>CM077115.1:283721755-293566755 GCA_039619475.1 Icerya purchasi | reverse complement strand
GCCCCACTACCAGTTAGTTCAGTTTAACGGAACTTTGGTTAAATTACACTGATCAACAAAATTTTTTTTTTGGAAAATATCTTGGTATGCAACACTTGTTTTAAGACAATTCAGACATGCTGATTACGAATTTGCAAACCGTTTGTCTCCATCACCCACCGTTTTTGAAATATTATACATTAACCATTTATATGTGTTTAATATTGTATTAAGGCGAATAACTTAAAGATAAGTTAATGTAGAACATATATTGCTGAATAGAGTACTAATTAATATAAACGATATAGCATAATTTAGTTTAAAATATAATACGCACATAAATTAACATAAAATTCCGTACTTTAAAGTTAGTTTGGTTTGAATTTCTTAGCTGTAGACTGACGTTTGTGCTGAGCATTTGGCATGTCGCGCTGAAGCATCCAGCAGTAGTCAGCCAACATTGCTGCACTCCATCGACCTTGATAGCGTGACTCCATCACTGAAATATCTTGATGAAAGCGTTCACCATGTTCATCACTGACAGAACCGAGGTTCTCGGGAAAAAAATTGAGATGAGAGTGAAGGAGATGAATCTTGAGGGACATGTTGCAACCCATCAATTCGTACGCGTTAATGCATTTCTGAACAATATTTATGTAGTCAGGAGATTTATAATTTCCTAGGAAATTAGCTACAACAGACTTAAATGCCAACCATGCATCTTTTTCTGTTCTGCTGAGTAAATCTTCAAATTGCCTGTCTGCAATGATTTTCCTTATTTGTGGTCCTATAAACACACCTTCTTTCACTTTTGCATAACTCAGCTCTGGAAACATGTTGGATAGGTACCGAAAAGCATTTGAGTTGTTGTCTAGTGCTTTCACAAAGTTCTTCATGAGCCCCAGCTTTATGTGAAGTGGAGGCATAAGAACTTTTTCACGCTCAACCAACGGCACATGTAGAACGTTTTTACTGCCTGGCTGCATGTTATTTCTGATGGGCCAATCCTTCTTCATATAGTGGTGCTTTCTATCTCTGCTGTCCCACTCGCAGATAAAACAGCAGTACTTGGTGTACCCTGTCTGCATTCCCATGAGAATAGTTATTACTTTTAAATCACCACATATATTCCAGTTATAATCTCTATAATGAATTTTTTCTAGAAGTAGTGACATAGTTTCGTATGTCTCTTTGAGATGGGAAGAATATCCAACCGGTACTGATGCGTAAATATTTCCATTGTGTAATAATACTGCCTTCAAACTTGCTTTGGAGGAATCGATAAACAATCGCCATGCATCAGTGTTATGTTCTACGCCGAGGCTCGACATAAGACCTTGGATGTCCGTGCAGTAGCACATACTATCGCTCATTGTAAAGAACTGCACAAGTTCTTTGTGTCTGTTTCGAAACTGTGAAGATGTTGTACCTGGTGATAACAAATTAAATTCTTTCAGACGTGAACCTAGCAGTTCAGCTTGGCCTTTTGTTAGTGCCAGGTCCCGTACAAGGTCGCAAAGATCATCATTATTAATCAAATGAATATCTTCATCGGGATGGTAGTCAGAATCTGAGTTCTCGCTACGAGATGGAGAACTTTCTTCTTGCATTTCTTCATTGACTCTGTATTCTGTAGGTGGTGTTGGTATTGGACATGTAATGGGATCATGTCGAATTGGCTTAGAAACCGAAGGAATATCTGGATATTTCACAGATGCACGAGTTTTATATGAAAATCCAGTGACTTTTGTCAAACAGAAATAACAGTCGGTAGTATGGTTGCTTGACTCACGCCATATCATAGGAACTCCAAATGGCAGATGGTTAGTTGTCTTCGCTTTCCTTATCCAACCACGTAAGTTGCATGCACATGTCAAACAGATAAACTGCGATGCCCACGACTTATCACTGTCAACCTTCGAATCAAAGTATAGTTCATATGATTTCTTCAGAAATGTTGTGAATGTCTTCCGATGGGTTTTGTCTGTGAAATAGCCGCAAACGTAGCAAAACAAATCTGGTGAATTGATACAACCTCTAGACGCCATTGTTTTCATCTAAAATAAAAAAGAAACGAAAAGGTGAATCGTACGACTTCAAAAACAATATACCGTAAACACTAACTGTTGGGTCTGCTAGTTTGCAGACGAGAAAGGGTTCTTGAAAATAAAACGCGGTGCACAGTTTTCTTCACGCAAGCAAGCTTTTCTTTATTCTTGTTCTTTTTACAAAGTCCACCGTTATACTGGCGAGGCCAAAGCGTTTCCCGTTATACCAAACCCAACCGACCATAGTCAGCTGTTTTAAGCCAACAGCCGGTCGCGAAGGGTGTGGATCGAGCTGAGGCGCTAATACTCGTTGACCCAACACTAACTGTAAAGAGAACCTTACTACGATAGAGACCGGCAATAGTAAATCTAATAATAACGCATAGCGTGTGACCAAATACAATATAACCGGTAAATGAACGTGTAACCAGTAAATGAACGGTACATATTAAAAACCCGAGGTGATAGGGACAAACGGTCTTCAGATTTGAAATCAGCGTGAAAAACTGCATTAGAAAAAGTAAACATCATGCCAGATATTTTTTTCTTGTTTACCAGTGTTATCAGTTGCATGGATTTTGGGGTCTTTTCTTTTCTGTCCAAAACCACAATCAAAAGAATAACTATAAGGTGAAAGAGCGTAAATATACTATAAAAGCAAGCCTCGGGGACGTCACAATAAACTAATATAGAACACAATTATAAGTAATACGCGCGTGTCACATGCCACATTTTAGGAACTGTGGATAAAAACGCGTTAGTAAATTTTTGATTTATAATTAAATATTACATAAAAAAACAGGAACATATTTATTAAAATAATACATGCATATGTTTCGGGGGAATTATTTAATTTTCTAGATTACATCATCTAGAAAATGAAATAGTTTCTCTGAAACTATTGGTGTATTATTTTAACAAATATATCTGCTTCATATAGGTATATATTTATAACATTCACACGCGAGGAATACGAAACCGCAGCAATTTTCGAGTTTATACCACTTTCGTACGAAGTTTAAAAAAGAAAAAAACAAACGAAATTTCCACTTTAATTATACGCTCGTATCAGTTATAAGAATTTTTTTTTTTTTTTTTTTTTTTGAAGTGAGCGATAAGCAGATATTTACTTAGCGAAAGCATTCATGAACTGTTCCGATACGCAGCATTGTCTTTATTGTACCTACCGCTTAGTTAAACCTATCAGTAAGTTGTAAATATATAAATGAGAAAGGAATTTTCTTCCGTCGCATTTGTAATATGTTATGATTCTTTGTTTATTTCATAAGTTAAATGTTTAAGTTCTTTTAAAAGTCGTTAATATTAATTAAAATATGTAACATGTATTGTTAATTATTTTACTTTTTTAGTGAATATTTTATACGTCATTTTATTACTATTACCATTGTCGTTTTTTGCTCAATTGTTTCAATACTAATAAGTTACGAAGTTGTATTTATTTATTATTAAATCTCTCGATTTTTTTTTTTTTTTATTTCATTAAATTTTTCATTTATCTCCGAAAACGAAGTGTACGATAGTTTTCGTCGTTTTAACGATTTTGTCGCAAATTCGCCCGAAATAACTAGTAAAAATACGGGAACATCTAGGGGAGGGAAACATAAAGACAGCGGGAATGTGTATATATTTTTCCGATGAAGACAGATCATTAGATTTTCCTTTTCAGTTTTTATTATTAAGTTATATAAGAACATTAACGGTAAACAATTTTTATTTTAGAGCTTCGATAATAATAATTAAGAAATAATTTTTGGAAATTGTAATTTTTAAACAAATTCCTTTTGTCGTTTATTTTATGTTCCGCGATTAATACAGTTGTCGACCACATTATTTATTTCATTTTTACGATAATTTTTTTTTTTTTTTTTTTTTTTAATCATACTACCTTCGTTACAATTAATAAATTATGCTGATCTTTTAATAAAACATTAAGAAAATTTTCCGACTGCTCCGTAAAAAGAATACGCTATATAAATATAGTCTATGCGATTCAGTTTTATAAAGTTAACGATATTAAAGAACACCGGTCGAATTACGGGCACCCCCAATTGCCTATAAAACAACATTGCACCAAAAAAAAACAAAAAAAAAAAAAAACAAAAAAAAAAAAAAACATTGCAAATATGTATGTCGCTTTTGAAGGCCAGCTTTCTGTCAGATATGCAAAGTCCGATTGTACTATAATTTTGAATTGATATTCAGTGAAGAATCAGCTTTCTTTTTTCATTCGTATTTGTTACCTAACGTCACATTCGACAAAATAATGATAAAAGAGAAACAAATATCTTCTTCACTTATTAAATCTACACTTGTTCCGGTCGACACAGCTCCCAATTGTGCCGTTGTATATTTACAGTATTGTTATCGAAAGATTTGATTTTTTGTACACATTTTGCTGAAACATTTAAAGAAATACTAAGTAAACCTTACGGTAAAATAATAAATGTCCAGTTTTTTCCCCGATGCCCAGATTTATTATAAAAGAAATTTACATTAAAAAGTAATTCATAAAAATTCGTTAATCCTTTAGGTTTTCAATGTTATATTTTGACATACGTAATACACAATCTCTATCCGCAGAATTTTCGAATGTAACTAGTCATGACGACGTTAGCAATTTAGCCGCGTTTCTACCTTGGCTCTATTGTTACCGGTTGTTATTGAAAGGTTATTTCTTCCAAGTTCGCGGAGGAAGTATAAAAAATAGAGGGTGTGGAACGTTTCAAAATAAACGAGTGTTCTTGCGGTTGATTTTTACCTTTTTATGCAATTTTTTTCTGATGAACGTACCAAAACAATTGTACAACGTCGATTTTGAAATCAATACATCGGTGGTATTTAGTTACTTCTAAGCGTTAGCGGTACGTAAATTTTAAATAACCTATTAATTTAATGTTCGATATGTACATTTAAAGTTTCCTTCCATTCTATATTTACATTCGATACGTATTTGTAATTGTAGCTGACGTTCAAATTAAATCGATCGTTTAATGATTTTACTAAGTAACTATTGACAGCGGCACGTTCATTTAAACGGAAATAAAAGCTAATAATGAAATTTTCGATATAACAACATTATAAAATGCGTATATTTTATTTATTTTTTATTATATTTTTTTACTTTTAATGTAATTTCTACATTTTGCCCCTTTAATATTTACTTTTATCAAAACTGACAGCGCAGAAGTGGAGTAGAATTCGCATTTTGAAGCACTGTTAACCGATAAATTAAGAACATGTTCATTTTCAGCTTTACTCGGTTACGTTTTTATAATTCGTAGTGAAAATTACGGAAAAGTGTTCGAAATATTATTTTGTTTTAAAATTTATCGCTTTTTTTTTTTTTTTTTATTTTTATTTTGTTATAAATTTGTTTTAAATATATGATCTTTTACCAATAAATTAATGTTTTTGTTTTTAATTTACGCGTTAATTTTGAAAATTTCGATTGGATAGTCGGTGAAAAACAACCATTTTCGTAGGATTTATAAGTTTTAAAATTAGTTTCGTAATTTTTGATAATTACGACAACATTTAAAACGAATTTAAACACTTCTTTCCTAATTTTTCAGAGAATAATTTGATGTTAATAAAAGAAACAAAAAAGCAAATCATTTTTAAAACGACAAAAATACACTTCTATATAATAACGTAACGAAGGAATCATCGTTTGCTATTTGCTCAATAGTACAGAAATGACAAGTTTTCAAAAATTCAAAATTTCAGAAATATTTTTCATAGATTTAAACTATTAAAAACACATAGACAACGCTTAAAATTATTAAAAACAAAAAACATATATATATTTTTTTGGAGGGGGGGGGGGGGCATCAGAAACAGTTTAAGAAAAAAAAGTTAATTACATTTTAATGTCGTACGTAGAAAACAATAATGTAGATAAAAACGAAATATCTACCGATTTAGTGGTGAAAGTTACTTTTCTCCTTTTCCCTGCGTAATGAAATTCATTATAAAACGCATCCAGATCCCACTCCAAAAAAAAAAAAAACAACAAATTACCGTATTTTTTCAAATTTTTCTATCAGTCGGTTTTACTAAATAATGTGACGTATTTTACTTGAACGCGACAGTTTGTAAATTAGTAAGAATCAAAGCAATTTTAAGGAAAGAAGTGAACAATAAACAAAAATGCAGAAAGATAATAATATGCTAGACAGACTCGTAGAGGTTTCTTCAGTACGAATAATTTATACTGGCGCTTAGTACTTCATAACATTTCGAACTAGTTAAACAATTCTTGCATTATCAATAATTAAAGTATAAATTTAGCTATATCAATCACAATATTTAAAGCAGCGAAATACTCCTAATAAAATAATAAAACATTTTGTTCAGCCACATAAACTATATCCAATGAACTATAGTTTACATTTAATAAAATATTAGTATTACAGAGTCAACTTCTTTTCAATTTAAAAAAAAGTCTATCTTATTACTGAAATTCACCGCAGTAAGTTTATGTTAAGATTTTAAAATGTGTAAACTGCATTAAACTGAGGTCAATTTTTTCGAAAAATACGGTAAACCTTCGTTTTCAACAATGAAGTATAAAAAAAGTATTTTCTTTTTCTTTTATCATTAATTAAATTACTTATTCTGTACGAATGCAGTATCTTAAAGTGAAAAATTGAAGTCATTAATATGCAATAACACGTGTATAGTCATTGATACCGTAAACTGGAAATACATGAATTAAATTATGAAATAAGTATATCCTTACGCAAACACCACTTACATAAAATTGCGAGCCGACACAAATGGCGAAAAGCATTTTTTTTTTATACGTTAGTGCGAATATAGTACGTCGTTATTTTCAAGTGAAAAATTAAAATACATTCGATATATAAATATAAATTACCAAATAGAATGCAGAGTCATCGGCATTATAATCATAAATTGCCGTGTAAACTATAAATATGTGCAATCTATTACTAAAAATTGCGAATGCAAAAATTAGAACATAATTTTATTCTATATTCTCAATTTAATGCAACTGAAATCAGTTTTATCGAATACATTTCCATGGTAAGCATTATCAATTCGTAATATGGAAATTGAACAAAACTTAGATAGCAATTTTAAATAACCTTCGCGCAAAACAAAAAAAAAAAAAATAAAATAGTACAGCTAATAAAAGAACATCATGGATGATAATGCTCAAGACGTTAATGATGGTAATAACGATGAAAATAATCGACGAACGTTATACAAATCCATTTTTACACTTCCGTCAAAAGAAATTTTGGAACGAATGCAAAGAGAGAACCACGAACGAGTTCGTCAGCAAAACCAGGAACGCGAAATTGCGCTTTTTAGCGGCAACGTTAGTATAACGTCATCGACTGCCAACAATTCCACCGTAACGTTGGGTTTGTCACCGTTACATTTATCAGCACAACCGACCGCATCAACTAGCAATGCGGCAGTTCGGCAAAACCCATTGTCACCACCATCATTCCAACAACGGCGTTTTTATTTACCTCTAAGCAGATATGTACCAACGCCAACAAACTACTCAATATCCACTACAACGTCTGGTAGCAGTAACGCTTCCGTCAATGGCGAAGAAAATCAAAGCAGCAACAGATTAACTAATAGTACCGTCAGATCAACCGCCTCAGACAATCATTCTAGAAACAACAGCAGTCTGCAGTTAACCAACTTTCTGCAAGAGCATGAGCGCCATCGTAGATTTTTACAAAGGCCCAGATCGGGAAACATCCCGCCACCCAGCAGAATAGAAATTCGCCGACTAGCGATAACAGGATCAACTCAGTCTCAACCGTTTCGTTCTCGTTTGGCTAGAGTCTATAGTAATCCGTCAGCAAATGTAACAAACATAAGGAATAGCGTGCATCATCGAATTAACACACCCACAAATTCATCAGAGGACAGCCTCAATAACAATTCGTAAATTACTCGCTTTTTCTATTTTCATATACATACATACATATATATATGCATAAGAATTACAAAGTATATATATATATATATATATATATATACACATATATATAAAATATATGTATATATAATTTGCTTTATTTTAATTATATTGAAGTTCCGGATTAAAAATTATCTATATCAGTTATGCATAATATACGCGTGAAACTTAAATTTATTTTATAAGTTTGCAGCCAGATTAGTTACAACTCAAGAAGTAATTGTTCTTCAGATTTTGTTTTATAGCGATTTATATATACACCACGTAATAAGTTGAATTGACATAAAATTTTGTTTTTTAAAACATTATGAAACCATTAATTCCGCGATAAAATTTATTTATTTATAGTTTGCATAATAATCCATTATTACGAGGGTTACTTCTATAAATAAAAGGTCTAAAAACTGTTTTCTCCTAACAGATATTATTCCATTAAATAGTGTGCAATAACAGGGCACATTTTTAATTGCTATCCTTATTAATTTTTAATTCGCTCGGTAATGTATGTCAGCTGTACACTCCTGATATTATTAGTAACATATCGCTAAGCTATCAAACGACTTTTCAAAACAATGATAATGTATTATCGAGGAGCATAACCTCCATAGAATATTAAAATTAAAATGCAACCACTAAAAATTTTTCCCTGTAATATTGTATCTCTTTTTTTTTAAAAACAAATTCTGCTCGTTTTGGAAATATTTCGTATGAATAAAACTATAGCTGGATTTGAACTGGACTATACAAAGCTTAACTTTACCATTGAGCACATTAAAAATATCATTTCATTGTCTTCGCAAATATTTGATGTGTCGCTTTCATTTAAAAATGATAACAACGATAACATAATTTACTGTAAATAAATTTTGTCGCTGGTAAAAAAAATAAAAATTTCTAATAATTCTGATCATCCGTAGAAAGGAAAGATACTATTACTTCATAAATCGTCAAGTATATCTCACATTTGTTTATTTTAAAAGACAAATACGAACTGAAGATCACTACCTTAAGAATTCATAATAGGCGAATCATTTTTGAAGGACGGTTCATTTTGTCTTTGTACTTTCAGTAGCAATTAAATTGATTCCTACAGATTTTCCGTTACTCAATTTTTTAATCGCGCATTTTGGTTTTTCAGAATATAAGTTATCTCTTCATTTCAATTATATTCTTTTTCTATCTAATTTCATTGGTAGTCCTTAATGTATACACCAAAAATTCCAAAACTTACCCTTTTTCCCCCTTTTTGGCATCTGTACTTCAGTACAATCTTAAAACACATGACGTCTTTCATTTAATACAGAATGAAATACAGTCTTTTTTAAAGTTACACAACTTGTATTTCACAAATGGTAAAATATTTTTTATAAACATACAAAATAATATCTTAAATAGGATTTTGATGATAATGATGATGATGATAAAAAATACACGAATGGAAAACTTGAGTCGACAAAAGTAATCAAATTAGGAAAAACAAAACTAAAAGAATGTGTTTCGGACTAGTTATTTATGCAATTTACATGATAGGTAATAGCAACGTTGTCGCTGTAACTAACCACATACGGAAACGATTTCATTCCGGCGCAAGCTGCACCAACTTCACCGTTCGCCGCCATCACTACAATTGCTCCACTAAACTTTTCGTAATATCTGACAATGTTTCGCAAGGCATTCTCGGCAGCTTTCTCTGGCGTGGAAGATCTTTTTAATTCTTCGACCGCTTTAAAACTGTTTGGTAATAAAGAAATATTAAACCACGTATGAATCTCGAAAAATTTAACTAAACCTACATTCTCTGAATTCATTAAAATTTAAATATAATCTATTCCTAAATCAATAGCAAATGTTAGTTAACAAAAAACGCAACTACATTTAAAATGTCGATCGGTAATTAGATTCGATTAAAATTTTAAACATAATTGTGTTTATTTATTATTTATTTTTTTTTTTATTTATTTTTTTTTTTTTTTATGGCTCGGCTTTAGTTAACTATCAAGCCATTTAGCCACCAATCATTTAATACAAGAATACTGCCAACTAATGAAAGATACATAATATTTAATTAGGAAAAAGGTTATAAACAGACAACCATGGCCGTAAATGTTCAACATCACCCACGGAGCCTGAATAAAATCTTTAGGAAGGAGAAATTGGCCAGGCTGAGTCCAAGGTACATTACCTGAACTTGTCTAACCAGAAAATTAATAAAATAGGAATTATAATCATCATACACAATAATTGTAACAAACAATCATGGCCACAAATGCTTCAGCATAGTCCACGACGTCTGCATAAAAACATAACAAAGGAAAAACTGCCCAAGTCGAGTTCAAGAAGCGTTGGGTTTCCCGAACATGACAGGGCATCAAGAATTAGGATAATGGATCACGTATCATCAAGAGTTGCATAGAATAATTAGATAATAAAATAAATAAGTGTATGTTGTTAAATTTGGATGTCGTTTAATAAAATAAATTTAAACAAAATATACAGAACCTGGTTGTTCTGGCACAGAAGATTATAAATGGTATACGGAGGAAAGAACCCAAGAGACATTAATTGTTCACAAAACGGTCTACGGTAATGTTCATATTTATTACAATTAAACAGCAAATGATTAATGCCCTCCAAGAAATTTGATGCGTGATGATCACTGCATAGTACACCGTCACCTCGGTCAGAAAAATTCAGAACTATCCGCGAATGACCCATACGCAGTCGGCAAATGTAACCGCATATTTACGAATGAGTCGATCGGGGATAGATTCCGGAATGGAATAAAACCAAGGGCTAGAGGAGAGCTCTGACTGAACCAAGTGGTAGTATTTGCCTTGGTTCTGACTATTAATAAACTCAATCCATTCCGCCTTACTATCAACTTTAACCTTAGAATAAAGGTCTGATGAAGGAATAAATGGTGATAACTCACCCTCCAATGCAGCAGCCTTCGCTGCGGCATCGACAGCCTCATTCATTCCAACACCACAATGTCCAGGCACCCAGCAGAAACTTACTTGTACACTTTTGGTGAGTAGATTTGCACATTTATATTTGATTTCGTATATGAAGGGATGACATTTATAATTAAAGTCACTGTTACCCAACGTCTTAAGCGAACTTAAACTGTCGGTACATACTAAATACTTTTGCCCTGTAATACATGTGTTGAGTATAGTTCCTAATGCTTCATCGATAGCCAGCAGCTCGGCCGTGAAAACCGACGACATAGGCGGAAGCCTAAATTTTTTTAATAAACCCCCGGCAAATAGTAATGCAGCACCAACCGGCCCGTTGTACACCTGAGCTTTAGAACCATCTGTAAATATCTGGATAAAGTCACTATACTGTCTAGATACTAAATTGCCAAACCATGCATTCATTAAACCCGGAGAAAACTGTGCATCTCTCGGTTGTTTGAAAAGAGAATCATCAATGTCCAATTTCAAATAATTAATTTCATAGGGTAAATTGAAATAACAAGCTGGAACTATTGGAATAAGTGCTGGGCTATATCTGTAATATAAGGATAATCGCTTAGCCAGGACAGGCAGTTTAGAAGAAACAAACCTCCACTGCGTAGTAATTCTATTTAGATCAGCGACTAATGCGGGAAAGCGATAATTACAAAATTTCAATAAGAATCTATCAGCCAAAATATTTCTTCTAATAAATAAAGGGCAAATGTTAGTCTCCATTTGGAGACAAGAAACAGGGGAAGAAATGACATTTCCAGTAATATATCTTAGACAAATGTTTTGTAAGACTTCTAGTTTTGATAAGTTGCTCTTGGAGGCAGAACCATAAAAAAATGCGCCATAATCTAATCTAGAACGAATTAAGGACTTAAAAAGTAACTCTAGTACAAACGGGTCTCCACCCCACGAATTGCTACTTATCGATTTAAAGGAATTGAGAATTTTTAATATTTTTACTTGTAGAATCTGTATATGTTTTGCCCAAGTCAGTCTAGAGTCTAAGTAAAGTCCTAAATATTTAACGTATGATTTTAGAGGAATATTTTCATTTCCTATCTGAATATATGAAACCTGGGAGGTAAAGGGTCTAGTAGAATAAATGGAAGAAGTTGATTTAGTGACCTCAATGTCAAGTCCAATGTTAGAAAGAGTTTCGGTGTAAATAGAAATCGCATTCTGATTCTCACGAAAACAATTCGTTAAATTCTTATTTTTATTATAAACTACCAGATCATCCGCATACGATAAAATGCATGAATTATCAGGAGTTGTTAAATTAAAAAGAGGAATAATATACACATTAAATAGCAAAGGACTTAAAACAGAACCTTGTGCTAAGCCTTTATATGCAATTCTCATCGTAGCCAAATTAGAAATCGGGTCTATAAAGTTTAAAACTCTTTTTGTAAATAAATTACATATAAATTCGCTTAACGGTGCGGGAACACCTATCTTAATTAACTGATCTAACAAAAGCGGCAATCGGACATTATCAAACGCCCCTCTAACATCCAAGAAGGTGGCCAATAAATAATCTTTTTTGATAAACGATAAGTATACATCATTGGTGAAATGAGCAATACAGTCAAGCGACCCTAAGCCAGGCCTAAACCCATACATACCATCCGGCAATATTTTCCGATTCTCAAGCCACCATAGGAGCCTGTTCTTAAGTACAATTTCTAATGATTTTCTAAGACATGATGCCAATGAAATGGGTCTGTACGAAGACGCTTGTAACTGAGGCTTGCCAGCCTTTAGTATTGGGATGACTAAAAAATTGGACCAGTGCTCGGGAATAACTCTATCGTAAATCAAATCATTTAAAATAGACACAAACGTTGACCTAGAATTATCTCCCAGATTCGATAAAACAGAATAAGATATGCCATCCATGCCAGGAGCAGTATCTCTTTTTGTTAGTAAAGGAGTAAATAGCTCGTCCACAGTGATTGGCTTAGTTAAGAAGTGCGAACTATCACCAACCGTGGAAGACCTAAGACCGCTGATTTCGTCAAAGGACGGTACGTAAGGAGGAGCGACTAACTGGGTAAACTCTTCAAACCAACTGCCACCCTTTGTGGGTGCCATGTAGCTATTTTTGTTCTTAAATCGTTTCGCTAATGCCCATATCTCACGAATCGGGGTGTGTCTGTTGAACCTACTACAGAAATTTATCCACGAATTCCTTTTAGCTGTTTTTAAAAATCTGCGTGTTTCAGCTGCAATTTTCCTGTAGGAAAGGAAGGCTTCCATTGATCCTGTTAATCTAAAATTTCTTAAGGCAGCATTTCTTTTATCGATTTTTTCTTTGCACGCACTGTTCCACCAAGGGTTTGGATGTTTTTTACCTTTATATGGAGTGGCAACAGACATTGACCGATCTAAGGCTGAAATCAACGTGTTATAGAATATGTTATATTTATCTAAAGATGTATTTGCTGAGTGGACTCTACTTATACCCTGCTCCATAAGATCCCTAAATAAATTCCAGTTGCCCTCTCTGAACTTCCAATGTTTTAGATTTGAAGAGTGTAGAGTAGAAGAATTCGAGTTCGGCGATGATTTATTAATTTCTACCATAACAGGTAAATGGTCACTACCTAGTGAGCAAGGCAGAACAAACCACGAACATAACAAGGAGATATCAGCTGAAACCAACGTCAAATCGACGGGATTAGCAAACTGATATGGATGACTAATTTTAGTTGGAGAACCATCATTTAAGATACACATGTTGGTCTCGTGAAGAACTTGTAACATGGCATCTCCTTTATGATCATTTCTATTGCATCCCCATAGATAATTGAGCGCGTTAAAATCTCCACCAAATATCACTGGAAAGTTATTCAATCTGTTTAATTCATTTGAAATGAGAGTAGGATCAATAACATGCCCGGGAGGAGAGTAATAAGAAATAAAATACCCGGAGAAGTTTTTTAAATGAACTAATACGCAGACCACATTAGATCTGCAGTTGTTATTTAGGTTACTAAGATTAGTTTGTATACAGTTATGCTGCAAACCATTTTTAACCAAAATGGCCGCTCCTCCGTAACCATCCTCCCTGTCGTCTCTAAAACACGTATAATTATTTATACAAAATTGTCTTTGTACACTCAGCCATGTTTCAGAGAGAAGGACGACATCTACTTCATGACTCGACAGAAAAGCTTCCAGGTCGCATTTATTGGAAACTACACTTCTAGCATTCCACTGTAAAATACGAATCAAAATATGTTGAATTTAATGAGTTTTATAGTTTTGTAAACGATCGAGTCAAGATGAATAGTTTAATTAGTTTTAACTCGCGCCAGTTGGTATAATTATTTACTTAACTTGCTACAGCACACGAGACTTAATAATGAAAAGATTTATTCTGAATAAATAAAAGCATAATAATAACAATAGACCGAGAGGTAAAGAGCGTAAAAATAACAAAAAGGGAAATATAATTAGTATAAATTACATAATTATTGTAACCCTAAATTACCCTTGCTCTCGTACTATTATAGGAATATAAAATAAAATTAAACTAGAAAAAAAAAAAAAAAAAAATATATATATATATATATATATGTATCAAACAAGCATGCATAGATAACAGAAGAATAAAATATCTGAACTAAGTTTTAATTTCCTTTTCATTACTCTTATTATTGTTTTTATTACTACTTTTATTATTAGGATACTGTTTCAAACTAACGTTCTTACTTACTATTTTATCCGCGTCTTTTTTGTTAATAATATTAGTATTATTTTTGAGGATAGGTGGTCCAGGTTTAGGTGTATCAATTTTCTTGACAAGGTTATTATTATTCGATTTGGAAAAATTATATGGCAATGTAAATTTTTTATAACCCTTGCTGGGTGAATTTTTTCCTTCATCGGATGCAACAAATGACACCGTACGTTTTAATGTATATTCACGGTTGGAAGTTAATTGATTTAGGTCATAATAACCTGTTTTTTTTAAAGGCTTAGCATTAAAAGGTTTTATATTGTATTGTTCTTCACTAGTTTGCGGTAGGGGTGGGAAACAATCTTCTTCTGTAAGCAGCGAGAATCGATTTCTAGTCAGCGTGTTCGAATAAAGATGTTCTTGACGATATACAGCTGGTATTTCTAACGCCGCCTCCTGAAAGTTAAGATTATGTGTTGCCATTATCTCATTAATCCGACCTTGTCGTTTCCGCTCTGGACAGGAACTGTCCGTGGCTTTGTGTTGGTTCTTATAAAACACACATACAAGAGTAGGGCTTCCGCATGATTCCTCTGCGTGTCCACTCTCACCGCACTTAAGGCATCTGGAATTACCCTTACACTGTTTCGCAAGGTGTCCATATCGTAAGCATCTATAGCACTGACGAACTCGCCGGACGAAAGGTTCGCATTCAAATCTTACACTCCATAAGTAAATATGGCTTGGTAAAGATTGTCCTTCAAAGGAAATAAGAATGGAAGGGCTCGGTATAAATTTAACTTCATCTTTATAAATGACGCGTCTATTCAACCTTTTGACGTGATTAACTTGAAAGGGATGACAGTCTATCATTTCCAGGATATCTTCCTCCGTATATTCGACATCGACGCCTTTAATTACTCCTTGACGAGCGATAAGATGCGTCGGGATATACGCCGTATAACCATTAGATGAAAAAAAGGAACTAGTGACTATATTATTTGCTGTAGACGGTGACGATAAATGAATAATAACCCGATTACGGGCGACTTTTTTAATTTCGATAATATTTTTGGCCATATTATTTTTTCGTAAAATTTCGGCAACTTTTAAAGCACTAATCGAAACCCTGATTTCTTCATCGTAGTGTTTTTCGACAAATATTTTAAATCGATCGTTATTGTTACAGTTGCCGGCAGTCGGATAAAGATTAATCACTTTCTTCATCGAATGATAATTATTATTATGATTATTATTATCGGCGTTTGATGTAGTATTATTATTCGGCTCAGTATTACTTTTAGTGCTTTGATTGTTACACTCATTCTTCTTACTGCTAACACAGCTACTAGTATTATTATTATTACTACAACTATCATCGCAACTGTTATCAGCAATTTGTACATTATTCTCGTTACTTACCTCTATTATCATCGAGCAATCATCGGAAGAGATGTCTCCGACCGAGCAGGTACGAGACTGTACACTATTTATATTCTGTGCATTACCTATGTGCGCGTTGTAATCAGAAGAAGGGGGGCGGCTAATGCCGCCCTCGTCGTTATACATAGATGATAAAAATAAATGATATTAGGCGGTATACCACCTCCGCCGAAGTGCGTGTACTGTGTGGTGAGTTGTATATGTAAGTGTGTGTGTGTCAACGAGGATAAATGTAAAATGTAAGTGTGCGTAGAAGCTTCGATCGATGGCGCGAAATGGACAACCGAATGAAACAATACGAACGCGGAAACAAACCTGTACGCAAATCACTATCGACGTACAAACTCTATTATTTATTTAAAAACGACAAATGATAGTTTAACCCGTGAAGTAAATAATTTTATCGATTTAATTTAAGTCCGGTTTAACAAAATAAATAATACGCATGTACCTTGGTAAAAATCTCATCATAACATCTCCATCACCAGTTGCTGCTGCTCCCCCTACATCTTTTTCAGCGTAGGCACCGGCACCTGGTATCGGCGAATCGCCTACACGTCTGAAATAAATTAAAAGAAAATTATTAAACTCTTATTAATGAACGTACGGAGGTTTTTTTTATTCGTTTTAATTTTATAAGAAAGGTTCCTGTGTAAACTAATAAAATGAAAACTTCGTATAAAATTTTTCTGTAGCACTAAAAACAAGCTCATAATTGATTGTTAAAAATACTTAAAATAGGTTGCGCCTTTATTTTTTCTTACCTAATGTAACGCCACTGTATTCTATTTTGATACAAAAAAAAAAAAATAACGTTACCGTGAAGGTGTTCGGATGTATTTTTTTTTAGATGCGGAACGTTGAAATGAAATGCTTAATAAATAGTGTAAATGCCACTACTACTATGTTGAATAAAATATTCACAAGTATTCGAAAAGACTCAATAATACAAAAAAAAAAAAAAGGATGGCGTGAAACAAAAATTAGTCACCGTAAAGGAATCAGTTTTTGAAAGATGGTTTTATTGACTACGTACAAATTAATTTACCATTTTAAAAAAGATAATAATATTACTGACGGATGCCAATTCGAAAAATCACTGAAAAAAAAAAAAAAAAAAGCGATAATGTACGACATAGAATTTGAAATAATACATCACAACCTATTGATTATGATTTTATTGTAAACACTCGAGACTTGCAAATCCTACGAAACAGAAGAAATACGAAAATAATCGATAATTCTCTTTTAATACACTCGCGTATATACAAATACATTAGTCAGAGTTACAGCATTGATATAAAAGTAACATATAAGGAGGAACTTACGTATTTTTGAGAGAAAAATCGGAAGAAGATCACGAATACTATAAGTATATAGAACTGTAACGTAACAATATGTTATATTGAACAATTTTAATTAATAGTAAAAAAAAATCATTAAAAATCTTTTTTCCACATACCCGGGAATTTTATGTCGCGCTCCATTGGTTGAAGTTGCGGATGCTATATTTCCGTAGCTGTCTAAGGCTACCATACCAATAGTGTCGTGATTTTGGCTGTCGAACACGATATCTTTTGAGACGTTCGATTTTAATTCAGCGGGTTTATACGGACCACACGAAGTTTTCGGATCAGGTGTTACATTCTAAGGTGATACCAGAAAAAAGTTATGGTTATTCCGCATAAAATACTAGCAGCATTTGAAATACTGAATTGCGTAAAAACAAAAAGCGAATTTTTATTTATTTCTCATAAGTTTTAAACAATCTTAAAATTCATGATGTAAATAATTTACGGACAACTGAGTTTAGAAAATAAAATGTATTTTCGAAATAAATACATTTTATTTTCTAAACACAGTTGTCCGTAAATTATTTACATCATGGTTAATCAATGCGAAAGTTTTAAACGTTTCATAACCTTAAAATTCGATTGTTTGGTACTATTTTACTTGTACAATGCAGTTTTTTCACATTAATGTAAGTAAATTTATAAATACTTAACAACGAAGATGTTGATTTTCCATAAGTATTAATAATTTTTATAATTTTCACCTTCAAGACTATCAGAAATCAATTTACGCTTCGGAAAATTAAAAATTAAATATATGAGCATTATGTAGAAAAAAATAACCGCACGCTTATTCACACCATTTTTCATTATGAAAAACTTTACAATAAAATTGTCGTTTATTTCAATTAATTACAAGATAACTATTAATTACCTTCCAAAAATTTGGTTGACAGTTTTTGGCTTTCCATTCTTTCCAAATGTCTTCGGACGTATTTGTTGATAATGATTCTTCTTTAAATCCCATTTGAACTGCGAAACTGGTAGCTTGTTCACCAACTAATAAAGAATGCTCAGTATAATCAAGCACGTGACGAGCCACTGATATCGCATTCTTCACCCTTCTTAGGGCGCCTACAGCACCAACATTCATGGTCATCCTTGAAATTAATCCAATATATTTAGCCTTATTTATTGAAAAAAAAACAAAAAAAAAAAAACAACTTAAAAACATTTTGTTAACTAGATTAACGATTCACTAGTTGTATTGTAACTACAAATATAGGAAAAAATGTGTTAATTAAAGGAATTTAGTTTAAATAGATATGTTTAATTTATTTACTATTAATAAATTATAAATCTCGTAACACCAAATTTTGTAAAAGTGTTAGTGTAGATAATGTAAAATTATGAGATTCAAACCAAGCTTGGTTCACGACATTTTACGAAGTTTTCTCAAAGTTAATACGAGAAAGTATTAAGTACAGCATCACGAATATTGGAACAACTATTAATATGCTAACATCAAATTCCGTAAAATTGATTACCCATCAAATATCATTGCATCTAACGTAGTTTCTCCATTTTCATCAGGGCTACCACCATAACCTACAGTCAAACCACATTGCAATTCTTCGCATACCGCACATCCTTTTTCGACGGCATCTAACGCCTTTCCGTGATTTTCTAGTATGCTCCAAGCTGCAATACATTAACAGAATACTTAAAATGATTTCCGATTAACAGATGAAATAATCGTAAAAGTTCATCAGCGGAACATACGTAAGAAAATAAAACGAAAAATACACTTACAAAAAATTTTTCAGCATTAGTTACGACGTTTTATTAAAAGTTTTGTAGACTATTAATATAATCTAAATATCTGTAATTTTAAATACCGACTAAATACGAAATAAATATGCGGATACCGAAAATGTTTCCAATTGCATTCAAAACATCAACTTATTTCAGTTTTATTTGATATAATCCAAAAAAAAAAAATTAAAAATTTTACACTAAACAATACCTAAATATCGTTAATTATTAATAATAATAATGTAAAATAATCATTACAATATTTCCATTAAAGTTTTATTCATGTTACGTATTTTTTATTTTTACCTCGCACCAAAAATAAAAAAATAAAAAAATAGATTACTTGTTAACACTTCATTTATTACAAAACAATTTTGTCCCAAACAAAAAGTCTATCGCTCTTAATATCATAATTATAATAACGTTATATCGGATAATTTGAAAAATGATTTGAACGAGTTTTATGTACCATTCGATTCTCGTGTCTACTTTACCTTTTTTATTTGCTTCTGCTACATCCCAAGTATTTATTACAACAGGACGTTTCATAGTAGATTGGTGATTGCTGCCATCGAAAATATATAAATATATAATATATAAAAAAGACAAAGATATAAGAACAAAAAATACTTTTATAAATAGCTTTAGATATTCATTTAGATACTTGTTTCGCGTCATACTAAATGTTAAGTTTCGTTTTTTATTATGTTAACAAATACTTACGAATCATCAATACATTTATAAATTAATTATAGTACTAACTTCGTGATACTTGACTGATAATAATCAACAATTTTTTCTACGGCGCGCCCAAAGAAATTTAAAAAAAAAAAACAATACTGTCTATAGTCTACAATTAATAACAATGATAATGCCAGTAATCACACTTGATAAGGAAAAGTTGATAAATGTTGGAGGGAATCAACCAATTGACAGTTTACATTTTGCGCTGGGCTGGTCGTATTTTCAGGACTGAGAATGAGGTTAAATAGCGAATAAGTATATTACATATATTAAAAATTAAATTAAACGAAAAATTAATTACATATATATTTTTTTTTTATTTCAAAAATTAAGAAAAGTAAACACAAAATTTCATTATTTAAATAGAACAAATGTACATATTACTTAATTTTATTTTAAAGTTGATTATGATAGTAAAATTTTAAATACATTTATTTGTTTTTTGTAAAGAAAAATATTCTTCAATAAAACTATTAAACAGAATTTTATCGATTAGTAACAAAGATCATTCATTTTGTTCAGCGCAATAATAATAATAGTGATAACTAATATTCTAATAATGACTAAATACTAAAGAATGACGATTGTCAAGTTTTAAGTATCGGAGAATAATAGTGGATTACTAATAGGATTGTTGTAATTCCCCGAAACTATTTGGAATATGGACTGTTGAATGCCATAATTTGTTATTTTCGATTTATTCCAGTTGATCATTTTAATGGTTTAAGTTTTTCGATTTATAATTTAGTTTGTTTGTTTTATTACACTGATTTTAAATATTACTTTGTTTATGTAAATATTTCTGGAGTGCATTGTATACATATAAAAAACGAAACAAAACGCAATAATGAGTTATCAGTCGCGATCTTGTAAGTAAATGAAATGTTGTTACTAAGTAAACTATAAATAGGTTTAATTTTAAATAGTTGATTTTATTTATTATCAAATAGAATAGTATTTTTCAATGTAATTATTTCTAATTGTAAAGGACATTACCTAAAAATTTTTATGCATTTGTTAGGTTCCCGTAGTGGTCCTACTAATACGGGGGATATGATGATGAATCCGGTTAAATTGGATCAAACTATTATGTGGCAACAGAATAATTATTTGGCAGATTCGGGGATACAATCGGGAATAACAACTCAAACCCCATCTGTTGTTGGAACTGACGATGAATTAACTCGTGAACAAATAATATTCGATTTGGACCAAGGCTTCAGTCAAGGCTATACTCAAGAACAAGTTAATGGTATGCTGTATAATTGTTTTTTAAATACTTCAACAAGATAGGAAAAGATTGACGAAAATACACCCTGTTTAATTTCAATATTATATATTTACTTTTTATCCTATAATATAGAAATGAATCAACAACTTAATCAAACACGCAGTAATCGGGTACGAGCTGCTATGTTTCCGGAAACGTTAGAAGAAGGCGTTGAAATACCATCTACACAATTTGAACATGCTCAAACGACGGCAGTTCAACGTTTATCTGAACCCAGTCAAATGTTAAAACACGCAGTTGCAAATCTAATTCATTTTCAGGTCAGATAGTAATATATAATTTTTTCGGCCAATTTAAATAAATGCCGTTTTGAAGAATTAAATATAATTTTCTTGTTGTTAAATTTATCCTTTAACTGACGTATTTTTGCATCGTTTTATAAGGATGACGCTGATTTGGCCACCAGAGCCATTCCGGAGCTGATTAAATTGCTTAACGATGAAGATCAAGTGGTTGTTTCGAAAGCTGCCATGATGGTTCATCAGTTATCCAAAAAAGAAGCCTCTCGTCATGCCATTATGAACAGTCCTCAGGTTATTGAGTTTATTCGAATGATTTTTCTGACTTATAATTTTGAAATAGTACTAACTTTGGTCTACCTAAAAGCTGGACATGATAGTGAAATATTTACACTGTGTAGAACATTCTATTGTAAAGTGATATGATTTTGTTATTTCTAGATGATGGCTGCTTTAGTACGAGCAATATCGAATAGTAATGATTTAGAAACGACAAAAGGTGCCGTTGGTACATTGCATAATTTATCGCATCACCGACAGGGTTTATTAGCTATATTTAAAAGCGGCGGTATACCTGCGTTGGTTAAATTACTAAGGTGCAGTAATTTAACATGTAAAACCGATTTAAAATACGAGATACGAAATTATATTGTAATATTAAGAAATATTTTATTACGTTTTCTTCAATGTAACAACGGTTTTTTTTAAAATTAATTTTAGCTCGCCGGTGGAATCGGTTTTGAATTACGCTATTACTACTTTGCATAATCTGTTACTGCATCAAGAAGGTTCTAAAGTGGCAGTAAGAGTAGCCGGAGGATTACAGAAAATGGTTCTACTACTCCAGAGAAATAACGAAAAATTTTTGACAATTATTACCGATTGTTTACATATATTGGCTTACGGAAATCAAGAAAGTAAATTGATAATTTTAGCTTCTCAAGGACCGTTGGAATTAGTTCGTATTATACGAACGTACGATTACGAAAAGTTATTGTGGACAACATCGCGTGTACTTAAAGGTATGTTTACTGAATCACATACGCGTGAACAATTAAACGTATGGTAATTATATTTAGTGGAACTATAAAATAATTACAATACCTATTTTTCAAACACCGTTATTTCGATTACTTGAATATTAGTAAAGATTTTCATAAAATAAAAAAAAAAACAAAACATGATTGGTGTAGCGGATGAAAAATGTGGTTTAAAAAAGTTGAAATGAGAAAGATATTAATAAAAATATCAAAAACGTGAAAGAAAACCATAAAATTGATCATGACACGCAGAAAAAATAATTAAAATTTAGGACGGAAAAAAATTTAAAATATAAAGCCAGGGTGAGGAAGAACATATAAAAGTAGAAGTGGTAAAATAGGTAAATATAAAAGAAACAAAAAGCGGTGAAAAAAAAAATTTAATACTTTATTGCATTTGTTAAGTCGATTTTGCCATTGCGGTAACTTGGCGCCATGAACGCTTGATTTCACAAATTCGATTCCCATCGACGGCAAAGGTAAAATAGTAGATTAAAAAATAGTTTAATAATTAGTGAGCAGCAAAATAGTGTATGCTAGGCTTAAAAACGGAAAGATATCGGTTTTATTACATTTCTGCAGTAATTATTTTATTGTTGTAGTTAACACTGTTTTGTTTTCCTTTGCTTTCTTTAAGCTTTTGAAATTATTAGTTGAAGATGTTAACTAGATCATCAAATTTATAAAGAAGTAAATAAAAGTTTAATTTTTTAAAAACATTTTATTAAAGTATCATTTGTTACATATTTTCAGTATGATTTAGTATATAAATTAATAATTTGATAGTAGTTTTACTTTTTTTTTTTGCGGTTTTTATTTTATTTTTGTGCATTTGATATATATATATATATTTCTTTTATCTGAAAAAATGAAACAACAGAAGTGTTAACTTTCGAAGAAGTAAATCGGTATATTTTGATTCAAATCTGAATGAAAATTCGGATGAATTTGAAATTGGAAGAAGTTGGAAATATAAATGTAATGTGATGTGAAGTAACAATAAGTCAAAATTGGAATGAAGGATCAAGAAGAAGCAGAAAAACAGTAAAATGTTTTTACGGACTGAGTCTTTTTTATCTCATTTTTATCATCCCTTGATAATGACGTGATAACATTATTCATAAACAAGGAACTCTGAGGGAAAGTGGAATTGCTGAAATCTAGCATATCGGCTTTTACATAAACTACAAAAGAAAGATGTCTTTTAAAAGATGAAAATAAACATTAGACGCATAACTGTGAACGCTTGAATATAAAGAACATATCTTGTTAATATTCGATAAAATGTGTAAAAAAGGCATTCAGATTTCCTTTTTTTAGTTAAATGTTTTATTCCAACATGTATTGCTAAAAGATTTACGTGTTTTAATAAAATTATACTAAAATTTTAAGTGACACGAAATTTAAACGACTTTATTTAATATATTTTAAAAGAATCATTCTTAATTTCCTTCATGTTTCTTTCTTTTATGTGCAAATATTTTGTGTGGTATTTTACGTGCTTATTCGCCCGCTTTTGTAATTTTTTTCATTCAATTAATTTCGGATTAACAAGAAGAAGAGTTTCACGGCTACAACTAAGGCAATTAATGTTAAACCCGAAATCGCACGACTTAACACTTGGAAACAATGTCAAGGGTGGAAAATGGAGTCATGGATCAAACCATCGGAGAAGATTTCTGTAGGTGCAGACCTAAATTATGCTAGATGGAGGTCTCTGAATAGATTGCGGACACAAGTTGGAGAACCGGCAGCGACAGTTTGAAAAAATGGTGAATTTCAGATAATTCACTATGTACGTGTAACGAAGAGCAGTCTATCGCTCACTTGTTCTCGTGTAAAATGTGCCCGGTTAAGTGCAACTTTGCTGACGTCGTGAAGCTGGAAGGCAATGCAATTAGTTTCTTAGATTATTGGAAGTCCGTATTGTAAACTATTTCACCCGACACGAAGAAGAACAAGAACAAGAAGAAATCAAAATAGTACAGTATAGCGAAATATGAAAAAAGCAAAGGGTAGAAAGTAATCGGAAATTTTTCGCGACGTTTTATACTGATTATACCAAGTTCGTGGCTAGGAATTTAAAGTGAATGTTTTTAAGTAATCAAACAACTTAACAAAAATGACTGAAAAACTATTAAAAGGATAACTGAATGTATCTTCATGTTTCAAATACCAGTTGAGACGTATAATTAAAGAGTTCCAACAAGAATATTGGTGTGAACTTTTCCTTTAAACTGTTAAGAGTGGGAAAGGAACTTCGATAATTTTAATGGGGATATATTTATTTCTTTAATTTTTCCCTCCCTTTTTCCAGAAGTATTATTTTTACGTGTTGTTTAAGATTTCCATTTAATTTGAAATCGCGGTAAATTGTAACTACGAGTAATATATTGTCTATTTACAGTATTGTCGGTTTGTTCAAGTAATAAACCAGCTATAGTAGAAGCTGGCGGAATGCAAGCTTTAGCTATGCACTTGGATCATCCTAGTACCCGTCTGGTTCAAAATGTTCTGTGGACTTTACGGAATTTATCTGATGCAGCCACAAAAATTATTGGTCTTGAAGGTTTGTTGCAATCGTTGGTGCATCTATTGAATTCTTCCGATTCAAATGTTGTAACATGTGCTGCTGGCGTACTGTCTAATCTTACATGCAACAATCAACGCAACAAGATAACTGTATGTCGAATTGGTGGCATTGAAGCTCTTATTAGAACTATTGTTAATGGCGGTGAACGAGAAGATATTACAGAACCAGCCGTATGTACTCATTTTATGCTATATTTAAAATAGAATTTAATGGAATATTTTCAAATATTTTTATTTTTGTGTTCACATATTGATAAAATATTTTCAAAGACATTTCATGTAATCCATATGTACATAATAAAAATAATTATTTTAATGATAAAAAATTCACTTATAATAAGCATAATAGATTAACATTATATGTGTGTATATATATATATATATATATATATATATATATATATATATATACATTAAATTTAAAAAAAATATTATTACATTATACATATTTGTGAATAATTCTTCACGTAAAAAAAAAATCACACTTATAATAGAATAATTTATTAGAAAATATAAATTATTATTGGAATTTGTAATGTTTTCATTTTTAATTACAGGTTTGCGCTTTGCGCCATTTAACATCACGCCATATAGAGGCGGAAGCTGCTCAAAATGTTGTTCGTATGAATTGCGGTATAGAAGTAATAGTAAAGCTGTTACAGCTGCCTTCTAAATGGCCTTTGATAAAAGCGGTAATTGGTTTAATTAGAAATCTTGCTCAATTGCAGGCCAACCGTGCTCCTTTAGGTCAGCACGGAGCGGTTCATCATTTGGTTAGGCTTTTAATGATAGCATTTGAAGATTCTCAGCAGGTACGTAATTCGTTATTTTAATATTCGCAGTATTGTACTTTACCACTTAGCTTGTCAATACTTTTATGTATCAATTTTGAGGTTGTGTATATGTGTGTGAGTTGCAATAAATTTGGGTAATTTCCGATTTCATATGTTGAGCAAGGTATATATCTATTTTATAAAATTAACGAAAAATAATGTTGTTTACTTCGTACATGTAAATGAAAAATAAAATGAAAAGGCAAAATACCTATGAATTATTAATCATCTAAATTTAAAAAAAAAAAAGCGAATTAAGTCAACTTCGTACTGTACAGAAATAATGTGTTAAATAAATTAATTGGTATTTGAATAATATACATATATATATATATATATATATATATATATTTATTTTTTTTAATTTATCAGGCGTTATGTGATGAATTAAATAAATCTAAAAATTTAAGTAAATTTGTTTATTAAATAATTTGCTGAAAAAATTAAAAGTAAGTGATGTATGGTTACAAATTTGATTAATAAAATAATAAAATGCAATATTAATTCATTATGCATTGCTTTACATCAACATTATTTCGATATGAATGATTTAAATATAAATTAAAATTTTTGTTATATAATACGTAGTACATGGATCGAATAATTTTATCATTTTTCGCATTTTAAAAATTGCTTTTAACAAACTATGGCAAGTTTTGTCCGTGGGCCTACAGTTTTTTGAGTGGAAATATTTTATTTATATATGTATTTAAATGTGTGTATATATATATATATATATATATATATATATATATATATACGTAGATGGTTAATCGCTATAGACATATTTACAATTAAATGTTCAAGTGTACTAGTTTAAAATTTCGTTTTACAGCGATGTAGTATGAACAAAGATATAAATCAGCAATCGTACCCAGATGGAATTCGTATGGAAGAAATTATTGAAGGCGCAGTGGGTGCTTTGCATCTCTTGGCGAAAGAGTCGCATAATCGTGCCATTATACGTTCTCAACATGTTATACCGGTTTTTGTTCGATTGCTTTTTAGCGAAATTGAAAATATTCAACGTGTGTCAGCTGGAGTGTTATGTGAACTAGCGTTTGACAAGGAGGGAGCAGATATTATTGAACAGGAGGGTGCTACTGCACCTCTTACTGAGTTATTACATTCTAGAAATGAAGGAGTTGGTAAGTGTTTTTTTCTGTAACGAAACGTTAAAATTGTTTTTTTTTGTTAATACGAAAGGAATTATAAAAAAAATGCCAATTGAATACGTAACAAATAAACGCTATCCATTATTACCAAATTATTCATTTTCTCAGTGATTCGGCAAAACGTTTTCCGCTAATAGAAACAAATGTTCCGACTGAAAATGTTTTCAGTATTAACTGAACATTTTAATACACAATTGTACATTCGATATGATTTTTAAAAAGTGAAATATGAAAAATGTCCATCTGTGATTTCAAATTTTGCTTTTTTTCCGAAGTTTACAATATTTACGAACTTTATGCGCGAAAGTTTTAAATTAGCTAAAAATACCTATTTTGATGGGAAAACAATTT
Source organism: Icerya purchasi (assembly GCA_039619475.1). NCBI lineage: Eukaryota > Metazoa > Arthropoda > Insecta > Hemiptera > Monophlebidae > Icerya > Icerya purchasi. Next base: position 293,539,267 of record CM077115.1, on the reverse strand, counting down.
TTCTGATAACCTGTGTAATTCAATAATTTGTTTTTCTGTTTTTAAAAACCCGTTTTTTTTTGTTTTTTTTTTTTACATTTAGGATAATTTCTAACTTTTTTCATATTATTATTATAATTTTTATACGACATTCGGAAGTTTTGTAATATCTCTGGAAATATTCAGAATTTATTAAACATTTCGTATTTAGATAAAGCAAAAAAAGAAAAAAAGAGACCTCTAATTTGTTTGGTAAATGTATTATTTATTGTTCGCAATATAACGTCGTTTTTCGTTTTTATTTGAAGGTTATGATAATTTTAATTACCTTCTAATTATCTTCTTTCATTATTAATACTGTATTTGGAATTTGGTATTTTTACGCAGTGTAGATTTCCAATGGCTCTTCTGCGTAGTATTAGATACAAATTAAATATCCAAAATAGCTTAATAGTGCTAGTAATTTGAACCTTATTACGTTTTTTTAAAAAGACAAAATTTTGAAATTTTTCCTTTAAAAAAAATTGTACTTACGTTTTGGATAATGGTGGCTCAGTTTATCTCATTTAATTTTTTAAATCATTCCTTCGAATATACACTCTTATTCCTTATATATGTACTTTTTCCATTATTGTGTAGAATTTTGTATCATCATGCAGTGCGCATACAGCATATATATTAATATAGATTTTACTGATCTTATATGAAAGCTTCATTAAAAAATAGTCGTCTGATGCATCATATATATTAAGAAAAAGACGGCTAGAAGAAATACAATTGCGGTGTGAAAAGTCACTATACAACAGTCGAAACAGGCCACGTGATTGTAATTTTATTCATGGTTCTTTTAGTGTGAAGGAAAAAGCGGTAAATCTTTTAATGCTATCAAACAGTCTTGGAAGAGAGGTAAATAGGAGCGGCGACACCTTTCGTTAAAGTAGTGACAAACTGAAAGAGCAAAGGATAAACACGAAGGATGAGCTATAAGGGAAAGTGTAGTTAGAAATCGCTACACATTAAAACTTTATTTCATTTCGCCTGTGTAAGTTTTCGGATCCTAAGATTTGCTACATCTAATTTTTTTTTTTTTTTTTTGTTGCGTGTCGATAAATTTAATTTTACCTGCAATACCGGCATGAGTCGAAACAAGAAAAATTTAACAACAGCCTTCGTGACAAGCAGCCTAGAAAGAAGACTCGAATATTAGACAAAATAATATTATTATATACTCTTTATGATTCTGTTGAATAGTTCTGATTTCGTTCTACATGACGTTATTAAGTAATCAAGAGTTGAGTGTCTGTTTGTCGTCTGAATGATAGCAGTGCACTCTGCAGAAAGTGCGGAGCATAGAGGAGATAGTAAATCTAAAAATATAAAATTCATCGCGGTTAGCTTTAAGTCATCAGGATAAAAATGAAAAAGGGAGCATAGACATTTGTTATAACTTTTTTGTTAAAGTATGCATTCATATTTTGCGTGTTTAAGGCTCGCGCGCAATAATAAATATATTAAATTCATTCCTAATTGCGGAGATTTCGGTATTTTATGATACATGTATTTTTCGATACTATGTCTTTTTATATAGTTTTCAGTAGGGTAATTAATTAGTTAATGTATTTCTTTCGTCAATAAGCTACGTACGCTGCAGCGTTACTATTCCGCATGTCCGAAGATAAGCCGCAGGATTATAAAAAACGATTATCAATGGAGTTGACAGATTCTTTGTTTCGGAATGATCAAACGTGGCCGTTGTGCGGAGACTTGGGAGGTCCAGATTTACAGGTACTGTTTACATTTATCGGTGAATATTTATATTTGTGCACGGTTTATCAGAAATGCTATTTGGAATGATTTTTAAATATCAAATTCCTTTTATTATTACATTTCGTTTCAGACATATCCTAAATTTTTCTGTTTTTATTTCACTTTGAAATGCCGTGTATTAGTAGAGTAAATAAAGCAAGCGCATGTGCCGGAATCTTTGCTAAGTTATTTCCGCTTTAAAAATAAAAAAATATTTCTTATTAATCGTATTGCTACATTTCTTGAGCATCGTGACTACTCTTGTACAGATATTGGAGTGTTCATTACAGTATTCTGTACGCAACACGGCTGTACCAAAGACTACACTTGGAACCGATATTGTAAATGTTTGATTTGCCGCTATGCAGTCCAAGTATGCATGTTTGTACGTCTACATTTGCGTACATACGATGTTATGCGTGGTAGTTTGATGATTTTTTAAAATTGAAGTATTTAATGATGGTGCTGTAAGTTCTGTAGATTCGGCATGTAGTTTTAAAATTGACAAAAAAAAACAAATTTTCTGCAAATATCAGCAATTAGGTGTTTTTTAATTTTTGTTTTAGCTGCTGATGTTTAAAAATAAAAGAAAAAATTAGGCGGGAAAGGATAAAAAACAGTGAAAACAAAAAAGGTTGCTTCAGTGGCAGCGTGATCTATTAAAAGCAATAACGCCGTAATATATTAAAAAATTACGATTGACGAAAAAACAAAAAAATAAACGTAGCATGACTAGTAGTAAGAATTTCATAAAGATTGTTGATTTCATTCTAGAAAACTATGATCTGCACTCGCTATAGGCTAAATAAAGCTATTTCAAGAATTAAATATTGGTTGCTTAAAAAAAAAAAGAAATGTCTTATATTTAAATGTAAAGCTTCGAAATGAAGCTTCTTCCCTTTTCTCCATGTAATGTCGCAGTGATTTTCAACTCAGTCAAATTTCAACAGAAGTTACAGTATACGCAAAATATAATATAGTAGATACCGGTAACATTCTCATCTGATTTAGAATTTACGGTTTGTATTGTTAATCAGTATTCCGTGCATGTGGACATATAATAACCTACTACCGCCTTGTAATATGTAAATATGAAAACTTCACATTTATCTGTGAACATGTAAAATTATGTTTCCATACTGCTCAGAGGTGAATGACCAAAAGTATCAAAAACTATTAATAGATTATTTAATTTCCAATTGCTAGACGACAAGAAGGTTCGATGAAATTCATCTTGCCATTATTTTACTGGAGGGTGTATACATTTGTCATTTAGCCTGTACTTAAGAGAATCAACGATTTCTTTTTTTTTTCTTTTTTGATAGTGAAATGTGATAAAGAAAGCATCGACACTCTTATTATATGTGAAGCTGTTGTTCGTTTGTATTTGAACGATTCGTCTTGTGCGAAAAAGCAGATGACGAGCAAGTGAAAAAGTATCTGCGAATTTCTAAATGTATACTTCTCTGTTGTTAATTTAAAAAAAAAAGTGATTTTGCAATTTTCTACAATTAAAGTAAACGTTCCTTAGCAGCGTGTCGGGGATTATGAAGTTAAGGTTCGCAGTGTACTAAGCCCACCGTGCCTAATGAGAGCAGGGGAGCTAGTTCCTTACTCTCGACCGCCTTTATTTTTCCAGATTTCTCAGGTACCCAATTATTTCAGGTTGGAAAAACCTGAGAGGGATTCGGATCCGGAACGAGACAAGTCTCGAACCCGTCTCCTCCAAGTTTATAGTCAAGCACCTAACCACTAGAGGCTGCTTTCATTTTTTTTTTTTTAAATTACAGCCGATATATTTAATTATTGTAAATTAGTATGAAATATTTTTGTGAAATTATTACTGAAAAAATGAACTAGTTTTAAATTTTGTACCTTATTTTTTTTTATTTTTTTGTATCTATGTAACTTACATTTTAGGCTTAACTCATACGGACCACTTTTCGACCACAGCGGAACTACAAAAAAGTAGTCGGTTCATGGGTAATACTATTTTAACATCGGAATGAAGGGAAAAAACACAATACTACTCAGAAGGACCAATTTCTGCGGTCAACTTTAACGGCAGTCACAACGTGTGCCATTCAACGCCGTAGTTGCGTTGTTGTTAAAATATTGTGGTTCAAAAGTGGTCAGTTCCGGCCACAGTATAAGGACAGCAGAACCACAAATAAGTGGTCGAGAAGTGGTCCGTGTGAGTTAAGCCTTACCATCCTGTATTTTGTAAATGGTTAAAGATAGTTTTAGTATTTCAATGAACACTCTGTGTTTGGCTTGATTGCTTCTTTTTGTAGTTGTTATGATAGCTTATCATTATAGTATTTAGATTTTTTAAATTTTCATGTTACAACGTAATATGTTGATTCTTCGAGTAGGATATTCTTCATCCGGATGATGGATACGATTTTTATGGTAACGGTGGACCACTTCAAAATTATCATTCAGGTAATCAGTTTTAGAAACAAGCTTTCGCTTGTGCTTGTAGTATTGTTTTATTATACCAAAATTTATGTATATTTTTACTGTTTAGGTTGTAAAACTGAATGTTAATGTTAATCTTTTTTTTTTTTCATTTTCGCATATTTTATTTTAATTTTAAAATAAGTTTGTTGCTCTCACTGGGCAAGTATATGCCCGTTGTGTGACTTACATCCGAAACAAATAGAACAGTGTTTCAGTTTATAATTTGTTTCAATTTAACTTAAATAATTGCTTTGTTCCGCGAAGAAAATGAACACGTTTAGCGGTGTATTGACTTTATAGTACATTTTATCAGTGTATATGTATATATATATATATATATTAAACAATTTAAACGATATGGATATTTCGGTTTGACCTTCTTTCAAATGAATTAATGCGACAATTCAAAAGATTTTAGTAATCATCTGTAAAGATAGTAATCCTGTCCTCTGTTGTAATAATATTAACTTGAACATGTTTACAACATAAAAATTAATTTGTACAGTTTCTGTTGATGAACAGTAAATGTAATTCGCAACACCGATAAACGAAAAAATGTTACCGGAATGTATATAATAACGTTCTAAATTACCTGTAGAACTTTATTTAATAGAGATACCGTACATTATAAGCAGATTCGTTTGCTAATAATCGCACGATCCGATCATAAATATAAAACTAGTTTAAAAACACAGATACCGGGAAATCAATTTTTTATTTCTATCTCTGTGAATAAAAGATGCATCTATTATTATTGTTATTATTATTTTAAAATGGATATTATGTATTCAATTTAAATTGTAGTAAAGCTAGCAAAGTGCTTTGTTTGAGTTTTTATATATGGCTAACAAAAATAAACTACGAAGAAGTTGGGATCGAGTAGAACTTGTGAAACTTGGATGTAGAGACAAACAGAGAAAATCGAGGAAATAAAGTTTGGAACTTACATCAGAGAAAATGGACCGAATAAGAGCGAGAAAAGAAGAAGAATAGTGCACAAATCGATAAGAGATAATGTATTTAAGATTGTTCGATAAAAAATTGTAAAAATAACGGAAAAATAATAAAAATGTCAGAGTACATGGAAGACGTATTAAAAGAAAGAATGTGCAAAATATAGAAGAAATTTTAAAATAAAGAAGTGTTGCGATTCTTTTTTTAATATTATTATTTTTAAATAAGAAAACCGAGGCTAATCAAAGTGTTCTTCAAAATTCTTCGAATCAACGAGTAAAACAAAACTAATCAACAAGGGCGTGCAACTGTGAATGAAAGACATATCTCAGTTTTATCAGCTTGACAGATTTTAAATTCATATGGATGATAAATGTGTATACGAATAATTTTTAATCTTTATAGAAGGGCAGAATTTTTTGGAGTAGCGTGAATAAAGTATACTTAAAATTAAAATACCTAAAGAGTCTTCTGTTGTTTGTATTTCTAGAATTAAAATTTTCATTAAAAACCTTTACAGAATCATTCTCAATGTTACCAGTAGTTCATGAATTATAAGGGAAATACATCTGATCTTATTATTGATCATAGAGTTAATCGAAGGTTTTCATTTGTGGAAAATGTAATGGTAAAAACTGATACGATTAAAATAGTTTCGCGTACAAAAGTAGCTCAATGTAGCGTGTTAGTTAAAAAAAAGGAAAAAAATCGTTTTTTTTTTAATAGTCTGTTAGCTTTTGTTTAATTAGTTAGATTGGAATTTCGTTAACTTTTGCTATTAAAAGATATTTTTTTCTGTCTTCCTAGATGTGTTGTGGTTCCTTAGTAAAATAAATGAAATAACTGAATTAGGTAAAAATTCGAGATTTTCCGTATTTTCATACTTAGAGCCCTTAACTCGTTCGAAATATCGACAACGAAAAACTAGTATAGGTTTTTCGTTACCGATGAAATAGATGGACGCATGGAAATTTGTAGGCACCCTATAGTAGTAATGCGTTCCATGAGTGATTTCGAAGAAATCAACCTTACGATGAATTTTCACGTTTTTTAGAATTCATTTTAACTTCTTTTTTACTACTTTAAAGCAGGGTACGACACGTTACCAATAGATTCTATGCAGGGCTTGGGTTTAGAAGAACCGATGGACGTAGTGAATAATAACAATATTGATTTCGATCATTTGCACGAATTACCTCCGCCACCCCAGGATAACAATCAGTTGGCAGCTTGGTACGATACGGATTTATAATTTCGTTGTGTGTGCGTGCGTGTGTGTGTATGTCTATGCGATCAAATCATTTAATGTTTATCATATCATTTTCGTTTATAACAACATTTTTTTTCATACTACTATGCATTTTATATTTACCTATAAGGCTATTCTTTCTTTATTCGATTGAATTATTTATATGTTTTATTTGTCGTTTCGTTTTTTTGTTGCATTTTGAATTTGGGAAAATACGTTAATCGTTTAGATGTTTATGAATTAAAAGCTATGAGGAGATTCGTTTTGTTTTTGTGAACTTCAGTGTGCATGTGAATGATATTTTAAGAAATGATTAAAAATCAGTTTTTAAACGGGTGTTTTATATAATTACATACATTATTTTATCTATATAATATTATAATTTCTATTTAATCGAATTAGTATGTGCCAGAATTTATATTGTTTTTTTAAAATTATTTATTATCATATTTTTATTATTGTGCAGATATTGATGAATTAACTTCTGTTTTATGTATTTAAAAAAGAAAAAAACAAGTATAAAATATTAATTTTAAAATTATACTATAATGTAAACTATGTAAATGTATGCACAATTATGTTTTAAATGGTGTTTAATGAAATAATTATTTCACAATACTTATACAGGCAGCTGTATATGAATTTTCAATTCGTATTTTTGAATTTATTGGCTCGTATCATCTGTAGATATGTATTTATTAGATTACAGTACAATTTGTTAATACAATGCTAAATGTTAATTTTTATTTTTACATATAAAAATTTTAATTCAAGAAATCTATACTCGTGTATTTTTTATTACATTGTCGTTCCGCGTTTCTTTGTTCGTTTGCTTGTAAATTAGTACAAAACTGAAATTTTTATTTTATGCAACAGTAGCTTTCAGCCTCAGTGACTTTAATGAAGAGTGCGTAAAAAACTTTCGCCGATACATATATTTCAGTATTAAATGAATGAATAGACGATTTATTCGGAATAATTTGGAGAAAAATTTTGCAGATATAAAAAGGTATAAAAAAAATGAACAGACTGCTCACCGTCATAGCGTAATTTTAACTAACAATGCATAGTGATGTACATAACTTTTATAGACTTTTGTAAATTTTGTGAAATCCAAGTTTATATCAGAATGTCCAGAGTATCGTTTTACTATTTCAAAGAATGCTTGCATCAAATCGAACATTCGGTGGAAAGTTTTTGTATATAATACTTTTAATATAGTTAAATTAATTCATTGAAATATTTATATGGTAAGTGAAACCTAGCTTCAGTTCTTTATTTTTGATGTGTACAGACCAAGTGGAGGACAATGTATGACGCGGAAACTTGCCGCATACAATACGATGAGAAACGTCACGATAAAAGAACATATATTCCGACAAAACAAACAGATCACAGCTTTAGGTTATATAAAAGAGCGTAAAAGTATTTGCACACTCGCAACTTAACCAAAAAAATATGCTTACAAAAAAAAAGACACCAACACTTGGCACGTATGTCATTCGCGTCAATGACAGTTTGTAATTTTCGGATCCGCCAGGTATCGCGTGAAATCGGGGAAATACCCGCCTATGCAACTTGTAAAATCCATTTTAAATCTTGAGCATTAAAAATTTTCCGTATGCGTACTCCGACATTTAGCCGACTCCATAAATTTTCAATAACGTTTAAATCGGGAGACTGCGAGGGTGTGTGTAGCCTGCGGAAAGTGTTATAAAGGAGCTATTTAATAGTTCACATCTAACTATTTTAGCGATGGCAAAAAAGAGGTTTTTAATGGTAATCCTTTCGCTAATTAGAGTCGCGAAATGGTTTTATTGGAGCACTGTAAAGTATTCCTGCACCTGTTTAGTCTTGTGAAAGAGAAGTGTAAAGCTGGTGTTTTAAAGCATGAAACTCATTTTAACGGTAATTCGTAGTAAAACAATATTAGAATACCATGTTTTATTATGCTCATAATATTTATATAAAAATAAGCATTGCAAGATTAACAATGTACACGTGAACAGTTGGTTCACATGGCTCTCGTCCACTGTATATCAGTTGAGGACTGAGGAAATTGTTTATAAATTTAAACTATAATTTTTTATACGAATGCATTTACTTGGCTTTTAATTTCGACGAGAACATTTATTTTAGTTTTCTTTTTGTATTATAGTATTTTTGCAAAAAAATGCTTTGATAAATTTTTTCGGTCATGTTTGTTAATCTTGCAATGGTTATTTGTATATAAATACGAGCATAATAAACTTAATATTCTAATATTGTTTTACTACGAATTAGTGTAGAAATGAGTTTCATGTTTTAAAATAAGAGTAATTTTATTTTTATTGGATAATGTAGTTGTTGTTATACATATTTCGCGTGAGAAGAGAGTACAATTTAAACTATACAAAATTTTAAAAGTAAATTCTTAATTTTATATTGTAGTATGTAATAATTGTTTACATACACAATCACATGTACAATGCATATATACAAAATACAAGAACTGTAATCACTTATTGTCACAGTCACATATACAGTCCATATACACACTAAACAATTTGATATATATATACATATATACGAGAGTCTATTACTAAAAATCATGTAAACAATACAAAACACCTATATATATCATGCAATATAAGCTAGTTGAGGAGTGAGGTTAATTTTGTAATTTTTAACGTCCAGTAATCGGCTGTTACGTATGAGAATAATACTTTACGTCTTCGTTTGAAATTATTTAATAAATAGGGAGTTGCATTTAACAGCCCCCGAGAACTCTATTATTTGCATTCTTGTATAAAATTTGTAATATTTAGCGGCGTCGTACATGAAGTCGCGCATCAATATTCTGATTTTATCATTTAAACTTGAAAAAACTGCATACAAAAATAGTGTATATGGTTAAAAAAGTAAATAGAAATAGTCTATCAAACGTAATTGTAATAAATAGATATCAATTTAAAATTAGCAAATTAAACATTACAGCAACATAAAAGCATGCAACAAAGACCTCACGTACATACACGGTCGCATAGACCGCTATATATATATATATATATATTAACTACAACTTAATTCTTAGGCCAGCCCCCATTAGAAAAAATGTCCCAATTTTAGGTAACGAAAAATGTCTCAAAAAATGCCACAATTTTATGTAACGTTTGCAATATTTAAATTTTTACCGACTTCCAAAAAGAAGGACGTTATACATTCATTGCGTATTTTTTTAAATGTTTGTTCATGCATAACTCATATTTATATAGACCGATTTTACTGATTCTTTCCCCATTGGAAAGAGTACCATTCAGCTTAGGTACCGTATGAGTAATCATGAAAATCAGTGAACATAAATTGAGTATTCGTTAAAAAACGTAAAATTTTTCTCTTTTATTATAACAGATGCGGTTGACTTAAAATGCTGTCAATTTGCAAAATTACATTAATAATGTAGCTTTGTTACCGACTTTCAAAAAGAAAGAGAATGCACGTCCGTCCCGTTATTTTTTTTTTGTTTTTTTTTACGTTTGTTTGCGCATAACTTATATTCATATGGACCGATTTAGAATTATCTTGTAAATTTTGATTATTTTAATATATAAGAGAAAGAGACAGAAATGCAAGCAAGAAAGGTCAAGAGGCACAGCCCCTTGCGAGGCCAAAATGGCCGAGTATATATTATATATATATATATATATATATATATATATATATATATATATATATATACACATATATATTTAAAACTGTTCCAAAATAAAAACCAAACAAATAGTTAGCAATGCGGTAATTATTAAAGAAATGAAAATTTATTAATCCTGTACAGAAGTTATTGTTGAAATTTACCACAGAGCTGAAATCTTCAGAGAAATTAAACTACTTAGACTAAAGCATGCAAACAAGGCTATAAAAATACATCCAATAACACAATTATTCGCATAATGCCACATACATTCCAACACAAATCCATGGTAAAGCGTTCGACAATAAATTGTATATTTTTAAAACTAAATAAATTCAATAAAAATTATACTGTAAACTACTGTTTTTGCTTAGAAAAACTATCTACTCGAAGGAAATCAAATAACCATCGCATTCTTTTTGTGCAAATATTTTCGATTACGAATCTATGCGTATTTCCAAACTTTGCAGCGTAGAGCACGAGTGGAAGAATAAAGGCTGAGACAGATCTTGAGAAGCGTAGAAATACCGGGCTGATTTCAGTAAAATTAGCGTCTTGCAGTTTTGGGCATTTAATACGATTGTTTTTTAAAATTTCTTAAACACACCTGTAAAATTTCACATAAAAATATTTACAGCTTAAGGGTATCACACGTTAATAAACGATTTTCTTTTCTTTTTCGGAACCGTTAGAATAAATTTAATTTTGCTAATATATAAACAAAGCAACATTCAAGGCTTACAGTTAAGGACGCATTAATAATTTTGTTTTTATTATTAAAAATTGCAACTTTACAGTGGCATAAAGTAAACAGCATTTTTTGGTTGTAATGAAGAAGAGGGCTTTGTCAATTATAGACATTAATTGAGCGTAGGGAATTTAGTGAAGGTTTTCGTAGTTATTTTACAGATTTTTTTCTCCTTATGGTATTTAAAATAATAAATAACAAAGATCATTAGCAATAAACACTAAATAAATGCGAATAGAAGTATTAGGTCCCTCTGTCGAGTTTTCGTTCGGTTTTATTTATTTTCGACAGCTGAAGATGCGCTGATTTTGGAAACGTTTCTCCTTTTTAACATTTCTATTTCTATTTACATTAAATGTTTTTAATTATTTGTTTCTTTCCTTTTATTAACTAATTAGCAAACGGGAAATTCAGATACCGCTACATAACATATTTTATATTTAAAAACTCTTCACGAATGTCTCTTGATAAAAATACTTGTTGTTACTATTTTTATAAAAAAAAAAAAATTATTTATCAATATCTTTCATTTTTTTTTTTTTTAATCAAGTATGGCTGGGGGTCGTTTCGCGAAATTCGGACGTCACGCAAAAGTGTTACTCGTATTTATATTTATTCGGAGTACAAATTAGTTCGGTCTGTTTTAAAAAATGGCGCTGGCTGTTATGGATGTTTTGTATTGACAGCTGATTTCGATGGTTTTAGAAAGGTTAGACATCTGTCAATAATGTAGAGTTTATTCAGTTTCGTACGGAAACCTTGTGTCTTTTACTGTGTTGAATATGTTAAATTTTCTGTTAACTAAGCAGCATTTGCGGGAGGTTTTAGTTTTCTTCTTTAATTGGAAGAAAAGTGCATCGAATGCTTGCGGAAGTTTATGGTGACAATACGCCAACTGATAAATCATGTAGGGAATGGTTTTGACGTTTCAAGAATGGTGATTTCAGTATTGGAGACAAGCCTCGCTCTGGACAGTTAAAAAAATTTGAAGGCAAAGAATTGGAGGCATTACTCGGATGAAGATCCGAGTCAAATGCAAGAGAAGCTTGCAGAATCATTGGGAGTGTTACCTAACAAGCAATTTCGATACGATAACAATCCATGGGAATGATTCAAGAGTAAGGCAATTAGGTGCCTCATCTGAGAGACGTTGAAAGACTTTTTTACCTGTGAACAGCGAATTAAAAGGCAACAAAAAAAAGGGGTTTTACATCGGATTGTGACTGGGGATAAGAAATGGATAGAAAATCATTGCCATCGACCTCAACATCAACACCAAAACCGAACATTCATGATCGAAGTTCATGTTGTGTATCTGGTGAGAGCAAAAGGGTGTGGTACATTACGAGCTGCTACAACCTGGCGATTCCATTACGGGCGATCGGTACAGGCTATACAACAATTGATTCGTTTGAGCCGTGCATTACGAGAAAAACGGCCGGAATACGAGTAAAAACATGACAAAGTTATTCTTTTGCATGATAACCCTCGGCCACGTGTCGCAAAAGTTGTAAAAAAATATGCGGAAACGCTCAAGTGGGATATTTTACCGCACCCACCGTATTCGCCAGACATTGCTCCTTCTAATTACTGGTTGTTCCGACAGATGCAGCACGATTTAGCAGTTAAGCGGTTCACTTCTTTCACGGAAATCGAAAATTAGCTCCTAACTTGGATCGCCTCAGAGATGGAGACATTTTTTCGAGATGGAATTCGACCATTACCTGAGAAGTCGGGGAAAGTAGTAGCTATTGATGGGCAATACTTTGATTAATTTTTGTTCATTTCATTTTATTCTGAAATAAATGCATTTTTCACCCAAAAAAAAAACAAAACAGACCGGACTAATTTGTACTCTCAATACTATACTAAATATTCAGATAGTGATCAACAGTTTGAGTTCTTGTTTTTACTAAAACGAAATAGTCGTATTGTTTCACGTACCATTCGAAAGACATACCCATGACACAATGTACTTTTGTACAAAGGTGGTAAAGGTGTACTAGTTTAATAATAACTCCGGCGACAATAAAAATAAAACGGCAGTTAAAGGGTAAATAAATTATCCAAGTATAAGAGCTAAATCCATAATGAGAAACCTTAGAAAAGGGAATTTTCGATTCTATTTTACTTAAATTTCTTGAATTTATGTTGTAGAGAGGTGTACATTCTCCGATGTTATTAACAGTAACTTATTTCACAGCCGTGAATGAATTTGTGTTTACATAATTTGCAAAATTCTCTATTCGTTCTGTTCTGTCATTACAAGTTAACTTGAAGTCAAAAGACTATTTCGATTTTTCCCCCAGTTTTTTTTTTTCAATAATCTATTTTGCAGAAATTTTTCTTTTTTTTTTTTTTTGGAGATGGCTCGCCCTTGCTTTTACCCAACCACTTGAATTTATCGTTAGGAAATAATTTGATTCTGAGCCGATAGCAGATGGAAAGAACAGAGGATTGAAGTAAGGAAATTATTGCTGGAGATGGGAAGGAACAGATAAAGAAAACACTGGAGCCAGAGGGCCCAGAACCATTTTCTTTACGTTACTTAATTTAAATGCTGTTTTTGTAAAAAGTTGTATTGTTGCATTCGTAACCAGTAGGTTAAAAAGCATAATTTTTCTTAGCTACGTAATACCTTTTTTATGTATTTAACCATTTACAGATTACTACAGTACATAGTGTTTCGATTGATCTATTATTTATGCGATTAGTCGTTCTAGGAAAGTTTTTTTTTTTAAAATAATATATACAAACAACTTACAATTTGTGCAATTACTGAGACTATTACGGTTCGAAACTCTATTATACATACATTACAAAATTATATTCTCTAATAAAAAGCAGCGTTGACCCTAAGCCCGGTGCTGTATTTGAAAGGACCGACTAATAATGCCGAACACTCAGCTCGTAAGGAGACAGATATCCGGGACATTTCAGCAGGATATGCCAGGTAGATGATGACATTTATGTGTCTCAAAAGGAACAAACGGTTGCTGAGTCATCCAACACGTGATTGTGCGACACCCGTGTGTGTGACCTAGGCGCATGCGACTAAGCACCGAGTAGTCTGCTCTCGAGATCCCATCGGGGGACCACCATGGCTCGACCGGCTTCTTCATAGTTTGTTGGAAAGGGGGAGTGGAAAGATATTTCTCTGTTCACCGATATCTAATGAAAAGGCATACGGCATCTGATGTTTCAAACGAAATCGAATAATTTAACGTTGAAACATTTTGATGTTTTGCTACACCCCGACGACTTAGCTAATTGTCGAACTCAACAATCTACACGTTAAAAGCTGCCAGTTACGACCCGCTCCTCCGGTTAGGTCCCAGCAATTTTCCGAATGTTTTACTTAAGCCGATTAATTCAAATTGTAACTGCATTATTCTCGCACTTATTCAACATGTTCCGCTGGTCTAATTATTTACCGGAAAGCTTTCTGAATCAAAGTGTATATTTTTGCTGCTTTTCAATTCTAAACGGCAACATGCAACGTGGGTCAGTTTATTAGTAAGAATAAGTGATTTGCGCTAACTGAAAATGTTTAAAAGTCGTCTTTTTCTCTGGTCGCTTTCCCTAGTCACGATACTGGAATGTACAAACATGATTAAAGCCTCGCGCTGACTTTAGTTCGAATGTTATCTTTGATGCGTCCGCTTATGTCATATATTCGTGCTTTTATTATGTGTTTTCATAAGTAATATATAGAACCGGGTCATGTGTACATATGGTTATTTATGATGTTCTGGCATGCACAACGTGTGCCGAATTCTTTGCCGTGGTACATTTCCCGTGTTTCTACTAATTTTCCGAATTGCCGTAATATAACGGCGTATGAAGTAGGCTAAAGAGTTCTAAAACTGTTCATGTATGCTCTCGGGCGCGGATGATTTGAATAAAGAAAGCGAAAATGTTTCGTTCCGACTTGCGTGATGATACGAAAAGGTAGACAAGAAGAAGGCGTTCGCGGGTGTAGAAGAGGTAATCGTCAATGACACAGAGATGATGCGGATCACATGAGAAGAACTAATTTTTATGTGTAACAGCATGAACAATCGTTGTCTATACTTTCTATTAGCAAGTTTTGGTTCCCATACAATGCCGGTATTGCCGAGTGAATCGAACTGCTATTTGCGGTTGCGCTGTTTGAAGAAGATTAAAACTGGACCTCTCCGGCGAAGGAGAAAGATTGTTTCGTTCGTTTTATTTTTTTTGTGTTCTTCTTCGTCGTATTCTTCTTCTTCTTCTGTTTGCTTTTTTTTTTCTTTTTGGTACTGCAACGCACTATCGCTGCATGTCGTTCTTTCGTTCGTCAGGTACAAAGTTACCAGCCGCGTTCATTCGACTCTCTCTATCTCGCTCTATTCCGTGCGTACAGACATACCGGTTTATCGCAAAGTCCGTCTGTCTCTATCTAATGATATAAAAGTAATCGGTTAAAAGTTTGCAAAGAGAATTAGACGAACTATTTTTATTATTTCTTCGATAATCTTTTTCGGCAACGAGTAACAACAAATTGCCATTATTCATATCCGCGAGCGAGCGGTGATCTCGCCTTTAATTGTATTCATGAGCGATATCGGATTCTGACGAATTCGTTCGGTCGCGTACTACATCGAGTTCCTTTCTGTCAACAAGAAATCCATTATCGTTCCAATTCCGGGAAATGGCTGGGATTTCCTAACTTCTCGTAGAGTTGTTGACCCCTAACCTAATTTACGGGGGGCGCGGTGATCACGTCGAGCATTCTGATATTGCTAATAGATAAAAATTATTTGCAAAAAGAACTGAGTCACGCCTATTCCGTGAATCTCATTCTATTTCCGTGAGACAGCGCAGTGAATTATCGGTAAAGTGTGCGCGCGTGTGTGTGACCCAAAAATTTTCAGAGTTTGCCTCAACTCGCCATAGTACAAAGTTCGGTCGGGTCGTATACAAACTTTTGTAATTTCGAGGGTCGCAAAGAGGAAAAAAAAAGAGATTTCTTTTCCAGCAGCAGTTTACATTGTGAAAAATAAATACAATTGTTGTTCCTATTCTAGCTTCTTTCATTCATTCAATCTCGCACCAGATTAAAATCTAATATGTTATTCTCCTTTTGAGCTATTAGATTCCTTGGTTGATTGAGCTGTTGTTCTTCGTTAGCGTACCCATAAAAAAAAAAAAATTAATTTACGTGAAATAGAAATATTTTTTTTACATATATATATATTATCTAAAAAACGAAATTGTAGATACAAAAAAAAAACAAAAAAAAAAACGATCTAACAGCGTTTCTGTGTAACGAACAGAAATAAGTAAGAATACGGATGTTGGAAACACTTATTTTTCTTTCTCTTTATTCTAGTACACAATTGGCTGAGATGAAAAATTATTGGCTTCCGAGTAAACATTATGGATACTTTTTTTTTTTTTTTCGATTCGATCTTACAATTAAATCATAATCGCTATGTTCTAATGAAGTCAGTCCCGCATTCTCGATAAGGCCGCGGTTACATTGGATTCGAATTTGTAAAAATCCCTTTTTGGGGCGCATTTCAGCAATATCTGTTTTCAATTTCCTTTTGCATTAACTTTGAGGAACAATTAATCCATTTAGATGTTACCTATGTTAAATACGGCTAATTGAAAAGATTTAAAAGAATTAAAGCTTGCTAAGAAATACTTCTTAAATTAATACGGGCATTTGAAATTATTTAAATATAAAAAAAAAAAACAAAAAAAATAGAGAGATATTTTTATATAATTTTAATGTTTAGGCTGAAGAGAATTCGTGCGGATTAGAATCCGTAATATAAATTTACACGTGCATCTGAATTTCGGAATGCTTAATGAGCTGCACCGTATAGCTTTTGAATTTTATTACGGATTTCCTCCAGCTATTAAAGTTACTTTCGATGGCCAGTACACTCTCATTTCTGCTATCACTATTTTGAATTCGAAAAGTATCTTACGTACCACATGTGACTTTTAACAGTTTTTCTGTTTATACCTGTTTTTGTATGACCGTGACTTTTTGTGTAGATTTACAGCCACTTGTGGGTACCTTTCTCCAATACAAATTTATGGTTACCATCTCGTATGTTACTCGTTTCATTCAATCGATTCATTCTTCCTTTTCCTCCAACCACCGCGAAACTTATATTACTTCGGAATTGGACTTCGTCGTCTTGTCCGTGATTTGATGTGTTTTCTGACTTTCCGCCGTGTCTAGTTGTGTCGCAGCGTTGCCTTCACTTCGGCCGTCATGTTCTTTCTTTCAGATTATTTCGAACTGCTCTTTTCAACAACCCGTTCTGAGAATTTTTCGTAAACTAATCATACTCTGCTTAATTAAACTCTTTCGGATAGTGAGGATTGTATACTCTAGGTACACTTGTTCCGATATGGAAGTATACAAATACTTTGGGGAGCTAATCAGTGCGATGAAAAAAAGATGAATCATATTTTACAGACACATGACGCGTTTGGAATCTATGAACAATATAATCAAATTTTAACATTTCTCTGAAGTGTGAGGATTAGATGGAAGTGGTTCGTGGAAGTATAAAGCGATTTAAATAAAACAGTTATCGAACCGAGTGATGTCGAACTACGTCATATACTGAGGAAAAAACTAACAGAACATCGGAGCCTCAAGGGATAACAGTTAAAATAGAAGAAAAAAAAATGAATAAAAAAAAAATCCGGTCTTTCAGACCGGGCGCGACCTCTCACGGGTTAATTGTGTATCGTAGCAGATCTTTAAGAAATTACGTCGGAAAAATAATGATAGATGGTAGTTTCATTTCAAATTTTACGGTGTTAGCTGATGACACAACGCTTCTCTCAGTCATTGAGCTCGAGCGTATATTACCAGAACTAAATGACCCAGGCTGATATATTAATATCAAAAAAAAAAAAAAAAAACGAAACAAAATTTTTAGATCAGAGTAAGCTGCAAATGAAAATTATAAACAAGAAAATCTGATGAAGAAAGCGTCGTACTTAATGCAATAAAATGTATTTTTAAGAACGGAATGGAAATATTAATAAAATACTGATATAAATAAATTATAAAACACGCTCGCATATAAAATGAAACGAATATATTTAAAACTGGCCAACTAGTTCGGATGACTACGATTTATGATCATATTCGTAATTCATATAGATAAGTTTGCAAGCTAGTTCACCATGGAACATCATCAGATTAAGGATTACAAATCAAGGACATGATTTTTAATATAAGCATTATAACATAAGTTGATGGCAAACATGGTCTCTAAGTGTGTAAATCATGCAAACATAGGTGCGCAGAATTTACTATCAATTCCAAACATCTCGAAAATAAATGGGGAGGGTAATTTTTTTTTATTTATTTTTTTTTTTTTTAGCACGGCGAGAAACCATCTGTCCATCAACAACTTCTACAAATAAACTAGACTAACAGAATAGTGTGTATAAATAAGTAGATTGAATCCTAAAACGTCATGGAATAGGAGAAAAGTGTATCGTTTGCAATAAAGTTCGAGCAAACATGGCCGCAACGACATAACATAGCTCACGGATGTCGAAAAGAAGGATGTAGAATTAATACTGATAATTAAACGTTTACAATGCAATTCGAACACACATGGCCGCAATGATATGACATAGCCCGCGAGTGCCAAGAAGGATAATAGAATATAAAATTAACACTGACTATATCACATCCCAAGTGCAACAGGCACTGGGGTGCGACTGGATAGCAAAAATGAATGAAACAAAACCCTAAACAAAAACGTAGATATTATCGGTAACAAAACAAGTTCAATGGAAAATCGGAACTGCGCGGGCCATGTATCAAAGGTCGAGCAATAGACTTAAAAAAAACGCTTTTTGGTATACATTATGCAACACCGTAAGCGTAATGGACTCCAATAAAAAACACCAATCAGTCCCAGATGGAAAGGCAATATAAATAAATAAATTTTTAAATAAAAGCGGTTAAATCTTTGCTTATTGTAGAAGGTTTTACGTATACAACAATCGCGGCGTTATTGTTGAAATCTAAACATTATCTGTGTGCTTTAAACCTTCTTTTTTCTAGGACACTTCTCCAGCGGATCTTAGCAATTATAGATACGATCAGATATTGATAGAATAAAAAAAACTAAGGATCGGAACAATGGAGATCGAAGGGGGAATGATAAAACGTAAGAGGCAACAATAAGAATTGGGGAGTTTAAGTGGCACCAGATTAGAATACAGAGCAGCGCGTTCATTCAAGAGGGATTGACATTCGAAAAAGATGTGGTCAGGATCGCAGACGGCTTCATTGTCAGGATCGAGAGGACAATTAGGGGAAAGCGCAAAAAGAGAAATCAAAAATATAAGGAAGGAGGAAGATGCAAACGAATGGCAAGGATGATAGCGGAACGGCGAAGCGAAGGAAAATCGTAAAATCAAGAGGCCGGGTAGGAAAATGACGTTGAATGGTATTTAGAATTATGGTCGATTGGAAACGGAAAAAGTATGAAACATTCTGTAGACGATGGAAGCAGATTAGAGGCGGGAATTTTATTGAAATAAAAACAGGAAAACGCGGAAATCTGAGCCAAGAAATCTGTCGTCTCATTACTACCCTCTATCCGAATATGGCTAGGAACTCGGAGCAAATCGATGTGGGTTAAAAAATTATTATTTTTCGCTATTAATAGCAATTTTGAGTTTTGATTCTTTTAACTCAGATGGTACAAATGTACCTTAAAAAAGATCCTAAGCAGATGATAATTCACCGTTTTTTGATATATTTGCGGTACTGCTACCATTTCACGTTTAGCAGACTTATCACTCTTTTAACAGATTTTATTTTGCCTTTTGCATCTCTTCGACTGGTGACACTCTTAACCAGTAGTCGAAGCAGAAAATGAATTCCATCGAGATATTGTTCAGTGAAAAATTTGATAACACCGTTTTCATTCTATCGTTATTCGTTCTCAATTTATTGTAAAACGTTCATATATCATAATAGCAGTCTTCTGTTTAATATTCGTTTGATCATTATTGCATCGCAGAAAGCCTACAAATTGTTCGCATATAGATTGCCGCTTTGCCATTATATGTAGCTGCTGCGTATGTCTAGGTTTGTGTTGCGCAATCGATTTAGGTTGCATACGTTTTATACCTGATTTATTGAAAACTCTTTCCTCTTTAATTAACTTTGAATCTTTTTCGTTGCATCATGGAACCGGTCTATATTTTATGTTCGTCTGAGCTAAGCCAAAATTCCTACATGCTCGCCTTATCATTATTTTACTACTATCTCGGCACTGTGGCGGCAGTATTTTTTTCGTAAATCGGTACAGTTTTTCAATTGCTAATTTCTATTGTTTCTTTAAAAAATAAAATCAAAACGAACGGTAAGTGTTAATCCAATCCTCGACAATTTTCTTAATTATACAGTAACCTTTTTTTTTCTCTTGTTTTTGTTTCCGGTTACGTAACCTATCGCGTAAAGAGGGTTTTGTTGGAAGCATTCGTTTGCGATTGTAATGGTGGTTTTCTACACTATCATTTGTTTTTTCGATTCTGCGAATTACTCTGATGACGCTTTTTCATATGTGTACACTGTACCCGCTCGCGTGTATCAAAGTCGACCGATATAATTATTCCCTTATAGATAACGAACCGTAATCGTAAGTAACAATTTTCCGTTGAAAAGTAGTTAGCGGTTACAGTCTTCAGGCTATATATTTCACAAAGTAATAGATTCGCAGTATTATGCCGAACATAAATAATAAAAATATCATAAAAATTATTAAGTAGGTACATAAAAAGCACACAAATCATATTAAAAAGACATGGACTAGTTTAAACGAATTACCGTGATTACCAAGATCTTAGTTAACTGTTACAATTAAAACTTATTTGACTTTTAATTTAGTTAGTATAAATATTACGATCAGACCAGATAATTCTTAACGGGAGCCATTTCGGGGGTCGTAGCGTTTTGTAAAATGAAAAATAAAAATTAAAAGCAGGTACCATAGGGTGAATGAAATTTTAAAAATTTATTATTTCTAAGAAAATGACGACATCGCGATTATTTTCTTCTAAAACCAATTAGAGCTATATCTGAACAGACACTTGGTTTGAGATTAGTCAGATTATTTGGCCGCTTTTTAAAATTTTCGTTACTAAAGTTGCGAAGGCATATGAACTTATAAATAATTAGTATTGAATTTGTTTCAGTCATTCTTCAAAAGTAATAAATAGTAAGTTTTTATTTTTAATTATATTTGTAAAAAAATTATGCATTTTTTTTTTATACTCAATTTATAATTAAAACACATTTTTATAGCGGCTTTTTAAGACTTGAACGAATTTTTAACAGAAATTTGTGTTAAAACAAATTACAATCACGGGTGCAATTTATTGGCTTATAGTATTTTGTCAGAATCTATAAGAGACTATATTAATTTTAGATAAAATTGTCTATTTAGTTTTCAGCATAATTATATGTTACTTCTGTAAGTGTATAAAAATATAGTCGTGTGTGTCATTGTGAATATTAGAGAAAATTTAATACAAGTAAATAATATTCCTTCCTTGTGTTTAAGCAAAATCAATGCTAATTTATGGAAATAATATCAAAAAAAAGTTTTATCCACCAAATTGTATTATTTTTTATTAAAACCGGCGTTTAATATATTTTTATTTAAAAAACAAACTTGTTCATTTTGAAGGAACTATACGTGTACGTGGAAAAGTAAAACAATTAGCAACTTTTAATTTCAAATGCGCATAAAAGCAGTTTTTAGTGTAATATTTTTTGTTTTGTTACAAGAAATAATTCTGGAATTTCAAAATTTGATATAAATGTTTTTGAATATTTTATTTACTTCTTTTTAATATGGCTTGTTCTATCTACATCGAAGTAATAATTTAATTTTAAGTTTATAATGTCCAGTGCACTAAAACAAATAAAGGACCAACACAACAATATTTTGTAGAATATCTTTCTTATGGATTTATTCCGTTACCAGATAAAATCCACTTATTCCATTATGTTTAATACGTAAAAATACATATTAACAAATGGCAGAATGCGACCGTCAAAGTTACAAAACCACTTAATAATAAGTTTGGATGATTTAACAAAATTTCGCGAAGAGTTTCGTAGAATTTCAACAATAAAACTCTTGGTTTGTTCAAAAGTTTAATAAATTGGATAGAGCTCTAATAGCAACGCATCTTCCAACATACCACAATTAATTTCGAAAACCGGAAAATCTCACACCATTGCAGAAAGAATAATTAGCTATCATCTGTTGTATTGTCAACTACATTACGGATCAAAATGCAGACAAAGTAGCTCTCAGTGTATTCTTTTGAATAATTCTTCAGTTTCAAAGCACATTGATGAAATGTCTTCTGATGTAGAAGAGCTAAAAAATTTGTCTTGCAACAAATAGATGAATAAACTTCGAGGTGTAACGAGACACCTTTTTTTTCGTGGTATACGTCAAGTTTATGGCAAATAGCAAGTTCGTTGAAGAAATGTTTTTCACTCGTTTACTTAAAACTTAAAATACAGAGGAGTCTGTTAGTAAATTAATAATTTAAGGGGGAAAAAGTACTGAAAGGAAATATAATTACTTATGCTACGGATTGGTGATAGGTAAATATAAACGGTGTGTTGTTGCACACTTAAAAAAAGCGATACCTACAGTTTTTTGTATTCACTGTGTAATAATTCAGATAAAAATTTAGAAAGCAGATTAAATGATGCACCATCAGTCGTTATAGAAAAAATACTGTTAATAAAATTAAAGCAAGTTGTCTTCTCTTCATCCTTCTATTTCGCCTGAGAAGTCTGCCTCTGTAGTTTTTACATTTCGTCCTTTTAACCGTTCCTTAGTTAACCTTTTCCTGTGTCAACTATTTCTCTAGTTAACTCCTTCTCCTACCTTGGTGTCATTCTTAATAGTAATTTATCTTTTTTGCCATCATATATCTATGTACATCGGCTTTCAAGAGATTAAATTTCCTAAAAACGTTGTCCCCCCGGGAAATGGGGTGGCGATCCGTATATTCTTCTCATACTTTATAAATCCATTATCCTTTCTAAATTGCACTATTGTTCTTTTCTTTATGCCGGTGCTTCCAAATCCCTTCTTACCAAACTTGATCGCATCCAAAACTCTTGTCTTCGCCTCTGTATTGGTGCTCTGAATTCTTCTCCAACTCCAGCCCTTCTAGCCGAAACTGGCTTTCTTCCTTTATTTCTTCAAAGAATTCATCTTGGTGAAAAAGATCTATGATTAAACGTCAAACTCGTGAATTCCTATCAATATATTTTGGGCAGTTGGCGTTTCTCTCCACGAAAAATTCCAATTCTTTCACACATCCCGACTTGTGCTATTTTCTCACTTTATCCTCTCCTGTAACAAATCCCCGTACTTCACTTGTAACTTCTTAGAATTGTCGTTTTCTCCTAAGCTATTTTCTCTCGCCCCTCTAACATTAAATCTCTTCCGCTTCCTGTGATACTTAAGGAATTTAACCAAACTCTACGTGTCACTCTTTCCAGCTCGCAACACGGTTTTTACGGCTGCCTCAAAATCTGCTTCAGCTGTCGGAGCTGCTTTTATTCTTCCTAATATTAACTATTCCGAGTCTTTTCAACTTCCTTCCTTTTCTTCTATCTTTCTACCCGAATCCATGGCTATTTTATGTGCTATCCTTTTTATATCCTCAACATCCAATTTATCGAAATTCGTCATATGCTCTGATTCAAAAAGCGTTTTATTAGCCATCTCATCTACTAAACCCTCGTCAGATCCTATTATTCTTTATATTCGTTCCTTAATTTATAATTTATTAACATCCCGTTCTCTATCCTAATTGACCTGCTCTGAATTCCGGGCCACTGCGGCATCGTTGGTAACGATCTTGCTGATTCTTTGGCATGTCTAGCTGCACAGTAAATGGCCGTTTCATAAACAGATTCCCCTCCCAATGTCTTTGTCCTCTCTCTTATCGTTTTCTCCATGACTTTTGGACTGGTCTTTATCCGTCTCTTTTCTCCAATCCTAACCTCTTTTTACTTTGCTATACAACCCTCTCCACCCACTTCTTCCTGGTTTAATAATTTTCCCTGCATCAGCCGTTCTGTTATTTCTTCCATAATTCGCCTCCGCTTTAATCACAGTCTGCTTCCTGCCTCCCTCTTTCGTTTTAATATTGTTCAGTCTCCCTTGTGTCCCTTCCATCCTCCTATCTTAAATTTGACCTGTGATGTAAATCACCTTCTATTCGAGAATGCTCTTCTATCTCGACCTCTTACTATGCCCACTACATTCTTGCTCTTCCTTCTTCTTCTGTTGTTCCTGTATTGGCTACCTTCATTTCTTCTGTTTCTAATCGCTTCCTGATATAACTTTCAAATCCCTACGTTTCATCATTTGTTA
Organism: Icerya purchasi; assembly: GCA_039619475.1. NCBI lineage: Eukaryota > Metazoa > Arthropoda > Insecta > Hemiptera > Monophlebidae > Icerya > Icerya purchasi. The sequence goes on along the minus strand of CM077115.1, from coordinate 293,514,956 downwards.
GTCCTTTGTGTCGAGTAAATGTCCTGTGTTGACGCGCCCAAAAAAAAAAAAAAGCAAATGCTCTCGATGACCTTTTGTTTGAAAAACCTTGTAAAGATATGAAGATCTTAAATATTTACTTTTGTACACTGAAGATGGTTATCAAAAGATAAAATTGTCTTAAAGGTTTCGGTATCAGACAGTATCATTTCATTTATTAGAGACGGTCATTTTCAAAATTATCAACTTTAAAAATGATATATCATACTTGACAGATATTTTTATAAAAAAAATTAAACGTTCTGAATAGATAAACAAGGAAGAATAGTTAACAGCAAAAGGAAAAACATTCAAGCTTTTTTTTTTTTTTTGGCATTCAAGATTTTTCGAACAAACTAAAAATTTTTCGGGAAAAAACGTTGCACATTACGGCGCTCGAAATGGGAAAGGCAGAAATAACTGATGTCAACTTAACCATGGATAGCGAACATCCTAAAATAATATCGGTTTTGCGATATTTTTTAAATTAATGTTCCAGACTGGTTATATTCATCCACGGTAGATGCATTTGATGTTCAATACTTCAGGAACAAATTATTGAGCTACAAATCGGTTCAAATTTAAAAATAACGAGAAGAATAATTTTTAGGTTAATTCGAAACTTGCAACCCGATATGCAAAACTTTATGAGCAGGCTCAGGTATTTATTAAAGCATTTTCAACATCATATCTGACTGAATGCGCTTTTGGTAAAGTTCTTTTACTTTTGTCCCTATTCCTAAGAAAAGTTCTTCCTTACACCCCATCTCCTTGGCATCCTGCATCAGAAAATTGTTTGAGGGTATGCTAAACAAGCGTCTTGTCTGGTGGTTGGAACATTATAATGTGCTTCCTAACAATATGTTCGGCTTTCGGCCTGGTATCGGCCCTCCTGATTGTATCAGTCTTTTTTTTGTGTCTCATTTATATAAGTCCTTTATCCAAAAACATTATACTCTGGCTTCCTTCATCGATGTTTCCTGTGCTTTCGACAATGTTCATCTCCCAACTTTAAGAGATAAAATGACAGCAATTAACATTCCAGTGAATTTCACTTCCCTTGTTATTAAGCTCATGTCCAATCGTTCTATCCACCTCTCTCCGCCATTATTTGACACTTCTAGAAAGGTTTTCTGCGGTCTTCCTCAAGGTTCCTCCCTCGGTCCTACTCTTTTTAACATTTATACTGCTAGTATCGCTTCCCTTAAATTCCCACTCTTTATTCTTTGCCGATGATATTTTGCTTTTTTCTTCGTTCCCACGATATTGACGCAGCTAATGATGCTGTCAAATCGTTCCTCAATTTCCTTGAAAGTGCTCTTGCCTCAATTAACCTTTCGATTTCTCCTTCTAAGTCCTCCTGCGTTGTATTTACCCTTCGCCCTTATAACCCTGCTTCTGTTAATTTATCCTTAAATAGCACAGCTATTGCTCGTCTTAATTGCTTTCGTTATCTCGGTATCTTTCTCGATAGTCGTCTGACTTTTTCCGAACATATTAAATATCTTTCCTCCTCCTCTACTAAACGGTTGAACCTGCTGAAGGCCCTGTCTCCGACTAAATGGGGTGGTGACCCTTTCATTCTTATTCTTCTATATAAATCCATCGTCCGCTCCAAGCTTGACTACTGTTAGGTTAATTTATGCCTGCGCTTCCAAATCCCGTCTCTCTAAACTAGATGTGATCCAAAATTCTTGTCTTAGACTCTGTCTCGGTGCTCTTAAATCCTCTCCTATTCCAGCACTGCTTGCTGAATCGAATGTTCCTCCCCTGTCTATTCGCAGATCTTATTTGGGCTATCGCTTCCTTGCTAAACGTCTTTCTCTCTCATCTTCTTCTCTCATTTTTTCCTACCTTTCAATTTCTCGGAATTGGCGCTTTGTGCCTAGGAAAATTCCTATCCTGTCCCTTATTTCTCTCCGTCTTAGTTCATTTTGGCCGTATACAATTTCCTTTAATAGTCTGCCGTATTTCTCCTTTAACTTCAGCGATCTCTGCCATCCTCCCAGAGTATTTATTTCGCCTACACATGCAAAATCTCTCCCTCCAGCTGTAATTAAACAGGAATTCCACAATATTGTCAATTCTCTCTTCCCTTCTCATGTTACCATTTTCACTGATGGTTCTAAGGGGCCTGATGGGGTTGGTGCTTCTTTTATTCTTCCAGAATATAACTTCTCTGAATCCTTCTGTCTTCCTTCTTTCTGTTCCATATTTACAGCCGAGCTAATGGCTATTTTACGTTCCATTATTTTTATCTCCTCCAATCGTCTTTCTTCCCAGTTTCTGATCATATCCGACTCCATGGGTGCTCTCCAAGCCATCTCTTCTCCTCTTCCTAATCATTCCTGTGATTTTTCTATTCTCCGCATACGTTCTCTCATTTGGACTCCCTCTTCTCTCCATGGAATCCATGTTGACTTGCTGTGGGTTCCTGGTCATTCTGGTATCTCAGGTAATGAGATGGCTGATTCTTTGGCTCGAGTTGCTGCTTCTTCTTCTACATTCTTCTTCAAAAAAATCCCATCCTCTAATCTCTTGCCTTTGTGTAAACATTTTCATCTCAGATTTTGGTCGAATATATGTACCCTTCCTCCTTTTCTAATTGTCGCTCCTTTTATCTGTCCGTTCAGTCTAATCTTCCTTCAAATCCTTGTTTCCTTCTGTTTCCTTCACTTCCTCGTTCTGTTGTTGTCTCCATTGTGCGTTTGCGCTTTAACCATTCCTTGCTGTCTTCCTCACGCTTTCGCTTCTCATTAGCCTCTTGGCCCATATTGTCCTCTCCATTCAAATGATGCGGTTGTTTGTGACGCCGACCATATGTTTATTAAGTGTTCATTTCTCTCATTAGAGCGCTCGGTTCTGTATTCCCACTTGCTTGGGCTGGGGCTTCCTGCTCCTTTTGGTGCTCGTTATATCCTGTCTTTTCCTTCTACACTTATTATCCCCCCTCCATTGTTTCCTTCTTATTAGCGATAGCTGATCGCCTCACTGTATAACTTTCGTTTTCCCTTAATTGTTTCTGGATGAAGGTCCTCGGTTGACAAGCCCAATTAAAAAAAAAAACCTAAAACAACGAAATCACTTAGATAATGTTAACAGAGGAGATCTCTGATATTAATGTTTACTTCATTTGAAGCTAACGTCGAAAATATCACTAAAGATTATCAGACTCATAAGGTTCGCATTAAAAATTATCTTATATTCTTCTACTTTATTTTCAATTAATTAATAAAAAATGTTTTCACTTTTTCTTTTTTTACATTTAACGTGATATGATTTTAACCTTATCCGTGTAAAAGAATTTCTACCATCTCGAGAATAAAAACTGTTCTTTATTCCGTATCGTATATTGAGGATCCGTTTAGAAAAATATAATAAAAACACGTCAGAGAAATTTGATAATAAATATATCTACAAAAAAATTCAAGTTTGTGTCTTTGTTGGAAGAGGGGCCATCAATAAATATTGGATACTAAAATGCACAAAAAAAAAAGTTTGAGATTCACTAATTTAGATGATCATCGATCTTAATTTAATTATAGTTTTGTTTTATAGTATAGTGTATGATAAAGTGTATTATTCGCATTTAACTTTACGTCAATATCTTATATGATGAACGTTTAAAAAAAATTTTACCAAACATAATCCCCGCAGGTTATGTTAAAGATTTTTACAGATTGACGTTCTTCTGTTATAGCCACGAAAGCCGAAAAGATGTCACGGAAATTTGAAAATAACAGGTTTATGACGAGGGTAGAGCTTTATTTTTAAACAGGAATATTCTGCTATTAATAAGAAATCTAAAAATTTGTATGTAATATATTTGTCTGGGGAAGTTTAAACGTTTTTCTACTGCCTAAAAAAACTGATTACATTAATATTATAAGAAAATTTTTGTCGAAGCAAATGTCTAAGACCGTAGACAAGAAGAAGTTGGAATTTCAGAAATCGACAGCTAAAACATGAACGTAGTCGAGATGCTGGAAAACGGGGCTAGAAGTCAGTTGTTTGAGGAAGGTTTGGGCGTGATCGAAAAAATAGACGATAAACGGAAAATGCGGTAACCGAAAAAGGAAATTGCAAAATTTCGAATTCCTACACCGGGTACTTGGCCAGCGATGTCTGGTTAACAAATGATACCATTAATAACGATTTGTAGATTTACAGGGTTTCGTTGATATACGTCGTGGAAAAGGATCGTTATGGTACCTGTAAAAATGCGGTACTGATAAAAGGAGTTCGAATCGTGACCGTGCCCGAAAATCCGAAAAGCTGCTCCCCAAAAATCCAAAACTTTCGCAAAGTACAGCGTTCTCAGATAAATGTGTAAAGACCGATTCAGATTGCTAATCGTCTCATTTACATATCTGTATATCTTTGAAGAGTTTTTCATTCGTTTCTCTGTCTAGCTGATTATTCTCCACCAGCAGCAGCTTTCGAAGACCTTAATTGATTCATACACTTGGCTATTAATAATCGTCCGTATGTTAGCCGTAATTATAAGAATTATACATAGTATTCTTTTCTTTTGTAACTTGTCATACGTACATTTGGACTAATAATTTATACAATCCATAATAGCGTAACAAACAATGGTTTATTCACTTTGTTAACTATAATTATACACGTATTACAGAAATTTTTTTATTAATATATAATATAATTAGCCGAATATGGAGTACACACTCCGAAAAATGTCGGCTAATTATATTATATATTAATAAAAAAAATTTCTGTAATACGTGTACAATTATAGTTAATAAAGTGTTAAAAACAGAAAATGGATGATACTCATTATATAACAAATCTAAAATGGTATATTCACCTAAATGTTATAGGGCTAGAAAAATAACAGTGGATTTTCACAACCTAATATCTGATAAAAATAAAGCCCCATTCCGATAGATGATACTCATTATATAACAAATCTAAAATGGTATATTCACCTAAATGTTATAGGGCTAGAAAAATAACAGTGGATTTTCACAACCTAATATCTGATAAAAATAAAGCCCCATTCCGATAGGCGATTGTAATTCTAAAAAGAAATTTGGAATTACCAGGTGTAAATGCTTGCCGTTCGAAGCCGGCATACCTTTCGCAAGTTAAAAGCAGTGTATTGCCGAAAATGTTAAAAACATCGTATTACTAGAATTGTTAAACTGCTGGTCTTGTTTCTAACTAATCTTATTTTGAAAGTCCTCTCATTAATATTAAAACGCGCATTAGAAGATTTTACCTTAAAAATAAATTCATCCGTTATGGTTCAACTAACGAAGGGGTATTAAACTGATTCGTTCCAGCCATTTATTCAATTTAAAAATATTCTTCCTTTCCGCAACAATGTAAAATATTTCCAAAGTTATCGTCTTGCACAAGCCGCTGTCTAGACAAAATTCGGCGCAACAATTTATTAATTTGCTTCAAGCAAAACAGCCGAAAAAATGATATATTCCCTCGACTATAGTAAACAACGACAAACATACAATGTCTCCCGCGAACAAGTTGGTTTTACTCATTACTTCTCCGTTTTGGGGCTAATACGTGACAACTTTGGTAGAAATAAACGCATTGCAATACTATTATTGAGCATTTCAAAAGCGAAACTAGCCGAAACGAAAGAATCATATGTCTCAAATGATCGGTTTCGAGTTGCCAGCGCACTTAATAAAAATAATTAATAACTTTATTTAAGAAATAGATTATTCGCGGCTTCCGGTTTGCTATCATCATTTAAAACATGTCTACCGGGAGAGTTTGGCGAGCACCATTGGTTCTTATTTATTTTCTTTATTCCCCTAGGGTGCATATCGTCCTGATGATGTCACGGCGCCTGATAATTTATAATTCGCACCATTTCCGAATTATAAAAATACTTCTTTCACGTTTTAGAGTCAAATCGAATTATTTCGATTGTTGTCGTTGCAGAAGCAGACGTAGAAAGAAAAAACTGCATCCCACGGAATGCCTGCCGAAATGTTAAGGATAATTTTATCGATTATCTAATGCTGTTGGCGCATCTTGTACGCATCTATCAAATTGGTTTTGACTGATGAACGTGCGACAAAGAGTAGCGTATGAGTACGCAGAGTTCTGCAGATATTCTTGCCGGTCTTGCACATCCAGTAATAAGTGTAGTCTTGATTCTTCGTGAATGAGCTACTGTCGTTGTCGGTGATCAAGGAGCAGAGCTACTCTAGTTGGTGTAGGACCATATTATATTCCATTACATAGACATAGCTGTGTTGCTGATGTTTACCTAGTTCAGCGCACTCGTTCATCTGATCGTTGTATCGTTCGTTGGACAAGTTTCTACCTGTTGAGCGCGCGTATAAACGTATTACTTCTTTTTGGAACGATTTTCGTGAAAAAAAAATTCTTTCAATAAATGTCGTCGCGAGATCGATTTGATCTGGTTTCTGATTAGCGTTTTGTGACTCTGTGTTTGACTTTTTTTTTTTTTTTTTTTTTTTTACATTTCAGTGTGACGCCCGCCGTCTACTAGTCAAATATTTTTCTAAGAATTATTATTATACGGGTAAAACGAAAACAACTTTATATTCATCACCGAGTAAGTAAAGTGTTCGATTTTATTTCGTTCTTTTTTTTTTTTTTCTCGATCACATTGAAACAGTAACGTTTATGAAAGTAATGATAATGGGAAGTTTTTTATTCACCAGTTCGTTATTTCGCATTACAATCCTTCGTCCAACTTTTCTGTTCTGTTTTTAAGGTATTATTGGTGCTTAATTAATTGTACTATTTTATTCCACTTTGATAATAAATGCGTACTTGCTGTGACGATGGTGTGCATACAGAGACCCAGTTCTATTTTGCAGTGCACTCGAGGAAATTTAATTAGATCGCACACTAACTTTCGTTCACTTCCAAATTCGGTTCATTCAAAATAATGCAACAGAGTCACCGTGAATCTTAGTATGAGTCATTCGATGTATCAACGGAACGAATTAAAAATTTTAATTATGTCACATTTATAAGCAATTATATATATACGCATACTCTCAGATGATGGATTCGTCTATAATACTTAAAGAAGATTAAATTTCATTTGGTTACGTCATTTTTAGAGAGAAAAAGTGAAGTTACTATTTTGCGTAACAATTTCTATTACAATTTTAGTTGCATAGTTCGTAGCATTTAGAAACGGTTTTTCGTATCGCATTTTCGTATTACTCGTGAGTAAAAATGATGTCATTAATAAACGTATATACAGAAGTAATTGTATGATTTAATTTTTAAGAACCAATCACAGTGGCTGTGTCCGGCGGTAGCTGGTGCAGGCGGGGAGATAAGTAAATCTCGTTGAGAGGCGGATTAAAAATTTTTTTTCAGTACATTACATTAATAGGACTTTGATGAAAATGAGATGGTTCTTCAATGAAAATTATAACAAGCGAGTGTGCTCTACTCCAACATCAAATTTTTAGCCTTACCTTTGATTATTTCGATCAAATCTACCCTGCGCTGAATGGAAAGTTTAGGTTAAAAATTCTAATTGTACCATTTCCCGTTGCAGTTGTCCTGCAGGTATAGTTGATGAATTTTCGTTAGGATTTTGAATAAACTACTTTCCGACAGAATTTTTTGATGTTTTGTGGTCAGTTGCGGTTGCAAGATTACACGCCTATAATTTGTTCTCAATCAGAGTTGAACGTGACATCTAGATTACTTTTGTTAACCAGTTACAGAAATAACGATTTCTTCAACGGCATAGCGTGATCGTAATTATTTTAATTATAATTAATAATAATTATAATGCGTAATTTTGTAATAACGAAATTCCTGGTAATCAGTGCGGATGGTTACATGAATAGAGTAAATATTTAAATTTCTTTTGGGTAATAGTTTTAATTTTATTAACGTGCGCATACATTAAAAAACGTTTGCGTAAAAATTAATAAAAAAAAGGTAAATTAGAATAAATAAACCTACCATTCGCCGTTCTTATAAGCGTACTACCACCGTTAAAAGCTGAAAACTGTCATCAAAATATATTTAAATATTTACTATCTTCGCGTGATCGATTTTTAATATTGATGAAAAGAGTAATTCGATTAACAAATATCTGATTCCTATTTATCGTCCTAACAATTATTATTTATAAAATGATTTTTCTGATGCACGTTTCCAACTATGTAATATTGATTATTCGACAAAGTTCACAAAAAACGATCTTTTTTTTGGATGGCGGTGGAGGGGTCTCCCACTGACATAACCCATTTTTTAATTAGAAATAATAAGAATGTAACGGCATATTTCGGAGATTACTGCTCTATAATTATGGTGAATGATTACTTAACAGTAGTTTCCGAAATATGTCGGTGTATTTTTATTATTTTATCATTAAAAATGTTTTCTAGGCAACTGTTTTTTTGTGAATTTTATGAATTTATCCATGTCACAATTATTATTACTGACGAGTAATAAAGTACAATTAAATAGTCGTAATTATACTTTTTGTAATCAATTAGTACTTCAAAAAAGCCATCGACCGCGACCAACTTTGATTGAGAATCGATTTATTTCTGTGACCGTAGTTAATTTAAGTTTTATCTCCAGACACACTTTTCTTGTGGTACTGATCAGGCCCGTGCCCAGAATTTTGAAAAGGGGATGGGGGGGTCTTGAAAATTTTCTTCGCATATTGATTTTATAAATAACGATACATTTTTCACTAATATTCATACTATTAATAATTTCCATCATTTTGATTTCTGTATTAATAATTTACATAAATGAATTACACCGTATAAACATTAATAAAAATGACATATACTCGTAATAAAAAATTTTGCATAAAATATTAATGAAGTACCTAAAAATTTAATAGAGCATATTTTTTTTTTTTTTTCTTTTAAAGGTAAGAATATTTCAGTTCTCATGGCCAGCGGGTTTAACCCCCAAAAACCCGCCCGTGGACACGGCCTTGGTACTGATGTTATTATTGAAATCCCTCAAAAATAATATTTGAAAACATAATTCAAGCAGTGCGTGCTAATAAACTCTTTTTTAGTACGTTTGCATTATTCGATGTGTACATCAAAAGGGTGCACATTAAGAATAATCGATTCTTCCGTATGTCGATGCATTTACGAAACATCGATGTTCTTCTTTTTAGTCTTTTTCCGCTCATGTAGGGTCTGCTGTTTTGTATGGAATGGTTCCAGATGTTTCAATTGTATGCCAGTCTTGGATCTATGCCGGTGTGTCGGTTCGAATGCGCTTTGGCCGTTCTACCGGTCTGTACTTCAAACTCAGGTGCTACTGGAAAACGATCCGGAATCTTCGGTCGGATACTTCGTTCGAAATTTTCTGTTAAATTTTTAAACAATATTTTTATTCGTTAATTATTGGGATAGTCCATGTTAAATGGGACCACATGAGAAGCACCAGCTTTTAAATAAAAGAAGAATCATTAAAATCGGTTCACCTAGAAAAAAGTTCTGAGGTAACACACATAAAAAACAATAATAATAAAAATAAAAAAAATAAAAAAATACAGTCGAATTGAGAACCTCCTCCTTTTTTTGAAGTCGGTTAAAAAATTATTGTGATACAGCATTTACATTTACTCGGTTTTAATTAATGATCTTACCTCGAACAGGTATATTCAAATTTCTGGAGGACATTTTATAGGGCTGCTACTAGTAGTGCTTAGTAATTATGAAGAGTGTGTTTCGAATATTAATCGACATGGTGTTTTGTTCGGTAATATTCATTTCCTTAATGAGAATTAATATCAAATTTTCCTGAGATTCGAACAAAATCAAAGTGACAAATTTCTTTAAAAAAAGAGGTAATGTAATCTGAGATAAATCAAGCACAACGTAGCGTCGTGTTTTTTAGTAGCATAACCACGATGGATGATGCCATATGCACTGGCTGCGTTTTTGCTTTTGAAAATCGTAAAATCATATTTCGGTTGGACTTCGGAACATTATTTACTTCCGCGCGGATAGAACACATTTTACCTGTTCGGTATGATATGCACGTGGAATTGTACGTAGTGAACGCGAGATGTACTTTTTTCTTCTTCCGTTTTTTTCATATCGATATTTTACGTCTTTTAGCTGAGGATCATGTCGCAAAACGCGTAGCCAAAAGGGTTACTTCGATGACGTCATTGAACTCATGATTTGCTAAGAAATTTTATTTATATTTCACTAAATAGTCATATCGCACTTTGCGTATCATATCCATGTCAAAATGGATTTTTACGCAGTAGATACGGAGCTACTCGTTTAGGATTTCGTTCAAAAAAGTCTGCTAGCCGTGCATTTATATTTTACTACACATACTCATTGTTAAGTTAATATTAACTATAAAGTTCCGGACGAGAAAATATGAATTGCGCAAAATAGAGGATTATTAAATTGAAAGAAAAAGCTTTAAAAAGTCCTGATTGCTTTGTAACCGTAAACTAATCAAATCCGGGAAGGTTGTATCGAAAAATCACAAATTTTCGGGATGGTTACGAGAAGAAGGAAACGATAAAAAAATAATAAACGTAAGATGAAAACATAAGAACTCAGAGTGTAAAAAAATAATAATGCGCAAAATGGCAGGAGCGTCCATCTTTGATAATCTGTCCGAGTGTATGCTAAAATGGTACGGACATGAAACACGTACCCGCAAAATGATAGTAAAACGACTAAGTATGATTTCCGCGGCATAGAGGGTGGAAATACGAGGTAAACGACCGGTGGGAGACAGAAATGGGCAAACACAATTACAGCGCATCTCAAGAGTACTGGTGTTGTAGAGCTGGCACTCAGTCGAAATATTTGATGGTTTTCAATTCGAGAGCAGACCCCGCCGAATCAACGAGAAATTGCTAATAAGAAAAAGAAAAAAAAAAACATATCTATATATATATATATACAGTAGAAATTGATCGTAACGACTTTGAAAGGGATAAATAACTTGGTCATCATGAGCAGTTTGTCATTACATGCCACATCGAATAAAGTAATTAGGAAAAATTTTACCTTAAATTACCACGTTTTACGAAAATAATTCGTTTATTTAGAACGCCCAACGTTTCGGCCAGCTTACACTGACCATCTCATTAGATTGTTCGCTTCTGATGATGGTTATACAGCTGACTGCAAAACGTTGAGCGTTCTAAATAAACGAATTATTTTCGTAATATACGAGTATGATGTCTACCGTAAATTCTTTTTCTAATCATATCCACCATGAAAGTCTAAGATGTTTAATCAAGTAAAGTACTGTAATGCTAGGGTTTACTGTTACAGAAGAGTTACTCCGTCATAAAACTTTTGTAAAATATTTTACAGGGTAACCTTTTTCATTGATTAAACAAATAATCATTTATTTATGATCATAGCTACACGCAGGCCCGTGCCCAGAATTTTGGAAAGGGGGGGTTTTGAAAATTTTCTTCGCATATTTATTTTATAACTAACAATACATTTTTCACTAATATTCGTACTATTAATAATTTCCATCATTTTGATTTATACATTAACAATATAGATGAATTACCCCGTATATATGAACATTAATAAAAATTACACATATGTGTTATTGATTATACTCGTAATAAAAAATTTTGCATAAGATATTAATGAAGTACCTAAAAATATGAAGCATATTTTTTCTTTTTTCTTTTAAAGGTAGGTAAGAACACCCTAAAAAATCATCAATATTTATTTTAAATTTGTGATTTTTTTTCAAATTTTTGTGTATTCATAATAACTATTTCAGTTCCAATGGGAGGGGGGGTAACCTCTAAAAAACCCCCCGTGGACACGGCCTTGGCTACGCGTATTTTTAATAAATTCTAAGGCACAAATACCAAACGTTTTCTTTTTATATATGAAAGGACAAACGTGGAAAAGTAAAATCTAAATTAATATAAAAGAAGTAAGAAAACGTGGTTCAATTTTTCTTTACTTTTTTGTAAAAATTTATAATTTTCGATTTTTTATTATGACGAATAATATAACATTTTTGCAATATTTTTTTGTAATGACACTTTTACACTAGAGGTTTCCATCAGTTCTGTTAAATTTACAATACGCATTTGATAATTAGCAACGAAAGTGGAACGAAGAATAAAATAATATTTTTTTCATTCCGAACGAATATTTTTTTTTTTTTTCCGGTTAAATTGACCTGTAAAAAATCTTTCAAAGTTGAATTTGTGTCATCGGCCCGTTATAAGCGATAATTATTATTATAGAATCATTTAACATACTGTTTGTTAAATATCTAAATGTATATGGTAAATTAGAACAAATACAAATATAACAAACGCATATATATATATATATAGTAATTAGAAACGTTTTCAGGCGCAGATGATCAGCTACAAATGAAAAAGGGTCGTCCTCTTTCTGGCGTGAATCTTTGGGGCGTAGATAGTTTCGGACGTTGATCGTTCAGGCGGTAGCGAACGAGGGCTTTTACTCTTAATTTGTAATTTCGTATATATTTCTCGCCAAGCATTAACATAAATATGTTTATTTATGTGTTTAAAAATGTTTTGCGCCTTTATTTGTCTTTTTCGATATTTTTTTGAAACTTAGGTAATTTCGTGGAATTAACTATATAATTAAAATTATAGATAATAATAAACGTTTCCCCAAACAAACTTATTAGATACGAATGAAAAAGAAAAATAATATAACGAATATACATATATCAGAAGCAAATTCAATCCAGTTATGTAACACTTTAAGTGACGTAGAGTTGATGGTTTGTAATTTTTTTAATGTGGCTGACTATACATAAAAAAAAAAAAAAAAACGAAAAGAACCGATTTTGACCGATTATTAACAGTAATCATCTTCGTCCGTTTCGTATACCTCATGCTAACGGAACTCTTAAATTTACATCGCAAAAGTCTATTTGTATTTCATACCGAAGTCGTTATTTAAAAAAAATGAATAACCCAATAAAATCATGTAAAATATGTGTTTTGTAATTATATATATATATGTATATGCGTATACGTTACGTGCTATAGACGTGGAAAAACTAAATCGTTAACGAAGAGCGGTATTTTTTATGTGTAATTTCTGACAGCAGTGAATGGGTAATGAAGAAATAAATTTGGTAATTTCCCACTAACACAAATGATAACGTTTAACGGATGGTACCCGAAAATCACCGCGCAGGTTGCCTGTAAAAATGTCTTGAGTAAAAACCCTCGTGCGCTACCGACCGAATGATCCAGGTCCGAAAGAATCTACGCCCGAAAGAGCTGGGGCCCCTTGTATAAATGCGAAAAGTCTAAGAAGTATTTTTTTTTTCGAATTGAGAAGTAATTAAAAAGTAAAAAAAAAGACACTTTGTATAACTTAGTCGATAACTGTATACCGTTTTTGAACTTAATCATACTTTTATATACATACATGCAAATACATACGCGTTTCTCAAAAATGCAGTCTTGGTGGTTATATTTTTATGCAAAACTGGTTGGGAGTTATTACAGAATTTTCTAAAATCATTTTAACCACATGCTGTAATTAATTGTATGCAAAAAACACCTTTTTTTTATTTTATTCAAGTAGGACGGCGCAGAAAAGTATTATAATGTTGTTACGGTTGTTGTAAAGTTTATTTTTTTTCTCTCCTTTTTGCTTATGTTTCCTTCGTTTCCGTTTTCTTGTCTATTTTGCCATGCAATCGGGCGAATTTAATTTTAATACGTGTAATTCGTCATTTTTGAAGGTAAAATATTAATGTGCGAATACTGTCTTTGTAGGATTTAAAAAAACCGGGTCAAAAAACACACACAAAAAACCCGGTGAGGTCTAGTTTGATAGACATAAGAAGGCGGCGTAGCGTTTACTTGTAGCCAGCTAATAACGATGCGTTCCCTTCTTTTACCCATCTTTAGAACTACCGCCATTACATAACTACGAGAAATGATGTTCAGCGCTTGATGCGAAGTCCATCATTTCGATGTTTACAGGTATCGTGGGATATGGCCCGGTTGACCTTTGCGCACTATGTTTTCCGTAAACAGCTGCGATTCAGTCTGGCTTCACTGTTTAGCAATGTTATTTAAGAAGTTGAAGTTTTCTTTCTTTTTACGCTGAAGAACGTATACACTGCGCCATTATTTTTTACTGCACGCCTGTTCTCCTAATTTATATTTAATTTTTGTTCTATTTATCACAAATTATACATTTTTTTCTGGAAAATGTCAATAAAACACACGTTATTCAATACTAGATACTTTTCGAATTTAATTTAACCCCCTATATTACATAAATATGTACTACTAAGGTAATCGAAACCTGGTAAGTTTTAATTGTTTTGCTTCGTGAATTTTTAATCAGACTGCAGCTTTCGCATAATGTTTATGAAAAATAAGTATAGCTATGAGTACATCAATTAAAAAAGCGGAATAATTCAGATTGGAGTATCTCAAAAACTAAAATCAGTATCGTAATATATGTGAGGGAAATTAATTATTTTTAGAAAGATGTAATGGCGATATTTATTTTACTAAATTTCCGTTGCAATGGTCAGTTTATTTTCTTCGAATCTAAATAACAGTATCTCGCCACTGGTGGCCATCGCTGTGATCATTTCAAAATTTGTGCTCGCAAATTTTACAACTTGAGCGTTTTATATTTTTCTTATATTCCAATTACGAAAATACGTCAGTTGAAAAAAAAATTACCCGTCAGGCTACCATAAAACAGGGTCCAGATTTTTTTTTTTCAAATAATATACTCGTAAATATAGAACTAATATTTTTTCCTTTCTTTAGCATTATCCCGTTTTTATTTTAATTTTATATTAATTACAACGTAATTCTTAGGCTACCCCCCCCCCCATTCGAAAAAATGTCCCAAAAAAATGTCCCAGAAAAATGTCCCAATTTTATGTTACGTTTGTTATATTTTGTAGGATTTTTGTTATTGTTCTTTAAAAAATGTCACAATTTTATGTAATGAAATATGTAATGAAAAATGTAACGAAAAAATGTCTTAATTTTATATAACGGAAGTTAAATGTTAGAATAGGATTTTTGTGGTTATGTTATTTTTTTGTGTGTGTTGATGCCAGTAAGAATTACGTTGTAAACTTTGATCATTTTATACAAAGTATAGAAGAGAAAGAGACAGAAATGAAAGCAAGAGGGGTCAAGGGGCACAGCCTCTTGCGAGGCTAAAATGGCCGAGTTATATATATATATATATATATATATATATTAGGTATTGATTTGCGGGTGGTGCATAACTGCCAAGGATCTGATGGATGATATGGACTTTTTTTAGTTTTTATTTTCAAATTTAGGCTCCCAAATTCTAAAATTTTTAGATTTTTATATTTTTGCAACATTCTATGACAAAAAAGAAATCCCGCAGCTATCATAAAACGGTCTGTGGAATTTTTAAAAAAAAATTCTTGCCGCCTGCTTTTGATTTTTTCAAAATTTGGGTCTATTAATATTAAAATTTTGAGATTTCACATTTTTTCTACATTTCAGCGAAATGAAATATTGACTCGCTAACTGTTATGGGAAGGGCTGTTGTTTTTTTTTCTTTAATTTTCCGCCTTATCGCTTTAAATATAATTTTTTCCAATTTGAGCTTTTAAATTTAAAAATTTTCGATCTTTCATATTTTTGCGGTATTCTGCGAACAATTGTACGTCGATTAAAAAAAAAAATTAACACGATGGTTATTACAGAATGGTCTTTTTTTACAGATTTCTTTCTTAAAAGATGATATTTTTGGATTTTCATACTTTTTCTATAATCTGATGAAGAAAATCGATGGTTAAAAAAAAAATGAACTTTCCAGCTAACATAAAATGCAATGTAAGACTTTGCCCTTTTTATTTTATAAGATTTATATATGTGTTTTTATATAAAATAATAAAATAGTTACATATATATATATATATATATATATATATATATATTGTAAAGAATCACGATTTCCTCGCTTAATGATCAGAAAAAAATCCTTCGAGAAAAAAATATAAAAAAAATCGCGAAAACAAATAAAAAAAATATCTACGGGCGCCAACGGTGAAATCTCGGTTCACCGCTACTGGAATAGCTCTGCCTAGCAGAGCTTATGCCTTCCAAATGAAATAACAAACAAAAACAAAAAAAAATATATATATATAAGAAAAATATGTCTGAAAATCGACTAAATTAAAAAAAAATTTTTTGACGAAGATTACTCGCACTGCGTGGCAAGTTTCACAACAACGAAACGCGGTTCAACCGACGTCTTCTTCTTCCGCTCCGCCGTAAACTTCACTGATCGACTAGCTATACTAGCATTCAAAAATGCAACGGAACACAGTCGACAATCCGACGGCGGGCTTTTACCGCGATATCGGCTAGTCGACATAAACGTCGATTCTTCTGAAGTAACAACTTATTACTATATACTTTTAAAGCGGCCACTACCCTGCCTTTACGGGATTTTATATATTCAGCCGCGACTCTCGTAGCTGTACTACACGCACACATATGCTTTCCCTCGACACATGCCTTATCTTCGCGATCTCGGCCAGGCTAGCTGGTCGTGAAAGCGTCTCTTATCGCCATGTACCGTTGTTGCCCGAGAAACCAGAACAATAAACAATAAGACAAAATAATTTCTACCTCGAGCAATATCATCGGAACGCGTATACGACATAATTATTGCCGTAGCTGCCGAATCTGTCTCACTACCCCACCCTTATTTTCATCCAAAACAGAAGTTTTGGATCAAAATTCAGGTGTCAAAACACGAGAGGATTCGGACCAGTCGTTGCGGAGCTTCGGAGTCCTGAACAAATCTCCGCCGTCCTATCCCGCTCATGTACGCCCCACATCGCGCCCTAGACTTATACATATAATCCACAAACACACACCACTGGGACTACCAGGTCAAATCAAAATTTCACTGAAACTTTAAGAGCAACTGAAAAACAATACGGAACCAACATAAACATGAGAGACCACTAGCATCCATTACAGACAATATGGGACGCTACCCGTCAAGAAGAACAATACGGGATACAACCTGCCTAAAAGCAATACTCAAACTACAACGTATCAGAAAAATATCGTAATATCGGCTTCCATGTTGGTTCAAAAAAAAAATTCAATAACGTGTAAAAGAATCTCGTAAGATCAACATTAGCCGAAAATATGTGGGAGCTGAAGTATAAATACAAAAAAACGAAAAAAAATTAAGCAGATGACTAAAAAAAAATGAATCCCTAAACATTTTCTACCTCGCGAACTCATTGTCCTCTGAGAGATACGGGAACACGACAAAAAAGTTTTGCTAACAAAGAGAGAGGCCCAGCAGACACGACTGGTACCTCTTTTGGACAAGTAAAAAAAATAAAAAAAAGTTATTCCGAGACACCCCCTGACAACAATACGCAGAATACGTGCAACTGAGTCGCCCCGCCTACTTTGGCCTATTGCCCTGTCGGAGACGCTCAGCCACGTATTACACGCGGAACCCCCCATTGGCTTAAAAAGAGTGGACATGTAAACCCCCCAAACGACACCCTCTCGCATCGGCGCTGGAAAGACGCGCGGCCCGCATCCCCCCACCTGGCCTACCCAACCTGATAGTGGACATGACTGGGACCTCCCATAGACACCCCCTGAGAACGCTCACCATCTTATTTCATGGGGCGTCAAAATGTCCCCCAGTGGTACGAACATCTACATTTCCATCTTCATGTTCGGGCGCCAGTGTAACGAATCACGATTTCCTCGCTTAATGATCAGAAAAAAATCCTTCGAGAAAAAAAAATATAAAAAGAATCGCGAAAACAAATAAAAAAAATATCTACGGGCGCCAACGGTGAAATCTCGGTTCACCACTACCAGAATAGCTCTGCCTAGCAGAGCTTAGGCCTTCCAAATGAAATAACAAACAAAAACAAAAAAAAATATATATATATAAGAAAAATATGTCTGAAAATCGACTAAATTAAAAAAAATTTTTTTGACGAAGATTACTCGCACTGCGTGGCAAGTTTCACAACAACGAAACGCGGTTCAATCGACGTCTTCTTCTTCCGCTCCGCCGTAAACTTCACTGATCGACTAGCTATACTAGCATTCAAAAATGCAACGGAACACAGTCGACAATCCGACGGCGGGCTTTTACCGCGATATCGGCTAGTCGACATAAACGTCGATTCTTCTGAAGTAACAACTTATTACTATATACTTTTAAAGCGGCCACTACCCTGCCTTTACGGGATTTTATATATTCAGCCGCAACTCTCGTAGCTGTACTACACGCACACATACGCATTCCCCCGACACATGCCTTATCTTCGCGATCTCGGCCAGGCTAACTGGTCGTGAAAGCGTCTCTTATCGCCATGTACCATTGTTGCCCGAGAAACCAGAACAATAAACAATAAAACAAAATAATTTCTACCTCGATCAATATCATCGGGAAGCGTATACGAATTACTTATTGCCGTAGCTGCCGAATCCGTCTCAATATATATAAATATAAATATATATAATATATTTATATATAGGGAGAATAATTTTTCGTGGTTGCAATAGAAATAATTTATTGTAGAGCGAAAGAAAGTAAAAATATTTTCGTTTTACCACGGGCAGAAATGCGTAATGAAAAATGAGTATATTTTTTTTTTAAATTAAATTCTATATTAATGGCTTGTTAATCTGTGTATTTATTATAAGCGTATTCATTTATTAAGTAACTTAGAATTGTACGAAACTTTTTGATTAGCCTCCGGGTTGGTGTTTGTTGTATGATAGAAATTTAACCAGTGGTCCTTTTCTTCGTTTCTCTATAGGTTCTTAAAATACCGGTATTTCTTAAAAATATTTTATTACATAACGATGTAGAATTGAATGTTCTATTATTTGTTTTCGGTTGTCAAATGTCACAATATTTTTATGTTTGTAGATACCGAGGTTTGAGGCCATCGCTTCTTTCAGGTCTCAGGAGCGGAGTCTCTAATGTGTATATGCCTATATACATATGTATATATATATTTTTTTTTTTATTTTAAAGTAAGTTGTGGGTACATATATATGTGTACGTTGGTGTGTGAAAATGTATGTATAGACACGTCATGCTGTTAATAGAATTAAGAAATATTAAAGGGGTCAGAAACATGTATTTTAGAAATATACCGAAAGAGGCGGTGGTGAACCACTTTTAAAAGCTTACTTTAAGGTACATTTAATTAATTATGGTTTAAGAATGATAAACATTTAATTAATCAATAGTTGATGAAAATTAAAACCTACGCGGAACTATCGAGCGGACTATCATATTTTCAAATATAATTTAACATGTATCAGAATTGAGAATTTTGTCTTTAACAAATTTGTGTGAAATTTATTTTGAACGAGGGTTAGACATTCACAGGGAGAACTAATTTTAATCTTTCAATAGTGTTGTCGTAAATTTAAAATATTTTCTTCGTCTCTCCGATTTTGTTTTCTCGGTAGCGTGGTAGCTATTTTGGCCTCGCAAGGGACTGTGTCCCTTGACCCCTCTTGGTTTCATTTCTGTCTCTTTCTCTTCTATACTTTGTATAAAAAGATCAAAATTTACAACGTAATTCTTACTGGCATCAACACACACAAAAAAATAACATAACCACAAAAATCCTATTCTAACATTTAACTTCTGTTATATAAAATTAAGACATTTTTTCGTTACATTTTTCATTACATATTTCATTACATAAAATTGTGACATTTTTTAAATAACAATAACAAAAATCCTACAAAATATAACAAACGTTACATAAAATTGGGACATTTTTCTGGGACATTTAGCGTTACATAAAATTGGGACATTTAGCGTTACATAAAATTGGGACATTTTTTCGAATGGGGGGTAGCCTAAGAATTACGTTGTAATTAATATATATATATATATATACATATATATATGTGTGTGGGGGGGTGTCTGCCTGGGTTAATCGCAACAATCAGGCTGCTCAAAAATTATCATTACAGTGTAAATTTCAAATTATTTTTTCTCACTAGCTGCAAAATAGTTTGTTTGTTTGTTGGCGAGTTTAGAAAAATACAATATTAGTTCAAGTTTATATTAATGCTAGGGTAATTGCTGGGAATTTGTTGTTCGCAGTTTTCCTGAACTATTTCACAGTAGATGTTGCAGTGTGGCAGACTGAAAGAGTACCGTGAATTTGGATGCAGATGTAAGAATGTTGGACAACGTCTATGACGTAAACTATTTAAACCTGTTCAATCCAAAAGGATGTTTCAAGGAAAAATTTACCGAAGGAAAAAAATCGTTGGGGAGAAATGCATCGCCAATTCTGATTAACAGATGAATATTCGTTGCGTCTTATATTCTATTTGGAAAAATTATTTCACAGGAAAACATGCATTTTGCATGAAGGTATCGGTATCATCATGGCCTATTCACCTGAAACACCAAAATTATCCTGAACTAGCAGAGGCGCGATGTGTCATTCTTTACTGAAACAGCAAGGAAGCTTGAATAGTTAATTATACAGCGCATTTTATGACCTTAAGCAAAGATATATATACACCCTGTCAAGAAAGTATCGGGAATTGTCAATTTAAATCTCCCGGGTAATAGCTAGGCAGATAATTTTTTTTTTCCAGGTTGGTACAACTGTTTTGTATTATGATGCCTATTTTTAGCGCGATCTGTCAACCAGTGTGTTTACAGCAGCTGTTAAAATCAGTCGACCTTGAAGGTTTTGTCGAAGTTTTACAATGAGTGAAAATATTGAACAACGTACTTGTGTTAAATTCTGTGTTTCGAACGAAATTTCTTGTGCCGATACACTGAAAATGTTACAGAAGGCTTTTGGTGAATCTGCTTTATCAAAAACGCGGGTTTACGAGTGGTACAGAGCGTTCAAGGATGGTCGGGAGACGGTCGAAGACATGCCTCGCTCTGGACGGCCTTCAACGAGTGTGACCGATGATAACGTCGATAAAATCAAGGAAATCGTTTCTGAAAATTGTCATGTGAGCTTGAGAGAGATGGCTCATGGATTGGGCATGTCACACGAGAGCGTACGTACGATTGTGCACGAAAAATTGGGTATGCAACGCGTTGCGGCTCGGCTTGTTCCGAAAGACCTGAATTTCTTTCAAAAAAAGTACCGAGAACAGGTAGCTGCAGACATGCTGGATCGAGCCAATTTGGATCCTACCTTCTTGGAAAAGATAATTACTGGTGACGAGACATGGGTGTACGAGTACGACACGCTTACGAACCAGCAATCGTCCGAATGGCGGCCAATTGGCGCGCCAAAGCCGAAAAAACCTCGCCAAAGCCGATCGAAAGTGAAGATCATGTTGATTGTTTTCTTCGATATTCGAGGCGTGGTACACTATGAATATGTGCCAGCCGGACAGACAGTCACCAAAGAGTTTTACTTAAGTGTTTTGAGACGTTTGAGAGAGGCTATCCGTCGTAAACGTAACGATTTGTGGGTCGACAATTCTTGGATTCTCCATCACGATAATGCGCCGTCTCACAAAGCCATAATTGTGAATGAGTTTTTGGCCAAACACTCGGTAAATATCATCGAACAACCGCCGTATTCACCAGATTTAGCACCCTGCGACTTCTTCCTATTCTCAAAACTCAAATTTCCGCTACGGGGAATGCGCTTCGAATCGATTGATGACATCAAGACGAATGCGACGCGAGAGCTAAAGGCCATCCCGGAAACCGCCTATCAGAAGTGCTTTGCCGAGTGGAAAAAGCGTTGGCATATGTGCATCGCTTCGAATGGATGTTATTTTGAAGGTGACAAAATAAATTTGGATGAAAATTAAAAATTGTTCGTTTTATTTAACAATTCCCGATACTTTCTTGACAGGGTGTATATATATATATGTACACATTTGTATATATAAATTTATTTATTTATTTAAATTTACGTGTCATGCACAGCAATTATCGGCTAGAGGCACGGATAAATATAGATGTATATGTTAAATAACCGAATTACCGAATTTATATTACATAGTACAGCTTTGCATAGTGCAGGAAACTGATTAGGTTCGAAAGGATAGTAGGATCGTCAGAGAGAATATTAGACAAGGAGGAGGGAAGATTATGTGTTAATTTAAGGGAATTGAACTGAGCACATTCTATGAGGGCATGGAGAATAGAAAGATCAGTTATATATGCTGCAGACTGAAGCCGGTGTCTTTTGCAGTCGGAATCTAGTAACGATTACATCATCTCTTCTTTGGCTCAGGTGAGTCTTCCATAGTTGGGGGACATTCTGTTTTATTTGAACACGATTTCTTTTAAATTCTATTATTGAATGTTAATTTAACGCATCACCATATACATTTTCAATATTAATATCGTACGAAGGAGCTTAGAATAAATAATTAACAACGCAGTTTGGAGCTCTGATGATTAATTTTCAAAAATATAAAAAGGAAAATCGAAATTTTAGAAAAGCAGCTACATTAATTTTATTTTCTGTTCGATATTAGCAGTTTTTCAAAGCGGAGAGCTGATAGTTTTATATAAAGTTATTTATTTAAAAGAGGAAAAATGGAAATTTAAAAAAATTTATATCCAAATTAATAGAAGGCTGTGTTGGAAAGTGTAAAGTCAGAAAATTTTCTAGGAAGCCCACTGATGAGCAGCGCTATATCCAAATTTATTTTATTTTATTTTTGGTTTGGCAATACATTTGCAACAATATCAGAAAAAAGAAAACACCCATTTCCAGACAATTTTTGAAGATTGTTTAGAATTGTTTCAAAAATAAATATCACATAATCACGACGAAAATAAAATAGTTAAAGATTAACTTGGAAAATATCGTTTTTAGCGAGAGTTAAAAATGATGCAATAAACTAATCTGAATAAAGTAAATAACCCGTTAAAATTGTGAACCGAAAACCTTTTCATTCAGCTCAGAATCGCATTGTAAATACTTCGGGAATTTTCCTTTACCGTTCGCGGAATTTAATTACAGTTGTATTTATGTTACATAAAAACATTTGCTAATTAAAATTTACAATTATCAGCTTAGATTAATAATAGCTGATTATGTACAGTATAGAAGGGAAGAAAAATAAACGTGGCAATGGACGACCTAAAAAACTTTAAATTTAACTGTTATCTTAAAAATCACGCTGCAAAGAATATTATCTATAAAAATTATAGATTTTTCAAAAAAACAGCGATACTTAAAAAACAGCATTTTTTAATCAAAAAAAAGAGAAAAAAACGCGAAATACATTACAATTATATTAAAATGGGTTTTACACGATAAATAATATACTGGGCTATCATCAAATTGAATAATAAATTAAAAATTTTTAGAATAGTAAATGTAAAAATAAACTAAAACGGAAAAGACACGTAAGAAGCAAACTGTGCGTCAGAAACGTTGACTTTACAGTGGGAGAGTTGACGCCGTAAATAAGGGAAGTTGCAAAACCAAGGATGAGGATCCAATTGAAAAGATAGCAAGATTTGACAGTGTAGAAGAATAAGAGTTGTACCACAATTTAGTATGAGCTGCTGCGAAGACACAAATGTAATACCGAATGATTCAAAAACGCTAATATATCTACTGGACAAAGAGGGTGCTAGTAGATATTCTGGGCGATTTTGGTTTCCAAAATATCCAAGTATCATTCGTAAGAGGTTAATTAGAGTGACAAAGGAAAGGATATGAATTGAAAAACGTATGAGAAAGATTACGTAGTCAGTAGAATAAGGAGGAAGATGAGATGGTTTACTTTGCGGATCCGATAATAATAAGGAGACATTTTAAGAATCGGAGATAAAGAGAATGACAAATGGAATCGGCGGAGAAAATTGAATAGGAAGAAGGCAGTTCAAAGAACTATTCGGAATAATTAAGAGAATGATAGAAAAAGATCGCAGCAAAACCATTGGGTTCTTTAGAGACGCCAGTGAAGATGGCATAAGTCATATTAAAGGCTCTAAACTAAAAACGCAAATACTACACAGTTTCATTAATGCCGTTTTCAAAATGTCGACTAATCGCTGATTAATTTTAGTTCCTTCCTTTACTTTCAGTTTTCCGCCAAAAGTTAGTTGATGATTTTGTAAAACACGTTATTTACTATTTTACGTGAAATGCATCGCGTAAACGTCATATGGCGGCATTTTATTCTTATTCCGCTTCGAACGTTGACGCAGCGTGGCGCTGCTAACTGTTTTATAGATTTTCAGTGTGAGAAAATTAGAGAACAACTCAAGCGAAACGTCGCCATCTTGTCACCTACGCTAGATTGGCTGGCTCGCAAAGTGATTATAATGTTCGTTTCCATTATTGAATTTGTGTCCTTAATTTTGACACTAAAAATGATATATCAAATCAAATTAAATATAAAATATGTATTGCAATTATATACAAAAACACATGCAATAGCAAATCGAAATAGGATACCGCAAATGCGCTTAGGTAGCACGAGTAGCGGAAGTAAAACTAAATTTACATGGACTACCAATAATATGTTCGCATTTAAGCGCGATATAATTGAAACATACTGTTTAAGCCCCCATGTTTACATTTGTGTTCTCATAACGCAGTAAGATAATTATATAAAATAAATCCTTGACAACTAATTAAAGTATGTAACACTAAGTTTTAAAATATAATTTTATAACATTAATTGTACACAGTAATAATATTAACTAAAATTTAAACTCGTATGCTCAGGGATTCCTTCTAAGTTCGTTTAGAAAACTTCAACAATAATCCGTCACACTGTTCAACCTTTATATGGGAATGATTTTCCTTATATACAAACAAAAAACTGAACAAATAGGTATTAAAATAAAATATCGTTTTGACGACGGGGGATTGTACAACCTACAAAGGTTTAATACAAACAGCAAGACGGAAGTGTTTATATTGCAAAATTTACAGTATGCAGATGACTGTGTCACATACTGAGTGAAACCCCTGCAGAATTACAAAGTGCGCTAAATCATCTATGTACGAAACGTATCGGGATTTTGGACTAGCTATTAATACAAGCAAAACGGAAGTTATTATAATAAATGGTGCGGAGGATAACTTCTACCTGAACGGAGTGAAGCTAAAAATCGTCAAAAACTTCAAATATCTTGGAAGCATAATTGGCGACGATAATGAACTGGATGAGATCAAGCATAGAATAAAAAATGCACTAGCTGCTTATAATAAGCTGGCGCAACGAGTATTTAGAAAGAAAGACCTGAATATCGATACTAAGTTAAAAGTTTACAGTAATATTACCAACAATGCTGTACAGTAGTGAGACATGGCCAATTAGAAGCAATCAAATTAGAAAACTAGAGATCTGTCGGATGAGGATGCTTCGACAAATACTATGAATAACATGGAAAGATAAGATCTCAAACGGAAGAATTCTGCAGATGGCAAACTGTAAATCAATAGAATAATGTTTAACCAAAGCTCAACTAAGATGGACTCTGGTCATGTTATACGAACGGATAAAAACCGCATACGGAAGCGGTTATTATATGGCGCATTAAGCACAGGCAAAAGATACCGTGGAAGACCAAAACACAAGGATGTCCTATCAAACATCATTAAAAAAAAAAAGGGCATCAATCCAAGGACAAACAAGTCCTGGGAGAAATGTGCGATGAGCAGAACGGAATGGAGAAAGTTCACTGATGAAATTACAAATCTAACAAGTGTCTATGCTTCCAATAAACATACAACAAAGGCAAGAAGAAATACAATCAGCCAATTTCAATGCGCACAATGCAGTTACGTATCCAGTTATAAAATAGGACTAATATCCCACATGCGATTCAGGCATCGGTATTATCTGACGGAGAAGAAGTGATAAGAGCAATGACACTCATACTCGACAGCGAATGAGTTAGAAGAAGAAGAAGAAAGAAGACAAATAACATGAATATACCAATACTGTAAATTACCTACCAAAAAGCATAAACTAAATAGACTAAATAGTAATATATGGCAAGCCTACGAGAAGCAAGTACAATAAAAAAAAAAAAAACCTTATAATAAAACCTGAAACTTAACAAAAATTAGCTACCTAAGAAATAAATTATTATTTTGGGATATACATAAGTGGGCAAGATGATAAAACTAAATAATTTATTAAAAAGCTAGTATGAAATGTAAATTATTAATAGTGAAATGTAAAAGTAAAAAGCTAAAAAGCTAAAAAGCAAAAGTAATAAGTGAAATTTTTGAATATTAAATGAACGATAAGAATAAACTTATTAATGGAATCGAATTATTGCTGAACAGTGAATAAATTGGAATACTTTATAGTTTTCGATAACATTTGCAATACGCCACTTTAATTAGGCTACAGTTAGTCAGTTAAAAAATTTTACAATTCTGTCGGTTATAAAAAAAAAAAAAGAAAAATCCAAAAATGTCTTTAAAACGAGCTCTAATTTTAAAACGTCTGCTTAATCATTTTGATACGCTCGCCACTAATAAATTCTGTATGTGCATAAAGAAGTTACAGAAATACGCCAAAAGACGAATTGAGGTTGTAAAAACTGAATAAATCAAAAAGGCGTGACGGTAAGTTAATGATATAATACAACGAGCATGCGGTGCACTCTGCAAGCAACATGATTCTGTCTTATTCATCTAGTGATTTCAATTCTTGTTCATTACGTTTCTTTTTTCTCTCCGAAGGGAAGCTTTACAGTCTGACTCGGCGCGCCATACTTGCAAGTTTTCCTTTAGTTCGAGTTGCTAAAATGATTTTAGTGCGGCTCAAAATGCTTCGTCGTAGGCTTCTCGGAGTTCCGCAAACTATGGTCTTTCCAACGATTACTTTAATAGATTGCTAATTGATTATTACTTAATCGAGCAGAACTAATCGGATCGTGAATTTAAGGCTGGATAGTTCAAATTTCGGCAACTACAAAATAGTCTTGAAAAAACGTTATCGTCGGCGTAATTGTTGCTTAAGAAATTACATACATACACATACATATACATATACATATACATGTATATATACATATATATATATATATACAGCTCTGTTTCGTTGTATTAACGCTAGTAGGCTACTAGGAGTGAAGCGTATTTTCATAAACGAGTTTAATTCAATAATGACAGTGTGAAATAAACGAGAATGTCGTATATTTTTCTCAATTAACTCGTTATGCATTTGTTCGCTGCATGCAGGTAAATCTGCTATGATTATTATTTCGCGCCCACTTAACAAATTTTCTGACAAATTTCGTCATTGTGACTTTTCTTCTTTTTTTTTTCTGTTCTACCTTTAACGAATTTCTTTCTATCATTTTGTTTCGCAGCTATTATTGTTAATGCGGCATTTTATTAAATTTATTTAGTCGGCTTTTATTTTTATTAAGCGTAACTCTGTCCAGATACATTCTTCTGTTATTACGCGTTTCATTGATGGCATTTTTTTTTTTTTTAGTTTTAAAGGCAGAATAAAATTTCAGATTTTAGCATTTTGCTGTTGCAAATGCTTTTATTTTTTATTTTTTAACGCGCATTTATATTTTACGACTCAAAAAATTTTATCGGGCATTACTAATATAACTAGCAGACACGCTGTCTGGCCAAGTTTTATCTGATTTTTGCAAGCTGCCTGTTAGGATTCGAGAAAATTTAATAATTATAATTAGATGAAAAAATGTTTGACAGCACTTTTCACGGACTAGTGTATATAAAGCGATTCGGTGAAAATTTTTGGATGCTCGATGTTAAACTGGTCAAAAAATACCCGAGTGAGCATCTGCAATCCATATTTCGCTGCTGCTTGCTTATCGGTTTATGTCGCGCAAGGCAGTTAACATATGCGAAAATGTCCATGACGAATTCGCCGGTACTTCTAGTCATGCGGTAAAGTACAATAGTAAATTGAAAAAAAAAAAGAAATATGACATTACTTCCCTGGCGGCGAAGATTAATTGCTCCAAATGAGTAATTAGAATAATAACATTAAAATCAACGAATAGTAACTGGCCACATTTGAATTATAATGTATAATTCGATATTAAACAGTTCGAAAAGTAAATAAAAATATCGCGTTCTACAACAATTTTAGTGAAAGCATGCAAATACAATTGTAATTTTAGAATGCAGAATAACATTATGCTTTTTATGTTGTTAGAAAGCCACTTATCAACTGCTGCGATCTGCTTCCTCTCAGCCTAATCATATATGTAAGAAAAAAAACCAAACAGTTTTAAATTGAAGGAAACTTAATTTTTCAATTGTAATAAGTTAGTTTGAATTCCAATAATATAAGTGTTATATATGTTATTATTCAGTAGCGTATCCACGAGGGGGGGGGGGGGGGGGGATAGGGGACATTTCTCCCCCAAAGAACCAAAGCCTTTATGAAAAAATTTGTTATAACAGAAAAACTTGATTTATGCTTTAAAAGATTTGTATGAATTTTACTTACGGATTTTAATAATTAATATTTAATACTATTTTCTAGTAAAACTATTAATGTTCCTTTTTTATTCCATTTTAAATGTAATTATCATCGATCTTTTGTCATTTTTATTTATTTTTAATTTTTATTTTGCAATTTTAATTAAAAATAGAGTTCAATGAGAAATATATTTATTTAAACTTGCTTAAAGAATTTAACAAAAATAAAAAAAGCAGTAAAGTCTAATAAAGAAATACTATCTTTCTTACTATTCCTAAACTACCATATTTAAGGTATAATTTTATAATTTCGTTTTATTTTTCACCCCCTAAATATAAGACAAAAGTTAAATTAAAAATTTGTAATAGTTATGTATTTTTAAAACACATTTTTATGAATTTCTATAAAGGTGGTCGTTATTTGATTTTCTTTGTGAAATAAGGGGTATTTCTTAAATCTACCGTCTACCGTAGAATATTTTACGTAATTATATAATTCCCCCGCCCCCCAAAATGTCCTTCTGGATCCGCCCCTATATTATTGAATCCTTTTTTTAAGAAAACGGAAGAAACTAAAAAAGTATTAAAAAACGAAGGATTTTGAATTATAATGAATATGGGGGGGGGGGAATTAAATATGTGCGTTAAAAAATTTTATCCGCAATTTCAGCATAATCGAAATGTACCCCCGCGCATGCGTCATTTTTAATTTGTTCGGTGTAGTTGATTATCAAACGAAGCAGTATTTCGAGATACGGTGAAAGGCGACCGCCATTTCGCTCCCGGTGAAAATCACTGGACAATAACACGTATCTACTTTTAAATATGTTCGTTGCCGTACAATATGTACCTTTCCGTTGATCAGCTCGCTTCTAAACGGAAGCTTGCCCTCCGTTAACCTTCCAGATTGAAAGATTTTCATTCTACATTCATTTTCACGGGCTTTTCCATCTTATCTCCAGTTTTACTCCAGTTCACTCGTATATCCATATCGTGATGTCGGCCAACATTCCTACTTAAAGAGCGCGTGATTGATATGTGATGATAATAATTTCGTAATTTTTAAAACTCAGCTTAATTTATGAAATAGAATGAAGTACCGAACGTAATTAAAATGAAATTGATGTTTAACAAGTGGAAGATTACAAAGAGCTTACGGTAGCGATTGATTAAAACTCTCCAAGGCAAAACACGGTATATATTACTGCAGAAAAATTATACGTTGGAAAAGGTGTTAGCTTTCTTAAACTAGTTTTAGCTGAGAATACACAGTTCGCTGCAAATGCGAAGGAGACGTCAGATTGTTAGTACTGTTATTACAGTGGAACATGGCAAAATCAAGTGCACATTCAATAACTCTCTGGCCGCAGTAAACTTGTTACAATATTCAAAATGTACACACTAACGAAGGAATAAATACACCCACTCTGAACAAACCAAAGATAAAATTCGAAATTTACCATCTTTCACACCTGCCTGGTAGTGTTCCATTGGTGATTGGAAGTAGTTTTGTTAACCAAAAATTTTTCTTTTAAATTCGGTGAGATAACACTATTACAGCTCAAGGATCAACTTGAGATTGCAGGAAACAGATTTTAAGGCATTGTTCTTTATAAATTAAAAATAAGCTTAGGTTCCCTGTTAAATTTAACAGAGCCGACTGAAAATTAGAGAACATCAACTTTGTTTGAAAAGGAATCCGGTAGCTGAATGCTACATTTTTTTTTTCTTTTTATTGGGCAGAGACCGAGACTGTCAAAGCAAGATCAATAAACTCGATAAAATAATAAGACTAAGTAGGCTTTATGAGTTTCACGGAAAGTGTATTATTACAGATAGAAGATCGTTGTCAAGGGTAGAGGCGCGCATGAAAAAAGTACAATAATATGGATAACACATTGATTAAAAATAATTTTTTAAAAAAATACCGACATTGCGCAGAAAAAATTAAAAATAATTATTTAATATCAAATAATTACTTAATTAAAAATAATTATTTAATAAAAAATAATATCGCGACAATGTAGATTGACGAATATATCAATTTAGAGCGAGTAGGCGAGTCGCCGGCGCCTTAAAACCTGACATTTCGGCTAAGGGAGTAAACTCTGCCAGAAAATTCTGCAAAAGGCAACGATAACCGCTGCACTAGTGTTCCAAGACACACATCAGCATGCAAACGCTCCAGCTAAATACGGCCCCTAATCTCCGCCAGGCTTGTTTCAAGTCGTCCGAACAGCTAAAAAGGGTACTAAGAATCTGCGGAGGTAAAACTTCGGGTCGACAACATGCGGATACATTTAAAGTAGCTACATGGAATGTTAGATCATTGATGCGAAAAATTGGCAAATGTAATATTAGAAGTAGAAAGACTGGAAATGGACGTACTTGGAACATTCGATGGCCGGGCAGTGATCGAATCTCGCTAACACGCAGTCGCAGTCAAATATATACGAATTCATACTTGCACGTTACGTAAAGAGATGGAAACTTGCGTGTTCTCAAAAAACACAGAGAAAAAGTTACAAGCGTTTGAAATGTGGATGCACAAAATAAAATGGACGGAAAAGATAGCAAACGTGTGGAGGTGTTGCGTTGCACCGGATTAACCACACCGATTTTATTGCCTGCCTTGAAGGAAAATAAGGAAACCTATATAAAACAAAGAATGCAGGTCGACCCCATCTTTCGCTTGTCCGTCAATGGACAAATATTGGTCAAAGCACCACCGGGAAGAAAGCGGTTATTAAGCGGTTTGAATATACGAAACAGCTGTTACAGATAATTTACATTAGATATCATAATTTTGTAATTCATGCTTGATGTAGCGACCTTCAATTATGGAGAAGCTTACAAATAATAATAATAATAAAAAAAATAATAATATATTTTACAGTAAAATATATCTCGAAACAGGAATATTGTAATTATTCTTAAACAACATTCATGCCTTAATTAAAGTCTCGATCGTCAAAATTCAAAATGGCAACAATTGGAAAATTGCATTAAATATTCCAGATCTGTTCAATACTTTATGGAAAATGAGTTATTTGCTGATTTAATACGATTTTTTATTAGTTGCAATTTAAATTTGATAGACTTCTGATTAAGGTACGAATGTTGTTTAAGAATAATCACAATATCCCACTCCTATTTTAACGTACATTTTATCTAGTACTTAATGACGTTTTATTTAATTTCGCAAGTAAATTTTGAAGCACTGGTACTGTGTTTTTATATTTTATTTCACAATTTTTTTAGTCTAAGAATTTTTAAGTGATAAAACAGATAGATTAACTTAAAATGCCAGGTATTAAAATTTAAGAATATTCAAATTCCGTCAGTGATGAACATGTAAATTACGCTTTGAGGATTTCAGATATAATATTTTTATTTAAATCCGCATATTATGTAAATTTTACAATGGTAACAATTCTTTTAATTATATGCCTACTTCGAGAGTGCCGCAAGGTTCGAATTTAGGTTCGCTACTATTTTTAATTTTTATTAATGATGTGGGTGATACGCTTAAATCAAAATTTCTATTATTTGCTGACAACTTAAAGATATATTTACCAGTTACATCTGAATCGGACTGCAGTACATTACAGAATGATTTAGATAAACTAGTAGACTGGAGTCAGCGAAATAATTTGCCTTTTAATTATTCAAAATATGTACAGATAAAATTTACCCGTAAAAAAGAAACATATACATGCATAATTATATTACGAATGGATCTCTGGTATTAAAAATGTTAATTGTGTACGGGATCTTGAGGTATACAGGTAGATTTCTCAGAGTACATCAAACCCACATCACTAATCTCGCATATAAAACTACCGGGTTCATTATTAGAAATTCAACAATGTTCATTAATACAGACAAAATACGGATATTCTTTATAGGGGGCACTTGTACGTCCTCAGAATATTGTTCAGTAATATGGAATGATCTTTTTATGATAAGTATAATAAAATTATTGAAAATGTTCAGTCGAAATTCTTAAGATATCGTCATTTCCCCGCATGGTTAAAATTTACAGAACAGTATATGAATCGCATTATCTTGAATAAATTATTACGTTTTAAAACCTTACATGCGAGACGGAAATATGGCTAAATTAAAGTTTATACACGATATAATATGCACGAATATGAGAACCTATTGTCGAAAATAATTTTCAAAGTACCGAGGTTGATTAGTACAGGAAGAATTGCTTATTTGTTGAAACTCAAGCACGTACAAATATTACGTTGAGTTCTCCGATTCGGTCTGTAGTCCATCTGTTGCATTACTCACTGAATATCCAGAAATTGATATACACTTCGATAACAGAATTAAGTATTTGCAATTAGTTTAAATCTGATTTTCAATATCAAATACATATTCATATTTACACCTAGAAGAATTGTAATTGGTGGTCACGGAGGATGAATATATTCTTTAAGCACTCTGTGCATGCGAGAATATTTTCATTAATATTAAGAACCATTATTGTTATAGATCTATTTTATTAATAATGTGATATATTACTTCTGAGTAATATGCTCCGTGTAATTGGGCTAAGGCCTGTATGGAGCATACCAATATTTAAATAAATAAATATATGACGAGTATTAATAGTTAAAGTTAACTCCGTTTGTTAACCATTTAATTTTAAAATTTTAAGTGTTTATATTTTCCCTATATTCTTATGATAATTTTTCGGTTAGTTTGTATCGTTTATTTTAATGACTACTCATCACCGACAACTCGCATAGAAAAATAAAATCTGTATTTATAAATCACTGCTGACCGATACAATTTCTAGTAAACAATAGGCATATCTTCAGGAGTCAGTTCAGATAGTCAACATTAAGACCCCTACTATTTCAGTCAGCGGTGAGCTTTTATAAATTTGGCGCTACGGCATTTCCGAATTCGTTTTCTTTATTCGAATCTCCATTTATAGTGTAAATATTAATTAATTTTAATTTTCTATCTGGCTATATTAAAGATTAATTATTTATTCCGGTTTACTTTTCCATGTTAAATATTATTGATAATAAATGTCAGTGACGTTTGTTCAAATTGTACCAAGCTTTTCTGCTGAGATCAAATCCAGGCACCCTACTGGCTGGATGTTTAAGATAAGTTGTCCGCTTACTGGAGTCTGCTTATTCCGAAGTTCCCTCCACCTGGTAGCTGCGTCGTCGCTTGTCTGAAGCCCGTTGGCCGTTAACCATGTTGCTTTCCTAGACCGAAGACATGTAGGTGGAATATCTTTGATATACTTTTCCAAGTGCTATCGTATTTAGCCCATTTCCGTTTTAATGTCTCTTCTCTGCGGATGAACGATGGAAATATATTTCCAAGCACGGAAACCACATAGTGGGGGGGGTTGATTTGAGTGTACCGGTAACTAAGCGTAGTGCTGTACTCAGTTGTATATCAATTTTCTTTGTACGCGTTGAATCGCGTTAGAACCAACCAAGGCCGCTGCAAGTATTTAATGAAGAAACGGAATCTCTCGTGAACTAACTGTGGCGAAATTCAAACGACGCCGCACTTTGTTAACTTGTGTGAAGTATACAGTTTCAATAATAGATTGACTGGGCTACATTCTCTTGAGGAAGGCACAGTAGAATGACTGACAAGTGTTAATTTATATTTCGTAATTTTGTATTTTTAATCTAAATTTGACTTCGACAAACACGTAATTGATACGATAATAATAAGTGACGTTTATTATATTAGTAAAATTTTCTCTAAGGAGACCGCACTTTTTTAATGTTTATTTTAATGATTATCGGGAGGGTTTTGCCGGCGTCCAACGGGGTACCGCTACTAGCTGTTACACTTTCCAATAAACAAAGGATGATTAAAATCCAATGACGTGGGCATTTGTACGTTGGTTGCAGAGATATTAAACTTTGCTGCTCTAATTGCATTGTGAACAAAAACAATTTCACATATTAAATTACATGTAAAGAATAAAAAGTTTTGAAGTCTACTACTTTAGAGGAACTTTAGGAGCAGAAGTATATTTCTAAAGAAGAATTCAGTTATCTATGCAGTATAAGAACTTTAGTTTATATTTACTTCGAAAACAGACACACCGTGTGTTCGAAACACGTCGAATTCGTATAAATTGCATGTTTATTGTAAACTGATATAGTAATTATTTAAATAAAAATCTTTCTGGTATACTTGCAAAACACCTGTTCCTTTCATTTACGTTGGAAACAAGATTTCTCTATTGCTTTCGAATTTGTACCGGATAAATTTAATCATTTTTATCTTTTATATAGAAACCTAGTTTTATTTATTTATTTATTTATTTTTTTTTTTTGAAAAAAAAAAAGGAATAAGATTGGGCTCGTCGAACAAAGAGATCTTCACCCAAAAACAATTAGAGGAAAACGAATGTTATATAGTGAAACTACTTGAGTACCTACCTTTTTGTTTAACTATCAGATTATATTTCATCACTCCATAAATCCAGTAACGATGATTCATTGACTTCTATACATATTCTTCTTGGCTACTCATTTTCAGTCTCCTACCATGTTTCTTCGCCTATATTGTTAGTCGCTAACGTAAACAGGCGCTCTTCTCGGATTTCGTAACCGAAGTATTATTTACTAACCCATCAAAAACTCTCGCCGAATCAGTGCTTTTTGTATACAAAGGGGAAACAATTCCAATTTTCTAACGTTTATAGCATAAAAGCTTAACGGTGGTAATTTCCCGCCAGTTACGCTCGTCATGCGCCCGATGTATGCAAGTCTTCATATGGTTTACATCCTCATAGTGTTACCCTTAGGCGACTGACCGTCGTGTAAACTTCTGCCAACGGAAAATCCATAGTGCATCGGGGAGAGAATTTTGCGCATTATTCGGCTCCTCCGTGAGCACTGCACGACCCGTATCTGTGCCTTGGTACAACCAGCGCACTTGTATCGCAGCGTTACGACATGTAACCGCAGTGCAACATTTTTAACAGTCGTCTGAAGCCCTTTTACCGCGGCAGTATGTTGACTAGGGAAGATAATCATAATATCCCCTCGGGGGACAACGAACGATGAGAGCGCGAAGCGCTGCCATATCGGCTGGGTCTCGCATTTAGCGTTTCCAGTGCATTATGTGTACCGCCTGCTAGGCTATCGTTGATGCGTCAGCGGCAACAGCCTCCCCACCGGGACAACGTTTACGATATAGGCGATATCTACGAATATTCGAAACAATATATATGTTCCAGTCCAAAATCGTTATTTTCGTCAGCGTCTTTGTGAATATCGGCCGTTGGATGTTTTTCCTTTCTTTTTAGCTTACCGTTCCAATAAATTCAACTGTTTTTATTTTTTCTTCCTTTCGTTATTAGCCGTAAGTGTATTTATCTCTGCAATAATTAGGCTTTTGTCGACGAGAAAGAGGCGAATTGTAAATATTTTTTTTTTTTAAATGGGTTCGGTGTTAACACTGACCCAACTACATGGACTTAGATCACCTACTCAGATTCTGAGGCGATCGGAGATAGAAAGTATAAAGGAAAGAAGGAGGGGAATAACGACTGGAGATGGGAAAGAAAGGATAAAGGAAGCATTGTAAATAAATAAAGGAAAGACTCAAAACCGGCTTCGGAAAAAGTTTTATTCGCTTAACCGAACTAAAACTTGTTGAAAAGAATACCGGCCAACAGTGGAAATGTGAAGATAACACTTATTTAACGCGCTAAAATATATCCGGCATTAAGTGTATTTAAATTCCTGAGACGGATTTATACAATTTCATTGATATTCTGGATAATTATATTATTCAGCAGGTTTAAGATGGAAACTTTAATTTTAATTTTTATTTTTTGGGGGGGGGGCATTAATCAATGATGGACAGTCAGAAGGGAATCAGTTAAATTTTGATCCGCTCAAATTATGGAGGATTCGATGACAAGAATAATGTTAGGAAAAGAAACAGTCAGTGAAGCGTAAAATAAAGAGTAGGAAGGCTATAATTAAGTGAACGGGAATACAGTCCCCGCTGATTCCGAATGAAGTCATATAAACATATTTAACGATCAACCTGCGGCTAATAATCATTTCTGCTGTATCTTTACTTCGGGCGAGTCTCTTACCGTTGTAAAATTCTCGCATGTTATCGGTTAAATGAAGTACCCCCTATACGTACTGGTCTACCGGTAAGTTTTATTATTTCTTTCAAGAGTCGAGAATACTGTATCTTTAGCCGCTGAACCATGTTTGCTCATATTGTAATTCATCCGACCTCAATTCCACGAACACGTTTTCTCTTCTCCTATCAGAAACAGTGACGGACATCGTGCGCAATTGGCAAGGCGCAACAGCGGTTCCGACAGAGCTACATTTAGTTGCTACAAGCGAACGACCAGCGCAGATGCACGTAGCATCACTACTTCCATCTCCAACATCAATTGGAAAATGACCAACCAGAGAGTCACTCATCTACTGACGCAGAAGTAATGAAATCCTTGATTCTTCAGCTGATATTATGCTCGTACCGGATCGATTTCCTGTCGGTTCCTAGCCACACTGGGCCAGTGGGTAACGCTTTGTCTGTCACTGAGTCAGCTTTTTTATGCTCAATGCCCCGTATCCCTCCTTCTTGCATAACTGAACTTCTGAAGAATTATGTGCGGTTCCGATCGAAGCAAAACTAGCTTCCCCAGCAAGCTCGGTTTCTTAGGAAGATGAAGCTTCCCCCTTCGAACCTAGAATCCATTTCGTGGTTATTACGCTGTTGCGCATCAGTCCTATTTTCCTGATGAATCGTTTTTCATCAACCTCAGGCCTCCTACTACCTGTCCCTTTTGTTCTCTTCTTCTGCTCGCTCTTTTAAAACACTTTCTGTGTGGTTTTTTGCTCTCTTTCGT
Organism: Icerya purchasi; assembly: GCA_039619475.1. Classification (NCBI taxonomy): domain Eukaryota; kingdom Metazoa; phylum Arthropoda; class Insecta; order Hemiptera; family Monophlebidae; genus Icerya; species Icerya purchasi. The sequence goes on along the minus strand of CM077115.1, from coordinate 293,477,632 downwards.
TCTAATTTCCACATGGAGTCATTGCAGTCATCTCTAAATCAAACACTATTCAATTTCTCTACGCAACCAGTTTATTACGTAATTTTACCGTTGTAGTGTCGTAATAACCTCGACACAACACGAACACTGGCCCCAGATTTATATTACCAACAACTCGTTATTATTCTATTGTGGAAGTGTAATGTAAAAAGGAAAATAAGGGAAAACGAAAACAAGGGAAATATAATAGGATTAAAAGATAGGCGAATAATAATGAACACAATGCAAGAGAACAGTGATAAGAAGGGTTTAAGTTGAACAACAGGGAGCAATGAATGATTATAAGAAAAAAGTGGTGCATGTACAGTCGTGTTATAAGGTTTTTCGGCGCGAATAAAATTTTTTTTTATTGTTCATGCAAATAATAATTTATATCAACCGTAAAAACTGATAAAATGAACAAAGAAATGCAATAAATACACAGTTAATAAATTTTCAAGTTTGAATAAAAAATATTCGTATAAAAATATTTAAACTAAATCCATCTAAAATTAAATGAACATACGCGAATGTGTGTATCGTCTAGCTATCTAAAAAAAGCAAGGTATAGAAAGCAGCACGTGGTTATATTTAAAACCGAGACAGAAAATTTCATTTTTTTTTTTTTTTTTTTTTTAACCCCCCTTTGGGCATATCAACAAAGGATCTTCGCCCAGAAACGAAAGGAAGGAGAAGGATCAGTTAAATGTAGATTCGGTCAGCTATTGATAAGATAAAGGAACTGAGGATAGGAACAACTGAGATCGACGGAAACGATAAGATATACGAGGCACAATAAGGAGTAGGGAGTTTGAGTGACAGCAGATTGGAATACAAAGAGGTACGTTCGTTCACGAGGGATGGACATTCAAAGAGGATATGGTCAGGATCACAGACGGCTACGATGTCAGGATGAAGAGGGCAATAAGGGGAAAGAGCGAGATGAAAACGAAAGCGTGAGGAAGGAAGAAGAGTATGATTCAGACGTAAACGGATAATAGGAACAATAACGGAGCGGTGAAGCGAAGGAAAATCGTAAAACCAAGGCCGCGTGGGAAGATTAGGTTGGATGGAAAAATAAAAGGAAGAATGATTAGAAAAGGAGGAAACGTAAAAATCTGACCAAAATCTAACATGAAACTTTTTGCACAATGGGAGTAAATTCGAAACGGGAATTTTAGAGAAAAAAAAGCGGGATGATACAGCAATCTGAGCCAAAGAATCAGCCATTTCGTTACCCTCTATCCCCATATGACTGGGGACCCAGAGCATTTCAATGCGGATAGCGTGAAGTGAGAAGAGAGTGTGAATGAGAGAGCGAATACGGAGGATGAAAAGGTCAGAGGAGTGAGAGGGGAAATGAGAGGAAATAGCTTTAAGAGCACACATGGAGTCGGAGATAATTAAAAATTTAGAAGAAGAACGATGTGAGGAAATATGGATTATGGCACGTAAAATGGCCGTTAACTCGGCCGTAAAGATAGTACAAAAGGAAGGGAGACGAAAAGATTCAGAGAAATTAATGCTCGGAATGATGAAAGAAGCTCCAACTCCATTAGGCCCCTTCGAACCATCCGTAAAAATAGCAATATGGGAAGGAAAACGGGATTCGATATAACTATGGAATTCCTGTATAACTGTTGGATAGGAAAGGGATTTGGAGGAAAAAGGAAAGTAGAATACATTGGGAGGATTGGAGAGATCTGCAAAATTGAAAGAAAAGTAAGGGAGATTGTTATAAGAAATTGTGCAGGATAAAAAGGAATTTAGCCGCAAAGCAAGAAAATTTCATGTTATAAGTCAGCTGAAAAAAATGTTATTTATATTAGTAATCCACTGTGAACGTTAATTTCACTTACCTTGTAAAATGTTTGTTAGTTTTTACTGAATTATGCGGAAGTCAGTTGAAAAGTTTATTAATGCACAATATTGACGAATATTTTGATTTTTATATTAAAAATTAGCCAGAGTAACGGAAATCATAATCTAAAAGAATAAACTCGTGAACCGACACTATTCAAATTCACAAAATTTAGACAATCATGAGTAATGATTGTGTTTGAATATAGCTAGACGATACGCTTAGGGGCACGTATGAACATTTAACATTCTTTGAATTTTACTACATTGTGCGCGCGCAATTCTGTTGTATCCTAAAATTTTAGAAGTGTAACTTAAAGAATGAGGAGGCGTAAGTATTCGATAGTAAAACCTGATTACATAAAAATAGGAGATTAGAGCATGGGGAAATTTTTTCAGAAAGAAGCGCTCATGTAAAAGAAACGTGCGCACAGGCCAACTTCAGTTTCACGTATAAAATGATGTAATAACGCTTTATGAAATAATAATGTTAATGTATTTTTAAACATCAAATGTATGTTCAGGCGTTTCGAAGCAATAGCTTCATGATCACAGGGCAACCAGTATAATAAATAACATTGAAAATGTTTATATACATACATATGTATATGTAAAGTGGGATTTTTATTGAACGTCGGGTTCGATGCTCGTCACCGCAAGAATTAAGACGGTCTGTTATACACTTGCTTTTCGAGGGTTATTCTGTTTTTTATGTAGGTGTGTGTTTTTTTCAACACCGTTTCATCACTCGGGTGTGTTGAGTAATTGGTATTTACGTATCGTCGTACTTAATGGAGCATCGCCTGGATCTGATGAGGTAAAGCTGCTCCACGGCGTGATTCCAGCCAAAAGTCGCTGTCCTAATTCATCGTCTCGATGATGAGCGATGAGAAAACACCGAATATTGGCATAGTTCACTCGCGCCGTATCTTCCAGTTCAGAAAAGCTGAACGATAGGCAAACACGATAAACCATGTCTTAGCCGCGCCTCCTTCACTCGTCGTTCGTTATTTCATCTGTTGCCGACGCGTGAAACTGTCTGTCTCAGTATGCACAGTTAGACACGTACTTGACGAATCTGCCATAACGATAAGCAGCACGATATAATTAATATTACCGTTATGATATTGCCGCACGAGCTAATCCGGTGGTGACAGCTCTATCGCAGACTGCTGTCTGCATTTCTTCCAGATTCACTCCGAAGATTGTAATTGTAGCGCACACAGGTTTCTACGAAGGAAAATGCGCCATCCGGTGCGATTAATTAAACGCCAACTTACACGCAATTGTCATTCAGTCCGAAAATCGCTGCTCAGTTAACGCGGGAAAAACAGAAAACCAAAAGAAATCGATGTGATTCGATTTGATAGAATGCACCGGTTACAAAAATCAGAGAGCCACACTTACGTTAGCAATGCCTCGGTAACAACCAGCCTGGTGCTATCATGAAACAATGACTTACTTTTATAAGGAGTTTTAAATATACATGAAAAAACAGTGACTATTAGCTAGAACGTTTTTGTTTCAATCGATTCCGTTGCTTCAGAAATTGATTTTGAAGATTTCGTAAATATGAATAATTTCCGTAACAAGGTGCCTTACAGATAGCGGAATGATAGACACGTAAAGAAACAGGAACAACTGGAGAAATAACTGTGATAAAAAAGGAAAATTGCCAAGATTTGTTCGCCATAAAAAACAACGGTACAGAGAAATTTCAGATGAAAAATCAGGGAAAAGGCTTTAGCTGGGATACAAATCTTGCATACATCGTAGTAAGCAGATAATGTGAACTCTTTTTTTAAGAAGGAAAGAGATTCTTTAAGGTTTTTTTTTTTTTGTATGTATTTTTGAAAAACTGGAAAACATTACCGATATTAAAAAAATGTAACGGAAAAATCACGATTGTATTTAAAGAAAATATAATATTAGACATACATTCGGAACGTAAAATAAATTAATCAGACTGCGTGTTTTTAGCGTATTTTGAAAAAGCGTCAGATTACATAAAAAAATCGCCTACATGTAAAATTAACCGTTACTATACTGCTAACGCACCGTTAGTTATATAGCAAAATGTATTTGAAATTTATGCAAATCTATACATATTCATACACTGTAAAATTACCACAAAAAAAAAAAAAATTATAATATTTATTTTTAAAAATTTTTCAATCAGTCCCGAAATAATACTTTGTTTGATTGGTTGTTTTAGCCGCTTCTTCAAGTTAAATGGACAAAGTGTGATTCGTTATAGACTACTTTTATAAAATTATTTGATTTAATTTGACTTTCCTTCTTCAAACTGCTTCCCGAAATTTTTGATTACAAGGTTCTTTCAAAAGGGGCCAACTTTTTATACGTATTTAAAAAGCATTAATTTTATCGCTCGACTATGTTTTCATTTTCTAGAATTATAATGCACTGTAATTGTACTAAACTAAATTACAGTGAGTAACCGTATTTTTTGCTTTTAAAGTTTACGACGGGACCCTCACGAGGCATAGTATAAAAATTGAATAACTCTTTATAAAAATTGTTCTTTTTAATTATGAACAATAAAATACATTTTTAACAAAATACTAATTCTTTTCCTAAATGAAAACAAAAACAAACACACTGTATACATATATATATATATATATATTATATATACTCGGCCACTTTGGCCTCGCAAGGGGCTGTGCTCCTTGACCCCTCTTGCTTACATTTCTATCTCTTTCTCTTCTATACTTTGTATAAAATTATCAAAATTTATAACGTAATTCTAAATCGGTCCATATGAATATAATAACATAATCACAAAAATCCTATAAAATATAACAAACGTTACATAAAATTGGGACATTTTTTCTAATGGGGTATAGCCTAAGAATTACGTTGTAATTAATATATTAATTAAAACGTAATTCTTAGACCGGTCCCCATTAGATTTTAAATTTTGTAATGAAAGAATGTCCCAATTTTATGCATTTAATTTAAAGAAAATAAGGGTAAAATTTTTGTGATTGTTATTTTTTTTTTTTTGTATGTCGGTGCCGGAAAGAATGACGTTGTAAATTACAATCATTTTGTACAAAGTACAGAAGAGAAAGAGAGACAGAAATGTAAGCAACCCTTGCGAGCCCAAATTATATATATATATATATATATATATACATATATATATAGAATAAAAACTGATGTTGGTCAAGTGAAGAGAGTTAATAGATTTAACTACCTGGGAGAATTAATCGAACAGAGTGCGTCAGAAAAAGAAGCAACTAAATATAGGATCGATCGAATAAAAGCAGCTTTTTATTTAACAAATGAAATATATAATAAGAATTATCTTTCAAGAAATGCCAAACGGAGGCACTTGATAGAAAAAGTGTGATTTCTGTGTGAGAGTTGTAAAAGACACTTTTAAGTCGAAACAATTCATCCGATTATTTAGATCGGTATAAAAGGATGTTTTTTTTTATTATTATTATTTGTTTTTTTTTTTAATTTATTTTTTTTAAATATTTTACGGGCACGTCGGCATAGGACATTCATACAACACAAAAGATTAGAAGAATAGAAAGATATATGGAGTGACCGGTTATATCAAAAAACGATTAGAGACAGAAGAAATGAAGGTGGCTAACAAAGGAACAACAGAAAGAGATGGAAAAGCGAGAATATAGAGGGCACTGAAGGAGTAGGGAGGCCAAGGCTAAGCAAATTGAAATAAAAGATCGCGCGTTCTGAGGAAATAAAAGAACATTCGAATAGTACGTTGTTTGGGTCACAGATGACATTTAAGGTAAGAGAATGAAAGGGACACGAAGGAGATTGAACAAGAGCATAAAGCGAAAACGAGAAGCCGGCAGCAGACTATGATTAAAACGAAGGTGAACTATGGCAGAAGTGACAGGAACGGCTGATACTGGGAAAATTGTTAAACCAAGGAGAAGAGGATCGGGAAGGCTGTAAGGCAAAAGGAGTCAGGGTTGGAAAAAAGAGATGAATTAAGATCGGTCCAAAAGTCACGGTGAGAACGAAAAGAGAGAGAGAGAGAGAGTAAAGACTTTGGGAAGGAAATCTGCCTATGAAATGACCATTTACTGCGGTCGAACATGCTAATGAGTCAGCAAGATCGCGTTATCGGTGATAATAGATTTTAAATCAAGGAACGAATATAAAGAATAATAGAACAGGAAAAGGGTTCAGGGAAAGGAGATGCGATAGCTACTAAGACGCTTTTCGGGTCGGAGCATAGAAGGAAACTCACTAAATTGGAAGTTGAAGATATAAAAAGGATCGCGCGTAAAATAGTTATGAATTCGGCTAGGAAGACAGAAGAAAAGGAGGGAAGTTCAAATGACACAGAATAATTGAGGGGAGGGAGAATCAAATCGGCACCGACCCCCGAAGCAGATTTCGAGCCGTTGGTAAAAATCGCGATATGAGCAGGAAATAGTGAGGGGAAAGAGTGGGGTTAAATGATAACGTTTTCATTAGTCATTATTCCGTTCTTTAATCTTTCAATATCGTTTCAATCTTGAAATTTCGATCTCTTATTTATAATCTTTCTTTCCATCACTCTGTACACATTGACTTACTGTAGGTTCCTGGTCACAGAGGCATCGAGGGTAATGAAATGGCGGATGCTTTGGCTCAGGTTGCTGTTCGTTCTCACTTCTATTTTAAAAAAATCCCGGCTGTTAATCTATTACCCCTAATTAAGAAGCTTCGCTTCAGATTTTGGTCGGATGTGTACCCTTCTTCTTTTTCCAACAATCGTTCCTTCTACCTTTCAATCCAACCTACACTTCCTTCTCATCCATGGTTCTCGGAGTTTCCCTCTCTTCCACGATTTATAATTTCCTCTATTGTCCGCCTGCGCTTTAATCACACACTGCTGCCCTCTTCACGCTATCGTTTCTCTTTGCTTCCCTCTCCTCATTGTCCGTTGCATCCAGATGAAGCAGTTGTCTGTGATGCTGATCACATTTTCTTCGAGTGCTCTGCTCTTTCTGCGGAGCGTTCTCTTTTCTATCTTCACCTTATAAAGCTGGGGCTTCCCACTCCTTACTGTGCGTCTTACATCTTGTCCCTTCCTTCCCAGTCTGTTGTTCTTGTCCTTGGTTCCTTTATTTCAGCTGTCTCCAATCGAATTAGGTTCTAGTTAGTTGTCTCTTCTTCCTATTGTGTCTGGGCAATGGTCCATAGTTGATGCGCCCAAAAAAAAAAAAAAAATCTTGCAATTTCCGCTTCGTATTCCCAATTTTTAAAATATGTTTTTTTTTCGTTTTTTCGTTTTTTCGTTTATTTTCTGTATACTTTATATTAGCTTCACTGGTAACTTTGTAAGTGTGGCGGTTCATCGAAAGCAGCGGAAGTTGTCCCAGACTTTCATATGCTTTTAATACAATCTGAAAATTACGATAATTATAAAAAAAAACTAAAATCGCTTGTTAGTTCAACTGGACTTTAAAGATAGATTGCTGTATTGTATAGTTGAATTTACGGAAACGGTGAACTGTAGATGCAACGGAATTAAGTATAACTTTAGTTAAACGCAGATAAAAAACTGCCTAAATGGCTAAGTCTAAGCCAAAAAAAAAATAATAATAAACGCAGATTATTATTATAACCAAATATGATCTTCTTCTGTTACATTTCCCCTTCAAGATTAAAAAATTAAAAATAAAATTACGGTTCAAAAAAACTAAAAACATATGCTTTATATATAAGATGCGCTAAAAGGAGTAAAATTAAAAATTCTTTTACAATATTAAGAGTGCAGATATGGACATGAATAATTATTTTCAATTCAAAATAAAGCATGGAGTGATTTGATCAGTAGTCACGCAGTCCCTCAACAAATGTAAATGATGTAAATCCACTACCATGCTTTATTTTGAGTTGAAATTAATTATTTATGTTCACCTCTACACCCTTAGGTTAACATTGTAAAAGAACTTAAATTTTTATTGTGAATTCAAATTAATTATTAATGTCCACTTTATCACTTTTAGGTTAGAGTTGTAAACGAATTTTTAATTTTACGCTTTTTAGCGCACCTTACAAGAATCCGTTTCTAGTTTTTTAAACTATAATTTTATTTAATTTATATATTTAATGAAAAACTGCCTTTGTATTTGGCAAAAAAAGTTGTTTAGACGAATTTACCATGGTTTTCTCTTAGGCGTAAATAATAAATAAAATAAGTAAAATACAGAAGAGGTGTTTGAAACTCATACTCCCCCATTGGAAGCAAAACGTCCCTGGATCAATTATGTATGGAAGGAAAACAACGAAATGTCCCCCAAGATGTACTATTACTATTACAGACTACTAGAATTTAACGTCAATAATATAAAATTACCATCCAGGCAAAAAACTCGATTGACAAGAAACCAAAGTAATATATACTACATCTATCCTCGTGGGGTAAATCTGCGAATTGATAATACGGATGATTCGGTTTTAATTAAATTAATAAGTACAATCCCGAACCGTATATTCGAGGAAAAAAGAATTGGCGTGTGGAAAAAGGAGGTGGAAAATTGGTTAAAGGAATGGTGCAAAGATTGAACAACACGCTACGTTCTGAATCTCTCTACCTTTTAATGCTCCTTTCTTTATACGTTTTTGTTTTTGACTTCCTAGTGTCTTTACCAAACATTAAGTCGTAAAGAAGATAATATTTTCCATTTTAAATATTGAACTGTCAGCATGTAATAATTTACAGATACGTATTACGGGGCGTGTTACGTAGTTGCATGCGTATATATATTTATACTTAATTTTAACGCTCGAGTACTAATATTATGATTATAGAATAAGTTAAGATAAATTATAATTTTTGTATTGTATATATTTTTTGAATAAACGTTAATAAGAGTGTTGGGCACTTACACAACGGGCATATTTGCCCTGTGAGACCCACAACTTATTTCAAATAAAAAAAAAAAAATCATTTTCTTCACTTTTCCTTTTTTATTATTATTATTACTTACTTACCGAATAAAATATAAGTAATTTTTTTAATTCTCTGACTGTGATTCCCAATCAAAATGAACTTGTTCTTTGATGTCATTCCGAACTTGATTAGCATTGGAGTTATACTTAATATGTTTTATATGAATAAACTTGTACCAGGGTTGATCAAAAGTACCCGTGTTTGATAACGGGTGGCACTGGTGAGTAAAATTGGCATTACCATCGCGTCCTGTAATCTATTAAAAGATAACATGCTGAATTTCAGATTAATTCATAGGTTAGTTTTCTTGTGACAGCCAGTTATATTGCACGTATTTTGTATTTCTCGATATAATGGAAAACGAGCAATATCGATCATTCGTTTTTTATTTTTGGATGGAAAAACGTGCGAAGAAATTAAAGTGAAATCGGATTCCGCCTATGGGGACTCTTCACCATCTATGACAATTGTGAGATATTGGTTTAACGAGTTTAAGCGTGGTCGTACAACTGTTTTTGATGAAAAACAGCCAGAACGTCTGTCAGACGTGACTACCGAGGTAACTGTTGAAAAGGTCCATGACATGATTCTCGCTGATCGCCGAACGAAAGTGCGCAAAGTAGCTGAGGCCGTAGGTGTCTCGTACGGAACGGCAATAAAGATTTTAACTGATAAGATAGATGTGAGAAAAGTGTCGGCCCGATGGGTGCCGCGATTGATCACAGTGGACAACAAGCGGGTACGACTAACAATTTCGAAGCAGTGTTTGGACCGCTTTAAGCGAAACCCATAGGATTTTTTATGTCGAGTCATCACTGTTGATGAAACCTGGATACATTATTACATGCCAAAAACCAAGAGACAGTCAAAACTACGGATTTTTTTCGGGTGAATCTGCTCCGAAGAAGGCAAAGACGGTTCTATCAGCCGGAAAGGTTATGGCCACGATTTTTTGGGATTCCAAAGGAATAATTCTCATAGAATTTCTGAAGAAAGGAAAAACAATCACAGGGCCGCACTACAGTGAGTTACTGGGCAGATTTGATAAGAAATTGAATTTGGCGAAGAAAGAAGTGCTTTATCATCACGATAATGCACCAGCACATTCATCTTCAATTGTCGCGGCTAAATTGCACGAACTACACTACGAATTGCTTCCGCACCTGACCTGGCACCCTGCGACTTTTATCTGTTTCCTAAGTTGAAAACACGGCTCGGAGGAAAAAAATTCAGCTTAAACGAAGAGGTTATCGCCGAGACTGAAGCGTATTTTGGTGAGTTTGAAAAATCGTATTTTTGGAAGGGGTTAAACAAATGGCCCCAACGTTGGGAAAAGTGTATGAACTTAAAAGGAGACTACGTTGAAAAATAAAAATTGTGAAAAAAATGACGTTTTTATTTCTAACACGGGTATTTATTGATCAACCCTATCATATGTCGCTGAAGTGGCGAGTCTAAAACTATGCTTAAAATCATCGGTAATATCTAAAAACCAAGTACGAAATTGTAATTAGACGAAAATGACGGAAATAAGAAGAATGAAGGGAGTCGCAAAAATGATGCTTAAAATTGATACTACTAAACTAGATCGAAACGAACAGAACAGGAAATAACACGCGGTGTAATGAAAATAATAAAATGTCACTAAAAATCCTATCTTATTACAACTTGTGTCGGCATTCGTTCCCCTCTACATGATATTGAGATGGTATTTCAACATTTGCAAGATGTGTCGCCAGAAAATTACTTTGAACATAGATATTTAATATATGTAGCGATCAACCGAGAAGAGCAGCACCTTTCTTCGAATCTTCAATGTGGAAAGCATACAGTCACACATTACGTGATCTAGATAGGGCTAATAATTACGCAGAAGCCATTCACCACAGACGACGGTAAACGGAATTGATGGGCAACGCCCATCGATATGGCGTTTTATTGACGCTCTCGGGGAGCAGGTCAAAAGAGTAAGCATACCTCATGCTTTTTATATTCAGTAAAAATAACGTTAGAAGCAAAACAGCTTTGCGACATGGAATCCTACTTTAGAAATTGGTAACAGTAAAAATGATAAAAATTTAAATATAAACCGTAATTATTAAAATACTTATGACAGAGCGTGTTTAAATAATCGTTATTCGAAAAATTACCAAATCAGGTTTACTACAACAAACATATCATTTATAAATGGTGTATATTGATTGTTATTAATTTTAGTAAATGCAATAAATATTTTTTTTAAGATAGTACAAAATAAGGTTACACTAATCTTATCTTTTTCATAATTATTTCTTTACGCGTCAGTTAACAATTTCTTCTTACAAGTTTTTTTCTTTATTTTTTAAATTTGAAATCTTAACGCCGTGGTGACCCAGCTGTTAAGTTATCTAAATTCTACGGAAGTTACAATATATGAATAAATTTAATAAGAGTTTGTGCGCTGGGACAGAACTCACAAGTTGTCAAATCAAGTAATGATAGTATCAAACAGTATTATAATAAGTTCATAAATCTGGATTTTCTTTTAAGCCGCGAGGTTTTCATAAATCGTCACCTCCCAAAAGAAGATATCTGCAAATTCTTCTTCTTTACAGTGCCATACTCAGCTTCTGAGCGTCGGCGACTAACCTATTCGTACATCTCAACAGATATGGGTAGTGTACTAGGCAAGATAATAAAAGAATAACAAGGAATGTTCGGGATTTTACTAATCACAGTCTAAATGATTTCTTAGAGGTATAAGCGTAATCTAATTTATCAATTTTAATCTTAATTATGTTATATCTTTAATTACTTTATTTCATAGCTTAGTAGAAGTGTTTTTATAAAGATTTTGTCTCGCAGTTATTGGATTTTATAAATCTAACTGTCTGGTCCCTACATTACTATTAAATATACCACTGCTTAAAGTAATACGTTAATGAGACATTTTTAATTAAAACTCTCGTTTGATTTAAGAATAACACTGAGCTGTGGTATTTTTTCCGAATGTTTTATATTACATTACGTTGCTTTTAATAACTACAACAGTAATAAAGATTGATCAAGCTTTTCGTGTAGAGTTTCTAACGGAAAACCATAGTTATGGCGGCATATGTTGCAGGAAAACGTGGTTTCCACAAACCATGCTCGGGAAAAACGTGATTGCGGGTGATCCAGTTGAACTTAAGAACCGAATTAGATAATGCATAATTTTCCTCCTCATAACTAACCCCTCAAAAAAATTTGATGAAAGGAAGCAGAAAAGCCGTACAAATTTTTTTTAGGACCTGCTCCCCTAACTTTTTGAAAAGTCTTTTAATGAAACCTTGTATGTTTATTCGAAATTTTGCTAAACGTCTGTGTATCTTTCGTTAGAAACACATACAACTTGAAACCGACGTTTTTCAATTTGTCCAATTTCAATCTAATGTTGATTTTTTTCGAAAAATATATTTAATTTTCTGCAGCAATGATTGTTGTTTTTTTTTATTCGCAAGTTTTGACACGGGGCATCCAGAATTTATTTGCAACATTTGATACCTTCTCTTTATAGGGAATCAGTTGTAAAAGAACTATCCACGTTTATTTAATTTAATCGTTTAAAAAATAATTTTTCAGCTTTTCAAAAACCTCGCTTTCCTCGAAGAAAAAAAGTAAAAACGGCGTTACTTCCTAAAAAGTCAAATTCAGATATGTATTGTGCGATTTAATCGGTTTAAGGTTAATTTTTGCACCAAAACGTCCGTTCCCTTTTAACGGGACGGGAGATAGAAACGAGGCTATAATCCATATAACACCTATTCGCTACTAACAATATCACTCGCATATGCATCGGGAAAGTCTCAAACTTAACATCGCTCACTCAGCATAGACCAATACTGTAATGGGTACTGCCATAAACCACAACAAACGAATTAGCTAACTAAACTCGCCTTACAACTAGAGGTAGTCGTGCCAAAAATATACTATCAATAGTGGAAGAATAGTGAACTTTTGACAAAGCCGTTAAAGTGATATCTTGTAAATGTATCCCCCATCAGGTATGCAAAGGTTATAAATACCCAGTACAACCAATCGGCTCCAAGCGCACTATACAAAAATTACACCCAAAAATCTAAACGATGAAACGATAAAAAAATTACTTCGAAATCGTAGAAAAGACTGCTGTAGAACGTAGTAAGGATTGCCGGCAATTGGTCGAAAGCTTAAATTTCAGTAAAAAGCAGTCGGAAAGCATAGCGATTGTTGAAGAAATTAAAGGGAGAAGACACTGCACGCAACTGCTAATTAGATGTCCTACCGGTTGTTACTCAATAGCAAGACAGGCCAAAATGTAAAAATCGAGATTTCATGCCTCTGAGATAGATTATTTCTAGCAAACTTTTACAGAATAAAAGAACTAAAACCCAGAAGGCACTACTAGGTGTCAGTGTCGTGTGTTAGTGCAATAAATATAACACTTTGGAAGAGAAGCGAGGAAATGAATTCAACAAATACTGTATTAGTGTATCACACCCAAGTCCTGCAGGAAAGCATATATGTTCATCGCATTACTAATGTCGGGAAAAGAAGGCAATTATCATCAATGTCATTTTTATGTCGTCTGTGTAAAATCTTCGAAAAAGTAATAGAATAAAATTGAGTTTACCTAGAAACCACGCCACAACAGGAGGCAGGGTTTAGATCAGGAAAATCGTGTACGACTCCAAGCACTGCACTTAGTGTAATACATAGAAGACTGATTTGAAAAATGCAAAATCACAGGAATAGTCTGTGTAGACTTCATTCGGCACAATTTCACATAGAATATTCACGAAAAAGATCTACGGGACCCAGATCAGTGTTGCACAAAAAGATAGAAGGTTCTACTCTATGTGTCACTGAATGGGAAAAACAGCTTGTGGATGAGACAGAAAAACGAACTGCTACAAGAAAGTGTCTTATCTCTAACTCTATTCAATATTTTATACCCATGACTCTAGTTGGAAAGGACACCGAGCATTTTATACGTAGAAATTAAACCTGAGATACGAACGGATTAAACGAAGCGATTAGAAGCACGAAAACCCAGCGAAGACGGGCGAAACAACCGCCTTCCATGAATTCGGAATGAAAATCGCCGATTACAATTTGAATGGAACGGAAGTAAACCGAGGCCCACCGGTAAAATTATCTATATTTGATGAGTTTCACATATACCTTTAGATGTCATCGTGAGTCTATAAAAGCGGAAATTATGACAAAGACGGATATCTTAAAACTAAAAAGAAAGCTGTACTTTAAGCACATAATCTTTTACACTCTTTATTCTGTAGGTAAATATACGTACTCTGTCTGCAACCGGTTTGTCGACGACGTCTAAACCGTGAATACCGCCCTGAACGAAGAACTTGGAATAATCACTACTTGCTTAAAACCAACACTGGTTGGAAAACTATATGAACTCAGTAGTGCAATACCGTATAATAGAAGTAACAGCAAAAAAGGAAGCACAAGAATCTGTTCAATCGACATTCCCTCCTACATGGATACAAAGAGCTAGCAGAAAACTGTCTTTCTGTGAACAGTGAAGAATTTCAAGAGCGAAGACTACTTTGAAAGGTTTTGAATATAGAACACATGCACAAAAAAGAAACTAGAAGATTCTCTCCCAAAAAGTGTCTATCTGAATCACACTTTACGGAGAACACTAAATATAATACGCAGTGGTGCAGCTGAAATAAGACAACAAAATGAGGAATATCAACGCGACTGTGACGAACTCCAGGATGATAAGCACAATTTGAGTATAAATTATTTGAAACACAACCACGGTAAATCAGGATATTGTCGAATTTCTAACATCTCGGATGGCTAAAGGTATTTAAGCCGACTGAATACATCGTTTGTTTCCAAAAAACGATCCTCAGGTATATTTCCATCATCCGACATGATCCCAACTTTTTTATTTCATTCAAAAAAGAATATTTTATTATCATTTATTTATTTTGCTATAAAAGTATAATATACATACATATACTAATTACAACGTAATTCTTAGGCTACTCCCCATTCCAAAAAAATGCCCCAGAAAAATGTCCCAATTTTATGTAACGCAAAATATTCCAAAAAATGTCCCAAAAAATGTCTCAGAAAAATGTCTCAATTTTATGTAACGTTTGTTATATTTTATAGGATTTTTGTTATTGTTATTTAAAAAATCTCACAATTTTATGTAATGAAATATGTATGTAACGAAAAATGTAACGAAAAAATGTCTTATATAATGAAAGTTAAATGTTAGAATAGGACTTTTGTGGTTATGTTATTATTTATATTGTGTTGATGCCAGTAAGAATTACGTATAAATTTTGATTATTTTATACAAAGTATAGAAGAGAAAGAGACAGAAATGAAAGCAAGAGGGGTCAAGAGCCCCATGCGAGGCCCAAATGACCGAGTTATATATACAATATATATATATATATGGAAAATACAATCTAATAAAGAACTCAGGTACACGCATGATTCGTTAATTTGTTTATTATGACTTACAATTAGTAGTGCGGCCAAGACATGCAAACTTCAAGTTACATTTCTCAAAAAGGAAAATGATCGGTTGGCTTCTGAAGGTGTTAACGTGTTCCGCTCAAAATAGAAAATCCATCCACTTCCGTGAAACACATACACACGTTACTCTCACTGTCAGTTAGCGGGTTTCCGTTTTACTAGAACGGCAGTTTTGTTTCGTTCTTGAATTAAAGACAGAGTGCACAAGGTACACACACACACACACACACATTTACACACATACCGTCCGTATGTAGGCCGCGTCTCACGGAGGGGAAGAGTCGGCCAAATTTCAAGCGATTCCTCCGGTGGTACTCTTGTTGACACGGATGTTTGCCTAGCGTTGTACATCAACTGTGGCTGCCAACTTTGACTAGCTACATAAGTTTCTCTTCCATACTACTCGGTAAACCACCTGTGTTGCGTGGTTTGCGGAAGCATCTTAAATACGGATTTTACTTCTCACCTCCTTCGTTACATGCGTTGTTTCCTGATCGCTTTGGAAAATGTCGTACGCCTTTCCTCGCTCGTTTACTCGAACATTGGCCATAGTTCGCGTCGGCATTCTAGAAGAATTATCGCACGGATCACATTTTCTCGATTACTTCGTAACAGAGCGCTCTTCCCCGCTTCACTTCTCGCTCAGCTGTTCTGCAATTTCGACGATAGCAGATGGAAACGGACGAATGGTAGTTGCACATTTTTGATTCGTTCTTAAAACATTTGGAGATCGCGATACGCCAGAAACGGCAAATGTTCATTTTGCCGAATTGTCTTTGTGAATTCTTCAAGACCCTTCGCGACTACCATTATAATAGTTTTGACAAATCTTCCCTTTTCAGTGTTTAGAAACAGTCTAAGAGCTGCTGGCGCGGCCTTCGTAGTAATCCGTACTTTTTTGATTTCTTTCGGTGCAAATTTATTTCCGAAAGGTGTCGAAATTTGTCGGATCGTTATTCACGAAAATAAGTTCTAAGATCGTTTAATTGCAGTTTGTACGGTAGATATTTAGAGTCGCCAAATATTTCAGAACGAATTGAGAATATACAACACTACGATTTATAGTGAGAAAAGAAGAAAAAAAGCAAACACAGCACTGCCGTAGTAATTCTCTGAGCACAAAAGCGTTGACACGAATTACGATATTCAATGATCGAATGAAAACGTGAAAAAAAGTACATTGCGAACAGGTGTAAAAATTTCTAGAGCAATCGGAGAAAAAATCACTGTATAACAAAAGAGGAAGGAAAAAGTAAACTCACCGGTGAACGAGTGAATAAATCTAACAGAATAGCTAAATGAATCGGATAACTGCGATAATTGCGAATTAATAGTTGCAACAAAAGATTAAATGGGGCCAGACGCATCAAGATGACGCGCGAATAGTATCAAAGAAATCACCTTGAACTCCTCTCTGTCAGGTAAATATTTTGAAATGCATATTTAATTTCGTCGTCATCTACATCCTTTCAGATGGTACCTCGCGATAACAAGGTGCATTGGACTCGGTACTTTTCGGCTGTTTAAACTGTTTTTTCTTTTTTTTTTTTTTCTTCCATTCATCCGCTGCCCTAATTTAATTACAATTTATTTTCAAAAAATAAAACAAAAAAACTGAAAAAATTGAAAGAACTTTTTGTTTTTGCTTCTTTGTTTGTTTCATTAGCCTAAGAAAGAAGGAAAGAAAGCCTTATTTGCATATCTCCTGGCCACCGGGAGCGCTGCAACATACAGGTTATTATATTTAATTATATAGTTCAATGCGATATTAGCGTGTAGCGTTAGTCGGTTAATTAATTATATCACACTGTCGATGGGTTGAATTTTTAATGTCCAAGAAAAGAAAAACAAGAAAAAAAAGTCATAAAATAATTACTAATATGTGTACTGACTCGAGTCTTACCACATAACTGAATTAACGACTATAAATACGACATGATAGTCGACGTGTTTCGTGATAAATAAGTGACTGGTTTGACAAAATCTGATGTACTCTCTTGATAAAGCAATATTGCGGATCGTGTGGAATAAAGCTTTTCGTAATACGTATATTGGACCAGTTCTTTTCTGTCTGCAGGATTACTTTCTTAGATAATTTTTATTACGCAAGCTCGTTTCCGGTTCGGTAGAACCCTGCATCGATTTGGTTTTTCCTAGACAAACTGCTAATGTGGACGAGGAAAATTTTAGAAAAGTAAAATTTAATCAAAATACATGTTGCAAATATAATCGTTAATTCTTTTTTTTAACCGACTTCAAAAAAGGAGGAGGTATTCAATTCGACTGTTTTTTTTTTTTTATTTATTTTTTTGTTTATGTGTGTTACCACAGAACTTTCTTCTAGGTGAACCGATTTTGATGATTCTTCTTTTATTTGAAAGGTGGTGTTTCTCATGTGGTCCCACTTAAAAATTTGATCAAGATCTGACCGATAGTTTTTTAGTTATCCTTAATAGTAATGCGGGAGATTGAAGTTTTTTGGATGCTTTTCATTCATGACTGTCTTCACCGTCCGGTTAGATTTATTGACTTAAAATACTATAAATTTTCCAAATTACCATGGAAATGTAGCTTTTCATGTTTTCACACCGTCGTGGAAATATCTGTTCTTATTAAAATGTTTTAATTTAATTGAATAAAAATGATGCACTAAAAACTAAAAAATAAAATGCTTTTTTACAAAAAATAAATACCGATACTTGAAGATTTATTATAAAAATTTAAAAAAATGCACTAAAAAGTAAAAAATAATTACTCCCGATAAGAAAATATATATCACAGTGATCTTAAAGGTGATATCGTAATTCTTATACAACATTAATACTTTAATCAGAGTTGGCATCAAATTCATATTAAAAGAATAATTAAAAACTGCATTAAATGTTCATTAAATTGTTCCTAGATATAGTAACATGAATTTTTTTTTTTTTTTTTTTTTTTTTATACGAGTAGTTAGTGCCTATATGGCTATTACTCGATTAAAGGTCATTTATATATCATTGATTATTTTTGTTTTAATAATAAAATCAGTAAGCATTTGGAGGTTGTTTATGTCGAGGATATTTTTTCTCAGTTGATTATCGCGATGATGGTTGTACTTCTGGCAGGTTAGGATAATGTGATGAACTGTCAGCGGTACATTGCAAATGTTACATAGGGGCGGTGGTTGATTACTCAGTAGATATGAGTGAGTAATTTTTGAATGCCCAAGGTATATTCTGTTAACCACTATTTCCAGCTTCGGTGAGCAGACATTACCAATGATTAGCGGCCAAGCGTCCACGCTTTTCTTTGAATATCCAAGTAACATGAATTTAATTCCAACTCTAATTAAGGTTTTAATGTTGTATAAGAATTACGATATCACCTTTAAGATCACTGTGATATATATATTTTCTAATCGGGAGTAATTATTTTTTACTTTTTAGTGCATTTTTTAAAATTTTTATAATAAATCTTCAAGTATCGGTATTTATTTTTTGTAAAAAAGCATTTTTTGTTTTAGAAAATTTAATTAGCATCATTCAAAAACTGTTATTAAATAAATATATCTTAATGTTCGGTGTAGACAAACAGTCTGTTTCTAGCGCGCACCCTAGTGTGTTTAATAGCCGCCACACACGTCTTCTGTTGAGTAATCTCTAGCGTGCGAAGACACTAGTGTAAAGTTCGCTATCTGATCTAGTATAATATCTCAGACATACAAGTGTTTCGCGGAATTATAACTTTTTTTTTTAACATAAAGGACAAGTGAACGAATGAAAACGGAACTGCTTACTACAAATAAATAGCAGGAAATAAATCTGTTCATGATATCACTAATAAATCGGAATAATCTTTGTCAACGCAACGTGCATTCTTAACACAATGCGATAAACGATGCGACCGGTTCCCAGGAAAATCCGATGGCCAGTTTCATGAATCTTTGCCACACACCTTGCACCCGTTCATTTATCACTTCTCCATTTAGGAATTCTCCTGACGCTTCTGAGCCTTCTTGTGTTTGTGACTCAAATCACATCATATTCGAATGTTCTACACTCCCTAACGAACGCTCCTTTCTTTACGCCCAACTTCTAGTTTTGGGTCTTCCTACTCCCTTTAACGATACCTATATTCTTTCCTTCCCATTTCCTTCAGTTATTCCATTCCTACACTGTCCTTTGTCTTTTCCATTTCTGACCGCTTGGCCATTTAGTTATAACTCTTAATTTTTCATGTTGTTGGGTCAAGGCCGCTGGCGCGCCCAGGGTAGGAAAAAAAAAAAGGAATTCTCCTGGCGATCGTAAATTTTCGCCTTTTTTCGACAGCATACTTATCAGCTTCATTGCTAAGCTTCCTTTTAATGATTTACAAACTTTGGATGGTCGCATAGAATGTAACTACAACGAACAGCGGAGGAATTTGTATAAACTGGATTAGTAATTTCATTTCTTGCAACTACTTTCATCTTTCTTTCCGCCCTCACGGATTCATGCCTTATTTTTATATGAATCTTTCCGCTTTTATTAATTGCGCCTTTCACTCTTTTCGTTATATTTCGATTGCCCTTTATATTTTTTGCTTTTCCAGTCACTTATCTGTTTCCATCCTTGCTGAAATCACCGCTCAATTAATTCCTTTTTTTTCGTTTAACTAAAATCCGCAATAGCTTGCTATCAAATTTTAATGTACGAGTACCAAAAACCAGCGTTGCTTCGGAAAAGTTGCCCTGGCTAAGAGAAATTCCAATGTTCAAAGTAGTAAACTAATGAATGCATTTTGAGGTAAGGCAATCTTTTTTTTGTTTTTTTTTTTTTTTTAATATTTAGCATAGCATTTAAAGTGCTGTTTTTAGCTGGCGAGGATGTTACAGCACGCTCTAGAGACAATTAACTTAGTTGCTTTAATAAACTGAAGGATAAATAATACATATATATATATAAACTCGGCCATTTTGGCCTCGCAAGGGGCTGTGCCCCTTGACCCCTCTTGCTTTCATTTCTGTCTCTTTCTCTTCTATACTCTGTATAAAATTATCAAAATTTACTAGCATCAACACAAAAAAAATAACATAATCACAAAATTCCTATTCTAACATTTAACTTTCATTATATAAAATTACCAATACTATCTACTAATCAAATCTTACCTCCAAGAAAGATTTTTTAAGATAAACTTTAACGAATCATATTCGAGCATTCGATCCATCAATTCAGGAGTCCCACAGGGCAGTGTGCTTGGACCCGCGCTGTATCAGATATACACGCACGATTTCCCGCTTAATGCGAACACGACTACAGCTATGTTCGCAGATGATACCGCGATATTATCCTCTCACTACGATGCGGCATCGGCATCAAAGCGGCTACAAAAGCACTTAGACGTTCTAGAAAAATGGTACAAATCTTGGAAAATTAAAATTAATGAACAAAAAAGTATACATATTATATTTACGCTGAAGACTACAGGTATCCTCTAATAAAATTAAACGAAAAAACGATCCCTACATCGAGTAGCGTAAAATATCTCGGCTTACACCTCGACGAAAGATTAACATGGAGAAAGTACATAGATGCTAAACGGAAGCAGATAAATGTTAAGTTTCGAAAAATGTATTGGATAATCGGAAAGAATTCAGTACTATCCATAGAAAATAAAGTGCTGCTTTATAACATAATGCTGAAGCCTATATGGTCGTATGGAATCCCACTGTGGGGAACCGCGAGCAAGTCTAATATAGCGATCATCCAAAGAACGCAATCCAAAATTCTGCGAACGATAGCCGGTGCGCCATGGTATGTGCGCAATGATGAGATACATAAAGATCTGCGAATGCCTACGGTTAAAGAAGAGATCGAGGCAGCCAGCACACGATATATAGAACGGCTACAAAATCATTGCAATCAGTTGGCGGCACACAGTCTCATCGAAGACGGTACCCGATTCAAACGGCTGAATCGGTCGAATATAATTGTGTAAATTGTATAATACCTCATCAGCAACAAGGAATCGCGACCGCTGGGAAGCATTCCATACTTATTAACTCTAATTACCCCTTAACACTGCCGCTTATTGTTTATTAGACAGATTGCGTGCAATAATAAATGGAAAAAAAAAAAAAAAAAATTATATAAAATTAATTCATTTTGTCGTTATATTTTTCGTTACATTTTCGTTACATATTTCGTTACACAATATTGTGACATTTGTAAAATAACAATTACAAAAATTCTATAAAATATAACAAACGTTACATAAAATTGGGACATTTTTAGCGTTCATAAAATTGGGACATTTTTTCGAATAGGGGGTAGCCTAAGAATTATACGTTGTAATTAATATATATATATTAGAAAATTGGGCCCACTAATCGCTTCACAGGCCAAACATTCAGATTTGTAATTATTTTACTTTGTGAATTTTTGGAATAAGAGAACTACTGCAGTGCCCACATAGTGTTTATTTTTTCAAAAAAAAAGCATACGAGTACGTTAATTAAAAAAATTAAGTTTGCATAAAATATCTCAAAAACTAAAACCGTCAACTAAAAAATATTACAAAACGTTAAGGATATTTATTTTTTGCGAATTTACGTTTCAGTGGTAATTAACACACTGATGATGATGTTTTAAGTTACTTGTATTGATCATGTCTTTAATTTCAAAATTTGAACCCTTGTATTTTAACATTTTTCAGGCTTCGTCGTTTTCCTCAAATAAGTTATTTAAGAAAATTATTAAATCTCTAGTTACCATAAAACGCTAAGAAACACATTCAGCATACTAGTGCGCGTTCATTTGCATTTGTACTCGATCGCAACCTTTGTTGTCCTTTTTTTTTTTTTTTTTGTTTTCTTTCATTATTATGTAAAATTTGCGATTAGTCCTTTTCATTGTTATGTCCGATGTAGATTATTATTCGTTAAATGTGTCTATCTTAATAGCAAAATTTAATTTATTTTCGAGAATTATATTTCAATCATAAAATTCGATGTAAAAAAAAACTATTTATTTCACAACAAATTTATACCATTTTGTAACAATTTGTAACACTTAAAATACGTAACATTCAATTAATGCGGTAAAATTAAAAATTTCAACTTCCGGTGAAACTCGGACCGACATGTACATCACGTAATAACAAAAAATAAACTAATAACAACTACTAGAATATTTGTTTACTAGGAATGATTTAATTTACGTGTTTATAATATTTTACAAAAAAAAAAAAAAAAAGGAAAAATGGCGCGCTCATGCCTCATCCTACGTGTACATAGAATATGTCAGATGCTTCCTAGGCTATAGAATAAGTTGCAGATTTTTCGTCTTGCAAAAATTTTTCTTTTGGGCTCGTCAGCCAGGGACCTCCACCCAGAAACAATAGGAAGGAGAGCCAACTAATTAAAACTTAATCCGATCGAAAATAGATGAAATAAAGGAACCAATGGCAGGGACATCTCAGAGAGAAAGAACAGGATACAGTACAATAGGGAGCAGGAAGCCTTAACTTTAGAAGAAGTAAATAAAAAGAAGAATGTTCCTCAAAAAGACACTCAAAGAAAATGTTATTAGCGTTTACGTTTGAAACTAAAAATATTGGACTTCCGTAATAGTTCCTCTTCAAAATTCTGATCAATTATTTCCTCTTTTCCCGTTTCCTGTTTATTTATAATACTTTTTTTTTTTGTGGTCCCAGTTTTCACGACAATTTTTTTTTTTTTTTTCGTATTAATTACTGACAATATTCTGCTCCACTTGCAAGCATATTGCACCGGGTTAGCCAGGCCAATATAAATTACGTTGTTCGAAGTATATGTGTAACATCGGCACTGCTCGCTAGCTACGTGTTTGAAGATAACCCCTCTGTATACATATGTGGTTTATATCAAAAGTAAGTGTACTGATTTTTCTGAGCGAACTGACATATCGTACTATAAAGCAGTGCGCAAATAGCTGCGTATGCTTGTTGCAACTAAATTAGTTGACTCTAATGATCGACGTGCTGGATTAACTTCCGTCGCTGAGGTTTTCGACTTTAGGCGACGATAGAAATAATTACAAATAATTAAATAATCACTAATAGTCGCGCGGAAGTCATTGGCAAACCCCCATACGCATACCAGTGATGTATATAGTAGGCAAATATACTTAAAACTGTATCGTGATAAATCAGACATTTACAATTAGTAGTTCCAAGTGTAGTCTGGCGTCTACACCAGCAGCGTTGCATATAATTCTCATGAACACTATGTACTTAGTCAACTAGAACGTACAAATAAGTAGTCGCCTACGCTCGGCAACTGAGTACGACGCTACAAAGAAGAGTGATAATGGACAGAGTAGTTGCAAGCATTTTGCAAAGTTAATTTTAAAATTAAAAGCAATGTAACGGGAACTTAGTTACAAAATTACAAACTACCGAACAGGAAAAAAGGAAAAGGAATGCAAAATTTGTATAAAAATAGAATTGTAAAATAAGCCACACGTGGCAAATAAATTGATTTATTTAATGAATAAGAAGATTTTTAGAACTGCGTTGAAAACTCTGTAAAGAGACCATCGTTATAATTTATGTCGAGGGTTAAAAATTGGACAAACATATCTGAGCCACCTCAAATATGCGGATGACATAGTGCTTCTTACCGAAGATATACATGAACTAAAAGAAATGGTACAAGAATCTAATATAAGGAAATAGGTCTGAAAATTAACATAGCGAAAACTGTCTTACTACGTAATGAGTTCTCATGTAATATCACGATAGACCAGATGACAGTGCAGGAACTGTGCCATCATTTAATTATTTAGGAGAGATTATAAAAGGTGATTACAAGAGGAAATAACCAGACGAATACAAATGGCTATGCTAGGGCATGTAGTAAATTGAAAGAACATCTTACGAAATAAAAAGATTCCTATAAGTCTTAAAAGGAAAACATTTAATCAATGTGTATTGCTGGTAATGACTTATGGATGCGAAACATGGGACACCACAGCAGCAATGGAAGAATTAGAGTAGTGGCACAGAGGAGGATTGAAAGAAGTTTGATATTGGTATAACTCTGAAGGATAAAAAAAGAAAATAAGTGGATCAGGGAAACTACAGGAATAAAAGATGTAGTGCAAACGATAAAAGAATTCATCTCGCAAGACTATTTGAACTCCTTACGAATGACAATGTGGGTGCCAAACGGAATACCTAAAAGAGAGGCAGACCGTTAACACGTTTGGTGGACGACATAAATAAGTTTCAAAAGGACTGGACAAGCAAAGCGGCAGACAAGAAAAAATGGAAGGAATTTCGAGAGAACTACATGCAGCAGTGGATTGGAAATAGCTGAAGATGATGATGATGATGATAACCTATTCCAAGAGTTACAGTTTCAAATGATATTTAACTTTCAAAGACGGTCGAGAAAATATCATTAATGATGAAAATTTCTTTCTTCTCGACAACTGTGTAGCACTATGCATATGGAATCTGTAGCACGAACATTTTTATCACAGTTTTTATAAAAACGTTTTGAAACAGATTCAAAAACGCATTCGGCGAACGAGTCCGAACAAACATTGTAGACAACTGGATGTAAAACCACGATTGCCAGCTCGCACTGCGTTTTCAGTCCGAGAATTCTGTGAAAAAATCCTGTTCCTGTATTTCCACACTCTTTCGCTATGGCTCGATCTTTCCTAAGTTGAAATTAAACTTGAAGGGTCTCATTTTGGAACGATGGAAAATATAGAATGAAAACTGTAACCGACGAACTATTATATACAAATGAAAAAAATGCCTTTCTGTTTTGATACGATCGGTAAAAGAATCAGAGTGTAACTAGCAAAGGGTGATATTTGTAGGAAGATAACTTGCGATTTAAAGTAAGACCCATGGATAATTAAATAAAAAATCGGTATATTTACTTTCGGAATAAACCAAAAGCTTAAAACTCATAGTAAGAAAGGGTTTATGTCAAAGAAGGGGTAACCTTAATTGGTGGAAGGAAATGGAAAAATTACCGGCTAAACTAAGGTATTATTTATTTATTTTATATGATTATAAGCTGAATCCTCCCGACCTTAAGACTAGGAATATAGTGAAGATAACTAGAGCTTCGTCAAAAATTACATATATTAAGCCTAAAGGTATAAATAATTATATTGATAAAACAAAGGACGTTGTACTGGAAAATTCCGACGGATATTATAAAAATAAAGAATAAAAAAAATTGCCTCTCAGAAATTAAAAATTGGCTGTTGAGCAACTACAATGATTGCAACTAAAAGAGGCGAAAGGAGTATGTGATAAGTGATTTTTTTTTTTAATTTTGTTTTCTCTTTATCTTTTCTCAATTATTTATATATATATTTTTTTTTATTTTACATTTTTCTTGCATTGGGTTTCTATACGAATTGCTATTATGTTTTTTGCCTTGTTTTGTTTAGATTTTGAATTATGCGTTATGCTGTTATTTTTAGTGGAAATTTATATTCCGTTGGTTTTTACTTTGTTTTGTAACACATTTGTTAGTTAAGCGGTTAATTGTATATGATCGATTGTAACTTTATTACAAATAAACGTTGTAACTGTGATGAGAACCCACAGACGGACGGTTGCCTTGTGGGTTCTCCATATGTTATTTAATAAAAAAAAAAAAAACAAAAAAAAAACAGGTGTGCCGAATAATTCCGCTATTTTACCATCTGGTTTGTTAGTATTTATGTGGCCCTTTTTGACGTGAGCAGCTTTGTTAAAATTTAATACTTCTTGCTGCAATTCTCTTTACAATGAACAGAACACGAATATATATTTAACGCTTTCACATCTTCGCTTCAGAAATGCGACTTAGTTTTGATATCAAAAAAAAAAAAAAAACCTATTAAAAATAGCGTGTAATTTTCCTCGTATTTTTCATGGAGTTTACAATAAATTAATTTGTGCAAGTTTTTCAGTGAATACGAATTGTCTGTAATCGCCCAAATTTTATTACTGCATTGTTCTTTTGTAATTTGCGATCAAAATTTTCGAATCCTCCCTTAATTTGATCAATAGTGAAATTTCACGAATTGCTACATAAAACTTTCTACGAATTTGTAGATTGTTATTTCTACCTTATTCTGATTTCTTTTACAATGTAATTTGCGGTTAATGCTCTTAGCAACAATGCGCAGATATATGTAGCACCGAACGGCTCTCAACAATGCTGTTTTTTTCTTTATTCATAAATCAGTATCAATCAATTTTTTTTTTAATATTGAACTTTTGCCATTTTTATTATTTTTAAAAATTGTAACTAAAAAAAAGGGAAACAGGAATTTTTTTTCCCACTTAAATAGATTAATTATTTCAACTAAATGCTTTCAGCCTACCTTTTAAAAATTTCCACTATTTAATGGAAACAATATCGAGCGGAATTTATTAAAAATCACCCTCATATGTTTATTATATTTCCTTCAGCGATAGATGTATCAAAAAGCTTTACCTGAAAAAAATTATACACGATTTATGGAGCAATACTAGCTTTTTTAACTGCTGCATAGCTTAGATTCATACTAAAAATTCTTTTTTCGCTTACGCAAAGTAATCGAATACGTTAAATGGGTAAAGTTTCTCCGTTCAGCAAGTCTTGCTGTATTCAGTCAATGACGGAATGTGTACGGTCTGTTATACAAGCATTTTTAATTTTCATAATTCCTTCGTGAGGTACTTTGTTACACAGTTCAGCTCTTCGTTCTAGTAGTACTTGAAGTGTATTTGCACTGGTCTAAAAAATCAAAACATTTAGTACAGCTTCTAGCGAACAGAAATCAAAAATGTATTTTATAAGGATGTATTGATAAAAACGACTTTGCGGTTTAATTATATATAATTACCCCGGGGCGGGTTTAGAGTTTTGAAGGGAAAGTTATGATAACTTTCAAACTGAACTTTTTTATTTTCCGTTATTCTTGTGCTCGTATATTAATGACTAGGTAATTTGTTCGCCAGAAGTAAAATAGATACTTCTTTGTATAAATAAAAATTATCTGCCATTTTATTATATTCTACTTGTGGGTTACATATTTCCTGCTATTTAATTGTTAGTAATAATATTCCGATTATACATATTTAGTATTTTAATTATATAAAACGTCAGCACATAATAATAATGAATAATTTTACTACACTTTTTTTTACCTAATCTTATATATATATAATTCTTCTGTGCGTGTGTTTGTGACTGAACTCCTCCTAAACGGCTGGATCGATTTTGATGAATTTTTTTGTGTGTGTTCAAGTGTATTCAAGAATGGTTTAGATTTACAATTCGGTCCACTACACGAAATATGCGGGTTTTAAATAGTTGAGATGAGACCAGGGGCACAGAAATGTATATACCGGACGAATAAAAAGAAATTAACAAAAAATTAATTTTTAAATAAAATTATTACCACGGTAAAAATAAACTAAACCTAAAAATTTAAATAAAATGATTACTATGGTTATTTTATTAGTTTCTGGTGTAAGTAAATACGCCGCTTCTGTTACTTCACTTTTTGCGTTATTGAACTCATTAAACTTCCAAGTCGCGCGCTCCTAGCTAGCAGCTGTACCCATTACGGAGAGTTCAGAAAAAAAGTGGTGTTTTCTAAAATATCCTGCAACGGAATTTACTACCGGGAACGTTATTTATATTCAAATTTGAAATCTTTACTCAACTACGTATAGTTTGCTGTTGTGGTAATCAATTAATTTTAATAAAATGCTGAAGACAGGGAAGTCGGAAGAAAAGTTGTTGTTGATGTTGGAATGGCAGAGAGCGGTGCGATCGCGCTGTCTAATATTCAAAAATATTTCATTTTACTTTCAGTTTGTGCAAATTCTGTGCCGTATTGAAGTGAGTATTTTAATATATAAATACTCACTGTAATTACGAATGTAGAATTAATATGTGTTAAGAATACAATAGTTGCCCATTATGTTAAATACATAGATAGGGATGGTACATGTTTGTTTTCATCTCTATCTTATTTATTGTATAATAATGAATGATTAGGAGTCGAAATATGAAAATGTATTGTACAATATGTTTATAAAAACTGGAAGAGGTTTAAGCCATATACTATTGGACTTAATGGATAACATATAAATTTTTTAAATTAACTGTTTAACTTTCTTTTTAATAATTTGCTACCAGGAGTATTAAAATTCTTACTCAACTACTGTAGTTTGTTGTTGCGGTAATAAATTAATTTTAATAAAATGCTCGATACGGAGAATTCGGAAGATATGAGTGAAGAAGATGTTCTCTTAAATGTGTAATTATGAGAGATCACCGTGTGAGTAACTCCAAACCGATGGCTGTGTGTGCTGTTTAGTTGAGCAAAACACTTTTTGT
The DNA here is from genome assembly GCA_039619475.1 of Icerya purchasi. Taxonomy (NCBI): domain Eukaryota; kingdom Metazoa; phylum Arthropoda; class Insecta; order Hemiptera; family Monophlebidae; genus Icerya; species Icerya purchasi. Next base: position 293,448,917 of record CM077115.1, on the reverse strand, counting down.
TAGATCAAGACCGACAGGTTAAAGAAAGATCGACAATCTTCAGCTAAACGTAGAACGTGAAGACTATTTTCTGTTGGACGGTGATAAACATCTTTTACCCAAAGGAGAGAAAGAATCTTTACGTAAATACAATTCCAGATAAAACAAAAATTTTTTTATGAATTTCCAAGTACAGATTTAAACGGACATTAATACACGGGCAAAGCCGTAAGACACAGCTAGTATATATATATATATAAATATACACTGTAATGTAACCATTACATGGCTCAATAAAATTAAAATAAATAAAAATAGAAAAATAAATTAATATTTGTCGAAAACATGGTGCGAGTGAGAATGTGAGTGTGATTGAAATCCTGTTTGTCGGCCAGACGGAGGATACGCGATCACACGATTCGTCTGGAGAAAGGCCCACCCCGATAAATGATGGTGATTGGTCACGGGGAGAATAAGAGAAAGTAACGAAACGGCTAGGACATCGAAACCGAAAAAAGGGAGAAGTCAGTCGCAGAAAAAGATCGATCAGTGTTAATTGCTCCGTTAGCAAGCGTCTGTTTAAAAAGGTCGGAAACCGTTTCCTATAAAAGAGAAAAATAGTTTGTTTTTCGTGAACTTATCGTGTAAGAAGGTCATTAGTGTAAAGACCAGTTTCACAATCGAAGTAAAAAAGTTATTCGAGAGTCCGGTCCTTTTTCGTTATTAAAATAACAAATATTCGGTTATCGTAACCCGTGACCAAGCAGATACCTGTGATTCATCGAAGATATGAGTGAAGAAGATGTTCTCTTAAATGTGTAATTATGGGAGATCACCGTGTGAGCAACTCCAAACCGATGGTTGTGTGTGCTGTTTAGTTGAGCAAAACTTTTTGTTAGATCAAGACCGACAGGTTAAAGAAAGATCGATAATCTTCAGATAAACGTGGAACGTGAAGACTATTTTCTGTTGGACGGTAATAAATATGTTTCCCAAAGGGAGAAAAAATCTTAACATAAATACAATTCCAGATAAAGCAAAAAATTTTTTATGAATTTCCAAGTACTGATTTAAACGGACATTAATACACGGGCAAAGCCGTGGGACACAGCTAGTATATATATATATATATATATAAACTCGGCCATTTTGGCCTCGCAAGGGGCTGTGCCCCTTGACCCCTCTTGCTTTCATTTATGTCTCTTTCTCTTCTATACTTTGTATAAAATGATCAAAATTTACAACGTAATTCTTACTGGCATCAATACACACAAAAAATAACATAACCACAAAAATCCTATTCTAACATTTAACTTCCGTTATATAAAATTAAGACATTTTTTCATTACATTTTTCGTTACATATTTCATTACATAAAATTGTGACATTTTTTAAATAACAATAACAAAAATCCTATAAAATATGACAAACGTTACATAAAATTGGGACATTTTTTTGGGACATTTAGCGTTACATAAAATTGGGATATTTTTTTGGGACATTTTGCGTTACATAAAATTGGGACATTTTTTCGAATGGGGGGTAGCCTAAGAATTACGTTGTAATTAATATATGATTGACGGAAAACGAATAACTGGAGGTAAAAGAGGAGGTGATGGTATGGGAGGAGAAAATAAAAAAATATTGGTTGACACGTATTGTTTAAAACTATGCGGTTTATTGAATACGAATTTATTACCGAATAACAACATTTATTATATATAAACTTGTTTTTAATACGATGCTCCGGAATATATTATGTCATTAAATCGATGGGAAAGAAAAGTCTACCAGTGAAACTATTAAAATCGTACGTGATATACGCGAAGAAATGGTCAATTTGATTTAATCAGTCAATTTTTAAACCACTAAATTTAATTCTATTTTTTAAGTTTTCGCCTTTATCGGACTATATTAGGAACATTACTACTAATAATTACTTATCGTTTACTAAGCAGCGCAGCGATGTTTATTAGCTTAACATTATTTACATTGCCAATTATTTGCGCACTCGTTAATTTGTATGTTGAAATATTACACAATCAGAAGTATACTAAAAAAACTGATTGACCTGTATGTTTCGTAGTAACGAATTACGATGTAGTTAACAGAACCCGACCTTTCCAGCAATGTCAGGTTTATCCTCGAGAATGTAATATGATTTTTAGACAAATCTGTTACTCTGAAGTCATGGATCAAGGGGGCTACCTTCGGGACAGATTTAAGAACGGAAATTCGAATTAATACCGTATAACTCTATGCATCGACGTACTGGAACGCGGTTTAAACAATTACTTCGGGCCAAGTTTAACGTGTAATTTTTTTACAAATTACATGACGTTTTCCGTTCCAATTTTTTATTACCGTGCCAGATGCGCATGGATAATCGTAAAGTAATTAAAGGAAATATTACGAAATTTGTCGTATATTTATTTTCGTATAAACTACACTTTATTGTCGTGCCTATAATTATCTGTCGTTCGGGATTTATTATGGCCAGGTCTCTGTCCTCGTTTCCGTTTTATTAAATCTGACATGATATCTAGTACATACATGTATATAAAGTTAATTTTACGCCTTCTGATCACGATAACCTATCTTACAATATGAAATACATACATTCACACACACACACACACACACACACACACACACACACACACACACACACACACACACACACACACATATATATATATATATATATATATATATATATATATATATATATATGTATATATATATATATATATATATATATATATGTATATATATATATATATATATATATATATATATATATATATATATATATATATATATATATATATATATATATATATATATATGTATGACTTGGCTTTGTTAAAAACCGTTTATAAAAATGATTAATTTGCTACTCTATGTTGGAAACAATAAGACTAGTCGAAAATATAAAAACATACACATAAATGAAGAAACTCCGACTAGTTTCAGAGATAACTTGATTCATATATTCGTATGTGTATATTTAAAAATAAAGTCTACCGTAGTATAAATCGATAATTCAAAGGTTGGGAAATTGGAAAATTAAAATACTAACCAATTTAAAATTAAATAACAATAATAAATTGTAAGGAAGAGATTACGTATTGAATTGCGTGCATTGATAATTATATTGTAGTATGTTTCAACAAAATTAAGCATTCAGTTAATTTATAACATTCCAACAGATATAAATTTAATTAAAAATCAAAAATTCGTTAGATTTCGCTTAAACTACATAAATAAAGATAAATGTAATAATATTAATGCGTAAACATCAAATGATATTTTATTTAACACGTAATTTTAATTAGTTTACAATTTATTAATAATTCGTATTTCATTTTAAATTGATTAGAACTTTTCGATTTCTGAACTTTTAACTTATCGAATTACACTTTCGATTTTATTTTTTTTTATGTACATATCGCCATGAATATGGAAAGCAAGTTATACGGAACTAGTCGTCTTCCTATAATTTATGTATAGTTTTATGACTTTTCGATTTTATTTATATAATTAAAAATGCTTGCTATTACCCCGAAGAAGCGATATTATATACGGTATCTTTAGTACGTGTATCATGTGTATTTATCCAGTTATAAATGTCGCCCATTTGTAACGACCTTATGCTAGTTTGTACTGATTGTAATTCATATTTTAATTTCTCCTATCGATTAGAAACAAGTCGATTACAAGATGAATATAGAAAAGGAGTTGCAAAACCTTGAGATAACTGTAGAAACTGACATCAAGCAATCGAATCAACAGCCGGTTTAACAATTAGAAACAAAATAGCCGAATAATATTATACATTTAACGTTGAAATAATCGGGCAATATTACTAAAAAGTAAAATCACGACCAGTGCGGCAATTTTCTTAATTCGTTCTGGAAAGTTTAATTTACGGAAACAGTGTTATTGTGATAATTCTGGAGAGGCAAGTTCCTTGGTCTAATTCAAAGACCAGTATTTTTTTTCAATGTAGGAAAAAAATGTGTGAAATTTTTCTTTATCTTTTGGAGTGGTGGTGGGGAGCGGGATCATAGAGGTATTTTATCGTTTCAACGAACGCACTTTGAAATCGAAATTGGGCGAGTGATAAAAGTAAAATGTTTATAATTCTTTTATCATTAATCTGAAGCGCACTGATTGAATATTTTCAGATATTGCGGTTGTTAAAGCGATAATAATTTACAAGGCTTAATTAGTCGGCTACCGTGACGTAGTTGGTTAGTTAATTGTGTTTCGTCCGGCTAGTACCTGGTTCGAATCCCGTTGCCGCACATTGATACTTTAAAAAATTTCACATGCGTCGAGTTCCATAGTTGACGCGTCAAAAAAAAATAAAAATAACAATAAAAATAAAAAAAACACCAGCCGTAATTACTGGGTAAACAGTGGAGATTACGGCTCGATTGCACTAATCGGCAGTTAGTTTAACTGTTCGCACTTTCTTTTCTAACTAACGCCTTTTGACGGACATTAAATTTTGGTACCGTTTTCGTTCGGAAAATTCTCCAATCGAGAGATTAATAATGCTTTTAATTACGCTGTGCGATCGAGTTTTCTTATAATCCGGTTACTTTATAATTTAATACTATCCCAATAATGTTTTTTCGACAGAAGACAAAGTATTTAATTTTATCGCAACGCGTTCTTCATATATTTTTATATACATTGCTCGATGTGGATTTTGAACTGATCCGCAACCTTTCAACCGCATTAATAAACATTCTACAAATGAGGAAAAACTAAAAATTGTCTTAGTAATACTGCGTAAATTTTCGAAATACAATTTTCATTGGATCATCTCCATTTACGATGTCTTCTTTCAAGGGGACATTTAGAATATATATTCCAGGCTTCGTGATGTTTAAGCTGCGTTAAATGTGGCAGTTCTAAATTACCGTTAAAATTTCTGCAAAAAATGATTTGCTTTTGTTTGATATATTTCGTTTTGGGACCTAGCCGGTGAGCCTTTAGGTCACAGTAGCGTGCCAGCAGATGGGGACACTATTTAACGTGAAAAAAAAAGCTATGCACGTTTAGAAAAAAGGGTTTTTATCGTATTCGAATCACGTTTTTCTTGGTCCACTTACTGCGAGGCATTTTAAAGTACGATCGATCAGAGAGTTTGCAACACGCATTTCACCGACTATTTACACTCAACATATAGTTCAACGCTGTCTCCCGTCTTTTGACAAAGAACCGTGGCTCTAGTCTTTTGACAACGCGAAGACGAACGACAAAGTTAACAATTTAACGATTTATTAAGAAAATTCGTGACTCACACAGAAAGTAGAAACGTATGGAAGTTCGTTTTTGTCTGAATAGTTGCGTCCGTGGATAAATATTTTTCTCTTATTTTCGCTCAGAGATTAACACGACGGGTTTAAAAATTGATCGTACGTTCGTACATGAAGCTTAATTTATAACGTGCATGTGCGCAATCTAAACTACCTACATTGAGAGCCTGACTCTTCCATTTAACATCTTAATAGTGCTGTAAGTTTATAACAGTGCTAGGGGGTAGCTAGTAAATAGCAAATCTGAATACAAAGCGTTATTACAATTATCGGAAATTTCTTTTCCGTACACTTTTTATGTTCAACCAATTACGGGACATCATCGTCGTCGAGATGTGTGATATAATATCTTCTTCTTCTTCTTGAGCCATCTTCGCTATCGAAGGTTGGCGAACACATCTTTCACCACTTTGATCCATGCTTTCCAGTCTCGTGCTAGATGGAAAAGTCTGCCTGTCTCCGTAATAGCTGTCCATTTTTGCATGTTGGAAATCCATGACGTTCTTCTGCGGCCAACAGTATTGTTTTGTAGTAACTCGTACTTCGGTTGCCGCAACAAGTGACCAAGGTAATTAATTTTCCTTAATTTTATTAATCTGACTAGCTCACGGTCCTTATTCATCCGTTTCAATATAATATAAGGACTCAAAAAGACACGAAAATGATCAAAGTCGAAAAAAAATTAATTTCGATACGAAGTTGTTTTTTTTTTTAGTAATTAATTTTTTTTTTGCTTCTCCGAGACTAATCCGTGTGTCTCTTTCGAAGTCTGTGCTAAAGTAGTAGACAACGTTATTCCTTTCTGTGTTTAATATACGACTCGTGAATGTCTTCCGATTTGGCTGTAACACCTTTTCACTTCACATTCGGTATTTTGTCAGTTAAACATTACCGTTTACGCGTTAAACTTCTCGGTATAGGATTCACTCGTAAGTACTTCTTATGGACTAATCTACGAGAGTCATTCCAGATGGGTAGAGGAGGAACCAATAGAAGACCTTTATGGGCATAGGTAAAAAAACGAGGCATCACCGGTGGAATATAATTCAACAGAAGTGGTAGCACGTTAGAGTGGGGGAGTGACATAGATAACAACGGAAAGTGTTTACAAAACCATACGTTAATAATGATAACGCCGCCCGGGAGATAATAAATAATTACGTGATGATAAATGCAGTAGAAAACCACGAATAGTACGGAGCCCAATTGTATCATAAAATGAATTCAAAAAAACTATAGGAAGTTAATGAATTTCCATACCTTGGAAGTATTATAATTCGAGAGGGAAGAAGTGAAAAGGATGTAAAAGCGAGAATAGTGCAAGCAAAAGTAGCTCTTAATGGAGAAAAAAGCTATGCTGACTTCAAAAGCGACATCAATAAACAAAAAAGAGAAGATTCTTGGAATGTTTTGTTCTACTTTATCAACCAGAAATAAGCAAAACTGTATTGCAAATGCGGTGTCTGAGGAGATTGATTAAAATCAGATGGACAGACACAGTTACCTAATCAAGAAGCATCAAAAAGAGCAGAAAAAAATAAAGTCAGACATGTTCCGAGGCACGATGGTGCAATGAAAACTGTAACAGAAGGAGTGTTACATGAAAAAAAACCGCAAAGGGAGACCTCGCTACGAATATCTGAAGCAAATTGTGGATGACCTGGCATGTAATGCATACGTGCAATTGAAGAGATTATTAGAAAGAAAAGGGAAGAGTAGAATGTTACTACAATCATCTGATAACTTTAAAAAAATGGTCAAACAGTATGGCCTGAATTAATTAAATAAAAATAATTCTTCAGCTGCAGCGAATGACATTCCTTACGGGGCGGTTCGGTCGTTTTTTCCAGAAGCTAAATTTCTTATATTATCGTTTTTTGATAAACCATTAGCAATAATAGTCCCGATTGGTGGAAAAAATAATAGGTCTGCCCAATCTTAAAACTTAAGAAAAACAAAAAAGATCGCAACTCTTGTATATTTATTGCATTTGTGTTGTGTAGGGAAATCCACGGAGAGTATAATAAAAAAATAGAATAGAATGATGGATTATGGAATCTTTCTAAAACTTCAGTGCGGCTTTCAGAGGGGATACAGTACGAGAGATGCCATTATACTGATAAATGATTTACAGATAAGCTGAAGTATGTCAAGTGCTATTCAATATAGATAATTATCTTTATTGATTTAAAGTCAACTTACGGCAAAATGTAAATTTACAAATTTTAATTAAAATACACTCTAAATTAGGTTCGACAAAAAAAAAATTAACCAACCGATATATATCATTATTTTTATTTTAGAAAACTAAGCGGAGAACAAAGGATTTCCCCAAGGTAGCTTACATTTTCACATTATACAATAAAACAAAAAATATATAAAAAATCTACACAGAATGTTTTTTTTTGTTTTTTTTTTTTTTTTAATTCTCCTCCGCACCTTTTTTATATGCGCCGTTTGTAACTACTAAGGTCATTACAGCACATATATGGAGGTAACTTATATATGTTCGGTCAAACCACTCGTTCTAATGAAGGCTATATGTGACGTTAGTTGTAGTATTTGCCAGACAATCCTGTATGTTGTTGGGTAGGCTATGTTGCGTCCTGAACGTGGCGAACTTTGGGCACGTGAGAAGAATGTGTGGAACTGTCGGTATACCAGCCTGGCCGCAGAAGAAGCACATAGTTGCAGGTGAAGATTTGCTAATTATATGACCGTGCGACATAGTGACGTGGCCGATTCGCAGCCGGCTAAGACTCTTAAAATCATGCCGGGATATTTCCTCCGGTGGCCACCATGGTTCGACTGTGTAATGTTTTTTAAGAACGTTGTCGTAGCTGCTCATTCTGTTTTCCATTGGTTCTCGCACTTCTTTAGAAAAATATATGTACATCATCGAGGATGGTAGGTCCGAGTCCTCTAACATTGGACAACGCCGAGCGCGCTTCCACATCGACCCTCTCATTGTACCCCGATGTGTCAAGGGACCCATATGAACGTCACCCAACTGTTCGTTTGGTTTAACTGATTTAGAAGGTAGTGTATTTTCAATATTAGCAGGTTGCTGCATTTTTAGTTTTCCAGCATGTATAACGCCTGTAGGTAATCAGTGACTATTAGAACTTTTATAGATTTGTTGTAATCCGTGGCTAAGTGCTGGAGGCAGTAAGAAATTCCGTGCAGCTCTGCATCCAATGCATCACAAGCATCGTTAAATCTAGCTTGGTGTGAGATGCCCTGCCTCACGAAGACACTGGATGCCGGTAGTGGTCCTGCTTCGCCTTTTGCCTTAGCTCCATCTGTGTAATATACTCTAGGTGGTCCACGTATTTGCTAATTGTTCTGGCTACCATTTCTGCCGTGCACTGGAAATTTTTTGTACCTGGGTTAGATTTCAACGATGTATCGATGTTCGTTTTTTTGGAAATCCAGGGGGGAATCATAATCATTGGGCTAGATATTGGCCTCTCTAGAAACGTGATCCTGTATCCTTGCAAGACAGCCATTACCTCCAACAGGGGGTCACCTACAGAATGTTAAAATTGTCCAATACGCAGATTTTAAATCTTTTACAAAGTCCGACAGGATGATGTCAAAGATTTTAAATAGACGGATTTGTATATGTATGTCAGAATAAATACAAGGCTGCCTTTTATTGAACAGGAATCGATCTGAAATATTTACCAACGCTGGTTCATCACTCGCTACGGAAATGTATGTAATATTCAGATTGTTATGTATGTTAATGGCACTTATTGTTTAAGTTTATCGTATAATAAGTAAAATTAAAATAAATTGTTTATAAAAGTGTGTTTTAATTTTATTTATTATACAATAATGTTCAGATATTTAACTTATTCTACAAAATACATCGGACAAAAAAAATATTAATATTAACGGGGGGACTCTCTTGCAACCTGGGGTCAAACCTACATAAAACGATAAACGAATACCGAAAGTACGGAATGTTTAATAAGGAAATATACGTGCATGTAATAAGCACGGTAGCCAGATTTTATCGAAGTGGATTCCTTCTCAATGTGGTATTGCGAGATACCAGATGGCCGATGAAGAAACTTAGAGAGTATATCCGGTATAATAATTAACTTAAACCTAAACTGGAGAGATTGTGCGACTGTGGCTAGAAACAACGTATACGCGGAAAGTACAACAATGATTTTTTTTAACGCTCAGCAACAACTCCAAAGGCAGGACACACTATCGTAACATAGTATGATACTCTAGTATTTCCTCTAGTTCAAAGAGATGAGAGACCGTTGATGAATACATCGGCCTATTGAAAAAACACACGACAGATGCTTCTCATAAGGAATCTCATCACCGTCTAAATTTTATAAGTTCGGTATTTTTAAGACTTTTTTTATAGTCAAGGGTAAAAAGTATTTAATCTGTAATACCGTTAATTTTTAAATTGAATCAGCGCGCATCTGAAAAAAGTAATGATGAAAAACGGGTATGTGATAGGTTTGAAGCCGATTCACGCGTGATTTAGTAGATCTCCATGGATGGAAAAACGACTGAAAAAGTAAAGAAACCGTGATTGTTGAGCAGTACCGCTTTTACTTATGCTAAAGGGAGTCGCTAAAAAAAAATCAAATGCATTTTAAAAAAGAGTAATACATCCGACCGGTATTTAAAACATGCGGAAAAATTGTTAATAAAGTTGGAAAATATTAAACTTGCTCAGTTATGCATATCTCTAGCTGTGTGATTTGAATTTGAAATTGGTCAGACTGAACGAACAGTTGATGTTCAAATTAAAGAGCACATAGCTAATTGTAAGTATAAATGAGTTTTGAAAGCAACATACCCGTTGAGTATTATGAAAGAAAAAAAAAAGCGGTATCTTGTTTGATTGTAGTCTCTTGCTTCCGAAAAACCATGGTAGAAAAAAGTTGATCAGGGAAGCCATCGAGTTGGTTTCGTATTCGCTCAGTTTGATAATATTATTGGTGTAATACGTGATTGGTATGGTTCTCAGATACGACTCTTTTTTTCCCTTTTTTTTTCCTATATAAATTACAAATATAAATCTAGGCGCTGTGTGTAACAATCTGAGCTATTACGGCACCTAGGACACTCACTGGACGTTACAGAAGGCGGTATAGTCTGTTGAATGCTGTAAAATTCAACACTGCTCGCGAACACAATCCGGGTAGTTCGACAATAAACTGTGGGGTGAGAACTGGAAGTACGGGAACTATGTCGGCACCGTTTCAGCAGATGCTCTACGGTTGACGAGGCCATGAACCCGCAAAGAGAACAGGAGGACGTAGGGGGAGCTCTTTCAAAGACGTAATTGTGTGACAAAGCAGTGTGCCCGGGGCGCAGTCTCGACAGAGTCGAGAAATCCCTACGTAGGATGTGGGTCGATGTTCGACTTTATCGACCTGAGGAAAGTCGTTTGTTCTGACCATAGTTTGCTCCATTCTCCAAAAAAAGTTCATTAGAAAGACCGATGGTTCTGATCGAGGCAGTACAGCGTTGAACGGCATCGGGCTAGATCATGGTCAGGGACCGATAAGAATGTGACATATACATCGGACCGCGAAAGTTCGAATAGCAGACTTTATATTTTAGTTTAGTAGAGAGTTGCAATTGTCCGGGCTCTGGAAGTAGAAATGTTCGGGATCCTTCTTTGCCTTGAGACATACTTTTCCAGCCCAGCGTCTCAAAATGTGTCCTTCTTATTACAGACTCACTTTACTCTATCAGAGGCGCATCTTTTGATTGCATGTCTTTTATGTTTTCGGTCCTTTGTTTATTTTATTCTGCTTTTTCCTTTTTTTTGTCTTTATTCCTTTGTACTTTCGGCTTTGTTCTTCAATTTTCAGCGTTTTATTTATTTCGAAAATAGTACCATTTAAGCAACACGTTGTCAGTTTCGTGAAATATAAAAATTTTAAAAGGTGGCGTTAGCCGTAAATTTCAAATTTCTAATAACAAGCACTACCGCCGAGAAGAGCTTTTTAACCATTTAACTTGTTTCAAAGTGCGAATAACCGCTACTCTGCCCGTATTTTGAATAATTTTAGCGTTCCATTCGAAGTGTTCGGCTAATATTAATTAACGTATCAACGAACACGGAGGCAGAGGAACGGACAAATCGCGTGCGTCACATATTATTAAGTTCTATTCTCGGGCTGCTATGTAATCATCTGGTTGGGATTTTCGCGATATTGAAATGGCTCGTAATTCGACGTTTCATTTTTACCGGTAATGTTCCGCTTTGTAATTAGAATTCTGTATTAAAAAAAAAAAAGAAACAGGGGAATTAAAAAACACCTCTGAGTTTCCTAAAAAAAGCCTGTTCCTACCATGCGTATCTAATTGGAATCTCAGTCTTATTTCCGTAAACGCTTGCCGAATCGACAGCACCGATTAAGCAACTATATCATCGCCTACAACACGCGGCGGCGGCGGACACAACTGCGGTTTTATGTAAAAGGTAAAATTGCCTTCTACACCTTTTTTCCTACATTTTGTCGGCTTCATTTGATTAAAAGAAATTGTTGTAAAAAACTTCTTTTCTCAAAGCTTCCGCTATTCATTTTTATTAGCCTCGTGACCAGCTTTGGACTTACATAATATTGATCAAGAGGCAATTAAGTTTTAATTGAAAACGACAAAAAGAGTAATGTACACAATTTTCAGCGCTAATTTACCAAGGTGAACTGAAAACCTTGTGTACTTTAATTTCTTAATATACACATAGTTCTGTCCGATACGGAGTGTAGACATGTAATTATTAACTCTACAGCGGCGAATGAAAATACTTACGAAACTCGAAAGACGGCAAATGGAAAAAAGTGTGGCTGTGTAAGTTTAGCCAGGAAGAATGCGGATATAAGTATGTCGGTTGTTTATGCGATAAGCAAATCCAAAAAGAACACAGCATCTGGAAAATTGTCGCGCGGGAATTTTGAAAGCAACTTTCCGAAAATTCTTAAACTTCTTTTAAATTTAAATAGCGCAATATCGCATTTCGATCTGTTTAATACGTTAACTTCTCGTTTTAATAATTGTCAACGTTAATTAGTTCATTGTTAAAATGTCAAAATGATTTTCTCTAAAATATACACGTATATACCGTATTTACGTACTGTAATATCTACCGTAAATCCGATATAATAGACCGGTGTGATACATAAAAAAAAAAAGAAAAAATCTCCATCATCAATTTCAAAAACTGATCAAAATTTAGTAATGGTATTAATATGTATTGGTGCGAACATATTCGATCCCAATTTGTGTATATGTATGCATACAACGCTGCAAGGTCGTGTCCACGGGGGAGCCCCAATTAGAACTGCAATAGCTATTATTAATGCACAACAATCCGGAAAAAATCAAAAATTTAAAATAAATTTAGAGTGCTCTTACATTTAAAAAAGAAAAAGAAAAAATATACATTTTTAGGTAGTTTAGGCGATAGTGAATTAATGTTTCGGGTTATTGTTCATTGTTCGCGTTCAATTGCTCTTGACAGTATTTACATTCTAATCGCGTATAATTATCGTAAGTACGGTACAGTGATCGGCTTGCTTATCAGCAAGCCGGTATTTGTTATCTCTGCTTTCTGCGTAAACTACCGTTATGGTCATGCGCTCGCCTATTCTAAACCGTAAATCGGATAACAACCGACAAATCGAAGATGTTGCTGCTTCATCGCATCATTACACACATAATGCTTCCGAAAATCCTGACACAGAAAATGACGGCTCAATGCAAACCGGCGGTGAGTTCGTTCCTTTACCTCCGTTCGCATGCACTAACGGTGATGTGACGAAAAATAATAATACTAACAATTCTAACAATAAAATAAATACAAATACAAAAAAAAACCGATCGTTAGATAAACCGAAATCTGTTTATACCAATGTATTATCTCCTATCCCAACAGAGGAAAATTATTCGCTGCAAGCCTCCATGCAAACTGACAATATTCAAGTAAAAGACCACAGCTGGCAAGAGATCGTAAATAAGAGGAAAAGGCAAAGAGAATACGTTAGAAGTGTTTCCTCGGAGCAAGTAGAGAAAAAGATACTTAAGCAAAATAAAAACAGGTTTGCTTGCTTGGCATCTGATGATTCTAGCGAGAACGAAGATATAGAACCTACACAGCACAAAAAGGAACTAAAACCTCCTGCTATAACAATTTATGGAGTAGTAGATTATACCAAAATGTTGTCAGATATTGCCAGCGTCATCCCAACTGGTGACATACGTTGCAGATCCCTAACAGACAAAAGAGTCGAAATTAAATCAAACAGTATAGACAGTTATCGTACACTAGTTAAATATCTACGTCAGGAAGAAATAGAACATCACACATATCAAATTAAATCTGAAAGAAGCTTTCGGGTAGTAATCCGACACCTACATCACTCGGTAGAAATAAATGATATCAAGACTGCCCTAGAAGAAAATGGACACCAAATTAGGCATATAACTAATATCAAGCATAGGGTAACTAAGCAACCCTTACCATTATTCTTTGTAGACCTCGAACCGCACGAAAACAATTCTGATATATACAAAATTGAAACATTACTTCATATGAAAGTTAAGATAGAATCTCCGCATAAAAAGAATATTATCCCTCAGTGTTTTCGCTGCCAAAGGTATGGCCACACTAAAACCTATTGTAACAGGGCGTATGCATGTATCAAATGTGGTAATAACCATGCATCCACCAATTGTAATAAAAAACGGGACGAAACACCAAAATGTGCCAATTGTCATGGAGATCATCCATCAAATTATAAAGGATGTGCCGTCTATAAAAAGCTGCAAAATATCAGAAATCACCAGCAACATGCAGTAAAAAGTAGAAACAATACATTAGACAAATACGCAAACTCCAGACATTTGCCCCCTTCCGGTCTCCAAGAACATACAGAGACAAATCAAACTGAAGGTCTTAATTCAACACAGCGCTTGACTTATGCGCAAATCGCAGGACAGCGGCATAAACGAGAAATAAATAGAACTTCTGAAGTCAATGACAGTAATAATAATGACATTGCAACAATGCTACATACATTCTTAACTGAAATAAAAACCCTTTTTCTTGAAATGATGCAACAGCAAAATCAGGTGCTTAACAATGTTATACAGACTATTACAACTGCTTTACTTAATAAAAAATGAAGAATTTAAAAATAGTTACCTGGAACACTAACGGTGTTCTTAATCATATCGATGAAATACAAATGTACATTTTGCAAAACAATATTGATGCGCTTCTAATATCTGAAACACATCTCACTAACACAAGACATATTACATTCCCGGGATACAATTCATATTATACAAATCATCCAGATAATACAGCACACGGTGGCACTGGTGTTATAATAAAAAGTAATATAAAACACTATGAACTGAACAAATATAAATTCAATTACCTACAAGCGACCAGTGTAGTAATCACTGAAGGTCCAAATAAAAATATTACTCTCTCAGCAGTATACTGCCCTCCGAGGCATATTATAAAAAAAAAACATTTTACCGACTTCTTCAGAACTTTAGGTAACAGATACATTGTAGGAGGAGATTTCAATGCGAAAAATATTCACTTTGGGTCAAGACTGACAGTGCCCAGAGGGAAAGAATTAAAATCATCCATGGACGAAACATACAGCATGGTCTATTCATCGGGAACACCTACTTATTGGCCAACCGACCTTAATAAAACACCGGATCTCTTGGACTTCTTCATAATAAAAGGAATTTCATCCCCATTTATTGATGTTAGGACTGACGAAATATTGTCATCAGATCATTCATCGGTTACACTAACAATTAGTCAGCATATAGTTAGAAAAATGCGGAAACCAAAACTCCATAATAAATTCACAGATTGGGATGCATTTCGAGAGCAGCTTGAACGTACAATGAACGTTAAAATACCGCTGAAAACTGCAAAACAAATAGATGAAGCGGTAGAATACTTCATTAAAGTCATACAACGAGCTGCGTGGAAATCCACACCAAAGGAAAGAGGTTATGAGCCTGTTATCTATTATCCAGATAAAATTAAAAAAGCGGTCCAGTTAAAACGGAAACTGAGAAAACAATGGCAATTATCGAGAAACCCTACCCATAAAACAGCATTAAATAAGCAGACGAAGTTTTTAAAGAAATTATTGCAAGATTTAAAAAACAAATCCTTAAAACAAAGGTTAACAAATCTATCGCCCCTGCCGCAACATGACTACTCGTTGTGGAAAATAACAAAAAATCTTAAAAGACCTGTACATGCGGTGCATCCGTTAAGAAAATCAAGTCGAACTTGGGCTAAAACGGACTCAGAAAAAGCAGAAGTCTTTGCAAAACATTTCGCAAACATATTTCAGCCATATCCTGGAAATTCAACGCTGACCCCTGATGCTTACTGTTATGATGTTTCTAAACCAATAAAACTCACATCTCCGGGGGAAATTAATAACTTAGTAAAAACTTTAAATCCGCATAAATCTCCGGGTTATGACTTAATTACGGCACGGATTTTAAAGGAATTGTCCAGAAAAGGTTTTATATTTCTGACATATGTCTTCAATGCGATGCTCCGGCTACGGTATTTTCCGATACAGCTAAAACTGTCACAAATTATCGTCATTAAGAAACCGCTTAAACCACCGACAGAACCGGACTCGTATCGGCCCATCTCCTTGCTGTCCGTAGTCTCTAAGCTTTATGAAAAGCTGTTGCTGAAGCGGTTAATGCCAATTATTAACGACAAAGAGTTAATACCGGAACATCAGTTCGGTTTCAGAGCTAAGCACGGTACAACAGAACAAGTGCACCGCATAGTTAACACTATAGAGGCATCCCTCGAAGGGAAAAAGTACTGTGACGCAGTGTTTTTAGATATAAGCCAGGCTTTTGACAAAGTCTGGCACGACGGTCTGTTACACAAAATAAAACGTCACTTTCCCCATGAAATATATCAATTACTTTGGTCATACTTACACGAAAGATACTTCTTTGTGAAGTATGGAGATGACTCATCAGATATATATCCGATAAAAGCAGGCGTTCCGCAGGGAAGTGTGCTGGGGCCACTACTCTATCTCATATACACGTCAGATATTCCTACGCCCTCCAACGTGCAGGTAGCAACATTTGCTGATGATACCGCGATCTTATGCTCGGATGTATGCCCGGTTAAAGCGCGTAACACCATTCAAGAAGCTGTTACTGAACTCTCATCGTGGTTTAGCCAATGGAAGATTAAAACTAATGAAAGCAAATCAAGGCGAGTAATCTTTACTAACAGAAGAATTGTGCCAACGGAAGATATAATCCTGAATGATGTTCCAGTTCCACAACACACAGATGTAAAATATCTTGGTATGTATCTCGACCAAAGATTAACATGGAAGAAACACATAACAGCAAAACGGATCGAACTAAATGCAAAACTGAAGCAAATGTACTGGCTATTAAACAGAAAATCAGAAATATCTCCTGAAAATAAACTATTAATATACGCTCAAATCCTAAAGCCAATTTGGCGGTACGGTTGCCCCTTATGGGGCTGCTCGAAAAAGAGCAATATAGCGATCATCCAACGGATACAGAATAAAATCCTTCGAATGATAGTCAATGCTCCGTGGTATATCACCAACTTAACACTACATGAAGATCTAAAAATCAAGACCGTGCTAGAAGTAATAACTAATGATGCAAAAAAGTATGCTAGCAGACTGGAGATACATCCAAATTACTTAGCGATCGTATTGTTGGATAATTCGATGGAAGTTCGGCGGCTTGACAGAGTCAAGCCGATGGACTTAGCCTAACAAAAAGGAAAAGTAATCTTCTGCACCTATCGCTGGATAGAGTGCTACTCAATGTTACGCTCTAATACTAAAATTGCCAGATAGCTGTTATCAGCTAGGAGCAATTTGGCAAAAAAAAAAAAAAAAAAAAAAAAAAAAAAAAAAAAAAATTTTAGGTAGTTTATTAATATTTTATGCAAAATTTATTATTACGGGTATAATACGTAATTTTTATTAATGTATTTATACGGAGTAATTCATTGATGTAAACTAGTATGAATATTAGTGAAAAATGTACTGTGTTATTTATAAAATAAATATGCGAAGAGAAAATATTTAGAAGCTCTTCACTGTTTGAATATTATATATTTCCAAAACAATGACCAGAGCGTTACACGATACAAAAAGTAGCACCACTTTATTATGTTGGTTTGTTCGTCATTTAAAAAAATATTTACGCTAAAAATTCTTAATTTCAAAATTTAATGAAAGCGCATTAAAAAGTAAACAATAAGTAACCGAAAAAATACAGTATATGTTTAAACGAGGGGAATATTGTGATTATTCTTAAACAACATTCGGTATCTTAATCAGAGTCTGAGTCTAATAAAAAACCGTATTAAATATGAGCAAATAACTCGTTTTCTATAAACCAAGTATTGAAAAGATCAGGTATATTTTAAATTTTGTGGAGGACCGAGAAACCTTCATTTTTTTTTATTTTTTTTTCCCCCTATTCCCGAAACTTCGCGTAGGGTACATTTATTTAATAAAAATATTGATTCATTATAATAACGAAATTAATATAACCCATATCCAATTAAGTATTTGGTATTATATTAATTACCATTTTACAGTTGTTTTTTTTTACAATATCTACATATATTTTTACTACTTACTTAATATAAATGTACATTATTTTTCCGGAATTTTATTTCTTCTATTGTAAATTTATTAAATTCATTAAAATAATTTTGAACAAGTTGTTTTATATATCATAATTACAGAGTCCGTTATTATTATTATTATAATTGCATCCTTGTAGGATATGAAAAACATCATCTCTAAAATTACATTTTAACACAGTTGTCAGAATCAGATAAATAAATAGGCCGTGCCCTGTTATAAATTGAACATTAAAAAAAATTTAGCCTATATTGATTATTTTTAAATCTATCTATTATACTTGGGAAAAATTGATACGTTATTCCATTGTAATTATCCCATATTTCTTGAAATTTATTTATATAAAATTTATCCATAAATTTATTCACATTTGTTTTACTTTAATTAGTTTATTTTCGTATTTAAAAAATTGTGTCTTAATTGAAAGGATGCTCTATATTAATATTATTTTTAATTGCGACCAAGCTTATATGTTTTATGTATTTCATATTCGATTGGTTTCATACCAGCTTTAACTATGGCCGAAAACAAATAAATAAATAAACGGTTAATAGTAATTTGTATAATTTGTGATTCGATTCTTCTTCTTACCGGCATAACATTTTTCTTCCCTTACATGTTCGTATATTTTTGCCGTTTTTGAATAAATATACACACATATATAGTCTCGTATTTCCTTAATGTTCAGCTCCGTTGGAAGATACATTTTTTTTCTAAGAACATTTATTATTGACAGGGAGAATACATTTTCCATCACTGTTTATCGGGTAATTTTTTTTTCCCCATTACCATGAGCCGTGTGTAACTGTTTAGGTTATTACGGCATACGGCAATTACTAAAAGTTAAATGACTGAAGCGATCTGATTTGTTTTAATATATGCCATGGTTTGGGCGATCGTTGCAGAAACATTGACGGGGATCTTTTGTAAAGAAAAATTCCGGTTAAATGACAAGCAGGATGCTGCAAATTTAGTACAATTCGAAAGAATATGATGACCTGAAGGATAACACGTTCGGGAACAGAATGGGCAAGTCGTGGGAGGCGAAGTCCTGTGGAACACGTATTCTTGAGACAAAGAAATGTGCCCGATTCTTAAACGATTGAAAATATCCTTCGGTGGCCACCGAGGTGCTCAATTGATGGTTTTATTGATCTTAAAAAGGTATTTTGAGAAGCCCAGTGTGACCTTCATTCCTGCTTAGACCTATCTTGGAGTAGACTCTTTATCGATGCTGATTGGACGACATCAGAGGACAGTAAATTGCTGCCCGTGCAGCCACGTCTACCCTTTCGTTGTTAGGAACGCCAGTAATTAACTTTTGCTTGTTTCAACAAACTGAAAACGCTTACTTTTTTTTTTTTTTTTTTTTCGTGTTTGCCTCGTCATTCAAGAGAAACAATTAGAAGAAAAAGTTAGATAAATTATAATTCGATCAAACGTTGATTATATAAAACTGAGTTAATAACGGAAAGATAATTACATGCTTAAACGAATTTCGCCAGTATTGCTAACGTAAATTGCCCGAAGAATATCGCTCGATCTAACCTCGACGTCGTACAACTTGTACCGATGACCAGTGAAATCACGGATGAAGATGCTGATTATTAACTACCATAACCGATCATTACTAATTATTGAAAGAAAAGTTAATCGGTTCGCATAATCGGAGTGACCGTAGCGTTTCGTTTCGTTTCGTTTTTTTTTTTTGTCGCAATAAGACACCGTCCTGAACGGAATTATAATTCCTTTATCCGATCAACGTCGAATTCATATCCACGACCTTGTACGGACATTTAAGCCCCGTCGATTTTTCTTCTTTATTGTGCAAATAATTATTAAATTAATACGAAAATAAACGTAATATTTCAAGTTTTTTTGCATACTTGTTTGTCATTTCGTTGCTATAGATGTCCTTTTCGCTCCCACAAGACATCACATCTTGACTATTTTCAAACACCTCCAGATGTACTATGTGAAATCGGACACTATATAGACAATGCGTGATACGGAAAGTACTTCTATCGAACCGGAAAAATATTGCAATATTAAAGAACTTTAAATTGCCTGAGTATCGTGACTACCGATATTGCGCGAAAAGAATTTCAAATATCCAATAATCTTATTCGCGTAATAATTTTTGAAGTTATCGAAAATTTCGTGAACAGAAATATTTTTAACGGAGATCCCGATGAAGCCGTATCAAAAACTTTCCGATTACAGATCTACACATTGGTACACTTGTAAATTCTTTGCACGCTGCGAATAATCGCATAAATTATAAAAAAAATTGTTTATTTATTTACTTTTTTCTTAAAAGACAAAAACTTATTGTGTCTGGTTTTTTTTTTTTTAAACCATGACACCGTGTCGGGTCGTATTGATGTTTTTCTTAATTCTGTGTTGTAGTTAATATTTTTTCCTTAGGATGCTAACTTTTTCTTATATCCAAAAAGAAAAAAAAAAACCAACCAAATACGCTCAAAATGAAATAATTACTGATAACCCTGATTTCATAATACTCGTGGAGCGATATGACTCTGTTGGTTGATGCACACGAACAGATGTTATCGAAAAGGTTAAAAAAGTGATTTTTTCGGGTTCTTCATTAATACATCATATGTAAAATTTTCAGTTGCGACGTTCTGAGTAACCGTAGTACAATTAACTTCCTCAGTTTTGGAAAATTAAAAACAATTATTTTTTAACGGATTCCCGTTTTATACGCGATTTTATCGGCTTACCGGTGTAATGCGTCGATTGACATCATTCATATTTTGAAACATTGTGCCGAAAACAACGTACTCGGGCTTATAGATCGCTCGTAGTGGTATTGAAAAAGAACGACTTTTACGCAAAAGTTTTAATTTCAACCTTCAATCATTTAACATATATCTAATTCCGAGTTAATATTTATTTTTCAATTCTATATTTATGCATTGAAGTTATGTACCAGCATCTTGGAAAAGTAGATATTCTAAACGTCAATGCATCATCCAAATAAATACGAACGAATAGTAATTGTATATTATATATTATTAAAATTAACAGATTATCAGTTTTCACTAGTACGGTGTAATTTTACTATTTGTAATTTAAAATGGCTTATGCACCGAACGTAAACATATTACGCATCTGAGTGTAAAGTGAAATAATACAAAAAGAAGACGTACTGAGGCTTAAAGGAATGTACTTTTATTCATAAAGATATGGGAATACATCATGACAGATAAGGGGAAATAGAATTGGAAGAAAGAATAAAAATAAAATACGGGCTGAGGGAAAACTATTTATATTTCGCCGTTAGCTAAAACAAAAATGGGGGAGCAAACAGACAAATACATTATAACGCAGTTGTTAAATAAAATGCCTAAAGAAATAATAGAGGAGGAAAAAATTGGGGTGAAAAAAAAGAAAATAAAGGAATGGTTATAGAAAGAGGGAAATATAGGAATAATAATAAGCATGAAATAAGAGAAGAGGGTACGGAAATAGTAATAAACAAAAGTGAAAAAAGGGAAGGGGAAAGAGACGGAACAAAATAAATAAATAAGATAATAAAAAATAAAATAAATAATAGGTATTAGTTATAGCTAAGTTAGAAATAAGGAAAAATAGGATAAGTTTGTAATAAAATATTTGCGCGGCGATAAAATTGTATAGTATATAAGTATTATAATGTAGGCATATTTAGATGTAAGAAAACTCGTCGATAATATAGCTTGACGAGGAAGTGTGTAAATATTAATAAACATAGATATTTTCAAACTTATTCATTTGGAATATTTGTTTTCGATCAGAGTTATTTAATGTATCAATTGAATCGATCCAATTTGTTTCTAATAAGCGTGTTTCCAAATAGCACCTACAAAATACATGTGTCTGTTGATAGAGGTATTATGTAATATTCATTCAAGAAAACAATAACTAAATATCTGCAGATTTATAGCATTAAAGTGTGCAATTATGAAGTTGACTTATTTCCTACTCAACTATAATTGTTTCGTTTGGCTGACTGACGAAAATTATGACTGTAAAATTATGACTGTAGATTACATTGCGCAGCCGAGCTGTTTTAACTACGATCGTACTAGTTGTTTTCTGAGCGACCGGGATGGAAGATAAATGACTGGAAAGCAATGGTTCAGCCGTTCGGAGACTTAACCGATTTACTTCATGCTCCTGTAGACATCGAATGAAGCATGTTTTTATAACAGTGCATCGGCCCGTTGTTAATTCAGTCAACTAGAAATTCACAACTCGCTTAAATGTAAGTCGCCTGTGTGTAACTTTCCTTTAACGAGCTGTAGAATTTTTTCATTACCTAATATGTATACTACTCCTTTACTCTAATTACACATTCATAAATTTCATTTCTATCTTCAGTAAAGTAAACTTCGAATTTTACGAATTACTGCCCGTTTTAATTACCGAATAAAAAATAATTCATTTTTAAACAAAACCGTTCTAATGTTCCACACGATAGCGTATCTTGTTGCGGAAAAGGCGTTTCGTTCGAGCGAAATTCAAACCAATTTAAATAAATATATATATATATATATATATAATCATCAGCAGTCGTAGTTGAGGAGGCAACAAATAAATAAACCTTTACAGTTTCCTTTTTTATTTATTTTATTTTATTTCATTTCATTTTTTTCCGGATCCTTTAACAAGGACACTCTAGTGACTGAAGAAGGGAAGGAAGGATAAAGTTAATAATATATACGTTTAAAAATTACGAATAAAAGGAATTCCGAATAACAAAAACGGAAGGAAATGAAATAAAAGAGGGTATAAATAGAAAGAGAACCGCTCGGTAGAAAGGTCGAGGATTTAAGATATGTGTCATCAGTGTTGAAAAGAAAGTGAAAGAAAGATAAATGAAAAGGACAAAGTGGATACAGCTGAGGAAGGAGACCGCAGTGCTGAAAGAAGACAGCGGTTAAAATGGCAGATAGCTGGGAAATTAAGGAATATGACAGAGAGAGAAAGTCTTCTAGGAACAACAGGAAGATAAGAAAGAACTCATTCTGACAAAGAAGTATAACCGAAGCCAGGATTGGGAATAGCTACAGTCTGAAATGATATAATATTAATGTGAGTTTCTGGATGTTGTCATGCAACTAGAGATATCTATAAGCATAGTCTTTCGTAATCGAATCGTTTAAGGTGTTTAAAGGATTTATTAAAGATTGTGCGGCGTATCCGCGTCACGATTTTATTCCAGATAAATTACGTCGGTATTAAAGGCTATATATTCATTGGCATTGTACGAAAGTAATTTAAAATTGTTTGAAAAATAAATCGCGATTGAAAAGTTCGCCTATTCAAAACATAATAATATATTTAAAAAAAACAAAAAAAAAGACAGGTAAATCATTAAGTAATTAAATGCGAACGGCTGAAATTTTCTTAACGATGATTGCTCTTCATAACGGATCTAGAACGTTCATTTTTCTCGGTAATAAAATTTGTATGTCTTCACTGTTTTTTATTGCAAACCAAGCGCACATTCGCAAATAATGTAAAGGTTTTTCTTTCTTTTTTAATGGGTTTGTCAGCGAGGACGTTAGCTCAAGAAATGGAAAGAAGGAGAAAATTAATTTATATCCTTATGCGCTTAGGGGGAAAGGATAAAAATAATTCAAGGACAAGATTAACTGAAGCAGAGGGAAATGAGAGAATACAAGCAGCATTATAAAGAGCAGGTATATCAAGTTATAATAACGAAAAATAGAAGGGTTCCTGCTTAGTAGAGAAGGCCACATGTTCAAATAAATCATGATTTCAGGGTCATAAGGAAAGTATATGAAAAGGGGCGTGAAAAGGACAAAAAATGGAATAGGATGAAAACTGAAAAAATGATGCAGGAAGGACTATGGGGTTAAAGCGAAGGCGACAACTAGCAGTGATTGTAAAGCGTTTAAGAGAGAGTAGGTATCCAAGAAAACCATAAATGGGATTCAAGGGGTGGCTGAATAGAGAGGTAAATGGAGGCAGGATTATAAAGAAGAATAAGAATTGAGCCATCGTCTGGAATGAGAGTGCAATATTATGGGCTGAAAAATCGACCATTTCAAAGTCTTCAATATCAAAAAATAACCAGGAGAAACCACAAAAGAGATCAGTTTTGACCGAGTGGAGAAGGAAAAGGTCATGAATGAAAGAACGTATGGGCAGTATTACATAATCGGAAAAGGGAGCACGAGGTTGGATAGCCTGTAAAGAATTTTTAGAATCCGAGATGATGAGTACTTTATGGAAAAATGAATTAATGAAGAAACAATAGAAAAGGAGCGTATAATAGCTACAGATTCCGCATAGGAAATTGAACAAAAGGAGGAAAGCTCTAAAAAGGTTCATTCCTGGAGAGTTCATTGACTAGAAAATCGACTCGATGAGAAAGAAACGTTCTATTCAACGAATCAACCAGAATTATTGTCACTGCTTCGAGCCGAAATATATACAGTATCATTATGGCGAGGATAATAACTGGCGAGGATAATAATTGGCGACGATAAAAGCATCAACCGGATTGAAAAGGTTTTTAATTTCAATGTAGCGACCACCGCGAATAAAGTTTAATCGAAGAACAATCAAATATCATTTTATTAGAATTGACCAATTCAGAGGAACTTCTCTGCCTCCGTTTACATCTCTATTCAGCCATCCCTTGAATTCCGTTTGTGGTTTTCTTGATAATTACTCTCTCTTAAACGCTCTGCAATCACTGCCGTTTGTCGCCATCGCTTTAACCATAGTCTCCTTCCGGCATCGTTTTCATCTGGGGAGGGGGTCTTACAAAAGTCGCTTGTCGCTCAACGCTGCTGGACCTAGTCGGCGCGCATCTAAATGAACAAAAAACGATATTCAGGATAACCAGAGTACGATATCAGCGAAAATTAGTTTCAAGTTTGAACAAATCATCGAATCGCTAGGGTGGCTGATTTTTTTGCCCGTAAGTTTAATATCAATAAACGCGCAGGATTACATTCGACGTTGCAATTGACGTAACCCCTAGTATGACGGGGTGATTTGCAAAATGTTAAAATGCAAGTGCTTCTATTGCACGTAATTACAGTAATTAGGAGTGCCATCTACGCGACAGGGTCTCATTGCAGTCCGTTTATCGAATCTTCTCAAATTACATGAATATATTGCTTTATGTGCATATTGTTGCAGCTTGTACGAAATGTCTACGAATTATAATCGTATCTGTTGGAACTGTGTTACTGCGTCGTTTTAAGATATCCAGGCAATAATTAGTACTTTTGTATTTTATTTATTCAACTCGACTGATTTTTAAAAGCACCAGAAAAAATATTCGGCAAACTACCGGAAAGTCGGTCCTAAGCAGTTTTTCGTACTGCTGTGACTTCTCCAGAAAATTATATGCGGCATCGTATGAATAAGCGTTGTCATTGGACAAGAAATAGGAAAATCATTTTCACAAAGTCAATAATATTTCGCAATTCTTATAGAATTTCAGTGTGTGGTAATTTATGGGATGAAGACTCTGAAAATCGTCTTCGACGATAGTTTAGGATTCCAAAATGTCCGAGAATTTCAGGGGATGGCGGCGTTATTAAAAGAAGAGGTATAATGACACACTGCATTAGCGATCAGTGACCGGAACGGCATTTTCACAAAGACGAGGTAGTTCGAGACATTTTAATAGGTGCGAGAGTTCGTTAGTGAATCGAGTAACAGTTCCGACTGCGGACACCGTTAAACAGCTTACGTGCGATGCATTTGTGTAATCGCCGAGAATGTATGTGGAGAGTTAGCGGAGCAATTTCAATTTACGTTCATCAAGAGGGGAACAATCTGAGCGGTTTATAATAAGAACGTTTAGCGTTTTTATCGTGTCGCATAATGTTGATTTTAATCGGCTGACAGGTTTGAAAAGGACACCGCTGACAAAAAAAAAAGCTTCGACATCCAGCAGTTAACGACCACAATCCGGCACTGGACAGAGACGGCCATAATGGAAAAACTAAATAGCCGGTTAGCTGGCGAGAACAAATAAAATGTACGCGCATTTTACATGTGCCAGGCCTCCGCGGAAAAGGAAAAAAACGAAAACTGATCTCGATTGCAGGCAGTGTCGCCGCAGCACTACATCATAATTTCACGCTAAATTATAAAACAATTAGCCGAATAGGCGTTTTTTTCGCGACAAAAGTCCGCAGCATCTCGCGAGCCCGCTCGCCGCGGCCAATAACAACGTTTGTCGATCGGCAGTGTCCGCTGCTCCACGGTCCGAATTATATTCGAACGAAACGACGATACGGCTGCCGAGAAACAGGAAGTAGCCGGCCGAAATAGACAGGCCGCTGGTCATCAGCGCCCCGGATCAGCTTATGCAAATTCCAGAACGTATCATCATCAGCGCGTCTCAGACGAGTGTTCTGGAACACAATGATAACAACCTCCGCGGCGACTGTACCATCATCAGAGATCCAGCAGCCGCCGCTGAATCACTAGGCAGTTCGCCGCTATCAGAATAATAACCTTTAACTTCGTCCGGATCTGGTGATCTCTAGACGGCCGCGCGTCCACTGACCGGGATTACCGTCGAAAGGAGGGTCCGTCCGTTCGGCGTAATATATTCGCGGTGCCATTGTTTTCGGCGGAGTCGGTGATTAAAAGTTGCGCGTTCCGAACTATTTTCTCAATGAGTAAGAACAAAAGGAGCGGTGACGTAATGATAGTGGTTCGCGTACTAGGGCGAGTAGCCGCGATAGACGGACTCGTACATGCGGCTAACGCACTCGGCGTGCATGCAGAATAATTGAGCTCTCTGCGTATTATGGAAATCATTTTGCCGGCACGAGAAAAATTATTTTCCCTTACGCAACGCCGGCCCGCTTGCTAATCTGAAAATTGGTATTAGCTGGCCGAGGTTTTCCAGCGACCAGCAGCTTTCGGTGCCACTTACGTTTCTCTCTCGTTCGCAAGCCGGCCTAATATTGCCAACGTGCGCCGGAGTTAGGAATTAGTAACGGCTAATTATGTTATTTTCAATATTTCAATACACATGCATAGGCGCGCAATATAATGGCGCTGTTCTTATCGAGAACAGGCAATGGGAACAGTGAAACGGATGAAAGGCAGAATGCATTGCCTCCTCATGCTCACTGCCAATCTCGCAGTCTCTGTCTCAGCCAGCGCACGCTACCTTCTGTATTTGCTCAGAGCGGAATTACCGAAAAGAAAGATTATTCCGTGGACACGCCGTTTATGCACAAGTCTGCTGCGTCGCCGGTTCTTCGCGGTGAATATTTGGCCAGTAAATTTTTGTTTTCTACTTTTTCGACTCTTCAACCATGAACACTTACAGAATATTCTGCATGCCGAACGAAATAGCTTAGCTGATCGATAACGGAAGCCGCAGAATAGCTCAATCTTCATTGTAGAGCATTAGAGAGTATAGCCCAAAACGTGAATTGGGATATCCAATTTTAAATGTATTATTCGCCGACGCATTTCGCATGATTTACGATAGAATATAGAGAAGTCGTTAGCAATTCCCATCTTATCAAGAGTTTGGATAACATACAAGAAAAAAGCAGAACGAAAAAGTGGGATAACACCGTTTGATGAAAGAAAGGAGTAGAAAGGAGTTTTTTTTTTTTAAAGTTAAAAACAATGAACAATCAAGCATTAGACGATCGAGATCACTTATGAATTAGTTGTTAGAGAGGAGCAAAATAAGGAGGAGATGACACGAGAGAAAAACAAAGATTTGCCCAAAACGACAAATCGCAGGAAGACTAGTAAATCATTTTTGATGCCTGTATAGTCAGTGGCGGATCCACGGGGAACACTCAATCCTCTAAAGAACCGCAATACCTCGATGAAATATAAAAGTTTTGTATACAACATATAGATTTAATTATAAGTAATATTTACTACTGTTTTCTAGTAAAAGTATTATTATTATTATTACGTTTTTATTCTTTTGTCTTTTTTATTTATTTTTAATTTTTATTTCGCAATTTTAATTTAAAATAATTCAATGAGAAATATATATTTAAACTTGCTCCTGAGCAAAGAGAATTCGGATCGGATTACTGATAAAAGTAAAAAAAGAAGTAGTGTCTAATAAAAATATACTATCGTTCTATTTTTTCTAGTAATTTACTATTCAAATTCTAAACTACAATTTTATAATTTCGTTTTTCACCTCCTAAAAAATAAAACAAAATTTAAATTGAAAATTGTAATAATTATAAGTATTCTTAAAATACATTTTTTAGAGATTTCTAAAGAGGTGGTCGCTATTTGATTTTCTTTATAAAACATAAGGTACTTCATAAATATCTACTGCCTATCGTATACGATATTACCTAGTTATGTAATTTCCCTCCCCAAAATACCTCTCCAGATCCGCCCTTGCTAAAGTTGCGTGTGGAACTTCAACCGCTTTTCAAAGCGATCCCGTGATATTTATTGCCTCAATAAGCTTTACCACAATTTCAACTTTAAATGACCTATACAATTTTTTTTTTTTTTTTTTTTTACGGTGTAGAAATTAAGTCAATAAAAATTCGCTACACTAAACAGCATTAGCATCATCGAGAGAAGAATAGCCGCAATGGTTATTTGACAAAGCGGGATAGAGGAAGAGATATTTTGCCTGTTTGTTAACGCACATTTCAGCAGAATCTGTAGTTGCGTTTTTTTTTTTGTTGTTTTTTTTCTGTTATCGTAGGTTTAAGGACAACTATTTATAGCAGCTGTAACTGTCGAGTTTAAGGCTCCAATCAGATACAGATTGAAATAATAAAGTACCAGCTAATTATTTTGTGAGCGATAAATGTAAATAAACGTAGTCTTGAAAAAGGACGCTTCGAAAATCGATGGAAACAAAAAAAGAATGAATCAAAGATCTATTTCAAAGGAAGGGGATGAATTCGGTTAAAAAATTATCGGAAAAAGGATCGGAAGCAGAAGTGATATACGAATAAGACAAGCAAAATGACGATAAATATTGAATAAAATAACAATGAATAAAAAAATATTTCAAAGTCGAGCAATACAGCCATTTTAAATAATTATCCAGCTAAAAAGATATGAAAACGATAACGCCAATAAGTTTAAATAAATAAGACAGGATAACATATTAAATGCTGCCGAGTATACTGAGATTCGGCTAGTCTTATTCCATGCGATTCTATTTCTTCACGCATGTTTACTTACCACATAAATAAAGATAGTTTGGGAGTTGTTTTTTTTCTTACCACGAGCCGTGTATAACTGCATACGTCATTACAGTATGCTGCAATTACCAAAGTTTAAATGACTGGAGCGATCTGATTTGTTCTAATATATTCCATGGTTTGGGCGATCGTTGCAGAAACATTGACGGGGATCTTTTGTAAAGAAAAATTCCGGTTAAATGACAAGCGGGATGCTGCAAATTTAGTACAATTCGAAAGAATATGATGAATTGAAAGATAACACGTTCGGGAACAGAATGGGCAAGTTGTGGGAGACGAAATCCTGTGGAACACGTATTCTTGAGACAAAGAAATGTGCCCAATTCTTAAGCGATTGAAAATATCCTTCGGTGGCCACCGAGGTGCTCAATTGATGGTTTTATTGATCTTAAAAAGGTATTTTGAGAAGCCCAGTGTGACCTTCATTCCTGCTTAGACCTATCTTGGAGTAGACTCTTTATCGATGCTGGTTGGGCGACATCTGAGCTCACTGGACAGTACGTTGCTGACCATGGAGCCACGTCTATCATAGCCAGGCACCCCAGTGCTGAATAAGGAGTAAGGGAAGATAAGAATTACATAAATAAAAATCATTCAATACGTTATTCGTAAAATGATTAGCGCAAACTGATTTCGGGGTAGCTGTAGAGTTCATCGATTTTTGTAAATATTAATAATATTAGTGTCTAAATCTTAATTTTTTGATTACAAAATTTGCCCAGTTGGCTAAAATATTTCGGTTTAGAAAAGTGGCTAAATGGATAATACCGGGAACGAAGAAAAAAAAAATCCCCTTGATTTGTCGTATCTTTCGAGAGATTGAATCACAAATATTAGAATGCGGCAACCGCTTTACGATTTTATCGCATCTCCCGAGGATATTTAACATCTACTGGTTGAACGAGTACTAACTCGAGTGACATTTCTGAATGACTTGATGTCTCGTAATGCATGCCTAGTACCTTTCCTGTAACATCCGCTATATTTACCTTCTTCGATTGCAACATTCTGGCTCGCTGATTTAAATTTACACCATCTGTGTTTAATGTTCTGCAAAAGTGCCTACTTGATCAGGCCAAAACGATATCAGACAAAGTTTTAAATACCGAGGAAGTATTACCTATAGCTGAACAAAATATATGCTCGCGAACAAATTAACAGAGATATGCACAAAAATCGACCTAGAAACGAGAAAAAGATTTATTAAGACATGTTAACGCGAAGTGCGTATGTGGGTGATGTGGAAGCTGCTTCGTAAATGGGAGTAACGACGGCGCTAAAAGCCATGTAGAGAAAAACAGAAATTAACGAAGAGAGTATCAGATGAAATAAAAAAAAACAGGATATCGCTATAGAAGGCAAATAGAAGAAAAGTAAGTAATTATTACAAGTAAACTGGAACTTAAGACGGACAGGAACAAAGAGAAGCAGCGTAAAGATACCGATAGAAAACACGTCGTTTCAAAGAAAGTAGACTAAGAAAGTCATAATAATCATGAAGACTTTGAGCGAGTGTAAAATTATAGAAGAAAAATTTTCTATATATATATATATATACGAAAAAAAAAAAAACTCAATGAAAATAAATGCTATAGTCTTCTATAATTCTTTTTTTATTGTCCCAGGTGCAATTAATTAATGTATATTTAATCGTTAGGAAATGTTATATGGCAGCGCGGTAGCCTAGTGGTTAAGCTGCTTGGCTACCAAATCAGCGATCACGGGTTCGAAACTTGTCTCGTTCCTGATCCAAGTCGCTCCCAGATATTTACCTAATCTGAAACTCAATTGGGTACCAGAAAAATCTGGGAAAGTAAAGAACAGTGCCATTGGACTTAGTACCATTATGGAAAGCTTAACTTCACAATCTCCGACGCCCTGTCAGGGACTTGCTTTAGTTTACTTAGGAAATTTTATATAGGTCCACGTTGGACGAGCAGCCCGAGAAGGCGAACTAATTCGAGTCTGAAAAATGTTATTAAACACGGAACAGATTCTTATCCAAAATATTTTGCAATACTTACGATCAGTTCGTTCTGATTACTCCTACTATACTACTGTACTATTACTATTACTATTACTATTACTGTATACTATTACTATTACTATTACTGTATACTAGTACTACGCGGTATCCGCTGTAATTATAAAATAAAGAACTGGTTCCTTTTTTTGAAATTTCCTTGAAAAGTAGGTAAAGGCTACTCCACAGTGACTAATTAGGCGTTTTTGATAATTTTTTGCGGGGCTATTTATTACTTAATTGGATATTATTTTTCACCTTCGTTTTTCGCCAAATTCCGGTGTTTGTGAATTTTTTCCACGTCCGCTTCCGCTTGCACAATGCTGTTTTGCCGGATGACGTTTTATATGTCTGCATTTTTTCTTGCGTAATACTGATTCGTTATTTTCTTTTCGCTACTGAGCCAGATTGCGCGTAATTAGGAAGTGTATGAATAGAGTGCAAAAGGGAATAAGGGCCAGTTTGGAGTACCGTTGGCTAGCAGTGTGTTCGGTTAAGAAAACAAATATTACGCGTTTATCTACTTCTGATGATGTAATGTTAGTTTTCAGCGTTACTGCAGCCGAAACAATTGTCGACGGACTGGTAGTTTTACCGACAGGCAGCGACAGTCGTCACATTCGTTTTCAACGTAGAGGAATTCGATTTTTTTTATCTGATTAAGAGTCTCTCGGATTCATTTAGCACAGATGCGGCGATGTCCGACAATCGGATGACGTTTCCGTCTATTTCATTACAATAGTCCAAAAGAGGATAGAAGTATGTCACGCGTTATTCGTACGTAGCACCGAGAGCGTTTTCGGTTGATCACTCCGCTCTGTGGAATTCCTGTATCACGTACTCGCCGGTTGGTGGAGGTTGCGGTGTGCGAAATCGTTCAACACGTGCTAAAGATTTTTTTCAAATCCGCACTAAACTACTAGTTACGAGATTATCTGTGTTTTTCTGATTAAAAATGCGATTTTACTTTTTATGATCGAAATACGGAAAAAAATAAACCCCAAGGGCATGACCGCACTCCGAACCTACCTCGGGGATTGACATGTACGCTCGCAAAAGTCACGTCCGAAATGACGAATGCTTTGGCTCAGGTTGCTGCCCGCTCCCGGTTTTACTTTAAAAAGATCCCTTAGTTGTAATCTATTGTCCTTAAGAAAGAAATTTCACTTTAAATTTTGGTCGGATATGTATCCTTCTTCTTTTACCCCTTCTACCACTCAATTCAACCTAACCTTCCAACTAATTCTTGGTTCTCAGAATTCCCTTCTTTTCCACGTTCTGTTATTGTTCCTATTATTCGCTTACGCTTCAATCACACTCTATGTCTCGCTTCCCGTTATCGTCTCTCTTCGGTTTCCTCTCCTAATAGTCTCCCCTATATCCTAATGAAGCAGTTGTTTGTGATGTGCTAATCACATTTGGTTTTAATTGTTCTGCTCTTTCTGCGGAACGCTCTTCCATTTACTCCTTTTAAAGTCAAGGGGCTTCCTGCGTTGGAAAACGATGAGATGTCGATTGAATTGTCGATCAAAATATTTAAATATCGATCGTTGAGTTATAAATAACTGCAAATTAATTATTGTTTTAATGTGAAATATATAAATGGCAAATATAAAATCAATACGCGCATGTGTATTTTATCGTTTCTAATTTATAGAATAATTTTATACACAACGGATTACTTCTAGGTTTCCGTATATTTAAAGTTAACAGATTCTACTTAAATATAACGTGCTTCTACCGAGTGCGATATATGTATTTATTATTTTCGTAAACAATTTTTTAATATTTCCAAGTCACTACGTTCATGGTTCTATTATGCTCATTCGTCATTTTTCAGCCATTGTTGATTTTTTAATGTAACTTTTAAATTATTATTTTTGTGCTATTATCGGTAACTGGAAAAAACCTTACAAAAAAGTATTTATAACAATGTTAATAATTCAGTCGCTGAATTTAAAAAAAAAAGAAAAAAATTATTCCTCCGCTGACAATTTCTGAAACGTTGACCAAGTTGTTGAGTGCATCGGGGTTTTTTCACTGATAGTGTGCCACAGTGGGAAAGTCTTTTTCGTTGTTTATTTTAATAGAAATCTAAAAATGAGTGTCCGGAAAGTTTTCGTCTGAAAGTTCCCCCGACACTTGCCCTGGTATATTTAGTGAGAAAGAAAAAATGTTCAAGGCATAATATTAATTACCGAAAAAATTTTTAATAATTAAATTAATTCGGAAATTTTATTTTGGAAATAATGAATTAGTGTGAAATTTATTTTTTTTATTTTTTTATTTTTTTTAATTTAAAATTTTAATTTCGTTTTAAAATATTTCCTAATGCACTTATTTCTTTTCTCAGTTTTTTTCGACACAGAAACTATTTTTAGCGCCATTTGTTGTTTTCTATTAACCAGCTGCTGTGTGGCGCAATTGGTTAGTTAATTGTGTTCCGTATAGGATCCAGTTTCATTTCCGCTGTCGCATATTGATACTTTCAAAAATTTGATTAATGTGCGCTCAAAAATAAAATAAAACAAAAAAAAAATGTTATTGTATATTTCTTACAATATTTGTAAAATTCGCAAAAATATTAAAAATCGATTTTTGATTTAAATTTCACATAGTGGATGCTAGCGAGAATTGACGTCATAGGGCCAATAATTCGTTCCTACAGATTCTTATTATTTCAGCTACATACATCAAAATTCATTCTCAGTTTGAGAGCAACTTCTAACCGCCTAGTTAAGTAATAATTTCCCGTTTTTTTTTTGCAAAATGCTTCACAATGATCCTAAAATATTTTGCCTAAAACTTGTTCGTACATTAGAATAAAATCGTCCGAAACAATTCGCGACAATTGCACAATTTATTCATTTTTTCGATGAGAATTCAAACTTCGATGAATCTACAACAGCTACACATTAGAGCTTTCATTTTATTATTTTTATTTTTCATCTTTGATTTTCATTTCAACAATCACGCTGTTCAAACGGAATTTTGATTTTATCTCCAAAAGTATCGCATTAACGATAATCATTCCTGCAACGAAACGATGCAGACAGGTCGACTATGCAAAGAGTGTAGAGAGATGTTTTCATAGAGATTCATCACCTCAAGAATTTAAAACACCGGAAGAAGAATATTACAGATGAAAATTTCGGGAAATACTCGATATTTGCAATAGCGCCATTGAATTTTCGTCGGAAACTCAACATCTTCGGGAATAAATTGGAAAATTTTGTTACTAAAAATAATAGAAGGAATATGTGCCAATGAAATAATTGCGTTCTAGAACGAAGATAATTTGGATCGAGAACAGCTGATCTTTCGCAGACACGTATATTAGGAATAATGCCGTAGAAGGAAAGTCAAACTTGTTTCGTTATTTCTGCAAAATTTTGCACATCTTAAAATGTAATGTCGGAATTTGATAGAAATTATATTAACAATTTTTCTAAAGCCGCATCTTTGTTCTTGCCTTGGAGACTAGGTTAAATTATTAGAAAGTGTACTACGTATTCGTAAAGATCACGCTGACATGCGCGTTTCATGTCCTGAAGTTAGAAACCTTCATGTCGGCGTTTACAATGGCGATGTAAAATTTACATTCGCATGTAAATAGACTCGTCGTTTTTAAAATACACCTGTCATGTTTGCATGTTATACTTTTAAGGACTCTGTGTTTTCCACACTAAAAACGCGAACTAATCGTCGCTTTCCGTTTGACTCCAATTTTTACTGGTTTTCTTTGAGAAAATTCATTTGTGGAAATTCATTTGAGGAAATTCATTTGTGGAAATTCATTTGAGGAAATTCATTTATGGAAATTCGTTTGAGGAAATTCATTTATGGAAATTCGTTTGAGGAAATTCATTTGTGGAAATTCATTTGTGCAACGCGGGGGTATATGTGTAACTCTAGCGGTATGAGAAAACTTACTTTTCTTCTTAACAGGAGCTAATGGAAATTCGAACAAAAACGAGAAAACGGGAATCGATATACCTTAATAAGTAAAATCCATGACTACATCGACGTAGGGATTATCTCTACCCGCGACGCACTAGTTTCAGGATTTCACCGCGCAAACATCGAAATGTTTATATTACATTCTTTCGGTGTAATGTTACGTTGCTATCGCTGTCCTCCTCGAGATTAACCGAAAAACAATAATGTATAGCAACATCAGCCGAATGAAATTATTTTCTAGTATAAACATGAATCGTCCTGAACATGAATCGTAATAAAGGAATTCCATTTTGTTTTTCTTCGCTCCGTACATGGCACCACGTACTTTTCCTTTTTGCCATCTTTCCCATCCTCGTAAAAAGTTTCCTGTCTCTCTTCTTCGTTTAAATCTCCTCCCACTGCAATGGTTATACATGATTTCCACAACACTATCAGATCTTATTTTCCCGCTATCGGACGATTTTTACTGATGGTTCTAATGAAATCGGAGCCTCTTTTATTCTTCCGGATATTAGATTATTCTCCGTCTTCCCTTTTTCTGTACGATCTTTATTGCTGGACTAAATATCTCCGTTCAGTTAACAATTATTTCATTATCTTACTCAAACTACTTCTTTTCATATTCTTAATCACTTGCATCATCGTTTACATGCGTTCCTTCATCTAAATTTTTCTCTTACACCGTTCTATTCACATCGACTTCCTTCGGATCCTTAGCCATTGTAGAGGGTATTGAAATATTTCTTTAAAATTCCAGCTACTTCCCCGGTACAAAAATTTCGCAACTTTGGTCAGATATCTGCGTCGCTTCTTTTTCCGATAATTTTTTTTTTACCTATCCACCTAACCACGACTACCTATTCTTCCAATGGTTTTTGCCGCTTTTCTGTTATTCGTTTACTTAATCCTGTGTTCCCTTCAGATTTTCGGTTTTATTTTATGCTCTCTCCAAACTGTTAATCACGAAGCTATTTGTGATCTTACCCGCATTTACTCTCAGTGTCCTCCCTTTAGACCGAGCATGGTATTTCGTATTCTAATTTGTTATTAGTGCCCTTTTATATTCCTTATCACCTTTCTTTCATTATCTTCATTTTTTTATCCGTTTCTGCTTGGATCAGTATCTAATTAACTCTTCTTCCCACTGCAATCTCGCTTCTAGACAGAGGTCCGAAGACGCGCCAGAAATTTTAAAAAAAAATAGCTTTTTTAGCTGGGATCGAAAGAGAAAAAAAATAGCGCTGCTCAAATTGGATTGAAAAGAAAAAAATTCCATTTTGGTGTAAGCATTAATCTATAGCTTTTAACATAGTCTGGTAATCACGCGTTTAATATCTTTGGTGTTTTCAAAATTGAAGGACGAAACTTACATTCTTAAAAATTTCATTCGCGACATACTTTACGATGACTTTACACATCCCCTATTGATAAAAATAAGCGCTTGCTGTATACAAGCCAGATATGTGTTTTCCGGATGACAATAAATATTAAGTATTCGGAAATCTGTGAAAATTTACAAATTGGTACGTACTTGGGATTTGGCAGAAACTGAAATGCGGCGGGAAGGAAAAATTATGCTGCATAGGTAAAATTGAAACAATCAGGTGAACAAAAGCGGCAGTTGATGTTGACGTCAGTAAGAGCTAAGTAGACACGGTGTCTGATTGTAAAGATGGATGTGCTATACAGGAAATTACAACTTTCTTTACCTGTCGACCAGCTCTACACGAAACCGTAATTATATAGCCATCAGGGAGGCTGCTATCTACATTTCGTACACAAACGACAGAGTGCCTTGCAAGATTGTTCGATGCCCTCAGAACTTAAGACGCGTGCACGAGCCACGAATTATGCTTTGACAAGAACTTGCTAAAATGTTCGTCTTTACTCACCTCTTTCTCTTCTCATTTTATAACGCATATCTAACACGCCACTAATACTCTATCGTCGGCTCTGCTTACTTTCACTTGTAATGGAAAAACTGCTAATATCTAGTTCCTCAATGATGAAAATCGCTGTTCTGTAAGTACGTGTTTGTCCTTTTTTGATCGTTGCTGCCCCAGTTATTCCTAAATAGTAGTGCTTCATCATGGTCCAATGAAGATGCGCTAAAAATATTTTTATTTCTCGGATGAGATTATTCGGTTAAGATTTGCTTGATAATTTTTTTCTTTAATCGGCCACTAAACCGAAAATTTAATTACCCTAAATGCTATTTCAGTCCCGTTCTCGGCGTCTGGGATTGCGTAGTAATAAACCTAAACCCAACGCGCTGCTGATAAAGGTAAGTCTCATTCCCTTGATAAGGAATCATGAATTGTGAATATAAGCTTCTCATAATAGTACTAAGTCTATTATTGGATCTGAAGAGTAGGGCCGGTTCCTTTCTTCGGGCTCAGTATTGAGAGTATTTTTTTTTTTTTTTAAATATAAATCGGTATGCATAATTATAACGTAAATTTTGTTCCTTTTCTTTAAGATTTGGGTACCAACTTTTTACTGAAAAAGTAACAATAGACTTGTTTTGTTTTTTACCTTTTTCATAAGAAAAAAATCAAAAAATCTTTACATATATTTTTCCCCAGTAATGTGAATGTAATATTCGTGAAATGATTAAAATAGCACGAGTTACGAGAATATATATGTCAATTTCTTTACACCTTAGTAAAATTCAGTCGTCTCTTGTTACTTTACCGTATATCCTGGTTGGTTTTTTTTTTTTTTTATTTCTTTTAAATTGCGATCTGGCTAATGTAGCCAATAAGCAATTGGAATGGAGGTTGTGACATGATAGGAGATGTCATTCAACAATAACACTCCGCGTTGCTTTACCAGTCAATCAAACCGGTGAGGAAAATCTAGGGGCGTATAACGATTTAGTCTATGATTGCCGTTGCCTGAGTCTAATAAATCAACTGCTAGCGGGTTTGGCTGGCCTACTAACCTACGCAAGCAACGCTCTCTATAATTTTTAATTACTTTACTTACCTCCGGTGGTACATTTAGATCCTGATGTAGGTTATCATTACGCATGTACCATGGTGCATTAGCTATTATTCTCAGTATTTTTTACTGGCATCGCTGCGTAATTTTAATATTAGACGCTGATGTTGTTCCCAACGAGAAGAAATATACCGTAGGTCCACACCGGTTTGATAGCTGTATTATATAACAACAATTCTGATGTCAGCGATAACACGGAAGTTTTGCCCAAGAGTACATCTCCCTCAGCTTCAAGTTTATTTCCTTGGCTTTGATTTTAGTATGCTCCTTCCATGTCAAACGGCGATCAAGCCACACGCCCAGGTATCTGGCTTTATTACCCTCTGAAATGGGACCATCAAGATCAACAGGGAGGACATGTACTGCGTCTCGTTGTGAATGTAACATGCGCCGACTCGGACGAATTGATCTTAGTCCTCCATAGTTGTGCCCATTTTTTCAGGTCATTCAAACCAGCTTGCAAGTTCTCCGACGCTGGAACCGGATCGCTGTTCCTCGAAAATAGTGCTGTGTCATCAGCAAATGCTGCGACCTTCACATTGGACCTAGCTGGAAGGTCATGTGAGTATACAAGAAAGAGGATCGGTCCTAATACTGAACCTTGGGGAACGCCAGCTTCGGCAAGATAAAACTCTGATACATCGTCGCCAGATTTTACTTAAAAGTACCTATCTGTCAAGTATGAAGACAGTAGTGGGTAATAGGAGTGTGGCAGGGTTTTTTTTATTTTTGAAAGCAATCCCTCGTACCATACGCGGTCGAAGGTCTGACTAACATCCAGGAAGGCGGCAGAACAATATTGCTTCCTGTCAAAGCGGTTACCAATGTATTTCTGAATTCTATAAACTTGTTCTACTGTAGCGTGCCCAAGACGAAACCCAAAATGTTAGTCTGGAATTATACCCCGCAGCTGTTTTATTAGCCTAGACGACAATACTTTCTTAAATATTTTAGATGGTAAAGATTTCTGGCTAACCTGATGTAGAAAGAGACAAAAAGCTCGTCGAGAAAAATCATCGTGTACTCTTCATATCTTATAAAAGAATAGTTGATAAAAATAAACATTAAGGGAACTAACTGGTTACATAAGAATAATAAAATTCGAAGGATATTGGGAAATAACGATATTGGAAAAGCTTGAGCAAAACCGAGCGGAATTCATGATTTTTGGTGTTTTGAAGATTTTAATGAAGTTTAGTTTATCGGCAACTTCTTCTAGTGACGTGAAAATAAAGGAGTTGCGACTAGAAAAAATTGAAGGAGTCTGTATCTGTCGAGGAAAAAATAGGGTTCGGTAAGAGAAATAGATGAAATGTTACGAGGCTATTTCTTGAGAATTAATTCAGCGTTGCGGGACAGAATAGTACGTTACGATAATTACGATTGTTCAAAGGAAGAGAAGGAAAGTACCGGCGAGGAACGGAAATGTTTTGCGGATAGTGAACGATTCTTCTGAAGAATTTGATGGAAGGATCTAGGTTTTTTGAGCAATGTCTGAAAGAAAGAAAAAAAGCTGAACTAATAAGACTAGATTTTCATTTGAGGATACGTTTTTGTAGGTCATGATTTTACAAAGATGAAATCGATCTTGAAAAACAGAATACGACGGCCCGTAGCTAAATCGTTATTCACGTTTCTGTAAGTGACCCAGTTTTATTGTAAAAAATTTTAGCGACGCCAAAGGGAGCTAAATTTCCTATATTACGATCGAGCGATTGCAGTATAACGTGTGTCTTCAGCTCTTGAAAAGGGTACGCAATCGGTATTTATGGAGTTGGGCGGATAATTGTTGTTAACAGAAGAAGAAGAAGAAATTTGAAATGATAGCTTTATGTCTTTAGGTTGTTGAAGAGGAGGCGAAGATTTTACGTTTCGAAATAGAAAAAAATTTCCTAAATTTATACTCTGTTCTTTTTGATAGGAGAAGAAGTTGAATTTTCTAGGAGTACTAAATGACGTACACTAAAATAAAACGGCAGGTGCGAAAAAAACAAAAACATCAAAATAATAAATAAATATAAAAACTAAATATAAACAATGCGCAATCTACAGAAGAAATATCGAAAGTCGTAAGAAGTAATAGAATAACGTAAAACCATATCAATTGAAATAAAATAAGTTTCAACAAATAGATAAACGCTGTAAAGACAATTTTAATATTACATTCAGTACCTGAAAAGAAACAAGATGCGCTAGGGAATGTTATTTTAATTGAATTTTCTCTAAACGAACCCTAAGTAAAGAAAAAAAAAAAAAAAAACCTATAAAATAAACCAAACAATTTTATGGGTCGAATTGTGCACCAGACCGAAAACGCAGCAGAAAGTCGACCTCGAATTGCGTACTGCCTTTAAAAAAAATATAACATCGATGAAGAAATAAAATGAGTAAAAGTGTCGTTCTTTCAGTGACTTCCAAAATGTCTTATCATATCTCGATGGGGAACGTTTGTTATTTCGAATAACGGATCTATATTTCAGTTGTTCAAAGAAAACCTCCTTAACGGTTTGCGAAAAATAAGCTATCATCCCATTAGCAGTATGGTTCTTATTCTAAATATTTTTAACCATCTAGGAACGTACACATATTTAAAGAAATGTTGCATAAATTAGAATAATTTTTTGCACGAATATTACATAAAATAATGTCAACTACAATAATTTCTAACTGAATATACACTTCAGTGCACGGCATATCTATGTTTCATGAAGCTTGTGTTTCACATTAATAGACAACACGTCCGGGAAAAAAATATCTTTTTGAACTTTTACGTTTCCAACAGCCTCCCCGGTAATTTAAATTTAAAGCTAAAATATGGCTATATATTTTTTTAATTTTCTTCGAATACATCCGTTTTTTTTTCTACAAAAGATTTTATTTGGACACGTGGCAGGCCCGTGACATCTCCACCGGGGAGACTTTTTTTTTTTTCCCCTAAATTTATATGGTCCATGTGCTGTGTGTAATTGCCGGGATTATTACAGCACATGGGGATCAGTGCAGAATCAGAAGTGTTTTAATAGGTTAGCCGTTACCGCCGTCGAACGGCAGTTTTCGGAATAATAAAAATTTTATTTTATATTTTGCGTTCGAGCTATAAAAAAAAAAAAAAAAAAAAGCCTAATGCTACGAGATATCAAGAAGAAGGGAATTCATATCAAATAACATCCGAAATCAAGGCCTCGAAGAATAGTAATGTCTGTATCAATATATTTATGAAAATTACATTCGTTTTTAGATGATCCAAATGGGGTTTCAATTAAATGGTTATTGGAAATGTTTATTTCATGCGATGCAAAGTTTTTGTTTGTTACACATATTTTAAATTTCAGGAATAATAATAATATCTGTTGGCGAGTTATACATTTTGAAGTGATTTTTCGGTAATTTTAAATTCGTCATATTATATATTCTTAACTTTTTGCGCGATGTTTAGCGCTCAGGAGTTAGAAAAGATAATTAGCTGTTCGAACATGCATTTTCTGAAAGAGCGTTTCAATACCACTTTTGTACACAACTTCACATTTAAATGTGTAACCGTCGTAATTTTTCCTCATACAAAAAACATCAAAAATTTTCCGGCTCGCAATGGTACATAACAGTAATTCGACTGCTTATATTATTACTGCTTCACTTCTAGTCATAGAAAATAAAACGATGTGTTTCAGAATTTTTATTTTACAGCGGCTTTATAGAATTCCAACTGTTGTTCCAGAAATATTCATCCCCGTAATAAAACTGTCAACACTGATAATTGCTTAACATTAATGGTATAATATGGAATTAACATTAATAGTATATACGAAAGCGAAATATTTCATTAAATATAGTAGTAACTTGTAAATAAAGCAAAATGTTAGCTGCCGCTGTGTCAAAAGCTGGTGTATACACGTTTGATCACAAATATAATTCTTCTGAAACTACGTGTAGAAAGGTAAAAGATCATTCATGTAAATAAACAATCAAGAGTATGTTGAATTACACTGAAAGTTGAGCAACTGGCAAATTGCAAAAGTCAGAATCAATTTTTAATAATTAAAAAATAATCGAGAACATAAGTATGTATCACAGTTATTTATCAAAAGTATGTGATATTTGTTTCGTAAACTAATAATGAAACTGGAAAACCACCTTAGTTTTGAAACCTCTGTATTCAACAAATATCATGGTCCAGTGTTGTTTTCGTTCGTTTTCTTTATAAATTTATAATCGTATTTCATACGCTGCGTCGTGCGACAAGACGATTCGTCGATACGCTAGTTCAGCTTGCAATGCTAACATTGTAATTTGCACAAATATATATATATATATATATATGTATGTGTATATATATATATATATATATATATATATATATATATATATATATATATACTCGTACATACTACTACTACTAGAAGTGATAACAGTGAAGCAAAAAAGTAAATAAAGAATCAGGAAAATCAGCCAAAAAGTAAATAAATAATCAGGATAGTCCGCTACGCGATTATCCAAATTCCGAAGCTGATCAAATACACACATTTAACGACTGATTCATTTTTGCGGTGAATTTTTTGTTTTGTATTACGCCTTGCCTGATTGTATTCTGGTTTTTGATAAAAAAAAAAAGGCGATTGTCCTAACCATAATATTTTCAGTCGGTTTTATTAACATTTGTTAATTGGTCTATTTTTAAATTGAATTCCATTTTCTGTATTTTTTTTATTTGAATTTTAAAAAATGAAACCCTTTTTTATAGAAAACGGTAGAAAGTACAGATTCAAAAACTTAGTTTTAACTAAAAGTTTAATGCTTTTTAAACAGACCCCTTGCAATTAAATTGTTTTGTTTCTTTTCACGCAATTGATCGAAATCAACTATACCCTGAAATATATTAACCGAATAATGTTAGTCTCGGGTCTGCGTGACGCTTCTATCTAGCAACTGGGTTTGTGCAATAGCTTCCGATAATTATCACTCTACGATGTTGTTACGTTTTCGGTTAGTCAGGAATGGAAAGAGGGAGACCGAGAGCATACAAATGTAAGCCCATTTTAATACACTTTCGGGTGTAAAAAGCTTTTGCGACGATCTGCAATTCTCACACGTATACAATTATTAGATTTATTCGTCTCAATTACGGTCATGCGCGTTTCGAATATTATTTCTTTAATTTTTTTTTAATAGTTCTACGTCATAGTTTTCTAAATGCCGTGTATAGGTTATCCGCGAATGCAGATAGCCTAGACTTGTTTGGCGGTTTTCGCGTATGAAAAATAAAAGTGACTGCAAAATCCTTTTTCGTCAACCAATCCTGCTGGCGGTACAATGCGTACTTTTTCTCATTCATCTTTTGTATCATCACATTTCCTTCGAATAACTTTTAAATAAAAGTTCCATCGTTTATTGCACCGCGGTAATGACCACAGTTGACAAGCCCAAAAAAAAAAAAAAAGAAACTCATCCGGTAAGATTTCACAGCTTGTGGTGACACTGGCGAGATAAACAATATGGCATTATATATTCGAGACAATTATGAGAGTAAATGGTAAAAATTTCAAGGTCGTCAGTGAACCACGGAGCTACCACTACAGTGCGCGTCCAACTATTGTAACTAATTTATCAGGTTGTTCTTGAGTTGGTCATCGTTGTTGAATCGTTGCGTACCCAAAAACCGTTTAAACAAGAGGAAAAGTTGAAAAGCAGACGGGTGTTCGAAGACCAACCATTTCCATTTTTCGATGTGCTGGAGCGTCACGCAAAAGATCAAGATTTGTTTTTTCGTCAAAA
Source organism: Icerya purchasi (assembly GCA_039619475.1). Classification (NCBI taxonomy): domain Eukaryota; kingdom Metazoa; phylum Arthropoda; class Insecta; order Hemiptera; family Monophlebidae; genus Icerya; species Icerya purchasi. The sequence goes on along the minus strand of CM077115.1, from coordinate 293,404,903 downwards.
GGCCCAGTCGCGCTTGTTTCTTTTTTTGGCTTTTTTCAAATTATCCAACGTTTGGCAGTAACTATCGAAGTTTATGGTGCTACCTCGAGGCACAAATTCGATCAAATTAGGACCTTGAAATTTTTTACAATTTACTCTCATAATTGTCTCGAATATAATGCCATATTGTTTATCTCGCCAGTGTTAAGCTGAGATCTGAAAGCGTGGCGGAGACTTTTGAAACGCCTCTCGTATTATACATAAATAAATTAATGACTATTCGACACGATGAAGAATCCTTTAACAGCCTCTTTTACTTTATAGAAATGTAATAGAAATTCATATATAAACTGTTGTAGATTAAATTTATCGCTTTTGAAAACTTCTTTTTGGTTTAAAGAAAAAAAAAAGAAAAAAAAAAAAAAAACAGATTTATTATTCTTCACGAATGACATACTTACATTTCCTGCTTTATTACAACTTAGTTTGCATCTTTGTTCCTAACTACTATTCTAGATTTTACACTTTCCCAAATTACAATTTGCGCAATTTCCAAACATTTATGAACTCTCTTTCCTTTGTTTTTATCATAGGCGGAAATGCGTGTTCTCCCCTTTTACAACAAAACCAATCACACGATATTATAACATTTCATCTTTTAGATGATCTATTCCTCCGCAATATTAGTTCTCCTACACTCCCCTCTTTCTAATTTCGGCCCCGATTGTTCACTGTATAGCCCCCCTGGGTATTGTGACCGTATGTCTATCGTCACTTTTTTTAATCAACTTCTCTCTTCGTTTTCCTTTAATTATCCTTCTTACGCTTCATAATAGCTTCTTTACAAAGTTGATTGACCTAATTTTCGTTCGTTTGTTGATCAGTCACTTGAATCCTTTTTATCAGTATGATTTCTTTATCGGGGTTCTATTTCTTTCGCCTTAATTCGTTTTTCCCCTTGTCGTCCTTCAGCTTGTAAAAAGGTTAAACCCATTTTCCTCCATGCTTTTTTTTTTCTTTTTCCTGGTGGCGCCCATGCACCATTTTTAACTGCAATGGACACTACAGCACACGGGCCAGGGTGAAAAGGCTACCTTTAAATTTACCTATTAAGCTGTTGGTTTTAAGAAAAACGAGTAGCATTTATATGCGCGTTGAGCCATTTGACAATATAGTTTAAAAGTGGAACACCGGCAAAAGCGGAGCGGGCGAACGCTGCACATCGTTATAACAGATGTTCCGCCGAAGGATAAGAAGAGCCGGAACAGAAAGGGCACGTGGGTGGAAGAAGTATGGTTGAATCAGCACTGTAAGGCTATTTTTGATCCAAGTCCACCCACTGTCAGATCATCTCGCTTTTATCCGACTCTCAACAATTTTCTCGCTCGTAAATAAGCCAATGCTAGAACTAAATTTATTCCAAAAACTGCTGGAGAAAAAAAAAAAGTTTAAAAAGCTTTTATATTCCTCTTTTTCACGTTCTACTTTCATTTCTCCTGTATTTGAAGAACGATCAAGGTCTTTAAATCTCTCCTATCCTACTATATTTTTAACCGTAACCTCGCTTCTAAAAAAAAAAAAAATCTTTTTTATTAACCCTATAAAGTTCTTTGCTACGTTGCTATCGTTAACAAAACATATTCTTTGTTTTTTTTTCCACCTCCCCATAAGTTTTTGGTTTTTCGTTTCACTTTTGTAGAACTGGAAAAATTTTCACGTAATTCTTCTAACACCATTTCTGGAATATATATAGGGGGAATTTCCTTTTCTATTCTCAAAAAGCTTTCTGATATTTCTCTTAAACTTATTTAACCTCCTTCTTCGCTCCGGTTCTACTCTCCTTCATCTTTTGGAATACCTTCATTGTTATTTCGATCCTTAAGCTAAACGCTTTCTCAGTTTGTCCAAATTAAATCTTGTTTCCTGCTTTAGCAATCTTTCCGAAAATTTAGTTGCCATCTGGTCTTGTTTGGTAGCTGGTACTCTATAATCTGCTATTTAATAACACGATTCATTTTCGTCTTGGACCCGGCTATAGTGTAATGGTACATTTTTGCTTTACACGCTATTTGAATACACAAAAATCTTTATTTGACATTTTTACCAGCTTTTGATAACGCGTCCATCTAAGTTTCTTCAATATAATACTTTTTTTTTTACGATCACGGATCACTTTTCATTACTGATAGTCTTTTCCATTTTAAAACCGTCGTTATTTGCTCCTCTCTCTACATCACTGCTAGATTAATCTCTTCCATTTATTATGGTCGCTGTCAAAACCCAACTTTGTACTCGTACAACATCTATTGTTATTAAAATTGTTTCTTTGCCTCTAAATTCTTTTTTTGTTTCTTTTTCCGACTTTCTCTCAGCGCAATATCGAACCAACTCTCAACTGAAAAACGCTTTATCGAATATCTTTCCTTTTATTTTCTCTCTCTTGAACCATTTCTGTCATCTTTACTTTCATTTGTGAGACTTGTTTAATATTTTCCTTCTATTAAATAAAGATCTAATTCCTCTTGTTTCCTCCTTATTCCGGTGTCTTCTTGGACTGTTGCCTTTTTTAATCCCCATAATCACATCAGTCATCTGTACGAACTACGCAGGTTTCAAACTTATTTCGTTCCAGAAACTTCTTCCGAAGTTACTGGATACTAGAAAAATCCGGGAAAAGTAACAGCGGATATCCCGAGATGGGGAACAAATAAGTTCATTATTCTTTTATCGAATTTAGTATATTACGCGACTTGACTTTACAGTGCCCGACTCTAGGTCAACGGTATAGAAACCGTTTTAATTTTGCTGTATCTTTAGACCATAACTGTATTTAACCTCCTTGAAGTAATGTATTGCCAAAAATTACATTAAAACTCAACAGCAATAAAGTTGAATTTTAGATTTTTCAATGGAATAATCAGGAAATTTTTAAAATGAAAGAAGCTTTTCTTTTTTTAAATCACTTCAGGAAAATAAGAGAAAATATTTATATTCTCTCGTAGCAAATAATTAATTAGTCAGCAAGTATAAAAAAATTGTGCACTGTTTTAAATCACAGTTGCGAAACTATCAGTTTCAGTGTAATCTGCAAATCGAACACGATTTACGGAAAAATATAGGCACTGGTAGCTGCTTATGCCGTTAGTCGATTAATCAACGCCATCATCATTTTATTATCCGAAAATTATTAAAAATTCGAACATTTATCATCTTCTATAGCTTTCTGAGAGTCTACAATTCTCCGATTCGTTTAATATCATTATTCATTTCCGTTATTTTATGTTAATATTATCAATAAACACAGTAACTTAAACACTGCAAGCAGAAAATACATGTATTATTTTATTTCGTACCAATACGGAGACTTCCTAGACCAAATTTTGTTACCGTGAATATGTAGCGCAATGCCAGGGGGGATACCTGTATCGGTTATAATTTAAGTAACCTATATTTTCTGCTTGCATTGTTTATTAATCCTCGAGCTATATTTTCCGATCACGTTCTGCCACAACTTGAACAGTTTTTACGAAGTTCAGTTCCATAAGCTGCACAATATTCATGTTCGGATCAAGGTTGTCCCTTTCACATCTTCCGGATTTCGATCTCGAATTTTATAAACTTTCTCGTCTGTAACAGAGCGATTTTCATCTTCTAATGTTCATCTTCTGTGCACGAATTTTCAAATTCGGCGCCAGTATTAACTTCGTACGAACAAAACGTAAAAACTTAATGAAGGTCGCGGAAAGAGAAGACGCTAAACAAAATTTAGAAGAAACAAACAAATCACCAGCTCCCGTTAAAATAGATCAGACAACGTTTCGAAAGTTATTAAAATACTTGAAAGCTTTTTTAGTTTAAGACTAATTGGTATTATCAGAATTTGAGATTCCTTATTTAGGAAAATATCAAAGTCTCGCGTGGAAAACCCTTCATTTTCTTATTTATGCCTTAGTTTTGGTGATTGTGTACGGATTAATTAAATTCAAGAATAAAACGATTTTTACGTTAATTCGAAATCCTTTTATTTATTCATTGTTATGGTCATATTCATTGACTCCTTTTTTTCTCCGTCACCTAAGAAATATGTTAAAACATATATATATATATATATATATCAGCGGCGGATCCACGGGGAAGCTGTATAGGGGACATACTCCCCCAGAAGAAACAAAGCCTCTATGACAAAAATTTATTATAACTGAGAAACTTAATTTATGCTATAAAAGATATTTATATGAATTTTACCTACGGATTTTAATAATTAATATTTAATACTGTTTTCTAGGAAAACTATTAATGTTCCTTTTTTATTTTATTTTAAATGTAATTTTATCATTGTGATCTTTTGCCATTTTTATTTATTTTTAATTTTTATTTTGTAATTTTAACTTAAAATAGTTCAATGAAAAATATATAGATTTTTTTTTTTTTTTACTTCCCCACTCGGACAAAGAATTCAGATCGGATTTCTAATAAAAATAAAAAAGAAGTAAAGTCTAATAAAACTACCATATTTAAGGTATAATTTTATAATTTCGTTTTATTTTTCACCCCTAAATATAAGACAAAAGTTAAATTAAAAATTGTAATAATTACGTATTTTTAAAACATTTTTAAATCTCTCAAAAAAGGTGGTTGTTATTTGATTTTCTTTACGAAACAAGGGGTATTTCTCAAATCTATTGCTTACCGTAGAAGATTTTACATAATTATATAATTTCCCCCCCAAATGTCTTTCTGGATCCGCCCCTGATATATAAATATGTATATGTATTGTTCAGGTCTGATTTGAAGTAAATAATTCGTGAAAATACTTATTTCAACTATCCGGGTAAAATTGTATTGGGTACCATTTGATGAAGAAGTCGTATTCAAAAGTGGCTAACTAAAAATGGTCCAAAATTCTCAACAATGTAATCAAAATCTATCTGGAAACTGCGAAAGTTTAGTCGGCTGGTCAACGTTCTAAATACTCCTATTTCCCGTCATCAGCTACAGTTATCTCGAACTAATATTTCATCAATCGCGTATTCTCCGTATTAATTAAGGAAACCGACACTCACGACGTTAAATGCAACTTCACTTCTCCGAATTTGCCATGCGCTTATCAAAACAAAATGCAACGGGGCTGTGGCGGCCGCTTGCTCAACTGCATTCCGAAAATGTTTTTCTCTTCCCTATGCGTCGATTTTAGTCCGCTTTGTTCGAACTGTACTTTTTGTGCAACGACCAACTTCTGACCATAGAGGAAACATTATATGAAGTTTGTCATCATCTCAGTCCAACATTAGTAAAATTCTTCTCGCCGACTCCAGCATTTGCGAGAAAATGCTCGAGAAAGTCGCACCGCTCTAGAATAACTAAACTCGGACTGGGGGATTAACTAAAAATCTGTGAAAGGAATTAGATCTGCAATCGAAATAGCAACAGTGATGAGGAGGCAACCAATACATCACCGTAGCGATCCAGCTTGGAATTGACCGACATGGAGCAGAGTAACTGATGTCATTACACTGAGGACACACGTCCTACCCGTCAGTTCCCCCTCGACAACTGTCCAGCCCTCTTTATGTTCCATATACCATTTTTCATTCATCATTTCTCCTGTTCTCCTGTAATATTCTTTATCTCTCCCCTCGCGTTAAATTCCATTCTTCTTCCTCCTCCTGTTTTTACCCGCTTGGGCCGTTAAAAATTAAATCACTTCGCCGCAACATATTTGTGCTATCTTATACTTATTTCCGCAACGAAACAACTATATAAATATTTCTAAGAACTCTTATTGTTGTACGCAACATATCCGATTATATATATATATATATATGTACAATGAATTAATGTAAAAGCGTGTTGGCGGTTTTCGCACCGAATAATGTGTAATTATTACGATGTCATTCCGTATTTCCTGTTCGATGTATTCATTTACCTTTTATTTTCAATTTCAAATATACGGAAACACTAACGCGTTACAAAAGGATAGGTTTTTGGAATTGGGTATCACGTTTCACTTAACTTCCACGTCGAATAAAAATCATATAGTTGAAAATGCATTAAAACGAAAAAAGTAGGGGAAAAAAACCCAGAAATATTCGAATAAACTAGCGAATATTAGATATCCGCGGACAACAATGATGGCAGTGGTTATTAGGCAGAAAGTAGGACGCGGCGGTAGTTTCCAGTAAGATAATAACGGAGCGCCGTTCTCAGAGTTCCGTTGCAGCCCGGTGGCATTGACTGAACAGATTTAGATTTATTTTTCGATTAGCGCGCGCGATGTTAATGTCAGCGATAAACTTTGAAAGATGTCGGATTGAAAACGGCGAATTGGATTAAGGCATTATGCAACCGGAAACCCGGTGATCTTTAAGTGTGGGTCTAGTGCAGCTAGTGAACAGATTCATTATGAGCTCGGACACGATGCCAATCTAGCGCCCTTATGTTTTTACATTATCTGCAGGCCGGTATTTTCCTAAAAACCGCGTTCATAACGCTTGACATTTCCAGCATAATTACTCAACTGATCGTAACTCGATAGCGAATAGGCAAAAAATGATCTGACTACGCTGAATGTTTGTGTGCCTTCGGGCGGTGACGGCGCGTTCGCTTAATATCTAAACCAAGTCAAAATGTCGTCATCAAATTTACATGTTGTTCATAAATAAACGTATGTGATAAACGTGTGACAGCGATTAATTTATTGAGATTTGCTCACTTTTTACGATAAGTCTGCGCGGTCGTAACTTTTTGCAAGTTTTATTCCGTAATGTTCACTAGAATTTTTCTGTGAAAGCAAACGCGGTAGAGTGATGCTGAAGATTCACTAAAAACAGGTGGCGCGGAAGAACTCCATTAAGATAAAGTCTATTAGGAAATATAGGAGAATGCATTTCGTGATTTTGTTCCAGAATAATGTCGCAAAGAAGACGAACATTTCACGATAAAAATCTCGTGATGTTTAAAACGTTCAAATCTTGTATTTTTTTTTTGTTCTTAGCATTTTAATTTTATTATTTGAATTTGAATAGTTATTATTCGTACGACTTACCGGCGAATTTCCGGTACCTCTATACGTTTCTTTAGAAATGCGTCCCCGGCTAATAATTTTATTATCGGCACAACGGAAGTAAATTAACGCGCATTTCTAATACACTCCCGTTCAGACTGTAATTACAGTCTGCATCACTACGGAAAATGATATTTAGAAATGTGTACAGGGCGGTAACGAATTAACAAGCTGGAAAAACGAAAAACGTTCTTCGACTCTCTGACCAATGGGAATTCTCGACTTTAGGTAATCCGGAATCTAGTGAAAGTCCAATAGCTCCCCCTGAAAATGTGATGAATCTTTTGATCATCAATAAATACTAATGCGAATAAAAAAAAAAAACGGTATTTTTAACTAAAAAGTTTAATTCGGCTTCTGCGTTCGCGTTAGAGTTTCGAAAAAATTTACGATTCCGTGCCGCAGTGACCGTCACGAAGAATTCTTTCAGATCTTTTTAGAATGAAGAAAAACTATCAAGGATGAAAAAAAAAAAAGAGAAATACGCGAAATACCAACTTTTTTACCATCATTTTTACCTATTTCAGTATTATCAATAATCCATTTTACCATTTTTATATATTTTAAAATAATAATCGATTTCATTTATAATCAAAAATCGATGTATCTTTTATTGTACTTTCATTTTAAAAAACTTACCTTTTCAGTAATATATACTGCGATAGCCATTAGCTTCGAAGCGCGTTAGTGTTTTAATTTTAAATACATTATTATTTTATAAAAATGTATATATAAATATAATTCATTTAATGGAAATTTAAATTGGAATTTATATATCGCAGCTTCCGATTTGACTTATTAAAAGCGGGGGTTAATGATATCTGCAATCGAAAGAAATGGTGAAACAGAAAACGGCGCCAACCAACCATTTTAAAAATCGCTGACTTAATCATTTAAGCAAGAGAATCGAACCATCCTTTTTCAGTGCCGCTCGGTCGATGTCCATCATAGGCCTATTATTATTACCTGTATTGAATACATGAATCGTCTTCCTCGGGAAGGTATTAAAATGCGGCTGATGAAATCGGAAAAATCATCACGATATGTTTACAAACTGCCGATGGTAATTAATATAATAATCGAGTACTTCGATGTGAACAACGTGAAAGCTTGAAATACGTTACTTTCAGAATGAAATACAAATCGTATCTGTGGCGCGATTTATTAGAATTCTATATTATTATTTTTACCTTGTTTGTTTGCTAAGCGAATAATTTCGGTGATATCTTCCTACTTATCTCAGAGTAAAGCCTATATATATATATATACATATATATATATATATATATATACTTCGCTCTGTTGTTATATTGGTCAGCAATCCTACCTCGAGAGAATCTAGAGTCAATGTGGTCGAGTTTTGAGTCGGCTGATTCAGTTAATTCGTGAGTGCTCATAAGTGAGAAATTTTATAATTCTGGCCATTACATTAAAAATTCGCTTAATTTCATCGAAATCTATTTTCGGTTGTTGATACAATTGGCCTCCGTTTAATTTCGCTTTCTCGTTCCATGCCAATTAGGTAAGGTATTTGTTGAAAAATAATTTTTTTAATACAGTTTTTCTTTTGCACGTACCTGATCGTGTTCAAATGTAATCACCACATGGATGTATCACGTTCTCATTAAGAAAGGTGTAATTTAAGTTGCGTGCTAGTTATTGTGCCCCCACCGCAAGTACCTGATAAAAATATTACCCAGATATCGTTAATTTATTTTATTATATTTTACTTTTTTATCGCGGAAGAATCGCTATAGTCCGCATCGGTGATGAAGTTTTTTTGTTTTTTTTTTTGTTTTAAATTAACTCAACGATTAAAACATTATGCAGTTAAATGGAGAAAGAGGAAAAAAACAACCTTATCACTAGCCCGTGAACAGAGAAACTAACACACAGGCGTATTGGCTTCCGGAGCATTCGGACAAAAAACAGTAAATGCGTTATATCGGCGCCACCGATTCAATCACTGCATTAGTAGAAATTAACCATTTCCAACATTTTCACCCGGAACAACGGCAAAATAATAACCTGTAACAATTTAAATTAGAATTATAGACTTTTGCGAAACATAAATCACTTATTACGGTGCAATGTGTCGTCATCAGAATTAAATATTTTCCCCGCTAGCTTAAAAACCTACTTTATGCTTCATGTTAAAAAAAAAACAACAAAAAACAGTACATCTTATATCGGTATAGTTTTTTTTTTTGATACATATATTTTTCGATAATGATGGTGCTTTTTTTTTTTTTTTTTCATTCTCCTTTTCTTTTAATATATGACTCCCGCATGTGGACTATTAAAGTGCGCTGTGGTTAAGTCGCTTGACTACCAAACCAGAGGTCACGAGTTTCAGACTTGCCTCGTTCCTGATTCAAGTCGCTGTTCAAGTGGTATTTACCTAATCTGAAATTGAATTGGGTAGCAGAGAAATTTAGGAAAGTAAAAGCGGATAATCCAAAAGTAGAAAGGAACTAGCCCCAGTGTTCTCTTTAGATCCATTAGAACCTTAAGTACCAGTATGGAAAGCTTAACTTCACAATCCATGATACCTTATCAAGGATATATGGGACTTGCTTTACTTATTTATGTAGACTACTGCCTTTACGTGGCAACTATAGAGTTAAGCTATAGTTAAAAAAGAAAGTCTGGTAAAAGGAGTTGTGGTCCTCGCCAGTTTAATGTTAAATGTTGTTCTTCTCAGATTCATCATAAAAAGCTCGCAGTAAGTTCGGTAAAAGTAAAATTTTTCAGAATGCTTTTTCGATCCGGCGGACGCAGTCAGTCATTTTGTTGTGGCTCGATAAATCACTTCCGGCTTGACCACTAAACAACCACGTCGTGTTTAGAAAAGCGTATAATTGTCGGGAATTAATAATGTTGGCTGTGGAAGCGATGACAGGCGTTTATTACGCCGCAGTAGCTTCTTGTAACGCAACGAGTATTTTTTAAACTGATTTACATATTAACTTAAACGGCCAAGAAATAATACGCCACCTGTCATTAGATAGGCGTGTGTCTGTGTGTGCGTGTGTGTGTGTGTGTCTTTAATTAACAGCGACTGCTCTTCCTAATCGCAGCTGTTATTGTTATTATTGTTCTTAATTATTATTATTGCATTGTATAACCTTACTTTATTTTTCCCACTTTGCGCACATGCTGTAAGATTTTGCTTCTGTATTCCGTTTTATTTTTCTTTCCGATGCTTTACGAGATGCCCTTTTTTTCTTCCATTTTTCAATTGACTCGCCTATTCAAAATCATCCAAAAAGGTGATGATCAAAAAGGTGTATTAAAACTAAGCTGTACGTTTAAATTTACGTTTTTTCTGGGTTTTTTTTAAAATAGTTATGTACTTGCAAATTATTATGCGAGCGAGACATGGTTAATTCTTGATCTTTAGTATTATCGATTTTTTTTCGAATTCGTTTAGTCTAATAATTTTGCATGTTTTTTTTTTTCAATTTTTACATTTAACGTATTATTATTTATTCGATGGAAAACCGCCCGTGCATTTTTCATAACAACCAGGATAATTCAGCAAACAGTCCGGGATGGGACTTTTGCTTTTTGGATTAGCGCAGACTAGCAATGTCAAAATTAATTCTTTAGAATATAAGCAATTAATTTGAATTTTCACATAGACGCTCTCTCTATAGACCGGTTAAATATAGGGGAATAAAAATGCGTATTATCTGACTCAGCGATTACTTCTCTGCAGTATATTCTTAGTTTCGAGTGCATTTTACGTTGTTAGCCGATAATGGGCTACGCTCGAAAATGTTCCTTTAAATTGAGCTATTTCAATTAAAAATTTATACTCGTACTTATTTTTGTTTGATAATTAATAAGGGTGGAATTTGTTTATTTTATATTTATATATTCTAATAGACAGGTTATGGATTTATCTGCATTTTGTAGACTATGATAGCTGTGTTATCGTTTCGCAGCAAAATCTGAGCAACAACAATTGAATGACGTGAACTGCTTTGCCTGTTTCTCAGTAAAGTATCGCGCATTGGATGCAGCGGGAATCATATTATTTGTATGCATTTTAAACGCATCTCAGCGAGGCGTGTAAAAGTAAATAAAAATAAATATTACTGAGATGAATGAGAATGCTAAAAGTCGTCGATTACTAAACCATTCTAACGACGAAAAGGCGAATTTTACAAAGCTGACGGATTATTCGGATAGCTCGATAACAAATTTTGATATTGTCAAAAATCCGTTTAGATCGGTTAAATTTTTTCCTATTTTACTTTCGATGTCGCAACAATGATCAGTTATCGTCGTAGTTAAGAACTAAATATCTCCTTGAATCATAATTAGTTTCACCATATTACCACCACAAAACCGACCGCTGCCAATTTCCTTAGTTTTCCGATTAATAACTCGTTAGTTGTATAGATGTATATATAATGTTTTCGCTTTATGCGTAATGCATACGTAAATTAACCGGCGGATTGTGTACGATGTATTTAACGTTTTAAACACCACGATGACGATAGTATGTCCCTAAAATTTGTACTTTTGAAGTATTTCAGAGTAATCTTATTTATATAATCGGATGTTACCGCGCGTAAAATGCTATTTTATTAAAAATTGATATTCGAAGTTCTCTATGTTTAGATTGGTCTTTTGTTGGGAAATTAACTTTATTATCTCTTCTTACCGCATTCGATAACTGATAAAAAATTATACCTCGTGCGGGCTATATTTCCGTTATTTATATATTTATCGCTTTATTTCCCTTTTTTTCTATTTTATCTATTAATTATAACCGTCTGTCTGGGCGTGAACCTTTCCAGACTGCTACAAATAAGTTGTGTATTTTGAGTTAATTTAACTTGAGCCGGGCGATAGTAGCCACGCAGATTTTCTGAATTAAGATTTATGAATCAGCCAAAGCATTCATAACTTCGCATTTATAATAAGAATTTAGATTTAAATTCTTACGAGACAATTCCGAAGGAGAAAAACTGTAAAATTTATACACACGTTTATTAAATACTCTAATTGACTAGCCAATACAAATAACGGAACAAATAACCGCCATCGATAAAAAAAAAAAAAAAAAAAAAATTGAAAATATACCCAGAAAATACGACTTTATGAGTAAAAACATACAACGTGGAATTGAATCACAGGTAAACGGTTAATCCGACGATTTTCGCAGTATCCGATCGCAATTCCACTTTCTGCTTTTTTTCTTTTATTTATTTTTTTTTATTTTTTATTTTTATCGAAGCAGACTTAATTTCTTTCTAAAAATGTTCGATGATAATTACAGTTACGAGCGAATTTTCTTTGCGAACACTAAATTCATTAGCACCATTTTAAATTTTAATAGTGGAAATTATTAAATTCTTTAAATCGGGACAGATTTTAAACTAAATGCGAGATCTCCTTACAAATAAATAAATAGATACGCTTATCCATATGCAGCTTCTAGCTCCGGAGTTTCAGAAACTGTGTTTCGTAGGTGCTGAACGACTGGATTTTGAAGCTCTTCCATCCTTTTCTTTTTTCTTTTTTTTTCTCTTAAAACATTAAAATTTACTGACAATTTCGTAAGCAACAGAAACCATAAATGACGGTCATTCTTCGCTATAAGTATTATTTGAACTTCTAGTAGTATACATAAATCTCAAAGCATCTTGCACTAAGTACAATCTGACCCGGAACTTTCCAGATCTTTTTTTATCCTTCACGCCTCATGCTATGGCTCTCTCGCGTACTGTTAAATAATTTCCTAACACCAAGTTATACGAGTATACCTGAAATTTTACCACACGACATCTTTGAATAATAACAGCGATGATGGTGACGTGAAATATCGCGCATCACTACTAGTGGCGAATGAAATTACGATTTGCACCTATTTCAGGAAGTGAAGATTTTCAGCTCTGACAACGCAGACAAGCTTTTCTTGTTGCGCAGTAGCTGTGATAAATACCAGATCTAATTCGGAAAGGAGCAGTTCGAGTTATACGGCAGATATGAAACTGCTATATAAGAATTTACACAATAATAAAGCATGCAGAAACCTGAAAGATAGAAAGAAAAAGAAATGCGATAATCGAGAAAAAACAAACGAGAAAAGGAAACATCTTAAGTTGAATGCAAATGAATATTGCGGAACTTTTTACGAATCCGCCATTTTCAGTTGCGAAAAGCACAGAGGGAAGAGAAATGAATGTTCCAACTCTCTCTGTTTTCTAGATGAAGATACACTTCCTAAAAGTATCCCCGGAATATTCGTGATGTTTGTTAATCGGGTTGTACATCTTATTAACTTGTTAAACAAAGAGCATTTAAATATATCTGTATATATATATATATATATATATATATATTGAATTTTTAAACAGTAAAATTACACCGATAAGATCATGCACGTTAATGTATTTGGCAAAGTAACGAGAGTAACGCAAACTTATTCCAGGAGTCGTAGGAACAATAATTACGTACGAAAGCGTAAAGGGGATATTTTTACTCGTAAAAGTTTTCAAACTTTAATTGACCGTCGTCGTGGTCAGGACAGATAAATTTAACGTCTACTCTGCTATTGCTATTATACCGTAATGTGTATATTACATTGTAAATATATGTGAAAGAAATCTCGCAAAACGTGGTGCGAGTGAGAGTGTGCGCGTGCCTGAGATCTTTCGTTTGTCAGTTGGGGATGAATATGCTACCACGTGGTTCGCAGGACTGAAATTCCCACCCGTGAGGGAAAATGATAGTGATTGGTCGCAGAGAAAACAAAGAAAAAAAGATTCGAAGAGACACGGCCAAAAGAGATTGTGTGTCGGTGTAGCTTTTCCAAAAGTTCAGGTGAAGAAGTCGCTTTTCTATCATCCTCGTGAACTAACAGCTTCAAGAAAAAAGCAACATTTGCAGCGGAAAATAGTAAAATCGCCGCTCAGATCCGTGAAATTATCAAATAAAAGTAAAATTTCGCGGCAAAGTTGAACCGAAGTCGCGTCCCGTGCTCACATAAAAAAAGTATCGTCTGACTGAGGGGGAGCAGTCAACACCGCCGGCACTATCGTGCCGAAATTTATATTATTTTAATTAATCGTTGTCGTTCGTTTTCGATCGCGGTATATTTAATTAATTGCGCTTTTTAGCGGTCAGTCGTTCAAGAAAGGTCCCTCCGGGCAGCGATTAATAAAATTATGCATTTTAAAAAATCACATAAATTCCTGATTAATTAATGATATTGCAATAAATCAATAATTTCATAATTTCAAATGCTCGAGTTCGAATCGCGGCTGGCGTCGCTGAGGACTTCATAACGTATAATATCGTTACAATACAGATCGTTACACCGCCTCTCTTAAATGGCACCGTAATTTATATTCGTATCGTAATTAACAAAAATCAGTGTTGGAAGCGTGACTATTGAAAGTCACTATAGTAGCATATTAACAAATAAAGTTCACGTAAAATGCGCTTTTTTTTTATAAAATAATATTTAATTATTATATGTTCCGACGTATTTCTCCATTTATCTGCGGTAGTCACTTTGTTGTGCTTTCGATATTAAACTAACATGACTAAGTAACAAGTCGGAACGCGATATTTTTCTGCTTCAAATCGAAGGTTTTTAACTTACGCGTGACCGTCGTGACCGCTGTGTACTTTCGGCGATTAAGTTACTTACTTTACAATTAGTCGCGCGGTAAATCCTTAACAGACATTCGAAAAAATCGGGTGTAAAACGGATTTTAGGAAGTTTTGTCGAAACGCCGAAATACTAAACTTGCAGTTCACGAAGCGGAATAGTTCTCTTGCTTGTCTCACTGAAATCAATAGGCGAGGAGAGCAATAATGAAGTCCCCTTTATCGCAGTTAACTTGCGTCACTGGGTCAAATTATGGTGCTGGCAGGGTTGAAGTTTAGCGTTTTATTATTTTAAAATTTTTTTTGTAACCCGCTATATGATCTTGAAAGTTACCGATTTCGATTTTCTTGGCTATTCTGCTTTTTATATCTTTAACTTCCAATTTAGTGAATTTCCTTCTATGCTCCGACTCGAGAAGTAGCTATCGCGTCTCCTTTCCCTGAAACATCTTCCTGTTCTATTATTCTTTATATTCGTTCCTTGATTTACAATTTATTAGTCTCCCGTTCTATCCATATTGAACTGCTTTAGATTCCTGGCCACTGTGGTATCGCCGGTAACGCGATCTTGCTGACTCATTAGCATGTTCAGCCGCAGTAAATGGTCGTTTCATAGGCAGATTTCCTTCCCAAAACCTTTACTCTCTCTCTCTCTCTCTCTCTCTCTCTCTCTTTTTTCGTTCTCACCGTGACTTTTGGACCGATCTCTATTCGTCTTTTTGTTCCAACCCTGACTCTTTTTGCCTTATAGCCTTCCCCATCCTCTTCTCCTTGGGTTAACAATTTTCCCAGTATCAGCCGTTCTGTCATTTCTGCCATAGTTCGCCTTCGTTTTAATCCTCATTTCCGCTTTGCTCTTGTTCAGTCTCCTTTGTGTCCTTTTCATCGTCCTACCTTAAATGTCACCTGTGACGCAAGTACTATTCGAATGTTAACCTTCATTTCCTCAGAACGCACGATCTCTTTTATTCCAATTTGCTTAGCCTTGGCCTCCCTACTCCTTGCAGTGCCCTCTACATTCTCGCTATTCCTTCTCCTTCTGTTGTTCCTTTGTTAGCTGGCTTCATTTTTTCCGTCTCTAATCGTTTCTTGATATAACCCGTCGCTTCATATGTCTTTCTATTCTTCTAATATTTTGTGTTGCGTGAATGTCCTGTGCTGTCGTGCCCATTAAAAAAATAATAATAAAAGACAAAAAACAAAATTTCCTTTTTTTTTTTGTTGGACGTATCAACTATGGACACTAACCCGGTATAAGTGAAATTTTTTTAATAAGCTTCAATGTACGGTAGTGGTATTCGAATTTCTGTTTACATTTTACACATTTTACAACATTTCGCGGGGGTGAGAAGGAGAGGGGAGAGAAATTCTTTAAAAACGAAGCCAAAAAAGAAGTGGAATTATTAATATTTTCCACAGTTCATCGTAAGGCGTAACGTTAATAAAAAGCCACGCGTGAGACTATCGGTAAACGGTACGTAAATAATCGCCGAGGAGGAAGTAAGAATAAAACTGTCGGTTTAAATATCACGCATGACGAGCTACGCATCTTTCGTCGATGAAACATCAAAGCCGTAACAATTATAACGCCGCCTGATACGATGCTAGAAATGACGCTAATATTCCTCCTCGCTGAGATAATTATCCGGTTATCAGCAGGACTGCATCGGATGCGCTCGTTTCCACACCACTGGTCGTCACAGAAGAGATCCCAAAAACCTGCAATGCTTCGTCGCGCGTAAATGAAATAAGCCCCTGTAA
Organism: Icerya purchasi; assembly: GCA_039619475.1. Lineage (NCBI taxonomy): Eukaryota > Metazoa > Arthropoda > Insecta > Hemiptera > Monophlebidae > Icerya > Icerya purchasi. The sequence goes on along the minus strand of CM077115.1, from coordinate 293,388,468 downwards.
CGCGCGAGGGATCTTTTGAATCCTGAAATTCTAACTGCACTTTAAAAAGCAAACTTCAATCACGCCAACTAGTCTAACCTGAAGAGAAAGGTTTAAAGCACTGTTGGTTAATCAGCAGTTTTTTTTTTTTTTTTTTTTTTTTTTGGTGCTCGAACGGTGGCTACACATGAACATTGAGAAAACCAAAAAATGTAACGATTGTTTCAGATTAATGTTTCAATTGACCAAGGAGTTGGAATGAAAAAATAAATAATGGGCGCGATTAACGGATTCGTGTGGAAGAAGTACGATCGCAGATACATTTTTAAAGAGGCAGATATACATTATTAGTCATTTTTCTAAATACCGAAAAATGTTAATGTCTATTTAAAATTTCTTTCTCTTTTCTTTTTCTTAAAATCATTTGGCTAGTTTAGTTCTGCCTTCACTAATACAACTGACCGAGAGAGAAATGTTTATTTCTTTATTTTTGTATTCTTTTTTTTTTTTTTTTTTTTTTTTATATATATTTTGAATTTAGTTCCGAAAGTGAAACGCCGCTGCCATCCAGATTAAGGGAATTGAACTTTCGTTTCCTTCTTTGACTGGAAAACGAGACAATAAATGAAATAAACTTCACACAGAGGTGGTAATAAGCAGTACGTCTGGAAAGTTCCCGAACTAATTTTCTGCACTCGATACAAGTAGCGCCATCTCTTATTCAACCGAGGGAGCACGTAGTACCTAGCGAGTATGTGCACAAAATTTTAGGGCTGCTAGTCATTTCATTCTCAAGTAATAAACGGGATTGTGCATTATGTGCTTACAGAGTCTTTTGCGAGCTCGCGAGATGGAACAAAGAGGCGCCTTAAATTTTGTGTTCGGCTTAGCAAATATCTTTCGTAGAAACTTTTTCTGCGATTCAGCAAGCATTTATTGACAAAGCTATACACATGATGGCGGGAAAAAACGGTAGAGAATTGCTAGAAGACGACCAACGAAGTATGTAGGAGATAATCAACATGCGTCTACACTACAGCTTGAACAACCCCGCATCTTACCTTTCGAGACATCACGGAAGACCCGAATAAAGATTCCGTAGGTTCCGTATTAACCGAAAAATGAACCATCTCAAGATTTGTTGTTCCCGTCTGGTTCCACACTTTTCGACTGACAGACAGAAACAAACATGTAGGGATTTTATCGGAATCGCCGATAGCGATCCGCATTTTTTAAAAACAATAATTTTAATGGGCGATGAACGGTGGTGTTTCGTGTACGACTCTCACACACTAAGTGCCAATCTTCGGCCTGATTAAGCCCGAAAATTCAAAAAAGTAATCCAAAACATAATCAAAACGAAGCTCATATTCGACTCGAAAGGCATCATGCATCACGAATGCGTTCTGACTACCGGGCTAACATGCTATCCGGAGGTCATGAAGCACTTGGCACGTTGTATCTGAATTCGGCGCGAGTACCGCGATCTGGACAGTTGCACCCTCTTGCACGACAACGCACCGTCGCGTTTTCGACGTATTATTATGCCGCGAATCATATCACTGTCTTATTTCCCGTCCGTCCTATTCGCCTAATTTAGCATCGGCAGATTATTTTTTATTTTTCGAAAATTGAAGATAAAGATGAAAGACACTTTTTTATGACGAGATATTTGAGCGATTCAACTCTAGCTTGCACCGAGCATCTAAGAATTCGCCCGGAACCTTCAAGTAACTTTATAAGCGATGCAACGAGAGGGGGGGGGGGGAGGGTTTTATGTAGAGAGCTAAGGTAAATAAATTGATTTACTTTTTATTCATGTTTATCCGGGACGAAGAATTGAACCGAGAAAGCAAAAACTAGAAATTTCGGATAGCTGGAAAAAATAAAAATTCGATAATAGAAAATCATTTAAAGTAAAAAAGAAAAGCCTTTTTTATTTTCATATTTGAAGCCTTTTCTCATTTACGTGTATATAAAATATTATCAGTAGCGATAAAAAAAACTGCATTATTTTTTTATTAACCTATTACGTATAGGGGTGATTTATGTTTTTTTTATCCCCCTGTTGCGATTTATGGCTGCTACCAGACATACAGAAATTATTACATATGCTATGCAGTTATATTAATAAGTGCTTCCCTCCCCAGGTTACACCCATTTCAATCTGTCCCATAATGCTTTCTCAACAATCGACCTACAACTTGTTTCCACTTCCATCTTCCCTCACCTGAGCACTTTTGTGCTACAGGACTTATGCTCTAGCGACCATTTTCCTATACTCATATGCCCGTCCAAAGCACTCCCTACCCAAACCCCCCCACCTAAGCCTCAATTTCTATTCCACAAGGCGGATTGGGATATGTTTTCAGTTGAAGTAAACGTTCCCAGCGAGCCATCCGAATCTTTATCAGAGAACATCAACTCCTTTATCGACGCTATTACGAATGCTGCTCTAGCATCTATTCCTAGGTCTGTCCCAACAAACAGATCCCGACGGGTCCCATGCTGGTTCCCCGAAATAGGAACAGCCATACGCCAACGTAAACATGCCCTTAGGAAGTTTAAATCAACAGGCTTATATCCTGATTTGATCGAATTTAAAAAACGCCGTGCAGCTGCGAGGAGCCTCATTAGGCGCAAAAAACAGGAATCTTGGCAGCAATTTATGCATTCAATCTCCATAAATACTTCTAGACACAATATTTGGCCCAAAATTAAGCCACTGAACAGTATTAATCGTGCGACCCCTTCCTTTTCGATAAATCAGAATGGTTCCACGTTATCTGACTCATTAGAGTTCGCAAATGCTTTTGCGAATCATTTTTCAACGGAGTCATCTTCATCGTCATATTCGTCTGTCTTTTCTTTAAAGAAATATTCCAGGGAACAACAACCAATAACTATCATCTCTGACTCCTCACTTTCCTACAATTGCCATTTCACCGTTTCTGAACTAGACTATCAACTCCAGTACCATACTGCAAACAGCGCGCCTGGGCCCGATTCCATCCATCCATACATGTTAAAACACTTACCTCCGTCAGCGAAAAACTTCCATATCTATAACCAAATATGGTTCTCCGGATCGATCCCTGAGCCATGGAAATTAGCAGTTGTTATTCCTATTCTGAAGCAAAATAAAGATCCTCTTTTTCCACAAAACTACAGGCCTATATCCCTCATAAGTGTCCTCTCAAAAACGCTGGAAAAAAGTGGTTAATCGGCGTCTCCTTTTCTTCCTTGAACAGAATAATCTCCTATCCTCGTCACAAGCCGGAGGGCGTAAGAAGCGTACTACAGTTAATCATCTGCTAAGCCTACAAAGGCAAATATTAACAGCATTTCACAGACGCCAACATGTATACTCCGTCTTTTTCGATATATAGAAAAGGCGTTCGACAGAGTATGGCGATACGGCCTCTTATCCAAGCTGACAACAGCTGGTATAAGTGGAAACATGGCCAAGTATCTGAATAATTTTTTAACAAACAGAACGTTCCATGTTAAGATTGGTTCGTCAACATCGAGCACCATTCAAACTGAGAATGGCTTACCACAAGGATCTGCCCTTAGTGCAACCTTGTTTATTTTTTATATCAATGATATAAATGATTGTATTGCTCCGCCTGTAAACGCCCGGCTCTACTTTGACGACTTAAACATTTCCCTGTCTTCCAGTTTTCCAGCAAATGCTCAAAAAATCCTACAAAAAACTATTTCAAAACTACAATCCTGGTGTAACAATAATGGTCTTGTGTTTTCTCCATCTAAGTCTATCTGTGTTGATTTCTATAGGGGACGTCAAAACTCTTCCAGCATCCGCCTCAATCTAGAAAATTCCTCACTTCATTTCCACCCTACTGCCACTTTCCTTGGACTACTGTTTCGATCAAAAGCTAACTTGGCGATCCCACATATCCAATCTTAAAGTTAAATGTCATAAATTCCTATCTATTCTTAAATATGTATCAAACACAAAGTATAATGTACCTCCGAAAACTCTCCTCTCCATATACAAATCCTTAGTCATTTCCAGAATAAACTACGGGTCCCAGGCGTATGCGTCAGCCAGTCCCTCTTTACTTAAATCCCTTGATCCAATACACCACACGGCGCTCCATACGATACTTGGCGCACATAGAACTTCCCCGTCTGTAAGGCACTCCCCCACTAAAGTATTTCCGAACCTATTATTACCACCGTGAGACCCTCGCTCTTTTCTCTAGTAAACGTGCCTGTCCTATCATCGACACAAATGACCTCCCCAACACCCCAGAGTTCCCTAATGACCCTTTCCCAGAAATCCTGGCTCTCCTATCGCAACACAACGTGAGCGTAATCCCTTTCCCTAACCTAGCTCCTAACATCATGATTCCGCCGTGGGCCCCTTTAAACATTGATGTTAACTTTTCCCTGACAAAGTATAATAAACCCCTGCATCCGAATATCGTTCAGTTAACGGCAGCAACAATGCAAAAATACCCCGACCACCTCTTTTTCTACACGGATGCTGCCAAGGCTACCCCAGAGGCTACTTCATCCCTAACCGTCTGTTCCTTTGAAGTCTGCGACGTGATTCGAAGCATTCGACTGAATGACAATTGCTCGGTACTGGATGCTGAAATATATATGGAGTATTTTTCGGTTTGGAATATTTTCTTTCTACAGAGCCTACATCACAGAAAGCCCTTCTGGTATCTGATTCATCCGCGACTTTATTGACAATCTCTAATCCCGTCACCAAACATCCTGTAGCAATTCGACCCAGCAGGTAGCATACGAACTTATTAAGAGACACTACTCAATGTCCTTTCTGTGGGCGCTTAGCCATGCAGGGATTCCTGGAAATGAACGCGTCGATACATCCGCCCGAGTAGAAATATACTGCCCCTCGCCTAGTAACAGCCCACCTCCACCTTATCTCTCGAACATAATCTTTCATAATCTCACGTCCTTATGTAAAACCCATTGGTCCTCGTGTCAGACTTTCTCAAGGCTAATCAAACTCTTAATTGAACCATGGTGGCCAGAGAAAAGCATTTCCCTCGTAGAGATTTCTGTGCCCTTAGCCGCTTGCGCATAGGCCACACGGCCATGTCGCATAATTTTATTTTGCAAAGAACCCTCTCTCCTATGAATTGTCCTTTCTGTGGCCAAGATGTTGCTCCCTCAACTCCTCACATACTATGCGACTCTGTCCAGCATTATCACCTCACCGGCCCCCTTCAATTAATAACAAAACAGTCACCAACATTCTTGAGAATTCCCCCGCTGCAATTTTATCTGTAACACAATTTATCAGAACTAGCGGAATAATCAGATATCTATAAAAACAAACTGCGCATCTTCGTACTGTAATAGCCACAGCAGTTTAAAACGGTACATAATGACGCTTTCACAAAAAAAAAAAAAAAAAAAAAAAAATAAGTTTGAGGTGGTGATAGTTCTATTGATGGTGGAGTGAATTTTCCATTAGAACAACTGTTCGGGAACTCAATTTTAACGAATAATGTCTCTAATCTGAAAGCGTCGAAAATAAAAACTAACAAAGAAAAATCCGAGAATGTGTTTCGGGTAAACGCTGCCAGGGTTTTTTTGAACACTACGTAACAGTGTAATAAACGGATAGCGCAATTTTTTCTTTAGTCAATCTGCTGTTCTCTAGTGTGTCTTATTCTAAAGTTTGTTTACACAATTACTAGGCGGATTTTGCTTAAATTGAAAGTACCATGAATTCTTGATAATGTTTTAATAATATTCCCAAAATTTAAACTAATTCATTCAAGATCCATTTTTTCTTTATTTTTTGAGACATTCTTTAATAGTATGTAAACAACCGGTCCAATGGTATTTTTGATTTGTTTACAATTTTGATTTGCGGTTACTTGTTACTTCTTCATTTCCTTTTATTCCACAATGCCTTGCTATTATTGCATTTACTTTTCCAGATGCTGTTTGTTTTCTTCTTTTATCTTGAAGACTATTTTCCGTTGCATCACATGTCGCTCTATATAATGCGCTTAGCGAATCGGTTAATATCAAAAAATTACGATTTCATTTTTGCTGTTTACGAATTTAGTTTGATACAGCGCATATAATTCTGCCGTACGATACGCCGTCAGAATTCGAAACGTTCGTAATTATTCGTAGTTTTATTAAATATCGCCCAAGAGCACGATTCTTTTTTCGGTATTTAATGATCCGTCAGTATCCATGATATTTCTTTCGTACGATGTCGGTTAATACCTCTCTTCGTTGCATTCATGGTAAACCGTTTCAAATTCAAAATTCAAGAAAATCTCTTAGAAACTGTTGCAGAAAGATAATTTTCTAATCGAAATTTTGATATTCTTACGGACGCTTCTCCGTATGAATGATTTTTGTATGCTTTTAAGTCTCTTTACTGCCATTTCGTCTTACATATTATGGGCATCATCGGTCGCTGTATATGTGTTCCATGACAGTTAACACATATTGTGTGTACTTGATTATAATATTTTTTTCTCGCATGAAAATTTTCTCCGCAAAGTGCGTACCATTATTAGCTACAATTTCTAGCTGTGCGAACAAAAGCCTTAAGCAAACTGTGCACTGTCTTATGTTAGCTACGTAGGAGGGTTCACATACGAATATTACTCGGTCGTTTAAGACGTATTGAAGGAGAATATGACCGATTTAATTAGCACACGTAAATTACTTGCTTTTCTACGATCAATTATCTATTTGGATGCTCGTCTTTTTATGTATTCTGTACCATCCTGTAAATGTCACCTGTGCCGTAGTTAGCATCAGAAGAAAGGAGTATAAACTCGAAATCGCTTTCCTGTGCAATTCGGTCGCCTTATTTCGGCGTTTTGACAATTTTACTTCTGGCTGTAATTTCGATCGGTATTTTTAATACCTTCGCTGCATTTAAATGACTGATTGCGGTTTTAGCCTATGTTTTTCCATCGTAACTTCGCAGTCGGTAATATTCATATTCATTACCGTGTTTATCAGTGTGCTACAGTTATTTGTACATCACTGGCACTTCTATTCGATGTTTCGGAATTCTCTCTATTATTACCTTTCGTATAGTGGTTACTTTATGTCGCTATTATTTTTACTCTTATCATCATTGTAATCAGTTTTATTATCATTACTACGACGATCGTGTTACTATCACTATTGTTATTACTATTATCAGATAAAGAGATTTCATACCTTCGGCCGTATTATTGTTATCTGTTTCGTAATGCATATCCGCACCTTCATGCCGCTTTTAAGAAAGAGGGATCTTCCCCTCTCCCGTCGTCGTCGTCGTCGTCGTCCATTCATCGACCAGAGAAATAGATAATACTCGATAATCAAATCGATCGAAAGAAAGATTGTACTCTATTTAACGCTTAACTCTGAACTGAACACTAGCTATATGACCATTGCGTTTTAATTCTCCACTGGATTTATTATAAATGTTCCTTTTATTCGTTTTCGCTTGAAAATGGAAGATTTAAGATCATTTATTCGGACAGAGCTGCCTATTCAGTACAATTTGAATGTACAAATAGGTAGTCACGACGCTCGGAATCGAGCGATACGACTCAGAAATTCGGACCGGTAATTCTCTTCTTTTCCGGCTAAAGATGATTTTGGATATTCTCCGGAAAAAAGACGTTTCTAACATTACTTATGGCTTGTTATTAAATGTTTGTTATTCACCTTTGTAATTTATTTGTTCATTTTATCAAAAGCTGTCGTCATCACTGTTGCCTAAAATAATTAACGCAATGTTCAATACTATTTTTTTTATCTATTATGTTGATTGTCCAACTAACGTTTAGCCGAAATCAAAAACTTATGTGCTTCTTAGAGTTCTCTGTCAGAGAAAATACTTCCAGTTCTGTTGAAATTGTTCACTAAAAAGAGATAGCGATAAAACATTTTGGTATGCGGCACTTTCTTACACGGTTACTCACGAAAATTTCACTTACATCAGATAGTGCAACAGTCTTCATACTTTTTTATTATTTCTCTTTTTTCTTTTTTCGAGTTTGGCCATCCAGGAGGACCACGAAAAATAATTTAAACACGACTCCATTCCTCTCTAGCCAATATTTTTTCATCCTCTGCTGGTGTTCTTATCTTTCCTCTGTCCGCATTTTGCCAGTTTTCTTCTTCAGTTTTCCTTTAAAACTTTTGAATATTTCTTATTTTTTATAAAACATTTATCGTACCTTGAATTGAATTTCTTCTTCCTCTGTCCTCATTTCGTTTTAGTGTTCTTTTTAACTTCCACAAACCAACCTATTCGCGTATTATGATTTTTATCGAAAAAGTCGAATATCTTTTTGGTTAGTCTCTTCGGCTCCATCCGTTTAAGATGGCCATAAATAAAACGAGACCCTTGGTATCCGTTATTTTCTCAACTATTTCATATACCTCTTTATTAGTTCTTAGTTTGCATATATCATTTTCATATTGTGGTCGAGGGATATTATGCTTCTTTCCTTCTTTTCAATCTCTTTATAATTGCGAGACATTCTGATGCACAAAGACATTTCGGTTTGATCACTGTATTGTAGTATTTTCGCATTTCTAAACACGCCAACTTCTTGTTATATAAATTTCTCGTTAACTAAAATGCTGTTTCCATCTACAATCGATAAATATCATCGAAAATAAATTCCGAGCTAGGACATTATTGAAAAATAGTGCTTAAAGTATCGAATCCGGATCAACACACACGTATATTCCGGTTATAAATGGGCTCTGGTAAATTTACAAACTCTTTTTTTTTTTTTTTCTTTGGGGCCCCCGGGTCGCCAGTCGAGGGTATAATCCAGCATTAGGTTGTGTTAATGAGAGAGAGAGGGAGAGGGAGAAACGAATTAAAATTGAATATTACTGGAAATAGAAGCTATGAAGGACGCTCTAATAGGAATGATTGCCGGGGAGGGAAGTGCAAGAATAAACGAATTATTATATGGAGTAGGCAAATTGAGTTTCAGGAGTTGACTATAGAAGTGCGAGCGTTCTATAGATACAGACGCGCATTCAAAGAATATTTCATTTGTACAGTACTCGGGCATCAAATGTTTATCAAAGACTCATTGTCTTTCCTTCAATTGTATTCATAGAATCTTCTACGTAGATGAATCAATTTTTCAGTCCTTTAATATTGCTTGTTATTTTGTAGAACAAACGTAATAATCATCTCGCTGATTTACCCCAAAGATGTAAATTTTTCACAAGTATCGTTTTATTCATTTTTTTTTTTTTTTTGTTTTTCTATTTAATTATTTCCTCACTGAGCAGGGTCTGCTGCAAGCGAATCTCCCTGCTCGAGCGACATGTAATAATAGCTTCCTGTTTTTAAAACTTTGCAGGGTATTTTTAATTTCGATTTCAATTTCAGAGAACTATTTTGTTATCGACCTCTTTGTGTAAAATTTATCCCAGTCCTGTTATTATCATCGGCTTTTTCTTTTTAGTTATTATACTGGGACAGCGATCATAGTTACTGACGAGTTGAGGGAGCGTAATTTGACCTCAAGTTCCAATTTAATTTATCAGTAGTCTTCTTTAACCGATAAATAAATCCAACAAAACCACAAGCTTCTATTTTTCAATACAAATTGATATTCCTATACAAGTTCTTCCTTCGAGAGGACCTCCGATATCGATGTTTACAATTTTAGCCTTCATATGGAAAAGAGAATTTGAATTTTATTTACAGCTGTCCAACTCAATCGGAAAAATTACAACTACTTCTTTACTCGCTTCTAATACTCCTGCGATAATTTCGTTATTTCCAGCAAGCGCTTATACTTGCTCATTCGGTCCTGTGCATATATTCTACGATTCTACGATCATTGCAAAGAAGACGTAATGAAATTCCTCGAAAATAGTATATATGTCTTCTAAAAGGCTAAATCAAGAGAATTTCATCGGCATTTAAAATCGGAGATTTCTTCTTATTAAAATATTACAATGTGAAGAAATACGACGCAGTGCTGACCGTAAGGACGAATTATTAATTCTTTAAAAGTGACGTAAAGTCAGAAAAATGTACACTTTGCTATTTCTCGCGCTAACAAATTAAAACTTGATTCGATAAACATTTATGATGCAGTGTTTGTTTAATGATAAAGATTAGGCGGCTGTATTTGGGGCAATGCATGAGACCATGATACAAATGTTGTAATGAAATTCCTCGAAAATAGTATATATAACATTTGTATCATGGTCTCATGCATTGCCCCAAATACAGCCGCCTAATCTTTATCATTAAACAAACACTGCATCATAAATGTTTATCGAATCAAGTTTTAATTTGTTAGCGCGAGAAATAGCAAAGTGTACATTTTTCTGACTTTACGTCACTTTTAAAGAATTAATAATTCGTCCTTACGGTCAGCACTGCGTCGTATTTCTTCACATTGTAATATTTTAATAAGAAGAAATCTCCGATTTTAAATGCCGATGAAATTCTCTTGATTTAGCCTTTTAATCATTTCTTCGTCCCATAGATTACCAAATAGTTGATAAAACTAAGTGTAAAATAGCAAGATATATATATAAAAAAAAAATAAAAAAAAAATTAGAAAATCGAATCGATTTAACGCACGTTTATTCCAGCCGATTGTTTTACAGCTTTAACCCGCGTAATTTTCTTCTTTTCCACTTTTTAACAAAATATTCGGCAATTATTTACACGTTCAATATTATATAATAGCGGAGTCGTTACTAGTAGTTCTGTGTGTTTCTATTTACGCTTTTAAGATTATTGATTCGTAGAATATAAGTTATATTCCTGTAATTGGGAACACTTGATTTTCTCGTGAAAGCTTTTATTTTTGATCTAGTTTTTCAGAAACTTAGGTTTCTTAGAAAACTTTACACTACTCACCATATTTAACCCTAAATCGAAGATCTCTCTCTTCAGTAGTATTGCTCGATTCAGAGCGTGGTGATTACCTGTTTGTACATTCTAGCTGTACACAGATTAGTACTCATGGCAATTGTTTATATGCAGTATGACTGCAGTCGTCGCGATAGCCTAGTTGCTAGAACGCTTGACTTCCGTTACGGAAGTCTCGATCCCGGGCGACGACAGAACTTATTACAGCGAATTAAAATTAAAATATTCGCTAATAATCACGTGGAAGGCAATGGCAAACCACCACGTACAACATCATATGCCCACTAGGTCAATACACAGCAGACCCACACGGGACTGCACTTGTATATGCAGATACAAATCAAACGATTACTAATCAGTACCGAATGTAGTCTCTTGCCTGTGTACACATTCGTACTGCATATAACAATTGCCTGGTACACTATGCCTGTGTCTGTACAACTAAAAAGTGTACGAATAGGTTGCGACAACGCGTTGTGTAGCGTGCGGCACCGAAAGAAGAAGTACGATTGTGTAGACGCAAGACTTCATTCGGAACTGCTTAGTAATCGTTTGATTCATCGATTATGCAGTTCCGTGCGTGTCTACAGCGTACTAATTAGCGCGCATATGATGGTATGCATGTTTTCCATTGCCTACAATATGATTCTATTAGCGATTATTTTATTTAATTTTTCGTAATAATTTCTGTCGTCACTTGGGATCGAACTCGCCATAACGGAAGTCAACTAGCAACTAAACTATCGCGACGACCAATCGATAGTTCACTAGAAAAAAGAAGAAAAATCGAGCAGTACTTTTTAATGAACAAAAAAAAAACAACAAAAAAACCCTTTATTGTTGAACTCGGTAAGAGATTACATTGATAGTTGCCGAGTGCGTATATTTTCCAATGGTAACTCTATTGTACAGCATTAGTAAATAGTATAGCGGTGGTTGCATTAGATTTATATGGAAGCGGTCTTGATTAGAGGGAACAATGGTAATAGCGTATTATGTTATTTTTGTTAGACGATGATCAAGTCACAAAGAGCGAATCATGTAAAACGTCGCTTAGATAATGGAAACTAAAATACATAGCAAGAGCTGGGACAACAGAAGAAGTAGTGTGCAACGTTACAGACATAGGAATGAAAAATGTAGTATTATATTCTTAAATAGTCAATAAAATAATAAAGAACACGATTAAAAATATCGTAAGATTCAATGTTAAATATGTATTGGGAAATTTCTCATCTTCAGTGCTAGAAAGCGGAAAAGAAAAGAGATTCAATAAAGATAAATTTAGTATTATTTGAACATCTGAACGAAACCTAAATAACTTATCTTTATCTAAAACAAAAACAAAGAAAACCGAAGAATATTCTTAAAAATGCTATCAAATATTTGCGTTCGAAAATCGCTGCATTCTCAGGAAGTACTGATTAATCCGTTTTTAGTTTGAAAAGAAAATCAAAGAAATATTAGTAGAAGTGAACGCAGAATGCATGATCTGAATCTGAAACAGAATCAAATCACATTAGAAAACAGATATATATATATATATATATGTAACGAAAAACATAAATAAAATGGAAATGGGACAAGAACCCCTTCATTTTTCCATAAAATCTAAATTAGTACCACAATACTGAGCTGTGTAAATAATTTAAAATTAGACAAGGAAAGAGAATAAAACCGAAATATCAGACGAAAATAAAAATCAAACTACTCCTCAAGAATATATTGTATAGGGTGAAATATTATCAGCCGTGAAATCTGCATTTTATCATAAGCGGACATTCACTTTTTCGTACAAACATATTTAGATAGCATGAATTTTTCGACAAAAAATTAAAAATAGCGAAGCTTTTTCGCCACATTTAAACGAATTTTTCAATGAAAGATAGAAAACTAAAACAATTAATGAGCGAGAACCTTATGAAAGAACATAAATTCGCAATCGCAGCTTTGCGATGAATGCTATTTGGGTACTGAATTTTTAAAACTAATACAAATAAAACCTACCATGAAAAATGTTCCTCACTTTGGAACGCGACTTATTCTTAACGAAGAATATTACAGTGTCCCTCTTTTCATTCGGAAACACTAAAAAAAGTGTACAAAGTGCCATTGTGAATATGCACGTGCCCTTCAACCGATCGAATGAAGTAAATCGAGAAGGAACAGACAAAAATTCTAGAAGAAGAACTTGAAAAAAGATACATCCGGGATTCCGGACAAACGCTCAATCATTCTTTTTAAGGACTTTAACGCTTAATTAGCCAAAGAACGAAAATATCATCAAAATATAATGATAAAGTACCGCGCGTATACGAAAGAATTCATTAAAATAACGAAAAATTAATATAATCGTTTACAGAACATTCAAATTAGCGATTACTTACAGTACGAAATTGTCACAAGAAACGCTAAACTATTATCCAAAATATAAAAACTAATTCCAGGAAATATTAATTCGAAGAAAAACGTTTTGATGAAATAGAAAAATTAAAATATAGAGCGAGTAATTTTGCAGAAAGACCGTAAAATTTCGACCCTAAACACTGAGATCGAACACTTTTCTGCCCAGAGGATTATTCTGAATAAAGCATCGAGGAAACATAGTTCGTGGAATAGTGAGAGTGTGTGTCATACGTGCGCTGAAAGTGAAACCTGAACAAGAATGAAAACCACTAAATGTCGTAGAAGAACGAGGAAACATCAAAATATATACATAATTCGAGCTTCCGATAGAAATCGGTTAACGAAAGTTGAAGGTGATTTTAGAAAATATTTTCATACGAGGGGGTACCTTTAAAGACGAATACACCGGCTAGCTTGAAATTTAAAAGATGTAAGCGCGGTAAAGTCGCTTGCAATAATAATAAGGACAATTGTAAAATTCTTAAAAGTATATGTTATATTAATTAATAAATTTAATACGTATACACTGCTATAGTTACGCGTTTAATATGTACACCTATTTATCAAATTGACAGTTGTCTCCATTGTGGTGCGTTTCTATCAAGGCTTTATTTTATACGGCCTAGTTAATAAGTTGCTCAATTTCAAACCGCCTGCTACCGCTTAAAACACGACTTATTAGCGGTGACCTTTAGAAAACTCGGCTCCGAATTGATCAGCGATGTATTTAAAGTTGATCGTCGAAGCTTGTGTCCAGGTAAGCAGATCAACTTGAACATTCGTAACAATATAAAACCGTTGTTATTGCAAACGGTCAAATATTAATCAAATACTCGCGCTATTCAGCAGACGACTAGTTAAGCTGCTCGTAAACTAGCTTAAATCGGTTTCCCGGTGAGCTCTTACTTGAACAATCAGCTGTCTACACACATTTATGTTCCGTAGTACATTGTCGTCCACTTTAAAACTCACCCGTTTCCAGGGTTTCTTGAGAGCGGGTTATGGCACATTTTATTCGACGAAAAGGCTGTGTTTTTTTTTTTCATAGCTTGCTATTTTTAAGGTTGTGAACTGCGGTAAAGTACCTTTTGTTTTACTCGTGATTAATTAGCATCATTCTGGGAAATGCGAAAAGCTAATATCAGCGCCGAATAAATGTGCCCATATATAGTAATATTGTTGTGACGAGGCCGATAAAAAATGAAAAGAATAAAAGAAACGAAAATAATATAGTAAGTTATAACAAATACAAATATAATAAATTTAAGTATAAAATGATTGCTTACTTAGAAACGTTTTCGGGTGTGACCCATCATCAGCTAACATTTACTTTTACAAATAATATATATATATATATATATATATATATATATATATATATATATATATATATATATATATATATAATTATATAAATTAAGTAATTTATTTAAAAAACAAGAAATAAAAATAGCATTTAAAACCAATAATAATCCAAAAAATAAAATAATCACCATAAATATGAAAATAGTGGTATATTTAAAATAAACTGTAATGATTGTGAGAAAGCGTACATCGGTCAAACAGGTAGAAAAATTAAATGTAGATACCGGGAACGTGTTAAATCATTTAAAAATAATTAAATAGAAAAATCTACTTATGCTGAACATTTAATAAGAAATAAACACACACGAAATTCATTAGAAAAAACGGTCACAGGCACTGTAACTGCAATATCAGTGCGTGCTCATCGTTTAGAGAGAAGTTCATCATCAGAAGGAAACAAACTGGGAAGTTTTCAAACGAGTAGTTGGAGAGAGCATAAACCTAAAAGTCCCGTTGAAGACAGGCGAAGATATAGAAAACGCGCTTCAAACTTTAATCTTAATCTTACAGAAATCCGCATGGATAAGTACACCAAACAAGCAAATTAGATCTCCGATAATACACTACCCTAATGAAATACTAAAAGAGGTAGCAAAAAAAAAAGAACTGAGGAGAATTTGGCAATCTAACAGAGATCCATCAATTAAAACGAAGTTAAATAAGCAAATGAAAAAAGTTAAAATCTTACTATCCAAATTCAAGAACGATAGCTTTAAAAATTACGTGTCGTCACTATCTCCACAGGCTCATGATTACACGTTGTGGAAAGCTACACGAAACTTTAAAAGACCCAAAGAACGATCACATCCGATAAAAAAGTCAAATAACAGTTGGGCACACAGCGATAAAGAGAAGGCTGATGAACTTGGGAAATATTTTGCCGCTGTGTTCAGCCCACTTCCAGGCTCTGATAATCTACCACAGACCTCCTCCAATATGGATATGAGTCGTCCTATAAAGCTAACTTCTCCGCAAGAAATCAAAGCTATTATTAAAAAAATGAGCACCAGAAAAGCTCCAGGATATGACCTAATAACAGCAAAAATGCTAAAGGAACTGCCGCGCAAAGGACTAGTTATGCTAACATATATCTTTAATTCAATGATAAAAACTACATACTATCCTATACAACTAAAGTTCGCTCAGATAATCGTGATACAGAAGCCAGGCAAATCCCCCTCTGAAATGAAATCTTACAGACCAATTGCGCTATTGCCTATAATTTCAAAGCTATATGAAAAGCTGATATTAAAAAGAACAACTGAAATTATAATTGAAAAAGAACTAATACCGGAACATCAGTACGGCTTTAGAACAAATCACTCGACTATTCAGCAGATACATAGAGTTGTCCAAAAAATAGAACGCAGCCTGGAGGAAAAGAAAGTCTGTGACTCGGCATTTCTAGACATCAGCCAAGCGTTTGATAAGGTGTGGCACGAAGGACTTATTCACAAAGTAAGAGCAAAATTTCCATATCCGTACTATAAATTAATAAATTCTTTTCTCCAAGAAAGACACTTCCAAGTAAGAATTGGAAATGAAGTATCCGACATCCATCCAGCTACTGCTGGAGTCCCACAAGGGAGTGTGCTGGGACCACTCCTTTACTTAATATATACCGCAGATCTCCCAGTACTCGAAGGAAGCCTAGTAGCGACGTTTGCGGATGATACAGCCATACTTTGTGATAACCTCTGTCCTGATGCTGCTTGCAACAATCTCCAAAGTTCAATCAATGAAATATCCGCATGGTGTAAGCAGTGGCGGATAAAAATCAACGAGGAGAAATCAAAACGTGTACTTTTCACCAACAGAAAGATCCTACCTAAGGACGTTACCATCAATCATAAAATATTGCCACCAAGTGACAGTGTCAAATACTTAGGCATTCATCTTGACAAAAAATTAACCTGGAAAAAACACATCCAGACTAAACGGAATGAATTACAATTAAAAGTACGGCAGATGTACTGGTTAATTGGACGCCGCTCTAAGTTATCATTAGAAAATAAAATGCTAATCTATAAACACATTTTAGCCCCAGTATGGAAATATGGATGTCAAATTTGGGGCTGCAGTGCCAGGACAAATTTAGCAGTAATACAACGGCTTCAAAATAAAATATTAAGGATAATGGCAAATGCTCCTTGGTTTATATCCAATAAAACCCTTCACAGTGATCTAACCGTTTCGTATGTTGCTGACGTTATAAGAGAAGAAGCGACGAAACATGCTATGCGATTACACGATCACCCAAACAGGACAGCAGTCAATCTGCTCGATAATTCAACTGAAGTACGACGGTTGCGGAGAATAAAACCACTAGACTTAGTAGAATAAATAATTAGGTATCCCTTTGCTAGAAGGAATGCCGTTCAAGTGATTTAAAGTCAAAACTTCCTCTGATAGCTCTAGCAGCTAGGTGTGGAAAAAAAAAAAAAAAAAAAAATCAGAAGTAACTCGACACAATAAGACAGGAATGCCAAGATGAAAAGGAACTACTGAAGGGATTAGATCTTAATATGATGAAGTATACAAAATATGAATTTTGCTACAACAATTGAGATGCTCAACGTTAACTGCAGAAAGAGAATAAAGGACACACAATATGGATTTTTTTGTTGTTTTTTTTTGTTTTTTTTGGGGGGCGCGCCAGCGGCATTGACCCAACAACAACAGAAATTAGAGAAAGGGTTAAATAAAGAGACGATTAGAAATAGAGCTTAGGAAAGATTGGAGTGCAGGGATTATATCTGGAGATGGAAAGGAAAGGACAAAGGAAGAATTATACGGAGCAGGAAGACCCAGTGCCAAGATTTTGGAGTACAAAACAGAGCGTTCGGAATCAAGGGCAGGTCATTCAAAGAAGATGTGGTTTGCATCACATATGAGAGGAGAGATGGAATTATGAAGGGGACAATCGGGAGAAGAGGACAGGGAAAAACGAAAACGTGAAGAGGGTAGAAGGGAGTGATTAATACGTAGTCTGATTAAGGAAATGATTATGGAGCGTTGATAAGAATAGGATTGAAACCACGGCTGAGAAGAGGGAACCGGCTGAATTTGAAGATAATGAGAGGCGGGATTAGAAAATAGAGAAGGATAGATGTCCGACCATAGTCGGGAATGATTAGCTGAGGAAAGAAGGAGGATGTCCGAGGTAGGAATGTTGCAGAAAATATGGAGTTGGAATATCACGTGAGAGCAGCTCCAAGTATAGAGCTGTCTTTTCAGATGATAGTGAGGAACACTCAAAGAAGATATGATCAGAGTCACATACGACTGGTTATCGACACACAGCGGACAAATAGGAGAGGAAACAATGGAGAAACGGTACAATGAAGCAGGAAGTCGTGACCAGATCGAAGGGCGCGGCGTTCCAAAAAAATAAATAATAATATTATTATTATTATTTTATAATAATAAAAATAAAAAAAATTGTACTACCTAAAATTTTTTCTTTTTTTTTTTTGTAACGAATATGATTTCAAAATATAAAAAATAAAAAAGTTCTCAGTTTAAATGCATTCCCTTCGTTACTAAACGAAAACACATGATCTTTTTCCTTTTTATCTTCATTTGCCATACAATTTACATTGATTACACTTTTATCACGTTCTTTGTCGGTTTTTTTTATTTTCTTTAATTTCTTGAATAAAGTTTTTAAAGTTTGATAGCGGATCCAATAGAACCAACATTTAACATTTCCATTCGTTCGAACTTGAAATAGAAAAATTTATAGACGGAAATAAAATACGTTTTACTTTGTACAGAGTACATTTAGAAAAGACCGACAACCGTAACTAACCTGGACAAGTAGTTAACTATGAAACTCCGTCCACTCGGCCATTTGATACAATGAAAACTTCTAGAACGCTTCAAATCCAGAGACAATAGAAAAGCTTAAAGTATTAATCGTGTAAAAATGTTACTCAACGTGTTATTCATTTCTCATCGATAATTGTCCGATTGAGGGAAAATTCGTATATGCACAGCTTTTAATAGTTTTTTTTTTTGAAAATGTTATATTATTTTTATTTTTTTTCTCTTTTGACTTGCAAAACATTATTTCCAGCTATAGTCAGAATTCGAAAATCACATGCGTCGACATGCCTCGAAGAAACTTGTTTCCGCGTATCTACGGCAATATAAAAAATATAAAAAAAAAAAAAAAAATGTTTAAATACGGTGAACGATTCGTGTATTATTATAAATAAATAAAACAAAAAATATATAAACTTTAAAAAAACATACGTGAGCGAGATTTCAAATATTAATTTTTTTTTTTTGTTCGGCACGTTGACCCATTTTTAGTCTATATTAGTATTCAAATGAATGTCTCCTTTTACGCTATAACTGTTATATACAAAATTGAAAAACAACTAAACGATTTCGGCGCGATAAAAAAGATCACTTGTTGAAATTGACCTAAGATTTCTTTTAAATTTTATAGTTCTGTTTTAATATTATTAATTACTTTGGGCTATTTCTCTTTATTAATCTTGTAATTTCTGGTAATTATTAATAATAATATACTTACAATTAGTTAAACAAAACGCAGAAATATTAATCACAGAGTGTAATAAATATATTAAATAAAATTACACCGACATGTTTCGGAATCTTAAAGCTTCATATATTCATGGTGAATATGGAGCTTTAGGATTCCGAAACATATTGGTATTACTTTAATTATTACATTTATTATGCTCTATAATTAATCGTGTGTCTTGTTTAACTAAATGAATAAGTATATTGTCTTTATTATATCATTATATAATGTCGATATTTAATATTTTCCGAACTTAAATTTTATCTAAAGAGAAAAATACATTTATCCATTTTTTAAAAAATATGTTGAATTAAATGTAATTATTTACTTTATACACCGACGATACAATTAACGATTTATATTTGTCAAATGCTAAATATATTTAATCTAATTTAATTAGATAATTGTATAATTATCAATCGATTTCGCGTAAGACATTTTACCATTCTGCCCCTGAAATATAGGTAATCATTCTAAACAAAGAATTCAAAAAAAAAAAAAAAAAAAAAAAAAAAAAAAAACAATTCTAAAGCATTGTTTGGATTTGAATTTTTTACGTTTCTAATAAAATAAAGGCAAACTCATACAGACTTATTGCTCTCTTGCCTAATTTAGGAAAAGTCTACGAGAAACTAATACGATTTAAATTAGAAGAACAGGTCATAATAAGAAAAATGATACACAGAAATCAGTTCGGCTATATAAAAAAGAAATCAACGGAAAATGCAATAGACACCTGTATCAAAAAAATAGAAACTAACAAAATACACAATAACATGAAAATGGCACTACTGATCAGTTTCGATGTAAGTGGAGCCTTTGATGCAATTAAATGGTCCTCCATATTAAACTGCTTTAAAGAAAACAATATTGAAGGTAACTTGCTAAACATAATTAAAAGTTTTCTACTAAACAGAGAAATAAAATTCTATAATAATGAAGAATTAATACATCGAGAAACATTAAATGCAGGAGTACTGCAGGAATCAGCACTATCCCCAACTACAATTTTTAACATTGCAATGGCTAAGGTACATATAATGTATGTGACCTTAATGGGAATAATATGGAACTTATAAGCTATGCAGATGATCTATTAATAGCAGGGATTCAGGATGTCAAAGATATCAAACCAATTAACACCGTCATCAAGGCAATAAATAACACTTTGAAACAATTAGGGCTAAAAATAAATCCTGAGAAAACAAACAGCATTTTAGTAACAAGGAAACACAAGAAAGAAAATATAAAAGAAGACATAGGAAGGGAACTGAAACTGGAAGATTCAAACATATATCTTTAAATAAGGAAATGAAGTATCTGGGCATCATATTAGATGAAAACCTCAATTTCGCTAGTCACATCAATTATCATATAGTAGGAAAAATCAAAAAAATTTACAGCAAAATAACTGCTCTATACAACAATATATGTTTGACATCAAATCTACGGACAGAAAAATTATATATTCGGCGCTATTTAGGTCCATAATAGAGAATATGGCAGCACAATCTACTACCCCAAAATGAAAAAAGAAGATCAAAAAAAGATTAGAAAAGAGCAACGGAAAATATTATTGGGAATTATATCTGCATATTATCGTATACTGCAACCAATGTAATTGCAGGAGTACTACCTATTGACCTACAGATACAGCAAAGCAATGAAATTAAAACAACAAAATCATCAAGCATTACCGACAAACAAAAAAAAGAAAACATAAAGGAAATAAAAATTAAATATAACAACCTCTGGCAAGAGGAGTATAACGCTGAAAAAACAGGAAGAAGAACCTTTAAACTAATTCCAAATATCGAAGAAAGACTTAAAAATAAGATACTAGAACCTAATTTCTACCTCACTCAATTTTTAACAGGACATGGAAATTTTGGAGAATACCTCAATAGATATAAAATAACAGAAAAAGACACACGCATAAACTGTAAAAAAGACATATAATATACACTCCGGATCATACCTTTTTAAGCTGTTCAAACTTCAGTCAAATCAGGATAAAACGTAAAATAGAAGAAATCAATGAGAAATGGTTTACCAATCGGAAAAACACAAAAACAACGGTGGTATATGTAAATGAAATAATGAAAAACAAAGAGAAATACATTTAAATAATTAGGTATTTAAGTCGCGTACTGAATTAATATAATTGTGACGACCTGCGGAACACTGATAAGCGAATTCAGCAAAAAGTGATCCTCAGGCCATATTACTGCTATTGTAAAATTGTATTTTATAATAAATGAATTTAAAAAAAATAATAATAATAATAAAATAAAGGCAGATTCGCCAGAAACAAATAATTCATCGATGCGTTGATGACTCTACGCTATCTTCTCTTACAATTAGAAGATGCTACTTAGACTCTTTTCATAACTTTGAAGGTCGCGTCCTTGAAATATTCCTTTTATTAGCTACTTAAAATGTACAGTGTTCGACGATTTCAGCGCGTTTCCTAGCAATTCTTTAACTCTGTCTGTGTTTTCGATTATGCTGTGAGCGTATCGGCGGTCGAAACAAGAAAGGAAAACGTTCGATCGAAATCAGGTTAACGCGTGCTTTGAAAAGTATCTCAAGGTTTCTCACGATCGTCCAACTTTTATTGTTCACTCGGCATATTTCAGCAACCAACCCCTTATTTCTTGTTGCAGCATTTGCGAATAATCCGGGAAAATGTACCGTCAGTTGCGATAACAATAATAATAATGATAATAATAACAGGCATAATCAGTAATAAGCGCAATAATCGTAAACAAAGATCGTTATATTTCCTACAGCTAACTTTCATGAAAAATCGTGATACCGCCGGATAACTCGATTGTTTTACGTTCGTATTGCCGTGTTAACAAACTTTAATATAAAGTTTATAAAAAAAAAAATTTAATTATATAGAATTATCACAGCGATCCGAAACCAGATAAATTTCTTCCACAAATGTTCGTTTGGCCGCGCTGTTGTTTGATATCGGAATGAACCGATGATAAATAAAAACTGCTTGCTATTTATTTTATTTTCTCGATGTAATGAGAATATATTTGTTTTCTGTCCATAAGTTCAACTCGTACTTTCAGAAATCCTTTTTTTTTTCTCTATGCGTTTGTCATCCTGCAAACCCCTTTTACTCATCTTTTTCGGTTTCGTTTAAAGAGAGGAGAGGGCATGTCAACAAAGGGTTTTACTTTTTAGATTTTTCCATTTTTTTTTTTTTTTTTGTTTTTTCAATTGACCGTCTCTTTTTGCGGGAGGATTATAAAAAAAAGTGTCTCTAAAGATATTTATTTCTCGATGGAAAACTTATTAAAAAATTATAAAAATCCAAAATTGGGCATATTTACCCCATCTCATTATAATAAAATGGATAAGGAAAAAAGTAAAAACAGGAAAAAGAGAAATGCACCAATTTATAACGCTAGAAAAATACGGTTTACAAATCATAAACACGTTCTTCTTCGTAAAAGGGTCTTACTCAGTCCTTGAGCGTTGATGATCACTATCATTACAGGGCTTTTCTTCTCCGCTTTTCTAATCAATTCATTGAGATTCTTCAGTCCAGTTCCTTAATATTGTCCAACTATTCCGTTTTTCTTCTTCCTGGCCTTCTTTTTCCTTGAACTTTCCCTTTTATGACCAAACGTAAGATGACATATTTTCTTCCTCTAATTAGGTGTCCAAGATATTCAATTTTTCCAAAGTTTAATTGTTTTACATAACGGCTACTTTCAGTGTTGGCTCGTTTCAATACTTCTTCGTTTGTCATCTTTGCTGTCCAAGATATTTTCAACATTCATCTGAATGTCCACATTTCCAGTGCTGCATATCTACCCAGTTGCTTTTTGTTAAGGGTTGTTGCCTCTATCCCATAAAGTAGAATTGAATAGATATAACATTTGACCATATTTCGTCTGATTAACAAGCTCAGAGTATCATCGCATAGCAGATTATTTGTAAACGCTGTTTTTGCGTAAGCCCATCTTTGTTTTACCTCAAAATCAGGATCTGAGGTCTCTGTTATGTAATAGCGTAGATAAACGAACACTTTTCAACACGTTCCACTTTTTTTCCATTTATCCTCAGTTTTCCATAAGTATTGTTTTACTTATAAACATCCATTTTGTTTTCTTTTCGTTTTTATTATTAGTCCCCGTATTGTTTCACAGAAATTTTAATTTTATTTAATCATTTTTCTAAGCGCTT
The DNA here is from genome assembly GCA_039619475.1 of Icerya purchasi. Taxonomy (NCBI): domain Eukaryota; kingdom Metazoa; phylum Arthropoda; class Insecta; order Hemiptera; family Monophlebidae; genus Icerya; species Icerya purchasi. The sequence continues at coordinate 293,365,051 of CM077115.1, read as the reverse complement.
TGTAGAATCTGAAATTAATACTCTATCATCGGCATATCTGATATTATTGATTACCCTGCCATTATTAATCCTAATGCCACTTTGAAAATTTTATCTGCATAAAGATTAAATAACAATGCAGAGAGGATACATCCTTGACGGACCGCTCTTTTAATTTCAAAATCAATTTTCACATTTTTTTTTATAAACACATTATTATTATTATTATTATTATTATTATTATTATTATTATTATTATTATTATTATTATTATCATTGTTATTATTGTTATTGTTATTGTTACTTGATAATGATGAAGATAATATTCAAATTACTTTGCAAATTATTAAATATATTATTTTTTTATTTAGGGAGAGCTCGGGACCTCACCCAGAAACGATAGAAAGAAGATTAATTAAAACTTAATTTCATCGGAAATAGCTGAAATAAAAGAACCAATGGCAGGGACAACAGACACTGAGAGAAAAAGGACAGGATATAGCACAATAGGGAGCAGGAAGCCCAATTGTTTTATTAGAACGAAAAGGACAATAAGGAGAGGAAACCAAAGAGAGACGATAGCGGAAACAGGGCAGTAACGTGTGATTAAAGCGTAGGCGAATGATAGGGACAATAACGGAACATGGAAAAGAAGGGAATTCTGAGGACCAAGAATTAGTTGGAAGGATAGGTTGAATTAAAACGATTATTGGTAAAGGAGGAAGGGTACATATCCGAACATAATTTAAAGTGAAATTTCTTACTTAAGAATAATAGATTAAAAGTAGAGATTTTTTTAAAGTAAAAGCGGGAACGAGCAGCAACCTGAGCTGCAAGCATCCGCCATTTCGCTACCCTCGATGCCCCTATGACCAGCAACTTATAGAGCAGATCAACGCGGATAGAGTGTCGATCGGAAATACGAAGAATGACGTCGGAAGACGGAGACAGTATTAAATATACTATTACCGGAGTATCATTAAAATAAAATACCGTTCAATAAGAAAATGACTAGTGTAACAGTAAAAAAAAAGAAAATTTATAATTGAATAGAATATTAAAACAAAATAAAAGAGCATGCTTTTCTTTTTTTGAGCATACATACTTCAAATAATTAGTATGTAGCAAATATATGTTAAATTAGCGTACCTGTATGCATAGATATTTATGCAAGCTTCTCAGTATGTTACGTGTTTCGCGCATTTATGTGTACATTTATTGGGATGCGTATGTGTCCGTATGCATGTCTATGTGCGTATATGTATTAACAGACAATAGCCGTCGTTTAAAAAATAAAATAAAAATAAAGAAATAACCGTTTTTCCATAAATAAATACATTATATACGCGCATAAATATAAACCGATAAAACTGTAACAGATGTCTTTCAGGACTTAGATACTTCCTAAATATATATATACATATATATATATATATATATATATATATGGATTTTATTTATTTATTTAAAAAAAAATAAAGAATAGGGGCACATGCCTTACTTAATAGGACTTAAAAAGCGCCGCTGCTTGGCGTAATCCTAAAATATAATTTACATTTTGGAGGGGGGAGGGAAATTAACAACGGGTTCTCTAAGCCATAGAGGGGGCTGATGGAAAAAATCTTTTTAACTGACAGACGCTGATACCTTTCTATAAGGATACGTCACTGTCCGGTGAGATTGCTTTAGTAACTGATTAAAAAAAAAAAAAAAAAAACAAAAAAAAAAAAACAACTGATATTGTCGCTTCTTTTAAATCTAGATTTATTATATATTGGAAAATAATATTTTTTCTCTTTCTCGTTACTCGTACATACTTATGCGTGGAATTTAACTATCGTGACCAGTTCCGCTTCCCGATAAGAGTCGTACGAGGTCAGTGAGCTCCGTTCCTATACCGCGATGCGCTTATAGAAGACTCATCCAGTACTTTTACGAATACCATCTGTTCCCCGCATTTACCGTTTACTTTTACAACTATTCCTTGCACTGCTCTCTAGCATGCATGGAACGGTCCAAATCCAAAGTATTCGAAAGCGCGTCTCTGAAGAAGACTTCTTATTTACTTCGACTTCATACTGAATCGTTGAGGCGATGGTGTTGGTAATTTTGGTCTCGGTGCAATGTCGAAATTTATTAAAATCAACCTCCCAGACGATAAATTTTCTTTTTTTTCTTCTTGGTCTCTGTTAAAGTACGTAGATAATAATTAAATATCACAATGCTATGAAAAAAGAAAGACCTATTATTTCGATTTTACGATTACTCTGAATTCGTGGTATACGTTCTGCCTCGTATACTGGCAATATTAGAAATCGACAAAGTGTATCCGCACCGGCTTCACGAAGAGCTCGCTCTATAAAATATGTGTATAAGATTATTCGGATATAGCACACATGTAAATAAATGCGCGCAATCTACGTACAATCCATGCACCACTAACGCACACACGTGGATTAATTGCGTGCGAAAAACGATAATTTTTGTAAGTTGCATGTTATACGATTCATACGGTTAATGTATTTCTAAATAAATAAATGTATTTCTAAATAAATAAATGTATTTCTAAATAAATAAATAATTTTACACGCGAATAAATTAATAAATAATAAAAACAAAATTCTGCAGAATCTTATAGCACGCATAATATGCATCAAGTAGAACAACAACAGAAAAAAAATAAAATAAACGAAATAAAAGGCTTCATTTTATAACGAAAAAAAATTGTTCACGTATTTCGGAGGTTTGTGCTAGTGTGTAATTGTAGAAAGTCTCTTTACTGCCTGCATGCCGAATTTTACCTATTTTGTCAGATATTTATAATTCTTTCCGAACATTTGCCTGACGTTAATATTAAAAGATGATAACTCTATCTGCCAATAAAATTTTCGCGTTTATAATTTACAAATATAATTTACAAATGAGCTTTCACGAAATATATGATATTAAAGAAAATTTCACTCTATCCTCCTCGTATAGAGTTTATGCTTTAAATAAAATTTAGAGGAAGAGATCTGCGATTCGTTTGAAGTCGTAGCGGGCATAAAGGAGGCAGCTTATCACCGATTCTCCGACGAACTCCAGGTCCAACATACATTAAGAATATAATTCCGCCCATGTGGAACCGTCGAAAATAAACTAGTCGGAATTCAGACGAAAACTAGACAGATTAATAGGAAAAGAACTAGTGCCTACAAATAACATCTTCCTTGACGTACAACCCAGGTAACAGTCACAACAGCTCACTCGTGCTGCTCATCAGATCTTTCAACTGTTCGAAAAAACAACTAGTTCCATGGTGGTCCTCCGAATGTACAAAAGCTGTTAGAAACAGAAGAAGAGCAGTGTACGCATCATTAAAAGAACTCACTCATAAGAGGACTTACTTAATTATAGAAGATTACGAGCCGAAGAGAGATGGACACTAAAACAAGCGAAAAAAATTCCTGGTCAACTTACGTCTTCACAATATTACCGTCTACATCATCAAGATAAATCTGGAGGATAGTAAAAGCAATAGAATGATCGTCAATCTTCTCTACACCGTCGACACTCTCGATAAAAAAATTCCCTAATAACTGATCCGACCACTATTCTAACAGAATTCGCCAAATACTTCACATTCGCCTCCAGCGACGAAAATCTGCACATCCGCAGTTCACAAAATATAACCAAGTAGACCGAAATCAGCCGAAAAACTTTTCCTCAACCAATCAAGAACCATATAACGCGGCACTCTCTAGAGCAGAACTAAAAAGAGCTATAAAATAAACAAAACCGTCCTCACCAGGAAACAATGGTATCCACATATTCATGCTGCAGAATCTGCCAGAAGGATTTCAGCACTTAATGCTCGAAATGCTAAACAAACTGACTGTGGAGGACATCGTCGCATCTTCCGCCAAACTGGAAGATAGCAGAAAAAATTCCAATCAGAAAGTAGAAAGCTACAAACCGATCTCATTAACATCAGTGCTCGGAAAAGTATTGGAGAGAATAGTTAACAGCAGACTAACGTGGGAACTTGAATCTCAAAACCGGCTATCCAGATACCAGTGTGGCTTTCGCAAAAGCCGAGCAACAATAGACCACGCCCTCTATCTACAAGAATCAATACTACAAGCGTTTACCAACCTATATCATCTATTGGCGGTCTTTTTTGACTTATTTAAGGCGTTCGACGCTACATCACTTCAAAAAATACTGACCACCGTCTACGGTTGGGGCTTTCGTGGTAGGACTACCCTTTTTTATTGTAAACTTCTTGTCGGATCGTTTTTTTTAAGATCAAAGTGAAAGGCAGATTATCAGAAGCAAATCATCTGCAAAATGGAGTCCCGCAAAGCTCGGTCCTCAGTCCGATTTTCTCCAATGTGTAGCTATTAATAACATTATCGAAGACGTTCAATCTCCGGTAAAAGTCGGTCTTTTCGCAGATGACTTGGTAGTGTTTCTTGCATACTGCAACGTAGAACAAGGAGAACATATCATGCTAAAGACAATCAACAAAAAATCACAACAAGAGCTCAAAACAGCGGCTGGAAGTTTTCTCTGGAAAAAACAAAAGCAGTGAACAAGATCCGGCGACAATAACATACGTCTCTTACTAAACACTTTACCCATTCAACCTTCATCTTACGTCCGTTATTTGGAATTTCATTTCGACAATAAATTAACTTGGAGAAAGCATACAACTCAACTAACTAAATCGTGTACAACAAACCTAAATCCGCTAAAAAAAACTATCGCGCATATTATACAGAACCCATCGTTCTTCATTAATGACAATCTACCGATCGCAGATCCGCTCGAAATGCGACTATGGAGCTCCCCTGTCTTCCATAGCAGCCAAGACAGACCTTTCCAAACTGGATGCCATCCACAACGCCTCTCTTCGCTTAGTTACAGGCGCGCTCAGAACATCCTCAATACCTAGCCTCTATTGCGGAGCCTCAGAGTGGCCTCCATCGCTACAACGCGATCATCTTACAGTGAATCTGCTGCTACGCACCGTTGCAAATCCGGCTCTTCTAACAGCAAAGAATGGTATACGATCAACCCGGAGACAATCAGAAACCAGACTCTTAGGATTTTGGGTAAAAAGGATCTCTTACCCTACGCATTACAATATCTTCCCACCGAATTATCAACGATTCAAGACTTCCTCAACGTAGACAATAAACCAGCAAAAATCTTTCCACCATGGACAACGAAACTCGCCTCATTTGACTATTCGCTGCTGCCAAACAAGCACTCTCACTTCTTCATAGTCCATAAACTACTTTCTCTGCAAAGAAATAGATTATATTACACAGATGGCACAAGGGTAGCAGAATTTTCCGGCTGCGCAGTAGTAGTTGGGCAAAACGTTATTCTCAAATTTTCGCTTCCACCGCTATTCTTCGCTCTGTCCACAGAATTCCGTGGCATCCTGCTAGCTTTGGAACACGCGGTTAAATCAAACCAACATACAATAACAATAGCCACGGACTCACTGGCAGCCTTACCGAAAATCCAACAAAAATCAAACCATCCGATAGCTGACTCCATAAACATAATCGTTCATAATTCACCACCGAGGGTAACCTTCTTTATGGGTTTCTAGTCACGCAAAGATACCAGGAAACCTCATGGCCGATCATGCCACCAAAGAGGCATCAAAAATGCTTCCGGTTCCACGAATTCATATTCCACCCGGTGATATATCAAGGAAGCGAGTAAAAACCTTTTTTGGAAATTATGGCAGAAGAAATGGGCGGAGCAACGAAATCCATCACACCTACATGCAGTCAAACCATCAGTTCGCGATTGGAAATTTCAACCAGAAGGTCGAAAGGATCAAGTGGTGCTGTGCCACCTACGTATCGATCATTCCATCGCCACACATGCATATATATATTTCAGAAGCTTGCTCCACTAATATGTGACAGATGTGAAGTTCCTATCACCATCCCCCACCTTCTAACCGAATGTCCAAAGATCCGTAACCTATGCTCTAGCATTCCTCTGCAATATCCCCCTTTGTCACTCCTATCCCAGGATTCGTTATCCGTTGCATCCCTTCTCGATCTTTTCAAATCGGTAAACCTATTTTATAAAATATAATAAACTTGGAGGCCACGCTCCTAGCCTAGCTGTGCTGTACATAGCGCGGAAGAGAAAAAAAAACACGTAACTTTTATTAATGTTTTTATACGGGCTAATTCATTTATGTAAATTATTAATATATAAATCAAAATGTTGGAAATTATTAATAGTATGAATATTAGTGAAAAATGTATTGTTATTTATAAAATAAATATGCAAAGAAAATCCCCCCCCCCTCAAAATTCTGGGCACGGCCGTGGAGGTTATCAGAGAATGAAGGATACTGACCGATAAAAAATCCATGGAATTCAGATTTAAACTTGGTGCAAAAAATAAAGGTATACATATTATGTACATATTGACTGTATAACGTTTGCAGATGATTTAACTATTTTCGCTAACGACATCAGCAACAAAAAGAATTAACCGATTAATAAAAGTCTCCGAATGCGTGGTTCTTAAAATGTTTCTATTGGGAAAACCAAGTACATGACAAATATTAAAGACAGTCCAGACTCTATACTCATGCATGTGCTGGAAAAATAAAACAAGTTAAAAAGTTTAAATATATTTAGAGAAAGTTATAGAACAAAATGGATTAGAAGAAGAACAAACAGTAGGATATAGAAAGTAAACCCCGGGGGCACATCATTTGGTGAAGATTGCTTACAACAAAAGACAGTGAGAGTATAGGAGCAAAACTAAGTCATTATAGTTATTAAACCGGAAGTATTACATGTATCAGAAACTTTAAATCTGAACAAGAAGGGATTAACTAATCAGTTAAAAATAAGAGAATGCAGAAATTTAAGGAAATCGTAGGAATAAAATGGAACGATATTCAAATGGATATCAAACGATAAATTATACTGCAAGTTAGAACCGTTACTATAGGGAAAACAAGGTTATTATTTTATAGGCATACTACCAGAATGCGTGATGTTAACCTGAATGAAGAATTAGTGAATTTATGAAAACGAAGAAAATAAGACCCTTCAAATGGTTCGATAAGTACGAAAAGGATATGAAATTAACAAATATTATTGAAACGCAAATAAAAACTATTTTCGTACAAACCGGTTATTAATTCAAAGATCTTGAAATAAACCAAGAAACTACCGAAAGCCATAAAAATGCGTTCAATTAGAAGGGTTCGAGAACTATCGGAAGGATGTTAAGGAAAAGGACAAGGTGTAAAATGAAATCTTTGTTGTTTTTAGCGTAGTCCATAGAGGCTGAAATCGAAAAAAATAAAATAATAGCATTCTAGATGGAACAAAATAAAGTTTTATTAATTTTTAGATTTTAAATATATATATATATATATATATATATATATATAAAATTAAAAACATACGTTTTTCACGGCTATTTTTCAGTCCGCGCGTGCTAATTTCACAAAACCGATTTTGTTCCGTTTTTCATCATTAGATAAACTGATCTGTAATGAGGAATATTTGACTTATAAAATTTTCGGTATAATTTAGCCAACCTAAAAGGGGGTTTCCGATAAAGTGAGGGAAAAAAAGAGTAATAAAAAGACATTCGATAAAATGTGAAAAATAAAAAAATATTATTAATCTTTAGGTAATGATTTAAACGATTATTGATGGACGGGCGCGCGAAGCTTCAGGTAACAGCTGACATACATATATAGGTATGAGAAAGATAGATGTAGTGAGGGTACTTTTAAAATGTGGGAAAATTCAAAATTCACATCAATCGAGTAAATTAAAGATAATAAGTTTAAAAATTAGGAAATTCCGCAGCTGATGGTGGAATGATAAATAGAACATTTGTGCGGGTGTAGCGTGCGAAAAAATAAGAAAAATAAATATCACTAACGGTGATGGTCTTATTTATTATTTGTTTGTTTTTTATTATTTCTATTGGAAAAGATTAGTTTACACAGCGTTCTCTTGCACAATTCGCAACAGAGAGTCGCTTGAGCTATTCGTTCGACTATATAGCGCGCTGTCCGTTATACAACTGTAATTAAACGAACACCATTTCAGCATGTCGTAATTAAACTTGTTAACATTTCGCTAACAATATTCTCAATTATTTGCTTTTACCTGACGTGCGAAAATGGCAATGAAAGTTAGAACTGATCTACAGTTTTGACGTCTTTAAAATCTACGAAATTCCATGACGTAATCCGACACTGATAATTATTCGTAGAAGATGATATTCGCTTTTCAAAATATAGAGCAACGGAAGAAAGATATCGTGTTCTAATAACCGCAAGTACTTTAAGATATGTATATTCACTGTGAGCTTTGTAACACGGCTAGGTACATTTAAAAAGTAGCATTATTAGGTACTCTGCTATTATTGTAATGGTCCTGTTATGTATTGCATGAAATTAATGAGGTAGTGTGATGCCCTGCAATTTGCATGGAAACACTGTATTTAGAATACGTAAATTTAAACATTAAATATACTCCCGTATAATTTTAAAGATTTATAAATTAACATCATTTTAATTGGTGGCGCTGACGCCCTTAACCGATTTAAATAAGTTACTTGCCATTCCTGTTAAGATCGCATTTGTTGTTTTGTTCGTTCGAAGCGTTTTATCGATTGACCGATTTATTATTCCGTTATAAGCGTAAACGTGTTAAAATTATCTCTTTTCGGCTTCCCATCTTCCATAAAGTTATTCAGAAAAATTCCAATTAATCGAATTTCTGAAGACATTAATCACAAATAAAACCTCAGCTCTAGTGTGGCGAGGGTTATCTACAGAATAAAACACGGCGTATGCCCTTATGGCTAGGTCATCGGATTTTTTAGCTACATACATATATGTAAGAATGCATTATCAGCCAGCTGATACTTACGCCGATATGACTGCTTTTAAAAGGAACTATTCTGAAGACAGGTTATTACATATTTTCGGTAAAACACACGTCGTGTTAACGCATCGAATAGACAAACATCTCTTCGAAATGTACATATACCGAAAATGATAATACGGTTGCGGTATCAATTAACCGTGAAAATTTTCAATTAGAACCATTTTAAAGGTTAAGATTTGATTTATTATATACCTTTTATCGACTTGTCTCCTCGACATGGCGTGGAGCATTTTCGCAACGTTGTTTTTCAGCTATTACATCATACATATAAGGCTTGTACCGCGCTGAAATTATCAGTCCAGGTCATCTTAAGGAAATATGTAATTATTCACGACAAAAATAAATCGTTTAACACTTAATTAAACAATTATTAATGTATTATAATGTTTATATCCTCGATGCGTTTCGAAGCAAACACTTCATGTTCACCGGAGTAATTACAAATATAAATAATGAAGACGATATTGGCGATAGTCTTCATTGATTTAAATTTAATATTGTAATAACTGTAGATTCGTTTCATCGTATTGATGTTATTATCACTTGAGTTTAAATAATAAATACAGTGATAATAAAATCGATCTTTTTGTGCTTTTTTAAACTTTTAGTAAACTTCCAATGTTCCGTTAAGAAAATAAAATACGAGTTTGTTCCCGACAAATAGCGCTCTTTCCAACGGTATATCATATGCCCAGAAAAAAAAATATTTTTTTTTCAAAAGTTTGGTCTTTCGAAGCCCCGAGAGGCTAATTTTAAAGTTGGAAACCTAGATGTTCCAAATCAAAGAAATATACATACGTGCATGTGCATATTTTCAACCTTGTTCAAAATTTTTACATATAAAACTCGAGGCCGTAAATATATTATATCTTGAGCCTTTTTTGAATTTTTCGTAAACTTCGAAAGTTTAATTAAAGAAATAAAATATGGTTTTGTTCTCGACAAATAGCGATTTTTTTTTAACAATATATCACATGTCCGAAAAAATACATATATATTTTTTTCCAAAATTTCGAGCTTTTGGCACCCCGAGGGTCTAATTTTGAAGTTGGAAACCCGGATGTTGTGTATTATTATATTATCATCTATAACAAGCATTTCTGCAAAAGAAAACTTTTTTAATTCATCGGGAAGTAGGTGAAAAATCGTTCGCAAGATTCTTCACAGGCAAACAGACAAAGCGAGTTAAATAAAAGCCTATAAAAAGTCCAATTATATATTAAATTGTTAACTGGAAATTTTAAAGCAACACCTTTAAAATTATTGTCTCAAGATTTAAATAAAACACGATCAGCGTCACAAAGAAAGTAAGTCGAAGAGGAGTGGAGTGTGACTTTGAATTTTTTTTTCTGGTCACACATAGTGAGTTGTGTTCTTAGCTGATGATGGGGGTTATACCCGATAAAAAAAGGTTTCTAAGTAAGCATTCATTTTATTCTTAAATTTGTTTGTTATAATTGTATTTGTTATAAATTACTATATTCGAAATAGACACATTTATTGTAGCGTATAAAATTATACACCGACTAGTTTCGATAAAAAATCTTATTGCAACACATACAATCATTGTGGTCTATCCGAAATACGTATTTATGTATGTTTAAATAATAAATTTGTATTTGAATATTTAAAATTATAATTAACGTATATAGCGTATACCTTTCGTCTCTTTACTAGACCTATTCTATTATTTATTAAACGAAATTACAAGTAATACTATATTGCGTATGGAAAAAAATATAAGAAACGTAAAATTAATCGATTAATTTCGGACGTTATATGCTCAATGGCGCACTGTGGGTTCAAGAACATAACGTACCAGTCAGTGAATTTTATGTTTCTCTGTATTCTTTATTTATGCTGTATTATGCTTTGAATTTCATTTAATTAAATATATATATATATATATATATATTAATGATTATGTAATTCTTACATCCGAGATACTATGAAAATTTCATATTGATTGGGTGTAACAGATTCGGGGGGGGGGGGGGATACCCCCCATATGACAAGGTGGATCATATATATGTATTGTTACAAATTATGTTCTTTCGGTCAAAGCGTAATTCAAAGCCGTTAACAGCGACGTAAAACATGTTATTATCAAAACTACCATGAATGACTGAATTGAGTGTCGACTGTTTTAAGTTTTTCCCGTGCTAAAAAATAAAAACGATTAAGAAAACATTAGCCATCAAGGAGAGCCATAGTTTGTTTTTTTTTGGTGGGGGGGGGGCAACCAAGGGCACTAACCCATCATCCAGGAATTACGAATAAAAGGATTCGATTTTAATATATACTCTGCTAAAGCTCGAATAGTCCAAGATGTAAGAGAGCCATAGTTCCACACCGTCGTGACCAGCAATTATATCCACGATCAGGCAACGTACGTAGAATGAAAAATAAAAAGCAAATCGAAATTTCTTATGTTTTCTAATGAAGATAAGCCGAATTAGAATAATTTAAGTGTAGATATATAACCTGTTTGTTACATAAATATAAAATAAATACTTCAATAACAAACAAAACTAAGGATAAATTCATTTATATTTTGTAATAAATACCTAAATTTAAGGAAACGTAATCGAGCTATATTGTCAGCTAATTTTTAGTTTTACATATTTGAGCACACTCTGCATGATGGGCTGTGCCCGAAAACGTTTCTTTAAATTGCAGTATTCATTTTTAATTTATTGAAATAAATTATTTTATTCTTATTTTATTTTTTATTGAGTTACTTATTTATTTTATATTTGTAAAATAATTTAATTATCGTTTTTTTTTGTTTTATTTTTTGTTTTCTATTTATATTTGGAAGGGGCCACACTACGAGTAACTGGTTTTAATAAACGCGACGACTAGAAGTGGAAAGCGATGATAGTACATTCCGTCGCTAATTTGAATAAAACACAATCGGCTAAGTCCAAATCCATAACTGATGTGTATATCTGTGAAAGAAAAATTACACTAGATACAATTACGCTTTTAGCTACCCTCACTTAGGACAACAAAATTAATTTCGCTGTCATTTCGTTGACCATCCGTGTGTATTTTTACTAGTCAAATCGAAAGCGACACCTATATCCATCATTTGTCGCCTTCATCAGTGCACCATTGTATCGAATTCGAACGGACCCAGGTCGGATCGCACGGATCTGACCGAATTTTAGAATATATGTATAACTACGAGTATTTTCATTAACCGTTTATACGAAAATCATACACAAAATCTGCTCGATCTATGTCAACTGTTGCTTAATTTTAACCGGGCGGGTGCGTCAGATGCGACATTTCTGATAAAACAATGTCGAGTGCCTATTATTAGAATTTCGCGCCAATGTCACACATATATATATATGTATATATAATTTTTTGATAACACGCCGCTATCCACAGCCTTCTTAATCTCGTAAGTGTTCTATTATAATATTATAGTTTGTGACTAATTCTCGCGTTGAAATAAATTTCACGAATTTCGAAACGATAACGATACACTAAGTCAACTTTTATCAATGGGATATTAATCATCTATCATTCGACTATGTCCTTCCACACGGTGTCCCTTACTTACTTTGCTTTAAGCGTACTTTCAAAGTTGGTAATAATATTTTTACTTAAAACTTTCAAAAGATCAGCTAATAAATGTAAACGGCTTTCAAGCCAAAAAAAGGAACAAAACATTCGACAACTAATTCCTATTGGATTACGGGGACCGCCATTGCTGTTTTGTTATTTAATTTTTCGTTTTTTTTTTTTTTTAGAGAAATTATATTTATCAGTTTTCAGGGTAGATTAGCGAGGCTGCAATGTAGAATTCCTTCTTGTACTCTCTCAGCTACGAGTGTGCCAATTTAATCGCAGACGCACGTTATTCGCTGGGCACATTCAAGATGCTACGCACATTTCACTGCAGATAAAACTTCAAAACATTGCGTAGTTAATAGCCGCGGAAAGACGAGCGCGCTTGTCTGTAATAAGAGCAAATGAAAATGCGAGTGGAGCTGAAAATCGTGATGCTTTCAATTCGTGATCAAGGTGCCCTCTTTACAATCGTCTCGAAGATAATTAGCTGTTTTGTAATATGCCTATTGCCCGTTCCTATGGGCCTTCTTCCTTTTCTCCACTCTCGCATCTTCTAAACAGTTTGAATAATTACATCTTCTGCATCGCCATTCGCCTATACTGTAGTTTTAAAAAATGTGTGAAACGTAAAACTTTTAGTTTTTCTCATTTTTTAAACGCTTCTTCAACCCTGCAATCATAAATTACACAAATTATAATAATTCGCTCCGCCTAACCGACAGTTAAACATCAGCTGAATCTATAATATCGCCTTCGCATTATAAGTTTTTTTTATCGTTTATTTTTGCCATTTTTATAAAGTGTACACGAAATCTGTACATAACCGAACCAGTCACGAATGCAAATCGCTTCCCTTTTTTTTTGTTTCTTTTTATAGTGGATATTTGTACAAATCAACTTACTCATTAATGTTGTATTGACCTTTATTTCATCGATACTTTCATAATCAGTACGCTCGTCCATAATCATAATAACTTCTTTTTAACGTTAATATGATATTCGACGGAAAACAAAACATAAAACGTAAACAAGCAATTTTTTTGTTTTCGACGGGGAATACGATTAAAGAAAAACCATCAAAATAAGCGATCAGAAAAGACACAAATTTTTGTCAAGAGTTTTACAGGCAAAAGTTGGTCCTGGAAAGAGAGCTATTAAGGCGATCGAAAACGATAAACGATAAACGATAAACGAAAAACGATAAAAGGAATCGATGTAACAGAAAAAATACAAAACGAAATCAAGGTGCATGATTTCGAACAAACAAAAGCGAACAACAGCGGCCACTATGGCAGTATATTCGGATGGCGGTTAATTATTAGCTATTCGTAATTCTTTTACACTTAATAAAACAAGTCGATAAACGAGTAGCAATACTAATATTGATAAGACCATATTTCCGGAAAGAATTCAATTTTTTTTTACCATAAATACCGTTTCGGGTAAAAAGTGAAGATATATGGGGATACGATGTTTAATTTTTTTTTTTTTTTTTTGTAATATATATTCGTGTGATTAAAATACACGCGAAAGTTGCTGCAAAGTTTAGTGAAATTTAGTCTTCGGATTCGATAGAATCTCTTTTAGTTTGTATTCTATGCTAAACTGTTAGGACATCTGAATACTGATTGTTTGATAGAGATGTCTGCAAAAACAGCACGCTCTGTTAGTGGCGCGGATCTGGAAACTATGTAATCACGCGTCAGCATGATACGAGCAATTCGCCGTGGAACTAATGGTCACCAATGATCGTTCAAAGTTATTTTAGGAAAGTTTCTATTTTTGAACTACTGGCGCTGTTCTGAGCTACAAATGAAGAGTGAAGACGAAAAAGGAAATTAGCTAGCAAGGAATAGTTACTGAACGAGCTGCTATGTCGACTTCCTTGTTATTCCTGTGATAAACTTGCACGGAACTGAACATCGTTTCACAGTCCAACTATCAAGCTAGCTCAAAGTCATGTGAATCTCTCAGACCAGGAAGAATGTTACAACTGCCGCCAGTTATTATAGATAAAACGGTCGATAAATCTCTATGATAACTAGTATATTTTGAAGAATTCCGCCGACTAAAGGTGTTAGAGGCAAAAAAACATACCTACTGGACGCGACATCCGAGTTGTAGCAGTGGAGAGGCATTTAACCGGATGGCACTGGCTGTTTCGAATGCTTCGCGTAGTATTAAAGACGAGTGCCTTCGTACGACTCTGCACACCGAGCCGATATTCTGCGTAGCAGAACTTATGACTCTGGAAACTATTTTATGTACATTCGTGAGTTCCATAAATCGATCTTTATTATTTCGAAGTTTTGTTTAATCGACATTAGTATTATTTCACAACGAAGAAAGAAACGGCACAATATATTATCCCTTTAAAAAAAAACAACAAAAAAAAAAAACGATTGTTTTCCTTCATCTAGAGTCGTTTAATTCCATTTCTTTGTTGTTGTAAGCAAGTGTTTTCCCGAAAAAGGTTAAATACATTCTCACTCCCATTGCAATCAGTTATTGGAAATTATGGCTGAAAATTTTAGGAAACCTTGCCTTTTCCTAATATCTGAAAAAATGCTGCATATGTGAAGTTCTCGAAGACAAGCTTGATAAAAAAAACTAACAGTCTGTGCAAAAATTTAAATTTTAAGATTTAAAACACAGAGAGAGAGAGAGAGAGAGACAAACAGACACATGTCTGCCGAGTTCATTAAACACGTAACAAATACAGCCCATCTCTCATCTAGTATATTATTTCTTCGCTCTTGATGTTGCTACAGCCAAGTGTCGATAGGTAATCTTTTCCTTATTCGCCACATAACATACTTTAATTGCGTCATCAAACGATGCAAGCAGCCGCACGCTTTAAAAAAATCACGATCCATTTCGAGCCATGATAATTCCGCTTTCTCATTGATTCCGACATAAATACCGTACACACTTGCTTTCCCGTATAGAGTTATAGTCTGCGCTGAACCGAGCCATGAAACGGAACGATACAAAGCAGATCTCTTAGGATCATGTCAACGTTGATGTCCGGCCACTGTCTCTTTTTTGTTTTTCGTAAATGGCAGGCACGAATTTCGGCACACGCTTAAACATGTTCAATTGTGCTTCCATTTGCAACAGCATAAATTGCTCCGAATAATGTTCTTTTTAGTATTCAGATATTCGGAAAAACTAGAGAAACACGCGCGATAATACGTAAAATTACCTTTTTTCCAAAAAGTCCAAGATGTGCAAACGGTGTAACACGCGGCACTTGCAGTTAAGGAAAAAGACCGGACAAACGCAAAAATTAACGATGACTCCGGCATAACTATTCCGATGAAAATTATGCGAGTATTGCTGGGGCGTTGAAAACAAAGAAGCACGCTTTCCAGACATTTCTGGCAGACTTTATTAATTCCAACTGTCCAGGATGCAAAATTTTTAACAAATTGTTATTTGCCAACACTCGTCGAAATAATAATAATCCATGATGAAACAAAGAGTAGACAATTTAGCAATTGCGCCGTTCAAGAAATAATATCGTTTCGTTTTTTTGCATAGGTATGAACTGTAATTGTCCCGCGACTGAGCCAGGGCCAACCCTGGCCAGTACGTGCGGCGGTTCCGCCTACATGATATTCATGGGCTTGCTGGAAGTATTTATCAGATCGCAGTGTGACTTGGAAGATCCGTGCGGAAGACCGAAAAGCCGAAACTTGTTGGACGTGGAGTACGATTTCATTGTGGTTGGCGGCGGCTCAGCCGGAGCGGTAGTAGCTAATCGTCTATCAGAGGTAAACAAATGTAAAAGAGAGGCGTTAATTCGACGCTTAGTTTAATTGTAAAATTTTACCTTTTTGCTCGGACTATATTTATTTACCTGTAAAAAACATCTTTGATGCGTATTTTGAACAGCCCCGTGTAGCTTCAAACAATGTTTCATTCTATTGTACCACAGTTAATCTGAAAAGGAAAAAAACAATCTTTATTTTGCCGAAGTTGTTCAGAACTATTTCTTGAACTACAATATACGGTGTAAAATGTACATCACGAAGATGAAGATATAAAAAATTAGTTGAGTTATTTACTTTAAAATAACAGAAACGCACGACTTCTCCTCTTTGTATATTGTTATTAGAATAGCGAAAATGCACGCATATGTTTTTATTGCATGTTCTAGAAAATATAAATATACAATCTGAGTCTCCATATTCGAGCTCACTTCTAAGTATTGCTTTTGCACTATTTTGGCATGAATTCAAGGAGGGTGAATCATGAAGCTGTTGTCTGAGAACCGATGCCGATATTTTTGAAGATGTAAAATTCTTATCATAGACGAAAATAAGCAGTTACCGTTGCCAACAATGTTCGTGTCATGACGCAACAAGAGCATTCATCGTGTTCCTCGAATGGGGCTTGAAAAGGGTTGAGAACTTAGATTTACTACTTACTGAGGGGTTTCATTATTCAATGATGATTGATTCGATTCGTATTTGAGACTGATTTTTTTATATAATTCTAACGTATTATCTCTAACTTATCTCTCTATACCTTGTAGCGCGGTCTGCATCACATTTCTTTTTTCTGAAAAAAAAATAAATAAAATTGTTTGTTATTAGTTGAAACTTACGTAAATAGTTAAGTTATAAAATGACATCGAATGCCAATGATCTTACGAACAGCTAGTATAAAGTAAGTAAAGTAGGTCCCATATGACAAGGTATCATGGATTGTGAAGTTAAGCTTTCCATTATGGTACTTAAGGTTCTAATGGACCTGATAAGAATACTGGGGCCAGTTCCTACCTCTCGGCCGCCTTTACTTTCCACCGGGTAATTCTCTGATATAACCAATATTCAATTTCAGATTAGGTATAAACTTGGACTCCTAACGTTTTCAATTGTTCGGTGATTTTAATTTGAAAGAAATGGTCTGCTTATTTTTCTCGTGATGCTGTTCTTTCGATCGTCTGCTTTTGCGGACCATCTGCTACTGTTGGTGAATTGTCGAGGACTGTTCCTGCAATTGTGGTACCTGTTGCTGCTAGTAATTTGCCTGCGGCAATACTGATGTGAACTGATCTTGCATTCTTTGTTGATGCCCCATTTCTAGTTCAATTTTGTTGGGGAGGTTGTAGTGATGAACTTGTTAATGATATTATAGCGATTTCAAACTCGTTTTCTTTATTCGAATTTACATTTCTACGGCAATTAACATTAATATTTTATAAAAAATTAGTTTTTTTCAAAATTATGTTTCCATGATAAATTAATAATATTTTAAATTAAAAAATTACGTTCATTATGTTGCTAAAAACGTTCGAAATGTTACGTGACGTTACGTCACATGACGATTTCGCGCCATTTCGTTAACGTTCCAATAAGTTAGACTTGGAAGAACAGGTTGAATGGTTTATTGAGAAAGTACGAAATATTTAAACAAAGAGGGATCGATGGGCGTTAAATTTTGGGGTCAGATTAAGAAGACACACTACTGTGGTAGACACGTTACAAAATAAGCACGATAAAGAAGTGCCTGCGTGATTATGCGATATATGTATGTATAGATTATTTTGTATCCATACAGGATGAGAAACATTCTACAAAAGAAGAAAGAAGAATGTTATTTGGGTGAGTCTGTTTTGTTTTAGATAAGGAGCTGCTGCAACACTGTATTTAATTCGGAAAAGACTCGTTATTCAATTGTTGAAATATTGATTTGCTCTGCTGAAGCAAAAGGAAACCGAAAGGATAAAATCACTAGATAGATTAGTTAGGGAGATGCAGCGCGGCATAATCTGAGTGGTGGTAGTTTATCTGTGTCACGAATGCTGCCTACTGATGACGTTGAGAAAACTCCGGTTGATAGTCGCATTACCGAATGACGGATTGTTTATCATCGATTCATTGATCAAACCATGATTGTGTACTCCATTTTTAACTTTATCAAAAAGAGGTATGTAAATGCTTTTAGGTGAAAGACAATCCGTGTAAGATAAATATGCGAGTTTTTTAACCATGTTATTAGAAGGGTTTTGTGAGATATTTTACGCGATAAGTGTCGGCCTGAGTACCGAAGAACTCGGCGAAATAATTCACTGACTCATAAAGTTGGACTGGCCGTTGCTGGTGCGAACATTAATTAACGTTGTGTACTGCAAAAAACGAAAAATGAATTTTGTGAATGATGTTGATTCCATTTTAAACTATCTGTGTCAAGCTCGATAGTTGAGGATTTTCTAGCGTATACCGAAAGGACTATACGATTTTACATTTCAACGATGATGTATAGATCAAAAGGATCAAAACATCTATGAATCTCCCACGTGGTCTAGTGGTTTAGGATACCTGGTTTTCACCCGGGAGGCCCGGGTACGAATCCCGGCATGGGAACCACAATTTGTGTTGAATGGCCAGATGGCGAAAACCAGGCGCAGAGAAAGGAGAAAAATAAATAAATCTATGAATCAAACATTACTTATATAATATTCTGTTCCCTAACCGGCGTGTTGCTTTTTAATTCTCGTGCAATCATCGTTCAAATTTTTAACTAAACAGCGTATCGTTATCGTTCTATTTCTAAAACAAAAAGTAAAAAATAAAAAAATTAGCTGAAATTTGTTTAAATGTTAAATTGCTTAAGTAACGGCTATCACGTTACCGGCCACCAGAGGTAGCCAGTTCTGTGATAATACATATATATATTTCTTTTAAATGAAGTTAATTTATACTTCTTACTACTTTTATCTCTGTCTTTAATATTTTTTACTCGGTCTTCCGGAAATTACTTCGCACACTCACACAGGCAATAATCCAACACTTCGTACACAAAATTTTTCTATATTTTAAAACACCGAGACACTAAACGATTGGGAGATGCAGCTACATATAAAAAAAAAAATTAACACAAATCAATCCAACTCATTAAAATACATATACCATACACATATACTTTAGCCTACACTCATTCAATCGCAGTACTCACAAATTTTGAAACAACAACAATAATACAATATAAAATATGAATATATAAATCTGGCCTGTATTTTCCTTGACTGCGATCTATCCGTCTGATTGACTAGTGACTGCGAAGGCTGGGCTTCTTAGCTCCTCCAGTAGCTACCGTATAGGCACTGGTGACTTTCGAGCGCTTTCGTCCACCCCCGGTCTTCGAAGTTTTTTGATCTCCGGCTACACTATTTCGAAGCTGTTCCTTATTCTTTTTTTTTCTTTTATTTTCTTCGATTATTGCGCCTCCTTCTTAAAGCAATATGCTTTTGTAGTGACTAGGATGATAACTTTCGATATAACGTGATTATGACTATATACAAATAACTAAAAAAAAACTGACTAGAAAATGCAGGTACGTATAAGGACACGTTTGCGCGTAAAGCGGATTCACACAGCCGCTGGAATAATTAAAGTAATTTCCGTGCGCCGAGATCGAACAGATTCCGCTCTATTCATCCGTCTCTTATCATCTTACACAGTCATTTTTGCGAAATTCCCTTTTCATTTTAGATACGCCGTCAGATGATCAGCTGTATGCTTATGAATTACCTATATTAATGGAATTTCTATTTTATATATATATATGTTATATATTTCAGAAATATTCTCTCTTGCGTATTTTAAATTATTCCATCATATCTGAATTCAAATGATTCAAATTTTCTCGCCTACCCCATCTATATCGTATCACGATACGGCAAATGCTATTATAAAACGCAATCTAGAATGTTGTTTTTTTCATTTCATTATCTAGGTACCACATTGGAGGGTACTACTGGTTGAAGCCGGCTTAGATGAGCCAACCGGAACGCAGGTGCCATCCATGTTTTTAAATTTTATTGGCTCTTCCATCGATTGGTCATATAAAACAGAATCAGAAGATATGGCTTGCTTGGATCAAGAGGATCGAAAATGTAACTGGCCTAGAGGAAAGGTATTAAAGTATTATAAACTACGAATAATTAATTTTTTGCAAAATAACGCTCTGAAACATGATAATAAACGGCAATTACATGCAACACTGAGCGGATTTAACCGTAATTTATTGATATCGATTAAATTCCTTTATCGATGAACTATATCGATTCGCATTTAGGAAGAACAGTATAAATTTCGAAATTGTTGTGCTCGTGTTTTATGAACTTTTGCCTACCTTCATATTCTAACTTTCCATTTAACCTCTAATCTTCTAATTTCTGATTCTTAACATTCCCTTATCTTCGTCGCTCTATTGTTCGCTTAGATTTTATTCGTATTGTATTATCTTCTTCTCGGAATCATCTTTCCTATTTCTTTTCCATATTCTTCTTTCCGCTTCATTGACCGAGAATGCCCGGTATTCTTCGAATGTTCCTCTCTTTCTCTATTCACATTTATTAAATTAAAGGCTTTCTGTTCCTTATTGCGCCTCTTATATCTTATCCTTTTGTTCTCTGTGTCCCTTACTTCTGCTATTAAAAAATCCTTTTACGTTAACGGCATCCGATCAAATTAAGAGCTCTCTGATTACCGCTCCTTCTAATGGTTCTAATTAACGAGTAGTTCAATGAAGGGAAAAAAATTATCTAAATGTAATGCGAAAAATTTTCTATAAATTTCAGCCAGTGTGAATCACACACAAAAACATTCTTCTTTATTCTTTTTTTTCTCTTTCATCTGTCATTTGTGCCAAATTTTCCTCCAATTAAACATCTATGTACAAAAATTCCAGCGAATAATATTAACTATAGTCTTCATTTTTCAACAAAGGAGACAATTTTTTGTTCTCAGGTTGTTAAATATTGCAAAAAGAAAATGAGCCTTCTTAGCTTTTCACTGGAAACTTGATTAATATTTTTTCATTACTGACGCGCAAGTTAATAAAATACTTTTTTTTTTTTTTTGGTATTCGTGGGTTCTTCCACCGTGGTTGTAAACGTTAGAAAGAAAATGTTTGAATAGAAAGAAAAAAAAATTAATTTTCATACGTAGTAATTAAGCACGAGAAAATTATAGAATAAAAAATTGCTAAATATGTATGCAGTACAAATTGAAAAAATTACTAAATTATTGCGGCCATGTTTGTTAGAACTAGATTGCAAATACATAAAATTGCTGGACAAATCCGATTATGGTTAGCCAGAATTAATTAATTACTAGCAAATTCAGCTACCACCGTGACGTTTTATTAAAGAGGAAGCGGTGTTCGGTTGGGGTAGAACATCCCGCTATCGCACATTGTAACAATTTTACTTGCGTTGGATTAATGTCCATAGTGCCTAAAAAAAAAAAAAAAAATAAATAATCTTTTATTTTCTCTTATTTATTTTAAATATTTTATTTATTTAATTACGTGACATATACAGCAACTGGGGACACGGCAAGAAATTACAAAATTACGGAAATTAAAAACATAGAGAAATTAAGAAAGATTTTAACAAAATTAAAACAGCTTTAGTAAATTAGAACATTTTAGAAATTGAAATAATCAGTTAAGCACGATTCTTTTACTGCACAAAAAATTCTTTAAATTGGATGGTATTCCGCATTGTTTCCAATAATGATCATCAATTAGGCATTTAATCGGTAGGTGTTCGATAATTAATTGGCAATCACATGTCAAGCACCGAGCCGGGCAGGTTCTTTATTGAATAAATATCAGAGTCTAAGACACCAGTAAGTCGAAGTCTTCATAACGTTACCTCCTAATTTTCTGCTTTCTCGACTTAAGGAAAGCCACGGGGTTTCGTAGACGATTCCATTTTTAAACTGCGACAAAGTGCTTAACGTTTTTATTACTTTTTGATAAATAATAATAAACTTTTCCTTAAAAAATTCTGCCTTAAACCGACAAAGTGAAATATAAATTTTATTTTTTTCGGAAATTGACGCGGAGAAAACACGTGTAAAGCCCATGCGTTAAGCACAACTTGAGAATCACTGCATTAAAATCGAATTTAAGAAAAAGTAATTTTTCTGATAAGTACCACATAAAAAAAAAAAAAAAACAGAAGTCAAAGCACAAAACAAAAACATTAACGAAGATTGTGTAAAATTTTTGAATAATCGTTGAACTTCGGTGAAATCTAAAATAAAGAAAAGTAACTTTTTATTAACAAATGCAACATTGAAAACGGAGACTAAAAGAAATGTAAATTATTTAAAAATTAATAAAGAATCAAGTTTATGAATTTTAGGCGGTTTTTTAAAACACGTATATTATTTAAAAAAAATAAATAATGAAAATGTATTTAATAAAAATTCATTATAGAACAACGATGTAGTAAACCTCGAATGCATACTAAGCTTCTATTTGGAAAGCAAATATATAAATCAGTGACTAATGTTGATTGTGTAGATTGAATAGCAATAACATGCCGGAATAAGCCAAATTTGTAGTAAAATAAATGATTTAAAGACTACGCAAACTAAAAATGGAAAAACGAAATGTAACATTTGAGATTTCTTCTGAAAACAAATCTTCATTATTGTCGTTCTTTTGATTAATACTATTTACATACATGTACATATTATTACGTGTATAATATACGTAGAATCGATATAATTAGGGATTTTTCATCTTCACATTTCATTTTGCTAGATGAACTACACACGTATTCTGCTGAAAAATGTAAGTAAAATCTCAGTTCAACTTCACGAAGTGTAGGGGAGATTTGTCTAAAATAACACTCCTCCCCCCAGTATAATTCTTCAAATTTAATTTATTTCAATAGGATTTCAGTATAAAGTATAATTTATATACATACATTGGCATCACTTGTAAGCCAGTGAGTTCTTATAATTCTCAGTATGTATCTTCTATTTCTTCTTCTTCAAGCAGCCTTTTGACGTCAATATTTGACGTAGGCCTCTCCCAAATTCTTCCATCGTCTATCCTAAGCCTTATCATCCATGTATGTCCTACTTTTTTTATTACATCATCTGACGACCATCTTCTTGGCGGCGGTCTTTCTTGTTTCCGTTTTCCTGTGTATGGTCGCCAGTTCGGTATCTCCTTATACTCCATCTTCCGTCTGTTAGTCTTGCGACACATATCCTACCCACTTCTATTTGTTTGTTAAAATTCTGGCTACAAATTCCGCGTAAGAATCTTAAAACGCCTTTTATTTATCAATTCCGGGTACACTATTGATAGTTGAATAGTTCCATCTTAAATATATATCAATGGAAAATGTTAATAAATCGAATGCACACTTTCGATGATTAAATGTCGTAGTGTAATTTAAAATGCTGACAGTACATATTCCACATGCGTAGAAATTAATCCGTTCCTTTTTGCGAAAAAAACTATAACAATATATAATAATAAAAATACTGATTTATTTCTCACATTTGTCGTCCACAATTGAATTTTAGTTTTCCAAGCTTCCTGTACGAAATTTCGTAATTGCTTCACTTACTCGTTCGCAAAAATCGTATATTTTTCCCGTCCTAATTACTCCGCACGCGTTTGTTATGAACGCCCACAATTTTCCCCATTTTTAGTACGGTAATTATATAAAGTTGTATTTAAACAATTAAAAACCCCGTCTACAGATTCTTAAAGACATATCATCGTTGTGCATTTCTCTATTTCGATTATTGGAAAGCTGTGGCGAAGTTCAGCTTATTTTTTGCTGGGTGTTTATGTACAATATGTTTCTTAATATGATAGTTTAAAAATATCGATCTCCACATTTCAATCGTTATTTTCTCTTCTATTCTGTAAATTATTGTAGAATTTAAAAGTTTAATTTAAAAAAAAAAGAATGTACACGTATAAGGAAAATTACTTCGAGTCACGTCGTGTTTCTATGTGGAGAGCAGTCGAATATATGTAAAAAAAACCTTTCTTTTTTAGCGAATAACATAGATCATACGTTTTTTTAATGTTTATTCAATCAGTTCCGATAAACGCGTGTATTATTTTTTTAACGATAACGAAAGTGATCCCGGTCGTGTTACTAAAATTAACAATGCTATCTATTATTCATCATTTACGGTGTCGATATATTATAAACGATCTTCAATGTTAGTTAAGTTGCCTATCCGAAATTATGTATAAGTGTGAGTCCCCATTAATTTTTCAGTAAACACTACCATGCACATTATCCTGTCTCTGTTACCACTCTAATGGTCCACTCACGTTCAAAACTGTATGAGAGTCACGTGCTACGTTAACAACATAATTTTCGTTAGAAGTTACACAGAGTCCAAATCGAACCGCCACCATTCCTGTTACTTACTAGAAAATTATACTCGCCGCCGCGATTATCCAGTTCCATTTCACGCATGCGTGCTCATAGAATAGACGTAATTTAAGTGATAACAACAATCACGCAGACCCAGCGTGCGTTCTCCTTTTTAGACTTGTTTGCACCCGAGTCTTTGTCAGCGTCAACTGGATTCAGGCCAATGATCTGTGACAAATGCTTTATTGTCTTATGCAGCCGATGTGTAGGTCAAATGCCACCGGTCAGTTGAAAAATTTAAGCGAATACCACCACCGTACGTACAGAGGACATTTTGACAAGGATACATACCGTTCGGCCGGTGTGTTCAAATACAACTATTTTAATAAAAATGTGAACACAAACTTTTGATTAAAAAAAAAAAAAAAATGTTTACTACAGTAAATCTGTGTACACACATATACTATATATATATATATGTATATGTATAGAAATGAATGTTGTTTGTCCGGTATGCATTGTACCGCTGGGTGGATCATGCTAAAATTTTCAGGCTGTATTCGTATTGTCCAAGCGAACGTTTTAAGATAGGGCTGAGTTTCTACCTCCTCTCATTCATGAAATACGAGGTTTTAAATAGTTAAACGATAAAGTATGATGCAACCAGCGATACAGGAATGCATACGGGACAAACAAACATTCATTTTTATCTAATTATGATAAATATTTCAAATAAAATGATTACACCATATGGTAAATATAAATAAAACGTAAAAATTTAAATAAAACGGTTACTATGGTAAATAATAAGCTCTAGATAAAAATTTTATTAACGGCTGGCATAAGTAAATATGTACATTCGGTTACTTCTCTTTTTGCGCTCCTCAAATCATTAAACCTCCACGATAACATACGAATTGCACTTCTAACCTAGCTGCGGTATCCAGCGTGGAGATTTAAAAGAAAAATGGTATTGTTTTCTATTAGTTCTTACAAAAAACTAAGAAAATCCTGCAACAGAATTGTAACAGTTGCTATACCGCGAATGTTATCTATACCAAAATTTGAAATGCTTACTGAACAGCTATAGATCGCCGTTGTGGCAATAAGTAAAAACTTCGAGCTGAACAAGTCGGAAGATCTCTTAAATAATGGAAAATCACCGTGTGATTAACTCGCCTCCTTCAAAATGTTGACTGTATGTGCTGTTTAGTTGTGTGAAACATTTTGTTAGACCACGACAGACAGTTGTCTAGAAAGATCGATAATTTTCTGCTGAAGATGAAACGTGAAGACCATTTATTGTTGGACGCTGATAAACCTGTTTCCCATCGGAAGAGAAGAAGAATCTTTACATATATCACTTAAAAATGAAACAAAAAATAAACGCTTTTCACATAGAAAAAGTCCGAGTATCAAGGGAGAATTATGAAATAAGTGAATATGGTTTGAGGAAAATCGAGTAGTCAAGAAGGAGTAAAAACAAAGTGATTGTAGTGACGAAAGCAACTTGATTTTCAGGTATGGAACTCAATTGGCTCTAATAAGTATTTCAGTAATGAAGAGAGAAAGTCGCAGGAAGCAGCTTTGTAACATACAGACATATTATCGAATTACTGCCTGATTACGAGTATAATTACGCAAAAGCGCTATCTACCTTGGAATCATTTTTTACAGTTATTTAATTTTTTTCAAATATTTCGGTATACAATTTAATAACTGTGTACAGCGCATTGGTAACGTTCTCTAGTTAAATATATTCATGCAAGAGAGTAGCAATGAATAAAGAATTCTGCAACGGGAGTTTTAAGAGTTTCTATACCGGAAATATTATTTACTTTCATACACACACTTGCCTGCAACCGTAGTTTGCTGTTGTGGAATGTGTTTAAGGTTTGTTTTAATTATTGTATTAATAATTAAAACACGAAAATTTTTTTATTAATTTCCAAGTACAGATTTAAATGGGCATTAACACACGGACGAAGCCTAACACACAGCTAGTCTAAATATAAATGGCAAATAATGTAAATGAAACATCTCGGTAAAAATACGAACTGAAACTGTTGATCACGCATTGCGGTAATGACGTCGTCACTCACATCACGGTATAATACTTTTGCGCGATGCATGCGTTTTACGAAACGCTAATTGAACAGAAAATTTCGCTAGAACCATTAAATTTGCATAACGATCGATTTTTGTTCGTACGTATCCCTATTTGAAGGTGAGGATGAATTTAAACGGATGTTAACACTCCGGATATATGTGTATTTTTTTTAGAATACCTCTGAGGCAAAAAATTATACTTCGGTAGCCTTAGGTTTGCATAATGAAAAAATGTTTAACTGCAGATTTAAAATATTTTTGAAATTATATATAAATAATCTGCTATAACTATTAGTGTTTCCTTCAAAAGTGATTTTATTCAATATTTATTGAGTAAACAATGGAATGGTTGATTATATGTTGTTTTCCTGACACCACCATTTACCGTAGCATGTTAGGCTTTGTTCGGGCTTGCCGCCCATTAAAGAAAACTATCATTGCGCTCGGTTGATGCGTTTAACGAGCCTTAATAAATAAAACAACACAAAAAAAAAAAAAAACATGAAAGAAAACATATTTAATTACGAGTTAATCTGGCCACTGCCAATAAAATTAATTCCGTTAGCACATTTTAGATTTTCCGGCACACTTTCTCTACTACGCAACCTTCTTAAGTAAAACGGTATCTCAGCAATATGCCACCTACGCTTTGGACACGGTTTGCTCTCTTTGTTGCTTTTCTCTCGCGCCATGACCATATATTGTCCTCTACATTCTTCCAACAATCACTTTGTATATAACCCTGATCACATAGTGTTTGAATGCTCTTCGCTTTCAATGCAACGATCTTCTTTCTACTCCTTTCTTTTGTCAAGCAGTATTCCCCCTCCTTATAATGCTTCGCGTATTCTTTTCCTTCCTTCTCCTTCTGTCATCCAAACGCTTGATACATTGTTGTCGGATATATCATGTCTCATAAAAATCTGATTTTCTTTCTTTTCCTCTTCCCAGTTCTTGGGCCAATGTCCATGTTGACAAACCCATAGCCACTTCTGTAAAAAGAAACAAAAAAAAAAAATAGAAAAAACTTCTTAAATAAAACTGCTTTATTTTTTCACTCTACTCATCGGATGATTTCGAAATCGCAACATTTCCAACATGCAATAGTTTACCTTTTTTTTTTAATTACGGAAATTCATGCAAATCCAGTAACAGAATTAGTAGGGCTACTAAGCATAACATTTATATCTAAAAAACAAAAATTACGTATAGAAAATAATAAAATCCATAAAGAAATTATATTGTTGAGAGGAAAACTGATCTGTTAACTAGTGAATACTTACTGATTTTTAAGTTCAGTCTATTTTAATAATAACGAAAACCGTTAATCCTTATCTAAAAAATATACAAAATTATAATAAATAATTCACCCGGTGATATATATAAATTGATCAAAAAATTAAACAACGAGACTCCTATAGAATAAAGTTCATAGATTTTGAACACGAAAAAAAAAAAATAATAAAACTAAATAGAGGAAAGATATTTTTAACATACGTTAGAAATACGATATTTCCGGTAAAGAATCAATTGTAATTTCTATAAGCCAACAAAAGTTAACACACTCTAGTGCCAATAATACGTTGCGCCTCATGTGCCAGTTGTACTTTTGTTTTTAGTCTTATATTAAGGTTTATTTTTTGGTCTAGGAATTCTCTCGAAATCTCCCAGTCAGTGAATTTACTAATGAAATGTTGCTGCTTTTGTTTCTGTATTATTGTACCACTTACTGTAAGTTACACAGGTACATGGTCAGAAGACAAATTGTTGAAATTTTTTACTTCAACATAATTTGCAGAGATACCTTTGGAAATGAAGAAATCGATTAGATCTGGCATTTTTTCACTATCAGTAGGCCACAGTATCTTCTTGATTAGTGGATTTTACATGAATTAGCGTTTAGTGCTTTAATAGGTTTTCTACCGTTAGTAGTGATCAAGTGAGATCCCCGCATAATATGTTTAGCATTAAAGTCAACTTCACATATAAAATGTTTTCCTAGTTGCTGAAAAATTTCTTCAAAATTTTCCTTTTTGATAGTGTGAGAAGCAACGTGGGCTTTGCCACTTGGATAATCCACATTATATGTTGTATAACCCCATTAATCCTAAAATAAGCTATAGTTTGTGAAGTGAGTTTCTGATACCAGTACAATATCAACATTTTTATGTTTAATAAAGGTTTCTAATTCATCTCGTCAAGAAGCTAAGCCATTATTGGCATTCCAAGTAATAATAATTAAAACTGGGTCAGTCATTTCATTTTCTTGGATAATCACACTTACGTTAAAAATCACACATTCAGAATATCGGTCTCTAAAGTGCAATGTTACGAACACATTCGTACTCTAGTGTTGTGAATGCACTACAGCTGTACGACAAGAATGTATGAATAGATGTGTTACACCGACGCTTAGAATTGGACAAAGCAATTAATAAGAATAGAATAACATCGTCACTAGAAATTACTTAATAATCGTTGAAATAAAGAGACCGGTGATTTCTGCTAAAATTATCTAATTTTAATTAATATTGAATCGCATCACTGAAATAGCGTCTATAAATGTCACTCTAGATATTTTCTTCCTTCGATGACTAATTAATAATTAATGCAATAAATCAAATAAACGCCTACCGACCAAAAATACAGAAATTTAAAGAAATTACCGATGTGTTTCGGGAGCACAAGTGGCCAAACAGTGCAGATTAATTTTTGCGCAGCTGAACGCCTTCGCCACGTCAAAAAAAAAACAAAAAACGTCAGAACCTTCGACAAATAACTCCTGAAAAAACGCGTAATTTTTAAACTACACATTTTTCTAAACTTACATCCCGTTTTTCTTTTTGCCCGATCACTGTAATCACTGTTATACGAGTATGTCGCCTTCATTTCGTAGTTTTCTCACCTGATCTCTTTACCATTCTCCGATCATGTTTCTCTCCACAGGGTCCTTTTCATTTGAACGATTCTCTCTCAACTTATCTTATATATTTAAAGAGCCTTGCTCTTGTCGTTGCCGTACGCTACATAGCGCGTTGGCGCAACCTATTCGTACATTTATAGCTTGTACAGACAGAGGTTGTGTACCAGGCAGTTGTAATATGCAACACAGGTGTATACACGCAAGACTACATTCGGGACTGATTGGTAATCGTTTGATTTATCGCGCTACAAGTGCAGTCCGTCCGGTGTGGGTCTGCTGTGTACTGACCTAGCGCGCATATGATGTTGTACGTGGTGGTTTGCCATTGCCTTCCACGTGACTATTAGCGATTATTTATTTTTTATTTAATTCTTGTAATAAGTTCGTCGTCGCTCGGGATCGAACCTGTGACCGCCATATCGGAAGTCAAGCGCTCTAGCAACTAGGCTATCGCGACGACTCTCTCTCAACTAATAATGTTAATTTCTCTTCTTTTTCCATATGATACCTTTTCATTTTCATTGTCGTTCTTTTTTTAGTTTCTTTTATTCGTTCAGTTTTGCGTCCGATTAAATTTTAATCTGCGCCTCTTTCGTCCAATCTCTGTGTATCCGCGTTGATGAGGTACCAATACACAATAAAAGAAAAAAGAAAAATATTTTTCCGGAAATTTTTTTCTTTTCTAGTGTTTTAAAAACAAATCGTACATTCTCTAAAGCGCATAATAATATAAAAGGGCCCTGTGTATCCCGTGTATATGTATATATATACATATATATATATATATATATATATATATATGTGTGTGTATTTTCTTTTTTATCATTGCACTAGGTACTGGGAGGAACCAGCGTAATGAACGGCATGATGTACATTAGGGGAAGCCGCGCGGATTTCGATAACTGGGTGAAGTTGGGCAATTACGGCTGGAGTTACAATGAAGTGCTACCGTACTTTTTAAAATCGGAAGATAATCTTCAGGCGAGCGCTATGGATGCCGGATATCACGGTGTCGGCGGCTATTTGACCGTGCAGCAGTTCGCCTATCATCCGCCACTGTCGCATGCGATCATTCAAGGCGCGATGGAACTCGGCTACCCAGTGCGCGATCTGAACGGCATTTATCATACCGGATTCGCCATCGCTCAGACCACAACCAGAAACGGTTCTCGACTGAGCACGGCCAAAGCGTTCCTGCGACCGGTGAAGGAACGTCCGAATTTACACATTCTGCTGAACTCGACGGTGACGCGAGTGCTGATCGAGCCGAAAAAGAAACTCGCCTACGGCGTCGAACTGATTTCGAACGGTTTCGTACAACGGGTGCTGGCGAAAAACGAGGTCATTCTGAGCGCCGGAGCGGTCAACAGTCCGCAACTGTTGCTACTGTCCGGAGTCGGACCGGCCGATGATCTGCGCCCGCTAAACATTCCGGTGATGCATCATCTGCCGGGTGTCGGTCGCAATCTGCAAAACCACGTGGCGTTCGCGCTGAATTTCTTCATCAACGATTCGTCTACCACACCGCTCAACTGGGCCACCGCCATGGAATATCTGCTGTTCCGGGACGGCCTCATGTCCGGTACCGGGATTTCCGAGGTAACCGGTTTCGTTAATACCAAATTCGCTAATCCGGCCGACGACAATCCGGACATTCAACTATTCTTCGGCGGCTACTTGGCCGACTGCGCGAAAACCGGACAGGTTGGCGAGAAAACAGCCGACAGCGGCAGTTCGAATCAGCGGACGGTCAACATAATTCCGACGGTGCTGCATCCGAAGAGTCGCGGCTACATCAAGCTGAAAGACGCTAACCCGCTGTCGCACCCGATGATCTTCGGCAAATACTTGACGCAACCGGACGACGTGGCCACGCTAATCGACGGCATCAAAATTGCCATAAAACTCTCTGAGAGTACGCCGCTACAGAAATACGGTTTCAAACTGGATAGAACTCCGCTACCCGGTTGCGCTAATTTAACCTTTGGTTGCGACGCGTACTGGGAATGCGCTATCCGGCGAGCTACCGGTCCGGAAAATCATCAAGCCGGCAGCTGCCGAATGGGTCCACCGGGCGATCCGGGCGCCGTTGTCGATCCGGAACTAAAAGTGTTCGGTATCGACAAACTGCGCGTCATGGACGCGTCCGTAATGCCGTTGGTCACTTCCGGCAATACCAACGCGCCGGTCATAATGATAGCCGAGAAAGGATCGGACTTGATCAAAAGAAGATGGCTTGGTCGTCGACTGTGGACTAAATTTTAATTATCTGACCTCTACCGCCTCAGATAGACAGTTCCTTTGATATTTTTTTCTTCCTATATAACGATCTGTACAGCTTCGTTGTTGAGTCAGGCAGCCATAAAGTTAATATACATCCCCCCCCCCTCGTCACAGAGCGTGCTCCATTCCAATTGTAAATATTCGAACGCATTATTATTATTACTACTATTAATTATTATTATTATTATTATTATTATTATTATTATTATTATTATTATTATTATCATTATTATTGTTATTATTCGTGTAATTTAAATCTCATCGCGCTATTATTTTTATTTTCCGCTAATAATAAGATCTTGTTTTAAATTATTTCTTTTTATACATTAATAGTCGAAATATTTTACAGAATAATCCTTTCGAGATAGCCTTCTCTTATTGCAGATGTACACATTTTATCGAATCTATTATAATTATGTTTCTCAACTAAATTTCATTCGAAACAAAAGTTCAATCGAGTTCAAATCTTCATTTATTTATACGCGGCTACCAGATAAATCTAAGAAAACGAATCTTCAAAAAAATTTCGATAAATAAAATTATTCATCACGCACTCTCGCCCCTACCATTTCTTAGTAAAGATCCTTTGTTGACGAGCCCACTAAAATTTAAAAAAAAAAACAGTTTCTACCGAAATTTTTTACACATCTTTTTTCGCGTGTAAGTTCTGATGTGCATAAAGGGAGAATAAATAAATTGTCGTAAAAAACTCCTTTGGCAGACAAACGGTAACGAAGAATAAAAACCAGTAATAAAAATGTGTACGTATCTCCTTACATTTGATACATATAGGAAAGGTTGAAAACAGTGTTCCCACAAACAGGGTCTTACTGACGCACATGATAGAAATCAATTTTAAAAGGACAAGACAAATCACGCACAAGAAGCGACATTTATGAGGAATCCTCAAAACGCGAGAATTAACTGATCTGTATATCTTTAAAAAAGTGAGTTCCATACCCTTGAGAGGGCGTTGGGATTGTGAAGTTAAGGTTCACAATGTACTAAGCCCAACGGCACTAATGAGAGTAGGGGGGCCGGTTCCTTTCTCTCGGCCGCCTTTACTTTCCCGGATTTCTCTGGTACCCAAGGCTTGGGAGTGATTTGGATCCGGGACGAGACAAGTCTCGAACCCGTGACTTCTGACTTGGTAGCCAAGCACCTTAAGTATATCTTTACTTAGAGAAAAAACACCTTTTTTCAACTGGAAGGTTGATTCTGAAAAATGAGCGGGAAATAATTCGTTAGGTAAATAAACCTGTTTTTTTTTTTTTTTAATTTTTTACGTACACCGCGTTATTACTCGGTACGCAATTCTTACTGCATTTATATATCTATTGTGATACTTTTAAATATACCGTTTATTTATTTAATTATTTCTCGCATTATTATTTTTTTTTTTTTTTTTTTTTTTTTTGAACGGCTCGATAACTAAGGATCTTTACATATAGGATCACTAAATTATTTGAAAATCTATACCGCAAACTTTGTCGTTTTATAAAATTGTAATTACTACACATCTTCTATTTCAGTTCTTTTCTTTCGCCGAGTACACATAATTAAGGGATAAAATGTAAAATTTCAATAGCGATTTTTTATTTTTTTTAGGATTCTTCCTTACCATTTCTTTTATACGGTAGCCATCATTTATAAAAAACACTATGCCTTGAAACATATACAGATCCCCATACTCTTGCATATGTCTATATCATTTTGCCGGTTTTAACTCACTTTGTTAAAGCTCCTCTCACTGCTATCACGCAATATAATTTCTAAATATTCAATTCATTTAACTCCATAAATTTACACTACTAACCATTAGGATGGGTCACTTATATGTGGAGAAAAAAATTGTCCGTTTTCTTACGGACACAGTGACATAAAATGGTGCCAAATTATGAGTGTAAATAGATTATGAAGTTTGGTAGCAATCGGAATTAATGTTCTGCCTCCGGTTTTATGAGGAAATTGTCAAAAAATGTGCTTGAAAATGGTTTAACAACGGAACATACAATGTTATACTAAACAACGTTATTTATAAATAAAAGTCTTAAATCAATAGTAATTGTGTTTGTTAAAGAGAAACTAACATTGCACATAAATTTTACAACAAAAATAATAAAAAGTAATCATTAAAGTGAACGGGCCCATGTGCTGTAATAACCATTGTAGTTAAAAATGGTGCATGGGCGCCAATAGGGAAAAAAAAAAAAAAAAAAATATCGGTGATATTTTCTTGCCAGTTCCAAAGGTGTCATGTAGATGCGTTAAAGTTTACCTTTGGTAAGAGAAAAACAGGCGCAATATTGTTGATGTAACTGATCTGGCTTTCGAAATTCGAAGGGACGACTAATTCACGAATATCGGCTGGGAATCTGTCAGCATCACAAGCAATTGTGCGAAATAGCTATTTCTTTAAATAACGGCTTTCAAATTTGTTGGTAAATATCTGGTTAGGTGTCGATGAGTTTAAATAAATGTCGCAATTCGTCTTTACAACTGGGGTGACTTTTTTGTAGAAAACCATACCGAAGCGTTAACCTGGACAATATGCGTGGCAAGAGTAATTAGATTTGCAGAGGGAGTCTCTACTAAGAATCCTGTTGGCACGAGTTAGCCATCGGGCACGGATCATTTTTCCTGCTGATTTGTAATTGCTTAAACTCCATTCTATACAAGAATTTCTGGTATGTACAAAGATCTTCAGCAGAAAACTCCGGTATTAGTTTGTTGAAATAATAGGTATTTTTTTACAGTTTTCATTATCAACTGTCCCTGAAAATGTCTGTGGTTCAGACGTACTGCCATCAATATGTTGAAACAGATGTCTAAATGACAATTCATTGATACGCAATAAATGGATAATCCGCTGTGTAAGGGTTTTACGCAGTCTTTTTTCTAGCATATCAGTATAATACCGTCGTATTTACCAACATTTACATTAGTGCCATCACATCCAATGGCTATCAAATAATCCGTTGATGTATCTGCTTTCAAGAAAAAGTTCAGTGTCTGAAACAAGTGTAGCGTAACCTAAAAACTCCGAGTCACGTTCTTTAGTCGAAGAAATCTTCAAGTATGCGCCGCCTATAATTTTTTCCATCTTTTTCAGGCATAATCAAAGTTTGATCTTTTCTTCCATCGAAGTATAATGCGGGTAACTGTGAAACAGTTTGTTGGGTAAACTTGTGTTTTCTGTAGTTTTTATTTTTTTCGTTTTCATCGTAGCTTATTTGTGCCCATTACTTGTGAACTCGACGCATACATAACTGCCTGTCTGACACTCAAAATCTATCGCATGTTTTTGATAGTAAAGCATAATCAACTGCAACTGTAGTGTTACTGTCCGATTCAGTACGCAAAGTTCGCAAATGAATTTGGGTCGATTCTTCACAATCTGACTCTGGACACATTCGGGTTCAAATGTACTACTCAACTTTTCCGTACATGTATTTCGGCTTCTTTTCGTTGTTTGCTCTCAGAACAACTTTCATTTCAATGCTCTTTTAATCTGTTTTGTTGTTCCAACCGCTATCTATAATTCTTTTTTTTTTTTTGTTTTTAAATACATTTAAGAAAATCTCGACACTTGCCAGTCGAAATATCAAATAAAACTTTACTTCCAAGACGAAACTCTTCCAACTTGTTTTCACGTATTTGTGGGTGAGACTTGAGAAGGTTTTTATACTTTAAATGATGCGCCTTTTTTAACATTTCCTTCATTCATTTTGGTCCTACTATAGGAATAGAAGATATCGCCGATATTTCTATCAATTTCGCAACTACAACGGCCTCTATTTCTTTATATGTTTTTTAGTTTCCCTCTCCTATTTTAATTTTTATCGGGTCCGCTCATAAAATTTCATCGCATCTTCATAGGTTGGCAATAGGCTTCTAATTCATCACCAAATAACGCACAATTTCAACTATTTCGAGTACAATCGATAAATAAATGACTATACTCTACGACGCAAAGCGGGACGCTGATTGTTTTGCCGATGAATCGCACGTCACTTGTCTCATCTAACACCCCCCCCTACTTCTTTGTCCTTTAACTCTATCAAATAATGGTATAATTAATGGTTACTTAAAACTATTACGCGTGAAATCTGATATGAATAACTTGAAAAAAGAATTAGTAACAACGTGAGGTCAAAAATCTACTTCTTTTGAAAACTTCTATCATAATCCGGAGGCAATAAAACTCTTTACTTACAAATTAATTACACCGTTTGGCACCTGTTCAACGCTGAGCGTTTTTAAAAAACAAGAATAATAAAAATTTAACCCACCCTATTGTCCGTAGTACCCCGAATATTAACAACATTATTCCACTTCTCGAAAAGGATGATGCCGGAGAAAAGCTATAACAACCGGTTGTACCATTTCAGCACAATACTACGAACCACGTCGGTTACCTAATATCACGTACCGCAAATCCAGCGTATCGCATTTATTTTTCGTATTATCTAGATTACCCGTATGCATTAGGTCCAGAGTATCCTTCTCGGCACTCATTTTCTCACAATTCAGCCAGTTCACTTTCAGTTAGATCGTATTACTCGATATTTTTCTTTAGGAAAAAGAAAATTTATCGCTACGATCGCGCACATTTTATTATCATACGTGTGTTAGTTTTTTTCCTCAATTTCGTTTTGCGTGTATACCCGTACGCTCGTGAAATATTATTATTTCTATTATTTAAGGACGTTTGCAAATGAACCGTTTAGTGTATACCGAAAATAGGGAAACAACAAGCTGTTATTCTGTAGAAGTGAGATTTCTATCACGAATAATGAAGAAAAAAATGTAAATTTACTAGATATTACTACGTTTTTAATTAGAAAAAGTAAATATATTATTATTTTTAAAACAACGATGTGCGTTATCTGTTTTATCGGCTAATTAATTATTTTAGGCGGTCTGACGCGACTGGATTATTTTGTAATATCTAACTGTTCGATGTAAACATTAATTTGTGCTCATCTAGTAACTAAACATAAAATTCATGCAAAGTCACGGAGGGGATATTTTTTAGTATTAACTATAGAATGTCAATTTGCTTACTTTATATTTTACAAATACTTGATAATTACGGAAAGTTTGTAGTAACGGGCGCACGTATCAGCCTTATTACGATATAAATTACACGCAGACTACTCGTGGAGCCTGCTGTAAAACTACATATTAATGAGACCATGCTATTCTCACGCCAAAAGTAATAAGAAGAACATGTTTGCGTCTCAGGCTTATAAAATTTAACTTTGTGAGAAATATATATATATATATATAGCATAATCAATTGAAACCGAATCGTTTATAAGAATTATAGAAGACTAATACATTTGGAATGGTTTTAAAAATAGAGCAATACATATGCGAATACTTTTATCATAGTTATGGTAAGGATTTTTGTCAAAGACAGTCAAATTAGATTCTTCATTCTGCAAACTCCGCGGAATTTCTTCCTTCCTGATTAAGAATTTTAAAATATTCTATAACATCATTTAAGACGCCAGCAATATTATTTTTAATATTTGTTCGAAATAAAATTCTAATAGAATATAATTAATATAATTATAAAAATGACGTACAGATCATTTGAAGCAGTGTTTTATACATCGCGTTCAATTAATTAGTACTTTCATATTTTATCATTATGCCCTCCTTCCATTAATCCTGGGTATGCTACTGCGCAAACGCTACTCCGTGCAAACTTATGATAACACTAGCAGCGAAAAAGAGAGCACAATTTGTACAGGCAGTATTTAGCGTTAATTTTAAATTTAATAAAAATACCTGATGATAACTGACCTTTACCCAGATTTATTCTGAACTTGCAGACGAATCAAAGTATATTCGTGGCTTTCACAAACATTTAAAAATATAACAATAATACGTAATAATACGAAAGTTACTACAAGTGCAGTAAATATATTCTTCGGTTTTGAACAAATTTATTTCATCACGAAACAAGCATATTACATATAACCTCTATCTATTTTTAATTAACAATATTGTAAATATATGTATTATTGGTAAATGAGATTGTTTTGCTTACTTTTTAATAAACCCTAAATATACGATGACGATCGTTTAAACTTTAGTCGCCTCCCTTTTGAAATTACTTCTTTCGTAGAATCAACAATAAGATTTTAATCAATCGGTTTATCTCTAAAAATCGATAATTCGTGAATTTCATCAAAGTCGTGACAGCCATTTCCGAGAACCTAGTTCATATTATAGACAAAAAATTACTCGACTTTGACTGGTTTGAACTAACGATGTATAAATTACATAAAGTCCCCCTTTTCCCAATAACTTTAGGTAGGGTTGTTTATTTATTTAATTTACAATTTTTACTATAATGTTCGATAAACGCGCCATCCAATTAAGTTTTTGGTTTCCTATAATCCCATTTTACAATCATATTAAATTAATATTTTTGTAACACTTCATACCAGTTTTAACTTTAATTATCTCATATTATTATATAATTGAATTTTTCTAACGATATATAATTTCTTCCGCGACGAATTCATTAGACCGTTTAAAAAGATTTTTAACTAATTCTTTAACGTATAAATTATTGGATATCTTATTATAATATAGTTACTTCAGTTTGATAAGAGCTCAATATTATCTAAAAAGTTACATCTTTTGCAATTTTCGGTATATCTATAATTCTAAACTTATATAAATATACTCTAAATATACCGCGCCTAGGAATATGAACTATACGTTAAAAAAATTTGGCTCGAAGTCTTTATTATTTATTCTACCAATTATATTTTAAAAATATTGTTTCGCTAGCCCATCCTATAACTGTCCCATATATTGATATTTCCTCATACAATATTCATTTAAGATTACTTTAAACGGTTTTACATTTAAGGCTTTCTTTTCAAAAATGTAACATGGATGTGTCTGCATATTACGTTATTGAAATTGTGATCGATTTCGACCTTTTTTTTAATCAAAAACTTATGTTAAATTTCGCGACTTTCTGAAATTACATCTTTCTTTCCCAAAAAAAATTTTTAACGAATACTTTTATTAAAAGTAATCTTCGACCGTCGCATCGTATAAATATTCGCGCCGGTCTAGATTGATTACATGAATGCCTATGGAGTGAGTGAAAAATGTCTGCTTTTACTTTCAATTTTATTAAATTTAAATTAATTTGTTATAGTACACCTTAACACGTTGTATTATATTTCTGCTTTATGAAAATAAATTTAGTCTTTTAACAACTATAGTGTAGATTTCACGTGACGGTTGGGGGTCTCTCCAAATCTCACTAAATCTCACCAAATCGGGGGAGGGGCCAAAATTGGAAGAAAAACAGCTCGCATAATTAATTACTAATTGCAGACTTCAAATATGCTCACTTTCGAAAAAATCATCGTTACACTTTACTTTAGTCATCTTGTTTTATAAATAATTACTAAACTATCTTAGATATCAATCATTTTATTCACTGAGTCTTGTAAGAGCGTCTCATGTTTAATTATATAACCACAAAACAGACTGGGAATCATTTAGAGACCATTTGGATACAAAGTTAAACTTAAAAATTCCTTTAAAAAGCCCAACTGA
This sequence comes from Icerya purchasi, assembly GCA_039619475.1. NCBI lineage: Eukaryota > Metazoa > Arthropoda > Insecta > Hemiptera > Monophlebidae > Icerya > Icerya purchasi. Next base: position 293,325,462 of record CM077115.1, on the reverse strand, counting down.
CGTCGAGAATGCCGTACGGTACCTAACAAACGAAATACAAATAGCAGCTACCTTAAGCACTCCTGTTCTTAAATGTAAAAAAAGTAATAAAAATTATCCAATATCAGTCCGGAAACTTGTCTTAGAAAAGAGAAAGCTTAGAAGAAGGTGGTTCCAATCGGGAAACCCTTCGGATAAAAAGTTGTTTAATAACAAAATAAAAGAATTAAAAAAACTTTTGGAAGAAATTAAAAATAAAACGCTCAATAATTATTTAACTAAACTATCACCCTTAGCAATTGATGATTATTCCTTGTGGAAGTGTACCAAAAATATTAGGCAACCGAATAAACATGTTCCTCCGATGAAACATGGTGACGGGTCATGGGCGAAAGATCATAAACAGAAGTCGAATTTATTTGCCGAGTACTTGGCAACCGTGTTTAAGCCAAACATACAGACAAACACGGACAGGGAAATACATGAATTTATAACCAGTCCATGTGGACCATCTTTAGCAATAAAATCAGCCTCTCCTCACGAGGTTGGGTGTCTGCTTAAATCGCTGAAAAAGAAGAAAAGCCCAGCTTTCGACTTAATAAGCGCTGAATTATTAAATAAACTTCCGCGGAAAGCTATAGTACTGCTCACTTCTATATGTAACGCAGTATTTCGCATACAATACTTTCCGGTACAATGGAAGTTTGCGCAAATCGTAATGATTCCGAAACCTGGTAAAGATCCCTACTCTGTAACGTCTTATCGTCCGATTTCCTTGTTGCCTGTTTTATCGAAGGTAATGGAAAAATTAATATTAAAAAGGTCACAGCCTTATATACAGTCAACTGATGTAATTCCGCAACATCAGTTTGGCTTTTTAAAACATCATTCCACGATTGATCAATTGCATAGGGTGGTTAGTGTAATTGAAAATAGTTTAGAAACTAAAAAAGTATGTACTGCGGTATTTCTCGACGTTCAACAGGCTTTTGATAAAGTCTGGCACGATGGTTTATTATACAAATTAAAATGTTTGTTCCCGAGTAACCTTTACCTGTTGCTAAAATCATACCTCGAAGATCGTCATTTTCAAGTACGTTACGAACATACCTACTCAGAAATACATCCAGTTTTAGCAGGCGTTCCTCAGGGTTCAGTGTTGGGCCCCACGCTGTACTTGTTATACACAGCAGATTTTCCTGCGACAGAGAATGTGCAGATGGCTACATTTGCGGACGACACGGCACTACTGTCATCACATGAAGATCCGAAGAAAGCTAGCAACAATCTACAAAATGCTCTTACGAAGGCTGAAACATGGTTTAAAAAATGGAAAATCGGGATAAACGAAAGCAAATCGGTGAATATCCATTTTACTAACCGAAAAGTTGAAGTCCCACCCGTTAAGATCAATAACATAGATCTTCCTGTACGAGCAACGGTCAGGTATTTAGGTTTGCACTTAGACAGCCGATTGACATGGAAACACCATATACAGGTTAAAAAGAAAGAATTAGATATCCGGGTTAAAAAAATGTACTGGCTGATGGGGAGAAACAGTGTACTGACAACGGACAACAAACGTCTAATATACACAACTATTTTGAAACCCATCTGGACATACGGGGTTCAACTTTGGGGTTGCGCTAAACCGTCAAACCTGAAGGTAATACAGACTTCCCAGAATAAGATCCTTCGGTTGATAACCAAGGCACCCTGGTATGTTACTAATCTAACCTTACATCGAGATTTGTGTGTAGATTATGTGGCTGATGTCATCAGAGTTCATGCTAAAAGACACGCAGACAGACTCGATTCTCATCCGAACACTCTTGCTAGAGGATTGCTCGATGTTACTGATAATGTAAGAAGACTGAAACGCCAGAAACCGCAGGACCTTGTTTAAGGTAGGGGTAATCGGGTAGGTGCCATTGGGTACTCCTCCCTTCATGTTTAAGTTCATTCACACGTATTACTAAATGTCCTTGATGGACAGCTCGTAATAGTGTATAAATATATAAAAAAAAAAAAAAAAAAATGTTTAATTATATGAAATTATCTATTAGGTTAAGGATAGCTGTAATAAATTACTTTCCACTGGAGAGGCCTCTATTGATGTTACTGACAAATTTCTTAAGTAAAGCCATTGTTAACTTATTTCGTCGAAATTTGTATTGGTTATATTATAAACTAATTTATTTTTTCCAAAAATTTCCAGAAAATCATAGATAACCCCTCTTTTATATAAATAAATAAATAAATATATAGGTATATTGTTCCGTAATTTTTTTTATCCTGTATTTGGAAAACAATTATTTTATCTTAATAATTAAATATTTCCTCGTCCATATTTTAATTCAGTTTTGAAATAAAATTTTGGAGATACCGTCAGGATTAAAAAGTTAAACTTTTTGATCGGTTATATTTAGAGTAATCTGGTTTGGAATACATTTATACAGGCCTGGATTTAGGGGGGGGGGTCTAGGGGGGCTGCCGCTATATAAAGGGGCTTCCAAGAGACACACCCACTTCCGACATGTAATAAAAAATTAATCTATCATTTGTCATATACATCAACTTTTTTTTTAAGTAAATAGAATTAACTTTACAAGAGCAAGTGCATTTTTTACTACATTTATTTTTTAATAATTTTGTATCCATTTTTATTTGCTCCCAGAGGAGGAAACTTCGTAATAGTAAAATTTTGAGTTTCGTAAAAATGTACCAGAAATGTGTTTTACGGTATAACGATTCGGAATCTACGTTTTTAGGAAATGTCTGTATGAATGTATGTGCGTATGTATACGCGCAACATACGCACACACACCTATCCTTTTATGCAAATGTTTGATTAAAATTTGCTGAAAAATTCATTATTTAAAATTATATATATACAGGGTGTGCCAAAAGAAAGTACACACATATATTTTACAAATATTACCACTTGCAAACTAAGTACATGTTCATATACTATTTCAAATATTCAAATTGGGCTCCATCAGCATTTATGCAGTCCTGTAAACGATCTGGAATACCGTTGACATTTTTTCTTAAAGTTGAATTTATTTCCAAGTCATTGAAAACAGTATATTGTGAACTTTCTTTTGGCACACCCAGTATATTTTATTTTTTTTGGCATTCAAAATTCTACCCATTGTCTATATGATATTTAGTTTTGTTTACATTAATAATTATATGTTAATTCGTGAATTCAAAATAATATAATTAAATTAAATTAAAAAAATTTAGTTACTCTATAAAACTGATAATTTTTTTACTTCCGAAAAGGGCCCCGAATATTTTCGTAGCCCCGGGCTTATATCATACACTTAATCCGGGCTGCATTTATATCTCGTAACGATTTTTGTGTTAATTTTTCGTTTTCTCTAAACAAATCCACGTTCACTGTACTCAACAATTTCTAATTTAGGAACGGCAATTAGATTTAATCCGTTATACAATGTATTGCAAAAAAGTAAAAAAAGTAAACTTACTTTCTCGAATTATTTCTCAAATACACAACGGGTGTAATTTTTAGAAAAAATATCATGACCTAAATATATTACGAGTAGCATGAAAATTCATGAATTTTCTATATTTTAAAAATCTTCAAATTCTGACTCAAAAACGTTCTTTTTTTTACATTTAATAAAAAAAATAACATTTCAACTCGAAGGAAAAAAAGTATTATAATAGCGGTGTTCATTCAAACGATATTTAAATATTCATATAAAAACGTATGTGTACGTTCTTTTTTCTTGTCTCGACTTAATTTAATCTGTAGATAATATTTTTGCCTAAAAAATTATACAACTTTGATTTTATGGCTTTCGAATTATTTAAAAAATCGAAACGAATTAAAATTTATTAAAAGTTCAAATGATTTTCTGTTACATTTAAAAATTTCACCTGTTGTAAATTCAAATGCCTACATATTTTAAAAGTCACAAAGTTGTTAACATGTTTACAATAAATATGCTTGGAGAATGAGTAAAAGTATGACGCACTCTATATTTGGAAAATAAGCAATGATGAATTTAATGAATTAAATAATCGATCTTTCTATAGTATTAGAAATTTTACTAATACATTTTGCGCTCTAAGTAGTTCCATCTTTTAATGTTTAAATCACATTACTGCGAGTTAAAAATTTGAAAAAAGCAATAATTTATAAACTGTGCATGAAAAAACAAAAATTAAAAAAAGAATATCTTTTTATCAACAGTTTAATAAAGCAGAAATAATTAATCAATAATAATAAAACATTTTTTGTTTTATATCATTAAGTGTAAAATTCAATACTGCAACAGACTAGGTTTCAAAAACAAATAAAATTTCATCGAAATATAGTCACGTATAACGCGAACACTCATTCAAAGATACACAATCGTTGACTATTTCATTAATTATGCAAAATATTTTTTCCGAAATAAATGAAACTCTTAAGGTGGTACCATGTTTTAACACATAATAATCAGTTATGAGAGGTCAGTTTTTAGCAGTTAGAAAGTGATTTATGATATTCATTCACGATGCTGCCGAGTGTGAACAATATTATCGGTCAATTAAATGCTGGCCAGAAAATTTCCAGTTTGAATCATTATTATTGTTAATTTTACGGAACTGGTCAGGTAAGAAGCAGATCAAAAGATTGACAAGCGAATGCGTCAAATTTTTGGCTTAGTCATCTTCGGTGATTTTTTTATTTTGGATTTATCAGGCTCGATCATCAACTTCATTCTGTGTGCCCATGGACTGACTCCCTGATTAGCAGTAAAAAATATTCACAGCCAGCATAGACGGAAATGATTTTCAGTTCTAAAGTGAAATGTCCGTTCCGTATTACTGCACATACGTACGTACATTTTTATATATACATTTTTATGCGTATATTGATAATATATATATATGTATATAAAATAAGAGCAGCTGCTTGATTCAGATGATACATGACATTGTTGTCCGTTGTTTCCTTCAACTTTCTAGGCTGATTGTGTTGTTACCTTCTATATTCGGCTGCAGGTAAACAGAACCCGTCGAAAAATATCCGTCTAGCCGTTTTACTTTATTCCATTTTATTCGTTGTTTGCTGGCCATTATTTTTATTTCATTTTTTTTTCTTTCTAAACAGTCTTGTGAAAGTAGGAAATACATTTCAGCAATCAAGACACTTAATTGGCTGACGGAGGTGGAGTTGCAATTAGATCAACTTGCTGCATATAGCAATGTTGAAAAACTTAAGTAAAACGAATTCGGACGAAAAAGTATATCCAAAACAAACTATATATTATTTAATACTGTATTTCACAATTTAACGCAACATATGAATTTAACGTCACTGTAAATTATAACTAATCCGATACCATAAACGTAATTGTTTTATGAGTGATTTCAACCTCACTAAAACAATACCTATTGAAATATATATATATACTAGCTGACCCGACGAACTTCGTACCGCCTCAGAACCAATAAATGTTTAACTTATTAGCTGAATTAAATTTAGTTTTTTATTAAGATACAAAATTAATACTCAAAATGAATTAAGTTCAATAAATGTACAAAAATCCAAATGAAAAGTATTTGAATTACATCGAAATTAATGTAATTCGCGTGGCAGCAAGACATTATTCCCCTTAATAACAAAAATCAGTATAAATTTACTTTAAACAATTAAAGTAAATTACTTTGGAAAGATGTTTTTTCGGGCTATATCATCAGCTAACAACAGGGAGTACACATTCAATTTATATACTTTATTAAATAGAGTGTCTACTCTGTGCACTTAGCTGATGATGGGCTATACACGAAAAAACGTGTTTCTAATGTAATTTAATTTCTTAAAGTAAATTTATAGCGATTTTTAAGATTCCGTACATACTATAATGTACGGAATAATCCGAATAAAATGGTTCAGAAACGACAAAAATATTCACTTATACAATAGAGCTCGGAGAAACGGTTTGACTTATCAGAATTGGATCATAAATTACAATTAAACTTCTATCTGTGACAATTTATAACTCTAAGCTAAGCGATTACCCTGGACGGCATGAAACCGTCTAGATTATATACATAATATGGAATTTAGAACGACCTCAAAAATCACCCTCAAAAAATTCGTAACTCATCACCAGATAAGGGTTTAAAAGCGAAATTCAAAATATAAAACAAAACACAAAAGTCCTTTCATAAAATTCAAAAATTACGGTTAAAAAATTATTTAAACCCCCCTTTTGGGCCAAAACAGTAAAAAAGAAAAAATTAATTTTCTAGAATTTCAGATTCTTCCTATACGATTGTCCGTTATTCGATGCAATCTGGGTTAGAGTTTTTTTCCTTCTTCGCAACAACTCCCCTCTAAATGCTTACTGTACAAACTCTACAGAACACAAAATTATTGTCTACGCTTTTTCCCGACACTGTCGCAATCTTTTTTTACTTTCGCCAGTCCAATTAAATTTCATTGTTAATTTCTATTTGAGCGATTCTTCTCTTTGTCATTCTAAATATGTCATTCTTATTATTCTATTTTTACTGATTTCCAAAAAGAAGGTATCGTCGCGTATATTTTTTATTTTTTTTTTTTTGTGTGTGTGTTTGTTCGCGCATAACTCATATTCATAGGATCGCCTTATTTGGTCCATCAGAAAACATACTATTCAGCGGGGGTAACGTGTGAGTACTGTTTTGAAAATCGGCGAACTTAAACTAAGTATTCGTCAAAAAAAAGTGAAAAAATGTGGTCCCTTTGGATCATTTTTTTTTCTTATTACTTTTTATCAGTATTACAGAAGTGACTTTTTTAGGGAGGGGGGTCGTTAACCAGGGACCTCACCCAAAAGCGATAGGAAGAAGAGTTAACTAATTAAAACTTAATTCGATCGGAAATAGCTGAACTAAAGGTGGGCAGGGGAAAGGATATAGGAAGCACAATAAGAAACAGGAAGCTTTAACTTTACGAGAAGTAAATAAAGGGACGAAAGTTCCGCCGAAAGAGCAGAACACTCAAAGAAACTGTGATTAGCATCACAGACAACTGCTTCATTAGAATGAAGAGGACCGTAAGGAGAGGAAACCAAAGAGAGATGATAACGGGAAGAGAACAATAAAGAGTGATTGAAGCGTAGGCGAATAATAGGAATAACAACAGAACGCGTAAGAGAAGGGAATTCTAAGAACCAAGGATTAGCAGGAAGGTTAGGCTGAATTGAGAGGTAGAAGGAACGATTACTGGTAAAGGAAGAATCCGAACAAAATTTAAAATGAAATTTCTTACTTAAGGTTAATAGATTATTACTAGGGACCTTTTTAAAGTAAAAGTGGAAGCGGACAGTAACTTGAGCTAAAGCATCCGCCATTTCGTTAACCCTGTAGGAACCCACAGCAGATCAATGCGGATAGAATAATGAAAGGAAAGATTGTGAATGAGAGATTCGTATACGAAGAATGATGAATTCGGAAGAGGGAGGGAGAAGAGACTGATAGCCTAAAGGACACTCGTGTAGTCGGATATTATCAAATAGTGGGAAAAGTTACGATAAGAGGAAATATTAATAATTGCACGTAGGATAGCAATCAACTGGGCTGTAAAAATAAAACAGAAAAACGGAAGCCAAAATTATTCGGAAAAATTTTAATTACGGAGAATAAAGAAAGTCCCGATACTACAAGGCCTCCTAGAGCTATCAGTGAAGATGAGTACATGAAAAGGAAAAAGGGAACTGATAATACTGTGAAATTCCTGTTTAATAACCGCCTGGGGCAGAGACCTGGAGGAATTAGAAAGAAAATATACTTTGGGAGGGGGAAGAGATCAAAATAATTAAAGGAAAAGTAAGGGAGATTATTACTGGAAATTATATGAGACAAAAAATAACTAAGGCGACGAGAGACAAGGGCTAAGAAGGGAATTTTATTGGGAGCAAAGCGAAAAATTTAGAAAGGGATAAACTAAGAGGAAATGCAAGGTACACGTTTAGAAAAAAAACGATAGCTCAAATAAGATTTTCGAACTAGGAGACGAGGTGTATTAGATTCAGCATGAAATAGGAGATTTAGGAGCACCGAGACATAAACGGAGACAGGAATTCTGTATTTTATCCAATTTGGAAAGAAGGGATTTGGAGGTACAGCCGTAGATAAATGAACAGTAATCGAACTTGAAGCGAATAATGGACTTATACAAAGAAATGATTACAAGATTTGGTTGGTGATAAGAATTTCAATAAATCCAGTCTTTGAATGGCAGAACGAGAAAGGTAACTGATATGCTCGGAAAAAGGTTAGTCAACTATTTAGGTAAACTCCAAGGTAGCAGAAGCAACAAACGCGAGAAAGTGACATGCGATTTAGGGTTATATTAACAGAAACGGGATTACAGGGACGCAGAGTGAAAACCATATAAGAAGATTTGGAAGGAGAAATAGAAAGATGAAAAAACGACAGAGAAAACGACTGACTTAAAATACTATTAATTTGCCAAATTACCGTGGAAACGTAGCTTTTAATAAGGAAAGCGGTTATATATTTTGATGTTTTTAACCTATAAACGCAGTTCAGAATAAAGAAATCAACTTTTTTTTTTTTTAAAGCATAAAACATGGAGAATAATGTGACATAAAAGTTGATTTTTAGTAAGTGAAGAATTCAAGTATAATGTTTAAAAAATGTAAAAAAATAAACACCGATACTTGAAGATTTATTACAAAAATTTAATAAAAATGCACTAAAAAGTAAAAAAATAATTACTCCCGATAAAAAATACATTTCAGAATGTTATACCTTAAGGTGATATTATCGTAATTTTTATATAACATTAACTTGTCGAAGTAGACATCAAATTTTTATTACAATATCTAGGAACAATTTAATGAATATTTAATGCAATTTTTAATTATTATTGTACTACGAATTAGATGCCGACTCTAAATTAGGGTATTAATGTTATATAAAAATTACGATAATATCACTTTAAGGTATATCACTCTGAAATATATTTTTTATCGAATAAAAGGTTAATGTTATATTAGGATTACGATAATATCTCATCTTAAGGTGGTATTCTGGTCTAGAATTTTGAAGAAATCAATTTTTTTTTGCATATTATTAAATTTTAGATCTTTAAAAATATGCCCTCGAGAGGAAATTTTAAAATTCCAATAATTTACGTAGTTATAGCTATTTTAGTAGCGCAGCAACAAACCCGTTGCGCTGAAGCTGGCCATTGTTGGTACGGTGACATTATACAAATGTATAAATATAAGCAACCCGAAACACTTAAAAATCGATTTAATAACGTACTTTTTTCGAAAACCTTTTTGTGTTCAGTGTTCAGTTCAGCTCGATTTAGCTTCAATCTTCAAGAAACGTAAATATGCGTACGCTGCTCACAGTTTGTAAATAAATCATTTTGAGTGTTAATTTTAATTTTTGTACGTAAAATGTGCCCCGCGAGGCACAGGTTGTTGTAACTAGAGCATTCTTCTCTAGTAAGTAGTCACTCTATGTCTGTAGTGCTAGTCCCATTGACATAGATACGAAACAACAACCTCGTGAGTTCTGTACGTTCACGTCGTGCGGGGTGGAAATTTTCTGTTCGATGGGCTTAGAATTGATCAGAAAAGCTAAATCAGAACTCACATTATACGCTGGTAGGAAAACGGAAGGAGGTGTAGATGCCGATAATACGCCTGCTTTTAAATACCGTTAAGCTTTTTCTGCATATATATCTAGCAGACTACCAGAAGCTCGCCCGTGACTATGTGCCTCAGTCGAGTTGATGAATATCAACTCAGGGCGAGTAGGCGAGCACCCGGCGCCTTATAACCGGGTCCCCTCGTGCTAAGGGAGACAACCCCTACAGAAAAATCCGGCGGAAGGCAAGAGGGAAACCACCGCTGTAATTTTCCCAGGTTATCATATATGGCAGAAAATCACAAGAAAATGGCCCTGAGTCCGGTGCGGCCCTTTAGGGGGCACAGGGTGCGAAGAATACCACCGTCTGCTAAGGATAATACTAGGAAAACGCAACAACAGATACAAATCGCCACATGGAACATCCGAAGTTTATATCAACCGGGAAAATTAGAGAATGTGTTAGAAGAAATGAAAAGAATGGAAATTGGCATACTTGGAATAAGTGAACATCACTGGCCTGGAAATGGAGAAATAAATACAAGAGAAGGAAAATTCTACTACTCCGGAAATAATAATTTGAAACACATAAATGGAGTCGGAATGATTATCTGTAAACAATATATCCCCTTCGTAATAGGATTTACACCATTCTCAGAAAGACTGATGCTAATTAGAATGAAATTCGGAAACGTCATCATGAATATTATACAGGTGTATTTTCCAACTGCCGATCCGAAATATGATGAAGAGACGGAGGAGCAATACAACCATATAGAAAAGCTTAGGACAGTCACAAAACCAAATGAAATTTTGATAATAATGGGTGATTTTAATGCGAAAATAGGAGAAGGCAGACGACAAAATTGGGTAGGACCGTTCGGATTGGGACATCCCAATGAAAGGGGAGACCGATTATTTGAGTTTTGCAAGCATCACAATTTAGTAGTAAGCAATACGTGGTACAAAATGCCCAAAAGGAGATTATATACATGGGAATCGCCGAGCAGTACTGAAAATAGGGTAATAAGGAACCAAATCGATTATATTATAATTAATGAAAGATACAGGAACGCAATTAAAAGAGTAACAGCGTACCCAGGTGCAGATGTAGGATCAGATCATAACCCAGTGGTGGCAAGGTTTGAACTACGCTGGAAAAAAATGAAGAAGAGAGGAACAAATAACAACACGGTAATAGATGTAACCAGGCTACAAGATGAAAAAACGAAAGAAAAAATGCGTATGAAGATAAACGAAACATTCACAAAAGCATATGAAGAAACAAAAACAGATGGAATTAAAGGAAGAATTACGAAAATCACAGAACAAATGGTTACAATATGTAATCAAAATATAGGAAGAACCACTGATAGGAAGAAAAATCCATGGATGACTGATGAAATCCTAAAATTAATGGAAGAACGACGGAAACAAAAAAGAAATAAAATAATATACAGAGATATTCAGAGAAATATAAAAGGAAAAATACGGACAGCAAAGAATAAATGGATGTCTGAGCGCTGTCAGGAAGTGGAAGATCTGGAAAAAAAACACGATGCTTTTAATCTGCATAAAAAAGTTAAAGAAATTACCGGTATCTACAAAAAGAAAGTACCCGCAAAGTTATTTACAGAAGAAGGCACATTAATTACAGATACCGAGGATAAAATAAAGGTATGGACACAATACATAGAAAAAGTATTTAGTGATATAAGGACGGAGCAATCAACTGAAACGATGAACGATGAAGAACATTTAGAGATACTAGATTCCGAAGTAAAATATGCTATACAACAAGCAAAAGTAAGAAAAGCGGTAGGTCCCGATGGTATCCCAATAGATATAATTAAATTATTAAATGATGAGAATATTGAAAAATTAACGGAAATCTACAATAAAATATACAATACTGGCGAGATACCACAAGAGTGGTTAGAATCAACATTTATTACATTACCAAAGACAACAAACTCTAATACTTGCAACAACTATAGAATGATTAGCTTAATGAGTCATCTTCTGAAAATTTTACTACGAATAGTGCACGCCAGAATAAGAAATATATGCGAAAGAGATATGGATGAATGTCAGTTCGGCTTCAGACAAGAATACGGTACTAGGGAAGCATTGGTAGCAGTAAATATAGCTCTACAGAAATGCCACGATCAACAAAAAGATGTATTTGTATGTTTCTTGGATTACGAGAAGGCTTTTGACAGAGTCAAGCACGACCATTTAATAAGAATTTTAAAAAACAAAGGAATAAATCAATATGATATGAGAATCATCCAGAAATTGTATTGGGAACAGAGCGCCAAGATTTTAGTAGAAAACAAAATGTCAGAAAGCGTCCGTATAAATAGAGGAGTCAGACAAGGATGTATACTGTCACCGCTCCTGTTTAACCTATATGCAGACAGTATCTTTGAGCAAGCGTTATGGAATCTCAAAGCTGGGATTCAGATAAATGGAAAGTACATAAATAACATCCGCTATGCAGACGACACCGTTCTTCTGGCTGACTCCTGTGAACGGTTACAAAATATTATTAACGAAGTTAATGAAGCAGGTAAAAAATATGGACTAGGGATAAATGAAAACAAAACAAAATTTATGGTAGTCAGTCGCAAACAACATCGAAACACAACTATTCAGATTAATGGGAAAAACATCGAAGAAGTTAAACAATTTAAGTATCTAGGATGTTATATTACAGAGAAGCTTGATCCAAATACTGAAGTTAAAAAAAATGTGGGCAAGCCAAAACAACGTTTGAGAAGTTTAAAAAATTGTTAACGGACCAATCACTAAGTCTCCGCATAAGACAGAACTTCATAAAATGCTATATATATCCGATTCTAATGTATGGAGTCGAAGCAATGACATATACCGTAAGAACACTCAAATATTTCGAAGCGTGCGAAATGTGGTTATATAGAAGAGCCTTGAAGATATCTTGGGTACAGAAAATGTCTAATGAAGAGGTGCTAAAGAGAGCTAGAACGGAAAGGAGAATAATTGAAGAAATAAAAGCAAGAAAAACTAGGTATTTTGGTCATATTATACGAGGACAAAAATATGAACTATTACGGTTGATAATTCAAGGAAAAATAGAAGGGAAACGAGGAAGAGGTCGAAGAAGAATATCATGGACCAGAAATGTCCGACAGTGGACCAAAAAATCATCAATAGGACAACTGATGCAGGCGGCAAGAAGCCATAATATATGATCGTCTACGCGCAGAACACTGCGTACGACACGTCGAAGAAGAAGAAGAAGACGTAAAATGTGAGACGAATTCGATATTTGTAGCGTTATTATATTCGAGTTTGAAAATAATCCCTGATATTTCATTAATTCACAGTCTCTCTGACATCGTTCTAATTTGTGGTCGCTGTAATATGGTTCCGTCAAGGATGCTTGCTCGAACAAAAACAAAAATCCCCGTGGACGTTCGTAAGAACAATCGCACCCGAAACTGCGTTGGTGTCTGAGTGGTAGTAGTAGTCGAAAGTTAAGACAGTAACACGTGCCTGAGCGCATCCGTATTGTGTGTCATCGAGTCGAGGGAGGATTGTAAAAATTTGTGAAATTGCAAATTATATCGACCTGTTTTTGCATTTTCAATGAAAGCTTTTTACCAATTTTAAAAATTATCAATGCCATGGGAATTACTACGCGCTTCATGTATTTTTTGAATGTTTATCTCTTTCAGTGAGCGTATTGCTGTGTAGTTTGCTGAGGCTTAGGCTTACTGCTCTTTACAGCGCTTCTTATATCCTTTCCCTTCCTTCCCCGCACACTGTTCGTACTGTTTCGTCCTTATTAATAATATTTGATACCGTACTAAGATATAACGAACTCTTTCCTCTCCTAATTGTTTCTGGGTAAAGATTCAAAGGTTCCTTAACAATGTCTGATCGAACTGAATTTAACAAATTCCCCCCTCTTTCACCCCCCACCCCCCCGGGGGAAAATAAAACTACAGAAATTCTCATTTTATAACTATCTCGGTTCTTTTCTTTTATTCGGTTCCATTTTTACCTTTTTATGGGTTGCGGGCAGAACGGATTTTTATTATCTTTGAATTAATCATATCAAGAATATGGATTTCACTTTAAAAGAAATCGGTTTAATCATACGTCTATAAAATTGTATCGGTTGTTAATTTTATATATTATTTATTTATATTCTAATAAGTGACATCCGTAAACGAAATATGTTGTAGCTACGAAATGAACGTAACTGCATGTTAAAAGAAAAGAAGAAAATAAGTTGTATAATACCATGATCCCAAAAAGGCCCTATACTAATATACTTAATTATAGAAATATTTATTGTAAAGTTCATGGGCGCTGCCAGGATTACATTCAGGGAGGTACATCTGCATCTACAATAGGGTGGGTCAAAACAATCGACTAATTTTTTTTTACTTCCGATACCGAAATCAGAAAATTAAATAAATCTTCATTTTTAGATGTAGCAGAAGATACACACAGAACCTTTATGAAGGTTTTCTGCATAATTTTATTGCCGAGGTTACCACGTTGTACTAGATATTGAAGACAAATGAAGCAAATGATGCGGCTTTAAATGAATCCATTGTTGAATACGCAGATTTGATTGCTCCAGCCACCCCGTTTTACCTAGCGGTATGTGAGGCAATCAAAATTGGTTTAACTATTCCAGCAACAACATGTAGCATTAAACGTACATTTAGCGCGTTACGACGTGTCAAGACTTGGAATCGATCAACGATGGGAAACGCAAGGCTAAGCAGCCTGTGCATGCTCAGTGTTCACAAGAAATAAGTAGAGGAGGACACTGAATTTATCGACAAGGGGATAAGAAAATTTTGAGAGCAATCCAAACGCCTTAAGTTTTTATTCAAACGGTGACTTAATAAAACAAAATTCTTAATCTTTTTCTGTGTATTTTCCTTCCCGACAGGGGGATGCAAGTGCGCCTCCTTGCACCCTCTTCCCGGCGCCCATGGTAAAGTTCCATATTCATCAGGAATACAATAAAACCTCTACACCCCACCGCGTTACGCAATTTTTTAAAAAGTTCATTGTTTTTTTCGATTTTTGTTTTGTACTTTGAATTTTTTCCTTCGTTTTTTCCCACATCGTGTATAAGTGGCATGATGCATCGATTGATATCATGCTTAACATGGTTTAGTTTTTACGAAATAATTAAATAATTTTTTTTTTTCGCGTTCTTTTAAAAATTATTCAAAATACTCTAGACCAAATTTTCTCTTAATCTAACGCGGAGTTTTACCATTTTAGGCACAGAATGACATAAACTAGACGTAATCAGTAACATTATTTCCGGCAAAAGGTTTCACAGAAGTCTATCTAAGACACATACATACGAATACACCCGCACATGCGCATACTTTTGTTTTAAAAGTAGTTTTTTGAATTCTTCATGCTTGAGAATATTAATGTGTAATTGAGCTTTTCTATTTCAATTCTAATTATAATGATTTTCATTTCCGAGAGATTAAAAAAAGAAAGAAAAACTTTAAGGAACATCATCAGGATATAAATCCAGTTAAACAATTCGAAGAGACCTCCTTAAAACGATAGAGATTAATTAATTTCGTCAAAAACGAATTGAATAAAATTTACCGAATAATAATATTAGCCATTTATTTATGTAATGAAGGTGAATTTAAAGCACCAGAAAGGCGCATAACATTATACAATGATGTAAGTGTGCAATTAATGATATCATTTTATTACGAATTTCGAATTAAAACACCTACGCTGCTATCAACAGAGCTCGTTTTTAACTACTCGAACCACTGGATGATTGCTGTTGTTGAATTCTCTTCTCGAAACATTCTCGAATTTTCTGAAACTGGTCAGGTGTTGGGTATGATGAAGGTGATGGGTAAGATGAGGATGATGGGTAAGATGAGGATGATGAGGATGATGAGGATGATCCAGAAGCGCTGGATTGACCGACGACTTGCTCAAAACATTGGCGGTAGTCGAACTGCGATGCACTGGGAACTCCGTTCGGGATATTTCCACCATACTGCGAAAATTGAGACTGAAGTTGTTGCAAACCACTAGCTGGGTTGCTACCGCTGCTGCTGGAACTACCATATCCACCGTCTGCTCGATGTTCAATTTTAGGGTACGCTACGAGTGTGAAAATAACAATAGCACAATGTTAACCAATATGCAAACGTGCAAAAATAGAACTAAAAGTTTGAAAAGAGCGAAAATATGAAAATTTAAAAAAATGAATTTTACCTCACGATTTATTTGAATTGTTTTTATTTTAAACCAGTTCGATGTCTAATCTATAATTCCTATCGGCACTTAACCGCTATAAATTCTCTACGCGGAATTCGGAAGTATTATAATCAAACCAAAGTATTTTCGGATGGAGCCCCCCCCCTCCCATAAGCTAATAACAGGTGAGATACACTTTTTTGACCTATTCTAGTTCAAAATTTGAAACACATAATCACGACGTATCATGCAATCCGAAAAATTGTCTACGCTGTTTCATCGCATATGACAATTTTTTACCCGCAAAAATTTAATCATAATTCGCACGCTTTATTTCGGAAATTTTCTAAAAGTATACGTACACGTCTGCTCAAAACCTAAAATTTAGAACTTACTACTGTCCGAAGGTTTAAATGCAATCACGCAATAAACATATAATAAATAGAACAAAGTTGTTGATTCACAAATATACACTAATCATTATTTCAATCCTACAGCGGAGTCATAATCTACATCGTACTTACGTCTATAATACATTTATTTTATTTTGCCAACTGTAGTCAATTGTACTTTATCGTAATAATTTAAAAAAAAAACAGCATCTGTGGGGATCCAACAGTTATAAACAATACTTAATTTAGCCCCATAAAGTGCACATCCTTATGAAAAGTGGCTGCGTATTCAAATTTGAATCTACTCAAAGTCAAAAATGCTCTGCGAGATTTTACAAGAGGGGAGGAGATAAAAACGTTGTGCTCGCTTTGATGCCGCGACGAACGGATCCTTTTAGCGTTTTTCTTCTTATTCTAATCGAATTTTATTAACAGCAGTTATAATTGCTCGTTTTCCAGATGAAACGATCGTAATGTCACTGAGGAAGTTATGTCGCTTTTACACACTCATTGCTGGACAATTAACAATGTGTGCTAAAGCGTGGTGAACAAGATTCGCAAGGAAAATTCTTTTCCGACATAAGAAAATAATTATTAATGTCACCTGTAATTATAGTAGCGATGCTGAGTAAGCAACAGATCGAACTGAATACCGACATGATTACGGAAAAATCTAAAACAAAAATAAGAAAAAAAAACATTTAAACGTTAAATATATTTCGATGAATGCGCCTGTATATCATTGATACCTAGAATATTAATTTCAGATTTTTGAACTTAATTAAGATGATGTTAAAGAATATAGTAAAATTATAAATTACGCCCTTGAAAAGTAAATATTAAGGTTACGATTATTTGTTTAGCGGTCTCTTGTAAAAATATACACGTCTTATACTTCCCTTGCACGAAAAAGGGAAAATAAAGAAAACAAGAATGTTGATATCATTATTGCAGACATTTTTCTTTCATTATAACTTCAACTTTCTTGCTACTGAATGCGTAAACAGCTTCAACTATTCGTGAAAATCGTGGAATTGTTCTGCGATAATAGAATTATCTTTTATCATTTATCTATTCCATTTTATCATGTTACCTATGAACTACATGGCAGCGTGAAATTTAACTAAACACTGAAATTGTTCATTTCAATAATTTATAGGAAACACTCAACTATAAGGAATTGACACGGATGGAGCTTTAAACATAATAATTGGAATCTTCATTCGTGCGTTTAATTGAGTTCATCTTCTCAATTTTCAAATTTTATTAACTCTCGAGCTTTTTTCGAAGACATTTGTTCATGATGATGGCGAAACGCCGAACGTCCGTTGCCCCGAGAATGTAAAATCAAAAAAATTCAAAATTTATTTCTTAAATTTACAGGCAATATATCATTAAATTAATTTACATAAACCGCAAATGCGCTTAGTTAGCGCGAGCAGCGAAACTATTTGTAATTATACCTGGACTAGAAATATGTGCAACTATTATTGAAACAGAGAAACGACAATTTTGTAGTCCAGGTTTACATAGTAATAACGTACGGTTACAATAATTATTCTTCACTAAAAGTAAAATCTAACAATCATTAAAAATAAACAACTGTGAAGCTTACAAAGGCTAATGTTTAGTGTACGAATCAACAACTTAACCAAATGATAAACAAGAAAATTAGAACAAGTGATATTTACACTTTCTACTAGCCCATGTTTACAAATATTCTTAAACGTTAATTTCAATCTAAGTAATACTTAAGATTTTAAAATTAAAAACTAGATCTACACATAATAATCATAATAATAATTAACAGTAATATTTTGCGTATATTGTAGAACTCGAAAGAAATAAGTTTAGAAGGAATTTAGATAATGGCGATATAAAGATCAAGTTAATATTTTCCCATATATCCCACTCCTAATAGGATGAAAAAGAAAATATGTTAATTGAAAATTAACGTCCTTTTATGTGGCCTTAGAAATGGAAAATTTCGATGTTACTTTCCTATAACAATCTTTTTTTAAATTCCACGTTCAACGGTTGGGGAAGAAAGGTGCTTGCAAATTTAAAATTATTTTTTCATACTTTTTCAATAGACAATTATTTTTGATTGTTCATTTCTGTTAATATACTTTTGAAATAACCAAACATTTTTATTTTCAGAAATAAAATTGAATTTTAACGAATCATCGAAATGTTTCGCGAACACAATCCCACATATAAATACGCGTTACCTCCACGCAGACATCTTATCGCAAAATCACGCTGGCATTCATTTAACACATGAAAACTTATTCAATTTACAGGCGACAATCATCGTATTATAAGCATCTATGCAAGAATATTGAACTACATGTATTGTGATGGACAACATTTATATTACAAACATCAGTCGGTGTATTTGTAATCTTTATATTCGTGTTTATTTTAATATGTTGACTATCAGTTATGATTTAATAATTATTTCACACAGGCACTCTCATATTAATCCCCAAATAGTGAAAAAGTTACTAGTTACCGTGTCTCTAATTATTTTTATTAATAAATTCTTTAATTTTCATAATTATTTGATTTATTTATCATTTTGTGTAATCTGAATGTCTTTTAATGCTTTTCAATTTATCATTTGCATTACATTAATCTTTTCTTTGCACCTCAGTAACGTATTAGTACCTGCGAAGAATTCTAAACAATATCGCTAGACTAACAGTTTCAAATGCTAACGTTACAATATTTCAAATTTCGGTTACTTAATAATTAATAATATTGTAAAAGGTAATTTAGCTACATCATATAATATGAACAAAAATGGTATATATATGTGAGGGTAATTGGGTCTGGAAAACTAACGACTTTGACGAATTTCAGGAATTTAGGATTTTTAGAGGTTTAGATGAATCAGTTGGTCGCGATATCTTATCATCGAGAAAATTCCATGAAACGAGCAACTGTGAGTAATCATCGTGATTTTAGGACTTATTAAAAAACTAAATAATTTGCTCATTTTATACCGTAATGTAAGAAGTAATAAATTTATTTACAATTGTTAATGAAAACTAGACAAAGGCATAATATCTTTGTTTGGTGATGATTACACAAATGTCTACAGGGCGACGTTACAGTTTTATATAAATGATAATATGTAATTATATTTTTGGCTTATGAATATTCGTTTTATACTTCAACATAAAAACGAATGGCGCATTGTATTCAAAAAAGTTAGCGTTCGTGTCATGTGCAAAATGTTTGATTGCTCGTGAAACTTATTAACGCAATGATTGATTAAGTTCAAACTAGATTCGTACAAAGCTCGGTTAATATATATATATATTAATAAATGAGAAATTCTTGTATTGACATATGGAATTGAATTAAACGGCTCTAACGATTTTGATGAAATTCACGAAACAGTAGAGAGTTTTAAGGTCTGCAAATCGATTGGCCGAGGAAATAGAGGCCAGCAGAATGTTAGTGATCAAATTTGTATTTAGGATTTAATGAAAAGTAAATGTAACAATTCGCTTATTTGCAATGCCAAATAGAAAATTGCAATTTCATGATGAAATAAAAATTTGTTCACAATATTTACATGGCGCGACTTTACTAAAATACATTTTCAAAATCCCGAAAAATGGAGTTATGCAATTGTAATTTCCATGTTACGTGCGTGTATTGTATTTTTTTTGATTTTTGTGAAACTCATGAATATACTTTGATTCATCTGCAAATTCGGAGTAAATTCTAACAAAATTCATAGTCAGTGTGAGTATCGTGTTATAAAAAATGTAATAAGTTTAATAATACTAAACGCAAATTTAAAAAGAAAAAAAATGTAACTTTTTCAAATAGGATACGAAATAAATTTCCCACAATTAAAAATTGTTATTTACTTAGGCCGTGATTTGCACACGCAGACGATTCATTATATTCTATAACTGTATAAATAATATTGTAATAAAAATTAAAGTCAAAAGTGGTAAATTCATTTTCGTCAACTTCCCTTTTTTTCGAAAGAGAATTTTACTGCTGGTTTAGCCGATTGTGTAATAGTAGAGAATTTTTTTCCTCGAAGATGGCTAAGCAGTAGGGAATAGACACTATTTTGCCTTAATGTTCTTCCGAAGGTCAGTGCTAAAAGTAATTAATTACGTATTCGAAGCGATGAGAATTTGAGAACCAAAGATACAGGAGCTGTTGTTTAAGTTTTCTGTCAGATCAAGCTGTATGAAATAGTTTCCAATTTAAAAAATTATTTAAATTAATTTCGAAATATTGAAAAGACGCGACCATTAAAAGTTAGAAAATATAGAACCGCTTGCCTATAATAACTACCGGAATATAAAATTTGACCTCTTTGAGAACTTTTAAAATCGCAACGAAATAGCTTCATTGCCGAAGCTAAATAGCAGTCATTAGAGAGTTATGAAAATAAGACGCGATAGAAGCGAAACATCGTATCTTCTAACAGTAACTTGTTTAATAAACCTCAAGACTTTCGTATCCTATGAAAAACACATCTAAATTTTTTTCGACTTACATTTCATAAAGCGTTCTCTATCGCCTTCTCTAAGAGCCTACGCTATTTTCCATTGCACTTTTTCAATTCGATATAATAATTAATTTTAATGATTGAAGAAAAATTTTAAATTCGATTAGATGATAACTCATTTATTCAAATATTCTATACGTAAATTTTAAAAACTACAAAGGTTAGCTACAATGGTGTAGTTGGTTAGGCAATGCTGTTTCGTTTTAGAAAATATATCAAAATTTCAGCATTACTGGGTTAATGTTCATAGTTGAACACGCATCCCCCCCCCCCCAAAAAAAAGAAAAAAAAAACCTAAAAACGAAAAAACAATTATTTTTAATTTCAATTAGTAATAAAATTTGAAAGGATGATCTTTTTATAAACATTTTCGGTAACTTTAGGCTTTACTTTTGATATTACCATGATTATAGAAGGTGTGACTCCGAAACATGTCGATATTAAAATGTATTTTTATGAATAGTTAAATTTTCCGTTTCTTAGTTTTTTTGTATTTCAATAATTTAATATAGACACGCTCGATTTTTATTGAAAATAAAGCTAACTACTGGTGTTTAAACAATGGCAACAAAAATACACATCTATCTTTTAGAGATCGTCCTTATTCTATGTCTACTATTATTCTAACAATAAAAAACCGAATTCTAGTAAAATTATTCTTTTAGATGGAAATTATAAAAAAAAAAAAAAAATACAGTAAAACAAAAGTGAACGTAATTTTTATAAGAAAAATATGTTAAAATTTTCGATTAAAGAACAAATTTGAAACGAAACAAATCAGCAATGATATGCTAACGATAAAAAGAAACGAATAAATGTTTAACAAAAATATACAATTTAAAAAATTCATAAACAATTAGTATATGGTCAATCAAAGTAAATTAAATATTTCTCTTCAACTCTTAAATAGAGGTTTTTAATCATTTTTACAACATACAGTTTTCATAACAAGACATAAAAATTTTGAAATTTACCTTAAAGGGTTTTCAATATGACTGAATTCGATATAGGATGCAATAACTAGTATAAACACATTTTCAACAAATGTATAGTATTTAATATACAAAAACAGATGATAATTATCGAAAATTGATGCAGTTGAAATTAATTGTTTAATTATATCGCTAATAAAGAATTATAATACCGTCGAAATAATCGAAAATAATAATGAATGTAAAATGGAGTAAAAAAACAACTAATTGGACGAATTTCTGACTTACCATATTAGTTTTTATATTAAAATAAGATTTTACATCCGCAAATATGTGCAAAATAATTGTAACAATTATAGAGAAATCTATCATCCTGTTTGTTAAAATTCGTAAACTATTAAATATAATTAAAAAATCCAGCAAACAAGAATAAATCGTACATAACTATTTACATATTGTTGTGTATAATTTCTTGTTGTTTCCAATATTTGTAATTATATTTTAATAGTACACGCATACTGAGAACGATTTATTTTCTAAAATCGATTTACCTAACAAATAAAATAATTACATCTTTAACAGAACTATTATTTCAAAGGAAACTCGCGAAAAAACTACTCCATCGCAGACAGAATTGCGGCCGAAAGAAAGGAACTGATAAAAAATAAGGAAAACATTCTGATTTTAAAAATAGTGTTGTAACTTACAAATTAATAGTATTAATTTCTACTTACTTGCGAGCTGATTTCACTGACGAACAAGCAAGTTAGGAATGGTGATCTAGCACGTATTTTCGCCTATTTATACAGGACTGAGTTCGTTTATCAATTTGTTTACATGCCAGGTAGCTAATTTAAATAATACGAATAGTTCTGCCGATCTATCTAAAATTTATTCCACACCGATATGGAAGGACACAGCCAGCTCTTTGGTAACCGGATATGCGTATCGAAAATGCAAATTCAACTACGCACTTCTAAGTGCATCCGTCAACAAAACAGTCAAAAAGCTAAATCACCTCAAAAATCTCCTTTTGCACTATAACACAATACATTGACGCGCCACTGCACCGCCATGATAACGGTCGCATTTTCTATTAGAACTACTCGTGTACTACAACAGTGCATCAATCTTCTAAATAATAATAATAATACTTCTGGACGAGCTACCTTTCAGCCGTTTACACTTTTCTCCGAACAATGATGAGCGCTGAAAAAACAAAAAACAAGAAAAAACCTAAACTCAAAAATACATACGGGATCGTCTTAGAACTTATTTTTCACAGTAAACCACTTTTTCAGTCATGGCATCTGTTGAACTGGTTCGCTTTTGAATTTTTATTTTCACTCCGGCATTAACTGCAATACTTCTCCGAACTTTTCCTAATATCTCACTTTGCATTTGCAGCCGGACGATACTTACATAAAACTGAAAATAATAAAGTATCAGTTGTCACATTTCCATGCTTTTCAGATGATGATAAATATATATTCCTGAGGAAACGTTATTTATTATACACTTTCATGAGCATCGCCGGGTGGGGGGGCATCTGCCCACCCTCCTGGAGCCTTGAAACTTTTTAATAAACTGGCTATGATGAGTATTCATAGGCACGTAATCATGAACAATTTGCCAGAAACCCACGAAAATTATGTGTTAATTAAGATTTTATTCTAGTTTAATAAAATATTAAGCCTTTACAACTTATAAATTTTATTTTTTCTATAACTCATATCCTCTTTCTATCATCTTGCCCACCCCCCTAGCTCATCGGCTAGCGACGCCCTTGTACACTTTGGTTATTTTGTTTTTTAAGGAGTTTTGCGATATTTATTAATTTATTGATTTATTAATTGACAAAAAACAAGATAAAAAATGATTAAATATTTAACAGAGTTTTTTTGTTTAATACTTAAAAGTAACGACGGTATTCTAAGGCTATTAAAAATATAACAACTATCGTTACTTTCGTACTTAATTTGCTCTCTATTTTCATTCGTATTTCAATAGGACGTAATAAATTCGATTTCTAATTACTAATTTTTAATTAAATGCAATTTTTATTTAAGAGGGACTTTTAATTATGAATAATTTTTCATTCAAAATGCTTTTAAATTAGAAATGATTTTTACTTAACGGTGGTTTTTGATAAAAATTGAATTTTAGTCTGTGCTATTAAAAGCACTCGGAGGAGAAAAACGACTTTGCAAAAAAGAAGAAATTTTCATGCAAATAATTATAATATTTGTTATAACGAGGATAGAGTAGGTGTGGGAATTACGGGATGAAAATTTCAATTAATAAATAACAATTCATATCCCAGTTTATATGCCTAAAGTGATTTTGAATAATTGTAAACATTTGATTACTGTATTCTCCATTCCAGATGATTGTACCATTCCGTGTAAAATTACTACCTTGATAATTCGGGTTTGCTCCCTCGTTTTCAGTTAGATAAAACGAGGTTACCGGAAAGCGGAACTCTGTAACGACGGTAAAGAAAAGGACACAGTAAAAGTTCTTTACAGACTATCATCGGTATCTTTTCGTTTTTCTCCCTTTTATTGCCCATATTCACAGAGCTGGCGCCAGAGAACCAGCAGCCTGCTCCTATCAAATTGAGAACTTAATGCTCGGGTTCCAATTAAGTGATTCTTGTACATCCCTGGATGCAGAATTATCTGGAATCATGTAATCCAGCATATCGAATTAAATAGACATCATTACAAGCGAGTACTGCTCATCACAGACTCACTGGCCTCTTTACGTTAAATACGCCGCCGAGGTAGAAAAAGCCCAGTAATTGCAAGGATCCAGGGTAGTTTATATAAGCTGCACAGGAGAGGATGCAAAGCGTCTTTCCTATGGATTCCGAGTCATGTCGGAGTACGTAAGAGCGACGCGAGGTTGACCTCGTAGCACGCTCTGCAATATATGCATCAATGCCAGAGAATCTGCCTCCCCTTTCGAAACTATACCATATATTTATGAGCATGTACAAACAAGAATGGAGGTCTAAGTGGATAACACAAAAATTTTTCCTAAAAAACATTAAACTAACCACTGACCGGTACTACTGGCCTCCCGATGGCATAAGCAGGAAATACTCAATCATCTACGGACAGGACATGTAGATTTCGCACAGTTCTGTATGTTCTGTAATAGCCAGGGCAGTTAAAGAGAGAACATAGAGACGTAATAAAATCAAAAAGAAAAGAAAAAAGAGAAAAGGTTCCATGAAGATAAAAGAGTGCCCAAAAATTGTGAGGAGGTGGAAGAAGACAAAATGCGACATAATTCGATTAAAACTAGAAACGTAACAAAGAGCTCCAGAATTAATAAAAGAAATTATAATTTATCAGGAGGGAGTCTACGTTTGAAAGGATGCTGGAATAGAGAGGATTTAAAAACCTTAGCCATCCCTTACATGTGAGATATAGGAGTAGAGCATTAAAAATAAAAGGAACCCAGAAGCTTTTCCATGATTTATTTTTAACCGTTTTAAAAATAAATCTGGCTCTAGCATTGGATGTTTTTTGAGAAAGAGTCGTTGCTAAGAGTTTGACAAGAACGGAAGGACCTGAAAGTGGTTAAACTCAAGTTAAAAACAGCCTCACAGTCTTGGTTCCACTGTAGAGAGGAAGACGATTTAACTTTTTTGCGGGGCCGAAACATGAACAGGAGCAGAAGAGCGATTCAAGGCAACCGAAACAGAATCGATAAAGAAATCATATTAAGAAGAAGGATTTTTAAGTGTGCTGGAATTGAAAAAAGTGAGGAATCAACGAAGAAACTAAAGCCAGACGAATAAACATTAGAAAGAACCTATTTTGGAGTATGAAGATTAGAGGGAAATGAAGAAGGAATTTTATTAAAAGAAATATAATTATACGAGTGTGACCACTTTTGAAGGTACCATGCGAAGTACTTCATGCGTGGCTGAAGTCGTGATCAGGAGAGATAAAAGAGAGGTTAATGGAGTTGCGGAATGAGTGACTTTGAATACAAGTAGGGGAACATAACTTTTTGTTTTTTTTTCATGCCTCTCAAACTTGGTTAGACTCCGGGCCGTGTATAATATCTAGACTATTACGGCTCAAGAATCTCCGGTTACAGGACTGATTTTACATTGTCCCCGATGAAATAAAAAACTGCACTCTGATTTACTTCTGAATTCGAGAGGCTATGGCTGAGATTATCACATCCGTGTCTCGCTCTGGAAGGTTGGAATGTAAGGCAATTTATGAGAATATGATCAACCGCCGGTGGCTCTTGTGCGCGGTAGAAGGGACAAGTGGTTGGATGGTGATTGCCCTCCAACAAATAGCCGTGGGATAGTCGCGTGTGGCCGAGAGGTAAGCAGTTGAGCGTACAATAACATACTCATAAAGTCCCTGGGGGGGGGGACCTTAGCCTTACGGACTTCTTCTTAATACTCCGAAAGTGGGACGGGGTGGAGATGTGTTCTTGGTTCCACTGTTCCATTATTTGACTTCGTATTGAATCTGATATTTGAGGGGGCCCAAGGATGTTTGTGGACTGGGGGCTGTAATGATTGAGTTAACTGCCGTATCCGCCCTTTTATTCTTTAGGATTCCAGCATGACTTGGTACCCACAACACGATTAAATTATAACCCTTTGACTGCAGTTCCATGATGAGTGCCAGGACTTGGTTTATTAATCCTCTCCCCGGGGTTCCACCTCCTATCATCTTAGCAGCCACTAGTGAGTCTGTTATCAATAGTATGTCACGGATTGGCTCTATGGACGCCAGAATCATTTCCTAACAAAAGCGTATTGCGTACAATTCGGCATTTAGAATAGAGCAGTAATCGCTCAGACCGATGGTTGTCATTGTACCCTTCACGTCGAAAGCGCAAGCGGTTGGTGACATCCCTTTGACAGGTGCTGCTTTTGCTCCGTCCGTATGTACTGTTTTTTTATTGTTTCACACGCGTCTTGCGTAAGTTGCTCCGACATATCGTTAGATTTATACTTTTGCAGACCGATAGGTTAACTGCTACAGGCTCGAGTTGCCACAAATGTAACGAACTGGTGTCTGCTGCCCGGCATTCTGTGGAGTCATTGACACTGACATTAGGAAGGAGCTTGGTGAGACCGGGTAGCAGATCGTCAGTGAACGCTGTGAGTAAGGGGGTTTCGAGATATAGGTATAAAACAGCTTGAGGAATGGAATATTACACAAAATGGTACGCAGAGAACGATAGAATTTCAGTGGAGGAGTGCCCATCAATGCACAGATACTCCTACATGGTGTTGTATGATGGGTTCGCGAGATGATTCGTAGTGCAGAGTGGTGGATGGCATCCAGTTTTTTCAGGTTACTTAGAGAAGCTGAGAAGTACACTTGGCACCCATAATTTATTTTACTTGGGATCAAGGATTTGTAAACATTGGAGAGTAATTTAAGGTGGATATTGAGTTGAGGATTGAAGAGGTATCGGATTATTGACAGTGACCTTATACATTCAGCCAAGGATACAAGTCAGCCTCAAATTGAAGATGGATTTTTTTTTTTTTTGATAAAGCTAAATCCCCTAATTTCACCGTTCTTGGATAATCGCAGCTTTTTCATTCCTTTCAATATTGAAAAAATCCACAAGAAATAAATTTGAACGACGCAAAACTGAAAAAGACTGTGTAAATGATCAAGCGAATTCGAAGAATAATAAAATCACAGGAACGATAAAGGTATACGGATAAAATTGATTGTGAAACACTTTTGGCATTAGAGATAATTAGAAATTTATTATTAGAACGATTTAAGGAACAACATCACAATTGACTAGTAAATAAAATGGAGAAAATTAAAAACTTTCCGAATAAAGTTATTAACGGGATATGAGAATGAAACTCCAATGCTATGAAGACAAAAGGAGAGTATGAGGAAGAAATAAAACATTAACAGTATATTCGGGAATCCTTGATTAACGTTAAAAATTGAGGGAAAGTTTTAGAGTGCGCAGATAGTGAAAATAAATTAGACGAAAGAAGGGTAAATCTGCGTGATTAAAAGTAAAGAAGGGAAATTTATTGTGAGATAAAATGGCACGGGGAAAAAATTGAATAAGTCTATGTGAAATATGAGACAAAATTGGGACATTTTTCTAAAACGCCGATTCTCTAGTAAAGTTATATAGGATTGGATAAGTTCCGGAGGAAGAAATTGAAAGACATTCTGTGAGAAAACGACAGCCCGAATAACACCTAAGGGAAATATATACGCTCAGTATGAACCGTAGGAAGAGATGATTTAAAAATACCGGAACAGAAACAGATTCAAGAACTTTGAACACGGTTTAGCTTACAGAATGAGGATTTGGATGTATTAAGCGATAATCTACTTTAAGAATGTTATAAAGAATTTTAATATTTCCCCGATATCTTTTACAATGTGCTTAAAATTGATTACATATATGTATATATGCATATTGGTTATGTAATATTCCGTGATCACGGAGAAGTTTCAAAACGCGTACGAATTATATATATATATATATATATATATATATATATATATATCGCTCATTAAATACAATAACGTCATAACTCAAAAAAAAAACAGAAAACGCAAATTAACATTTACATTTACTATAATTTGAACGGTATTCCAAGAGCAATGCTTATTTTGTCGAGTTTCTTATTTAAAAATATGGCGTTCTAAATTGTACTCATAAAATGCATTTCAACTATACACATAACTCAAATTCGCTATTTTTTGAATTATGACGTTACTGTATTTAAGGATCGATATATATATATATATATATATATATATATATATATATATATATATATTGACAGGTATTAATTTGAATATTTTTAATATAGCAGCTATCGGTAACTGTTGTTCAATTTTCTGTTCATTTAGTAGAATTTAAAATATCACTCCGTTTATTTTATTTATTTTTAATGTTTTACAAACGGTCAATTTCGGGAAAACTTTTTCATCCAAACAGCTGCATGCGCCAATTTTTTTGGAAAAGAAAAGAATAAATTTATGATAAATGCTTTGAAGTAATCTAATACATTACTTTTTCGGGAATTTACAAACAAGCAGAGTTAAATAAAATGCCATGATTTTATAATAGCATGACCGAAACTAGTCAGCGAATTTTCATATTTATACATCGCACATTTTATCAACCATAAATATTTGGAATATTAAGCGCAATTTGTTTACACAAGAGAAAATCCGAGGGATGAATAATAGAGTAAAAAAAAGATGAAAAGTTAAAAAGTTTCCCTTATGATAAGATATAAAGACGTTAAAGGAAAAAATGAGAAGAATATTAATGAAGGCGCAAGATCGAACCAAGTTAATAGCTATTCAGAGCAAAAGAATAATGGAACGATAGAAGATGGTAGGAATTTAATCGTGTTCAAAATCATTTTTCTATTATCTACTTATTTCGAACGTATAAATACTTTAAACTAAAACGCTCGAGTGAGGTCGAATGTCAACAACGAATTTTTCTTTTTTTGTATGTAGATTACTGATCGCTGTAGTTAATATGATATATACGAGAACGAATGAAAACGAACCAACAGAATTTAGCTCTACACTGTTCAATTTACGTTTGCCTTTTCTAATAGCACCGCGAATTAGAATATTTACACGCAAATTCTGTCAGTGCCTAAAGAGATTCACGTTTAATGGCTTGATTCGGCTCCATTCGAAAAATACAAAAATAGGTAATAGATGGTTTTCTAGATTTATCTTTGCGATGAAAATTAAACGATACCGCGAGAAAGGAAATTAATTTTATTTGATGGAAGTTTAATTTTTATATTACGCAATACTTTTTTCGTCGGTGAAGAAGAAAAATAAAATCGAAGCCAGTGAAAACCTATCGTTAAACTAATTAAAATGCAAAAAGATAGCGGCGTTATTTTTAAGATACATTTTATTCTAATTTTAACGCTAGGCATGACCTTTATAAACCAAACCAGCTGAAATGCAGCTAATTAAAATGCATTAAATCGAAATCGAACTTTAGCTATCGTCTTCGGACACAGACAAATGCGCAGTAGTTTATTATCAGCTGATGAAATTAAATTCACGCAGGCCGATCACATTCGTATTGTTTACACTTCCTGCTCGCGGTAGAGCGCACAACTGATATGTTAATTTTGTCAACATCTTTACAGGGGTCGTCTGCTGATATACTGCCGCGAGCTATTTCAGCCGTCGTTATATACCACTTCCGAAGATAAGTTCATTTAACTGAAGTCCTCCGAAATACTGGAACAATTCTATTGCTCACTTGGATCCAAATTTCTGCGAATATGTTAACCAGCGGCCGATATACTACGTCCATTTTAATCCTAGCAGGTAAGTTGGCTATACTCTCTTATCTAAATATTTCCGATTCAGTGACAAAAATAAAAACAAAAAAGATCAGAACCCCCCCCCCCAAAAAAAAAACCTCTCTTTCAAAGGACGCTTTCGGGAAATTTATCCGATTGAAAAATATATTTTGATTTTTATTTGGACTTTTGAAATATTTACATCTCCCACCGTCTCGCCATCGCGCTTCAATTTTTTAAATTGAATAATTAGAACAAAAAAATTAAAAAAACAAAATCACTGTAAGCGAAACGATCACGATTCTTCTAATAGTATTTTTGATTATTCAAAAAGAATATGCTTAACGATACTCTCGCGGATAGTTATTATCGTCGTTGTTATTAGTAGTGCAAGGAAAACAGATTAACACTGTTCATACTCTCAGACTGGTGTTCTGAGGAATGATGGCACTATTCTGAAATTTCCGAGGCGGTTTTTATCTCGAAAAAAAAGGAATACATCGAAAATTTTAAATTTATTTGTTATTATAATTATACCTCGTGTGACTATGCTCGGACTCATTTTGAACTTGCAGATAAATTAAATTTTATTCACGATTGTCGTAAAATACGCACCTTAATACGAAAGTTAAATGTAGCGTATTGCGCTATTTTTCAATATTGCGAATTCCATTTTACGTAACATTTTAAATGTCGTGAACAAATTTATTCAATTTACTATTTAACATGGTAAATATAAGTGAATTTGTTAAATTTACTTTTCATTAACCCGAAATACAAATTCGATCGTTAACACGAACGCTATTGGTCTCCATTTCCTAGACAGTAATATAAACGGAGCTGTGCTCGTATCTACCCTGAACGGGCAAACCAATCATTAGATTAATCAATTTCACAAGCAGCTAATGTACGTATTCGATATGAAAGCTACATTTTTCAATACATTGCACTATTCACTTTTATGTTGCATTATTCTCGCGTCACAAAAAACGAATATTCATTGGCCAAAAATATAATTACAGATTATTTATTTATTTATTTATTTATTTATTTATTTATTTATTTATTTAAATATTGGTATGCTCCATACAGGCGTTAGCCCAATTACACGGAGCATATTACCCAGAAGTAACATATCACATTATTAATAAAATAGATCTATAACAATAATGGTATATAACTGAAACGGCGTTCTGTAAATGCATTATTTTCAGTTACCATTGTGTAAATAAGTATATCGCTTACTTTTTAATAAACCTTAAAATCACGATGATAACTTAATTGGTTGTGCCCCTTTTAAAATTGCTCGCTTCGTAGAATTTTCTCGACGATATAAGACCTCGACCGATCGATTTATATAAAAACCCCTAAAAAGCTCTACTTCGTAAAATTCATCAAAATTAATAGTGCCGTTTCCGCCAGTTACATTATTTACTTCTATTATAAAATTAACTGGTGGAACTGGAAAATAATAATATAACACCCTCTCTATACATCGGTCACAATGCTAGACTATGAAGAAGAATAGAGATACCATTGAGTCGTGGAGATATCGTGATTATGATCTGTCCATGGGATGTACACGATGTCGCCACTGATCTCTGCTATCGACCAGTTGGACACATTCTACGAAACTTTTTCCTACATCTATCCGGATCATGTCTGACCATCTGGTTGGAACGCGACCACGTCTTCTTTTTCCTTCTACTTTTCCTTCCAGAATTTTCATCTCCAATAATCCATTTGCTCCTATCACATGACTAAAGAGTTTTTCACAGTGTTCTTCTAATTTTCTTCCGACAAGAGATAATCTTCTTTTCGTTACGTCTATTCCTTGTAACAGTTCGTTCTTTTGTCCGTCCATGTTATTCATAATATATACATCTCCAAACGGTAGATTTCTAACGCATCTATCTTCTATACGTATCGTTTTTACGTAAAGTCTACGTTTCTGCGCCGTAGAGAAATACCAAGAAAACCACATTCTTTGTCACCGCAGGGGATCAGCCCATATACATTTTAGCCGACAAATAACATACTTTTTGTCATATTTGTTCTGCGTGTCTAATTTCCGCTTCAGGTCCCCCTCGCATTTCTGCTATCGAACCTAAATATCTGTACGCTGTTTCACACAATTTCCACGCTATTAACATCATGCAAAATTCCGGGCGATTGTTGTTTTTCGCCTATCTATAATCATAATCTTCGTCTTATCTTTATTAATTATTAACCCGCATATATGTATATTCAGCGCTGCATTTTTCAAGACGATTTAGAGTTTGCGCCATACCGCTTAAGCTACCCGCTATTAATTGTAGTGTTGTCTGCGCATATCTGAGATTTGAAATCTGGACTCCTCCCACACAGAAAACCCACTATCATCAGTCTGCAAAAATTTACGCATGGTGTATTCACATAGAGGTTGAACAACAGCGGAGATCAGATGAAGCCTTGACGTACACATAAGGTTCTGTTCAGTAGCAAAGACATTTTGAAAAACCCTCCTCTGTCTAAAGAAAAAATCATCATCCCCTGAGCTTGAATGAGGAACAATTGACACCACACGTTATGAGGGGGGGGGGCGTAAATAGGTCAACTAAAAATGAGTTTCGGCGAAATAGATGAACAGTCGTCGAGTGCCTCTTCTAATGAGAGGGGAAGTTAGATAATTCCAGTAGTATTTGGACTTTCAGCGATGCGCTGAATTCTACGAGAACCGTATGTAATCAAAGTTTGAAAGGCATCGGCCACCATCGATCCGCTACTAAATTACAAATGGTCTTCTATTTAATTAAATAGGGTTTTAAATTAAAGTCTATAGAATGTATAGCAACAATTGGCTGCCCCGCTTTATTCAATCCGAATTAAACGTAAGTAAAATTATGTATATATGTGTGCCATGGAATAATAGCGCGGAATGCACTTTGTAATTTAAACTTAGTTTTAAAACTTCATTGGTTAAAATCGTTTTTTCTCATTTTCTCCGGTAGACATTTAATATTTAATTAAATATTGTTTTTAATATCGAAAAAAAAAAGAAAAAAAATCACATTTTAATTTATTATAATTATAGCGATTTTCTCTGAGGTAAAAAAGTCGTACGTCGAAGTAATAGATGAAATTCTAACAAACGACATTATTTCTTAATACGAAAGTTTTCTTTCAAATGATGTGATTTAACTTGGTTAAGTTGTTGCAACGAGAGAGCAAAACTTGGAAATTTACAGAAATTTTTTTCAGGAAGAGTCTTGATTAACTAACGAGGGTTCGTAGCAAGCAAAAAAGATTGTGAGAAAGTAATTCAAAACTAATTACGATACTTCCAGTATAACTCATTTCTTTAGTAGTTGAAGAAAGGAAAAAAATCCATCTATATACACATGCATTTGGTACTGCCTACGAATGCTACATCATTAAGTAGAAACCACCTCAGTTTTGACATGTTCTTTAAAATGATAAAAAAACATCGAAAAAACAGTATTTATGACTAATATTATTACGGTAATAATATTTTTTCCAACTATAGAACGATAAATAGATTTTATTCGTTTTTTTTCGTTCATTTGACACAGGTGTCTGTCCGTACTAACTTTTGTCTTTCATTTAATCCGTTCTTCCGTCGCAACCAGAAGACCGAATTTTTTTTTTCTTGTTTTTCAATGCTTCCAAAGGTGAAATATGTAGGTGATAATTTTTTTTAGCAAAAACAAAAAAAACAAACAAACAACGAAACAAAAAAATCAATGCATTTTAAAAGCACATTAAAAATCAGCAATTTTCATGCAGCTTTGAAATTCTGTTTCTTACTTCTTTCGGCGCATGAAGTGAGATCATATTTCGTGGAAATGAATTCGGTTGCACAGAACTGGAATTCGCTTTAGTCGGAGAGGAACTGGACTGGATTGGAAACGGCGAAATAATTTAAAAACGGTATGATCAACAAATCTTTCAGTGGACATCATAGACTCGGTGATAATTTAAATTCTTTCACAACTTGTATACACCGCTGCTTACGATACAAATAAATACCGATACACTGGAACTGACGTGATATTCGATTTTTCCAGCTTTGCAATGCGACACGGTCACATTTCTTTTTTTTTTGTAAAATATTACAAATACGTATATTAAGTAAGTTCTAGTAAAGCATATTCGCATAGGATGAAGCATATTTTGTTATTCCTTATGTGTGCAAGTGTGGGTTGGAATTTCATTTTACAAGTGTAATTATTAATTCTTAAACATTTTTTTAATTGAGTACGTTATGTAGTTTATTCATCAGAAAATCGTAAGAGTGCCTCCCGTATTATATATGCTAGAGCATTGCAATAACAATTTCTTGTATAGAGAATTTTTGCTTTTCACTGATCCCTTTCGTTCTAAGCGTAATTACAAACCATCTGATAATGATGGATAATGATGTTAATTAAACTGTTTAATTTTAGAAACTATTTGAAAAATAACCTAAATGGTAAATAGTCGAGACAGCTAGATAAATTATACAATAAGAGAATGAAGTGGGAAAAACTCGGATTCCGCTTCTTTCCTAGCTACTGAACCGAAGTAATACATATATATTAATTACAACGTAATTCTTAGGCTACGCCCCCCCCTCCATTAGAAAAAATGTCCCAATTTTATGTAACATTTGTTATGTTTTATAGAATTTTTGTGATTATTATTTTAAAAATGTCACAATTTTATGTAACGAAATATGTAACGAAAAATGTAACGAAAAATGTAACGAAAAAATGTCTTAATTTTATATAATGGAAGTTAAATGTTAGGATAGGGTGATGCAATTTTCAAATTTGGCAATTTGAATTTATTTAAATGTACCTCAAAAATACCGTGCGCAACTATAAATTGAACATGAAAAAAGTTTGTTGCATCGCTAATTCTATCTTCACCGTTTTCGGGGGATGTAAGTACTGCTACACCATACTCACCCCGCATTAATGATATTACTATAAGAATTCCTAATTTATGTTAATACTCTAAATTTGCGACAAAGTTAATTGCCTTTTTCAGTTAAAAATTCGAAGCAAATTAAATGACTACAGAGCTCCCAGACAGAGTGTGCAAATGCAATTTTATTTTTTTTTATTTAGTTAAAAATCGAAGTACCGTCTATCAAAGCCATTACAATGTGTCGTAGAAGTTAAGGTAGCGATTTAGTGTGTCTATTTTATAAAATTTAAGACGTCCGGTTCACTCGATAACAAACGAGCAACAGGGTAAGGCAGAGGTGGCAGAACGATGTAACGTAGGAGGATTTACAATTTAGAAAGTGACCAAAAAGAAAAAAAGAAAAAAAACATTTCGCCCAAAAATAAATAAAGACGTCGATTTAATTTTAGGAAAGGTAATAGAGTCGGTAAACATTACACGTTCATTGATAGTAAGCATCGCAGCAGTGTGCAAGAGAATAAAAAATATCGCAACTCTTATCGTCCGATCGTTATATTATGTAAAACAGTCGTAACCATCGATCATCGTATTTAGCGCACGACCGAATTACTTTTTATACATATATGTGTATGTAAATGAGAAAGAAGAAGCGAAAAACTCAAAATCCGGAATGGAGGAAATACATTAAGTACACAAATGATCGATGACAAAAACCAGTCTGAATACATAACAAAGCAGCAACATATATTCGTACAAGACATAGAAGAAGAAGAAGCTGATTGCATGCAGTAGGCGAAGAGATCATTAAACGAAGACAGAAAATGATGCAGCGCTTTGAATTCGGCCTATTAAACTCGAAAACGAATTATCCTTAAGTGACCCCCAGCGCGTGGTGGCCATTTAAAAAGTTGAAAAGGTAAATTGCGCAATTTTGAAAATGAAATCGAAAAATTATTGCCGCACACACACACACATGCACAAACAGTGATGTATGAAATAAACGATTCCAATATTGTTACCGGTACACCATTCTCTTTATGGCTAGTTGCATTTATTTCATTAGGAGAAGATACGACTTCAATCTTGTTTATGCTCCTATATTAGGTTCCTTGCATCCGGCACACGATGCTGCATCGTTTTTTACGGATTAACATATACGCGTGGTGTTACTCTTTTTTCCTATTTGAAAAAAATCGGAATGGAAAAAACTTTTAATTTCAACTAAATCAGAAATACATTTTTAAAAGTATTTACTAAACACCGACATTTCCCGGGAACATATATGTTCCCGAAAAATATCGGTTTTCATAGTTGTATGTAGTACAATTTTTCATTCTTCGTAAAATCTCCTGAAGTAGATTTTTAAGAAATACCACGCGACCGGTAACAGATTGCCCATTGTAAACGATGGGAATAAATTTAGCTCATCTGCCGTTTAAATTTGGGAAATGGTTGTATATTTTTCTAGATGTCTTACAACATATCGGTCTGGTTTGTAATTAAAAATAAGTTAATACGTTTACGTACTTCTAAAGCCTTTACGAATAATATAATTCCTGCTACTATTATCGATGCAAAGGAACTTTCTTCACTTTGTACGCTTCCATCATGTTTAATAATGGCTGTGATTTTGTAAATCTTTTAATTTTTAACACTTCAACTAAATACTGCGATGAAAGGTAATTTCTTACATGTTTTGCTCATTTTATCACATCACGCACACGCATAATTCTGAATAATATGCGCCAAGGTACAAAATTACGCTCTTCTGATTAAATTTCTCGTTAATTCTGAAAGGATATCGTCTTGACGCGATCTTTGTTTTCCATAAAATTTCCAATAAACGTGAAATTCTGCGAAAAAAAAGTTATTTCATTTTACGATCCTGACCTGGCTCTAGATGAACGGGATTAAATTTTCATCCAACTGCTTTTGAAACAGGGATGAATTCAAGAATATCTGTTTCGGGGGAGGGGGGGGGCACAGATTTTTTTTATATTTTTACTGAGAACATTTTTTTGGGATATTCCTGAATAAAACCAACTATGTAAAAAATGACTTATTATGTAATTTAAAATAATGAAAGTGCGAACAATAAATTTCAAATAATATAATAAATTATAAACAACAATGTTTTCTTAATCGGTTTTAAAATTATTAATTCTAATTGTAGTATTAAAGAACATACTGTAAAAACATTCTAACGGGTTCATTATCATTTTATAATAGACGAATACGCCGTGGTGTTCCAGCTGTTTTAAATGAACTTTTCTTGGAAATAAAAAACAAGAAAAAAGCTACAGAGACCGCGAAATGAAGTTGTCTATAGATCATGTCGCTTTGAAAAAAAAAAAAAAAATTATAAATGAAAACCGAAAAGAGAAACCTTTAAAAACAATTTATTAATATTAATGATAAATGGATCGACGTGAACCGTGATAGTTCCCGTTTACACTGACAAAAAATACGAGCTGGAGCCATCATTTTTTTCATTTCGTCAGTATTTTAAATCTTTCGTAAATTCGAAATAAAACCATATTAGTTTTCATAAAATACAAGCAAACGTCAAAGTCAAAATTTAAAAGATCATTTCTTTTTATCCCTATTTCATAAAGTTTCATTTTTCTATCAAAAATAAATCTCGTAATTTTGAAATTTAAAAATATACAATTGAACCATTTCAAAATGTTTTGACATAACTGTAAACAAAGCAAATAAAAAGAATTTTATTTCCTATTAAATTGCTGCATTGTTGAACAGCTTGTATTAAGTTCTGGGAGGGTAGGGGTAATTTTAGAGTTCTGGGGAGGTATTGCCCCCCCCCCCCCAAAAACCCCCAACTGAATTCATTCCTGTTTTGAAACAAAGCTAATTAGACGTTGACAAACAGGGGAAAAAAACAAACAAAAAAATAAATAAAACAGTTATTATGAAACTATATCCGCAAAATTTATCATCATACAAGCTGATATCATTCACTATGATATACTTGAAAAGGTTTTCGAGAAAATAATGATTAAACGGCACCGACCGTGTGAGTAGGCAGATCGTGTTTTTACAAATTTCTGATTTGGTTTTTAATATGCTAAATCGAAATCATCAGTTGCATGCAAGAAAGTGTTTCTGAATTATTAACTAATATTTTTGTGATTTTTTTTTGTAAAAAAATTAATTTAATTTTATATATATAGAGGTGGGCATACTTTTAAGGAAATCGAAAACGGAGCTCTATCGGAGTTTAGTACTTTGGCCTATATTTTTCTTATAGCAATAAACGATAAAACAATATAGACACTCATTTCTGAGTAAAGCTAAAAATTTACATTGAAACTAATATGTATATAACCGAGCTTATCCGGGGGCAGCATCTAAAATCAGAAAGTGATCTCACTCTATGACCGTCTAAATTTATTTTAGTAATTATTAAAAAACCGGAGTAAGGAATAAACGGAGTAAGTTATTTTAAATTTTAACTTTATAAATACGGTCGTCATCGATCAAAAATTTTCGGATGTTTGTTAACTCATCTTCTCAATGAAATTAACCTGCAGAGAAGAGTTCAAAATAAAAATTATCGGTAAATGGCTGTTTAGTATGAAATGAGATATGACATTTAACATCGGAGGAGAGCCTCGACTCTGCCGACTGCTAGATACTTCTGAATGAGCTGACTATACCTCCCATTTCCGAAAATACCGTGTCGCTTACTGCACTACAAGATTAAATATTTTGTTTACTAAAAGGTTAAAACTGTCTGTTTCTATTTCACGGTCACTAATAAAATAGTTTGCAGCAGTTCCTCCGTTTCTTACAACCTTCCTTTGTTCGTTTGGTACGTGACGCATTTCAAAATTAATCAATTTAAAAGATCGAAATAATAAACAGCAGTTAACGACTTATTAATTATTGCTACCATTAACTTTTGATGATTTTGGTAAATTTTTTTTCTTTCTCGATCCCTTCATTTGGTTATTATATTTCTAGTCATTGATTATTTCATTTATTTCTTATTGTATAATTCGATCGCGTAACCGGAATCAGCTTAATCGTTTCGACAGAACATTAACAACGTGTACATAATACATACATACATAGGAGAATTAATATATCTTCTCTTTTGGCCATAACAATTCGAAGCAGTCGCTTTTTTTGCTGTGAATTTGTTTTCGAATTATATTACAAGTTGAAATCACATTCTAAAAGAAGGAGGAAATGTTTTCATAGTGTAAAAATAACTTCTTTAATATTTAATTTTTCTTTATGGTCGTTCATTTCGAAGGAGTACAAAAAAAGCGATATAAATCACTCTTTATTAATGACGTATTTATTTTATTCGTTACGATAGTTTTAAAAAATACTCCAGATTTTAATCGCTACATGCAAGCGGTGAATTTAATTTTATGGTAACGCCGCTCACTCCACCGTTTCTAAATTAGATCTCTTTCAGAATACACTGTGTCTAGGCACTTTAAAATCCTCTCCCATACGTAGAATTTTCATTAAATCAAACATTCCTTCTCATTTCTCATTCTATCCGCAAGTCTTACTATCGCTTCAGTATTAAACGTGTTCCTATTTCTTCGAATATACTTATTCATTTACACTCTTCCTCGCTTCTCAGTCGCGCTTTAACAATAGAAAAATCCCCTTTTTTTGTCATATTGCTACTCTTTTCATCAGATTTTCTCCGTTTGTCATTTCTTTTGACAAGCTGCATTTCTCTCTCTTACATTTTCAGACATCAATCATCCTCCTAAAGGTTTTCTTCTGTCTCCTCGCATTAAATCCCTTCCTCTTCAATAATTAGCGAATTCAATCATAAAGATAACTCGAAAATTTATACCGACGGCTCAGAATTCATGCAGGTTAACTCAAATAATTACCATCGTTTTGTTCCATTTTTCGAATTTGTCTCTTCTACTATCGACCGCAGGAAGTTTCTTATCGTATCAGATTGCACAAGTGTTCTCGATTGTATCTTCTTTTCACACATTCTTCGCTCTTCTTACTCTGGCATGCTTCACGTGTGATCCCTAATCTTCCTGTTTGATCTTATTCCCGCTCCGTCCGGATTGTTTTCCTCTGAGTTCCCGGTTGTCACTCTGGAATTGAGACAAATAAAATAGCTACCTTGTTTGCTTGATAATTACCGCCGTGGACATTTTATCGGATGAATCATCAAATATCGTTAAGGAAATACAGTTCGTAAATTAGAATTATCCTTACTGTTCTACCTTTTCAAATCCTCATTCACGCTATTTATCTTTTTAATCTTATCTGCCACGCAACGTTTACTGTTTTTATACTTTCCACATCTTTGTCGTTCCGTTGTTTCTTGTCTGAGTCACATTTTGCCACAGGCGGAGCTTAACTGCTTTATTTGTTCATTACTTCCTCATATTGAAATTTAGTTTCTTTCTCCTTTAGAAGACTCGGAAAAGTAACAAATTAATTAAAAACTTATTTAATCTTTCATCTCTTTTATTTTCGTATTTTTTTATTGTTATTATTATTTGAACGTACGTGTATACTGAATTGTTTTCATCAAACTGTACTGTGCAGTAATTAACGAAAGCCGTTGCACTAGCGGATCTTGCAAATAAAATAAATACCTTTTTTTTAGTATACCAACGGTGATCATGATTTCAGTGAATTAAGAAATTCAACTGTTCTAATCGCAAGAGTGTCCATACCGCTCACCCGATTACTCTTTGTCGCTACCGTTATATTGGTATTATGTATACACGATGTAGGGACCACAAGAGATTGCGTTACAATTCCAGCTCATCTTCGCAGAATACACTATCCCTCTCCCTCTCTCTCCCTCTCTCTCTCTCTCATAATACCCCCCCCCCCCCCCCCACACGCAAAAAACAGGCAAAGACGAAACAGTTCAGTACCCTTTTCAACTTTGTTTATTAACCGATTTTGATTTTTTTTTTTGTTGTTTAATAACTATTGACGGTCTCTAATGTTATCAGTAAAAAAATTTTAGAAGCAATTATTTTTGTTTTTCTTATTTAAATTAATTAATCCAAAAAATGAAAAATGAAATCGCTATAACCAGTAAATCGGTTCTTATTAAAATTTTTAAATTATTTTTAGTAATCATCATTATTGGATTTTTTACAATGTACTAAATATTAAAATGTCATTTAATATCAATAAGTGAGGGTTTTTAAATTGTGTTTTACTGTTAATTTAGTGAATTTCGTTTTTATTCAATTATAATGGTACTGAACTGTTTTGTATTGTAAGTACATATAAAAGTGTATGTTCTCAGACATACATATACAATGAACGAATGTATAAGAGTAGAAAAAAACATTTTAAAAATATGCAGATTCATATATGTTTTCTCAAATTTTTAATAATAATTATGGTCAAATTTCAACCAATGGAGCGAACACTAGTTTTCTAAAAAACGATAAATTTATTCAATCAATTTTACTAAATTTCTTCTCATTTCCTACTATTATCATTTTTCGTTGCCCTTTAGTTCTGAAGCAGTTTGATAAGTTAACCTGAACACCTTCGCTATCTTTCCGTCTTTTCCTTTAAGACCTCCTTCAATTCTATTTTGCACTCTTATCGTACAGAGTAAGAAAATCATTGTTTTCTTATTTTTCCGTTGATTATTCTCACGCCACCGCCTCTACCAACTTCATCCGTTCGGCTTTATTCAAGGGCATTCGTCTTTCTCTCATTTACTAGCTTTCCTTGCCATTTTACTATTTTCTTCCTTCTCTTCTTATTTCGCGGTTCCTTCGCAGCATGTTGATGGGCAGTCGCCTAATCCTAATAAGCCCAAATAACAAAGGGAAAAAAAATATTTTACATGTTGCAAAATTGTTATAAAACTGTATTTGCTAGCTTTATAATAAATTTTACCTGCAACATACCCGGGAAAAAAACAAACAAAAAAAGCATCAATCATAAGTTTAATATAATGATATCGGAATTTAACTAAATTTTAGCTACGAAGCTAATAGACACGCTGCCTGTAATCCCTAAAGTTTATGAAAAACTTCCACTAAAACCGATGATGCCAGTTATCAACGATAAAGGTGTCTAAAACCAGACCATCAGTTTGGATTTAGAGCCAAGCATAATAGAACAAGTGCATCGTGTAGTTACCACCATTGAAACATCTGTCGAAAAGAAAAAATACCGCGACGCTGTCTTTCTGGACATAAGCCAGGCTTTCGACAAAGTCTGGCACGATGGTCTTTTACAGAAAATTAAACGACATTTTCCGTATGAATTATATCAGTTGCTTCAGTCATATATGACTGAAAGATATTTCTGCGTTAAGTATGGAGATGATTTATCAAATATATAATATCCAATACAAGCAGGAGTTCCGCAGGGAAGTGTGCTAGGGCCATTACTCTATCTCATTTACACATCAGATATTCCTACACCTCCCAGTGTAGAGGTAGCAACCTTTGCTGACGACACCGCGGTTTTTATGCTCAGACGCATGTCAAAGCGCGGAATACCATCCAAGCAGCGGTTACTGAAATTTCGTCATGGTTCAACTTATGGAAAATCAAAACCAATGAAAGTAAATCAGCGCGACTAATCTTCATTAACGGAAAAATTGATCCGACGGAAGTCCTGAACAATGCTGCAATACTGCGAAAAACAGATGTGAAATATCTAGGTGTATACCTTGATCAACGTCTAACATAGAAGAAATATATAACAGTAAAACGGACCGAATTAAATATTAAGACAGTTATACTGGCTACTAAACGGGAAGTCGGAATTACCTGCTGAAAATAAACTACCAGTTTATAATCAGATTTTAAATCCAGTTTAGCGTTACAGCTGCCCGCTATGGGGCTGTTCTAAAAAGAGTAACACAGCAATCATACAACGGATAACAGAATCCCCATAGTACATTACCAATTTAACGCTTCACGAAGACTTCGGAATAAAGTTTTTTCAAGAAGTAATATTCGACGACGCAAAGAAGTATGCCTACAGATTAGAAACGCACCCGAACAACATGGCACTTGCGTTGCCGGATAATTCACTAGACGTTCGGCGGCTTGATAGAATCAAATCGATGGATCTAGTCTGAATTAAAAGTTCTAATAAAACTTCTTTTTTAGCACCTATCGCTGGGTAGGCAGCTATTCAAGCTATGTGCACAAGATATTAAAAATAATTGCTAAATAGCTATCATCAGCTAGGTGCAATTTAGCTATTAAAGAATTAAAAAAAAAAAAAAAAACATAAACAAACAATAATCTATGCAAAAGGTAACAGTCAAAACAACTATTGCAGACATCAC
This sequence comes from Icerya purchasi, assembly GCA_039619475.1. Lineage (NCBI taxonomy): Eukaryota > Metazoa > Arthropoda > Insecta > Hemiptera > Monophlebidae > Icerya > Icerya purchasi. The sequence continues at coordinate 293,282,177 of CM077115.1, read as the reverse complement.
ACAATGCCGAGAAAAAAACCGCGAAATCGTTTCCCACTGTAAATTTACCGCTTGCGACGCTGATTACAATTTAGCTTTAAAGATGCACAGCGTTTGGCAAATAATTCGATCCAGTTTATCAGCATCCTCACTGCAATAGCGTCCTTTCTTGTTGAGTCAGCCACCATTTTCGAAGAATAACACAGTACTTACTTTTCTTTCTCCTTTCTTTTTGTAGGAACTCTGATGGAATTCAAGATATTGCACTGTTCACCATTGTCGTCTGAAAATGTAGAGGTAAAATTATTTAAATTCTTTAATATATTTATATGCGAAAAAAAAAAAAAAAATTAGCCGTTAAGTTTTATTTTGACATATATAAATAATATAAAATCGATCTTTGCTTAGATACATCATATGCGCGCGAGGTCAGTACACAGCAGACCCACACCGGACGGACTGAACATTTGTAGCGCGATAACAAGCGGCTTCAATCAGTTCTGAATGTAGTCTTGCGTGTGTACACCTGCGTTGCATATTACAATTGCCTGGTACACAACCTATATCGGTACAGCTTAAATGTACGAATAGGTTGCGCCAACGCGCTATGGTAGCGTACGGCACCTGAAGAAGAGAAGATGTATATATATATAATATATGTGTACACTAAAAATTGGTTATAACGGCATTAATTATGGCGATATTATAGCAAAGAATATTGTTAAACCCGGCTAAATTACCTAAAACGATATGTTAATTTCTATCGAAAGACATCGCAGATAGCGAGAAATCGGTTATCACGAGCAAAATTTTGATACGAAGATGAAAAATAATAATTTATACCGTAGCGTAATATTTAGCTTCAAACGTTTTTTGTAGAAATTAAGTAATTTTTTGATATTTTTTTACGAATAAAATAAAAAGTTTTGACAGAACGAAAACTCCTGGTTCCAGCAAGCAACCCTTCTAAGAACCATTAAATCAAACGTTGAACAGCCTTGGCGATCACTGATTCAAATATCAAAAAAAGAATTCTCTGCCCTCAACAGTTTGAGATTAGGACACACATCCATATTTCGCAATCATATATTTCAGGGAGGGACTTCTCCTACTTCTTCTTGCACATTAAGCAATGCAGCAGTGCCACCTTCTGTTGAATACACCCTAAAACAATGCAATCGTTTTAGTAGAATTAAGAATGAACATCATATTCTCTTAACCAATTATTCAAAACAGGTTCGGACAGTTCCAACTTTCCTCAATACCAAAAACCTTTTAAACATGCTACAATAATACCTTCGCCCGTCGTGCAGTAATGACTCAGGCAGTTATACACAGCAGCAATCAAATAATCGAAAGAAGGAAAAAAACATAAACGAAAAAAAAAGAAATAGATCTCTGTAACAATCATTGAACACGCCAGCCAAACGATCGGTGTTAATTTATAGCTGCTGTCTTGTATGTACACGACATCATAGTAATCGCTGGTTGTATTCTGATATTCTTATCCACTCTAATTTTTTGTACAATTAATGAAATACTGAGAGTAAATGATTTAATTTCGGGCTAAATTCGCATTTGGTATCAATCCGTTTCCATCGGATTATTATATTTGTTCTAATATTAGTGTGAAGATCATTTTATTTTAGAGTCTGTTATTTGAGCTTATGATGTTTTCAAGTTCATTCCATAAAAAATATTTTTTCAACGAGCCTAAATGTAAATGATCCATTAAAGAAAACGTTTGTTGTATTTAAGAAAATGGTAACTCCAATAAAGATTTAGCAAAAGTTCAACTTTTCTCATGCTACAGGTTCAACAATTTTAAAAAATCGAGAAAAGCTCGTTGGTATTTTCAGAAAGTCGAAAAAGAAAATCGAAAATATTCGTAGAAGTAAATGTTAGTGAAATGTAAAAAAATTTAAAACAAATCCTAATAAAGTAATACGTTCTTTTCAGTAGGCCAATTTTACAAGAGCAAGCAGATAAATTTGCTGGAAAACTGTATACATATGTGATTTTCAGTGTTCAACGTCATAAGTATAAGTAAAGTAAAGTAAAGCGTTTTCAAACCTGTTCCTTTCTAACTATTGGAAGATCAGTGGGAAGTAGCCGGTATTGAAATTTTAGATAAAACCGTTTGGAATGTCTCAAGTTCCGAGTTTGTCTGAACATATTACATACCAATAATTTAACTTTAGAAAATAATGTTTAAAAAATTTTAAAAGGCGTTGATACTTCCTCCCCTTCTGGAATCCAACTCTGAAATAAAATTATTAATTTAATTAGCGGAAAGATATTCTATACATATTTCACGGAAATTTTATAACAGAATAATAAATTTTCAAATTACAGATCAAAAATTAAAGTATATTTAACGTCGGATATGACGACAAACCGGTATTATTATCACCACACATTATTCCTGTCCTCCAATACCGTTATAATCAACTTTCATTATGCGTATAAATAAATATATATATTAAAGCCTATTTTATTTTTAGGCTAGGGTATACTACAAAAAGTGTTTCCCTCCTTTATAATATCCGTCACAATGTATACAAGATACGCAATTGAACAATAAAAATTTTTTTGAACAAGTCGGCTAAGAGTGACGTAGTAAATTAAAAACGATTCTTCTAAAAGCAGTTTAGAAGGAAAAAATTTAGGGGTCAAGGGGCAAAGGTAATATAATATAAATAAACTTAATAATGACGCACAACACACAAGCAGCGAATATGATTTACCAACCGAACACGAAGCAGCCGATAAGAATACTACATAAATATTTTCCAACAATACGCAGAAACAATACATTACCGTAACACATCCGCAAGGAGAAAATCCATTAATTAGCCAAAACAACGCATGCTTCATTATGCGCGAAAACATACAATTCCAAAATTGAATTTTAATCTGTTTACGCATATTATACTTTTAGATCCGATTCCTCGATAAATTTCATACTCCACTGTAAATATTTCCCTAAACATTGTGAGGTTTGATACAATTTCCTCAGCCACCATTACGTTGTTCTACCTTCTTTAAAATAAATAAAGAAAATGGCTGTTGTTTTTATTTTATTTTTTTAAATAAATTTGTGTCAGATTTTATATTTAAATAATTTTTTGAGGTGTTTTCCTAATTCTAAGAATATAAATATAAATAGTAGAAAGAAAAAAGAAAAGCAAAAACGGAAGTACTTTTCATCTATTACTTCAATTAAATGACATTTCTAAATTCTACTAAAGATTTAATGGCGCTTCTATAATTTTTATAAATTTGTAATAGTCATCCTCGAAAGAAAAATAAAACAAGTCTATAAATACAATACGGAAAAGAAGACTATTGTAATAAAAAAGCAAACCTATCAGCAACTTTTTCTTCTCTTTATAAGCATATCCTAATTCAAAAACGGAACATGCATAAAAAGAAAACGTTAACACTGCAAAATTAATGACAACTACCTAATTAATCAGATTGTCACAGCAAATAGACATATCTACTTTAGTTTAATAGATTCTAGAGAGAAAAAAAAAACAGATTTAAGGAGTATGAAGATGGTATGCAGACCTCTATATGGATAAGATAATAAAAAGTTTGCTCGTCTACCTTCCACGCAGATCACATTATTTGAATAATATTTTTCAAGGCAAAATTTTATGCGAAAATAATAAATTATAAATTACGTAAAATTTATTTTAACGAGTCCGTGTACAAAGAAACTGGCTATCTGATTTTTTAGGAATTCTCTCATTATTCGTAAAATTTTTTTACTTTTCGGTTAACGACGCTAATTTCAGTTTTTCATTTCTTATTTTTATCTCACCGACTACAAAAGTAATTTTTATTTTATCGCAAACTTCCGAAGGTGTAACTATATCGTCCACTTTCGTATGCTAACCCGCATATTTCAGCATTCTTTGAAATTAATAAAACTATAACAATTTTTGTACATTTTTTCCTCCCGCCATTAACATCATCGGCGGTAAATAAATATACAGGGTGCTCTGGAACTAATTCCAGAAATTTGTTTTACTCTATAAAGCTCTTTAAAATGAACAAAAAAGTCCTGAGGGAAAAATCATTTAGGCGAACAATTAATTAGTTATAATTTATTTAATTATTTAATTTAAATGAAAAAATATTTCTTTTTTATAAATCAATATTCTGTAAAATAAAAAAAAAATAAATATTGAAAGGAAGTAAAATACGTATTAAATGTAGTCGTAAATGTATGTTCAATAATGATTTGACAATGGCCTAGAGCAAGTGCTGAATATGTTGATCATTTTACTGTACCACCAACTCAGCTCTTCGCGTAACGTTGTTTACGGCCCGTTGCAGGAATTCTGGTGTTCGTTGGATGTCGTTAAACGCTGAGACGATCCCCTGTATGCAGTCGTCTCGTGTGAACATACTGAATCATAAAAAAAAAATATTTATTTTCTTATTACAATGAATTAAATTTAATTAATTATAACTAATTAATTGTTCGCACGAATGTGTTTTCCCTCGGGACTTTTTTGTTCATTTTGACAAGCTTTATAGCGTAAAACAAATTTCCTGAATTAATTTCAGAACATCCCCTGTATACGAAAACGTATTTAACCGAAAAAATTACCTGGATACTATTTAATCACAGAAAACATTTTTAAAAAATTGTCAAAAAAAGATGAACACGTATTTTTGTAACGCAGTTATTCGTACTGATCACTTTCAAATACAGTGGAAATTTACATCAATAATAGTACTACAGAAAAAATCAAGAAACCCGCAGAAAAAACTATTACGATGTAGACGTCTACGAGTTTATTGTCAATTCTGTCAACATTTTTCGAAAAACTCCTCTTAAAAATTTAAAACTAAATTCTGGACGAGTATAAGATAATTCTCAACGGGCATTCTGAGTTAAGAAATCAATACAGAGGACTATATTTATCGGATGATTGATGTTATAAATCAAATCTTCGAGGAAAAAAGGTACGACTCTACGATATTCCTAGATACTGAAAAAGCGTTTCGGTATAAGATACTACCTGATAAACTGAAGCAGAAATCACCTTAAAGGGCAATTGTTAAAATTTTAATTACCTTACGAAAAACTTTGGCTCTGTAATTATTTATACAACTGTTATCTTCGCCGTTAAAATGTAGATATATAGAAATTAATTTCAATGCCTTCTTCAAGGGGAACTGCTCGTGATATACGTAACGAGGGAAATCACATAAAATAACCCTTTTTCTTTTTTGAAAAAAAAAATCTCATCTTGAAGATAAACTTTTATAAAAGCTTATACGTAACGAGGTAAATGGACGGGGGAAATTTTAAGATTGCTAACGTGGTCTTGCCATTGCAGCTAGCCAACCCTCTTCTTCCATTCCCTTCTAGATGTCTACTATGTTCTTGATCTTTTTATGCACGTCATTTGTGCTCTTCTTTTTACTTGATCCATCCGTATTTCAATAAAAATCCGTAAACTCTAATACCAGCCAACAATCCGGAATGAAGATCAAAAAATGTGCCAGGAGATATATATTGGAACATGAAAAATAATTCTGTTTGGCGACTGAATGAAACTGGCATTATGACACTCCTGCCATTTTATCGTTTCTGCCACACAGCTGGTGCGATAACCCCGAGGTCGGCGGTCGTTGAAAAACAAAAATCCGGAAATAATTAAAAATTAATTAGAACCGCTGACCACCCTCTACCCTGCAGGCCAAAATCAGAAAGCACCATCTCGACAAATTTTGACTAATAGAAATAATTTGTCAAATTACTAAATTTTTGCAAATTTTCATTCTGGTCCACTCGACAACACACTTCTAATTTATCCGTACATTTTTTTTGTGTACATTTTAAAAATTATGGAAGCAAGTACTTTTTTTTCTTCTGAACAATAATATAAAAAATGATTTTTTTACAAAAAAAAAAAGAAAAAGAAAAAAAACGTGCATTGTAGGGAATAGTAAAAATTATACAAACGATTTAAATACAGCATTCTGTTTTTTTGTGTGTGTGCTTTTGTTTCCTTTTTTTTAAAACTTTGTTGAAGCCGATGACAACTATTTTGAGCAACGAATCATCCGATAATAGCGGTAGCGTCGCATCCGGTTACCAAGAAATGTTGACAAACGCGGTAAGCGCGGAAAACGTACAACAAGTTGGAACACAAGTCGGCCAATTTGCAGTTACAGAAGCAACTCACATGGCCGAATCTGAATTCCAGTACGTGGCTCACAAAGTCGGAGATAGTGTAGAAAAACGAGTTGACAAATATGTTAACAAAGTCGAAGACGCTATTTTAAGTTAGTTTCCAAGCTCCGGTGATGGTTTCAAAGATTTCGATGTTACACGCATTGTTTTAATAAATACACTTACCCGAGAGAATGTATATCATTTTTTTTTACGTATGAAATAATTTTTACGCGGCAAATGAATATTTTTATGAAATTTATTAAATGAAGAAAAAAAAGTAAAATAAGAATAGAGCTGCAAAGAAGGAAATTTACAAAACAAAAAAGGTATAGACAATCGAACTTTGAGGGGTTTTTTTGAAAACAAAAAATTGAGGAACCGATAAATTTCTTTTTTATACAAAAATGAAATTCCGAAATACCAATTTGTCTTTAGATACTTTGTAGAAATAATTCTCGGTCTTTCATCATTTTGAGAAAACCTAAAGAAACACATTGTACTGCTTTTGTGACATTACAAATTCTACAAAAAACGGACAAAATTGTGTAACATTTTCGTTTCACTCAAAAAAAAAAAAATATGAACTTGAGAAATTTTTACATTAAAATGGGGCCAACTGCACTTCATCAAAGTAAAATAACTAAAAACACAGTCATTTTTTGTTGTTTTTTTTTAAACTTTTTAATAAATCAAGACTTGACGCTTTTATTATTGTCGATTGCGATTGCATTAAACATAAACTGTAAATAACCTCGACAAGAGAATGGTTAGAGACGACTATGAAGAAACAAATGTATACAAATCTGTAGAACCCAGACCAACGGACCAACGGGATGTATTTTGGCGAAAGCTAAAAAAAAAAAAAGATAGAATCAAAAGTATCCATTATTCTCACAATATTAGTTTCTTTTCATATTATCAATATCTAATCGTACTCTAAATGTGACGGACTATTTCCCGTTTTTCGCTCTGTTAACTGTCCAGTTGACGGTACCCAGCAACAAAAAAAAAAACTAAAAATACAAACAAAACTATAAATGAAAAAATCTTACAAATCACGAGATGTCACTTTGCGCAAGTGATAATTTCGACTATGTTTACCAAGAAATGTTTATTATTTTTATATAAGTGGCTAAAACATGAAACGATAACTGAAACGTGCAGCATCCGAGCACTCTGTTATGGAGAAAGACAGTAGTAAGATCTAGTATTTTAAAATATGTAACTATTAAACTCGTCAAAATGTTTCTAATTATTGTTGCACCTTGAATTTTGGTGTAATGATTCCAATAAGTATTATTGTTGTTCAAGAATAATTATAATATCCTCCTTTAAGGTATGTCTTTCTGCAAAATATATCATAATAATTTTTACTTTTTAGTGTATTTTTATTGAATTTTTAAAATAATTCTCGGAAACACGATCACAAACATCGTAAACAATACTTAACGTGCAAAATTTCTTTAACCAACTTCTTCCTTTTTCAGCTGCAGTTAAGGCCTGGCTGAGATCTTTTACTGGATGATAATGTGATAAACAGTCGTGACTTTCTGCATTATTCAAACATTGTCTTTTAGCTCTATTTCTCTCTACAGTAGTTTATCTTGGGTGAAGATTTCATTACACCTGAAACTCTTTAGATTTTTAGAGCTCCACCCCATTTTACCATTTTGCAAAACAAACATCAAATAAAATAATTTACATAAATTGAAAAAATAAGTATAAAATTATTTCTTAATATTTTCTCACGTTATTTTTCGGATAACAAACAAATTTTAGCCCACAATTTTTTTAATGCGGAAACCTAAAATAATCGATTTTACCGTATTTTTATCTAATTTTTTCATCGTCACCATAACACTTTTACATTTCATTTCCGCTAATTTCGTATTTCCATCCATCTGTAAAAAAAGTAAAAAAAACAAACAAACAAAGCGCTTATTAATGAATATAAAATTCTGAAAGATTTACACACTACTCGTTATTTCCGTAAAATATTACAACTTTTTATTATTACATAATCTAAAAACTTGGTACCAATTAAATCGGGGCTAAAAATGTAATAAAGCTGCCTCGAAACTTTTAATTTTTTATTAGTGCAATAAAAACATGAAGAGCTTTCTCGAAAGTTCAGGACCCATATCCATTAATGTGCTAGAGACACAAATCTTAAGTTTACAAACCACAATCTACAGTTCACGATAATTATCATCTCCTATGCTGAAAATGTTTCGTAGTCACATCATCACTTCGCCATCCTTCCTTCGTGATTCTAACGCCTTTACGTTCGTCCTTTTATCCATAAACTTTTCCAGTGTAAAATTATTTCCTTTTTTCGATTCCTAGTCGCATTGATATAGAAGAAAATTAAAGAATTAATAGTCTATATCATAACCGTAGATGTTGATAAATTAATACATTGTTAACAACGTACCACTTCTCTTATTAAAATTCCTATCCATAAAATTTTCATCAAACTGTATCATCTGTTTATTCGCCTTTTTTTCTTTTTTTTCAAATCATTTTATTAGCAGTTTCAAAATCTCCCTTCTTTACTACTTTACACAATTTCTTCCCCATATCATCTTCGGCTATGCTTTGATCGCGGTGAAAGGCCACTTCCTTCATTACGCTATCGTTTTCTTTTTTCTCATTTTTCATACACTTTATTTTTGCATCTTGCCAATATTTTACTTATTTATAATTAATACATTTAAAGTTATTATAATACTCAATAGTACACAATTTTTACGGCGAATTAGCGTGTAAATAATAAAAAATTTATTCCCAGCCAGGCATGCTTTTCCAACATTGCCTTCATCTCCACGTTCGTTGTTTTACTGCTAAAATCTTGAACTTAATGATTGCTACTTCTATGCTACTTTCGTCCTTTCATTCACTCTCCATCGAGAAGCGTATTTAAACAGCAAAAATTAACTATTAAAAAAAGAAATGGCATTATATTTTTCTTTTTATTTTCTTCGAAAAAACAAAAAAAAAAAAAAAAAGACAACAAATCAACGATATTCCTATTTGTTACAATATAGAATACAATCAAAGATGTAGCTGCCTCACCAGCAAACAGTTCTAGCGAAGACGGTGATTTACTATTTTTAAAAGGAAGTGAACAAATCATTGATGAACTAGAAAACAGCGGCGAAAATGACCTGGAGAATAAATTTCACGCACTAACAACGTGGGCTCAGTACGAAATGGAGAACAGCGATAAATACGACGATTACGTGAAAAATAACTAAAAATTTAAAACTCAAACAAATCGACATGGAACGCTTACATATTTTGTGGATTTTCAAAAATATTTTTAATTTCGTTAACATGTGTAATATAGGTATAATATGTATTTCGTGATAAAATTGTGACGGTTAAAATAAAAAATTCGTTTAAGAAAAACCAAGTTCTCTCGATATTTTAAAAAAAAATTTTCAGCGACAGGGAACTATTCGTAAGCCTACCGAATTTACTTTTTCTAGTCGAAATCCTCCTTTTTTACATATACTTAGACATGTACTATTAACGACATTTTATAATACTATTACTTATATCTCTGGTTATATCTTAAATTAAGTATTCCCCTCCTAGGGTTTGCTAAATGATTATCCGTTCAAAGCTGTTTTCCTCCTCTTATCTAATGAAATGTAATGTCGCTAATGGTGTACCCTAAAACCCCAAAAGAAAACAAGTGTACTCTTCGTAACGAAACAAATTAAACATCCACATCGAATAGTTTATTTACAGACACACACACATATGTGTGTGTATATATATGTAGATATATAAACTCGGCCATTTTGGCCTCACAAGGGGATGCGCCCCTTGAACCGTCTTGCTTACATTTCTGTTTCTTTCTCCTCTATACTTTGTATAAAATGATCGAAATTTAGAACTTAATTCTAAACCGGTCCATATGAATATAATAACATAATCACAAAAATCCCAGCCTAACATTTAATTTTCATTACATAAAATTATTTATCGTTACAAAATCTAATAATATATATATAATCAGTAAAAATTAAAATATAACAAATGTTACATAAAATTAGGTCATTTTTTGGGACCTTTTTCTAATGTGGGGTGGCCTAAGAATTACGTTGTATTTAATATTAATTACAACGTATTTCTTAGGCCACCCCCACATTAGAAAAAATTGTCAAAAAAAAATGTCCCTAAACAATGTCTTAATTTTATGGAACGAAAAAATGTCCCAATTTTATGTATTTGATTTAAAGGAAATAAGGATAGAATTTTTGTGATAACGTTCTTTTTTTTTTTTGTGTGTCGATGCCGGTAAGAATACGTTGTAAATTTTGATCATTTTATACAAAGTATAGAAGAGAAAGAAACAGAAATGTAAACAAGAGGGGCAAGGGGAACAGCCCCTTGCGAGGCCAAAATGGCCGAGTTTATATAATAATATATATATATATATATATATATATATATTATAAATTACAATTAAAAATTAACTGTATAATTTCTATAATGACTACCGTTAATCTCATATAAAAAATTAATATTTTAAACATCGATGAAATTCCTACTACACAGATTCATCTCCGACAGTCAGCTATTTTTTTCTTTTAAAGTCCTCAGTATTATTTAATTATGCAAACTACAAAATTTAATTGCTCACGTTTTTGTTAACCTTAAATAAAGACTTGTAAATCTCAAAAGGTATTGTTAGTTACGGATCTTTTAAAGAATCTTTAGATTTTTAGTCTTCGAAATTCACAGCATTCGTATCGATTAACAAAGAAAAGGCAAATAACTAATTTATCATCCGGTGTCCTTCTCGCTATGTTCGAATGCAGTTACTTACATTCCCCGTTCTTCTTCAACGATTGGATATCGAAGGATAGTAAGGAGGAGATGAAAGCGAGAAAGCATTAAATAATAGAATTTAAGAATAAAGGTTATTAATATATAGGGTCAGAAACATATGAAGGAATAGGACGCTCAGAATCAACCAAGAAATGGAGAAGAGCCTAATTTCTTTTGAATAAATTCCACCAAAGATAATGAGGAGGTTTGAAATAAGAAGGAGAAGGAAAATTCTGAAGAATGATTAGAATAGGAATACGGTCACTGCTGAAGGAGACCAAAAGGGTTGACCAGTTGTAATTAAAATCAGTAAAGGGAGATGAAAATTTAAGATCAAGGGAACTAAGGCAAGAAGGGTTCTTGTAATAAGTAGGAGAGAGAACAGTGAAGAGAATTATATTACGAGAGAGGATTAGATTTTCGAGAATAGTATCGTTGATGATATGGTTTGTGCAGCCCCATAAGGAGGACCGAGCATTCCAGTCACCACAAATGATAAATGGATGAAGAATAGAATTGAGAAGTGAAATGAGAAGAAAATGAAAAGATCATATCTAGGAGGAACATACATAGAAATAACGTTAAATGGACATGCAGAATTGGAACAAATGGATGTTAGGTTGATTATTAAAGGAGACGTGAGAGTAAAAAAAGATTCCGTTCTTAATAAGAACTGCGGATCCACCATAACCGTCGTCGCGGTCGAATCGAATATCTCTAATATTGTGATGTTCGTATGCGATCGTAACCATGTTTAAGTTCAATAGGTGAAGACCTTTTTCGACCGCCATATGGTAAAAAGAAGTATTGGCCCATGACCAATGGAATAAAGGAGAAAAAAGAAAAAAACAACTTTAAGCAAAAGAATTTTCAGCAGTAAATTCAAGTTATTTCCCCGTTACGCTGCAAATTAAAACGAACAAAAAGAATAAAGCAGGTTCTCAAAAAACTCTTTTTTTTTTTCGGAACATGAAATACTCTCAAATTGATGAAAATAATACGAATTAATAAATGAACTACTACAAAAAGTACATGGAACTATTCATTTATTAAAAAAACATTGTCATTTCTTAATTTGCATTTTTTTCTATTTTATATACTTATTCGTGGTTTTAAATTTAAAAAGAAATGATAATAAATCGCAAGAATTTCTAATTGTATCTTCAAGCACAATTAAACTGTTGAAGTAAAATGTTTTATTTTTTTTTTAAATTATATAATTTTGAATGAATTTTAATTGCTGCAATCCTATATCAATACGATCACATAAGTTTCTACCCTCACTGTTTTATTAGAATACATATAGGATATCTAAATAGATTAATTTAACAACACGTACATTGTCATTTTACTCAAGCGACTTCAAAAAAAAAAATTAAAAATATTTCACAGGATGGTTTGGTTAAAGAATATTTTTGAATAACTTTATTAAATAAACATAAAACACGTGTTACAGAAAATAATAATTGTCACAAAAATATAAAATACAGCCTAAATGTTTCGGAGTTACATACCTACTCCATAATCATAGCAATAAATTTTACCGCCCGTTTTATGCAAATCTCGTAATTTTCCAAATAAAAATACTCGGAACGGATATCGTACTGCAAAATGTAATTTCATTTTTTCAAATTAATAAATATGCATATGTATTAATGACAGTGTCATTCTTAGACTGGATGTAATATGAAAATCATGTAATAAAACATGCAATACTTTTATGTCACGCTTATAAGGCATTTATTTCATTTTTCGAAGAATAACAAACGAATTAAAACCGTCTCTTCTAAATAGTTATGGAAAACATGCATCTGGTGGTTCCAGAGCATCCTCATGGCAAGATCCGAAAAGAAAAGTTCTTGTAATATCTATACATACACACACGCACACATCTATTGTTGTAGTTTTTAACCCGCTTTAATAGGATTATTTAAAATAAAAATGAATATTTAATTACATTTACATATATAAATATAAACTTTATTATCTCCAATTCGTATGCCATCCATTTTCTTTATCAATTCACATTTATTCGACTTACCAGAATGGAACTGAATTTCTTGTAATACCGAAGGTGTGCTTCGAACTCATTTAAGGGCGATTATATCTTTTCCAAATACTATAATAAGCAGCAATCTGACCCGAAGAACCAACAAAGTGTTAACATTTATTATTATTATTATTCTGTAGTCTTGAAAAAAGATATTGTTTTTTTATTAATTTAATTAAATAATATATTTTCATTTAATTTTTTATCAAGTAAATCGAAATCGATAACTTAACGACTCAATGAAGAACAAACGAACAAGTAATATTAACGTAAAAGCATAATAATCGTAATATACGTTATGAACAAAAAGAACGTACGAATAAAAATAAGAATACATCAAGTGCCTTAATAACAAAAATCTCAACCAACAATAATACTTAATACGCATCGTCTAGAAAAGGCATGAGCCAGAAATAACAGTAGAATTTAAATTATTTAAAAATATACACAGTCTCTCACCTGATATATACATACATATACGGCAGCATGCGATCGTAAGTGAGTCCGAATTATTACTCCATCGATCAACACGATTCGCAGACTAATGTTTATTACAGTTGCTGTTTAGCATTGGCCATGTTTGATGTGTTTTGTTTTGCTCTTGTTTAAATGTGAATTTATTTGATGTTAAGGAAGAGTTTCTAACAAAAATTTTGGACGCTTTTTTGAGTTAAGTGGTTAATATCTTATTTATCTATTAATTATTACTTTACCGTTTTTATCTCAACTATAAAAGTAATTTTATAAACGTTAACGCAATGTAAATATGAAAAGATAATCGAGTTTTGTTTTTGTCAAATCTGTATGACGGTTCTATTTTGTATTGACAGCAGGTTGTCATATAAATTTATATGTCATACAAATTATGGTTGTCACTGCGACTGGTCGACAACGACCGGTTGCCACAATTGTTAATCTTCTTTCTGTTTTGCTGCAATGGCGGACATTAAAGAGTTACAGAAGTGCTTAAATGATATTCTTGTACTGACGACTACTATTCGCTCTCAGTTCACTACGGGCGTCAAAGGTGTAACTAGAGAAAATAAAAATACTATCTTAGAAGCTTCAATTAAAATTGATACCAACATAGGTATCGCTCTTGGTAAATGTGGCACTTTAGAATCAATTTTAAAAAAGAAATCTTCCGACGTTCAATCTGTTGTCAAGGTTTTTTTAAACGGCCCGGATCGCAAAATTAATTATAATAATAAAGTATCTTATCGCGATGTCGCTATACATAAAATTGTTGTTCCTAAAAATAAATTAATAATTAAGTGTGATGATATTAATTTATTTGATAAAAAACTCGAGGAAAATGTGTAGTCAAGTAAAAGTAAAATTAATGTTACCTTTTACGAAAAAATTAACAATAATACCGCCTTAATTAATTCCTCAACAAAAAATGACGGCCGTAAAATCCATGATGAAATGGTTAAACTAATTCCTGAATGCAAGGTTATTGAACAGAAATTACTCAATCCTACAATTTTGGTTTATCGCACAACAAATATTTTGGAAGCTGACTTCACTGAGTACATTAAAGATATTACTGATCGCGAACCCATCACGGTTAACAAAATAACAACTGAACGCGCAAGTCGAACCTATGTGGAGCTTCATCCAGATCAATATCAGGCCCTCTCGGCGATGGGAAGGTTGAGGATAAAGTGAGAGTCTCTGAGCTTCGTAGATGCGATAAATCCGAGAATGTGTACTAATTGTAACAGATTTGGACATCCGGAAAAATACTTGGAAGTTTTCGGATATTTACTTGAACTTTGTTTAAATCGTGTAATGAAATAATCGTTTGCTCCAATTGTACTTGTCATAATATTAGACTTTCTTGTAAAACAATCTCGATGATAAGTTGGCGGATAAAAGCCTAGTGGCTAGCAGATCATCGCTCTAATAGTAAAAATTGTCCCATATACATGAAAGCCTACAAGAACTTGAAGTCAAATATAGATTCAATGTCAGTAATTGCTGTGCAACTCAATTTCTTTTTTTGAGGGACTACTATATTAATGATATAGATGTTTGTGTTCTGGCAGAAACATACTTAGTTGATAATACAATACCTGTTAGTTCTGGCTATATATTATATGTAAATTGTAGGACAGCTATTATTTTTAAAAACAATATCATTCATAAATTGTAAATAATTAGACATAACGTATTAGCCGTTAGAGTAAGAAAATTTTTAATAATCTCATGCTATATCTCACCTAATAGACCTAGAAAAGCAGCAAGAGGTAATCTCGATTATATAATTTAAATGTTTCCTAACTTATCAGTAATACTTATCGGTGATCTTAATATTAGACTGTCTATTATGGAGCCTCAGTTTATAGATAATAGTAATTCCTTTTCATTACAGGATTTGGTTATCAAAAATACTTGCACACCCACATTCTGTAATTACAATGGAGCAAGCATTATTGACTACCTATTGACGTCTGCTAATGCTACTCAATTAGTCAATTTTCAATTAAAACAATTTGACCTAGTTTTTCATAAAAACATGCAGTTTTCTGTATCCCACAAATTCGATTTAACAATTAATAATGTCTTCACTAAACTTGATATCACTAAATTCAAGAAAACCTTGGATAGAAACTGTGTTGCTATGTTCCAAAAAATGTTAAGGAACTGTTCCTGCAGTTTGGCATTAGACAGACTGGTAACTAGATTACATGCATACATCAGTAGCATTGCTAAGCAATGCCAAGTTGTTTTTTTCTCTCTGATGCATGATTGATGGACTGATGAACTTAAACTTATCAAAAATTTAAAAAATGTGTACCATTACAATATATATATATATATATATATATATATATATACACACGAAAGTGAATCACTAAATCAACTTCTTTTCATTTCCTTCAAACATTAAGCTTTTTGAAAGATTTGCAGAAACAAAATAATAACAGCACTCACCAGGACCGTAGCTAGGAATTCATTTTGTGGGGGGGGTGCATCTGGACCATGGTTTTAGACAGGAATTTGTTGGGGGGGGGCATTCTGAACAATATGCAATACCTAACATTAAATAACATGATATTACATTTTTTATATTTTTTATTTAATTATTTTTATAAATATAATAATAAGATACAAAATTGAGAAAAAGATTAAAAAAAAAAAAAATGTCTACACCATTACCAATTTGGATACATACCGAAAAAAATCTACTGAACAGGCCGTTAGGATCTGTATAGATATAATGGAAACATATAGAAATAATGTTAATGAAAATCATAAATTAATTCTGTTAATAAGCTTTGACATTAGTGGGGTGTTTGACAGGATAAAGTGGTCGTCAATTTTAAACTGTTTAAAAGGAATCAAAATTCAGTGGGGCCTAATCAGCGTAATTAAACGTTTTTTAAACAACAAAATAATAATATTTTACAGCAGGAACAGGTTATATAGGAATGGAAACTCATAGCTGGTGGGCCCCAAGGATTAGCTCTCTCTCCAATAATTTTCAACATAGCTATGGCACAGATACATAAAGCAGTAGGGGTCAAAACAAGCATAAAATTAATAAGCTATGCGGATGATCTTCTATTCAAAGCAGGGCTTCTAGCACATTAAAGAAACGGCAAATATCAATGATGAAATCAGGATTATTGTTCAAGAACTGAAGAGATTAGGATTAAGTTTAAATCAGAAAGAAACTAATGTGCTTTTGATAACTAGGAAAATAGTGAAATCTAAAATTAAGAAAGAATGGGAGAAATCATAAGAATAGAAGAAGAAAAATTATTCTGTAAGAATGAAATGAAATACTTAGGAATAGTAATTGACGAAAATCTTAATTTTAGTAGTCATATCAAGTATATTTTAGATAAAATTTTAAGAAAACATTGAAAGATAATTGCTCTTTACAGAAATACTTTTGGGCTCAAATTTAAGGAGAGAAGGATTCTATATTCCACCTTACTCCGATCAGTAGTAGAATATGCAAATGTTAATTAATACCTTAAATTAAATAAAAAGAACAGGAACAAAATAAAATCAGAACAAATGAAAATATTAATTATATCTGTTTACAAAACAATTTCTTACTGTGCAACGAATGTTATTGCAGGTGTTCTACCCATAGAACTGCAATTAGGGAAAGAAAACGAGATAAAAGCATTAAAAATGAAAAATCTTTACAAAAAAGAACTAAAAGAAGGAATCAATGAAATTGGAATTAAACACACAGAAAAATGGCAGGAACAATATGATAATGATCAAGTAGGACGGCGAACACACAAATTAATTCCCAGAATAGAAGAACGATTACAAAATAAAGACTTGGTACCGAATTATTCTCTAACACAGTTCATAACCGATCACGGAGATTTTTAGACGTACCTTAAAAGATTCAAAGTAACAAATAATGATAACTGCAAAGTATGTGAAATTAAAATAGATACGCCGGACCATACCGTGTTTAGAATGTTCAGCACTTAAACAAGTACGAAGTAAATTCGAGAGAAGCAATGCATTTGAAAACTGCTTCAAAGACGGAAACAATACTCGAAATACTATAAACTATATTAATACAATAATGAAGCAAAAAATTCTCCTCCTATCTTTGCGTAAACAGAATTAATAAATGAGAAAATGAGTTGAAACAGGAAGTTAAGAAGAGTACAGAAAAACCGATTGGTAAAACGCTCTCCTCTGTATTTTCTGTTATTTACAATAAAAAGGAAAGGAAAAAATAAAATCCAAAATATTTCCAGGGGGGTTGGACCCCCTAAACACTCCTCTGCCTATGGCCATGGCACTCACTGCAGACACAGATCCCAATGTCTTTCGTGCAAAAACAATTAATTCACTAATTAACTAGATTAAGACAACAAACCACAAAAACAAAAAATAAAGCATGGCCCGCAAAAAAATAACAAAATACTTTATTCAACAAAGCAACTAGATTTATAAAGACTACATATGGAGGAGACAGGATTTTACAGAAGTCACTTATCGCTCAGTACTACTGGACATAGGCAGTGTGTATCCGCCGGAGGTAACCCGAAGAAAAAATGATCAAAATATATACGCAATACCACTGAAAATAAATTTCAAGATGGAGCATCGTCATGAAATGCCGATACACATACCAAATCTATATCAATAGACAGTTTTAAACATTGATATTATGAAAATACAAAACATTTAGCAAAATCGTTGTCCTTTAACTATGAGCACTAGTGGCAATGTTTAAAATGCACCGCAGAGTTAAATTTCGATTAATCCACGAAATCTGCAGTTTTTTTTTTTTTTTTGCAACAAGTATTTTGTAACCGAAAATTCAATTTCAACCATAGTCAAACTTTAATTGTGCAATGTGAACTTTGTGTTCGGTATCGTATTTTTTTTTTTTTTTGAAATATACGCTTTTTAATTTTTAAAATCATTTTATTAATCTTAATTTGTCTGTCGTTTCATATTTAAATCCAACTGTGCTATACTTCAGTACTACTTATTTAATAAAATTCATAAACTACATAAAACATAATACAAAAGTTATAAATATGCTGAATAGTTTCGATTACATGAAACAATTATCACGGCACTAAAATTAAAATCAAAAGTAAACAGTTTACAATAACAAATAATAACGAATACGCATTAATTGGCTTTAACAATTTTTATTTGCAAATAAATTTACTATCATGTTAGACTTATTGAGACATTTGCGAAGTCAATCAATATGTCTTTCTTTTTTATAGCGCCATACTTAATTCCTGAGCGTTGGCGACTACCTATTCGTACATCTCAGCCGTACAGACATAAGTATTAGTGTCCCATAGTGATTGTTTATATACAATACGAATGTGTACACACGCAAGAAGATTACATTCGGAACTGATTAGTAATCGTTTGATTTATATCGGCATATACAAGTGCAGTCCTCCCCGCGTGTGTCTGCTGTGTACTAACTAGCACGACGCGGTGGTTTGCCATTGCCTTCCACGCGTGATTATTAGCGAGTATTTTAATTTAATTCTTTGTAATAAGTTCTGTCGTCACCCGGGATCGTGGGAAGTCAAGCGCTCTAGCAACTAGGCTATCACGACAATATTCGTTATTATTTGTTAAATCGTTTAATTTTGATTTTAATCTTACAATTAGTACCATGTTTAAATATTATTAAGTAAATAATACTGAATCTTAATTTTATTTGTACCTATTAGATACATAAATACAATTATACATGTATTTCTTAAGAATTGATCAAATGGTAGAAATTAACAACTGCTTTAGTGACTGAAGCAGCGATTTTTGCGATCGTCGAAATTTCTTGAAAGCTCGCTATTTTGTTCATTGTTGTCGATAAAATACTTTTAAAAAAAGAACTCAGCCTACAATTCAAGTAAACTTCATTACCCTTAAATTAAATTAGCGAAAGAAAAAAAAAATGGTTTTCTTTTCTTTCATCGAGGACACCTCTAATATGGTTGAAGAACATAATCTTCATTGAAAAAATTTTTAAATATTTCCTTTACACAAGCATCATTCGGCCGCTGTTCGTTATTCTCTACATGCGACAGAATATTGGGGGCTGAAGTTTCAAGGTCTGTGATACAATGAGCTAAAACTAAAAAGTGTGTTCAATTTCTGACTGCCGAGAACACTCTGCGTTTCGTTTCGATTGTAGGGCGCCAAAGTTCCGTCCTAAGGTGTTCAATTCTTTAAAAAAAGGTAAATTGAGTCATTCAGTCATGATTCTACTGTGCGAAGACTGCATCTGACAGGAAACATCTTAGGGATAATGGACCAAGAGCAAATAGCGACATTGGACACATCATGGATGACCGGGCGACCAGGTCCACCCGCTCATTCCCTGGAATTCCGATATGACTAGGGACCCATAAAAAAACAACTCGGCATCCTCTTCGGTTTAACTGGTATAAAATAGACAGAACTTCTAGGACCATTGGTGATTCAGGGTGGTCCGACTGCAAAGCACGTATGGACTGCAAAGAATCAGTCACGAGTAAGATTCCGAGCGGTTGGGGTCTCAGTTCTAAATATGCTTGAAGACCAAACAGCACAGCATACATTCCGGCTTCCGTAATCGATACAAAAGTTACTATTGATACCTTAATTTCGAACAATTTTAGTTATAATAGCATAAGGTTAATTTATAATTATTCATCCCGTGGAAAAGTAAAATATATCTATCAAGATGAAGCTGTCACCGTTGATAATAGTCGTAGTGTTCTGCAAGGTTCGGTCCTTGGACCAGTTTTTTAGAATATGCTGTATTCAATAATTCATCATAATATATACGTAATATTTTTAACAATGTCAGTCTGCATAGTTCTACTGATGATTCGTCGTTACTCATCTATAACATACCTATGTTAAGCTAAGTTGATATCTTTGCTCATATAAACAGAAGTAACACTGTTATAAATCACCTGGTTTAATAGTTGATTCGTTAGATCTAAAATTTTAAATTAACAAATCACAAATTACGGTGGTATCTCGCCGTAGGCTAACATATAGGCAACTGATACATGATAATATTAAGCTTAACAACTGTAACCTTAACCCTACCTCACATCTATTAAATATCTATATTTTATAATAGATATTAAATTAACTTTCTCTAAATATATAGAGCATACAAATAATAAAGTTAATAAATATTATTATATTTTTAAATCACTCGGAGCAAAACCGTGGGGATTAAATACAAAATTAAATTTGTACAACGGATTTTAATATGCAGTCCCTATATTCATACTGCTCCATTGCGTATACTATCCTAACGTAAGTAGGTAATTAATTCATAATGTTAATTCTAATTTTAGAAAATTATATTCTTCTTACATAACTACATCCAGTATTTCGTTACAAATTCTGCACGTGTATTGCCAATACATTTATATGTTAGAAAACGATCTCATATTTAAAAACAAAGAACTCAATATGATAAATAACAATAACCTTAAAGTAATTAATGCTCTTGTTCTTACAGAATTTAAATCTATATATGATCAAGAGGCAAATGGTAAATTAATTAAAAGCTTTTTTCCTAGTATTATAGCACGTTTTAAAGACAAAAATTTCAATGTGAGTCAAATACTTACTGGACACGGTTCTATCGGTTACTATTTGCATGAATTAAATTAATAACAATATACGATGTAGTTGTGATAATAATGAAACGAAAATCGTTTATCCCGCAATATGTACATGTCCTAAATGTAATGAATTAAGATTACTGTACAACATAGACTGTTTATTGCAATTTAATGAGATAGTTCTATCGGATCTAATATTCGTATACGAATTATTTGAGATTGAACATGTATACAAATAACCACTACCAGTAACCGGGAGCTATGCAGCAGGTTACTTCAACTTTATAATTTTACGATGTGTATTCTTATAGTTATGCCATTAAAGGGGGGGGGGGGGGAAACACCTATTGCATACATCGACCTAAAGGAAAATTTAATAATTTCGTCCAGCATAACGTAAAATGTATTAAAAGAGGGAAAAAATCGATGATAGAATGTATGTTCGAAACAGGTATCGAAGGAGAAAAGCGATCAAGCAGATTTTTGGACAAAGCGTGCCTTGAAAGAAGTAACGAAAAGGTCAGTTTCAAACATCAGCGCTCCGCATGGCAATCTATCCATTCTTAGCGTTACCAACGCGGCTGCCGAAGAACAGAGAAATATGGTTGATTTTTCGAATTCCAGTGCGCACAGCAACAACGAACCGAGAGCATCGCCAACAGTACCATCTGTACTACCGTCGCCGACGGCAGAATTGCCGTCGTTCTTAAGTGGTCAAAGTAGTGGACAACAACCAGTAGCGACACCGACTCTAGTTTTTGGTGGATTTTCTTTACTAATTGTACCTATCGCATCTGGATTTAGTCCTTCGAATATGGGAAATTTACTGCAAGCTGGTCAACAAATGAGCCAAATTTCCGGACTCGGCAATAATCCGTTCAGTTCCGGCTTAAGTTCCTTATCCAGCTCCTCAAATAACCCAGTTAATTCCGGCGCAAACATTTTAACCCCAGCATCAAACAGTCTCACATCAGCCGGATAAACACAGCTCAGAAAAATAAGAAAATTTCAACGTTTTCTTGTTAAGTTTTTAATCGATTATATAATTTTCATTGTTGTTTAAATCTTGTATTTTGGAAAAGCATTTAATTGTTTCCGGTTAAACGAAGAAAAATTTAAGAATTTCCGTTTTTTCGTGTCATAAAATCGTATAATTTATTTCAATTCATGTATATTCCATATTAATCGCTGTTTCTTCGTATTAAAATGACATTTGAAAATAATTACAAAAATATCACGATAATAATACTATTTTTGTAATTAGTACTTTATTTGTTTACTTATATTATTAATTTACAAACTCTTAACTTTTTAAGCTGACTGATAAAACGTTTTGTTTCCCGTTTGAATGGTATTATTCATAACTGAAAGAACCAATCGAACCGCCATCCAGATGCATTACCGCATTTTTAAGAGTTCCCTACTTTTTGGCGCGATTGTCGAGCGCGGATTTTTATTCGAATCCTTTTACAAATTCTATAATATTTTCCAACCTTCATCAACTAAATGCTATCAAAATAGTGGTCCTTCTGACGTGTCACCGTCTGTGTATAGGTTACTCAGACTTTTTAGTATGCGAGTACATCTCTGTTTTTTTAAATTCGGCTCTTCAGACATGGTTTGGTTGCTAAAATTAAGTAAATCAGTCTGCCTTTATCCTGTGTAACGTTGATCGCATAAGATATGATTTGGAGGCTATGCTTATCATGAAGTTTTTGATTCCCTCGAAGTTAATGATGAAATTGAATTGCTCGTTATCAACCGTCAGCTTCACCTTCACGACTGTTTCGTCAACGTTTGTGATATTTTTGTGTTTTGACTTCCGATTAGCTGACGCAATGATATGCTGCAAGCCCGGACGCTGCTGTAACTGTTATTGTAAGACGTATTTTCCTTCTGGCTCTGGTTTCGAGGTATTTTTGGACTCTGACTGCATTGATGAGCTATTCAAACAGTGTCGCGTGGCTGTTGTCATCGTCTGATGGCGAGGTATTCTTCGTTACTATAGATAGGTCATCGTTATTTTTCAAAAAAAATCTCATATTTCCATTTAATGATACTGCCCTAATTCTTTTCTACTTCAAAATTTGTCCAGTTCCATTAGCCACACTTTATTTTATACACGATAAAGTAACGCGGTACTCAATTCTTCCTTATTTTTATTTTATTTATTTTTCTAAACTTTCTAATTATTTTCATCGTTTCTTTTTGGTTGCATCTATTTTCAAGTGTAGCATTTTTTATATTATCTATTTCTCTTTCCATCTTTAACACAAATTTTTTTTGCCCTTTTCCAAAAACTGCATATTTTTGGCTAGGACAGTAATACGAAACTTTTTGTAGATATTTGTTTGTGCAGGTTCGTTTTACATAGATGCCGGCCTTTTTTTTTTATATATATATATATATATATATATATATATATATACTTAAACACCTAAAAGCCCTGAAGTACCACTTAGTTCTTCTTCCACAGCAAATTCCATATTTTGGTGAAACCTGTTAAAATCGAAGATGAACCCGGCGTTCTTTTCTTTTCCATGTTCCCAGATAACAAAGGTATCTATCATCTACGTGCCTAACTTATAATTTTGGTACTCACTTTTTAATAATTCTTTTTTCTAAATCCTTTCTTAAACATATTTGCACAAACTGGGTCTAAACGTGAACCGATTTTTCTTGCTTGTAAATGTTACCATTGAATATTGTTATATTAGTACGAATTACTGTTTCTGTTGAATTAACCAGTTAGTTTATCCACTCCCACGTTTCCAATTAATTTCATCAACTTCATCATTGGACAATTCGTGTATAAGGCACAACGTTGAAACTTATTAGAAGATCATATTCTTCTAATGCGAAGCTTTTTATTTTTTTCTATAAAATCTGGCTATTCGCCATATTGCTCACAAAATTCCTTAACTTTGCGCGATATGCCTTCTACGAAACATGGTAAGGATTGATAATGAAGCGTAAAGTAGACCTTGAAAGAACGCCCGTTACAGGCACCTTTCGCAGATTCTCGGCATCTTAACCACGAAAGAAATTAATGATTTTCTGGCTTTCCAAACCAATATTCAACTCCTTAACCACTTTTTTAATTTCGCTGGAAATTTTCCTCGAAGGATCTTTCTTAATTTTTACTTATTAGTTCCATCATCTTATTTCTGTATTCTTCTGTTTTCATCACTGCTACGGCGCTTCCTTTATCAGCTTTATCGAACAGTGAAACGAATTAAAAATGTTTCTTTTCGCCTGTATTACATTTCGACACAACATTCCAAATATTCTACCAGTTAAAAGTGCAGTTATTCTAATTTTATTAATGTAAACTTCAATTTTAATATATCTTAGTGAGAAATGTAAAAAAAAAAGAAAAATGCAAATAATTAGAACAATTACATGATCATAAATCCCTCTTTCAGAAATTTATTAAAAATCTGAAGAAACTCTCTAAAATACCGGTTTGCAGGTGGTAATTTTAGAAATCTGTATTTCTCGATACTACATATACACACGTAATCTGTCAAATAAATGGCGAGTTACGTAATAAATAATTTACTAAATAAATGTCTAACGAATGACTTAAAGATGTTCTTTAAGGAAAATTCTCGAAGAAGTCACAATTCTCTTATTTCTTTTTTCGTTTTATTTATATTTTTTTTTCATATATAATACTATTAACGCGCCAGAGCCAAGACCCTCACAACCACATTCACCGCACAAGTACACCAAACTAGCAAACTATTCTACAATTAAATATTATTATGTTTTATTTATTTTTTATATATAACCAAACGATTTGAAAAATTCCAGCTGCACAGGAAAACAAATTACACAATTAACACACACAAATTACAATTAATAATCCAATTTATCTCACACACTTATACAAACACATAACATAATATTATATACATATATATTTCTAGCTTGTTTAATTTCACTATTAAGATTCCGGATTCTAAGCTGAGTCTTCTGGTGTATCCAATGATTTTTATGCTGGTGAGACTATTGCTGGGAATATTCGATATCCTCTGGTACACCAAATTATCGTTTTATTTTGCTGATTCTTACTCTTTGGTCATTAAATTATTGGTTGAAATTGATGAAGTTTACATCTTGAAATAATATCTTAATATCTTTTTATATACATCTCTTTTTACTGGTCCCGTTTAAAAAAGGCGTTGAATTTGATACCTTTATCGATTCGATGGAATACATATAACAAATTTTCTATGAAATACATATAACGGATTCGATGGAATACGACCAGATTAGAATGAAGTTTTATTAGCTTATTCAACGTATCACTACGGATAGCCAGAGATTATCAAAAATTATTAGCCAGAAAATTATTAAAATTATTCGTGTACTTCGCGTATACGAACTTTTGTTTACCATCGACAATGCGTTACTAATTTCGTTCGAACGAATAGTGACATGCTCGGTCTCTAATCACGTCGTCGACCAGACGCTTTCTTGTCTCATACTCCGAGAATTTTCCTAAGCTTCTAAGATATTCATCAGACAATCGGTTTGTGCTTTTCCCTTATACCTCTTCATGCTAGTAGAGACGCCGTCTAGATATTAGACAGGCTATTATACTCTATGAAATTATTTTCCCTTGAAGTTCCTAATATATTCTTACTACCTTTTATAACACGATGATTTAAAATAAAGAGCTATGATTTCCTGGCTAAAATTTTGTTTAATCTAATCGAATAGTTCCTGGTTACACTTATTATAATTTCCGTAAATTAAAGCCGATTAAGAATTGCTTCTATAAATTCCTGCTATACCCTGTTATGGCTGAAACGCCATAATATATAATGAAGTTTACATGTGTTTAATTCCGATCCATAATTTGTCACTAATAATGATAATAATCTTTTCAACTCTATCCCAAAAAAACAGCTCTTTTTTGTATATAGTTTCATAACTGATTTATTATTTTTATCGATTAATTTTTTAGCTGAAAATTTAAAACTCCCTACACTACTGGGAGCTGAAAATATATGTATATTTTCCGAACCATAAAACAGATTAAAATAAGTACAGCCGAGAAACAATCATTACATTTAATGGAAAATAAATTAAAACATTGGAATAAAAATAATGGAAAATTATATAAATTATTAAATTATGACAGGCTAAATAACAATAATGAAAGGGGAAAGATCTTTAGAATAAACGGTTAAGATTACCGGCTGCAGCGTTAATCATAAAGTCAATTCCGAACGGGGTTAAAATATTTGCCAAGGAAACTCGTCGAAAATTTCGACACACTCGGTACGATTCATCTTCACCGTTCGGGCAGTCTTCCTGATCATCACACACCCATGGTCGTGGAATACAGTTTCGGTTGAAAAAAGTTTCACTGGAAAATTCCGATTTGTAACACTGCAGAAATGTGAAACGAAATTGTTTTATGCTGTTAATTATGTTCTAAATATACAACCAAATTTTGTAGCGTGCTTTAAAAAAAAATAAATAAATCAAAAAAAAAAAAACATTTTCCTGGCGCACTTTTTCTCCTGTTTTGTAATTAAAAATAACTAGTTCAAAAAACAAACGAACTAAGACTTGGAAGCAATTAATGCCCATTCTAGGAATAACAAAATGCTGAATACATAAAAAAAAATCTCTACATTATATCTCCTACCCCATCCATCAACTTATCGCTAAATAACAATTAATCCGTCAAAAATTTTATTTTCATACAGTTATAGATATTTTTAATTTACTCGAGTGTAAAGGAGTTACTCCGAAAAATCTTGGAAATTTAAATCGCGTCGAAAAATGCAAACAATTTAATAACCTATATAACGTTTTTCAAAGTCAAATTTTTGATTTTAACAGATAATTCTTCGTAGTAGTGTATATAATATTTTAATTTTTCTTTTGTTATTTTTTTTTTGACACATTTCTCTAAGCTCATTTTTTTTCGTTAAACAGGCACTAATCATTTTGAAAATCATTTCTGCACAAATTATACATCGAAACATAAGAAATTAACAATAAAAATAAATTTGAAATGTTTAAAATAGATTTCGCTACCTATCAAGAATCGGATGGAAGCCGAGAAATGGTAGATGTGGTACGGGAGTTTCACAAAAATACGTAAGCATAAAATATTTAATTTGAAGCTAAATGTACTTCCATTTCCACGATCGCATTAAAAAGTATACAGACGCTGTACATTTACGGACACAAAATCAAGACAGATATTTTTCATACCATACCCCTCTGCTTTCAATAACCGATGAACTTCATCTCGCACTATTTCAGTACAAGAAATTTTGCAAAATAAATCATATTTTTTAAGCATTACTTTCTACATTTTGCTAAAAAAAAATAAACATCTTCTTCTTTCCATCAGAGTGCATCGTGCATATCTTACTCAATTCCGTTTTTTCGGTACGACACGAAAATTTAACACTTTTTTTTACCGATTTAACGTACAAAACTGAATTTACTTATTGCACAACCATCCTCATAAATACACAAGAATATCGCTTCTGCCAAGAGTTTACTAAATTCCGCGGCAACATGACCAGTGACAGATAATGTTGCACCTGAATTCTACAAGTCTAGCTTCTATATGGATAAAGGACTCGGGCAAAAGCTTTAATAAAGACTGAGTTCCCATTAAAGACTTTTTCAAATTTCATAAAAGAAAATTTTTGCGCAGGAAACATAATTGAAAAATTATCGAAGTTTAAATATGATATTTCTGTTAGGTTTTGGAATTTATAAGAATTTTGATCAATTACGTGTATACAGAATCCCGAAACAACAACGTATGATCAAATAACTCTATGCAAATTGATATCAACACAACTATAGGACACAACGGGGTTTTCTCCTATGTCAGAGCGGTTGTTATTATAACAATTCTTATATACTTTTGTTTTTTAAAAAAAAAAAAAAAGAAGAAGAAGAAGAAAAACTAGTTTTTCGATAATTTATTCGTGTAATGTTTCCTATATCGATGCACATTACAATGCTCCATCGCATTAATTAAAAATAACATTTAATCACGGTAGGGAGCACAGCCTAATGATTCTTCGAGTTTGAATTCTACTCCATTCGTATCGTCTAAATTACAGCTGCGTGTTATATTGCACAGGGAGTTCAATTATAACCGATTTGCATTCAACATGTATCAAGGAAATAAAATTAAAGAACGAAAATAGACGTATACACGACAGAAAACGGTATAATGCATAAAGCGACTAATAGAACGGAAATCCGAGCTTCAAAATTAGAACTCGAATAATAGCCACGGTAAAATATATTAAGAATGTAGTAAAATTTATTACCTTAAACTCGAAGCCAAGGTCACATTGTTTACTCCAATTCTCACATATTCTTTCATCTGATCCGTCTAAACAGTCTTCGTGACCATCGCATACAAATCGAGGTGATACACAATCACTTCCAGTCCAACATCGGAACTGATAGCGGCCGCAACGCGACTGAGCATAGTCTCTTACCGATAAATAGCCTGGACGAACGGTTTTATATGACTGGAAACAATTTTCCTCATCCTCGTCCCATCTAAAAATTTTTATAACATAGAGGGTTACTATTTGCCGCTTTGTTTTTTAATAATAATTTATTTTCAGTATAAACTATAATGATGTGTCCTTTATTAGAAATGTAGCGGAAAAATGTGAATTAAATTAAATTTGAAAAAGATATAAACTAAACCCGGGACGTATGGATTAGAAACAAATTTTTAGCGAGAAAAATGCATACACTGACACAGACCGAAAAAAATTACATTGAATACGGTTTATACTAGTAAAATTTTGAAATAAACTATAAGAAAAGCGATTATTTAAAATTTTAATTTAAAAAAAAATAATTTTTCACATTCTTTTTAAAAAACTACAAAAAAACTGAAACATATCTATTGTTTGCAATGTTAAAAGGTGTCGGAGGAACTTTATAAAAGTTATATACGTTAAGAAAATTTACTAATTCGACATAATGTTCATCATTCGCTGTTAATAACACGTGTACAATTCGCTTATTTTTAAATACGTTTTAAAAGATTCCCTTTTTTTCTTTCTTCAAACAAACGTTCGATTTTATATTTATATAAAAATCTATGACCAAGATGCTACTTTTCTCATTACCGCATAAAATTTAAGCAGCATAAATCAAAATTTTATCGAACAATAAATAGAAATAATTACGAAAACGCATATTAAACAAATACTAAACTGACATATTTCAGAGTACCAAATCCCACAGACAATATGCAATAAAAGAACACCAATTATTTTTCTAGGTTATATTACTCAAATACAAACACTGTAGCCAAAGTTTTGTAATATCAGAGGCCTGATTTTAAAAATGTAATGCCAAAAAATTGTAATCACTGAAAATTATTCATTTACTCTAAATTATTAGCATAACTAATTATTATTTTAAACACGTATCCTAACGCCATGAAACAATACATTAAACTAATGCCACTTAGAGTACTATGAAATTTGTGATAAACAAAGAAGGTATTCGTTTGTGAAAATTTAAACAATATTATCCGAAGGTATTATTAAACATTGACGAAAGTAAAATATTCCCCGATAAAGAAGATTTGATAAAATAGCATGTTCGGAAAAAATATTTCAAACTATACAATTTACTCGCAATTTATTGCTGAAGTCGTGTCGCCAGATTCTTGAATAAAACTGCTATGAGAGGTCTTTAACAACTTTAATTCTCTTTTCCCATTACGAAAATTAAATATTAAAAATATAGTAAACTGAATGGTAATGTTAATAAACATTTGACGAGATCATTGTGTTCTTAATAAATTTCTAAAATTTCTCAGAATTTTCGTTCAGAGAATTTCATGACTATTATTCTTTTCACGCAATTTTAATTAAATAGCGACATAATTAATGATAAAACATAAGTATGCGAAGAAATACCAAAGAGACTGTACGCCATTATTATCTTTCTAAAATTTCAAATTTATTTTTAATTACTACTACTATTAGGAGATATTGTCTGGAAAAAAAAAAATCAATATTTTTAAAATTATTTTCCAGTTAATAAAATTAAATAAACAAAATTCCACTTTGAAAATGGTTTTCTTTAATATCCGACATTAAAGAATATATATTTTTTTTTTTTGAAATCCATCGCGCCTAATTGATTATGGAAAGGAGGAATTGTAAGAAAATAATCTCGTGCGTACAATTACAATTTCCATTTACAGTAAAGACACTAATTAAAAATCCAACATCAACGCGTCACAAAATCGAAAGCAAAAATAAAAAAAAAAATACTTGCCCATCAGTGCAATCGACACGTCCATCACAAAGCCACGAATTTGGCAGACAAACAGATTGACCGCGAGATCTACAGCGAAATTCATATTTCCTACAACTACCGCGATTATAATATTCACTCTCGTAAGGATCGTTGTCACTATCATCTTCGCACCCACGCTCATCGTCTCTACCTAAGAACATTTCCAAATATAAACAAATTAAAAACGCAATTTATTTCAAATTCATAAAATAATGAGGAGCAGAGATTCGAACACATAAACTTGCAGCATAACATAATTCCTCCGATTCAAATTAAAGCAAACGAAATTACAATTTCTTATTCGGAAATTTATATAAATTCTTTAAATTTAAACTAAACCATCGGCATGTTTCGACAACACAGTCAATCATGGTATTTTACAAAGTTAAAAATTATTCAGCCGACAATAAAGTGAATCCCAAACTCTCATGCAGCTTGTTAATTATTAAACTATCAAAAATGTTATTCTAGTGTTAACATTTTAATTATTTTTGGCTATTTAATTAATGTTGTAATATTTTACAATTACTAAATTAATAAAAAAAATTTGGAAGAAAAAGAAAATAGCGAAAAATGAGGAAACTTTTTTATATATGGAAATATATATATATATACCAGGGGCGGATCCAGAAGGACATTTTGGGGGCAGAAATTATATAATTATGTAAAATCTTCTACAGTAGGCAGTAGATTTGAGAAATACCCCTTATTTCATAAAGAAAATCAAGCAGCGACCTTCATAGGAATTTAAAAATGTTTTAATAATACACAACTATTACAATTTTTAATTTAACTTTTGCCTTATATTTTGGGGGTGACAAATAAAACGAAATTATAAAATTATATCTTAAATATAGTAGTTTAGAAATAGGAAGAAAGATAGTATTTTTATTAGACTTTACTTCTTCTTTATTTTTGTTAGTAATCCGATCCGAATTCTTTGTCCCCGTGAGAAAGTTTAAATAAATATATTTCGCATTGAACTCTATTCTTAAATTAAAATTACAAAATAAAAATTAAAAATAAATAAAAAAGGCAAAATATCGACGACAGTTGTGTTTAAAATAGAATAAAAAAAGAACATTAATAGTTTTACCAAAAAATAGTATTAAATATTAATTATTAAAATTCGTAGGTAAAATTCATACAAATCTTTTATAGCATAAATTAAGTTTCTCTGTTTTAACAAATTTTTTCATAGAGGCTTTGGTTCTTTAGGGGGGGAGGGTGTCCCCTATTCCCCCATATGGATTTGCCATATATGTATGTCTGTATGTATATATATAACTTAATCCTTCGGACCTCATCATGAGGACATCCCATAGACAACCAAATGATAGTTCTATAATACTTATAGAAGAGCACATTTCAATTGACTAGGTCATTCTTTAAAGGAATAATAATTTACAGTTTGCTTAGTTATTTATTTCAAAGCATAGCAGAAAAACATTACATATTTCATAACAGTTTGAAACTAAACAGAAAAACGTCAAATATTTCATTTTATTTATCTACTACCTCCCTCGATTACAAGTATGAGTTTTATCTGTAAGGATAAAGTAGCAACGCTGTTGAGTAGCACAGCAACCGGAGCGTTGGCTTCCATGCTGCTGACCAACGTGAGAAAGGTTATCAGTGGCGGGTCGAACCGGCGCGATTTTTCGCCGGCTATATACCTCTTGCGACACTAGTGCACACGCACGACTACATTTAAAACTGATTATAGTCGCTTGCTATCGCGCTATAAATGCAGCCCAAATGTGTCTCAACTGCTGTATGCTAAACTAGCGCGCATATTTTGTCATCGCTCGGTATCAAACCTGAGACCTCCGGATCGGAAGTCAATCTAGCCACTAGGCCAAACACATTGTATATATATATATACTAGCTGTACCCGGCCACGTGTTACCATTGTTACATTGAAAAGAAAGAAAAGGGAAAGTCCACGTTTTCAATATGTTTAATTTCACAATGCTCGTGGATATGGAATATTTTTTGTTGTTACATTGCCTGTACAGATGTAGAGATTGTCTGGCTTATTGACCCTAAAATACGCAACATATAATTGTCTATGTGAGAAGCAATCCGTGTTTAGATCTAAACCGCACAATTACTAAAGATTGACCCTAAGCTTTGTTGATGGTGATTGCAAACGACAATCGAATTTGGAATTGCGATCTCTTAAATTGAAATGACATATACGTTGCAATCATATGAATGTAAGGAATGAGGGCACTTCACCTCCGAATCGTCCCCAGTCAGAATTATTGCTTCTGTGATATTGCTCATTAATTTTTTTACTGCAAGCCGCGTGTCGTTTAAAAACTTCCGCTGGCTGATATTTCGTAACATGTTAATTGATACGTCGATTTTCAGTTGCAATACATGCAATGGAATCCCTGGAAGATCGAATGAATTCAAAAATTCTGTTGGATAATTAACCGCTTCATCTGTTTCCACAACGATCTATATGTGACGGTCTCGCTTTGAATGTTAGACTAAATAATATTGTTAAGTTCGAAGACATCTCTCTGGGCGGCAAGAACAGCTCGTTTACTCAGCCAACCGTGATTCTTTTAATTGGTTTAAATTCTCCTTTTGACGTCACTAAAATTTCAGAAGTTATGAAGTAATGAAATATGTCGTGAAGTTGAATGAACCGGCACCTTTCCGTTCCAAATTTTCAGCAATTGATGTGAGAATATCTCAGCTGACTGATCACTGTACAGCTGGACGTAAATATAACTTGAATATATGGAACGTTAACTGTGTACAGTACACCACTAGACCGCTACGCATATTTACAGTTAATTTCAATACATTTACGTGTCGCCACAACGTAGAGTATTTCCGGCAAACATTTATTTCCTCTTCCGGGGCGATCAAGGAATTACTTGTCTGAAATCTCCTGTAAGCAATCGCGTTCCCAAATGATCTAGTGTTTCCACGCAAATCTCGCAATGATTGATCAAAAGCTTCGAACGATTTTTTGTGTGCCATTGTGCATTCACCCTAGACAATACATTTGCATTTTTGCAATACTTTTCCCATGCCAGATGCTTTGAAAATGTTACACGTGGTAGTTTAAATGGATTCCGTGTTCGATAGAAATTTTAAAGCGGAATGAGCAGTTCTTTCACCTGGTAGCAATGTTGCAACTATTTCGGACGACGCAAGAGCTAAGGCAATGCCATTACAGATCGAATTGCTGCCAAAATTAATTTAATAACGAACGTTTTACCAATTTATCCTGGCGCATCTAAAAAGATTTTTCCGACCCCGTTATTGACGGTTTGCATTATTTGATTGCAAATGCATTTTTACTCAAGGGTTAGCTTAGGAATATTTATTTGCACATATGACAACAAAAGACCAATCATGTTGTAAATTTGTGCACAGCACAATTCTACATCAAACGAAGCAGCATAAAATCGATTCGGTGATAGCACTCCCATTGATTGAGAACTTTATTCGCGATTTTTAAACACAACCCGTCTATCATTATATGCTCGTATTTTAATTTTCTTCCTATATTCGACGGACATATCTACAGCTATGTACGATTTATATTTCATCTATAATTCTGTTTAAGATGAAGGAGAGCAATCAGTTAATGTGATTGCAAATAATGTACGAATTTTATTTAGATGTGACGTTTTGTACGCGTACATCCCAGTGCCGGTCACTTTCCGATATAAATTCAGAGTTTAGCATGTTCTACGGAAAGTGGCATGTGTAATACCGTTGACAGACAATAACTGTCGTAAAGCTATTCGGCATGGGCAATGTTTATGCTGCTTCTGCATCTAATAACATGTTCGGTAACGTGTTATGGAAACACTTTTGCGCATAAAGATATGTGAAAGCTAACATGTTAGGTCTAGGTGTGGAGAAACACCATTAATATAGCGTGTGTTGCGTTCATTTTCAATAGATGGCGCTGTAGTATACCAAATAGAATACTGAAAATAATCCCACTCTAATTATTTTTAAGTGTGTCACCGACAGGTAAAAACAACATAAAAACACGTGCGTATTTAAATGAAATACTATGTCAAAATCTAGTAATTTAAAGCTAGAACCTTTTATCGTCTAGATTATTTCCAAATTGGGTATTTAAAAAGTACTGGAATGCCATTAATCATTTATTAGGCCATATTCAGAAGTAAATTTTGTTTCTTGAAAAAAAAAAAGAGATAGAATAAATTACTTTAAAAAAAAAATTGTAAATAATCGGTAAAGTTTTATGAAAAATCTGTCGCGTATATCGAGGTTATAGAGTCATATAATTTTTCAACAATGTATTGAAGAATTGTCACAAATGTAAAAGTGATTGATTACTCCACCATCGGCAACATTTACATGTATTCTGTGAATATGCTACCTTAAAGTATTGGTTTTCCAGGCAAATCGCACTAAAAATGTTACTATTCAAAACTCCTACTAAATTTCTATAGTGTCGTGGCCCATGCTTGATCCGAAATTAAATTTTGTTTGTGGCACGTGCTAGAAACATATCCTATTGGATATAAAGGCTTAAATTAATCAATGAAAACCATAAAGCCAAAAACTGATAGAATGTACGATATTTTCAAAATGTCATTGTCCGGATTTACTTTAACTTCACATACTTTTTCAAAGAAGTAAAACTTTATTCTACCATTTATTTTTTTAGACTAAGTGTGAAATACTTGTAAAAAAAAACAGCTCTCTGCCTAATACGTTGAAATTTTTATATCATATAGCGCAAAAAATTCGAAAACTTTCGCATTCAATTAACATATTTCATTACCATCATCAATAGTTTCCTAACGTTCAGCGAACAGTATATAGCCTTTTTCTCACACCACCTTATCTTCTTATACTGCTCTATTCTACTATTCCTTCTAGTACAGCAATTCCACCCTACTACATAGCTAAAATTATCTTTATTCTTACTTTTAACTCTTCCAGTAACTAGCTGTCTTTTTTACCCTTTAACAGCTGAAAATTCCAAACCGAATTCATTGTCCGCTTAATTCCACTTTAGAAGTTTCTATTTTTTTTGTTTTTTTCGTATTTTTTTCATTATCTCGCTCCCGATTCCAAAGCATAGATATAAAAAATC
This sequence comes from Icerya purchasi, assembly GCA_039619475.1. NCBI lineage: Eukaryota > Metazoa > Arthropoda > Insecta > Hemiptera > Monophlebidae > Icerya > Icerya purchasi. The sequence continues at coordinate 293,246,568 of CM077115.1, read as the reverse complement.
AAAGCAAACCGGTTAAACGTAACAATTAATTACCTTGAGTTTTTCTATAATATGCAGTAAAAAATACAGACTAGGCGTACAGCAGAATCGAAATTTTTAAAAATACAAAATTTAAAAGAGGTCTATGATTTTTGGCAAATTAATATTAATAATCCTGCGTTACAACTTATTTTCTTTAATTTTTAAATTTCAATTAAACAAGTAAAGTAAATCCCATACCCTTGATAGGGCGTTTGAGGTCGCAAAATCACAATAGGTCAACCGCAATGATGAAAGTAGGGGGCCAGTTTTTTCCTCTAGGCCGCCCTTACTTTCCTCTTTTTTTCTAATACCCAATTATTTAAAGCTAACTAAACCTAGGATAGACCTAGACCCGAAACAAAATAAGTCTCGAATCCGTGATTTCTGGTTTTATTTATTTGAAAATAGTTTGCACAGGAAGTTGGAGCAATGTGGAATGTGAAAGGAAAATGGTATTTTTTTCTTTACTTCTTGTGTAAAACAAGAATTTGTCGGAATCTGCATACGAAGTTTATTCGGTTTTTTATACAAAAAATATGTTATAATTAAAATAAAATAAAAAATCTCCTATCGTTGCCACATTTTCACAAACATTGTTAAATAAATATATTCCTTTAGACTAGTAATTCTCAACCTTTGCTTCCGCGTGGTTCATTATATAGAAGGTAAACCTGTCATCTCGTAGTTATACTCATATTTACGAACTCTTATTGTGTTTTTCTAACCAAACACTCTTATTGTATAATAAAGAATAAAGGACAATTTTTATTATCCGTAAGTTATTTCAAATTATTTTACACAAATACAACTTAATATTACGTATCCTTAGAGCGTAAAAAAATACGAAATATTTTTTTTACAAAAAAAAAAAGAAAAAAGAAAGTGAAGTATAATAAAGCATAATGTAAAATTCTGAAGCTTAGGACTGGTGAAATTGTACGACTGCTTCAACGTTTGATTCAAAATAGTTCTCGTCATGAGAATCATCGTTATATACCTAAATAAAAAATTCTCAGTAATTATAGAAAAGAACAGCTTACGATTTTATGTCTAGGACTCGATCTGCTTTTTTTCTAAATTTTCATATTTTACAATTTATTTACCTCGATTTTCTACAGTTATTAATCGATTTATTACTTTACTCTTCGATAAGCTTATCGAAAATTTTTGCTGAAAAGTAATTTCAAATAAATTAATGCAACAAAATTACACTACCTGTACAATCTGCTTCCCCATCGCATACCCAATCCTGTGGAATACAAATGTCAGAATTACGACACGGATATCCGGAAAATACGTCATCGTCAGCATAACACCGAACTGACATTCGCCCACTTTCTCCTTGAGATACAAAAAAGTTGAAATGGAATCACATTTACTTACATAGTAACATCAAAACAAGTTACTATTTTCATCAGTTGAACTGCGTTTTTTTTTTTTTAAACATAACAACACAAAAATTCGAAAATGTGCGCATTATGAACGGCTCATTAATAATTAATCAGAGTAGAATATAGTTTATAAAATAAAATAACCTCGCTATTGTTTGTTTTTTTTTTTTATTTAAATATAATAAGAAATAAAAATGTTGTAACTCATTCTTTCTGTCAGAAAAATAGCTCTAAAAAGAGACAAATTCGACGAAATTGTCTTTTTGTACATTCAATGTTTTTTATCCATGTATTAACTCGTTTTTATAAAAACAATAATTATTAACCGATTTCTCGATTTCTTTTTTTTTTAATTTCAATTTTCAAATCACGAAACAATAAGCGCGAATTTGATATTGCCAATAATTGCATATTTTATCGCGGCAATACAACTAAAATCATAAATTGTACATGATTTCATAATTACTGATTAGAATTAAATAAATTTCACAAACTTTTTTTAATTTCATTAGTTAATCGAAAGAATTTAACATTTAATCGCATCGAAACCGTAGTCTAATTTCTTTGCTATCTCAAATTCACTTATTCAGATTTTACGCGGATAACGTAGAAAACCGATTAATTTATTGGTTCAATTTAATTGTTACCTCCAGACTTTGGCTAAAATCACTTAAAGTAGAAAGTATTTGACAAAGACGGTTACTCGTTATTATAGAGTAAGTTAAAAAAATCGATAGTTTACCAAAACGTTTCCTACAGTTCGTAAATATTTTGTGCATTATAATATTCAAATCCCCCCCGAAATGTCTGAGAAATAATAACTGCTTGAATTAAATGGACCGAAGTTCAGAATAAATTTATTTCATTTCAATTTTTGACAAAAGAAAAGAAAATAGAAATTTTTATGAATTCTACTGAAATGAATATTTTTTATTTGTTTTTATTGCGCGTCTGGTTTGGTGGCTGGAGCATAATAATATATTTCCTAACAATATGTTCGGCTTTCGGCCTGGAATTGGCCCTTCTAATTGTATTAATCTTTTCGTTTCTCACTTGTATAAGTCTTTTATCCAAAAACGTTTCACCTTAGCTTCCTTTATTGATTTCTCCTCTGCTTTTTATAATGTTCATCTTCCCACTTTTAATAGATAAAATGACGGCAATTAACATTCCAATCAGGTTCTCTTCCCTTATCGCATGTCGAATCGTTCTATCCATTTCACCTCTCCATCTCTCGATGCTCCAAGAAAGGTTTTCCGAGGCCTTCCGCAGGGTTCCTCTCTCAGTCCTACTCTTTTTAACATCGATACTATCAGCATAGCTTCTCTTCGTTTGAATTCCTTTTTTTTATTCTTTGCAGACGACATCCTCATTTTTTTCTCGTCTAAAGATGTTTTAGCAGCCAATGAAGCACTCAATTTGTCGCTTATTGTGCTGGAACATTCTCTTTCCCTAGCTAATCTTTCAATTTCTCCATCTAAGTCTTCGTAGACTATTTTTACTCTTCGACCCTATAACCCTGCTTTGGTTAATCTATCCTTAAACAATATATCTCTTTATATTTGAGTTGTAAATAGTAATGTACATTTTCTGTTATTACTTTATTAAAAATATTATGAAAACGTGTACTACAGACAATTACTTTTAACTTTATTTATTAATGCCATGATTTATGTAACTCCGAAACATGTCGGCTATTTTTAATATTTTTTAAAATATAATTTTCTGTAGTACGCGTTTTTATAATATTTTTAATAAAATATATCTCTTTCTCGTGTTAATTGATTCTGTTATCGCGGCATCTTTCTTGATAGTCGTTTGTGGTTCTCTGAACATATGAGATATCTTTCTGCCTCTACTATAAAAGGTTCAACTTGCTGAAAGCTCTGTCGCCAACTAAATGGGGTAGCATGGGGTAACGTCCTTAGCTGACATGCTCAAAGAGAAAAAAAATTAATGCGGTGGTGATCCCTATATTCTTGTTTCTCTTTACAAATCTATTATCCGTTCCAAATTTGATTATTGTTCTTTTATTTATGGTTGTGCGTCCAAGACCTGTCTCTCTAAACTAGATGTAATTCAAAACTCTTGCCTTCGTCTTTGTCTTGGCGCGCTCAAATCCTCTCCAATTCCTGCTATTCTTGCTGAATCTAATTCGCCATCCCTGTCCATTCGTAGGCTATCACTTCCTTGTTAAACGTCTTCCACTCGCATCCTCTACTCTTGTTCAGTGCTTCCTTTCGATTTATAACAGCTGGCGCTTTACACCTAGCAAAAATATCCTAGCTTTTATTTCACATGGTCTTAGTTCTTATTGGCCATACACCTATCTCCTTCAATAATCTTCCCTATTTTTCCTTTAACTTCACTGATATTTGTCGTCCTCCTAAGGTATTTATTCTTCCCTCATTTTCTAAAAAAAACTCCCTCAAGCCGTAATTAAACAGCTATTCTCTACAGCACTATCAATTCCCTATTTCCCTCTCATGTTACTATTTACGCGGATGATTCGAGAGGGCATGGTGGTGTTGGTGCTTCCTTCATCCTTCCTGATTTTAACCTATCAGAATATTTTCCTCTTCCTTATTTTCGTTCCATATTCATAAACGAATTATTGACTATCCTTCGCTCGATTGTTTTCATTTCCTCCGGCGGTCAACTATCCCATCTATAATTAGACTTTGGTTAAATCACAGCTTGCTTCCTGCTTCGCTTTTCAGTTTTTCCATTACTCAGTCTCCTCTCCGAGCTGTTGGCTATCCTTCGCTCGATTATTTTCATTTCTTCGAATTCCAATTTTTTAATTATCACTGATTCGCTCTTCAAGTCATATCCTCTCTCCTTCCTGATCATTTGTGTAAATCCTCCGTATACGTTTACTCATTAATAATCGTTCCTCTCTCCATTCAATTAATATTGATTAGCTGTGGGTGCCTAGCCACTCGGGTGTATTTGGTAATGAAGCGGCTGATTCCTTGGTTCAGGTTGCTACTTCTTCTCGCTTTTTCTTTTAAAAAAACTCCGTTTGCTAACCTCTTATCGATATGTAAAAACTTTCATATCAGGTATTGGTCGGACACCTACGCTTCCTCCTTTTCTAATAATTATTCGTTTCATCTGTCTGTTCAGCCTACTCTTCCTCCATATTCATAGTTTCTTCTGCATCCGTCTTTTCGACGTTCTGATATTATTTCCGTTGTTCGTATGCGCTTTGGCCATTCTTTGCTGCCTTTCTCCAGATTTCGCTTTGCCTAATTTCCTCCCCACATTGTCCTCTCTATCCTGGTGATGCAGTTATTTGCGACGCCGATCATGTGTTCTTCCAGTGTTCATCTCTTTCTGTCGATCGTTCTATTTTGTATTCCTATTTGTTGAGGCTTGGGCTTCCCGCTCCTTATTATGCTTCCTATATTCTGTTCCTTCCTTCCCCACTAGTTGATTGGATTAAAATATAATTGACTTCTTTCCTTACTATTTGTTTCTGGGTAAAGGTCCTTGGTTGGCGAGCCAAAAAAAAAAAAAAAAAAAAGATTGTAGTGTTCAAATATTGCATATACAATAATTGACTGCAAGGCTTTAATGTACTGTTTATAAATAAATATATTTCACAATACCCCCCCCCCACACACGCACACCCACACACGCACACCCACACCCACACCCCCACACACACACACATATATATATATATATATATACATACCTATATATAAATATTTTCGTAACCGCTTCCGAAATTTTGGTTTAGATACGGTTCTGATAATGATTATAACATTTACAAATTATATGCCTATTTCGATAGTAGCATAAGGTTCAAATTCAGATCTACTATTTCTTTTTTATTAGTAATATCAGTGATACACTTGAATTAAGATTTTTGTTAATCGCAGAAAACTTTTAAATATATGTTCCAATCATGTCTGAATCTGACTACAAAATGTTACAAAATAACTTAAATTAGTATTCTGAAGTCAACGGAATAATTTATCTTTTAATTATTCAAAGTTTGGACATATTTTTAATTTTTTCGTAAGAAATATCTACTTACATAATTACATTATGGACAACAGGTGCAGCATTAAAAATGGAAACTGTATATGTGATCTTGGCGTATATATTGATAGTGAATTAGACAAATACTACTAATCACACTATAAATGACTTTAGAATTTATTATTAAGAATACAGTACTGTCCAGTGACTGGAACTCTATTCATATTCTTTATGATGAAACAATTAGAAGTGCTTGGTTAGAATATTGTTCAATAATGTGTGATTACCAATGAAATTATTACAAATGTTTAACCGTTTATTTGTAAAATTTCGAACACGTACAAATACTGCAGTTTATCTATATTAAATATCCAGAAGCTGATATACACTTCGATAGTAAAGCAAAGTATTCACAATTATTTTAAAATTTTTGATATTAGTTATACCGAAATATTCTTTTTCTTTTTTTACCTAGTGTATATTTTTGATTGGTGGTCATAGATGATAAATATGTTATTTTAAAAGTACGGCTTGTATATTTAGATATTAAATTATATCGTATTATTCTAATAGCATATATTTTATTCAGTTTGTACGTGTGTATGTACAGAGTTAATGATTGAAATGATTTATTTATTAATAATTATCGTTGTGATAAATATTTTAATTATTAAATATGTATTATTATTCGCTCCGGTAGCATGTTTCGTATAATAAGGATGGCACACCTGTATGGAGTATAGCAGTATTGATAAATAAATAAAAATAAATGTATACTATGAAAATGATATAAATTCGTTACATTTTGGAAAAATTGTTTATTTTCTCGCTACCGATCTGTTAATAATTTACCAGGAGAAGGAAAGAGTGAGGGAAAGAATTGAATGTATTTTCCGTACCGACGGAACGTTTTTTATGAATCATGATACTGAACCCAGTTGTTAAGAAAATGTTATAATGGGGAAGATAACCATTTGACCATTGTAAAAAAGTAGAAATCACAAAACTCATAAGTATTAAAAACCATACATAGCGCACTATTCACAAGACTCGCTTGGCCTTTTGACTACTTCCACATTTTAAATAAGAAGTAGGCGACATTTTGTGATTGAGCGTTCTGTTTTCTTTATCTACCGCTTTCGTACGGCACGGATAAAACATGTGAAATATTATACACCAAGATGGCGCACAGGTGTTAAATTGTCAAGCATCGAAATTCTCGGTTTTCATAGTAATATAAGCAAATTCATTGTAAAAAAAATACGAAGAACGTATTGCTATTTTTTATTTTATCAATAACTGGAATAATGTGGATTTTTAAAAAATCTTCGTTTATATTTTCCCCGGCTTTTTAGAGGGTGAGGGGTAAATTGCCATCTCTGTAAACCAACTTAACTCGGAATGCAAGGATCATAAAATCTCGTTGAGACGCATAATAAAATAGTATTTGGGACAAACCGAAAAACCTAATAAATAGAACACACGAAATGTGCAACTAAATGTAGAATAGTTAAATTTAAACCGGGTAAATTCGAAATTTATAGTCAAATACAGTGTTCGTTAATAATGTTATTGGATAATTTTTCTTTCGTTAACGTTTTTCTTTTTTATAAAAACTTGAATTAAATATAGTAATGTATAAAAGCCTGTACACACTGCAGCAACAAAAAAACAAAAAGAAAACCGTACAAAGTAATAATACAAAATTAACAAAAGGTATTTACTCTCTCTCTCTCTTTTCGTTCTTACCGTGCCTTTTGAACTGATCTCCTATCCGTCTCTTTTCTCCTACCCTGACTCCTTTTACCTTGCCTTACAGCCTTCCCCATCCTCTTCTCCTTGGTTTAAGTATCAGCCGCTATATGTCACTTCTTCCATAGTTCACCTTCGTTTTAATCATAGTCTGCTCCCGGCTTCTCGTTTTCGCTTTGATCTTGTTCAATCTCCTGTGTGTCCCTTTCATTCTCCTACCTTAAATGTCACCTGTGACGTAAACCATATACTATTCGAATGTTCCTTCATTTCCTCAGAACGCGCGATCTTTTATTCTAATTTGCTTAGCCTTGGCCTCCCCACTCCTTACAGTGCTCTCTACATTCTCGCTTTTCCATCTCCTTCTATTGTTCCTTTGTTAGCCGCCTTCATTTATTCCGTCTCTAATCGTTTCTCAATATAACCTGTTGCTCCATATGTCTTTTTTTGTTCTAATCTTTTGTGTTGGGTGAATGTCCTGCGCTGACGTGCCCATAAAATAAAATTAAAAAAAAAAAAAAGGTATTATTTCGTTCTGTTAATGTTTTTTGTTGCTGTAATGAGCGCATGACTTTTATACATTACTATATTTAATTCAAGTTTTTATAAAAAAGAAAAACGTTAACGAAAGAAAAATTATCCAGTAACATTATTAGCGAAAACTGTATTTGACTGTAAATTTCGAATTTACGATATTTAAATTTAGCCATTCTACATTTGGTCGCATGTTTTGTGTATTCTATTTAAAAATGATCAAGGGAAGTACGTATAATAAGGGAATTAAGGAATAGCAATAGTTTTTTATAATCCGTGTTAGATTTAAGTGTTTTTTTTTTTTTTGCATAAAAAAAAAGTGTTTATAATTACAGTTTCGTTTTTTTTATCTTACAAAATTGCTTCCATTACACTTTCAATCACAATTCGGTTCATTTTTCCCCGTTTGTGTGTAGGTAATAGACGAACTTGGGACATGGGGACAGCTTTCCCACCCAGATCAGTATCCTGATTCTTTTATACTACTACCTTCATTACCAATAATTTAATATCTCTAAAGAACCTTGGATTACAGTGAAAGATGCATTTGGTATTTGTTCATTGCAGATTATTACCTTTTCTTAATTTTTTTTTTAGTCCCCGCAAAAAGTTAAGTTATTTCGACTATTTCCAAAAAAAATGCATTTTTAAACGTCGAGTTATTTTTTGTATTTTTCTTTTTGCTATCGTTACGAACATTATTTATACGATTTTTAATGACGAGTTTGAATTGTAACATTACGCCATTTTGGCGACAGATAAATATTTCAATTATTAAATTATGCGATGAAAAATTACCGAGAAAATGATCGTCAGATAGTGAAGCAGTAATATTCTGGGACGTTAAACTGGAAGAATTTTGTCGTTTACCGTTCGCACCAACTTCGTCTAGTAGCCTACTAAAATTGGTCAAGCCGAACTTGTACGCGCTTCCGGTGAACACATTTACGCTGTGCACAATTTCAGATTCGGTTCGCTCGCCAGGCTTCAATATCCTTAAGGATATTTTTAATAATTCGTGCGGCGGCTGATGTGCCAGTGACAATCGCCTGGCCGGAGGAAAAATCTGAATTGTTTGTTCCACTGGCGTAACGATTGTTCCGTTATTTGAGGAGTCCAATAGATGTCGTGCCACCTCCACGAAATATCCTAATTTATCGATCCTGGAAAACATTAGGCCGATATTTACGTAGTTCACTGTCACCATCGGATTTTCAGTTTTTAATTTTCTCTCCAGTATCTCCTTAGTTTCCAATATATTTTTAACATTTGCGTCTGTAAAACGACAATGTTTCAATTTTAAACGAAAAAAATAAAATCTATTAATTGAATAGGCATCATAATATCCATATATCAATTACTAGTATTTAGAAAAAATGTTGCTCCGTCACCTCTCTTTCTCACATACACACACACGCACACACGCACACCAATTAAATAACTTCTAATTGCACAAAAAAAGGGATATCGAGTTTAAGAGACTTGATTCTTTACATTAGCCAGCTACCGTGGACCGTGGTATGGTTGATTATTTAATTATGTTTCGATCCGGTGGAACTGGGTTCGATTCCCGCTGCCGCACACTGACACTTGAAAATTTCACTCGTGCTGGGTTAATGTCTGCAGTTGACACGCCGGAAAAAAATAAAAAACAAACGACTCTTTACATTATAGCATGTGATTCTTGAAATATGTTTACAAAAGAGAACGGTATCAATCTATTAAGAAGAAAAGAACGAAAAATTCTGCGACAATAAAAATCAATTTTTAAACAATCACTTTATTACTCTCGGATAAAATTTAAAAAAAAAACTCTTTACAAGACTTTGGCAAGATTCGCGGAATCTTAATTGCCTTCGAAACTAGTTCAAATTAAAAAAAAAAAAAAAATTGTTAATGCATCCTGGTGCTAAATTTAAAATGAATTTAGAATGGTTATGTTTCACTTTTAAAAATTAGGCGCATTTTATTTACTTTGATAAATAATTTTTCGGAAATTTATTTTACACCTTAAGTTTAATAGTTTCGTATTAATTTTGCAATATTTCATTTCTTTTATTTTTTTTTAATTACTGTTGAAAGCGATTTTATTTATTGGCTCTGTTGCTTACGCTAAGTATTTTCACATCCGGTTGTTATTTTTAATTTGCTTCTTTCGATTTCTTTTATAACACGTTCCACTCCTCTCTCTTCGTTTATCAATAATTTCTTCATTTTACCGACTTATTTCGTACTTTCCGTTTTTTACTTTTAAGTTATTTCTCGTTTTGTATTTTTTAAAACGCGCTTTTCGAAGCTACTCGATTAGTTTGTTAAAATATAACCGCCAAATAATTTGTTATCAATTTTTATATCAAGTATATTAATAAAATATTTAAAAAAAAAAAAAAAAAACAGAATTCGGTATTCTAAATGTCTATTATACAGAAAGCTCCGGAAAAAGTTCCTTCACGAACCTTTGGATAAAGCATAATTTGTGATGAAAATGGAGCTGTTTTATCTCTAAAAGGTTTTTCACAAAACCGGTTGGTAAACTGTTTAAGGCCTACAATACTTTAAATAAACCTATAATTTTTAAAAACGACGGATACAATTGGCTCAGTGGTAAGTGATAAATATTCAAAAATCGATCAAGAGTGATAATCGCACTTTTCAAAAATAAGCTGAGAATATTGTTGTCAGATCTAGGAACTAGAAGGAATTTACAGCTTTCGACATTATATACGATACTTTTTTCCTATGGCAATCAAAAACCGTTGTAGTCCAAACTTCCAGTACCCTAAAAATATAATTACCTTAAATATCTCCGATCAACGGGTACGAATAACCTTGTAAACTGATTATAAAAGTTTAAATAGTTTCAGTTGACAACGAATTTGAATTTGAAATAGATGTGTACAGGTTTCAAACTAATGCAATTATCAAATTGTAAGAAACATTAGCTGCAAATTTAATTCTAATAAAAGGTAAAATATTACCAACTCTCACCAACTACTACACATTTATACATATATAGCCTTATTTTAATACATATGTGTATATATATATATATTATTATCCAGCGAGTTCACTTTGAATAGCATCCACTCTGTGTTGTAGTTAAAAAGTGCAATCGCACGGCGTCAAAATAGCCATTGCTTGATGGTAGCTTAGGAAAAAATTGGTGAAAAAGTTCTCGAAATCTCCGATCTCAAATCTGATTATTCCTTTTTCAACGTACGACAAATCATCACATCTATCCACCGACCAGTTTATATTAGCGTACTATAAAGTCGCAAATTGCTGCGATTCCAGATCGGTCTGATTGTACTAAAGGAAACTGTTCTTCAATCGTTAATGTTCTTGTAAATTGTCATTTGCGTAAATTCTAAACCGATTTAAGATAATAATGGATGCATCATTTATAAAAAAAATTAAATAGACACAGTTAGCTGTCTATCAATATTCATTTAATATTAATTTTGAAACGGATTGACCAAAAAAAAAAAAAAAAAAAACTATTACCGTATTACCGGACGGGCCAAATATTGAACAGTGTCAAAATCACAACGATTTGAAATATGAAAAACTGAACGAAAAAATAAATTTAAGTAAAAATAGGTTAATGCCGTCAAGTCAGTACGGTTTAATTCAATAATTTAGAGACTATTTTATACTTATTCATTTAGAATAATCATTTCTATTATATTGCTATGTACTTCATATTTTAACTAAAAAAGAAAACCTTATGTTTTTCCATTTTACCATTTTATCTTACAAACGTCTGACATTTATTATTCGTTTACTTATAATTCTAAATTTAATAATAATAACAAAGATTGTTGCTTTTGTAATTTTTCGATATAATATCATTATTATTAATTGTATTCGATTTCTGTCCTTTTTTTAAATAAACATGACCACTTCAAAACTATTTTAGTTATAAATGATTTTTAGTTTTTTTTTTCTTTTTTTTTTGCGTCGTAGAATAATCTTTTGTTATAGACAGTTATATTGTTGTTATGTAAATCAATTAGATGAACATCATTTGTTACTACATCTCGAATTGTTATTTACGTTTTCCTGTTTTTTAATACTTAATCTGCTTTAACTGCCCAAATTTGACAATATAATTGGTCCCTTTATTAAAAATTGATCAAAACACGTATTGCAGAAAAGTTATAGTTTAAAAATATAAAATAAAGCCGACATGTTTCGGAGTTACGTACTCCATAATCATAGCAATAATATTGGTCTTGGTTTATTTCAATTTTTACTAAATAGTCGATGTGTCATTTGGATACTATCTACCATTAAGTCCAATTTAGGTTTATTACTGTTAGAACTAATTCTTAAATTTCGTTTTCTTTTTTCGTTACACCTTGAATCTCTCGTCTAGTGTATTGATCTGGTTCATTTTATTGCTGAGTTGTGTACTTTCTTGATATTTTTAAAGATTTACTTCTGATAATTTAATTCGTTTTATTTCTTTTTTTTTTCTTCGTCTTTTTTGGGTACGCTAACGAAAAGCAAACAGCCCAATCAACCAAGGAATCTAAATAATAGCTCAAAAGGAGCATAACAGATCAGATTTTAATCTCTGGCGTGAGATAGAATGAATGAAAGAAGCTAGAATAGGAACAATTGAAAAGGAAGAAAATGAGAGAACATACGGGTCATTGTATGGAGTAGGAAAACCAAGATCCAAAAGCTGAGAATAGAAGAGAGAACGTTTCGAAGAAAGGTGGAAAACATTCGAAGAAAACATGATTGGACGACACATAGAAAAAACGAATCTTCTGGGTGTAATGGACAACGCGGGGAAGAAACGAAGGGAGAAAGCTATGACCGAAATGAAGGCGACATATGGCAGTGATCAGGGGACGACAAAGAGAAGGAAACTAGTGAAACCAGCTGGTCAGAAAGGTAAAAGCTGGACGGAAAGACAAGAGTAATTCAGATTGAAGAAACGGGGAATATGGAACTCTCCGGATATATGATTAATATTGTGAGCAAGAAATTTATGGAGGAGGATGTCCATTGGAAGCCCCTAAGCGAGCGCCAAAGAATATTAGTCACTTTATTACCCTCAATTCCAGCATGTCTAGGAATCCACAAGGAATGATTTGTGCATTAGATATTGCAAAAAAAAGAAGAACGAAAGGTTGCTCAAAAAAGGGCAATGGTAAGGGAGAAGAAATCGACTGCACGACACTTTCAGAGTCAGCTATTAAAAGAAATTTATCCGAGAGGAAAGAAGAAGAAGACTTCAACCTTAGTCGGAATTTTGACAATGGTGACAACATGTTTCTACCATTACAAAATCATTCTTTTTTTCATTTTTTTATTTTTATTTATCGGCAAAGTGGGAATTAAGCGAAATAGAACCAAACCCGTCTTACAATATTAATCACTTTTTATTCCTACAAGGTAATCAAGTAATGTCGTTACTGAAAATGTCGTCAAGTAACACATCAAATTATTATTAACCGCTTCGGAATAAAAAACTAAATATAGATTTTATTAAACTACCACAGGGGAGTAGTGTCGTTTTGTATGTCCTGGCACAGTGGGCAGGCGGGGGAGAGGGCAATAATGAGGGGTGACACCTGCTTTCCGTCGGTTAGCGCAGGCTGGAGGGGTTCGGGGGGGGCGAATTGCAGCTGTTTATTCGGTGTTTTTATTGTTAATTAATATTTTAACAGAAATTTTATCATTTAAACGATCAAAATAGGGCATCGCATGTGCAGGTGGTAAATTGCAGCTGCTTGTCCGCTATTATTATTATTAATTATTATTTTAACGGAAATTTTTTAATGTCCCAACGATCGTAAGAGGGCAGCGCAGTGGGACATTAAAAAATTTCTGTTAAAATAATAATTAATAATAATAATAGCGGACAAGCAGCTGCAATTTACCACCTGCACATGCGATGCCCTATTTTGATTGTTTAAACGATAAAATTTCCATTAAAATATTAATTAACAATAAAAACACCGAATAAACAGCTGCAATTCGCCCCCCCCCGAACCCCTCCAGCCTGCACTAACCGATGGAAAGCAGGTGTCACCCCTCATTATTGCCCTCTCCCCCGTCTGCCCACTGTGCCAGGACATACAAAACGACACTACTCAGGGGGAGGGGGTGACGACTTCAATTTTCAATTTAAAGTGAATATTTTATTGAACCAACTGCCATAAAATATCCAAAAATAAGCATGTTCAGGTTGACTACAGAAATGATATACGCAAAAAGCTGTTAAAAAATGTTTATTCAAATGATTATCGATCAAAATTACGTGCATTTTAATTTTCAAACAGTTAAAAAGTAAATTGTTTAGCACTACTAATCATCACAAAAAAAACACTTGCGTCGAATCTGCAGTCGAGATGAAATAATTCCTATTCGGCTGTGATGGAAAACAGAAAGACAGGCTAAGCCAAATAATAACAATGATCCTGAATTAAACTATTTAAGTGTACCACCGTCAAACACGCAGCAGTAATTCGTTGATATTTATAAATAAAAATTAGACTCCGTTGATCTATGTTCGAAACATAAACCTATGTTAAAGCGCGGCAAAAAATTATCGATTTTAAACATAAATGTTACCAAAAGAACAGTCTAAAACGAAAGTTCAAAAGTTCACAAGTGCTCGAAACTTTATTAGTTAGCGGGTGACTGGAACCTTGTTGAAAATTATGCAACTGCTTGGACCACAAAATTCGTAAGAATGTCATTTCTGGCCGAATTCAACTGAAATAGCGTTTATGGAAAGATTAAAAAACTGCTTTTTTTTCCCCATGTCAAGGCATACAAAATATTAAAAATCGTTTTTTTATTTAATTGGTATGGTTTTTTAAATGTTCGAACGTCCAAAGGGGCTTCGCAATCTGTTTGCTTCAATAGAACATACATATTAAACTATTAAAAATGTATTATTTCAGGTAACTGAATTTTGCACTCTCATATTACGAAATAAAAAACCGGAAAAAAAAAAGACATCAAATATGTGTCAACAATTTTTTTACACTCACCCTCACCAGACATGTACAACGCACACACAAGGTCAAAATAAAATCTTAAAAATTTGCCTCCTAGTAATTATCAGTTCGCTGTTTTTACAATCAAAAAACACTGAATATTCTATTATATTTTTTCTTCAATAACATATAACCAACAATTTTTACTTAAAAAGAAAAAAACAATATACAAATCCAATTCGAAAATTAATTAAATATTGGTTAAAGTATATATAGGCAGGGCCGTATCTGGGGATGGGTCCCGGTTCACCCCTCCCGCCCGAAATGTCAGCAAAATAATAACTGCTTGAATTAAATAGACCGAAATTCGGAATATATAACTCGGACATTCTGACCTCGCAAAGGGCCGTGCACTTTGATTCCTCTTACTTTTATTTATGTCTCTTTCTCTTCTATACTTTGTATAAAATAATCAAAATTTACAACGTAATTCGTACTGGCATCAACACAGAAAAAAATAACATAATCACAAAAATTCTATCCTAACATTTAACTTTCATTACATAAAATTAATATATTGTTTCATTACATTTTTCGTTACATAAAATTGTGACATTTTTTAAATAAAAATCACAAAAATCATATAAAATATAACAAACGTTACATAAAATTGGCACATTTTTCGTTACATAAAATTGGTATATTTTTCCTAATGGGAGGTAGCCTAAGAATTACGTTGTAATCAGGCCTGTATTAGAGGGTCTAGGGGGGCTGCAGCCTCCGACCCCACCTTATAAAGGAGCCTCAAGAGACACCCACTTCTGGCATGTAATAAAAAATTAATCTATCATTTGTCATATACATTAATGTTTTTTTAAAAATAAATAGAATTAACTGTACAGGAGCAAATGCATTTTTTAATACATTTATTTGTTAACAATTTGGTATTCATTTTTATTTCCTCCTAGAGGAGGAAACTTCGTAACAGTAAAATTTCGAGTTTCGTAAAATCGTACCAGAAATTTGTTTTAAGATATAACGAGTCGAAATCTACGTTTTTAGGAAATGCCTATCGGAATGTGTGTGCGTGTGTATACGCGCAACACACGCAAACACAATACTTTTATGCAAATCTTTGATTAAAATTTGCTAAAAAATTCGTTGTTTAAAATTAAATATATATATTTTTGGCATCAAAAATTCTACCCATTGTCTATATGATATTTAGTTTTGTTTACATTCATAATCATATGTTAATTCGTGAATTCAAAATAATAATATAGTTAAATTAAATTAAAGAAAATTTAGTTATTCTATAAAACTGATAATTTTATCACATCCGAAAAGGGCCCCTAATATTTCCGTAGCCCCGGGCCTATCATACACTTAATCCGGGCCTGGTTGTAATTAATATATACATATTCCTCCTACTGCTACAAGTTCCCGTAATTTTATAAAGTAATTTCAAATATTATTCCGTCGTTTTAAATAATTCTAAATAATCCTATGGTTGATGATTTAAATCTGATCTTTTATATAATACAGAATTTGAATAAATTATCACCGCTATCGTAACTAGGAATAGTTTTACACTGGTGAAGCACGTATCGAGATCACCATGCTTCGGCCATAAAGTTGCAAAAAAAAAGGAAAATAAAGGCAATCTAAAATGGAGGAAAAGTGAGATGAAGAAATTAAAAAAAAAACGTAACTTAACTGAAGCAAAATGTTGCACAAAAACCATAGAATACTATACGGATGTCTTTCAGCTTAGCATAATAATTACTGATTTGTTATACAAATCGTAACTGAGTGTCTAGGTCACGAGACTATCTACTGAAAATTTAAAATGACCTGCGGCCGGAAAACACGAGATACGTGTTGGCTGCTTTGTTGTTAAAGACGCGGAGTTGTCACTATTTATGTTATCTACTTCCGGACTTATTTCACCGAATTATATGCCGACTGCTTTTCGTAAATAATAATCTCTCAAGACCCTGAAGTTTTCAGTCATGATCAACATCCAATAACCAAAGAAGTTGTATAACAATATTGGCAAGGAAAGATTGGGAGCGACTTTCTCGCGAATTCCACAGTTCATTCTGATGTTCTTGAGAATGAACTGAGAGACACAGCGTCGAAGAAGACCGCTGTGGCTTTGTCACAATGTCAAACATTACAATTCTGTCATCAAACTTAAAGAAATGTATAAAATCAGGACGTAAGACGAATGTGACAGAGAAAGTAACGGCTAATCTTCGTCAGATCAAACTTTTACTTCCAAACTGAAAGATAAAAATTTGATTTGATTTGATTTGAAAGACAGCGTAATTAGCACTAAACGTCAATTGATTCGCATGTGGTAACTTTTGGTAAAACAGAAGCTTCCCAGTGCGAGCAAATTTCGGTATTTTATAATATTTTTAACGTTTGTAAATTTTCCCAAATAAATGCGGCATTAGCTGTATAATATTTTTCGCTCTAAATCGGTCAATTTCTGTTTCTTGTATTGTTTATTGTTTTGTAACTTTCATGAAAAATCGTAAATAAACGTTAACGTTGCAAAACTGTCTACTCAATGATACGCTATCAGTCCAAAACATACGCACATGTTAAAATAACAAGATTCAAATGACCACTGCGCTATATTATTACGTTGAAATTACCTGTCACGATAAATGGAGTTGAAAGTTCGAACTTTTCGGATGATGCTGGGGTCAGCATTTCTTCATAAAAGAAATCCTTTGCTGATTCCTGCTGCGTCAGCAACTTTACGCTGCCTTTGTAAATACGATCCTGCTCTAGACCAGCGACAGTGTAGAAACTGTTACGTTTGTCCGCCGCAGAATTCATAATATGCGCCAACGGTTCTACACCGTCGTACAAAATTAACGTCGAGCCGACGCTGAATCCGTCGGAGGATTTAGCGTAATTAGTCCAATCCAAATTTACGCTCAACGATCGAATGGCCAATTTCGGAACAAACACGTCCTTCAATTTCGTCAATGCACTCACTGTTTTGTTGATGCGAATCCTTAGTCTGTCGATGGGACTACTGTTGCTACCAGTCTGTTCGTCCGGACGATCGCGTTTGTTGCGGAACTCCAATTCAGATGTTTTGCTTTTGACCAAGTTTTTCACTTTAACGATCTGTTCTTTCAGACTGGTCACGTTACCAGCTCGTTGCTGCAGATTATCACGCAAAGCATCGATACGTTTACCGATACTTTCCGATACGAATACTTTTCGGTTATTTTTCGACAAGCCGCTGCTACCCGTCGAAACGAAAGCTAGCGGCTTCAAGTTGCGTTTAATTACGGTCACGTTAATTACGCCGTTAGCGGACAACGAGCTATTTTCTGAATTCAATATTATCGCTTGATGGCTACCCGGCGAATTTTCGACTCTGATTATTATCGCAACTAATAAAATCAGAGAAATATGAAAAAAAATCCTCGTTACTGAGCGAGACATTACTACTGCCACTGATAAATGCGTATATCGATTTATCATCATCTGGAGAAAGATAATCGCAGGTAACCGAACAGAAGGATGATAATAAACGGCACGCGGATATCAGGGTGCACAATGATTGTCCTACCACATGCTGCGTGTAACATTGACGAAATGAAAAAAGAATTAACAGGAATCTCTCTATGATGATGCACATGGATAAGAGTTCATTCGGTTTTTGTTATGTCATCGTCTTTACACTTGAAGTAATACACCGTGACTAGAATGATGAACTCTCTTCAACGGTCGACGACAAAAGATTTATCCTCTTTCATCGAAATACTTAACACGCACCGGTATCGTAATTGATGTTTTTTCTTTGTTTTTTTTTTTTTTTTGTTTTTTTTTTAGAATATTCTTTATGATATTTTTTTTCCTGTTATTCGTTCGATTAGTATCATTATTTTGCAAAATATTATGCATAAAACGCGTCCGATACGACAGTTAAGTATTCATGGCATTCACCTCGGCATCTTGCTTAAACGACGCAACGGTTTTTTTTCGTTGAAAGAGAACAACAATTTGTGGTTATAAATACGCGAGCTATTCCATTATAAGAACAGTAAGTCTCTTATGCGTGGCCCTAGTCAATAGTTCAACAAATGCTGATTGCAATTTTCGAACAAAGCTGAAGCCTTCACACTTCTCTTAACGTCTCCTAGCAACCGTGTTCAGCATAGAGCCACCAGGAAAAATCTCTCAAAATGAAAATGCACTTATACGGCAGCTTGAATTTATTTCAATGTAAAAATAGGACGTTCGAGCATATTTGCTTATCTACAACTCGGTAAGATGAATAATACTCGTACTTCATACTGGTTTGTATAATCTACCTATTACCCGGAATGTATTAGGCTTCGCAGTATACAAAACAAACCGATTATCTGATGGGTGCAAAAGAAATAAAAAACAAAATAATCCGTGAAATATTAACGTTGAAGATAAAAAATCATGTAACGTTCTCGTGCTGACTGTAACTAAATCTGTAACCATGTTCTGTCATGCTTAAAAGACATTTGTTTAATTTTGCGAAAAATCAGTCAGTTAAAACCAACTCTTTTATAAGAGCTGTAAAAAATTATCAATTAAGAATCTAAAAAGTATCGCCAAGGCAAGATCCAAGGGATCAAATTTTACATATTCATATGACGTTCGCCAAAGGACCTGTGATGCGAAAATATGTGATTTTTAAAAACGGATTCTACTTTTTGTTACGGCCATGATGAGGAGTATGTTTTCGAAGAACAATTTACCGCGATTGAGATGAGTAAATTCGTAAATCCATCGACTGAAAGAGTTGCGTTTCTAGCAGTAATAGTGCTAAAGGTTTCTGAGCAAGAGCGATGATATTTCATTCAATCCGCTTTTTTTTTTGTACGAGAACCATTTTTCAAGGTTAGCTTGAGGTTGAAAAAATTCATGATAAATGATAATTAGCGTGTGATCACTGCTAGGTCGCTGTGGCAGTGTACCACTGTTTTGTTGGTTAGTTGAGACGAACAAATTTCCAAGTCTAGGTTGGACCACGAATGATGGGAAGAGTTGTAATGAGTTTGGATTTTAGCGTTCAGGATAGAGAGATTTCCATGCAACAGAATCTTTTCCAAATTCCAAAATCTTACCTTTTTTTTTTTTTTTTTTTGTAATAGGGGCTGCTCCGTAAGATACTGTGTGAGTTAAAACCACCGCAATAAGACGAAGGGCCGAGGTAAGCAGTTTATAACTGACGACAATGATTCTTCGACTAGATTTTCTCCTAGAGGGAAATAAGAAGTGAAAATCGTAATGGGATCTTTCATAGAAATAGTAGCGGTTAAGATTTGTAAATTTGTTTGTAGTGTTATTTGCCGAAAATGAAGGTTTGATTTTACAGCTAGCATGATGCCTCCTTTGTTACGTCAATTTATGTTTGATGAATTCGTAATATTTTTATACCCTGATCGGAGACAGTTTCGCTTTGATTTTAAGTGTTTTTCTTAAAGACATATTGCTGCTGGAGGAGAGTAATAGTTTATTCATATTTTAAGATCTTCAAAGTGGGAGAAGAAACCGTTGCAGTTTCATGAAATAATGGTATTCCTTGTCGTAGAGAATAAATTTAAGTGTGTGTGTGTCTGAAGCTTTGAATGAATATGTGACGGGAAAGTATAAAAAATTCCAGGTTAGCTTGATGTAATTAGTTGAAGAATTTTTATTATTTTTGTAATTTCTGTTTTTGTTTTACGGTGTAGGATGTATTCGTAGTTTTGTTTGAGCTGACGGTTCAAACCGGGAATGTCTGAAGTAAATTCTGTTGCAATTATGTAGGCATCTTGCGTATTTATGTACATGTCTACATAAATAATTAAATTTGCTGAAGTTAGTGTGGATTCTAATTCGCTGGTCCGTTCCAATTCTAAATACGTTTTGAAAATATTTTTAATTGACAGTTCTCTGACTTGAGTCCACCACTGTGCTCTTCTGTGATATCGAGTGCGTTCTTTGGATTTCTGTTTTTTTTTTTTTTTTGTTTCAGTTTTCTGATCCGGTTTTCCCACTTCCTTTGGAACTGAAGGTGTTGCAATTGGAAATGAGCTTGAAGATTATGAAGATTTTGAGGGTGTAGTACGTTTTATGTTTGGCTGGCCTACTCGTATTAGTAGAGGAAATTGATTGTTTACATCCGGATTTTCGTTTGCGAGCCAGTGAGTTTTCTAATCTATTACTCGAATGTTGATTATTAGTAATGGTAGATGAAGCGGTAGGGTTGGTTGGTGCGGAATTAATTTCTAAAATATCCCGTAGGTGTACATTTAATGGGCAATCATTCCCTTTGTGACCGGTTTCGTGGCATTTAAAGCAGACAAATTCGTCATAAGTTAAAAAGACACGGTAACTTTTATCGTTATACTGGAGAATAAAAGACGTTGGTAATTGGATGTTGTTAATAGTAGATTTGCACTATTTTAATCACTATTTATTTTAATTTATTTTTAATATTTTTTAAACGCCGCGTCCGCTTAACGATTTCGCTTTTAATATTATTTTCTCGCCAGAGACACGTTTTTTGGTTATTTAGATTTAACCGCCATTTTTATTTACCGCGGCACTACGCAAAAAAAGGACTAAATATGGCCGCTCGTCAACCGTTCGCGATGGAGTCCTTTTTTTACCTGAGTTGTTGACCAGCGTTACTGTGGTAGTAAGTCCGTTTTTTGTTGTTGTTTGTTTTCCACCTGTGTGTTTCGTTTGTTTTTTCCCGTTGTCACCTTCGTTGTGCATCGCCCGTGTATTTTAATGTTTTTAAATTCGAATTTCATAACCAGTTTGTTGACCAAATAGTCCTTTTCAGGACTCCTCCGTAGTTGTTTTCGTAAAAGTCCGCTTAGACTTACGTAGTTTTTATCGAGTGTTCGTTTTTGTATAATACAATTTTTACATCCGGAATTTTAGTATTTCGAAATTAACCGTAAACAGATGTTTTCGGGGATTTTAGCATACACTGGCCAATGGCCAAATTCTTCGTGATAAGGTAGTACTTGTGCGAGGCTAATTGAAGATTTAGATTAGATTTTTGAAAAATTTCTAAGATGCTATTAGGAATTATGGGGCTGACGTTCGATAAGATCATTTTACGAGATGCCGTATTTAGTTTTCTCGCCTTTACAAAATGTTCTCCAAGTCGAGGACGTGAACTGTTACAATCGCAATATTTTTACTCGCTAAACACATTCATTATTATTCTATTATTACTGACTTGTGCGGCGGCTAAAATCCTTTTTTGTATCTTTTACTAATAATTTGACGGCTTGAAGGTAGTCAATTATTTGAAAATAATTTAAGATAATGCCTTGATGTTGGATAGTTGAAGTCGGTGATAGGAGTGATTTTCTTCTTTGTTTTATCGGCATAGGATAGCGCGTTATTATCTGTAACGGTTTGGTTAGAGTACATATTAGTAGCGATAGAGCAATTATTCGTGTTCGGATAAAACGGAACGGACTCGCCGGTATTCGGTTGTTGATGCATGGCAGCGATATTTCTCCGGCTACCTGCTGATAAGAGCGAACTATTACGGTACATTAAATTACATTACGACTCGAAAACGTTTTTTTAAATTGAGGTATTAATTTTAATTTCAATTAAAATGTAAATTATTTAGTACTAATTTTGTTTGTTATTAAGGTATTTTTATTTTGTAACACTCCAAATATGTCGATTTTTAATTATTAATCTCTACAATGTTCAAATATATATATATATATATATATATATATTTCCGCACTATGTTATCATTATTATAATTCATTAATTTTATCACGAATTTACAGATATAAATTTACTCAAATTACTATTACCGTATTTACTCGCGTAATTTATGCATCCTAATTTTTTCACAGATTTTTTTTGAAGAAATATTATAAATCATATTTTTGCGTTATTAAAATACATTAATAGGTTCAACATTACTAGACAATGTCTAATTTCTTAAATATAAATTACCGGCACTCGAATTTATAAATTACCCTAATGTAATAAATATATTTGGTTCGAAATAAAGGTAACTGATTTCACTTAATAAGTATTTTGTTTAGGTAAGGGGTAATTTTGAAATGCACACCTATTACGTATAACCCGAAAAATGTAGGTTGATCTGATTCCCCGCGTAATTTACGCACCCCCTTTTTTGGCAGGTTAAAAACGACATAAAAGTGCGTAAATTACGCGAGTATATACAGTAATAATAAACTGTGCAAAAAGTATAATTGGCCGATTTGAAATCACTGAGCAAAAGCGCGCTGTACTCATTTAATATATAATCGAGCTGTCTTGATTTGATTCAATATTATTCGATCGTGGTTTCGAGTACTGAAAGAACCGTTTAGATATCTTTCAAAAATTTCCCGCTTAACAGGAGTAAAAAACAAGTGATTGAGAAATACACAAAAAATCTGAAATTTTGCCAGCTAATTATTTGGCACATATTTTACAACACAATAAATAATTAATCTTTTACATAAAATACCAAAAGCAAAACTGAAAGAAAAACGAACATGATCAACAAAAGCTATTAAAATTTAACAAAACCATCACATCGAACAACCCGAAAAAATCAAAATTGTTTCTCTGATGATAAACAGTGTAATCGGTTTCGAAACGTTAGAGTCAGTCAATGATGAATTCTTTCAACGTGGTTTCTACCGAAAATGGACATCTAGATAACTTCAACAACCACGAAAACCTTTCCTCCTTTAAATCAATAACCCGAAAAAAGGGCGAAGAAGTATACCAACAGAATAAAAAGCCGCTACATTTGCTGTTTTACTGTTAACAGTTCCACTAACTTCCCAAAAAGAGCTTATAATGCGCGTGGTTTTAATCAAATCGGAATTTCTATTAGAATAAAAATTCGTAATGTATTAAATTTTTTTTTTCCAATTTACTGAAATAAATGCGGCAATTTTTAATAAATATATTGATAAAGTTTAGTAATTAAAACAGAACTCAATATTATAGAATATTTTTTCTTTTCGTATCTCAATCAGCTGAAAAAAACAAAATTAAACTTGAAAAACACCGTAATGTAACAGTTAAAAAAAAAAACGTGTAATCTAAATGCATAAAACATTATACATACATACATTATCTATAAAAAAAAAAAAAAAAAAAAAAAATACATTATCAGTTTTTAACAGTATAATAACCTAATTCACAGTGTCAACATTACCGTCACCAAAGTAACTCAACAGACAAATGTAATAAAAAAAAATAAAAAAAACAGCATTCCAAAACCACGTTCCTCCATGTATTTCTTACCTATTAGTTTACGTGACTATGAAAAATCTGCATCATAACATACAAACAAGAAAATAACTTCGGACAATACACTCTTTTCAAATTCTTCAATCTATAATAAACGATAAGAATCACTAACCGTAAAAATGTACGAATAAGTTTCATATTGACACTACACACAATCAACGCCATAACTCTACACGGCGAATAAAAATATTTTCCTATAAATTAATACCGCAATTCGCATCACTGTTCGCAACATACTCGACTAACAAACTTAAAATCCTAGCATCAAGTTCCAAACTAAAGTCCAAGTCAACTTGGTTCAAAATAATTGGATACCGAAAAAGTCTAACAAAAGAAAAGCACTTAAAGAGAAATGAACTCTCTAGCCTTTTACTTTCTTCAATATCAAGCGACTTAATTCATTATAAAATTTCATAATCGCTGCCTATGGCAAACGTACAAAAACCAGCTAACCAGAAAGATTTCTAACTAACTTAAAGTGTCATCATTTTGAAGGTAATGAAGGCATTAGTTAACTTCCAATTCTGTTATAACAAATTCACCGCGATTAAATTTATATTTTCACCATTTGAAATTTTTATTAATTTCTGCATTACAATTATCAGTCGCTATTACTTTTTCGCTTTTCGTAAAAAATCAAAATAAATTCTTAATTCTAACTTTAGCTGCCACCAATTTATTTTCACTTTCATTCTGTTATCTTTGTTTAGATAAATAGAGAAAAGTCTGATACGGAAAAAAACAAATTGATTCTTTCGAAATAATTAAAATATATAAAATAGATATATGGAAAAGGATCACTTTTTGACATCGCGACATATGATAAGAAAAAAACGATGGTGACTTGGACATGCGATGAAACAAACGAAATACTTTTTATGTTACAGAAGGTGAAAGAAGAATAAAAAATAAAATATGGGAAAAGAAAATAGAAATAAATTATGTACATACGTACATAAGTGCATTTTCAAAAAGAAGGCCAAATTAGAGGTAATTAGTAGGAACTTACCCCCACGGCGGTACTTTGCACCTCTTTGGGACCAGAGCTGTAACCGGAACATACAAAAAGAAGAAGGGCGGTAGGAACAGATGAACTACCGGTAGAACTAGTAATCAACTCAGATGAGGAAGTACAGATAGAAATGAAAGAATTATTCAACGAAATATTAAGGGAAGGACCAGCGCCTATAGACTTTAGAAAAGGTAGATTGGTAATAATGCCCAAGAAACCAAATGCAGATAAATACGAAAATTACAGAATTATAAATTTATTCTCACATACTTCTAAAATAATGGCGCGAATAATATTAAACCGGATATAGCAAAAAATTGAAGAAAATCTGGATTTTGACCAATCTGGTTTTGGGAAGCAGAAGGGAACGAGAAAAGCAATATTGACTTTACAGTTGATAACAGAGAAACAACTAGAATCTAATAATACCTGAAAAAGGCATTTGATAGAGTCAGCTGGGATAAATTATTTCATATCTTAGAAGAAATTGGAGTACCAAATACAGAAGCCAGACCAATTAAAACATTGCATAGGAACCAAATAGCAGAGTTCAGAATTGAGAAGAGTATAGGTAAGACAGAAATACGCAAGAAAGTTCGACAAAGTTGTGTCACGTCACCCTCCTTATTCAATATTTATAAGAGAAACCGATGAATTTCGTAAAACACGAGGAGCTGGAAAAACGGAAAATTGGTGTACAAATACATGGAGTATCAATGATCAGATATGTGGCTAATATACTAATTTTAACGGAATCAGAATTGCAGGAAGCATTAAATGTTATAAAAAATCATCTAGAAAGTTATGAAAATAAATGAAGAAAAGACGAAAATTCTTGTATGTGAGAAAACACATACACAACAAAAACAAGATATTATAATTACTAACAAAACTGTACACAGAGCCAAAAAGGTAATATATCTGGGAAATCTGATAACAGAGAATGGAAAAAGCACACAGGAAATAAAGCGAAAGATTAATCTGGCAAAAAGCGTTTTTATGCAAAAATACGCGATGTTAACTAACAAAAGTCCATGGATATGAACCTAAAGAAAATACTATCCTAATCTAACCCTCTCATCTATAATCATCACTTCAACAATCTCCTTACCAAATATCCAAATTTTGTCAAAATATATACACTGACGACCCCAAATCAAGCGGAGCAGGATGTTCGATTATTCATGATTACAATGAAATACCATTTCCACGACCTCCATATTTCAGTCTTCTCAACCGAACTTTACGCTCTAAAATTAACCACAAACTACTCTATGGATCTTTCATTAAATAAGATTCTAATTCTAACAGACTCATTGTCGGCATTCCTCACAATCCAAAACTATCATAAAAAGAAACAACATCCCATTTCCCAAGAAATAGCAAATACTCTCTCATTTTCTCACAAAGAAGTCATCTTCTGTTGGATACCATCCCATTGCAACATCAGTCAAAATGAGAAAGCAGATAAAATAGCAAAACTATCTTCAACCATCTCTCCAATTCCAAACGTACCGATTCCTCTTTCAGACTTGAAAACCTCCAGTAAATCCTTCATACATAAATCGTTCCAACAATACTGGAATCAGATCCCAGACACAAATAAATTAAAAACCATAAAGAAATCCATAGATATTTGGCGAACCTCTTATCAAAATCCTAGAAAAAACGAAGTCGTACTATTCAAACTAAGAACAGGTCACTCAGCTTTCACTCACGGTTATACACTAAACAAACAGCCTCGTCCTATATGTGAATCCTGCACAGTCCCCATCTCCATCAAACACATACTAATCGATTGTCCAAAATTCCAAACCCAAAGAAACCTACACATCCGAAACGAAACTCTTGAATACTTAGTTTCAGACAATAATATCAAAACTCTCAAACTCTTCTCCTTTCTGAAAGATACCAATCTCTACTCCCTAATCTAAATCCTAACAGTACTCGCGTTTCTAGCCACGAGGGTGTACATAGCGTAATAAAAAAAAAAAAAAAAAAAAAATCGATATCTAAAAACGTTTTACGATCTAAAGTATTTTTAATTTTAACAATATTTTATTTTTTACTTTCATTAAAAGTTAATACGTTTTATTTTGAACTGTATAAAAATTATTTAAAATAAAAGTGAGTTTTCATCGATTGCTGATTTTATAAATATATTTGTATTTTGGAAAATTAAATAAATCATACTGCGTTTCATTGATTACATAAAAATTATGGAATTTTAAACACACATGTTTAATTTGTATAAAGAAAAGATCTTGATCAAAAACATCACATGAGTGTTTAAAAATTAGCTTGAAAACCGATATGGCGACAATACTAGCGCCGCCGCCGTAGATAATGCGGTCTAAATAAAATTTTTATTTTTATTAAAAAAACGATTATTTTTTGATACCTGCAATTTTTAATTTATATATACAAATATTTTTTGTAGAAAAAAAAAAACATAATGTTATTAAAAAAAAACTACAAATACTAACATACATATATGTATTTATAAAATTCCTTATTTGACGTTCAATTTATGTAGCCACGCGTACGCAGTAGGTTTTTTTTTGCTTGGGGGGGCTCCCTCATGCAAGATTATTCCCAGGCCCCGTAAATACTTAATCAGCCCCTGGTTGTTGCTTTATTTCATTTTTTTCCAAAGAAATTCATAATGTAAACAATTACAATACCCATTCACTTTATAGTACGATGTAATTTTTAATCTCATAAATACTGTTACCAACAGCAACGGAGATTAATAAAAAAAATTCAAATATATGATTAAAAACGATTTCGTTTTTATAACTCATAAATAAAATTTAAAGACTATAAAACTCGCGTTTCTCTACCTGTATATATTTTTAAACAAGGTATTCCAGTTTATCATGAAATATTTTTAATTAATGGATTTAGAAATATAGAATAAATCTATTATACAAAATCTACTTTAATGTAATCATGATATAAATGTATTAAATGTTTTGTCATTAATAGGTACCGCTGACAATCTTCTATTGCTGTTTAATTATAGTTGGTTAGAGAAGTGCCACTTTTAAAAAATAATAAAAAAGCAAGTTTTTAATTCGAAAAACCAATTTCTAAATAATGCGACTCTTTCTATTGTTTAATTCCTTTTTTGCAAGACGAAATTTAGTTGTATTAAAAAGCAAGGGAGAATAGTAAAAAACTAGATATGAAACAGAGTTTTTTAAACCTGAAATCATTACTTATAGATAAAATAAGTAATTATGGCCATAAATGGTAATGACTACGTTTTAATGGCAGAAGCACGATGTCTTACTGGCAGTTCCGTTTGTAAAAATGCATCATTAAAGTGCAATATCAGCATCGAATTGTAATTTCAAAGAAAAAATAAACTGATTTACAAGCGTCAGAAAATTTTAAAATCATGTTGTTAGGCACCGTACACGTACTTGGAAGGACAGAAATAAGTATAAATGATTATTTTATTTAATTTTAATTGAATAAATGGAAAATAAAACTATTTACAACAAAATTATACAATAAAATTTTGATATTACCATGTTGCATGATGTCACTAGAGGTTCTCGTATTAGTGGAAGTTGCTTGTCGCTAGAATTATTTGTCTAGTAAGTAGTCGTTCGATGTCATGTGGTGCCAGCCACACTGGCAGAGAAACGATAACAACTAGGTATGTTTCGCATAACTACGTTATAGGGGGTATTAATGCTACTTTCGGCACACTCTGTGCTGATGATAGAAATTAAACGAAACATTACATCTCAGACAATGATATTATTGAAGATCCAAGATTGAGATACGATCTGTTCACAAGAGATTCATCTGTGTATGGACCCTGAGTTGTATTTAATCATGCCACTAATTTAAATTAATTTTTTGAAGATTTTTAAAGTTCATTAATAATTTTGTTTTTCGTTGAAAACTTTATGCTGCAAAATTGGAAATAATGATGTTAAATTTCCGTGTAACATTAAAAAATTTTAATTTTGGGTCCGCACCAGTGGTTCTTACAAGGAGAGAGGTCACCGATTTTGATGAAATTTTGCATATCGATAGAAAATTATGAGTATATGAACTGTGTAAAATATTAGAGTGCACCTTTTTGATTTACGCGAGAAATTAAAATTTTTAGCAGCCGCATTTAACGGGTAATATACATATAGCCGTTTAGACAAAAACATCTAAAAAATCACAGATTATGTTTATTTGCTTTGTGTAGATGGTTCGGAACAGTGATTATTCCAAAATGAAGTATATTAAACAGAAAAATTATTAAAAAACAATAAAATAATTTTAAAAAATCTATTTTTAATTTAATAAAAATTTAAACACGTAATTTATTATATTTATATAGTATAAAAACACAACTGACAACGAACTTGTTTTG
Organism: Icerya purchasi; assembly: GCA_039619475.1. Classification (NCBI taxonomy): domain Eukaryota; kingdom Metazoa; phylum Arthropoda; class Insecta; order Hemiptera; family Monophlebidae; genus Icerya; species Icerya purchasi. Next base: position 293,217,204 of record CM077115.1, on the reverse strand, counting down.
TGGTGTAGTGGTAAATTAATGTCTATCCATACAACTTGAAAACGAATTTTAATTCTATATAAATATAGTAAGGTGAAACGGCTGTCCGTAAGATCCACTATATGCAGCTTCTAAAAATTTAAATTTCTCGCGTAAATCAAAAAGGTACACTCCAATATTTTACACAGTTCATATACTCATGGTCTTTTATCGATCTGCAAAATTTCATCAAGATCGGCGACCCACATGTCGTGACCTCTGCTTGACAGTCATGGTTTTGTAAACATTCTTCAGGGTTTTCGCGAAATAATGTATTCAGAAAACTGTGCTTTACGGTTATGCAAAAAGCTAGTGTTTCGTTCTTTTACCAGAAACCAAAAAAAATCTGCAGCAACAAAAAAGTTGAGAACCACCGGCCGTCTTTTGATACTTCTGACGGTGCCGAAAGTAATTGAATTAATAGCCAGAGGTTGCAAGAGTTTCTTTTCCTTTTGTATTTCAGTTTTTCTTGGGTTTGCGAATTTATGGACAATGGCATAACATTGTTATGAATTTTGTAGTGTGTTCTATTTCTTTTCTAATTGTTTTGTTAAGCAGTCATCTGGTAGACGCAGAAAAAAATATATTATTACATTTATATCCGTTTCATGATAAACTCCAGTTATTTTGACTATGAATTCATGAGCAATGCTGCAACATTGTCACTACAAATGTTGTCCTCCAATTCCTTTTAATTTTGTTACGGTCATTGACACTGATCATAGTCAGAGTCGTCCGTTTATCGTTTAAAATTTCTTTTCCTTCTGCATATTTTTCATCACTGCTATATCCCGGAACGAAAACACCTTAATTTATATCAATAATAAAAGATAAAAAAAGAGGACTATATGCCTCTCACTTTACCAGAAAATAAATCATAAAATGTTTAAGAGTTCTATATTTACAGTACAATTTTTTTAAATTTAAATTTTTCATTCATTTTAAATTCTGAAAAATTAAATTTTACCGTGCAGATCAAACGCAACTGAATTTCTTTTCCAGAATGAATTTAAAAGGTGGTAGTAGGGAAAAAAACAGCTAAACCACCCCACATAGACTCGGGGGATAAAATTTACCTGCATAACATTCTACTTAACTCTAGTTGAATTCGCAACAAGGCAGGTCTCAAATTTACAACCTAGTTTAGTAAAATAGTACTTAACTATTAGGCTACTCTGCTACCTCCTATCGTATAAATAAAAAAATTATTTTTCAATGATCGCTTCTATTAAAGCAAAAAATTTAGCGCATATATATGTGTTCACTGAAAGACTTTTCGTTTTTTATCAGTTAAATAAATAATTTGTTGATACTTCTATAAACAAACTCGTATGAATGGTAACAAATTAGGAGCAGCTCTGACTACTCTATCATTAAAAAAATAAAATTTGAATATATTTCGCTATAAAATTAGTTTAAAACGCGGGTAAATAGCCCCTCCTCCTCAGGGAAAGAATAAAAATTTTGTGTCAACTGAAATATTTATTTTTTTATTTAATATATTCGACGAAATCCTTTAATGAAAAATATTTCCTCAACTTTCTGAATTATTTGATATTGAACAACTTTTTATAATCAGAAGTAACCTAAAATGCTACACCTTTAAAATAGGCCGAAAGAAAAAAACCAAAGTAAAATGAGCCTTACACTTTTAACGGGATATTGGAAATAATAAAATTAAGCTTCCCAATGAATAAGCCCAACGACACTAATAAAAGTAGGCGATCAGCTTCTTTCTCTCGACCTTTTTTACCTTTCCAGACTTCTTTAATATCTGATTACTTCAAACAAAATAAACTTCAGACACTTCGGTTTCGAACGAGACAAGTTTTGAATCCGTGACTTCCTGTTCCATAGCTGGCCTCTTCTTTAAAAACTATCACCCACCAAATTTTTTAAAAAACGACATTTATAATGATTAACGAAACTGATCATAAATGAAATTATTTTACACTCCTTTCGTACATATAGAAATACGACAAAATATTAAGGTAGTTACGATGCAAAAATATAAAGTACGATTAACTAAACAAGATACACAGCCTTATTTAATCAAATATCTTAGACCTCGACTCAATGGAACACTAAACAAAAAAAAAAAAAAACAACTGATTTAAACCGTATTATTTTTCTTTATACTTCATACAAAATTGAGTTCCGGTAAATTTCGTTATTCAGTAAATAATAAAGTTGAAATAAATATCGTATTAAAAAAAAAAAGGAAATTTTAATATACTTTAAATAAATTATTACATTAAAATAATAGTAATCTTTATATTTACTTATAGTAGTGACTCCAAAATTAAAATTTTTTATATATTAAATTTAAACTGTAAAAATAACGGAATATGAGTGTATTCATTTTTATCTTGATACACGATCAAATTTATATCAAAATTGATGCAAAAATAATTATATAACAAAAGATTCGTGTTCAAAAAAGACGATATCCATTTATATCGAATCATGATATTAACCATAAAATAAAACTTTTCAAAAATCATCGAAAATGAGATAAAACAACAACCTTAAAAAGAAGTAAAACAAAGATAAAAATCAAAAATCAAAAACAAATAAATATACTCATATAAAACAAGAAAAGGCAAAGTGCAAAGGAAAGCGGAGGCGTATCTGGTAAATATTAAACAAAGCACTATTATCAGCAAATACAAACTCAGCTTTTAATTATAAGTGGCTAATGATTAATCATTAAAACAAGTTCTGGTTTTATTTTTTCAGTCAAACTTAAAAATATAACTTTCAATGTTCGTGATAGTATTCGGTGGTGTTGTAACAGCATAAAATGTAGAATAATTCAACATTTTTGAAGAGTGAAAAAATAGAACCCGGGTTAACGTGACATAATAACTGAAAAACAAATGGAATGAAAATCTAATCACTTTTATACATTTATTTTACTTTCACCACTATGAAAAATTGCTCAATAAGTACGTATCAATAAAACAATATCGATCTTCAGTTCAAGAAAAAAAGCAACTAAATACTCGTTGAGCGTAAAGAACATCAACAACTATAAAATTAGAATATAATCCTTTTTTATACAAAAATTATATAATTTCGATTGAAAGAGATTTATTACAAGCTCCGACTCGCACCACAATTAAGTTCTTTCCCACAGTTATTAGGATTCCGTACACATATAATGTACAGAAGCCTAATAAGATAGTTCAGAAACGACAAAAAGATACAAATAAAAATCAATAACTCACGAACGGATTAACTTATAAGCTTCAAAATTGGAGCGTAAAATTAAAATTCTCTTTAAGACAATCTGTAACTTCAAACCAACCGGTTACTCTAGGCGTGAAAAAAAAAAAAAAAATCGGCAAAAAGGCATATGGGGATATAAAGCGACCTCAAAAATCACATAAAAATTCATAACTCACCACCAGGTAAACCTTTAAAAGCGAAACTCAAAATATAAAATAAAACAAAGAAGTGCTTTCATAAAAGCAAAAAATTACGTTTAAAAAATTACACAAACCCCCCTTTGGGCCTAAAAACAGCAAAAAAAATTATGTTCATGTAAACAATAGCACGATTAAAAAAGTAGAGAAAACCAAAACGTATCTCAAACTTCTGTACAAAGGACCGCTTTGTAGAAAATCTATAGCCAAGCTTACAAACTTGATATTTAGGTCCTCAAAGCGCCTAAAGTTTGAAAGTTTTGAAAAAAATATTTTTTCCTCCAGGCATGTGATATATCGTTGGAAAGATTGCTATTTGTCGAAAACGAACCCATTTTCATTTTCTTAACGAAACTTTCAAAGTTGGCGAAAAGTTCCAAAAGCGCACTAAATTACGTGTGCTCTCCTTACGGCGCGAATATAATCAAAAATTTCGAACAAGGTTAAAAGGGCATCTCTGTATATTTTCATAGTTTGGAACATCCGGGTTTTCAGTCTTACAAAATTAGGCCACCAGAGTGCCGAAAGCTCAGAATTTTTGAAAAAATATTTTTTCCCCCGGATGTGTAATATATCGATGGAAAGGTTGCTATTTGTCGGAAACGAACCCGTATTTCATCAAAACTTTCGAAGTTCACGAAAAGTTCGAAAAATGACTATAGTTAAAAATTCTAAACGAAGTTAAAAATATGCGCATACCCGTATATTTCTCTAGTGTGTACCATTCGGATTTCCAACTTTAAATTTGGACTCTCGGGGCGCCAAAAGCTCGGAATTTTTGAAAAAAATATTTTTTTCCCGGATATGAAATTGAATATTTTGGGCATATAATTAGAGGAAAAAAATATGACATTTTACGTTTGGTCATAGAAGAGAAAATTCAAGGTAAAAGAGGGCCAGGAAGAAGAAAAACGGAATGGTTGGACAATATTAAGGACTGGACTGGACTCGAGAATCTTAATGAACTAATTAGAAAAGCGGAGAAGAAAACGCGGTAATGATGGTGATCGTCAACGCTCAGGGACTGAGTATGGCACTCTTAAGAAGAAGAATGTGATATGTTGGTGGAAAGATCGCTAAAATCGTATTTCATTTCCTTAACAAAATTTTCAAAGTTGGCGAAAAGTTCCAAAAGCGCACTAAATTACGTGTGCTCTCCTTACGGCGCGAATATAATCAAAAATTTCGAACAAGGTTAAAAGGGCATCTCTGTATATTTTCATAGTTTGGAACATCCGGGTTTTCAGTCTTACAAAATTAGGCCACCAGAGTGCCGAAAGCTCAGAATTTTTGAAAAAATATTTTTTCCCCCGGATGTGTAATATATCGATGGAAAGGTTGCTATTTGTCGGAAACGAACCCGTATTTCATCAAAACTTTCGAAGTTCACGAAAAGTTCGAAAAATGACTATAGTTAAAAATTCTAAACGAAGTTAAAAATATGCGCATACCCGTATATTTCTCTAGTGTGTACCATTCGGATTTCCAACTTTAAATTTGGACTCTCGGGGCGCCAAAAGCTCGGAATTTTTGAAAAAAATATTTTTTTCCCGGATATGAAATTGAATATTTTGGGCATATAATTAGAGGAAAAAAATATGACATTTTACGTTTGGTCATAGAAGAGAAAATTCAAGGTAAAAGAGGGCCAGGAAGAAGAAAAACGGAATGGTTGGACAATATTAAGGACTGGACTGGACTCGAGAATCTTAATGAACTAATTAGAAAAGCGGAGAAGAAAACGCGGTAATGATGGTGATCGTCAACGCTCAGGGACTGAGTATGGCACTCTTAAGAAGAAGAATGTGATATGTTGGTGGAAAGATCGCTAAAATCGTATTTCATTTCCTTAACAAAATTTTCAAAGTTGGCGAAAAGTTTAGAAGGCATGAAAACTGACGGATCTCTATCCCTCTTTGCAACGTGAAAAATCTGATTTCTTCGCTTTGAATTTAGTATTACGTACATTTAAATTATAGTTATGTTTAACTTAACATGCGGAATCCTCGGCGCATGAAACATCATGCTTCACTGAACTTGTTTTTTAATTAATATAGTTCTAATCAAAAATTTCAATTTTTTAATATCTTTTAGTATTTATCTTTTGAAATCAGAACTCTTACGAGAACATAGAAGGAAGATAAAATTTCAAAGGATCACAAAAATGTCTTATCTTCACTTATACATACTGAACAACAATAAATTTAATGCTACAACCGAAAAATTGAATATACAAGGAAGTTATGTTTGTAAAATACTCGTGCCACAAAAATGGTATTCCAAAAATATTTATCTAAACTCAAATTTTAGAACGGTTTTAGTATCGTTTTAATGAAATTAGAATTAAAAATTTAAAGCTTTCACAGTGATTACTCATGATAAATTCGTTCGGTTGGATTTGCTTTGTTTCACTTCGTTTGGTTTAGCTTCCGTTGGTCCAATGCCCGGGGCCGTGCCCTCTGGTGGTTCTTCTGGATAGGTTTCGAGTGGGTCCTCAGGTGCGGATTCCAAGCAATTTTCAGGTAGTTCCCAGTCCTTGTTCAGGTAATTCAACTGTTTCTGTTGTAATATTTCATATTTTTGTTCTGTTCACTTGGTTGTTCCGTGCGTTTTCAGTTTTATTTTTTATAAGTTATTCGTTTTCCCCCCCTGCCAGAACTGTGATCCGATGTTTTTTGTTCCTTTTGTAAATTTTTCTAATACCTTTTTTCTCATATGTTTTTACATTTTATCTTCGGTTGTTATGGGTTTTGTCGGTTTTTCCCGTTTAGATTTTGTGGTCCTTTTATTATTATTAATTTTTTTTTTTCTTCATATGTTTTTATATTTTATCTATCTGTTGTTATGCGTTTTGTCGGTTTTTCCCGTTTAGATTTTGGTTCCTTTTATTATTATTTTTTTATGTTTTTATATTTTTTCTATCTGTTGTTATTGCGTTACGTCGGTTTTCCTGTTTAGAGGTAGTTTATCTGTTTTGATTTGGGTTTTTCATGATTCCTGATTCTTATTTTAATGTTGTTGTCGATCGCAATTTTCGCTCCGTTCTTCAGTTTGCTTCTGATGATGGCCAGTGTAAGCTGGTCGAAACTTTAAGCGAATAAACACAGTTGTTTCCGGAAATTAGAATTGTTCATTTCTAACATTACTATAGCACTATTATCTTTTTACTATCAAATTAATTTAAAATCATTCACGCTTTATCTGTTCATTCACATTTTAAAAAGTACCTAAAAATACCACTTAAATTAACATTTTATCGTTCAAATAAAATAAAACTTTCAAAAACATTAAAAAATATAGCGTGCACAATAATTTTAAAACAAAATGCAATATAAACTAGTTTCTATTATTACTATTTTAGATCTAATAATTGTAGCCATTCAGGTTGTTCATAATTTATTTTCAATATAACAATGAATGTTCTTAAAAAAATAATCACATGCAGATTATTCACTAATACTATATCAGAAGAGTAATTGATCAATTACTTATAAGCTTTGGTGTTTCTCCTCTAACTGGAAATCCAGTGGCTATTGCGAAGGAATACGGAAATATTAAACCATACCTGGAAATAGTAATTACAATATCTTTTACAACTGCATTTCCAAATTCGCAATAATACACAAGAAATTATTTTAAAAGAAACACTATTTCCCAAATATATATATATACATATATAAAAACTCGGCCATTTTTACCTCGCAAGGGACTGTGCCCCTTGACCCATCTTGAGTACATTTCTGTCTCTATCTCTTCTATACTTTGGTATAAAATGATCAAAATTGACAACATAATTCTTAGGCCGGCCCCCCATTACATCAATGTAGTTTTTACATGCTTCTCCCTATGGTGAGACTTCCTATTCATCAACCTGCACAGTAATAAGAAGTGTATTCATTATGTTTCCAAAAACGAAAATCACCACCGAACGCAAACGCGAATTGCGGAAACGAAAACGGAACGACGAACTGTGCAATTGCGAAGAATTTGACACATTAATACGTGATACGCCTTTTGGTTCGAAAACGGCAGATGCAGAAAAGTTTGAAGCGCTTGATAGCATTTTAAGTTAACCGCCCCTGTTATACTAATAAAAAATAATAATAAAAAAAAATTATCTAAAGGGACCTGATTTTTTTACGTTTTTTGATGAATACTCAATTTATGTTCACTGATTTTCATCATTACTCACATGGTATCTTGTCTAGTGAACAAAGAATCAGTAAAATCGGTCTGTATAAATATGAGTTATGCGCGAACAAAAAAAAACAAAAAAAAACAAAAACATACGTGACTTGGAAGTCACTAAAAATTAAAATATTACAAACGTCATACAAAATTGGGACATTTTTTCGTTACATAAAATTAAGACATTTTCTTCTAATGGAGGCCGGCCTAAGAATTACGTTGTAATATATATTAATTACAACGTAATTCTTAGGCTACCCACCCATTAGAAAAAATGTCCCAATTTTATGTAACGTTTGTTATATTTTATAGGGTTTCTGTGATTGTTATTTTAAAAATGTCACAATTTTATATAACGAAATATGTAACGAAAAAATGTCTTAATTGTATACAATGAAAGTTAAATGTTACGATAGGATTTATGTGATTATGTTATTGTTTTGTGTTGATGCCAGTAAGAATTACGTGTAAATTTTGATCATTTTATACAAAGTATAGAAGAAAAAGAGACAGAAATTAAAGCAAGAGAGGTCAAGGGGCACAACTCCTTGCAAGACCAAAATGGCCGAGTTATATATATACATATATATATATACATATATATATATATATATATATATATATATATATATATATATATATATATATATACACATATCACAAATTATCAATCCGGTTCGAATAAAATGTAAAATACGCATTGACAGCATGGTTTATAATCTATTTCACCCACTGCCATTTCTGATGTAATAATTTTAACACAAAGAAAATAAAAAAATATTTATTCCGCCGTCGTTATTATAAACGGTAGACATTATTAATAAATGGCTTACGATTCATGTCTTTGCACTGGCGGATAGCTTCATTAAACCCACTACATAACGAAATATCGTCTTGTTGTTGAGCACACTGTAAAAATTGCTTTATTTCCCAAGCACATGGTCCAGTTTGTTCCGTTTGAGCAGCGGCGGCTTGCGGTGGAGCTGCTTCATATGCGGCACCAGCTGGTGCTACGTGACCGTCTGAACCACCACTGAACATTCCGGTTACAGCATGACCAACGGCATGCCCCTAACAATCATCATATTCTTTATTTTAACTTTATAATAATAAAATTTATATATACTCATATATATATATATATATATAATAGTGTGTACATGTCTGTGTGCTAATGTATAACATGAATTATTTTGTGATAAACAATTGTATTACCAACGAATTATGCATAAAATCTTAAATATTTTCTGTCCTTAAAAAGCAAATATTTAGGAAATTCATTATCTTGTAGTATTAAGGCTGCTAAAATTATAATTTACCATAGTGGTTTAAAATACAATGATCCAACCATATTTTAAAAAATTCTACAAATATTAATTTTTAAAAAGCCAAACAGAACAAAATATTTTCAATTCTCTAAGAAATTATCTGAACCACCGTGGTCACTCAAATATAATTTTTAAATTTCTGGCTATGCCGGTCCAAATCCTCCCGATTTCTTGATTATTAGAGTTGTACAAAAATAATGGAATCTCTTTTGTTACTATTGATAATATTTGATCGCCGCAGCATATTCTATATGAATAAAACAAAACTTCGCAATTTATTTTGGGTAAAGTACATTAAAAAGTGTATTCATTTTCCGCTTTATATGATTTTTTCTTATTAAAAATATCGTTTGGATATTTTTACTTTTTTTCCAGTTTTACAACAAAATTCTCAGTTAATTTCCGGTTGGGTGGCCACCATGTGAACTATTATCTATCGTTTTTGACAAAAAATCTAAAATTTTCCCAATGTCAACTATTTTTAATATTTTATTTTTCAAACCAGAAATGTCCTTTACCACGAGTCTTACTTAAACATTTTTTATTAAGAAATTATTATTAAATGATCAATATGCACATATTCATAAACAGATTTGAAATAACTTTTTCTGGGCTTGAACTATTTACTACAGGTTTACTCATACCAATAGTCAAGACACAAAGCCAAGCCAAGCTATACCATTTATTTTTTGTACTCTTTACCAAATTTAGATTTCTTCAAAGTATGGATTATAACAAGCAAATTAACATTAAAACCCAGCGTTTTCCCAGGCACAATGCTGATGCTTTCATTGAACTATGGTAAACCACGCCGCATTTAACAAATCCTTAAACAATAACCCGTTCCTAATGAACAAAACAATTATAATTTGTCTACTAAGATTACAGACCGACCAAGTCATACGGACTTGTTTTTATTTCTTTTCTAACTTATCAACACGCAAGTATTAATACAAACAAAAACTGATCGCAATATAAACTAATTTCATGAACAAATAATTAGACAATATATTACTAACAATCAACTCAAATAATGTAAAAAAAAAACAACTAACAAACAAAATAATACAATATACCGAAATGAACCAAAATATACCGTCTCCAAACACAGTACATGCCCTTCCTTTTTACCAATGCAACGAATAATTTTTAATAAGTCAATAGTAACAACTGGAGACGGATGGCTCTAACTTTTAGTGCACATGAACTCTACAGCTGACTTCGTAGATGCAAGTCAACCCTACTCCAAATCAAGAGCTTCGTTAATGTTTAGTTTTCTATTAGCTGTTAATAATTCATATTCAGGGTCCTAATATAAGCAACTGATAACTTTAGAATGGAGTTGAAAATCTTATGTATTGTTCGCCACTATCACAATAAGCCAACATTCTGCCCAACACTTTCTTTTTCTTTCAGTGAACAGCATGTGTATGTACACACACACAATAAGTTATTAAGGCGAATGTGTTTTATAATTCGAATTTACATAGTTTTATACCGATAGGTTTCAAATGATAAATGACGAAAATTTTTATAAATCTACACTTGTAAACTATGAAAAAAATTTATTGAATTTTCAATTACCATCGATTAATCGTAAAAGGTACTCAAATAAAAAATACTCGCTGCTGCGAAAAAAATGAATACGTAGTAGCCAATTAGGTAAATTAAGAATAAGGCAACACCAGGAAACACTACGAAATATGCTTAATGTTTATTTGCATTGTAACAAAAGATCTATTATGTACTGACAAAACGAAAGCTGATTTTTTAAAAATAAAGTTGAGCCATTATACAAAAAATGATGTCATAGAAACTAGAAAACTTTTTAAGGATTATTTTAATTTAAAATAACAATTTTATATTGGACAAGATTATATTATTTTTTCGCGTCTGCTAGTTTGTCGACCCTTTCTGGTAACTCTTCATTTTGTTTGGTTAACGAGACATTTTCTTTCCTCACACTTTGCAGTAAGTCAATCGTCTCAGCCAGCTTAATTTGTGAAGCATTATACATTGTTTCTAGACTATTGATTTTATTAACCAATTGGTCCATTTCGTTTTTTAACGCTTTAATGACTTCATCCATTTTATTTTTCTCTCGGCATTGAATACAGCGCCATGATTGTTTAGCTGGTGCATCCATTCGTGACCATGTTTTTGCCGCAAGTCCAGCACATTCAAAGTGTAGGTCGCGTTCACACATAAAACAGTGAACAAAATCACCGTTTTCAGGCAACTTGTTGCTACATTTTACACATGTTTCTGCCATAGTGCCGAGCCAAAAAATTTATACTTTAATAGAATTAGTGAAGTAACTTTTATACTAAGATTGACTACCGTCCACTTAATTATTAAGTAAGATTTCTTTAAGAAATAAATATATGTGAGGCAGCTTAATAAATTATGTTCTACACAATAATATCTTTATAGAATTTTGTTATTTTCTCAAGTTTTTAAACAAAAATTACAATTCAATTTTTCCAAAAATAGAAATACTAAAAATACAAACAATTCTCCGTCATCATTTGTAGTAACCAAAAATTAATTATTTCCACTAATGCAATCATTCATTCGAATAAAAATATGATCCGTCTTTTATCAGTAATGTCACAACTCCTGAAAATGGATTCATTTCCGGCAGAAATACCTACATCGAAAATATGTGTAATCAAGAAATATTTCTTTCTTTCATATACCGCTCTATACCAATTTTCAAGAGCAAAAGGGATACGGCGGAGCGTTGCAACCACCGACCTATTAGATTGATCGCACTCGCTGAAAATCTTGAAACGAGTAATAGATGAGCATCTACGGAATGATAAACAATTAACAACAATTTAGTATGACTTTGTTAGGTCGTACAATCGACGCAATTTTCATACTCCATATGTTGTTAGAAAAACGGGTGAATCTACATATGACATTCATAGATTTAGAAAATGCGTTTGACGGTGTTCCTCATCAGTTAATTTGGTACGCCTTGCGGGATCACAGAGCTCCAGAAGCATTAATAAAGTGAATGCAGCTACTCTACCTTAAATGTGCAGTGGGTGAATTCGATGACTTTCCCGTTCAAATTTTGCGCTCTCTCCAATGCTGTTTAACATGGTTTCGCGACATGGTTACGCAAAACATACAATCACCGGTTCCTTGGGCACTATTGTATATCTATGATGTGGTATTGTTAGGTGCAACAAGAAAAGCTTTCCAAGAGAGAGTTCAGATATGCTGCATTCGACTGAAAAAGTTTAGTTTAAAAATAAACATAAAGAAAACGGAATCTCTGTCCACGGACATTGACACAACTGGTTCCATCGAAGTTAATGGCAAACAATTACCCCCGAACAAATGGCTTTAAATACTTAGGTTCTTATGTTCAGGCAGATAGCAGAATATCTGATGCTGTTCGCAACCACATAAATACAATCTGGCTGAAGTGGAAGTCAGTTACTGGCCTGCTTTGTGATAAGCGCATACCCATTCGGTGAAAGTTAAAAATTTACACCGCTGTGGTTCGCCCAATTGCTTTATACGGTGGCGAATGCTGGCCAGTTACCAAGCGGCACGAACAAGCACTGCATGCGTCGGAAATGCGTATGTCAAGGTGAACACTGGGCATTCGCTTGTCTGACTGGATTAGGAGCGACCGCATACGTGAGGCTATGGAAGTTACGCCCATTCTTGATAAACTTCAGGAGAGACGATTAAAATGATACGAGCATGTATCACGATCTCCGGATTCTAGAAGCGCCTTGCTAATATTAGGGGCATATAACTTGCAAGCACCTGGAAAAAGACCAGTTGGTAGACCAAAACGGAGATGGACTCAATTTCTGCCGATCTCAGAGTTACTCAGAGTCTCGCATTCGATCCGAACAACTGGAGGCGTTCCATTCGAAAGGCAGATCCCGCACCAGCGGGAAAATGCCGTTGAAGAAGAAGGAGGCCGCTTAAAACTATTCGGTATTGTAACATTTTTATTTAATATATTGCAGATAACGAATGGAATGATTAAAAGAAAAAGACATTGTATCCGAAAAATTTCTAGTGGCGTATACACTGCTCGAAGTAAACACCGTTGCCGAGAATCTGTCTGTCATGGCATCATTGTTGTCCCTTATTTTAGTCACAACGAAAGCTTCGAAAACATTCAATAAACTTTTTATAGTCCAGTCTTTCCCAATTTTCTACTACCAATGTACAACTTGATCCTTCACGAAGAAGTTTGACTGTTTATATTTTAGATTTTTAACATTTCTAAATTGTTCCTCTAAAAGTTCACGAATTTCTTCTCTTTCATGTCGTATCGATTCATTATTACTATTTAACAAAGAATATCGTTAAAACATTCATACATATCCAGAAAGAAAATTATATGATTCTTCTTTTATATGTATATTAAATTAATAAAACTAAACCGAAATTATTAAAATTAATACTTACTTTTTTCACATTTACGTTTATTTTATTAACCTGGCTTTCGCCTTTTGGGCAGCTTAAAAACTGGGGTTTAATTATGTATGAAAGGCATTTTAAACATACAAAAATGTGATATTAATAGACGTGGTTAATACTTACAACAGCAGAACCAACTGCAACACCTCCGGCAGTAGCCGCCATTTGTTTAAACATACTTGGCTGTTCTGGTGCAGCCATAGGTGTCGTCTGTTGTGGCTGAGTTCTTGCTGGCACAGCGCTTGGTGCCGCACGTGCTGGCACACGAGACTGCATGCGAGCTGGCCCTCTACACAAAATAATAATTGCAATATGTATAAATTTGTTATAAAAAGAAATTTGGGTAGTTTCGATAGTTTAATAGTTTTTTTTGAGGGGGTTATTTTTTTATTGAAACACTCCAAAGCAATTTTGAACAGTACAAAAAAAAAAAAAAAAAAAGGAAAGGATTGTAAATCATATACTATATGTACCAAAACACAACGGATCAAACCCTATACATTTAGTAGTACAATAGTTACGTGATTAAGTACGATCAATATTTATAAGGAACAATGACGTAAAACGGTGGCGGCTAACAATAATGTAGAAGTGATAAATAATGGAAACAGATACCGTATTAAGACTATTCACACGAGATAAATATTCACTGGAAGATAGAGAAGCATGATGGAAAAACCTACTTGCACTAACTTAATATTTGAACATTACCCAATATAGCAAATAAAGCATTCTGGTTAATAGAGAAATATAATGTAATAAAACAGCAGGAAAATGTAAACGTCAAAACAAAGTCATGATTCACCCGGTGTTTAATAGGGGAACAAAAAGATGGAAATAAATCACACTAATAAAAAGGAATGAAATAAATTAAATTACTACAAATTCTCAATTGTCTTCATAATGAAGCAACGGTTCGATATACAGTCTTAAGCTAGCGAAAACAGTCCAAAAATATTAAACGCTGCGAGGATAATCATTAAAACTAAAAATCCCAACAAAAACCGTATAACAGAAAACCAGGAAACAGTTATTTCTCCTCATGCACAGTTCATTTCATTTACTCTACTTTATTACGTCACATTTAACTAACATGTTTCGCAGGTAGATTTTATAAGTTTTCTGAGCATACCAATACGCAGCATTCCTTAAGTTTATACGTAACTTAAAACTTGCAAAAATACATGTAGAATATGTACAGTTTAACCAGAAAGTTTATTCATTATAAATGTAGATGGTATTTAACATTATGCTCTTTAGCGGTAGTGTATTAAGTACATTATTTTATCCGTAATCATACCAACAAAATCATAACTAATTATTCAAGAATTTATCAAAAAACTAACTGTTTCTTTATTTAATCTTTTATTTAACTCTTGTTACGCATTACAATGTTAATAACAAACTGGTTTACATTTATTTAAATAATTTAAAATAATTACTTCGCAAGATTAGTTAACTAATAAAAACTTTAATTAAAACAAATAAATAAAGATCAAGCTTTACCGAAAAAAAAAGTGTCTAGCATATTCAAGCATTTCGACATTATGTAACTTTAATGTAAGTTTTAAAATTATCCTCAGTTCTAGTTATCAGGTGTCCATTAATTTTAATTTTTTTTTTTTAAATAAATGTAGTAGGTGAGATCTTCTGCAATTCACTCCACACAAATCATAAATCAATAAAATAAAACTTTTAAATCATTGCATTATCTAAACGCACTATGAACATTTTCAAGGTATTAATTTGACTAATTATTTTAATTTCACTTTCACTCTCCAACTAATTTTAGTCAGCAAACTAAGCTCTCCGTTTGCCCGCAGTTCCTTTCGCAGCTAATTTTACCATATGTAACTTACAGAGCTGAATTTTTGAACAAAATAGTGAACATGTCTTTTACGATAGCAGTATATCCATCTAAATACAAATTAAATATTTTCACGCACATACATTAACCTATATTTTACATTTCATTTTAATTACTTACGTTATAAAAACTACATCTTTAAGTGACAGTCAATATTTCAACAACTATATTTCAACGAAACAACATTATTCATTATTTAATTTTTCGTTTGTTTGATACTACATGCGTTCGATTCTCGCTCTATAACCAAAACATTCCGTATATAAATACGAAATTATCCTTAAGATAGTCGATTACTTTATGTTTCTAATTAATTTTTTACTACGCTTTTGCACGCTTACTTGATTTATACTGAAAATCAACACTACAGAATTACGTTCACTTTTTATGTTAAAAACATAGCGTAATTTTAGAAATGAGAATAAATCCAAATTATTAATCCACGGCTACGTTATAAAAAAAACAAAAAAACATACAAACATATACAATTTAGTATTTTAATTATTGATGAAATATTGAAAGTGAAAAATATAAGAAATTTTTGAAAAACAAATTACTTTTTGGACACAATGTAAATTAAAAATACAAATGAAAAAAACACAGGCGGTATAACTTTTCCAAGAATCGAAATAAAAAGTCATTAAACATAACGTACACCAAAAATTTTATTTTTATAATTTTTTCTTTTTAGTAACTTTTTTGTTAACTGGAAAATGTATTTCGTTCTTCTGATTTTTAAAAATACATATTTGTTTTCATTTGTAAAAGAAAAACAAAAATTATTTTTTTCTTACTTTATAAATACAAACTGGAATTATAGAATAACCAAAAAAATAAATAAAACTTAACTAATCGATTTATTATATAAACTTTAATATGATGTAAAAAAAACTTAATCTTCATTTCTAATAAATTTTCAGGACCCTATTCTCGCAAAATCCAAATAATTTCACAAATTGTACAAATAAAACAAGAGATGAACAAAAACGAAAACTATACGAGTTTTAGAAAAATAAACGGAATTCAAATTTTCATTTTTTACGTTACATTTAACATAGTAGTTGTAATGACACCATAAAAACGATATGGCTACATAGAATTCAAGTACTTTTATCTTTACAGGTAAGTGTATTCGCCTCAAGATTTTCAATGAAACCAATTAAAAATGTTTCACATATTAAATGCTTCATTGTATGTTTTTTCGTATTTCGCTCGCTTTGAACTCATACAATTTCTAAATTAATTGGGAAAAAAGTGGTTGTACAAATTATAAAGCTAAAAACACATCCAAAATTGAATGTCCACCAGGGAAAACATACGAGCTCGAAATGCTTGTTAGGAAAAAAATGTATAAATGCAATGAAGTATTTAATACATAAAACATATTTTTTAATCGATATCATTTTTTTAACGTAAAAGCTTCAAAAATTTGAAAAAAAAATACTTGTATAGAATTAGAAATTATTTACGTAATCGTAAACAAAAAAAAAAAAGAAAAAATCATCAACTAAGTTACGATTTTATGATTTAAAAAACATTATCACCAATTCACACTTTAATTTATATACAGTAATCAGTTTCACTTAAAATCCCATCGCATTATTAATATTTCTGAAAAACGTGTTTTTATTATTAAAAATTATTTTTTTACCTGGAAACTGGAGAAGGTGAACGTCCACCACGTCTCGGCATTTTTAATAATGAAAAATAAAATTAATTAAATAAAAAAAACTCTTTATATTAACTACACGAAAATTGCAGAAATAATTCGCAATATTGCACAGTTACGAGAAATTTATCTGTCAATAACTTCGACTAAACGTGTACTCAAAAACAATTATAAAGGTCACATTCATAAAACAGAATGGCATCATTTCGCACTACAAATATCGTACTCTTCTCGAATATTCCAAAAATTTTATTAAGTGTAATGATATAAACGATCAATTTTTAATACATAAAATAAATTTTGTTTCAGTGTAACAATTTATGTTACCTAAAATATGTAAAATCCAAGCCTTTTATAAAATACCTCCTAAGCAATATAATTTTTTTTTTTAATCTATGTACAATGATTTAGTAAATCAGTAAAATCTTTAAAACGTCGATCGACAAAAAAATGAAACTGTTATGAGGTTATTTGTGAATCTGATGAAACGTTATGAAATAGTCATTAACAATTATGTCATTACAAAGCTATATAAAATATCTTTCAACAGGCTATCTATTATAGTACACGGAAACAATATAATAATTTATGTAATTTATGTTGTTTAAAATATAACCGACAAGACAGCTTAACGCGACATATTAAAATAAAACATTGTAAACAAAATGGTAAGTGTTTATGAAACTATAATTTTAATACAATGTACATTTTTATATTTCTACGTAACTTTTTTTTAATATCATTTATTATTTGTAGTCACGAAAAAAAGAGATTGTCGATTATTTTGTGTGCTTTGCAAAATTAATTGTTTACTGTGAAGTGAATAATCATCTAATAATAGTATACAATATTATTATGAACCACAAAATTTTTTATTTTGATTTATGTTTTTGATAGTCTAAATCAAGAGTTTGTGACTTCTGAATAAAAACTTCTTTATTTTGAACTTATTAAGATACAGTAGAGCGTCGATTATCCAAACTAATGTTGTTACAGATGGTTCGGATAATCGAAGTTTTATTTATTTTGTGTTTATTTATTGTTTTTGTTTTTTTGTACATATGTATTTAATAACTAAAAGGAAGATCAAAAACAACACCTGTGTAAAAAACAACAACTTTGTTTATTTATATTAACATAGTATGTACATATGCGCAAAGTGAAGAAATGAGTGTTATGAAGTACGTACATAATACATAAATTGTTTAATTCAGCTACCAATTGTACTTAATGAAAATAACAACAAAAAAATATGTATTTACATGTATGCAAAAAAATAATCAAAGTGTATTTATCAAAATTAATGCTGTGATTTAAAGAATGTTTTAATACTTGTCTGCTTCAATGTCGACTTTCTCTTCATAGCAGCTAGGTCTCTGATTCTCTTCAGTTGTAATAACTGCGTGTGGTCTGACTCTTCTTGACGTTCGAGCCACCAGAACGCCAAATCCAGTGCTTGGAATGCCTCACCATGAGATGGTCCCGAGTCATCTTCTTCTGGTTCCTCATTTGCATCATCGTCATCTGTGAGGTCTTCACCACGTAGTAGTTTTTCAACAATTTCATCGTCTGTCAGCAGCTGAAAGCCTGGATCATCACTGTCCACATGTAGCCACTCGTTCACGTTATTTTTATCACAATCCGCGAAAACACTAATATTACTCATTTCATCCACAATTCCCGATGAAATTTCATTATCATGCTCGTGGATTTCGATTTCATCTTTGGATGGTTTCAGTAATTTATTCCACGACTTTTGCAAGGTGCAGCTTTTAACTCCATTCCATGCTTCGACCAACATATAACTGCAGTCTTTTAAATTGATTTTTTTGTACCTAGAAAAAATTGTTTTATTGTCATTTGAATCACCTAAAAGCAGACGACGCATGAGCTGTTTTCGGTACAGTTTCTTTAATGTTTCGATAACGCTCTGGTTCATAGGTTGAACTAGAGAAGTTACATTAGGGGACAAAAACTTCACCTCAAACATATCACTCACCTTATTCAAAGTTTCAGGCGATGGGTGTGACGGAGCATTGTCCAAAAGGAGAAGAACCTTGCCTTCTTTTCCACTATGCTGCTGAAAATTTTTCACTTCGGGAATAAAAGTGTTTTCGTACCATTTTATGAACAAATCGCTGTCCATCCATGCATTTTTTTGGCTTGTGTACATTAACGGAATTTTCACGTTTTTAAAACATCGTGGGTTTCTGGATTTACCTATCATTAACAACGGAACTCTATGTGTGCCAGATGCATTGGCGCACACCATTACTGTAACGCGATCCTTGCTCATTTTGTACCCAGGAGCTGCAGCTTCTTTTCCAGACACTAATGACTTAGATGGCAAAACTTTCCAATAGAGGCCTGTTTCATCTGCATCGTAAACGAAATCCAAATCATACTCTTCAACTTCAAGATATTTCTTCAAGTTCTCGGAAAAAGAATCTGCTGCTGGAGCATCAGCACTTAATTTTTCTCCGTGAATTTCTATTTGCCGTATCCCATGTCGCGATTTCAAATTTTTTAACCAGCCAGAACTTGCGATAAAGGTTGGGTCACCACCAAGCTTCATGTTTAATTCCAATGCTTTTTCACACAAAATGGGCCCCGATATGGGCTGCCCAGAAGACCGTTTTTGCAAAAACCAAGTGTAAACAGCATCTTCCACCAATTCATTTTTCGCTTTTTTCATAGTTTTACGATTTGAACTGCCCACCTCACTGTCAAGATTATGTGAGTACCTGACCATTGAATCAGAATTATTTTTTATACCTGTTATCGTTGATTTACCAACACCGAACTCGATAGACAATGTCTGACCCGATTCACCTCTTTTTTTAGCCGCGTAATAATTTCCATTTTATCTTTTAAAGAAAGTACCACTCGTTTTCTTTTTGTTGACATGTTTTAATTAAAAATGAAAAAAAGAACAATCACAATACGATATACACCTTTCAAAGAATGGTTTGAAACTGAAAGCTATCCACAACCAGTCAAATGAACGGAAAGGGTTTCTCAGAATCTAATGCAATGAAACAATTACATATACAGTTCTAAGTAAACCAACACGTATTCAGCGTCTAATTTCATTGAACACACATTGAACCAGATACAAAATGTAACGAAGCAGTTTCTGAGAAATAATTGTTGATGGCTTCCATTATAGACATTCTGAGAAAAATAATTTTATTGTTGTTTAATTTTATTCAAAACAACAATAATTATAACAATACATATCTCCCAATAAGTAAATTAGATGATCAATTTAATTAAAATTACACATGAAAAAAATTAAAAAAAAAATGGTTCCGATAATCGAACCGTTCGGATAATTGATGTTCGGATAATCGACGCCCCACTGTACTATATAAATTACTGCATCATACAGTACAACAGCAATCTAATGGGTTAGATTGTGAAGTTTATGCTTTCACATTTGTGACTGCTATGTTTTGAACTGGAACCTGATAAAAAAATGTTTTCGACTGAAATATATTCTTGTATTTTAAAATTTATTTCCGAAAATGAAGCATCTTCGTTTCCAGTGATTAACTCCATAATGTGTACTGGGTTTTTTAAGATGAATTCTGAAAATTAACCTAATTCATTCACAAAAATGGAGGAAAACGAAAAAAAGGTAAAATAAACCGGAAAACCTAAAACAAAAAAAATGAAAAAGGGATTTTGTGTAAAATGATATATTTTTCAACGTTCAGTTTTCTTCACAGAAATTTCAATTGTTTCTTGTGTTCATAAAATCCTATATAAGTCGGTCTCACTATGAATTTAAATTATCTACGTAGATCGGAAAATATTCTGAAGGAATTAGAACAACAGCATACTGAATCGAATTTAGAAGAATCATTCTGAAGAAGATGCGTCTTCAATTACCGATAACGATATTGCTAATGAATTAATTGCTAGTACTAATGACAATCATTTAGATGAACTGATACAAGAATCTGATATAGAGAATTCGTTATTGGAAAAGATGAAGAAACTATTTGATCAAACACAACTTTGTATGCAAATACCAAGAAGATACTGAATAAAGATATTATGAAAAAGCATTTTCCAAGTTCTAAAGATCGAGCAATTGGTTTAGTAGATCCAGCTGAAATTCATGCTTTATTTATTACCGATGAAATGATCGATATTATAGTTCAATTTACAAATCATAAAATACAGATTTCAAAAACGTCAGCTGAATCGAACACTGGGAAGACAAGTGTTACAGAAACAATATGTTTTTTTTTTTTGGTAGGGTGGGTGGTCACACAATACGAGCAAGTTTAATATTTTGATGGTAGCCAATATGTATATTACTAAAATTTTCATTAAAAATAAATACTTGTGGCTATAAACAAATATATTTGTGAACTGGGTAAAAAATACCCGCCTTGTGTAATATGCCACTACAACACATCTTGTGTAAAAAGGATTAATAAATCCCAATAAAAATCATGTTATTGGGTAATACATTTTTTTTTTTTAAAAACTAATAGAACAAACGTCTTTAATGTTTATTATAAAGAACTAAAATGTGTACCTTAAAGAGTTTCAAAGTTGATATAGAATGAATTAGGAAATGTTTAATTTATTAGTAAAGAAAATTGCATGGGAAATTGTAACAAAAGGGCATCCATTTCAAAACATCTCTAACACCACAGAAACATGCTTTAATTACATTGCGTTAAGTATATTTATTAATTATATACACCTAATGTTTATAAACGTGGAAGGCAATGGAAACCACCACGTTCAACATCATATGCGCGCTAGGTCAGTACACAGCAGGCTCACACGGGACTGCACTGGTAGCGCGATAACAAGCAGCTACTATCAGTTCCGAATGTAGTCTTGCATGTGTACACCTGCGTTGCATATATAATAATTGCCTAGTACACTACCTATGTCTGTACAGCTGAGATGTATGAATAGTTAGTCGTCGACGCTCAGAAGCTGAGTATGGCACTATAAAGGAAAAAAAAATGTTTATAAACACTTACTGCACCACATATATACTGCTGTTAGTTTACTGTACATATGTGAAGTAAAGAAATGAAAACACTATTATTTATTTTATAAATTCTATTAATTTTTAATAGAAATATTCTGAATTAAATTTGAAACGCAAATTTTTCTAATCATCCATCTAAGTTATGTGTGACAGAAGAATATTTAGAAAATTTAGGTCAGCATTATTTTGTTTTCCTATTTTTGCGAGATTTTTCTACGTTCAAAATATTCGAACGCTGTTTGATTTACATCGTCCAAAGGTATAGTCTGTCAAGCGAAAGAAGTTCGTCCGTAAAACAACTGAAACGCAATGACGTCACACAATCAGGGGACCTCGGATTAATCTTCAGTCCATCGCATATCAGATAGAACACTTGTTGAGTTAGCACTATGTAGTGCATCTGGATCAGAATAGATCGGAAAAAAAGAACGAATAAACATACAGAGATGAAACAAAAATGAGGTTAATGCTTCCGCGAAGGGGAAATGACAGGATAAGGTGGCAATATGATTTTTTTCAGTAATATTGAAATATACTCAAGTGACAATACTCGCCCTGTTGCTAGTACACTCCTTTGAGCAACATTTACACTCGGCAACGAAACTTAAACAAACTTCTTTTGCTTGACAAACTATATATCCTATTTTTTTGGAACTAAAGTGAAGTTAAATTTGGGCAATAAAACTTGAAGACTGTGCACCTCATTCACAAAATCATTTGTTTCATCGTCCTCTTACTATTGTATTTACACAGCAAACAATAACTACAGCTGTCAGTGAATAGAAAATACTTCCTTCGTTTCAACGATTTTATAAATGATTGCAAAAAATGTAAATATTTTGCCAAATGCACCTTTCTCTAGAATCGAAAGTTCTTGATAATGATTTTAGATGTTGTGCATAATATTTCCTTAGATTTTCATATTACTCTAAACATTTCTTTATTATAAAAGAAAAATATTACCCACCTTTTTAAGTTTAAAAGACGATTATATAAAAACAACAGCGCATCTTAACTTTTTTTTTTCTTTTTAGATATTTCACTGGTTGTTCATTTAAAGCATTTTTCATACAACAATTAGAAGAATCATTTTTGAAAGAACTAACGCTATTAAGGGGACGTTACAACTGGAATATATGCCCATGCCTACAAGAGAGCAATGGTTAAATGTGTCTGATACCGAAAATTGTGAAATATTTCTAACTGCATCATTGATGGGAAACATATACGAATTAAAGCACCTGCAAAGATGGGATCCGCATTCTAGGATTACAAAGGTTATCTTTCAATAGTTCTATTGGGAGTAGCTGATGTTGATGGACTATTTGTAAGAATTGATGTTGGTGAATATGGATACCGTTAACGAGTGGTTATGTTATATAGTGTTTTATCTTGTTGCAAATTTCAAAGTGATTATAAATAACTACTGGAAAACTTTATAGTATCAAAAACAAAAATTTTAAAAATAGAAAATTTATTTACATATTCGGTATGTTTTAGAAATTTTAAAACTAAATTTATCTTATATAAACACACCATTAAGCAAAAATATTGCATAGAAAATGGAATATCAGTACACAAACAGGAGATGATGTAACAAAATTTTGGAATTTAAAGGTTTTATTTTTCTTATATTTTGTTGTGGGGATCAAATTTTATAGAAAAAAAAGCTGGTCTTTTGAAATCTGTGTTTAGAAAAATATGACAAAAATATAGTAAATAGTTGTAATTGTAAATGAATGTGTTAATTATGTTAGCAAAAAACAAATAAACTATAAGTTTAATATATAAGAAAATGAGAAAATGTTTACAATAGAGGAAGCCGAGACCGGATCTAAGGGTGACTGTAGTCCCGGCCCTCAGCCTCCAGGGGCCCCCCGCTCTTAAACAGAAAAAAATTTAATTTTCCATGTGCAAAATTTAATTCCCCCCCCCCAAATACTCAATGCTGTAAAAATGCAAGGTTTTGAATTAGCATTTTTCATCCTAAAAAGGTCAGTTAATTTTTATATATAAAAAAAGAATATATGAGTTCATTAACAAAATTATATACTTTTTCTCTATAAAACTTTCTTCTTTTCTCCCAATAAACTAAATGCTACATAAAATAAATATTTTTAGAAATTTTCTACGATAAACCTAATTTATTGTGTTAAAAAAAAAAAAAAATAGTCCTTTAATGTACGTATTGAATAATAAATAAATGTTCGACAAATCGATTAGTAACAATTTTCTATTCAAATATTGATACCCATGCAATCGTAAATTTTTATACATAAAAACGTTTTACGATCTGAAATATTTTTAATTTTAACAATATTTTATTTTTTACTTTTATTTAGATAATGAAATCTAAATAAAATTTTTATTTTTATTAAAAAAAAACGATTATTTTTTGATACCTGCAATATTTAATTTATATATACGAATATTTTTTTGTAAAAAAAGAAAATATAATGTTATTTATAAAAAACTACAAATACTAATATATATATATATATATATATATATATATATGTATTTATAAAATTCCTTATTTAACGTTCAATTTATGTAGACTGAGTTTGTTAGGGTAAGAAAGTTGATTTTGTAAAGAGAGTATAATTTTAATTTTATTAGTCATCTATGCATACGCAGTAGTTTTTTTTTTGGCTTTTTTGTTTGCACATATATAATAATGGATCACTATTTTTTCTTTAAGGGAGCACTGCTCATGCAAGATTATTCCCAGCCCCTGTAAATCCTTAATCTGGCCCTGGGTTAAGATTTTATTAAAAGAATCAGTAAAACATTGAACATGACAAATGATATGAAAAATGTGAATAAAATATAATCAGAAAGGCTTTAGATTGAAAAATATCACTCACCTATCATGTTCTATATATTTTTTGCATGATCATAGTCATTGATGCGGATGTGCGATTTTCAGAGAGAACTATACAAGTCTTCCCGACATGGTAATCCTGTCTCATCCACTTCACCATCATCACTATCGTATTCATAGGGAAACACTCTTTTCCAACAGACCAGTGACAGCAGAGATGGATTAGAAATGTTAGTGAGAGTATGTCTGAAAGCATCTTCAGGTAAATTCTGCACCAACTTCATCAAATTACAATGAGTCAAAAAATTTCACATTAACGCTACCAGATACTCTCTTTGTGAATTATTTGAAACCGTCCTCTGCATTATCCAAGACAAATATATCCTGATTATCATATGTCAATTTCCTAATAATTAGGTGATTGTCTTAGCCGCTCAAGTTATGTATTATCACCAGCATAAATGAAGGAAACTGGTACACTGGGTGTTATACTGAGAGTGGGTAATGTCCCAGAAAGCCCCTGTCAGATGACAATGATCAGTCACTTTGTTCCCTCTCAGCAGATTTTTTTACAGATATTGTTACATCCAAGTAACTGATGTATCCTGTGAGTTCATTTGATGGCATGCTCCTTTTTATAGATCACATCAAGTTGTTTAGTCTCTTAAATTAAGGACTTTATGAACTTTTTCATAGTGTCAAGGCCTCACTATATGACAGACAATGATATTGTATTGTTAATACAATCTACAATATAATAATAATACAACGTTGTCTAATGTTACTACATTTTAACAATGTTAGAAGTGGAGGCTCTCTGGAGAGATATATTTTCTCCATTATTTTCCAACATCATATCTGATTCAGTGATGATCTGTACATCTGAATCATCAACATCTGTGGTGGCAACACCACCAGCACTCTGAATTTCTTCATTCTCATCATTATCTTGAACTTAAAATCTGTACATATAATGAAAGGGACAAACTGTTAGTATCAATGCCTGTCATACATAACAATGTTTTTTTCTCTAATGGTACAGAGGCTGTAAGGAGTGGTACATCTGTGCATTGTCTGATGTGTTGTAAATAACAGGTCCATGGCCGTCGCCAGCGGAGGGCAGGGAGGGACAGCTGCCCCCCCCCCCTGGAGCCTTGGAACTTTTTAATCAACTGGCATTGATGAGTATTCATAGGCGTGTAATCATGGACAATTTGGGAAACTTATGCTTTAATTAAGATTTTATTCTTGTTTAATAAAATATTAGCCTTTACAACTTACAAATTTTATTTATGATATTCTTTACATTAACACTTACCGATTGTTATTGGGGGTTAACTTACTCAAAGCTGTTTACATCAGTTCATAGAGTTGGAAAAGAGATGCATCTCTAGACATCAGTGACTATTCAATTCTGGGTTATGATGGTATTGACACACATGCTGTTGTGCCAAGACTGCATAGATGAAGCAGTACTTATTATCAGGTCTGGATGGCCTCATATTCACTATTGACTTCTTTCTTTTCAGAGGAGGAGCCCATTTGCTGAGGGATGTTTCTAAAATTAAGATGTATTTTAAGGTAGTCTATCTCAATAATTTGCCAACCACTTCCCAAGACATTCCCAAGTTTATCAATGACATTCTTCAGTCCTCAGCAGACTCTTCATACCATTCCTTCACATCATTCCCTAGCAGTAGTGAATTTTTAGCGATGAGTGTTACAATCGAAATAGCTCCTTTCAATTGAGCATTAAGCTTTTCGTAAAAAAAAAAAGTTATCAAAAAAAAATGGAAAAAAAGAAAATTTCAACAAAGGAAAAATAAAATAAAAAATAAAAAATAAAACTAAAAATTTGACTGCGATTCCACCTGGAAACGGTGGTGATGTCTCGAAGGCCCAACCACCCGTACAAAACAGCGTATATTTCACGAAAAACTACAAAAATAACATCTATTAAATGGCGGACCTAATACGTATACACGACAGGAACAGTATTATAACAAAAAAAACTAACAAATTAAAAAAAAAACAAAACAAGCAAAAACGACTAGAACATGCGGCGTGGCGCTTAAATTGTTAGAAAAGAATGGTAACACGGCGACTAGATGTATGTATACTGTCATGATCAGCCAATGGTGACAAGGTGATATGTTTATCTTAACCATCAAACTAACTCCAACCGCATAATCGTTTAACAATTAATAAACATGATAAAGATAATAATTGCATCGATGTTTTTAGAAAATCTCCCAATACTACCATGTTAACTGCCCCGCCTGACTTTTACGGGATTTTATAAAACTTCTCTCTGCTCGATTCTGCTCGGCACAGCTTTTAAGCGACGCGCACTCGTCTCGGACTCGTGAAGTTACCTCCACTATCGGCCGCTACCAGCAGTACACATGCACACAGTCTCAACCCTGACATTCCGTCCATTTGACCAGGTACGGGAATTTCGGTTTTAGCCGATAAGCATCTCTGATACCTGCAAGCCACGATTATGCCGAATAAAACCAGTGTTCGAAAGACCACGATTATTGATTATTCCAAAGAGAATATTTTTATAATTCAAACACCATCAAAAAGATCGCGCTGCAGGTACCGAATCCGTCTCAATATTAAGTTGAGAAAATGAGGATTTGAAGAAACAAATGTGAACGTTTATTTACCGACATATTTTTCCACAACAGTCGAAATTTTTTAAAGTAAAATGCAGTATGACTAATCACTTTCCAAATATCTATTCTGCAATATAATTCACCTTGAATACCCAAAAGAAAATCAGGATGTGCTAAAAATTATGTATATATTTTGCATGAGGAATTAATATATCACCAAATGAAAATAAGTAAGTGTAAAATTAAATATGCATATATTTATATACCATGTAAATATTTGTAAGCAGGGCCGTATCTAGACCTAAATTTCGGGAGGGGTTACGGAAATATTTTTATATACATACATATACATATATAAAATTATTTCGTGTATCTTGGAAATGGCTCAAATAATTTGAATGAAATTTGCATACCAGCGGTATTTTGGGCCAATAAATCGATCTGACAAGGTCTAATCCATGGAAAAATTCGGTTTTGCGAGTTTTAAATGAATTTTAATGTTTTCAGTATAATACAAATCAGGGCTGGTGGCGCGATCTTTCGACGACGATCTAATAGATAATTTGTTCTGCCTTTAGTATTATTTTTTGATTTTCGAATGTCGTGGATTATCAGCTCTGGTAGTGTCTTTGTGATGGGCCGGTAGCGTCAATACTGGTAGGGCAAAGAAATAAAACATATGGTCGGCAAAACAGGCGAGCGGGTAATTCCAAATACCAGGAAACAGCGCGGAATGAATAGGCAAAAAAAAAGCATCGGTCTTGGCTCTAAGCCGATCATCAGCGGGAGGTCATATAATGGCTGCTCGAAAATCATCCGCTACGCATGTAGTAAAAATATCTAGACACGTAGGAGCATGTCAAGCCAAGTTCAAGCCGAAAAAAAGGAACTGGCGACGACACAGCAGCCGTGTGTATATTTACACGAACCATTTGAAGTTATTTTTAACCCCTTAATAACTCAAAATCTATTTAACATAAACACATAAAATTTAGTTTATGTATTAAAACCCCTTAGATTAAATAGAATCCCAAATTTCATAAATACAACTCAAATGGTTATTGAGATATTAACGTCTGAAAATCGTCATTTTTATCACTGACTGACATATAGATCAAAAACCTAACCCACTTCCAGGTGACCTAGAAAGTTTAAATTTGGTGTCCAGCTGGGTAATTGTGTGCATACACAGGAAAAAATCTCAGAAAACAGTGAAATTTTCATATTTTTTACGTAATTTCGTTCGTTTATTTTAATTTAGTTTATATCACAGTTAGATTTATAGTTATAGTTATAAAATTTAAGAAACGCTGCGTTAGAAAAATAACTGGCTCACTGATCTTTTAACCGTCAACATGTTGTGGTTGTTTAACTTCGTTCGTTTCGTATGTCGCTCCGAAAAAAGCTCGTTTGCGTCTCGTCATTTCGTACGTTTGTCAGTCCTTTTTTGCAGTTTATTTTATATTTGCCCCTTTTAATCGTTTCGGAAACAGTCGACTTTTAAGACCTTTAATCAATATCGAGTATTTCATCATATTTCGCTAATAAACAATTTATTAATTGACCGGTGGTACATTGTGTTAAACATCGTTCGAAAACATTTTGGTCCTTCGGAACATTAAACGAATAGTGGCGGTAGTTTTAAAGTTAGGAGATAGATGGACTCGATAATTTGATTTTCATAAAGTGCTCTCTTTGTAAGCCTATTTTGAAGAATAAACGATTTGAATTTGAATTTGAATGAATAATAATAATAATTTCTTTACAAAAATTAATGATATCCCATCAGAAACATAAATGTAAAAATGGGAGCCAAGTTCAATATAGTTATCGACTTCGCCGACAAAGGAATTGAGACCTAAATGGGTGTCAAGTTCTGTAGATGATCCTGAAATTTATTTATAAGAACATACAACATTCTATAATAAATTTAAAACACAATTTCTTATTTTTTTCATAGACAACAATGTTTGCTATTTAAAAATACAACTTCTTAAATTTGAATAGTCGAATTATTTACACAAAGCAGATATTTAGGATAAATTCTAACGATTTGACTTGGCTAGTTTTTACCAGCAAACCAAACTTTTAGAAGAGTAAGATATGTTGATCTTACAATATAAAAACAACTTCAACAGTTTCCCCTTCACTATGATTTTATGCAGACATTCGTGGGTAATGTTAAACATTTACGGCCATGATTGTCTGTAACCTTTTTCCTAATTAATTATTATGTATCTTTCATTAGTTGGAATTATTCCTATATCAACTAGTTAGTGGCCAAATGGCTTGATAGTTAACTGAAGCCGGGCCAAAAAGAGAAAAAAAAATTGTGTACAACATAAAGAAGACAAGTTGATTAGCCAAATATAAAATAACTTGCATATGAAAACTAGCCAAGTCAAATCGTTAGAATTTATCCTAAATATCTGCTTTGTGTAAATAATTCGACTATTCAAATTTAAGAAGTTGTATTTTTAAATAGCAAACATTGTTGTCTATGAAAAAAATAAGAAATTGTGTTTTTAATTTATTTTAGAATGTTGTATAAATAAATTTCAGGATCATCTATAAAACTTGGCACCCATTTAGATCTCAATTCTTTTATCGGCGAAGTCGATAACTACGAATATTCTTAATATTGAATTTGGCTCCCATTTTTACATTTATGTTTTTGATAGGATATATACAACAAAAAAAAAAAAAACATAAATGAATCGAAAATATCGCAACAAACAGCTCATTTTTTATTTTTTTCTGTATTAATTTTATATTTAAATAAGAAAAAAAAAATCTTTTTAATAGCTACCAAACAAAAAAAGAAAAAGAAAATTGGTTAATAAACAAAGGAGGACTTTGCCTGTTTATATACAGATATTAAATGTTTTGCGTATTTATATAGGTATTTATTTGTGAAAGTGAATTACTGAGAATATGTTGTGCACATTTTAAAAACCCCCTTATGTGCAGTTTACCCTTATTACATTTTGCAATAATTTAGTTGGAAATTTTTTCCAATTGGTTGGAAAACAGCTGATCCCAGATAAAATTACAAGACGCTTTCTATTTGTTTTTATAACGAATAAACCGATAGATAAAGCTGACGACCCTATATACCTAAAATTTAATTTTTCTAATAAAAAACGCATAGAAATGTATTCATAAAAATCAATGTGTGCAGTTATTGAAAACATTTTCCAACCATCCGGAAAGCGAATTCGAAGGACCTCTACATTTTTGTTGCGTTCAGTATTGAAAATCAAAGTTGTGTGGAAAGAGGCTTTAAATTCATAAATGTGTTCATAAATTAGTTTTAAAATATTTTATGTTTTGTGAATATGTATAAGATTAAAATGAAGTTAAGAAGTTACAAAAAACCCAGGTACTATATATATATATATATATATGAGCGTGCGTGTGTGTGTGTATATATATGTGTGTATTATAATGAAACATATTTATTTATAAATAGTACACTAAAGCCTTATAGTCAATTATTGTATATGCAATATTTGAACACTACAATAAAAACAAATGAAAAATAGTCGTTTCTGTAGAATTCATAAACATTTCAGTTTTCTTTTCTTTTGTCAAAAATTTAAAAGAAATAAATTTATTCTGAATTTCGGTCCGCTTAATTTAAGCAGTTATTATTTCGCAGACGTTTGGGAGGGGGAGGGGGTTGAACCCTGAAAACTTCCCTTAGATACGGCCCTGTTTGTAACAATAAATAAAGAACCGAAAATTGAAATGCATAAATGTTATTGGTTAGTTTGGAAAAAATATCTCTCTTTATTGGTGAATGTGGGCTATAACTATATAAAAAGTAAACAAATTTTATTTTAAAATTTTGTGAAAAAATCTTTTCCTTCTTTGATAAATTTAACGTTGCTATTTACTAATTTTTTTAAAAAAAAAAATGAGTTTATTGCAATAATAATAATATAAGTTGTATAAGAGTGAAATATATAAAAAAAATATTTCTTACCATAAAATATTCAAAGAGGTATATAAAAAGTGTTTACCCCAGTAAATATTATATTTGTATGTAAATGATAAAAAAAATGTCCCCG
Organism: Icerya purchasi; assembly: GCA_039619475.1. NCBI lineage: Eukaryota > Metazoa > Arthropoda > Insecta > Hemiptera > Monophlebidae > Icerya > Icerya purchasi. The sequence goes on along the minus strand of CM077115.1, from coordinate 293,185,707 downwards.
ATCAGAATATTTCAAAAAATTTCAAGTAATTTTTAATATATTTCGATATTTATATGATAAAAAGGGAAAATACAAACTCATTTGATTTTGGAAACATGAATTGTTTGAAATAATCTGTTCAGAAAAAAATTCAATATCAAAATTTAATATTTTTTTATATAAATTAATAATGTACATGTATTTTATTACAACAAAAATAAACATGAAAGAAATCAAAAATATTTTTGTACACATGTAATGAAAAACTATGTGAAATATTAGGAAAATGTATAAGAAAATAAATACGTTAAATTTCAAAGTATGAAAAATTATTGTAGAAAATAATGATATTGATAAATTAACTTTTGTTAAATAATTTTAAAAAAAAGAAATGTAAAATATTTGAAATACACAAAACGCGCAAATCTTGAGGCACAAAAAACCATTGCGGAAAATAATATTAGGGATAAATTAGCTTTTTGAATGATGGGTGATTAAGTATTGTCAAACATGTATATTAATCAAAGAAATAATGATTCGCAAAACATATGATGAAATATCTCGGGCATGAATAAATCATTCAAATTTTGAAACTTGCATAAATTATCAAAGAAAAATAAATTAAAAAAGAATACTCTGTCTTGTAGGATTAAAACTTTTCGAAGCTTCTCTTTGTAATGTCGAAGAGAGCTCATAGATGGCTCTACATATATCAAAAATATTTGTACAATGAAAATTTAAAAAATCGAAAAATAAAAATTAAGAATAGAACATGATGTGGAAATTTCATTCAGAATTTGAATTCCAAGTATTAAAATTCGATAGTGTTTAGCGGTCTCTGTGAATTATACTCCATCTTACCCGTGAGAAAATCAATCTTTTTTTTTATTATTACTCTAATATTTAATTAATTAAGTAGTTGATTGAATAATTTTTAGAATAAAAAAAATTAAAATAAGAAATGTAAATCAGCAATTAAAAGATTAAAACGATGTTTTGTTTACACATTCACAAGTTCTGCTATTGACGTGATAGAAATGGTAGTGAAATTTTATGGCTGTTGTGGGCTATGGCATCTTCGGAAAAAATAAATAGAAAATATCATGAAATACTGGAAATTTAGACTGAGAGGAAGAGGATCATTTTTAGAACCGCGAAAAATAAAAATATACACAGATTTATTTTTTAAATACTTACCCTCTGATTCTGAAAAAATTGTGGCTGGAAGGGCAAGCTGGGGTAAGATCAGTTTCCAGATTAAGGGTATCATACTTAGGCTAATTTTAGGATTTTTATACTTACATTCAGAATTTTTGAAAAATTGTGGTAATGTTATGCACATAATCTGAATGGTAAGTAGGATGTATTAAATAGACTTACTTCTGTATAATATATTGGGCAAAGAAAAATTTGCTATACGACACTGAATCATAATATTCACAATTCCTGGAAATAGTGGGACTGCATGCAGACGTATGATTTACGTTTGAACCACTGTAACCCAGATTTGGTAAGTGTTGGGCAGAGTGGGGGTTGGGGTTTCAAAAAATACGAGTAATACATATGCGATTTACGCAAATTCCTTGACTTGAAGATATGTAGCAGATTTTTACTGCTACTCAAAAATCTTGTATTTTACCATGATTCCCACAGAATAGACCAGTGATGAAAATGATAATAATGGAGTTCAATGGTAATGATAGTGAATTTTACATGTGTGTGCAGACGTTTGTACTTGTATGTGAGCAATTGTGTGCAATCGTTGAAAAATCATCTAATTCTGATTAACAGTAATTAATGTACAAGTGATACACTCACTACCCTGAAGGTATGTGACGATCACTTGAATGACAGGTGCAAGTCTACTTACGAAGTATGTATATGAATATGTGCGGAGCAGTAATAGTGATGGTGATTTTTATACGTGTGTACAAATGTATGTGTACGTATGTGTGCAGATTCATTACAGCTTTCAAGTCTTTTTTCAAAACATTAGTTTTACAGGAATTTCATAGTAATGCTATTTGAAATGTTAGCTGTGAATACTTTTTAAGTGGTTTATACTGAAAATAAACATATGATTAAAACAAATAATTTCTTTCTCTAACAATTGCACTTTTTATCTGTCTGTTCAACCCAGTCTTCCTGCCAATCGGTGGTTCTCTTTGTTTCCTTCACTTCGTCGTTCTGTTGTTGTCTCCGTTATTGGCTTGCGCTCTTCAGCTATACTTTATTATCTTCCTCCCGTTTTCGTTTTTCGTTGGTTGCCTCTCCATATTGTCCTCTCCACTCAAACGAAGAGCGTGTTTGCGATACGGATCGTGTGTTTATTAAGTGTTTATCTCTTTCTGCTGAGTGCTTTGCTTTCTATTCCATTTTATTGATACTCGGTCTTCCTACTCCATATTGTGCCTCTTATGACCTATCTTTTCCCTCTCCACAGATTGTTCCTATTATTTGTTCCTTTCTCCTAACAATATCTGGCCGTATGAAGATATAATTGACTCCTTCCTATTCTAATTGTTTCTGAGTAAAGGTCCCCAGTTGACAAACCCCACCCCCCAATCATTTTTTTGGAAAATATTTCTTTACCCTACGAAAATTTTCAATTTTTCATAAGTCTGTTTTATTTATTCTAAATGTTTAATATCCTAACACCATCTGTTATTTATGACCGCATTCTTCGGTTTTCTACATATATTTACAATCCTGGTAAATCGCTATGCTTTTTTTCAGTTTTTCTATCTTTTACCATTTTATTACTATTTTTCTTAAATATCCCATCAAAATTTTTTCCCGGACATGTTGTTGAATCAAACTTTTTAAAATGTAAAGAAGCGCTCATTTCTTAGCATTTTTATATACCTTAATACAGCTCTTCTCCCGGCAGCTGCTGATTTTAAATTATAACATATACATATATGTATTATTCTTCCTTATTTTTAAACCCTGATTCTTTTTATCGCCTTGCAGAAATAAATATAGGTTTGCAGTAGCGCGCATATTCTATTGCCGCCTAAACATAGAATGCCAGATAAGAGTGATCGAGTGAGTTAGGTGCATGTTGTAGATATGTTCGAAAAATTATTGCGAACCCTGAAAAAAAATATTGGTAAATCTACCCTAATGTCTATGAAATTAATAATCTTTGTTAACCGCTTTACTGAACACATACATACACACACATACACACCGGATAATAATATTCATATTGGCAGTCATCTCGGTCGTCCAGTTCTCTCCTAATATTTATTATTTCTAACAATTACATTAGGCTTGTTATATGTCAAAAAAGTGTTGGTTAATGGTTCGCCTGTTATTCCTGCAAAGATCCACTGGAACAAAATATATATTATTTCCATAACCGAACCTGTACCTGTCATCGCAATTTAGTGGTTATTTCTTACTACTTTTTTCATATATTTACAAGCATGCATACTACTTATACACGCTCATACACATGTAATGTTGATACACTTTTTGCAAGTCTTTCTATAGTGATGAAGACAACTCGTAGACAGTTCCATAGATTTCAATAGTTAGGATAATTTGAAAATTACTCTACAACTTTTTTGGAAACGTAAGATGAGACAAAAAAAAGAGATATGATATATTTTTTTTTTTTTTTTTTTTTTTTTTTTTTAAACCTGGCCTAGTTGTAAATACCATTTGGCCACTAACTATTCTCATTAAATTAAATCATTCTATTTCTTTTTGGCCGCCGCTGGGAATCGAACTCTTGACCACTATCTCAACGATCAAGAGGTCACGCCACTAGGCTATCGCGACGGCCGATATGATATATTATATTTAGAATCATAATAATATACATAGATTAATTTTGAAAACTGATAATATATTGCCAACTGCATGATGAATGTGGGAACGAACAGTGTATATTTGCATGCTCCTGCGAGAGTGATTATGAACGGGCAGTAAAATGGAAGGAGGGAGAAAATAAATTAATTGTTGATATCAAGGCGGTAAACTTGGATTAATATTGAAAACATACTGTAGGATTTTTTTGGAAACATACAGTGGGAGGGAAGAAGAGGGTATAATATTAATTTTGTTAGTCGGGTAGTATACTTTGATTAATTTTGGAAATTCATGATAGGTTACTGAAAGTGTACATGACTAGCGTTGTAATATTGCCTGCCACCACCCGACATGTTCATTGCATTTATGCCTTCACACATCTTGCACCGCACCTGGAGCCATATGGCTCCCTACGATCTTCTGCGTCCCGCTAGTCGCTGACACTGATCGTAGAATTTGCTCCGGCACTGGAGAGAGCACCAAGGAAAAGCCGGTAGATCGCCTCGCTGCCGAGCCAGTCTACTCTACTCAATAACGGCCTTCCCAACAGTTCCTCAGCCATCGCTGCATTGGAAGATCGACTCAGGGATGTCGCCGCCATCGTCTCCGAAAAGTGGACGTCGACGACATGCTCCGCTGTTACTAGGACACTGCATGCGCATGGCGGTGGGTTCTCGTTGAGACTGAACCTCATGGTCGGCACCAGCCACATCCTCACCATTCTTACCCGGACATCCGGAATGTATTGGTACGTGAGTCGGCCATCCGTGGCCGCCTTTCACTCCCGCTGCCACTCTAGAAGTGTTGCCTCTCTAATCGCCTTTTTACGGGCGGCATCCGAGACCAACTCCTCCAGGCGGAGTTCCATCTGACCCGTTATAGTCGTCCGGCCTCTTTTCAGCCAGTAAAGCTTTCCCACACTAGAAGATCTAGGGCGGAGCACTCCCGATATCACGCACAGTGCTGCTGTAGACGTTGTCATAAACCCGCTACACACCGACAGCAGTGCGGGCCTTTGCGTCATTCTTATATGGCGGCGAAGCCTAGTTCTCGTCATTCGTTGTGCAAAAATGCTGGTACAGAATCCTGCCAATGCCTCTACGGACGAGGCGAGCCGTATGAAAGCTCAGGCCCCATCCAATTCGTGCCAAATTGGGAACGGCATGGTAACTGTACCTGCAGCTCTGATTCACCGCGTCAACGTGGCCCTTCGTCTTAGCGCCCGTCAGCAACGTGTCATTGAGATATTTGACGGAATTCCGGACGAAAAACCGACGGTCGCCGACCCGAAAAGCCGGTTGCCAGTGAAGCTTACCTCGAAGCAAAACCCGCAACGTTCTTGTCCGCCCACCGATCAACTAATGCACAACGTTCGTCTGCAGTTGTCTGGAGGACTCGTCTTGAGTCTGCCTTCACCAATACAGTCAAATCGTCTGCATATGCCACGCGTTGGACACCGTTCGGCCAGTGCTGTTAGAGAAGATGGTTGAACAAAAGCAGCCATATAACGGGTCCGATGCATGACCCTTGCGAGCAGTCCCTGTCAAACCACTTGCTCACAAACCGATCGCCTCTAGAGGAAAGCATTGCCCGACGGTGGGAGAAATAACTTGCAAACAGAGCCAACAAGTTATCTTCCACATCCGTTCTGCGGACCTCATGAACCATCTGGCTCCAGCCGGCCATGTCAAACGCGTCCGTTATGTCAAAGAACAGTCCCATAACCTGTTTCGTCGCCGCCCCATCGACAACTCCAGAAAAGAGTTCACAGCATTTTCTGTGCTCTTCTTCGACCGACTGAAAGTGTACAGTGTGCACTTTCTTACATATAGAGCAGTTCTGATGACTTTGGCATGCATAGAAAAATAAATTAAATAAAATGAAAAATAACTAAAACTATGTGATCAACATTGGCAACAATCGTAGTGATAAGGTTTTTGTTGCTAAAGACGTAAAAGGTTAAGGTAAACTAACTTCGCTCACAGATTTTTCTTCATTACTCTCTGGATGAGTGAATAACACACCGGAAGCAAGAAACTGACACGTAGAAATGTGAACAACATTGTGTTTTTCTTCCGAATCACCATTTGACCCTAAACCTTCATTGGCTGCATTCGTAATTATTAAATAGATCAAAATCTACTCCTACTCGTGTAAACCGTCCAAAATTTAATTTCAGTTAATGCTTTATAAGTCCCAAGAAAAAAAAAATTCTATTAAATCAGCCCACAGGTTCGTTTTCAACTCAACAAAATATTTACTTCCCTTACATCTACTAATTATTCGATTAACCAATTAAAATATATCTTATGTCTTACAAAAAAAAATTAAATTTAATGAAAACTTTAAAAAAATCATTAAGTAATCACGAAGTTACTTACATTTTTTTATAAACAAGTAGCATCGTATTTAGTAATAAGTACAATACAAAATGGTAGAGTCAGTGTCAAACACAATGAATATAATAAATTCAAAAACAGGGGTATTAAGAGAATATATTCAATTATCGATATGAACTGTACTTACACCTGCTAAATAGTTTTTTAATTTGTGCATCTTTCTGGGTTGTTTTCGGTCCATAGAATACACGAGTTAATTAAATACGTTGACTTCCACTAATTTTTTATGATTTACATCTAATCTGATGAATGTTTTCAGAATATGGCACATGAAAAGTTAACCAAAGCGACAGTTCTGTCGGTCATTGGAATTAAAATTGGAATATCTGAATCTACTATATGAATTCCGATAGATACCGAAAACGAAAAACGTAAAATTATGACTGCCGAACATATTGCTAGAAATGGAGGTGAAAGGTCCTCTCATTAAAAAAATGAATCATTATTACGGTACTTATATATTTGTTGACGTATTTACCAATTATAGCCAAATTTGGAAATGGAACGGGCCGAGAGAGAGAGGCATACTAAAACATCGGACTTTTGGGCGCATCTAGCAGCAATCAATATTTTTGCGTGTACAATAATGCACATTACAGTATCCAAATTTAAACCAGAGGATCTTCCAAAAACGTTACCAAAGGTCGGCTACATTAATTATAATATATTAAGTGATATTGTGCAGTATTGTTTAATGTTCAGCACGAGTCCGAGAAGAAGATGACAGTAGAGTAGAAGAATGTACTTAAAAAAATAAAAATATCATAATTAAGCATTCTTCTTGTTCTTGTGTACGCTTCTCGATTACTGAAGGTTAGCGATCCATCTGGCAGTCTGTTCCCTTAATATTAATTGATTTTCGTCTGCCATTGGATATATTTGGGAAAAATACTGCGGTAGTTTCCCCTTGAATTCCACAGGATTTTCTGTTAGGGTTTACTCCCTTAGTCGATAGTTTTAACTCCCCAAGACCTAATGTTCATAGAACACTTAGCCTGGATATATCGTTTATTTTATTTTTGTTATGTAATTATACGTCATATAACAGTGGTAAGCTTAAGTTTCCAGTTGAGTAATTTGCTGTTGTACAGATTGTGTAGACTAACTAAATAATTTAAATAATATAACATCGTTTTTTGTTAAATTCGGTATTATATTTTGTTGTTAGGTTTTGTCTTCAGCTAAATAAGATAATATCACAAGTACGTACAAAATGCTCTGGTGAGGCACCCGATAACAGTGATTTTGTGATTTCTGTGGTCTACTGTTACGTTGCAGTGGATCTGTAGCGGTGTTACATGTAGAACTTGGCAACACACGTCGAAAACATCGAAATCAAGTTGGTCGTGTGTAGATTGTAGTGGTGAATAAAACTAGTAAGCTTGATCAGAGACGAAATGAATAAATTAAAAACACAAATGGTGAAGAAAATATTCGATACGCGAGTATCATTTGAAGAAAAGTTAAGTAAAACAATGACAGACGTACAAAAATCTTTTGACGATACTTTTAACTCGTCTCAATATTTAAGTCAAGAAAATAGATTTCTTTGAAAACAACATGTACAACTAGAATAAAGAGTGGCAAAATTGGAGCAGTACATAAGAAAAAATAACGCTATCGTAAGTAATTACCAATAGTCACTAATGAAAACTTATAATATGATCCTATAACTGAAATTAAAGAAGTTACTGGTACACAAAACATAATATAGACGTATATCATAGATCCAGGAAAGTGCAAAATTAACAATACCCTGGTGGTATTCTAGTAAAATTCTGCCGAAGGGCAGCCAGAATTCATAAGAAAATTTGCCAAGCATGTCCAATGCTTAAAGATGTCGGTTTTATAAGGGAATTTGGAAGGAAAAAGTCCTCTGTGTCTGAACAGCTAATAGCTGTAAATGGAAAATTGTTCCTGACGACTAGAAGATTCCGATCAGCTAGACTTGTAGATTCATATGGGTAAGAGATGGGAAAATTTATTCCAGGAGAGATGAAGTTACTTCAGTAATTGGAATTAATTCGTTCGATCAAATCTCTAGCTTACGTGCAATAAAAAGTTGACCATCTTTCAAGTACGAATGTATGCTTATAGTATTTGAGGAGACTTAAACTATACTATATATTTAAAATCACAATATGCGCGGTGTATTTAGATGTTTATATCATATATAAGAATATCTGATCTGTAATTTTAACTCGGGTTTTTATTTATATGTAAAGTCGTACTAACTTTTTTACACAATGTTAAAGAAAATTAATAATTTTAGCATCATTACCTGGATATTATTCTTATTATATTACTCTCATGGTAGCACGGTAGCCTAGTGGTTAAGGCGCTTGGCTACCAAACCAGAGGTGTCATAGGTTATCGATACTTGTCTCATTCCGGATCGAAGTCGTTCCCAGGCCTATACTTAATCTGAAATAATTTGGTGCCAGAGAAATCTGGGAAGGTAAAGGTGGATTCCAAGTAGAAAGGAACTGGCCTCCCTACTTTTATTAGTGCTGTTGGGCTTGGTACCATTATGAAAAGCTTAACTTCACAATCCATGATACCTTATCAAGGGAAGGGGCTTACTTTACTTTACTTATAATACTTCCTTTATAAAAAAAAAAAAAAGGGGGTTATCTCTAATATTAAATTATTAAATCTTAACATTCGAAGAAGAGGCGTCGCCAGTCGGTTAGCTAGGGAAGGGCAGGATGATACTACCTGTGTGAATAAATCCTCACCGTTTTTTGTAAAAATAAATCCTTTATTTAAATAAAATATAAATTGTAGGTGAATTATAAGTGAATTAAAGGCGAATTTTAAAAGTTTATTAGAATTTTAGAAATAATTTTAAATAATTTGAAAATTTAAATTAAAACATAATCTTCTATGATTCATTGTAGATTTTTCAGTTACTTTGTTGATGAAATCTTCCAGGTTCTCAGAGATGCTCTTTAAATGGATATTCATCATTGCAAGACCATTGAGACTACTTTCTATAATTGTACTTTTTAGCCAAGTTTTAATCCGTCTTATGCTGCTGAATGATTTCTCTATAATACATGTTGTGCACGGTAGAGCAACCAAAATCCTCAATGTTTTTCCCGTTTCAGGAAAGAAGTCTTATTGCATTTGTGACCTCGAAAATATTAAACTTACTTTGGTTCATCTTGTTCTGCCGCAATTTTTGCAAAGTTCGATTTCGTTTTTCATGTTTGGGCAAATCGTAAAAATTTCAGAAGGTTGCGCAAACTTTCTTAAGATTTTCCATAGACATGTCTTGCATTTGAACCGGTTATAATTTTGAAAACGCGAGTGATTTAGTATTTTTCTTAGCAAACCGCTCCTGAAGAGAAGTAATAATTGAGTCTAAGTATGGCATAATCAAAGATCGCTTCCAGAACTACCGAGGGCTTCCTGCTGGCTGATTGTTTGCGTACCGTTTCCTTCCAATAATTTTGGGCCCGAGCTCTTTTGCAATAGCTGTGGCATCTCTAATAATTTCATTTATAATAGGTTTTTAGCAAATCTAAAATGTATTTAAAATGTTACGCTGCCCTTGACAATATCCAATGTTATAGATTGAAGATAATTTACCATAGGTTCTATCACAGCCGAATACTTGCTTATTAATACAAGACACAAAATAAATGAAGCTCTGGAAGTGGCGGCTTGGAACTGGAATGCTTTATTCCGGGTTATGCTGTTTTCCGCATTCATTAAGGTTTCTAAGACCTCCATTATAGTGAAAAAATTATCTATAAAAACTTTGATTGTTTTGTGTTTTTCGCTCCATCTTGTTTCCCAGAGATTGGAAATGTTCGGTATTAACTTCCGTCTCAAAACTGAATCCCGAGAAAATGTTATTATTTCTTCGGTTGTTTCTGTTGTGTTTCTAATTTCAGGTAGAACATCGGAATCATTTATTACCAAATTCGGTTTACGTAAAGAACACCGAAAGATTATAGCTTTGGTATATTTTTGCGCAAGATTGCTTGTATGCCATCGCTTATACCTGATATAGTTGAACAGCCATCAAATCCCAATCCTACGTATTCATCTGGATTAAATTGTTTTGCTGCTAAAAAATCATCAGTGACATTTGCAACAGAATTCGCGTCCAAACTAGGGATTGCAATCCGGAGTCATTTTCAATCTGACCGGATCTGACTGGATTGATCAAATCAGGATGATATTCCCTTTTCGTTCCAAAATAGATTGCTAATGAGTTAATCGAGTGAGTGTATTATATACGTAGTTTATAAAAAAAACATATATACATATATATATATATATATATATATATATATAAAATAAACTTTATTTCCGATATTAAAATTAGACAACGAGCAAACAATTAAAATCTAGCCGGTTTTCAAGAATAAATATCTCAAATCTGACGAAGTACAAAATAAACTGAGGGGGGCACACGATTTAGACAGACCATTCTTGAGATCATCTTTCCCATCGAGTTTTCCTTTTTAAAATAACTGTCAATTGTTTTAGAATTTTTTTTGGAGAATTTTTTCCTCATAAATAGTATCAGTTGAATTAGTTTTTGATGCGGATGGTTTAAGAAATGAATCAGAATTCGGACGTTCCAATTGGTTATTTTCAGAATTTAATTTAATGTAATGCTTAGATTTCAAATGTGTTTTTAAACCTTTATAAGAACCTTTACTTATTTTTAGCATGTTAGAGCACAATGTGCATTCCGCGTTCACAGAGTTATCTTTTTGCAATTTTTAAATAATGCCATACAGTTTTCTCACTGTCCCCACCATAATTCTTTTTATTTTGGTTTGGTTTTGAAAATTACATGTTTCTAAACTTGTCAACTAGTCTAAACTAATAATAAACTAGTATACTACTAGTAGTAGCTGTAACAAAATACAAAACATGTCTAATTACAATTCTAAATAATGTAACTTAACTCAATTCATTACTAAATTAAATAATTCAGACAATTTGTGTGGAGTTTTCAGCATTATTCATTTATTTTATAACCTACTCGTATTTTAATCTTTCTCACACTCATCACGTGGAACGTAAATATGATTTGTACACGCACCACGTATTTAAAGTATCTACTCATGCAATAGAGCGTTTATTTTGTCAAAAATTGCTATCGTCGGATCTGGTACTTTGGAACCGGATCCGGTAGACGTTCAGTGGCTCCATATCCGCCGAAATACCGGATCCGATTTTCCAGGTTGCAATCCCTAGTCCAAATCTATTAGCTCAACAAATCCTATAAATACTTCTGGAACTTCATTCTTCTCGTTATCGAAATAACGTATTCCAATTGATGTTCGTAATTGTTCTTTTTCGGAAATGTCAGCTGTTTCGTTAGCCAATATACTGTATGCCTCTGTTCTTTTTTACTTTCGTCACAATATCTGCCTTAAGCACACCACCACAATTGCTGATAATTTAATTTTGCCTATTAACAAATCGGTAGCTTGAATTTTTTTTCCCGCGTTCAAAGTGTTTCTTCAATACTCTGCATCACTTGCGTCAATTCGTATAAACCCCGAAGAATTCTTTCGGAAGAGATTTTGCCTCGCAGCGCTAAGTCGTGAAAATGATAAAATATAATGCAGGATCTAATTGACTTAATAACTTTTCTGTTTTCCTCAATAACGCTCTGCGAGTATTTCTTGAGTTTCACATCTACTGGCAAATTTTCAAGAAATAATCTGGCAGTTTTTAGTGCCACCTTATGAAACTGTGTTTCCACATGCTTTTTGCATTGCTCGTGTACATCCTTAAATCCGCAAAATGGATTCTTCTTTATGAATGATCCCAATACTCCTATAACAGAACTTGGATTTTTTAATTTTATTAATTTTTTATTTGGTCGTACATTTGTTTAGTTTATTTAATGGCGATTTCGGAATTTGTTTTTGAAGAGTAATAATATTCGTTTTGCCTGAATAAAAAAATATCCACATTCTAATTGCAACAAGCTGGGTAGATGTGTACAGAATGAATGTATATATATATATATATATATATATATATATATATATATATATATATATATCTATCTATCTATCTATCTATATAATATATATACATATATATATATCTAATGTTCCGTATGTTTTTGGACTGTCTGAAATAGAAAATTAATGTTTACTTTCCATGTTTATGTGCATTACTGTTTCGTCTAAGATAATAAATACTTTATTTCTCCTTCTCGCCGAGTAACTACGTTTTTCATGTTCGTTAAATAGAAATCGTTGACTTTGCTTTTTTGCTTTGTGTATTATGTACGGTTCACTTATAAATAATTTACGTTCATCTATTTAGCGATAACATGTGAGAAATGATTTTTGAAAGTTATATTATAGTTTCGACAGCAAAACATTCTGACTTTTACGATTGCTGTATGTCATTTTCAAGTGGAAAATTATTTTTCGTAATTTCCGAACACGTCCGAAATAATGACAGGCCTTGAACGCTTCCTTGGAGAATTCTCCGTGCTCTTTGCTCATGTGTTTACGTTTTTAGACTTTATCCTTTATTTTTAAAAATTGACTTTTTATCGTCTAATTTAACCAGCTGTCTGTAGAGTCTTTAAAATCCAAGCGGGCAGGGTTTATGTAGCAGAATTTTATTTAGTAAAAAAGTAAATAGTTTAATAACACTGTAGTAACTGAACGTTTAAATTTATTCGCGGTACGCATTTAACATTTGCGTTTCGAAAAACTGTAAATTAAGACATTTAAGAAAACGAAGGCGAAAAAAGTGAAACTAAAAAAAGACAACAAACCAGTATACATCTTTAGCGTTATGTGTGGATTATTATTTGCTGTCAGGAAATGTTTACTTCGTATATATAAATCGACTGATTTTGATTAGCGGCACATGCCGACGATAAGGTAAGTGCTTTTGCGCGAATCTTGTCTCATAAATTATCGCTTGCCGTTCAACAGCGTACAACTGTATGACAAATTTAAACAGCCTATGTTGAACGCAGCTAATGGCTATTTCACCGACTTATTTGAAATCGGCGGGAAATTTTAAAACAATAAGCTATTTATAAATAAATGGAAAACTAAGCCACAGATAAGACATGATGAAATTACTACTCGGACAGGCGCTGAACAGTAAAGTGCATTTGTAAAAAAAATACCTGTCCATCGAAGCTATCAGTTGCCACTGAAACGGAAAACTATTGCAGCGAACGAAAGAAGTCGCTGAGATGAATCAACACAATAGTAATGAGTGTGGAAACAAAAGGAATTTTATAAAATTAGAAAAATTGCGTTATTTAATAAGTTATTATTTCCTATGTTATGCATTGTTATTTTATTATTTACTGACTACTGTTGTCTGCGATTTCGCTCGCATATCCTTTTAAGTCTTTACCCTTTTTTCCTTTTCTTATCGCAATATAGTACAGGAACATCTTCGTTACGCTAAACTCTGTATAACAATTGAGGTTTTTTTGGTTATTTTTGTGTTGTTATAACAAATATGCAATCTTTGTTGTCTAGTAATTTCGCCGCCATTTAAATTCTTGAAGTATTTTAATGAAATATATTCTTTGAATCTAAAATAGCAGCCGAATTCCTTTTTAAAATTGACATATTATGTGTACATTATCGAATATTAATTATCACCATTATAATAATTCATAAATAAGCTTATTTTGTCTGAAAATAAATAATTTTTACTTTTCAGAAACCCAGAATACTTTTCCTTTTTACAATACAATATTCTCAATTTTATTTTTGGCGAGGGGCACATCAACACGAGACCTCTGCTAGCAAGTGCTATTGCGAAGGAAAATCATTAGACCAGGAGGGAGCAGGAAGACTCGGTTAGATGGATGGGTAGAAAGAAAATTTGTCGGAAAAGGAAGGAACTAGAGATGTGACTTGAGTCTCGAATGGAACTTTTTGCATAGGGAAAGCAGGTTAAAATAGAAACTTTAAAGAAATAGAGACGGGTTGGGTGCAGCAATTCGAGTCAAAGAACGCCCTATTTCATTGCCCTCTGTACTCATATGGCTAGGAAATCGACATGAATAGAATAGAGTGCGAGAAGATTGTAAATAAGGAAACGTATGCAACGGATGATAATCGCATGAGTCAGTGGGAATATCGGTTGGAATAGCTTAAAGAGCGCTATATTATGAATATTACAAAAACGCTACACAGGCAACCCCGTAAGCAGTTGTGGAGTTGAAAAAATCCCCAAAAAAATTCTAAAATCGTTGGGTTATTCGAAAATAAAACTAAAGCACGGAAGACAGATATTACGACCTCCTGCGAATTTCTCGAAGTCTCCTAAATGTTATAGGCCGCGTCTTAAAGGTATTACAACTTTTTAAGTAATCGGATTTAATATACCGGTTTAAGTTGCACGCGCTGCCACGAGGATTATCCGGAAAGTAGTGTTCGCTTTGGAATATATATATATATATATATATATATATATATATATATATAAAAAAACAACAAATAGTACACATTAACAAATATTAACGTTTTATTTTTGTAAAGAACTTAAACTAGAAACTCTGAAATTTAAGCATTTGTCGTATCGTGTAACACGAGTTTCGGTATCCCCGCTTCATCTTCCTTCGCCGCCAGTGTATTACTTAGTCACAGCTGCTTTCAGTTCTTCATCACTTTCAAATTTCTTTCCTGCCAAAAAGTTCTCTTAAGTTTTTGGTAAACAGATGCTAATCTGAAGGAGCTAAGTCTGGACTATAGGCTGGGAACGGTTGAAATTTTCCTCCCATTTGAATTGTTGCGCAAAAAGTTGTTGTGTTTTCCAAGCCGTATGAGGTCGGACAATGACGCCACTGGGGCTATACCTCGCCGTCGATTCATCCGTAACATTGTCTCCATACACCTCCTTCAATCGACGACGAATGTCGCAAGGGGTGGCACATTTCTTGCTCTGGAAAATCTAATCACAGCCCTGACTTCACAACTAGGGCGGCGTTCTCTATTTTCTCGAACAGTCGTAGACACAATGCAGTTTTAATGGTCAGTGAGATGTAACTTTGCACACAGACAGCTGAAATACAACCGAACATGTGTTAGCAGTTGTCTGACGGCTACTCTACTCGCCAACGTTCTGCACGACGCAAACAGGTACACTACTTTCCCGATGGCCCTCGTATATATTCGAAAATACCTTGATCGGATAGTTTATTTAATATATCGAATAGCGCGCACTTATTAATTAGGCACGTTCTACTAAATTACCTGTCGAAAAATGTTGTTACCTGTCGCTCTCAAAACTTACTATTACGACGTTGAAAAATATGTTCTTGGCGTGTCACAGCAATTTCTTTTTACTTCGGACTTTAGATCACTTTCTCGAATTTCCTGTCGGAAATTTCTGTTACAATCGCTGTCAATTTAAGAGTGACTAGAAAAGAATATTTTTTAAAACGGCCCATTATATTACGTACTTTAAGAGTAGTTTAATTTCCCTTGTTGGAAAGCCCTTGCTATCGTCTAAAAGAAGAATAATAATTCAAAATAAGAAACCGGTTTGTTCGAGTTAATGCGGGTAAAATGAACAAGTTCTAAATAGAAGCAACAAAAATGTGTTTTTAACACGTAGCCTACAGTAACGAAGTTGTTTCGCTGGCGACATTTTGATCGAGACGAGCTCTTTATATTTTCGAGCTAACGGACACTTGGAAATTGGAAAGATTATCACCGAGAGGAGGTTTCACGCAGCTGAAGAGTACGGGATAATAAATGAAATGATTGACTAGTTGCGGAACAGTTTCCGGATGAAATAGCTTAAAAATACGCGTAAAGAGGTGAAACGTTTTTTAATTTACCGCAGCTTGGTTTAGGTTTTGGGCGCTGCTGGTGCTAAGTTTTGTCGCAGTTCTAGCTACTGCTGGCCGAAAGAAAAACGCCGCTAAGAATAAGCCGGCATTCCCAAATCGTAGACTATGTCCAGCTATGACAATAGATGGCGTTACTTTATTGATCATCTTGGAAACCATCATATTTCTGGAAAGTTCGGTTGTCTCTCGCTGTTGGAATGATGTAGATATGAAAAACGTGACGTGAATATTTACCAGTCAAAAATCAATAAAAACGCCCAAATCTTTGCAGTTATTGAACATTGCGATATTTTTTGTAAATATAATGAAACCTCAGGGTATTTATTAAATTACTAGCCACGCGACAACAGTGTCTAAATGCCTATTAGACTAATTCTTTTCTTTTTCTATTGAATTATTTTTATCATATCTGTTGTACGCTATTTTTCGTTATCGTTGTGTTTATTATTAATTTCCACTTTTGTGTTCTGATTACCGTATTAATAAATTGAAAATTACACACTTTTAAACACAAAAATATATTCGCAATTAAAACTGCGATAAAATTATACAAATTATAAAAATAGCCGACTAGTTTCGAGGATCAGCCATGATTATGAATCTGTGATATCCGAAACTAGTTGGCTATTTTTATAATTTTGTTATAATTTTATTATAGTTTTATTATAATTTTATTATAATTTTATTATAGTTTTATTATAATTTTATTATAGTTTTATTATAATTTTATTATAGTTTTATTATAATTTTATTATAGTTTTGTTATAATTTTATTATAGTTTTGTTATAATTTTATTATAATAATTTTATTATAGTTTTATTATAATAAAATTATAATTTCAATTGTGAATATATTTTTGTGTTGTAATTTTTAATTTACTAATTATTATTATTAGTTATTTATTTGTTTATAAAAATAAGTAGCGACTTTTCCAATAATTCTCGGTTAAATAACTGTGCCACGAATAACGCAGAAGATGCTTTACGAGCGAATTAATTGAATTCGAGCGAGAGTCTATACGGATGTTGTTACCGTTCGGAACTGCAGTCGTTATTTATTCAATTCAGCGCACTAATTGCGAATAGTGCATTCGCGTTTCGGCGTACTTTTTATTTCTTTATCGATTATAAAATCAACGTGGAATTTTCTTACGGCTATTTGTCAATTATTAATTGTTAATTACGGTTTCTCGAAGTGCGACTGGAACAACGCGATACGTATCTTAGCCCACACACCATAGTAGAGAGCAGCCTGTCGTGAGATTCGAGCCGAAGTAGTACGTGTGACATTGGAAACTGGGTTTCATCGGAGAACTGGGTGATCTGCCGCTTTAGAAAGTGAAATTTGCCGACTTGAGTCAACACTGTGTCGTGTAGACGCTAATGCCGAAGTGTGTTTTTATTCGCGCACGCATCGCATATACATTAGCGCAAACACTGTATTATGCTCGCATATATATGTACGTGCGCACACTACAGGTAATACGAAATCGCAGAGGCGACTACTGATGCATCTAGGAATAGGGCGCTTGTTACCTATTTATGATTCTCGCAGAGAGTGGCCAATGATAAATTGTGCAGGTAATTCCGACTGTCTGGCAGCAGTCATTGAGCGGCAATAATGTCTCCTCGGCTGTTCCGACTGTTGCGTGTAACGGTCTATCATGACTACTTCCGTAGGTGCAAGTACAGTCGTTCAGCTCAGCTGGTCTCTCGTTATTATGGCTTCTTTTTGATCCTTACCATTTCCTACAACCGGTTCAAGAGTTGCCGTTTCCTTTTCTAATTCAGAGCCGTCGTGTCCATGCAGCGCGTTTGTGTTACGTTGTTGCTCGGTAAAAAATCCGCCAACTGACTAGGCACCGAGAGCGCTCTTCTGATATAATTACGTATCGATACGCACGAGCGAACGACTAAAATTCGAAAACAGCCGCTTCCGGGAATTCTAAATGCAACACGGTCGCCGCGCCGCTGGACTAGACGATTTTAGTTCAGGCAGACTGGTTTAATTAAATTATTGTTTAATTAAAGTAGTTTATCCGGTAATTAAGAGTTTATCTCGTTTCTCCTTACGATCGACGGGAAAAGATTTTACGACGGTTAATACTACTCTGAAATCAGTTAGCGCGCTAAATTTAGCTTTTAATTATCCTTGCCAGATATAGGAGATCATCGGAAACACTTAAGTTAAGCGAAATGATTAAAATGGTAATTAATTTTTTCCTCTATTAAACTTCAGAGCGGACCAAATTAATCAATCATCGTTACCGGAAAGTGCACGGACAAAGTACAATGCGGTACATTTTGAAAAATCGAAAGTAAAAATTTTCTTAAAACTAATTTAAGCTTTTATACGACGATGACTGTAGTGCCCGTTCCTGTCCTAAAGTACGGGATCATATATTAGTCTGCTAGTTTCCCGATTAAAAACAGACGGCCGATTTATGATCTGTCAAAACGAATTATTAAAAATATTCGAAAAGAAAATAAATCTGGCGCAGCAATCGGATCTAGCTGAAAAGCACAAGTTCAACGATAAATACACAAGTTCAAAGATTAATAGACAAGTTCAACGATAAATACACAAATATGCACTTTATTTCCTTCTTCGACATGAAGGAAAATGTTAAATCGATCGTAATAATCATGGAATCGCTGATTGTATTAATCGTAAATAGAAGTGATTTAAATTCGCATTATTACAAAACTTGTACTAATATAATAGTAATAACTCTGAGGTAATTTAGAAATTTTAAACTGCATTACTAGAACCAGACAGCGAATTAAACCTTGAACATAAAGATAAAACGCAAATTTGCCCAATCGTTTACTGCGAACTGTGGGGAGAAAATAAAAGAAAGTAACTCCGCTTATTGATAAAATTGTTCGAAATAAATTACCGATTAGTTGCTGTCGGAAAGTTAAAAGGGTATTGCCGTGATGGCACGAAGTTAGGAGAATAACCGGCTCCTACGATACCGTTATTTTCTATATATGCGGTAAAAGAATTTACGAAATCGAAATGCGCACAACAAATTGCTTACGAATAATAACGATTAAGCTAACTTCATGAACAAAAATTACTAGTAGCATACGGTGGTCGATCTTTTTATCCTTTTCTTGCCCAGCTAGATTATCCCCTTCCAGCGTTTAACCAAATGTTTCGTCCTTCTCCTTGAAATTATTTTCTCACAAATCCTTAATACAAAATACGTTATTTCTTGAGTTTTGCTTTGGGCTGGCATTGTGATTTTCGAGCATTTCAGTTCAGAAAAGATGAGATTCTCCAGAAGAGTACCGTTGAGATTTATCGTTTAAGCAACCCCATAAAAGGGGTCGAGCATTCCAGAAGTTGAGGTATGAAATTAAGAAATTTAGTGAGAGGAAAGTGCGAAGATTACACAGCCAAGAAGAACATACACGACAGGCAGACTATGTTAAGCGAACGTACACAATTAAAAGCTACGAAAGTGTGTACAATGTTGGGTTGATACGGATAATTAAAGGAAACGTCACGAAATTGATCCGCTTTTAATAAGGATTGCGGATCTGCTAGAGCTTAAATCATTCAAAATTGATAATCATATGCGATCGTGTAAGCACGACTCCGAAATAAGGGCAACATTGTTGTTCCGAAGATCCGACAGACCCTTCTAATAAATTTTTGTTGGCTTCAAGGCTGCGTGACAATTCCATTATAAGATAAAGTGGCAGGCATGATGAAATTAAAGATAGAATGAAAGAGAGTGAGAGTTATTTAACTTGATCGCTCACACAAATCGCAAAGTTCTAGCTACAGGAGCTGCGACAATCTATCCGTACGATCTCACTCGACACCCTGAGATACAGTTGACTTTGCAATCTATGTCGGACTAGATCCTAATCGCCCCACTATCACAGAAGCAGCTGATTTCAGTCCGAATCACAACGCGCTTATTGTAACTATGAAGGTAGCAGCTAACTTACTAAGAGCCCAGAATGCTTGCCAAATCATGCGAACTTATCCGGCTACCGCGGACGACGAGGTAGAGGAACTTGTGAACTTCAACATGGACATTTCTTTCCCCGAGGACATCGACGATGCTCTAGAGCTCTTTAAGAGAAACTTTCATGCAGCCGCTGCCTTCGTCATAACCAGGCCGCTGCCTACTCAGCATCCTAACCCGACGCACCAGCCTCTAAGATTACAGATTCTAGAGCTGGTTAGACGTAAATGCGAACTCGAAATGAAGTCAACAAAAACGCGCATGGAGAAGAACTGCGGCTGTGCTTAAAAAGAAGCTGACTGATGCACGTTCAGAATACTTCAACAACGTGTTCTATTGAACGTCGACCCGAATTAAATACCCCACTGGCTACAACTTGTGGAGAGCAACCAAGTGTTTAAAGCCGTAGCCGCCGAGACAGGCACCAATCCGAAATTGCAGAGAAACGTGGTGCCGCTTTGACCAACAAAAAGCGGACGCTTTTGCTGAGGAACTTTCTCACACACTTCAATTTAGCTGATGCTGAAGACGTTCAAACCAGAGAAGAGAAGTTTCTTCAGGCGGGGAGTACTCCTTCAACTCCAATCAGGTACGTCGCGCCGCCGCCGAAGTTGCAGAACAAATCAGAAAACTAAAAATTAAGAAGACCCCCCAGGGTATTCATGGAAAAAGTAGTTAAAGCTCTTCCGGTCAAATGAGTGTTATTCATAATGAAGATATTCAACGCCATGCTACGAATCTTTCACTTCTCAACTCAGCGGAAGTTTGCCGCAGTCGTTATGCTAAACCGAGGAAGCCAAAAGACCATCTTCTCGCCGCCTCCTATAGAACGGTAAGCTTACTTCTAGATACTCTCTTCACACTATTCGAAAGAATAATGTTATCCAGGATGATGGAAATTTTACGAACGAGAGAAATTCCTGACCATCAGTTCGGCTTCCGAGGACAACATGGCGACATCAAACAGCTCCATCGGGTTATATCCTATCAGCTCTTGAAAACAAGCAATACTGTGCAGCTATATTTCTAGATGTCCAATAGGTATTCGATGTTGTTTTTTTTTTTTTACCCCCCTGGGTTTGCTACCAAAGAGCATTAGCCCAGCAAAAAGGAATAGATACATGGAATAGAATAGAAATTATATTTTTATTTTGTCGACGATGGAATCAAGGAACACCCCCTAGGACAGGAACAACAGAGAGAATAGGTAGAGAAAGGACATAAGAGGCGTTGAAAGGAGCAGGAAGACCAAGCTTTAAAAGATGATAATAAAGTAACTCACGCTCGCGAGATAAACCGGATCACTCGAAGAGCACGTGATTCGCATCTCAAACATACTGGGAACCTTCAGGATCCAATGGATAATTATGAGATGCAGCCAAAGAAAGCGATTTAGTGAAGAAGGAAGGAGACTATGCGAGAATGTTGTAATGTGTTACATGTATATAATTCATGTTAAAAAAAAACTAAATAAATAAATAAAAACATTAATAAATTAATAATTAAAATATAAATTAGGGCGTGTGTGTATGGTTCGGTGAGTGGCTGGTGTTGATGGTGCACGGCGTGATGTTACGTCACGTCTAACGTAACAGGAAGAGCGCTGGAGGAACCACCGCCGGAAGGTGAGGGGAAAATCAGTTGTGGAGTTTGAATCGGAAGGACGATCGTGATTTGGAGTTAGTCGTAGTTTTGATGTCAGGTTTGTCGGAGTTTCGACTGGAAAAGAGTCGGTCCGAGTTTGGTCTTGCAAAAACGTAATACTTCGATGCACGGTAAAAAGTAAGCGGTGGCGCACGAGATTTCGCCGAATCATACCCGATCGAAAGTAACCGAAATCGTTGGTGTCCAGTTATATCCGAATAATGAAATTTTCCTTAAAGGATCTAATAAAACCCCGTCGGTGATCAAATGCCTGGTGATAGGTCGATAACCATCAAGAATCAACGGACTATGTCATCATATGTTCCACGCCGTCCCCGGATCATGATATATTTTGTGTATAGTAATTTAAAGTATTTGTTTTCTTTTTTAAACGGCCAGCCGTCTACGAAAGATGAGTGTACGGAATCACTGATTAAACGTTGAATATAATTCATTTTTTATCACGAATAAACAATCATATAATAATAATAATAATAATAATAATGATAATGATAATAACCATAACCATATACAATTTTTTATTGAAATTTTAGTTCTGCGAGAATATACTCCGCAGTGGCATCCCTGTAGAAAACCATAGAGAACCGCTTCAATGTGGACAGTCGGACTTCTGCACAAACTCAAGATGAATACTTCGCCAGCACTTACTCGGTCCACTTCAATTATACTTGTACAATCGAACATTCTATGTCTATCAGAGCTGGAGTTCCGCAAGGCAGTGTGCTTGGCCCAATACTTTACACCCCTTGCACACTGCTGATGTACCATTGCCAATTAATGGCAGTGGCTTAATCGCAACGTATGTGGACGATACGGTCTTCTTTGTTAACTCAATCTGCCGCCAGTAGAGGCTGAAGGCAAAGCACAAAACTACCTTCATTTCCGTCGATTTTCGTTCCTATCCTCAGTTCTTTTATCTTATCAATAGCTGACCGAATCTGCATTTAACTGATCCTTCTCCCTCGTGTCGTTTCTGGGCGAAGATCCTTTGTTGACATGCCCAAAATGGGGGTTAATAATAAATAAAAATCTTAATCGATTCGTTCTATGAGCTAAAAGGTGGAATACTCATATATCAGTAAACCCGGAAAAGGCCTTTTTTTCTGTCCATTTACACTAAGAAGAGGTACGTGCACACATATCAGCTACGACGGTACAATTATTCCCCAAGTGGGTCAAGTTCGTTATCTCGGCATGTACTTGGACAAGCGACTTAATTGGCAACAACATATTAAAATTATCGTATAATAAGTAAATTAAACCACACTAAGTAAACAATTGTTTAATATTTAATTACCCGACGCGTTTCGAAGACAAAACTTCATAATCACCTTCGCGTTCAAAAATTGGTAACAGTTTAAACTATTTACTCAGACACGATCCGCAGTACTCCGCACCTCTACACATCGCGGTATTTAAGCGATATGTCTAAAATCTACCTACCTATAAAACCACTTCCAAATCAAGGCAGCGAGAAAAATATTCTCTTACGAGTTCAATGAATGTAGTAATGGCCATATTTTCCTCGATATTATAAATGTATTAATTTTGCAAAACTGTGGACTCTGTTTGATTGTTTGAGTAACTGTCTTACTGTAGTAAATATAAATTGTTACACTACTACATTATTGTTTAGACCAGTGCTCAAATTAATCATATATTGCAACTGTATTACACGTTGAATTATCGTGCACCGGATTCCACTGAGCAGCAATTATTATTATAATTATATTAAAACTATAATTTTGTTAAAACATTGTCGACTCAGTTATATCTCAACGTTTAGCACCTTTTTAATTTCAAAAGTCATAACTACAGCAATGATCATATTGAACACTGCAAAAGTATGTAAAAACAAAAAAAAACCTAACATTTATTAATAGTTGGAATTTTAACACTAACACAATGTTGATACTAGTTTCTTTTGCTTCTTTCTTGTTTCATATTGAAATGTACAACGTTGTTACAGTTTAGTTTGTTTCTAGATCAGTCAATGAACTAGTACGATAATTTAATTTGTGTTTTACAGAAAATTGAGTGAAAATTATAAAATAGTAATTTAAAATTTTACAAATTTAGCGAATCTTTTGAAATAAAATTTTAGTTTTGCTGTATCGATATTTCAGAGGTTTGATTAGACGTTGGTGCAGTTAGCTGGATGCGAACTCTATTGATGGGTCAAACCTTGGTATTACTCACAGAAGTAGAACCGTTCAGTAAGTTGCATACTTTACGCGCAAAAACAATTCTTATATTTAAGTAATTTTAAATTGTTTATAATTTTTGCCACCACTCATTGTCCCCTTCGTCAACGTTCCAAAAAAAGAGGTACTGACCGCCATCTGTTCTCCTGTTCATGTCTTTTAATTGCATTTGTACTGGAATTTGGATGTTGAGGCAGCACTCGACTCAGCTTGGCATGACGGACGTACGAGATAGTGAAACATGGTTTACCTTTTTACATTATCTAAATTGTTCGGAGCTTCCTCAGCAACAGATCCTTCAAAGTGCATATACGGCAAATCAGAGAAAACTTTTACAGGTGACGCCCTCAAGGAGCCTGCTTTCCGCCAATATTTTTTTTATAATATGTTCACAGCTGATTTTCCCTCATGTGACCGTTGCGTAACATCAATGTTCGCCGACGACACAGTCAGACAAACTTGCGACTAGCATCACTCGCGAAACCTTCAATCAACCGAAGACCACATCTGGGTCTATTTCACCAAACTGTAAATATACATCAACCGCGAAAGAAAAATCCAAACGATCTACTTCACTATAAACAGAAAAAGCTGCTATGTATATCCCACAAAACCCATTAAACTTCGCGGGTAATATTGAAAACCGGAAGTAAGATATTTTGAAGCTGTTTCAGACCCCAAGCTTAAATTTCGTAAACACATCGTACATATACTAAGTAAAATCAGTTTACTAACAAAATCGCTGCACCCTCTGATATCAACAAAGTGTAATAAACAAATTACGTATCTCAAAGGTAACCTACTGCAAGATGCCACATTAAAAAAATCCAAACAGCACAAAATGAAGTGTTTAAACTGATTTTTGGCCTAAGCTCTTCCCAACAATCGAACTACATAACATCGTAGACGTTGAAATGGCTTTTGAAAGGATTAAAGGTTGACTAACGGGGTCTTCTATAGACGCATATAATAGGGTTTTCTACATATCAGGAAGTTTGAAAACGGGGACTGATTACGTAGGATTTATTTTTAAATTCATTTTTTACCACCGTCTTTAGAACTTTATATGGAACTTGTAATTTAAAATAAAGTAGACAATAGATTATTCATCTTAACTCTTACTTAATTTAACTGAAATTATTTTAGATTGTAAATATTACAATTGTAAATAAATAAATAAATAAAAATCAATTTCATATGTTGTCAAATTCTGAAATGGTTGAATCAAACTGTGTGACACGTCGCGCAGGACCGCACATTTTGAACTGTTGTTTACATTGAACATTTCATCTATGTTGCAGGTATGAATTCCGTTGTTTTGCATTTTCTTTTTCTTTAATTTTTCATTTCTGACAGTTTTTAATTGAAAAATACGATTTCTTGCATATTTTAGTTCTTTAATGACACCTGGCTTTTGCCTTTTAGCTAATTTTTAAGCCAATCTATTTCTTCTTCCCTTTTTTTCTACCTTTTCATATATCTATTTTATTTTCCTCGAGAAATTCATAAAAATGCTTGCATTCCATTGTCAAGCAGGAATTTACACTACGAATAACAGAAAAGTGTGAAAATTAGCTAATTTTGGCATCTACCGCTGTTAGTTATTTTCATTTTAGACAAATTATAATAATAAATAAATAAATAAATAAATATATTTCATTTTCATTTTTTTTCATTAAATTAATTTACATAAACCGCAAATGCGCTTAGTTAGCGCGAGCAGCGGAAGTTAGAGCAAGAGTATGATGATGCTCCGTTCTTACTCTGGAAATCTTCACCGTATAATCCACCTCCATACTTTTATCAATGTACCACAGATTTCTTTCTATAAATATTTTAACATTGCTATAGTTTCTTTCTATTTTTTTTTCCAGATTTTGTATTCCCTATTCCGGTTTTCATATATTTTTGCTCTAATTAGTATATTCCCCACCTGATTTAACTTCCTATTATTTTTGTTGTTATCTAATCTGTTGTCCCCGAAAATTACCACATGTGCCGGTATCCATTCGAATACTACCGCATTATTTCAATTTTTCAATCTGCTCACTAGTTTCCTAATATATTGAACTCGCATATCATCGATTTTATTTGTATATATATTTTCCAATTTTTTAATCACAACAAGGGAGTCTGGTTAAATCAACATCTTTTTACTTACACTATTCTTAAAATTTTCTAATGTCACATTAATAGCAGAGCTTAGTACACAGGACGAACTTGCATATTCCAGGTGAACAATCCGCGACATACGTGTATATGTATATCTCTATTTTGTACAATAATGAGCCTCGGCATAGCCTCTCTTTATTTCATCTAACGATCCATTCGTAAATATCAACTTATAATTCTTAAAATTGTTATTTATTATCTCGTTGAACTGAGCATTATTCGCTTCTACATTTATCAGTTAAATTGAATG
This sequence comes from Icerya purchasi, assembly GCA_039619475.1. Taxonomy (NCBI): domain Eukaryota; kingdom Metazoa; phylum Arthropoda; class Insecta; order Hemiptera; family Monophlebidae; genus Icerya; species Icerya purchasi. The sequence continues at coordinate 293,159,404 of CM077115.1, read as the reverse complement.
TTCATCGATTTCTCGATATTTAAGGCGATGATTCACTTCCATTGTAAACATTAGTGCCCTTTTATTAGAGACTATTATTAAATATCTATATCTTCGATAACTGTCCATTAAAGGTACGAGATTGATTTTCCAATACTTATTACTGGACTGTATATTTCGTGTTTATATTTGCTTAATTATAGTATGAAACCTCTGTTCGATCAATTTGATGATAAACTCATCTGCTATGTACATTGCATTCTTAATGTTATCGGTAGTTCTGCGACCTCCGCTAACACACAATGGGTAGGAGTGATTTCCGTTGACCTTAAACATATTTCTAATGCTATCATTTTCGGTTTTTTAACTTTATTTTTATTAAAATTTATAAAAGGAGCAGTATAATCCGTTTGTGTCCTTAATCATTGATCTATATATGTATATTAATATTTCCAACTGGGTGCGAGATTTTATATGGAACGAAACGTCAGTGGTCTTTAATATACCGATAGGAAGAAATAAGTTTGGATGAGTAGATAAGAAGACATTTCACTTTCCACAACGGTAGCCAAGCAGAGATTTGTGCATAAAAAAAGGTTAAGTACTGAATTCAGAATAGCAGGGATGGGAGAAGATTTTAAGGCCTCAGTGCAGAGATGAAGGCAAGAGTTTTAGATTCTATCATAGAGGGGAGAGAATTCGGGGTATTGCCTCAGCTTTTTTTATTCCTAAAATGATCACTTTTAACTTAGTTGATCATCTACGCTTCTCTCTTCTCTAACCGCTCTTCTTTCTTCTTCTTCAACCCATTTCCAATTCTTAGCCTCGATTCCAAGCTTTCCCCTCTTCTTGTCGTTCTGCTATTGTTTCTCCTTAATGACTAAATTATTCTCTTCTCTACTATAACGTGCCCATTACGTCAAAAAAAAAAAAAAAAAAAAAAAAAATTACGTAGAATAAACCGATGAATAACAGTAAACGTGCTGAGAACGAAAATGTGGGGTACGTAGATTTTGTTATCCGTCATAGGTGAATTGCCATCTCGCGGATCAGCCTGAGCGAATTATCCTTTTGGAAATGAGCGGTGAGCCGTAGCAGGGTGGGGAGAGAAAGATTTGAAGGAAAGACAGCCGATTTTTAACGGGGATCACACAGACTTTTACCAGGTCACAGCCTAGTTTTTAGCTCTTTCATTGACCTGTTGAAGAAATTACCACCCATTGTAAAAAAATTGTAAAAAACGGTAACCTCGTCTTGATTATTCAGTTTTGAAATTGCGTTACCGCGAAATTTAGGTAAAAAGCTCCGAAATTCACGATTGAAAAAATTTATCATAATTTACCTACGCCAACTGTCACCGTTTTTGAATCAGCGAAGTGCAACAATTTGCAGACCGACAGACTAACGACTGTGTCATTCTCATACCGTCGCTAATATGAAAATCTTTTTAAGTTTTTTTTTTGTTAGGGGAAGTTGTAACGGAAACCTGCTAGGCAAATAGCAATTTTTATTTTTTTATTTTTAAGAATTACTCTTCTATAGTGGTTTGAAATCCAGAGAGTGCACTCGTGGCCAAGTTCGAAAGATTTAATTTATTGCTTGAATTGCCTGCTATTTATTTTCACACTTACGATGATACTTAAACTCCCTTCTAGAATTCTAGCATATTTCAACAGAAAGAAGTATGGTGAAAAGAGATTAACGGAAACGTATTCTCAGGTATCCGATATGGACCTTGTTGGCATATATATATATATATATATATATATATATATATATATGGGGAACATCAAACCGAGTAATTGCGCCGAGTTAATACGTAAAGTTGGTAAGTCACAAAAAAAAAAAAAAAAAAAAAAAAAAAACTGATAAAAAAAACAGGAAAGAGCAATATAAATATTTCAGTAAGCGTGCACGCTTCAAAATTGAATGCTGGAATAGTTTTGCGTTTTGTTAATTATTATGCAAATAACGTGCATCAGAGAAATAATTGATAATTTCTTATTTCTCGGCAAATAAGACGTTCGGTGGCTGTGCCGAAAACGTAATCAACGAGTAGGATAATAATTGATGCAAAATGAGGTAATCAATTTCCATATGAAGGCAACGATTACAAGGCCGATTTTTATCGCGTTCCACCTGGCTAAGAAGTCAGCCGGATCGGTTTCGTTAATTTCTTTTTCAATATTAAAATCAAAATTTCTCTTTTCATATTTGACGATGGCGGCGAGATAGATGTGGTCTTCAGCGACGCTCAGCCGGTTAAATACATATATGATTGATTCTGATTCTGCACGAAGGTTATTAATCTCATTAGCGATAATTGTAATTATTTTCTCGATTAATTATTTTCCAAATGTTGCTGCGGTCTTCGGAGTTGGCGAGAGGAAGCAAGAACGCTCGAAATGTGTAATCGAACAATAACTTGCTATTTTACTGCTGCTCGGACAAGCAAAACGTTTTTAAATGTACAAAATGTCCGGCAAATGCGGCAAAAATTAATAATCAATGTAAAAAATAACGGAAAAATAGTTCAATACGTGAAGAAGGGAAATTGAAAATCTCAAAACGGATAACAATAAGGATCTTTTTTTGCCAATATACCAGCAAATAGAGTAACTAAGATAGTTGGGAAGTAATTGTAAATTGTGAATTGTAAAATATCATTTTTTGCGGCTACATTTCTTTTTGATGGCATCCGGTTTTTTTTTGGTTTTTTTTTTTTGGAGGGACTTTTGGTAGCTAAAAATTATAATGCTTTCGTTGATAAATTTATTTCGATTTGACAATAGACTGAAAATATAGGCATAAAATTCTTAGCGCTAATGGTGGAAAATATGATTACACTATCCGAAATTACCTATCTAATGTGATACCTGATTCTCAATAAAGCTTACAAATAGGCAAAAATCATAACATTGCAGACTAGAGGCATATGCTGTCTGCGAGAAATTTAAAAAAACTTAATATCTCAAATTTATGCGAATGTACGGAACAGGAGGGAACTATTGAACATGCAAAAGTTTCGGACTGCAGAATAAGTGAGAAAGATAAAAATGACGTAAAGAAATCATTTAAACGTACAGTTCGTTAGCAGTTCTATTAGTCACGTGATTAGTGAACCGACTTTTTTAAGGATAGCTACGGGGAGTTATATCGATTTGTAACAATTAATAATCACCATTTTGTTCTTTTCATACTCCTTCCACATTCCTTCCTTATGATCTTGATATCAGGTTTGATCAGTCGCGCCTCTACTCTTCTCTATTAAAACTCGGTACTCCCCTTATCCGTGCTTCTTATATACTTCCAGTTCCTTCTGCTTTTGTTAATTATTATATTTTCATCTTCTTTGTTTTTTTTTGTATATATATATCTTGCTATTTTACACCTAGTCTTATCAACTATTTGGTAATCTATGGAATAAGTTAAAATAACATGAATAAGCAACCCAACCAGTGAAGGGTGCTAAAATTAACTTATATATGTGTATACAAAATGCATACACACATATTTTTGCATTCTCACGGACACATACATACCATCACATACGCACATACACCCTCACACATCAGCACACACACACATATTATTTATACATTTTTAATTTATAAGAGATCTTGAGGTCGTTTCCTATTCAGCCTACGTCCCTCGCTTGGGTTGCTCAGCGGTTCTCTTGTTGTACTATTGGGATGTTCTTTCAATCTGGCAGCATATCGTCGGGCAGCAGTTTCTATTTCATTTTTTACAAATTGAACTCCAAGATCTTCATGGATTGTGATGTTGGTTATGTACCATGGAGCAGAGATGATCATGCGTAATAACTTTTATTCTGTATTCTTTGCATAATTGAGATGTTGCTGTTTTCGGCACAGCCCCATAACTGGCAGCTGTATTGCCAAACGGGTTTATTTGCTTATAAAGAAGCAACTTGTTTTCAAGAGATACTCTATTGGTCTCTTACCCAACAGCCAGTACAGTTGCCGCAGCTTGATGTTCAACTCATTTCGCTTTGTTGTAATATGCTTCCTCCAAGTCAAGCGTTTGTCGAGGTGAATACCACAAGATATTTTTATCTTCTATCCTTAAAAGTTTAAGAATGCAACTCTTTATTTTCTCCTTCTCATTTCTTCGGCTAATTTTTTTTTTTTAACGAACCCATTAAATACGAAAAACAAAAAAAGGACAACAAAGTATCGACATATAAATTTAATATTTTGAAACAGTTTAGAAACGTGGCTTAATTATGACTAACAAAAAAATAACGAGAAAAAGTAAATAAAATAAAAATAAAAACGAAACAATATTATTCTATAAAAGAAAATTAAAAATTGAAAATAAAATCTTTTCTTTGGTACACAACAGATGGTGCAAGAAATGTGCGCTGGATAGGATGTTAAGGGACACGCTAGTTTATGAAAAAAATTATTTCCATCATTCTCAAATTTATCTCGCAATTCAAAAACTATATTTCTAAATAGCTGTGTTACGATAACTAAAACGGCGTCATCTATTTCGATTTGTCTTTGACGGGTTCTAACGAAGAAAGAGGAGATACTTGAAATAATCAGGAGGAGGAAAATTAAAAGGAGTTGTTACAATAAGAACATGGACAATTATCGCGAAAACGTTTAAAGTTCTCTAGTCGCAGATAAGTAGAAAAGGAAGAGAATTTTAAAATAAAAATGCTGAAAGACTAATAAAATACGTAGAAGAAGAATCATCAAAAAGAGCCAGATTGTTGGCGAGCAGATTATTTTCAAGAATAGCGCTTCATTTTATAATTAAACTAGTCCCGCTAACAGGGCTAAATGAATGGGAGACATGTGTGTTTTTTTTTGTAGAATAATTGGATATTTTGCGAATTTTTATCTAAAGTTACAAAATGTATTCTAATTATATATAGTCTAATTGTTAAAAAAAAAAAAAAAAAAAAATTAAGAAAAAAATTAAGAAAAAAATAGTGGAAAAGCACGTTTCAACGGAATGCAAGTAGCCAGTATAGCATGTGTTTAAAAATTAAAACAAGTTGAAGGCTAGGTAAAATTTCTTTCTCTATTCAGACGATCTAAGCCTTAGCGCGATATATCGATAAAACAATGAAATTTTGATAAAAAATAATGAAAACAGAAATTCCAATTTGCGTGCTGGAAATTTCGCGAGTTTGCTAGCGACGAAGAATTATGGAAGACGCGGCCCGTAATGGAATTTACCTTCGAAATTTCCGAATAAAATTCGCGATGAACAGCGAAGGCCAGATGAACGCACGCGTTTTCGATCTGCCGGCTAAATCGCTAATCAGCTCTTATATTTTTGCTCATAGTGCATAGTCCAGTTGTGAGTAATTATTCTGCAGTTTGTCTAAATTCCGTTAATTTTTTCGAATAAAAACGATTAAAAAACTTTTAGACGACTTTCAAATGATGCCGCAGTATTATGTATGAGATGGAGCGATATTGAAGGCATTTTTTTTTATCGCACCATCTCACCTTAACCGGATTATAAATCTGATGAATAGCCAACAGTAACGATCGAGAAAACTTCGTTAAATCTTTAAACAGGTTCGATCGGAAACGTTTCGATTAAACAGTCGAAATGATCGAGGTAGTATTAATAACTTTTTCTCGAGACGGGCTAATATCGATTTAATTATGGATGTTCATTAGGAGGTAAAAACGTGCACTTTTAATTTCACGTGCGCGAAACATTACACGTGTTGCAGAAATGTCTTATTTAAAAATGCTAGGCTAGGTTGGAAGAAGGAAAGAAAGCAGCCATTTCAAAGGCACATCTATTTGAAATAATTTAGCGATTAAATTTGAAGGTCGTCATGTCTTCTCACTGACCGTTCTTTAATCAATACCCGTTATCTGTCTACCGTCGAATTGTGTTATATAATAAGTGTAATTTAACAATATTATCGGAACAATTTTAATAATTAAAATTTAGAGAGGTTTTCATATCAGATAATTTCACCTGCTCCATTGTTTCCGAATCGAAATCATGCTAGTACCAGTATGGGCGGGGATCGTTTTATTTCCGAAATTCGGTAAACCTCTGCTTGTAAAAATTTTTCAAATTAAGTATCAAGTATCAAATATTTTTATTATGAAATTCTACCGGTGCGCGAAATGGCATGAATAGTGGAGTACAATAGATGCGCACGAGAATAGAATACTATAAAAAGTAAAAAGAAAGTTTCACATAAAAACTTTTTAACACTTTTAATTATAATATTCTTCGGTACACATTTACATCAAATAAACCGATCAAATAAAAAGAAACAGATTACACATAAGCAAATGAAAATAACTGTAAATAAGTATCCACATATCATTCATCGAATCCTCACACTTTACATTTGATACATACATTCAGCCACCATAATATCCCATATCATATGTGTACCATCATACCAAAAGTCGCGAAAGTATTCTAAGCACACACACACACACATACTGCAACAAGTAAAGTATTAGAACAGTTAATTTTTCTCATTCTTATTTATTTATTTATTTATTTTTTTATATTTATAAATCCATTTATGTGTATTTCAATTTATTTATAAAGTACTAGAACAAAAGTATAAGGACTCAATAATTTACGCCTGTATTTGGGATTATTTAGTAAAGTTTTTACATCTGTCGGCGGTAAAGAGTTATACGTAACTGTTCCAGCATACTTGAATTTTTATATGAAATTTATAATATCTGGAAATCTGGGCGTAATAATCTTTAGCAGACCCCTAGTTGAATGAGATATAAAAGCAATCTTAAATTTGCAATCACGTACATAAGTGATTGTAATTTATATATGTGTATCACTTAATTTCAGTAACGGAATAAGTGAAGTATTTTTCATACCGCGATTTATAATTTTTAGAACTGCCTCCTGCAGAGTTTTTAAGGGTTTTAAATGGCATTTAGCAGCCTCCCCCCCCCCAAAAAAAATGATACCATATGAAATGACCGGTTGATATAACGCAAAGTAAAGGCCGGAAAATATTGCGATAAATAATAAAATAAAAAATGTAACTTCCTTATTTTACCAGCGATAAATAACGGGCGCAAAACCCAACTTAACTTACTGTCAGATCTTATACTTGAATAGTTAATATCCAACATCCTATCCAATTTCCAGATTACTTGCAATTTTGAGATTTATACTTTCACCGGACAAGTAATTATGAGAACTATGCAACATATATACTTTACCATTTTGATATGTTGCAAAATAGAACTAACTCTTGTTACTTTTTGGACGTATCTAAATGGTAATATGTTTTTTTTTTTTTTTTTTTTTTTTTTTTTTTTTTGAGCTCTGTATGATAGAATCAATTTTTTTGATAAAAATTCGCGAAAGAAAAAGAAATACTTACAGACTAATTAGACTCGACATTTTTGGACAACTCGTAGATCTTTCTGTAAGCCGTTTTTAGTCTCCATGTTTCCGTTATTCAAGTTTTTTTTGTTTTTTTTTTAAAAATAATTTTACATTCCTTAACTCACCTAAATTAATCGAGTAGTTTTTGCCGTTTTATCAGCGGCTCGCAATAATAATAAAAAATAAATAGTATCATTCGAGTTGTAAGTAATATTGCCCATTTTCTGTTATTACTTTATTAAAAATATTATAAAAAACGTGTATTACAGAAATTATATTTTTAATATTTTTACTGTAATACACATTTTTTATAATATTTTTCATAAAATAGTATCATTGCATAAAAAGTTGCTTTAACTTACCATCGCTTTCGGTGGAATACCATTTAAATCGTAATGCACCGACCGTTATCATCATTTTTTTTACTAAACGGAAGGCAATTAAAACAAAAAATCCTCCCTCTTTTGTTTTAATATTGTTCAGTCTCCCTTGTGTCCCTTCCATCGTCCTATCTTAAATTAGACCTGCGATGTTAAATCACCTTCTATTCGAATGCTCTTCTATCTCCTCGGAACGCGCAGTCCTTTATTCTAATTTGCTTGGCCTTGGCTTCCCGACCCCTTACTGTGCCCACTACATTCAAGCTCTGTTCCTTTTCCTTCTGTTGTTCCCGTATTGGTTACCTTCATTTCTTCTGTTTCTAATCGCTTCCTGATATGACTTTTAAATTATTCCTACGTTTCATCATTTGTTAGTCCTTTGTGTTGGGTAAATGTCCTGTGTTGACGCGCCCAAAGGCAAAAAAAAAAAAATTATATTAGTTACTTTGCAAGCACAAGTTCATATGGGATTTAGATTTGAGTTTTTTTTTCGTTTTTTTTTTTTTTTTTATTACAATATTTTGCGTTTTGTTTTCAATAGCTATTGCGGCGCTAAAAGATAGTTTTATTATTGATTTATTGGGGAAATTTTGTTTAATGAATGATATTTCCGGACTATTGGTGCGAATCGAAGGAGTCGTGTTGCGGAGGAGTTGCTTTTTGGAGAAGGTAATTTGTGTGAAATAGTGGTATGGCCTTCTTAAAGTTGATTAAGGAGTCTTTGTATATCAGTTGAATGAAGCCGGATTTCGTGTCTGGTTTAATTTGTCTCGAGAAGTTTTGAAATAAAACAGTGCAATGCTGATTCCGAAAAGGGGTGAAATGGAGAAAGACTAATTTGGTAACAAACGACGCACGGCGGATGAGAGAATTTGAAGGAATGATAAAGTGTGTCTGAATCAATAACATCGCTTTCGTTGTCACGAGTTTTTGCTTGCTTCGGACGACCTGTTTATCGGCAACCCAGAGGGGAATCCCTGGCGGAGGCATTGTGGATGAAGGTACTACTGATTTAGTCGAAGTGTGAAGGGTTTTAAAAAATTTTTGATTTCGTCACCTGCATGCCATTAAATTTGAATGCTGGTGCCAATTTAATTATTAATTAAGGCGCAAAGTTCGGTTATTCTACATCTTAAACGATCACTGTGCACCAAGCAATGGAGTATTCGACAGAAGGGTTCTAAATTCTCCGTTTCTATAATCTTTTATCATTGAAGATCGGTGCAATAAAAGTGATACTTTTGAAAAGTCAGTAAATATCTCATTATAAATGTTTTAACGAACGGTACATAAAACGTGATTAGTATTAAAAATATTATAAGATAAATTGAAATAAACCTAACGATGAGTGAATTTGAAAAATTTGTTCTGACTTATATGAAGACTTTCATAAATCCGTGAAAATTGAATGTGTACGAGTTAATACTTTTGCTGTTCACTCGTTTATTTGCTCGTTGTAATTTTACTTTTTTTAAAACATATATATACGAATTTTATAACTTTTTTACAATGGTCTCTTTTATCTAGCTAAATTTCGACGAATTATCTCTTTCGTTAAATAACAAATTATACATTTTAATAATAAATTATAGAATTCGTACGATTTTCACAGTATAAATTTAAAAAAATTTTACTATTCGTAATTATTTTTTTTTTTGTGGATCGCTTCTTTTATATACCTTTTGATTATTTTGAATGTAGCTTTTCTTTTTATTCGCTATTTAAATGTGCAACATAATATACATACATATTTCGCATTTGTAATCATTTTGGTTAAATAGAAAAGCCTGTATAAAGCCTATTCGCCAGCATTCGGCTATTTAAAATTTCCTTCATTACTTGAAATGTCGGACATTCTTCCAAATCCCTTAATGTAATGATTCTGCTATGTATTTTCAAAAATTTGTTATAATTCTTTTTCTTTTTTTCTTTTTTTCGTATAATTTGCATACAGATTAATCTGTTCAATGAAGTATTAATGCGCTAAGTAGAATTTTCAGATTTTATTAAAGTTTATCAAACGTATTTTTATGTCTTTGGAAGAGGTTCTTATCAGCCCTTTTTTTTGGGAGTACCTATTGAATCATTCATTAAATACGCCAGGGCTATATTTACACGTATACCTCCATTATATGTAGCATATGAAACGAATTGTATGAACTTGTCATTTTTTTAAAATCAAAAAGTACATTTATGGTCTCACAGTTTAAAAAATCTAATAGAATAAATATGAAATAAGTGACTAAAAAAGTGTAATAAGAAATTTTTTATCACAATGGTGTGCAGTGTGTTCGATAATATTAATCGAAAAACAAAAACAAACAAAATAACTGAGAACGAATCCGGTAAAAGGGAGTGACAAAAATATAGAAAGAGTAAGGAATGGTTTAATGAAAAAAATGACTGAGGGAGGAATACGAAAAGGTTGAATTTTACAATTACGTAAAAGCAATGGATGAATGGACTTGTTCATTCCGGCAAAGTTATATCGTATTGCGTTCGCTTGATTTCGTTTTGTCCCGTTAACTGTTAATCTGTTCGTTGGTCTATTTTCGCGAGCAATAACGTACAGCGAATCCCCCCCCCCCCCGTGATCAATATAAGCCATCCCCCAATATGACAACTATAAAGTCGCTTCTGATCTGCCACCGTTATCAGCTTCAAATACTGGCAAAACCCCGTGCTAGCAACTCTAAGTGTACTACTATCCGGTGCTTGTGGTAATCTTTCCATTATCTTCTTCTACAATTAAACAATAATCAAACTAAGCACAACAAACGCATACGTCCTAATACATAAACATCGATCAATATGTTTCTCGAATTACACTCACGCAAACGTCCATTCTACACACTAATGTAAACCTTAACAATAAGATTATTAATGTTACCTCTCCGTGGCAACAAGTTACATTTACGAATAATCCCTAGTCTCGTTGATGATTCTAATTTAGATCATCAAACGATAATCTCGATAATTCGAAAACTGTTTCGCTTTTGCTAATGCAGTCAAATCATCCAAGAATTTCTCTACCAACATCTTCCTCGCCAGCTGACGACGAAAATGAAATCCCGTTCGTCCCTCAAAATTCAATTCGCGACCGCTACTTCATAACGATAAAAAACACAACTGGTAGCGCATCACACATAGTCGCTAGTTCTCATGATTTCTGACTTATTTTTTGCAGACGGCGTCATAATCTCTATGGCGTTACAATATTCGGAAAACTAATATTTTCAATGTCTCAGCTACGATTCCTAATAGGAGGACCACCTTTTAGAATTATGCGAGTACTTTTCCGCTAAAATTACTCGCACCAATCGCCACCAACGCATCATCCCTTCCCAAAGGCAGGCTTTTTATTGAAGAAGTAAACTGTAATGAAATCCCCCAGAGTCATTCATTTTAAAACACACCGCGACATCGAACAGCGTATTTTTATTAACAAAAAAGTTCAATGATCTACCAATGGAGATCACCCTCTAAACAATGCATGAATGTGCGACCATTGAGCCAAGTACTCTCAATATAAAAGACCGCATCGACCCACACCGGATGCACAAGCACAACAGATATTTCCAGTACAGCTCCTTGCAAAACACATCACTTCCCCATCTCGCCATAATGATGAGAAAATAGATAGTGCGCTTAACGAGACAGACACGAATATTTCTTCATCTCTCGCTACTTCTTCCTTTAATACGTCAATCTTCCATTCGTAACAGCGGCGACAAAAAGGCGAAGGACTTAAATATGTTAATGGGGAAAGCCAGTTCCATATTCTTTTTTGATTATGCCTTTTCGTTTGACGAGCTTTAGACATTGGAAATATTAGCGCAAACTCAGATTACATAAACTATATGCGTAATTTTTCCAAATGACCGGGATGATCTGCTGCACTTTCACAGTAATAAAGCCACATCTCGGAAGCGCTAGCATCGAAAGTCGACGTATTAACAACTTACAAGAACCGCAATCCTCAAAATAACATACGAAGAGATGAAACTTGACGTGTACCATCCACTTAATTTTATCGTAACAAATATTCAATATCCCGATATCTCCTTCTATGTCATTATATTATTATGCGGTGGAATTGCACCGACTTATATAAACACATAGAAGTTCCTAATAATCAAATATTAAACCACCCACTTAATCATAACCATAGATCCAAGTTAAAATATTATAATCTTTTCCGTTTGGATGACTCTCAAAATAGCCTGCGATGGGGTTACAATATTCCAGCATGTGAACTACCCTGCCGTTCATCAGTACGAAAATACCATATTGTAAATATTTTAGAAATTTCAATAACACAATGTCAGATTCCCCAATATACCCCCGTTGATTGTCTGTAATTATACTGATTGGAAGATCTACGATTGTTTTACAAACATAATCGTATTTCATTTTCTTAACTGAATTTTTGAAGTTAGTGACAATTTCAAAAAATCGCAAAAAAATACCTGTCTCTCCCCATTTGCGGCGCGAAAACCCAGATTTTTTTTTATTTGAATTTACTAATGTGCGAATATAAATATTATAGTTGTCTTTAACTGGACATACGGAATTCTCAGCGCATGAAATATTGTGCTTGACACTGAACTTGTTTTTTTAATAAGCACTACGAGAGGGCACTGTAGCAGTGTTCAGTTTTAAGAATTCACAATTTAAAATAATTAAAAAAATCCGAAAACTTTTAGGCGCGCGAAGCTGTCAGCAGGCTCATTTCTTTGATTTGTTCGCATTTCGATACTATTTCTATTAATATTTTTCAAAAATAATTGAATGATGTGTTTTTTTTAGTTTTTTTCAAAATATAATTAATTAGCTAATGATGTCAGAAAATTTAAGTAAAAGCAGAAGTTAATGACGTCAATTCGCGATGTATGCGTTAATCGTCTTTTCTTTTTCGCTCAGAAAATTTCGATGTGTAACGTGAATGAATGAAAACATAAAAGATCTGTCGTCGAACATAAATTACGAATCTTACATATGAAAAAAAAAATTCGCGCACCGAATCTAAGCTTCTATACGCTTATTTATTTTTTAAATTTATATCACGTTAGCAAATTTGATATAATGCAAGAAATAAAAAGCGAAAAATAAAAAGCGATTCCGCTCGTAATGTGGTATTAAGGAATATTTTATTAGGGAACTAACGTCGAAATTTTCCGGAGAAAAATCACGTAAAAAAAACTGAAGTTCTCTTCTAAAGGAGCAGAGAGGAAGAAATTGCGAAATTGCAACGAGAAAAAATTGTGAGAAAAGAAAATGAAGTCGATGGAAAGTCGAAGAATAGATTTTTCCGGTTTCGATATTTCGATAAGCGGATGTGTGGTAAGTGTTGAGAGGTGTTTAAGTCGGATGCGAGGCGGAACTGGTGGATGTGTCTGAGCGACGATGAGAAATAGGTTGCGGAAGAAAGTTCCGACTCAGAGGCAGTTTATTGAGAGTCTGATCTGGTTTCCCTCTGCTTACTTTTAATCGTTTCCTATTTATCGTCGCCTCCATTAAACCATAAAATCGTTGTAAACGTCATCCGACAGATTTATGGAAAATAAAATCCATCTGCTACAACGTCGGTCGTAAGGAAAAGTGTATCGCGAATATCGGTCAACTGATCGGGCAACTTTTAATTTATTCACTCGTATTATATTTTAATCAACGTATTCCTTTCGCCGTCGATGCACTCGCGCCAACCGATAACCGTACACACACGTATCGATCGCATCTTGTTAACGCGCAACTCTAATTGGCACATTTCTCGCTCGTTTCCAGCATCCCATACTGAACCAGACGTCATCTGATTATCATCTGATTAGCCCCGCTCGCTTGGAAAAGGTTGCCACCCGAAAGTACTATATGATGAATTTATACAATAAATTAAAAATCAGTCTAATCGTCAAATGTTGAGATATGTTCTGTCGGATGCCTAGAACTCTGCTTTCCGTTTTCAAACTTTTTGAAATTCAAATATTTTCTTGTTTAGATAGTTTAAAAAAGGTGAATTACCGAAAAATTTTACCTCATCGTTAGAGGGAGAATAACAGCAAAGTTAAAAACGCACGTCAATCGACAGAATAATTCAATCTAAATACAATGACGTCAAACGCACATCGTTAGTAATAATAGAAAGTGATGCATAGTCGATTTTGTCGAACTCCAGTTCTATTGCCGTATGGCACAAGGCTCGGTGGCGTTAGAGGGTTAAATTGTACGTTTAAATTAAGGACAAAAATTTCAGTACTCAGTCAAAAACTCTGACAGAACAGTGCCAAACTAGAAATAGATGTTGTACAGCAATAAATTGATAACGGGCGCCTAAATGAATAGCGTAACACTACAATATCATGTCTATCAAAAGTTATACAGGTAATTCCTATACGCGACCTGTTTTTTCGCGTTAGCAATTTCTGCTTTTGCTGGTGATGATATTTTTGGAACTTCTGTTTTTATATATTAAAACTGAGGGTTTTTATTTCACTTACTCGTAATTACAAGCTTGCCGTTCTTCAATCATACATTGTGCGCAGAGTTAAATTGCTTTTTAACTTTCATATACATATATATACATACATATACATATACATATACATATACATACATACATATATATATATATATATATATAACTTGGCCACTTTGGCCTCGCAAGGGGCTGTGTCCCCTGACCCCTCTTGCTTTCATTTATGTCTCTTTCTCTTCTATACTTTGTATAAAATGATCAAAATTTACAACGTATTTTGTAAATAACAATAACAATAACAAAAATCCTATAAAATATAACAAACGTTACAATTGAGACATTTTTTTGGGCCATTTTTTCGAATGGGGGGTAGCCTAAGAATTACGTTGTAATTAATACATATATATATATATATATATATATGTATATACTAGCTGACCCGGCGAACTTCGTACAGCCTCAGAATAAATAAATGTTGTGTTAACTTATTAGCTGAATTCAATTCAATTTTCCTATTTCTTCTATTGCTTACAGATAGAGGTGATGAGCGAGAGAGAGTTTAGCTAAAAAGTTTGAAGTCTATAGAGTCTATAAATTTTACGGAATTTAACAACTAACATGTAAGTTTGTTGAGCAAATTATTTAACAAAATCTAAACCATACGTGGGCTCTCTCAAACACCCACAAAATATTTCATCGAAATCGGTAAGCCATTTAGGAGGAGTTAAGTGACATACATACGTGTCCTAGAATTATATCTTTTTTTTTTTCAAAATATTTTTAAAAACTACCACAGTAATCGCGAGAATGTACTTGATATATGAAACGATTTCTTTATAACAGTACGGTAAATTTATTTGTACATTTATAAGTAACAAAAGAAATATACTATGTTTGCATGTACAGTGGCAGATCCACGGGGGGATACCCTCCCCTAAAGAACCAAAGGCTCTATGAAAAAATTTGTTATAACAGAGAAACTTAATTTATGCTATAAAAGATCTGTATGAATTTTACTTACGGATTTTAATAATTAATATTTAATACTATTTTCTAGTAAAACTATTAATGTTCCTTTTTTATTCCATTTTAAATGTAATTATCATCGATATTTTGTCATTTTTATTTATTTTTAATTTAAAATAGAGTTCAATTAGAAATATATATATTTGAACTTGCTCATGAACAAAGAATTCGGATCGGATTACTAACAAAAATAAAAGAGAAATAAAGTCTAATAAATACTATTTTTTTTTTTTTTTTTTTTTTTTGGTTCGTCAACTGGTGACCTTTCTATTTTCTCTTTTTTTATTTTAAAAATAAGCTGTGGGTCTCACAGGGTAAATATGCCCGTTGAGTGAGTGTCCGACACTCTTATCAACGTTTATTAAAAAATAAACAAAGTGCAAAAATTACAACTCAGATAAAAAGAACAATTGTTAAAGAAAAAAGAAACGTACATATCCGACCAAAACCTACGATAAAAACCTTTGCACAGCGGAAGGAGATTGGTCGATGGGACTTTTTTAAAGAAGGGGTGAGAAGGAGTCCGCCGCTTCATTACCGAAAATGTCCGAATGACTAAGAACCCACAGCAAATCAATTTGAATGGAATTAAGGGAAGAATGAACGTGGATAAGTGAGCATATGCGGAGTATGATAAAATTACAGGAATGGTCAGGAAGGGGAGAACAAATGGCCTGAAGAACGGTCATGGAGTCAGATATAATGAAGAATTTAGAGGAAAGGTGATTGGAGGAAATGAAAATAATGGAACGTAAGATAGTCATTAATACATTTATGGATATGGAACAGAAAGGAGGCAAGCAAAAATATTCTGAAAAACCAAAATGTGGGAGGATAAAAGAGGCACCGACACCATGCGGCCTCTTCGAACCGTTTTTGTAAACACGGTTACATGCGAAGGAAATTGAGAATTGATAAAACTGTGGAATTCCTTATAGAAGAAATGTAGAGAGCGTAGGAACAGTAAACATATTTGGAGGATGGCAGAGATCGGCGAAATTAAAAGTGAAATAAGGGAGATTGACAAAGGACATTATACTATTTCTAAACTACCATTCTTTAGGTATAATTTTATAATTTCGCTTTATTTTTCATCCCTAAAAGTAAAACAAAAGTTAAATTAAAAATTATAATAATTATGTATTTTTAAAACATTTTTAAATTTCTATGAAGGTCGCTATTTGATTTTCTTTATGAAACAAGGGGGGGTATTTCTCAAATCTATGGCCTATCGTAGAAGATTTTACGCCCCCCCCCCAATATCCTTCTGGATCCGTCCCTGATGTACAATATGTTTTTTATCACTATACATTTTTTAGGAAGAAAATTTACATTTTAAGTATTAAAAGTTTTCCGAAGAATACGATTTTTGATTAGTTAGTAATGAATATTTTCGATATTCCTATCAATGTCGGTATGTTAACTATATTTCGAGTATTAACCACTTTCAGAAGAATACAAGAATACGTTTTACCTAACTAATAACTTTGGCTAAACGAAAAAATCGTGAAACATACCCGAGCATAAACTTTTTTTAATGTTTCACACGGACGATTGATTATTGCAAAAAACATCATAGTAATTAATATTGAAACATGTACGCTGTTCTCATTCAAAGCGTTAAAGAAATAGATACATATAGAGAATGAAGTAAACACCACAATTTTCGTTTATTTTAAAGTCGCATATTAAAGTAAATATAAATGTGTAAATAAATAGAGTATACACTAGCCCTGCATTGATAATGTATTCAATGGCATGTTATATGATGATTCATTTGACGTCAGTTTTAGTGTACTTAAACTTTTAAAAACGTATCTAATTTTTTTTTAAAAAATAAATATTTGAGAGAATATAGTTTTGAAACTTTTTAAATAATTTTTGAGGTCCCTTTCTTGTACATACAAATTCGAAAAATTTTTGTTTTTTTTTAAAAATACATCGCGTTTTATATTTTGGAATATAGTTTTAAAACGTTTTAAATCAGTTTGCGATCGCTTTATTTTAAGTAAAAATTTGAAATCAAAATTCTTTTTTTACAACGCGATGGAAATTTGGGAAAATATTTGTGATCAATTTTATAAAATACAAAGACACATGACGCTGAATTAAAATTAGAATTTATATATAGAACAAAATCTAAAATATTTTTCGTAGTCTGAACGCGATCGAACGGCTGGGATAGGGGGGGTCAAAGGACAAAACAGAGAAATTCGGCGTTCGAGGCGCTGATAGTCTGTCTAAGGGGTTGCAGGGGTTGGAATGCGGTATCCGCTGGTTTGTACAGGGTAGAGGGGGGTTGCTAGAACACGAACAAAGAGCGTAACGATCGTTATTATTATTGTTGTTATCGCCTGTGACGTCACTGCAAGGCTCAGTGATACGGACATGTTTCTCTGTCTCTCGCTCACACACATTCTGTCAATATTCTCTATTTCTCTCCCGCAATTTTATCCTTGAAGTAACAGGTGAAATTGGGTGGGTTGAAAGGGGCCTACCTAGTCCAAATGTGAATCTAAACCATACATGGTCCTTCTCAAACAGCCAGAAAAAGTTTCATCGAAATCGGTTAAACCGTTTAGGAGGAAGTCAGTGACAAACAAATGTGTCCTATAATCATATATATAAAATGTTTATGTATGTATGTATGTATGTATGTATGTATGTATGTATGTATGTATGTATGTATGTATGTATGTATGTATGTATGTATGTATATAAGTTTGCATATGTAAAAAATATTCCAAAATTAAAGGATGTAAATATTGCACTATGCGCTGACAATGCAACTATTTATTGCTCGTGATTTCGATACTTGTCTCGTTCTGGCTTCAAGCCGATCCCACGTTTACCCAGCACGAAATAATTTGGTATCGGAGAAATCCGTGGAAATAAAGGTAGCCTAGAGGAAGGAACGGGCTCCAATGATTAGAGATCCGTCAGGCTTAATACATTGGGAACCCCAACTTCACAACCCTCGACGCCCTGTAAAATGTGTGGGATTTTATTTACATTTTGTTTAGACGCTACAAGATATAAACTAATTTCTGTAGATTAAAAAAATACTTTTATAAGTGGAATGTTAAAATATATATTAAAAAAATTGAATACATAATGTTTTCAAAGAAGATACTTACTGCATCGGTTTTTCCTTTACAGCTAGATCAGATATATCACTAAATTGTAAAAGTAAAATCAAATACCTGAAGGTTATTTAAAAAAAAAAAAACTAACATTCCCTACACATTTACATTATGTGTAAATAAAACTCAGTCCTGCTTTTTACCGATATCCAAAACTTAACAAACTTGTAATATATAAAATCTTCAGTAGGCCTATTATGTTGCACGCTTACTTAATTTGGTCAAGTATATATCTTCAACCGACGTCAATAAAATCCGAAGAATACAAAGCAAATGCTGTAAAACGATTTTAGATCTATTCCTTTATGGTAACAGCCGCCGTATGCATCATATCTAAATCTGTTCCTTTTAAAAACGATACTATTTACAGTCCATCCCGAAACATTTTTAAAAATTGCCCAATAAATGAAAATATTTTTGTACAAAAAATGGGTGAATAGAACATCGGTATAATTAAAATACAAAAAATAAAAACATAAACGAATAAAACACATTTACCGCTATAGACGCGAAACAATGAATAAGGTTTTTAAAAAAGTACGTGTATTCAAATTATATATGTAACACTCTTTAAAAATTGGTCTTTAAGATGTTTAGCCAGTTTCTAACCTATTTTTTCCCTCGATCATTATATGTCTATAAAATTATTAATTACGCATCAATTTATTTGAATGTATAAAAAATGTATATACGCATGGCTTAAGGACTCCTGCCTGGAATATGTTACGGATGTTGTATCTTATAATTCTTTCACTAAACTTTATTTATTTATAATTACATTTTATCTTCTATCTAGTTTCAGACTAACTGTACTTCAATCGATGTTTATCCTCGAATAAGTACTGAAGAAAAATGGGTCCTGCGGTTTATTAGAGGAAGAAAAAACAAAATAACATCGACAGTATTAAGGAGCAGGCTTTAGAGGTAGTCCGTTTTTTTATTTTCTTTTAAATTAGTAAACGTAACTTACCGCGAAATAAGCGTAGGAGCTAAAATCAATCTCCAGTTTTTCAGAAGTTTTCCACATTACACAAAAACAGTAGGGAAAAGTCCAGAACCGATTGTCAAGTCAAGTTCAAGCCAAGAAAAAGGAACTGGCGACGACGCTGCAGCCATGTGTTATATTACACGAACCATTTGGAGTTAACCCCTTAATAACTCAAAATCTATTCAACATAAACACATGAAACTTGGTTTATTTATTAAAACCCCTTAGATTAACTATAATCCCAAATTTCATAAATACAACTCAAACGGTTATTGAGATATTAACGTGTCTGAAAATCGTCATTTTTATCACTGACTGACATATAGATCAAAAACCTAACCCACTTCCAGGTGACCTAGAAAGTTGAAATTTAGCGTCCAGCCGGATAATTGTGTGTATACAATGGGAAAAATCAGTAAACAGTGAATTTTTACAATTTGAAATATTTTCCAAGCAATCGATTTCTCTATTAACAGCTAGAGCCCCCACTTTAAGGGTACAAGTGTGCGTTTTTATAATAAAATTCCAATCGAGATACTTGTGACCTGCCGGGAAATTACCGTGAAGAAAGTTCTACTTGAAAAAGCTTATTATAAAATAGATGACTATCTTAATTATTATGGAGTAATGCGATTCCAACATAGCACAGGAAATGAACATGATATTGTATACTGATTTTGACGTACTCGTAAGAAAAGAGATGAAAATAACATGATATATTTGTAGGGCAGTAAGGGTTTCTTGTCACTTCGTGCCCTCAGCAAAACAGGTCTGAATTAAAGTCAGGAGACAGACGGACTCGATAATTTGACTTTCAAAAAGTGCTCACTTTTTAAGTCTATTTTGAAGAATAAACGATTTGAATGAATAATAATAATAATTTCTTTACAAAAAGTAATGATATCGCATCAAAAACATCTTCTTCTTCTTCTTTAGCCATTATCAGTCCACTGCTGGACGAAGGCCTCCCCTAATTCCTTCCAGCCGTCGCGATCCTTTGCCTCTTCCCGCCAGTTCGACCTAAATTTTCGTATTTCATCCATCCAGCGTCCCTTCGGTCGTCCCAAAGCTCGTTTCCCATCAGGTTTCCAGAATGTCAATAGATTGATCCATCGGTGCTCGGCTCTGACCACATGACCGCACCATCTCCATTTATTGGCTTTAATGATACTTATTGCGTCATTTATTTTTGTGGTTTGTCGGATACGTTGTTTTGTCCATTTGTCTTTCAGGGTAATACCTAACATAGACCGTTCCATTCTGCGTTGATTTGTACTTATAGCATCAAAAACATAAATGTAAAAATGGAAGCCAAGTTCAATATTAAGAATATGCGTGGTTGTCGATTTTGCCAACAAAAGAATTGACATCTAAATGGGTGCCAAGTTGTTTAGATAATCCTGAAATTAATTTATAAGAATATACAACATTCTAGAATAAATTTAAAACACAATTTCTTGTTTTTTTCATAGACAACAATGTTTGCTTTTTGAAAATATAACTTCTTAAATTTTAACAGTGTCGAATTATTTACACAAAGCGGGTTAATTTAGGATAAATTCTAACGATTTGACTTGGCTAGTTTTCATATAGAAGTGTTATCTTATATATTTGGCTAATCAACTTATCTTATTTATGTTATACACAAGTTACTGTTTTTATATTATAAGATCATCATATCTTAATCTTCTAAAAATTTGGTTTGCTGATAAAAACTAGCCAAGTCAAATCGTTAGAATTTATCCTAAATTAACCCGCTTTGTGTAAATAATTCGACACTGTTCAAATTTAAGAAGTTATATTTTCAAATAGTAAAAAAAAAACAACAAGAAAACGTTTTTTTTTTAAAATTCATTTTAGAATGTTGTATGTTCTTATAAATAAATTTCAGGATTATCTAAACAACTTGGTACCCATTGAAATCTCAATTCTTTTGTCGGTGAAGTCGAGAACCACGAATATTCTTAATATTGAACTTGGCTTCCATTTTTAAAATTAATGTTTTTGATGGGATTTCTATTTTCCTCAATACTTCTCCACTCCCTTTCTGTTCGTCCGTTAAATTCATTGGTTTTATTTTGGATTCCGAATTGTCTTGGGCCCTGCACATATCCAGTCACTAAATCAAATGCCTGAAATTCCTTTCTATATTAAAATGTTTATCCAATCGGAAATAATACTGTATTCATCCTCAATAGAATATTACAAATAATTAATTATAAATTATATTGAGATGTTAATAATTTTACTTAGAGCATCCTTTTGAATTTTTAAAAAGAAATTATTAACATTTCAAAATAGTTTATAATTAATTTTTGAATCTTTTAATATTGTAATAAAAAAAAATTGTTTTTAAAGTTATCGTTTTGAATATTTTATGTTATTTGCACTTACAAATTAATCAAATAAGCTTCTTTTCTGTTGTGTCAAAGGTATAAACATTGAAATAAAACGATTTTTATATCAAAAAGTTAGTTTTTATTTATTTTTTTTCCAATATAGCGTTTCTTTTCGATCAATTTGTAAATTTGGGGAGTTATTCTACATTAAAAAAAGTTCCAAAATTGTACCGAAGCGTTGTCATAAAAAAAAATAATAATAATTACAAAAATAAAAATCGCCTGTTTCTAATAGTTATTATAACGATTATGAACTATTATTTTACCCCAGAATAGTTTTTATATACCTCTATGATGTGTCCAAATTTCATTCAAATCGGTTAAGCCGTTTTAGAGAAAAAAGTTATTTTCAGTTTTTCACTTTTTTTCGATTTATTCAAAAACCAAAATAGATAGAGGTCTAAAAAACTTGCAGGATCAACGTGCCAACATACCCCCAAAAGATTATCCAGATATTCCTTTGAACCGATTCACTATGCTTATTGTCCTATGACCTTTATTTGCAAAAGTAAAAATGAATAATACATCTATCGGCAGTTTATTGCTTTTTGTCGACCAATTTCACTCAACTCGTGTTTTCTCGATACATGAATTCTAAAACCAATTGGACATTAATTCTTTTTATGTATATATTTTTTTAAATTCTCATTGTAATATAAATTTTTCCTTACAAATTTGTTCCTATTTAGAATATTAATCCATCATCGGTAAGTTACACATCAGATTGTAGTAATTCAAATCGTTTTCTTTTTTCTTTTGTATTGATCTAATACTACTTACGTAATGTAAAAGATATTTAAAAAAGAATTAAAAATTAAATACAAATTTAAGACACGCTAAAATTATATATATGTATATATATACATTTATATTGTGACAAAAAAACACTGAATTTAAAAATTTGAGATATTTAAAATTGTCCCTTTCATGCAATTCCAAAAAATCGTGTAAAATATGCCATATAATATCACGTTTTGAAAATTTGTTCGTACTTTTCAGTTAAATTCAAAGAATATGAATATGAGCGAGTTAAAGTTCAAAATTTTAAGTATAATAAAGTACAAAGAAGATGTGTAAATCAACCTGATACGGGAGTGTAGAAAAATCTTGAATTTTTCTATTTTTAAATACCAAGTTGCAGTCAATATTAATTCCTTAACGCTCTATTATTATTATTATTATTAATATTACTTTTAAATGTTCACAGAAAAACTATCGCTTGTGCATTTAATTCGTCGTTTTTTTTTTGTTTTTTTTCGAAAATAACATTTATTTAAATAATTTCCATAATCGATTATACAGTTGGATACTTAATGTTCGCCGAAGACGGTCGCGTAAAATCTGGTAGTCATGCAAAAATCTCTACTTAAATGTACGAGGTTAAGACAATTATTAATATAATTATCCTTGAGCGATAATTTGTAATCACGCTTCTCTCGGCTATGTGCATCATTCTAGGCTGGCTATAATGCCATTTCGATGTCATCATTTATCATTCGTTTAATGCGTGTGTGTTCGTCTTTACCAGTATCGTGATCTACACTCCATTTCCGTGTTCTCCATTTTTGGTATTTCGATTATATGCGTACAACCTGCATACGCGTAAAATGTTTATATTCGAAAACATTTTTTTTTTTTTTTTTTTTAAACACAGAGATGCTGCAACGCCGTAAAATGTTTTAAAACAAACACATTTTTATTCTCACTTTCTATCCTATACCTTTGGTTCTGTCCTGATGCAATATAATTTTGAAAAGTTAAAATAATAAATACATGTTATGTAAATAAGTTATCACTGAAGATGATTGTCAAATACAAACACTTACATATTTTATCATTTGTTTCGATACAGTTTGTTGATCGTATCGTATCGTATGACGTTGATCTATAGTTCGAGCGCTAAACTGCAAATCCAATCTAGGGAATAGTTTTTTAGTTTTTGTCATTATTATCGTTGTAGGAGCCTTAAACGGACTATTTCTACACTTTCCAATGTAGGCGTTCATTTATTATTTTTATCAATATAAAATGACGACTTTGCGTACTGTTCGTGCTGAAGACGAATTATTCTAAATTGAAAAATTAAAAATCAAATTTATTAACGTGTTATTAAAAATAAAAATAAAATTATCCGTATAATGATCGTGTAACGGTTACTGCACAAAATTATTTTATTACTGATTACTATCATCGTATTTATGTTTAAGTGAACAATGCGTATGCTAATTGCTAGTTGTACTCTTGCAGTATATACATACATAGGTGTACATATTTTCTTCATTGTTATTATTTGCGCCTAGCTTTCGCCAAATGACCACTCAGTTAATTCTTTTTTCCTTTATTAATTCATAATTTGTATAATTATATTACCGTGTTTGATATACCGATAGAAAAATATAAGCAGGAGAATGGTAATATGTTATTGGTAAAATCCGTTCTCCGTGATTACTGTACATTTCGTATGCTAAACAAAGGTTTTAGTGTACAATTTAAGCAATTTTCGGTGTAGTTTAGCCGACATATAATAAGGATTTTTGACACTGAAATGAGGAACATAGAGGAGGGCAACAAACACTTGTTAAATAATAAAAAAAGAAAATTTGAATAAAATGTTTATTGTAATAAATATAAATAAATGTAAAAAAAATGTAATGTTTACTGTGGTGAATATGAAAGACTATATTGAAAAGCTTTTAAATGATGAACCACATTTTTTATTCCTCGGCTTTAGAAACAGAAGACCAAATCAGTAAACGAAAGTAGAGGCCTAGATATTACTTAAAGGAGGAATCACATAAAACTCTTAACAAAAATTCTTTACGGACGTAAGTAGAAAATAATTTATCCGACAATCAGTATCGATTTAGAAAAAGGAAGGGCACCAAAGAAACCGAATGTTACTAGAAATGATTATCGGGAAAAGTCTAAAGATTTTAAAAATAACGATAAAATAATAATAATAAATCAAAAGTGCAGTAATTTTATGGGCATATTATATAAAATTGATATAAACGAGCGGGATACATTTGAGAACTATAATAACAAGTAGCCGCCTTTTTAATGTCGACACCCCTTTGCAACAGCGGACAAGTTCTTGCGCGATAAAGTTTACTTACGTTGTTTCAATTGCCCGTTGGAGAGATCGGTGAAATCGTATAATCTACCTGTATTATCTGCTTTTAGTTTTGTTTCTATTGTTTCATTTTATTTCGCCCGTTTCGTTCTTATCCGTTTCATTTTTCACTCTATCGTTATCTACTTTCGGAATTCGATCGTTAATTAAATTAATGCCGAATTCGTTTTTTGACGAAAGAGGTGTAAACCTCTCCCTAATCCTGCCTGTTGGTAAAGGCGTCGCTAAGCCCATTGTACAGATTAAAACGACAAACAAAACTAATAAAACTGTTTCATCCAATTTTCTAAAGATAACAATGTCTCCGTAGAAAAGATTAATAAGCTATCGACGCAGATATTTCCATTAA
Source organism: Icerya purchasi (assembly GCA_039619475.1). Lineage (NCBI taxonomy): Eukaryota > Metazoa > Arthropoda > Insecta > Hemiptera > Monophlebidae > Icerya > Icerya purchasi. The sequence continues at coordinate 293,134,152 of CM077115.1, read as the reverse complement.
CTCGTAACATTTAAAATAGAAATTGTGGTTTTAGTTGGGAATTTGAAAATATAGCTCAACTCTTTATAGAAAACGTTTTAGTTAGTAGCAATTACTCGTTCGAGAAAGAGCCTGATTAAACGAATAAACTTTTTCTCTACTCTTACAGCTACTTTTTTTGTGACAACGTCCATAAAGAATTTAAAATATGATCATTGCAATTATCATTATTTTGTTTCGAAATAGTTCGAGATATTCTAACTTTCTTCTCCATCTGGAGAAACTTCTTTTAAAGTGTTACTCTCAGGTGCTGATCTCGAATATCCGAATTGAAAATTCTTTTGCGCCGATTCCTGTTATCGAAATTAAATTTTGGGCTCAACTGTTCCGTTTTTGTTTCTTTTTTTTTTTTCCAGTTTTTTCGGTGCCTATCGTGTTAAGATTGAGTCGGGGTTATTCGTAGACTTTGGAAATTCGGTTCTTCATGTCGAAGCAAATCGATTTACTCCTTTTGTTCTGGTAGTAATTTTCACTTTTGAATGCGCCATCACCGAACAAAATAACCCGTCTCCATTCATATTTAAGAAGCAAATAAATAAAAATACGTAAGATCATGTTCAAAATTTTTTATAACGCTAAGTTAAGAATATCAGTCCAGGGAAACAAACTGGTTTCCCTGGCTTTCACCTTTGCTGATACTTTTAATCCAAATAATTTCCCCGTTTTACAGGACTCTTTCAATGTTACAAAAAGGAAACTGCAAAAAAATTATACTACTAGTTCCTTTTTTTTTTTTTTTTTTTTCGTATATTAAACTTCTTTTTTGTAAAAACATCATTCCCAACCGAAATTACAAAATCCTTTTAACAAGTATTATTCCAATTTAACCATTTTTCTTTTCGCCGAGATTAGTAATTTCTGTCCATTTGAAACTTCCATCTGAGATTCTACCTTCCTCTACGGCAATGAATATTCGCATGTCTGCGATCGTTAATAATTCTGTTTCTACTGTGACGTTCCTTCCAAAAATGACTTAATTTCGACTTTATTGTCTACTTTTAGTGTAAGTTCGTAATCCCTACTTTGGACGATGAAATATACCAAGTTTTACAAGTCTTAGAAATTTTGTTAATCAAGATTTTTTTCAATTCCACTTTAATCTCCTTACATTAATGTGTATTGTTCTATTGTTTCTTATGTATTTTCTCTCCTTCGCTTCGGTATTCCTTTTCTCTGCTTATGTGTATTTCCGGTTCTTATCATTCTCAGTATTTCTGATTGATCTTTTCTACGTCTTTTCATTTTTATCTCTAATTATTCTATTTATTTATTTTTATTAGCTTCTCTTATAGGAAAAGAGGTTGCTCCGACCTAGAACTTCTACGCTAGTCATCATGTTAAAAGAACCCCCTCTCCTATGAATTGTCCTTTCTGTGGCCAAGATGTTGCTCCCTCAACTCCTCATATACTATGCAACTGTCTAGCATTATCACCTCACCGGCCCCCTTCAATTAAGAACAAAACAGTCACCAACATTCTTGAAAATTCCCCCGATGCAATTTTATCCATAACACAATTTATCAGAACTAGCGGAATAATCAGATATCTATAAAAAGAAACTGCGCATCTTCGTACTGTAATAGCCACAGCAGTTAAACACGGTACAAGATGTTTCTTTCGCAAAAAAAAAAATCTCCTGCGTCCTCCCCCTGTTTTTCCGAGTCGCTGGAAGCTAGTATGAATAACCGATCCTTCTGTAGTCTATATATTTCATTTTCCCGGCCATGATCTTCTTAAACAATGACAATTCCGTTAAATTTAATCTTCGCGGCACTTCCTCATTTGTAATCCTGTCCACCCATTTTATCCTTTCCATTTTCCGATAACACCGCCTTTACACGGTTTTCTATATTTTTCGTGATTGTCCACGTTTCTGAGGCGTAGTTTAGCACTGACCACAACACGTAGCTTTCCAGTTATTCATTCTTGTGTTTTATTTAAAGGCTGAACTTTTGAGTGTACCTTCTATATTATTAAACGCACTCCTCGCCTGCCCTATACGTGTTTTGATTTCTTCATTATCTCGACCATCATTTGTGTGATTCTTACTCCCAAATGTGTATATTTCTTAACTTGTTCCAGCTTTTTCCCATTAATGATTACATCCAGCGGTTCCATGTTTTCTTTTGGGCTTTAACTAATTTCCATTATTTTCGTACTTTCGATGATAATTTGCATTCCCAGTTTGCAGCTTTCTTTATTCAATTTAAGTACTTTCGCTACAACTGTTGCAGCGTTTCTCCCATCAGAAGCATGTTGTCAACATATCTTATTTATTTGTTCTCCATTCATTTTGAATCCATTTTTGACGAATACCGGATGTTTAATTATCTCTTCTGCGTAGATATGAAATAATCGAGGCGACAATGGGCATCCCTGCCTTACTCCTCTTTTGATATCAGCGACGAAACGTTACTTCTCTCTATTATTACGCTGGCTGTCTGCTGCCAATATAGTTGGCATATCGGTTGAATGTCTTCTCGATCCAGATGATATTTCCGCAGTGTTATCCTATCATCTTTCCGTGTTCTATTCGGTCGAAGCCTTTTTCATAATCGACATAGCATATTATACAGATCTCGATTAACGGGTAACGCTCTTTGGATTATCGTTTTAAAAAGTGCAATTGCGTTTCTTGTTCCGCGGTTGTACATAGATCCGTATTGTGTTTCCTTCAGATGTATATCCAGTTTTGTCTCGATTCTTCTATTTACAATTGATAAGTTTCAGCGTATGACTCGTGAGACACTTATGATTCTTACATTTTCTCGATTTCTCCTTTTTCGGTATGGGTATGAATAGTGATGTCTTGAAATCATCCGGCAGTTGACCGGTTTTGTTTATTATTTTCAGCAGCGTCTGTTTACTTTTTTTTTGGACATCACTTTTAGTACATCTACTGGAATCTCGTCTGGTCCTAGGGCTTTCTTATTTTGCGCCTTCCTCAGTGCGAAATTTAATTTTCTCACCGATATACCCGGAGCATTTTCTGTATCTTCTATTTCTATATTTTGCGTTCTGTTATCTTCGCTATACAACTTATAAATGTATTTCGTTCGTTCTTCTTCGATTTCTTCCTTACCGATGTACCTATCTCATTTTTCGTCTTCTGGTATCCTTATCTTGGTACTTCTTTTGTTATGAATCTTCATCATTTACTGTATTTCATTATGCATTTCTTTTATTCTTTCCTGTTCCTTCGGATATATTGCCTGCGTCGACATTTTCCCTCATACCGCTTGTTTTTTTCTTCTCTACATTCTTTTTTGTTATCACCTCATGCATTTGATGATATTCCGTCTCATTTTTATTTTTGAAGCTTCGTCTTTTTTCCATCATTTCTATTATTTCGACGTTCATCTGCGACTTTTATCTCTTCTCACTTTAGGTATTGCAATGTCAGTTGCCTTAATCACGCCTTCTTTCCATGTTTTCCATATACCTTCTATATTTTCGTATTCAGTGCATACTTCTGCTGTATACTCATCTAATTTTTGCAACACATTTTCTTACGATTTCTTTTTTCTTTAATTCGCCTACGTCTATTTTATCGATTCTCTTTTTTCTTTCTCCTTATTGCATTTCTGCATTTGATAAGGAATACATCTGCAAGTAGTATATGGTCGCAATTATAATCCGTCGAAGGATATTAATATTGCATTTCGGAATCCTTCATTTATCATTATGTAGTCCATTTGGACCCTTCCAGGTATGTAATCTGGGCCGGATATTTTTTAAATATAGCGTTGCATATAACCAGATTAAACGAAAAGAGAGATACGAAAGAAACCACGAAAATAGGGAGGAAGAGTAGGTTGAACAAACAGATAAAATGAATGATTATTGAAAAAAGAGGAAGCGTAAATATCCGATACCATGATCTGATGTGGAAGCTTTTACATATCGATAGAAGGTTAGCGGATGGAATTGATACGCCGGAGTGTGAAATTCATTCGATCTTGATTTTGTGTTTTCACTGTATGATAGAACTTGCGGCACCGCCGATGTTCTGGAATAACTGGCATCCGCTTAAATTCGGCAGAAACGGAGTTCGGTGGAACTTACCAAGATTAAGGTTGCGCATGCGGTTTTACTCGAAGAACACCATTGCGCTTATCATTCAAATAACCTTCTCGAACTGTGAAGGTTCAATGAAATCAGCGCATGCGAAAATGCGTGATAAGGTTAAGAGACGACCTAAATAGTCGCTTTATTTCCAAAAAATAGTTCGAAGGCCGCAGGACGTTCAGAAAACTTTTCGCGGATGAAATAACATTTCGGAATGGTAATTAATTATTGTCGTCATTTTTATTAGTTTAGCGCCGTTTATGCGAGATTTATCAGTTAAGCGCACGGTGATCGATTTGCGTTTCGCCTACATTTAACCGCCTTCTCAGATTGTTATCAGTAGTGGCCGTTTATGCTTTCCCTCGTTCATAGTTCGTTCGTTGAATATAGATCGACGGTTTTTTGAGCCGGATCGAATTTCTCGCTGTTAATTTATTTTATTGTTAAATTAATTTCTTCGTCTTCATCCTCCTTTTCTTACCGTCTTGTTTCCTTTCATTGTTTCCTTTTATTCTTCCGGTTATTTTCGTTAAATCAAAATTTGATATAGCCTCCTTTCACGGCTTCCATGCGACCATACTGACAAAAATAGTCCGGGCAAAATAGACAAAAAAAGAAATTGCTCGTTTGGTGAAATTCTTATAAGCTGGACTTCTTGGGCTTCAAAGGGTTTAGCCGGGTTTATATGAGAAATCTGCCTCCGCGGGTTTTTTTCATTTTGCACTTGAGGAATCGTTTTGACATCGAATAAAAATAATTCAGCCAAATTTTCAGCTATTTATCTCAAACGGGTTTCAAATATTTCAAAAAAACCTCGTTTTTTGATTTTTTTTTTTTTTTTCAATAGTAAAATACAAAATAAATTAATAGTGATTTTTTCCCTAATTCTTAACAGTAAAAGCCACGAAAAAATACTATTACTATGAATCTCGGGTGGAAAGCCGATTTTTAAGAACAGAAATAAAATTAAAATTAATTATTTGACCGCGTTTTTGAAAAGTGTCCACCGCCAAATTTTGTCAGAAAATGTCTTTTATACTCCTCTACACTCAGGAATTTTTTCGAAATTTTTAAAGCGGTGGAACAATACGAAAAAAAATAAAAAGTAATTTTTTTCATAATTTTGCGTTTAAACAAATTTAAATATTTTTTATTGTATAAAAAATTCATAAAGAATATTTTTTTTTAATGAAGATTAAGAATTACATTGCTAATCAAAATTTTTTCAACATTTTACTGCAAAGTGATCGCATCGACCTTTAGAAATTATATAAAATATAGGCTAGCGAACTACATTGCCATCTACGGAGATTTGTTCCTTGTTAATAGTTACGCGGCGGTAAATAAAAATGACTGGCCATAGCCGAAAACAACTAAAAATTGTGCCTTTTTAAGAGACAACACTAAAAGCGGAATTGATAGGCGAACACGGAATTTAAAAAAATATTAAAAATAAACAAAAATAAACATTTTTTTTCGCCTGTGTAAATCTACTACTAACAAGGAAAAAATCAATTACTTTTTAATTTTTTTCGTATTGTTCCACCACTTTCAAAATTTCGAAAAAATTCCTGAGTGTAGAGGAGTATAAAAAATACATTTTTTGACAAAATTTGGTGAGTGACACTCTCCGGAAAAGTATTGAAAAAAAGGATTTAAATTTTATTTTCTTCGCCAAAAATCGACTTTTCGTTTAAAAATTATGACAATAATATTTTTTCATGTATTTTATTCCTAAGAATAAGGAAAAAAGTCACCATTCGTTAATTTTGAATTTTACTATGAAAAACAAAATAAAATTGAAAAAACAGGTTTTTTTGAAAAACTCGAAGGTCGTTTAAGATAAAGAGCTGAAAATTTGGCTAAATTTTTTTTTGTTCGACACCAAAATGATCCCCCCAAGTGTGAGTCGAAAAAGTCGCAAGGGCTGATTTCCCATATAAACCGGGCTATACCCTTTTCCGTCATTCATCTTAAATTTAACGAGCTGACAAATTTCAACACAACAGAGAAATTCAAGGAAATATACTGAGATGCGTTGAAGGACGTAGGGAGCCGTTACCTGAAATAATTATTTTATTTATTTTTTTTTTTAAATGGGCTTCGTGTCAACACTGATCCAACTACGTGAGCTTAGATCACCTACTCAGATTCTGAGGCGATCGGAGATAGAGAGTATAAAGGAAAGAAAGAGGGGAATGACGGCTAGAGATGGGAAGGAAAGGATAAAGGAATCATTAAAAGGGGTAGGAAGATCCAACGCCAAAAGTTCCGTGTATGGATGAGAGCACTCGGAAAAAAGAGCAGGACATTCAAAACGGACATGGTTTGGGTCGCACAAAAGGAGAGGATCAGTAGAGTGGAACTGCATTTGAAATTGAAATTATTGCCCGTGTTCATACTCGTGGACGAATTCAGTTTTAAACTGAAGAATAAAAAGATGGCAGAAGGTATAAAAGATTAGCTAAATAATATTGCTCGATCAACTTTTATAACCGGCAGATTTAAATTTGTTATATCGCGGTATAATAAGTAGCTGACTTCAAAGACGTGACTTACGAAAAAGATATGCTGGAAACTTTTGGCTTCGTGAAAGATGAAATTGAAGGTAATCCGGGATGATGGTATTTGCCGCAAGTACGCTTATTATGGAAAAAGTAAAGAATGCATATCCGTTGATGCCACAACGCCGGAGAAAAGGATTATTATGGCTGACTATGGTGTCTCCACAATCCAAAACATAAAGAAACAGAAATTCGAAAATTACTGGACATGTAAGAGCTCGATAGATCACTTTGAACAAGAATTTTATGATCATAATCGTAGGTTCTCTGTTTCTTTAAAACATTTCGTAAAACTATTTCTTGTTGGGAAGTTCACTATCAGCAGAGAAAACTTATGCCAAAGTATTGTATGTTTTTTTATTCGGGTATCTTACGATTTCGAGTTATAAAGAAGAAGATAATGATGTTTTGCTAAATTTTTCAAACGCAGCGGCAGAGAGAGTTCTTGAAGAAAACCTAGAGCGTCATACAGTACCGAAAAAAGAAAAAAAGCATATTTCACTGATTGTGTTACCACATGGAACTCGTGCAACTGACAAAAACGCATTGAAAACTGAATACGCTAAAGAAGCGTTGACGGTTTCGAGGAGATTTATATTTGCACTCTACAAAAACACCGCGGCGAAGTACGTTCAGATGAGACGTCAAAAATACTAGAAATGATATTTCGCTCAGCTGATATATGCTACTAAGGGATTATTTTAGAAAGATAATAGTTCAACTGGCAATGGAATTGCCGAGGTTTTGCAATAATAGACCTGGACACAAATTATATCAACAAGATCGAATGTTCTGAATCAGAAACGACTGTTCAAGCGTTAAAAAGCAGATAATTATATAGAAACCGTCCACGATTATTTATGAATAAATCTTTTGGAACTGAGTTTTGTGATTTGTAAAGAGTCTGCGCAGTTCAAAGATAGACAATCTGCGGTATTCTGACATAAAAGCTGATTCGGAGATTTGAAAATGAAATTTCTAAAGACCAAAATACTTAAGTAAAAGTCGGCTAATTTCACATCCATAAACATGGATTCATTTTGTAATAACAATTAAACCTTTTGAAGTATACGCCTTTTTTTATTATATCAAACGTGATAACGTAGAAAGTAAAGAGAATTATCGTACCAGAAATCTTTTGCGAATTCAAATGTGAAATATTTCAATTTTTTATGAGATAATGCTGACACCTGGTTTCTCCGAACACTCATTAAGATTCTAACCGGTAATTTTCCATAGGCACCATCTCTACACTTATATTGTTTTATTAAATATTTTCTATAGACTGAAATTTGTTTAAAATATTAATAAACTCTAATCGCTTTCAAACGGATACACACAGTGGTACTAATCATTTGATTTGAATAGCGCATTTATGATGGTTGTTATTCAGCGCGCTCAAAACAGCTGTCTCCAAAGCATGAGTTTTCTGGTATCAACGAAACAAGGACATACGCATCCTTCTTCATTAAATCGCTTTTCTTTGGCTGCATCTCATAATTATCCATTGGATCCTTAAGGTTCCCAGTATGTTTGTGATGCGAATCACGTGCTCTTCGAGTGCTCCGATTTAGCTCGCGAGCGTGAGTTACTTTATTATCATCTTTTAAAGCTTGGTCTTCATGCTCCTTTCAACGCCTCTTATGTTCTTTCTCTACCTATTCTCTCTGTTGTTCCTGTCCTAGGAGTGTTCCTTGATTCCATTGACGACAGAATAAAAATATAATTTCTATTCTATTCCATGTATCTATTCCGTTTTGCTGGGCTAATGCTCTTTGGTAGCCAACCCAAGGGGGATAAAAAAAAAAAAAAAAAAAAAAGACATACGCATTCAGATTTAAAGATTTCATGGATCGATGAAGTTATACGCTATATTGTAGAAGCATACGAAAACCGACTTCATGATCATCCAAACCTAGAGACCCTAGAACTCCTGATGATGACTTAAGGTGCCTTAAGCGCACAAAGCTTTATGAGCTGGTCACCTAATTTATTCTACACATATAATATACTCGTACGTGGGTTAACGAGTTTTTTTTTTGTTTTTTTTTTTTTTTTTTTGGCCTAGCATTAAACGTCAATTGGCCGCTAATTAATCATTTTTCATTTTTAAATTAATCTTTCAGTTTTTGTTTTTAAATTAATCTGTACTTTGTGGGTATGATACTTGGTGTGCGTGCGTGTGAGTACTTAAATGCGCCTACGATTATTTATCTATCTATACAATATTAGAAATTATGTAATTGTACATAGTTTCTACTCTGTTCATGTTACAAATTAGTTAGATTAAGTTTTGTAACATTATTTCAAAAGTAGTGCTGATTTATTTACTGTAATAAGATTGTACTGAAATATACGTGCAAAAAATAAGTAAATATGACTTCCACATTATCTCTATTGCGTTAGTGCGTTAAGTTTTCTTTTTATTTAGCAAAGACCTTATCGTTGCAGCAATATTTGCTACTCCACGGCAATTGTTATATGCAAGTATAGACACGCAAGAATAAAATTAGAACCGATTGCAAATGTTTCATTTATCGCGATACAAATGCAGCCCCGTGCCTGCCTGTCTGCGATACATCAACTAACACGCATAAGGTCGAGCTATATATCACAAAAATTGTCCTCGTTTTTTAGCGTTTCAATTTCCTTTTTACTAGTGATTTTATTTTGTACTCGTAGTATAGAACTAGTACTATATTTCAACAATAAACAAATACCAGAAATGATTAAAATGTGAATATTCAAGTAGGACCTTTAATAGTTCAATAAATTACAATGTTGCGTGGGTGCAGTTAATGCGAGCTGGCGGTGGAGTACCCTTGGTGGTAAGCGAGCGAGCGGATATGGATATATATATATATATATATATGTATATATATATTATATATACATGCATATTTTTTCGCTTTTTATGATTTTTTTTTATTTATAACTAATTGCGAGAAAAAACAATTAAAATAGTATATCTTAAAATCTCGTTTAGTAGTTACATTTAAAATAAAATTAATATATGTATGTATGACGTTCGCCGAGAAAAGCGATCTGTGGTGCGAAAACTGGTTTTTGAGAAAAGCGCGTTTAAAGTTTGCGTGGAGTAATACTATCATTGTATCGCGCATGCCTGTATGTAACGTGCTGCCAACTTTAACATCGTTGCCAAATTTTGGCCTAGTTAAATTCGAATTTGGCCACTCAAACGTTGATTGCTACGAAGATTTTGAAAAAGTTGTTAACCAATCTAGCCATAAAAAATTCGATGTTGCTGTGAATGCAAGCAAAATCGAACAGCAAATGTGGGACACAAAATTTCAAGATTTTTATCAATAATTACCAGGTGCATTATCGTGATTCCGTATTTTCGTTTTTCAAATTTTAATTTTATCGCATTATTAATTCGGGGTATTGTTTTTATAATAGGTATTACAAAGGATCATCATTTTCAGCTGAAAAAAAATGAAATCACCTCCAAAAAGTTTATCGACTCAGAAGAAGAAACCAGCGAACGATTTACCCCCCTCGATCTCGTCTAGTGGTTTATCATTAGAAAGTAAGTGATTCTTGTACGAGGGGATATTGCTTCTTTATGTACCGATCTAAAAAGACGCAATTCCGTAGCTCCTAAACCTGACCAACCTAAGTTGACAAAATAGTCGAATGCAACGAATTTTGTAGAGGAGTCTGCAGCAAAGTTGACACGAGAGAGAAAGAAGAAAACTGAAACTACAATAAAAAAAAAAAAAAAAAGAACCCTGTTTTACCCTCATGGTAGAAGATTAAGGTATATCTTCTAGCTGACCTGTCCAAAAAGCCATCATTGAACACTATTTCATAATCCCTGTATTTATTATCTCCTTACATTGCGCATTATTAACTATGATGTTTACTAATTGGTGGCAGTATTTTTCCATCTCGATATCTAGTTGGTATCCATCATTCCGGTCCATTTTAAGTATTTTTATATTAGCTATTATTTTCAACTGTGAGTGATTTTGATAACTAATTGCATTTCTATTATTCCAATATGTATTATGCATAATATTACACATGGCACTGTGTACAGATAAACTTAATACTAATCGCAAGGTATCTGATTTAATACCAGCACCTGACTCATTGCTCGGGGATTTTTTTTAAACGTTAAATGAAAAAAATTATTTTAATTTCCGTCGGATAATCGTAAACAAATACGGTAGTCAAAAATATTACTATACTTAAAATCTTTGTCGTTTCATGTGAAAACCTCTGTCCAAAAATCAACATCATCTGGTCCAGTTTGACAACTATAATAATCTAGACCAGCTTGAGATATTTATATCAAATCACTTTGATGTTTTACCATTCCAGATTATGAAAAGAAAATGAAGGAGTTCCAACGTCCAGTATTTCTCTGTTTCCTGGACTTTGAAAAGGCTTTTGACCGAGAGTAACTCATGACAAATTGTTCCAAATACTCGGCACTATTGGCCTAGATGAAGCGGATAAGTGTATAGTAAGGAATCTTTACTTACACCAAAACGCAGTAACCTCATTAGAAAACAACAAAATATCAGATCCAATTATTACTGAACAGGGAGTAAGGCAAGGATGTAAAATGTCTCCTTTGCTGTTTAATATATACGCGGACCAGGCCTTCAAAGAAGCCCTTGATGACAGAGAAGAGGGTGTTGAAATCAGTGGTGAAAATATCAATAACATCGGATATACGGACGACACAGTTTTGATGGCGGAAAGTGCAGAAGACCTAACTATATTAACAAAAGCGGTGGAAAAAGTACGCAATAAATATGGACTGATAATTAACGTGAAGAAAACGAAGGTAATGGCCATCCCAAACGACCCACACTCTATCGACATAGTGATAAACAATGGCAGATCAGAACAAGTCGATAAATAAAAAATACCTCGGTGCCTGGATTAATAAATATGGTGACCCAGACAGAGAAATTAAATGTTGCATTAAACAAGCGCGTTCTGCCTTTATGAAAATGAAGAAGACACTTACAGCTCATGACTTGGACCTTGATTTAAGATTCAGAACTCTGAAATGCTATGTCTGGTCGGTATTACTATATGGTGTCGAAACGTGGAGATTGACGTCCAGAACACTTCACAAATTAGAAGCTTCCGAGTTTTGGTGTTATAGACGCTTACTCAGGATCCCGTGGACCAAAAAGAAGACAAACGCTGAAGTACTATAGACGATGAGAAAAGAGAAGGAGCTGATCAACACTGTCAAAAGAAGAAAAATATAATACTTCGGTCATGCGATGCGTGGATCGAAGTACACATTACTTTTTTTTTTTTTTTAAATGGGTTTGTCAACATGGACATTGACCCAAGAACAGCGGAACAGAGAGGAAAGAGAGACTCAGATCCTTACACGATCAGAGATAGCCGACGGAATCAAGAGCTAGAATAACCGAAGGAGAAGGAAGGGAGAGAATGCATGAAGCACAGTATGGAGCGGGAATACCGGTTTGTAAGAGGAAGGAATAAAAAGAAGCTTGTTCAATTGAAAGCGACGAACAACTGAACATTATATGATCGGGATCAGAAATACATTGATCACCGGGATGGTGCAATGGACAATAAGGAGAAGGTACGAGAGAATAATGGAACAATGAGGAAGGGAGCAAACTATGCCCAAAACGCAAGCGGCAAATCGCAGAGAGATTGGAACGGCGCATAGAAGGAAAGTTAATAAACCATGGAAACATTACTACAGAATATATTGATGGGAAAGGTGGAAGGAAAAAAAAGAGTTGGACGAACAAGATTATCTTGGTTCAAGAATCTTCGGACATGGACAGGTTGCAGTGTTAAAGAACTGTTCTACACAGCAAAGGATAAGGGCACCTACAAAGAATTAATCAAACTTGTCATTAGATGAGTCTAAGATCGAGAATGATCATGGCACCGAAAGAAGAAGAATGAAAAAAAGAAAGAGTATATATCGAAAACCAATAATTAAAATGTCTACGGTTCGAACGAAATATCGAATCCACGGTCAAAAGACTTTTTAAGTTGCTCAGTAGAAATTTTGACGCAATTAGTTCGATCAATTGCAATATTAGCTAAAGGAAAAATTAATGATTAACCCGCACCGAACACAGTGTACCGAGAAACACGAAATAAAGAATACAATTCTAGTTGTAATAATGAAAAATTTGACGTCACAAAATCGGTTGGAAAATTTTTCCACTATGAAAAACAAAGGAACTGACTATACTGGAATACCACCGAGTTATTAAAAAATTATCTAAGCCCACGTAAAAATACCTTTAGCGACCAACATAAATTTTTTAGTTGTAGTATACAACAAATTTAAGTACGTATAAAGATTAAGAAGAAAAACTCCTACACGCGAATAGAATTGCCCGAAAGAAAGTTCTAAATAACATCATATTGAGAGATCAGTTTATCAGAGGGTTAACTGAGTCAGAAAGGGAAATGAAAAAAAATTCCCCAACAACCCGATCAAACAAAATTACACCATTCCAGCAAGTAATCGATATAGCTCAGTAGATGAAATTATCCAAAACGCAGATAACTGGAATGTATATACAAGTTCTTGGATACGTAATTAAATAAATTTTAAAAAAATAGCTTCATTTAAGGTTGAGTAAATGCGATCATTTTTAATATTAATCAGTTCATTAATCATAATAAATCGTTCGAAAAAACAGCAATAAAATTACTGAGCCGATCGAATGGAACGAACGAAGCTCTTATGTATTCACTTTGCGTGCGTCTATTTGAATTATTTAATAAAATTACATAATTTTTTTGCTCAGTGAAAAGAACTATATCAGTGGGTGGGTTTATGTAAAAAAATTGAAAATTTATTCTGTCATTTAATTGAAAATTATGGATTTGCTTTTTTTCTATGCGACTTGATTCAATTCTAGTGTTTACACATGTAGGCGCGAGTAAATATAATTATTACTCATCATATATTTACGAATTACTTTAAAATTACGTTGTGATTTTTTGAATTAATTACAGATTATAATACAAATTATTATGAAATTTAAACACAATTTAATATGTGAATTAAAAATATATAACTCTGTGAAAATTTGCCGACAAAAATGAATGCTTGCTTATTTGTCCCGCGTGTACATCCCTGTACCGCTGGAAGGATCAAGCTGAAATTATCAGGATGTATTATTCGTATTATCTCAATGAAGGTTTTAAACTATGCCAGCGTTTCCTATCCACTCTTCTTCATGAAATATGAGGTTTTAAATAGTTAAACAATGGATAATGATCCATCCAGGTACGAGAATGCACACACGGGACAAGTAAACAATCATTTATATATATATATATATATATATATATATATATATATATATATATATATAAAGCAACTGCTACCCACGACTTCGCCAGCGTATTAATACCCGTTTAAATCTATATTTGGAAATTCATAAAAAAAATTTGTTTTATTTAGAATTATATTTATGTAAAGATTTTTCCTCTCTCTGGGAAACATGTTCATCACCATCCAACATGAATTTACTTTTAAAATCAGAAATTGAAGAAGTTGACTATATATCATCAACAAAAAAATAATTATCCGAATTAATACTTGTACAGTGTGCGAGATTGAGGAAACATCGGAACGCTACATTATAATGTTACGGCTTGGAGTTTTTTTTTAGTCTATATGTGCTTTACCTGCAGACAGCGATTTATTTTTTTTTGGGCTCGTCAACCAAGGACCTTTACCCAGAAACAAAAGGTAAGGAAAGAAGTCGGTTATATTTTAATCCGATCGGAAATCTTTTATATAAAAAGGAACAAACAGCGGGAATAATTAATTTGGGAAGGAAAGAACAGGATATAGGAAGCACAATAAGGAGCAGGAAGTCCAAGCTTCAGCAAATAAGAATACAAAGCAGAACGCTCCATAGAAAAAGATAAACACTGTGGATGAACACATGATTGACGTTGCAAATAACTGCACCATCCGGATGGAGAGAACAGTGTAGAGAAAAAATCAAGGAAAAACGAAATCTGGAGGAAGGCAGCAAAGAATGGCCAAAGCGTATACGAACAATGGAAACGATTTATTATCATACTAGTGACTAAAATTAATTGTATGATGATAGACACTGTCTCTTTAAAATCTAATTAAAGTAGGGGAATTAGTTTAAAGAATAGTACGGGAAAATTGCAAACACTCCATGAATACTCAGTATATTAATAATGTTTTTTTTAATTTCTTATTTTAAAATAATTATATTCTCACTTGCAAGGCCAAGTTGCAATAACGCACTTCTAAGAAAAATGAAATCATTAATAATGAATATTATTTATAGAAAAATAGTATTGGAGGAAAAAATGAAGTATATAGGCATAATTCAATATAAATTCCTCGCTACGTAATTTCGCATATTTATTCATTTACTTGGTTTAAATGTATGTGTACTATTTGTTACCTGTGGATTTTCCCGCGCATTAGTATCTGTTTAAATCTCATTCGTCTTCCTCTTATTTCTTTTTTAAATTTTCCTTAGCGATTATTAAAGCGTAGATAAATCCGTACCCGTTTTTTAGTACTTATAAATATAAATTAAATAAATAGCTCGGTAATAAACAAAAATAAGTATTAAATTACTTTAATAAATTAAACTAAATATCACAATTTAAAGAAATGTTTTCAGGCTATATCATTAGCTAACAACATTTTGCAGCGTGTACCCAAATAAAACTAAAAGCACATTGACTTTTTAGTTTTATTTAAGTACACTCGGTATTGTTAGCTGATGATGGGCTATGCCCGAGAGTAAGTAAAGTAATTAAAGTAAATCCCGTATATCCTTGATAAGGTATCATGTATTGTGAAGTTAAGCTATCCATAATGGTACTCTAAGCCTAATGGGTTTGAAGAGAATATTGCGGCTAGTTCCTTTCCTGTGGGATCCGTCTTTTTACCTTCCCAGATTCCTCTAGTATTCAATCCAATTTCAGATTAATTATATACCTGGGGGTGACTTGAATCCCGAACGAGACAACTCCCGAAATCTCACAATGATCCCTCTGGTTTGGTAGCCGAACACCTTATAACTTAAAATAAGGTATTTATTTTAATTTTTATCTCTGTTATTAAGGTGTTCATTAATTGTATATTTATAATATTAATAAAGTGCTTAAAATTATTAATAGGATCTTCAGTTAGGTTTCAGAATTGAAATAAAAAAAAAAATTGTCGAGGAAATGAAACTCGCTTTCTCAATGTTCCCAAAGTGTTTGACAGAGGGTATACATGAGGATCGTTTCTTTCAAAAGAAAACCAAAAAAAAAAAAAACCAAAAAAAACAGCATGCTCTTGTCCGATAACTTCTGTCGTTTAACTTAATGCAGGTAGGAGTTCGACAAAGACATGTCCTTGCACTATGCTCACTGCATGCAAGTTCAATGCCGATCAATAACCGTGCTACAACTGTAGCAACGTTAGCGAGCGATATACCTATTTTCTCCCTAAATGGTACGTATTAAATGACTTAACTCAATCATGTATAGATAATATTTTCATTAGGAGTTCAACTTAGGAAATTTATACAGGAATTATCCATTCAAAAATATCTGACCGCTATATTATTGGGTACGTATTTCGCATTAATAGGTGCTTCTATCAAAACGATAAAGGACAAGCAAAAAACAGAGTAAACGAAATTTTACTAAATCAAAAACTTAAAAATTATGACTGGCATAGTATTGAAAAGATTGACTCGGCCGAAAATATCTGCTCGCAGATACAGTCTAAATTGAATAATATATATAAGGAATGTAGAAAGCAGGTGACATACACAAAGGAGCCCAATTTTACATTTAAAAACGACTGGATGAATATAAAAATTTTAAACTTGATGAAAATTAGAGACATTTATTAATTTATTATAAACGCTGTAAAAATAATACAACAAACGCTAGATATAAAAAGCTGTATAAAACATACAGAAATATGACTAAAAATGAAATTAGAAAAGCAAAATTAGAATATTATAATAAACAAATTCAGTATGCTAATAACAATACCAAAAAAGTATGGCAGATAATCAATAATATAGTATACAATAAAAACAAATCTTCAGTTGATGAGGTCGTATTGAAATATTTTGCAAATGCGAAACATGCAGCGAATAAATTTATTGATCACTTCTCTCAATCAAAACAGCATTGTGTTCAAATGTGTAATACGCAATTGTTAAATAACGATAATTTAGAGCAGACACTCACGTCATTTTACATTCCAAAAGTTACTAACAAACAAGTAGAACAAATAATTAACAGAATACCGGTTCACAAAGCTCCAGGATGGGATGGTATTAGAGCTTCAGATGTTAAAAATAACGTAGCTATATTTACACCACTAATTACAAGGATAATTAACTATTCAATTAAAGAAGGTAGAATACCTGATAGACTAAAAACTGGTGTTATTAGACCTATATATAAAAACGGGTCGGCGCGTACTTGTGACAATTATAGACCAATCACTATAATTCCAGTATTAGCAAAAATTTTGGAACAATACCTTGCGTTTCATCTAAGAAATTATCTGGAGAAAAACGAATTGTTGCATAATAACCAATTTGGTTTTAGAGGAGGGAAGTCAACAATATCTTTGTTAAGAGCACTAACAAGTTAAATAAGGGGTTGGCAAACGGTGGACAATTTATTATAATTTGTATAGATATTACTAAAGCATTCGATACGGTAAGCCATCAACTATTACTGAGAGATATGAAACAAATGGGAATTGTAGATAGGCAAAATAAATGGTTTGAAAGTTATTTGAATAATAGAAAAAGCGTAGTAAAAATCGATGAAGAACTAAGTAGAGAGAGAATTACATCAACAGGGGTGGGACAAGGAACTATTCTGGCTCCGTTATTATTTTTCATTTATACCAACTCCCTACATAAATATATTAAAAACTCGACAGTTTTTGCTTATGCGGATAACATAGCACTTGTTATCGAGCATCGAGACATCCATGAAGCTGAAAAACTCTTGCAAGAGGATGTGAATAGTATGTGCAGGTGGGTACATGATAAATACCTTTGTGTAATTATGAAAACTAATTGTAATGAAATATTATAACGTATGTGTAACATATTTGTCGAATAAACGATAATACGAATGTTGGGCACTCGCAGACGGGCAGTATGTCTTGCGGGACCCACAACTTATTTTAAAATTTAAAAAAAAAAAAAAAAAAGTGCTTTGAATCGCCTCGTTACTAGGGCTTAATGTCAGCGTATTAAACTAAATGACGCGAAATCGCAAACACGGATTCATTCAGTGGCACACGCAGAATCGTTGTATCGAACTTACCTCGTCAGCCAACTAATCTTATGATTGATACTGTTGCCTTTCATGGAAGATTCACGGTGAAAATAAAATCTAAGCGGATTAAAAAGAAATATATATACATCTGAATTGTACCGTTAGTTCATTAATCGAAATTTCACTCTTGACGCTTGTTCTAAACGGTTACAATTGCGACGTGGTTTCAGCCCGAAACTCTAAACGTTCGATTAAGGACTTGGTTGAATAGTTAGTTGATCCGATAGGCCCGACTAAAAATGAGATACGGATTTAATAGGCGACATATTTAGTCATAAGGCTTTACATAGACATGACCAGGTTTATCATACAGGTGTGTATCATAAACAATACACTATGGCAACAAGGACCATCGTCAGATGTAGGCGTGTTACAACAGTTATGAGTAAGCCTGCCGCCTCGCGTTAGGCATAAATATTTCGAGTGGTTTTTGAAATTTTAATTAGTGCAAAGTTGAGAGTAACGAAGTGCGTTTACAGTCTCTCGTAACTGTGAAAAGTTTTTTGATTACAATGTAAGCAACGCGATAAAAATGGGAAACATTAAGCCGTTATGACTGTCCGCAGCAGAATTCCTTTACATTTTGTCGCTACAACTGGGACACGTAACTCGTGCTAAACGATGCAATAATAAGAGCGTATTCTCCACATTGCAAACTGTGTTTATCCGTTGGAAAAAAAAAGTTTAAAAAAGCAATCGAAAAACTAAAACAAACATTACCTTTGTCAATATTTTCGAATATTATTTTCGAGCGTCGTACGCCATCTTTTGTAAATATAGCGACACGTGCGAAAATGTTTAGTGTTTTTTTGTTTTTTTTGTTAAAACTAAATACAGCTGAAAACTCGATTACGTTTGATGTAGTTGCTCGACTGTAATTTTACAAAATAATATGAAGAAAAAAAACACTAGACCTCGCTCATAGATTTTAATATGCTACGAGGGGGTTGGTACAGTTAAATTACTTACGAATGGATGCATAATCAGCACAATTCGCGCTGTATTTTTCTTTCCAGCTAAATAATAGTTGGCCAAATTGTTTTCACCCTTATTCGTAGTAAACAAGTATGTAGAAATCACGCAAATATTGATATGTTTCCTATTGGTGGTAGCGCATTCGACGGTCTGAAAATCACAGCTTAGTTTGTAATAACTGAGGTGGCTTATTCACAATCGTTTCTTATTACTTTTCTCATTCCCCGGTTCAGCTTAAGTTTTCTTTGGCTGACGTTTTACACAATACGTCACACAGTTACTAGCCTTCCTATTATATGTTGATATTTCCAGATGTAGAATGTATCACAAATGGCATTTTGTTTAAATTCGAATAAACCGTCATCTACTTCGTAATTCTCCGATACATCCATTCTCTGGATCTAATAGCGGAAGCGAAACTCTTTGTATCGGTATATCACCTCACTGCCGCATTCTAGCTCAGTGAATTTAAGTTATCTGTTACATTGCTAAACCGGATGCCAGTTGAACATTTTGGTAAATTCTCATTATCCTCTTTTCTTTGTTGGTGTCTAAGACTTGTTCCAACTTTTCTTTATTTTAAGGTTTCTGCGGTACCGACACATTGTTGTTAATCAACGCCGAATACGAATATAATCGTTCGTTAATATTAAACCGAACGAACGCAATAAAAATAGAAAAAGCCAAGCGAAAAAAAGGAAAAAAACCCACACAATGTGCATTTATCTACGAACCGATTTTAATAACTCAATTTGATTGTAAAAGTACATATTCAATTATGAGTCGTAATTTTTGCGCAGGAATATCATATTTACGAATTGTTTACGAACGAAAGACAATAACTGATGAAATTTATATTTATATTTAATTGAAAAAGTTGTTGACGTTGAAATTATCTAATTAATTTTTAAATTCAGTGACGTTCTAGTCGTATCTTTAGAAACCAGCAAAAAAAGTAATTGTATGCGTTTTTCAGTTTTCTCTAAAGTCCTAAATTTCTCAATAACGTCAAAATATATCGCGAATTTAGTAAACGCAAGTATATGCTTATGTAATACACAGGTAGCTTCAAAAAGTCGCTAACATTTTCAATATGGTTTCTCTTATTCTCTGATTTTTTGGAGGATGCGCGAAATCACTGATGAGTTATTACGAATCATTTTGAATTTGGAAAAAATTTACGTGTAATACTATGAAACATAAAATCATTTATTCACTATTATTTTGTAAATATTTATATTTTCCATAAATTATATATATATATGTATATATATGCAATAAAATCAGTAATAAATGTTGATATTTTGTACATTTAATGCAATGTGTAATTTTCTTTAAGGGGAGAACCGGGCTCTACTAAAAGTTTGTACGAAGGAACTGCGAAACTATGCTTAGTTACCGATTTAAGCGTTATAATAGCGTCTTTGAGTTCCACAGAATAATCCAGCTTGTCCGGTATGTTCGTAATAAAATTTTCCGAAATATTTCTGAAATATGATATTTTTGAGTTTAGAGTGAATAAAAAAATATAGCGTGTTGCGTTGCTCGCTTATGCAAGTTTCTTGTAGAGTAAAAAAAGCGTTTAGAAATTAAAACCCGAAAAATAGAAAACAATTACGTGAAAAATTTTAAAAAATGCATTTTAGTATATTTTTAACGTCTGTGGGAATCAAAGAAATCGATGGAAGCCCCGCAGTTATAAAATTTCGAATTAAAAGAAAATAATAAACTTTAGAAAGCTGCCAACTATTTTACCGTATTAGTAAAGTCTAGGTTATCATTTTACACTTAACAAAATGCGCTAATACTAAAAACTACCTAGGACTAATCGCAATTTGAGCGATAGGAAAAACAGTATTAATATAGTAATTTATAACAAATACAATTATAACAAACAAATTTAAGAATAAAATGAAAAGGCTTACTTAGAAACCTTTTTATCGGGTATAACCCATCGTTCCAAGTCTGTAATTTGTTTCTGATCACACATAGTGAGTGTTTCTAAGTAAGACTACATTTTATTCTTAAATTTGTTCGTTATATTATTTTGATAGTTGTAATAAATTACTATAGTTTATAATTAACAAACAGCATGTTAAAAGATTCTTTATTAAAAGTATTAATAATAATTCCGGAGGAGGGTGGTCTTAGAGTAAGATATCATCGGGATTGATGAAATTCTAAATTTGAACGAGTAACCCTGTGGTTATTATTATTATTATTATTATTATTATTATTATTATTATTATTATTATTATTATTATTATTATTATTATTATTAGCCATAAGTATATTTCTATATATTATAATCTTAAATTATAAGTAATACTATTAGCCCTTATATCGGGCAAAGGCCTCCCTCAAACGTGCCCATTCACGCCGGTCCCAGGCTACTCTTTGATAATGTTTATGTCCTAACATTTTAGAAATATTATCGTCCCACCTTAATTTTTGTCTTCCTCTTTTTCGTTTGTTATAAAGACTCCAGTCCGTTACAATCTTTGTCCATTTATCGCTTCCAATCCTAGCTATATGTCCCGTCCAGTCCCATTTTTGTCTCTTTATTATTCTATTAAAAATGCTAGTATTGTTAAGTTTATTCCTGATGTCTTTATGTTTAATTTTATCCTTTAGTCTAACGCCTAACATCGACCTCTCTACTGCCTTCTGCAGTCTCTCTATTTTATTTTCTAAATTTGTAGATAAGGTCCAAGTCTGACAACCATAAGTAAGGGTGGGTACTACACAGCTGTTTAGTATTGCACATTTTAGACTATTACTATATGGGCCTTTAAAGATATGTTTTAAGGACCAATATTTCCGCCAGGTAAGTACAATTCTACGTTCCACCTCCTTTATTGTTCTATTATCCGCCGAAATTAATTGACCTAGATAAATAATATTGTCCAGTCTTTCAATCCTCTTGTTATCCAATCTTATTTCTTTATTCAAACTCACATTTGACACCCATTTTGTTTTTTCTAAATTTATACTTAAACCTGCCTCTTTTCCTGTTTCGTTGAGTTCGTTTAGCATACTCTGTAAATCATCTATTTTATCCGATATTAATATTATGTCGTCAGCAAATCTGAGGTTATTTAGATATTTTCCGTTTATTTTTATACCCCTATTTGACCAATCTAATTTCTTAAACGTTTCCTCTAGTGTTGAACAGAATAGTAATGGGAAGAGCGGGTCCCCTTGTTTAATACCTCTCCCTATTTCGAAAAATTTACCTATTTTATCCGTTATTATTCTAGCTTTCATGCCTTTATACGTATCATCGATTATTGCTCTAAAATTCTCGGGGACTCCTTGTTTCTTTAATGCTGATAATAGGAATCTATGATTTAGTGAATCAAAAGCTTTAGCATAGTCGATAAATAATAAATTTAACTCTATCTGGAATTCTTTACATTTCTCGATTAATTGGTTTACAACATGTAAGTGATCAATTGTTGAATAACCATTTCTGAAACCCGCTTGTTCTGGAGGTTGTTCGAATTCTAATATATTTTTTATTCTATTTGTTAGGACTTTTGAAAAAATTTTAGAGATGGTAGAACCTAGACAGATTGGTCTATAATTTTCCATTTTTTCTTTGTTTCCTTTTTTATAAATTAAAATAATATTTGATTCTTTCCAACTTTTAGGAGTTTTCCTATTACTTAGAATCAGGTTAAACACACTTGTTAATAGCTCTATCATTTCTCCCCCTGCGTATTTTATTTGCTCGTTTGTAATTTCATCTGCACCTGTTGCTTTATCGCTTTTTAAGGTACCCACTACCTTTTCTATTTCCTCTCTTAAGAATTTTGGTTCGTCTTCTTGTATTTCTTTTATTAAGTCAGTTTCTTCCATATCGTCTATTTTTTTGTAGAGATTACCGAAATAATTTGTAGCGGTGGTGTTTATATCTAGTCTGTTATATATTTTAAGGTTATTTCTATTCGCTAAACATACATGCCAATTTAATCCTTGTCCTAAATTTTTCCTTATGATTTTTGTACTCTTTGTTGATTCTAAAATCTTCTTTATCATCTCCACTTCTTTCTCTTTATTGAAGGTTCTTAATTTATATTTTATTAATTTACACATCAAATTTAGCTCTATTCTTTCCTTTGGGGACTTATTCTTTTTATTTATCAATCTCTGTCTCTCTTCTATCTTAGCCGAAATGTCTTGTGGGAGCCCTCCATTTTTTCCAAATACTTTTTTATGCATTAATTCCTTCTTTGAGTTTATAATTAATTCCTTAATTAACCCATCCAGTTTTTCCATATTGAATTGATATTCTTCTATTCGTTTAGTCCCTAGAACCTTTTTAAATACTTTAGTTATATTCAGCTTTATTTTCCTTCGATATATACATCTTTTTTAACTTTTGCACAGGTAACCTTCTCCTTTCTTTGAACACTAATTCGCAACTCACTGGCCTGTGGTCCGAATAGTATTGAAAATTATTTATTACTTCAAAGTTTTTTATATTTACTCGGCTATTAGTCAGCATGTAGTCTATTTGAGTATTATATTTCCCGTTTGGAGAGGTCCAGGTCCATAGTCGTCCTCTGCGTTTCTTAAAATAACTATTTATAATACTAAAATTATTTTCCAGACAGAATTTCACTAATTTCTCACCTCTCGCGTTTCTCCTTCCAAAATTATATGGGCCTAAAATTTTTTCCTCTTCCGACCTTCTCATACCTATTTGACTATTGAAGTCTCCCATTATAATAGTCTGATTATTCATGTTAATTTTTAGACCTAGTATAATTTTATTTAATTTATTATAAAATTCCTCGATTTCTATCTCATCAGAGTTCGATGTTGGGGCGTAGACTTGGATTAACGTTAATGAGCTAAATTTGTCTACTCTAAATTTTACTAATGCTATTCTATCACTATAACCTCTATATTCTATCAAGTTCTTTTTCCATTTTTTACTTATGAGGAAGCCCTTTATTATTACCTGTCCAGCATAGAACTTTTGCCGATTTTAATTCTAAAATTTTTTCTCCCTGTCTTTTAGTTTCTGAGAGCCCTAATACGTCTAAATGCTTTTTATCAAATGCTTCCTCTATTTCCATAACATTTTCTTTACTTTTAAGGGTTCTTGCATTAAAACTTGCTAACTTTATTTCGTTATTATAACTATAATTACGAGTATTTCTAATTTTATTTTTAAATATATTTTTAAAATCGGTTTTAAAATTCTTTTTAATATTATTTTTATTTTTACCTTTGATTTTAACTCTATCCTGGGAAGTGCTGTTTGAGGGGTGTAGTCCAGTTTGCCCTCGCTGACCAGGCGTGACTGGGCAAAAGTTCGAGTTTGGTCTTACATTTCATTTATTTTTATTCGAACGTGTTATAATTGACGACGCGTTATTCGAATTAGCTACGGTAAACGTATCAATAACTGCTTGTTTTGTTTTCTTATGTTGCTGCTGTTGTTGTATCGGCGTGTCCGCTTTTGCTTCCACGTTGGTTAACGTCGGCTGTGTTTCCGTGTGATTCATCACTACTTGGTTCAACTGTATCATATTATCTATTCTTATCGTACTTGCATCTATAGTAGTCTTTATGTATACCTTCCCTTCTCTTTCCCACACAAAAGCCAAGTTTCCGTTTTTTCGTTCTTGTTTCGCGGCGAGTAATCTTTCTCTTGTGTCCTGTGTTAGATCTTCGCTTACGTATATTTTCGCCGATGACTCTAGTCCTACATCACTGCCGCATAATTTCCTCTTCTTTGAATTAATTATCAGTTGTGATTTTTTCTCTCTATTATTTAATTTTACTACTACTGCCGCTGTTATATTATCCCGCGATTGTAGCCGATGCACCGCCTTCAAATCGAATTCTTTTAATTGTACGCCTAGTTCCTGCGCTATTTTAACTACCTTCGATTTGATGTTCTCATCCTTCTCATAGGCTATTCCGTGTATTATAATATTGTCCCTTCTCGAATATTGGTTTATCTTATTTATTTCCTCGCGTAGACTTTCCTTTTCTTTTTTAATATCCTCCATCTCGTTCTTAATTATTTCATTTTCGTTTTTCAGACTCGCTAGTTCCGCGTTAATATTATCGATTTTAATGTTAGTATTATTACATACCGTTTTTATTGCTTTGATTTCTTCCCAAATGAGGTCTAATCTCTCTATTATTTTATTTTCCATTATCTAGTCTTATTACTTTAAACAACAATTATGAACGCGATAACGCACTACTGTGAATCTTATCAATCACTACCAAACTCCACCCTGTGGTTAAGCCTATGAAAAAAACTTATTAGGAGCGGAATATAGTCTTTTATTCGTTAAAGACTACGTGTCCTTCCTAGGAATTCCAATATTTTTCGATGACATTAGCATTTGCAATGGTTATTCGTATGAAAAAGAGCTAATATTGTACCCGAGTTTACGAATAGAGTTCGGAACCTTAGGCGGGATGTTCTATTTTCGTGTATTACTTAGCTCGTAAATATACAAAATCACTTTAGATTTTGTATTATTAATTTAGCGTTGCGCATATAAATGACTTTCATAAACTCGTTTCAAAGTGCTCCCCATTAGAGATGTTGCAATAGAATATTCGCTGCACCACATAATGTGTACGTAAGTTAAATAACGTCGATTGGTCCGGTCTAGACTTTTACTCGCCGAATAAAAATTATACAACGGTTGCGACTGAATTAAGTAACTCAAATACGACATAGGTATTCTAAATCATTGATCGTACAATGAACACGAGGTGTTACGATGATATTTGTAAAACATGGTGGCCATTGAAATATAATTTTTAAATTCCCGGTTTATTACCGGTTTTCCTGGTCCAAATCCTCCCAGGTACAAGTACTCCCGATTTCCTGATTACTAGAATTGTACAAAAAGAATGATGGAATTTCTTTTGGTTACTATTGATAATATTTGATCATCGCTGCATAGTTGCTATATGAATAAAACAGAACTCTGTAATTTTTTTTATTTAAACTAAAAATTAGTAAAAAATGCATTCACTTTTTATAACGGCAAATTTGTCAATAAATTTCCTGCCAATAATATCCTCTTTCCATCCAAACAAGTGCACCTCAAATCATGATATCGGATATTTACATTACCTCCTTTCCTAATCCTCAATCCTTTTACAAACTCTTGCAACCTCTTCCTTCATCACGTTCCTGGTTTGCTGATTCCCTGGTTTCAGTCGTTCCGTTATTTCCTCCATAACACGTCTTCGTCTCAACCATAATTGTCTTCCTTCGTCTCAACCATAATTGTCTTCCTTCGTCTCAACCATAATTGTCTTCCTTCGTCTCAACCATAATTGTCTTCCTTCGTCTCAACCATAATTGTCTTCCTTCGTCTCTCTTTCGTTTTTCTATTGTTTCTTCCGCATACTGTAATTTTCATCCCTCGGATCATGACTGTGTTTGTGATGCAAATCATATCCTTTTTGAATGCTCTCTTCTTGTACAAGAGCGTTCCCTCCTCTACACTAAGCTTCTCCACCTAAAACTACCTACTCCTTTTTGTGCTTCCTACATACTTTCCTTCACCAGATGTTGTTCCAATCTTAGCAGAGTTCATTTCCTCTATTTCTTTATATATCAAAATTTAATCCTGTTTTCGTAATTCTTTGATGATCATTGTCCTTGGTTGTGCCCCCCCCAAAAAAAAACAAAAAACGTTTCAATGATTTTTTCTTATTAAAAATATCGTTTTTAGCTATTTTTCTTTTTTTCCCGGTTTTACGACGAATTCCCGTCTTATTCCCGGTTGAGTGGCCACCCTGTGAAATCATTTCACCTCAACGGCTGTTTGGTATTACTAAATTTGTAGTAATACTGTAAAATTTTAGCTATTAGCGTTTAGCCATTGTTGAAGAAAATTATAACCGTTAAATAGGAAATTTAACAGTTACTCCACTCTAAGAAGTGAAAAGATAACGTAAGCAATTTCTTAAGTTGATGAGCGAGTTCAGCTTTTAAAGCATTTTTAAAACATAATCGCTGCCGTTAACCAGTTAAAAGTGAATGAAATATTTCGTTTCGAACGATTAATTTTCATAAAAACATTCATTAAAAAATATACACATATAAACCGGATCCACCTCTGCGGACACATTTTCTAGTCCTAGATGGCAGTTTTTCCGTAATACTTATAGAAGAGTAAATTTCAATTAATTACGTTATTCTTAACAATATATATATATATACTATATATTTTTTTTTTCCATACAGTATCCCATCTAAATCTGTACATTTACGATAGCTTAAAAATTTTTTTCATTATCGTAATTTTCCGAAATTTTTCGAACTAAACTATAGTTTCATTAATACCAAATAGCGAGCTTTTAATCAATATGTCACTTGTCCGAGAAAAAAAAAATCTCAAAATTTAATCTCATTTTAGACATCCTGAGAACCAAACTTTGAAATTAGAAAACCGAATGTTTGGAACTAGAGAAATTTCATTGAACGCACACGTTTATAATAAGACGCTTCGAAATGTTTAACGTATATGAAAAGAAGGACGCATAATTTTTGCGCTTTTAAAATGCTCGCAAACTTCAAAATTTTCATTAAAAAATCGAAATACGGCTTCTTTATTACCAATTAATGAGCTTTCCATCTATAATCGCACGATCGGGGAGAAAAATATAAAATATATCGCTCCGAAAAATGATGTACTATCGTGGTTATATTTTTCTTGTAGAATAATACTCTCTGTATCCGCAATATCGGTATCTGTGGGGTATCGGTATCCGCGGTTAGTTTCAATTATTCGCGATATATCACGGCGCGGCTAAAATAAAAAAAAAACAACAAACGATTCATAACCATACAATGGATACTGGTAGTGTGTTAACATAAGTTCAAGGTCGGCCGTATCGTATTCGCACTCAAAAAACAACTCTCCCTATCCTATTGCAATGCTATTTGAAGTAGAAAAAAAATTACCAATTATCAAAGATCCTGTCCCATGAACGTCATCTGCATCATCAAGAGTAATTTAACTTGCAACTTTTCATCATGCATAGTAATTAATTTGTTTAATTAACAGTGGCCTGTAGCACAATACATACAACATGCTACTAAATAACTTTTAAAAATATCGTCAAAAATTTGCCATCGGTTGCTGTTCAACTCTGATCATAATCTCATGTTGATAGCAACAAAGACACGTAATGGTGAGTATATGATCGCAGTACTCTACATATGTACATCATGCACTCTAATAACTTTCAAGGTTATTATTATAGATGGTGTACTTGTGCAATTTACGCACATCTCTCTATACAGAACCATAAATGTGTCTGTCTAGGTATAGTATTTGTGTGCTAATTTAATGTGTTTAATGTTCGCTATTATCCACAGTTTCATGTTACGCGCGGAATATTTCGGAACGTATTATCCACGGATTTGGAGGAGCACTAGTGTATGCTGCATTTTACTTTTTCAATTTTTTTACTGGATCTGCTGTTTACACACAAATGAACCGTTTTTTGCTGTGTTTTTTTTTTTTTAAATCGTTTATATCGATTATTTCCTTATTTTATGAAACGGTTTTGATTTTTGTTGTATATTTTGAATTTCACTTTTAACGGATTACTTACAATTAGTGGCCAGTTATGAGAATTTTTAAGTGGTTTTTCAGGTCGTTTTGAATAGTATAATAACATATTATTGATATTTTTACGAGATTTTTGGTGACCAGAGTAGTAATCGGTTGCCTTAAATTTATAAATTGCTTTAATGATAAAATTTCAACTGCGATTTATTTGTAAAATTTGAGGTTTATGAGTATAATTGTTTTTAAACAATTAAATTGTATTAAATTATTTTTTGTCGTTTCTAAACCGTCGTGCTAGGATTTCGGAATTCTAAAAATCGATGTAATTGAAAAATAAAATATGTAACATACAAAAAAAAAAAAATTCAGTCAAGCATGATGTTTCATGCGCCGGTCCGTATGTTAAAAGATAACTATAATTTATATTTACGAAACACTAAATTCGAAACAAAGAAATTAGATTTTTCGTTCTGCAAAGAGGGAGAGGCACGTCACTTTTTGCGCTTTTTTGAACTTTTCGTTAACTTCAAAAGTCTCGTTAAGGAAATTAAATACGGTATCATTCCCGTCAATTAACGATCTTTCAGAAGAAATATATTACATGCCCGTAAAAAAAAAAATATTTTTTTCAAAACTTTCGAGCTTTCGGTGGTGCCCCGGGGGGAAATAATATAAAATTATAAGTATAGCTCTATATTTTTCTCCTATAAAGCGATCCTTTATGCATACGTTTTGGTTTTATCCAGTTTTTCCCTCGAGCTATTATTTACGTAAACATCATTTTTTTTACTGCTTTTTTGGCCCAACGGAGGGGGGGGGGAGGGGTCTATATAGTTTTTTAATCGAAATTTTTTGCTTTTATGAAAGAGCTTCTACGTTTTGTTTTATATCTTGAATTTCATTTGTTAAACTGGTGATGAGTTATGAATTTTTTAAGGGTGATTTCTGAGGTCGTTTTAAATTTCATATTCTAAGTTCTCGATGTTTTTTTGGGGGTTTTTGTCGCCTAGGGCAATCGGTTAGTTTCAAATCATCGATTGTCTTAAAGAGAATTTTAATTGTAATTTATAATCCAATTTCGGAATTAATAAGTCAATGGATTATTGACTTATTAATTCCGAAATTGGATTGTTCGTGAGTTATTGCATATTTTAATTGAATATTTTTGTTGTTTCTGAACCATCTTATTAGAATTTTGTACATTATAATGCGTGTACGGAATCCTAAAAACATAGCAACTCATCAAACTATTCAATCTATCCGGACGAAACACAATTAACTAACTCCACGGTGCCGGCTTACAACTGAAACATGAACAGAAACATAAAAGAATATATAGTGCTATAACAATTGATAGAATAATATAAAGCGTACCTAATGAAATTAGGTAAAAAATAATTTAAGAGATCTGTTACTTTTAGTATAACTTTATCGGATTATTTATTACCAGTTTGAATTGTAATGTATATTTTTTCCTTTTTACTTTTCTTTTTCTGTTATCATTGTCTGGCTTTTCCCGCTTCGAATTATATCTCATACGCCCCGGTGTAAAAAGTTTTGTTAACTGCAATAATACGTAAAACTGCGCGAAGAGAAACCTGATTTCGGTACGCATATTGCGATTTTGTTATAATTAGTTTGTAACTCACAGTCTACATCCTTTATTCATTCATTTAATTTGTCTACGCATTTTTGTATGCGAGCTGCTTGCTTTGATTTACTCTTAGATTTAAAGAAAAATTATAAAAGCAAAGTGTAACGCAAATAAATTAATTATCGGCAATATTGCGAGAAAAAGTTTCCGGAGTACTGAGTAAAATGATCGACGGTGCAATACAACACAAGAACATACACAGGTTGCGCTGATTACTACACCATTTTCGTTGAAACTGTTTGACGAAATTGCTAAAAATTTGATAGAAGAACACCGTAATTAAATAACGAAATATTCACTGTGGTCGGGATCTACGCTTTTTAGAAAGTAAACAATTAAATAGTAATGATTTATGAAATGTAGATGCTTCGTTAAGAAAATGGAACAGTTATAACGAATGCGTGTGTGTATTCAGTGATAGATTATTAATGTAAGTGTGGAAAGATACTTTTTTTTAAATATTGATAAAAAGTACGTTTCCAATTTAATTTCCATCTACACAAAACAGCCCCCCAGTTACAAAAACTAAGAAAAGTGTATTCAAGTTAACGAATATTTCCCAATATGACTTTATAATGTTTCGATCGAAATTAAAGATTTTGTTGTAATATTCCATCTTCTAAAAAGTAAAATGTTTTGTTATTTTTAATTCTAGAAATTAATTTTCGTTACGTTGAAATTTAAATGTTTTACTCGCATACCAAGGCCGTGTAGTAACTCTCTTCCCCCCCCCCACCTATGAGAACTAAAAAAGTTATTATAAATAAAAGAAAAATCGGCAAAAAATCAATAATTTAAAATAAATATTGATGATTTTTTAAGGTGTTTTTACCTTTAAAAGAAAAAAAAAAAAATACTCTCCATATTATTTTTAGGTACTTCATTAATATTTCATGGAAAATTTTTTATTACGAGTATAATCAATAACACATATGCGTAATTTTTATTAATGTGTTTTTATAATGGGCTAATTAATTTATTTAAATTATTAATACATAAATCAAAATGATGGAGATTATTAATAGCACGAATATTAGTGAAAAATGTATTATTATTTATTAAGAATAAATATGCGAAGAAAATTTTCAAAATTCTGGGCACGGGCCTGTCGCATACGAGTATTTCATTGTATTAAGTTCGTTCATTAACGATTAGATGTTCCAATAAAGTATAATCTACGAACAGATATGTTTATAAATAGATATACATATATATATATATAATTTTGGTAATTGTTAAAAATTTAAAACTAACAAATTAAATATTCGATTTTTACGCCTAGTGTTTTATCGAATAAAATTATACATACTTCGAATTAGCTTACATCTCTCTATACGAATTTAAAAAATGTAACATAAAATTATACTTCGAATTAGCTTACATCTCTCTATACGAATTTAAAAAATGTAACATAAAATTATACTTCGAATTAGCTTACATCTCTCTATACGGATTTAAAAAAATGTAACTATTTTCAAAGTTTTACATATAATAAACGCCTTAATACCGTAGTGTAAAATTTATAAATATTTCACGTAAAATCGTACATTAAGCATTAAGTAATGATTAATTTTAATAATAATATTTTACATTTGGATAATTATTGAAAACTAATTAAATATTCGACACTTTTTCGTTTTTTACCGAATATAGAATAGAGAATACTTCTAATTTAGCTTATACGAATTTAAGTAATGTAACTACTTTCAAAGTTTGGCATATAATTAACGACTTAAAGTTTACAATAGTATAAAATGTATAAACACTTCGTATAACAACATCGTACGCTAACGGGACTCTAAGTAATAAGTAATTTTAATAATGTTTTGCATTAGAGAACATACATGTATATATAGGCAATGTCAGACTACCTTTTGCAAATGAAATTATTGTTTTCTCAGACATCTGGATAGGTTTCTCGCGAGTGCTTCCAGCTGACTTCTTGCGCAGTCATCTAGTACAAAACTGGTTCCATCGATTCCGTCATGTGGTAAAATCGACATAACCCTTCCATCCGGCAAAGGAACATTAACCGATGCGGTTTTATCGCACACAACATTCGACACTAATAGAGGACTCCCGGATAAAGATATTGCACATTCTCCTTGATTCGGCCTGCGTAGAATCGAAATGGGCATGTTCGGATTGACCTTTGGCGTAACTACCGGTAAAGGAGGCATTTGTTGGTTAACCGGAGTCTTCATTTTGTTGCTCTTTTCAATCGGATGTGGAACGACTTTTGTCGAGCTACTACTAGTAACCGAAGCAGTGGTAGTCGTGACGGCAGCCCGTTGTTCATCTTCCAGTTTTTTTCTAAATTCGCCCATGGTCATATTAAGGACATCCGGACTAATTTGAAATTTTATACTAGTGATCATATTTGCTATTTCGGCTTTTCTTGCCAAGAAATTTTTTTCCGCCATTTTCAATCTGCTATTCATGGCAAAATCGATCTCTTTCATAATATCGTTTATGTCCGGTGGTATATTTTTACCTTTATCATCTGTAGATGTAATACTATCGTTTTCATTGGAAGTACTTACGGGTTTTTTAAACTTCTTCGTACGCGGCATTTTAATCGATTAGAATAATGAATACACTTTAACGCGACATACACGCACCGCGTATTTTACTGCCACTTAAAAATTATCACGGAAATCGTTATCTTCGAACTTCCCACCGACGAACTACACGGTGCCTTCTAATTAACGTTGACTCTCGGCCGAAAAAATAACCGTGATGCTATTGAAATTATTACGTCAATGGCCGCGACGAGTTTCATTTTAAACATTTATAATGTACTTTTTTTTTTTGTTAAAAAAATGTTTACGCGTTTGTGATTTTTCCCCTTTAAAAATTTACCAAAAGTCACGAAACGGACTTTTTACATTATTGAATAAATTCCGGTGTAAATTAATTGAACCATTGCAAAAATTATCGAAACATAGACAAAATTATTCCAAATCGTATGGATCTAAATAATTTACACGGTATATTAACCGAGTTACGACGATGATGAAACACTTTATTAACCAGTTTAATCGAGCCTCTCCGAAGTTTGTATAATGAAAATTCTGTAAGATTACAATTATAAAGAATTTTACTCAATGGCGAAAAATCCGATTACCGAAGTGATGCAGACACAGCCACCGTGAAATTGCGTGCACATCGCCGCGCACGATTCTGCCGCCAAAAAGCGCATCATCCATTACGGCGCACGCATCCATCGCAATAACGGCTCTTCGTGTATGATATCGTATTATAAATTTTCAAAATTAATCCGACTACATTTTTAATTTTCCGCTTCCGAAAGATTCCTTGACCTTTCGTAATTTTTTCGATCCTTTGTAACTTTTTCCCCCGTGTGCCAAAGCCGCAGTCACCGCGAGACCCACCATCCACACCCATGCACGTGTATTTACCGTCGCAATAACCACCACCACAAAAGCGCACCGTCCGTTCTCACGCACGAAATCGTCGCTAATGTTGCCGCAAATGCATACTATCCTTACGCACGCACGTGCATTGCCGTACCACCAACATTGATCGCGCACCACTACCACTAAAGAAATTTTCAAAATTCAAAGCATACGTATAAACAATTCAAATTGGCCTAAGTAGGTGTTTCGCTGCCAAATCAAAGGTTTTTTTGTTTTTTTTTTAAAGTTGTTATTCTATTACAAACTGGCCATCTAGGCCATTTAGCAATATTCTTAACAGGGAAATATTTAGCATGAAGGGGGAAGTACCCAATAGTACCTACCCGATGATAGTCTTTACCTTAAACAAGGTCATGAGGTTTCTTACGCTTCAGCCGCCTCCTATCATTAGCAGTATGTAGCAGTCCAGCAGCAAGTTTATTCGGATGACTTTCCAAGTGTCTTTCTGCGTGTCTTCGGGCATGAGTTTTAATAACATCTGCCACACATACTCTATCCCGAAATCTTGATGCAAAGTTTGATCTGATACATACCACCATGGTGCGCCTTGGTTACACCAGCCGAAGGATTTTATTCTGCGCGGTGTCTCTATTATCTTCAGATTTGTAGGTTTAGCACAACCCCCCAAAGCTGTACTCCGTAGGTCCAAATAGGCTTCAAGATACTTGTGTATAATTATTAATACTGATAAAACGCTATTTCTTCCTAGATTTTTTAACACGAATATCTATTTCTCTTTTCTTTGTCTGAATGTGCTGCTTCCATGTTAAACGACTATCTAGGTGTAATCCCAAGTACTTAACTGTCGTTCTCAGAGGCAATTCCAGTCCATTTATCCTAACAGTTGGGGTTATGACTTTTCTATTCGTGAAATGAACGTTTACCGATTTACTTTCGTTGATCTGAACTTTCCACTACTTTTTAAACAAACTTTCTGCTTCGATAAGGGCCTTCTGAAGATTGTCGCTTGCTATCTTCGGATCTGAATGTGACGCAAGTAATGCCGTGTCGTCAGCAAATGTAGCTCTACCTGTACATTTTCCGATACAGGAAAGTCTGCTGTATATATCAAGTACAGCGTGGGTCCCAGAACTGATCCCTGGGGCACTCCTGCTTGAACTGGATATAGTTCTGAAAACGTGTGTTCATAGCGGAAATATCGGTTATGCAGATATAAACTCAACAAGAGATATAACCTAGTTGGTAACGGAATTTTTAATTTATATAATAGACCATTATGCTAAACTTTATCAAAAGCCTGTTCGACATCGAGAAATGCCGCTGTACACACATTTTTATCATCATAGGTTATCGAGACTCGTCTCGTTGCAGATCCAAGTCGCTCCCAGGTCTATACCAATCTGTAATAATTGGGTACCAGAGAAATCTGGGAAAGTACGAGCGGATTCCGAGTAAAAAGGAGCTGGCCCTAGTATTCTCCTTAGATCCGTTGGGCTTGGTACTATTATGAAAAAAGCTTAATTTCACAATCCATGATACCTTATCAAGGGTATGGGACCTACTTTTTATGATACCTAGAACTCTGAAACTAACGCTGGCCCCCGCGCTTATTCCTTACAGCTTTAAATTCCCGGCTTCTAATAATTTTTCAGACCTTTCATAACCCATATTCAGCCGACCCAGCCCAACAGTGATTTTTCAAATTCTGAGCGCAAGTATTAAAATTTGTTCTTCCGTTTCTATCCCACGCATGCTTCACATTATACGTTACCGTGAAATTTCAAAATTGAACCGAGAATATATCTTTATTTTTCCATCTCCAAGAGTTTTTCAGATCTTTCATAATTTTTTTTCCGAGTACGCCGTAGCCACAACCATTCAGAAAGCGCACAGCGCGTTCCCGCACACACAAGCGTCGTTGAAACTGGATTTTACGGTTCTTCGTAATTTTTTATTCCATCGTACACCTTTTGAAAAACCAAACGCGTACATATGAATTACCGCAGACTATCAGCTTAGTCACTTGTGGTCTCGTTAACACACATATACCTCTATACATTCTTTATCATTCTTATCATATTCTTTTGTTATTTCGAGAATAGCTTTTTTATACGACGATCAATTTTCAGAAATTCCGATTGTGCATAAATAATATAAAATTTTAACATTTCCAAACATAACCCGCCTTACCGGCCATCCATCCTTCTCTTTTTTCCGATCGTACATCATTCTCTTCTGTACCATCACTATATTTTAAGATTTTACAAAAGCACTTCGTCCGTTTATCCGCACCGAAACGTTTATACCATTCCCTTCCAGCTGTACATCGTCAAAATCTAATGGTACGATAAAAAATTAGTCCAAGTATACCACTATACTACTAAAATTAATTACCACGCACTTTTCTCTTCCACTGTACATTTCCGAAACAATCCTGTGGTAAACCGTAAAATATTATAACAATACCAAAATTAATTTCGGCCCTCATCACAGACCCAACGAAGAAATATTACCGGTTCCCCCACAAATTAATACTCTACCTGAACAATCATATACTTTCGTAAGTCTACACTTAACACACACCTCAAAGTCTATTTATTTTAGATGCAAAGGCAGACTACTTTTAGCGAAGCAATACAGTTCTCTGCTACACTGTTGATTGAACACGACCTTTTCCAAAAACCATGGAATAGCGAAGATTTTTACACATCCGAAATAAAGTAAAAATATTTGTTCTCTATATTCGATGTATTACCAAACTTGTATGTAACGCGCGACCAAATCTTTCGTTCGTACACGGTTTATATTCCTGATATTATAAATGTAAATAATTGTAAAAATAACTGTATAACTAATGTTATATTTTTATTATCCCCGAACGCGACATTCACAATTCACAAAATATATATCATTGTTTATGTTGTAATAAACTTACATCATTGAAAATTGTTCAAAACACATTAAATATATAAAACGAATAAACAATATACGATAAAAAACAATAAAATAGTCCGACCGGTTTCTAAATGTAAAAATAAAAATTTTAGAACGAAAAAAGATGCAAAAATTTCCTTCAAAAGTTTGTATTCCAAGTCTTTCACGTTTTTATCAGTGCCCGTGAATTTCACTCATCCATCATAATCTACCGTTTATTATCTAGATATGAATACTCGTAATGTCCATTTATGTGATGAAATTAAAAAGAAAAATATTTAAAATAAAGTGTAAGAACAGAACAGATTCCAAAAAATATCCATCGAAATTTGTAATTTTAATAATAAATTTCGATCGTTTTTAATAATCTCCCCTAGAATTCACTCTTTCATACCCTCAGAAACGGTATAATTTGGGTTTTTCATCATATTTTTATATGGGTTTTAATGTAAACGAAGAGAAATCTGTTGCGTTTTCAATAATCTTCCCCAGAATTTACTCTTTCATACCCTCAGAAACGGTATAATTTGGGGTTTTCATTATATTTTTATATGGGTTTTAGTGTATACGAAGAGAAATCTGTTGCCTTTTTAAAAACTATTAGAATTTAAATTTGAAAAGTAAAAAAAAAAAAAAATTCTATACACATAGTAACGATATAAGAAGACTATTTTGTATAAATTTCACGCATTATTATATTCGTATAATATGTATGATATATATATATATATATATATATATATATATATATATATATTAATTACAACGCAATTCTCAGACCACCCCTTTTTAGAAAAAATTTCACAAAAAAATGTCCCAAAAAATCTTCCAATTTTATGTAACGAAAATGTGTCCCAATTTTATATAACGTTTATTATATTTTAATTTTTACCGACTTTATATATATATATATATTAATTACAACGCAATTCGTAGGCCGGCCCCTATTAAATTTTGTAACAAAAAATGTCACCATTTTATGTAACGAAAAAATGTCCTAGTTTTATGTAATGAAAGTTAAATGTTAGGATAAGATTTTTGTGATTGCGTTATTATATTGATATGGACTGATTTAAAATTACGTTGTAAATTTTGATAATTTTATACAAATTATAGAAGAGAAAGAGACAGAAATGTAAGCAAGAGGGGTCAAGGGGCACAGTCCCTTGCGAGGCCAAAATGGCCGAGTTTATATATACATACATATATAACTTTGTACTATACGATGTGATTTTTTATACATGTAGACATTAATGATAAAAAAGCTGCGAACAATGACGGAATAAAAAAATAAATATTATAAAATGAAAGAAAAAAAAATATAATAAAATAATGTAAGTTAAAAATTTTCCGATTTTTCTTAGTTTTTTTAACATGACACATACCGCGGGTTTTAAAGTTCAAGGTTGCACTCATTGCAGTCTTTTACTTTTGTGCAATATCAAGTACTCTGCCGTAGCGTATTAGTTGTCCGTATGTTCTTCTTTATCGTGCTGGTAATTATAACATGACAGAAATGATTTTATCGTAACATCATCTTTCAACCTATTTGCTAAGAATATGGAAATATTCCCAACACTTCTTAGAAATAATGTAATTACCATTTTTTTGGTAGCTGTATGGAATAACGGTCTTAAATCAATTAGAACTAGATTGCTCACAAGCTTCAGCGGGCGAATGGTATAGTCATACCAGATTTCCATTGCCTCAGCGCTTTTCACAGCACAATGAAAAGTAATATTACCATCATGATGTTGAAAAACCCAAATCGCATACACCAAAATACTCTAAACGCAGATCGCCAACACTAGGTGAGCTAAAGATGTTTTTCATATCAACTAGTGTTCCGTGTCACGCAATAGTTTTTACTTTTAAATGTGGCAATTCTAGCACAGACCATGCCCTGCTGGGCTTGTATAGCGCATTCAAGCACAATCCGCCAGACATATCAATCACTGTTTACTGTATAGCCACCATCAGGTATTATATAGCGATTAAAATCTACAAAATATTCTAGTCAATCGATCTGATTTGATAATAATATTTGTAAACTGGTTGAATGTTACGTCATTGACTGCGGTGATGTAGGCGGAAGTGAAAAATTACTTAGTACAGCGTTATCGTTGAATTTCTAAAAAGATTCTGATTAAGTTCCCTTGCGGTATTGGTTTTTGAACTGCTTACTGCAATGTTATTATTCGCAATGATAAAATCATTTTTTATTTTATTTAAAAGCGAAAAATGATAAATTTTTTAGTATTAACGAAAACTTTTACTAATGCACGAATTTAACATGTAACTAATACTGACTGACCGAATAATTCTGTTCGGAGACATAGGTCGATGTGTGATTTTTGAATAGGGTGTGGCTGCTTGTACCAGAAAAATGCTGTTCCAACGGTGAAAATTGGATATATATCCGCATACGAAAAAAGTTGTCAAAGACTTGTTTTGTATACTTGTGTTTGTAATAGTGCGCATATGTGCATGCGATCTGTGGTCTTGCAAAAGGTATAGGCTAGAATAGAAATTAGACGAATGCTAAAATTTGGTTTCAGTGATTACAATGACGTTTGCATCAGTTTAACGACTGCTGCACTTTTGTATATGTAGCAACTATGCTGAAAATAGTAATAATGGCGACTGTGACGTCGAGGGGGTCAGAAAAATAAAAAAAATACATGTGTATATATTACGCATAATGGGTCAAAAAATGGTAGAAAGGGTAGAGATTAGATTTTTGGAAACAAGATGGTATACTTTGATTAATTTTGATAACATATTTTGAAATCTTTTTGAAAATATATAGCGTGATATTAATTTTGCTAGCATAATGGTATACTTAGATTAATTCCGTATCCTAACGTTGAATTTTGATGATGGATATCAGGAGGTCAGTGGTACGGAGGTTTCAATACGAGGGGAAAGGACAAAGTACTTTTGTAGATTCTTGCAATAATGATGATACAGAAAAAAATTATGCACGATTAATAAATATAGTATGAGTTAATAGTTCTTTTTTTGTTACTGAAACACTCAACATCATGAAAATGATGAGTAACAGGACCTTTGGGCCAAGAAGTTCAAGCCTACTTCGCATATATAAAGCCCTCATCCGTTCGAGACTCGATTTATTTATTCGTCAGCCAGTAGCCGACTACTGAATATACTGGATGCGATACAGAATGCTGGACTGAGGATTGCATTGAAGGCTATTCCCACCTCGCGGACGGCTAGCCTTCAATATCTTAGTGGCACCCCACCACTCTGCTACTAACGGAAAATGCTTGCTGTTAAGTATACAATGAAGGTTGCTGATCATCAGCGGCATACAAGTCGCATTCATATGCAAAAACAGCTGCAACAAATTGGACTGCAAAGGCCATTGAGGTTGCTACGTGGTATCATAAGCAGAATTCCAACAGTGACACCGCCGTGGAGCCAATTTACCCCGAATATCTGCTGGGACCTACTTTCAGCCGGCGTTAAAATTAAACCGAACATGGAAATCCGTAAAAGGCTCCAGAACGTTCTGGACCAGCAGTCTAATTCGATTCCTTGCTTCACCGATGCGTCCAAAACACCATCACATGTCGGATGTGCCTTTTCCATTGGGAAAAGGATATATTCCTTCAGCTTGCCGAATATGTTATCAGTTCTTACGGCTGAGATGTTAGCCATACTTCAATGTTTGCTGCAAATATCGGAATTGCTATCTGATCAGTGTACGATTTTGACCGACTCAGTTTTATCATTGCAGTACATTGAAGGGATGAACTCGACTGTGGCGACGGTGGACCAAATACTGTTTAGCATTATCGAATTAAGTAAACGGAGCACCAGAATCTCTTTTGTTTGGATGCTGAGTCATCGAGGAATAGATGACCATGATATTGTGCATTATGCAGCGAGAGGACCAACTCAAACTTGTCTGCCGGCAATGCTAGGGGAAGATCAGTGGTATAATCAGGGAATCCTACACTCATGGATTCAGTGGTTCTAGGCTTGGCCAAGTATACTTGGAAATATAAAGAAAAGCGTGGGTGTTTGGCCGTTAATCATTGGTAATGACTGCTCACCGAAGCTGGAAACAGCTGTTAACAGAATATACCTTGGGCATACACGAATTACACATTCATATCTGCTGAATGACCAGCCACCGCCCATATGTGACATTTGCCACGCACCGCTAACGGTCCATCACATTATTTTAACTCGTCGGAAGTATAACCATCATCGCGACAATCAACTAAATACAGATATTTTCGATGTGAACAACCTTCAATCTCTTACTCATTTTATAATTAAAACAAAAGTTATTAATAATATTTAAGTGATTTTTAAATCGAGTAACAGCCATGTAGGCATTAACTACTCGTAAAAAAAAAAAAAATACACTTCGACTAATTTTGAAACATTTTTCAGAAAGGGGTACGTTGAAAAGAATGTGGTAGTGGAATGATTAATTTTGAAAATTGATAACTGATTACCTGACATATATAACGTGTGCAGAAACCAAAGTGCACATTTGCATGATTCTATAGGAGCAATGAAGTTGAAAAAACATATTACATATGATGGATAAAAAGGGCAGAAAGAGGAATTTAATTAATTTTTTTATTATCGGTATACTTGGATTAATTTTGAACACTTTTTTTCTTCTTCTTTCTACAATCTACAAATATTGCAATCAGTAGAAGTGATCTAGACGGAATAGCATGAAGCAAACAACTTAATACGACTCGCCAATCCAATGACCTCAGTCTCCTTGCTGTATTAGATCTAAGTAAATTCACGTATTCAAAATATCACGTGGCCACAGCCTTTTTAATCGACAAGTTGAGGGGTCAGGAGGAATCCGGAGATATCTTTTTATCGATGTGTTCGGTGCAAACCGCGGTGCACCGACTATCCGACGCAAAATCTTAGACTCAACTGATCGAACACGACGTATATGTGATTTTTTAGCAGTTCTCCAAAGTTCGACACCATACGTCCAGATTGGCTTAATTAAGCTACTGTATATTAGTGTTTTTGTTATCTAATGATAATCTGGATGAAGTATCCAACAACCGTCGAGAGTAGTCCATATCGCCTTCATATTTCGCCAATTTTGACGGTAATAAGTTGACTCCACGTAAGGCGTTAACCTAGGTACAAGCCTAAGTACCTTGCATTACTTACCTGCGGGGTAAGATTTAGATAAACTGAAGGTGCAATGCCTCTCCGTAATGTAAAGGTAATATGGCTGCTTTTCCCTTCGTTGACCCTTATCCTTCAGTCTGTTAACCATGATTCTAAACGGGTAAGTTGTTGCTGCAAGTAATTTGATTTTT
The DNA here is from genome assembly GCA_039619475.1 of Icerya purchasi. Lineage (NCBI taxonomy): Eukaryota > Metazoa > Arthropoda > Insecta > Hemiptera > Monophlebidae > Icerya > Icerya purchasi. The sequence goes on along the minus strand of CM077115.1, from coordinate 293,092,242 downwards.
TAGTTACATCAGAATCAGATGTAATTATGCACGTATCATCAGCAAAGGTGCAAAACGTTATGTTAAGGGTACTGGGCATATCAAATATGAATGATGTAAACAATACCGGTTCAAGAATATTTCCATGGGGAACCCCGGACAAGACGGGATAAATAGAAGAATAAGTATTACCTTCTTTAATACTGGAAAACCTCTCGGCAAGATATGATTTAATGATATGGAAATATTGTGATGGTAAGATAACGTTTAATTTATATAAAATGCCCGGATGCCACACCCGATCAAACGCCTGAAACACATCCAAGAGCACTGCAGAGCAATACATTTTGCTATCAAGTGCAGTAGAGTTATATTGTCAACGACCCTGTGACATTGGTACACAGGGGAATGCATTTTCCTGAAACTAAACTGCTAAGCTGGAATCATTCCACTGCCCTCTAAAATATAGGATTTATACGTTTGAATAATATTTTTTCAAAAACTTTACCCATCAGCGGGAGAAGACTAATAGGTCTAAAAGACGTGTAAAAATGAGAGGGTTTATGAGGTTTGGGGACTATTTTTATTATAGAGTACTTCCACTAAATTAGGTAGTAGCTTAACCGGAGCATGGAATTATAGATATAGGTTAATAGTAAAATTCCTTTTTTAGGGAGAAGATGCAGCACTCAGACTATAATGAGGTCGTATCCTGTGACCTTCTTGATTACTAGGTTCATAGTTGTGTTTACACTGACTCGTACGTCTCTTACAGCGTTATTTAATGTCCTATTAAGTTGATTTCAAGTGTGCTTATCCGATGGATATTCGGTTCTTTTCCAGGTAGCCCTTGCCCTTCTTTTTTTTTATTTAATTAAGTTTCTAATATATAATAGAATACATTTTTGATTTTGATGATAAGAGTGACGTAAAGATTAGATTTTGGAGACACGCGGTGTAAGGGGTAAAGAGAGTGACATTAATTTTTGGTAGTTGGATAATAAAAAAAAAAAAAAAAAAAAAAAAAAAAAAAGTTTGAAAATTCATGAAAGATTGCTGGAGGCCTACGGTATGCGTGTTTTCGTAAATAAATCCGATGACTTTGTAACGTTTGAAAAAAAAGAAAAAATGAAAACAAACATATATTGTTCGACGATAAGAAATAATTTAAAAAAAGCGTATTTCATAATACACTCATAAGGATTTATAGGTTAGAGCTTTTAGCGAAGTTTTAAAAAAATAAATGAAATTATGTACAAAATAACATGTACGAAAAGCAAAAAAATAAATAAATAAATAAAATGTAAGAATTAAACGAAGTACAAACATTTCATTCAAAATTTAAATTCCAAGCATTAAAATTCGACCGTATTCAGTAGACTTTGAGATTTATACTATGTCTCACCTGTAAAATCTGCCTTCTGTAATCTCTCCCATGTATCACTGTATTCAAGCGATATGATTAGTAATGAAAAGTTTTTAAAAGTGAAAAGTACGAACTGAACATAGTATACAAATTTCAATCAAAGTTTGAAATCTAAGTACCGGGTTTCGATCGTTTATCAGCAGATGCTTAGAATTTACCTTTCATATTCAGGAAAAAATGAAATCTAATTTTTTCGATACTTGTATATGCAATCACGCGCATGTAAGTACATACAGAGAGATTCGTGCTGATTGATTCGAAAAATAAAGAAAAAAATAAGTAAAAATAACGATTTAAATACTTTGAAGCATGCTTGCAGATAAATTTGCAAAACATCTCGTATATGTGCAATCGATAATTTTTTACAATAGATATAATACTAAAAGAAAGGAAAAAAATGGAAGAAAGAGACCGCGTATGTGAAATGGTTACGCGACTGAATAGATATGAGTGTGGTGAATCATTTCTACTATAATGTAGATTAAGCTTTGGAATTATTGAAGCATGAGCTTGAGAATCTATAAATTTCTACGTATTTTAAAATTAGAAAGTAACGCTTTTACAAGTAATATTAAAAGTAATGGAAAAAATAAATAACAAAAAAAAGTACCATGTGCAAATTTTGCTCTCCAAGATCGCATCATCTTGATACGTCAAAGGATTAAACTCAAAAATAAGACAGACAATTCCATCTTTATATAAAATAAAGCAGATACTATCATATCGAACACTACGTATATACTATAATTCAATAATAATATCTAGAACTTTATACGGAATTCAAATATATTATGTGAGGCTAAGAAAACAGAAATAAATAAAATAAGTAAAATACAGAAGAGGTGTTTGGAACTCATACTCCCTCATTGGAAGCAAAACGTCCTTGGATCAATTATGTATGGAAGGAAAACAACGAAATGTCCCCCAAGGTGTACTATTACAGACTACTAGAATTTAACGTCAATAATATAAAACTACCATCTAGGCAAAGAACTCGATTGACAAGAAACCAAAGTAATACATACTACATCTATCCTCATGGGGTAAATCTGCGAATTGATAATACGGATGATTCGGTTTTAATTAAATTAATAAGTACAATCCCGAACCGTATATTAAAGGAAAAAAAAATTGGTGCGTGGAAAAAGGAGGTGGAAAATTGGTCAAAGGAATGGTGCAAAAATTGAACAACAAGCTACGTCCTGAATCTCTCTACATTTTAATGCTCCTTTCTTTATACGTTTTTGTTTTTGACTTCCTAGTGTCTTTCCCGGATATTAAGTCGCAAAGAAGATTATGTTTCCCATTTTAAATATTGAACTGTCGGCATGTGATAATGCACAGATACGTATTGCGGGGCATGTTACGTAGTTGCATGCGTATATATATTTATACTTAATCTTAACGCTAGAGTGCTAATATTATGATTATAGAATAAGTTAAGATAATTTATAATTTTTGTATTTTATATATTTTTTGAATAAACGTTAATAAGAGTGTCGGGCACTCACACAACGGGAATATTTGCCCTGTGAGACCCACAACTTATTTAAATAAAAAAAAAAAAAAAAAATCGTGTACGAACGAAGAAGAGGTGGTCGCGTGTTACATACAAGTTTGGTAATGCATCGAATATAGAGAAAGAATATTTTTACTTTATTTCGGATGTGTAAAAATCTTCGCTATTTCATGATTTTTGGAAAAGGTTGTGTTCAATCAATATTGTAGCAGAGAACTGTATTGCTTCGCAAAAACGAGTCTGCCTTTGCATCTAAAATAAACATTAATAGACTTTGAGGTGTGTGTTAAGTGTAAACTTACGAAAGTGTATGACGGAATAGAAAGTGTATAATTGTTCTCAGGTATAGTATTAATGTGTGAGGGAACCGATGATAATCCTTCGTAGAGTCTTGCAATTAAGTACATACTTAGAGCCCTGATAAAGACCTTTTGGAAGAATTTTTGTTCTGCCTCCTCCAGAACTACTCCTGTTCCCCATATTTGCACATTGGCTAATGCTTTTAAATTCCCATCCTCTGAGCATCCTTGTAATCTCAACTTTTCCCTTGATAGTCTTATCATCTTTTGTCGAATCTACTGCTCCCGCTTACGTTCCTAACTTTGACGAACTTTATTCTTTTCCTTCTGCACAGAATTATTCCTCTCACATTCTAACATCCGCTTTCGATGTCAACAAATAACAGTCCTGCATTTGGTCTAGATGTATTCCATATATTGTCCTTAAAAATCTGTTTGAGCCGCCTCTTATGTTTTCCCTTTTGCCCTTTAATTCCTTTTTGTCTAGAGGTATTACTCCCCTTTTCTGGTACTCTTTTATCATCATCCCTATTCGTAAGAAAAATTCCTCCTTACGTCCTATCTCCTTGGAATCATGTTTCAGGAAACTTTTTGAAGGTATGCTGAACGAGCGCCTTGTTTGGTGAGCTGAATAACTTACTTTCTCTTAATATGTTTTTGGTTTTCTGCCAGGCATTGGTCCAGCCGTTGCATTACCTTTTGCATTCATAAACATTATACATTAGCTTGTTTTACCGATGTTTCCTAAAACTCTGACAACGTTCCTTTTCCACGATGAATCGCACTATCCATATTTCCTTTCGTCGTCTCAAGCTCTCAGGCCTACTCCTTTTAACATTTACACTATTGCTGTAGCATCTCTTTCTTTAAGATCCTAATGATATTCTTCTTTTTTCCTATTCTTACGACATTGCTGCTGCCAACGAATCGCTTAATTCTTCTCTGACTACGCCAGAGTAATCTCCATATTCTGTTCATCTTTCTATTTATCCTTCTAAATCTTCTTGCATGGTTTTTACTTTCCGTCCCCATAATCTCACTTTAGTTAATTTATCTCTAAATCGGATGCCTCTTCATATTGTTAATTCTTGGTGTTTACCTTAATAGTCGACTAACCATTTCCGAGCATATTAATCATCTTTCTTGTTCCATCATTAAAAGAATGAGCTTGCCGATATCCTTATTACCAAACCAAATAGGGAGGTGATCCTTATGAACTTATTTCCTTGTATAAGTCCATTATTTGCTATAAATTCGAATGCTGTTCATTTATCTATAGCCGTGCCTCTAAATCCTTTCTTTCCAAATTGGATAGAACATTCCTGTCTCCGTCTATGCCTCGCTGCTCTTAAATACTCTCCTATTACAGCAATGCTTGTCTAATCTAATACACTCTCAGTTCAAAAATCTTATTTGAGCCACCGTTTCCTCTTTAAACGTTTACCTTTCATTTCCTCTCAACTTATCCCTTCTTACATTTTTATTGCCCTGAAATTGGCACCTTGCTTCTGATAAAATTTCCATCTTAGCCCTTATCGTCTCGTCGCCTTAGACATTTTTCGTCACGTATAATTTTTCCAGTAATAATCGCTTTTTCTTTAATTATGTATCCTGATTTCACACGCCCCCAAAGTATATATTCTTCCTAACCTTCCCAGGTTTCTGCCTCAGGCCGTTATTAAACAGGAATTTCACATCAGTTGCCCTTTTTCTTCTCATGTACTTATTTTCACTGATGACTCCATTAAGTCTTTCCTTCCTTGCCTCTTGCAGTTTCTTGACTTGTGATTTTCCGCCTGCATTTTGAGCACAGTTTACTCCCTTCTTCGAAATACCAACAACGCAACATTACAATCTACCGAAAATAATTATCACATTTCGGACATTATTTTTGCATCGAAAAATATTAAATATATGGCGCTCGTTGCCTATTACAATTCTCCGACATTTATTGCGTTCGAGGTCCACAATTTCTTACAAGAACGATTACAATTATTGGGGAGGAGATATTTAAAAGTAGAAAAAAAAAAACACGGTTCCTAGTAGACTTCTGGATTAAATTTACGAATATTTCAGTTTTAGAAATTGCGAATAAATAACAAAAAAACAAACAAACATAATAACGCCGATGTTCGGTAGCTCCTATTGAACGCAAGAAAAGAAAATACTTCAGATATTTTCTTATATTTTTGATCATTCTCTCGCAGTACTTTTTGACTATCGATACATATATAGATTTAGAAATTATTACGACAAACGAAACGGGAGCTAATTTAAATGTATAAAGACGGGTTGCTTGTTTTAACGAAAGACTGGTTCTAGAATGTGAGTAGATGTTCTGTACGGGATGAGGTGTACGGATGACACTGAAATATGACGGTCATGAGTTGGATGTAAAATAGGTGTAAATGATGGGAAGGGGAGTGAGTTAGTAAAGAGATAGGGTTACGGGTGAAAGTAGTAAGGTCGGTTTAAAATCGACTTATTAAACGTTGCGAGAGGCAATTAGATCAAAGTAGTTTTAAATTTTTAGTCTGGTTTACAACCGCTGGAAAGATGATTTTGAATGACAGCGCAGGACGATTCGCTGGCGTGGTGAAAAAATGGAACTGTTTAATAACGTTGCCGATAGTATAAACAGTGTAGCCCCCCTCCCCAATCCCCCCCCCCCCTTGTGGTTTATGGTTAATGGGTAGCAGAAGTCTCTCAGCAGGTGGCTGTGAGATTCTATTTCAACTATTTCGTGTAGCGGGATTAGTGGCTTGAAAAATGTAACACGAAATTGTGCTTGTAATTTTTCATCCGAAGCTGAGCAATTACTAATGATATTTAAAAACGTATTCCGTTATAGCAGAAGCCTCATTTACTAACTATCCGTATAAACGATTATGTGACAAATTTCATATTAATTTTCTTCAACGCTCCGCAATGTTCACACGAGATAACAGCCTCGTTTTGCTTGTCGACGATTAATCTCTCCTAATAATTTGCATGGCAAAAGAGTATGAAGCAGTGCAGAGGTGTCTGTCTAAAATACTCTCTTTCCGGATAGAGCAACGTGAATTTCTCGCAAGACGAGTGGTTAATGAGATATTGTTTATCTGAAAAGGGTGTGCTAGTGGACAGGCTGTTAAAGCACATCTGTTCGGGAAAAACGAAATCGATGAACATCAAGGATATATGTCGGAAAACGGAATGATAGATGAGTTTGAAGGTTTTTCACATTTTTCACGCATGAGCAAACTTGGTACCGATAATTAATTTTGGGAGGATACGCATTTGAGAGGAATTTCGCATTTAGAAGATGCGTTTAATAATATTAGGCATAGATTCAAATGCGGCATTAGGACCGGAAATGATTCGGAGAAATCGTATCATCGCATGCAAGCAAACGCGTACTGGTTAAAAATTACAAAATAAATTAGTAGACGCGTAACGCGAAAGAACCAAACGATCGATCCTAAACATAACTGAATCTCATTTTTCTTTTGTTGAATGTTTAAACTACACCGATAAAAAAAAAAAAAAAAAAAAAAAGTATTACAAAAAAAATCTTAAACTTTTGTATTACATCGCGTTAAATACGAAATTGTTTCGAAATTATCGAACAACTAGATTAATCGGGGCTGATAGACTAGCAATTATCGCATCACTAAATTAGAAACCCGAGTTTAAGATCTGAGGACGATAAATAAAAATGATTAAGATAATCGTTAACCATATTGACGTACTTGAAGAATTAAAAATCAAACATTTTTTCGGTCAGTTTCGCATACTGTCGTGTGCAGGAGAAACAAGAATGTAGGAATAGTGATGTCGCTCTAAATCGAACAGCAGTATGACTCTGGTAGGAGTAGGAAGATTGATTAGTCAATTTACGAATAGATATTAGAAAGGTAAATCAGCTTAATCGTATAAAGTGGTCGTAGAACGTGCATAATCGAAAACGCAGAATTCAAATTATTTTCTGATATTTTATTATAACTTTTCCTTACTTTTTAATACGAATTGTGGTGTTTACTTTATATTGAAAAAAAAATTATCATTATAGCGTCACAAATATTGTGTTTCGAATTATTTAGAAATTACACTGGAACATATACAAATGTTTTCGCGAATAACGTAGAAAATCCCACTTTCGGTAACCCATTTGCGATAGCTTGTTGGAAATATTGATTGATAGAAATATGAAGAAAATCAGTAAAAATTCTGAGAACTTCTATCGGTATAGTTTAATTTTATTATTTTCATGTCGTCTTCTCGACCTTCAAAGACGACCGTGGGGAGCCATCGTATACGCGATATCAATAAAAATTGTCTTCAACTTAAAATCGTTTGGCTCTGGTGCAACTTCTTTACTATGCACCTCTCCGTTTGCTCTTCCGCATCAAAAGTGCTTTTGTGTTCGATCAACCTTTCCCGCTGCTGCAAATTACGATTCGCGACTAAAGCACGTTATACGGCGCCTTGCTTAAGATTCTTCCGGCACTGAACTCCAAGTCGCATTGAAGATCTAAATCGCCTTCCGACTCGCATGTGTTAACAAATGTCGCTATTTTAAAATTAAATGACGAGAATTATCGCGCCGAAAAATCATTTCTTCCATCAACGCTTAATTATTACATCCATCTTTCGACTACGAGCATGAAATTTAGCGCGTTTTTCAAGTTAAAAAATTTCAGTTGTAAACATGTAACGGAGGGGGGGGGTTATCTCCATCTCACTTCCGTTCAATTCGCCATGCAAGTTTCGTCTGCAGTTGAACTCGATGCCGGTTTATTTCTTCAGTCGCGCACGTTCTCGGCCAGGAATTTACTGTGAGTCGGAAATATTTTTAAGCAACCCGCTGTTCTGCTCGCCGGAATCATCACGTGATTACTACATGTTAATTAAGAATATTCAGAGTTGCTCGTTGTAATTTTCTACTAAGGAAAACAAGAGAGAAAAAGAAACAGGGCACCGATATTCATAAACGAATTTAATAATTTTATAACGTGGTAATGGAAAGAACAGATGTAATCTTCAGAATTCCGTTAAAACGTACAAAATGCTAATAAGACGATTTAGGAAACACGAAGATTCAATAACTCAGAAATACGCAATAGAAGAAATTTCTTTTCAGCTTAGATAGAGCCGATTTCTGTCTGCTATCAAACGTGCTGGCGACGAAGCAACTGGCAGCCCGATAAGTACCCATATTTTCCGGGTAGCCATCTTACTTCCTTTACTTATCTCTCTCTTTAGCGCCTTATTGTGGCATTACTATTTTCTCAATCAAAACCTTCGCAGGCTTTCTTTACGCCGGGATATCGTGTAAGGCATTTAAAAGTAAATAAATAAAATTAATGCGATATATATATACATTTTTTTTTTTCTACAACGGTAACACAACACCGCGTAACAAGGTGGAAATGGGAAGAGTTCGTGTAAAAACAATTTTACGGACAGACATTTTCAGATGGGTCGGTGATTTCGAAAATCTTTCTTGGTGACCTAAGTAAAACGAGCCCCATACCCTTTTAAGAATACGAATTTATTATAGGACAAAGCCGTCAGAGAACCATGACACAATCTCATGAAAATACTGATTGAGATTAAGGGCAGAAATAGCAGGATAGAATATAATTGTAGGATAATAAAGGTATACAGTGAAACTTCTGAATAACGGACAGTCGCGGGACCAAAAAATTTGTCCGGTATTAAGAAGTGCCCGCTAATGGGAAATAATAGTGTATGTACAGTTTATGACAAAAAATAAATTTCAACACTTTTTTAACAATTATTATATATATAATTTTTAAAAAAGTGTTGAAATTTATTTTTTGTCATAATTATATTTAGATTAAAATTATTTCCTTCCATTTCTGTATTAACACTTTATTGAACAATATAAAATCTTTATTAAACAGAAATTATTTTTAATTTAAAAATAATTTCTGTTTAATAAAGATTTTATATTGTTCAATAAAGCATAATTATATTATTAACAATGTGTATAAACAATAAATACAGTATGTACAGTTTACTGAAATTTACATTATTGTGTATTGTAACGTATTTAACAAGAATATAAAAATATAAAAAAATACAGTACTTACTTAAGACATACATGCGTCTAAAATATAAAAAAGTACAGTACTTACTTAAGACATACATGCGTCTAAAATATAAAAAAAAAATGTTCGTATATTATGAAAATATGTATGTATGTACAGTACCACTACAGTATTTATGTTTGTATTGCAAGATTAGTTGATAAACAAGTTAGGCAATAGGGAGTATAAATCATTTTTTGTTTTTAGGAACGCAAGATAATCTACAATTTTAATCACTTATGTTCAATATATATTTTTTTTTTTTGTGATACATACTGTAGAATCCTAGCGTATCGAACATGTTTCAGTTTTCTATGAAAAAATCGGTAATTTTACTTTCATTTAAAATCCGCGATTCGACATGCACTTGCAGTTCGGATATCATTTTTAAACTTTCAGCACCGGAGCTTTACGAAAGAAATACGATTTTTTTTGGTTTTCCAATTAACGAGTCAACATTATTTAAAGTTTCACCGTCAACTTCGGTAGTTGTGTCTTCTTCGCCATCATAAACATTATTATGTCATCACAGTCTATTGCATCATGCATCGGATGGATGTTGTTGTTGCATGAATTCAGCTGCTAATTCATTTATGTCGGTACATGGATACATGCAATCCTCCGTTTATTAAACAATAATCTGGGGCACTAATTGAACTTCTTTTGACAAACTTTGTCCGTTTAACAGAAATCGAATTTTCAAAATCATACTTATTAAAGTGTCCGCGTCTATTTTTGGGAAATTTTTTTATATTGTGTCTTATGGGAAAATGCCGGGGATTTTAAAATTGTCCGCCATTAGGAAATGTTCGTTATTTAGACGTGTCTGTTAGTAGAAGTTTTACTGTATATCATTATCATCACTACTGAAATTCGAGTCCGAGTGTACCAGACGCGTATTATTCAGTTTTACAATCCATGCGGAATTAACTAATAATTTCGAGCCTGGAAATCGCATTCGGGAACCCTTGATGTATTTTCCCGCTATTCTCACCTGTAGTTTTAACAGCTTTTTCTGCCGCACTTTTCCTTCGCATTCGGTTATGAGCGAAAACTTTTCAAAAATCTAAGCAATTTGCTCGTCCAATATGGTCCGAGTAGCCTTTTTTTTTGTATTACCTCTCGTTTGCTTGCTTTTTCTTCTAGTTCGCTGTATAGTACACGCTTGCGCATAACCCGCCCATCCTAGTTAAGCTCGTGTAATTAATCATTCGATCCGCTCTAAATTAAATCCGTGTAATACTTCGTCGTTTGTTACATGTCATCCCATTTAATTTTCAACAAACCATATGCTGGAATCGTGTAATTCGAGAACGATTTTTTGATGCCTTAGTTTTTGATTTAAGTTTACTAAAGTTAAGTAATCCAGAATTTATTTTGTATTTCACGTTAAAAAGAAGTGGAGCTAGATGTAGCCTTATTTCACATCGTGTGAAATTTCTCTACCCGACAGAATTATTAATTAATTTATTTATATTGTGCAACCATTATGTTAACTTCGAGCACCCGAATTGGACCATGTTCTCGAAAATTATCCTACGAAAGTGAAATGGCTTAGTCAGGTTTGTATACGCCAAAGACCTATTTGTTGTTTGGCAGAATTTTCTTGAAATTACCTTGCTGCGGAAATCATGTCGATACAGGTTGAGGTTTAGGCGTGACTACTCTTTCGAATACTGAAACAATTCGTGACAGCTTCAGTGTCCCGCTATAGTTCCAGAAATTTTCTTCTCCTCATTTTTCCTTCTGCCTTTTTTATTTATAATTATCTCTAATCTAAAGACTTCCTTTTAAGCCTTCATCACACGTCGATCCTGGCCTTTGGAGGAGCTTTCAAATCGTCGTCTTCATTGTTAGTCTGAGAATCTGCGTGTCTTTGCCGAAAATATGTTCGATTTTAGATTTAATCTAGAAAATTACTAACTGCGTAGCTTATTTACTTAACGACATTTATTACACATGTATTAAAAAACTATTTTCTTGTAGCTACTTTGTTGGACATTAGGGCAGTTCTTAATAGGGAGATCCATTCCGAATCTATTTAAACAATTAAACTGTTACCGGATCCCTCGGCTTAAAGTATTACTTCGTTATTAGTCACGTACCTGTAGACAGAAACAAGAGTTCTACTTCCGTGAAGAAACATCCTATCCGGTAAATTAGTACCGCATTTTTTAATTTACCTCTCTATTAAGTCGTTTTTGGTAAAATTACAAAATAAATGCTGGTCTCCCCGTACATTCTAAAATATCGCTACTGGCTAGATGAAATCTAAGGTCTTCCTTTAATTCCTGTCTTTCCTTCCGCCCATTTCGCATAATCGTACAGCATCAATTCCATAAACCTTAACATCAACAACATACCTCAATCGCTCGACTAACTGTACCTTACTCCACTAAAAATTGGTTTGAGAACATTTTGTGTATTCTAACCGCCACCTGATAGTTCAAAATTTTTATGATCAGTCTGTCTCGTGGGTTCTATTTTTGTTATATCCGGTACAGAGGTCCAAGGGTTCAACTTGTTTCTGAGCAACCCGTTAGTGTGATAAGTTATTGGCTAATTATAAGGCCTGCGGTTTCATGTTGAATGTTCTTGGCGCCAACAGGAAGTTTACATTTTACAACGATAGGCAAAGCACCTTTAAAATAATAATTCACCGTTTATTAAACATAAAAGTCACGAGATATCCAGTTGGTGGTTGAGAGATTAAATTTCGATCAAATTGAATGACTCCTTGTAGATCGCTCTGCCAAGAAGGCGGCTACAAATAAAAATATGATTTCTGTTTATCCCCTCCACCATTACAAGACAAAATTCGATAACCTACCAACTACGTTGAATATATAAATCAGTGAATACATAAATATATATTCTCAGTACACATAATCACAGACGACTCCGGTAGGTGCTACAAGATTTTTAGCCTTCGATCGACAGCCTGCTCTACACTCCCATCTCTAAAAATATTACAGACTGATCGATAATTTCTGACTACTATATGCAACTTGCAAATAGGGTATTCTCATGCAGCCCTGAATTTATCCGATTCCTCCGGATATGGACAGGTTAAAAATTATTTCGCAAATGTTACTATTCTACTGTGAAAAGTTTTAGAAGTGTAAAGCTTCGTTTTCTTTCGGATAATTAACTGCTAATAATATCCTTCCAGCATACACTCTGCGCTATCTTCTACGTTGTAAGAATGCTGTTTCACGTGTAGTATTCGAGTTTATTGTGAAAAATAAAATTGCAATGTAATTTCTTACAAGCGCACCTAGTGGTTAGTGACAAAATGGTTCACCACTGGCTTAAAAGAAACGACCTAAAAAGAAAATAAGAATATGATTTTTATACATAATAGCCGTTGCCCTACGGTTCGGCCCGAAATTAATGATTCTTTAAGTTTTTAATTATTTATTTTTTTATTTATTTATTTATTTATGAAATCAATTCACCGATAGAACAGTTTAAAATTGAACTACGCTATACCACAAAAAAGATACATATTTTAAAATACACGTGTAAATTAAAAAGTAAATACATTCACACATACTCTCGTACACAGGTCACATCCATTCAGGCGCGCGCTCGCACACAAAAAAGACTTTTTTCTTTATCTGGAAATATTCTGAATTGTTTTTAAAAATTCATCGAAACCATTGCCATCAAAAGTGTCAATCTTCTCGTTCTGTTTATCTCTTTAAATATACTGAATCCATTAACAAACAAGGTACTTTAAGATCGAACATATCTCTATTTAACTGAAGTATTAGAAGTGCAGAGTCATTAACCCCTTGATAAAGCCCCAAAAAAACTAAATCTATTTACAATTGATTTACAGGCTAAACTTAGGAGTCCATTTAAGGCGTTTGATATTTAGTTCAGTTTTGTGTTAAATTGCGTTCTTCACGTTAACTTGTTGTAACGCCTTTTTTTCAGCAAAGTCTCGGATGACTAAAAGTATCAATGATACAAGTAAGATAATATATTTGTTTTGCCTGAGTCTTGTCGGAGCTAAACTCTTTAACATTCCTCAAAAAAAGTCGAAAGCCAAAAGTCCAAATAGGTTTCATAGACTCTAAGGTATAGTAAGCGCTGCATACGTGCCAATGATCTTCCAGTTAGTCACTATAGCCGAGAAAATTCTTTTCAATTTCTTCTGGATTCAAATTTTAACATGTGTTTCCCACGTAATTCTAACACATCTAGGTGAATTCCAAGATATTTGGCAGAGTCAGCTTTCAGTGTAGATAGAATACCTAGATAATCTACATGGTGTAGCGAATACATAACATGAGCAGATGTAGTTTTGTTTGGGATAAATCGACCAGTTTGTGATCCATTTACCAACTCTATCCAGTGTTCGTTGAATACTATTTGCGACTTCGGTTTGGCCGTCCCTGAGATAACATTATGAGCTATTATTATTCCACGGTCTATAGGAAGATCTTACTTATTGTTAGTACATACAATCGAAATCCGGAGACACCTCCCTGCGGTACTCTCCTACTTGAAGTTGTTAAAAAATCAGCACCCCCGAAATTAGTGACTGGCTAAGTAAGATTTTAAAAATCGACAATAGTTTTCTAGTAGGAGGTGCTCATTTCGATAAAAGGGAGACCTTCGTGTCAAATTCGATGAAAAAGCTTATAAGACATCGAAGAAAATGCGAAGCAGTACATTTTTCCTTTGAAAACTTCCTCAATTATTGACGTAATTCTATCGATTTGATCTATAGTTTAGTGTTGATTTCTCAAACGAAACTGATGATTTGAAAGATTTACAAACGGCTGTATTCTTTTCAAAATGCGTTTTTCAAATAGTTCAAAAGTCCGATAAGATAAAACTTCTTAGATCACTTATCTTTTTTCTGAAGCACGATAATTTCTGTTAGAAACGTACTCGAATCTCAGACACGCGTTAATACAATAAAGAGTTTTTTTCGAGTATTCCAGTAGCTTTGTTTGTATTTACATTCTTTTGTACTTCTTTATCTATCTCGAAAGGAATGATGCTATCAAATTTTTGATTTTATAAATATGAAATTGTCAGTATGATATTCGACTAAATAGTATGTGGTTGAAATACTTGTGCGAGGTGTTTCACGAATTAAATTACATGTTGATGACTATGCCATTCCCGCGCGGGGGGTAACATGAAAATCCTATTACATTTTTACGTAACAGAAGTTGTATTACGTTTTTGTGTTACTGAAATGCGCGTAATAAAAATGTCAACGAAAACCGTAAATAATTATTATTTTTTTTTTTTAGATAAAAACGTAGTTAATGTAATTTACACTTTTATAAGTACTACAGGAGAACTAACAGGTCTGAAAGAATATAATATATATATATATATATATATATAATACTCGGCGCTTTAGGACTCGGAAGGGGGCAAGCACCCTTCACCACCAGATCTAGTTCTTATATAACTCTTATAGAAGAGAGTAAACTTTTTCATGGGCTACGCTGTTCTACAACATTTTTTCGTTACATTTTTTGTTACATAAAATTGTGACATTTTTTTGGGACAAATTTAGTGACAGTACACCTTTCCTGATGACTCTTGGCGTAAAAATGGCCTATATAAATATAGTGCGTGTGTGTCTGTGTTTATACACAATTATGTATATTAAACGAACAATATTAATTAAATTTGTCTCCTAAAGGCGAAAGTAAATTCTTAAAATTTTTCGCATCCGAAACGTGCCCTGTTCCGGACTTCAACTCAAATCTACTCAGCCTGAAATAATTGGGTACCAGGAAAATCTGATAAGCAAAGGCGGCTAGATTTTTGTACTCCCGTCAGTGCAGCACATTGTGAACCTCAACTTCACAATTTCGACACATTGCCGAGGACAGTATGGGATTCACTTTAAGGCCGCGATAAGTTATGTCGAATTTACTCCGCATCCTAGAATTGTTAATTTATTTATATGACGTCAGAGAAGGTGATGAAGCGGAAAGGAAAATAAGAATAAAAATAAAGCGGCTGGCTCCGTAAGGAGGAATGATGTGTTTCTCACGGCCCGATGGTCCGAGCATAGCGCGCCGAAAGTTAGTGTTTGAAAAATAACAAAATAGGACACATGTATAAAGACGAATGCTGTTCAAAGATTGTTACGTAATTATCATCGACGAGCAGATTCGGTAACATGTGCTTATTGAGGATCGTACGACACCTTGGCTGGGGGTTCCGGTGCTTAATGAGTTTGTTTTCATGGCGAGTAGCGTCCGCGATTCATTACTAATGCGCGAAGCTAAAGTTCAGATTGATTTCACCGTCTGTATACGATAACTTTTATGGCCTCAGTGTGCTCTCCTCGCGAGCCGTAGCTGCATCGCTGTACACCTGTGCATGAAGCAGCAGCATGTGCTCGCTCGTTTTCCCTTTATCACCATCGTTTCGCGCGCGCCCCGATTCGAGTTGAATTCAAGTTCACAATGCAGGTAAGCGCGCACTGCGATACTGGCGCAACTGAACAGTAAGATACTTTTATTACGTCAGTGTAACGTCTTCTTCGTTTTTCCACTCGCTTTCGGCACAGCTACCACATGTATAATTCGGCAGTTGTTTTTTCATCGCTCACCTTTTGTCGGACCAGAGAAACGGATACAGCTGCTCTCGATCAGGAAAGAGCGGTACAGTTTCCAGCATTCAGTTCCAGCTGCTTTTTTAAGACCTTTTACAATCGGTGCTCGGAGATGGCGATATTTAAAACGAGATCGGCGCGAAAGCAGACGGGCAGATAGCGGCCAAATTTAGAAGCGGTCTTTCTCGTTAGTGGCTGTGTGACACAAAGAGGAGCTGGTGAGCGTGTGTTCGGAACAAAAGGAACAGCTGATGTTCAAGCAGAAAGCTTCGATTACCTGCAAACAATATCGGTGCACGCGCATGAGTTTAGTTGGTCCTTGTCGGAAACTGCATCCCATTGTCCGTTTCTAAAGGTGTTTCCGATAAAAATGGCGCGCAACTTAGGCACGCGAGGTCTTTTTTCTACGCGTTAAATCTGCTACGCGATCGCAAAAGCTGCTAAAAGGCTACGGGTAAGGTTCTGTTTGCGGAACTGTTAACGTATCGCGATAATAATTTTATAGTTAAGATGACGGCTAGTCTCACCGAGATTAGGGCGTGCACTAATATTTATGTTTTGCGGGGAATTTTATAATAATTCCCTTCAAAAAGAAAAAATGAGAAAAAACGGAATAAAAAAGAAATGAAATAAACTTTTTTTTAATAATTCAAATGCATTTCCGGGTATTTTCTTTGGCCTGTTAAACTTTCACAATTTTAAGAATTTTTATATCAGTGCACACATTCCTGAATTTCAAAGTACTCGGCGCTAAAAAAGCCAACGAGGGAATTAAAAAAAAAAAACTATTATTTCGTTTCATTTTAAAAGTCCGTTCATTTACGATTTGTTTCAACCTTATTGGTGAACTTTATTTTGCAACGGATGTTAAAAATTTCCATTTGCGCTGCAACATCGTTTGTGAATATTACCGCTGTAGATTTTTAAAAATTCCCCTCTCGTTATTTATAAAAGGACACAAGTTTTCTCATCCGACGAATATCTTTTCGGTATTTGTGGGATCGCAATCGGCTAAAAAATGCGGTAAAAAAGAAAGAAATGCGAGCGGATAATAAGTCGAAACGAATTGGTAAACAGTTATTGAAAATGTCAGCAAGGTACGAAACGCTCTTGTTGATAATTTGTAAGTAAGGAGTGAACTGTATAATGATCAGATGATTCCAAAAAAATGGCAGGTGGAAGAAAATTGAAGTGACAGTGTTGAAATTCGTTTGAGACCGAGTTATATCTATAGTCTATAGAGGATGCTACACCCTGCAAGTCTGCTATCATGGAGTAAATTAGATGTAGCAGAAGCGAACATCAAGGAACAGGAAAACTCTTTTCAATTTACTACAACCATTTCATCATTGTGAATATATATGTACGTACACACATCATCTACAGTCGTCACCCCAGGTGGGGTATCGTGATTAACATTTTATATACATATATTATTATTATTCTGGCGTTTCCCCTATTTAGCGGCTTGAGGAGCACCATATTCTTTTTGTTTTTCCCTTTCTTTTCTTTTAACTTATATCTACTATTTTTAACCGACTTCAAAAAAGAGAAGGAAGTTCTCAATTCGACTGTATTCTTTTTTTTTATAGAACTTTTCTCTAGGTGAACCGATTTTGATGATTCTTCTTTTATTTGAAAGCTGTTGCTTCTCATGTGGTCTCATTTAAATTTGATCAAGATCTGACCAGTAGTTTTTGAGTTATCCTAAATAATGCTTTATTATGTGTGGCCCTCTTTGAGGGGAAACAGATTTCGTAGCCTCGTTATTTCGGTCAACGATCTGTCGTCGTAATTGATTTTTTAGAAGAAAAAACAAATTCAAGTAAAACACTAAAAATTGTAAAATAAAATGTTTTTTTACAAAAAATAAATATCGACTTCGAGGTAATAAAAAATGCACTAAAAAGTAAAAAATAATTACTCCCGATAAGAAAATATATATCAGAGTGATACAACTTAAGGTGATATCGTAATTCTTATACAACATTAATACTTTAATTAGAGTCGGAATCAAATTCATGTTACAATATTTAGGAACAATTAAACGAACATTTAACGCAGTCTCCTCCTACAGCTTACTCCCAACTCACAGCCCTGGTTCCAATTTCATCCCTTTTCTCGGCGCTCGGCTATTGTTTCCTTAATCACACTAAGACTTGGTCAATCTCTACTTCCCTCTTCTCGTTTTTCTTTTTCTCTTTCATCTTCTCCCTTTTGCCCTCTCAACTTTACTGATCCTCCCTCTATGTGCGACCTCAACCATGTCCTTTTTGAATGATCTGCTCTTTTTCCTGAGTACTTTCATCCATATGCTGAACTTTTGGCGTTGGATCTTCCTACCCCTTTCAATGCTTCCTTTATCCTTTCTTTCCCGTCTCTAGCCGTTATCCCCCCCCCCCCTATTTTCTTTTATACTCTATCACCGATCGCCTCAGAATCTGATTAGGTGATCTAAACTCATGTAGTTGGGTCAGTGCTGGCACCGAACCCATTTTTAAAAAAACAAAAGAACACACACACACATACACACACATATATATATATATATATATATAAAATTCAAAACATTTTGATATTTAGAGACCAAAATTTAGGAAAATACAAGTTTAAAGCGGTAAGACTGAAAACTAAAAAAAAATCCACAGCCCTTTTCATGGTAGGGGGAGGATCACTCTTTTTTTAAAATGATGTATTTCAATCGCTAGAATACAGGAAAAATACGATACCTCCAAAATTTTAAAACTGAAGGGCCCAAATTTTGAAAAATGTGAAAATTAAGTTTTAAGAATAAAATTTAAAAAAAACTCCACAGCCGGTTCTATATGAGTTACGCTATTGATTTTCTATCTAACCTGCATTCTAAGGTCTCCGGAATATCGAATAAATATAAAATTCGAAAAATATTGATATTTAGGGACCATAATTTGGGAAAATACACGCTTGAAACGGTGAAAAAAGTCCACAGCTCTTACCATGGTAGATGGAGGGTCACTCATTTTTTTAAATGACGTATTTCCATCGCTAGAATATAGGAAATACACGGGACCCCCAAAAATTTTTAAATTAAATGGCCTAAATTTAAAAAATAATTTAAGCTTACAAATTCGGAAATGACTTACATTTTGCAGAAACGAATGAAAATTATTAAATTATTTTCCTTACATTCTGATACAAATGAAAAATTATTTACGAATTTCATCAAAAAAAATACCGACTTCGATATTTACCCTGAAAATTGAATAAAAGTTCCCTAAAAAGTGAAAAATAATTACTCGATTAATACATCTTGTTAACATGATTATTCTTAATCAACATTCATAACTTAATTGGAGTCTTGATAAGAAACCGCATCAAAAATATTCTTGATGTTTCCAATATTTGGCTTACAGAAAACGAGTTATCGTTACGTTCATTTAATATATGTAGGTTTTTAATTTCGTCGTTTGAATTTGCTGCTGGCTTTAATAAATGTTAATGCTGTTTAAAAATTATCATAACACATCTCCTTAAGCTATATATTGCTCTGAAATGAATTATTTCCTTATCGCAGGTAACTATTTTTTACTTTTTATTACGTTTTTATTAAATTTTTAGAATAAAAATCTTGAAGTCAGTGCTTTTAAAAAAAAAACTCATTTCAATTTTTTTATGTAAGTACTCATGAGAGTGATAACATGGATAGGCTAATATTTGAAATAATGTTACTTCCGGAACTACATAAAGACCTAAAAATCATAATGTTTAAATGTCGTCAGTGATGACTTTGTAAATCGCGTTTGGAAGGTTTTAAATGTATTATCATTATTCGAATATACATTTCCATAGGGAAATATTTATCGTCTCTTTAATTTAAAAGTTTTAGGTTTTTACATTTCCCAGTGAACTTAATGAAAATTTTTTAGCTAATTTTTATCTGCTTATATTAAATAAAGAAAATATTTCTCTTAAGTGGACTTCCTTTTTTAATGACTATCCCTGGTCAGAACTTATAATCTTACGGAACCACCACTGGCCAATACAGTTTCTCTGGTAATCAAAGGATATCAATGGAGTCAGTCTACATTATCAAAAGTTAGAATATGCGGTAATGTTGTAATATTTTGTCATTGATGAACTTTTTAATTTGCGCTATGGCTGTTTCAACTATTAAATGTTATAAACAAAAATCATACAACGTATGTCTATATTAACCTTAGACATTTCTAACGTTTTTGATAATATAAATTTAAGTAAACCAATTGTATTGTTATCCGACTTAGGCTTAGGCGATAACTTTTTAAATATTATCTAGAGTGGATTCATACTTATTTGCTAAAACCACTGCTATATCATCCACGAACGTTATTAGTTTGTATTGAGTGATGATTTCAGATTGGTTTACTCAAATCTACATTTTTAATGTAAACAGTAGGTTCATTTTCTTCCTTATTAAAAATTACTTTTTTTTCCTCCAACTTACTTCCCACGGTAAATTAATAATATTTTAAGTCAACTGCGTTTGTTATATTATTAAAAACTTCTTTAAAGGAAGCAAATTTGTTCACGCTTTTTGATGACTGTTCATTTTATATACTCATCGGCATTCCCGTCGTACCACCACTGGCTGCTACAATTTCCGATGAATCGGGGTCTTCGAAATCGGTCTACATGGTTACAAGTTATGTGCGAACAAACATAAACAATTAAAATAAAAACATACGCGACACAATCTTCATTTATATATGTATATGTACAGGTAGCACGGTGGCCTAGTGGTTAAGATGCTTGGCTATTAAATCGGCGGACACACGGGTTCGGGACTTGTCTTGTTCCGGATCCGAATCGCTCCCGGGTTTACCTAACCTGACGTAATTGGGTACCAGAGATATCTGTGAAAGTAAAGGCGACCGGGAGAAAGGAACTGCCCCCCTCTACACTCATCAATTCCGATGAGCTTAGTATACTGTGAACCTTAACTTCACAATCTTTGACGCCTTGTCAAGGATACGGAACTTTACATATATATATATATAACTCGGCCATTTTGGCCTCGCAAGGAGCTGTACCCCTTGACCCATTTTGCTTACATTTCTGTCTGTTTCTCTTCTTTACTTTGTATAAAATGATCAAAATTTACAACGTAATTCTAAATCAGTCCATATGAATATAATAACATAATCGTAAAAATCCTATAAACTATAACAAACGTTACATAAAATTGGGATATCTTTTTGGGACATTTTTTCTAATGGAGGTAGCCTAAGAATTACGTTGTAATTTAAAAAAGAAAATAAAAAAAAAAAGATACATATATATGTATTAATAATAAAGTCTTCTTTTTTTCTTTACATTCAGTACGATTTGGTACGACTTTGTATCTTCATATATACATGTATATATATATTAATTACAACGTAATTCTTAGGCTACCCCCCATTCGAAAAAATGTCCCAGAAAAATGTCCCTATTTTATGTAACGCTAAATGTCCCAATTTTATGTAACGCTAAATGTCCCAATTTTATGTAACGCTAAATGTCCCAATTTTATGTAACGCTAAATGTCCCAATTTTATGTAACGCTAAATGTCCCAATTTTATGTAACGCTAAATGTTCCAAAAAAATGTCCCAGAAAAATGTTCCAATTTTATGTAACGTTTGTTATATTTTGTAGGATTTTTGTTATTGTTATTTAAAAAATGTCACAATTTTATGTAATGAAATATGTAACGAAAAATGTAACGACAAAATGTCTTAATTTTATATAACGGAAGGTAAATGTTAGAATAGGATTTTTGTGGTTATGTTATTTTTTGTGTGTGTTGATGCCAGTAAGAATTACGTTGTAAATTTTGATCATTTTATACAAAGTATAGAAGAGAAAGAGACAGGAATGAAAGCAGGAGGGGTCAAGGGGCACAGCCCCTTGCGAGGCCAAAGTGGCCGAGTTTATATATATATATATATATATTTAAAAAGTAGGAAAATATCATTGTGGATTAAATTTTTTAATTCGTTATTATTTTAAACATTTTCCACAAACAAACCGTACATATTAATTTATTTATCTGACCCAATTTAATTATAAAATAACCGGATTTTAATGTATATATCAAAATTTAGTACCGAGTTGCGCGCAAAAAAAAAAAAAAAACGCTTTCGATCATTTTTATGAATAATATTTTTAAACTACAAAACATCGGTACACAAGTCTTTATTAATTAAAAATTAAATTAAAAAAATCACGAAAAATGTCCCGACATGCTTCGGAGAACAACACTTCCCATAAGCGTATTCGTGGGAAATCCCTTTAGTTTCTTATTAATCTAGGTCAGATGGGGGGGGGGGGGGAATTGATATGTACATTTGTTTTGGGAAAAGTGTTCAATAACCAAAAATAACTTCTTAAAACGCGGTAACGAATTAAAAATTCTAATTCACGATGATATTTCCTCCTCAGGCTACTTTTTAAATGTATATATGTGCGTATATGCGACTTGAAGATACAACGTGTCATATAAATCGTCGATAATTGCCTGTTATGTTAATTTTATTTATATATTTTAGCCCAAAATCTTACCGTTGAAATATATATTATATTAACGGGCTCTGCCTCACCTCGCTTCCTCCACTCACTTTTTCTATCTCTCTCTGTCTGTCGGTCTCTCTCTCTCTCTCTCTCTCTCTCTGGGTATGCGCTGCATGTGTGCGCGTGTTCTACAGACACGCTCGAAAAAGAAATCTACTGTCCACGGCTAAAGGTGTGGGTGTGTTCGTGGCTGTGACAGTTTGTTGGTGGTGTGTACGATAAAGAGACGAAGTGTTGCATCGGTGGTCGATGATGAATGAAGTAGTTTTTAATGGCGGTGCTTTCACTGCGATCAGCCGGCAACAGCGTGTCTCGGGTGGTGTATATTTCGTAGTTTAGCGGAAGTGAAACGAAAATACCTGCGCGTAAGATATTATTTGTTTATATAAATAATATAATGAGCGAAACGGAAAATAAAACGACAAACGAACAGCGAAGACTGGCAAGGTTAACAACATCAACGTGTGTGTCTATAGGTTAACAACTTTTGCAACATTTGGTCGGTCGGTTTTATTGCCACACACTGGCGCGGATATTCGCTCATCTGCGTTTGAATATTATCCGAATGTGCATTTCGGACGGAGTGGCGCTTTGTGCCGCCGGTAAGCATGATGCGAGCACAAACTCTTCACGTGATAAAAACTCTTAAATGGATTAAAAATTCGTACGCGCATAACTCGACAGTCTGCGACGTTGGCATGCTTTTGCGTATTTATTATAATTACACGAAAATGTATAGACAGAAAGCTGTCTCCTGCTCAGGTAGGATTTTATTTATGCTGCGAAGAACCGCGTGCCGATGATGCAATACATTAGCGATTGAATTTTTCGTTGGTGGGCTGGCTTCCAGCGCGGACCGGAATGGCCCGAACCGCATCTTGGAAATTATTAAGCGATCCGTTTACGCCTATATATATGTATAATTATCGTTACCTGTTTCATTTTTTAATAGCACGAATTAGCATAATTTCGGTGTAATAGCTTTTCCGCGCCGAATAAATCGACAGAAACAATCGGCAGCCACGCAATATTTATTTGCCTATCTCGTACGCGCTATTGTCAACATTGTTCAATTTAACCTCGGTGTACAATGTCAGAAACCGGTTTGAACATTTCAAAATTTCAACCGATACGTAAAATTAACAGATTCCTTAAACGGTTTTTCGAAATAATAACGCGAGAATTGTTTTAAAAATAAATCGATTCATCAGTAAGTCCTTGTTTAGTGCTAGTTCATGCTCTAGCCCCGACAAAAACAACAAACATAATAATTATGAATTTCGTCGTTTTCGTCAAAAACTTCCAGTGAACGGGCCGCCGTAAGGCCTAGAGTTTAATAGGACTTTCTATTTAGACTCTTATAAAGTCAAGTAATTCCGATACCCCTTGATAAGGTATCATTATGAAACTTTCCGCGCTGAGACTAATGTATTTGAAGAGGATATATTATTGGGGCCAGTTCCTTTCTACTTGCGGTTGTTCGTCTTTAGTTCCGCAGATTTCTCGGGTGCCTAGTTATTTCAGGCTATTGCACAGCTTAATGTGGACAGTTACTTCGTTTTTCCATTTCGATTTGATTATTTTCGAAAGATGTGTGACTTTTTCTGACTAATGCTCTTATTTTATACTTATTGACCGCAGTATGTACAGGCTTCATTCATTATCGTTCTGATCCTAACAAACAGGGCTAATCTGTTTATTTTACGTTCTGCAACATTTCCGTTTGCCAAGACCTGGAAAGATAAAATATATTAATCCTGTATCCTAGTGATTAAGGTGCTTGGCTACCAAATCAGAGGTATCATAGGTTATCGAGACTTGTCTCGTCCCGGATCCAAGTCGCTCCCAAGCTTACCCAGCCTGAAATAATTGGGTACTAGAGAAATCTGGGGAAGTAAAGGCGGATCCCAAGTAGAAAGGAACTGGCCCCCCTACTCTTATTAGTGCTGTTGGGCTTAGTACCATTATGAAAAGCTTAACTTCACAATCCATAATACCTTATCAAGGGTATGGAACTCACTTTACTTTACTTTTTATAGCAACACAGTTAGATAGCATATTATACTTATCTTAATGGTAACGTTTCCGGCTACAGTCCATATTCGGCTAGAAAAACCAATAAGAAAATTGAAAAAAATAATGACAGACCGAGGACCTCGTGTAACAGATGAAATCTGAAAATACATACTTTCAGATTTCATTCTCGGTTGGCCATTAGTTTTCCATTTTCTTATTGGTTTTTCTAGCTGAAAATGGACTATACCCGAAAACGATACTATTACGATAAGTATAATGTTATTTAAACTGTGTTACTATATACAAAGAGCTAATCTTTTTCTCTTTTTAATATATACGGGGGAAAAACAAAAAAAAAAACAAAAAACGATCTCACGTTATTCTTTACAAAATTATCTGGAACGTTTATGATCTTCCTTTATAGCCTTCTTTCTCCGTTACTTCCGCTAAATGTGCGCGTGTGTCTGTACAGATGCGATTCAATTTCTGCTCAATCGTTCTTAATAAAGAAATATATGTTAATATTCTCTTCCGGAGGGTACTAACTTTTCCTTGATACCGCTACAAGTGTTGAAGTCGGAATCCTCATGTATCGGTCAGCGTTTATTTGACAGTAGTCCTGCGATTGTTCTTCCGTAATGAACTTTGTTCAGTTAGTTTATTTGAAAATGTGAAGAATCGAATTTGATACTGCCAATATGTCTAAACTGTAACGCATGTCGGTCGTTATCGTTGCTGAACTTTATTCAGTTAGTTTATTTGAAAATCTGAAGAATCAAATTTGATACTGCCAATGCGTCTAAACTGTGACTCATATTAGTCATTATTATTGCTGAACTTTGTTCAGGTAATTTGAAAATGTGAAGAATCAGATTTGATAGTGCCAATACGTTTAAACTGTGACTCATATTGGTCATTATCATTGCTGAACTTTGTTCAGGTAATTTGAAAATGTGAAGAATCAGATTTGATAGTGCCAATATGTCTAAACTGTGACTCATATTGGTCATTATCATTGCTGAACTTTGTTCAGGTAATTTGAAAATGTGAAGAATCAGATTTGATAGTGCCAATACGTTTAAATTGTGACTCATATTGGTCATTATCATTGCTGAACTTTGTTCAGGTAATTTGAAAATGTGAAGAATCAGATTTGATAGTGCCAATACGTTTAAACTGTGACTCATATTGATCATTATCATTGCTGAACTTTGTTCAGGTAATTTGAAAATGTGAAGAATCAGATTTGATAGTGCCAATACGTTTAAACTGTGACTCATATTGGTCATTATCATTGCTGAACTTTGTTCAGGTAATTTGAAAATGTGAAGAATCAGATTTGATAGTGCCAATACGTTTAAACTGTGACTCATATTGGTCATTATCATTGCTGCAATTATTTGGAATGTTGGAAACTAAAATTCTGGTATTTGGACAAGTCAATGCGGCGAAACGAAATAATATCAACTTATCGGAGCAACGTTTATTTTATGCACTAAAGCCGTTGTGCCCCCCGTTGATAGCTATTGTTCAAAGTTCTTGATGTTTACTTATGCTCAACCGATCACATATTCATTATAGATGTTTTTGATCTTCGCCGCGGCATTTTGCTTGTAATTTTATCATCTCTATTTTCCAGAAATATGAAATTGTTACAAAAAATACCCCGTATAGTCACAGGAATATTACAAGGATCGCCTTATTTAATATGATTTTCTCAAGAGGGTTTGTAGCATTACGCGAGTAAAAATAATAACGTATTCGGACTATATAGCGATAGTAATAATCGCCGATAAAGCAACATTAGACTTATTAAGGAATAAAGTAATTTAATCGTATAAAGTAATGGAAGAGGTGTTTTTGAATAAATTACATATTAACGTAGAAAAATCAAATTATATAATATTTAACGAATATAGATAACCTTTTTAATTTAAATATGTACACCAGATTAAACACTTCGAGGTAATGATAGATAGTAAATTAAAATTTTATTAAAAGTAAATTAACAAAATTTATATGTATTTATTAAGCAATAAACTTGACAATCGAATTATATATAATATTAGCTAAAATTTTATTCGCTAGTACTATTTATATTGACACGCTTAAAATTAAAATATTTCACAAAATAGAAAAAAAGTTATTAACGTAGACAATAAAATTAATTAAATCATATAGAACAATTAGTTATTACTCATCATTAAAGTCACGGCATCGTGTCATTAGAAATGAGGATAATCATAGAATGTCTACTTTTAATTAAAAATAAAATTAATATAACACATGATTTTATTAACGTAATAATGTATGAAAAACTTTGTTTCATTAATGGAAACAAATTATTCAAATCGAAGCAACTCAAAAAGATAATAAATGAATATTACATTAATAAGTTCCGGGAAATATTGGAAAATTATATATAATGGACGATAGATAGCATTTCGGTTTTTTCCGAGTATAACTGAAAGAATTAACAATAATATTTATGTTCCAGATTATTTAAACGTACTGCTTACAACAGCAATCATCATGGTACATATTTAAAGACTATCTAAAAAGATTTAAAATTTCAGATTGAAATAGTATTAGGTGTATTTTACAGGTTAATACAGACGGGCATATTTTGCAAAGAAGCAATAGCAAAAACCTTAACACATTTAATAGTAATGTAGATTAACTCAAAACTTTTTGAGGAATTTAATAAATTTACAGTTAAAGATAAAATTAGTACGCATTTATATTAAAAGATCCTAGGACATTGTGGATACAGGATATAAAATGTTGGACGGAAATTAATGAAATGAGAAAACGAGACATGTATAACACAGTTTGGTCGCCGAGGTACGCTGAGCGGATATGACAAAGGAAGAAGTAGAAGGCATTGAGTACACATTTTTAAAACAAATAAGTATAATAATAATAATAATGTAATAATGTAAAATGGGATCAATGTGTCAACAAAACTTAATTGGATGGGACGTATTAATTAACCATTATGGAAATATATTGTAATTAATATATTATATGAAGAAAAAAAAACGAAAGCTTTCTGATTTCCATTGAGTATACGTCGGAACGCGCTGGTTTTAATTATACGTGGTTTAGCCGTAAAGTAATGAGACTGGCCGCCATGAGGCGCTCCAGTCGCAACCGGCGTGCTCCCGATGGCGGGATTTAGGCCCGTTGCCCATTGCAGCGAGGAATGTAAAATGTGTTTTTTCCGGCTGCTCATTGAAGCGAGTTCGCTGAGCGAGGAAATAACAGTTTGCTATTAAATTGTCAAATTTTTATTTAGTGTATTTTACTTTTATCTTTAATCGTTTGTTTTTAATATATATGTTTCTGTGTTAACGAAGTTTATTATGTAATAAAGTGATATTTAACCGGCAACAAGTTGAATACTTAGGGTATTAATATAGACTAAAAATCAAACTCTGTATAAATATTGAAACAACAAAAATTTATACATATTAGATTTATAAATAACGCTGAACTTGTTTCAAATTTTTGTATCACTTTATATAAGACCTATATATTTACGTAGAATCAAACTTAAATATCTTGTACAAAAAATGAATTAATGTTTTACTAAAGTATAATCATTTTTAGTTTTTAGGACGGATTTTCTAATTAATTGTAAATTGATTGACTTAATATCGTAATTAAAACACCGCAATGTAATTATCGCTTTTAATTTAATCACTTTACATTATTAAATTTTTAAGGGAAATTTTTCTGAAGTTCAAAATTTTCTTTACAAAAATAAATTATAAAGCTATTAAAAATTTTCTAAATGATATTTCAATTCTTCTGTATAATAATAAAATTCAAAACAACAGATTTTAAAACTACATGTAAAGTTTAAGTATAGACGAAAAATAATTTACCATCTTTTATTTCAAGTTTTGTGTAATTACAGACCAAATATGTATCATCTTTCATATTTACATTTTTAAAATCTTTGTGTTCCGTATTGTGTAAGAATTCATACTTCCTAACCATTTCGATTAGTTTTTCCATTATAAAGAAATTAAATAAAAAAAGGGACAAATATTTATACAAATTACAAACAAAAAAATATATATATATATAAATTAAAAATGGCAAAGAAATGTTACATAAAAGACAACTATTACATCAAATATGTATATGAAACGCGCAAAAAATGTGTTTTGAAAAACTCGCTCAGCGAGCAATCTGAACGAGGAATTATTTTTCCTCGCTCGCCTCTTTCGACTGTTCCGATTATTTCTCGCTGCAATGGGTAGTGTTACATTTAAATGTACAGTAATCGATTTTCAGAAAACACATTTCAAATTTCATATTCTTCGTTTTCAATGGTCAATGGGCATTATGGCGTGAGATCTAAGCAACTTACCAGGCACAGTCGCATCCACGAGCTCCGACGTAGTGTTACGCGCGTCGCTAAAATTGTTTTAGGGTTTTTGTCATAGCAGAAAACGTCACGAATGGAGCAGCACTATGCGATTAAATGTTTTCACCTGGGCAAAACGGCTTTCGGATTAAGGTTAAGGAGGTTTGCAAGACGCCCTGTCAGGAACCCAATGAGTTCAAGAAATGAACGGGTGACCATTGAAGACATGTAACGATCTCGACGCCCTTCAATAAGAGGTACAGAATGTGACTAGACTAAGAAATCATCTGGACTCCGACGACCGTCGTTTGAGTGTAAACATAAGTAAATATCTTTCTTTGATCTAAGCTCTTTTGCACCGATAAATTAACTGTCAAAAGTGCTTGTCTGATACTAAGCCCGTGTCTGAAGGCGAACTGGCATTTGTGTAAGTTTCTTTTAATCTTTCTTTATTCAATTAACAACTAAATTTTTAGCATGCGCATAAAGTGATTTGATGTTAACGATGATCAGACCAGCAGTTTAACTTCATATTAAGACATAACTGCTTTCTTTTTAACAAGTGCGACATATCTTCGGTAAACAATAAAGGCTTAATGCAGCATTTTATTTAAGGGGTACAGTGCTACTATTCACTTTATTCTTAATTAGTATACTGTGAACCTTAACTTCACAATCCCCGACACAGGACTTTTTTTACTTTACTCTGTATGTATATATAATATTACATGTGTATGTTACGTACATCGTCATATTTAATATGTGTCGAAATAATATTAAAAATTAATGATGATAACCGTTAAAGTTAAATGAATTATAAAGGGCAAATACCGGTGTGTCCTAATAAGGTCTTCGAGAATAAGTCCTGTAACATCGATACTGGTGTGCGTGTATGTGTAGGTGTGTGTGTATAGTAGTGGTGGCTCTATTCTATTCAAATGGGCGCAAAATGACCACTAGCGATGTTTACAAATGAGTGTGATCGAATAAAATTATCATCGCCGTAATGTAAATATCATGATACCGCATCGTTCGCTCGAAAACCAAGTTACAGTGCATGCAGATTATGTCCGTTCGAGTTTTACACAATTTTTTCATCTTTCAGAAACTTTATTTTTTAATGTTTAATGGGCACCCGTGCTTAGCTCTCTTTAGTTCCAGGACTTTTTTTTTTTTTTTGTTGAAAAGCTTTTTCGCGTTAATGAAACTTTGCAGACATGAAAATACTTTTTTTTTTGAAATTCATGGAAGTCGGGTAATTTGATGCAAGTCGAGATGTACGTGAATATCTGGAGTAATATGATGGATTGTTTTTTTATCAAATTGCCGTCCACGGTAAGAACCTGACAACAATCGTCTTTGTATCAATTGTCACGGTGAAACAAAGGGAAACAATCTATG
Organism: Icerya purchasi; assembly: GCA_039619475.1. NCBI lineage: Eukaryota > Metazoa > Arthropoda > Insecta > Hemiptera > Monophlebidae > Icerya > Icerya purchasi. The sequence goes on along the minus strand of CM077115.1, from coordinate 293,061,959 downwards.
AAATAGGCCCCCGGAACACAGCTTAACTATTGTTTATTAAAAAGAACAGAACAGAACGTATATTTAGCTAAGTACAATAATACAGTATTTATAAACAAAAATGCATACCAGCCCGAAACAGACTTAACCGCATTACATTAGTGTGATAAAAAGTAGAACATTTACGTATTGTTCACAAAAAACATAAATACTATACAAAAAATACAACGGTCAAAAAAAAAGTATAACAAAAAAAAACCAAAATAATCAAAATTACAATCAACTATTTTACCATTGAAAACATTACTCAACAGCCTAGAGATATCATTAACTAACTAAATTGTGTTTAATCCGACGATACTTATATTTAACGTACATCCGGGATAGCTGCTCGGAATTATAATCGCCTATATTCCTGATAAGCGTTATGGTAGGAACAGCTGCGAAAATTTTTTTTTGCTGTATTAATTATAAAACCTTTTACATAAGGCAACTATAACTAATTATGCATATTATCTATTTTAGTCCAGCGGGGAACGTTTAAAATACACCCGCAACATCTATTTTGTAGTAATTTAAATTAATTAAAATCGGAGTTTGAAATCGAGCACCAAACTGGAGCTGAATAAGCCAATATTGGTCTAATAATACTTTTATAGATAATTCAATTCAATTTCAATTCAATTTATTATTATTATTATTAATGGAATCCACAAATACTTGTTTGCGGTGTTTAAGTAAGATCTCCGATTGATAATTGGGTACAAAGCTGCAATGGTTCTATTTGTTTTCGCTTCAGCGTGTTTTAAGTGTTCCTTAAAAGATAATCTTTTATCTAGAATTATACCAAGATATCGAACATGATCAGCTAGTCCTGGTGCCATTAATAATCAATCGCCTTGGAGGGATGGGATATCTACGAGTAAAAAGTATAGTTTCTGTTTTAGTTGGATTGATTTCATTTTTCTGTGATCCTGACCATATCCTCTTTGAATGTCCATCCCTCGTGAACGAACGTACCTCTTTGTATTCCAATCTGCTGTCATTCAAACTCCCTACTCCTTATTGTGCCTCGTATATCTTATCGTTTCCGTCGATCTCAGTTGTTCCTATCCTCAGTTCCTTTATCTTATCAATAGCTGACCGAATCTACATTTAACTGATCCTTCTCCTTCCTTTCGTTTCTGGGCGAAGATCCCTTGTTGATATGCCCAAAGGGGGGTTAAAAAAAAAAAAAAAAAAAAAAAGATTTCAATTTTCCATTTTTCCAAAAATTTTAAAACCCGAAAACTGCGCAGCTGTAGACAATTATAAATGGTAGACGTTCTATACGAGCTACAATATGTATAGCCGTATCATCAGCATATAAAGCTAAACTCGTGTGTTGCAACTTCGGGAGATCGGACAAGTCGACTGAAAAGAGAAAGGGCCCCAGCACACTACTTGAGCAACCCCTGCGACGACATTTCAGGTCACTGATTTAAACATCTTGTAGTGAAACGTTGAAGGGTCTAGTGCGTAAATATTTTCTAATTAAATTAAATATCTTGAAAAATTATATTTTAACATTTTGTAAATCAACCCGTCATCCCAGGTCGTGTCGAATGCTATTGCAATGTCAAATAGAATTAATCCAGTGTGTTTGTTTATATTAAAGTTATGCGTGACATGATCAGTGATCCTAGTAACTTGATGCGTAGCAGAATAACCTGATCTGAAACCAAATTGCTCCATTGGAAGTATGTTATCACTATCGGCGAAACTACGAAGCCTGTGTAGCATGACTTTTTCCGCTATTTTGCTTAAATTGCTAAGTAAACTATTGGGTCGTATATAATTATTCACTTGGGAAGAGTCTTTGCCTGGTTTAAAGAACAATGCATGTAGATACACTTACAGTAACATTCCACTATTTTTAATTTTATTAACGAATAATATGATTACATTTAAATGTTTATATTAAATTTTCACTATTCGTAAGGAACTTACATATCACGTAATAGTCAGTAGTGTGTAAAATAGGATTTCCTAAGCTATGAATTTTTCTAGAATATTTTTTTAAAATTCGTCTGACTGTTACTTAAATATATTTACAATTTTTAGTATTTAATACAGAATTTAGATTTTATATAAATGATTATCGATCATTTATTATGGACTTTTCATCGTTTGAAATTTTATTTATGTTACATTATTTAATTATTCGCAATATATTGCGATTATGGAGTTTTAGTTTGGAAGCATGTCGGCGGTAAATTAATAAAATATATATTATACTTTTACACGCGTTTCTATTGGTCTTCACCATTATCAGTCATCGTATCGCTGTCGGATAGGGATCATTAAACAACACCCGGGAATACGTATTAATTGGCGCCACTAAAAGATCGCAACCATACACATTAATGACTAGGTTATTTTTACGCTGTTGACAATAAGAAAATCTCGTGACGAACATGCGTTGTTTAAAAACCCTGTTACATTTTTGAGTTACGGATTTACGTAATTTAGTGAAAGCTATTAATGAAATCCGCGAGTTATGCTCAATTATAAATTGATACGCCGACCTTGACTTAAAAAATCAAGTAGTTAAAACCAAATGTAAGAATTATAAAAGACTATCATCAGATAGAGGTCCAGAGATTATCCGCATGGCAAGATCGAAGAATCAACTTTATATGGTACATATATACATATATAATATATGTGTATAAATGTATATAACTCTATCCATTTGGGACTTTGCCATGACTTCCGGAACAGATCCTATCGTTCTATGTAATTCTTATGGTAGAGTCGGTTTTGTGGACAAAGTCATTTTTTGTAAAATAAAGTTTTATACTTTGTTCGAGTTTTTTGTTACAGAATTTTCTTATTACCTCTGGCGGCGTAAGAACGGCATGGCTGTTAATCTGCAAAGTATAAAATGGTATATATTTTAATAAGTTAGGAATCGTAAAATGTTTTATATTGCATACTGTTTCGAATAACTGTGTAAAATAATTTACTGGAAATTATGTAAGAGGAATATTTTATTACTAGCGAGGGGGGAAATAATTTCAATGCACTAATGTAATAATCAGTTAATTAGCAGTATTTTAAAACTGTTCAAAAATCTCTTTAAAAATATTTTCCAACGATCTCTCTTATTTCTGTAAAAGGCATTTTATAAAATAGAATGCTATCCATAGCAAAAAAGTCTTTGGTTGTTCATTATCTTAAATAAGATACCGGAATATTTTGGTTTCTCTAGATGATTTTAATCGAGCGTAGGTTGGTTTCGAACTTTCCTTGTTCTAGATCTTTAGTTCCTTACGAAGGGAGCAAAATAAAGCATATTGATCGACATTGTCGTAAAATCTCAAATTCAATTTTAGATCTGTAAATTTACGTTTTTGACGGAGTTGAAAAGTTTTTCAATTCAATTTTTTTCCACAAATCACCGATAGGCCGCTTGTGTAAAACAAAAAAAATTGTACACCATCTGTAGATGACAACTGCGTTACATTTTTGTGAAAAAATTATTGTTTTATGTTTTTGGAACGGCCGAACAATATTTTGAGTAAAACGTCGAAAAACGAAAAGTTTTTAACAATCGCAGATTATAAATTTTGGACTGAAAATTGTTTCTAATACGAGTAAAAATTTTTTAAAAGTTATAAAAAAAAAACCAGAACAAATTAATACCGGAAGGAAATCCCAGCCGCCACGTAGCGTGGTCGGGGTTAGGTAGCGGTAATTTGTTCCCGTGAAACTTGAAATTTATGGAAAATTATTATCGCTTACCTTCGGTTAATCCTCGTGACTGACCAGCTTATATGGAAATCTAAAAAAATATTCGAAATCAAATTTCGGTGATAGGTGTCATTTTTATTCCATCACATGTTAAATTTCTTGTATTCGGGAACATAAAAATCAAACGCAAGCGCGGAATTTATTATTATAATTTCTGTTAGTACGAGTTTTTTCTCTTTTTTTTGCAATTGCATAAATTTCGTAGTATTCGGATGAGTGACGACTGTTTAAAGTGCAGCCTTGAAATGTTTTAAAATTAAGTTTCTCGCATAATCCGACAATAAACTAATGTGTAACGATGGTAGCCGACATTTTCGCTAATAGTCCGACGTAATAAAATTTGGCCGTTGGGAAGTGGACCAGCCGTCGGGATATTTCTTCCGAAACGACGACACGTATATCAAAGCGACATTGATTAAAATTAAGAATTCCGGAATTTTCGTAATTACGAGTAAAAGTAACACACACATTTTCACTATTTTACAAATTTAACATTATTATTCTGATAACGATATTAAATATTTTTATCTCTCCTTCGTAAACACCGACCAATTTTACAACTATATAGACGGTTCCTTGCAACGGCTGTTGTTGTTACACGCTTAGCATTAAATTAATAGAAACAAGACCATTATTATAATAAAGAATCTTTCAACATCTTGTTTTTGTTAATTGTAAAATATAGTAATTTATTACATAACAAACAAATTTAAGAATAAAATGAAAGCTTACTTAGAAAAGTTTTTCGGTATACCCTTTAATCATAAGCTAAGAACGTGTTATATGGTTGACCTGGCGTATCGATGACACTTGCCTTACGAACGATGTTTAAAGAAGAGAATATTATAATATTGCGGACTGTAGGAAAAATACTAAAATAAAAAAGCCTCGATAAATAAAATGATTAAGTAATCTGAAAAATGCGGATTTAATTAACCGTAAATTATAAAAGGGTTATGTTTTATACGCTAAATATTTTGAATGAATAAATTGAAGTTGCCTGGGAAAAGTAAGTCGCGATATCATTACCGACTTCCAGGAGAAAAAAAAAGGAAGTTAACACTCGTTGCGTATGTTTCTTTTTTTTTCTTTTACGTTTGTTCCGTATTACTCGTGTGAACCGATTTTAATGATTCTTTGTTCATTCGAAAGTGCACACCATTCAATGGTGGTACTATGCGAGTATGTCGTTGAGTATCGGTAAACACAGAAGGTAGTCCTCAGTAGTGATTCGAATGAGCGTTGAACAGGGGGGCTCTTTATAAATGATTTTTTTATTAATATAAAAAACGCCAGTAACACTTAAAAAATTATCAGTTTGAAAACATTAAATCGTTATATTAATGTTAATTAACAGGAATAAAAAAATTCGAATAAAGTAAACGAATTTTAAACTGACATAGCGTAAACTTGTCATTTTTAGAAAATTCAATTTTTATCAAGATAAAACATATTATTTAAGTATTGCGATAAAAATTGTGAAATATGTTTTTTTTTTTTTTTAAAACAACGACTTCAAAATTTACTATAAAAGTGTTATAAAAATGCGCTGAAAACTAAAGAAATAATTATTCGATAATAAAAATTGATTAAAAATGTGCTAAAAAGTAAAAATTACTCCCGATAAGAAAATATGTCAGAGTGTAGTGGTATACCTTAACATCTTATCGTAGCTTGCTTGTTAAAAAATGCTTTAAAAAAACAAAAGATACTTGAAGGTTTACTATGTGAAAATTTAATAATAATGCGCCAAAATATAAGAAAATCGATAAGGAAAGGTAATAATATATTTTACAATTTTAAAAAAGAAGTATAAGCTTGATATTATGATAATTATTATACAGCATTATTAACGCTTATTAGAGTCGATCAGAAAGTTACAAATTGCAGTAATAATTAAAAACGGCATTAAATAAAATTTTTCCGAGATATTGTAATTTTAATTTGACGCCTCTTCTAGTAATTATTCATGTTGTATAAATGTTTACATTGTAAAATATCGACAAACTCTTGACTCAGAGGAAGCGCACTATAACAAAGAGCGAAACGAGTTGAACATCAAACTGCGGCAACTGTACTGGCTGTTGAGTAAAAGATTTTTGGTGGGGGGGGTCGTCATAAAGACATTGGTCCAAGAAGGGGGGAAGAATGAGAAGCTGAATCAGATGTTTATGCGATCAGATATGGAAGATAGGAAAGACTCAAGTGCTGGAATGACCGAGGGTGATGGCAAGGAGAGGACAAAAGATGCACAGTACGGAGTTAGAAGACCAATTGACAAAAGAGAAGAGTACAAGGAAGAACGTTCAGAAGCGATATAGGTGCACTCAAACAAAATGTGATTAGCGTCACCTAAAAAATTGTGAAAGAAAGGGTGTAGAGGACAGTGAGGAGAGGGGACTAGAGAAAAGCGAAATAGGGAAGCAGAAAGCAAACTGTGCCCAAAGCGTAGGCGACAGATTGCAGAGAGAGTTGAACACCGCATGGAGGGAAAATTGAAAGACCATGGATAAGAAGGTAGATTAGGCTGGATAAATAGAAAGAAGGAATCCGGATTTGAGAATGAGGAGGAATACGAATTTAACCATAGTTTGGAATGAGCTGAAGTGGAGAGGAAATGAATCTTATGAGATGAAAAGCCGCTGAGGAATTCACCGGTAGAAGAGGATGAACGAGCTAGTGTATCGGCCGACTCGTTACCCTCGCAATAGTATCTCTCGAAAACAAGTTGCTACTTTATGAGCAAATTTTTAAACCAGTCTGGAAATACGGCTGTCAATTATGGGGCTGTGCCAAAAACAACAACATTTCAATTATGCAAAGAGTACAGAATAAGTTATTACGCACGATCATCTCTGCTCCATGGTACATAATCAACATCACAATCCATGAAGATGTTCGAGTTGAATTTATAAAGAATGAAATAGAAACTGCTGCTCAACGATATGCTGCCAGATTGAAAGAACATCCTAATAGTACAACAAAAGAACTGCCGAGTGATCTAGTGACGTAGGCTAAATAGAAAACTCATATGAGTTATAAATGTATAAGTGTGTATGTGAATGTGTGAGATATATGTGCGGGCGTGGGTGCGGGTGCGTGTATGTATGATATATATGCGTACGTGAGAATACAACAGTATGTATGAATGCTTTTTGTGTATACATATATAAGTTAATTTTAGCACCCTTCATTGGATGAGTTGCTTATTCGTGTTATTTTAACTTATTCCATAGGTTACCAAATAGTTGATAAGACTAGGTATAAAATAGCAAGAAAAGTATTGAGACATCTGTTTTGTAAAATCCGTATCGTTTATAATACCAGAGCTCTCTATATTAATGAATGATGATAAGAGAAAATAAGACTGGTCCCAACATGCTGCCTTGCAGGCGAGTTGCTAGACACATTTTAAATGATAAAGAGGTAGTACTAGAAATAGGAGCTACAAATGTTCCGTTTGCTTTTATAAATAGCTTTTGGCTAATTTCATTAGGTAAACTTGAAATTTAGTTTTGATCATTTTGTAGGGTAGTATTCCATCATACCCCGACTGTATCAGACATTTCGGCTACGTAATATCGTGCCTGTATGTTTATTATAATTAAAATATTCCTCAATTCACTAGAATGCTGTACCGTGGAATGTCTATACCTAAATCGAAATTACTCCAATGGGCCGGATAATCAACGTTCGACGTGGCTCAACAAAATTTTTTGCAACAACTTTACTTAGACCGCTAAGAAGTTTAATAGTAGGATAGCAGGTATCATCGATGCGTATTCTAGACTTGCTGGGAGCGCGACATTTCGGAAGCTTTCCGTTTTGGCGAAAAGTAGTCAAATTTAAAGGTAGCATTTACGGGGGGGAAGTGTTTCATGAAAGGATTTTTTAAAATTAAATCGGCTGGTATTACCAAACGCGGTAGATTTTTTTTTGGCGCAAACGATTTCAAAATACGACGTGTCTTAACCAGAGTAACGGCCATTGTCCAGCTACGGTATAGAATGAATTTCGAAGAATGTATGAAGAGTAGAATGAACTTAGAATTATGCTTGAGTGTTACATGAGCGTTACACGGAAACGGGGATTTGAAAATAACGATTTTCGCCTTCGCTCGTATCGGGAAAACATACGTGCGAGTTGGTGTGTCGGCCAGGAAAACATACGTACGAGCTAGTGTGTCGGCTAGGAAAACATATGTGCGAGTTGGTGTGTCGGCCAGGAAAACATACGTACGAGTTAGTGTGTCGACTAGGAAAACATATGTGCGAGTTGGTGTGCCGACCAGGAAAACATATGTACAAGTTAGTGTGTCGGCCAGAAGCGGTGTCAGCGATTTGATTGTTGCAACTCGTATAAACTTTCCGGACGACACACAGTTTCATCTTTAGTGTTAAGATGAAATGTAGCTTTCGGTTAGAAGCATCTGTACTTAACTAACATAGTAAGCGAGCGATATGAAGAAGTTTAATAGCTGTTTGATAGTGCGTCCATGTAGAACGATGAAGTGAAACGCGTTTTTTTCGGACGTAACTGTTAATTTTTGGAACCAGAAGAGCGGCAATGAACTTAACGGAAAAGCGGAGCACTCCGATTATTCTGGAACTGAAAGTGCAATAGCGCTATTGATAATTGTTCTGCTCAGGTATTGTCTGTATTGTTTAAATGTAGAAAATAGTCGCAGTTGGTTTGTTTACAATCAAAGTGTGCGTGTTTAGGCGAAAGCGTTATTTTTAAAAGAACAGAAGACGGTGATCAGAAGGTAACCTGCTATTGGAAATAGCACCAGAATGATATTAGAAACACTCTTAGCCATCAGGAAATCTGCTACGTTTATTACTTGCAGTTGTTGGGCAATTTCATGCTGAAATACGTGCGCTACTTGATACAACGCGAAGTCTACATTGCCAGCAAAGTTACCATTAAAACGGTTCTATGTTTTATTTGTCGACTTTAAATATGACTTTTCCTTTGTTGCTCATTAAAAATGGATGACGTCATTGAACAATCCTCTATTATTAATTGGCGGTTTACGTATCGCGTATATTTATAGATACTATTATTGATCCGTGTTGCGCGAGGAAATTCCGATAGCTTGCATATATTGTAAGAACGATTGAGAAAAAACAGAGTGTTTGATACGATTCCGAACACTAATAATAATTACCGCGTCGAGGTACATCGTATCTCTAGGTCAAATTTTGCATCCGCTGTTCGATTTAGTTTCAGCTAAGGCCGACTATGCCTATCCTATGTTCACCGAATATAGAACAACAATTACGGGCAACCGAATTAACGCTATTAAGATTGTTCGTAGGTAAAAAGTCTAAGATGGTTACTAAAATAATTGTTACTTTTGAATTTAAGTCTAAATTTTAATCTTACGGTTCTGAGATAATTTTGTTTAATTTGAAATCTATGACGAACTTGAAAATAAAAGCAAAGTCCAAACTATCACTATTTCGAGTTCCCGTTAAAGGTTGCAAGCATCGACTACGAGTGCGTGGCTGTTACATCGCTGTCAATCATCTGATGATATCATGCGTTGTTACCAATGTACGTGTGCTATTAATTACGGTTTTTTTGTTGGCTTTAGCTCTTTGAATGCGTCCGAATGAAGTGGCCACAGTTTGCAGCATCGGTCGCAATCGGTGCATTTTTAACGGATCAGTCAGGATTGCTACAGGTCCACCGGAATGGCCAAAGCCTTGCAACGTTCGGTTTATTCGCAGTTGTGAGAAATGTGTGACATACGATATTTATATTAATAACACGTAATCTTATTTCTTTTATTTAATTATTCAGCGAGATAAAATTTTTTTATTTTTTAAAAATTTTTTCGGGAAAAGAAACGAAAAACTTAGGCAGCGAGATTGTTTCCGTGCCATTAAACTTTTTTTTCTTTTTTAATTATTTTACGAATTAACAATTGGACATAAACTTTTCAATTCAGAGTCAATATTTCGAAAAAACGAAAAGGTATTCCCCCCCCCCCTTGTTTGGATTTTTCCCTGGGCTTGTCAGCAACGACATTAACACGAGTAAATAGCAGCAATTAGGAGTCACAAGGAATGGGATCTGACAAAGAATGCTCTACCAAGGATTGAGAAACAGTGACAGTCAACATCGATAAATGCCAAACATATGCATCCTGAAAAGAGAAGGAATGACATTGCCGAAGGTAAAAAGGAGTTAGACTAGGTATGTAACGGTTTTGAAATCGTTTTGTTTTTTTTTTCTAAATTCACGTGATAAGCGTGTAAAGAAAGTTTTAAATAGCAGTATCAAAATTTTCCGAGCTTTCGACGAAAATTAAAGTTCTTTCTCGGAAACTTTTGATGTTAAATTTTAACAAGTACGTTCAGGTTACCGATTTACCGATAAACGTTTTGGTGTCGACTTTTCTATTGCGCAGAGGAAGAGATTGTGATCAGAAACTACATGAAATAAACTACCGTTTTTTTACTTTTTTGGTTTCTTTAAGTAAATTAATTTAACAAAGTTTAACAACATCACGATAGTTACAAAAATTCGCCCCCCCCCCCGCGTGTAATTACGTAGTAAAGTTACGTTGAATCGGCTGTATGGTAGAACATGTTTGAACATCTTGAACTTGCACGGATTCAAAACAACTCTCTGATGAGAAAAAAATCTTTTGTTAGGGGAAAATATTTTGTCGGAGAGAGAGAGAGAGAGAGAGAGACTTTGTAAATAATTTCGGTCACGATGTTTTCTCTGTCGGTGAAGCTTGCGTTTTGAGATTAATCCGATAGGAAATAGCTGTAAAAATAGAAAAAAAACTTTCCTAAAATTTTGATATTAATCAGTCATCATGATTTGGAATTTTAGATGGACAGTTACAAATCGGAAAATTTTAAGTTCACTTTATTTATTCGCGAAAATCCAAAGTGAATTCAGTGAGGGTTATGTCAACGATTATCCTCCGATAAAGTTTATGCTACATCGGATGATTCGGCCTATATAAAGTAGGTGTTTTATTTTTTTAATTTAAATTTTATGGGTCTCGTTAAATGCTACAAATCACCAAAAACGAGAAAATTTGAACCTCATAGCAATAAATAGCCGAAGCTATCGGCTAATACGTGATGTACTCGAAAAATACACTGTCAGGAACAAGGTTAGAATAGAAGCAATGAAGCAAATCGACGCTTATTAATTAAAAGTAATTTGCTACTTTTCAAATAAAATGTGATTCCCCGACTGATTGTGTATTTAGTTATTTATTTTTTTCGATGTATACGATATTTTCAGTTTTAATTAATAGAGATCTTACAGACGCATCCAGAATGTTCTTTCAAAAATACATCGCAAAGTCGCTATCCTGCAAGAATTAACTGCAACGATAATTCTATTTAGTAAATCGATATAATCTTAACAATTAAAGTTCGCACAGTGTGACCCTGCAAAGGAAATAAAAAGGGAATGCATCAGAAACATTATTAACTTTCGAAGCTTTAAATCAGGAAAAACTCTGGAAATAGTGTACTGAAGAACATAGAAAAACCGAAGCCAAGTTGTTTTTTTTCGTGAAAATTATCACAAACTATAAACGATTATATGCGGAAAGCAATAATTTTTGTTCAAATGAGCTTAAATTTTTGAAAAAAGAAAAAACCATCTTGCCCGATGGTGTAGAGGTATTCCTTTGAGAATGTTCGTCGCAATAATTATGCTAGCGAGCGTTGTTAAAGCCGAACTTTCAATTCTTTCTCACGTGAAAAACATTCTCGCTTTCATAGTGTGCTGATGTCTAGTTTGATTGCTCGATAGAAAACCTTTCCAAAAGTAACAACTTCTTGCGCCAAGTACACTATTACCTCTCACCGACTGAGTTAGCGAATGTTCATGCGTTAAGTTAAAAATTTTGCTCGCAGTGGAAGGGGAAGTGAGCGAGTATAAGCTCAGGTGAGCAAGCTTCGAACGGGGACGGTAAAGCTGTCAAGAATCCGTGTTTTAATTTTTGTTCTGGCGGCGTTGAATAATCATTCTTTGTCCGGGATTTCCGCGAGAAAATAATTTAAACTTTGGACGAATACATTCGCATTCGGGTTAGTCGTCTTCCAAGGCGGATGCCGTTGATTTAAGTTTTTCGTGTGAATCTTACTTGCTTCCTGTCCGCAAGTAATGAAGGCAGTAAATTAAAAGCTCGGTCACCGGTGAAACGTTTTAATATACTTCTGAAATGAGTATAATGGAATACTTTTCTCTAAAAACCGACTTAAAATAGAATGTAATATTTGCTCGAATGGCCAGGCCGGCAAATAATGGAATGAATCGATTGCGTGCGGCCATATTATGAATTTTTTAGTAGCTGTTGGTCCTGTTTAACGCGCGGCGTCGGTTATAGAAAACAGCGAACTTTACCGAATACGCCTGTTATTCAGATAGGAAAGTCTGTGGAGAGATTTATGAAAAAAGTGATTGCAACGAGATTAGCACGCGCTCCTTTGCCGCAATAACGGCGCCCATGATAAATGCTAAAAAGAGAAAGATTGAAGTAAGCCGGTTTGTTTGGCCGAAAATGATTCAGAATTGTGAACTGGACAATGTGTATCATCGTCGGAGATTTATTTAGCGGATGCGAACTCAACGCACCAGATAATAATCCGGTCAAAATAGACGAAAAAATAGTGGTGAGTTTACGATAAGTCGCATAACATTGGCACCGGTCTTAGGCAAACTATTATAAATAAAATATCAAAAGACCTCGTCGATTCCATGTCTGCTAAAAAAAATTATTCGAGGTCAAAGGTGAAAAATATTAGCTTTTTGCATTTTTCTGGTAAACGGCAAGTGTTATCATAAAAATAGATTAGATAAAAATTGTAGATTATGCAATTATCTACAAAATTTGTCCTTATACTTCTTTCTTACCAAATTCCTGAGATATCGCCACTATAAAATTTGAAAAAGTCGAAGTCGTACGACTTTTTCAAATTTTATAATCACAATACCTCAGGAATTTCGTAGGAAAGAAGTATAAGGACAACAACATTTCCGCGCCACCTGTAAGGTAGTGTACTTGGCGCATCTTTTTTAACGTGGTTTCCCCGCTAGACAAATTCCACGATCTATTGTGATTCAGTTTTATCAAATAATATTCTATTGAATGAAGAATCTTTTTTCATATTGTTTGTTAAATATATAAAAATAGTAAGTTAATAATAACAAATATAATAAACAATTATAACAAACTAATAAGATAAATTTTCTTACTTAGTAACGTTTTCGGGCATAACCCATCATCAGCTAAACCAATATGTGAACAGATACAAATTCTAAATCACACTGAGGTCAACAAGGGAATACAGTGGTTTATATATATATATATAGGTTCAAAATAACAAATATAGAGTCAATGGTCATAACTATTAAAAGGGTGTAAAGTAATAATATTTAATAAATTTAAACTTGATCATTAAATTTCTTAAATATTATTTATTATAGTCTATGTGCTTTACACCCTTTTAATGTTATGACCATTGACTCTATATTTGTTATTTTAAACCTATATATATATATATATATAAACCACTGTGTTCCCTTGTTGACCTTAGTGTGATTTAGAATTTGTATCTGTTCACATATTGGTTTAGCTGATGATGGGTTATGCCCGAAAGCGTTACTAAGTAAGAAAATTTATCTTATTAGTTTGTTATAATTGTTCATTATATTTGTTATTATTAACTTACTATTTTTAAATAATATTCTGTTAATTAAAAAATGATACTATTGAAAACGATTAAAGTGGCCTGAGTTATCGTTGATTTGGAGAACAATTTAGTCTGACTGAGAATGTCCAAATGCAACTTCAACAGTAATGTCTTCTTCATTTTCTTCTTCTTCTTACTGGATATCTGTAAATTGTTCTAATAAAGACGCTTCAGTTGTCTCCTCTTTAATATATAAAAATCCTCATCGGTTGCATTTGATTCAACATTTGAGCAAGACTAGCCTCGGCAATTGGTACATACTGGTGAACAAAATAATCCAAATTTTTTATAGCCACAGTGTGCACTACAACCCTTTTTACAATTGCAAAAGATGGTGTTAAGAAAGTAAAGTTTGGATTGGCTTTAAAGTATTATCTCTTAGTTTCCAACCCCAGTTTCCTGGATCCAGTTGATTGCCTAGCCACACTTGAACTTGACAGTACATATACTCGATATAAGTGTTGATAATGCAGATGTCGGAGGAAGACAAGATAGTTCTACTCTTTTATTGTTCCGCGTATTTTTTTTACAAAACTTAAATATCTATACTTGTTTATGAAATTAATTTTTTTTGGAGTTCTGTATATAGCAATAAGAAGCCGAATTCCGTTTGTGATGATGTCTTGTAAAGAAAAGTCAACATTTTTACGTTTAAAAAAATGCGCCAAGTACACTACCTCACAGGTGGTGCGGAAATAAGTGCATATTATGTAGAATACGACTTTTTCAAATTTTATAATCGCGATATCTCAGGAATTTCGTAGGAAAGAAGTATAAGGACAAATTTTGTAGAAAATTGCATTATCTACAATTTTTATCTGATTTGTTTTTATGATAAAGCTTGCCATTTAGCAGAAAAATACAAAAAACTAATATTTTTCACCTTTGACCTTGAATATTTTTTTTAGCAGACATGGAATCGGTGGGGACATTTGTATTTTACTTGTAATAGTCTGCCTAAGACCGGTACCAATTTTCAGCTCTACGCGAATCAGTGTAAATTGAAATGACTATTTTGACCGGACTAATAAGCACTTAATAATTCTGCTTTTTTACGATAGATCTCCGTACTGATCGTAAGGAAGAGGTGTTCATGATGATTAATTTGCTAACTGAATATTGCAAAAAATTATGATCAAGAAATATGACTATCGGTTCATGCACGACTACGAAAGCGGTAGATGGTAATGATCCCTGGAAAAGCTTGCTAGCTCCACTTTCCAAGTGGCTGATGTTTCGGTCAACCTGCTCAGTGTCAGCGATGTGCTGGCAACGGCCCCGCAAAATTCTTCAAGCCCATATTGTAAAAGCCGGATTTCAGAAAATGACCACACTCGATCGGGCCGGCTATATTCATCAGTTGTTATTTCATTTGAATATTTTCTGTGAACTCATTTTAAATATAGCCGTCGCGAATACTTTCACGAACGCATTTATTGCTGTGCGTCGATGAGCTAAAGAGTATGTATCCTCTGTTAACAATGGTGAAATTCCCTTGATTTTTTTTGCATGAAAATGTATTTGTCGGAGCACAAAATGAAGGGGAACCGGGTCGTAGGTACCAAAAAAATTTGTTGGGCCCTAGGGACCCAACAACATCGATTTTTACGTTTTATTTTTTTTCTCGCGTTCTAATGATTTAAAAAAATCTGAAAAAATTCACGAGTACTCTTCAACTAATAACTTTTGGATGGAAATTTGTTTAGAATAATCAAGTGTGAACGTGACTTCAAAAAAAGTAAAAATACTCAATACTTAAAATGCGATTTTGACTACGTTTCGATATTGGAACGGTCATTATTGTTTTATTTTCTTGTAGGATGGGAAAAAATACATCAAAAACGTATTTTTTCGTATTTTTTCTAGTGGTGGGACATGTCGAAAAATCCATAAAACCATTAAATCTCTACTTTCAACATGAAAGCATCGTCTTTTGCAATATTGAACTTTGAGATTTGAATACTATATAACACGTTTAACATATAAACTGGCTAAAAGGTTGAAAGGAAAAACCAAGCCAAAAAAAAAAAAAGTGATTATTTTTTTCTAGCATTCTAATGCTCATAATTTTTAACAAAAATTCACAAATACATTTGACTACATTTGACTTTTCAAATAATGTTTTTCATTTTAAATCACTTAAGAAAAATACTGCACATGTGAAATATAAGGCAATTTGGATATATTGTAATGATGCAAAATAATTTTACAAAATGTTTCCTTCAAATATAAATTATCTAAATATTTGTAAATCATTCTTTAAAATAATTAATTATTAAGTAACAATACTTTCTACTCACCTGCCAATTATACAACTCGTAAGATATTTTTAGAATTTTATGTTTTTTCACGAATTTTGAATTCAGTCCAGTTATTATTGTCTCTTGAAAAGGCTTACTTACTGCCTACGGTTTTTTCTTTAAAAATAAATTGCGGGTTCCACAAGGCATACTGCCCATCTGTGGGTACTCAACACTATTATTGTTTATTCATAAATATTTTTACAAAACTTCTTAATACCTACATATCCTTATATACAGAATACTTAACGTACGATTACACTTGGCGATCATTCATCTTAAATACGATCGATTCTCCACCATTTGCCCATATACCATTAAAAAGTAACTTATGTTTTCAACCAGCTACTGCTTAATTATTAGTTTCTTAAGTCTTATTTCTCATTAAATCTTCTGGAATTCGTACCAGCGATTTAATTAAAACTGCCTTATCCGTGTTGTCTATCTTGCTATTTATACCTTTTGGTCGGGTATAGTACACTTCACTATGGTTCCTAGTTATTCTACCTCTTTTCGTCGACCATAATAGAGTATTATTAGTCTTCTACTCCAGCAGTCGGTGATAATAAAATAACATTTTTGCGGCCTTTTATTTTTTCTCTCTCCACCAGCTACTGTTACTGCTTTTCTTGATCTTTTTTTGGGGATTATTATCTTTAAGCTTCTTTTTTGTTGGTTACTAATCCTTTTGATTATTGTACTTTTTGCTTCCCCCCAAATTGTTATTCCACATAATATTCGTGACAAGACTATAGCGTTAAAGTATACACGAATACCACCGTATGGTATTGATTGAGCTAATCTATATAATGCAGGTATCGTTTGCCTCACTTTGTTAGATAAATTTGTAATATGGTTGTCCCAGGATAATGGTCTGTCAAAAGTTAGCCCATTTAACCTCATTCGTCGTTTCCAGCGAAGTACAACCACAATTCAAGGTAGGAGTCAAACAGTTGTGTAAAAGCAACTATTACTGTGCATTATAATACACGGTCTGTATGTTCTTATATCTGCTGGACGTTCTTATATATAAAATCTTTGATTTTTTTATATAATTATAAAAATATTGAATATACTTCGGTAATATATTTTATTTTTACCATAATTAAAATGTTAACAATGTGTAACAACAACAAACACAGTATTTTATTTTACTTTATTGCAGAGTAATATGTATTTTAAAAAAAGCCACTAGCTTTGTGCTAGACCAATAGCACCACTGCACTTTCTAGCTTATAAAGGGTAGAGTAGTGGTGTTATTCTTTCTGTTTCAGATTCATTATCTTCTGCTAGTTATTATTATATTAATACAAGAAACGTGGATTATTAAAGAGCAAAACTGCGGTAAAATCAAATTCTCATAAAAATACACATGTTTATTTAAATTATTATTTTAATTTTTAATATTTTTTATGTTGCATTAATTTTTTTGTCAATTAAAATCGATGTGAATCTTCATATATTTTTTTTAAAAAATTGGCTAAAAGAAATGTAACTAAAGATCACTTGATACCATTTCCCTTTTTAAAAATCTCTCTGGAGATCTTAATATGAGACATCATCTGACGTAATATGTAAAATCTCAAATGAGATTTTTCGGCAGGGAATGGTAGCGTGTGCAGCAAAAAATAAAGTTACTTCTATTAGAGCGCATAGCCGAATGCAGCGTGATTCTGTGCCAGGCATGTTATCGAATTATTAGCGATGAAAGATTGCTAAGTAAACTGGCTGTGCCGTGTTCTTGTTCGGTTACAATCGTTTCAAAACATAAGAAAAAGATGCGGTTGAATGTGCGGCTAATTAACAAGAAAATATGACGATTATGTGAACATTTTGGGCGAATCTTTTCTATTTAGTTAAATTAAAAGTAGGGCCTCCTGTTCACGAGCAACTTGTTTGTCCGTTCTCATGATGTATTTCAGATGAAGTAGTTCTTGCGTAACAATTCGTCGCATAGCGCATCCGGCCTCTCATAATTTGAATAGCTTTTATACAGACGATTCTTTCTGATCTGAAAAGAATAGTATAAAACCATGCCTTACCGCTTTACATATTCCTTAAATAAGCTATATGTGGATTTAGGAAACTGAGTGTGTGCTCTACATAAATCGCTTGTATAAACAGTTGTAAAAAGACCTTTTGGATGCACCTCTCATACGTTTCAAGTTGCTCGCAGCCGCTTGCACTCAAGCGGGAGATGCTGAACGAGAGAAGGAAGATCGTTCTCATCTAAGATGTATAGTCATGGTATACCATATGCGGCTCAACAGACAAGCAGTACCCTTTAACTGACTGAGACCATCTTAATGTTTTGTTTGTGGTTTTATGTGAAAGTCTAAACGTTATGACAGGTTGATTACATGTGAAGTATGTAAAAGAGAAGATTCTGCGAGGTAACTGGAGGTTGGTATTTAAGTTTCCCATGGTGTTCTATGCTATCTGTGAGCCCTTTAATACACGCACGTCTTCGAAGTGGAAAAGATAAGCATCCCGAATGGTAATGTACAGTACCGTTTCAAGAGTGAAGCAACATAGTCGTTTGGCCGCGTAACAATCAATTACAACTGTTTATTTCGAAATTACATGCGGTTAGTGAGGTGTCTTTCGACGAGAAATTTGCTATACATGCGTGAAAGTGGGAGAAATGATGATATGGTATTTTAAATTAGAATGCCCTAATACCCTATCGGGAATGGTGGATAACAGTGTGATTTCTTAGCAAGAGTTTCAGTTTCGAAAACTTCAAAAGAATTTTCGATTCCTCTCTTTAATTCGGCGGGAAAGAATATACATTCTCGGCCGAAAGCAGAGTGCGCGTGGGAGGACACTGTTGAAAAAAATTCTATAAGACAATTTGGATAATTAAGAAAATTTTAATTTGGAAAAAGATGATAGTATTTTACGGTAGAAATACAGCATTTAGTGATGCCTGATGAACGCTTAAGATTCTTTGTAATGTTCGTCCATGTGAACTTGGTCCAATTTGTTTTAAGATATGACAAAAGAAAGCGAGGAGTATTGCAGCCATAATGATCCTGTTAAGAATTGACAATAGATGTTCCGTAATTTTCAATTAAAATCAAGTTTAGAAAACTGTGGAAAGATATTTTATAACGAAATGAACGTTGAGGCAAGAAAGTTTTAGCTACTACGTTTATGCCAAATTAAATTTTTGTCCTACGGTATGCCAAATCGATATGTTTTTTAGATACGAGGAAGTAGGGTCATTATTAGACCGAACTCCTACTAGAATCAGCGCAAATAGAAAAGGACGGACCAATTTTGAAAGTTTAAAATTATCTTTTGTTAGACTGGCTGAACTAATCTGAAGATCATGAGATAAGATCGTGAAATAAAGATCTTCCCATAAAGAGACTGTCATTGGCTGTCACTAGTTGTCACTATTTTTATATACTATATACAGCCCGTCATAACGTCGAACTCTGTAGCATTTCTTTCAGTGTAATATAGTCCGAGAGAAGCGATTTTAACTTTGACAATTCAGTTCAGTTGGGGGATGAAATTCCAGTTAATCTCGATGATGATATTAGTCCTTGTCGCCATAACAGTTTTATGCGTTTTCCCATATCCACAAAGATAATTCAGCCGAAGGTACCATTATTTTTAGATATCTGATTTTCAAATTGCGAATTCTGTTTATTTCTGACTTTTTTACCTCACGCATTATACTAATTTTTAGTACTAGAATAACTGGCACGATAACGTCCGGACTCATTAATTCCGAATATGAGGAAAAAAGCTTAATTCAATTTTTGTACAACAAAATTGTACGTTTACTTCTATCCGCACCATGTTATTTTCCCAAAACATTTAAGTCTCATTATACACGCTGTAATAGTATAAAATTATGAAGAAAAAGATAAGACAATTTGGAGCGCACTTTGGGAATCAAAAATGATTAGTTATTTATTGAAGTTATAGTATATTCTCATCACATTTTCCACCCTACATAAGTCTGAACTTTATTGAGCTTTGATTCCTCGAGAGCAACTAATACCATATACCCGAAAACGGTAGGCATCAAAGCAGAGAGTTCTCTGAGGATAAGTCTTAAATAGTGTGCAGAAGAAAAACCCTACATACTGTCCTTATCGGTTGTCGCGCCTTCAACCAACATTTCCACGCAGTACCAACATGGCAGCTAAGACTCCAAACGTGATCAGAGTCGCCGTGCCACATGCGGTAATTTTTTCACTTCTGAATACCTTTAAATTCAGCCGATAACCACCCGAGCAAGATGCTCGTAACAAATTGCTGTTGACCATCAGTTTATGAGTTGCCGGCCGTACAACCGGTGTCCATCCTGGACGATGTGAATGTATCGATGTGCTAGGTGTTAGAGCATTTGTCCATCTGAAGACCGCGTATGTAGCACTACTAACTAGCGTAACAAGCAGTAATGTTGCCAGCAGTTCAAGACCATTCGCTGTCCGGAAACCATTTGCCTCACCGCTGTTGCTATACAAGCCGTAGGCAGTAGGACAATTTTGGATGCAGTCAGATGTATCTCTGACAATGTGAATTGAAATATATCTCAACTCTGAAAGACGTTTACTGCGTGTACAACTATCAAAACTTGCTTTGCCACTATGACGTTCGTATTCATGAATTTTAGTATAACGGGTAATAGTGATAATGTAATTAAACATTTCCAAATCTGGATAAGTAATGTGATCCACCAATTTAACGCTTCTCGAAATATAATGTTATTTAAGCAATGCGAAATAGATATTATATTAATGTACAAAAACATCCTATTAGCGAAAAAAACAATGTTATGTATGCGCGAGTACAATACATCAATTTATTTATTACAGGCATATTTTTTTTTTTTTAAACCCTCCTTTGGGCATGTCAACTAACGATCTTCGCCCAGAAACGACCCGGGGAAAAAGGATATCAGTTAGATGTAAAATCGGTGTCAAATATTGATAAGATAAAAGAACTGAGGATAGGAACAACGGAGATCGACGGAACGGTAAGATATACGAGACACAATGAGGAGTGGGGAGTTTGAGTGATAACAGATTGAAGTACAAAGAAGTGCGTTCGTTCACGAGGGATGGACATCCAAAGAAGATGTGGTCAGGATCGCAGACGGCTTCGTCATTAATTGAAGAGGATAATTAGGGGAAAGAGTGCGAGATGAAAACGAAAACGTGAAGAAGGAAGAAGAGTATGATTCAGATGTAAACGGATCCATAGGGACAATAACGAATTCCTAAGTATAGAAATAAAATACACCACCTTAAAATAAACCAAAAATTTGATACGCAGCCTAAAATTACGATTATACACTAGACATATATAACTCAATTGGAGTTGGACTTTTTACAGCAGGAAAACACACATACATATATCCAACGATTTTTTTGCCGTTCTGCATGAATTTAAGATTTCGTTTAATGAGCAGATAGAAAAAAGAAAAAACAGCCAATCCCACGAATGATTTTACATTGCTAACAATGGATCAATAGTTATCGAAATTTAGACTGAAGTCTAAAAGGTAATTCTGAATTCTGCGGTCATTAGGCAAGTATAAATGACTAAACAAGCACTTTTTTCGTGCTATTTGATTCCATCGTTAAAGTTATTTTTTTATTTCCGAGAAAACAATAAAAACATATTAATGGAATGCACAGTATTCGCATCAACACGGACGCTCCTACCATATAAAACACTCCCCGATATGTTATCAAAGCCCCTAAAACAGCGACATACTCGATCATTAATTTTCTTAAAATAAACAGAATAGCTAATATAGTCCCAGTGTGTCGTGATAGCCGCAGCAGTTAAATACGGCAGACGTAGCTTAGGGGATTAAAAAAAAAAAAAAATAGCTAAAGCAAACAATACGGGGAAATTAAAAAATACCGTTAAAAACGCTAAATAACGAATAATTATTAAGTTATTCCATTCGAAGTTCAGTGCTGTGCTTTCCATATCTCACCCGTCTTTCTAGATAGTATACAAGCCTCACTGATATTTTAACGTGGGGGGATACTTTAGATAAAGAGCGATTTATAAGCGAGCAAATGGGCTTTTATAAGAAACTGAAAACAATGCGCATTTATGCTGAGTTTTATCTAAATTCTTTATCAAATATTCAATACGGAATATTACTTTTCCCCTTTTCTTATTTTTTTCCCTTCCAGCTATATAGGAATTTATTCTTTAATAATATCTTTTTCGATTTTAAAAAGAAGCGGAAAATGCATTTAAAAAATAATGAATTAATTAATTAATTAAAAAACAGTTAATGCGAGTTTATTAAGTATGAATGTAGGTGAATACATGCCTGTTTGTTATAAACTGTATAATAAAAACCAACTTTAATAACAAACAAATATAAGGGTAAATAATAATTTATAACAATAAATTAGATACAATACCTTAATTAGTAACGTTTTCGGGCATAACCCATCATCGGCTAAAACTAATTTAATCAAAACACAAAACACACTGGAACGAATGTAAGGAATACAAGTGTATATATAGTAAATGCAACGGAGGAACAAACATAGAAAGTATAAAAATCAATAGTGTGAAATTATCAATACTCAATACAAAATATATAAAATAAAATAGAACAACCTAAAATTAAACTTTTATATTAAAAAGTGGGTTATTATTATTAGGTAGTTGATCGTTTAAAATATTATTTTTATATTTATTTATGTAATAATTTCCTGCAATGTTCCCGAACATTTCCTTTTCCATACGTGGCCAAAACGGTTACAGTATTTTCCAATGAATTAGGTTTATGTTTATTTTTAATTAAATGTTCGGGAATATTGCAGAAAATTATTACATAAATAAATATAAAAATAATATTTTAAACGATCAACTACCTGATAATAGTAACCCACTTTTTAATAGAAAAGTTAATTTTAGGTTGTTCTAATTTATTTTATATATTTTGTATTGAGTATTGATAATTTCACACTACTGATTTTTATACTTCCTATGTTTGTTCCTCCTTTGCATTTACTATATGTTCAGTTGTATTCCTTATATTCTTTCCAGTGTGTTTAGTGTTTTGATTAAGTTAGTTTTAGCTGATGATGGGCTATACCCGAACACGTTACTAAATAAGGTATTTATCTAATTTATTATTATAAATTATTTTTACCCTTATATTTGTTTGTTATTTTATTATATTATTAAGTATGAACTAAATAAATTTACCCATAATTTTTAATTTATATTTTTTTGTTTTGTTTGAATTAAAACTGGAAAAATTCTTGCTTTAAGTTTACTTATATATTTTATAAAGAAATTAAAAATAACATCGTTTTTGTTATTATGAAGAATGTTTATTTAGCGTAATTTACAGTACCCATTGATACATATATAGAACTTATGATGATGTGAATTTAAATTTTTGTACAATTATATCGAAAGGTTGTGTATAGATGGAAAAAAACAGCCGAAGGAAAGGAAAATTACAATAACATATAACAAGAACTGAGTAATTTTAGCATATTATCACCGGCAATGAATTAAATTCAGAATAAAATAAATTTCAATGAAGGATATAGAAAAATCAGTTACACTTATAGCAGAGCAGTATGCAATGATAAAAAAGGAAAGTGAGGAATTAAAAAGGAAACAAATCGAGTACACTCTGAAGTCTGAAAAACTGTTATCATCAAAAAGATTAAGGAATCAGAAGAAACTCAGTAACTAGGTAAACAATTTAAATCCACGTAAAAAAGGTAAAAATATTAAAGAATTAGTTTTAACAATAATTGTTAGAATTAACAGTAGATGGTGTACACAAATTAAAAATTGAAATCAAGACCAACTATTGCTTGAATCGGATGTCTAAAGGCCGACCATGTAAAAAAAAACAGGAAAAGATCGATAAATAGTACAAAATGGTTTATCTGACGAACTGATTTGCATAAAGGAAAATATGACTGCCGATAACAAAAAAATATTCTACAACTCAAAAAGAGAGCAAAGAAACTAAATTATATATAGTTTCGAGGTGATGCATATGTAAAAAAAAAAAAAGAACAGAAATCAAACAGAATTAATAATAACGATATTATATTATAAAATGATAATCTTTAATATTAAACATTTAAAACTTCCACGGTGAATATAATTAGGGGAACAATTTACGGTAGACACCATGTTTATTAATCTTAAAATTTACGTTTCGAAAAGCTTACACCTACAATATGTTAAAAGATTAATTTTTTAAACATGGTGTCTTAAACTGTTTTTCTAATCTTTAATATTACTATTAGTATTAAATTTATAATTCATATAAACAAGAAATGTGTTAAATGTTTATAAAAAAATGATACAATGGACGAACACAAATAAAGTTGCTTTTAGTTTTTAAAAAGAAGTACGTATTGAAATACGCGAAACGAATGGACTATGAAATAGTGTCTAAATTACTGTATTAAACTGTACTAACTTGACGACAGATTAACCTATTTTTACTTAAATATATTTTTTCATTCATTTCGTTTATATTTCGAATCGTTGCGGTTTAGATTTGACACTTTAATAACTGGCCCACCCGATAACGGTCTTTTTAGTGAATTCGCTCCAAAATTAATACTAAATTAAAAATTAATGGATGGCTAACTGCATCTGTTTCCTTTTTTTTTTTTTACAAATGGTACGTCCATTATTATGCTAAAGCAATTTCGAATTTTCGTTTCAATTTGCAAGACATTTACGAACCGAATCCACAGTAAATTGCGGTTTCATGGCGGGCTAATATAAACCAGTTGATGCGCAGATGTGGTGATTTACGTACGTTGTAAATGGAACGATCAGATTTAAAATTAAAAATGGAGTTTTTTTTTCTTTGAAAAGATAAATTTTAATTACATAACGAACACCTGTAATCTTTAACTGCAAGTTCAAATGGTTAATTTAGAATTTATACTTAAAGAAAGCGATACATTTAATTCGTAAAACTATCTTATAAGTCATCAATCAATCTCAGGTGCCGTACGCTACATAGCGCGTTGGCGCAACCTATTCGTACATTTATAGCTTGTACAGACAGAGGTTGTGTACCAGGCAGTTGTAATATGCAACGCAGGTGTACATACACACGCAAGACTACATTCGGAAATCGCGCTACAAGTGCAGTCCCGTCCGGTGTGGGTCTGCTGTGTACTGACCTAGCGCGCATATGATGTTGTACGTGGTGGTTGCCATTGCCTTCCACGTGACTATTAGCGATTATTTATTTATTTAATTCTTCTAATGAGTTCGTCGTCGATCGGGATCGAACCCGTGATCGCCATATCGGAAGTCAAGCGCTCTAGCAACTAGGCTATCGCGAATATTATTTTTACCTGTAACGAAACATACATTGAAACATCTTTTGAAATTGCAATTTGTAATAAAAGAAACCAAAAGTACTTGAAATTTTATTATCGTTATTATTGTTTAAAATACGATCAAACATTATATTCGGCCAATAATACACGATATGGACATTATTTTGTCTGGTATGTTTAAATTACAGTACTGAGCGTAATTAAATGTAGATAAGAACCCGTCTGTTGAAATTTATAAATATGAAATTAATTGCTCAATAATAGACAAAAATAAATATAAACTTACTTTAATAAATTTTAAAATAACTCAATTTAAAGAGACGTTCTCGTGCTATATTATCAGCTAACAATAATTAAAATTAAAAATAAGTTTAATTGAGTGTAGTACTGTCTATTATTAGCTGATGATGTAGCCCGAAAACGTTTATTTAAATTGAGTTATTTCATAATTTATTAAAATAAATTTATACTTATTTATTGCTTGGTACTAAAGCATTTATTTATTTTATATTTATTAAGTGTAATTGTTGAAGCGTTTAAAAAATTTCCCGGACATATCTAATGCGATGTACTTCCTGAATATTTTTTTTTTTTGGAATTATAGACCTTCTGAATAATGTAACAGAAATTTAATAAGCACATTATTTTCAGATCTTTTGTTTCTATTGTTCTCGGATTTGTATTTAGCATCGCAATATGTCTCAATACTCTACTGGTGAGTTTTTTTTTGTTTTTTTTTTCCAACAAGTTAATTATTTCTTATCAGAAACGAGAGGAAGGAGCTAGTTAACATTTTGATTTAGTTGGATATGGACAATGTGCGCGAACTGGTAGTAGCAGCGATGATGGACGCAGCAGAAAAAGACACAAGATTTTAAAATGTTCCACTGAAAATACAAAGTATTACGTTCAACAGAAGGAAAAGACAGAAAGTAACGAAAACAAACGTGATCAGCGTGGTAAAAAATTGCATCGTTCGGACGTAAAAGGCAATATGAAAGAAAGCTAAAAAGAAACGTGTAATAAAACGCAAGGAAATAATAGAGTAAAAATTACATGAGAACCGCAAAAGTAAAGGAAATGGGAGGAATCAGAAAATAGACAGCAGGTGAAAAAAGTAATTAAACCGAGGAAATATAAAAATATCCGACTCAAATCTGAGAATGTAGTTTATACATAGCGACAGAAGATTTTTCGATTTCAACTATTGAATCTGGTTAATATTAATAATACGATTTTTCTGACAGAATATAAAGTTTATAATTTCCAGGAATTTTTCAGTCTACTAATGTCGCTGCGTTCACTGAAATGATTGCACTACGAAATTGCGGTCTCCAGTTGGACTCGATGAATAGAAATTATTGAAAATAAATAATTATCAGTATTCGCGTCGACATCAAATAAGAAAGTATACCGTACTCGCACTATCTTTTTTTCGATATGATTTCGTCTTTTGCGTTACTTGCAAGATCGGCCGTGTCCAACCAACCGACGTTTGCTCAACAATCTGCCAAGCGCTAATGAAAAGAGTAAATCAGTTGTATTCGAACAAAAAGGTAACAACGTTTTAATTAATATACACACACACACACATGCTCGAAGCGAACTTGAAACTCAACCATTACCGACACAAACGATAAATGTACGAAATGATTAAACACACAGTGCAAGGTAAATAATTCCTCGCAATTTCGAGTAAATTGAAATCCGGGCCTGTCATTATCGAATACAGCCTCTCCCCCAAACAAAAAAATCAACACACTCCGTTATCGAATAAACACGCTGGATCATCGAAAAGTGAAACTCCTACTCTAATAATCAAGCTCTCGGCTAGTGGTTCCGAAAATAAACCGAAATTTCGCCGTAAAAATTTTAACGGGTTGTGAAATAGCTGAAAAATTAAAGCCGCTATTTGGCACAATATCCGCTAAATTTCATCGTAAATTTCGAAAAATTCTGGAAATTTATAAAAAATATCACTTTTTGTCCTGGCAAGACTTAACGAGTGATAAAAAAGAACTAATTCTTGCGATTGTAACAACCAAATTTCTTTTGAATGAAGAAAAATAGATGCTTTCGGGAGGTACCAAAAAACAAAAACTCTTTAACTTATATAAAAAATAATCTAAATGGTATAAGCGCAAAACTATCAGATCGCTTTCAGCTCTTTTTTTTTTTTTTTTTTTTTACCCCCCTTGGGTTTGCTACCAAAGAGCATTAGCCCAGCAAAAAGGAATAGATACATGGAATAGAATAGAAATTATATTTTTATTCTGGCGATAATGGAATCAAGGAACACCCCTAGGACAGGAACTACGGAGAGAATAGGTAGAGAAAGAACATAAGAGGCGTTGAAAGGAGCAGGAAGACCAAGCTTTAAAAGATGATAATAAAGCAACTCACGCTCGCGAGGTAAACCGGAGCACTCGAAGAGCACGTGATTCGCATCACAAACATACTGGGAACCTTCAGGATCCAATGGATAATTAGGAGATGTAGCCAAGAAAAACCGATTTAGAAAAAAAAAAGGAGATTATGCGAGAAACGGAGACGAGATAATTTAGTAATTATGGACCGACGTAAACTGGGAAACTCATAGAACCAAGGACGCGGAGGAGGAACAGGATTAATCAAGAGATAAAAGGAATTAGGATTAGCGAAAAGAGATACATAAACAGAATGCCAAAGTCTAAGTTTGAAATAGCGAAGAATTGAATTCCTCGTAGCTCTTTTGAAATAGTGAAGAATTGAATTCCTCGTTCTTTACGTCTTTGTACCCGCATTTCTGAATGCACGGCTCCTATGTTACAGAGTACCGAATGTGTATCGGAACTAAAGGAACAGACAGAATACATTCGAGCAGACGGCTGGAATTAACCCGGGAAAAAGGTATATTTGGCTATTTCGGCTCCGGTGAGAAACGCTGAAATACCCGTTATAGAAGTACGAAACAATACAAATTTCGAAGAAAAATCAGACTAAACCGGAGAATAAATAAGAACATAGCTAAAAATAATAACACAAACATCGAAATGCACGAAGCAAATAACAATAAAACTACAAGGCATTTGAATATAAAGTGGATAGAGAAGTAGAATACGAATAGTACTTCTGCGGAATATTAATATGAGCCAGCGGAAATACCAATGCTGAATTACTAATACGGTTGTTTTTTAAAGGTTAAAAATATCGATGGCTTTAAAGGAAGCGCTATTAACTTTTATCACCATTTGTAATTTAAGAAAATTGCTGTAAATACTTTTTGCGCGAGCATATTAAAAAATAACCTAATTCAGTTATTAAACGGTAAATAACAATTTACGCATTTCTTATATCGAGCATTGTTCCAAAAAAAAAAAAGAAAAAAAAAGAAGATATTAATTGTACTGCAAAAGGTTAGCAGCGAATTGTTCTGCTTCCTTCGCTGGAGGTAGGCTGTCTGTTCAGTTTCAGAAACAGACTGAGCTGCTAAAATCGACGAAGGAATAAAATCAGTAAAAGTCGTTCTTTTACAATACTAAATGCTACTGATTTAAGATTGTCGTCTAGAGTTATTTGTCGAAATTCCGTTTACGTAATAATGGAAATCGCAAAAATTCGGTAACTCTGGAATAATTTAATATATGTATATAAACGTCAAATTGGATACTACAAATTACGAAAAATCTATATAATGCTTTTTTTCTTTTTCTTCAATGGGAGGACGCAGTTATAGTGCATGCCGAAAATTTAAAAAAAAACCCGTTAAGAATCGAACAATTCATCACCTAATAATTAGTTTATGATATAACGGACATCAAACGTTATATCATGAAAAAAAAAAAGATAATATTTTCTTCCAGTAATTAATTTTTGTTTAGGGAAATGATTAGATTTTTTTTTTGATTTTCTATAAATAGAATTGAAAAAGTTAAAATACATCTAGATCACGTGTGTAGAAGGAAACTGGATGGAAAATGTGGCTAAATTTTAAATACGAATTTTTTTTTTTAAGTAAGACGCAAATCCTAAATTCTGTTCATTTTTTTCCTTAAGCTCATCAACTGAGACCATTAACCAAGTGCAACAGTTTAAGGTACCAGAAGGAAGAAAACAAAAATTAGATTTTGCTACGGTTAAAAATTGAGGCTGCCCCGCTCCAGGACCTGACGGTATACCCTATCTCGTCCTTAAAAACATTGCTGAATAATCTCTCAGTTTTCTTCTTAGTCTTCTCAATTCCTTCCTTTCGAAGGGTATAACTGCTTTCAACCGGAATTCTTTTATCGTCGTCCCCATTCTTAAAAAAATTCTTCCCTACGTCCTGTTTCCCCGGCATCCTGCATTAGAAAACTATTTAAGAGAATGCTTAACAAGCGTCCTGTTTGGTGGCTGGAGAGTAATAATACATTTCCTAACAATATTTTCAGACTTTTGGCCTGGTATTAGCCCCTCTGATTGTGTTAAGTCTTCTATCTAAAAACATTTCACCTTGTCTTCCTTTATTGATGTCTCCTCTGTTTTTGATAATGTTCATCTTCCCACTTTAAGAGATAAAATGACGGCAATTAACATCCCAATGAAATTCTCTTCCCTTATTACCGGTCCCATGTCGAATTGTTTTGTTTTTTTGTATCTCTCTATGCTTTAAGAAAGAGTTCCCAAAGTCTTCCTCAAGGTTCCTCCCTCAGTCCTACTTTTTTTTTTTAACATCTATACTATCAGTATAGCTCCTCTTCGTTTAAATTCCTTTTCTTTATTCTTTGCAGACGACATTCCCTCTTTTTTACCTCATATAAAGATATTTTAGCAGCCAATGAAGCACTTAATTCATCCCTCATTGTTCTAGGGAACATTCTTTATCCTTAGTTAATCTTTCGATTTCTTTTTCTAAATATTCTTATACCATCTTCACCCTTCAACTCTATAATCCTGCTTTGGTTAATCTTTCCTTAAACAATATATCTCTTTCTCGTGTTAATTTCTTCTGTTATCTTGGTATCTTTCTTGATAGTCGTTTGTCCTTTTCCGAACATATCAGATATCTTTCTACTACTACCATCAAAAGGTTAAACTTGCTGAAAGCTCTGTCGTCAATTAAATGGGGTGACGATCCGTATGTTCTTATTTCTCTTTACAAATCCATTATCCGTTCCAAATTTGATTATTGTTCTTTTATTTATACTTGTGCGTCCAAGTTTCGTCTATCTAAATTCAATGTAATTCGAAACTCTTGTCTTTGTCTTTGTCTTGGCGCGCTTGAATTCTCTCCAATTGCTGCTATTATTACCGAATCTAATTCGCCATTCCTGCCTATTCGTAGATTCTGTTTAGACCATTGTTTCCTTGTTAAACGTCTTCCACTGGAGTCCTCTACTCTTGTTCAGTTCGTCTTTTCGATTTATAATAACTGGCGCTTTACTCCTAGCAAAACCCCTATCCTAGTTTTTATTTCACAACGTCTTAGTTTATTTTGGCCGTACACTATCCGCCTTAATAATTTTTCCCCTATTTCTTCTTTAACTTCGCAAATCTTTGTCATCCTCCTAAGGTATTTATTCTTCCCTCATTTACTCCCCCGCCCCAAGCCCTAAGTAAACAGGTATTCTGTAGCACTATTCCCTCTCATGTTACCGTTTACACGGATGGTTCCAGGGAGCCTGGTGGTGTTGGAGCTTCCTTCATCCTTCCTATTTTGTCTTTCTTATTTCTGTTCCATATTCATAAACGAATTATTGACTATCTTACGTTCTATTATTTTCATTTCCTCGAATCAATTATCCTCTAAATTTTTAATTATCTCTGATTCCTTGAGTGCCCTTTAGGCCATATCTTCTCCCCTTTCTGATCATTCGTATCACTTATTCTCCGTATACGCTCATTCATTCATAATCTTTCCTCTCTCCATTCGATTAACATTGATTTTCTGCGGGTACCTACTCATTCGGACATATTTAGTAATGAAACGGCTAATTCTTTGGCTTAGTTGGGCTGGAAGGAATCAATTATATCTTGATACGGGCAGTTACTGTTAGGAGAAAGGAAAATTAGTAGGAACAATGTGTGGAGAGGGAAAAGATAGGATATAACAAGCGCAATATGGAATAGGAAGACCAAGTCGCAGCAAACTGAAGTAGAAAGCAGAACACTCAGCAGAAAGAGATAAACACTTAATATAAACACACTCTTCGTTTGAGCGGAGAATACGGAGAGGCAACCAACGAAAATCGAAAACGAGAGGAAGATAATAGACTATGGCTTAAGAACGTAGACAAATAACGGAGACAACAACAGAACGACGAAGTGAAGGAAACAAAAAGAACCACACGGATTGGTAGGAAGACTAGGTTGAACAGATAAATAAAAAGAACAATTGTTAGAGGAAGAGGAAACGTATGTACATATTCGACGAAAATGGTCAAGATAGAGGGCGTGAGTGGGGAAGTCGCTTAGCGAGAAAACTATAGCCCAAATAAGATCTGCGAATAGAAAGGCGCGGTGTATTAGATTCGACAAGGACTGCTGGAACTGGAGAGGATTTAAAAGCACACAGGCTTAGACGAAGGCAAGAATTTTGGATTGCATCTGAAAAAGAACTCCATCCGCCGCTAACCTCTTATTGACATTTAAAAGCTTCCATATCAGTACGCTTTCTCTCTTTCTAATAATTATTAATTTCATGTCTGTTCAGCCTACTTTTCCTACCTATTCATGTTTTGATGTTGTTTCCGTTGTCGGTATACCTTTTGGCCGTTCTTTGCTGACTTCCTCCAGATTTCACTTTTCCTTGATTTCCTCTCCATTCTGATAATGCAGTTATTTGCGACGCCGATCATGTGTTCATCTCTTTCTGTGAAACATTTTGCATTCCTATTTGTTGGGGCTTCGGCTTCCTACTCCTTATTATGCTTCTTATATCCTGTACTTTCCTTTCCCCACTAGTTATTCTTACTATTTGTTCCTTTTTATCGAAGATTTCTGATCGGATTAAAATATAACCGACTCTACTTCTTTTTTTTTATTTGTTTATGGTTGAAGGTCCTTGGTTGACGAGCCTAACAAAAAAAAAAAAAAAAAAATAGTGAAGGAAATTTTCATAAAATCGCGGCTGGGAAGAAAGATTAGAATGGACGACGGGTAGAAGAATAGATTATTAGGAAAATAGCGAAATTTTCGAGTTGACTGATTTAAAAGAAATTATGAACTTTTGTCGGGTGATTATTAGGTACAGATCTGATGTTTCCTTTACATTATCACAAATAATTGTACTCGGATATTTTTCTACTGAAGCCCTCTCTAACAGTAGGCATGAAACGAAATGAAAGATTTACAAGTTTTTGTTGTTAAACGGAATAACGTTTCAATTTAGATTTATTTAATAAATTTTGTATAATGCGAATTTGTTTAATAATTGAAAATTGAATGTGTAGTTACGAAAACGAATTGTTTTATTTCTTTTTCGTATGCGTTTACTGTCAAGACATTTTTTATCGGCCCGTAATATGTATTAAAAAATATCGCATAACATTTTGTCAAATTAGAACTCAATTTTTTCTTCTTTCTGGCTAATAATTAGTTAGGGGGCGACACCGTTCAAAGTGAAAACCACAATGCACTAATGTTAACTTTGAATTGTTTTTTTTTTTTTTTTTTGTAATCATCATAAATTAGTTGTGCTAAAATTTATAATCATGCATTATGCTGATTGTTGCAATACTCATTCCGGAATAAATTTTGAAGAACAGAACTAATTGTATGCTTCTCTAGACATTAGACTGGAACCCTCGTTGAAATTTCAGTTAGAATAGTTTCTTTAGGATAGTAATTTGCCGTAGTAGTTTATATCTTTGGTATAGCATTCTTTGTCAGATTCCATTTCTTGTTACTCCTAATTGCTGCTATGTACACATGTTGATGGGTAATCGTCCGTTGCTGACAAGCCCAGGGAAAAACCCAAACAAGAAAAAAAAAAAAAAAAAAAAATATCACTCGAGAAGACTTTTCTCGATCGATGGATTTATTTTTATAATATAAAGAAGTCTTTGAAAAGTATCAGAGTTACCACAACAACATTAATGTGATATAGACAGTTATACTTATCAGAGTTTAAGAAATGGATATAAAAAATATAACAAAATTAATCTGATTTTTGGCGACTTCAACGCCCATTCGCTTGTTCGCAGTTCACTAAACAAACACGGGACTATCCTGAACAAAACGATTTCAATAAATGACCTAATACTACTAAACCGCTGCTAAACCTCGGCTATTTCTAACGATTTCAACAAATGACCTAATACTACTAAACCGCTGCTAAACCTCGGCTATTTCTATTTTACCTACAACACACATTTTCCGCCTGCTTTTATTTCTCATTCGATGCGCCCCCCACAATTAACCTCAAGCGTACTGGAAGATTTATATTTGAATTTAGCCACGTATTTTTTGTGGTTTCTTCTTTTATGGCATCTTCTACTGTTTTCATCTTAAGATCTTTATGTACTGTAGCCTCTCAAATGCACCACGAAACAATTGTGCGTAGAACGTTATTTTGGAATGTCCCAATAATCGCGCTTGGTATTGCCGTTTTTTTATGCATGCGCGTAATGGAAAGCCATATATCGACTTTAATACCATGTTATAATGTAAAAATTTATGTCAAAATCCAGTAGCATTTATATAAGCCCACAGAGAATCGTCCGGTTAAAATTTTTTAAGAACTAAATCGAATTTTTTATCATCATGGCTAAGTACTGCGGTAAATAGGAAGTTAATTTTTCGGCATTTATTACGGAACAATAATCGTATTACATACTCTTTTTTAGACATTATTTCAAGATTGTATTATCTTATCGGTCATTTGACTACCTATTTGCACAATCCATCTGTACAGAATAGGTAACGTTCATGGAAATTGCTATATGCAACGCTAGCATGCCCATAAGAATACACTTAGAATTGATTAATAATTGTTTGATTTATCGATATGTAAACGCAGGCCCCCGTGTGTGTCTGCTGTATACTACCTAGCGCGCATGTGATGGTATGCATGTTTTCCATTGCCTTCCACGTGACTCTATTAGAGAGTATTTAATTTAAATGTTCGCAATAATCTCTGTCGTCGCCCAGGATCGAACTCAAGACCTCCGTAACAGAAGCCAAACGTTCTGGCAACTAAGCTACCGCGACGACTTTCAAGACTGTATTAACGATTAACTGATCCGAAACCAGAATTAATATTTTAAATATAACCGGGTTTTGTGTTTATTAACATAATTGATTTAAAAGACAGATTATAAACGTTACCAATTGAGGTATTAAAGTGACGAACATGATCATCGATTAGTTTTGAAAATCCCTGGACGTACCTCGAAGTTCTTTCAAGGAAGATCAACTTTTTTATAAGTTTCATTATACAATTATTCGCACACTCATGTAAATTCGCGGGCTCTTAAATTTTGACAGTAATAGCATAAATTTATGAAACGCGAGTGTTGACTGCAGTACGACCTAAAGTTATGCTTCAGTTTGTTTAATTGCACACGTCTGAGTGAACACATCTGTAACAGAAACTGTATATTTATTCTCTGCCTGCGAATACCTTAGCAAGTAAGTTAGGATCATTTTAAAACATTTTATTTTACACGGTTCGTGCTTTTCTGTATGTCGATTTTATAGCAGTCTTTATTAGTTGATACTTTTGCGACTTATTGTCTTCAATACTAGCCCTTGGTTTTTTTCTTAGACAAAGGAAAAATTTAATGTACATGCATTTCGTTCGCTATTGCGTGGTCCATGTGCTTGCTAAACTTGGCCGCTAGCATTGTACTGAAATGTTTAATGCGCATGATTTTATTAGGGTTTGTTTTGTCGATTGAGAAGATGCGGCTGATATTACGCATTCTACATTCTGTTACCGCACATTTTTAATTTCCATCCGTAAAAAGAAAAAAAAACAAAAACTTCGACGTAGCTGTTCTGAGTCGACGGTTGGCGATGTGCGCAGGAAAGTGAATACATCGTTCACTTTTAATCTTCTCCGGTTTTGAAAAGAACTGATCTTCGTGTATTTGATCTGTTGGAATTAAAATTATTTACCATTATGAGCTCCATGATAAGGCCAATTTAACAATCAGTTAGATGACCGAATTTATAGTTGAACTTGCGTTTGCTTGGAAAAACAATCAATCCATGTTTTTTTTAACAAGATAATCATTTATACTAGACTAAATTTGGTTTTCATTTAGGAAACTTCTTTTTTTTTTTTTTTTTTTTTTTATTTATTTATTTGAAAAATGCTCGACTGCATGGTCATTTGCATCTTATTATGTAATTAAATATACTAGTTATTATAAAGTATTATAAAGATTTGTTAATTTTAAAAAGGAAAATAAATTATTAATATTATTGATATCGTTACTTAAGATAATATCCAAAGTTGCATTTCCAAAGCATGTTTGTCGCTGTGTAGTATACCTCGCGCATTCGGACAATATGTGGGTTATGGATAGCTGACACTAGAGCATGCAGTACGTATTAGCGGTTCGTTCTTTTCAAAGATATAAGCGTGCGTTAACCGACTGTGTCCGATTCTTAAGCGTGCCAATATAACTTCTTCCCGGCGACTTCGGCGGTAACATGTATGCCATTCGGAAAGGATCGGTTTCATTGTATATAGTTTGTTTCCGTTAAAACGCTATTTCCATTCGGACTGCCACGATAACTTTATGATTTCATATAATTTAGCAGCTATGCTTTTAATGCTCATTTCACATATTGTTCACATGTTGTTCTTCATGAGTAAAGCCCCGAATTTCGATTCTTTGTCTAGTTTAGAATGACGAATTACAGTTTGAAGAATTTAAATATTACATAAAAAGGAGCTACGTAGAAAGTGTATTATTTATCATCGCGATTGCAACTAGTTTTCTGATGCGAACGTGTTTATAATAGCAGAAACTAGTTTCGTTGAGGAAAGATAGTCAGAAAAAAAGCTACTGCAAAACGAAGACATATTTATTGAAACGGAATGATGAAAAACAGTATGACCATGTCGCTTGTAATAATTTTACAAAACGATACGATATACAATATGCCGATATCAACCCACTGCTGGGTAATCCCTGGCGGGATAAGTTGGCCTAATCTGCCGTGCTGGCCGGGAAAATTGGGATATGCATTTTATACCCGCTACAACAGGTTTTTATGGTAATAGTTAATATGTGACGCTGATGAAGATGATAGTGTAGACGCAAGACTACACTCAAAACTGATCGCAATTAAGTAAAACGGTTATAATACCTAAAATGAATAAAAGTCCAAACTTGTCTACTTCATACAGAGAGCTATATCGTTATTATCTAATTTCAGTAAATGTTATGACAAATGTATTCTTAATAAATTAAATGAATTTGCAGCAAATAACGGAATAGTACATGATATGCAGTATGGCACATTACCAGGTAGATCATCTGAATTGGCTATACACAAAATATTTTACAAACAATAAAAATGTACAATAATAAAAGTTACCGGTACATGCTTACTTACTCTTGATATAACAAAGGCTTTCGACAGTTTAGATTTAAATCGGTTACTTGCATTATTAAAGGAACTAGGATTACACAATGGCATGTTGAACATTGTAAAACCTTGAAAATCGCTTCACTGTGTTAAAAATCGGTCATTATTCAAAAAAACAAGAAACCATTATGGGAGTACCGCAAGGGTCTGTTTTAGGACCGTACTTGTGGAAAATAGTTTTTTTTCAAATGTACAACATCAGATTATTACCTATTAATGGGTAAACATTTTCGCTTTCGTAGATGATATTGCAATAGTAATAGCCCTGATAAGAATGAAAATGTATTGAAAAATAAAGTTTACCAGGTTTATACAGAAATCACGAAATGGTTAGAACAATTTAATTTAAATATGAACGAATCTAAGTCAACTTACATGTTGTTTAACAAAAACTTAAAGGATAAAAGATTAAATTTAGGCTCCAATACGGATTAAATATTAGCATGGTTAGTCAAACCAAATACTTAGGTATATTAATAGACAATAACTTAAAATTTTATAATCATTTTCACTATATCACTAAAAAAATAAATACATTTTTAATCCTTATTTAACAAATTATATAATAATAATAACCGATTAAATTACAAAAAGGGAATAATAACATTATGTAGAAGCGTAATATTGACTAACATACTTTATGGTAGCGTAATATATATATAGACATTTTAAAAGTTAAAAGATTTCAAAATATATATTAAGAAGTTTTACTATTGCAATAAAAATGATTAATGTTTATAGAACTACCAGCTACATGGCAAGCGTTGTCATTGCAGGTATTAAACCCCATTAACTTACGAAATACAGAAACACATATTAACATATTTTTAATAAAAAATAATATTAAAAATCACGAATTCCATAACGTACAGTATCATCAACCTTACTTCATACACGAACAAACCTCGCTAACGCTTAAACAGTTTAAACAGTTATATATTAGATAAGTATTATAATAATAAATTTCAGGCGCAGCAGTGGGACCAATATAATAACGGTATAGCTAAAAAAAAATTTCCAACTATAGGTGATAGACTACATAATAAAGTATTTACGCCAAATTTTTTTTAATCTACAATTTCTCTCAGCTGTTTCTATAAAGTGTTTACGTCGGATCTTCTGATTACATGTGGTCTAGTCATAGCCGGAGCAATTGCTTTCGAAAACAACATTCGTCCTAATAATAAGTGGTCAGTATTTTCTTTGTATATTGACTATTTATGCCGGCAATATTCGGAATTGAGAAAAATAATCTCATGGGGGCCATCTGCGAGTCATTCTATCCCTACGGAATATCCTTCTTTCATTTGATCGTCGACTACATCAACTCCGCCTTCAGTCACATTGTAATTATGATTTCTGGTTTCTCAGCAACACCGGTATAGTTTTATCGATCTTCTTATTATCATTGTGTAAAGTTGACAACAGTAGAACCACTTTTTTTTTGCTTTTTATCGGGCAACCTTTTCACCTAATCCGAACATTGTACTCGGCTTAACTCTATCTTTGGCAGCTAGAAAGCAAGGTGGGATTTCCTTTTTGGTTTTTCGCAAAGTGCCTACTGTAGTTGTTCGGTGATTAGCACCCAGCTCATCAACAAGAGAAATAGACGTAAATTAATTATCCATCGTTATATTTCGGTCGCCAGTATGCAAAATATTTTTGGATAACCTTTTCACCAAAGCGCTTGGACTATTATCAACGCTGAACTGTCCTTCTGGTTGTCTACCGGCATACACTTCCAAATTGCTGGTATAAAATGATTTTGAATCAACAAGAGCATATATTTTTATATATATTTTTATGCCGTACTTTGCCGGTTTATTCGCCATGCATACACGGAATTTGCAGCGTCCTCTAAATGACTCTAACATTTCATCAATTGTACCACTTTCTCCAATCTGGTAATGTGTGTCTGTCAATTGGTGACAAAGGTTTCAAATATATTCCTCATTGCTGCCGCATTATCAGTTTTAGCGCGTTCTGCTCTGGTTTGCACATCGTCAAAACGAAAATTTCTTAGCAGAAAAATTTCCACTAATAATTCCCATTCATTAATATCTATTTTTTTCAGTTAATTTCTATGGTATACTTAACACAATGACGCAATATATGCTCCGTATCTTCTACTTCTCCACAAA
The DNA here is from genome assembly GCA_039619475.1 of Icerya purchasi. NCBI lineage: Eukaryota > Metazoa > Arthropoda > Insecta > Hemiptera > Monophlebidae > Icerya > Icerya purchasi. The sequence goes on along the minus strand of CM077115.1, from coordinate 293,023,107 downwards.
AATCACATTTTATCTTCATCGACTATTTTAAATTTATTTAAATAGTAATTAAAATATCCATGTTGCGTTAAAGCTTGTGTTATGAAGTAGTTTAGACAGGTTTTATTATTTTTAGTATACAGTTTGAGATCAGGTATTATTAGGTATGTGTATCTTCCATTTTCTGCTAAATCCCATTTTTCTTGCCATCTTCTGAATATTTGTTTGTTAAGTGTTAGGATAAAGAGGACAATTAAGGGAAAGTACAAAAAAAAAAAAAAAAAAATTTGAGGAAGGAAGAAGAGTGTGATAAAAAATATAAACGAATAATAGAAACAATTTTGGAACAACGAAGCGAAAGAAACATCGTAAAACCAAAGGGCCGGGTAGGAAGATCAGGTTGAACGGATAAGTAGAAGGAAAGTTGATTGAAAAAGGAAGGATCTAACCAAAATCTTGTATTAAACTTTCTCTACATAGTGAGAGCAAATTAGAAGTAGTAATTTTAGTGAAATAGAAACGCGAGGACGCAGTAATCTGAGCCAAGAAATTTTCCATTTCATTACTATCTAATGCCATATGGCTAAGAGAGCAAATCGGTATAGATGAAATGAAGTGAGAAAAGTGTATGGTTGAAAGAGCAAATACGAAGGATAAAAAAATCGGAGGAGTGAGAGGCGAAATCTGAGGAAATAGCTTTTAGAGCACACATGGAGTCAGAACTAATCAAATAGTTGGAAGGAGATCGATCGGTCATTAGCCGGGCGATAAATGTAGTACAGAAAAAAGGAAGACAAAAAGACTCGGAGAAATTTATGTCCGGAAGGATGAAAACTCTATTGATCCCTTTCGAACCATTTCTGTAAAAATGGTTTTGTGAGAAAGAAATGTGGATTCGATAAAACTGTGGAATTCGTGCGTAATTGTGTGGCATTGGGAAGCGATTTGGAGGAAAGAGAAAGAAAGAATACATTGAGAGGATTGGAAAGATTTGTAAAGTTGAAGGAAAAGTACGGGAGATTATTATAAGAAATCGCATAGGATGAAAAAATTCAGTCGTAAAGCAACGCGGGCTAGAATAGGAATTTTCTAGGGAGTAAAGCAGTGGTTTTGCAGAGCAAGGAGATATGAAGAAATAAGTCCAGAAGCGATAGCGGTAGGTGTTTATAGAGAAAAATTAGAAATGGAGACAAGTTTGACGCATCGTAAATCACTGATATTGGAGAGAATCTAAAAGTACCAAGGCAAAGACGAAGAATTTTGGATTATATCCAGCTTGGAAAGAAGTGATTTTGAAGCATAGCTACAGGATAAACGGGAATAGTAATCGAGTTTAGAACGGATAATGAATTTATACAGAGAAATGAGAAGAAGGGGGTCGCCTCCCTATTTTGTGGGAAAAGGACTTTCAACAAATTAAGTCTTTTAAGAGATCAGAAAAGTAAAGAAAATTAATATATTCGTAAAAGGACAAACGACTGCTAAGCAACACTCCATTACGAGAGATAAGTAGAAATTTTAGGAATACATAGACTAAAACAGAATTGAAAGAACGAAGAGAAATAACGATCTATGAAGATTTTAAAGGAGAAATAGAAAGGTTCACAAAGGTAACGGATTGTTCCTATGCAGGCTGGGATGAATTGACTTTTTCGTTTTACTCTACGATATCGTGAGATAAGGAAAAGAGAAGAATGTCATCGGCAAAGAACACGGAAGAGGAGTTGGTAGAAAGAAAAGCAACGGAGATAGTATAAATATTAAAAATGTTAGGACTAAGGAAGGAACCTTAAGGAAGACTACATGAATCAATTATTGCAGCCTGAAACAATGGAGAATAAGGGAGAATAGAACGATTCAACATCAGACTGATAATGAAAGAAGATAAATGCATTGGAATGTTAATTGCCATCATTCTATCTCGAAGAGTAGGAAGATGAACATTATCAAGGGCACTGGAAACATCAATAAAAGAAGCTAATGCATACTGTTTATGAAAGTTTTATAGATATCAGAGACAACGAGTCTGACATATTAAGCCTGGACGGAAACCAAATATACTCGAAGGAACAACGTTATTGTACTCGAGCCGCTGGATCAGCTGTTTGTTATAAGTATAGTCTCAAATAATTTTCTGAGACACGATGTTAAGGGGTTATATCTGTTTAGAGACTCCAAAAAAGGCCTTTTTTCGTTTTCTTTTTATAAGCTCGATTTTAAATAATCGTAAACAAATAATATATAAATCGATTAAGCAACTCTTCAGGAATATGAAAAAAAAATTTTATCGGCATAAATTTCCAAAATGGCGGCTGTTAGTCAATAAAATAAAATAAAACTTTTAAAAAAGTATCTCCGCGGCACGCAGTAGAAGTCCCTTGGATCACCATCTGGGAGCATACAATTTTTTTTTCATAAACTACATGAGTTTTGCTAATGAAGTACACACGATCTTAGTCATCGAACTTTTTTTCGCAAAATGGCGATTGTATAAACAAAAAATTGCGTTTTCGACGAAAAAATAGACTTAAATTGTTTATATATTTTTTTTTTTATTTACCGATCGCTCTTCGCTAGATAATCGAATGAAAAAGTTACAATTAAAATTGCAGGTCGATCGGATGAAAACTCTTCGAGTTCTGCTGCATGCCGATTTCAAAAACATTGTTTCGAGAAAAACGCTACAACTTTTCGAAATCATAATAATATGGTCCATAATAATCTTTTTACCTTCACTCTGCTATCGCATCACCGTATAATTGCTCGTCCGAAGTCGTATTCTGGTCCTCTAGCTATTTTCTCGCCGATGTAAGGTTACGTCTAGCCGTCTTCTCAATCTCGGAAATGAAGCGCTCAGCGGCCTTGATGCGATTGGCGTCCGATTCCACGCAAAAGTCGAATAATGTATGTCCAACCGTTATTCCTAGTGCATCGTAGATAGAACATAAGCCTGATAACCCGTGGTTGAAAGTGATGCCAGCGATATCAGTCGCTATATCAATTGCACAGTCTCTTTCCGTTTGACACTGTTTTCGGTGCGATGGTCCATACAACTACGTTGAATGATTCGTTTTGATTTTGGGTATATCCACCCAAGCAATGCTTCAAAAACATCGTTATGCATAGGAGGCTTATGCTTATGGGTAAAAAGAGTACCTAATTCTTTGCTCCGTTGCCAAGAGCACCAAGAATCGACTCCGACTGGACACTTACCGTGTTGCGGTTTTTCATCTGTGGATATTTGACGGTAGAGGTTTGTCCATATATTATTTCTCATTTTTTCAACTGATCCAGTATTGCGTCTAATGGCAAGTCCGTAAAAAATAGTAGGTTCATCAATGTGCTTACCCGTCAATTTACCTCGGCCCCCGAGACCTTTGGTATTATTTTTTATGTTACAAAGGCGAGTTCCTATTCTCCTTTGAACATGGCCGATACACTCTTTTTTAGCAACAGAAACATTTCCATACGGATTGGCGTCAATAATTCCTTTATATGTTTTCGAGTCCCCATCGCCAATGTAATTGACGTATATTAAACATTATGAAGTGATTCGGAGCGCTGAAACATGTCAACGACGGCGTCGACCTCCATCTTGCCCGCTGAACCCTCATGATTTGCTTGGCAATGCAGTTCATGGTCAACAAAATCTTCGTCATATTCTGCACTTCCTTCTTTTTTCTTCCAATATTCACACACTTTACAATACTTTGATTTGACACAAACATCCAACATTTTACCAGTATTCCAATTAGCGTAACGAGCCCGAAAAGAGAAGAAAAACCTCGCTTTCTCCACGAACCGTTGCTAGATACTGTAAGCCCATCGCTGTTATTGTGCTCTATAGACAATACTTTTTCTTTTTCACCTGCACTTTTCAAACATAAGGTTCGGTAGCAATTGCAATATTAGAAATAATCTTATCGTACGTTAGTTGAAAAACTGGCCTTGGAAGGTCCATGAAAGCGCAGAACTTTTTAATGTCATCAATTCCAATACCAAGTAAGCGCATTGCAAAAATCATACGCGTGTTGACTTCATATCCACGATCATTAATTATTGGATAACTGTTTATAGAAAGATCGCTGCAATTCCTGCAGTTTACAATAATTTTGAAGCCAAGCCGACGTCTGCTGCCCTCTGAAAATATCACGTCACCTTTGCATTCTCTGCATACCACAACTTGAGAAATAGCACTAAAACCAGTCAGAAAATTGATAAAACGGTAGCCAAACGATTCATCTTCATCGTTCATTTTGAGTTTTTTTGCGGACGCGCTAACGTACTCCGAATCGTGCTCAAAGTTAGGCGGACGCCTGTTTCCGACTTTGCGTTGAATAGTTTTCTTTAGTGTCTTTGCGGCCATCATACACTTTATCACTCATAACTCAGAACGTTTAAATACATTATAAAAGCAAAATAACAACGATAAATACCTAACTATGACTCAAACTACAGCGTACAGCTGATTGACGAAACACGTGCTCTTACAATAGTAAACACATACTATGTAGTAAGTTGCAGGCGCATATACAGGGGTAAGCAAAAGTCAGGGACAAACGCACACGTGCAGTTTTTGATAGTGCACCCTGACTTTTTCTCCTCCCTGTGTATGACCGCAAGATTCAAAAATGCAGCGTCGACAATATAGTCGAAATTTGCTTTTTTTATAACAAAAAAGCGTCAAATGTCTTCCAGGCGATCTTCGCTCTCTTCCTCTTTCTCCTGTCTCTTTCTATTATACACGGGTGTGTGTGTGTGTGTGTGCGAGTATCGAGATTCGAGTAGCAAGCATTGTGCGCAGTCAGCTATATAATCTCAGTTCTGAACACGTGTCAATTTTATTTAAACCTATTTTTTATTTTTGTTTTAATTCATACGTGATTTATATTGTGTCATTATCTATGTATGTATATAAAAGAAAATCGTGTTAGTTACACCACTTATAACTCAAGAACGGTTGGACCGATTTTTATGATCTTAGATTTGTTGGATTTGTCTCCACCCCGAACAGCAGAATAAGAAATTTAGAACTAACTTTTTTAAGAAATTTCAGTTTTTTTTTGTCTCTTTTGGACCCAAAGGGGGATCACATAATTATTTAACCTTAATTTTTGGATTTTATGAAAGGGCTTCTGTGTTTTGTTTTATATTTCGAATTTCACTTTTAAAGGGTTATCTGGTGGTGAGTTATGAATGTTTTAAGGGTGATTTTTCAGGTCGTTATAAATTCCATATTATGTATTCTAGGCAGCTACTTGCCGTCCAGGGTAATCGCTCAGCTTAAAGTTGTAAATTGTCATAGGTAGAAATTTAATTGACATTTATGATCCAAAATTCTGATAAGTCAAACTGTTTCCGAGCTATTGTATAATTGAATAATTTTGTCTTTTGTGAACCATCTTATTGGGTTATACTGATCTTTGTTATTATGGCGAATAATGCCTTGCTGCCACGTGTAATTAAAATACTTTTCATTTTGATTTTTGTACATTTATGGAACCTAATTCATTTTGAGTATTTATCTTAATAAAAAACTGAATTTAATTCGGCTAATAAATTAACATAACATTAACTTTCTAAGGCGGTACAAAGTTAGCCGGGTCAGCTAGTTTTATATAATTTATAATTCACTATTTTATAATAAAATTTATTAAATGAAATTTTTTGATTTAAATCCTTACTTTACATTTTTACATTGAAAAAATGATAAAAAATAAAGTATACAAATTAGAGATAGATACATAGATAGAGAGAGAGAGCGAGAGAGTTGAATGAAAGAGGCTAACGTTTTTTGGAGTGACGAAAATACACTAATAGAATCAATAGAAATCTACATATTAAATCACGTTTAGAGTTGAAAAAGTGGCGTAAAGAACTTCGTTCCTGACGGGGGTCTCCCGACCGCACAATCTTTTTTCACGCTTGGACGTTATTGATTATAAATCTAGGGATGTTTTGGCGTAATTTAAGCCAATAAAAAAAAAAAAATAGAAAAAAAAAACAAACAGATATAACCCCTTAAGGAAATCGAACAAAGAGAGCATTTTTTTTGTTTTTTAGGGACAAGAATAATAAAGAAATTCCAGGCATGAAGTATGATATAGAAATGAGTTAAATATATAAAGAAGTGGGAAGGGTACACCCTCAGGGCCCGCAGTGGGGCTAGAATGTTTTTCAAAAATAGACTTTAATTCATTAATATTAAAGACAGAGGTAAGGAAATAAAAGTTAGTCTTCTGTAAATGGAGAAGGTTAGGATTTATCGACGTTGAGAATATGAGCAGGAGCAACAGCATCAACAAAAGATAACAGACTATCGGAAGAAATAGTGACGAAAATGAACGTTCAGAAAAAGTAAATTTGAAAGCTTCGCCCTTTTTCTAAATACAGTTAAGTGGAGTGGTTATTGAAAAGAAAAAATGGAAGTTTTTCAAGAGGATTTGTTAGAAGATTTTAGTACACACCTAGCTCTTGCATAGGCCTTTTGTGGGTAAGGAAATTCTCATTTGAAGGTAGTGCGACTGTGACCGAAATTCCTTGTTCTGACAAAGGAATGAGGCTGTACCACGATAGGTTGGAAGATGACAGTTGACGCGGAGGAGAAGAGAACGAAAGAACATTTGTAATAGAATTTAGAAATAAAGAGCCATCTAAAAGGTTAGGAAGCGTAGAATCGACCGAGTAGTGGAAAATAGCCCGATTAGTTTTGGATAAATTCGATTGCGGGTAACGGAGAGTATTTAGAATAATGGTCACTACTATAGAAGCTTATAAGCCTCGATCAATTGTAGTCAATAACTACTAGTAGAAAATGAGAATGTTAAGTCGAGAGTTCTATAATTAGACGAACTCTTGCAATAGATAGGAGAGAGATCATTCAGGAGAATAATATCGTCAGAAAGGATGAGATTTTTAAGAACAGTACTATTGTTGTTGTGGTTTGAGCAACCTCATGGGTGAAACCGAGCATTCCAGTCACCGCCGGTAGGATAGACCTAAGAAACGGAATAAAAGGAAAGTGATAGCAACTAGAAAGAATATAGATAGAAATTATGTGAAGGGGACCAGCAAAATTGGAAAGTATGGAAATGTGTACAATATTGGGCTGATTAGGACTAGGAAGAGTATTAAAGGAAACAAACATCATTAAACTGAAGATGTGACTGGGGATTGTGAACTTGATGGTTTTCGTTTAGAGTGACTATGAGCCCCACCTAAGTTTAAAAAAAAACTCAGAACAAGGGGGTTTAGAATTATGTGAGGAGGCCGCCGGGCGGCCTCCTTTCGAGCTGATCTATCAGAACAAGAATAATAGAGAAAAAAGCAAAAAAAAAAAAAAACGATAAAATAGAGTACAATGAAACAATAAATAAAAATAGAAAACTACGTAACCGAAAAATATAATACTTTCAAAGAGACGAAGTTGAATATAAATAAACGGTAATTCTAATAGTAGAAGATAAGAGTCTTGGCGAATTACCGCTATCACTGAACAATGAAGAACACATCCATCCACAATCGACTGATAACGAACATTTACGAAATATTCTCTTTTATTTCCTTGGCCAATTTATTATTACTCTACTGATGGTTTGGTTCAAGTTTATTACATTTGATATTATTTTAAATTCGCCGAACACTTATGGATGTTACTCTAATTTCTTTCTAGCTATTGAAAATAACAACTACAACGACCGGCATTTTTAGTCGAATTTAGAACATTTTTGACCTGTTCGATGTGATACTGTTAAAAAATTAATTTTTCGGTACGGCGCAGAAGTGATTTATATTATAATGCACGCGAATATTTGTATATTTTCTATTCTACTCTAAGAATTGGCTTGTTTTTTATGTTTTTGGAATATGTTGAAAGAAATTTTCTTAACATGAATACCGATATTGAATTTGTAACTACATACAACTTACTTTCATATTTAAAGCTGTTTACTACACATAGCACGGTAAAATTAATTCATATTTCATTTTACTTTTGAAAGTTTTCTTTGACAGGTGAATTGTTCGATAAATTTTCACGTCTAGTACAAAAATTAAAAAAGAGAATCTTTAATAGAGGGAAAGCTCTAAAGAAATTAAAAAACGTCCTACACCAGATTAACTTCCAGAAAATGCGAGCAAGAGCTATATTTACATTTAAATGAAGAAAAGATTTTAGATTGAGTTGACTTCATCTATAAACTCAAATGTACCTGCTACTACAATGTAAAGCCAAATCCGTCAAACTAAAGATATAGACTAAAATCTGTTTTATGATGCTCCAATTAAAATTAGAATATACAATAATTCCTTAATCTTAGCTAAAGCTTTTGGAAAATTTCAGGAAGATCGCACAAATAAATTGCTTCTCCCAGCTACTATATTTTTAATATATATATATATATATATATATATATATATATATATATGACAAGGACGTTTGGAGCAGATGGAAAATCCTGTTATGTACACATTGAACCCTATTACGATCGAAAATAGATTACAGTACGGCCTTGAAATTAAATTACAATTAAAAACCGGTTGTGATGTGTAATATGGCCATTAGACGTTTTTCGTACTAGTCTTTACTTGAAGTGCGTGAATGGTCACCTTCATTGAGAAGGGAATTTCTTCAAGAAAAGTTTTATATCCGCTTTCATACTGCTCCATGTTTACTTCAAACTTTTCTCGTTTAAAAGTTCCTTGCTTGATTTTTAAAGGCAGTTCACAATTTCCATCAAGGTACCTTCATCAAATTAACATCTATCTCTAATGAACATAATAGCGCTGTCGACTTCATTACAGCAAATCAAGATAAAAATCAAACGAGAAATTGTAAAAATGTATAACATTGTTTGAATATCCGATTTCTTACCAGTATTGACTTTTGTTTTAATATCATTCATATTTTATTGCTCTGTTACTACACGCTGTGGTCTATAATGTTCGGAATTAGTCACTGTTTTTTTAGAAAATCAGGAGATATTTGCGCAGTTTAACAAGTACCAACATATGGCTAAAACTATGAAATCTATGATGCTGAACATTCACATGTATGATAACGGCACAATGTAGTTACGGCATGCAAGAAGTCGTAAAAGAAATCAAATTTTCGGAGGTAAAAGTCAGAAAATCGATTTTTAAGCCGAAATTACACCAGATTACTGAAATTTCATATGAACACGTATCGAAGAATTCAAATATGAACAGTTTTTTTTCGAAATTCAAACTTTAAGCACAGAAAACGGGTTAAAACTGTTTTCTAATATGTGCGTAAAGGGTTATACTTTCAATGCAAATAGGTTTACCAAATTGTAATTTTGCATGAAGATCACTTATATGGTTTTATTAAAAGTGTGCACATTTTTTTAAAGTACTTTAATTTTTTTTGGGGGGAAAAAGACAGTACTCCCTTTTTGACAAAACTGAAAATCACGTTATAGCCCAAACGAATGGGGTTATCTTTTTTTTTCTTTTTTCTTTTGGGCATGTCAACAGAGGAACTTCTTATACGCGTTGAGGAGATAAAGGAGGCTAAAAAAGGGACTATATTGGGAGGGGAAAGAGAAAGAATAGCGTGAGCACTATAAGGAGTGCGGAGGCTAAGGGTTAATACAGGAATTTTGCGAGGAGAGAAACACTAGTTACTGAAAATAAATTGGTAAGAATTTAACAGTTTGGAATTAGTAAAAGAGAGGCGTTTAATTAGGAATCTTTCAGGTAATAAGAGTCATCGAATGAAAAGAGGATAGAACCCAGTTTCTGCCAAAATAGCTAGAATTGAAGAGGAATTAAGAGAGACGAAGACATGAGCTTTGGATACGATCAAGTTTGCGAAGAAAATGTTTAGGAGCACTAGTGTACAGAAACGAGCAGTAGTCAAATTTAAAAAAGACTAGATCATAAGTAGAATCGGATCGTATTGATGCATAGGATTGAGAAGAGAATCAATGTTGGGAGAGATGAACCAACGACTGACCGGCATTTATTCCAATCAACTTTGAATAGAAACCATTTAGGATTATAGAGAGGCCTTCTTTGAATATATAGCACAAATGACGAAATTAGTCGGACTATTTTATTGTATGTATTGTGTTTTTTATAAGGTATATATATATATATATATATATTAGTCATTCGTTTTAATGTGTTTTGAACAATTTAAGTTTATTACAATGTAAATAATGTTATATATTTTTTGTGAATTATGAATGCCGTTCGAGTAATATAAAAAATATAACATTAGTAACCGAATGTTAACGGTCAATTTCCATCGTTTACATTTATAATTAATATTCTTGTTATTTTTTCCATTATTATTATTATTATTATTATTATTATTATTATTATTATTATTATTATTATTATTACTTTTATTGCTGTTATTATTATTATTGGGCTTTGTAAACACGGGCTATTTTATGCATAAAGACAGCCTATGTACGTTTATTGATAATTCCGATTTCCGTACGACAGTCTATCGTTTAAGAATGCAATCATAATTTGTAAACGTGGATTATAAAATTTATATTATACATAGCTTATATTAAATACACATAAAGGTAGCTCGTGTATATTATTGATACTTCCACTACTCGTGCTAATTGAACGCATTTGTGGCTTAATAAAAATATTTTAATTTACTTAAGTTTTATTGTACAAATGTCATAAATGAAATTTGATTTCATTATTATCATTGATGCTGCTACTCGTTGCGTACCACAGTCTTAGCACTGGTTTACTCCGTGGTGGAATATGGAATGACCAAATAGCTCTCATACTAAGAAATAAAAAGTAAAGCTGAATGCGGCCATAAGAGTAATTACTGGTACAGTGAAATCAACTCCAGTCGTCTAGCCTCAAATACTTTCTAATACAATGACAGCCCAGATAAGGTGACAACAAGCCATTGAAAATGAATGGATGAAATATGTGGAAAACAGGATGCACTAATATGGATATGCCGCAAAGACTGAGATCACGGAAACCAGTATGCAACACCGTGATGAAAATCATTGCAGAAAGATTTGACGGGACTGAAGCCTGGAGAGAAGCAGAAGGCGGATAAAAGAAATTTTTTACTAGATCCAAACGGTAGACCACTTGGTTTTGACTTGAATAAAAAAACATGGGTTGCACTAAATAGGTTTAGAACGGGTCACGGTCGCAACGGCCAATACTCGACAAAATGGAAAATCTGAGAAGATCCAGCGTGCGACTGTGAGAAAAAAATACAAACTATAAACCACATCCTAACCGAATGCTCCTTATAAGCTTTGGATAAAGAATGGAACCAGATTCGAATGTTATCGGATGCAGCACAGGATTGGCTAACAAAGTTAGACCTGGAGATATGATTCGTGGATACGATGTCTATCGCAGATGACCAGCACTTTATTGGTGGACAATATGTTTGTTTTTCTCTGTTTATTTATTTATTATTTCCTTATTGACCATATATGACATACGAAAGAAGAAGAAGATGCTGCTACTACTCTACTCTTATTACTATTATTCACATGCACAGTAGTCGAAGCATGTAGTAATAATGATAATAAACATTTAATTTGTTGCTTTTTTTTAAAATTTGATTATTGTTACTAGCATTAATGGTGTTGATGATTCCAGCGTCCTCATTGTTAATGCTTCTATTACTGCTCATATTATCATCGCTATTTTATTATTATGACAATTATTAGACGTACGGTTTTCTGGATCAGGAAGGTAAGCTTGGCAAGACGAAATTTCTTAGAGGGCAAGGATGACAAGAAAGATAGAAGCCCCGAGGATTACCGTTTGTTGTGGGCCTCCGTCTCCATGACATTAAGAGATAGATTTTTTTGGGGAGAAGTGTTTGTGTTGGACCGTCGGGCAGCCCCCCTTCTCGACGCGCTCATCTATTAACTGAGAGACTAATAAAATAAAACTTTATCTGTAAAACAAGTAAATACGTAAAACTAAAATAAAAAGTAATACAAGAACAAGAATAAATGAAAGGTAAGTTAATTTGAAAACGAAACTTATTCTAAGAGAAATGAAACTGTTAGCACGACTATAAAATCAGCGAAGAGGTAAAATAACCCAACAGAAACAAAAATCGATACAAGAGATAAATAAATGAACGATTTCGCAGATTTGAACAATTAAAAGATACCACTTCAACACTGATAGCTCATCGTACCGTGAAATTTCATGTCACTATAATGTGTACCCCGAAGATGTAAGTAAGATAAGAACTCACTCCCCAAAATCATGGAAAAAATGGTGAACAGACGACTATCCTCTTTCCTAGAATCTTCAAACGTTCTCTCCCCAATACAAATTGGAGGTCGCAAATCAAAATCCCCAATGTTACATCTCCTGAGCCTAAAAAGACAAATACTTGAAGCCCAAAAGAGGTCACAAGCTCTCTATACTGTCTTTTTTGACATAGAGAAAGCATTCGACCGGATATGGCGATATAAAGTGCTTACAAAGCTGAAGAACGCCAATATAAAAGGCAATATGAGCAACTATATAATGAATTATTTGTCAAACAGACACATTCAAGTAAAAATTGGCTCAACGGTATCCTCTCCTGTCATAATAGAGAATGGTATTCCTCAAGGCTCTCCTCTAAGTGTAACACTCTTTATCCTATACATAAATGATGTGGCGGACTGCATACAGCCGCCGGTAACATCCCGATTGTTTATAGACGACCTCAATATATCCTTAGCATCAAACTTTCCTTCCAACGCCAAATCTATACTACAATCCACAATCAATAGGTTATATTCGTGGACCGAAAGTAACGGCCTTACTTTCTCCTTAAATAAAACTTCTTGTGTAAAATTCCAGAAAAGTCGTCGAGTAAACCCAAACCATGATTTTTCCCTTACCCTAAATGGACTTCCTCTTCCAGTCACATCCTCAGCTAAATTCTTGGGTCTAACATTTGACTCCCATCTGACATGGTCTCCTCATATTAAAGAACTCAAACGCAAATGTAATAAAATCATAGCTATCCTAAAATGTTTATCACATCATAAATATAACAACAATCCAAAACTACTTCTATCTGTATACAGATCACTTATTCTAAGCAGATTAACCTACGGCTGCCAGGTGTTCTATTCGGCTAGTAAGCAGCTCATAAAATCACTTGAATCAATCCATCACGCTGCCTTAAGGTCCATCCTTGGGGAGCATCGAACATCTCCCACGCAGGGTGTCTGTGTGCTATCAGGAATTCCGCCATTATCCTATATATTTGACTTCTACACCTCCCGTGATCATCTATATTGGTACCAACAATATCACTTCTCTTCGAGGAGCACTGTCATTCCTCCTCCAGCCTTTCAAAATGATCCAATACCTAATATTCTAAATTTTTTGACTGAGAAAAACATCAAATACAATTCGGATCTCCTCCTGTTCCCAAAAGAACCACCATGGGAATACCCCCCATTGATGGTAGACTTATCACTCTTTATCCACCGTACATCTAACGAGGACCAATATACAGCTCGCCAAAAAAGTATCGAAAAAATACAAACTTACACACATGATACACACGTTTATACAGATGGAGCTAAAGCAAATGTCGCTGGCACACTGTCCACTCCCACAGCATGTGCCTACCTAATCTTAGGTGAAGCCGAAGCAGTGAGGCTACATGATGACAGCTCCGCATTAGAAGCCGAGCTATACGGAATTCTCTTTGGATTGGAAGCATGTGCGTGTTGTAAATCTGAGAACAAACAATACATAATTATCACAGATTCACTGGCCTCCCTTCAAACTATTCAGTCACTTACTATAACCAGTTCATTAGTCTATAAAATATCGAGGCATCTTGTGGGTGCCGGCACATGTTGGAATACCCGGAAACGAATGTGTAGACCGGGCCGCCAAGTCAATGTTGTCTGTCCCTATGCCACCCAATGTCCCATCACCAGAAAACACTCCCTTCTTCCACAAAAATATGAAAGAACATTGGATCTCATCCTAGTCCCAACATGCAACTTTCCTAAGGAATATTAAACCAAATGTTGATCCTTGGTGGCCACCGATCCAAATGTCCAAAAAAGAATTCTCTGCACTTAACAGGTTGAGACTGGGACACACATCGATATCTCACAACCATGTCCTCCAGGGAGCCCCTCCACCGATTTCCTGTCCATTCTGTAATGCAGCAGTGTGGAGCACATCCTGAAACAATGTCAAAACTTAACAAGAATTAAGAACGAACCACTACACCTTCTTTTAGATAACCGTCCAGAACAGGTTCAGACAATGCTAATCTTCCTTAACCGAAATAATTTAATAAACAAATTGTAATAAATCCGATACTCGTTGTGCCGTAATGACCCTGGCAGTTATACATGGCCAACGAGTAGATTACACAAAAAAAAAAAGAAAAAAAGATAAGAACTATATTATTTTCAGTAGAGACTACGTCACAATTTTTCTCCATTGACGTTTCGAATAATATTACTTTATTACGTCAGTATGAAGAAAAGTATGCGCATCATAGTTTTTGTAATGGAAAAAGAATTATGCGCGTCATAATTGTTTTCCATTGACGTTATAAAATAATATTATTCGAAACGTCAGTAGAAAAAAATTGTAAACTGGCTTTTACCGAAAATAATAAACGAATGGCAAATTAAAATTTAAAATCTTTTTTAAAAACTGTTTTGCAAAAAGTACATGAAGTGAATAAATCTTTGTAAAAATTAGGTTTATCGTATGATGATTTGGCATTAATTCTACTAAAAGTTTGCAATTTGTTTCGAAACTCAAACATTTTAAGGGTGGTGAGGGGTTGCACCCTGTGCTTAGTAAAACTTGATATCACGCTACAGCCAAAAGGACTTGTAACGGAAAATGTTATATGAATATCACATATTGAGCTATGTTGCGCATTGACATCGCAAATAACAGTTTAAAATTCAAATAGCCAATCTACTAACGGCCGAGGGAGACAGTGATATCTCTGTGAAATCGTACTAGCGACATAAGGAGGCAACTACGAGTATATCTCTGTCGACCAGTTTATGTTGTGTCCAAAAAAAAAGTATGAAAACGTATGTGTTTGTCAGAAGTTCTGGTTTGGTTATTTATTTATGATAAGAACAGAGAACAGTATTTTCTTTGATTACAAAACAGATTTTTTTCTTTTTCTCTTAAATGATTTAGCAATATGTTTTCTTTCAGAATTTTTTTTTTTTTCCTGGTGGCGCCCATGCACCGTTTTTAACCACAATGGTTATTACAGCACATGGGCCAGGGTAAAAAGGCTATTTTATAATTTAATTATTAAGTTGTTCCTAAGAAAAGCGAGTAGCATTTGTCTGCACGTTGGGTCATTTGACAGTATAGTTGACAGAGGAATACCGGCAAAAGCGGAGCTCGAACGCCGTACATTGTAGCAGTAGGTGTTCTACCGAAGGGTAAGAAGGGCCGGAACAGAAAGGGCACGTGGGTGGGAGAAGGGTACCCTCAAGTATATAATTGTGTGAGACCGCCGTATGCCCAACTCGCAACCGATTTAACACAGCATATTCTCGACGCGTAAGGTAAATAGGAGGGAACCATGAATCAGCCGTAAACTTTATGCTCTTCATAAAAGATCGATTCCTTTGCCACTGGCTGATCCACTCAGCCATCATACGTTCATGGAAATAAATCTTCACTTTGCAGATTGGTGGCGCTGCAAACGGCATTGGTGCGCGCAGAGCTGATTTGGACGCCATGTCAACTCGCTCGTTGCCTTGAATTCCTACATGACTCGGCACCCACAAGAGCGTTACCTGATTTCTTGCTTGATGTAGCAGCTTCAACGTATAATCGACTTTCAGGGCTAAGATATCCATGTTGTTCTGTGAGGAAATCGATTTTAGAGAAGCCGAAGAGTCAGTCATTAAAAGTATGCTTCTTACTTCCTGACTCCAAACAAGTTACGCGGCTACTGTATACGGCGTACAATTCTGCTTCCTGTACCGAGCAATATTCATTTAATCGCAACGAAGTGATTTCACCACCGATTTCATATGCGCACGCGGTTGGAGACGGGAAAATTTGCGGGTCTGCTTTGGAAACATCAGTATATATGTGCAAAGAGTTGGGATAACTATTGATTTTTTCGGCAACGCGGTGAGTTATGTCCACACCCGGTCCGCGAATTATTGCCTCCAAGAGAGATGTGTCTATCCTTGCGGAGATGTTTTCCCACGGGGGAAGTTTGTAATAAGGGGTGTCAGGATTTGGCAATTGTACGCCACTATCAATAGTTTGTTTGAATAATCCAGGGAT
The DNA here is from genome assembly GCA_039619475.1 of Icerya purchasi. Lineage (NCBI taxonomy): Eukaryota > Metazoa > Arthropoda > Insecta > Hemiptera > Monophlebidae > Icerya > Icerya purchasi. Next base: position 293,006,832 of record CM077115.1, on the reverse strand, counting down.
TGGGTCACTAGGGAAAGAAGGGAGCGGAATATCAGTAATGTTTGAGAAGGAATTAATTTTGTACTGATGAAGGTACCAGTTGATTAAATCGCGTGCGGTAATAGAAGAACGGATCAGGGGAAGTGGGGGTATGCCGTTAAGGAAACAAGCACTTGCTGATGGAGAAGTTCGATGAAGACCAAGAATTAATCGGATAGATGTATGATGTATTGGATCAAGTGACCTGAGTAACGACTGACTAGCCGAGGAGTACACCTGACACCCGTAGGTTAATCTGGAAAGGATAAGGGCTTTATAAATGGTGACAAGTAGCTTGGGATCAATATTGAATTTAGGACTGGACAAGTATTTTATAATGGAGAGGTTCTTCATGCATTTATTTTTAAGCTTGGAAATATGAGGAGACCAGGACAGAGCGGAATCAAAAACTAGACCTAGAAATTTTACAGAACTGGAGAAAGGAAGAGGAGAATTATTGAGATGAAGGCGAATTTCTTGGTTATCTCTGTGCAGACGACTCCTATGGAAGTTGACACATGAAGTTTTGGAAGAGGAGAACTTTAGCCCATTGTGTACAGCCCATATATACAGCTTATCAATTGTCGTTTGGAGGATGGACTGGGCATTGGATAGAAGGTTGGATGAGATTGATATATTCAGATCATCAATAAATAATCGGGCTGTTACTGGCGGCCTAATACAGCAGGAAATGTCGTTAATAAATAGGATGAATAAAGTCGCACTCAGTGCGGTTCCCTGTGGGATTCCATTTTCCATAGGAACAGGAAAGGACATCACAGAGCCTACTTTCACTTGCATTGCTCTATTAGATAAGAACTGTAGGATAAACTTGCCCATTTTGCCATTTATTCCGGCATTTTTCAGCAGAATTGGTTTCCATGATTTGGTTTATTCGGTGTTTTACATCACTCTAGACAATGTAGTGGTCATTCTGAATGAGACAACACATACTGTTGCTGGTCAGTGGGAAATTAAACTATTTTTCTTATACTGTAGTTAATAATTTTCGGCTGCCTGTTATGAAGCGGACAGGTCGTATATGTTGGTGCAGTTTTTAAGTTAAAAAAGTTTTAACCGGCGATATAAGCGACATTTTTTGGGAAACATAAATTGAATCGAGAAAAACTTATCATGTATAACACATTTTTTCCCTTTCTTAATTAAAAAAACAATTTTTAATTCTCTTCTGTATTTTTTGCGTTTGTGTTCAAAGTAGTTCAGAGTTGCATACTTGCTTCGTATCACATAGATAGAGATTAGTTTGTTTTTGGAAAGTTTTTAATTTGATGTCAGGGTACAATACTGGCTCCTATTCTATCTCTCGTATACACGAACAACTCATTATACAGGCATATTAAAAATGCAAAGGTTTACGTAATCTCCGATGACATTGCATTATTAATGGAACATAAAAATCTAGAGATGGCGGAATAATTACTGCAGCAGGATGTCGATAATCTCAGTAAATGGGCGCATGACAACTGGAGGTTATGCATAAATGTAAATAAATCAAAACTACTCCATATTTGAAATATCTCTAAACATAAGAGTCATCACCCGCGAATCAGCATACATAATAGTGAAAGCTTACATGTACGGAAATAACATCCCTCAGCCGTGTTCATGTCCACCTCTGGTGAATGTAACAGATTTTAAATACCTAAGAATATATATATCGATAAATCATTGAATCGGAAAATTCACATACAAAACTTAAATTCCAAAAATAAGACAGTCAATTCCAGCGTTATATATATATAATTTTAAGCCGGTTCTTTCATATGGAACAAAACGGATATAAGTACTTTAAATAATGTCTAGAATTCTATATGGGATCCAAATATGGGATGAGACTAAGAAAAAAACGGAAATCAATAAAATAGGTAAAATTCAGAAAAGGCGTTTGAAATTTACACTGCCACATCGGAAGCGGAGTGACACTACATCAACCTGGCGGAAGGAAAATAACGAAATGTCTCCCAAGATGCACTATTATTAATTATTACAGACTACTTGAATTTAAACGCAATAACGTAAAGATACCTTCCAGACCAAAAACTCCGCTAACAAGAAATCAAAGTAATTATTACATTCATCCCAGAGGGGTAAATCTACGAATCGACAATACAGATGATTCGGTTCTAATTAAATGAATGGGTACCATAGTCACATAATAAGCGGAAAAAAAATCGGTGTATCGGAGAGGGAAGTGTGGGGAGGTGATTGAAAGAATAATGCAAAGATTAAGGAATTCTGCTGCATCCCTTTTCTCCTTTATTGTTGCACTTTTTATGACTTTTTTTTTTTTTTTTTTTTTTTTATTTATTTTTAAACAAGAAAGTTGTGGGTCTCACAAGGCAATTTTGCCCGTTTCGTGAGTTCCCCGTCACACTCATTATCGTTTATTTGACATAAATTTACAATTTACTAATAAAATTTCAATACATCTAAAATAATATTTCTTATAACTATAGTAATTTAATTAATTTAGTACAGTAACTTCTTATGACTACACACTTAGCACCTATACATCACCAACCAGTCACACTCAAAATAATCATTCCCACTAATGTAAAAGAAAGAAGATCTTTTCCGCTACATTATTGAAAATCATCTACATGCCCCTGTTGTAGTTTCTGTGCTGAGCAAAGAGAAATTTAGAAACCTAATTTACGAAATAAAGACGAGTCACCGATATGGTAGTACTAATAGAAGAATCCTCGATAGTTTCTTAATCTGCACACCAATCTGTCAGCCATTTTTTTACGCCTTCCTTCCATGCACCTAATCTTTTCTCCTTTAATATATTACTTGGAATTTCCCGTAGTAATTTAATTAGTACTGTCTGCTGTGTATTATCAATCCTTAAATTGGTCCCCCTTGGTTGAATAAAGTATTTTTTATTTCGATCTCTCGTAACTCTAATTTTAGGTCTTGATGGTACTCTGATATTATTGGTTTTGAGCTCCAATAATCTATAATAATAATAATACATTTTTGGCGACATCACATTGTTTACCTTCCACCATGATGATGTTGAATTATTATGCCCCCCATGAGGAAGCAGTAATTTTAAACATCTTTTCTGCAATTTCGCTATCTTGTTAAGTTGTGATTTCTTCGCTTCTCCCCATATTTGAATACCATATAATATCCTAGACATTATCATTGCGTCAAAAAAAAATTTTTAGTGTTTCATATGGAAGTACTTGTTTCATCTTTTATAATGCTGGAATGGTCTGTCTGATTTTTACACTTAAATTTTGTATATGTTTTTTCCAATTCATATTGTTATCTATAAAAACCCCTAAATATTTAAAATCCTGCACCTTTTCTAATGGTTTACATGCGCAAACTGGACTGTTGTTCCTTAAATATAAATCATGGACACATTCGCTACTGTGGATGATAATCCGCGGTTCATGAGTAGCATGTTTGGATATGTTTCGAATATGCAATATCTTTGATTTATTTATGTTCACTGCTAGCCTCCTGTCATGCGCCCATTTACTTTTTAGACCTTTTAGTTCCCCGTTTCCTTTCCTTTTTCTTTCCTTCACGTTAATGAATGCACATCGCATTTATGTAAGCGGTCCTTATGTATGGGTGTGTTATTGTGCTAAAAATATTTATACGTACTTCGATTGATATATTTTTGGATAAAAATATGTTCGATTTATGTAGTAACAATGATTAATCGTAATTTTGTTTACTTAGAATGAACGATAATAAGAGTGTTGGGCACTCAGGCAACGGGCATACTTTCCCAGTGAGACCCACAACTTATTTATTTTTAAAATAAAAAAAATAAACTATTGCAGTGTAGCTGGAAAAAAACATAACAGATTGTTTACCACCCGTAATAAATCATAAATATCGGTAGGGTAGCTACTTAAATCGACCGTCCATCATATGAACAAACGATTCTTGTTTGACCGACAAAGAGAACATGCTCAAAAAGACTTGCATGATTACGAGTATGAACGTTGTGTTACGAGGTGCAGTTGAGCAAAATTGAAGGAATCATTAAGGAGTGCAGTTTACCTATTTCCGTTTACGTTCGACTGGCGTTGTAATAAGTTTTCTAAATAAAGCGTTAAGGAAACAGCGTGAAAAACTTAAACCGAATGCCGGAACTTTCGACAAGGAGCAGTAGCGTAATCGGAAGTGTAAGACTGAATTGTTTGAGAGAGCTTTAAATGTGCCGAGCGTAAGGTTCTCAAGAAAAAGAGTAAAAGCGATACTGATTTTGTAGAGAGTTCTGCGTTATAGCGGAGTTGGTCGATGATGAAGTGAGGTGAACATGGAATGAAACTCGATGAAACTGGCGAATGACGTTAACAACCGATTCGGTGAAACTGGTACTAATTTATCGAAGAAAATGTTTTGCAATTGCAAGATCTTTCGGATCTCAAATACAATCGGGATTTTTATTCGAATCAATTTTTAGGCAAGATAGAGTTTTAAAAGCAATTCAACAATAAGGCCGTTAGGTAGGACGGGAAGTGTGGTTTGGCTGTAGAGTTAAAGAAGATTTTTTTATCCTTTATCAATATTATTCCTTTAAATTTTCGATGCGGTCCTATTTTCAAATTTGAATACGAGATTCCTGATGAAAGCCAAAATGTTATATGACGGTAAACTAGGTAAACTAGAAAGAAATATTATAAATCATAAGTAGCTACGATGTTCTACGAATATTTTCGTATATAAAATTATTTCCATTTTTTTTAAAAATACTAGCGAGTTTTTAGTTTTACGCGTTTTATTATTTACTGAAATAAGGAAAATAAAATGCTTACTTTTTATTAAACTAGACTTTTAATAATAATGAGGTTCCAAGAATAGCAATGTACATTTAATTCTACCTTCGATGTATAGTTCTCCGTATACTGACTGATGATATAATGTAGATCATTTCCTAAAAAAGTTCTTTCGAAATCATTTAAAAACTGAAACTATAAATCACGACAAAATTATTGCAGCGAGATAAAATGATCAAAACAAAACCGTTTATTAGAATTTTCACGAATAAATTTCCGGTACGAGTTAAAATTATATTTATTAAAATGTTTAAAAATGATAATTGACCAACGGGTTCGAGGAAGAAGCTTTGTAAATTCCAGGTCGATGTAGAAATAACGTGTCCATTTCGGAGTATTGCCGAGTTGTTCTGATTTTAATTAATTTCCCACATTTAAAAGTTTATTAATGAACCTTCATAAAGAAAAAAAAATTACTTTTATGTTGCACAATAAGCGGGTATTGAAAACCAAAAAGCAGCTTACATTTTTACTAAATTTGTTGTACCTTAAACTTCCTAATTTTTACTGAGTCTCCTACATCTTATACTTTCTCTTCGTGCCCATAACCTCAGTTCTTAGTTCTTTCATTCCGTCAAACATGAAGACAAACTACACAAATGGTTTTAACAAAGTTACTTAATAATATACCGATAAATAATACATTACAGCAAAACAATAATAAAAGAAGTAAAACTAAAAAATAAAGGAATTGCTGCTAGAATTTAGTTAATAACGAATATGTGTATATATGTGTATTTATATATATATATATATATATATATGAGTTAGTCCGGTAAAAGTTTATGTGGGTACGTTACTCTACTTAAGGTTTACTTTGTTTCTGATAATATGTGAGAAATAGATATTAAATGGTATATGTTTAAATAGTTATAGATGAATGTTATAGAAACTAAGTATGTAATATTTATCTATTTAATAAATATATCAGTGGCGGGTCCACGGGGGGATAGGGGACATTTCTCCTCCCAAAGAACCAAAACCTCTATGAAAAAATTTGTTATAACAAAGAAACTTAATTTATGCTTATGAATTGTACCTACGGATTTTAATAATTAATATTTAATACTATTTTCTAGTGAAAATGTTCCTTTTTTATTCTATTTTAAACACAACTGTCGTCGATTTTTCGCCGTTTTTATTTATTTTTTATTTTTATTTTGTAATTTTAATTAAAAATATTTCAATGAGAAATATATATATATTTAAACTTTCTCACGGGGACAAAGAATTCGGATCGGATTACTAACAAAAATAAAAAAGAATAAAGTCTTATAAAAATACCATCTTTCTTACTATTTCTAAACTACCATTTTAGCTAGAATTTTATAATTTCATTTTATTTTTCACCCCCTAAAGTAAAACAAAAGTTAAATTAAAAATTGTAACAATCATGTATTTTTAAAACATTTCTAAATTTCTATAAAGGTTACTCTATTTGATTTTCTTTATGAAACCAGGGATGTTTCTCAAATTTGCTGCCTACCGTAGAAAATTTTACGTAATTATATAATTCTCCCCCAAATTTCCTTACAATCTCCCCACCCCCAAATGTCCTTCTGGATCCGCCCATGAATGTACGCATGTTTATTTATTTTGGAAACCCGCCGACAAGTCAACTGACTTGGTGGGGACTATCGTACATGGTTTAAATAAAAAATAAAAAAGTTTCTGACTAGATCAGTATATCTAATTCTGGCTCTTTCTCTTCTAATCGCTTCTGGGCAGAGGTTCCCCGTGTTTACATGCCCAATTCAAAAAAAACAAAAAAACAGTTAAGATCCATTCCGCCTAAATTTAGGATTTTACTTAATAAGCAGATAGAAATAAAAAAAACAAACAGCGAAGCCTACGGATAATTACATATTGACAACAACGGATCAATAGTCACCGAAATTCAGACTGAAATCTAACAGGTAATCCTGAATTCTGCGATCATTGGGCAAGTGACTAAACAGCAATTTTTTTCGTGCCATCTGATCCCGACATTAAAGTTATTTTTTTATCTCCGGGAAAACAATGGGAGCTTTTAATAACTAAAGCAAATAATGCGAAAAACGAAAATTAAAAAATACCGTTAAAAATATCGATGTAAGCACACAAAACGAATATCCGAAAATAACGAATACTTGTCAAGTTATTCCATTCGAAGTTTAGTGCTGTGTGTCCGTATCTCACCCGCCTGGTCAGTCAGTAAATAGAAGCCTCATTGATATTTTAGCGCGATATAAACTAGTGGGGTGGGTATATATTTTTTTTTCCGGATCCGGAACTGAATCGCAGGTTCAGGAACTGCATCCCGGATACGTATCCATCAGATGAATCCGGTATTTCCATATAGATGACACTCAACACTAGCACTCCTTTGCGCTGGTCACGCTAGATTACGTCTGTTTAAACGAGTCCAAAACTGCATAGATTGCTCACGTTGCGGTAAATTAATTATTCGTGCTTGATCAATTAATCCGGTGTTTTGTTTTTGTCGCTATTGCTTCGAGGAAAGGTGCATTTTTTGTTTTTAATATTCGGCGAAGGAACTTAAAAATCAGTCTTAGCCTCTTATGTTAAACAAAAACGAAAGAAAATAAAATGCAAATAAGAATTTACGATCAAAAAACTTACGTCGTCCGTTATCATTTTAAAATCGATTAAGCAAAGTCAACTAATTATAATACAAGTATCTAATAAATAGATATAATAAATGCTATTACACAAACACAAGTATATATTTACCTGCTACAAAAAATATGTAGGCTTAATTGTCGAAAAAGCCTTATTTTTTTATTTTTCTTTTATTATTTGTCATCGGGAAAAAAATATACGGAAAAGACTTGAAAAATTGCGTAGAATTTGATGGCTTGTTCAAGGTCAATATTTTAGCTTCCATGGTGGAACCGTGTGAACCTGGATCTTGTCAGAGTTGCGGATACGTACCTGGTACTCGGAGTTACATCATCAACTCAGCTGTCAGATATCCGCGAATAAGTATCTTTCCGGACTTACCTATTACTAATATCTCTACATTAAAATACGGAATTACAGAAAAAACTAAGCGATCAAATGCGCTTTTATAACAAATTGAAAATAACGAGCATGCATGCTAAGTTCTATCTAAATTCTTTGTCAAATAACGAATAGAGAATATTTCTCTTCCTTTTTTTTTATTTCTTTCCCTTCCGGCTATATATAGGAATTTATTCTTTAATAATATTTTTTTCGATCTTAAAAGGAAGCGGGAAATGCATTTAAAAAATAATGAATGAATGAATGAATGAATTAATTAATTATTTAATTGGTTAATGCGAGTTTATTAAGTTTGAACCCGATAAACTTTTATTTTTTGTTGTTTTTTTTTTTTACTCAAATTAAAACTAGAAAAATTGTTGCTTCAAGTTCACTTGTAATTTTTATAAGGAAATTAAAACATCATTTGTTATTATGAAGCAGATTTGTTTAGCGTAATTTACATAATGATCAATGTAGTCGTTGATTTAGAACTTGTGATGATGTAAACTTAAATTTTTTTAAGATTATACCGAAAGTTCGTTTATAGATGAAAAAAATCAGTCGAAGGAAACGGAAAGTTTCAGTAACATATAACAAGAACTGAGTAAAATTAGTTCGTTATTACAGGCAATGAATAAAATTCAAAACAAAATAAATTTCAATGAAGGATATAGAAAAATTAGTTACATTTATAGCAGAGCATTGTGAAATGATAAAGAAAAGTGAAGAATTAAAAAGGAAATAAACTAAGCACGCTCTAAAGTTTGATAGAAATAAATCGTCAAAGGGATTAAGAAATCAAATGAATAACCAAATAAACAAAAATCAAATAGAATTAATAGCAATGATATCTGATATATATTAGATTAGACGATTGGAATATAATTCGATATTAATTTATATTAATATTATAGTATTTTAAGATAAGATTAATGATTGTACAATGTGGAGTGGAGGAATCCAAAACTTAATTGGATGGTTTTCAAACATTTTCATATGTAAAATAAAATAATAAAAATAATAAAAATAATAAAAAAAGAAGACGATAATCTTTAATATTACTATTAGTATTAAATTTATAATTCATACAAAGAAGAAATGTTAAATATTTGTAAGAAAATCATAAAGTAGAGAAACACAAATAAAGTTGCTTTTAGTTTAAAAAAGGTACATATGTAGTAATAAAATAGAAATACTCGAAACGAATAGACTATGAAATGGCGTCTAAATTACCGGATTAAACTGTACTAACTTGACACATTAACCTATTTTTGCTTAAATTTATTTTTTTATTCATTTTTTCATTCACTTTTTTCATATTTCGAATTGCTGCGGTTTAGATTTGACTCTGTTCCACAATTGACCCGTCTGATAATGGTTTTCTCGGTGAATTCGTTTTAAAATTAATATTAAATTAAAAATTGATGGACGGCTAACGAGATGTATTTAATTTTTTTTATAAATGATATATATATATATATATATATATTCATTATTATACTGAAGTGATTCAGAATTTTTCTTTCATACATTGACAAGACATTCACAATGGAAGAACTGTTACGCGAGACTGGCCCGAATCCATAATTGCGGTTTTATAGCGGACCACTGCAGTAAATTAATTGATGCACGGATGCGGCGATTTGTGCAAGTTCGAGAAAGAATGATCAGATGTGAAATCGGAGATACTGTGTCAAGCAATGGTAATTACGGCACAGTGCGTCAAAAATCACATGTACGCACTTTCCAACTATTCGTCGTTAATCGCTTCTATTTCTCTGATTTTTTACATATATTTCGTCCCCTACGAAACATGCTCGTATTTCCAGGTTAATTCTTTCATATTATTATTATTATTACCTTTCTGTGCTGTTTCATTTTCAGGCGAAACGGGAATTAAGCGAAAGTGGAAAGTTAGAAAAAACGGCTAAATCATTAAGACTGTTTTACTTTTTCGAGCGGTAATACCTAGGCAAATTTCAGTAAAATTACATTATTGTTTGATTATGTTGTTTCCTTTTTTTTTCATTTCAAAAAAAATAAATCTGTTCGTATCAAATTTTTGTATTTTTAAATTTATTATTATTACTTTAAGGATCGCACTTTTTCGTTAAAATTAATCATTACGCACGATTATTGCAGATGTTAAAATTTACCACTTAAATATACGTACGTATGGGAGACGATAGGTTTATCATTTTCGGTACAGTAATATAGTTACGTGAAAGATTAAAACGCTGTTATTTAATTCGCGGACAATTAAATATTAAAGTTAGTCTCTGGTATAGCTAATTTTAAAGTAATTTGTAGTTCTTTTAACGATAGCAACTACCGCTTCGTAGTTGTGCATTTACACTAAAGTTTAATCGATTAGAATAGTAGCGACGAAATTCCCTTTTTTTTTTAATTAGCGAAGGTAATCGATTATTTAGGAAAACTCTGATTAGGTATGTAAAATCGTGTAATTGCAATTAGTTGTAAAATGTTCAGTTCTGCCGTGCCGGATGATTCGATTTCGGTTCAACGCGTTCATCGATTTCCTATTACTTTCAATGCATGCAAAAAACTAAATTTGCTGACTCTGTCCGCAGAGATAAAAAAAAAAAAAACGAGAAATTTCTCAGAGGTGTTAATATAAAGATAATTTAAAAGGGGTGAGAGTGTGCGATTAAGAAATAACTTATTGGAAAAATTTTCCATCTGTCCTAGAATTAAAATTTGACCGATTTATCAGGTAAGGAGCTCGCGACGCGAGGATTTTTTAGCACCACGATACAGATTTGGCAGGTTAAGAGTGGCCGAAAATATATATTTAGGTGCATTGCAGTGAAAGAAATAACCAAAAAATTCCATACCATTAACGAGATAATAATAATAATAATATTGAGGCTTTTTCCGTGGAGGCAAGTGAAGAAATTCGAAGTTCACATTTTTGCGTACGATTCGAAAAAATATTTAACGGATGTCAACAAATCGATGTACATTCCAAAATACTTTTTCGGAGTTCCAACGATACAATTTCTTGCCGTATTTCCCACGATTTCATTATTCTTCTTTCCGAGTTTACGTAATTAATTTACGTTTAAAATCTTTCTTTTTTTTTAATAATTAATTTACGTTTAAAATCTTTTTTTTTTTTTTTTTAATAAATTTACGTTTAAAATCTTTTTTTTTTTTTAATAATTAATTTACGTTTAAAATCTTTTTTTTTTAATAATTAATTTAAATTATTTTATAGGCTAATTACACAATTTTATGTCTAACGCCAATTTCGCTCCGTTCTCGAATAGCGCGTCCAGCTTTATAATGGCTGATCTAGCAAATTCCTCCCGCTAGAGAAATTCCGCTATTAATCCGGCTGCCATAAATTTAGTTGCTACTTGAGTAATACTTTTTAAGACCGCTGCTGCACTATCTAAAGTTCGCGCCAGTTTTCAGGGGGAGTTTCCTATGTTTTTCTGTTTCATCGTTTTGTTTTCCTCTGTATATGCACCGTTCGATTTTTCACAACATCTATCATTTTTTACCGCATGCTAAAGTAAAGTAAGTTCCACAACCTTGATAAGGTATCAGGGATTGTTAAGGTCAGGCCCGTGCCAAGAATTTTTTTGGGGGGGGTGAAAATTTTCTTTGTATATTTATTTTTTATAAATAACAATACATTTTTCACTAATATTCGTACTATTAATAATTTCCATCATTTTGATTTACATATCATATATTATTAATTTACATAAATGAATTACCCCCCGTATATGAACATTAATAAAAATTACACATATGTTATTAATTATACTCGTAATAAAAATTTTTTTTCGCATAAAATATTAATGAAGTACCCAAAAATATGGAGCAAATTTTTTCTTTTTTCTTTTAAAAGTAGGTAAAAACACCCTAAAAAATCATCAATATTTATTTTAAATTTGTGATTTTTTTCAGATTTCATTTGTATTTATAATAACTATTTCAGTTCTTATGGGACGGCGGGGAGGGGGGGGGGGTAACCCCCCAAACCCCCCCGTGGACACAGCCTTGGTTAAGGTTAAACTTTCTTCATAATGGTATTGAGCCTAATCGAACTAAACAGAGAATATTAGCACCAGCAGTTCTTCGTTTGTACTACTTGGGATTCGCTTTTACTTTCGCCCAGATAATTCAATTTCAGGTTAGATAAACAACACCTGGGATTAATTGTATACCGGCAACTCTCGAAAACTTACGACACCTCTGGTGTTTAAGAGCTAAACAAGACTTAACCACTAGGCTACCGCGTTGCTACCGCGTATGTATGTACATATATGCATGCGTATTTTATTGTATTTACGATTACAATAGATAAAAAATATACATATGTAAACCGTTATTACTTTCTCACTTCGCGACTACTTACATATATGTATATGTTTAAAAATGGTACATATATGTATGTACATACATATATGATACTTAGTTTACATATTGCGGGGATATTCGATTATTATTACTTAGTGATTCACCGGCTTAGAAGGAAAAATAACTAAAATCAACTAGCTCTAGAAAAAAAAAAAACTCCTCGCCAATGTTATATGCTTACTCGCCCGAAAAAAATAGAAATCGCTGCTTTCCGATGACGATACGAAAGAGGGTATAGTTCGACGGAATTACCTATCTATATGTAATTTTGCAACGACGATAACTGCTAGATAGAGAGTACAGGGGGGGGGATGTGTTCTGCTCGGCTTATTCCGTATATACAATTTCCAGTAAAAGTGAACATCATATTAAGTCAGCATGACACACATGCTCTAGTAGATTCAGAATTCTTCCGTTTATCGGACGTTACGCAAGATTACACGTATAGAGAGAACTTTTCACAGATATATGCAAGTGTATAATTCCGGCGGGCCGGGTTTTCTACGCGTGTGTCGGAAACACACAACTAGGACCAGCACGTCTAGCTGTGGCCGCGTCGTGTCATCCAGTATTTGCCGGAATCGCCGGGAAACACGCTGGAACGATTGCCTGATGGGATAGGGAATCGCGCGAAGCGGCGACCGGCATGCAAGTCGACCCGCGAGAGCACGTGTTTTTTCGTCGAAGATGCCGGCTGCCAGCCGAGTCGCGCTCATACGTCACACATATCACGTGCTCGCACATTCGCCGGTCGCTCCACTATTCGATTTCCCGCCAAAAGGAAAGCCTGAAAATTCTCTCTGGCCGCCAGCCACTCTCCTATTCTTGCATACGGCGCTCGTCTTCCCGCTAATTAATTAAACTTCTTCAATTCGCGTGATTTTCTGTCGCTATTTTTCATAACTAACAATATATGTATTACGTATATTATTATTATTATTATTATTATTATTATTGTTATTAATTATTATAATTATTTTCGTTCGCGACGAAATACTCTTTTAAGCTGTGTCGTTCTTGTATTTGTTCGATCGCTTATTAATAATTAAAGGATGATAGATAGATAGATAGATAGATAGATAGATAGATAGATAGATAGATAGATAATTAATTAATAAGAATATCGTGGAAAAGGACGAGCGACGCACGTTATTCTGTAGCGCGGCCGGGTGATGGAGGGCGGCGAGTTGAAGGCTTAACGAGCGCGATCGCCGGTGTCGGTGCGTGGTCGCTCGATTCCGTCGCTGCTCGACAACTCTCGCTGGCACTAACCTACATAGCAACCGCATAACCATAAGGGGATTCCGAGCTTCTCGGCAGCTGCGGCGGTCGGCTGAGCGGCAAGGCGGGTCGGGCGGTCGCAGTTTCGACTGTTTAGTCACTCTGTTCCGGACATGCCGCTTGTGTCGACGTCGAGTTCGATTTCGCTTTCATCGTTACCGCTAGAAGCTTTTCAGGCTGCTGGTTCTTTTCGCTCAAAAATGTTCGTTCGCTGATTTTTCGCGTTGCTTCTTCGCGCCTTTTTCTATGTTTTTTTTTTGTCCCCACTTAGCTTCCGCTACTGTTGTTACTATTGCCGTTAAAATTAATTTCCACAGGAAAATTCGTTTTTTCGATAATTTTTAATTTTGTCGGTATTTTTTATTTTTCTCTCCCAATAATAATAATACATGATACATAATAATACATAAGTAGATGAGTCGCGTTGGAAATTATCGAAATTCCTCCATCATCCCTTTTTGTACACACACACACACACGCACACGCGCGCGCGTGTGGAGTAATGTATTATAAAAAAAGTGCGCGTTTTTGTTATAATTATTAAGCGTAGTTTTCGTTTGTCGCCTGGTGTGCGTGTTTGTTTTTAATGGCTCTTCGACTGCATGCGTGCCATACGTCGTCGCCGGTAATGGTCTCCCGGGGTCATCTAGTCGTGTACAGTCCGATTCGATCCAGCAGCATTATGACTTCTCAGGACGCAGTGGCTCCGTTCAACGGTACCGGCAGCTTCGTAAGGGAGTTCGTTTCCATAAACGCTTTCGTCCTCTGCGTGGCGTTGCTGTACGTCTTCGTCAGCCTGAAGAAGAGGTTCGTCGAGTATAGCCGAGCCCGAAGTAAGTACTAACGCGGAAGTGCCCGTTGCCAACCTATAATAGAGAGCTTGGCTTGCGTCGACCGTCGTTATAGTTAGTTGCAATAGCCCCGCGCTACTTTTTCGAATTTTTACCGTGGCGGCGCAACACTTGCACTGAGCTATTCTAGCCAGCGTGTTTCCCCCCAATCCCACCCCAATATTATAATCAATTAGCGCGAGTTGACATTGGTTCTAGGCCGCGCGTTCTTTCGTTCACACATCGTGTCCTCCTCAGGTAAATCACGCCGAAAACCCCCCACCCCACCCCACTATCGGGTTGTGTATTAGACAATTCAAATTTTAATAATCAATCACTTTACATTACGATTGTCTGCCGGCTAATTACGCGCCTTTCCAAAATGACCTGTAACAACACCGTGTATGTGAAAATATTGCTAACGGCGATTTCTTCCGAATTTTCGAAAAGTACACACACACACACACACACACACTCCACAAATCTCTTAATTCTGATATTCGTTCGCGCACCTACATTTTATTGTTCATTTCGCGGATACTCTTAAGCATTTCTTGCACGCGTTAGTGCGGTTTCGGCATACAGTAAGATAAAGCAATTTCCATCATTACCGAAAATTGTCGTGCGGTTTTTCGATTATCGATTTTCGACCTCTTACTACACAAATGTGTAACCAAAGTTTTTTTTTTGTTTTTATTTGTTTGTTTTTTTTTTTTTTAGCAAAATTGGAATATTTTATACTGCTGCTATGCTACTGCTACTTTATACAGTTTTGAATTACTTTAATGCTGATTTTCCGTTGAAAATAACAGCTACCTTCCAGGCTCAGTTGAGCAGTTTTTTGTTTAATTTTTATTTATTAATATGTTTTTGTTTTTTTTTTTTATTTTTCATTATTTGTTCGCGTACGACTTTTGACTGTTTTTTATTTTTTTAACAATTTAAATGGATCTCACAGGGCAAAAATGCCCGTTGTGTGAGTGCCCAACACTCTTATCAACGTTTATTAAAGAAAGATACAAATTACAAAAATTACAACTATTTTAACTTATTCCTTAAATATTTAAGTAAGAGTATATAGAGCGCTGCCTATTCTGTACAACTAAAATGTACAAATAGGTAGTCACGACGCTCGGAATCAAAAAGAAGAATATATACATATGACAATACATAACATATCGCGTAATATGCAACTGTACATCGGTACATGCAGACAGCTTAATATTTCCAAATCGAAATGATCCTCTGATAGAAACTTAAACCCCAGAAAGGACACGATAAAGTAAAAACCAAAATCCATAAATAAAGAAGCATTGAAGAGTAGCGAGATATAGAACGTAACATGATCTTTAATTTTTGCACCATTCCTTCAGCCATTCTTACAATTTAGATCGATTTTAATGATAGAAGCCTATATCACAGATGTACATCATCAAAAACGATTTTAATGATAGCAGCCTATACCACAGACGGGGGAGTTTCTTTAGAGTAGATTTTAATAACACGAATGATGGCGCTTAAAAGGTTCCCAATTTACCGGAGAAAGACACTGAAATAAGAGGAAAAAGTTAAAAAATATCATCAATAAAGTGTACATGTTCTCACTATTCACGCTAGCATAATAACGCTGTTTGTGGCAATAATAATAATAATAATAAGGAAGTATTAAAGAAAAAAAATGTAATTTCCGTAATAAGCTGATTACTGGCGGAGATATTACGCATTTTAATATTATTTTTGTATATAGCTTTTGACCGTTTTTGCTGATGTAATCATTTATTAGAAATTGTACCGGCCAACGATGGCCCCCTTTGACGTTCGGTAATAAGCACTGTCTGCGCAGCCATCAAATAACGTTGTAAGTCTTCTTAGACTTTCCTGTAAGAAGCGAAAAAATTTTCATTAGAATATGGAGAATTTATTAACGGCTGAGTTACCAACCCGGCTGATGTATATCATAAATTAGAAATAGAAATAATGAACTCGATGCCCTAGTGAATACTACACTTTTTAGTATCGAATCATTTAACAAGATAGAACAAATTTAAATCGTACAAATTATAAAACGTTTTCAGGCATAGATGATCAGTTAAAAATTAATAAAGTTTGTTCTGATCAAGGCCGTGTCCGTCGTTGGGGGGACTTCATTAGAACTGAAATAGTTATTATAAATGCACAAAAATCGCGAAAAAAAATCAAAAAATTAAAATTGATTTTTTTTTTTTTTTTTTTTTTGGGTGTTCTCTTACCTTTAGAAGAAAAACGAAAAAATATGCTCCATATTTTTAGGTACTTCGTTAATATTTTATGTAAAAATTTTTATTACCAGTATAATCAATAACATATGTGTAGGGGTAATTCATTTATGTAAATTATTAATATATAAATCAAAATGATGGAAATTATTAATAGCACGAATATTAGTGAAAAATGTATTGTTATTTATTAAGAATAAATATGCGGAAAAAAATTTCAATCCACCCCCTCCCTTTCAAAATTCTAGGCACGACACTGGTTCTGATTGAAAAATATCGTATATGTAATATATCGTTTGTTAAACTTGTTATAATTTTATTCCAAATTACTATAATAATAATAGTCTTTAACTAATATCTAGTCACTTATAAAAAAGTGGCAGTATTTTATTATCGTTCGGAAATATATATTTACATTAGGAATTGTGGAATAAAATTTTTTTTCCTAAAAAAAATAAATCTTTAAGGTTTATACTAAAAATTTAATAAAAATACATTGAAAAGTAAAATATAATTACTCGATAAAAGAGAATTTACAGAGTGTAAAATATTCCTTAAAGTAACTTAACCATTCATATCTTAATTAGAATGTTTCGTTGTACTGAAATTTCAATAATAATTAAAAACCGCATTAAATATTCGTCCATGTGTTTTTGCAATATCATCTGGCATTTATAGAAAACGAATGTTTCGTTGTACTTATTTAATTGGTACAGTTTAAATTTAGTGTGTTGTCAGGGACTTTAATTATTTATCAGAAAGCTGTTTAATGTCTCCTTAAAGTATTATATTATGCTGTGCAATATATTCATCTCTTTTAATCTTTTACTTTTTAGTGCGTGTTTATTGAATTTTTAGAATAAATCTTAAAGTTGGTATTTTTTTTTCTTTTTTTTTTTTTTTTTTTTTTTTATGTCGGGTGAATTAAAATAAAAATATTCGCTAATAATAATCACACGTGGAAGGCAATGGCAAACCACCACGTACAACATCATATGCGCGCTAATTATAGTACACAGCAGACATAAATAGGGGACCGCACTTTTGTAAAACGATGTAAATCAAACGATTAATAATTTCAGTTCCGAGTGTAGTCTTGCGTGTGTGAACACATTCGTATTGCATATAATAATTGCCTGGTACACAACCTATATCGGCACAGATCAAAATGTACGAATAGGTTGCGCTACGTAGCGTACGGCACCAGAAGAAGATGTCAGGTGGGATTACTCGAGAACAATTTAACAGCGAGTTTAAAAGGACTTTAAAAAGATTTTTTTTAATTTTATATAGTGATATATCCTTTGTATTATTGCATTTGCGTTTCGTGTTCCGCCGTTGTGAATACGCCCTTATCACTTTGTAATCAATCCCGGGTAAGATGCGCAATCATTCGGTATTTACAGTTAAAGGGGGGAAGCGCCGATCAGCTTAAAATCGGCGATAAAAATATGTCGCGATTTTAAAATATTCCAAACACTTCCGAATCCTAAATTGTTAGGCTCACTTCCGCGCCACCTCCTTTGCCGCGTTCTTCTAAAATTTGAGATTCACCTTGCTTGTTTTTCTTATTCTTCCAATTAAAATGTAGTCATCTGCAAAAAAAAAAAAAATCGGTTTAATTCTTTCCAACCGTTACCATTTAGAATTATTCAAAAAGAAAAAAATTAGCGCTCGAAGAATTCAAATTTTCATCGGGTTCTTTTTCAAATTCTCCTCCTAAATGCTTACATTTTTGACGTATTTTACGGTCTATTTAATCTTTTCGTGCCCTCCTCCCCATTAGGCTCAGTAGATAAACGGGGAAGTTTAAAAATTATTTTTTGGTAGTTTTAAAATTTGACAATATCGCGGTGTTATTACTTAGTTGTTTAAGAAAAACACAAGTGCAATGCGGGGCTGGCCTCTTCAATTGTCTCAACGATTCCGTTTATTTCATTTAGTTTTTTCAAAGAAAATTGAAAATACCTCTTGATCGCTACTGCTCGACGAGTCGAGGAAAACAAACTTGACGAAAACAGCTTCGTAGCGCAATCTTCTTAACTGAAATAAATGACAAAAGTTAACTCTATTCCCCTTGACGAAGTGTTGACTTTTTCAAAAAATAGCGTTCTGAAACGCTTCATCGTAATGCTATACAGTAGTTTTTAGTCTGAAATTCGATGCGGCACAAGCTGGATTAGTGAAAGAAGTAGTCTCGTCTGCGAAAAAAACATTTTCTTACTTAACTTAACTTCCTGCAATTTCGGTTCTTTTGTGCATCTGCCCCTCTTAAACTTCCGTCGAGATTCCTTTACTTCGTTGTTCTATAGCGCTCTCCGCAATACCCTACCCTGCTGCTGTCGTCTTCCTGTTTCTATACAGAGTTGCTGCCACGGAAGTCGACGAGTGTTTAAACGCGAGGGAAATATTTTGCACGTAGACGTTCTTGGTAATGGGGGGGAAATGGCAATTTCTTTTTGGTCCTATCATATCTCAGTGTAAAACACAGGGTGATCCCCACGATCTACATCTGCTACGGCTTCTTTTTATCTTTCTTCTGTACGATGACTGTACGTAACTTTTCTGGAAATTATTAGTTTTTTTTTTTTTTTGAGTTATATTTACGCCGTAATCTACGTTATAGTTTAAAATTAAGTATGTACAACGGCTTGCGTTCAAGGTCACAGTTATGAACCGCCCGGTATACGAGAAACTTTAAATGCTCTATGGAAAAAAAGTTATATACTCTTGCCAAGATTTAAATTCACTGTTAAAAGTTTAAAAGGCTTCCATGCTAATTTAACGGCATTCTTTTCAAAGAAATAATGCCTAATTGATTTATGACATTTCAGGAGCCTTTTCTTTTTTTTTCTTTTTGTAATTCGACCTGTCTGCTGTGTCAGTTATTCCCCTCTCTCCTTAACGGAAGGTGTAAAAGCGCTACTAAATCGTCAAGAACGATTTACAGTCCATATCGGTAAACTAATTATCCGGCGTATTTTGTAAGTACTGAATTTGTGATCATTGATTTGTTTGGTTAGTCTGTTAAAAATGTTAATTAATGGCAGGTTTAGATATAGGAGGTATTGATTCTAAAAGAACTATGCGAATTGAAAATAATTTTGATGCAAGAACTGGGGAAGAAAAGAAAAGTGCAATTACATTTTTACGCGATCGAAGATTGCGAACGGACAAAAGCCGCTATAAGTAAATAAGAAGAAACGGAGAGGATTAAGGACACGCTATAAGGAATAGTAGAGAGATCCGTTAGTAAAAGTGGTAGGTAGAACGTTCAGCAGCGATGGAAGAGAATTAAAAAAGAGGATACAATCAGCGGAAAATTATGTATAAATTAAAAAGTAAAAGGGTGGAGAGGACAAAAGAACGGAAAAGCGACGAGGGAAATAAACCGTGTTCGAAGCGTAGATGACAGTTTACCGTGAGAGGTGAACGGTGCAAAGAAGGAAAGTTGGGAGACTAAGAATGAAGCGGAGATCCGGTTTGGTTAGGTAAGTAGAATTAGAATGGAAGCGAAATAATAGTTACTAGCTGCAGGCAAATTCAGAAACGTCAAGAATCTCCCGGTAAGCTAAAGCAGTTGATCTGCTGTGCCTTCGATTCCGGAATGTCTCTAGATATCCATAAGAAATCAAGTTGGATAGAGTGACGAAGGAAAAGGATATAGAAAACGCGCCAGAAGAATTATATAGTCAATAGAGCAAGAGGTGAGAAGGTCTGTAAGACACTTTGGGAATCTGATATAGATATTGTGAGAGATCAGTGAGAAAGAAGTAAAGAGAATGTAAAAAAAAAAAAAAAACCGAACAGAAAGAAGGAAGTTAAAGAGATTCAGAATAGCTTAGCGAAGGTACTCTGTAGGATCCCTTAGAGTCGTTAGTGAAGATTGTAAGGCGGTTTTGGTAAATAGTGTTTAACGAATTTAAGAATTACGATTTTTAATAACACGCTGAGGAGTAGGTTTCGATGGAGTAGTTGTAAAAAAGTAATTAACAGGGCGAAGATACGAAGAAATGTTGAAGAAGTCTAGTTATCATGAGTGAAAGTATATATATTTTTATATATATATATATGGTGAAAACTGGCAGCGGACAGAGATGATAGTATTGGGGAATAAGAGTGGATAAGGATGTAAGTAAACGTTTAATAAGAAGTCGGCGGTCCAGAAAAGATCTTTGAGTGATAAACGACAGCGTGTGAGATCACGTTCATATATTGAAGCTTGTGTAATACAAAAGTTGTAGGTTTTTTTGGGGAACTGTATATTTTTTTTCAATAAAAGGATAATAAACTGAATTTATAAAAATCATTAAAGAATCATAAACAGACATGCGTAATTTAAACGAGTTTACTACATTTTCAATTGTGAAGGTTGACCTCGAGCGCTGTAATTTCATCTTTCTGCGTATTTATTTCGCCTTCCCCATCCGAACGTTGTGAATTCGCTAACTAATCTGAACTTTAGAATGACTATTCCCCGGAACATCTTCGTGTAATCATCTTAGTTTTATTCATCGTGTGCTTTCAAAATAGTCCTACTATACTGATGGTGCGAAATCGTCCCCTACTGCTTGTTCTGTTCTCGATGCCGAACTTTATGGCATATTCCTAGCCCTTGAATCTATAGTTAAATCTCCACCCAGCACAGTCGCATTTTGATTGTATCTGATTCGCGTGCAGCTTTTTGGATACCCTTTTCCAACAAACTCCATTGAACTACATAACTACTTTAAAAGCTGATAGTATCCTCCTACCAGATTACTTTCCTGTGGGTACCAGGCCACACTAGACTCATGGTTAATTTGTTAGCTGATACTGCTGCTAAGTCAGTTCTGCTGTGCTCCATGACTTGTGTCCCCTCGACATAATAAACTCCGTAAAAAGGTTTGTGCACTCCCGATGGAAGTAAGATTGGCTCTCCAAATAAGCTTGCTCTCTGAGGGAGATAAAACATGATATTGACCCCTGGTTCCTTCCTTCCGACCTTCCTAGAACTCATTTTGTCACTATGGCAAGACTCCGCATGGGACATGTTTCTCTGACGCACAATCATCTTTTACTCGACCGCGAACCTTTTTTTTTTTTTTTTTTTTTTGAATGCCCCGTTTGTTCCCTCCCTCCTGCTCCTTCAATAAAACACCTGCTCCTGGAGTGCCCTTCTTTTGATTTTCAGCGCTCTAATCACCGCATAGTGTCTCTGCAGTCATATCTGGCTAGCTCGTCCTTGAATATCGCAGACATTATTCAATTTCTTTATACAACTGGTTTGTTTCGAGTCATTTAGCGTCTCCACCGTGATAGGGGCGTAATAGCCCAGACAGCTGCACATCGCACTCGAAACAAAAAATCACCGAACAGATCGTTTTCCTTCGGGTTTTCACTTCAGCACTATGCTTTTTCTCTTTCTCTCTCTCTCTTATTGCGATGGCCCGTTGTATTTCATTTATGACGAAATTATGTTCATTACCCCGGTCATTTTTCGTTAAAATCTTTTAATGATTTAAATTCTTTGGATGAAGAGTTTTAAACTACTCGCCTATCATCAGTGAAATGGAAAGTTTCGTGCATATTTATAATTGTAGATATTTTTTCAAATCAGCGTTCACGGAATTATCCTGTGAAATTTTTTAAGAAAATGTCAAACGATTTATTTTTAAAACTTTCATCGAGCATTTCACCGAACCCTTATTTTTTTTCTTTCAGTGTTGATTTTTTGGCGCGTAGATTCGTTATGACGTCCGTTTTCGGTCAATGTTATATTGCGCATATGATAAGATCTAAAAATTATCCTCTTTGACATTATTGTTTTTTCATTATGCATTGAAATATGCGTGAAAAAATGGTATTAATTATCATTTATTTATTTTTAGCAAGTATAAAATTGCCATTTTTTTTTTTTTTTTTTTTTAATAGTTTTAACATTAGCAAATACACCGTCTAGTATTATAATTATAGGTTTTTTTTTGTTTTATTCTAAATAAAAAAAAAAGGAAACAAACTACAGCCGGTATACTAGAATCCCCCTGGTATTGCTGCAACAGTTATTTATTAAAATCGTTATATAAGGAAAGTTTAAACACTGATTTTTAGTTTAATTTTTTGGAATCGATGGAACGAACTGAAGTTATACGGATAGACTTTGTCGAAATCAAAAGATTATTTTGAGAGGAGATCGATTCTTTGTTGATCGATTGATGGGAGTGTTCACAACTGTGTTAGAATCGTGAGAATTTCGCTATTACAACTTTTTCAGTATTTCAGATTTCATCTTCATATTATATATGTACTTTTTTGGTTCAACGGGAAACAAAAAAAAATCCTTCTCGGTAATATTTTCTATTTACATTTGAGAGCTTTATGAGAACCTTCGTAAAAGCGAGGACGGTGCGAACGATAAGAACAAATTGTATTTCGAGTTTATCGATTTGTTTTATTTTATTTTGACAAGAATTATTTTAATAGACTACGTTGGTTTATTCCTATGGCTGAGGAGCCTTACAAAAAAAAGAACATCACGTAATAATATGCACGACAGAAATAAATTTTTAACACTGTCGTGAGTAAACTTAACAATGTGTTCAATTAATAAATACAATCGCGTAAGATGTTTTTGTTATTATTATTACTATTTTTAAATTAATACAGTAAAATACACATCGAATTAACTCTTAGGTAATATTTTTTTTATTTGCGATACAGTTGGGAACATCTTTTACGATACTTTTCAGGTAACTATTTGAGATTCGGGAAAAAAATTACTTATATTACAGACGTAATAACGGAATTTTGTAAGAAAAGTATATAAGACATCCAATTCAGAAATATATATCCAAGTACTATCTTCGGCTAGATGGAAGATACTCGTGAACTCGTTTAGTACATATTTTACTTAATTCGTGATGGGATGATTTATTCCTATCGTTGTTATAAAAATTAAAGCTCTAAGCTGTATGTTTCAATGTACTTCTCCATAATTTCATAATTCTCATTCTGCGTCATATTAAAAATATTTCTACCGTCAAAAATTATTAGTCTAATTAAAAACGGTCCTTCACCTATCGCTGAAAATCAAAGTACTTTTAGCAGCACCATTCCGTATGTTACGCTATCGGTCAAAGGTCACATAAATGCGCATATATAAAGGTCTGAAGCACGTTTTTAGATCTGGGTTGTGTTCATAAATTGTTCGGCCGATAATAAGATATTCGCGACAATGTTCCCAATTAGTTGCCTGTTATCGAGTTGTAATATTGATAATAAATGGATCTATTTAGTGAACACGCTGGTCGCTCGCGACGATTTATTAGTTATACACAATTAAGTGAACCGCTTCTTTACACAGCTGCGTTACAATTGTTGCGCAAT
Source organism: Icerya purchasi (assembly GCA_039619475.1). Classification (NCBI taxonomy): domain Eukaryota; kingdom Metazoa; phylum Arthropoda; class Insecta; order Hemiptera; family Monophlebidae; genus Icerya; species Icerya purchasi. The sequence continues at coordinate 292,982,859 of CM077115.1, read as the reverse complement.
ATCGGGCTCAGCGGTTAAGAAGGATAAAAGCGATCGGTAATCTTTTAAAATGGTTTTTGTAACATCTGCCAACCGTGTTTAGGTTTACGATTTTGGAATTGTATGTATCAGTTAAAACTATGCATTTTACTTCAGTCGACGGGATTTAAAGTTACACTTGTAAAAAGATTTATATGATACTTCTGAAAAAGTCACTTCAGGGTCGCGGTTCTGACTCCAACGGAGTTTTAAGCGAATTTCAAGAATGAGCAGCCGTTTGCAATTAAAGAATCAAAGTAAAAAAATCTAAAACGCTCCAATCTAACCTAGGATTTTGTTGAATCAAGCGAAAGCTTGTTTAAAATTTAAAATTTTGCGATGCTGGTTTATACTGGAACACCTGTATCGTAAATATTTAATCTGGCACTCGTTTTAAATAAGGGCTATAGGACTATAAACATAGATGTGGATTATGTTTTGACAGTATGTTGGTACTAAGGGGACATCCATTTTTCAGTCGTATCGCTCGATTTCGAGCATCGTAACTACCTATTTGTACATTCTAGTTGTACAGATTAGTGTGCTCATGGCAATTGTTATATGCAGTACAAATGTGTACACACGTAAGACTACATTCGGAACTGATAGTAACTGTTTGATTTATATCGGCATATACAAGTGCAGTCCTGTGTATGTCTTTTATGTGCTGACCTAGCGCGCATATGATGTTGTACGTGGTGGTTTGTCCCATTGCTTTCCACGTGATTATTAGTAGAGTAATTTAATTCTTTGTAATAAGTTCTGTCGTCGCCCGGGATCGAACCCGTGACCTCCGTAATGAAAGTCAAGCGCTCCAGCAACTAGGCTATCGCGACGACATGTCCATTAATTACGTGAGCTTAAAATGAGCGAGTCCAGCGAAATCTCATCAAATCGCATTTAAACTAGGGGTGGCGGGATAATTTAAAATCTCACTCAACTTTTAAAGAATGTACATTATTATACAGATAATAGAAAAAAAATTATTACATTTTTCTTTCACTTTTTTTGGAGTGTTCCTCCCATTTTACACGCTTAAAAATCTCACGGCTATTAAAAACGTTCAGAGTTTTTAAAAGAAACAAAAACCGGTATAGATTACACGAATGCCTATGGAGTGAGTGAAAAATGTCTGCTTTTACTTTCAACTCTACTAAAATTAAATAAATTCGTTATAGTATACCTTAACACGTTGGTTCCTTTATACTGTCTATATATTTGACCCTATCAAAATCTAACTGACGGCTCTTTTCTTTCTCGTTGGTTCTGGGTGTAGGTCCTTAGCTGGCATGCCCAAGGAAATAAAAAATACCTTAACACGTATTATTTTTCTGCTTTATAAAAAGATAGTCTTTTAACAACAACTACATATAGTGTAAATCTCACGTGATCTCACTAAATCTCACCAAGAGTAGGGGAGGGGTCTAAATTGAAAGAAAAACACCTCGTGTAATTAACGGAGATGACACTTAAAAAGATACGTTGATCATGCAGGTTTCATACCTCTATTTATTTTGGTTTTTTAATAAATCGAAAAAAATTAAAACAATTTTTTTCTCAAAAACGGTTTAATCGATTTGAATGAAATTTGGATATATTATAAAGGTATACAAAAGCTGCAACTCGGGGGAAAAAATAACAGTTCATAATCTTTATAATAATTATTAGAAACAAGCGGTTTTTTCTGAAATTATTATTATTTTTTATTTCTTTTATTGCAGAATAATCTCTCTAATTTATAAATTGTTCGAAACGGTACGACGTATTAAAAAAAAGAAGTAAAAACTGAATTTTTAATATAAAAATCGCTTTATTTCGGTGTTTATGAAACAACAGAAAACAGAAGGTCATTCGATTAATTTATAAGTGCCAACAACGTAAAATATTCGAAACAGTAATATGAAAACAAGTTTTTTTTTATTGAAATATTCAAGTGCTGAAAAAATAATTATAAGCCATATATTGAGATGTTAATAATTAATTTTTAAAAATTCAAAAAGATATTCTAAGTAAAATTATATTAATTAATTTTTTTGAATATCTTTTAATTTAAAAAAAATTGTTTTCATATTATTGTTTTGAATATTTTACATTATTTGCACTTATAAATTAAACGAATAACCTTCTGTTTTCTGTTGTTTCGTAAACACCGAAATAAATTTATATTAAAAAATTAGTTTTTACTTTTTTTTTTAATATGGCGTACCTTTTCGATCAATTTATAAATTGCAGAGGTTATTCTATATAAAAAAAAAGACGTGAAGAAAAAAATAGTTTCAAAATTGTACAAAAACATTACCATCGAGAAACAATAATTTCAGAAAAAATCGCCTGATTTTAATGGTTAAAGATTAGGAACTATTATTTTTTTCGAGTATAGTCTCTTTATTATATATCTCCATGATGTGTCCTAATTTCATTGAAATTAGTTTAGCCGTTTTTGAAAAAAAAAAAAGTTGTCTTCATTTTCTTCGATTTATTCCAGAACTAAAATAGAAAGAGGTTTAAAATTTGCAGAATCAATGTATCTTACATACTGTCAAAACCCTCTGGAGCCGATTCATTATGTTTATCATCCGATGGTTGTACTGGAAAAAGCATATTTACAACGCTCTATTGAGTCTTTTTTGAACGCAAACCGATAATATCCACGTACATCAGAAACACGAATTTCTATCTTTCCAATAATCCTGATAATGGTAAATCTTTTTTTTTTTTCTTTTTTTTTTTAAATATAAATTTTATATATTATCTTTTGGGCGCGCGCCAGCGGTTTTAATCCAACAGCTACAGAAATTAAGGAAAGGGTTAAATAGAGAGACGATTAGAAATAGAGCTTAGGAAAGATTGAAGTAGAGGGATTATATCTGGAGATGGAAAGGAAAGGACAAAGGAAGAATTATACGGAGCAATGCTAAGATTTTAGAGTACAAAACAGAGCGCTCAGAATCAAGGGCAGGGCATTCAAAGAAGATGTGGTTTACAATATATAGTGGAGTAGAAATGGAACTATGAAGGGGACAATCGGGTGAGGAGGACAGGGAAAAACGAAAACGAAAAGGGGGTAGAAGGGAGGGTGGATCTCAAATTTTAGAACACACCAAACTGTGACGAAAGTGAGCCCAACTCAGCGGTGCACTTTAGGACTTGAAAGTGTAGAATTTTTTAATTCACGGTGGTATGTTTACACTTTTTTCAACACAGTGTGTGTGTGTGTCTGAAACGTATTTATGATGATGAAAGTTTTAAACATTTATTGTGACACTTTATAAATAGTATACAATGTAACCTAGCAGTCGCAGCAATATCCATTTTTTGAGGATAGAAAATTGAAAACACTTTTCAAACAGTTCGAGTTTAAGAGGCTGAAAACCTTTTTCAAAATATCTGCGCAACCTCAGAGATCTTTTCTTGGGAATATCATTTTTTTTTTTTTTTAGCTGTACAATAAACTTGCGCAAACGGTTACATTTGAAATATCATTTTGCTTGCGAAGAGGTAATCGGAATTTTCATTTCGCGGATAGCTTCGGGAAAAAGAGTGAAGAATTAAAAACGATGACGATGAAGAAAACCTTTTTCCAGAACATTCGGACATCGATTGAAATTCTACTCTAATCGAGTGAAATTGCGTGAAAATTTTTCTAAAAAAAAAAACTCGAATTTTAAAAGATTTTTTTTTTTTTAAAATAATTTGTGGTCAGAGCCCGTCTGTGGGTTTCCAACATAATTACATGGTTTATTCATAAAGGTTCACATCGTCTTAATTTTAACTACGTCTAATGCAACACTAAATACTTTAAAACTCACGATAAGAGCCAGTATTGTAATAAATTATTTATATATCTACCTCTACAAGGAAACCGGCCCTCCGTAAAACTGAAATGTTTTTAGCAGCAAGTTTGGGAGAAAAGAGATGAATTTCGCATAAACATTATTTTTACATTCGAAGGCTATTTAGAAGAAAATTCGATTTTGCAGAGTGAATAAGAATTTGAATGCTGCTGGCATTGTAAAAGCGGAATGGTCAAATTCAAATGGAGCTCTCTAAGAGAAATTTATTCTCTGGATAACTTTAAAAGAGAAAAGAAGTGTCTGGTTATTCCTCGGCATACATTTAAAAACCAACTTTCAGACAGGCCTATTTTCGGTAATAAGAAATCCTACAAAAAAAAAAAAAAAAAGAAGAGAGAAAAAGAAAAAAAAAACTATTTTGGTGCAGATTCAGCTCTTGGTTGTTTTTCTTTTCGTTCCTATATCATCTCAGGTTAGCTACCACGTGTTTCTCGACCTTATAAAAATTCGTTTCACTGATTTTTTCCTATATACAGAAAGGACTTTATATCGTCACCCTTTTTAAATTCGTTTTCCTTTTTGCAAAATCAATGTTTCTCCTTGCTCGTTTTGCATTTTCGTGATATTTGAATACCGTGTTCCGCTTATCATTAGACAATCGTCGAACTAAAGGATCTTGATTTAAATACATTTTTAAAATAATAGCGATGAATAAAAAAAGCAAAAAAAAAAAAACAGGAGAATGGGAACGAGTAAGGCTTTTCGTAATTATGGGCCTAACGTAGTGTTTTTATTAAATAGTTTAAAGACCATTTGAAAATTCAAAAACAGAAGAGAACCGAAACTCTAAAGGATAACACGCCTTTTACGGGCTGAAAAAGTTTGATAGATAATTTGGAATTTTTGTTGTGTATTGAATGTGTAGTTCTCGATTTGCTTTTAAAATTGTATTTACCCCGTTAAACCGGTTCAATAGAGAGATACTTTAGTTTCTAAATTTGACCCGTAGATAGGAAAAGCCGAATTTGAACAGAGAAATGCGGTAGGTAGCCTGCGATATTTTTTTTCTTTCGAAAAACGGTATAAATTTCATTAGTAGTACGTTTATAACTGATGTTTCCTGTCAACTATAGTACGCCTCGTATGAAGCAATTTAACCGGTAAAATGAACGACCTTAAATTACGCATTTTTTAAATTTTTTAAATGTAAGTGCGAATTTAAACCCATGCACGCAGAGGTGAACTGGGTGACCTTAGAGGTACATTTTTACTACTGAGTCGGTCGTCGTGATATGTCAGATAAAACAAACGAACGTTCCCCCAGTGACTCTCTGTACGATGAATTGACGTGCAATAAAAGATTTCGTAAAGTTATCTAAAGCAGATGAACATAAATCACCGAGAAATTGTTTCACCGTGCTTACCGTTTCAAAGACTACCAGTAGAGTTACGCGTCCTATCACTTTCCGGCCTATTCCACTGCGATAATTGCGACTTTAAATCGATTTAGTAGACTTTTCCGCCAAGTCTAATCCGCCAAGTAATTTATTTGTATTAGTACAGGTAAATGTTTATTTATTTTTTTTTTTTTTTTTAAAGAAATGAAACAACAACAAATCGGAACGTCTAGTTTGTAAATCAAACTAAAGTGAAACTGCACAGAAATTACAATTATATAATATTGTTATTTATAAAAGCAACACACCGACGACATGCTTTGCGGTGGTACAAACTACATCATCATTATGTAACACATAAACAGTTTAAATAAATTGTTTATGGCATGATGAGTTTGTGCTGCGATACATGTCGGTGTTGTTTTTCTAAATAATAGTGTACTATATAGTTATAAAATACTATACTTAGTATGTTTTATTATTATGTTTCGGAATGTACTCTGCATTCGGATGATGATAAATGTTTCTTTTTGCTAATTTTTTTTTTTTTTTTATATAATGTGTATGTGAAGATCTCTTTTTGGTACTTTGTGATGTCATTTCGTTGTAAATATGTTTTGAAATTCGAGTTTGTTACTACCATGCAAGGGTGCGAAGCAGGAAAGATCAGCGCATGGTGATGCCGCCATTGTAAGCGTAGTTCTAGTACCGATTCTATTTTTAAAAAAAAAAAATTAGTACTTAAAACAAATTTGAAAAACTCTTCTTCTTCGTCGATATTCGAGTTCGAATGCATTGCCGTAGGAATTGATAGTACTTTTCCGGGTTCTTCTCATTATTTAATTTAAAATTCTTCAGTGTAGCCACTTTCTGCAAGATCGGGAAAAGTCACGGACATTAACCGGGAGAAAGTAAGGGAATTCGAAAAAGACAGGAAATTACTTAATATATTGAAAGTATTAAAAATAATCGTAAAATTATGGTATTTACTCTATTTAATAATAAAAAAAAAAAAAAACGTTATTGCTAGCATTGGTAGTAAAAACCGGAGATTATCGGTGGCCAACTTTATTCGTTTTTGATCGGGAGGTAATAAAAGAGTTATAAATTATTGATTCGAGGTTAATACATCATCTGAAATATGGAAAAAATATGTTGTAATTTCCTTTTTTGCATTTTTTTTCTGCATATTTAGAAACAGGCTGGGTAGAATATTCGATCAAAAGTCGGTTGCTGAGCCGAATGCCGTAATTGCTTTATACTCGTTCTTTCTTACAGTTCTGCGGATTATTCTTAATATATTTCCAGCAGTTTTCTAAACGTCATCTGCCGACACACACACACACACACATGTACAAGAAACGCTTTTATTCTTCTTTCTTTTTTTCTTTTCTTTTCTGTGGATATGCATGATATTCTAATTAAAACTTGGGCAAGACCGAATTTTGCACATAAATTGAACGTTAATTCGGTACTGCCAGATTTGTGTACACGCCTGTGAATTTTGGGTATTGCGCCGTGTACGGCTGTCGAAGTTAGATAGAACATCGGGCGATAGGAATAAACATATAAATTGGATGACCTTCGGAAATTTTATATTTCGATCTTATTGATTTTATTAAAATCCCTAATTACGTAATTAAACGATTGGAAAAGAAAAAAATGGAAAAATTATAATTTCTTTTTCTCGAACAATTTTTATTCGTATTTCAATTATAAAATCGAGAATGAATTCGGTTGTAAATTAAAATTTTTTTCCTTTAAAAAACAAAACAGGAAAGCAGGTAAAAATGTTTACATATAAACACACGTTAATTGGTCAAAGAATGGAGCGCCAAAGTTGTTTCCCTCCTAAAAAAATACCGCGATCTATAATAATGCGGGGCGAATTTACTTTTTTGTTTGTGTTTGTATCTGTGTCTGTGTGCGTTTGTAATTTACCTTTAACGACAGAAAGGATAGAGAGATACGTGTAGAAATCATGTGCTACGTAGTAATCGTTCAGAGTTTTGAATGAGCAATCTGTGAAAATGTTTATTTCGTGATTTACAAAAACACGTATGGGTTTGATTTGCGCGGCGCTTGTGTAAATATTATGCCGATGATCGCAACGTTCATATATTCTATGTGTGAAATCGTATATTACTAATTTTAAGTTTTCACTTCGAAATGACGTTGGAAACAGTGCTTGGAGAATGGTGAAACGAAAGTAACAAAGTCTGTTATCGAAAAAAAATACATTAAGGAAAATATTATTTCAAAATGTATAATTTAAAATAACTAAATTTTAATGTAATCTAATTAGCACTTATTTTCTCGAATTTATCTATAGTAGTATTTAATATAAAGATTTATTTCTTATTTGTTTTATGTTCGTTCCTCATTTCGGTAAAAAATATTTAGTGATAGAATGTGTAAGTTTCCCTTTTTACAATTCGTATTATAGGGAGATACCGTGAAATTATTATAATGATTGCCAGAATGAAGATAACTATAATATTTTCGTGTAATTTTCACTTTTATGCGCAAAATATTTCTCATATGTGTGTGGATGGGTGTTGCAGCTGATAATATATGTCATCGAGATTTTGGTCCTTTGTGGGGAGGGCGGCTATCCATTCCCTGTGGATCTGCCACTGTATAAAAATTAAAAAGCAAATCATTGAAGCTGAGTCGTCTTAGAATATTTGAAGATTTACCGGTTTTCGACCAACAGTTTCTGTTATTAATTATCGGTAATTTAAAATAAGCAGCCTCTGTAATAACACTTATTTTCCAGGGGAATACGAATCATTTGTTATTTAGTACCTCGTCCAGTAACTCATGTCCTCACGTATTTTTGAATGAACTAAATAATATCCAAAGTTCTTAAAAAAGTTTTGTGTTTTTGTACGGATGCGCGCCGACTATTTAATAGTTTTGTCACAATTTTTTTTCCTATTCCGAAAAATTCGGGTAGGGCACATTTATTTACTAAAAATATTAGTTTATTATAATGACGGAATTAATATAACCCATATCCAATTAAGTATTTGGTATTATATTAATTACCATTTTACAGGGTTTTTTTTACAATATCTACATATATTTTTACTACTTACTTAATATAAACGTACATTATTTTCCCGGAATTTTATTTCTTCAGTTGCAAATTTGTTAAATTCATTAAAATAATTTTGTACAAGTTGTTTTATGTATCATAATTACAGAGTGTCTATTACTATTATTATAATTGCAACTTTGCAGTATATGAGAAACATCATCTCTAAAATTACTTTTTACACAAGTGTCAGAATCAGATATCTTAAATTTATATAAATATACCTTAAATATACACCGTGCCCTATTATAAATTGAACATTACAAAAAATTTGGCGTCTATTGATTATTTTTAAATCTATCTATTATACTTGGGAAAAATTGATATATGTACGTTATTCCATTATCATTATTCCGTATTTCTTGAAATTTGTTTATATAAAATTTATCCATACATTTGTTCACATTTGTTTTACTTTAAGTAGTTTATCGTCATATTCAAAAAATGGCGTCTTGTATATTACGTTATTGAACGGATGATTAATATTAATATTATTTTTAATTGCGACCACCAAGCTCATATAGGTTTTTGTATATCATATTCGATTGGTTTAATACCAGCTATAACTATGGCAGACAAATAACTGATTGTGTTCTATATGATTTAATCATTTTTATAGCTATAAGCCTTTGAAAGCTTTTTAACATCTTTTGAAATTTTTTTGTCAATGTTAGATTCATTAGTCTTAATATTTTCTTCAGAAATATATTTTTACCACCATCCAGAAATTAGAAAATCTAAAAACGAAAAGAAAATATTACAAAATGAAAATGTATAATAACGAAATTATAGTGTAACATTTATAGTGCTAACTTAGCAAAATGTGATTTACGAAAAACGTAATAATAAGCGTATTATAGCGATATTTTTAATCGGTAAAAGCCGCTGCAATTTAGAACATGCAAAAATCAATATAATTTTAATTTTTAAGTAATGCACGAAATATAAAATCGGAATAAACATCTGCAACAACACTGAAAGATCAGTATGGAAGTGTAATTATTTCTGCGTCCCCTGTAAGTATCGAAATTTAAACGAGCCCACTATTTATCAGTCATGAAACTAGAGCCGATTCCCCCCCCCCCCCCCCTTCACCCATCTAGAACTGACTACACATAATCTTTTATTCGATTTTAATGTGTTAATAAGACCGTGAATTTCAAGATCATCAGCCGATCCCAAATTTATTCTTTGAATAGCTACACTAGAGCGAGTCAATAACGTTCCTTTTTTTCAACCTGTTGCAACTTGCTGGTCGTTGAAGTAAATTCGTTGCAAGAGCGTTTTCATTTCAGCCTCGACGAGTGATTTTTAACCGCCAGCTTCATTTCTTCTGTAACATATTTCACTTGTAAATCTTGATGTAGTGTTTGGTTGGAAATGGAAGATAAATCGTTTTATTCATATGTATTATAAAGGTGTACCGTCAGCTTTAATTGATTTCCGTTAAATTTTAATCGGGCACGAAATAGTAATTATAGTTAATTTTCGGAATAAATTTTTAATTTCACACGTTATAAATTAAAAATTAAGCGTCTTTTTTAATTAACTGCATTCGGAATAAAAAGTTTGAAATATAGTAAGTTATAAAAAATACAAATATAACAAATTTAAGAATAAAAAAAATGCTTAGAAACGTTTTTTGTGTGTATAACCCCCCTCATCATCAGTTAAAAATACGACTCTCAAGATATGTGATCAGAAACAAATATCACACTGAGGTCAAATAGAATTTGTTTCTGATCACATATTATATTGAGTTGTGTTTTTAGCTGATGATGGGGGTTATACACACAAAAAACGTTTCTAAGCATTTTTTTTATTCTTAAATTTGTTATAACTTACTATATTCTATAATTAACAAACAGGGAATGTAAAGGATTCTTTAATAAAAACGAGTTTGAAAGTCGCGAAATTTTAGCTAGCATAAAGTAAAGTAAAAGTAAAGTGAGTTCCATACCTTTGACAGGGCGTCGGGATTGTGAAGTTAAGGTTCACAATGTATAGAGGGTTTTAAAAAAAAAAGCTCGAAACAGTCGGCATATTTCGGAAAGTTTAATTACATCGGCTTTAGTCGACAACTTCTAAGTTTTGTGCTACAAAAAACGTTCACTTGGAATTCGACATTATTTAATGCAAAGATATTATATACGCGTTGTTCCATTTCAGTTCGTCCAAACTGTATAAATAATTGTATGAACTGAAATTGAACTAAATGCGCTATGTACCCCGTTTGATTTCGATTCTATATGTATGTCATTGGTGGCTGCGCTATTTAATGTCGCTTCGCCGCTATACGATTGAGTTGTTTATAAAAGCGTGACATCGAACATCGATGTTTTCTATAGCCGATGACGTAGCTTCGTTTTATCTTTCGAAATCATTTTCGTATTAATTGTCGTTCGCTGGCGCGCAAATGATAAATTGTTGCCTTTTCGACCGTATCTTGCGCATTACTTCGACTACTTTGAAGTAAGTTCGTTTTGCGATAAATTCGCTGTGCAGTATACAGTTCAGCAAAGGTAAAAGTTTACGCACCGGTTAGTTTTGTAGTCGCTGCGAACCCTGCACACCATCGACAGTAATGCTCTGTTGCAGCGGTTTAGCTAAACTTTCAAATATGATGGAACGGAACTATCTGACATGGATTTATGGAGTGCTGTTAGCATACATACTAGAAGAAGTCAAGTAAAGCACGACAGCTAGAATGATTTTAAGAGTGTACGTTTATGGCGCACCAAGTTATTTTTAAACGATGATGGCATAAGAGTTTGTTCAAAGAAAGTCGATTTCAAGCGCTAGCATTTAACCGTGCTAAACTGGGGTTTTATTTTTTTATATATTTTATTTTTTTAAATAATTTATTTTTTTAAATAATTTATTTTTTTAAATAATTGAAGATACTTTTTTTGTTTATTTGTTTATTTTTTAAATGTCTGTGCATTCTTTCAAGTTAATCGTAATTGCTTTCGAACACAGTCTACTGTGTATTATGGAAGAAAAGTTATGCACCATTTTAATTTTCGCGACCAAAAATTTAGTTTAAATACATATATATATATATATATATATATATATATATATATATATATTATACTGCTGAAATGATCATTTTCTTTATTATTATTATAATAAGCGTCAGGAGGTGGATTTTTTTCTCTCCTCCTTCGGATGAATGTTAAAATTTATTGCGAAGAATTATTTTTAATTTATAGGATTCTTTTTTTTTTTTTTTTCATAGGATGTATAAAGAAAAAAAGAATAATAATGTAATTTGAAAACGTTTATTTATGTTGTTCTTCGAAGAAACATATTTAGTTTTTCTCTATCACGTTCAGTCAGCGAGACTGATTGTCGTAAGTACGATCTTTTACACGTCAAATCTTTTCTTTCTCATATTATTAATCAAGAACTGAATGATATTGTAGACTTTCCCGTGTCAGTTGGTACAAATCAAAAGGACTGCATGGCATCCTATTTCTTTTTTAAAAATTATCCTGAGTAAACTATCTTCATCGTTCCGTCTTTTATGCTAATTGTTTTTTTTTTTTTTTTTTTTTTTTTATATCGTCTACATTCGATTCTAACAGTTTCCTGATAATCTTCAACTCCATGACTGTCCACTTTGATTACTACGCCATCCTTTGATTCTTCGACTATTCTCCACATTCGTTCCGCTATTTCTAATTTATCTAGATCTTATTGTGTACAAATTGATTTTCTTTGGAGATTGCTAGTCGTGCCGATGTAGTAATGAGAGAGCTCATCTTGCTCATTATGCTGCTCTAAACGGTAATCCTACTAATAGATATCCCGCCGATAACGTTATATCCTCTTCCGAGCATTTCCGTCTTAAGAAGCTTTGTTCAAACAATTGTGCCTCTTCCTTTTTCAGCCAGCAGTAGCTCCCTATCCGTTTTATTATTCGACCGATTCTTCCTGAGAAATTATGGTTTTATAATTTCCGTTCGATTCGCCGATTTGTCTCTATACAAATTATGTTTCGACCACAGCTTGCTTCCATCGTCGTTTCTCCTACTTCGTCAAAGTTCCGTACACCTCAACACTTTGAAAACAACCCATGTTTTTCTGTTATTTGTTTCTTGAATGTACTTCTACGAACAATTCCATTTGTACTCCGACCTCCTTAAATATACATATATATATATGTATATATATATATATATATATATATGTTTAATATTCCGACTCCCTATAGTGTTTCTTATGATCTTTCGTTTCCTCATCATGCTACTGCTCTATTCTTTGCGACGACCTTTATCTCTCCGGTATCTCACGGAATTAAATTTTATTTAAACTAAGTTATTACACTGTTCTGTTACGGGGTCAACATAATTCAAAAACGAAGAAATTCCGTGCAGTGTTGATTCGAGCATTACAATCTAACATATCGGGTACGATTTGAATAACAATTGTCAGGTGTCTTTTTGTTGAATTTTCATGAAAAACGTTCAAAAATTAAAATTTTGAATTACACGTGAAACGTAAAAATCCATGAAGTCCGGATGCGTAAAATGTGTATAGTAGTTGTTTTCCGTTGATTCTCTTTTTTGACCGATTTCTTAAATAGTAAAGCGAGCTAAACTACGAACAATGAGAGTGAAAAGTACTCAATCTTTTAGAGAGTATTCCAAAGTATAATTGTATTTTAATGTCACGAAATAAACTCTACCTCCAACACCGCAAGGTCTCTACTAATGAAATCTGGCAGTAGTCGATTCTAATCATTGGCGACTGTATAAGACACGCTACTGAGGTTTGAAACTCAAGCTGGTCTGCAGTCGAATCGTTGGCCGGGCTTGATGGTAGTTGCGTAGCCGGGAAGTCTGGGGAAATAAAAAGAAAAGCGAATAAAATGAATCGGTTTGTCCACTCGTGATAGTGCCGTTTTACACTTGAAACTGGAGTCGGCAGCTGGATTTCAACTGGAGCCTTGAAGTGAAATAAAGGCCCCCCCCTTATGTTTATATATAATTCGTTCAAGAACATATAACACATATCGAGTCCTCTTTTTTTTTTCTAACCTCTTGGGCTCGTCAATCAAGGACCTTCACCCGGAGACAAAGAAAAAAGAAAGTAGAGTCGGTTATATTTTAATCCGATCAGGAATTTTCGATAAAAAGGAACAAATAGCAGGAATAACTAGTGGGTAAGGAAAAGACAAGATATAGGAAACGCAATAAGCAGTAGGGAGCCTAAGCCTCAACAAATACGAATACGAAGCAGAACGCTCCGCAGAAACAGATGAACACTGGAAGAGCACATGATCGACGTCACAAATAACTGCATCATCAGGACGGTGTGGGGAGAAAATCAGGGAAAAGCGATATCTAGAAAAAGGCAGCAGAGCCAAAACGCATACAAAACATCAGAACGACGAATAAAGGGATGCAAAAGAAACCATGAATAGGGAAGTGCTAACTTGTGATAATCTTTAACGCTATGCTGCGAGTTGGCGAGACTTTAATTTCTTTACTTAATATTTTTGCTTGAAAATGGGTCACATATTTACTGTTAATTCCGGAGGTGTGAGGAGAGGGTGTGGTCAGCGAGAAGTTAGGCCAAGAATCGGAAAGAAGGAAACATTTCTTTTTATTTTTTATTTGTTCGCGCATAACTTATATTTATATGGATCGATTTTACTGATTCTTTGACTATCGGAAAGTGTACCACTTTGCTGAAAATCGATGGATATAAACATCTGTCAAAAAACATAAAAAAAACATGGCGTCTCTAGATCATTTTTTTTCTTTTATATTTTTCATTAGTTTCACAGAGTGACTTAAAATACTATAAATTAGCCGAACTACCGTCGAAATGTGTATCTTTTGATTTTTATTTACCATGTAAATTCAGTTTAAAATAAAGAAATCGATTTTTTAGCATAAAATACGGAGAATAATGTGAATTGATCTTTAGCAAGAAAAAAATTCAAGTATAATGCTAAAAATTGTAAAATTAAAAAAGACTAAAAAGTAAAAAATAATTGTTCCCGATAAGAAAATATATTTCAGAGTGTGATGTACCACCTTAAGTGGTGATATGATCGTAATTCTTATACAACATTAATACCATAATTAGAGCTGACGTCATATTCATATTAAAATAGTAATTAAAAACTGCATTAATTATTCGTTGAATTTTCCCCCGATATTATGAATTTGATACCGACTCTACTAAGTATTTTAATGTTTTATGAGAATTACGATAGTATCATCACTTAAGGTGGTATGTATGTATATCACTCTGAAATATATTTTTTATCGAGTAAAAAGTTAATGTTGTGTACGAATTACGATCATATCACCACTTAAGGTGGTATATCACACTCTGAAATATATTTTCTTATCAGGAGTAATTATTTTTTACTTTTTAGTGCATTTATATTAAATTTTTATAATAAATCTTCAAGTATCAAAAAATTAAATTTAGAACTTGTGTTCGGTCCGTAACAATACTTGGTAATTTTCTATTACGCATTATGGAGAAAAAAAAAAAAATGTTAGGAAGAGGTTATATCCTAAAAGACCGTTGCAAATGAATTTGAGGTTTGCTGCCTGTTACAAATTACAGCGGCTGAACGATTTATAATCAGTTTTTGTGTACGGTGAGGACGCGTTTGTAAATAATCTGGAATAGCGGAAAAATATGTTGCCACATGTTCACACGTGGTAACTCCGATAACCACACGTTTAAGTGATCGAAAATCATAGTGATCCGTTTTTCATCAGGAGTTCTATCTATGATCTCGCTTATCTCGCCAGTCGCTCATGCGGCGTGGTGTTCTTCTTTATCATTCGCAGATGGCCTAAAGTTTTTTTTGTCTTCCAAGTCTTCTAGACTCGTTTAACAACAAGCGGGGTATTCGTCACGTGAAAACGTTCAATGAAGCAGCTGGGGTTTACGATTGAGTCGTAACAACACTTCTCTGTAATTGTACCCAGCTAGAGACCGACTCGTAAGAAGGTTCGTTATTATTTCCTCGATAAAATTATAATGTGCTCTGAGAAAACATCTGCTACCGAAATGTATTTCGGAGGTGGCTAAAAGAAAAACACACATATTTCTTTGTTTCCTGTGAGTAGCTACATTTGTTACCATCTTACATAGCGTACGTTTTTTCGACTCTAAATCTTCTACTGTTAACATTCAGCGTTTTATGTAAGTGTCGATGTAATAATAAAATACGGTCGTTTTGTTAAACAAACAATGGACGGTTTTTGTGATGAAATCATCGGATAAAACTCTCTATTGATTGGATTTTCTTGTAGTTTATCGAAAAAAAAAAAAAAAAAAAAAAAAAAAAAAAAAAAAAAGAAACCTTTATTATCAAATCTGAAGCAGTAAAACATAACGAAACTGTTGTTTTAACAAAAACCTGGGAAACGAAGATGATACTGATGATAACGCTGCGTGGATGTTTTATATTCACTGGTGAAGAAGCTCATCGCAATTGATGAAAATTCTTTTCGTACTTTTTCGTTTTTTTTTTTTTGTCTCACAAATCACGTGCATTATTATTCCGTGGTCGAACTAAATTAAATAATTTTTTCAGTCTTAACGGAAATTATCAAAGCATAAAAGAGGAAAAAATTCATGAATATAATTTAAACGATTAAAAATAAAAAAATTAACTAATTTCTCATATGAGCGCGACAAGCGAGAATTCTCTTCTAAATCAAAAAAAAGAAAAAAAAAAGAAAGAAATATTACGTACGTTTTTGTAATGGAGTAGTTTTAATTGCTTTTAAGTTAAAGCAATTAATGTGAATAACCATTTCTGCTTTGATTTCGATAATTAATTTAACTTGCCCGCGTTTATCGCGGTTTTCAAATGCAGTGAGCTTTCCAATGCTTTTTTGATTTCTTTTCGACATTTGCAAAGTTTTTTCCGTAAATTAATGAACTGAATATTACAATATGAGCAAAAACTCTATATATGATTATGTAACTGGGTTTTTGGAAACGGCTTCAACGGTTTTGATGAAATCCATCAATTAAGAATTTTTGCGGATTTGATCGAGTTTTTATCGTAGACAAAAAAAACTGTTAAACGAGAAACTTGACTATTATGTTTAAGAAAAAAAAAAAAAAAAAAAAAAAAAAAGTGATTATCGCATTTCTAGGCTTTAAGCAAAACACCACGACGCTTGGTCAGTCACACACTTTGGTGTAAAATATGATAAATTTTTTTGCCAAGGTAACTGAAAATAGTTAAAGACTTAATATCGTGATGAAATATCTTTATCTACGCTTTATACGACAGATTTAAATAAATATACCGGACGTCGTTATAGAGTTCAGGGGTGATCATTTTTAATAATATTTTTGGCTAATGAATATTTATTTATTTATTTATTTTTTTTTTTTTTTTCGTATCAGGAAAATGCGTGTGCGAAAATGTAGCTTTCATGTCGTATTACTGTTAAATGTTTCGATTGTTTGCGAAGCGTTTAATCCATCGATTGATTTGCTAGTTTAGCAGGTATATTATTAAATGAGCAAAACTTTTATACTCATACGATAATTAAATCCGAAAGTGGCTCAACGATTTTTTGATAAAATTCCAAATTAGTAGAGGGTTTTTCAACAAATCGATTAGTCTAGCGAGACAAACAGTGTTCCAGCGATCAAAATTGCACGTTAAGTTAAACAAATAGTAAATAAGGAATAATCTGATTACTTATTTGAACAGAAAAGTTTATGGCGATTTCAAATATTGCGCAACAAAGCACTCTATCAAAATTGAAGAAAAAAAAAATGTGTTAATGCGATTGTAACTTTGTGTTATCGCTGTGTTCTTAAATGTTTGTGAAACTCTTGATTATACTTCGATTGATCTGCGAGTTCGTAATGAATTCGAGCGAAGCTCGGTCACCAGACACACTATAATGTATTAAAAAAACACATTGCTAGTAGTAACTTTTTATGTAATGATACTACTAGTTGAGGCTCTATGATAAACATATGGTATCTACTACAGCCATCTGCCGTGGCGTATAGACAGTGCTGATTCTTTGGGATAGAATATCCCGCTACCGTACACACTGACAATTCAGAAAAATTTTACTTGTCCGTATGTGTCCATAGTTGACGTGCTCCTCCAAAAAAAAAAAAAAAAAAAACTGAAATCTATCTAACTCTTTTTCAAACGGACTACTAATTTGGACGCTATTCATGCCACCGAAATAAACGTACATTTTATACCGTTTCACCATATTGCTTAGATTTTTACTATGGTAAATGTAGCCAACTGTTGTGCTCCTTGTGGCTTCCATGGGCACACAGGTCGGAAATTAAATTTTTAGGAAATACCACTTTTTCATACTTATTTCAGTGACTTGTATTTCCTTTAAAGTATTACCCTAGTTACGACTCTGTTTCTGTAAAACTGCCTGAGTACTTTTTGAAAAGAAGAAAGCTTAACCCGTTGCTCCTAAAATGTAGGGGAAATTGTCGACGCGACGTAACCAACATTTTTTTCGATCTTACGAGACCGACCTGTAGACAAAGCACTTCTTATCTGCAGTATGTCTACACGGCCTTTTTTACCTTCAGTTTGAACTGATATTTAGGATCGTTCTACGTGTTGGTTTATTGTGTTTTTCTTCCACCTGTAACTCGTTAGAATCGACCTCGACTTATCAATACCGACTTTTCCGTTTATAGATATCAGTGGCGTCACATCAGTTGACAGTAGTGTGCTCGGTGCACAAATTTTGCAAGCAGTTCTTTTTGTTATGCTCAGTAGAAAACGTTTCACAGGCGAGTTCACACATTTAACAGTTATATGATACGAAAGCTACATACATTTTGTGTATAATCTGTCTAAGCGAAAGAATAACACAAAGCATCGTTCAACACTTGACGCGTGTATTATCGAATAAAATCATATTGCCACCTTCTGCTGTTATCCCCCTTTCCCGGACGTTTTTGTTTCATTTCTGTACGTTTTTCTATTTTTCCCACCTGTTTTGATCCAGACGGACCCACCACGTGGTGTTAATATCTGATACGCGATAAGCTGAGGGTTAATCTGAGGTCCCTTGATTTCGTGATTTCTTCGGTTGTTTTACGAACGGATTTCTTTCGATTGACAGACTTATTGCATTATTTTCGTTTTCATGTTAAAGCATTCTTGCGTTAGAAAAAATAAATAAACCAGAAATATTATTATAAATTATCATAACGATGAGTCACTTGGAGATTGGCATAATACGTAAATCCGTTATGTTGTAAATACATATCATCATAAAACAGTGATATTAATTTACGCCTTTATTCCGAATTAACGATTATAAATAAATACATTATTTTTGCTATCGTCGTCGTCGGGGTCGCATCTCTTGCCTCAAGAGGTTACGTACATATCTATATTCTTCGATTCCTGGCGTATCTAATCGTGTCTTGTATACTTTTGCATGGGAAGTTGGCTGGTGCATTCGTAGTTGCTGGCTCCAATCTTCTTCTTCCTTTAATGGGTTTTCCCTGAGCTCGTCCTTGCAATGCCAACATGAAAACACCGTTTTCCCGGATTTTATGTGCTATGTATTTCAGCTTTCGGTGCTTAATATTTTCAACTATCGTTTTGTTTTCTTCATTTACTTTTGTTAAGACTGATACGTTTGTTGCAAAATCAGTCCAAGGTATTTTTAATAATCTCCGATAGCACCACATTTCAAATGCGTTCAGTCTTCTTACAATATCCGCACTCATTGTCGAGCTTTCACACTCATATTTTAATACCGTCCAAACGTAGCATCTCATTATTCTCTTCCGCAGGCCCATGCTTAAGGTTCCGCTTTTTTAAGACGTTGCTAAGGTTATTATTAAAGGCTGTCTTTGCCATACCGATTCTACTTTTGACTTCTTTTAGGTCTCTTCCCCGTCCTTACTTATGAGAAGAGCACCTAAATATCTAAACTCAGTGACATTCTCGATTTTTTCATTGTCTATCATGCTTTTTTGTCATTGGTTCTCGAAAATCTCATGACTTTCGTTTTTTCCGTGTTTATTTTCATTCCGAATTTTCTTCCCGCACGGTTTATCCTATTAATCATTTTCTGCATTTGGTTTCGCTACATTTTTCCTATAAATAAGCGAATTATTTATTGATAAACCCTAAAAGTGTGATGGCCGCTTAAACATTGCTCCCCTCCGATTTTATCGACGATAATAAAAATTCGACCAATCGATTTAGGCAAACTCCTAAAAGCATTGTCGGTAATTGTTAAATTTCACTGAGATCGTTAGAGTCGTTTCCAAGAAACTGGGGGGTTACATAGCCGTTCTTGCTTTTATTGTGCCCCAGACTATATTCGAGTCATCGGATTTCGGACATGGCGCTACTCTCGAAATTCTCTCTGTACGCTGTTGAATGAAATAGCGCTTCTACACTGTCCCGAGTGTAATCTGGGCTTCTTTATATTGGACACATCCGAGGCTTCTGTCAACTTTTCTTCTACACTCTGGATATTTCCCATATTACGGCACTCCATCTGGATTTTTTTTCTTTTTGTTTACATAACTGCTAGTCTGTCTTTAATCTTTCGAGAATTGGTGCCGTCAGAATGCGGCGATAGCACCATAATTCAAAAGCCCGTTCATTCATTATTATCTTTCTTAGAGTCGTCCGGGTTTCGCTTCCATCTAACAAGACGGGGACCGTACTTTACAATTTAGTGTAGTATCTTAATTTTTATTTCGAAGTTGGCGCGAGGTAAACGTTTTTCCATATTTTGGCAAAAGCCGATCTATCTGGTCCGAGACCAATTCGACATTTTTATTTCTCCATCCGGGGGGTCGCCTGATTTGTGTTTAACCGGATTACGGAATATATATGTATACCGTTATACAACTGTTCTCTCCATGTTTTAATTTTATTTTAGGCTTGTCGACGTCAGTGTTTCTTGATAATACCGTAACTTCTTTCCTCTTTTTCTTACTTACTGAGATTTCACTGAACTCTTTTCAACTGGCAGGACTAGTGCTTTTAAGTCTGCAACACTTTGCATCGCATCATCATTCATTATCTGATATTATTTTCTCCGTTAATACCTCTTGAATCATTTCGGAGGATATGATACGATTTTTGTTCGTAAGGTTATTCTTTATTTTTTTCGATTCCTTTTCGCAATTTCGATTCGCAACTGATGACACATAATAAAGGGTATAATAGTAAACAGTATTATAATGTAATTTTTACTACAGCAGTAACAGTAACAACTTTCGTAGTGACAGTCGGTCGGACATTAAATCACGATCGCGATAAACACGAGATGGCTTGAAATTTTAACGGGATATCAATTCGAAGGAGCCTTCCGAAGATGCTTTGAAATGATAGCGGGCTGTAGTAGAAATAAGCGGTTGTTCGCGTGAACGTTTGGCTTATTGCAGCGTTTTAAGCTTGCTTCGATTTTATTGGCTCGTTGTTGCAGCAGAAGTCGCTTTCGCGTTTATTTCCTGCAAGCAGTGCGAGACGAGAGCAATTCATAAAGCGCAGACGGTGTTACTAATTCGCGTTTCAGTATTGATTCGTTCATTTGCCAGCACCCTCATTCGACTTTGTGTTTTAATGTCGGATCGCCTTGAACCGAACACATGCGCGCCAGGTAACGTTTCCGGAATGAACTGGCCCGCTTCTGAATTCGCACTTATAGAAGCTAAATACTACATCGGCAGAGGGTTAATAATGAAAGTTGATAAGGACCACGGTGTACTAACAGTCTCTCGATGTTAATAAAGAAAACATCGGAATTTTGATAAATGAAGGCACAGGTACGCGTGCTTGCCGATTTATCGCCGGTCACATTCGATTAACAAGTCGGGCGATTATAAAATCGTTCGGGTTTTTACGTCGTTAACAAAAGCTCCAGAAAGCAACTAGGAAATCGCTGCTCAATCCATAAAAAGCGAACGAAACATGCTCTATTTCGTTTCATCTTTTTCAACTATCCCGTTTATTACTTTGCTGTTTTTAATTACTATTCCGTTCGTGTTGAGTGTCAGTTCGAACAATTCCCTCGAACGTTTTTATTCTCGTCATAATTGAATTTTCATAAAGTCGTTATTATTTTTAATTTTATCTTTATTAGTGTTTTTCTGAAAATCGCGAACGTGTAGCTGTTTTTTAATTCGCGTTTATGAGAATTTTACCCGGCTTGTTTCGGAAACATTCCATGTTGTTGGTACTGCTTTATTGAACACGGTTCATGGACGAGGAGGTACATTGGGTTATATTATTACTCTTCTTAATACCCTTTGCTCCTCGTATGTTTGTTTTAATTCGTTCTCAAAATTCCCGGGTTACGTTTAAATGTTCTCTTTGTACATCAGTTAAAAATCGATTTTGTTAGATACCGCCACTTTTTAAAATGCGCTTTTTTTTTTCTATCGGCTTTTCGCCTTCTTATTGAATGCATAAATGGATCATCGAACTTGCGCAACTCTTTTTCGTGACGAGGAAGTTACACTCTCCCCTATAAAAACTGCTTTACATCGCTTTTCATTTACAATGCTGTTAAAACATTTTTTTTTTTTTTCTCTCTTTTTTTCTCATGTAACAACATGTAGATTGGAAAATATTGTGATCGAGTTTTTCAGAGATGGTAATTTTCGTACGGGAGAGTAGTTATGTTCACGGTGTACGCAAAAATATATACATATGTAGTAGGGTGTTTGGTTAAGTTTAGAAGGTTGATACATTAGGAGAGATTAGCTATTGACTACTCGACTGTTTGGTGCGCTTTTTTAAGGAATAAAGTACAAAACGAATTTTAGTTTTTTTTTTTAACTTTAGCATTATCTCTAGAGTAAAGCGAGTGTTGTTACTCGTATCCTTGAGGGAAGATGTCGCGGAAAACGAAGTTTTTTTTTTTTTAAGTTTTTCTCCTCTTTTTAGGATTCCGGACACATATGATGTACGGTGAATTTTAATAAGATAGTTCAGAAACGACAAAAATATTCGATTAAAATATGCAATAACTCACGATCGTCAGATTGATTTATTAATTCCGAAATTGGATTATAAATTACGATTAAAATTCTCTTTAAAACCATATCAAGCTAGTTGATTATGCTGGGCGGCAAAAATCCGTCAAGAATAATATGGAATTTAAAAAGAACCTCAAAAATCACCCTTAAAAATTTCATAACTCATCACGAGAATTACACTTTAAAAAGTGAAATTCAAAATACTATAAAACAGAACGTAGGAGAGCTTTTTCATAAAAAGAAATAATACGGACCTCCTTCCTTTAGGGCCAAAAACGGTAAAAAAAAGGGAGGGATGTTCATCACGTAAATAACTCGAGTAAAATAGGTTGAGGAAACCAAAACGTATCTTAGAAATCTGCGCTTAAAAAGGGGACCGCTTTGTAAGAAAACTATAATCGAACTTGCAAATTTATATTCAGATCTTCATTTTGAAAAAAAATATATTTTTTTTTCCCCCCTAATTATGTGGTATAATATCGGTGAAAAAATCGCTATTTGTCAGGAACGGTAGGATTTCATTTCCTTAACGAAACTATCGAAGTTGGTGAAAAGTTCAAACACAAGGCGAAAAATCAGATTTCTTCTTGTTTTGAATTTAGTATTATGTAAATGTAAATTGTAGTTGTCGTTAACTTGACATAAATCCCGGGATGCTTGATTGAACTTGTTTATTTTGGTCCGAACTAGGGTGGTTGTTTTTTTATTTTATTATTTTATTTTTATATATATATATATATATATATATATATATATATATTAGGGTCGTTTATCAGGTACTAAAAGAAGTATCTAACGGGTTCGAATAGAATATTTATCGAGGTGTCATTTTTACACTTCCGGGTGCAGACATATTTTCGGTGTGTTGGCATTTAGTTCGAGTTTGAAGCCTAAAGATAACTTAAACTTTGCAAAAAACGATTATTTGTGCTTTTTCAATCGCACTGAAGATTTCCTGTGTGGAATTTCAAATTCCCTGAGTGCCGCAGTAATAAAGATTGCGGTTCACGCGAATTCGTAGTTACTAAAAAGTTTTTTTTCCTTCGAGTTCGGCTAATAATTAATTATTACGTTTTTTTTTTTATTATTATTATTACAGAAATATTTGTCACGCGAATGTGTTAAACCGCGAATTTATCGTGACCTTTTTTTTAAAAAAATGTATCGGCATCAGTCGAATAATGGATATTAGTAGGTCAAAAGGAGGTGTTTAACTTTCTCGTTCAATACTTAGCACCCACGCTAATTTCGTAGGTTAATATTTGTGCTATTTTATATTATAAATAATGTTGCGAAAAATTGTTAAAAACTTTTTTTTGTTTTTCCGATGCTTTTATGTGCACGATACATCAGTAATGAATTTTAATCTCGCGCCTCAGTAGCGTAAGTGGGGTAAGCATTTTAAAAGGTCTTCGACGACGATGCTCCGCAGTTACAATTGTGTTATTTAGTGTAATTTCGATAAGGCAAATAAGTACTCGTATATGCTCTAGTAGAAATGTTAAAGCTGAGAGTAAGAAATCAAAAAGAGAAAAAAGGAGAAAAAAAATAGTTAGCGGAGGGGAAAAAGAAAAAAAGTTTCAACACTTTTGTAGTTGCGAATTCAAGAGGATTCAGGGAATCGTAATATAAATGCGACGAGGAAATTGAGCGATTTTCGAAAAAATCCGAGAAATTTTACGTTTTCGCAAAGTCGAAATAGCAGATGAGAAAAGGAAAACCACACTTATTTATTAACACGAAAGCGTACAGTTTAAAAAAAGGGGTTATTATTATTATTAATCCGTAATGTACGATGTACTTTGAAAAGTAGGCAAACCAAATTTCGCGATAAAAATCAACCGGTAATTAACATTCGCTAAAATGTTAATTACATTATAAATTTGAAGTTATATGTAATAAACGCAGAAAATAATTTACTGCATACGCGCATTATGCGTTTTACATACGCTACGTAGAATCAGTAATCATAAATAATAAATAAGATAAATAAATCGCATACACACACAACTAATATACGGTAACACGTGCTGCATAAAAATAAGAAAAACTCTGATTAGTAAAATTAAGCGTATCATCGGCTATAAAATTATCATTAAATGATTGAAAAAATGGCATTAATAATTTAAAACGATTTTTGATTTTTAAAAATTCTTAAGATCACGCCAAAAAAAAAAAGCGATATTTTAATGTCGAAATGAGAAATAATATATAGAGCCTTTTAGCGGAGAATTTAGTCTGTTAATTATTTTTTAGCGCGTAAGACAGCTAATGCGGGCCAAGTGTCCTAAAGCGATACGATTAAATGTGTTTAATTGTAAACCGGCGTACTTAAGGGGCTAGACCGCCATGCTGCTTCGAAATTGTGACCGCTTTTTTTATGGTGTTTTTCTTTGTGTAATAAGTTTTTTCCACGGTTTTCGCAGTCCGTTATTTACTACATACATACATACATACATTCCGGTAGCAGCTTTTCCAAGTTAAAATTTAGTCGATTGCATTTAAATTATTACAAAAATTCTGTTTTTCGACGTGTCAAGTTTATTAAATATAATGTCATCGTGATTGCTTATTATGAACATTCAAAGTAGTAAAATTAAATCGCTAAACAAAATATTCCCCGAAACAACACCGCACATTTGTTTACTAAAACTGCGACACGGATGCATTTTACCTAAAGGAAAAAGGAAAAAGGTAAAAGGTGATGGCGCGCGATCGTGTCGCACCGTAAAATCAGACTCCCGCTACGGTGATTTCATTCTAGCATAACTGGCGACCGTTGGTTTAGCGCAGAAAGTAATGGAGAAGACCTGTGTCGCCTGAGTGTAGGAGAAACATACGAGATATCACAATCCGTGTGTTGCTGCGGTCAGATGATTTTCGTACACTTGCGAAACACATTTTTTAAGTGCTTCGAGCTAGTACGGTATAATAATATGGTCTAATAACGGCGGTACACTACACTGATGTACGCGATCAGGACGTGCTTTTATTATTCGATGATGCGAGTTGAGGACCGATTTCGAAATCAGCCGTGAGTATATACTTATAAATAAATGGTCTCGTCAAGTGCCACTTCTGGCAGCACGTTGTCACACCATTGCGCTTATGTAAGTAAACATCGTGCTACCACCAATAGCTTATTATTGCGGTGGCGCGGGGGGATTCGGCGGAATAAATACGATTTTGGTATTAAAAATAAAAAGTACAGAGAAAAACAAAAATTGAATTTAAAAAAAAAACAAAAAACAAAAACAAACAGCCTAGAAAGAACTGAGAAGTGTGTGTGAAGCGCGCGCCGTATTTCTATAAAAAAAAGAAGAAAAAAAAAACGAGAAAAAAGTCGTTATTTTATTCAGTTGTTTTTTTGATTTTTCTTCGACAGGTTTTGTGTTTACATTTCCGCGTTCATGAAAAGGAAGCAGGCAGCCGTTTTCGAGTTTTGTGAAAAATACGTGGGGGAGATAGTCATATCAGTTTTCCTCTATTGCGACGCGCCATTGGTTAGCTAGGTGAATTTTCTCGAACCGTATTCGGTTCTTCCGCATACGATCTAAGTATTTTCGTCGTCTAATAAATTAAGCGTAATGCACGAGAGAACTGATTGATAAATTGTCCTTTCGACGGTGCCGTACGTGGCACGGCGTTGTTTTAATCATCATCGTAGCTCTCTGAAGTCAGACAACGATCGCACTCCGCTCCACAGGAAAGGTGTCGAGAGTGTTTGATGATCGTCTCTCTCTCTCTCTCACTCTCTTTCGCTCCGATAAAACTAGTTGTAATTCTCAAGTTTAACCGGTGTGTCTTGTTGACGTCGGCAAAGATTGCAATCAGCGCGACTAAAATTTATAGCTGCCGAATCGGAAAAAGAAAGAAAAACGTTTTCTCCGCTACACGGAAAAACGTGGATATTTCGCGCGTGTGGCGTAATAATTACCGATCGCTGTCATATGCGCGATGAATAATTTCACGGCGAAATGGTTTTTGGAAAAAACCGATTTTAAGAATAGACCGAGATTTAGGGGAACTTTTTCAGATTCAGCGTGTGCGACATCATTGGAAAGCTTCGAGAGGAGAGGAAAGGGCTGAGCCGGATGACTGACAGCAGAAGTGGTCATCTGATGAAGAGATTGCAAAGGCTGCGAAATGGTTACGGATTACGAGACTGTATTTCGTAACGGTGGCCGTATAGACCGAGCCGCTTGGCGTGGCAGAGAGACCTTCACGAAGTGCAGAATCGTTTGAATTACTGTTTTTCAGTGATTTACCATTGATTTCGGCTAACTCTGCCACTGCAGTATGAAAAGAAATATTACCGAGCATATATAGACTGTAGCATTCTGCAGAATCGAGCAAACAAGCCTGCTAAAGGACCTCCTGATTTATGTTCTTTTCGATTTTACGACTTAACGATTTAAGGATTTCACGATGATTTTACGATTTTCTTCTATTTTCTGTGTAAATATATTGAGAGGATTGGTGACGGGCCGATTGAGCATTATTTTTCCCGTATTACATTGTGTGTTATTAAGAAGAGCGGTTTTTTTTGTGAGGCCCGACGACGAGGAAATGGCGTGGTACGTTGCGTGTGTTTTAATATTTATAGTCACCGTTGTTGGGGCAGATAGTGATTTGGCAGCGTGCTCGTTGTCGCACGTTCTGCGTAGTACAACTTCGCAGCACTCATGCGAAGAGATTTTTTTTGTCGACTTTCACACAGACACACCGACATGCGTTCGTATAAATTCATATTTGGAGCTCTAATTTTAGAAAGGCCCCGGGTAAATTTAGACACTTCTGTTCTCCGTCGCACGAAATGCTCCTCGATGGTTTTGATCTAATCGGTCTCCGGCTTTGTCAAGCGGGGTGCTGGAATATTTCGGCGGATCTTTTAACATGGAGAGAACGCGAAGTCATTGGTCGTTTGTGCGCCTTCAGCTATTCCGGTTGCGATGAGCGCAGTTTTAATTATAGCTCGGACGACGACGGTGTAACGCGACACATGCGCGCTCTTGTCGTGGGGGTTTTAAATTACCACCTTTTGAAAGTGGCGGGAAATTATCTCGGCCGATATGGCACGGAAGCACTACTAGTAGTAATTTCGAAAAAATCGATGTCTCACGTTTTTTCCCGTTTAATTAACGCTCGGTCGTTGAACTTTGTAAGTTGTTGATACACCGCAAGTCCTATCGAATGTCAGCAGGCATTTTTCGATTCTTCCCCCCCCCCCCCCTTTTTCTTACTAGTAGCCGGAATGTGCTGTGTACGGTGGATTCTTTCTAATTTTAGCTTTTATAACTTGTCGGATATAAAAAAAGAAATATAAGGGTTGGCTCTCTAATAAGCGGTTAGAGTTGGTAAAGTAATAAAAGTGGCGTGGAAAATAATACACGTGTTTTAAATAAGCTCTTTTAAGGGATCATGTGACGGTACCGTAGGATTATAATATTTCCACTGTGCAGAGTTGCTATACGGTCGTGACTTTTTTTTTCCCTACAGTTGGAAGTCTTTTTTTTTTTTTTTGGTACACCAGCTAATACACCCAGAAACAATAAGAAGGGAAAGAGTCCCGTCAGTTAAATTTTAATTCTGCCGGACAGTGTATAGAAACCAATGGTTGAAATAATGGACGACAAGAGGAACTATGTAAGATACACAATAAGGAGCGGAGAGCTGCTCAGCAGACAATGATATAGAATACGAGAAAGGAGTGGGCATTGAAAGAAGATGTGATTCGCGTCGTAAACCATCGAGAACAAGGGTATTACTAGAGGATTGGAAGTCATAAGATGTTGTCGGGAAATCAAAAAACGATGCAAAGGATTCGTAGCCTTTGCTGGATCTCTCGGATTGTTCCACGATAAACCTGTTTAAATGTTTTACGTAATTTTTCTAATATTAGTTGTTTTTTTTTGTTTTTTTTTTCTTCTATCATAGCCTCGCGGAATCGTGCGTAATGAGGTGCGAAAAGTTTTAATTTTCCGATATTAGTCGATTCGTTAACGTACATAACATCGCGAACTATTTAGTTCTGCAAATAAGGACACTAATATATATATATATAACAAAATTTGAAGACGTTGGGACAAGGGTAGCCCTAAATAAATGGGCATGGGCTAGTCATGTTGGTAGGCAAGTAGATGGAAGGTGGACAAAGGAACTGATCCAATGGAGACCGTATACGGGAAAACGCGCACAAGCAAGACCAGTCAGAAGGCGGACGGATGATATTGTGGCTACAGCAGGGAAACAATGGCTTCGTGAAGTACAAGTATCGATGGAGTAAATTAATGGAGGCTTACATCGAATCAATGATGTAACGCAGGCAAAAGAAGAGAAGAAGAAGAATATATATATATATGCTGGGTAAACATCTACACACTGGTAACTCTAACTGCAGTTGCCTAGTATCGATAAGCAAATGCAGCACTCTCTGGTATACCTCGATCTTATTCAATAATAATTTTATTATGGTTCTCGACATTTTTATATTATATTCTGTGTATATGTGAGTCGATTATTTTCATTATTATGAATTACCGTGGTAGTCCACAACAATTTCGGGGGCGGAAAAAAAAAGAGAAAAAAATGTCGCGTCATGCTCGGGATGATAACAGCTCTAATTTGGCTTACTGCGACTTTGTTTAATAACTTTATATGTTGCGCAATCGTTGATAGTGAAAAGAATTTATTTTGGGCGGTCCCTGACATTAAGACGCTTATGAATTCGGAAATCTCAAGTCCGATTGGGCGACCGTTTGTTAAGTATATTGGCAAAGTGACTTGATATTATGCAGCAGCAGTCGAGAGGATTCTCCTTGGGACCGCCGTCGTGTTTAAAGTTAACGTGATTTTTTTTAAAAAAATGAATGCTCGTCATGGTCAGTTAAAGCTTCTGTTTTCGTCGCTGCGAAAGTTATTTTCCGGTGGTACCGCGTTGGACTTTTATCCGACTGTGTTCTGGTTTACTGGAGATTTCAGTTACTTCAGTTCGGGCTATAAAAGAATTCGTAGTGTAGTGTATTCGGCTGGAAAAGTTTAAGAAATTTTTCAGGTTTCCATTTATCAATCGTTAGCGGTTATTTTTGTGATACATCTATCACGAGGGGGGGGGTAGATTGATTACTTTTACTTTGTTCGTTTATCGGCAGTCGTCGTACGATAGTGGTGCATCTTTGTGCGGATGTGTTACTCTGTAAATGTCGCTGCTCCTGTTAATTGATAATGGACTGTAGACTGTGTAGACGTCCCGGTGTGATGGTGGCGCAAGAGTGCGCAACAGTTGCCCGGTACAATTACCGATGCAGAACTGAAGGACCAGCTTTACGGCCCATCTATACTTTATAATTCAACAGCGTGTCGCTCGCTATTAAAATATTACTTCGCGTTATTCGTCGTTCCTTTTGTTTTCCTATTTCTCTTTGCTTTTCTTCTGCTTCTCTTTTACCCCGTCTTGGCTTATTCGTTCCGCCGTTTATTGCGTTACCTTTCTCATTCCTCCCCTAATTAGATGTAGCAATGTGGTAAAAAGTTACGCATGCCTGTGTATTATGTGACACGTCTTCCCTCCGCGTCTGTCTTTTCGTTATGGTATTTTTCGAACGACACCCAGTAAGAAATTTTAAATTCGGACGGTTCTATTTTCTACTTTCCGCGAGTTACAAAGAAAAGTAAATGAAATTCGTTTCTTCGTACCGTGGAATATAAAATCCGTGAGGATATACGCTGGTGGAATTGTGACACATTTTCATTTGCTCTGAAAAAAAAAAGTTCAAAATCACCGTACTTTAATAAAACTCGCGGGAAAATCTCGGGGCAGTCGTTTTTAGTAATATTCCGAATCTTATCATAGTTCTTTTGCTTTAGGCACTGCAAATTACATTTTTTATTACCAATATGGTTATTATTATTACTACTATTTTTATTTTTTTTTTTTTTCTAGGCCAGCTTCCACCATATTTGAGACCAATTCTCTCTAATTGCTTTAAATTTCTATTTTCGCGGCCTTAATGCAATTGTATAAGCATATTTACATTCGTACGAATTCGGCTGATCTATTATTATTATTATTATTATTGCGACTCTCAAATAATCATTCTGAAATAATAATCTTTCGGCAACTTTTTATCCGTACCTGCCCCACTTCGCTCGTCGATCTCATCGATGGGCTCAGCTCCCTTACTAATGACATTGTTTATAGAATACAGGGAAAGTTAAATGTTTTTATAATTACCAACGGGTACGGTACCTATTTGAAATGCACTTCAAGTGTAGCTAGAAATAAACTAGAAAATCTGTTAATAAGTGTAATGCGAATAAAAATTCAACCGGTATTCGTATCACTTCCGGCCATCAAACGCAAATCACGTATTATATTTAAAATTAAAGTCGCGTTATACGAAGAAAAAAAGAATTCATTCGTTCGTATGACTTTTTCTCCCCCCCCCCTTTTTTTTGTTTCTCTTATACACGCTCTCATTCATTTTTACACCAACGCAATAGACAAAATAGTCAAATAAATCGTTATCGAAGGGTGCAAGGATATTTGTCCAGATTTAACTAGATACAAGTATGGTGTAACCGTTAGGAAACCGGCGAAATAATACTGCAATGCAACTTTTTTTTCGCTTCCTACGAAAATGTCAGTACTCGTTCTTAGGTACCGAGGTTCAAAATTAGTCGAAAGAATATTAAACGAACTGTGACACACCGTTTGAAAGGGGCTAAAACCCGGTTGTTGTAGACATTTGTTCGAGCATTTGCGCGGTTAAATGTGACCAATCTGCCGTAAACGCACGTTGAACTATATGTACATACGGGTTTGCATTAAGACGACACTGACGACGGTGAGTATAAATAAAACTATATGCGTTGTGCTTGTAGGCTTCTGTTGTGCCCGACAATGCGCCACGTGAAATAAAATAGAAAAAATTGACATTGATGAGTAATTATCTCGGCACGTATATCGACAAGTGTCATAGTTTGTGTTGTAGTTCTTGTACGTGTGTTTATGTGTTGGCGCATAGTGTAACAATACCCGGGGGGCTCGCAGTTGTACATAGTAGATTTCATTGATTACGGACTAATTTTGCAATAAGTAAATCAATATCGGTTGCATCATTGTTTCTCGATCAATGCCAGAAGGATAAGTTGGCCACCGGCGCATGCTAAACGTTGTTTATTAATAGAGAAGATGCGTTTCTTTCCGATGTAATAATTTTTTTTTTACGCGCTGTCTTCGTTTCGCGCCTCTGATTGGACGACGTATACGAATTTTATTTTCTACAAGATGCGGAATTACATTGATCGGTCTCCTAATAAAGATCAAACGGGCAGCGAAGAAGACGTTAGCGTGTCGTGTGTGTATTTACAATAAGTAGATCCGTTACAGACAGAATCAGAATGGGTAAAGTTCGGAAATGAATGTTTCCGTCGGTTGACTGGCCGTGCGGAAACGGTAGCTAGAAGACACACACATATACGAGGAGGTGACACACCGGTATGTTAGTGCGCGGTAGCTAGTAGTGTTACGCAACGAGCTAGATTAAAATGTGTTCGTTATTGAAATAAAAGAGCAGTTCCGTATTTCGAAAAAAAATAGTAATATTTTAATGCTACTCGATTAGCATTGTGATATTTTATACTGTGAAAAGGCGGTCGACTGTTCATAAATTGGGAGAACAGTTTTACACGATCTTACTAATTAATCGATTAGTATGTTGAACCGGGGGAATTTAAATTATCAACAACGGAATTTTACTATTACTAGAAGCCGGATTAAGCTGGTGTTTTTTATTGCTTTTTCGTTTTTTTTTTTGTTTTGACCGTTTCTAATGTATAAATTTGACATCAAGTATTTTGCCCTATTATTGAATATTGTAACGTCCGCTATTTGAGTTCCCCCACCATCGCTAGCGAATATAATGGCGTTCTAGATTTTGTCTCACAAAGAGGAGCACAATCGCACGAATTTAAATATTTTCCTTTATATTTCACGATTATATTATAATTAATTAATGCGATTTCATTTATAATAAATTTACCCTTATAAAGAGATACACAATTATCATATACAAATCTGAAAACGGTTAGTAATTAAATGAAAAATTAAACGCGACACCGTTAAATCGCGATAACAATCATTCGGTCGGACTTTTCGAACACGTTCAACTTAAAAAGATGTTAATGACACGACCATTTTTACTATCCTCGACTTCCCGGTTAATGAAGAAGAGCCCCACAAAATTTAACCTGCTGGCGCCACCGGAATTAGAAACACGATCCCTTCCGATCGTTTTTCTCCCTCATTCGTCATCAACGTCAGTGTCAGTTATTAAATTAATTTGAGGCACATCCTCACGTTCGCTTTCAGTACTTTCCCGATTTTTTTTTTCCCACTTTATTTTAAACTATGCACTAATGGACGACACACGCATTACGCACCTGCTGGGCCCCCCCACCGGTAGTCAGTAGTGCATATCCGTGAAATATATTTTTATCAGTTAAGAATATAAAATACAACGTTCGACAGAAAGGAATGGACATGCAAAAAAAAAAAAAGAAAAAGAAAAAAAGATTGCGCGTTTTATAAGTTTGTCCTTCCCCTGGCCGTTCATTATTATTATTTCATCCATTTATGTTGTCCGTATCTGACCGAATCAAAATTTAGCTGACTCGGGCCTCATTCCCTTCTTGCTTGTTGTTTCTGGCTGTAATGTTCAAAAAATAAAAAAAAAAAAAACAAAAAAAATTATTTTTAATTCGCTTTGTTCGAGCGCGTTATATTTTTTAACAACGTTTTATATTACATGACGTTTTTCTTAGAACTACACAACGGTCATTTATGGCGTCTTTTTATTTTTCAGCCGCGGTGGCGACGAATCGTGACTTTTGTTGTAAACTTTTAGCCGAGATGCGGTAGAAGCTAAATAAATTAAATTCGCAACCTATACTCGTATTTAATTCGTTTGTTAAGTTGCGAATAGAGCTATGGGGAATAAATTCATTAATATATAAAGGCGGAGAGAGTAACCAAATAGACTGGCGGGGTATCGGCGTATAGGCTGCGCAGAATCATCGCAAAATTATAATTTTCTTTAATGAAGCCGAGGGTCCAATGGAGAAAGAATTAAACCTTCCACTAGATTAATTTCCCTTTTGCAATGGTATAAAATATTCGTAATATTATTTTCGAAATATTTTAGCGTTTTTATTTTCAGTTAGCACTTGCGCAGTAAAGCGAATAATTCGCGCGTTTTTTAAACTGAAAAGTTAAAATAGAAAAGGGTACGTGTAGGCGAGTAGTTCCTATGAGACGTTATCGGCGTAATATATAATTGTGTATTGCCGTACAAATGCCCTTCATTGCCAAACGTACGTTTTTAGATAACATCTTTTTTTTTCCCCTTCCGCTGTACCGGCTTTACAAGACCATAAACAGCGACAGTGACTTCAACACTTTACAATAGCCTACTAGAGAATATGTGAACCAAGTCAATTCCTCAAACGAGAGAATTGCTCCCGAGATATCTACAGTGAGGATGTAATAAGAAATACATAAAGTTAGTACCCCATGGCGACAGTGCGATTTGGCATCGCCCCCATAGGACTGTGGTTAAAGAATGCATTTTACATAGAACATGGACACCGTGACAACGAATGCACTCGAGAGCAGCCCATAGGGGTCCAGAAATAAGTTTATATAGCACCGCACTATAGCGACAGATGCATTTAGCCATTATCCATAGAGGTCTGGTTGAATCCGAGTAAAGAATTGATATTACATTGTAACCGAAATGAAACATGTATGTACCATATTAAGGTAACGGTTCATATATATATATATATATATATATATATATATATATATGTCACAGAATAATTTGTGTAATAATTGCTATTAAGTGATAGGAGTCACGGCACCATTTCCTCCTCTTAAGCCTTCTTCTTGAATTATCACCCACCTATGTTCGGGTTTGTGTTTGATTTTAATTTCTCGAGGGAATCTTTAGTACTGTTCGACGTGTACTGTTTCAACAAATAAAATATTTAGATCATTGTGTTAAATTAGAGACATACTTTGGAGCCGACGTGATTGTACGGAGAATGATTGTTACCTTTGGATCTGTGAGAGATAATTGCTTTTACTAAAAGTCCGTACCTTCCTATTTTTCAACTTTAGATTTAGAGTGCATTTCTTTCCTATTGCGGTGGAGATAGTCGCGTCGTGCAGAAACATAGAAGAAGAGCGTTCGAAAGAAATTCCTTTTTCTTTTTTATGATTGAATCCGTTCGGAAAATTTGTCCTTTTTAACAACAATGAAATAGAGAAATTATAAAATAACGCATAAGTGTATTTTATCGTAATATTACATAAAAATTGTGTGTATCTAAAACGATTTAGTTCTACATACCAACAGCCCTCTACCAATTAGCTATCTCGTATGTAGGCTGCCAAACACATCTGATTTATGACTGCAAGAAGTTCGCCAAGTACCGGATTAACATGTAGGCAGCCCCTGTGCAATTCTCTTCAACATTCCATAGTGCAGTAGTCAAAATGTTGCCGTTTGCCGAGCAAACCAGATTACATTGTCGCATAGCTCTCTGTTAATAGCCTGGGCAGTTAAAAGCGGCACATGGAGTTTTTTGGTTTTTTTTTTCGTTTTTTCTTTCAAATGTCGGGTTCGTCAAAAAAGCGAAAAGGATTAGATATTTATGCGATTAGATATGGAGGATAGAAAAAAGACTCAAGTGCCAAAATGACCGAAGGTGATGGCAACGAGAGAACAAAAGATGCCCAATACGGAAGACCAATTGACGGAAGAGTAAAAACGTTCGGAAGTCATACAGGTGCACTGAAACAAAATGCGATTAGCGTCACCTATAAAGTTGTGAAAGGAATACAATCAAACTGTGCGCAAAGCGTAGACGACAGATTGCAGAGAGAGAGAGAGAGAGAGTTGAACGTCGTATGGAGGGAAAATTAAGAAACCAGGCATAAGACGGTAGATTAGGCTGGATAAAGAAATAAAAGGAATCTGGATTTAAGAATGAGGAGAAATACGAGTTTAACCATAGTTT
Source organism: Icerya purchasi (assembly GCA_039619475.1). Classification (NCBI taxonomy): domain Eukaryota; kingdom Metazoa; phylum Arthropoda; class Insecta; order Hemiptera; family Monophlebidae; genus Icerya; species Icerya purchasi. Next base: position 292,947,454 of record CM077115.1, on the reverse strand, counting down.
GGAATGAGCTGAAGTGGAGAGGAGATTAATATTGTGAAATGAAAAAACGCTGAGAAATTCACCGGTAGAAGAGTATGAGCGAGCTCTAGTGTGTATATCATCGTTACCTTCGATTTCAGAGTGTCCAGGAATCCACAGTAGGTTAATTTGGATGAAGTGAGAAAGGGAAATGTCACGGATAAGAGAGCGTATGAGAAGGATTACGTAATCAGTAGAGGGAAGAGGAAAAGAAGAGGAGATGGTTTGTAGTAGGACACTGTTCATGAGTAACCGGGGAAGAAACAACAAAAAGGGACGGCACGCAGGATAGCAGTAGACTTGGCATAGAAAACTGAACAGAAGAAAGGAAGTTTGAAAGGACAAAAGTCCATTGGGTCCTTTGGAGCCGTCAGTGAAGATCGCAAAGTGATTAGGGAAAAGAGAGCCAAAGGTACTTAAAAACTGTGGTTTGACAACATGATGAAGGAAAGGTTTGGTAGAGCGAGTTAAGCAATTAATAGGATGTAGGTGCGTGGAAAAATTGAAAGAAAAGTATGGCAACTTGTTGTATGAATAAATGTATGGAGAAAATAGAGAGAGCCGGCTGGAAATGAGAGATAGTATTAGAGTTTTGTTGATGGAATACCGTCAGTTGCGGTGGATATAGGAATTAACGAGGAAAGAAGAAGAAATAGGGTAGGGGTTTGATTAAAAACCGGTAACCTAGATAGGACGTTCGAATGAAAAGAAAAGGGATTCGGCATGTAAAGCGAGGATAGGTGTAGACACTTCTTAGCTCCCGGACAGAACCGAAAGACAAACATTCTGAACACGGTCGAGTTTGGAGAACAAGGATCTGCAGGAATTTCCATAGATGAAACAACAATAATACAGGTTAGAATGAATAAAGGATTTGTAGTAGAGCATTGCGTCTTTGCCCCAATTAGTATGGGAAAGAAACTTGATTAGGTTGAGCCTTTTGAAGGAAGACAGATAGAGAGATGGTTGATGTGATTACGGAATGAGATTGTCGAGAAAAACGCCTGAATAGCGGAAAGAGGAAGAAAGACGGATCGCATCGTTATTTATGACGAGACTAATCAGAGAGAGATCAAAAGGACGGAGAGTAAACACAACAACGGAGAATTTGAAATTGAAAAATGGATATTTTTGATAGAGAATTTTCTAACGATGTTAACGAATTTCGAAGCTGGGAGCCTAGTGACAGAATATGGTGATGAGAGAAGTAGATATCATCGGCGTAAAAAAGGGAAGGAGACTTAGACAGGTATGGAAGCAGTATTGATGAAGTGTAGATGTTGAACAGAGTTGGGCTAAGGCAACAGCCTTAATCCGCGGAATACTAACCTAGTATAGGTGTCAGAAGAGTTGTAATAATAAAACAAGAAAAGAAAAGAAAAAAGTTTTTTTTTTTAAAAATCGTCAAGCCCTCCTACTTCTGGAAATATGTAAACGAAAAAAGGGACTAAAGTCAGCGACAAAATATGGTTTTTAAAAGCAGGTTTATTAAACGGAGAAATTGTCTTCATAGAGTACCGTATTAAACTTATGAACCGAAACGCTTTTAAACGGAACTTGGCAACATGTTACACATTTTATACTCATCGAAAAGGCCAGAGCTGGTTGTGTACAGAGTTTTTGCAGAGATCGTTGCGCACGGCTAATATATAAGAGCCTAAATAAATGAACTAAAAAGAAAATAATAAATTCGAAAATGTGAAAATTTCTTTAACGGCATTTTTTTCATAAACTGGTGTTTTTCCTAATTATTTAACAAACCCCTGGGTCGGTTCAAACGTAGTTCGTTCGAAATTAAGAAATTGCTGCCGTCGGACAAATCCCGATTTTTTTTTTTTTACAATATTTTCGGAATATTGATTATGAAATGATTTTCCGCTTTGCATAAAGGTGCTCTTCGAGAATTACTTCGATTTTACATGACGATTTTTTGTCTACTCGGTTGCTATCGAAGATTTCGTTAGTTTAGTTGTTTCTGATGACTGATTTTTTCTTTCCTTTTTCTTATTTCGGGCTCCGATAACGTAACTCATAGTGTGTGAGCTATCCGAAATGATAAAGCTATTTTAAATCAGTTTTAACTGAACATAATAATATGCATACTTTACAGGTGTGTTATATCGTGTAAAATATAACAAGAAGCTTTTGATGAGGTTCGATTAACAATATTTTAATCGATTCGGCTTAGGAAATTATTTTATTCATTGAGAACGGTAAGAGTGAAATGTCGGTAAGTTGCGATCGAGATTGTTAACGTGTTTTGGAAATATTCAAAAAAAGGTGAGTAGTTGGTAAGATAGCTTAAATATAGTTTAAAATTAAATCGTTTTGTGTTCCGATGAGAAATTGATTTCTAAATTATCGTTGCCGGTAAACGAACGTGGCCGAGTAAGATTCTGCATCGTTATTCCGTTGTTAGTCTGTTTGATCGGTAGACAGATCTGGTTTTTATAGATGCCGAGTAGGTGTTAACTTTCTCTGGCTCTCTCGAAAAAGCCCACTTATTCGCCATATGTACTTGCTCGGCTGAATATCATTTTTATTTCGCGATAATTACCCGTACTTTTACAATGCCGCATATATGTGCTATATTTCGAAGCGGAGTATTCTCCGATTTTTTTTTCTTTTCATGAATTCACACCGCTTTTCATTCCACTTTAATCGCTTCTTTATCGATCTTTTATTATATGCCCGATCATTCGTTAATTTATAATTCCATTACGATATATATATATATATATATATATACATGTGTATGTGTAGCTATGTATATATTTGAATGGGGGGGGGGGGGGGGTATACGCGTTAATTAAAATCGCTATCTAAAAAAGTGTAGCAAAAATTTGTGTTTGATAATTTGATTTGGAACAAATATTTTGTACAATTATTTGCTATATTTGGCTCTCCGTAATGAAAACCGTGTAACCAGGTTTCCTGACACCGTTGAACGGCCCTTGTTTTCTTTCTAATTTACTTTTTAATTTGTAGCGCATTAAACATACTTAATTTCAACTGTCTCCAATCGAATTAGGTTCTAGTTAGTTGTTTCTTCTTCCCATTGTGTCTGGGCAATGGTCCATAGTTGATGCGCCCAAAAAAAAACAAAAAACGAATTAAGCTCCAATCGAGTTTACTTTGCTGACTTCTTAAATTATAATGATAGTTTTCCATAATCAGACCTCGTTACTATCATTGGTTAAATTTTTAATTACCGTTGAGATTAATCCTGTATCCGACTAATTGTTCTCTTATCTTTCTTACCTTTGCTACGCTTCGATAAACTGATAATCGGTCCGCAAGACGAACTTAATTGTCTCATTTCCATTGATTAAACCTGAAACTTCAACAGCTTCTCTCTCTCTCTCTCTTAACGGATGTCTATTTTTAAAGCGATCAATTTTCGCTAAAACTTTACGAGTTTCCCAAACCCTTTTCGTTGCATCAATGCTGATTTTTTACAATCCGTCACAGGTTCTTTGATATTTTCCTTTCTACTTGTTTTTCGGTCTAAAATAACAGCACGATTGTCTCTTATACGCGTTAGCGGTTTTTTAATTTCATTTCATTTTTTTTTTTTGAGAAATCAAACATATTTTATTTATAGCTTTTTTGGACTTCTTATTTTTTTTTTTTTTTTTTAACGGATGTAAAATTAATTTTTTAAAGGTAATCGCGGAGAATTTCAAATTGTTAGTCGAGACCGTGATAAGCGATTCAAGTCACGTATCTTCTCTGACTTATTCGAGGTGGCGAACATGACGAGTTGCTGCAGAATTACCGATTCGAAGAGTTAATTAAAACAATCCATATACCCAGTAAAAGTTCTTTTTTTTTTAAACCGTCACTCGCTGTTATCTAAATGAACAGGTTAAGGAACGTCTTTGTGGGTGGCGGGCGAGTGAGCAAGGAAGGATTAAGTTTTTCAAATATTTATTTTTAACTGATTTTTAATGTTACAAAGAGCAATGTAATATTAAAAAAAGTAAAATGTGCGTCAGTCGATAGCTAGTGGCCTTAGAAGTGAAACTTTTTATGGAATGCAATAAATTTCAAACGAAGAAACAAAAAATTGAAATAAAGAAAAATTTATTTAATAACAAAAATGATTTGTTAAATCAATAACGTTTTGTAGATAATCTCGAATTAAATACTACACAAGTTTCACTTGCATGTACTAATTATATACGTATATATGTATGTATGTATAAATAAATAAGCACATACAGGACTTTTGTAGTGTTTTAATTCTAAATTATCTGCACATTGTTATTGATTTAAATTACAGATCATTTTTGTTATTAAATAAATTTTTCTTTATTTCAATTTTTTGTTTCTTCGTTTGAAATTTATTACATTCTATAAAAAGTGTGAAACTTCTAATGCCGCTAGTTTTATTTTTTTCTCTTTTTTTTTTTTTTTTTTTTTTTTTTGCGGCCTCATTGACAAGAACTAAAAATAAATATCACACATTTTATCATCTTTATCTTCACTGTAACTTTTATTTGAAAATAGAAATAATTTTGGTTTATGATGACTATAATAAGATACAAATACTTCAGATCTTAATGAATTTAAGTATCTCGAAAAAGCAGCATCCAAGCAAGTTCCATATCGCGTTGATGAAATACAAATGTCTGTTCAGTTTTTAATCGTTGTTCACTGCGTAAAAATGAAACAAGTAGTTCCGAACTTTCATCACTAAATTCACGTTACAATCTCCGGCTAAGATCACATTGGAATTTGATCTTTTTCTGATTTTTTTGGTTTCGTTATAGATGAATACGATACAATATATTTCCAATAATTTTCGTTAAGGATAAAGTCTAAAATTCCAACATTTTTTTTACTTTTTTATTTATTTTTGATAAATATATATCGAAATAATAATAATAAATAATAGGTAATAATCCTTTTGGATAATCCTTTTGTCCTTGTACATACAACAGAGCACACACATCGCGACGTTTAATTCGCGTGTTGTTACGTTACTGAATCGGTAACTTTTTCAACATGCAATCACGATTTTCAGAACTATACACGGTGACGAAGTAGTGTATTTTTGATTAATTTTAGTGTGTTAACGTTATCCGAAATTTTGTGAAAAATTGCACCAGCTCATCTTTGGGATGCCGTTTATATTTATTATCCACATTTAAAATTCGGGATTTCTATACTTTCGTCATCTTCCAATACCATGTTTCAGATAGTAATAAAATATTACAATTTTTTAAGGCTTGATCTTCCAAATCTAAATGATCAGCTCGTAAACTTTGACAGTTAAACGTATAAATAGTCCGTTCGCTTTTCTATAGTCATGTCAACTATAATATATTGATCTACACTGTTATTAAAAGTCTCCAGTCTTTCTAACTCTTTTAACAGAATTTGTTAACTTTATATCTCAAAACTCGTATCGTCTCATAAAAAGTTTCACTTCAAACGGTTTTTCTTGCCGCCGGATTTTATTTTGATCCAAAATGGAAAATTTAGTAATAGTAAAAATATAATGATAAATCAGGTGGTCGAAAATAATTAATTGGAATTTTTATTATTTATTATTTTCCTCTCGAAAATTTTTTCCCGATGTTCGATGTTTACACAGATTGTCAGTTTTTAATGATTTCTGGCTATTTGATTAATTGTTTAACAATTTTATAAATATTTTCAGTTTCTAGATATTTTTTAATTATAAATATTTTCAGTTTCTAGATATTTTTTAATTATAAATATTTTCAGTTTCTAGATATTTTTTAATTATAAATATTTTCAGTTTCTAGATATTTTTTAATTATAAATATTTTCAGTTTCTAGATATTTTCATTTACCAGCGTTAAAAATTATTTAGGTGCCCTTTAGATTCACAAAATTCAATGTATAACGTTAAATTTATTTTGATTAACGCGTTTACTCTTGCGTTTCCAGCTGAAGATGAGCTATTCCGGAAATCACTTGTAGAATATTAATTTATATTCAATTTAAATGCTATTGCGTTTATGGTTAGTTCTGTTTGATGGTTATAATATAGAAACTGTATTTGTGCAGCTTTATTTTCAAATATACAGGGTTAAATTTGAAAATTCAGCTATTGTTTTAGATTAGAGTGCCAGTTTAGTATAGTGGAAAAGCTAGGGGAACCAGTTTTAAAAAATCCTGTTGGCGAGCTTATTTTTAATTGAATCGTGGCCCAACAAGTTTTTAATGAAAATCAGTTCGTTATTATTTCCAGTTCGTTAAGCACTCGGTTACTCTAGCACACGTTGATTTTAAGAACTCTGATAATAATAATGTTACAAAAATACAAACGAAACGATATAATTATATTGAAACACTGTCGTGGCTTATATACTTAATTATTTACATAATTTCGGCGGACCAACAGTACGATTGTCACGCTTATTCCGTTTTCCCTGCTACATACGTATTTATCCGGAAAGTGAGACACGAATAGCGGAATGGCGTTGTTTTATACAATCGAGAGACTAATGGTCTATCCTATTCTTTGTCGTCTTTGCTATTTCTGTGCAGGGTCTTCTGGAAATTCAAGTATCGACCAATAGACATACCGTGTAATGACGGAACCAAGATTAAAGTTTTCCTGCAAAATATTTAGCGGTGTGTATTTGGACTTGAGACTTACACATACGGAACTCACCTCAAACAATGGCGAGCAAATTAAGATGCGTCAGCTATAACTGGTTAATTCTACCTTGAATATCTAGCAAGCGGCTCTGATGACAATAAATCATTAAACCTATTTGCACCTATAGCATACCAATCTCGGAGTGTACTTAAAGTCTGGCACGGTGATGCATCATTCTTCGAAGTATCGCGGATGCCTATTGATTAACATAAGATGATCAGCGAAGTTATTAAAGACTTTACGCCACAAGGCACAAAAAAAGATTAAACTAACACATGAACGTAAGGGAGATTTGACTTCTTGGTACTGGATTGATCATAAGACGACTTGAAACGTCTCAAACCCCAGAGCATTTAACTTTGTAGAATAGTATACGTAAATATTCAATGAATTTTATATTTAATTCTAACTAGCATGTACGTAACTTCTGTTAATATTAATAATTATTTAATCTGCAGATTAAAATTATATTAATTTCCTATTTTCTGTTGGGGTTGTTAAGAAAAAAAAAAAGAGAAAAAAAAAATAATTTCCCGTTGGATAAGTGAAGCTGGAAGTTTTAAATTTATAAGAGCCTACCCATTTCGGAATCAGCTGAAATGGTCATTTAAAAATTCCCACGAGTAGATCGTATCGTTGTAAATTAAATATTGTCAATGACGGTCGTCGGTTTGCACAGGTATTAATTTAATATGTTCAACTTGGATTTGCGCTGTTGCGCGTGCTATATACGCATGTTTATATTAATTAATTAATGAATAAATGAATAATTGAATGAAGGTGAAGGATTTCTCAAGATACTTGGATAGCCTTTGAAACCAATAGGCCACGATTTTTAAAGTAACTGTGGAATTGATAATAATATTACAGTGTGAAGTATCGAGTTAATTATATTTTTTAGTACATCTTTGGGGGAAAAAATAAAACAAATAAAATTTGTTAATTTTTTTTCTAATGGGAGTTAATCTTCGAATGTAAATATGATTTACCGTATTTCATATATATATATATATATATATATATATATATATATATATACATATATATATATATATATATATATATATATGTATATGCGAGTGTGTTTGTGCGCGCGTGTGTTGAAATCATTTGATAACGGACTGATTTAATGGAAATTTTCAGCAGTCAGAAATTAATTTCCCAATACCGCGACAGCTCCGCGTTAAATTATTATCGGAGGTTTGCGTATTATTCGTTCGATAAAGTTACATACTCCAGTTTGTAATAAGATTTTATTCTCGTTCGCCTAAAGAAATGATTTGTTTTTTCCCCTATACACCCCCTATGCTAAATCGCATATTGCGACGTATGAAATCTGGGAAGTTTCTGTTAATCTTGAAAGAAACTAATGAACAATAATAGTGGTACTAATGATAGGTGCAAAAGTCGCAACGTGCTATCTAATCGTTACAGCATTCGTATAGAATCGATTGAATGCACCATTTGTAGGTTAGGTTATTCGCGATGTGTCCAGTTTTTACATAACCTCGTTAATGTCCGTCCAGAATTTAGCTGAATTCGCAGTATATTTTCGCCGGTTTTTTCTTTAACCTCGAACAAAGTTTACGGGAAAGAGTTTTCGCAACTAAAAAAAAAAAAAAAACTCACGACTAACAGCCAACTTCTTCGTTCGCTACTTTTACTACGTGTATTTACGCGTTTGGCAAAATTGTTGCCATTTTTTTTTTTATCGACATCGGGTTTCTCCATTTAGCTCAGACACCACACAGTTGGACATATATGTTACAAAGTAGTCCATTTTTCCATTGAAACACCAATGAACATATTGAACGAAGTATGAGCAATTCAATCGGCCATGTGAAATTGGAAGACAGTGCTGACTTGGAAAATGATCATGTCGTGTCATTATTACTGAAACCACACTTTGGCTTTCTCATCTGCGTCGTTTGCTAGTTATGTCGGCTGACCACGAGACCGAACTGCATATTTTAAGTTAACAACCGGCTATTGTGAAATTTTTTTAAATTTGAACTCGTCAACTAAGAAACAATTACAAAAGGACGGAATCAATTACCATCTTTATACCGTACAAAATTTAGTAGGAAGAAACAAATAGCGAGAATCTAATGCGTGGTGAAGGAAGAGATCGCGTCTTAATACTTTTCCGGAGGAAGCGAAAAATTACCTGAGACACTATACGAGAGAACATCAGTTATTAGACGTTTTTTTTTTCCGTAGAGAAACGTTTTGTAGGCGGCAGATTGCACGCGAGTCCGCTGTAAAGATATTTTTATTGTTTGGTATGTATAACGCCAAGGGCATCGCCAGCCAATGAGCCGGGGAAGGGCAAAATGAGTTTCCAGCCGCCAGCCGCCAGCCGCCTGGGGGGGGGGGGGGGCAAGATGATAGAAAGAGGATATGAGTTATAGGAAAAATAAAATTTATAAATTGTAAAAGCTTAATATTTTATTAAACAAGAATAAAATTTTAATTAAAACATAAGTTTTCCAAATTTTCCGTGATTACGCGCCTATGAATACTCATCAATGCCAGTTGATTAAAATGTTTCAAGGCTCCAGGGGGTGGGGGCAGCTGCCCCTCCTGCCACCGCTGGCGACGCCCATGTATAACGTGCTTTCGACGATCTTCCTTTTCAGTTCGCATTTTTTGTCAAACTAATTATTTTTCGGAGTGCACCGAAGTCGATATTATTTTTACGGATGTATTTTGACACTATTCGCTATCGATTTCATGTCGATCGGATCGAAGATTGTACCGAAACGTACTTTAAAACACTTTCTTACGTCAGTTGTTAGTGAAACTGTTAACTGTTGCCAAATGTCTCGCAGTATAGCAAAGATTTTTACCATTGTCCGTGTACAAAGTAAACAGTTCTTCTGCTTATATGATTAATTCCGAAGTCTGCCCCCCCCAAAAAAAACAAAACATCGTGTCTCATCTTACGCATAATCGCTGAAAATAAACACATTACGCTGTTTGAGTTGGTCGTTCGTATGAAATGTTATAGCGACTTTTGATGGCAACGATATCGCGTTTATGAACCCCATCTTTGGCCACTATTCGCTGTTTTTTTTTTTTTTTTGTTTTTAATTTCCTTTTTTCGACAAGCAGCACCAAAAATCGTTTCGCGTTTATAGAATCATGTTGAAACCAGTTTGTAAATAGATTTTGGTTAGTCGGTTTTTTGCGCTATTAATTAAACTTAGCCCCCAATTTTTTTTTTTTTTTAATTATAATTAGATACAAAAATTGTTACCACCGGGTGCCTCTAACGTGTGATTAAAAACTGAAAATTCGGTTAAATCACGTATTATTATTATTATTATAATTAATTAATTAATTAATTGATTAATTATTAATGCTGCTCCATGTAACTGCTGCCTTTTTACAACTGGAATAGGGTATTAATGCTGCCCGGCCATACTGGTAACTAATTTGGGAAAGTTTGAAGTGGCGCGAAAAAATAGAATGGTAAAAAGTTGTAAATTAGGCTTTTAGCGAGATTATTTTTAAGCGAACAGTTTAGCCGGCGTTTTAACACAGGGAAAATTCGAAATTCCCCGATTCTTTCTCAGATATTATACGTTTGTGCGTATTGGCGAAACAGTGATAGAGGAGGAACAGCACAAAGCCGCATGGAGACTGTTTCGAAAACGACTGATATTCAAAAGACGGTTTTTGTTTACATCGACCAGGGCCTACTACAGGTTATTACCTAGCCTGCTGAAATATATATATATATATATATATATATATATATATGTGTATACATGTGTATGTGTATGTGTATAGATACATTCATATGTGCATATATACATCGCGGCCTATCTGGAGAGCGGTTTCTGCATCGGCTTACAAATTAAATTTTATAGTAGTATAGATTAATCGATTTAATTAATTTTAATTGAACGTATTTAAGCAGATTAGCAGATTACCGAGGTAATAAATAAGACCTTGAAAAGGAAAAAACAAACATTCGCAACTTGCATGCTCGTCCCTTTTGACAGATCATCGAGCGCGACGAGCGGTGGAGGGTTTTCTTGTGGCGGGGCTGATCGCGAGATTTTCTAATTAGACGGTAATTAACGGTTTGCAATTATCGCTCAGCGAGAGATATTGCCTCGTAATTATCGGTCACGTTGAACGATAGACGAAGACTGTACGTGTGCTGGTGTCCCGCCCGAAATGAGACACACTTACAATTAGTAGAGTTCGCGCCGTAAATATATATACGAAACGTGGACGCGAAGTTTGCCGTGCTAGAGTGTTGGGGCTTGTGGGCATCAAATTGACACGTTGTTCAGCATCAGACACGACGCGGTGCATTCGTTTCACGCAGAGATGGTACACACATGGTATATTGTAATAGTCGGCTGAAAAATTAAGGTTAATCTCGCTGTATTATGCCACTCATCTTGGCTACAATCGGACGATTTTATTTTTAAAATGGCAGCGAAGACAGCCTCTAACGACAACAATATTCAACTGGTTCACTTTATCGCCGTTATTTGTCTGCAGACTTCATTACAATTATTACTTCTACGTACACTCTGACGCCTCCCCCACCGCTCTTCCTCTATTCGACCATTATAGTCGGCGGTTCGCCTTTACTTCTTGCATGTTGTGGCACGTATTTATAATTGCGATTAATTTGCCAATAAATTACATCTCTCTCGCGTGTGTCGTTTGTTTTTATATCAATATTCTCGCCGACGTCATTACCATCATCTTCATCTCCGCTGCTACCATTTTATTTATTCACTTTAAAAAATAATACGAAACGAACGTTAATGTTTAAGCGCGCGTTTTGAGACGCGTTCCGTTGGCGATGGGGGAGGGGGGGCTTTCTTTGGCCCACATTCTCGCCGATGTATTTCCTAATAATTCTCTCCGGTTGCGTACGCGAAAGGCTCCTCCGACAGATTGACTAAATTTTTCATCCAGTTCGACATTATTCTCTGCTGTCGGTTATGGCGACATTTGCTTTCAGGTCGGATCAAAATGTGTTATCATTCCTTCGTTGTACGTGCCTAGGTCCTGTTGATTTTATTTACATTGTACGCGGATGTCTTCATTTTCGTTTCCTTCTTTTAATTAATTGTCCGGTTTCCGATTTTTGTCGCTTTTGCAAAAGTGTTCTTAAGAACGGTTTCATTCGTGCAGCGTGCTCCCTAGGTCGCGTTCATATCAAGTGGTAGTGTGCATAATGCTTTCGAGAGAGCTTTCTCCGCGGACGCATTTAATGGTGAATAGATTTTTTTGAGGAATTTCTGTCGTGTGAAAAGTCGAATGAAAATTGCGAGTTTGCTCAGTTTTAATTACAGACTTCCCTCGGAGCGCTGATGAAGAAAACATCGGAAAAGGAAGTAAACGACGGGAAAGAATGACGCGGCGATGAACAACGCAGTTCATCATTTTCCTATTCATTATTTTGCTGTTTGTTTGTTTGTTTGTTTGTTTTTTGGTACGAGGAAAGTGGCATTTCACTGGATATAACAAATCAGAGGATATAGAGAAGCACTGAATTATCACGCGGACGTGTAGCGTAAGTAAAACGTGGGAATATAGGTCAGCGCAAATCCTCATGCACGTATTATGTAAAAACGGAAAGTACACATTTATGCGTCACTTTGCTGTTTGCCCAGCTCTATGCTACGGTGGGCCAGGGAAATAGTACGCCGAAATTGCGCGTTTGCCTAGTACACCGGATGAAGTTGGACGATTGAAATGTGCTTTTCTTGAACGAGCTACTGTGAGTTTTATTCGACGAAACGGAGGAACAAACTCGTCGCAGCAATGCATATGCTGTCACATTTTTGAGTTCGTTTGTGCGGGGCTACGCTTATGAGATATGGGCAAATGTGCAACCGAGTTTTCGAAATTCTGGCTGATTCGACACGATTATTCCTGATTTCGGGCATTCTCGCGACGACACACTCATTTTCGATGCTCTCTTTCGTCATTCTACGATTACAGCTTAAATGAACCGGTTTTCTTCAGCGCCGTTGTAATTTAATAACATATAAATTTATAAAGCGCTCCACAAAATGCAAATGTAAAACTTAAAAATAGAAAAGCTCCGTAACCATACTCTATGATGAAGGTGGGGGGGGGGTGAAAGAAAAATAGGCCGAATCAAAAAAAAAAAAGTAATAAGTCGCGTGTAACAATTTTTTAGATTTTACTTTCCTCCTATCTTTACGCGTTTCTTTCTTGCCGACATTTTAACGATATTCCGCGGATGTTACCTGCTCTGTTCTCCTTTACTTCTAGAAACGTACTAGAGTATTAGCAAGTTTCACAAGTAGTTAAAAATGCAGCGATCCCGGGCTTGTCGATAATGGAGGATTACCCAACGACCGAACTAAGCTCCATTTAGGAAACACCGTGGTACAGAACTGCAAAAAGAAAGGGTACATAGCAACCGATAAAAATATGTCAAGGATAAATACATTGTGGAAGAACTGGCTAGGTCTGGAATAAATTCAAGGTAGAAAGTGAGAAAGAACAAAAAAATGCCCAAAGTGGAAAGAAGAGCAAAGATGGGTTTTTTCACGGTAGTGCTAAGAATCACTCACGTGAGTTACCACTGCTATTCCAGGCGGATAGACAAGATTAATAGTAGTTCAGTACTGGAACTGTGGGCGCCGCTCCTTGTAATTGTATGCAGTTGCACCAAAGCTTTTCTTGAGCTCATTACCGACACTGTGAAAGCAGAGCGTAAAGTATATAATAAAAACTACAGCGGACAAGAGGGGAGATCCTTCGCGCAATGTGATATAAATATTGCTACTGTATTCGTTTCTATGTTCAATTATTTCCGCGAAATAAAACCAAATTCAATAAATATTGTTAACATACCATATATAGCGACGACGGCTTGTCCGGTTTAGTTAGCGTGTAATATTTAAAATATCGCGAGCTCTAATAAAATCCGTAAAATTGATCGATAAAATATTCAATTAGATTCATTCATAATATATGTATACGTTAATATTTAAAGCCTTCTTGCTTGACTGGCCCTTAGATACTCTAATTGTTCTACAATGTTTATGGAAGAGTTATTTCAATTGACTACGATATTCTTATACCCTGAACTGTTTTCCTTAACCGGTAACAGTAATTTACTACTATAGAAGTGTTAAATATTGTTTTTTTTTTTTTTTTTTAATGCAACGAAAAAAAAAAACAAACAACAAATCGTTCACCCCCGCTGTAAGAGTGACGGTTTTTGTTTTTTTATGCGTGTGTCAGCGAAGACGTTAGCCCAAGAAATATGGAAAGGAGGAATAAATGTATATATTTTCACGCATTTAAGGACCGAGGATAAAAATAATTCAAGGGCAAAAATATCGGAAGCAGAAGGAAATGAGGGAATATACGAGGCACCAATAAGGGCAGTAGGGATTTTTAGTAAAGAAGAATAGAAGGGCAATTGCGCAGCAACAAAATATGATATCAGGGTCACAAGGAAAGTATGTGGAAAGATGAAAAGGATAAAATGGAGTAGGTGCAGATGAAAACTGATATAACGTTGTCGAAGCCTACTTGGAACTGCAAGATTCGGTGATTGCGGAAAAATGTTGCAAATTCGTGTAATATAAGATTAGTTTTATGTGGGAAGATCAACAAATAGGAACACGTTTACAGGTGAAAGAGAATTGTATTTTAAAAGCAGCTAGATTTTTTTCCTCTCTTTTGCGAAAGATTGCTTTAACATACCGGCGCTATAACCAATCTCTTTTTTGTTTATTTTTTATTTATTTATTTTATTTTATTTATTTTTTTTTTTTTCGGTGTTCGTTGTCGTATATTGAAAAATCATTCGGATGAGTTTAAAGGTTGTATTATTCAGGTAAAGCGGGGAGTTAATAGTATTTACAATCAAGGTTTTGCGCACTTGACTGGAAGGAGGCAGCCGCAGGAAGCAAGCTGAAATTACAAAAGTAACTTTTAATAGTAATTTCTTACTGTTAGCGAAGTTGGAAAATGAATAATGCATGTGCTAGTTGGCGGATATGAAGCGTGCGAATAATTTAATTGAAATACACGCGTAAAGACAAAGACAAACCGATAGACAGACAGGAATGTAAATTCATTTAGCCTCGATTTCCATATTTTTATTAATTAGTTATTCGAAAATGCTTCAAGTTACCTTCCTGCGCCAAAAACTGTCTCGAATTCTCTCGATATACGTATTCGTTTATATTGTAATTTTTCCTATTTAGCTTTCAGTGCCATGTGCATGGAAATGTCGCGCTAAGGTCGCCTACGGTGGACACCGGCTAAATGTTTAATACTTTATTGTAAAATTGGAAGAAGGATCGTTTTCAATTGTCCGCGTCGATTGCGTGAATTTTCAATTTTCGTGAAATATTCTTCCGTCCCAGTAAATTTACTACACTACTAAGGAACGTGTCCGCGTTGATTTGTTCGATCTTTTTGTTTGCAACATCTTAAAATAAAGTATCGACTTTATCGATAATCAATTTGCCTTTTGTCGACGCAACTTTTACTTTCCCTAAAATTGCAAATTTCTCTTTCAATTTCCATCAGAAAACGCCAATCTGCCAAATCAGCTATTTACAAAGGCAGCCTATATAAACACACTGTCGTTCCGGACACCGTTTCTTCACGACTCGTACTTTATATTACTTTACGTATTAAGATTATGTTTGTGTTTAAAAGGTCATTTCGAGCAATTAACATTACAAAACGTGATGACGGAGATAAAACTACATACACGCTTACCCAGCGACGACCTATGTCAAAAAGTTAAATAAACATTATCTGATTAAAAATTATGGACGAGGACATATTTTGAACATTCAGAAAGAGAAAAATGAAAAGGTTTCGATTTTGAGAAAATATTAAAAAAGAAAAACAGATTACAAACGTAAAAGTAGTAATAAATTGAAGTTGAAACAGTAGTCTGCTGGACTCACGCTATTTTTCAGCTCCCCTCCGCCATCAAAAAAAAAAAAAAAAAAAGTTGGTGCAATATAGAAAACAAAAAAAATAATTTAAAAACTATAATAACCAAAAAGCAATATATGAATGTGTTACGAAGAACTATATTAATTTTTTTTTTTTGACGGGGGGGACATTCTGCCCAAAAACTTAAAAGGTTACACTACAAATCTAGGTTCTAAGACGATTGGACTGGAAAGCACAGATGATTGAAGCAAGTAATTTGTCGATGGAAGTGGAAAGGAAAAGATAAAGGAAGAGCATTGTAAAAGAAACTTAGAGCTAAGATTTGCGAATGTAGAAGAGTGTCCACTATCGAGGGCCGAGATAACTTGTGCTGCGTATAAAGGTTTATTTTGCGGTGGGAACAGTAGGACGAAGGAAATAGAGAAAATGTATTAAAAAAACTAATTGCTCTCGTAGAGGGGGGCAATTGAATTTGATATTTTTTCTCGCTTTTAATTTTTTGACGTTAAACACGAAATAATCGAATGTCTTTTTATAGCGAATTACTCGATAGTCTGCGCATACCAAATTCCAAAATTTCTATGCACTTTCGTTTCAGGTATTTAGTGTTTTCAAATTACCCTTTTTTTTGATTTTTTTTCCCTCCAGACTTTGGTTTTTTCGCAATTTCTAGTGATAAGTGTGGATTTGCGAAAATTCAGATTTTTAGTGAGCTCCTAATATCGGAGGGAATCTACCCAATTTCAGATGTGCACGCATTGTGGTCTGTCAGTTTTGGCGACTTAGTTTAGTTTTCTTTTATATATATATATATATATATATATATATATATATATATATATATATAGATATATAGATATAGATATATATAAGTATAAGTATATGTACATATTAATGACAAAGTCATTTTTAGGCCGATCCCCATCGTTTTTTTTTTGTCCCAAAACGTTGCATATATTGTGCATATAAGAAGACAAAGTTATGACAGGAAAAGTAGTAGTGGTCGGGCTAAGAATGACGTCAATTTTCCTCGTTTTATACGAAGTACAAAAGCGATACAGTTTTGGGGTCCGGGGTTGTCCCCTGACGGGGTCAAGAGGCGGAGCCCCTTGCGAGGCACGGAGAGCCGAGTTTTTTATACAATGCACGTAATTTTTAAATGAATATGTATATTTATAACTATTATGCTTTTCAGTTTAGGACAAATAATTTTCGCTTCGATGTGAATTGATTTTTTTTCTATTTTTTGTTTTTATATAGAACGATGTCAGCAGCACTGACCATTTTATTTCGCTTCTTTATACTTTCGTATAATACTATTCGATGGGAATTTTTTATGCTTTTTAGAGGTGCTTTTAAACTAAGGGAAACGATGTGATAAAACATGAGGTACTGTTAACTTATTTTGTATGTAGTGCGGTCTCTATGCTTATTATTTACAGATACGGTGCTCGGATTTCACACATTTTCCGCAGGGTGCTTAAAGCGTGTTAAATTTTTATGATAGGTTTAGGCGAAACTGGTGCGGTACAAGGCAATCGTTTAATTGACTTCTGCATATAATTTGCGTCGATGAATCTGTGGAGGACTGGTGCGGTTTAAGAAAAGAGTTTTACGAATTTCGTCTCTTAATCGTAATGTACAGGCAAACATGCAACGTGTATATAATGTGTTGTGGTTTATTGGAAAACAGACGTGAAGGTTTTGCTGTGTAATGCACAGGGAAATCGGTAATTGTGTTTATTTGTGCGATAATGTTTATAATTAAAAAATTGTTTCGGCCACAGGGTCACGAAGTAAGCTGTGTCTGCGGATGAAAAGAACATAATTTTTGTCAGGGACTGCGACAAGAAGAAAAGCGATATTCGTACATTTCAAGACCGTGACGAAATCGGCGATGGTATTGGCTCTATGATTGAGCGCTATTATGTCAAAAATTAACGTTATATTCGTTCAGCGAACTAAAAGTGCGACTTAGTTTAAACGTTATTGTATACACGTATCTAGTTGTTCTACTGGAAAGTTTATTTTTACCTTTTTAAAAATTAGTTGATAACTTTGTTTTAAAAAATAAATAAATAAATAAATAAATAAATAAATTAATAAATAATAACAATAATAAAAATAATTAAGGTAGAAGTTCGTCTGTGGATAGAGTACCCTGTCTTTTATTTATTTATAAAATAATACGCACCGACGTTACCTTCAATTATTAACCGTTAAGGAAAAATGGTTTTTTCCCGACTTATTCGGAATCCTTTAAATTTCCCTCCCTCTGCTAAATCATCTTTAAGGAGGGCGCGACATGCTTGTGTGTCGCTTCATCTGTCAAATCTTCTCTGCTCTCTCACATATCTCTTGCGACAGATGGGCGATTCCGAAACAATTCTTATTGCTTCTTATTCTCTAACAATGATTCTTTCTATCTGTCTATTTTACCACCTGTTTCTGTCCATCTCTAATGTTTCCAGTCAACTATTCCCATAGTATGTTGTCGACGTTTGGTTTGCCCTCTTTTAATCATGTCTTGATTGAATGTTCTTTATTTTGGACTCTTTTTCACTCCTATCTCTTTTTAATCGCTATTCCCACTCTCGAAAATACTTCCATTCATTTTCTTTTTCCCTTCTTCTTCTTCAGCTTTTGTTTCTTTTTTTTTCATCTGATCGAGAAAAAATCTGAATTCACAGTCCCTCTTTTCCTCAGTTCTCGAATCAATATTCTTGTTGGTTTCTCCTTCACCGAAAAAAAATAAAAAATAAAAATAAAACTATTTACGATAATGAAGTGTATTATTCGCGCGTGGTCTGTTTTTGAATCGGTGCTGTAGCCAGTTATTTTCGTCTCTTTTTTGTCCAAACCGCTGGTTTTCCATTTTCCCCCCCAGTATATCGCTCATATTTTCCGGATAGTAAATTCGTTCATGTCTTTTTTGAAATTTCCACGAATTAATCGAATTTTCGGTACGCTTCATTTTGTTAAACTGCTATAAAAAATATGCGGATTATTCGAAATATTCTGATTATTTTGTCAAACTATGCTTTCGTGGGGGTGGGGGAGGGTATCCGTTGAAAAATTCGATAACGTCATCGTAACCTTTTCAATAGGTCTAACTGGTCTTGTTCGGTAGTTTATTTAATTTTACGGGTAACTGTACCGTAAAAGTATACGTATATGTATATATATAGTCTAAAAGCAGAGAATAAAATTTTTGTTTTGTTTCCCTGTTATTTTTATTCAAGTGAGCATGTCCTTTGTTTCCCTTTTGCTTATCTCCTTGAGTTACGGGGGCCGCAAATTCAATAATGCGCTTTCGCGTATCAATAATTTCCTTTTAAATCTAGCGTTAGCAATTCAGGCATTTTGAAGAGGCTATAAATATTCGAAGATATACTCTACTGCTAGTGGATACTTGTTTTTAACCGGTTAGAGTCGTTATTCGTAATGTTACGATACTCGTTACGATTAAAATAGAAATCAATCGAATTAAATTATCCTCAACTATTGGTTAACGATTGGTAATTGTGGGAAACAAATTATTATAAACTTTATTAGTGTCCGCGATTGATATTATGCGGGTATGCTGGTTAAACAACTTGCATGATGCACTTGTTCGCTTATAGGTGTGCAGATTCATAACTGACGCATTTCAGTACTCGTAAGCGTAGCTACTTAGTATCTTGAAGTTTAGAAATATTTCCGTATTATAAGTATATCATCGCTGCTGACGATTAAATAACTGCTCCAAATACTCGCTTTCATCAGCCTGATTTGGTTTGTGGTCACTTTTAATCTTAATTTTCTCCATCTCCCATTGTGACAGCAAGAAATCCATCGATTATTGTAAACCATGTGTTTTACTTTTGTTTTTGACCTAGCTGTAAATCTAACTGATTATTAAACCTTTTCAGTAAATATCGCGGTCTATACTTTTTTCGACCCCGTCGCTGGGAATCAAACTCATGACCACAATCTTAATAATCAAGAGTTAACGCCACTAGGCTATCGCGACGGCCGTATTTTACTTAATACCGTGCGTAGCAGCGTGTTGGAAGCAAAAAATATTATTTGGTAACTTCTACATGCACAGCTAATTTTCACGACTCACGATTTTTATTTGCGATTAATTTCGTTTTTGTTTACCATGCGTATACTCTAGATTTCGGTCGAATTGCACCCAAAAATACGCTCTCCTTATATTTTGGTCTGGGGAAAAAAAAAAGGTTCCCCAGCGATAAGTAGAACAAAGAACACACAGTGGTAAAATTGTAATTTTACCAATTGTCAATTAGCCGCCGGCATTACAATACGGATCGACGAAGCATACGGAATCTTTAGGTTCTGGCACAAGTGCCTCTTCGCTAGATGGTACAGTTTCTTTGTAGCGCGGCGTTCTTTTAAGAGTTTCAGATTTTCGCGAAACGACGTTAAATGCCGTTCATGCTAACTGATTAATAATCATTTTAATCAGCTGCAGCCGAGGGTTAATAACTTTTTTTCATCGTTTGTTTTTCACGTTACGTAATGGCCACGGTCATAATCCGATGATTCATATTTTCGCTTGCTTATCGCGCCACCATCGTTCCGAATGAAAGTATCGAGTTTGTGAACTGATAAGCGGCTACCGCCGCGCCATCTGTCGGTTATAATGAGCGTACACTGCCGTCACTTGTTTGCATAGTTTAGCCCATTATTATTAGATAGCTCTCTAACGAAGTGTCGCGAGCAATTCTTTTTTGCCGACTTCGAAAAAGAAGGTTGAACACGTTCGTCGCGTGTTTGTTTTTTTGTTTTTTTTTATTTTACATTCTCATACGGACCGATTTTACTGATTCTTTGTCTATCGGAAAGTGTACCACTTAGGCAGTACTGATGAAAATCGGTGAATATAAACATTCGTCAAGAAACGAGAAAAAAAAAGTGTGGTCTCTTTAGATAATTTTTTTTCTTCTTATTTTTTATTGGTATAATAAAGGAGTCGATTGACTTGAAATACTTTCAGTTTGCCAAATTACCGTCGAAATGTAGCTTTTGATTTTTTTTTTTTTTTTTTTTACCCTAGAAATGCAGTTTAAAATAAAGGTTTTGATTTTTAGCAAGAAAAAAATTCAAGTATAATGCTAAAAATTGAAACAAACTTAAAAAAAAAAACGATTTTAAGATTTATTATAAAAATTTAATAAAAACGTATCAAAAAGCAAATAAATAATTACTCCCGATAAGAAAATATATTTCAGAGTGATATACCCCACCTTAACGTGATATTATCGTAATTTTTATACACAGGGGCGGATTAAGGATTTCGGGGGCCCGGGAGTAATCTAGAATGAGGGGCCCCGCTTCGAAGAAAAAAATGATGAAAAAATTCATTATCATATAACAAGCAAAAAAGAAACCCGATAAAATTAAAATTATGCTCTCTTTAAAAAATCAACTTTCTTACCCCAACAAACTGAGAATACTACATAAATTAAACGTCGAGTAAGGAATTTTATATAATATACACGTTAATATTTGTAATTTTTTATTAATAACATTATCTTTTTCTACAAAAAAATATTTATAAATATAAATTAAATATTGTAGGTAGTAAAAGAATAATCGTTTTTTTTTTTTTTAATAAGAATAACAACTTTATTTATAATGCATTATCTACGGCATCGGTATTATCACTACAGCGGTTTTCAAGCTAATTTCAATACACTCGTGCGATGTTTTTGACACCAAATTCGTTTTATATAAATTAAACACGCGTGTTTAAAATTTCATAATTGTTTATGTGATTAGAAAAAAATGTGAATGAAACGCAGTATGATTTATTAAATGTTTCGAAATACAATTTATAAAATCAACGAACGATTATAACTCGCTTTTATTTTAAATAATTTCTTTAAAGTTCATTAATGAAAAGGTATTATTAACTTTCAACAAAAATAAATAGTAAAATTTGTTTTAAAATTAAGAATATTTCACAAAACAACGTTTTTACATAGAAAAGTTTTCAACGATCGCATGAGTATAGAGAATTGCTATTATAATCGATCTGTCGAATGTTTATTTATTATTCAATACGTACGTTAAAAGACTCATTTTTCTTTTTTTAACGCAATAAATTACATTTATCGTACAAAATTTCTATAAACATTCATTTCATGCAGCATTTAGTTTATTGGGGAAAAAAAGAAAGTTTTATAGAGAAAAATTTTATAAATTTATTAATGAACATTTTTTTTTTATATATAAAAATTAACCGAATTTTTTTTTGAGGTGAAAAACGCAAATTTAAAATCTTACATTTTTATAGTATTATCGAGTAATTTGGGGGGGGGGGGGAAGACTAAAATTTTGCATGTGGAAAATTAAATTTTTTCCTGTTCGCGTGGCCCTCCCTACAGGTTAGACTATAGGCCCCTTAGATCCGGCTCTTCTTATACAACATTATTTATTTGGAGTCAGTATTAATTTTACAATATCTAATGAATATTTAGTGCAGTTTTTAATTATTATTTTAATATGAATTTAATGCCAACTCTAATTAAGATATTAATGTTGTATAAGAATTTCGATCATAGTACCTTAAAATATATATTTTCTTATCGGGAGTAATTATTTTTTTACTTTTTAGTGCATTTTTATTAAATTTTTATGATAAATCTATCGGTTTTTTTTTTGTTTTTTTTTTTTTTTTAATATTTTTATTTCCCGTTATTAACTTTATCTTTGGCCGAATTATTGTTAGGTTTTGATAATTATAAGATATTTTATTTCGTTTCGCTTTTTTTTTTTTTATTGTACCGATCAAGTTCGTTTTATTGATGATACGAATATAATAACGTTGATTTCACCGAAAAAGGTTGTCGTAGGCCGGATACATATCAGTTTTTTTTAGGAATTTTTGCGATTTAAACATGATTTCTCCCTCCAGCATATTGTTGTTAGCGTTTGAATTAACATAATCGACAGTGTTTTAGGATATAATAAATGAATGGCGAGATCTGTAACGGAGAAAAAAAAATATATATATATAGAAAAACAAGTCATTCCTGTTATACGTTGCCCATTTTCTAACGGAAGTCACACCTATACTGTATCGTCCGCTATGATTTTTCTGTCTCGATTTTAAATACGAATGTTTTATGTGTGTTTGTGGTGCAAATTACGACACATGCTCTGCTAGATAGAATAGAAATTCACCCAATTCTTTAAAGTAAAGTCCGCGCACAACTCGGCATATTTTATATCAAATTTTATACGAGTTATTAAATAGTAAAATGAAATTTATCAGATAGCGGAAGATTTTTAATTTAAAGAATTTCAAATTCAGAAGTTGGAAATTTTAGCCGTCTATTGTATGGTGATAAACAGAATGCACTAATAATAGATGTATAAGTATTTTACATTGTTTTGTTACAGATGGATAGATTGATGTCTTTTTATGTTGCTGACTTTCGATAAACGTTAACGACGTGAAGATTATTTTTAATGTAAGCAATTCTTACATACGCAAGGATATTGTAAATGAATTTAATTTTGTTGCACCTTCGATTACGTATTTTCTTTTCTTTCGAAAATATCGGCGTCGATAGTGTGTGATTTTTGGCCAATTAACAACAGTGTTAAAACTATATAGTTTCGGTGGCTTCCTTGTAGCAGCGGATTGCTTAAAAGATGAGTCTTTCGAACGGTAGTGGAAATGTTGAGCTGGTTTCCGGCATTTAACGCGAGCTAGTAATAAAATTAGCAACGATTGCGGTAAAAGCCTAGATTTTTGCTTTGTATTTTTACGTTAATTAAATTTTAATTTATCGCAGACAGAGCAGGTAATATCTGTTCGCGTTATACTTGTTTTGATATATTCTATTCAAATTGTAAATTTTTAAAAACGTCTTTTTTGTTGTTTCGGGGCTAGATAAATATTCCGTCTATTCGTCTTTAGACAAGGTTAGTGGTTTCTCGTGTTATTGTTCTTAATGCGAGTGATAAAAATAGGTCCGGCCTACATCGCCATGTTGCTTTCGGCATTTATCACTTTTGATTGTTATTCTTTTCGTCTATTTCGCCGTTTCACGCAATCCGAGCCTACCAAACGTACGAATAGGAATAATTAAAGAGAAAAAAAGTGCGTAGTTATATTATACTTAAGTTAACTCACGGCAGAGAAGTTGTTACGATCATCGGCCAGCATGTGATACTCTCCGTTCATTTGTAGGTTACGTTACGTATGTGTTGCAAAAACGAATATTAAAGATTAGATTGCAGCGAGGCGGCACGCTATCTCTTTTTATCGCGTACAATTACTAAGCCGGTTCGCAACCTTTTCTTTTTCAAAAGCAGATAAATTATCTTTTTCTTTCTTTCTTTCTTTCCGCGTCTTTTTTTTTTCTTTTTTTCCCCCCTGGCGATAAACGGTGTAAATTAAACGCAGGTGAATTCTCTAATACACCGCGCAACGATTAATTTAAATTTACGAAATTTCGTGCTGAATTATGTTGGTTTTCTTTAAAATTCCAAGGTCGTAGTCTTCGTTCAGATCAGTTTCATTTAAACATCGATCGTTTCTTCCGTTTAAAATGGCCGTCACACCTTTCAACGTACACGCCAAACATTTTACATGCTTCTTACGAGCCACTACTGTGTGTGCATAGTAGTGACAGAGCTTGATTGCCGAATCGTAGTTCCTCACCCTGGCCAACAGAGTGTGGTAACCACTTTAAAAATCCTAAAGTACAACTAACTGAGGCCTGTGAGTTTTCTTAACGCGATTTTTAACCATTGCGATGCCTCCGAAACTTTCTCATCGTGTACTAATTGTCATCACTCTATCTTTCTTTTCAAATGCTACGAGCGATTTCAAGTTATGACATGTTTTGTACTTTCTCTTTTTTTTTAGACGTTTTTTTTTTAGGCTTTTAACACGTGTGTTCTTATTTTTTTGATCTTGCCTCGATCAGGTTCCTTGGCATCTTTTTCAAAGTTTCATTTGTACAGAAGTGTCGCGAGAAACCACATGCACAGTACGCTGTTAGCTTAGTGTTGTATAATTGTTTGTTTTTATTTTTGCTTCTGGAATATTTTTCGAAGCATCGTTGCTTTTTTATGATAACACGATGGGTGGTTTTATTCCTCCCGCCTGAGAAAATTTATAATGAAATAATTATAATCATTTAAACGTAATAATAATAATGTGTTTCGAATTTAATCGGCGCGTGAACTTTATGTGTAAATATTCGTATTATTTCGTTTTTAAAAATGAAAAAAAAAACACACATGTATATCTTAGTTTATTTGTATATTACGAATTATTACAAATATACAACGTGAAAAATAGCTGCGTGTACAAATAGCGAGATAAGTGGACCCCCTTCTGCTTTATGAACAGCGTAGCAGCACTATATTTTATCACTAACATAAATTCGCCATATTTCTATTAATCTTAATAGTAACAGTTTAAAATATTGCTCACGTTCGGATTATAATAGACACGGTACACCTCTCTGGCTTCGGATAACCCGATCAACGATGGTTCTAGAATAGATTGAAGTGTTTTATACGAAATACAACTGCTACGAATCAGTCAAAATACTCCAGAATCTTTCCTGGTATTTTGTTATTTAATAGTTTCCAAAAACAATCCAAATTGCAATAGTTATTATTATTTTTATTTATTTATTTATTTACTTATTTATTTATTTATTTATTTACTTATTTATTTATTTATTTACTTATTTATTTATTTATCAATTTTTTGGATGACGAAGCAAGGCTTAGCAGCGAACATGGAATTACTCATAAAATCGGTTTCTGCATCAGTATTTTTGTCTGTGCAAAGCGAATGCGATGTAGTCTTTATAAATTTCGACGCCATATCGTTAAGATGAGGAATTTAGTTATTTAAACAGTATTGCCCAGGCCGAGTTTCATACGGGCTCTCTGTCACATCTCGAAAGCTTCGCAGTTTTTCGTTTTATGGCAGTATATTCAAGTGTCAAAGTGTGCACAAGGTACTCGCTGATTCTATTATGCGGCTGAATAGCTTGATGTAGATATTTCGTGTGATTCGCGAATTATAACGACTCTAAGTGTTAACGACTTTTCGTCTACGATGAAGTAGAATGTAACTGAAGAAGCGAGTTCGAAATTTATTCTTAATAAATCGATGTTTTATTTACTGAAAAATAGGGTTCATGAAAGTTTTTCGAATTGATGAAGTACTTCTCATGCTAGTAGTATGTAATGTCTGATTTTTGTTATTTATTTTCCGCACGCATCACCCGACAAATATATTTTTGATTCATTAGTATTACTATTATTAATTTTTTTTTTTTTTCACCTTTCGGTAATTAACACGTTATACGTTTATTTGTTGATAGCTTACCTGCAATGGAATGAATGTCCAAAATGTGCAGGTAAGTTTGCGCTATTTTTTCTTTCGGTTTTTCGCATAAGGTGAAAATAGTAGTAATAAAGCGGTAGTAGAGTAAATATGTTGAAACAGATTAAATGTGCAACATGAAAATGAACGAAGGTGTACAGTGTGAAAAGAACGCCGAATAATGTGTCAGCCTTCCATTGAACATGTTTAAGGAGTGATTACAGGGCGGAGGTAGTGTGCCGATAGTTGAGAAATAACATTTTTTAGTTTTATTGATATTGGCGGGTAAAATTTTTTCAATGCAAAATTTAACGCCCGGCAGCAGAAAAACAGATTAAGCAGAATAAAAAGAACATTTAGGAATGGCAAGGAGAAGCTTTAAGAACAAGAAAGGTAGGATAAGAAAATTATGTTTTAATTCCGTTACAAAACTAGCACAATAGAGCATAATACGGTTAAGTAGAATTTCTTAAATTGAGGGAAAAGTAGTGAAATATTTAATGCGACAGAGGATCACGATGATGAATAACTCTCTCTGGATCAGGGTGAATGTTATAAAATATTCTTCGATCGTGTGTGTAAAAAGAAATTACTTTTTACCGATGACAGGAATGAAATTACAAAATTTCAAATGTTTCGAATCGCGGGCTATTTACGTAATTTGATGGTAACTTCAGAAGTGTATTAATAATATTTTATATTTCGATTTTCCGGGTTTTTTTTTTTTAACCGCCCAGTGTATTCGTCTAATCGACAAGGTTTAATGAACTGTTTTTTTTTTTTCGAAAACTTTCAGTCTTTTTTAACAAGGAGCGTAGGAAAGATGTAGTTGTGTGTCGTACGACGCCTCGCTTGGTATATTTTTGATCAGTAAATTTTTACATTATTTATGTAGGTTCAGAGATCGAAAATAATCGGGATGCTGTTAAATCTTACGTATGCTAAAAATTTGTTTAACCATGCTGTATAGTCTGATTCAAATAATTTTCTACTACGTATAGCACGGTTTGCGGGCAATAACCTGTGCACCTTTTTTTTAATTTCCTTTCCTCACGTGAGCATCGATGAGGGGTTAACTTGTAACAATTAACAAAAAAAAAAAAAAGAAAAAGATGATTCAAACGGTAAACATTGATTTACGCGCGCTATTCTATTTTATATCATTGACGGTGCAGCTGTTTGACTTCCTTTCGGCAGGTGAAAGTTGCCGTAAAATCAACTCTTAAAAATCGAATTTTTCCCAGAATGAAGAATCCAAAAAACCAATTGTTACGCAAATATCTGTCGTCTGTGCGTGCGTGATTTCATGCATGTAACATAGATGTTGAAACACGTTTGCTATTGATTAAGCTGTATTGATGTCACATCCGGGTCATTAGATTCTGGGCAAATCTCGTTCCCGGTGGTTTTTCGTGAAAAGGAGTAATTTAGTTATTTCGTCAAAACTAATTGTAACGTGAAATTAAATTTCGACATAACATGGTTTAATTACAAAAAAAAACTAAATAAAGTAGGTTTTTATTTGGTAAAAAGTTCAGTGTTTGTGCTCAGATATTCCTAGCACGTATAGAATTTTCTGACAACTATGTATATAAATTTAATAAGAAATAAAAATAAGTATATATTTTATATTAATAAATTAAAATAAATTCCTTCATTTAAAGGAAGGTTTTCGTTCTATATTATCAGCTGACAACATCGAGTATACTCAAATATGACTAAAAAAAAATTTTTCATTTTATTTGAATGTTCTTTGTGCTGTTAGTCGATGCGCTATGCCTAAAAACGTTTCTTTAAATATTTGTTTTAATTTATTAAAGTATAAATTTATACTTATTTTTGTTCGTTATTAAGGGTAGATTATTTATGTTATATTTTTTTATAAATATTAACAAACAGGTCAAGTATCTACATTTAAATATGTATACAATAATTGTGGACTTTATACTACATCCATCGCAGTACTCATTACTTCTTTTGTTCAAATTGTTCTCCTTCTGTTGAATGCAAATTTACGTTAAAAGGTATTTCGCCGAGTTGATGAAATTGTTTTATTAATAAATATATGTGGTGCAATGCGAAATAACTAAAATAATCGGGAATTGCTCCAATGAATTTGCGTGCTCCAGTAACTTTATTGAAGTTCTTGAATATTTTGTTAGTCGTGTTTGTTTATACGATAAAAAAGAATAACGTCTGTCTCTTTTCCCTTTTTTACACTATAATCATGTTTTTATATTTTGTTAAACAAGAAAGTGAGAGTTCGTATGACAGATGTGTTGTAGTAATATATCTATACCATACATAATTATAATATATATATATATATATATATATATATATATATATATATATATATATATATAAATATGTATATATATATATATTTATATTTGGAGGTCTTCAAGCAGAAACCGTTTATCAATCGATTCGATATTTTAATTTTGATCTGTTTTTTTTCGTCATAGTAGAGCACTGCTAGTCACGGAAGATAGAACAAATAGTGAATCGATTTACTTCGTCAGAATCGAGTTATTTATGAGTCGATATCGTTTTCAAGAGATTCGGAGCGTAGCTGTAATGATCGTTGACGAATTTAATAATCGAATTGAAGACGAACGATAACTGGTTGCGTAATATCGTTGTCTCCGGAGACTGCAATTCTGCAACGCCTTGTAAGGAGAAAATTATTACAGCAGAAGGGCAGTTTTAAGAATAGCACTATTTGTTTCTTATTCTTTTTGGTATTTATTTTGAATGTGTATAATAAAAGATGCAAGTACCAAAAAACGCTAAGATAAAATTGAAGTAATTTAAAGATCAAAAAACAACCGCATTAAAAAAACAGTAAAAGTATATAACTCAGTGCTCGAATATGGTAAAATACTATTAACAACGTGAGAGGAAAATAATTTAAATTTGTTTTTGTTCATAAATAATTTTAAATTTTAAATCTTCTGATTGTTGCTTTCCCGTCATTTCGGACATTGTCAATTCGCTCATTGTTGTTATACAAAGATCTGACGTTCAATGCCAGACTAAAATTAAACGATTTACTACTCTTCTACATCTGCAAATGAGGGTACTTTATGAAACTGTGTGGAAAAATATGCTGTTAAGGTGTATAAACCTAGATGATTTACGAAGTAATTGTGGGAAGAATAATAGATATCGAAATGCGGCGACGAGTAAAGGTACTATTGAAATACTGATATAAAAAAAAAAAAAAAGCGAATTAAAAACGACAACAACCTTTGCTGTCGGAAGAGAGACCGTATTATTCAGGCGATGACGCGATTAAAATTGCAAAGTAGTTGTTTATTATTGTCTATTACGTAATTGGCCCGTGAATGGAAATAGTTGATGACGACAAGAGCTCGTTTAGGAGCGAGACAAACGCGAAAAAACAAGATTTTATTAGAAATCTATTAAAAATTGTTCATACCAATATTCAAATTCTGCGCACTGGCTCCCATCGGAAGAATGCAAAATATGTATTATCGTATTATTTTTTTTTAAAACAATGAACTAAATCAATCAGTATATATCATCTGTGGCAAAATTAGCCACTAGGCGAGATTCGAAGTGATAAGGAGGAAAAATTAAATGTCACTTTGTCTCGCGCAAGTGGCTGTAGGTATCTCGCTAGAGGGAAATTTGCGAATCCAACAACACTTCTTAAAGCGAAATTTCAAACCATTCAGAGCTTTTTAGATCTCAGAAATTACGCGCTCAAAAGATGAATAAATGAATAGTAACGTTAAATATGTGCCATTTATTATTTGATACTGACAGCCGTGAATAATGAAATATCTAATAAGCTTTCGATTTATTGAAAATTTCTGTTTACGGTCACTTTAAAATGCTAAAAATTCTGATATCGAAAAAAAATACTCGCCAATAACTACACGTAAGGCGATGTTGACTTTTATAAAAACAGCGACGGAGTCCCGAAAAGAAGGGGGCAATTTCAACGAAATAATTACGGAATTCGGATTTTAAAAAAATGTTAAAATACGAGATGCACAACAAAGTTGACAACGTGGTAAATAAACAACAACAAAGAACGGACTTACTACAGTAACGGACGGACAGCAACACCACAGGTAAAAAGACTCAATCGCAAACAGTAAACGAGCGGCCATTTTGTTGGTCCCTTTTCTTTTTTTTTATGTTTCACAGCGATAAATAAAAGTCCTGGTCAGATCTAAAATGAACTGAAAAACAACGTGTTTTTTTGCGAGCAAATAATATTAAAAGCGAAATCATTAAGCGAATAGGGGGGGCATTTAAAAAATATTAAAAAGAAATTAAAATAAACATCGTTTAACATTGTGCAAATCTACTATTAACAATTACCACTCTGAGGATAATGCTAGTGGGGAAACGGGGCTCCACAACGTTTAAGTTTTGTTGAAAAAAAACAAAAACGAAGCTAAAATAAATCCCATACAGACCCCTTTAATGGGTTACCGTGGGGACAGTGTTAGGTTTAACAGTGTACTAAAATCAACATTAACGGGACCGTATTTAAATCGAATCGTCAGCCATCCTGCGATTAATGGGAACAGAGAGATTCGTAGGTAATTGTTCTTATTCAAATGTGATCATTTAAGAATTCGAACTTTTTTTAATGGCGTAATTAGTAAAATATTTTTTTTTGATTTTTACGCCTTTTATCGAATATATCGATGCAAATCAGGCTTTGTAGCGCTGTCTTTTCTATCAATTAAGCGACGAAAGCATCATGCACCGTACCGTTTTTGGTTTTTAGTAATAAATACATAATTTCGCTCGCTTGTGCACTAATTGACGAAACTTTATCGGATTTTACGTTTTACTAAGAATTTAATTTCACTGGCTACTAACAATCGTAACGGATGTAGTGTAATGCATTAGTCAGTGCACTTTTTGCTCGGTCCATTGACGACGCGTGACATAGTCTATGCATATAACAAAACGAATTCTGCGATATATGTATTTTTTCTTTGTGTTATTTGTCGGATTTAATCGGTCTTTTTTTTAGATAAATACTTCCATTTCATATACTAAACTCCGGCAGGGCTTAAGAAGAAAAAGACGGAGAAATACGTTCGATTTTTAAAAAAAATATATACGTATGTATATATCGTTGAGCAAGCAGCTATCTTATATTAGCCCTGGCGCTTGCGCATTTTTATTAGCGGAACGATAGCGGACTGAACGAGAATCTGGGGTAAAGGTATCCTGGATACGGATAGGATTATTACAGCCGTTAGGATCATAAGATGACCGCAAAAAGAGAGACAATAATCATCTTCAATCAGATTCGCATTACATAATCATCGATAGAGTTTTGTATTAAATCAATCTTTGTCACTAATGTATATATATATATATATATATCAGTGGAGGATCCACGGGAGGATAGGGGACATTTCTCCCCCCAAAGAACAAAAGCCTCTATGAAAAAAATTTGTTACAACAGAAAAACTTCATTTATGATATAAACGATTTGTATAAATGTTACACCTATGGATTTAATTATAATTAATATTTAATACTGTTTTCTAGTAAAACTATTAATGTTCGTTTTTTATACTATTTTAAACAAAACTGTCGTCGATAATTTGCCTTTTTTATTTATTTTTCATTTTTATTTTGTAATTTTAATTAAAAATAGTTCAATGAGAAATATACATATATATTTTTTTTACTTGCTCCTGAACAAAGAGAATTTGGATCGGATTACTAACAAAAATAAAAAAGAAGTAAAGTCTAATAAAGAAATACTATCTCCCTTACTACTTCTAAACTACCATTTTAGCTAGAATTTTATAATTTCGTTTTATTTTTCACCCCTAAATATAAGACAAAATTTAAATTAAAAATTGTAATAATTATGTATTTTTATAACATTTTTAAATTTCTATAAAGCTCCCTATTTGATTTTCTTTATGAAACAAGGGCTATTTCTCAGATCTATTGTCTCTTAATGTCCTTCTGAATCCGCCCCTAATATATATATATATATATATGTTTGAATTGATGTACAGCAATCGAGACTCTCGCCATAAGGTGTTAATATTAGAGAAAAAACATTATAAACAGTAAGAAGTCCCAGTTTACGAATGCTAGGGCAGAGGAGGTTAAATATGAAATATAAACATTTTTAAGAATTCAGTTAGAAGGGAGACATGGCGAAAGAAAATTTCACGTATTATTTGAGAATTAGGAAGTAGCCTATGAAAAAAATGTAACGTTATCTTGAACGGCTGGTACGAAGTTTTCGCACTGTATAGGCTCAACAAATTTAACATTGGCCGGTATACACTGTATTTTGCTAAAGTCAAAATCGATATTTGCTCGTAAGGTTTCGATATTTGCTTCAGCATGTTGGTTACCTTTATTTCGAGGATTCTTAATTTGACTAAAATTCAATTGGATACAATAATTCTATTTTGATTAAAAAGGTCGCCCCGAAAATGAGAGAAAACGAGTAAAAAATATCGTTAAATTTTACTTAATTGTATAATTCCGTTAATAAGCAAACACGAACATACATATATAGTATTAAAACACCAACATGTTTCGTAATATTATAGAACTAAGGAATTTAATAAGCATATTTCTGTTTGCGTTTATGGATTTAAATTATACTTCATAACAGAAATATAAAAAATGTCGAAGAAAATGTATTAATTAATTTGTTGTTAAGAGTACCGAAGGAAATCTGGACAGAACAGCATTTAGCAGTTTGGAAGGAAAAAATAAAAATTTGGTACATTGCATAGGGATAGGAGTAATAATTTGCAGGTTTCTTGGTCCCCCTCCAAAAACAATATAAAAGGGTATTCGGGCTTGCGTGCATTGTGGCATAATAGAGCATAATTTTACCTATTTGATGTTTGTATAGAGAATTTATTATAGTTAACCATGTTGCGTTCGTCGTAACAACGGATATATTGTTCTGTTTTAACATTAATAGTGTTAATGTGTAGGATATGATTATTTCTTCTGTGTTGTATTTGTTCTGCCTGATTGTACTGTCTGGTTGCTTGTATGGGTTGGGATATGTTTTTGCAATGATACCGTAGGATACATACTGTATAATAATATTATTAGTTATAAATTTCCAGATCGGAAGTGTGTACGTTTTGTTAATAGGATATAGGCTTGATTTATGAAGATTGTTGTTTTATTTCACGCGTTCGTGGATTTGTGGCTATTGCAGTAGATATGCCGCTATGTATAGTTATAGTACTTAGCTTATAGTCGGACGTTGATATTACATTGTACGTTATATTTATAAAATAAATGGTAATAAGTGTTTGGGCACCCACAATATAGGCATTAGCCTCGTGGTGGGACCCTTTACAGTTATTTAAAAAAAAAAATAGATAATAATTTTTTGTAACTTTACTTAATTGTCATCATGATTGATTAACAAATAAAGATAGGCATAGAGAATTTTTCTGTCTTCAGTGTAGTGGGGCAATTTATTATGAAACACTTTAGTTCAGTTTAGATGTAAACGATTAATCAGGGTGCTACGGGGTTCGGGTATTGATTCATGATTGAGAGTTTCCACTTGAAAAAAGAGTAGATAAATAAACAGAATTTTGATAAAAGAATAATAGGAGCTAACTGTTTGACTACTTTATTCGACGCAATTCACGTCAAATTTAATTATTCGCCTAATTATCAACGGGCCTGTACTTCTGAAAAGTGTTTACTTTATCGAACTGCCAGATGATAATGTTACTTTACCCTTTCTTACGAAGTTATTCAAACCTAACTTTTTTTTTTCTCATCGTATAAATATTTAAATTTTCAAAAAAATTTTAATTAAATTTCGAGCTTTTAATTGTTATATTTTTTGTTTTTTGCAGGCAGGCTGACTTTCATCTTTAGACACAGGGTTTTCACTGAACTTTTATTTGAGAATATTTATTTTATGATTAATAAGCCGATGTATCAATCATCGCTGTCAACAGAGCACGTAACGTCAGACGTTATGCATGGTTTCAATGGACTTAAAAACATATTCAGAGAAAATGGGGTGATCTGCTCTCTCGTTTCTTTGTCTAGCACTTTCAAATGCGCAATTCTTCTAAACCAGCTGGCCAGTAGCGAGATCTAAGCTACATGAAGGAAAAAAGGGAAAAAAAAATCGATTTTCACATCCATCGATATCTTCAATGTTTCTCACTCCCGTGTTCTACTTACTTTCACTGTGCAATAATCCGTAAGGAAATGTTTTTTTTTTTTTTTTTTTTTTTTTTTTGTTCATAACAATCGTCTAATATCGCGCGTCTCCTATTATTAAAGTACGTCCTTTCCACTTACATCGTTTTTTATACGATATATATTATTAGATCCGCTTCCTGTTTTTCCTTAAAGTAATCTCCTTTTACGCTGTTTTTCGAAATTATTTACAAACTTATCGACTGGTGTTCAGAAATTCACTTTAATTTCACCCCTGCGAAGGTAATCAAAAATTAAAGCACGCACACGTGTATAATATATGTGTATATAACTCGGCCCTTTGTGTTCCTCGTAACAACGGGCTCCGCCTTTTGACCCCGTCAGAGGATACTGCCGAACCTGAAGCTCTATCACTTCTATATTTCGTATAGAACGAGGAAAATTGACGTCATTCTTTCCGATTGCGCGACGAAAAAAAATCGATCTTTATTTAGTGTCACATTTTGGGACAAATATTGAAGAAGATTGCGAAGAAACGAAGGAACAGAAAAAAGGAAAGCGCGACTCAAAAGAAAGAGATTCCGCAGAAGAATGAGAGGATTGAAGGGCGCTCGATCAGGAAATCGAGAGAAAGGAAAAAAGGTGGACATACCAAGTTGAAAAGAGGCACGAATTAAAATTTAATAGGAAGATTAAGTTTTCAAAGCTTTTTTTTTTTTTTTTGTTTAAATAATTTGCGTGTCCCACAAGGGGGCACTAGACCGTCTGTGGGTTCCCAACATAATTATATTATTTATTTGTTTAATATAACATCAACTTATATGTGCTACTTTATGTTACAATATAGAAATTGTTAGCTTATATCTTACTATATTACAAAATAATCCACACTCTCATTATTTATCATCATATATGTTACAATTATACCACCCCATCTGAATTGTTAATTCTTATTATAATGTCTTAATATATTAACTTATATATATATATATAATGATACAATATAATTTTTATAAAAAGCTAGAGATCGTTGTAAAAATTAAAAATGACGATGGCGAATTCGCTAAAGAATTCATAAGGATTAATAGATTGAAATTAAAGGGCGTTAAAGAGTCCCCAAAGAAATCATTAGTAGAATTAATTTCACATAGGGGAGCGGTAGATTTAAAATGAATAATTAAACACGAAACCCGCCGCGACTGATAGAAACAAATGTAGGGGTTATTCTGGAAGAAAAAAGTATATTAAAAAAAATCCCGGTAAAAAAAGAAACCGGAAAGTATCGACGAAAGAGAAGCTTACAAATATCGACTTATGAAAAAATTAAAAGATAAATTAAATGAAATTAAAGAATATTAAAAGAGTATTAGTAAGACAACCGGAGAGTGGTATAAATTAGCAAAAGCACTAAATGAATTAGAAAGAAAGAGCTGCAAATAGACGAACGGATTGGTATTAAATTGTTAGGTATCGGGAAGGAAGAAACAATTAGAGAGGGAGAATTTAGTGAAAGACGAGAACTTATTTAATGGTCTCAAAAGAATTTACATAGAAAGGAGAAAATTAACCTATCTGCAGTATGTGAATCAGAATTCGAAAAGAAAAAGCATCGGAAGCCATGGAAAACGTGGTTGTATGATAACGTGAAGGATCGCAATAATGAAATGCAAATAAATTTAGTTGTAAATAGTTTAGATAGTTAATTTATACAGTGGATACCGCAACATGTCAAATGGATACAGTTATAAAAATAAGGAAGATGAAAAAGAAGATAGCGAATAGAATATTATAATAGAACATCAAATTATAAAAAGAGTTTCATAAAAGGTGAGAGGCGGTTAGATTATATCGAATCACGGTAAAATAATTGTGTATTTCGGAAACAGTACCTATAGACAGGGAAGCTAAAGGTGTAAGAGGCCAGTAGGTGGTATCGAATTACGGCAAAGTAATTAAAAGGTTCGAAATGACAGGACCCCTTAGGGCAAAGAGAGAATGAATATATACTTAAATTTTACGTCTGAAGATTCAGAACATATATCCCTAGAACAGAAGTTGAAAGGAATAGCGGATTAAACATAATTTCTTTAATGAGAAAAGACAAATATCACGAAATTAACAAAATAATCATTGAAAATTTTATTGCGCATTTCTCTTAAGTTCTTTTACAATGAATATTCCAAATTTTATAAAATTGTCAAACGGAATTATGCAGGTGAAAATTAACGTGTATCACTTTGGTTGCCGCCGCTTATGCTCTACATTTATCTAACGTATTTTTCTTTTGAAAGGCAGCTTTAATTTTGCATTCCGCGTAAATTCGGGTATTCCTTTTGATTTCGAAAATATGTTTTAAAGAGAACATTTACGTTTATAATTTGCAAATTGATCACTAGCGTTTGAAAAAATTGAATTTGCATAAAAATATTGCGTTTTCTGTGAATAATATAGAAGGTGACCATTATGTGAAATTATCACGAATTGTTGTTAAAATTATCGCTTATCGTCTACGTTAAGTTTAGTCGAATTGAGATTAATTTTCGTATCATGCGAGAAAAAAAAATCAAAATACTTTTAAAAATAATATTGAACCGACTTCAATTGAACGATTTTCGTTAATCAGAAATTAGAAATAATACGGCGTTGCTGTGAAATGTGACCATGTTTTATTAAAGAACGTAGTACTATATATCGTAGCAGAAATGTTAGATTAAACAAAGCGGTTTCTCCGTTAATTTCCTAATCATCAAAACTTTGATACATTTCGTAATACTTGAGCTTTTAAATTACGACCCGAGTTTGATAAAAAACATTTTTGTATGAGTGACCATTTATTATCGCTTTCACGTATGATTATGTCGTCCTTTTCAGAATTCCCGAGTATTTCTCTTAGTACACTTTCAGGTTATTAGTATTAAGGAAGACATTTTTTCACGTTGGCCAATTGTCCTGGCTAATAGAAAAATTCAAAGTATCATTAATATAATAGAACGGCTACAACCGCGGGCAATAAATTAATAAAAGGAATAAGATATAGAGGAGCGTTTCTCGCGAACCGGAATATTTCCGAGTATTTTGATAAAGAAAGAAGCGGTTTTCCGGCGAAGCCAGAACATCGCCTAGTATTTCCGAGTACATCGGCTGTAGTTGACAAACGGAGGACTTGTAAATAGAAGACCGAGGCGAACAATTAGAAAGACTCTGTACTGTAAACAGCAAAAAAGGATAATGGAATGTCGTCAGGCACATCAAACGATCGGCCATGACCGGAAAACAATTAAGCTATAGATGAGTTTTTAGAAAAATCATAGAATCGATAGTGTCTCTATTCATAAGAGCGGTAAAGGAAAAGGGTCGTTGGCGTAAAATATCGGTGTAGGCCCAGACAAACCGATACCGGAATATTATCCAAATAAAGAAAACCAGGTAATAACCTAAAGGTCACAGATTCCCGGAAAATGCAACGTGACAGGGGTCAGCTAGAAAAGAAAGATGTTTAGGTACACAAATATATAACGTCAAGGATAACGGCAAATGACCGATGAGGGTAGGTTAAAAGAAATCAGCGAACAATGAAAAGCCAGTCAACAAATAATAGAAAAAGATAGTGTGGGTTGAAAGGACATAGTCGATCGTTGTTACCACCTAGTACTGAAATAATTTCATTGCTCGTTCAAAATCGTCTAGCAGTGATTCCAGAAGAAATGCGGCTATTTTATAATAATCATGTGTACAAACTCGGCGAACAACTTTCGCTGATTAGATGCAAATTTGAAAGTTCGTAAAAGCGCGATTATTAAACCAAGGGTCACGGGTTAGTCATTTATTTTGAACTAATCAAAACGTGCATTGTTGCTAGACCAACGTCCATTACTGATGAACCAGAAAGTGAGAGTTTGATCATTTACTTTGAAATTATTAATTTAGCTGTGCGAATTTTACTGTTAATAACTGATTTGGCAGGGATTAGACAGTTAACGAAATTTGTTTTTCCATTTCTTAGTTTATCAAAAACAGTAGGAAATAAAACTGGATAGTATGCCGGTTATTGACCGTTAACCGAGTGAAATTATTTATAAGTCGCACTTGAAGGAAAAAATTAGAACACATTATGACGAAGTGTAACCTATTATCAATAGATCATTAGACAAACTCAATTGACGTAGTACTATATTCATGTAAAATAAATGAACTCTCCCGTCTCCCCGGGCAATTGAAATTGTTCCCGATTGTCTTTATTTAAATGGGTCAGTTGAGCATACAACATTTTTACCTTTTCAAAAAAAAAAAACAGAAAAACAAGTTCAGTCAAGCATGATGTTTCATGCACTGAAGATTCCGTATATAAGACTGTAATTTACGTTTATATAATACCAAATTCAAAACAAGAAAATCTGATTTTTTGCGCGCCATATAAAAAGGACAGATACGTTATTATTCGCCGTTTTTTACGACTAACATGTAACGTTTCGTTAAAGAAATGAAATTTCGTTTCCGACAAACAGCTTTCTTTCCAACAGTAATATGTCACATGCCGGGGAAAAGAATATATGTTTTTCAAAAATTTCGAGCTTTTGACGCCCCGGGGGTCTAAATATAAAGTTGCAAGCTCGACTGTAGTTTTCCTATAAAGCGGTCCTTTATACACATTTATTTGAGATGCGTTTCGGTTTGCTCAACAGATTTACTCGGGCTATTGCTTACGTGAACATCATTTATTTTGCTGTTTCCAGGCCCAAAGAGTGAACTGTATAATATTTTGATTTTATGAAAGAGCTTCCGCGTTTTGTTTTATAATTTGAATTTCACCTTTAAAGGTTTATTCGGTGATGAGTAATGAAATTTTTGAGGCCGTTTTAAATAGCATATTTTATATTCTTGACGGTGTTTCACCCTAAAAGGGTAATCGGTCAGCTTGAAGTTATGAATCGTTTTAAAGGGAATTTTAATCGTAATTTATGATCCAATTTCGGAATTAATAAGTTAAACCGTTCGCGAGTTATCGGATATTTCAATTGAATATTTTTGTTGTTTCTGAACCATCTTAAATAGGATTCCGTCTATTATATGTGTACGAAATCCTAAAAATCATTTAGGAAACACGAAACTACAATTATTCCGAAAGCCTGTACAAAAATAGGTCTTCCGCCAGACCTAGAATGTGAGTAGGAAATAAAATTAGGCCTTATCTACTCATCCGGGACGTTCAGTTGAACTAAAAAATCGAAAAAGCAAATAAAGAAAAAAAACAACTCACAAACCATTATGACCAGAAAAAAAAGGA
The DNA here is from genome assembly GCA_039619475.1 of Icerya purchasi. Taxonomy (NCBI): domain Eukaryota; kingdom Metazoa; phylum Arthropoda; class Insecta; order Hemiptera; family Monophlebidae; genus Icerya; species Icerya purchasi. The sequence goes on along the minus strand of CM077115.1, from coordinate 292,908,013 downwards.
TAATCACGGCGAGTACGAGAATACGTTGAAAATTCTCGTTGACTGGTCTTTAAAATGTCTCTAAAAAAACTTATTAGAATTCAGGAGGCTTCCGTCCCTTACTTGTTACCGAACACATATCGATGTTCGAATCGTCGTCTTCCTAACAAAAAGAATTCGCAACAAAGAAAATCCGGCATGATGTAAACAATAAGGATCCCACTTCGAATTAGTTTAGCTTCTAGATCGTTGTCTCATTTTATTCTTAGTTTCTTCAAAAACAAAATAATTGGCGAATGTTTGTTAACTACATATCGGTGTTTTATATCATATGAACGCAGTCGAGATTGGAAACAAAAAATATTTCCAAAATCTAAACGAAAAAACGAATTGAAAGAAATTACGGTACTTATAAGCAGCGGATACTAAGAAAAATCAATCTAAATATATTTATTTTTAAACGAATTCGTATATAATAATTTTACACCTGTGCTTTAATTGGAAAATGTAAAAGTGTTTAGCTGCGATAATTATATCAGTATGAATATGCGGAGAATCTGTTAGAGAATCTGTTAATTGTTTTTTTACTAACTATAGTTCAAAAGTATTTAATGAATGTGTGGAGACACGCTGACTGGTGGTAACCAAAGAAAATCAGGCGATTTTTTTGTGACCGTAACACATTGGCCAACTCATTACTCTGCTGAAGCATTTCTTCAGACCCGTGCTTCTCAACGTTTCCTTGAAAGAAACAATATATGATTCGGTATATGTCTGACTCTGAATTTCAGGGTGTAGATTTCACCTGGCTCAAAATTGGTTTCGAGAAATACACACGGGCTTTATATTTGGCGAGCAATTATAGGATTGAATAATGAAAGTGGGAAATAGTTTTACATCTATTTGGTTTATCGTATTTTCATTCTGAAAAACTTTCTGAATGTTTTGTGTTGATAATTTTATGGCACATGTGTCTAATTTAAATTCTTTTTGTCGATTATGGCTGGTTATCATTGATAAAATAATGTTTTTCTCGCTTACATCATTTAACACTAGTTAATTTTTGAGATATTTTAATCTAAACTTTGCTTTTCAGTCGACATTTTTATATCCTACTTAAAAAATAATAATAATAATAATAGTAAACATTATGCGGGTAGTTCAGCGCTGATCTATTTTAAAAATTCTCGAATTTGAAAAAAAAATTCCGAACGCGGTTGGGCCCAGCTCCGCGTTATATTTATATTTAAATTTTCATATTTTATAAAACAGCGCATTGAAAAATAAAAAAATCTAACTTTCAGCTTTCGCGAACAGTTCATTATATAGTGTATACACAGTGTAGGACACAAAAATAATAAAACTTGCAAGTCTCTGAAATAATTTACGGCGCAGCAGAAGCAAATTTACGACTGAGAAGATGAACTATTGAGACGAATGTAGATGAAGGTTTGTTTGTATTTTTAAAATTCCTTCAAAAGTTCCGATTTTCCACGTGTCTTTAAGAGTCACGCTGCCGTTTTTTTTTTTTTTTTGGTTTTAGGTGGCCAATTCACTTGTGAATATGATAATCGTTTTTGTTTCTAGTAAGGTCATTTTGAAGATATCGCATTTTGGTTTTTGCTTTTTCTCTTATTTTCATCACATTTTATAGGTCTCTTAGGCGAAATAGGAATTTATTAGAACGGGGGCTGATTGTAAAAAAAAAAGAAAAAAAACAGAACAAACAAGTTGGCGTATGAGTGATAATGTATACGTGTACGTGAATAGAACGAAAATACAAAACAAGGATCTAGTCAGCTAGCGGACTTTGTCAGTCGGGGGAGGTTTTGATGTTTTCTATTTCGAACAAACTAGCAAAGAAAGCGAGCAGGCAACCCTTCCTGAGTGGACAGTATCGAAACTGTTTCTTTCTTATCAATAACAGAAACGGGTGAAGAACGAGTATTATAAAATTGTTATTTGACAGTTACAAAAATATCGATTTAAACACGAAAAGAATTATATATTGCAAGAAATACTTTTTAACAATGTTAAAGTCTTATAAAGCGAGCACGAGAAGATCTAACACGTGGCCATGTTACCCACCAACCCTTGGGTTGAGGAGAAGATGATGATGAAAGTCTTACAAAGCGAAAACTACTTATAAATAATTCGGTGATTACTTCGGAATAAATATCAACGCTGTTCGTAAAACGTTCGTCTCAAATGTAACATTTCAGTATGCTGCTATTATTAATTTTCGTCACAGATGTTACAAATCTGTCGTCACGACTGTGATGTACCATTAATACTGCGTGAAATAAAGTCCCGGCGAAAAAATAAATAAACAAATAAAAAAACTAATCAACTTCGATCATCTTTTTTTTCAAGTGATTTATGTCTTTGTTCTGTAATTACTATCTCGAGTAAGCGAAGATATAAAAGGCAAAAAATTATAACCCTAAACGAAAAAAAGGTTACATTATAAAATAGCTTGTACTTTATAAGCGTTCTATTCAAAGTATTTGTGAGTAGAAATATATTTAACATTTTTTATAAATAATATATTCCTGTATTTCCAGCTTCTTTTTTAACGGTGCATTTCGTCTGATTCTGTTTACAATCGCATTAAAATTATCGCGGAAACAAAAATTCTATGACAACAACATACATATATGGGATTGTATGTCATTAAAAAAAAAAAAAACAAAAACAAAAAAAAAACAAACAAAAACAAAACAGCGGCATTCTCATATTCCGCTTAATACAAAAGAAAAAAAAAAAAATGCTCTAGCAAAATGTGACATTTGTAAATATTTTCAATCTTACGAAAGTTTACTATCTCGGACACGGTATTTCACCATCCGCAGCGATATACTGTAAAAACAATATCGAAAATCTGTACGGACCATTTTCTCAACTACATATATGTAGCTGTAAAATTCGATATCAAACGAGCAAATTTAAATATAACAGTTCGTAAATGAAAGTATTTAATTTGCCGCGTTGAGACCGGGTTGCTTGCTTGCCTTCGATGACACTTGAAAGAAATGTCGAAGTTGCGTTCGTTTTGCCGAACCGAATAGTCTTCGTTATTATCGTTAACCCGCTGTCTGATAAGAAATAATGTCGAGCCACTACTACCTTTTGTTACCTGAATGTCACCGTTGTTATCTGGTTTTTTATTTTTATTTGTTTTTGATGGTTGTTTTTTTTTTTTTTTTTTAATTATTTTTTATTACTGTAAATCGTACCGTAAAATTAAACGTACGTGCACAGACGCGACGACAATAGACCAGTTGCGTCCATCGTAAAATGTTTATTACCTTTTTTAACGAACAAATTAAAATTGTTAACTTACATTGTTTGATTGGTTTTTGTTGAATTATTATTCAACTGCATAAAAATGTCAGTAGTGCGTATATATGTATTTCTTTTTGAGCGAGATAATTTTCTTGTACAATTCTACATGTCCCGTGTTTCTTTTTTTTTTGAAAAATCGTGGTTAATGATTTGCTGCAATGACAATTGTATGTTTTTGTGTGTGTGTGTGTGTGTGTGCGGAATCAGTTAGTGCTAAAGCTTCGTTCGATGTAAGGGGGAATGTAAGCGATTTTTATTTGATTGGCTCTCGTTTATTCTGCCGTTTCAGATGACTGATCTGTTCATAAGTCGGGAGAAACAACTTTTCAGCTAGCTTGATTATTACCAGCAGGCTCGCAACCCCTGACTTGATAATCGCCTATCCCCTCCCCTGTCTTTCCGCTCGACTTTTGCTGGTTTTCTTAAAATCGCGCGTCTATTGCCGCAGCGGTTGACAAAAGTCGTGATTCATAGAAAAATTTGGAAAATTGTACTTCTCTAACGGTGTGTTCGCCTTAAACGGTCTTCATGCAGGCAAAACAATTATACTAACAATTATTCGACTGCTCAATGATGAATACGAGTATGTCAACGTGTTAACACTATTTAATGATTTTTGCCATTTCATTTCTAAGGGTTTTAGATATTTCGTTACAGCCCAGAAATAGAAATCCTATTGGAAATTCGGGGAATACTATCAGTGAAAAATATAGAAAAATTCTTTATGAAAAAGATAAAAGTTTTTTTGTTTATTATAATGTATATATATTATAATTGCAATATTAACTTGCAGAATTAAATATACATGTTTCTTTAAACATATCTGTCATATTCTTGTTAATAAACGTTTCAAAAAACAATATTAGCTTCCTTTCTTGATAACTCTGCTGTCCGCGTATTTTCTAAATGTATAAAATTATAATAATGACAGGCTAAAACCTGTTACCGCAAACTTGTAAAAGCTACATTTTAGAATTACAATATTGCGAGTTTTTTTTTATCATGAACAATACAATTTGAATATACTAGGGAATGTATGAACTATAAATAAAACATAAAAAGTGCCCGAGCATTATTTAGCTTGAAAATCGCACAGGTACGATGGATTTCCTATTTCACTTAAGGAAAAAGAATTATATATTCTTACATATTGCTTTAACTAGTCTCGAAATATTTAAATTATCAAAATATTGTAAATTACGATACATAAAATTATAGAATTAAAGTATGTATGTGAAAACGATGAAATAAATCAAAGAAATATATATATATATATATATGTTTATATATAGTATATTACGTTTCATGAAATGCAATGTTAGCAAAATATGTTTGTTTTGTATTTAGGCTTCATTATATTAAGTTCATGATTATACGTAATATGGCACTAGAAAGAATATTATAACTCGTCAAATTTCTCAATTAATGGACACAGAAGGTCCCTATGGTCGTTCATTTCGACACGAATCTAAAAAAAAGATTCCCTTTTATATTCATTTATACGTATTCGTTGAAATATGAATCATTGAACAAAAGTCGTCCTCTGTTTGCCTCTGGAAGGATAGCGATACACTTTTGCTTCAGCAATTTGAATTTTGAATATGATAACCGTTCTGTTTGTGGCATGGCCATTTTTAAAATGGAACAATAACTTTGCATCGGCGAAGGTTGCCTAGTAAAGCAAGATAAAGAAACCTGACAGACGGTAATTTGTATAATTTTTTGCGACTGCCAACCTTTCATCAAAATGGTAATTAGACGAAGCGGCGGCGTAATCCTAAAAAATGATTTTTGAGTTTTGCTGCCGCTGCTGCTGTTGGCAGGCCATTAGTAAGCGATGTATCTACGTATTGCTGCACATATCATGTACACTGACTAGGTATAGCTGATAACGTAATTTATTATCGCTGGCGAGATACAGATTTCAATGGTTATGTTTGTACAACAGTTAATTTAAAATATTAAAAATTCCGGATGTAAAAATTATATTATCGAATAAAACATTCGGTAATAATTATTACACTTAAGGCGATGTTGACTATTACATAAATTACGACGGAATCCCAAACAACTAAATAATTACAAAATTCGAATTCAAAAGAAACATTAAAATACTGGATGCACAACAAAGTTGACAAACGATACACGTGGTAAAAAAATAACAACAAGAACGGACTTACTAAAATAACGGACGAACGACAACAACTCAGGTAAAAAGACTCGATCGTAAACAATAAACGAGCGGCTATTTTGTTGGTCTGTTTTCCTTTTTTGTGTTTGCAAAGCGGTAAATAAAAGTCCTGGTCAGATCTAAAATGAACTGGAAAACAACGTGTCCTTTTTGCAATGAAATAATACTAAAAGCGAAATCATTAAGCGAATACGGGTGGCATTTAAAAAATATTAAAAAGAAATTAAAATAAACATCGTTTAACATTGTGCAAATCTACTATTAAAACAGGTTATGTTATTCCGATTTTCGTTGTTTAATAATTTCGATTTCGAAAATCTACCGTATCAATCAACGTAGGTCATTATGCATTTATTTCTTTTTACATTCGTACCTAGTTGTGCGCGGTGCAAGCTTAGTATAACTTGACATAGATGCAAAAGGATAATATTGCGAGAATATGTCTTTCCAGAATTTTACAATCCTGTTTCTGTTTTAGCACGGACGATTGATACATCATTTTTTTAAACAAGGAACAAAAGATATTGACTCGCGTTGATTAGCTTGTTTTTTTTTTCTTTTCTTTTCTTTTTTGGGCTCGTCCATGGCTTTGACCCAAATTGCTTAAAATTAAAGGGGCGTAGAGGAAATGTTTAGACAGACCCCCCATACGAACACACAATTATACATGAAACTAATTTTTAACGCCGTCACTGACCTTGACAATAAGAGATAATCCTTATAAAACTCTTAAGATTTTTTATAATTCAATAAGAAAACACCCGCGATCCTAAAATTATTACTTTCAAAATATTCGACTTCTGATCAGTGTTTTCCATACATGATAAAAATACACACACATAAATATATATATATATATATATATATATATGTATATATGTATTTAGGCTTTTCTAGTTCATATTACTCGAGCTTCTCCTACAACCTGGACTACTGCCTTATTTAAATGATGTCACAATTGCAGGAATATACCTATTTAAAACAATTATAATAATAACAGTTTACTCCGTAATTAATTGAAGATACTCTTTAAATAAATTAATTAAAATCGATAATTTAACAGCGTATCCAATATCGGGAATAAATTGTTAAATAATAAAAAATCAACCGATTGTTTTTGTTTTTTTTTTTGTTTTGGCAGATGACGGTTATTTATAATAAACCTAAAATCATGAAAAATGTCGAAACTTTTTTGCATAACAGAGAGAGAGAGATGTATTTGTGTAAATACACGTATATTGTGTATCGCATTTATGTAGAGTTGCTTACAAACTTCGACATTGGTTTTATCAATAATATGTTGGCCCCGACCTTGGTTCTTTTGGCGGTTATTTATTTTTTGCGCGACCATAGCGAATAATATTTTGTACACTTGGTTTAAATTAAACCGCGTCTAAAATGTACGCAGAAAAACAAAGTAAATCGTTATATGTATATTTTCCAACTCTTCCGGTCGTCTGCGAACGAATAATTCCGAATAATATTAGAAGGTCGCGTTATATTTAACAGGTGATCATCAGTGTTAACATCACTTTTAACTTGATTTGTATCTCTTCTACACACTGAGGTACAAATTAAAAATCAAATATCGCGCTTAATCATGAGACATTCTCAGTTATTAGTCCGGTCCTTTGCTGATTTATTAGAAAATGCTGTTAATGAAATTCAGCCATATGTAAAATTTTAGGTGAACCGAAATTTCCGTTGAGCCAGAACTTTTCCTCATCCGATAAACATATCTATTATTTCGTCTTTTTCTACCGGTTCATCATCAGCTTTCCATAACTTTATGCGCGTATGTTTTTTATGTTCCTAATAGGTTTGCAGCTATAATAATTACACAGAGCAGTTGACTTTAATTATCCACGTTATTCTTGATAATAGAATAAAGAAATTATTATTTTCCATGTATATATTAATTACATTGTAATTCAATTCGCGTTTGCGTGTTCGGTAGCGGTTTTCGTTTTTGGAAACTTAAAGAATACACTTCTTATTACTGTGCAAGTTGAAGTCCCACCATAATAAGGAGAAGCATGTAAAGACTATATTGTTAATTTGATAATACCATGGAAACGCAAAAAGTTTACTTTTTATATACGTTGTAATATGTTAAGTTGTTTCGATAGATTAATTAAAATGACGGTATAAATTATTGGTTGTATTTTTTTTTTTTTTATTATATAAAATGGGGACATTTTTTCGTTATAAAATTTAATGGGGGCCGGCCTAAGAATTAGGTGGTAAATTTTAATCATTTTATATAAAGTAAGGAAGAGAAACAGACAGAAATGTAAGCAAGAGGGTTCAAGGGGCACAAACTCTTTCAAGGTAAAAATGGCCGAGATTATATATTGTATATATCTATATATATATCTATATATATATCTATATATATATATATATATATATATATATATATATATATTACTACTAAAATATTTTCCTTAACTATTAATAATTGGTAATTTATCTTATGGGATTTTTAAACGTGACAGAAAAATCGAATATATTTCACAGTGGTTTTTTCTTATTAACCCCGCGTAAAAATGCGCTTGTCATTAATGTATCAATGCGACTATATAGATAGACCGCAGGTAATAGAAAAATCCTGAAATGAAATCTGTAATTAAATTAATAAATTAATCGAAAAGCGGAAGCTAGTTCCTTCATTATATCGTATGGAAAAACGCAATGAGTTAAATGGTTGTTAAGGTTAAAAGTTTCTTTTTAAGCAATGCGTACTGCTTGTAAGAATTTGATTTTGCGAAGAATTACACATTGCGATCGGCTGTTCTATGAAAGTTATAACGAATAGTATCTATTTTAGGCGCTTCTCCGGTGAAATTTGAAAGACCGAGTGTTTATGTTGTATATATAATAATCCTGTTTATATAATGTCTACCAGTATCCTGACTAATGCAATTTTTCAAGGCAATTACATGACTACTCTGATGTCTAAGGGAGGAATTAAATTGAACAGGGTTCCATATCCGAAGCAGCGTTTCTGGTATTAGCGTCTTCGTTATTCTCTCCTTTCAGCAAAATCATCAAGGATGTAGGTATTCGAAAGAAGAAAAAAAACACACACATGTTCTCACGTAAACAAATAACGTAGGTACAAAAATTTTATGTATGTTCCATGTTAAAAGCAAATTCCAAGGAAGGGCCGGATGTTATTTCCTTTATTCTATACGATGGTCGGACTCTCTTTTAATATCGACGGTGTTTTTTGTATCGTTGCGAATGTATTTTTTTTACCTCATTCAGGTACAATACCTTTTTAGCCATCAATAAGAATGCCGAAAACAAAAAATAATAATAAAAATAATCGGTGTAGTTGAAAATTTTCCAGAACAAATGCTGTGACCCGTCGGAATGATAAAAAAAAAGCCGGAATTTTGTTTACATTCATCGGATGAGACAGTGTTTGGATCGGTAGGCGGCGTATATTGTTTTTTGTATTTTTCACCGCTATCGTATGTGTAGAATAGGGAAGAGAAAGGTGTTTGTGAATTCTAGGAATAATCGCCGTTAGTCAGATGATTTTACCGTTAACGGTGAAAATCGATTATTCGTATCGATTTGTTGCAAGTTACAACAGCCGTAATTCCTAATTTTCTGCGAAATGAATAAAAGCAATTTTTCGATTCTATATGCTTCGTATGAATGCGCACTTTATTTATCACGGCAGAATTATTCGATAATTATTTTTCATTTTCTCTTCCCATCTGCGCTGTTAATTTAAGCCTCGGCTAGCTAAAATCGCATTGCGCCAATATTTGATTCGGATGATCAAAATAATCAGCTCTGGAAGGAGACTATCGTGACCAGCCAGCAAAAAGTGTACTTTCGTTTTTTGGTTTCATTACCGTGTTTGTTCATTGCTAAATAAAAGGGACCGAGAATAAGTGTAGGATCTTTTGTAGTTTAACTGAATTGTATAAGATGGAGCAACGAATTCGATTAATAATCATTTCAGGTTTTTACTGAATTATTGCAAGCAAAATTTCTTTTTTTAATCTGAAATCAATCAAAATAAAAACATCGAGCGCGCGAGTTTTACTTCGATTCGTTCGAATTTTTCGCAAAATCATACTGATCTTAACCGGACTTTACGATTTATATGTAATCGTCGATGATTTTTCAATAACTTTAAAACGTCGAATAGGAATTAAATGGAATGTAAAACGACCAGAACCAATGTATATTTAGCCAATCGTTGCCTCATGTTAAGCTTGCTGTTTCCTACTATGTCGTATTTTTTTGTTTTTTTTTTTGTTTTTCAAGTTCCAAGATTTTTCACTAATATACCGGAGTAGTGTGTGTCGTATTTATTATTATCAAAAAGCCGTATCGGTAATATTATTATCGGTGCGTTAATCTGTCGCCTGTAGATTATTACTTAAAAAGCACTTCCATCTCTGCGCGAAATAGTTCAAGTTATACGTCATGCTAAGTATAGAATTTTTTCGAAAAAAGACGGTTTTCAATTCTAATACGAATTAGTAGTGGTATTACATAGTATGAGTGAGAAATATTACTTATCCAATTGCAAAACAATTCTGTTCATACACTTATTACATATTCGTAAGTTGTTTAGTTCTTATCAAGCATTTTATTATGATTCGTTTCGAGTTTGAAATACAAAGAGAGTCAATAAAATTGTCAAATTTATATGGAATTTTTTTATGTACTTTAAAATTTTTTTTTGTGAAAAGCGCGTAATTTTTGTATCGTATAATCTACTTATGTATATCTTTTTTTTGCATATAATTAACGTTACGAAATATGCATTTCTTTGTAGAATGCCGTACGGAATTTTAAAGTAGATTCGTAAAATTCTTAAGAGTTATTCTAGAAATAATGTATACACTGATAAAATGATTCATTAAAATAACGAATTATTCTATTTTATACTTTTCATACGGTAATTTCCAAAAAAAATATAACGTGTCTTGCGGCAAATTAAATCTCGCATCGTCGACATTGAGGGCGACGTCGTATGCAAGTCTTACAAATGTACGTGGACTTCATTTGAGCTAAAGATAAATGTTTCGTTAACAACTTCTCCAAAAAATGAATAGGCTTAAATTTTGTGGGAAAAAAATTATTTTTCACAAAGAAAAAAAAACAAAGAAATTCTTTACTCTGTGTACGTGCGTGCTCGCATTATACAAAAAGAAGAGGAATACGTTTAAATGTCAGCGATTTCATATGGGGGGTAATGTACATAGCCGGAGTTATCTTAATAACACACCTAATCTATAGAACAATACTGTCTAGCGTAGGGTTTCAGGTCTCCAGTCGTTTTGTGTAATGTTAACACGGTGAAGGACTGTTCGCGTAGGCAAATGATATTATAGCGCACCGTCCACTTATGACAACTACCGTTTTGTTTATTTCGAGGCTTAAATTATTAATTAGGAATTAAACGAAGAAGCCAATCGACGTTATGTATACGTACAACCCCGAGTTATGTAGGCGAAATATTTACAAAAGAAATCGTCTCTATGTTGTAGTTGCAAGAAGTGTAATTCATGGTCTAGCTACTTGTCTTTGGCCTCCGATGGTATATTTGCGCGTGTAGTAAAACGTTTTAAGTAAACAGCGCTTTCTAAAATACAAAACTCTTGTCTACACACAAAGTAATAAAAAAGTTGTTAGGCTTTTCGGATATTTCTCACCTTCCGCTAGGCTTTTTGACTGACGTCAGACGTGCATGTCCTAGCGACAAGTAGAGAGACTGCTAGCGGGAGCAGCGCCGGTGAATATTGCTAGAAATAAATGGCGTACAGGTGAGAGAGGTGGTATTTCAAACGGACCGACTGACAGGAACATTATTTCTGATAGAACAAACTCGACTTTTTCTTACTTCTTCGCAGCATGTCACTGTCGATTTTGGAAACTCTGTAGAAAACTGATACCTATTCCGATACAGGGGGGGGGGGGGCTTTTTGTTTATTTATCGATTTATTCTTTTCCGGTTCAGATATTTCCTTTTATTAGGTTTTCGTAATAATCGTATTAACCTTCCTTCGCATGAGCGGCTCAGAAAACGGTTATAACAGTTTCTTTGTAATATTGAACTTTCACTAATTTTTTTTCCCATCTTTTTAAAATATCGCTAAAAAATGAAAAAAAAAAAGAAAAGTATTAACGAACAATGTTTGAATTCTGGTAATAAACTTTTTATTACTTATAACAATATACACACAAGTAAATGATGCAAAAATTCCCATGCTCTTTTTTTCTTTTCCCGTTAAGAAATAATAACGTGAATGTAGATGCGAGTGTCTTACTGACAGGTTCTTAAGTAACATGCTCCGTATCTTTATTTGATGTAAGCGAAATATCTGCTTAATTTTTTTTCCGCCGGCCAAACCACTAATTTGAAATGTAAAAATCGCGAAAGATTTAAAGAATTTTGTTCTCTACCTTAATTCATTTGTTGAAAAATATATCAGATGGGAATAATGATGATCCTTTTTTTTCTCATTTTGTCGAAATATTTAAATATTTCGGTTCAGCTTTGAAATATATTTCCGCGACACTTGCTATAATATATCTTAGATGAAAAGCGCTGATATTATGCACCAAAATAAGTAAGTACGCTCTATTCTATTATATCGAATCTGTACACGTAATTGGTTCTTGTTCTATTTGGTCGATAGAAGTCCGACAGCTCAGCCTTTATGACTGCTGAAAAAAAAATGTTTCATGTCGTAGCGTGGTCAGCTATTTTAATGCAAGTCTTTTAGAGAGTACTGTGTATAATAAATCGAAGAGGTTACTTTGCCGGAAATGACTACGGTTGCAGTAGCGATCAATTTTATATTTATCTGTTACTTTCGATTTCTCTAGAGTACTTCTGAAAGTAAAATATTGAATTATTGATGAAAGACATTTTTAACCGCATATTTATCCACTTCTTACTGATATTTTGATTTATCAAAATACAAATGCAATCGCAAGTGTCTCTGTCTCTCTATACATTGCTATCTTCATGCATACGATTGACGCATTTTTTTCCGTACGATTCGAATACCGATTATTTATTAATTTAATAATTTTTACTGGTCACCGCGCTGCTGGTTTTCAAACTCATGCCAGTCGCGCCCATCGCGGAAAACGAAAATTAAGATCTAATCAAATATTAACATACTTCAAACGATATGTGGATGTGGTAATAATTTTAAATTTTCGCAATTTTTATTTTTTTATAGTGATATACAGTTTTACCTATCATCGGAACAAAATAGGCAGTGGTTATTTTTTTATTGCAAACGTTGAGTAAAACGGGAAAAAAAACACACGAAATAGAATAAAAAAACCGTTTAGTTTGAAGACGGTGGTTAATGATAATTAATAGCTGAACATAACTGTTTGAAGGTCGTTATTGATTTCGAAATCGAAATATTTGTTTTCTGTGAAGAGGAGCCATTCCCCCTATTTTTACTTCGAAAATCTGTATTTCCGCAACTTTTAATTTGAAATATTTCACTTAAATGAAATTAGGCGCAAGTTGTTTTAACACTTACTTTGAAGGTAACAAAAAGAATTGATCGTTCACGTACGCGACTTTTATTCATGCAGCCATGTTTCACTGATTGCGGTATTGAAGGCATTGAAGGAGTGAGTATTGTGTTGTTCCTTTTTTAACACGTAGGCGACCGAAAAAACTTTCTATCGAATCCAATCATTTTCATAAATTAGCAATTCTTCATTTTTAAAAGATAAAGTTAAAAATAATTCCATAAATTATAAAGCGTTTAATATAAATAAAAAATTTCCCGGCCGTTCAAAGAAAATTAATTAAATAAAAAAAAAAAATCTCGGAGTATAGTCCCATTTTTTTTTTTTTATTATTTTTATTTTTATTAAGAAATATTTGTCCTTTTGATGATTTAATATAAACTAATGGTACGAATTTCCTCAGAATACATTTTCAAATATTATAGGCGTATTTTCGATATATTACGGTTCAGAACTGTTCGATTATTGTTATTATAGTTATAATTATCATTATTCATATTGTTATTATTTTTATTATTATTATGATGATTTTGTTCCCCAAATAATGATCTTTCCGGCATTTATTACAGTTCGCGACGGATCTTAAAGTCGCTATTGCTTAATTTTTATTAATCTAATGTATATTAACTTGTTATTATTACTATTATTATTATTATTATTGTTGCTGTTTTATTGGTTTAGAATTTTTCTGACTTTGTTGTATGCGTTCAGAATGACTTGTTTTTTTGTGGGATCTGGAGAGCGTTTAATCTTTCTACGAATAAAATCATTCCTATAACGGTATCACTGGTAATACTGTATAACTTTCTACTGTTTCCAAATCCGTTCGATTTCTGTTGCTAATGGTTTATATTTCATTATATTTATCTATGTTGTTATCATTAGATACTACCGCAATATCTTTTAAGTGTAGATTTTTTGTTTTTGCTTGTTAATCAATCAGTTATATATTTGCTTCTATCGTATGAGCTGTTACTATTGCTTTATCTCCCAATATAATTATTTTGTTTTCTAAGATTATTTCTGGTTTATATCTATTTTATAGCTAATTATCGGTTATTAGATTGCATTTCTCTGATATTATTTGATAAACTATTTTTGCTACATTATATCGTGTCTTTCCTCCGTATATTCTGTTGCTGCAAGCAGGCAACAGTTTCCTGTTATATGCCCTGTGGTTTCCGTTATTTGATGGAATTTTCTACACTGATCGTTTTGTTTATTTTTATCGTTAGTTATATACCTTTTTTTAGTTAATATTGCTTATTCCTGTGTGGCGACTACACAGCCTTCCGTTTCCGGTACCTTTTTTTTTTTCTTTTTTCTTTTAAACCATGTACAAGTTTTAGATCTTTTCTAATTCCTTTAGTCTTTGTAATGTTTGGATATTTACCTTGTAATGTTTCACTGGTCTATTTTTCTTTCTTCCATTGTGTTAATGCTATTTATTTCTTCTTCTTATTTTTATTGATATTATCAGAAGTTTTTAATTTACAGATTATTAGAATTCACGATTGCTGCTTATATTATCACTATGGTTATTATTAATATTACTACTTTAGTACTATTATATTTACTATTATTAGGTTATTACATGCGGTGAAGGCGAGCAAATTTAATTTAATTGTAACTGTAGCTATATTTGCATGTATCATCATATAAGAATTGTACACATGAGCTAACGACAATATATATGTGAACAAACAGGTAAGTTATTTTGGAAAAAAAACAACATATACTTGGAAGGTTGATACATGTAGCCAAGCAATTGTAAATAACATTATACCATACCTGCAAATCGCTTATTAAAAAAAAAAAAAAATATCTTACCTTGTGTTATATAGGAAAAATTTTTTGTTTTTACTTTATCAATTTTCCATTTATATTTTTGTACTACATATTATTATATAGTTTTATTTTATTAGATTTCGATTAAACAGAACATCATTGACAGGTTTTGTTCTATACTATTATTGTTTCCTTTTATTTTTATTATAGTTTCTAAATTTTTTCTCCATTATTCACGCAACACTGTAGTACATTTGTGAGTTTGGAGTAGCAATAATAGTAAAATAGTAAGTGGTTTAAATGACTTGAAATTATTATTATTATTTTTTTTATTGCAATCGTTAAGGACGTGTTCCATATTATCCATTTCCGCGTTTGGAGGACTCAGTTTATCTAATACTTATCAATCTAAATTTATCCCTAACCGTTTTTAATGTGACCGAAAAACTGTTATTCGTTCGACAGCATCAAAAAGAATCGGTGTGCTATTCCTGGTCTTCTTTCATACGTTTATTATTTTATACAAATCTTCCGTTTTCTGATATGATAGCATTTCAGTTCGTTCCTAATAGTTCACTGGTATTTTCAGCAATGCTACAGATCATTTAATTTACTGTCATTGTAATTCTCAGCGCTGCTGAAATTAGTTACATACCCATCATTTGATTTAAACAAATTTTCCTTGTAAAAAATAATTTCCCGTTTTATTTTTATTTAGGTGAAATTAGTAAGAATAGCGCGATGATTTTTGTAATAAAAATTGATATTTTAATAAAAAAAATCTACTATGCATCATCCTTATGCGCAGCATTGAACTACTCTTAATCTTGATTATACGCCTAGAGTTGTGACTGTAACATTTAACTGCGGAAACTATGCAACCTACGCGCCCGATCTTTAAAACCACGAAGCCGCCCACTTTTGATTCTCTTATATCTTTTTTGGAAATTTTCTCAATTTCAACTTATACACTAATCATTTTCTGGCTATGTGCTTTCAGCTTTCTTTACTTTCTACCTCATTTTAACCATTAGTTTGTTGACAGACTCGAACGAAAAAAAAAAAAGAACAAAAAAATAAATTACGCGCCGTGGGAAGCAAAAAATTTCTAATAAACTGCGTGTGTACGGTTAATATTCACATCGTAATTGCACCGTATTGCGTTTATCGCGGCCTGTTTTTAATGACAGCGGATTTAAATAATTAGCACCTAAATAAAATTTAACTCTTACCATTATTCTCGCTATTATTATTATTATTATTATTATTATTATTATTATTGATCGATTAATTATTATTTTTATTATAATTATCATTTTTATCGTCAGGGTTGTAATTTTTTAAAATTGATTACATTATAATCCGAATATTTTTAATTTCGATTCAAAAATTAGGTTTGTTTCCCGTTGAAACTTTTCTTATCGCTGTGAAAATGCTATTTTTACATCTAATCCATCGTAATTATTCCCCGGCACACCTTTTCGACCGCCTAATTTTGTTTTTCCGCTTTTTATCACGACGTAGTAGTGCTGTTTGGAGTGTAGCGCTCTTTGATAACGCGCAGAATGTTCAACCTATTTAAATATAATTAATTTCATTTAATCATTTTTTTGTTTTGATCAAACACTAGATCGCTGTTTGGCGTTGAAATTTGGAGCGAGATCGCGGTCCCTTTGTTTTCTAGATTGAAAACGAAAAGTGAAGTAATTGCCAGTTTGTGAAGCATTAATAATTTAAAACGTATTATTTTTAAACGTACTAATGCAATTACCAGGAAATGACAAATCAATACAAAAAATAAATAAATAATAGAAATTAAAAAAAAAAAAAACGACTTCCAGACGTACTCTAACAATTTAATAAAAATGAACTAAGAAGTAAAAAATAATTTAACTCGATAGGGAGATAGTCTCTTGCACAGTTAAAAATATACATTATGAGGGGACATTGTGATTATTCTTAAGCATTAATACCTTGTTGATATTTCTGAATTATAAGGATTAAAAAACTACGCTAAATAAGCGTAACAGTAACTAGTTTTCTTCAAGTCCAGTACCGGAAACACTAGGGGGGCCTTTAACGCATTTTTTAAATTTCCGTTGCAATTTGTATTTGGTGTACCGAGCTTTTCTAATTAAGCTATGAATGTTGTCTAAAAATAATCCTAATATCCTTCCTTTAAGGTATACTGTATAAGATATATTTATCGAGTAGTTGATACTTATTAGTAAAATTTTATTAAGTTTTTAAAGTAGATTTTTTTTTTTTTTTTTTCTAAGAACGGTTTTATTTCACAATCTTTAATGTAAATATTTTTGAGTAATAATACGTATAGAGGCTAAGCTAAAGTGCTGCTACTTTCTGTAATCGATAAATAAATAAGGTTATTAGTTGAAGACTATAATGTTCAAATTCTGTTAGAAGCGAGCTTATAAATGGCCCTTTGGGAGGAATCAGATATGTAGTAATTTATTACAAATACAATTATAACAAACAAATTTAAGAATAAAATGAAGGCTTACTAAATTTGTTTGTTATAATTGTATTTGTAATAAATTGCTAATGATTAACAAACCGGATGTTGAAAGATTCTTTATTAAATCAGATATGTTATTTTTATTTTTGAATATACATTTCGCTCTATAGTAAATAACATAAATAACATTAATAAAGTCATTCGTCGTTTGATTAATTTTAAAATTTAGCATTCATATGATCATCGGTGGTAAAGTCACATGGGACCGATGCAGATTGACGTAGTTTCCAATAAACGTAGGATATTATTGAAATTATCCCGGTTGATCAAAAATTATAAGCAGTAATGTTAAGGTAGATTCTATTTTCGCCAGTGGTGAGCTTGTCACGGAGGGTTTCAAATTATGTTGATTTCATTGATAATTATATCGTATTTTTGTCCGGCTATTATATCAAATTAGTTCTTTTATTTTTTTCTTTTTCGAAATTATGTTTCCACGTTAATAGCGTTAATAATATTTTAAGCGTCAATGGCCGTTATTTTACTAGTAAACAAATTTCTAAAGATACAGACAAACCCTACCTTATTTGAAACATGTTTATTTTAATGATTACTAAGCGTGTATCTATGTTCAACGATGACAACCGATTATAGGATACTATTACTGATTAGCTGGTATACTTATTATGAATTAAAAGTTATGCGTGAAAATTTTTTTTCTTTTGTTTTTTCTTTTTTTCCCCTTGAGTAAGTAAAAACGAATAAATGTTCCGAGCCGAAAAATAAAGACTTATTGGACACACTTTTTATCCCAAGAAGCGGGGGAAATGCAATTTCTCGGTAAACTAAAATTATCGTTTTTCTCATCGAAAGTTTCTTGCGACGTGCTGCACATATATCGTGCAGTAGCGCAATCATCGAGATGCAATTTATTAATGTGCTTTTTAATAGTCGGTTATACAGTTGCTAATAATCGAAATTCGAATCGAGATTGGAAATATCTTTTGAACAGTATATATATATGAAATTATTAATTGAGTTTAGCTTTTATTTTTTCCTATAAAATTAAATTTTTTATTTAGTTTTTTATTAACTGTTCTCGGCTTTTGTTTAGAGTTACCTGTTTAACAATAAGAAGGTTTGCTTATCTTTTTCGGTTCATTTTATTAGGCGTTTTTCTAGATTGTATGTACCGTGCTTTATAATTAGATTATAAATTATAACGACAAAAGAAAATTAATAATTTTTGCGTACTTTCCGATCTCGATTCCTTTACATTAATATTTTTTATGATTCTGCAAAGCGCGCGAAAAAAAAAAAATAAATAAATAAAAAAATAAGTTGTAGCTTGATAGTTTTATAGCAGTATCTCGCGATACAAAAGAGATTCTATTCTCATTACGTGCGTACGTATTCTCGACAAAGAAACGCCTTATCGTAAGAAACTATCAACGTAATATCATTTTCCGTCGGTAGTGCGCATGATTTAACGATCTGTTATATAATACCGAAGGCCTTTTTTCCATCGTACGAGATGCATTTATGTACGTAATTAACGGCGATACAGATATTTACGATAGCTTTCGTACACTTGATAAAAAGCAACGGTTCCGGAAAAATTTAAATAATTTATCAGTTCAATTAATCTTCAAATGAAAATGAACTAAACTAAATGGAACCGAGTTTTCTAAATTTTTTGAACGAATTTGCAATCATGCTGTTTTTGCAAATTCGTTTAAAAAATTTAGAAAACTCGGTTCCATTTAGTTTAGTTTATTTTCATTTAAAGATCAATTCCGTTAATAAAGACCGTTCATAGAAACGTCCCTCACGCTATTTTCTGCGTGTTAGAGCGGTTCGTGACATTATTACCCACTTTATTACGGAATTACGATTGGCCCGAACCTCCGACTTCCTTTTTTCATTTATTCGAACGCAGTTTATGAAAACTTTCACGGAAATGTAAATGATTGTTCGGGTGTCGGGTAAAAATTGTCAGTCAATACCGCACTAAGAAAAAAGAGGGATAAAAAACCTGTTTTTTCATTTGATCGCTAAAGAGATCATTTTCTACTTCTAATAGATACAACACGACATTAGTTCAGGGGATGACATTCTTTATGAAATTTGCGTGAAATATTATTCAGGTGTAACCGGATTAGAACCAATCGGAATATAAAACTATACCGGACGGCCGTGTCTTAAACGTCATTTCCATCAAAAACCGAAAAAGCGATTCGTTTTTTCGGTTTTTGCGTTTTCAAATACACTTTATAGCTTTGAAAAGTTTTGAAGTATAGGTACTTTTTAAAAAAAATACATACACCATGCTTCTCTATATTGGTCGCAACATTTTTTATACATATTATTTCTGTTAACTATCAAATAAACTACAATTGAAGTTCTTTTATACGTCACCCTCGTGACCACGGGGAAAGGGCTATGACGGATAAGAAAAATTCCATTACAAACGTGTGCATAGTTACACATATACAGTAAGCTACTAGATTTTAAATAATAAAAAAAAAGTGTTTAATTGAATAACAACTATAGTATGGTATTACCATTTTTAAAAATTTAATATAGTACAATATAGTGCAGTACATACTTGGGTAAAATGTCTTTGCGTTAAATTGTTTTCATCTTTAAAAAATCACAAATTAGCTATTTTTACAGCGACGGATAAAATAACTTTTACTGCGTATGGAAATTCTTCTTCTTCTTTTAATAATAATAATAATAATAATATATTTAATTTATAAATATATACTGTGATCATGAATCCATCAGCTTCGAAACACGTCAGTATTTAATAAATGAAATCCATTTTTACTATTTTAAAAATCGTGTAGATTTTCCGTATAGTTCATTTTCGTATATTGACGGTGGTTTTTTAAAATCGACTAGTGTGTGTATTTAAATTGATTGTGTCCGCATCATCGTCATTATCATTATCATTATCATTATCATTATCATTATCATCAGAAATTAGGCTGTCTGTCTATAAAAGGCTTCGCAAAGTTTCGCAGTTTGTTACCTTTTTTTCCCCTTTCGTCGAATAATTCATTAAATTACATTCCAACTTATATAAAAACACTAATAAACGTTAAACATACACGCCTATATTAATTGCAATTAAAACTACCGATTGATTTCAGGCGACACTCGATCTATATTCATCCCTTCTCGTTCCTCGACGAGGCCACTTTTTCTTCTTTAGACACAGCCGGCGAATTACAGGACAGTTTTATTGTTTGGCCCAACAAAATGGCAGTATTTTTTCTACACACAAAAAGAAAGTCATTTTTTCCGTGCGTGCCTATTCTGTTCCAGGTAGGCGATCAAGCGGAGCCGCGAAGGTCATAAAAGGGAATTTTTAAGAATTCAAAGGGCCGCAAAATCCGGTTAAAAGTAAGCAAATGAAAAGTACTAAGCACCCGGTCTAGGCGATTTGTTCCTTCCTTGACGTTTATTATTAAATCGAATGAATAATGATGTCCGGAACTCACCATTATTGTGATCTTGATGTTTTTCCGTTTGTCTAAAACGATTCTAGCTTTTTTTGTTTGTAACTATTTTTCTTGGAAATTTATTCTAACGGGATGCGTCAACAACCTCCCCAGGCTCGCATGACAGATATTGAAATTCAACCCATGTACTCATTTTTTCTCGTTTCGTTTTTGCTGAAACTTACGGACTTTTTTGGTTAATGTGGTTGCTGTCGTTATATTTTCAACGTCCAAATAAGTAGAAAATACATGCAACACGTCGATAGGAAATAAAGAAAAGATGAAGAATGTTCGAAACACTCGTTAGCGACGTAAAACTACTTTGAAGTGATAAAAAAAAGCGATGAAAACATCATACGAGTGAAATTTTATCAAAAATAAATTTAAATGTAATCGGTTAAAATTTTTCTTGGATTTAATATATAAAATTCGTATTACGCGCACATGTTTTTACGTTGGTATGATGAAGATTACAAATACATAAAATATTTCCAAAAAAAACAAAAAAAAAACATACAATATCGGGTTACAGTAAATTAAAATTACATTACAAAAAACCTTTCATATCTTAATTGTACACCGTCGAGCTGATGTTCATTCTTGTTGGGTCCCCTTCCTCGTGCAAAAAAAAAAAAAAAAAAAAATAGAGATAAAACTAAGCAGGAAATTCTAAATTAATAGTTTTGAAAATTGAATAAAAAGGCAATAATAGTTCGCTTCGTGAATATATTTCTAATCAATGCGTATCATCTAATTAAAAATTTGTCTGATAGGACTGCAAGAAATAATCATCGTGTAAGATCGGGACGAAGCGGAAGAAATTTACTCGAAAACTAATGAAATTCACGATGTTTGAATGATTAAAAAACGGAATATAGTACCTATCGAGGAAAAAGTGTGATAATTCTAATAAAAATCTCCAGACGATTTAAGGAAACCTTGAGCTGTGATCTAAAACACGTTTTTCCAATAAAGTTTTTATTTATGTGCCTTTTCCGCCTTTTTTTTTCTTTCTAAAATAATCCGAGAACACGGGAAAAGGAAACTTTAATAAAAAGAACATTAAAAAATTGAAAAAACGTAATAATTACTTTTCATTTTCCGACCATACTATGATGAAAGGTAATTTGTTTAAAGTTTGCACGAGCAGGATGGAAAAAAAAAACAACAACATAAAACCGATGGAAATAACATCTTTTAATTAAAGAGGGGTGAGAATTTTACTATATAGGGGAGGAGTCGGTGACGTTATTATTTTTACCAGATGATAGGATAGAGAAGTTTTCAGGAACGGCGATCTAGTTTAAATCGGTGGGTGATTAATTTCGGTTATCCGAAAGAATTTTTTTGTTTTTTTCATTAACTTTCGATGTAATTCTAGAAAGAACAGCGGGAATATATTATATAGACGCATTTAGTATAGAAAAATTGCATAGTTCGCATTTATTACTCCCTTCGGGGGGAGAGGGGGGGGGGAGTGCGCTCGTCAAATAAAAAATCACATTTCATTTTAAGCTTCGACTTAAGTCTCTTGTACTTTACATTAAAATCAAACTGTATACGTAATATGGCCGTCGAAGTCACATTATCTGTTTTTCACATGTTTCAAAAGTTGTGACGACAGCTTTCAAAGAACTCGCGCTATCTCCACTCTACGATAGTCTGGTATTTTATAGTTCTTTACGTTTCCCGTCTTCGTCGGAATCAAACGAGACCAGATTTAAATTTTATCGGCAAATTTAGTAGCTGTGAAAGAACAACAGCGAAATTTTTCATGATAGATTGCTGAGAATATGGTACTTATCGCCGACCATTTTATTAATCACTTATTTCGTTTTGCGGACCTTCTCAATAGGATAAGGGTTTTTCTATGTTAACAGGATGAAATACGCTTATAGCGACTAATAATTCTCTTACTTTTTCCCATTGCAGTTAAACGATTTAGACAACTCATATTGCGAATAGTAAGCAATTTTATCACAAAAATGTAATATCTGAGACTGAAATTTAGATAAATTGACGAAACCAGAAATATATTATTTATTAACAAAAACGGGCGGCATATTTTCAAAATTGTAAATGTATTAATAATTTAACAGAAATGGGTGATTAAATATTGTAATAACTATGTAATTTCAAATCGCGAATACCGTATACGTTTCTAAGTGAAACTCCTAACGGTTCATTTCGATTACAACGTAATTTTTTTGGATACGGATATGCTAACTGACTTGACACTGTATATTGTGTCGAACAGACTAGGAAATTTAACCTTCAAATATGAATGAGGCTAATTAAAAAATAATATTTAGCTATGTCTGTTCAAGATGTAATGTAGGGTAGACTTTGGTTTTATAATTAAGGTAATACCCGAGTAAAGTTACTGTCATAGCCGTTTATTTGAAAAAAATGCACCATATATAAAAAAAAGGATTTTTCTGGACAACATGTATACATATACATATGTATATATATATATATATATATATATGTATGTATATATATATATATATGTATATATATATATATATATATATATGTATATAATAAATATAATAAATATAATGTGTATACATATATACAGGGCCGTATTTGAGGAGGGTTTTTGCCCCCGCCCCGGAAATGTCTGCGAAATAATAACTGCTTGAATTAAATGGACCGAAATTCAGTATAAATTTATTTCTTTTCAATTTTTGACAAAAGAATAGAAAATTGAAATTTTTATGAATTTTATAGGAACGACTATTTTTTATTTGTTAGTGTTCAAATATAGCATATACAATTATTGACTGCAAGGCTTTAGTGTACTATTTATAAATAAATATATCTTAGATACACACACGCACCCCTCCACACACACATATATATATATGTATATATTTATAAAAATATTTTCGTAACCCCTCCCGAAATTTTGGTCTAGATACGGCTCTGCATTTATATAATTAGTTCCTTCAGACCTCCCCACAGGGACACCCTAGATCTGCGAATGATAATCTTCTATAATTCTTATGGAAAATACGTTTTTACTTGAATAGGCTGTTTTGCGCAGATTATTTCCTGTTAGCGTCTTAGATTTCGTTACTCTCTGACCCCTAGGAGGGCATGTAAGCGCGACATAGTCATTAATGTAATGCGTGCAGTTTAGAGGAAGATATTTTTCGCGTTTAATAATAGTTTGCCCCTTTGTTGATGTCTGTGGAGGATTTTACTTTGGAAAAACGTTAATTAGTGGAATAAATAATGTTGCATAGTGAGGTACCGCTTTAACTGGTCAGCAGCGGTGCAGGTTGAAGCATAAAAAACGCATATTATGTGTATGTTTATATTTTATAATTATTGTGGAATATGCTTTACTGACATGATCGGTTTTATGCTGAGGTAATTGGGAAAAGACGATTAGAAAATCGTCATGAAACACGTAACGTTTTTCTGTTTTCAATTTTTTTATTTAAGTAATGATCTAGTTTAAATTTACTTTTCCTATAAATAATACAGAACTATCATCTGAGGCTGCAAGGGGGATATTCTAGGAGAGACTGAGTTTTATAAATGTATGTAAAAAAACTGCATGTATGTATGTATTCTATTTCTTTAGCCCGAAAGGATCGCTCGCAGTGTGTAATTTTCATAAGGGTATTAATCATTATTGTAGTTTATAAGTAACATTATGTAGTTATGACTAGCACAGTTCGCCAGCAGGATAGCACGAGAAGCAGCCATTGTTCGCGGTCAGTGTTCAGGTATTGGGTGACATCATAAATTAGTGTACTAACTGTTTGGACTGTTGCGCATTATACAGAAAGCCGCGATTCGCCACTAACGCTATAATAAACAGGTGCTTATAAAGTCCGGGGGAAATATTTTCAATTTCGCTAATGTGTTAAACTTATTTCCGTTTATTCATTCGATTACAGTTGAATGGACTTACGGAATCAAAAGGAGTTACGAGACCTTTTTATAATAACAATTATTAACGGTAAAATTAGAATGACTTTAATAATCGTTCTAAATGAGATCAAACGCGTTTTACTGGAACAGTTTTTTTTTTTTTTTTTTTTTTGTTTTTTGAAATATTTGCATTCTAATTTGGCCTTTGGTAATGATTTTTTCATCTTAAAATGTTTCTTAATCCGTTTTAATTCTGCAAGTTGATACGAAGAAAAAAGTTGAATAAGTTTAAGGCATTAGCGAAATTGAAAATTTCCCAACGGCTTTAGAAACAAACGCCTGTTTATCATAGCGAAGCGTGATGGCATAATAAGTTCCGCATATCTTACATTATTTGAAATACGGGAGAAAGACATTCTGCCGATAAGACTTATTATATTATCCGCTATTGATGAGCAAGCACTTTTAGACGACGTCTAGTAGTTATCATTAGAAATTTGTAGGCAATCTTCGTCTATGGCGCTGGCGATGGTACTTTGTAAATTTCTTAATTGTAATTTAATTTTTATCATTCGAAATTCAACTTCCTGGATGTCCTTAAAAGGGTCGGTCTAATGGCAGCTACTGATATGCCAGCTGTGGCAGTACAATGTGTGGGGTTGCTTGTTCATTGTTTGCGATCAGTGTCTGCGATGTAGACTTAAAACATGATTTATTTGTAAACATTGCGAGCGATGAAAAACACGTGCGCTTCTGATTGCTCGTTCTAAATGGAAGCATATTCGTATTCGCTGCTTCTGCTGCGTGCCATTGTTATTTATTTAAGCTGATAAATTCTCTTTGTCGCTTAACAGCTAATGAAATACACTTATACGTTAATGCGGAATATTTTGCGCTTTAACAGCTCGGCCGGTAGAGAACATACTCTGGCTTTTTTCTCTTCCCATCGAATATGTATATCGCTGCAGCTTGTACACAATTTAGGGCAATATTAGAAAATGCCTCTTAGCTCTCCTTACTTATTCTAAAGTACTAAATGCACCTTCATCCGAATTAAAAAAATTAAATCAATCGGCCTTTCTATTTTCTTTCTTTTTAAAGAATTGGCCGTTTGTGCGCATACTGAAGCTATGACAAAATTTAACGTGACCACCTTTAAAGTGTGAGAGGAATCATTTTTTGCCAGATTGCCCATTTCACGGATTATTGAATTATTGGTGGCGTGGCGTTTGAACGTTTTACAATATATTTATTTCTTTTTTTAATATTGTGATTTTCCTTCGTTAAAAAAAACGAAGAAAATCTTTAATTAAATTTTTGCGCATGCGAATAAATCAAAGGAATTTAAGAATCCTCTTCTACTCGTCAGCGGTGACTCTAGCAATGGAGCTTCATTGGTTACACTGGAATAATTAAAGGAAGAATTTGTTGTTGTTTTTTTTTGTTTTTTGAAATATTTGCATTCTAATTTGGCCACTTTCAACACAGATTTATTCGAAACCGAAAATTCTTATTTCAAGTGTATGAACAAAAAAGAAAAAGAAAATAAAATAACTTTTTACTTATCGTTATCTCCTTTTTCAACATCGTTTTTTTTTTAATCCGATTTTCCCTCTTTGTACTTCGTCGCGCAGAATGCTTAGGTGTTCTTATTCTTCGGCAATCATTGTCACTACGTTATTAACGTTTATTACTATCGCCAACGAGCTGATTATTGAAATTCATGGAACATGTTTAGAAATTTAACATGAAATATGTAAATGTTTTCGGTTTTAATATGCTTTCGGTTTTCCTACGTTAGCTTTACTCAATTATGAAATCTTCCAAGTTCAAACTTTTAACACTTGTTTATTCTTTTACGTAATTTTCTCCCTGCATTTAGTGTACCACATGTGATTAATCAATGATCCTACTAAATAGTAAAGATGTAATTTTAGCTGCCGTATAATAATTAATTCTTAATTCGCTCCGTAGCTAATCGCGGATTTTAAGATATTTGAAAAAAAGAAGAAACGTACAAATGCATTACATCTATCTTATGAAGCTGCAAGAAAAAAAACAACCTACAGCCCGTTCTATAGGAGCTAGAGAGTTAATTTTTTTTTTTTTTATTAATCGGCGCATTTTCTTTTCGTGAGGTCATAAAGAAAATTATAAAACGCTCAAGATTTTAAAGTAGAGGGCCTAAATTTTGAAAATGTGAAAATCAAGTATCAAGCAAAAATTTTTTTAAAAATAATTCCACAGCCAGTTCTATTATTAATTTTCCGTTTAACCAACATAATACGGTCTCCAGAATACGGGGAAAATATAAAATTCGAAAAAAAAATTTTAATGTTTAGGGACCAAGAAAATACACGCTTAAAGTGGAATGACACTGGAAACTAAAGAAAAGTCCACAGCCCTTTCCATGGTAGCCGTAGGGTCACTCTTTTTTTTTTAATTATATATATATATATATATATCAATCACTACGATATAGGAAAAATATGGGACCCCTAAAGTTTTAAAATAAAAGAGCCCAAATTTTGATAAATGTAAAAATCAAGTTTTTAGCATAAAATTTTTAAAAAAATCCTACCACCGGTTCTACGTGAGTTACGATATTGATTTTCTTTTTAACCTGCATACTAACGTCTCCAAAAAGAATTAAATGTAACACAATCCCCGACGACACCCTGTCAAGCGTATGGGACTTGCTTTACTTTATATTCCTCTCACATATATACATTACTTTGCTAGAGGTTTCAGTTTTTTTCAGATATTTTAATCTAAATTTCACTTTTTAATTGACTTATTTGTGTACTTCTTTCTTTTTTTTTTTAACAAAAAATAATAAGTATTTGTGAACGCTGCAGTCTTTATGAAAATATACAAAGTAATAGAACTTAAGGTCAGAAAAAACGGGCCCCAGCGAGACCAATCCCCTATTACATATATGTATATATATATATTATATATATGCACAATTAATAGTGAACGAGCGTTATCAGTTTTTTGGAGGAACATCATAAATGGCGACGGAAAGGAAGTTGGTATAACGATATAAGCGCGTGGGCCAAAGCTATCGTGGGCGAATATATTGTTCCACCAGCGAAGCTTGCCCATACTGCGGCAGGGGTGAAGTCTCCATTCGGAGGAAACTTTCGAAGGTATAAATTTAGCGGGTAGGTCGTAAAAGCTACGCGTTCCGAGCTATTCGATTACGAATCTGCTTCGACCTAGGCTCATTGTTGTTCGTTGCATACCTGTTACGCGGTAATACGTGGCCTCTTCCAATGCCTTTAATTAGTCTACGTTTACCTTAGTTGGTACGGATTATTTGATTCTCGATATCACTTGCTGGGGTAAGTATTTTCCGGTCTTTAAGTTTAGATAACGCTTCGAAACTTTTGCATAAGCGCTTGCAACATATTCGCTATCGGCAAGTTTGACGGATTTTTTTTTTTTTTTCGCATATTTGAGCGTTGTTTTGTCTTTTTTTTTTTTTTTCTTTTCGAAGAGAAGCTACGATGTGTATATGATCGTGTTATTGCTGAATTTTCTTGTCCCGAGATGGAATACCGAATTGGCTTAATCACGCGCGGACGATTTTTCGTGTGTACATTTCCCTCGACGGTATCGTGTCAGACGCTTTGCATATTAATCATTGATTGGTTTAATATGTGAAATGATCCGGGAGCTGAAGAAACCATTTTTTCACGTAGCTCATTTGGGATATTTTCTGAAAAAAATCACCGACTGTATACATCCCCCCCCCCCCCTACCGGGGGGGGGAGTTTATCTTATACTTTCGGCCTATTTATAGCTCAACGAAAATATTACGATGCGCATTCGCTTCATTGCTATTTTTCGGTTGTGGATTTTTAGTATTTTATATTATATGGAGCACGTGTGAAAGCACTATTACCGATATACTTAATATCCACGCTAAGACGAATAATTTAAAATTGTTAAATTAATATACGGGGACCTGCTGGGAAAAGTCAGGGAAATCCGTTGAAAATCGGAGAATTTGAAGAAGACACAGAAACACCTGCGTGTTATTGCATAGAACTTGTGAAAGTATTAAAAACGATTGTAAAATTTCATTGTATGTACATTTACTTTATTTTGAAAAATTTCACTTGATTTTGCTGCTAATTAAAAAAACAGCCGATTAACCAATTCTCTGTAGCAGTCGACGCGATATATCATTAAATTTCGCGATTTTTTGCATCGACATTATTTGTGTGTATCTGGGATGTGATAAAAAAAAAAAAAGCGAAATATTTGGAAACTATGTAGCGTTTCGTTATGACTGTTGTTTTCTAACTTGGAGGAAAAGCTTAGAAAATCTGGGAAGAGTCAGGAAATTTATTTTGAAAAAAAAAAACCCTGACCACCCTCATTCATGATCAATACTTTAGTAATCTTCCTTTCAGATGTTGACTTGGTCCTAGTCTGTTTTCGTTTTTTTTTTATTTATTTATTTATTTATTTATTTATTTATTTGTTTGTTTTTTTTTAATCTTTTTTGTTAACGATCATTTGAACTAAATCTGATAAGGTGTTGTTGTTTGTCTAAATTTTAGATTTAAGGAAGGAAAATTGATGGAAGATGGGCGTGTGCATCAGAGCGTCAATCTAATCGAAATACATTGAAACAATGAAAATTTTCCCTCTGTGAAAATACCCCTAACATGAACATCGTAAAATCAATTGAAATATCCTCATTATTCTGCATGTAACAGGCGATGAAATAAATATTTAAATTACGTTATATAAGATATTTAGATTGTCGTTCTCATATTTAATGGATGTCACAGATGCCGCCAGTGATGGTAATTCCCGATAGCACTAACGAGCATATCAGTTTCGATGATATAGTTCTAGTAGAACTATTATTATACGTGATTAAACGTTCAAGTTCGATAATACGTTAGAGTATAATTACGAGTTGGCGTGAAAATGTGTATCGATTAAATATATCGGGAGTGAAATGAGGACAATTAAAAATTGCTATGCGTAGTAATGTAAGTTTGAAAATTAAAATCGACTTTTCACCAAAAATTAGAAAAACCCGTCATCTTCGCGGTAGCTGTCTAACTAGTTGTGTGTCCTATGTGTCGAATTATATATCATGGTGACCGAGCCTCGCTCGGAATTATTCTGAATTTTGACATCAGTTAAGGTATGTTTCAGATCATTTAAAAATAATACGTGTAATTATTACAAACCACCACGACGTGCGTATTTTTTTTATTAAATGTCATCTTTTTCTGAAAAACAATTGCATATATGTATGTACATGGCAATACACCTAATTATCGATGGGGTCCTCAAATCGTTTCCTCAGATTGCAAATTAATTAATGATTTTAAAATCGCGGTAGTATGCGCACGGTATGAAACCTACATTTGCATGTAAATGAACGAATTAATTTATTTAGTTGGTCGTGTATCGCTTACTTTTTAATAAACCTTAAAAATACGATGATCAATCGGAATCTCTGTTACGTATATTTTAAATTATTTATGCAACGAGGAAATTAAAATGGGTCATAATGATGGAGACCGATTACTGTGTACCATCGAGAGAATTTGCCATTTTATCCTTCCGCCCCGTAATTTAATTATTCCAGAATTATTTTGTCCTTAAATGTTTTTATTTTCAAAGATATGATAATTAGTCGAAGAAAAGAAATGAAAAAAGTAAAAATTTACAAATACGCAGCAAGCGTCGTTTATGCAAATTTAAAGTTACGCTGCCTTGAAAATATAATAATGGAAATTGTTTAATTGATTAAGAAAAAAACAAAAAAAATTCTAAATGAAATAAAGTACGTATTGTCAACTTCACATTTCGCGATAAATTAACGGCTAAAACCATCACCGTTGGCAGCTCATTAAGAACAACGTCGTGATTCGTAAGCTAAAATTGAGAAAGCTGTTTCAAAAGCGCCTTTTCGAAATCCATACGTTGAGTATACATTCAGGTACTAAATTTCAGCGTGCAGGCGATAATGAATGCAGTAAAACCGTAATAATTCCGAATCGCAGAGCTCTCCAAACCGCAATTCTAAGTTGGTTTTTTTCCGTTTGCGGAGAACCCTTTCTTTGAATCGCTTTATTAAAAAGTTTAAAAGAATGGCATACGCCCGACGACTAATGTCCACAGCCTTACGATGAAGCCGTCTGCGATCCTAACCACATCTTCTTCGAGTGCCCTACCTCTTTATGATGAGCACGCCCTAGTCTCTTGTCACTTAAGCTCCCCAATCCTTATTGCGTGTCTTATAACTTACGATTCTCGTCGATCTCTCCTGTTATTCAATCAATATCTGACCGAATCTATATCCAGTAGATTCTCTTTCATCATATCTTTTCTGGCTTTAGGTTCGCTATAGATGTGCCCATGTTTTAAAACAAAAATTGAGCTGAAATAAATAAACGAATTCATTAAAATCGGTTCGTTCGTTTAGGTAGCATATTCTATACATCAATTATTTTATTTTATGTGCGCATGAATGTACATACTGGCGTACGGCCAAATTCCCCTTTTTTCCGTTTGAATTCAAAAATGAACTTCCGCTGCTGATTATTTTCTACCGAAATCATAAAAAAAAAAACTAATATTATTTCACGTTATTAACATTATCATCATCTTCATCCTCATCACCATTATTAATATTATTATTATTATTCTTGATCCACTGGGGAGGGGCAGCAAATTATGTGATACAAAGTGACCTTGCAAAATTCAGTTTTTCGTACAGTTGGTTATAATGCTACAAATTCAACTAACCTCAAGATATTACCACTAAACCAACTATATCAAGTCCAACTCTCAAATTTTGTATTTAAAAATAAAAATAAATTCCAAATCTCAATTCCAAACCGTGTACTACAAGAAATACGTATTCTGAATCACTTCAGTTACCAAATTTCTTTAAGTACCACACTAGAATACAAGCCATGTATATGGGTTGCATAATATATAATGGACTTCCAAGCAGTTTAAAAGTACCTCTCTGGAACTATAAAAAACGCCGTAAAAAGATTATAGAATACATATGTAGTCGTAAGTGAAATTCATCAATCTAAAATTCCAAACATGCTTTAAACACCAAGATAGTTTATTCCGCATTAATTCTATAAAAAAGAATCTTAGCAAGGATATGCTATAAAGAAAAATAGAAGACATGTCCTTCTATAGATACAAGTATATGTCTATATGTCTATGTATACTCGTGTATATATGTGTGTGTATGTGTACGTTTGTGTGTGGATAGGTGTGCTTAAGTATACTGAAGTGTAAATGAGTGTATATATGTGAACAAATATATCATTCAAATACATGCATATTTGTTTGAGTAGTTACATAGTATACTCACAAGCAAACATATGTCTATGGGTATATATGAGTAGATACATTTATTATACATATATCGTTTGTCGGATAATAATTAATTTTATGTTATATTGTTGTAAATAAAAATGTAATATTTTTATACATGCATAGCCACAACTTAGCGCAGCTTTGTTTTCTGTTTTTGTGCATTAGTGGCTAAATTAAATATTTTGTGTAATAATTTCTGATGTCTAATAAAGTTGATTGATTGATTGATTAATTGATTGATTATCATCTTCGCGAACAATTAAAATTAAAAGTTTTTTTTTTTAATTTTCCTGCGGCGAAAAAATAAAATAAGAAAACAGAGTACGTTTATTAAATGTAGTTTCACTGTCCAATTTAATTCTTTTGCATCAAAAGTCCGGCCTCCACTTGCTCATCTAAACCTCATTCTCGTCCCGTGCTTCTAGCCATAGTTGCTGCACGTAGCACGTTAATTTAATAATAATAATAATAATAATAATAATAATAATAATAATAATAATAATAATAATAATAATAATAATAATAATAATTATAATTATAATAATAATTATAATAATATTAAGTGTAGTTTTTTTTTTATAGTCCATATTTTTTTTTTTGTTACTAAACAAGCTTATTGTCCTTTTAAAATCACAATTTTTAGTAGTCACCACGTCAATATTAGCACACCTATTTAACATTTCGAACACGTTAAATAGGTATGTCAATATTGACGTGGTCTCTACCAAAAAATTGTGATTTCGATGTTAATATGAACCACAAAAAGTCTTTGCGTGTTGTTTTATTGTCCTTGAAACTAGTAAGTATTAATAACAATTTTAAGAAAGTAAAACAAATTTCAACGGATCGCTCTGAAAATCACCCGGCATAATCTGAAAATGCGCTGTACATGGCAATTGCTGTATAGAGAGGCTGGCTAATGGGGATCAAGATCAAAAAACGGTTCGAAATAACTTGAACATTTTTCGAAGTTCATTTGTTTTAACTACGTAATTAAAGTGAAGAAATATCAAGAGAAAAGTAGTCGAATTTTCAGCGTGGTGGTCGGTTAAATTTTTCATTCGCGTGTTAATATTCGTCTTTTGCGCCGCTGGTTTACGTAGGTGAAGCAATTTTAAATTGACCTTGATGGAAAGCCAAACACACTGAATGCACGCTTTCGGCAATGATATGTAAAGCTTTTACGTTTCATGACGCTAAACGGTGAAACTTGTATGCTCAGCAGTGGTCGTTTATTTGGCAAATTTTCTGAACTTAAAGAGAGGGGGACAGTATGTTCTAAACTCCATCAAAGTTACAAATGAAAATAGCGTAAATATCCGATGATAACAGCCGACTCGTGAATATCCGGCATAATCCTTCGACTTCAGCTCGTTTATGATATCGCATTTTATATGTATGTTTATATGCGATAAATGTTTATTTTTGCTTGAATCGTAATAAGCATCTACGGCGACTACCAATAGAAAACTTAAATCGTTTTATCTGCCTACATCTATGTGTTGTTTAACAATTGTATAACTTTTTTTTTTTTTTTTTTTTTTTGTTGTTGTTTCTATTACTGTACACTTCGAAGTACTGTACAATTAATGAAAGCCGAATAAGTGAATGAATAAAGGTTTATTTTTTCTTCTTGCAATAATAATAGGTTATGGAAAGTACACGTGTCGCCTGTTTATACTAGTGCAATAATTTGTAAATTAATTAATAACTGCTTAAGGAAAATCTTTTATCCCCTACTAAATATTTAAATTGTCGTTTTAACAGACCGCGAATTTATTTTAACTGAAGCTATGCTTTCTTTGGACATTTAAAATTATTCCTTCCTCCTTTCTAGAGAGAAATCGAAATGTAAGAATTTGTCAAAAGTTTCCCTCACAACAACAAAGTGTGTACACTTTATAAATTGGTTTTGTATTTTTTTCGAAACAAATAATAACAGAAGACCTGTACTGCGATCAAGAAATCAGTGACCGTATTGGATTAGCGAAGTATTCGAGAAAGAAGCAAAGCATACTAAGGCAAAAGTCAATGGTATTAATTGTAAGGAATTAATGAATGTTTAGTATGTTTGGTCCGTAGCACTATTCTATGCGGTGCAGAAACTTGGAACCGAAACAAGCGGATCAAGTGGAAGCATTTGAAATGTGCTGTTGGAGAAGGGTGGAAAGAATAAGCTGGACGGATAAGCTAAAAAATCAGCAAGAAGTATTGGGTGAGAATCTGTGATCATAGACACTCTTGGCGGATTACTTCGAGAAGTATTGAAAGAAAACAGAGAAGCGGATAACGTAGGAATTCGTTTATAACGGCGTTATTGAAAGATGTTCGACATCTATAATAAACTAAAACGGGGCTGTACAGAAGCTCAATTGCTGGAAAAGAATGTCACCACCATGACAAAAGACAACTGTTAGCATTGAGCTACGAGTTCTGTAGATGGTTTTTTTTCTTTTTTCGAATAGGCAGATAGAGTTTTTAAAATCGGCAGATTGCGCGTATTAACACGAATAATGTGATATAATTACATTTCATCGATAAATATGAAAATTACCATATTGCCAAAAACGTGTTATTGAAAATTTAACTTTTTAATGTTTCCAGTTCAATGCGAGCTATAGTATTCCCAAAAAATTTCAATCGATAATACATTTTTCCCCAAATGTACATTCTACTAAATTTCTTTATTAATCAATTTTTAACCGGTCATGGTGTTTTTAAGATTATTTATTTAGGTTTAAAATATATGACAATCTGTGCATTACTTGTAATGAAGTTGATAATTTAATTCATATATAAGTGTACATATATATATATGTATGTATAATGGATGCAATCATAAAAAGCAAAAAAAATAAATTATACGGCAACTACACTGGTTAATGCTAAATTTTTAATTTTTTTTTAGTGATTTTGTTATATAGAAGCGAAACAAAGAACAAATAACGTGAAGCTGGCCGTCGCGATAGCCTAGTGGCGTGACCTCTTGATCGTTGAGATAGTGGTCAAGAGTTCGATTCCCAGCGGCGGCCAAAAAGAAATAGAATGATTTAATTTAATGAATAGTTAGTGGCCAAATGGTATTTACAACTAGGCCAGGTTTAAAAAAAAAAAAAAAAAAAAAAAAAACGTGAAGCGTTATCATAATTTGAAGATAATATATATATATATATATATTATATAAGAATAAATAATAATAATAAGTAAAAGAAATAATGAAAAAAATAAAAATAAATAAAAAAAAAAAAAGTAAAAAAAAAAAACATAATTCACATAAGTTTAAATTTAGCTCCAAGACACTGAGTTGTAGGAAATGTTGTTACATTACATTGTTTTTAATTTAAGTTTGTAAATTTTTGATTTTTTTTTTTTTAGTTAATTCAAGATTCGATATTATTTCATTTATATTTAAATATATTCATCGTACCTTTTTTGAATAGGGAAGAAAGAAGTACACCGATAATACAGAGTCATATTTCGAGGATAGAATTAATTGATCGATACATGTGCGATTACAGTTTACAAATTTTGTAAATTGCTTTTTTAAATACACTGTAATGTAGTCTAAACGGCAATTTATGAAATTTTTGTCTAGATTTGAACTGAATTTGGATATTATGAGAGATTTTCTTTGATCCGAGAATAGTTTACATTGCCACGTTTTATAAAAGAGCGGATATTTTTTATCTATATAATTCGGCGATGTTTATATCATAATAATTTCTCTTTTGTTGCAAATTGAAATGTGCTATTTAAGAATTTTTTCTGAAAATAATTAAACGCCCGTTTTATAAGTTCCGAGAACTTTAAAATGAACTGATAATGATAGTGTTATTGTACTATGTACAGATTCAAAGACGTGTTTTCATGCACGCAACACCATTCGTTATTATCATTTTTGTATAATTCTGGACGCGAGCGCAATGTTAATTACTTGTTGTAAATGGGACGAAACGCGTATTATTATAATTAAAATCGAAATTACATGGACATTATTATAGAATCATTCGAATTAGATTGGAAGTGAATTCGGATAAATGTAGAATTATATATTAAGTAAATTAAACACACCGACAAAGCAATTATTTTTAATTTTTATTATATACCCGACGCGTTTCGAAAACAAACCAGATCACGGCAGTTGTTATCATTGAAAATATCATCATACTGGTCTGTTAAATACTGAATTCGGGTTAGATATTTGCAGAAATATTTCTAAAATAATGAAACGCAAATGTACTCGTAACGAAAAAAAAATTTGCAAGTGGTAAATTTAAAAAAAATGAAATGGCTTACTGAATTATTTAGAATTTTAAAAATGAGATATGTAACTTTGTCGTTTGCGTGTATTATTTTTATATATTTGATTATTTCGGAATGGTAAAAGAGAATCCGTCAATCAAAGATTTTTTACTTTGTATAAAAATTGAATTATGTTTTCAACTGCGAATTTATTATTAAACGAAATTAAAGTCAAATGTGGTAGGTTCCCATAAGAAACGTTTTTAATTATTTTTAACTTTTGCTATAAAATATATTATATATATATATATATATAAAATTATTTTTATTAATACAAACGATCAAAAAACAAGTTGCAGGGTAGTGTAAGAATAACGCCATGATTGTGACACTGTCCGGAGACGCCTGATTGTCGCCTGCAACCAGCGAATTCTGTTAAAAGGTCATCGTTTGCAAAGGTTAAAATTCTAACGAAAAAACACATTCTCCGAAAAAACACATTCTCCGAAAAAGGAAAATTCCAAGAAGTCCCATGTCTGGTCCTGATATATTCTAATATACCTGGACACTATGCACGCCGCGAAGGGGACCGAAATTGGAATGCAGTTTAAGAGGCGTTAAAAAACACTATTGTTAAAGCGACCAATGATCACTGCTTTGTTTGTTTGCTGTAGCCTGCCTTTGCGGTCACATCCTGATTATGCCTGAGGGGGGTAGTCTTCAGGGTATATATAATTAACTGGTAACGGTTCACGACTACAAAGGCAACTAAATATTTGCACCCAATTGGTTATGTTTATGACATCCACCACCCCGGCTATATATTGATGGTCGAAATCGGTAGCTATCGTTAGTTTAAGCAATCAGTCTAGTTGATCAGTCGATCTGTGCATAAGTTCCGTTTCGGATCCGTTTAAGATTTACTTTCATTCGCTTATTGAAAAAATGACCAAAAATAGGAGAACGTTAAGAAAACTGCAAGGAAAGCAAAGAGGTAAGTTAAATTAACCGATATACACTATTTTATTAAATATCAATTTTTAAAATTATGTCTATAGAAATTTGGAAGAGTT
Organism: Icerya purchasi; assembly: GCA_039619475.1. Classification (NCBI taxonomy): domain Eukaryota; kingdom Metazoa; phylum Arthropoda; class Insecta; order Hemiptera; family Monophlebidae; genus Icerya; species Icerya purchasi. The sequence goes on along the minus strand of CM077115.1, from coordinate 292,870,603 downwards.
ACACTAATATCATAGCGTGTAAGGATATACGACATCTAATTGAAAACATTAAGATAAATTAAAATTGTTCAAACTAAACGGATGCTTTGATGTGATTTTGTTTTTTAATCGTTATTTATTTATTTTTTCTATTATTCGTAATTTATTCAGAATTTTTCGTACTGCCGAACCTCAAATTACAAATAGTTCCATATGATGAGAAATTTTCTAAAATTTTTTTTACTATGGTATCCAATTTTTTTTATTCGATAGAATTTCCGTTTAACGAATTTTACTAAAAAATACTGCCGTTATTTTGAAGCTCCGTGTTTTTTTTTTTTTCTATTAATTTGCATATTCATATTTAAACACGTTATCTATATTTTATATTATTTGTGGTGGAGGAGTAATTTCAATCAGTTATTTGAATTATCCTGCGAATATTAAGATATAATTTTTTCAACGTATTTCAGCAATTAACTAGCTCCGATTTTTCACACGCATTCGCATATATTTATAAACGATTTTTTTTCACCATCTGATTTTTGCAATATAGATTGTTTTTTTTTTCTGTAGAAAAATTTCATTCAATTATTCAGAATGAATCAAAATATTAACTTGTATATAGACGTACATACTTTTTATGCACGGAATTTATGATCAAACTTTTATTTATCGCTAGAAACCAAATAATTAAAATTATTTTAATCATTTTGAGAATATTTTACATTTCTCATTATCGTATATATAAACTACTATCCAGAATGTTGAATAAATATAAACGTGATATTTAGCGAAAATTTCAGTTCTAATTCTACTCGCCACGGAAATGTTTCATATATTTTTAATGATGTGCAGTTTACTAATTGAGAGGTATAGCCATAAAAATCGTACTTTCGATGATTTTCGGGAATTACGCGTCTTTTTCGAAACGCTTATGTAGTTTTTTTACCTTTTCCTAATATACTTTTTTTTTTTCGTTGCCGCGGATTGTTAAAATTTCTTTATTGTGTCGTTTCAAAAATTTCATACATATACCAGGGGATTGGTCTCGCTAGGGCCCGTTTCTTCGGACATTGTATATTACCTTGTAAATTTTCATGAAGACTGTAGCGTTCACATGCACTTATTTAAGAAAAAAAAAAGTACGCAAATATACAATTAAAAAAAGTGAAATTTAGATTAAAATATCTGAAAAAACAAACCGCCAGAAGGGTAAAATATGTGAGAGGAATATGTTACGTTTAATTCTTAATGAAGTAAAATATAATGAATATTTATTTTTTTGAATGCAACAATGAAATTTGTTTTCTTTATTAGAATTTAAGCAATAATACATTAAGTCAATCACTCCAGTCATTTTAGAATTTGTACGCTGAAATTTAAAATTTGGGCCCTTCAATTTTAACATTTTCGAGTTGCTACATCAGCTAAAAAGACAGACTGACCCTCCTTTTTTTTAAATTTACAGTCTTTCCGCCTTGAGCGTGTATTTTTACAAATTTTGGTACCTGAATATCTAAATTTTTTTTGAATTTTTTATTTTTCCTGTATTTTAGAGACTTTAGTATGCAAGTTAAAATAAAAATCAATATCGTAACTCATATAGATCCGGCTAAGGAATTTTTTAAACATTTTTTTCTTGAAGCTTGATTTCACATTTTTCAAAATTTGGGTCCTTTAATTTCAAAATCTTGAGTTTTAAAATTTTCTTATGATGTAACAAAGAAAATTCGTTGATTGAAAACTTTTCCGCTACTATAGAACGGGCTGTACAATTTTTTTCTTGCAGCTTTTTAATATATATATGTATGTATATATATAACTCGGCCCCATTTGGCCTCGCAAGAGGCTGTGTAATCCCTCTTGCTTACATTTCTGTCTCTTTCTTTTCCATACTTTGTATAAAATGATCAAAATTTACAACGTAATTCTAAATCGGTCCATATGAATATACTAACATAATCACAAAATCCTATAAAATATAACAGACGTGACATAAAATTGCGATATTTTTTCTAATGAGACTAGCCTAAAAATTACGTTATAATTAATATTTATATATAAAACTCGGCCCTCCGGGACTCACACCCAGGTTTAGTTCTATAATTCTTATAGAAGAATAAACTTTTTCATTGGCTACGCCGTTCGACAATATTTTCTCGTTACATAAAACTTGTAAGTTGTATATAGGGGATTTTTTGATTAAATGTTAGTAGCATAAGGAGTTATAACTGTATGGGTGGAATATTGAAGGGGGACTTTTTTTTAGTAATTTTAAAATTGTAGAGAGAGAGTACAATCATGCGATCACTAGAGGTAATTGAAAAATTCGAATATATCGCGGAGAGCAATATTTGAAGGTAGAGAGAATTTCGCTGCGCTGTGGAAAGTTACGGTTGACCCGGCGAAGCGAGGCTAAATTTTCTGTAAAGCTCGGAAGTGAAATATGCGAATTAGGCCCAGTAAAGTCTTATTAGAGAAAGTTCAGGGCCGTGAAATAATTTGAGAGTCTTCTTTAAAAAATAAAAAAAATTGAAACTTCATAATGTAATTAAGTATCCCTGTTATTTTCAAGTTTTTTCGACTTTTTATAGACACTTACTCTATTTTCGCTTACTCGTTCCTTTATGTCTATACAGAAAAGAGTAATGAAAAGTTTTTAACAGTATCAGCTGTTTTGCAATGTGCCTGCATATGAAAGTATAAGTTAAAGCAGTGTACGAGCAAAACAAATGACCAGAAGTTTGATCATGAAAGTCCTCAATTCGTTAAAATATTGGCATATGCGATTTTTTTTTATGTTTAAAATATTTCATTGTTAATTTTAGATAAGTGCCAGCGAGGTAGTTTTCTATTAGACTTTTACAGATAATTACATTCGGTCCTCGAATTTAACGTCTCTGATTTTAAGCAGGATATTTGTGACGAGCCGTTTTTAAATGCCTATTCTCATTAAACCTGTTTTAATAACGCGGTACATCCTAATACCTTGCGCAATAACTGATGTAAAACAAAAAACCTATATACCTTAAACGGTATAAGGACAAATAATCTCGGTTATGTAATGAGTTTTCATGTTCATTATTGATATTTTGTATTTGGCAACGCTTTTAACAATAGCAAAAAAGTTGTTAAAGTAACGGATGTTTAAACCCTTTTCATGAAACTTTAAGCTAAAAAGAAAAAAAAACAAAACAATTTAGATACGCTTTTTTCAGTTTTATATTGTTCATATTAAAAAAAACATGGACAATTAATATTTAATAAGGTTATTTGCCAGCTACGTTATTGCGTAGTTGATTAGTTGTTTCGCTTGTTTAAAGCTTAGTTCGAATCCCGCTATTAAAAGGGGCTTACTTTTTATTGTTGATGGGTCGAGATAAATTAAAGAAAACGAGTTCAGTCAAGCATAATGTTTTATGTGCTGAGGATTCCCCCCCCCCCAGTGTGTATAGTTATTTTTAATTCTGATAGTTTCTTTCGACAATTACAAACGCTTTTCGACAAATTATATTTATTCATTGTAACAATAATGTAATTCAACTTATACAACATACCTTCGATGTGATATCTACTATTTACATCTCATCTAATTTTGAACTTATCGGTACCAATAAATTATTTTCTTCTGTTATCTGTATATTTCTTTCACTTCTTGTTGCACATTCTGTTATTTTATGTTCATAATTCTTGAAGCCATTACTTTATTTTTCGTTTCCTTACCCTCTTTTTTCCGTCACTATTTGCTGCCTCAGCTTTGTTCTGGCTAATGATAGTTTTTTATTTTTTCCTCCAATTCAGTTTGCTTTCCTGCTGTTACACATTCCCACCTATGCTCATATTACGTCTTCTTTTTTAATTATTTAATTTTCAGTTTTTCCGCTTGATGATTTGCTATTCATTTCAAGCATTTTATTTACAGTTTATTTATTTTCCCCAAGTATACTTTTTTTATCATTGTTCCTGAATTCCATATCTAATCCTCAAATCTACAAGTGCATAATAAACGATTTTTAATGTTTTTTATATGTTGCATATTTCTTTAATCTATATAAAGCTGGTAATGTTCCCTTAATGTGCTTTGCAACATGTTCCATGCGTGATTTTTTGCACTTTTTTCAACTTTGAGAGTGTTCCCGACAAATGGCGCGATCTCGTTCCAACAATATATCACATGTGCGAGAAAAAAGAATGTTTTAATAATTTTGAACTTTCGGTGGCCCCCAAGGAGGGTTTATAGGCGGATTTGTAATCCTGGCTATAATGTTTGTTATGAAGCGGCCCTGTATGTACATACATATATGTTTGGAATAGGTTTTGGCTTCTTTGACTCGAATTATTGTTTACGTGTCTTATTCTTTTTCGCTCTTTTGACTCAAAGGGGGTGGTTGATATAATTTTCAATCGTCATTTTTGGGTTTTATGAAAGAACTCTTCTACGTTTTGTTTTATATTCTGAATTTCACTTTTAAAAAGTTATCATGAATTTCCAAGAGTGATTTTGGATGTCTATTAAAATTCCATATTATTTATTCTTGACGGTTTTTTTTTTTTGGATTTTTTGCCACTCAAGCTAGTCGGTAAGCTTGAAGTTATAGATTTGGTTTTAAAGTGAATTTTAATTGTAATTTATGATCCAATTTCAGAATTATAATAAATCAAACCTTCGCGAGTTATCTGATATTTTAATTGAATATTTTTTGTCGTTTCTGAATCATCTTATTACACGTATCTGTACGGGACCCTAAAAAGTATGTTATATGTTTCGCCGTTTTCAAACATGACAAGAGCTTCCCCCCGGATTCCAAACGTCTTGAGGACTTTATTAAGATTAGAACTTTTCCTTAATTTAAGGAATTGGATCAAACTTAATGGACTGCGAGTTATTGTATTAAATGAAAACTAAGAAGAAAGAAAAAGAAAGAAAAATCAGAATGATCCTTGGAAATATTTTTATTTCGCCTACGTGTACATGTAATAACAAGTATAAACATTGAGTCAAATTTGTCACTGATGTTGCATGTGTTTCATGCGACCGCTTTTAAACACCGATCAACGTTGCCCCAGGACTTGACCAACTGTGACCACACCGTAAAAACGCTAACCGAATCCTCCCGCGGCGGGGAAAAATCGAAAAATTCACGTATTCAAATGATAGTGATTAATATTATTTCGATATCATTGATAGAGGCGCATGCGCTAACGTTTGTACTCAGGTATGTTTCGCGGTATTATCGATTTTTCCGATGGTACTCATCGCGTACGTGTCACCACCGCCGCTTCCCGGTTCCCCGAATTCCCGTCGCTTGCGGTAAGCGGGGAAACTCGGACGCCCTTGAACCCGCTGCGGGAGCGTACGCACGTGTCGTCGTACGTTCGCTATTCGGGTGTATCGTGTGTTTTTCCGAATCGCGACTGATTCGCCTTAAATTTCGCGAGACGTCAGTGACGACGATGCGTCACTACTAGCGGGGCTATTACTAATACGCAACAATGATTCGGTGACAGTTGTGTTGTTTCGCGTTCCACGTGTTCCGAATTGCGTTCGAGATTTTTCACTCGATTTTACCAAAAATGTGTGTTTTCTCGCATTCGCCGTTATTTCGCGATCTACATAGGCCGCCGAAAATGCCGCGCTCTTAGAGCTTCAGAACCGTCATAGGCGCTATTGTGTAGAAATACCGAATTAGCGAGCTATTCGCTTTATTTGCATATTTACATCTGATTTCTTTAAACGTACACAAATGTGTGCCCGCATGTGTACATATGTTCCACTCTTCGCTCGGGTGAATTAGTCCTTTCTTTCTTTACATTTTTTTTTTTTTTTTTTTTTTTTGAAAAAGTTCGATAAAATTTGCCGTTATCAGCGGATCAGACCAATCGTTGTTGTTGGCCGGTTAGTTGATAAGAGGCCTGATTTTTCCACGCGTTTTTCATCGATTGCGTATGTTTCGTCGCACTATCGCCAGTAAATCGTTCGGTAAGTACCTTAATAAATTCATCGCCGCTGCGTGACTCACTCGGCCTGTATTATTACGTTCTATTGTTATTCACGACGGTAGCGCGCATTTATCTTCGCCCTGTTCGAAAACATTGCAATAAATATCATCAGCTGGTCCGATTTTTTCGTCAAATTTATTTTCGCTCTTATTGTTGATCTTTTCCTCTTTTTTGCATCGCATTTGCTGCAATGAGCGCCCGCCGCGATTAACGTATCGCGTTTAATTGTTTCGTTGTTTCTTATCACATGGTCACTGTTCTCTCGAGTCAGAACTTAATGCAGCGTGGCTTGTATACTGAAGATCCTACCGGATTGTGTTTGATCTAGCGGCACATTGGCCGCCCAACTGGGAATGACAATGAATTTTGGATATTAGCTAAGCTGGCGAGTATTTTTTGACGCAACTCGGGAAAGATGTAAATATAGTCGGATGATGTTTTAAAGTCGTTTACAAGTAAATGCGTTTTTTCTTTTTTTTAGTTTATTACATTGTGTCCTTTACGATGAACACGTTTTAGCCTGACAGAGGTTAATTTATTTTGTAGATTCGATGTTATTTTGGGCTCTAATTAATCGGAAAATTTTGGTTGAATTCAAAAATTATATTCGGTGTGTCGGCAACTCTACGTGTAAAATATGTGGTTGTGTTTTATTTGTTTTTTTCTGTAAATTTCGTTGTATTGAATTCTCTAATTTATTACAACGCTGTAGGGTTTTTTAAGTGGTGATATCCGTTTTGATTTTTGATTTCTTTTTTAATTAATCTACGGCAAATTGCCTGCGAATTTGTAAAAATTAATGGTGACGAAGGGGGGGGGGGGTGTTGATACAAAGGTTGAATGAGGTAATAATTTTCCGCTCTGAATTTATATTACTTCTTTTGGTCGTGTGTGACGTGCATCATTATGTTTATTGTTGTGGGCGTTGTGTAAATATACGATTAACGCTTCATTTAGTAGACGCCGACTTGTGTTATTATAAGATAAAAGTATTTGATTGACGGTTTATAGTTTCCGGTATAATAATAAAAAGGTTCGCGTTTATTCAAACAGTACAATAGTTTGCAGCAAAAAAGTTCATAGTAAAATATTAACTAGCATACAACTCCGGCCTTCTCGCAGATATTTATCATTGTAACAACTCACTATACAGTAATTTAATTTTAGGTGAAAAAAGTCTAGAATATCTTACAATTATAAGATTGTGGAAAAATTATAACCACTGAAATAGGCGATAGATTTTTAAAAACGAAACCGATTATTATTATTCGTGAATTATTAAAAAAAAAACACAATCGATTCTAGTTTTGGGTTGATCCACCTACTCAACCGTAATTTTCAAAATTCAATTGTAATACCGTTTTTTCTCATATGTTAGCTCTAATGTTTTTTCGTATATCTCCAATTACTTTTTGAAAGCATATTAACAATGCTGATAAAAAAAATGTAGCGTATTATTGACAAATCTGAAAACCTATATTGTAAACAAAGTATTATTCATAAGTGTCTTACTGATTAGTCACATACTTCCAGTAGTTCCGTACATAATTATTTTAATATATATATATATATATGTTTATATTTGGCTATAGGCAGGCCCATTTTTAGAAAGCCAATTCACGCTGTGTGAAACCCATTTCGGGTTTCACAACGTTTGATAGTATTTGACCAATTCTTCAAGATGTACAGATTACCACGTGTCTTTTGGCAAATTATTTTGTGGGTCTCACAATGACTATATACTTTCCTGTATATACAGATTTAGTTCGGAAGCTTTTAAGCAGAGAGCGCTTTACCGGGTGTATAAATGCTGTGTGATTTAGGTTGTCATACAATTCTTGTGAAGTCCATCACTATGGTAACACACTGCATTTGTATATACAAATAGACTCCGTATACGCCAGACCCAGCAGGTACATTTTCACGTCATTTTAAAAATAAATCGTTATAAAGATGACTAACGAATGTTGCGGGACCCAATGAGTAATCATTTAAACATGTAGCACCGGCATCTATTTGGTATACTTGATTAATATTACTTAAAAACACATTGTACAGTTTTTGAATATTTTACGAATTTAAAAAATCATTTTAAAAAAACTGAAAATTCAATTTTTATACCAGTGGGCAGTTAGATAAACCGTTTCATTTTCATAAATTATTCTGGTTTAGATGTAAGTAACTGTGATCGAATTACTTATTAATATGCATAATTAATCAAAGCCTAAGCTTTATTTGAAAATTAATGAACAATAATATCTTATTCCCCTGCCATATTTAATAATGAGATATATATATCTGTTATTAATGTAGTGGAAGTTAAACAATAACTAAACATGGAATATATCCAAATTCTCACACACAATTACATTTGGACTAGATTAAATTTCATATTTAAACTTTTTTGTCCCGGAATTTAGCCAGTGTTGTTGCCTAATAGTGTTGAATTTACCTACATGTATCTAATCCTAATATTTACTTTCTATACATTTTATTTGGTCTTGTTTTGTTTTTTTTTAAAAGTATTGAGCTTGTTACATTATAACGTATGAAAATTAGCATTAGAATAAGTAAAACTTAAAGTGGTTTCCATTTTCCGCCAAATCATCAGTTAAATTTTATCAATTTTTTCCCTCTATATTGTCCCCTTTGGCCACATTGGACGTTTGATAAATATCTCGGCTTAACCTGAAAATTGTACGCAAAATTAGTTACTTAAAATGGTTTATGATAGCGTTTCCTGTTTTAAACAGAACGGACAATGAATTTTTAAATAAATATAATATGAAATAAGGAACAGAATCCAAAGTTCTGTTTTTCCTGTTTTTTTTTTATTTATTTTGTCAATAGAGAGCATTGATGTCGCAACACATGTATAAAATAGATCAAACTAGTTGAAAAGAATTTTTTTTTTTGATGAGACATAAAAACTGAGATGATAGGGGTAAAGAAAAATCGTGAAAAAAACGTTTTACAGAGCAGCAAGATGAAGTCTTAAGAGTTGAGAACCAAATAAATCGTGTTCAAGAGATAGACGGGAACATTTAAAAAATATGTGATCTCTGTCGCAATCGTAATAGGAATTACCAGGGTATAGAAGCTACATATAGTTAGGACAAAACGGATTGGAGAAGACTGATTACGGAGAGAATGGCAAGGTAATTTAGTAGCTATGGATATCGATAGGCGAGAGAAATAACAGAATCAAGTGTCCAGCGGCAATGCGATAACCAATGAAGTTCACCTGAGGTGCGATAATTGTTAATTGAAATGGGTTCAGAAATTTATTTTTTCTCGATTAATAAAGTGTGTGATAATTTAAAACGAAATTTAAGAATTTTAATTACATTAGGAAATTTCTGCATATACAAAGTATTTCAAAAGATCGATTTAATATACATGTAAATTTTGATAAACGTTTCTACCCCGTACAGAAAATTAAGCTGAACGAAATTTTGAATAAAGTGTCATATTATTTTCCCCATTTATGTGTATATGTTCATAAAAATGATGCTAATTAAACTCCAATATTAAATAATGTGTTTCCAGAAATTATTGCAATTAATGAAAATTATTAAAAGTTTGATTTTTTATGTATTACATTAGAGTTCATTTCTTTTCAAAAATCTTATGCGGTGTTTGCTAAATGAGACCAACCACTTAAATGAAAACGTGTATGAAATTTTTAAGTATGTATGAATAAGAAATTTCTCAGTGTGTTTACCGAGCTCAAAATTCGATTTTAGATTTAATTCCAGGAAGATCTCTAACATTATTCTTTCTTGTTAAATTTCACATTTCAAAAGAAAAAGTTAACCCCAGCAGGACGGCTTAACCTTTCTCTGCACTTACTGTTAATATGTAGATATATTTATATATATGTGCGCGATGTTATAGATATATTATTGAAACCTCTGGAAGAAAAAATTGAACAAATCAAACTATTCTGTTATCTCAAAGTAAGCCCAAGTGAGATATAGCATATATGTACCTATGTATATAGAGTTTATGAATATAATTTTATTTATAAAAATCTACAATTAGCATGCGGTTCCAAATTCTTGTAGGTATCACAGTACTACTCATTAGAAGTTGTGTGTGATGCAAATTGTAAATTGGGCGGTTTCTAACGTAATTCGAATATATCAGAGAATTGTGTTTGGCCGAAAAAAGTGTTTTCACTTTAATCGATCATGGTTTTCTGTGAAGCACGCGAGGAAGGACAACACAGCTTCCGTCTGAATTGAGTTAAACATGTTGGCGTTTTAAGTGATGGTTGTGTTTAATATTGAGAACATTTTCACTCAAAATTTGATCCGCTCATTATTTATATTAATTAAATATAATATTTAATTACCATACCCTCTGACAAAACTGAGTAGTAGTTATGTTTTATAGAAAGTGTTTGTTTACGTCTCTATCTATATGTGAACTTTTTTTTGGCGTTTCGTGCGCATTCTCGTTGACATCGTCGCTTTTCCCTAATTATGAGCGAACCGCTTGAAGTGTCGATAATTTTCTAAACGAAATGAATCGAAAACGTCTCTTAAACGAAGACCGCGGGTGTGAACGCAGTTTGAGATTCATTGCAAACATTTGAAAGACACCGATCGCACATTTATTGTTGTTTCTCGGGCTTTTGACATAAGTGTATGGGATGTTCGGATTGAATAGGCAAAATTTCCTTGATTATTTGGCGGAGTGCCATCGTATTTTTAAATAGATTCTTTTTTTTCCGTTTTTTTTTTTTTTTCGGAGTCTGGACTTACGATTCGGCTAGTTCTGCGAGCGAATGAACTAGTCTCGATGTCCGTTGTTTTCGAAGGGCAGTTCGACTGACCTAGAGAACTGTGAGTCTAAATCTCTTGCGTACATATCAGTGAGACTTGAATTGAATGATACTGCTAAAAGCGTTTGCGACTTTATTGGCCTGAGCGAGCCGTGCGTCGTTATGCTACAAAGAAAAAGCGTCTTATCATCGATGCCCAGCCATGCGCACGCCGTGCTTACCAGTGATCATCAGGCGCATTATCAAAAGGATAATACATGCTCGCCTTCTTTGAAAATTGCAATCCTCTTCCTCCTTGTCTCTGTGTTTCGATAACATTACATTGTTTACACACTATTGTTTGTTTTTGTCCTTGGCGGTTCACGTTGATTTCTTTTTATTCTCAACCGCGCGCGTTTGAATGCGTTCGAATACTGATAAGGCGTTGTGTTGTACTATTGCGTTTAATCACTGACCTCGGCATCGGACGAATATACATCACACACGTATTATTATTATGTGTATATTCATACATTGTACTCTTTATTTAGACGTGCCGCTTGTCTTCCCTGCCCGCTCGTCGTTCACTCTATCGGCCAAGATAGAGGTCGTCGGATGACGAACACATTGTCGAACGATCGATTTGGTTATCGCCTTCGATGATCGAGGGAAAAGTTCTATTTTGCTGGCTAAGGGAAACATTCCTATTTTAAAATGGGAAAAGCTTCGATTAAAACACCACCCCGTGTAGTGGGCGCGCGGTGGACTGACTCTACATGGATTCGATGCGCTACGCGTAAAATTGGAACTGTTGAGGTTTTTGGCCGGTCTTTGTGACGGGGATTTTTTCATGGGCTCTCTGGTCTTTATATATGGTTGCGTGGTTCGAAATTGCCAGCAGAAGAGAACATATGTTTACTAGCACAGTTAAAGCGATCTCATTACGCGTATTTTGCGGTGGTTTTCTAGCTAGCTGTTTCGGACGGAAAAATTACATAAATTTCCCCGTTTGAACGTTCGAACACTCGAACATATTCGAACCGGCGGGTGCCCTACATAATTAATTAATAATGTGCTACTTCGTTACATTTAATTACTTCATCTAGGCCACATTAAACGTTTATTATGTGTGCGCTTTTTGTTTTGCGCCCTTTTTGAGGGCAATTCGCGATTGTTGCTGTCGCAATGCAAATAAATATTCGATGGTATGATGGAGCGTCGTGTGTAGCTGATGCAACAAGCGGTTATGTTTTGTAACGGGTGGTCGGTGTTCTGCGCTTTGACTTGTTATAGCGTTGCCATTGCATCAGTGTTATTTGTAAAGTTCCGTATCCTCCTCATGCTGTTTTTTTTTCTTTTCTTAAATCACTGTGATTTTGTCGATCGTAATCTCCTCTTGTTAAAATCTCGCCATGTTCTACTTTTTCAAATACATATTGAAGATGGTCCCAGTGTATTATCGAGCGAAAGAAGGTAATTTTTTTGCCATTATTTTTTTTTTTTACTTTTCGAAATTCGAGGTAAAAAAGTATGACGCCATTTGTTAAAAATGTCGAACTGATAGATAATCGCACGAGCTGTATTGTAGAGCTGATGCGGATAATGATGATAAGGATATATTTTTAGAATTTTCGATAGTAGCTTTTTATGAACCCTTGGTATATCGTATATTACCGCGCTGAAATGTTTTCTCTTCAGAAATATCAAAAAGTTTCTGTATAATTTATGCCGGGACTAATATAAAAAAACAACAAAAGAAAACGCTTTGAAATATGTTTCGGTTGTAGATGTCATTTTTTTTTCTAAAAATAAGTGTGCAGTAAAATTCTCAATCGAGAACCGTAAATTATTATTATTATTTTAAAATTAACGCCGAGTCAAATTTATTCGATAAGTACTGTAAAATAACTTTTATGTGGCGGGTTTAAGAGGTTCCTCCATAGAGGTAAAGGTAGAGTTTTTTGTATTATATATATATATATATATATAACTCGGCCACTTTGGCCTCGCAAGGGGCTGTGCCCCTTGACCCCTTTTGCTTTCATTTCTGTCTCTTTCTCTTCTATACTTTGTATAAAATGATCAAAATTTACAACGTAATTCTTACTGGCATCAACACACACAAAAAATAACATAACCACAAAAATCTTATTCTAACATTTAACTTCCGTTACATAAAATTAAGACATTTTTTCGTTACATTTTTCGTTACATATTTCATTACATAAAATTGTAACATTTTTTAAATAACAATAACAAAAATCCTACAAAATATAACAAACGTTACATAAAATTGGTACACTTTTTGGGACATTTAGCGTTACATAAAATTGGGGAAATTCGAGGTGTTTACTTAATACAATTTTAATATAAATAAACGATAGAACTGCTGGTGGGATACGCAGTTCAAAGGAGGTTATTAATCAATTTACAAAATCTGTGTAAAAACAGCAAAGTCGATTTACCTTTTGTAAAATTTAATTATCGGTTTATTAAGTTTGGAGTAGCGTCTCTTGTTATCCGTATTAATAAGACGTTTTTAGTCACTTTTTTCGTTTTGTCATGTCGCGGATAGATGAAATAGACTAAAAAAACCTCGAAGGGGGGAGACTTTGGTTAAATTCTTACGTTAATAACGTGTCGTTTTTTTCACTTTTTCTTCAGATAAAACAATGTATCTTGCTCTGCAAGTAGTGTGTACTCGTAATTCAGTTAATTTTTTATTAAATTAACCCACTAAATGAATGAATATATAATCAGCATATTCGAAGTCTCTTAAGAGGAAACATTATTCAACCGACGTATGAACGAAAAACAAAAACATTGAAAACTACTGATTTATTTTCTAAACAAATTAATTCCACGCGGCGGGTAGTGTGTTTTTGATTCGATGATTAGTTTAACCCCTTAAATTTGATATTTACTGAAGAACAAAAAAAATAAATTAATAAACCCACTAACACTAAACTAGGTTTACTTGGAAAAGCGGAGAGGCCGAAACGTATCGAGGCCAAATTGTTGAGTTCGAGAAACAATAAGAGACCTCTTCGGAGCTGCCAAAATAGCGGTGTGGTATTGAAGGGGGGAGGTTATTTGAAATATTATAAGAACAGTTCAAAGAGGCCGTGTGTGTGTAGGTCATGTTTTCCTACGAGAGTTTAATAGCCGAATTAGTTTGTTTATTTGTAGCGCGTATTTTCTCCGGCTTTTTAGATTATCAGTGTTTATTTGTTCTGACGCCAAGCCCCTACGCATCACCTAGACTTCCTGTCAACAACTCTTTTTTCTCGTACGTGAAACTGAACGTGCGTCAAGCGCTTTCTTTTCCGATAAGCGATTTTGCGCGAACACGTCTGATGCAGTTCAATTGTAATAATCCTACAGCGACTGACGCTGCGCCGCTCTTAATCGCCTGTTGTTTTTTCGTTTCCTATGCTGGTCTCACGACATATCGTATGCGTTGTGTTCAAGTAAGTGCGATAGTTGCTCTAAATTCCTCTCTGGTGTTTTCATTTCGTTATTTTTATCGGAAGATTTTAGCCAAAGCGTAGTCTTGTAAAAGTATCGTCTATTTTTTATATCGTAATTGTGAATTATTACCGTCTAGTGTCGTCGACTTGTTCGCCTCGCTAGCTTTTACCCTTTTTAAATAGTTGCCTATTCAACTTGAAGCCCCTACTTGATTGGCCGAATTCTGCGGCTTTTTGCTACACTCGAAGAAGATTGTTACGCTTTGGACGCGACGAATTTCGTCTGATAATTTCCGGTGATCTTTTGAATCGTTCATTTTTTTTTTGTATTTTTTTCCCTCGTTTCAGAGGTACTTAACCACCGAGAGTTCATAGCCAAGGCGTGTAATTGCTTTAGGCTTTCATAATTTGCAGGAATTTTAGATAAGATTTCATTGAAAAGAGAGAGTTCATGCGCATGAAAAATGTGATTAATATTAGAGTCAGAAAAAGAGAGGGGACATATTTCTTGAACTCGGCGGAAAGAACTCTGCAAAGACGGTATCGTAATGTAGTATAGACACACGAACAAAAAAGAAACCGAAATCGAAAGTTGCTTAATTATAAAGTGTCGCGTCATTCTTTTTGTACCCTGTTTGGCAAACACAGAAAATCGACGGAAAATTATCGGTAATATCCCCAGCGGTGAACTACGAGCGAGAACTTTTCCATTTCCTCCGGTAAAGTTCCAGTCTGCGGCAAATTTTTCAGCTGATTGCGTAACGACGGAAATTACCGGCGACAAATGACAATTAAGTGCTGCTGCTGACTTCGTTGCAAGGCCGTGTTTACGGTTTCGCCGCCGCGTCAACGCATCAGTGTCTTTATTTTGCCGGCAATTTCCGTTTTTTTCGGGATGTGCAGTCGATTAAAAGCTCTTCGCCGCCTTCGCAATAATGAACGAATAATAATCGACCATAAAAATGAACGATCGTTTATCTGAACTAAACACATCTTTGCTTTTCGTCGCTCCAGCTGCTTTATACTACTGGCTAGATGAACTAGTTCAAATTTTTTTATTTCGTTGTGCAAAGAATACGCACGCTGTGATGATTTGATACTTACTGATGGCAGATGGTAATGCAAGAGCGCGTATACCATCGATTATTTGCAAAAATTAGTTTAAAAAGCGAGCAGAAACATGAATTACTTCTAATGTCGGAACTCGTTATTATTATGTAATGTCGCGGACCACATTATTATTATTATTTTTGAATGTTACTTGTAGCGGACGCAATAAGCGAGTGGGGATATGTTTATTTACAAAAAAGAAAAAAAGATTTGTAGTTAACATTGCCAGTTATCCAGAATAACGTGTTCACTATTTTAGCGGAAGTGTAATCTGTATTTCGAGATATTTTTTAACGTGTGAAACCTGTGCGTGCCTGATAATTCTCTCTCGCGTTCGCACCAAAAGTGAAATCGGCCGTCGTTTTGAGTTTTTTATTACAAGTTGTCAGCCGGTTGTTGTAAGAGCGGTATATGGAACGGACTGTGTTACAATCTCGAATGATAACACACGTACAAGTATACTGCTCTGTTTCGGGAAGATAGTTAACGCCGAGTTTTTTTTTTTTTTTTTTTTTTTTTTCTCGGAGCTCATTAACCAAGTGTGTACCTTACCCAGATACAATAGGAAGAAGAGTTAACTAATTAAAACTTAATTCGATCTGAAATAAAGGAACCAATGGCCGGAACAACAGACACTGAGAAAGAAAGGACAGGGTATAGTACAGTAGAAAGCAGGAATCCTTGAATTTAAAAGGAATAAATAAGAGGAAGAGCGTTCCGCAGAAAGAGCAGAACACTCAAGGAACATGTGATTAGTATCACAAACAACTGCTGCTTCCATTAAGGTGTAGAGTAAAATAAGGAAAAGAGAGACGATAACGGGAAGAGAAGACAATGGAGTGTGATTGAACCGTAGGCCGATAATAGGGACAGTGACAGAACGTGGAAAATAAGGTAGTTCTGAGTAGGATAGGTTGAATTCTGATAGTTCCTTCTACCAGAGCAGTTTGCTTTTGTCGTGCCCAATAAAAAGAATGACATCTTTCCGATTTCATAAAGCCCCCCTCCGCCGTTAATGTGAAATCTCGATTTAGTTTGAGAGACGTAATTTTAGATGAGCATAAGCAATTTAAAAGTTTAAAGCGTGTCCATGTTTCGCATTACGTGCAGCTCGATGGTGTTGTACCCTTCAGACAGACACACTGTGTTCTATAGTGCGGTTTCTGCGGTAACATATAAACCCAGTAAGCTTTTAATAAACTTTTAGCGCATCGTGTATACATGTGTAAATATTCAGATTCTAGTTTGAGATGAATTTCCATCGTATTATTAATTGATTGATTAATTGATTGATTGATTGATTGATTATTTAATTAATTAATTAATTAATTAATTAATTAATTATTAAGCGTTTTTCGTCAGTTTAGTCTTCTAACAATGGGAGATTTGTCGTTCCCATTAAAACTACTTAATATATATTTGCGTCGTACACCTCTGTGTTCTAATAATATCTGATGTCTTCTTATCGCTGTGTTGTATTTTTCGGGAATTTTCTTTGTCCGTACTCATTATAACGTTTGCTCGGGGAATTTAGAATTTATATTCATGTTACATTTTGTGAATGAGCTTGGAAAATGTTCATGGTATTCCTCTCGAATAATGACTAAGGCTTATGCGAAGAGGGGGAAGTGAATTTTCGTGGACAACGCAAATCCATCGTACGCGTAATAATTGACCTGTCCTTTGGATTAATTGAATTGTAAGTGCCGACGAAAAAGGTAAAAGGTTTTCCCACCATAAGTCAATACAGAAGGGGAGAGCGGTGGGGAGAATATGATACACATTACCGTATGGGTGTGACGATGTGTTTTTTTTAGCGCGAAATCGCTGTTGCGCACACTAATTTCGAGAGGTACTGATTCACCGTTGCAAAACTACAAAGTCAGTTATCACTGCTCGCGCTTTAATAATTAATTGTGCTCATCTGATAACGGCGTCATAGCTAATTGGTGTTTTTCTTTTTTCCGCAGGAGGTGTGCCCTCGCCGCAACGCTTACAACAGCTGCAAGTAGCACAGCCTCTTCTGCAGCATCAGCCAAAGTCGTCGCAGTCGTCTGCGTCCTCATCGACGTCCAGCGTTTCCGCTTCTTCCGCTAAGCAGTTGACGATTCAATGCGACAACGGCAGTAGCGGTTCCCCCCAGCAGCAACAGCAGTCGAGGTCGGTGAATAAGCAAGCAGCGCCGTCGTCTTCGCAGTCGCCCATTGCCAAATCGTCGTCGTCCAATCAGACGAAACCGAATCGCCGGAGAAACTTCCACTGCGCCAAGTACCAGAAAAAGACCGGCGGAAATAATAATCAGCAGCAGCAGCAGCAGCAACAGCAGCAGAATACCGTGCATCAGGCTGCCACCGACGAGCGGAGCGGGGCTAACAACAAGTCGTCGTCCCCAAGCACAGGATTACCACGAAAGCTGAGAGGTCAGCCGCCCGCCACTTACGGACGCTTCGTCTCGAACCCGGACGTCGACTGCTCAAACAGCAGCTCGTACAAGGGAAAGCATAGAAACCATTCCTCATCTTCGCCCACCAACACTACAGGTACGTGTCGTATTTTCAATAGTTCGCTCCTCTTCTACCGTCTGTGACAAATTCGGTGTTTCACACCACTTTTTAGGGTTTTTCGTGAAGTGTGTGCTGGTAGAGGTTGGCTGTTGTAGTGCATACATATATTGTTCGGCTAAATAAGGAAACTCCGACTTATGGTTTTGTTTAAATGGAACGGCGACAGACTTGTACTCGTCGTCATCGCGGACTAATGAATAATTTAAAAAAAACCTTTTTCTCTTTTAGTAAGAACTGAAACAGAGAAATGTAGTATTAACATAAAAAAAAAACAGCAACATGTTTTACAGCGACTTTTATGTCGCTATTTTTTTTTTGATGGTAATGATTCTTCCATCTATTTAAATGCCCTCCCTCGCGAATTTCCTTCGATATACTTTTTTCATTCGTTTTATCAACACTTTGCTTCGACTTTGCCTATTTTTTACTGTTAAAGAACGTATACGCAAACTGGAAAAATAATGTACACCATGTTATAAACATTGTTTCATTTCAATGCTCTCTACGGTTCGGGGACAGCTTACACTGACGACGATCATCAAAATACGGCGAGTGTTATCACAATTCCTAGACCTATAAAGCCTTGCTTGTTGCTAATATCACACAATATTATATTTTTTCTCTATACTCCATTAATTTGGATGATTAAGAAAAAATCATTTTCGATGACATTTCCGTCAATTCCTCCGAATCCTCTTAGTTCTGTTTGTTGATATTATTTTCGAACTTGCATCCCGCTAATTATCGTTATTTCGATTTTTTTCTCCGCAAGTTTCATTATCAGCGAATCAGAATATATGATGACCTTAATGTTATTTGTACGTTGTACTACTTGTTTCAGTTTATATA
Source organism: Icerya purchasi (assembly GCA_039619475.1). Classification (NCBI taxonomy): domain Eukaryota; kingdom Metazoa; phylum Arthropoda; class Insecta; order Hemiptera; family Monophlebidae; genus Icerya; species Icerya purchasi. Next base: position 292,851,860 of record CM077115.1, on the reverse strand, counting down.
ACTCCCGGTATAGATATTCACTGCATTTTTATCAGAACTCCATGGTTAACACGCTTTATGTTAAACCCCCGAGATATTTAAATTCCGTTAGCCTAGCAAGTCGTAATACTACTTCTTCCTCATATAGGTATAATTAAGGGCGGAGGAGGATTTGCGCATACTTGCACAAAGTTATACTTAAAAATATAAATATGTTCCTGTGTATAATACATTACAGAATGAGATTCGCTTAGAAATCGATTATCTTTTATTCATCATTGAAGAACGTAAAATAAAATGTTTTCAAAAAATTACGCGGAATATATGTACGTTTAATTCTTTTAATTAACAATTTACCTAATATTAATTCACAGATTTAAACATCATTGACAACCATGATTATATGCGACGCTCCAAAACACCCGTACTACCACGCATGCCCTTTATTTCTTTCATGATTTAACGTTTCCCACTGTGTTTAATTTTATACACATAATAACAATAATAATGATAATGATAATAAATTGTAATATTTTTGACACATTTGCGGAGGTTTTCTTTATTTCTACCTTAATGAACGATATATGTATATAATAATGTTGCGCCATTAAAAAAAGAAAAAAGAAATAATGTTAGGCCGCGATTATTTGAAGTCAGTCAATCAGACGCAACGAGATTGCGCGTTAAATTAAAAATGTGCGGCCTCTGTTTCGATAAAGCGTTGTAAACGGAGCCATGTTTTAATGTTGCATTGTTTTTCTCAACAGGAACCAGCGAAGATAGCACCGAAAGCGAAGGCGATAATAAAGAAAACAACATACCGAAAACGGCGCTCAAGAGCGCCTCATCGCCGAAAGAGAAGACATGCGCCGGTGTGACGTCGAAAGAGAGCTGCGCCAACAACGATCGATCGTCCGGTCGATCTAGACGTCGTCAACAGCAACCGAAGAAAGAGAAGCCGCCCAGTCCATGCACAGCTGAAGTGCCGGAGGAGGAGGTGCTGTTTACCGCGATGCCGGTCTATGATGACGTCGGCTTTTGCGGCGATGCCCCGGGCTATTTCCGGCGCCAATATAACTTCTCGCCGGAGGAAGCGGACATTTTCAGCTACCTGACGTCGTACGTGCTGCCGGCGCATTACCTGATCCCGCTGGGTTTCCCGTTCGAATGTTTGCAGTTCCCCGGACTCGGCTTGTACTACAACTACGCCAACATCTACAGCGCCATGCACGAACTGAACTACCTTCAGCGGCTGCAGCCGTCCATGAAGCTGATGCACTTCGCCTACTCGAACATGTACCACATCCAGAACGCGATTTACGACGGCTACTATCGTAACGCCTACTCCGAATTGCATTCGGTGCATTACGCGAAGGGCGGCACCACGTTCTACGGCAAGAAGAAGACGGCCGAGAAACGGTGCGTGCGCTGCTGCAAAGACTTCAAGATCGACCTGAACGTCGGCGAGTACGTAACGCGGGAGCACTGCATCTATCACTGGGGCAAGTTGCGGAAACGATTCGACACGGACCCGGAGACGATTTACTCGTGCTGTTTTCAGGGGCCGACCATCGGCTGTACCATTAGCAATCAGCACGTTTGGAACGGAACCGACATCGGACTGAACGGTCCGCATCGCGGTTTCGTTCGAACGCAGCCGCGATTCACCGATGTGGACTACGACTCGTGTGCCTACGGTCTCGACTGCGAAATGTGCTACACGGCTTGCGGCCTGGAGGTGACCAAGGTGTCGCTGGTGAATCTGAACGGCAAAGTGGTCTACGACACGTTCATTAAGCCGGATAACGAGGTGATCGACTATAATACGCGCTTCTCCGGCGTTACCGAGGAACAGTTAAGCGGCTGCACCAAGACTCTGGCCCAGGTGCAGGCGGATCTGTTAGAGCTGATCGACGACGAGACGATACTGATCGGGCACGGTCTGGAAAACGACCTGCGCGCCCTGAAGTTGATCCATAGCCGAGTGGTCGACACGTCGCTGCTGTATCCGCACGCGCGCGGATTCCCCTTCAGACAATCGTTGAAGACGCTGGCCACCGTGGTCTTGAACCGAGACATTCACGACGACGCGGTCGGCGGTCACGACAGCATCGAGGACGCGACAACTTGCATCGATCTCATTTTGACGAAAATTCTACGGGACGGATACAACAGCGACCTGCTGTCCAACTACGGCGTCGAGAACGAATTGTACGCCACGCTGTTGGCCACCATAAAAGCTGCCATGAGCACCACCGCATTTTTCTGAACCATCCTTCGCCGTGTTTCGCAATCACCATGCCCCCCAGTGTGCCTTCTTCATATCGTACATGGATGGTTGGCTCTCTCATTTTTATTAAGAAGGCTTTTGCTCGTTCCTCCGACATTATCCTATTATCGCAAGTATACATTTGTAGCGGTGCGTATGCGCGTGACGCTTGACCGCTTCGCACGATCATCTTCTTCGGCAATTTCCGTCGCGTTCTCCGAAGTCGCTCTGCCGCTGCACGTTTCTTCCCGAACGCGCGCCAGGGAACTATTCCGTTTTCGCGCCTCTTCCGGATCCACCTTTTGTTGGCTCGCCGCAGCGCGCACCCACATTGGCAATGTACGAAGTGATTTTTTTTTTCTTTTTTTGCGTTTTCATATTTTATTTTGTAATTTCGTTCCTGTTCCTATTTTTTTTTCCTTTTTTTCTCTTTTTGTTTTTTTTCTTCTTTTGTAAAGCTTGCCTTTTCTTTAAAGTTCTCACGCGTTTTTTAAACTGATATTTTATTTTTAATCGAATATTTTAATTTTTGATTTGTAAAGTTGTTTTTCGTTTCGTGTTTTTTTAAGATTTTTTTTTTTTTTTTTTATTATTATTATTATGATTATGTATTTATTATTACGAGATGACTTTTATTTCGCGTCGTATTTTATTACTTCTCTAAGTCTTACTCCGGACAAAATGGAAAGAATACGACACGCGAGGGGAAAATGGAAAATGTGTATTTATTTATAAGAGACTTTTGCGCTTGTCTTAAGAGGAGTCGCGCTGATGATGTAAATTTTCACGGATGTAACAAACAGCTGGCGCCTATTAACAGTAATTTCGTTTAGGCTTTACGCGATGATCGCTTTTGTTTGTACTTTCTCTGTGGCATTTATATATACTATATAGGTAGGTAGGTAAGTTCGCTTTTAAGCTTTTATATATTATTACCGTAATCGTATTTATACGCGGCCGGCCGTTGTACATATTGTTGTTGTCGCCGCTGCGGGGTGTGTAATGTGTCTCGGAACCCGGATGAAAAGAATCGAAATTATTATTTAGCAGTTTGCACGTGTCGCAATATGCGTGTGTTTTTAAGATTGGAAAAAAAAGGTTGCTGCGTGTGCTCTATTCGCATCATCGTAGCAAATTAAATTTGTACACGTACATCGAAATATGTGGTCTGTGGCTATTAAACGGTTCATCGAGAATATTGCAATGTAGTCATTAATGCTTATATAATAGTTGGATGGTTTTTTTTTTCTTTATTTTTTTTTTGTAAATTTTAGAAAAAACTCGAAATGCTGCAATAATCATTGTTCCCCGGGTTACGTTCATCGAGGCACTTCACGATTGCAGAAAATGAAATTTTCAATTATTGATGTGAAAAACGAAATGGCAAATGGATTCTCCCGAGACAGTTATTTTGAAAACTGTGAAAAGATATGCGTTTTTTATTTTTTTATTTTTGTCTTTTCCTCTTAAAGTTTGAAACATTATTATATGCAAACGAAATTCTTTACCTTTTGATTTATGAAAATTTTACAAATAAAAAACTTTTTTAAAAAACATTCACATTGCTTGAATTAAATCTGTTTAACGATTTTAAAGTTTTAGAGTGATTTATTTATGTGTGTTTCGTTCCGCGTCGATGCCATTTCATTGTTCACATTACTAATTGAAACGTTTATTTTCCGCAATTATGAAGTGCCTCGATGAACGTGACCAGGGGAACAATGATTATTGCAGCATTTCGAGTTTTTTCTAAAATTTACAAAAAAAAATAAAGAAAAAAAACCATCCAACTATTATATAAGCATTAATGACTACATTGCAATATTCTCAATGAACCGTTTAATAGCCATAGACCATATATTTCGATGTACGTGTACAAATTTAATTTGCTACGATGATGCGAATACAGCAGACGCACAGTATGACGGGAGAGATGATTCAAGGTAGAGTTATTAATTTATACGTTATATGTTAATTATTTTCTGATCTCTGTTTTGAAACATATATCGTCGTTATCTATACGCGAATCGTGTAATTTTATAGTTTAAGAATTCGTAATTTTAAGGGCCTTTTAATTAAGGTTAAATGTTTTGTATATTAAGCTTCTCGCGTCTCGCGTCTCGCCAGTAGCTTCTACTATTGTATATGTAAATATTTACTTGTAATAGTGTGTTTAATGTTAGATGTGTACGCGCTCTACACTTACTTGAGAAGAAACAGTTTGTTTGGGATCGTTTTTTATTTTTTTTTTCTCTCGGAATATCGTCGTTCGCGCGCCTGTTCATTTTTTTGTTAGAAATGGCTCAGTTTTTACCTTGACGATAGTGTGTAGTGTAGCAGCGTTGTCACGAGTAGAATTGTTAAAACGAAGGAATTATACGTTTTTATCATGCAATTGCGTAGTTTTTCATTTTAGTAGTTGTGTTACATATTCTCCGTTATCAAAATAAAAAGCGATTATATTTGCCGAGACGTCATTGCAACGCGGAATTTTTTCATTATAAACTGTGGAAGAATGTTGTAAAACCGGTTGAATTAGGTTGTTTCCACGTCAAGTTCAATCACGTCAAATCACAAATTATATATGTGCGTTCAATCCATACCGGCAGCAGTCGGTGTTTTTTATAAACTGCTCTCTACTTGATGAATTTGTGCAAATTTAAAAATTCTGCGGCTGTTTGAAATTCAATAGATTAATATAGCGCCCCCGATTTCATCATTTCTACCAAATACCTTCGAGGGCTGAATAAAACCTTTTTAATACTATCGAATAAATAATAAATCGCGTTAAATTCAATTAATCGGAAATGGTGAGTCTTCTGAACGCGAAAGGAGAACGGAGGGAGACCATGTTTCCGGAAGAGTATGAAAATTGAATATCTTACGTGATGGTAAAAAGCATACACCACCATTAAAGTGTATATTAACCCACGGTATGGTAGGCGGGGTTTTAGCAATATTGTTATCGAAAATTATTGTAAAAAATGTCTATTTAACGGTTTTCATTCGCATCTGTTTTAAAACACTGCTGTTGTTGACATTTTAGGCTCGTTAGAGGTTATGTGTTCATTACAGCTAAATGTACTTATGACAGTGATATAGTTTTGAAAATCCTGATATAAAGTTCGCAACCGGTTCAGTCAGTATCTTAACTGCACTAGATAGGACTAAAACTACGGGCCAGGGCTCGTTAAACAAGTTCGATTCTAAGGCGGACTCCGATCAGACCAGGATTTGAGGTGGAAGAGCCCTCTCAGATGGGGTTCCAAATAGCCGAGCCTCTACATCTAGAATTTTACAATGCTGCTGTTGTTTATGTCGTTATTAGTTTAGAGGCTTCATTCGCGAAAGGGTTGTAAACCTTTTGTAAGCACTCAATCATTCCGTGTTTTCGATAGTAACTTTCTTGCCAGGAATAGCCCTTTTACGCTCTTGAGGTTGTGTTCTTTCTTCTTTTTTAATAATTAACAGTTTTGCTGTGAATGATAATTACATCATTGAATATTTAATATAGAGTACAGCGAGAAAAAAGTATGAATTTATTGAATACTGGATAACTTATATCTCACCTTCAAATTTAATTAAGAACAAATTATTTTCTAGACTATACTGTTTTTTTTTTTTTTTAATTTCCTCTCAAATGGTTTAAGAGAATAGCGACTACGCAGTAAAAAATTTTAAACGTCATCTTTTGGTAGTAGTCCGGCCTTACTTGAATTTATATCTAACCTAAGTTACATTTTATAACAAGAAATCCCTTTTTGTTCGCCGCGAATAAAAATATAATTCGAATGTTTTTTCTGGGCGATTGTAATTTTGATTAATATGTGAATTTTTAATTAATTAATTTTTTTTAAAAATAAAACAAGCTTTTGTTGGAATTTATTTCAAACTAGTTTGAAAGACAAATTTTTTATCATTGTTTTATTTTTTGTTTTACTAAAGACGGAATAAGCAAAATCTACTGGTAGACAACATACATATTTTTCCCTAATGTAAAAGGAAAGCCAGGCGCTTTTTTTTTTTGGCCTGGCATCTAAACCATTTGGCCACTTTCAATACAAATATGCTCTAAACAGAAACCAACCTTCTTATTTCAAATATATAAATAAAATACAAGGAAAATAAAAATGAATAAATAGATAAAATAAAATAGTATAAAAGTGTACACATAGACGAAATAGAAAATGAATAACTTTAAACAACTGCCACCTAAACCACAATGTTGCAATCAATTATGAATTTGATAAGGCGACCAAAACCTGGTCCCCTCGCAACAAAGCAAATACTGCATGTTATAAGCAGTAAAAACAGTCAAGGAAATTAAGTGCTTGAAAAATGTATCTCTGCGTCTATCAAATAATTTGCAAGAAAATAACATGATTGATGCCCTCCGAGTGACTAATTATCTCGTGATCGCTGCAAATCAAATTTGACGTTTGTCCTTAAAAATTCTGTGAAACTCGTGTATGTCTCATACGAAGACGACAGATCAAGTAACAAATTTTCTAATAAGCCTTTCAGGGACGGTCAACGGCACATAATAATACCGTGTACCTAGGTTTTGAGTTGATTTTTATATTTATCCAATTTTGTCGATTGTTTCTTTTAATTTTTCGAAATAAATCAGTAGAAGGGATGCAATGACATGGAACGCCTCCATAAGCAGTTTCCTTGGCAAACAGATCGACATTATCATTTCCCTCTATGCAACAATTGCTTGGAACCCAATAAAATTTCAAATTCATTCCTCGATTAATTATCTTAAGGCACTTATTTCGGGTGAATTCCCATTTCGCCTAAATTTAGGGTCGGGTTACTCAGGTAATAAAAAAAAGGTCAGACAAACATACGAATGATTTCGTGTTGGCAACAGCGCGTCATCATTATCGAATTTTAAGCAGACTAAACGCATCATTTTTTTTTTTCTATTTGATTCCACTGTGTTAAGGTTTTTTTTTCTTTCCGAAATACAACAAAAAGGTTTATATGAAAATCAGAAGTGAAAAAATACCGCTAAAAATGTTTGATGTAAATATACGCGAAACGACCACTCCGATTAATATTTGCGAGTTATTTTATTGGATGTCCAGTAAATCTCACCCGCCTTATCAGTCAGTATATAAAAGCCTTATTGATATTTAGTGTGACAAGAACATTGAGGTTCGGAGTTGCAGAAAAAATAATAAAAAAGCTAAATTATAATTAGGTGTAGTTTCGAAGTGGTCGCGTTTATGTAAGAAAAAAGGGGAATAAAAATCGAATAGAATTAACAATAATGACATGACATCGAATGATTATTACACCGGTAATTTTAATTAAAATTACAATTATAACTACATACAAAAAGTAAATGTTAAAATTCGGAAAACATAAATAAAGCTCCATTTAGTTCACCCTGCCTTTTTGCCTTTTCTAGGCTTTTTATCAAAATAACTTCTTCCGGCTCAACGTAGCTCGGTACGCATTCAAACGCCTATACTGTCAGCAAGTGCTCTATTTCCGCTTCCCGGCCACGCACAACGAAACTAGTTTGCTACCCCTGCGTAGCGGTCAGATCCTTCGATGTTTTAACCAAGAATGCGTCTTTGACAAACAATGCCGCGTTTGCCCGCTGCCGAGACCTTCCGAGAAATTGAATGATTATTACCAAAATTTTAATATTTTCAAAGGTCGTAAGAAATGCCAAATCCATCTCAATATGCGGGAAATCACCGCATACTGACTGTTTTACGCTATGAGGTCACAATTTGTTCTGGGTTGAGTGTTATGTGTATCAACGTTCTGAAGGAAACTATTCTTCTATCTCGAATATTTAAATTTTCGCTTGTGAATAAACCAAAAATTTCGAGTCAGGCTAATATAGCAATGGATATGTCATTTATAAAAACAAATCGAGCAGGTAAATAATATATATATATATATATATCTAATATTTGTATATTGAAATATTTATTGCAAATTACGTTTTAAATGAAATGGTACTCAATTAGATTTTGACAACAGAGAATAAAGAAAATTATCATCCATTAAAAAATTATTTTCGCTTAATTGCTATAAATTTTTATTTTGTACGTCAAAAGTGTGATAAAATATTTGGTTAATTGAATAGCGTCTTTTTATATTCTCTTTCTTTTTCCTTTTTGTAATGTTAAATCGTAATCTTTTGGCAATTTATTGAATTAAGACATGTGAAATAGTAAGATAGAAGGTTTTTTTTCTTTGCCTTTTTTTGGATTTGCCGAAAAATCTGGCAGACTTGACAGATTATAAAAGAAAGAAGAAAAATATTATAATCTAATTCGATTGGACACTGGGGAAATAGAAGAAACAAGAGTAAGGAGGACAGTGCCCCTTTATTCCAATCTTCTGCGCTTTGGCCTCCCCACTCCTTACAGTGCCAAAGCCATTCTTGCTTTCTCCTCTCTCGATATAGTTCCTTTGTTAGCTTTCTTTATCTCTTCAATTTTTAATCTTTTCCTTATATAATGTACAGTTCTCTCTGCGTTGGGTAAGTTCTACTGTTGACGTGCCCAAAAAATTGAAAAAAAAAAAAAATTTTTTTACTTTGTCAGAAACTCTAATAACAACATTTTTTGCGTTTTATTTATTTTTTTCATTCCAATTATTGAAATTACTTGAAAAACATCGTCATTATAATAAACGTGACTAATTTGAAAAGGAATTTTTCATAGTCCAACAGCAACCATTTAGGCTTCTGGAGAAGTTATTTATACCTTAAAATTCGATTTTAGAAGTATTTTTAACAACATAAGCCAAGTTTTACTGTTTCATCTTGTAGAATGGGGAAACAAATCATGACTGTATCTTCTAAAAATTTTTTTTATACCGTGCGACACATCTAAAAATTTAATAACCCCTTATTACAACCAATTTTTCGCCATTTTTTAATCAATTGTCCTTATTTTCACTGCTTTCTGCAGCTAAAAATCTATTGTTAAAGATTATCAAATATAACAAATATACTCGATAGATATAATAATATTTAAAATATACATTTTTTTGATATGGTGCTTTTAAATCTATGCTCATTTATTAATCCCATAAAAGCCATGAACTGACCCCATATAACAGGGTCTTCACCTTGTTTATTCCTTGCTTACTCCTCTTTTTCTTCTGTACACAGAGTTTAATAGTAAATCTAGTAATTTTTCTCGTCCTGATATCCAAATTTTGAAAAATCTCTTGTAATCGTATACGTTACTGTTGATTATTTATTCAAATCCGAAGCAGTATTTAATTTTTAAATTCTTTCGATTTACAAATTCACTTTTTTTGAATTAAAGAAAAATGAAATTAGGTTCAGGAACTTTTTTTAAAAAAAAAAGAAAACTGTTTTCCGAATTTTAACATTTACTTTTTGTATGTACTTATAATTGTAATTTTAATTAAAATTACCGGTGTAATAATCATTCGATGTCATGTCATTATTGTTAATTCTATTCGATTTTTATTCCCCTTTTTTCTTACATAAACGCGACCACTTCGAAACTACACCTAATTATAATTTAGCTTTTTTATTATTTTTTCTGCAACTCCGAACCTCAATGTTCTTGTCACACTAAATATCAATAAGGCTTTTATATACTGACTGATAAGGCGGGTGGGATTTACTGGACATCCAATAAAATAACTCGCAAATATTAATCGGAGTGGTCGTTTCGCGTATATTTACATCAAACATTTTTAGCGGTATTTTTTCACTTCTGATTTTCATATAAACCTTTTTGTTGTATTTCGGAAAGAAAACCTTAACAGTGGAATCAAATAGAAAAAAAAAATTGATGCGTTTAGTCTGCTTAAAATTCGATAATGATGACGCGCTGTTGCCAACACGAAATCATTCGTATGTTTGTCTGACCTTTTTTTTATTACCTGAGTAACCCGACCCTAAATTTAGGCGAAATGGGAATTAGGCGAAATGGTACCAGACCCTTATTTCGTAGGGCTCTTTCCAGTCATAGAAATTTCTGCCTTTATAAGAAAAGGTTTAACATTGCAACGATGATAAAATCCGTCTTCCAGGCCTTGATTCTGGGTACGTATCAAAACTTAGTGTTCGAAATTAATGGTGAGTCAGGTATCAATACGGTGAAATTTTTTAAAACACGTTTTTAATTAAAAATAAGAATTGCACACAAGTTTTAAGTACATTGCGCGTATCGCGGCTATGCCTAAAATCGGTATACGCAAGTAGAAAAAAAATGTATATAAAAAACTTTTTGAAAATACCTACTTTGGGAAAATTGGTTGATTTTATTTTGTTTTAAGGAACACGATGCGCGGATTATTAAAAATTTATTTTCCTTTATTTTTAATAAATCTAACTTAAAAGTGGAAATTTTTAAAGTAATTTTGAACATTTGCTGGTTTTTTAGGATTCCGTACCCATATAATGTACGGGGAATAATCCTAATAAGATGGGGTTCAGAAACGACAAAAATGTTCAATTAAAGTATTCAACAACTCGCGAATAATTCTGAAATTGGATCGTAAATTATAATTAAAATTCTCTTTAAAACCATAATATCTATAACTTCAAACTGACCGATTACCCTCGGCGGCAAAAAGCCGTCAAGAATATATAATATGGCATTTAAAACAACCTCAAAAATCACCCTTGAAAAATTCATAACTCATCACCAGGTAAATCTTTAAAGGTAAAATTCAAAATCTATATAATAAAACGCAAGAACCCTTTCATAGAAAATAAAAAAAATTCGGGTTAAAAAATTATTTGAACCCTCCCTTTTCGGTCAAAAACAGCAAAATAAAGGATGTTCATGTAAACAATAGCCCGAGTAAAAACGTTGGAAAAACCAAAACGTATTTCAAGCATATGCATAAAGGAGCGCTTCATAGAAAAAATATAGCCAACCTTACAACTTTATATTCAAACCATAGGGTGGAGTCTCAAAAATTTTAAAAAAACTAAATTTCCCCCGAGGCATGTGATGTGTCGTTGAAAAGATCGCAATTTGTCAGGAACGCGAAACCGTATTTAATTTCCTTAACGATACTTTTAAAGTTGCCAAATAAGCGCGAAAAATGGCGTGTCCCTTAGCGCGGCGACTATTATAACTAAAAATTTTGAACACGGTTGGAAAGATGCGTATCCGCATATATTTCGCTAGTTTGGTACGTCGGGGTTTTCAGCTTTAAAATTAAGCCCTCGGGGCGCCGAAAGCTCGAAGATTTTGAAAAGAATATTTTTTCCCCCGAACATGCGATATATCAATTGAGAGATCGCTATTTGTCGGCTAAGGAACGTGTATTTCATTTTCTTAACGAAATTTTCGAGATGGCGATAATTTCAAAAAATCGTAAATATTCCGTTCCTCTTCTTCTTTGCAGCGGAAAACTCAAATTCCTGTTTTGAATTTAGTATTATATGTAAATAGAAATTATAATTATCGTTAATTTAACATACGGGTAGTAACCCTGAGCACATGAAACGTCATGCTTGACGGAACTTGTTTTTTCAATTCCTGACGCAGTTTATGTACCGTTTTTATTAACTGGTATGACCATTACACTACATGAACCAGTGTGAGGGGATTATTTAAAATTTTTCTATACAAGTTGCTTGCCCTAAGAAAATAAAGTAACATTCGTATTTAATCAGAGAGTCATTTGAGAAAGCGGTGGTGCAGGTGTGACGCCGGAGTTGTAACAGCGGGAAAAAGCCGAATATTGCGGCAATAGGTGTTCAGCAAAGGGCCGGTAGAACCGGAACCAAACAGTCATGTGAGTGGAGTGGATGATATATCAAACATGTAATTATGAAAGACAAACGTGTGACCAACTGAAAACGATTTAAGCGGTATGTTCAGTACGCGTAAAGTAAACGGGAGAGGAGAACCATGGGCAATCGGTTAATTTTATACTTCTCAAAGTGGATGATTTCGAATGCTCTGACTGATCCACTCGAAAAATTGCTAATTTTGTATTTGAGGAGAAAAGATTTTTAAATGTCGGACGAGAAGTGTGTCGACAGTAGTGTCGTAATAAAAGGTAAATACATTTTGAAAATATTGATTAGAAATGGTAATGTCAACCTATTCTGTTCACATTTTTTATTTTTTTTATATATGCCAGTAAAACAATAAACAAAGCCAAAATCACTGAGCTGTAAATTCGGTGGTTTTGGTTTTCTTCTTTATTTTACCTGTACATAGTTGTTTTTTTTTTTATCATTATTATAAATCGTTAATATCGAATTTTCTCAACACACAAGGAATTACTAAGACTATTATGGCCCCCCTAAAGTTTAAATTATAGAATGGCCCTTAAGTAATTTTGCCTCATGAACAGAATTGTTGACCCCGGGTGCGTTGCTATATTCGAAAAAGCCGCCTATGCCGAACTTTGTTCGGGAGGATGCAAATACTGAACAGTGCTGCAAAAGGATATGCTCGGTAGATGATGAGGTCTCTCCAAAACGGGCAAGCTGTTAATGAATTCCCGCCCAACACGTGTTTGCGCGGCACATGCATATGACCCTGATGCATGCGGTTAAGCACACAGTAGTTCATCTGTGAAGTCTTGTTGGGGAGGAGTGCTATCACAACTCGACCGACTTCTTAATGTTGTGAAGAAAATGCAAAATATTCTTGGGTCCAGTGGTGTCTAATGACGAAAGACGAAGCATTGGCCTGGTGGACTTACAAACTAGGGGTGGTCAGGAATGGGCTACTGTGTCCATTCGTATTAACTCGGATCATGGCGTGACTTGGTGTCTATAGTACAAATTACCCTCATTTCCATACAACTTCATTATGAGTGATAGACCTTTATTCATCAAGGCAATGTTTGGGAATGCCATTCGCTAACGTTGTGGCAGCCATTAGATAATCTTTAACTAAAAGTACTTCTCAGCATGTTATTGTAGTCGATAGAGTCGTCTCCAAGCAATCATGTATAGTTCCGCAACTAGAATGCTACAGAAACTCTGAGGTGAACTGTGTCAATTTCACTATTCATTTCGAAAACGCACACAATGCTCGATGAATCTTTTAAGTGGTTGCTTTCACTCCGTCAGTATAACAGCAGTTAGCGTTGAGATATTAAACTTCAGATGTTTCCTGTATAGGTTGGGTACCTTGAACTTCATACTTCTGTAGAATTGTAAAGTTTACCGTTATTGGCCTAATTAACCACAGATGAAGGTTACTGCTGATGACTGCTTGAAATTCTTTAGAATCTACAATATTAAACCGAGCAGAGAGCAGCTCCGCAAGTACTGGGCATGGATCATTGTTAAAAGTTAGGACAAAAGTGATTTCTGGAGATTGGATATTCAATCGTAGAAAAGAAATAATGCCTCGTAATGTTAACAAATTTTGAGTAGAGGGGGACGCCTGTTAACACGGACACAGGGGCATATGAGGTGGGCTCCCATTATAATCTGAACGGTGAATAGTATGTCCAAGTCCGCAGGATGTATTGCAAAACTAAGGAGAGTACATCTAACGACAGCCGTAATTTATTTAATTTAAAATTAAACCTTGATACACACTGGATAGTAACTTCGGATGGGTGTTAAGGGGGCATTATAAAAAGATATCGGATAATTGGGAGGTACTTAACCCAATCAGGTTTTAAATATATGTTGGTGCCAAGTTAATGTACTATCAAACAGCAGATCTAGAAACTTGGTTGAAAAACAATTTCGGATGATAGCGTTGTTTAGGATGAACGATATTCTGTTGGTCACAGGTCGTCCCCTACTGAATTTAACACAAACCATCTTAGAAGTAGAGTTTACACCATCGACTTCTATTTCTGCAGTTTAGAGTTGGTTCTCTGAAGAGACTTATGATCGTTAATAAACAGCCGGACAGTCAGTGGTAGCTGAATGCATTCGCAATATCATTGATATATATATATATATATATATATATATATATATATATATATATATATAATGAACAAGGTTATGCTTAGTACAGAGGCCATTTTCGATGCTAAAATATCAGAGAAGTGCGACTCAATTTTGACCCTTCATGTTTGGTCTGTTAAATAATTGTGAATTTTATAATTCTGCCAGCCACTCCCATTCTTCGTCATTTGTTAAGTAGACTTTTCCGCCACAGACGGGGTCATAAGCTTTTTTTATGTCGAAGAAGATGGTTATTAGGTGCTCTTTTGAAAACCGATAAAATCCGTCTTTAAAAGCGTACCAGGCGGCATAATGTCGATTTAGCTTTATGGCTCATTGGAAAAAAAAAGAGAAGATTTCCCCATTTTCTCTAGAATTTTAGTTAAGGAGTTTAGCAAAGATTATTTAGGACGGTAATTGCTCAGGAATGGGGGATCTTTGTTCTGTTTTAACCCTCGATTAGTCGCCCGGATGACATATGTCATCCAATGTTCTTTTTTTTGTTATAACTTTTAATATATAGGTAATTGAACATTACCTATTCATGTATCTTCTATGTAAACCTTAGCAATCACATTGCAATAATCAGTTAAATCATCGTAGTGTGTATACTTTTAATAAAGTACATTAAACATGCTTGGATGACGATTGTCATCCGCGTGAGCAACCAGCAAAGTACTTTTTCCAGGCTGAATTTTTGTGCTAATTGATAACTTCTTTCTTATTTCGGTTATTTATTGCGTAATAAGAAAGACGTTTTGTGTTTTCTGTGTGCACGTTTATTTCGTGTTATTTATGCGTGAGTAAAAATCGCTTTAGATTTTTACTGTGATGTATACGATTTGATAATATCCACGACAGGGATTCCTGAAAAGCTACAGATAAACTAGCTGCAATGAAAGGAATACCAGAATTATCCGCGAATCAGAGTATTTAACGGTAGATGAACAGTTATTGGCTTTTTATGGAAACTGTCCATTTCGACAGTATACATACCCAGCAAGCCAGCAAAATATTGACTGAAGGTGTTTGCTTTGTCTGATGTAAAAACATTATTTATGAAATTAAGGAAAAGTATTTTAATATTTCCGAACTTGGAGGAGTCATTAAATTCTGTTGGGTTCCGGGTCACTGTGGGGTACCACTTGGTGACCGTGTTGATTTAATCGCAAAAGAAGGTGTTAGATCAGGTATTAAGTTTCCATTTATCCCATCCTTCGATCTTCTAGATAAAGCCAAAAGAAATAATCATGCGGATTGGATAAGTCTTATCTGTAGAGAGCAAGGACCTGGTAAATATTTTCATATGGTCCAACCATCTTTGCCGTCCATACCTTGGTTTTACCGCATTAGTGTCCCAGTTAGTTTGACCCGTAGGTTTGTGACCGTTGTGTGTAGGCTCCGCTCCGGCCATTGCCGATTGGGTTTAAATTTTTCAAACACTGGGCACTGCACCGGTTGTAATATCTATTGTCGACAAAATTTTAGAGAAGACATTAATCACTTGTTATTTAATTGCACCCAGTTCGATGACGCGAGACTTGCGTTTTCTAAGGACCTCATGTCCTGTGGTGTTTATTCTCCATTGTGTGTTTTTCATCTTCTCTGTTCCAGTGATAAAATTTTATTTGTCCTTTTTAGGTTTATTGAAAGAAACAGGATTGTTGTTTGATTTTTTTTTTTTTTTTTCTTTTTTTTCTTTTCTCTCCATTATTTTACTTATTTTTTTTCTTACATTATTGTAGTCTTTGTCCAGTGTGGCTGTGACTACCTCCTTTTTCTCATAATGCATTGTGAGCATTGCCAGGCAACTGTGGTCATAATGTGAGATAGAAATATTTATCTACTTATCTATTTTTTCTTTTGCTCCTTTTTCCAGAATGGAAAAATCTTGTTTGTTTCTGTTTTGTTTCATTGAGCATTGTGGGCACTGCCAGCAGTTGCGGCCATAATGTAGAATGAATGAAATTTCTCTTCCTGAATTTTCTATTATTAGTATTTTTTAATATCTAGTCGTGTCGTAGTTTGCTGGCCAAATGAACTGTTCTGTTCGGGCCAAAAAAAAACAAAAAAAAACAGCCTACACGCCAAGTTTAGAGCCATATGTTAGAAAGCAGCCCAGTGGTTGTTATTTTGTGGGCAATTCTATTCAAGCTATTGTAACTATGCTGGTTCAGAGAGTTGAAAGAACAAATAGAAATATTATTGGCGATAACTGGTTCTCTAGTTTGTCATTAGTGAAGATACAAAAAGATATAAAACTGACTTATGTATGTAAAAACTGATGTGAAATTCCTAGTTTTTTCCAAGCAAAGTAGAACAGAAAACTCTTCGATATTTGCATTTCAAGAAGATTATACATTGGTATTTTATTGCTCAAAAAAAAAATAAAGTGGTTCTGTTACTATCCTCAATGCACTTCGATGACACCATAGATAAAGCAACCGGTAGTGCTAAAAAACCTGAAATTGTTACATTTTACATCATGACTAAAATTATTTATATTGAAATAATGTTGTTTCACGATTTACTACATAGAAGATGGCCATGGTACAGTTTATTAAATATTTCAGCTATTTTTTGTGCATATAAATACCATAAAATTGCATCCAATGAAAAGGCATCCAGAGCTGATTTGCTTGAAACATTATTAATAAAGCGCCTCAGATACAGCGCCGGTTAAATATTGAGAATTTTCCAAGAGAATTAAGTCTGCAAGCACTGATTCCGCTTCTCATTCTTCCCCTCTTTTTGGGCCAATGTCTTTATGACGAACCCAAAAAAAAAAAAAAAAAAGTCTGCAAGCAAAATTATTAGTTTATGGAAGAACCCTCCGGATCACGCGGAAGATGCTACATTTGCGATCGTAAGCGGAATAAAACCACACGGATCTGGTACATAAAATGTAAAAATTGGGTTTGTCCGGATCACTCAAAACACATATGTTTGAATTGTTTAGGAAACTAGTTCATTTTCGAGTAAGTATTTGTAGTACCGTATTAGTTATATGAAAACACGAAATACATCCTTAACTACTAATTTAAAACTAAAATGTTGCAAAAAGATCAAATAAAATAAAATATAAAAAAGTTATGAAATTACGTTAGAATTATGATTATACTTTTTTCTACACTGTTTCTTTAAAAGAAATATTTAAATAATTAAAAATTTTACATAATAAACACTGAGTACAGCCTAAGCTAATTATACCGTAGAAGAAATTTTTAAAGAGTAAAATTTTGAAAATACAAATTTATTTTTAAAAACGGATGGCATATGTCATCCGCGCGATTAACGACTAAACTATTTTGTACGCGACTAATGGAGGGTTAAGGTAGTAATAACAGTTGCTTCCTTCCAAGAGGCCGGAATTGCTCTCATTCTGCCAAATGTGATTGTAAATGTGTAGCAAATATAATTTGGCCTCTATGGGTGGGGAAAGAAATGGGCTGTAAAGTGATGGGGTTTTAGGGGAGAAGAATTTTTACAATTAATCAAAAGGTGAAGAAATATTGAATGCTAAAACACAAATTTTAATGGAGAATAAATAATGTTTCGAAAATCGCGATATTGTTAAATTTATAGTCTTCATAAATATACATGATACATACACAGGATGTACAAGAAATTCATAATTCGTTCAATACTTTTACCCGGTGGTAGTATGTTAATGCTATGTTTGAACACTTAAGGTTATTAAAAAAAAAATCAAGAAAAGCACCGTATACTATGTTCAAAATGTCACTTCTTTTATTTATTTATATTTATTTTTATTCGTCCTCTGTACATGTATATCAATTTTTTTTGGCCATGGTATGGGACAACTAACTCCTTTTGCTCTTACCTTCGTCATTCCTTTTCTTTTCAGGATGCATACGTTTGGCATTTTTCGACGTTGATTGTTATTGTTTCTCCACCTTTGGTATAGCATTCTTTGTCAGATTCCATTCCTTGTTACTCCTAATTGCTGCTATGTACACATGTTGATGGGTAATCGTCCGTTTCTCACAAGCCCAGGGAAAAACCCAAACAAGAAAAAAAAAAAAAAAAAAAATTTTTTGTCCAATTTTTTCCATCGTTCATCGCAGTTTTTGTGCACACACTGTAATTTAAAAAATGAGCAATGAATCAAAAACATATATGGAAACTCTAAACATGAATTAAGAAAAATACACAAAAAATTAAAAAATTTAACAGTTAACAAAGAGCAAAATCATTTTAGTAGTAAAAGCTGAATCGGGAAAACCGATAGAAATCGTGGTAAACAAAGAAATTAAAATAGAGAAAAAAGATGAATTTAACAGTCGCTAATAAGTTATTGTTATTAATTAAACAGCGATGAAATGTTAGAAAAAATACAAATTAAATACAAACGTCATTTGCTTTTAAACAAATTTTTTCAAAATTTGATGACACCCTCCACCGGACCAGGACATTACAAATAAAAATATATTCGAAAACTAAAAAAAAAAAGATAAATAGATGGGTTCTGAATTGTTTTTTTGTTTTTTATCGGTGCAGTATCGAGTATCGAGACCTGCTATCACATATACTTGATGTTTTATTTGATAAATTTTACCATTAATACTTTGCAAATAAAGAATATGATAAAATATATACTGTGAACGGTTTTGGCGTATGTCTATGATTCATAACGTACTCCGCGATGATCAAGGACGTGATGATCGAAACCTGTCCGCGATTTTGTTCCTCTGTATTCTTCATCTATAACAAAGTAATTGTAATTTCTTATTCCACAATGGATAATTACTATTGTTGGAATTAACTTCCTGCTAATTTGCCAAATATAGAAAATTTAATCGATTTTTATACCGCTGTTTGTAGCCCGCAGAGTGTTGAGTATTTTGTAATCAATCGCTTATGTAAGACTTATTCTCAGAGTTGGACATAATCGAGATTACCTTTGGTAATTTAAAAAAATTTATTTCTGCAATTGCGACCATTTAGTATAACTGATTTTTTTCAGTCCAGTAGTAACTGATAATAAGTATGAAGCGCAATTACGACGTAATCGGATTTATCGAAATATTTTTCATCAAGATTCCAGGTAATCACTTAGTACGATTACACAACACACACGGTAAATATTTAATTTTTTTTTTTTTTTTTTTTTTTTTTTTTTTACATCACACCGGTCCTAAGACCATAATTGACGAGGCTATTATTTTATTTTTATTTTTTTTTCATGCTCAGTTGCCCAGCGGCAGCATAAGCATTAATCGATCGGAAAAACTGATTACTATAATTTGGAGTTCATTCCTTTCACGTCCGAGATGTTAGTGGCGGAGTTATCTTCTGCTTCTGATATCTAATACTGTTTACTATAACGCTGGATTTTGTTCGTTCGACGGCTGAGGTATTAACGACGATGTTATCTATCGCATCTGACACCTAGGGCGTCACCGGCCCTTGTTCTTTTGAGCCTCCTTGGCTGATCCCAGCGACTGATGTTCGATACCTCTGGATTTTGATTGAGTTGAAGAGCCTCATAAGAGTGTTTGTATTGTTTTAAGTATAAATCGTTTACGTATGGAACATCTAAGTCTGTATGTAGAGTGTGATTCGATACATAGTACGGTGCGTCTACCAATTGCCTCAACGTTTTCGATTGGAACTGTTGAACCCTATTTAGGTTACTCTTCGCAGTGGCTCCATATACTTCTAATCCGTATCTCCAGACTGGCGCTATGACTGAAAGATAAACTAGCCTCTTGCATTTCAAGCTCACTGGTGACTTTTTGCCTATTATGCTGTTGAGAGCCTTAGTTCTTGAAGCCATTTTTTGCCGGATGAACGATATATGACTTCTCCATGTAAGTCTTCGATCTAATATCATACCTAGGTATTTAATATGATTTTCTTGAATTATGCGCTGATTATTTATTGTATTAGGGGGACAGTTTTGCACGTTTAGAGTGAAAGTTACTTGTCTGGTTTTTTGGTGGTTTAGTTTAATCTTCCACTTAAGCGCCCACTGCTGGATAACGGTTAAATGCTCCTGCGTCAACAAGGATGCGTACACTGGATTTTTTGGGTAATAGTTTTAATCTTTCATCGGTAATTTATTTAATTTAAAGATATTAGATTTGTTATTTTTTATGCATTTTTGTGTAGTGTAATACACAGTCGTATTTTCTGGATATTTAAATATTAAAATTATTGTCTCCGAGTTGTTAGCATTGGTACGGATTATCTAGAGTCGATTCCTTTAACAAATTCGATTATTTTTTAATTACGAATTATGATTAATAAAGTACAATTCGTAGCAGTTGCAAGAATTTATTCTTGTGCGTGTAGGATAAAATTATAGGTTCCAAAAGTTCAAGAGGAGTAGCTTGCTTCCTTTTTCTTCCCAGCCAGTAATTCCGCTCAATCCTTCAGGCTGCCGGCACTTTTTGCTCCATCTTCTCCGCGGAACTTTATGCCATTCTTCGAGCAGTTATATTAATTTCTTCAACTCGTTCCTCTGATAGATATACCTAACCATTTCGGACTCCAAAAGTGCTCTTCAAGCTATATTCCCTCATACTCCCTCGATTTTATTGTTTTCCGTATACATGTACGTTTTCTCATCTATAGTCTTTCCTTTTCCCATTCCATTTCCATCGACCTTCTTTGGGTTCCAAGTTATGTGGCTATTGATGGTAACGAGACGGCGGATTCTTTAGCACGCTCAGCACTATACTCCCCACATTTTGTTAAAAAGATTCCCGGTAGCAACATACTTCCCCTCTCCGAAAGAGTGTATACTTTGGTGTCGAATGTGTATCCTCGCTCCTTTTTCAATCCTAACTCATTTTACTATTCAGCCTCTTCCTGTTCTTGGCTCTATTATTTTCCCGTACTCTCAAACGTTTTTTTTCGTTATTGCTATCTGCCGTCTGCGGTTCAATCATACTTTGCTCCCTTCCTCACGGTACCGTTTTGCTCTTTCCCCGTCCCATTATAGTCGTCCGTTGCACTCTGGCGACTGTTCTTTGATTTGTGACCCTGACCACGTTCCGTTTGAATGTTCTAGTTTTTCCTCCGAACATCGTGTATGTTCAGCTATTAAAGTTGAATTTTCCTACTCCCTGTAATGCTTTTCCTATATCTTAGCTTTGCTGTCTTCAAAAGTGGTTCCTATTCTTGTCTCTTTTCTGTCATCGATTTCTGACCGGATTAAAATTTGATCTCTAATCTAGTTCAATTGTCTTGGGTAGCCGCCCTTGGTTGGCTAAGCCCAAAAAAGAAGGATAAAATTAAGCGTTTTTAAATGATATAAAAAAAAATATAGATTTATAAAACTTTTAAGGGAAATAAAGATCAAAGAAAATATTTTTATAAAACGACTACATATATGATTATTCCTTTTTTTGCTTATCTTAGTCTACAACTTCTTGGACATTAATCTCAAATGGTGACCGTTTATTAAAGCGTAAGCGTTTCGTTCGGTTTCCGTAGTTGTACCGCGTAAGTGATTTTTAAGTTTGCTTAAACTGCAAAAATGCTTGTTCTAGGTCGGCTGTACATACTTGAATTATAGTTAAAATTTCTAGTAATATGTAAACATGCGATGGTTTTCTATTGTATCCATCCAAACATTCCAAAAAGATAACTTCGCGGCACATCTGCTGCAACTGATTGTTGTTTTCACATTTCAAATTTCAATCTAAGTACATTTTATGAGGCAAAACTAACAAGTTGACATATTACTTCAGCAATATCGGAAACTCGGTCAATTTTATAATAATAGGCCAGAGATGATAATGTGATACAACTAATTTTGTGATGTTTTGAAAACTTTTTAGTTGTTTTATCGGTGTCCTAGAAATTGTCGACAAAATGAATTCTACGGTGTGAGTGGTAGAATTCGTAGTCATTTTATTTCCAACAATGCTTGGCATTTTCTTCTACCACCGTTATCTCTTTTAGCAAAACCTTTTCGTTCTTCATAACGATTTGAAAATTCGTCATTAGATTTTTTTGTCGTAAAAACTACAAAGTACCCGGAATATCGGCACATAGCTAAATACCTCGATAAGATCGGATCATTAACGCCCAATTGTATTTGTTTTGGTAACGACAATGCCTCATGGCCTGTTCAAAAATTGCCATAGCGAAATATTCCGAGAGCAAAGTATATCTCTAATCAATTAGCTTGTTCCGACATATTTTCGTGTTCAAGTTGCATTCGAGTTCTTCCGAGGACTTCGCTATTGCTGCGTAAACTTTTTTGAAACGAATAACTGCTTTGTGAAGCCATACGGTATTTTGCACATTCAAAGTAAATGTTTTCAGGAGTCGCTGAGTAAAATTCTGCCTGTTTTTGATTCTCTAATTCGACTGCAGGTTAAGTCGAGTGTTTAAACTATGTGCCGAAACGGATTGTACAATCCCTACTATACAGTTTCAGATGTTCGTTTATGATCATGAATCAACAGTACTAACAGTAACTTTAAGAATTTGCGTTGTAATGTACGTGCTAGCGTACATTCTTTAAGAATTACACGAGAATGTGATTCGCATAAATATCCGTTCGGTAACCTTGTCCAATAAACTCAGAAGGTTCGAGTTCGTATCTTTTAACAGTAATAATAATTAAATTTACGAGGCTCCTCCTCAATCTAGTGACGTAAACAGCTAGAATGTACTTGTATTTAAGAAACATTTTCTTCATTTTATATAGCTGTTCTAAAAAGAGTAACATAGCAATCATACAACGGAGAATGATCCAGAACAAAATCCTCCGGATGGTTGTAAGTGGCCCGTGGTACATTACCAATTTAATGCTTAGACCTCGGAATAAAGTTGAAGTAATATTCGACGACACAAAGAAGTATGCCTAGAGATTAGAAACGCACCCGAACAACATATTGGGTTGCTGGACAATGCACTAGACATTCGGCGGCTTGAAATGGATCTAGAGTCTGAATTAAAAGTTCTGATAAAACTTCTTTTTTAGCACCTATCGCTGGGTAGGCTGCTATTCAACCTATGTACACGAGATATTAAGAATAATTGTTAAATAGCTCTATATCATCGGCTAGGTGAAATTTAGCTATTAAAGAATTAAAAAAAAAAAAAAAAAAAAAAAATGGTATTCCAGATTTATATTAAGGGCAAAACTTGCTTTACACACGTGGGATGTTTCTTTCGTCAGCAAGAATAGTGAATAATCGGGTATTTTTTTTTTTTTACTGTTTTATGTCGGATAATTTTTCTACAAATATCGATTATTTCATGTTTAATCTGCAGACTTATATGAAGAAAATTTTTGAAAGTAATCGTCAGTGCATAATTGTTGTCTCGGAATTACTTCATTTACCGACATTTCTTTCGCTGTTCTGCATCTTTTCTGAATCTTTCTTAAATTAATACCTTGTTTACCACAAAAAATAATTTCTTTTAAAAAATATCAAGCCTTACAGCTCCGGCTAAATAGAAACTTTCTACCCAAAACCGACCAACACACCTTCCTTGGAGTTACTTTTGATCATCGTCTCAAGTGGACGGCACATCTGAGCCAACTTTTCGACATGAAACGCACCAAAGAATGAACATACTGAAAATGCTCCGAAATAGGGCCTTCGGCCCTGGCCCCAAGAGGATGCTGCAGCTGTACAGGGCTCTTGTCCGATCCAAGCTTGAATACGGCAGCCTGGCATATCTGTTGGCGTCAAAGACTTGCCTCCAAATACTTGACCCAGTATGTCATAATGCTGGGATCCGAATAAGTCTGCATGCTTTTCCGACAAGCCGAATAACTAACATGCAGCTCTTATGCAGCGAAACGCCTTTAAGCACTCGCAGGAAATTAACTGCTATCCGATATAGCCTCAAAGTCGAAACAAATCCCGATCATTCAAATTACATTGTATTCACAAACAATGGTTTACACCTTCCTCTCCACCTACATACGCGAAATTAAAAGTGCTGCGCATATTGCAGAAGATGATACAGCAGCCGACAGAAAAAACAAAATTCTCGACCCTGACTGGAAAACTTACGCGTCACAGCACCAAGCACCCTGACCACGATAAAACTGAACAATAGCGACTGGACGGACAAAATATTCAAGGCAACAAAAAAGAATAAACCGCTCACATCAGCTATTATTATCAGGCTATACCTGGGTCATACACAGCTGACGCATAAGTTCATTCTCGAGAGGAAAGAGCCACCGATTTGTGAAACATGCCCTGGTGAAAGAATTACCATACAACATCTGGTACTATGCCGCTCCAAGTTCACCGCCGGCACCAACCAACTGCCACGGACCTCAACGCTTTTTTGCACATCAAGAACCTCAATAACATCATCAAATTTCTTAAACGTACAATAATGCTACAGTTAGTTTTATAAAACTATGTACCGTACTGTAACTAGACTAAGTAGATTATAGCCTATGTAGGCAGTAAAAATCTAAATAAATAAATAAAAAATAATTTCTTTTACGATAGACGCTATAAATTTTATTAGCTTTCAGTAATGTGTGTTGTTTTCCGTTCGAAGATAACTCTGCTTGATCAACTACAAATACTAGATCATTTTTTTTATTCACCACTTTTTATTGTCATGATCCTACACTATGGTGTGTAATGTAAATAAAATTCTGGTTTTGACTTTTGAAATCCCGGCTTTACTATGCTGTGGGAAATGAAAATCGTAAACAGAAATTTATATTTTGATTACATTACTTTTAGATATCTGTACACGGTATAGTCTTTCGAATGTATGTATTTCTCGGGTAAAATTCGAATCGGATAAAGTAACGTAGTTGATATATTAAATGATTCGAACGGTTAGGAAATTGGAATCTCATTCCGATGCCGCACCAACACTATCGAGATATATAACGTAAATAAACAAAGGTTAGACACGGAGATACTACTGCTCGACGACTATAAGCGACGTCATTTTGCAAAATTACTACGCATATGTTAAAAGAATGAATGTGAGAGTACGCGCGATGATGTGTCGGTGCGACTGTCAGGGCCTCACCACTTTCGGTTCGTCGACGATTAAATCGTTTTTGGTTACGCGGCTCTGGTCGGTAAAGCGACCGCGAGGCCGGGGGGGGGCTCCTATCAACACTCGAGTTAATTGCCCGCCGTCATAGTTTGTAAATATTTATTTTTCGTTTGTCGTCGTTTTGTTTGATGTTTCGATCATCTGATCTTGGTTCCGAAGTACTCTAGACAGCGACTAACTACGCGTCGTCGAATCGTGTGAATGTTATATATTTTATTTGGTTAACAATTGAATTTATTCCCGTGTAAGTTACGCGAGGCTTCAGGCGGGGTTGATAATTCGGAAGGCCGAACCGCCGTGAGATGATGGCTTTTTTAGCTTTTCTACGACCTTTTCTTCTTGTTAAAGCGGAACAGTATGCAGAAGCCGCCTTGACGAACTATCAAGATTGAGAGCACGATAATATGTAACTCACAGTTACGAGTATTTTCTTATAATTTCATTTTTAACCTACTTCAAAAAAGGAGGGGAGGTATTCAATTCGACTGTATTTTTTATTTTATTTATTTTTATTTTTTTATGTGTGTTACCTCAGAACTTTCTTCTAGATGAACCGATTTTGATGATTCATCTTTTATTTGAAAGGTGGTGTTTCTCATGTGGTCCCATTTGAATTTGATCAAGATCTGACCGGTCGTTTTTGAGTTATCCTTAATAGTAATGCGGGAGATTGAAGCTTTTTGGATGCTTTTCATTCATGATTGGTTTTATCGTCGGGTTAGATTTATTGACTTAAAATACTATAAATTTGCCAAATTACCATGGAAATGTAGCTTTTGATGTTTTTACCGTGGAAATATCTATTCTTATTAAAATTTTTTAATTTAATTGAATAAAAATGCACTAAAAAGTAAAAAATAAAATGCCTTTTTACCAAAAATAAATACCGATACTTGAAGATTTATTATAAAAATTTAAAAATGCACTAAAAAGTAAAAAATAATTACTTCCGATAAAAAATATATATCACAATGATATATACCCTTAAAGGTGATATCGTAATTCTTATACAACATTTATACCTTAATCAGAGTTAGCATTAAATTCATGTTACTATATCTAGGAACAATTTAATGAACATTTAATGCGGTTTTTAATTATTATTTTAATACGTAATATGAATCCTACTCTAATTAAGGTATTAATGTTGTATAAGAATTACGATATCACCTTTAAGGGTATATTACTCTGATATATTATATATTTTCTAATCGGGAGTAAATTATTTTTTACTTTTTAGTGCATTTTTAAATTTTTATATTAAATCTTCAAGTATCGGTATTTATTTTTTGTAAAAAAGCATTTTTCATTAAAACATTCTTTTCTGAAAATTCTATCGGTTCAAAACGTTGAGCAAATGTCATTTTATTCGTATATTTGTTTAAGAAAAATTAAAATAGAATTCACATAATAGTACAGTTCGAATTAGATTGTACTTTTTGTGTGAATATTACAAAGCCGATTAATTCGAATTATTTGAGCATTTTCGGAAAACATTCTCTACAAGTTTATGTTTTATCAAGGATTTTATAAAAACGGTATATTAAAAAGAACCGATGATAGCAGAATTAAGCGCGGCCCTTCCCGTAAGTAGACTAAAGCACGAACGATTTAAAAATTTAATCTGCACATCTGCCTCGAAGCGTTTAATTTGTAACGAATTAATATTAAACAAAACCGGAATTGCCGTCGAATTGGTTTCGTAAAGTTTGATGGTATTCTGAAACATTAGCGCATAATTTTCGTGTATTTGAAAGCGGTACACTTGCAGTGAGGATATTAGTTTGTTGTAGAGCGCGCTTAATTTTCATTAGATAGATAGATCGAATTTAGTTTGAAATAATGCGTGGCAAATTTCTTGAGAAAACGGCAGGTGTTTTTTTGGTATCTAGAAATTGAGATGTAGCTTGTTTGCGCACTTACAAATAAACGAGAATGAAATATTTTATTAACAATTATCGCCGCTGCAGTTAATCACGTGCAATAACCAAATAGAAATGCCAGTCAACATTTTAAATACTGCTAACGTGAATCAGGCCCATAAATACCGACCCGTGGTGGTGGACGTCATCCTAATCTCACGCGGGGAATTCTCAATGGAGATTGCGGTTCCGACATACAGTATATTATCCCACAGCTATACGTTTTCAGAAGAGGCTCTCCTTTACTATGTTGTTCATATTGCCGGCACGTGGCTCATTAAGTGTGGACCATCTGCTAAGTCAGCGCCGGCGTTTTGTCGGTTTCGTAAATCGTGCTCCTGTTGAATCATCCGGAATTTCCTAGTGTAACTTTTACGGGTTTCTAGATGCCCTAATGATAGGGGTCACCGTCTTTAGGAGCGGGAACGATTTTTTGACGTGAATCGTTTTTACTGTAGCAGTGAGCGAGCTGTTACTCGAGACCGTTTAACGAATTACCTACGGTGTTTTTTAGATATCATCCGCTAAACATTACCATTTGTATTAGTGAAGGATTAGCAGATTTATTTTGGTATATAACTCTATAAAGCATCTATTTGCTACTATCAGAAATTTCGCGCGAAAGAAAAAGGCAATTTAATCTTTCTGCGTATTTAGTATATATACACAGGTGTTTGTTCGAATATGTGTATATATGCGTATATTCACAAAATGCACACTGCATTTGATTAGGTTATTTATTTCTTCTAAATATTTTCATTGGGGTAGGGCAGACTCCCGAGCTCGGAGAAATCAGTTGTCCTAAGAGAAGGTAACTCTGAAACTAAACCGCACGGAAGGCAAGGAGAAACCACCCTGGCTATTATTCTCCAGATCATCACAATGCAGGAAATCCAAAGAACCACGGCCCTGAGTTCAGCGCAGCCCTTCAGTGGTCACAAGGTGCTAAGAATATCACCACCGTCTGTAACCAGGAAAGACCAAATCTATAAAATCGAAACCTGGAATGTAAGGACATTGTATCAAGCGGGACGTCTATAAAATGCGTTTCTTGAAATATTGACGTCATGTGAACATAAGTGGCCAGGTACAGGCAAATGTTAGCAAGATGATGGAACCTTTTATTATTCTGGATACGAAGAACAAGATCCCCATCGTAAAAATGGAGTAGGCATAATAGTGTCACCTAAATTAACAAAGTATGCGGTAGGGTTTACACCAGTGACGGATCGTATTATGTCACTACAAATTCAAGGTACTCAGTGTTCGAGTGTATGCATCAGACCCCAAATACGATCAGGTAGTTGAGGAACTGTATAACGACATACCGAAAATAATAAGTAAGCTCAGCAGTCATGCTATCATGATGAAAATGAGAGACTTTAATGCAAAAGTGGGATATGGAAAACGAGGCAGCTCTATTAGGATGTACGGACACAGACTATTACAAAACAACTTAGTTGTAACGAACACGTGGTAAAGTTATCTAGAAGACAATTGTATACATGGAAAGCGCCTGGTGATAGTGAAGGATTATTAGAAATTAAATTGAGATTATATCTTGATAAACAGGCGTTTCAGAAATTCGATAAAGAAAGTCGTTGCCCTACCGGGAGCGGTCATCAACTCCGATCATAATCTTCTAGCTGCCAAGTTTAGACTGAAATTCGAGAAAATTGTGAAGCGTAATAATTATGAAAACATATCGGATATATAAGTAAGCTCACAGAGCAACAGAAATAAAAACTGCAGTTGCTAAAGAGCCGAACAAAAAATTAAATTACCCGAAGGAGGAGCTGACGATAGCCAATTTGAACCAAGTTGTTTTGACAGTCCGCCAAGCGTACTTGAAAAGAGATAGAATTAAGAAAAAGAAACGGATGACTGACGAAATTCTCAAACTTATGGATGAAAGACGAAATCATAAGAACAAAAACGTGGCAGAATGTAATAGGATAAATAAAGTTATAAAAAGGAAGATCCGAGATGCCAAAGTTAAGTGGATGGAAGATCAGTGTTGAGAAATCGAGGCCTTAGACGAAAAACATGACACTTTTAAGATGCGTAAGCAAATCAAGTCAATAACAGGTAAAAGCTACAGGCGTAAGTCTGCAGGACTACTAGACAATTAAGGAGTGCCTATTATTGAAGAGAAAGAAAAAAGGGAGATATGGAAACTTGAAAAAGCTATTTTCCAGTAGCAGACCGGATCATCTCTCCACCCAGGTGGAAGAAAGCCCATTAATTTTAGAATCGGAAGTTTGCCATGCAATTAAACTGTGATTAAGTGTAGGAAAGCTACTAGACCCGGCAATGTTCCCGGAGATATAATTAAACTCTCGAACAATGATAATATCAAACACTTAACGACACTCTTCAACGAGGTGTATATCTCTGAAAACATTCCGATAGAATGGCTGAAGTCATTATTTGTGATTATAGCGAAGAAAAAATTCCCTAAAGAATGTGGAGATTACCGCACAATCAGCCTAATGAGTCATTTATTGAAGACCTTTTTAAGAATACTTCATCAATGTATACGATCAAAATGTGAAGCAGAATTATCGGACACTCAATTTGGATTTCGACCATGCCTAGGAACTCGAGAACCTATTACTACAGTTAATATTCTATTGCAAAAGAATAGAGAAATGAATAAAGATTCCTTCATCTGCTTCGTTGACTATGAGAAATAATGTTCAACACGAAAAATTAATGGAGGTTCTTGAAAAAACTGGAATTAACAAAAATTACCTGCAGATCATCAAAAACCTTTATTGAAATCAAGAAGCTGAGCTGATTTTAGGTGTACATCAGAGTAATGTAAACTTCGAAATACAGACAGGGTTGCATACTTTCTCCCTTGCTATTTAATTTATATGCGGAACAAGATTTCAAAGCGATCTCAAATTTGAAAATATGGAATTAAAATTAATGGGGGAATCATTAATAACATTAGGTATGCCGACGACGCTGTCATTTTAACGGATAATTTACATGGGCTCCAGTACTTGATTAATAAACTTAACTCAATTGGGAAGACATATAATCTACACATTAATGTGAAAAAGACAAAGTAGAAGATAGTTAGTAAGCAAAAAATTGACCAGGCTTCAATCACAATTAACAATGAAATGGTAAACAATAGATAAATCGAAATATCTTGGCTGTACCATAACAGAGATTCTGGATATCGAAGTTAAAATCAGATGTGCCCGAGCCCGATCAGTACTTAATAGCATGAAAAACCACATGTGACAGAACCTTAAAGCACACGACAACGTCTGGTCTAGTGTTATATTTATATCCGGGTTTGTTATATGATACAGAAACAGCCACACTTAATAAACATCGCGTTATACGAAGCAACAGAAATGTGGCTGCATAGAAAAATGCTTAAGATCTCATGGTCGACTAAAATATCAAACCAGAAAGTCCTAGAAATTGCAAAGTCAAGAAGAAGGTTGAAAGAATGGATAGTAAAAAGAAAAATAGAGTATTTTGGACACATTATCAGAGGAGATACGGAATGTTACAACTTATAATTCAAGGGAAAATTGAGGAAGAAGAAGTACAGGACGACGTCGGACAGATTGGATTAAGAATATAAAGTAACGGACCAATACCACCTCAGTCCAGGAGCTTATGCAACGAGTAAGAAAAAGGCCGCGGTAACTGGAACTGTGATCGTCTACGCCTTTTTAGGGGGTATGGCACATAAGGAAGAAAGAAGAAGAAATATTTTCAACCTATTTTGTTTTCCAGAGAGCAAAGGATATTTTTAAAACAGCACTGCTTCATCAACTACAATACCGTAGCAGCTGATTGACTTGCTTCTGTAAAAATTGTAGTAATAAGAACTACGATTTTGAACTCTGCACTGCTTACTATGTTTCGCTTGCTGTCAGTTAATAACGCTACAAAATAAATTAACACATAAGCTCGGAAAATTTGTGTTTTTCTTTGCAACAGAGTTTTCGGCATTCCCCGAGGGTGTAAGTATGAATTTGAAAGTTCAACTATATTTTTTCTCTACAGCGCTCTTTTAGGAACATGTTAAAAATATATTTTTGGATTCCTTTAATCACTCGGACTGTTATTTACATAAACATGCTCTTTTTTGCTGTTTTTTTCCCCCTTTTGCCTAAAAGACAGAGTTTAAATAATATTTTATCGGTAGCTTTTTTTTTTTTTTATGGGAGTGTTTCTGTTTTTGTTTTTTTAATATTTTGATTTGCGATTGATGGGTGGTGACTTTTAAGTAATTATTAAGGTCGTTTCAAGTTCCATATTGTATATTTTTGACGGTTTTTTTTACGTTTTTTTCCACCTAAGATAATCAATTATTCTAAGGTTATAGAATGGTTTTACGCCGAGCCAGAATAAAAAAAAGAAAACGAAAATGTTTTTTATAAAATTTTAATTGTCATTTATCATCCGATTTTCAATTTTTAGATTTCCTCACAGGTATTGAATTTTATTTTATGTTTTTGTCATTTCTAAACTATCTTATTACGATTCCCTACGGAATCTTGAAAAACAAAATTAAAAATATTTTTAGGGGTTAGCGTATAATCTAATAAAGTTATGTAAAATATGTGTTTTGTGAAAATTCGATAAGTCGTGCTTCCTATTAATATAAATGGATAACGTCTAGCGAATGAAGTTTGAAAAACACCGCAGGTAATTTGCAAAAATGGTTCGAACAAAACGGTCTTTTCGGCTCCCTACCACCGAAAAAAACCTCCATAATAGGCCAGCTGATTACACACAGCAGCACCTAGATTGTTATGTAATTTAATTTTATGCCAACATGTCCTCCCGTATTCACACCGGAACAGTACTTGCTATTAGCTTATCGGACGCCTATGGTATACAAACATCACACTTATCGTGAACGCGTGTAAACTCAGGCACCTGTTAATTCGGGCTTTGATTTCAAAATTTAACGAATCGGCTAGTACTCTCAGACCTCTTCACTACTTCGTAATCGGCAACACCGATGAAAGCTTTATAGAAAGCAACAGTGCAGGAGTATCGAATATGTTTAAGAAAAGAGCCGATGCTGCTAATACAATGTATCAATTTAAAGATTATTAAACGTCTATTCAGTTCGATGTCTTTGAATAATTTGCTTATAACTTCATTCTATAAAGCTCTCTCGACCTTTCATTTTACCCCAAAAGCAACTAATGAATTTTCTCGACTAAACCATCTCTTTTCTATAATTTTATATGATTATCGTGATAATTTTTCATTTTCGTAGCCGCCTTAACTACTGGATAGTTAATTTCATTCAACAGCTAATTCTGTAAATCAGACTTGCAGGGAACTTTTTTCTTTTTAATGTTATTCTATCTCTTTATTGCATTTGTACCATCAGTATATCAACTAAAATTAATCGAAGTAATTTTTACCGAGCACGCGGCAATATTTTACTTCTTCTTCATTCTGCCGTCTTCGTCCAAAGTTGGGCGATCATCGATTTTGATTGTACGGCCTCTTGTAGTTCGGCTGGGGTACGTCCATACCACTTATCTGCTAGCCAGGACATTTTTCTTCTACCTGGTCTTCTCTTTCCTTCAATTTCACCCTCTCGTACTAACTGCAGAAGATGGTATTTTTCCGGATGCCTAGAGATATGACCAAAATATTTGAATTTTCGGGCTTGTATAATTTTTAGCAGTTCGGTTTCTTTGGCCATTCGATTGAGAACTTCCGAGTTCGTGGCATGGTCTCTGTATGAGATTTTGAGCATCCATCGGTATACGTACATTTCAAAGGCGGTTAATTTCTTCTCTAGGACTTTAGTGAGGATCCAACTTTCCATGCCATAGAGCAGTTATTATTAGACAGACACTCGTATCCGGGTTAGTCTTATGCATTTCATACTAGGAGTGTGTTCTCATGTGCGAGGCCAGTCCTATTCTTGCTCTGCAGACAAGCCCGCAAATGGTACATGTTGCTGGTGTTTGTACCGATCTTAAACGTGACCTGATCGCATTTTTTCTATTCTTCAGAATTATATAATGCCTGCCGTTCTGTCTCCAAGAAATTAACGACCACAGGATTCTGCCGCCTGCATGTAGAGCTACGACTAAGAACTTCCAGTGAATCCGCACCTGTTCCCGTCACCGTGCTCTCTCGCTACAGGACTTTAATCACATAAGAGAAAGGAAAAATATGGGAAAGAAGGTAAAGGTAATCAAAGTGGGAAAATTTTAGGATGGTCAATGGGAAGGTTTTTAGGATGATTTTAGGAAAATTTTGGATGAAATGTATAGTCTGTGCGGGAATTTGATAATGTGGAGATGGGTGCACAACCATAACCACATCCAGCACCAAACACACCAGAATCCGGTGGCATCCATAAGAAAGACGACCGGTGGAAATGCATGGCTCACACTGCTCGAGAGGAAGGAATAGGATTAAACTTGAGAAGAGGGTTATGGGGGAAAGAACATTCGGAAGTTCTGGAAATAGAAGAAGGAAAAGGGAAGGAGGAACTCCCTCGCATTTGCTCAAGATGCTAATGGGAGAGTGGTTTATTTCTGGAGTATCCATTCTCCTAGGACAGTTGCACAGCAATGCTAAAGAGTCTGTCCTACCCTTTGCTATTAGGGAGATAGCGGGGCGAGACTTATGGCGGTCTCGGCTCGCCAGGACTAGGGCATTCGACGGATACTGTTGAAGTTTTAGTAGACCAGTCCCTGCATAGTCTCTCCACATCCTCCAGCCCTATATGTTCTGTCGCTACTGGAATCGTCTGCAAATGCGACTTTCTACCAGTAGCTGCTCTTTAGTCCGCGATTGCTTATTTGTCCAGTTGAGCGTTCTGAACTTATTCGCAGCTAGCCTCTATATCTAGAGGTCATTCCACAATCCGCAGCCTGTGGATGCGTTCTGTTCAGTATGTTAAGAGAACATATTGCCTCGCTTTATCCGTTTCTAAAACCAAACTGCTTAGTACCAGAATTATTTTCACATTTGTCCTATATACGGAAATGAATGATTTTCAGAAATTTTTTTAAAATGTGAGATATGAGGCATCCGCAATCTGGCCAACGTAATTCGCTGAGCTCAAGGATTGCAATGCCTTTTCCTCTCTGCATTCACATTGTGTATTTTGCCAGCTTGGAGGAGGCTGCGAATGTTCCATGTTGTAATACGTGTCTTCTTGTTTATAATTTCGAACTTGTTGCGTGTTGTTTCATCATTGGCCGGCGGGGGTATTCTTCGCACCGTCGTCCCACTTAAAGGCTGCCCCGGACTAACGGCCCTTTATTCAGAATTTCTAGCCATAATGATGAGTGGGAAGTGACTCTGATGGTTTCCCGTTGCCTTCCAGAGGATTTTCTGTCTGGGTTTTCTCCCCTAGCCGAAAGGACTCGGTTTTAAGGCGCCGGATACTCGCCTACTCGCTCTAGATTGGCATTCACCAATCCGACTAGGGTACATTTGTCGCGAACGAGTTGATGATCGTCTGCTGCGGGTCATGCAGTATGGAAAGCTTAACGGCATTTATTAGAAGGAACACCTTCGGCAAGTGCACCCTCCTCCGTTTTCCTATCATCGAGTGAGTTTTGATTTTTAGCTTTTCTAATCAGCGCTAAGCTCGCCGAGTAGAAAATTATCACCCTGCACGTCGTGGACGTACAGAACACTCGTGGTTATTGGTTCGTTTCTCCGCCGGTAGGACTAGCACCATTTGGCGATCGAGTGACTGCTTAGTAGAGAAGGTAGCTGTAGTTACAACAACCTGTGCCCCGCAGGGTAATATTTTACTATAACTGGGAAACTCAGATTGGATTTTTTCTGCCAAATTTCCGAAAAGCCATTCATGATTCGACTAAACACAATTCGGTAATATGATTTTTGATAATTAACTCATTCTCGCTTGCGCTGTGTTCGTATTTGAATTGTAATTAATAGTATTGCAGCGTGAAAGGGGGGGGGGGGAGTTCTACAACCAACATAGGCTGCAAGAGGAATATAGCACCGATATCGGGTTCTGTAGGGGCTAAAATAACAAGAACAGGAAATCTTCACTTTTACTTGAAATATTAATAATAGCCGGCTGTGTTCAATCGGAGTCGTGTGTGTTGCAGTGATATTAAGCGTATGTTATTCGATATTTACCGTTTTTTTTATTACATGCAGCGCCCCTTACTTGTATTTATTTATTTAAGCTACCGATCGATTAAAGACTTAATGTAACCTACATATTGCTGCCGTAGAAGAACGAAGAAACTTGAATCGGGGAGTTGAAAACTGCGAGAAAAGGAAAAAGTTGTTAAGCAAACTGATTAAAAGACTCTGCCGAAAAGACGAAAACAGGCATATCTACTTCATATGTGACGCAATTAAAAAAAAAACGTTCGGATAAAATGGATATAAGACTATTATATCAAAAAGTACGATTACTGGCGAGAGAATTCAAAATGAAAACCCAGCTAATTGAAGATGAGAACG
Organism: Icerya purchasi; assembly: GCA_039619475.1. Lineage (NCBI taxonomy): Eukaryota > Metazoa > Arthropoda > Insecta > Hemiptera > Monophlebidae > Icerya > Icerya purchasi. The sequence continues at coordinate 292,816,282 of CM077115.1, read as the reverse complement.
GTTCATTAAAAACGGATGCTGCCGAGATGGCGGAAACGTGGCGGAAGTACTACTCTAAATTGTACAGCACGGAAGAAGGAGTTCAGGGAGTTACTGACAACATCTTAATGGATGAACTAGAGCCTCCTATTCTATTTGTAGAGGTTCGAAATGCTATAAACTGTTTAAAGTGGAAAAAGGCCCCGGCCCCGGTCACATTCCTGCGGAAATGTTTAAAATAACGGGTGAAAGCACAATACACGCAATCTGCAATAACATATGGAAATCCGGTATATGGCCAGAAGAGACCATGTAGATCAACATATATTACTTTACACAAGAAGGTATCTCATAAACAATGAGGAAAATTACCGAACAGTATCATTAATTTCACACGTTAATAAATTCATGTTAAAGATCATACATGAGTGGGGTTATATAAAATCTAGTGCGTAACGAGATCCTATGGGAACAAGCAGGCTTTATGAAAGGGAGAGGAACACGGGAGCGGATTTTGAACATGCGGCTACTGATAGAAAAAGCGCACCAATATAACGTTGAAATGGTACTATGCTTTGTGGACTATAGAAAGCCTTTTGACTGTGTTCAATACACTGGCCGACCTTAATTGAAATGGGAGCACCAAGACATTTAGTACGCCTTATCGCAAATCTATACGAACAAAGTACGTCGAAAGTCCGAATAAATAAAAATACATAAGCGAAAGACTTTTTCCCCTCATCATGCGGTGTACGACAAGGCTGCATCTTATCTCCACTGTTGTACAACCTCCATGAAGGGGTGTTATGTTCAGAGCGAGACTCGCCAATAATGGTGTTCAGAGCGGCCATCAGATTCTTTTTATTATTATTATTATATTCGACTTGGACGACCGTGTCCAGACGTTTTTATTACTATTATTATTATTGTATGCGAACTAGAGCGGCCAAGTTATTTTGTTGAAACTGCTAGAAATGATAATATATGACTAGAAGCGTACTCATGTTTAATCATTGATATTTTATTTTCAACTAAAACTATATCGAGTATTTAGACAACGGTGCATTTTATTAAAAAAATTAACCATTCATCTATTATCATTTTACATTAACAAAAATTATATACATTGCCTAGGCATTTTGCATTAAATTACGTTTTCATAATATTGTATACTTTAATGTTAATGTTAATATAGAAATATCAAGTGTTTAAAATAAATAATAACGAATTTAGAAATTACATAATTTATAAGAGAACTGTAACAGAATATGATCGCAGTTCATTGTAGTAGTATATCAGAGATTTTCAGGAAATGACCTTCGCGGTCTCTTTTATCCCAATCAACTTTGGTTAGGGACCATTTGGAAGCATGGGGAACTCTGGGACAACTGGGATCAGGAGGAGGACGAAGATCGTGAAAGGAAAGAATAATTGGAACATGGTCACCACCGAAGGTACCCTGCAAGTTTCTCTAATGACAGCTGAGACCAAAGTTGGGAGAAGAGAAGGAAATGTCAACCGAACTGCGAGTCTGCACGCCGCTAAAGAACGTCGGAGAGTGATCATTAAGAATAACGAAGCTATTGTTAGCGATGAAATTTTCAAGAACACGACTATTACTGTTATAACCAACCGAGCCCCATAGAAGAGAGTGAGCGTTCCAACCACCATCAAAAATAAAGGGAAAAGAGAGAAAATTGGACAATAATGTAAAAGGAAAATTGTGGAGATCAAAATGCGGAGGGACGTATGTTAAGATAATATAAACTGGTTAAGGATGAATATTAGGAACAGAGATATGCTCCAGGTTTGGTGACCGGACGCCAGAAGGAAAACAAGCGGAGTGATCGTGAACGAGAAAATAAATATCGTTCCTTATCAATATGGCGGCGCCGCCATATCCATCCGCACGATCAGATCGGATTAACTTAAATCCACGAATGGATATACTCATGGACTCAGTAAGCCAAGTTTCGGACAACAGAGCAATATGGATGGAGTAAGAGTCAAGAATCCCTTCCAAGGCTTGTTTGTTGGCTCTCAGGCTCCGACAATTCCATTGGAGAATATTCAACTTATGAGTCATGAAAAGAAATCGTAGAATGAGACGAATGGCTGAACCAGAATGCCAACGCAAGAAGCAGAAGCCAACGGCAAAGGCTAACCATGCAGCCAACAGGACTACGGCAGAAACACGACAAATAATGGAAGAATGAATCCGCAGCAATCCAGCAAAGAATAAATTCAAGAGAGACATACCAAAGATTAGAGGCCTTGACTTCGATCTTGGAAGTTACTGTCAGTTTGCATCACAAGACAATCCACAGTACAGCATGATGATCCTTATTTTCGGATGCCAGTCGAAGACGTAACGGAATGCATACGCCGTTGGTTAATAGAATCGCTGCCCAGAGAGGCAAATCGTTATAAATGCGATTAATAGTTACCATGGAGAAATTCTCCAAGCGAGAGCTATTCTTGATGAGCCTATATTTCTGGTAACTTGTCATATAAGCATAATCGAATGCGATTAGCTTTGCAATGGCTATCCTCGAGAGGCTCCACTGTGTGAAGATGGGGTTAGGCCATCCCACAGCGGCTCTCCCGACCAAAGTGCCATAGTGGATAAAAAATGCGGAAGAAATACCTATAATACTGTGGGTTGCTCGATAGTAGAACATAACAATAATCCAAAGGGACACAACAGGAAAGAAAGTAAAATAGAAATTAGCAGAAATGTACGTTACTAGAGAGAAATGCAGAAAGAGATATGACAAAGTTAGGAGAGGAAGCTATATTGTGGGAAGAAAGCAGATCTAAAATTGCTGCGGATAGGTTATTGACGGCGGGTGGGGATGAACCAAACGCAATGGTCGGTATCCCGTCCGAGGATGAGGAAGGTAAGGCTATATTTAAGTTAGCGTAGGAGGAATTGTCGCTTGAGTTATGTTGAGCGAGAGCCCAGCCCCTAGAAGGGGACGGAATTTGATTGCAAAGGAGAGGAGGAAATTGAGGAAGAGATTTATGAGGCGCTTTCGTTTTTCTCTGTTTGCGAAAAGTGGTGGACTTGAGGGGAAGTTGTGGATTAGGGACAGAAATATTGAGAGGAACATTGGCTTTAGAAGGAGGGATAGCGGCTCGGTTGGCATATGAGAAAGCTTGTGTAGAATAAGAATTGCTTCTAATAACTGAGCCTCCTGAAAGGAAACGTTTTCAAAGGACATTATTTTTTTGATGTCCCTTTGTTTAGTCCATTCCGGACAACTACGGTCGTTGGAACAATGTACACTCTTGCAGTTTCGGCATAACGGGGGGTTATGAAGATTAATACATTCTGAGAGGAAATGTTTTTGGGAACAATGGGAACAAACAACTGAGGAACTCCGGCATTGTCTAGCAATATGTTCGAAAAGAAAACACTTAGCACACTGCATTGGTGGTTTAACACTCGGAGAAACAGGAAAACGAAGTTTAAAAATGGAAATGAAGTTAGGAAGGACGTTTTTGGAGAACTTAAGTTCAACCGAATTCGTTGGAACCTTCTTGCCTTCGATTATTGTTATTGTGTTTTTTGTAGTGCTGTTAGAGTTAGGTTTCCAGTTGTATTGAACTTTTACCTTTGTTCCGTTTTTGTGTTGATCCCTCACATGACTTGGATGCCATACTTTTATATAATTCCTTTTTCGTAATTAAAGTTTTTTTTACGTTCAATTACCTTGGCATGTTGCATCAGCAAACTGAATTTGTTAAATGATTACAAATGAAATAAAGTGTACACATGTATTTGTAATATATTATTTTCGCCGTTAGCGTGTTTATTCATCAGATTCAGTATTCGAAATAGTTTCAACAGGTTATGGGTCCAGTATGCTTCCACTGCGCCACTCTGCTTTGAGCACCTTTCATCACATTTGGTACGGCAAGAAATAATATAAATAATTCTTCGGAAAATCTTGTGAATTTTCAGTTTTTCTTCCAGTCTTGTTTGATCTCTTATCATGCCGACCAGCCATTGTGCACACTTTGAGAATTCCCTTTAACTATTTATATAACATCGTTTTGCCTAATAATAATGCACGTTTCGGTTTACACTTCGTGAATTTTAAATTCATTTCTCGATTCCCCTGCTTACATTTCATTTGTCTCTTTAATCATTTGAAAATATTACCTAAATCAATATATTTCTATTTTAACTTTTCTGTACATTAATGCAAGTTAAAAAATGATTTTATTACATTCCTCTCCTACCCTGCTATGGCTGAGACGCCATAATATGAAATAATATTTTGGAAATTTTAAATATTTTTTGAGAGAAAAAAATTTTCAATCTTATGCAAATTTGCCGCCCTTCGAATTTTGCCGCTGTGGGCTATAGCCCATTTAAGTCCGTGATGTAAATCCAAGACTGCTTACAGCTGCTATCATTTTGCATTCGATAGCTTCATCTTGGATTTCTTTTGAAACTTCAATATCGATGCGAAAAGGATTCAACTTCTGAACATAATAGTATTTAAATATTTTTGTCGGTATTTTTGTGAACGATGTACAATGTTTTCTTTTATTTATACCCTAATTTCGTAATAATTTTCGTGCGTGACAAATTTTGCATATTTTCGAACGTTGAATAACGATCGCCGGGAATTTTATTTACCCTGAGATCAGATTTACGAATGAGGCCACGTGCATCTTCAGAAACGAAAGCACTCGTTAAATTTTTCAAATGTTTGTTTTCCGTTGAAATTGTAAGTTTAATTTATTTAAGTGCGTGAAAATGTCCACAAGTTACACGGGCTTTTGCTTTTAATCTGAAATCACAGAACTGTTTCCTAATGGTTTAAAAAGAGCCTCCTCAAAAACCCGCTTTTCGTATTCTACCGATCTTTAGAACCACGTACTTCGGAAGCCGTTTTTTTTCTAACCCTTTCTGCAGCATAGAACGGAAAATAGGTTGAGACCAACATTCCCTTGGTTTATTCCTTAAATACTTTCCTATTTGTTATTTGTTGATCGCAAATTTTGCGGAATTTCTATTAAAATCGGATTACAAACAACTTGGCTAGACTTCTTAGGTCTTCACGGACCACACACTGATAGTTTGTACACCAGCAATTTAGAAACACCAACCTAATTGAATGATAAACTACACTCTGCCCAGCGGACGAGCGGGCTTCATAATTGCGTCGTTTATGAGTATTGTTTTCCTGTAAAAATGAATGTACTTTACAAAAGAACTTTGATTATGTAAGTTATTTCATCAAAAACACAATCAACAGTCGGCTCTCCGTTTATTGATGCAACAGAGTCTAATAACGCAATTACTCGCACTAAAGATTAAAGAAGGTTGTTTATCGTAATAATTTTTGCAACCTGTCTACCACGGTATGATTGCCGAGAAGATAGAATTGGGTCACACGTTAAGATAAATTTTTCATAATGTTCTTTATAATGTAAAAATAACAACAGCATATTACATAGTAAAGGATGCCGATATTAACCTGTGCCATTTCATACTAAAAATACATATCAAATTATTACATGGTAATAAAATTTAACAGGCGGAGAATTTATAATAGACTGTAAAACAACTAAATATTGACTTTTTCTTTTTTTTAATTTTTTAGACGATGCCAATATTTTAATCTTTTGTTTAACGTTCGTCTCCACTTATTTTAATTCGTTAATATGTATATATATATATATATATATATAACTCGGCCATTTTGGCCTCGCAGGGGGCTGTGTGACCCCTCTTGCTCGCATTTCTGTCTCTTTCTCTTCTATACTTTGGATAAAATGATTAAAATTTACAACGTAATTCTAAATCGGTCCATATGAATATAATAACACAATCACAAAATCCTAAAAAATTTAATAAACGTTATATAAGATTGGGACATTGGGTTCGTGAGTTAACGTGTTCCGAGTTAGACGTAGTTGTACGCGTACGCGAAACAGAGTTTTAACCTTATCTTATCTTCTATAGTTTATCTCTAACATATTAATCGTTTTGTATTCGTGTTCCGATAAGTGTCAAGTAAATCGTAATCGCAACGTAAGACTTTGCCGGTCGCAGCCGACCTCAGCTGGTTTTTTGTAAATCAGGCAATCAAAACGACATCCGGTACTGAGTACAGACCGAGCATGTCGTACGCAACTGCAACGAAAAAAGAAACCTTCCCGTCCGCCAACCAAGCTATAATTTTCCCACACGTCGATGGAGCTCCGCTGCCGTATTACGCTCGAAAAATGGTAAACATCATAGGTAATAATATACTACATTGCGCCAAAATATCGAATAACCGCGTTCGAATGTATATCAGAAGCAGAGAAATCGCTGAAAATTTTTTCAAGTCAGGTGGAGAAATCGAGATTAATAGAAAACTAGTCAAAGCCAGATGGTACCGACAAGAAAAAAATGATAAAAAAGTAATCGTATCTAATGTACCCCTTCACGTCCCCCATGCAGAAATAATTAAACTAATCGTCTCCCACGGAGTAGTACCTACTTCAGACATGAAATTCTTGCGACTTACGCAGGAAGAGGGTTTGACTAATATCCTTTCAGAAAGAAGATTTGTATATATCTCAGCAGAAACTTCGGAAAAATTGCCGAACTCAGAGTTTGTCAAATATGAAGACGACGAATATCGAGTATTTTACAATGATGCTCAAATCAAATGCTTCATCTGCCATCAATTCGGTCACACAACGCAGTCATGTGAGTTTAACAGATCCGAAGAATATAATGAAACTCTGGATAAATCCCAAAAATTAACGTCCAAAGAATCAGAAAAAAATTCCTATAAATCGAACGATGACGAAAAGGATGTGAACAACACAATTAAAATTGTCGAATCAACTGGAAATGCTAACACGGAGGCACCTTCCAACACCATCTGCCAAAGTGAAGACGTACCTCGTGGTAACGAAAATTATACCCGCGATGAAACGGACGTTGTTCAACAGACCATTAAAAGACCACTATCAATCAGCACCCAATCTCACAGCGACCAAACAGTTGACGACCTCCCAACGCCCGCTAACGAAACAGAAACACCACATACAAAAAAACAAAAACAAAAGAAGGCCAAAATCGAAAATCCGGCAACAACTTCAACCGAAGAAACATTCTCAACAAAACAACTTTTGGAATCCATCGAAGAAAACTTTGAAAAAAATAAGCAAGATTATCCGATATCACTTTCCAACTTCAAATTACTCATGGATCTCGTAAAAGGGCAGCAAGATCCTACCCAATGCGTAGCTCAACTCACCACCGATTTCAACGGTATAATAAAAATCCTGGCCGACAATTATCTGCATCTGGAACACCGATCAATGAAAAATCGTTTTACAAGACTGAAAAAAAAATTAGAAGAATCGATTTCAGAAAATGCTGAAAGTCCAGACAATCCAGACAATCCAGATAACATACAGAAGGAGCCCGACATGAACGATTGAATTCGAATGGTAATACGCAATCTACTTTGCTATTTGTAAAAATTTATCTAAATCGTATCAACAATAATTAATCCAATCCGTTATTCTTAATACCTAATCAAATACGTTATTCAATGGAATTGTAACGGCGTGAGAAGCCATAAAAATGAACTCCAACTCTTAATTCAAAAAACCTCTCCCCAAATCATCACTCTACAAGAAACCCATTTACGGTCACAAATTTCGTTTCAAATTCCCAAGTATAAAATTTTTCGTAACGACTACCCTGGAGGCATCATTGCTTGTGGTGGAGTCGCAATTCTAGTGAATAAAGATATAAAAGCAGTCCCAATCCCTTTAATCAGTAATTTACAAGCCATAGCCGTTCAAGTATATACTCTTAACCATTTCAAAAGCCCTATCACTATCTGCAATATTTATATACCCCCTGATCAAAATCTCCAGAGCGATGAATTAAATGATATTCGAAATCAGCTACCAACTCCCTACATTATCACCGGTGACTTCAACGCTCACAGCCCAACTTGGAACTCAAATAACACAAATAATCGAGGTAATTCCGTAGATAAATATTTAAACCAAACAGATTCCGTTCTTTTAAACACCGGCGATAACACACATTTTAACGCTTCTAATGGAAGTTTCTCCGCAATTGACCTAACCTTTTGCTCACCTAATATAGCCCATTTTCTAAATTGGAAACCTCTCGATGACCTGTACTTTAGTGATCATTTTCCGATCGAAATTTCGTTAAACAATAACCAAACCCCACACAACGAATTGAAAAAATATCCGAAATGGATTATTAATAAAGCCGACTGGATTAAATTCCAACAAAATTTTTCCTTTACCTTCGACTACCAGCTTTCTATCGACGATAATGTCAAAAATTTCACAACCTCTGTCGTACATGGAGCCTCGGTTAGCATACCAAAATCTTCTTCCAAATTTCCTCCCAAGGTAGTCCCTTGGTGGTGCCCAGAAATCAAAACTGCGATCAAAAACCGAAAACGTGCATTACGCAAATACAAAAAAAATCCTACATTGGAAAATTTAATTTTTTTTAAAAAAAATAGAGCCCAAACTCGCTTAATCATTCGCCAAAAAAAAAAACGAAAGTTGGGTAAAATTTATAAAATCGATTACTCAAAATTCATCTATTAAAGAAACTTGGAGAAAAATAAAAATCCTAAAGGGCTCATACATCCCCCACACCATAAATTTTTTAACAGTCGACAACAAAATTTTAACAGATCAAACTGAAATTACAAATAGTCTAGCCCAACATTTTTCCGATGTATCAGCATCCTCTAACTACAGCATGTTTTTTCAAAACCATAAGATTCAGAAAGAAAAAATTGAAATAAATTTTAATTCAGATAACTCAGAACCTCACAATGCACTGTTTTCTATTGATGAGCTTGAAATAGCTCTAAACCATAATATCCGAGACTCTTCACCAGGACCAGATGATATTCACCCTCAAATGATCAAAAAATTACCTCAATCAGGTTTAGAAGCCCTTCTTCAGATTTTCAATTCCATTTGGGTCTACGACACTTTCCCCACCAAATGGAGACACGCTATTGTCATTCCCATCTTAAAACCAAATAAGGACGCCAACCTACCAACTGGTTATCGACCTATTTCTTTAACATGCGTCCCATGCAAAATAATGGAGAAAATGGTCAGTACACGACTAATTTGGTATCTCGAATCGAATAATTACTTAAGCAGTCTCCAAAGCGGTTTTCGAAAAAATCGTTCTACGTTAGATCAATTATTAGACTTCCAACAAGAAATAACATCTGCCTTCAAAAACAAGGAAAATCTATACTCCATATTCTTTGACCTCGAAAAAGCTTATGATAAAGTATGGAGATCCAAAATCCTACGTAGACTTCATTCACTCGGTATAAAAGGTCATCTAGCATATTTCGTACAGAATTTCCTAAAAGACCGAACTTTCCAAGTGAGACTAAATAACGAATCCTCCAAAATTTTTGGAATAGAGAATGGAGTACCCCAAGGTTCCGTTCTCAGCACAATCCTTTTCATAATTCTGATTGACGATATAACCGAAATAATCTCCTACCCGATATCCTTACGACTGTTCGCAGATGATATAAACATAGCCTTACGTTGCAATAGCCCACAAATAGCATATCAACTTCTTCAACCAGCGTTAAACAAACTTCAAATCTGGGCCGAAGAAAACGGCCTTTCCTTTTCTAGCAGTAAAACACACATAGTTAATTTCAGCCACAAAAGAAAATCCCTAACAGAACCAACTCTCACTTTCTATAATAAACCTCTTCAGTATAAAACCTCAACAAAGTTTCTAGGCCTAACTTTTGATCAAAAACTTACGCGGATTCCACATATTAAAGAAACGAAAGCCGAAATCCTCCGATCCTTGAATTTATTAAAAATAATCAGAAACCCTCGACACAACCCATCTCGATCCCTCCTGCTACTATTTTATCGTGCCCTAATTCGATCAAAAATCGAATACGGAGCACCCATATACTGTTCTGCAAAACAATTAGCTCTCTCCAGCCTAGACATTGTTAATAACGCAGCGATTCGACTATGCATAGGAGCTCTTCCATCTTCGCCTAATCTTAGCATTTACTGCGAAGCTGCAGAACTCCCTTCATCTTATCGTATAAAATTACTAACAAACAAGTATCTAGCCAAAACAATGTCAAACACATCTCATCCAATATCTAAAAGAGTTATAGATTTTTTCTCAATTCCATCAATCTCAGTCCACGAACCAATCACTTCATTCACTGAAATAATCAAAAGTAACCATATTTTCCCACTACTTCAACAACAAATAAATCAACAATATCAGCCACGGCTTATATCCATTCCTCCAATAAATATCTCGCTTACAGCCTACCCAAAATCAGACTACACACCTTTCATAATTAAAAATCACTTCATTGATCAATTATCGAGATACAGTGGCCATATACACTGCTTCACAGACGGTTCAAAAAGAAAAACACACCACGTAGGATACGCCTTTTCCATAGAGCAATCATCATTTCACTTCTCTCTTCGCTCGTTCTCTTCAAACAACACAGCGGAATTAATGGCCATCTACCATTGTATATTTCATATCAGCGAAACGAAAATGTTGATAATCTTGCAAAAACCGCACACCGCTCTTCCCCTCTCCTTCCCTTTATACCACAAGACCTCCAGTCATATATATGTGTACAAACTCAAAACAAATGGCAATTAGAATGGTCCCAACAACATACCAACAAACTTCATACTTTCAAAAAATCAGTCGTCCTTTGGAAACATTTATCAAGCCTCAATAGGACCGACGAAATTATTATTACTAGAATCCGTATTGGTCACACCAAAATTACCCACGGTCACCTATATCAAGGAATTCGACAAAACCCCACTTGTACCTACTGCTCCTCAGATATCATGACAATAAAACACCTTCTTTTCTCCTGCCCTTCCTTCTCTGTCCAACGATTACAACACAAAATAACCCCTCAATCAATATCTGATGACCCAGAACAATTAAATTCATTGATCAATTTTCTCAAAAATCCCACCTATACTCCCTAATCTAAAACTTATCCGATGGGCGCAATAATCCTGGCAATTAAAAGCGTCCCAACAAAAAAAAAAAAAAAAAAAAAAAAAAGATTGGGATTTTTTTGAGACATTTTTTCTAATGGGGATAGCCTAAGAATTACGTTGTAATTAATATATATATATATACAGTTTGTAAAATATACGAGGAAATTATTTCAGTTTGGAAATTATTCTATTTGTTAGAATTCAACACCTTTGATTTTATGTAGAGCAGGCTTTCTAGATGTACAAATAATGTTCTTAAATATTAGAAGAAAAGAAAATTAATTTAAAAATTGTTAATATTTTTATCGAACGAAGGGTACAGGGAAAAAACCGAGTAAGTCACCAAATTTCGTAACGGAGAAAAACTTATTTTTAATTTTAGAATGTTATCACATTTGTATAAAACTTATTACAATTAATTTTATTGCATAAAAATGTAATATTAAATGTAATGTATTGAAAAAATTGAAAAAATTTATCATAATATATATTTAAATCCATATTAAACTCGTACTCCCATTTGTACATTGAAGAAACCAGGTAAATCATCTAAAACAAAGTTATAGTGTACGGCCGGTTATTTTTTAAAATTCTGATCAACAAATTGTAGTACATTTTAATAAATAATAATTGAAATAATTTTATGATAGACTTACTTACTAATTAGTCACGAGTTAATTTACTGAAAAAATGAACAGCTTTTATTTCGGAAGCGAGACATGGACCATAAAGGAAAATATGAGGAAGCGTATATCATCATTCGAAATGTGGTGCTACAGAAGAATGTGGAAAATACCGTGGACAAAAAAGTCAAAAAATGAGAAAGTACTGGAACTAATGGGAACTGACCGAATATTAATGACAATAGTAAAAAGAAGGAAGATAAAATTTTTTGGACACTTCATGAGAGGTGAAAAATACAAATTACTACAGACAATAATAATGGGCATGATAGAAGGAAGAAGAAAGACCGCTTGGATAGATAATATAAAAAAATGAACCGGAATTAAGAAAACAGAAGATCTAGTCAGAATAGCAAAAGATCGAAATCAATTCCAGCAGATAATCCAATCCGTACATGATGATTAAGCAATACCCGAATCGGATGGCACGAGAAGAAGAAGAAGAATAAATTACTATATTTTATAATTCACAAACAGGATGTTGAAAGATTCGTTATTATATGACAAAACTGTATTTCTGTGTTTCGTAGACTATGACAAGGCTTTCCATTGTGTCAGATGGTGGAATAAATTATGGAAAATACTGACCAGTGTGGAGCATTTAATATTACTAATAAATAATTTGTACACTTGTACGGAAACCATGAGAGAATCGATAAGATACCGTCAGAAACATTCCACTCTCGGAACGGTAAGGGTGTATACTGTCTCTCGCACTGTTTAACATATACGGAGAGCTTATCACGAGGAAGGCCTTAGATGGTTTCACGGGAGGAGTCAGGATTGGTGGTGAACATATAACGAATTTGACGTACGCAGACGATACTACGCTCATCGCCGAGTCAGAAAAAGAAATGAGGAACTTGTGGAACAGAGAATTGAACAAGCAAGTATTAGGCTAGGTGTGTCTGTTAATAAAAAGAAGACGAAGATTATAATTATAAGAAAAAACTACACACCCCGGGAAATCTGCAGATAATTCAAGATGTGAAAGTGGTAAAGGAATTTAAATACCTTGGATCATTAATCCGTGACAAAGGCAGAAGTGAAAAAGAAATCAAGCGTAGAATTGCGCTGGCGAAGTCGGCGATGGCACGACTGTATAAAATCTGGAAAGACCCCGGTGTGTGTATTAAAACAAGAATAAAACAGAGACTGGTAAATTTCAATATTCCTGTACGGAGTAGAAACATGGACATCTTGCCGGATAAACGAAAAATTGACGCGTTCGAGGACTTGGCGGAAAATGCTAAGAATCTCATGGACAGCGAAATATACAAACACCTCGATATTAAACTAATTAAACATAAGAGAATTTTGAAATGAGAAGGGAAAGAGATAACCTTGAAAATGGGTCCAATAGAAGGAACAAGGCCTCGTGGAAGACCACCTCGACCATAGATAGACACGATAACAGTACTAAGCGTTCAAACGCGAACCACGGCAATGAGAAGCAGCCAGAACAGAAGTCGCTGAAAACAATTAGTACTCGGTAGATTAAAATAGATATCACGATGAGCAGTTATTACGCAAACGACTATAAAGAATGATGGAAGTAAAATTATACCGATTGTGCTGCCATCTTTCGTCGTGTGACAAATATTAATCAACTTGCATGGTTATTTCCGTGTTTCGCTTGACTTAAACGAGTTTTTCCCTGTACACCAAAACTCCAACAGCGTATAACTCTTGACTAGTTGGTTTTTCTTACAGTTTTAATACTCTGAAAGGTAGTTCCCGTTAACGTGAATGGTGACTATAACGCAATTGAAAAAAAAAATTGACTTACCCGGTCAAATACATTCGTGAAGTCACTTTCCGTAATTAATTAATTTCCGCTTAAATTTCATTAGAAGGGCACTACTATTGACTACCTTTTTTTCTTTGATGGATCTGGCTGTGTTCATAGTTTACCGGATTTTTCGATTTTTATTTAATTCCTCCGACTGCTGTATGTAAAAGTGCGCAGGGTATTAAATAAGTGAGAGCATTGTTCGGATTATAAAAGGCAATTTTTGAATCTAATGAAAGTGAGTTAATAAGAAAAAACAAAACATTAAGAACCTTAAAATTTGTAATTAGCCCCGGGCTTATGTTTGTTTTATTAATGGGCAAATCCAAGACTTATAGAAATCGTGTTCGGGGAAAGTCAACAAAATTTAATTTCGTCAGATATCAAGAGATAAGAATGCAGACCAGAGACAAGGAGTTTAAAGTGAACAGTTAAAAAACGCGCAACAGGAAGTAGGAAACCCCAATTTTAATTAGTTCAAATTTAAAATGGAACGTTCAAAGAAAAATAAAATAAAACGAGTCCTACATAGTTGGATGGATTGTGAAGTTAAGGTTTACAGTGTGCCGAGTTCATACTGACAGGAATGAGGGAACCACTTTATTTTTCTCCTCGCCAGTAGATTTCTTCGATACCCTATTATTATAGGTTAGGCAAACCTAGGAGCAACTTAGTGCGGACGAACACATTAGCGGAGCAACTTAACTAGCTCACCACCCTTTTATAAAAGAGAGAGAGAAAAACATTCACGCAATACATGTTGAAACTGCAGATAAATGGATCATTGAATTGTAGAGGATAGAGTGACGAGAATAGAAGTGAAAAATTAAATCAAGAGGAGAAAAACGAAATAAAAACAACTGGTGGCCAGTGAAACGTTAAGGCGTAGTGGAGGAAGTAAACAAACTGATAATCAGGAAGAAGAGGACTTCTATGGATAGACCGAATCAGTGACGGCTAGAGAAGGCGAGTTGTAGGCAGTATTCGATGAGACTTTTGCAGTGCACTTGTTTAACAGGCAGTCGATGGAATAAGAAAGAACATAATTCTAAATTTCAAAAGCGGTGGTCCTTTCACGAATATTTTGTTGATAATCGAATTTTTTATCTTATCATTCTCTCAAAGCGTGCAAGACTTAATGCGAACCTTCGAGCTTCTACCGTCAAAACCGACTATTTAAGAGAAGCAGATACACATGCAAAGGCAGTATTTTGTCTCATACAACATGTCGGTTAAACATTTCTCGCTTGAAACGCACTTGCTTCCTATATACATGTATTACGCATTCGCATTGTTCATGTATTGCGCACTTCCTGAAGAGCTGTTTATGCGTTCTAAAAACTGATAACTATCGCTTCTACGAAACAAGTTGAAAAGACAAATTTTCAGCTGCCTAAGGCGAGTTGTTCTATTAACTGCACTACTATCAGGTTGTCAATAAATGTTGGCTAGTGATTGATTTATTGACGAGCTAATAGCAACGAAAGCGTCATTCAAAATTCAAATCATACATCAGTTCTATCTTTATCGTTATGGTTGAGAAATTCTATTTATGTCGCTCGCGTTTTAGACAATTCTGCACGAGTTACATCATTCGACTAAGAAATGTGTTAAATACCATTCGATAAAAAAGCTATATCGGTACTACTTGTTCGTGAATACGGTTATACTGTGAATTGTAACCAGTTCTGTTAAATATCGAATTTCAAAATATTTTAGATACCGTTAAAAATAAATTCCGGAAAAGAAAAAAATTAGCTAAAAAATTAATTAAACTAATTAATTATTGCACAGATTTTAGAATGGGAAATTATTAAAATTAGCATAATATTTTTCCCATCGGCAATAATTTATTAATTACACATGTAATATATATATATATATATACAATATTGTAACGACGTAATTATCGATTCAGATTTTGCTACAACTTTTATAATGTTTTTTCCCGTTCGTTTTTTATAATTTTATTTTTAAGTTCGGGCGCTAGCCTTCACGGTGCAGAATAGGGGGGGAAAAGTAATAATGGTAAAGAAACAGTGGATTTAAGTGATGTGACCTCTGATCTCGAAACTTACCTCGGATACGGATTCCTCAAGAGGATTTCATCGCGAAGAGGGACCTCAGTGTGTTATTATTTCGCAGCAGATAAAAGAAAATTCTCGCCCACAATTTTCGACGAAGATGATTCCAAATTCCCAGATGCAACGGCAGAACTACCCCGAAAGCGGCTGAGTTATTTAAATTTTTCTCCTCTCTGCTCAATGCACTCGCTACGGACATAGGTGAACATTTACACCGACAGCCATGCCCACAATACACCAGAACTTTTACCTCAGCACGCATAGATTATCTGATTGCTACATGGGAATTTTGGTTGAACCAGCAGCATCTCTGTATAGACCGAAATTAAATGACAATTAGCAAAATATAATTCGAATATCTCCGAAAACACCGGATTGTATTAATATGTATGTATGTATTTATACTAGAAGGCTTCGCTCCCTACTCGTTCCGCTTGCTGATCCTCAACGCTATAGTCCATTACCCTCGTTCGATGTAAAATTTAAAGTTATCCAAAAATAAAAGCAGAAAAAAAAAAAAAAAATATATATGTATATTTGCCAACATTTTTTTTCGCATTGCTCGCCAATCCCCAAGGGGGCTCCTCAACCCGTTCGCCCGGGTAGCACACACGCGTCAAACTACCAAAATACTATTCGAGTTAGTGATGTAACGTCTCGAATTAAAAGTATCAATAAAAAAAAAATCGTATTGCCATCTGGAACTTCCGAAGCCTTTTCCAGGCTAGTAAACTACATAAGAAAGAAAGAGATTAGGAATAGAAATACTAGGACTGAGCGAAGTATGGTGGCCTAATAATAGATGTACAAGATTAGATGACACAGATTTTTACTACAGTGGCGCAAACGAAGGAAATCGCATGGCAGGTGGTGATTGGTAGACAAGAGTATCAGTAACTCTTCTTCTTCTTCTTCTTCTTCTTCTTCATTTACGTGCCATGAACTGCAAAAAAGGCCAGAGGCACGGAAAGTTAGGATTCTATAGTTGTGATAGAAGGTTAGTGGAGTTGAGATAAGCGAATAATTTTTTTATATTTACTTCATTGTTACTCTTAGAGAGTTCTTTCAAGGTAGACGGAAGGAAAAGCGTGGTGCGAGTGTGATTATATTTGTTGCAGTCTAATAGAATGTGTTGGACGGAGAGAACTGAGGAACAGGTTTCACATAGAGGTGGTAAGGATTTGTTCAAGAGGAATTGGTGAGTAATCCGTGTATGGCCAATGCGCAGTCGACACAGTGCTACTTCCTCCTTTCTGCTTGGCCGGAACGACGATTGCCACAAGTTAGTGTCCTCTTTGATGGAACGAAGCTTATTCGACGTTGGGGTGTTGAGCCACGAGCCGAACCATTCCTTTGATAGGCTACTGGTTATTTCTTGAACAGCGTCGTTGGCAGGTATTCGGTTGTTTGCTACAGGGAAGCATGACGCTGCTTCTTTCGCGGTGCTGTCTGCTGATTCGTTCTGTGGAGTACCTTTGTGTCCTGGTATCCAAGCAAATATGATCTTGATGTCCACATTAGCTATCGTAGATAGTATTTCTTTAGCTATCGGGTGCTGCGACTTATCGTGGGACTTTAGCAGACATGTTAAAGAATTTAAAGAGTCAGTGCAGATGAGGCAGTTTTGTTTGGACTGTACGCAGATTTCAACTGCCAGTTTAATTGCGAATAATTCGGCAGAGAGCACGGAGTAATTTTTTTTCCGGGCATGTGACATATTATTGGAAGTTCGTGAATATGTCGAACGATTGACGAAACCGGTTGGACTAATTTATTATATTTATTGTCTTTTATGTGGTTCATGTTTTAATGTTTTTTAATGTTTTTTTACAATTTAGATTATGTTATATATTTTTGTGAATTGTTGAATGTCAATATGTCATTCGTGTAACAGAAAATATAACATCAGTAATGTGTCATTTTAAAAAATTTAAGATTTATTATGTTCTGCATTTTTCTTATAACAAACTTTCTTATCATATCGAACGAAACTCAACTTTTTTTTTTTTTTTTTTTTTTCTCAATTTATATCGAACAGTTTAATATAATAAAAATCATTCTATGCTCAATATTTGCTGTACTCTTTCGACGCATTATATTAAAAGTTGGCAGTTTTCTAATGGTTTTGATTTGCTGTAACGCGGTCGCGATGTCATTATATTGTTTAAAGTAGGTCACTTTAGTTCGAATCTTTTTTCTAAGACACCGAAAAAGGGACTTCCAGTTTTAGTGCTTTATATTTATTTACCTTTTTGTAAACTTTTTTTTTCGCCGTTATAATTATTATGCCGAGTGTTGAACGTTCATATTGTTTGAACAACTGCTACGGCGATAAAAAAAGTATTTTCATATATTTAATATGCAACATCACGATTGAGCCGGGGCTTGCTCTTCTCTTGTTTTACATTGTAACGTTAGTCGCTCCCTTTTCAAGTCATTTGACGTAAAACAACCTTGTGCAATATGACATAGAATTTAAAAAATATTTCACTGCAACATTTTCTCGTTACCTTTAAAATTGCCTTTGATTCCGAAGCTACCGTCTGTAGTGTGCTGATGATAAATCATAAAACCCGCAAACCGGTCAAAATTGAATAACTTCAGTTACGGAAAAAATAAAACAAACTTTTTCACTTGTATTAAATATCATCGCGATAGCTAATTTTATTATATAGGGAAGAAAGAAATCTAACCCATGTAAAATAAACGTATTATGTTCTCAAAATTCTCATATTTTATACTGTCATTTTCTGCTCTGAATAATTCTGCGTCGCCCTTTCGTTACATAATTGAAATAAAAAATGCATTCTGATATTTTTTGATGTTTGATCTTCACTCTCTTTGATTGATCGCTTGGAACTATTTTCTCAGTCGCGATGCAGTCGCAATCCCAGATTAGTCAGTCTACAATGTACGAGAATAATTTTGAAAAATTTGCACATGTCTCTATTAATAATCATACATGATCCTCTCCCAAGTATGCTCCATGTGCTGCAATAGCCTTGGCAGTCAAAACAGGGCGCATGGAATTTCTCACATTCCGGTTTATTTAAAAAATATAGAAAAAAAAAACAATCTTCAAGCATAGACGAGAAGGTGTCTGAGATGTATCAGAGAGGAGAGAATGCTGCATTCGAATATTTACATAAGTTCCGTCTCTTTTTCCAATAGTTTATCACATTATCTTCAATCAAATGCTCGTCTTTTATAAAAATTTAATATTTGAATAGTAAGTGAGAACGTAATGGACACATGATAAAATTATTTAACAAGCTGCGGGGATGGCGTGGAAATAAATTAAAAGGCATTTAAAAATTCTGCACCAGCAACATAGAAGCATCAACATTTTTTGGTAAAACAGAAATTCTCATAAAGCTCTTACGCGGGAAACGAGGGGGGGGGGGAGTTTTATTGGCACCAAGCAAAGTAGTTTACAAAACAGCTAATTGCAAGAAGTCATTGTAACAATGCAGATCATCTCATTCTTCCAGAATAGAAACTGTTTCGCGAAGCCGCGTCAAACAACTTCAGAAGATCTCTTTTTTTTTTTTGTCAAACAATTCATCGTATTTTCCAACATATTGAAATATGGTGCCTTGATCATAGGTGAGAACGTAAAATCAATGATTGGAGCGATCATTCCGGACGCGCTATATTAAGACAATACACAGTCGCGTACGTTGGTAACCACAGACGACGGTACCCACAATTCCCGTGTATCAGTGATTTCCTCTGGAAACCAAATACACTTAGCTGCATAACATTCGTGCTTCTTCTGCGTGCTTAACTCTCGTTTGCGGCATTGCTTAAGATTTTCTTAGTTCACCAACATGTTTAGCGATTTTTCAGATGAGTGAGTTAGCAATAATGTCACATTGTGTGTTACGGGGAAAATATCGCGCAATAAATCGATAGCGATAAAACGCGGTCGATACCGTTCGTATCGAATTCGATTTTAGTCCAGATGCAACGAAATATTTGAACAGACAGCGCGCTGTTTACGGTGTAAAAATAAATCAAACAAAAGTTTCCCCCAGCGATATAGTTGCAAATAACACAATAATAACTACAGAAACACCAGAAAGCTCTAGTTCATTGTATCGTAAATTGTGTCTGTATTTGTACTCATTGGTTTTTTAGTTGTTAAATACGGAGTTTAAATTCGATTTTAAACGGAAAATTGTTTTACTCGAATGATGATCGATAGGCAAAGTTTTTTTACTGAAATCTTTAATTTTTTTTACTTTCGTATTTGTTTCGGGAAATTACACCGCGGAATTAATTTAGAGCATATTTTTTAAATTTACAGAGAGTGTGATATTCTTAAAGTTTCGAAAAATATTTCATCGCCCACTTCGACAGCCTGTTGTTATAAAGAGACCTGTTTACCGGTCAAATTCAAATTTGAAAATTAACTTGGAAGTAAAGTGGTTTACCAAGGAGATTATCCGGTTAGAAGTTTATTACGATTAAAGCGAATATTTGATTATTACCGGTAAGTTTAAATGGAAAATTAAATGTAACAATAGTCTGGAAAAAATAATGTTCAGTTATTTGCCATTAATATATTATAAATTGCGGATTAATTATTTGAAGCTGATCTGCGATTAATATTTTAAATAGAATAGTTTTTTTCTTTGTTTTTTTTTTCGTTTTTTTTTTAACATTTGTTTAAAATTATAAATCTGTTCTGTATTGTACTTATTTACTAATTTATAAAGTTTTTATTACAAACCAAGTAAACTCTGTACACGAATTTAGAGTTTTAGTGCACATCTGGAAAATTATTTGTAGTTTCTTATTGGATAGATTTGTTTAGAAAGTTTTAAACCAATGACAATTTTGCAAATGGTTAAATCGTTTTCGATACTAGCTCTCGATTTCTCGTCAGACGGAAGAAAAATTTGACGTACCCGAGTTTCGGCTACTTTCTCCCGCGTTCTGCTCGATGTACTTATCAAAGATGAATATCATTGGAATTGCACGTAGATCGTCTCCATTGAATTCGACTTGAGTCGGTTAATTAATGTAGCCGATTCCGCAAGTCAGCGACCTAGAAAGAAACAGATGCTATTTTTCTACTGTTCATTTTTAACTTTTGCATTTGTTATAGAAAAAAATAAAATCGCCAACGATTTTCTATGCAACTGTGTCCCGAAGGCTACGACGGTTCATTTCCAGGAAAGTAAACTGCTGAGCTATAACGTTTTTCCATGTTGTGCAGAACGATTTTAATCTCCGTTATACACATATTTGTCAGAATTAAAATCATATTCAATGATCATGCATCCGATCTGATGAACCGTCAAAAACTCGAGATCAAATCCGAATTGCGATTTGTGAAAGTGTCCAAAAGAATGCAATTCTAGAGAGAATGTTTTGTCCTTCTTTTTTGGGTTGCTTATATTTGACTTTCTCATCCGAGACTTATTTTTGCGCCTGGTTTATGAGGAGGCATATAACGATGGGAAGACATTTTAAATATTACATAAAAAAATGGACATTTCAGTTCCGTTACGAGAAGTGCAGCCCGAAAAAGGCTTGCTGCGAAATGAAGCCGAATTTAATGACCCGGAATGAAGATAAAAAAAGTATCTTCATGTTATTTGCGTCAAAAAAAATCTTTTGCTTTAAACGTAATTAACAAATTATTTCCTAAAATGTACTACTATGAAATTACACAAAAAAACACAAATCATATTAAAAATATTAATAAGCATCAGTTTTGATGAATTACCGTCATTATCAAGATGGTGGTAAAATCAATATGATAGTGAAATCTTGATAATGACGGTAATTCGTCGAAACTAGTGTGTCGATGCTTATTAATATGATTTGTGTCTTTTATATAATTTTATAGGACATTTTATTACTTCGGTTCGGCCTATTACTGTGAATTAATAACTTTGTGACCTACATAAAATAGTGCCAAAATTGTTACATTTAGATGTTCTCTAAAACTGAAGTAATATTTTTCATTTTCGAAGTCGTCTTTCTTCAAAACTCGCAAAAAGCGCTGCCCGATTGATCATCAACAAACTTCATTTAAATTCTTATTATCTTTTCCATTATTTAAGACTGAAATATATATGTATATACAAGTCAGTGGCAAACCCTGTGTTTTTCTCCGGTACTCGGGCAGAAAAATGTTGAAATGAAATTAAGCCGACATAAATTCGTACGCATTATTATATACAAATGAAATCAAATTAAGGAGCCACTTTTTTTTTCTTTTTCTTTTTTTTTTTTTTTCTTTTTCAAAAAATAGAAAATTAAATTTACGTAAAAGAGAACATTTGAATTTTGATAAAAAAGCGAATTTATAGAGGAACAGCAAAAAGAAATAACGCAAAATTAATTTCAAAAAAATGAATGAATAAATAAATAAAAAGGATTTTATTAAGTAACTTAAATTTAAAACTACACAGATTTTTATATATGTACATATATATATAGATCGCCTTCGCCTTATAAAAAGATAAATTGGAATATATTATTCTCTCGAACTTGAATTCTACACAAAATTTGGTTCTTTGTTTTTGCTTAAGGGCGCTCAATTCCACTCCTATTCCAGCTGTTCTTGCTGAATCCAATGTCCAGCCGTTGATCAAGCGTCGATCACATTTAGGATACAGTTTCCTTGTAAAAAGACTTTCCATCTCGTTTTCTGAGATTCCTCTCTCATACCTCTCTATCTTTCATAAATGGCGCTTTTCTCCTAATAAATCTACTATCTTAGCCCTTGTTTCTCATCGTTTAGACAAATTCTCCTCCCATACTATTTCCCACAGTAAACTTCCTTATTTTATGCTTAATTTCTTTTGGGTTTTTTCACCGTCCAAAACTCTTTTCTCTCTCCTCATCATCTAAAACTGGCAATCAAGAATTTAATTTTCTTATTAATTCCTCATTTCGTCTTCATTCCTTAATATTTACTGATGGTTCCAAGAGTTTAAGTAGCTGCTTCCTTTTTCTCCCCAACCAGTAATTCCGCTCAATGCTTCAGGCTGCCGGCACTTTTTGCTCCATCTTCTCCGCGGAACTTTATGCCATTCTTCGAGCCGTTATATTTATTTCCTCATTTGATAGATACCTAATCATTTCGCACTCCAAAAGTGCTCCGCAAGCTATATCCTCTCCCTTTCCCTCATATTCCCTTGACTTTATTGTTTTCCGCCGCATTGATAATCTTTCCCTTTCGCATTCCATTTCCATCTACCTTCTTTGGGTTCCAAGTCATGCGGCTATTGATGGATTCCTTAGCACGCTCAGCGTTACACTCCCCACATTTTGTTAAAAAGATTCCCGGTCGCAACATACTTTCCCTCTCCAAAAGAGTGTAGACTTTGGTGTCGAATGTGTATCCTCGATCCTCTTTCAATCTTAACTCATTTTACTATTCAGCCTCTTCCTGTTCTTGGCTCTATTATTTTCCCGTACTCTCAAACGTTTTTTTTTTCGTTATTGCTGTCTGCCGTCTACGGTTCAATCATACTTTGCTCCCATTCTCGCGGTACCGTTTTGCTCTTTCCCCGTCCCATTATTGTCGTCCTTTCCACTCTGGCGACTGTTTTTTTCATTTGTGATCCTGACCACGTGCCGTTTGAATGTTCTAGTGTTTCCTCCGAACATCCTGTATGTTCTGCTATCAAAGCTGAATTTTCCTACTCCCTGTAATGCTTTTCCTATATCTTAGCTTTGCTGTCTTCAAAAGTGGTTCCTATTCTTGTCTCTTCTCTTTCATTGATCTCTGACCGAATGAAAATTTCTAATATAGTCCAATTGTCCGGGTAGCTGCCATTGGTTGGTCAAACTAAAAATAAAAAGGGGAAATTACAGCCGCGTTAGGAAATGCATTTAAAAGTGAAGATTTCTGTTCACATTAACGAATTTTTCTATATTGTCAGTTTAATTCTGCTGGTTCGCTATATTACCACTTCCGTACCGCTCCTTTCGTCTGTTCCAGTCGACAGATTTTCGCTAGTGAGATAACTCATTTAATCTATAAATTAAACTCGTAAACATTGTTTGGCTGTGATAAAATCGCGGTAGCACAGTCAAATGCACTGTGTATAACGCACATGTAACTCTCAGTCGATGTAGGAAATTACTTTCCTAGAAGCTCGATTTGATTGGCTATTTATGCTGTTGTTGCAAGTAAGCGTTCGCTTCTCATTCGGCGACCCGCTAATATTAGGGAGACGTACTCGGAGCATGAATTCGAACAAGTCATCAAATTGTAATTCAACTATTAGTCAACAGCAAGAGTACTAGTGTTTTACACGTTATATGCATCTTTCTCCGCATTCTTAAATAGGGCTTCTCGGATTTTAGCTGGCCAGCTGGAAATTGTCTCTCTAACCAAATAAAAAAAAAAATTAATTTCTACTGCCAGGGAAGTACTTGTTTCTTCTTTTTCAATCTGCTATTTCGTCGTCCTCTATGACGAGAAATACCTGAGGAAAAATTGCTTTTTTTAATAAAAAAAACGAACAGATATAAAAAGCGGGCTAATGTAAGATATGAAAAATATGAGCAAAAATTAAATTGATAAATATTAAAATTAAAGATGGAGAATAATTATTTAAATGCGGGATGGTATAAAGAGTCCTGTTCAGGTGCATAAATTATTATTAAAGTCAACCATGCGCATTGCGCAATATCAATATATTTATGTATATATATTCTTGTTGTTAATAAAGAATTTTTCAACATCCTGTTTGTTAATTATAAAATATAGTAATTTCTTACAACGATCAAAATATAATAAACAAATTCAAGAATAAAATGTAGGCTTACTTAGAAGCGTTTTCGAACCCATTATCAGCTCAGTTGTGTTCCTAGCTGATGATAGGTTATACCCGTTAAAAGGTTTCTAAGTAAGCCGACATTTTATTATTAAATTTATTTGTTATGTTTTGATAGTTGTAATCAATTACTATAGTCGTTGTTACTTCTTGTAGGAGAGCGGTAAATTGCAGCATACGAAGTAGCATGGATATAATTGGTATAGTGCCGCAAATTTTATTCGTGATATGCTCTGTACCGTTAGTTCTGCATGTTTTAATACTTTTAAGAGCATTGTTTGCGCATAATTTATTCAGTAAGTGCATGCTGAGCTTGTGCATTTGTTTCTTAGTTCAGTATGTCATTTTAATTTTCGCTAATAATGTTTTACACAAGTTTAACGTTTATCCGATTTTCGATTATTTCGAATTCGCCAAACACGCGTGGATGATAACGATTTCCTCGTATATTTGGCAAATCACCATATCAACAAGCGACGTCTTTGTACGTAATGATAAACTGAAAATGTTTCTAACGCGTTCGATACTATGTTGGACATCGCCGTTAATAGTTTCCTTAATTTCTTACGCCGAGAAGAAATATTTCCAATTTAAATATTTGCAGATCATCCTGTGCATTCTATCCTCTATAACTGTAATTGTGAATTTAGTTTGGTTTTTACGTTTCTGCTTTATTCCTAACGAGCTGTCTCAAACCGGAAATGCAGATAATAAATCGGTCGCTTCAGCGTATTTCCGGATGCACTTAAATCTTTTCATCGTTCTCAGTACAGTGCAGTTCATTCAAAATGTCGTGTTGTGCATTTCAGATAAAACGCAGCCGTCGTACTTTTTGAACTGTCCGATATGTTTCCATGTACCGACAGCTATAATAATTGCGGTTCTATTGTTACCTAGTTTCCGCATAATGTTGCATTCCAAGCTAGAAGATCATATTTTCAACGATGCAGAAATACTACAAATAATAACATCTAGCAATAAGCAAGCCGATATTTCAGAGTAAAATTATGCAATACATAATTGGCATAAAAATTAAATTTAACCTATAAATGATTTATTATAAATTATATTTATTATCCTGCTATTAAAATGTAAATATTCTTATTAGAAATTGTAAATTGTTATTTAATTTTACAATTACATATTTATTAATATGGCGCGAATATTATAAGGAGATCTGTTGTTTAATTTAATTAGTACCATCAACTCGAATCGGAGAATTACATCGCACGTTTTTCACTGTCTAATGTAGGATGAAAGGGTGTGCATACGAGATTGTTGTACTTTGCTAAAGGACGAGGAATAGAGCGGTAGCTGAGAAAGCAATTAAATTGATTAGATGTGATTCTTTCCCATAATGGTAACATATTTGAAGAGTGAAGAGAACGTTTTCGTTATTTACAGTTAAAGTTGTTTGTTGGAAGGATCGTGTGCAGTTCAATATGAAATCGCTGATCAGGGTGGTCATGGAGTATTTATAATTTTTGTTTCTGAAAGGTGCAAAAAAAAAAAAAATAATCCTTTATCAGTGAAAGAGTTAAATTTTAACTCTTCTGATTGACGCGGGTCCCGAAAAATGCTAAAATAATACTTGAAAAAAAAAATAACAAATATTTTATTCTAGTTTTTTTCTAAGAAATATATGACATTATTTAGAATTTAAAAAAAAGAAGAAATTCAACGTTTTTCTACGTCTTGTTTTTTTGAATGGTTCATAAAATAATAAAATTATTAACGCAATAAGAAATAAACATTTAAGCATATAGTCCAGAAACATTTCCGGGAATTTTTCGTTTTCAGCTAGAAAAGAGATAAGAAAATTCGTTAATAAGGATACATTTAGTATTATATGTTAGAACCTGAAGGGCACGTATTTTAACTTGGGGGGGTCGGGGGGGCATGAAAGAATGTTATTATTATTAAAAATGAGTATTTCATTTTAATTTGCGAAAATAAAATAAAAATGTAGGAACATATATAAAATTATAAATAATAGATTAGAGATCACTGTGGAAGAGATCATCGAAATTATCATAAACATGAAAAATGAAAAGGCTCCAGGAGAAGATGGAATAGTGGTGGCAGAGATGTGGAAACCAGCGGGCGATGGCACAATTAGGAGTCTAGAAAAACTTATGAAATATATATGTAGGAGACGGAAACTATCCCGGAAGACTGGCGAATAGCGTTAATACATCCAATTTACCAGAAGGGCGAAAAAACGGATCCGAATAACTATAGAGGGATATCGTTGTTACAAACAACTTATAAGGGGTACTACTCTCTAAAGCATTACTCAAAAGAACAACGAATAGATGCTGAGCTGGGTGAATATCAAGCAAGTTTTAGATCATGCACGGAACAAATTTTTAGCCTAAAGTGAATATTATCCGTTACAGAAGAATAAGAAGTAAACACATGTTCACATCACATTTGTGAACTTCAAGAAAGCTTTTGATTCAATAGACAGTAACTAACTAACATCTTAGAAGAATTCGGAGTAGATGACGAAACATTAATCATACTTAAGCAGACTCTAACGAACACAGAATCAAAACTAAAATTTGCGGGAAAAGTGTCCAATTCGGTCAAGATCAAAACTGGAGTAAGGCAGGGAGATGGGCTGTCTCGGCTACTCTTTAACTGCGCACTCGAAAAAGTGATTAGAGAATGGAGGAAAATGAAAGAAAGATGGCATCAAACCAATTACGGTCGGCAGAAGTAAAGATTTGGACATGGACTGTTTGGCCTATGCTGATGACCTGCCGTTACTGACGGACAGCTTTGATGATGCGGTTAAGCATATCAGAAACTTAAAGAGATATCATGTGAAAGAACCAAATACATGACCGATCTAAAGAACATTCCGCGAATTGAATGGAAACAAAGTATGAAAAGATACAAAAAGTACGGATACTTGGGAGAAATAATTCAATCTAATATGGCTTAGACAAAGAAGCGAATAAGTTGAGAAAGAGAAAGATGGAAACCGCATTTTAATTAACGAGAAACGTGTATAATAACAAATCATTGTCCATCAATGCAAAAATCATATAATTCGGTCATGAAAACCGGAAAGTTTATACGCATCCGAATGCTTTGCTCTAAACACAGCGAAGCAAATGCAAGAAATCGAAATGAAAGACTGAAAGATTATTAGAAGAATTCTGGGACCGAAACAGGAAAACGGAATGTTGAAATTGAGAAGCAATAAAGAAGTTTATGAAAACATTGAAAAAAAAAGCAGGTGACGTCATACGGAAAAGAAGAACGAAACTGTACGGAAATTTGAAAATAATGGACGGAAAAAGGATGACGAGGAAATTGTTTGACTATTTCGATAAAAACGCGAACACAAAGCTGAACTGGTTTCGGGAGGCGAAAAGTGACCTTGCAGAAATGGGAATAAACGAAGAAGAAATAAAAGATAGAAACGAATTTCGAAGAAAGGTACATGATTGGAAGGACTTTCATGGCAAAGGAAAAAGGAAAAACAGGAGCAGTTTGGACGAAAGCTGATGAAGATGTACTGAACGGAGCGGAGAAGAAATGATAGGATGCATTATTATAAGACGCGGTCCAAAGACGATCAAAATCGCCGAAAGAAAGAAGAAACGAGTATAATATGATTGAATTATCGTAATATATAGGCGAAGTGGAAATGTATTTTTAATTCTTAGGGCGGGCTAATACGATTATTTTCAAGTAAAAAAACCATTTAAAAAATATTCGTAGAGATGAATCTGGCGATCTGAATTTGGAACAGATCCAAATTACATTTAATTAGAAAATAATAGAAATATATAAATAAAATATTTTAAAGGATGTCGAACCGGAACGATTCCACAATTTTATGGCTTAGTTATGTTCCCACACATATTCTATCTCGGACTTCATCCGAGCAGCAGTTTTATATTCGTAATTATTCTAAACAGGCATTCGTCGTGAGTAATGTTAAAACATTTACGATGATGCAAACATTTTTGTTTTGTTTTTTGTTTTTTTTTTTTATTCTGTTAAAAGAGAAATTTCAATATGTTAATTCAGTAACTCCGATAGATAATTTGGCGGGTAGAGATCTTGCTCATGCGTGGCCTTCATTTTTTTTCGTTTTTATAAAAGAAGAGAAAAGGCAGGGAGAAGAATGATGAATATGAAAAAAAGGAAAAAATCGAACAAATTTTGTTTTATTCTTTCCGATTCCGATATTTAATAGCGGTCAAATGGTTTTCCGTCAGGTTAAAAAGAAACTAAAAAACTATGAAATAAACCGATATCACGAGGTTGAACAAAAAAAATGTGGAAAAAAGCAGAAATACCTGAACTTTGTAAAAATGTTTAACAATAACAAAAATGAGAAAACAACAGCGATGGAAGAGTGCAATACAGTGCCAGTGTAACGAACGCCGTAATATTACCGCGAAATAACTGAATAAGCGGATTTACGTTACTCGCGCGGTATTTGATCGTTTAGTAGTTCCGATATAATAGTTTTCCGCTGTACTTAACTTTCAATTATCAAGTGTTTTTAACATTTTTATATCCAGTGTTCGCGGTAAATGGATTTTTCTCAGGCTCCTTAAATAACTTAAATGTTCGTCATATCTAGTTGCAAATTTTCAACTAGTTTATCGATTGTAATATCTGTATATCGTAATCAGAACAGGTATATTTAAAAAAAACGCAGTGCTGGATTTCGCGAGATTCATCCAACAATTTACGGTAATTTTATTTTACGTGGTAAAAGATATTGTTTTTTAAAACGTCACACTTTTAAATCTGTTTTTATTTTTTTTATTTATTTATTTCTTTATTAATATACCATACCGGTTAAGGTTGACCAAGTGCATTGCTGACCCTGACCTAAATCGCGAGTCATAATAAAAACAAAACGAACTACATATTAAATATTGTCTCTTCTCCCACCGGATCGGAGACAACTAGCAAAATACACTTAGTTTATATCTTATCCGAAGATAAACGATATATTAAGAGAGATACAGCCTCCTCTTCAAAAGTAACAATAGTCATCTTAATAACAACACCCAAAGAGTTTTCGCGATTCATGTTAACATAGAAATCACAATATTTTTCGTAGACACCAAGTCAACATTGACACATACCTATTTAACGTTTCGAACACAGGTGTTTATATACGGTCCATCATGAGAAACTAAACGTATTCGAAACGTTAAATAGGTATGTGTCAATGTTGACGTGGTGTCTACGAAAAATATTGTGATTTCGATGTTACTTTTAACCTATAAGTTGGAAATAAATGATAACTTAACATAAGTAGTTAAAAATTTAACATAAATAATCAGCATAAAGGGTATAGCCGGGTTTATGTGGGAAATCTGCCCTTGCGGCTTTTTCGACTCGCACTTAGAGGATTATTTTGGCGTCGAATAAAAAATATTTGGCCAAATTTTCAGCTCTTTATCTCAAATGACCTTCGAGTTTTTCAAAAAAACCTGTTTTTTCGATTTTATTCTTTTTTTCATAGCAAAATTCAAAATTAATGAATGGTGATTTTTTTCCTTATTCTTAGGAATAAAATAGATGAAAAAATATTATGGTCATAATTTTTAAACGAAAATCCGATTTTTGGCGACGGAAATAAAATTTAAATCCTTTTTTTTCAATGCTTTTCCGGAGAGTGTCACTAACCAAATTTTGTCAGAAAATGTCTTTTATACTCCTTTACACTCGCGAATTTTTTCGTAATTTTTAAAGTGGTAGAACAATACGAAAAAAATTAAAAAGTAATTTTTTTTAATAATTTTACGTTTAAACAATAATTTCTTTTAACGAAAATACGATCTTACCAGAGAAAAAACATAAAGAAAACCATAAAAAACCAGGACATATCCTGCATAAAGTTATTAGGAGTGTAAAAAATGATTAAAGAGTTTTTAAATAAATATTATTCCATGTTAAATTGTACATAAAGACGATTGTGTATAATATTTCCATGCTATTGGGAATAATTTTTCAGTCTCGATCCAATAAAGACAAAAATTTCGATTATTAATGTAACTTTATTATAATTTAGACACCGTTTAACGTAATTATTTTAAATAACCGACATTAGATATAATAATTTTCAACAATTTATGATGATGTTTTAAGTAAGGGGTTATAGTTTTCGTCACTGTCTTCATTCCGAACGACATTGACTTTTTCATCAATAAACAGACGACTACTCAAGGAGTTACTTCAACAACGAGCGAGCAACAACAACACAGGTGAAAAGACTCGATCACAAACGATTGACTAGCGGCCATCTTTCCTTTTTCGTTACGCGGCGGTAAATAAAAATTACTGGCCATAGCCGAAAACAACTAAAAATTGTGCCTTTATAAGAAATAACACTAAAAACGGAATTGACATACGGAATTTAAACAAATATGACAAAATAAACAAAAATAAACATTTTTTTTCGCCTGTGTAAATCTACTATTAACAAGGAAAAAAACTCTCTATAGATGGCAATGTAGTGCGCTAGCCCATATTTCATATAATTTCTAATGCTCTTCATGCAATCACTTTGCAGTAAAATGTTGAAAATTTTTTTTCCAGCAATGTAATTCTTAATTTTCATTAAAAAAAATTGTTTTTTATGAATTTTTTAGCAATAAAAAATATTTAAATTTGTTTAAACGCAAAATTATTAAAAAAAATTACTTTTTAATTTTTTTCGTATTGTTCTACCACTTTAAAAATTTCGAAAAAATTCGCGAGTGTAAAGGAGTATAAAAGACATTTTCTGACAAAATTTGGTGAGTGACACTCTCCGGAAAAGCATTGAAAAAAAAGGATTTAAATTTTATTTCCGTCGCCAAAAATCGGCTTTTCGTTTAAAAATTATGACCATAATATTTTGTCATGTATTTCATTCCTAAGAATAAGGAAAAAAATCACCATTCATTAATTTTGAATTTTGCTATGAAAAAAAAAAAAAAAAATCGAAAAAACAGTTTTTTTTGAAAAACTCGAAGGTCATTTGAGATAAAGAGCTGAAAATTTGGCTAAATATTTTTTATTCGACGCCAAAATGATCCTCCAAGTGCGAGTCGAAAAAGCCGCAAGGGCAGATTTCCCATATAAACGCAGCTATTTGCTTAAATAATAGCGACTGAATAAAATCATGTAAAATGGTTATACTGATAGAACGTCATTCGCCAGCTGGCTGAAGGACTCAATGAAGTTACATGTTACTACTAAATCTAGTGCCGAATGACACGACATATAATAATATTCCTCAGTCATTCGTTTTCCAACGCATCTCTACACGATCTTCCTAACCTTCGATGTGAACACCGCGAAATATCTGACTCATATTAGCCATATTCCGATTACCGCTGTAATTTAATTTGTTCCATAAAACTTGGCGTATTGATGAACTTCTTTAACGTATAGAAAATTGCGTAAATTGGCATAGAGGGTTCTATATGATACAAACGGAAGAGCGTTAACCATTTGTGTCGTAATATTTTTTACAAACGTTTGATATTGTTCGCTGCGGATATGAACTTCGAGGCTGTATCTCTAAATTAGGACTATCATTGCCATGTAAACGGGCCTTTCGCAGTTTAAGGTGAGCCTAGATTTTCTGTTAAAAATACAACTTAAAGTTTTAATTCTGGACATCATTTATTGCTTATAATGAAGCGCGTCGGCAATCGAAGGTCATTCCTAAATATCTGACTGTGTTACATTTAACCATCGTCTGCCTATTTAAATGTAACGGGAAGTAACTCTTACAATTTAGCGAGAAGGTAACCTGTAGACTTTTCTGATGATTTATCTTTATTTCCGGTATTTTATTCGGATGTTCTTGAACTAATGTGTAAGCCGGATCTTCATGGTCCCCAGCATACAAGTGTCGTTTGCAACGTTACTATTACTGTTGTTTTGTTAAAGCAGCTATATTCGCTGTGTACATCAAGTACAGAAATGGTCCCGGTATACTGTCTTGCGAAACGGAAGCTCTGATGGCGAATTTGCCTATCCTAACACGAAAAAAAAACTCTGCCAGAAAGATATGCTGAAATTACCTGAAAGATACTATTTGGTATCCCTTGTTTAAGTTTGAACAACAGGCCCTGATGCCACACCCGATCGATGGCCTGCCCGATATCGAGAAACTGCACAGCAATACTAACCTTTTTCAAAAGTTGCCGCTATTCGATCCGTTAATCTATGAACTTGATGGATTGTACAATGGTTAGTGCGAAATCCAAATTGATGGTTCAGAGTAATGTTTTCACCCGCTATTGCTGTAGTTATCCGATCATGTTATATATCATTTCGAACACTTTAGATGTTTAACAGGGTGATCTATATATATATTCATTAGGATTTTTGTTCAGTTTCGGTATTAGAAGCATGATCGATTCTTTTCAACATCTAGGATAGTAACTTAATCTTAGGATTAAGTAAACATAATAATATCTCTTTTTTAACAGTTCGCTAGTTTAACTAACTGGAAGCGAAGCGACTCGAGATCAATTATGTATAGAAGGAAAATAATGAAATGTCTCCCAAGATGTACTACTACTAGTACAGGTTACTCGAATATAATATCAATAATATAATGTTACCAATTAGGCAAAAAACTCGAATAACAAGAAAACTAAGTATAACATATATTACATTTATCCTAGAGGGTCTAATCTACGAATGGATAACACAGGTGATATTCGGTCTTAATTAAAATAATGAGTAATATTCCCAATCACATTTTAAATGAAAACAGTATTGGTGTATGGAAAAAGGAAGTAGTAAAATGGCTGAAGTAATGGTGTAAGGAATAAAAAACCAAACTAGGTCATAATTCTTTTCATTCGGATAATTCAGTTATATAATAATTTGAATATATATTTTCTTCTATGATTCTTGCGTCTTTCCTTTTTCGATATTTTTCTGCTGTATTACTTAAAGAACAATAAGTATGCGTATTGAATACGTAAACAACCTTTATGTTTGGTGTGTATGCTTAACTAGAGTGAAAGCGTATATTATTATAAATATTTATTAGACATATATTAATTAAGGCGTTTTTTTTTTTTTTTTTCGATTTCGTTCAATAAGTGTGAATAATTTTGTAATATGTATAAACTGAATAAACGATAATAAGACTGTCGGCCACTCACACAACGGGCATACTTGCCCTGTGAGACCCCCAACTTATTTAAATTAAAAAAAAAAAAAAAAAAAGTTATCCTTTCTTGGAGTTTTTCTTACTGGCAGCTTTTTAATAATAATCTGCACTTCTCTAGGCAATATTCGTTTTGTTGGAACTGTTAACTGAGTAGGTGAGCGTAGGTAGTCATTGACTATTTTATCGTGATTACTATTACCTATATTTGGATGTCGCTTTGAAGTTAAATAAGAAAATTAATCCCGCATTGTTGAACGGTGACAGTGGCAATACCAACAGCTACCCTAATCATGCTAAGCAACAATGTGGGAACACAATAAATAAATCAATACGGGAACAGAAATAAACTATCACACGCTCAAGCTGCAGACAATGAAGCGCATAGTTATGCAAACTTTACCTTTAACAATAATACGTAAAGAAGATAATAAAAATAATCAAAAAAAAGAATAGAGAAGAGAGGAGAAAAAATAAAAAATAAATAAATAAAAAGTAAAAATGACGTAGATATAATAGGTTGAAACAAAGCAAAATAGAAAGTAGTTCGTATAAATATGCGAAGAAACGAGAGAAAAAAAAATAAAAATAAAATAACATTCGAGATAAATATATGAATAATATGAATTAAATAAAAATAAAACTATCGTAAAACAAAAACGAAACTGAATTTAGCGGAATATGAAACAATGGATTAAATTTAAAAGTTACATACATATATACTAGTATATATATAACCTTTCACCAACGCAGTCCACACATTCCTACAAAGTTTCAGCTCTAACATGTACTACAGAATAAAATAAACAAAAATAGGAATAAAGTAATAACTCTAATGGACATAATAATTAGTACATGGTTAGTAATATTATTATATGAAGAAAACGGAACAATTATTACAATTAATAGCCAGAGGAAAAAATAAATAAAACAATTAAGTAAATGAATACAACAAAATAAAATAAATAAATAAAATGAAATAGCAACCAATAGTAAGAACGATAATAATGCTAATAATAATAATAATAATAATAATTTTGAACGCAATGATTATATTTAAGATTAATTTATTGTTATTCACGAGTAAATGCGGTGAAAAGTATTCAAATTCGAGAAGGTATTATTACGAGGTGAGCAACTGCTTTCATAGCTCTTTGAAATTCAAAAAGTTTCAAAAAAGGAAACAAATCAGTGTAAGGCAGTAATAGCGTATATAATATTGTTCCCTTAGAGATGAAAGAACTTTTAAGAAATAATAAAAATCGGGTCAAATCAATCTGGCTATCTAAAACATAATTTTTTGAATTCACAGTGTGACGGCTGGTGTTCTCTTGGTTGTATGCCAGTTTTCTGTATGTTTTTCATCTGTTGTCCCGTTCTCTATAAATATTAATGTACAACGAAATATAAGTAAAACGTAGAAATTCATCTAAAAAAATTATTAAATATTATAAAACACCGATTGGTTCCTCATTAACACACAATATCTATATTCATGGTGTGTATTTGTGTCTATTTTGTACCATGAATGTAAATTGATCCGTAACTAGTCTCGCTGGTTTATAATATTTCATCGATTTTTAAATAAATTCTTATTCTTTTTTTTTAATATTAATAACAGTTACCCTAGTAATTATTTAACTCGTATTGTTGTTGCGTTAAAATGAGCGCCTTCTTACATCAGAATAAGTTCAGAAATGGATAACGTCGGGAAATCGCGAAAAAGAGTTAGGAGACGAAATGGTCTCGGTAGTAGTCCAGCAACAACGATTAATTTGGCAACAGCAGTCACGATTACAAACGGCACCGGCCAGAACCCAACCAATAACGAGACTGCTCAACCAATCCAGGCACCACATCCAACGACAGGCCTAGAAGAACAGCCTGCCGCCGGCAATTCTTCATGGATTGGATATTTATGCAAATTTATCGCGGTCGGATTCCTGGTTGAAGTGATCCGCGGATTTCATCAATATCGGCTTCGATTTCACTGAAACACAAACGAATCGTGTTTAAATCGATAACATTGAACCGAATAACGATAATAAAACATTCGGTTAAATTTTCTCTATTTCTGTAGTGCTAAACATTTCGATCGAACGATTTTTTTAAAAAATGTATTTACCTTCACGATCGCTTCCGTCCCTTGTGTAATTGCCGCTGCAACTTGTAAATGAAAGTTAGTATAGCTTAATAGTTTTGCTGGGTTTATTTTAATTAACCACGCTGGAAAGGTAAAACAAAATTTTCTAGAAAATAAAAAAAAAAGTACTCGAGAAAATTTCTAGTAAACACGTTTGATAATAGTCTCGCGCATGTTACTTTTTATAGGGAAAAACGCAATATGTGAACCGGTTTTTGCTGGGGAACGAAGAATGTACGAGATCACGTTAATTATCACGAAACGACTATTAGGAGGGACCTTCATCCAGAAGCGATAGGAAGAAGAGTTAACTAACCAGAACTTATTCGATCGGAAATAGCTGAAATAGAGAAATCGATGGCAGGAACAACAGACCAAGAGGGAAATAACAGGATACAGGAAGCACAATAGGAAGCAGGAAGCCCTAACTTTAGGAGTAAATAAAGAGAAGCACGTTTAGCAGAAAGAGCAGAACACTAGGAGAAAATTTGATTAGCATCACCTTAGTCAGGATGTAGAGGGCAATAGGGGGAGGACACTAAAAACGATAGTGAGAAGAGGGCAATAAGATGTGATAAAAGAGTAGGCGAATAACAGAGACAAAATAACAGAACGTGGAACAGAAAGGAACTCTGAGAACCAAAGATTAGAGAGAAGGTTATATATTAGGATTTTTTAAAAGTAAAGGCGGGAATGAACAGCAACCTGGGCCAAAGTATCTGCCATTTCGTTACGCTCGACGACTCTATGACCAGAAACCCACAGCAAATCGACATGAATAGAGTGATGAAACGAAAGATTATGATTGAGGGTGTCGTGTTCAAAGCGACCGTGTTCACAGCGACCCGCCAATAATGGTGTTCAGAGCGACCATCGGATCTTTTTTATAATTATTATTATATTCGACTTGGACGACCCCCCGTGTTCAGACATTTTTATTACTATTATTATTATATGCGAACTAGAGCGGTCTGTATCTGGGTGGAAGGGGGGTTAAAAATACTCCCTGAAATGTCTGCGAAATAATAATTGCTTGAATTAAATGAACCGAAATTCAGAATAAATTTATTTCTTTTTAGTTTTTGACAAAAAAAAAGAAAACTTAAATTTTTATGAATTTCATGGAAACGACTATTTTTTATTTGTTTTTATTGTAGTGTTCAAGTATTGCATATGCAATAATTGACTACAAGGCTTTAGTGTACCATTTTTATAAATAAATATATTTCATGATAATATAAACACACACACATATATATATATATATATATTTATAATAGTATTTTCGTATTTTTGGCCCGGAATGTTAGAAATTCGGCTATTTGAAAATGATTTCGTTTAGCGAATATAAAGGAAAACGAAAATGCTTAGAAAGGCTGATGGGCATTTTCAGTCTGGAAAATAAGTTATTTTTTGACTGATAAAGCCGGAAATTCGGTAATTTTTGTAAATGTACATTTTGCCATTTTATTATTGGACCGTTCTTTTTAGAAAACTTGGTTTCATAAAGAATAAAAAAACACCGACATTTTATAATATAGATCTCTTATGAGACCAATCAGTTAAAAATTTGTGTAAGGCGCAAAAAATTTTAAAATTCGTTTCAAAATATTAACAAAAGCAATTAAGGAGCTGGACATTAGTAGAAATAGCATCTGTACCCATCTAGTATTCCGAATTATTATTAGTTGTTTTTTGAATTGCGGTGTTACCTTTTGGCTGATTTAGGGTAGAGATTTTATATACTTTGCAATTGTGCAAAACCGTGTGAGATATAGTTAAATAGAGAGAAAAATAAATCACCATCCAACTAATTAGCCGCCACTGCAGAGGGTGCGCAGTGTGAATATCATCTTGCTTAAGCAGCATTATGGCTCCCATCTGCGTAAAGAAGTGTCGAAAATGGAATAGGAAAAAGGAAGGAACGAACAAAAATACTAGGATAAGAAGAAACCGATAGAGTTAATTAAATGCTAGTACTGTGTGGTGTGATAAAAGTTTAAAAGTAGTAGCAATAACCGATAGTGAGAAGAAGACGAGAATGAAAGGTAGTGTAGAGTAGGAATTAATAGTTCTGAGTAGAGAACTGACCTTTTTTATAAAAAAAAAAAAAAAAAAAAAAAAGACGGGTCAGCGTCGCATGCTATTTTGTTGTCTTAGCATAAAGGATAAAAAGAGAGAGGGTAGAGAAATACGATAGAGGGAAGTAGGAAGACAGAAATAGAGAATGAAGGAAATTTAAAAATAAGGATATAATAATGGATGAGGTTGAATGTTCAATATATCAAATGACGCCAACAATAATAATAATCCGCCTTCAAACAGTAATGGTCAACCAAGCCGGCCGTCGGAGCCGATGTCCCTACAAGATGACACTGTCAATAAATCTATTTGGATGAAGAAAATATTATAGATATATTACTAATTTTTTATAAGCGATCATTTTGGCCATACTTGGCAATTTCGGAAGAAAGAAATCGCTCAGAAGAACAGCTAGAAAAAACGATAACTGAATGAGCAAGATAGAGCCTTCTCATTACCCCAAAATTCTAGCGCAACTGGTGGTGACTCAAAAAAATTGTTTATGCGTAGTAAACGGAAGCGAGAGAGGACAAAAATTAAGGATCGGATATGTTGGATAATGGGATCGAAAGAGGTTCATTTTATAGAAAGAAAATGCGATTAACCACGCTTTCAGAATTATATACTAAAAGAAACATTTTACGGTCGAAAACAGAAACAATGAATTCATTGGAATGTGAAATTTTCAGTTATTCTGCGTAATAAATAGAGCATAGCTATATTTAAATACACATACGATGAGAGCTATTTTAGACTTATCGGTAAAAAAAAAAAAAAAGAAGAAAAATGATAATGTGATCAGGGAAAAAACAGATGCGGCTAATTAATTAAATTCATTAATTACCAGAAGGGAGAAATCATATCGGAAAGCAAAGCAGATTTAGAGAGTGAGAAAGTAAATGAACCGTTTATTAAAAGAAATGACGAAGAGAGAAAATTTAATTAAACGAATGGAAACGTGGCAAAGGACCTTCTTTCGGAGATGAAACGTTAATCTCTTGTGTTAGAGTATAAAAGAGTAAGATTATTTGAGAGGACTAGAGGACACTTAATAAAGGTACGATAAGTAAGATGGTACCTACGAACAGAGAAAATAGGAACGTTAGATTCAGCAAAAATTGCATGTAAAACAGCGAGCATAAGTGAAGATCAAGTTTTGCAGAGTGCTTTGCCGGGAAAAATTACAATAATCAAATTTATAGCGAAAAATTGATTTGTAAGAAGTATTAGAGGGGGTCGCCATGAAAGAAGACAAAGCTTTCGGAATGTTCAAACGTTTTATTTAACCGTTTCAGTATTGTAGAGTAACTTTCGGAATACATGCGCTTTATTTCTAACAAAATTTACCAATGGTCGGTAAATTTACCGGTGGTAGTTCGAAGTACGATCTGAAAATGAAATTTACATGTACATAAGTGATCGAAGCCGGGGTTAGCGTATCAATTGCCGATTATGTTTCAGAAACAATAATCTCTTTGCTGTTTAGAAAGCGAAGGGGGCTAATAAGTTGTCTACAAAAAAAACCAAAAAAAAACAACAACCAAACGCACTTTCTACATGACATTACCATGTTCAACTTTCCACGGTTATGAGCCGTTTACATTTCGCGAAAAAATAATAAAAACATCGATTCATTTTTAAATACAGGTGTCTACCCGACTACGATGTTTTACGAATTTTCGACCATTCGGAATTTTTTATAACAAAAAAATATCTTATAACTGCTTAAATAATAATTACGTTGGCGAGAAGTTTTTAAATTACCTAGTAAACTCCAGATGGTTGCTTTGTATTTTTCCTAGCTATATTTTTAGTCAATCTTCATCGTTTGATCAAGATGCGATAGAAACAAAAAAAAAAAAGAAGTGATACTCACTGCGCTGATTTCGTATGTAAACGTACATTGTGTAAGAATAAAAAGTGAGTGTTCAACTGCAAAAGAATGGCCTATGCCAGAAAATCCAGAAAAATGAGTAGGAACAGGAGAACTTCTTGTCGTAACCCTGATCCGGCAACTGTGATTAATTTGCTAACTACGGTCACGATATCAAATGACGCCAACAATAATAATAATCCGTCTTCAAACAGCAATGGTCAACCAAGCCGGCCGTCGAAGCCGATGTCCCTACAAGATGGCACTGTCAATAAATCTACTTGGATCGACCGCTGGCATCTCTGGAAGGTTAGCTTATTAGCAGTTATTCTCGGACTGGCCACTTACGTGAAATCACTCTGACCGGATCAGCGCCGTCGAAGCAATTTCATATTAACTTTTTCAAGTTCCTCCAGTTGCTTTATACCAGATACCGTTAAAATTTGGCAATGGCAGCTGTTCTCTCGGACGCCAGATTCCAATTTGCAGAAAATTTCAACGTACTAAATTTTTCCGCGACATTCGATTGTGCGTGCGGCAAACTTGTGGTGTTCTTCCCTTTTCGTTGTAATTAATATTATCGTTACGATGTGAAATAATAAAAATTTTCGATAAAAAATTGGTTAAACGTTGTCGCATTAATCGCTTTGCCGGAGAGTGAGCAAATGAAAAATTAAAACGTTTATTAAATTTGTTCATTCTCGCTGTCGCAGTTTCAGCCGCGGTAGGAATAGACTCTATACTGTACTTCTAGGAAAGTGCAGCTGTAAAAATATCTTATGAGGAAAATCTTTAAAAATTTTTTTCCGTGCGATATTGAATTTTTAAGTTTCAACCGACGCTTCATGGCTTTATTGACTAAAATTCCATCACGATCAAAGTTCTGCCTTAATGTAACTCATTGACAGCGAAGCTACAATTATCGGATGCTTCTTCTTCTTCTATGTCGCGTTGTCTGTGTTCAGACGTCGTGACCAATCATGAACATATTTCAACAATTTTTCTTCATTTCTCTCGATTTTGAGCTGCTTCTGCCAGCTGTTATGTTGATAGGCTCGTTGTGTTTCTAATATAATCAATAAACCTGGTCGGAGGTCGTCCTCTATTCCTTTTACCTTCTATTATTCCCTGTATGACCATTTTTTCCAATCCTTCTCGGCGCATCACATGGCCGAAGAATCTCAGGGCCCGCCTTTTTAACACTTGCACTAATTACTCTCGCACTAATCTTAATTATAATTTGTAGAAGGATGACACAATATTTCCGACATAGAAAAATTTGTCGCTATTTCGGTGATTATGAAATTTAATAATTTGTAAATGCCATCGCAGAGGACAGTCCGAAAAGTGTCGAAAAAGCGTCCATCCCACGAGTCCCGTGTTAAAAATGTTCTTGTTATGAAATAGGTAATTTTGAATTTGACAGCCGGCATTATTGTTGACATTAGTTTAAACGGAGGCTTTGGCGCGTGTTCTGCGTAAACGTTATAACTCTAGAAAAAATGGAGAAAAACCAATATGAAGTGATAATTGCAAAAAAGTCTGGAACCGCGGAGGGCTGATGGGAAAGAATTAATAAAACAACAGACTGTGAATCATCAGGATATCTAGAAATAACCTAATCGTATAATGAGCTAAACTTTATCAGAGATGAAAAGAGTTCTAAGTGGAGTCGAGCGTGTGCGGTTATATCGAACGCGGCATAGCCAAAGAACAAGATGTTAACAACAACGGCCATTTGATCCAGGATCGAATTTTGAGTTTTTAATGTAACGAAATAAAAAATTTTAACACTGACGAACCTCCGGCATAAAAGTAGTGATGCCGGCTAATTTTCCATTATTAGTAATATTTAACTAATGAGAAATAAAGGATATGTATTGATTACAATGACTTCTTTTTGATTTATTACAATAAAAGCTAGAAGACTTTTCCAGTGTACTTTGATGATATTGCAAAAGAGAACCTCACGCCAAGTTTTAGTTTAAAATATTTTAAAAATTAAAATAAAAATGTGTCATGGAAGTGCTGCATGTTTCGGTCACCCTTTTTTAGTAGAATTAACACAAATTTCTGAATTCCCTTCTTTCTATATCATACTAAATGACAGTGATGGACACAAATGATATGAACTTAACTCATATTCATGGTGTACGAACGAACAACGCTGGCCCGTCATTGTAAAGGTGATTTTTTTTTATTATTATTAGAATCTAAGATTAGAGAGTAGCAAATGATTCGCGGGCTAATGTATGGCGTAACCCGAGTTAGTTGTCGAAATATAGTAAGACGTAACGGTAGCATTATAACGTAATAAAAACTTTATCAGTTATGAGGTTGTTTTCCGGTAAGAATAGAATGTAATTTTTCAGTTGTTCAAAAACGAAGTGTTAGATTAAAAGTCATTGCTGGAGGGATGAGAAAATTTTTAGTTTTTGTAGCTTTCTAATTTGCATATATTGAAAAAGTAAGATAAAAAACCGTGTACTTCTTTTTCTCCGACACCGATTGAATTTAAGTAAAAATATTTTCGCGTCTCCTACAAATTTGATATCTGATAAATTTCATGAACTTGGCGTGTAAAAGCTTTACAGCTTGCGTAAATATTGAATATTCATGACAATGCAGTGTGACTCATGTTAAGTCAGCGAGCTCGCAGCAGGAAGCGGAAAATTACGTTTTACTTGAAACGATGTGAAAAAACTTTTTGAAACGTTTTACGTGAGCTATCTCATTTTTTCTATGACACCGTATCACACTGCCAATTGAAGAAATATACGTAAGATCACGTTCGCGGAAAGATCATTTTACTGCCCTGATTTCGTTTACGGTGATTTAATTGCTATCTTATGCACTATTTATATTTTAACAAATCTCTAGCTTCCTGTCACGTTCTTCGTTATCTATGAATGATATACTTACTTTCCCCGTACTATACTCTTTCCAAACAATCAATCTTGTACTCCGATGTTGTTCGGACCACTGTACGAAAAGACGTACAACTAGGGCGACTAAGCGGGCGCAATTTATTCGCTTATATACGTAACTAGAGAAATACTAAAACGCTCTTTTGTTTTTTTTGGCCTGGTTTTTCCTTTTAACCTTTTAGCCAGTTTATACATATGTTAAACGTGTGGTGGTCATATATTTTTCAAGTTTTAAAGTTGAACATTGCATTTCTTAAGGAGTATTGATGAAGGACTCTTTACATGCTTAATGGATATTTGTAAAAATGGATACGCTGTATATATACATATGTATATCGGCAGTGTGTGATATAAGTTCTTCTCTTTGGAATCGAGTACAATAGGAGATGATTAATATTTTCCTCATAGTCTTTATTACGGTATTGGCATTTATCCGATAATTCGATGATGCACAGTTTCCTTAATCGGTCTAACAGTTGGCAAAAGCGATTTCTTTTAAATCTGTAGATATATTATCAGGCTACATTTGAGTGCACAAATTATCGCGTTTATGTTTAAAACTGACTTAAAAACCATCGATTAAATAAAAGAGTGTAAGCGTTCTGTGTAAGTTATATACTGAAAGATTAAACTCATAATAATGAATAAATTATAAAACACAATCGCATCTATGAAAAATAAATATATTTGTATTTAAGTTTCGAGTGACCATGATCCATAATCGCGGCATTAAATATTTTTTTAAAAAGCAAACGGAACATATATAGGTACACAAGGGCGTCGCCAGCCGATGGGCTGGGGGGGGGCAAGATGATAGAAACAGCATATTAGTTATAGGAAAAATAAAATTTATAAGTTGTAAAGGCTTAATATTTTATTAAACAAAAATAAAATCTTAATTAAAACATAATTTTCGTGGGTTTCTGGCAAATTGTTCATGATTACGCGCCTATGAATACTCATCATGGCCAGTTGATTAAAAAGTTTCAAGGCTCCAGGGGGGGCAGCTGCCTCCTGCCCCCCGCTGGCGGCGCCCATGTAGGTACATATATACATATATATATATATGTATGTATACAGAGCCGTACCCAAAATTTTGAAATGGGGGGGGGGGGGGATTTTCTTTTCATATTTTTTTTATAAATAACAATACGTTTTTCACTAATATTTATAATTCATATTATTAATAATTTACATCATTTTGATTTAGATATTAATAATTTACATAAATGAATTACTGTATAAACATTAATAAAAATTACATACGTTAATGATTATACTTGTAATAAAAAGATTTGCATAAAATAATAATGAAGTACCTAAAAATATGGGGCATATTTTTTATTTTTTTTTTAAATGTAAAAACAACTTAAAAAATCATCAATATTTATTTAAAATTTTTAATTTTTTTCAGATTTTTGTTTATTTATAATAACTATTTCAGTTCTAATGGTGGTGGGGGGTTAACCGCCCGCCGGTGGATATGCCTTGTTTGTGTGTGTATATATATATATATACACCCACGCACACACACACACACACACACACACACACACACACATATATATATATATATATATATATATATATATATATATATATATATATATGCACACACGCATACACACACACACACACACACACACACACACACACATATATATATATATATATATATATATATATATATACACCACACACACACATATATATATATATATATATATATAAAAACCGATGTGTATCGACACATCGATTGTATACATATCTCGTTGAGTTGATATATTTCAAAAAAATAATTAAATAGACTGTTGATATCAATAGGTTCAAAAATTTTTTTAAATTAACGAATAGGTCAAATAAAATAGAATAAAATAAAATATCAACACTTACATATCGAATAATGGATTATTATTCTGTATTTGATAATAATAATATTATGTTTGCACTTATTTGTATGTTCTGCAAAATTTAACAAATTCTGATCTTTAATTACTTTTATTATTTTCATGTTGTTTCTATATTA
Organism: Icerya purchasi; assembly: GCA_039619475.1. Taxonomy (NCBI): domain Eukaryota; kingdom Metazoa; phylum Arthropoda; class Insecta; order Hemiptera; family Monophlebidae; genus Icerya; species Icerya purchasi. The sequence continues at coordinate 292,771,647 of CM077115.1, read as the reverse complement.
TTATTAATGGTGCGTTTATTTTTTATTAGATCTTCGGTTAATTTTGACTTGTCTACATATCCATATCTATTTGCACCCAGATGATCTACAAATCATATTTTAGATGATCTTTTCGTCTGTCGTATATTATAAACTTTCTTACAACTTTTCCATATTAGCTTATAAATTACTAGATTATTATGTTTATTATTGTTAGTGGTTGTTGAAGTATTGATGTTTACTATTTCATTGAATAAATTCTAAAGGCGAAGTTTAAATTGTTAAGTTTAAATAGTTTTGTAACTTCTATGTATTACGGAATAGAGATGTAAGTGAATTTTGATCGGTTTTTGTTATTATTTTTATATTTAACTGTTATTTTTGTAGACATATCTTTTTTACATTTATGGAATACTTTGTCTATAATATTTTTACTGTAATTATTCTCCGTAGCAAAATGTTTTATCAAATGAATTAATAGGCATATACACTTTCATAAAAGAACAGTATATTTAATATTATTTTTTTTTTTAAAGTATGTATGTCTATTGATTCATTTGATAAATAATATAAATAATGTGTTTATCAAATTTTAATATTAATAACATCAAAATGTTTTATTTTTGTATTGTCACTTATTGTTAATGGTATATGTTGAAGACGGTGTGGTGGAATGTGAATGTTAATTTTTACTGACTACTAGACGGACGGCTAGAGAAATAATTTATTGTGGCATGTGAGTTTGCTTCCTATAAATATTGTGAAATAATTTATTCTGCGTTTTAATAGTTAAATCTAAGAAATTAATGATATTATTGTCTCTATTTTTATTGCGTATTGTAAATTTGTAATTTAGTTCAGAAAATATAAAAGATTATTATAATTATTTACGTCATTATTATTACCATGTTACATCGTCAATATATCTGTTATATAGAAAGTTACATATTATTTTCGATATAGCCGTCTTTACAGGATTGTAAAATCATTTCACTGAAGATAGATGAAGTTGGTAATCTCCTAGAGGTAAACCTTTATGTTATTATTAAAGCTGAAATAATTTTGTTAACATATAGTCCGAGTTGTGTTAATAAGTTCGATATTGAATAATGTATTATTGTTATTATTCTGTAACTTTTGTTGAACGACAGGAATAACTTCTGTCGGTATAAAGCTCAGATATAGAAATTAATTTGACGGAGCGTTATAATTTGGCGTTTTAGGTTAACGATAAAATTGAAATTGAATTTACATTAATGTTAAAAAAGTGTTTGATTGAAATTAAGTTCCTTGTTTTTACTAAATACATCGATCGCGCGGGGTACGAGGTATGTTAATATGGAATTATTCGATTCGTACATTTATTATCGTTTATTTTGTAAGCATCGTGTCTACGTATATCTTGACTCCTAAATATACGGAAAAATACATTTGCCGATTTTTCAGAAAATCTGATGCATCGTTTGAGATCAAATTCGATTAATCTACAATCATAAAATTAACAGCATTCTGCGTCAAATTACCCCAGTCACGACAGATACCGTTCAAAAATACACGAATTCTGTTTTGACATTTTAGAATAGTATGGAATTTCAGTGAACCGATTTAACACAACAATTTTGTTCTTGTTTTGTTAATTTATACTAATTTTTGTTACAGATTTAAGAATCAAAGCCAGATATTAATGTTAAATATAAATTTTAAAGTTGTTCGTGCTTTGTTTATTTAAGAATCACTTAATTAAAATTCTGGCACTACGCCTGTCCCTTATCATATACGAGTATTATTTTTGTAAAATCCCTAATAAAATATAAACTTTTGAAAAGAAATTTCTGAAACACGATATATTACAAGTTCGCCGAGAAAGTAAAATCTAATTCAAACTTTAATGTAAATCCATTAAATTTTTTTGTGAAACGATGAAGATGGAGATTTACTCAACGTTTTCAAATGGTGCGAATGAAATTATAGCGTTTGAACTATCGATAAAAATATCAAAAATAGAATGTTTTATTAAAACTCAAAATTGAAATAAACAGATTGCATCGATATTGTCGAACGATTAAAATGATCAATATGGTGTGTGCAGCGCACGTTACAGTAATTATCTAAATTACATTTTGATGTGGTCGATTTTTGAAATAAATAAGCAAGGCCATCTGAAATTGTAATTTTTAATGAGATGAATTTTAACTCTGCAACAAAATTTAAAAAATGGAAAATTTTTTCGTTTTAGAATAAAAAAAAATCTCGTTCCGCTGTGGGTGCATTTCAAAAGTACACTATTTCAGTAGTGTAAAATTCAATTGTAATAAATTCTTTTGCGTGCTGATTAGTGTAAAATTTGTGCAGTGTATGTCGAAAAACAATGTAAAATTATTAATCTAACGGAATGTATAACTGCGGTTGGTACACCTCTACTTTGTCTGCGTTTTTTTTTTTAGATTAAACGTGTACAGCGTGTTGTAAAAATGGAAAAAGGTAAAAAATAATTTTTGTTTGTTCTTCAATACGAACGTAACTGATCGGGGAAATATATTTAAAAGTAATAACGTACATGACTTATGAAAGAGAATGCCATTTAAAACAACCGTTGCTTTACTCGACATGTGATAATAAATGTAAAGTTAGACTGCTGGAAAAGATGGCGCGCGGACAAGCTGTTTTGGAAATATCTTCAAATGTCAAACTTGGAATTATCTGACACGATTAGCAATGGTGCAATGTTTAGTGTGATTGCATCCAAGGGCGTCGCCAGCCGATGAGCCAGGGGGGCAAGATGAAAGAAAAAAGGTGATATAAGTTATAGCAAAAATAAAATTTAAAACATAATTTTCGTGGGTTTCTGACAAATTTTTATAATAAAATTATAAAAGTCTTCCAAATTGTCCATGATTACGCGCCTATGAATACTGATCATGGCCAGTTGATTAAAAAGTTTCAAGGCTCCAGGGGGGAAGCTGCTCCCCATTGCCCCCCTGGCGATGCCCATGATTGCATTTACCCAACTGATAGATGTTGCGCTTAAATACTCGAAAATTGTAACCGGAAACCAGCTGAAATAATTGCCGAATTAAACTGGAATAGAAAAACATATTTTGTAATTTGTACGAGTACAACCAAAGAAATGTTTCTTCCGTGTAACAAATTGATGCAGATGTAGAAGTACCAGTTCCCAAACAGGCACTAACGGCGCTGCTGCTACTAACGCGCTCTGTGTGAAGAACCGAGAAAGATATTGATTTGCAGCGACGAAAGTGCTGCTCGGTAAAACTGATGATCAGAGTGAAGCTCACATTGGCCCATGCAGCGAGAGGAATATGCAATGGATTCTCTAAAAGTAGTAGTAATCGATTACCGTACACATTTAAATGCAATAATAGTGTCTGGTGCATTGAGCACTAGTATCGAGAAATAGTCGAAAGAAGCGAACGACGAAAAAGGAAAAATAATTCTTCGCTCGGCTAGCGATCCGAGCGAGCTTTTTTTAAATAACACATTTCGTACGCTTCGCGATATTTTATTAAACATGTTTAAAGTTTATATACATGTTTAATTGTATTTTATGTTATCGACCTTTTAATTTCTCTAACTTTCGTTATTATGTATGTTTTGTTTGCTTTAATTTTTCTTATTACTTATATTAGTTTCGTTTAATTTGTAAATTACTGGAAAACGGAAAAATTAACTAAAGATGTCGGCAATTACGAACTATTTTTTCTATAATAAAAAGGAAATTATTTTATTTCAACTGAAATGGTTAGAGCCGTTTCTCTGGCCGTTATACTCGAAATGTAAAAGTGGAGCATCTTGTATAATTTTCATCAAATATAAACGATTCCACCAACGGAAAGACCTCATCGACGATTAGGAAGCATTTTTCTAAATACGCATCAAGGATACTTTAAACGCATGTCCAATCACAATACGTTGTAGGCAAAATTTACGAGTGAAAAATAACTTTTTCGAAGTTCTTCAATTATCGAGTCAGGAAAGAAGTGGAAGAAAATTAGAAATAAAATCATCTAGAAAAGATCGAATGTCGAATACTACTTTAAAAAGACGACGGTAAATGAAGGCAGTTACGGAGCATTATTTCGTTATATTACTGAAAATCTACAGATAAAAACATCTCTTGAGGCATTTAGTGATTCCAAAAATGCCAAGTCCGCAAAATGAAATGTGTAGAAAAATTGTTCGGCATAATGTAATAATGATCATATTTACTACCCTTACTGACAAACGTACAGTCGAATTAAATAATATGGAATAGGTAAAATTTTACCTAGCGATCATTGGAAAAATATTTACTTGCAATGTGCAAAATACTGTGATTTCACAAAGCGGTCATGAATTTCAAAGAAATGTATCCAGCAACAGGGAAGTCCTTTAAAGAACTTCGATACAACTGTAAACCAAATTATCTGAAAACAAGCTACTCTTTTCGAATATTTTGTTATACGCTTCGTAATTCTTCGACAGGTCATAAGACATTGTTATTATCAAAATGACGGTTACAATCAAGTGGTAAGATCTTATTGAAGTATGTTTAGTCATATAGAAATATTCTTGGTACTTTTAAGAAAAAATCTAATGACGAATTTTTTTTTATGGAGAACCAAAAGGAAGGCTCGTTGGAAGATTACGGCGGTACAAGAAGATACCAAGGTTAGTTAGGAATCAAACGGATCGTTCTAGGAATTCTACCGCTCACTGTAGAATTCATTTTGTTTCAATTTTTCTGGGGCATACGAGAAAAAACAACTGAAATTTTTTTTAAATATCGTAAAAAATTAGTTCTATTAGTATCGGATTTGTTATTGAAAAATTTTGATTGTTTATTGGTGAGGTAATATCATTGTACTGAATACCTCTGCCTGCCGGAAATGTTTTCATAGTTAAATTACGAATTCGAAGTGTGGAAAGCAACAATCAGTTGCAGCAGGTTTTGTTTTAAAGTTAGTTTTGAAATGTTTAGATATAATTATAAAACCGTATTAAAATATTTACATATCGCCACAGATTTTAGTGTACTACCGGCATACTGAGATAAACGTTTCGCAATTCAAAAAAACAAAAAAAATTTAGAAAAACAGTTTGGCTCTAATCAACATTTACTACAATCTTCAGATTTTCGGTAGCTTTACGCCAAAAAAAAAAAAAAAAACAAGAATAATCTTATATTCATTTTTTCCCTTAATTTCTCTTTTCCATATAAATATTTTTTTTTTTTTTTGTATTTTTATTTCTCGAGAAAATGTATTATTCCCTATAAAAGCTGCTGTGTAAATATATTTTGTTTTTTCCAAAGGTCTTTTTAAGTTTCTATCAACTTAATCTTTTGAAATCTCCCTTAAAAAATAAATGCTCGCTACGTCCACGGGTAGAGTACCATTTTAAATTACAAAACGAGTTATACAAAAAAAAAAAGTTCAGAATTTAAGAAAAATAAGTAACTATGATGTTTGATTTATAATATTAATTTATATGAAAACTGAAAAAGATGTAATAAATTACCGTTTTATTAAATATATATGCAGTAGTTTTTTCCCTTCAAACTATGGCATCGAAGTAGAATATAAAACAATTCATTTCTTCTCAAGAATACCAAGCGTCAAAATCAATTTAAATCTCTAAAATTCGCGGATAATCTAGACATTCGGCAGTGTGTCAAGCCAAGAAAGAGGAACTGGCGATGGCGCAGCAGCCATGTGTTATATTACACGAACCATTTGGAGCCACTTTTAACCCCTTAATAACTCAAAATTTATTCAACATACATGAAATTTGTTTTATTTATTAAAACCCTTTAGGTTAACTAGAACCCCCCAAATTTCATAAATACAACTCAAACGGTTATTGAGATGTTAACGTCTAAAAATCGTCATTTTTATCACTGACTGACATATGGATTAAAAATCTAACCCACTTCCAGGTGACCTAGAAAGTTGAAATTTAGCGTCCAGTTGGGTAATTGTGTGCATACAAAAGGAAAAATCAGAAAACAATGAATTTTTACGATTTGAAATATTTTCCAAGCAATCGATTTTTATTAACAGCTAGAGCCCCCCCCCCCACTCTAAGGTTACAAGTGTGCGTTTTTATAATAAAATTCCAATCGAGATACTTGACCCAGCGGAAAATAAATTTAAAATTGCTGCGAAGCATGCTTGACAAAGCTTATTATAAAATAGATGACTATCTTAATGATAAATATATATACTACGGAGCAATACGATTCCAGCACAGCACAGGAAATGAACATTGTATACTGATTTTGACATACTTGTTAAAGAAAGAGATGAAAATAACATGACATATTTGTAGGGCCCTATGTGTTGCAGTAAGGATTTCTTGTCACTTCTTCCCCTCGGCCAAACAGTTCCGAAGTGGTGGTAGTTTTAAAGTTAGGGGACAAACAGACTCGATAACTTGACTTTCAAAAAGTGTTCACTTTGTAAACCTCTTTTGAAGAATAAACGATTGGAATTTGAATTTGTATTTGAATTTGAATGAATAATAATAAAAATAATTTCTTTACAAAAAATAATTAAAATCCCATCAAAAACATACATGTAAAAATAGGAGCCAAGTTCAATATTTAGAATATGCGTGGTTGTCGACTTCGCCGATAAAAGAATTGAGATCTAAATGGATGCCAAGTTGTTTAGATAATCCTGAAATTTATTTATAAGAACCTACAACATTCTGAAATAAATTTAAAAAAAAAAAAACGTTTTCTTGTATTTATTTATAGACAACAATGTTTGCTATTTAAAAATATATGTAACTTTTTAAATATGAACAGTGTCGAATTATTTACACAAAGCGGGTTAATTTAGGATAAATTCTAACGATTTCACTTGGCTAGTTTTCATATACAAGTTTTATCTTATATATTTGGATAATCAACTTATCTTCTGTATGTTATACGGAAGTTAATGTTTTCATATTGTAAAGTCAATATATCTTACTTTTCTAAAAATTTGGTTTTCTGGTAAAAATTAGCCAAGTCAAATCGTTAGAATTTATCCTAAATTATCTGCTTTGTGTAAAATAATTCGACTGTTCAAATTTAAAAAGTTACGTTTTTAAATCGCAAACATTGTTGTTTATGAAAGAAACAAGAAATTTTGTTTTAATTTTAGAATGTTCTTACAAATAAATTTCAGGATTATCTACAGAACTTGGCACCCATTTGGATCTCAACTCTTTTGTCGGCGAAGTCGACAACGACGCATTTTCCTAATATCGAACTTGGCTCCCATTTTTACATTTATGTTTTTGACGGGATTTTATATACACGAATATACATATTTGTATTAATATACAAGTAATAGAAAAATTTTGCAAGTATTAAAGTTACCAATTCCCTGCAATAACCAAAGTTCTGTTTTATCTTTCAACTTTTATCGAAACTTTTTTTTTTTTTTTTTTAACAATAATTTTACCGCCGTTTATTTCGACGGATTTAAAGTAGTAAATATCGATTTCCAAAAAATCGTTTATATTTTATTTTTTACGCTAATGTAAAATATAAAAAAACGATAACAAATCATTTTGTTTTTTCTCCACACGTTAATTTATGTTAGAGCGCTAAGGACAATTACTACAACTGTATGTTATACATATGTATGTGGCGTTCGATCAAATCTATTCGAACAATTCATAATCATAATTTAACTCGTTATTATTAATTCGCAAGACGGGGAATCGTCCTCTTCAACACTAACGGATTATAAATTGATTCTACTTTCTCATGCGGTTCAAAACATATAAAAAGCTGCTTTGTTGATCTTGAAGTGTACTCTGATCATAGTGTGACGTTAATTTTGAACTTTCGAGTATTCTAAAAGTAAACGAGGAAATCACTGTAATAAATTGTACAAAAACAAATTGACTAACACTCAGCGCACCCAGTTTCAAAATATGAATTTAAAAATGTAAAATACTCAATAGGGATGAAGAACATGTTAGAGATTCATTTATCGAAATGATCAGCGGAGTAATTTGATATTAGTTCAGTCGTTAAAAAAATCGGATTTGGAGGAATCGTAGCCATATAGTATTTTAAAAAAGCTACGAAAACAATACCAGAACTTATATCTAATCAGCGTGATTATAATTCACGTTTGATGTTTAATTTAATTAAATATAGATTCGATAAAGAAATAGGAAAAAAACCAAACTCATGGTCTAAGAGTTGTTTTGCAAACAAATTACCGGGCGTCGACACTATATAAAATCATTTTTAAACGGAAAAAGCCAGCTTCCAGATTACCTTATTTGTAACACGAGAGACAAGACATTATTATAAAATCTGTTTAAATGAACACGTTATGGCCATCTATCTTGCACCGTACGAACTATTTCCTTTCTTTGTCGTGCTATTTTAGCTTTAGATTTTCGTAAACTTTTAAAGTTGATAGGAAGATGGCAGCACTGCAGCGAAACTGAAATATTTTAACCGACACGAAATGAAAAGTCTAAATTCGGTACTCTTAAATGACTTCTGGTAAATTGTGTCAAATTTCGGTTTTTTGTCTTTAACTGATTTATAAAATTAAATTATTAAATAAATGTCGATTAATTTGGATGATCTAAATCCCGACGGTCATCCGAAACTGATCGCTTTTATAATTAATGTACATGCTTCATCATATTTTTGTAATTTAACTTACGTCAATTAAATTTTAACACTTACATTAGTTTCAATATTGCCAAATGAAATAACGGATAATTTAAAATTCTTAATCGGTAAAGGCACGTTCGGAATATATGTATCAAACTGAATAAATTTATATTTGAAGTTGACGCAGCAGGTCAGGTCTTCTACAATTTGCGTATATGTTTATAAATTGATAGCTCGCGTTTCACAGTCGTCGCTAAATGCAATTGCGTGCTGGAAAATTTGTTTTAGAAACTCTTGCTCGAGTGGAGCAACGCAGAAATGATACGAGTACAATACAGTAGCTGAATAAGCGGTTGAAAAAACGCGTAAAATATTCAACTATTTTGCCAAGATTGTTTTCGTTCTTTTTATTAATTTCATTTCGATGCTGAACTATTTTCCATAACGCGAGGAAATAAGTAAAATACCATTACGGATTTTTATGCGGTTCCTTCCTAATAGAATTTCCATCGGTAACCGCACTGTTCAGTTATTTTTGTTTTCTTTTTTGATGTCAGCTTCACGCCAGAATCGTGTAAATAATGCATTCGATGTACGACGCGGCATAAAAGGTGCGATAATACGTAGAGTGCGTTACTGCATGCGATTCATATTATTATAGAAGAAATTAACGACTAACAAGAAAGCTATCGCCCGATATTTCGAAAGCGATTTTCATACAAAAAGTTCTATTTTCCGCTAAGTTAACCTTTTTCCGTCTGAAGGAAACAACTAATTTTTCAAAATAATATATATATATGTATATATACTGTTACGACTCCTTCCCTTTAAGAAGAAGAAGCCATATAATGCAGGTATTTTTTATTTATTTCTTAATATCTCATTGTTGCCTGATTTATTTGCATATTTCTTTATTTTTTTCGTAAAGAAAAGTAGCAGAGATCGAACCGATCGCAGGAAGTCGTACGTATTTGCGAATCACGACTCATTTTTACCCCGAATCTTTCAAGAAGAATTCAACACGTTGTATTGTCGGTAAGTGAAATTAAAATCTCAAAATATGGGGAAGTGTGAAATATAATTTTTACCGTAAACATTTCAAATAATATACTTCCACAGCAAGTGATTTTTTTTTTTTTTTTTTTCTTTTTTTTATTCTTTAAAAAAATCGATATATTTTACTTGAAAAATTTTATACGATATTTTCATTTGATATTTGCGTGTAATTTGTGAAATTCGCGATTTTATATAATCCGTGTGTGGACTTTTTAACGGATTGCAGAGAATTTCTCTATGTTATCTAATAATTTCGCATAGTTTCGAAAAGTAATGGAATTCTCTCTGTATGTACATTTAAAAGTATTATACAAAACTGAAATAAGTTCATTGGTAAAATATTGAAGAAACAAGAATTGCCGCTACATATTTTAGGAAAAAAGGTTGTTTTAACACATACGCCATGATATCGACGGTTATGGCCATCATTTTTCCGCTAGGGATAATATGAAAAATCTGTTATATTTTAAAAAAAGAGGCAATGTTTATTTACCTACTTTGATTTTAATATTTAATGTTTTCCCATTACTTTCGTGTGTGATTTTTTCAACAGTGTTTTTTATTCCTTTACGCAAACAACGCTTTTTTCCGGTAACACTTTAAACAAATCAGTTTACAAATATTATTTAAAGCGATTGATTTAATTTAATATATTTTTAAGTCGCCATTGGTGGTTTCCAATAGGTTGCTTCTTTTTCGTTACCGAAAAAAAAAAAAACTCGAATTTTTACTTCCTCCACAAAAACTAATTTACACAGCGCTTGCTAATTTTCAATTATTATTAATTTTTTTATTCTCTTCTTAAATTCGAGAGTAATTATTATCGTCATTTTATATGCTTTTTTTTTTTTTTTCTTTTTTTGGTATCCCGGCAATATTTTATGTGTTAATATTTCACTCATATCGAGTATCTGCTTTATGAAAAAATAGCAATCAGATAAATCCATTTTTTTGATTTATCATATTGATTAATTTCCAATTACAATTATATAGAGATAAGTGAGCTGGTTCACTGAGGAATTTTATTATTTCCCAAAAATTCTTAAAAAAATACTTCTGAAAGGAACAACCTTAAAGGAAGCGGGCTTAACTTAGTTGTTAATTTTCATACTAAAAAATTAAATGTACTTACACGCGCATAGCACGGTTTTTTATCGTTAATCTATTGAATAATGTTTTCGCTTCTTTTATTATTTTATTAGTTTCAACTCTCTAATGTTGTTGCGTAAAGGAACATTTTAGTAAACTAAACTAGAATATTAATAACAGAGAATGCCACTATTTATTTACTATTTGCCTTTTTAGAAGCAACGTTTAAAAATTTAACGAAATTTTTGAAAAAAGAGATACTCTGGTCGGATAGAATAATTTTCCATTCGTTTTTGAATATTTAATTCCAATCAGTCCGAGTATTATGGCTGGACACACTAGTGCAAAATTTCAATTTAGAAAAAGAAAATAAATAATCGAACAGAAATTATTCGATAATAATGAATAAAAATATACGACTACGAGTAGAGAGTTGACAATGAAGGTAAAGGGAGTATTGCTTCGTGAAAACGTAAAAAATGGATTTAGTTTAAGATACTTCTATTAAAAATTTACATTTGTCGTCTCTAGAAGGTGTTATAGACCATTTGCTTTTTTTATCAAAAATATTTCGCTTAATTTACTAAAATTAGCGGGCTTGGTATTTATCAGCATCTCGAAAACTATGTTGATTTCGTGAAACGTAATTATGAGAAGAGGGAGTAATTTACAAAAATAATGCAACAAACACTTGAAAAAACAAAAATTTCCTCCGATTTTATCGAATTTAAAATTTTACAAATAATGCATTATTAAAATATTCGATGTTTTCTTAGTTCAGCGGTAAGGTTTTTGCACTACTCTAGAGAACTATCGGGTATCACGCACTGTGGATAAATTTATATACCAGCCAGCGTGTGCCCCTCTTATTGTCCCTCTCCCCTCTCTCGTTTATCTATAAAAAATGTTTCCATTTATTAAGACCATTTTTATTATTAACTGTTAAAAAATCAATTAGTATATACTCTAGTGGTGGCAACGACAGAATCGCAAACGCTTTAAAGAAATGAATCTTTATTTGGATTTTTTCCCCGTGTGAAATAAAATTTTCAATTTTAAACGTCTGTTTATACACTGCCAGGTTGAAATTAAGAAGATAACATTTGCGGCTATACAGCTTAAGCTGCGTTTCAAGTGGTTGGCTGTATTAAAAATGATCGTTTCGTATGTTTTATTTTTGTGATTTATTCGATTCTTTTTTTTTTAAAGATAAAAGAGAACCGTTGTAGTCATAATGTAATCGTTTGCTCTAATGTTTAGATAAATGCGTTAGCGATGTTCTAAAACACACAAGCCGATAAAATAAATTAGCAAATTGCAAAAGAAATATAATCAAAAAAAAGTTATCCCGTGACAACAGCCGGGAGACGAAAATCGCGATGAAACGAAAGTTAAGTTTATGAATTCTGTTACTAAAAGAGAGAGAGAGAGATAGGAAAGGAAAAAATAGCTTGGGAAGATAGCTGTAAATTTTAGTTTAAGGGAATAATAAACATTGTTGCGAGTAACCTATATTTTTTTGATGGCTGCTCCCAATTATCGTAATCTTAAATTCCCCTGGACGGTTGTTAAATTGTTATGATTCGTCCCACGCTCTTGTCGCAGAATTGCTGGGCTTCGATTTTGCCTCAATTTGCCAAACTGTAATATTTGAATTTGTCTCTGTAGTGTATGGTAGATGTTTTAATCGGAACATAAAATAAAATGCGATCGAAATGAATGTTAAATAATTCTCTTCAACGAGGAAATAAACTGTAAAAGTTAAATATCGAAGAAAAGTGTATACGAAATGCTGTTAAAAATAGTTTTTAAAAGCATGAAAAAAAAAAAAGGCAATAAATAAAAGATAAAAAAAAAACAGAAATTATTTGAAGATACGCTGTTCCGCAGAGCGACTTAATGTTTGACTATACTATTGCAGAAGCACATTGCGGACGCATTAATCGCTGTTAGTATTATTTGCAAATAGACCGATAAAAATTAAAATCTCGGCAAAATCAGTGAATTTATCGATAGTGCAAGTTTATATGGCAACCACGAAAGCTGCGGAAGAAGTGGTGGATAGTACACATAGTACATGAGCAGCTAGAGATCAAGATGGTGAATTGGAATGCGGTGATCGGTGAAGGAGAAATGAAGCCTGTTAGAGGAAAAGGGAATGTTCAACGTTTGGTTGATTTTTGTAAACGGGCACGTTTTATAATGATGAATACGTGGTTTTCTATATACCCGGGTAGAACCAAACGACATAAACGGAGCCCAAATCGACTTAAAGAATAATCAAGAAAATTAGTTATTTAAATACACATAAAAAAACACGTATGACAGAAAATTAGTTATTTAAATAATATAATAAACACCGACATGTTTCGGAGTTACCTACTCCATAATCATGGCAATGATAAAATTAAAGTTAATGATAAATACAAATGTTACCTAATTACAATAATTAATCTATTCGATATATCAATACGTTACAATTAAATGTTGATTTTAAACAGTGCATTATTATTTATAATTGGATTATTAATTAAATTTATTAATACAATATGTTTCAGCGTTATTTAGTAAATTATTATTAGTTATATATTTTATTATTTCTAAATCGACTTCAATATTTAATTTTAATTTATGTTTCTTAATAATATTATCCTCTGCGACAGACGATTTATGTACATGACCATGTCTAGTAGATGTTCGTTATAACGTATACGAAATGTGCGACGCGTTTGTCGTCCTATATATGTCTATTTTGTTGCATGTATTACATTTAATCTTATATTTATCTGTGTTTATTAATTTATCAGTATCAATTAATTAATAATATAAGTTGTTATTTGTTCTATACGATATTTTGACTGTTTTACGGAGTAGTAGGTTGATAAGACTGTTTGTTGCCGGGTTTACATTAAAGGATCGTACGATCAATAATGACATTTTATCGACCATGAGAAAATTTTTCGCAAAATGCTTTGGCAGTAGTAAGAAAGCCTACTGAGTTTGGGGCTAAAAAGACACGTATTTAATTTTTATTGCACTAATACGGATGGAATTTTACGGCAGCGTTAGCAGATCTAACCTGTAGCTAATGTAGCGACAACAGTCCCAAGATTTTGCGTACATTGACAGCAACTCCGAAGTATGGATCTGGCAAGACACAATGATCGAAGGATGCCATTTGTTAAAAAAAATCTGTAAAGGTTAGTATGTGGGTTTCATCGAAATTGTTAAAGCCGTTTCCGAAAAGCGACTTAGCATATATGTATGTGTAATAATTGCTAATTTGATATTATACTCGGTGACCGCGCATCGCTCGAATCTGTTCAGAACCTATAAATCAATTCGAATTCACGAGTTCCACAAACACATAAGCATGGTCTATGTGGTTTTATTAAATTTTATCTTTTTCTGAAAAATAATTGCGAATGCATGAGAATTGCTAATTTAACACTACACCTAGTGTTTCCTCAGATCTACTCCTGAATATGCACATAATATGAAACCTAGCGTAAATATTATAAATTATCACCCGTATAATTCTATAGCGACGATATGCCGTTATGCAAAGCATGAAAAAATATAAAAATACTTTATCTATTTTTAATTGACAATTATAAATAAATTTCTAATTTTTGACCGCAGTAAGTGAGCATATTTTTTTCTTACTTTTTAATTATCCTTAAAAATACAATGATCGCTTAAACATTGGCTGCCTCCCTTTTAAAATTGCTTGTTTTGTAGAATTTTGCCTCACCCAATCGATTTATCTAACTCCTAAAAGCTCCGAATTCGTAAATTACGTCAAAATCATTGGACTCTTTTCAAGAATCCAGTTACATAGATACATATATGTATATAACATTTCGTTCATACTATATAATATATATATATATATATATATATATATATATATATCTATATATGGTTTCTTTTTATTAAGTATGTATTTGTTAAAGTTAATTAAAAAGAACTTTTTGTGTATTTTATTCATTAACTGCTTTGGCAGTTTTGCCGCTAATTGTATAATAACACGTCTCCAATTTTAGCATCGCTTTAGTTTTAGCTTCTTTTTTTCTAATTTTTTTAGCGTTAGATAGTGCCAGGTAAATCTTTAAATTTAATAATCTATCTTTTTGGTTGTTCCAAAATTGTATATACATAATTGGAGACTTATCGTCAAGTGCTGTTTTCCGAATATATCTTCATAAAGTTGGTCAGTTCATTTTTCAAGTACAGAACTTTACATCGCCGTTTGTATATACTACCTTTATATGTAGATATCATCGGTATCATAATAAAGAACCATTTGATCTGATCGTGATCAATTTTCGTACATCTCTAATTTATAGTACATGTGCACATCCTCGAATCTATCGACTAATAAAATCTGATAAAAGTGACACGTGAATAAGTTGGTATACTTTGCTATGGAGTCATGTTAGCATATTTACACCAAATTCACCTGATAATATGTTTAGATGAAGTTTGGTAATAATTTAGAAATTTGCTATATAGTTTGCAGAATATTCTTTTTGTTTTTGATATCCTCAAGGAGAGAGCCTTGATGCATACTTATGAAGGCTTCCAGTTTAATTTTCATAAAATTATTTCCATTACCGCTTTAATATTTGCATACTTTATTTTAGAAACTCTGCTTCTATGATTTGTTAGTTAGTTTTTATACAGTGGCGGATCCACGGGCGGATAGGGTCCCCCTTCCCCCCAAAGAACCAAGACCTTGATGAAAAACTTTGATACAACAGGGAAACCTAATTTATACTATGAAAGTTCTGTATAAATGTTATACATCTATGGATATTTAATTATAACTAATATTTAATAATATTTTCTAGTAAAACTATTAATGTGTTACGTTTTTATTTTGTTTTAAATGTCGTCGTCGATCTTTTGTCTTTTTTATTTATTTTTAATTTTTATTTTGCAATTTTAATTAAAAATAGTTCAATGAGAAATATATATATTTAAACTTGCTCCTGAACAAGGAGAATTTGGATCGGATTACTAACAAAAGTAAAAAAAGAAGTAAAGTGTCTAATAAAAAATACTATCGTTCTATTATTTCTATTAAATTCACTATTCAAATTTTAAACTATCATTTTAGCTACAATTTTATAATTTCGTTTTATTTTTCTCCCTTAAAAATAAAACAAAATTTAAATTAAATTGTATAAATTATGCATTTTTAAAATATTTTTAAATTTCTAAAGACCTGGCTATTTGATTTTCTTTATGAAAAACAAGGTATTTCTCAAATCTGCTGTCTATACCGTATAAGATAGTACGTAATTATATTATTTCCCCCTCGCTAAAATGTCTCTCTGGATCATCCGGCCCTGTTTTATAAATCCTAATATTGCTACTGTTAACCAAATGCGAATGAAAAATCATTCTTCTTTGTCACGGTTATTCTCAACTGTGCATTTTATTCGATGAAATAATGAAATCGCTCTAGTTACACATCGTTACCGAATTTAAGTTTGCCACATGAAAAGGGAATATGTAAAAATTTTAGCGTCATACGTTTAGCGCTCATACCAATTTTTATGGTAATAATTTGATGTTATATTTTTACGAAGTTATTCTTTAGAGACTGTGTCCTCTTGAAAGCTCTTTTGTGCTTGATTTATTCTTCCGCTTTTTAGTTACAAAATCTGTAATTTCGAGCGAGGATCAGCCTTTTCATTAGATTTTTTGAGCTCCCTGATACGCAAAAAATCCGATTGTTGGTATCGATGGAACAACCGATTACAGTTGACCTGATAATCCTTTCAGAAGCCACTTCAACGTCTGCGATGTTATGTAGTTCCGTTGTTGAGGAGAGCCAGACAGCAGGCCCAAAATCAGTTTAAACACTTTATTTTGTGTAACTTGAATTTTTTAAATGTGCTATCGTCTTGCACGTAGTGTATGGTGAGGATGTGGATTGCCTTGAAGGCGCGTAATTTGTTTATTACACTTAGTTGTGAGGTCCTGCATATCGGAAGGTATAAATTTGTTAGTAGACTCAAGACTGGCGTTGTTTAGTATGTGTCTGAAATGTTTATGAAACTTAAGCTTAGGTTCTAAAACAACTGTAAGATATCTTATTTCTGGTTTCCAATGCACAATATTGATCCTGAAGTTTAACGGATTTTGTGAAAAATGACAATTTCTTCTGTTTCTAGTGAAGTAGATGATCATGCTTGGGTTTTCTCAGGGTTGATATATATTTCCCGTTTAGCGAAATAGGTGTCTGGATTTGGCCCATGGCCGAAGAGTTTGGGTGATATTAGTTGAAAGTTTATCTAACGTAAGGATGGCTATGCCGTCAGCGAAGATTGATGTCACGTAACCGTCACACGAAGGAAAATCAACTGCGAAAATAATATTGTAGGCTGTTAGTGATAAGCGAGAGCTCCTTCATCCGGCGTCCACTGCAAAAGTTCTCTCTGATTTGCATCATCCTTATTTGCACTTCGAAGGATCTGTTGCTGAGGAGGAAGCTCCGAACAATTTCGGTAATGTAAGAAGGGAACCCCTTTTTTACCATCTTACAGATAAGCCCATCATG
The DNA here is from genome assembly GCA_039619475.1 of Icerya purchasi. Taxonomy (NCBI): domain Eukaryota; kingdom Metazoa; phylum Arthropoda; class Insecta; order Hemiptera; family Monophlebidae; genus Icerya; species Icerya purchasi. The sequence goes on along the minus strand of CM077115.1, from coordinate 292,754,320 downwards.
CCAAACCGAATGGAATATGTTTTCCTTGATATCTGTCATCGTCTCGGTAGATGCACTCGATGTAAAGTTACTTGTTATCCCATATTGTTTATCCTCATGAGCGGTTGGATTGTATTTTGTTTTCTTCTAAACCCGAACTGTTGGGGAGATTACTTTTTTTTTTTTTTTTTTTGAGGTTCAATGTGGACGCTATTTAGTATTATTTTTTCAAAAACCTTGCTCATTGCTGGAAAACGACTGATGGGGCGGTGCGATGCCGGCGATTCGGAGGGTTTTTCTGATTTCTTGATAGGTATAACTTTTGCATATCTCAGAAAAGTATAAGTGACGAAGATTTCGCCAGACACATTAACCTCTTTTAGGGGATAGAGCTTTTGAGACAGCTATTGTCGGGGCTCTTTTTTCTTAAAGATCTTTTATGATGTTAGAGATTCCAGTAGTCGAAATGTGACGGGCATTTTCGAAAACATTGTGTGGGTTATTTATCGCATTGGTCACTTTATTTATTGTCTGAAGATTACCGAAGTTTACGGACAAGGAATGATCGGCAGCGAATATTGTATTTAATTCGTTCTCTAATTTTTCAGGTTTTGGGTAGGATGTCCGTGTTAATGAGCTGATAGATTTCTAAGTTTATACTAGAGCTGTCAGCTGTTTATGGTACGACTCTAAAAATTAATTTCTATAACAGGTAATAGAAAGCTGTAAACGTCAACTTGACTCTTTAGGATAACGCTGATTTGCGCATTGTTTAACTCGACTCTAAGAGTAGTTGACTTGCATTTACGGAATCGCTTGTGGATTTGATAAGTTCAGAGTCACCCATCTAGTCTTTTCTTTCTACCGACATTTTTAAAGTTTATTTGATAATGGTGGAATTATCTTTGAAGTTTATCTGGAATAATGTATCGACGATATTATACAGATATTTAAATCAATAAATAGCCTTTTACAAATACAAAAACAATTGTTACACCGGCCAGAATAGCGAAAATTAAGGTCAAAAAAAAAAAAAAAATTACAAACACAAATGCGTGATTTTTGAAGCTTACGGTGATCCGAGTTAGAGACAGCCCTTGCGTAAAATACTTAAATCACGATATTCGGTCGATACTTTTTATCCCACAAAAAACCAGAAAAGCAGGATGTGAATTTTCTTAGTACAATTAAAAAACAGGAAAGAAAATAGCACCATAATTTGTATATTTCATCGTCGTTTAACTGTGAAATTAATATTTGCGCGTAAGTTTTAATGTTTAAATTTCTATTACAAATTAAAGCAGAGTAAGTTTACAAATGAAAAGTGACGCGACAGGTTACTTCTAAACAAAATTGCTCATAATGAAAACGTTTCGAGTGAAATTTAAATATCATCTGCATTTTTCAGTGGCTGATTTACTTTTTCGAAATAAATTAGGCAAATAGTTTTTCGGTTGTCTGGATATTTTCGCTCGAATAATACTAAATTTCGTCATTGTACGTTTAATAATGAACGTCATAACAAAAAGTTGTTAACAAGGGCAGAGCTTGCATTTCACATTTCCGCAAAGCGCATTCTTTTTTGTTTATTGCAGCCATAATAGTTTGGCATTTTGTTTTTATGCGTTCAATCTATACCGATTTAATAATGCATACTCGAAATCATACATTAGGTAATTTGTGTATGTAATTTACATTTTCGTTCTATATTGTACGTATTTTGTTTATTTTGAAGATTATAAAAATATTTTCATTCCATCTGCTGGAAAAAATTTAATTAGATTTATGAGAAAGTATGTAAACAAAATATTATATATATACACAACGTTACAGTGAACATCACACTGAAAAGTAATTTACTTGGAAACATACGAGAACGTGAGCGTTTTTTTCTCATAATTATATAGAGGTACCTCCGAAATTACGCAATTTATTTGGCCCGAAAAAAAAAAGGGTTAAATTTCGTGCTTCGTCGCAATTCACGGGCCGTTTACTGCAGAATAACTGCAAATATCTCAGATGAAAGACTAAATGTAGAAGAAATTTCTTCTGTATTTTTTTTTTTTTTTTTTTTTTTGAAAAGTATGTATTTATAATATTTTACATACAAAAATTTTCGTCAAGCTAAAACGCTTGTCGACGAATTATCCTATTGAAAATTTTACCATCTTAAATTAACTTATACATATACATGATCGTGTAATATTTACTTAATCTATTTTACTTATCAATAATTAATAATATATTTATATTTCCTATATTCAAAGTTGTTTTTTTTTCTAGTTTTTTTTGTTGCGCTTTGTCTTTTTATTTTATGTTTATTATTTTTTTTATATTTTCTTCTTCCTGAATCCATTCCTTTATTTTCCTTTTTCTTTTCCCTATTTTTTCCTTCTCTATTATTTCTTTGGGTATTTTATTCAACATCTGAGTTATAATATATTTATCCGTTTGCTCCCACATCTTTGTTCTTTTCTAACGGCAGTTGGAACGAAAGTTATTCCCTCAACTCGTATTCCCTGTGTTTATTCTTTCCTCCAATTCAATTTTCTTTTCCGCTGATATGTACTCCCATATCTTCAGTAATAAGTACATTCCTCTTACGCTCATTACGTTTTCTATTTTGATGTATTTCACTTTCAGTTTCTCCCTTTAAGGATTTGGTATTAATTTCAAGCATTTAATTTGCAGTTTATTTACTTTCCCCAACTATACTTTCCTCATCATTATGACTGAATTCCATATCTGATCCTCGACTCTACTAGCGCATAATAAACTACTTTTAATGTTGCATTTGTTGCATATTTCTTTAATGTATATAAAGCTGGTAAAACTGTTCTTATTTTCTTTGCAATGTATTCCATACATATATATCCCATCTTAAGTGTTGATCCATCATTACTGTCCAAAAATGTTTATACTGCGTTACTATGTCTAACTTTTGACAGTTTTTCATTTCGCATTCGCGTTTTTCCCCCGTTGAATGTACACATTCATTTGAGTGCACTTGCAATAGTCGCATTCAAATGTTCACCTCTGTTCCACTGTATTCAGTTTTTTTTAAACGTTAAAACCGCTTCGATTGAGACGACGGATTATAAATTATGTTTGGAAAATTTTGAAAGATGTTCTTGTTATTAAGCGTATTTATTATTATTTTAGATTTACAGTACAAAATAATATCGCAGTGAAATAATAATCGGTTCGTCATTATATTTGTTGTGAAAAAAGTACCTTGATTTTTTCACGACTAATTTAAAAATTTATTATTGCTGAACGCTGTTATAAATGTCGGATAATTTTTCACTAATTAAAATAATAATTGTATTTCGATGTCAGGTCCCGAAAATTTGGTGTAAAGAGGTTTTTCCAAAATATATTTTACGGCAACTCGAGACTAAACAAATTATAATAACCGATTTTCTAAAATTCCACTTAGAACATTAGCTGTTTCTCCATTCATCTTTGAAAGGATAAAATGTCGGTTATGAAACCGTTGTATCCATGACGCCGAATACTCTAAGTTATTATTATTATTATTATTAGCCTTTATAATAAATTTATGGTGCGAGTACTTAACGATTATTCATTTATACGTTCAAGCACACCCGCCAAGTATGACATCGTATATTTCCTTAAAAATTACTTTAAACAGTTATATTAACTAAAACTAAATTGAAAACTAAAAACTTAAAATCCATATCCTGGGAAATGGTCTCCCTCAACCTTGCCCATTCCTTGCGGTCCTGAGCAATTCTCTCATACTGTCTATTATGTAGAAATTTCCTTATTTCGTCTTCCCATCTCAAGAATTGTCTACCTCTCCTTCTTTTATCCTTAATATACCAGTTTTTTATCCTATATGTCCACCTATTATCCGTTATCCTCTCAACATGCCCAGCCCAATCCCACTTTTTCCTTCTACAGTCGTTAAATAAATTTATTATATTTTTTAATTTTCCTTCGATAAATGTGTTTCTAATCCTATCTCTACGTTTAATATTTAAAATTGATCTAAACATTCTATTTTGAGTACTGTCAATTTTGTTCTCTTTTTTTTTTTGTTATAACCCATGTTTGAGAACCGTATGTCAATGCTGGAACAACACAGCTATTAAATGTGTCACTTTTGGCTTTAATCTCAAACGGACTCTTAAATATATTTTTTAAAGACCAATACTTTTTCCGAGCTATTGCTATCCTCCTATGTACCTCTCCTTTGGTCATATTTCCAAATTTTACTTTTTGGCCCTAGATATGTTATTTCGTCTGCATATTCCACCCTTTGATTGCCTATTTTAATTTTATTTTCTCATTTATTTTATTTTATTTTTTTTTTAAAATTGTTATTGTATTACAAACTGGCCATCTAGGCCATTTAGCAATATTCTTAACAGGGAAATATTTAGCATGAAGGGAGAAGTACCCAATAGTACCTACCCGATTTTCTCATTTATATTCGTAATAATTTTTGTTTTATCCATATTTATACTCAGGTCTGCTTCCTTACCAGCTTCATTAAACTCAATTATCATATCTTTTAACTCGAGTAGATTTCCCCCCGTATGTATTACATCATCTGCAAACCGTATATTATTTAAAAATTCCCCGTTAATTCTGATACCCTTTTGTTTCCAATTTAACTTTCTGAATACCTCTTCGGGAGCACATGTGAATAATAATGGTGATAACGGGTCCCCCTGCTTTACCCCTTTCATTATATAAAAATATTCTCCTGTTCTTTCTGCGAGTATTCGCGCTTTAACATCTGTGTACGTATCTATTATTATCTTTCGATATACCCCAATGGGGAACTCGCTGATTTTTGAGTGCATTTAACATAAATGTGTGTTTCAGAGAATCGAACGCTTTAGAGTAGTCGATAAAAGCTAAACATAAACCTTTTTGATGTTCTCTTGATTTTTATATAAGTTGATTTATAACAAACAAGTGGTCTGTGATGGAGAATCCTTTTCGAAAACCCGCCTGTTCAATTGATAGGTGGTAGTCTAAAATATTTTGAATTCTTCTTGCTATTATCTTCGAGAAGATTTTTGAAATTGTGGGGCTTAGGCTAATTGGTCTGTAATTTTCGGTCTCGTTTTTGTTCCCTTTTTTATGAAGTAGGATTATATTCGACTTTTTCCATTCGTGTGGAATTTTTTGATCTTTCAGGATCTTATTAAATAGTATAACCAAGTTCTTTATCAGAAACGACCCCCCAAACTTTATTTGTTCATTTTTTATTTTATCCATACCTGGAATAGTATTTAATTTTAACTTTAACACCACTTCCCTTACCTCTGACTCTAATATATAAGATTCTTGAGCCGTTTCTAGAGTTTTTTTTTTAAATTTAATAAGCCTAAACCCTCATCTTTGTAAAGTTCTGTGTAATAAGATGTAGCATATTCATTTATTTTTTTACGATCCTGTATTCCTTCACGTTGGTATGGGGTAGCTGCCCTTAGTCGGCCAAGCCCAAAAAAAAAAAAAATAATTTCTAACGCTAGATTTTTCCTAATAGTTTTGGTACTCTTTGTACTTTCTAACATTGATTGGATGAAATAATCTGCTTTTGTCTCATTGAATGTTCTCAGTCTACTTTTTATCAGTTTACATAAAATGTTTAATTCGATTTTTCGATTAATTGTTCTACCCCTTCGTCTTTTTAAAGCCTCCCTTTTGTCTATTAGTTGTTTTATGGCTACCGGTATTCCTCTCAAAGCTGGTTCTTTGGACTTCTTTGCTCTCCATTGCTTTCTTTATACTGACTATTATCTTCCTGTATAATAGTTTCGTGTTATCTATAGTTTGAATGTTAGTATCCTTTAAAAGTTTATTTAACTCTAACTCTTAATTTCTGCTGTTATTTTTGTTTAGTTTTTTACACGTTTTTTTTGTCCGGTATTGGGAAACGCTACTTTGAAAGAATGATTTTGCACATGATTGGTTTATGGTCAGAAAAAAATTAAAAATTTTTCATTACATTAAAATCAATTATTTTATTTTCGCTTGCTGATGTCAATATGTAATCAATTTGATTTTTAAACGGTTGTTTCGGCGAAATCCATGTCCATCTTCTTTCCATTTACTATTTTTAATTTGTGTTCCATGCAAAAATGAACTAGTTTCCATCCCCTTTCATTTCTTATCCCGTAATTATAGGGTCCTAAAATCCTATGTTCCTCTTTTTCTCTCTGACCTACTTGACTATTAAAATCTCCCATTACTATTAAATGATGTTTGGGATTTATTTTCGTGTTACATAAAATATTTGCTATCTGATTATAAAATTCATCGCTATTTTTTCCCTCAGAATTCACTGTAAGAGCATAGATTTGTACTATAGTTATGGTTTGATTACTTCTATTCCCTTTATGCAAAATTTTTCTACGGCTATTCTATCAGAGATTCCCCGAAATTCCATTAATTTATCTTTCCAGTTTCGGCTTATAATAAACCCTACTCCCTGCTGACCTTAATCGTTACCTACATAATACAGTAAATTATTCTCCCTTGTCACTACCATGTTGACACCATTCCTCCGTATTTCCGACAAACCTAATATATCTATTTTCGATTCCTTAAAAGCATTCTCCAACTCAATCAAATTTTCACTACCTTTTAATGATCTAACATTCAAACTGGCGACTCTTAACATTTCTTGATTGACTTCTGCTCTTACTTTCCCACATTCTTCCCTGTTATGGTACTTTCTCGTTCCCCTTTTTCCTTTAATCATATTAGTATTATTTTTGCCATAATTTCTAGCTCTTGAACACTGTTTTCGTATGAGTGATGAGGGGAATGGTCGTACTTGTCCAGGCGGACCGACCATTACTGGGCAAGGTGAGTTCGGCTGTTTAACTTATACATTATTACGCGAACTTTGTAAAGCCACGTCTTGCGAAACTGTCTAATAACGACTGTTTATGTTATTGTCGCTGTTGTTTCGTCGCTGCTGTTGCTGAGCTGCCTCGGAACTGATTGTAAATGTTTGATTTAGGGCGCTACAAGTCCAGTCCTGCGTCTGTTAATATAGGAATAATTCCAACTAATGAAAGATATATAATAATTAATTAGGAAAAAGGGTTACAGACAACCGTGGCCGTAAATGTTTAACATTACCCACAAATGTCTGCATAAAATCATAATGAAGGGGAAACTGTTGAAGTTGTTTTTATATTGTAAGGTCAACATATCTTACTCTTCTAAAAATTTAGTTAGTTGGTAAAAACTAGCCAAGTCAAATCATGAGCTATAATTTATCCTAAATATGTGCTTTGTGTAAATAATTCGACTGTTCAAATTTACGAAGTTATATTTTTAAATAGCAAACATTGTTGTCTATGAAAAAAATAAGAAGTTGTGCTTTAATTCTAGAATGTTGTATGTTCTTATAAGTAAATTTCAGAATCATCTACAAAACTTGGCACCCATTTAGATCTCAGTTCTTTTGTCGGCGAAGTTGATAACTACGAATATTCTTTATATTGAACTTGGCTCCCATTTTTACATTTATGTTTCTGATAGGATATCATTAATTTTTGTAAAGAAATTATTATTATTATTCAAATTCAAATTCAAATTCAAATCGTTTATTCTTCAAAATAGGCTTACAAAGTGAGCACTTTTTGAAAGTCAAGTTATCGATGTTTAACGCAATGTACCACCGGTCAATTAATAAATTGTTTATTAGCGAAATACAATGAAATACTCGATATTAATTAAAAGTCTTAAAAGTCGACTGTTTCCGAAACGATTAAAAGGGGCAAATATAAAATAAACTGCCAAAAAGACTGACAAACATACGAAATGACGAGACGCAAACGAGCTTTTTTCGGAGCGACATACGAAACGAACGAAGTTAAACAACCACAACATGTTGACAGTTAAAAGATCAGCGAGCCAGTTATTTTTATAACGCAGCGAAACTTTCCGGCGTTTCTTAAATTTTATAACTTTACATCTAGCAATCTAACTGTGATATAATCTAAATTAAAATAAACGAACGAAATTACGTAAAAAATATGAAAATTTCACTGTTTTCTGAGATTTTTTCCTCTGTATGCACACAATTACCCAGCTGGACACCAAATTTAAACTTTCTAGGTCACCTGGAAGTGGGTTAGGTTTTTGATCTATATAGTGATAAAAATGACGATTTTCAGACGTTAATATCTCAATAACCATTTGAGTTGTATTTATGAAATTTGGGATTCTATTTAATCTAAGGGGTTTTAATACATAAACTAAATTTTATGTGCTTATGTTAAATAGATTTTGAGTTATTAAGGGGTTAAAAGTAACTTCAAATGGTTCGTGTAAATATACACACGGCTGCTGCGTCGTCGCCAGTTCCTTTTTTTCGGCTTGAACTTGGCTTGACATGCTCCTACGTGTCTATATATATATATATATATATGTATTTGTATTAATTACAACGTAAATTATAGAAGAGAAAGAGACAGAAATGAAAGCAGGAGAGGTCAAGGGGCACAAGCCCTTGCGAGGCCAATATGGCTGTTTATATATATATATATAAAAATCCCGTGTCTTTATGTTTGTGCAGGATAAACTCGGAATTTACTTAACCGATTTTTATAAAATTTTGAAAGTACATGCAATTTGGTCCAACTCTTAAGAGATAGGATACTTTTTGTTTTAATTATTTACATAAATATTTGTTATATTAAATAATTTAATCAATCAATTAAAAAAAACAAATTTAATTGTTGGCTATTACTTTTTGTTTTAATTATTTACATAAATATTTGTTATATTAAATAATTTAATCAATCAATTAAAAAAAACAAATTTAATTGTTGGCTATTACTTTTTGTTTTAATTATTTACATAAATATTTGTTATATTAAATAATTTAATCAATCAATTAAAAAAAACAAATTAGACAATTTTATTATTTTTTGAGCACCAACTCTACTTTTCGTGGCGACTTTTGTGTATCGTGCGATGTTAATCGAAATGCAACCATGTTTATCGCTGGCGCATGGCGTTATTATCGATGAATGATAAAATAAATTTTTTCGCGGTTGTTTACAAAAAAGTTCGTGTTATATGTGTAATTATGAATGTAGAATTATTATGTGTTGATGATGCAATAGTTGCCCATTATGTAAAATACATAGATAGGGATGGTGCATCTTTGTTTTCGTCTCTATCTTATTTATTATATAATAATGAATTATTAGGAGTAGAAGAAAATGTATTGTACAAAATGTTTGTAAAAACTGGAAGAGATTTAAACAATATACTATTGGACTTAATGGGGAACATATAAAAATAAAATAGAGTATTTAACTGATATGTCAAATATTCGAACTTTTAGGCCAAAACCACCGTATAAATTTTTTAAATTAACCGTTTAACTTTTTTTTTAATAATTTGCTACCACAAATATTAAAATCTTTACTCAAACACTGTTATTTTGATTTTATAATAAAAAATTAATTTTAATAAAACGCTCGGGACAGAGTGATTGAAAGATATGAGTGAAGATGTTCTCTTAAACGTGTAATTGTGGGAGATCACCGTGTGAATAACTCGGCCTCTTCAAAACGATGGCTGTGTATGTTGTTTAGTTGAGCAAAACTTTTTGTTGGATTACGACGGACAGGTTATAGAAAAATCGACAATCTTCAGCTAAACGTGAAACATGAAGACTATTTTTTGTTAGACGGTGATAAACATCTTTCACCCAAAAGAGAGAGAAAGAATCTTTACGTAAATACAATTCCAGATAAAACAAAAATTTTTAATGAATTTCCAAGTACAGATCTAAACGGACATTAATACACGGGCGAAGCCGTGGGGCACAGCTAGTATATATATATATATATTTAATATATAAAAGAGAATGTTTGTTCGTCTGTATGTTTTTTATAATGAAAATATTTTAAATAAAATTATTACCATGGTAAATATAAGAATATAAATTAAACGTAAAAATCGAAATAAAATGATTATTATGATAAATATAAATACGAGCTTTAGATAATAATTTATTAAGCTCAAGAAAGAACACTCTTTTATTCGTTTAAATTGTGCGTATTACTTTATATTCCTTATTTTGCAAAAAATTAGCCATGTCTCCCAAAGATGCTATACATATTGCTATTTTATTTTTTTTGTTTTCTCCCAGATTATGCCACAGCAACGCTTGGCGGGTCCGTTTAGTTTATATGTATATATATATATATATATATAATATATTAATTACAACGTAATTCTTAGGCTACTCCCCGTTAGAAAGAATGTCCCAACTTTATGTAACGCAAAATGTCCCAATTTTATGTAACGTTTGTTATATTTTGTAGGATTTTTGTTATTGTTATTTAAAAATGTCATAATTTTATGTAACGAAATATGTAACGAAAAATGTAACGAAAAAATGTCTTAATTTTATATAATGAAAGTTACATGTTAGGATAGGATTTTTTTGATTATGTTATTTTTTTTGTGTTGATGCCAGTAAGAATTACGTTGTAAATTTTGATCATTTTATACAAAGTATAGAAGAGAAAGAGACAGAAATGAAAGCAAGAGGGGTCAAGGGACACAGCTCCTTGCGAGCCCAACATGGCCGAGTTTATATATATATATATATATTGTTATAATTTTGCTTAATTCAGTTCAATTTCAAGCATCATTTGATACAACTTAATGTTAGAATATTTTTTTTTCTCATGTCAGAAGATAGTGTAAAAGTTTCTTTCCAGAACAAGTGGTAACGCGGTTAACTCGTATCGGCGTAATAACCCTCTGTAACAGCAACGAAACTGTCGATCGCAGCGCTGGTAAAATCTTTTATCGTTGATCCTACAGCGGCTCACCGTTTAGTGTATCTTTATTAATTACAGACGCACTGCCTGTTTAGTTGTTGTCAAATTAACTTTAAATAATAAAAGTAAATCAATTACTGTTTATAACGTATGCAACATGCAGAACATACATGATTTGTCGAATTTTCCAAAGCAAAGAGATTAAATACCTTTGAAATGTTTACAAAACGGTTAGCTATGATAGAGAAATAGGACATGAGGAGTTAGTGGAGAAAATAATACGAGTAAAGGAAATGTTGCGAGCCAACCAATCACAACGTACCTTCCAATAAATAAATTATTAGACATAGATTATATAAATGTTTGAGACTAATAGTGCTGTTTGACCGATCTGATTTGGTCATCATCGGTCGCATTGTTAGTACTGCGATTTTACTACCACGAAGTCCAGTCGACAAAGACGCACTGATATTTAATAAAATGTAATTGACACCTATTCACATTTATAATCTTCATTTTTCGTCGATCAACACAGGTTGTAGTCAATAGATATAGGTGCACGAGAAAGTGTGATATGTTAGAAGATAAAAGAGAAGGGGCTTATACAAACTCTGAATTTCCCTTTTTTTTCATAAACACGTTACTTTGTCGTTCACTTAATCAGAATTTAATGAAGTTAGATATCGATACAAAAAACTAGAGATAATTCGAGAATATAAAAGTGTAAAATGGAACTTCATTGCAGAGAGAAGAGTTTCAAAAGAAAATAAACAAAACATAAATAATTCAGAAGCGCAAAATGTACAAAATACAGCAATGTATGCTAGTGTTTAACTTGATCTGTAGTGGGAGCAATGAATACTTAAATTATTCATTTAAGACATTCATTGCCACTATTACGAATCGAGTTAAACTAGTCCCGTTTTGTTTCAGATATATTATTTGGTTCATTTTGTGTGTTTTGCGCTTCTACTTTCTTTGAAGTTTAAAAGTTTAGAAGTAATTTTATTGATTTAGTTTCGTAGCAGAACATCAGATTAAGACACTATATAACCGGTATCGCGGATAAGGTTTTAATTCAGATGCATATGCCAATTTGGCGAGATGAAGAAGAATATGATACGATTAAAATGGAATACAGTGGCGGTGTGACGAGAGAAGGTAAGGAGTGAACGATTAAGGAGAAGAGTTTTATGAGTAGACAGAGGGAGTGAGAAGACGATTGAGAGAAAAGGGGAAAGCTCAAACATTCGACCAAAGTTCGGAATTAAATTATTTGCTTAGTGGTAGAATATTACGGACCGGAATTTTCTTAACTTAGTGATCAGCGAAAGTAGCAGTTTGGGTTAAAGAATTTGCTTTTTCGTTTTTAGATGTTTGAAAGGGAAAATGGAGAAGTAATTGATATGTTCGAAGAATGACAGGCGGCTGTTAAAGAGCATCAAAAGAAACTGACACGGAAAATAGAAAAATAATTCGCGGTAAAGCTGCCCAGGATAGGAGAAGGAGGAAAAGTGAACCTATTGAAAGAGGATTTAGAACGAAAGATAGAAAGGTGAAAAAAGAAGTGGGTGTTCCAGTCAAGTAAGATGTCAGGTTGTTCGCTGGTGGCCGCTGAAAAGGAATATCATGGAATACCACCAATAAAGAACGGAGTGAAAAATCTAATGGAACGACAGAGATTGAACAAATATTGAAAAGAGTACGACTTAGGCAGGTACTCTGAAGAAAATTACAGAATTTTTCATAGTGCAGAGTAGTGGAGAGAAACGATGAACGATGAAACGGTTTTGCATAAGATTAATAGTACGAAAAATGAACCGGAATGGAAAGTTAATTGCGTCGTCGTTTTAGGCTTTAATGGTTAAAATGGACATCAGAAAAGAGAAAACATTGATGTAAGAGACCTGAAAAGTACACACACATATGCAACAGCATAAACAGCCAATCAGATCGAACGTTTAAAGACAAAATATCAAATTAATGGTTCGCAATTATAAATAAGCAAAAGAAAATAGTAATAATAAAAAAAAATGAGGCGATATATATATATATTGTTACGACTTGAGGGTTTTTTGGTTCCTGTTACGGGAGCCAATGTTATGATTTGAGGACTTTCCCGTCCCTTTTACGGGAAGCCAAGGTTACGATTTAATGATATTCACTGTTCTTTGTTTTCGGGCGCCAGTGGCAACTTACGGCTTGCCACTACCGTTATAACTCTGCTGAGCAGAGCGTTAGGCTTTTATGAAAAGAAATTTGCCGATAAAAATTAAAAAAAAAAAATAATGAAGCCGTTCTTTTGAAAAACTTATATATGCTCACAGCTATAACATACAAAAAAAAAAATCAACCGCGTAACAAATAAGAAAAAATCATTCGGTAAGGACTAGAAAAACGTTGCATTCGCGGCGATGACGACGACAACTAGATACATACATATTTAAACGGTAATTCAGGTATCGACCGCACAACAAAAATTAACACATAAGACGACGACTAGATGTGTACCTTCGCAACAATCGGCTCGCTATTTTATTCTAAACTAACGGTACATTACCGAAATCCTTATCAATTAATAACCTACATCCGCTATCTGATCTTCACACACGGCTCACGCGGCCGACAGGCACTACCTGTTGTCACAGATCACACATACCAGGACACTTACGCACCCTTTAACACTTCCCGAGCCGAGAAATTCGACAGAAATCGGAAATTCTCTATTCGGTCGTGTAAATATCCCGGCCGTGTTCTCTGACGACGATAAATAATACGATGATTCCGAGAGATCGAAGATTAATGATTTTAATCGGAGAATAATTTCTAGCTCGACATCACCGCTAGATAGCGCCGTAAATACCGAATCCGTATTGGTATGTATATACACATTCATACATAGATTATACATACATATACATACATACCACACTAAATATACATCGACATATTAACAGTAAAAAAGCCAATATATTTATCATATATACATATATACCCATTTATATATATATATTAATTACAACGTAATTCTTAGGCTACCCCCCATTCGAAAAAATGTCCCAAAAAAATGTCCCAGAAAAATGTCCCAATTTTATGTAACGTTTGTTATACTTTGTAGGATTTTTGTTATTGTTATTTAAAAAATGTCACAATTTTATGTAATGAAATATGTAACGAAAAATGTAACGAAAAAATGTCTTAATTTTATATAACGGAAGGTAAATGTTAGAATAGGATTTTTGTGGTTATGTTATTTTTTGTGTGTGTTGATGCCAGTAAGAATTACGTTGTAAATTTTGATCATTTTATACAAAGTGTAGAAGAGAAAGAGACAAGAATGAAAGCAGGAGGGGTCAAGGGGCACAGTCCCTTGCGAGGCCAAAGTGGCCGAGTTTATATATATATATATATATATATATATATATACATATACACGGAATCCATGAACATGTATGTACACCCATTCACGCACACCCACATGCAACACTCACTCAGACTATACATAAAAAACCATGTACGAACCCTAAATATGGCTACATTGACACACATACCCGTGGAAGTTCCCATAAGTCCACTAATATGAATATCTAAATACATACATTCACGTTCACATATACAGATGTATACAAATATACTTCTTCTTCTTCGTGTCAGGAAAAGGATTTTTATGCGTTACACGGTGTTTGCCCAGTATTCTGCAAACGCGACACTGTAATAGGTCATTAAAGTCGCACCTATGCGGGCATCTACTGCAGATGAAAAGATGTTGAATAGATTTCTCCTCGCCACATATACAGAAAAAGTTGTCAGAAATTCGCCATTTCTTCATGTTGTCCCCTGTTAGGCCAACCATTGTTCTTACAATTAGTCTATTTAATGAACGCCATGTTTCTTATTTTGGTTCGGCTCCTGGAGGAAGATGCTCCTTGGGTTCAATCCATGGTTCCTGATTTTTCTTCTCCCATTCTTCCTTTCAGGTATTGTGTCGAGCGATTTCCGGGCATACTGTTAATGGCTTGATAACTGCCATGAAACTGTTGCGGGACTTCAGTCTTCGTTGAACTGGTTTATATCCATATATCATATGCCGACTATCCATTTCCTGCTTGCTCTTTTCAGTGCTAGCAGCTATTTGCCGTCTAATTGCAGGTGGAGCGATACCGGAGAGCACACGGATTTTTTCGATAGATGTCGGTTTTAAGCACCCTGTGATGATGCGACAGCCCTCGTTTAGTGCGGTATCAACATTGCTTTTCGGAAATTGAAGCGACGTTTAAAAGGTACATGTATTGGTCTAACCATAGGTTGAAATTGTATGACTACTGGACGATGTTGCGAGTTCGGGATGGGTTTAGCGATATTTTTGGTAGCTAGCGATTTTAGGTGGCTGCTTACAAAAACCAGATCTGGGTTGTAGCCACGTTTCCATCGAGCGCAGTTAAATGATGGCGGTAGTTTTGGATCATGTATAAGTTCCAGATTCTCCGCTTCAGCCCAAAGTTCCACCAGATCACCATTGATGTTTGGCTGACTATCGTCCCATACTTCCGAGTGGCTATTATAATCACCAATTACAACTTTGTTTCGGCTATTGCCATAGTTTGAAGTTGTGGCTCGGTAGAAAAGCACATGAAGTGGCTTATATACATAAGTCAGACGGTACAGTTTGACAGTTCCATTGTAATTTCTTCCATATCGAGATTTTTAATGTTTGTTCACAGGAGGTTAGTTCCAGGTTTAACGAAAATAGCACTACCTTACTTATCATGTGGCATTTCCGCTGAAATCTGCATACCATGGATTTTCGGTCGATTGTGTTTTATTCCTCTTTGCATTTCTTGTATACATAGTACATCGCAGCTAGTGGTTGAGCAAAGTTCTGATAAAATCATTTCCTTTATACTGGTTAGGCCTTCGATGTTAATCAAGACCACTGTCATGGGTGGCCCTGATAAGAGCCGTTTCGGAATACAGTTACCGTTCATAATCTTGGTTTCCTTTCCCTGTGTTGTAAGAATTAGCCGGCGAAATTTGTAAACAAAAGTCGCCGTTACCAGAGGCACCACGCGGAGGTTTCTTACGCGCCTCCACAAATATACTAACACTTATTTATGAGATTTGCACAGGGACATTTATATACAAAGATTTGCATACGCTCATAGACACATATTCCAGGACATGTAGAGAGTGTGTTACCTTTATTATGTTAAGGTTATTATATTCTATTTTTTATCATATTGATGTCAAGAGTCCAGTCAACGTCAAGTTCCAAGCGAATTATAAAGTTCCGAAATGGTCACTTTTTAAATTGCATCTAACTATGTATGTAATAATGGCAATTATTATATAATAATACTGCTAAATAGTGATAATAGAACTGTTAACAATAGCTATTAAATAATACCGATAATATTAAAAATTATAAAGTTTTTGTCGAAAAAACCAATAATGTTGGGCAGTATGTTCGATTATCCATAAGCGCACTTAAAGTCGGCGACCAGAACCGTATCTAGAATAAAATTTCGGGAGGGGTTTCGAAAATATTTTTATAAATATACATTGTACATCCCGTCGTACCTAGTCTCTAGGTGCGGTATCATAAAATGTGTTGATACAGACTACATCGATGATCAACTAATCGAAATGATAGATTATAATCCTTACTTAGTCAACTACATTAAGAAATTAAACAGACGAATTATTGTAGACAATGAAGTCAAGTATGTCCCGAGTTCGTCAGTTCTAATATTTTTTGAGGCGCAAAGTTTGCCGTCATGCGTTTTTATTTGGAATGTGCTGTTCATCTGCGACCCGTTTGTTAAGAGAACGAAACAGTGTTACTGTTGTCTGAGATACGGTCATGTTTCAGCTCAGTGTAAAAGTAATTTAAGATGTGCCAATGCGGGAACAGGGACCATACTGAATAACAATGCAGCAGTAAAACAGTAATGTGCTTATTTTGTGGCGATCTTCATAAATCTACCGATCCTATTTGTCCGGAGAAGAAACGGCAAATGAACATTAATAAGTTAATGACCTTATGTAATCTGAGCTTTCAGAAAGCCACTTTGGAAATACCTAAAACGTATAAGAAGGCCCATCTATATTTTAATAAAGTCAGTAATAGATTCGCGTTACTAATAGATTACAACGAATATTTGGAGATCTCACATAGCGAAAACGATTGCGGATCCTATAATACTTCCAGCCTACAAATCAGCTCCGATTGCGAAGAAAACAGGTTTCTTTGATAAAAATGTATTAATCTTTAAGGAGGACCAAAATCTAAAGAGGTCAAATTCTTTTCTTTCATCAGATGAAGAGAGAAGAAGCTTAGAACGTAAATATATTTTCAAGAAGACAATTTTTGAAAATCATAATTTAAAATCATCTTATATAGAAATTTTCAGTTACAAATTCCAACTGTTGAAAACCAACCAATTAAAGGCCCTAATACAGAAATGAATAATCAGGTACCGGCACGGCTATACTAATCAGAAGCGATATTAGTCATCAGGGTAAATGTACAAAATATTTCATTTTATATATTATATTATATTATTCTCCTCCAGGGCATATTCTCTTGAGAGCCTTAACTTCCTACCCATGATTATTGGCGGACATTTTAACGCTCTGAATACGATGTGGGGCTGTACTTCTGACAGTAATAATGGAATGGCTATATTAGAAATTACTTCTGAATCGAACCTGTGCTTGTTAAATAATGATACACCAACTAGAATTCCCCGTTCAAGAGGCAAAAAATTTCCAAATCTGCGGTGGAACCGCGCCTGTAAAGAAAAAAAATTGGTAAAAGAAATGCTGCTTTAAGGAATTTTAGATTACCAGGGACAAGTTACGGAGTAAATTGCAATGATCATTATTTTTCAAATTTCCTGGAAGGCATTAATTATTCGCTGTTTAACTGCAATAAATATGAACATTGCCAAGGACCATCCTTTGAACAATCAATGTCCGCTATGACCTTTCCTCTTTACACTATTCATAGCCTGCGGTGTCATAGCGACCGGGTACGTATTGTGTTTAGATTCATTTTTTTTCAACGGCATCCTAGTGTAACTATGTAAATTGATTTTATATTATTAATTTATTATCCTGATCAACTCGCGGTGATACGTAATTTCCTATCCTAAATTTCGCTGCTCAGTCGTGTTCGGATGTTCCACGCATCTCAGACCCGGGGTCTGAGCAGTTTCCTTTTCCAACTGATTCTGGCATTCGTGGGTTATGCCAAATAATTTATCTCATGTTTGCTTGCTACATTTGTTGCACGTGATGTGCCATTCACTTTCCCAGTGTCCGCTGCTCAGTCGAGTTCTAGCACCCAATGCATTTTGGGCTCAGTCTGGCCAGTTTGTTTTTCCTAATAATTCTATAGACACATTCGTGAGCTAGGTTATACATTTACGGCCATGTTTGCAGCGTTTATTGTTTCATTTTAAACGTTACGTATTTACCTTTAGTTGACATCATTCTTATATTGACTTGATAGTGGCCAAATGGCTTATTGCCAGGCCAAACAAAAAAAAATTAAAAATAAAATAAAAAAGCCGGTAAGAAGAATTTAAGCGGGATTAGTTTTAATAGGGACGACACATTATGCTGCCGTAGGAAATTTCAAAAATTTCTCAGCTCTAGTTATAAGGATAATGGGCTGAAAGTATATGGAATTTTAAAATGCGTAAAGTAAAAATGGGTGAGGGGAATTAAATTATTAGTAAAAATAGTGTCTTTGGGAACCCCGCTGTAATCGGTTTCTCTTAGTTTGGGACGACTAATATTAATTGTGTAAGTCTTTGGCCAAAGGCACAATACTGAAAAAATTTTCAAAAAAACTACTTTAGGGAAAGTGTCTCCTTAATGGCTGAATTTCTGTTGGCTCTGAAACTGCACGCAGAAGTTTTATCTGAGCATATTAGGAGTTGGACGCGGACGTAAAAAGTGATGGAAGAGAAAGATTCGATTGAAAGGGGAGGAAATAATAATGAAGGTGCCAGCAACAAAGGGAGGAAAGTATAACGGGAAATGCAAGAGAGAAAGGTAAAAAGAAAAAAAATTATATAATAAAACAAACTTTAATAACAAACAATATAGAACAATAAATTAGATAAATACCTATTTAGAAACGTTTTCGGGCATAACCCATCATCAGCTAAAACTAACTTAAAGGAAACTTGAAACATACCGAAGTGAATATAGGGAATACATGTGTATATATAGTAGATGTAAAGAGGAATAAACATAGCAGGTATAAAAATCAATAGGTTGAAAATGCTAATAATTAATATAAAATATAAAATAAAACAAGAAGACAAAAAGTTAAATTTTTATATTAAACAGTGGATTATTATTATTATTAGGTGTTTGGTCATTTAAAATATTATTTTTATATTTATTTATGTGATAATTTTCTGCAATGTTCATATTATTACCTTTGTGATAAGTAGCCAGGATGGTTACAGTATTTTCTATTGAATTAGGTTTATGTTTATTTTTAATTAAATGTTCTGCATAGGTTGATTTTTCTATTTCATTATTATTAAATGCTTTTATATGTTCTTTATATCTGCAATTAATTTTTCGCCCTGTTTGACCAATGTATGATTTCTCACAATCAGTACAATTTATTTTATATATACCGCTATTTTCGTAAATATTATTATTTTTTAAATTTAAGGTGTTTATTTTATATCTTAAATTATTTTTAGTTTTGAATGCTACATTTAAACCTTGTTTTTTGAATAAATTGGTTAATATATGTTATTGTTTATAAATGTGAATGTTATCCATCCAATTATGTTCAGCGAGAAGTACGGTTAGCGAATTATTTAGAAATAATAAGTAAGGCAAACAGATTTTAGATCACGTAGGAAAAAAAAAAGTGATCGCTTGGAAATTATTTCAAGCAGCCCGGTCTGACGCTGGGTAGTAGCGGAGAAAAATAAAGAGACGGAGTGGATTAGAAGGTAACATAGGAGTAGGAAAACGGACTGAGAAGGTCTATAAGAACAAGTGCTATTTAACTTTCGGTTTCTATAGGAAAAGTTGAATCAGCCGCTGGTGCAGAATTGCACACACACACACACACACACAAAAAAGCACAACAATATTAACTTTGGAACGGTCAAAGTATAACTTCGGATGGGTAATGATGTTCATCTAACACGAAGAACGATATATCGGAACAGTAGTTGCGAAAGAAGTTTTAATTGGAGAACGGTAAAGAAATATGAAAACCGTTTTCAATGAGATTTAACTTCCGACCTGCAAGATAAACCGCTAAAGCGAAAGTTGTTCCATGAGTAAAAATGATGTGAATGAATTTTCGTGCAGCTATGAGAGCCGAAGAAATACACTTATACAAGGAATTTTGAATAAGGTCTAATAATTAAGGAATGAATTCGCGTCGAAGGAAGCAGGAAGCTCTCTTCTACTGCTTTAGAATACCAGATCCAGTTGCGAAGAGAAAGTCATATTATGTCGCTCGCACATTGCTTATCTAAAAATATTTGCATTACGAGAGATTAGTCGCATCACGAGAGATTAGTCGCATCACGAGAGATTAATCGTATCAGGAGAGATTAGTCGCATCATGAGAAATTAATCGTGTCACGAGAGATTAGTCGCATTATAGAGATACATCGCATTTTAAAATCAGGCTAAACCAATGTACTAGTTTTGCCTCTGATGTAGCTTTAAAAAATCTCCTACTGGTAGTAAGTACATAACTTCTTCAGCAAACGCTGCATCGAAATTTGGCTATTTTCCACAATAATCGAAATCTTCTAAAGTCATTGCGCTTCCTAAGCCTGGAAATTGTGCATCGATATTCTATTAGTCTTTTTACTAAATTCAGGTAAAGTGGCGGAGAAAACTATATCATCACAACTCTCGTGTTACACTTTGGTAGCTCATTATTCCTTCGGATTTGGGTTTAGATCTAACCAGTGTTGCTATAATCGGAGAATTCATCGTTTACAATTTTAGTTGTAATAAACACACAGATATGATACTATTAGAGATAGCTAAGCATTTGATAGGTGAAATAATTTTCAAAATGATTAAGATCGAATTTTTGAATTACTTTTAGTCAGGATAGTCAAGAGCTACGCTAAAACAATTTCACCGATACCTCTTATGTTTAGCTGGTCTCCCGCAAGGCAATATGTCGGCACACGTTCTATTTATTAATACGTTTCTTCATAATTTTTCTATATCATTTCGCATTAACACACGGCACTCTTTGCTGACGGTGCTGTAGTTTATGTAGACCGAACGCGAACAAGTTGTACATAAACGGATTCAAAATTAAAAATTCGTATCGATCACAAACTTTCCTAAATACGGGAAAAAACACATTATTTTGGTCATTGGGCGTCATTTTGAAATGAAGCCGGAGAACAAATTTTTGATATATGTATATATATATAAAAAAACCCCGCGTTATACATCCAATGTGGACTTACGGGATAAAATATACGGGGACGTGCTGAGGCATCGAAAAATAACTTAAACGGCTCAGAGTAAGTTACTTCAGCTAATTATTAATGCTTGTTGGTTCCAACGAGAAATGATGTACTCCATGCGGACTTATCAAATGGGTCAACGAAGTGATAAATGATTATGCTCGATAACATTAAAATCGGCTTTAGGCCTTGGCACTTTTGTCTACAGTTCTGTACCACTGAGGAAGACTTAAACCCTTCAAACCTGGGGTGACATTCGTACCGGGTAATATAATTAACAGAGCTTAGCTATTAAGTTCTATGTATCTGTACGTATTATACTAATTTTATGAGTACCGCTTCTTTAGATTACACCTAAACTCGTAGAAATAAAGTAGCTGTCCTTGTTAAGAGCTACATTAAAGAACAAAAAAAAAAAAAATCCGATATCATCGATGGATGAGACGCCGAATATACTGAATTCTCATCAATACGTATGCGATTGTATTGCGGTGAGCTAAATATATACCTAAAGACATTATTTATACATCCTGTTCGTTAAATAGTTAATAAAATAATAAAATTATAGGTAAAGTAACAAACCTTTAAATTGAATATAAATAAACATTCTAAAGAAGGGGTTTTTCGGCAATGTCTCCGTCTAGAAAGTATAAAAGAAAAAAAGGCATATTAATAAACTCGGTTTATATTTTGGAATTTAAAGTACACACTTATCTGCAGCTGAAAAAGACATTTAAAGATGATTATTATTAAAATATTTGAACATGTAAAACTTCCATTACGATCGACGGCACATGTTTTTCGAATATTTTTACTTAACGTTTCGGTAAAATAACCGCCACAGCAGAAAATAAAATAAATTAACCCGATTGAGGTTAGTATTGTCGAAACGTTACATAAAAATATTCTAAACGCAGTTAAGTTTCATTTCTAACCGAAATATCTGATTTTATTCCGATTAGAACCTGTAAAATAACTATATTAGTGTATAAAAATGTATGTTTCCTTTCTTCCTTTTTTTAAAGGGAAATGTAATATTTAACGAAGATTCAGTTAAGAAATCTTAGAAAATGTAAATAAATCGAAAAGATTATAAATCGTAATGCATTGAAAAATTTCTTTTATTTATATCGCCGAATCACGAGAAGATTTGAAATTGCGGTATCTTGCTGTTGAAAGTTGGTTAAACGAAAGCGACGTCAAAGCCGGCCGGGTAATATTTAAAGTTGTTCGCTTACCATCAGCTCGCTCCATTCAGGGCGGTACGGAACTTTTAATCATTGCGGTTTAAAGCGCTGAATTTCAGCCGTACTAATAATTCTTAGCCTCTGTAACTGGTTCGGTTGTGTGTTGCGCATGCACGCTAATTCTTTTCTTTATTCGACTCTTTCCCACTCTAGGACAACGGGAAATCTATCGAGAATTAAGGATGGACATTTATTCACGCGAGTGTTAATTTAGTGGTCGTTGTTTGCTATCATAATAGTACGGCGGTGTGTTGTGTTTTCGGGGGAGAATGGTCGCGCGGAAAAGCCACTTGTCGAGTACGCTGCCGAGATTTTCTAGCTGTGGGCCAGAGATGTGGAATTTTTTCGATCGGCCTTTGCTTCTTTTTAATCTGCGGTCGTTTGCCCGTTTCTTCCGCATTAAATGTTTCCGTAGTATAGGGGAGTTCTTTCAAAAATTGGGCTAATATATAATTCCCGGTGACGCTTACTCGCTATCAACAAAAGCTCTAGACCAGTAGCGACTCTGTAAGACGGAGACGCTTCACACTGGCGGGATACGGACAGCGATACAGGATGTAGGAGACGAAACTTGGGGCGAGCGAACGATATAACAGCAGCTGCGGGAAAGCTTCGACTCTCCGCAGGCAGAGTCTCGACTCCTTTCTTTGGAGGAAAGCTTCAGTATTGTTCGCGAGCTTTAGCCGGTAAACGGTTTGTAACGCGTTCCGAGACGAACTTTTGCCGGCGATTATTGTTTGTTTCGAGAATAATTTTTCCGAAGCGAAATTAAATTATTTCTCTTTTTGTTTTTCTTTCGATTTTCACGCGATATTCTTTGCCTAATTAAATCGAATTTAATACGTGTAAATAAATAAATTCGCGAAGAGTGAAAAAAATTTAATTCATTGATCCGTCGATTTTTCAACCGCGAATTAGTATAAATAGCGTTCGTTATATTGGCACGGCGGTCGCGGCGAGATGTTTTAAAATTTTTACCGTCCTCTTTTTGGTTTTTTTTCTTTTCTTTTGTTTTTTTTTGTTTTTTTTTTTTTTTTTTCGTGAGTTTTTATATTATTTGCTTGCGGGAAAGAAGCGTGTTTTCGAAATAAATTTATAATCGAGAGTTTTTTTTTTGGAATATTAAAATTTTTCTTTTTTAATAGTTTTCTTTATTTGGAAATTTTTATCCTCTTTAAGGAAACGAATCGATTTCGCTTCGTTTTGTGAAGTTAAATTATTTTCCGTAGTTCGATAAAAAAATGTAAAGTTGCGCCGAACGACAGGCTCTCCTCGACGTAAGGTTCGCGATGAGATCGACTTTTTATCGGTTAGTGTACTCGTTGTTTTGGACCTTTTTTTCTTGTCCCGGCGCAATATCCGGCCCGATGGTAAGTCGCGTAGTGCATACGAAGTACGGCGACATCACCGGACAAGTGGTCACTCCGAACGCCAAGTATCTGGACAGCGTGGAAGTGTACAAAGGCATTCCGTACGCGGCACCGCCGCTGGCCAATCTGCGATTTATGCCGCCGGTCAGCGGTGCCCTATGGTCCGGCGTTAAAACGGCGAACGAATTTGGTCCGGTTTGTCCGCAGAAGTTGCCCGATATCTCTAACGAAACGGCTGCTCTGAATAAAATGCCGAAAGGTCGCGTAGAATACCTGAAAAGGCTTCTGCCGTATCTGCAGGATCAAAACGAGGACTGCCTTTACTTGAACATATACGCTCCAGTACAAGGTATGCTTTTGCATTAATTAGAGAAATAAAATCGCACATCCAACATGTATTACGTGTATGTTAAATTTCCAATTTTTTCCTTTTTTGGTTTTCGATCTGGTTAATTTCAATATTTCAAGAAAGTCATCATCGTAATACATCCGACATTATATCGACTTTTAACTTGAAAAACAAAGAGAGCTATTTTGTTTTCGGTCAATTTATTTAAAAGGAATTACGTCGAG
Organism: Icerya purchasi; assembly: GCA_039619475.1. Lineage (NCBI taxonomy): Eukaryota > Metazoa > Arthropoda > Insecta > Hemiptera > Monophlebidae > Icerya > Icerya purchasi. Next base: position 292,729,859 of record CM077115.1, on the reverse strand, counting down.
TTTTTCGATAAGGTACACGTACCGTTTTATATAATATGTTTGTATTGTTTCAGAGTTACAAATCGCATTTCGAAATTATTTACTAATTTAAAATCTACCTAATGATGAGAATACTGAGGGGAAAAAAAAAGTAATCATTGAATCCAATGAGATTTGTATTTTGGGCGTCATCAAGTTTTCTTCAACGGAACTTCATCCGGGGGATTACTGCAGTTATCTTCGTATACGTGATTGCTCGTTAGTTTTTATCAGTAATTTTATTCGATCTGGGTTTATTTTTTCTGCGATTAATTTTTCCGGCATATATACAGATTAAATAGATAATTCACGTGGCGTTTGTCGAATATACCAGTTTGCAGCACTGATTTCCCCTATAGTATCGCAATAAATCGCTCTGCGCTCATTCTAATCCGGAGAAATTACGCGGATAATTTATTAATTATTTTCGTGCTATTATTTTTGTTATTTATGTTAAAAATTATAGCGTATCATTTCTAAGGGAATTTTTTTTTCCCTCGCAAGGCTTCCATCGCCGTCCTGTACACGCGGTTCTTCGTCAATTTTTCAAGGCGTTTATGAACTTTAATTAAATGAGATGGGACCCTAATATTGTGACTATTCCGAATTGTGTCGCACTCGATTAGAATGTTTTGCACTGGAATTGATTCGGCTTTTGATAGTTTAATAAACTGGTGACTTATGACGTAATTTGTTTCGAATTCGAATAAATAAATAAATGATTTTTCGAAATAATTATGAAGTACAAAGTAAATAATATTAACCGAACGAGTATAATTAGCCCCGCTCTTACCTCGAGAGATTAAATTCGATAGGAACATTAATCGAAATAAGTGTAATGTGCGAAGACGGGGTGAAAAGGTATTGCAAAACATACACGTTATTAAAAATAAAACGGCAGTTATAAAAATAAATTATCCGAGTATAAGATCTAAATTAGTATGAGAAATGGAGAAGTATATATATACATATATATATAAAAAAAAAAAAAAAGGAGTGCCTTTTATGCTTATAGTTCGTATATTTATCTTTGCAGAGAGGTCACATCTCGTGCATTCTCCCATAATTTTATTGACAACGGCCTACTGAAAGAATTTTTAGTAGCGTTTTAAATTTAATAAAATTATAGAACAGAGATAGAAGATGCTTCGGCGACGGCTTTTATTCCGGAAGTATTGTAGTTTTTGAATAGTAGTCCATCATGCTGATAAATGGTTCTTATGATATTATATAAAATGATTTTCTTATTAATGAGATTTTTTTTTTTTTTACTAAAAACTGGATGATATACGGACGAAAATAAGGATTTATTGGATTAATTTATTAAAATGAAAATGATTTCGAGTGCACTCAAGTTCAAGCAGCGAAGTCGGCATTGCGAAGAACTATATTTACTTACTGATTTTCTGACGAACTCATCGCATTAGCACAAAGTATTTGAATAAGGGAGAGTATTATTTTTGCCGCGATTAATGCTAGATTTGGTCCTCGGATTTTTTTTTTTTTTTTTTTTTTTTAAATGGGTTTGTCAACATGGACATTGGTAACAGCGGAACCGAGAGAAAAGAGAGACTCAGATCCTTACACGATCAGAGATAGCCGAATTGATGAACTTCAAAACGTGTAGTTTGAACTGTTTTTCTAATCTAGTTCGCAGAAAACGATTACGAAATATCTCGGCGCTTGTGTCTCTCTGTTTTCAGCGAAGAATTAAAAGTTCATTCTTTTTTGCCCTGTATATATTTCCCCGTACGAGCAGCGTCGATAAAAAATTTCACATTTATACGAAGAATTTTAGGGTCGAGTTATTCTTAGTTACCATTTTTCGGTTCTTTTTTTTATCTTTCCAACAGTGTGGGGATTTGCATTTGTCCATTTCTTCTCTCTGTACTTTTTGCTTAACACGGTGTAACCGTTGTAACAGTTTTATTCGTCGCACTTTTAAAAGTATCGCCGACCAGCGTTAAAAAAAAGAAAAAAAAGATCCACCTAACATAAAAGATGCTTGCCAGAGAGCGAGTAGCGGTGGAGAAGAGTAGAAAAGGTAGGATCAGCATTTTCAGCTAAACGGCACACAGTCATATTCAGTTAATTGACTCATTTTTTTCGTGAAACGTGAATTTTAGTTTTCCCAGCGACACCTGGTAAATATATCACGATTGAATCAAATAAAACGGATCCAGCATGCCGAATTGTTTAAGATCGATTGATTTTGGTTTTGATAAAACGATCAAAGGGCGAGACTTAATAATTTACAGAATGCGGTAAAAAGGTGGACTGCAGAATTTTCTTCGCCAACGGTTAGGTTCGTATTTTTAAAGCGAAGCGGAAAGCGCGTATTAACGTGAATAAAGTAAAATTCGGAATTTCCCTTTCCCACAGTATGGTTACATCCGGTAGTTCATTGGTTCTTTTATAGAAAGTCAAAGTCTAATCCGAAGAAGGTGTGAAGACTTCACTGCCGATTAGAGCACGAACCTACTTCTTCTTACAGTCGTAATGTAGCGCGTAGACCGTAAGGTGTAGTCGACAGAATAAATTAAAACCGAAGGAGGAGGCCTAATAGTTTTTTAAGAATTTCAGGAAAGATAGAATGGAACGGGAAAAGATCACAGAGACTGAGGTCGAGAAAGCGATTAGCGAATAATTTACACACCTGTCGTGTCCCTTTAGGGGGTAGGTGGGGGGGGGCATTCGACTTACTAGGAGGAACGTCGGAGACCTGTACTTGGCACGCCGATTGTATCCAGGCTGGTACTGTTTTCGTAAGAAATCGTTCTTGATATTGTTTTTCCACGTGAAACACAGAAAGCGTAATGATTAAATGTGTCAGCTTTCGGCTAATATTTCTCTAGCAGTAAGTTGTCTAAGTCTTTGAATCCGGTTTTCATGGTCAAGTTGTCACGTTGAATTGAACTTGCAAACGTTTTAGCCGAACGCAGGCTTCCAATCAACTTAAGGCATTTCGAATTTCGAAGTTCTTTTTGCCGCCGTTAATCTCCTTCCGAAGCGATCCGAATTTTCCATGCGTGTTTTTATTGGAAAAAATCAAACAATTATTTCAACATTTTTATCGTGTCGATGGCTACTTTTAGTTTTTTTTGTTTTTTTTGTTTTTTTTGTCCAGACGTGATGTCTGCGGCTGGCCCTTATTTCGTCGGATGGATTCATCTCTGCGTTATTAGGATGGCGCCTCCGTGCCACAGTAACTTTGGTAGTACATGTTGAATCGGCACACAAGTACTAAGATAATACTTGTTTTTCGGACATGTTAAATTCGCCAATATCGAAGATGTGTGTACCTTTGGTAGTTTTTAGAAGAATTGAAAAAAAAAAAGTAGAAAATTACATTATATGTATATTTTCGAGCTGCGCGGACCGCGAACATTTTGGTTAAAGTCAGTCTTTCGAAATGTCCAGCGATGATAGTTTTTAAGATATTCCTCCGGCAGTTTTAAAGACATAAACTGTTTTTGTAAACTCAGTGTACAATTTTTTCACATATATTTTATAAGTCGGTTTTTGAAACGTTTTTCATCTGCTCGGGGGGATTCCGTTGAAATCACACGGTCCTGGCATTTTCGCGGGGAAATGAAATTTTAACGAATTTGACGAGCTTGCTCTCGTTGTCACCGGCGAGATAAAGTCGAACAGTTAGACGAACCTCGCGCTCAGCTATTGATGTGGTATAAAACAAATTTTTTCACCCTTTGGCAATTTGAATTTTTCCGTTTGGAAATTTCCCGAGAAAGACTAGGCCGCGATAGAGCAATTAGGAATATAGGGTTGTTTTCGTGTGAGATAACGGTACTCTTTCCGATAGTGCAGCTAGTGCGAGAATATTCGAAACAAGTTTGTCGGTGGAAAGGCGGAAAATTTTCGCTTTAAATTAGCTAAACGAAGCGCGATATTACTTTCTGACTCGCACCCGGTTGCCGGGGAAATTTACTTAAAGCGAGAACTCGAAGAAATTGAAAAGGAATATTTAAACAAAAACTTAGCCCGGAAAATTGTTCACCGATTAGTTATAAAAAGTTATACGCGTCTTTTAAAAAATAGCGATGATTCGGCGACGAATAGAGTCGTCGCATAATTACTGTCCCGCGAATTCAGCTTAATCTCGGATTTATAAAAACTTTTAGAAGGTTTACTTTTATTTATTAATTTTTTTTTTTTTTTTTTAATATATCTAATAGTCGAGGAGGAGCTGAGCGACGAAAAATGTAACAGTTTTGGAAAGGCTGGTTTTTTGATGCAATGTAGTATTTAGGGTGTGTCAGAATAGTCTGACCGTCAGTCAGCCAGTTTCGTTAGCATTCGGCGTGGGGGCGACTTCAAAATTGTAAAAATATCTAGTATGTCGCAAAAAATCTGAAATTTCGTTTATTGGTAGTAAACTAACTAAAAAACAGTGTGGATATAGTCAGCCTTAAAATAACGCCATGGGTCGCGTCAAACTTATAAAAAGAAATACCTAGTATGTAGCAACTACTTTTGGAAAATCTGAAATTCGGTCTACCGATAATAGGTGGCAAAATATAAAAATCAAAAAAACATAGTCAGCCCGAATTTTTATTTAACAAGAGCGAGCGCCGCACCTCGTTTATACTACAACGCGCTCGATGACGCCGGCTTATTATATTACATTAAATAATAAAATAAATATTTATAATATAGAAAACAAATATTCTTTTTATTAACGTTTCGAAACATGTTCACTCGCTGTCGCTACTATAATTGTATATCTTTGAGATTGGATTCTTTACGAATTTTTAAAATATTTAGGAGTCTGCTCCTCAAACAATTTAACTTCAACTTCTTTTTTTAAACAAATAATACAAATAGGACGTACGTCCATTTTTACACGAACACAGTGTAATAAGTATAAACTGAACTCAACCGATGCTGCGGTTCGACTAGGTCACTTTAGCATAGCACACAACGTAAAAGGTACTGTAAGTGGGGGTACGCTTTTCCCACGATCTGGTTTGGTCTCGACCGACTCTTATACATCATTCAGCGATTAGGCGCTCTGTATAAATGTCGCACGCGCTCTTATGTCAGCAGCTGACGGCGTTTGTTAAATAAAAATTCGGGCTGACTGTGTTTTTTTGATTTTTTATATTGTCACCTATTATCGGTGAAGTCGTCGCGATAGCCTAGTTGCTGGAGCGCTTGACTTCCGTTACGGAGGTCACGGGTTCGATCCTCAGCGACGACAGAACTTCTTATTACAACGAATTAAATAAATAATCGCTAATAATCACGTGGAAAATGGCAAACCACCACGTATAATATGCGCGCTAGGTCAGTACACAGCAGACATAAATAGGACTGCACTTGTATATCGATAAATCAAACGATTACTAATCAGTTCCGAGTGTAGTCTTGCGTGTGTACACTCATTCGTATTGTATATAAACAATCGCTATGAACACTAATACTTATGTCTGTACGGCTGAGATGTACGAATAGGTAGTCGCCGACGCTCAGGAATTAAGTATAGCACTATAAAGAAGAAGATTAGCAGTAGACTAAATTTCAGATTTTTTTTTTTTTTTTTTTTTTTTTTTTTTTGTGGTGCCGTGTACTGCTACTGTGGCCAAAGACACCAAATATTAAGATATTATTAAATTAAGCTATAGATATTATTTTGTTTGAGGAAAGATAGTGTTTTTCTGATTTCATGGGGATCATCGGATAAGGCAGTTTGGATAGTAGTATGAGGATAGATTGAATGTTGGGTGCAGTCGGAAAGGATATGCTCTATTGTTAAAGGACCTTGGCCACAGTATTGGCAGAGTGGAGCGTCGGCACGATCCAAAAGGTGCTTGTGCGTTAGTGCTGTATGGCCGATGCGTAGTCTTGTTAATACAACGTCGTCACATCTTGATGCCATGATGATGTTCCAAGGCGCAGTAGTAGGCTTGACTCTTCTCAGCTTATTTTCAAGCGACAATTCTTCCCAGGAACGGTTCCGTTGTAGCTGAAACTGGGTTTTCGTAACTTTGTAAAGATCCTTCCTTGGGACTGCAACCGATAATAATGTGGATTTCCCTATTGCTTGTTTCGCAGCTAAGTCGGCTGTGGTGTTTCCACTTATCTTTGAATGTCCTGGTAGCCAACATATTACTATGTTCATAGTCGAGCTAATACCCAAGTAATGTATCTGTTGAACAATCGGGTTTTTCAGGGTAGCGTGCCATTCATTAATCGCATTGACGGCCTGTAATGAGTCTGTAAATACGATAATACGATCATAATTCTGATCTATGGCGGATTCGATGGCTAATTTGATCGCAATTAATTCGGCCGACATTACCGACAATTCCATTGGAAGCGCATAGCTGATGATTTGCTGTCGATGTACAAAGGAACATCCAGTGCCTTCGATATTTTTTGCAGCATCTGTGTAATACTTTTCATATGCACTGTATTCTTTCAATGCGTTCGTATATGACAAGAGTATGTCAGATTTTGAGCTGTTGGTCAACACTACGTTGCACCGTATTTCCGAATTATGTGTTGGTGGAAGAGCGGAGATTCTTTTATGAAGGATATTGTTCGGTACATTAATATTTCTGGTGTCAGCAGCAAAATATGCGCGATTGTTTAGAAGTTCTGCTAAATGACCAGAACGGTACGAGACCTCAGGCGTCAGTAGAACATCAGGGATATTATCTGTACTTCTTAGGTAAATTAAAAACTTCTAAATAATCTCGACGAACGTTTAAAGGCCACTCGTTGGCTTCAGATAATATGCTGCTTATTGGACTAGTGCGAAATGCGCCGATCGCCAGTCTGATGGCGGTGTGGTGTATCGAGTCCAACGAGCACAGTGTCGATTTGCAAGCTGAGCCGTAAATGGGTGCTGCGTAGTCTAGGCGAGGTCTAATAATAGTACGATATATTTTGAGTAGTGCGTGTCTGTCTGAACCGAATGTTGTGTGGGATAGTTTCTTCAACAGGTTTAAGTTTTTTAAGCAGGACTGTTTTAATTGATTTACATGTTGTTTCCATTGATAAGGTTTGATCAAACAACAAGCCGAGATATTTAACAGTCGGAGATTTTGGTATTCTTGTGCTTTGTAATGATAGTGATAGCGATTTTTGACATGTCCGTAATCTGCAGAAATGGATGCAAGTTGTTTTCGCGGCTGAAAACTCTAGTCCATTTTGTGAAGCCCATCTTTGGGCTTCGTTTACTGACCTTTGCAGTAGTGCAGCTCCTGCTTCTACATTTTTGCAACCGATGAATATGGTGAAATCATCAGCAAACAGCGCCGAAGATATTAGTGGATGGATGATGGATACTAGATCGTTTATCGCGGTGATGAACAATGTGGGACAAAGGACGGAGCCCTGTGGGACGCCATTGTCCAACGTTTTTTCCGATGAAAGCATGGAGCCGATTCGAACGCGAAAGACACGAGACGATAAGAAGTTTTTGATGAAGTACATTATATTTCCTCGGAATCGCCATTTGTATAGCATGGTAAGCGATTTCTCTTTCCATATTCTATCGAATGCGTTTGTTATATCAAAAAATACTGCAAGTGTGTGCATTCGTTTGTTGAAATTTTTTAAGATTTCTGACTGTAGGTAGAATAACTGATCTATCGTTGAACGCGATGGACGGAAACCACACTGTGTTGTTGATATAAGATTTCTGTTTTCTAATTCCCATAGTAATCGTCGATTTACTATTTTTTCGAATACTTTACATAGTACGGATGTCAGTGAAATCGGTCGATAGTTGTCTAGTTTCAGTGGGTTTTTATTTGCTTTATGTATGGGTACTATAATAGCTTCTCTCCATTGCTGAGGAAAAGATTGATTAGTCCATATGTGGTTGTACATCAGCATGAGTTTGTTAATTATTGATTCTGGGGCGTGTTTCAGGAACAAAATGTGAAATCTGTCGGCGCCACAAGCAGATATTTTCGTCTTCTGGATAGCATTATGGATTTCGTGTAAACTTATGGGTGCATTATATGTTTCTGAATTTGATGAGCTGAGGTCAAGTTGTTGGTTTTGCTAAACGTTCTTTGTTTACTAGTGATGTGGGTGTTAATTGATTATTACTTGATATATTTGCAAAAAACGATGCGAATTCTTCTGCAATTTGTCCTGGGTCTGTATATAACTGATTATTTCTTGAAATCGCTGTAGGGATTGGTAGGTCAACGTGTTTATATAACGCTCGTATTTTCTTCCATAACTGATGAATCGGTGTTTTGTAAGTTATTCGTTCCAAGATCTCCTTTTTTCTTGTTTTAGTATCCATCTTGTTGTTGTTCGAGCCTGTTGAAAAGCTGTATAGCTTTCCAGTGTAGGGAATCTTTTCAGAAGTTTTAATCTCTTTTTTCTCTCCCTTATTGCTCGCGAGCACTTTTCTGACCACCACGGTACTAGAACTTTGTTTGTGGATAACGGCCTGTTTCTCGGGATTGATATTTCGGAACATTTTAGAATTCCGTTAGTAAATGAGCGAACCATTGTATCCGTGTTACTGTCATCAATGTCGACCTCGGTCTGACATAGCTGCTGGAATAATTCCCAATTTGCTTTTTTGAAATTCAGGGCTGGCCGTCTTATATGTGAGGCCATGTTTGTTTTCATGTTTATGATTTGTGGAAAGTGATCACTGCCGCCCATGTCTTCATGATGATGAACCTCGATGAGATGGGCAATCTGACTAGAACTTAACGTAAAATCAATTGTGCTCCACGTTCTGTACGTGGTACTGTAATGCGTAGGTTCGCTTGTATTATGGACGGAAAGGTTATATTGCTCTCTATTATGCGGGTTAATAGTTTTCCTCTACTATCAGTTTTGTTGCTACCTAGAATCTCATCATGCGAATTGAAGTCACCGGTGAATATGAACGGTGTTGGGAGATTATTTATTATTGATGTGTAGGTACTTTCTTCTATTTTTGTGTACTGCGGAATATAGATAGTACATATTGAGACCGCAGGTGTTATATTAATGCGTACTGCTAGTGTTTGAATGTGGTCAATGTTGAGTTTTATTTCCGTGTACGTAATATCTTTCCGTATGGCTATAAAAACGCCGCCATGCGCTTTTGGTTGAGCATTTAAACTTTTACATATTATATTATACGAAGGTAAAGTTAATGTTTGATGCGGCTGAAGATGTGATTCTTGTATACATATAATAGTTGGATTATATGTAGCTATTAAAACTTGGAGTTCTTCAAGATGCCTGAAAACCCCATTACAGTTCCAGCTTATTATTTTTGTATCTCGTTGAGTAGCATTCATTATTCTGGTTAATCTTCTTGTTGGGAGGAAGGATAATCAGAAATTTCTTTGTCTGTGTTATTACATTTTTGTAATTTTTTGATTATTTTTGTAAATCTTGCTTTCATATATTTTTGTTCAAGTGACGGTTTAAGTAGCTGCAGTATGGTAACTAATTCGGACACATTTATGTCCAATATTTGTGCCACTTGGGATGGATTTAATGACTGTTTTGTTCCTTCGAGAAACTGAATGAATTTATCGAATGACAGTTCATTTCCATCAGAAGTTGTAGAAAAGTATTTTTTCAGCGAAGATAATTGCTGATGTATTGTTGATGTAGTTTCTGAGATGTCAGCGGTTTTTATATTCAAATGAGGCAATGGCGGTGTTTTAAAGTGATTTATTTCTGATTCTGAGTCCGATGAGGAGCTTAATAAATCATCTGTTTCCAGTTTTCCTTTACTTTGATCAAGCATAGTGGACGTTTGTTGGGATGGACTTGTAGTTTTCTTTTTCCGTCTCTTTTTTTGCTGTTTTGGTTTGTCTACTATCTCTGTTTCGGCGATAGTTTCGGTTGTCTTTGATGAGGTTTCTGAACGTTCAGATTTGATGAATTCGTGATTAAATGGGGAGTGTCATGTATTTCGTCCGACTCCTCTGAGACTTTGGTTTCTGGGTTGTTTATGGGGATTTGTTCTTTTTTCGTGGTGGACGGTTCTGCGGTTGATATAATTGTTATTATGGGTGTTTCATTGATATTCGTACAGTTTTCGGCTTTATGATGTTTTGCTTTGCATATAAAGCATATGGGGTCATCTGTATTTATAAAAATCCTGTGATCATGGTTACGATAGTTTAGTAAAAAATTTGTAGGAATGTTAACTTCGTCGAAATTGGAAATGTAAACTTGTCTCCGCCAACTAATTATGTGTCCGAATTCGGTATCAGTTGGGTCTATTCTTAGAATGGAAATAGATGAGGCGAGTTTAAGCCCTAACTGTTGTATTAGGTATTTTCCAATTTCAGAGTTTGGAATAGTTGCTGATACGTTTGAAAGAATAATCTTTGTTGCTGGACTTCGGAAATTTTCTAAAACAGTTGCGGCATATACTAGGTATTTTTACAACTTCGAAGACCCCCGCGCCGAACGCTAACGAAACTGGCTGACTGACGGGCAGGCTATTCTTACACACCCGAAATACTACATTGTATCAAACAACCAGCCTTTCTAAAACTGTTGCATTTTTTTGTCGTTCAGCTCTCGGACTATAGGAACTAACACCGCTTTTGAAATTTGTGGTAGTTACTTTATAAGTTTAATTAAAAAAGAAAATGATTTAATCGACATTCGGTACTACTTCAGGTAGCGAAATATCATTGAAATTTCGTTTTTTCAGTTTTTTTTTTTTTTTTTTTTTTTTTTTTTTTTTTTTTTTATGGCCTGGCGGCTAAGTAGCTTACCATTTGATCACTTCCATATCAAAATAAGTTTAAATTATTCCACTTCTCTTCTCTTCTCCTCTTCTTTTTCTCTCTTTTTTTTTCTTTTTTTTTTCTCTTTTTTTTTTATATGAATAAAGAAAAACGTATTGGAAAAATAAGCAAATGAAAATCTAATGACAAGGACAATTCACCAGCCATCTATCCGGACCAACTGAGCAAGATAAATATATTTTTTTTGAATTTCCGGCCATAGTTTTCAGTTAACTATATATGACACATAATAATAAAAAGCGATCATTCGACCTGTTGGAATGTTAAGATTCCGTACAGTTGGCATTTAGGATAAAAACCGACGATTGCAAAGCGACATTTAACTATGAACCCTCGGAGTCGTCGAAAATTCCGACATTTCCACGGATAGCGTTGTAGTACACCTATGTGTATATGTTGGTTTACTCTTCCGGAAATTTGTTATAATAAAAATTGTATATTTGTCCCGGTTTCGTTCAATTAGATGCGGCGTCGATTCCGATTATTTCTTTGTCATTTGGTCGGTGAAAATTGCAGAGCCGTACTAATAATAAGCCCCCCCCCCCTGCAGTGTAAAACAAAGCGGAAAACTATTCTACTATTAAATAAGTTAAATTATACGTTTGTACATAATTCGTATAAACGCGTAAAGAACGAACTTTGTTACGCTTATGAATTATTTATTTATTCAAATTTTTCTCGTATTTTTCATTTTGAAAGTTGCGAAAAGATAGTGTAAATTTTTAAGATAGTAAATTTTAGCGATAGTAAAGCTGACCTCGTTTTTCCTGTTAGTCAATTTAATGGTTTGACTGTGTTTACTGAACTTAAATTATGCATCTGGCCAGGTTGTGCTCTGAAGATTCGGATACGGACTTACACACACCCTACTCTACCGGCGACGAATTGCTAAAATGTCTTCTGTGTTCAGTCGGAAAATAAATTAATTTTTCCGCGACAAATACACACATTCACGACCCCTAGAGGAGAATTGCTGAATTTTCTTAAAAGGTAAATAACAAACAGAAGAAGCAAAGTGTAACCTGTTCGACGGTGATGAAGCGTGTTATTAAAAAATAAATAAAATTATACCCGGAAATGAATGTATTCGTATGAATTATTGCATTTTTAGTTTCGGCGTTGTTTTGTGTTTTTTTCTCCGAGGGGGGGGGGGCGTACGGACATATACCTATAAACAAAAAGGAGAAGCGGAGAAGTTGTTCGGTTAAATTTCGATTATATAGTAAAGCAAGGAGATGAAAGGAGAAGGGTATATGAAGCGTACGTTTTGGCAGATTAATCTGTTTTTTTGTATTAATAAAGAATCTTTTTCTATCCTGTTTGTTAACTATAGAAATATAATAAGTTATAATAATAACTGATGTAATAAAGAATTATAACAAATAATTATAACAAACAATATAAGAACAAAATAAATTTCTTACTTAGTAAAATTTGCGGACACAACCCATCATCAGCTAAAACACAATTCATTATTAGCTGATGATTATGGGTTATGCCCGAAAACGTTACGAAGTAAGAAATTTATTTTGTTCTTATATTATTTGTTATAATTTTTTATTATATCGGTTATTATTATTATTATAACTTATTATAAATCTTCTTTTTTATTCGAATACGTTTATGAACATTAAAATTTTCGCCATTTCTACGCGAACCGAAAGCCGTTATGCCTAACTTCACTACGGCGGTAGTTAGCGGATGAGAATGTGGAAGTTAACGTTTGGTAGAAACGGAAGAACATTCAAAAAAAAAGAAGATATGATCAACGTTATTACACAGCTAGCTGCTTTATCGGCAAGATGAAAAGGAATCAATTGAAAGGAGAAAACGAAAGTGCTGTGGTCAAAATTGTGTGTAGGCGAATAATGGTGATTAAAGGAATCCGAAACGAACTCAAGGGAGAGCCGTAGATGTTACGGGAGGATAGACAAAAAGAGAGCGAGCTTTACGGAAAGAGAAAAGTATAAATATCCCCGATAATCGAAATTTAAGATAGAACCTTTTTTCCTATTCAGGATCGTCGACCGGAAGAGGGTTTTCTTTTTAGCCTGCTGCTGAACCATTTTGTCACAATGGGATTTGTTTAGGATAAATTATTTCAGAGCGGGTTTTATACGCGTAAGAAATTATCTCTGTATACGTACGAAAAAGTAAAAAAAATTCAAGAAGCATTTGTTTTTTTCTACTTTTATTTTTAGACAATTTTCAATGATACAACGAGCAATGATAAATATGGGGGGTAAACGCGCGTTTCGCTCCGCAGCACTATTAAAAAAAAAAGTAATAATAATGAAAAGGGAAGAGGTGTCTAGATACCCGGTAGGAACGAAGTTCCTTTCACTTTTGGTAGATATACAAGTATAAAGTCATTCTCATAAAATATACGATAAAAAATGACACAACAATATATAAATCCCGCATGAACTAATTAAAATAAAAACAATAAATAAATCATTAGACTCGTTAAAGTGTGCTAACATCGCACAAAAAAGCCGCGCCAATTTTCAAATTCAATAAAATTTACACGTGCTTAGAATTGAGCTTATACAGCTGGCCGCGTACGAGATGCTTGCTGCTCGAATCTCGATACTCGCACGAACGCACACACACACCATGCCCGTATATAATAGAAAGAGACAGAGTGAAAGAGAACGAAAGTAAAGGTCGCCTGCCGGACGACGCATAACGCGATTTCGTTATCTCGCCTTTTCTGTCCGTTTACTCCTATCGACAAGCTGCATAAAAAACTTGGTTCCAAAACAAACAAAAAAAAAAAAAAAAAAGTATTAGGCAAGTTATCGTGTTGATGGTGCAAGGAAACGTCTTCTCATAAGCTAAATAAAAGGTATCTTAAAAGTAGGCTAATTGACAGAAATGCCGACGCGGTGGACAAATATAATTAGACAGCGGGAAAATGACAGTTTTCGATTTCCTCTTGTCCATTATCTCTCGTTGTCAGTAGATAACCATTTTCAGAGAGACCAATTAATTATTTTAATGGATTACTCGATGATGTAATTTAATGATTAACCGACTTTGCGATGTGTGGTATAATTGTAAGTTTTTCGTGTTTTTTCCTCATTTAAGTACGTGCTTGTATTTTTTCGAAATTGCCACACGCATTTTCAATGTTTCGTAGTTAGAGGGGAGCGTGCGTTAAAAATGAGTGAAATTTTTATGCAGAAAGATCGTCCACTTCCGCTGAAAGGAACAAAAAAAAAACAAAAGTATTTGCTGCATCGAAAATGCAGACAATTTACCGAGTTTAAATTTATTACGTCGCTTCGGAATTGTTCTAACTAAAATGATCTTTTCGATCTATAAAAATAATAAGCAGTTGGAAAAATTCAATTTTTTTTCACTTGTGTTTTAGTGCGCTCATAGGGTTTCTTTCGCGAACATGAAAAAAATAAAAAGCAGTCGTATTTAATATTAATAGGTGTCTCTCTTCGTAACTATGTAAATTACAAATTGTAAAACATTATAACTGCATAATATGAATTATGCAGTTACAACAACCGTAACTAAATGTAGGTGAATACATGCCTGTTTGCTATAAACTGTATAATAAAAACCAACTTTAATAACAAACAAATATAAGGGTAAATAATAATTTATAAATAAATTAGGTACAATACCTTAATTAGTAACGTTTTCGGGCATAACCCATCATCGGCTAAAACTAACTTAATCAAAACACAAAACACACTGGAACGAATATAAGGAATACATGTGTTAATACATAGTAAATGTAAAGGAGGCACAAACATGGAAGGTATAAAAATCAGTAATGTGAAATTACCAATACTCAATACAAAATATATAAAATAAAATAGAACAACCTAAAAATTAAACTTTTATATTAAAAAGTGGGTTATTATTATTATTAGGTAATTGATCGTTTAAAATATTATTTTTATATTTATTTATGTAATAATTTTCTGCGATATTCATAACATTTCCTTTGTCATAAGTGGCCAAAACGGTTACAGTAAACATAAACCTAATTCATTAGAAAATACTGTAACCGTTTTGGCCACTTATGACAAAGGAAATGTTATGAATATCGGAGAAAATTATTACATAAATAAATATAAAAATAATATTTTAAACGATCAATTACCTAATAATAATAATAACCCACTTTTTAATATAAAAGTTTAATTTTTAGGTTGTTCTATTTTATTTTATATATTTTGTATTGAGTATTGGTAATTTCACATTACTGATTTTTATACCTTCCATGTTTGTGCCTGTTACTAATTAAGGTATTGTATCTAATTTATTTATAAATTATTTTTTACCCTTATATTTGTTTGTTATTAAAGTTGGTTTTTATTATAATCGTAACTAACTTCTTTTTTATAACGGACGAAGAAGCAAACTTTGTTTACTATACAAACAAGAATATAGTAAAAGCACTGCTTGATCAGGCGTAGCCGGATGAGTTTATCGAATATATAAAATAATCGTTATACGATAGAGATTGCTGGTACAGAACATCAAACTAGAACTTTACGAAAACTATTATTCCGTGGAATCATTTTACGCTGGATTAAAAATGTTATTTATTTTATACTAAAAACGATGATTACGTTAAGAACGCGTTTTCTTTTTTAAAACAATTGGTCGTGACGTAAAAATTACAATTTCTAATGAAACGATTAGAAATTCGGTTATTCTCTCTGAAAAAAACAAAATGTATCGGTTTAGCAGCAAAAAAGATAGAATGTTTCAGTTGTTATATACGTTAATTGAGGCTGAAATAACTTTTTCGTTAAATTTTTTGTAGTATAACAAGTTTTCGAAATTTCTATATTTTGTAAAACATTTTTCAGACACATATTCCTTTAAATTTAGATTATGCACTTTCTGTATTAAAATTTATTAAATACACACAAAAAAAAACAAAAAAAACGTATGACAGAAAATTAGTTATTTAAAAAATATAATAAACATCGGTATGTTTCGGAGTTATTCCATAATCATAGCAATATTAAAATTAATGATAAATAAAAAATGTGTCCTAATTAAAATTAATCTAGATGATTTTTTCTTTTTTTTTTGTTTCACATGAAAGTGTGTATCCACCTCGTATTTATTTATTTATTTATTTGCAACAATATGTACAAACAACAGCCTTTCGGCCAATTACAGTTTGCACTTATAGAGCTAAACCGTTGTATATTTAATTTATTAATCTAGCCGAAATAAACTCACATAAACCGACACTAATTGGCAGATCAAAACAATATGACCGAATAAACTTATAGCGGTAAGTATTATAATATGCCGGCTTGTATTCCTCAAATTTTGTAATTGCATCTACATTCAAACTCAGTCATACATACGTACTTAAACCCAGACACACATTCCAGTTTCTCCAAAAACTCTATAGTTGGCAAGTAGTTATGAAATTTGAAAAGACAAGAGTATCTACTCTATAATCGTGTTCAGACCGGCTATTTGTTAAAAAAATGGTTGATTACGTTTATTTAAATTACATTAATCTTCAAAAAAGAAAACAAAAAAAAACGAAAACAGCTGTTTTAAGCTTTTAAAAAGATGTGTGTAAATTATTCGTCAACGGAGCTGAATCGAGAAACTAACGATTTTTGTTAATCGCGCTTTCGAATCAGCGTTACCTGTAAAAAAATAAACCAAAACATCTAAAATCAAAAAAAGAAAGGGTTTTATTTCGTGCAAAACACGAAGGACTTGTCTCCTATACGTGAAGAATTGTTACCACAACTCGGAATTGGGTGCGTCAGACAAAATTGCAGTATTATATTTTCAATAATGCATACGGAGACTAAATTACTCTTTGAAACCTATAAATTAGAAATTCAAAAAAAAAAAATAACCCAGAAAATAGAGAAATACCGGTTTTTGTCTGCAAATAGAAAAACCGACAAAATAATATAAATAAAAAGGAAGCACCGAGCTACATTTCGACTTGTGCACCGCGAGGGAGGAGGGATGATGATATAACGCCGGTTCACGGTACGAGAAAATGTAGCGCATAGCGTGTAGTAGTTGTAGTGCGATGGTGATTTTCATATATAAATGCCTTTTGCAGAGTCGAGACGCTTCTGGTAGTAAATATTTTTCGCTTCTTAATTTTTACTTCTTAATAGCGAGCATAAATTATTTCTGTACGGCTCGGAAAACTCTCACATTCGATACATCGGAAAAATGTCGATAAAAATTTCTAATTATCCGCCGTTATTACAGACACTTTTATTACCAGAGTGGCGACGAAAAATCGGAACAACTTTTGGCCCTCACTGCCCTCCCCCCTCCCGGTTAAAGGAGGGGTGTGGAGATATTATCATCTTGATGGAACATTAACTAGTAGAGTGTTGATAGCGAGTAAAATTGTACTTTCTCATTTAACTTTGAAGACGATTAAAGTTTTTCTTTCCCCTCTTTTCGAAAATCCAACGAACATACCGCAAGAATAATCCGCTCCTTCGCAATCCATCTGTGGCGAAGAAATGCATCGGCCATTTCTCTGCTTTACGGCTAATGAAAAAACCAGCGAAAAGCCTCCACATACTGTAGAATTTGTTTTAACCATTAACTAGTATGGTAGGGTCAAATCTGATCCCTAATTTAATTTTTTTTTAAAAATATAAACAAGGATATACGAAAAAATTATATTCGTCATACTATAAATCAAAGGAGAATATATAATAAGAAAATGTAAAAAAAAAACAAAACATTAAGAAATATTAAAAAACATTTTAGACGGTTCAAAAAACCGAATTAGCAAAAAACTATGAAATTTTTGAACAAAAAAAAAAAAGATTTGCATGTTTTTTATTGTACTAAAAAAATACAAAAATCTTTTGCTTTTCTGTTATTGTCTAGTGAAGCTCAAGTTTGATCACAAAAACCTATAATACACAACAAAATACCCAATTACAAAAATTCTGACAGGGGGTAAACTTTGTGTTTTTTTTAATATAAATTTTCCTTATCTTTACTTACTTTTCCGTACAGGTTCTGCATATAATAGTTGTCACACCGTGAGCTTTGTTAACTGTACTTTTGCACTTGTTGCACACAGTCGAGTGTTTCCTGTCGCTGGATAGATATAGTCGGCATCTACGCCTTTTTATCAGGATATTCTCAGGCCGACTCATTTCTGTGGGTTGCTTTCCAGCATATTTACAGATTTACAATCGTAATTATCCGGGGAAGTTTTGCAGTTCAGCTCTCCTACATAACAGAGGTTTTGTAAGGCTCATTCCCAATGAAATAAGGAAAACCCTTCGATCAGTAGCTTTTTCGCGCACCATTTCGAAATAAACACAGGCATAATGCTCATGATGGTATGAAATATTACGACTGACCATCGCGTCTATTTCTTCGATTACCTCAGTAATTGGCGCATTTTTGGTCTAACGCATCAACACCATGCGTTTAGTGTTGTTATACATTTCAATGATTTCTGGCGTATTCCCATTGCTGGTGTTTATCGCCATATCATGATAAAGAGTAGATATCAGGTTCACACACCGATTTTTTTATTTTTTTTTTTTTTTTTTTTTTTGGAACATATGAGACAAGAGTTTTATCCCTAGTAAATCCAAAAATTGACGAGTGAGCATCTCTTTGTTTATTTGGCTGGAATGCTAACGGAGTTTCCCGTTTGCTTTTCTTAATTGTACCAACATACGTAAGTTCATTGTTGTTCAACTCATCCACAAGTTCTATCGATAAGAACCGATTATCTGCAGGTCTGGTCATTAGTGACACTATTTGCTAATAACACACTACCACATAACATGAAAAAGAAATTGTCACTTTTTTATGTATGAGAAGTTCGGGGAATACTAAAACGGACAGTAATTTACCAGCACCCTCTGTGTATGAAATGCTGTACTTTGATTTTATTGGGTCACATTTGACCCGGCCATACTAGTTAAGGATTAATCTTCTTATAGCTGTTTCATTATTTCTTTTTTCTTAAAGTCAAAACCAGCACAGTTGGTCTCTTTATCTATCCGGTACCTCTATTAACAGTTTCCGTTGCCTGAATCATTCTCATTAATCATTATTCTAAAAAAGACAACACAAAAAAACCATCCAATTCAATCGAATTATTTTTCATTCAGGAGATTATCCGTTCTGTTTTCGAATGTACTCAAAATCCGGTAGGTACCATAGTACCTACCGGATTTTAATGATCGGCGAATTTTTCGGGAAAACGTTTAAAGTACTCTAACGTAACGAGATAGAGAGCTCGGTGAAAACGTGATTTCAGCGTTCCGAGATCAAATACGCGGAATTGGCAAATAGCCGCTAAAGATACGATAAAATTGCCCGGCACCGGACACGAGAATCAAGAACGTTCAGCGTAGGTCGGTGTTTTCGTATTTACAATGATTTCCCAAGACGAGAAAAAAAAAATTACTGAAAATGCTGGAAATGCCGAAAAATAACGAAACCGCATTATCAGCGACGAAAGAGGCACTTTTCACGTTTTTGCATAATATGGGATACTTTCTGGTCGTCATTTAAATGCCCGCGGGACCGAAGATATTTGCTTACGCTGGCACTAGGCGATAGTGTCCGATTTGGCATAATTCGGTCTCATCAGTGAGACGGAAGGTTAATACAAGAGGAATTTCGCTTTAACAAGATAGTACGGTACTCCCGCTTGTCTTTTATCTCACCGTCGAATTCCTTATTAGAAAAATCTATGCCTGGGCCTAACTTATATTTCTGGGCCTGTGGTCGTCGTCTATTATCCTCATCTAGCCGCAAAATGCCACGCACTCTCGAGGCCTTTTAAGATTTTGTGTTGGCCGAGGAATTAGATTCCGAGCTGCCTCGCGGTTGGTAGATTGAACTAAGATTTTCGCGTATCGATAATTCAACAATGACGCACTGCTCCAAATTATAGAGCCAATACTATTCAAGTGTCGCTATGTTTTAAACCTAATTAGCCTCGTTTTTTTTTTTTTTTTTTTTTTTTTTTATTTTTTTTAACATTCATGTATTACCGTTAAAGGCTGTTTTAACAATTATCACAAGAGTCTAATTTTCAACGTAGCCATTGCACCTAGCTTAACGTACGACAATCGAACCTTCTTTTGACTTAAAAAAAAAAAAAAATGCAATAAAATAAAGGCGACACAAAATACAATCGAACGTTCTACTCGTATATTAAATATTAACAATAAAATGCTTTTTTACAAAAAATAAATACCGATACTTGAAGATTTATTATAAAAATTTAAAAATGCACTAAAAAGTAAAAAATAATTACTCCCGATTAGAAAATATATATGATAAATCAGAGTAATATACCCTTAAAAGTGATATCGTAATTCTTATACAACATTAATACCTTAATTAGAGTTGGATTCATATTACATATTAAAATAATAATTAAAAACTGCATTAAATGTTCATTAAATTGTTCCTAGATATAGTAACATGAATTTAATGCCAACTCTAATTAAGGTATAAATGTTGTATAAGAATTACGATATCACCTTTAGGGTATATCACTCTGATGTATATTTTCTAATCGAGAGTAATTATTTTATACTTTTTAGTGCATTTTTAAATTTTTACAATAAATATTCAAGTATCGGTATTTATTTTTTGTAAAAAATCATTTTATTTTACAATTTTTAGCGTTATACTTGAATTTTTTTTTCGTTAAAAATCAATTTTTTTTCACATTATTCTTCATACTTTATAATTTAAAAAAAACGATTTTTTTATTTTGAACTGCATTTCCACGGTAAACATATCAAGAGCTATATTTCCATGGTAATTTGACAAATTTATAGTATTTTAAGTGAATAAATCTAACCCGATGGTGAAACCAATCATAAATGAAAAGCATCCAAAAAGCTTCAATCACCCTCGCATTATTAAGGATAACTCAAAAACTACCGATCAGATCTTGATCAAATTTAAATGGGATCACATTAAATAAAACAAGAATCATCAAAATCGGTTCACCTAGAGGAAAGTTCTAAAGTAAC
Source organism: Icerya purchasi (assembly GCA_039619475.1). Classification (NCBI taxonomy): domain Eukaryota; kingdom Metazoa; phylum Arthropoda; class Insecta; order Hemiptera; family Monophlebidae; genus Icerya; species Icerya purchasi. The sequence goes on along the minus strand of CM077115.1, from coordinate 292,709,065 downwards.
ATACATAAAAAAAATAAATGAAAAAAATAAATAAATAAAAATACAGTCAAATTGAATACCTCCTCCTTTTTTGAAGTCGGTTAAAAAGGAGCTAAATTTTGATAAAACAAAAATTAAAAAACAGTACAGGTGCAATCAGGTGTATTAGAAGACAAAATTGGGCTTGCGTCATGTAGCAAGAATGAAGGATGACAGATGGACATATAGGGGCATTTCTGGCTTTTTTGCACATTGTAAAAGAAGAAAGCGACGTCAGCCGACAAGGTAGAGGGATGATTATGGTCATTTTTTATTTAACAAAAATGTTCAAAAAGTAGCTACAGACAGGATTGAATGGGGAAGGTTGTGCAGGTAACCTTTGCTCACCATGGGCCAAGGAAATTTAATATTTAGTTGTTTTTTTTTATATTATTCATTTTGTTTCATGTTTGAAGAATTTCCTTAATAAAGGATAATTTATTTGTTCTTTTTTTGTGGGCGCGCTAGCGGAATTGACCCAACAACAGGAAAAACTAAGCTAAAGAACTAAATAGCTAGGCGGTCCAAAATGGACACAACAAAGGACAGCAGTGCAGGTACTATAGAAGATAAAGGAAATGAGAGGATAAAGGAAGAGTTATAGGGAGTAGGGAGACCTAATGACAAGAACTGACTGTATAAAAGTGATCGTCCATTATGAAGAGCAAGGCACTCGAAGAAAATGTGATCAGCATCACATATACGAGGAGGATCGATCACAATCGTGAAGAGAACAATAGGGCGACAGGGCAAATCGAAAGCGAGGGGGTGGGGGGTGGAGAGAATGATTGATCCGGAGACGAATTAAGGAGACAATAGAAGAGCGGCGATCGAAAGGAATAGAATGGAACAGAGACAGGGAACGAGGAATCGGCTGAATAAAACGGTAATGTGAATGACGATTAGAAAATAGGGAGGGATAAATATCCCGCCAAAGTCTGGTGTGATTAGAGGTGGATAAGAAAAGGATATCTGAAGAAGGGAAATGGTTGAGCAATTAATCAAGGCGACCAGCAGAACGAGCCAAAGAATCGACTGCGTCATTGCCATCAATTCCGGAATTACTGGGGACCCATAAAAAATCAATAAGAATAGAGTGCGATGACTTTGCGGTGCTATAATAGAATACGTACTGTACAATAATAATTATTAGTTATCAATTTCCAGATCGGAAGTGTATATATTTTAATAATAGGATAGGATATTGATTTTCGAAGATTTGTTGTATTATTTCGCTCGTTCGAGGTTGCATGGCTGTTCTAGTAGCTATGCCGCTATGTGTAATAATAGTACTTAACGTATAGTTCGGACGTTGATATTACATTGTACTTTGTATTTATACAATAAACGATAATAAGTGTTTGGGCATCCACAATATAGGCATTGGCCTCGTGGGGAACCCTTTATAGTTATTTCAAACAAAAAAATATATATATATATTAATTTTTTAGAAAATAAACAGGCATGTGAGGATTTTCATGCGCCGTGTTTAACTGTTCAATTACAGCATACGGAATCCACTTGGGGGGGGGATTATACGTGATAATACAAACCGTTACTCCGCAACTGTAGAGGAAGAAACAATTGATAGTATTTTGATAATGGCACTTGTGGTAATGTGCACGGATCGTGATGAGTGACATTCGACGATTAGGTGAGGGGTGGACGAACTGCTTGATTGGCTGCAGAAGGGGCAGACATTTGGAGGTGCTTAGCCGGTGAAAATGTAACTGTGCGAGAGGGTTGCGTGGCGTATTCGGAGACGATTCAAGACAGAAAAGTCTCTGCAGGAACTTCCGTTTGTGGGCTACCACTAGGGCTCGGTGGTTGATTTTATGCTGCGGAGGAACCTGTTTGTGGATCTTTGTTCTTGCTTCCATTCTACTTCAGCTCGCTACATGAACAAGTGGCCTAATGTAGGGGGAAAGAGGGGTTACATGGAATTGGGGAGAGCATTGTCGCTTGCACGCTCGTTACACGGAACTCCAACGTAAGCCGGCACCCGTAGAAAAGACATTTTGGGGTTTAGATTTCAATATTGCGATTATTTCGAGAAAATATTTGGAGAAAGTATTTGTAAAGACTTTTATAATGTACGTGTAGCGTCTAATTCATGTGGAGTGAACTTAAAATTCGAAATTTATTCGAATTCATTCCGGCCGAGTGGCCGTTATTTAATACCGATATTCAGAACGAGCGAAATTGCTGATGTGAAAAGTGCTAGAAAATGAACTGAGCCATTAAAAATTACGCTCTATTAATCATTTCGAGATCTGAAATAAAATTATTTCTTTTCAGTTTTCAGCAAAAATTCAACCGGAGCTCTGCACAATTATCCATTACCATCACTTTTTCGACCGAAAGTTTTAAACTTTTTACCTTTCTAACGAAAGAAAAATTAATAACTTCCAAAAAAAGCAAGTTGCTTGGCAAATTGCTTAGCGAATTGCTTAGCGAAATGCTTAACGAATTTATTTTCTTAACAGTTTCGTTTCTTTCCTCGATATTGTTTTATGTATATATTATGTACATACATATATATAATATATATATATATACATATATATATATATATATATATATATGTAAGGGTTTTGCTTATTTCTTTTCATTCATATAATCACGAATCGGCCTACACATTTTTGTCGTTTAAGTTTTTCTATTAACGGTCCCACATTGTGGCGCTTGCTTAATTCGACGAGAATTATAATTGAACTGCGTTAACGAGCGCTTGATTATACGATTTACGCTAAGAATGAACGGGGTTAAAATAAAGGTTAAAAGTCCTGTACTTTGTAGTTGAGCATTTGCAGGATTAACATTCTCAAACGGATTCTGTGATTTTGTGGTTTAGCGTCGTTATCGTTGTGTGGTTCGTTTGAAAAATGATTGCACTACGATGCAAATGCTTCTTGCATTTTGTTAACTCGATTAATTGAAAAATTTATCACGTTAGGCAAAGTGTGTTTACATTTTTCGGGTTTTTAATAAAAATAACGTTATAATAAAAAAATTCGCGATTTAACGTTGAATATTACATAAGATACGTCAGAAATGTCTCTTTGCAGTGCGATGTTCCAGACTTCGCAGAAAGGAAAATACGTATTTTCTAATGACAACATTTTCCGTATGTATTATCTGAATATCTGATAGGGAGACCTCCATATATCACATTATCAATACTTACTTTTTTCCTTTATTTCTTTCTTTTTTTTTTTTTTTACTTTATTTTCGAAAAATATTCCAACGAAAACGTATTATTTAAAGTTCAAATTAATAGAGGTGATGTATGTGCTGCATTTCCGTAGTTTTATTAATGCGGAAATTCCTCGAATGCCATTTGTTTAATAAAAACTATATTTTTCTAATTTATTTATTTATTTATTTTTTCGTTTGACAATAGTGATTATTCATCATCGGGGAATGAAACAAAATCGCATTTTTTCTAATGTCGAAATGTTAACGGAAAGTATTGTTGTTGGGGGGGGGGGATTTTTATCGAAAATAACAGACATATAAAATAAAGGCCAGGAAAATTTGCCATTTAAAACTTTTTCACTCGACTGCTAACATTCTGCTGCGATTATTGGTAATTACGGACTTTTCCACTCGAACTTGTGCCGTTATGTGATGTATTTTTCAGACAATAAAAGTAACATCAAATTATCCACGGGGAAAAAAAAAACAAAAAATAAATATTGATAATTTGTGTTTCTCTTTCCGACTCATTTTGCGTACATACTGTATTCGTCTTACTGATATGAGTTTTTTTTTCGCATTTTCTTAATTAGGAGATTGAATTCAGAGCTCTCCTTCAGATACTCAGATATAATGTATATTTGTATTTGTTAATAATTAATATTTTGATTTCTTACTTTCCGGATGAAGATATTAGATATATTAATTACAACGTAATTCTTAGGCTACCCCCCATTAGAAAAAATGTCCCAATTTTATGGAACGTTTGTTATATTTTAAAGGATTTTTGTGATTATGTTATTATATTCATATGGATCGATTTAGAATTACAAATTTTGATAATTTTATAGAAAGTATAGAAGAGAAAGAGACAGAAATATAAGCAAGAGGGGTCAAGGGGCATAGCCTCTTGCGAGGCCAAAATGGCCGAGTTATATATGTATATATATATATCTATATATTTTTTTTTTTTTTTTAATAATTTGCGGGTCCCACGCGACACTACCCCGTCTGTGGGTTCCCAACATAATTATATCATTTATTTGTACAATATAACATCAACTTAACTTAAGTACTACTTTCTGTTACAGCATAAAAGTATTAATTTATATATTACTATACTACAAAATCCACACTCTCATTATTTATCATTTATATTACAATTATACCATCATCTAAAATAATATTTCCTATTACAATACCTTAATATGTTAACACTTATATATTACAATAATGCAATATAATTTTTATACAACTACCACTCTCTTATTAGCAGCTTAAAACTGGAGATAGTAACGAGTCTCATGTCAACGTAGCGTCAATGTTATAAGTGGTTATTACTAGCATTACGATAATTTTGTTTTTTGTTTTTTTTTTTTTGTTACTATTTCTATTGCTCTTTACACCATGCTATCAATCAAATTTTAACCTTGTTTTTCCATCACTCCAGATTTTTTTCATTTCGAATTTCCTTTGGTATGTTCCCCATTAATTTTATTAATACCTCTTCCTCTACATTGGGTCTATTTTACTGTTAATCCCCCTAGATCGTACATAGCAAGGTTTATCGCAATTTCTAGTCCTGTACGTTCTTGTTCTAGTTGGTAACTGTCTATCTTCGAGTTTAGCATACTCAGTAATTTTTTGTAATAATATAAAGCATTTTTGGTGACATTTCGTTATTTTTGTTCCACCAAGTGATGTTAGCTAATGCGTTTTTCTCTCGTTGTGTAAGACCAGTTTTAAAAATTTGTTTTTTTTGCATATTGTTGATTTTCCTCATTTCTGTAATTTTCGCCTCACCCCAAATTCCGATTCCGTATTTAATTCTGGACATTATTACAGCTTCGAAATTATAACCTTAGGCTTTTGTATGTCATACCTTGTTTTAATTTATATAGTGCAAGAATATAGTTTACTTGACTTTCCCCGCAATATTGTCAATATGGTTTCTCCATGTTAAACCTTTATCTAATGTTATCCCAAGATATTTAAATTCATTCACATTTTCTAACTTGTCATAACCACATATTTCCTTTCTATGTAAACACTTTGTATTGTGTAAAATTAATTTGGGGACGAACGTTCTAAACCGGCTTGGCGTTCTTATATGCATCACTTTTGTTTTTTTAGCATTAATTAATAGTTTTTTGTCATGCGCCCATTTGCATACATTATTGAGATCTTCTTGTAACATTTTTTCAGCACTTTCAATGTCAGAGTGTTCAATAACTAGTGCGATATCATCTGCATAAACATACACTTTAAAGTTCTTTACATATCGGTAGAGCGAATTCGTATATATCAAAAATAGTATAGGTGCCAATATTTTCCCTTGTCCAACTCCATAATTCAATATATATATATATATATATATATATATATATATATATATATGTACATATGTATGTATAAGTATATTCCTCAAATAATAGAAACGTTTTTAACATTGATACTTATTTTTAGGTTTGTTACATGTATAATTTTACGTATTTCGTTAATTTAATTAACCGATAATTTAACCGTGAATAGTTCTGCTACATTTCTTTTACAATGCAAGTCTGGCATTTTTTACATTAATTTAATGAACCGGATAATGTTCTTGTCGTTATCTGCACCTTTTAAATCATTTAATTCGATATCAGTTTTATTTTCTGTAATACGAACGTGTAATTCCGTTTACACTGAGAGATATTATACAGGAGAGTGAATAAAATAAGTGATTAAAATAGAGAAAGCGTAAATTAATTTTGACAAAGATCGTATTGGTACGAAGACTTATTCTATCATATCGGCATTCCGCTGTCGCTTCTTGCTTTGTCTATTCGCGTTCGTTAGATTTTTGTAATTCTATCAACGCGTGTTCGTAACGATAGTGTTGCATCGTTTGTTGAATTCCGATCGCAGAATAACGAAGATACGGAAAAAAAAAATTAAGCGCGACCACGTGATCAATTCGCGGGAAGAATTATAAATGCCGATTATAAGTTTACCTAGCAAAAAGAAGAATGGAACCGATATAGCGTGACGTGATTTCTCTAAATGAACTCGACAAATGAAATCGTAGAAACCGGTTTGTTGTGCGGCCAGTTCCCATTTCATAACCCCCTTTTAATTTGATTTTTGAATATTCCGAAAAAGAAGTGTGCTCGGTAGGGTCGATTTTTGAAATGTTTGCGTCGCATCGCTGTAATTTAGCCGGCATTTAATTAAATTGTTTGCACCTTTCCTTTTCTTCGTTCGACGGTGAATTTCTTAATTAACTTCATTCGTATGTGCGGTGTGATTAAATAAATGCGCTAAGATAGCCCCCTCCCCCCCCGGGGGGGGGGCTCTGTTCGATTTCACCGGCTTAATTTATGTCGCGCCGAAAACAAAATTAGACGTTTTCGAAGCGAATTTTAATATATTAACCCGGCGTTGTGAAATAGATTAAAAGTAAAAGGTGAAAAAATCGAAAATGGTTCAAAGTTTCAGCGCCGCGCGCTGAAAATTAGACCCGTTTCGAATAGAGGCCGCTATAAATCGTCAGTGTGTACGTGTACAGTTGCGTACCGGGCACGTAGTAGCCTTGTCATTAACTCGGTCGCTGACCGCTTTTAGGGCGCATTCGGAAGAACTCGTGTAGGCCCGGACGTAGAAACAAAATTAACGAAATAAAACGTAACAGTAGACATTAAAAAGTTTTTTTGTCTTCGTAATGAAATGACAAATGAGCAATAAATACGTGGACCACCGGTGCTGTGGAGGTGGAAAGTTTTCGGCTGGTCGTGTGCCGGAATTTAACAAGCTGTAAATTCCGCTGTACATATTTTAACGGTCGTTTTAAAGAAAAACGCTGCTGGTCGCTGTTTCGGCGCGAATTTTATTATTCCTTCTTTTTATTATGATATTCCGGAACCGTGAAACATTTAGCCCGCCTTAACGCGAATTTCTGCCATTTGTGTTTATCTACCGTTCCGTGTGTGTTTTATACTTTCTTGGTCTGTTTGTTCCCTTCCACTACTTAGTACGTCATTATAATTGGCCCGAAATTTAAGCACCTTTCTCGTTCGCTTTTTCCACCTTCTTCCGACGTATATTTCCCCATCTCAGTACACACATAGGAGAGAATCGGGGAACACACTTAATGCAAGATTAAACGTATAATATAACCGCTACAAAGAAATACATACATTAACGAGTGTCTCATGCTGGCTAATGTCCTCGGCTAGCGATTCCAAAGAAATACATATAATAATAATAATAATAATAATAATACTAATAACAACAACAACAACAACAATAATAATAATAACCATAATAATAATAATAATAATAACCATAATAATAATAATAATAATAATAATAATAATAATAATAATAATAATAATATTACTAATAATATTAATAAAAAAATATATGTAATCGAAATCATCTTTCGCGAAATATATACTTGGTTGAATTTTTATATTTTCAGTGGAATTCACCGCGCTCTTTTCTTTTTAACCGACTTTAAAAAAGGAGGAGGTATTCAATTCTAATGTATTTTTTTTTTTTTTTTTTTATGTGTGTTACCACAGAACTTTCTTCTAGGTGAACCGATTTTGATGATTCTTCTTTTATTTGAAAAGTGGTGTTTCTTATGTGGTTCCATTTAAATTTGATCAAGATCTAACCGATAGTTTTTGAGTTATCCTTAATAATGCGGGAGATTGAAGCTTTTTGGATGCTTTTCATTCATGATTGTTTTCACCGTCGGATTAGATTTATTGACTTAAAATACTATAAATTTGCCAAATTACCATGGAAATGTAGCTTTTGATGTTTTTGCAGTGGAAATATCTGTTCTAATTAAAATGTTTTAATTTAATTGAATAAAAATGCACTAAAAAGTAAATAATAAAATGCTTTTTTACAAAAAAAGTAAATACCGATACTTGAAGATTTATTATAAAAATTTAAAAAAATGCACTAGAAAGTAAAAAATAATTACTCCCGATAAGAAAATATATATCACAGTGATCTTAAAGGTGATATCGTAATTCTTATACAACATTAATTTTTTGGAGTTGGCATCAAATTCATATTAAAAGAATAATTAAAAACTGCATTAAATGTTCATTAAATTGTTTCTAGATATAGTAACATGAATTTAATTCCAACTCTGATTAAGGTTTTAATGTTGTATAAGAATTACGATATCACCTTTAAGATCACTGTGATATATATATATTTTATCGGGAGTAATTATTTTTTACTTTTTAGTGCATTTTTAAATTTGTATAATAAACCTTGAAGTCGGTATTTATTTTTTGTAAAAAAGCATTTTTATTTATGTCTGTTCACACATTACTTTTGCGCCAACCGATTTTAATGATTCTTAGTTCATTCGGAAGTGTTAATGTTTGTGCTATCACGTGAGTACCGCTTAAAATTGATGAACGCTAACTATAAAAAACGTGAAAAAATGTAGTCCTTTAGACCAATTTTTAGTAATATAACAAACGCGATTGGTTTAAATTATTTTTTTATTTTATTTATTTATTTTTTTCGATTTCTCCATGAATTAGGGGCTACAAACAACAAAATCTATAAACTTTTTTTTTTTTTTACTTTTTTACTTTTTTATTAGCTACGGACGATGATTACCCATCAAGAAGGAAGAACGTAGGACAAAAGAAAACTGAGGACACTAAGAAAGTTATTCGGGGAAGAAGGAGAGGGCCAGAACTACTATGGAGAGATAGCAAGGGAGTTAAAAAAGATCGGTACTAGAACCGGTGCAATTAGCAGTTCGAAGGGAAATAAATGTGTAGACGATATAAAATATACAGGATACCTTAAAGGAAAGGAAAGCTCTCATGTCTTGGTAGCCGTTATACCTGATTATAATATATTATATCTATTTAAACTAAATGGGCGATGTAACCAGCATAAAAAGAAAAGTATTTTTATCCAAAATCTATAAATTTAATTGTGGTGTTCTGACGATGTTATTTCTAATTAAATGGTGTATTTGTAGCAAAAATTTCGTGCTTTTCCCTAGGATGGGTCATTTTTCATTGAAATTTGATGTTTTCTGCCTAAAATTATATCATTTATATTAAATTGTGATATTTTACCATGAAGTTGATGTTACCTAAAATAGAGATATTTTTGTGTAACATGTAAAAATTTGATGTTTTGTATAAAATGTGGGCATTTTTTATCCCCAAATGGTATAATTGGTATGAAAAGAGTGTTTTTACTTTAAACTGAGCGCTTCATTCTATGATATCACATTTATCTCAGTCCCTATTTGTGATGTTTGGAGGCATGCTGCAGAAATTTACAGTTCTTATTTATCCTAATGGTTGTATTGGGGTGCAATAAAAGAGATGGGTTATTCAAGCGATGGCTCTATTCAGGTTGAGAAGATGTGTTTAATAGAATTTTTGGAAGTGTAATTATGTTTGTCAATAAAAACTTCGAGTGAGAGTGGTAAAGTGTGTGCTCCATTAAACAGGCGAGTGCTATTTGCTAAATAAATTGTTCATTGTGCTTATTGCATCGGTAATTGTAATATGAGCGGTCAAAATTAGTTCTTATATATTGTTTTGTTATATATTAAACGCTCGCACCAGAATACACGAATAGCTCTTCAACATTTGAATACCTACAATCAGTTTGATTTCTTAATTTTAATTTGCACTAAACAATTGTATATATTACCAAGGTCACGTCAAATCTGTTATGGGCGATAATTTTGGTTGTGTAAATATCATTGCATTAGAAAGTGTACACATACACATACATGGCCACACATCATCGGCATTGTTACCTCATACGCAAACCAGTATGCTATAGCACACATGTACACTATGTCAAACGTGCATAAATCATATCGACCGTTCACACGTTACTGTGTTGAAAGAGTTTAGCACTTCATACATTGAAAATTTCATAGAGCCGTGCATAATTAAATAGTTGACCCAAAACATGTCAAAAAGTAATTCTGCTAAATATCAAGCCTTTGCAATGATTAAAATAATTGTACAATAACACAGGTTAGTGATTATTAATTATCCACTTTGATGGGTCATATGCGAGGCATCATGCTAGAAACATAAAGGCTAGAACAGGAATAAACCTTGTCATCACAATTATTTCATTTAGATATACATTATTGCATCTTTTAAATTATAGGAACATAGCAGATGCTTCAAACATAGATGGAATATACATCAAATTATATATACATATATATATAACATAAAAACAAACATTGTTAGCAAAGATTAGACTAATTTCAATTAATCGATACATCAAACCATTTTCATTGGAATATTCATTGGAACAAATTTGGGAGGGATGGTAATATTGAGTTAGCAAGTTGTATTAACATCGGATAGTTACAGATATAATAAAGCACATTCCCAAATCATCGACAAACAAAAAAAAAACAGCAGATTTGGCATGGGTTAGAAAAATTTAATGGTGGTTAGTCAACAGTACAATATATTCTCAGAGCATATACAGCTATAAAATATCAGTTAGGCAATCACAAATATATCATCGACACACGTGCAAACATAAAAGTATACAAAGCAACTTAGTAGGGGTTAGAAAAATTATAAGTGGCCGGTTGAAGTCTTTCCCCTAATCCATGTTTCGGTTGAGCATTGTTGCTGGGCAATGGGTATTCCTGTACTGATGTCTGCAGAGAAAGCAGGTGATTAATTTAAGGTGCTGTGGACGTTGAGATACCTATATGGATTTTAGTTTGTAATGGTGATGATGCAGCAAGCAGAAGGATGCAATTAGAATAGAATCTCTGTCAGCATGATGGTAAACTCCGCTCGAGAACTAAGAGAAAAACAGAATGTAGTCATATTAGTATTATTTTCTTTATTTGTTTAAATTTATATTTCTTTACAAACTGCCCCCGCAAAAAAAAAAAAAGCAAAAAATAAGATATGCAACCGGCAAACAATAGTGTCTCAGAACGTAGGGTTTCTGTCTACTGACGTCTCTGACTGTGTATGCTTTTTGAAAAGTAAAAAGTCGAAATCAGCTTAAAAAAATAATCGAACTATCGCTGCGAAGATTTTTTTTTTATGGAACGGTTTAGTAATAAAACAGTAAATTGGATCGGGTTGCTGTTTCCTTTCGTTCTCTTTTTGAAAAAATTCCTAACTCGAATTATTCCCTATATAAAAGTTCCATTTCAAACATTGGTCGGATATTTACTCCTCCTCCCTTCGTAACGATCAATCCTTTTATCTATCTGTACAACCTAATCTTCCTTCTAATATCTGGTGTTCTTAGAGTTACTTCAACTTCCCCGTTCTGTTGTCATTTCTATAATTCGTTTTTGAACCATTCTGCTCTGTCTTCCTCTTGTTTTCGCTATGTTCCCTTGTTCCCTCCCTAAATTATCCTCTCCGCCACAATGAAGCGGTACTTTGTAACACCAATCAAATCTTTTTTGAATGTCCATTCCTTTCCGTCGACCGTTGCATTTTATATTCTTAGCTCAAGCTTCCTGCTCCGTACTGTACATCTCATATTTTGCCCTTCTCCTCGCCATCTATTATTTCATCCATTAGTAGTTCCTTTATATTGTCTGTGTCTGACCGAATCAAAATTTAACTGGCGGCTCTTTTAGAAAGATAGTCAGGTAGCCGGACTCTGTGCTCTTCTCCATTAGCTGTGAACTTGTGTGCGTACAAGAAAGGAAGAGAGAGAGAGAGAGATGCGAAGCATATATATCGTAAGTGTGCGTGTATACTGAATGTGTTTATTCATATGTCTATGCACACACACACACACACACACAAAAAGGAGCTAAAGCACGTGGATGTATATATTCCACGTTTGCCGTACGCATGTGTAGAAAATAAAGCGATTGTTGGCAAACACAATTCTAACCTAAAATTATCAAATGAAATAGAATGGCAATATATTAATATTAATAAATAATGTATAATTTTAATAGATGATTTACTAAGCTTTGGTTTGAATCGGTAGATTCATCATCATTATCTCCTTAACCTTTCGGTTGGTGGGCAACCTATTCGTACATTTTTAGCTGTACCGATATAGGTTGTGTACCAGGTAATTGTTTATATGCAGTACGAATGTGTACAGACACGCAAGACTACATTCGGAACTGATAGTAATCGTTTGATTTATATCGGCATATACAAGTGCAGTGCCGTGTGGGTCTGCTGTGTACTGACTTAGCGCGCATATAATGTTGAACGTGCTGGTTTGCCATTGCCTTCCACGTGCGATTATTAGCGATTATTTATTTATTTATTTAATTCTTGTAATAAGTTCGTCGTCGCTCGGGATCGAACCCGTGACCTCCATTTCGGAAGTCAAGCGCTCCAGCAACTATGTTGGTCCACATATTCGACATTTTACTGCAGCCTGCACTTATCCAAACGCTGCACTTGTAAGCATGAAAGCGGCTACGCGTCAGTATACTTTATCAATTATATTGTAGTCAAATAGAGGCACACGCAGTACATACTCTCACGTAAAAGCAACGAAGTATATAGTATACGTGCCACGCATGCACAAGCGAGTTTTCGAGCGGCGACGGAGAGGGGGCATGGCGGCATAATGTCACGCCGTTTCCGTCACGGCATACGAATCATCGGTTTTACTCTCGAGGCGCGCCAGCAGATGTTTCACATCAAAAAGAAAAACAAAAAAAAAAGAGAAGGATGTTTTCGTCGAGTTAAAAACTGTTATTGAAATGCGGTTAATAACAAAACCGTAAGTGGATCCGTTTCAATGGTTGGATGAAGTGAAAACACAGACTGATTCATCTATAAAGCAGATGAAAATCCTTTTCGCCTTTGCGGTCAAGCGAGACTGGTTTTTATTTCAAAAAGAAAAAAAATCGAATCCACTCGTTGCCGGTTTGCACATACTTTTTGTTCGCGTTGGTTGCTTGGTTGCTGCGAGCGTGCAATCTTCAGAATGTTCGACTACATAGTAGTGCGGAAGAGAAAAAGGTTGTACAAAGCGGGGAAAATTTGATTTAATCGATTTCGTCGCTATCAGGTTGTCGAAATACGACAATATTTTTCCAGATTCGATCCTTGTTGAACCTGCGCATTCGGAAAGGACAAAGGACACTCGTTGGCGGCCTTTCAGAATAATGTTGTATAGTTGAAGCATGCGCGGAGGGTTGGTCGAGTGCTAGCGGTGAAGGTGTAAAGCGGCGGTCCTGCTCCTCTTGGAAATTGCTTTAACTTTAAATGAGCGAATATTTACATTATCGAAATTAGTTTTGTTGCATGGCGGCGATGCGGGGCCGACCGTTCCTTATAATACGTCAATAAAGAAAATTTGTGCGCTTATATACGGGCTCTTTGTTTGACGGTAAGTCACTTTCGAAGAAGCGCCTTCTCCAACTTTAAACTACAAAGCAAAAGCCATCATTCATTCTATCAGACAGGAAACATCATTCGATTTATGCGAATCTGCGCGCAGGAGACCTCCTATCTCAGATTGACCGGCCCGTCGACACATTCTTTCGCACCATCTCCATGCCCTCAGCCGCTATGTCCATCCGTCCGGGTGCCTATTTTAAACGTGGGGCTATATGTACGAGCTGATCTATTTTCCGGTTTTCCAGTGAAATATTCGTCCGGCTGATTCGTCTCTGTGTGTAGACATCTGACAGGTTGCTTCTGAATGATATACAAGAACACGGTCAGAACGTGTTTTATGTTGTTTCTTTTTTTTTTCACCGTGCTAATCCTAATCCGTTGAGAAACTCTGTTTTATCTCGTCTGGAAAATCTACTCGCCGAATATATCGCGATAACCCGCTGAGTAACCACGTACAGTCAGAAGAAAATACACAACCCTTTTCGAGCTGTCTCTGCTTTTATAATTTTTCCCGATTCCCATCTCTCTTTATAAAGAGCTATTCAATACTCGGCTGAAAAAAAAGAGAAATCGAACGGATCTTCGCGTCGTTAGTAGAAGCGGAAATTTTCGAAATATTTTTTATACGCATTTATTTTTAATATTTTGCGTTGCGGTGACGCTGTAGACACGTTGTCGTCGTAATCTGTTATTGTTAATACTTCGATACGTGGCCCAGATCGAAAGGCAATTTTAATGAGAACCGATCTCGCTGTAATTAACAAACAGCGAACAAAAGCCGAAGGCCGCTATTTGCGGTAAACTCTTGAGCGAACCAACCCGTTCTTTTTTCTTTTTTTAAAGAATTCTATACAATTTTTTTTGCGCTTCTCTCTATTTTCTCTCCTACTTGCTTTCTCACTCTCTCTCTCTCACCATCATAAAATTCAAACTTTCCACCTAATTAACTTTCTCTAGTCGTCATTCGTTTCTTATCTCATCCGAGGATCGCCATCATCTTGACCCTTTTTATCCCATCGAGCTACACTTTCATCGCTGTCGTACAATAACGGCTATCACTCTTTCAAAGCGTCCTCTGTGTTCTATTTTTCGATCAACTTGTGTAACCCGTTTCCGTTATTAATTCCGCTATTCGCGCCGTATGCACATTATAATCCGTAATTATCATTTTTCAATTTGTCTTCCTTCACCCTTTCAATCATAATTTCTTCTTCCTTTCGACGCGACGTAAATCATGTTTACTTTGAGAGACCCCCCGTGCGCGCGCTGCCCTAATTTGATATCGTTATAGACGTTTTCATTTTAATAATTTGAATTTTCGCTACCGTCTAATTAATCTGCAAAAAATTAAAAACAGTTGAACGAATTTATAACGAAATTATTTTTCACTAATTAATTCGATATTTTCCGTAACTATTTCTTATTTTCCAAGACCCAACCGTATTTGGTGGACATCATGCTGATAACCATTCCTAGTGTGGTCGAAATATATACTTTCTTCCTTTTAACGGTTGCTGAATGGAGGTTGCAGATATTACAGTCATAATTATTTACGTTCTCATAGATTCACGTAGATAATACTTCCCTCTATCAATATTTTTTTCACTCTTCTCTTTCCTGGGTTTCGTCTTCAACTTTTATGCGGATTCTTCTTCTCTTTAAGTACTCTAATATTTCTTCCCTCTCTTTTGCATAGCCTTTTCACCCTTAATATTATTTTCACTAAACTGTAATACCATTTAATATTTCACCTGTCAGATTTCTTTTCCTATCTCTTCAAAGTCCACTCCCCATCTAATTATTTCTCTTTATGTTCAAACTTTTTCTGTCCATTTCACTTTTAATATTTTGAACAGTTTTATTATTTATCATTATTGATATAAACCAAAATAAGATTGTTTTTTCCCTTTCCTTTCGTCGTGTAATATGAGGTGTACAATTGTTTTCGTAAAATTTTTTTTTTTTTTTTTTTTAATAGCGCGACTTTTGGTAACACTGAGATAGTGCTCGCTGTCTCGTTAGAAAGAGGGGACATTTCTGAGTCAGTATATCCAGTTTTCATAACGGTAGCACGTATATCTTGCGTTTTTTGTGATCGTTTAAACCAAGTAAGATTTTTGAACGTGGGTCGTGAAAATGTGCGATGTAAATACTGAGCAACGTATCGTGATCAAATTCTTGGTCAAACGCGGAGTAAAACCGCCGTCGGAAATTCTCGTATAATACCAAGACGTGTTTAAGGAAGACGCTATGAAACAACCGACTCTGTTTTCAAGCAGGCTAAGCGGTTTAAAGATGACCGTGAATCAGTCGAGGACGATCCGCGCTGCGTTCTCTCAACTCAAAAGTTACTTGAAAGGAAACCGATATGACGACATTACCGAAGTCAAAAGTGTCACGACCAGGGCCCTGATAGACGTATCTTGGGGGGGGGGTGCTTCCGAAAATGGGCCGAATGTTGGTGGCGATGCCATGACCTCAGAGGAGACTACTGTGAAGGTGTTTAGAGTAAGTTTCTACCTCCCCCTATTTTTAGGCCCTCCAAGGAAAAATTCTACGAATACAATGGTCGCACCTCGTACGTAAGAATAGAAAAAAGTGAGCAAGTAGCCTTAGGTCCACTCGCCGAACTATTGCTCGAAATATTTCGAATAAGATTATTCCTTTCACGATATGGAAATATCAGTTGAACGTGGCCGTAAATGTTGAAACATTTACCGAGGTACCTATATCGGATAATAAGAAAAAAATATAACTGGGAAAATTTATTTATTTTTTCTTTTTTCTTTTTTCTTTATAATATTACGTTCAAAGTATTCAGACAGTAAAATTCGTGTAATATTCTTAGCTTCATGGCCCGAATTGATCACATACTCTAGTTGATCTCTATTAAAGTACAACGGTTTCAAAGAATTAGGATATTTTGATTAACGTTAATAAAACGCTATTAGGAAAAGAAAAAAATTATGCAGAATTTCTGAAGAAGAAATTACTTTGTATTTGAGAAAATATAAATGAAGAAATAAATTAAATTTCTAAATTAAATTTTGTGTATTGAGGAGAAGAGACAAAGAAAGAATCCGAAAATAAATAAATAAAGATAACTGAACGTTTCATCTATTCAAATTTATTGTAATGGCTCATAATATTTTTCATCTGGTATCAGAGTTTGCGAATTTTTTTTTTTTTTAATAAAATAATAGTGAGGATTTCCATGCGCTGTGTTTAACTACTGAGGCTATTACAGCACATGGAGCCTACTTAGGAAGGTTAAACTCTATGGTATAGGCCGCTGCTACGCACGAAAGCCAACATAGCTGCGACCGCAGACGGAACGTTCGATAAGATCTTAGAGATAGAGGTGGTAGTGAAATAGGTGGATCTTGGTGCCGCAAAAGAGAAACATTCGAGAAGGAGGTGAGATGTAGACGGGGCGCTTGGTTGACCACAGAAGAAGCAGACATTTGGGGGTGCTTGTCCCGTGAAGATATACCCGTGCGAAAGGGTTGTGTGACCTGTTCGGAGGCGATTCAAGACAGAAAAATCTCTGCGAGAAATTTCGTCTATGGGCCACCAGGGTTCTGCGGTTGATTTTATGCTTCGGAGGAATGTACTTGCGGATTTCCATTCCTGCTGCCATTCTTCTCCAGTTCGGTGCATAAATAAATGGGCCATTGTGGGGGGAAGAGGGGGATTACATGGCATTGGAGAGAATAGTGTCGCCTGAGCTGCTCGATTGACGCGCTCATTACCTGGGACTCCTACATGGGCCGGCACCCATAGGAAGGATATTTCAGAGTTTAGGTGGGATAGTCTGTATAGTAGGTAGTGGACTTTTCTTATCAGGGGGTTTTTGGGTTTTATTTCTGAAATAAGTTGAAGGGAATTTAAGGAGTCAGTTATAAGTAGGGCCTTTTGGGACTGGGGGTTAGTATCAGTATAGTGTTGAATGCAGAAAACAATCGCATATATTTCAGCGTCCAGTGCTGTGCAGCAATCATGCAGTCTGACTGACTCTGCTGTTTTTGATACTTCGAAGGAGCATGCCGCCGGTGACTGATAACCTTTTGCCTTCGCTCCATCTGTGTAGAGGCATACATGATCGGTGTAGCTCGCTATGGTGTTTTTTACTATTTGTACTACGTTTGGGGGATATTGTGCTTTATTGAATTTTGTGAGAGATATGTTTATATTTGTGATCGGCTGACTCCAGGGAGGTACAGTTATTGCGAAATCTGGTAAAGCTCTTGGGATTGAGGGGATTTGGAAATGATCCATAACTGAAAAAAGTTCAGGCACTGGATCGTTCCCAAAACTCCCATTAGGGGATATGGTGGCCGGCTCGAATGACGGGGTCTTAGTATTACTAAGGAGGGAGCTCAGTTCTTTAAAGTTGTAATATTTCCTATAATAGGATAGTGGGGGACAACCTGCCAGTGCACACAAACTTACAACAGGAGTAGAGGGATGAGTGGAAAGAATAGACCGGAGGGCCGCAAAATGTACAGGATCTAAGGATCTTAGCACACTATTGGCGGCTGAGGAGTATACCTGGCACCCGTAATTGATTCGCGAAAGGATGATTGATCTATATATATTGTAAGGAGTAGTTTTGTATTTATGTTGTATTTGTAATTTGACAGATATTTTAGGATGGACAAGGATTTTAGACATTTAGCTTTGAGCTCACGTATGTGATCGCGCCAGGAGAGTTTTTTTATCAAATATTAAGCCTAGAAACTTAACTGATGGACGATTTGAGATAGGAACACCATTTAGACTCGGGAATATGCTGGAAAGTGCGTTTTGGCGTCCCCTGTGGAAATCAACACATATTGTTTTTGTTGAGGAGAAGGTCAAACCGTTGTCATTGGACCACTTTTGGAGCTTTTTTATGGATTTTTGTAGGATATTTTGAGCGTTTATAGGATGGTTGGATGATAGGGAGATGTTTAGATCGTCCACATAGAGCCGGGACGTTACAGAGGCGGCAAGACAGTCAGTTATATCATTGATATAATATATGAACAAGGTTGCACTTAAAGCAGAGCCTTGTGGTACACCATTTTCCAACAGCATCAGTTCAGACGTTGACGAACCAGTCGTAACGTGGATCGTTCTATTGTCTAAGAAGCTGTGCAGGTATTTACCCATTTTTCCGGCGATTCCCGCCGTTCGCAGTTTTAGTAGTAGGTCATGACGCCGCAGGCGATCAAAAGCTTTCTCTAAATCGAAAAATACTGCATAGAGGTGCTGTTGACGCTGAAACGCCGAGAGTATCTGCCTTTGCAGGCTAAGTAGTTGGCTGACTGTTGATCTTGCCTCTCGCCCGCCGGCTTGGTTAGGAGAAAGAAGACTTTTCTGTTCGAGAAAAAACAGGAGACGCCTATTAACCATCTTCTCCAGTGTTTTGGAAATGACACTCAATAACGAGATAGGACGGTAACTTTCGGGAAGGGAAGGGTCTTTGTTTTCCTTTAGTATTGGGATTATATTTGCCGACTTCCATTGCGCGGGGATGTTTCCAGAATTCCAGATTTGATTGTATATGTGTAGGAGAAACTGTTTTCTGGAAATTGGGAGGTACTTAAGCATGTATGGGTGGATGCCGTCGGGGCCAGGAGCAGTGTTGGATGTATGGTGGTTGAGTTGGAAATTTAGTTCTGGAATTGAAAGAGTTCTCTGCGTGACAATATCATTTTGTAAAATAAACTTAAACATTAAAACCAGAACTTTTCCCTAATAACATGGTAAATAATGTAAGGAGTACACATTGGATAAATACCGAGGGACATCGCGGTTCATTAAAAATACTATTTTTATTATCTTTAAATTTTTTACAATTAAAAAAAAAAAAATGATCTATATCTTTTAAAAAATTAATTGACGCATGATAATTACGCTGCGAGTATAAAATTAAGGGATACACGGGAGTGCTCCATACGCAGCTTACACGTCGTGGAATTTCATAGCTACGGAGATGATATGGAGGAATTTGATACTCGGAGATACCTCGGGAATGTCATAACAGATAGCTGAACATATTGAATGACGTGTGCCTATTTTCGTGGATTGCTAATACTTCGATCTGAGTCTGGTATATGTGGGAGTTCAATGCAGAGAGACTAAGGATGCCTCTTCAGCAGCAATATCGGCCCCTACTATTTGGAACCCAACAAAATTTTAAAACTCTCCCCTGAAAGATAATTGTCGAACATTCATTTCTTATCCTTCACGCGATGAATGTACTTGAAAGGGGCAATTTTGTAGAGCTGAAAGAGAACTGAGACGGCCGCTCCATCATTTTAACCCCTACTATTAAGTTCACTAAGTTTATAATCGGAAGCCTTAGCAATCGCCGGAAGCTCAGCTGAAAAATAGATGCAACCGGCGCAAGTTTAAACCTCTGCACGATTGTCAATAATAAAGGTAGCATCAACAAGACTGAAATTTCGATTGGATTTTCAGGCGTCAATAAAAATTTTTAAGTAACCTAAAATATTATCTCTATTGCATTGATAAAACATGCATCTTCTCTTCTTTACGCGCCATCTCCGTCTCAGAGGTTGGTGATCCACGTTGCCAGCACGATCTTTGAATGAACGGACCGGAACAACAACTCAATTGATGTGCCGCCAAATCATCGGCGAAAATCTTTCATCCAGGAGTTCTGCCGGCGTCCAATAGATCTTTTGTCCGCTTTTTTTCCTTCTAGGATGATTCGCAGGATCTCGTACTTAGGGCATCTTATTACGTGACCCGGATATCGTAGATTACGTTTTTTGCCCGAGCTTAGCAGCATGGGTTCTCTTCCAATTTTTTTTTTTTTTTTTTTTTCATTTTTAAATAAGAAAGTTGTGGGTCTCACAAGGCAATTTTGCCCGTTTCGTGAGTTCCCGTCACCCTCATTATCGTTTATTTGACATAAATTTACAATTTACTAATAACATTTCAATACATCTAAAATAATATTTCTTATCACTATAGTAATTTAATTAATTTAGTACAGTAACTTCTTATGACTACACACTTAGCACTTATACATTACCAACCAGTCACATTCAGAATAATCATTCCCACTAATGTAAAAGAAAGAAGATCTTTTCCGCTACATTATTGAAAATCATCTACATGCACCTGTTGTAGTTCCTGTGCTGAGCAATGAGAAATTTAGGAACCTAATTTACGAAATAAAGAAGTCACCGACATGGTAGTACAAATAGAAGAATCCTCGAAAATTTCTTAATCTGCACACCAATCTATCAGCCACTTTTTTTACCTCTTCCTTCCACACACCTAATCTTTTCTACTTTAATGTATTACTTGGAATTTCCCGTAGTAATTTAATTAGTACTGTCTGCTGTGTATTATCAATCCTTAAATTGGTCCCCCTTGGTTGAATAAAGTATTTTTTATTTCGATCTCTCGTAACTCTAATTTTAGGTCTTGATGGTATTCTGATATTATTGGTTTTGAGCTCCAATAATCTATAATAATAATAATACATTTTTGGCGACATCACATTGTTTACCTTCCACCATGATGATGTTGAATTATAATGCCCCCCATGAGGAAGCAGTCATTTTAAGCATCTTTTCTGCAATTTCGCTATCTTGTTAAGTTGTGATTTCTTCGCTTCTCCCCATATTTGAATACCATATAATATCCCAGACATTATCATTGCGTTAAAAAAAATTTTTAGTGTTTCATATGGAAGTACTTGTTTCATCTTATATAATGCTGGAATGGTCTGTCTGATTTTTACGCTTAAATTTTGTATATGTTTTTTATTCGATCTGGTATTTCCTTGTTCGTGATTCGTTGAGTCCATGATATCCGTAACATACGACGGTAGGTGTAAAAAGCCTGTATGCGTATTTCCAGTATGGAATCCAACGTCTAGCTTTCGCAACCATACTGCAAGATCGAAAATACGTAGCAGTTCAGGAGTCTCAGTCTTAGACCAATGTTCAATTTGCGTCTCGTGAAAATATTTCTTATTGTAATAAACGCTGCTTGAGCTCTCTCGGTTCGAGAACGAACCTCTTTCTTTGAGCTGCAGCTGTCATCCAGAGTCGTGCCAAGGTATTTGATTGACATGACTTGCTCTATTTCTACGTCATTAACTTTCAGGGTGCATTTGATTGGATTCTTGCATGCCGAGAGGAAATCACGACGCTTATTATCGGAAAACAGTGTCATATTAATATTTAAGTTTATAAGATTGTCGTTGTCATCATTATCCCCTCAGCCATTCGATTGGCGGGCAGTCTATTTGTACATTTCAGCTGTACAGACATAGGCATATATACTAGACAATTATTATATGCCGTACGAATGTGTACTCACGCAAGACTACGCTTGCAACTGATATTGTGATTGTGTTTGCTTTATCGCTCTAAAAGTGCAATTCCCCGTGTGCGTCTGCCGAGTACTGACCTAGCGCGCATATGACGTTGTAGGCGCGGTGGTTTGCGATTGTCTTCCACGTGATTATTAGCGAGTATTTTAATTTTGTTTTTCGTAATAGTTATGTGGACCGTGAAATATGCAGATGTATAAGAGAACGGATTAAATCCGGATAAACTGAGATACTCTCGTTGATAACAACGGAAATTTATAAGAAAGAAATCTCCAATTATTACTAGTACTATAAATAACATTAGGCAAGTGGGGTAACTATAATCGCAGTATTTTAACAAAAACCTATTTGCCAACATGTTCCTTCTTAAGCGTAACGGGGCAATTTTAGGTTCAGGTTGAAGACCATTGGTGTAGATCGAAACATTTTCTCGTAATAATATTTTGTAAAAGGTATCTAACTTTCTAAGGTACGATTTAGAGGCCGAGCCGTAAAATAGTGTGAACCATAGTCAATTCTAGGGAGAATCAGTGACTTTTATAATAAGACCAGTACAGCAGGATCGGAGCTCCTTGACGCCCTTTAACCTTCAAGGGTTTAAGTGTTTTCAAAATCTGGAAATTTAGGATGAGAGAAGCTCAAGTGAGACTAAAATCTAAGTGCGTGCAACCCTGAGTAATTCACACGAGCAGTTTTCGAAATAGCACGATAATTTATTTTTGTACAAAAATATCTTCCAAGTTGTACAGTCTGAATGTAAAAATTACAACAGTAGATTTGGAAGCGGATAACTCCAACCCAATTTCCTGAAAGAATTTTCCGCATTAGTTTATTTTCTGCTGCACATTCAAGTACTTTTTTATTTTTATTAAGGGTGACAAAATCTTCATCCGCAGATCCTATTTAGGATATCGCTTCTTGTGTAAACGCCTAATCTTCCTCTAGACTTATTCCTTCACATCTTTCTATTCTGCAAAACTGGCGTTTTACTCCCAAGAGAATTCCTATCCTAGTTCACATTGCTTTGCGGCTGAATTCTTTTTTATCCTGCACAATTTCTTATAACAATCTCCCTTACTTTTCCTTGCAATTTTGCAGATTTCTCCGATCCTACCAATGTATTTTACATTTAGCTTTTTCCTTCAAATCCCTTTCCCATGCTTACAGGAATTCCATAGTTATATCGAATCCCGTTTTCCTTCTCATATGACCATTTTTACCGATGGTTCGACCTAATGGAGTTGGAGCTTCTTTCATCCTTCCGAGCATTAATTTCTCGTCTCCCTTCCTATTGTACTATCTTTACAGCCGAGTTAATGACCATTCTACGTTCCATAATTTATATTTTCTCCCATCGTTCTTCTTCTGAATATTTAATTATCTCCGACTCCATGTGTGCTCTTAAAGTTATTTCCCCTCGCACTCCTCTGACCTTTTTATCCTCTGTATTCGCTATTTTTTATTCACACTCTTTTCTCTCTTCATGCTATCCGCATTGATATGCTCTGGGTGGTCCCCAGTCATATGCGGATAGAGGGTAATGAAATGGCAGATTCCTTAGATTGCTGTATCCTTCCGATTTTTTTTCTCTAAAATTCCCGTTTCTAATTTACTTCCATTGTGTAAAAAGTTTCATGTTAGATTTTGGTCAGATTTTTTTACGTTTCTTCCCTTTCTAATCAAGTTTCCTTCTATTTTTCCATGCAACCTTAAAACGCGGCCTCGGTTTTACGATTTTCCTTCGCTTCGCCGCTTCGTTATTGTCCCTATTATCCGTTTACGTCTC
This sequence comes from Icerya purchasi, assembly GCA_039619475.1. NCBI lineage: Eukaryota > Metazoa > Arthropoda > Insecta > Hemiptera > Monophlebidae > Icerya > Icerya purchasi. Next base: position 292,685,331 of record CM077115.1, on the reverse strand, counting down.
AATATCATACTCTTCTTCCTTCTTCACGTTATCGTTTTCATCTCGCACTCTTTCCCCTAATTTTCCCTCTTCATTCTGACGACGAAGCCGTCTGTGATTCTGACCATATCTTCTTTGAATGTTCATCCCTCATGAACGAACGCACTTCTTTGAACTCCGATCTGCTATCAAACTCCCTACTGCTTATTGTGCTTCGTATATCTTATCGTTTCTGTCGATCTCCGTTTGATCTTATCCTCAGTTCTTTTATCTTATCAATAACCGAATCTGCATTTAACTGATCCTTCTCCCCCGTGCCGTTTCTGGGCGAAGATCCTTTGTTGATATGGCCAAAGGGGGGTTAAAAACAAATCGTCAACATAATACAGGATCTGTATATATTACGTGAAAACTGATTGCTAAACATAGAACGTACGTAAATGATGAATAAAATCGGCGATTGTACATACTAAGCCGATGGAAGTAACACTGTAAACGGTTTTCTTGGTGACAGGATTTACAAATTTCAGCTCTTTGTTAAGGAAAAATGCAGATTGACCGATACTGCCGGAACTTCTATAATTGCTAATTGTTGAAAGAATGAAGAAACAACAACTTTATCACATATATCCCTTTAATGTCTAAAAAAGGTGGCTAAGAAAAATCCATATACACAAAAAGGAAGAATAAATTTCATTCTCCAATTGAGCAGCATATATAGTAGTGTGTAATGTTCCGAGATCCGGTCTGAAACCAAACACATCCCGGCTGTGAGAATTTTTTTTCATTCCCGATCTAACCATCTATCATTAACGATCACTTCAAAGGTTTTTCTGATGCAAGAAGCCCATGAAATCGGTCTGTAAGATATGGCCTTCGAAGGAAATTTACCCGGTCTTAATATGGGTATTACTATGAACTTAAATCATTTAAGTGGAATGGCCGAGTTTAGTAACAATTCATTAAATGCGTAATACTGTCTAGACTCGGCGAAGAATTTTTTCCCTTACGCTTTAATGATGGTTCATTGAGATTGATGTAGGTCTATAGAAAACATGAGCTTGTTGACAATTGCCTTCAAGATCGAACATACACATATTTTTCCAAGATAGAAGGAATGTAATGTTCAAATCCTGGCAGAAATCACTACATTGATTGTGATATTGATTAGAGCATTTTTTGAGAAATCTGCAAATCTTCGCGGTACATTGAATAGAAGGAGACGAATGAAAATTTTAACAACCACAAAAAAAAAAAAAAAACACAACAAGAAAAAAAGCAGTATTTTAGTTTTGTTAAGTGGTTTATAAAAATACTTATTTTTCGATGAAATACATTTATTTGCTATATTGTAGACTGGTCATAGGTACGGAAGAAACTAAAACAACAATGACTAATGTTCGATGAATGCTGTAAGTTCTATTAAGAAATTTAAATTTTACACGACTAGAATGTTAAATAACGGTGCACTACGAAATCTGGCTGTGAGTAATTCGTAAAATGGTATCCCCATTAAAATGGAAAAAGAAAAACAAATAAACAAACAAAGACGAAAGAAACGTGTTGCCAATGCTGCGAAGGTGAAAGGGAATCATAACCTAAAAGGCAACAAGGCGAGAATGAAGAGGAGGAATAGAATAAGCGTTGTTTTCACCGAGGCAAAAGTGACAAAGACCCGTATCGGTATAAAAGGTTTATCAAAAGTAGCAGAAAGCTCGGCTATTTTAAATAATTTTTGGCCGAATTTTATTGCGTCAGTTACATTGCCCTGCGCTGGAAGTAGGTGTAAAAGAAATGGTGATGCCATTTTGTAGTAAAAATTTTATCGAGAAAATACGTGGCACATTTGGATTAAGCTCTAATTATGATATTTCCGAAGGGCATTTATGTTAGATACCTACAAATTCGAAGGCGTGCTTTTATTTGAAAAGCTTTAAAATGTTTTAATAGTTCCCGAGAGCACTGAGGGACCAAAGCTGCAAAAACAGTTTTAGAAAGGCTGATATTTTGACATTAGGTTATGTAGCGGTTTTATATTTATAGCCTACCGTCAGTCAGCCTGTTTCAGTAACACCTGGCGCGTGGCGGCTCTAAACTTGTAAAAACTACATGTACGTCGCAATTGTTTTATAAAATCTGAAAATTAAATTGTAGATAAATGGTTAACTGACAAACTTTGCGGGGGTATAGTGAGTCAGCAAAATATTGCAATGGTACGTGTCAGTAGCGCGGTAAAGTCACCAAAAGCTCTTTGTTTTCGTGCAACTGTTTTATAAAATCTGAAATTACGTATACAACCAGAAGATATTATTTAAAATAGGAAAAACTTAATCAGCATTTTATGCAACAATCAGTCAATAGAAGGACGCATCGCGCGCTAAATTTATGTAGAGCGCTAGGCCGTATAATGCTTCTATGTAATTTTGAAATATAATGTAATATAATAAATATATTGAATTGGAGATAGCAGATGTTTGTAAAGGAAGTCACAGTATCGTTCGAGCGTAGTATAGATAGCCTCGATGGAGAACATTATAAGTAGCCTTGATTGAGAGCATCGTTCAAGCTTATTAGGCTGATTATATACCATGCACATGGTGGCCTCTCAAATATAATTTTTAAATTCACGGTTTGTTCCCAGTTTTCCCGGTCCAAATCCTTCCAATATCCTGATTACTCGAATTGTACGAAAAGAAGAATGGAATTTTTTGTTTACTGTTAATAATATTTTACCGTCGCAGCATAGTTTATATGAATAATACAGAACTTCGTGCTTTATTTTACGTAAAGTACATTTTTTTTTTTTTTTTTTTTGTCACCCTCTACAATGGGTTTGTCAACATGAACATTGGCTCAAGAACTAGGAAAAGAAGAAGAAAGAGAATCAGATTTTCATGCGACATGAAATATCAAACAAGAATGTATCAAGCGCGTGGACGACATAATGAGAAGGAAGAGAAAGAATAAATGCAGCACTGAAGGGAGTAGGAACATTGCTTGACAACAGAGAGGAGTACAAAGAAGATCGTTCTAACGAAAGTGACGAGTATTCGAACATTATGTGATCAGTGTCACGCACAAAGTGACTGTTGCGGGAATGTAGAGGACAATATGGAGATGGTACGAGAGAGAATCGGAAAAGCGACGAAGGGAACAAACTCTGCCCAAAGCGCAGGCGGCACATCGCTGAGATACTAGAGCGGCGTATAGAAGGGAAGTCAAGAAACCAGGAATAGAGAGGAAGAGAAGGCTGAATGGACAAGTAAAGAAAATCCAGGTTGGAGAATGAGGAACAGTTGGACCGCAATTTGTAATGCACTGCAGTAGACAAAAAAAAGATAATATTGATGGACGGAAGTGTAGTAAGAAACCTGTCGGAAGAAGAAGATAGCCGAGTTAATGAGTCAACTAATTAATTGCCTTCTATTCCGGAGTGACCAGGAATCTCCACAAGAAATCAATCTGGATAAAGGAAGAGGTCTTGAATCAAGGAACGTATAAAAGGGATTATGTAATCGGTAGAGTGGAAAGGCAGAGGAGATGCAATCTGAGAATCTGATAGATTACGGATATTACAAGAGACGCTTGAAGATTTGATGAAGAGAAAGATATGCAGGATAGTAATGGAATCGGCACAGAAAATTGAATAGAAGGAGGTAAGTTTAAAGGACTTAGAATGATTTAAGGAAGGACAAACAAAGGCTGCGCCAACTCCGTTTGAACCCGTGAAACCGGCAGTGTAGATTTTAACGTGGTTAGAAAAGCCCCAGAGTTTAGTGGACGAAGAGAGAAACCGTTAGGTTTTGGGATCGGGACAATAATGAAACTATTCCAAGTAGACGGAGTAGAACCAGACAAAAAAAATGAATTGAATAAATTTAAGAGGAACCGGAGAGCGAAATCAGAGAGACTTTTTAGAACGAGGAAGGGAATTTCATCTTTACCAGGAGAGTAATTAGAAGAATTGCGTAAGGTTGCTTTTAGTTCAGTATAGGTAAAAGGAGTGAGTAGGAAATGTGAAGAGGTGAAGGAAGCCGAGATGTGACAGGATTCTTGGAAGCTGGGGACGTAGTTAAGGGCTGATGAATTAACAAATATAATTAATTTGTCGGGTGATAGGATATGTTTTGAAGGATGTATTTAAAAGTCTTCGCCATTTTTTAAATATGGGTAAAAGGAGTGGGACGGGAGAACGAGGAGCAGAAATTTCTCCACGAGATATTTTTTTTCGTTTTGAGAATATATATCTGGCTTTAGCACTCTTATGAGAGAGAAAATTGGAGAAAGTAGGACAGGAACGGAACGTTCTATAAATCAGTGGTTCTTAACCTTTAAGTGATGAGGGACCATTTGACAAAATTTCTGTCTGCCATGGACCACCAACTGTAGTTAATATACAGTAAATGTAAATAAATAAAGGGTTGTTCTATCCATCTGTAAATAAGACACGTATAAAATTGTTCAAAGCCAACAGTACTTTAATATTTTTTATGAAAATTTTACAGAATAGAGGTAAATATATTATTTTAATGCGATTTCTGTGACTGCGTACTTTTTACTAACTTCTGAATCTTTGGTTCAGTGCTACTCAAAGCCAAGCACATGTCGGCACTGGCATCCAACCGATTTCGGTGCTTGCTTTTAATTATCAAAAGCGTCGTGAACCCTTGCTCGCATAGATAAGTCGATGATAAAGTTCGACAGCAATTTCTTGAATCTTTGGAAAAGAAATTGCCTTTTGGCTCCAAAAATTTTCAAAACTAATTCCTGTCACGAATATATCTTTCAAGTTACTATTGTGTTGCATTTCAATCACTTCTTGAATTTCATCAGGCACGTCAGAAACGTTGATCACTTTCCGAACACCTTTGTCTTCACAGTAGTCAGGAAAATAACGACTGAATTCACTTTTTAAATTTTTCAAATGAGGTATATTTTGTATTTCTCCTTTAATCTCAGCACGCTGCTTGTCAATAATTTGATTCAACGTATCAAACGCAAAAAAATTTTTTCTTCCAACCTTGTCGATCCCCATAGTTCGATTTTAGTGATAAATACCCTAATTTTATCTTCATATGCAAATTTATTGCTTGCGTCTTGCAACTTCAAATTTCATGACCCTTGCAGTTTAAGATTCAATTTATTTAGTTGCGCGAAAAAATAAACCAAATAAGCAAAACACATTTGAAATTTGTACTTTCAGAACTGATCCAGCAACTCTTTGTTCTCCTTGTTAGTTAATAATATTTGTATTTCCTCTTTCAGTTCGTACAACCCCGACAGCATATTTCCTTTGGAAAGCCGACGCACTTCCGTATGGAAAAGCCAAGTTTGGTGTTCAAAATTCATATCAGAGCACAACTGCTTGAAGAGACGAGTATTAAGTGCACTCTTTTTAATGAAGTTAACTACTTTTATACCTTTAATATTTTTATGATGGCTTCGCGGACCACTTTGAGTGCTTCCAGGGACCACCATGGTTAAGAACCACTGCTATAGATGGATAAACTTCGATAAAAGGCAGCTTTGCACTCTTGGTTCCACTGCACAGATGAAGCGAATTTCGATTGTTTATGAGTTGAAAGCCGGGCAAGAGGAGGCGAATGGGATAAGACGTTGGAAATAGATTCCATAAAGAGATCGTATTGGGAAAACGGATTTAAGTGCGAGGAAATTAAGGAAAGTGAAGAGTCAACGTAGGAGCGAAAGCTGGGCCAATCTATTTTAGAAAGAATCTATCTATGAGACTGTTTAGGTTTGTTCGGAGTAGAATATGGAAATTGATTTAAGAAAATGATGATAGGAACATTATCGCTTCCTAAGGTGCCACCCAAAGTGCTCCATAAGCAACTGAAACCGAGATTACGAGGCGTATGAGATAAATCAATGGAACTAGGAACTAGAGGGTTGCTGACACAGGTAGGTGAACCGTCATTAAGTAGAAATAGGTCGTTTTGAAGAATGAAATTTTCTAGGACTGAACCATTATTATTATAATTAGTGCAATTCCAGTCTCCGCATATAATAAAAGGAGACGACAGGTAATGAAAGTAGGAAAAGGGAAATCGCGCAGATCAAAATTAGGGAGGATGTAGGCGGAGATGAGATTAAGTGGGTTATCAAAATCATTATGAATTGAAATGTGAACTAGATTGGGTTAAGGAGTATGAGGAGGGAAGAAAGGTTGAAAGTGGTTACGAGTTACTATAAACGTCCGTGCGGTTAGACAAAAGGTTGGATGGATGGGAAATACGTCTGCTTTAATATCTAAGATTGTAAAACTTGACATATAGCCAGTAATTTATCTTCCAAATGGGGAATGTCCAGTTTGTCAAGAGCAGATGAGGGAGAGAAGTAGAGTCACCGAAGAAAACATTATTAGCGGCTGGAGCCGTTACATTGTTGTTGGGAACAGAAGGAGATACTGTAGGAGAATGGGAGACAGTTGGAGTACTATAACGGTACCTTTTAGTGGTAGCACTGAGCGTTAAAATTGAGTAATATTTGTTCAAAGGATTAGGAGAAGTAGAGTTGGAATAGTACCTTTGCGCAGGAAGCCTTATGTAGGAGGAAGATGAGCTGCTGGAGTTTTCCTGCCGTTTTCTTTTTCGGATGGTAGAAGAGGAATTGACAAGAACGGGAAAATTGGATGAATTAGAAACCTCGGCAAAAATAAAGGCTGAAGATACTAATTAAGCTTGACGGATATTTTTTGCCTCAGAATAAGAAACATTTCGTAGGCTCATAATCTTGTGAATTTTAACCTGTTCTTTGAATACTTGACAGTTGCGGTCGAAAGCGGAATGATTCTCTTCACAGTGGACGCAAAGATAGGAAGAAGAGTCACTTTGTTGCGCAATGGTGCATTCCGAAGACAAATGACCACCCGCACACAAAGAACCAATGGTTTTGCTACGACAAGAGGCACTGAAATGCCCAAAACAAAGGCAATTGCGGCACAATCTGGGTCTATGGATCAAAGGCTCAATCTTAACACGATGTGAATCATAGAAGCAAATGTAAGGAAGAAGGAAGGAGTCCCGAAACTTAACTTCAATGGCAGTAATAGGAATAAAAGAATTATCGGAGGACCTTTTCTGCAACCTACGAATATTAAGTATCTCTGATGTACAATTGGACAAGAGTTTGCAAACAGAAATATCGGACGGAATATCACGGATTATACCAAGTCGAAATAACAAAGATTGCGGGATGAAAGATCGGATTTTTAACTCTTTATGTATGTATGTCGTCCGAGATGATAAAATTGTTGGCCTCAATTACAGACTTTAAAATTAATTTTATTAAGTTTTTCCCCGATCTGCGGATAAAGGAGAGATCATTAACTTTTTTATAAATCATTCTGGCCAAAGACATGGGATTAGACAATATTCTTATTTTCCAGGCTCCCAACCAGCACAACGATTTGGCTTTCGTAGTTATTTGGTAATACAATTAAAGAGGAGGTAGACTTCGTTTGGTTTTTCAGCGTTAGTTAGATTAGACGGAACGTTACGTGCAGGTGTAGTATCCATGTCTGTTTGACCAACAATCGCAGCCATTGTTTGAGAATTATTGTTAGGGAAAGCAGCGGGAAGAGATTTAGAAGAAGGCGGGGAAGGATGATTTGCAGATGATTTAGTTTTATTCGGAGATTTTATTACGTCGGAAACAGTTCTAGCAGTAGAGTGAGAATTGTTCGGGTAAGGTTTATCTCTCCCGTCGGACGTGTCCGGCATTTAATTTAAGAAAAGAGATGAGAATTAACGGTGAGAAATATCAACGATGAAACTAATAATAATAATAACAATAATAATAATAATAACAATAATAAAAGTAATAATAATAATAAAAGTAAAAACTGATAAGAAGAATAATGGGAATATCGATATAACAAAATAGACCGGAGTATAGAACATAAGAAATAAAGTGAACGATCTCATCGATAAAATCAGCAATATACGAACGCAGCACAGATAAACTTTTAACAACGTTTTACAACAGTTTTGTTTTAATGAAAAGTAAATTCAAAAATTTTTAACGTTTTAAATGATTTTTTCTTATTAAAAATTTGACTATTTTTACTTTTTTTCCCGGTTATACGACAAAATTACCGGTTTTCGCTGACTGGAAAAATCCCCGGTTTCGCGGTTGACTGGCCACCCTGGATATACTAAAATTAAAATAAATAATTAAAGATTTAAAATAAAATAAAAAAACAAAATCATTAATTTTTGTTTAACGGATTTATATCATAAAAAATATAAAAATAACTTTTCTAATCAAAATCGCTGCTCCACATTCGTATACGCTTGATCAGACTCACCATAATTTTTTTCAATTCCTGTTTATTTATTTTACGTTCACCTTCCGCCTGTATCGTTGTGTCAGTTTTAGTTTGTCTTTCGTCTCAACAAAATGGAGAGGGGAACCAAGGCTAGCGTGTACACAAAGGTTACTTGAGGTCAATTTATACGAGCGTTAACCGAGGCGTTGACCACCGTCGACTACATATTATTCCTGCTGTTAATGGTGTACCAATGTAGTGTTGTACTTCTGTCACAGAATATAATATTCTACGAAGTATAGCCCAGACTGCTTAATATTTCAAATTAATTTTTAAATTACAATATAGGTCAAAATTGCATATAAGATAAATTGTACTTCTATTGACCGCTGACGGTGTTTGTTGCATAAAAATAGTGACTGATTGAGTTTTTTATATTTTAAATGACATTTGCCGATTGTATATGTGAAATTGCAGATTTTATAAAACAGTTGCACGAATATTTGATCACTAAAGCGCGCTGCTGACGCGTACAGTTGCAATATTTTACTGACTGACTATACCCGTGTATAGTTTGTTAGTTGACCAATTACCTATAAACTAATTTTCAGATTTTATAAAACAGTTGCGACGTGCATGTATTTTTTACAAGTTTGGAGGCGCCCCCGCGCCAGGTATTAGTGAAGCTGGCTGACTGACGGTAGGCACCGGATATATAACCGCTACATAACCTAATGCCTAAAACTGTTCTTGCAGTTTTGGACTCTCAGAGCTCTCGGGCACTATTACGACAGGAAGCATCGCGATTACAATGCCCGCTTGGTCTTAATTTCATCACCTGTACGAAATTCACGGCAGAGTTTTCGTAGGAGTTCGAAAGAGCTTAATTATATACGAAATAATAGGCAAAGGAAAATAAACTGGCCTTGCGTTGTACGTTAGTGAAAATTAAGGATACAGTTATACCGGTGATATATTTCAGTTGTTAACAGATTTATGCTTAACAGAAAGGGCAGAAAGGGAGTAAAAGAGCAGGGCACTTAAGAAAATAAAAACAACGAAAAAAATGGTGGCTTATCGCGCATCTAGAACAATGTAGACGGCTAGAATTTGAGTCGGCACAAATAGAGAACAGAATTTTGTACTGTTCCGGAAAAGTTTTGGGAAACTTCATGGCAGCCTTTACCAGGGCTGGATGGTAAAAGTGGACCAGTGAAATCGCTGACCAGGAGCTTGTTAGAGGATACAAGCATTGTGTGGTATATGTTCAAGTTACAAAATAATTGCGTCTCGGAGATTATTCGTTTTACGAATATTTATTATTTATAAGCGTTTCATGTGCGTTTACGGTTTAATTCATGCATGACGAGGCTTTCTATAATGAAACTACATTAGTTTAATCCATTTATGCGCTTCAAGTTATTGTACATCAATTATCAAGACGCTTTCACGTATATTATAACGTTATGGCGGTAAAATGCAGCCATTATTTCTAGAAGATTAGAGTAACAATAATATAATAATTACTGGCTTTGCGATATATACACACACACACACACACACGTGTAGTATTAATTAATTAATTTGTGAACTTGTGAAGTCCCTAAATATAAATAAAACGACTTTTACGTAACATGCTATACATTATATATAGCATCTGCTCTGCACACACCACACACACACACATATAAAATTAGCGAATATTTGATCTTTTTTCGGCTCTTTTTATTTCGTAATATTTAATAGCGAGAAATATAATTGAGAAAGAAGAACGTTTTTTATATCGTAGTAGTTTAACGTAGCTGTCGGAGTGAATAGGCGGACGAGCAACCTTGGGGGTTGGCGAAGAAAACGAGCAAAGATTAAGAAATTCGGCAAATATCTTCATTTTTCTGTTTTTATCTTAAGATAATTTTCCTATAACGATGATGATTAGTGGAGGTGTTGGGAGCTGATAGGCGTGAAGGTTCCTAGTAAAGTTCACTTCAACCAAATCTGAACAAAATCCATACCTAATGAACTTCTAGAAAAGATGAAAGTTGTTCCGCCGCTACCAACATTCAGCAGTGACGGCGGGGGCTATAAGCGCATTGTTGACTTTTTATTAGTTTACACCGAGTGATTAAAACAAAAGAAAATTTTGGAACTTTTTAATCGTACCTCTTTTTTTTCTTTCTCGTAATAATTCGCAATTCTATAAATTCTGCGAAATATTTGAGACGAAAAATTTAAAAAGTGTTTCTTTTAAACACTAGCATCGAATTCACGAGATTCTTTGACCATAACATTTTAACTGATGACCAGTTAAAGACTTGTATTACATTTGTTTTTTTTCTTTGTTTTTTTTTTTTTTTTTTATGGGTACGCAACGAAGAACAACAGCCCAATCAACCAAGGAATCTAAGTAATAGTTCAAAAGGAAAATAACATATTAGATTTTAATCTGATGCGAGATTGAATGAATGAAAGAACCTAGAATAGGAACAAGTGACAAGGAAGGAGATGAGAGAACGTAAAAGTCATTGTATGGAGTAGGAAGACCAAGATCCAAAAGCTGAGAATAGAAGGGAGAACGTTCTGAAGGAAGTGAGGAACATTCGAAGAAGACGTGATTGATATCACACAGACGAAAAAGGAATATTCTGGGTGAAGAGGGCACCGGGGAGAAGAGACCGGGGAAAAACGAAAAAGTAACGAAGGGAGAAAGGTATGACCGAAACGAAGACGACATATAGCGGTGATCAGGGGACGATAAAGAGAAGGAAACATGTCAAACCATCTGGTTAAAGAAGGTAAGGGCTGAACGGAAAGATAAAAGGAATTCGGATTGGAGAAAAGGGAAAAATAAATATTACTCCATAATGTAATATGGACTGTCTGGAAATGTGGTTAATATTGTAAGCAGGAAATTTATGAAGGGGATGTCCATTGGAAGCTCCTGAGCGAGCCAAGGAATCAGCCACCTCATTACCCTCAGTTCGAGCATGGCTAGGAATCGATAATAAATCAATTTGGATCGAAGTGAATTGCGAATAAGGAGAATGAAAGGTTTAAAAGAGGGCAACGGTAAGGGAGAAGAAACCGCTTGCAAGGCACTTTCAGAGTCAGATATTAAAAGAAATTTATCCGAGAGGATAGAAGAGGAAGAGATAGAAAGAATTGCATAAAGAATGGCAGCAGATTCAGCAGTAAATATACGAGTAGAACAGCAAGAAGGAAGTTTAAAGGATTCAGAGCAGTTGTGAGAAGGAAAAACCAAGGCGGCACCAACCCCATCAGCCCTCTTAGACTCATTAGTGAAAACAACGGAATGATTGGGATATAAAGAACTAGAACTTGACAAATGAAATACATGAGGAGGATGTAAGAGACTGAAATAATTAAGAGAAAAGTACGGAGATTTATCATGGGAGAGAATATAGGGAGAAAAATTGGAAAGACGAACAGAAATGAAAGAAAAAATTGGAATTCTGTTGGGAGTAAAACGCCAGTTGTGAAAAATAGAGCAATAAGCAGCTATAATCCTAGAGGAAAGAGAGGGAAGACATTTAATTAGGAAATAGTGGCCTAGATAGGATCTGCGGATGAACAAAGGGAGTGATTTTGATTCGGGGAGGATGGAATTGGAGTAGATTTACGTACACCCAGATAAAGACGAAGATAGGAATTTAGAATGCGGTCAAGCTTTAACAGAAGAGATTTAGAAGCGTTGTCGTATATATATATATATATATATATATATATATATATATATATATATATATATAGGAACAGTAGTCCAACTTAGAAAGAATTGAGAGATTTATACAATAAGGAAAGAATGTAAGGATCACCGCCCCACCTGTACGATGGGAGTGATTTTAAAAGAATAATCCTTTTAAGACAAGAAGTATAAAGGCGACTAATATACTCCTGAAAGGACAGACTTGAGGAGCACACCCAAGTAACAGAAGCACTCCGCAAGAGGCATAGGATAATGACTTAAGGTTAGATTGATTGAGGAATGATTATATGAACAGAAAGTAAAAACCATGGCCGCGGATTTATGAGGAGAGACGAAAAGATGAATATTGGAAAGAACATTTTCTATAGTGGCTAATGACCTATTTAGATTTAAAACAGCATCTGTTATGTTGTGAGAAGAAGAGTAAATAAGGATATCATCAGCATAGAATAGAGACGATGAATTTAATTTGAGAGATAAGCAATATGAGAAGTATAGATTTTTTCCGGTCAATAATTTGTTGTCTAATGTCACAACGTCGTAATAATAATAAAATTGAGTTTTCCAATTTCTAATATCTGGTGCCCTCCACTTTCCTACTTCCGAAAATACTTCATACTGCGAAATATGTACCATCATTTCAGCCACACACGAAACCTCCCCCTAAAGTTAGAACATTATCTTCTTGAACCAAACTTTCCCGGCGACCCACTACCAGAATTACTGGCCGACCTGCGAAGATGTGGTATCACGTCTGTACAGAGGTCAACACCCAGCCTCAATACCCTTATTCCCCCTTGGATCACGTTCCAGATAAATATTGATGTGTCGCTGAAACAGCATCCAACCACAACAAGTTCTCCCCTCACAGTGGAAGCGGCAGTTAGGGCAATTAATAAGTACCCGGACCACCTAATTTACTACACTGATGGAGCCAACGCAGTTGGCGAGGCAGGTCCACTGCCCGCAGCCTGTGCAGTCGAAGGTCACGACATCTCATGCGAAACTCGACTCAATGATGCCTGTTCCGCATTGGATGCAGAATTGTACGCAATTGCACACTGTTTCCACCACATCGTTACAACTCACACGAGAGCCAGCGATTTCCTCCTGGTTACTGATTCCCTACAGTCTTTGAACATGATTAGAAGTCAAAAATTCAACAACCCGCTAATCCTAAAAATATACCACTACTTGAGTGAATTGCAGCTAATGGATAGCCACGTGTCGCTGCTGTGGGTTCCTGGGCACATTGGAGTGCCTGGTAATGAGAGTGTCGACAGAGCAGCACGTTCTGCCTTGCTCTCGCCAATGCCACAGGACGCGGAGCTTCCTTCATCAATAACATATATATTCCTAAAGGTGTGCGAAAACCAGTGGAAAACTGAATGGGCAACTGCAACAACATCCTTAAGAACCATTAAGCACACAGTTGAATCATGGTGGCCACCGGAGGGAACATCCCGATACGACTTTAAGATCCTCAGCCGGCTGCGAATTGGCCACATCGCTATTTCGCATAAACATATAATTGATAAAACGCCGCCTCCGGCTACATGCCCCTTGTGCAACCAGACAGCCGCACCGTCAGTTTCCCACATAATACTTACCTGCCAAAAGTTTACTATGTTGCGGAGGCAACTTGGCCTACCCATAGATATGGGGCAGACCCTCTCCAACGAGGTAATTTCCATCAACAGGATTATTGCTTTTATTAAAATGAGTGGCTTAACTCACCACATTTAAATTACCCCTCTCCCTTGTGTGTGCTGTAATGACCATAGTAGTTACACACAGCACATACAATTTAAGGGAATTTAAAAAAAAAAAAAAAAAAATATCTCCGTATCGAATGTTTCGTTTCGTTTCATTTCGTTTTTTTTTTGTTTTTTTTGATAATACTTTTTACTTTTTTAGGATCTTTAAGAGAAACCTAACATTTAAATTTTTTTTTTAAATGTTCACGGCTCTGCTTTGAAATAGTTGTTACCGAGACAACACGAGGCAAAGACATTTCGCTGGTAATTTTGAATTTCGTGCGTTATAGTAGTATTTTCTTTTGTCGGCGGGGAAAAGAGGGTTGCTTGAAATCGGCTAAAATTTCAAGTAAGGTTGCACGAGAAAGTAATGACCTGGTAACTGAGACATGGTCCGAAAAGAGGATGCAGTTCGAAAGAAAGAAGTTAAGTTTTCCGGAGAAAGAATAAAAAATGCCGCTCGGCTTCCTACATTTCCGTCAGCAGATAGGTATACACGTTTCCAGGTACCGTTTCACCTAGCTCATCGAATCGACCATAATAGCTTGACCGTTTGAAGGAAAAATGGACTAGGACGCGTATGCCGAAGTTCGGAATCGAATGAGAAGTGACCATTCTAATGGCGTCATTAAATTTTATGGTTGAATTTACCGCTCCAGTTAACTTTTTCATTTCCAGCACCGCTGAAAAATAAATAATGCTGATTGGTCCTACTATTAATTAAAGAGCTTTTTACACGAGCACGCGACCACATTTTCGTATCTTTTTTTTTCACGATTAACATTAGTGTCCGTTTTCTTCTTTTTAATGAAAAGAAAAAAAAAAAAAAGAAAACCCAGCTACAGAAATATTTAACAATGACAGATAATTGTTGCTCGAGGTCTGCGGCAATGCAGTTTTTTAAAAGGCAGACCGAAATTCATTACAAAGATTAATATTTTTTCGATTAAAAATAAGATCAAATATAAATTATCGTAAATTATTCGTAAAAAGAAAAAAAAAAGAAAAACAAACGAAAAAAACAAAAAAAAGGTCATGTTTCGAAGTCATATACTCCGTATTTGCGGTAATAATGATTAAAGTTAAGGCAAAAAAATGTAAAACTGATTATAACGCTGACTTAAAACGATATATCAATAAAGGTTTAATTATGACTTTTAAATCGAGGATTAGCAGTCAAAAAAAGGGACTGGTTATTATTAATTTAATTTTTATCGAATTTATTAATATACGCTTGTGCATAATATAATAATTTTTTATTAGACATTTTGAAAATTGTTAATATTAGTTCGAAGATGACCGTTTATCGTAAAGAAATTATTAGTAGACTAAAATTGAACGAATATTACAAGCTGTTGAAAGTGTCTTCTTACACGAAGCTGCAGCTGCTCGATTTACAATTTAAGTGATATTTAATTAAAGCTGCTGTGGAATCGGTTACTATTCTTCAGCTCCACCCTTCCCTCGGATTCGTTAACCAAGAGTAACCCAGAAATAAATAGAAAGGAAAGAAGCAGAAATAATTCTACCTCTAAAAGGTTAAAATGCTATGCGATCAGAAACGGAAAACACAAAGGAAAGTAACGGGGGAATAGCAACAGCAGGAGTTGGGAAGGAAAGGGCAAAAGAAGCACTGAAAGGAGCTCAGCGCCAGGAGTTGAGAGTAGAGATGAGAGCATTCTGCAGAAAGAGGACAGCATTGAAGCAGGATGTGATTGGAGTGGCAAATGAGAGGAGATCTGAAAGGTGTAGAGAAGAAAAAGGGAAAGGATGAAACTTCAGCTTGCCTGTAGTAATCATCGCGATATTATAATTTTAACCTCGATCCTCGAATCATTCTGCACACACATTTTACCAATCGGTATCATTTCATAAATTCTGTTATACTGCATTCTGGGTATCGATGTTTTTTTTTTTTTTATTAAATTTTATTTATGGAGTCGCTATATGACATCTTGGCCTTCAGCGATCTCGAAATTTACATTCGGTGCTTAAAGATTACGTATAATATATCGTTTACATTTACAAAAGTTATTTCAGTATTTGCTAATACTTAACAAAAAGAAAACAAAAGGGTCACGCGATGTGTGACAAGCGTAGTTGTACATGAAAATTTAAATCAATTAAAAAAGTGAAGCGTTTTTTAGAAATTCTATTACCTTTTTACACACATTATCATCCATTGTCAATCCTGGATGAATATTACTGAGTCCTGTTTGGGCTCTATCTGGCTGGTAGGCGTTACAATCGAACAGGAGGTGTTTGATCGTCACTGGGTTGTCACACCGTTGGCACAAAGTTTGCGGTTCCTTGGAGATTAGATAGGAGTGAGTGAGGTGCGTATGTCCAATACGTATTCAAGTGATCACTTGTTGTTCCCACCTGCTGTAGAGCGATAGATGTACTGTGTCAGATACACTATTTTTGACGTTGTGAAGCTTACTGGGAGTTTGCAGCCAAATAGAGTTCCAGTAGCTGATTAACGCCTTACGGATCATCTTGGAAGCTTCAGTAAGTGTTAGCCTATTGTCTGGCGAGAATTCGGCCATGCGTTTGTGCTTTTCTAGAATGAACGAAATCTGATTTTTCCAATTCGATTTGCCTTCGTTTGAATTCTAAAGTGTCACCGTTTGTGCTGCTTTACACCGTCGTGAAGTCATAGTATTTAGTTTGTGAACAGAAACAATCTGATTCTTTATATTCATCGACTGTATATAAACTTGTTTCTCAAACACACACACACAATCGTGCGCATTCCGTGCACTGCCACGCATATACATGCACTCACAAATGCCCGTGACTTTTTACACATACTTATACAATATGTGCACGCTAGACGTTTAGTATAATACTCGAGATATTTTTTTCAAAATTTGCATGTAATTTTTAAATTAAACATTTTACTATATTACAAAAAGTAACAATTCATTTAATCTAAAAAAAAAAAGGAAGGAACATACGAAAGACCACCGCTGACAGTTATGTGGATATATTTATTATTGCTATCAACTTGAATTCGTAGAAATAATTGATTCGGTCCGATTTGTAATCACCATTGAAGTAGTTTTTGGTTGTATTGATTCACCGAAAACGATTCTTCTCACTCCGTTGTTAATCAGACACCCGTGGACGGTAAAATAGATCGGAACGAATGAGAGGATGGGGCAGCGTGTCAATAGATTTTTGTTTGCCGAAGACAAAAGTTGGATTTCAGCACATTCTGCAGTGAATTCCGTCATTAGAAGTAAGACGTAATCTGCATCGGGGGCGCTGTCTATCTGCTAGACACGAATTCGCTCGAATGTCATATAGGCTATAGCAACGCTGTCACGACGTCATTAATTCCTTTCCCCATTCGCGCCATTTTACAGCGAACCTCACTCCGCCTTTCCATTTTAATAATAATAGCGCGGCTAAATTGATTTCGCGCGCAATAAAATTTAAGAATAATGCCGCTCGCAGAGCGGACGAAGTAATGGTTAATGTGGGTCGCTTGTTGTGATAATTTATGTAGTCGACTGTCGTAGCCAGTGCCGGCGCGTCTCCAGTTATTATCTCCTTTGCTGCTATGCCCACTTATAAATTGACCATTAGAGACAGACGTTGCCGAAGCCGACACGGAAAGTTGCCTGCCAGTCGTTCTGCAGCCATCGCTTTCGTTTGGTTTTTTTTGTTTTTTTTTGGGGGGGGGGGGTTCTTTTGCACTTGTTTCAGCAACTAAAACAAAGAGACGGTGCCTCGAAGCGCTCAGCACAGTGCCACCGAAATCGTCAAAGCTGCTGCATGGCTAGAGATGTTCAAAAGAGGCGACCGTTGCTTGTTTTTCCTGCAAAAGCGGCTAGCGAAAATATCTTTTTAAGACTCGGAAAATAAATAGCGGGACGCGGTAACGCCGTCATCCAGATGCCATGTTATTATTTCAATTTTAATGTATTCCCTTCTTCGCGAAAAACACCGTCGCCAACGGCACTTATATATTGCGTCATCTTCTAGCGTGCCCGACCTCTTATCTGTTTCTTCCTCTGTGGCCCGCTACGTTTTCCGAATTAATTAAAAGCGCGCCAAGCCTTTGGCAGCAGCCGAACAGTTGGACAACATGAGAAGAAAATAATTTTCCCGTTTAAAAAAACAAAAAAAAACAAAAAAAAACGAACTTATGATTAAGCGGAAAGTTCGTCGGTTACGATCGGTATCGAGAAAGTTGGAATTTCTGGGCACCCCAAACTGCCCTTTTTTTACTGAACGCTTGTTTTTGACTTTAAAGAATTCGTTAGGAAAAGAGATTTATGACAAAAAGAAAAACAAAAAAAAAAAACCGATAATATAAAAGAAGCGAAAAGAAAGGAGGATTCGAAAAATTTATCGAAGTCATTTCACGAGAAACACCGCTGAAAATGGTGTAAGAACGGTTGTTACGGCGCGGTGCGATAATTATGGCCGAACAATCCGTTTGAAATGCAACTTATACCCCCCCCCCTGCCACCCATCGGGGGTGGGGGGTGGGGGTAAACTTTTTATATTATTAATTAGTTCAAACAGCTTAAGCGCTTAATAAATAGCGAAAATTCGGTGACATTTGTGTTCGTGTTGAATATACGAACCGGAGACTCTCTCTGACTTCACCAGAATAAACCGATTTAGTTATTTTAATTATATATTGAGCGATAAATGCAGCCTATAACTAGAAATGTAAATCGTTCGTTGATCTAACCGTGCTCGGGTAGCGTGGCGAAGTGGTGCACGTGTGCGTCGATAACACCATCATAACCGACAGGTTAACGCTGAGCTACAGCTGTGCTGTGATTGGAGTTTTATCTATTCGTTTCGACGAATGGTGGTAGGACCGTTTCGCTGTGTTTGTTAAACTTTTCCGCCGAACTTTTATCATATTCTAGTCGCGAATAAATCGGATTTCCGGGAAAATATATTCTAATCGCAACACGTTTTTGAAATTAAAGGAAAATTACCATTTAACAAGTCGCATTTTGTATTTCATTTTTGTTACCGCATAGGGGTTATATCTGATGCCGCGAGTTACAATAAAGGGCGTGGAGTCAATTTACCGGTCGACCTACTCAAGAGAAAACGAAAGTATATTATTACTTTCAGTGAAAAAAAACAAAAACAAACCAGTATATCTACGTGTAATGTAAATTACCGGAGATCGAACTACAGTATGCGTGAAGTTGGCAAAGTCACTAGCATAAGCACGCAGCCAATTACAACTGACCGCTTTGATTTTTCCAAGGTCATTTAAAAGTCGCAGTAATACTATTTTTCATATACCGATATATAATGAAAGCAAAGTAATTTTACATGTAAATCTCAATATAATTTTTCTTATAATTTTATGAACACGATGTATAAACACCACATATGCATCTTCACATTTAGTATTATAATTTCCAGTTATCAATCCTGGGTGAAGCAAAGTTATCAATATATCTCTATATATCTATATATTAATCTATATCTATATCTATCTATCTATATATATATTAATTACAACGTAATTCTTAGATCGGCCTCCATTAAAAAAAAATGCCCCAATTTTATGTAACTCATGCCAATCCGTAGTTCTCTTTGTTTCCTTCACTTTGTCGCTCTGTTGTTGTGTCCGTTATTCGTCTGCGCTTTTAAGCCATACTTTATTATCTTCCTTCCGTTTTTGTTTTTCGTTGGTTGCCTCTCCATGTTCTCCACTCAAACGAAGAGCGTATTTGCGATGCGGGTGTTCTTTGAGTGTTTATCTCTTTCTGCTGAGTGCTTTCTACTCCAGTTTGCTACGACTTGGTTTTCCTCCTACATATTGCATCTCTTATATCCTGATTTTTCTTTCTCCACATATTGTTCCTATTATTTGTTCCTCTCTCCTAACAATATCTGACCGTATCAAGATATAACTGACTCCTTTTTTTTTTACTAATTTTCGGTGGGTAATGGTCTCCGGTTGAGGAGACTTAAAAAAAAAGAAAATTACCGACTTCCAAAAAGGAGGAAGTTATAAATCCGTCGCGTATGCTTTTTTGTTTCATGTTTGTTCGTACATGATTCATATTTATATAGACCGATTTTATTAATTCTTTGTCCATTAGAAGAAAGAGTACCATTCAACTTCGGTACACTATGTGAGTAATGATGAAAATCGGTGAACATAAATTGAGTATTCGTCAAAAAACGTGAAAAAATGTGGTCCCTTTGGATAATTTCTCTTTTTATTATTTTTTATTAGTATAACAGAGGCGGTTGACTTAAAATGCTATCAAAATCAAACGCTTCAAACTTTTCTACATCAGTCGTTTTCGAACTAAAAGGCGTACCATTTATAAATGTGGCAAATTCTTCGGCATTGCACAGTTCGCGGTCCGTTTTTGTTTCCTCAATTCACGTTTGCGTTCGGGGGCGGTTTTCATTTTTTCAAAACATAATGAATACACTTTTTATTACTGTGCAGGTTGATAAATAAAAAGTCCCACCATTGGAAAAGCAAGTGAAGACTATATTGCTAATTTAATAATACCATGGAAATGCAAAAAAAGTATTATTTGTATGTGTTGCTATGTTGTTTCGGTAGTTTAATAAAATTTACGGTATAAATTATTGATTGTATTTTTTTTTTTTATATAAAATTGGGACACTTTTTCGTTCTAACGGGTGCCGGTCTAAGAGTTACGTTGTAAATTTTGATTATTTTATACAGAGTGTAGAAGAGAAAGAGACAGAAATGTAAGCAAGAGGGGTCAAAGGGCAAAGCCCGTTGCAAGGCTAATAGTGTCGAGATTTTATATTTATATGGATTAACAGCTAAGTTCACGAATTAACGGAAATTATAAAAGAAATAAACTATTTGATTGGCCCGACTAGTTTTATGTTTTAAAAAACGATTTCGTCTAGATTAGAAATGAAAATATTTAAATCACTACAGTAATGTAAAGACCAGAGAATTGTGGTCTATTGCGATGAAAAACGGGTTCTTATTTGGCGAAGAATGATTCAGACAGTTGCAGCCGACTTCTCCGTAAGAATTACTTATATAATCTGAGTGTTCAAGGCGCACTCTCCTGGCAAGATCTGAGGGATTCAGTTATCTATATATATATATATATATATATATATATATATATATACACATACACCATCTGAGTCGTATGGCTCGATTTCGAGCATCGTGGCTGCCTATTTGTACATTCTAGTTATACGGAATAGGCAGCGTTCATTTTGCTGTGTGTACTGAACTAGCGCGCATATGACGGTATGCACGTTTGCCATTGCCTTCCACGTGATTATTAGCGAGTATTTATTTAATTCTTGTAATAAGTTCTGTCGTCGCTCGGGATCGAACCCGTGACTTCTGCAACGGAAGTCAAGCGCTCTAGCAACTAGGCTATCGCAACGACTAATAAAGATTAATATGTCTTTGTTTTTTTGTTTTTTTGTTTTGTTTTTTTTTGGACAGTATCACTTGAGTAGAGACGATTTCCATGTTCGCGTAAGAATTCAGATATTCTGACAAAAAACTTAAAACCATTATTAATAAACATATAATTTCTTCTCTCTTACGTCTTCCCTTGTCTCCGCTCGGTGACTTACCGAAACTACTCGGGGATAACCTCGCATTTCTTAACCTCGGAGTCTAATATCGAAGCTGATACGCACCGGTTTCACTACAGGTTTAACGAGAATACCTATTTACGCTTTTCTGTCTGCGAAAATTGCATTTTTACACCTGTCAACAAACGGAATGTTAAATTTAAACGCGAAATTAACTTAATTTAATATGGACAATCCTATTTTTCATCCTTTGCAACAGTTGTCGATACCTGCGTAGGAAAAATCCGACCAGGCAGACAGTTATTTTCGTAACATTCTTCTCAAGACACACTGCCTATGATCTTGCATTATTATTTCTTTTTTTATTGAATCACAACAATACATAATACTCGTGTATATGCAGACTAATTTTAATTGCCTGTTGTATGAGTTTGAAAGTGTAATTTTATTTTTAGTGCGAGTACATACGCAAAGCAAAAAAAATGGTTCGAGTGGAAGTATGTACTTGCCAATGTGCCTTTTTTGGAATAGAGACGGCGGGAGGGCTGCTTTTTCCGCGATTATATTCACTGACCGCTGCGCGCAGCAAAATCATCGAAATCAAACGCGCATTCTATCGATGTTCGTCACAGATTAGTCCATCTCCGCTAGATGTATAGATCCTAAATTAAAAAGCTATTAATATTGATATTCTTCGTGTCATCATTTTATATAGTTTAATGAATTACACCTGTAATTACGCTAGTTACTGCTGTAATTGCGTGGTTCCGCTGTATAAAAAGTCGTTATCTTTTTTTCCCGTAAGCTATCAATTTTTCAAAGGAAGAAACCCGTACTAGAGGGGTAACATTTTGACACTTCGCCGAAACTATGAAAATCTTTACCCAAAAACGAATAACATGTTTCATTGACTTAAAATACTATAAATTTGCCAAATTACCATGGAAATGTATCTTTTGATGTTTTTATCGTAGAAATATCTGTTCTTATTAAAATGTTTTAATTTAATTGAATAAAGATGCACTAAAAAGTAAAAAATAAAATGCTTTTTTACAAAAAATAAATACCGATACTTGAAGCATTTATTATAAAAATCTAAAAATGCACTAAAAAGTAAAAAATAATTACTCCCGATAAAAAATATATATCAGAGTGATATACCCTTAAAGGTGATATCGTAATTTTTATACAACATTAATACCTTAATTAGAGTTGGATTCATATTACATATTAAAAGAATAATTAAAAACTGCATTAAATGTTCATTCAATTGTTCCTAGATATAGTAACATGAATTTAATGCCAACTCCGATTAAGGTATAAATGTTGTATAAGAATTACGATATCACCTTTAAGGGTATATCACTCTGATATATATATTTTATCGGGAGTAATTATTTTTTATTTTTTAGTGCATTTTTAAATTTTTATAATAAATCTTCAAGTATCGGTATTTATTTTTTGTAAAAAAGCATTTTTTATAAATCGAAAAGTACTTGCTTTTTATTAGTTTTAATTTTTTTAATAAGAAGTGCTTTGATCAATTTTTCGTTTTATCAATTAGTAAAGGCAGAGTAGAAATGAAAGATGTATTTTATTGTTTTTTTCGCTGGATTTTTAATAAAATTCATAATTTTTCGATACGGAGTAGTTATTTTTAATTAAAATGCGTATAAAATCTATCTTTTGGTTGAGCAATTTTTTTCTTAGCCGGAAACGAACGACAATAATATATTTAAAAAGTAATTTTTTATTTACAAATAATTGATTTTGCTTAAACACATTAAAAATTGTATTCTAACGTCTTACTCCTAATTAATATATTTATCGATAAATAGAACCTATAAGTTTTTAACACTTTACGATGGAAACTTGTTAATCGGTAGAAAATAATTTGGCATAAATGAAGCGTACTTGTTGAAATAATTTGAATGCTTAGTTGCAGAAATTTTTTGGTCGCTTTTAAATAACTTTTTTCACTTTTGACACTTAAAAAAAAGGAATGAGTTGAAATTATTTCTTTACAAAATTATACATGTAACATTATTACCGGTTTTGCATAAACCCTTCAGAATGAAATGAACTCTGTAAATATCATTGAATTATTACTGTAAGGTTTTTTATTATGCGAAAACCCATCACGAAAGATACGGGACAAACACAACATGATGAAAAAAGTTTTTATCGGAAAACTCGAATTTAACTGATAGAAACGGATACTTTTAGGGGGGTGTAAGTGACCTTACGCTTTCCTTTCCTTCTAATTAAAAAGGATAATTTTTATAATAGCGATTTTAAGGCATAAGACAAATATTATACTTTTGAATTCAAAAAGAAAAAAAAAAATCCCCCCTTAAAACTCCGCTTCAGTTTATTCGCTTTTCACCTCAACTCATCTTGAACCCTCGGCAGGAGATACGAAATATATATTATGTACTTCTTTGAATTCGAAAAGTAAAGTCTCGCGAATCATAATGAACGGCAATGTAACATTAAAAATTTCGAAGAGATCCCATTTTCAGCGAGATTCAGCATTTGCATAGGCTGGAATGCGTCCTGAATGTTGATGACTGTTAAGTATTAACTTTTCCGACTTCTAAAACCAGATAGTAGTTGGCCACCATTTAGTGTGGGACCAATGAAGACTTCCTTCTTCCGAGCGTCATTAATTTCTTAGCCCGATTGCTAGTTGGCGTTGTATTTTATTATTTTAGCTCTTTTCGCATATCAGGTCAGAGAAAATTGTTGGACGCGAGCGGGAATAGTGTGAATTTGTCGAAGACGAATTTCATTCGAGTGCGAGTTAAGTCGAGATGAAATTTGTCGCGGCGAAGGCGACGCCATGCTCATGCAAAACTTTTCCGAGAGCGACCGTTAATACAACCAACAGCAGCAGCAGCAGCAGCAGCAGCAGCAGCAGCAGCAGCAGCAGCAGCAGCTCTGACTGGAATATAAATTACTGCCAAGTTGATGTCCGATTCTGAGGAAGTTGTGAACTTTTTCGCTAATCGTCATGCGTGAGTCCATTATTTGCTGAGCCCGCAAAAATCTCGTCAAATGTACTCTCCGCGCAATGGCGAAAAATAAAGTTTCAAGTCACTTTCGGAAACTCGGATCATCTTCAGTTCATTTCGAGGAAACGTCGAATTAATGATTTCGCAGAACTTTCGTGTCTTTACTCTGGTTTGTTTTTGCTTTTGTATCTTTCGCACGAATTCGCAGCCGACAAATCATCGCAAATATCGATTCATCGATGAAATTTTCGCTAGTTGTTTGCCGCACTACCGTAGGTTAAATACAATTCGGAAGCTCGACATTTTTCTCACGATTGTGGCGAGGGAGTGCTCTTCGCTTTGTTGTTCGGCTTTTTCGCAAGGTATAAAGCGGTTGGAAGAGTTACAGCTAATTAATAATCGGGGAACCGTACGCTGTACTTTTTTCTTTTTTTTTTTTTTTTTTTCAAAAATAAATCTTCAAAAAGACCTTCCGACTGTTTACATTTGTTTATTTACTTTTTTTCGTTATAAAATTTGAACGGTGTTGATGAGCGCACATTTTTCTGAAATGTGTAAATTCGAAATTTCCCCGATAGTAAAAAAACTTCGCTCTGACCTCACGGCTGCTACCTTCAAATATTTCGTGCATTATACGGCAAAGCTGAATGGGGGACAATTTCTGCCGAATGTTATTCAAAATTTAATACGCGTTGGTGATTATTTTTAACGTAGTTTAGTGTCAGTTAGTCGTGAAAAATGGGGCGCAACTGATTTTCAGGTCTTTCTTGGCTAAAACGGCTGCTTTAGTATATGCAGCCGCATATTTCAAATTCCGGTAGACTGTTATTCCTGCATTTTTTTCTTTCCCGTTGAGAGCGCATGTTTCCAGTACAGATAAAACGTCGTTCCGATGTTGGTCGATATTGCTCTGGCGTGTTCTAACGAAAAAAAAAAAAAAATTTGAACAGCTGTTTAATTAATAAAAATCATCCGGCATCGTAATTAAAAATTGGCCACATCCTTTATACCTAAAAAAAAGAGGAAGAAAAATGGGAAAAAAAAAATTAAAAGCTGGCCAAGTTAATAAGGGAGAATTTTCTACAATCGACGTCGATCGGGATATTAGACTTATTTTTTTGCCAGCAGTAATCCGGTATGGCGGCAAAAGTCAATCGAATTATAGGAAGATTAGTTCTTTAATATCACCGTTTTTCGTAATTAGTAACTTTACTAATTATCATTTTACGAAGATGGACTTTACAACAATGAAAGCGAAGTAGTTAATGTACATTTTGAACAGCTTGGAAAATTGCGTTGAATACATAATGATTTGATTATTTCAGACTCCATGACAAGCGATCAGAGCTCCCCTTTTCCTGTTCACTCTTCCGATTTCATCATTCTTCGCATGTCTTGTCCATTTTCTTTCTTCTCACTACTCCATCTGTGTTGATTTACTGCGGGCTCCCAGCCACATGGGCATTTAAAAATGAATAATTTCTTGACTCAGCTTGCTGCTTCCTCTCGTTCCTTTTCTTAAGAAAAATCCCATCCTCCGATTTGAATTATTCCCTATGTACTAAGTTCCATCTCAGACTTTGGTCAGATATCTACCTCTCCTCCTTTTATCTGTCTGTACAACCTAGCTTCTAATCCCTGGTTTTCTTTGAGTTTCCTTCACTTCCCCGTTCTATTGTCATTTCTATGATTCGCTTGCGTTTTCGCCATTGTGCTCTCCCTCCCTCTCGTTTTCGCTATTCAACCTTTCCAAAAATTGTTCTCCCCACTTTCACGAAGCGGTGGTTTGCGTCGTTAATAATTTTTTTTTTTTTGAATGTCCATTCCTTTCTGTCGAACGTTGTTTTCTATATTCTTGTCTGCTGAAACTCAACCTATTCCTTATTGTGCATCTTATATTTTGTCCTTCCCCTTGCCATCCACATTATTTCATCCATTAGTAGTTCCTTATATTGTCCATATCTGACCGAATCGAAATTTAACTGACGGTTCTTTGTTTCCTTGCTATTTCTGGGTGTAGATCCTTAGCTGGCGTGCCCAAAGGGGGGTTAAAAAAAACAAAAACCTTCACGTTATTAAAAAAAAAAAAAATAAAACAAATAGTCCATCAGTATGACTATTGTGAATTAACAAGTGTGTGTATGTGTGTGTGTGTGTGTGCGCGCGCGCAGGAAAGTCGCGCATGTTCAATTTTGTCCGTAATACGACAGTTACAAAATTAGCAGCTGATGACACATTTAAAATAATCGCGACTGGATTAACGTATTTATTATGCATTAGCGTTCATTCTACTATGGTCTGTTACTAGTGCATTTGTTTCTAGCAGTTGAGAGCGTCTGTGAGTCCCCCTTGATAATGCAAATATTCTCCGCCACTAAAAGACTTAATCTTGCTCGTGCCATTACAGTCTCCTCGAATTTGACTGGCTGTTTCACCAACTTTTGTATCGATGACGTGTCTGCTATTTTGATCATTACCACAACGGGGGCACACTGCTATGTTTAACTGGCAGGACTTTCATCACATAGACCATTGACCAATGTGCAATTAACTTTAATAGCGCAACTATTTCTGCCGGTCTGCTTCCATTTAGTCAGCAATTTTAGTTGTTCCGGATGATGACTTTGCCACTGCTAGCAGAGTAGCGCTCAACTGAGTAGAAGCTGGCACCGTCATGATCGGCGACTTTCCGGCTCTACAGCCGCAGATGACATTAGTGCTCATCAACTTGGCTACTTTACCTTATTGGCTCCTCTGTACCACCGAGCAAATTTTCTTCAAAACGATCTTCTCCTACAAACTTTTTGTTGCCCAGCAAGATTCAGTTTCGAAGGGGGCGTGTTGGTCAACAAAAAGAATATCCGCTGCTGCCTCCGTTGACAGCTGGCATGTACAGCAAGTGGACATCGACGGAGATATATTCCATTTTTTTCGTGCTAGTCCACCTAATGCTACAGGAAATGCATTCTATCACATCTGCTATTCCTTTGATTTTAACATGCTAGACTGTCCGGCTTTTACAATAGTTACGCATGTCTTTCTTTATAGTCCGCATTCTTTTTTTTCTTGCAAAATCATCATAACTAAGTTAACTTGCGAACAGAGATCGACCACGATGTGAGTGTTGGGTGACTGAAATACAACAAAGTGTAGCCGAATCGCAAAGTGTGGCCTGGAAACAGATGGGAGTGGCGCATTCAACTGAAGGACGATTGTCTAATGGAATTTGCCTCAAAGTGATGGTTCGCTGTATGCGTATGTGTGTGTAGACTCATGTGGTTGAATTTAACGGCCGGTGAACCGTTGCCTCCCGTAATTTTTGTTGCTCTCCCTCTATCCAACTTGCCAAGAATTCCCATTTTATAGTTATTCTCAGTTAAATTATGAAACGGATTGAAGACTTTTCTAGTCCGTATTCTGGTTGGCGCGGCCTTTTTTTTTGTCCTCTTTTAAATCACTCCGAGTCCTTTAAACTTGCCTCTTTCTATTCAGTCTTCTATGCTGAGTCCATTCCTTTTTGCCATTCTTTTCATCAGATCTTCGTGTGTCTCTCACTATATGCTTATGCTGTCAAATTCTCATAGCGCGCTGTAGGCTATTGCTGCCTTCCCATTCTACCGATTATGTACTCGTTCTTTGAAAGTACGGATTAAAGCATAACGAATGGGATAGCAGCGAAGCAAAGAACAAAAACGGAAACTCTAAAACCGGAGATTAAATTTGGCCGAGAAGTGACATTGTTTACATAGGTTCTTTGCATCTATTTGGTACATGACAGCAATTCCGAATAACAAGTTGAACAACCTTCGTGCAATCAGTCTTCCCAGAGTAATCAGTGCGCTGTGATTTCTGTCGAGAAGTTGTTTGTTTCGCCGAATAAAGTTGTTTCAGCGACGTGTTTCTTTATGCTTTTCACCTTATTAAGAAAGGACCCTGGTCGTGTACTAGCGCCGTTTCACTACCTACGAAAAATAATAACACTGCGTCCGAGACGCCGGTAATAAACGGGTAAGTTAGTACCTGGTCACTGAGCTTTGCTCTCAAATTTATTTCGAACTTGCGAATGAATCAAACTATATACCATATAAATGTTATCGTGAATTCTTCGCGAAGTTTCAATTTTCTATTTAACATGGTAAACAAGTGAATTTTATTCTTTATTCACTGTTAAACTGGAAATTGAAATTTTTTTTAAATTTTGTAAGCCAGAAACATTACGACAAATTAGCACTATCTGCGTATTGACTTTTACTTCTTTTCTGAAAATTTACAAAAGATGTGGTGAGCGCAGAAATATGATAAAACTTGTAATCTAACTTATGAATTTCAAATGTGTTTTTATTTATTACTAAAAGGAACATCGGTCGTTGCTCGTTTTCGTCGGACCTCAACCAATCAGAGACCCTAAAAACTCTTGAATCTCATCAAAATCGTTAGGGCCATTTCCGAGAATGTTCCATCGATCCGGTGCATGTGATTTTTGCGCTGGCTCCTGTATTAGTTTTGAGCAGCAAAAGAAACTTTTCTCGCATTTAAATTTAACTAGAATTCCTTACGTATATGTGACCGGATCGTATTTTGTTGTTTTTTTTTCTATCTTTCCTGTTTTGTTGATTTTAGATTATAGACTTTTTTTTCTTTTTCCTTTTCTCATTCATTATAAAGTAATTTGAAGGAGATGAAAAATGTTTCATCTACTGGGCTCGAATTGGACTCGGAACATATATTTGTTGAAAAATTGAGTCAGTCAGTGTTCTCTTAAAAGGTATACAATTTCATTTTATTGCCGTATAAGAGTGAAGACTTTTGCGCAGGTGAAAGAAACATGTTTCGAAAACACTAGTTCATTATTGATTGACAAATAAAATTTTCTTCCTTAATGCGTTTAAAATGCGCTATTTGCCGAATTTCTACGTATTTTTCAGTTCAGATTATGGGGTATTTATTAGATTCGCCGAAAATCATCGGGATATGCGTTAATTTAGAAACGTTAAATAACTTTTTTATAAAGTACATGGCAACAGCGCGAATGTCTTACTGATAAGACGATTCGCGCTCATGTGAAAAAAGAGCTGCAATTAAACGACCATATAATATATTCTCATGCTTTATTATCCGACATTCGCGTTACTATAATAAACGAATAGTAGCTTATTGTAGCAAAATCGAAAAGGAGCGTTTTCGTTTTAATTGCTGCCCTTCATTGTTATCCGGTCGATATGTTTCCTTTCCGTCGCTACATCATTTTTACCACGTTTAGTCAAAGATCTCTCCTAAAATATATCATGATATATTTGCTCATTTAAAGACTTCCGTCTTGTTTTTATTCCGCTGAAAATTCTCCTTAGACGAGTTCACCGCGACCTATCAGTTAACCATGATTCTGTATACGTATTTCTTATAAAATGTTAATTACCAAATACTTTTTCCTTGAATCTTTCACTGAAAACGTGTCTACTACTGCATTTAAGAGGCAATCGGTATTAGATACTTATCTTTATTATAAAAGATCTTCACAATTAATGAGTGATCCGTGAAAATTAAAATGATTCGATCGTGAAAGAGAAATCATTAAAACTGTTATTACCGAAGAGGCACTACCATAATCGCGTAACTCAGAGAGCTTGTGAATTTATGCATTGTCATGATTATGGAAATGAAATTTACCGTGTTGCACATTCGGGGAATAATGCACATAACAACGTAAGACCACATTATTCCAGAAATTAGCTCTGCCGTTGCATTAAGTTGCTAGAAAGGGAATTGCTGGAAAAGAATCGGAAATGTAAGAGTTAGGTAAAGAGAATTGTGCAGACTGAAATAATTGGGGTAATTCCGGTTTACTGAACGACGGAATTCTAAGATTGTTTTAATGAAAAGAGAACTTATAGTATTAATCTGTCTTATGAGAATTTCGTATTAAATAACCTATATCCGAGTTTTAATGAAAAGTTCGCTTTTAAATTTTACTGTCTTATTGGTTTTTGTCAGTTTTTGTCAGTAGCCTAGAAATTACTCCCATTATTATTATTATTATTATTATTATTATCGAAGTGATCGGATGTGTTTGTTTGTGCTCATTTTTAAATTCAGTTTTTTAACGTGCGCATCAATAATTACATGTACAATTTTGTAACATCAGTTTAATAAGTACGTTACATTAGTAAGTAATACATAAAACTATCTTTACATATGTAATTAATTTACATTCATTCAATAATATTTACGCGATTCCAACTGCTCTACATTTGCTATTCTGATTTTAAAATAAAAAACTTTATTGGCTTTCATAATGACAAATAATTGCCCTAAATGTTCAGATTTACTACCACCTAATGGAGAATATATTCACTGTAACGGATGCAATAGTGATTTACACTTTGACTGTAGTGGAGTAAGTGTAAATACTCATAAAAGAATGGGTGGCCCTGCTAAACAAGCTTGGCGCTGCACTTTTTGTCGATATAAAAATAATTCTTCAGATTCAGACACCGCCCAGATGATAATTTCTATCAGAAATGAATTACAGCCATTAAATGATAAAATAGCGCTACTAGTATCTAAGCTAGATTCTCTGGAATCCTTATATAAAACCTCGCAAGAAAAACTATCGGAAACAGTTGAATTGTTGCATGAGGTCAAAAGAGATAATGCTGACTTGCGAGCTCAAAATAATGATCTTCAATGCCGTATTGAACAACTAGAGCAGCATACCAGGAAAAATAACGTAGTGATTTCAAATGTACCATTTACTCAAAATGAGGACTTAAACCAATTGGTTCTCAAAATAGGCGAGTCCACTGGAACAGTAATTTCTTCATTGCATATCGACATATGCCATCGTCTCCGCAAATTACCACATCAACAAAGCGCCAACATTGTTGTGCGACTATGTCGTCGCCAGAAAAAGTTTGAATTATTAAAAAACTGCCGCATAAAACGTCCAACTTTGAATGATATTGGTTTCGGCAGTTCGTCAGCCAAAATTCCGTTTTATATTTCTGAGCAGCTTACCACAACGAACGCAAAACTCTTGCAGGAGGCTAGAACATTAAGGTCCAGCTCTGGCTGGAAGTTCATATGGGTAAGAGATGGCAAGATCCTCGCGCGCAGAGACGAAAAAGCTCCAGTGATCAGAATCACCCCGTTTGAACAGGTTACTGGATTGAAGAAGGTAGCAGTATGACTAGTTTTCTTAATAGTTCACTAATTCCATTTATAATTATTAGTTTTAACCATGTAAGTTTTGTACTCTTGGTCTTTGAATTTTCAGCGGTGCAGTTTAATGTTTATAATTATGATAATCTAACATTTAATTTTATTCTAAATTTTATCCTCGTCTTCATATTTACTATTATAACAATTCCCTTCTTCCACTTTAATTCCATTATCCAGCTATTCTTAATTAGTAACATACTTTTTACTTTTACTTATCATACTCGTTCTCCAAACTTTTTTCTTAATCTGAGATCCTTTCTCCACTTCTCTAAATCATTCCTATTCATAGTTTACGTAGTAACTACTCTCTTATACATACTCGAACATTTAATCTTATTTAGTATATTTAACACAAATGCGGTTTACATCTTTAAAAAATGTAAAACTTAGAGCTTCTCAAGAACCGGAAAATTTAAATAATTTAACCTATTGTTGATATATTAAATTGTTATATTTCAGAACATAAACCTCAATCACTCCTATGACTCTCAATACTTTAAAAATTTTCACTTTAAATGTAAGTAGCCTCAGAGCGCACTTTGATGATCTATTAGTTTTACTAAAAGAATCTAAATCTGAATACGACATTTTAGTTTTAACGGAAACATGGTTAAATAAAGACGAATTACCACGGTATGTAATACCAGGTTACATTATTCGTGAAAATTGCAGAATAATTAAAAGATCGGGAGGTATAATCATGTATATAAAAAATAGCATTGAATTTTCCGATATCAATATATCTATTGCATCTGGAAACATAATCTGTATAAAAGTTAAATTAAACGCAAATCGTTATCTCTCAATTGTTGGAATTTATCGATTCTGTGATTCCTTGTACTCCGATTTTTTAAAAGACTTAACGAACATTATAAATGTACTAACCGATTTTGCTGTGATCACCGGAGATATAAATATAAATTTACTAGACAACGTTAAAAGTATGAACTATCTAAATTTACTAAGTACAAATGGATTCAAAAGTTTCGTAAAACAACCAACCTTCCATCGCTTTCATGATACTTACTCTTCGTGTTTAGATCACTTATTTGTCCGTGAAATTAAAAATCCAAATATTAGCTTAGAGATAACTGCTGACATCATCCCTTGCAGCTTTTCAGATCACTCTATCTTAAACATAAACTTAATATTTAACTGTAATTATAAATCGAAACAAAATTTTCCAACAGATTACGTCGATAAACAATTATTTAGAAACAACTTAAAGCAAGCTAACTTAAATGACATATATCACAATTCTTTATCAATTGACCATAAATTTGAATTATTTATTACTATTATTAAAAATGTTCTAGATCGTTCGAAGAGACTAACTCCACACGTTAAACATCACCGCAAAAGATCAGAATGGGTTACAGATGAAGTAATAAAACTATCGTCACAAAAAAACTCTTTATATTTGTTAGCTAAACAATATCCTACTAATAAATCATTACTCGCTCACTTTAAATCTATCTCCAGACAACTTCAAATGTTAATTCGGATTACGAAAAAAAACTATTATTCCAAAAAATTACAAAATTTTAGCGACAATCCTAAAAAATACTGGACATTAATCAAACAAGTAACTGGTAAAAACAAAAAACCTGTTCTAAATGAGGTTAACATAAACGGCTCACTATTATCAGTTACAGACAATGAATATCTTGTATCGAATTCCTTCAACAATTATTTCTTGGATATAATAAAAACAATGAACAACAAAATGTGTGTTATTACAGATATTTCTAATGTTCCACAGCAAACTCCTAATTCCTTCGGATTTGTTGATTTTATCAATGACGACATAAAAAATGCTATTCTATCACTACCAAATAAACATTCATATGGTTTTGATGGTATTTCAATTGTTCTTATTAAAGACAACTTAGACTTCTTTATAACACCATTAACCCATTTAATAAATGAATCCATTAAAGCAGGAATATTTCCAACTGCATTAAAATTAGGTATTATTACTCCGATATTTAAAAATGGTGATCCAAAATTGATCTCAAATGTTTATTATCTACCTTCGCGAAAATTTTCGAAAAATGTGTTAAATTAAGAATGTTGAATTTTTTAAATAAAACAAAATTCTTCAGTGATAATCAGTACGGTTTCTTACAACACAAATGTACAGACGATGCACTATTTAACCATGTAACATCTATTTCAAATGACCTAGAGGCAGGCCTTACGGTAGTGGCGGTATATTTAGATTTCTGCAAAGCTTTTGATGTTGTTGACCATAAAATTCTTTTAAAAAAGCTATTTGCATGCGGTTTCCGAGGAACAATTTATAACTGGTTCTGTACCTATTTATCCATTAGACAATACGTAACAGAAATAAATAATACTATCAGCAACAGTGTTATACAAGAACATGGCGTGCCGCAAGGTAGTATTCTCGGGCCTCTACTTTTTCTAATTTACATTAACGATCTTTGTAATTGAAAAAACGTGACAGGCAAAATCTTTAGCTACGCGGATGATACCGTTCTTCTTGTTAGTTCCCGATACCCCAATTTACTACAACAACTAGTACAGACTGACGTTAATAAAATACATAACTGGATGAATAGTAATCGAATAAGTTTAAATGTTAGTAAGACTAAATATTTAATTTACAGCCATCTTCCCCAAGACAGATGGGATAAGTTAAAAATACAGTGGCATAATGACACTCTAATAGATAGAGCGTATGAAGTAAAATATCTAGGAGTATATCTCGACTGCAAACTGATTTGGAATGCTCATTTAACACACTTATCTAGTAGACTTAGAAAACTAAATTATTTAATTTACCATCTAGAGCAATTTTTTAATCGCAAACAAATGTCGACACTGTATCTTGCACTATACCAACCAATTCTTTCATATGGAATAATACACTGGGGCAGTGCAGCTACATATCACATTGCCCCCATCGCTTATTTACAAAAATCAGTTTTTAAAAAAATTAATAATAATGGAGCAATCAATCTTTTAGATTTAAGAAATCTTTACTTCGTGAATCTGTTAATTTATGTTTTAAAAAATAAAGATAAATTCGAAATTGTATATCGTTCTGGTACAACAAGAGCGTCTAATAAAGAAATTGCGTGTTTACCACCATACAACAAATACCATACTAGGATGCAGGCTAGATATATGGGGTCGATATTATACAATTCGATGCCAGAAACATTAAAATTAAAATTACGAAACTACAAATACAAACGCAAAACACTAATTGAACATGTTTCGAGCAACAAGATACAGCTATGAAATTCAGTGTTACCTTAATTTATTAATTTAAATGTTAATCATTAAGGAACTACATTTCTTTTTATTTCTTTCGTTTTTAATTTCAATGTATACAATCATTAGCACAACAGATGAAGTTTACTCAATCATTCAATACCATAACATATATAAAATCTGAGCATATATGCAAACGATCTTTATTGAGCTTATGTAATATACAAAACTTCTTCACAAATTATTAAAACTAATCATATAATTAAATAAAACTTATATCTAACTCCAATTTATAATGCTATTGCAAATATTTACTACTGTGCAGTGTTCTCAAATCATATGCTATAACTTATACTACCTAGTTTCCCATTAATTGAAATTTAAAATTTAACATTTAAAATTTTCGTTTTTCTTAATAATAATTACTACCACACTTATTTAAAAAATAAAAACAATTTTCTGTATTTAATAATAATTATAAATACCATCGCCTACATTTTAATTATGTTTACAGATTTATACCAAAAGCAGACTTATCTTACATTTCATTTCCATTACTTTGTTATTTTCTTCAGAATATTATTTAAAAACTACTTATTTATATTCTTACACATTATAACCACCACTACAAACCAACATTATAATTATTACGATTATCACCATTATTATTGTAATCACTATTACTGTTATCAAAATTATTGTTATTTTTATTATTTTATTACTATTAATATTCTTATCCTTATTATTACAATTTTATTTTTATCATTTTAAATCACAGCTGAAGTATTCACAAGGAGTACTCTGGGAGTGGGGTATAGGTGAGATAAAACTTAAGTTAGAATTATCGCATATATCTATATATATTTAGGTGTACCTGTATGTGTATGTTTACTTATGTGTTGGTGTGAGTTTTACATGTGTATATATGTGTGTTTGGGTGTATGTGCAGATGTGTATTCATGCACATGAGTATACATAGGTGCATATGTCTATGCATGTGTAGTGTGTGTGTAGGTGTTATAAAGGATGTATGTATGTATAGGTGTATGTGTGTGTATGTATATATATATATATATATATATATATATTTATTTATGTGTGGACATGTGTGTATTTATGTGTATATGTATATTCAGGCATATTCAATTATAACTGTTTTTCTTATGTTTTTTTTTTTTTTTACACTATAAAATCACTCGATATGCAAATTGTAAACATGGCCTAAAAAATGGTATAAATATATGTAAGTGCATATATATGCGTGCATGTGCTCATGCACATGTGTGTGTCAGCATATGTCTATTTTCATACGTCAAGAATATATTAAAAAAAAAAAAAAAAAAAAAAAAGATCTTAGCTATATTAATTACTGGTTTAGGTCATGTGCTCATACTTATATTCCACTACTCGCGCTGCTTTTGCGCATATGTGGATCATTATATTAATGTTATAACTCTTTAATATTTAAAATATTATACAATAAACTGATTTGATTTGATTATTATTATTATTATTATTATTATTATTATTATTATTATTATTATTATTATTATTATTATTACTATTACTATTACTATTACTATTATTATTATTATAAATAAATAAGTTGTGGGTTTCACTGGGCACGCCCATTGCGTGAGTGCCCACCAACATTCTTATTATCGTTTATAAAATTTTCCGGTTTAAAATTTTAATCATTTGAAAGATCCTTAAAATCCCACTATCCGACTCGACATTTCTGTTCCGAATTTTATTATCGTCGCTATCGTTGAAAAACCAAAAATATTTGTTTTAGTTTTTCAGATCCTCGTTTGACTCTCTTTAAATGCTGTCGATATTAGCGATTTTCGCCAGATGTACCGACTAGTAACGGAAGTTGATATACTTTTGACGAAGACAATTTTTGGCGGATGGAAATGGAAGATGGTGACCATCCATCAGGGGGCTCTTCCGTTGTCAATTATTTTGACACTCGGCCGCTATGATGCATTGTTGAAGAGGAGTTAAATTTTTGCTTTAAAACGAGAACGCTCAGAGGAATTCCTTTAATGCGTTTTATCAGAAATAATTCGAAGAGTGGGCAGAAATCCGGCTGGAAGGAATGATAAAGTCGAGGATGAGCGCAAGTTGATAAAAAAGACGTTACGAGCCGGCAGTTTCATCGAGATGGGAGCTGCATCGCTAGCAGGAAAACCTTAAGCTCGACTATAAGGCACGAAAGGGAAACTGCGGGCAGCGCGGTAGTGTTTTTAATTTCGCTTTTTGCGTGCGGAAACAGATGAAAATACGAAAGAAAACAGAGCAGGAAAAACTCATTTGGAAAATTTAGCTTTAATCTTTTCCTTTCGGCGAGCGGAAAAACAGTGAACAGACTTTGCCGTCGTTGGAATTTTCTTTGTAGTGTATAAGTCAAGAGAGTAAGTGGAAATTTTTACACTAAACCAAAGCCCGTTTTCTCTAGTTTAATCGATAATTTAATTGACTAAAAGCGTACGATTTCATATGGCAAATGGAAAAGAAAAGAACTCCTAATGGAGCTTTGTTATGCATATTTCGTAGCGCCTCGTCTTTCCAAGTTTAGATTGCTTATAAGGAACTTTCTCGGCTTCTGCTTACGGCTGGCAAATGATACACAATCCTTCTCCCATTATCATTCGTCACGACGAAATTTGTTGTCTCATGGTTTCTCGCTTCACACTACGTAAAACTGCCCAACTTTTAAATTAAACTCTAAAAAAAATTATCGCTTTTTCCAGTCATGTTTCCAATCCCTCTATCGAATGACTCTTCTTCTTCTTCCCAGTCCACTATACCGCCAAGGTATTTGGTGACATCACAACCACTTCAATACGAAACATCCTGGACCACTTTCCACCATTTATCCCGCCATCCTGATCGTTATTACCAAAGTTGTTTGTTTTACTCCATCAGTCTCCATCGCATCGGACATCCTCCTCTACTTCTATGCCCTCCTGGTATTTCCTGCAGTACTGTACGTATGAGTGAGCCGGTTTGTCTTGTTATGTGCCAGAAAAATTTTATCGCATTCCGGTTAATTCGTGTTCGTAATCGTACATCAATTTCCAGGTCATTCAACATCGACACATTTATCCGGAACGCAGTCCAGGGTATCCTTAGCGTTACAGACGCACATTTCCAAAGCGTCAATCCTCTTGTCATCTGTACGTTTAATGCTCCATGCACGCTATTAGAAATAATAAATTATTGCGATCAATTTAACTAAAGTCTATTTAATGATTTCCACATTTTTCCAGATCTTTACTAATTTTGCCGTAATGTATATTGCCAATGCTTCTCCTGATTTCTTCTTCGCAGCTCCTATTACTCACAATTAAAGATCCCAAATAATTGTACTTATTCGCCACTTCGTAATCACCAATTTTTCTTTCCTTCGATCGATTGTCTCTCCTATATGATCGATAATCATAACTTTGATCTTTCTCGCATTTATCTGTAGACTATATTTTTCATATTTAGGTTAAAATTATTTTCATCCATTTCTCACGTTTTAATTTTTAATTTAAAAATAATTTCTGTTTAATAAAGATTTTATATTGTTTAATAAACCATATTTTTCATTGACATTTTTCAAAGTTAACATAAAACGTTGTAGTTTTTCTCTAGAATATACTGAAGATTGCTGATTCTTCGACCGCCAATTGCAAAACCTCCGTGCTATCCATCCAGTACATTTTCCATTATAGATTCCCCGTGTATATATATATATATATATATATATATATATATATATATATATATATATATATATTAAAGAGTACGGGTGACAGCACACATCCTTGCCTCACCCCCTTTTTAATCGAGAACGCATTAGAACATATATCCTTTATCCCTATTTTCTCAACGGTGTTTTCATATAGTCCTTTCAGCGGATAGATCAAATGCCGTGGAAAGCCTTTTCTGTCTAAAATTTTACACAGTGCTCCCCCCCCCGTAGTATTGAATCAACGGCTTTTGTGTAGTTTTCGAAGCATAAATACGTCGTCAAGTTGAATTCTCGCCGTTTCTCTATTATTTGTCGCACACAGAAAATATGATCTCGGGTGCTTTTTCCAGGAATAAATCCTACGCTTGTTCTTCAGAAATTTGTGCTAGTAGAAAAGCTTTAAGTCTTTCATTTATAATGTCCAGCAACACTTTACTGAAGTGTAATAGAAGTGATATTGTTTTATAGTTGGAACATTCGACCGATGTGCCTTTTTTAAAGATTAGAACGAAAATAGCTTCACACCAGTCCTTTGGCCACTTTCCTGTTTGCCGTATCTACATATTGTGTGGATTACTCGAAATCCTTCCTGTTCAATTTCCTTTAGTGCTTCTGTGGGAATTCCATCCACTCCAATGGCTTTGTATCTCTTCAGTTTCGTAATTGCTTTTACGACTTCTGATTTCAGAACATCTGTTGTTCTTTTCTTCCAGTTAGCCTGTATTCTGCATTTTGCTCTGGATGGTCGTACAACATCCTGCAGTACCTTCGCCAAACCTCTATTATTATTGACACCGGATCGGTAATCACATTTCACCGCTCGTTTATTATACTTCGTGTTCTTGTCTTGAATTCCTTAGCGAGATACTTTACTACTGTGAAGAGATCTTTTATTTCATGACGATTTGCAAGCTTCTCAATTTCTTTACATAGATTAGTAATTTGCCTATTCTTATCTCGTCTACAAGAGTATTTGATTTGTTTATAACTTTATGTTGACCTGTTCGTTTTGCTGCCTTTTTATGAGCAACTTTCTTTCTTCCAGCAAGTTTAGAGTTTCATCCGAGATCCAATGGGTCCGAAAAATTGTTTACCGATTTATGCCGAATGACAATTATTTACGTACTAATCCGCTGTTAAGGTCTTTTATTGAACCTTTAGTATGATCAGAATGCCCATTTTCGACTTTTCACTATCGAACATCCAGCTTCACAGTGGGAGAAGTTGCTCCTATGACACGCACCGGCCCGATATTCAATTTGTCAATTTTTATCATCTTACCGTTTCCGATAACGTAACTTATTTCCATCATTTTTTGATACTTTTATTCATTATCCGTGTTACCTTTATTTTTCATTTACATCACTCACATTTATTCCAACTTCCTCGCATTATCCACTTTTTCTTTTTCATGTTTACCGGCTTTCAAGGTCGAGATTTCACTCACGGATCGTCTTTCTTATCTGTTAATTTTAGCGCTTGAAAGTTTTAATTTGTCGTTATTTCATTTTTTCAAATTATAAATTGTGCCGACTATTTTCGAATTTCGAATTAATCGTGTTTATCGATTTCGAAATCTAGCCGACGACTTATGATCAATCAGTATTAAATATATCGATGTTTTGTGCGCACATTAGATTTTGTATGTTTAATTAAGCATCGTAAACTTTATTTTTTATCGAGCATACGATCAATCTGCGATAAAAAAGATTCGAATCAACAGCGGTATGAGTCGATTTAGCAAGCCATTCCGTGTCGTCATTCTACGCGTCAAGTCCACCTCTCCTTTGTATTATCGGATATTTTATCATCGCGCGTTGGGAATTGCAAAATTATCTTTCTGCAAATATCGAAAAGAAAAAAGTCTATGAAACCGTCGAACAATATTTATTTCATGTCTTAGCGTCGTTGTCGCGTGATTACACCTAAAACGGGATCGTGATCCCCTTCTTATTCCTCTATTGATCACTCCCAAAATTTCCGTTCGATTTAATATCTCCCGTTTGAGCGCCAACATCTAATTGCTCGAAATGAGTACGAAATTGTGAGATTTTTAATTTTGCAAGCGGTCTTATCGATCTCGCCAGTTATCGAAAAAGAGGGTTTACACATCGTATAACCAAAAAAAAAAAAAAAACAAGAAAAAACCAAAGAATATGAGTAGTAGTAAAAACTGAAGTACATAAAAACATTAACAAAAACTAATAAAAATCGACCGTAACGATATTATAAGATGGATAAAAACATAAATACAGGAATTCACCATATCTCCAAAAAAGTTGCGCACACTCTTCTCTCCTGCCGTGTTAAAAATAAATTTGGAATAACAGTGCCAGTTCTTCTATTTATGTTTAAGGCGAAGAAATAACTGATCTGCAGAGAACACTTATTATTAAAAATCTTAATTCGAAAAATCGTTCTTTGAATAATACTTAAATAAAATAAATTTATTTATTTACATTTTGGTGAGAATAGGTGGATGCAGCAGCGGTAGCGTAATTCCCGGCTTACTGCGCATTTTCAGTGATGGATTCAATAAATTCTCGCTAACAATTCCCGCCTTCTTTATACATATTCTCACACTTTAAGCTTATGATTTGACGCGCTCTGATTGTCGTTTATTAATCCTTCCTTTCTTTACTTCCAGATTTAGTTTTCTCTCGCTTCGGTTTCAATTAATCGTTCCATCGTTTCCCCGTCGTCGTATCAGCCATAGCTCGCTTTCCCATCTTCTCCTGTAATTTTTCCACCGCTTCTTTTTCCTGTCGCCCTCGCCAAATGGAAAAATTATGTTTTTGCAACGTACTAATCGCATTGTATCCGAATGTTCCATCTTCTTTCTTCGCGTTATATTTAGTTATTAAATTTCGGTTCTACTAACTCCGCTGTACTTTTTGTTTTTATTACGATTTTTCTGTTTTAGTTCTCTTTCGTTTCTCCTATTTTCAGATACGTTACAAACTCTTTTCCTTTTTTTTTTTTTTTCGCATCATTATTCGAACTTGTCAGATTCCGGCTTTGTACTGATCTCTTTGATCGGTATATCCGAAAAGAAAAATCTGCAATTTTTAAATGTCGATTCTGCTAGGTGGCGTTCAAATGGATTCCATACTGGAATACCGCGGGAAATGATCGAGTGAACTTAGCGGCTCGCTCATCAGTCAATTCTCTAATGACACAAAATGCCTTCTTCTTAAATTTCTAGTTAATTGCGAGCAGATATGTAGGATATGGACACTTCCTAGTCTACTTTCTTGCCTCCAAAACAAGTCTATCATCTAGAAGCATCTTTCGGAAGGGGTCACACACATACTGCACTATAAATCGTTTATGAACGGGGGACATACCGCTTTGAGCTGCGATTATATGTTACGAACATACCGCATCCTACTAGTTACCCATTTCGTAACCGGTCACCTGCTGCCCCGGTCATGTCCTAAAGCACTATCCTAAATTTAATATGGCTCACGAAATTTGCCACACAGGAATAGACACCTAAGAGATATTCGTTCTCATACGCCTTTTCCCCCAGTCGTTGAAGTTACACAGAGCAGTGTTGTAAAGGGAAAAAATGCTGGTTTTTCAACATAAAATCATTTTGCGCCATTAAAGTAACACTCGCCTATATTTAAGATTATCAAAAACCATTTCGAATGCATTCAAACATCGGCCTTAACTACGTCGTTAAAACTTTTCAAGGCTTGCATTATTTTAAGGGCACCCTTTTATTTCGCCCAAGGTCATAATCCATCATAAATTAGACACATACGAAGTGCCAAAGAACGAGAAGGCTGATTTATTGTATAATTTGTTCTTAGTACATCGGCCGAGCACAGATGAGTCTCAGATCGGTAGATCACTTTGCGGTCGTTCACGGAGAAATTCCAGTCCGGTTGATTAAAGTAACCCTATTAAGAGAGCCGGGGGCGGTACTAATTTCGGTGGATTTTACCGTGATAGATTATGATAATATCAATTTAAGCGATATTCACCGCGGCGAATGTAATGAAAACGTTAATTAATTTAACCGTTCTTTTTCGTATCACATTATCTTTTTAATGAGATGGGCGAGCAGTAAAGTCTTGTTAAGCTCAAATGGACACGTGTATTTATGGGAATTTTTACAATGTCACTTAACGGCGCGAAACAGCCTTTTTCCCGCTATAATTCGTAACCGCCGATAAAACCAACGCTGTTTTTCTTCTTTTCCAGCGCGACGCTGTAATTCGCAGACTAAAACGTCCTCGGTAAAGGCCCTAATTATCTGCGAAAACCACATCAAAATCCGTACCCAGTGATTCCCGAGATCGGCTGGAACACGGCGTGCTTGCTGCTCTAACCCGTGTTTAATAATTATACACAATGCGCTTACATACATATACGTACATATGCAAATGAATGTTCTTGTCCACTAATTCTCGTGCCCGCTTCAGAATGTCCCTATTAGCACGCGTAATGGGTAATTAGTAATTTTCAAAGCTGACCACGGATAAGGCACCTATAATCTTCATTGAACATCGGCGAATTTCAAAAGCTCCGTAAATTAAAAAGTTCGCAGAAACGCTGAAGGAGTGAATCCTTTTGCATATTCACGAGGAAAAAGTGGTACTACTTTTAACCCACAAAATAGAGAAACAGCGAATTTTACATGCCAAATTTCATACCGTTAAAAAAAATTGTTTCAAATAATCGCTAGCTTTACCGAAAATGGATAAAAATGATCGCAGCGTACTACTCTGCTTGCAACACATTTTACGGTTCAAAGTAAATAGGGTAAACATTTTTCGATTCTCCCGCTTCTTCATCGTTTCAACCGGAATAATTATTTTGCTTGGCACAAAGTAAAATGCGCATTTCAATCGTAAGATAAACAAAAAGTCATTTTAACCTTCTTTGTGTGTGTGTGTTTTTTTTTGTCCCCCCCCCCCCCCTTAATAAGGAATATGGAAAGTACTGTAGTCGGAAAAAAATATTTTTATACACTTTTTACCGTTAAAAAAATGTTTTACGTGTAGTTTCTCTCGCGTCATTGTTGAATAGGGGCCCAGCGAAATTTCAGCATTAAACAAACGGCGAGAAAATTTTATTTTTTCTCCTCGGGTAGCTTAAAGCGGGCAGCAAAATTATTTGCCAGAGTGGCTAGAAAAGGCAATAACATTTACGCCTATTAAATGAAAGAATAAAGTGCGCTAATACGGTTTAGCGTTGGATAAAGAAAGACGGAACAAGCTCGTCAAACATGTACACTTTGTTAGAATAATTTTAAAAATCCCTATCGAGAACGTCATTAAAAATTTTAAATAAATATACAAATATAATTACTTTCCAACTTTCAACAATTTTTCCGACGAAAGAAGCATGCAAGATTAACTTTCAGAGAGAAATTTTAATTTACGAATAATGTAGACGATGTCTATTCACAATAACTTATTTTAACCTTAATTCTCTTGCTTCGTTAGTGCTAATTAAAAAAGAGAAAAAAATAAATAAACAAATATAATAATATGTAGTATTAGATTGGGAAAAAGTTTTTTTTTTTTTTCCTTTTTTCTTTGGGCGTGTTAACACAGGACATTTACCCAACATAAAGGACTAACAAAAGATGAAATGCAGGGATTTGAAAGTTATATCAGGAAGCGATTAGAAACAGAAGAAATGAAGGTAGCCAATACAGGAACAACAGAAGGAGAAGGAAGAGCAAGAATGTAGTGGGCACAGTAAGGGGTCGGGAGGCCAAGGCCAAGCAAATTAGAATAAAGGACTGCGTGTTCCGAGGAGATAGATAAGCATTCGAATAGAAGGTGATTTACATCACAGGTCAAATTTAGGATAGAAGGACGAAAGGGTCATAAGGGAGACCGAATAGTATTAAAACGAAAGAGCGAGGCAGGAAGCAGACTGTGATTAAAGCGGAGGCGAATTATGGAAGAAATAACAGAACGGCTGATGCAGGGAAAATTATTAAACCAGGAAGTAGGTGGAGAGAGTTGTATAGCAAGGTAAAAAGAGTTAGGATTGGAGAAAGGTGACGGATAAAAATCAGTCCAAAAGTCATGGTGAAAACGATAAGAGAGAGGACAAAGACATTGGGAGTATGAAACGGCCATTTACTGCAAAAGAATCAGCAAGATCGTTACCAACGATGTCGCAGTGGCCCGGAATACAGAGCAAGTCAATTAGGATAGAACGGGATGTTAATAAATTATAAATTAAGAAACGAATATAAAGAATATTAGGATCTGACGAGGGTTTAGGGAAGAGAGATGAGATGGCTAATAAAACGCTTTTCGAATCAAAGCATATGGCGAATTTCGATAAATTGGATGTTGAAGATCTAAAAAGGATAGCACGTATAATAGCCATGGATTTAGTTACTATCAGCTAAATGGTTCGCTATATATATATATATATATGTATGTATATATAATATATATGTATG
The DNA here is from genome assembly GCA_039619475.1 of Icerya purchasi. Taxonomy (NCBI): domain Eukaryota; kingdom Metazoa; phylum Arthropoda; class Insecta; order Hemiptera; family Monophlebidae; genus Icerya; species Icerya purchasi. The sequence continues at coordinate 292,640,374 of CM077115.1, read as the reverse complement.
TATATATAATATATATGTATGTATATATAATGTATATGTATGTATATATAATGTATATGTATGTATATATAATATATATGTATGTATATATAATATATATGTATGTATATATAACATATATGTATGTATATATAATATATATGTATGTATATATAATATATATGTATGTATATATAATATATATATATGTATATATAACATATATGTATGTATATATAATATATATGTATGTATATATAATATATATGTATGTATATATAATATATATATATGTATATATAACATATATGTATGTATATATAATATATATGTATGTATATATAATATATATGTATGTATATATAATATATATATATGTATATATAATATATATGTATGTATATATAATGTATATGTATGTATATATAATGTATATGTATGTATATATAATATATATGTATGTATATATAATATATATGTATGTATATATAATATATATGTATGTATATATAATATATATGTATGTATATATAATATATATGTATGTATATATAACATATATGTATGTATATATAATATATATGTATGTATATATAATATATATGTATGTATATATAATATATATGTATGTATATATAATATATATGTATATATATATAAACTCAGCCATTTTGGCCTCGAAAGAGGATGTGCCCCTTGACCCATCTTGCTTACATTTCTGTCTTTTTCTCTTCTATACTCTGTATAAAATTATCATAATTTACAATGTAATTCTAAATCGGTCCATATTAATGTAATAACACAATCACAAAAATTCTATAAAATATAACAAACGTGACACATAATTGGGATATTTTTTCTAATGGGGGCCTAAGAATTACGTTGTAATTTATATATATATATATATATATATATATATATATATATATATATATATATATATAAACCACTATTATCATCATCGTTATTTGTCCTCAATCCTTAGATTGTTTTGTAGAACCCCCGCCATACGGTAACGACTAAGCATTATGCTCGAGCTATCAAGAAAATCTTGTAACGAAAGCCTACAAAAGTTAAGGGAAAATCACGTTGTCAATTAAGACTTACTCTTAGTGGACACCCTTTGGACTTTCAGATGCTAGTCTTCTATAGTAGTTACAAAAGAGTCAGTTGTAATTGGCTATGTCTCGTAAAATGAGATTTTGTAAAGGTGACGCGAAAACGTCGCAGCACCACAGGATTATTCTCGGTATAAGAATGATGTAATCAATAATCATTAATGAATGTGCATATTGAAATAAAAATTCGAGTCTTTTCTTTTAGTCCTCCCCACATAGTTCATTCTTCAACCGTGTCCATTTATTTCAATTAAAACCGATCACTCAAAACTCACTCATATGTGCTTAACCTGCGTTAAGTGTAACTCCTATTAACTGCTCAACATACCAAACTAACCCACTATAAAAAGTTATAATATATGATATTTAAGTTTTTATTACTGTTCTTTATATTGTTTTATTAACACGGTTTAAGGGCGTATTCTAGTCTCGAAATATGAAAAAATTGAATTTTTTTTTTGCATATTCTGAAAGTTTAGTAATGTTAAGAATATGTCTCTAAAAATATTTTTCAAAATTAAAATTATTTACAGAGTTATAGCTATTTTCGTGACGCGGCAACTAAATCGGCTCAGTCGGAGTGGATCAAACAATATATGGTAGACATTCTGAGGATAATTCAAACTCTTTTATACATTATATATATATATATTTAAAAATCGATCAACTGAAGGTCATTGTAACGTATTTTTAACCGACTTCAAAAAAGGAGGAGGTATTCAATTCGACTGTATTTTTTTTTTTATTTATTTTTTATTTTTTTTTTATGTGTGTTACCACAGAACTTTCTTCTAGATGAACCGATTTTGATGATTCTTCTTTTATTTGAAAGGTGGTGTTTGTCATGTGGTCCCATTTAAATTTGATCAACGTCTGACCGATAGTTTTTGAGTTATCCTTAATAATGCGGGAGATTGAAGCTTTTTGGATGCTTTTCATTCATGATTGTTTTCACCGTCGGATTAGATTTTTGACTTAAAATACTATAAATTTGCCCAATTACCATGGAAATGTAACTTTTGGTGTTTTTACCGTGGAAATATCTGTTCTTATTAAAATGTTTTAATTTAATTGAATAAAAATGCACTAAAAAGTAAAAAATAAAATGCTTTTTTACAAAAAATAAATACCGACTTCAAGGTTTATTATAAAAATTTAAAAATGCACTAAAAAGTAAAAAATAATTACTCCCGATAAAATATATATATCAGAGTGATCTTAAAGGTGATATCGTAATTCTTATACAACATTAATTTTTTGGAGTTGGCATCAAATTCATATTAAAAGAATAATTAAAAACTGCATTAAATGTTGATTAAATTGTTCCTAACATGAATTTAATTCCAACTCCAAAAAGTTAATGTTGTATAAGAATTACGATATCACCTTAAGTTATATCACTCTGATATATATATTTTATCGGGAGTAATTATTTTTTACTTTTTAGTGCATTTTTAAATTTTTATAATAAACCTTGAAGTCGGTATTTATTTTTTGTAAAAAAGCATTTTTGTTGAAATCTTTTTCTTGTTTCGTGTTCAGTTCAGGTCAGTTTCGTTTCAATCTTCAAGCAACGTAGATTTACGTACTCTGTGTACAGTCCAAAAATATAAAATTTTGAGTGAATATTTTATTTATTACGTGTAAAATGGATAAAAAAAGTAACAAAGGAAGTGCTGTGCGTCCAGATAGACGAAAAAAAGAACAATTAGATTGTCATTCGCGGCGAAATTCTGATTGAACGCTCTGTAATTTGATTTTCTGATGCTTCAAAGGAAGCTAGGACTGCTCGTCTATTTTTAGAACTTCCGAAGATGTACAATTTGAAGTAGCAGAAGGTCCATTTGGTACGAAGCAGGAATCGCCGATTAAGAAAATGTATAAGTACAATGTACCACCGTTCTATGAGTTAGACTGCCTTAGAACTTTACTTGAATCTTTAGAAACGTGAAACGCGTTTTTCTCAAAACTACTTTTTTTTCAACACGGTTGACATGATATCTCAAGTTCTAATAAACCGATTTACCTGAAATTGGATATGGATCTTCTTTATATATTCCTCTATAGCCCTTACCAGAATAAAGTCAAAATTTTGATTTTTACTATTTTTAAAAAATTCAGAAAATTCAGAAAATTCAAAAAACAGGTAAAAAATCAACTTTTTTTTTCAAACAGTCACCATTTTACGAGAATTTTTTTTTTCTTCTTCTCTGAGGCAGGAGCTATAACCACATCCTTAATAATTAAGAATCTTTTCTTTTTTTTTGTTTCAGATGACTAGAAGGGTTGGAATCGTGTCAACCGGGACGAACCCTTTTTTTTTACTCCTCCACTTCATTAGCTTGTAACTTTGTGAATTTTGAATTTTTTTTTTTGATAATTTTTTTGAGTATTCTTAAAACATGAATAAATAAATGGTAAAGAAATGGGCAGTAAAAATATTTCTTAATTTTTTTTTTATTGAGTTTGAAAAAACCTTCTAAATTCGTGTCTCTAGACTAGAATACTCTTTAAAATTTAATTTATTGAGTGATTTATACTTTCATATTTACCGGTATTAGTTTTTATTAATGTTGATCTTTAATTATATTTATATTTCATGTTCGCATTGTAATGTACGTAATGTTTTAATTGAATATATTAATTTCATATTCTGTAATTGTTGCATATAAAACAGTTCCATTTATATTAAAAATAACGTAAGATACAAAATTACTACAACATATAAAAAAAATTTTTTTTGTTTCACATTAATGTTTTTCATATATGTATGTTTTTTAGTAGTAATATTGTTGCTTATTAATTTAGTTTGAGAAATTAATACAAAAGAAAAAGCAGTTAAATTTTTTCAAGAAAGGGGAAGTTTACATAAAAAAAGAGCTGCAAGAATGATCATGAAATAACACTTTTTTCAAGTGATAAAAATTATCGATTTTTTGTAAAATATTTTTATAATCAATACTTCTACAATACACTGTTTAATATCATTTTTGTCAATTGTTTTAATAAGCTATTTAATATGTAAATTACTTTTATAATTAATACTATTTATAAGTAACGTTTTCTCGCATGAATGCGAAAATGAACTGAACTGTGAAAAATGAACTATATGGAGGACTAAGCGAAAAGACTCAAAAAAATTCTTTTCTTCGCTCCGAAATTTTTTCCTGGGGCTTTTTTTACCATTATTCCCGTTTCTAAGGAAGACTTTTAAAATTTGCTCGATAACGATATTATTTTATGACTCCACATGAAAGCCGACTATTTTCCGTTCGGTTTTAGTGCTTCTAATTGTATTTATCTCCCTCTTTCCGATTACTCTTATATATCGTTTGACGGTATATAAAAAAAGAGTAAAATGATTTCCTAACTTCCATAATCCCCCTTTCCGTTACTAGAACAATTTTTCGCCGTCTTCCTTAATGATCACAATTTAATTCTTTCACTACCTCTTTAAAATCTATTCTATCGACTACCGAATTTCTCATTTTTTTTCTCTCTTTATTCATTCTTTCCTACACATTTATTACTCCACGATACTCTCGTTTACTTCTTTCTGCTAAATGTCCTAAGGCTTGGCCCTTGACAAAATACTGGTTAATCGATTTTTCGGTCGAAATCGGTTATTGCTGTTCAATTCTTATATCGTATCGCCTATTTGATTAACCTAATTAATACTGGTTTTCACTTCTTGCCTTAAAAGAATTAATAAAATTATTCTAGGACATATTGTATGTATATATGTGTATATCTATGTAATAACAGGAGCAGACGAATCAAGTATCCTTTTCTTAAATTTTAATCATTCTTAGATAACTACTTCGATCTTGTTTGGAAATCGTTTCATTTATATTTCGCAGCTGTTTAGGCGACTCTTGCAATCCTTTCAGGATCGGAACATCCATAATCTTCGAAGGTCTACATCCGAAAATTGGTAGTTTTCTCAGAAAAATTAAAAAAACCTATTTCTCTGGTATATTCTATTTCAGCCTTTCCTCTACTTTGAAACTCACGCTAAGAAGTGGTTCCTTTTCACTGAAAACCATACATTATATTCAGTAATTTTTATGCAGCGACATGTTAGCGTGATAAAATGATAAACATCTGTCCGTAAATTATTCAGATTAAATTGATCAAGATAAACGTTCGCAAATTAATTAATTAATCAGTTTTTCTTCATAAAAGGTTCAGTTTTTTTTTTCTTCCATTAAAACCTGTACTTTTTTTCGTAAACTTTTAATAAGCTTTGTTTTTAATTTTTTTTTTTTTTTATGCATATATGTTGTGTGCATGCGAATATACATAGAGATCTATCCGTATGTGACTACTTTTTAGCCGAGATAAATACCACAACTTTAAAACGAATTTGTATATTATAAAGTTAACGATTGTAATCTCACTCCTTCGTATTTATTAATTTTACGAAATACGAGCAAAATACTAACTTTGGGCCCCTAAATATGAAAAAAAAAAAAAAAAAGAACACAGTGAACCAAAATTTACACACACATACGATATTATAGACACTAGGGAGTATATGGAACTTGATCAATTCTGCTTGAACACATTGGCAAAAAACGTATTTAATATCGCGATAATAAGTACCTATAGTTTTTATTTGTTACGTTTTTCTCTGGATTCCAATTGCACACTAGTTTCGCCACAATAGACCTCAATTTGTGATAATGTTGACGTCGGTGTCCAATGTCGAACTGAATTTAAAGCGATTTTCCCGTTTCAATGAATTTGTCATTACGTTTTCTTGTAGGCGAACGCCAGCTCGAAACGCGTTTATATAATACATATATCCCCTGGCAAAAGTGTTACAAGTACGCAAAATAATTCCGTTAAACTTAAGTTAAACTTAAGTCAAAAATTAATTTTCTATTTAATGCGAACAAGATCGTTTTCTCGTTGTGCTACCTTTATCGATCGCGCAATAAAGACCAGAATTCGAACCAAAAGACTGCTACTCTCTTTCTATCTTCCCCTCGTAAACAACAAAAGCTCTATAAGTAAGCTTCGTCCGAAATAGCTAGCAGAATATTGTGTCCCCTTTCCTTCGCAGGAGAGGGAGAGGGGCAAGTTGACCTCTAATCTTTTTTTTTCTAAAATTCTTTCAGAAAAAAATGTTTTCAATTGACTATATTCTTCATATCCGTCTTTTATTGAAAAACAAAAAAAAACTTAGGTATCGTACAGCACAACACTGAACATATTTATCTCATATAAATTGCGATGGGAGATAATCATGGGACAAACGTAGTATATTGTGTACTCGGGGCTAAGAATGACGTAATCAATAATATTCATTTTTTTTGCCTATTTTTTCGAAGTCGTTATATTTCTGCTCTATTTAGTAAGGCATTTTTATAATTTGAAGAATTTTACGTGATCTAACTGTTAATCGAAACGTAGGCTAGTAGACTTTGAAACGAAAAATTTTCAGTGAAGAAGATGCTTTAACAATGGAAAACAGCTGGGGGGAAATTTTTAATTAATACCGTTACCGATCTCGTTGGCGATGTTTATAATAGTGGTAGTTTAAACGAATGAATCCGGTTTCAAAGAGATTTTGGCGAATGAAAGATCTTTTTCATCAGTGAAACGAAATTACGTTCGGAAAAAAAAAGGAAGTCTGGAAAGCGACGGTTGTTTTAAGATGATTTTAATTGTTACGAATTTTAAGATGGATACTGGTGAAATAGTAAATGTTACATTGCAATTTTTCTACGAGCTTTAGCCTTTTGACAGTCAGCTTTGCGATTATCCGATGCTGCTTCCAACGTAACTGTCCTCGACGATGTCGTTTATGCCGAATTCGAAGTCGCAAGGGCCGCTGTAGTATAAATTGTTGGTTGATTCCTTCTTCGATAACGACGGTATATCGTCGACGTTCAGATTCAAAAGCGGTATGCCGTTCGGAGGCGAATTTTTAGTTTTCGGTCGGGTCTGCTTGTCGTCAGCCGATGTAACTTCGTTCGAAGACTTTTTCGTTTGGCTGCTCGATTTTTTCGTCGTCCGACTCCTGCTAGTGCTATCGTCGGACTCGTCCATTTCACGTTGCTCGGTATCCCGTTCACGACTGGTCGACAGGCGTTCCTCGAACTTAACGACCAGGTCGCTGTTGGCGGCGCTTTGATCGGTACCCTCGATCGTAACATCGATATCGACGTTGTCGCGTTCGGTCGATGTCAGCGTTATGACCCGTTTACCGTTGCTGCCTCGCATGCGGCCCGCGTAAATCGATACGTTTTTTCGATACCTGTAATAGTTCGAATCCGTACTGATTTGCGGAGTGGGAAATGTGATTTCCGACAGCAAGTTCTCGCTACAACTGCTCGGATAGGAAATGATGCCGGGCTCCTCTTTCTCGCCGTTAGCGTTATTCTTGACCGTTTTCGACACAACTTCCTCGATCTGTACGTTTCTTCTCGGTAATTCGCTTTGCGACATGACGACGAACAACGGCGCTAAAATACACACTCGAATTTAATCGTAAAACGAATTTTGCCACTAATCGCCGATAACTGAACGACTCGAGCCGCTTTTGAACTGGAATGAAACTTGCGTAATTTTCACACGAGCCAGTAATATAGCGATTTTCTTCCTTATTCTTCTTTATTACCCGTTGCATTTGCGACGATGTATCTGCGCAATAAACGAACGTGTGTCGAATAAAAAATAAAATTACTTATCGTAACCGTAAAATTATAATTACACTTCAAAGAAATATCACATATTTATTATTATTATAACTTTGTAGCTTTTTCTTCCTTAGCGAAAATGTTACAGTCGTTTTTTTCCCTTTCGTTTTATCCCCCCCCCCCCACTATTTTTTTTTTAGCAATTTCATATATTCATTTAATTGTAATTGATAATTGATTTTTTTTTATTACTTCGTTGTTTTTTTAACAATATATTGTAATGTAATCGGGCTGTGGAATTTTTTTTCAATTTGTTTTATTTGTAAAAATTCTGAGCTTCGTTTATATCGCGATCGAAATAAATATGCGCTCCGAATGATTCGTAAAATAACTACGAGTGTAGATATATACATATATACAAATATATTAATTACAATGCAAAAAAATGTCCCAATTTTATGTAACGCAAAATGTCCAAAAAAAAGACCGAGAACAATGTCCCAATTTTATGTAACGTTTGTTACATTTTATAGGATTTTTGTTATTGTTATTTAAAAAATGTCACAGTTTTATGTAATGAAATATGTAACGAAAAAATGTCTTAATTTTATATAATGAAAGTTAAATGTTAGAATAGGACTTTTGTGGTTATGTTATTTTTTTTTTTTTTGTGTTGATGCCAGTAAGAATTACGTTGTAAATTTTGATAATTTTATACAAAGTATAGAAGAGAAAGAGACAGAAATGAAAGCAAGAGGGGTCAAGGGGCACAGCCCCTTGCGAGGCCAAAATGGCCGAGTTTATATATATATATATGTATATATACTTTTTCTCTTCTGTACTTTCTATAAAATGATCAAAATTTACAACGTAATTCTAAATCGGTCCATATGAATATAATAACATAATCACAAAAATCCAATAAAATATAACAAACGTTACATAAAATTGGGACATTTTACGTTATATAAAAATGGGACATTTTTCATTACATAAAAGTGGGACATTTTACGTTATATGAAAATGGGACATTTTACGTTATATGAAAATGGGACATTTTTTCTAATGAGGGGTAGCCTAAGAATACGTTGTAATTAATATAAAGTACGGGAGGTACGAGTACATAATGCAAACGGATGAATTGGCACTTTTATTAGAAACGATATTACTAATTAGCCGATTTTGGAAGAATTAGTCGGCCTCGCTTTAAGTAGGCGCTTAGCCTCGAAGATAATTAAAATTTCAATGAAAAAAAAGGAAACCAAAAAAAATAAAAACACCTATATGAACCATAGAGATCAATAAAAAATGTCCTAAAATTTTATTCCTTTTCAAATATTTCATATTATACAAATTGAGTTGAAAAGAGAAAACATTTAAGAATTGTTCTATTGGGAATTATTCGAGGAAATGAGGCAAATTTTAGAAAATAGGTTAAGTGAATGCAATTATTTTAAGCGGGAATGCAATTGACATCAGTCATATAAGGGGGGTCTAGGACTGCACTTTCCGAGGTTTTACTAATTTCAGGTCATCACTAAATGCGAACTATGTTGTATACATCGCGCAAACGACAAACATATGGCTTATGATTATGGCTAAGGAAATCTCACCTTCTTTCCGTTCCTTTTCCCAGAAAGATCAAGTGAAATTACAGAGAAACATTCGAGGTAATTTTGGAGAGAGAAATATTACATTTGTGCGAGAATCACTGCTAAAGTAAGTCCCATGCCCTTCATAGGGCGCCGGCGATTGTGAAGTTAAGGTTCAGTTTTACGCGTTGTTCGTTAAAAATGACGTCGGGAATTTTTTCAATTGAAGTTGTCATTTTAAGAGAAAAGGCAGTATAGGCGGGGACAATTGCTGCTACTTCTCCGATCGAAATTTAAGCGCACCTAAATGAAGGAATTATTGATAGCCAAGCGAACCCCGGTTTTAATGAAAGCAGAGAAATTACGAACCTCTTTGGTGTTTGGCAAATTAGAAAAATAGCTGAAAAGTATCTTTCTGCAGCATTTTGAGTTGTCGTCGAGATGTGGACTCATCGGAAGCTTTTAAAAAGTGGAATAAATTAAGAATATAAAATTAAAAATTGTAGCAATTTCGTTATGATTTTTCAATCGCATACACACTTTAAGAGCTTTTTATCATCTCATGGTAGACGCAAATTTCAAAAAAAAAAAAAACGAAAAAAATCATGTCCTACCCGAAAAAAAGGATAACGGTTTAACGGCTAGATGAAGTCGAGTCAAAAATAAAGCAAATACTTTCACAGGCTCGTTAATCTGGATAAGAACCACAATTAATGTTAAAATAATAGACGGATTTCCAAATAAAAAAAATGTATTGCTAATTTTTAGGGCAAATTGCCGTGTAAAGGAAACTTTTAATGAAAAATTGCTGCAATATCAACCGCAAACTGATGGACATTAAATCGTTTAGGCAATAGTAATTTCGTGCGCAGTACGCGGATGCGCCGGGCTCAGAATAATTTAAAAAATAATTGCATTTTTTCGCCCTTAATGAAACGTCAGACGGAAGAAATATTAACGGCTAGCGGAAAAAATTTTATACGTAGGCGGGAAAAAACATATATATCTATTTTCACCACTATGTAAGTTTTAGCCACTTATCGCGTGTTATAAAGATTTTAATTTTAAAATTTCAAACACACATATTATTATACCGTATTTTAGCCATTATTAAATTATCGGAGAAACTGTAATTTTTTGATGGTTTTATAATCGATTTTATACGTTATTTTTTTCTATTTTTTTTTTTTTTTTCATCTATTCAATTTTAGTATACGTTACAAACTTATTATTTTGGGTAAAAACCATGTCGTCACACGTATTATCAGCTAACGTTTCGAATAGTAATTTATCAGAGCTAAAAAATAACAATACGTCGAAACCCAACTAACGGCTACTTCAAAACATGTGATCAGTTTCTTCCACCATTCACCATACAAACACGACCCCAATTGCAGATCCCCGATAATCGATTTTAAAACTGTCCTCTCGATTAAAATCTTTAAATTTTTCGAATTCGTATTACTCGCTTTCTCTAGTATGTTCGATTCTTCTTCTTCTTTATAGTGCCATACTTAATTCTTGAGCGTCGGCGACTACCTATTGTCCCGTGTGGGTCTGCTGTGTACTGACCTAGCGCGCATATAATGTTGAACGTGGTGGTTTGCCATTGCCTTCCACGTGACTATCAGCGATTATTTTATTTATTTATTTATTCTTGTAATAAGTTCGTCGTCGCTCGGGATCGAACCCGTGATTTCCGTAACGGAAGTCAAGCAAGCGCTCTAGCAACTAGGCTATCGCGACGAGCCAATATTTTTGTGAATCTCACGATTATTTTTTTATTCATGTTTGGGGACACATTCGATTTTTCTATTCGGTTTTGTTTGCAATCCGCTTAGTGTTATTTCATATTTGTACTCGGTCTTCCAATTTGTCCGATGTAACCACATGAACACCGGATTCTATACACCCCAGCAATACATGCAATTTCGGTAAGTCATCTTTGTTATTTTTAAAGAAATTTTTGTAATTTCAATGCGAGTTCCCAAAGCTGGCCTAATTCTATTCTCCCATGTAAATTAGTCCAATTTTATCAGAGTCTCCTGTATACGGTAAAGTGACATGCGTGTTGAATTTTTTCTTGTTTTCAATTTATTTTTCTTTCTCGCCTGGCTTTAAATACCATTTGGCCACTAATTAAATTGTTTTCAATTTTTTTTCTTTTATTTTTCCTAAATCTTTTTATTCTTTATTGTATTTCCATTATTTCAGTTTTATATTATCTATTTCCTTTTCGATTTTACCATTATCGCAAATCTTTTTCGCCCTTCTAATCAATAAACACCCCCAATTTTTGGCTGAGGAGACAATGATGCGAATCTTTATGCAGATATTTGTTCTTGTGGATTGGTTTCCGAAACACTGAAGTATGCTCATGGTTCCCGTTTCTTCCCTTCTCACTAATACATCCAAAAACTCTTTCTTCTTCCACTGGTAATTTAATATTTAGATGGAAAAGCTATTCATATCGGGAAGTAATTCAACGGTTTTTTCTTTAACGTGTGGCCATACACGACAAAATACGTCATTTACATAACCAACCGGTAATATAATATTTAGGTGCCCATTTACTGATCAATTATTTTTTCTAAATATTTCATGAAAATGTTAGCAAAAATCGGTGTCAAACGTGAACCCATAATACGTGTAATGACGTGGTTTTTACCGAAAAAAATAAACGAAAAAAAAAACAAGTTTATAATGAATTCAGTAAGCAACGAAAAGTTTAAGTTAATTTTAGTATAATTATTAGGTACGCACGACTTTAAAATTTATTGAAATACTATCAACTAATCCGATCACAAATGTGTACGAAGATTATAGAGAAATTATGAAAAATAGTATTTAAGCGAATGTGATTTGTATTTCAACATGACCAGTATGGGTTTTGAAATGTGCAATACATATGACAATTAGCCGGCACTCATATTGTCATGATAATTACCCGATACGTAGATATGGGAAAATTTGTACGATATTCAGCGCGCAATTTTGTTTATGTCAAAGAGTTTTTTAAACCGTTTTAGAGCTGATTTCGTTCGAAACCGAAGAGGCGTCTTAAAAATGTTTTAAAAATTTTAATAAATGTGAACTAGTCAAATATTTATGCCCCCCCCCCTTACTGACCGGTGGCAATTGAAATGTTTTCGTGTTTATTAATCAGTAAAGTCGCATTAGACGAGTTTCATGTAGTAGTTTCGAGGAACACCGTAAACGTATTGAGTAAAATACGCACATCGAAATGGAAAACAGCAATCGTTAGTAGCTCACTGAACGTAACTGATTAACGCAGTTTAAGAAATTACCACATTTAACGTCGTCGCCTTCGCGTTTTTGTAGAAATTCCAGCATGCAGCATGTACATCGGTGACACTTACTCACTCTGGCCGTATTGTCTGCAGATTTTTTTTTGTTCCTTTAAACTTCCTGCAAGAGATGAGAAAAAGTCAGTGCAAAAATCGACACTAGAAATTTTATGGTATATTACCGACATTTTTCAATACGGAGCAGAGTGCAAAAGAAAAGGAAAAGCATTTGTTAGACAAGTGTGCGAATGTATGGGCGAATGTATGGGCGCGTAAGAAGAATTTTGTGACACATTTGCGCTTTAACAAATGGATGCTATTTACTACCGGTTTATGTGAATGTTGCTGCATTGATGTTAAATCGTCTAGAGGAAAATTTTCGTTTCAGACACTTCAGTCGCATTTTCCGCGGCATTTTCCAGAGCCAATTGCTAAATGTACATTTTTTAGAGATAATATTATTAACAAGCGGCCTATAGAAAAGTTTTTCTCTGTGTACTTTTTTCCCCTTCTTTTTTCTGCTTCTAAACACGGTTGCATACACACATTTTCATGTATGTCTCCTACACGTTTTACATTAAAATCCGTTTCAGTGCGAGCTCTGTGTTCTAATCTAACTGAACACGAATAAAATTTTACCAGCCGCCCGCATATGGTTAAAAAATCGCGTTAATAGCCTCGAGGAAGGCATATATCAATGTGTGCAAACATACCTTTGTATTTTTTGCTACGATTAAACAAGACATATTCCGGTATAGCTGATTTCATTTTCGACTGCCTTTTTTTTTTTTTTTATTTAAATTATGGGCACGTCAGCACAGAGCACTTACCCAACGCAAAAGATTAGAAGAATAGAAAAGCATATGGAGCGACGGGTTATATTAAGAAACGATTTGAGACAAAATATATTAAGGCGGCTAACAAAGGAACAACAGAAGGAGATGGAAAAGCGAGAATGTAGAGGGCACTATAAAGGCTAAGCAAATTGGAATAAAAGATCGCGCATTCTGTAAAAATGAAGGGACATTCAAATAGTACGTGGTTTGCATCACACGTGACATTTAAGGTAGAAGGATGAAAGGGATACAAAGAAGATTGAACAAGAGCAAAGCGGAAACGAGCAGCTGGGAGCAGACTAGGCGAACTATGGAAGAAGTGACAGCGACTGGCTTCCAATAGGCAACTCGCAATTTCACAATCGAGTTTTTACTACTATAATGTTTTGTTTTTTTTTAAATATATTTATTTATTGTCCCTCGACAATATTTTCGACGAATATATTACATCTTAACAGTTAACTTATTTAGATACTATTATACATATTTACATGTTTTAGGTATGTTAGTACATTTTCACAATTTGATCTGTTGTTGTAAAGGAGTTCTGGTATAGGTTTTCCTACCATGTCGCAGGCTGCTCGCTGTGTTTCCCACTTTTTGCATGTGAAGAGGTGGTCTATCGAGAAAGTCTCTGCGCAGATTTCACAAATGGGCGCCGGCTTCTTGTCGAGGATGTCACCTTTCTGATATGTCTGGTTAAGGATTTCGCGTTGGTTTAAGTCTGCTATGATTTCTTGAAAGGTTGTGTGCCATGGTGGTAGTTCTCTTATGTCCTTTACGATGTCTGGTGTGCCAAAGTTGATGTTTTTAATTGTATTTAGGCATCGTGTATTTCGAATGGCTTCGAAGTTTTTGGGTATTTCTCATACAGTTGAATAAAGTTTGGCGAAATAGTTTTTTCGGAAGTAGGATTGGTTAAATTTGACGTCATTTTTGTGTAGTATTTCAGGGATGAGAAAATTCTTCTATGTTGCAATGGAAAGATGTTTGATTCAAGGTGAAGGCTAGCAATTGGGCTGGTGTAAAATGCGCTCCTGTAATGAGTCTTACAGCTGAATTTTCAACGGTGTCCAGTTTTTTCAGAACATTTTCTTTGGCACTACTGTAAATCACGGAACCGTAGTCCAATGTTTATAGTTGTTACGAATAAAAATATCTTTGAAATGTAAATTTGATTCTCCAAATATAAATCATAGTTGCCTAAGTAGCGGAAAATATTTTTATCTTGCTTAGGATTATCGATAAAGGATTTATATATTTTCTTATTTTTTTCTTGTCTGAAATGGAGAAAAAATATCTCAAGTAATAATCGAACATGATCAACATAAATATTGTAAGTTCTTCTGAAACTTAAAGCAACAAATTTCTAAACGAATTAACATATTCAACCTATTTCTTTATTAGTAAATACCGCGGTGTTTCGTTCACTATAAAATCCTAATCCTCCCTCAAGCAGTCGCCCGATTCCTCAACAGGCTTCCTTATTTTTTTTCCCTTTTTCGATGAAGTTTCCGACATTTGGCGGTATATCATTAATTTCTCCTCTCTCCCTCTTCAAGTCAGCTTCCCTTTTTGATTAAAATTGACTTCTTCCACTCGATTGCTACACTTGATTTTTTCTCTCATCTAATATTTTTCATTGAAAGCTCCAAAAATGAGAATGGCTCGCTTCATCATTCTAGGTCCTTCAGATCCCCTTCCTTCTCTTCTATCTTCATAGCTGAATTCTATTTTACATGCCTTCTCCTTCATTTCTCCTGAAGAAAGATTCAAGCTACTTTTTCTCCTCCTTCTGAGTTCTTCTATTACCCTCTCAATTCATTCTTTTATGAGTTACCAATCGCTCCAGGGAGCAAGGATAAAGCGGGTTTTTGGGTAACCACTCTCGACTTCCTCAGCTAGTCATTCTGAGCTTTGTTTAGACCTATGTGATATATCCTTTACTCTCTAATCGTTCTTTTCACTATCTCTCCAAATACAGCCAGCCACGGTTTTAGTTAATCTTCTCGGCGTCGTAGATTGTTTCCGGAATTGAACTTTGTTTTTCCCTTATTTTGGTTTTCAATTTTCTCTGTCTCTTTTTCCTGATTGCATAATTTCGTCTCTCTTTTCACACATAATGGAAATCACATTTTCTTCGAACGCTCCGTCCTCCCTGTTGGAACGTTTTCGGCTGCACTTCAGCAATTTGGCCCTGGGTCTTTCTGTTCCATTCTTACCTTTGCTCTATCTTTACTTTGCCCTATCTTTAGCTGTAATTCCTCTAATTTTTTCTACTCTCCATCTCTGATCGTCTTTCAATTTAAATTCATTGCTTAAAACCTTTCCGGTTGTTGGATCGAACCGCTCACGCGCCCAAATAAGAAAAGTGGATACATTCAATATTGATGTCCGTAATTATTTAGCGGTGTGGCCGGAGGAAGCGATCTAAAGACCCTTCGACAATAATCGGGGGACATTTTTCGAACTGTCTAGTTTTAACATTTCCATACTTTTCATTCGAGAAATAAAATTTACCAATTGTTGAAACCCGGGGGTTAGATGGTCAAAGCCTTACATTCGTCAGCAAAGCTATTTATTGGTTTATTTCTGGCGATTGATTAAAAAAAAAAAACCTGTTAGCCGTGCCATTATCGATCAGGTGAAAAAAAAGTTTGCCCGCTTCACTGTAAACATTTAATTTGCTTTTGAAATGACGACGAAATGTAGCAGCAGCAGTTTTTTGCGTTACATTACCCGGCCTAAACAAACTTTCATTTTTACAAAAAAAAAAAAAACATTCGTTCTTTCCTGCTACTCGAAATTCGAAAAAGGAAAAACTGAAAATACAGAAATAGACGCGCGCTAAACATTTATCGCGACTTGCACCGTATGTCGCACCTCTATCAAATAGTAATTTCCTCGGTAATCGCGCAACCGAAGCTTGCCTAATCCGAAATAATATTTCGCGATCTTTGAATTCGTTCGCGGTTTCTAATACTAAACATCATTTCACCGGATCCGTTTTTCAGGTGAAAATAAATTCATCCGCGGAGAAATTATATTCTTACACGATTTGTACCTGTCTGCTCCTCCTCTGCTGGCAGCAGCGGTATCTGGAAATTTTAAAGAAACCCAGCGTGTCTAACAAGAATCCGACAAAACACGGTTCCCTCATTTACGGTTGGCGTAAATTATACTCCAAATGACCGTGATTTATCCAGTGTCCTCGGTAATTCACCTCATTAGCAGTATTTAGGCAAAGGTACGAAAAGTATAAAAATAGGCGTTTTAAACGTTTAATCTTGTTTCTACAACTAGTAGTCCTAGCGAGTTGTGCCAACGCTTTTTATTTTGTTGTTTTTTTTTGTTATTTTTTTTTTAGCCTGGTTTCTGCTAATTGGTCAGTTTACGGCTAATTGATTACTTATTAAATTGTATTTCTTAGAATTTTATATTGTAGAATTTTATAAATATACATGTAATTATTATAAATACATATATGTGACCGGCTCCGAAGAAACCCGTCTTATACCTAAAAAAACTATTTTCGGATTTTGACGGTTTCCGTGTCTTCAAACCTTCCTTTGTGACGTGCCGTTAGTAGAAATTGAAAATAGTAATTATAAGCGACGATATAGGAATTTGTCTTCACCCCGGTCGTATGCAAAATAGTTGAGCATTCGCTCTTTTTCATTATAATTAACAGATTACACTTTCAAGAGTTTTTCGAACTCCCTTTTCCCACATAATGAATTGTTTTTTGTGACATGGTGCTGCTGTAACGAAAAATATTTCATATCTTTTACAAGAATGATACACACATACTACTACCAATATTTATTACAAAAAATACACAAATTACGAAATGTGTGAAGATAATACATGAAAAAATTGACAAAAGTTATACGAAAAATTATCTAATTCTTTGTACAAGAATAAAGAGACATCTACTGCTAATTACAGAAAATGCCAGCACGATTTACAAAAAATATATCAGAAAATTAATGGAAAAGTACCTGAAAAATTATTTGATTCTTATTTACAATTTTAAGCTTTACTAAAATAAGACGTACTGCCTATTAACTTATACAAAAATGATTGATAAAAATTAAATCGAACAATTAATTGGAGATTACACGGAAACTTACTTAAAATACATCAAAAAATGAAATGAATGGAAAATCGAAAAATTGCTTAATTTTTAATTTTAGTAAAATCACTTTAAGAGCGACCTCGACGTCCACCCTCTCTACTGCCACTTTGATGTTTTCCACCATGACCACGTCCCGTCCCTTTATTTCCACGTGATTCCTCACGCGCTCAGTTCCCCCCGATTACTCCTGTACTAGCGGTAATACTGTACAGAAGCAGAAAATAACGTAACAGCTGCTGAAAATGATGAAACAGTGTTCCGAAACTTCAAATGCGTTTTTCTCGCATATTGCGTTTTAGGCATTAGCCAGGTTTCTTCAGAGGCGGTCACATATTTAATTATTATAAATACATATGTAATTATTATAAATACATAAGTAATTGCTATAAATACATATGTATTTGTTATAAATATATATGTAATTGTTATAAATACACATGTAATTGTTATAAATACATATATAATTGTTATAAATACATATGTATTTGTTATTAATACATATGTAATTGTTATAAATACATATGTAATTGTTATAAATATATATGTAATTGTTATAAATATATATGTAATTGTTACAAATACAGATGTAATTGTTATAAATACATATGTAATTGTTATAAATATATATCATTATTACAAATGACGGATCTGTTTGACCTACTGCGTAATGGTTTTCATACTAATCAGAGGACCGCTTAAAAAATTCTCGAGTTTTCTCCCGTTCTGTTTTTTTCACATTACCAAATAATATATCCGGCCGTGTGCCTGCAGTCGGTGAGCAATGCTCGCTTTCTATCATTTTCAATCGACTGATGCAGTGCCAGATCGACACAAAAATTTTTCTTATGTAATCACGATCTATGTGGCATAAAGAACCAGTAGTTGTTCGCCACCAATTCCATCTTTAATATATGATAAAATATGGCTTTTCCGCATGTTAATGCGACTCACACAGTTTTTTCGTGGTTATATTTGTTTATTAAACTATTTTTCTATATTAAATGAATAAATAAAATGGCAGAAAAAAGCAATACACAATAGTGTTATAATTATAAGCCGGCTACTTTCAAACAAGATTATCCGTAACCATAGTGATCAATGTAAACTTCCGATTAGTTTTTTTCTAATTTTTAAATGCTGTAATAATATTGCAAATTCTGCGACTAATTTTTATCTATGTTACTTCACGTCCTAATAAATTATTCTTTTTTTCCAGTTGTTTGTTTTCAACCGTAGCAGTTACCCCCCCCCCCCCATATGTTGTGTACATTTTGCGTTTTTTATTTTTTTTAGTGTTCTTCCTTCTGCATTTGATTAGCGATTGGCGACGGTATATCAAAAGTATAGCAGAGGAAATATTCAAATTTTCATATGAAAAAGAAAATGAAATAAAATCCAAATTTAAAAATTTTCCTCGACCTAAGTAAAACGTAAATAATGAAATGTATAAAGAAAACAGTTTTAAACGAATTTCCTAGAAGTGCTTCTATAAATTTAATTCGCCCCCGAAAACTTAATTACTTTCCGATTCCGCGTTTAGTTTTCCTTTTTTTTCCGGTATTCACGCAATAAACTCTCTTAAATACTCATTGTGTTTTAGTAAAAAAAAATAATAACAATAAAAATGCTAAAAGAAATGTTAAAATTTTCCCGTTTGTGTGAAAATTTTTTTCGTGCATATATGTGTAATACATTCGAAAATGTGCTGCCGTCAGACTACACTGTTTTCTTTTTTTCTTAAATTATACGCACGAGAGAAAGCGCAGATAATTCAGCATAGCAAGAGGAAGATACAATTTGTCACATGATAAACATTGCAGTTCGCACGTTGAAAACGAACATTTCTGTAATTGTTTTCATTTCTTTTTTTTTTTTTTCTAATTCGATAATATTTTAGTGATTAAAAGTAGATTTCTACTGAACGGTTACTTTTAGTTCTTTTGAACGAACTCTCGTGATTAACCGGCCGAGCACAGTTCAACTGAAAAGCAGCGGTGGCAGCACGAGAATACGGAGGAGGTGAAAAGAGCTTCGTCACTGGGATAATTGAATAGATGCAGCGAACAACAGTCTGTAGAGTATTAGCTCTAGTGTGACGAAGTAGTATGGAAGACGGCGGATTGGCTAAAGAAGGTGCCTTACCGGGTGGGTGTAGAGTGAGGCAAAATAAAATGGCAAACGGCTGAAATATCATCAAGTGCACATAATAGGAAGCTGTTGCCGCTGGTAGGCATTGTTTGCATCATATGGGCCTAGCAACGAGCCAGACCGAAGACGCAAAATGAAGCCAAAGTCATTTCAGCAGACTCGAGTAATCTAAATTTCAGCGGCATTGCTGCGAGAAACATTACATCTTTTAAGGCGCGCTTAGGTCGTCATTTTTTACGTTCCTTTCGGCTTATTCGAAATTAATGACTCGTTCTTTCTTGTTACGTAACCGTTTCTCTTCTTCTGCTAAGCGCCATTTGAAATAGCGCCAGCCACCACGTCCAGCTTAACCGCTTACTTAAGCTCACTGCCGTTTTAACTTCAATTACGTCATGCAATATTGTAATAAAGCGGCGCGTACTTTTTTAAGCAGCGTGCTGTTCTCGGGCTGCTCACTTGAATTGTACTATTCTGCGCGTTGCGAACGTCGTGTTTGGCGCACAGTCTACAAACGGAAAAAGCAGCCGCAGCCGATGAGCATGCTCAAATCGCCGAAAAGAGTTAAGCATCAGACGGATACTATTTGTTATCACTCAATAATGAATAAGAATTCATCGACGACATTTTCTATTTCGGACCATTCACAGCGCCTGACGTCGTTTTGCTGCCACATTGCCTGCAAACAGTTCAGACGGCTCGAATGGCAGCAGCCATTGTGAACCGGCTGAAAAATGACCTGTTCCGATTGTTACACAGGCCGCTATAATTCACCTATGATCATACATATCTGCATATACATATATATTATATATGTATGCTGTCACGATAGTCTAGTTGCTGGAGCACTTGTCTCCCGTTACGGAAGCCTTGGGTAGGCGATGACAGAAAGTATTGCAGAAAATAGTCACGTGGCAATGGTAAAGCACTATGTATACCACCATACACAGTTGATATATTCTGGGCAGAATGCACAAGGGACTGTGTATCGTGATAAATCGCAACATTTACGATCAGTAGTTACAAGTTTAGTCTTGCCTCTGTATATCACAATTTTGCCGGCAAGAACGGGAGATTAGGCTAACTTATTCCGCCAGGGAATTCCCGCATCCAGCAGGGGATCGGAAATTGCCATAACGTAACCGGTTAGTAAATACATACTTCTCTAGTGATAGTTGCGACGTCTGAGTTTTCTAGAGCAGTCCGACTGCTAAATAATCAGGTTATTGAGTTCGAAAATTGGCGGCAACAAATAAAAATTAACAATAAGTAGTTGACAGCGATAGACATGTATACAAGTATATACTCTTTGAATGCCCTGCCCTTGATTCCGAGCGCTTTGTTTTGTACTCGAAAATCTTGGCACTGGGTCTTCCTGCTCCGTATAATTCTTCCTTTGTCCTTTCCTTTCCATCTCCAGATATAATCCCTGTACTCCAATCTTTCCTAAGCTCTATTTCTAATCGTCTCTTTATTTAACCCCTTCCTTAATTTCTGTTGTTGTTGGGTCAATGCCGCTGGCGCGCCCAAAAAAAAAAAACAAAAAAAACAAACAAGTATATACGCTCGTAGACAATATCGATTTACCGTCAATTATATTTGTAAGACGATTAAAAATCATTCGTATTATACAATACTGCCATGAACATCACAAATTTATACAGTCATGACTCGATTTTTTGCAATTGTGTCTTCTGTAAAATCTCGGTGTCTAGCACGGACGGCATCATCCGATATCATGGTCGGATTTTCATCGGCGATATATTCCCTCAATAAGGATAAAAAGTCGCGACTTGTCCTTTTTAGTCTTATACGGATTTGCTGTCTTTCTTGTCGTATTTTTATTCGAAATCCTACGTTTCCGAAAATTCTGCTCTTTTATATTGGAGCCGAGATTTCACTAGGTACACGCGCGATGTAGCGCAATGCCGTCTCATTTTCCTCACTAAATTTTATACATGTACCTTTATATCGATGGCGCAGAAGTCAAATAGCTAAACTATCCGGTTACCAAGCTAGAGATCACTGAGTTGAGATATTATTTCTTCAACTTCCTCTAGGTCTACATAGCCTAGAACATATTGGGTGTCGGGCAAACCTCGCAAAGACAGCCGAAAAAAAGAAGGAACTAGTCTTGCGACTGACGATAATCCAATTTATTAAAAATTGCCGTTTGCAAAAAGTTATCTTGGATTTGTAATATTCGAACTACTGATTTTTATAAAGAGAGACAGCTTTTGCGTTCGTACGTGTAGCATGTTACTTCGGTCCTGGCAACTGTGGATGGTGTTGATCGATTTGTGCGTGACTACTCATGCTATACAAACCATGACCAAAATCAAGTATAATGGTTTTGGGTTATACGACTATGTCCATACTTTGTGACAAGTTCCGCTTTTTGAGGGTTCCTGCACGGTAAGACCGCACATAGGGGTATGTGTGTTTCGATTTTACCCCTTTCTTTGTTTTGTAACTTTTCGGCATATTTTTTCCGGTCATTCGGTACTTTTTTATTTTTTTTTTTCTGCTGTTTTTAAATATAATAACGATAATTATAGTGATAATAATATCATTCCACAAAGGACACTTGTAGCAGAGAGCTTGTTGCAACTGTCTTACGGATGTATATGTATATAAAACATTTTATTTCTCGATCTCGCCGTAAGCGCACTTCTTGGCCAGCAGACGATAGTATTCGATAATTCTTCTTCTGGAAGAGTCTCCGATTCAAATAACTTCGAAAAATAATAATGTCTCATAGTAATGAACGAAATTTTCGGAATGAATATGTTTAATTTACTCTTCACGTAGCAATTTCTGTTACAAATTTCATAATGGGGAAAAACGCTCCACATGGTTTCTAAATAACAGAAAAATGGGAACAGAATTTCTTATTAGATTTTTGCGTTATTTAGGAACTATGCAACGTTTTCGCGTCACGGAAGTGTATTATGGAGTAATAGATATTGCTACCGAAACACTATACTCGTAGGTTAAATATATTAGTTTGGAAATTTTTTTTGATTTATTTTTAAACAAAAGCAAAAAGCATTTTTCGAATCATAGTTAATTGAAACCAACTCTTCTATAAAAATATGACAAAAGATCATCATCTGGTGGTCTAAGGGATGTCCTCATAGCGAGAACTGAAGGATCAAGTTTTTATACGCATATACATATATATATATTATGTTCCCTAATCATTCTTCGCTAGTGGCGTTTATTGTTATTTAATCTATACGATTGGACAACGCGATAAATTTTTATGATTATGATATTAAAAGATATCGTTTCACAAAATAAACTTTTAATTTATACAGTGATTTAATTAATATCGCGGAATAGGAGAATGTGTTTATCTAACAGCACAATGACTGAGATAAATGAGTTTGTCTAAATTTAACAGCAACACAATAATTAGTTTACGATAACGCATCTATATAATAGTCTAGCAATCAGTCTCATAAACGATAATAACAAATTTCAATATGCGCAAGAAATAATATAGCATAATTCGATCAATTACTAGATACTTAATTGACTTGCTCGTCAGTTCGTTTCGTATGGTCTTCTTAAATAAGGCTATCTCGATTGATGGTGACCAGCAGTATTTTCCTTCTCTGACAAACTAAATCTGGTTTTCTTTAATTAATTACAAATATTGCTTGTTCTATCGGAAAGCACATATTTATGTAAAACTGACGCATAGACGTTACATATTGCAATGTTTTTTTTTCTTATTGGCGTATCTACTAAGGACAACCAAACGCCAATAAAATTTTTACAAGTTTCACTAGGCGGCAGTCGGCTTCGAACTAAGTGCTACCTGAACGAACTCCGCTAAACATAAATATACACAACACAATTAAACTAAAATGAATTAAATAAGCAATATATGAAAGCGAATCCCCGTGCGGGGACGAGTTGGAAAACTTTCCAATTCTACATTGCGTTTAATATTAATTCGTTAGTCCGATTCCAGCCGTTCATTTAGTATTTTGTCCGATGTAATCGTGCATTTAATTCGACGTCAGTTTATATTTGTATTTTAATTTACTTTTGGCTTAACAAATACATTTCTAAAGTAACCGTATATTAAAAAGACGTGAAACTAGACTTTAATTTCGGGGTAAGTACGTCTACTTTTGATTACTGTCAAGCGAAGTGCAATTATAATTAATATAGAATTAGAAATTATTTTAATCGATGAAATGAAAGTGTCCCATCAAGGTATTTATTTTTGCTGATAGCGTATGCCTATTCTTTTCCAAATATTTTATTTATTACGGTTCCGCTCTCTTCTCAACGTTTAAACTGGTTCGGGCGCCCCTTGAAGAAACGAAATTCTTCAAAATTGAAAAAAAAAAACACCTTAACCAAAAGAGGAAAAGGAAGCCTTTCCTACCCACCGCAGAACGGTCCACAGTGTCCCAAAACACCTACCACGCGAACGCCAATCACGGAGATTGGACCATAAACCGGAAGAACAAAAAACGAAATTAAATGAAATAAAAAAAAAAAATTATATATTTCCTGTATCGCGGTTATTCTATTCGACTAGTCTTGCGACCAACGATTAGCGATCGATCACGACGTTAATCGGATGACGAGGAAAAAAGAAGAAGCCTCCGAGCTAAGAAAGACGCGTGTATTTAAATATGCAATAATTTGCGCAGCCGAGCAATTGTGTGTAGGCATCGCTTCTAATGCGAAATTTTCCCACCAACCGCTCGGCCGCCGCGATGTCCGATACCTTTTTACCATTCCTAATACTTAATCGCAAGTCTCGACACACATCGTAATGCCATTCACACTCGCTTTTATTACTAACACAAGCACACACACACACACCGGCTTACGTCTTAGCGAGTTCGCCACATTGCTCGGAATTTCTCTGATGCAACCCGATTACGTTGTAACAAAAATTCCACATTTCCGAACTCGGTACACGTGATTAATGGCTACGCCATTTTTACGCCAGGGGTCATTAGGAAAAGTGTCCTCTCACGAAATTTGTACCAAAAAAATGTCGCACTTTTTCGTTACCTTTTCGTTACATATTTCGTTACATATTTCGTTACATAAATTGTGACATTTTTTTGGGACAAATTTCGTGACAGGACACTTTTAAAAAATGTCACAATTTTATGTAACGAAATATGTAACGAAAAAATTTTGTCGAACGGTGTAGCCAATGAAAAAATTTACTCTTCTATAAGAAGAACTGAACCTGGGCGTGAATGAATTCGTTAATTATTATTACTATTATTTTTACATCTTTTTAAAATATAATATTTTTAAATTAAAATAATCAACCCATTAGGTTTTTATTATTTTTAAATAACATACGGAGAACCCACAAGGCAACCACCCGTCTGTAGGTTCTCATCACAGTACACCGTTTATTTGTAATAAAGTTACAATCGATCATATACAATTAACCGCTTAACTAACAAATGTGTCACAAAACGAAGTAAAAACCAACGTAATATAAATTTCCACTAAAAATAACAGCATAACGCATAATTCAAAATCTAAACAAAACAAGGCAAAAAACATAATAGCAATTCGTGTAGAAACCCAATGCCAGAAAAATGTAAAATAAAAAAAAAAAAATCACTTATTACATATTCCTACTACTTCTTTCAGTTGCAGTCATTGTGGTTGCTCAACAGCCAATTTTTAATTTCTAAGAGGCAATTTTTTTTATTCTTTATTTGTAGGTCCGTTACAATACACAGTAACCCAGTGGCTGCTTAAATTCGAAAAGGTTATTATTATACGTCATATTCACCAATTGGCAATAATCTGAACTACTTACTCAGACACGGTCCAGAGTACTTTGCACCGATAAGTATCAGTACTTCAGCGATAGATCTAAACCTACCATTGTAAAACCAACTCTGAAATACTCCTGTACGAGTTCCACGAGGACATTACTAGCTATATTACTTCGATGTTATAATTTTATTAATTTTATGGTATTGGGCGTCCCGTTTAATTGCGTCAGTGGTCATATTACTTCACTACTGCAAATATAAATTTCTGCATTGCCGTATAATTTACAAGTGTGCTCGTGTTACTTCTACATTACAAATGTACTTCACCTTAAATTATCGCTGACTACAATTTGGTGAGGAGCAGTTATTATTATGAATTATACCATAACGATAATTCGGTTAGGATATTGTTGGCTGTACTATTAAAAACACTCCCGGTCATGATCAATTCAACATTAAACGTCTTTTAATTTCAAAATATTACATACCATCCGTAATTGTGGAAATCGTCTTGGAAAGTTTAATACTGCAAAAATACAATTATGAAGAAAACGAAAGAAAAAAAAAAAGGAAACGTAACTGTTTGTTAATATTACTTTTTTTGTTTAACAAATTCGAATTACGAAATAAAAATAAAAAAGTTATTCATATTTAAGATGCAACAATGTAAACGAGCAAGTAGACACAGTTTGTACAGTAAATGGGTAGTAAAGTAAAGTGAGTTCCATACCCTTGACAGGGCGTTGGGATTGTGAAGTTAAGGTTCACAATGTACTAAGCCCAACGGCACTAATGAGAGTAGGGGGGTCAGTTCCTTTCTCTCGGCCGCCTTTACTTTCCCAGATTTCTCTGGTACCCAATTATTTCAGGCTGGGTAAGCTTGGGAGCGACTTGGATCCGGGACGAGACAAGTCTCGAACCCGTGACCTCCGACTTAGTAACCAAGCGCCTTAACCACTAGGCTACCACGCTGCCTCAAAAATGGGTAGTGCGAAAAACGAAATAGTGAAGAAGGAATAAAAAGGAGATAATTGGTTATGATCAAAGTAGCGGGACTTTCAGACTGAATTGACTTTAACGAGTATTTTGACAAAGAGAGTAAAGATGTACGTTGCAAGCCGCAGGGAATAGTTTTTTATTTTTGGGTGCCTGAATAAAGGAAATAACAAAAGGGTATTTTAGAAAAAACATTAAAGTCCTTCACCAGATAATAATTCGACGTTAACTATTTGTTTTTTCGATGTCGCACTTTATTTTATGAACAGTCTGTATCATATTCTAAATTGCTTGAACTGTTCTCCTTTTTTTGATTTTTTTTCCCTTTTTTTAATGGGCTCGTCAACGAAGAACCTCTTTACAAGTGTTCTCCATAAAATACTTCATCTATACTTCTATTAACATTCTTACAATTCCATCCTCTGCCTATTTGAAAAAAAAAAAAATAAATAAAAATCTGACAGAGTTAAAATTTAAATTAACCTCTAATATGGTCAAATGTTTCTTGCTAGCCAAGCCTAAAAAAAAGAAGAAATATTAAAGTTCACTATACAAAAAGAGGAAAAAAAGTGAAAGATATAAACAGGTATATTAATATGCGGCGAAGCCGTGGGTAATTAGCTGTGGTATACATGTATGTACATCATCATATATAATTTCTTAGTTGAGTAATAGTGTTATTAGAGTTGTATCTCTCTATACGTATATATGCAGTATAATTTTGTTACTCTCAGATTAAATTAACCCCGACCGATTCAACTAACAAGAACGTATTTAACAATACAAAATTTTTTTAACTTACTAATTAATATAATTGAATAAATTAATAACGAATGTATAGTAGGTTCATTAAAACTTACCTAACAGGAAAAATCGATTTTGCAGTTCTTGTATAAAATTTTAAGTACAAATTTCTTAACAATATACGTATAGGAAAAAAATGGCCAATTAATTTAATTTTATAATTTTACCGTGTGAAATTTACGCTTCATTGGAAGAAGTGTATTAATTACTTATATTTCATTTTTCTTCTTCTTCGTCGTGTCGGGTGAAGTGGTTTACAGTACGGATTTCCAATAATCCAAGTAACCAATTGCATTGCCTTCTAGCTTTTTTTTTTTTTTTTTACTTTTTTATTGGGTTTGTCAGCTACGGATGATTACCGATCAAGAAGGAAGAACGTAGGACAAAGGGAAACTGAGGACACTAAGAATGTTATTCGGGGAAGGTGGAGACGGCTAGAGCTACTATGGAGAGATAGCAAGGCAGTCAAAAAAGATCGGTACTAGAACTCGTGCAATTAGCAGTCCGAAGGGAAATAAATTTGTAGACGATATAAATTATACAGGATACGTTAAAGGAAAGGAAAGCTCTCATGTCTTGTTAGCCGTTATACCTGATTATAATATATTATATATATTTAAACGTGTGACCAGCATAAAAAGAAAAGTATTTTTATCCATGTCCGCGATTGTTGGGCAGCGCCCACAAAAAGATCCTCATCAACAGTATGGCCGCAACTGCAATGCAGTGCCCACAGTGCCCGATAAGGCAAGAGACAAGACATCGCTATTCGCCTACGGTTGCGACTGCAAAGCAGTGCTCGCAATTCCCGTCCAAAAAAGCAAAATGATTGATTATCCACATTATTCAAACGACATCTGCGGACGACGAGCTTACGATATATTAAGGATAAAAAGGAAAGATGCTCCACATCGGAAGAGGCCAGCATGATCGCCAAATAGCGTAGCGTTCATACTAACTCCGGAAGGCTTCACGACATCAGCAAAGTTGCACTTAACCGGGCACATTTTACAAGAGAACAAGTGAGCGATGGACTGCTCTTCGTTACACACGTACATAGTGAATTTGCTGAGATTCCACAATTTTTTCAAACTGCCGCCGTCGGTTTTTCCAATTTGTGTCCGTAATCTGTTCAGAGATCTCCATCTAGCATAATTTAAGTCTGCACCTGCAAAAATCTTCTCCAATGGTTTGATCCATGACTCCATTTTCCACCCTTGACATTTTGTCTTCCAAGCGTTAGATCGTGCGATTTCGGGTTTAACATTAATTGCCTTAGTTGTAGCCATGAAACTCTTGCGGGACTTCAGTCTTCTTCGTTGTTGTACATGCCCATATAGAGCATATGACAATCATCAGTTTCCTGTTTCATTTTTTCTATTTCAGCCGTAATACGGCGTCTAATTGCCGGTGGAGCTATTCTTGAAAGAGCTCTAATTTTTGCAATAGAAGTTGGCTTCAGACATCCTATGATAATACGGCAGCTGTCATTTAGAGCAATATCCACTTGTTTTGCATGAACAGAATTATACCAGGCGTACTCTGCCACAGAGTTACAATATGCCAAGCTAGTAATCCGAAGAACTTCGGGTTTAGCACCCCACGAGCTACCAACAAGTTTTCTTAAGACATTAAAATCGAACATTAACTTGTTATTTTTTTTACGATTTTTATTTATTTCCTTTTTTTCTTCTTTTCTTGGTAGTATATCGATGAGGGCATTAGCCAAAGAACCAGAGGGAAGAAAAGTAGATTTTTACGTGATCAAAGATAGCAGACAGAAAGGATGCAATAATGGCCGTTATAATAAACGGAGAGAAGTAAAAGCAGGAAGTTCAGCTGCGATGAAAGAGCATACAAATAAGATATGATCAGCGTCACATATGAAATAATGTAATATTGTGGGATTTAAAGACGCGAATAGATCTATCGGAAGATGGAAGATACACAGGTTTAATAACCCCACCTTTGATTCTAGAGTAGCCAGGTGTTCTTTATTACAATTAACTTTATAAATAGAAAGTAAAAATATAAAATCGTAAAAAATAACAAATTTCATTTAATTTTTTTCTATTTTCGATATATTTTTCTTATTAAATGTAAATATTTCATGTAGTTTTCCGCACCAGTCTATACGAATATTAGTGCAAAATGAAATATATTAATTCGCAGAAATTTATTTAAATTATGAAAATGTCATGAATACGGATAATGTTGATCTGAAATTCGTCCGTGTTTTATTATTATATTTTTGTAATTTAAATAAATTCTTATCAATTAATGTTTCATATATCCTTTTCTATTGGTAAAGCTTTTTTTTTGAATTTTCTAGACTGTTTTCCGCCTTCGTTGAAATTCCACACTTTTCTTGAAATTCATTTTGGTACATAATTGTAGAATCTTGACCGAATAATAAAGACGAATGGAGAAAATTTTGTAACATTGCGTATTAATATGATTACATTATTCCTCACAACTGGTTGACATTTTTTGTTCAAGCTATTTTCTTCTCATATTGTTGTTTCCGTTTTCTATGGTTAGATTTAAACATTCATTTAAGTCGCCAGACTGTTAATTAGTAACAGAAATGAAAATTAATTCGATACTTAAACTCCGTAAATAGTTTTTCAGTACTCTGCAATGTACAAAATTATTGATTGGATGAAATTGTTTCTAACCGTTGTTCTATAACGTGAATTAACTTTATAAAATCTCTTGCAGTTTTTGCGTTAAAATTGGAAAATGTCGGGATAAATTGTCCACAAAAATATTTATGTTCTTTTTCAAATCAAGAAATATGATATCGTACAGGTCTGCTGTAAGACCTATTTCCTGCATTTGCAATCCTATTTTTAAATCACACTTTTCCTTTCCGACGACCTTCGTAATTATCAAATGACAAAGATCGAATTTTTTCAGTAAAATCACTAATACTATTATTCGAAACATGACGATTCTATAAAAACGGTAATACTAGTTTACAGGTGTTACCCGGTTCGGTACCAACTAAACAGTGTTATGTATTTTATCGGCAAATGAGGAACTATAAAACTCGTTATGTTTAGCGGTAATAGAAATATATCTCCTGAAAATGTCTAAGATAGTTTATACGCATCGGAAACGATTATTAACTTAGAAATAATATCGTTATTTGCATTAGAATGAGGTTTATTACAAAGTTAAATGCAATATTTAACATTTTATAGAAAAAATAAACTCATTTGAGAATAATCGCATGGAAATTAGGCGAGAATTTTTTATACCATCATTTAAAATTCCTCTAGATCAGACCTGGCCTACCCATAGTTTCTGCTGAGTGCTGTTTTGCAGCTTCTGAAGTTATCATGATTTCATAAATAATTTTTTATTATTTTAACTGTCTACCGTAAAAACTGATATTACTGCATTTCAATATAAATTTTTATAACGTCAACAAAAATTAAGTATTAACAGAGTGTGCAATTTTCATGGATTCATATTGTGAACTGTTGTTTTTAGAAATAAAGTTTCTTTGTCCAACGAACATACGTAAAATCAAGTCTGCATAATCAAATATTGATGTAGACTTGGATAAGAATCTCACAGATTAGTTCTCGTAGTATACATTTTACTGATTCTTGTGACTTTTAGGTGATTTTTATTTTGCTAATTTATATATTATAACAATAATAATGATAATAATAATAATAATAATAATAATCAAATCAAATCAAATCAAATCAAATTTTATTATACATAAATAATAAAATTATAAAATGTAATTCTATTGTATGTATTACATTTTATAATTTTAATAATAGTAGTAATAATAATAATAATAAAAAATATGTGTTTGTATAGTTTATTTTTTTTTAATCTAGAAAAATTCAGTTGCCCGCATGCACCTCACAGAATAGTAATACATGTACCAAGTGAGCCGCGAAATCATTTGGGTTGGTCAGGCCTGTTCTAGATGATAACTAGTAGCAGCTGTTTGCTCATAAGTAACGCGATGTTACTGCTATTTTTTAAGTTGTTCTACGGTAAAGCACCGGGAGTGTGGCATATTTAATAAAGTAAAGTAAGTCCCTTACCCTTGATAAGGTATAACGGATATTGTGAAGTTAAGCTTTTTATAATGGTACTAAGCCTAATGGATCTGATGAAAATATTGGGGCCAGTTTTCTCATGGGATCCGCCTTTACTTTCCCAGATTTTTCTGATATCCAATTATTTCAGGTTGGATAAACCTGAGAGTGACTTGTATAGTCTCGAACCCGTGACCTTTGGTTTGTAGCGGAATAACTTAACTACTACTATTTATATTTAGCCTTCTGTTGGATCGTAGCTGAATAATACGTTTGCACACTAGACAATTATTGGAACTGACGCATGAACTTGGATACAATTAGCACACTTAATGAGGACTTTTGCACCTTCACCGGCTCACTGGGGTGGTATTAAGTTATAGTTCTGAGGTCGTGACCAAACCTTCCGTCAATTTATCTCAGTGTAAACAAGAGAATTAAATTCGGGTTTTGTTTTTTTTTGTTTTTTTTTTTTTTTTTTATTGTACTATCCGCAGCTTCGGTAGCAGAAGGAAAGGTATATTATAGTATAAAGATATTTTAAAAGTATTTTTTTTTTTTTTTTTTTTTTTTTTTGGAAAATTCTTTAATCGATAACACTGTACTTTGTTGTAAATGAGTTCTACCGAATTTACTCTTCGTCCAATTCATCGTGCTAAAAATCATCCAATACGTACGTGCGTGCATTTTTCTGTTAAGCAATCGGTCTATCGCTGCTTTATTTTTTTTTTTTATATTTATATTTTTATTTTGCAAATGTTTGATTAACCTGCGGATTTGTAAAATAACGCGATATTAAAGAACCGCAAAATTGTTTTCCATTTTTCCGAAAAAACTCGTTCTTATTGCTTTGGGAGCAGCTCAGATAGAATTTATCTCGGCGTTCGCAAAGCTTTATAAGAGGCTGTAATTATTTTTAATTCGCCTTGAACTTTTACTAGCGCGAACGAGAGAGAAAGTGCTTTTAGGGTCGTACTATTTTCGCCGTTGCGGTAAGAGTGCGTATAAAGGCGGGCCTTATTATTTTTTGAAAAGTTGATAGCGCTTTTATCAAAGTTGTTCAGTTTGTTCGTTTTTCGGGAGAATTAAAGTGGCATTTTAAGGCTTCTAATTTTTTAGATCTGTTTTAACAACATTTCAAAAGTAATATTGTCGTGAATAATGGTGATATTCGTTAAACAGAGTTTGGATGTCTTCTATTCGTAGTTTTCATTTTTGTCTTAGTACTGTACGTTTTTCTGCCATCTCCCAACTAAAACATTGCGGTAGGCTTCTGTGGTAGAGGAGACGTGCTAACAGTATCCTTTAATCGTTTCGCAATTAGTTTATCTTTACTAGAACAGTAGGTTGAAAGAGTTCGCTTGTATCCCCTTTCGATAAACATCATTCATCGGACATAGATCACTATTGAATTTCGAGGAGAATGGCGTGTGCCACAGAACGTAATTACAATAACGGCAACTAACGAATGCCGATAAGTAATTAATATTAGGCAGCGTGCTAGCTTAGTGGTTAAGGTGCTTGGCTACCAAACCAGAGGTATCATCGGTTATCGAGACTTGTCTCGTCCCGGATCCGAATCGCTCCCAGGTTTATCCAGCCTGAAATAATTGGCTATCAGAGAATTATCTGGGAAAGTGAAGACGGATAATCCAAAAGTAGAAAGGAACTGGCCTCGGTATTCTCATCAGATCCATTAGGCTTAGTACCATTATGGAAAGCTTAACTTCACAATATCCGTTATACCTTATCAAGGGTATGGAACTCACTTTACTTACTTTGATTAATATTAGGTACAGGTAGAAAGAAGAAGGAAAAAGGTGGTAGCGAACTTCAATTTAAAGACGAGACATGAACGTACGTATATAGCTGTTCAACAATCACGATAAACTTCATGACTGAAATTAATATAAATTTCAAGGCGAACAAGAAAATTTACCTATGTATAAAGTTGTCTTGGAGCGTCGATAGATTCAAAAAAAGTTTTCGTTTTAGTTTTAGTTTAGAGCTGCTTTTTTCCACGCAACTGATGAATTATTTATACTGCGCTATCTGTCATTTTGCAATAGCAGTTTTACACTTACTACATTCACTTGAAAGAAAGAATGTTTTCACGAAATGTTATCATAACACGAGAAATCGAAAGACGAAGCAGAAAGTACGATTTTATCTGTTACGAGAGAAGCTGATACAACAGAAGGAACAACATAAATCGGCTGAATACAAGCATTATGTCAAGCGTAAAAACCAAACTTTGAAGGAAAAAAAACACAAGACAAAAAAAGAATGGAACCAACAATTCTAAGAGTGGGAAAAATAGCACGTGGAAAGCGGCGGGCTCTTCATAATCTGCGGTTACTCAAGGTCTGTGGCATCTCAAGAGACGTTCGATTGTTGATCTGCACACGAGCAGTGAAGGGTCATCATTATTCGTAGCAGCGGGAGAGAAAAGTCTTCATGCTGTAATTGTGGACAAAGTGCTAGATACCGGATGTCTCGATGCACTCATGCAAAAAAACACGCCGCTACGCTGCGTCATAGGAATTGCTCAAATTATGTCGCAGCTTTTCCACCGGAGGCCACCAAAAAACCTCTCGTCAAAAGGTACACAACAACTATGTACTGTAGGGAAGTTGATCTTGGCGACCATTAGTTGTGAACTATTCTATTCGGTTACCGGCGAGTATTTGTCAACACTTCGGACGATGCAAACGTACCAGCGGCTCTGCAGCACTACTAAAAATCTCGATGTGCTCAGAGTTGTTGTAGTTTAATTTGGCAATGCGCCCACCCGATGCTATAAGTGCAAGGATCGAATGACGGCGACGGCAGGCTGTGAAGACAACAGGCTGCCAAGATTGTGGAATACTGCACACACAAGAAAGAGTTGCTTGCACACATTATGCACGCATACACACATGCCTATATATATATATATATATATATATATATATATATATATATATACATATATTATATATTTATACATATATAGTATAGGTGAATTTAATGGCATTTCAGAATTAACATCGTTTGCCTTCTGTAGCTACAATTTTTAAACGAGCATACCTTTAACGTCGAACTTTGACGAATTTCAACTTTTAAATATTTTTATTACGCATTTCTTCGCGACGGCAATTTTTTATTTTGGTACATGCGACATTTTATCACGCTGCGAATATGAGAAAATAAAGTCGTAAATATCGATCGAAATGGCTTGCCCGAACGAACGCATTTTCAGTAGAAACAAGTTGATAAACTGCAACATATTAAATCGAATGCGATAAACTTTTATGACGAGCTATTTCGAATAATTGCAGCCGGTTTAGAGGGTATGGCGATATTCCGCTTAGGATGATTAATCCTATTTGTTCGAAAGCTTAATCGCCGACTCGCGTGTTTTGGGAGTGCTAATAAAAATTTAAACGCGAACAGTATAACACGGTGTCAGATAAGTCATTGTAAAAATATTGTTACCTGCCACTGTGCCATTGCTTTATTCAGCGCCAGTATTCTTTAACTCGACGCATGTCGCAAAGCGGATTTAAATATTAGGTTCCGTCGCACTGCTGACCGACCCCTAATATCGGAGTAGACAAACGAATGACTGATAACCTGTCTGTAGAAAAGCGATTATTCGAATTATTGGGAAAATTTCACCTCAGTTAACGAACCGGGTTTCTTCACTTTTTTAAAAATGCCGTGCACATTTATTACAAAGTGAAACATTTATTACAAAGTGAAACATTTATTACAAAGTGAAACATTTATTACAAAGTGAAACATTTATTACAAAGTGAAACATTTATTACAAAGTGAAACATTTATTTGGCGGAAAACTAATGTCGACTTTTTTTCTTTTCACACGTGCATAATAAAAAACAAAAGATGACTATTGTGAGACCGGCAATTCAATTGTAGATAGGTAGTAATGAGATGCTACGATGTGTGGACAGTACTTAGATATTCTCGTGTGAAACCTGGACAACGAATGCGCGGATGTTGAAAGAAGACTGAACGCTTTTGAAATGTGGTGTTATCGAAGATTATTAAAAATACCTTGGACTGATTGTGCAACAAACGTATCGGTCTTAGCAAACGTGAATGAAGGAAACAAAACGATAGTTGAAAATATCAAGCACCAAAAGCTGAAATACATAGCGCATAAAATCCGGGAAAACGGTGTATTCATGCTAGCATTACAAGGACGAATTCAGGGAAAGCCCATTAAAGGAAGGAGAAGATTATATTAACCACAAATGCACCGTCCAACTGTCCATGCAGAAGTGTCTAGGAGACACCATTAGATACGCCAGGAATCGAAGAATATAAATGCAATCTCTTGAAGATGCGACTCCGACGACGAGGCGACTTCTGATCACTGTGCTACCGGATTTCGAATTAACTACCGTCATAACCTTCAGTCATTTGTCGGAAGAGTTTTCATTTTTAGGGTGGTGCTGCTGAATCGTCCGTATAACACACTAAATCTTTAGACTGTTTACGCTAATTTTGGACATAAATTACGATGCGTTCGTTGGCGAGACTACATTTTTTGCAGCAAGTGTAATTGTGGGGCTCACGACACTGTCGACAAAGAGTAATATGAATAGAGTGACCTAAAATGCTGGATATTGGTTTAAGAATATAATGTTCGAAATTCTGTCAGTTATGAGCGCGCTTTGCGGATTTCACATTTATTACCTTTACTCGAATCCACTTTAGTAAGTAACGTCATTAATTCGCTTTTAGTACTCTTTTAATTTTCAAATTCTTTTGGCTTCATATTTTCTTTTTTCTTTTTTGGGCGTCGAAAATTCAACCCATCGACAATGTAATATAATTAATTAACTAATTAACGCTACACCGTAATATTACATTGTACTATATAATTAAATAATAACATGTATATTGCAGCACTCCCGGTGGCCAGGAGAGAATTGACACTGCATGGTATGGGGATCTGGAAATTTATTATCATCGAGTTATACAAAATAATTCTTTGCGCCGTGTGCAAATTGCATTCGAAGATGAGGTGATCAGCGTCCGCCACTTTGTCCGAGTCTAGTGGATGTTGGCAATAGGGAGAAGAGATTAAACCCATATTGTACAAAGAAACAGGGAGGCAGTTCATACCCAGCCGGAGGCGACATAAGGGGTAGCG
Organism: Icerya purchasi; assembly: GCA_039619475.1. Taxonomy (NCBI): domain Eukaryota; kingdom Metazoa; phylum Arthropoda; class Insecta; order Hemiptera; family Monophlebidae; genus Icerya; species Icerya purchasi. Next base: position 292,603,800 of record CM077115.1, on the reverse strand, counting down.
ATGAACGATCTGGTACTCATCGAAACAGTCGTAATGTGGTTGAACCAAGGAGCGTTAGGAATCATTGGGTTGAATTCTTTTGTACTGTTGCGCGCAAAATGGATTTGCCCATGTAGCCTCCCAATATTCTTTATGGGCATATCTAATGAGTTCGAATAGAGGTCTCTGTTTGGAAAGTATGGAACTAAACAACCATCCATGTATCTTTGGCAGCCATTTTTCCTGTATAGTGGTAAAGATCTCTTTTTGACTAGCTTTTGCTTGTGTCTATAAATACCGAGAAAGTACTTTTCTTTCGGGAACTGACTGTGTTTTTCAACGTTTATTTTAACCTCTACTCGCTCGGTACTCATACTAATTTATCCGTTACCAGCACCATTGATCGGTACCGCTTCTAATAAAGGATATTATTGCAGTCAGTCCGGATGGTCAAAAGTTAGAAACGTTAAGACATGTATCCTATTTCCATTAGTGATCAGCTTGTAACAACGTATAGAGGTTTTAGTAATATTGATTTAAATATACTTTTTTAACGATGGGGTAGTTGATAATATTTCCGAATTATTCTCGGGCTATGTTAAAATTTAATCTTTTGTCCAGTTTTCCGCGGTAAATAATATCGGTAAATTTTGTTCTAGTGTCATCGGCGTTCGTGTTGTAATAATGAATATTTCTCTGAAGAGACCGACTTTTTTTTAATGTTATAAATGTGAGCAAATATTTTCATAAATGAAATTTATATGAAGCCAGAACAGGAACAGGTTAACTAGCGAAAATTCAAATGCTTGTATTCGTCTTAAAACGACTAACTATAAACCGGACGTGACTAAATTGACGTCACAAGTTCAGCATCAGCGAAGCTATTGATATCGAAAAGAACGTTTATAAATAAACTTCATTCAACTAATTATTTTCTTAATAAAATGTATCTCATTATTTACTAAAACGTTGTTTTAATACGAAAATATCTCTGATCCAAACGTCTTTTTAATACTCACATTTTGGTTGATTTTGATCCGCGGCCAAAAAAGGTTGCTGATCCTTGATCTAAATAATTAAAAGAAATGCCCGAACCAATTTAGAAAAAAAAAAAAACCAAAGAAAAGCGACAAACGTATAGTCACTTCCCCATTTTTTTACAAGTTGGTGAAAGGAAAGGCGACCCCAGTATTACCTATTAGCGAGCATTGTGTATTTTTATAGTTTATTAAAAAGTAAATAACATTCTTACTTGGTAGACACTACGTGTAGAAGAGGTAACTGTGAAATTTAATAGCGCACATTGGTTGATTTGCAGATTCAGAGTAGATTAGAGTAAAGTTCGGTCACCGGGCGTTATCAATGACGTCATTCTTGCGCGAAAGGTAATATGAAATGAATCGAAGTTGCCTTAGAAATTGCTACGCAAGTGGTATCTGTTTTTCTTTCGGGAATGACGTAGTTTTTCTATAGATATTATAGACTTCTTTATAGTGCCACACTTAGCTTTTGAGCGTCGGCGACTACCTATTCGTACATCTCAGTTGTACAGACACAGGCATAGTGTACTAGGCAATTGTTTATATACAGTACGAATGTGTACTCACGCATGACTACATTCGGAACTGATAGTAATCGTTTGATTTATCGATATACAAGTGCAGTTCCGTGTGTGTCTGCTGTGTACTGATCTAGCGCGCATATGATGTTGAACGTGGTGGTTTTCCATTGCCTTCCACGTGATTATTAGCGAGTATTTAATTTAATTCTTGTAATAAGTTCTGTCGTCGCCCGGGATCGAACCCGTGACCTCCGTAACGGAAGTCAAGCGCTCTAGCAACTAGGCTATCGCGACGACAGATATTATAGAAGACCTATAAAATCATCTTTGACCAGGTCCGCGATATATGTACGTAATTTTTCTGCTACGTAGTACTGTAAAAATTAAGTCGGAATGAAAGATAAGTTCTTGAATTCTGAAAATAAAGTGCAAAGTTGCTGCTTTGTCTTAGATATGACCTTTCCCACAGTGTTTCAGTCGTATAGCTCTAAGATATTTTGAAATTTACAAAAAAAAAAAGAATTGCATTGCAGTGTTGTATATGTGTTTTCACTGTCAGTTGCCTTCCGTTGAAGTTTGTACAATTTATTTATTTAAGGTCGCTCGGCAGCTAGGGCCACTCGCGACGTCCTGAAGTTACATCTTATAAGTAATAGACGCTAATAAATGGAAAGTACAAAAAAGAAAATTAAAATAAACAAAAGAAAGAGAAAAAAGAAAAGAAGGGAGATGAACGATATCGAAACTATGTAAAAGGAAAAAGTCGAGCAAGTTTCAAAAATTTTAAGAAATGTTTTCAAATACCGCGTTTCATTGTCCGCCAGAATTTCGGCCAAAGATCCTCCTCGAAACACGCGGCTCTATGTTGTCGAAATTTGCGGCACGAGGTGAGAAGATGCTCCATCGTAACCGACACTCCACAAGTTTCATATATATATATATATATAGGTTTAGGTTGTTTTTGAAGCAGGTGGCTATGTATGTAAAAAGGCAGTATGCACAGGCGAGCTAATATTGTTTTCTCATGTTAGTCCTGCCTGTGTATAAGCCATCGTCGAAGGTTAAGTTTATCGCGGTTAATGTAAAATGTTTTTCTCTAATTATCATTATGAGGCTTTTTTTTCGATTCTCCTTTAATGCTGCTTAGGTATTTTAGCATTTTCAAAAACATTCATTTAGAGTGTACAAACATATCGATTACGACAGTACAGTTGAAATTTTCGAACCTCAAACTTACGCGAAGAAACAATTATACAAGAAAATTGTAACTCGGATCAGTTCGCGTGGTTCGAATTTAATCTCGTAGAAAAGTGAAACTCTGGCGACGGTATAAAAGGGAAATATGTATTTGATAGAAAAATAGCGGTGATAAGTATTTCAAAGTTTCTCTCCGTCCGCAGTTTCTGTCAGTAGAACATCCAGCCGGTTGATATATAAGAATATTTTGTTATTTCGTTTTTTTCATGCATATACATGTATAGAGGTGTGCGCGCTTCCGAACATCTATATAGACCTTTCTTTTTTTTTTTTATTTGTTCTCTCGAAGATATAAAACTGCACTATTTCATTTTCAGTTCTGAGCGCAGCAATACCCGGTGGAATTATTTTCTCTTTGCCGGATAATAATTTACGATCGGCTTCTGAAAAATAAAAAATACCGCGAACGAACGTCGAAGAAGAAGAAAATTTGCATATAGCCATACGCGAAGTAACATCACTAATGCGCACGCATACGCCCCCACATGTGCAGTATGTAATTTACGTCGTCGATTTCGATACTTACCAATTACGTTCCGGGACACAAACGTACTGATGGCAATTTTTACTCGGCGGGGCCTGTCTCGCGAATTTCCACTCATCGAAAATGTGTCTAGCGAAAAACGAAAGAATTATACACGATCCGCTTCGTCGGGAAGCAAGTTCCAGCGTCGACTTAAAATGGGAAATATTTCACAAGTGGCCGACGGAACAACGCTCATATATTACGGTACAGCGTGAGCACTGGAAAAAGAGAGTGTTCGCGCTCGTTCGGGTTATTAGAAAATAAGCCAAATTCGAATTTGACGCTACCGACCCCAGAGAGAAGCGCACAAATTTGAATATGCCTTCGATTGCGATTGTATTGCCCCGGATGCGTTCCGAAGCGCTCGTACTAATTTCGCTTAGAAAGACGTGTCGTTTTTCTTCGCCAGCTAAAGGAAAATTTATCGCTCGCTCGTCGCGGCAGCTACTTTCTAATTAGGTTTTAGTTTTTGAAGTAGCGCCGGAATGTCATCAACGCGATCTAGCGACCATACTAATATCCTACAGATTGCCGGTCGATGAAAACGATTTCGACGAAATCAAGTGAAGCCACCTTCGAAAGTTACTCTAGTTCGTTTTCGTCAAAATAACCGGTACTCACAGCGCGTAAAAGACATGCATAACTGTAATGGCCTATTAAGATTCCATTGAATGGTTCCATTTAGTGATTTAATGCATAATTTTAGGCTGCAGCTGGAGGACATTTACGTTAGTAGTAATGAATCCCTTAATTTTCGAATTTTGTATATGTTCCACTGCAATCTTCCATTTTTGAAACGAATAACCAAAAGCTATTCATCAATTGAAATAGCCGGGGATTTTTAAATGAAAGTAAAACAGGTTGCATAAAAGAGAGTAAGGCGCTTAAACGGGGCTACTTATTAGACACGATTAATTAATTAATTAATTAATTAATGAATTAATTAATAAACAGGATAACACTTATTTGATGATCGACAGACATTTGATAGTCAGTTAGCAAAAGGAGCCATAGTTGTTTTTTGTATCTCTGGAGCGGTTTCTGTGTTGCCAAATTAGTCCGAGTTATTCGAACGATTTGGGTCCGAATTTTTCGTCACCCCAACTTCGATATCTAAACACTCTGTTTAACTATTAGTTCTCAACGTTCTTCAAGTGTTAGTATAGTTTACCTAAGTTGTTATATCAATAAGCTACATGTATTTCAGGTGTACTCGACGTTTTATTTTCATTCTAATTGTGTAAACTTTTTATTAATTATTGAGAAGAAAAAAAAACAAGCAAAAACACAAAGGTCAAATTACGTATATTTGATATTAACCGAGAGTAGAATAAAATTAAATGTATTAATTCCGAAGGAAAAACAGATATGACAAATTTAAGTCATCGTACAAACGATATACAGCGAGTAAAACAAGTATTTTCACACCCCCGAAAACGGCTGTTTGTAATCAGACGCATTTGGGTTATAGAAACACGTTACCGGTAAATCGCAATAAACGTCGAAGACGAACGAAGGTGTTCATTTCAACAAAAAACCAACGTCATTCTCAGTGAAAAATCGCCTTCTACATACATGGTCAAACATCAGTCAGATAATGCATTTGAGACTCATCAGGAAAAACATGCATTGAAGGAGAAGAAACGATGATTGATAAATGCGTTGCAACTGTTGACGGTTAATTGCAAGCACGTACAATTACATGACGGCACCGAAAGTACAAAAAAAAAAAAAAACAACAAGAAAAAACACTATTTGAAGTATTACTGAGGTGTGCGAAAAAGTTACCGCGAAATTGCGAACAAGACGAAATTTACATTTTCCGGAGTTCGATAATATCAGGAGATCAGAAATATCGAAAACACAGCCGCGGAAGGGGAGGCCCAAAGAAAACCGGAATCTCACCGAGAGAGATCGCATAAATTTCCCTTCGCAAGCGCTGTTTACTGATGCAAGTTGTAACAGAGTTAGGGTAAGTTTAGCCGCCGCATAGACTATTTAGAATCATTTTTGGCCAAAAATGATCGGCTGAAAATTAATAATACAAACAAAAACGTAGAAAATGTGTGGTGAGAAACAAATACTAATGGGTTTTTAGAGTTCTTCTCTGACTATACTTTCTTTGTGTGTTCTTTACATTTTTATTTGTATTATTAATTTTCAGCTGATCAGCGCTATGGCCGAAAACCTTTTACATACATAATAATATCGTTTGTACGATTTCAAATTTCTATTCCGAATTAATTTTTGCAAATAGCGTCGTGCTAATAAATTATTCGATATAAAATAACAAAAATGTTTTTATACTTCTCTACTTTGAAACATAACGGAATTTTCTCGGTAAAATTTTAACTTTCATTAAGTCAAGCTAGTGGAAAATGAGGGCCGGGTAAACTTTCATGTTTTTCTTCAAAACATTGGAGAGTTGTTTTATTTTGACTGTTTCCTCTCTTCTCAGTATGTTGCGACGCTGTAGCGAAATAATGTTCAAAAAAACAAATAAATAAAAAACAACAAACTTGAAAACGATAGCGTTAAATGTGACGCAACATGTCGATGCGATAAACGTCCTAGTAGCAGTTCATTTAAAATTGGGTGTATTCAAATTTGATTCATACATGCGCCGCCGACCACAGCAAATACCATCCGGTGTGCCGGAATACGAAGGCGATCGAATTATCAATCGTTTCTCGGAATCGAAGTCTTGATTAATTTATTCAAAAGTAAACGAATGCGCTCCATGTTTATCGATGTAAGTCATTTGGCAGAATCAAAAATTATTACCGAACATTGTAAAAAAAGAGAAAAGAATTTTTCAATTTTGACTGACAATTGAAACGGCTCGCAGCAAAGCGAAATAATTTTAACAATTACGTGAAAGGAGGACTTGTACGAGCTGCTTTTACATTAGGACGCTATAAACGGGAGCAACAGGTTTTAGCGTTTCAGGAGATTTCGCGCGATATTAAAAAAACCGACCGTATTCAGTCGAGTTTGCTTACCCTGCGGTAATTTAGACGAGGTGGTGCAGGTGAGAAGCGTCAGAATTAGTCGGTGAATTGCGGAATTCGGCGGTTCGACGACGATGTTGAATGTTTGCTTTCGGAGGAGCCTGATTTTTCGATTAATTGCTCGATTGTTTGTTTACCGTTAATGCCGATTTCGCGCGCGCTAAACGAACATTCTTACTTTGCCTCGAATATGTAATTTTATAACCGGGGCATGTAGTCAGTTTCGCCTGAAATTCGTGGCGACCGCGAATCGGCCGGGAATTAAGTTGAACGGTGGCACGCATTCAGCCCATTTTTGCCAAGGAACCCCGACTGCTTTTCTGTTTCATGGAAACAAAACCCGCAGCAGAATCCCTTCTGAACATATTTGTACAAGAGTGCTTCTTCTACTCGTACTCATGCAGCAACAGCGTTTAATAAATTGCGATTTTTTAATTAAACACGCTGCCGTTGCTGCTGCTATTCCTGCCGCTACTGTGAGAACCATTTGAGATTTCTGCTCGCGTTTAAACACATTTGAATACGTTCAACTGTCGTGTTTTTTTCGAAATGGCGCGCTTACAGTAGGCACTTAAGAACTGCAGTTACTTTGCAAAGAACGGAACTTTTGTATAATACTGTGCTTGCCTGATCGGTCAGTTTTAATCAGACAATTTGCACATTCTCGCTGAATGATAGGTGATAATTAAAAATAACTGCGATTAACAAGAACGCGTATAAAAGACAAATGAAAAAAACAAGCAAACAACTGCTAAAATTTTCTTCACTAAGTTCAGATGAACATCTGCTCTGTAATATGATGCTCAATGCTCAATGCTCAATTCTCAATGCTCAATTCTCAATGCTCAATGCTCAATTCTCAATGCTCAATTCTCAATGCTCAATGCTCAATTCTCAATGCTCAATGCTCAATGCTCAATTCTCAATGCTCAATGCTCAATGCTCAATTCTCAATGCTCAATGCTCAATCATTATTTTGAGAATTCCCCATATACCTTGCTTGGTATATCGCAGTAAACTTTTTGATGTGAAACATCTATTGGCGCGCCTTGGGGGTAAAACCGATTCGTGTGCCGTGACAGCAATCGGCGTGACGCTCTCATGCTGTCATGGCTCCTCTCCGCCGCTGCTCACTACTTACTTGTGTATGCATGGCATGTATAATATACCCTTCGTCGCTTTTACGCGGGAGTGTGTACTGCGTGCGCCCCTATTCGTCTACAATATATACTTAGTATATTGGCGCGTAGCCGCTTGTATACATATAAGTGTAGGCTGCATTAAAATGTCGAATATGTGGACACGCAATCAACCGATTGACGAAACGCAATCTACTGATTCAAACCAAAGGTTAGTAAATCATCTTTTATTAATATTAATATTAATATTTATTTATTTTTTTTTAATCGTATCGCTCGATTCCGAGCGTCGTGACTACCTATTTGTACATTCTAGTTGTATAGAATAGGCAGCGCTCAATCAGGTGTTGATACTTTTATCTTACATTTTATTATTGCACATATTTATTAATTATAGATTATTTGGTATACCATCTTTTATAATGTTTCAGATCTGCCGGGCGTCCTATGACAGCCTTTTTTTTTTTTGTCTCATCTTCATATTTGTGAACCTTTTAACGAAGGAGTTGGAAATAATATATATTTCTACACGCAAAGGATTCCAGCAGCAATGTTTGTCAAATTCTATCTGTTATTTATGTTTTTTGATAATCTTGTTTTTAGTTTACCTCTATCTCCTTTATATATCTCATATTCTGTGCAAATCATTTTTTTTTATACCCCCCTGGGCATGCCAGCAACGGATCTTCTCCTAGAAACGACACAAAGAAAAGTTAAAATCAGATGTAGATCAGTTATTGATAGAATAGAAGAACTGATGATCGAAACAACAGAGATCGACGGGAGCTTAAGTGATAACAGATCGGAGGACAAAGAAGTACGTTTGTTCACAAAGAATGGACATTTGAAGAAAATATGATCAGAATCGTAGACGGCTTCGTCGTCACGATGACGAGGGCAACTAGGTGATGGTGCTAGACGAAAACGAAAACGTGAGGAACGAAGAAGAGTATGATGATTTAGAAACGATGAATTGACTTCAATTCTATTTTAAAAGATAGCAGAAACAAAAAGACATCGTCTCATAAATGACTTTATTAATATTCTAACGAGCTGAACTTCATTGTATTTCACGACATTTTTACTACTAGATGCTTCAGAAATTCAAGAACGTATTAACGGACGAATATTAATAGATTTTCTCAAGTATTCGAGACTTGATTCAGCTTACCTTCCATGATTAATGTCCATCGACAACGACGTACATACATAATCTGATTTGTCGTTTGACACTGTTATGACTACGGTAATTGGACATGGCGCATCGGAAATTAATTTTATGGAAAATTTCCTCTCGGTAGTTTGCTGCGAACATTGTCGTTGAAATTTTCAGGGAATATTAATCATCCGCTGTTTTCTTATATTTCTGTTCGTTGAAAGCGTTTATTTTTTCTATATAATTTAACCCATGCTTGACAGGGAGGTCATAGTTCTGATCAATTAGCTTTTATAGACTACAATTTCTCTTCAATCTAGAATAAATGGCTGCAATTAAAAAAAAATAAAAAATAAAATAAAAAATAAAATAAAAGAAATAAAAGGTTGAAAGGTTGACGGAATAAATGGTTTGTTTTTTTGACCTGTATTATTATGGTTGTGTATCCGGGTAAAACATTTACAAGACGCTATGTCGTGGTTTCGTGCATTATTCGCGGGACAACAATTCACGTAGCATGGACGTTTCGTTCATTTTCCATGGTAACCAATATTGTTAATGTTTTTTGAACAGATGTTGCCTGCCTATATTAAATGAACAAAAAAACAAAGGTATCAAAAATGAATTATTTTTAGCGATCGGCCAGCAAATGTCCAACTAATTGTTCATCATTCGAATTCATGAGGGGGGATTTGTACTAAACGTATAAATTCGCAAGACATAATCCAATTTTTTTCCCTATCAAGGGAGAAATTTAACATATTTTTTTTTTTTTTTTTTTTTCCTAAGATTGTATATGAGGGTTTCCATGTGCCGTGTTTAACTACTGGGGCTATTACAGCACATGGAGCCTACTTAAGGGGATTAAACGCGATAGTACAGATCGCTGCTCCGCATGTAAGCTAATACAGCTGCGACCGCGGGCGGAGCATTTGACAGTATCGTAGAAGTAGAGGAAGTGGTGAAGTGCATGGATCGTAGTACTGCAAAAGAGGGACATTCGAGAAGTAGGTGATTGGTGGATGGGGCGCTCGGTTGACTACAAAAGGGGCAGACATTTGGGGGTTCCTGGCTCGTGAATATATAGCCGTGCGAGAGGGTTGTATGTCCTATTCGGAGACGATTCAGGACCGAAAAATCTCTGCGGGAAACTCCGTCTGTGGGCCACCAAGGCTCCGTGGTTGTTTTTATGCTTCGGAGAAATGTACTTGAAGATCTCCATTCCTGTTGCCATTCTTCTCCAGTTTGCTGTATAAATAAATGAGCCAATGTAGGGGGAAGAGGGGGGTTGTGTGACACTGGAGAGAACAATGTCGCCTGAGCTGCTCGATTGACACGCTCATTGCCTGGAATCCCAACATGAGCCGGCACCTATAGGAAGGACATTTCGGAGTTTAAATGTGATAATTTGTATAATAGGTAATGTACCTTCCTTACCAAAGGGTTGTTGGATTTAATCCCCGAGATGAGTTGAAGGGAGTTTAGAGAGTCAGTTATGAGTAGGGCCTTTTGGAACTGGGGGTTGCTATCGGTATAGTGTTGGATGCAAAAGACTATCGCGTATATTTCAGCGTCCAGTGCTGTACAGCAATCGTGCAGTCTAACTGACTCTGCTGCCCCTGAGACATCGAAGGAGCATGCCGCCGGTGACTGATAACCTATTGCCTTCGCTCCATCTGTGTAGAGGCATGCATGGTCTGTGTAGCTCGCTATGATATTTGTTGCTATTTGTGCTATGTTTGGGGGGTATTGAGCTTTGTTAAATTTTGTCAGCGATATGTTGATGTTTGTGATTGGCCGACTCCAAGGTGGTGCGGTTGCTGCGAAGTCTGGCAGAGTTCTTGGGATTGAAAAGATTTGGAAACGACCCATAACCGAAAAAAGTTCGGGCACTAGGTCATTCCCAAACCTCATATTAGGAGATATTGTCGGGGTTTTGGTACTACTAAGGAGGGTGCTCATTTCTTCAAAGTTATAGTACTTCCTATAGTAGGACAGCGGGGGACAAACCGGAGAAGAGGGATGAGCAGAAAGGATAGACCGGAGGGCAGCAGAATGCATAGGATCTAAGGATCTTAGCACACTTTTAGCGGCTGAGGAGTACACCTGGCACCCGTAATTAATTCGTGAAAGGATAATCGATCTGTAGATTGTAAGAAGTAATTTTGGGTTTATATTGTACTTGTAATTTGATAGATATTTCAGGATAGACAAGGATTTTAGGCACTTGGTTTTGAGCTCAGCTATGTGAGAGCGCCAGGAAAGTTTTTTATCAAATATTAGGCCTAGAAACTTGACTGATGGACGATTTGGGATAGGAAAACCATTTAGACTCAGGAATACGCTGGGAAGTGGGTTTTGGCGTCCACTGTGGAAATCAACACATATTGTTTTTGTTAAGGAAAAGGTCAGACCGTTATCATTGGACCACTTTTGTAAATTTTCAGTGGATTTTTGGAGGAGGATGGTTGGACGATAAGGATATATTCAGGTTATTAACGTAGAGCCGGGACGTTACTGGGGCGGCAAGGCAGTCAGTTATATCATTGATATAATATATGAACAAGGTTGCGCTTAAAGCAGAGCCTTGTGGCACACCATTTTCCAACAGCATCAGTTCAGACGTTGACGAACCAGTCGTAACTTGGATCGTTCTATTGTCTAAGAAGCTGTGTAGGTATTTACCCAATTTTCCGGCGATTCCCGCCGTTCGCAGTTTTAGTAGTAAGCCATGACGCCACAGGCGGTCAAATGCTTTTTCTAAATCGAAAAATACTGCGTAGAGGTGCTGTTGACGATGAAACGCCGATAAAATCTGCCTTTGCAGGCTAAGTAGCTGGCTGACTGTCGATCTTGCCTCTCGCCCGCCGGCTTGGTTAGGAGATAGAAAACATTTTTGTTCTAGGAAAAACATGAGGCGCCTATTAACCATCTTCTCCAGCGTTTTGGAAATGACACTAACCAATGAAATAGGACGGTAACTTTCGGGAAGAGTAGGATCTTTATTTTCCTTTAGTATTGGAATGATATTGGCTGATTTCCATTGTGCCGGAATGTTTCCGGAATTCCAGATTTGGTTGAATATATGTAGGAGAAAATGTTTGCCGGAAATTGGGAGATACTTTAGCATGTACGGGTGGATACAATCGGGGCCGGGGGCAGTGTTGGATGTGTGGTGGTTGAGTTGGAAATTTAATTCTGAGATGGTAAAGTTACTGTTGTATGTTTCGTTGGATTCGGACGGGAAGTGCACTGGCTGTTGCTCTGCTTGGTGTTTCATGCTGTGGAAGGCGGGAGGGTACTTTTCTGACGACGATGCTGCGGCAAAGTAGCTGGCAAAGGCTTTGGCGACGTCCGCTTCATCCGTTATCTGGCTGCCATTGATTCTGAGTTGAACGCGTTTTGGGGCGCTGTTGATTCCGCTGATGGATTTTATTTTGTTCCACATGGTCCTATTTGACGTTGACGAAGAGATCGATGCGATAAACTGTTCCCAGCATTCTTGTTTTTTGCCGCGAATAAGAGCACGGGAAAGATCTCGGGACTTTTTGAAGGCTATTAAGTCAGGTAGCGACCGAGACGTTTTATACTTTCTGAGTGCTCGTTTGCGCTGTTGGATTGCGGTATGAATCTCTTTGCACCACCATGGTACTCTCTTAGCTCGGGAATTGTGAGCGTCTGCATTATCCAATTAACTGTGTGGAACGTGCGGCGGTCAATATGAAAGACGACTGCGTGAGCAAATGTAATAATTTAAATGACTGAAAATTTTAAAAAATAACGAAACAAACTACATGAATTTAGCGAGATACAAAATGGAAATTGCAACGAAGTTATCTATATATAAAAATGAACGTATGTAAACTCCGAAATTATCCATCCGAGTGTTATGAAATTTGGACAGTCTATTTATGGGGTACGAGGAACAATATAGGCTATTTAAAAGTCAAAAAACAAATGAATAAATTACAATATAAGATTTTTCGTAAGTTTTATTTTTAATTTATTAAATTTTGCTGGCTACGTAAAATGTTTTACTCCGTATTTTTCATATTTATTTACTTTTTACAAGAAGACTTCTTTTTTTATTATTTAAAACTGAAGGTTATTGTTCAATGTGAGTGTTTTATTTTTATTTTTCTGCTTAAAAATGAAATTTCTTTTGTATAAAGCACTATAGGTAAGCGACGAAATATATTTAGTCTATTATGAAACAGAAGGTTATTGTTTAATTTGAGTGTTTTGTTTTTTCTTTTTTTGTTTAAAAATGGTATTTCTTTTGTGTAAAGCCCTACAGGTAAGCGACGAAGTTTATTTAGTCTAATTCGGGCTGATCGGGGAACCTGTTAATAGATAAATTTAATTTTAGTATTATATCGCACTCATTCACATTCCAGGTATGTGGGCCGTCATTTTACGATTTCATTAAATTTTTTGAAACAATTTTAAGTTTCACGAGAATTGAACGGCGCAGGATAAAGAGAAATTGCACTTATTTTTTGGATTTTGCTTTTGGCAAAGTAGAAAATTAGAATATCGAAAAAACGTTTCCTCAATCCGCTAATAGGAGACAAGCCAACGTTCAGGCAAGACAACGTCTGTCGGGTCCGCTAGTATATATATAGGTGTATATACATATATATAACTCAGCCATTTTGGCCTTGCAAAGGGCTGTGCCCCTTGCCTTTCTTGCTAACACTTCTGTCTCTTTCTTTTCTATACTTTGTATAAAACGATCAAAAATTTACAATGTAATTTTTAGTGGCATCAACACAAAAAAAATAACATAATCACAAAAATCCTATCCTAACATTTAACTTTCAATACATAAAATTAAGACATTTTTTCGTTACATATTTCGTTACATTTTTAAAATAACGATCACAAAAATTCTATAAAATACAACATACGCTACATAAAATTGAGACATTTTTTCCAATGGGGGGTAGCCTAAGAATTACGTTGTAATTATAATAATTATAATATATATATATATATATATATATATATATATATATATATATAAAACAAAACTGGAGACATAACGTAATAATACTGGGAGATTTTAATTCAAGATTAAAATTTATGGAAAGCAAAAACTTCCCACACACGCCCAGAAATGCACAATTTGAAAATTTTGTGTACTCAGGGAACTTAACAATTAAAAATGATTATAATATACATACGTTTCAAAACCACAATGGACAAAGCTTGATAGATTATGTTCTAGTAAACATTAACTTTAAGTATAAGTTGTCTAGTGTTATGCTTCAAGATTTTCACTTAAGTGATCATAAAAATATCAGTATTGAAATTTTAGATACAAATATTATTAATAATGATAATATTCTTACCTTGGATACAGATATATTTATTAGTAACCTTAATGCCGACTTAATGTTAAATTTCGAAACGAGCTTAAAACTTGCAAGTACCGAACTTCAAGTAAATAATATTATTGAACAATTTAATGATAATTTAACAAATAACGTAAATAAGTCCAAGGTTAAAAAGCCTAAGACGAACAAATCCCGGTGGAACAGAGATTTAGAATATTTTAAATTACTTGTCAGAAAGCTCAATAATATTAAACACAAAAATTTTATAAATAAACTCATATATAAAGTAACTTTAAAATTGTATAGGAACAAAATTAAATATTTCAAGCAACAGGCCTGGAGAACATTTTGTAGTTCGTCCAGGGCCTGGGGTAAACCTTATAAAATTTTAACGAATTCCGAACCATTTAAATTTCCAGATTTAAAAATTAATGGTAATAATGACACTTGTTCCTCTATTACTAGCAATAAAGACAAAATGAGTTTACTAATGAATACATTTTTTTAATTTTAAAGAAACTGGTTCTATTTCATTAGATAAAATCACAGATATAAATAAACAACAGCAGTTTGAAGTAACATATTTTGAACTAAAACAAATTATACAAAATCTTACTAATAGAAAAGCACCGTCCTCGGATGGTATAACTAACAAGGTTATTAAAATTATATTTTTTTACTTTCCAAGTTTATTATTAACACTTTACAATAAACTATTACAATTTAATATGTTTCCGTCCGCTTGGAAATGTGCTACTTTAATTATATTAAACAAACCAAACAGGGATTTGAGTAAAGTAAATGGCTATAGGCCAATATGCTTATTAAATTCCTTAAGTAAAGTTTATGAAAAAATTATTCTTAAATTTTTAAACAATGAAATTAGCAGCACATCCGTGCTTAATGCATACCAATACGGTTTTAGAAAATTCTTTTCTACAGAACTTGCTATTGCAGATGTAACTGATAATTTATTACAAAACAAACAACGGAATAATCCGCCTATTATTATTTCATTTGATATAGAGGGAGCATTTAATAATTGTGATCGTCAAGTGATAATTGATACATTAATTGTAAATGGTTTTAGTTTTAACGTAATAACCCTAATACACGATTATTTAACTAACAGGAGAGTAAAGTGGGCCTATCAAAACGACATTGTTGATGTTAAAAATAATTTTGTCGTTCCACAAGGTTCAGTTCTTGGACCGGTCTTGTGGAATATTTTATATTCTAATATCCATTTTAAATTAAGTAATATATACGCAGGCCTACGTTTATACAGCTATGCTGATGATTTACTTTTGGTCTACAACGTACATTTATCTAGTAACTCGACTCTGTCGTCCCACATTGCTAATTGTAATGAAGTTATTTGTAAACTTAAAACAATAGTAAATGCTTTAAACCTCAAATTCGAGATCACCAAATCTCAAATCATGGTGATATCTGGTTGAGACAAAAACCTTGACCAAATTTGTTACAATAATATTAAAATTAATAATCATACGTTCAGTTCTACTGACCGTATTAAATATTTAGGATTCATTTTAGACGATAGATTAAAGTACAATAAGCATATACAATACATAAATAATAAGGTTAATAAATATTATTACATTTTTAAATCCCTTGGCGGTAAGCTATGGGGACTAAATTATAAATCTAAGATAATACTCTATAAAGGTTTAGTGCAGTCATTATACTCATATTGTGCTGGTGTCTACTATAACCGGTTAACTAAACAACAAATACATAACGTAAACTCCAACTGTCGGAAATTTCTAATTGATTTAACTTCTTCATATGTAACTGCTTCAAATATTGCAATTCAGACCATAGCACGGGTCTTACCTATCGATCTTTACATAAAAAAGAGATCTCTAATTTTTAATGTTAAAAAAGAAAATAATGGTATTATAAATAAAGAACTTCTCAAGCAAGTTGATTTACAAATTTTTAATGAATTTAAAACAAGATACGATACTCTATCAAATGGTAAATTAATAAATAAGTTCTTTCCTAATGTAATAAAACGCTTTAAAAATAAAAACATTACAGTAAATTATTATATGACTCAAATACTCACTGGTCATGGTTCCATTGGATACTTTTTAAATAAATTAAATATTATTTCAGACAGTAAATGTTGTAATTGTAAAAGTAATGAAGTAGAAAATGTTCAGCATATAATATACACGTGTAGCAAGTATAACCACCTGCGACAATTGTATATGATTGACTGTGCACTTCAACTAAATGAAATTATTCTACTCGAACAATTTCCTGTATTCATTTCTGAATTATTTAAAATTAAACATATATACAAATAATCGCTACTGGTAGCCATAAGCTAATTCGCAGGCTACTCTAGTTTGTTATATTTCCTTATTAAAGTAATAATAAAAAAAAAAAAAAAAAAAAAAAAAAAATATATATATATATGTATATATAGACTGATTTCGGATATGGTATTTATTATTTGGCAATACTGCTAATTCTTCACCCGCTGATCTAGTAATACCCTAGGCAACAGTGATATTAAATTCTGTTCTGTGCTTAAGAATAAATATAAGTAGTTACAATTCATGAAGTTTTAAAAAATGTAAAATACTCTAGTCTACAGCTGTGTCTGGATGTCCATGAAGTAACCATTTAATAACATTTTTCTGTTGTTGTATCGGATGTTTTAAATGATAGTGAACAGCTTTGCTCCAATGCATATAGCTTAATATCGGTTGGTATAATGCAAGGTATGATGTGTGATATTAAAAAATTTACTCACATAATAAAATAGATAATTTAATTTTCTAATTTTTGATCCAAGATAAATTGAATGCTTATCTCAGAACAGTTTACAGTTTAGTTGAACACCCAGATATTTTATCTCATAAACTCAGCATTTTCGTCAAAAACAAAATTGGTGCCTGAATATTCATACCGATATGCACACGCGTATGACTTACGCGGTGGTTTTCCATTTTCTTCCATGTGACTCTATTAGCGAATATTTGTTATTTTAATAATTTTTACACTTGCCATCGCCGGTTCCCGAACACCAGTATCTTCAATCGTTCTAGCTATTCAGTCAACGCGACATCATATCCACAATATTTTACAAAAAAAATAAACGATGCAATGGTAAATTTTACAAAATAACGCACTGATCAAAGATTCATCCATTTCCGCGCATGAGCAAAAATTTGTAGTTTGCATGGAAAAACACAAAAAAAAAAAAAAATACCAGCAGATTCATAACAGTGCTACTAGGTTTGCTATTTGGTTTGCTATTTGGTTTGCTACTTAGTTTGTTAACTGCTGATTTATTTATTTTTTTCTATACGGTGCTTACAGCATCATAGGCTAGCAGCACGACGTTGAGAGGGGAGTTAAATTGGATTGTAGAGGTTGGTATCTTGGAGAAACTTGAAGAGGACGGAAACCGAGTTGTCTGAGTCTTCTGGGAGTGTTGTGGTGGAGAAGATTTTGTATGAGTGCGCCTGCGCAGCCAAATACATAGAAGGTGACGAATAGAAATCGAGGCAGCTAAGCAGTTTTCGAAGGCTGGGCGAGGGGTGCGAGTAGAGCGATGGCCATGTGTGAGAAGAGTATGGCCGAGGCGCACACGTACGAGAGCAACTTGGTGGCTTCTATCGTGTGAAAGGTTTGATTTCCATTTTCCAATTTAAGGAGCGAAGTTGATAGTGACCGAAGTTAGTCCACTGTTGCTGCCATCGTTCTTTTAATTGAAGCTCGATATGGTGTGTCGGAAATCGGCTAAGGGAACTGAAACGTTTGGAATTAGAAAGTTTATAGCAGCTTGTTTTTTCGCGGTTTTGTCAGCCAGGTTGTTGCCGTTGCCCGGTGTATGCCTTTGTGGCCGTGTATTCATGCGAAGGTGACATGCAAAGACGGGTTTGAGAAAAGCAGCTTGGTGATTTTTTTGTCGAGGGAGTGCTGTTGATTCATTGGTTTTTTAACCTCAATAGTGAAGGATTACTTTGTAAAGCTCGCAATAGGAATATTTTAATTTTCTTTTAAACCGAAAAAAGATGAACTAAAATTCGCGTGCATAAAATGTTTCGCTCCTGTAATTCGACGAAAGCTCCATGTGCCTATTCTAAAACGTGTGTTTTTTAACATACGGCTGCTACGTGAAAACCGCTAAATGTTCAAGAGGAGAGAACGTTTTCAGGCCTCACGGTTTTAGTAATGGAGTTAAACATCGGAAATTACCTACTTTGACGTAGTTACTAGAAAACGAAAATGATAACGAAGGACAACAAAGAAAAGAACAAGCACCATTTTCTGGCTGATTAGAAGATCGGACACATTACGAGTGGAAAGAGAAACAAGTACATCGGCCGAACTGCAACAGATGCGGAATTGTTTAGAATGCAAAGTAGAGATATCCATTGCACGTCCGATAATAATTGCCGCTGGTAATGATTTTGGTAAATCGTAATTGCGCTTTACAGGGAATTGGCGTATTTCAGTCGAAGCCGACGCACAATGAACTCGCGTTTAATTAGTCATCATTAGTGTGTCCGTATTGCGGCTCTGTAAGAAGCGAGCGTAGGTAAAAAGAAGCGATAATTTGTCAGCGACGTAATTATTTAAACGAGACGACGGCTGACTCGCGCTAATCGGAAAAGTTTCCCGCGCGCTCGCTGTTGTTGCTGAACAGGATTTTGGCAATTTGCCGGGGCAACATCGAAAACACGAACTAGAGTCTACACATTTGTGGCATAAGATTATCGTAATAGTATGCAACGCCGTCCGCGGCCTATATAGGTGTGCAGGTCTGTAGGCTGGCCCGAGCGAGCGTTTAATAAGGAACGTATCAAAGGCTAGAGAGGAGTTTAAGCGTGATGATGTTCGCGAACATTCCGCTCCATTGAATAATACCGCCATATATCAATGTTGAGGAAAATGTGCACGCTTCTGCCGGACGGCCGCCACTCCGGCAAAGGCCAATGTAGGTTGCCAGAGTAATCCGCTTCGGCGGTGGTGCGACGGAGAAAAAGACGAAAGAAATGTCGAGCGTGCCGCAAAGGTACACGCGGCCGAAGTAAGAATTAAGTTGTAAAGGCAAGCGGCGTGGAGTTGGCCTGAAACAATTTCACGCGTTTGCAAAGGTCGGCCGAGCCGGAACAGGTGACAAGTAAACTCGCAAGAAACGGACAGTTCTCGGAAACGATGATAGTGCAAATTTCGAAGCAAAACGACGCTGCGTCGCCTTGTCAAAAAGCGCCCTTTAATTTTCTTAATGAAGATGAAAAATGAATCAGGCAGCAGTTGCCCCGTCTTCCGGTGACAATGCAGTTCGAACTGCGTTCGTGTCATTTTATAACGCACGAAAATCGCGCTTAATTGCGACCAACCGCGGCAAATCTCCGTCGCGACAGATTCAGCCGAGTACGGCATCTCTTTCGCTGGCATAGATTTTCACATCGCTGCGACTGCTCTAAGATTTACCGCACTGGCTCAGAAACTCGATCCAACTACGCCTCCAACGACGTTTTAACAATTTCTGCCCAGCGCGTCTCCATGTGCACGCGTGTGCTTCCGCCAAAACTCTCGGTATCACCGCCCGTTCGCTATTATTTGACTCCCTCAGCTCTCTCCTTTCCTTTTCTTTTCCTCCTCATGAAATTGACTTTTGTTTGTTTCCCTTTTTTATGTTTGTTTGCGCATTACTCCGGAAATTTCCGAACATTGAAAGAATGTAGAAGCTTTAGATAATTTTTTTCACGCTATTAAAATATTATAATATTAAAAGATGAAAGTATTTTCAATGTTAGATTCATTCGAAGCACATCCGGATACAAGAATTTGTAATTTTTGGATAATAACTTGATAGCGGCACTAAAAATTTATATCGCGGTGATCTATGAATTCATAATTGCTGTCCAAATTTTTAACATTTCTGCATTACCAGTTTCGAACAGTTTATGATATATTCTTTTTATCGACTTCCGAAAAGAAGGAGGTTATGCGATTTTTTTTCCATTTATGTTTGTTTACGCATAGCTTCTTTTTTTTCTTATTCCGTCAACTATGAACATTATAATCCGGTATAAGTGAAATTTCTTTAATCGGCTGAAGTTATTTTTACGCGTACACAAACGCATTTCAAAAGGATGTCTAGTGAATATGCGATTAGCTTAGAAAAGGAAAAAAAAATCTTTTCTTTGTCTTAGTATTATTTTCGCCCTGTTTATATTTCTTTCGATTTCCTATTTCTTTAATGCAAATTTATTGAAAAGATAAACTGAGCGACAAAGAAGACTACGAGAAAAGTGGATTTTAGTGGTTTTTAATGTTCCGTTTATCGGGAAAACAATTAGAACATATTGATGAACAATTTACCGAATACCGGTCGCTAATAATGCATCAGATGCAATGAGCAGGACAGTGTATATCCTGAATGGATGTAACATTTTAAACATGGAGATCGCGCAGGGCTGTGGAGAATTGGTGATGGAAAAAATAAATATATTCAATAATTTGGCCAAAAAGGAATTGCAATACAGAAAATACAATATCAATTTATATTAATATTATAATATGTTAAGATAAGATTAAGGATAGTGAAATGTGGAGGGAAGGAAGCCAAAAACTTAATTAGATGGTTTCCACCGCTAACCACATAAAGGTCGTCGCGATAGCCTAATTGCTAGAGCGTTTGACTTCCGTTATGGAGATCACGGGTTCGATCCCGAGCGACGACGAACTTATTACAAGAATTAAATAAATAAATAAAATAATCGCTAATAATCACGTGGAAGGCAATGGAAAACCACCACGTTCAACATCATATGCGCACTAGGTCAGTACACAGCAGACCCACACGGGACTGCATTGGTAGCGCGATAACAAGCAGCTACTATCAGTTCCGAATGTAGTCTTGCGTGTGTACACATTCGTACTGTATATAAACAATCGCTATGAACACTATGCCTGTGTCTGTACAGCTGAGATGTACGAATAGGTAGTCGCCGACTCTCAGGAATTAAGTATGGCACCATAAAGAAGAACCACATTAAAGCTTTATATGTAAAAAATAAATAAATAAATAAAAAAAAAAAAGAAGGAAAAAGGATAATAATTTATCCTTTAAAAACTGATCGTTATAAAAAATTAATAGCGCTTTCTATTTAGCATATGTGGACAAAATTAGCTGTTACATATTATTAGTATTACCCTGGAAGCTGTATGAAACATTTACGCGTAATAGCATCTAGGAAATTACCCCAAGATATCCAGCCATTATACATATCGCGGCGAGGAAAAGAATTTTAATCCACGTTATTCCTGGCTAGGATTTGTAGAAATTCCATCGAACGCTGATGGAAGAAAAGAAATATATACACCTTCCTTCAGCGTAATATTGCGATGGTCAGTCTTTATTAAACTTCAGTAAATATGTTACTTCGCTTTAGTGTGATGTCTGCAACGGAGCACCATCATATTATTAAAACTAAATACAATAAAATAATTAAACGGATCGCATTTAAAATCTTTGAATTTGCTATGTCCATAGAAGAGCCGATTCGGTCATTAAATTTCTACTTAAGGTCCAGTTTGCAAATGAAGCAGGAAAAACATGTGTTTTTTAAATATTTCGATGCTCGTAGCCAAAATATGAACGGGGTAAAAAAGACACAATAGATAGATAATGAAACTTTTTAGTTATTTCGAAACGTAGGAGTGTGCAACACAGAATAGAATAGCAAATGGAATTAGGAATGTAGACGCGTCGCAGTGAGTGAGATAAAAGTAAGTCCTTTTAAGTGACTCTGTTCATCCCCTGCCTATACTATACTTCTTTTAATTAGGCTAGTTGGTAAGGGCGATGGTTTCATTATTATTATTATTATTATTATTATTATTATTATTATTATTATTATTATTATTATTACTATTACTATTACTATTATTATTATTATTATTACTATTATTATTATTCCTATTATTACTATTATTATTATTTAACGCAATGAATACCGAAAGGGACCTCTTTTTTAAGTATTCATAGTTTGCTCTTCATTATTATTTCAATTTTTATAATTTCCTTAAATGTAAATAGATTTTTTATTATTTCCGACTGTCCTTTTTGCACACCACGCTCAATGGGCTAGCCAGTGGCAAAATCCGACCCTCTGTCCATGACCTTTCTATAATTCCTTTAATTACGCTAGCTGCCAGTAAAGGGCGATGATTTCCTGCACTAATTTTTATCGCATTAATGGCCGCGGGGGTCTTTTTTTATTCGTTATAATTTTTTTTTTTTTATTTCCCTTTTGTCATTTCTTCAGGTGTAAACAGATTACCTTCACCACTCTTTTTCCCCGTTTTCTTTTTATCTTCTTTTCTTCTCCTTGCTTTTCCCCTTCTTTAGCCTCTATCTGTTTAAAATGTATCAGTGCTTTCTGTTACTATATTTACTTCATTACACTTCTTCCTCTTTTTCTTTTATTAATTGCGCACGCCAAACAAGGACCTACACCCAGAAACAATAAGAAGGAAAAAAGCCGTCAGTTAAAATTTGGTTCGGTCCGATCCGGACAATATAAAGGAACTAATGGATAATATAATGCATGGCAAGGGGAAGGACAGAATATAGGATGCACAGTATAGAAGACATGAATATAGATTACAACGCTCGAAACCACCACTGTCATTGCATTATTCTCGAATAATTGAACGTTATGCTTTCGAATCTTGTGCTACAGTGGAACAGCCGTAGTTTCAATACTAATAAAAGTATACACTTACGGTAAGATTAGCATCGTTGTTCTCTGAAAGGCTTAGGGATTCTGCCGGCATCACTATCAAAGGCTTCAATACGCTTAGGTCAGACCCAATTTCAGTTACGGAGGTTAATCTTAATGAGAAGTAATGTTCCTTTTTTCTCTCGCAGCGTTTATTCTTCTCTGTCGTTTGATCCAACTTAGCTTTTTATTCACATCTCAATTCCCACTAGATTTGCTCATTCTGTACATTTTGTTTCTCATTACATTCTTCCATATATATATATACATTATACACTGATTACAACGTAATCTTAGTCTACTCCCCATTAAAAAAAATGTTCCAATTTTATGTAACGTTTATTATATTTTGTAGGATTTTTGTTATTGTTATTTAAAAAATGTCACAATTTTATGTAACGAAATATGTAATGAAAAATGTAATGAAACAATATCTTAATTTTATGTAATGAAAGTTAAATGTTAGGATAGGATTTTTGTGATTATGTTCTTTTTTTCGTGTTGATGTCAGTAAGAATTACGTCGTAAATTTTGATCATTATATACAAAGTATAGAAGAGAAAGAGACAGAAATGAAAGCAAGAGGGGTCAAGGGGCACAGTTCCTTGTGAGGCCAAAATGGCCGAGTTTATATATATATATATATGTATATATATAAATATATATATATATGTATATACCCTTGATAAGGTATCATGGATTGTGAAGTTAAGCTTTTCATAATGGTACTAAGCCTAATGGATCTAAGGAGAATACTGGGGCTAGTTCCTTTCTACTTCGGATCCGCCTTTACCTTCCCAGATTTTTCTGTCACCCAATTATTTCAGGCTGGGTAAACCTGGGAGCGATTTGGATCCGGAACGACACAAATCTCGAACTTGATTTGGTAGCCAACCACCTTAACCACTAGACGGTATTCCATACTCTGTTATTAAAAATCTTTCCGACTCCAAATTTAATGCTCTTCCATTAATTCTGTATAGTGGCACAATTTTGCCACTCTGGAATTCCTTTATATCGTAATTCCTATTTTGAAGAAGAAATCCAATTTCCTCCTTCAAATTGCTGTAGTACCCTTATGTTCAGTGTAATTTGTCGGAGACGAGGTCGTATAATTTTAGTAAGTTCCTGTCGACCGAGTAATTGAAACCTGTGTCAGTTTCTTGATTCTTGCGCTCTTTCGGCAGATTGCTCGTCGGCAAAATCGGCGAACCCTAATAAATGTCTCAAACTAAAATGTTCGTTTTACTTCTACCCCTTTCTTTCACTGGCCGTTTCCGCTGTACTTAAATGTTGCCCTCTTTTTTCCGTTTAAAGCGAACGGAGGAGAAAAATAGACAGTTACAGTTGAAACGCCGTGCTGGCGTCTGAGGAATCGAGGACGCAGTTGTGTAAATTGCGCCGTTGATTAATAAGTAGGCTAGCGAAGTTGGCAGTGGAGCCGGGGGAAGTGATTCTAAGTAAATAATAGGAGGTGGCGGTGAAAAGCTTTCACAGGGCACATAGATATTTATGCGTGTGTCGGTGTGCGCGTGCCTATCCATGCAAAGAGACAGATTAAAGAAGAACCTGCACTAGGAAATGCATAATTTCCGAATATTATTCAACCTTTATTTTTGGTATTTCGTATTTTATCGCTGCCAGAATCGTCGGGCATTAGTCAGCCTAGACACAATGGCGAACAGATTCAGCGGACGTGGTGGCTATATAAAACGTTTAATCAGGAACACGGTAGCAGTTCAAAGTTCGAAACCGGGTGCCGCACTCGGAAGATGGCCGCGGCGAGGCGTTTCGCCTCTTTTCGGTGCGATACACTCTTTCTTATTCCTATTCCTTATTCCTTATTCTCTAAATTGAATAAATTCGTTTTCGAATAGGCAACAGAGCACGCAGCTCTGTCCCGGCTCGCAGACGCAGCCAGCGCGCACAATAACATTACTGCGTACAGTTCGTTTCGTTTATTTGCATTCTTCGAAAATCGCGACTCATCTCCCCAAGCGAACGATTTGATTTTTTTCCCCAATTCCTTTTTTCCTCCTTCATCCGCATCATCTCGCTTCTCCGTCGCCTACCGGTAAATTTCATTTACCAACTGCCGCTCTTTTTCATTTGTTTTCTAACAATATTTTCTCAGCAATCATCTCTACCGCCCCTCTCGTTTTTTCTTATTTCCTTCAACTTTCCTTTTTTCTCTTCCCTTTCCTTCTTCTCTGGGCTCTTCAGTGGCGTGCGTTGCTTGTAAGTTTTTCCTCAATTTTTCAACCAGCTGTAAACGTAAAACATCGTGCCCCGTAATAAAATGCGAAATAAATGAATAAATGCGAACTCGCGGAAAATGTGAATTTCGTTATCCCTGTGCGGCGGAAATAAACTTTCATCTTCGGAAAGCTCAGTGTCTTTGTTATTAGCATTTGCGATTAGTTCGAAATGGCTGCGGTCTATCGAAGGAGCATTTTAAAACGGCTCGGCCATAAATCGGAAACATTCTCTCTTTCTTTCCGAAATTTCTGCTATGATTTTGTGTCAAGCGGCCAAAGACGGGCCGAATTTAGAAGGCTCAGATTTAAAATTGA
The DNA here is from genome assembly GCA_039619475.1 of Icerya purchasi. Lineage (NCBI taxonomy): Eukaryota > Metazoa > Arthropoda > Insecta > Hemiptera > Monophlebidae > Icerya > Icerya purchasi. The sequence goes on along the minus strand of CM077115.1, from coordinate 292,578,479 downwards.
ACAAAAAAATAGCACGAAAGGTGAAAATCTGAAAAATTGAACATCGTATCGGGCCGATGTTAATTAAGAACGGCGTTAACGACTCAATTTCGGACTGTTGAGTTTTTTGTTTTTGCAGCGATACTCTAGCGTTAACGGTCAAGTTATTTCAGATATACACCTACGAAATCCGCTTCCGTCGTATCACAGTGGAAATTTTTCAACCCCCGGTTGACTTTTTCAACTATTCGCATCGGATCGAGTTAATTCTGCGTGTACCATCCGAAGTTTCGACAATACACAATTGTTGCAATACTCGTTATGTAGCCACGAATAATTGTGACCATAAGTTATCGCCTGGTCTCATCACTCTAAATTCTAGTATTACTATTTCGTGCAATCTTACTACCGATTTTGCACCCGTATAAATGTTCGTTAGCAGTTCTATGCATAATTCCTCGCCCTTTTCGTTCTCTTATTACTTCATTTGTCTATACGGAATCGAAAGCTTTTTCCGAATCTATAAAAGCCATTGCGCTAATGTTCATGAACTCTTTCTTTCGACTGATCACACTTCAAATAACGTGTAGGTGGTCTCGGCTGTGCTAAATCCTCGTCTAATTCTCTTGGCTGTGCACCATCCAGTACGTGTTTTATCCTATTATTGGCGAATATCTCGCTGTTAGAAGACTAATAATCGGTTAGCAGTTTTTGATATCCGGCTCGTCTCCTTTCTTATGGATTAGTCTAATAGTTGCACTATTCCCATGATCCGGAATTTCCTTAGGCAGGTGTTATATATATCGACTAGGCATTGTCATGCATATAGGTATATATATATATATATATATATATATATATATAATTCGGCCATTTTGGCCTTGCAAGGGGCTGTGTGACCCCTCTTGCTTACATTTCTATCTCTTTCTCTTCTATACTTTGTATAAAATGATCAAAATTTACAACGTAGTTCTAAATCGGTCCATATGAATAAAATAACATAATCACAGAAATCCTATAAAATATAACAAACGTTACATAGAATTGGGACATTTTTCGTTACATAAAATTGCGAAATTTTTTTGGGACATTTTTTCTAATGGGGGGTAGCCTAAGAATTACGTTGTAATTAATATACGGGGTGCGACAGAGCATAACTTCCTTTTTTTAAATGCGCCACTTTTTTCCCACTAAATTTTGTTAAAGAGAAATAATAACAAAAAATCGAAATAACATACTCTAGATCCCCCATTGGGGCAATATGTATGCTTCTTCCCTTCTTGCAGTTTTATTTCGATTTTCTGTTATTATTTCTCTTTAACAAAATTTAGTAGAAAGAAAGTGGAGCGTATTTAAAAAAAGTAAGTTATGCTATTGCATCCTATATATATATATATCAGTGGAAAATCTTGATCCCCCCCCCCCCGTACTTCTCTAAAACAAAAAATGTTGACACGAAGAATTAACTCGACATATAACCGCACGCGCTACTACGAAAACAAAACCAAAATAAGCCACTTTTTTCTTAATTTCAAAAATAAGCAGAAAACGAATGAAGGAATATTGGGCGCAAATAAAGGCATAAAGAAAGAACGGCAACTAAAATTACGTGGTCCATAGTTGGCCGAAACGAGAAGAAGAAGAAACAAATTTAAATAAAAGAAAATTCAAATATGAACAACAAAATGGAATTAAACAATAAATAAACAAATTAAAACGATTGCTAAATAAAATGACTTTAACTATGCAGTGTGAAATATGTCGTATAATAAATAAAATTTGAACATATTAATGAAAAGGAAAATTACGAAAAAAAATTAAGGAATCTACTTAAACGTGAAATCAATACGTCTGCACATATTAATCAACTTTTCTAAATTGCTGATCTAATAACGTTCGTTGCACTACCGCTTCTGTATCGCTTTTTATTTGCCACAGTCAATTTTGCCAACGGTGCAATTTTGCCAACGGTACATTTCGCCAAGTGTATTTAGAAATTAGCTATGTGATGAACGTCATTTTGTTATGGTAAAATAACGGTAACATAGAAATAGTTTCGCATGAAGAATTACTCAAAATGTTCGATAAACGCTTGCATCCGTTTGTCGTTTGTGTATACTTCTGAATCTACTCTTAGTAACTAGGTTAATCTTCGCTACCAAAATAGTAGTTGTAGATTTCTTTCATTTTCAATTTGCTTTGTACTTCGTCGCATGACTAAAAGTGCCTCGGGATTCGCCTCTGAATATATATATGTATATATATAATGTCCATTACTCTCCGCACAATGAAAGGCAATTTAACGAACTGAAATTCTACAATGTTATCACAACTAGGTAGCGCTTTTTGTATGTACTATTGCCCAAATAAAGCCGCCAGTTCGCACTCATCCTAATAGTGCCTACAAGCTAGGTCTTATAGTCGAATGTAAGATCAATGCTTTTCAGACTACACCGAAAAAGCTCAGAAAACTAAACACTTAAAGTAAATAAACCACTATTACCTATGCATCCGATATTCGATTTAGGCTCACGCGTTGTTTCCATTCTCACCTTTCTTGCTACAGGTTTGTGCTTGCACAGTTCGCTGATACCATTTCAACTCATACCATTTTCACAGCCTGCCTGTACTATAATATATCATAACAATTAAGGTCGTTTTGACGCACATTGAGAACAATTTATTGATCCGAATTTCTTTTTCGATCGTGTTTCTCTTTTGTAATTTTTTTTAAAAATATAATACTTATTTATAAAATATCAGTTCGTGTTCAAAATAAATGTATTTAAGTACCGGTTTATAAAACGCATCCTCTGGCGAAAGGTCTTGGTCGGTAAAAATTCTTCTTCTTCTTCTTCTTCTTTGATTAACGTGCCGTGTACTGCCGCCTAGGCCAGAGGCACGGATAAGATAAGAGTTAGATGGAGTGGAATAGATTAGTGGTCTTGAGAAAACGTAGGAGGCGTTCAATTTTGTCGTGGCGGTCAGATAGGATTTCGGAAAGGTTGGACGACTGGAGAATTTGTACTCTGTATGAATTATAGGTTGGACAGCTGACGAGTAAATGTTGGATTGTGACAGGAGAATTGCAATTGGAACACAGTGGAATAGGTTGTCTGGACAAGAGGTGACTATGAGTAATTTTGGAATGACCTAGGCGGAGTCTTGTGACAACGATTTCATTTCTTCGATTGGTGAATAATGAAGTTTTCCATGGTCGAATAGTATCTCGAATTGAGCGCAGCTTGTTCGTGTTTGGGATGTCGGTCCACTGTTTTTGCCATGTTTGAAGTGATTTTTGCAGTATATGGGCTTTTAGATCCATTGGCGGAATTTCAATGTTCGGTACCGGAAAGAACAATGAGCCTTCTTTTGCTGCCGTATCCGCGAATGAATTCCCCTGTATCCCAACGTGTGATGGGATCCATGCGAACGAAACACGGGTACTTGTACTACAAAGAATGCGAATAATTTCCTTGGCTATTGGGTGTTGGTGAGGAGAGTTGTATTTTTGAACTGATGTGATCGCGTTTAATGAGTCTGTACATATGAGGTGTGGGGAATGAGGATCGGAATTTATTACATTTTCTATTGCAAGTTTTATAGCAAATAGTTCCGCCGAAAGAATACTGAATAGTACCGGAAGAGAGTAACGAAGAATAATTTTTTTATCGGATGCTACTCCACAACCTGTGCCTCGAGGTGTTTTGGAGCCGTCAGTAAAAACTATTTTGCAACTGTCATATTTGCTGATCATGCATTGATATGCGGAACGTAGAATGCTCGGACATGTTTCTCTTTTTGAGAATTGCTGGAGTTGAAGATCTATGTCGAGATGCAGGTTTACCCATGGAGGTGTTGGTGCTGTGGTTAGTTGATATGTCGGCGGTAAAGTGAATTTCATCGAATCCAAGATTTCAGTAACTTGCTTATAAAGAGTGGGCACCGATGTATGGGGCGATGGTCGAAGTGAGTTCAGCGAAGGAAGGTTAATCGACGACTTAAGACGAATCCACGTTTTTAAAATGCTCCGGTCTCTGTAAATATTGAGAGGAGGAATACCAGCTTCACAAAGAACGCTAACAGATGGAGAAGTAGGAAAAGCGCCAATAGCGAGTCTCGCAGCAGTATGATGTATTGTATTGAGTGAGTTGATGATATTTTGATTAGCCGAAGAGTATATTACAGCGCCATAATTGAGTCTTGATTTAATCAGTGTTTGGTAGATTTTCAACAAGGAGGAACGATCTAAACCATACAATGTGCTAGCCAGTTTACGAATTGAGTTTAGTTTTTTGGTGCAGCCTGTTTTTAGTTGGTTGATGTACGGTTTCCATGTAAGTTTTTCATCCAGAATGATTCCTAAATATTTTACAGTATCTGATGATGGAATGGTTACGTTGTTTAGTTGGACTGAAATTTCATGACTACAGCGGCGAACTCTGCAGAAATGAATAGCGGTAGTTTTCGTGTTTGAGAAATTGAAGCCGTTGTGGACTGACCAAGCCTGTAATTTGTCGACTGTTTCCTGTAGTATTGATGTTCCGAGGGACAAGTCTGAACAGGAGATGAATATAGCTAAGTCGTCTGCAAATAAAGAACATTGGACAGGCGGGTGTATTTGTTCCGGAATGTCATTTATGGCTATGTTGAAGAGGGTAGGGCTGAGAACGGAGCTCTGAGGAACACCGTTCTATAGATCCTGCGGAGCTGATTTAACTGATCCTAGTCGGATATGAAATTTGCGACTCGATAGGAAATTTTGGACGAAGTGTGCTAGATGACCGCGAACTCCCCAGCCATGAAGAGTTTTTAAAATTTTTTCTTTCCAAGTATTGTCGAAGGCTTTGGATATGTCAAAGAATATTGCCAGTAGGTGATTTTTACGAATAAATGATGTTTGTATCGACTGTTTGAGAAAAAGCAGTTGGTCGATCGTTGATCTGCTCGCTCGAAATCCGCATTGTGATTCGGTCAGGAGGTTGTTAGATTCGATAAGACATTGCAGTCGTGCGTTTATGATCCGTTCCAGGAGTTTGCAGAGAACACTAGTGAGCGAAATAGGTCTGTAGCTGTCTAATAACATTGGATTTTTATTTGGTTTTGGAATCGGAATAATTTCGGCAGTTTTCCATGAGTCAGGGAACGTGTTCGTTGTCCAGATATGATTAAAAATTGATAGTAAGATGAGAATAGCTGGCTCAGGAGCATTTTGGAGCATGTAAGCATGAATGCTGTCCGGTCCGATTGCAGTTGGTTTCAATTTTTTGATACCTTGTTGTAATTCTTCGAGCGTAATAAGACGGTTGTAAGGTTCTTTATTGTCAGAGTGGAAATCGAGTCTTACGGAGGCGAGATTTCTTTTGTGATTAAGTGCTTCTAGTGAGAAATTCAAGTTGCTGGATTGAAAAGCTATAAATTTCGCGAGCGATGTAGCTATTTCGTTTAAGTCTGTGCTGATATAGTTATCCAATTTGATGCTAGTGGGAATTGGTGAAAATTTTTTCCTATCAAGCCCTCGAATTTTTTTCCAGACTGTAGTGGTAGAGGTGAAACAGTTTATAGTTTGTACGAATTTCTGCCATGAAGTTCGTTTGGCCTGTTTTAAAGCGTATCGTGCTTTAGCGCGAAATTTTTGATAATTAACATGATTTTCCAGAGACGGAGCGGCTTTTAATTTTTTTTAGTGCTTTTCTTCTATTACGTACAGCGGCGGAGCAATCTGTGGTCCACCATGGGACTGCGTTTTTACGTAAATGTGTAATTTGAAGAGTCATAGAGTTCGCGTGATTTACAATAATATTTGTGAACGATTGGACGAGGTTTTTGGCGTTTGAAGTTTGACTGACTTCGAAGCTGGCGACTGATGGAAAGGTTGAGCTATATATTTTCCAATCTTTTTTGCGGTAGTTGTACTTTATGCTTTGAATTGGGGATATAGTTTTGCTATGCTTGTGGTGAACGATTACGGGAGTATGATCGCTTCCAGCGAGATCATCATGGTTGAAAACTTCAACAGCGTTCAGAATGGCTGGGGTGGTAATAATTAAGTCCAACATTGACCATGTCTTGTGAGAGAAGTTATAGTGTGTTGGATCCTCGGGATGTAGCAGTGCGAGATTGTAGTAGGAAATAAGTTCTTCAATGATTCTTCCTCTAGAGTTGTAGCATGATCCACCCCAGAATGGGGAATGAGCATTTAGATCTCCGCAGATAAGAAAAGGACTTGGAAGAGCTAAAATGAGTTTGCTAATGTCTTCTCGAGTGATATTATCTCTTGGAGGTAAATATATTGAACAGATAGTGAGTGGTGATGAAATATATATGGTTGCTGCAACAGCCTGTATAGTTGTCTGTAATTGAAGCTGGTTGAAATTGAGGTAGTTTTTAACGGTTAAACTTACTCCTCCGGATGCCCAGTTCGAAGAGCAGTTTGTTGATATGATGTTGTAGTTCGGAAGATATAAGGTTTGGCTATTCTTAAGATGTGTTTCCTGCAGACATATTATAGTTGGATCATAAATAGACTGGATAAATTTGAGATCTTCTCTATGCCTATAAACACCATTGCAGTTCCAGCTGATATATATTTGAGGTACGTCCATATTTCGTTCACTTATGGAAAAATAGATGTTTCCTAAGGAGATGGTTGGGCTTCGGTCGCAGAGGTACTGGAATTCTGCAATGCTTTCAGCTTTTTCAGAATCTTGGTTAGGTGCACTTTTGTGGATCTATCCTTTATAGGGGGGTGAAGTTCAGCCAACATCCTGATCATCGAGTCGCTAGGAATTTTGAATTCGTCGGCAAGAATTGATTGAATTTCCGGAGCAGATTTTCTTTTAGACATGTCCACAAATAAAGCAAAGTTAGTGGTGGAGAGCGGATATTCATTTGCTTTGAATTTTTCGTTAATTGTTGCCTCGAGAGGTTTTAGAACCTCTTTGAGAGTGCTTAAAGATTCATCTGCTTCGGTTCCCGTATCCGATGAAAGTCCATCAGACTCATCTGGAAGATCATTGGAATTTTTAAGTTTTTGTTTTTTCACGCCTTTTTTCTTTGTTCGCACTATCGCTTCTGTAGGCGTGAGTTGGGTATCACTAATTTCCATTGGCGATGAAAAGTTACCTGATGAAGATGAAGTAGATGGCGGCGATCTTTTGAGCGGAAGGGATGGGAAGTGTTCAATTGCAGTTTTTTCGGATTCTTCTGTTTGAGAAATTGGTGCGCTGATTTCTCGTTGAGTGTCATTTTCAGAACTATCAGCTTCGATAGTACAATCTTCGGCTCGATGCCCCTTTGATTTACACTTGAAACAAGTGAAGTCGTCAAATGTAATGAAGATTCTGTGGGAAACATTTGCGTGGTCTAGAACAAATGATCCAGGTAAGTTAGCTTCTTCGATATTGGTGGTAGTATAGACTTGTCTTCGCCAGCTAATGATATGACCAAACAGTTGATCATATGGATTAACTCTTAAGATGGCGATATCAGATGTGATTTCCAGTTTTAATTTATTTACGACATAATCTTGTAAAATTTTGTTCGGCAACGTTGACGGGACATTGGAGAAGATTATTCGTTTGGCTGGGGTCTTTTGCCTTCTGCATTTAATAAAGTTGTCTTCGATTTTGAAACCGCCGTGTTCGATCATGAAGGTTTCTACTAACGAGGAATCTTTTAGATGAATAATGACACGGCTTACTTTAGCAGCTGCAATGATATTAAGGGGTCCTCCAACGAGATCTTTAATGGCGATGAGATAATCACGGAGTTTATATTCTAGTACACAGTTGAACACTATACCTTGTTCTTCTGTAGGGTAGTTGAATGTTGTTAGTGGAGTAATTTTGTTTTTTGTGACTTGAGAGTACGACGGAGTTGAGTTTGGAAGGAGGTTTTAACGGTAATAGTTGGGAAGGTAAAGTTTGAGGGGAGGAATTTTGAGCCATATTAGCAATCGGGCTGAGCCGATTGCTGGTATTCCCAAGTTTATGCGTGATTATTTAATAAATTGTTACTTATATATAATAAAAAAAAAAAAAAAAAAAAAAAAAAACGTTACGATAAGATAAAATAACAATACGCACTAGAAATACACGACGCACCAGTTCATGATAGAAATTGTTACTTACAAAATAGAACAAAACACGTTTTTAAACAATAACACAAGCGATAAGATAAGAAAAAATGCACAAAGATGAACGCAGAAACACACAACCGTACTGGTTCATTAGTAACACGAATCTCTATTAAACGAAAAGAAAGATAATTCTAAAGAGCTCAGCGTTTTAAAAGATTTTGAGACCCCCCTCCCCCCACCCTGATAGATAACGGTTCTAGACACATAGACTGCGTTTTTAATATGACTTAATAAATAATAAGCGATGTTATAACGGAAGAAACGTTTGTCATTTGGTTCGGGTCCCCGGAATCAGCATTGTACTGATATTAAACGTTCTGTTTAATTGTGCTGGCGTAAGACTGAACCTCGAAATTCGGCTAGTATTTTATCCGGACAGAAGTGGATATTTTTGTTAAATATAGAAAAATTCTGCTGAAAGAAAAGAAAAACGTCTACTCAGGTGTTGCCATTTTTCTCCCAAGAAGATTGATTGTAGGGTTAATTTGGCTGCTAACCGGAAAGGAAAAGTGAGCGATAGGCCGGAGGTAAAATTCGATTCATGTTTTTGTTGCATTTTTTGTTTTTTTTGTTTTTTTTCGGCGTAAATTTATATTCAGAAAACGCGCCTTGCCTAATTATTGACATGAAAATTATAAATGTTTAATGAACGATGTCGAGTTCAGTGGAATTTGAGATAAGGGAACAATGTGCCGAGTAGTTTCAATGAAACACGGAACAAATGAACAGTGTCGAGTGAAACAGGGTAGCGACCGTTTGTAATTTAAAAACAAAACTGATTTTACAATGCTAAAATGGTGCGACAATATTCGTATGAAAAAATCCAGCAAAAAAAGAAATTTTCGAAATGTTTTCAAGTCGAAAAATTGCGTTTCGTGGTTCTATTTAATGAAGAATATAAATAACGTGGCTACTTCATCAGTTAGCTTAGTGTTTGCAGCGTTCATCGGACTTTTGTCAATAAAATGGTGGGAATTTTCATGGAAAAGTGGGCAAAAAAATTTAAAAGGTTAATTTAATGATTAGTTAGCGGCCAAATGGTATTTAAAGTCAGGCCAAAAAAAAAAGAACCAGCTGTGTGAAAAGTGACATTGTCAGTCCGATCCTTAATTTGATAAGAGAATTGCTCTTTTCAAAAGTTAACCCGGTAGAAGGGCAGGGATACTTCCTTCCGCGCAACTAAATATCCGTATGAGACGTAATTTTCTTCGGGTTTTCACTGAATTTTCTATGACTCAGTTGTTTTTTCTCACTTTTTATTTTCACTCGAGATAAGTTCCCTTTGATTTTGTTTTCAGTTATTTCAGTTTTCTCCGCGTTAATCAGCGTATCTCCGATTTATTCGACATCTGTTCCAATTATATCGCCGGAACTGAATTTTTCAATGCTCTAAGCTTTCTCTTTTTATTCATTTCACTGCCTTCCTTACCGCTACGAAAAGCCACATGGAATTGACTTTGGCCTCTTCGTCGTAATTCGGGTCTGCATCGTTTAAAGCTCCTTCCTTTAGCTTAGTTTCCACATGGAATTTACTGCTATCTTACTTCTATTTTCGTTGCTTTCTTTTTCTCTTTATTTTTTTTTATGGTTTTCTATAAAAAGTTCTCATAGTGTAAAAAATTTAAAAGTATTCCTTCTTATCTCCTCTTCTTTTTGCTTCTTTCGAGTATGAAATACCGCTCATTTACTGTAACTTTTTCCGCTTACACTCAGTCAAGAAGATCGATCTTCACAGTTGATTTTTAGTCATTCAAGCATTAAAGATGATTGAGTTACGTTATCGTGTCTCCTTCCATTGTCATCTACTAAAACTAGAGGCGTGTTTTTGTTCCTTATAGAAATTATTTCTTTTCCTTCTAGTTTTGTTATTTTTAAATATTTAAAAATGCAACTCCCTTTTTCCATTCTGGGAGTAGTAATGCCCTCGTTGACGAAACCTTTCGATGTTTCTCCTTTCATGAACATAAATAACAATATCACTGAATTCTGTTTTAAGCCTGATTGTGATGTAAAATATTAATTTAAAAAAAATACTCGACTACGAATTTAACCTGAGCAGTTGCGCAAAGTGTCTTTCATCGTGTAGGATAAATTTGAATTAGACCAGTTCTTGAACTGTTTTTTTTTTTTAAACGTATTACCATCGCAGTGTATTTTCCCGAGCGATAGCTTGAACGTATTTATTTATTTGGCGGAAATTGTACAAAACCTTTTTAGAAGAGTTATTGTTGTTCTTGGGCTTGAACGAATTCTATTGGACAGTTATATCAGTTAACCGGCTCAGCGATGTCCATGTAGAGAAATAAACGTCGGAGAACATTTCTTACCAATGTAATAATTGACTGGTTAATGGCAGTCAATTGTTTCTCGATAGTTTCGATGAATTTAAAAATATGCTGAAATACTTTTGCTTATTGCAAGCAAAAACAAAGCTGATAATTCAAGAAGGAGGATTCTATTTTTTGGATGTATTTTAGGATTCTGTATTTTGTATGTTCCTTAAGACATCCACTTTTCATCTAATCATGATAGCCGGCACGATTAGAGGAAAACACGACTATTTGTTTTTCAAATTGTTTGAGAAAATTCTTTTTATTTAAATTTTTTTTCATTATGCTTGATTAATATTCGCACAAGCAGGCGCTTTAAGCTGAATTAGTGTTAGGCTGATGCGTGGAACGATTGTTGAGTTAGGTATGGCGAGTGACGCCATGTAACGAGGCAATTTCGAGGTTCCAGAGAGGAGAGATTGTTGCAAAAATCGTGGTGTAAGTCGTGCGCAAGGTAAAACTTGCATGCGTTTAGCAACGTAAAATTGAAGGAAAAATAGACATTCCATAGCTAAAAATCACGCAACCAAAGAGAGACACAAAAACCATCTGAACGTCATTTAAGAAATAGTTTTAACAGTACTTGAAAATCGATTAAACGATTAATATCAGGTTTAGATTTGCTACATCAAATGTTTCGAGTCAAATGATACCTAGAAATGCGAGATCGTTGTGTATCAACAACAAGACTGGACGGAAGAGGAATATATTTTCTAGTTGTCTGTATTGAAAAGATTTTAAATTAACTCTTACTGCAACGAGTATTAACTTCTGGGCAATGATAAGAGAAAATACAATAATTCGAATGTTATACAACGAAATATGTTCGCGTAGTATTTTTATTTATTACTGTTTTTTTTTTTTTAGAGGGGCTTATCAATTAGTCTAGTGCAAGCGAAATTTTTCTATACTTTCAATGTACGGTAGCGGGATTTAAACCACAATTTTACATAAAATCTTTACATTAAGTTTTCCAAACAGATGATATCGATTAAATTTTATCTTTAAAACTTTTCAAAACAGGTTTACGACAAAAAAATAATCTAAACGAGAAACGTGGGAGTCAAAACAGCTAATTATGAATAGCACACAACAGCGAAGAAAAAAAAAAAAAGTGCGAGATCATGTTCTATTGCAAAGTTCGCTAAATAACACACTAGATTTATTTCAGCTAATCTTTTTGATAGCAATACAATCTAGCGCTTTCGAATGTCAAAAATCAGTTATCATTTTAGCAACAGTATTGAATATGTTTTCGAGGATTTTATAAGTCCGCCTTAACGCTTTAAATTTGCTTTCAATAATTAACAGTTATTATCGATTTAATTTGCAAAATTATTTTTAAGTTGTTCAGATATTGAGACTCTTTTCTTTATTGTCGTTAATGTCAAAAGTAGATAAATAAATGAAATAAAATAAAAAGAAAAATAGAATATAAAAGTTACAACAAATAGAAAATATAACAAATAAATTTAAGAATAAAATGATTGCTTACTTAGAATATTGAGTTGTGTTTTTAGCTGATGATGGATTATACCCGTAAACGTTTCTAAGTAAACAATCATTTTATTCTTAAATTTGTTTGTTATATTTGTATTTGTTATAACTGACTATACTCTATATTTAACCAGCAGGATGTTTTATTAAAAAGAAAAATATTTTATTTTCAACTGTTTATTATATCCGCGTAAAGAACAAAGAAAATGATCGTTAACTGTTTAGCAATTTTAACATGATATTTTATATTACTAATTCCTATAAAAAAAAATTAACGTAACTTCAGTCGTCACGATTAGTTGCTTTTCCGTTTCGGAGGTCTCGATTCCGGGCGACGAAGGAAATTATTACGAAAAGTTAAAGAAAAATACTCGGGATTTTGTTAAGAATATAACGATGAATCAAAGTATTCGAAATAAGAATATAATATACAGAGTAAAAACTGAAAAAGAGTTAAATTTTTATGCTAAAAAGAGGGTTTTTATTATTTAGTATTTAATCGTTTGAGAATAATTATGTTTACGTTTATTTATATAATAATTTTCAGGTATATTCATTAAGTTTCCTTTATCATAATAGGAAGCCAAGACTGTTACCGTATTTTCTAATGCGTATTAAGTTTTTATTAGACGTTCAGTGTATGTAGATTTTGATTAATTTCATTATTATCGATGGATTTTACGTATTCCTTGTATCTGCTTCTGATTTTTCTACTTATTTGACCAATATATGATTTTGCAGAATTTGTGCAATTTATTCTGTATATATCGTTACTTTCATAAGTATTATTACTTATTGTATTTAAAGTATTTCATTTCTTAAATTATTTTTAGTTTTGAATGCTACACATAATCTTTTTTTTTTTTTTAAATATTTATAAATGTGAATGTTATTTAACCTTTATTATTAATGATTATCTGTTTTCTGTATATATTTCGATTTCGATTTTATTTTGTAGATTAATCTATTATTTATTCATCGTAGCTATTAGTTTTTGTCAAGGTTTTCAATATTTTTATTTGTTTCTTTATTCGAATTCATTGGAGTATTTAATGAAATATGCATGTTTTTGTTGATTTGGGTGATTCAGTGTGTTTTATGAATTATGTTGTCGGTTGTTCGTTTTATGTATTGTATGTTAATTTATATTTTTTGCCTTTATTATCGTTATACCTAAAAGATTGATTTTGTTATTTTCTTCTTTTCCCATTGTGTATTAAATGTTTTTGAATGAAATCTTTTTCATTTATTTATTTAATTAATCAATTTATTTCTTTTTTTGGGCTCGTCAACCGGGGAAATTAGGAAAGGAAAGAGTCAATTATATCTTCATACGGTATCAAATGTTGCTAAAAGAAAGAAACAAATATTAGGAATAATCTGTGGAGAGGGGAAAGATAGAACATAAGAGGCGCAATATGGAGTAGGACAAGTCGCAGCAGACTGAAGTAGAAAGCAGAACATTCAGCAGAAATAAATCAACACTTAATAAACACATGAAATCGTTTAGAATATTATTTTCAGTATTATTATTGTTATTTTTATCAAATATTATTTCATCTACATATGTAATATATTGTGTTGTGTTATATTTTTGGATTGCATATTCCATATTTCTTTTAGATTTTTTGTAAAAATATTTCATTAAGAATGTGCGACGACAAAGGTGAGAATATACGTAAACCATTATTTTTTACATATGTGGAATTGTTAATATTAAATTTTGTTCAATGACCGTTTTTTGATTTTGTGATTGCAATAAATGGTATTAATTTGTTTAATGTGTTTTTAATTAAATATATTATTTCCCTTGTAGGTGTATATTTGTATACAGATTTGACACATCGTAGGAAATTAATTTTACGTTATTATTTATTTTTGTATTTTTTTAGTTTCTGAAGATAAATTTGTTATTAATTAGTACATTATTTTTTTGAAGTTTCAGTTATTGATTTCGATATTTTATAAGAAAGAGCACTGCTATGATTTATTAGTAGTCTAATCGGTTTATAATTTTTATGTATTTTTATTAGAGGGACTTATTGGTGCTTTTGAATTCATATTTATTAAATATTTAGCTTCAGTATTATTCATTACGATATCTGATTCTTTTATTAATGGGGTTTGTTTTTATTAATTTTATACTATTTTAAGAATTTCTTTTTTTTTCTTTTTTAAATAATTTCATATTGATAATTACAAGACTATTTATCTGCTTTCACAATAAGACTATTATTTTGTTCTGATTTTTTATCGATATTTTAAAATGACTTTTGTATTTTTAAATGTTCAATATTTGTTTCATATTTCTTTAAAGTATTCCAAATAGCACGAGTTGCCTCGGCTGACTAATTGTTTGGTCATCAATAGATAATGTTTAAACTGCAGATTCAATTTCAATAATGAAATGTTCATATTGCTTTTCGCTGTGCGTGTATAATATTTGTGACATCTTACTGTTTTTTTTTTGTATATTGGAGTACATAATATCGACGATGTTCCGGACAAAACGTTTTTTTCTTTTTTGAATTTTTGCCTAACTCTTCTGTGTAGATTTTCACGATATGCTAACGCAGAGAGAACTGTTCCGACTTCATGCAATGGCCGCGTGGTGGACGCGGACAGACGGAAAAGAACTTAATGCGAAATGCTAGGCTGCCAGGAATTTAATATCTTTTCTCTTATGTGAAGGACTAAACAGCTACTTGACAGTTTTGTTCAACTACTCTTATCGTCATCGTTGTATATAATATTCTCTTCGACGATTGCACCGTGCGCCCTTAAAAATTCCTTCCTCTAATTTACTACAAACGAGTAGGGCACATCCGCTTCGACTTGTCTGCATTTAACCCTATCAACAACCGGCAGCATCTCTCGCACGTCTCAACTCTGCCGAAAGACTACAATGGAACTGTATGTCGACAGCCTTTCTATTTGGCATTTTTAACGCACGCCGGCGACAAATGAAGCCGAAATAATTTCATCCGCGTCCAAAAACACCCAGCACGCTAAAACACGACATTGTCGTAACCGAGATGACAAGATTAATATATTGGCGGACACGCTCACGCACGCACTGCTCTTAACTGTGCAATATACCGAGAATGCCGCTGTTGACACCAGTGATAATGGCTCGTGTTTGTTATATTGTTCCGGTTGTTTCGTCGCTGGTCATTTACGCCTGATAAACAGGCAACGCTCATATTGAGACATTTTTTCCCCCTCCCCGCGAAACACATGTTCTCCAGCGTGAAATGGAAGCACATTTTCGCTCGCAAAACGGACGAAAAACGCCCTAAAGACGTTTCAGCTGAACTCGGGGGGGTTTTTATTATTTCTTCAGCTGCAGCCTTTGTTGGTAGAAGCGATGAATAATAATTTCACCGTTAAAAAAACCAGATGGATCGAGTGAAAATTTAACGGAATCTGCAGTTTAAATAATTCTCGTCGCTTATCTGATTCCCAAAATGCGTTTTCCCACAACAATGCGTTCTCCTTTTGTAACGATGAAAAATTGACAAAATTTTAATAATTTAATTAAAAAATAATTATAAAACTATTTAAAGACAGCGTTACTCCATTCGAAGCGATCAATATCTGTATAACTCTATTCTTCGCACCTCGCAAGCTCTCTTGACAACCAATCTTTTTTTTTTTTTTTTTTTCTGAACTTCTTTTAGAAAAATCGTTTTCAATTGACTACGTCATTCTTACCCGTCTTTTATTTTAGAAAAATCTTAATAAATGTTCAGCGCAGCATTCGACGTTTTTTATATTTTATATATAAAGTAACATAATCATGGAACAAAAAATGTGTTGTACCCCAGGCTACGAATGACGTAATCATTAATATATGTATTAACGACTATACGTCATTGCGAGTCCAAAGTATGTGCTATACTTTTTGTCCGATGACTCTATGTCTCGTTACGTTATATAAGCAAGCAAAGGTTGAATGCTGTGTTGTACTAAGGCAGGTAAGAATGACGTAGTCAATTGAAAACGATTTTTTTAAAAGAAATTTAAAAGAAAAAATATCTCAACTTACGGTGGTGTGGCCGCATTAAAAAAAAAAAAAGCGTAATGTTTCCGCGTTATTTAAAATTTATGTTACGTTTTCGCGTTACGCAAGCTGTATTATTTTAGAAATTGGCGCTGACCTGTAAATTAAATTTGTTCTTTTCTCTGTACAAATTCCTTAAATAGTAAAATATACGTTTTTATTTAAGAGTGACCTGGTCAATTGAAATCTCGTGTATCTATCCAGTTTGGCCGCTCCTGGATACGTATGTACACGTAGGTAGGTATGTATGTGTCACGCATAACTCAAAAATGGCTAGACGCCGAAAGTTGATTATTTCGAATTTAGCACTATTTTAACATTTAGTTGTGCACCTCTCATTTCGGTGTTACGGTTTTGCCAAAGAGCTACTTCTCTTGAAGGGTTCCGTATAATTTTTTTCTCTTAACCTAAAAAACGGACAGCCGGAGAAAGTTGAAATTTTGTATTCGGTCTGAAATAGTTGGATACCAGAGAAATCTGGGAAATCCCATGAGAAAGGAACTGGCTCCAATATTCTCATCAGATCCATTATAGGCTTAGTACCATTATGAAAAGCTTAACTTCACAATATCCACTTTGTCAAGCATATATGGGACTTACTTTACTTTATTATTATAACATCTAATTGTGTATACCTTCGATTATTGTTACAATCGGTTGAACCAAAGGAGCACTTCTGTTCCCCTCGGTTTCGCGGAACATTTTTTTCATAGTTCAAAAACGGGTAGCTATAGAAAGTCTAAATTTTGGGCTTAGGACTGTTTGTAATATTTATTTGCTACTAACTCGTTTTAATGTTTAATAGTTCTACAAGGCACAATCCTGTGTTTAGTTATTTTTTAATAAGAAATCTCCGCTAGAAAAATCGAATCATACTTTCATTATAAACGGGGTATAAGTTGACGACAATTGCATGAAAACGCAAACGAATTTATCTGTTTGATTAATACGCCTTTACTAATATTCATGACTTTTGGAAAAAAATAAAAATCGATTTTGCATATGGCCCAATAAGTAGCCGAAAGCGCCGTTTTTTGTTGTTTTTTTTAATAATAAATAAATAAATAAATAAATTAAATAAAAATAAAATAAAATAAATGAAAATCGATTTTCTTTTATTTTATTTGTTACTCTATTAATTCATTACAAAATTTTAATTCCCGTACACCAACACGGTAGCGTAGTGGTTAAGGAGCTCGAATACGAAACGAGAGGTCACGTATTTCCGGGCTTATTTCATTTCCGGATTTAAGAAGCCAAAAATATTGGCCATCATGGAAAATCATCCCGAAACGGAAGAAAGAAACTAGCCGAAAATACTCTCTTTGAGTTCGTCAGATTTAGTACGTTGTGAACATTCATGTCAAAGTCCTCGACACCCTGGAGTTCACTTTACTTTCCGCCCATGTTCCTTTCGTATCTGATACTATTAAAAAAAAAAAAAAAATTATGAAACATAATATATTGGATCTCGGATAGGACAGGGCTTTCCTTAATCACCAATTTACAAAATGTTTAACTCATGAAAAAACAGTTATGTTCCCTTTTTTTCTTTATCACACGTTGAAATCACAATTTTTGGTAGACACTACGTCAACATTAACACACCTAATTACGAACATGTTTACACGTGTTCGAAACGTTAAATAGGTGTGTTAATGTTGACGTGGTGTCTACCAAAAATCGTGATTTCGATTGTTAATATGACCAACGAAAACTCTTTACGTATTTTTATCACATATTTTTATTTTTATTTTTTTGAGGGGAGGAAGGAGCATCAATACAATTGGCCCAAGGATTGAGGAAAAAGAAACACAGTGAGTTTAGACCTTTATGTGATCAAAAATGACAATTTAGGGGATAACAGAAAGAGAAAGAGGGGAGATAACGAGCAAGGTATTAGAACAGTGGAATACTGATTAGTAAGAGACGGGCGATGAAAAATTGTTTATAGAAGCGGAAGTACAGAGTGACAGGTATACCATCCATTAAAGCAACGTGAATAGGCACAAGGTCAGCGAACACACATTTGAAGATTACGTGTGTCAATTTTTATTAGGGGAAATTGTAATTTATATAGCTTTAAGACAAGGCTGTGTCCACGGGGTGGGTTTTGGGGGTTAACCCCCCCCCCATGAGAACTGAAATTGCTTAGATACTTCATTAATATTTTGTGCAAATTTTTTTATTACGAGTATAATCAATAACATATGTAATTTTTATTAATGTTTATACAGTAATTCGTTTATTTAAATTATTAATATGTAAATCAAAATGACGGAAATTATTAATAGCATGAATATTAGTGAAAAATGTATTTTTATTTATAAAATAAACATGCGAAGAAAATTTTTAAAACCCCTCCCCCTTTCCAAAATTCTGGGCACGGGCCTGCTTTAAGATAACGCAAAAAGTTACATTATTTTCTTTGGCATGTACGTAATAATGCAATGATTTTACCGGCGGAAAAGTATACGAATGCAAAAAGAAATAGGGAGAAAGAGAAATTGAAGGAGAAAAAAAGAAAGAGTCGGAGCAAATGAGAAAGTAAATGACCATCGAGAGAAGGAGAGAGAGAAACTGATGGGCTTGATGACGAAGTTGGGCGGTGGGATTCGGTTGGCTGCCGATGGTGTTTGTTCGTCTGAGTACCGGTAAGTTATACCAATCGTCCGTAACAATGGTATTAATTAGTATGCCGCCTATACCATTTAGTGACGCGTAACTCTACCTTCCCGTTTTTGCGCTGCGTTAAATTTTTTATCAGAATATCTAAATTCTTACGCGAGAAATCGTCTCTACTCAAGTGATACTTTTCTTAAAAAAAAACAAAAACAAAAAGAAACAAAAAGAAACAAAAAAAAACAACAAAAAAACCAAAAAAACCAAAAAAAAAGCAAAAAACAAAAGATTTTTATCTTTATTAGTCGTCGCTATAGCCTAGTTGCTAGAGCGATTGACTTCCGTTACGGAGGTCACGGGTTCGATCCCGAGCGACGGCAGAACTTATTACAAGAATTAAATAAATAATCGCTAATAATCATGTGGAAGTGGCAAACCACTACGTATAACATCATATGCGCGCTAGGTCAATACACAGCAGACACACACGGGACTTCTTCTTCTTTATAGTGCCATACTCAGCTTCTGAGCGTCGGCGTCTACCTATTCATACATCTCAGCTGTACAGATATAGGTAGTGTACCAGGCAATTATTATATGCAACGCAAGTGTACACACGCAAGACTTCATTCAGAACTGATTAGTAATCGTTTGATTTATCGCGCTACCAGTGCAGTCCCGTATGGGTCTGCTGTGTACTGACCTAGCGCACATATGATGTTAAACGTGGTGGTTTGCCATTGCCTTCCCCACGTAATTATTAGCGATTATTTTATTTATATATTTAATTCTTGTAATAAGTTCTTCGTCGCTCGGGATCGAACCCGTGATCTCCATAACGGAAGTCAAGCGCTCTAGCAACTAGGCTATCGCGACGACTCACACGGGACTGCACTTTTGTAAAACGATATAAATCAAACGATTACAATCAGTTCTGGGTGTTGTCTTGCGTGTGTACACTTTCGTACTGCATATAACAATTGCCTAGTGTACACTAATACTTATGTCTGTACAGCTGAGATGTACGAATAGGTAGTCGCCGACACTACTCAGCAATTAAGTATGACGCTACAAAGAAAAAGAACACGTCGAAAGAAAGAAAGGCAAGCTTGTCCGATTGTAAATTGTGAAGTTGGTTTTATTTTCACGAAGAATTATAGCGCAGTATTTAACATAGACCCGCGCAAATTTGTTTCGTTCCGATTCCGTTGCAGATCGCAAATAGGTGCTCGAGTGGTTGTTTACACAGTAGCGGAGTAGGTAGGTATGGAAAAATTATACGAAAAGCGGGCCGGATATAAATCTGACAGGATAAGGAACGGAAGAATGATGGATGGCGGACGGAGATACATTCTAGATGATTACTTTAAAGGGGATTTCTAGAAGCAGACAACAGGTAAGCTCGGAGTAAACAAACGAGTTTCCCGCTTCAGTCGAGGCCGAATTCATCTCAGAAAAAAAGCTCTTCTTCGTAAAAAGACTTCATTTATTCACATAAATGAAGTCTTCAAACGTTTCATCATACATTTTCTTGGCGCCTTATTTACACTAGTTCCGGTCTCCTTCTTATCTGTGTGTGTGCGCGTGCCTCGTCTAGAATTTTTCCATTTCTTTCCAGTGTGACTAACTGTCAGAGTTCTTATTTATCATTTATATACTCTAGTCGGTTTATCGCATACATCAGCGCTGCCAGCGAATTTTTATTACGAATCATCGCGATAACAACGTTTACAGCTATTAGCCTGAGCGAAGTCAATTCTGTTAAGTGAGTAATTTTTCAAAACTTCCAATAGCCTGCATACGAAAACTGCGTCAGGCTGTGCGGTAATATTTTCCTTAAGCATTTCAGATGTAGAATTAACGATTTTTCTCGCATATGCATGATAAACTATTCGAAAATAGTCGAATACGTTAAAGTCCGCTTTTCAAAAAAAATGAATGAAAACATTTTATTTTCCTTTTTATTAAAAATGCGCCCCGCAACGTGTGGCGATAAATAAATTAAAAGTAATCGCAATGCAAATACCGAATTTAAGATATTTTGAATGTTTTTACGCGCCCGATTTCGCCGCTATGATCCGAGCTGATTCATCGAGTTACAGTCTAGCTGCATATTTAATGCTGCGTACCACGCACCCTGTCTCTGCACCGGGGTCTCCGCAGTTAGGTTCGTTCGACATGCATGGTGCTTTCAGAATGCGTATTACCGCTTTCGATCGAAATCGTTGAATTACTCGAGAAGGTCAGAAGTAGTTGCACACGTCCAGACTGGTTTCGGCAGGTCTGCTTTATAAAGTAACAGTTTCCACTTCAGCGATAATCGATGGACGCCAATATGTAATTTCGAAAATTGGCAATTTAGTTCTTTCACTTTAATTCATCATTCGCTTTCTCGAAGTTAACTTCCCATTCGATACTGAACTCGAGCTCTATATAACTGTAATAGCTCCCGAGTTAGCGCTGTTTGAGCTGATCATTGGACAAGTAGATACGCGTCTAAGAAAGGGGACTTGGATTTGTTTGCTTCCGTAGTCTGTTAGGATTCGCCATTTTATTTAAGACCCTGTTGCAGGTTTTAAGAGACGACATCAAGGTTTCTCGTTTAAAATTTCAGCATCATGCGCGCACTAACCATGGCAGTCATGACGTTCTCGGTAACCGAAAAATCTGCTGTGAAAGTCGTATACAACTTGGAGCAAAGTACAGGAGAACCTTGTGAGAGCTCTGGATTTGTTTCATATAGAGCCATGTAACTGCAACTTGATGACAGGCTGATGAGTTATAGTAGAATCTCTTGAAAATACCTGATACAGGTACGGTTGTGATAAAGATCACATACAATAGGCCCCGATGCCAGACTTTATCAAATGTTTATTATATATGGATAAATTTTCCGGTGCACTATCTCTTTTAGATTCCATACTTTGAGAAATTTGATTACCCAACGTTTACCTGTTAAATTGTGGAATAGTTTTATGAGAAAGTAAACTGGCGGTCCGAGATGTTATATCAATGATTTTTTATTGAAACCGGTAACAACGGACTTACGGATGTGTCTTTATGAGCTAAGTTTATGTAATGGTTTGCCGAGTTTCGGGATGAAAATAAAACTTGATGTTTATTTTTTCTTTTTTAGAAAAAAAGCTACATCTTAAAGTATCATATCAAAAAGGAACTCACGAGAGTCTTTGTGTGGAAGCTTTTGTAGTAATTTTGTATTTTATCGTAGCTGAGTGCTTTTTTTAAATTTTTGTACCCTGTGATTAGTAATTTCTGAAAGTTTTTGGAATTGATAAAATCGATTTAGGCGGCTCTTCTAAAATTGTTGTTAGTTTTCAGATGAAACACGTTCGACGACCGATATCCTAAAAACCGGTAGCTTTTGCACGTCAATTCGTAAAAGCCACTTTGTCTTTCAATAAGAGAACAAGGTCGATGTGAACAACTGAGGACTTTCACGCACTTGCACAGAGTGGATAATTAATGTCTGATGAGGGTGATAACTGTGTTAGTAACTCTCGGAAGTATTATTTAATTTTCCGCTCTCTTGCCGGCTTTATTTAGTTTTCCCGTTACTTTTTTGGAGATCTATTAATTTGTCATTTCAGTTGTTTCTTTTCTCTCGCTGACCGTTATGTTTATATTAGTTGTTTAATTGATTGCATCTCTTAATAGGATGCATTTGTTGCTTGGTATAAAAACAGCTTCGTGTAATGTGTTACTTAAATTTTTCCATTTTCAATTCTAATTTTTAAGTCAATGTTGATCGATCTTGTGCAGCACTTGCAGTCTTTTGTCATGGTCCGGTGAGATTTTTGTTGTTTTATTATATGATAATAAATGAACTTACTGTTACAATCGAAGGTGATTGTCGGGTAACAGGTCTACCGTAAATCTATTTCTAGTACTATCTACCATGGAAGTTTGGAAGGTTTAGACATGAGACATTAAAATTCTAGACAGCGCAGTTGCATGTAGATGGTTTTTCTTTTCGCATATTATGTACTTTCGCGATGTTTAATATCGCTGCCATTATCGCAACTGTGAGCTGGGTGACCTTTGGTTGTATGCGTGGTAAGATTTTTGAAAATTATAACTAGTTGTAAAGTCTTACACGCACGGAGATTTTATCAATGTTATAGGAGCAAATTTTTCTTTTTCACATTTTTCGGAACACTTTACAGCCTCCTCGATAACAACTAGTAAAATGCAATTTACGCTATTGAGATAATAACTGGACAATCGTTTCATTTAGGGCACGTAGCACTGTCGTAATAAAACGGGGGAGGTTCTTCGAGAAGAATGCGATGAATATTGGGACTTAAAAACGATCGTGATGACCACCAGGACGATTGTTCGAAAGGACATGGCAATGAGAACTTTTTGCATATGTGCCAACGGCACAAAACGACGTCTTCAACTCTGCGCTATGAAGAAGTCCAGGGGAAACTAAATACTGAATCAGTCATAATCTGTTGGGGTCAGAGTGAGATTTTGCCAGGATTTGTTCTGTTTTCGAATTTTCCAAAAATTGCAAAGTCCGAGAAAAAAAAAACACAATTTCCAAAGAAAGGAAGTAGTTAACTGCTTGATTAGCTATACCAGGAATGTCGCTATAGCTTTTTGTATCAATGAGAAAACTACTCGACTGATAGTACACTGTTCTAATTTTTAGCAGAAATTACGGTCTAGATACCGTGAAATAGAGTTATGTAATGCTTTTTTTTTGGGAGTGGGGGGGGGGGGTTGACCTTACGACTATTTACTCTTTTTTTTTTTTAAATGCACCATAATCGTCGCTGGGTTTTGGCCGAAAGCGAAAAAAAATGCATAAAAATTAAAATCAAGAATACACACGCATAGACGGGCATGACGATAGAATAATAAGGAGAGAAGCAAACCGGCACATACGTATGTACGTATACAGTTTAGCATCGGCATGCTTGCGAATTGAAAGAAAACGGTATTGTTTTGCGAATAATCATTGAAGTAATTTGCGAAGCAATGGACGGGAGAAAAAATGAGAAACGTGTTCGCCGGCTTTTATCGCATACGATGTTGAAAGTGCCACTTACACAAATTTCATATCTACACATAAAAATGCATATTTTTTCCCTTTTTCTTTGTAACGTGTTTGCTCGCAGGCATATACGTTGGCTAGAATTTTTATGTGGCTCTTTCGCTACAGGTGATGACAAGGAGAACATTATAATAGGCAAGGGCAGAGTTGGAACAAGTTTTGTCGGTAACGAGGATGTTAAAGTTTTCCTCTTCTAAATTGGCTGTCGCTTTAAAATTCTTTCATGTACCTGATTCTTTTGTACGTAAAAGCAACACGGGACGCCTTGTCTTGAAATTGCTGAAAATATAAAATGATGTTGTATAATTTGTTTCTTTTATACAGCCGAATACTGAAAATGTTTTTCCATTAAGAAAAAATTTTCGAATAAAATCGAAATAAAATAGAATAAAAGAACTGTAATATAAATAACAGAAATAACATTAATGGTAATAATGATAGTAATAGAAATAAAAATAAAAATAAAAATGAAAATAAAAAATCTGATAGCAGTAAAAATAACAGAAAAAGTAAAATTCAACTGGAACAACATTTGCATTTTATTTCTGATACTTTTTTGTTTTTTGCACATTGTGATAGTTCAGAAATTTAAGAATATGTTCCCGAAAAAGATTTTTCAAAATTAAAATTATTTACGGAGTTATAGCTATTTTTGTGACGCGACAACTAAATCGGCTCAGTCGAAACGCATCAAACAATAGACAAGGTAGACATTCTTCGACTACCTGAGGATAAATTAAACTTTTTTATACATTATATATATTTAAAAATCGATCAACTAAAGGTCATTGTAACGTACTTTGTTGAAATCATTTCTTGTTTAGTGTTCAGTTCAGGCCAGTTTCGTTTCAATCTTCGAGCAACGTAGATTTACGTACTTCGTGTACAGTTCAAACATATACAATTTTGATTGAATATTTTATTTATCAAGTGTGAAATGGATAAAGAAAGTAACAAAAGAAGAGTACTGTGCGCCCAGACAGACAAAAATAAAAGAACATTTAGACTGTCAGGCGAGATTCGGATTGAACGCTCTGAAATCCGAGCTTCTAATGCTTCAAAGGAAGTTAGGACTGTTCGTCTAGTTTTAGAACTTCAGTTAATGTACAATTTGAAGTACAAGAAGGTCCCCATTTGGTACGAAGCAGGAATCGCAGATTAAGAAAATGTATAAGTATAACGTACACCACCGTTCTATGAATTAGACTGCCTTAGATCTTTACTCGAATCTTTCGAAACTTGAAAGGCGTTTTTCTCGAAACTACTTTTTTTTCAACACGGTTGACATCTCAAGTTCTAATAAATCGATTTACCTGAAATTGGATCTGGATCTTCTTTATATATCCCCCTATAGTCCCTACCAGAATAAAGTCAAAATTTTGATTTTTACTATTTTTAAAAAATTTAGAAACGTCAAAAAAAACGGGTAAAAAATCGACCTTTTATTTTCAAATAGTCATCATTTTACGAAATTTTTTTTTTCTCTTCTTTGATGTAGGGACTATAACCACATCCTTACTAATTAAGAATCTTTTCTTTTTTTTTTTGTTTCAGATGACTAGAAGGGTTGGAATCGTGTCAACCAGGCCACGCCCCTTTTTTTATCCCTCTACTTCATCAGCCTGCAATTTTGTGAATTTTATTTTTTTTGTTTTTGATAATTTTTTGTGTATTCTTAAAACATGATATTACAAATAATAAAAAAATAAATAGTAAAAATATTTATTGTTTTTTTTTTTATTGAGCTTGCAAAAACTTCCGAAATTCGTTCCTCTAGACTAGAATACCCCCTTAATAATCGATTCTGAATGTCACCAAAATCATATACGCTTCTCTTTCTTTAAGAACGTTCTTATTTCATCGCACTAATATTCAGCCAGGATGTTGGCTTTGCCATTTACTTCGATGATAATCTGGTCGCTTTCTTTTCGGACACCAGCGTATGTTGTATTATCTGCTATTCTCGGCACCGACATTTTCAGTCACCAGACGGCATTTCATAATTTCAGAAACCGTACAAGCATAGCCGGTCGTTCATATTTGGTTTAGCGCGCGCAATACTGGACATCTCTGTTTGTGTCCTGGCGCCCATAAGGTTTCTACCGGCGGTCTCGGGGGCTTTGGTGGGATTCGTTCACTCTACTGATTTATCTGCTCTTTTTCGGATCTCAATTCGTTGGTAGTTTTTATGGAACCCCCTACTTCAGTCTAGCCATTCGTTGGATGATACCTCTCATCTCTTCATTGAGCTGTCCTTTCTTCGTCAGCTATTACACAGCGTCTCACGACGCTATACCGCTACGTAAATAAAGGTTTTCTACTGCCGGTGGTTTTAAACATCCTGCTAGTAATCGGTGCGATTCATTTAAAGCAACATTCACCTGTTTTGCATGCGCAGACGTACTCTGTCGCAGTAAAACATAGCATCAAGGCTACAGTTCTCATGACCGTAGCATCCCCCCCCCCCCTCCATTTTAAGGTTAGACGCTTTTTTTTAGAAACTTCATTCTGTGTATTGATTTTTCAGTTAGTATTTCTGCAGTTGTAAGGAATCTATCCAGCGTTAATCCTACGTATTTTATACAGTTATTACAAGTTCCATGCGATTTTGCCATTGCATTTTTCGAATGAAAGGCACACACTCGAGTTTTTATTTGGATTCGGTACCGGGGTTATTCCGTTCGAAAAATGTATCTATAAAATTACATTTAATTTTGCTTCTGCTTCGCTGAAATTTCGCCCTGTGCTCTTACAGTAAGGTTATCTGCGTATAGGAAGTGTTTTGTTTCACCTCCCACTGGCATTAAATAAGATTGGAGGCATCTGCCTTACTGCAGTTCGTTATTTTGTCTTCTCCATCGGTTTTCTTTTTCCTTTAGAAGGTCTCATGTAAAAGTAACAGTTTTTTAACATAGTTTTCACAATCTTTGCGAATGTGATATCTTTCATTACTCTGTACACTTTTTTGAAGTTCGTAGGCTGAATAAGAAGCTACTGTTAGATCTGCGAACATTTTTATCTTTCATAAAATCGGAATTTTTTATATTTCGTTGTATAATAGCTATAATGTTACAGTTAAGATGTAAGCGCTGATTGAGGCACGTCATTTTCCAGAACCTGCTTTATGGCTGACTTTGATCAAATTTACGATTGATAGATATTCGTTACGCGATGTGTTAAACGAAAAAATTACACGAAGACGCCGGAAGTTGGCTTTCATCCTCAGTTAACTGTACTGTTCTAAAAAAAAAACCCTTCCAAAGATATTTTAATTTTCCTAGTCAATGCCATTTTGGAAGTTCCGTTTACGAATTTACAAAATTTTTGCAAGTACGATTGTATATGTTAAAGAAAAAGTAAAGTAAGTCCCATATATATATATATATATCCTTGATAAGGTATCGTGGATTGTAAAGTTAAGCTTTTCATAGTGGTACTGAGCCTAATGGAACTAAAAAATATACAAGGTGCGGCAGCATAATTTCTTTTTTTAAAATGCGCCACTTTTTTTCTACTAAATTTTGTTAAAGAGAAATAATAACAGAAAATCGAAATAACTTACTCTAGATCCCCCATTGGAGCAATATGTATGCTTCTTCCCTTCTCGCAGTTTTATTTCGATTTTCTGTTATTATTTCTCTTTAACAAAATTTAGTAGAAAAAAAGTGGCGCATTTTAAAAAAGGAAGTTATGCTGCTGCTCCCTGTATTCAGTACTTTTCTCTTGGCTGCCTTTACTTTTCCTGATTTTTCTGGTATAACCAATTCAATTTTGGGTTAGATATCCGGAACGAGACTAGTCTCGAATGTGTTTCCTCTGATTTAGTAGCCAAGCACCTTAACAACTAGGCTACCGCGTTACCAGCGATTAATTACAGTTTGAATTGGACGCCTTTTCGACTGTTTCGGACCGATGAAAATTTATTTCGTCACTGTACGTCGTAAGCGGTTCGGTCAGAAATAAAAACTTCAAGGCGTCTTATTTGATAAATGAGTTCTTCAGAAGAAAAAAGTACTGATCTGCGCAGAATTTGGATAATTTTTTCGAAATTTCATTACTTCCGTACCTTTATAAAAGTCTGAGGGAAACAGATTTTTAAATTTAGTAAGCTATAACAAATACAAATATAACAAACAAATTTAAGAATAAAGTGATTGCTTACTTGGAAACGTTTTCGGGTAAGCAATCATTTTATTTTTAAATTTGTTTGTTATATTTGTATTTGTTATAACGTACAAAAATTCTATAATTAACAAACAGGACGGTAAAAGATACTTTACTAAACAAATTTTTAACAGTATTTCCCACGGTACTTCGGTCGGATATTCATACCCTGCCTTATTCTCTAACCGCACTTCTCACAGTATTCAGCCTTGCTTTCTATTCCTTCCAGTCATCGTTCTACTATTGTTTCCTTAATAATAAAATTAAGAATTAATATCTTCTTCTCGTTTTCGATTTTCCCTCTATCTCCCCCCCCCCCCATTTCACAACGCTGATTTTTCTTCTACACCTGATGCAAACCATGTTTTCTTGAATGTTCTGCTCTCTGAGATCAGTACCCGTAACGAACCTAATCCATCTGTACACACAGACAAGCCAAAGGTAGGTGCTTACCTCGTACGCCTACGTAACCAATGGTGAAATTCACGCAGCTCGTCCTAACTTACTTTTGTGTAGTACTGGAGGCTTGTGAACTATGTATCTTCTTACAGCTCGAATCTTTAATACATAACGAAGTTTCATTGGAAAAGATCCTTTGGTTGTGTCTCTCCTCTAACAATATGCTCCTTTGCACAGCCCGTTCCACAGCAGCGTGGTCAACTGTATTCACTCGGACAATATTCATGCAATAACATCGCCGCATTATTAATTATTCTGTGATACCGTCGAATCATCATTAACCTAATAGCCTTGACCAACTCCAAAACGGAATCTTAAGTTAAAAAAGGAGGTTCACATAAACTATACGGTACATACAATAGCCTCCTGTAGAGTTACAAATGTGGAAAAAAAAAAGAAAAAAATCACCAATTTGAATCTCGAAGGAGCTACTCGTGAGCCGCACTAATCCAAAAACAGACAAAGTGTAATTTTTAAAAAAATTTGCAACACCTCTATATGTAAAATAAATGTCAGGATAATTAAAGTTTTCAATTGTAAATTTTAATAATTATCTATAACTAGTATTCCATTTCGGACTAGATAAGAAAAAGTTCGGAAAAAATCAACTCCCGAAAACCTGTGCCGAAACCTTATGTTTGAAATACTCTTTCGAAATCGTTTGAAGACTTTCTCGAAGCGTAAAATAAAATTATACCGAATTGCTTATCGAAACTATGCTTCTAAAGAGTCTAAATAATCTCTATCAAGGATAATGAGAAAAGATAAAAAAAAAGAGACGAATTAGACGCTAAAGCAGCAATAGATGAGGAAAGCGCGGAAAAATAAATGCTGGAATGCCTGTATGAAACTTTGAAAAGAAATAAAGTTATGAACAGAAATTCACGATGATAGTTTGCGTGATTTTATAATACCACCTGTTCTTCGTAAGTTCCCGATCATCCGTTTATTGTATTTTAAATCACGATAGAGACTCAGCAACGAGATAAGAATATTTCGGGAAAATGTGCACCGATTACAAGCGGAGAAAAGAGTCGACCTCGCCATTTCTTACGGTGGTGCGTTGACTGATGGACCGATTCGGATGTAGCGAACTTGGCGGAGACTGCAAGGACAACAACGTTGTACTTGAAAGAATGCGGCGCAAAGGTGAATGGATTAAAACGTTTTTTTTTGTTTTTTTTGAGAAACGGTAAAGGTAATTGTTCAAAAAATTATCATCAAACACGGCCGAAGGCCGCAGTACTAATTATAGCGGCCCCGAAAATAATCGAAAGTAATTTGTATACACCTCGAGAGGGCATTAAAAATAACAGCTACTAACCGTTACTTTTCAAAATATCAGTTGTATTTTACAGACGTTATGGGCACTATTAAACAGTTTGTTGCCGGAGCTAGCTCGGAAGAATTTTAACTGTTAGGCATCGCTTCCAGTCTAAGAATTTTTACTAGCGGATTCATCCCGATGCGTAACTTTATTCTTCGTCTTCATCGCGGCTTACAGACGGCACCACTTTTCCAGAAAACGTTTTCCCCGCTCCCCGGGCTAAGTGCATTAATTAACGCAAACGCCCCTCCAGCGCTCCGAATTCGAACGAACCTTCCAACATGGTTTGCATCACGTGCCAGAAGAAACAAGCGTGGGCTATTTTTCTGCCTTGGACAGGCTGTAAATATTCCACTGCACTACCTTCTTTCACTTCTTTGTCAGTACATACGTACATTTAGGCTCGTTCTTTTTTGAATTTTCTTTCATTTGTCATAAAAATTAACGACTTTTGAACGGAATGAACATTTCTCTTTTGTTTTTTTATCCGTTTACGTTTTATTAAGATTACTACACTCGTTCAAAAGTGGTGCTCTGCCGCCAACGTATCGGCCATTCCATCCTTTTTTTTTTTTTTTTTTATGGCCTGGCGGCTAAGTAGCTTACCATTTGGCCACTTCCATCCTTTGCTCCACTAATATGTGACAGATGTGAAGTTCCTATCACCGTCGGGCCTTCTAACAGAAAGTTTCGCTCCGCAATATCCCCTCCACAATATCTCCTCCTTTGTCTATCCCACGATCCGGCATTTGTCGCATCCCTTCTCGATCTTTTCAAATCAGTAAATCCATTTCAGAAAATATAATAAACTTACCGGCCGCCTCCTAGCCTAGCTGCTGAACACAGAGCGGAAGAAAAAAAAAAAACCTTTCCACATGATTTCTCCGCGCTACTACTGTATAAAGGTTTTTCTTCAAAAATGCAGTCTCGACTGCCTAAAACGATTAAATAATTAATATATTTAAATTAGATACTGCTAATAATTCACGTACCAAACAAATTTTGATTGGAACCTGGAACGTCAGAAGTCTATTTCAACCCGGGAAAATGGATAACCCGCGTCAAGAAATGAAAAGAATGAAGGTCAACATTTTTGGTATATGTGAACACAGATGGCCCACTAACGGAATATTAAAACATAATGACAGTGTACCTTTTATTATTCCGGCAACACAGATTCAAGTCCTAGAAACGGAGTTGGGCTGCTTGTCGATAGTAGAATAAACGAACTTGTAATAGGATTTGTCCCAGTTTCAGACATTCTTGTTAAAGATATGAAATCATCCGGCTTCTTCTTCAAGGGAAAATTGAAGGAAAAAGGGGAGTGGGACGCGGAAAACTATCTTGGACCCAGGACATTTGGAAATGGAGCGGAATAACATCTATCGAGAGATTAGTTCAAGCTGCCAGAAATAGGGATATATGATGATCAACATCCCCTGTGATCGCTACGCACGGTACTCGTGTACTGCATTTTGATGATAATGATGATGAATAATTCACGAACAGCTCGAAATTCTGCCTATAATTTTTCTTCCGATGATTTTTCTGTTTACGTCTACGTGTGAGTCCTTAAATATTTCATTCAACACATTTTCTGTACATCGCGCCTATTTAACGGTAAAATACGTGTTCATGTTCGCTCTCCTAATGATGAGTTTGTTAAATTACCGAATTAAAAATAATGGGGTCACGTGATTTGGGAAAATTATTATAACGAGATTTTTTATTTTCATTTTGTTATTACTTTTTTTTGGCCCGTCAACCGTGAGAGAATTGTTTTCTATATAATCATCGGACGCGTTCATTTAATTACATCTCAGAATCTTTTTCTGTTACGTTTTGTGATTAGGAGCATACAAGAAAAAAGAGAGCTAATTCGCTTGTGAAAAATAATTTTTTTTCTTTTTTTTCCCTCTTTTTTTCTTTGAGATTTTCATCGTTTCGTAGCTGTCACAATTTATATTTATTTACGACGTTAGACTTGATACGCTTCTCGCCGATGTTCGGATTATCCTTTGTAGATGTTCATTCGGATTATCCTCTGTAGATGTTCATTCGGATTATCCTCTGTAGATGTTCATTCGGATTATCCTCTGTAGATGTTCATTCGGATTATCCTCTGTAGATGTTCATTCGGATTATCCTCTGTAGATGTTCATTCGGATTATCCTCTGTAGATGTTCATTCGGATTATCCTCTGTAGATGTTCATTCGGATTATCCTCTGTAGATGTTCATTCGGATTATCCTCTGTAGATGTTCATTCGGATTATCCTCTGTAGATGTTCATTCGGTTATCCTCTGTAGATGTTCATTCGGATTATCCTCTGTAGATGTTCATTCGGATTATCCTCTGTAGATGTTCATTCGGATTATCCTCTGTAGATGTTCATTCGGATTATCCTCTGTAGATGTTCATTCGGATATTTTGGCAGATATCGCGTCGGTGACGAACGAATTCTAGCCGATATCGGTGTGCTTGTTCTTTGTATATATTCATATATGAGTTCTAAACAATTAACACCCTCAACAAAATGCAAAAATGGCGAGCATCGCAATAATCCCCTTAAATGGTGTCTAGTAAAAGATAAACCAACCCCAAGACGTGCTCCATGCACAAAAGACAAACGACGGTAACGTACAAGTCCGGTGGGTATACTCATTGCGGTAGAGTGCTACGATGTGTTTACTTCGATGTTTGCATTTATTTTCAAGTGACACTTCTCACCCATGGAAGTATTATGGCGGATATTCTAATATATTTCCTTAGGATATACCAATTTCGGATATTAATTTTAACGATGAGACAACAGTACGGATTTTATAATTACACAATAATAGAGTAAATCGACCGTTATTTTACATGTTTATGGGAGACGGATTTTAAAAAAAGTTGATGCGCAGTATTGGCGACTGCAATAGTCAGAGGAGAAGGAAAGAGAAATGCGAACAGTTTCTTAATCTCGCTCGGCTAATGTGTTTTAAGTGCTTTTATCCTTTTGTATGACATGTTTTCGTTGTAATTTTTGCTTCTCGAAATATATTTAGAATTTAATTTTCTAAAAGCGACTTTTTTTTTTTTTAAATTTTAATGGTTTTTTAGTATTAGGTAATTGCAGTCAGCCGGGATTATTATCCATTAGTGTCATTTTTAATATAGAACTTTCGAGCCGCATAGGGATGTCTATCGCACAGAGCGTGTCGTCACGGTCGGATGAGGAAAATGTGGTAAAATTACAGCAAAGCAATCGTAAGAATTTAACTAAAAATTTCTACCATTGCGAAAAGGGTAGAAAAACGACCTTGTAAGAATAGAGACGGGGAGAAGTGTATAGGAAATATTCTCGTCAGCATGGGTATGTCGTATGGGGTGGTTTTGGTATGTATGAAGAAGAAAAAAAAGAAAAAAGGAACGATGCGAGCGAACAAGGTGAATAAGTTAGAATTAGTTGAAGAGATGAGAACGTGAACTGTTTGACAGAGATAAACGAGCAGACTGCCTGTATAATAGCGAGATGAACAATAGACGGATTGCTGGACGCGCGGACCTGAGTCAACTTTGCTGGACAAACTCGACCCCCCGAAGGATTATTAATTCCGTTCCGGTGGACCGTTGTCGCTGCGGGTACATTTATTGCGCACACGAGCAGAATATCAAGATCGACAAGGCTGCTGGAACGCGTATTTTACAGCCTCCGGAAACGGTTCTGGAAATAATCTGTGCGTCATGTCCAAGGCCAAACATTATCAGAGCGTCGCTCATAATTCCTCTTAATCGTTTTCGGCTTAAACTTCCGTCCCCGGCCTCCCCCTACTTTTAACATTAAATTTTCAGTTCCTCTATCGACACCTTGCCGCGCGTCCCTCTTTATAATCTGTTCACCGTCTATTTCTGCAAATTACGCTTCTGTTACGTTTGAATTTTCTATTTTCGCTAACGGACCGAAGCAACAAAAACCGTACTTGACAAACGGTTGCGATAATAGCGGCGAACTTTCGATATTTAATATGCCGTAAAATTAAAAGCCGTCATTACATCCCCCTTCCTCCCGTAGATGTGTATATTTTTCCTCATTCGGGGAAATTGTTTCTCCTTTCCGAGCAGCTAAACATTCAGCGACAAGATGAGCCGCGGTATCGAAACGCTGAATAATATCATCTGAGAGTAGACAATGTTCGTTCGTGTTTACAATCTCGTCTTCAGTTGTTAAAAAGCACGATATACACACCTGACCTCGAACTGGAGTTGATGCAGAGATTTAGCGTTGCCTAAATCTGGAATGAGATTAAACTTGTCAATCCGCGTGAACCCGTTTAATTTTCCTCGTTTTCTTTTCTTCGTTCGTTCTATTTAGAGAATATTTTTCTTCTGTAACTACTGGTCAACCGACCACGCTGCATCCCCCCCTTGGCGGAACATCTAAATCTCTCTAATGAAATCCTAATTAGGCTCGTGTGTCGGCCTGTTTTTGGACTTTCGCAGTATTTAAAAGTTGCTACGGAAACTTAAAAGTGCACGTGTACCGAAACGCTTGTAAATTATACAATTTAGCAGAAAAACTCGGCGCAATTGCATTCTATTTAATCTTAGAAAAAATAACTCGAAGCCTATAAGGTATTCATCACCAGAAAGTACCGCAAATACGTAAAATGTATAAATTTAGCATATATGGGGGTGGAGCAATAGTCAAACAATGTGTATCAGAAAAAATTTAAATTATATCGATATTCGGTTCAATTAAAGCCCTCTCTATACAGTGCTTCGTTCATTCTCTCCCTTCCTTCTCCTTCTGTTGTTCAGGCTCTTGATTCCTTTTTGTCGGCTATCTCTGATCGTATAAAGATCTAAGTTTCTTCGTCCTTTTTCCTCTGTTCTTGGGCCAATGTCCTTGTAGACGAACCCAAAAAAAAAAAAAAAAAAAAAAAAAAAAGAGCCCTTTCTCTTCTGCTACTACAACGGAAAACATTAAACGAAAAAAAAAATGGTAAATCTTTGTAAATAATATTAGTTACGGAAGTTAAAAAAAAAAAACACACAGTATGTAAGAAAGAACCTACTACTTTGTAGGAAAAATATAATACACAACCTGAAAAGTGAACTTTCCGGTTTTGCGGAAAAATTCAGGAATAAAAGAAAATGCATTTTTTATTCGGTTGTTCGATGTCGAGGGAATGAAAGCTACTTGTGGGGATAACGAAACCATATTTAAATTCCTTCACAAAACTTTCAAAGTTCTTCCTTAATTCAGAAACTTACAAAAACAAAAGTATTGTGTTCTTCCTATTCTCCAGTGTTGTAATTGAAAATTCTGAAGTTGCTCTTATAAGCATGCACGTTTAAAGAAATTAACAAACACTCTGACTTGTAATTGAGATTTTTAAGATTCGGAAATAAAAAGGATGTTTTCTTTAAATTTTTTTTTCCATGAGACGTTGTAGAACTAACGCAACCGTATTTTCTAGTGAGATCGTGGAAAATTCCAAAAAGACCGGGACTACAGCGGCGGAGAATAATGTTTAAAATTTTGTAAATAGTCTCTACACCTGCGAGGGAATATTGTGTGGAAAATATGGCAGCCGGTATTATAATTGAAAATATTAGTTTTTGTATTAGGTATGTGTAATGCAAACTACGGGGTAATTATTTAGCGTACGGAATATTCAGACACATCATGCTTAACTGAAGTTGTTTTTCTTTTTTTTTTTTTTGAGAAAACGTTCTTCTTGTCTAATATTTTACACAAGATCCCCTTGTAACGCTTGATGCGGCTATGTACATATGATTTTTAATGCGACTGAAATAAACGGATTTTAATAATAATTAAATTTTTCCCACATTTGCGAATTGAAGATTTTGATGTTAATTTTTTTTTCTCTAACAACTTGTGTCGCATTTAAATTCGACAGCTGTTACGGGAAAGGCGTCAGCGTTGATTGAATGAATGGTCACGGTTTGAAGAATTTCAGAATAAATTTAGATTACGTTTATTATTATTCAGCGGTACGGAAAAGAACTGATCTCTAGGCGGTGTAAGCGAAGAGCTTTTTTGATTGGTAAGTGCTGTTCTGAAGAAGACGAGATTCAGAAGTTGCTGCAAACTTATACGGACCGACTGAATATGAGAAGTGTATCACGCTCGTCGCAAAAAGTCCTTTACGTTCGTTTAGAGGGAATTGTAAATGCCGATGAAGCTGATGTTTGTTGGAAAAACAAGGTTTTTATTTAATTTCAGGATTTCAGAGTTACTTTTTCAAGATCAGGCAATGATGGTGATATTTGTTTGTTTCTTTGGTTCGTTGAAAATCCAACGAGGCGCATATGGAAATTCATGCTTCGAAAGGACAATGAGCTGTAAAAAAATTCACAGTTGTTTATTTTGGGAAAAATCGGGCCTATTTCAGCAAAGTACCGTGTTTATTTGGCAACTGCCGGAGCTGGAATTTACGAAAATTTCATGAAATAGCAGATAGTCGACGATAAACGACGTTTTACAAAAGATAAAGCTGGCTCTTCAGATTAATCATTTTTCTTTACAAAAATACGTGACTGACCACCTCCGCGTTTATGAAAAATATTCAATTGCTTTTGAAAATATTTTTCTCCTTTTTTATTTTTTTGCCTGTGCCTTTTAATCGAATATTCGAATAAAATTTCAACCTAATACCGGAATTTTTGTGCTAGTATTTTACAAACATGTAAACAATGTGAGAGAGCTCACTAGAGCACTGGAAGAACTATAATCACTAATTGTTAGCGTTTCTTTTTTTTAAAAGAATGAGGATTACACAAGAAAATACAATTCCGATCGGTAGAATGGTAAACAGAATTTTTATTTAAAAAAGCGATACATTTTACAATTAACGTATATCATGCTAATTAGCATTCCATAAAAGATGGCTTTGTCTCGATAATAATATCCTTTCGGCTATCACCCGGCTTATTGCCTCACTCTCTTGTTTCTCTTTTTCCACTTCTCCGTCAGTTTTGTGGAAAATCCATCCGTAACACCTTCATTCCAGCAGCATATATCTTCTATTACGCATACAATTATCAAACGGAAATGATTCACCCGAAATCAACTATCTGATCAATTTTCAGTTCCCTACAGTAGCCGTATCAGTTAAGAACAAATAATAATAATAATAATTCGATTATTTTGTTCTATCTTAGCACAAGGAAGAACATAAATTTACAAAGCAATAATGCGGCAGTTATTTTTACATTCGTATATTATACATAGTATTAGAAGAAGATCTCTTATCTTTAGAAATAAAGTTAATATGGCATAATAAATAACAATAATCTTCAAACTAATTAATGATCTCGTTTTTACTGAACTTAAATCCAGATATGATCAAGAGACAAATAGTAAATTAATTAAAAGTTTTTTTTTCCTACCATTAAAACGTAAAATTTTAATGTGAACTGTGTGTTATACGTGTCAAGTACACTTACTGGACATGATTTTCTATCGGTTATTATTTGCATAAATTAAAGATATTTAAAAATAATCGGTGCCGTAATTGTGATAATATTGAAACGGAAACCACACATGTCCTAAATGTAACGAATTAAGGTTACTGCACATTATAGACTAATGTAATGAGATAGTTAAAAGGCGAAAGATTTATTCGCAGATGAAGAGAAGCAAGAGCTAAAAAAATAAAAAATAAAATAATGAGATAGTTCTATAGGAACAGTTTCCAACATTCCAATAAAAATGATTTAAGATTAAACGTAAATAATCACTACCAGTAACCATAAGTCAGCCAGCAGATTACTTCAACTTTATAATTTTATGATGTATTTTTTATGGTTACAGATTAAAACAAAAAAATTAAATACATATGTATATATATACGAGTATATATATATATATATACAAAATAAAATGAGCCGTGGCAGTTCACTTTTTCCATAATTTTAGTTCGCACAGTTTACTGATGCTTACAGCCTGAATTCATCCGAACTCAAACTGTACATAGCGGTGATAAAAATCAGAATAGCGTTAACATTAGGTAACATCAAATAAGAAGGCGAAGTTAAAACAAAAGTAAAATAACAAGAAACGAGCGAATTAAAAAAAAATGCATACCGTACGAAATAAACGTTAAAATTATAAAATACTGCACATACCTTAGTAAGCCGCACATTTTTACGCCGGTTTTAAAAAATTTTACGAACATCCACCGGACTACAGATTCGAATTATTTGCGGCCTTCTGTTTTATCAAAAAATTCGCAGAGTTTAAATAATAAAAATCCAAAACAGAAAAAATGCAAAAAAATCTCCATTTAACTTGAAGTATAGAAGAATACGATGTCGGAAATATGATTGAAGTATTTCTTCTTTTGCGAATCGGATTATTTAAAGAACATGGCTTCTCACGACCTATCGTATGAGATAATTTCATCGTTCATTTTACTAAATAAAAATTGAAAAGTAAAAGAAACGATCTTTTAAAATTAAAAAGTTTTTAAAATTAAATTAATTTGCATATCGGTTGAACTGCAAAATGATGACATCGATCGATAGGAACTAAAGTAACAAAAAGAAATGAACGAAAACGGTAAAATAAAAGGCCACGATTAGTTTTAGGTTTTTTTTTTTTTTTTTTAGTTCAAACTTTTAATGATATTTTTACATTCGAGCTTATTATGTGTATATGTATGTAATGATGCGAATTTTCTTCAAACCTGAGAGTCATTTGCGATGATATGTAATTTTTAATTTTTTCTAAACAAATCGGGCGCCAGTGGCATTGATCATGCCACACCTCGGTTAATTTATCGGGGCATCAGGATTTTTCCTCGGGATTTCCCCGGTAACTAGTGGAACCACGCGCAACAAAAAGAAGAAATATACCGAATTCATTCAAAACCGAGTTAAAATAAAATAAAAAAGGACACGGGATCGGCACGGCGGACTTAATTTTGCCCGGCAGAAGCCGCCTCTGTTCAATTAAAGAGCAAATATTACTAAATTAAAGAAAGGGAAAAGAACTCTCATAGAATTTCCCGGAGCTGCAGGAACTCTACAAATCGAAAAATAATAACTTGGCCAGCGGCTTCATTACAACGCGATCGTGAACCGCGCGTATTTGATCAAATAAAGAAATAGCCAAAACGCGTACATTTTCGAAAATATATCACAAATTCGTTCACAAGGCAAATACTCGAATACACGTGTACACGTGTAACAGGAACAAATTTAAACGTGACCAGATAAAAGGAAAGTCAAGTTCTACAAAAAAAGGTACAAAATGGTTCAACGAAACGGCATGGCCTTTAAAATAACGCGTAAAACGGAAGCGTTAACATGACGGTGGTTTTCGATCAACCGGCTAATCAATTAGCTAACTAATTAGACAATTATCAAAGTGAACAATTAATAAAAGTAACTTCTTCTTAAAAAAAAATCCCATCCTCTAATCTCTTGCCGTTGTGTAAAGATTTCCATCTCAGATTTTGTTCGGATATGGGTACCCTTTCTCCTTTTCTAATAGCCCGCTCCTTTTATCTACAAAAAAACATGATGAGGATACGGGGGTTACCTCCTCAATTAGTATGAGTTTTTAATTGATTGAGGTTTTTGAGAGAGGATAGATACAAATGATTAATGCGATTGTGAACGGAGAAACGGCGATCGAGAAAAATTCCTAAATAACAAAATGCGTTTACAAGGCGAATTGGATCAGAATTTAAGTTAAGAATAATAAAAAAAGGATCAAAAGGACGAAGAGTAAAGACAACAGGTGAGGATTTAGAAGGGGAAATAGAGAGATGAATATTAGAAAGAGCATTTTCTAGTAGCACTAGAGAGTTTTGAAGACGGCAGTTAGCTAACCAGATGTTACGATCGGAGGAGTAAATCGTTGACAAAGAAAAGCGAAGCAGAGTTAAGAGGAAGAGAAACGACTTTAGTAAAGTAAATATTAAAGCGCGCACTTTCCTTGGCAGGATTTTTATGGTAGGCCTTGAAAGATTAATATTATAGTCGAGTCGAGAAGAGAGGAAAGGATTACATTTCTGCACTGAAAGAGATTGATAATAATAGAAGCAAAATGGACGCAGGAATGTTAAATGACTCCATTATGTCAAAGAATGTGGAAAAGTTGAAATCAAAGGTAATTAATATGATAGCGAAAGTAGATAAACGTTTGGTTGCTGATGCAATCGAAAACTGAACATATTGTTAGTTAACAGATTGCTGTGCTCGAGCCATCAAACGAAACGTTTGTTAATTAAACTTTTGAAAAGCTTCCTAACATACGAATCAAGAGAAATCGGACGAAACTAGAAAGAATAAGGTTTTTTTGGTATAAGAACATTAATATAATTGTTTCAGGAAGAAAGAATACACCCGGAATCTGAAAAGGAGTTGAAAATATTTAAAAGTATCTGGAGAAGAAAATTAGAAAGATTTTTAAGAATAGAAAAGTAATAAGCCGTAGCAATTAAAGGAATTGATTAAAAATGAACGGAATTCAAATAAAGTAAAAGGAGAGTTAAGAAAATGTGAAGAATTAAGAAAAGGCAAGGAAGAACAGGATTTCCGGAAGCTAGAAATATAGCTAGGAGCTAAAGAATCAATAAATGGGATTAGTCGCTTCAGGAGAAAAATTATGATTGAAAGGATATTGTGAGGGGGAGGATTTAAAGGCCTTAGCTACTTTCCGTACAAAGAACGGATCGAGAGAAAGAAGATGAAAAGCTTTTTTTCTTTGCTGTTTTAAAAACAAATCTGGCTTTAGCATTTTTTTATGAGTGAAAAACAGTTTGAAAAGGAAAATTGGGAAAATTAAAGGCCGTCTTGCAGTTTTCATTCCACCGCAATGAAGAAGATGTCCTGGGGTTTTTGTAGGAAGTTGGTAGGATAGAAGGAGAAGAATGAGTTAAGGCGCAGAGGAGATTAATTCAATAAAGCAATAAAAAAGTCATATCGAAAAGATGGGTTTAAAGTACAAGGAATTGAAGAGAGCTAGAAGTCAACGAGGGATTGGAAGATTGCTACTTCAACGAGGGCTCATTTGGGAGAGTGAAGAGTTTTTTTTTCGCGCGGGAAAATCGAAGCATTTTTATTTATTTATTTGTTTTTTTTTTAAATTTTTATTATACGTCATTTAAATTAATTTTTCCTTCTCTACGTCGAGCATTTGATTTTCCCCATTATTAATCACGCTCAAGGACGAAGGCTTTGCATCAGCTGTTCTAGTAATTAGGAAGTATATTTAGTTTCATCTGGAACTGCTTTCAGTTTCTCTGTTAGTATGAATTTTTTAATCGAATATTCTTCAATTTCTTCTTTCCACCACAAAACGCTACTTCTAAATCTCCATATATGGAGTATTAGTATTTAGTTTCATCTGGAACTGCTTTCAGTTTCTCTGTTAGTATGAATTTTAATAATAAATAAATATATATAAAAAAAAAAAAAAAATGATATCGTAATAATAGTAATAACCACATATATATTGATGACATTGATATGAGACTCGCTACGATCTCCAGCTTTAAGCTGCTAATGAGAGTGTGATAGTTTTATAAAAATTATATTGTATCATTGTATATATAAGTTAATATATTAAGACATTATAATAAGAAGTAACAATTCAGATGGTGGTATAATTGTAACATATAATATGATAAATAATGAGAGTGTGGATTTTGTAATATAGTAAGATATAAGCTAACAATTTCTACATTGTAACGTAAAGTAGTACATAAGTTGATGTTATATTAAACAAATAAATAATATAATTATGTTGGAAACCCACAGACGGGCTAGTGGCTTGTGGGACCCGCAAATTAAAAAAAAATCAAAAAAAAAAAAAAAATCGAATATTCTTTAATTTTTTCATTCCGCCACAAAACGCTACTTCTAAATCTTCGTATGCACTTCAGCGTGCTCGACTATGTCAAAATTTAATTATTTTCGCTTCAACTATCCTCTCTATTATACCTTTTTCGGATCTGCCGGTAATGGTTTGAAAAATATAAAATTACTCTGCGAAATTGTCCGTTCGTAAATTTAACTGGCTTTGCCTTCTCTCTGTTCTTAGTGTGTTGCGCAAAGTACAACATAAATGCAGACGAGTAACAAAAAATATTAAAATCTCACGAAGCGTTCGATAACTTTTAGGAAACAATGAACGTAATGTATGTGCAAAAAAAAAAAAACAACAAAAAAACAAACAATACTAACATAATAAATGACATCATAAAGTTATGAAAATAAAATCGCGCTGGGATTAGCAGTCTTAAAAATGGGCCGTACATTTTTATATTGCTGCCGGACAAACTAAGATTTTATTTGGTGATTTAAAAAAATCTGTTTTACTAGTCGCTGTAGTAGCGCTACTGAATACAACACTGGCTAACTGCGAGCCGTTTCGACCGAATTCAGTTTTTGCGAAAAATTACTAGCCATTAATTCCCTCCGACAACGACAGTAAACGGTATAAATCATACCAACACTTTATATACTGTTACAGTTTTAGTCCAATAACACCTTTCTCAGGCAACAGGCTGTAATTACACGACACAATACGCTAATTTCAAAGTTTGCAGTAAATTCTAAGGAAACGTACCAAAAGAAAAACGAAAAACGAATAGAGGAAGGTTAATTTATTAAATGCACATCAGCTAGATCGTTGGAGAAGAAATCGAGAAAAATGGTGGCTAGAATATGTAAAAAACGTCTTTCAAAACCGCTGCGCCATTTTAATTTTATTTATCTTCTAAAATTTTCGTTGGTTGTTTTTTTTATTGACTTTGTATGCATCTCTCCTAATCAGCCACAACGTATACACAATTGAAATAAACGTAAACTATAAACCGAGAATGAAAATACGCTTCAGCAGGGTTGCGAATTTTTTTAGACGCAATTCTGTAAAGTGTACACACGCGGTCTATGTTTTCTAACGAATCTAGTTCTGATTGTGTTTCCTCATCGCGTCATACACTATACGCGTGTGTATGCGATTGTGTTTATCTGCGCGTGTGTGTAGATTTCTATATACACACATATATGCGTATATGTATATGTATATGTATTGTTTTATTACGCTCATTGCTCGAGGAGATCTGAAAGTTTTAAAGGAAGGGAAGTGTGTGTTTTTGTGAAAAAGGTAATTTACTGGCGGTATTTATTTTTATTCTCCGTTTTAAAGTTTTTATCAACTTTGAAGGAAACTCGCCCGGCATGGTAAGCGCCGCATATGTGATTTATGTGGCGGCGAACGGGGTGGAAAGAGAACGCTTTGGGAACGAGATAAATGTTCGAGCTGGTAACGGCAACGGACGTGCAGGAACGGGGGGCTGTAGTCGAGGATACTGACGGAAAGGACCAACTAAATCGGCCGAAAATTGATGCGATTCGGATAGGGAATAAATAATTTTATGCGTTAAATAAATTGTCCCAAGTTTCTGATGAAGCAAGTAGAATCCGATTCGAACGGCAAAAGCGCCGACAGCCAATGAAGATCTCCGAAATTTGCCACGATGCGATTCTGCTCGAATGTTTCCTAAAATCATCGAACTACTCTTTTTCTTGTTAATTTTTTTCTCCGTAAATTAAAAATTAAACGGAAAAAGCAGAGAACGACCTCGTACGCTTTAATTCGATTTTACAAGTAATTTCAAATTTGCCAGTTTACTGCCCCCATCTTGTACGAAACTTATGAAAAGAGAATTTTTTAACGATTTGCAATAAATAATATTTTTATATAAATTTTCCTCGAAATTTTTTAAATTTATACTCGCACGCAACTCCCTATTCTATATGATTGCACTCGATATGACGGGGATAATGGGAAAATTTAGTATTTATTTGATGTAACGTTTTCATGTCGCATATCTATAATATAACTGAAGTGAAATAATTGGAAATCGCCATGCAGTTAATTAAAATTAAAACAGCTTATTATATAATTATATACGAATTGTGTAACATGCTCTTCCCATCTATGGTTCAGAGTGGACAACAGTCTAAAATGTTTCTAATGAGGAACCATTTGATTTCGAAATATTCCCCAAGTTTGTAAGGTTTTCGGCTACTGAAGTAAATCACTATCGAATTTGTGAAAATGTTAAAAATAATATTATAAAGTCGAAAAATAATATTTTTATAAATTTATGGTTATACACCTATATATATATATATATATATATATATATATATATATATATATATATATATATGTATATATAACTCGGCCATTTTGGCCTCGTAAGGGGCTGTGCCCCTTGACCCCTCCTGCTTTCATCCCTATCTCTTTCTCTTCTATACTTTGTATAAAATGATCAAAATTTACAACGTAATTCTTACTAGCATCAACACAAAAAAAAATAACATAACCACAAAAGTCCTATTCTAACATTTAACTTCCGTTATATAAAATTAACACATTTTTTCGTTACATATTTTATTACATAAAATTGTGACATTTTTTAAATAACAATAACAAAAATCCTACAAAATATAACAAACGTTACATAAAATTGGGACATTTTTCTGGGACATTTTTTTGGGACATTTAGCGTTACATAAAATTGGGACATTTTTTCGAATGGGGGGTAGCCTAAGAATTACGTTGTAATTAATATATATATAAACTCGGCCATTTTGGCCTCGCAAGGGGCTGCGCCCCTTAACCCCTCTTATTTATGTCTCTTTCGCTTCTATACTTTGTATAAAATAATCAAAATTTACAACGTTATTCTTCCTGGGATCAACACAAAAAGAAAAACAAAACATAATCACAAAAATCCTATCCTAACATTTAACTTTCATTACATAAAATTAAGATATTGTTTCATTACATTTTTCGTTACATAAAATTGTGACATTTTTTAAATAACAATAACAAAAATCCTATAAAATATAACAAACGTTACAAAAAATTGGGACATTTTTTTGGGACATTTAGCGTTACATAAAATTGGGACATTTTTTCGGGACATTTAGCGTTACATAAAATTGGGACATTTTTTCAAATGGGAGGTAGCTTAAGAATTACGTTGTAATTAATGTGTGTGTGTGTGTGTGTGTGTGTGTGTATGAAAACTGTTATAATATGTGTATCTATAATTAATGGGAAATAGTTTAAGAAATTAATTTTTTTTTTTTCAAACGATATTTTAATAAATATGAATGGA
The DNA here is from genome assembly GCA_039619475.1 of Icerya purchasi. NCBI lineage: Eukaryota > Metazoa > Arthropoda > Insecta > Hemiptera > Monophlebidae > Icerya > Icerya purchasi. Next base: position 292,533,657 of record CM077115.1, on the reverse strand, counting down.
ACTAACTTCAGCAGCGATTTCTTTCAGATGAATTTAAATTTAAAAAATGACAACTTCGTTATCGTAAAAATGAAGAAAGTGTGATGTTGCCTGGATCGTGTAAACTCCATAAATTTCAGGAATATTTCGAAATGAAATGACTCCTCATTGGGAACATTTTAGATGTATCTTTCAGTGTGGTGTATAGTATATAGGTGCTAATTTCTAGGAGTTTTTTTTTTTTTTTTTCGCATTAATATTCGAATTATTTTCACTTTATAAGTCGTTATTTTTGAATTATCAACTTTTTCCTGACAGAGTATTTCCCCTGAGATTTTATTTGACTTTTTGTTTGAATATATTTCTTCATACTTACCAGTGGTATAATTAGCAGTTTTCATTTCAGTTTACTGTTCGGTTTATGTTTATAGACCTAAAGTAGTGCAATATTGTTTGGGCCTTTAGCTTTCGAATAGGTGAGGACACGGGTTTGTTTTCTTTGCCCGGTGCTGACATGTCATTTTTGGTTTATGTCTGTTTAAATTCTTTCTTGGTCTTATTAATGTGTAACTGATGATTTCCAGCGTATTGCCTAATCAGTTTCATTTTTCACGTACTTACAATGACAGTTGCGATCAGTTACATTGAATAGTTTTATGCACTTGAACCAATATACTTTCAACTTGGAGAACTTTTTTTTAAACAAATACGCGAATTAAATATATTCACTGACTAATCGAATAACCGTCTAGTTTCAAAAGCAATGTTATTAGTAGTCGGTCATCTAATTAATTATGAAAGGTGAATATATATTTAATGTTTTGTACATTTGTGGGTGTCGATTTTAGTGTATTAAAATGATAAAAAAATGTATATGCAACATAGATTATAACTTTACCAAGTATGTGTATATAAATAGATTTTTTCTTTTCCTCTGATGTTTATCATCCATCGATGCGGTTTTTATAAAACTGAGTATTAATCGAAGCGCGTGTACTTCGAAGCCGGCGGATTGTAGTGTAGGATAATAAATATTTCCTCATAGATATTTTTATCACTGAGCGAGTTTATTAAACGTTTGTTTTGACCATAGCGACCAGTAGTGATGTCGTTTCGTGTCGTTAATAATATCCACGTTCTGCGTATTCAGTTATAACAATAAACAATCGCCTTTGTTATATGAAAAAAGCATTATGACAAAAAATCATTCGAAGCACGTAACGTTATTTAATAAAAAATTCTCCATAAATCAAAAATCCATTTTTTTCAATTTAAATTTGAGAAGGAATTGAAATTTACTCTTTTTTATGAGAGTATTACAGAAGAACCATCATATGGCATCCAAGGAGTAACCCCCCCATTGATAGGTCCGAAGAACCGAATTTATGCATGCGCGCGTAAAAAAAAAATAAAACCAACGTGTTTCAAGGATTAGCTGCGAAATCGTAATTGAAATAATTTACGTTTATTTCTTATTCATATTGAATACCGACGTAAAATAGTTGTTTTTGCTTTTTTTTTTCGGTGTACAGAATGACGGGTTTAACAAAATTAGATACTTAATCTCGGTGCCCCCCCCCCAAAAAAAAAAAATGTTATTAAAAAAATAAATAATAATAAAGCGAAATTCGACGTCAAGTAGATGTAATTTATACAGACTTTGAGAAAGCGTTCGATAAAATTGACCGCACAATATTCCGATAAAACAAACTTATCGGGTTTTCCAAAGAATTATTGCAATTATTTGAAAGTTACTTTTCAGACTGGAAGCAATATGTGTAGTCAGTAGTCGGTAAATCTGCATTCTGGAAGGTCCGCTAATCCGAACCCCAATTCATGTCCCGGAGGCGAAAAGTCACCCCAGACCAGTAATCCGAACACGAAACTCACCCCAATTCATGTCCAGGTGGACAAAATTCACCCAAGTTTCCCACGATTCTTCCGAGTTTCCCCCCGGACGGTTCCCGCTCGTTTCCGATAAACCGAACGTCCAAACAGTGTCCAGAGGTCAATAAACTGTCCAAAGTGTTAATCGGGGGCGCAAGTAACCCAATTAGTGTCCAGGTGCTGAAAGTTCCCCCAAGTTCCCCAAATTTCCCGAAATTCCCCTGTACGCGTCCCGCACGTTTCCGATAAACTGAACCGATTATTAATTAACATAAATATAATAATTAATGTCCGAAAGTAACCCAAGTCTCCGGTGGCCCCTCCCGTCGCTTCGTTACCGCAATTTTTTTTTCCAAAATTCCGAGGCCTAAGTATGAAAATTCCAAAATTTAACCCCAATATATTATTTAGAGCGTAAATCTAACCTATAACTCCAGTTCACACCTCTCACATGTATATTTCGTCCCCGCGCATATATCTAACATAGCGTGCTCCGCCGCGAAAGCGCACGCGCCGATCCCCCACATATTCCGATTTCCGCCGCGATATCTCACCCACACACTCGCACTCCGTTCCCGATACCGCTATTTATTTTTTATAAAATTAACTTAAGTATAATTTTTTTATTTTCCCGATTCCCCGATCTTACTGCCATATGCCAAGACGCACGTCCCGATCCCGCGCATATATCGATCTCCACAGCGATGTCCCCCCGCCCCCCCCCCCCCCCCCCCCCCCCACACACACACGCTCCGTCTCCAAAATTCCCACGTACGCGTCCTGCTCGTTTCTGATAAACAGAACCGATTATTAATTAACATAAGTATATTAATTAATGTCTGAAAGTAACCCAAGCCCCCGCTGGTCCCTCCCTCCGTTGCGTTACCGCAATTTTTTTAAAATTCCAAGCCCATGTAAGAAAATTCCAAAATGTAACCCAAGTATATTATTTAAAGCTAAAATCTAACCTATAACTCCAGTTCACACCTCTCACACGCATATTTCGTTCCCGCGCCGATCCCATGCATACCTCGATCTCCGCCGCGATATCCCCGCGCACATACGCGCCCCCTTTCCGATACCGCGATTATTTCTTTAATATTTCAAAGTCTAAGTATACATAATATAAAATTAGTCGAAGTATATTTTTTATTTTCCTGATTTCCCGATCTTACACCCATATTCGAAAGCGCTCGTCACGATCCCGCGCATATATCTAACATAACGTTCTCAGCCGCGGTGTCGTCCGTTTACACTGCGCCATTTTTTTTAATTATTATTTTTTTCACATAATAACTGTTGTCTAAACCTAACCGGTTATCCAAAACATTTACAAATTAACAAATCAATTATTTCTATAGTCTAAAATAACCTTAGTCTCCTTTACACCTTCCACCATCGTTTTCCGATCGATTCCGTTGTTTTAATATCGAATATATCGCATTCTATTTACTTTTACTACGACCATTAAACCCCCGATCGACGCTCCCGACGCCTCCGTCATTTCATATTGAGAAGTAATTATTTTTTTATGTGACCGCTATGAATGCACACCGTCCATTCCCGCACACCCATCTGCTGTCGTTAGTTCCCATACCGTTCATAATAACTTTTTTCAACTCCAAGTATTATGGAATTATTCCAGTTATATATTTTCTTCACTTCCGATCATTTCTTCCGACCGTTCATAATATTTTTATTTTTCTCCGGTTCTAAAAATAAATCCTACAATGTCTTCAACGCGATGAATGCGCACACATCTGCCGTCGTTAGTTCCCATACCGTTCATAATAACTTTTTTCAACTCCAAGTATTATGGAATTATTCCAATTATAGATTTTTTTCGTTTCTGATCATTTCTTTCGACAGTTCATAATATTTTTATTTTTCTCCGGTTCTAAAAATAAATCCTACAATGTCTTCAACGCGATGAATGCGCACACATCTGCCGTCGTTAGTACCCATACCGTTCATAATAACTTTTTTCAACTCCAAGTATTATGGAATTATTCTAACTATATTTTTTTTTTCGCTCCTGATCGTTTCTCCCGAACGTTCATAATTTTTTTCCAGACATATGTATTCAAAAATGAAATCGAGTATAATTTTTAACCGACTTCAAAAAAGGAGGAGGTATTCAATTCGACTGTATTTTTTTTTTTTTTTTTTTTATTTTTTTTTTTTTTTTTATGTGTGTTACCACAGAACTTTCTTCTAGATGAACCGATTTTGATGATTCTTCTTTTATTTGAAAGGTGGTGTTTGTCATGTGGTCCCATTTAAATTTGATCAAGGTCTGACCGATAGTTTTTGAGTTATCCTTAATAGTAATGCGGGAGATTGAAGCTTTTTGGATGCTTTTCATTCATGATTGTTTTCACCGTCGGATTGGATTTTTGACTTAAAATACTATAAATTTGCCAAATTACCATGGAAATGTAACTTTTGGTGTTTTTACCGTGGAAATATCTGTTCTTATTAAAATGTTTTAATTTAATTGAATAAAAATGCACTAAAAAGTAAAAAATAAAATGCTTTTTTACAAAAAATAAATACCGACTTCAAGGTTTATTATAAAAATTTAAAAATGCACTAAAAAGTAAAAAATAATTACTCCCGATAAAATATATATATCAGAGTGATATAACTTAAGGTGATATCGTAATTCTTATACAACATTAATTTTTTGGAGTTGGCATCAAATTCATATTAAAAGAATAATTAAAAACTGCATTAAATGTTGATTAAATTGTTCCTAACATGAATTTAATTCCAACTCCAAAAAGTTAATGTTGTATAAGAATTACGATATCACCTTAAGTTATATCACTCTGATATATATATTTTATCGGGAGTAATTATTTTTTACTTTTTAGTGCATTTTTAAATTTTTATAATAAACCTTGAAGTCGGTATTTATTTTTTGTAAAAAAGCATTTTATATTTAACACGGTTTCATAATTTCCCTCTCCAACCGCTATTCATCCTACACAAATTACAATTCTTTCATAATATATGTTCTAGACTCAGTCAAACAATCAACTCTCGCAGAAGTGTAGACGTTCCTCCAACACCCATTTTTAACCGACTTCAAAAAAGGAGGAGGTATTCAATTCGACTGTATTTTTTTTTTTTTTTTTTTTTTTATGTGTGTTACCACAGAACTTTCTTCTAGATGAACCGATTTTGATGATTCTTCTTTTATTTGAAAGGTGGTGTTTGTCATGTGGTCCCATTTAAATTTGATCAAGGTCCGACCGATAGTTTTTGAGTTATCCTTAATAATGCGGGAGATTGAAGCTTTTTGGATGCTTTTCATTCATGATTGTTTTCACCGTCGGATTAGATTTTTGACTTAAAATACTATAAATTTGCCAAATTACCATGGAAATGTAGCTTTTGGTGTTTTTACTGTGGAAATAAATGTTTTAATTTAATTGAATAAAAATGCACTAAAAAGTAAAAAATAAAATGCTTTTTTACAAAAAATAAATACCGACTTCAAGGTTTATTATAAAAATTTAAAAATGCACTAAAAAGTAAAAAATTATTACTCCCGATAAAATATATATATCAGAGTGATATAACTTAAGGTGATATCGTAATTCTTATACAACATTAATTTTTTGGAGTTGGCATCAAATTCATATTAAAAGAATAATTAAAAACCGCATTAAATGTTGATTAAATTGTTCCTAACATGAATTTAATTCCAACTCCAAAAAATTAATGTTGTATAAGAATTACGATATCACCTTAAGTTATATCACTCTGATATATATATTTTATCGGGAGTAATTATTTTTTACTTTTTAGTGCATTTTTAAATTTTTATAATAAACCTTGAAGTCGGTATTTATTTTTTGTAAAAAAGCATTTTATTTTTTACTTTTTTACTATCAATTATTGTATATTATTGTTAGATTATTTTTTCAAAAAGTCTTTTGAAATTTTTTTCCGTTCGTATATTTTTTTTTTTTTTATTTGCACGACATCCATTTCCATGCATACACGTTTCCCTAGCAATTGTAATATGTTTTATTTATTTTTCAACTCCTCCCAGACTTACATACACGCCATATTGTCACACTCACAGATAGGTTCCTTATTAATCCAAAGAACACTTGCAAACTTCGTTCAGACACACCTGCAACCAACTTTCAACAAAGGAATGTGGTTTTTTCTGGTGCAACCCTCCCTTTTCAAAGGCATGCTTCGAGCTCGAATGTCGAACGGATCTGATCGTGCAGGCAGTATTAGTGTTATGTTAAACGTGTGGAATTTGTTGAAGCTGTGTTCTTCACGCGTTATTAAAATATTCTCAAGAACGATAAAGTCTGTAATTTCCTACGTCTTTTCTCTTTTTCGTTCGCTCTTTATTTTCTGTCTTTTTTCTCTCTTATTGCACGTTATTCTTTTCGCTCTTATTTTCTCTCATTTTTTTAGTATAAATATTACAATAATAATCGAATATGAATAACAATACCGAATCGAATGTCGATAATGTCGCGGATTTCATTCAAAATTTTTTCGTAAATGATAATGATAATGCAATGTTTCCGGACGATTTTCCAAATATACATATGCCGCCACCACCACCACCAGCAGAAGAAACATCATTACAAGGGCCTTTGCTACATTCATTCTCAGATTTCATTCCATTGGCTACATCAACACCTTTAGCATCACCGGTAATGTCACAAGATTTGCAAACTCCGTCGTTAACGCAAGTACCTTTGGTACATGATGAAAAAGAATATAGCACAACAATGTTGGAATTACCCAAATAAATATTTAACCGAAAAGCAGTCGTCTATGTTAAAGACTCTAACGATCCAGAAAATAAAAACAGTTTCATGTATGCGGTTTTAGCAAAATTTACATCAAAACCGTCATCGATGTGGCAGTACAATATTCTACAGAAAGTATACGATTTCAGCTTTATTCACTTACCGATCCAATCGCTGGCTGATATTGAAACGTTTGAAAGAATAAACGCTGTATCAATCAACTTATACAAGCTGATAGAAACCGACTATACAGATCAAAGTACATTCAACTACAAAATAAAAGTCGTGTACGCCTTCCGAAAAAATCACAGTTTGTTAAATCATAAACATCACACAAACATATTATATTGGGGATCTAATGGAAATTATCAATTCGCATGGATGAAAAAATTCAGTCGATTGTTGCGGATCCAGTCGCCGAAAGCGAAATGTTCGATGACGTTGATGTCTATTTTTTTATGTGCATGTGTGTGTATTTGAACGAGTCTAAAAAAATATTCTTCTAGCGTATAACGGTAAATAGCGGGGGAGTATTGAGCGGTCAAAGGTTGATAGAAAGACGAGCCGAATACATGAAGAGGTTGACTATACCTGGTAAAGGACGATTAATGTTTGTAGCAACAATATCGTCAATGAAAATAATAGTTCCTTCGTTTAATAATTATACTGAGATATGTATAATGTTAAACTTAGTTACGATGTTGATAAAAATTATTTAGTGCCCTGAGATTTTCTCTATCAAAATGTTAAAAGATGTAAAGTATGTATGACGTGGTGAATGTGTTGGAAAAATAATACCAGTAAAAATAATTAAAGATCGATAATTAAAAATTAAATATAAAAACTGTGTGTGGTATATGTGTGGGTCTGATGTGATATGCTCCCGCGGATAATACAAAAAAAAATGTTCACGATTAATAAGGAACCTATCTGTGAGTGTGACAATATGGCGTGTATGTAAGTCTGGGAGGAGTTGAAAAATAAATAAAACATATTATAATTGCTAGGGAAACGTGTATGCATGGAAATGGATGTCGTGCAAATAAAAAAAAAAAAATATACGAACGGAAAAAAATTTCAAAAGACATTTTGAAAAAATAATCTAACAATAATATACAATAATTGATAGTAAAATGGGTGTTGGAGGCAACGTCTACACTTCTGCGAGAGTTGATTGTTTGACTGGGTCTAGAACATATATTATGAAAGAATTGTAATTTGTGTAGGATGAATAGCGGATGGAGAGGGAAATTATGAAACCGTGTTAAATAAAATTATACTCGATTTCATTTTTGAATACATATGTCTGGAAAAAAATTATGAACGTTCGGGAGAAACGATCGGGAGCGAAAAAAAAAATATAGTTAGAATAATTCCATAATACTTGGAGTTGAAAAAAGTTATTATGAACGGTATGGGAACTAACGACGGCAGATGTGTGCGCATTCATCGCGTTGAAGACATTGTAGGATTTATTTTTAGAACCGGAGAAAAATAAAAATATTATGAACTGTCGAAAGAAATGATCAGAAACGAAAAAAATATATAATTGGAATAATTCCATAATACTTGGAGTTGAATAAAAGTTATTATGAACGGTATGGGAACTAACGACGGCAGATGTGTGCGCGTTCATCGCGTTGAAGGCATTGTAGGATTTATTTTTAGAACCGGAGAAAAATAAAAATATTATGAACGGTCGGAAGAAATGATCGGAAGTGAAGAAAATATATAACTGGAATAATTCCATAATACTTGGAGTTGAAAAAAGTTATTATGAACGGTATGGGAACTAACGACAGCAGATGGGTGTGCGGGAATGGACGGTGTGCATTCATAGCGGTCACATAAAAAAATAATTACTTCTCAATATGAAATGACGGAGGCGTCGGGAGCGTCGATCGGGGGTTTAATGGTCGTAGTAAAAGTAAATAGAATGCGATATATTCGATATTAAAACAACGGAATCGATCGGAAAACGATGGTGGAAGGTGTAAAGGAGACTAAGGTTATTTTAGACTATAGAAATAATTGATTTGTTAATTTGTAAATGTTTTGGATAACCGGTTAGGTTTAGACAACAGTTATTATGTGAAAAAAATAATAATTAAAAAAAATGGCGCAGTGTAAACGGACGACACCGCGGCTGAGAACGTTATGTTAGATATATGCGCGGGATCGTGACGAGCGCTTTCGAATATGGGTGTAAGATCGGGAAATCAGGAAAATAAAAAATATACTTCGACTAATTTTATATTATGTATACTTAGACTTTGAAATATTAAAGAAATAATCGCGGTATCGGAAAGGGGGCGCGTATGTGCGCGGGGATATCGCGGCGGAGATCGAGGTATGCATGGGATCGGCGCGGGAACGAAATATGCGTGTGAGAGGTGTGAACTGGAGTTATAGGTTAGATTTTAGCTTTAAATAATATACTTGGGTTACATTTTGGAATTTTCTTACATGGGCTTGGAATTTTAAAAAAATTGCGGTAACGCAACGGAGGGAGGGACCAGCGGGGGCTTGGGTTACTTTCAGACATTAATTAATATACTTATGTTAATTAATAATCGGTTCTGTTTATCAGAAACGAGCAGGACGCGTACGTGGGAATTTTGGAGACGGAGCGTGTGTGTGGGGGGGGGGGGGGGGGGGGGGGGGGGGGACATCGCTGTGGAGATCGATATATGCGCGGGATCGGGACGTGCGTCTTGGCATATGGCAGTAAGATCGGGGAATCGGGAAAATAAAAAAATTATACTTAAGTTAATTTTATAAAAAATAAATAGCGGTATCGGGAACGGAGTGCGAGTGTGTGGGTGAGATATCGCGGCGGAAATCGGAATATGTGGGGGATCGGCGCGTGCGCTTTCGCGGCGGAGCACGCTATGTTAGATATATGCGCGGGGACGAAATATACATGTGAGAGGTGTGAACTGGAGTTATAGGTTAGATTTACGCTCTAAATAATATATTGGGGTTAAATTTTGGAATTTTCATACTTAGGCCTCGGAATTTTGAAAAAAAAAATTGCGGTAACGAAGCGACGGGAGGGGCCACCGGAGACTTGGGTTACTTTCGGACATTAATTATTATATTTATGTTAATTAATAATCGGTTCAGTTTATCGGAAACGTGCGGGACGCGTACAGGGGAATTTCGGAGAAATTTGGGGAACTTGGGGGAACTTTCAGCACCTGGACACTAATTGGGGTTACATGCGCCCCCGATTAACACTTTGGACAGTTTATTGACCTCTGGACACTGTTTGGACGTTCGGTTTATCGGAAACGAGCGGGAACCGTCCGGGGGGAAACTCGGAGGAATCGTGGGAAACTTGGGTGAATTTTGTCCACCTGGACATGAATTGGGGTGAGTTTCGTGTTCGGATTACCGGTCTGGGGTGACTTTTCGCCTCCGGGACATGAATTGGGGTTCGGATTAGCGGACCTTCCAGAACGCAGATTTACTGACTACTGTAGTCAATTCGGTAATGCAAAATTTGCGTGTTTTTACTGCACATCGGCAGTTTCGCAGGGCTCAGTTTTAGTACTTCTTCTGTTTTTATCCACGGAGTAATACATCACTCTGATATATTGTTGTACGCAGATTATGCGAACATATTTAATGAAATAGAAAACAGCAATGATGTATCACTACTGCAAATAGATGTCGAAAATTGACCTATAAAAAATTGACTGCCGGCGAATACATCGAGTGTTATCATATTACTTTTTAGGCGGAAATTTAAGGCAATTATATCATCGTACAGTATAAAGAAAGTTTACCTGGAAACTAAAAGTGAAATTCGGAAGTTAGGGGTAAACTGTTGATTCCAAACTCACTTTCAATGCTCATTTATTGTAGACGATTATTAACGAGGCAAGAAGGATGTTGTGTTTTTGTATTCAGAAATTGTAAAAACCATGTCTTAATCTGCTCATTATTAGAGTTTGCAGCTATTATTTGGAATCTCTCTTCTAAAATAACGATCGAAACAATGGAAGCAGTCCAGATGCAGCTTTTAAAGTATTTATTTTTTAAACGTGTCAGGTATTTCCCAACTAGTGCAGTTTACACAGATTTATTAGATACATTTAATTGTAAGACTCTTGTAAGCCGCGGACGAGTTACTCTAATTCTTGTACAAAATAGTTACTTATTTAGGTATTTATTTTTTTTAATAATAAATATCAACAACTTTAGGACCGTGTACAATTACCAAGCCCATTACGGTCCCAAAGTTAATTACGCATTACAGAATGGATCTTAAGCCATTTTCCCTAATAAAAATCAGCGTAGACCTTAGGCCCGAGGCCCGGTGTATCATTAGAAAAGGCAGACTGCAGTTTCGAATTCGGCTGTTTTTTCCCTTTTTTTTTTGTAACTAATGATATAATTTTCCGTCGCAAGAAATTATTCAGCAACTCCTCGTCCAGTCCAACAATGTCAAAAAAAACACAAAAACCGGTTGATGTTTAAAAGCCAAAACTGATTTAATAAACGATATATATGTATATATATGTATATGGTACAATTAGAAAGAACGGTTCTCCGCATCTTACGAAAAGTCAGTTACAAACAGGATAAACTTTTGTACGAAAACTATGCGACGCATACAAAAACGATTCGAATGTGTACTCGAATTGATCTACAAAGTCGTGAACGAGAACGATTCAAAGAAAATAATTCGGCATTCCGCACGATACAGAGGCCATCCTTATTGAGCCGATGTTAAATTTCCCTATCGGTCAAGTTAATTGATTTTGTTAGCTCTTTTACAGGTGGCTTTTGCTAGTGTTTTCGTTTTTACAGCTACAAAAGCCGGAACATCTAGCCCATATTTAGACGAGGGGCCATTACAACCTAGCTTCTTTCTTGGCAGGCTTGAACATTCCTTCTGGAGAGATCGAATTAATCGCAATATAAAAACTCCGATCGGCTTTCATAGAATATCTTTCGGTTATAAAAATCGGATGAATGGCAATAAAAACCCGCAAACAGTCGTGTTTTGAATAAATAAGCTGCACCGTATATTAGTTGGCGAACTTTATATAATACGTACGCGCTATATCACGTAATTCATCGGAAATTCTAAGAATTCCGATTTTGCTTAGGGAATTTTGAGGAACATTTTATTCTCGACCCGTAAACTGAATAGCGTTGGCTTTTCAATCGTATTTCAGCACACGTCGAGTCTAATGCGTATAGTCGAACGAAAAGACAAAAAAATATTTCTCGCTATTAAAATTACGAAGTGCATACATAAGGACGAGAACATTTTTTTAGTAATGAAACGTTTATTAACACCTTTGTCCGTTAAAACGTACACTTAGGTAACACATTTGAAAATGTACACGGCTATTAGTTTGCTAAATTTGTCGTCCGAAAGATCTTCGAGCTGCTAACAGCAGTCGAAAAATGAATTCCGGACTTTAGATCCGGTTCTGAACATTCAACAATCCGATGTATGTTGGTAATAGCGGCAGTCATCATCATCTGCTGAAACTCGTATTCGAGTGAACTGGTTGCACATTCATTGCTACTGCTGTGGGTGAGTGCGAAGATGGCTGATGATTCCAATCCTGGAAGAGCAAATGCGACCGACTACAATGATGACATTCGAAAACGTTAGGGTTGACTGTTCTTTTTCTTTTTAGCGGTCCTCCGGTAGTTAAGGGGGCTGCTTCAACTACTTTTCTCCATTTTACACGATCGCAGGCGGCGATTTCCCAAGCTGCCATGTAATTTGTTTTCTTAATAGTGCCGCAATTTGTAACGCTTCCTGGGACCACCATCACGTTTTCTAGCTCCTTAAAATTCACCATACAGCATTATTCGGTAACCTGGAATCCTCCATTCTTATAACATGTCCCGTCCATCTTAGTTGAGCACGTGTGATCATCGACTCTATTCGCACTGACAATTAAACCGACACAATACCTTTTCGTTCGTAACGAAGTCGTCCCATCTGATTTTCAGTAACGCTCGCAGGACCCGTTATTGAGACTGCTCTAATTTTTCGATGTAACGCCTGTATAGCGTCCATGTTTCGGTTCCGTATAACAGAGACAACGGGATAATTATAGCACGATAAACTGTTACTTTAATCGATAAATCCTTATTATAGAAAACCTTGAAGCGTCAGTACGGTATAAGTGTTATTCGATGTGAAACGGGTGTTTTGATCACGTGTGTGCCATTATTCGGTATTGTAAACATACGATATCGGCCGGTTATATTGTAAATTTCCAGCTTAACAGAATTCGTCCTCAAAGTAGAAATGTCGTGAAAATATGTTACGGTAAAAATAAAAAGCAAACCGGTCCGACGGTGGAGCTCGGAAGAAAAAAAAATCCTAGTTAAAAACTATCGAGTTATGTTAAATTTACACAGGATCCGACGTCACTGGTGCTGACAATAATATATGTAGTGTCGTCGACTTATCGAATTAATAAGTACCGGAAATTACTAATAAGTATGATACATATTTAAGAAAAATGCCAATTTTTCTGAAACGATAGTTATTACACATTTCCTGAAGAAAATATAAATATATATATTTCACAGAGTAACAAATTCACAGTATTATGCCGAACATAAATAATAAAAGTATCATAAAAATTATTATATACGTAAAATTTGAAAAATATTAAAAAAACATCGACTAGTTTCGACTTACCACCGTCATTATTAAGATGTTAGTTAATTATTTCAAATTAAAACTTAATTAGCTTTTAATATTTATCATTAACTCTTCACATAATGGCGGTGATAATAGTTCGTCTAAACTAGTCTTTTTTTTTTTTTTTTTTTTAATATTTTTAATGTGAATTGTGTACTTTTTGTATAATTTTTATGTTCCTTTTATTATTTATGTTCGGCGTAATACTGTGAATTTATATGGCATTGTTTAATATTTATCTTTACGAACACACATAAATACTACTATGTCACTCCTGGTACTTTAAATACATGTATGTAAATATATCATTTCATTATATTTGTAATTTACATATATTATGTTTACTATTTAATTGTTAGCAAAAATAATCCGAGGATACTGAGTATTTTAATATTTTTTCAGTAACATATATAATATAAGGAAAAGTATTAGTTGACATGCATTATTTAAAATTGTGTTCGATATTATTAAAAACGAATGTGTGTATTACTGAATAACAACATACCGATGATAAACTTATGTTTAATATGATATTCCGGAATGTTTTGAGGTAGGTTAGTATCTGAAGTGATGAGAAACAATAGTTCAATAGTGGGAAAGTTAATACATCGCGGATGGTGCGTTATATGCAAAAAACTGATTCCAGTTTTTAAAATTGAACACCGTCTGCGATACCACTAGGAGAGTTAGATAAAGATAACTGCATAGGAGGTGATTTATTGAGAAAGTAGAAAGTGGAGAACAAAAGGCAGCCGGAAGCTCGAGGTTGAGTAAAAGATGGTTGCGCGTCGGAGAAGTGTATCCGAAACCGCGTGATGAAATGAGTTCTAGGAAGGTCCGAAGGGAGAATTCAATGCGGTATCCCTCTAAGAGAACAAACGTGACATAATTATTTAACGAGGCATTGGGCATAACAAAATTAGCATTAGTGACAAAGAGCACCAACCCCACCAGCTCAGTATGACCAGATACATACAGGAAACTGATTTAGCGAGAGAATGATACCGGCTAGAGAATTAAGGATCAGATTAAAATAGAGTTATACTATTAATCGGGATCTGTTGTCCCGGAGGACGTACAAAACAACGCGTGAATCAGGTACAATGGGTGATAGCTTAATAGAGACTCTAGGACTATACCGTACCAGCTTGGCATCGAGAACAGATCAATGGTTATATGGGCGTAAAGACGATGTAAACGAAAAATGCAGTAGGATTCGGAACTAGAATAATATTTCGTACCTCTGACGATTTGAATAATTCTCAGGAAAGGAAATTCTGCTGTGTAGCGCGGCAGGGGAGTTTTTTTCCCCTAATATTAAGTTTTTTTCCCTGATGTTAAGTTTTTTTCCCTAATGTTAAGTTTTTTTCCCTAATGTTAAGTTTTTTTTTAATCTACAACGCTTAGAACGACATTTGTTAACACTTATTAGATGTTTTGTCTGGAAATGTTGCAAGTTTTCCGGTATTTTTAATTTTCTTTTCTTTAAAATATTATTAGTATTACATAAGACTGTAGCAATTGACAAATTGACATCCCGGTTAAAACTATGTTGGTAATTATTTACTTTTTTAAATTTATTTTTTTGGAACTTTTTAACTCTACACAGAGCGGCCATCTACGACCGCATTTTAAAGGGGGAAAAAAATATTATAAGCAGTTGTGTACGGAGGTGCTTGTGTTGAAAGAGGAAAAAAAGGGGTGCGGACGATGATGGATGAAGAAACGGACAAGAGTGCTGGTAAGGATGAAAATTATGTTTCAATCAAAAAATAATGGATAAGTTACATTTGAAAAATATATACCGTAGATTCCTCGAATCGACTCCTTTAAATAGACCTTAAAATCCGATTCCGCGGCTAAAATAATAAACATGCGAAATAGTTTAAAAGACTAAAATGTTGTAAATATCATCGCATAAAATTTTTTTAAATTATTAATTTATTCACAAAACAAAATAATATAATTTTTGTTAAGTAATAAATTTTCAAACTTACGTAATTAGCTTTTGCAAAGGTGTGAAGAAGTTCTTTTTCGTTCTGTTCATTTTTCACTTAAAAATAGCGGTAACTTTTTTATTCTTCGATTGAACTAATTTTAAATTTAAACGGCCGCTATCATTGTGAAAAAGAGAAGTTCTTCGTTAGTTTTCCATCGGCTATTAGTTCAAATGTTTCCGAAAATCCCCGTCCGCCGCAAAGCATGAACTAATAGTAAATTCGATTAATTATTATAATGCGCTTAAAAAAGCTAAGGTGGTGGTGACCAGCAAGCGCCGAATAAGAAAATTGCCAAGTCGTGTTTTCGCTATACTATAATAGGCAGTCGACTTGGAGAAAATCTTCTTTTGAGGTATAGCATTTCAGTTGGCATTTAAGAAGGACGACTTGTTAGGCCTCGGAAAATTCTTTATGATTCGCAGTGTAGTGCTTTTTTAATGGAGAAATTCAAACGATTCTAAATAAGTTTGCGCTGAATAAGCGAGAAAAAACCGTGCTGTTCGCAATGAATAGGCGGCCGATGATAAGGTAAACAGGAGTTGTTGATGGTGGCTCAAGTTGCTTCTGTTTCATTGCGTTTTTCTTTCTCTTTTGGCTTTTTCGTGCTTCATTGATAATAGAATAGCTGCGAGTTGAATAGCAAAGTCGTTCCGACAGTAATTGAGAACAGTTTACCGAAAAGTTGGCAGATAAAAAGTTTTATGTCGCTAATTTCCTCCTTTGTTCCCGAAGAATAAGTCTTCGACTGCGAGCTCGCTCTTTAGGGCCGCCGATAAAATTTACTTAGCTTTGAACATTTTCCGTTCT
Organism: Icerya purchasi; assembly: GCA_039619475.1. NCBI lineage: Eukaryota > Metazoa > Arthropoda > Insecta > Hemiptera > Monophlebidae > Icerya > Icerya purchasi. The sequence continues at coordinate 292,517,506 of CM077115.1, read as the reverse complement.
CGCGAAATATATCCCTCTCTTCTAGCCGTTAGCAGGAAAATTTTTAATCAAAATTTCAAACAGACCGTTTTCCCATTTCCTTCGAACAAGTGCGTCGCAGTTTCGAACGAATGCTTTCCGGCAACCGAACCTAATTGGAGTGGTTCATTTTTAAATCGAAAAGAATTTAACATACTACGCTACTAGAGTGACGTGTCGAAAGTATACCGATTTTTCTTCATTGCAATAGACGTCATGAAAGTGTGTTGCGGTCACTTAGATCACAGCTGTGAAAGATTCGATACTCGCAACTGACACCCGGAAAATCTGCAACCACGCGTTTGCATGGCAACGAAAGCGGAACCTCCTTACTTCAGTTTAATCTGCCTTTTGATCATGACGTTTTCCTTTCGTCACCGCTGTCGTTCTTGAATTTTGATAGTCAATAACAATAGCATTCAGCGAATGGTTTCATTTTATTGCTGTATCCGGTGCGGCTTGTTAATTTTGATTAATCCGCAGTATTGCCCTCTATCTTCCCATCGCATGAAGTGATGTATGAATACTGCTCTAAATGTCACTCCGATTCAGCTAACTGCGAGTCAGACATTAATCATTATACTTGCAGAAGAGTGGATAGCGCATACCACCCGGCTGCTCCAAAGTTCGCACGGCAATTCGTAATAGAACAACTTCAAAATTATCTGCCAAGTTAGACTAAAGAGTTCGAAACAATAAGGTTTTTTCGCTTTTAGCGAATTTCGTGTAATCAAAATTGTCTCAAATTCGAAGTTGTCTACGGAGATCCGCCGTAAGTAGCCGAATTTGTGTGGCAGGTAGATTTTGAAGCGACGTGAATGTTCGCCACGTTAGTTGGGCATAATAACCTCTTTCGGCAATACCGGACTTTCTGTTCGTACAGTATTCTCTTTGTCAGTATCCCGTGCGGGTAAAACTGCAAATTACTGCGCGCGAAACACTCGGAACGCGCAAAACAACAGAACGTTCCCGATTATAATTCTCCGCATCCGGTGCGCAATGATTTTAAGGGGAGATCCTGCTTTAGAAGACCTAAAAAAAACTGTTTTTTAAGGACTTTTTTTGAAGGAGAAAAAAACAACTGAACTCTTTAGGGTATATTTCCTGACGTATTTGAAGTGTGTTAATCATTTTTATTAAGTAGATATAATAGTAAACTGCAGAGCAATCGGTCTTTTCCTAGAACATCTTGCTACTGTCGTTCGCGATTGACGAGAAAGATGCAGTTCGTAATTCGTAATTATTGCTGCGAACATAAAAACCAAATAAATTTTCAATCGTCACACATTTTTCTTCTGGATGAACTAAAAAAAAAGTGTATAATTGGGAAATTATGACCTTTTCAGGCTTGAAAAGAAAAAAAAGTGATATTTCAACAAAAAAAAAATAAAATCACTTTATGTCGTGTAAAAGATATTTAAAAATACGTTTTAAACAAGAGAATTCACAGTGTACCGAAAAGAATAAATTTTAGTTCACTTGAGGTCGTTTAGTTTTTCTACCATCACGCCCACCAATTCAGAAAAATCAAAAAAATGAAAACTCGAGAAAACGCGTTTTAAAGTTTTTACAATAACAGAAAGTATACATCTTTGTACCTTACGCTAATGATCGACTAAAATCAGCTATTCCTGGTACCCATATGGAAGTTATTCGGCTTCCTCAAATAACTCATCTTCATGCATTTGTTCGAGTCTAAAAAAGCCGTGCAAGACCTATTGGTGCTAAATGACTGGCGCCCGTTCTCCTTTTCGATCCGTTATATGTCGGCGGCATCAGCAAAACACATTTTGCATTGTTGGCCATTATTCAAATGCAGCAACCGCATAGTATTCAAAATCGCTGAATATCCCCTTCGTTAAACAAGCCTGCAGCCAAGTAGTATGCGGCTATTTCAACGACCTTTTGCCCGGAATGCAAGTGCTTCGGATTTATGCGCCAGACCATTGATTTGAACAACACCGTTTGAATTTTGCGTGTGACCATCTAAACGTTAAACGGTTTGCCCTTTGATAGCTTTTCATAAATCGGACGAATGTGCTTCTCAATTTTTTCGTCAATCAATCAAGCAGGATGATCAAAAGATGATCGGTGCGCATTCAGCAATTGATTAGTGTATTTAGCTTTGCGCTATTCACACTAACTATCGATGATGCCTGTTGGACAATTTTCCTGTCGAGGGAATTTATGTGTGTGGGGCAATGATGATCTAGCGTTGCTAGCCTTTTTCATTTCTTAGGCAGAATCAATATTTCTTCTACCTGCTAAACGATAATAAATCGTTAACTTTTTTACGAGACCTTCCGTTAGTCGCTCCTTACCGATAGAAGAGCGGCGAGAGCACCTGAGCCTGGCTGAAGCTCAAAGTAGAAACACGTGCACAGATAATAACGGAGTAAAAGAGACAAGATTGGAAAGAACGCCCAAGCCTGGCTGAACACGCGTACCGCTGCTCGACGCTCCTTTTCGTTCAGCTTTGTATCTCCAGAAGTACTTCGAATTGACATCTGTGTGACTTTGTGAATATTTGCTAGGATAGTGTTTATCTATCGATTTAGGAAATAAATTAAAAAATCGATTTTTTTAAAACTATCCCCCCTTTTGTTTATTTCGATGCGTTAAGCTGTGTGACGTGAAAGTGGACACGCTGCCTAAGACAACCTTGTCTTTTTTCTTTTTTCTTTTTTCCTCTAACTTCCACCTACTATCGCTATTTTTTTACAGTTCGATCTGTAATTTACGACACCCGAAATGTTCAAACTGTTTAAATAATTTCGTTGACATTTTCAAAAGCGTTTCGCATCAAACATTCTGTTCATTACGTGTAAAAATTTTAAACACTCTATCGAGAATTTACGTATCTGAAATGCTTTCGCATAATTAATAGTCCAACAGGAACCTGTTTTCCAGCACGTGTCCCATATTGCGATTAAAGACACTAATTTTTTTTGTCGTTTTTTTTAAATATTTATTCATTTTAAAAGCTAACGAAATTTCTCATGCTGGAACGAAAAAAGGATAATTTAAAAAAAAAGAAAAGTAATTATCAGTAAAAAGTTCAAAATTCATGAAATTGCAATTATTGTTACAACGGAGCGGGAATTTTTACCGCATGTAATCTGCGATAAATTGCCGTGCAATCAGCGCGTAAAGAAAACTTTTAATTTTCATTACGCGGTGAATGTGAATTAGTTACGCTTTTCTGAAAACAAAACAAAAGTAAAGCAAAACCGTTAAACGGAAGAATCACCGAATGTATCGATCGAGTTTTTTTTTCTTTTTTTTTTGGAACACCATTTTATACTCCGGCTATCTTCTTGGAACGAGCAATAGCCCGTTATTAAGGGTAATCAATCGTTTAGCAGCGTCAAGTAGTTTTAACTTTTTTTTTTAGAATCGGAACCACGAATCAATCTTAAGTTATTTGTGTGTAACGGTGAACTCCAGCAACAATAAGTCAAAAAAGTGAAAAGTGTAGAATTCACCTATTAATACCATAATCGTTTTTCAGAAGTTAAAACTATAGCCGAAAATGAATGACAATAAAAAACTTTAAAACTTTTTCTCTTCCTTTTAAACATCGGATTTATATTGTGTACTTTGAATTTTGATAAAAAAGAATTACATATATATACATGCACATATATGTATATATATGTAAATATATATATACATATATAAATATATATAAACATGTATAAATATATATATGGGTAAAAAATTATTTGCACATCATGAAAATTGGCTACAGAGGAATAACATAAGACCCGGGGGGAAACATTGATTAGGCATAAGTAGACGGAAAAAGATAGTAAAAGGAAATATACATTTATTCCGAAAGAAACGAATCACAGCCTCGAATTATAGAAAAAGAAAAATGTAACCTCAAAAAAGTATTTGCCCACATACAGAATATACAGGAAAACATGAAAACAAAACTTTACCATTTAAAAAAACAACAGGATATTAATATTTGGTATGCATTTTGCATCCATAACAGCTTGAAGACGCCGCAGCATTGACTGGACTTAATTTGCCGTTATCCGGGGCAAATACCTGCTCACGCAGCTTGGAGGTCCGCTTTCAGATCTCCGCTGTTCGATATTCTGCTCTTACGTACCTTTCACTTCTAGGCAACTCTATAAGTTTTCGATTGCATTCGAATCCGAAGATTATGGGGAGGGACGTTAGCAGCTGACCAGGCGCGTTATAGAACAACCATTGGCTGGTTTTTAGTATGCTTCGGATCATTATCCTGTTGGAAAATGAACATCTCCTCCAAGCCTACTTTGTGGGCGCTGCTCTTTAAATTATCGCGCAATATGTTGATGTACATATCGGTTTCCATTTGTCCTTGAATGAAGACCAGATTCTCCTTAGTGCTGACCGCCATGCACTCCCACACCAGCACCTTGCCTCCTCCGTATTTGGTGGTAGCCAGTCAATGCTCGGTTTGCAGCTCGGTGTTTGGTTTCCGCCATACATATCCGTGCCCATCCGATCATCCGAATAAGTTGTATTTAATATTCATCGGAAAATAAAACTGATCGCCAATAGGCTGCGGGTTTGTTTATGTACGCTTTGGCGAATTCCAAACGTTTGATGCGATTCGCTTCTGAAACGAACAGTTTTTCTTACGAAGACATCTGCTGTGAACGCCGGTCGAATAGAGCACGTTTCTAACATACTTTTTGAGGGTGAACTTCTATTGCCGGTGTTAACGCGAGGTTATCGGCTAGTGTTGGAACGCCCAGAAATGAATTTTTCCACGATTTTTTTAAAAACGGATCTTTCATCTGTCGGGGTTTCAGTTTTTTGGGTCGTCCTCTGCGAGCGTCATTTGCGATTGTTTTTCTAGCTTGAAACCGTTTTATTACATACCGCACTGCGGGAAATGTAAGGCCAACTTTCTTCGCTCTTTTTCTCGGCAACTTTCACCTTTTTTATGTAACGTAGCAATGTGCGAACTTACAGCTGGCGGTATTTCAGAAGCTTTCGGTGACATCACCCTTCAGCTTCTTACAATAATTAATTTAATTTATGCTAATGCGTACATCTTTCAGCTTTCACGTACTACTGCATTCGTTCTCCTACATACACGATATGATCACTTCAGCGATTTTTCTAAGGTCAAACTTGCATGCGTGAGTTCATTTGTGCGTGTGCAAATAATTTTTTTGTGATGCTTTCTTGCCTTTTTGACACTAGCGCTGCTGCTTTTTATTTGTCGGCAATCGTAGGCTGCAGTTAAACGTTTTAGGTGATTCTCTACGTCAAACGTTTTTTTCTTTTACCTAGAACTCTACCCCGTTGCACTTTTGTCGTCTTCTTTTGTGGTGTATATATACGTTTTTTTTTTAAAACTTTTAGGTATTGAAATTTCGATTCGTATTAATCCGTGCAGAAGCGCAAAACAATTTGTTTTTCTCTTTATTTCGGGTTGGTCGACCTTGGCTGTTTATCTATATCATCATAAGGAAAGAAATATTTTTCGAAAAACTTGAAGAGGGTAACTAAAAACAGGAAATGGAAATACTAAACAAAAAAACGAAGATAAGAATAGTGTGACAGTAAAATGATGTTATGAGGAAGGTAGGAAAAAGCAAGCAAGCAAGGAGAGAGAAAATGAAAGTACGAGTAGAAAAAAAAAGGTCAAAATTTCGATTGCCATAGTTAGCGGTAACTTGGAATATCTTCAGCGAGTACGAAAAAAATCGGTTAATTAGCTCAATAAACAATGTGATAATAATTGTAAAGTAAATTTTTAGTACTCAGTGGTAAAATGAATTTAATACACCGGCCAACACTATAGCCAGAACTGCAGACAACACCGATATGGAAAGAATGAAACAACACTAGTTCAACTCAACTAGGAGCTAGAAGTAGCAGTCGGTCTGCTTTTTCGTTTTTCGTGGTTTCAGAATGACTAGGTAGCCAAAATAAACCCGTAACAAAAGAATGAGAGCGAAAAGGAACAGAATATTTGAAAGAATAAGATCAAAAGACGTACAAATATGCAAAGAGGAAATGTCGAATTTTTGCATTTAGATACTGAAAGAAATAATTTGCGCCTAGGAAAGGGTACAATAAATTTGTGATCACTTACAACATAGTTAACATCTCTTTGTAGTAGATGGAGAAAATGAGATCAATTTAAATGAACTCGAAAGATTATTGGATATAAAAAGACACTATGAGTTGTTTTAAATCCATTGTTATAAATAAAAATTAGAATAGGTTGGAACGTTAATTAATGAAGGAGTTTGAAGAGAAATACGAGAGAGGAAAAAAATTTTTGAAACATGAATGGTGTCAAAAAAACCCGAAATGGAAAGTGTTTTTTTTTTTTTTTTTTTTTTTTTTGAAACGAAATAGTAAGGAGGAAAAATTGAATAAGGCAAAAAGCGATCTGGCAAAGAATGGGAATCCTGTTGTAGGATAAACGCCAAAGTAAACCAGAATAAGGTTATTTGTATAGATAGCAAGACGCTTGATCAGAAAGAGATAAGCTCTAAACAAGGCCTGCGAATAGATCGAGGAGAGAGCTATTGGCCTCCACTAAGATTGCATAAATGAGGATGTATTTCAAAATACCAAGATATAAGCGAAGAGTTGCGTTCCGGACAGGAAGTAAAAAACATTACCATATAGGTAGTCGCAGTAATTAAGTTTAGAGCGAATTATAGACTTATAAAACTTAAGAAACATAGTAGAATCAAAGCACCAGTTAGATGTCGAGAAAGCCTTTAAAGATATTTAAGCATTTTAGCGTGAATGAACGAAGATGATTAATACGTTTAGATCCAGTTCTTCTTCTTATCGTATAATCATCGGTTATATAAGAAATGTGGGTAATTCTTAATTATAATTCTAGTTTCCATTAACCAGTCTATTATGGCTCTGTCTTTTAGTTCGTTTATATCCTCTAACGTTAAATGTGAGGGTGCAAATTCATTATAGTCATCCCCAGTATATATTGCATTGTCTGTTTGGAATTTCCGCATGCAGCTGTCGTCATCATACCCCATTTCTGTATTAAATAACCGCATTTTCCCTGTCCGGTTCTAATTTTATTAAGAGTCTTCCATAGGTAAATCCATTCCTGCAACTTCTTTCCTTGGGTCGATTACTAAATGAGAATCTGTTGTATATTCTAGGTTTTTTCCCATATCGTTTTCGCATTTACTGAAATCTTCCAAGTCTTCTGATAATGATTTGTCTGATGTCCAAGGTGATCTTCGGGATTTAAGTCTTGATACCGAAGCGGATCTTATCTCTTTAGAAGAGATTGGCAGTTCGGGGTAAATCTTATATTTATTTTTATACCTAAGTAAAGCTACCTTCCGTCTAATTGCAGATGGAGCTATGTTAGTTAATACTGGTAGCCACATAAGCGGCGTGGACTTCAGCGTTCCTGATATTGTGCGGGCCTCATAACAGCGATTAGGAAGATTCTTGATAACAGTGTATTGAGTTCGTAAATGAGTTAAGATTAATAAAGAGAAAAAGAAATAATTCACTAATATTGTAAAGATAAGTTTGGAAAGATTCTAGAAAATTAGGGGTGCAATAGAAGGAATCTAATTTTCCTCAGCGTTGTGAACATAGAAAAGATATACGCAGTCAATAGGCGAGACATGTTTATCTGCATAAGGATAAGCATTGGAAGGATGGGAGGATAGAGAATTTTGAAAAGCTTTGGTCAACTTACAAACGTGGGACAGAAGAGTAAGTCTAAAGGAAGGTTCCTACGATGTTTTTTTGTCATTTAGGTTCTAAAGTTAAATAGATCATTGACAGTCATTTTTAAAAACATTATTCAAAGTAACAGTTTATGATTTTGGAAGCCTATTTCAGACAGAAATACTAAAAATTACTATGTAAATCTAGATATTCATTTAAAGCTGGGTTTATTAGCCCGAATGTTACGGTAGTTTCGCCAAATAATACCCGGTAAGGAAATTATTTAAAAGATAAAAATGAAAATTCCTCGAGGAGAGGGAACTTGTGACGGAATGGAGAAAAAGTATTTCGAAAGTAAAAACGGAAGATACATTACGAAGTCGGAAGAAAAAGTGAGCTTGGCACGGATATTACGTTTATGTTGCCGGAAGACGGCGCTTTTAAGGAAGCAGACTCTCCTTTATCTGTGTACAGAGATAATCCTTGTGATTGAAATTTGAATGTTTGAGCGCAAAAAGGTTAGGTTGAGCCATTATTTTCTTAATATACTCCTGGAAAAAAGATATTCTACTGTTACGACAAATATTCGTGTTTATTGATCGCAAACTGAGGAAGGACAGATCTCCTGAGTTCTTCGGCAGTGATTAGCGATTTGTCCAAAAAGAATACACTTTGTTTTGGGAAACGAATGTTATGTGTAACTTGGAAAGTGTAGTTGTAGATTAAAATATAATCAGAAAAAAGAAGAATTTTCGAAATAAATTTCAACGAAAGGGGAATTTAATGCCATCTCTGAAGCGATGAAAACGTTTTACTGGGACTACAAGGGTGGAGAAGAATAATTTCTCGTAAAGAAGGGACATGAATTTGAGCGGCAACGCCATCTCTCCGAGTATGTAGTATAAATATCGGAATGTAGGCTGTAATGTTGTATATGTCCAGAAAGGGTGTTTATTGAAGAGGAAATAAATAGCAAAAAGGGATGAAAGGAAAAATGCTGAAATTCTATTTCTCCACTTAGATTTAAAGGATAGATACATCGTTGTTTTTTAACCCTGCAGCAATAGCCAGAGGATGCCGTCTTGTCTAAATTTTTCTCCGTAAACCAAACTTTCTGAATGGATTTTTTAAATGTTTAAGGTTGTTAGTGAGGGTGAAATGATCATGTTTGTTAGTCGGGATTTCGATGTCGAACGTAATGTTTTACGATTTAGCTCGAATTAATTTAAACTGTGCCTAAATAAATTCAAAAATATATTTCTTTGCTTATGTAAGCGCATATAAACAATTGTATTCGGGTGACCCTGAAAAGGGTTATTTCAAATTACCGAGCTAAGGTTAGGACGGGATGAAATGGAGCACGAGGAGAAGAACGACAAGGATGAGAATGGTTTTGGGATAACGAATAGGATAAATAACACTAATCGGGATTTATGCGGAACAACGACTTTAACTACTAAAAACACTGAAATGGGTGAACGAGAACAACAACCTATCCGTAAATATGGTTTCGTAGGTTTAACTAAATTTATTTTTCCCTGCCGCGACCATTGCTGTTTCTGAGTGACAAACCTAATTTACTTTTATGGTTAAAAAATCACTTTTTTTGTTGTGTTTTTTGTTTTTATAAACTTTGTACACGATTCTAAAATTTCAAAAAGGATCATCTCTCGGTGATTAATGAAGGCGCGCGGAAATTTTCCAACATAACTTTTACTTTTCTTCAAGTTCTATCCGGAGAAATCAAGGTGAAACGAACTAAATATGTGGAGCAGAAGAACCACGGTCCTTTATTACTTATCTATAAGTTGTTGAATACATAGCAGTTTTCGAATGAAAGAATATTCAATCATGGCAGTTGCGGACACATATCTTCGGCGTTTGATGTTTAAGACATTTTTGGAAATACTATTCAAAGTTTCCTATGGTGTCTGTTGGCGGCTTAGCTGTCACTTTTTTGTTCACTCCGCATGTGCGCACTGTCTTCAGGATCGTAGCTGAAACTCGTGTATCACTGTTTCAGATGCACATTCAAGATATGCATAATTATGAATAGAGGGGGTAACGAAAATTAAAGGCGTTGCGATTAGAAGTTTATCAGGGCTTTGTGACCCGTTTTAATTCGACTAATGGCATTATTGCACGCGCGACACTTTCGATGGACTAACGTGTGCGCTAAAGAACGGGTTTATTTTGAAGCGCAGAGGATTCTTTTGAATTTAACGCGGTCAATTTGGAATTCCTATTTTAGCGCATTCCAACAGTTTTCTGTTGGATTAAAATTGAGATAGAGCATCCGATACTAAAAAACCGCCTGCGGCTTTTTCGGCTGTGTTTCAAAGAAGCCGCTGGTTCCTAGGAAAATTTGCACAACACATTTCCCAAAAAGATACCTTCAATGTACGGTTACATTTAGCTCGTTCTCTTCGCATCGTGCTTAATGTTACTCTGCGTCGTTAACGAAAGTAAATAAAGGAGGATTTTGAATGTTCGCATCTGATCCAACTCAGGCATGGACAAAACAGTAAAGAAACTCGCCCGATCGATTCCCAGCAAGCTTTGTTTTGCGCACATTTATTAAAGTTTTTACGTCAGTAACGGCAACCGTTGGTTCCTTTTCAACGCACTGGCAAAGGAGAATGTTTTTTCAAGAATTTTAATGTGTGTATACGTATTACCGAAAGTATCTTTTGACCGATCGGACTGAACTTGCAGATCAATTAAAGTATCGATGAATTTCACGGATATTTTAAAATACAACGATTCACGTACAATACGAAACTTCCAAGCAACATAGGGGAGCCCTTTTTTTTCGAATTTGAAAGTGTATTTTAGTTGGCGTACTATATAATAATATCATCATGTAAATCGAAAAGAAGCTTTTTATACGTTCCATTATTTTTAAAGAAATATTCTCGCGTTACAAAAAATAAGAATAAATTTAAAATTTATAAGCCAGAAATAACAAATTATCATCTATATTACAACGACGACCTGTATATTTGTATTAACATATTTAAATTCGTTATTGAACGTCTCCATTCATTTTCAGTTACTATGGTAATTATGCGTTTTGCTTGCTTTTTAATCAACTCTAACGATAATCATTTGAACAAGCTTTTCGTTTCGTAGAATTTTCTCTACCATAGGACCTCAACCAAGCGATCCTATATCCTACAAACCACCTCTAATTCACGAATTTCATCAAAATCGTTAGTGCGTTTAAAATTTACAAATATATATATACATATACATATACATATATACATATATATATGTATATATATATATATATATATATGTATATGTATATGTGTATATATATATATATATATATATATATATACATATATATACAATTTTTGCTCATAAACATTGTTATTCATATTGAAATAAAAAAAAATTCTACAGAAAATTTTAATTTACGTTATTTATTTTATTTTATTTGCCCGGTCTCGTCTAATTAGCCAGTTAAATCTTTACCAAACAATCGTTTTTATTTGTGCTTGATTTAGAATTCACGTATATTTACTATATAAATGTTTTATTTGAATTTTTTTTTTTATTTCATCATGTGTGTTTTACATCTTTCTTTTGTTTTTTTCACCATTTTATTAACAGAAATCTTTTTAGTCAATAGACGGGTTAGAAATTAATAAAATTTTACTTAATCCAGAATATTTATATTTATTGTTGTAAACAATTTACGTATTTATGTTTTTTAATTCGTCGAGTGTGTATATTCCACTCTTTTGTTCGGACTTTATTGATAAAAATCATCATGGGATATTTTATTCGCATCAAAAATTTGGAAATTGACCGCTAAAAATTTCCCCGGCAATCGGTGCTTATCCACTGATGTGTAGAAATCGGAAGAAAACTGATTCGAATGTTTCCCATTTTAAAACACGCACAAACAGGTGGGCAGATGCAAAAGACGATTTGTTTCATGTATGTTTAGCGGCATCGTTTTATAGAAAATATTCTGATTCGTTTAATTTTACAAGCTTCGTACTTTTTTCGGTTCTTATTTTATATTCTCGCATTAATTACTTTTTTTCGTGCGTCTATAAATTATGTATTATCCAGCAGTCATAACAAAATCTGTTCAGTAGTTACTGAAGTATACGAGGTTGGATAGATTTAGTTTTGCCAGAATCTTGGTTTGCCTAGCAACTGCGCAGTCTGTATATTAACCAAACTAAAAGTATGAGCCGCGATTGATCAAAAAAGTGTTTCGATTTACTCAAGTGTGGTGAACATCGTTTTGCTGGGGTGCTTTCTTTTTTTTTTTCAATGCGTTTCCAAATTAAGAATCTCAGAGATACTGTTCACAGTGCTAGACGGAAGGAACTAACCAGAACTCGATACGCAGCTTTAGGAAAGTAGAAAGACAATGATAGGAACTGCAGCAGATGAAGGAAAAGAATGGAAGAATAGGAAGCAAATCCTCGGATGAATGTGCACGTATTAGCCAAATAAAAATGCTGATTTGGAAAAGTGGAAATAAATAAATGATAAATTTTGAAATAAGCTGTTCAATACTAGCATTTGTAATTTCGATTAAATGACGAATTTTTCAAATATCCGATAAGGCCGATTATTTTCATACGTAGGTTCGATGTAAAAGAGAACTTTATCGAGAGATCGATTAAAAATTGTAATTTAGAAATGTAGCACGAGGGTGTTGTAAACAGATAAGTGTAGGACAGTTAAATGATAAAAGTCCTAACTCACCTTTAGAAGAATGTATGTGATTCGGCAGTCATGAACAATATTCGTTCGATTTATTGATATATATATATAGGTGTATGTATATTAATTGATATCTCATAGTGTTGACATTTTAACACAAAAAAGAGGTAACGAAGAAAAAAGGCCAGACGATTGTAATTGTTAAGCGGAAATTACGTTAGAGAATATGTAGAACAAATTCGAGTTAGGTAATAAGCTTCTTCGAGCGAAGTAGTTTGAAAAAATCGAACGGTTTTTTCTCGGAACTATTTAAGAAGAATTTTTGGAAACTGCTGAAAAGTCGAGTTCGTCAGTTCCAGTTGCGCGCCAAAGTAAATATCCTCATGTGACGGAAGAGATAATAATATTTCTCAGCCGACCGACCGCAATTATGCGAGGAAAACTTTTAAAAATCACTTCGAAAACTTTAGCTAGAACGATGAGTGAATAACTTAGAGAACTCTCTCTCTCTCTCTCTATTGTTCCGGTTAAGCCTTCATTTCCGTCACGATATATCTTCAAATCGTCGATCAATTCTCCGACATATAAGTGCCACTCCTACGCTTCTTCTGTTTTCCAATATTAGAGCTGCACGTTCGACAAAACTTTGCCTTATTCATATTCCTTCCCCCGCTACAAAGACTATCAGAGCGAACGCAATCGGTGCGAATCTGTCCATCATTACAGGACGATAACCGGGATAATAAATTTCGTATTTCGAATATTTTTCCAAAATTAAATATTTAACTACCGAAAACAAAGAGGAAAATTTCCTGCCCAATGCGTAACTTCTAAAAATGTCGACTCCTTTCGTATTATGATGATGAAATTATTTTGACAGTCCTTTTTTCGTATGAAATTTTCTACAGCAAATAGTTTCGTCGGAATATGAAGAGATTTCTAGCAAAATCAATTCATATTTTCCTCTGATGGTAAGTGTAAGTTTTCCGAAACATTAAGGTTTCCAGATTAAATTTTGAGTTTTAAGATTAATTTTTTGAATCTTCCCTAATTATGTTCACCATTTAAAATGTTTAATTTATCTACTAATTTCGTTTTTTTTTTTTGAAGCGACAAATTCATTTTACAAAATTAAATTAAAATTTTTATAGAACGCGAGAGCTGATGTATAATATTTCTCCTGAACTATCGTTCGCTGGCTCTGTTCCATCGTGAATTGCTTCATATAAATCGCGAATATCTCTTTCCGACCACACATTGACACATACACACATGCACACGAGAACAAACGCACACCAAGCTCCGGATAAAACTTCCGTCAGTTAGCGCAAGCAGCGAGCGAAATTATATTTTTATTACTAAAAACAGGACGGTGTATTTATTTTCGTCGCTTATTTAATAGAAGATAGCGCCGAAAATCCTGATCCGTATCGATATTTACGTGTAAAATTAAAACAACAAAACAAGACGTACATGAAATTAAGTTCTATCGAACCGGGGGGCGACAAGTTTTCCGGCGTTACCTTGTTCCTGGCCCGAAAAATCCCTAATCTGAAATAGAATATTGCGGTTATGCCAGATAGGTGATCTGAGAAAGTAAGTGTGGCCGAGAAGAAGAAGCTGGTTCCAATATTCTCTTCAGATTCACAAGCCGTAGTGCACTATGAAAAACTTGACTTCGCATTCCACCCGTTTAACTACTTGCACGACTGTTATTTTGATCGAGAGTTTAAAATACGCATTTCGAAGACTGCGTCTTAGATCCGATTCCATTTTTTTGTGGCACGAAATCACGCTTTCGGATAACTTCAATTTCGGTTGCTCAACAGTTCTGCTTTGTCCGGTGAGATGTATAAAAAATCATCTGGAATCGAACAATGTCTCGATTCCCCGTCATTCATTGCAACATGGAATGTGTTCTAGGGGTAAACTCTTTTAGACTAAAAGGTGTCTAAACCTTTTGACAATAAAAACTCGTACGGATACCGGAAAAAAACAAAAAAAAAAAAAAAATTAAGAAGGACGTTCAATTTTTTTTTACTAGAATATGTAATATTTAAATATTTATAAAATGTTGAACTCGATGTTTAATCCTCGTTTAGCTATGTCCGTTAGTTAAAAAACTATTTTCCGGACTTCAATGTAAAAATTACCCGCTTGTCTCGTTCCTTAATTATATTAAATATCATAAATAAAATGAAGAACCCGAATTGAACAGAAATGAAAAGGGATTTCACGATTTTTCCAGTAGCAAAACTTCACATTTTCGTTTGCAGCTACTGACGCCTAAATGCATAAATCGTGTTTTTTGCGCATTCAAAGGAGGCTATCGAAAAAAGGTAAAAAGGTAAAAAGGTAAAAAGGAAAGGAATGCAAATGAAAAATATATTACATAAAAAAGCGAAACGGCCTGTCGAGAAGATGCGTTTTCATATTATCTTCAAAACACTAGCTCGAATAATATCGGTTACTCGAAAGAATACAGCAAACATAAAACGATTTTCAGTACAAACGAAAAGGAGGGATTTCAAGATGGTTTTTCTGACACGGTCAACAGAATTAGTGGTCGGTAAACACCTTTGATACTAAATGTCGACCCCAATTCGAGGTCGACGGTAATTTAGATAACAATTCCGATTAGTCGCAGTAGCAGCTCTTCTATTAGTTAAACACTTGAAAAGATACGAAATTTGCTTAAGAGTTTCTATTCGAAAAAATTTAAACACAACACTATCACATAAAAATCTAAAATATAAGGTTAAAAACAAATATTGTACTGAAAATATGTAAAATTTTTAATTGTTAGTATCCTCTCGCTTTAAATAGCACAACAGTAATCCTCTAACATGGCTACATCCCACCGATCTTGAAACTGAAGTTCTTCAATCCTTTTTATATCTTGTTGAAGTCTCTTTCCCTGTTCATCGCTGACGGCTCCAACATTTGAATAGCAAAAAAATGGAGAAACGAGAATAGAGAAAATGAATTTTTAATAACAACATTCGGCAACCCATTATACGCGTCTAACAAATTGTTTACTAACAGTTGCGTATTTTCGGCTCTGCGATTACGTAAAAAACTTTCAACAATAGCTTTTAACGATGCCCATTAGCTCTCTTTATCGTTTAGTTTTTGATCGAAATTAAGGTCTTTCATTAATTTTTGTGGTCCGATAAATATCCCTTCTTTTAACTTTGCGTCACTTTATTTTGTAAAAATTGACTTCTTAAATATAAGAAATCCGTCGCCATTTTTATTCGTTGCTTTCACAAAATTTTTCATTAAGCCGAGCTTTGTACGTAGGGGAGATAAAATAATAACGTCTTCCGGATCAATTAAAGGCAAGTATTTTACATTTGATATTTATCGTACACACGAATTCCGCTCGTTTTGGGAAATCTTTTACCAAGTAGCGCTTGCACTTCTGCTCTGTCCCACATACAAAGAAAACAACAGTACTTGGCGAATCCATTTTGCAAACCAATTAACATAACTCTATTATTTTCAGGTCAGCACACACTTTCTTCCACTTAAAATCTGTTTGTATTTTATTAAATCCAGAATTGACTTCATATTTTTATATGTTATCCTGAAAAATTGTACAGTTACACACTCACAATTAGCTAATCACAAAGATACGTATTCCGTCGATAGTGACAATTTTTACCAATATGAGTAAAATGGGGGTAGTTAAAAAAAAATTATCATCGGTGTATACCTGGAATAGAAGACGTGAGTAGAAACAAAATTACTTAGTAGTGTAACTAGTTATCATAGCTATCTGTTTCGCGGGTACCGAAATCGTGTCGCACGTTCTAATTAGTAGTATAGGATACGCGGATGGTAGTGCATAGTTGGCCGTCACATTAAATAATCTGCAAGCACTACCGGATACAATAGAAAAACAAGCAATACGGATTAAGGATACAAAAAATAAAGCACACGATCGCAAATGCTGGCCAGATAACGGTCTGAAATTATATAAGAGGGGAGGTTAAAAGCAAATATTTCAAATCAAGTATCGAATATTTTTATTATAGAATTCCACACGTGCGCGAAATGGCATGAATAGTGGAGTACAATAGACGCGCACGAAAAGAGAATATTATAAAAAGTAAAAAGAAAGTTTCACATAAAAACTTTTAAACACTTTTAATTATAATATTCTTCGGTACACATTTACATCAAATAAAAAGAAACGGATTATACATAAACGAATGAAAATAACTTTAAAAATAATTGTAAAGAAGTATCCACATATCATTCATTGAATCCTCACATTTTACATTTCATACATACATTCAGCCACCATAATATCCCATATCATATGTGTACATTCATACCAAAAGTCGCGAAAGTATTTTATGTACACGCACACACACACATACTGCAACAAGTAAAGTATTAGAACAGTTAATTTTTCTCATTTTTATTTATTTAGTTATTTATTATTATTATTATTATTATTATTATATTTTTTTGTCTATTTATAAATCCGTTCATTTGTATTTTAATTTATTTATTTATAAAGTACTAGACCATAAGTACTAGAATCAATAATTTACGCTTGTGGTTGGGATTATTTAGTAAAGTTTTGACATTTTCCGGTAAAGAGTTATACACATAACAGCTACAGTACATACTGTATTTGAATTCTTGTATGGAATTTATAATATCCGGGAATCTGGGCGTAATCATTTTTAGCAGACTCCTAGTTAAACCAGATTTAAAAGCAATCTTAAATTTGCAATCACCTACATCGGTAACTGTAATTTATATATGTATCACTTAACTTTGGCAACGAGCGAAGTATTTTTCGTAATTTTTAGAACTGCCTCCTGTAGAGTTTTTAGGGGTTTTAAATGAATAGTATAACGACAAGAACTACGATTAGGTATGGAATTTAAAAACAGAATAGCAACATGGACTTCAGGAAATTAAATCCGATGTATAATCTCTAGAGAAGGGGTAACGAAAATTCGGTTGATCAGGTTTTTTTGAGTATTTTTATATATGGAAGGAATTTGTGAGAGAGCAGAGTGGCACGGGAAACATATATGAGGTGTGAACTAGCTGATTCGAAAAAGTCAGAAATAAAACATCGATAGATTGAATTGAAGGAGGAACTAGAAATGTCATGATACAAAGAATGAAAAAAAAAAAACCCGGCTTATTAAACAGAAATGAAAAGAATACGAATTATTATTGCAAGGAAGAAATAAAACAGGAGGAAGGCAAAAGAGAACGATATAGAAAAAAAATGGTAAAATGTACAAAGTAGAAGAAATAAAATCGTAAGGGACAACAAAGAGAAGCTATCATCAACGACATAAACCGCAAGAATTTGGAGCAAGGGCTATGGTGCTCTTTGGCTTTGGCGCCGAATTTCATATCTTCCAATATTGAATAATTTCTTGTAGAACTTCCTCGATTTTTTAAAACGTGCAACCAGCTTTTTGTTTTCCAGTATTATGGCTTTAACACGGTATTTCTTTTTGAAATTTTTTTTTTTTTTTGACAAATTTTTCGCATTCACTCGGTAAACGATAATCGTTATTATTTTTTAATGTCGTTGCGAAAAATTGATCGGAATTGATTTGAGAATTTTCGGAAAATTGCTATTGATAATAAGAGACATAATATCGCGGCACGGTATTAATTCGGTGAGAAAAAAAACGCCCGAGCATAATCGGCCGAATATGTATATATATGCGGTTATATTGAAAGCGAAAATGGAAAAGCACTCAATAACAAGCAGAGAAGAGGGCGAATTTATGAAAAAAGTTTTACGCTAGCAGCAGACGTCAAAATTTGTCGAATTTTTTCCAAAGTTCTACACAAACTTTTTTGAAATTTCTTTTCATTTCGGGGAGCTTTTTTTTTTCTTCCGTTTTTCAATTATAACGCTACAATTCAGTCGGCTGTGTTTCAAATAAAAAATTAAAAATTCGACCAGATTAAAACAGGACTAGAAAAAACCGATTACACTTTTCCCTCCGCTCCGAGCGAATTGCGACGGACCTATTAAATTCACCGGTTATGACCACATAGCGCTAAAGTTTAGCCATTGTAAAGCTTAGGCCGAATGCCGAACTTGGCAACTTTTGCGAGCCGAATTCGAAGTAATTAAATGTCAAATAAAACAAAAAAAATAAATGAAACAAAATAATTTACTACGGAAATTAATAAAAATATTTATTTATTTATTTTCTGTTAATTTGCACGTTTCCTTCAAGGCTCCTATATACTCTAGAATTAGAACAGAATGGATAGTCCAAATCACCTTTTTTTTTTTTTTTTTTTTAACTTAACTAACAGAAGACTCAATTCGCGCAGTAGCGTAAATTGTTCGTTCTGAGCACTTTCGGTCGTTATTATATACTTTGGTAATTTATGGTAGCAGCATTTTCAGGGATACTTCAATCCGACCGACAAATCGTTACCGTCGCACCTGGATTGAGGCATTTTTCTTTGCTCTGAAAGCGGTCGCACTGTGGTAACTTAAAGCTATCTTTGCCATTGCTTCAGACTATTTCACAATTCCGAGTCGAGAAATTAAGAAAACTTCGAAGGGTACCACGTTTTTTTTGTTTTTCTGTTGGTTTTTTTTTTTGTTTTTCTGTTGTTTTTTGTTTTTTTTTTGTTTTTCTGTTGTTTTTTGTTTTTTTTTTGTTTTTCTGTTGTTTTTTTTTCTTTTTTTTTGGCTGCGTCATCAAAGTACTTTTACCCAATTTTACCCAGGAGTAACAAAAAGGGAAAGAATAAGTTATGTACCGAAGTCAGAATGAAGGAACTGAGCATAATGAACTTGGATTTAGGAGACGCAATAAGGACCGGGAAACCCAAGGGATAATAAATTGGAATAAAGAATAGCACGTTCAGACGAGAGGACATTCAGAAAACATATGATTAAGATAACAGGCAGCTTCAGGACTCGGATGAAGATGACAGTTAGGAGAGGAAGTTAAAACGAGAACGCGAGGGGAGGTGACCGAGCATGGTTAAGACGAAAACGAATAATGGAGATTACAGCGGAATTTCGTAGAATATGAAAGTCATAAAACCAGGGACTAGTAGGAAGATTTGGCTAGATGGACCGATAGAAGGAATGATTTATAGAGAAGAAAGAAGCATAAATATCTGACTATAATCTAGTATGAACATTTTCTAATCAACCTTCCTTTTATTTTTCCGTCCAACCTTAACACGCGGCCTTGGTTTTACGATTTTCCTTCGCTTCACCGCTCCGTTATTGTCCCTATTATCCGTTTACGTCTGAATCGTACTCTTCTTCCTTCGTCACGTTTTCCTTTTTTATCTCGCACTCTTTCCCCTAATTTATCCTCTTCAATTAATGACGAAGCCGTCTGTGATCTTGACCATATCCTCTTTGAATGTCCATCCTTCGTGAACAAACGCACCTCTTTGTACTTCCTTTCTGCTATCACTCAAACTCCCTACTCTTTATTGTGTGTCTCGTGTATCTTATCGTTTCCGTCCGTCTCCGTTGTTCCTATCCTCAGTTCTTTTATCTTATCAATATTTGACACCGACTCTACATCTAACTGATATCCTTTTTCCCCGTGTCGTTTCTCGGCGAAGATCGTTTGTTGACATGCCCGAAGGGGGGTTATAAAAAAAAAAAAAAAGAAAGAAAAAAAAGTAGTATGAAAATTCTGGAAGTGGGAACTTTATTGAAATAAAGTCAAGAGGAAGAAGCAACTCTATAGCCAAAGAATCCACCATCTCATTACCCACAATGTCCACATGACTGGGTCACCCGATCGAATCATCGTGGATAGAATGGAGAACATGACAGGAAACAGCTTGGAGAGCACTACTGGAGGAATGACGAAAAACGTAATTTATATTTGTTTGCAGGAAATCCGAAACATCGGTAGTGTGCGTAATTTTTCAATGTGCCAGTGCGCGTTTCATTTGATATCATTGGCAACATAGAAATTTTTCAGGTAAACGAAATCTATGCTCTCACACGCGCATTATCATTTCTTTCCTTTTTTTTTTCTCTCTCTCTTTGTCATTAATTACTAATTGTTTGCCGCCAACTCATTGGTAGATTTGGTACATGGACATGAAAGTCGGTATCTGCGCCGAATGAATTCACCTCTACATGAAAAATGGAATTAAAACTGTATCCCATTATATTTCATTTAATAATAAATATAAAACCACTTAAAGATGCCTTACCGGCGCATGCTCGCGGAAAATATAGCAAAAAATTGTTTCAACTTTAATTAATGACTGCGGACGAAATTTTATTATCGAGTTAATCGCCGTTACATTATTATTTTGCTAATTAATCTATCCGCTTTTATCAGTTTCACTCTGGTTATACTTTCTTTTTTTTTTTAAAATTAGCGAATAACGTGTATGGGTCGATAATAGTATTGGTCGATGAAACCTACTTCGATTATTAACATGTATGCGTATGTGTGTTTCAAATGTTACGTATATAAAAGCACAAATAATCGAAGAAATGAAGACGGAATCATTCGAAAGCTACAAGCGGACGCTTAAATTGGAACCGGATTAAAAATAATCAAATGTTTAAGATGTAAAAAAAAACAAAAAAAAAACAGTTTTTGACGTGATCCCATTTTTTCCGCTGCATTAACATATTCAGCCGGGATAACTTTAGTCCATCGAAGGAACCCTTCAGATTTAACGTCATTCAAGATATCAGAGCGAAACGCGGGAGATTAATGATCATTTTGAAAAATCTTGAAACATCCTTTCGCGGACTATTACGAACGAAAAAAATCGGCGAGAGTGGCAAATAAGCAGCACTGAGAAAGAGCAACAAAGAAAATAATTGCATAAGACGAGAAAGCTAAGAAAGAAGAAAAAAGCGGGTGATATAAAATAAGCTAACAAGAATAAGTGACACTAAATTCAAATAAACCCAACGAGGAATGAAAAAAATAACGCCGATAACGGTAGCGTTTATAATATTATATATATATATATATATATATTGAAAATCGCGGTAGCCTAGTGGTATAAACTCTTGATTATTAAGATAGTAGTCATGAGTTCGATTCCCAGCGACAGCCAAAAAGGTACTGATTTACTGAAAAGGTTAATTAAATGATTAGTCTTAGTGGCTGAATGGAATTTAAGGGGTGAAAGATAGTTAGAAAGCAAAAAAAAAACGGTTTTTTTAGATTTTTATGTTAGTGCATATTTTAAGAAGATAAAAAAAAAAAAAACATTATTTTTATAGAAAAATATTAATAAATAGGCGAGATAAGCGGTGATCACTGCTGCTTATCATTGGATCATCTGAAAACAAAATGTTGCAGGGGAATCGCATTATGCTCCGGTTGAACGAAGGATTTTAAAAAATTTTAATTTTTCACAAAATGGCAGATACTCAAACTTTGTGTTTTCACCAAAATTTTACTGTTATAAAATAAAAAATAATCGTTGCGGGAAAAAATCCTTCGTTCACTAGGAGGCCAATTATGCATGGAATAACTGGTAAAAAATTCAAACTGATCGGTAAAGCTGTTTCGAAGTTGGAGTGATTACCGATTTTGAAAACGTGCTTTCGAGAGAAATGCGTGTAAAGCGTAGTTTGCATGTATATGAAAAATTTATTTTCGCACTTACACCGAATCATTGATTCCATAAAGTGTCTTTTCCTTCGCCTTGGCAGCTGGCACCGGCACCAATTTTTTTCCATCTTCGCGCTACCCTTGCCTTCCGAGTGTTATCGAACAACCGTCGGTTGGCCACGTGAACTCGAGTGGCGTGATCTTTCATGGCAAATGAGTGGGTGTGTGATTAAAACTGCCGTAGCATCGAAAACTGCCAGTAATCCATGTGTACCTTCATTAAAGGTACAGGTATATTGGTGACTATGCTGACAGTGGTAAAGCTGGCAGGTAAATTTTTCGACATGACCTTCCAGACGCTTTAGTTAAAACTTTCATTGCTATTTTGTGTAAACCCTCCAACATGTATCTTTCCAACAATTCATCACTCGTGAGATCTTCGTAAATAGGTTTAATTGCAGCTAATACATTTTCTGGTCTCTTCACACTAATTCCACCGTTAACCTGATGATGTCGATCTGCTTGAGCGGCGTGGCCTTTTCGGCATGCTTAATTTATACTATGTATTATATTAAGAGTTATATTTAAAAACATATATTTGTACGACACGGTGTATTTACATGTTTCTGCTTTTATAAGCTCGTCCTTTTATCCTTTCTGCACTGTTGCTACAGACTACTTCGAATACAACTTGGTCGGTGACGTGACTATCTTTTTTCTTCTTGTCCCCTTCCAATAATCTAAGTACATCTTGCAGGGAACTATCTATACACCACCTTTATTGCGTTTCGTTTAAGCTACACATTCATTTGCACCTATCATTCCCCCTTTTTAGTTACACTATACTTTGAACGCACGTATTATAATAAATACATTTCCCCATCCATAATTTTGGAATTGGGGTTAAAAAAAAGTACATTTTCTGGTAAGATAGTATATAATCATGCTTGAAAGAGCGCAAATTCTTTTCGGTCTTTGCTCGCTGATACTTACACCACGAGTCAGAACCAGGTGGACACATGTGATGAAGCGGCTTTGCATCAGTTGAACTACTTTTGCGATAGAAAGTGGTCCAAATGTTTGTTTCCATTTTCTCGACAGAGTCACAATTTTTACGAATAGCCTTTCCAAAATACTCAGACAATTGATCGATCACCTTGCCAGTAAGTTTTCCCTTGTCGCCGAGTCCTTTATTGTTCTTTTTACATCCACGTAGACGTGTGCTGTTTCGTTTCTGTGACCAACGTATTCCTTCTTTTTAACGACAGTTTTTCCATAAGGACTTGAAGAATGGTAGAGTAAGTCTTCGAGTCCCCGTCCCCGACGTAATTTAAATATCTTACTCCGATACCTTTTCGCTGAGCGACGAAACAGCTCAACAACAGCATGTACTTCCATCTTCGCCGCAGATGCAATATGATCAGCCGAACAAGTTGCTCTTGATGTGATGCATACCATTCTTCATACTCAGCAGTAGTTTTCTTTTATTTCCGTAGTTCACAAGCCTTGCAATAAGAACTTTTCACGGGTACATCGATAATCGAACAGCTGCTGCTCCAATCAAAGTTATTATATATTCGCAAATTAATGTTCCGATTTGTCTGACATTTTCTGAGAACACTTTTGAAATGTTGTAATTTTGGAATATGTGAAAAAAATAAAAATAAATAAAATCGATTTTTCTGAAATGCTAACTAGTTCTCACCCCTTAAAGTCAGACCAAAAAAACGAAACATAAGCAATAAGTATTCTTTTGAAAGATTAAATAAGTACGCCTAAATAGTAAACGTGTGAACTGTCGGAATTTGTCAAAGAAATTTACAAGGACAGTTATGACTCAAAAAATAAAAAAAAAGCGAGAATAGCAAAAAGATTCTCCATAAAATGAGTTCCGTCTCTACTTGAGAAGCAAGCAACTGCACATCACTCACTTATAAGAGACGAGTAGAAATTTCGATTCTTGTCGATTATGAATTTCGGTAAAATCTGACATACATTTCTTCAGGAATCTGCTTGAGAAATATCTAATCGCATCCAACTCTTCGGATCAACCCATTTTACCGTTGCTGTAAATACTACAGCAAACAGCATTTCCTAACGTACTATCCCTATTCTTCATAAAGCTGAAAAAGGAAAAAAAAAAGAGAGAAACACTGATAAAAACAGATGATATTTTGAGGCTATACGCGTTCCACTTTGATTCGATCCGATGTCGGCGAACTGAAGTCGAATTTCAAAACAGAGAAGTAAGGTGCTCGCATCCATCCGTGTCAGGAAGCCAACGTTTAACACCGCCACAAGCTCTTCCGCCAAATATACATAAAACAAGGCCGAGAAATTATCTTGGGAAATAATTTATTATAAACGCTTTGTGTACACACAACTTTCCGGTACTGTTTATGCGCGACCGTGTTCGTTAGATGAGGAAATGCAGTGGTCTCAAAATTCTTCGGGCAGCCGGCAAATATTTAATTTTCGTCATTACTTCACGCTTGTATAATATTGAAATTTGTATTTTTCCAGAAACAATCCGTATATTTCACGTTTCTTCTCGTTTTTTGCCATCAAAACAGTGTATAAACTTTTATACCTCAGAGCGAGCGATTTCTAACGTTCGCTAGACTAACAATAATTTTGAGAGGAGCTTTTGACCAGCAACAAACAGCGCTCGCAGCCGCAGAAATGTCAAATTGATGAGCTACAAAGTGATCGCGTGGTAGGAGAACGGGAAAATTTTTTGACGATTACCGGGATGGTTGTGCGAAAGAGAAGATTAAAAAGTGGATAGTAAAAAATCGGATTTGAACAAATAAATCAGAACGGCTCGCGATAGAGGGTGCAACAGGTGAGATAGTAGGTGAACGAGAATGGGGGCGGCAGCGGACGAGTCCAATCCGGTCACGCAGCCATTCGTCAGAGAGGAGAGAAAGCTAGCAAAGAAAACAATCATTAGAAGGATCTTAAAGGAGCGCAGGAAATATAGAAAAGATATTCTCTGCGGTTAAAGTCGTTTCCAGAGCGAATGACGGCCAAGTGTCTGCGGATGCGTGCCAGGGCATTATGTGGAAATTTAGTCACTCGTGAAAAGCGACATATTGAAGAAAAGAAAACGAATTGGTTCGTTAAGTTTTAGAGGCACGCGCTAAAGCCTGCCCGGCCGAAAAAAAAACAACAAAGTCATCCTGCCTTCCGACGAGGGATTCTCAGAAGCGCCTTTTAAATGCGTACGTACGATTAGAGAAGCACTCCGGTTGCGGTCGAGTCGGCATACCGCGGCGGTACTCGATTAAAATAAAAACGGAAAATCGCTTTTCCGAGCAAACCGACAGCGTCTGCGAGGAAATAATTCACTTCGGCGGCGCGGCCGGGTGACGCGGAGTAGCGAGCGCGCTACAGTCGGCGGCGACGATGAGGTGGCAGGCCGCAGGTGCGGGGGCGGTCCAACAATTGCGGAACCAGATAGAAAGAAAGCTTTTTAACGCGACTCTATTTTTCTTTCGAGCAGAACGGTCAAATCGAGTCGTCTTCAGCTGCCGGGGGGCGAACGGCAATTTCCTCAGATGCGGCTGGCCCGAGACGATTTCTTGGCCGTTCGCTTATTTAGCTGAGGCGCGAATTTCGGCCGGCAACAGAGTCCGACGCTTTCGCGGCCTCTCCTAACTGCTTAATTAAACTGCTAGCTGGCGCTGTCGTTTTTTTCCGTTCTCGCTTCGTCAACTGATAACGAGCGACAGCGCAAGTCGGTTTACGATCGGCCCTCAACCGAATCCGAGTAGAACTAGGGCCGTCGGCGAATTTTATCTGAAATAATCTGCGCCGAAATCGGCCCGAATGGCTCGGCTCGAAATTAGAGGGCGCTCGTAAAATTTCCTCTCGACCGACTTTGACCGTAAACAGTTTATTCACCTCTTTTCGCGGCCCGTTTTGAAAATAATTATCGCGACCGCCTAAGGCCGCGACTCCCCCCATCACCTACTCCCCCACGGAGGGCTGATCGTCACTTGTGTCCACGCGATTCTTACGCGTCGCTGTCGACAATTAAGAAAACCGATTCTTCCCGGACAAAGAACTTTTCAAGCTCGCGTCATTTTCATTTTAATTATTACCGGAAATAATTCGAACTGTTCCGATTTTATTTCCGTTTCCCAATTAGGAAAGAAATCGCTTTAGTAAATACACCTTCATCTTATATATATATATATATTAAAAAGAGTAAAATACCCGTTTTCTTTCCCTTTCCCTTTTTTCCAGTATACATTCCGTTTGACACCCAAACACCGAGCAAATCTCATTGAGCCTAACCTGAGTTATATATATATTGAGTGTTTATAAGGTGCTGAGATTGTGCGTAATAACAGCCCCAGTTGTATACCTTATCGGTAGAAGTTTTAAGAGGAAATTGTACAAACTTGAAAAATTTCATATAAAAGGTTCCTCAAAACTTGCTGACTTTTATTTATTTTTAACCGACTTCAAAAAGGAAGGAGATATTCAATTCGACTGAATTTTTATTTTTAACCGACTTCAAAAAAGGAGGAGGTATTCAATTCGACTGTATTTTTTTTTTTTTTTTTATTTTTTTTTTATTTTTTTTTATGTTTGTTACCACAGAACTTTCTTCTAGATGAACCGATTTTGATGATTCTTCTTTTATTTGAAAGGTGGTGTTTCTCATGTGGTCCCACTTAAAAATTTCATCAAGATCTGACCGATAGTTTTTGAGTTATCCTTAATAGTAATGCGGGAGATTGAAGCTTTTTGGATGCTTTTCATTCATGATTGTTTTCACCGTCGGATTGGATTTTTGACTTAAAATACTATAAATTTGCCAAATTACCATGGAAATGTAACTTTTGGTGTTTTTACCGTGGAAATAAATGTTTTAATTTAATTGAATAAAAATGCACTAAAAAGTAAAAAATAAAATTCTTTTTTACAAAAAATAAATACCGATACTTGAAGATTTATTATAAAAATTTAAAAATGCACTAAAAAGTAAAAAATAATTACTCCCGATAAAATATATATATATATCAGAGTGATCTTAAAGGTGATATCGTAATTCTTATACAACATTAATTTTTTGGAGTTGGCATCAAATTAATATTAAAAGAATAATTCAAAACTGCATTAAATGTTGATTAAATTGTTCCTAACATGAATTTAATTCCAACTCCAAAAAGTTAATGTTGTATAAGAATTACGATATCACCTTAAGTTATATCACTCTGATATATATATTTTATCGGGAGTAATTATTTTTTACTTTTTAGTGCATTTTTAAATTTTTATAATAAACCTTGAAGTCGGTATTTATTTTTTGTAAAAAAGCATTTTATTAATTTTATTTTAATTTATTTATTTTTTTGTTTATGTGTGTTACCTCGGAACTTTCTTCTAGATGGACCGATTTTGATGATTCTTCTTTTATTTGAAAGGTGGTGTTTCTCATGTGGTCCCACTTAAAAATTTGATCAAGATCTGACCGATAGTTTTTGTGAGTTATCCTTAATAGTAATGCGGGAGATTGAAGCTTTTTGGATGCTTTTCATCCATGATTAGTTTCACTGTCGGGTTAGATTTATTGACTTAAAATACTATAAATTTGCCAAATTACCATGGAAATGTAGCTTACAATGTTTTTACTGTGGAAATATCTGTTCTTATTAAAATGTTTTAATTTAATTGAATAGAAATGCAGTAAAAAGTAAAAAATAAAATTCTTTTCTACAAAAAAAATATATACCGGTACTTCAAGGTTTATTATAAAAATTTAAAAATGCACTAAAAAGTAAAAAATAATTATTCCCGATTAGATAATATATATATAATATATCAGAGTGATATACCCTTAAAGGTGATATCTTGTAATTCTTATACAACATTAATACCTTAATTAGAGTCGACATCAAAATCATATTATAATAATAATTTAAAAAACTGCGTTAAATGTTCATTAAATTGTTCCTGGATACTGTAACATGAATTTAATGCCAACTCTAATTAAGGTTTTAATGTTGTATAAGAATTACGATATCACCTTTAAGATCACTGTGATATATATATTTTCTAATCGGGAGTAATTATTTTTTACTTTTTAGTGCATTTTTAAATTTTTAGAATAAATCTTCAAGTATCGGTATATAATTTTTTTGTAGAAAAACATTTTTTTTCAATTTTTTTAAAATATAAATCTAAAAAAAATTACAAAAAGAAAAACAAAGCGTTTAATAACAAGTTTCATATTTGGAACATTAGGCAACGTGTTCACTTTTCGAGGCGGTACTTTAATTAAAAATTCTGAAAATTCGGTTTCAGTTTTCGAATTAAAATATACCTGGAAAAGCTGTCAACGCTATATAAACGTTAAGCCGGGCAAACGTACGCAGATTTTAATTAATCTTTTAAACGAGGAATAATATCAAAATCGATCAGTCGGTAAAATTTGATTTTGTCCAGGTGTAACTTGGCGCGGCATCGTTTCCATTTTTATTTTTCTCTCTGAAGAATTTCAAGCTGCGAACTATGTGACGTCACGCTGCGATAGTATGGTCGCGATGAAGTTATCGAACATTTCGGATTACCTCTAATGGTGGTCGGTACGGCCTGTTTCGAAAATCGATATCTATCTATTTTTGCTTCTCTTCTTTTTCGAAGGCTGTTGAGCGAAATGTCCTCGAATCGGTTAAAAAATTCGATATACCGACACATTCCACAAGCTACGTAAAACTTTCATCTAAAGAAATCTCAGACGAGAAGGATAAGCGCAAAAGAAGAAACCAGACTGACGAGAAAAAATTGCCTGAGAATCGTACGCAAGACAAGGAAGAATGGAAGAATTGTAGAATACGTTTCAGTTGCAGGCGGACGAAGATTGAAGAAGACGGTTGAATTTTTTATTATAAAATACCGCGTGCGGCATTAATAAATAAACAAGAAAGAAGGATTAATGAAAATTATAATGAAATAGTCCGGAAAATTCTATAGCAGTAATTTCACAAATGAATCAATGAGAAATGCAAATCTTAAAGCCGAGCCGGGATTGACATTAAAAATAGAGGAATATTAACACGCAGTAAAAGCATCGATGTTTGATAATAGCTATAGCACAGCTGGAGTTGGTACTGGACAGCATGCGAGCCACCAACAGCAGCAGGGTGCTGAACGGAACCGGAGCAAAAGGAAATGTCTGAAATGACTTACATTCCGTAAATATATCGCAGCCGAACCGAAATTCAGAACCTCAAAGCTCCGAGAGAAAGCCGAAAAGGCAACTGTTTTGGAGGCGATCTAATTTGTAGAGAACCGATTTGGCAGAATTGCCATATAAAAAACTGCAATAATCCAGTCTGGAGCGTATGAGAGATTTGTACATTATTAGCACGGATTGCTCCTCCCCAACTCGTAGGTGAGAGGGCTCTTTAAAAAGGTTAAGACTTTAAGCGAGGTATAAATAGTTCATATACGTTGTCTTAGGAAAGACCGGCGAAGATAATGAAAGGAACTGACTAGTGGAATTGAATGATTTTCTTGGATCTACTTGAACTGAACACGGGTCATAAGGCTAAAGGGTGAAGACTACAGCTGCTAATTTAGAAGCGGAGATGATGAAGAGATGAATGTTAGAACGAGCCTTTTCTAAAGTTCTTAAGGAACTGTTTAGTTCCTCATTGGCAACTAGAAGATTACAGGAAAAGGATCCATCTGCGAAAAATTAAAGATTTGGATTTTAAAGAGAGAAAATCAATTTTGGAAACATATAGATTAAATAAATTAGGGCTAAGGCAAGAAGACCTTTCTCGAGGTGGAAACGGACGGAGCAAAAGGAAAAAGAGTCGAAAAAGATTAATTAAAAAGGATACGGATGCAGGGATATTTAAAGAAATCATGATGTTTGTAGGTGTAGGAAGACGGGGGCACTTTCGCATGCACTGGCTACATCAATTAACTGCTGCAATTGTGAATTCTTTTTGGAAATAAATGATTTATAAATATCAGCAAGGAAAAGGCTGATACAATCCGGAAGGCCTAAGCTGGGACGGAAACCAAAACTTGACCGATTAGTAATATTAATCATCATTATCTGTTTCTTACTAGTGGAACACCTAAAAATACAAGTTGCGGAAGTCTGCTTATTTATATTTCACACCGTATTTCAAATTGTCGGCTATCTCTGATTGTATAAAGATCTGAATCTTTTGCGTTCTTTTTCCTTTTTGTTCTTGGGCCAAGGTCCTCCAAACTAAGAAATATACGAGAATGCGCGTATTTTTAATCTCGCTTGAAATTTTTTAAATACTCGCGCTGCAAACGCTGTAACACTTAATTTTTCTCACTTTCTTGAACTTTTCGTCAATTTCGAAACTTTCACGTTAAGGAATCAGAGGTAGTTTCGTTTCCGAAAAAATACGGATCTTTCAGTCGATGCATCAGACGCCCGGGAAAAGAATGTTTTTTCCCAAAAATTTCAAGTTTTCCACACGCTATGGGAGTCTAAATATAATGTGTTCTAAGCTCAGCTATATAGTTCCTGTAAAGCGCTATTTTATGCACATCTTTAAGATGCATTTCGGTTCCTCAACTTTTTTGCTCCAGCTAATACTTACATAAACATACATCTTTTTCTGCTGGTATTTTTGGCCGAAAAAGGAGGGTCAAAGTAATTTTTTTATTCGAAGAATGAAAGCTTCTTCGTTTTGTTTAGTATTTTAAATTTCACTTTTAAAGAGTTATATCTGGTGATGAGTTATGAATTTTTATTCAAAGTCGTTTAAAATTCCATATTGCTGCTCAGAGTGTAATCGATTAGCTTGCAATTATAGATTATCTCAAAGAGAATTTTAATCGTAATTTATGGTACGATTTCGGAATTAATAAGTCAAACCGTTTGCGAGTTACCGAATATTTTATTGAATATTTTTGTCGTTTCTGAACCACCTTGTCCGAACTCCGTACATTATATATATATATATATATGTTTACAGAATCGTTAAAAAAAGAACAAAAAAACAAAGGTACCATTTAAAATTTAAAAATTACAAAACACTATAAACTTTTGATACGGTAACCCCACTCAGAATGCCAGGGTTCCATAAAAAGTAATGGACAGACTATAGACCTGTTATTTATATAAATTATTGGTAGAAATTTTTTAAATATATTTACCCCATTGTATTACGAATTGGGGACCAAAAAAAAAAAAAAAAAAATCCACGCGTTTGCACCTAAACTTAACGCACCGGAACGGTGTTAAAATTACAATACGGACTGAGATCAATATCGAGCGCGGCATTGTTCATTTTCATCGCGGAACATTCTGAAAAATTTTAATATTTCATCGAAAAATTCTTTAATAGGTTTTTGCGCAGTGAAATCGGTTTGAATCATTTCAGATTAATTTCATGACTACGGAGACGCTTATTTTATACTCTTTCTACTTTGCGGTCATCGAAAATTACAAGATACGCAGGTAACTTAAAACAGTGAGCGCACAACAACGGCCTATCAGATAATATAGAATAAACAACGAGATAGCCATAAATATGCGACTTAAATACAAAAAACGGGCCGACATGATTTGTTCCACATGTTCACACATGTTTTTGTTTTTTTTTTTTTTGGTATTTAAATAGCATATGTTTCCACAACAGTCCCCGGTAATAACATTAAATGGAAACACAATTCTAACGTTGAATAGGGTAAAATATCTTGGCTTATATCTGGATCAAAGATTTACATGAAAAAAAGAAAATCGTATAGGTGCTAAACGGAAATATTAAATTTCGTAATATGTATTGGCTAATTGATAAAAAATCAACGCTATCATCGCTGGAAAATAAAGTATTACTGTACGAAGCTCTCTTAAAATCTATACGGTCTTATGGAATTTCCTCAAATGTAGCGATTATCCAACGAGTATCCAATCCACGATAGTGTACGATCGATAGCCGGTGCGCGCCATGGTATGTAGGCAACGATGAGATACACAAAAATTTACATCTAGCGAGACGGTTAAAGATCAGATTGAGGCGGTCAAACTACGATATGCAATTACGAAATCACACTAATCACAAATTCAAGATGGCGCACGATTCACAAGACTAAAACGATCGAATCTGATTAATTAAATATCCATATTAACAAGGAATGACAACCACCGCGAAGCGTTCCATGAATTCATGTATTATTGCATGGAGCTTCTTAACATTTCCGCTTATTGTTCTATTTAAGATAGCTTGCGCGCAGTAAAACAAAAATAAAGCGTTTCCAGTTATTGCTATTTATTTATAACGCGGTGTAATTGGGTTAATTATAACTTCAATTCAATTCAATTCAATTTATTATTATTATTATTATTAATGGAATCCACAAATGCGCTACAAAGCGCTAGTAGTGGTTATACAAAATCAAATATAGTTTTAATGTATACATTACAATACATGAATTACATTAATAAATGTGTAACACAGTAGTAATCAGTTATTAGTAACTTAAAGCGTGCCGTTGTATTTATCGACGCGGGCTTGTTAGGAGCATACTTTTTGTACATACAATAAACACAACGCTTCCGAATAACTGAAAATATTTCCTTTTTCGAGATACTCGATGGATCGAAAGCATAAAACCAGCTCGATCAAAAAAAAAAAAACATACACGTATTTTCATTAGAAGATGAATTAATTCCCAACAATATTAAAATTAGCATTGTGCGAATATGTTGCAATTAATTAATAAGACGAATATAAAATGCAAAAATATTTTCTATACCAGGGGTTGGCAACCTTGTGAGACAAAAGAGGCAAAAGTTACGATTTACAAATTTCCCGGTTTTTACAGAGCTTTCAATACTACAGTATTTGCTTGTGTGTATATATTTGATTTTTGATTTAAAATAAACAACTTTAAATACGAAATAATATTTATTCATATAAAAACATACAGATGTTTTTGGCACAAAACATATTGAAGTATTTTAGCCAGAGCTAAAATAATAAAATAATTCAATAATATAACTACATTAAAAGCATTTAATAATAATGAAATAGAAAAATCAACCTATGCAGAACATTTAATTAAAAATAAACATAAACCAAATTCAATAGAAAATACTGTAACCATCCTGGCCACTTATCACAAAGGTAATAATATGAACATTGCAGAAAATTATTATATAAATAAATATAAAAATAATATTTTAAATGACCAAACACCTAATAATAATAATCCACTGTTTAATATAAAAATTTAACTCTTTGTCTTTTTATTTTATTCTATATTTTATATTAATTATTAGCAATTTCAACCTATTGATTTTTATACCTGCTATGTTTATTCCTCTTTACATCTACTATATATACACATGTCTACCCTATATTCACTTCAGTATGTTTTAAGTTTCCTTTAAGTTAGTTTTAGCTGATGATGGGTTATGCCCGAAAACGTTTCTAAATAGGTATTTATCTAATTTATTGTTCTATATTGTTTGTTATTAAAGTTTGTTTTATTATATAATATAACTACAGTTATTGAATAGTTATATCAATGGCAGTATTAGTTTTGCATGTAATTTTCAAGAGTTTGGTTAAATCTGGCTCATAACTTATTGTTTTAAGTTTCAAGCACGCCTCTAGATTTTTATTTGTTAGTTGGCTTCTTACTTTACTTTTTATTATTATATTCATGCAAGAGAACGCTTGTGCGCACGAATATGCCAACCCGAAGATCGTCAGCACTCCAAATGTCAACTGCTTCACCTCACTGTTGTAGCATTCTGGAAAAGTATTCCATGCGCCGAATATAAGTGTCCCAACTCGCGACATTTCTTTTAGAGCTATCCACTTGTGCTGCACGACGTGCATGCATTTCTGGAGTTCCAACTCTTCCAACTTGCTCTTGAGTTCTGTGAACTTGCCAGTCCACAAATCTTTGCTTTTCAAATCCGGCAATTGCATTCGAAACGATCCTGATCTCATTTGTATTTGCGTTGAGAGAATTTACTATGAACGCGGGAGTATTTTTGCTCGCTTTTAATCGCTCAAATCTCTCAGCGAATCCATCCTTCATTTTTTCGATAGCTATGCTGAAGTAATTCGTGTCAATAGTTGCACATTGGTTTCATCGCGATATTGTTTCAGATTTTTAAAACGAAGTAATTTACCGCTCTTCATGTCTTCAACAAAAATAAGTAATTTTTTTCCGAAACAAACCACTTCTTCCTTCCCTTTCCTTGCAGTTTTAGATTTAGCTCATTTAGTTCCATTGTGATATCTACCATGAAGTTGAATTTTTGCAGCCATTTGTTTTCTTCTAATTCGGGATGGTCAATGCCTTTTTCATTGAGGAATGTTTTTATTTCGCTCAAACACAAACTAAATCGTTTCAATACGTTACCCCTGGAAAGCCACCGCAGTTTATTGTATAGAAGTAGGCCGGAGTACTGGCTCTACTATTTCTTCAAGGAATTCTTTAAACCCGGCGATGGTTGACAAGATGATGTTAATAATCCTAATTACCGAGTTCATGAGCTCAACTATTTCGGCCGGAAATGTTTGGACACAAAGCGCCTCTTGATGAATTATGCAACGAATCGTTAAAATTTCGTGGTTCATTTTTTTCTGAAGAATCGATGTTACCTCTCTACTTCTAGCTGCATTAGTTGCTACGGAAACGATTTTATTTAAATCGATTCCATTGTCTTACAGGAATTTTTGCACATCATTTGCTATATCTTCCCCCTGAGGTAGCAATCCTAGTAGTTTTTCGTCAGACCTTGAGACGACATATACCCGACGAAAAGGCCAACTTGTGCCGTGTCTTTTAAGTCGCAAGACTCATCTATAGCAAGTGATAAGACAGAAGCCGGTTGAATGTCTTTCACTTGCATTTGTGTTACATGTAAGGTCATTTTAACAGTTCTATCTTGTACTGTTTTAGCGGATAATGGCGAATCTTTGCCTTATTCATGATTTCTGCTTTGTTTTTGAAATCACGAAACAGTTCTTCAGATGCACGTATGAAACATTTATGCACTTAATCATTATTTTGATGCTAACTTTTAGTTCAAATAATTATTAGTTGTATGTTGTTTTTTTAAACAGAAAAACACCTTCAAGCTTGTATGTCAGAAAAGTAGTAATTTGTTTGTCTTTGGCAATTCCTATTGACTTAAAAAAAAACAAAAAAAAACAGTGGATAGTTGGAAAAAAACAAATATGTAATCCAATTTTGTTACTGATTTTATTATATTATATGCGTACACATACCTTTGAGAAGATAATCCGCTTCTAAATAATTCTTTTTTCGAACTAGCCGCAGATTGCCGACCTCTGAACTCTAGTGATGATGCAGCCACCGCTACAAGTCGACCACGCTATCCGTGGACGACTGACTGACAACACTTCGCGGCGGCGGCGTTACAGGTGAAACGCGAGTGGAAGTGGTTAAAAGATAGACATGGTACTCACTCGTGTATCGATTGTACGATTTTTAAGGGTTTTGATAATGAAATAATTAATCCAGTTTGAAGCGCGCATTAGACCGAGTGCTGTTGGAATGAAAACCAGTTACATCTTTTACAAAAAAAAAAAAAAAACTTAATAATAGATTGGGCGCCTTTTTCTTTTTATAAAATCGTAATCATTTCAGTGAAAAGCTTTTGGTACGTTTTAAAAGAAATAATAAGCAAAAAAAAGTAGCACGTTGAAGTTGGAAATGGGTGAAAATGCGCGGGGCAGTTCTAAGCACGATTGAAAAGTGATATTTCGACATTGGCAAAGAGATGCTGTTTCGAAACGCATGATTTGCATAATTCCGTTTGCTCGCCTTTCTAGTTCTTTCATTATTACGCGGCGAAATTTAGGCAATTTGAACGGAGGAAATCATCATACGTCCATCTTCGTCCACGTGAATGGCTTTTTTTTTGTTTGTCGGCAATTTACATTTCCGACAGAAAGGGTCGCCCTCATAGCAGTACTTAACGTTCGCATATAATCCGTGCTCATTTTTACGCTGCACCACTATCGTAATGTTTATTTAAAAGAGAGAAGATTAAAAACAGATTCCATTAAAATTCCATTTTAACCGGCCATTCTCGGTAATTGCTAAAATAATTATTTTCCTTTGATACGGCCACTAATTTTCATGTTTAGCGGCGAGCGGAAAAATTTTCAATTCCGTTACTAACAAAAGGTTCCCAGCCACGACTGACTACTTGAACACGTTGTTTCCCGCCAATTCCAGTTCCATTACAGATTTTCTTAAAACGTTCGTTGGCAAAAAAAAAAAGAAAAAAGAAAGGTGTTTCAGAGGACAATTTTTGACATAATCTCGCGCGAACTGAAGCTGGAAATAACTGCGACAGTAAAAACTAGAGGCTGTTGGTTATTCTCAAATGTTGTTGAGGTTCGAAATGTATTCGAAATGTATCGAGCATAACAACTTTAATAGTAGCTCCTCTCGGCTTTGCTGTATTCCACAAAAAAACTTTTGCGTAATCAAATTTAACTACAGACGTAAGAAGAATAACCGATTTCGAACGAACCGAATTTCCGAAACAAGCTTTTCAGGTCGTTGAGGTGTCCCTTCCTTTTTTCCTTTTTCGAAATACAAGGTGTACACTTTTGGAAAAATTTTTCACTTTTCTACCGCTAAGCTGATCGAATGACTATCGGCTCTATGAGAATAGCTTAGTTATACACGGTTGGTACAAAAAGTTCCCTAACTACTGCTATAAAATCCGTACTAGTGGCGCGATTTGTTTGAAATTCATGCGGTACTTATACTTCAATGTTGTGAGAAGAGACGACGAAAGTTTCAGGTCACTACCTGCATTAGTTTACTCAGGAGACCGCCAATTATGAGTGAACAACTTTGTCACATTTGCGATAATGGAACAAAGAGCTGCGATTAAATTTTGTTTTTTGTCTGCATCAGAAACGTGTACAATTTAGTGAAAAACGCAAGGATGTAAGCCGTACAACGTGTTCTGTATCGCCGATTTAAAAGCGGACGGAGCTCGTTGTAAGACGTTCCGTACAAAGGACGACCGAGCAGGACGACTATCGACGAAAACGTGGCTCGTGTGCAAGCTGTGCTCGCTGAAAATCGGTCAGTGATGTGTGTCAGTTCATCGCAAATAAACTAAACGTAAGTACCATATTCATAACATTCTTAGCAATGTTTTCGGTAAAAAGAAGCTGTGTTCTGCCAGGTCCGTACCACATTAACCCCTTACGGTCGAACAAAAAGAACAGCTCCTGGAAGCGAGCGGGACTCACATTGAAGCCGCCGATATGGACACGAATTTTTTAAAGATTACCGGCGATGAGTCTTCGAGTGCGATCCCAGCACAAAACGAATTACCACATAAAGAACAAAATTTAATCGCGGCTCTTTGGTCCATCATCGCAAACGTGACACAGTACATAGAGGTCCACTCACAACTGGCGCAGTCTCCTGAGTAAACTAATGCAGGTAGCGACCTGAAACTTTCGTCATCTCTTCTCATAATATTGAAGTATATTAGTTCCGCGAATTACAGACAAATCGCGCCACTAGTACGGATTTTATAGTCCGCGGACTTTTTTAACCAACCGTATATATAGTTATATACGATGGTTGTACTTTAGCATAGTTCGTAAACGATTGCTATTTCTGTTATTCTTCTTCTTCTTGATGTGCCGCACTCTTCCCAGAGCATTGGCGATAAGATGGCAGCTAAAACTTGCGTTCTCTTGCTCCTTGGATGAGATCATGGACTGAGCTGATGCCAGTCCGGTTCTTAATGTTTTGTATCCAGTCTGTTCTCGGTCTTCCTGCACTTCTTTTTCCCTCTATTTTACCCTGGATAATAAGCTTTAGGATCTCAAATTTTTGTCCTCTTACGATGTGGCCAAAATATTTAACTTTTCTATCTATTATCCATTTAACCAGCATTCTTTCGGTCTTTGCCATTTTTAGTACTCATTTCTGTTATTAGTCGAAGCAAATACGATATCTGAACTATTTGAAATGGTTTTTTTTTTGCTTTTTTTCCTACCATGGGTGCTCCAGCGGCTTGACCCAACAACATGGATAAATCAAGAGATAGAATTAAATAGCCAGACGGTCAGAAATGGAACTGACAAAGGACAGCAGCAGCGGAACAACTGAAGGCAATGCGATGGAAAAGATATAGGTAGCGTTAAAGGGAGTATTAGGAAGACCCGAAGATAAAGGTTGAACGTATAGAGCGTTCGTTGAGGAGTGCGGGACATTCGAAAGGGATATGATTTGCGTCGCAAATACAAGAAGGCTCAGAAGCGTGAAGAGAGCAGAAAGGAGAAGGGGGTAAAGCTAATCGAAAGCGAAAAGAAGAGAGTAAGGGGAATGATTGATTCTGAGTCTAATTAAGGAAACAACAGTAGAACGACGACAGACAGAAGTCGAATGAAATCAAGGCAGGAAACGAGGGACCGGTTGAATAAGACGGTAGTATGAATAATGATTAGAGAATAAAGATGGCGATACATGTCCAACCAAAGTCTGGAATGATTAGAACGTGATAGGGAAAGAATATCTAAAGAAGGGAAAGAGTCGACGAAAGGACCATTGTGGGCGTCTGAGCGAGCTAAAGAGTCAGCTGAGTAATCTCCGTCTATATTGGAATGACTAGGAACCCATAGAAAGTCTATGAGGGTGGAACGAGACCAGAGCAAGGTAGAGATGAGAGATCGAATTGAGAGAATGATACCGCCAGAGGAATGAGAAGGAGGAGAGGAGATGGCTTGAAGAACATCTTTGGAGTCGGAAACAATCAGGAATTTGTGAACCCTACTTGTAGAGGATACAAAATGAATGGCACGAAGAATTGAGATCGATTCGGCCGAGAAGATAAAGCAAAAAAAAAAGAAGCAAGTCTGAAGGACTCAGAGTGCAGGAACGTAGGAGACGTAAACGCTCCACCCACGCCCCCATCTCTCTTGGAACCATCCGTGAAGATTAAGTCATGAGGAGGAAAAGAAGAGTCCAGCAGCTGAAGGAATTTGAAGTTGACTACATTGCGAAAGGAAGAATTTTACGATCTGTACAAGTACCTTTTTTTTAATGTTTTATATATTATTAATGTTTTCATCGAGAAATCGATTCAAAATTATAACAATACTAAAAATAATTGATCGTTTATGTTACTTAAATGTAATTATTTTCGAAAATGCTAAGAAATATTTATAAAATTTTATTTCGTAATAAATTAAATATTTTACTTATATTTATAACATAATGTAGAACTGCTTACCATTAACGAATGTATAAATTTCAGTTTTTATGCTGTGAAATATACGGTTATTAGTATGTTAAATTCAGATATTTTATATGATCCTTAGACGTTTCATTTAACTACTAAATTATTATTTATTATATCACCCACGCGCTTATAATACTGAATATATTTTAAAACTAAACAGGAACAATTTACAAAGTAGAATTTCCGTGTAAAAATACACAAATACAGACACAATATCAATGTAAAAACACAGTATTATATCATCTATTTATAAATGAACACTTGCCAGCCAATCTACTGCACCTTCCTCGAGAGAATGTGTAGCCCATATAATCCTTTGCCGAAACTGTATTTTTCGCGCAAGTTAACATAGTGCAGTATCGTTTGAGTTTCGCCACACAGTTCCGAGAGCCGCCGTTTGTTCATTAAATACTTGCAGTGGCCCTATCCTGCAGGGACCCCCGTGGCACAGGTAGGTCTAATTTATTGCTAGTTGCAAAATTTATAAAATATACTAAAACATTAAAAATTTATAAGTTAT
The DNA here is from genome assembly GCA_039619475.1 of Icerya purchasi. Lineage (NCBI taxonomy): Eukaryota > Metazoa > Arthropoda > Insecta > Hemiptera > Monophlebidae > Icerya > Icerya purchasi. Next base: position 292,477,731 of record CM077115.1, on the reverse strand, counting down.
TTAAAATAATTGAAATAACTTTTCCCAACAGCTATACCTATCAATTTTTTTTCTATTTCCAATCTCTTCAGTTTATGTTTCTTTTTTGACTGTAACATTGTTTTCTTCATCGTCAAATTATATACGGTCGTATTCAAAGGGGCAATTTTTTAATGACGAGGTCAGGATGATTTTATTGTCGTATATTATTTATATTATGCTAAAAATATCTCAGTTCATAGCAAAAAGCAACGTGATCTTTTTAAAATTGTATATTTTTCGTAAGAATCCTAATTTTTGTTATAGTTTAATGTAATTTACATTTTTTCCTTTTTTTTTCGAAGGGAAAAGGATCTTTGTCACCCGTATTGATTTGTAAACAAAGACAGAAACAAATAACATATTACGTTAATAATAAGTCTTAACCTCAAATTTTGCGAGATAGACATTAGCTAAAAACGACGGATCAATATAATTTCAAATTTAAATTTTAAACTTATCGAGAGAAAGATACGCAACATTTTAAAAATATAAAGCAAAGAATAATTCTTAATTGGACATTACGTATATATTTTTTTGAATTGTATTTTTCTAAGCTTTCTTTTTTTTTTTTTTTTTAAGTACAAAATAAAACCTAAAACAAACTTCAGTTTATTACTAATTCTGTAAAATCTGAACCATGAATAAAACCTCTTTTTTTTCAATTTCACGCAAAAAACGAAAGGAGCATGCGGTAGAGTTTAAAGGATTATAAAAAAATTATTTTTCACAGTTACTTACATTCACTACACATCACATTGCTTAAATTTATGTCAAGCAATGCTATTGAAATGACATTCGATATGTGTAATGTCAGGAATTAATAATTTCTTTAAAACTTTATCGAAACGTATTTAAACAGGTGTGTCGACCACGTCAGGAGAAACTCGTAACTATTGTGAAATTAGATGGGTAGAAAGATATAACGAAGTAATTATTATATTTTAAGAAAGTTTGAAGTTCACAGTGTTTGAAACCGCGAGTATTATATTTTCACGAATGTTTATTAATTTTGAATTTATAATCGTTCCCTCATGACAAAAATGTTGCCGGTAATTTGTTTTCTTTTCTTTTCTTTATGGGTTTGTCCGTGAGAACATTAGCCCAAAAATTGGGAAGGAGGAAGAAATAAATTTATATTCTTATGCGTTTAAGGGAAGAAGATAAAATCAAATCGAAAGCAGGAAAGCAGAAGGAAATGAGAGAATACAAGAACATCAATAAAGGGAGTAGGGATATTAAGTTTTTATTAGAGAAGAATAGAAAGGTGATTGTTATAGAAGGTCGTTCATTCGAATATAATGTGATCAGCATCACAAGCAAAGTATACGGAAGCGGGTGAAAAGGATAAAATGGAGTAGATGCAGATTGAAACCAAAAAGAAAGTGATGCAGGAAAGGGACTATATGGTTAAAGCGAAGGCGACGAATAGTAGAGATTGTAGAGCGTTTAGGAGAGGGCAAGTATCAGGAAAACCATGGATGAGGTTGAAGAGATAGGTGAATAGTAAACGGACAGGCAGGATTAGAAAATAAAGAAGAATAACAGTTCAGCTATAATTATGATAAAAATGTTAACAATGTGTATCAACAACAAATACAGTTCAGCTATAATTTGGAATGGTCAATTAACGAAAGAGGAACAATATTATGAGCTGAAAATGTGCCTAAAAGTCTGCCTCTGGAATACGAATTCGAAATATTTACAAAAAAAAAGTCTGTCGGACTAAACCGTAAGAAGGATTAAATTAGCGAAAAAAATTTTCATCGACTTAAGAAAAAATTCGGACGAAGAATTTTTGAAATTAAACAAAAATTTCAAAAATTTAGCTCTTCAGCTGGGAGCTTTCCAAACTTTTGCTAATTTTTTAAATTTATTCATGTCTAAATAAATTAATATACTCGTTCGAACTATTACCCTACTAAAATCAATTTTATTTATTTTAGGACTTACATTTTTTTACAGAATTCGGTAAAAAATACATATAATAAAATACTATTCTTTGTTTATCATAAAAAGTTATAACTTAGGTTTTCCTAACAGTAAATCGTATCTACGTCATCGATCCTAAATACACGAAAACATAGTATTTTTATTTCTCAGTATAATCATTTTTAAACAGTTAATTATAATTAAAAGTTAAATTCAAATTAAAAAACATGTATCAACGGAGATATTTTAATAATCCGTTAAATAATCATTGTTTCGTGATAAATTACATTTATTCACGGTTATTACACCGGTGCTATTAAATATTACAGCAATTAAAGTATACATTTATCGTTGTGAAGTTATCATACGGACGACGGTTTTAATAATATTATTTCTCCCTTATGATTTTTGTATTTCGTGAACGTGAGGATGCTTTATAATATATAAAAACGAATAATGCAATGTATATATGGAAGTGCAACTTTCATATGGTATACGTACTACAATTTTAAACTGTTTGTGAAAGTATCAGCACGCCGATTAATTTACAAGTTCAGAGAATGGATTCGAGCAAAGTTCGGTTATCCTCGAAAAAAGAAAAAAAAACCTTCTGCTAGTGCCGAAATGAGACTTTAATCCGTAGCGGTAATTCGGAGATTGGAAATTAAAGAACAATACCGGCGATGACGATTTCTCGGCTACTAGCAGTGTCGTTGCAGAACTAGTAGGGGGACAGTTCGGTAAAGAAGTAATTTAGGATGGCGCTCCAACGCTGATAATTTCACGGAAAATCTCTGTTACGTATCTGAGTGGAAATTCAAATTCAATAAAAGATGCCGACCAATGAGGACTGCTTTTGATTTACATAAAGTTTGCGACTTTTCGGTAGAAGGGAAAGAAAGTTCCACTGAAGCGGTATTAACTGGAAATTCAACTTTTCCATTGTCTGTCTTGTGCGAATAATAATAATCTCTCGAAACAATTACAAATGCTGCGTGAAGACCTTTTGCGCTGTTACATTTTCTCGGCGCAGCATATAGCATTTAATTTCGCCGCACTAAATGGTCCACGTCGATTCAGCAAAAGAGGAACAAGTTAAATTTTTCATTCGTAAGGTTATTTTTAAAATTAATTTTTCTTCCAGATTATATCACGTAATTAGAACGTTTAATAAATATGCAGACGTTTTTTTTTTTTTTATTTTTGATTTCGCCTTGAAAATAGATGGCAATTTATGTAAAACTTATTCAGTACCTGTATTTTATATCAAATTTTTTTAACCATCTCATATAAATTGCATATAATTTAATACAAATATGAATTTACGCGGAGTTTATAAATTATCTGGTGAGAACATTTTACGGTGTTCTATAAATGCAGAATTAACCGTAAGGATAATAGTGTACCAGCAACAAGAAAACAAATTCTTTACGGCGATTGCATTTTCTACCTGCACTACTACCTCTTTTACGGCTATCGGCTGATTCAGTTTTCTGTAATCCCCCACTATAAGCCAGACTGAAGTTGGCTAAATGTGAACGCGAACATTTTTTAGGTACTTTAGTAGTAAAACTGCACCAACCACTCACCGCTTACATCGCCTAGCTCTCATTTCGTCATGAGATTCGAATTTTATTCTAAAATCAATATGTCCTTATACAATATTGGCCATTTTATTTTAGAGGATTTTTTTCTGCATTGATATAATGGTATTAAAATAAAAAGTAGCCGATCAATGATGATTGCGGTGTGATCGTGATAACGCAATTTATTAGGCAGAGTGTGAAATTATATGTATCATCCCCATGGAAATGAGTTTTATTGAATTGTCAAAATTTTCACTAAACGTCCGTGTGCAATTAATGGCCAACTTTAAGATTGAATAAGAAATATATCCGAATATTTGGATACTTCCGCTTCTATTTTTTTTTGTTCTTAGCCTTGTCTATCCGAAGCCTGTGCAACGGCATTCCGAAGACCCCTAAAAAGAAATGTTTATTGGTTATCACCGTGATGCGAAAGGAATTTAGTATACAAACAAAGTGAGTTGTGGACTACATAAAAATTTAAAACAAGTTAATAGAAATTAATTATACATTAAACACTATTTGGGCTACCGCTTCCTCATTAAACGTCTTCCTATCTCCTCTTCCTCACTTATTCCTTCTTATTCCCTCATTCTACAGGATTGGCGATTTAGTGCCAATAAAACACCAATTCTGTCTCTTATTTCTACTCGACTCCTTCAATTTTTACCATACATTCACACTTACGATAAGCTCCCATATTTTTCTTTTAACTTTTCCTCCTTTATTCATCCAATTAATTGCTTTTACTCTTCTGCTCCCCCTACACCCGTTCTGCATCACGCCGTTAGATCGGAATTTTTACATACCTTAAACTCCCACTATTCTAACCACGTTACAACCTACACGGACGGTTCCAAGAGCCCAAGTGGAGTTGGTGCAGCCTTTCTTTGTCCTTCATTAAATCACTCTGAGTCCTTTAAACTTCCTTCCTTCTGTTTAACTTTCTGTGCCGAGTCTATTGCTATAATTCATGCACTTTTCTTCATCAGATCTTCGAAGGTCTCTCATAATTTCCTTATTCTATCAGACTCTCAAAGCGTGCTACAAGCTGTTGCATCTCCTCTGCCTAATCCAAATCTACTGATTATGTAATCCTTTTTATACGTTCCTTGATCCATGAACTCTTTCTTTTTTGTGCAATCCAGGTTAATTTCCTTTGGATCCCTAGCCATTCCGGAATAGAAGGAAATGAGTCAGTTGACTTATTAGCTCGGCGAGCTTCTTCTTCCGGCAGGTTCCTTACTACTTTTCCATCCGTCAATATTAATTTTCTGTCCTCTGCAGCGCACAACCAATTATGGTTTAACTCCTACTACTCCTCATTATCAAACCCAGATTCTTTTTACTTGTCCATCCAGCCTTCTCTTCCTTTCTGTTCCTGGTTTCTTGACTTCCCTTTTATGCGTCGCTCCAGTATCTCGGCAATATGCCGCCTCCGCTTTGGGCACAGCTGGCTTCCCTCGTCGCTTTTCCGATTCTCTTTCGCGGCATCTCCGTATTGTCCTTTACATCCTCCTAACAGTCAACATGTATGTGATCCTGATCACATACTGTTCGAATGTTCATCACTTTCATCTGAACAATCTTCCTTTTACTCCTCTCTCTTATCAAACAATGTTCCTACTCCCTATTGTGCTGCATTTATTCTTTCCCTTCCTTCTCCTTCTGTCATCCAGGCGCTTGATACATTCTTGTTGAATGTTTCACGCCGCATAAAAATCTGATTTTTTCTCTATTCCCATTTCTTAGGCTAATGTCCTCGCCGACGAACCCATAGTAAATATTCAAAAAAAAAAACAAAAAAAAACAGAATGCAAGGAGGATAATGTTAAATAGAAGTGGCTGATTACTGGAGGTATGTATCGCAGATTATACGATACGTTTTCTAATTTCCTTGGGGATACATTATCCGACCAATGTTTAATGTATGAATTAATATACACTACGTAAAATGAAAACTAAATAACTATGATTTTTGAATTTATTTCTTTTCAGTTTTTCGAACCATGAATTCATACTACTGGAGTGCCCGCTCTTAGATTATAAAGTGTTTTTTACTTTTTTGCACCCCCTAAACATATGTATATACTATATATATATATTAATTACAACGTAATTCTTAGGCTACCCCCCATTCGAAAAAATGTCCCAATTTTATTTAACGCTAAATGTCCCAAAAAATGTCCAGAAAAATGTCCCAATTTTATGTAACGCTAAATGTCCCAATTTTATGTAACGCTAAATGTCCCAAAAAAATGTCCCAATTTTATGTAACGCTAAATGTCCCAAAAAAATGTCCCAATTTTATGTAACGTTTGTTATATTTTGTAGGATTTTTGTTATTGTTATTTAAAAAATGTCACAATTTTATGTAATGAAATATGTAACGAAAAATGTAATGAAAAAATGTCTTAATTTTATATAACGGAAGGTAAATGTTAGAATAGGATTTTTGTGGTTATGTTATTTTTTGTGTGTGTTGATACCAGTAAGAATTACGTTGTAAATTTTAATAATTTTATACAAAGTATAGAAGAGAAAGAGACAGGAATGAAAGCAGGAGGGGTCAAGGGGCACAGCCCCTTGCGAGGCCAAAGTGGCCGAGTTATATATATATATATATATATATATATATATACATATATATTATATATTATTACGTACTAGTCAAATGAATGACTAGTTACGTTATAAATTATATTATTTAAAATCTACAAATCTCTATCGAAAACTGAAAGATACACTCTAAGGAAAATTCTCAGAACAATTACAATTTACTATTTATCTTTCATATTATTATTATTATTATTATTTATATAGTTCTACAAGATTTGAAAATATTTTGGCATTCTCAAGACAAACGAATCTTACATTTTATATACAAATTGCAATTAAAATTTTAATTTATCGCACACATATACACTCATGCATAAAAAATAATCATAATATTTTTATTCTCTAGCCTGTTTTATCTGACTATCAAAATTCTGTATCCCTCGCCGATTATTCCTGGTTATATTAACTGATATTATTCGATCGCTTCTGAAATCTTGTACAACTGATATCTTCGTTGACACTATATCGTTAATTTCCGGAGTATTTGTTTGAATTTACGTAATCTATATTATTTACTATCGGCACGAAGCATTGATGAAAATAAGCAATATACTTTTCTTGCTTTTGTTTTAACATAAATACTTTTAATATATCTAATTCGTTTAAAATACTACCGTATTTATAACGGATTCGGTGAAAAAAAAAAAATTAAATTGACTGAGTTAAATATAAATGAAAAATTAGAATGGATAGAATCGAATAGAATGAATAGAATGAATGCTTTTTAACCGACTTCAAAAAAGGAGGAGGTATTCAATTCGACTGTATTTTTTTTTTTTTTTTTATTTATTTATTTTTTTTTATGTGTGTTACCACAGAACTTTCTTCTAGATGAACCGATTTTGATGATTCTTCTTTTATTTGAAAGGTGGCGTTTGTCATGTGGTCCCATTTAAATTTGATCAAGGTCCGACCGATAGTTTTTGAGTTATCCTTAATAATGCGGGAGATTGAAGCTTTTTGGATGCTTTTCATTCATGATTGTTTTCACCGTCGGATTAGATTTTTGACTTAAAATACTATAAATTTGCCAAATTACCATAGAAATGTAGCTTTTGGTGTTTTTACCGTGGAAATAAATGTTTTAATTTAATTGAATAAAAATGCACTAAAAAGTAAAAAATAAAATGCTTTTTTACAAAAAATAAATACCGACTTCAAGGTTTATTATAAAAATTTAAAAATGCACTAAAAAGTAAAAAATAATTACTCCCGATAAAATATATATATATCAGAGTGATCTTAAAGGTGATATCGTAATTCTTATACAACATTAATTTTTTGGAGTTGGCATCAAATTCATATTAAAAGAATAATTAAAAACTGCATTAAATGTTGATTAAATTGTTCCTAACATGAATTTAATTCCAACTCCAAAAAGTTAATGTTGTATAAGAATTACGATATCACCTTAAGTTATATCACTCTGATATATATATTTTATCGGGAGTAATTATTTTTTACTTTTTAGTGCATTTTTAAATTTTTATAATAAACCTTGAAGTCGGTATTTATTTTTTGTAAAAAAGCATTTTATTTTTTAAAAAAAACTTATTCAACGTGGTAGTACGGACTAGCTAGAAATTATCTATACTAATATCATAAAGAGGAAAGATTTGTTTGTTTGTTTGTTTGCATTGAATAGGCTCCGAAACTACTGGATCGATTTGAAATATTCTTTCACCGTTGGGAAGCTACACTATCTCCGGGTGACATAGGCTACATTATATTTTGAAAAAAATTAGGGATCCTTACTAAAACTCCAATAATGTAACTCAAGGTGTAAAAAAATTACCTAAATAATTCCTTACATCGCGTGCGCTGCAAAAACTTTTTTTTATAAAACATTGAAATATCAATGTTAATTACCACGGGGAAATGGAAATTCGGATAAGCATCGCCTTAGCATCGTTTACAAGCTCATCACCCATGGAAATAGTGTGTTAACGTAAGGAATGAAAATTTTCGAGCGTTACCGTTATCTTTTGTAAAAGGTACAAAATGCCCAAAAGATTAAGATCTCAACTTTCTAGAAATAGTTCCCAGGCGAGGGCATCAAAAATACGTCGTAAAGGAGAATCTTCATCAGAAACTGAAAATCGTCTTTCAATTCAGAGAGAATACGCGTTGCAATCGCGTGCCAGAGAGTCGAGTATCGAGCGTTCGCAGCGGCTTGAAGAGCAAAATATTAGAAATATACAAGCTCGCACTAGGGAATCGAGCTCTGAACGTTCCCAACGCCTTCGAGATCAGAGAGAAAGACAACAGACGTCAACGACTAGAGTTCGTAATCGAGTTTTAGCTCACAGAAACAGATCGGCTTTCAGATACGATCCACAGATTGCTTATGCTCAATAGTCTTCCGTCCAAATCGGAGCCATGAATAAGATCTGCTCTAAGTGTTCTGCCAAAAAAATGTGCCAATCGTTGTGTACATTGGTGCAAAGGAAATCTAGCTTGCTTTCTTATCATATCTGTCCAGCGCTGTGGAGGACGGCCTTTTGGTCTTCTCCCTTGGACTTTCGCTTGCATCGCCAGTGTTTCAAATTTCCGCTCACCGCGAATAACATGGCCGAAATATTTCATTATGCGAAGAACGGCTATATCAGCTAACCGTTGCATGTGAGATTCAACTCATGTACCACGGATTCGTTTTTTCGTTTCGCGGTCTACGGTATGCGGAGTAATTTTCTCCAACACCACATTTCAAAACTGTTAAGTCGGACCATGCTTTTATTTAAGGTCCGTGATTCGGCTCCATATAATACTACCGAAAATACACTTACGAGTTTTATTTCCACATTTTTATTAATAGATCCGTCCTTCCATATCTTAATCAGTTTCTGAATACGGCGCTTTGTTTCCTGTTCTCAACCTCTTTTATTACTAATTAATGATCCTAAGTATATAAAATTATCTACAACTTCGTATCCTGGAAAAAAATTATCATCGAAAGCTTACAGTTTTCCTCTGTCTATAATCATGATTTTTGTTTTAGCCTTATTTATTTCGAGCCCATATTTGTGACTGACAGTTTCAACCTTTTCTAGTAGCATTCTCATTTCGTCCAAATTGGTCGCAATAAGTGCCGTATCATCAGTATATCGTAAATTGGAGATCTTTCGTCCACCCAAGGACACTCCTCCGTTCCATCCATCTACTACTGCTGCTCTCATAATATATTCTCCATAGAGGTTAAACAAAACGGGCGACAGGATGCATCCCTATGTTACATACACACTTATATATAAATATATGCGGTGAAAAATAATAGTCGTTGCATTTCACAATTTCGTTTCACGAGCAATTTACAAGACGGTTTAAATAAAAAAAAAGGAAAGAAAACGATGGTACTCGAAGGTCGAAAAAAAAATTTGAAATGAACCTCTAATCGCTCACTACTCCTCAAAGAGGTTTGTTGTTACCTTGCTCACTTCGATTGGACTGCGCAGAATTCTTAAACTATCAAAATATTAGATGTTGATCGTCTCAGGAGTATTGCTGTAAATTGTAATTTGGAATAAAAAATATGCAGGTACCCCTGTCTCAGCGCTCTCAGTTGGCAATTGAACATTAGAAAGAATTTGTTTTGTATAGAAATAATTGTACTTGAATATTTGCACGATTTGCATCATGAATCACAAAATTTACACGAGTACTTCTGTGAGCGTTTAATTTTTCAGTAGGTTATCTAATAATATTACTGTAAAATTAAAATAAGTAAGAGAAGGGGCCATTTTGGTGGCTAGAGAGCGAAGTGAGCAGAAAACGAAGCCCCTTAGTATGTGTATAAAGAAATTGTCTAATGTACACACACTTATTAGTGTCCAAAAACGAAATATTTTTTCCCGTTGAAATATTCAGCTCAACTTAAATTCATTATATAGAAATAAATGAATAATAAAAATATGTATATAAATGCGACGCATTTGTTCCGCATTCCGTTTCAATTCAACAGTAGTTTCTTACGAGGTTTATCCGCTGTAATAATTACATTACGTAGCGGCACTGAAACGTTATCTATGTGCTACTCCGTGAATAGGTTATTCTTACTTTTTCATAAAGAAGTTGGCTTTTGTTGTGAAAAGTAATGAAGGCGGAGAACGGCAGGCCAGCTAAAATTCGGCGAGGGAACGAGAGGCGGTGGTGGCAATAAAGGAAAATCGGAGGCGAGAAAAATTAATAATAACGAAATGAAAAAGTTGCGGAGATTATTGCGCGCGCGGAGAGTAAAGAAAATAATGCGGAAGTTGTTTGCGCTGTGCTGGGAACGGCATTAGTCTGACTGTTCCTGAGATTTAAAAAGGAAAGCACATTAAAATTTTCGGCCGCTGGAGAGTCAATGCGATGAAGACGGAGCCAGATCGGAGGCGAACGATTGGAGCGCGCTAAAGTCTAAACAATCGCGACACAGAGGGAAGTATCTTAAACGGTACTCGTTAGCGATTGGCCGGCGACGGAGTTGGGGAAGGCAGTTTCACTAGCATCAAAGTGGCAGCCAGCTTAGCAGGCTGTAATTTAAGAAGTCGAGAAGGAGACTGCAAAGTCGGAAATCGCACTGCGAAATGCAGAGGTCTTCTCCTCAAGGCAGCTTTCATAGAAATTAAAGTTTTCCCCTTAAAATCGACCGCGCCGACCATTTGATTTCGTTCATCTTTGCGTTGCGCCGAGGGAATATGAACGAGACGAATGCGAAAATCGTTCACTGCGACTCTATAAACCTATTTAAACGTGTAACTGACTTGTTCGTCTGTATATAAAACGGACACATGTACGACCAGCATTTTAAACACGCCGCTATGCGCACACACACAACGCCCCTTGCCGCGTAAACTACGCGAGAAACTTTATAAAGTGTAATAAAATTGGAAATAGCATTCAGTTAGAAATTATGATTAAACTTGGTGCCCACCATCTCAGCATGTTGCCTCCCTGCGCATTTCTATCCTGCCCCATTATATTATTACATTTTCCCTTACATATATATATACATATGTACATATACATATATATATATATATACCTATATGCATATGTGTGTGTAAAAGTAAGAGGATAAATTAACTTTTGCTATCTATTTCCGGATTTAATTGATGTAACTTATTTCTCTTGCCCAGACTGATCATAGATTTTTGGTCGCGATAGAACTCTATTTTAACCGAAAAAATATAAATGTATCTGCACTTTAATTGGTGAATAGGTTGGGAGCGACGAGACGACAATGTCCGTTTTTCTTTCTTAATTCTTTCTTAACATTGAACTTGCAAGTGTAGAATTAACGCGGAACCGACGTTTGCTATTTTGATGATTTCCACAAGTAAATCATTCCCGCCTGTGTATAACATCGCATTTCTGCGTTTCTGAAGTTTTATTTTTATTTTTCGTTACCTCAAAATGTTTTCGGAAATGTTTTCCTTCCCTACAGCGCAGTTTCACGATATTCAAATTATCTTTCAAAAGTGCAAAACTGCGAACTTCTACAAAGTTTAGGCACCTGGCATGGGCGTAGAATTATTAAAGTAAAATTGTAATTTTGCAGACTTTTGGACCACATTCAAATAGGATTCTCTTGAAATGATAATAATAATAATAAAAATAAAAATAATAATAATAATAATAATAATAATAATAAAAATGAATATTCACAAACGAGATGAAAATGAATAGTGCTTACTAAAGTATAGTGGCATTATTAATAAAAGTACCAGTTGAAGGACTGTGATTGAAGAAAAAATAATAATAATAATAACAATAATAATCAAAACGAAATGTTAATTCGCCAACTTTAGACATTAACTGATAAATTTTAGTATTCTCAATCAAGGGATTCATACGCAGCTTTACCAGCTGTAATCAAGAACAGATCGCGCTGCCTTACCAATTATGCTAATGGAGCTGGCTGAAATAAAATTTATTTCTTTATTTAAGAAAAAAAATCATCATAATGTAGATTTTTTTTTTTTTTTTTTTTGGATTCGTCAAGTACGGATATTAAACTAGCGTAAATGAAGTTTTTTTATATTTTCAGCAGTGGGATTGAAAGTAGGTTCTTCGCAAGCAAGGCACCAGTAATCTAATCTGACACTACGGTAGAATATAGAGTTTTAGAAATAATGATAATAATTATTATTTTCCGCGTAAGATTTATTATTCCACGAAGCGGTGCGGTATCGGGAATCTAGGGTTTTTTCTCTTTCTCTTAAAACCAGATGAAATGCCAATAATGAACTGGGAGACAAAAATAACACGAATTCTGATGGTTTTTGTTCGTTTTAAGCATGACAGATACTCAGCTGCGACTAAATAAAGTTTGCTTTGTTCGGTTTCGATAAAATAAAGAAATACAGTGTCACACTTTCCCCTAATTATCATCTCCAATTAACAACGAAGCCGTCTATGATGCTGATCATATCATCTTCGAATGTCCAGCCCGCTTGAACGAACCTGCCGCTATGTATCTGATCCGTTGTCACTTAAGCTCCGCAGCGCTTATTGTGCCCCTTATATTTCATAATTCCAGTCAATCTTCATTGTTCCGATCCTTATTATTCTACCAATATCTGACGGAATTTATGATTGATTCCTTTCCCTCATGCCGTTTCTGGGCTAAGATCCTCTGTAAACGTGCCCAAGAAAGAAAAAAAAAAAACAAAAAAAAAAAACAAAAAAAAACAACAATGTCGTAATTTATTTCTTTCGATTTCAAACGAAAAATATCATTACATCGAATTACGCGTTAGTGCTATACTATAATCATTTTGAAACGAACTAATTACAAAGGTTTTTTAAGAAGTCCCGAAAGGAACTTTAGATCACATTTTTTTTTGTTGTTTTAATTACATGTGCACGTACTTGCTTAATTTAAATAAATTTATCATAATAACAATAATCAATCTGTAATTAATAATGCAAATAATAGTCATAACAATCAACGCTTTAACCAAAAAAAGAGAAGGTGTAGAGAATCTCGACAAAGTGGCTTGGAGAATTTGACAAAAGTGAAAACAAAATAGTAATAACTTCCATCCAAACGGTTAGTGAAACGATTTAACATCGTATTTATACAATAAAAATACGAACGCTGAAATTATTGGACAAGTTCCCATGTAGTCTAATAGTTAGGATACCTGGTTTTGGCATGGAGACCACAATTTGTATTGAATAGCCAGACGGCAAAAGCTAGGCTCAGAGAAAGAAGAAAAAAAAATCACTGGTCAAACTATTGATACAAAAAAAAAAAAAAAAAAAAACGTACATTAATGTAACACGAAGTAATGTTAAGAAATATACATGCAGAGGTCAGTTGCGTGGTGCAAGTGTATTTGCAGCTAATGTTGCTGGATATGAAAGTAGGACACACGGTACATCAACACAGCAGTATGGCGTACAGGCGGACCCCTACCGGGCGTTAAGGTAACCAAGATAGGAGGAAATGCATAAAAGGTTCCTTGCAAAAACGTCACAACCGGCTCTACCAGATGTTCGAAACCAAAAAAATATTTTTCAAAATCAAGACGAGACCACACTTGAAAAACTAGAAACAGAAAAATGTTTATACAGTGCGAAGCAATTTATGAAACTGGAATTTATATTCCGAGTTTGATATTAAACACTTTTAAATAATTATTAAATTATATATCTTTATATATATATATATATATATATAATTCTTCTGCGCGTGTGTTTGTGACTGAACTCCTCCTAAACGGCTGGACCGATTTTGATGAAATTTTTTGTGTGTGTTCAAGTGGATTCGAGAATAGTTTAGATTCACAATTCGGTCTACTACACAAAATATGAGGGTTTGAAATAGTTGAGATGAGACCAAGGGCACAGAAATGTATATGGGACGAATAAAAAAAAAATTAATAAAAAATTAAAAATAAAATGATTACTATGGTTATTTTATTAATTTCTGGGGTAAGTAAATACACCGCTTCTGTTACTTCAATTGAAAAATATACCTGTTACGAAAATAGCTTGAGTTTTATATTTTTCACCCTTTAATTAAAACATGTTTTTTAGTTTCTATTCAGCTTCTATATTCAACTTAGCTCATAGTGTATACACATGCTCACATGCAATCGAAAGGTCCAATTGTGGTAACTGTATACGTTATGACGTTAGGTATTGTAATAGCTTTTTTTATAAAAAAATTTCATCAAAACGGTCCGGATTGTTACAACTTATTCAAAAAAGTTTAAAATTTTTGGATTTAAGACGAATTTATAAAAAAAAATCATTTTTTTTTTGCTGTTTTTGGTCCAAAAGGGGGTTTTAAATAATTTTTTAACCGTAATTTTTGAATTTCCATAAAGGGATCCTGTGTTTTGTTTTATATTTCGAATTTCGCTTTTAAAGAGTTATTATCTGGTGACGAATTACGATTTTTTTAAGGGTATTTTTGAGGTCGTTCTAAATTCCACATTACTCGTATATATTCTAGACGGTTTTTTTCCGCCCAGGATAATCGCTAAGTGTAAAGTTGTAAATTGTCACAGATAGAAGTTTAATTATAATTTATAATCCAATTGCGATAAGTCAAACCGTTTCCAAACTATTGTAGAAATAAATGTTTTTGTCGTTTCTGAACCATCTTAATCGGATTATTCCGTATTTTATTATATATATAGTATGTACGGAATCCTAAAAAAACCGGTATAAATTTACTTTAAGAAATTACATTAGAAACACGTTTTTTTGTGTATAGCCCATCATCAGCTAACTGCATAGAGTACACACACTTTATTAAACCGTATTTATAAATTGAGTATTTACTTTAAATTTTTCGATATAAATTTATACTGATTTTTGTTATTAAGGTGAATAATGCCTTGCTGCCACGTGTAATTAAAATACATTTTTCATTTTGATTTTTGTACCATTAATATTGAATTTAATTCATTTTGAGCATTAATAAAAACTAAATTTAATTCAGCTAATAAGTTAACATAAAATTTATTATTTCTGCGGTGGGACGAAGTTCGCCGGGTCAGCTAGTATATATATATATGTAAAAATTAAATTGAAAAACGCTAATCGTTTATGATTTCCAAAAAGTTTTTCGACACCGTCACCGTAGATATTTTAAAATTTCACGGTACGTGATAAGGCTGCGTAATTAAAGTTATTAAGTCGTTTCGGATAGCGAAATGGATGTGGGTTTCTTCGATTAGCTCAAGTCCATTTCCACACAGGCGACACCGAGCTTTGCGTGTTTAAGTTCAACTCACATATATTGACGAATGTATATGTATATTGCTTGTCCGTAGTCATCTAATCGAAATTTTCATGCAACTCAAACGGTGTCACCTGATCCTGTGTGAAGCGGAAAACTTTAAAAGTTCTAAAGGAATAATAAAATCCCGAAGAATCTATGTTATTATCTAATGTTACTTCTAGAAGTTCGTCTGCAGTTGTCAAGATTTAGAGAACAGAGAGGAAAGAAGAAAGAGAAATTGACAGGTAGAAAATTATGATTGAAGCGAAAGTGATCAGTAAAGGAAATTACGAAACGCTAAAGAGGGAGAAAATGATAGGCTCGGATAATTTGATCGAATGGAGAGATGAAACTATGGACTAATAAAATTCATTTAAACCCCCTGCTAGGTAATTCAAATTTTAGTTGTTAATCTCGAAGATCTGGTGATTTTGAAAACAAATGTTATTTGAAAAGCGAAAATGCAAGTGTCCTTAAAATTAGAGTAATTAACGGCATTTTAAGTTTAATAAATGCTTTTATTAACGTTTACTTTTACAATTATATTTCAAATGATATTAAGAATAGAACGGAAATTTTAGTAAATGTAAGAAAATAATTGAAAATTTTACTTCGAGAATAATACTTTTGCTACAAATGATTATCTTTTTGTAACGGTAAACCGTGTTTTGTTTCGCTGCCCGTTCTTCCCTACTCACATTAAAGACAATGTGACCTTATTCAGTTTCTTCAACAGGCCCACTAAATGATTCATCTCGGTATCACTGATATTTTTGAAACGTTTATGTTCGAAACGAATTTATTTAAGTTTGTCCTTAAATCGAATTTAATAAATTTCACGTCACAAAATTCATAAAAATTCATAAAAATTCACAAGTGTTCACTGTTCCCTTCACCATCGTTCAGCTTACGAATTACGCGACATTTAACCTGGCGCAAAAAGTACTGCCCCTGGCTCGAATTTTATCGGTGCAATATTAGAACTGATTATAGGAATTACGCAACAGTAGAGTATTTTACGGCTGCTTTTCGACAATTCGTATTAGTCTTGTCATCGTTTTCGATCTTATTATTTAATCGTGCATATCTACTTATCGGGGTGCCTGTGGTAATGAGAGGGTCGATGGGGCAGCACGCTCTGCTTTGTTTGTCACCAATGCCAGAGGACGCGGATCTACCGTCATCGATGACATATGCACTTTTAAAGGAATGTGAAAACCAGTGGAAAACTGAATAATGGGCGAGCAGCTGCTACTACTGTCTTTTATAAATCATTAAAACACACCGTCGAACTATGCTGGTCGTCGGAAGGAATATCCCGATATGACTATCCTCAGCCGGCTGCGAATCGCCTGCAAAATTCCGGCTACGTGTCCCTTGTGCGTCCAGACAGGCAATTTCGAATATACTGCTCATTTGTTCAAAGTTCACATTATGTTACGAAAACAACTTGGCCTAACAAGAAACACACGCAAGTAGTGTAAAAAAGCGGGGACTGGCGGGTCTGACGTCACCAACCCCTATTCGTCCCCCGGTGCTCAAAACTCACCCCAATTTGTCCCCCGGTGCTCAAAACTCACCCCAATTTGTCCCCCGGTGTCCAAAATTCACCCCAATTTATGTCCAGGTGTCCAAAATTCACCCCAATTTATGTCCATGCGATCAAATTTAACCCAATTTGTCCTCCAGTGCTCAAAACTCACCCCAATTTGTGTCCAGGTGTCCAAAATTCACCCCCAATTTATGTCAAGGTGTCCAAAATTCACCCCAATTTATGTCCAGGTGTCCAAAATTCACCCCCAATTTATGTCAAGGTGTCCAAAATTCACCCCAATTTATGTCCATGCAATCAAATATAACCCGAGCCCCCCCCCAGTTCCTCCCCCCCAATTTTCCTGGACAGTTCCGCTAATCCGAATCATAATTCCCATCAAGGTAGTCAAAATTCACCCAAATTAGTGTACAGGTGCTGAAAGTTCACCCCAATTTGTATCCATATGGTTAAAATTCACCCAAGTTTCCCCAAAATTTCTTCAAATTTTCTCGATTCCCCGTTCATACTGTTATCTGTAAATGCGCTCGTACCGTTTCCACGCATATATTCAACATAGCCTTAGCCGCTATGAAAGTGTACTCGCTTTCCCATACCCGCGCCTTCTATCATCATGTGTATGTATTATACATGACTCTGCGTGTAATGTATACAACATAATTTTTAATTTTCATTTTTCGAGGTTGGGAGGGGTAAAATTTTGCCGGAGTGATAAAAATGTTTGAATCTCAACACTTAGAACCCAAAATTTAAAGGAATTTTCCGAGTCGTGCTCCGTTCCGGCATTTTTTTTTTAAATTTTATTTTTAAAGAAAATATTTGAACGTTCCATCAGTCGAATGAGAGCGGGCGAGTGTGCTGCTACGGGATGTATTATGTAAGCGCGACCGCGGCTGTAATGGAAATATTTAAATGTTCCAGCAACTAGTTGAAACTGTCACCAGGTGAGGTGAATTCCAGTCGTTCGTTTTGAAATTAACTAGCCGATCATCTATGCTCACTCTCACACCTCACTGATAGAAACCTGTTCACGATCGCTACACGTTCACACACGCACACATATACACCGCCACCTGATATATATTTTTCGTCTTTTTCCACTTCCGACCTTATATTCAATCCGGTGATTTTTTTTCCGTATTCTCCATTCGTTGCGTTGCAAAAGCACACCGTCCATTCCTGCACACATATCAAGCATTGAGTTAACCTGTACAAAGGTACACTGTACTATTCCATGCACGCTCTGCCCGCCGCCGAAATAAACGCCGCGATAACACATCCACACACACACACACACACACACACATACACACCACCACTTCGTACATATTTTATTTTCGAGTCTAAGTATTATAGAATTAGCCTAAGTATACTTTTCTTTTACGCTTCTGTTCATTTCTTCAATCCATTCATAATTTTTATATTTTTTATTTCTCTGATTCTAAAAATAAATCTGTCAATGTATTACCCACTCTCTCACTCGCACAGAATGTACCCTCCCACTCATTTGCTACAGGTACTTCTCATATCGTTCTTAATAATTTTTTTCAAATCTAATATTATAGAATCAGCCTAATTATATTTTTTTCGCTTCCAATCATTTCCTCCGTCCGTTGATAATTTTCTTATTTTATTTTTTCTCAGGTTTTAAAAATAAATCCATTGATATCTTCACTAGTATGATTGCGTAAACATCTTCTAACGGTATTCCTCATATTGTTCATAATAATTTTTCATGTCTATGTATTATGGAATTAGTCTAAAATATATTTTTTCCCCTCTAAAGTCTTTTTCCAATCGTAAGTATTCAAAAATTAATTCGAGTATATTTTTATTTAACGCTGTTTCATATTTTCCCTCTCCCCTATCCACCCTACACAAATTTAAATTCTTTTCTATTATTTTTCATGAGTACATCCCCCCCCCCCCCCCGAAACTACAGTGAATCCATACCATTCATTCCCACGCATCCATCTGCTAACAATGATTTTCTCATCATTCATAATAATTTTTTTCGAATCTGTTAGTTTAAGATTATTTCATTTTTTTCAAACTCTAAATATTTTTTTTTTTTTTCAATATCTTCCATATTTTCCCCCAATATGCCCGCATACGCTCATAATTCAAAGGTACTCTGCTTATTTCCTTGCATGAATGTTGCTATGTCGTTGATTTCGATCTTGTGTCAAGGTCATCGAGTCTGCCCGGATCTTCTCCTTCATATCTTTTGTAGAAAAACCGGTTGACATGTACACACCTACACACAAACACCCATAACCTAAAGATCACCTGTAAATTTCGTTCATTTGCGTATGCAACCAGCTTTCACCAAAGGAATGTGGTTTTTCTGGTGCAACCCGCCCTCTTCAAAGACATGCATCGAGCTAGAATCTCGAAAGGATCTGTTCAGGCAGTCAGTATTAGTGTTACATTAAACGTGTAGAATTTGTTGAAGCTGTGTTCTTCACGCATTAATAAAAGTTTGCTCTAACATTAAAAGTAATAATTTTCTACATTCTTAGTAAAAAGTTAAAAATATTATTCAAACATGAATAACAATACCGATTCGATTGATATTAAACTCGACGAATTTATTCAGAATTCATTTTCGAGTGATAGTGTCCCGCATACAACTTCATCACCTCAATCACAGCAATCAGATGATGGTTATACAGCAGAAGGATCAACATCTTCTGTACATAATATCATTGGTCCTGTATTATTATCAGAACAAGCAGATATAGCGGAATATTTTGTAGATATCAGCATCCATATAGATTGTGATTATGGTTTGGAGTAACCGAACTAGCAATGATTGATATGTCTGGCGGAAAGTGTTTGCATACACTGTATAAGCCAAGCAGAGCATGGCATTCATCAAAAACGCCACATTTACAATGTTCTTCGATGAGTCATCACTTGAAAAATCCTTCATTATTTCCCTGACGGAAAGAAACATTTATGGCACGCGATATATTCACGATAATATCTCAAAAACCGAGAGCTCGCATATATATTTTAACGGTATATGCTAAACTTATACTAATGGAACTTAACGAAAAGTCTGAATTGTTGAGTGATTTAGACTATGGAATCGTTAATATGGATAAAGTCTTTCGACTACATAGTATTGAGAATCTACATGAAGAGTATTTTGATATAAGCAATTTGATAACCTGTAAACATCATAATGAGAATGATAGTTTTCATTGTGCAGCGAAAAACGTTATGGTAATGAAGGCATGGTACGATCATGTTTTCCATCCGCTGAAGCTTATGAATAATCTCAATATAAATGATTTAAGTCAGTTGTTCATTACAGCCACCAAAGAAATGATAATTACATTATTTCCAAGTTGTGTTGGAGACATTTATGCATTTCTACAGATAGATTAAAACCGGATGATATGATAAAATCACTTCTACCATGTTACGAGCATGAGCATGATGAAGAATTCGTCTATGAGGTGTGTTGATCAATAGAGCAACAGGTAGAAAACCTAGTAGTTTACGAGACACAGCATGTTCAAAGAAAAAAAAACGAACTAGCACAAGCAGATCAGAGTTGCAACATACGAGTGGGAGATATATTCTCTAGAACAACAGCTTGATTATAAAAAACGTCGAAGATACATGTATCTATCTGTGAACAATTATCACATCAAACATAAAAAGGTTGACTAAAAGATTATTATTTTCTTTTTTCGTTCATTCTCGCCACTATTACCACTGGCGCCCCCACTGTCAAGACCTCTAAACATACATTACTAACCTCGCCAACACTATAATATTTTTTCTCTGTGTTACTAAATTAACCCAACTATATTTTTATTCATTTGTTACACAAACATTTGTTCAAATCTTTTGTAATATATCGTACATACATTTATAGCCCACAGACACTACTTGCTTCATTACCACGAATACATCTCTTTCATGGTCACTTATCGTAACATAGTTTTTCCTGAAATTGTAAAAAAATTCTCTTCGTTCCATTCTTCCAAGTTTTCCAAATTTCAAATCATGCATAATTATTTAAGAATCAAATTAAGTATATTTTATCATTTCCAAAAAATTAATCATCTCTGTACAAGGCATTAACTCATTTTTCAAAACAAACATATTATTTTTTTAATCTATCATACATATCATTTTTATCATTCAAATTTTTTTCTGAATTCACAAATAGTTAACCTATAGAAAACATATTATTGTAAACATACATGACGAAGTCACTCCTCATAATTACATCATGAATTCATTTTTTTTTTTCATTTTTTTTTTTTACCATCATGAAATTGTAGTAGTGTTTTTAATTTTTTTATTTTCCATACATGACAAAAGCAATACAATCACGACATCTATGAATACACACCATATGCTTCCAATAACCTATCATGCATTTTTTTAAATTAGTCCAAGCATACTATTTTTTCAATAACAAAGCCGATCATACATAATTTTTTCTTCTATATAATCACTAATCTATGAAAACACTTGATTCGTTTTACTCATACTGTAGCAACCACTCCTTTTCCCTCATGCTAACAAACTTCAAAATTTAATAATATAACACGAAATTAATCTAAATATCTGTTCATGCTATTAAAATTAATATATCAATCTTTACATTCCTTTTGTACATTTCTGAAAAAATCCTACAACATGTTTTAAAATTAATCGAAGTATACTATTTTATTACCTAAAATCAATTATTCTCTCATACAGTTTTTTCCAATCATCCATAATGTTTTTTCTGTATTGTCATTATTACAAAGTCATACAAAACAACAACACATTTTTAATCATAATGAATCCTTCATTCCATTCCGTTCATGCTATATACCATTATCATTCAATTCAACGTTATGAAATTAGTCTAAATATACATTCATGCTAGCAAAGTTATTATCTCACCCTTTGCATTGTTCCAAGATGATTTATTTGACATTTTTTCTTTAAATTTCCCTCATACTATTATTTTTGAAATGTAGGATGATGACTATGATTAGAATTCATGATTATGAAGAGAGAGATGCATGGTGAAATTGTATTGCCATTATATGCGAGATGATGTGTGTTTGTGGGTGAGTATGGATGCATGTAAAATATATGAGTGTGTTAGTAGAAAACATCCGTTCATGCGTGAACACAGGTACAGATACAGTTATAGAATGAGAGAGGTAAAAATATATATTTTGTTATGTTTGATATGTGCATGATAAAGAGGTTAACAAAGAATAATCACATTACCCTCACAACTTAGACATTGAGTTTTACCTTTGCAATATTTTAGATGTAAAAGCAGTGACATTGACATGTGGTAAACGTTTTCATCACTTTTGACTAATTATAACCAATTTTCCAACATTTCTCTTCGTTTTTCCTACATTTTAATACTTTTACACCGTTTCAGTCAATTTTTGCTATTTAATGCCACTTTTTCCAGTGTTTTTACCACCTTTCTCACAATTTTCATCATTCTTTCATCATCTTTGTTAGGTTTTTTCTTACAACTCTTTAATATTTCGATCGTTGCTAGTGATAACCATCATTATTTATGCTTTCAATCCTTACACTTCAGCAATGCACACATACAGCTTAGCAATCGCCGCAGCCATTGAACGTTGTAGGACTGCAATCATGATCTCCATTTGATTATTGGGATTTAAAAGTCACATCTTTGAACGCTTGATCTAATGCATCAACATGATTTTTTTTGTATTCGCCCACCTGCTGCTGGAGGTTCCACTTAATATTCTCAACAGACTATCATACAGTCGTTTAACAAGAGAATCTGTAAGACCCGAGACATTTACTTAACGTTTTCCCAACACATTTACAGACATACCCTGTACACTAAGGAAATCTTTAAACATCTCTGTAACCATTCCTTTTAAGCTGGCGGGAGCAAGGAACTCCTATAAACGTTTATCAATCAGCACTTCATCGTTCATCGCCCTGGTTTCACTCGCCGTTGCACAGACATGTAATAAACATTTTCTTCTTTTACAATTTTCTTATGCTATAACACTATTACATCATTTTTCCTCGTTTCTAACTAATTGTAACCAGTTTTCCATTATTTCTTAGCATGTTCTTCTGTTTAGGACCTTTTGCGCTATTTTTTCATCAATTTATGTTATTTCACATCGTTTTTTCTGGTGATTTTAGTGCCTTTCACACAATTTTACTAATTATTTTCGACTATTTCTTAGCATGTTCTTCTGTTTAGGACCTTTTGCGCTATTTTTTCATCAATTTATGTTATTTCACATCGTTTTTCTGGTGATTTTAGTGCCTTTCACACAATTTTACTAATTATTTTCGACTATTTCTTAACATGTTCTTCTGTTTTAGGTCCTTTTTGCACTATTTTTTCATCAATTTATGTTATTTCACATCGTTTTTCTGGTGATTTTAGTGCCTTTCACACAATTTTACTAATTATTTTCGACTATTTCTTAACATGTTCTTCTGTTTTAGGTCCTTTTTGCACTATTTTTTCATCAATTTATGTTATTTCACATCGTTTTTCTAGTGTTTTACTACCTTTCACACAATTTTACTCAATTTTTCCCCATCTTTGAAGATTTTTTTTTTCATTTATCTCATACATTATATCTCCGAATGTGACGATTAGCTATCCTTTTAAGTACATTTTTTTAATTCGATATAAGTGAGGAGTACTTTTCAGGTCGACATGTATACTTCATGATATGACATTCAATTCATTATTAATCTATGTTTCAACAGGTTTGTGGTCGGTTGTTGGAGGTTTACAGAACTTTCTGTTGCATTGCTTATAGTATAATGGTTCTTGTGTGCTAGTGAGATGATGGTGTTTTGTGGGGAATAATAAACATGGGAAAGAGAAGGAGTGCGCCCCATCAAGCAGGGGGGAGTGATGCTTCGTAATTAACTTGGGTATTGCGCGCATTGCATGGCAGTTATAATATGCTCGAGCAAAAATTAGTCGCTGTACTCGCATGGTGTTCATGTTATTCATTAAATGTTCACACTGAGAGATGCAATGGGCTCATCGACAGATGGATCCATGCTATCATTTCGATTTTTATAATTGTAATCTGCACTGAGCATGTATGTATTACAACGAACCCATCAACTCTGTTACAGATGGTAATGTTTGAGGATAGATAGTGAAACGTTCATTAGAACATGAATGTGTATACAAAGTGTTGTTACATCACATGTATGTCATCAAATTAACTAAAATGTTGCGTCTATAGTAAAAAAAGAAATGAGGGTTTTTCCCTAAGAGGGCGACTATAATAAAATTGATGCGATTTTAGATGGAAATGGGAGTATTTTACAGTAAAAACGCTGTTTTGCACCTAAATGGTGAATATTCTGGAGGTTAAACGGCATTTTTCACACAAAATTTGATGTTTTTTTATAAATGTGGCTATTTTACTCCTACATGGAGTAATTTCTGCATGAGGAGTACTTTTTGGACTGACATGTATACTTCTTGATGTGGTATTCATTTCATTCTGAAGCTATGTTTGAACAGCTTTGTAAATGGTTGGGGGGGGGGGAAGTTTACAGAACTTTTCTGCTGCATCAGTTATAAGATAATAGTTTTTATATGCTAGTGAGATGAAGGTATTTGGTTAGGAATAATAAATATGGGTAAGAGGTGGAGTGCATCCCAGTCAAGCATGGGAGAGTATTGTTTGGGAATTAACTCCATTATTTGCACACATTGCAATACAATTATAATCAGTTTGGTCAAAATTACTTGTTATATTTCGTTCATGTTATACATTAAACATTCACACTGAGAAACGGACTGGACTCTTCGACATCAAGGTCCATGCGATCATTACACTTTTTTTCAACAATTTGTGACGTTTCATACTATTTTTTAATGTTTTGAACGGCTCTTATGATGTATTTCAGCACATTTTCACAGGTACAAAGTTCGTAATGCGAAATAATTTGAATTATTTCGACAGTCTTTACACACAAATAAAATACTATACCATTAACACACTCAACATGAAACAAATCATTACAAATAGAAATAAACAACGAAATTGCTCAGAAATTTTAATGAAATTCAAGAAGCATAGTGTATATGAAAATGAATATATTCTTTAAATCAACACTCCAAACTTGCAGTTTCAGAATTATATCAGAACCTGACTAAGAACTCCGTTGTTCCTTTTGCTGTATATATACATATATAATCATATATTATTAAATTATACATATAACTACATATGTACATATATATATCTAAATATATACATATATATCTACATATATACACATATATATCTACATATATACATATATATCTACATATATACACATATATATCTACATAAATACATATATATCTACATATATACATACATATATCTACATATATACACATACATATCTACATATATACACATATATATCTACATATATACATATATATCTACATATATACACATATATATCTACATATATACATATATATCTACATATATACACATATATATCTACATAAATACATACATATCTACATATATACATACATATATCTACATATATACACATATATATCTACATAAATACATATATATATCTACATATATACATACATATATCTACATATATACACATATATATCTACATAAATACATATATATATCTACATATATACATAAATATATCTACATATATACACATATATATTTAAATAAATACATATATATATCTACATATATATACATATATATGCAGCAAAAGGAACAACGGAGTTCTTAGTCAGGTTCTGATATAATTCTGAAACTGCAAGTTTGGAGTGTTGATTTAAAGAATATATTAATTTTCATATACACTATGCTTCTTGAATTTCATTAAAATTTCTGAGCAATTTCGTTGTTTATTTCTATTTGTAATGATTTGTTTCATGTTGAGTGTGTTAATGGTATAGTATTTTATTTGTGTGTAAAGACTGTCGAAATAATTCAAATTATTTCGCATTACGAACTTTGTACCTGTGAAAATGTGCTGAAATACATCATAAGAGCCGTTCAAAACATTAAAAAATAGTATGAAACGTCACAAATTGTTGAAAAAAAGTGTAATGATCGCATGGACCTTGATGTCGAAGAGTCCAGTCCGTTTCTCAGTGTGAATGTTTAATGTATAACATGAACGAAATATAACAAGTAATTTTGACCAAACTGATTATAATTGTATTGCAATGTGTGCAAATAATGGAGTTAATTCCCAAACAATACTCTCCCATGCTTGACTGGGATGCACTCCACCTCTTACCCATATTTATTATTCCTAACCAAATACCTTCATCTCACTAGCATATAAAAACTATTATCTTATAACTGATGCAGCAGAAAAGTTCTGTAAACTTCCCCCCCCCCCAACCATTTACAAAGCTGTTCAAACATAGCTTCAGAATGAAATGAATACCACATCAAGAAGTATACATGTCAGTCCAAAAAGTACTCCTCATGCAGAAATTACTCCATGTAGGAGTAAAATAGCCACATTTATAAAAAAACATCAAATTTTGTGTGAAAAATGCCGTTTAACCTCCAGAATATTCACCATTTAGGTGCAAAACAGCGTTTTTACTGTAAAATACTCCCATTTCCATCTAAAATCGCATCAATTTTATTATAGTCGCCCTCTTAGGGAAAAACCCTCATTTCTTTTTTTACTATAGACGCAACATTTTAGTTAATTTGATGACATACATGTGATGTAACAACACTTTGTATACACATTCATGTTCTAATGAACGTTTCACTATCTATCCTCAAACATTACCATCTGTAACAGAGTTGATGGGTTCGTTGTAATACATACATGCTCAGTGCAGATTACAATTATAAAAATCGAAATGATAGCATGGATCCATCTGTCGATGAGCCCATTGCATCTCTCAGTGTGAACATTTAATGAATAACATGAACACCATGCGAGTACAGCGACTAATTTTTGCTCGAGCATATTATAACTGCCATGCAATGCGCGCAATACCCAAGTTAATTACGAAGCATCACTCCCCCCTGCTTGATGGGGCGCACTCCTTCTCTTTCCCATGTTTATTATTCCCCACAAAACACCATCATCTCACTAGCACACAAGAACCATTATACTATAAGCAATGCAACAGAAAGTTCTGTAAACCTCCAACAACCGACCACAAACCTGTTGAAACATAGATTAATAATGAATTGAATGTCATATCATGAAGTATACATGTCGACCTGAAAAGTACTCCTCACTTATATCGAATTAAAAAAATGTACTTAAAAGGATAGCTAATCGTCACATTCGGAGATATAATGTATGAGATAAATGAAAAAAAAAATCTTCAAAGATGGGGAAAAATTGAGTAAAATTGTGTGAAAGGTAGTAAAACACTAGAAAAACGATGTGAAATAACATAAATTGATGAAAAAATAGTGCAAAAAGGACCTAAAACAGAAGAACATGTTAAGAAATAGTCGAAAATAATTAGTAAAATTGTGTGAAAGGCACTAAAATCACCAGAAAAACGATGTGAAATAACATAAATTGATGAAAAAATAGTGCAAAAAGGACCTAAAACAGAAGAACATGTTAAGAAATAGTCGAAAATAATTAGTAAAATTGTGTGAAAGGCACTAAAATCACCAGAAAAACGATGTGAAATAACATAAATTGATGAAAAAATAGCGCAAAAGGTCCTAAACAGAAGAACATGCTAAGAAATAGTCGAAAATAATTAGTAAAATTGTGTGAAAGGCACTAAAATCACCAGAAAAAACGATGTGAAATAACATAAATTGATGAAAAAATAGCGCAAAAGGTCCTAAACAGAAGAACATGCTAAGAAATAATGGAAAACTGGTTACAATTAGTTAGAAACGAGGAAAAATGATGTAATAGTGTTATAGCATAAGAAAATTGTAAAAGAAGAAAATGTTTATTACATGTCTGTGCAACGGCGAGTGAAACCAGGGCGATGAACGATGAAGTGCTGATTGATAAACGTTTATAGGAGTTCCTTGCTCCCGCCAGCTTAAAAGGAATGGTTACAGAGATGTTTAAAGATTTCCTTAGTGTACAGGGTATGTCTGTAAATGTGTTGGGAAAACGTTAAGTAAATGTCTCGGGTCTTACAGATTCTCTTGTTAAACGACTGTATGATAGTCTGTTGAGAATATTAAGTGGAACCTCCAGCAGCAGGTGGGCGAATACAAAAAAAATCATGTTGATGCATTAGATCAAGCGTTCAAAGATGTGACTTTTAAATCCCAATAATCAAATGGAGATCATGATTGCAGTCCTACAACGTTCAATGGCTGCGGCGATTGCTAAGCTGTATGTGTGCATTGCTGAAGTGTAAGGATTGAAAGCATAAATAATGATGGTTATCACTAGCAACGATCGAAATATTAAAGAGTTGTAAGAAAAAACCTAACAAAGATGATGAAAGAATGATGAAAATTGTGAGAAAGGTGGTAAAAACACTGGAAAAAATGGCATTAAATAGCAAAAATTGACTGAAACGGTGTAAAAGTATTAAAATGTAGGAAAAACGAAGAGAAATGTTGGAAAATTGGTTATAATTAGTCAAAAGTGATGAAAACGTTTACCACATGTCAATGTCACTGCTTTTACATCTAAAATATTGCAAAGGTAAAACTCAATGTCTAAGTTGTGAGGGTAATGTGATTATTCTTTGTTAACCTCTTTATCATGCACATATCAAACATAACAAAATATATATTTTTACCTCTCTCATTCTATAACTGTATCTGTACCTGTGTTCACGCATGAACGGATGTTTTCTACTAACACACTCATATATTTTACATGCATCCATACTCACCCACAAACACACATCATCTCGCATATAATGACAATACAATTTCACCATGCATCTCTCTCTTCATAATCATGAATTCTAATCATAGTCATCATCCTACATTTCAAAAATAATAGTATGAGGGAAATTTAAAGAAAAAATGTCAAATAAATCATCTTGGAACAATGCAAAGGGTGAGATAATAACTTTGCTAGCATGAATGTATATTTAGACTAATTTCATAACGTTGAATTGAATGATAATGGTATATAGCATGAACGGAATGGAATGAAGGATTCATTATGATTAAAAATGTGTTGTTGTTTTGTATGACTTTGTAATAATGACAATACAGAAAAAACATTATGGATGATTGGAAAAAACTGTATGAGAGAATAATTGATTTTAGGTAATAAAATAGTATACTTCGATTAATTTTAAAACATGTTGTAGGATTTTTTCAGAAATGTACAAAAGGAATGTAAAGATTGATATATTAATTTTAATAGCATGAACAGATATTTAGATTAATTTCGTGTTATATTATTAAATTTTGAAGTTTGTTAGCATGAGGGAAAAGGAGTGGTTGCTACAGTATGAGTAAAACGAATCAAGTGTTTTCATAGATTAGTGATTATATAGAAGAAAAAATTATGTATGATCGGCTTTGTTATTGAAAAAATAGTATGCTTGGACTAATTTAAAAAAATGCATGATAGGTTATTGGAAGCATATGGTGTGTATTCATAGATGTCGTGATTGTATTGCTTTTGTCATGTATGGAAAATAAAAAAATTAAAAACACTACTACAATTTCATGATGGTAAAAAAAAAAAATGAAAAAAAAAAATGAATTCATGATGTAATTATGAGGAGTGACTTCGTCATGTATGTTTACAATAATATGTTTTCTATAGGTTAACTATTTGTGAATTCAGAAAAAAATTTGAATGATAAAAATGATATGTATGATAGATTAAAAAAATAATATGTTTGTTTTGAAAAATGAGTTAATGCCTTGTACAGAGATGATTAATTTTTTGGAAATGATAAAATATACTTAATTTGATTCTTAAATAATTATGCATGATTTGAAATTTGGAAAACTTGGAAGAATGGAACGAAGAGAATTTTTTTACAATTTCAGGAAAAACTATGTTACGATAAGTGACCATGAAAGAGATGTATTCGTGGTAATGAAGCAAGTAGTGTCTGTGGGCTATAAATGTATGTACGATATATTACAAAAGATTTGAACAAATGTTTGTGTAACAAATGAATAAAAATATAGTTGGGTTAATTTAGTAACACAGAGAAAAAATATTATAGTGTTGGCGAGGTTAGTAATGTATGTTTAGAGGTCTTGACAGTGGGGGCGCCAGTGGTAATAGTGGCGAGAATGAACGAAAAAAGAAAATAATAATCTTTTAGTCAACCTTTTTATGTTTGATGTGATAATTGTTCACAGATAGATACATGTATCTTCGACGTTTTTTATAATCAAGCTGTTGTTCTAGAGAATATATCTCCCACTCGTATGTTGCAACTCTGATCTGCTTGTGCTAGTTCGTTTTTTTTTCTTTGAACATGCTGTGTCTCGTAAACTACTAGGTTTTCTACCTGTTGCTCTATTGATCAACACACCTCATAGACGAATTCTTCATCATGCTCATGCTCGTAACATGGTAGAAGTGATTTTATCATATCATCCGGTTTTAATCTATCTGTAGAAATGCATAAATGTCTCCAACACAACTTGGAAATAATGTAATTATCATTTCTTTGGTGGCTGTAATGAACAACTGACTTAAATCATTTATATTGAGATTATTCATAAGCTTCAGCGGATGGAAAACATGATCGTACCATGCCTTCATTACCATAACGTTTTTCGCTGCACAATGAAAACTATCATTCTCATTATGATGTTTACAGGTTATCAAATTGCTTATATCAAAATACTCTTCATGTAGATTCTCAATACTATGTAGTCGAAAGACTTTATCCATATTAACGATTCCATAGTCTAAATCACTCAACAATTCAGACTTTTCGTTAAGTTCCATTAGTATAAGTTTAGCATATACCGTTAAAATATATATGCGAGCTCTCGGTTTTTGAGATATTATCGTGAATATATCGCGTGCCATAAATGTTTCTTTCCGTCAGGGAAATAATGAAGGATTTTTCAAGTGATGACTCATCGAAGAACATTGTAAATGTGGCGTTTTTGATGAATGCCATGCTCTGCTTGGCTTATACAGTGTATGCAAACACTTTCCGCCAGACATATCAATCATTGCTAGTTCGGTTACTCCAAACCATAATCACAATCTATATGGATGCTGATATCTACAAAATATTCCGCTATATCTGCTTGTTCTGATAATAATACAGGACCAATGATATTATGTACAGAAGATGTTGATCCTTCTGCTGTATAACCATCATCTGATTGCTGTGATTGAGGTGATGAAGTTGTATGCGGGACACTATCACTCGAAAATGAATTCTGAATAAATTCGTCGAGTTTAATATCAATCGAATCGGTATTGTTATTCATGTTTGAATAATATTTTTAACTTTTTACTAAGAATGTAGAAAATTATTACTTTTAATGTTAGAGCAAACTTTTATTAATGCGTGAAGAACACAGCTTCAACAAATTCTACACGTTTAATGTAACACTAATACTGACTGCCTGAACAGATCCTTTCGAGATTCTAGCTCGATGCATGTCTTTGAAGAGGGCGGGTTGCACCAGAAAAACCACATTCCTTTGGTGAAAGCTGGTTGCATACGCAAATGAACGAAATTTACAGGTGATCTTTAGGTTATGGGTGTTTGTGTGTAGGTGTGTACATGTCAACCGGTTTTTCTACAAAAGATATGAAGGAGAAGATCCGGGCAGACTCGATGACCTTGACACAAGATCGAAATCAACGACATAGCAACATTCATGCAAGGAAATAAGCAGAGTACCTTTGAATTATGAGCGTATGCGGGCATATTGGGGGAAAATATGGAAGATATTGAAAAAAAAAAAAAATATTTAGAGTTTGAAAAAAATGAAATAATCTTAAACTAACAGATTCGAAAAAAATTATTATGAATGATGAGAAAATCATTGTTAGCAGATGGATGCGTGGGAATGAATGGTATGGATTCACTGTAGTTTCGGGGGGGGGGGGGGATGTACTCATGAAAAATAATAGAAAAGAATTTAAATTTGTGTAGGGTGGATAGGGGAGAGGGAAAATATGAAACAGCGTTAAATAAAAATATACTCGAATTAATTTTTGAATACTTACGATTGGAAAAAGACTTTAGAGGGGAAAAAATATATTTTAGACTAATTCCATAATACATAGACATGAAAAATTATTATGAACAATATGAGGAATACCGTTAGAAGATGTTTACGCAATCATACTAGTGAAGATATCAATGGATTTATTTTTAAAACCTGAGAAAAAATAAAATAAGAAAATTATCAACGGACGGAGGAAATGATTGGAAGCGAAAAAAATATAATTAGGCTGATTCTATAATATTAGATTTGAAAAAAATTATTAAGAACGATATGAGAAGTACCTGTAGCAAATGAGTGGGAGGGTACATTCTGTGCGAGTGAGAGAGTGGGTAATACATTGACAGATTTATTTTTAGAATCAGAGAAATAAAAAATATAAAAATTATGAATGGATTGAAGAAATGAACAGAAGCGTAAAAGAAAAGTATACTTAGGCTAATTCTATAATACTTAGACTCGAAAATAAAATATGTACGAAGTGGTGGTGTGTATGTGTGTGTGTGTGTGTGTGTGTGTGGATGTGTTATCGCGGCGTTTATTTCGGCGGCGGGCAGAGCGTGCATGGAATAGTACAGTGTACCTTTGTACAGGTTAACTCAATGCTTGATATGTGTGCAGGAATGGACGGTGTGCTTTTGCAACGCAACGAATGGAGAATACGGAAAAAAAATCACCGGATTGAATATAAGGTCGGAAGTGGAAAAAGACGAAAAATATATATCAGGTGGCGGTGTATATGTGTGCGTGTGTGAACGTGTAGCGATCGTGAACAGGTTTCTATCAGTGAGGTGTGAGAGTGAGCATAGATGATCGGCTAGTTAATTTCAAAACGAACGACTGGAATTCACCTCACCTGGTGACAGTTTCAACTAGTTGCTGGAACATTTAAATATTTCCATTACAGCCGCGGTCGCGCTTACATAATACATCCCGTAGCAGCACACTCGCCCGCTCTCATTCGACTGATGGAACGTTCAAATATTTTCTTTAAAAATAAAATTTAAAAAAAAAAATGCCGGAACGGAGCACGACTCGGAAAATTCCTTTAAATTTTGGGTTCTAAGTGTTGAGATTCAAACATTTTTATCACTCCGGCAAAATTTTACCCCTCCCAACCTCGAAAAATGAAAATTAAAAATTATGTTGTATACATTACACGCAGAGTCATGTATAATACATACACATGATGATAGAAGGCGCGGGTATGGGAAAGCGAGTACACTTTCATAGCGGCTAAGGCTATGTTGAATATATGCGTGGAAACGGTACGAGCGC
Organism: Icerya purchasi; assembly: GCA_039619475.1. Lineage (NCBI taxonomy): Eukaryota > Metazoa > Arthropoda > Insecta > Hemiptera > Monophlebidae > Icerya > Icerya purchasi. Next base: position 292,444,374 of record CM077115.1, on the reverse strand, counting down.
ATTTACAGATAACAGTATGAACGGGGAATCGAGAAAATTTGAAGAAATTTTGGGGAAACTTGGGTGAATTTTAACCATATGGATACAAATTGGGGTGAACTTTCAGCACCTGTACACTAATTTGGGTGAATTTTGACTACCTTGATGGGAATTATGATTCGGATTAGCGGAACTGTCCAGGAAAATTGGGGGGGAGGAACTGGGGGGGGGCTCGGGTTATATTTGATTGCATGGACATAAATTGGGGTGAATTTTGGACACCTTGACATAAATTGGGGGTGAATTTTGGACACCTGGACATAAATTGGGGTGAATTTTGGACACCTTGACATAAATTGGGGGTGAATTTTGGACACCTGGACACAAATTGGGGTGAGTTTTGAGCACTGGAGGACAAATTGGGTTAAATTTGATCGCATGGACATAAATTGGGGTGAATTTTGGACACCTGGACATAAATTGGGGTGAATTTTGGACACCGGGGGACAAATTGGGGTGAGTTTTGAGCACCGGGGGACAAATTGGGGTGAGTTTTGAGCACCGGGGGACAAATTGGGGTGAGTTTTGAGCACCGGGGGACAAATTGGGGTGAGTTTTGAGCACCGGGGGACGAATAGGGGTTGGTGACGTCAGACCCGCCAGTCCCCGCTTTTTTACACTACTCACGCAGGAGATCTTTTCGAACGCTGCAACTTCCACTACCGCAACCTTCGTTAGAACGATCGGTTTTCGCCGGCATTTTACTAATATTTATACTATTAATAATTTTCATCATTTTGATTTATATATTAATATTTTACATAAATGAATGATAAGGTATCATTGTGAAGTTAAGCTTTTCATAATGGTACTTAAGGTTCTAATGGACCTAATGAGAGTAGTGGGGCCGGTTCCTTCCTTTCGGATCACAAACAGTAGACGGAGTAATTAGAGACCAAGAGGAGAAGATGAAAAAAAGGGGATATAAACAAAAGAGAAGGAGAAAAGTAATAGAAAATATTACACATTCTGAATGTTTTTTTGTAAATAAATTGCCGAAAGTCGGAATAATTAAAAAAAAAATGTATTCGACGGAAACGAATATGACGTAAGCCCTGAAAAGGGCTATTTCAAATATTTGAACGACAAAGAAAGTAATAATGACGGAAAATAGCGTAAAGAGGAATACGAATGAAGGAAGCGATAGAAAATGAGGAAAACGATACGAAAGGAGACGAAAACGGAATGTAGAGAACGAAAAAAGGGGATATTAAAACGAAAAACACGATATTACCGAATAAACACAATAACGAGGTATACTAAATCGAATCGAATCAAATAGAACGATGAATTAAAGCCGGCACAGATAACAGAGGTAAGGAACGGCCGAGCGTTGTTGATCACATATCAGCTGAACGCTGCACAGGACTTAATTTATTTTTACACAGCTAAAATGCGACGTTGCATTTTAGCCGTTAACACGGAATTTCTGAAATGCAGCGTAGGATTGTTTATCGGTAAGATGTGTCTGTCTCCGAAATATAGTAAGAGCTATACCAAGCTATTCTTATCATGAAGATGTAACTCTAATCTTTACTACCGATAGGTAACATTCCAAGTAATTAAGAGTTACGCCTTTCGTTGAATACATTTTTAAACATTGCAGTCTATCGTCGCGATAGCCTAGTTGCGCTAGAACGCTCGACTTCCGTTACGGAGGTCGCGGGTTCGATCCCGGGCGACACAGAACTTATTACAAGAATTAAATAAATACTCGCTAATAATCACGTGGGGAAGGCAATGGCAAACCACCACGTACAACATCATATGCGGGCTAGGTCCATATACAGCAGACAAACACAAGACTACGCTTGTATATGCCGCATATAAATCAAACAATTACTAATCAATTCCGAATGTAGTCTTCTTGCGTGTCTGTACACATTCGTACTGCATATAGCAATTGCCGTGAGCACTAATCTGTACAACTAGAATGTACAAATAGGTAGTCACGACGCTCGGAATCGAGCGATACGACTGAAAAGAAGTCGATTTCTTAAGAGACTAAGCCTGCACATTCTCTTGTTCAATTACTCAGACCAAGTTTGGACAGTCCTTACTTTCTTCAATATCATAACGTCTAATGAACATTTTATTATAATTTCTTAGCTCAACGAGCCGTGACGCACGTCTGCACCACGCACAAACATACCAATAGGGGAAATAACGGTTGTCACATTATTTCCCGATGCGCGGTGGAAGTTTTCTCAAATTATAATGATCCTCAAGCTCGGAAAAGACGAGCGTAATATTTGTTTTCAGGACGAAAAATAACAGCGAACACAAAGACAGCCGAATGTCAATTACAGTGGACACGCTGTTTTTAAGAAAATGAAAAATGATTATATGAGTTTGCGCGTAAAAATAAAAAAATAATAATAAAAACACAACTCTATACATTATATATATATATATAATATTCAAAGGAAAACAAAAAAAAAACCCCAGTACTAACAGAGATGAGCAATACTGACACATTCAGGTAGTCAACGGTCTCAGCAGTCGCCGCATTTGGTGTTATATTTGCAATTACATAGCTTCACGTGATAATTAAAAATTATCGGTTCTAACTATCCTATGCTCACTGAACAAATTCGTAATGATTTGAACACGTACCTTTCTATTATTGAAATGAACATCGGAATAAGTTGTTTTTTTTTTTCAGCTACTATGCAAGTAGGACATTGGCGAAGAATTTGTGTGTAGATTAGTACCTGATCAAATAAAACAGCGGCGTATTCTTACATTAACTCTGGGCAACTATGTGTACGATACAATAAATATTCATCGGTTTTTTATTAGTACATTACACAGATCATGTAAAACTTTAATTTTAAAATCTTTCGCCTATCTAGCATTTTGTTTTTTTTTGTTTTTTTTTTTAAATCCATTATTTCACATAATATATTATAATTCGAACGTTTTAGATAAAAAAAGGTTAAATGAAAATAGAGAAATATTTCAAAAACTTGCACTGAACTTTTTCTATAGTTTTAATATATTTAATAAATCAAACTATTAAACGACCTTTGAGCTCGAATAAGTTTTCTGGATAAAACATTTATTTAAGATGGTACAACATTTTGGAATTTCTAGTAACGATATGCCGAGTAATATAGAGAGTGTGTTGCGAGAAAAATTTAAATAACTGTCAATAAATAGATCGCGTGTACATAATCCACTCGCTGCATAATAAATAAATAATCCCCCTTTTGAATTATTATTACGAACGTGTTTACCTCTTTTTTTTTTTTTTTTCTTTGAGCTCGAATAAGTTTTCTGGATAAAACATTTATTTAAGATGGTACAACATTTTGGAATTTCTAGTAACGATATGTCGAGTAATATAGAGAGTGTGTTGCGAGAAAAATTTAAATAACTGTCAATAAATAGATCGCGTGTACATAATCCACTCGCTGCATAATAAATAAATAATCCCCCTTTTGAATTATTATTACGAACGTGTTTACCTCTTTTTTTTTTTTTTTTTTTTTTTGCAAAATGTTATCGTAATCGAGTGAGAGCTTATTATTAGCCTATAAAATGCATTATTTTGAAGTACTGGGAGGACTGCATTTCAGGGCAGTAAACATATTCAAATCATCTGCAAACATGGCGAGGTTAGCCTGCAGTTTCTTTTTCTGTAATATCATTAATATAGATAAGAAACAGAAGCGGTTCCCGGTTTCATTTTTGGGTACACTAGAAATTGGTACGTAATTTCAAGAGCTATAATTATTATAAATTACTTGTATCAACTACGAAAAGTACGGATGAAATAACGAAATTTATTCTTCGTAGCGAAAATAAGCTTGTTTTTAGTTTTTCCTATTCCCGAAACTACGGGTAAGGTACATTTATTCACTAAAAATATTGATTTATTATAATAACGGAATTAATATAACCCATATCCAATTAAGTATTTGGTATTATATTAATTACCATTTTACAGTTTTTTTTTACAATATCTACATATATTTTTACTACTTACTTAATATAAATGTACATTATTTTTCCGGAATTTTATTTCTTCAGTTGCAAATTTGTTAAATTCATTAAAATAATTTTGTACAAGTTGTTTTATGTATCATAATTACAGAGTGTCTATTACTATTATTATAATTGTAACCTTGCAGTAAAAACCTCATCTCTAAAATTACATATTACACAGTTGTCAGAATCAGATATCTTAAATTTATATAAATATACCTTAAAGAAACCGTGCCTTGTTATAAACTGGACCTTAAAAAAAATTATATTGATTATTTTTAAATCTATATTATACTTGGGAATAATTGATACGACGGTATTCCATTATAATTATTCCATATTTCTTGAAATTTATTTATATAAAATTTATCCATAAATTTATTCACATTTGTTTTACTTTAAGTAGTTTATCCCCATATTTAAAAAATGGTGTCATATATAATATTACGTTATTGAACGGATGATCTATATTAATATGATTTTTAATTGCGACCAGGCTTATATGTTTTTCTATTTCATATTCGATTGGTTTAATACCAGCTATAACTATGGCCGACAAATAACTAACTCGTTAAATTAACAAACAGGAAAGTTATATATACATACTGTTCGTCGTTAACAGGGCCGTGCCCAAAATTATGAAGGTCGGAGCGGTTCAATTTTTTTCCGCATATTTATATTTTTTTTAATAATATTTCTACTATTAATAATTTTCATCATTTCGATTTATATATTAATAATTTACATAAATGAATGATAAGGTATCATTGTGAAGTTAAGCTTTTCATAATGGTACTTAAGGTTCTAATGGATCTAATGAGAGAATACTGGGGCCAGTTCCTTTCTACTTTTGGATTATCCGCCTTTACCTTTTCCAGATTTCTCTGATATAACCAATATTCAATTTCAGATTAGGTATAAACCTGGGAGCGACTTGGATCCGGAACGAGACAAATCTCGATAACCTATGACACCTCTGATTTGGCAGTCAATCACCTTAACCACTAGGCTACCGCGCTGCCATAATTATAATTATATATGTTATTAATTCTATTAAAAAATTTTGCATAAAATATTAATAAACTACTTAGAAATATGTAGCTGATTTTTTTTTTTTAATGTAAGAATACCCCCGAAAGAAAAGAAAAAAATCATCAATATTTATTTATAAATTTTTAACTTTTTTTAGATTTTTGTGTATTTATAATAATTATTTTAGTTCCAATGGACGAGGTTTAATCCCTCATCCACCGTGGACACGGCCTTATTCGTTAAGATTAATCATTATAGGAATATCAAAAAGTGTGAAGTATTTAGATATACGCTTAGGTGGTTGGTTAAAAGTAAGTAAAGTGAGTTCCATAATATCAATAAAAAAAAAAAAAAAAAGCGGGTAACTTAATGCGCGAATTTAAAATGAGCTAGCTTATAGGGTAGAAGCAGAATGCTATCAGTGGGTAATAAGCGCTCATTATACACTACCATTACTAAACCAGACCGGATTTATAGGGTGCAGCTTTCAGCCTACATTAAACCGACCGATTTAAAAATAATGTAAACATTTCAATCTAAAACACTGAATAATAGACTCATTTTGTTACTTATTTAATGATGTCTTACATAAATATTTAAGCGCTCCTAATGTAGCTGAGTATGCTCAGAAATATCCGTATAGACTGGAAATATCACCCAAACTATTTAGTTATACTATTACTAGACAGACGTCACCAACTGTGATGAGCGCATATTAAAGAGCAGTAAACCCTTAGAAGTGGATGTTTATCCCCTTCATATCTCCCACGTGTCTATGCAACACAGCACACCAGCGAACGAGACTATTAGTGTGTAGTATGCAAGTAGGATACAGAATTTTAATAAGTCCAAACGGACCACATTACGAGTGAATGAAACGATTTTATCAGTTCCAACACAGGTAACAGCAACGCTAAACATTAAAAGCAAACACAAATTATGCTAGAAATGTTAAGAATATAATTCAGGTTCGCGAATTTATATACTCATATATATATATATATATATATATATATAATATATAATTTGTTTTATATTTCTTTTTAAATATATAACGGTAGCGTCTTTAAAAAAAATAAATAAATAAAAAAAATAAACAAGTAAAAATGGATGATCTATTTAAATACGCTATTCTCTACGTTATATTTGTAGACACATTTTGTTTGTATAACATTAGTTTAAATTAAATTCGCATTATTTAATTTGCATAAATCCTTTAGAAATTTTAAGTTACTTTTTCTTTTACGCTGTCGCTGCATGTCAATTTATTTTAATGAGAAATTTTCATTGCAAGGTGAACAAAAAGTTATATTTAAAACTATATATATATATATATATATATAGTTGTAAAGAGGGGAACATTAACAGGTGTTTGCGGTTGGATATCCGCGGGTTTTGATTTGGAAGCGCACTTTCTTCAATCGGAGTTTCGACAGAGGAATTGGATTTTTTTTTTTAATACAGGCGCGCAGGAAATTCAGAATAGTCTGTTTATTTAAGTGGCTTTATTATATTTTTCTCTAACTAGCTTAAAATAGAGGATACTCTGGACAAGAGGGAAAAGTTAGTGCGGTACGTCTGAACTTTTAACGAGCTGAAAATCATAACTATCAAAACAACATTTAAGAATAATAGCGGCGGCAGAGGTGAAGGAAGAATGGTGTGTAACTTTTTGACGAACAGCAAACAGGAAAAATTTACTTGGCGCACAAAGAACGTATTATTAGTCTAACGGGGAATCAGGAATTTGTTTTGCGAAAAGTTTCTGACAAATTTACGTTCTATAAGAGAGAGGCGTGCTGCTGCTGCTGCTGTTCATCGAACAAAAGGAATTGGTCGAAAGTTATTCTCGCTAGAGTAAAATCGCACTCGGTCCAAGTCAGGCCACCCCGTAGTTCGGAATACTACGGCGAGCTTAGTTAACCAAAGATCTGCAATTTTGCGCTCTTTCAAATGTCACTGTTTGAAAATATTTTACATCTCTTTACTTACAAATAAAGCTTTTCGATATTGTTCATGTTCCAAAGCTATTGTACACCTCGATAACAATAGCGACGAAAACTTTGCAATTTACTTCTCATACGTAAGTTTCGACAAAAACGGCATTTGCTAACGATTCGTAACTAGGCCAAATGGAATAGTTCCTTTTAGGTGAATAACGTATTATTTGAATATCGAAATTAGACACAAAGCAATTCGCAGTGGAAAATATCAAGCTGTCTTAAAGCTCTTGTAAGTTTCCTCTAAATGGTAATAATCACCAGTGAAACTGTCAAAGGAAATGTTTACAGAATATTTATACGTTAGTTAAGTGTCGCATTCATAAAAAGGAACAAAAACAAACGGGCGAAACGAACATTCCAAAGGACAGTGTCGATGAATACAATATCACATAGACAGAAATTGACGACGCGAAGAGGGTATTATTAAATTTAAAAATTATTATGTTTTCAATGTGTTTTTAAGAAGTTCCTTTATTGACTGTTCGGTGTAATTCTTTCTTGCATCGCTCTCCGTAAGATTTGAATGCAGCTGCTCGCTTAGGGTCTTTGTTTTACCGCAAGCTTCCATTTTCTTTCGTTTTTTTTTTCTTTTCTGTTCGCTAAAGGAACAGGTTGCGTTGATGCAGTTGACGAACTATCCGAAATGAATGATGATGAAGCTGCCGTCTCCTATGAATAACTTGCGGTGGATTCTTGAAACATCAGGAAAATATAAAACATGTGGCTGGAAAATTTTCAAAGAATATAATGTTCACTGTTGTGTAGAGATGTGTTCGATAATTGTGCGTTGTCGGATGAAATATATTCGTATATGTTTGAATTGGACAAAGAGACATTCCGGTGTTTGGCGGAGATAGTTCTAGTAGACGAAAATTATTTGACCGGAGGATAGTTCTTCTACTGCGAGGATAATATCGCTATCGGTTAATAGACCTTCACCCGATATTATTTTGAGCAGCAGCATCTAAAACGTGTCATTTCATCGAAAGTGACGAAGATTCGATGTTTATTTTGAATATAAATTAATTCGAAAGAACCTAGGGCAGTATGTTCAGATCATTTTTTTTCACATAGATTTGGCGTCGCCAACGTATTATTATTATTATACGGCGCCAGAAATATCGTCTAAGGCGTTATAATTGAATGTGTCTGGCGGCGGTTTGAGTTTTAATTCATTTCGGATGTTCAAGAATTGCATCTGGCATGTTGGAAGAAACATTGGAAAATATGACTTTTTAAGACTGCTTAATTTTGCGACATTTTGTGAATTCCGATATGAACCGTGACACTATTCATAAAGTGTTCGATTAGCAGACGTTGGTTTCGAAGAAATTGCTGACTTTAGAATTCGCGTTAATTTCAACCGGCCCCTGAACAAAGTTCACGATGGCTGTGTTAATTAGTTACGCAGTCTACAGTCTTGCGTGTAAGAAAACATTATGACTTGTCCTTCTTTCGGATAGTCAAACTTCAGATAGAGGAGAGACATTTTTTTTTTTTTTTTTTTTTTTTTTTGCAATGATTCAAGTAGATAGGTTTGAAAGTACATATATTTTGGTCAATAGATTGAATGTTGTTTGCTTACGGAGTGGGAGACCATACGTTAGTCGGAGAGCGGACGAAGAAATAATTCGATTACCATCACTTTGGAAATTCTTTTTCGTTTTTGGCGATTTTTATTATAAGTATCACCCGTTTAAGATCTAATATTTTTACAAATGTCTATACTAATATTATAAAGAGGAAAGATTTGATTGTTTGTTTGTTTGTTTACATTGAATAGGCTCCGAAACTACTGGACCGATTTGAATAATTCTTTCACCGTTGGGAAGCTACACTATCTCCGGGTGGCATAGGCTATATTATATTTTGAAAAAAAAATAGGGATCCTTACTAAAACTCCAATAATGTAACTCAAGGTGTAAAAAAATTACCTAAATAATTCCTTACATCGCGTGCGCTGCAAAAACTTTTTTTATAAAACATTGAAATATCAATGTTAATTACCACGGGGAAATGGAAATTCGGATAAGCATCGCCTTAGCATCGTTTACAAGCTCATCACCAATGGAAATAGTGTGTTAACGTAAGGAATGAAAATTTTCGAGCGTTACCGTTATCTCATTTGTAAAAGGTACAAAATGCCCAAAAGATTAAGATCTCAACTTTCTAGAAATAGTTCCCAGGCGAGGGCATCAAAAATACGTCGTAAAGGAGAATCTTCATCAGAAACTGAAAATCGTCTTTCAATTCAGAGAGAATACGCGTCGCAATCGCGTGCCAGAGAGTCGAGTATCGAGCGTTCGCAGCGGCTTGCTGAACAAAATTTGAGAACCTCTCAAGTACGCGCGCGAGAGTCGAGTATCGAGCGTTCGCAGCGGCTTGAAGAGCAAAATATTAGACAAACATACAATCTTGCACTAGGGAATCGAGCTCTGAGCGTTCCCAATGCCTTCGAGATCAGAGAGAAAGACAACAGACGTCAACGACTAGAGTTCGTAATCGAGTTTTAGCTCACAGTAACAGATCGGCTTTCAGATACGATCCACAGATTGCTTATGCTCAATAGTCTTCCGTCCAAATCGGAGCCATGAATAAGATCTGCTCCAAGTGTTCTGCCAAAAAATGGGTCAATGAACCTAATGGTATGTGCTGTGCTTCTGGAAAAGTTAGTCTCCCCAATATTCACGAGCAGCCACGGTCAATAAAAAATCTTTTGACAAATAATCATTTACTGATACTCTTACACAGTCATGAACTGAATTCCGCGCGGGTGTAATTTAACAAATAAAGTAATTTTTTAGAATCATAATTCACGCGAGCCGGCGGGCACAGCTAGTATGAAATAAATTGGAATAATTTTATCGAATTATTTTTTTCCATTCCAGTTGAAAACTTTTCTTAAAAATAATTTTTACAGTTCTTGTTTCATTTATCAGGTGTACATATATACTTAAATGATGATACACAATTACAATTGTTATCGGCAATTTTTTATACGTTTCTTTCTTTCTTTTTTTTTTTTTAATATTTTATTTTTCAACCATTTTCTAGTTCGGTAATTTTCCCAACGTTAGTCGTCCAAATATTTCCTTAATAGTGTTCGCCCGCGATTTAATCACATCCTGCTGCACTCTTCCGTTTTCCTCTTATTTGGTCACCTCTTCATGCTTCTGATCCTCTGGAAGAGCAAACTTCATCTATGACGCGGATCACGTTTTGTTTGAATGTCTCTTTAGTTCCGTAGAACGTGCGATACTGCATTTTCTAGTCTCTTGAGTCTTAGCCTCCTCATTCCTTATATTAGCATCCTTTGTCTTTCTTCCATTGTGCGGTTAATCGTTTTGTCATTATCTTCTTGCATTTCCTCAATATAACTGTCGATCCCTCTTGTTCTTTGCACCGAAACTTTGATGATTATACGCTGAAAGGAAAAAAGAAAAAAAAAAATAGAAGAAAAATACATCTGAAAAAATTGCAATAAAATAGAACAGGGCGATGATATAATGGCAAAGAGACGGAATATACTGGCACGTTTTATTACGAAGCGGAAGAAGTGTTCGAGCATCGTAGGGAGTTATTTTCTGTTTTTTCTTTCGTTTGGCCTAGTTTGCCTCTTCTCCACAGGCCATTTCCGTGGCATCGCTTTATAGTCAAATTTTGTTTCTATTTCGAATTACGCTGAATGTGCGTATTATTACGATTACTTTTCGTTTTTTTTTTGTCGTGTTTTCCACTCATCTTCTGAGAAGGCTGGCTTTTTTTTTTTGTTTTTGTCTAAAGTTCTCACAACTATAATCGACTCTTGCTAATCAGTCGATAAGTATAATAAAAAAATCAGTTAAGAGTTAGTTTTTTGCAATAGGAAGCGATTTAAACGGTTGCGCCATTGTCGTCTTGAAGAAAACGGAAAATCTAATAATCCCGTTCAACAAAGTCATATTAGCCGAAATCCATAAAATAACTTTATTTTTTCGTTTATTTCCCCCCCGAGCTTTAGAATTGATTTTAACAATTATTCCCGCAAGCTTTCTCGCCGTAATTTGGAAAAAATCCGGGTTAGAATCGAGAAAATCACAACATTATCGTAAATTATTTGAGGAAATCGAAGATAAAGTTGGTAGGAGCCCTTTTTTTCGCAAGTAGCCTGGAACCTTTGTAGTAAATTCAACAAAATACCAGACCATGACTATTATATTCGTTATGTGGAATTCACGAACAAAGTGATCATTGTGATATTCTACGTTCGGTAGTACGCAATAAAATAGGTGATAAGAAAAAAGAGGAAAAGAATGAGGCAAAAAAACGAGAATCTAATTTGTGTACATATGTATAAATTCCGAGTTCGATTAAAACTTTGGAATTTCTCTATGCTGGCTAGAGTATCGGAAATAAACAGTATCGCGTTTTTTAAATTATCCTTATCATTTGGATTTAAACGAATATCAGATTTCGGAGGTGATGGTTAATTAGGTTGAGAAATGAAATTTGTCCGGGAAGTTTTTCTTTTCTATTTTTACTAGATTGAAATTCCCTGTACATCGATTACCACTTAATCAAAAGAAACAGAAGAACAAGATAAATATTTTCCTGCTTTAATGCAATCACATTACGTTATTTACATTTAGGTGGCTGGCCAAATGGCAAAAGCTACGGCCAACAAAAAAAAAGAAAGCAAAAAAAAAAACAAAAAAAAACAAAAAAGAACAAAAAGAAAACATTTAGTTTTATCACTTCTATTGAACGCACTATTGCTAACAAAAATTTCAGTTATCCATGCCACTTTTTTATATTTTTATTAAATTCTAGTCGGTGAATTTAATTTAGGTTTTTAATTCCACATGGTTTTGCTTTACTTTTTTTGTTCGGCAATTCGGATATTTTTATGACTAAGAATGCGTAATAAATGTGCGAACATCATTATAACATTGCGACATTTTCTTCTAAAAGTAGATTGGGTACGAAATTGCCGCATTAATGGTCTTAACCGCTTCTTCTTAAAAAGAAAAAGAAAAACAATGAGTAATCGATTTTAAAATTGATTCGACTATGCGACAACCGAACTGGTATTTATTTTAAAATTCAGTCGCTGAAATTTTAAGGGAAAATTGAAGCAGAAAGATTATACGGCGCTGGCACTACAGCCAAGATAAACTTGCGTGAAATGAGCATCAAACTTGACAATGTGGGAATAAATTAAATGTTAGCTGTAAAAACGTAGTAAGCAAAAAGAAAAGAAAAAAAAAAGGTGTTATAATCAATCCAATCTTGCGTTACCATAAATTTCACAAATAATTCCTCTTCATTTCGAGGCTAGATTATTTAATAATTCATCTGATGCACACATCACCGTAAGTTTGATTATTCTCGACCTGCAGACTTAATTAATAAAACTGTTACTTATTAAAGCGGATCACGTTTTAAAAGAATTTGAGGAAATTAAAGTCTTAGCGGAATCCGGTCGTTTCCAAAAAATAGACGCTGACTTGAGGATGTAGTAATTGTTAAAAAGTGATAAAGTTCGTCTTGGTGACAAAGGAATAAACACAGAATTAATATCGAAGGTAATCAGCGGTTTGACAAGACCCATAATAACGAATCAATTCAAAAAATACCGTTATAATCTAAAGAAGTGGAATAGCTTAATTAAGATTTATTTTACTTTCTGATGTGGACAAACACATAATATGTTCGAAACTAGAAAAATTTACTTGGCACATTGTTGGACTATTTTTTTAAATTTATTGTTAATATTCGCGTTTTTGTTAAGTTTTTGGGGGCAAACTCTAACTGTCTAAGAACAGCTTTTTTCGATTATTTTACATTCTTGTCGTTCAGCTCGGTTATTTTTTCGTTATTCGTTCAATTTCTAAAACGGGCCCCAAGTGAATAGCGCCCACGTGGTTTTTGCCTAAAACTGTAATTTTTGATTATTAATACTTCATCAGTTTAGTTTATTCTATCGCTTCGGATACCAATTTCCTGTGACAACGTAATTCGATTTTTAAATTATTATACCTCTTAAAGAGAAGATAATTTTCACGCTCTCTATAACGTTCTTTCTTTCGCTAGGCTTTTATTCTGATTTCGCTAGGCTTTCATTCCAATTTCGCTAGGCTTTCATTCTGATTTCGCTAGGCATTCATTCTGATTTCGCTAGGCTTTTATTCAGATTTCGCTAGGCTTTTATTCAGATTTCGCTAGGCTTTTATTCAGATTTCGCTAGGCTTTTATTCAGAGAACTGTATAAATGAAATAATTTAAAAATGCCATTCTCGTTAGAAATAAAATAAAGTAAAATAAATTATCGACTAATTGTGTGTACATCATTACTACTAAGGAAGATGACGTGTTATCGATAGAAATCCTAGCAGATAGAAAAAAGGATAAGCCGTATTCTGAAATAAACAGTAACTACCTGGTAATGGGAAATTTACCGCGAAATTAGGTAGACCATCTGTTCTCGGTCGTGCTAATAGTTCGTCGAACGAAGAGAAATTGAACGTCAGATGAGTTCTGCGGACTTACCGGACGAGATTCTGTTGAAGATATTCGGATTTCTACCGTGTTCCGACTTGTGTTACGTGATTCCGAAGGTTTGTCAGCGATGGCGCAGGATGTCGGGAGATTTTCAACTGTTGAACACTATTCGGATCGATCAGGAAGCCACGCCGACTTGCGTCGATCGTCTGATTAGAGGCCGCGCGCAGCACGTTTCGCGAGTTTTTTTCAACAGTCTGGAGCTGTTCGAGTGCATGTCGAAGTTCCTCTGCTGCCTACGATCGTGCAGCAACATCACTTGTCTGCGATTTGAGCGATGCAATTTGATGGCGGCGGTACCGGAACTGACCAGCATCTTCAGGAAAAACGTTCGACTGAGCAGCGTTATGATAAAGAGGTGCCGATTCTGCAAGGACGACCTGAACAGTATTCTGCCGGTCATGACGAAGAACTTCACTTCGCTCCGAAGTTTCACTTGCAAGCGCAACTTGTGCGCCTACCGTAACCTGATGAACGACTGCTACCGCGACGGCTTATTTCGCAACGGAGCGCTGCTCTCTGAATTTCTGGAAACGTTCCGAGCGACGCTGACCACTTTGCGACTGAACGTGGCCGACGATCAGGTCGTCGAGACGATTAATCGCTGCGATAAATTGGCCAAGTTGGAATTGGGCTTTCCGGTCGCCAGTACGGCCATCAGCGACGCCTTCTTAACGCGACTAACAGACGCTGCCGTCGGTCACCTGCGACATATAACGCTCAGCCGCCTAGTTCATCTGCTGCCGGTCGCGTACGTGTCGATTTTCGATCGAATCGGCCAACAGCTAAACACGATTAAGCTAATCGACTGTTCGATCGTGGACCACTCGGTTTTTCTGGTAATATCCGAAAACGGGCACCTCAGTCTTCGCAAATTCGTCTTCAGTCAGACGGTAATCGACTACGGCTACAAAGTGAAGTTCGCGCAATTCGAACATTTACTCTCAACGTGTCGCAATTTAGAAAAACTTTCTCTGCGAAACGTAAATTTCCCTATAAATCAATTAAATTCTTTGATTCGTGACCGGAGACCGGTTCAAATAAAACCTTACATCAAGTAATTCCGATAAAATAATACGTTTAAGCTTGCGAGGAACGCGTGTAAATTACGTAGAAAAAAAAGGTGTTTCGATTCCCTACGTTATCTCTTTTTATTTTCTCCGGAATGCGTATGCCCCTCCCTATTTGATAATCAGCGAACGAATTGAACATTGCTGCCGTTTGAATGATCGATAAACAATCACTTTGCTTTTCTGGACCGAAATTGTGAGTACTGCTTTGCAGTCGCAGCCGTAGTGCGAAATAGCGATTTTTTGTTTCTTGTTTCATCGGGCACTCACTGCGTTGCGGTTGCGGCCATATTTTTTGATGAGGATCTTTATACGGACGCTGCCCAGCAATCAGAATTATGAATAACTACTTCTCTTTTGATGCTGATTACATCGCATTTAGCTCTTTATATAGATAAAATATAATATCATAAACAGGTAAAACGGCTAGCAACACATGAACGCTTCTATTTAGGACATTCCTCATATTTTTTCTCTATACATTTATTCCCTTCGGACTGCTAGTTGTACGAGTTCTAGTATCGATCTTTTTTGACTCCTTTGTTATTTCCTCAAAGTAATTCTGACCGTCTCCTTCTTCCCTGAATAACTCACCTAGCGACCTCATTTTTCTTTCGTCCTACGTTCTTCTTTCTTGATGGGTAATCGTTGCTGACAAGCCCAATAAAAAAAAACAAAAAAACTGCGATATTTACATCCGCATTGAGAAGTTTAATCTTCTTTATTTGTATATATATATAACATTCCATCATTATCTCGTCATAGGTGAAAATACAATGTGCAGATGAGCAAACATACCGAACATATATAAACCTATTAAACCAAATTAAGCTAGACCCTACCCTAGTTGATACTATTGGTAATGTTGGCTTTCATACTTACCAACTGAAATCTCTCAAGCCCTATGTATTTATAATAAGACACTTACACCATTCTACTGATCCTGAGGAGATTAAAGAGGAGCTCCAAAACTTGGGGCATGTAGTAAGACGTGTCACCAATATTAAAATTGTAAAGAAGATTAACGACAAGAAATCTGTTATTAGCCTGCCACTACATAGAGTGGAACTTGAAATAAAAGAAAATAATGTAAATGTTTTTGAAATTACGCATATGCTTCATTGTCAAGTGAAAATTGAATCGCCACGTACCAAATCTTTAGAAGTGATTCAATGCAAAAGATGCCAGAAGTTCTCACACTCAAGGAACTTCTGCGGAAGGGAGCCTAAGTGTGTTAAGTGTGCAGGTAACCACATCACTGAAAACTGCAAAAAACCTAAAAAAAGCAAACCTGTATGTGCGAACTGCGGTGGTGAACACACAGCTAACTGGAAAGGGTGCTCAGTCTATCAAGAAATATTAAACCGAAAGAATGGTGCAAAAAGCTCTGCTGTTAATAGGATAAAATCTGGCAAAGATATATCCAATGCGAGCAAAAGCTGTCATACTGTTCCAGAACTATCATATTCGCAGGTGGCCAAATCAGAATCTGATGTTAAAGCGCAAACTCAGGCATTGCCTAAGCCGCAGGAAAAATTAACTGATCTCTCTGAGAACGATAAAATTAGAAATCAGCTAGGTAACATATTAGCAATGATTGCTACTATTACAGATGAACTACAGGTAATTGGTAATCGGCTGCTAAAACTTGAGTCAAAATCTCCTCCTGTGAGCCCCAAGCGTAAAAAGGCAAAATGAATACGTACACTAATATCATAACTTGGAATGCAAATGGATTGCTCCCTAAAAAAGAGGAGTTGGAGTTTTTCCTTCATGAAAATTATGTCGATATTGCACTGATCTCTGAAACTCATTTAACACCCAAATCTTACATTAAAGTTAAAGGATATACTATATATAGATGTGATCATCCAGACGGCAAAGCGCATGGCGGTTCAGCTGTTTTGATAAAAGAAAATGTCACTCATTGGGAAAATAGTAAATATTGCACAGAACACATTCAAACTGCAATTATTACTGGGAAAATTGGTAATGTAATAACTAATGTAGCAGCGATCTATTGTCCGCCTAGGCATAAAATAAAAGAAGAGATGTTTGTAGATCTCATTTCAAAGCTAGGACATCGATTTATCTTAGGTGGTGACTTCAATTCTAAGCATACCCTATGGGGTTCTCGCTTAGTCACCAGTAAAGGAAGAGAATTGTTGAAAGCTCTGCAGAATACTCACTGTCATTGGATCTCATCCGGACAACCAACTTATTGGCCTGCAGATATATGTAAAATCCCCGATGTAATAGATTTTTTTATTTATAAAGGTATATCCGAAAAATATATGACAATTAGGAACTGTACTGATTTAAGTTCTGATCATGTACCAGTACAATTAGCAATAACTAGCTTAGTAGCCAGGAAAAAGAAGGATGGATTAACCAATATGAAAACGGACTGGAACCTATTTAGAGAACTTCTTGCAAATAGGATTGACTTAAAAGTTAAGTTAAAAAATTCGAGAGATATTTATTTGGCAGTAAATAATCTTACTGAACAAATTCGGGAGTCAGCAGTGCAAGCCACACCCGAAATAAAAACCGTTGAAAAAGAAATACCATATGCAGCTGAAGTAAGAATTATGGTTAGGCAAAGGAGAATAGCTAGGAAGCGCTGGCAGACTTCCCGGAATGTTAACGATAAAAATACTTTCAACCACATTAGTAAGAAATTGAAAAGACTGATTCAGAGGACCAAATCAGAATCGTTTAATAACTATGTTCAAACTTTATCACCAAATATTGACACAAATTATTCACTTTGGAAAGTTACTCGTTACCTGAAGAAGCCGGTATCTTATCAACCACCAATTAGGACTGAGTTTGGTACCTGGGCTAAAAGTAACGAAGACAAAGCTAAAGTCTTCGCTGAACATCTGGCCGCTGTCTTTACGCCCAACAATATTACCTCAGATGCTAACCTAAATTTAATATTTAGCAAACGACATACGGTTACTCATTTTTCACCTTTAGAAGTCGCTACAGTTATAGATAAGGCTTTAAATCCCCAAAAAGCCCCTGGAAATGATCGCATCACAGCAAGAATTATTAAGGAGCTACCGCGTAAAGGATTAATTCTGCTCACGTATATATGTAATGCGGTATTGCGGTTACAATATGTACCTTTACAGTGGAAAATAGCGAAGATAATAATGATATTAAAACCTGGAAAGCAGCCGGAATTGTCATCATCCTATCGGCCAATATCTATATTGCCGATAATGTCCAAAGTTTTTGAAAAATTATTCTTGAAGCGCTTAAATTCTGTAATCAATGAGAATAATATCATTCCTAATTTTCAATTTGGATTCAGGCATAGTCACTCGACAATTGATCAGGTTCATAGAGTGACCGACTATGTTGAAAGTGCCTTTGAGCAAAAACAGTTTTGCCCTGCAGTATTTCTAGATATAGCGCAGGCCTTTGATAAAGTTTGGCATGAAGGCCTACTGCACAAGCTAAACCTGCTGCTACCTGGCAACTACTGTGAGCTAATAAAATCATACTTGAAAAACAGGTTTTTTCAGGTGTACTATAACGAAGCTAAATCAGATAAGTACGCTATAAATGCTGGCGTTCCTCAGGGCAGTGTCCTAGGGCCTGTATTATACTTGCTTTATACGTCGGATGTACCAACTGTACCAAATGCATTAGTAGCAATGTTTGCAGATGACACTGCCATCTTATTTAAAGATAAAACTCAGATAGAGGCTACTCATAAGCTACAAGAGGCTATAGATAAGCTAACTGCTTGGACGTCTCGCTGGAAAATAAAACTAAATGAGAAAAAATCTACTCATGTAGTCTTTGCACTTCGCAGAACGACCTGTATTCCGGTGACGGTAAACGGACAAGCGATATTACATTCCAGCTCAACGAAATATTTGGGAATTCATCTTGATGCGAAACTTACATGGAAGCCTCATGTAAAAATGAAAGCTAAAGAAATGAAAATTCGTATTAATAAATTGTATTGGCTGCTGGGATTTAAATCTCAGCTTAGCCTTGCAAATAAGAGGCTCCTGTATGTGGCAGTAATCAAACCTATCTGGACATATGGTGTCCAATTATGGGGATGCACAAAGCCGACAAACAGAAAGGTAATCCAAACGGTGCAGAATAAATTGTTACGTTCCATCGCCAACGCACCGTGGTATGTAAGAAATGATACCTTGCACAACGATTTGCGGATTGAAACAATCAATGAAGCCATTGCCCGATTTGCTTTAAAACACCAGGACCGCTTACGTCATCATGAGAATCTGGAGATGTTGGAATTGGTAGACGCATTATCTGGCAGTAGGCGACTTAAACGCCAAAAGCCACCCGACTTAATTTAAATATATCATTTTAAATTAACATATAGTATCACTAAGTTAGAATAAGATAGAATATTGGCAGTGGTCAATAATCTACATATACTGTGTACAGTAGCGTTTGCATTGTATTCGCCATTGTGTTGATAATGTTAGAATAATCGGTTAATGGCCTAATAAGGCCAGTCCTGATGTAAAGATATGAAAAAAAAAAAAAAAAAAAAAATTATCTCGTCATACATAATATATATATATATAAACAAACATCTTAACATACGCACAATTTTCTAAAAAACACTGAATTCAAGAACATCCAAAGAACGACAAGTAATTCAAAAAACAAGGAAAATTTCTAACATAAGAGTGCAATTTTTGCTGAATAATTTTTTTTCCTACTATGTAATAATTTATTACTGGCATTACGATAATTGATTAATAAGTAAGGGCAAAAAAAATAAAAATATATTATTTAAATTAAAAAACCTCAACTGTAAATTATGTTAATTTACTAGAAAACATGCATAATTAACGTAATTTTGGGGTTTTCTAATATAAATAATATATTTTTCGTTTAGACGCTTATTTATTAATTTATCAATCGGAATTACCGAACTATATTTTTTGTAGAAGCGGATAAGTACTAAACTTGACCGGTTTGTAGGCTAATAATGGTGGTTTCCAAGATGTGATTAATTCCTGTGTCCTATAACACGGTCAATCAGAAACGAGTATTTAGTCATATGACCACGCTCCCACTAGCTGAGAGCCAACATTTAGTTAAACGACGATACATCTTTTAAAACAGACCCTCCAACAAGAGTTCATCACCATACTGCCGTGTTTCGCACCAATCACAATCTCCATCATTTGTCGCACACATATGACTTCAGTATTGTGAACTCAAAAACGTAATACCTCAGTAATTCTCAAACCCCCTTATGATGATCATTTTTTTCTGCAGACACCTTTGCATGAATATTCTCAGCTAGTGACGACATACTTAACCACAAATGGGATTACGAAGGTTTTAACTAACCAGTTTTAACAATTTTCTAGTCCATACTAAGTTGCTTGGTAAATTTATATGTTTGCATGGACTTCAAGGATGTACATTGTTGCATAACTAATTTAATGACTTTAAAAATTAGTACTAACTTGTGTTTCAATTTTCTAGTTGCGCTCTGGCTTGTTGTTGAGTAATCAACTTTAACGCTTTCCCAACCGTACTAAAAACTTTGTTTATGTGTGTGTTTGGTTTTAAGAATGTGCTTTGTTGTACCTGTAACTGATTACCGATAATCATATAGTAACTAATATCGCTTTGTTTCTTATGTTTATTTGTTTGTACGAATATGTCTTCGAGAATGACTTTGATGTGGTCTAGCCCAAATTAATCTTTGTTGTTAACGTGTGTGTATATTGTTTAATGTATATTTCACTTCTGTTTTTAAAGCAACTAATTGCCCTTATGTGATTTAGAAGACGTCTCGATGATATATACCTAAGATAATAGTAATGTATTCCGAAGGAGATATATTTCGAAATGCAGATTTTGGAGGATGGTTAAAACATTCATCTAACCAAAAATCCTCATTGGATTTCCTTTGGTTCTCGATTGTACACTTCTAGTGAGACGTTTTGACAATTTTGCTGACTTGTATGGTACAAGTGCATTCTAGCAGTGTGCTTCTAAGCTTATGTTTGATCGGTATTTAAAACCTACTAGCCTAGTAATCTGCATTACTATTTAATTGTTTCAGTTGCAACGAAGAACGCGTTTGATGTACACTTTTTACCGGAGTTACTTTTTTTGACATGTGTCGAATCTGCTTATTTGAGTATGTATGTTTCTAAGAAATTTGTTGCGACATAAAGAATTAAAACCGACGATCACACTAACATGTGTGGAATTGATACACTTTATGTATGTTTAATACAGTATTTGTCCATACAGCATATAGATACATGTGGTGTGCTACTGCTGATGGATGTTAATGATAATGTGTTTGGCGCGTGTGTGCAAGCGTTACGGCGCATGATAAACAAATACAAACTAATTAATGAACAAAGTTACACAGAACCAGCGTGTGAGCATCCGCTATTTGCACCCCTCCCCTTGCGTTTATCGCAATCCAACCTGCAGCTTTTTATACGACAATGTTTTGTCAAATAATGTGAGTGCCCATGTAAATGCCGTTGAACTACTTCTATTACCATATAAAGCAATATCTATATCAGTTCATCAACCTTTGCAGAACTGTTACCATTTCTATAATGTATTGTTGTTGTTGTTTAAAACAAATTAAATTACAAAATCAAAAATTGTTGACATACATTAGCGTAAGAATGTTGACGAAGCACTCATGTCTGCTGGTGTGTACGTTTAATATATAACGCCGTATACGAACTAATTTCGATCACTCCTATAAAAATTCCCCCTAATCATAATTGTAACGACCAATTTAATTACTATCACCTGCTTGATAAGACACAATTCTATTCCTCACCTAAGTTTTTATTGTTCGACGGACATAATTACACAGGAATTCTATAATACATGTTTCTTCAACCGCTATTGCTTAATAACTCGCCTTATCTATTGTACAATCATCTGCAATGCAGAGTCATTAGGACGTAAGAACTACAATAAATCACTACATCATAGTAGACATAGTTTTTAGAATGAATAGAGTAATTCAAGGAGTACACAGTTCAGACTGAAAAAAACTATTTTAACACAGATTATAATTATTTCGGACTAAATTAAAATACATTTCAGAGGAAAAATACCGTTTTACACAAAAGTACATTTTAGGAGTAAAAATGTCATGGTAAAATATCACATTTCTAGGTAAAATCACTCGGGTTTTTATTACAAGTACCTAATTTTAACAAGGAAACAATAAATTTTAATGAAAAATGATACATTTTAGGGAAAACACGAACTTTTTCACTGCGAATACATTTCAATTAGAAATATGATGTCCGTAGCAACCTGACTAAGTTATAAACTATTTTATGATCATGCGTTCAAAAATTTATTAAATTAGAGAAGTAAACACAATTATTAATGCAACATTTATTACACAGTAAAAAAACGCACATTAATGCCTAACGCTACATTTAATAGTAATACATATTCCTATATATTCATGTAATATAATCATTCCTATTTCGTTCCTTGTGCTCTTCGATCAGCTAAAACATTAAACTTTTTACGGAATTTATTGTACATTGCATCTATATTATTACTATATAGTATAATTCTTTTATCATCGTTTTCCACTTGGTACTCTTTTAGTTTGGTCCAGAATGTACAATTAATGTTTTGTATTTTATAAAACATCTTACAATCATCACTTAATTTACCATACATACACTGGTCATACAAATATAATAACCTAAAGAACTAAGCTAATTCTTAATACATCCTTGCATTTTATATTTCTCTATCATTCGCAATACTTATTGAATACATTTTCGTACATAATCTGATTCGTTAATTACAATACTATTCAGTTCATTAAATACCTCGAACTAGCTTTTATTTTTCGTAGAAAAACATGCATGATCATTTGAATAATCGCTCTTATCAATATAGTGCGCATTATCTTTAATATCTTTACAGAAATCGGCCGTTTTAAACTCATAAGTGAATTAGTTTCACAATTAAAAAAATGATTAATTTCCTTATCCGTCAACTACCTAAAGGCAAAGCTCTGTTGTTCCAGCCATTTGTCTCTTTCTTCATTATATGAGTAACATTCCAATTTTTGCTTAATACTATCCAGTATCGATTTCCTCAGTCTTAAGCTTTGTTTTGTTGTTTTATGAAATTATTATGCCTTAATATGTGACCGAACAACAAGGTTATCTTCCTTTTGTCAATATTGTTAATTAGCTTCTTTCTTTCCTTTATTTTTGCTAGTACTTTACCATTTGATTCTTTTCTTTCCACGATGTTTTTTGTGATTTCACGCCACGTCCACGTGTCCATTGCTTGTTGCATATGAATTTCTTGTTTGCTTTGACATCCACGAATCAGGACAATCCACAGGAATGTCAGGACAAATTTCTTCCCACTATCTATATTTGAAGGCTAACGTTAGTTAACGTGTTCATTTTTTATTGAAATACATTTTTAGCTAGTCGTACAATCTTCTAACACCGATACTGTTGTATCTTACTTATTACACTGTAATGAAAATCAAATATTTCCAATCTTTACTTATATCTAAAATTCTGATGTAAATTGGTTTATTAAATTTAACCGTTGTTGAAATGTAGCGCAGCTAAAAATATTTTGCTGCCCTTAAAATTGCTTTTTCTGATCAGCTTGGTAACCTTTATTTTACTAGTGATAAACTGCACCTTAATCTGTCCACGATTTTTCCAAAAGCACAATTATTCATCCGTTTCTAATAGATTTTCTCGAGTTCCTTCGAAAGACCTATTTCCGCTGCAGAGTGTTTAAGTCAATGTATAATTCCGATCATGCTGACTGCTTGAAATAAATAATTGGTTATACTTGTTAACAGTGAATGATGTAGTTAGGTTTATTTTCTGATGTACTGACTGATTTATTACAGTTGTAAACAGTTTCAGCTTCAGGGGTTTAGGGTCAAATCATTGCGCGCTAAATATAGATTTGAAAGATGCTCTACATTATTCACTTCAAGTACTAGTATATAAACGGTACAATCCATTACTAAATAATCTCAGCGTTTACCAATGCGTCACTTCTGAATTTCTTTCGGCGGGAAATATTTTCATTGTTTTATTTTATTATTATTACTCCCAGGCAGTGTTTAATGTTCCCATATAGAGCTTCATTAATAATTTTAAAAACTGCATGTCGCACAGATTTTAAAAACAAAAGCAAGCGCAACAATCGTATCCTATCGTATACCATTGATCTATAGTTCGAGCGCTAAACTAGAAAGGCAGTCTAGGGGGAATCGCCGCGGAACTGGTGTAGATCTTGAAATGTAATAGCATTTTTCGAGTACTCATAACATTCTTCAACAATGTGTTTTATTGTTTGCTTGGGACGACCTCAAAAGCAACTCGCCGGCACTCGGAATCTGCAGTAGGTGGCCGCATCTAGCATGGCAAGTATTCTATTCAGGAGTCGCCATTGTTTCTCGCGAAGTTCCATTCTCGCAGGCTGATCTGCAGCGTTGTCGACGAGGGCACCGTTTGATAAGGAATTACGTGTCAACTTCCATTCATCAGCCCATTGTCCCTTCCAGTCAGGTGCGTACTGTGCAAGTTCGATGGATGTCCATGGGAATTTTCTAGATTTTAATCTGGCTTCGGGGGCTTCTTTATAAATTTTGTAATCAGGAGATTCTCATTTTGCCTGAACTTTGCCGAAGTCTTCTTCAACGAATCGATTCTTCAAATGTGAGATGGAGGAATGCTAGTAAGAACCCGGAATCCATGAAGCCGTTGCCGAGACTACGTTCGTTGTGTTGAACATCAACGCTACATGCACATGAGGACTGTTCATCCGCTATCGGACAGTAATTTACTTAATTTTATTCTACTCTGGGCAGATCTTTTTTATTCGTCCTTTTTTTCGCGGTTAATCCGTTAACATTTATACGCTTCAGGATTATAATTTATCGCATGATCACGATTGTGTTCATGCTTAATTGAACAGCTTGTATTTTCTGTCGTGCTCGTTTCTTTCTATTAGCTTTTGATTTTTCCAAAGATGGTCGCTTCGTCCATGTTTGAGTACAAATTTTCTCTAGCGGTTGTGTATGGCGGATAAACTTTCAACTGATTTATTCGTCCTACTTAAAGGGTTTTGATTTCCTATTTCTTCGTACGTTGCGGACGATTTTCCCATCTTAATATTCTTAAGATCCTATGATTAATCGTTGTCCCCATTTTATTCCCTATATCGTATCGTCATTTATAAGAATTTTAACCGTTTTACGCCGCATCTATCAATTTCTCCTTCACCATGGCAAATTTCGTGTTCCTCGTATAACACTCATCTCGCCACCTTAAATTATTTTGCTTGCAAAGTAGTCTCGTGATCAACAGTATTCAAAGAACGGTTTTTTTTCCCGTTTTTTTTTTGACGACTTAACGTTTAGCATAAAGTAAAACCGAACCATAATGATTTAGTTGTGGATGAAGTTATGCTTCAACATTGGATCGCACCTTTCCTCGGATTAATCGCGTTCGACAAGAAACTTGATTATCGCTCGCTGGAAAAACTCTTCTCATTCGTTATGAATTAATCTCGCGAAAAGGTGAGGTTATAATTTAGAAAAAAGGGGAATAAATGAATAAAAGCGAAATAAGAAATCTTTCAATTTCCGCGTTGTTAAGCCCCGAAGACATACGTATACATACACACACAGACGTAGTTGAACGTGGCTGATAAAAATGTGGCAAGACGATAAGCAAGCCGAAAAACACGTTGAGAACAACGAGGTTAAATTCAACTATCAGATGCGAGATATTGTGGCGGCGAACACTGCGCTTCTAGCAAAGAAATAACGATATAGCAAAGAAGCTGCAGACAAGGTCGCGTGGCCGGTTCGCCGAAGATAAGGAAATGTAGTGAAAAATTTTGCCTGCAATCATCATCGAAGGAGTTGCTCGCACGGCAGAGAAGGAGAAGAAATTTAAACAAATTTTCTGAGAAACTAACTGGACGGGAGCGGAGCTTTTAATTTCACGCGTCATTCGTCTGGAAGGGAAAACTCTTTAACCGATTGTCGCTTTCGCGGCTTTAGTTTTTTCCTCACAACCATAGCCGTGCATATGGAGGGGCCTATTTATCGTTTAATGCCATATACAATTCCGCGATGGCCGTATTTTCCGAATTCCGACAACGACAGTCTCATTTTATCTGCCTTTTTCCATAACACCTACAGAAAGTTTCCATTTGTACAAGATTCCGATTTCGCTTTTTTTCCTGTTCTTATTATTTATTTATTTTTTTTTTCGGTTCAGTTATCTGTCGATCCGGACCGGGTTCGAGCTTATTCTAATTTATTTATCGAATGCTAAATAAGAATTAAAAAACATACCGAAAAAGTTGTCCAGCTATGCTTTTTCTATACATTCGGTAGTATAAATAGAGCTTATTTTGGTTAGGTGGCTGTCTGACTAGGAGAATGTAGCCGTTTATTTTATAAAATCGCTCGCATTAATATACTGTTTGCATATCGCTGTTTGAGTTTTTTTCCGGTTTTTTAAACACTACATCGCTACACTATTAGGTAGTAGAATTCAGTGTAGTGATAGACAAAAAATATGGAAACATTACGGCGGTCACTATTTAGGAACTCAACATTTAGCTCGATACCTTTAACAATTCTCACGACCAGTTCGTAATGACCCATGTCTCAACGTACACTCCTAGAAAACGGCTCTTTGGTTTGTAGTTAATACTCCTTTTTTCTTTATATCGGTCTTAAACGTTAAATAACAAATAGCCGTAAAACCGATCCCTCTCATTTTGTTAAACGTCGCTCTGAATTAAGAGTGATATCGCAGACTCTGTCAACTACGCTTCAATTATCAAACCTGTCTTTCAGTTCGGATTCTATCAGATATCCTATGTCAGTGAAGATGCGCTGAAATTTCTTTTTTGTACCGCATATCGCAAATTTTTCCTTAATCGATACAGACTATCGAATAGTATGTGTTAATCTGATGAATTAAATATTTTTTTTTGGTCAATATTAAAGATAAATTTAGCTTACGATGGAAGAAGTGACAAACTATAGAAATTAGTCTAACGAAAACTGCTTTTAATAAACCAAAAACAGTTACTGCCGACCTCGAAAAATTTAGAAACTGGAAAACATTTCATCAAATCATACATACGGTGCTGCAGCACACTGCATACAATTAAGCAGACGAGTGTTTAAAAGAATCGGTAGGCCTTCGAAACCCAGTGCTGGTGAAGAACAAGTTTGACAGAGAAAGTAACGAATGAAAAAGTCTCTTCAAGAATATAATCGAATCTAAAAAATCTAATTAGAAGATTAAAGGAAAAATCGGTAGAGCGGATAGATCACTTGTACAGATATAATCACGTAAATTCATGCAATTATTTGAAAGAAATTTGAAAGAAAAATGGAGGAAAAATGATACACAGAGGAAAGATCTATTAATAGGTTTATTAATAAAAGATGCAGGTACAAATAATTACACAAACACCTACAAATAACGGCCGGAAAAAGGGAATTTTAATCATCGCATTCGTAAATCCGTCAGATTAGCCACCCATTTACGGATCGAGGAAAGGAAGAGGTATTAGAAATGAATATTAAAGAGTCTGCACGAAATACTTGGAACTTTTCAAACGGTTTCAGGATTACCCGGTTGTTATCAGCTAAATTTACTGCCGAGACCCGAAAGTATTAAGTTTTAATCGGAAGTTTTTGAGACTAACGGATGACGCGGTGGTCAGATAGTAATCGAGAAAAGGATATTGCCAGTTTTTACTATAAAATAACTTCCGATTTCACATCGGTTATTTCTACTACCAAAAACATATGGAGTTCAATCGGAGTTTTAAGAAAAGTTGACTTGCGGAATTTTTTACAATATCCGGTATTTTGGGGTAATTTGAGTTCTATAAGGACTTAACTGAAAAAAAAATGAATCAAGATTAGCGCAGTGAAGGAATTATTAATCGAATGGCATAGGGCAGAAGTGAAACTTCAGAGGCATTTTCCCCAACTTCGATTTAAAGTTATAGTATTAATGGCAAATTTACCAAGAGTAAGAACCGAATGATCTGTGGTTCTTATAAACACATATCTATAAAGTTTCACTTAAAGAAAAACAGAAACAACTAAAAAATGAATGCATTTGTTTTATTAATGCTGTTCATTGATAGGCGTAATGAAAATATGAAATATAAGTTTTTGATATAATTTTATCAATATATGTATCTAGAAAATACTCTGCATCAATGGCAGTTCCCCGTACTTTGTCGTTAATTCATTTGGATTATTATTAATAATTAAAGTTCGGTTTGAAGAAATTTTCTATTAAAGGTAAAGAATCGTGTGATGCAAAATTGACACGTTGAAGTCTCCAGCTAATATCATTGGCTGTGTGTGTAAATTTTCTTTTAATAACCTTGAACCATTGGGAGAGTAATCTTCTATGTATAAATCTAATTATATCATGGACTACCCTTTGATTTGGAGAAATATAAATGGCGATTATTAATTTCTTTTCCATCTCCCGTCCTACATTGAACGGTCTCCTGCTCGAACGTTCTTGCGTTTCAATTTCACGATGCAATCGAAATTTGGTATGTCGCTATTATCGTCATTATTCTCATCCATGTTTCTGTTAAGATTAAAATGCGGCTTGCTTCAGTTTTCTTTTGAGATCATTGACATTCTCCCTCTCTGTCTCTATGTGCTCGATGTCTTTTTTTCCAAAATTATTTTGTATCCATTTTTTACGTTTGATTAATTTTTGATATTAAGTTCTAATAAATTTATTTATTTATTTTTTGTATTTATATATATATATATATATGTATATCTCTCAAAGTGGTATAAAATGCAATAACACGAAACATAAATCTTAATTCAATATATTACTGGCTACGTGTCTATTACGAATTGTATTAAGAACTCTATAATAGAGTTATTCATAACGTACGCTCGCTCGTTTTTAACTGCCCATAAATTTATTTAAATATGACGCGCGCATAAAGACGTTTCACTTCAAAAGTCAAAAATACAACACGACCGAATAATTTTGTGTAATAAAAAAAAAAAGATAAATAACAATTACAAAACGGAATAATGGTACCTTTTTTTAATTTTAGATTTTTTCTTCTTTTTTATTTCACTATTTCCGACTGCGTACTACCTGGAATTTAAAATTAACTTTCGTTTAAATAAAGGGAAAAAAGATGAAAATTTGACGATACGATTTTTGTATTTTTAAATAAAATGGAATTTCTCTTTTCACTATGGTTTTTTCGTTTAATCATATTTTCGAGCCGTCAGAAGGAAGCTCAAGCAGTTAACGGGCATATTGAAATAGGCAATCGTAATTGTGTACCATTTATAGCACTATTAATTGAAATATACAGGCGCGTACTTCATGTTCCTCGGTGATTTTCATTGTAATTAGGCAAAAATCAGATGTTACGATAACGTTTAAATGCTCTTCTGATGATGGTCAGTATAAGCTGGCCGAAACGTTAAGCGCTGTATCATTGAGTATTAAATACATTAAATTTTCTACGCAGCTGTCCGTAAATTTGTTTCACTAAGTTACGATAACTGAAATAGATACCCTAGCTCCTAAACTGCCCGAATGTCGATATACACGATAAGTTGTCGGACTCCGCAGCTCTAATGAACTATTATTTCGTGTAATGATTATTAAAACGTACATATACGTATATACATATATGTTGATTACTTTTTCATATTCATTTGATCGAAATTATATGTTTGAAAACGAGCTCTCGATACATCCTATTTTTACCATCATCGGTGTCGTAATTACTTCAGGGAGACACTTTGAAACAGACTATCAGAAGGAAAAAATTAAATCCGCAATATTAAAGATGAAAAATCGTAACAGTCATCACTGCTGCTGTTAATGTTAACTAAAACGACTGAATGAAAGATGACGATAGAAGAGCGTGTCGGAGTTTTCACATATTGATAGAAATTAAGCGTTGATTAGTTTGCTTCGATTGTAATAAACAATTTTTTTTATAAAAAAAAAAAAAAAAAGAAAAGTATCAAAAATATATACATGTTTGATGGGAAATTATTAATAAAAGGAATTTTTAATTTCCGAGCGTCTGGCGGTTAAAACCAAAATGAGCTTTCGAGAGTCGAAGAGAAAGTTTTAAATTCAAAAGCACACCACCAACCGGGTGTCGGAAAAAGCTTCTAGAGTCTGTGGGCCGGAAGAAATAAAACTCGAACAGCCTATTCACGATGACTGCAACATTACGTCTTCATTTCCTTCTAGTTTCAGAATTGAACACGCTACCTCAGGTACACTCCCATATCAAGCTGGAGACCTATATCGGATGGAAGATACTAAGAGAGGAACAACCAAAAAAAAAAGGAAAAAAAAGGAAAAACCGGTTTGATAATTCTTTAGCATTGAACGGGATTGAAAATAAGTAAAAAACTCTGTCTTACTCCGGAAACTAATTTTTGATGCATTTGTTGTGCGCACACATGTGCGTAATGTCGACGAGTCAAACTCGATTCGCAGACACTTTTGCATCATTTCCGGCTTGTAAACTTACGAGGACGAGAAGAAGAAGAAGAAAATAAGAGATGATGGGATAAACAAGATGAAAAACGGAAAACAAAGAATAGAAGAGCGCAAAAGAGGTTTTCTTTTTTAAAAAAGAAGCTAAAGGAAAAAAACGTATCACATATAGATACACGTAGAGTTGAATGCGACTAAGAGAGAGGATAGAATAAACATCTTCATCCCCCGGACTATCGTAGTCGCCCATTTCCACAGACCTTATCATCATCGTTATCATTATTATTATCATTATCATCATTATTATTATTATTATTATTATTATTATTATTGTTGTTGTTGTTGTTGTTGTTGTTGTTGTAAATTAACGGTAAGGATATTTGTAAAAGTCTTTCTCTGAAAAGAGTGTAGAATGAGATAATGAAAAATCATAAACGAAAATAAGCAATATTTTGAGATTAAATATAAAAAAAATATATCTACTTTTTTATATTTAATCTCAAAATATTGCTTATTTTCGTTTATGATTTTTCATTATCTCATTCTACACTCTTTTCAGAGAAAGACTTTTACAAATATCCTTACCGTTAATTTACAACAACAACAACAACAACAACAATAATAATAATAATAATAATAATAATAATAATAATGATGATAATGATAATAATAATGATAACGATGATGATAAGGTCTGTGGAAATGGGCGACTACGATAGTCCGGGGGATGAAGATGTTTATTCAAGTAGATATATTCTGAAAAGGTTTTTTCATCGCACCTTTAGCACTTCTTCTGCTTTGTCTTATCACGTTGACGACCAATGTGTTCAATAATTCTCTATTACGCGCCACGTCCATTAGTTTTTACCCTTATAGTATTGTTGATACCTATTCAGCTTTTTTATGTTGTCTAGCCGAGACATTCTCAATCTGTCACGTTTCCGTTTTTCGTCTACTTTTCCTTGTAATATTAGTTGCAGTAGCTGGTATTTGTTTCCCCTCGCATAATGCGGCCCAGATAGTTGATTTTTCGCTTTTTAATTAGGGTCAGCAGTTTCTGGATTTTTTGTAACCTTTAGCACCGGAGAAGCGAAAAAAGAGTCACGTGTTAGTAAAGATAAATATGTATAGTTTATAAAATGCAAGTTGAGCGGGAATGTTTCCGACACATCGCGGGTCACATAAAATCTGAAATCGTTCTATTTTCTATGTATTAACACGGCTTGCGATACTTTCACAGCCAAAGGCGCAATATTTTCTTTTTAATTTTCCTTTCTGCTATTACGCTTATTAAGCTGGTGCCCTGTATAAAGTTGATCGGTGTTCCGCTTCTTGAGTACTGTTGAATATTCTGCGCAGATTCGTCGAAAGCTGCATATTTTCTCGATGTGTACGTATTATTTGCATGTCTGTATAAGCGGTGAATAGTACATTTCGTCCTGTATGGTATGCTAATGTTCTCCAATCTACAAGCTGCTACTTTTTCTCTTCCGCTGTGGAATGTTATGCAGCTTCGAATGGTTTTTGAGCTGATTTGCTATTTCAATGATGTTTTCTTATGTTTCCGATATTTTTCTTTTTACACTAATTGTTAAGAGTTTCCAACTTGAAAATTAGAGTTCTGGTAAACCAACGACGTTTTGCTGTTTCCGCTTAATCTACTACATTATTTCCCTCGATATACCTACACATAAAGAAAATTACCTTTTTAGTCTTTCGTGATAGAATATCGATTTCGGTTGTCCAGCGATATTATTTTATATTGTGGTCCTTCCGATACTTTTTAACGCTAACACGGAATCAGTCATTTTCAAAACTGGCCACATTCATTTGACGAGAATAGTTTAACAGTGACAAGCAGTTTTATTCATTCGAAGGGGGGGGGCAGATGAATTTTTTGACTGGCTGGTGAATATTTTTTATTTTAAGAGAACACTAAAACTAGTCGGTAAATACGCACAACACTGAAATGTTTTTCGATACTTTCTGCGGATGCAAAATTCAAAAAGTATATGAGAAATTACGAGTAGGCGTGACAAAGTGAAATAAAAGAAAGGCCGTTCATCTTCCGGCGAAACCTATTAGTAGCATAGTAAATGCGTAGCTGTTATCATAAAGAAGAACATTTTTTTTCTTTTTTTCACGATAATAATGAAAATACTGATAAAAATAATACCGTAAAACACCTTCACGAAAAGGCAAAGTTTTAAAGATTTCCTTCAAAACAAAAACAAAATGAATTTTTTAATATTTCTAGTCATTTACGGGGAATACCAAAGTTTTTCCACGTATTTGGAATTTTCTTGTATAAAGGAAATTCAAAGACGGTATTAAAATTCTCAGTTTGACGGAGCCTCGGAGTTTTTTTTTTCGCCAAGATTACCGAAAGAACAAAAAAGTTTCATAGTGAACTAATATATGTATTCCCGGCAAAGACGCTCAGTTATGTCAACAGTCGTGTTCTATTAGAGACGAGTCTGTTTAATGTTTATCGAAAGTCAAAACATAACTCTAGGCTCATTTGAACAACAGAATCATCTTGCACATCGATACAAGCATATGCTAAATTTGATGACAAAAATTTTAGAATAAAAGTGTACAAACTAAAAAAAAAGCAATTCAAATTCTTCATCGAGTAATAAATTATTATTATTATTATTATTATTATTATTATTATTATTATTATTATTTGGTAGGTATTTGAAGCAACACTCTTTTTTATAGTGCTTGCAGTATCAAAGACGGTGGTGCTTAAAATAATTAACAACTATACTGTACTTAATTACACTTTATTAATCCGCTTTTCTCATTTGTTTCTGGGTTAGCTGACTTTATTTACATTCGATATTTATAATTATATTAAAATCTAGCCTTTTTCCTCATTTTAACATTTTCCTTACTAACCTTTCCAATTTAAGAAAGAAAAAAAAAAAATGCTTTCGAAATTGAGCTATATTTGTGTGGTGAAAGATTACCGTTTTTTTTTTTTTTTAATTGGTTTGTCAACGAGGATATTAGCCCAAGAAAGACGAAGAAAAGGAAAATAAAGTTTTAAATTGTGAAACATTTAAGGATAAAGGATAAAAATAATAGGTAACTCGAGGACAGGAAGAACAGAAGTGGAAGGAATTGAAAGCATATAACAAGCACCGATAAAAGGAGTAAATTTTAGTTAAAAAACAGCAGAAGGACGATTGCTGTGTAGAAAAGATCGAACATTCAAATAAAACAAGATATCAAAATCATAAGGAAAGTATTTGTGAAATAATATTCAATCAGTGTGGCACGGTCATCGGGTTTCACTAAACTAATTAGATTGATCTATGCATTGCGAGAATTTCAGATAACGCTACTTTTTGCATTAGAAAACGGAAACTCTTCATAACCGAAAAATATCGGCGACACGTGAAGTTACGATTCGATTAGGAGATTCGCCATTTCGCTAGGTGAGCTACAACATACATCGATGTTGCCATGTTTTATTTGTTCCAGCGGATTATTTCGATTTTATTTTCGCTTTTTCATCAGAAGAGCGGCTATCTTCTCGGACTCGTTAGGAGTATTCTACGTTTCAGCCGCTGTTCAGCGATGAAGAGTTACATTGTTCGTTCTAGTCCTGCCTGCATGAAGTGCAATTATACTAAAACCGGAAATGCACATTCGCACTTCTGTCTGCTAATGTAATGTATTTAGCATCGGAATATTTAAAGTGTTTTCACCTGTATAAGTGAGCTGCGAAAAACTGAAATCGCGCAATGCCAACGATATTCTTAAAAATTTCCATACAGAGAAGTTTCGGTCAAATCTAACGCAACGGAGTAGCTGCTAAATTTACGACGGCAAATAACACACTATAACTTCCTGTCTCTGTTAAAGCTGTTTTGCTGCCGCGAAAGCCTTTGTACTGAATACATTACGTTTAAAATATGCAAAGTCGCGTTATGTACAAACAATCTTGATTTCAGTTCTCGGTCACGGCCTAAAAAATAATCCCCATATATATATATATATATATATATATATATATATAACTGCGCGTATGTAGACCATTAATATACCGCAGTCGTTTGATTCCACCGCGGTCAATGTTTAAGATGTATTATGTAATACAGTTTAATGCATGTGAGATTAATTTACATAATTAACAATAAACAAATTCGATTATTAATAAAAATGATTACGTCACGCAGATTGTTGTTTATTTATTTATTTTACAATTTACAGTACAACAGCTTACGCCAATTACTGCATAGAACAATATGATAAAAAAGAAAATAAAAGAAATCGTACGATTGTACATAGCTCTAAACGTAATAAATATACTTACATGCACGTGCGCAAAGAATTAATATAAAGTAGTAGTTAACACACACATCTTAATTACAAAGGTAATTCTTAGGCTACCCGCCATTAGGAAAAATGTCCTAATTTTATGTAACGAAAAATATCCAAGAAAAATGTCCTAATTTTATGTAACGTTTGTTATATTTTATAGGATTTTTGTGATTATGTTATTATATTTTCATATGGACTGATTTAGAATTACGTTGTAAATTTTGATCATTTTATACAAAGTATAGAAGAGAAAGAGACAGAAATATAAGCAATATGGGTCAAAGGGCATAGCTCCTTGCGATACCAAAATGACCGAGTTAGCTATATATATATATATGTGGCATGATAAATATAAATCAGTACCAAAATATATCCACACACTCTCACATGTTCACGCACGAACACACACAGACAAACACAAACAAGTACATAGATGAAATCCAATCACCCACACGCATACAGATATTCTCAACGAAAGCAAATAGGACAACTCAGCCTTACGTTGTCAAACTCTTGACGATTTTTAAATACTCTCCCGAATGACTATCAAATATGTTTAGTTCATAATGTTCCTTCTATAGTTTGTTACGAGTATATAGTATAAATAAGGAACGTGCGTAAAAAACAATTCGATACGGGAAGATCGACGCAATTATAGATTTGCAAGTAAACAATAAATTAGCGTCTATAAAAACAATAACAACATTCGCATACTGTATTCAACGGTTTTCATATGAACACTTGTGCGTTAGGCATGCTGAAAGACGGTTATTAATTGGGAAATCGGATTGAATAAATAGTGGAACTAATTGGGTGATGACTTTATCAGAAGCAGGTATGAAGTTATTCAAATATACGGTGTTACGAGGAAAGAATTTAGGAGGTGGCTGAATCCAACTAGTACATAATTTCATATAATTTTATTAGAGAAACTTTGTCTCAGATTTTGGGTATTTATTTCAGTGTCCCCTCTGCCTGAAATGTGACGCCATTTCATTTAGTTTTCATGCTAACTTACCGATATCGATTGTGAGTACTCGGGTTTTTCTACAGTTAAGTTTACGTCAGCTTCGAATTGCCAAATGATACCGAATCATGCTGAAAACAGACCGCCGCAGCTCTTAATACCGCGCGGGATTTTTATCTCTCGCATCGTGCCCATATTACACTTGAACTAAACATAAGGTCCATCTACTCCTATCCAGGATATATATATATATATATATATAAACTCGGCCATTTTGGTCTCACAAGGGGCTGCGCCTCTTGACCCTTCTTGCTTACACTTTTGTCTCTTTCTCTTCTATACTTTGCATAAAATGATCAAAAATTTATAACGTAATTCTTACTGGCATCAACACAAAAAGAATGACATAATCACACAAATCCTATCCTAATATTTAACTTTCATTACATAAAATTTAGATATTTTTTCGTTACATATTTCATTACATAAAATTGAGACATTTTTTCTAATGGGGAATAGCCTAAGAATTACGTTGTAATTTATATATATATATATATAAAGTGATTTGAGCACAACCTTTAGGTCGGAGTTACGATATCACGTTCGGTAGCGAATCGGCGAAAATCGCGTGCCAGATGCAGTCTCATTTGTGCAGTGTAAACAAATCGACAGCTCTTCTCTGAGCTTCAACAGCGGCGATCGTTGGCGACGGTGAAATTTTGATTTCACCCTCTGCGGATGCAATATTAGAAATGCTAATTAAACGGCGGACTGCATGGCGGGCCACGGGAATTTCAATATTTACGCAGTTTAATTTCAATAATTGTGCGATCGCTTGCTGGCCGGGAGGAATGCTTAATCCGATGACCGGGCGAGAAATGGAAAAATTCTGCAGCCAGTATAAGCTGGGAAAGATGAAGGCGCAGGAGTTCAGCCGAACTTGGAAGTGTAAAGTGATTATCGTCGTTAAAATAAAGTTCAATTCGAAAGGCGGACTAGC
Source organism: Icerya purchasi (assembly GCA_039619475.1). Lineage (NCBI taxonomy): Eukaryota > Metazoa > Arthropoda > Insecta > Hemiptera > Monophlebidae > Icerya > Icerya purchasi. The sequence goes on along the minus strand of CM077115.1, from coordinate 292,407,823 downwards.
CGGCTTAGGGGGAGCTTTCCATTAATTTCTTAGACATCGGCAGAATTCAGCTAAAGATCCGGCTGCTCACAGAGACGCGTTCTTAACCCTCCGCCGGAATGCCGTGCCTGCCGTCGCTCGTAATGAGACCAAAAATTAATTACGAGACAAGCTGCGCGCAGACCTATTTACAAAGTGTTGCCGCCGCCGCCGCCGCCCGCGCAGCTTCTTCTCGTCGCCAATAATGACTGGGGTCGCTCGGTCGGTCGGTCGTCGTTTTTCTAATTAACGTTTTTCGGATGCTGCAGCAGTTCTCGCCCAGGGACTCGAACCCACACCGGGGAACCCGGAAGCAGCCTTCATCGACATCGTCACTATGCTCCGATTGATATTATTAACCGAGCTCCCGCCGGCAGCAGAGGTCCATTATATGATCGTCCGATATGCTGCTGCTCGGACTGGCTGTTGGAAATTATTTCGCCGCGCGCGCGCTCTAGAAACCGATTAGAATTTGGGTCAAACGATTGCTTACTCTACACGCGTTTCTTAATCAGTCTAGTCGATTAATTATTATTAATTGACTCGGCTCGCTGCAATTTAATGCATTTAAATCTTCAATTAGCGCGCGAGAAATTTATCCGTCTTCGCAACTGCTCCCCCGTCTCCTGCCACGAAATACTCTTCGGCTCCGCTCATTAAACATGCCACTTCTTAAACGAATCCATCGATGAAAAATTCGCATTTCTAAAATGCCATCAGCGATAGTTTCACTTCACATATGCCGCCAATCGCAAGACCGTTATCTTTTATATGCTTTCTAGATCTACAGCATTATTACGCAACCACCCCGATTGGTAATTGTCAAAAAGAAAACAAAACAGAATTGATAAATTACAATAGTGAAATTCGTGATCAATAATGCTTGCTGCAAGACGTAATTGCTGCTCATCAACAACGCCATTATCGATCTGTAATTATCGGTTTCCAAATTATATCTTACCATATTAATCTAAAGACTGGTTCGATGTATTTTTCTTTCCTTTAGAACCTCCATCGTATGTGCTGGTATATCCACCTGATGGACAGAAATATAGTAGTAATAATAATCGTAATAAACTTTTCCGATATGTGTGTATTTGGTTAAGTCTAATAATTTTACCACTGTACTGTTTTAAATCTGTACAAGTAAAAATGATTACTTCATTATTATTCGTAAGTCGTCATCGTCGAAGACGCATCTCTTGCTTCAAGAGGTTGCTGCGTACATCTATATTCTTCGATTCTTGGTATCTACGTTCATAGATGTAATTCTAGGGAAAACTGAAATGACGGTGGGCCCCGTTGCCTTCCGTCATGATTTTCTGTCGGGATTTACTCCCTCCAGTTTTAAAGCGCTGGATACTCGTCTGCTCACTCCAAGACATAATGTTCATATAACATTAGTCTTGTCTGGGGGGCACTTTGGTTATCGGTGAACTGCTAATGGTCTGCCAGATGTAACTGCAGTGGTATGCTTAACGGTATTTATTGGTGTGTTGTTATCGGCCAATAACACCCCACCGTTTCCCCATCAGCTAAATGAATTTCCGCTTTAGCTCTTCTGTCCAGTACCGAGTCTACTGAAAGAAAATTACCACTCCGCATGACGTGGACGCACGGAAATTCTCGTAGCTGTTGTCATTCGTGTTATTGTCGGTGGACTGGCACCGATTGGGAACGAGAGACTACTACCCAGAGAATTACCTCTAGCGACATACAGCCTGTGCCGTGCGGGGCATTATTCATACACACACACACACATTATATATATATATATATATATGTATATATTTTTATAAATTTCTTTGGGATATATATATATATATATATATATATATATATACATATACATTTATGACTATACCATTTTTAAGCTAGGTATTAGTAGTATTTTCGTTTTAATTTCTATTCGTTCATTTACTTTAATCTATTTTATTATCGTTGATTATATTTTTATTTATTTTATTCGTGTATGTTACTTATTTTAGTTATTCACTTCAGTTAATTATAAATATTTATATTTTTATTCCATTGTTCAAAGTTAATTCGTCGCCTATTCTGCTTATCTGCATTGTTCAGTGTGAACTGTTGCTGAAAATATTCACATCGTTTATTATTTATTGTCCAGTTCGTTTTGTTTACTTCGAGTTTCAATAGTTCGTTCTCGTTTTTTTTTTTTTAATAATTATTTTTATTAATTGTTTTGCTACCTTGTTCCGTATCACGAGTTTTTTAAATCAGTTTCGGTTTTTTCCTTTTGTTCGATCCTTCGTCATTTAATTAAAACAGTCTTTATTTAAGGCTAGTTTTACGATACCTTTTTGATCATTATGAAAGACATAATTTACTTTTTTCCATCGCGTTTTTTTAATCGTTATTGTGCGCCATCGTTTAATATTCGTTTTGTTTAAGCTAATTTGAAGCGTTTATTTCAACATCTGTGGGCGCGGGGGGGGGGAAATTAAAACCGACTAATTATCATCTGGGGTCCAAGGGGTGCTGCTACTAGCATATGGAAGATTATCATTTTCCGCAAAAGAAAATAAAACAGGTTAAAGATTAAACGTTACAAAATATCGGATCCAAAAATTTTAAGAGATTAAGCCCGCTCTAGAATGCTGATATAGTTTCAACTTAAAGTTATGCAGTCGTCTAATAGCGCTATCGAAATATTCATTGTTCACTGCCTCTTTCACTGACTATTTAAAATTTTGTACGTGTTTCTCATAGATTTGAAAGCGAACTATTTGTAATGCAGGATAATTCTTTAACTTCTATGTGATTCTTACGTAGTTATTTTAATCAGTGTGATTCTTCAGGTTCTTTTGAAAGTGTAGCCGCTAATTCTGATACTGCTGGCAGGTTGAATTATTTTACTAAATTAATTACTGACAGTATTAATCTATTTATACTAAAAAAGACGTGTCAGATGCTCCGGCAAGTTTATCTTCCGAGTTTAGTTCAGAATGTAATTACTTAAAAACTATATTCGGAGGATTTATACAAAATACCGATTTCACTCTAATACTGGCTATCTGAAATTTGTAATCAAACTTTTAACAAAAACAGTCAGGTTCTTACTTAACAAAACCAAAAATGATAAATTTCAAAAATTTCTTGCTAATGTTAATATATCAGATAAAAGTTTATGGAAAGTTTGTTCGACGTATAGTAAGAGTTATGGAGTGATTCTACCACTATTTGATTCTGATCTTAACACGTACCTCTATACGCATCAAGCAAAAGCGGAGTTGTTAGCCGAGTATTACTCAAATATTCATAAAGCGAGCAAGCGCCTCGCGTCTACATATCAAAATAATTTAGTTACTAGTAAAACGTTTATTAACTAGTTCTGTTTTCAATAGCATTACATGTTCTCTCCTATTTCCCATTCTCAGTTTTGTCCTGCTCCGCCTGATGAAATATATTAATGTACCTTAAGAAATCTAAAGCAAAAATTTCTTACGGTGATGATAATATTTCGGAAAAAATTTTAAATAAGATTCCACGGAAGGGGGTACACTAGAGTTAACCACCATAATCAATGCTACAATGTGGTTCGGCTATTTCCTAAAATCCCCTGGAAAGCAGCCACAATCATTGCACTACCTAAACCAGGGGGAAAGACTCTCGTCCCAAGTGAATAATATACGACCTATTAGTTTGCTTAAAGAAAAATGGCGGAAAAAGTTATCATAGGATTCGTAAATTCACCAATAGTAACAACATATATACTTCCAGTGGAGCAATTTAGTTTCAGACCAGGTTATGCTAGTACGCATCAAGTTGCTAGGATCTCTGACCATGTCACGCATAAATTTAATGCAAATAAACGCACCGGATTAATTCTATTTGACATCGTAAAAGGATTCGATATGACACGACGGGCTGATTTACAAATTGTTAAAATATAATTTTCCGAAATGTGTAATCAAATTAATTAGGAGTTATTTACGCAATAGAACATTTTACGTTTCACTACAAGATGTTTAAATCAGTGACCTGAAATGCCGTCGCAGTGTTTGCTCAAGTAGTGTGCTGGGGCCCTTTCTTTTTTTAGTCGACTTATCCGATCTTCCTAAGTTGCAATACACGAGTATGGCTTTATATGCTGATGATAGTATCTCATATAAAATGTCTACTATTTATAATCGTCTGCAGCTGCGCAGTTCTCGGGTTTTAAACTTTTTGGAAAAATGGAAAATCAAAATTAATCCAACTAAAACCGAAGCTATTCTTTTTACTCGTAGATACCCCATCTTACTAGGGCAAATATTAAAGGCACCAGGACACTAGCTGATCATGTTCGATATCTCGGTGTAATTCTAGATAAGAGATTATATTTTAAGGAACACTTAAAACACGCTGAAGCGAAAGGAACACTTAAAACACGCTGAAGCGAAAACAAATAGAACTATTGTAGCCTTGTACCCAATTATTAATCGAAAATCCCTTTTAAACAAGCTTATTATCTATAAAAGCATTATTAGACCAGTAGTGGCTTATTCATCTTCCGTTTGGTGCTCGATTTCAAACTCCGATTTTAATTAATTTAAATTACTACAAAATAGGTGTGTTGTCGGTGTATTTTAAACGTTCCCCGCTGGACTAAAATTGATTACGCATAATTCGTTATAGTTGCCCCATGTATAAAAGACTTTATAATTAACACAGCAAGAAAATGATTTTTCATCGCTGTGTTGCTGCCATAACAATATGCTTTTCAGGAATATAAGCGATTACAATTCCGAGCAGCTAGCCCGGGTGTACGTTTAAGCATTGTCGGATTAAACACAATTTAGACAGTGATAACGATAAACTATTAAGTACTATTTTTAATAGTATAAATTAGCTGTAATTTTGATTATTTTGTTGTTTTTTTTTGTTACCCTTACTTTGTTTTTTGTATAGTATTTATATTTTCGTTAACAATATGTAAGCGTTCTACATCCCCAGCCAGTATATCCGCTCAATCCATCAAGCTGTCGGCTTTTTGCTCAATCTTCTCCGCGGAACTTTATGCCATTCTTCGAGCCGATCATTTCGGACTCCAAAAGTGCTCTTCAAGCTGTATCCTCTCCCTTTCCCTCATATTCCCCCGGCTTTATTGTTTTCCGTATACATTCTCTCATCTAAAGTCTTTCCCTTTCCCATTCCACTTCCATCGACCTTCTTTGTGTTCCAAGTCATGCGGGTATTGGTGGTAACGAGACGGTGGATTCCTTAGCACGCTCAGCGTTACACTCACCACATTTTGTTAAAAAGATTCCTGGTCACAACATACTTCCCCTCTCCAAAACAATGCATGTCAGACTTTGGTGTCGAATGTTTATCCTCGCTCCTTTTCCAATCCTAACTCATATACTCTTAAACGCTTTTTCATTATTGCTATCTGCCGTCTGCGGTTCAATCATACTTTTCTCCCATCCTCACGGTATCGTTTTGCTCTTTCTCCGACACCTTATTGTCCTTTGCACTCTAGCGATTGTTCGTTCATTTCTGATCCTGACCACGTACTGTTTGAATGTTCCAGTTTTTCCTCCGAACATCCTGTACGTTCAGCTATTAAAGCTGAATTTTCCTACTCCATTTAATGCTTCCTATATCTCAGCTTTGTCGTCTTCAAAAGTGGTTCCTATTCTTGCTTTTTTTCCCCCATTGATCTAGGACCGAATTAAAATTTAACCTCTAATATAGTCCAATTGTCCTGGATAGCTGCCCTTGGTTGGCCAACCCCCCGCAAGAAAAAATTTTTTCATCACTACTCTAATGCGGTTAAGTTTCCTTCGAGCTGGTACGCATTTTATGTTTATATATACTGTGCAACTCTGTACTTAGCTAAATATACGTTCTGTTTATATTATGTGTTAAAAGTTTACATTTATTTTTTTTGACGGTAAAGATGGGTTCATTTTGAACAAAACTCAATATCACGTTACAGTCAGAAGAAATAATGCTGGTAATGAAAAATGTTATATGCATATTAATACTGAGCTTCGCTTCGAATTAATACTACAACTAGTTGAGAAACTGCAACAGTTTAAGTTCAGGTAGCCAGATAGGAGCGATAGCAGGAGACAATGATATATCTTTGAAATCGTACGAACGACATAAAAAGACGAAACTATACTTCTGTCAAGAAATTTATATCGTATTTCAAAAAATAAAAAATAAAACGACTTTTATATTTGTTAAAGGTTAATTTTTTTTTTTTTTCTTCTCGGGCGCGTCAACACAGGACAAACCCAACACAAATGACTAACAGAATAATGAAACGTAGGGATTTGTAAGTTATATCATCAAGCGATTAGAAACAGAAGAAATGAATGTAGCCAATACAGGAACAACAGAAGGAGAATGAAGAGGAAAAATGTAGTGGAGGCACAGTAAGGGGTCGGGAGATCAAGGCCAAGCAAATTGGAATAAAGGACTGCGTGTTCCGAGGAGATAGAAGAGCATTCGAATAGAAGGTGATTTACATCACAGATCAAATTTAAGATAGGAGGATGAAAACAAGGGAGACTGAACAATATTAAAACGAAAGAGGGAAGCAGGAAGCAGACTGTGATTAAAGCGGAGGCGAATTATGGGTGAAATAACAGAACGGCTGATGCAGGGAAAACTATTAAACCAGGAAGAAGTAGGTGGAGAGGGTTGTATAGCAAGGTAAAAGGAGTGTTAGGATTGGAGAAAAGAGACGGATAAAGATCAGTCTAAAAGTCATGGTGAAAACGATAAGAGAGAGGGCAAAGACATTGAGAGGAAAATCTGTCTATGAAACGGCCGTTTACTGCAGATAGACATGCCAAAGAATCGGCAAGATCGGTACCAACGATGCCGCAGTGACCCGGAATCCAGAGCAGTTCAATTAGGATAGAACGGAATGTTAATAAATTATAAATTAAGGAACGAATATAAAGCACAATAGGATCTGACGAGGGTTTAGGAAAGGGCGACGAGATGGCTTTTCGGGCCAGAGCATATGACGAATTTCGATAAATTGGATATTGAGGACATAAAAATGATAGTACGTAAAATAGCCATGGATTCGGCTAAAAAGATAGAAGAAAAGAAAGGGAGTTGAAACGACTCAGAATAGAGTTGAGATCAGGAAGAATAAAGGCAGTTCCGAATTTTGAGCCATCCGTAAAAACCGTGCTGTGAGCTGGAAAGAAAGTGAGTGTAAAGTTTGGATAAATTCATTATGTATTACAGGAAACGGGAGAGATTTAATGTTAGAGGGAAGAGACAATAGCTTAGGAGAAAACGACAGTTCTAAGAAGTTGTAAGTGAAGCATGGGAATTTGTTACAGGAGAGGATAAAGTGAGTAAATAGGACAAGTCGAGAAGAGATGTGTGAAAGAATTGGAATTTTTTGTGGAGAGAAACGGCAATTGCGCAGAATATATTGATAGGAATTCACGAGTTTCGAGTGAGGAATATCAAGACGTTTAATCATAAATCTTTCACCAAGATGATTCGAATAAATAAAGGAAGGAAGCCAGTTTCGGTCAGGAGAGCTGGAGTTGGAGAAGAATTCAGAGCATAAATAAGAGTTTTGGATGCGATCAAGTTTGGTAAGGAGGGAATTGGGAGCGCTGGCATAAAGTAAAGAACAATAGTCCAATTTAGAAAATTTAAATGGATCTATAAAGTATGAAGAGAATATACAGATCGCCACCCCATTTCCGGGGAGACAACGTTTTTAGGAAATTTAATCTCTTGTGAGTCGATGGACATAGATAGTTGATATGATCGGAAAAAGATAAATTAGTATTGAGAGTGACACCAAGGTAGGGGGAGTTAACTAGAGGAATATGGAGTTGACACGGGAAAAAGGTTAACTAAGGAACGGTTAAAGGGACGAAATGTAAAAACTACAGAGGCAGACTTCTCGGGGAAAATAGAAAGATGAAAGGAAGACAACGATAATTCCAAAATAGCAACGGAAGAACTAAGCTCCTCATATGCGCGCTAGGTCAGTACACAGTAGACCCACACGGGATTGCACTTGTATATCGATAAATCAAACGATAACTATCAGTTCTGAATGTAGTCTTGCGTGTGTACACTCATTCGTACTGCATATAAACAATTGCCTGGTACACAACCTATATCGGTACAGCTAAAAATGTACGAATAGGTTGCGTAAACGCGCTATGTAGCGTACGGCACCTAAGGAAGAAGATTGACAGAAGAAAGATTATTAGAGGAGGAATAGAATATCGTCAGTGAAGAATAAGGACTTAGAAGGAATGTTAGGAGTAGCGAAACTGTGAAAGTAAATGTTGAAAAGTGTAGGACTCAAGCACGATCCTTGCGGAAGAAATCGAAAAATTTATATGGAATCGTTGAAGAAAGGAGTAGAAAAAAGAATTGTTCTATTCCGGAAAATATTGATAATTAAGGTAGTAAACTCAAGAGGAATGTTAATGGAAAGCATTTTATTCTGTAGAGAAGGTAGGTGAACGTTATCAAAGGCAGAAGTGGCATCAACAAACGCGGCGATGGTAAATTTCCTGTTAATGAAGGATTTATAAATATCGGAAAAGAAAAGGGATATGCAGTCGGTGGCACCAGGGCCAGAACGGAAACCAAACATATTATCGGGAAATACATTATTATATTCTAGCCACCAGACCGGGCGTTTATTAATCATGCGTTCAAAAAAAGTTTTCTTAAACACAAGCATGAAGAGATTGGACGGAAGGAGTTAGGCTTCTTTTTCAGAATAGGAATAGTAATAAAGGAATTCCAAAGTGGTGAAGTTGCAGAAATGTGCAGGAAGGAATTATAGATTGACAAAAGGGTTTTGAGTGTTAACTAAGAAAGGTTCTTGAGGTCAAAGGGATGTCGTCTATACCTGAGCTAGAATTAGCTAATCAAGGAATCGTAGAGTTCATTGATGCTGAAGGGAGAAGAGAAAATGTGAGAAGAAGATGTGATAGGTAGGGAAGGAGCCAATGATTCCTCGAGGGATGGTATGTAGGAAGGAGCAACTGAATCAAGAAAAGTAGAGAACTTCTCTGAAGGGAAAGGTTGTAGTATGCGGGGCGTTCGGAGTTGGAAGAGCGAAAAACTTTAGTCATCCTCCAAAGATGAGAGAAATGGGGCTAGATCTAGAAAATGATGAATAAAAATTTCTCAATGAATTTCTTTTGGACGTTTTGAGAATGAATCTGGCCTTGGCGTTAGTCCTTTTGTGAGCCATGAAGTGTTGAAAAAGGAGGAACAAGCCCGGAAGAGCCGAAAAGAGGAAACGCTGTCCTTGAATGCGTTCGTACAATCATTATTCCACCAAAGTAAGGACAACAGAAGATAATAGTTTTTTATTTTTTTTGGAATGATGAAGTGGCAGAGAGGAGACATCAAGAGCAGAAGAAATGGAATTAGAAAAAGCGTTATATTGTTGAATAGGATCAGTACGTGAGTGTATGTAAGAAGAGATAGATTAGATCGAAGGTTAAGTTCTGGTGCAATTATTTATGTTAAAAAGAGAGAATAGAGTATTTTTATTTGATAACGAAGTAGAATCCTGAGTGATTTAACAATGTGTTCTCTTTCCGAATTGGTTTTCATGTTTTGTCTGTTGATTATTTACAGTAAATATTCAAGTATCGGGGGGGTATCGGTACTTTTTTTCAATGAAAACTGCTTTTATAATTGAACATAGTAAAAAAAAAAAAAACGATTAAAATAACGGGAGAATTTCGCTCGGGTGCGTTTGTCCGTGTGATTGGGCAGCATCATTTGACGGTTATGGAAAAATTGGAATTCCATATGATCGTTACATCAAGATTTGCCATTGATAGGAACGAAAAACTACTATAGACTACCAACTGCGATCAATAATTTAACATCTTTAATAAATACATGAAACGCATTGAGCTAAATATTACGGTTGATTATTCTTAACTTACCTGATCGGTCACTATAAGTGATTGAAAATTGTGGAAGGCGTTTGTTTTCCACCAAAACAGTACACTGCTCGTATATATAGTACTTTTGCCAGGTATAGCTAATTCGAAATATTATGAACTTCAGGCAAGCTCATCTTTTCAAAAGCTAAAAGAGCACGCTGAAAAACGATGCGAAACGGGGCTTGCTCTGGGGGCTAACTGGTATTATTCATAGTGGTATTTGCGTCAAATGCGCATAGACGATGATGAGTTGGCCATTAACACTTCGTCTATTTCGTGTCCATAAAACAATCTGCTAAATCAGCCGTTAATCATTTCCCCTCCCTAATCCCTAACCGGCCAACAAATTTTATCTTCCCACATTTCAACAATTTTTCAACGCTTCCTCTAACCGCGTCTCACTCCTTTTTACGCACTGCATTTCACTCTCATCCATATTATTACCTGAACGATACAACTGCTACACATCCGGGTCAAAATATTATTAATGCGTTATAGAAAAAGGCTGAAACTATTTTTCTGTTCCCTACATGCATATATATATATAAAATTTAGACGGGTGGAAAATTTTTGTAAAAATATGACGACAAAGAAACACGCAAAATAGGAACGAAAATGGGCCTTTTCGAATAGCCGGTAGCTCGTTCCGGGGAAAATAGCGCTCTGCGACCACTACGAGAATATAATTGATGAGTTATCTTAGAGATATTTATTTTTTCGCATTACAGATAGTTGGCCCATGTAATAAATTAGTTCTCTCATTTTCAGAGATTTCTGTACATACATATACATCGATATATATATATAAACGTAATTGTGTGTGTGGGTATGTGTTGAAGTATTTATATATATATTTTTTTTTATTTTTATAGCAACGACTGATAAACTACATAAACCAACGGAAAGTTGTAGCGCAGGCAGCTTTCCTTTTTTTTTGTATTTGTTTTATTGTTGATATAAATACGGGTTCGAAATTTGTAAAAAACGCACCACGCTGTTGAATTTCGAAGCTCCGAACAACATATATCAGCCTTAAACATAACTTCATTATTATTCCTTCCGATAAGAGCCGGTACACAGAAAAACTGGACGCTGTAATATTATTAACATTTCAAAAAAAAGCAAAGATTGGGATATTTTCACGATGTTTTTCTTTTTTTCCCCCCTTGTAAAAGCAACATCCTGTACCGCGTTTAACTGCTGTGGCTATTACAGTATACGAGGGTGCTTAGTATTTGTTTTTATAGATAACTGATTATTCAATTAATTCTGATAAATTGTGTGATACAGATAAAATTGAATTGGGGGAATTCTCAAGAATGTTGGTGACTGTTTTGTTATTAATAGAAAGATACCGGTGGGGTGAGAGTGCTGGACAGTGGCACAGTATGCGAGAAGTGTTATTCAAGGTTATTTCCAGTTTAAATGAGCAAAAATAACTTTTTGTGTATTTTCCGAAAGGTGTACACATAGTTAACGGAGCGATATCGTTTATTGTATCGATTAAATAGGTTTCGAATTTCGCACGCGTCTATATTTGAAACTAGTGGGAATTCAGATGTCCCTTAGATATGAACATAGTCTACTCGTACCAGGTTGTGCTCGGTGCTTTCTATTTGACGAATGCCATCGAATTATGCGAAACGCGATTAAGAGACTATTCTGAATAACTTTTAGGACGATATTTTTTAAAGATAAAATATATGTATATATATATATATGTATCTCAGAGGATTTCGCATTTAATCGAACGTCTATAGGTAAAGTCAAGGTCACTTTTGATGAGTAGACTTTTAGATGTGTTCCGTAGGAAAAATTGTTGATTACATTGCGTTAATCCAAAAACTAGATATCGAATATGGGACAATGTGACTGCAGAAATTAGTGAATAATAAATAAGGGGCTAAGATCAAAGATCGATATGCAGATTTCTCAATTAAAAACTAGTTCTTTTGGGGTGTTTTTTTTTTTTTAAACCTCTTAGGCTCATCAACCAATGACTAAAGAAATCGGTTATACTTTAATTCGATTAGAAATCAGCAGGAATAACTGGTGGGGAAGGAAAAGACGGTATGTAAGAAGCACAGTAAGGACTAGGAAGCCCATGCCTCAACAGAAAGTAATGCAAAGCAGAACGCTCCACAGAAAGAGATGAGCACTGGAAAAGCACATGAAATAACTGCATCATTAGGATAGAGAGGACAGTGTGGGGAGGAAATCGGGGAAAAACGAAATCTGAAGGAAGGCAGTAGGGAATGGCCAAAACGCATACGAACAACGGAAACAACATCAGAACGTCGAAGAGAGGGATGCAAAAGAAACAAAGAATTGGAAGCAGGAGTAAGCTGAATAAACAGATGAAATGAATAATTATTAGAAAAGGAAGGAGCAGGGATATATATCCGACACCACGATCTGATATGAAAGCTTTTACATATCGATAGGAGATAGCGGATGAAATTTCAGCAGCCCGAGCCAAGGAATCAGCCGTTTCATTACCAAATATGCCCGAGTGGCTAGGTACCCACAGCAAATCAATGTTAATATAATGGAGAGAGGATAGAGTGAGAATGAGTGAACGCATTCGGAGGATAGTAAAGTGTCGTAAGAATGGATCAGAAAAGGGAGAAGATACGGCCTGAAGGGCGCTCAAGGATCAGAGATAATTAAAAAATTGAAAAAAAAGCGACTCGAGGAAATGAAAATAATAGAACGTAGGATAGGCAATAATTCGTTTATGAATACGGAACAGAAATAAGGAGGATGAAAAAATTCTGATAGGTTACAATCAGGAAGGATAGAGGGAAGCTCCAACACCACCAAGCTTCCTCGACCCATCCGTGTAAATGGTAACATGAGAGGGAAATAGGGAATTGATAGTGCTGTAGAATAGCTGTTCAATTACGGCTTGGGAACGGTTTTTAGAAAATGAGGGAAGAATAGATACCTTAGGAGGATGACCAAGGGCGTCGCCAGCCGATGATCCAGGGAGGGGCAAGATGAGTTGGCAGCCGCCAGGGGGGGGGCAAGGAGTTATAGGAAAAATAAAGTTTATAAGTTGTAAAGGCTTAATATTTTATTAAACAAGAATAAAATCTTAATTAAAATATAATTTTCGTGAGTTTCTGGCAAATTGTTCTACTACTTTATTATAAAAGTTTTCCGAATTGTTCATGATTACGCACCTATCATGGTCAGTTGATTAAAAAGTTTCAAGGCTCCAGGGGGGCAGCTGCCTCCTGCCCTCCGCTGCCGACGTCCATGAGGATGACGGAGATTAATATAGTTAAAGGAAAAATAGGGGAGATTATTGAAGGAGATAGTGTAAGTCCAAAATGAACTAAGACGATGTGAAATAAATGCCAGAATAGGGGTTTTGCTACGAGTAAAACACCAACGATTATAAATCGAAAGGAAGGACTGAACAAGAGTAGAGGACGTGAGTGGAAGACGTTTAACAAGGAAGCGATAGCCTAAATAGAATCTACGAATGGACAGAGGTGACGAATTAGATTCAGCAAGAATAGCAGGAATTGGAGAATATTTAAACGCGCCAAGACAAAGACAAGAGTTTCGAATTACATTGAATTTAGATAGACGAAACTTGGACGCACAAGTATAAATAAAAGAACAATAATCAAATTTGGAACGGATAATAAATTTGTAAAGAGAAATTAGAATATAGGGGTTGTCACCCCATTTAATTGACGACAGAACTTTCAGCAAATTTAACTTTTTTGTTAGCAGATGCAGAAAGATATCTGATATGTTCGGAGAAGAACAAACGACTATCAAAAAAGATACCAAGATGACAGAAGCAGTTAACATGAGAAGGAGATATATTGTTTAAGGATAGATTAATCAAAACAGGGTTATAGGGTCGAAGGGTAAAGGTAATATAAGAAGACTTAGAGAGAGAAATCGAAAAATAAACTAAGGAAAGAGAATGTTTCAGCACAATGAATGACGAATTAAGTGTTTTATTGGCTGCTAAATTATCTTTAGACGAGCTGAAAACGAGGATGTCGTCCGCAAAAAGTAAAGATAAGGAACTTAAACGAAGAGAAGCTATGCTAATAGTATAGATGTTAAAAAGAATAGGACTGTGGGAAAAATCTTGAGGAAGACTTTGGAAAACCTTTCTTGGAGCGTCGAGAGATGGAGAGGTGAGATATTAATAAGGAAAGCTAAGGTGAATTTTTTTTTGGATAAACGGCTTAAATAAGTTAGAAACGAAAAGATTGACACAATCAGAGGGGTCAATATCAAGCCGAAAGCCGAACATATTGTTAGGAAATATATTATTATGCTGCAGCCACCAAACAAGGCGCTTCTTAAGCATACCCTCGAATAGTTTTCTAATGTAGGATGCCAATAGCATGTAGGGAAGAATTTCTTTTTAGGAATAGGGACGACGATAACAGAATTCCAGGAGCACCTCATTATGGCGGTTTAACACAAAACTGAAAGAATCACTATGTAAGCCAGACAAAGTTCTCAGTTTTTTTTTTTTAAGATAAATTTCATTGCATTTGAGATAAATCCATAACCTGTTTGTTAATATTTATAAATCTAAAATAAATAAATTTCCTTTATTAATAAACCAAAATAAGTATAAAACAATTTACTGTAATAAGTTAAAATAAATACATCAATTTAAAGAAACGTTTTTTCAGGCATAGCCAATCATCCTCTTTTTTTTTTTTTTGATGTTTTATGAATTATGCTATCGGTTGTTTGTCTTCTATATATATTCATATCATGTAGATCATTGATCGTCCTTTAGTTATAAAGATATCAAGTAAGTCTGATAGTTTTCTGATGTCAGTTGGCCAGATGTGAGTGAGCCAATACTTAGCACCTAGCGTCTATTCTTTTTTATGACTTTCAATAGTTCACTTCCTCTAGGTGTAATTATTTTGGATGCCCAGTATGTGTGTTTTGCGTTATAGTCACCACATATTATGTAAGTATTACCAAGCGTTTTTCGGAATTGCTGCTTTGTAATTTTATGTTTAGATGGATACTATACTGCAGACACAGAAATAATTTTGTCCATACAATGTATAGATGTACTAGTTAGCTGTAGGAAATCGTATTGATATTTGCTGATTTCATGATAATCGATATTATTCTTAATTATTATAGCCGATACGCTCTGAAGTGCACCCTAGGGTATGGGGAGTGTTATATCCATTAATATGAAAATAATTTCTATTTGTCAGATGCGATTCTGATAAGTACTATATCTATATTACTTTGCTTGATATATATTTAAATTTTTATTTTATGACTAGGAAGCCCATTAGCACTCCAAGTAGCTATTTTTAGGTAATTAATTTCTTCTTTAGTAATCCCGACATTAATGTTTTGGTTAAACCGTTTATCATTTGATTTTGTTGAGGTATCACTTCCACGATTAGTTCTTTAATATCGTTTAAACATTTTTCCATTGCCATTTCAGTATTATTATTGTTATTAAGTAATGTTATTACTATTATTATTTTTATTATCTGCTACTATTATTGTTATAGAGAAAGTTTGTACAATTATGCGCTGGATAATTAACAGCATATGACAGTTTAATTCTGTTTTCATTTTGATTTAATTACTGTGTTCCTGTACTGTTGCTTAGCAAAGGCTGATTAGGTTAGCTGTTGAAATTGCCATTATCAGCGTTCAATAATACCGGAGTAATTTTCTTTTTTATATTTAACAATTCCTTATATACAATACGCCTCTCTGAGTTAGTTACCGGTGTGATTTCTGTTACATAGTGCATATGTTGGTTGTGTGTTTCTGCCTTTAGTACATTTAGAAGATGTATGGTTTTCATCACATTTAACACATCTCAAAGGTCGTGAACAGTACGTTTTTGTATGTCCATAATTGTACTATTATGTTCTTTTCTCTTGCGGCTCAAATGTAACTTTAGCGTTTAATAAGTATTGAGTGTTTTTTATTATTACCATTTGGTCCAATACTATGTACAGTTAAGCTTGGAACAAACTCACCGGAACTGCTTGCATCGTACTGTTTGAAGGATCGTTTGTAAAGTGAGATGCTGTACTTGATCTGCTTCTGGGTAGACTTGCCTTTTGTTCTTGTTTATCTTTATCATTATGATCGCGGTTCGGGAAGGAGTTCATTCCCTTTCCATCGACCATGTTAAACCGTGGAGTCGAAAGAATACGACTGGTAACAGTAATCTAAATAACGTACTATGAAACGTATTAGAAAACAACAAATGCCGAACGCAGAAATAAACTTCACTAGGCACACGAGTAGGATCGAATCATTTGGGTGGATTTGACTAAGATTTTATCTGTGCCGGATATTTAGCGGGCTGGTTACTACACGTGATCGTCTGTATCTGCTGTTGTTTTCGTAACGAGTTAAATAATAGTATATTCGTTACCGGTGGGAGGGGGAATTGTTTTTTCGGCACCGTTCGCGAGTTAACAGATTTTTACCAAAAGCGGTAACAAAGTGCGCGGTTGAACGGGGTTTAGCCGGTGCTGCCGTGGAAAATACAGTCTATGTAGGCAGCGACGCGAGAACTGGAATTAGACGGGAAGAGACGGTAGCGCGGCGAACAATTCGCAGACCTACTGTCGACTGGAGAAAGCGCAGATAAGGATGTGTGATGGGCTGAAGTGGCTCGACATGTCCCTGCGGTAATTCCCGGACTGGGGGCAGCTGTTACATTTAGATAATAACGCGTACGAGTGTCTCAGTGCATTAGCGGACTGGCGAATGAAAAGCTGAAGTGGAAACTCCATTTCATATGGCCGGCTAACAATGTTAACGTTGCTGGTTTATGTTTGTTCATTTCAATAGATGGACAAGCGCACACCCGTTTCACCGACTAAAGGCTTTTCCGCGACCCCATCCTACCGCTCGATTCGCTTTATTTCCTTCTTTTCAACTTAGCGACGCTTTCCACTTTATCTTAATTTTTATTTTTCGCTGAAAATAGCCCTTACCGTGGACACAAGCAACCCTCGCTGAGGAAAACAAATGACGAATATGGTTGTCGCACGCTTTTTCCTCAAGGATTTTCCTGGAAAAGAAAAATTATCCAAAAGATTAACCGTTCTTGTCGGTCTAATGCTGCAAACGGGTCAGTCGTCAGCAATAAGAATAAATTTTTCGGAAAATGCTCTTAAAACTGTTCCAGGGACGTGAAAAATGAGAGCAAGGTCATGGAGTTAAAATTTGAATAAATGTTCAATTTCCTTATACATATATAATTATATATATATATATATATATATGTATGTATGTATGTACAGCAGTAGTAAATCCTCAGGTTGGAAGTACCTTTATATTGAATTTATAAGGAAAATACACAGTTGAATGACTCGAACTTATTTTATTAAACAAATAAAATTTTACTTATTAAATTAGCATTCATCATTCAATTTACTATTTTCTTATTCAGAACTATCATGTCGTTCACCTATTTCTCATCCAACTTCTGCTATGTGGTGATTAATTTCATTTCTTTTTCGACAAAGCTGATAACTATTCCGGATCTATTCTATCAAACGTTTGATTAATGATTTTATGATAATGAGTAATAAGTGCGCCTTAAAATTCATATTTAAATATTTACCACACAGCGCGTTACTTCTGTCATCATCTTTGCAGTATTTAAATCTTCTTTTTGGTGTTATTGAGATCCTGTTCGAGGGTAGTAGGCGAGAAAAAAAAATTTATTCGGGCCGAGGAAATGATGGAACAGTTCAAAATAAATTCGGAAGATGAGCTCTATTGAAAAACATACTAAAATTAACAATTAATTTGAAAGCGCATGCCGATCATCTATCTAAGGGGGATATTATATTACGTAAACAAAATGGTAGTCGGTTAATAAGAGACCGGTGGATGAGATCCATTTGATCTCGGTGATGTTGGAAATTACTGGCCTTCCGCAACTTTCAGAATAGGTTCGTACACGTTTAACACGGCGCAATATTTATTACCTTTTCCCCAGTCGTTTACTAATTGTTTTGTACGTAATTTGATAATATTTTCATTGAGAAGTAGTCATCGCAAATGTAAGCGCTATTCAAAGTGAATTGTTTTGCAAACTAGTCATAAACGGCAATAATAAAAAATAACAATAAATCCAATAAAAGAGGGAAACCAAAAGTCAGATCACTGAAGACAAAAGTTGGTCAAGAGTGAACATTTTAGCAGCTTTCACAAGAACCTATCGGCTCATGAAGTCCGACAGGAGTATAACCATGTCATGCAATCCTTATTTCCTTTTCTACTTATGGCTCCAGAATAACGGACGGTACGGGGGCTGCCATTACTCAACTATTTCGAATCTTATAAACTGCCTTCCTTCTGACCCATATTTACCGCGGAATCTAAAGCTATCCTTCGTGCTATCCAATACAATACTTCCACAAATGGTATTTAATTTACTGATAGTTTCGGATTCTAATGATGTTCTACAGTCTATCGCCTTTCCTCTTCCTCGTCATTCTCCAGATTTCATAATTCTCCTGATTCGTTCTCTTGTCACTAGATTGTATACAGCGTTCGTTCCATTTATGGTCTCCCAGTCATGTTGGTATTGAGGGTAATGAATTGGTTGATTCATTAGCTCGATTTGCCGTTCAGACTGGCTAATTTCTATCCAAATTTTCTCCTTGTAATCTTAACGTTCTTTCCAGGAATTGCCATCGTAGGCGATGGCACGATATGTATCCCCATTTATTCTCGAACCCTGAATCCACCCGTACTCCTCCGTACCGTTGGTACTGTGACTTCCCTCATATCTCGCGCTTTCTTACCTCTTCTACTTGTAGGCTCCGCCTAGATCGTAGTCGACTTCCGGCATCCTCTTTCCGCTTTTCTATGTCCTCTTCTCCCGTTTGTTCCTCCATCCAGATGATTCTGATTTACTCTGCGACACAAATCACATCTTCGAATGCGTATCTATATCTATATCTCATTTCTATAGACAACTACTGAAACTCGGTTTGCCTACTCCGTATAATAATTCGTTTATTCTTTCTCTACCATCCCCGGCGATCATTCCCATTATAGCGTCCTTCATTGCTTCTATCTCCACTAATATTCTATTCTAATTCGTTTCTCCCTCTCTCTCAGTAACACAACCTAATATTGGATAATGCCATCTACTGGCGACCCCCCTCCCAAAAAAAAAAAACAGCCGGGGGAGTCGTCAGATTTCAGTTTTCGTCCCCCGAAACCAAACAGGCCAAATTTTTTATTATTCTATTCGTTCCTTTTTTTGTAATAATTTTGTATGGTTGCGCCGATATAATTGAGTATAATTGGAGTTTAGTCTGTATTGTATATGTATGCATTAATTATTATAATCGATTTTATATGCAGATACTTTTTTTTCTAGTCACTCACGTGTAATGCGAATATATGAAAATAAAAAAATTCATAATAAAATTTGGTAACAAAGAGACTTATTGTGAAGTGTGGAGTGAGTGTGCAACATTTAGGGAAGAAGTACTCACACGACCTCGAGATTGATACACGAAGGAAAGTTGGCTTACAGCTGTTCCACGCGAATTTACAATTAATTTGAATCAGAAAATATAGATAATAAAAAAAAAAAAAAAAAAGATATATGATATGTATCCAAAGTTAAAGCAGAAGAAAAAGAGAAAAAGATAAAATAAATAAAAATAATAGTATTAATAACAAAATAAAACATTTTGAGAATTCTATAAAATAAAAAAAGAAAAGAAATATCAATTTTTTAGATTTATTTATTTAATAATTTGTCACGCAACTAGCTAACCCCTACGGCTGGATACTTGCTGATGTTTAAAGTCAAATATGCGTTTACTTTGATCAGTGTTGTATATAATTCAGTGGCGGATCCCCCGGAGGGGGGTACCACCCTCCAAGAACTAATGCCTCTATGATTATGCTATAAAAGATTTGCATGAATTTTACCTACGGATTTTAATAATTAATCTTTAATACTATTTCTCTGGTAATACTATTAATGTTACGTTTTTATTCTATTTTAAACACAACTGTCGTCGATCTTTTGCTATTTTTATTTATTTTTAATTTTTATTTTGCAATTTTAATTACAAATAGTTCAGTAAGAAATACATATATTTAAACTTTTTCACGGGGACAAAGAATTCTGATCGGATTACTAACAAAAATAAAAAAGAAGTAAAGTTTAATAAAAATACTATCTTTCTTACTATTAATGTGTCCATGCTTAACAAGCACAAAAAAAACAAACAAAACAAACAAGAACACGAAAAAAACAACATAAAAAACTTCCTTTTTATCCTGCACAATTTCTTATAACAATCTCCCTTACTTTTCTTTCAATTTTGCAGATCTCTCCAATCCTCCCAATGTATTCTACTTTCCTTTTTCCTCCAAATCCCTTTCCTATCCAACAGTTATACAGGAATTCCATAGTTATATCGAATCCCGTTTTCCTTCCCATATTGCTATTTTTACGGATGGTTCGAAGGGGCCTAATGGAGTTGGAGCTTCTTTCATCATTCCGAGCATTAATTTCTCTGAATCTTTTCGTCTCCCTTCCTTTTGTACTATCTTTACGGCCGAGTTAACGGCCATTTTACGTGCCATAATCCATATTTCCTCACATCGTTCTTCTTCTAAATTTTTAATTATCTCCGACTCCATGTGTGCTCTTAAAGCTATTTCCTCTCATTTCCCCTCTCACTCCTCTGACCTTTTCATCCTCCGTATTCGCTCTCTCATTCACACTCTCTTCTCACTTCACGCTATTCGCATTGAAATGCTCTGGGTCCCCAGTCATATGGGGATAGAGGGAAACGAAATGGCAGATTCCTTGTCTCAGATTGCTGTATCCTCCCGTTTTTTTTTTTCTCTAAAATTCCCGTTTCTAATTTACTCTCATTGTGCAAAAAGTTTCATGTTAGATTTTGGTCAGATTTTTACGTTTCCTCCTTTTCTAATCATCCTTCCTCTTAAATTTTTTCATCCAACCTAATCTTCCCACGCGGTCTTGGTTTTACGATTTTCCTTCGCTTCATCGCTCCGTTATTGTCCCTATTATCCGTTTACGTCTGAATCATACTCTTCTTCCTTCCTTACGTTTTCGTTTTCATCTCGCTCTTTCCCCTTATTGCCCTCTTCATGTGATCCTGACCATATCCTCTTTGAATGTCCATCCCTCGTGAACAAACGTACCTCTTTGTATTCCAATCTGCTGTCACTCAAACTCCCTACTCCTTATTGTGCCTCGTATATCTTATCGTTTCCGTCGATCTCAGTTGTTCCTATCCTCAGTTCCTTTATCTTATCAATAGCTGACCGAATCTACATTTAACTGATCCTTCTCCTTCCTTTCGTTTCTGGGCGAAGATCCTTTGTTGATATGCCCAAAGGGGGGTTAATAAAAAAAAAAAAAAATAAAAAAAAAAACATAAAAAACAAAAAGAATATAGAAAGTTTAGGATCAACCTATTGATTTCCCTAAAAGTTTATTTAATTATTCTGAAAGAATTCGACAGAACTGAAATTGCATATTTGTATTAAATAATCCGTTCCAAAAAAACAAAAAAAAAAAAAAATTACAATTATTAACATATACGAAGTGCAAAATCCTAAATGTTTGTACATTTCATCACACTATTATACAACCGTGAATATTATAAATAATTATAGTGTAAAAACAGATATATCCATTAAATTATATTTTTAATAAACCTATCTATTTTTTACATAAAAGCTATTTATTACTCGGTTCGGTGAATGTGCATTGAAGTATGTCGCTTTTATTTTCAGATTGCAACAAAAAATAATGTATACTTTTCATGATTTTCGTTAATTGACGTATACTTTATCGCGCCACCATGGATATCAATTTGCAAGGATAGTTACTTTTACGCTCGCAGGGACGCGGCCTTGATTTCACTGTAGATGAAATATCGAAATTGTTAATTATTTAATTGAAAACAGATCGATCGGCTTAATGAAATTTCGTATTGATTAAAGATCGTCTTACGGGAACTTTTCAGTACTGGTCGTCGCTAATTACATCGTCAATAAACATTTACAGAATGCGAATAGCGGCAATGTGATCAATTAATTAAATAAATTTGTACGAAATCACTGTTGTAGGTGGGTGTCTGAGTTGGTGCGCATTGTGTGATTTCGATGATTTCGGTAGATATCCCGAATCGATGTTAACTTTACGAAGTAATACTTTTACGGATTACTTTAGATTACACGATAGCCTCTTTTGTTCTGACCGCGGCCCGGTTAATGAGCGCTACAGACTCTTATTAACATCTTTTTCTTCCTTTTCATTGGAAATGCCATACTTGACGAGCGGAGAATATTAAAGATTTTCACCTCGTCTCGATATCAACCAGCTTCTTCTTCTTCTTTAGCCATTATCAGTCCACTGCTGGACGAAGGCCTCCCCTAATTCCTTCCAGCCGACGCGATCCTTTGACTCTTCCCGCCAGTTCAACCTAAATTTTCGTATTTCATCCATCCAGCGTCCCTTCGGTCGTCCCAAAGCTCGTTTCCCATCAGGTTTCCAGAATGTCTATAGATTGATCCATCGGTGTTCGGCTCTGACCACATGACCGCACCATCTCCATTTATTGGCTTTAATGATACTTATTGCGTCATTTATTTTTGTGGTTTGTCGGATTGTTGTTTTGTCCATTTGTCTTTCAGGGTAATACCTAACATATTAACTCAAAATCATCGGCCGTTTTTCTTTTTCCTTTTCGCTCTCCCTCCGAAAACTCTAGGTAATGACGCTTACCTCAATCAGCAGTGAAATACGTGATGGTCTACTGACGCTTGGCTGACAACGGGTTCAGGCATTCAGGCATGTTCTCAATTTCCCTTTCACCAGGCGCTCATCTTCCTTAATAATTCATATGTTTTAAAATCGATTTCAATACAATTTATTATATTTTTAACTCGTAATCTGATCTACCATATTGCAATAGTATCGAACAGATTATTTAAAATTTTCAATTTACATTAATGCCGCGCTCAACTATTTTAATTAACAGTGGCATAAAAAAATAGGAATTTAGTGAGGAATGTGATCATTTAAAATTGTTACGCATATTTTTAGTCAACTTGTGTCAATCATAATAACAAAAACATGAAAAAAAAATCGCTGTCGCGTAATATTTGTTATCGCTTTTTTAAAAATTAATTTCTATTAGATATCATAAATTTGTTTTAAAATAAAGAAAAAATTTTCTTCGTTACTCAGATTTTTTTTTTTGGGGGGCTTGTCAGCGGCCTTCACCGGACCACGCGAAAGACTCTATTTACAAATTGCAAGGGGTTGGAGATAAAAAACTCGAAGAATCGAAGCAAGCGGGATTAGAACCGGAAATCCTTGTATTATCAGAAAATTTAATGCAATAAGAAATTATTTCAGAACATTAACAGTTATTAATTAAACATTTAAAACTTACACTGTGGATATAATTAGGGAAAAAGTTCACGGTAGACGCCATCGTTTAAATTATTAATCAAAATCTCAACGTTTCAAAGAGCTTACTCTCTTACCATGATCAGAAACAAATTGAACTCAGTTTCTGATGATGGTAGCTGTAAGCTTTCCATAACGTTAAGGTTTCAAGATTTTAACGATGACCGTGAATTATTTTCCTAATTAACAAGTTATTGTTGTTGTTATCATCATTTATTTTTAATATACTAATTAATTCCGATTTCGGCACATCATTGTTTTTAGCCATTCGATTCTGGGAAAAACAAATGAAATACTGACAAGTTTTGCAAAAACCACTTCGTTTCTGAAATTAGTCGACGCTAAACGGTACCTATTTTTCGCTTCTTTTTGTAAAAATTGTCCCGCAGGAAAAAATTGAAACATAAATCGCTAGTTTATGAGCTTCAAAACGGCTTACTTTCCGTGTAAAACGGGAAGAGCGCTGCGACAAAATTTCCGTATTAGAAAGAAATTACACAAAAAGAGAAAAGAAAAAAATTATTAAAATGGTGAAAAATGTTCAATGGACGTTAAAATTTTCAAAAGAAATGCGCAGCGAAACACTGGCGAAAGAAGTGGCGAACAACGGCTAGGTGGGAAGATGAAATTTTAATTTTAATCTGGCCGCACATAAAAACCGTACTTCGGTCGGGAATATTTCAAAATTTGCCGGGAAAAAAGTAATTTCTCGCAAGATGCGATGCCGAAAATTACGCGTCATTTATGAATAGGTAAAACGGGACGGCGATATTAGCGTGCTACTTTGATTCCTTTAAATTCGGTTAATTTTTGAACGGACGTGGTACGAATTTGAAAGCGCTTTCGAATTTTATCTTCGTACCGGTGAATACGCTGAATTTTTATTCGGAAACGTTAATGTGCTCTCGAAGGTGTAGCATCGGTGGCTTTACGCCGCTGCCTGGAGAAATTTGTTTGCGAAGAAAACGAATAAAGGAAAAGTAGTATGCCGCCAACCTGTCAAACAACCAGCATCACAATTTACACGTGCCTTTTAATTATAGAACGGGCAACCGCAAATACCGGCACCGCTTGCCATACCTCTTCTCCGATCGCGCGTATCCATTTGAACTACAGCACATCTCCGACTATCATCGTGTGTGGCCTTTGCTTTTCGACACGTGTTCTTATATGCACGATGTGTGTCAGCAGTACAAAATATACGAGGTGTGACAATTTTGTTCGTAAAATTTTGCCATGGTGGGCCTAAAAATAGGCAAAGGGGGAAACTTACTCTAAACACCTTCACAGTAGTCTCCTCCAAGGTCAGCGCACCACCATGTTCGACCCATTTCTGGGAGCACACCGCAAACCTCAGCCGAAGATAAGTCCATCAGGAGAACCCTCGTAGAGACACTTTCGACTTTGGCAATGACATCGTATCGGTTTCCTCTCAAGTAACTTTTGAATTGAGGGAACAAATGGAGTCAGGTGCGGGAGCGTGGGGATGCTGCGGAGCGTCAAAAACTGGCCTACCACAAAGGACGAGTATTGTCGTGATGCAGCACCCAACCCTTTTCGGCCAATTCGGGTCGTGCGCGGTACACACGGGCTCTTAACCATTTCAAAACTTCGATGTAGATTGACTGTCTGGCCAGCGGGAATGAACAACGCCGTTGATGTCGAAGAAAGCGATCAGGAGAGACTTGACTCTTGATTTGGACATGCGAGCTTTTTTCGGACGCTCCCCGCCCTTTTCCACCCACTAGATGCTCTGTGTCTCAGAGTCATATTCGAACACCCAAGACTCGTCCCCAGTGATAATGGACGACATCCACCCGGCTTTCTTCTGCGTCAATTGGATCAATCATGTCCTGACAGATGGATCATTCGGAGCTCTTTTTGCTCAGCTGTGAGCAGTTGTGGAACACCATGTTGGCGCACAGTTTGCGCATCCCTAGATCGTCATTTAAAATCCGCCGAATGGTCTCGCGATTGATGTTTAACTCTTCCACTAACATTCGACAACTCACTCGACGGGTTTGGAGCAGGCACTCACGTTCAACATTTCCCGCCTTTTTTGGAATAAGAAGGACCGCCGCAGCGCGGATCGTCCTCGACCGATTGACGGCCATTTTTAAACCGCTTAGCCCACTTAAAAACAGAGTCGGTTGTTTCATAGCGTCTTCCTTAAGCACGTCTTGGTATTATACGAGGATTTCCGACGGCAGTTTTTCTCCGCATTTGACCAAGAATTTGATCACGTTGCTCAGTATTAACATCGCACATTTTCACGGCATGTGTAAAAATCTTACTTTGTTTAAACGACCACAGAACGCGAGATATACGTGTGCTACCGTTATGGATATACTGACTCAGAAATGTCCCCGCTTTCCAACGAGATCGCGAGCACCATCGCAGTGTTGCCGCAAGTCGCGCTGTGGAACAATTCTACGAATACAATTGTCACATAATAGACGCGTCGTCGTGAAGAAGAGAATTTTTGACTAAAGACAAACGGGGGGAAGAAACTGTACGCTTTGAGATGCATTCGATTACAAGGTAAACATCGTTATTGTAATTGCCTAAATAGAAACTGCGGATGGTACGACGTAGAAAGAGTGAACTTTAAAGGGGGGCTAGATGCAGTTTAATAACGTTAACATGCAGGAACGAATTAATGAAGAATAAATATTCGGTCTTTCCTTTGTGGACATTGCGCATATTTAAAAATCGCTCAGTTTTTTATTCGCAGCGACGAGGGAATAAATGAGCGAATAAGAGAGACGAAATTCAAACGCGTAAATAAGGATGAAAGAAGAAAAAAAAACAATAAACAAATTGTGTAGAAAATGGAAGAAGGAAGACGTAGGTGCTTGTTTTTCTGAGGCATTTATGTTTACATCTGGTGCTCGGAAATTAGTAAGACTGGTGTAAAATTGAATGAGTAGCCGAAAGATAATCCTCACACTATTCTCCCTGTCGTGCAATTATTTGCGGCCTCTTCCATCTTCGTCGGCTATGATACTCTCTCCGAGTTATTACTTTTTCCATTTCGGTCTAGGCGTTTTCATTATTTCTCCGCTCACAAAGAAACATTTAACAGAAAGCCCTCCTATTAGGTTTACCATATAGTCTGACTTGCAGCATTCTTATTTTCTTCATTAATTAGTTTTTTCCTTTTTTTTTTTTGATCGGTTCTCAAACCGTTGAGGTAAATTTATTAAGCGCCTAATAATTGGAATTATCTTATTTTGATTATTTTATTTTTTCACTGTATTACCCCATGAACGACGGGGACCTTAACTTAAATTTGTTATTATTTTAAATTGGATACATTAATCTATACACGTACACACACACACACACGCACACACACATATATATATATACATATATGATACTGTCGCTGCGATAGCCTTCCGTTGCGGAGGTTTCGGGTTTGATCTCGGGCGACGACAGAAGTTATTACAAGAAATTAAAATTAAATAACCGCTAATAATCATCTGGTGGGCAATGGCAAACCATGGTCGTATACGACCAAAGGCGCATTAGTTGATAGTAGGTGACACACGCGGTACCGCATTGTTACGCGACAACAAGTGATTGCGATCAGTTTCGGGTGTGGTCTAGCGTCTATACTATGGTCTTCATTCGCGTCGCATTAATTAACAATTGCCATGAAAACCTGGCAGCAGGTATAAAAATGCATATCTCAATTCGCCTGGCCAGCACGGGACATTAGACCAACTTATTCCGCCCGGGATTGCCTACACCCAGCAGTGGGTTGATACAGGCATATCGTATCGTATATGTTATACGAATATTAATGGCTATGTCATTTTTACATCAGAGGTCATCAGGAAGAAAAGGGTCCTGTCACGAAATTTTTCCCATATATAAGACTTTAATGCGATATTAGCGCTCCTACATCTCCTGGTGATGAAAACTGGAACTTATCGGGAAAAGTGTCCCGTCACGAAAACTGATAAAATGGTTTTAATGCGATATTAGCGCTCCTACGTCGCCTTTTTTTTCTTCTGTCGAACGGCGTAGCCAATGAAAAAGTTTACTCTTTTATAAGATGTATTGAAGAACTAGACTTGGCGGTGAAGGGGGCTTGCCCCATTCCGAGACCCGAAAGGGCGAGTTTATATATATATATATATACACACATATATTAATGGCTACGCCACTTTTACGCCAGGGGCCATCAAGAACAGTGTCTCGTCACGAAATTTGTCCCAGAAAAATGTCACGATTTTATGTAACGACGAAATATGTAATGAAAATGTAACGAAAAAATGTTGTCGAACGGCGTAAGCAATGAAAAAATGTACTCTTCTATAACAATTATAGAAGAACTAGACTTGGGGATGTTCCGAAGGGCCGAGTTTTATATATCAATCAAATTCAAAGTAGCGTGTAAAGATCCGAAGGAAGAAATTGCTTCAGTCTGAAAAGTACTCGAAGGTGCCATACTTTGTCGAACAGCCAAGGAAAACCGTAGAACATACATACTTTTTCTCTAGAATTAAGCAAATTACATCGATCAGTCTAGGACACTGTTATATATAGCTCAGCGCGAAAACTGAGCTTTTGGTATTATATCGTTGGTGCTGATCATAGACGGATGGATACGATGTGTGGTATCAGTTATTCTTTTTACGTCCTCGGAGAACGAACCGAGTAGTACATAATAGGCTTGTAAGAGGATAATATGTGGCTTTCCCGGTTTAATTATTGCAGATTTTCCCGTGCCTTACAACATCCTCCATTAAAAATGTAACGTAAATCGGCGGGATTTCTTCGGTTAAGTGCGAAATAATTTCACCGGTGATGTTACCTAATGCCGCTGCTTTGCGCAATAACGTTCTATGAACACAGTTAAATAGCTTTTTCGCAGCAAAGAATTTGCTAGTCAGCTGCGGATGGTGGTAACTTTTACTTAACGAACACCGTACGAAGGCGAAATGTGCATGGCAAGAATCAGAGGATGCAGAATGAAGACATCGTGCAGGTATTTTGCGAGAAATGAATATAGCTAAAAATTATTAATTGTATATAAATAATAGCATCTTAAATGATCAAGTGCCAAATAATAACCTAGCCCTCTATTTAGTATAAAGATTTAACTTCTTTTTGATTTGTATTCCGTATATATGTTCTCATTGTTTCGGTTTTGAATATTTTGTCCGTTAAATTCGTTGTTATTTTGTAAAAGCAAAAATATCGCTCTTGATTTTTAGTTACTTTACTGCCGTCGACTTATTTGCAAACTTGTTTCCGCTTTGATTATTTCTCTACCGCCATCTGTTCATTATTTTCCTATACATACACACGTAGTTGCAATATTTCTTTGCAGTTTGATTTTAGGTTTCAGTCTATTGTCTATTGTTAGCTAATGATGATATAGCCCGAAAACGTTTCTTTAATTTCAGGTATTTATTTCAATTTCTATTAAAGTGTAAATTATCTAACACTAATTTTGTTTTTCAATAAGGGGTATTTATTTATTTTATTTTACAAATATTAACAAACAGGTATGAACTTATCTAACATATAATTTTATTCTTTAGTTCTCTGAATTTCTTTGAAGATGATATAGTACGTTTTCTATTCTCTTCTAGCTGATTTACGTTTTAATTTTCTTATTTGTACCGAAATGTAATTTGTTTTTTTTTTCGTTTTTTTCCCCCCGTACCATAACTAGTGGAAATATTGCATGCATGTTCGATAACAGTTTTGCAATCTCTTCGGTAACTTTCTAATCTAAGATTAAGGTGTAGAACATCGGGCGACCTAAACTGGTTTTGCTAAAAAAATTACTTTTACGCGCCGACTATTGGTTTTGTGTTGTTAGCGTGCGTACGAAGTATGTCTATATTTTATTTCCAACGTAACGCTCACTGATACGCAACAGGCTACTCTCGTTTACATCGCAAAGTTTTTGTACATATCAAAAGAAAACTCCTGGTAAAGGTAAAGCGAAAACATTAAAGAAGCCACCACCTAAAGAGGTTACTACTACTTTTATATGTTCAATGAAATCCTGAAAATCAGCTTCAGAAAAGTGGAAGAAAGCAACAATTATACCGGAACCTAATAAGAATCCGGCATATCTGTCATCGTATCGTGATAGTCTAGTTGCTAAAGCGTTTGGCTTCCGTTACGGAAGTCTAGTGTTGTTCGATCCTAGGCGACGACCGAAATCATTACACAAAAATTAAATTCAATGACCGCTACTAATCAAGCGGAAGACAATGGCAAACCATCACGTATACCATCATAGTTAGTGCATTTTTAGCGCGATGACAAGTGGTTACAAACTGTTCCAAGTGTAGTCCTGAATACTACAGCTAGAACGTACAAGTAGGTAGTCACGACGCTCAGAATCTAGCAATACGTCTGAAGAGAGATGGGCTAATAGGTCTACTAAGCGTCGAAAACTTTTTAAGTTCTAATTAAGAACCGATTCCTTAAAGATAGTAACATTTGATTTAATTCATAATCACCTATTTGGGATTCATAGAGGTCATTCGTCAAATTCACAAAATTAAAACAACAATTCTGCTACATTCTTTTAAGGCAACACAGTATTGCAGCGGTGTACTCGTAGATGCGGAAGAAGCATCTGGTCGAGTATGGTACCTAGAAAAATTAACGATGCCGAATTATATTTACAATCTCAGTTATCCACTAATCCGAAATTTTCAAATAAAAATAAATTCCACATTTACAAGGAAATACATAATTTTTTCCCGCAAAAAATTTTGGTAGCGTCTGTTTAGAAATTGTTTAGGTTGCCAGGGGGTGAGTCTGATTGTGTAACGTTTTCGATCTTTTTTTCTTACACATTATCCGGATCTTTGGAGTTTTTTTTCGCCTTTTACTTTTAAGCGTGTTAGCGGCAAATAATTTCGTAACATATTTGGTCGTTTGGGCCGATTATAAAACCAAGCGGCCTGCTAAATTAGCTATGAAATTTTTTGGTCGACCGCTTTTAAGTTAAGCACATCGTTTGTTACATAAAGCTACGAGTGGCGATTGGTTTCGAATAAAAGTTAAATAATTTTTCATTACCTATATCCCGTTTCCGGTATAATCAATTCGTATAAATTGCAAGTCCTAGCCGTTTCGTTACTTTCTCTTGTTCTCCCCGTGACCAATCTCCATCATTTATCGGGATGGACCTTTCTCCAGACGAATCGCGTGATCGCGTATCCTCCCCCTGACCGACAAACAGGATTTCAAGCTCTCAAATTTCTAATATATACATATATATATATATTTACTAATTAGATTTATAATTTTATTATACACATGTAATGCACACATTACCACTACCTTTAACTTTACAAACTAATAGAATGCACGTTTAGGTTAAACTTTTTGCATTTAGCAGTGCAAATTAATTAATACAATTGAGAAGGTTACGAATTACACAGTTCAATTTAACGCGGTTGAAAATTAAATTAAAATTTATCGTTCATTATCGCAGACAAGCAATGCACAGTGCTCTGAGGAGGTTCATATTTAAATAACTAACGTGCTCCAATCAACTATAATACGCGTGCTTGCGTTCGCTAGTTAGTTCGAACTGAAATAAAGTAAGCAGTGCAATGTATGGGGAGCTCCAGCGCGCAGTTTTATTCAACAACAGCTTTTGTTGTCGCAGCATAGTATCAGAAACGTCGACAAGATCGTTGAAACATGCAAAGCGCACTGTTATTCGATCGATCAGTTCAACAAAGAGAAAGGTGAGAACAGTTTTAGTCAAAGGGAAAACCAAGATGGAAGCTAACACGGTAGCTTACCGAATGTATGGAAATCGGATTTAAAAAATCTGGAAAGATCGACAGGTAAAATTCTTGATGCTTTGAATACCGAAGGTGTGTGGTAGCAGAGCAAGTCAGCGCAGCATAGGCTGCAGTCTTGAACGCCCTGTAGCGCATTTGTATTGATTACGTTTTATAATGAATGAAACAACTGAACGAGCTTCAGGTGCCCTTTATGCTAATTGTTGTTACATACAACATTTTTGAACAAAAGCGATCGAGTTGAGCCGTTTGGTAGTGAAGCCTTTGGACACCAAATTTGCTCGGATAGGAACTTTACAGAATGGCACGTAGTATTTAAGGTTATTAACAATGGCCAATCTTCAATACAGGAGTTGAACGTTCTTGAGCAGGCGATGGTTTCAAATGCTTGGAAATTCATTAAAGAATTATCAGCTACAGGAGGAATGCCATTAGTTGGTTTGGCAATTCGTAAAAGACCACTATTACAATAAGCGAGTAATTATCATTTTGCGGATCAGCTTGATTTGTCAATTTTCATGTTTAGCACGCTTTGAAGGTCACTTGATAAATTAAACGTGATCGTTAGGGTTTCGAGCGTATACATATGAGCTGGATGATAAGAAATTATCGCCGTGATCAGCTACATTGTTTTTTTGAGCAAGTAAAATTTTAATAACGACTATTCAACACACCCATAATTCGACCAGCTGCCCAATTTCCGCAAAACAGATACTTTACAAATGACGAGTGCATGCAAAATAAATTGCAACATTCTGCAGCCGCCACTCGGAGAACCAAGGTCAGTGGCATTTTCTTTACTGGAGCTCGAACAGACGATCAACAAACACTACTGAGGAGATAGCTGGAAAAGGGTAATTACTATTTCAATCTTCAGAATTTGATAGTTATCTATTCAATTAACAGTACACTGTGGTAAAGAAGCACGCTTTATGTTTTAATTGCTTGAGGAGGGTGTATGAAGCCTTAACATTTAGAGCATTCAGATGCAAGTGACATAATGGTTAATATAATATTATACGGAAGATGTTCCAGAGCACTTTTCCTTGTCGAAGCGAATGATGGACCGAAAGCAGCACATATCCTGACTAAGCCGATGGATTTAACAATTTCATTTTATACAGCAGTTGTTAAAGTTAACTTATGGCTCGTATCCTGGTTGATACCTGTTCGTCATAACTGAGGATTTTGCGAGACAGAACATAAAAACATACACACAACTATTATAAGCGCCGGATAGGATTGAGCTGGGAGAAAAGGTACACCGCTCAAGATTAAAGCTCGGGTTTAGAATTTCAAAAGCTAAGTTAGGTTTCATTTCATATATAGTATTGTGGGAGGAATACCGTGAAAAAATACATCATTTTGACGCCAGTCTCTCGCTTGCTGAGTGCCAGCTATCAAAAGCAGGAGTGGATATTTTCTTTGGCGGCCAAAATGCCCATCGGATCCCGCAGGACAGCGAGTTTATAGGAGAACCTTGTTTCGGAAAAAGAGTATTTGACCCGACGATGCAGGTGCCACATTAGGGCAAAGCAGCCAGATTGATGAGTATTGCTGTCATCTGGGACCCGCAGCAATCTCTCATCATGAAAGTGTGTTGTCTTCTACTTAGCTTAGCGCTTGAGAGCAAAAGAGTCACTCTGGCGACATTGGTGATATCATCATCTGGCACAATTGGTATACTAAATGGAAGCAGACAGGTAGAGAAGTATTCGACCAAGTGACGCTGTGCTGTTTTAAACGGATGAATCGCTCCCTCGCATTGGCCAATGGGCCGTGCGGTGTAAGAGTCCTACCAGATAAACAGAGCAGTGTGCGGAGAAGATACTTTAATGCACGATACAACAATTAGTAAAGCTGTCAGTCAAATCCAAGAAAATTAGCGGAAGCAGGAGAACCATTTAGGTGTCGTTAGCGAAAAATGTTTAGAAATTGTGCGCATTGTCAGCGGCGAGTGAGCCACAATACCGACGACTACTCGGCCGGGTAGATTACTAGGAGCAGGTGGTAATAGAATGAATGCTAATGCGGTATTTTTCTACAGCCGTTTTAAGTTATTGTTTTGAATGTGTCATGTTTTTCTTTTCTTCTTGTATGTTCTATTTATATTATCATCCGGATGTTTGGTGTCTTTTCCGAGTTTCCTTTTGTTTATAATTTAAGAAATTAAATATGTAACTGCAGTTACAAGTTATTTTTAAGTGTGTCAGAAGTTGCAGATAATCTCGTAACATGGTCGTGTTTAATTGTCATATTATTGGCGATTGAACGAATTATTTATCTCGAATTTGCGTTTGTTAATGTATCTTTCGAACTCGCGATTATATCAACGAAGGTACAGTGCTTTGATTTCACTGTAACGAAGCGATGTTAGCCGCATCTTCTCCAATTGGAAAAACCTAGAAAGCGAACCGAATCAATTATAAAAATCATCACGCAATATCGTTTCTCTTATTACGGTTTTTAAACTTCATCTACATACGCACAAAGCTGTAATCACTGATAACATACCGTATAGGTGTAACATGCTAAACAAACCAACGCAAGAATCTGCTTACCGTCAAAACTATCCTGCTTTAAGAACGTCTAAAAGAAGTATCTTTGGCACTAAAATCTTCCAACATGAACAAACTTCGCCGTACAAAAAATTAAAGTTACAAAAAAAGATTACGCTATTAACTAAATTTGAATACGCAAAAGATAAACAAGGAATACTGATTATTTCGTCGCATTAAAAGTCCGGGTAGCCGGCGCTCTGAATGTGACAGCTACTTCGCGATTAAGTACAGATAGAATAATAATTTTCCTAAAATCTATTCAAATAACCGACGTGTTCATCGCTAATGGCGGAGCTTTAGGAGGAGTAGGTGATTACAAAATAAATACTGGCAAAATATGAAACCAGGCTGACAGGCTAGTATTATCCAACGTGTCGGCGACAATTCCGAACGGCGCGGTAGCTTAGTATTTTCGTCAGCTGTGACAGTATAACAGCTTTCACCAATAGTTATACTACGCGTAAACCCTTCCGATCCCGAATTTGGACATATAATTAGCTGGAAACTGTGCAATTTTACATTGATCAATTGCCATGAAGTCCTCGAGGGATACAGAATTCCTGTCTCCGTCTATGTTTCGGTGCTCTTAAATCTTCTCCTATTTCAGCATTGTTTGCTGACTCTAATACACCTCCTCTTTCAGTTCGAAGATCTTATTTGGGCTATCGTATTCTTTCTAAACGTGTACCTTGTATTTCCTCTCATCCCTTTCTACATTTCCATTGCCAGAAACTGGCGTTTTGTTCCTAATAAAATTCACATCTTAGCAGCCCTTATGTCTCGTCGTCTTAGTTATTTTTCGTCCCATACAATTTCCAGTAATAATATCCCTTACTTTTCCTTTTATTATTTTGATCAAAGTACATTTTCTTTCTAATTCTTCTAGGTCTACGCCTCAGGCGATTATTAAACAGGAATTTCACAGCGTATTATCAGTTCCCTCTTTCCTTCTCATGTACTCATCATTAATGGCTCTAGGAGGCCTAGTGGTGTCGGGGCTTCCTTTATTATTCCCGTTTTTAATTTTTCCGAATCCTTTCGTCTTCCGCCTTTCTGTTATATTTTCACAAATTAATTAATGACTATCTTATTTACGATTATTTATATTTCCTCCAATCGTAACTTTTCCCACTATCTGATAATATCCAACTCCATGAGTGCCCTAGCGGTTTACCTTTTCCCCCTTCCTCATCAGACTTCATCGTTCTTCGTATAAGATCTCTCATACACAATCTTTCCCTTCACCACTCTATCCGCGTTGATCTGCAGTGGATCCCTGGTCAGACACCGAGGGTAACGAAATGGCGGATGCTTTGGCTCAGGCTGCTGCCGGCTCCCGGTTTTACTTTAAAAAGATCCCTAGTTCTAATATATTGTCCTTAAGTAAGAAATTTCACTGTAAATTTTGGTCCGATATGTACACTTTTTCTTTTACCAATGATAGTTACCTCTCAATTCAACTTAACCTTCCTACTAATTCTCGGTTCTCAGAATTCCCTTCTTTTCCACGTTCTGTTATTGTCCCTATTATTCGCCTACGCTTCAATCACACCCTATTGCCCGCTTCCCGTTTTCGTCTCTCTTTGGTTTCCTCTCCTTATTGTTATCTATATCCAAATGAAGAACTTATCTGTAATGCTAATCATCACATTTTCTTTGAGTGTTTTGCTCTTTCTGCGGAACGCTCTTTCCTTTATTTACTCTTTTTAAAGTCAAGGCTTCCTGCTCCCTACTGTGCTTCCTACATCCTGTCCATTCCGTTCTAGTCTGTTGTTCCTGCCATTGGTTCCTTTATTTCTATCATTTCCGATCGAATCAAGTTTTAATTAGTTAACTCTTCTTCCTATTGTTTCTGGGTGAGGTCTCTGGTTGACGACCCCCCCCCCCAAGTAAAAAAGTAATTCTTAATAAAATATAACGACCATGACATCGAATATTTACACATCTTGGAGACCATGTATATGCAAATTGCCAAAACAAGAAGATGAAAAAGAGCAAGTAATGGAAAAATAGATAAACAGGGAAGTCAACAGAAAGGAGAAATTAGAAGAAATAGAAATAAACTGCGGAACAAAGAGATCGGAAAAAATCAATTAATGAAAATAAAAACGATGGAACTATCAGAGAGGTACTGTCGATCATGAAAACCTAACCGAGAACAACTATGACCAGTTAAACAACGTCCACAAGTGACTACATAACTAATATCATCAGAAACATCAGGTGATAAAAATCAAGGTTTTCTGGCATTCAACCGGCATAAGTAGATCACAACAAACTAATGCAACTCAGGTTTTCCATCCCACATTACCTGTCACCGATCCGAAGTTAAAAATACATAAACTCCCTCACAAAAACTATCGATGAAGTCGAATACCTTCTTAACAAAACAAATCTTTTTCCTTGGTTTCCTCTCCATATTGTCCCCTCCACTCGAACGAAGATCATGTTTGCGATGCAGACCATGTGTTCTTTGAGTGTTCATCTCTTTCTGCTGAGTGCTCGGCTTTCTACTTTAGTTTGCTGGGACTTGGTCTTCCTACTCCATACTGCGCCTCTTATGTTCTATCTCTTCCCTCTCCACAAATTATTCCTATTATTTGTTCCTTTCTCCTAACAATATCTGATCGTATCAGGATATAAGTGATTCCTTCCTATTCTAATTGTTTCTGGGTAAAGGTCCCTGGTTGACAAGCCCAAAAAAAAAACAAAAAAAAAAAACAACAAATCTACCGCCATTTATAAACTCTGATGATTTCAAAACATTTCTGAAAAATACCTGCACAGATCTTGATTCTATAAATTTTGCTCGGAATTGCACCGAAGATGTAAAGTAAAAACTTTTGACCGCATATGGCGACCCGGTTTATTGTTGAAGCTGTTATCAACTGGTATAATCGGCAGAATAGACAGTTACATGGTCAGATTTTAAGCAACAGGACACGTTCCTTGTAAAAATCAGCTCGTCATTACCATAACTCATTCGAAGTGAGAATGGCGTACCGCAACGATGTGCTCTTAATTCAACTCTGTTTATATTTTATATAAATCCGTTTATGTCACCTGTAACAGTCTGGTTATATAAGACGATTTTAATATTTCATTATTCTCAAATTATCCCATCCGGTGCTTAAACTATACTCCAGAATACCTTATGGTCGAATGTTATTAATGATCTTGTTTTTTCATCGTCCAAAACTTTCTTTATTGATTTTTATGAGGAGCGTCGAAACACGTACTTTCTCCCGCCATATTAGAATTGAAGTTGTTCCAGACACTGTGGTTTTTAGATCTCCCATAATTAAAACCTGTGTATTTGTATTTAGTAGCTATTTAACTTCATTTTTAAAGCTTTTCGGGCTTGTAGGGGGTCTACATACTACATAAATGTAGAGCAGCTATTTTCCTATTTTAATTACTACTCCTAGCGATTGAATTTGCTCTGTCCTTGGTGTTGGAATTTTTAAACAAAATCAGTCTTTTCGTACTTTGGAGATGCAATCGAAAGATTTTATAATTTATAATTTCTATGTTTACCCTCTGATCGATTTTTGTTTCAGTAATATCTGCTATATGTATATTGTTTGTGTTTAGGAACAGTTCCAACTTTTTTAACTGCTTGTGTCTTAGCGAATTTGCATTCAATGCACATTCATTTATCCTACTACTCATGTTTAACCATAGTTTTCAATTATAGTTTCGAGCACTATAGCGACTATAGAGAATAAGTCAGAATTGTTATCTTATTCTATAGGAGACAAGTTTTGCGCAATTTATAATTTTGCTTAAACCTATTTCGTTGCATAGTGGGGAGTATAAGAGGACGAAGGTTATAGGTTGACTATCGCATTTGCTTTTTTGATTTTTAACAATGCTGGCGTGTAACTTAATCTGTTTTCATTTGTCTTGTCGCTATTTATATTTATGTTACTTCTATTATTTCCTGGTATGTTTTTCGTCATGTTATTTCCCTCATTAGTATTTGCATTATTTTTACTTCTACTTTTCTTATATTTTAATATATTTTGAAATATATGATATTCTTTAGAATTTGCTGTGTTGCTGCCGAAGCAGTTTATACACTTAATACATGTTTTTGTACAGTCTCTGTGCGAGTGTTTACCTCCGCATCTGAGACACTTTGGGGCCTTTAAGCAACTGTATGAGACGTGGCTGTATTCTTATCATTTATATAAATGTATAATTTTATCTTTATTATTATATTTTACCCATCCGATCATACAGAAACAGATGGTTTTTATTATAAATATATCTGTTTTCACTGTATTCGCTGGAAAGGTGATTAAATATTTAGGTAGCTTTATATCCATTAGTTATTTGTTTTTTTTAAATTAAATTGTTTTATGGCTTCTATTTTTGTTACATTATTTAAACTTTGTTTTATCATCTCAATATTAAGAGTAACTAGTAGCCCTTTCAGGACTAATTTTATCGGTTTATTCTCTGATATACGTATGTAGTAGTAGTCCATATTTCCCTTATTTAGGTAAATAAGTAATTTATTATAGTCTCTATAGACTTTACGTATGTGGTATACTTATAGTTATTTTTACTTTAACTTTATGTGTTAGTGACTTATTTATATTATTTATTAAAGTTACATATGTACAATTTACCAGCAATGTGAATATTATCGGTGCTACATATATTCCTAGTTTTTGTAGTATTAATGGTATTTTCGTTTTTGTCGTTGTTATCAGCGCGTAAAACATCTGCTACTACTTCTTCTATCAACACGGAGTACTTATTATTTGTCGGCATTGTAAATCCTGTTTCTGTTTTTGTTCGTTTCGTATATTTGTTACCACTCGGCTTTTGCGTCTGCCATTCATTTTCTGTTTCTTGTCCAACTTCTGAATCGCTTGAAGATAGCGCTAGTTCTTGTTCGATATATTTACTACCGTCAGAAATTTACATTCGCAATTGTTGTTCATCTTCCACCGACTTAGACATTTCATTTGTCGCAGCCGCCAAAACATCTATTATCACAGTTTAAAAAACTTATCACTTATTTTTGGTATTTACTAACTTTGATAAAATTACATTAAACACGATAGTAACAACCGTCGTTAACAGTTCTAATACGAACATTTAGTCATCGTAGCAAAATCCTTTCCTACCGATTTCGTTAATACCTGCATTGTGGAAATTTTTACAAATGAAATAGACCAAAAACTAAAAATTTCCTACTACTCGCGTACTATAAACGTTGATTACAAATATCATTTTATCGTCGAAATTGTACTTTTTTTTTAAACATTTTTCTGCACGATAATACCTTAATTTTCGTTAAAAGCTAATGAATTTCAAAAAAAAAAAGAAAAACAGAATTTCCTATAAAACCAATTTGTGCATAAATAGATTTAAGTTTTTCTATGAAATGAATAAACATGTAACAATGAAAACAATGTTGCTCTTATTCCCCGAGTATACGCATTCGTAAGAATATTTCAGTTTATAAGGCACAATCACATCCTAAATAACTGTGCCCTGACATGCTCTTCTTCTTATTCTTCTTCATTTACGAGCCATGAACTGCAATAAAGGCCAGAGGCACGGAAAGTAGGAGCTTAGTGGAGTTGAGATATAAGCGAATAATTTCTTTATATTTATTTCATTGTTACTCTTAAGGAGTTTTTTCAAAGTAGACGGAAGGAAAAACGTGGTGCGAGTGTGATTATATTTGCTGCAGTCTAATAGAATGTGTTGGACGGAGAGAACTGAGGAACAGGTTTCACAGATAGGTGGTAAGGATTTGTTCAGGAGGAATTGGTGACGTGTGTGGCCAATGCGCAGTTGACACAGTGCTACTTCCTCCTTTCTGCTTGGCGGAACGACGATTGCCACGCCTCTTTGATGGAACGAAGTTTATTCAACGTTAGGGTGTTAAGGCACGAGTCGAATTATTCCTTTGATAAACTGCTGGTTATTTTCTGAACAGCGTCGTTGGCAGGTATTCGGTTGTTCGCTACAGGAAAGCATTACGCTGCTTCTTTCGCGGCGCGGTCTGCTGATTCGTTCTGTGGAATACTTTTGTGTCCCGGTACCCAAGCAAATATGATCTTGAAGTCCACTTTTTCGCGAAAAGTAAACTACTATTTTATAACAAGAAAAAAAATGTATACTGCTGTCGTCTTTTTTAACACAATAATGTTCGAATCCATTTTTATTATTTCATTGCGGACAATTTCATCGAACCGGTACTTAGATAAATCGAAAAAAAAAGTGAGAATTGCGCTTTAATAGTTTTTATTTGCGATATATAGACTAAAAAAATGATTAATGACATTGGGCGAGTTGTTTTCATTTTTTTGTTTACTGCTTTACTTATTCGGCTAGTTTATTCTCATTTAACAAGTTGAAGGTGGCTTATTGTTCGAAATTCAGCTATCCGCCACAAAACATTCACCTCTAAAGGAAATTGGAAGAAAAATAAAAACTGACATACTGAGCCTAACTGATGAAAAATACTGATGGAACGGATGGAAATAAACCTAAACAGAGCACTGCTTATTTTAATAACTGTTGACTTATTGCTTGTAAAAACTGAAATATTTAAAGCACCCAAGTGTTCTTAAGAAACAAATAGATGAAGTTCTTTTGCTAACTGAATAAAGAAAAAGTTGATCTACATACAAATGTGGTATTTAGAAAAGTATTACAAAACTAGTTGGTAATTCATGCTTGAAAAATCGGTAGATTCTACTCCTACGCTTAGTATAAATGTGTAGGTTACTAACTTTGCATCCAAGAAGATAAAATACTATCGATTATTTTCCTTTAGTAAAATGTTAATTTGACGAAAACTATAATTTTCTTTCGAATGTATTTTATTAGCTGACGTATGAGTTTATTAATTATATATAATAAATATTTCAAATTTTCAGTTATTATATCTATAAAAACTTTCACTCGGGACTCGTAATTCTGACTTCTATATAACTGAGGTTAATGAAAAAATATATATAATTACTGAGTAATTGATAATCGGATTGAGCACGCGATACATTGCTTGGCCAACGGGAGTGAAATGAACAAAAAAGTTAACTAGACTATTATGGTATAGTTAACATTGTGATTCTTTATAATATGAATAAAAAACGTATTAAAAATGGCTGGTTAATATTTTAAGCTAAAAAATAAGAAAATAACCGTTTTACGCCCTAAAAATACAATAATTAAAGAAAAAAAAAAATTGAAGATTCACAAGCATTAAATAAAGTTTACTTGGAAATAAGACGAATCCGAAAAGTTACAAGTCCACAACGTTACGAGCTGTAACAATATTTGAGTGTGAAACGATACTCCAACCGAGCACTTTTATTCGGAAACGATTTAAAGGAGTCAGTTATATTTTAATCCACTGAATATTGCTAATAACAAAAATAATAAAAACAAACAGCAGGAATAATATGTGGCGAAGGGAAAGATGGAATAATATAAGAGGTGCAATAAGGAGGAGCAAGATCGGGTCCCTGCAAAAAAAAAAAAAAAACTAAAATGCAAATTAGAATGTTGAATCGAAAGAAATGAACACAGAAAGGACACATATGATTGACGAAGAAAACAAGTGTATTATTAGAGTATATATGTATATGACTTGGATGAAATGAAAAAGAAGTAATAGAAAATGGCTAAAACGCGTACGAATAATGGAGACAACAGAACGGCGAAGTGAGGAAACGAAAGAAAGCACAGGTTTGCAGGAAGACTCGGTTGAACACGTGTGGTGAAATGAATAATTATTAGTAGAGGAAGCGTAAATATTCGATACCATAATATGAGATGAAAACTTTTACGCGGTGGAAGGGAATTAGTTAATGGAATTTTTCGTAAGAACGGAAGCGGAAAGAAGCAGTAACCCGAGCTGAACAATCCGCCGCTTCATTACTAGAGATGACCGAATAGCTAGAGAAACCCACGGTAAATCAATGTGAATGGAATGGAGGGGAACACATGAATTTACATAAACAGAGAAAATCGCGCCAGAATGATCGAGTAGCGGAGAACAAGGCTCATGAAGTTCAGAAATAATAAAAAAAAATTGGAAGAAAGGTGATTGGAAGAAAATTGGAAAAAACGAAAATAGTAGAATAATTTCGTGTTTATGAATATAGAATGGGAATGAAGTAAGACGAAAAGATGTTGAATTATTAATTGGACGATAAAAGAGACACCGATACCACTGGACATCTTCGAACCACTAGTAAAGACGGTTACATGGGAAAGAAATGAAGAACTAATGGTAGTATCAAATTTCTGTCTCATAAGAACTTGTGGAAGAAATTTTGGAAATGAAGATTGAATAAAAATATCTTAGGAGGATGTGGAATTTAGGCCAAGTCTAAGGGAAAATTTGAACTCTAAAAGAGATTGTATAAGGGAAAAACGAACTAAGACAACGACCAATAAGAGACAATGATTCTGAAATAATTTTAATTTTTAATTTTAATTAAGGAAGTATGAATAAATGAATGACCGGTTAAACGGCCAAATAAGATAAATTTTAATTTTCCTTTTGCATTTCAGAAACCCAGTTTTTAGAACCTAGCATTTGTTACGAAGTTATTTTAGAAATTTCTAGAAATTTCTAAGTAATTCTTTAATATTTCCGCTAATTTTTGTGATTTATCCTTATAATGATTTCTGGTAATTTATAGTAATTTTTGATTTGCAAAGTGGGGGAGTATACTTCGTAATTCTTTTCAACAATTTTTTTTCGTAATACAACGTCGTTTTATTTTTCAAATTTAAGTTCGTCGACCTTGTTTTAGTTTTTCTTCCCTTTCGGTTCGATTAAAAAACCCAACAACTCTCATTGCATTTGCTAATTCACTGGAATGCGCTAGACACGTTCCAATATTTAACAGCATAACGCTTCATTTAAGCCGAGCTTAATTACACTACTTTAGATATTGTATTTCTACTTTTAGAAGTAAATCGGAAATCGAAAAAACCGGCAAAAGTTTAATAACATTAACGCGATAAATACTAAATAATCGCTGCATTTAAATTCGAAAGAAAATCTTAACGTCTTGTTAAAGATGAAAAGTACCTTTTTTTTTACATGATTAAACTGCAGCGGAGCGGGAAAAACTTTGAAAAAATACTATTTTGCGAAATATCAGCTGTTTCACCGGTTTCCTGTGTTTTTATTAAAATCAGCTAATCGCTCCGTTTTCCGACCCTCCTATTATTTTCTATCGCTTTGGAGTTGGCGGAAGTTTGCGATTTTCTAATTAGTGAACAATCTTCCAAAATAAGCTTCCGTAACTACACCATTTCCGCTAGTACGTTGAATGCGCCGGTCAAATAACCTAATATCCCGCTAACACGATGCTTTTTTCGACATCCACGGTTAATAAATTCGGTTTTTCTTATTATTTTATCCGCGAATAGACCTTTAAAAATTGGATGGCCGTTCGATCACGGATAATTGTTCGCAGTCGATTCTGATCACAAACTGATTTCGTCGTTTGCAGACAATATATTTTTCATGATTCTATTCTTTATTACGATGTTAAAAAGGTGTAAAACAAAATTCAGTACGATTTCATTGATATTCGCGTATAGTATCAAATTCCGTTCCGGTTACACTTTGAACTTACTACTAACTACTACCTGTTGCAATAGTGAAGTTTCCAGAACATTGCCAGGCTATTGTCGGACTATTATTATTGGACTAGCACAAAAAATTATTAACTACGGAATAATAGATAATAATCGCTATATGTCCACATTCAGATGCGGACAATATCGGCGTATAATTCCACGATTACGGACTACTTTATAGCGATTAAAAGTTAAGTGAATGGAGTCTCGGTCTGAAACGTAGTATTGTATACTCAATAATATATAGGGCACTGGGCTAAAACATGACCGTAATTATTATTGGTCAACGTAAAAAAAAACAAAAAAAAACGTCGTTTCCAACAGTAATTATCATTCGTTCCGATCATAATACGAAATTTTCTATTTTCCAGCTAAAACATAAAACTCTTAACTCCGAAGTCGATCAGTGTTTATCGAAAAACCGAATCATCAAAGTAATAATAATAATAACACTAAACAGATCTAGACTACTTTTACATGTACCAACCCGGCAACAAACAGTTTTACCAACCTACTCCGTAACTCTATTAAAATATCGTACAGAACAAATAATAACACATATATTATCAATTAATTAATACCAATAAATTCATAGATAAATTTAATAATAAATCCGATATATATAAAATTAAATGTAGCACGTGCAACAAAATATATACGATATAGGACAAACGCGTCGCACTTT
The DNA here is from genome assembly GCA_039619475.1 of Icerya purchasi. Classification (NCBI taxonomy): domain Eukaryota; kingdom Metazoa; phylum Arthropoda; class Insecta; order Hemiptera; family Monophlebidae; genus Icerya; species Icerya purchasi. The sequence continues at coordinate 292,363,718 of CM077115.1, read as the reverse complement.
CCGCATCCGTTATAACGAGCACATATCGCTGCTATTAAACACAGATATGTTAATAAATCGTCTGTTGCGTAACATATTATTATTAATAAACATAGATTAAAACTTAACAGACGACCTAGAAATAGTAAAATATATTAATAATTATAACTTACTTCATAGCGCCCCAAACATACTACATTAATAAATTTAAAGTGATTTTAATTAATAATAATCTTATAATTAATTAATAGTAACCCACTATTTAAAATTAAGAATCAATCCTAACATATCGATATAATTGTATTAGTTTATAAGATGACGATATCGTTTTAACTTTTAACTTTATTTATTAATGCCATGATTTATGTAACTCCGAAAAAACATGTCGGATATTTTTAATATTTTTAAAATATAATTTCTGTAGTACACGTTTTTTATAATATTTTTAATAGTAATAACAGAAAATGGACAATACTATTTACAACTCAAATCTAAATCATTCGGCCAAAAATAATTTGTAATAATTAATAAAAACTTTCAATAGTAATCAAAGCCTCAGTACACTGGTGTTATTAGGAGCGGTAGTCGAAATGGAAAGGTTGTTGATACTGAACGCCCGGTGCGCATAGATATTCAATAAGCCATATAGTAATGAGAGGAGTTTTCAAGTGGATGATTGGAATGAGAGGGCGTCTCCATCATAAAAATTAGCTAAAAATCAGAAACAAAACGCGACCTACACACGCTTATTATTATCTCGTTCTGTGTCTCCAACGTTTTATGAAAAGCACTCGTAGAAGAGTAAACTATTCGGATAAACGGTTTCTTTCAGACGCGGATGTGACTTACGACTGAGGGCGTTTCACAAGATTTATGCTAAACAATTTATTTAATTTCTAATCAACAGTTTGATTTCATGCACTACAATGAAATGATCATATCCATACGTACTCTGTGGAAAACATATGGCATAATGTACTTTTGCAAAGTACAGAGGACAGCTTTTTTTTTATTTAATAATTTTCATTTCGATTTTTTCATAATTCATTTTCAATATTCTTCGACGGGTACTCTTGATCGTTTTTTTTTTTGTTTTTTTTTTAGCACAGAGCATGTTTTAGCCGTGATCTAACTAGCAGAAAATGTCACCCTAAAGCGGAATAAGAATACAGCCTTTTCTTCTAGTTGTCTTCAGTCAGTCGTGTTCGAACCTCAGATGATGTTCGTCTGTCAGGGCGATGATTATCGTTCACCGACGCCGCTATGTAAATGCATTATACACAAAAACGAAAAAAAAGGATATAAAACTGTTGTCGAATGAATGAAGAAAATATGATTATGCAGAAGTATTGAACAATAGGCTTTTGATGAAATGTACGAACTAAAGAAAACGAATACTTTTGATGAGTGAAGTAAAGCATTAAAATTACGTAAATCGCGGGAAATCGAAAAAAATACTTTCCAACGAAAATTACAATAATACACTTCCATCAGGAGATATCAACGTCGATCTCAAGAAATCTGAAAACCGATGATTACATTTCGGTTCATGGAAGAAACCTTTAGACAACAACTCAAAACAAATCTAGAGCTCTACCAACGCTACCCGTGGGGGATCGTGTATTTGATCTTCGCTCGTCACATCGACAAAATTGATTTTAAAAATTACATTAACTTTCAACTATTTATTATAAACCTAATATTGTTCATTACTTCTAAGGATCACGTGACGGAAAAATTTAAAATAAAATCGTTAACATTATTATTTTCTTTGGAATTCAATTCATTATCGCATCTGCAATTTTAACATATCGTACAGAAACGGTTGAAAGTATCATCAGAAATTTTTAGCTGACAGCTAACGGCTAAAGCATGTTCCATGCTTTTTTGAATTTTAGCATCTAAAGAGAGAGCATTGGGAGGCCCACGGGTCTCCAACAGGAAGGCGCCCAGCGTCGATTTTTTTTTTTGTTTTTCTTATTATTATTTTGTCATCGTTAAAATAGTATATATATAGAAGGTCGTAGTAATCGCGGAAGTCGATGTTTCGTTTCTGAACAGCTTTAATTTCGCTACATTGTGCATCGCCGTGGGTACTACATACTAGTGAGATGAGTAGGTCCGGAAGGATAAGTGTAATCCTTATCCCGCAACGGAGTTGATGATGTAACTCCAACTACAGTTCACAGAACCACAACTGCGACCCAGCCAATAGAGAGTAGTCCACGAAATGTTATATTGATCCCGGTTCATTCTGTTACAGAAACTAAAACAGAAACCAACTTGAAAGCGGAAGAATAGACATGAATATCGGAGCAGAAATATGCTGGATCAGTTAGAAAAGTGAAAAATGATAAAACCTTCGGAATCGGAAAGAAACTTTATCTTTTTCTTCTGAATGCACACAATTTTTTCTATGATTACATTGCTATGCGTTAGTGCATTTTGCAATTTCCTTCTCTCTTTCTAACACATGTGACCTCACCTAACACTGCCCTATTGTCCGGAATAATGTAGTTCTCGAACCTGCGATATTCAGTTCCGGATCCGTATCCGGAAAAATAACGCACTTACAAGGAATCCACTACTGCATTCGCCTAATTGAACACGTGGTGTCATTCTTATGTCATTCGTTTGATAGCAGTCAATTTTTTTCCTGATTTCGTTGCTCACCTATTTCTGTATGTACATCGCATAATAATAATAATAATAATAATAATAATAATAATAATAATAATGATAACGGGAGATGTGGAAAATCTCACGTAAGAAGTGATGACGTAGAACTCAACCTTTAAATTATTTTATTTGCAAATTATCACCGCGAAAATGAACGAATAACATTATTCAGAACGATTAACGTGGTGAAATTTGTAAGTGAATTAACGACTATTACGGGGCCCCTAGTAATCCGGTGCCGGCGAGAATTTTAAATAGTGCACCTCAGCTCGATGCCGTACGAAAAATTTTCGAATTAGTAGGAGGCCGATAAATTTTCACGGCAACTTTGGGGCTTTTAATAAACGTCAAATTGGAACGGTGCCATTTACAAAGCTGATTAAGTTTTAATCTCGTTAATATGATACGGCGTATGGATGGAAGCGGGGCGTTATATTCTTTTTTTAACTGCGATGAATTAAGATAGGCTTACAAAGCAGCCGGCCGATGAATTGGTCGGTTAAACTGCGCTTTATGCAATTACGGCGAAAACGGAACATGTGTAGTCTGCCGTGTAAACGCACACCTTGCTCGATCGTTATTCAATTTTAATAAATTTATTCAGCTTCGCTCGCGCTAAATTAATCACGGATTATCTTATTAATTACCGCTCGTTCTACACTTCTCTCCTATAGTTTGCTTTTAGGTTTTACGCGGTTGTACCGTCCGTACGCCGAATTAAAGGTATTCCTCTACCGACTTCCAAAAAGAAGCAGGTTATTATTATATGTTCTTTCTTTTTTTTTTTTTTTTTTTTATGTTTATTCGCACATAACTCATATTCATATGGACACCGATTGTACCGATTCTTCTTTGTCCATTAAAAAAAGTACCATTGAGATACCATGTGAATATGGATGAAAATCGGTGAACATAAACCGAGTATTATCTTTGGATAACTTTTTTTCTCTTCATACTTTTTATTAGTATAACAGAGGCGATTAACTTAAAATGCTATCAATTTGCCAAATTACCATCAGGCATAAAATTCGGTTAACAAGAAACCAAAGTAATACATATTACACCTATCGCCGCGTGGTGTAATGCTACGCATTGATAACACTGATGATTCAGTTTTAATTAAATTAATAAGTACAATACCTAATCATATATTAAAGGAAAAAAAAATTGGTGCGTGGAAAAAGGAATTAGAACGATGGCTGAAGGAATGGTACAAAGATTGAAGAATAAGTTACGCCCTGAATATCTCTAACTTTTAATGCTTCTTTCTTTTTATGTATTTCGACTTTATCGTGTCTTTCCCTGATCTTAAGTTCTCAAAGAGGATCATGTTTTTCGATTTTAAAAGATTAAGCTGCCTGCAGACACCGGTTGTGCAGATGCGTATTACGGGGCCTATTACGTATTCGCATGCGTATATATTGTACCTCTTCCTTTTGTAAAGCCAGCCTGCTCTGGCGGAATTTGAATGTGCATCAGAGAATACAAACGATCGTATATAATTTTGATCATCGCTTTGCTTATATACGGTATCAGTGAGATAATCCGATAGTGTTTATTCGGGTGATCCTTTCTTGTGCAGAGTAATAATGGTGTCAGACGACCTACATATATTACTCTGTATAAGAAAGGATCACCCGAATAAACACTATCGGACTATCTCACTGATACCGTATATAAGCAAAGCGATGATCAAAATTATATACGATCGTTTGTATTCTCTGATGCACATTCAAATTCCGCCAGAGCAGGCTGGCTTTAAAAAGGAAGAGGTACAAGAGAACAGATCCTCAATCTTAGATTACTTGTTAAAAAAGCGCTCGAATATAATATTCCAGCTGTGCTCTGTTTCGTCGATTATAAGAAAGCTTTCGACTGTGTGCATTGGTCGAAAATGTGGTCAATATTAATGGATTTGGGCGCGCCAGCACATTTAGTGTGGCTGATTAAGCAACTATACGACAAAACTTCAGCAAAAGTCCGGATAAATAATGGGATTTACTCGAAAAAGTTTTACCCCGTGCGGGGTGTATGCCAGGGCTGTACCCTTTCACCGCTACTTTTTAACTTATATGGTGAATTCATAATGCGCAGAATACTGCAAATCGATACAGCAAATGGTACAGTCAACTGGGATGGAGGTATCTCGGATCTCTAATCTCTGATATGCGGATGAAACTACGTTGGTAGCAAAAAACGGGGAGGAAATGTCATATATTCTGGATTGCCTGGTAAAAATCAGTGCAGAATATGGCCTCCAAGTTAACAAAGCCGAAACCAAAATAATGATCGTCGACCGTCTAGAGAATAACCGCCCAACAATACGTGAAATTGAGGGTATTGAAGTAGTAAGCCGCTTTACATATTTAGGCTCTATAGTGAAAAACAGCGGCGAATGTAAAAATAAGATTCGCCACAGAACATAGATTACACGCAAAAGCCGTTTAAAAAGAATACGGGCCGACTCCGCTGTTAGTAAAGGTGTAAAGATTCGGCTAGTGAACTCCCTCGTCTTCTCAGTGTTCTCTTATATAATGCGGATACCTGGTCAATGACCAGCGCAGACAAAAAACGTATAGATGCGCTCGAAATGTGGTGATGCTGGAGGCGTATGCTGCGTGTACCATGGACAGCTGGCAGAACCAATGTCTCTGTACTAAATGAGATTGGTAACCCGAAGAGGATATCATCTGTGGTGCTCTGCAGGATACTATTTTGGTCATGTGATCAGAGTGGACAATTTGGAAACGTTGCTCGTCCAAGGAAAGGTGAACGGAAAAAGGAGTCGAGGTCGTGTGCCGACTAGATGGTTGGACGCGGTGTGCATAGCTGCTGGTCGTACCTTTCAGGATTGTGTACACATCGCAAGAGGGATCGAAATTGTTAGCGCAGTCTGATCAACCGGGTGACAGATCATGGTCACGATACCCCTACATGGGGTGAAACGATTCGATAGATAGATATACTTATACTTAAACATAACGCTATTACAGATATTACGAATTATAGAATAAGTTAAGATAGTTTGTCATTTTTGTATTTTTCTTAATAAACGTTAATAAGAGTATCGGGCACTCACACAACGGGCACATTATCTCTGTGAGACCCACAAATTATTTAAAAAAAAAAATAAAAAATGTAGCTTTTGCTGTTTTTACCGTGGAAATGCAGTTCAAAATAAAGGAATCGATTTTTTTTTTTGTAATCATAAAATATGGAAAATAATGTAAAAAAGAAGTTGATTATTAGCAAGAAAAAAATTCAAGTGGTAAAAATTGAAAAATAATTTTTTTTTTTTGCAAATGAAAAAAAAATACCGACTTTAAGTTTTATTATAAAAATTTAATAAAAATGCACCAAAAGGTAAAAAATAATTTCACAGTAAAATAAATCGTTTAACATTTCATTAAACAATTAAATGTATAATTTTTATATCCTCGACGCGTTTCGAAGAAAACACTTCATGTTCACCGGAGTAATTTTGCTCGCAACCATGCTTCTTCTTCATCGTCCGCATTTGATCTATTTCCCAACGGGTTTTCATCTTTTGCCCCTGGTCAATCAGAGTATTTTCGGGTTTTAATTGTATTCGTGATTTTGAAATTCTCGCCGACTGGATGTTTTTACGGTTCTTCCGTCTGACGGCCGCATTTTGCACATTTCGATTTTGAAAACAATCGGATGAATATATTGCAGCTTATAAAAAATCTTAGCTCGTTTCCGGGTTTAAGTTGGATTTGCGAGTAATTTCCTGATTATTTTCGAAAAAAAAAAGCAAAAAAGCAAAAAAACATCCATTTTATTTGTAATGCGGCACGTAAATTCTAGTTTCATAACTCCTCGCTTATGATCGATTGCAATGCGGATCGGCTCAATTACGAGAACTTAATTCCGTTGATTGTAAGCTCGTGTACACCTTTTAAGGTTGAATCTAGAAGCCGGTGTAGAGTTGAATTTTCCCTCCGGTAATGTTAGATCTTTTTTTTGTTTTGTTTTTTTTTTTTGTTGCCACCCCGATGCGAATTAGTTATAGTCGTGATATGCGCAATGTACTTAGCTTAAGTGCAATTCTTATTTCTAATCGTAGCAGCTGTTTATAAAAATTTCACAGTAGTAATGAAATTGACCATGTTGATGACTCACCGCTAATTTCCAACACTCTAATACTTAACGCGGATTTTGTATTTTGCACGAAAATGGTTTAAATAAGAGCATCGAAATAACGCATGGAGGACGAAGATACCTCCATATCACAAAGAATTATCATCGCTGACGAAAATTTCCATAACCGGGGAAAGAGCTGGTCGATGTCCGAGTATTTTAAAAACTCAATTTTTTTTTCACATTCGGACAAAAAAACATCATATACGTCTGTCTAAAAATAGATTGATCATTTCATCTGTTTCGCCATGTTAAGCGCTGTGTTAATGTAACTTTTAAAACTTTCAACTCCACTAAATCCATTATATTTCGTAAAGCTGAGCGAAAAGTTCATTAATTAAAGATTCGTTAAATCTGTCCGATTAATTAAACACCCGAATTCTGAAGTTAAAGTCGACATTAATAAGCAAAAATCTATATAGATGGGGTTCAACACTATGTAATAAAGAACGCTGAGAAGTACTTTTCCCTATTTACTTAGAACCAAACGGTGTTTTATTTGGCTTCCGAATGTACGTACTTGCTCCGTAATTTTAGATTGATTTTACAATAATACCCTTGCACACAATAACTTAATAGCGTCGTTGTGTGATTGAAGTTTTAGTAGTATATGCACTTTATTGATTTTATCGTTCATATATATTTTCGACATGTCGATTGAAGTTTATTAATACCGAGAGGTATTTAACAAATTTAACAATAGGTATTTTGGTCGTAAAGTGGTTTATATAGTTTTTTTTCTAAAATTCGAACATGGTTTATTGGTCACTATCATCATGGCAGACTTTCCTACAAAAAATTCGAGGCCACAATCTGAAAATATTCTAAACTTCCGACAGCTAACACTAATATTATTAATTTCCATTGGATTATTATTGGTTATTACTGCACACGTATCATCATTCACCCTTGATTTTATGGGAGAGATGTAGTTTTTCAGTTTTTTCGTGTCATTAATGAGACGAAGGAATAAGCGGAAATATATCCTAGATCAAATTAAAAAGGAGGGGGGGGGGGATCAAACGTCGAATTCAATAACGGATGGCTTTCCGAAAGAAAATTTTTCGATATTGATGGGGGGGGGTGGGGGTGTCAAGGAATATTGCGAATTTTGAAGTAAGATAGTTGGGGGAATGCTTAAAGTCGTGAAATCCACCGAACAATTTTCTGACATTTATATGTAAAATAGGAAGAAATCCTTCTCCAGAAACAGTACTAGTTCATCTTTGAACTGTTCAAATTCATTTAAGAAGATCGCGCCAGTTAATTTCGGGAGCAGCGTAACAAGTTGCGTTTCAAACACTACGATAAGCTGAAATTAAATGCGGATACGTGCAAAATAGCTAAAGCGGGCACGGCCGATTGCGGAATGAACGCTGTGGCGGGTTTTGAGTATTGGATTACAGAGACAGCTGCGCTCTAGTGGAAAATCGAATTAATTAATGAAGAATACTGCCAAGTTCGGCCTGCTGAATGGAACGCGGCTTATTCTACGACTGGCCGACCAGCCGAATAAGGTGCAAGAAGACCTTAGAGAGGGGGTGGGGGGAAGCTTGTTTGCCGCTGGCTGACGGGTTTCTTTCGTTTCCAGGTTGGCAACATGGTCGTTTATTATTTCGATGTCTTTTAAACTGGAGCGCCAGGCTGGAAGAGAGGTTTTGTTTCATGTCGCCTGCGTTTACTGATTCACGTCAAAGTATACAGATTTGTACAGACACAGACCAGAACTGAGTATCCCTTTAATGGAATGGATGGCGCATCTCTGAACTTTTCTCTGTCGCCCAGCTTCCGCAAACATTTATTATTTCAAAGTAAAAGCCAAGCAAGTTAAAGTGAACACCACCATGTAAATCTATACATATATGTGTATATACATATATGTATACATTACGTATAGACTCATACCATTATCGTCAACGTTCGCGCGCAATTTATATCTGTCGATTTTTTATCCAGTGATTCGTTTATCTTTTTTCCGTTTTTCTCACTTACTATTTAACGGTTGCCGTTGCGATCGAAAAATAAGAATTTTAAGAATTAAAGTTGACTTTGAAAACGGTTTCATAGTATCCTTTTTTAGACGCGTCTCGATAGGGGAACATCATCTATTCGAAAGTTTGAGGTTGCAGTCTTCCGAATGTATTCCGGAGCCGGATTTATTGTTTACTTCGTTCGTTACCCGCTAAATCCTGTAGAGTAATAGTCATTTTGTACCGGAACCGCGAGAGCAGCTTCGTCTCAATGCCTAGCGGTCGAACTAATCGGAAATGGGGCCTTAATTTTTTACTAGCCGTGAAAAATTGTTCAGACGGATAATCTCACCTGCCCGCTGTAAATCGAAAAATCCCCCCTCGACTTAGGAGCTAGCTCGCACGTCTTTTACCAAATCTGCTTGATGTTTTCGTTTTTCTTTTATTCAAAATGATTTGTCGCTAAAAAATAGGCTGATACACCTTTCTAGGGAAAAGTTCCGTATTTTATCTCGGCGCCAGTTTTGACTTAAGTTGCGAGCTAAGCCGGCCGACCTTATTAGACTGAAATACCGGATGATGATTCGTTATCGGTGTGTACGATATAGTAAAAGTAAAGTAAATATACCGCTGACAGGGCGTCAGGGATTGTGAAGTTAAGATTGACCAATTTTTAAAGTCTGGCTGGAAAAATTCACTACATTCTCTGTGTATTATTCGCGCATTTTATTAATTTCTATATAAATTCATCGCGACTAGGATAGTTTCCAAATAATAATAACGTATTTTACGTCGCGATCTGAAAATCGTCGATTTCCACGAAAATGTTTTCGACATTATTTTTAACGCGTTTAAAATACGCCCCTGTTCTTCGAACAGAACGGTAATCGTTAAAAACCCAACTTATTCGATCGAAAGTGAAACTGCTACTGGAGAGAAAACGAGAATGGATGATTAGGGCCAAAGCAGAGTTACACGGAGGGATACGAAGTAGGCACAAGTGTCACGTGTAGCTGACGAGATAGGACACGCGTTTTATCGATACATAGCCAAACTAATAGCCGTTGTGATCGACGGCTCAAACAATCATCGCCGCATTTTACAATTCTTCGGACACGTTGTATCACCGGAAAAAATTGTTATCATCCAAAGGAAGGTCCCCCCCCCCCGGAAGGAGAGGCCGTGGCCGACCTCCCAATAGATACATAGATCAAATTCCGGAAATAACAGGAAAAGCACTGGAAGATTGCGACGACAAATGGCATTCAGGACGCTCGGACTCGAGCAACACAACGAAGGAAAGAGAAGAAGCCATACTTACTACTAATATTATCGCATTCCGAATACGCGTGTCGTTAACATTGTAACTGGGATGTGTTTTAATAAACGTATTTACACCTTTTTTAAAACTTCGAATCGCGACTAATAACGTCACGTTATGGCTTGAGCGGCTGAAGAATTGAGTGGGCCGAGTTAATTTTCTCGCAGATGTTTTACGAGAGCTGCCTCGTAAAAACTGCAAACTGCCGGTTACAAATTTCACAGACATTCTCGCGAAAACAGATAACGACAATACTATTAATTTCGGACGTCCGATAAATATTTTAAAAATAAATTGTTTTCATCGGCAGCTAGTATTTTACTACTCTATTCTTTACTTATTTATTATTATTATAATTATAATTATTACCGTTAGCGAGTATTGTTAAGTTATCGAATACAGAGACTAGAGCAGGGTTTCCCAAACTTTTTTTCATCGAGCCTCCCCAAATTATTATGCCCCCCTAATATTATTTTAATGACACTTATTTATTTTAATTCTAAGTTGTAGAAAATTAACTTTAAACAAATTTAAAACGTTTTTTATCGAAATAATTTATTATAAAGTACTAATGAAGTACACTTGAGTTTGCTTACTCTGCACCAGTTGGCTGATGATTCTAGGTTCGGTTTTTGCCAGAGCTATCGTCAATGGCAAGACGATTTCGCCGCTTAGTTTTAATTAAAACCAGAGCTGAAAACCCCGTCGTACATAAAAGTAAGTCGAAGAAACAAGTATCCTCAAAGCAAGAGAGGCAACTTTCGAATTAACAAGGAATCGTTTGATCCAAAATTCCTCCAATGTCAAGAGATGGAAGTTATCTTTTGTTGTCGAATAATCCTTTCTGAACTTGTTCTAATTGTAAGACATCAACAACAAATGAGTTTTTCTGGTCATGTGCCATATATGGCTGACTTTGAATTAATGTCTCGATAGTATCGGTGAAATTCGTCTTTTGCAAATGAATATGTATTTCAACTTTCAAATCTTCGTCCAGTTTTTTTTTATTTTTAATTGCTTCGCATAGTCGAGAAAAAGATATTATTACATTTTCAGCAGACACCTTTTCATTCCAAAGTTGAAACTTCCCTGAATATGATCATAGTTGACTTATTACAGTGCCGTTTCTGCCTTGAAGCTTCAAGTTAGCTGTGATTCAAGGCATCAAATATATCAGTTAAATAGGTCAACGGTCAACCTCCATACATGGAATATATAAAAGTTGCTGCTGAAACACGTAAACTTTTAAAATTAAGCAAAAAAGCTTCCTGGAAGAATTTATGTAGCAAATTTAATAGGAACACACCTTTAAAGGAGGTTTGGTTTTTGGCCAAACGCTTCAAGGACAATAGAACACCGAGTAATGTCATAGGTAATGCGGACTGGTTTTAGGAGTTTGTTAGCTTGGTGTCCCCTCCGTACGTGTCTACGGCGGATGAGTTAAATGAAATCAATCAGGCGCCACAAACTCATACGGCGGCGAATCATTTTTTGCTACAACCTATCTCCTATACCGAACTATTTGTCCCATTAAATAAGAAGAAAGATTCAGCACCTGGCATAAATGGCGTAACATATTCGGTCCTAAAGAACATGTCTGAAAACGCCAAAATTATTCTTGTCGGCATCTTTAATGATCTGCTGCAACGGGGTTTGGTTCCGGATGACTGGGGGCGGTTTCTTGTATGTCCTATCCTGAAACCCGGGAAATCTCCTGCTCAAGCATCTTCTTACCGGCCAATTTCCTTGGCTTCCTGCCTAAGAAAAGCATTTGAACTGGTTATAAAGAATCGTTTAATATGGTGGCTTGAAAGTAACAACGTCTTTCCGCACAATATGTTTGGGTTTCGTCCAGGTTTAGGGACTTTGGATTGTATTGCTAGCTTTTTAAATGACGTTTACCAGTCGTTCATTAATAGAGAGTTTCTTCTGGCCACATTTTTGGATGTTAAGGGAGCTTTTGACAATGTTTCCATTCCCATCCTGTTTAAGCAATTAACCGACTTAGGAATACCAAATCTCATGGTAATAACTCTGTGTAAATTATTTTCGAAAAGATTGCTCTATTTCCTGAACCCAGTTTCTAAACGAACAGAGCTCCGTACAGTTTATCGGGGACTTGCTCAAGGATCGGTGTTGAGTCCTTTATTGTTCAACATTTATATCAGATCAATCCTATGTACTCAGCTACCCTCTGCATCAAATATTTTATCATATGCAGACGATGTTGTTGTATATAGTAGAGATAAAAATCTTTCTTATTGTATACAGAATAATCAATTTTCAGTAAACGTTTCTCATGATGCTTTTCAAAAGATTAGTTTGGACTTGTCTCCATCCAAATCTTGTATTACATTATTTACTCTTAGGCCTTACTCTCAACCGGATATAATAATTAAAATGCATAATCAAAACATTACGTTCTCTAAACAGGTGAGATATCTGGGCATGTATCTAGACTCCAGATTAACTTGGGCATTCCATATACAGACGTTGCTCCAACAGTTACCCAGGACTTTTAATCCACTGAAGGCGATTAGCAACACTTCCTGGGGAGGCGACCCAGTAACCTTAGGTCTTCTGTATAAAGCTATTGTTAGGTCTAAACTCGATTACGGTGCGATTTTTTATGGATCGGCTTCAAAGTCGCTTCTGGGCAAGTTAGATGTTCTGCAGAATCTGGGATTGAGGCTTATAACAGGGAATGTTAGATCGGCTCCTACTATAAGTCTTCAGATGGAATCCAAAATTCCTCCCCTACAGGTAAGAAGATCTCTTTTGGCAGATCGGTTTTTAGTTAAATATTGCAACTTCCTCCAGCCATTAATTTTTAAAAAATTCATTAAAATTTCAAACGAATGGAGATTTGTACAGCGTAAGAAACCGCTTTTAATTAAAAATGTCAATAGGTATAGCTCATATTGCCCCGCCCTTATTCCCGTTTTGCCATCTAGGTATTTTATGTTCCCGTTTATTATCAATGCAGTTAAAATAGACGTAAATTTAGACCTCCTAAACAACTTAAAGAAAGAATTCCTTCCCCTCCATGTATTTAATTCTTGCTTTTTGCAATTAATGGAATCCGAATACCCTTCTTTCCTAAGAATATTTACGGATGGCGCCAAATTCTCAGGGTCTAGGAAGGCGACGGGCGCGGCATTCATAACGGAAGAGAAATTAGTATTTAAGTTTAAGCTTCCACCTGAGGCTTCTGTTTTTACTGCTGAGCTGCTCGCCATTGACAAGGCCTGTGATTTTATTCTAAACGCTGCAGACGATAGAGGAAAATCGGTAATATGCTCAGACAGTCTAAGCAGCCTTTTGGCCCTTAGGAACAGTCACTTTAAGCATCAGAACCACCCGTTGATATTCGAAATCAAATTAAAACTTGCTAACATTCGGGACAATGGGGGTACAGTAAAGTTTTGTTGGATCCCTAGTCACTGTGGGATCATATTGAACGAAGTGGTGGATCAGGCAGCTAAAGACGCTGCCTGGGATGGGATAATATACCCCTACATCCCGTCAACGGATCTTTTAGAGAAGGTTAAAAGAGATAACTTAACCGAATGGGAAAATATTATCAAGAGTGCGCCTAGTACAGGCAGGTCTTACGAATTGGTCCAATCGACTCTTCCAGCTAGACCCTGGTATTTCAATATTTCTAATGTTCCGGATAGTTTAGTGCGAAAGTTTGTGACTACTATCTGCAGACTTCGTACAGGGCATAACAGGGTGCGACTAAATTTTGGGGTTGAAACCCCTCTACACTCCAATTGTAATGAGCATTTTAGTACAGGTTATCGTGAGGAAATTAATCACCTATTGTTTAATTGCGAGGCGCTAGCCAGAGACCGAGTCTTCCTTTTGGAGGATTTAAAGGCCTGCGGTTCATTTCCACCTTATTGTATTTTTCCCTTACTCGCTTCAGGTAATCGTGTGTTGTTAATAATATTCAAGTTTATTAAAAGAAGTAAAATCATTATTTAAATTTTTTTTTTTGTTTGTTTTTTACTTTTTTTTTTTTTTTTTGTTTTTGTTTTTGATTTTGTGGCCCGGCTTCAGTTAACCATCCATGAGTTCTGATGTAGCTAGTAAATGTCATCTTCCGATGTCTTACAACTTGTTAATTACTCGGTTCTAAACCTATATCCTTGACCTGCTGCTGTCCAGTCGCATCCCAGTGCCTATTGCACTTGGAGTGTGATGTGATCAGTGTCAATTTTATATTCTTTCCTTCTTGACACTCGTGGGCTATGTCAATCATTGCGGCCATGTGTGTTCAAGTTGTATTGTGAGAGTGTAAATATCAATGTTAATTCCTTATCCTTCTTGACACTCGTGGGCTATGTAAATCATTGCGGCCATGTGTGGTCAAGTTGTATTATGAGAGTGTAGTTTTCAATGTTAATTCCATATCCTTCTTGACACTCGTGGGCTATGTTATATCATGGCGGCCATGTGTGGTCAAGTTGTATTATGAGAGTGTAATTTTCAATGCTAATTCCATATCCTTGACACTCGTGGGCTATGTTATATCATGGCGGCCATGTGTGGTCAAGTTGTATTATGAGAGTGTAATTTTCAATGCTAATTCCATATCCTCCTTGACACTCGTGGGCTATGTCATATCATGGCGGCCATGTGTGTTTGAATTGTATTGTGGATGTCTAATTATTAGTGTTAATATTGCCACACACTATTCTGTTAGTCTAGGTTATTTGTAGAGGTGTTGGTGGCCAAATGGTTTCTTGCCGGGCCAAAAAAAAAAAAAAAAAAAAAACGGTCAACCTCCATTGAAATTTGTTGAACATTTGCAAAAAATCTTTTTTTCTTTGAACTCAACGAAGGATGATGGATGATCTCTTCTTTCAATTCATAAAGGCGAGCCAACATGTTGCCCTTAGACAACCAGCGTACTTCTGCGTGGAATAAAAGGACTCGGTGATCCAAGATGCTCGCAAAGTAAACGAAATAATCGACTAAGCGCTGCTCTTGATGTAGTTTACGATCTTTATAGCTGAGTCTAAAGTCTGGCGTAATTTCTGTGCCGATGTGTTTTGTAAGCCATAGTTTGCCGTGATGAATAAAACAATTAGTACACACTATAGCGGGATTCTTTTCTTTGAGCTTTTGAGCTAAGCCTGATCGTACATCTATCATTTCAGGGGCGCCATCTGTGCAAAGTCCACTGAGTTTATTCCAATCCAAATTATTTTTTTCCCATGAAATCAGATATTTCGAATTAAATATATCTTCAGATTTAGCGCCTGCTGTCAAAGATTAGGAGTAGAAAATCTCTTCTTCAATGTGTGATCTCCACTGACGTAACGAACATAAACTATTAACTGTGTCCACAATTAACGATGTCGGTGGATTCATCGCAACTTAAAAATTGGTGATAATTTTACTTTGTTGATTATTATTAGTGAAAATGTTCAGATGCTTGAAAGGTCATTTTCGAAGGCATGTCACATTATTTATTGAACGGCCCTTGTCCGATGTTTAATTTACGCGTTAAATTACTTTTTCTCTCGCCGCGCCTCCCTTGACATCTCTCTATGCCCCCCTGGTTCGGAACTCCTGGACTAGAGCGTAACTGGAAATTCGCGAAATAGTAGTCGGAAAGACGAAAATCAATCCGGCCGTCCGACTGGAAAAACATTCTGTCGTTTCGTTCATCTGTTATGTCGGAAAAAACGGGAGGAGACAGGCACAAAATTACGAAGAAGCGCACGGAGAAAATTCCGAGATAGAAGCTCTACTGGCTGCTCGGTAATATATGAAAGTAATAAAAGAAGATTACTTCGGCGTAATGCTGTTAAAAAGATTCCAGAAAAACCGAGCAAAATTCCGGCAGTGGGACGAGGTTCGGCGCGAGCAGTCGGACCCCGTGATAAGAGATTTAGACGAGGCAAACGTATTTATGAACTGGCAGCGACATAACGGGGCGTGAGATGGGCGGCGGGCGCTTGTAAGGAATATAAGCTGGTTCAGAAGTGTGAGCCTGCGGCTAACGGACATGAAACACACATTAATGAGATGAGCGGAATAACGCTCGGGCCCCCTTCTGCGGTTACCGGGCTCAGCGCTGATTTATTCCCACTCCCTCCGCCCGTGGGGAAAGCGGAAAATTTTTTAAATTTACAACCGCCCTCCCCCCGCGACCACATTAGCTTCGGCTGTGCCTCCCGCCGGATCGGATTGGATCGGATCGGGCGACACCACTTTGCCAACAGTGTGTGTGCCCTTGTGCGGCGGCGAGTGGAATGACCGAAAAGGCTAATGGGCGGGAGGAATTCGGTGTTAAACTAAATGCTCGTAATTGTCCTTTGCCACTTTTTCCCACTGCTTTTCCGACTCGCTCTTAAAACAGTTAGCTTTTTCACTGTGATTGCACTATATAATACCGTATCGTCGCTGTGCTTCGCAATCATTTTTATTCTACGCCTTCCGGATTTTTACTTTTTTATTCGATATTTTATTATTTTTTCGACTAGGCTTTTTTACTACAATCCATATCGCTTCTTTCCTACCATGTTTGCGCAAGGGGACGTGCGAGCGATTTCCCGCTTCTTTTTTTTTTTTTTTTTTTTTTTTTCGTAAAATCCGAAATATGTCGTTTTTGTATATTTTTTCCTTCCGAAAATGAATTTAAAGTTACACGCTGTCGCCGCATTTCTAAACTGCGGTATCTAGCTTGTTTCGGCCGCAATCCGAAATTTTCTTCCCTAGAAGAAAAGTTCCGAGTTCTCCCCGGTATATCTTCAAATTTTTTGACGAAGGCCTAAAATTTCTATCGCCGTCATCATAGGTTCCCGCTGATTAATTTTCCCTCTTTTCTATACTTCTCGTTCTTCCCTTTCTTTCACGCTTCCCTCAACGTCCCGGAACTTGTTTTACTTTCCCTTCCCTTCTTTCTCTTCGATTTTACTTTTACTTTTAACTCTGCTGCGAACTAAAATGCTTCTCAAACGTGCGAAATAAGTCGCGCAATTGAAACCACGATTTTTTTTTTTTAAACACTTTAATTTTAACACGGCCAAAGAAGGAATTGCCAAGAGAGTTGTCAAAGTTCTTGCGCGGTTGTAGCGTTATTATTGCTTTACGGACAACAACATTTGGAGGGAAAATTTCGGAGATGCAGCTTGAAGTTTATTAGAGTGACGTATAAAAATCGCTAAAACATACTTTGTTTAGTTCAGCTAGGCGCTCGATTAGCAGAGCTGGTAGTAATGATGCCGACTGAAACGGTTTATGCACAACTGCGCATGGCTACCATATGTTTTCATGCGGGTTAATTGCATCAAGGTGATTATATGACGATTTCTTTTTAACAAGTGATGAGTGTATGATATATCTGCCTACAAATAGTGCAAACTGTGGTGCGCTCTTCAAGTATTTTGCAGTAATGGTTGCCAAACTGGACGATTTTCAACGGCATTTCCGTTCGTAAACTATATGCGCGAAGCTGCTGGTTTCCATTGCTGTCGTTCTCTCCGATTATTCGCATGAAGTAAAATGCGTAATTAAAATAAAAGATTAAAAAAAGAAAAATTATTAAGAACTTAAAACGAGAAAGAATTCATATTTATCTAGACGAAGTTTAAGAACAATGGATACGATTTTTTGCAACGATCGAGTCCTAGAGCATTCATACTGTGAAACAAATTAATCCGGGAAAGTGAAGGGCCATTAGAAGCCCCAGAATTATCTTCATATGAGGATTTGGGCCTTAAACACATTGTGAAAAATTGCGCAAGATAAAGCGGCACATGTTTTTACCTGCCTGATAAATATTCATAACTCTCGCGCTAACAGTAATGTCATACTGTTTAAACACGCTTCATTTTTAAATTGCTACAATCTTGTAGCCGACCAAGCAGGCTATTAAACGTTACGCGAATAATGGTATCTCAAAGACAATTTCATTCACTCACTGATTATAAACCGATGCGAACCACGTCTTGTCCGAATGATTTCCTTCGAACGTGCTACTCTGTATTCTAATCCTCTGCGCCTTGGCAAAACTCCTTGTAGTATCCACTCCATTCTTGCATTCCCCTCTCTCAATATATAGTCTCTTTGTTAGTCTCCTTTATCTCATTAATAATCTTTTCCGTATATATAATGTGCAATTCTCTGCGTTGGGTAAGTTCCACTGTTAACGTGACCAAAAAAAAGACTAATTATAAACCTTTTTGTTTTTACCGCGCTACGAACGTAGTCCAAGTGTATGATGCGTGCTGCTTCATGATCGCTATCTCCAACGGAACTGTTAAAAATTATATAGCGCATAAACCAGTTTTTATTGCGCTGACGTTGAATTGAACCGGGGAAAAAAATAGTCGTTAAATTTACTAATCCTTCCGGAATTTACTGAAATGCCATTTTCGTAAGCTTACATTTTCAGCCCAATCTATTGGCCGCTGTTCAAAATTGGAACGCCAACTAAAAAGTGCTGACAATTATTTTCTCGGTATTCTTATAGGTTTAATAAGATGACTTTTTTTCACAGTTCCGAGCGTGCTAAATATTTAATTTTCATGCTACGCCATGCGTCCTGCACCACCGCACTCATGCATAATATGTGATAATTCGCACTCTGTGCAGCGACTCATTATTTACACCATCGCAAAATTGTGTTTCACGCGTCTACCCTTCTTAACACTCCTTCTTCTTCTCCTGTGAGAGTCTCTTCTCCGTTAACGAAGGTTGGCTACAACTTTCGAATATTTTCGCTTCTCTCCATGGGGCTAAGTGCAGTCGTTCACATGTTGTTTTCCCTGTATCCGTTGCTCTACGTTTATTTACATCCGCCCTCTTACTGCAGATTGTTGTCCTCCTATTTTCCCTTTGAGAATCATCTGTAGTTTTTAACACTAAAACATTCGAATTTCTTTTCTTTAGCAATTAAATTTATTTAAAAAAAATTGCGTTTCGACGAATTTTTAAATGTTCCTCTTCTTCTACTGCCAGTGTCATCTCAGTAGATGACAAGACAAAAAATTTAATTCAACAAATTTGAAAAGTTGATGCGTTGAAAAATGCTTAATGTGAAAAGCGCCAGTTGCTGGCCAGTTTTAAATGGTAGTAGATTCCGATTTGATGATTCGATCGCCATTCACGTTTCTGGTTTAGCAGACGCTGTAAGTACTTCTCCAACATTAGCTAGTCATTTTGTATTGAGGAATATGAGCACATTTAGAACAATGGCGAACAGATCGAAACGCTGAACGAACCGAGTACCAACCTAGCTTGTACTGTTACATCTGGAACATCTGCTGCGATTGCAATATACAGTAATCACTGTTTTAATGTCGGATAAGTGAATCAGTGTGTGCGTGTATGTGTGACAATATTGTGTCTGCGTGTAGTGTGTTATTGAAATTCAGTACTTCATTTTCTAAATTCTACAAAAACCGGATCCGTTTCAGTTATTGAATATGTTGAACATTGTTAATGCTCGTTGGTTGTTTATTTCATTTACATGCTGATAGTGATGTGTTGGTGATAAATGACAGTTTACTTTGCTTTTCGTTTTTGTCCGTTTCAAGTTATACGTCATTTCAAAATAAATAATCGAAAGCGGTGTATCCAAATGTCCAATAAGTGTGATACATGCTACAGATTTCGTGGTGAGATTTTTTTTATTGTCTATGGCGTCGAAATAAAATAGTCAATAATCTATGTATATAAACTGAATTTTCAGATCTTCTAGGGGGACCTCCTGATGTGTAATCTTCTATAGATTTTTTTTTTTTAACCTCTCTTTGGGCAAGCCAGCTAAGGATCTACACTCAAAACAGCAAGATAGAAAAGAGTCGTCAGTTAAATTTTGATTCGGTCAGATATAGACAATATAAAGGAACCAATGAATGAAATAATGAATGGCGAGAGGAAGGAAAAAACATACTATGCACAATAAGGAGTTCAGCAGATAAGAATATAGAATAATACAACGTTTGATGGAAAGAAATGAACATTCAAAAAAGATGTAATTGGCGTGGTAAATCACCGCTTCGTTGTGGTGGAGAATTTCGAGAGGAAACAAAGCAATAGCGAAAACGAGAGGACAGGAGAGCAGAATGGCTAAAACGCAAGCGAATCATAGAAATAACAACAGACCGGGGAAGTGAAGGGAACTCCAAAGATTAGAAACTAGGTTGTACAGACAGATAAAAGGATTGATCGTTACGAAATGAGCAGAGGTAAATATCTGACCGAAGTCTGAGATGAAACTTAGTACGTAGCGAATTTAGGTTATAGGATGGATTTTTTTTTTTTTAAAAAAGGAACGAGAAGAAGCAGCAACCCGAGCCAAAAAATCATTAATTTAATTACCTTTATTAATGACTATGTGGCTGGGAACCTACAGCAAATTAACACAGATGGAGTAGCGAGAAGATAAGACAGCGTATGCGAAGAATGATGAAATCGGAAGAGTGATCAGGAAGAAGTGATAGCTTGAAGAGCACTCAAGGAGTCTGAAATAAGCAAATAATTAGAAAACCGACGACTGCAGGAAATGAAGATAATAGAGTGTAGGCTAATTAAATTCGTTTATAAAAGTAGAACAGAAAGAAGGAAGACGAAATGATTCAGATGAAATCCGGAAGGACAAAAAAAGGTCCAACACCATGAGGTGGTCCATTGGATGTCATCTCATCTATGGCTCTTATAGACAACTCGGTTGCAACCATGTCTTCCTTTGCTAAGAACATTGTTTTCTTTTTCATCCACGTAATAACAAGACTTTTCTGTTTTACGTTTACATTTCCTAACTACAAGTCCACATTAATCCAGGGTACACTCTTTAAAAATTTTCATTTCTAACCTACAACAGAAAAGTGTTATTTGAAACCGTGCTACATGCCACTTCAGTTTTATTTGTAACTTGAAATAATCTATCGAATGAAATACATGTTTTCTATTATAAAACTCAGCTCAGCCAAATTGTTTATTACCTTTATTCTTTCTTTTTTTTGTTTTAATAAAATATGGTATCCCCTTTGTTTTCATAAGTTCGTAATATTCATATCATTGCGTAATGTAAAAATGACGTGTACATATATATATATTATATATATGTATTTATATATATATATATATGTATATATGTATGTATATACGTATATGTGTAAAATTGAATAACCCGCTTAATGACAAATGGCACGCAACGATGCTTAGAATAATTCATGAAACACCATAGCACAAAAACAATGAACATCTAGTGGCGCGAAATATATTTAGGAAGAAGGTAAATATAAATTCAGCGATTGGAGCGATTATTTCTCTTATATATCTGCGGTTCCTGCCGCTGTAGTCCCCCCCGGCTCCTTGTGTCGCTTTTAGTAAACTGCTTTTGTTAGGGAGCAGGAAGAAACTTTTTTACACTAAACCCTGCTTGTTTGGTTAATATAGATTCTGAATCGATTAGAAAATCATAATTTGCAACTGCTGAAAGTTGAAAACTTTTTATACGTGCAGAACGATTTCATTCTGAAGCGTGGAGGAATTTTAAGATTATCAAATGCACATAAAAACACTTTCCGTGAAATAGTAACTACATTATTACATTGGCGCGTTTCGAATGTAATCACTTCGAAAGCTCGCAAGTGTTCAAATTTGGGGTTAATGATGCCGTGAACGTGGAAATACGTAATAATTGAATATTACTCGGTGGAAAGTATTTTCATGTAGTTGTCGGTCAATCAGATTAATTACGATTTAAATATTGACATTTTAAGACCTATTCATTTTCATTTTTCTCGGGAAAACGATAAAGCACACATAGAGGTCGTGTCAAATGTAAAAAAAAGTGTAAAATAATAAATGGTTTACGCATAGACGTTTTTGATAATCGGATAATCGTATTGTTAAGCAAGTTTCATTCATTTTTCCGGGCAAAGTTAAACATAATAGACACAGTTGCTTTTATGTGCCAGCGGTATATATAACGGCGATGGCGTTCGCTTTATGTACACACACAATTAATTTAATTACGTTTCGGCGTGCGTTGTATTTTCATGGCAAGTCGATAGGGTAACTTTGCTGCCACGACAACCGCAACACCGCAGCCACCAGGGACTATTTTGCAGTTGTTGTAGCTGCTGCTGCCGCTGTTGCTAGAAATCTTTGTCGTAGTTTCCGGTGAAAAAGTTCACTTCGAGAACAAGAATTTATTAGCGTGTGTGTGACGCTTTCGCTGCGTTTCCATGTTTAATTCTTCGCCGTTCTGTTGACTTTACGGCTTTTCCGACTTCAGCAACAAATCCAACAAATCCTAAAGCAACTAAATTGTTATTCCGCGGCAAGCCTAAAAGTCGATGTAAGGCGTTTTGCGATTTTTAAAAGATTCCCATTTCGGAAGGTTCCTCTTTTCATTCTGGGATTATTGCGGTTTTTTTTTTGTTTTTTTTTTTAAACCGAGTGCTGCATCTTCGTAAGCTTGGAACGGCCCCCGTCTATCAATTTCGTACTCAAATAAGCCGCTATGAAAATGCTGTTACGGAATTTCTGGGAATTACGGAAAATCGGATTATCCGAGAAAAAGCGTATTTTAAGTCATTCGGAATATCCGTGATAAAGCCGCAAAGGTGAGTGATCAGGGATAATCGCTTTGGCAAGGACGCGAACGAGAGTATGCGATGTCATGTTTTCTCTGCAGCATGCTGCTCCATGGTTGATCGAAATTCAGCAATTGCCGCGGCGAAAACTATCTAAGAAGGCTACGACGACGGGCAATGCTACTTTGTGGTTCGCTGCGTGTCATCTTTCAGTGCCCCCCCCCCCCCAAAAAAAACCACGAAGCCTTTTTCGCGTGTCTCCTCACGGCGTTGCCTCTTTGACAAAAACATAGCAACAGATGTTTTTGTTTCCCACGAATTTTCTCGAAACCGCTTTCCGGAATAAACTCTATTCATGGTATGTAAAGTACACTAGCGAGTAGCGGGGCTAAGATACTGATCTGCGATATAACTAGATGGCTCGACCCAATCAATGTTATCTATCTTGCGACGACTATTTTTGTAGTTTCAAAAGACGTGATCAGTAAAAAGTGAGTTTAAGGCGTTATTATGTTAACAAAATTCTTTAATTGTTTTCTTTTTTTTTATGACAACCTCGGCTCATCATCACACCTTATTGAAGACATATTCGTTCTATTTTAAGTCCACGGAATGAGAATTTTTTCTTCCAAAGGTCGCATATAAAGAAGTTCTTTTTTTGAACTAGGGCGTATCCGGTTAAAAATACGATGAAAAACAAACAAAGTGTGTTCTCAGCAGCCGTTAATGAACAGCACTTATGAATTTTGAGAAAAACATGCCTCGGTGAAAACGGTAAAAGTCCGACTTGAAAGATCTTTTAAAATTATTTTGCAAAGTTTCATTTATTACAAAGGTTTTTTTGTTGTCTTTTATTTATCTTTTTTTTTTTTTTTTTTTTGGTTTTTATTTTCAATAATACTCATCTAGTATCGAATACGTTTTTTAAAAGCATTATTTGACGTTTTTCCAAAAATCAGTTAATATTTGCAATTTTTCGAAGAAGAAAAAAACGAAAAAAGCAGCAATTTTTTAAATGATATACTAATCTGATTAGAACGAGTTCCGCTTTTTTTTTTTTTTTTTGATAAGCCGGATGCCTCGGCGAATGATGTATAAATTATACGCTATTTACCGGTAGTGTAGAAGACAGAACTTACAAAACGCTCGTGAATTACTAATAATCTGAACGTGGAAAGAGTTGGTTAGAAGACATCGACGCGTATAGAAAACAGGTCGTTCTTCGGCGTGCGAATTGTACAAACACCGTTTTGCAATCTTTTTAAAACGTTTTAGAAGCAGTTCGAACATTTATGATGTAATGATGTCGACAGGACGTAGCGAGGTAGGTGAATATGACGTGTAATTTAAAGGAAACAGAGCGATAAAGAAGTGGTGGTGATAATAGCTTTCAGGAGCGGTGTGCGTCTTGTTGCATTCCTCGTCCAGCATTACCTGGGACGCGTCAGGGCGTACTTCAGAGAAGAGAATCTTTACTTTTGTGCACGGGCGTGTCCCCTATCAGAGTTC
The DNA here is from genome assembly GCA_039619475.1 of Icerya purchasi. Classification (NCBI taxonomy): domain Eukaryota; kingdom Metazoa; phylum Arthropoda; class Insecta; order Hemiptera; family Monophlebidae; genus Icerya; species Icerya purchasi. Next base: position 292,339,530 of record CM077115.1, on the reverse strand, counting down.
GTTCCCGGACTGGCTGATTTTTCGTTTGTTCAGTGACGTAATTTTATTTCCCATTGAAAAGCGCGCCCCGGTGCTTAAATTCTTTAATTTGTACTATTATTTCACGAAAGATAAATAATAAAATCGGCGCAAAAAACACACGTCACGTATCCTGGAGAGCTTCAGCGCCTAATCTCAGACTGTTAACGTGTACGTGCCTTTCGCTGAGCACGCTTCTATAAATATGAAGGTAGAAACGGTTTTCTGACGGATGCCGAATGAAATATAAATCAAACGAAGAATGCAACTGCAAATCAAAAATAATCTCGTTCGCCATTTTGAACATTTCCCGTAGAGTATTAAAGAAAAAAATCGCAGTAAGCGAAAGAAAAGTTGGCTTCTGTTGGTGCCTAAAAAGTGCTAAAACCTGTACACGCTATCTGGACTTGTTGTTTTTTTCCCCATTTTTCTTCATTAAGGTGATACTGCAACGTCGGTTAAAGACACGCGCACGGTAGGGCGGATAAAAACATTTTAATGTTTGTTGTCTAACAAGTCAAGGTGAGAAAACTACGTGGATTATGTAAATTGGAGCAGAGTTGGTATGTTTTAAATAGAAAGAGACGTTTGTTGTTTGGTCGTGTAGGACTAAATGTGAATAGGTGGAAGTAGTGTATAAATACCGCACCTGGCGCTACCCCAAAACCGTGTCCGCATGCTAAAAACTAGCCCAAGTATTTTTGTTTAAGGGGTCGAAAAGTAATCCTATTTCTTGTTCCAGAGTGCAAAATTCATCCAAATTTCCTTCGGTTCCCCGAATTTCTCTCAAATTTACCCGGGGTCTTCTTGTTCCATTCTACTGTAGTCCCGCTAATCTGAACCCCAAAACTGTGTCCAAAGGTCGAAAACTAACCCGAATTTTTTGATCAGGTGGCAAAAAGTAACCCCAAATTTTATTCCAGAGCTATATAAAGTAAGTTATTTTTTAAGTTTACTTGTATATAATTAAATTATAACCCAATTTCCGGTCCAAAGATCCAAATTTCACTCAAACGTTTTAGCCGAGGTCAGTCTGGAAATTCGATCACCCGCCCACAGAAACGGCTCCAATCACTGAACTGTTGTATGAAGATATCCAGTATTCAGAACTATATAAAAGTTAACCTCAGTAATCCAAAACGAACCTTAATCCTCTTCGTTCATTCATCCCCCTTTTAGCGTCGTATTAAAGTATATAATTTACATATTTTTCCAAGGGGGTAATATTTCTTTTATTATTTTTATCAATAATATTATTTTTAATCAATTGCAATACATCCTAATATAGTACTTCGAAGGGTATTTTTAAAATGTAATACCTCGATGAATTATTTTTAATAATAAAACTGCTAAACGTCATTTTAATCAGCGAATTAAATTATGTACGTACGCATATAGATCTCACGATCTCTTCCACCATTGACACAAATATTTTCAGTCGTATACCTACGATTGTATAATTCATCGATATAATGCCGCATTGAAATATACTCAAATAATTATATACATTTATTTTTCGGTCCGTGATTATTTTTATTTCGATTGTGCTTTTGAATTTCTATAAAATTTTAACTCTCGGATATGGAAAATCTCGGGACAATAAACATTTTTCTTCGGTGTCGTAATTATTTTTAATATTATACACATCTCCGTATAGTTAATTAATAAAGAAAGGAACTAAAATCCCCACCCCCACCCATCCACCCCGGGCTACATCACAGCATTGTTGCTGCAAATGTCAATCTTCCTTTACCAGGAATGGCATCAACCTTTGTCTGCACAAGACCCGCTATTTACCGTTATATGGTAGAAGAATATTTTTTCAATTTATTCAGATACACACACGCACATAAAAATCAACATCATTGCCATTTGTGTTGCCTTCGAGGAGCGTACATCGCATTGTTGCAACCGCCGATCTCTGCATTTCCTAGAAAAACAATCGCTAAGAAGCCCCCGCCCCCGCCTTGAAGCGTGTATCAGGTACCGTTATTTCCATTCCTTTGTAGAGGCCTCCTAATTTACATCATCCATGTACCTTTACCAAGAATCAGGGAGCAATTTCTCCAGCTGAAACCGGGTTGTCTGTCATGTTGCACACTGCACTAGAATAGCGTCTCCACTAGTAAATAAATAAGAGAAACATTTTTCTTTTTTTTTTCATTTTTTTTTATTATTTGATTTTTTACAATATTTCAAAAAAAAAAATGTACAATGCAAGTATGTAATTTTAACATATAATAATACAAATATTTCAACAACATAATGTTAACTTTACCCGTTTCTCCGTTTCTTCGCGCTGTCGGCAGTTATTTCCTTGGAACTTTGCTTTTCATACAATACTGGAACTTTCGCATTTAACTCATTTATTATTTGACCAAGTGCTAAAATTCCTCCATTTACTTCGTTTTTATGTTTTGAAATTTGCATGGTTAATGATGAAAGTTCGTTCGATAACGTATCTAATTTATCCGATAGTTTTTTAATACCTACTTCGTACGATGAAAACTTAATTACCGCCATGGCATCTTTAAATTTCAACACATCGTCGTTCGTCGCATCAATTTTACTTGAAAGTTTACTCATTTTCGCAATATTATTATCGGTAATTTTACCATCAAAATCGTTATGCAAAAAATTATCCTTTTTTTCTGTAACAAACGAATCTGCTTGATCAACTTTATAACGTACATCACGTATTTTCGCAGCTGTGTGAGTTTTCAGCAGTTTGTAAGACACCGCCTCAGTGTCCGAGGATTCTCGATGTATCACGTTTAATAATCGTTTTCCTTTAAAATTAAAATTTCCGTTCGAATCTGAATCAATACTTGCACTTTCAGAAGTTTTGCACCATCTGGCATATATTTTCCGCTATTATGAAGTGGCATTGCATAAACCGAATATTTACTGAAACGCTATTATCTATCCAGAAATTTTCAGAACTCGGGAATCCTAACCACTTCACTGATAATTTTCCATCTTGACGTCGAATCTCAATTAAATATACGTCTGGGTAAGATGTTTTTTGTAATTCTTCCGCATAAAAAGCGCCGACTAACGATTTATCAGTTCTGTCTTGTAACATTTACGTCGTAGGAAAAGTAGAATTCACCGTATTTATAGTAAATAATTCACCTGTCCAGTTCGGAGTATATTCTCTATTAATGTTTCGACTTTACTAATACGAACTAAGTCGTCAACGTTAAAAATTTTCGACCTGCTCGGGGGAGAGAAACGATCGGCATCTTTACCGCATTCTTTTGCAATATTTCCGACAACTTGTCCTTTAACGTTCTTATTTACATCAGCAGGTGTAAATTTTATCGTACGGTGAATTATATTTTAGGGTAAGTTCGGACAAAATTTGTAGCCAGCGTTTATTAAGATTAGCGGTAAATTCTTTCCATATCCAATTCTTTATCGTACGATTAAACAGTTTTACAATACTCGCTTTAAGCGGCGAATTATAAATTAATATTATAACGATTTTAAACAGCTCGTACTTGAGAATTATAAAATTCGGTAATCCGATCTGTTGGCAAATGATTAGGAGAGGCTAAACGCCTCTCTCCGCTAAAATTTTTTCTATCGTTTTAGCAATTATTGGACCGCACTTTTTCTTTATAGGAATGGTCCACACATATTTAGAAAACACATTTATTACGGCTAATATAAATTTATGTCCTCGATTAAATCGTGCATATCAATCAAATCTGCTTACTATAAATCGTTTAATCCAAAAATCTGTACGCATCGTGTCGGATATCCGTTTTCGCGCGGGTTTATGAAGTTCATCTGCTATGCCGCGTTGTAACGATTTCGATGCAGATGTTTGTTTATCTTTTTCTAATTCTAGTACTATCAATATGGTAGTTGTGAATGTATCCTTCTTCAGCCAACTCTTCCTCGATTGCTAAAATTTCGTTTCCTACACCTGTATTACCATTTTGTTTAGATGCATTGCTGTAATCGTTCAACTGATTCATTAGAATCGTTCCAATATTCAATACATTGATTTCCAAGACTTACTTTATATATACGATTCTTCTTCTTCACACTCAAAAATTTTTCGTAATAGCTTTTTCCGCTACTTACGTTAGATTGAAATAACGGCCTCATTACTTTTTTGTATTTTATATTGTCAAGACCTTTCAATGCACCATTAGCACGCAAATGGGAACCCGTAATTTCCTGTAATTGTTTTTATATCGCTAAATCATCATCAGTATACTTGTTTCCCATCGACTTCGGTCTCCAACAATAAATGCATCAAATTCGGGCAGTACGGAAATGTGTTTCGTTTACTTCCCATTCCTAAATATATTTCTCCACAATCTTTATTTCAAGAAATAAATGTTGTACCCAAAACATATTCCTTCTCGATAGGACTATATCGTATTCCATATATTTTATCTCTAGCTTCAGGATAATCATCATCATCATCTTTACGAAATTAAGTTATTCCACTTAAATTAAATGAATCAGTTCCTAGATCCTTTTTAATTTCATCATCACTATTACCTATATCCTCAGCTTTATATTTTTTATCTGTACTTTGCACTAGTTTTCGGTTTGCAACCGATGAAGAAGAATCAGTTATTGTATCAGCATCCTTTTTCATACTTTTTGCTTCTCGGATCTCTGACAACGGTTTCATGATCCAAAGATCGATGTTCAATACAACAGACGTGCGCATATCAACGATATAACTCAGTTACTTGTGAAGAATTATTATTTTTTTCCCCCCAGGAATGTGATATATCGTTGAAAATATCACGCTATTTGTCGAGAACGAAACCGCACTTTATTTCTGGTGAAAAAGTTCAAAAAAGCACAAAAAACGACGTATCCCTTACCGCAGTCAGTATTACAGTTAAAAATTTTGATCACCGTTAAAAATATGCGCATCCCTGTATATTTCTCTAGTTTGGAACATCATCTGGGTTTCCAATGTTAAAATTAAGCTCCCACAGCGCTGAAAGCTCAAAAATTTAGTATATTTTTTTTTCTAGTCATGTGAAATATCGATGGAAAGATCACACTCTATTTGTCAGGAACGTAATCAAATTTCATTTCTTTAACGAAAAACTTTTGAACTTCCTGAAAATTACAAAAAAAAGCAAAAAATGACTTGATCAGCGCTGCCAGTATTACAGTTAAAATTTTTAAACAAGATTAAAAATATGCGCATCGCCGTATACTTATATATTTCTTTAGTTTGAGCATCCGAGTTTCCAAGTTTGAATTTGGACCCTCGGTCTGTGAAAAGCTCAAAATTTTTGAAAAACAATTTTTTCCCCCAGCATGTGATGTGTTGTTGGTGGAAAGATTGCTTTTTGTCGGGAACAAAATCGTATTATTGTTTTCTTTGAAGAAACTTTCAAAGTTGGCGAAAAGTTGAAAAAAGTATCAAAAATGACGTGTCCCTATTTGCAGCGGGAAAAATCTGATTTCTTTGTTTCAAATTTAGTATTATGTAAATGTAAATTATGGTTATATCTTGACATGAAACATCATGCTTGACTAGACTTGATTTTTTTTTTTTTTCATGACGCAGAATATGGCGCTCAACCCGCTCAAATGCGGTTGATATAATTTTCGATAAGACAGTTTTGAGAAGTCCTTTTAAAAAATCTGCAAATGTTTTCGATTTTTAAGCTATAAAAAGACATTCTCGTATCAACGAGGAAAAAAATGAAAATTTATCGCAACGGTCTAACTCCAGCTTAACGTGTAACACACCGAAAATAGCCGACACAATAAAATTAATAAATAGTATTATGATTTGCAATATGATATGTAAGAAAAATATGAATATACGCGTAAGTGCAGAGATCTGTTTTTGTACCGTTTACATGACGTTTACAGAAATATAGTACCCGTTGTTGCAGATTACAAAAAAAAAGAAATTAAAATCTTCCACAAATGCCGCATTGGTAAAAAAAATTATTTCTTTTTTTTTTTTTGCGTGGGCGCGCCAGCGGCATTGACCCAAAAACAGGAAAAAATAAGCTAAAAAACTGAATAACTAGGCGGTCCGAAATGGACGCCACAAACGACAGCAGTGCGGACACCACAGAAGATAAGGGAAAGGAGAGGGTTATAGGGAGACCTGATGACAAGAAGTGACTGTGTAAAAGGGAGCGTTCGTTACGAAAAGCAGTACACTCGAAGAGAAAATGTGATCAGCATCACATATACGAGACGGATCACACAATCGTGAAGAGAACAATAAGGAGAAGTCGACAGATCAAATCGAAAGCGGGAATAGATGATTGATCCGGAGACGAAATAGGGAGACAATAGAAGAGCGACGACCGAAAGGAATAGAGTGTAACTAAGACAGGGAACGCTGAATAAAACGGTAATGACGATCAGAAAAATGATAAATTTCAAGCGTTTGGAAAAAAGTGAATATTCTAATTGTGCCTTTAAAATGTCTAAACATGGCTAAAATATTTTTTTAATAGTCTACCGCGTGATAAAAAAGAAAACTAAAAAAAAAAATCAATTTATCGTTGTACTTGGTAAAAGTCTAATAACCTAATTCTGAATCCTGTGCAGCCGGTTTGAATCTGTCCAAATTTATTTATTTATTTTTTCTTCGGACAACCGAAACAAACTTTTTCATTTGTCCTTTTTTAATGTAGTTTAAAATGTTTTTTGAAACATCCTGAAAAATTAACGGGAAAACAGTGGCCCAAATAGTCAGCACGCGAATATTGAATCACGAACGGAATTGTAGTGTTAAAAGTGTCATTTTGACGGAATGATCTGAACCGCCTGAAAATTTCCACCGTCGCAACTGATTTGTTGATCGATCGATCGCTAAGAGGATCTTTCATAAATCGCTTATACGCTTAAGAAAATTTTTTGGTCATTTTGTCGATTGAGCGCTAAAGGCGCCACTGGAACTGTAAGAAAATGTGATGCGCTCGTGTTTAGACGTTTATTTATCCATTAATTTCAAAGACAAACGAATTTTACGGCATTGCAAAACGGAGATGTGGCTGCGTGAATGCTGTTCGCAGATGGCAATCGCGAAATAGTGCATGGACTAAAAATAGCGGGGGCGACCCGAGAGCTCTAGGGTAGGATGAAATTATACGAGAGGCGATGGAAGAGAAGTGTCGAGCAAAACTGTTTGTACTGCGGCAAGTTGGGTGGAATTTGGCGCGGCTTTATTTCCAGTCTAATAGCGGAAAAACGAACACATTGGAAGAAAATTAGACTGGAAAGCGTCGAGATCAGCTTTATTCGCGAAAAGCGCCGAGTAAGAGAGGCGAAGCAGCCATTGTTATTCTTGTTACGTAGCGGCAGATCGTCGTATTGTACTTTCGTTACGCTGTAATGTTGGAGAAAATTCGGAAAAATTCCAGGCGAACGATTGTTGCAAGTTGGCAGGCTGCTGCGCGTACGGCGTGCCGTTATCGGGTATTTCTGTGTTCTCGGCAAAAATGCCTCATGGGGCAGTGGCGCGCACAGCGGAATATCGTAGCGAGCGGAACGTTCTTCCCGTTTAAATCCCATCAAAATAGAAACTATCACGCGTGTGCTTCTTAGGCATGCGCCTTTTCGCCGGTTTAACGACGAAAACGTTGCCGCAAACGAGGCAAATCGCAAAGAAAAGCCGACTATCGGCGAAACAGGAAAACAGAGACGGAAAATAACAAGAGCAATTGATAAAAAATAAAAATTAAATTTTTTCAGACTTGCTGGGGCGCGCACATCGCACTCTACTAATCTCGTCCGAAGTCATCGCCGCCTCTTCTTATACGTTCTTCAATGTTTTCCATCGATACCTTGAAAAGGCTTTTTGCACTCTCGAACACATCGATGTTCAATACAGCTACCGATTGAAGAAATTCAAACGGGCTGTTAGTTTTACGCTAACAAGTGGCTGTAGCTTATCGGCCGAGTCCGGATTTTATTAAATTCGCCAACCGCCCAGCGGCTCGATGAAATTAATCCCAGTTTTCGGCGGACTGCTATGCGCTTTAATTCGGCTACGTAACTTCTGCTCGCTCGTGCTTTTACGGAACTTCGGCGGGCTATTACACACTAGCAGCCCATCGTAGACGGATAGTCACGTGGCCGGAACGACTGAGCCAGCGCTACGTCTCGGGGCCACGATTTTTTTGCAAACGAGCGGCGACCAATGGAATTAAAAAAACAACAATCGACAATAGTTATGTGCAAGATAAATTAGCCGTGAAAAGTCGTACGCATATGGATAGCGATAACATTCAGTTTCAAACGGAGTGTGCCACACCTATGTCTGCGCAACAAGAAGCTCATCCGTTCCTGGTTGGAGAGATAGGGACTACAAAAAAGGATACATCGTTATAGCATAGCAACGAAAAAGCATAAAATTCTTGTTCATATAGACTCTAATATCTGGTTTAGTGGAAAAAAACGATTTAATAATAGCGAGATTAAGTAGTAAAAGGAAAAGTAAATGAGGCGAAATTCGAGTCTGCGGATTACGGAAAACAACAACAAAGACAGAACGCAAAGAAGAAAAATAACAGTAAAATGAAACGTGTTTATAAAGAAAATCAAATAATTAAAAAGTAGCAGCGCATTAGCAGTCGCATGAGACAGTTACTCTGAAAGTCGTTACAATTTTATTCTAAATTAAAATCTGTACGAGTAGCAGTATACAAATGAATTAAGCCAATCAGTTTTACACAAACGTAAATAATAATAAAACGGAAATTTCGATTTTTGTCGCAAACACTGACAGTCATAGCAGACCATACGATGGCACTGGGTTAATGTATTTGTCGAGTATATTGACGAGTTATGAAAAAAAAAAAAAGTAAAAGAAAAACGTCTTCGGTCAGTCAAATGTCTCATTGTCTCCAATTCCAAAAGTGTTCTTCAAGCTATTTCTCCTTCTCCATTCCTCCAACTCTATTATTCTCTCAATTCGTTTTCTCATATCCAATCTACTCTCATCTCGCTCTTTTTTACTTGTGTGGGTTCCTAGCCATTCTGGCATCGAGGGCAACAAGTCAGCGGATTTTCTAATCTTTTCGGCCGCCCGCGATGGTTCTTTATTCTGCAATATTCCTATCTCAGGCATTCCTTTATTCCCGACTTATCTTTCTTTATTTTCTAATCCCGCTTCTCATTATCTTCAAATTCAGCCGGTTCCCTGTTTTCAGCCGTCGTTTCATTCCTCTTCTTATCAATCAGACTGACTCCCTTCTACTCTCTTGTTTTCGTTTTTCCCTGTCCCCCTCTCCCGATTGCCCCCTTCATAATTCCATCTCTACTCCACTATATATATATATATATATATATATATATTTTAAACCACATCTTTTTTGAATGTCCCGCACTTGATCCTTGAACGCTCTGTTTTGTGCTCCAAAATCTTAACACTGGATCTCTTCCTGCTCCTTATAACTCTTCCTTTGTCCTTTCCCTTCCGTCTCCAGATGTGATTCCTGTACTTTAAAATCTTTCCTAAGCTCTATTTCTAATCGTCTCTCTCCTTATACTGTTTCTTTTTTTTTCTTTTTTTTACTTGGGCACGTCAGGACATTTACCTAACCCAAAGCACCAACAGAATGATGAAACGTAGGAATAATTTGTAGGTTATATCAGGAAGCGATTTTTTATTTTTTTTTTATTTTTAAAATAAGTTGTGGGTCTCACTGAGCAAATATGCCCGTTGTGTGAGCGCCCAACACTATTATTTAGCGTTTATTTAAGATAGAAACAGAATACAAAAATTAAACTTATTCTATAAATCACAAAAATTATTTAAAACATTAGTTAACAGTATACATACGCATATTGATACATAAGACGCCACGTAATATATATATTTGTACACCGGAAATGCAGATAGCTTAATATTTTAAATCGATAACGTGATCTTCTCCTCCGTATTCGCTCTCTCATTCACACTCTCTTCTCACTTCACGCTATCCGCATTGAAATGCTCTGGGTCCCCAGTCATATGGGGATAGAGGGTAACGAAATGGCAGATTCCTTGGCCCAGATTGCTGTATCCTCCCGCTTTTTTTTCTCTAAAATTCCCGTTTCGAATTTACTCCCATTGTGCAAAAAGTTTCATGTTAGATTTTGGTCAGATTTTTACGTTTCCTCCTTTTCTAATCATCCTTCCTTTTATTTTTCTATCCAACCTAATCTTCCTACGCGGCCTTGGTTTTACGATTTTCCTTCGCTTCACCGCTCCGTTATTGTCCCTATTATCCGTTTACGTCTGAATCATACTCTTCTTCCTTCCTCACGTTTTCGTTTTCATCTCGCTCTTTCCCCTTATTGCTCTCTTCATCCTGACGACGAAGCCGTCTGTGATCCTGACCATATCCTCTTTGAATGTCCATCTCTCGTGAACGAACGTACCTCTTTGTATTCCAATCTGCTGTCACTCAAACTCCCTACTCCTTATTGTGCCTCATATATCTTATCGTTTCCGTCGATCTCAGTTGTTCCTATCCTCAGTTCCTTTATCTTATCAATAGCTGACCGAATCTACATTTAACTGATCCTTCTCCTTCCTTTCGTTTCTGGGCGAAGATCCTTTGTTGATATGCCCAAAGGGGGGTTTAAAAAAAAAAAAAAAAAAAAAATCTTCTGTGGGAACTTGTATTAGGATAGACACGATAAAAACAAGGTTAATGTCCGTAAATAAATAAAAATAAAGGGTAGTGGGCTATACTTGATCTTCAATCTTTGCACCATTCCTTCAGCCATTTTTGAACCTCCTTTTTCCACACACCAATTTTTTTCCCCTCTAGTATAGAAACAGAAGAAATGAAGGTAGCCAATAGGGAACAACAGAAGGAGAAGAAAAAGCAGGAATGTAGTGGGCACAGTAAGGAGTCGGGAGGCTAAGGCTAAGAAAATTAGAGGACTGCGCGTTCCGAGGAGATAGAAGAGCATTCGAATAATAGAAAGTGATTTGCATCACAGGTCAAATTGAAGATAGCAGGATGGAAGGGACACATTGGGGTTTCTTCATATCATTAGTTTCAGAAGAAATGATTGCTATCCGTTTTTTGCATTCTTCTGGCACGCTATGCATTTTCACCAAATAAACGGGGCTATTATTCCACAATGATCATCAATAGCTAACAGTGTGTGTCCTTGAATGACATTCCCGACTGCGTAGTTGAAGGACCGGTTATCTGAATACCGAGATAAATATCTGCTTTTTTTTTTGTTCATAACTTTTTTTTTTTCATTTTGTGGGTACGCTAACGAAGAGCAACAGTCGAATCAACCAAAGTTAAAGCTCAAAAGGAGCATAACATATTTTAATTTGTTGCGAGATAGAATGAACGAAAGAAGCTAGAATAGGAACAACTGACTCAAGGAAGGAGAACATAAGAGGCACATTGTGTGGAGTGTAGGAGGGCCAAGATCCAAAAGCCGAGAATAGAAGAGAGAACGTTCTGAAGAAAGTGAGGAATAGAAAACTTCGCACGCGTCCCTTGATTTGACCGTTATTTATTTATTTCGAACATTAATTCATGCCGGGTGATATTACTTAGTAGAATTGTTTACGTTGCTAAGCCGGCGGGGGAGCTTTTTAGACAAATTGTAAATGCCATTTGTCCCATATGTTAAAGATTATTTCCCGGTTTTTTTTTGTCCGAGGAAAAGCCGCTGTTAAAGAAGTGTGTCTGTTGGAGGCCAGGTTATCTTCATTCTTTAAAGGTCTTAGCTGTAGCTAAAGAAATTTCGTAAGAACGAGAAGACGAAACTGCAGTTTAAGAATAGCCGCATTAAAGCGCTGAAAAAACGAACAGCCGAAAACTGGGGGATTACTTTAACGGATCGATAGACCACTATAGTTGACGAATTTAACAGAACCGAAACTGCTGACGTCCTGCACTCCTGCCGGTCAATCGGATTTTCGAATTCTCCAATCGGGGTAACCTATAGTATTCCTTATCAATAATCATCCTTGTTTCAGAGCATAAAAGACCTTTTTTTTTTTTTGTTTTCCAAGTTGAAGACACGTTTAATTATGGAAGATGTGTAGATCTTTGACGGCAAGAAAATATGAAAGGAGACAATAAGATGATATTGAAATGTAGAAAGTTGGCTAATTTCTGAAAATCATTATTATGCAGGCTCTAAGGTGGCGGCGAGTTCTTTGTTTGCTGGAATTTTATAACGATGCTTTGGTTAGCGCCTTACGATGTTGATCGTAATAAGACAGTTAAAATCACCACACACCGGGTGGTAATCATTTTGGAAATTAATCGCACGCGTGTGATATGTTTGCGTTATATTTTATTTTCAGTAATGTTCGGTGTGTCGTAAAATGTGGGGAATAGAATGTTTAAACGTGTAGCATGTTTTAGAAGTGACGAATTTTTCTTTCTTTAATAATTGTCGTCCACTTTGACCATTACAGGTATTGCTGCCGGATCATTCATTTCCCTCTTCGGTTTCTTTCCGTACCTCTTCGGAATTGCCAAGTTCACTAAGCCCATATCCATTAAAAACCAACCCACCCCTTTCTCCCTTGTGAATACTATTCTTTTTTCCAGGTTAATTCCCCGAACGTGTTCCAATTATCTCCAGGTCGCTAGCTTTCATATCAAACACGTGCCCGTTGTGTCTCCTTTTTTTTTTTTTTTTTTTTTTTTTGACTTTTGGATGGGGCATCCATTTTCGCTAGACATTCACTATTAATCGTCTATTTGTTTGTTGTTTTATTTTTTTCGGAGTTTTTGTTGTTTTTTTGTTTTTTTTCGATTAAATACTGAAACGTGTCGGTAAGCGTGATTTCGTATACGTTCAAAGATTTTACTAATTTTCCGAGCTTTATTTAATTTTTCCTCGACCGGCCATTTCACTTTTACCCGATTTCTTCTTTATTTATCTATCTCGTCGCCGGGTTTTGTTATTTACAGTTGATAAATACACGGTTCTGTATAATAATCGGTAACCACTCTTAACCTTTGTGCTTCGGTTTCTTTTTAAGATGCTCTGTTCAATTTTAATCCGACGTACCACCGACTTGTTCAAACTCAACAGAGTTTTATGGCACATTTCTTCCGCTCAACTTGTGTTTATACTAGCAGTGTCGTCGACAGCTGCAGAACGAAGGTTATATATTTTTCCACCTGACTCGCTCTATTTCGTTCTTTCGGTCGTGTTTTAACAATACATGCATTGATATTATAAGTTATGTATTTTTAAACCTTAAATTACGTTACAAAGTTATAGTTTTAAATATTACTCGGACACAAAGTACCTTTTAATTCGTTAAAACATACAACATTTATTTATATTAAATTATTACTTAAAATAAAAGTTACAGACATTATTATTCACAAAAAATATATATAAAAATCCGTCCTACCGGTTTCGTCTACTTGACATATTCATGGACTGAATTTTCAGTCCATGAATATGTCAAGTAGACGAAACCGGTAGGACGGATTTTTATATATATTTTTTGTGAATAATAATGTCTGTAACTTTTATTTTAAGTAATAATTTAATATAAATAAATGTTGTATGTTTTAACGAATTAAAAGGTACTTTGTGTCCGAGTAATATTTAAAACTATAACTTTGTAACGTAATTTAAGGTTTAAAAATACATAACTTATAATATCAGTGAAACAAACGTTTACAGGAAGAAATAATACATAATACATGCATTGATGCGATCCCGTATACTCTATTAACTTTCGTTTTTATTTTATTGATTTTATTGATTTTATTGATTTTATTGATTTATTTCGTATTTCGTTATTTACTTTATAAGTAATATTCGGGATTGTTTATAGTATTTATTTTTCAGCACATATTCGTCAGATCCTTATATTATTCCCTTTTTTTCGAATTACCCGTTTATTTAATCAAGACGTACTTGCCGGAAACACATTCTACCAATCAGTCTCCTGTATTTATTACATAAACGATCATGTTGAATTTCAATTATAAAACCATCTGCTTGCCACACTGAAAAATATTTCAGCGACATCAAGACGTAATTCTTCGAATTCAAATGAAGTCGATAGTCAAGTCGTCCGCGAATGAAAAGGAAAATTAATTTTTCCACAAATTTACCTGCTCACGCGAAAAAATTGAAAAAAAGAGAACCTTTTTTTCGGATCTTCCAACCAGTTTCCTTGAATTTAAAAACACTCTCCTCAGTGTTCTTCGGGAAGTGTCGCTTTTTTTTTTTAAAAAACACGAGCAGTATAGTTCCCTATATTGGTTTCAAAGTTGACATTGAAAAGAAATGAAACAAATACGTACAGACGGCGGTTATTTTATTTGTGTGATCCAAAAATACATGAAAAGTGAAGAAATTATTTTGATATACACCACAACGAACTCATTAGCCCTCTTATTTAGAAATGAAAACAAATAACAAATTAGAATAGTATTCTGTGAAGTAGGAATAAACGAAAAAGGAGTTTTTTTATCTGGTGCTTACTCTGTAAAAATTGGTTTATTTTTATTTGATTTCGATTAGAAATTTTATTACACCTGTATGTTCTGTCTTTAAGTGCACACAAGCTATTACAGAACTTTGTACAACGTACAAATGTAACCCGTTTCTTTTGCAAAAGCCCACTATGACGTCAGGAGTGTTGGAGAGGATATTGTGCACAGGGGCACGGGGACCTCCATATTATGCGCTCTCCAGTGTTGCGTAAACTGCTTGCTATTGTAAATGAAATGCGTCGCAGTTGGTTTGTTTGGTAGCCCACATATACGGGACAGTTCGTTGCTAGGGGGCTGTTGGTATAAAGAGGATTGTGTAACGCAGCAGTATGTAGGATTGAATACTGTTTTCTATTTATTCCATCGGGAGGCCACCAGATGTTTCTCAGAAAATTTTTTTGTGCCATCTACTCAGAACTCCACTCCTGTTTGCATATGCTTATAAATATATGCAATAGTGTGCGGAGATTCTCTGGCATTGGTGCATATATTGTAGAGCGTGCTTCGAGGTCAACTTGCGGCTTATATAAATCACTCTGGAGGATCCCTTGAAATTACTGAACTTTTACTATCGCGGCGGCATATTAGATACAAAGTGGCCAGTTAATGTGTGATGATCAGTTCCTGCCGGTAATGGTGTCTATTTAATTCGACATGCTGAATATAGCAGACGATTCCGCATAATACCAAGTTCTCGACTTGATAGCAGCAGACTGCTGGTGCTCTGCCGTCAGTGGATACACGCGTATAGTCTTTGTCTCTAATACGATATCCTACATATTCTCGCGCTGTGAATGTCTACTATACTCAACGAGCGGTAAGGTCAAAAGCCCCCCCCCCACCAGGGTGGTATCCGTGTTGCATAACTCAGAGTGGATTTCGGAATGGACCTTATATTGTAGGTTGGTAATGTTCTGAGAATTTCCGGCACGGAATCGTTGAAAAAAATAGGATTATACGGCGAGTTAAGGGTTTGTCACAACTCATTAGATGGCTCAGATACAAGTAAATGTAATTCTAATAGGATAACGGAGGACATCCGGATAGCGCACATAGACTTACAAATGGTGAGGACAGGCGCGCCCGCCCAGGATATATCGAAGTGCTGAATGGTGGATTATACCTAAGAATTTTAACCGGGGCGAATCCAGAGAGACATTTTGAGAAGGGAAATTATATAATTACGTAATATCTTATATGGTACACGGTAGATTTGAGAAATACCTGGTTTCATAAACAAAATCAAATAGCGACCATTTTGGAAATTTAAAAATGTGTTTTAAGAATATATAATTATTGTAATTTAATTTAAATTTTATTTTTAGGCGAAAAATGAAAAAGTTATAAAATTATACCTAAAAAATGGTACTTTCTAATTCGAATAGTAAATTACTAGAAGAAATAGAAAGATAGTATTTTTATCAGACTGCACTTCTTTTTCATTTTTGCCGATAATCCGATCCGAATTTTTTGTTCGTAACCAAGTAAAAAAAATACATATATTTTTCAATGAACTATTTTCATCTACATATACATTACAAAATAAAAATTAAATAAAAAAGGCAAAAGATCGATGACAATTAATAGAATAAAAACGTGACAATAATTAAATCCGTAGGGGTAACATTTATACACAGATCTTTTATTAACAAATTTTTTCATCGAGGTTTCGGTTCTTTGGGTAGGGGAGATGAATGTGAGTTTAGTGGCTGTGGAGTACACCTGACACCCGTAATTAATTCTTGAAACGACTAACGATTTATATATATATATATATATATATTAAAGAGAACCTTTGAATTTATATTGCATTTAGAGTAGGGTAAATATTTTATGATTGAGGGGAGAAATTTAATACATTTTTGCTTTACTTCGGTTATATGGTAACGCCAGAGGATAGTTCAAAATCAAATAATAGTCCTAGAAATTTGAATTTTGTATTAACCGTTAATGGAGTATTTTTTAAATTCGAAGATACACTGGAGCATGATAGACGCTCCATTAAAATAGGTTAAAGCAATGTTTAGGTACTATCATTAAGTGTACAAAATACTTAATTCATTTAAAGTTTTTAGATCGTTTCAAATCTAGATATAATTAAAAGGTTGATATAGCAGATGCAAAGATATTAACGTCATATAAAAAATTTTCCCTCTAGTTATTACGTAAACAAAGTAAGCCCCATACTCTCAGCAAGGAGTCGTGTAAATGAAGCTTCTACAGCATACTGAGGCTAATGGATATTAGTGTTCCCCTTTTTCCTTAGTATCTACATTTACTCCCGTATAACTAATCTTAAATATTTTAGATATTGTGTGTGTGTGTGTATACACAACTTGAGATTAATTCGAATCCAGAACGAAACCACCCTCTGGGTTTGGTGGCCATATAGGTCAACTACTATATTCTGGAGCAGTATTTTATTATTATATAAATGCAGACGACGCAGTGTCACATCGATTGTTATTGTTTGGTTTTTTATTAAAAAATTAATTTCCGAGTCTGGGATTGTTTTAAATATTTTATTCAATTTGCTTTGCATTTTTGCCGTTACTAGTGAAACCATCGATAAAGAGTTATCCTGGAAGAATGGAAACTGAATGTGCGAATGAAACACCATGATCTAATGAAGAAGTTGAAATAAAAATATACATTCGCTTTTATGCTAATCGCGGTTCAGGGCTTATATATTGTGAAATTTTATATATACATATAGACAGAAGCCATTTACTGCTATCATTTTTCGAATTTTCATCTAATTGAAGACGCGTGTAATTTGCTTTTGTTTCATTTGACTTAATATTTATTTTTCTACGCAAAACTGGCTTCTGACTATTTACCTATTTTACGGCATGCCGAACGAAATAAATGCTAATCGTGCTCCGCGCTGAATACCCCGGGATGTCAAAAAATTGAGACGACCTTTAAATATTAAACGGATGTTGCGATAGTAGCTCATAAAAAAAGTCAATTAAACTTGGCGGAAAAACAACGATCGAAAAATAGCTTAACCACCGAATACTCTACCTGAGAAAATAACAGTGTAACATGGAGCGTTGGTATTAGAAGTTAATCGGCATCAAAAATTAGGAAATATCCTATGCCGAAGAATTTCCCGCAGTCTGCTACAGAAAAAAACGCTCTCTATTCATATTGTGTTAAGTGAAATTTAAGATGCAATTTAAAATATAAATTCCTTCTTCATTTTTATTTTTTAAAGGCAGGTAATTTACCGCAAACAAACTATAAATATAATCTCGAAAATATAGCATTTCCGGAATAAAATCAATATATATATATAACGGACGTTTAAAATATTCAAAAATTTCTAGTTACTCCGAAATGCATCGAAAAAAAAATACTCGACGTCATCTGCTTATATAGAATAACATTTTCCACATAACGTGTTTTTTTTTCTTTATTTAGTGTAAATTTGTTGAATGCAACCATTTATACCATTTATTCGGAAAGGTTATATTTGAAATGTTTTGAATACCTATCAAAAATTGTTCGCTATTAGATTTTGGACACGATTACAAAGTATAATTCCTACAAAGTGAAAATATGTAGCAATTAAAAACGGATTAATGCAATCACATACTACATCGTAACGAAAAAGGACTCAAAAATAAAAAAACGATAAAATCATTCCACGAACCTCCGATATCGATTATTTTCCAGTCATCGCGCTATTACGTAAAACCAAATCATTGGTTGAAATATTATAATCTGCACATCTGTGGTAGCCATCTCTTTTCATTCTTAATACAAAAGACAGTTTGGTCTTTCGAAAGTCTGTAAACAATGTAATAAACGATACCGCAAAATTCCTCCATAACTCTAGTTTAAATTACCGTATGAAAACCAAAAAATAAAATCAAGCCCCGCCTGTTGCACACTACTCTGCGTCGAATGGACAAAACTGCTGCCTTGCAATTAATCATATCGTGCGGAATAGAATTAAAAAATTTTCAAAATGAACACCAATATTCTAATAAAATTACCGATCCGTAAAGAGAAATTTATGACTGCAATTAAACAGAGCTATTACAGCGGGTGATAGACAAGCTCGGAAAGCATGGTAGAGCATTTGGACTTCTGATGAACACATGGAAAACAAAAGTTATGGTTTTTTCGAAGAAGCCAACCAAATGAACCCTGGAAATTAATGGCGTAGAAATAGAGCAAGTCATGTCAATCAAATACCTCGGCACGACTCTGGATGACAGCTGCGGCTCAAAGAAAGAGGTTCGTTCTCGAATCGAAAAGGCTCGGGCAGCGTTTATTACAATAAGAAATATTTTCACGAGACGCGAATTGAACATTGGTCTGAGACTGTTGAACTGCTACGTGTTTTTTTCCAGTATAGTTATGAAAGCTGGACGTTAGATTCCACACTGGAAAAACGTATACCGGCTTTCGAAATGTACACCTATCGTTGTATGGATATCATGGATTGAAAGAATCACGAACAGGGAAGTAGTAGATGGAACTGGAAGACAAGCCATGATGTTAAGCTTGGTCAAAGAAACGGTATCTGGGTCACATAATGAGAGGCCCTAAGTACGAGATCCTGCGAGTCATCCTAGAAGGAAAAATAGCGGGCAAAATATCTATAGGACGCCCGCAGAACTCCTGGACGAAAGATTTTCGTCGATGGCTCGGCTGCACATCAATTGAGTTGTTCCGGTCCTCCGTTGATTCAAAGGTGTCGTGATGGCAACGTGGATCATCAACCTCCGAGATGGCGCGTGAAGAAGAAGAATATACAAATAAGCCTACTGGTAATGGTAATATCGTCCCTGATATTATTACCTTCGAAAAAAAAAAAAAAAAAAAAAAAAAAAGGTACCGAGCAAAGTAACTGTCGAATTTAATAATATAATTAAAAAAAGTCGGTAGTTTTCTTAAGCGTGGACGTTCACGAAAGCGAACAAAGGCGCTTCGACAGTCGGCAATACTAGATTACGAGTTCTATGTAATCATCCGGGCAGAACTAAAAAGATTGATAGCAATTTATATACTTCACAAGTATTTGCATATAGAAAAACGAAATTAATTGTTATATAAATATAAAGTTTCCGACCAAGTTTTGTTTACAATCGAAATCGTGGCATTCGATTAAACCCGCTAACGCGTAACCCCACAAAAAAAAACAAAAAAACAAAACAATTCGATGCATAAATAATATTACCCTAAGTAAACTTCGAGACTGCGATATTCAGCAAATCATCGGCGAATAACTAGATTTGGAAAATGACGGTTTTAATCGTGATAATCGTACCGGTTTAGTAATTTGATGCTCGGCACGATGGACGTATAGAGGTATAAATTAATAATTTTCAAATTTCCCGCTTACTTAAAACACTGAAGCGCATTAAAACGCTTACAAATCCACGCAAAAACTACTTTTGCTTGCAGGACAGTGCCCTTTAGTCCTTTTTTACGTAGCGATTTCTTCCGGCTATATAAGGCAGAGTTACTGCAAACGCTAAGTATGTAGCATCTTATTGTAGATAAACCCGCGTTACCGGAAGTAACTATTAATTACACAATTTAATAGATTAAAAAAAAAAAAACAATAATATGGGTTCTAAAACGTGTAAATTTTTTTTTTTTTTTTTTTTTAATAATAATTTGCGGGTCCCACAAGGCACTAGTCCGTCCTGTGGGTTCCCAACATAATTATATCATTTATTTGTACAATATAACATCAACTTAACTTGAGTACTACTTTCTGTTACAGCATAAAAGGTGTTAACTGATATATATTACTATACTATAAAATCCACACTCTCATTATTTATCATTTATATTACAATTATACCATCATCTATAATAATAATATTTCCTATTACAATACCTTAATATGTTAACACTTATATATTACAATAATACAATATAATTTTTATACAACTACCATTCTCTCTCTTTAGCAGCTTAAAAGTAGTGTTAGTAACGAGTCTCATGTCAACGTCAAAGTTATAAGTGGTTATTACTAGCATTACGATACTCCTTTTTTTTCTTTTTTTTTTTTGTTATTATTTCTATTGCTCTTTACACCATGCTATCAACCAAATTTTAGCTTTTCCATCTCTCTAGATTTTTTTCATTTCGAATTTCCTTTGGTATGTTCCCCATTAATTTTATTAATACCTCTTCCTCTACATTGCCTATTTTACTGTTAATCCTCCTAGATCGTACATAGCAAGGTTTATCGCAATTTTTAGTCCTGTACGTTCTTGTTCTAGTTGGTAACTGCCTATCTTCGAGTTTAGCATACTCAGTAATTTTTTGTAATAATATAAAGCATTTTTGGTGACATTTCTTTATTTTTGTTCCACCAAGTGATGTTAGCTAATGCGTCCGTCTTGCTACGATACTTTGTAGACGTCCTGGTGGTTAGCGTAGAATTTAGAAATTCCCGAATTCGACTTTAGTTCGATATGGAGTTGCGTTTAATAAATAAAGTTACTTTCAATAAGTGCAGCCGGTATCTGTAGTATGTCCACTGTTTCTAATCGTAAGTGCTACTTAAATGTAAATATAACAAGCTGACCATTTACAAATCATTTACGCGGTCGTTGTGCTTGTCCCCAGGTCTTCTATTAGCAATTGTGATTAGAAACCACAACTAATCCAAAATCGATCCTTGTTTTAAGTGAATTCGTAACGTAAACGGACACACGGGAGTATTAATTATGCATTTGAAATAAGCTTACCTCAAATTAGGGACTAGCTATATTAAAAGCTAATGCGTACGGACGTATTAATTCCACATCGGTCATTACAGGCGAAAAACTGAACTAAATATAACATCAGAGCGTACTATCTTAAATTGTAAAACTCGGCCATTCTTTCAATTTAATACATTTTCTTTGACGCAGCTGGCAGAATTCACAATTCCTTTTTTTTTTTTTTTGTTTTCTTTTTCAGTGCTGATGTTCTGTTCTTTTTCCTTAACAAATCTAAATATATCGGTCACAACTATATATCTTCGTAAAAGCTTGCACGATATTATTTGCCTTTGACTATATATTCTTTGCTTTTTCTTTTTTAATTCTCGAGCAAAAGATTAAACTTGCCAACTGAAACATTAGCATTTTTTAATTAAAACATAATAATTTATCATCTATTCTCATATTCTATATTAGGCTTCTACACTTTGATTCATGGAGCAATCGCGTATTCTATCAAATACTACGTTCCATGTACGGTTCGTTTGTCTCTCAGCGTCTGCTAAGCGTTGGACATTTCATTTTCTGATATTTAATGTTGGGCTTCTCGGAAATAATAACGTAAAAAAGGCACGCAGCTTTTATTAGTTCCGATAAACAACCTCGTATTCTTTTAAACATTTCATTTTTATTATCCTTCCGTTTCTTTTTAATTTCTCACATCTTCGTTGATCCTGATAAATTATTGTACTCGTAGTTTGCTTTTCGTTTGCCGTAATTTCGCCCTTTCCGTAGTCTGCTTTGGTGCACCCCGCCGCTGCGCTCAAAGACAAACTTTTCTGCTATCATTGACCATGACTATATTCGTCTCCACCGATTATTATTATCCGTTTTGAATTTTTATGTATTCCAAATTTTTGATTATTGAAAAAAGAAAAAGTTATTACTTAACAGATCATTGAGAAAGACCAAAAGCAAAGGAGAACAACGACGGTCTCTGAACGTAATCAAATTTGTTGTTTCATTTTGCGATTTCGTATCATTCTTTTCGAAATAAGGGGGGGGGGGATCTGTATCATCGAATAAATGCGTTAAATTGTAAAAGACTAACTTTGTTCGGATTGGCGGGTGCGCGATTTCGTAAGTTAAAATTTGAATAAAGTTTTGTATTGCGTAATTCGAAGTATATTAATAAAGAGAGAAACATATCCGGGGTGTCACAAAAAAAAAAAAGTTTTACGCATAAAAACCCACAAAAAAAAAAAAGAAAGAAGAAAAAAAAGGAATCGGAGTTTTTCTACATTACTAACCGTTGAGCAGGATCGAAATCATCTTCATTACGTATTACTTTAACAAAAAAATTGTTGAAATCGAGAAATCGTCCTGGCTGGAATATTTAGAATTTTATTAAAGCGAAAAAATTTTACGACAAGAAAAATTTATGAACTTTTAAGAAAACATCGAAAGTTTCCGCGTGGAATGTGTTCAAAAATCATCGCCGAAGAAGAAAGTTTTCAAAAAAATCGCGCAATATTTCAAGTGATCGCAGTTTTACATGTATCGGGCGTTGTTATTAGCGAGGAAATGTTTACACTGGCCTAATTATTCGAATTCCTTCAAATGAAATATTCGAAAATTTTGCAGCCATTTACGTTCTTCGACGTTCGGCTACTACGATACAAAACACGCGTACTGCATCAGAAGATAAACGAATGGTCGATTACATAGCAACAATGATGATTAGAGAAGTAATTAACGACAATGAAAACATCGCCAATAACGATAAATATCGATATAGGTTAAATGATAGCGATGATAATGTAATCTCAATAAAATAATAACATTTAAAACTGAATTAAATGATTCGATTATATAGATTACTCGACTTTTAAAGTAAGTGTTCGATAGTAACATTTAGTCTATAATATTATGAACCTGTAAGTGGTAAAAAGATTAAAAAAAAAAAATGTTAAATTATTTAGACGACATTTTAGAAATGAAATAATAGTTTGGTTTTGAATGAATACATTCGGCTATTTTAATTAACGAGAGATAATCGCCAAAGATACACAGCCTTCACCGAGTAAGACATTTTGGAGAAGATCCACCAAGTCACAAAGTTGTTAGATTAAATAGAAGATTTTATCAGGGAGGAATGTATTATTATTATTATTATTATTATTATTATTATCCTCTTCTCCGCTTTTCGCAGGCTTACGTTGTAGCTTCTCGGGCATGAACCAGGGAGAAGTACGTTATGTTTCTTTGAACATTCTGCATGTATGAGTGGAGTCAATGATGACTGATTTCTGAATATCGGCTACCAGTTTTTCATAGTTTAGATGTAATTCGACAGCACTTTTACTTAAAGTTATTGGTACAGCCGTCATTGTTGATATGACGAATGGTATTATCCTGACCCTATTCATAGCCCAAAGTCTTTTAACCTCTACGGCTAATTCCCTATGTATTTATTAATTTTCATAGAGTTTCTGTTTTGAATGTTTTTGCTGTTCACAACCGTAATATCAATAAGGGCCACATGTTTATTCTTCTTATCGACTAACGTTATATCAGGTCGGTTCGCAGAGACCGTTTTATCTGTTATTATTTGCATATCCCAGTATATCTTATGCGTTTCATTTTCAGCGATATCAGGTGGTTTACACTTGTAGTCATATTTCTTTATATATAATCTTAGCAACATTATTATGTCTGTGTGTGTACTGCGTTTGTGCCAGCATAGGGCATCCTGCGAGTATATGATCTATGGTCTCCAGGTTTCCGTTACACTTTCTACGGTTTTCGTTTTCTATTCTTTCTTTTAATATTCTCTTCCTATATACACGCGTTTCCCATACACCATCTTGTAATGGTAACATGAAACCTTCTGTCTCTGGATAAATCGTACCAACTGCTAGCCATTTGCGCGTGTTTACTCTATCAATTGAGTCTTTGTTTATCGATGCCCAGTATTTATCATGGAGGGCCTTTTCATTTAAGGCGTTGAGCATGTTCTTTTCGCTGTTATCGACTAATATATGTATTTCATTTGTTACTTCCGGAGATGCCAGCTTTAATGGTGTATAATCATCATCACAGCCCCTGAGTATCTTGTATATCTTTTGTTCTACTGCCTTTGCATACCAATATTTTCTTAATCCTAGCAGTTGTTTATTGTATAGGCTTTTAAGGCACATTATTCCTCTCCCTCCTTTCACTCGGGAGAGAGTCATACACGTTCCACAGCAGCATGCGGGTGGTGCATTCTATGATCTGTTAAAGAGGTTCTTATTTTTCGTTGCATCTCTTCTAGCTCAGTATTATTCCATTTGACCACTCCAAAAGAATATGTGAGTGTTGGTACTACAAACGTGTTTATTTGCTTTAACTATATACTTAGCTTGTATTCTAGTTGAAAGTATCAATTTTAATCGCTTTTGGAATATCTCTATTAATTTCTGTTTCATCTTTTTATGTTGTATATACCATGTTTTTCGACCATTCCTAGGTACTTATAGTATGCATCCGGTTCAACATGCTCTAGCTGTATGTTATCCGATAGTACTGTTGGCGGTGTGGTTTCAACTTTCCATTTAACTGTATTTATAATGGTGCATTTTTCTAATCCGAATTCCATGCTAACATTTTTGGACATCGAGCTGGCAATTTCTAACAATGCCCTCAATTGCGTACTATTCTTAGCATAAAGTTTTAGGTCATCCATATAAAAGAGGTGATTTAATGATATTCTTTCAGTTTTAACGCGTACTTTATAGCCATATTGTGTTTCTTTTAAAGCTGCAGATATAGGGTTCATAGCCATTACAAACCAAAGTGGGCTAAATGCATCTCCTTGAAATATTCCACAGTATATTCCTATTGTATTCGTTGTCATATGTTTGTCTCCCTGAGTAACCTGTAGCCGTGTATTCCACTGTTTCATACATATTTTAAGTATAGCGATGACTACTGGCGATACTTTATACACTTCCAGCACTTCTTCCAGCCAGCTGTGAGGTATCTCAGATCATATGCTTTCCTGTAGTCAATATTTATTATTATTATTATTATTATTATATATATGTATATATTATTTAATGACGCTCGACTACTGTGGTCATTTGCGCCACGATGCAGTATGGAAATTGAAGTTCCACGGATATGAAAACAATACGAAAAATGTATCCTAATTATATTAATTTGAATAAATTTAACATCCTGAGTTATGCCCTCTTTGTCTTGTAACACTTCATCTATGCTGAGACCGGCTATTGACGCCTCCTTCCCTTGCCGATCGAATTTTTGGTATTCAGTGATTATATGTCCTATTTTTACATTAAAACGTACCCCAGTTTGTGTGTAAAAATTAAAGTTGTTTTTCAAAAAAAAAAAAAAAAAAAAATAATTTTAGTCAACATTTTAATTGCTAACAAAATTATTGAAAATTAGACCATACTCGTATTTAACTAAAAGATAAGAATAGTACAATGAATATTAAAAAGTGTAAATATCTAATCTAAAAATTGTTAGAATTTCTTAATTTCGGTTTTTTGGACGAAAATGTTACCTTCGGTTGAATTTTTTTTTACTATCCGAAGAAAACATTTTCTGAAGCTATCTTGTCATTCCGTATTACTCTCCCACTAATGACCATTTTATTTGTTGAAATCGAATAAAAGTCGCTGTGCTTTGCATTATTAGAAAATAAATTTGTAACCGCTAAATCGGGCCACAAATTAGTCAGCAGTCGCACGTCGATTAGAAGTTCATTTTCATATACCTATTAAGCGTGCAAGAGGTGAAGTTATCCGTTTCGGCGATACCTCCATGATTAAAATTAATAGATATCGTTTTGACTAATCGTTTTTAACAGTGGCAACTACGCCATCCTTACTAGACACAGCGGTAGTCGGGGTAACTTGTGCAGATTAGTCGGATGTAGGTCGTGATTACAAATGTTTCTCTCTACGTATCGCAGTAATCACGATAAGGCGGTGTGCGAAATGCACCTAATATCTCTGATATTTTCGTAACATCGCGACGCCTTTTTCGGCACGCATCATAAATTATGAACGAAGAAACGGCGGAGAATATAATAATAATAATGATAACAATAATAATAAGTTAATAAACAAAAGCGATAAGCGAGCCAGCTACCGACCAACGAGATATTGCCTTTAAATCTGATAATAACGTAACACACGTGACAGCAGTAAAAATACGATTATTACCACCATTACTAAAGCTGCTATATAGAGTAAATGTAAATGACGTAACCAAGTGTAACAATAACACAGTCCCAAAAATGCTTATTTGTACAAGCCAACCCGCTCGCGACAATAGCACCATAGACATATATGTGCTCTATACTATACAGCAGTGCGGCTAGTATTAAAGGAATAATATGTAAAATGAAATATTCCGCATCTACATGTGTATCTGTAAAATCTTTCTTTTCCCATCGGTCGCGCATTAGAAAAATGTAGTTCAGTTTTTTCCTGCCCATGTTGAAATTGCAGCAAATCGCAGCTTACACATACCTACTTTTTTTATTATTATTATTATTACTCTTTTATCTGCATCGACTGTTTTCAATTTAAATCATATCGTTATGTTCATAATTAATCTAGTCTTCTTCTTCTTTTTCGTATAATCGTGAAACATAGAGAGAGTCGGATAAAATTAAAATTAACATTAAAATAAAAATAATATACATCCCCCAAAATCCTTAGTCATAGATTTGCGTAAAAATTGGGTAAAAATATTTGTATGGTCGATTGCTTTATATGGTGCGGAAACATGGGCGTTGAAACAAGCAGAGCGGAACATGATTGAGGCATTCGAAATGTGGTGCTGGAGAAGGCTGCAGAAAATCAGTTGGACAGACAAAGTAAGCAACAAGGAAGTACTGGAAAGAATCGGGGAAGAAAGAAATATTATAGGACAGATTCGCAAAACGCGACTTCAGTGGCTAGGACATGTTTTCCGGCAGGATCAGAATATATTAAAAGATATAATAGAAGGAAAAATAACAGGGAAAAAGACGCGCGGGCGTCCTCGAATAACTTTTCTGGATCCTGTACTGAAGGAGACTGGAATGTCATTATACTCCGAATTAAAGAAGAGGGCGATGGATAGGCTGGCCTGGAGACGATTGGTGCATGGTGGTTATCAGCCGCAAGACTGACACACCGATGATGATGATGACATCATTATACAAGTTAATTTGTGATCGTTTCGGCCAATCTACGGCGTTGTTTTTTACGTCGTGTTTAAATACATTTGACCCGAAAAACAGACTGGACATTTTTCGACAATTTCTTCCTGCATTCAACAGTGACTAGACGATTCCTTAGAGTCCCACTTGTACATCATATAGCCGCATCTGCATTGTC
This sequence comes from Icerya purchasi, assembly GCA_039619475.1. Classification (NCBI taxonomy): domain Eukaryota; kingdom Metazoa; phylum Arthropoda; class Insecta; order Hemiptera; family Monophlebidae; genus Icerya; species Icerya purchasi. The sequence goes on along the minus strand of CM077115.1, from coordinate 292,311,978 downwards.
CCATCCTTATCTTATTTAACATCTTCCACTCCCTTCTTGGTAAGTCCATGCTCGAGATCTCTCTTTCCGTGGATCTTCTATTAACCGGGAATTTCTTATTCTTGTCTTGCTCGCACGCTATTTTCCATTTCTCTAGGCTTTCTTTCGGGGTCTCTGCATTTTTGCTCAAAGTCCAGGGAGATTTTCTTGATTTTAAACGCCACTATTTATTTCCACTGAAATCGGGTGAGACTTTGTTTCTGGTTAAATCTTTCCCAGCCTCTCGTTTTCGTATATTCGAAGGAGGTGTATTGGCTCAAAAATCAGTAGCCACTGGACGACAGCTGTTGATTTTGGCGAATCAGATATTGTACGATAAGCTTCATTTAGAACTACGTCAAAACTTTTTTAGTGTGAGAGCCATTGCACCACACAGAGGAGCAATATTCGGCGGCTGCTGAGAACACCAATACTAGTGTGGAAGTCCGCAGCACCCTTGCCCTTGCACCCCAGCCTGAGCTGGCTAACATTAATCTAGTCAGTTCGTAGCTGTTTGAACCGGAAATATTTCTTGCGAGATTTTTCGTAACAGCATTAAATTTAATTAAGGACGCGTGAAAGAGCTTATGTAATTTAGATGCAGCCGGCGTAATTTAATGATTTACATTGCTAAAGCGCTAAATTGGTCTAAGTGTACCGTATACGTCACCTCAGCAACGTAGCGGAATGAAGACGTATTTAGCTGGTGGCTCAGCTGATGCGTTGACAAATTATGGCCATTTAACTAGTGTATACGCAACATAAACTAGTCAGTACGCGTATTAAACATATATAACATGGCAGTGACGAGTTTAGGTAGCTTACAGTACAACTAGCGTAATAGACATTGTAAACGACCAATCTGTAATGGTGTTATAGACGTCAGTTTGACTACGATGGAAAGACTATAACGTACAATAATACCTGAAGAATCATCATCCTCGGTTTTTGATCATTCGCGAGCCAACGATGGTAGCTATTTAAAGCGCTTTTGACTCAGTAATTCCGTTATAACTAAGTAATGCGATGATAACGTTGAGTAACTTAAGGAATTTATAATTATCGAATAAAAATTTAAAGAATAACTGGAAACAGTTTTTTAAACTCAGTTTTTAACCGATAAATTTTAATGAAGTATTCCTATGTATAAATATAAAGTTTGAAATGGTTTAATTTAACAATTTATTTGAATCTTTGAAGTTAAAGCCCCCTTCTGTTTTAAAGAATACCCGTCAAGTTACCTAATATCCTTTATTTTGACAATTTTGAAAGCATTTTCCCATTTTTTTTTTCAAGGAAATTCTGTCAATAATTATTTAAAATAAGTAACCTGATAAAGAGAAATGTTGTAAATTAGTTTATTTTCTTGCCTTAAAAACCAAGGTATTAAATTATCCTTCTCTATTTTCACATAAACATGTTTAGTATGTCAGATAATATATGAAATAATAATAATAATCAAATCAAATAAATCTTTATTATTATTATTATTATTATTATTACACAAACTCCATTTATGCGTATAAATCGCGAGCAATAGATCATTTAAGAATAATGTAATTAACTGAAAATAAATTTGAAAAACAATAAAAGATCTTATTTTTAAAACATGATAAATAAATGAAGGATACAAATATTAAAGTACAGAAAAATAGAAGTATAAAATTCCATCGATTTAAAAAAAAAAAACAATAAAAATTTCAGGATATATTCAAAAAGTGTTTAGATACCAAAAGCGAAAACAAATTATTATTTACTCGAGAGTAAAGCTTATTATATTAATATATGCAGTTAAAAGAAAAGAAATAGAAGTGGTTCATATCTTATTTATAATTTATAATAGGAGTATTAATAATTATAATGTTGTTATTATAATTTTGTAAATACCTATAAAGTAAGTTAGAGTAAAATATTATATATTATCACGTTACCGGTCATCAGAGGTAACCAGTTCTGTGATAAAATATATATTGTATATTTCTTTTAAATGCAGTTAATTTATACTTTTTATTACTTTTATCTCTGTCTTTAATATTTTACTCGGTCTGCCGGAAATTACTTTGCACACTCACACAAGCAATAATCCAACACTTCGTACACAAAATTTTTCTATATTTTACAACACCGAGACACTAAACGATTGGGAGATGCAGCTGCATATATAAAAAAATTAACACAAATCAATCCAACTCATTAAAATACATATACCATACACATATACTTAATCAATCGCAGAACTCACAAATTTTTAAACAACAACAATGAAATAATATAAAATATGAATATATAAATCTGGCCTGTATTTTCCTTGACTGCGATCTATCCGTCTGGTTGACTAGTGACTGCGAAGGCTGGGCTTCTTAGCTCCTCCAGTAGCTACCGTATAGGCACTGATGACTTTCGAGCGCTTTCGTCCACCCTCGGTCTTCGAAGTTTTTGATCTCCGGCTACACAATTTCGAAGCTGTTCCTTATTCTTTTTTTTTTCTTATTTTCTTCGATTATTGCGCCTCCTTCTTAAAGCAATATGCTTTTGTAGTGACTAGAATGATGTCTTTCGATATAACGCGATTATAACTATATAAAATAACTAAAACAACTGACTAGAAAATGCAGGTACGTACGAGGACACGTTTGCGCGTAAAGCGGATTCACACAGCCGCTAGCATAATTAAAGTAATTTCCGTGCGCCGAGATCGAACAGATTCCGCTCTATTCATCCGTCTCTTATCATCTTACACAGTCATTTTTGCGAAATTCCCTTTTCATTTTAGATACGCCGTCAGATGATCAGCTGTATGCTTATGAATAACCTATATTGATGGAATTTCTATTTTATTATATATATTTCAGAAATATTCTCTCTTGCGTATTTTAAATTATTCCATCATATTTGTATTTAAATAATTCCAATTTTCTCGCCTACCCCATCTATATCGTATCACGATAATATACACGTCCAAGAACTTAAGTGTAGGGTATTAAAGTGGTGATCAATGCATAGTTTAAACATTTATTATAAATATATAAGTGAATGCACATCCACACTAATGCATATGCTCATACACATGTTCATACATTCACCCACATGCATACACATAAATAATCAAGCAATCGAATAACGTAAATGTAAAACTTATTTATAATTAGGAATCAATGAAGCGATTTAAAACCTTGGATAAGTAGTAATTAGAAGCTGTTATTTTTTGACATTATTATACAACTTTTTTTAGTGCTGCAATATATACTTTTAATTAAAGATAATACATACATATACACGCCTATTTCTATATCTATATATAAACCTTATAATATAAAACACTCAGGCACTCAAGTACTAAATAATAATAATAATAATAAACGGTATGAAAAAATAATATCGAATATCCCGACATTAGGATAATTTATCGAACTAACTATAAACAATAAGAGCCTATCGTTAAAACACTAGTTATTGTTAGCGGCACATTATTTGCAAAGGTTCCAGTAATATCGAAACTTTAAAAGAATTGTCTTTAAAAAGCTCCTCTGTTAACAAGCTAGAAAAACTAAAAAAAAAAACATTATAATGCACCGTTTATTGTGAGCGAATTGTTTGCTGTTCGGAATTATTCTTTTTGAGTTGTATTTTTGTGATAGGAGATCAGAGAATGCGTAGAGAAAATGTAACGCTTTCGTTGCGATCGGGGCCCATTAGGAGAATATTTCGCTACTACTCTCGAATAACAAACGCTGAATTTTATACAAATCAAACAGTCTCTGTAATGTTCACTGATAGACTAGGAAATAGTTAATGGCCATCAGCAGGCTGCCAATTGAAACTTGTGCAGTGAAATTCTGTGGAGGAGCCTATAATGTCTAGAACAAAGCGTAGCTGACCTTGAGTTGCTTGACATATATGTGTGTGTATTTGAAAAAGTTCAAACCCTTTTATATCTGCAGCAAAGCATTAAATTTATTCAGTTCAGAAAAATATGTATAGGTAAGGCCTCGCAATTAGCAAAAATGTTTGATACAAATTTAACGGTTGTTTTTTTTTTAAATCAAATTATAATTTTTCTAGTCAAATGTGAAAATTTATATTTTAATTTCTGTTACTTACGTGTTAATTTTTTTCTTATTTCGCTGTATTTACGCTAATTTTTTCGTATTAATAGTAAAATATATTCCGAGAACTTATTTTGAATGTTACAAATTTTACTTTACAGGTAATAGAAAATGATTTAACGCGAATTTTTAAGTATTATACAAGTAAATTACACCTGCAGATCGGTAAGTGATTTGTTTTGTTTTTTCGCTTTTCATCTTTGCCGTTTAAAAATACCGGTCAAACAACAATTTTTGTTAAATTCTTCGTCTAATCATTGCAGCAACAGTACCACTTAGAATATAGGTTAAACACAAGGCAAAAATTTTACTGCAGCTCAAGTAATAGCTCTAAGGCTTGATAAAATTTAACCAGCTAGGGGGTAGTTTCAAAATGATGATGGACGATTATTTATTTTCAGCGTTAGCGAGCCAAAATAATGATCCAAAAATTTATAGTGTTCTCGTTAAAAATCGGTCAAACGGTAAAAATGATGATAGTCGTAGAAATCATTTTTCAAAGCAATGTCGAATTTACAGTCAATTTTACTTTAAACTCAAAAATCGATAACCTATTTTTTTCTTTTTTTTTTTGTTATTTTCTTCTATATTTTTTTTTCTCTTCTTCTTCATTCCGCCCTTTACTACCCTAATCAATTGGTAAATTAACAACGCGAATGAACCTTTGGAACTATACGATTCTCGGGTAATATTTTTATATCAGCGATAGCAGTTGGAAAAAATAGTTTCCATCGCTCATAAATGTAATTTTAAAAACTCGAATTAAATAAATAAACACTGCGTACATTTTTTGGTTGAATTTTGAATTTTTTTCAAAAAAATACCCGCTGCCTATGAAAGGGTTGTTATTAAATCTAAAAAACGAAATATTTCTACCAGTTATTTCGGGTAACGTTTCACGCAAAATATTGCCATGATTACAACAAGAATGTACAAAGGTTAGTATCGCCGACCAAGCATCCTGGTTTAAAAGAGGAAAAAGAAATAAAAAGCACATAGAAAGAGCGGACACTCGCGTCCAGTTCGGTAAATTTTATAAAAATCGGAAATAAACCTTTCCGAATCTGCTATACATCATTAATGAAACTTTAGAAATGACAGAGAAACTATTAATAGACATAACAAATCTCTAATAAACGAGTGTGTAAGAGCAACGTCTAAAAGCAATCTAGCAAAAGCTAATTTTGCAGTTTACATTAGATGATGATGATGACTGTTCAAATAGAGGGAGGTAATTTGGCTTCTTTAGTTTATATTAGAGTAGGTATAGCGCGGTTACTTTTTAGTTAGTTTCTAATGAATTTTTAAAAAGGTTAATTAAACTTTAAATAATAAAATTTAAATTTTTAACAAGCGAATTGTTGAAAATAACGTAGTAAATGTTGTCATTGGCTACCATCTATTTGTCATCGCCTGCTTCATATTATAATTTTAAGATGTGAACGAAGTCGAATTCACCTTAAGCCCTGTTTTTAAACGCATGAACAAAGATTATTCAATTCTATATTCGACATCATCACATTCTCATAAATTTTAGGCAATTAGAGAATAAATTGGTTATAATGAATGAATACACGGTTTAACTTATCCGCAAAGGATAGTAATAGATTTTATTACGACGAAGAAACGCGATATCGGAACGCAATCGAAAGGATTGCAGCATATCTCGGTGCGCAGATGTCGAATCGGACCACGATCCAGTAATTGTTAAATAATAGTCCTAGAAAATCCAAAAGGAACAACAGAAATGTAAGAATTGATATAAGCTATAAAATAAGAAATTAAAAAGCTGAATTGAATCAAGAATTTTAAAGATACACATAGCGGAAAATAGAAATGTTAAGAACAGGAACAAAACTTGAAATACGTCAAAATAAAACGTAATGAGGAAATACGAACAAAAAGAAGAAGGCACGAATGACCGATGAGGTCCTAGACATGACAGATAAGCGCTATATAGCAATGTAAGGAACGATGGAATATTTGATTACTAATAAAGCAAATAAGAGAACAAATTAAGAGAAGAAGAAAATAGTTGATTGTGTTCGCGTTCGTGTCTCTCTCAAGTGATAATTCAGTTATACAAATTAAATAATCTTATCTCTTAATTTCCAACTGTCGCAATTCGAGTCTCGCCGCGATATCGAATTTAATCACCGGCGTTATCAATTACGCCGGTCGGCATGACCGACCAACTATCATTTAGCACTACGGCAACGTTATCTACTCCACCGGCCATCGCAACAACAGCCTCGCAATCAGGTAAAAATGTTTCAATTAATAACATAACATACGCATCCACACTACAACAGAAAATAATAACTCCTATTCAAAATTTTAATCATCCGACCGAGGAACAAGGTATCGTTTTTAATCACATACTAGACTATAAAATATTAGATTACCTCACGTCTCTAAAACATCTCGTACAAGGAGCAAAAAATATCATAGCAGCGTCACGCGTAAGCGGAAACCGGGTCATCGTATTTTTAAAAACTACGCACCTAGTACACTCGTTTATAACAGAACACGGCGGTTTCGTAATCGATGGCCACTATATTAAAGTGCGCAAACTAAAGTCGCCAACTACGAAAATAACACTCTCAAACGTCTCACCAACAGTAACAAATGCAATTTTACAACGTCACCTGGAGTCACATTTAAACATGAAATTGGCATCGAATATATCGATTCTCAGAATTAAGCCTCTAGACAACGAATTCGGGCATATAGTCAGCTGGCGTCGGCAAGTATACATTACCAACTTCGAAGAACTAAATTTGCCGAGCTCCTTTACGTTGGATACAAACGATCATAGCTACCGTATATTTCTCTCGGCGGATGATTTAATCTGCTTCAAATGCAACCTCTCCGGCCACAAAGCCGATAACTGTACTCGAAATGAAACATCGGAGGATCCTAAACAATCAGTAATCAAATCGCAGCCATCATGCTCAGAATCGTCAACATTTACACAACAACAAAAAACATCAGACGACTCATTTCCTCCTCTTCCAAACAGCAACGCGGACGAATCCGATCATCGCACTCAAACCATCACCCACAATACTGCTACAAATATTCCACTGCAAATAAACCAAAGCGACAGTTCTGACAGAACACGCGCAGAAAATTTTAAAAGACAATTATCTAATAACTCTTCCACCGCCAAATCCGAAACAGAAACTGCAACTACTTCAGCCACGACCCAAAAACAACAGAAGAAACAAAAAAGGGACTCCAAAGATTCAAATGCGGAAGAGACCAAACCGACAACACAGCCTGATGAAAAAGCGAATGACATAAACTCGGAAGCGGATGAAAACTCATCTGTAGATTTATCAGATTTCGAAGGCAGCAATGACCTAGGCAATACCCAGTCGATAAAACAAACACTCAAACCTCTCGAAGCAAACATTAAAAGCAATGAAAACAAATATCCGCTTACATACGCAAACTTCTGCGTATTTATCGACATGTGTAAAGGCCATCCCAATATTCCTGAATTAGCATTGGAATTCACCTCAGAGATGACTAAGCTAATCAAAATGCTGCAAGACAATTACAAACTACTACAGAAAAACCGCTCAATGAAAGTGAGATTCACAAAAATCATTAAAAAGCTAAAAACTGAAAACACCACACAACAGTAACTAACAAGCATAAAATTAAATAATAAAAGAATGGCTTCGGGAAAACAAAACATTTCTATCATAAATTGGAACTGTAACGGCGTCGCCACCCACCTCCAAGAGCTTAAAATTATCATAGCAACATATAACCCAACAGTACTATGCATTCAGGAAACACACCTTCACCCCAATCAAAAGGTACACCTTCAAAATTACAATATCATTTACAATAGCCTAAACAACCAAACAAGAGCACACGGTGGAATTCTTATAGCAATAAAAAATAATGCAAGTTATACCGAAATAAGCTTAAACCTTGATCACCTACAAACTCTAGCGATACGTCTAAACACCGAGCCAGCTATAACAATATGTACAATATATATTCCCCAGTACACTAAAATAGAAAAAAGCGATTATACAAAACTATTACGTAGCCTCCCAACACCATTCATATTCACAGGCGATTTCAACTCACATAGTGAAGAAATTGGAGGAAACAAAACTGACAAAAGAGGCAAATTATTGATAGAAATTATAGAAAATTTTAATTTAACAATACATAACACGCAAGAGCCAACACATTACAGCGCTACTCATAGGACATGGAGCACCATTGATCTCATCCTAAGCTCAAGTCAGATCGCGCATTTAATAGATGCTTATCCGCACTCTGATATGGGAGGAAGCGACCACTATCCATTAATCATAATTATACACACAAAAAACACCGCATCGAACACAGATGCAAAATTTAACCTCAAAAAAGCAAACTGGAATCTATACCAACAATTATGCCAACATAACACAAAAATAGAAAGCTTTAATGACACTGACGCTTTTGTTACATCTTACTGCAATCAAATTCTTCAATGCGCTGATCAAGCTATCCCGAAAACGAAACCATTACCTAAAAACAGAATTCCTGTTCCCTGGTGGTCCGAAAAATGCACAGAAGTCATTCGAAATAGAAGGAAGGCACTCAGAAAACTAAAACGAACACCCACAATTGAAAACCATATAACCTACCAGCATGCTCGATCGAAAGCCAGATGGACCCTAAAGCAAGAAAAACAGAAAAGTTGGAACGAATTCACTTCTACGTTAACTGCAAGAACCCCGCCTCAACAAATGTGGAATAAAATACGGTCACTCAACAAAACCTACTCTCCTCGAATACCAAATTCAATTTCAGTAGGCGATCAGTTATACACAAAACCAGAACAAATAGCAGAACAATTTGCGCGATATTTTGAAGACATATCAAGTGACAACAAATTGCCACTGTCCTCATTACAAATAAAACAGAGCATGGAATCTAGAAATTTAAAATTCGAAACAGCTAACAACCTAACCTACAACTCCCCTATAAGGAAAAATGAAATTACCAGCGCAGTCAATTCTATGAGGGACTCGGCAACCGGTGCTGATAGTATTCACATTCAGTTCCTAAAAAAAGCACCAGAGTGCATGTACGACAAACTACTCCACCTGTTTAACCACATATGGACAACACGATCCTTCCCGAAGCAGTGGAGAGAATCAATAATAATACCGATACAAAAACCGACCAAAAATCCGTCGCAAGCAGATAATTTCAGGCCAATATCCTTAACTTCAGTCTTATGCAAAATTCTCGAAAAAATCATCAATAAACGACTAATCTGGGAACTAGAAAATAGAAATCTGTTATCTCCAATACAATGTGGCTTCCGACCATCACGCTCAACAGTCGATCATCTTATCCACCTACAAACGTTCATTCAGAGCAACTTCGCACTACGCAAACATACCCTAGCCGTCTTTTTTGATATAACGAAGGCCTTTGACCGGATTTGGAAAAGAAAAGCAATCGTAACACTGTACAAGTGGGGCTTCCGAGGTCATTTAATGTACTTCATAGAAAACTTCCTATCTGAACGCACCTTCCGAGTACGAATCGGCCGAGCTATATCCGCATTAAAACCTCTTCAAAACGGAGTTCCACAGGGTTCCGTGCTGAGCCCAACATTATTCATCATCGCAATAAATGACCTAACAGCATCCATTCCAACATCGATATCATCAACACTGTTCGCAGACGACTTCGCAATCTGTGTTGGTTGTAAAAATCTCCAATCCGGTATTCGAAGACTACAAAACGCAATAAATAAAGCATATGAGTGGACAACACGGAATGGCCTAGAATTTTCCGTATCAAAGACGAAATGCATTCACTTCTGCAAACTAAGAAGCTGCAGCAAAGCTCTAACCGTTACATTAAATAACATCCAAATCCCACAAACTCAAACCGTGAAATATCTTGGCTTAACATTCGATGACGCACTTTCTTGGAAACACCATATAAACGAATTAAAACAACAATGCTTGAAAAAATTAAATTTAATAAAAAAACTATCTCACAGCACTTTTGGAGCGGATAGAGCTACTCTACTAAAAATCTATCGAACAATGATACGTCCCTGCTTAGACTATGGTGCTCCAATCTATGGAACGGCGAAACCATCAATTCTGCGCACCTTGGATTCCATTCATCATTCGGCCATTCGATTGGCAATCGGAGCCTTCCACACCAGCCCAACGGTCAGCATTTTGGCTGAGGCTGGTGAATGGTCGTTAAAACTGCGGAGAGAATACTTAACAATAAAACTTGACACATATCTCAAAGGGAAAAAACATCCACTACAGTTACAAAAAGCAAATTCATCACGCTATCTTCGCCACTCCGCTGGATTATTTCAATCCCATGTCGCAAACATCATCCGCTCCTTGAACCTTAATCAATCGGAACAAATCGACCATCGCATAATATCGTCGATACCGCCAAACGTGTCAATAAACTTAAAAACGGACACATCATTAGCACTGCACATCAAAAATATGATGCTAAAACAAAGCACCTACGATACACTAATGGCCTCACTTGACCCATACGAAAAATTCTACACCGATGCATCAAAAACAGCCGAAGGCGTCGGCTGTTCCGTAATACACCAAGACGTCACCGTAAGATATTCATTACCAATTGAATTTTCCGTACTATCAGCAGAACTAACAGCAATAAACTTGGCAACCAATTTGGCTATTAATTTAAACCTACCGAAAATAGTTATCTTTACTGACTCCCTTTGCGCCATTCAAAACATTAACCTTGATCACACAAAAGTTAACCACCCGATTGCCCAGGATATTCTTTTGTCAACTCACCGTCATATACAGGAAATCGTCGTATGCTGGATCCCAGCACATTCTAACATCAAGGAAAACGAAGAAGCAGACACTGCCGCGAAGGAAGCAGCGAGGATGTTCCCAGTACCAGCAATTCCGATTCCAATTCAAGACCAAATACGCAACATCAAAAGTGTATTCCACGATACGTGGGACTCAAACTGGAAGCGCATCTCTACCGTCAACAAACTCCGAAACATCAAATCAAACACATCTCCGTGGAAAACATGCATCCCATCCCGACGCGAGGAGGCGGTAATAACTCGGCTCAGAATCGGACACACTGCACTAACTCACGGCCACATATTGAAAAATGAACCCCAGCCCACATGTTACCACTGCGGACAAGAGCCTTTAACAATCGATCATATACTAACAACGTGCATTCCACTTCGAAAATATCATCCGGATCACAACATATCAATACGCACAGCACTCTCCGACAGCCCAGACGAACTTAAAAAGACCATACAATTTCTGAAAACAACAAACATATATCCATTAATTTAACAAAATAGCCCCGGTGCCTCTGACCCAAGTTGTAGTATATGGCACCTTAAAAAAAAAAAAAAAAAAAAAAAAAAAAAAGAGAACAAAATTAGACAGGCGAAGAAAAATTGGACGGAGAATAAATGAACTGGAAGAACTACAAGACAAATATGATGCAATAAATAGACAGCGTAAAGTTAAAGAATATACAGCGAAAGAAGACATTAAATAAAAACTATTAACACAAATGACGAGGAAATAGTTGTTGGTTGATCACACTAGGCTTCAACTATGGGGAAAACATTTGTAGCGGCCACATATGGAGAGACCGAAGGAAAAATGTCGATAGAGAAGAAATAACCGATGATGAAGAAAAAAAGCGATGGAAAATGTGAAATCTGAAAATCAGAAGTGACGTACGCAATAAAAAGAACAAAAACAAGCAAAACTGTGCGAAGCCCAAGCGAAATATTTAAGGTAACGCCGAATGAAGAGAACATTCAAAAGTTGACAGGCCTCTTTTGAATATTTTCGGTATATGATACAAGAAAGATAGCGGAAGAGTGGTTAAGTCAATGTTTATAGCACTGTCAAAAAAACGTCAACGGTAAGTAGATGTGACGAATACAGAATGATTAGCATAATGCTCTATTTACTTAAAATATTCTTAAGTATAATATACATTCCAGAATTCGAACCAAGTGTGAAGAAAATTTAGTCGGTTTAGCTTACTAACTTTAAATGTACTCATTCGAAAACATTTTTAGACTTGTATGTGTGTTTGCTGGAGAGAGAGAAGGCCTTCGATAGAGTCGAACATAATTAAGGAAAGTCCTAGAACGACATAAATTTAACATAAGAACATTTATCGAAAAGAACCATAATTTTAATAGACAGAAAGGAAACAGAGAAGGTGGAAATAAGCAGGGCAGCATGACAGGGCTCTGTATTCTGTCGTCTCTGTTGTTTAAAGTTTTTACTCCGATGAAATATTTAAAGAGGCCTCGCGGTGCGAAATAGAAAAAGGAATTCAAATAAATGGTAAATATATAAATCACTTAAGACATGTGCATGACGCTGTTCTTTTCGCTGAATACCTTCAGGAACAGTGAATATAGTCAATTAGCCATCGGCGTTAATGAAACTAAAACTAAATTTACCGCAATAAGTCGCAAATAACACCCACTGGAAATAATAGCGTATTTATTGAGGTAAGTACAAAAAAGTCAATTTTGTTTTATGCAGTATCGTGACAAGTAAAATCGGAAATGGAGATTAAATGTAGAATTATGTATGCAAAAACAGCCGTTCAATAACTGCTCGAGTTTAAGAACTAGGCAAAAAATGCCAAACTAATATTTATACTATACTTTTGTAACACAGGCCGCTAAATCTTTGATATATCTCGAAGCGTGTGAAATATAGTTTCACCGTAAAACTCACGGATATGGAAACTAACCAACAATGCAGTACTGAGGGAAGAAGTAACGCAGTAAGTCGACAGAAAGAAGCGTATTTTGGGCATAGACTCGGGGGGAAAAAGTACAAGTTGCTAAAACTAATAATTCGAGGAAATACAGAGGATCGGGCGAGACCTACAAGAAAGTAACATGTCTGCAAAGTGTAAAGCAATGAACGGGACTGGAAATCATCGGAAAGCTGAGAAGAGCTGCGTAATGAAGAAGAAGAGAATTTCTATAAATTTCTTTGCTTTGTATCTTTTTTTAAAAAGAATATTCCCGCTTTTTTTTTTTTAAATTAAAAAATACACCGTACATGTTTTCGGTGATCGCGTCAAAGTTTATTAACGATGCGTAAGAAATTTGAATTTCGATACGGTCGATGGAGTGGCGGCGATAGGTGCAGTTTTCAAACAGCCGGCAACAAACGACTTGTATTAAAAAAAATCTGTTGATGTCTGTTATTCTGTAATGCTTCGAACCTGCTAAATTTAAATTGTCAACTGCAACAATTATCGATTGCATCGCCTGAAATTACATTCGACTTTCACATTGACAAAACCAATTTTAGTCCGTTCTATCTTCGACAAAAGGCTGGCTTACTCTCGTCCGCTAATCCTCGGTCGATCTTCTGAAAGGTTATTTCCACAATTAAATATTTACGATCTTGGTTTTATTATCTAATCCAATGATGAATGGACAGGTTATAAACCGTTTTTCAGTTGTCCCAATTTCAGCCGCCCGACTGTAAACCATTCGAAAGCATACGCGAATCTACACAGGTTTTTGCATAACAATAGTAATGTGTAAAAATTCCTAAATGAATATGGACTAAAAAATAACGTATCAAGAACAAATTACATGCTATTTAAGTGTAGAATTCGTAATAAACCATTAAACACAACATCGGTTAAATATAAATGAAGTATCAAATACTAAATACGATTGCCATAGTGTCGTAATAGCCCCGGCAGCTGTACACGGCACTCAAAAAAAAAAAAAAAAAAAAGTACTAAAAACTCGTACTTAGGTATATATATATATATATATTGATTGATAATAACTTGAAATTTTACAATCACGTTAGTAGTATTAAAAATAAGTTGACTAAATTTTTGTTTATCTTTAATAACCTTTATAATAATAATAATAATAATAATAATAATAATAATAATAATAATAATAATAATAATGGGGTCAAGGGCGCTGATGCGAATATAAAGGACATGTGCCTATTAGCCACTCAGCCCCAACACCTATCGTCACCTGCTCGTGGTGACCCCTGCTGACCTTTCTAATGAGGGATCGATTGGGTACTCAACCCCAGTGTAGTACCTCAGAAGATTGCTACACACGAGGAAGGTGGGAACGGGAAAACAACCCCCGTTCTTAAATAGCCCGGATGCAAATCAATCCAAACCCAATATCGATAATACTAAATGAATGCAGTCAATAATTAAGAAATCAGGCAGGATAATTATAATTTTAAAAAATCCGAAATAAAAGCTCAGAACAAAACAAAAACCTGGCAGTAGGTATAAAATGCAAGTCCCTATATGGAGATGTTAACTAGAAGTAAAGTTAAAGGACCGCATCCTGGAGATCGCCAGGGCACGTCTGGAGTTGATGCTGGGCGTGACAGCATACGATCCATCAACAGTAGGGATCTGAGTAGGCGGGACCCTACTGGAGGCCAAAGGCAAGGACAGGAGGAAATGCCTGAAGAGGTCTTTGCGCACTCTGAAAATGTGACAGCCAAAACTGAACAACAGACTAGGAGTAACGAAAATTCAGAAGCTGAAAGTGTTTCTCTTCAGAATATACAAGAGACCACCCAGGCTGGAGTCAAAAAACAACGTCAGAAATGGACAACAGATATGAACGAGTTGCTAATACGTTGTATTATATGAAAGTTACAGATGGTGAGATCAAGAAAATAGGGTACCGGAAAAAACTATTCGAAGAATTCAGGGAAAAAGCGCCGCAACACCTTAAATTCACTGAACAACGATTGGCGGATCAAATCAGAATAATCAAACAAAATGAAATGATAGCGGCAGAAAGAATGGAACGAATAAAAGCCGAGTATATATTGAAGCAAGATGAAAATGTGATAGAAGAAGAACAATGCGGAATGGACCAGGTTGGTAATGAAAGTGAAATTGGAATAAACCTAGAGGTAATGAAAATAACGGAGAACAAACGGGTAAACGAGAACCTGGAATACAGACAAGTTTATGAAGAATTCGAAAGTATGATGCTACAATACGGAGAAATGTCTCCTACAGAAAGGCCTTATATACCTAGGCAAAATATTACAAGAAAGTTAAGTGAAACTATAGAAGCCTTAAAAAAATACATACCCACGCGTTCCAGCTTACAAGACGCAGATTTCGAAGAGGTCCATAAGCTCCATTACATAGCTGCGTTAACAGCGGCCAAAATCAACGGATCGAGAATACGGGAGAAAAAGGATAAAATATACAACAAACAAAATGTAAGGAATAGTAATATGAAACCAACACCTGCATGGCAGAATAGAATACAAAGGAAAATCGCAGAATTTAGAGAACTTATTGCACACACTTATATGAGTATAAAAGGGGAAATAAAAATAGAAGTATAACTAAATCAGTTAAATATGTAGAAGCAAAGTTTAAAATACACTCAAAATTTGAGGAAGAAAACAGGAGCATAGATAAGTATTTAGACACCTTACGGCAGAAATTAAAGGTATACAGTGAAAGACTAAGAAAATATAAGAAAGCCTCAGAAAGGAGACGCCAAAACAACCTGTTCGAAAGAAATCAGAAAGAATTTTATAAAAATATAAGTAAACAACCAAACAATAAGTTGGAGCAACCTGTTAAAAGTGATGTCGAGAGGTATTGGAAAAGTGTGTGGAAAATTGAGAAAACACATAATGAAAATGCAGGTTGGATACAAAAGGAAAAAAAGTTAGCGGAAAAAATTAAACCAATGAAAATAATTAAATTAACTGAAGATGATATCAAAAATGCTGTAAATAGAACCAACAATTAGAAAGCACCGGGGATAGATGGGTTACATAACTTTTGGTTAAAAAAGTTTACAATTTTTCATAGCAGTTATGCGAGGATATTTAACATCTTTTTGGAAAATCCACAGAAAATCCCAGAATTCCTCTCAGAAGGTATTACGTATCTGATTCCTAAAGGCGAAGAAACTAGGTGCCCGGATAAGTATAGGCCGATTACATGTCTATGTACACTTTATAAGCTTTTGACCTCATGTATAACAAGTAAAATACAACAACATTGTGCTCAGAATAACATACTAGCAGAGGAACAAAAAGGGTGCCGGCCAGGAACCTACGGTTGGTAATAGACGAAGTAGTAATGACACAAGCTTTAAAAAAAAATAACAATGTACATACGGCATATATAGATTATCAGAAAGCGTATGACTCCGTTCCACATACTTGGCTAATTGAGGTGCTAAAATTGTATAAGATAGATAGCAGAACAATAGAAATGCTGAGAAGTATTATGGATAAATGGAGAACAACAGTGATATTTAAAGCAGAAGCTCAAGAGGCAATAAAAATTAAAATAAAAAAAGGTATTTACCAAGGAGATGCTTTAAGTCCATTATGGTTCTGTCTAGCTTTAAATCCATTATCAAACATGCTAAATTCAACAAAGTTCGGGTATAAAGTTAAAGTAGATAAGAAAATTAAATACAATCTAACACACTTGCTTTATATGGACGACATAAAGTTATATTCAAAAATAACAGAAACGGTATTAACAATTTTCTGAGAGTTACAGAAATGTTTACAAATGATATAAAAATGAATTTCGGAATTAATAAATGCAGGACTTTGATAATAAAGAAAGGGAAAATAACACAGGAGACAGATCTATACACTACAGCGGAAGGAGAACATATAAAATCAATGGAGAAAGAGGAGTTATATAAATATTTAGGAATCCAGCAAAATAAACACATTAAGCATTCAAAGATCAAAGAAGACATTCTCAAATGTTATTTGAGCCGGTTAAAGAGTATCCTTAAGACACAGCTAAAAAGTAAATTTATTATACAAGCTATAAATACATATGCTACACCGGTGTTAACGTATTCGTTCGGAATAGTGAAGTGGACTAAGACTGTGATATTGAAAATATAAATATAAAAACCAGAGCCAGGTTAACAAAAGCCAGGATGCATCACCCTAAAGCGTCAGTTGAGAGACTCTATATAAAAAGAGAAGACGGAGGAAGGGGATTGATGTATTTAGAAAAGCTAAGAACGAGCCAAATAGAAAAGCTGAGGCAATACTTTTTCAAAAAAAGCGAACAATCTGAGCTGCACAAAACAGTAACGAAGTTAGATAAAGACATCACACCGTTGAATCTAAATTATAAACAGGGAGAAACATGTCAAATAAAGTTGATAGATCAGTTGGAAAACTAAAGCATTACATGGAAAACACATTAAAGAATTGGCAGAAGAATATGTTAATAGGCAGGCCTCAAACAGGTGGCTTAAGAAAGGAGAATTGTTTCCTGAAACTGAAGGTTTCTTAATAGCCATACAGGACCAAGTGTTAAGAACAAACAATTATAAAAAATATATAATTAAGGATGTAACAGCTGTGGATAGATGGAGAAAATGTGGTAAGGAAGGCGAAACAGTACAGCATCTATTAGGAGGATGCGAAAAAATGGCGCAAGAATTTTATACTAGAAGACATGACGATGTAGCAGGAATTATTCACCAGGAACTGGCCGTTAAGTATGAATTGATTAGGGAAAAACTGCCATATTATAAGTACAATCCGGAAAAAGTCCTGGAAAATAAAGAGATTAAGCTATACTGGAATAGAACAATACTAACCGATAAGACAATAAGGCATAATAGGCTAGATATCTTATTAATAGACAACAAGCGCAAAGTAGGCCTGATTATAGATATAGCCATACCAAGCAGCAAAAACATAAATAACACGTACGAAGAGAAAGTTAGGAAATATGAAGAATTAAAGCAAGAAGTAAAGCAAATGTGGAAATTGAAAGAAATAATAGTGGTCCCAATAATAGCGGGCAACACCGGAATAATACCAAAGAAACTGATTAAAAATATAATTGATCTCCAGTTGCCACAATACCTAGTCGAGAATATACAGAAAACAATCATGCTGAACACTGCAACACATATGCGAATATTCACAAACGAGATGAAAATGAATAGTGCTTACTAAAGTATAGTCGCATTATTAATAAAAGTACCAGTTGAAGGACTGTGATTGAAGAAGAAGTAATAATAATAATAATAATAATAGCAAAGTAAATTATACTAAAGGAATTATTTTATATAAGGCAGTTATTTTACCTACTATATAGTAGCATAATTTACATAGATATGACTTAAAAGATTTCAAAAAACGTTAGCAAGTTATCAAATAGAATACTAGAGCCATTAAATTAATTAAATCATATAAAACGACAAGTTGTTTAGCGCCATGTGCTACTGCAGTTTGAAATTAGTAAACACATAAATTTATTTTGCATTAAAAATAATATTGCTAACTGTTCGTTTAACTTCAATAATACCTGTTACGAAAATGGTAAATTTACTTATGAGAATAAAACCACTTTTAACGTAAAGCAGTTTAAAAGATGTTTTACTTGATCATTACCTAACACGCAATATCAGACCATGTGGGATAATTGTAATAACTTACACTTTCTCTTCCCTAACATATTAAATAGAATGAACAATATAAATTATATGCTAAATTTTTCTAATGTACCATTCCTCACTGGTCATGGGAATTATGAAGACTATCTACACCGATTTAAAATTTCTGATTCGCCTAATTGTATTGAATGACTAATTTTCCCGATACGATCGCTTTCATATCTTAGCTGGACGTAATAGCACACACTGATTTCCATTTTCAGTGCTCAGCAGAAAACTTAGTGTTACTAAAAATTTTCAGATGTTTAATGATTTTATCGTTACAGAAATCAATTTCCGCAAGTGACATATAATACACTGGTATTAATTTATAAGGTGAGGATGATCTGACACCAAAAACTTCACATTAGATGGATCCTGTCAATCTCATACTAATTGTACTACTGTAATGGATTAAACCAATTGCCTCATCGGTATTATCCAAAGCAAGGACCCCCCACCGGAAAAAAAAAAAAAAAAAGATACCGAAGGCTTATGAAGCTCGAAATAGAATTTTGAAATACCGGAACTAGAAAAGAATTTTTCCTCTACCGTACTGCGGAATTTTACTTTTCCAGTCGTCCCTAGGGGTGCATAAATTTTTTAAAACCATATCCGACCTATTAGATTCACCGTATTTATTTAATACGACGTATTTTTAAAATTACCTTATTTATTCCATGTTATTTTGACTCTTTTTTTTTTTTTTTTCGTTTTATTTCCCACATGTTTTAAAGCCGTATTGTAGTTCATTTATTTTTACTGTATTATTATTATTATTATTAATCTCTATGCTCGTTCGTCAATAATAGAGCAAAAATAGGCAAAAAATTAAAATTACGACCAAAAGTGAACTAGTGTAGGTCATCTAATCTCTTAATAACAACACGAACAAAGATAATGTAAGTTTTGAAACAATTTTTCAACCGTCTGGATTTTTCATCTTGAAAACGCAGTCTATTGCTTTTTCCAGCTATGGTTTTTTAAAACGAGTTTGATCGCTGCTCACTTCAATGGTGCCATCCCAAGGTTTTTTATGAAAGCTCCTAATAAGTTTTCTGCAATTTTCCGCCTGCGCTTTGAGCACAGTTTGCTTCCTTCCTCGCTTTTCCCTTACTCTCTTGTGCTGTCTCCTTATTATTCGTTGCACTCCTCCAATATCTTATTTGTTTGTGATCTCGATCACATAATGTTCGGGTGTTCGTCTCTTGCAACCGATCAAGCTTCTTTATATTCCTCTCTTTTACAAATTGGTATTCCCACTCCATACAGTTCATCCTCTCTCTTCCTTCTCCTTCTGTTGTCCAAGCCTTGATTCTTTTTTGTCGCCTATCGCTGATCGAGTAAAGATCTGCGTCTCTTGCGCCCTTTTTGCTTTGTTTTTGGGCCAATGTCCTTGTAGACGAACCTAGAAAAAGCAACGAATAGTAGAAATTGAAAAATCGATCCTATCGTAATCGTAGATAGGTATCGGTATGTTTCTTTATTAGTGCATAAATTTGTGTCGTTGTTAGGAATAGTGTAAATCATTCAGCTCCGGCAATTTCAGTCGGAACAGTGATTTCTCGATAGAACAAAGATTCTCTCAGGGACTTTTCTAACCATCGCGTTATGATCGCTTTTGAGCCTTTGAAAAACAATGTAGAAATCGTCAGAAAATCGAGACTAAACCAGTGTCAGAAGACGTTATATAAGTATTTTGCTCGCGAAAATTATTAATTCGTGATTTGTTCACTACATCGATATTACTAAGACGCGCGCAACTACATTAATGTTCATGTCACTACCGCATAAACGACCAATGCAAGCATAATCGCGGAGAGTAAGCTGCTTAGGTCACACCTGTAGGCTGATCGTCAAATGATTCGTGCATCTTCTTGCATTTTGTATAATGTTGTTTTCAGTGTTGGATCAAATGCCGCGTTATCCAAAACATTTTTTAATAAGATTAGCACATATATATATGTATATATATATTTTTTTTAAGGCGCCAGAAAACTGTTGTGAATAATTTGAAACGAATATTTTATTTCTTAGAATGGAATACTCGTAATAAACTAGATGTAATTACGCAAGTTGTTCAACTTTTTTTTTGCTGCTACAAGAAAATTTAGACGAAGGTGTTATCGCGATAGTGAGAAGTTTCATATCGAATAGATTGAATGAGAGTGATGGAAAAAAAATCCCCGGCAATCTTGACAGCGATAGCAACTACAGACACGAAACTAAAGATGAAATCTTTACGCGAGTATTCAAATCTAAATCAGGTGGAAAAGGAAACAGACACGATTCCATGTTTTTCACTTTTTTCGTAGGATACGCTACATCAATGTATAAATTACGCTGTTAGAGGAAAAATGTTTCCCGCAGTTGCTAATGTGTTCACTTCTTGAAGATGACATTATCATTCGCAAAACGAGAACAAACCTGAACATTTTGTTTTTTTTTAAAGTTATTCAATAGATGGCGTGCGAAGAAATTCAGTCGAATTGTCATTCTGTTTTTTTTTTTTTTTTGAATGTATTAACGGGGGAATCATCGTACAGAGGATATTTATAAAACCAATAAACATTAAACTGTAGACGTTCATTGGTCAAAAGAAATAGCACTAGAGTTGGAAAAACCTCTGATTGCACGAATACGAAAAACGAAAATTGTGCCGACTTCTGAAATAGAGCTTGCATCAAGTGAAATACGTTCAACGTGTCGTAAACGAAAAATTGGACCCGTTCCGAAAGCACGCCATCATCCAGAAAATTACCATACACCGACGAAGCGTAACATTTATGTGCTGCACAAATGTGTTCCGATAAAAAAATAACCATTTTATGGACGCGCAATACTATTTGTAATACTTTTTTTTTCTTTTTTTTTTTTAATAATTTGCGGGTCCCACAAGGCACTAGCCCGTCTGTGTGTTCCCAACGTAATTATATCATTTATTTGTACAGCATTAACTTAACTTAAGTACTACTTCCTGTTACAGCATAAAAAAGTATTAACTGATATATATTACTATACTATAAAATCCACGCTCTCATTATTTATCATTTATATTACAATTATACCATCATCTAAAATAATATACTATATTCTTTTGTAAAATTCAATTTTAAGTTATAAAATTTGGAAGTTTTTTATTTAGTTCCTGGAAGTTACATCTAGACTCTTTTTTTCAAATGAATTTTTTTACAAGTTTATTTACATGTGATAATGGTTTTTTTTTCATTATAATGAAACGTAGAGGAAAAACAATTTTGAACGAGTGCGAATAAAATGCTGACATGCGTACTTTTTGAGCGGCGCCTTCTAAGGGTCAATACAAAAAAAAAAAAACTTTCATACAGTCGTCTTTTCGTAATGAAATAAAATCTGATTACTTTTAAACTCATACCGACCCGCCGATAATGAGCTCGCTAATCTCTTTATTAGAATCCTTTTTTTGATTCGACACTGTTTATTTTTCGATGATTGAATGAACGAATGAGAAATTTATTAAATAAATTTATCGATAACATAAGTTTGCGTTACATTAGCTATACGCGTATCGATGTGCTCTCCAACGTGCAATGGTGAGCCTACATCTACACGCTTGGTTTACGCTAAGGTAGTAAATTACGTTTTAAGTTAGAAGATTAAGAGAGGAAAAAAACGATAAAAAAATCTAGCTTCAGACGAAATAAAAAAAATAAAAAATGCATAATATAATAGATGGTATATTAACATCTACATAAAGTATCAACTTTTTTTTATTTTTTTATAAATTTACGGCGCCGTGTGTGGAACCACCTGGGCTATTACGGCACCTTGACTCGCTGGAAATTATAGAAGACGGTGCAGTTTTAAAATTCAACACTGCCCGAACACAATCCCGGGTGGTTCGACAACAGACCGTGGGCTGAGGTATGACTAGATGTACGAGAAGTATGCCGGCACCATTTCAGCAGATGATCTACGGTTGGCATGAACCAGCAAAGAGAGCAGGTAGACGGAGGGAGAGCTCCTTCAAAGACGTAGTCGCGTGACAGCGCAGTGTGCCCTAGGCGAAGTCTCGACAGGATAGAAATCCCTACGTGAGACGGGGAACGGTGGCCGCCACCATGGGTCGGTGTTCGACTTTATAGACCTGAGCCAGGTCGTTTGTTCAGACTATAGTTTGCTCCACTCTTCAGAAAAGCGCATCAGAAAGGCTGGTGGTCCTAATCGAGGCAGTACAGCGTTGAACGGCATGGGGCTAGATGGAGTTACCTTAGCAGCCAAGTCAAACCCACTCATTGCCAGGGACCCTAATATGGCCAGGAACCCATAAGAATGTGATATACATATACCTCAGATCGTGAAAGTTGGAATAGGAAGTTTTTTATTTTAATTGGTAGAGAATTGCAACTGGTCTGGGCTCTGTTGATATTTATTTAATTATCATTATATGCCGAGAGGGGAATAGACTAGCACATGTGTGACATTTGTGTTTGTACTTTGTGTATTGCAGCCGGAGAAACGTTCTCGTATAATCTCCGATTTTATTGACACGACCACTTTTAACAGTGGCCAAAGAATTTTTTAGCTTTTGTTAAAATTACATTTTCGAGATAATCCGGTGCAGCGTGCATATCATTTATGCTATAGTATACGCCGAAGAAGCGCTTAGAATAGTTCTACAACATTTATTTTGAAATCGTTAAACTTCTGCACCACACTGGAGAAACATAAAGTAGAACAGGTGGAATATCGGTTTTTGAAAAGGAGTAATTTATATTTGTGACTCTCTTCATTCGTTATACGCTCTAAAAGGTACGATTAATTCTAAATAAAAGACTGTAATTTAAAACGAAATTCGTACTATTCATATCGATTTCCGTCTAATATCGTTTCGGACATTTTAAACTTAATTAACGACTGCGCGGGTCCCCCCTCCTTAAAAAAAAAAAATTAATTATGCGAGTTGCGATAAATTTCTGTTTCTTGAAAATACCATATATGTATTATGTATGTTAGTATATTCTGCTTACGTGAAATTTGAAATAACCGCCGGAAAACACAAAACACCACCGTGCCTATATTAATTCACAGTAATCTTAGAATAAAATGAAATAAAAAAGTTATAATATTACGAAGTTTTTACAAACTAAACCTTCTCAACTCTGCCCTTGCTGTTTCCTGTCACGACCTTTTTTCATTCATTTCGTTGTATTATACGTATTTACAAAAGTCTAGCACGTAGAAATATTTCAGTTCCCGTAATAGAAATTAGATAGGAAAGCAATTTGCTGATTAAAAATTGCAAAACGGATGGTGATATTCATTAAACCAGTACGCGGTTACTTTCCTTTTTTAGTATGTAGTGTATAAACCGCATACTTTCCGGGTTAGTGGAAAATTTCAGTTGGAAAACGCCAATTAAAGCTTTTTAATTTTTAAATACGATCGAAAAACGAAATTGTTTATTAACTTATTCGGATTCGTTTGTGTTGTTTTCTCGGAGAAATTCCGATTCATTTTGATCGGTTCGTTACATTCCGCCATTTAGTTTTTCCGGATCGTGCTTTACAAATAATTGATGCGGTTAAGAACTTTTCCGATTGGTAATTAGACTTTTCGGTTGGTTAAGGAAATTCTTAAGCCTCCGCCGTTTTTCTAAAGTGCCTTAATATCACTTTACGTCCTTCTTGACTGTTCAACTTATTTCGAATTTCACTATTCGGCTTTCTTGTATCTTTTAAAAAACCAAAAGCCGCCGTAATTTTTAGTTTTCAGCTGACGTCCAAAACACCTTTTTATTATAGAACCTTTGTCAAGTGAAATGCGATGAAATTAATACAGTAGCGTTTAAGCGGCTATTGCAGTAAAAACCACACAACTAGCGCCAGATTATACGAACGTTTGGTTTATTATTTGATCTTAGATGATCGGCTTTGATAATAATTTTTCGGCATAGCGCTTAATTGTAATTATACATATATTTTTGGCGAAGGATCGTCAACTATTTTTCTCAGTTAGTTCCTTTAGTTGGTTATTTAGGAGGCAAAGCGAATCACTTGCTTTTCAGTTAGAGAAATTTAAAAAAAACGAAAAAAAAAAAAAAATAGGGAAAAACGAAAAACTGAAACGTAATTAAAATTTAATTAAAATTCCGAAGTGATTAAATATTTCGGATAATCGTGACTTAAACGTCACTGAGGGGAAAGAAATTTCGCCGCGAAAACAACACAAATCTTCCGGAGAACTCGGAGGAACGCGTGACTGTTGACCTAAATCCCGAGTTCTGCAATATTTCATTAAAGTCTCCCAGAAAACTTTGGAACATACGCGGAAACAAAGACGCTCCACTACGAAAACTGAGAACAAATGCTAAAGACACGTGTCATACGAGCGATTTTAATTATTTATTTCTCATATTTCCCGAACGTGGTAGAACGTTTTCTTAATAATTCAGCCGCTAGAAACAATGAGAGCTGAACACGGTCGCCCCCCCCCTCCCTCGCTAAAGTGGAATTTGTTTATTATTGAATGCCGGGTGAATGTTTTGCTGATTTCTTCTGTCTTCTCTGCCAGCTCCATTTGCACGTGGCCGTTTGCAAAGAACAGAATATAATTAGGGGAACTGAATTAACGAACTGTCGCGTAAGTCGCTCGCTTACAAGAGATATTACTCTCAGACCGAACTGTTAAAGTTAAAAGTGTAACATTCGATTCTATGAGAACAAAATTAAATTGAAAAAATTTATTACCTTTCCAGAAGATGATATTATGTTAGCTGTAATACAAAAAGAAATTGACAAATTCCGTGTTAGATCAGACCTCTTAATTCGGGCCTTCTTGTTATTCGGTTGCTACACCCCGGTTTTTGTTCTTAAATCCCCCCCCTCCCCCTTAAATGAGATGAAATTATTACGAATTGCCATTACTGCTTTTCGATATTTTTTCCGTTTTTAACAAGAGTGTAAAAATTCGAACGTGTTTTTCTCCGATTCTTCGTACAGTCTGATTTTATTTAAAGCATTCGGAAAGGGAATAAGGCTCGATTATAATCTAATTGTGCTTTAATCGATGCGCTGTTTTAACAGCGATGATCTATAATTCTGATTCAAACTTTGTCTCTTAAAATCACGTCCACACTTAGAAGTCGGATCACGGTCTGATGGTGAATTTGAGTCAAATTTTAAATTTCGCGTGTCACAAAAGGAAACAAAATTAAACATTTTCACAAGCAAACACCTAACATACTTTCGAAACGTAGAATTCTTTAATTAAGTTCGGATCAATTAAATAAAACATTAAATAATTGACTCTTTTTTCTATTATAACGAGATTTTAGAAAACTTTTGTCCGAGAAATTTTAATTCATTCACTTTCGGTATTATTCGTGTGATATGTCGGTTTTTTTTTTTTTTTTAATAATAATTTGCGGGTCCCACAAGGCACTAGCTCGTCTGTGGGTTCCCAACATAATTATATCATTTATTTGTACAATAGTTACAGCATAAAAGTTATTAACTTATGTATATATTGCTATACTACAAAATCCACACTCTCATTATTTATCTCATTTATATTAACCATCATCTAAAATAATAATATTTCCTATTACAATACCTTAATATGATAACACTTATATATTACAATAATACAATATAATTTTTATACAACTACCACTCTCTCTCTTTAGCAGCTTAAAAATAGTGTTAGTAACGAGTCTCATGTCAACGTCACGGTTATAAGTGGTTATTACTAGCATTACGATACTCCTTTTTTTTTTTTTTTTTTTTTTTTTTTGTTACTATTTCTATTGCTCTTTACACCATGCTATCAAACAAATTTTAGCTTTTCCATCTCTCTAGATTTTTTTCATTTCGAATTTCCTTTGGTATGTTCCCCATTAATTTTATATATTACAACCTACGAATAACAGCAAAAGTAAACGAGAACCATGCACGTAACCCATTATCAAGATCTAATCAGATCTTCGAAATATCGATTTAATCGTACTAGAATTTTATCGATAAATTATTTGCTAAAGTTTTAAAATTTAAAATTGAAATTTTGTATTTTTATTTAACTTTTTTTGTAAAACACAAATTAAAATCCCCGCATTCGTTCATTAATTGTACCGAGGGAACAAGAGAAACATAACGAAGTCGCACGCATCAATATAAAATAAAAATGGGTGTTAAGATTTCGACGGAATCCTAGGGGTCGTGTGTCTAGCGTTAGATGCGATTTATCAGAACGCATAATACATCGATTGTAAAACTAGTTCTTCACGACGGTAACGATATCTTTTCGACTTGCATCTGCGGTCACCGCAAAAAGTTGTTCCGCTGTTTGAAGTGAACAGAGTAGTGTAACTACTGCCGCCGACCTGCTGCCACAGTCTCAGCAATCACATCAGCCGATATTATTCGAGATTGTACAACAGCAGAAGCTTGTCGTTAAAGAAACCGTCATTCATAAACTATCTGAATTTCATCAGTTATCATCAGCACTCCCCCGAGTAATATATCGATACACGATATCTGTATCAGTATATTTACAATTGAAATTCTGATAAGGTATCGTGGATTGTGAAGTTAAGCTTTCCATAATGGTACTAAGCCTAACGGCACTAATGAGAGTAGGGAGGCCAGTTCCTTTCTCTCGGGTTTTGCCTATTACAATGGAAAATAGCGAGTAATATTCTTCTTTTTTTGGGGGGGTTCGTCTACGAGGACATTGGCCCAAGAACAAAGGAAAAAGGACGCAAGAGACTCAGATCTTTACACGATCAAAGATGAATCAAGAGCCTGGACAACAGAAGGAGAAGGAAGGCAGAGAATAAACGAAGCACTGTATGGAGTTGGAATAGCAATTTGTAAAAGGGAGGAGGAGTTTTCCAGCTTGATCGCGGTCACAAGAGCATTGGATATTGGAGAGGTGCAATGGACAAAAAGGAGACGGCACAAGAGAGTAACGGAAAAGCGAGAAAGGAAGCAAAGCTTAGGCGGCAAATCGCAGAGGTGTTGGAGCGACGCATAGAAGGAAAGTCAAGAAACCAGGGGAAACGTAGAAGGGAAGAGTAAGAATTGTTTGAAAGCGCTGCTGTTCCTGTTACTTTTCTATCTGTAAATACATACGATAGTTTTTATTCGAATTAGACACAATCAGTTCCAGAAATAGGAAAAGCCCAGAAAGGAGATTGTGAAGATTTGACTGAAATTGGCGTTTCCTTTTATTCTTTACCGTCCTCGATGCAGCATCGAAGTGTAGGGCTATTTTACTTGGGTAATTTTGCCTCGACATTTCAGCTCAGCTTTTAGCATGACTCGAACGTCATCTCGCGTCGCCCGGGTATATATATATATATATATGTCGAGATTTTCGCCCAATTTTTTAGCCTGAAGTTTCGATTCCGCACGATGACAGAAATTATTATTACGAAAAATTAAATTAAACATTCGCTAAAAGAATCATATGGGAGGCAATGACAAACAATACTATCGTATGCGCGCTAATTAGTATACAGCAGACGCCCACTTAAAAGTAAAGTAAGTCCCGTATGTTATCCTTGATAACATATCATGGGTTGTGAAGTTAAGCTTTTCATAATGTACTTGAGGTTCTAATGGACCTAAGGAGAATATTGAGGCCACTTCCTTTCTACTTGGGATCCGCCTTTACTTTCCATCGGGGAATAATCGATAAATCAAACGATTACTAAACAGTTCCGAATGTAGTTTTACACTAGCGTTGCATATGGCATTTTGCAAGAGCGCCAATCTGTAGCGCTATATTGCGCAGATACGTATTTTTAGATAATAGAAATCGAGTTAACGAACGAAGAAATAGAGAAACTTTTTCTAAAATATATCTTTATTTTAAATCTGCGAGAATCGCGGATGGCTTCTTTATTCTTCTGTCGTCGGGCAGTGGATTGACAACACACTTGGAGTAGTAGTGCGGTCGATATCCCCATCTATTACCGATATTAATCTTTAACTTTACGAAATACTCTTCCACAGTCTCACCTTCTTCCAACCTCTTTCACAGTTTACCTCCTCCATGTAATTGACGATCGCACCCCACTCAGCGTCGATACTTGATGAGCTATTTCAACTCGACTACTGGATTTTTCAAACGAACGCGCATTCTTTTTCCCGTCGCGTTTTTTGACATTCATTATTCCACCTATTTTATAACTGCGCAGTGTAAAGAGTCAGTGCCATTTGTTTAATTGAAAAAGATGGTATTTTTTCATGTTTTTTTGATAACTTTCGTGTGTTCATCGATACTGAACGACATCACTGTCCAGAGAACAACAAGGGAAATCACCGTCTAAATAATCGATAGTCACGTACGGATAAACATAAAAAACAAGAAAAAAACACATAACCTCAAAAACGTGGCAAAGAACGGGGGAAATGTGTTCTAAGTAATTCTGCTATCCACAATCATCGGCTAGGATGAACATGAAAACACCGCGGGGGGATTGATGGACTGGACGCGAATAAAACAACGTTTTATAAATCACGCTAGTGCGACGCTGTTATTATATTCTTCACTCTTAGCTGTTGACCGACTATACCCGATGAAAAATCACCGCCATTATAATGTTGCGAGCATATTTACTTTTACAGGTTATAATGTTAGTGCTAAGGGTTTCCGGGCGCGCATTAGTAATAATGGTAATGTTCGCATATTAAGCGCTTTGGTGTCGAATTTAATGGGGAAAAAAAAATTTAAGGGAGGCTAATAGCGAATTCCGAAATAGCAGTGTTCTACGTCGTGCTAGGCACACAGATTGCACGAGGTATTTCATCGTGAACTTCGTTTTATCATGAAAAGAACGTGAAAGAATATTTAAAATGAGCCCTCGTAAACGATGCAGAGACAAGTTGTTCTGCTTTATCAGACGTCCCCCCGGAAGCGATGGAGCACGGCGTCCATTGGCTGAACACGTAATTTGCGAATTGACGTAATCAATCCATGCGGCTGAAACGGCTAGTCGACTACTGCCTTCTGACGGTGGAGCGAATGCGAACGTTCCCGTGCTTCGTACGTAGTTTTGTCACGACCGGCCGCGTCGTTCGTACATTTGCTTAAAATTAGGCGACTAATCGAGGAAAAGAAAGTGGAACTTACTGCCGATCTGCAGGCATAACTCGTCGGAAGGAGCGCGTTCGGCATGACGCATGCGGAGGAGAATGGCTCGCGTTATTGCCAGAGCGTGCCGCTACTGAAGTGACAGGAGCCGGGAAGCACACGCTAATTAGGAGCCGGCATCGCACAGTTACAATCGGGTCCGTCGGATGAGACTTTTAAAATGTCCCTTTCCTGCCAACTTTAGCGCGGCAAACTTTAATGGCAAAAACTTTCCGACAAAATAGCAGTTCGTCTCGCTATACATTTTTTCCTCTAGGCGGCGAACCGGCAATATTGCGACTTCAACCGTAATATACGTGTACCGAAATTTACAAAACACCCTTCATTACACACGTCGTTAGACGAGACACTCTGCAACGACGTCATCTTCTTCCAAGTGCGCCTTTTATTTTTCTTCCTCCTTAAAGTGAGAATTCGAACTGCCTGGTGCCGTCTCATTCCGGCCGCTATTTAAATACGGACCGAGTATTTCCGTCTTTCCAAGTCAGTACTGAGCTTGCGGCTACTTTTGGTAGTAACAAAACCGGCCCAACTGCGAAAATTCAATATCGGCGAGATCTTGTTTATTTTCCGGCCCTGAATTAAAAATCAGTAACGATGAAATCATCGAGAGCCACTTGTTACGACAGAGTGTGTAGACTGCGAGATCTGGCTATTTTCACGACAAAATGACGCATTACTGTTGTTCTGAAAATATTATTTTTAAATAAATCCGATCTTAGGTTTCCGATCACATACTCCGTCTCTAAATTAATCGCGATTGTGTACATTATAATACGAAAACCAATCTACTGACAAATACGATCGTGGCAGTTGCGTAGCTGTAACGTTCACTGTTCTTGCCAGAGGCTTGACAGACTCGTGGAAAACTAGCTGCGCGGTCGAAGCAGTTGACATTGATGAGAGGCAAAAAGTCACCATCTGCTGTCCAACTCTCCAGTGAAAGCCGCTAGCATGCTCGTACAAAATAATAAAAATTGAAGAAAAAATAAATAAATTATGAAAAATAAAGATTATTCCGTAACAAGTACCTATATAGAAAATGCATCTCATCCAAAATAAAAAAAAAAAAAAAAATCATCACCGTAGCCTTCTAAGACCTCTCTTCTCTCTAATTATAAAGGATATGCCGGAATAACATAATAAATCAATTATCAAGTATCAAATATTTTTATTATAAAATTCCACACGTGCGCGAAATGGCGTGAGCAGTGGACTACAATAGATGCGCACGAGAAAGGAATATTATAAAAAGTAAATAGAAGGTTTCACATAAAGACTTTTAAACACTTTTAATTATAATATTCTTCGGTACACATTTACATCAAATGAACCAATCAAATTGAAATGAAACAGATTATACGTAAACGAATGAAAATAACTTTAAAAAAAAAGAACTGTAAATAAGACATAATCACATATCATTCATTGAATCGTCACATTTTACATTTCATAAATACATTCAGCCACCATAATATCCCATATCGTTTGTGTCCATTCATACCAAAAGTCGCGAAAGTATTTTAAGCACACAAGCATGCTGCAACAAGTAAAGTAAGTTGGAACAATTAATTTTTCCCGTTTTTATTTTTATTTATTTACTTTATTTTTTCTATTTATAAATATATTTATTTGTATTTCAATTTATTTATTTATAAAGTACTAAGTATAAGGACTCAATAATTTACGCCTGTGTTTGGGATTATTTAGTAAAGATTTTACATTTGCCGGCGGTAAAGAGTTATACACGTAACAGCTCCAGCATACTTGAATTCTTATATGAAATTTATAATATCTGGGAATCTGGGCGTAATAATCTTTAGCAGACCCCTAGTTTAACCAGATTCAAAAGCAATCTTAAATTTGCAATCATGGACATAAGTAATTGTAATTTATATATGTGTATCATTTAACTTCGGTAACAGTATTTTTCATACCGCGATTTATAATTTTTAAAACTGCCTCCTGTAGAGTTCTTAAGGGTTTTAAATGACATTTAGCACCCCCCCATAAAAACAAGAAATGATACCATATGAAATGACCGGTTGATATAACGCAAAGTAAATTCTACGTAAATGATAGGGCGGAACACTATAATACTCTCCTTTGATTGAATGGAGATTCTCATCTGTACATAATACTAATGTCCGTCCGTTAGTGAGTTAACCAATCTAATAATTGTGTCAATACGAATAAGCAAAAGTCGTGAGATAAGTCAGTTCAATAAAACCGATAAAACTGCGCAGTAGCGCCCAAGGATGGGGACTAAAGAGTTATTAATTCAGAGGTCTTCTTCTTCTTCTTCTTCGAGTCCCGACCGTTCTCGATCGCAGGTGACCTTATTAAAGAAATCTTTCGTATGCAAGGTGGACTAATTGTTCGGTATTCATCCGCGACCATGCCTTGATGTCGCACATCCATGAGCGCCTCCTTCGTCCGACCTTCCTCTTGCCCGATATTTTTCCTAATAATATTATTTGTAACAACGAGTATTTGGATCCACGTATAAAATTGCCAAAGTCCTGTCTTTTATAATTCAGAGGTAAATGTTATAAAATAACAGTTACTAAGAAATGCGATAAGATTTATATATTTAACCCTTAAAAGCCCCCACATAGAAAAAGCAAAGTGAACCTTTTTTTTTAATATATTTTATTTAGAAAGCTTTTGAGCATGCCCAGAAATTCCAAACTTGAATATATTTAAAACAAAATATCGTATATTACTATAATTTATTCCTTATCAAACACGAAGTATTTGAAAATGACTTCGAAGTTGATGTGCATTATAATAATGCACATGGGACGTCTAAGGGTTAACATTGGTACGCCGTTTTAATCATTTCAGAGGTACGAATGAAACAATTTTAAACACCATCTTATGTCTGTGAAATTTATTATGTGGGCCAGACTCGGGTCACGTCCGAGATGACTTTTAGTACGTGCGCGCTCACAACTGTAATACTAAAATTCGAATTGTAATTTTTACGCGACCCAAATAATACGAAAAAGGAAACGAAACGAAATTAAAAATTGCAACTGTTATTAATTTATCTTTCGGCAGAATGAGTTTGAATAAAAAACCCGACCGACTACACGAGTATTATATATAGAGCAAATGATTTTTTCGAATGCACCTAGTACTCATACATGCGCGCACGGATACACGACAGGCACGCATGAACAATCGCGGAAAAATGACGTAACCCTTTCGTATTAAGTATCATTGAGTCGAAAAAATTGTCGCCATCCGACCGAAAATATACAATTCCTTTGATACATTGTAAATGCTCTCAGCGTCAGATTTCGTAGCGTGTGCCGAAATTTTTGGTTTATTGCCGCTGAAATTTCAGAAATTCAGCCTTCCTGCCTCTCATTTTCGGCATAGCGTTTTAGCATGTTAATTTCCCTGCTCCTTCGTGTCTCTATTAAATGCATCATTAAAGTAACAAAAATGTTTCTCTATTCTGTCATCCGTTTTAAAAATTTGCCCGCTTAGTAATGCTTTAATCGGCATGCTCGAGCGGTCATCTTGAATTTAGCATGGAACATGCTTTAGCCATAACCTAACTAGCAGATAAAGTGGAACGCGAGAGCGTTACGCGGCAGGTGAATTAAAATACAGCCTTTTCTTTTAGTTGTCTTAAGTCAGTCGTGGTCGGACCTCGATAATGTTCGTCTATCACGGTGTGGTGATTGTCGTTCATCGACGCCGATATGTAAATGCATTGTTACAAAAAAAAAAAGGATACAAAATTGTTGTCGAATGAACGAAAGAAATGTGATTACGTAGAAGTATTGAAATATAGGCTTTTGGTGAAGCGTACGAACTAAAGAAAACGAATATTTTTGATGCATTGAAATTACGCAAATCTATAGAAAGAAAGTATGGAAATTTCGCAAATATCCCGAAAAAACAGTTTCCAGCGAAAGTTGTCTTATCGGTTTCTTATACATTTATATATCGTACGTGAAAAAGTGTGAGATGGGCGAGTCGCCATGTACGAAAAAGAAGATTGCATGTTATTTTCAACTTCGCATATTCAGATGTGATTTTAAAAACAATCGCGTTGTCTATTTATAGAATTAATGCGGTCAATGAGGGATGTGCGGGTAATTGCGCTATCGAATGCACTATAAACCGGCAACAAGTTCAAATCTTTTAAGTCATATCTATGTAAATTATGCTGAAATCGGCGATTATATTTCGGTTCATGGAAGAAACCTTTAGACAACAACTCAAAACAAATCTAGAGCTCTACCAACTATTCGTGGGGGACTGTGTACTTGATCTTCGCTCGTCACATCGACAAAATTGATTCTAAAAATTACATATTAACCTTCAGCTATCATATACCTAATATAGTGATCACGTGACAGAAAAATAGGAAAAAATTAAAAATAAGATCGTTAACATTATTATTTTCTTTGGAATTCAATTCATTATCGCATCTTCAATTTTAAAATATCGTACAGAAACAGTTGAAAGTATCATCAGAAATTTTTAGCAGACAGCTAACGGCTAAAGCATGTTGCATGCTTTTTTGAATTTTAGCCTCTAAAGAGAGAGTTTTTTTTTTTTTTTTTGTTTCTGGGGTCTGTAATTCGTTGTTTCGCTGTCTTGGGTAGACTGTTATTTAATTTATTTATTTTAAAACAGAATTCAAATAAAAACTCTAGTTAATATATCATCCGGTGTAATTGCATTAAAAACAGAGGTTGCGCTGGAAAATTAATAATTTTTTTTACTGTAACGCCAGAATGTTCTTTTCGAAATTTCATAACATGTAAAATACGTACCGTATTCAATTAAAAAGTTAGGTAGAATTAAAAAAATTACTGCTGGCGTGATATTCGAACTAACACACACACACACACACACTTATATGGATAATACACACACACACACATATATATATATATATATATATATAAACTTAATGTAGTCTTGCGTGTGTACACCCGCGTTGCACATAATAATTGCGCTTAATACACAACTTATATCTTTACAGCTAAAATGTACGAATAGGTTGCCCACCAACCGATAAGGTTGAGGAGAGAAAGAAGAAGATTTATGTGTAAATGCATTTCCCAATTTGCCTGGCCAGCACGGCGATTAGGCCAACTTATCCCACCAGGGAATTGCCTACATCCAGCTGTGGATTGAAATGAGCATATCGTGATCCCTGTATATATTATATATATATATATATATATATGTGTGTGTGTTTGTGTACATGTATATATCACGTAGCGCGTTAATAAAATATTAAAATATTCCAAAAATTTATTGAACTGAATAGTTATTTTTCCTAAAACATTTCCTTAACCAATGCGTGTGTTTATGATATTTTACAGAAAGAAAATTGTGAGTGTGTTCCAGCGAAAATTCGATACTGGAGGATGATAATTACTAGTCTTAAAAACTGCCTTACGTAGTGTCATTCAACTAGAAATTACAGCCATCGCTTCTTATTAATTACGTCATTCTCTTTACATTATTCACATTGTTCAATTCGTTTTTTCATGATTATCCAGTCTTTCTCGGATATTTTTAACATGATGTGTTTTGTAATGAAACTATATCCTTCTGGCTTGTCAGTTCTTCCTCTGGACATTATCCTCGACGTAACGAAAGATGGACAAAACTGTTATATCGAAACGCCTTAGTCTTTTTATTTTTCAATAGATTTTCATTGAAAAGACTAAATGAGCGCCGCGCATCTTCCTTAGCGCCTTTTATTTAAACTTAAAACTTGCAATAGTTTACAGACAAGTAGAATATATTCCAGCCGTGATGGAAATACATTATAGTTGTGTCTTGATGTTAGTGCAATTTTATAATGCAAAAGAAAAAAAATTTATTTGTTTTTGTTTTTGTTGCTCTATTTAATTAGTAATTTTCCCCCTTATTTTCTTTTTTATTTATATAAGAAAGCAAAAACAAAAAAAAAAAACAAAACAAAAAAATAACACTTCTACTAGATAAAAGAAAGTTTATTTTCTCTGAACATGCCTGCGCGACACGTTAAATTAAAATTTAATCTGAAAAAAAGCATTAAACTTTTAAAATACATTAAAATTATTTATATAATAACCGACATGTGTTTCAAGAACACAATCCTATGATCAGGTGTATTGCAAATTACAGATCGTTTGCATTCTTTAACGCGATTTAAATTAATACGTATACTCGTCAGTGTCGTTAATATTATCTACCGGGCTAAATAGTGCGATAATTTCGCCGTATCGTGTAATTGTCGTTTTACTTTCCGAACTCGATAGTTTTGATATGCGACTTGATCTGAACGGTTAGCATAAATTGAAATGAAGAAATTACCTGTGCGCCCCGTGTTTATGTTAAACGTTGTCGCATTAAGTCTTAGGTTAAAATGAGCGTGTAGAAAAAATCATCGCTTTTGGAAAAATCGGAGAACCGCGTCATACTTTTTTATGCTTATGCCCGAATCGTTATACTGACCAGACGTAAAATCTGGAAGAAAGAAATCGCTGCTATTTCGAAGGAGCAAAGAAATGAAAAGAAACATCAACTCGCGCGAATCGCCTGTTTGTTTCTACATGTTCCTCGGCAGACTTAATAATCGTAGTTGCGTTGAACTTTTGTCTATCCGCTTTGTTGTCGCAAATGACGAAAACGATATGCAGCCAGCGTTGTTCTGGTTAAAACTTTGCAATTGGCTCTATGCATGTGTTGAAACTGGAAAATCAACTGGAACGATTTTCCGTGAAACAGTTTAATATCTGTTTATATTTCTATTACAATGTTCCGAAACGAAATACGTGTAAGACTAGTTTAAATTATCGGCTAACTGAAAAAACTCCAGACAGCCTTTTTTTTTTATCGCATCAACTTTGTTCCTTTGAAAAATGACAAAAGCCGATACTTTCTAACAGTCTGCCTACTTACGCAAGCAACTTTCTGTTCGAATAGTCGTTTTAAGTTTTCCTTCGTATCTTTTACACGTCGACGTTTCATTTATTTTTAACGTTATTTGAATTTCGCGTGAGATTTTTTTATTCTTCTTTTTTCTTTTTTGTAGTATTTTTTCGTTTCTAATTTGCAATACATTCTCGGGTTTTTGTGTTTAATAATGTTTTACAACTAATGTTTTTCGTTAATTTAATATTATTCCCTCCGGGGAATTTTATTTAAACGAAACATTCGTTACTTGTATTTTCATTTGACACTTTTATTCGTTAAATTTTTTTCACTTTTTTTTATCCAGTGCCAGTTTTTTTATTATAGCGCCGGCGGAGTGAGAACTATAAAAATTAAGTCTATACTTTCTCAGAATACAATTTAATGATTGAATAATTTCGAAATTTCAAAGAAAAATTAATACATTTCTAGCGCATTATTTGCTCTCATTGAAATACAAACAATCAAAACAATTTACAAAAACCAAACAGCAGAATTTATGGTAGGAAAAAGCAGTGAGGAAATAAGAATAGGTAAAAGGCATGGCTGTGTTATGTCACCGGCGTTATTCAATATGTATAATATATAGAAAAACCAGTAAACTTAATAAAAAAAAAACAGCCTGCCGAATAAGCGAATTGGAATACAAATACAAAAAGTGAATACCTACAAATGATAAGATTCGCAGATGACATTGTCATTATTGCTAACTCTGAAGAAGAACTTCAAGAAGCACTGACAGAAGCACAGGTACATCTCGAGGAATACAATATGAAAATAAACGAAACAAAAACTAAAATAGTAATATGCGAAAGGACACCAATTCCACAAAAGAAAAATATATTATTAAATAATGAAATAATTGAACGAGCCAAAGATGATACTTGGGTAGTATGGTATCAGAAGATGGGAAAACTGAAAAAGAAGTTAGACGCAGAATAAGTCTAGCCAAATACGCATTTTTGGAAAAAATACGCATTACTCGACAATTAAAATGTGGACACAGAACTAAGGAAGCGGCTAATAAATATTTATACTGTATGGGTGCGAATCTTGGATAATAAATGAACCCGATAAAAAGAGGCTGATAGCAGCAGAGATGTGACTGTGGGCAAGATGTTAAAGATAAAA
This sequence comes from Icerya purchasi, assembly GCA_039619475.1. Taxonomy (NCBI): domain Eukaryota; kingdom Metazoa; phylum Arthropoda; class Insecta; order Hemiptera; family Monophlebidae; genus Icerya; species Icerya purchasi. Next base: position 292,274,115 of record CM077115.1, on the reverse strand, counting down.
TGGATAAATAAGAAGAGCAATGAAGAAGTCACGAACGTGATTAGTGAAAAACGGGAATTAATAAACGTAATAAAAAGACGCAGATCGAAGATGATCGGATATCTATTAAGACACGATGAAAAACTGATTATAGAAGGAAAAACCTAGAAGAAGAGAAGAAGATGAAGACCAAGGAATAATTACATAAAACATATTATTAAAGATACGGGATGCCAAACATGACCTAAAAAAGATGGCCGAAAACAGAACGGAATGGTGGAAACCAACCCTTTTAGGCATTCAATGATTGATTGATTTGATCTCATCGATTGCTGGAGCTGTACGATGTGTATTGTTTCCAAAATGTGCGCTGCGCTGTTATTACTTCATGTTGAATACGTGCGGCCTATTCTAAGTGCGCCTAATACCGTTTCGTACGACGGACGTTGTTGTTGCGTGATTTCCATGTTTTTGACCTTTGTCGAATAATTCACAGTTTTGCGTATGGTAAACTGACGATCAAAGGCACCATATGTCTTTTGCTCAGCATTTTTATATATTTTCTGGTGGGGGGGAGGGGCAGTATTACATGAACATCTCTGTAAAACCACGTACGGATAGATTGAAATGAATGCGGTACTCGCGCGAAAATTATCTTTATTCTATTAGAAAATGTAAATGATTTATTTTCTTTTTTCGACTAACACTAATTTCAAAAAAAAAGGAACATCGTATTTACCGAAATTTGGTGCTTACAATTCAATTACAGAATTAGAGAGACATTTAGAATTAGAAAAATAGTTTACGGTAGATAGCGTGTTATAAAAATTATTTTATTTTAACCCTTTACCTTTCGAACAGCTTACACTGACCATCATCAGAAGTGAAGTGTGGCACTGTTAAGAAATAGTACACGAGTAATTATCAGACTGCTGAAACGTTATAAAACCCCTTAAAAATGTAGTATAATTTTTTTTTTTTTTTTTTTTTTAACAGCCCCTATAAGGGGGAACTGTATGGTCATTACAATCTTAGAACTATTTCTAAATAAGTAACATTTATAACTAAAAGTAAATTAACATTTTGCAAAGGAATAAATCACTATAACTATTCTTTGCTATTTATATACACATACATACAATAAAACGATAAAAATTTACACAACACGACTAGTTCGTTCGGTTTAAAACGTTTAAGCCGTCTTGCATCTTCTGTAGTAAGCAAAAGGTCCAGTGCTTCCGGGTTCGGATGGGTATGGAGTCTTTCTTCGTGACGATGGGCAAAGTCTTTAATGACTTCGTCCACCCATTTGATCCTTAAATCGGTATGTAGAGATTCGTATTGTCTAAACCATCGGAACATTGGTTATCATACGGACGAGTTTATTTTGGGCTACTTGAATAATATTTCTATTTGATGTTTTGGTACATCCCCATATCTGTACCCCATAAGTCCAAATCGGTCTTATGATGGGGTTTCATAAATGAGACGTTTGTTTTCAAGTTTCATTTTGGAATGTCGTCCGACAAGCCAATACATTTCACGTGTTTTTTCTCGAATCTGCTGAGCTTTTGACAAAACGTGAGTTTTCCAAGTCAGTTTCGCATCTAGATGCACACCCGAGTATTTTGCTGAATCGGAGCTTGGCACTTGTTGTCTATTTATGAACACTACATGACGCGGATCTAGTTTACGAAGGGCGAAAGTGGTGTGGATAGATTTTTGTTCATTGAGCTTGATTTTCCAATTTTCTGTCCAGTTTGATACACGGTCTAAAGCATACTGCTGAAGGTTTTCAGTTGCTTCCGTTTGGGAGCTGCTTACTGACAGTATTGCTGTATCATCAGCGAACATTGCAATTGCAGTATTTGCTGTTGTTGGTATGTCTATTATATACAGAAGATACAGAATAGGCCCGAGGACGCTACCCTGTGGTACGCCTGCCTGTATTGGATGGAAGGATGATCTCGCATCTCCATAAGCTACACGGAATTGTCTGTTTGAGAGGTATGATTTCCGTAGACGACACCAATTAACAGGTAGTCTGGTGCTTAACTTGTGTAGAAGTCCTTGATGCCACACTCGGTCAAATGCTTGTTCGATATCCAGAAAGACCGCCGAGCAAAACTTTTTTTTCTTCGAACGCTCTTTCCATTATTGAGGTTACTCGATGTATCTGGTCAACAGTAGAATGTTGACTGCGAAAACCAAATTGATTGTCTGCTAGACGTATTAGTGTCTTGAGTCGCCTAAGTAACAACTTTTCAAATATTTTAGGTATTGCTGGTAATAACGATATCGGCCGGTAGGAGGAGACAACTTCTGCTGGTTTTCCTTGTTTTTGGAGCATAACAATCTGAGCTATTTTAAAACTTTCAGGTACATGTTCCAAGCGTAAATAGGCGTTGAATATGTGTCTACGTTAGTAGTACTATTCCTTTTTTCGATAATTCTTTCAATACACGCTAGAGGTGCTATTTCATCTACTCCTGGCGATTTTTTTCGGATTAATGTTATCTATTTCTTTTGCTACTTTGAGTGGAGTAATAGGTTTAATTATTTGTTTATCTATTTCTATGGTACTTAGCTCAATTTTTGATTGAATGTTGTGTGGCTGGAATATTCGTGACAAATGTCTAGCAAATAAATCAGCTTTTTCCTCATCACGTCGTAACCAATTTCCAGTTTCGTCTTTTATGGGTGGTATTCTCACTACTGGTCGTTTGAAGCGTCGAGTCGCTTTCCATAGGGAGTAGTTTTTTGTCCTCGGTTGGACTTAATTCTTCCAAGTAGTCGGCAACATTCTTTTGTTTTATTTCAGAGATCAGTCTATTCAATTTATTGCTTATTCGATTGAACGTATTTTTGTTTTCTGGTCTTCGGGTATTATGCCAGATACGTCTTGTTTTTCTTCTCTCTTTAACCAGTTGCCTGACTTCGAGAGGATAACAGTTTTCACGAGTTATTTTGCCGTTTATAGGAACTGGTGTTGCGTTCCTTGCAGCTTCTCGAATTGTTTCTATGAAGTACTGACTTTGTAGGTTCAACTCTTGTGTTGTTTTTAGTTTCATTCTTAAATCGATTCTGTGATCAAGTTCATCTCATGAATCTGTCCCAGTCTGTATATTTATTTGTAAGGTTTAGATATTTTTGTTTTCGTATTATTACTAAGGGTGAGAAATATAGGAATATGGTCCGAAGTCAAATCATTGTAGCTCTTTACTTCCACATAGTTGCATGAGATTCCTTTTAATATAAAGAAATCTGATAAGTCTGGTGTCTTGTTGCGATCAGTTGGCCAATAGGTTGGTTCTCCTGCGGACAGATATGTGCAACCGGACATATTACATGCTTCAAGTAGAGTTTTTCCTCTTGTATTATTTATGCGGGATCCCCATAGCACATGTTTGGCATTGAAATCGCCACCTATAATGAATTTGTTGCCTAACTGTGTAAACACCGTTAGGCAGTCTTCTTTGTTTATTTTAAGTCCTCTTTTACTTGGCGGATAGTACGCTGCGGCTAAATTAATTTCGCTGTTATTATATTGAACCGTAATGACGGTTATCTGCATATTGTTCTTTTGTATTTTGATGTGTTTTGAAAATGTTTAATATCATTTTTAACAATTACTGCTGTGCCACGCCATCCTCCGCCATCAGGGGGAGGCGTTACGAAAATTGAATCGTTGACCGATATCGGGGGATATTTAACTAAATGGCGCTATCGCAAAATAGATAAAAAATTGCACGATACTACTGAAAAAGTCTAATGGAAATCTGATGTAAATGTAAAAAAATCTCAAAAAAAAAAAAAAAGAAAAAAAAGAAAAAAAAAAAGAAAAAACGTTTTCTGCTAATAAGGAGGTAGTGAAGAGCGTAAAAAATCGCACATAAAAATATGTATGTTGTTCTAAGCCTTGGAAATGTCGTATAATCTATCAAAAACGATTGTAAAAAAATTAATTTTTAGCCAAAACAGGAATGTGCCGCCAAATTTGTGAAAAAAAATTACCGGCGACATCGCAAAGAGCGGAAAAAAATACATTCAAATAATCTGCTTCAACTAGTGCACCTTAATAAGGGGGGGTTTTCTAGTCTGGAAATATGAAAAAATCTAAAATTTTTTTTTGCATATTCTGATAGTTTAGACATTTAAAAATATGCTCGTAAAACGATTTTTCAAAATTAAAATTATTTACGAAGTAATAGCTATTTTCGTGACGCGGTAACTAAATCGGCTCAATCAGAGCGAATCAAACAATAAACACGGTAGACATTCTTCGACTGCCCGAGCATAAATCAAACTCTTTTATACATTATATATATATATATATATATATATTTAAAAATTAATTAACTGAAGGTCCCATTGTAACGTATTTTTTTTGAAATCTTTTCTCGTTTAATGTTCAGTTCAGGTCAGTTTCGTTTCAACCTTCAAGCACCGCAAATATGCGTACTCTCTATGTACAGTCTAAAAATATAAAATTTTGAGTGAATATTTTATTTATTAAGTGTAGTAAAATGGATTTAAAAAAAGTAACAAAGGAAGTGCTGTGCGTTCAGATATACAGGAAGAAAAAAACAAAATTTAGACTGTCAGGCGGGATTCAGATTGAACGCTCTGAAATCCGAGCATTAGATATGCTTCAAAGGAAGCTAGGACTGTTCGTCTAGTTTTAGAACTTCAGAGGATGTTCAATTTGAAGTAGAAGAAGGTCCCCATTTGGTATGAAGCAGGGGAATCGCCGATTAAGAAAATCCAAGTATAACGTACCACCGTTCTATATGAATTAGACTGCCTTAGAACTTTACTCGAATCTTTCGAAACTTGATACGCGTTTTTCTCGAAACTATTTTCTTTCAACACGGTTGACATGAGACATCTCAAGTTCTAATAAATCGATTTACCTGAAATTGGATATGGATCTTCTTTATATATCCCTCTATAGCCCTTACCAGAATAAAGTCAAAATTTTGATTTTTACTATTTTTAAAAAATTCGGAAAATCAGAAAATTCAGAAAATTCAGAAATTCAGAAAATTCAGAAAATTCAGAAATTCAGAAAATTCAGAAAATTCAGAAATTCAGAAAACAGGTAAAAAATCAACTTTTTTTTTCAAACAGTCACCATTTTACGAGAATTTTTTTCTTTTCTTCTTCTCTGAGGCAGGGGCTATAACCACATCCTTACTAATTAAGAATCTTTTCCTTTTTTTTTTTTTTTTTTGCTCCAGATGACTAGAAGGGTTGGAATCGTGTCAATCAGGACACACACCCTTTTTCTTTACCCCTCCACTTCATCAGCCTTTTGGTTTTTTTTTTTTTTGCTAATTTTTTTGTGTATTATTAAAACAAGAATAATAAATAGTAAAATAATGGATAGTAAAAATATTTATTGTTTCTTTTTTTTTTTATTGAGCTTGCAAAAACCTCCTAAATTCGTGTCTCTCGACTAGAATACCCCCCTTAAAATTACAAATGTCGAAACCTGATTAAAAAGTGAAATATTTTTTTGCGAGCAATTTTCGGGTTATATGGTTTAAAAAATATTACGCTTTTCACGTCATCGTACTTTCGTGAGTTTTTATAATTTTTTTTTACTGAAGAACGACGTCACAAAAAAATAAATTCTGAAAAACGGTTTTCTAGGCTTACCTGTTCCTACGGTGGGTGTTGGGCTCTAAAACTTAGGTCACCGGAGTAGAGTACTTTTTTAATACCTTTCAAACGGCTTATAGGAAATTGGCCAATTAAATGAGCACATTTTTACCTATTTTGCTATAGCATTTTAAAATTGATAAATTTTGATAGATTTATTTTGTGATTGCAGCTGTTGCTTGAAGCGAACATATCGAAAGGACGATAGAATATTATAGAAAAGTGGCGAGCATAAGGGAGGGAAACACAAAATTAAAAATTCGAAATCATTCACGATTTTTAGGAAACAATAATGGTGATGACTGGCCGTATCGTAAGAAAAATTTTCTTCAGTAATACGAAATTTTCTTAATTTAATAAAACTTTAAATTGGGCGCTTTTCATGGTTTTTTTAAAATTATACGTTTGAAATTTCAAGAGTTCGATTTCCGGTTTAATTTAATTACCTGTTACGTTTTATCTTTCCTCTATTTAATTTAATTAATTCGCCGCGTTTAAAGGGAGGAAATATTAAATTCGATACTATTTAAGAAATAATGGAAACCGTAATAAAGTAATAATAATAATACGAAAGGCGTGTGTGTTTGTATAAGCATGGCGCTCGTGTGCACCATTCTATGCCGCAATGAACGACTTTGCATAAATATAATGGCACAGCAGAATATTTCGTTTGCCTTAAAGAGACATGAATTTTAAGAAGCACTGAACAGCATATGGTGCACCAAGAGCCGCCGTAAATATAAAACTGAACTTTACTTCGCGATCAAATAAAAATGTTCTTTCTTTGGCAAGGAAATTCCGTGGCGATAATTTTAATGCTTATTCGTGGGCAATGTAAAATTATATAAAACAGTAATGCTTTTTGTTTGTAAAAATTCCAAATTGCGTGACTGCAATGCAAGCAATGTTGAAATTAATCGACTGTTCTTCTTTGCGTTAGTTCGAAATAGTTTAACAGTCAAAAAAAAAAAAAAAAAAAGAGAAAAACAACTGACGATTAGTTTTGAAGTTCATTTAATAATATTCACTATGCGACCAAAGAACATTGTTTCATTTTATTTATTTATTTATTTTTAATGACTAAAACCGAACCTTCGCCCTATACACTTATACTTCGCGGATCCATCGGCTGGGGGAATGCTGTATCCTCCTATCACGGGTTTCCTAAAATTGCAGCTTCTAGCTTGCTTTCACTAAGTAAACTTTCTTACCGGACTCTGATAAGATATATAAGTTCTTAACACATTTTCCTTCTTTTTTTTTTTTTTTTTTGATCCATCCAACTGAATTTTCTCGTCTTCCCCCCTGATTTAATGATTTTCCTTCATTACGTCACTGTTTTTACTGTTATTCGTTTACGCTTTAATCATACCTTGTTACATCGTTTTCATTTTGACATTCTTCTCAAACTAAATATATCTTCATTCTAATTAGGAAACTATCTGTGATCCTGACCATATTTCCTTTGAATGTCTTTCTGCTTTCGGCTGAATGTTTAACATTCTGTGTTCTAATTTGTTGTTCTCTGTTAGACTTCCTGATTCTTACTTATACATCTTATCCGTTCTCTCTTGTCCGTTATCTTAGTTCCTTCGTTTGTCAGCTTCTGACATGGAATTTTTGACTCTTCCCGTTCTAATCGCTGCTTCTGGTCGATTTTCCTAAAAAAAAAAAAAAAGTAGTTTTATTTAATGAAATAAAAGCTTAATCAAATCTGAAAAGCTCATTTTTATATCGAAATATTAAAAGACCCTTGCTCACCCGTCATCCTCTCCATGCACTGATAACTTTATTCCCTTAGCCGGTTGCTTATATAGTAAAGAGTAATTGTAAGTTGAATAGTGTCCCTAATTATCGGCGTAGTCGTTTAAAATAAAAAATAAAAAAAGATAAATAAATTTCAGATGCAGTTGAAATCAATTAAAATTGACGGGTCGCCAAGGCAACGTTGTCCGCTATGCCATTTAATGCTCCATCTCCAGAAATAGTTTCCTTTCTACATATAAGTATGAAAGAACGTTGCATATCATCCTCTGGTCCTAACTTTCCTAAGGAATATAAAACCAAACACTGAATCTTGGTGGCCACCGATCCAAATGTCCGAAAAAGAATTCTCAGTTCTTACTAGGTTAAGACTGGGACACATATCCGTATCACATAATCATATCCTTCAGAGAGCTCCTCCGCCAATTTCTTGCCCATTTTGCAATGCAACAGTGCTATCTTCTGTCGAGCACATCCTGAAACAATGTAAACAATTAAGGAGAAGTAAGGACGAACCGCTACGCATTATCTTAGCTAATCGCCCAGAACAGGTTCAAACAGTGCTATCTTTCCTCAACATAAATAACCTTTTAGGGAAACTGTAATAACTCCTATGCTCGCTGCGCCGTAATGACCGCGGCAGTTATACACGGTAAGCGAGTAGATAGTATAATAATAAAAATAAAAAAAAACTACGAATTTAACGAACGCTAGAAAAAATTTGTTAATGATAAAACTCTAACCAATTATTTCTGAATGACGTTATTTAAAAGTTTTCTTTTTTTTATTATTTCATCACAAACTGACGAACTTTAGTGGTCATTTAGCGATTAATTTAATGTGATAAAGAATGTTTTATGAAGAAGTAGTACTCAGTAGTGCTCCCTCTGAACTTTATAATGGCTGGACAAGGGGTCTAGAGGCTTATTTCGCCACAGTTTGCGTATTTCACCGGAGTTACCCAGCAAATTGGTAGTAGCAAGTGGATTCATATGAATGCTAATATTCGCTTGTTTATTGATTTTATCCTCTACAAACATGTGACGTTTAAGTCATTATGAAGGGTATAATTTGAGACGTATGCAGTAGTGGTTCTCAGTACCCTATTTTGATATCGTTGGATTTTCTGTAAGTTTGATGTTTTTGCGCAGCCCCACAGCTGTATACTGTACAGTGAGATCGGTTTTAGAGCTACTACTATTTTATATTATTTAAAAGTGAGGGAAAATTTTGCGCTAAAATAATGCTCATCAACGAAAAGCGATATTAATTGCTTTGATAAAACGCTTAATGGCGAACTTTCGTAAGCTCTCGAAATTTAGTAACACAAACGCTACATCGATTAAATTCCCCGCGTAATTCAAAAATCAACACAATACTTTTCGCGCATAACGCAAACTAAACTGTTGAGGTGCATGACTTACCTGGCACACGTTTTTCAATTCGTTAGTATTCTTCTCCGGTCGATTAAAGGAATTTAGTGAACGATGCGAAGTAAATAATTACTTTGAGAGAAACTGGAATTCACGGAACGAACGAAGAGGTGCGCCAAAAATAGAATAACTGTTTCGGGGTGACTTGTGCCGGAGCTTCGGAATTAGATTAGGAGAAGGCTTCGTGGGGCCCGAGTTATTTGTTTAGGCTCTCAGAAGAAGGGAACGTTCGGACACAAAAGGCTCGACGACTAGTTTTTCGACTGCGCGCCAGTGCACATCATAAATTTCTTTGTCAGTTAGTTATAGTTAATAGTTGAGCACATAGAGACGGACCTTCGTATTGCGCGAGTATAGGAAATGTGTATAAAAGCGAACAAGAGGGAGCGCTATAGGGAAGAGATGATGGAGAATGGAGACAGGAAACATATTATTACTGCGATAACAACAACGGTAAACAGTGGCCTACTGCACTTGTAAATACAGCGACTAAGTAAACCTGCGCTCGGCCACACCTAAGAAGAACTCTTTCCACTTCTGTCCGTGATTTATAACGGCGGCTTTTCATCTGAATAATAACAACGGCTCCGATGGAAATCTAGCACTGCCGCGAATTACAGTCGCCAGTAACACTCGCGAAGGGACAAGACAAGCAATTTCAGTTTACCCGACAAACCGCCACCGCCCAGTTCATTCGGAAGCTTGCCGACCAGTTACCGACACCGAATAACGCGAGTTCCCGCTAATTTAGCACCGGACAGTCGCTTGAAAATCACTATTGCCCCAAAATTTGCATGCCTATCAGATTGAACCGTACGCGCACTAAAGTCACCTGTTACCGATTCGATTTTTTCCTCCGTAAACACTTGTTGAGTTTTATTCGGACAGCCTCTGAGTACGCACGTTCTTAGCGAGATAAGAACTCGAACAGTGTGACCGATACTCGTAATTTATTAACACGTCAAAATTCATACAAGAGACCACTTTCTGTGAGGCAAAAAGTTCGAATTCTTCAAAACGGACCAAATCAGCTTTTGCATATTTCATATAATGGAAATATGAATTCATCCGAAAAATTCGCTTCGATAGCATTTACAAAATAAGTTATGATCGATGTAGGCGATAGCAAGTTGCGCCTTTTAATGTAATCGGGTGGTCGCGCGGTTCGACCGATACATATTAAGAGTATCCTCTCTCCTGTTCAGCTATGTAAACTTTTGACTTTAGTAAATTTTTGTGTAACAAATAACGTTCGAAATAAGTAAAATTTAAAAATACTTTTACCGCGTCTGAAAAAAATAATAAATAAATAACGGCATTTACATTCGTTAATTAAGTGGTTTCACAAAACAATTCTAAAAAAAAAAAGGCTAGCAGCCGACATCAAAAATTATCTGACAGGAGTTGGTGGAAAAAGTAAATGGAAATAACGGCACTTTATTTTATTTTTATTTATTTATTTTATATATATATATATATAGTATTTTAGGGCCTGCAACACAGGCTAATATCCCAATAACAGCGAAGCATATACACAAACAATAAATACGTAATAGGTTAGTTATTAATAATGTTAAATTCAAAAAAAGAGAGAGAAAATCCGAACGACTAATATCGAATTACTAATTCGATAAAAGAAGATAAACAATATAATTAAATAATATGCCGTGATAACGTTAGTGGTCACTGTTAAGTAAACAAATTCTTCTTCTTCTTCTTCTTCAGGTGCTGTACGCTACATAGCACATTGGCGCAACCTATCGGTACACGTTTAGCTGTACCGATATAGGTTGTGTACCAGGCAATTATTATATGCAGTACGAATGTGTGTACACACGCAAGACTACAAACAAATAAACTGAACAAATAATAATGAATACTAACTGAATAAAATAAAATAATATAAATAATCTGCTGGGAAGATCTTGAAGAAAACGTGGATCGATCATTCTTATGGGCGATTTCAGTGCACAATTAGGCAGAGAACAAGAACATCAAGCTATATAGTGGAAAGTACCCTCCTGCGCATACTAGAACTAATAGCAACGGCGAAAGACTGCGAGAGACAGGTAAGGATCTGATGAAAAAATAAGGGCACGCAGAATAGCAGAGTATTCTGTACAGAAGATTCAGCAAAAGGAGGGAAGTTTAAAGGACTCGACCCCTAATTTAGAAAAGGACAGAAAAAAACTACGCCAACACCGTATTAGTCACTTCGGAGCGCCATCACTGAAGATCAAAAAATGGTTAGCGAAAGAAGCGTTTAGATCCAGTAAAAATTCTGATCTAACAACATTATAAATGACCGGTTTGGGAGGAGTCGGAGAATAAGAGCAGTTAATAGGATGAAGAAAAGAGGAAAAATTGAAGGAGAAATAGTGAATGTAGATATACGGGGAAAACCGAACGAGACGGGCAGCGATAAGGGATAGGATAGCAGTTTTGTTGGTAGAAAAACGCCTGCCACGTAAGATGGAGGAATAAGAAGAAATAAGAGAGCAAGAGGAAATCAGCAACCGTTTGATGAGGAAACGATAACCCAAGTAGGAACGTCGAAGAAAAATGTGAGATTCAGCGCGCAGAGCTGCGATAATGCTTAAGAAAGGACAATGCTATTTGAAGAAGAAGACGACGAGATGTTAGAGATAACATTTTCACGGTGGCTGTAAACTGAAGGTAGGTGTACATGCGATTATGATATTAAAACGGCTCATGGTTTACCAAAACAAAAGGATAGCGTATCGCCGCCGGTTATCGTTAAGTTAAATATAATCGTGATAAATTAACACAAATTATCAACAGTGATAAAAAGCAGCGATTAAAAGGTAGCGACGTATAGTACTAGTAGCGTCCCTATCGGCACTTAGTAATGGAGACGCAACTAAGCTCACCCGGCAAACATCGCTAGTAATGAAACGACAAAGTAAGTGTGCAGATTTAGCAGCATCATGATGTCGCTCCGGCAATGTTTATATTAAAATAACAACAGAGCGTGGTAATGGTAGAAGAACGCAGAGTATATCGGAACCAGAACAGCTGTTAAATACATCGAAACAAGAACGGACTAACATGCGACCGATGAAAGTACAACAAATAGTGATGGGTAAAGTTCCAACTATTTTCGAACGTCACTATAACCCCGGGACTTACAAAGTTACAAACTGTTAAAAAAAGAGTAATTTATATATACATATAAAATGGAAATAAATATTAAATATATTATATAAAACTTAAATATAAAAAAATGAAAAAAAAACCAGAGATTAATAGAATAATAATATTTAAAATCTAAAACAATTTGGAACTAGTTTACGATAGTTTTATTTCAATATTTCGAAACTTTAATTAATCATTCGAAATAAATGCGTTGCCTAAATTTAAATTATTCGAAATAGTTTAAATATTAAATTTCTATAAATTGCATGATAAACGAATTTTTATACAATTCTAATAAACGCTATTTTAACAGGGTTCAACAAAACTTATTTTGTAAAATTTGTATTACTTATACGGTTGATGAAGAAAATGCTTTAATCTAAATTTAACTACGCTAAAAACTAAAAACTCTAAATTAATTTGCTAAGACAAGTCAAAAATAAAATACCGGTAATTCAGAAGACGAATTATATAACAGCGAAACGTATCAGATATCCAAATAAAATAAAGTAGATTTGGAATTTATAACTGCGCCATAATAACAGTAAAAGAATCAGTTAGTCGCTGTTAAAATTTTACTGTTACGAATGGTATAATAACACCGAGGCCCCAATCATCACCATAGTATACTCTACGCGTGATCATCGTCACTGCGTCGTATGGTACATAAAGCGTAATGTGCTCTGCTTATTATTAAAATATACAGATTTAACTGGAACATTGTTAACGTTGCTTCGTTCATTCCAGCTGATAATAACGGACATACGAAACGATAGTTTTTCCAATATGGACAACATATACGCTGTTCACTTATTGTAACTAAATTTGTAACTCCAATTCCAGCTAGTTATAGCAGAATGGTGTTGCCGATTTATTCGTCATCTGATCGTACTGTATACTGTCGTGTGATAAGCTAGTGAGTTGTGACTAGTAACAGACACAAGCAGTAGGAGCGATACGTACAAGCTGTATTAATATTGAAAAATATTATCTGTACTTCAATTCCCCTTGGTCATCCATCATCTACTATTATTGTGTAGTTAACCGTTTCTTTCGTTCTAAGATTAGTTACATAGTTACAGTCAGTTCTTCTGGTTATATAGTGGTTACTTCTCATCTCTGTGACATAAAGATGACAGGCGTAACGAAGTTACTTAAACACGTCATCAATTGGAACGGAACAAACTATTTCAGAGCTGGAACTAGTTTCTAGTTACATTCCTAGTTACTTTACACACTACTAAAAATGGACGATCTGTTGTAAGTTCCATTTTAACTTTTGTAATTAGCGCTAAATCTACCGAATAAAAAATTATCGCCTCACGCAATAGGACGTATAAAACTCGTGTGATTTTTCTTTTAATTCTCTATCGGCAGAAGTATAACATCTTATGACAGCCGAGTAGAAAAGGTGTCTCTGGTGACAAAAATCTGTACCTGCTGGGCATGTGTACGTTTATATTAAGGGCTCTTTTTAAAGTTGTCTTCTTGAGATTTGTTGATATTTGTTAATCACTTTTTTTTTTCTTTCTGATGCATAATATTCTCAACCTATCAATAAATAAATAAATAAATATATATATATATATATTTATGCCTATTTAATTAATATTAAAATAGTTCCTAAAACTTTTAACTGCGAAAATAGCTTATTATTTTACATATGTGAAGTGATATTATAATTTCTTCATGTATGTGCGCTGTAATTTTGCTCACTGACTATTGTATGCAAACATAAAATAATAAGTAATTAAGTAATTAGTTAATAATTATTTATCTTCTGGATATTTTATGTTAAACGTGAAATTCTGCGCCTCTTGCGTTCAGCCGGTGTTACACTGCATACTTTAATCATTCTAGGTGAATACATTTATGTTGTTTATTTAGTGTATACAAATATACAAAATAAATAAAAACGAAGGTTTCATTTTAAGTAGTGTCGTGTAATAGGGGAAATGCTAGAATGTTCCGGCTCTTAAATCGGGGTTTTGAGCTTGAGATATGAAAAATGAATAATTGTTAGTAGTCTCACGTGGACTATAATGATAAACCAGCGCGCATACTGCCATAGCGGTATGCGAGTATAGATATGTAGAGATGTACACATTTCAAACTTGTATGACGATTAAAAATCATTTACATTCAGTATAAGTGCAGTCCTAACGCAGATACACTAGACGGAATATTTGTCACGAGCACTAAGTTTATACAACAGGAATTGTCTCAAAAGGTATAGGATACTCGAAATCGAGCAGCAAAATGAGTGAGTTGTAAATAATGATAATGTATAAATGCGAATACGAATGAAGTGCGCAATAGGGAAAAAAAGAAGAAGTTGTGTACATCCTTTTAAATGAGTCACAGTATAAATCAATAACAAACATCGAATGTGTTCGATACTCTGAAGCAACGTTTTTTTTGAAACTGTATACCATCTATCCGATATAGAATAGATGTGAATGCGACGCGGGCCTGAAAAAAATTAGTGAGAAAGTTCTTTCGAAAGCGACCTACTTATATGAAAAATAATAATTAATAAAGGCTCGAAAGTGTCAACAGAGCGCAGATCAAAGTTACATAGAGTCAGAAAAACGATGTAATTTATAACATTTTTATTAATATTAGAATAAAATTGCAATCGCTAGAAAATTCGGTTTTACCAATTCTGTATTTATAATATTTCACCGAATTAGTGTCATTTTCACTAAATACAGGGCCGGATTAAAGAAAAAAATTCCCCGGGGCCAAATAATTGCTGAAGGCCCCCATAATTTAATCGAAGTACACATTTTTTATTTTATTTATTCAGTAAATTACTAAAATCGATCCTTAATAATTAATTCTAAACGTGTGACATTTTTTAATAGCGTAAGTTTCAGTTAGATCATAAAAATTTAATTCACGAAATATGTCGCATTCGGAACTCAGCATCACCGTGAAAATCTTTTTTTCTATTTTTTTTTTTTTTTCGTTTCTTTTTAACCCCTCTTTGGGCATGTTAACAAAGGATCTTCGCCCAGAAACGACACAAGGAAGAGGAATATCAGTTAGATGTAGATTCGGTCAGCTATTGATAAGATACAAGAACTGAGGATAGGATCAACGGAGATCGACGGAAGAAAAACAGAATGATATATCGTTTCACCATCTGAGCGCGCGTACTTTTCATACTTGTAATTTTCAATTTTTAAGTGATTAGGGGGGTGTAAAGGGCCCCTTATGGTAAAAGGGCCGGAGCCACTGGCCCCGCTGCCACCCCTTAAATCTGTCTCTAACTAAATACAACTTCTTTCTTTCTATTAGGATTCCGTACACAAACATACAATGTATGCAATATGCGGGGAATCCGAATAAGATGGTTCAGAAGCGACAAAAATATCAAATAAAATATCCGATAACTCGCGAACAGTTTGACTAATAAACTTCAAATTCGGATCATAAATTACAATTAAAATTCTCTTTAAGAAAATCGACAACTTCAAACTAACCGATTACTCTGGGCGGCAAAAACCGTTAATGATATATAATATGGAATTTAAAAAAATCACCCTTAAAAAATTCATAACTCATCACCGGATAAGATAACCCCCCGTCTAAAAGTGAAATTCAAAATATAAAAAAAAACGTAGAAGCTTTTTCGTGAAGTCCAAAAAATTACGGTTAAAAAAATATTACCTTCCTCCCGCCCGTTTGGGATCAAAAACAGCAAAAAAAAAAAAAAAAAAAAAAAAAATGGATATTCGCGTAAGTAAAAAAGTTGAGCAAACCAAAATGTACCTGAAATATATGCATAAAGCATTTATGGGGGAAAAAAATATAGCCGAGCTTACAATTATATATTTAAGCCATCAGGGCGGCGCCAAAAGCCCGAAAGTTATGAAAAACAATTTTTTTTGTTCCCGATCATATGATGTATCGATAGAAAGATCGCTGTTTGTCGGGAACAAAACCGTAAATTTGTTTTGAATTTAGTATTACGTAGACGTAAATTAAAGTGTCTTACATACGGAATTCTCTGCGCATGAAATATCACGCTTGACTGAACTTTATTAGCCTTCTAAATAATTACCGCTGTCTTTAAAAAAAGTTCTTCCATTGAAATTTCTTTTTGCCTTCATGGTGGGATCGAAATCATTTTCGCAATTAAATATTGTCATGCAAACGTAAAATTAAATAAATGAATAATATTACGAAACTCGTCGTTTATGGTAAAAGGCAAAATGATTATTAAACAGGAATATTGTGATGGCGTGCAAAGAAATCTGTAACAACTGTAAATGGATATGATAATAATTTAGTATTGCACTATTATAATTTTTCACTCTGAAATAATGTTTCAAATCAAAATGTTCGTTATTTTATGACTATCTGCTCTTATTGTCGCCAGAAACTATTCGCTATGTCACGGTGTGAAACGAATTGCAGCGATGACTGTTTTAACGAGTTTCCCGAACTTAATCTAGGAATTATGCTGCAAATGCTGAAATCTATTAATAAATTAATTCGTCTTCTTTTGCAGACTCGCTTCCGATATATGTATACTCAACTCTGGTTTCCCAATCGAACCGACAGAGCTACTAACTGCGCGGTTGCCGTTTCGATGAAAATCCAACACAACCCTTTCTGTAAATAATTTCATCAAGATGCAGCCGAGATTTCACTAGTAGTGGTTTGTTTTTTTCGGCTACCACTGCCTCATAGCTCGTCGGCAAATTCACTATTAATCTGTAGACCAAGATAAGCTTATTTATTTTCCATGCCCTTTCTGCATCATTCGTTCCGAGAATAATTTTACTCCCCCTGTCTGTCTCTTCATTTTGTGTTTTTATTTCGTCTTGTTTTTCTATCTCCTTAGGGGTCGCAATTTGGCCGCCCTTTGTTTTCATTTCTTTCACGCAATTTTTAGCAGATATAAACTTTCTCTTCACTTTTCATCACTTACACAATTTTAAGGAGGATTTTTTAATTTAATCTCGGCGAAAAATTAAATTCAACTTGTTAAAATTCAGTCAGTGACTTGTGTCTTTGTTTATCTTCATTGGGGACGATGACGGCGCAATGTCTCGTAACGTCAGAGTTAAAAAGCGATTAAAGAGAAACTTTAGACGTTAACCGTTCTTTTAGTCTTCGAATGTCTTTTAATCGATGTGGTAGTCCAAAAAAGTGGCACTGCGTCGAAAAAGTCGCGTTTGCTCTTGTCTTGTCACAGCTTCGGCGCAAGAGGGCATGTAAAAAGTCATTTCTAATACGACTATGTAGAGAATGTGTTACCAGTAAAAATTAATAGACACTTCAAAACGTAATAAAAAACGACCAAGTTTTATTATATAAGCTCGAGGACATTTTCAAGAATATTACCAGCTAGAAAATTATAAATGCGATAAATGCATAGGCAGTATGAAGCAACACAAACATTTTCTAGAAAAACATGGTTAATTGGAATCGCCGAGGCAGGGCCAGTCTATAAAAATTTGCGGCTGAATGAAAGAGATACTATTTATAATTTGCTGGTTTTTCTTGTTAACCGTGTTTTTCTACATAAGTTGTCTTTCGAAATATTTTGTTTTACAAGGAGAGGTCACGATCTGCGGGTCATCGATTTTGATGAAACTTTGCACATCGATAGAAGACCATGAGTATCTAAACTGTGTAAAATATTAGAGTGCAACGTTGTGATTTACGCGAGAAATTAAAATTTTTAAAAGCCGAATTTAACCGATGATATACATAGCCGCTTTTTAGACAAAAATATAGGCAAAAAATTCCAGATCATGTTTATATTTATTTTATGCAAATAATTCGAAAGACTGATTATTCCAAAATGAAGTATATTAAACAAAGGAAAATTATTAAAAAACAATAAAATAATTTTCAAAAAATTCAATTTTTAATTTAATAAAAATTTAAACATGTCATTTATTACATATATATATATATATATATACACATACTAATAAAAACACAAATTAAAATGTATATGTTTTTTAGTGTAGCGGTAAAAGTGACGTCTATCTGTATCATACTTGGAAATTAAAGGTATTTCCGAGTTCAAATCCCCGCGCGGCGTGTGTCTCTCCCGTAAAACTTTTGATTCTTATATTTTAAATTACTAATTTTTAACTAATTATTTCAATTCTTTATACATAACTATATAAATATAATAACAATTTTTAAACATTTAAATTATTTAACGACTGTTTTTGTGCATGGCTTCCCTCTAAACATTCAGATAAATGTGAAATATTTTTATTGAATGTAAATGAAATTTGTTTTTCAAATGAAAAGTTAAAAGAACTTTACACTTGTGGTAATAATTCATTTATATGTTGCAGTATATGTCGTAGGAATTGCTGTTTTATTTGTTTTTATGATCTATGTCACCCCAAAATTATGTAAATAAAAATTAAGTTTGTAGCATTTTAATTATAACTGATATTCATCAACTCTCTTATTTTATAAGTATATTTTTTTATTTATATTTATATACATGTGTATATAATGAATTCGTTGTGTATAAAACATATTTGTCTTACGCTTTATTATATTTATGTAGTTATGTATAAATAATTGAAATAATCAGTTAAAAATTAGTAATTTAAAATATAAGAATCAAAAGTTTTACGGGAGAGAAACACCCCGCGCGGGGATTTGAACTCGGAAATACCTTTAATTTCCAAGTATGATACAGATAGACGTCACTTTTACCGCTACACTAAAAAACATATACATTTTAATTTGTGTTTTTATTAGTATATATATATATATATATATATATATATATATATATATATGTAATAAATGACATGTTTAAATTTTTATTAAATTAAAAATTGAATTTTTTGAAAATTATTTTATTGTTTTTTAATAATTTTCCTTTGTTTAATATACTTCATTTTGGAATAATCAGTCTTCCGAATTATTTGCATAAAATAAATATAAACATGATCTGGAATTTTTTGCCTATATTTTTGTCTAAAAAGCGGCTATGTATATCATCGGTTAAATTCGGCTTTTAAAAATTTTAATTTCTCGCGTAAATCACAACGTTGCACTCTAATATTTTACACAGTTTAGATACTCATCATGGTCTTCTATCGATGTGCAAAGTTTCATCAAAATCGATGACTCGCAGATCGTGACCTCTCCTTGTTAGACTTGCGTTACAACAGCGGATGATAATTGGGCCATACTTGTTCCTCCAAGCTAAATATTTATTATTTTTCTTAGTTGTTTAGTTATAAAACAGAAAAAAAAAAAAAAGTTATAAAACAGTATTTTAATTAATTTAATTATTAAAAAATATAGAATTTAAAAACAAAATTAATTCTTGTTGTTACCAGTAGCAGTAAAGAAGAGATTTTTTCTGGCAAATAAACGTATTTTATACTTGTAAAAAGAGTTCTAAGATATACGAAAAATTACATATAGTAATATATAAATAGGAAAAACGTTTTCGCGTTAAAATTTCAATATTAAATTTAAATAATTAATATATTACTTAATAAAGAAAAAATAGGAGTAGAAAACCAGCATCGAAAGGCTAATGACGTTCTATTATACCATTTATTGAATGTAATAGCTTGTTTTAATTAATAAAATAAATCGTACCACTTATACTAGCAAACGATAATAAAGTAATAAATACGTTTTCTGGCTCAGTCCATCTCCGGTTAGAAACGAAGAGATGAACGGACAAGAAAAGAAAAACCAAAAAATATAATCGAATTAAGTAAAACTTACATGGTGGATATAATTAGGAAGACAATTTACGGTAGACGCCGTGTTCAAAAAATTTAAGAACTTAAAGTGATTAAATTTTAAGTTTTAAGATTAATTTTTTAAACACGGTATCTATCGTAAATTATTTTTCTAATATAATAGAAACTACGCAATTACACAAATATTATATACCGGATTGTGAATTATGTTAGATGAAAATAGAAAATGGGATTGCAACTCCGTATTCGTACCGAGTTTAAAACACAATTTGTTATGCACTGAATTTTATCGTGCGAATTTAATTGATGCAGGATATACGGACCGTAAAAATTGGGACACTATAACATACATATAGTATAGATTACTCTATATAGCCGAGTCGCTGTTTCACCGATTCTGTTTTTTCTTTTGTTAAGTTTATTTTTGCCAATTTTTATGAAACCTCGCAGTGTTTCTCGATTCTTTTAAATTTCTGTGCGCGTTTCAGAGGTGCTGTTCTGCGGATGCTTGAAATGAGCTCGTGATTTGAACGACGAGCTGAGAAAAACGAAATTACGTACACGAAAATAGATTTTTTTTTTTTTTTTTTTGGTCCATTTTTACAGAATAACGTAATATTTTTGATTTTTATAAATCGCCCTCTGCGTATGCTAAATTATATATACTTATATTTATAGACTTTTTTTTCTTTCTTATAAATAACTGTAAGGGATCCTACAAGGCCAAAGTCTATTGTGAGGGTGCCCAGACATTTATTATCGTTTATTTCATCAGCGTAACAATTTAAAGTGCAAAATAATATTCCAAAACTATGGCTATTACTATACAAAGCAAAATAATGAAAGGATAAAAGATAAATAATAACGAAATAACGCATAAAACCAAACAGAAATATTCGCAAATCATACCGATATCTTATCCCCAGTAAATACATACAGAGTCGAGAACATGATAAACAAGGGCCAGTAAGAACACAATAAAAAGTATATGAATTACACCGCTTTATATGGTTAAAAGAAATACTAATTGGCCCTATTCGTAGCACCAGGTAATTAACCAGATTTTTATTTTTTCTTTCCAGGTTTTTATATACTATTCTCCCCAGATATAATTTGGTATAATTAGTAGTAATTTCATTAGAATATTTTCTTCGATATTATCTATTTTATTGTTTATCCCAACCCCCCTAAGAATTTGAAGAATCGTTCTTTCTAGTCCAAGAGCTGATCAGCATTTTTGGGTAGGTATTTGAGGCACTTCGAAAACTTGTTCAATACGTATTTTAGTAATAAATAAATGCGAAAAGACAGACCTGGCTGAATGGTTAGGGGGCTTCAACGATTCTTAAATTTTTAAAAAAGGGAAATTTTTTTAGCAAAAAATATTCTTGATGTATTTTGGAATTTTAACATTTTAAAATATATAGTATTTAAAGAGTTAAAAAATCGAATATCCAAGTCGAAAATGTTGCCAGATGCTAGTAAAATTATTTTTTAGAAAAATCGAAAAAATGTACTTGAGGCACGATGAAATTTTTACAGGATAATGTTTCGTGACTAAAAATAAATATTTACAGAAAGACGGATCGTTTCGGTGGGACATTTTACCTACAAAGGTGATTGAGAGTGTTCAACGTTTTATTGCGCATTAATATTATTTGTGTAACTCATCTTTATATACCTTTTTTTTCAATTTCATCTCAAAGTGAACCTTATGGAAGATATTATCATACTTTTTACCTTTTGTTATTGCTACGTTCGTTATTATATCTACATAATATATTGCATATAGAAGTGAAAGAGTGGAATACTTTTTTCTTTTACGAAATACTTTGACCAATAAAACTACAAATTTCATCAAATCCTTCTTTAATTACATATGATGGCCAGTGAAAAGTTAGTGTATGTAAGTTGCTCAAAAGACAAAGAGAAAAAAATATTGTGTTTAATGAAAAAACTTTTAAAAAAAGTCTTGAAGTGTTGGAAATCGAAAATAAACATAGGTTAAAATACCAATACATTATTCTACCAACCAGTGTTAACTCCAAAGACGGATTAATTGTTATAAGAATTTCTTTGCTTCGATGAAATCATGAGAAGACTCCAAGAGAATTTAATTCACCCTGTTCTGTATCAGGTATGTTATTAATAATCGTTAAAATAATATAAACTTATTGTATACTTACCACTGTATATTATAATAATATAGATTTAAAAATAACGTAATATATAGCTAATAAAAAATTTAATGCATTTGTTGTAGTCTTTAACTGACAATAAAATTTAATAACAATTCGTGTTCAGTATTTATCTAAAAATTCGTTTCATTAATGTACTTAATTTTTTATTCAAATTTTTCGAATATCCGTGTTATCATCTATTTTTTCCTTCGTCTCTTTTCTGCGGCGTCCTCTTCACCTTGAAGATTCCTAAAAGACAGCAGCGCAGGCGCCACAGAAAATGAAGGAAAGGAGAGGATAGCGTTATACGGAGTAGGAAAAGCTAATGACAAGATCTGGCCGTATAAAAGGGAGCATTCATTACGAAGAGCGAGACACTCGACGAAAATGTGATCAGCATCACATATACGAGGAGGATCACAATCGTGAAAAGAACAATAAGGAGAAGGCGACAGAGCAAATTGAAAGCGAAAGGAAGGGAGGAGAGAATGATTGATCCGGAGACGAATTAGGGAGACAATAGAAGAGCGACGACCGAAAGAAATAGAGAATGGAACCAAGACAGAGAACGAGGAATCGGCTGAATAAAACGGTAATGCGAATGACGATTAGAAAATAGGGAGTAACGTCCCGCCAAAGTCTGGCGTGATTGGAGGTGGATAAGGAAAGGATGTCTGAAGAAGGGAAATAGTTGAGGAATGAATCGAGGCGAGCAACAGAATGAGCCAAAGAATCAGCTGCGTCATTGCCATCAATTCCGGAATTACTGGGGACCTATAAAAAATCAATAAGAACAGAGCGGGGTGACAGCAGAGTGGAGGTAAGAGAACGAATTGAGAGAATAATACTATCAGAGGAATGTGAATGAGGAGAAGATAGAGCTTGAAGGACGCCTTTAGAGTCCGAAATAATGAGGAACTGGGAAAGATCGCGTAAAGAGGAAATAAAAGAGATAGCCTATCGACTCGGCAAAAAAAAAAAATAGTGCAGAAGGAAGGAAGCCGGAAGGACTCAGAATACCGAAATCATTTTTATTACAGATATTCCATTATCTAATGATAATTCACTTCAGCTAAGTACGAACCATCCATTAAGGAAACTACACAAAAAAATACAAACTTTAGAGTATGTGAACAATCATCGCATATGCCGGAAAGAATATTTTAATAAATTACGAGAGTTAGACGAAAAACCGGAATCTAATTACAACAAAAATTTACAATTGCATAAAGAAGCATTTGGTGAAATTTGTAGTTTTATTGATCAAAGTATTTCGTAAAAGAAAAAAGTATTCCACTCTTTCACTTCTATATGCAATATATTATGTAGATATAATAACGAACGTAGCAATAACAAAAGGTAAAAAGTATGATAATATCTTCCATAAGGTTCACTTTGAGATGAAATTGAAAAAAAAGGTATATAAAGATGAGTTACACAAATAATATTAATGCGCAATAAAACGTTGAACACTCTCAATCACCTTTGTAGGTAAAATGTCCCACCGAAACGATCCGTCTTTCTGTAAATATTTATTTTTAGTCACGAAACATTATCCTGTAAAAATTTCATCATGCCTCAAGTACATTTTTTCGATTTTTCTAAAAAATAATTTTACAAGCATCTGGCAACATTTTCGACTTGGATATTCGATTTTTTAACTCTTTAAATACTATATATTTTAAAATGTTAAAATTCCAAAATACATCAAGAATTTTTGTTACGTAGAAAATTTCCCTTCTTTAAAAATTTAAGGGTTGCTGAAGCCCCCGTAACACTTCAGCCAGGTCTGTCTTTTCGAATTTAGGTATTACTAAAATACGTATTGAACAAGTTTTCGAACTGTTTCAAATATCTATCAAAAAAATGCTGATCAGCTCTCGGTATATTAGGTATCATGGTATTTCTGTCTCTCCGTGACAATGAAATATTTTACAATTTATATTTTAAGTAATTTATGGTAGTAATACGTAGTTTTTGGCGGTAATTCTTTATTTTCATCCCCCACTTTGAGTCTATTAAATTCCTGTTGTTCTGTTTTTCTAAGGGTGTTATTAATTTCAAACATCTAGTTAGTGTGATGCTAATTTTGTTCATTAAAGATTTCTTTGCCTCCCCTAACACTTGGACGGCATAATAGGCTCTCGATGAAATTAATGCCTAGTCATACATGCTTAATTATAAAAGTTTATAAACTTTTTCGATTGTAATGTTCTACCGGAATTTGATTAAAAATTTTATCGAGCGTTATTAAAGATTTCATTGTTAGGAAAACTAACTATATTTTGAGTAACCTAACAGAAATCGGAGCACTGACTTATAGAATTATATATTATATCAACGGATCGATATCGTGTTATAATTAATTGTGGATCAGCACTCTTATTTCCATATTATTAATTAATATCGCGAGATATTTTATAAATTTATAAAAAGATTAAAAATTCCCAACTATATATTTAGAAAAATCAAAAGCAATCTAAAGGAAATGAAAATATACCCGAAAATTCTAGTATTGGCCTTCGAGTTGGCAACATTTTATAATGAAAAAATAAAATTGTTGATTCAAATATCCGTCGCGACATTTTTGTTCTGCCCATATATTACGGTTTGTGTTAATGTTTTATCCTAGTATATTTTTGCCAGTTTATGCGTATAAATACATATTGAGACAGATTACAGCGGGCCATAAATTGCCATTTTTGGTCTGATTTTGGTTTATCACGCAGCGAGAAATTATTTTTCCTCGGCGAAGCTACTTCTTTCGGACCGAAATGCGCACTGTCCCGAGCCGGGAAATTCTGCTGTCTAGGCAGATTTCGGTTTCGTAGCAACATCGCCGTGGCTTCGAGTGTGCGTGCGGCAACTCTAACCTTGCTGGTTCTTACTGTATAGGTACGGTATGTGTTGGTATGTAAATCCGCGCGCGCGCGTGCGTACCTAAGCGCGTATGTGGTTAACCGAGCAGCGCGTCTGGTACGGATAGTCGGCCCGATTCCAGTTGTTACAAAGTGATCGTGTCGTCCGTTCTCTTGTGTTTTTGGTATTTCTAGGTCGTTATATTGGTTACTTAGGCGCGTGCCACAATTGTTTATGTATTTTATTTTTGTATTGTTATTTTGATTAACGTTTGAGGAAACGCGAAATTTAACGTTTTCCAGTCTCGAGCAACGTATGGAACTTAAAGATATAGATTAATATTGAAATAAGTTGTTTTTAAACGCGATTTTACATTATATTTATTTACATGTCGACTATGTCATGGAGTTGTAGCTGGAGTTTACAGTAAACCCAACTGCGTTGATGAACTCAAGGGGAGCTAATTTGTCTTTATGAAAATTTCTCCACTACCCGATTACTTCAAACTAGATGAATAGTGGACCGATTCGAGAACAAAACATGTTTCGAAGCCGTCATCTCTGGATTGCTGAAGTCGATGGTCGTGCACCTTAACTACTACATATTCATGCGCTTCCGTTTAATATTCGACTCTGCACTATGATTCATTTTCATTTTTCACCGTAATTATGTGTTTTATTATGATGTCTTCCATTTTTTTTAATAATTTTTGACGTTTCCTATTTATTTGTTTTCTTTTCCTCCACTATAAATAAAATAACACAATTAAAACATTTAAATAATAAATACTAATGAAAATTGAAGTTTTACAATTTGTTAAATTATTCGATAGTATTAAAGTTGGAGTAAGAAACATATACCTGCTGCTTTTTTAATTTAGCAATCTAGAGTTGTACCCACCGGGTAATTGAAATGATAACTTAGTTTCATCGCTAAGACTATGGTTTTAAAAAACTAAACTTATATGAGATATGTTAATATTTTTATTTTAAATAACATTTTTCGATTATAGGTGATCAAAAAGAAACTGGATAATGGATTAAAGTCAGGCCACTAAAAAAAAAAAATAGCTCGAGCGATTAGCCTGCTATTTCTATCCGAACTATAAATTAATTGCTTTATAATCATTCAAATTTGCTAAAAACCCAATTTGGAAATTTTCTAGAAAACAACTTGATTATTGATAAACTTTTTTCATTCGGATATAGAATGGTTTGCTACAGTGACGAATGTACAAGTTCAGGAAAGCTCATTGGCATGCGCTTTAGTGTTCAGGAGCCGAATAAGATTTGGTATAACATAAACAGTCGTGAAACATACAATTAACATATTCGAAACCAGTTGGTATTTTTTAAATATATTGATTACACGTTTATTAATATTATATAAAATTAAAATAATAACATTTAAGTATGGAATATCAGAATATCTAGATTTTCTTCCCATTTTCACATATTATTGTCGATAACATAGGCTTTGGATTTAAAGCGGTATATCTGTATTTATTTAGCTATACAAAATGTAAAAGAAGCGTAATAGCGACATCATATTTACTTTTTTGCTATAAATTCCCCCCTACCCGATATTAGACGTACAAATATGTACTATTTTTGCTGCATGGAAAGTATATGCGGTCCGTACCATCACCACTTCTTATCTAGAGGGTAATGTGTTTAGCCTTTTTTTTTACTTTTCGCCCTCTACGTCCTATTCCTCTAGTCCTTTACTTCCTGGCTGTGTATCTCATATAATTCCTCAGTTCATGTTCAAAATATGATATTAACTATGAAACCGAACAATAAGACGAGTTCCAAAACATCGCTTCACTTCTGTTTCTCCTCAAGGAGTTTAGACTATTTTCGCTTTCCACATTTCCGATTAATACAAAACAAATAAAAGTGAAAAAGTCATGTTTCAGTTAGTTCATGAAGTTGTAAAAATACTTTTTTCGAAAACAGTTCTTAGCACAGTGACACGGCTTCTACTAAACAGCAGGGCATTCGATGTACATATGTACTCAGTTTTGTCAGACGTACAGTAAGCCGTTTTCAGCCATATTCGTATTTTACTTGCATTGCAAGATCGGCCAAATTTACAAAATAATATTTCACATTTCTTAAATTTCCACTTTTGATAGCTAACAACAATGCTCTCAACGTTATTATTACAACATGAAAAGGGGGAAAAAAAAGAAAAAGGAAAAAGAAAAAAATTTCGAAAAGTTCGAGTGAATTCTTGTGTAGGCTAATGAATATGGATTGGAGAAACAGTAGTTAAGTAAAAAGAGAGAGAGACGCGAATTCTCGCAGTGGCTTGAAATTCTGTATGAAAGAGCAGTAGTATCGTGTTTTGAACATGGCTGCACTCGAGTGTTTATTTATGCGTTCCTCTTTACATCCAGTGGTATAATTGGTAAAGTTCGAAGGAGGCCTGTTGAAAAAGCCCATTCTACGGCACTTTGAGAAGAGTTAGCCACTCTGCCACTGGTGATCGCCGTAACACCATGCGGCTAGAATTTTGAAAGGAAAATGCTTCCGGTCAAAGGATTGGATTTCAATAAAAAAAAAAAAAAAAATTCTCTCGAAGTTTATAAAGTTATTAAGAAGTATCGCAAAAACGGAAGCCACGAAACGCGGTTTTGGCTGAGATATGCCGAAAAATCGAAAGCAGATTCGTAAAAATCCTATATCTTAACCGAAGATCGCAATAAGCCTTGAATTATATCACTCTCGGAATTATTTATAACATAATTATATTATCCTGATCATCACATCTGACGATGTGCTGACATGGAGGGAGTGCGACCGTTTCCCGAGGCAGTGGAAAAGGCATACGCACATTAGAGGGTTCCATAGAACTGGCCGAGACGTCTATTCTAAACGTGTTACGTAGTTGCATGCGTATATATATTTATACTTAATCTTAACGCTAGAGTACTAATATTATGATTATAGAATAAGTTAAGATAAATTATAATTTTTATATTGTATATATTTTTTTTTGAATAAACGTTAATAAGAGTGTCGGGCACTCACACAACGGGCATATTTGCCCTGTGAGACCCACAACTTATTTCAAACAAAAAAAAAATACACTAGCCCAGTCCATTTCTGTAGAAGAAAGAGAAAAAAATAAGTGAAATCCAACATGTTTTGCAGCGTAATTTCGAGCAATATGTGCTGCTTCTCCTTCGCCCGCTCGATACTGTCGGAAAGTCCTTCGTTGTACACAGTGTAGCCAAGCAGTGATTTCGGGGTGGTCGAGCCTGCAGCGGGAAAATGCACTGCAACAGCTGTGTATCGGGAATTGTGCAGTATAAGAGCGGCTGAAAAAACAGATGAAATTCCGGCAAACTAAATATGCCTAATAGGCGCAATCGTCAACGTGACTTAAAGCAGCTAGAGAGACCTTCCCCGATGGTCTGCTGGTCGGTTTGGTCGGAAAAATTTTTTCGTCTAACTTTTAATCTGCAGTTTTTTCGTTAATGGCTTTTTTTGCGCGCGAAGAGATCATAACGTGATAGTTGAAAAAATATATCCCGGAACCTTTTTCTGAGTTTTTTCCCGGGAAATGTTTGCTGCCCCGTCCGTGTGGGAATGTTTAGAAACTTCCTCCGACACCGTCCATTCCAGATGAAAGGAAAAAAACCAGCTGGCCCGTGTTTCAAAATAAATAACCGCGCTCTAGCTAGGCGTGAATACTGAAGCGTAGCTCTGGTCCGCTGGAAACGGTGCGCGAGTTTTGCGAAGTGTGATGCCAGTTCTAAGTGGGAGGGTAACGATGCGCTTCTTATTGTTTAGTTTTTTTTTACCCCTTCCACCGGAATTCGAAAAATTTATATCACTTTTTATTTATCTTTTTACAAAAATCTCAAAAGGAATACCAAAAACAAAACAAAAAAAAAAAAAAGTGTAGGAAAAAGGGTGGAAGAAAAAAAATCCGTTCACCAATTATTACAGTACGGAACAAAGCTCTTTATTTTTCAGCTCATTTTATTGCATTTTTATTCCCCGCTTCTACCTTATCCATTCGCAGTCATCCTTTTTCCTGGTGTTCTCTCTACTTTTTCTTTGTATCTTCTTCGTCGAATCGGCAACTTTTTATAAACTTTTGCCTCAACCGCCACACTTCGACCGACATACCGCGTCGCGCTAACTATTATGTGTTACAAAAGTTTTCTGCTCTACGACGGAAATCGGTGTGTAAACTTAAAGTTTGTGTCACGTAATGCGAGGTAGATTTTATTTATATTTCACCGGATTCCGTTTCCCCGCGCTCGCACTGCGATGTCAACTTTTAGAAAAATAAATATAAATATTCGGGGTGGGGGTGTAATCGGAATAATAGGCTGTGCCGAGAGAAGGTAAGCCATTTGTATTTTTATAACGGACGATTGTGGGTCGCTTTAAAAATTAAAAAACCGAATGGGAACCCCGTTTTTTTTTTTTTTTGTTTTTTTTTTTTTTTGTTTTCCCTTCATAAACGCTAACAATGAAAGAAAAACGGCAAACTCATTCGATAGATATATGTAACAAAGAGACCAGAGCAGTTACTGAATTTAAATTGCGAACAATTTTACTCGAAGACGAGCCGAGCAATTCTTTAATTACATTATGCCGTTACCCTGTATTTATAGGGGGGATACATAGAAACACGTTAAAAAGGGAATTACTCACAGACGCCTTGACTATTAATAGTTTCGCCCGTTGTTGACTAATCAAATTAAGCTCGACTTCTTAGAAGAAAATGAAATCTGTTCATACATCTCCCGCTGGTTAAATAGCTAACAAATAAACTTCAAACATCTTACGATTGATCATGAATATACTGGAAACGTCTTTTTAGGAGAATTTCCCCTATCTTTAATACCAGAAACAAAAGAGATAAATTTAGTATTATTTTGAAAACAAATTTATCTTTTATTAATATATTTCCTTTTTATTTTTAATATTAAAGGCGAGAAATTCGCCCCTAAAAAAACTGTTCTAGTATATATTTAATTTATTGTAATATTTTTGCAATTTTATTATTTCATTAGATTTAATAAACAAACAGGCAGATTTTAACATCCGAAATTGCTTTTCTGATAACACTCTTAAAACGTGTAGTTCTGTTAATCTGTGAAACTTCCATTTTTTCTAGATACCGAACTTTACACTAGCTTATCGAATCGAAGACTACGGTTCTGACTCATCTATGAAAAACGCAATTGTCCAATACAAAAGTGCCGTCGTTAAATTGTGCTGGCTAATTAAGCAGTTCTTTAATTATTCCGGATAACACGGGTTTTCTACCTGAAAAGAATGACACTTAACCCGAGAACGACAAGTCTTCTTTCTGTAACGTAAACGACAAGGCTGTGTCAAATATGACACCTACTGTGATATTCTTCACTTTTTTCCATGTGTGACTCTTTTCTATTCCTCAGATTTGTGTTTTTCTCGTTAAAAATAATAGTAGTAACACGACAAAAATTAATAAAGCACAAAAATTTGCATTAAAAAATATTATTTTTAACCAAAATACTTGAATTAAAACAACATTATTAGCGATAAAAATATACAAACTTTTTTTTCTCGGTTTATCAAAGATATACCTGACGCAAAATGGTAAAATACTACTAGGTAAAATAAAATATATAAAATTCATTTTTTTACAATGATAATGTGAATGCATTAGTTACGGTTCCATTATACACTTAGTTTTAAAAATAGGTACGGATTTTATATCAACAGTACAAAAATAATATAGAAACTTTTTCAGTTTTTCACTGTGAATTTTGCACCACATAAAATTTGTACAATGTCAAAGCTGAAAATTCTATCGGTTGCAACTAGAAAATTCGTTACTACCTATAGAAAAAAAGAAAAAAATGAATAATCGATAATATAGAATATAATAAAGTACGAATGTAATGAATTCGCTTATAGCTAACATATGAAACAGGTTATTACATGTTGTGTACTATTCACTTGCAAAAAACATGTCTTCATTTCTACAACATCAGTTTGTGGTACTTACCATTGTTTTATATTACGTCGTCATCGTTTTTAGGAAAAATCTCATCTTCTTTCGTCCATCGTCTGATAAAACATTGTCTTCCGTTTCGCTTTCTGAGTCATTTATAGTACCATCGTCAACTTCATTTCCCTCCTTCGCGGGAAAATCCGCAAAACCGCCAATAACAATTTGACATTTCTAATTCCGAAAATTATTCTGCGTGTAAACAGATAGTTGGTAGCTTAGTGTTCAATGATTCGAGATCCGACAAACAATGTTGTATTTTTATTAAAAATTAAGTTCCGTCACATGATTTATTATAGAAACTATTAATGATGTAAGCTGATCCGTTTCTGCGTGACTGGCTAAGATTTACATTGCCTGAAGTATCGGATTACGATTATTTCCTGCATAGTCAGTTTTGTGATGGTATTTTATATTGTTAGCCGATAAATAAAATCAGCATTTATTTAGTTAAAATACATGTGCCCATGGGGGTCGCCAGCGGGGAGCTAGGGGCAGCTGCCCCCCCCCCCCTGGAGCCTGGAAACTTTTTAAGCAACTGGCCATGATGAGTATTCATAGGCGCGTAATCATGAACAATTTGCCAGAAGAAACCCACGAAAATTATGTTTTAATTAAGATTTTATTCTTGTTTAACAAAATATTAAGCCTTTGTAACTTATAAATTTTATTTTTTCTATAACTCATATTCTTTTTCTATCATCTTGCCCCCCCCTGGCGGCTGGCGACGCCCTTGCATGTGCCGCATTATCACTGAGAAAAGATACTTAAAATTTGCTGTACTCCTCAATTAGATTAAACGTCTCAATTGAATTTCCGCTTGAAGGATAAGTAATAATTTCAATTTTTCCATGATTAATTGTTTTCTGAAATCCTTGTACATTGCACCAACAAATTATAAAACTTATTACCTATCTTCTGTATAATTACAGGTGCACATTCATTTATAATATTATCATAAAAATTAATATTTTCATTTGCACGTGATGCATCATGGTTTCGACAGCACACAAATATATTAATTTTTATATTCATAGTTATTCTCGTATCCTTTCTTTCAAATGTGTATATACAAACATTATTGAAAATGTCATTCTTAGCCTGACATCACATTTTTGCCCTAAAATGTTACACATATTGTATGTATAAGAAGGCAAATTATCGGGGCCCGTGGGTGTCCCCTTACGATGAACGAAGGACCGAGTTTACACACATACACACACACACACACACATGTAATTCTTAGGCTATACCCCAGTAGAAAAAATGATCCAATTTTATGTAACGAAAAATGTCCCTGTCGTCTAGATCTGGCCAATATAATAGGACGTTTAATTCAGAAATAAGTAAAATTAAAAGAGGATGAACTTAGGGAAGTATTCGAAACAAATAAATAGGAGCACAATACGAAATGAAAAATGAATTTATAATTGGACATTACCACGAGCATAAACGATAGGGTTTGCCATCAAGGGGATTATTGTATAAAATTAAACTTCAGCTTCCTCACTCCTGCTATCTACTGTTTAAATCGTATATATACAAGAAAGATATTTTCGAGTCAAAATAACCGATATGTACTAAGATGTTTTTCCGGTAAGGGCCGGGGTCCCGCAGCGGAGCGTTCTGGGTCCTACATTGTACCTAATCTACAGGTACGACTTCCCCATGCTGGATAATACAGAAGTAGCTTTATACGCGGATGACGCAGCCATCTTGACCGTTGATAAGTGTGAAAACACAACCACAGAAAAACTGCAGGAATCACTTCGGCATGTGGAAACTTGGCTACAACGATGGCGCATAGAGTAGTCAATGAAAGTAAGTCGACGCATATTTCATTCACAAATCGAAAAATTGAACGCCCGCGAATCAAAATAAATAACGTCGTAATATCGAATGCCAATAACGTAAAATATTTAGGCATGCAGTTGGACGCTAGGCTGACCTGTGGTACTTACATTTAGAAAAAAATCGAGCATTTGAGGTTTAAAACTAGAACCATGTCGTGGCTGTTAGCTAAGAGATCGCCGCGGGCTTGTCGTTAGGCAATAAAACTCTATTATATAGAATAGTAGCTCTAAAACCGATCTCACTGTACAGTATACAGCTGTGGGGCTGCGCAAAAACATCAAACTCACAGAAAATCCAACGATATCAAAATAGGGTACTGAGAACCACTACTGCATACGTCTCAAATTATACCCTTCATAATGACTTAAACGTCACATGTTTGTAGAGGATAAAATCAATAAACAAGCGAATATTAGCATTCATATGAATCCACTTGCTACACTATCAATTTGCTGGGTAACTCCGGTGAAATACGCAAACTGTGGCGAAATAAGCCTCTAGACCCCTTGTCCAGCCATTATAAAGTTCAGAGGGAGCACTACTGAGTACTACTTCTTCATAAAACATTCTTTATCACATTAAATTAATCGCTAAATGACCACTAAAGTTCGTCAGTTTGTGATGAAATAATAATAAAAAATAAATAAACCGGGTAAAAGAATCATATAACTTGCGCCACATATAAAAACTTATATGTCTTATAATGAACAAAACAATGACTAGAAATAAATTTTTCAAAAAATAAAAAAACCAACGCGTTCCATAGCAAGTAATTCACGTTATTATTATTATACGTTATATAATAATACTACGAGTATGTGTTGTTACGAAGCATGCTGGTATTCTTAAATAATATATTTCTGGTCGGTTTTATGGCCTATTTATTAAAAACCATATGCAGAACGTTGTTAGTTATAATTTTTATGTTATTCCGATGGAAAAGTTTTTGTTGGGCAAGACTGAGCTGTAATGTCGAAGGCAAAAATTCCATAGAAACAGATTCAAATTTATAAATGAGCTAATACTACGAGAATGAACATCATAAAAGAATCATATAATATGTGCCAATGTACAGAGAAACTTATAGGGGGGGATGCAAGACGTAGCGAAAGGTTTCCCCCTCTTGGTCGCCTATTACAACTGGAAAATGCTGTCCGATTATATTCTTTTGTTCGCCATTGAAAATTTTCCAAATGTCACTGAGAAAGTTTCAAACAGCATATGTTTACTAAAGTTTATGAGATAGAAAAATAATGCCGCTAGGGAAACGTATATATACATTTTTTTTAATTATTTTATTTTTTTGGGGGGCGTGGGGGCGTATTTGGATTTTACTTATTATGCACACGTGTTTTGTAGATTTTAAATTCGATTTCAATTTAATGATGCATTTAAGTACATGCCACGCGCATAGGATACGCACTAGTTCGCCGTTGCTTTCGTCTCGCGATTATATTTATTTTTAATAATTATTATAAAAACGTTGGCTGATTTCATTTGTATGGAATGAAAATACAGAAATTAATATTTGCTCCAGATTTTGCTCTCAATTAACAAGCCAAGGGTGCGTTATGCTAAAGCTGGGTAACCGGAAACCGGAAAAGTAGCAGATAATGCGAACATGCTTGTCAACGGTAATGCTTACGTCGAAGCCACGCTATAACTTCATCGTAACTTTCAGTCGGCGATAAGAGAATGATCCAGTCTGTTTTCTTCGCTAGTGATTGATGTTGATATTTTAATAAGTCAGGTGTTTACTAACTCACCAGCGTGGCTCGAAAACAACATAAATCAGTTCAACGGAGATTCATTTTTTCAAAAATACAAGCACCAGAAATCAAAGTTTATTCGACTTTTTTATCTTTCATCACCATTCCAACACAAACTAATTCTAAAAGAGGAATCGTCTGATTGGTGCCTAATAGAGTAATACACGTGGCAAAAGGTACACAGCACACTTCAGAAGCCGCTCATAAAGTACTTTAAACTTCAACATATGAAATTGCTGAACGAATAATATTTAGAAATAAGACGCAATTTAATACGTCACAATATTTTCTCGCCTTCGCAGTCTCCAAATGTGTCCGCAATCGGTGCAACGTGTAAGAATGCATCGGAAACAGTTAATCGCGCATGCGTATGAACGGCGAAATACGTTGACCGGTGCAAGTAGGCAATTTTCAATGGGGCGGAAAAAATTAATGTCACGGAATTAGCAAATAGATGCGTGAAATTTAGCGGCACCATCTACTCAAGGGACTGCATGAAGTGAGTAATGCTCACCATTACCAGCGATGCAACTTTAGCAACAGTCTGCTCTTTTCAGTCCGTGAAAAATTGCAATCCGCTGCGAGCCGCTAATTACAAACTACTAGCAATGAACATTTCGAAATTAATTCTTCAGCTATGCCTATTACGATTATTTCTTTTCTTTTTTCCTTCTTATTTTTTTTTTTTTTTCAGTACTTTACTGTGGCGCCCTTTTTTCTCGTTTTCTTAATTTAAAAAATTTAAAATAAATATAGAAAATTTCGGTACATCTTGTTTGCTGAATGAGAAAATTAACAGCGTTACAATTTAATAACAACTAAAATACATCGAATATATGCTTTTTGGAAAAATTTTCCATACCATCATCAATAAAAATATATATGGACGTATAATAAATCTCTGAAACGCAACTCAGAACAAAACCTTCTCTCGAAGACTGACCCCCCCAGGTGTGAAATGATGAACATTTAGCTCTGTGCGGGCTGTATCGAAGAAAGGATATTATTAAGACTCATAAAACGAGGGAGACTTCCGTTAGTAATTTTTTAGTAGTACTTTGAATAAGGAACTTTATTTGCCGAATAATATGAGAGTCCTTGTTTCGTTTTAGGATAAGAATAACAGCTGCTTCTTTCCCCGGGTATCAGCAATATTTCCGTGGTCCCGAATCTGATTGTAAATACATATGCAGCAGTGCAAAATTTATCTGATATATAGCGAGATTCCGTTGACCCACGTTATTTTTAGATAATCCTGCTATGTGTATTTATGCGATGCTGAAAATGATGAACTGGAATCAATAAAGTTGTTTTCAGCAAACTACAACGATATTATTGATTATAGTCTAGATCGGAGTTGGCAACTGCTGAATTCCATTGAGCAACTTTCATCTTTCACTACATTGATGTACTAGCAGAGATGCCATATAAACGAATCACGTTTCACGATTTTTCAATCGGATAAGGTGAGACGGGCAACTAAATTCTATTAGGTCTTAATACTTTTTCAGTACGTTTTTTGATTTCCAACAGCAGTCCTAATTGTATCACACTACCAACGCACTCTGCATGAATACAGTGTAGAAGACGATTTCGTCGTTAAAGAGTCTGCTGTCCGAAATGGATAAATGCGATAAACCCCTGCTATTTTTTCGATTCCGTCAAACGCTGGTGGTTTTCCGATGGCTCTTAAGCATTTTTTTTCTTGTATTAACCGACGCTCCAGCCCATTGCTTATACGCATGAAGCGTCCAAAATATTTCCGTTTTCTAATAAGCACCACATTTGACAACCGTTACTGAGGAGAGGACTAATTTCATGTAATACAGATGCGTTAGATCTTTTCGAAGGACCCTTCTCCAGCACCACATCTGCAAGTTATCTCTATTCGCCGGTCAAAGTTGTCCTTTTTTTTAGGTCTACGTCTCGGTCGTATGTAATAAAACTGAAAAAATTACCACACGGAATGATTTTAGTGCATTTCGTTATGGATCCATCTTTCTGCGTCTTTTGCAATTTCGACATAGCTCCACGAGCGATTTATATCTGACGTTTTACTTCTCCTTTCGAATCACCGTTATTTCCTATTAACGACCCTTCTTAAGGTGCCGTACGCTACAACATAGCGCGTTGGCGCAACCTATTCGTACATTTTTAGCTGTACCGATATAGGTTGTGTACCAGGCAATTGTTTATATGCAGTACGAATGTGTACAGACACGCAAGACTACATTTGGAACTGATAGTAATCGTTTGATTTATATCGGCATATACAAGTGCAGTCTCGTGTGGGTCTGCTGTGTACTGACCCAGCACGCATATGATGTTGTACGTGGTGATTTGCCATTGCCTTCCCTACGTGATTATTAGCGAGTATTTATTTATTTATTTATTTAATTCTTGTAATAAGTTCGTCGTCGGTCGGGATCGAACCCGTGACCTCCATAGCCGGAAGTCAAGCGCTCTAGCAACTGGGCTATCGCGACGACCCCTAAATAAATTTATCCACAACCTCACATCCGGTTACATTGTCTTCATCCACAGTCGATACATTTCCTCTGTCTATCACCGTTAGTTTTGCTTTGCCATTATGTATCCCAAGACCGTATGAGAGACCAATAGTCCGTAATCTCTCTCTAGTAGTTCTTTCATTTCATTAATATCTGTGGCGATTAATATTACATCATCTGCATACCGTAGATTTGACTATTTATATAACTTTATATTCATGATGTATTCCGAGTAGTATAGGTTGAATGAAATTGGTGACAAAATACATCCTTGTCGAACCCCTTTCTTTTGTATATGAAATTCTTTAATTTGTATATCTTTATTCTAACGACGTTACTGTGTTATATTCGTATAGGTTTTATATTAAATTAACCATTATGCAGCTCGCATAAATATCGATCATAATTTGTTCCCCATACTACATCGTCAAAAGCTTTATTAAAATCGATAGAACATAGTAAACTACTAGTATTTCATGTTCTTGAGCCTTTTCTATTTTAGGTTCATTATTCTTAAATTCCAACAAAAATACCGTGTTGATAAATCATTGAAGGATCCCCAGCGACCTGCATGACAACATGTAAGTCTTTAAGTGCCTGCGTTCCCGATAATATTTTCTCTCATTTTGACTGCCATGGCAAAGTTTGTTAAAAAATTCAGGTAGGACCTGGAACCTCGATTCTGTAAATAAAGCGTATCGGCCAAGTTGACGAGTCGAAAAATAGAAACAAAAGGTCCTATGAATTTTCAAGGCGCTCTACCTGCTCGCAAAATATATAAATCGCCGTGCGAGAACTGAACATACGTAAAAGAAATCGTAAAAATAAGTTGCGAGCATAGACGAACAGACACTAACGGAAATATTTCTGAATGGCAGTGATAATAATAATAATAACAGTAATAATGGTAAGTGTGGGTGTTGCGATGATATCCGCTAGTTTTTATCTATAAAAAAGAGCGAAGGGCCAAGGGGAAGAAAAAGGGAAAACGAAAAAATCTATGTATCTAGGGAGGAGTGGTTGGAATATGGAATTAGCGCTAGTTGGAGTTACTTTTATTGGGAAATTTATCGCGACCGCGAAGTGCTTCCGCGGCATATCTTCAGATGATCAGCAGAGTAGTCGTGGCTGCGGTCGAGCGGCAGATTATCGTGCGCGATGCTGGTTGCGAACATTTTCGAAAGGCCGCATCGTCGACAGACCAACGTCTAATATGGGCACGTTGTTGCCGATTACGCGTCCGACAATCTAGACGTTATTTTCTGGATGCTGGGGAATTTTTCTGCTCGGCTGTATCGCTCGATCAGTGGACTCACACGCGTAATATGCAGAGCGATGGATGAGGACAGAGCGATGGGGGACGGTAATAAAATCTTATGAATTTCAGTTGTGCTCGGGGGATAAGTAATAGCGAAATTCGACTAGAGTTTGCGAAACCGCTTCAGAAATGTAAAACAACCCGTTCCCTATTCCCAGTCGGTCTTCGTTAAATGCGCCCCAGAAGCACTACATGATGTGTCCTTTATATTTATCGACGACAGCGTACATGGCCGAGCATGTGTATGCGTGAGCCAGCAGCAGAGCCCCCGTTTTATAATCTATAATTTATACGCCTATACATACGCGCTCGGCGCGCCCTATATTTACTTTTATTTCGCTGCCCCTGCAACAGAGTGACTAATAAATTTATTATTTATAAAACAAGTGCCCGCATCATTTAGGCTAAAGATAGAAGTAGCAGCTTTTATCTTTTACGGATCGTATTTCGTCTAATTTTCCTTCGACCGCCACCATAATAAGTCGTCGCATCGAGCCGCCATTTATTACACCAACACGAGTTTCGGAAATTTTTCCTTTTGCAGCCCCGGCCAAATCTGGACGTCATTTTCTAGAAAAAAATTCGCAGTAGCGCCGACGCTTCTCCGCCAACATCGGCCGTAATATTTAGAACGACCATCGAACTGTTCTTTTTACTAATACTTTTTTATTCGTGCACAACACAAATTTACATTAATTATGTGGCGTATGTTTTCACCGGCTTCTATTTACTGGGGTTTTTTTTTCCCCTAATTAGGAATGTTTGGGTAGCGATTTTTTTTTCTTTTCTGATTTTTTCAACTTCCGATATGTGTTCCAACAGTGTCGCTTCCGATGTTACCGCTTTCTTTTCTCGTTGGCCCAGATTTCCCCCTCTACGTAATATTTATACCATGCTGATTTTTTTTTTTTTTTTTTTTTATACGTATATAACGAATTTTTCTTTTAAAGCTCAGCGCCCACAGCTCCAGGTTCACGCCAATTTCATTCCGGTTCTTAACCGGTTAGTTCCACTTTCTTTTTTTTTTTTTTTTCTTACAAGGTTCCTGCTATCAGGCGTAAATCATTTTTAATTTTATTATTAATTAATGGAAACATGTTTATTACTAATATGAAAATTAGTTAAACTGTCGTTCGTTTCCCTTCGTTTTATTCCATGTCCTCGCCCATTCTCATTGCCGCACAACGGACATTTCCGTTTTTTTTTTTTAATTAGGCTCGTCAACCAAGGACCTTCACCCAGAAACAATTAAGGGAAAACGAAAATTATATAGTGAGGCGATCAGCTATTGTTAATAAGAAGGAAACAATGGAGGGGGATAATAAGTGTAGAAGGAAAAGACAGGATATAACGAGCACAAAAAGGAGCAGGAAGCCCCAGCCCAAGCAAGTGGGAATACAGAACCGAGCGCTCTAATGAGAGAAATGAACACTTAATAAACATATGGTCGGCGTCACAAACAACCGCATCATTTGAATGGAGAGGATAATATGGGCCAAGAGGCTAATGAGAAGCGAAAGCGTGAGGAAGACAGCAAGGAATGGTTAAAGCGCAAACGCACAACGGAGACAACAACAGAACGAGGAAGTGAAGGAAACAGAAGGAACCAAGGATTTGAAGGAAGATTAGGCTGAACGGACAGATAAAAAGAGCGACAATTAGAAAAGGAGGAAGGGTACATATCCGACCAATTCCGTTCAGAAACGTCAATTATTAGATATGAAAGTAAAAGAGTTGATAAGTTCTGATGAGAGAAAGGGATCTGTGAAGCGCCAACATTAGATTCAGCATATATTGCAGGGGAATTGTAGTAAGTGTTCCGAGGCA
Source organism: Icerya purchasi (assembly GCA_039619475.1). Taxonomy (NCBI): domain Eukaryota; kingdom Metazoa; phylum Arthropoda; class Insecta; order Hemiptera; family Monophlebidae; genus Icerya; species Icerya purchasi. Next base: position 292,234,060 of record CM077115.1, on the reverse strand, counting down.
AAGTGGTCAACGAGAGTTTTGAAAACGATCGAGTTTAATGCGATTTTAACCATTATGACAATGAACAGTAATCGAATCTTGAAAGCATAGTGGATGAGTATAATAAGAATAATAGGATCATCGCTTCAGTTGATGATTCGATTTAAGTAAATTTTATTTTTTACAAGTGACGACTTAATATGTTTCGAAAATGATAGCCGGCCGTTGTGAAAAACTCGGGGAGGTGATAGAAGTTTTAATGACTAGCGGAATATGATCGTTGTTTTCGGATAAAGTAATTAAAAATTGGGCTGTACGGGGATGATAAGAGAAGACAATACTGTAGAAGCAATGTAGAAAGAAGAGATTAATCGACATCATTTTGTTACATTATTAAAATTTTTTTTTTTTTTAATATTTACTATGGGTTCGTCAGCGAGGACATTAGCCCAAGAAATGGGAATAGAGAAAAAATCAGATTTTTATGAGGCGTGAAACATTCAACAAGAATGTATCAAGCGCCTGGATGACAGAAGGAGAAGGAAGGGAAAGAATAAATGCAGCACAATAGGGAGTAGGAACATTGTTTGATAAGAGAGAGGAGTAAAAGGAAGATTGTTCAGATGAAAGTGATGAACATTCGAACATTATGTGATCGGGGAGGCAGAGGAGATGCAACAGCCTGTAGCACGCTTTGAGAGTCTGATAGAATAAGGAAATTACGAGAGACCTTCGAAGATCTGATGAAGAAAAGTGCATGGAGGATAGCAATAGACTCGGCACAGAAAGTCGAACAGAAGGAAGGAAGTTTAAAGGACTCAGAGTGATTTAATGAAGGACAAAGAAAGGCTGCACCAACTCCACTTGGGCTCTTGGAACCGTCCGTGTAGATTGTAACGTGGTTAGAATAGTGGGAGTTTAAGGTATGTAAAAATTCCGATCTAACGGCGTGATGCAGAACGGCTGTAGGGGGAGCAGAAGAGTAAAAGCAATTAATTGGATGAAGAAAGGAGGAAAAGTTAAAAGAAAAATATGGGAGCTTATCGCAAGTGTGAATGTATGGTAAAAATTGAAGGAGTCGAGTAGAAATAAGAGACAGAATTGGTGTTTTATTGGCACTAAATCGCCAATCCTGTAGAATGAGGGAATAAGAAGGAATAAGTGAGGAAGAGGAGATAGGAAGACGTGCACGGATCACCTCCCCAGTTCGTATGTGAAAGGGACTTAATAAGGTTGAGCCTTTTTAGTGATGACACGTATATATAGTTAATATGCTTGTGGAACGAAAGACGGCTATCCAAAAATACTCCTAAGTAACGGAAATGGTTAGCCAGGGGGATCGGATTACTATTTAAGGAAAGACTAACTAAGTAGGGGTCAAAAGGACGAAGAGTAAAGATAACAGCAGAGGATTTCGTTGGAGAGATAGACAGATGAATATTAGATAAAGCGCTTTCCAAAATCGTTAAGTAATGTTGTAGCTGGGAATTAGCGGTGGAGATACTACGATGGGTGGAGTAAATGAGGATGTCGTCAGCAAAAAAAAGGGAAGAGGAGATTGTTGACAGAGAAGCAGTTTTTATAAGGTAAATGTTAAAAAGGGTTGGACTTAGACAAGAGCCCTGCGGTAGTCCACGAAAGACCAGTCTAGAAATAGGTTCGAGCGGAGAAGAGAGAAAGATAGTCCTAGATTGGAAAAGGCTAATGACAAGAGCAGAGAAGAAGGGTAGAATATTCAAGGAGAGCATGGAATCGAATAGGGTGGGAAGGTGGACATTATCGAAGGCAGCAGAGACATCGACGAAGGAAGCAATGAGGAATTTTTTGTTGATAAAAGATAAATACACATCTGACAAGAAAGTACTGAGACAATCGGGAGGGCCGCGTCCAGGGCGAAATCCAAACATATTATTTGGCAATACTTTATTGTGCTCAAGCCACCTAATTAGCCGTCTATTAATTATACTTTCAAACAGCTTTCTGGCACAGGGAGCAAGTGAGATTGGTCGAAGAGAGGAGGAGTTAGGTTTTGGGATCGGGACAACAATGAAAATATTCCAAACAGATGGAGTAGAACCAGACGAGAGAAATGAATTGAATAAATTTAAGAGGAAACGAAGAGCGGAATCAGAGAGACTTTTTAGTACGAGAAAGGGAATTCCGTCTTTACCAGGAGAAGAATTAGAAGAATTACGTAAGGCAGCTTCCAATTCAGTGTAGGTAAAAGGAGTGAGTAGGAAATGAGAGGAGGTGAGGGGAACCGGGATGCGACAGGATTCTTGGAAGCTAGGAACGTAACAAGGAGCTAAGGAATTCATAAATGGAATTAATTTGTCTGGAGACAGGATATGATTTGAAAGATGTTGAGCTGAAGAAGATTTGAAAGTCTTCGCCATTTTCCAAATGTGAGTGAGAGGAGTGGAACGGGAGAAAGCGGAGCAGAAATTTCTCCACGAGTTCTTTTTTGCCGTTTTAAGAGTATACCTAGCTTTGGCATTGGCACTTTTGTGAGCGAGAAAATTGGAGAGATTAGGACAGGAACGGAATGTTCTAAAGGTGGATAAACTTCGATCAAAGGCAACTTTGCACTCTTGGTTCCACCACACAGAGGAAACAAATTTGGACCTTTTATGTGTAGGAAGCTGAGCAGGAGGAGAAGAAAGAGTTAAGGCGTTGGAAATAGATTCCATAAAAAGGTCGTATTGAGAAGATGGATTTAAATGCGAAGGAATTAGAGACAGTGAAGAGTCAACGTAGGAACGAAAGATGGGCCAGTCTATCTTAGAGAGAACCCATCTATGAGATTGAGTAGGATTATTCAGAGTAGAATGAGAAAACTGATTTAAGGAAATGATGATGGGAACATGGTCGCTTCCAAAAGTTCCATCCAGAGTGTTCCATGACCAGCTAAAACCAAGATTGGGAGATGTAAAAGATAGATCAATGGAACTAGGAGCTAGAGGGTTGCTGACACAGGTGGGTGTACCGTCATTAAGGAGAAATAGATCATTTTGAAGAATGAAATTTTCTAGGATTGCACCATTATTATTATAGTTAGTGCAACCCCAGAAAGGTGAGTGAGCATTCCAGTCTCCGCCTATAATAAAGGGAGTCGAAAGAGAGTTAATGAAAGTAGGAAACGGAAAATCGCGTAAATCAAAATTAGGAGGGAAATAAGCGGAGATGATGTTAAGTGGGTTACCAGAATCATTAGGAATTGAAACGTGAACTAGATTGGGGAAAGGAGGGTTGGGAGGAAAGGACGGTTGGAAGTTGTTATGAGTAAGAAATACGATGTCATTTCTAATTAGGATAGCTGCGCCTCCATAACCGTCCACGCGGTTAGAACTAATAAGGGAGAATCCCTTGAAATGAAGGTCAGATGAGCTTTTTAGCCATGTTTCAGAAAGCAAAGCAATATTAATATTATGTTGATCTAACAGCCTCTCAAGAGAGGGTTTGTTAGCCCTAAGGCTTCGGCAGTTCCACTGAAGGATTTTAAGTTTCGGAAACATTGTAGGGAACCAAGTTATTGGCCATCAACTTAGGGAATAAAATGGAAGATTGAAGAGAGGAGAGTAAGAAGAGAAGAAAAAACTTAGAAGGCTGAAGCAGTAGTAGAGGAAGATTGGGACAATAGGAAATGAGAAAAGGGAGAAGGTGTTCGCCACAGAATAACGCAACTGAGGAAAGATTTATGGGAAGTGTAGGCAAAGGTGAAAAGATCCACCGCTCGAGTAAATTATAATGAGGCCGGTGTCGCAGAAGAATATTACAATAGACATGCCAGTAGGCATAATATAACAGCACCCATCGCTCAAAGCAATCATTGCGTCTGGGACCTTGTATGCTATCAACCAACTTAATTAAAAGAGGCAAGCAACACCAAAGGAACGATGTGTAAAATTTTAGAAAAGGAACAAGAAGCTTCCATCGCTCAAATAAATCCTTGCGAATGGGTCCTGGTATGCTATCAACCAACCTAGTTAAAGGAGGCAAGCAACACCCAAGGAACGATAAAAGAAAATCATAAAAGGAAATAAAAATAGAAAGCTCCCATCGCTCAAATAAATCCTTGCAAATGGGTCCTGGTATGCTATCAACCAACCTAGTTAAAGGAGGCAAGCAACACCGAAGGAACGCTAGAAAAAAGTTGACAAGAAAGACGTAGGGTAAAAAATATAACTTATTATGTGTGAACAGCCGAGAAAGCGGCAAGCGATGAGGCGCACTATGAAAAATTGCGTCGAGACTGAGGTGAATGAAGAAATCAATAGCATCATTTAAGAGGATAAAAATAGAAACAGAAAGACAAAAGGAGGAGCAAACCGTATAATGGACTGGAAGAAGTGGAAGTACTTCTGCTTCAATACCTATGATTGTAAAATCTGACATAAAGCCTCTAATTTATCTTCTAAATTGGGAATGTCTAGTCTGCCAAGGGCGGTTCGTAATGTAGCAGCTATAGGGTTGAAAGGAGGAGGAGGGGCGGAGTCACTGAAGGAAACATTATTGGCTGCTGGAGCCTTTACATTGTTGACGAGAACAGAGGGAGATACTGTAGGGGGATTGGAGACCTTCGGAGCACTATAACGATAACCTTTAGTGCCAGCATTGAGCGTTAAACTTGAATAATATTTGTTCAAGGGATTAGGAGACGCAGAGTTGGAAAAGTGTCTTTGCGTAGGAAGCCTGATATAGGAGGAAGACGAACTGCTGAAGCCTTTCTGACGTTTCCTCTTAGGGATGGCAGGAGAGGAATTCGCCAAAGCGGGGAAGTTTGAAGAATTTGAAATTTCGGCAAAAGAAAAGGCTGGAGACACTAACTTGGCTTGGCAGATATTTTTTGCCTCGGAATATGAGACATTTTGCAAGCTAATTATTTTTTGAATTTTGACTTGTTCTTTAAAGACTTGACAGTTGGGGTCCAAAGCGGAATGATTCTCTCCACAGTGGACGCAAAGATAGGAAGAAGGCCCACTTTGTTGCGTAACGGTGCATTCCGAAGATGAATGACCACCCGCACACAAAGAACAAATGGTTTTGCTACCACAAGAAGCGCTGAAGTGCCCAAAGCGAAGGCAATTGCGGCACAATTTGGGTCTACGGATCAAAGGCTCAACCTTAACACGATAAGAATCATAGAAGCAGATGTGGGAAGGAAGGAAGGAGCCCTGAAACTTAACTTCTATTACGGGAATAGGAGTAAAGGAATTATCTTTATCGAAGGACCTTTTCTGCAACCTACGAATACTAGAGATGGGTACCTCCGATGAACAATTGGACAATAAGTTCGTCAACAGAAATATTGGACGGAACGTCACGGACTACACCAAGTCGAAATAGTAGAGATTGCGGGATGAATGATCGAATTTTTAATTCTTTGTGTAATTCTTCCGAAAGGATGAAATTGTTGGCTTCCATAACAGACGTGAAAATTAATTTTACCAAGTTTTTTCCTGACCTAGAAATGGAGGAGAGACCATTAATTTTTCTACAAAACATTCTGGCCAAAGACATGGGGTGGAGATAGGCAATATTCTTGTCTTCCAGGCTCTCAACAAGAACAACGATCTGGCCTTCGTAGTTGTTTGGAAATACGTTTAAAGAGGAGGTAGCCTTCATTTGATTATCGGTATTAGTAGGGTTAGACGGAATGTTATGTACAGATGAGGTGTCCATGACTGTTTGTTCAACAGTCGGGGACACTGTCTGCGAGTTATTATTAAGAGAAGCAGTGGAAACAGATTTAGAAGAAGACGGTGAAGAATGATTAACAGATGATTTAATTTTATTCGATGATTTTGTTACATCGGAAGCAGTTTTGGTAGAAGAGCGGGAATTAGTCGGGGGAGGCTTACCTCCCCCGTCGGACGCGTCTGGCATTGAATTCAACAACTGAGAGGAAAGTTAACGATTAGCGATATCAGCGATGAAGCTAATACTACTAATAATAATAAAAGTAAAAACTGATAAGAATAATAATACGAATCCGCTTTATCGATAAAACAAAATAGACGAAATTATATACAATAGAGGTAAAATGAACGATCTCACCGATAAAATCAGCAAATATACGAACGCAGCACAGATAAACCACTTTCAATAAAATCAAAATAATACATTATTAAAGACATTCGTTACAACGAAAAATGCAGCTATAGTGAAACTTTCTTATAAGAAGTTTTTATATATTTCGGGTGTGAAAGAATTGATAAAATCACAAGGACTAGGTCGAAAGCCAAACATGTTTCAGGAAAATTATGTTATTATTCCCTAACCACCAGACAAGTAATTTAACGTATTTTCAAAAAAATTTCTTTCCTGAACATGGTATAAACAATGTAGGACGAAAGGAACAAGGCGTGTTTTTTTAGCAATAGAGCGATAATAAAAATGTTTCAAAACGGAGGAAAGTGAAGATAGAAAGAAGTTATAAATATTTAGAAGAATATCGAGAGATTGCGTAGAGAAAGATTCAAGAACTACATGCAGCAGGTCAATTATTCTAGTAGAGAAATTGTTGGCCTCATGTAAAGAAGATCGAAATTCATTAATATTAGGAGGAGATGTTACGAAGCGTGAAGAATGTGTAAGATCGTTGCAGAGTCGTTTTCTTCTAGATTAGATGAAGTGATAGAATTAACGAAAGAATCCGGTCGCTGGAGTCAATTTATTTTTAATTATGAGTTTTTCTTGCTAGAATATAGGAAATACCCCAACACTTTAAAATTAAATGGCTTAAATTTTGAAAAAATTTAAAATCAAGTTTTAAGAAAATTTGTTAAAAAAATTATACAGTCTGTTTTACGTGGCTATGAAATTAATTTTATTTTTGTGGTGTATATATTTTTGTGATTAGTATACCAATACGAAAAACTTTATATGAAAGCTGCAGTTTTTTTTTTAAATTCAAAAATTTTAAATTTAAAAACCCGAAATTTTGAGCCAAGTATATATATACATATAAATATATATGTATATTGGAATAAATTCGGTTTTTTCACTGTCTTGTAAAGCAGTTTTACGAACCTTCTTCGAGATCCCGGCTCTCAAAGATCTATCGGACAAATTTTAGGTCCTTAAATGGGGCTTCGGAAATCTCGCATTCCTCGAATTTTTCGGAAGACCCAAAATTCAACAGCTACTAAATTTTCTGAGCTTTAAGCTTTTTTTATTCGTAGAAAAAATAATACCGAGAACAAACCAAAAAAAGAAAAACTAACTGAAAATATTTTTCCAAAAATGTGATTATTCCTGGAGGCGACACTCTCCCGAGTGTCCCTTCCGAAATACCGGTGGTACCAACGGTAATTATAATAATGGACTCGTAAATGCAACGGAATAATGTAACACTTCGTTACAACGCAAATACACTGCTTATACTCAACCCAATGAATTCGATTTCGGCGACAAATGACGTAAATGTACGCGCTCCGTCAGGGAAAAGAGTAGAAAAAGATATAGAAAATTGCCGTAAATATATAGCGCGACTGTAAGAAACAAAATTTTGTAACGCTGCTTTATGACTCTAGACCAACGAATAAAGCAGAAGTTGACTGATATCGGTTGTGTGTAACAACAAATAAACATGAGTAAATACGACCGATGAAACGCGACTAGAATTTTACCCCGAACATTAATTTACCTGAAAATTACCATATCATTCGGCGACTGGTTTCGTGGAAAATTACAAAATTTCTCACTGATCAGCGGTGGTACTCACATCATACCGGACTAGCATCGCACCCGTAAGCACAGATACTAGGCGACTCTAAACGCGAAATCGTGAGTATGGTATAGCGATAAAATAGAGAATGCCCACATTTACACACGCAATACGTTCTCGTATAAGTTTCACAGGATTTGAACCAATGACAAAACAAAACAACCCACGTGGTATACACGGGGGTGGGGGTAAATCGAAGCTATAAATGTAATGCATCGAAAAAGGATACATTTTGAGAACCCTTGATCCGACGCACACAACTAAAAGAGCGGAATAAACGTATATTATAATAGTGGCCCCTGATCTAAGATCGGTCGAAATATGTCATCAAAACTTCTCATTTAAAAATCATATATATATATATATAGGGTGGTGCGTAAGGTACTTGAAGACATATTGATATTAAAACTAAATTATTCATATTTATAACAAAATTTATTTTTGTATTTAATGAAATTTTTACAGCTAGGTGGTTAGCAACTTTCAAGCTACGCGACCATTCAATAAAATCGTCTTTCGCAGTAATAACAATTCTCGAGCGGAAATGTCTGCATCATTATTCATGCGGGTCATAATAAGTCTGGTAATAGTAGCTGTAAGAGACTGAAGCATGTTATGAGGATGTTTATTAATGTTCCGTTCATCAACGCTCTCCGTACGCAGTAATTCAAAGAACTAAGATCTGACGAAGTAGGTGGCTACAAGTTTAGGGTGTTATGGTTATGCAGATTCTGGGATATCCAATCTTGGGTTGTTATGGCTTAGGGTTCTGCTGGAATACGTATAGACTTTCACCGCGCACGTCATCTATCCAGGGTTCCACAACTGTTTCTAAAATCTCGTTGTAAGTGACAGCATTCAGCTGAAGTCCTTGAGGAAGAAAGTGGAACGGCATGATTTCATTGATCACTAAACTCTTTAGCCTGCATAACACAAGGACGTCTGAATGATCTGAACATGACCGCCATTTCGTCGGGTTTTTTTCTGATCCGGGTCAAAATTATTTTTATCGAAATAAAAAAAAAAAAAACAGAGCAAATCAGCATGTTCTAGTTTGTTCAAAAGTCGTTTTGTCTGGATTAATCTCTGATTCTGTGTCGACGTAATCACGTAGGACTATAAAATTCACGGGGAAAGAGAAAGAGAATGACACATCCGCGTTTTTAAATGTGTCATAATACTGAGTGTGTACGTTAGTGTTTTCGCAAACCCACTCACACCCCAATATATATTTGCATAATGAATCCCATCAATGTCTGAGCTAAAAGTGTACCTATATGGGCGGTATTTGGAGCACGGATAAGAAGGGCACAAAAAAAAAAGCAATAAAGAAAAAATTGAGTTGAAAATGGTAAATAATGCCTGAGCAGGAATCGGTTATAAAGAAAATGAAGCGAAAAGAATTACTCGAGGAATTTCGAAAAGTCAAAATAACGAATAAAGACGAGAACAACACAACACGAAAATATATTGGCGAGGGTCGAAAACGAAGGTAAAGAGAGATATAAAATTTTTAACAGAGGTAACGGTTTAAAAATTGATTCCAATTGGAAGAAGGTTATTGATGAACATAACACAAAAACCAGAGTGATTAACCAATCGGACGCGCGTCCGTGAATGCGCTGGGTATTTATTTAAGAAGAGCGGTTTTTTCACTGTTTAGTTCATTGTGTTTCGTTCTGACGATGAATATAGTAGTATTACTCGAAACGTCAATAAAAAAAATAAAAAATCGTGACTAGGCCAATGATAAATTGTAATTATATTAACCCAATTTTTCAGCTTTAATATTGACACTGCTACTTAAAAACCCACCCCTTTTTTCTTTTTTTCTTTTTTTCTTTTTTTCTTTTTTTCTTTTTTTCTTTTTGGATTACTTCTATAATTACTAGATAAAGTATAAAATACGATTTCAACAAACTACCAATTCTTTTAATAAATGCAAAAAAACAAAATTGCCACTCTATTAAACCGAGTAAATTACTGGATGCTCTCGTACACGATAAAAAGGAAACGTGTTTTCATTAGAAAATATCTTTTACCACTTTTGACGCTTTTGACGCTGCTATAATAACAACACGCTATTCCAAAAAGAAATAAGCGTGACCGAAAATGAAAATATTTTCCGATGTTCGCTCCTCAAGTAAATCACGCAACCGGTCCCTTAATGACAGGGGGGTACTATGAAATTAAGCTTTTTTCAGAATGTGCCGAAGTACTTCTGTTAGGACCCGTCTTTATTTGCTCGCATTTTTCCGGTTCACGCGGTTCGATTTCAAGCGTGATCTAGAACGGACGTGCTTAGGAGTTCCGCATAGCTACTAAACAGCGGCTCTGATTGGTAGCTACGCAAAATTTCAAGCATAACACGCTACTCTTGGTTCTCCATTGGGCAGAATCGTTTTTGACGGTAGTGTTGTTTTCTTTTTAATTTTTTTTTCCATAACCATTATTCTGTATTAATCAAAAATTACACACTTTTGAACACAATATATATATATATATATATATGTATATTCATAATTCAAATTATAATAAAATTGTAATAATTATAAAAATAGCCGACTAATTTCGAATATCACATTAACACTTAATAGCATAAAGCCAACTAAACACAATTTTAATTATTAATTTTTTTTTTTTATAAAAAAAGTGTGTAATTTTCAATTTATTAATATAGTAATCAACTAGAAAAATTGATGAAGATAAATTTAACGCTTAACTGGTCCGGCGTCGTCTGACAGACGACTACATATAAATAATTATTTCTCATTGCTTAATGAAACAACCCACATACTTCTCCTGTTACCTAATCCATCCTCTATTGGTCCGCGATAGACGGCCATATTTGTGATGAGTTTGCGATATTTTTTTAGAAGTTATGATGAAAATTTAATCTCTCAGACGACGCCGGACTGTTCGTGTAATAGTTTTGCCTGTGGAAATTTTTGTGAAATATGGCCGAACCATCGAAACGTGTGCGTTTAGGCGATTTAAATTACGAAGAAACTATTTCAAAATGGTTCGATGAATGTGACAGTGGTAGTGATATAGATAGTGTGCTAGAAGGCTATTGAATCAGAACACAATACTAATTCAGAGTTATCTGATTCAGACGGCAATGAAGAAATTGTTGAAGACGAAGTAAGTGATAGTGATAAACGTTATATATATATATATATGTATATGGTAAAAATCGGTACAGGTGGTGTACGTTAGAAGTTCTCCCATCGTCTAGAACACGAAAACACAATATTGTAATAAAAGTTCCCCGCACTAAAAGGATGGCCTGTATCGATTTTTTTTTTCGCGTTTTGGATATTTCTGTGATAAATTCATATATTCTCCACCAGTGTTACAAAAATAATCCTACAATAAAAGAAAAAAGTCTATTTGCAATGCAATTAGTAAAAGTTAATATGGAAAGGCGTTTGGCGACGGCTAATATTCCATGTGAAATACGTGCTACAATCAGCAGGATACTTGATGTTCCAGAAGAACAAGGAGGCACCCACAAAGATAATCTCATTCTAGAATAATGTAAGGTTTGTGTCACTTATGTCCTAGTAAAAGACGTAGGATGACAAAATACCTGTGCCTGCAGTGCAATATAAACCTGTTTGTCTGGAGTGCACAAATCATGCAAAAATTGTTCTTCAAAGTAACTAACTTTGGCTCATGCTGGAATCCAGAATATTTGTTACATTTTTATTTTTCTTGTTTTTTCTTTATGTATAAAATAATACATTTTACTTGTTTTCTATTGGTTTCTTTAAAGCTTAGTTTGCAAATAAGTTTCTGTTTTCTATTTGTCGACAACATATTTTATTTACTATGATATTTTGCTAATTTTTGTTTCAATTAATTTAATTTTAACATATCTAAGTTTAGTGTGATGCTTGTAATATGTATGTTAAATGAAATATTTAGTTTATTTGTATGTTTGGCTTTCTTTTTGACCTCCCGAAATGAGTAGTGTCACAGAATGACTGTTTATGTTACAAATATAGCACCGAACCAGTTAAGGGTTAAATAAAATATTATTCTGTCTAGTGCAAACTTCGCCATCTCTTGTAAGATACTTATTTCATCGGTTGAGTATCAGTCGCAAACGATCGATCACCGTAATCAGTTCTTACCGTGCGAACTGTATTGTCATCGAGTGTTTGGTTAGCAGCGGTAGGCAAATCGGCGTCGCTGTGCAGGAGATTTGAGAGGCGAACCGACTTGCACGTTAGTTGATATATTTTATTATCGTTACTTTTATTATTTAATGTTATCATTATTAATTATTATCGTTGAATTACACATTATTTAGTGACGGAGGTATCGCGTTGGCGAATTTCTCATTAGACGCGAAGCGAAATTACAAACAGCGTCGGAGAGAAATGAACTGAGATGTACAAAGCAGGCGCTCCGCTATTCTGGATGAGAGCGGGAAACGAAATGGCGGGGACCGGCTGCCTTTATTACGAGTCGTCGACTCGGTCTTATGATTATTCAACAGCAGCTTAGTTGTTATGCTGAGAGCAGCACCAGCCCATTGTGTCGCTCAAGTGCATTATCATATTAAGTAGAGAAAAAAATTCGCCATTTTTGAGCCCTTTTTGCGTGCCGAGGTTTTGTTTTGTTTTTGGTATATCGGTCACGTTTCCGACGGATGCCCTTCTTCATCCGTTCATATAAATTTCGTGAATTTCTTAGCACGAAGGCTTCGGCTTGCGAAGCAGCCGCTCTTGATGACCTAGCGTATCACATTTCTGTTCGGTTTTTTAATTTCAAGCCTTCCCCGGAGTAGCAGTACTCTTTAGCAATTATTATGTTTCGCGCGACCAGACATTATTTCTGCGCTGGCTCGTTTCAAAAGAGAACGGGGAAAAATGTGAAAAAGAAATGAGACCTTTGAAGTGGCCGGCCAGACTGCTTTATTCTTTTCAGAAAATGCTTAACGTTCGTTCGTAGCTTTTTCAAGGTTACCTAGCTAGTACTCGAGCAGCAAAACGCATTAGTTGATGAACACGAAAATGTGCTCAAAAGTGTGATATCTAATGTACTCGTGTATTCGTTCCCCTAATAACCGGAACGAATTTTAAGAATGCCGCCTGCTGTCGGCCCACGGCTTAGGCAGATCGTCACAGATGATAGGGCTTAGTTTGACGTGCAGAGTATAGTGCGCCTATCGAATTTCAACGGCGCGAAGGGGGCCAAGAAGCACAACCTATCAGTTGTTCCAAGTTGTATATTTTTCCGGTTAGGGAGCCGGGAAAATGTGGTAACACTTATTCTCCGGCAAAATGAAAATCGACTGTTAGGCCGCCCGCTCTCTTAGAAGAGTTTTTCGGATTTTCGTATAACAATTAAGAATAATACGAGAGTACAACCGAAAAGAAGGGTGAAGAATTTTCGCTTTTTTCTTTTTTTGGCGGCAAAAGATCGCAAAACATTTTCGATGAATTTATTTTTAAAAACGGATATAATTTTATTCAGAAAGCAACTGAATTTTAATTTTAACCGTTTTTTTCAATTCCAGGCAGTGTGCCCGTTCTAATTGATACTTACGTCACTCGTTGATGTCCAATTTTGTTTTGTCGTTAATTCTTTTAATCATTCGACATTTGATTTACTTTTTGTTTTTCTTCGTTTTCCCTCTGATCGTTCGTAACAGGTTAAGAATGAACCCCATCTTTTTTTCCCCCGTCGGTTGATTGTAATTCCACTTTTCCATTGTATTTTAGTTTCTCTTTCTTTTAGTAGTACAACTTCATTCAACAATTTTTGTCATTGCAATAAAGAGAGAGAGAAAAAAATTAAATGGATAACGAAAATAGTCCATTGTTGTTTTCCTCGCCGTTTTGAAATTAACCATTACGGTGTGCTTATGTGTCGTGAATTTTTCACTATATACATTCTAGTTGAAGGTGTTTGTTTGTGTGGCAACTTTACTTGTGCAATGTTAGAATCACGTGAAATGGATTGTGAATAATCATATACTTCATACTAGCATGTACGTTTATACATATGGGCCCAGTTCTTGTCATTGACCGTTAATTGTTATTTATTAATAATTCTTTTTTTTTTTTTTCAAACCGGGGAACGCGGTTGATTAGTTTGCTCGTTCTAGAAATGTTACGATCGTAATGGCGCAAACCGGTTGAAATGCCAGTGTTTCTCGGCAATTTTTGCTTACTTTCTAAAAGATCAAGCATTTAAAACCCAAAATATCGCTATTCTTTCCTTCCCTATTAAAACTATTTTGCAATTAAACGGGGAATTAAAAAAAGTAAACCTCTGTTTTTATAAGTTTACAGAAGTGTTCCATGTGTCGGAGAGACACGGTGAAATGTGTTAGGATTCTTCTTCTTCTTCTTAAGGTGCCGTACGCTACAACATAGCGCGTTGGCGCAACCTATTCGTACATTTTTAGCTGTACCGATATAGGTTGTGTACCAGGCAATTGTTTATATGCAGTACGAATGTCTACTGTACACGCAAGAAGACTACATTCGGAACTGATAGTTTTGATTTATATCGGCATATACAAGTGCAGTCTCGTCTGTGTTTGCTGTGTATTGACCTAGCGCGCATATGATATTGTACGTGGTGGTTTGCCAGCGATTATTTATTTTATTTTATTTTATTCTTGTAATTAGTTCGTCGTCGCTCGGGATCGAACCCGTGACCTTCATATCGGAAGTCAAGCGCTCTAGCAACTTATGATAAAAATCACTTTCGTCAACAACCTTCTTAAGAATGCCACGGAAAATGTTTTGCGGTATTATAAAACCATTTTTAAATTCGAGTGGTAATGAAAATGTGTTTGATAATCAAGATAAAAAAGAAAAAAAAAAAACAAATGAAAATCTGCAACATCTTTACGTAATATCTAAAAAATATTTATTATTTTTTTTAAAACTGCACAAATGTATGTTTTTGGTTTGTTCGTATTTTTACGACTAGTTCATTTGGAATAGTGACGTTATTCAATTTTAGTTCATTTGAACTATTTTCCTCATTTGCCTTTCATTCCTGTCCTTGAATTAATTCGATCCTTTGTCCATAAGCGCGTAAGAGTTTAATTTTGTTTTCTGCTTCTTTCAATTTCTCTCCGGCTAGTGTTCTACAAAGCCATTATGAAGAAAAAATAAATAAACGAAAAAAACCCGTGAAAACTGCCCCAGATTGTATATAGTATACTAACTTTACTTCTTCTAAGAAAGTTACTACTTGGGGTTTTATATAGCTCTGGCGCGGGGTCAAGCATAAAAATAGCTTCCATTGTCATCGCTGATTTTCCACAAGTGAGCTTAATAATCTTACAATTAGACGCAACTGCTACACCGTCGTCAAAGCATAATTATCAAAAACGGTACGTATTTTCTCGCTCTTTATTATGGCTTCGTCGTAATCGTCTACGTTTTTGCCAAAGTTGATTAAATTATTAGAGTTACTCAGCTTTTGTTTCTCGCACTGATACATTCATAATTTGCCATAGCTCTAATGCGTGTAAATAAAAATTACATATTACAAAAAGTAATCGGAAATAAACTAAGCGTACTTTTACTATTACTGTAAGTGGAGG
This sequence comes from Icerya purchasi, assembly GCA_039619475.1. NCBI lineage: Eukaryota > Metazoa > Arthropoda > Insecta > Hemiptera > Monophlebidae > Icerya > Icerya purchasi. The sequence goes on along the minus strand of CM077115.1, from coordinate 292,218,773 downwards.
CATTCGCCATTAAAAGATATTTAAGTGAACTTGTTCATGAATACAAATGGTACTAAATTCAGGTGAATGCACTAGCGAGCTAGGGACCGTTGTGATTATGACTACTCGAACAGTTTTCTGCGATAAGAAAAAGTTTAATACAATGGTAGCTCTTCACAATATTACCACTTGTTTTATTATTAGATAATCGAAAAATTCATCAAACGAGTCGTTTTAAGATTATTTTAATAAATTAGTTCTTGTTGAAAAATTATCAATCGAATAAATAATAAACATAAGTGAATTTGCAAATTTTTGCTAACGTTCTGTTAATAATTCTGTATGGTAGATATGTTTTTTTTTTTTGTCTATTCTGTAAAATATTTCACGATAATTTTAGAGGGTGTGTTTAAACCTTCATATTCTGTAACATCTATCTCTATCTGCATGGTTCAGTCCTAAAACTGGTTTCCATCCATGATGATCCGTCTCCAGTATTTCCGACTTTCCGCAGCGCTCTTTAAATCCGTGTAACTGTTCAGCCCTGTATCTTTTAGTAACGTCGCGACAAACGAATTTCGTGGCCTTTCGCGTCCTCGTCTACCGGGTATTTTGCTTTTCAGTACAACTCGAAGCTAATCCGTCATGCCGTAAGACATGACCCATCCAATTTAGCCGTGTCTTGCGTACCGGAGTCAAGTAACGACCTCTTTTCAGATATTCTATATTTAATATATCTTGATTTTTTACTTTGTCCATCCAACACTTATTTTTTCCATCCTTCGCCAGCGCCGAATTTTAAAAGCTTGCAGTTTATCTTCGCTTGTTCATGGTCCAAGTTTCTGCGCCATATTATGGACCAATACATAGACCATCGTTAATCGTTTTTCCTTAAACTCAGTGCCAGAGTGACTTTTGCTCGGCATAATTGGTTCGGCACATCCGAATGGAATTCAAATCACACAGCTGAAAATATTGGACATTATTCTTCGCGTTTAGTTTTATATTTTCCAGGAGCGCGAATAAATTTGAAGGAAACCAAAAATGAAAAACAAACACCGAGCCACTTCGTTTAATCGATGTAATTCCCTATTACTGTGTATTCTGACGTGAATTAAGAACAAATTTCATAGTTCAGTTAATGGAATACTTGTCAATATCTAAAAATATACAAAATTAAAACAATAGCCGATTTTATGGGAGACCCAGTTTGCGCTAGACTGGTGAATACCTTTCTTTAAATACGCACATTAATTAATAGGTCGCAAAACTTATCTTCCAGCAGTGAGCGACACAAATTCCTCTTTTATCGCGGGATACCTAGCTATTTGTAGATTTCCTTATTACCTTTCGAAAATTTATATTTAATTCGCGATTAAATCTCTCTTTTTTTTTTTCCGAAGAAGGGCAATACGCATTGACCTAAACCACTAAATTTCTGAGACACAGAGAAACGGTCACAAGAATACACGTGACTGTTAGCAATGACACAGATTGCCCCGTTTAATCGAACTGCCGAAAAGGAAAAAAAAAAAAAAAAAAAATGCGACTATATAAAGATATATATCATTGTTCGCTCTAATGGATAATTTCTTTGCATGATTTTATTTCATTCAAATTTCAACAACTTGCCCCGATTTTTAAGCATTTTTAGATGATTACAAGGATGAAATTTTTTTTCAGTTACTCTCGATTGCATGACTTTTTTTTTCTCTTTTTTTTTTTTATCGGAAAATAATATTTTTAATAAAAAGATATGTACTGAATGTTCTAATAAAGACCGCGTTGTACCATTTGGAGATAGAAGTGACATTTCTTCTAATCTTAGGGCGTTCACATACACACGTATAAAATTCATGTCGTCATTTATACTTTTTTCTCCTTAAAAAGGTGATTGGAACGGTTTTTAAGAAGAACGGAATCGGAGCTGATAGCACCGTGAAAATTGTTTGCGTCCCTTTTCAGACAATTTGCTGGCCTGTTAGGTGACAAATTAAATTTCGCCGAGCCTTTATCGTTTCTTTGTAGGGAAATTTTTCCACTAAGCTATTTCTAGTCGACTGAAAAGCTTCAGACCGGATCAGTTACAACCTCGGTCAATAAGTCGTTCGCACGTGTACATGCGCTGCGTGTGGGTTTCAGTGGGATTGTTACGAAAGTACACTTGCCTACTGTTGATTTTTGCAACTGATAAAAATCACGCACCTAACAAATATATATATATGTATATCGTGAATCTGTCTAGTCGGCGGCGAAAGTCAAGCAGAAATAGGCGCAGTGCGTTTAATTGCTGGCAGCGAGTTGTCGAGAAAGTCGTGTTCGCAGCTAAAGTTTCATCTTCTTAAAGTACATTTGAGAGATAACTACTAGCGACTGTCTGACGGTCTAACCTGTCACGATTTTTTATCTCTAAAACGAAGCTTCCACCCACGGGGAACGTTTGGTTAATTCGACCACGTCGGATTAGAGCTTAATTAGTCGAATCGTTCATCTTGTCGTTTCTTTCAACACTGTCAGCTCCGAAAAAAACTTTCCTTGTCAGCTCGCCTAGTTTTTGTTCCGCTCTAAACCTTCTTAGCCTTCTTAACCTCCTTCCATCATCTGTTCTGCTAATAAAACATAGCGCTCTCCGGTAAATCTCCAGTGCATATCTCATTCGGGCCGCGGTGTTTATTTCTTTTTATGATGCTACGGCAAAAGAAATGTGATTAAGAGCATTCCTCTGAATCCGTGCCAAACCATTTTTACACCGCTCGTTAAAACAAGCGAAGTGTCTGAAAATAAGCAATGCCGCATTTCCGAGTGCGACTTAAAAAGCCAACTCCAGTTAAAGAGACTACACGAGAATGCAAATTTAAATCGTTGAACTAGTTTACGACACCCTATTACCTTATCCGTTGATCCGCTTCCTGAAAGAGGGATAGAGCGGAGCTGTGTGTGTGTGTGTGTGCGTGTACAAGACCGGTGTTTTTTAACGTTTACATACAGGTACTTGTTGAGAGTAAGAATGGGAGTGAGCGGAAGTGTTAAATAATTTACGTTATTGCCTCACCGCCCTGCGTCGGTACGGACTATATCTTACCGACTGTGAAAGCGTTTATTAGACGCGGCAAACGAGCGTGTTAACGCAAACGAAATTAATCGAGTGATTTTGAACTAGACGATGAACGAAACGGCAAAGAACCATTCGAAAAAACGGGAAATACGATAAAACAAGTCACGAAATACCACGTTTCTTCTCTTATCGCATCATGTGCGGTTGCAAACCAGATACTGAAAGCCAACGATTAAAAAATCTCGGAAATTTTTAAAAATTCGGCACTACAGAAGAATGACGGATTCGCGCCATATTAGACGAATTTATCGCAGAAAGAAATAGATTTAATATTAAAGAATTTACCGTAGAAAAATTACATATATCTGACGGGGGGGGGGGGGGATATTCATAATGAAGTACTGAATGAAAAGGAGAGAGGATTAACCTAAAATATTCAAGTAAAATATAACGCCTTTCAGCGCAGTCAGATATGCGGAAAAATACTTCCGAGATATAAGAAATATTCCGAGTATAATTAAAATAGACGTTATTGTTAGTTTTATACAGAATTAAATATACCTAAATATGGGCGACGCGAAACTAAATTCATCCGTGTGAGAATACTACAAGTTAAGCCAATGTGTAAATATTGTGACGTTGCTCCGAAAATTAAATCATTAACGAGTACATTTATTTTTTTTATAATTTTTACGTAAATTTGAAAAGAGCCGAATAAGCTTGCTGGCTTAATCCGGCAAAAATAAAAAAAAACAAAAAAAACGGTTTTTCTGTTACTTTTTTTTGCTTTTTCTTCGTTCACAGAAACGCCGAAGAATTTGCTCGATAAAGTAAAAAATATAATAGGAAACTAGCAGATAGCGGGGCGCAACTCGCGCGCAAATAAGATGAAAGATATTATAATTTTTTGGAAGAAAATTTTATTAAGAAAAACCAAAAAAAAAAAAAAAAAGCGTTTCATAAAATTAATTAAGTTCGATGCCCGATTTTTTTTTATTTAATTTTTTAGCTCCTCAGTACGCTATAACGTTAAATAGTTACGTGTGTGTGTGTGTTTGAAAACGGTCAAAATAAATCAAAACCAAAAAAAAAAAAAAAACAAAAACCCCACAAGTATAACATTAAAAAAAAACATTTTAAAACGACTTTTTTTTTTTTTTTTTAAATATTGGAAAATAAAGATTAATGAAGGGAAATCATCTCGAGTAGTTTTCACTAACCGAAGAAGAATCGATTCATCAGGAAATATAATGATGAATGGAGTGGAGATTCCTCAGAAAAAAGATGTAAAGTATCTTGTGGTATCGACAAACGCTTGACTCGGAGGAAGCACATTATAACAAAGCGAAATGAGTTGAACATCAAGCTGCGGCAACTGTACTGGCTGTTGGGTAAGAGATCAATAGAGTATCTCTTGAAAACAAGTTGCTTCTTTATAAGCAAATTCTTAAACCCGTCTGGCAATACGGCTGCCAGTTATTATGGGGCTGTGCCAAAAGCAGCAACATTTCAATTATGCAAAGAATACAGAATAAAAGTTATTATGCACGATCATCTCTGCTCCATGGTACATAACCAACATCACGATCCATGAAGATCTTGGAGTTCAATTTGGAAAAAATGAAATAGAAACTGCTGCCCGACGATATGCTGCCAGATTGAAAGGACACATCCTAATAGTACAACAAGAGAACTGCTGAGCAACCCAAGCGGGGGACGTAGGCTGAATAGGAAACGACCTCAAGATCTCTTATAAATTAAAAATGTATAAATAATATGTGTGTGTGTGCTGACGTGTGAGGGTGTATGTGCGTATGTGATGGTATGTATGTGTCCGTGAGAATGCAAAAATATGTGTGTATGCATTTTGTATACACATATATAAGTTAATTTTAGCACCCTTCACTGGCTCGGTTGCTTATTCATGTTATTTTAACTTATTCTATAGATTACCAAATAGTTGATAAGACTAGGTGTAAAATAGCAAGATATATATTAAAAAAAAAAAAAAAAAAAAAAAAAAAAAAAATTGTTATTGTATTACAAACTGGCCATCTAGGCCATTTAGCAATATTCTTAACAGGGAAATATTTAGCATGAAGGGAGAAGTACCCAATAGTACCTACCCGATATAGTCTTTACCTTAAACAGAGTCATGAGGTTTCTTACGCTTCAGCCGCTTCCTATCATTAGCACCATGTAGCGGTCCAGCAGCATGACTTTCCAAGTGTCTTTCTGCGTGTTTTCGGCCATGAGTTTTAATAACATCTGCCACACATACTCTATCCCTAAATCTTGATGCAAAGTTTGATCTGATACATACTATGGCGCCTTGGTTACACGAGCCTAAGGATTTTATTCTGCGCGGTGTCTGTATTATCTTCAGATTTGTAGGTTTAGCACAAACCCCGAAAGCTGTACTCCGTAGGTCCAAATAGGCTTCAAGATACTCGTGTATATCAAACGTTTATTATCAATACTAATAAAACGAGACTTGTTTGCTTAAAAAATATGACGTGACTCATTTAAACATTTCTACGATAACCAACTAAACACAAGCATTTTGCAACGGGCTGTTGTGCACACTGAAAGGCACTCAGTGCACTGGGAGAATGTAGCTCGCAGTGGGTATCTCACAGCGAGCGTTTCGAAAATCAAAATGGGAAAAAATTACATACCATTGTTTAAGGGACAGTCTCGAGACATTAGACGAACGTGGTGAAACATTAGGCTAGAGAACTGTATCGGCAAAGTGAACCTGTTGAAAGTAGTCGTTTTTTTTTTCAGTTCCCCTTTTTTTATCGCATGTAGCGGGAAATCTAGTTTCGTCTACTTGGGGGGGGGGGGGTTCTGTGTAATTTCTTAAATTCTCAAAATTACTAACGCGTAATTTTAAAAATACGATTTAAGAGTAAAATACTAAAATACGAAAATATTCCCAGGCGTAGTAAGTGGCGGTTTTGTTTTTGCTTTTCCCGTTTTTCGCAACAATTTCGTAGGCATCTTTCGAGGAAAAGCGTAATATGAAATATTTTCGAATTTTAACCGCATAAAATTGTAGCAGAATTTCACTGTTTAACCGGGAAAATTCGCATTTTTCGGTACCGTAGTATGGTAGCGAAATAATTCGGTATGATACTCTGTGAAAATTGTCGTCAGCTGGGACGGAAGAACTAAATCGAAGTCGGTAAGTTTGCGTATTTTCGTGAAAGCGACTTAGCGAAACGGAAAAATTCAGCAATAACAAGAAAGTACGCCTGGGCGTAGGAATTTTTAATAATATTCCTGCGTTGCCGGAGATTTAGCGCCGCAAACAACAGACACGAATTACGTGTAATTAAATGGCATGTTGGACCGCGCGACCGACTGCCGCAGCGGCAAATATCAACATTCTTATCAGAGGAAGTGACTGACTCTGTTGTCGACCGAACAAATCAGGCAGTAAGTTGACGTGAAAGAACCGCCTCCTCCCAAATAGTCTTCTCGCAGACATCTTTCCCTGTTCATTCTTAGCGACAAAGCCTCCTCACAGTCGCCGCCTTTCGAAACCTCAAACGATCTCCATCATATCGGATGTCACCGCGTTTTTATCGCGTTATTTTTCAAATTACCTTCTTTTTCCTGTTTCGTCGAAACTCCTACGCTAGTAATTTTCGATTTTCCGCGCACTTCGGCATCAACTTTATAGAGGGCTACGTTGATTTTACCCACTTTTCAATTTTAATCGCGTCTCTGCAAACAAGTCAGCTACCCCACACATCGTGAATGGCAAAACGGGTTGCTAAAAAAAAAAAAGTATTTTCCTGGAACCATCGTACAACCCACAAGTTCGAGATGCGGCGAGCCTTTTTCGAATAAGTACCGGCCCCATCATTAAAACAAAAGTGAGACCAGTAGTGAAGATGTCGTCCAGCTGCTCACCTGAAATTTCTAATATAGACCCGACTATATTCGTGAACTGTGAAAGTTTTAAATTATGTATTGCCGAACTATTATTATCATTATTATTATTATTATTATTATTATTATTATTATTATTATTATTATTATTATACATGTAAATACCGATTGCGACTTTAAATCGCTAGTGCCAAATGGGGTACTGGAAAGCAGTGGACACGTTTCATTTCGCACTTGAACCATATTCACGTAGGCCGTTCTAGGCGGGTCTTTTCTATTGGCTATTTCGCGTCGGGTGATTTTAGTTCGGAATTACTCCTAGTTTGACTTCCACTATTACTGGTTTACCGTTATTAACAAAAGTAGCAATTCTGCGGTACTGCCAGGCCTTATAACCATTTTTACCACCGGTTCCAGAAGACCTGACGTTGTCGAAGCCTCTTTTATTCTTTTTTCGGATTTTAAGCTGCCGGATCTCTTCTTCCTGTTCTATCTTTACTCTTCCATGTTTATTTTTCGTTTTCACTCGTTCAGTATGTTCTACATGGGGCGTCCTTTCTGCCTTAGCCGAAGAGTTCACTTTGAGGAATATTAAACTTATTCAACGTAATTCCGTCGAATTCGATCAATTTGTCAGAAAATTTGTGTTGTCAACATTTTGTCAAACATCAAGCCTGGTACATTTATTTACTGAAATACTGATTTATTATAATAATCGAATTAATATATAACCCATCCATTTAAGTATTTGGTATTATATTAAATTCCATTTTATAGTTTTTTACAATAAATATACATATATATATATATATGCTATATTTTTACTATTTATTTAATATAAATGTACATTATGTTTTCGGAATTTTATTTCTTAAATTGCAAAATTGTTAAAATCGTTAAAATCATTACAATCATTACAATCATTACAATCATTACAATCATTACAGTCATTACAGTCATTACAGTCATTACAGTCATTAAAATCATTAAAATCATTAAAATCATTACAATCATTACAACCATTAAAATCATTAAAATAATTTTTTAAAAGTTGTTTTGTATATCATAATTACAGGGTGTCTATTACTACTATTATTATAATTCCATCCTTGCAGTATATGAAAAACATCATCTCTAAAATTACATATTTCACAGTTTTCAGAACCAGAAAACTTAATATAACCTTAAGTAAACCGTGCCCTGTTACAAATTTGACATTAAAAAACTTTGGTCTATATCGATTATTGTTAAATCTGTTATACTTGGGAAATATTCATACGTTGCTCCATTATAATTATTTCATATTTTTTGAAATTTATTTATATAAAATTTATCCGTAAGTTTCTTCATTTGTTTTACTTTAAGTAGTTTATCTTCATATTCGAAAAATAGTGTTCTATATATATATATATATTACGTTATTGAACGGATGATCTACATTAATATTATTTTTAATACGTTTTTGTATTTCATATTCAATTGGCCCAATACCAGCTATAACGATGGCCGACAAATAACTGACTGTTCTATATGATTTAATCATTTTTCTGGCTATAAATCTCTGAAAGCTTTTTAACATATTTTGAAATTTTTTTTAGTTTTTAACATTTTTTTACATATATTATACTACTATAAAGTATGTGTTAGGTAAAATTACACTTTTATACAACGTAACTTCTTTTTTTGTAATTTATGCAGTTTTGATTATTGTACAACTTATTAAATATGATTATGAATTTATTTATTCTAGTTTTAATGTAATTAAAATGCTTATAAAATTTTAAATTAATGTTTATTATTATTACGCTCAAGTACTTTATTTGTTTTACATGGTTGATCATTTTTAAACAGTGTACTATTCTAAAATTTAATAGTCTATTACTATATTTTTTATTAAATATCATATAATTTGATTTAGTTTCGCTTAAGGTTATAAATTTGTTAAGCCAATTCGCTATTTCTACGCACATTAAATTTATCTTATTTTCTAAAACGTTTTCATTTCTATCTACGAGTACAACCGCAATATCATCTACAAACTTAATCGTTAGGTAATACTAACTTATTAGAAAAAACTACATTCCATAGATACGGGCCCAATATGGACCATCATTGTAATACTGTTTTTTTTGTACATTACCAATTTCGATAGAAGTATATATCTATTTGCGCAGTATTTATTAATTATATTTAGTATATTATAATCTATTTCTATTTTCTTTGATAATTTAATTAAACTATTTAGATCAAGACTATCGAAAGGTCCTTTGCTATGTTTCTAGTGTCATTAGGCATCACAAATAGGAATAATTCCTTTTATGGTAAGCCATACTGTTAATTCTATTGATTTCCTTGGCAAATCGCCGTATACTGGTCTTCGTTAATTACGTTATGCCGTTGCATAAAGTCTTTTAATTTATTTAATATAGACTTTTCATAAATTTTACTGTAATTTGATAAAAGTGAAATCGCTGTCTATACGAACCAGATAATTTAAAATTTTTAATCGTTGTTGGCAATATTACTGTCTTCGCTATTTTCCATTTTTGCGGATAGTGTTCATATTGAACTAATAAATTAATTAATTATCACTTCCGGGGTATTTTCTATTAAAATTTTTCAGAAATCCATTTGATATTTTATTCAATCCACAAGCTACGTTATTCTTAAGATTATCAATAATTAATGAAACTTCTTCTTTATTCACTAAATTTATTACGTTATTTTTATGTAATTTTTTGGAATTTAAATATAATGTTTTACTTAATAAATTTACTTTCGACGTTCCGAGAATAGGGGGGGGGGGCAAAACATTTAGCCTAAGAGGGGGATTCGAGTTAATTTTGTTACGATCGGCTACAGGCAATAATCGAGAAGTATATTAAATACCCAGAAGCGTTAACGAATCTTTTCTTCAAATGTCTGAATCACCCCTTTTACTTTTTTGGTTTTTACAGACACTCCGGCGACATCTTATGTTGTAGCAATAGAGCTTTATGAAGTTTCGACAACAGCATTTAAATATCTACTGTAGAGATTAAACTAAATTTAAATCAACTTTTTTGTGACGTATTCCAGCACGGATGCGCTGGCGATGAAACTGATTAATAACTTTGTGAATATTTTTATTTGCAATACCACTTAAAACAACCATCTGCTAAGCGTGTATATTTCGGATATAATTTGTACGCGTGGCTCCGGTTAACTTGATCCGCGTCGCTGTAGGGCTTCGAACTGTAAATCTGAACGTCTCATTTCTTATCTCACCTAACGGGAGGGGGGGGGTACTCTTATATTATCGCTTTGCTGGAAGGTCTCTCCTCCGCGGTTTGGCTTGTATCGAATTATTCAGTGGACCCCCTGTCCAAAATTAGGTAGGAAGCGATCCATCGCATTTAAACAACTACAACAGTGCAATCGTATCGCCATCGTCATCTTACTGATATAAATATAAAAGTGTGTTTACGAAAAAAGAATTTAAAAAAATAACGCAATTTTTTCGGTGTCGTGTTCGGAGCGACCATCGGATCTTTTTTATTATTATTATATTCGACTTGCATGTTCAAAACGACCCGCAGACATTTTTATTACTGTTATTACATATATGCGAACTAGGGCGGCCAAGTTTTATTTTGTTAAAACTGCTATAAATTATAAGCACATGATTAGAAGCGTACTCATATTTAATCATTAATATTTTATTTTTAACTAAAACTATCGAGCATTTACACAACAGTGCGTTTTGTTAGAAAAATTAAACTGGCTGTGAGTACGTTTCCATTCATCTGTTATAATTTTACATTAACAAAAATTATATACATTTTCCATTAAATTACTTTTTTTATAATATTGTATACTTCAATGTTAATGTTAATGTTAATATAGAAATATCGAGTGTTTAAAGTAAATAATAACGAATTTAGAAATTATAAGAGAACCGTAACAGAATATGATCGTAGTTCATTGTAGTAGTATATTCCAGGAAATTACCTTTCCTGTCCCTTTTAGATGTCGGCTTTAAATACGGTCACTCCCAACACGTAACCAATTTTTTCAGCTTTATCATTTTATTTTCAAACAAACTTAAATATCTTTATTTAGCATTGCTTGTGCTAACTCACAAAAAGTGCAAACACCGCTTGTTAAACAAAAAATAATCTTAATTTGTAATACTTTTTTGCTTCTTAATTGAATTTTTCGATTAATACTCGGTGTACCTAGAATATCACGTGAAGTTTTTTAAAAAAAAAATAATACTCCGATTATTACGATCTCTCCTGATCCGCACCTTTAACAATAAAAATAAAAGCAGATACACTAACATAAATCAACTGCACTCAACGAACTTTACGTGTTTGGCACATGTACAGTAATTAAAAAATTACATAACTCAGTAAATAAAATTATTGTATCGAGCCAAATTTTCGTTTCTCCTTCATTATTCTTGATCAGCGTTTGTGTCAAAAAAAATTTTCCATCTTCAGCACCAACTTACTTAATCGGGATCACTTTCATCGTCGTAACTGCTACATCTAGATATTTTACGTCAGATAACAGGTTTCTTATCTTTTTGTAATCTTCTTAGGAACTGCATTTTCCGTCTTATGGAAAATAAAAGTTATTTTCCAAAAAAAAAAAAAAAAATGTAAAAATAATCAGTTTTACAATAAAACTTTTTTTTTTTTTTTTATATTATTTTTATTTTTTTTTTTTTATTAATTACAACTGGTCTCCATAGACCATCAAGTAATTTTACTGGAATGCAAATTAACGCGTAAGGGGCCACCACTATCAGGGTTCCCCAGGAACATCTATTCAAGTTCTAAACAAAGTCAAAGACTCTAGAGCGCTTCAGCCGTCGAATTTCTTGACTATTGTCAAGCAGGTTGATAGCTAGTGGGTTGGGATGTGTTTCTAATCGACTAGTATACCGCTGTGCGGCAAGTTTTATTTCTTCCTTTACGTAAGGTATGTTGAAGTCCCTATGGAGTGTGTCCGTGGAGACATACCAAGGAGGTGACACAATGAGTCTAATAGCTTTATTTTGGAAACGTTGTATTTTATTAATGTGTGTATTTTTAGCACAGCCCCATAAAGTTAGACCGTATGTCCATACTGGTTTCAATATTATTTTATATATTAATACTACAATAAAACTAAAAACAGAACTCGTATCGACAAATCGACAATCAGAGCGCAGAGTAAAACGATTAATTTTTAAAGAACGTAGAGAATGTCAGCAAGGAGCAATTTATTCCGTACCGCATGGTGTACATCATACACCAGAGTTCAAATATCTCGACTTCCGGTGAACAAAACCCGCTGAAATTTTAACCGCTAAATAATGTAATGAAATTAGTAAAGTACTGACTAAAAAAACGTAAGCAGCGATACTTACATAATTAAAATATAACATATGATTTACATACCATATTCGTTAATCCTCGAAATGAAACGTCCCATTTTTAGTAAAATTTTATTCATTTTTCAAATAGCTATTTTACTATAATTATAATAATAAAAAAACATATCATGTACATTATTTTTTGTTAGAAATGTTAAACGTGACGCTCTGCTACGTAAAAAGTCAAAATGGGTGCAATTATAATCCTTTTTAAAATTTAAAATTAGTAAAGCTAAATCGATCGATAAATAATTTTTTACTGCAAAAAAATATACCGGTTTTGTTTTAAAAAAGCTTTTCTTAAAGCTGAGATTACCTGTAATTTTAATAATACTTTTCATTTGGATTAATTTTTTCTTCCTGTTTACGATTTGTCGACGAGAGAGTCAGGCGTTCCATGGACTTTAAATTTTTTACCCCTTGCGTATTTCTTATCGCAGAAACCTAATCGTTCACTAACTCATCGCAGCAGACCTCTCAGTTGCAAACACATTTTTCTGAGCAATATTCATTATTGGATAATTTTTTTTTATGACTGCATAATTTTTACAACACTAAAATAGAACGGTAAATATTTAAAAATTGTTCATAGTTATTGCGGAAGTAAATAAACGAAGATCAGCAGTTTAGTACGTTTTCTCTTTTAGCAGGAAAAAAAAAGAAAACGATAGATGTACTTATTTAATATAACATATGATTTACATACCATAATTGATATTAATAGTTGTAACCTGAAAAAAAGTAAATGTTAATAGATCCGAAAAAGGCCTATTAAAGATTAAGTAACGGTATTTCTTTTAACCTCGATAATCGCAAATGCTCCATTCTCACGCAAGTATGCGATATCAACAGGTCACAAAACAGGAGTGTCATAAACTAGTTGTTCTAAAAAGATTTTCAGCAGGAAACTATTTAATTAATCGTCACTACTGTTAATGAATTTGTTCCGACAAAACGTATATCCAGTTTTTCTGAAAATTCAACAGCCGACTCTCGTAATACGATATTCGCAAGTTCGATAAATCAACTCGTCCAGTAGTAATTCTGTCCTTTATTTTAATAAATTTAAAATTAACAACTCTCCTTAAAGGGGCGTCTCTGTCTGTATTAATTTTGTAATCTTCCTTTCCTACTGTGCTGGCCATTATTGTAAGTGTGTCTGAAGCAGTATCTAATCTAATCGCCCTCCCCTCCATCTAAGAAGAAACTTCGACACCGGGGGATGTGTACGGTTTCCGCTTTTTTACTTCGTATTTAAAATAGCGTGCGTCTTCCATTTTCATAAATTAACCGTACGTACGGTCCGGTATTTAACTTCGCGATGGCTAAGGAAAGCGGCCTTCGTGATTTTTACAAAAAAAATTCTATCTCCTGGACGGAAGACATGAGAAAATTCGCAGGCGCTGCTGCTGCCAATTTAGAGCGACACTTTAGCTGTTTAGCAATGATCGCGGTAGTACGTCACACGGTCACCGGAAAGAGATGGGTCGTCGCAGACAGAATGGAGGTGTGCGTTGGTGGACTGTTGAAGAGGTGCGACTTTGAAAGGCCATCTAATGAACTGGAGTAGTACGAGGACGACAAATAGAGTTCAATGGAAGGTGGTCGGTTTATGGAAAGAGAGTAATTAATCAAGTTCAGCCGGCGGCTCGACTCGATTCGCGTTAATAACTCATCTTGGACAAACAAGTTGACCAACTGTTTTCGGTTGTAATTTTGATCCTATGACAATAACGAAAATAAGGCGAGTTCTCGTAGTTTGGCTTTTTGTTATAGCGCTGGCGAACTAAATGACACTTCTTCATCGCTGGCTACACCACATGGTGCAAACCTTGGCGCAAGTCATTTCGACTAGCTTTGTGTTTGTCTATCACATCTTCTGGGAATCAGTGGACCTAACAAAACAGAAAAATCTGCACTTGATTCTGCACCACCGAAATATCCGGAGTTAACGGCATCTTTTAATTACTTCCACTTACCGAAAGCAGCTGAAAATATGTTCATGTCGTTCGTCGTCAGTGCGAAAAAATTCGGAAGAAAAAAAAGTTCATTAACAAAATTCCAAAAGTGGCGGGTATTTTAAAGAGAAGAATACGCTTGAGAATTGAAGATTTTATATTTTTCTGTTTACATTTCACGACATGGTTCTAAACTATAATACCTTTTTTATTAGTGTCAATTTATAAAACGAAAATAATGTGATTATAATAATTAACATTCGGTTGCACCTCCCGTAAATAAATATAAGAAGATATTTATCTGAGTATTTGAAAAGGGTAGTCTCACATTGGACAATATATATATATATATATATATATATATAATCGTGCGATATCTTCAAAACAGCTACCGATTAGAACATGAAGATGTGAGAGAGACCTTTTCAAAGGCAGCTTATAGCAATTGCTTTAATTGAGCCGGTTAAGTTGCGAAGCTTAAAAACGTATTTTCCTCTGGAAATGCCTCACAAGTTAATAGGCTTAGCATCGCTGTGACACGTTACACAGAACTAATCAAAGAGACAAAGTCGGAATTGTTTTCAGAAAGTCACCAGAGAAAATACCAAAAATTGTCACGTTAAATAATTTCACCGTTTCTGTATAAGATACCGTAGAAATAATTACGTTAATCTCTTCTATTAAATTAACACTGCGCACGTCGCGTTTAGTATTCAACAAAAAGAGGCCCTCTAAGAAAAAATTACACATCGTGCATAGTATTGTTTTCGTTTTTTAGTGGTTAACAATGAACACGTGGGACTACAATATCATATGAAGTTTTCTGAAACAAAAAAATGCTCCTAGTTACATTATTAATATTTTAATACAAAAAAAAAAACAAAAAAAAAGCAAAAAAACAGATACACTAACATAAATTGCCCTCCGAATTTCTGAAATTATATAATTTGTTAAAGTACGTGTTTAGCACGTGTACAGTGGTTAAAAAAGCAGGTAAAACAGTTTTTATTAATTCGTATATAATATCGTTTCTGGGCGAACATCCTTTGTTGACGTGGCCAAAGGGGAGTTAAAAAAAAAAAAAACATAAAATTAAAAAAATTTCCGTTTTCAGCACCAACTTAATCGGGATTACATTCTCATCTTTGTGATTGTTACATCTAGATAATTTGCGTCAGCTAACAGGTTTCTAATCTTTTCGCAGTCTTCTTAAGAATTTTAAAATGTTATTGCATTTTCAAAAAAAAATAAATAATGTAAATATAATTAGTTTTACAATAAAACTCAAAACAGAAAGTAACTCGTATCGACATGTAGAGCGCTCAGTAAAAGAAGGAACGTGAAGAATGTCAGCAAGGACCAATGCATTCCGTGCCGCATGATGTACAACATACACCGGTGTTCAAATATCTGGGCATCCGGTAAACAAAACTCGCTGAAATGTAATAAAACTAGGAAGGTATTATAAAAAGGTGATCAAAATGTAAGCAACAGTGCTTACATAATGAAAATATAACATGTAGTTTTTTTTTTGTTTTTTTTTTTTTTTATTTTTAAATAAGAAAGTTGTGGGTCTCACAAGGCAATTTTGCCCGTTTCGTGAGTTCCCGTCACCCTCATTATCGTTTATTTGACATAAATTTACAATTTGCTAATAATATTTCAATACATCTAAAATAATACTACTTACCACTATAGTAATTTAATTAATTTAGTACAGTAACTTCTTATGACTACACACTTAGCACCTATACATCACCAACCAGTCACACTCAGAATAATCATTCCCACTAATGTAAAAGAAAGAAGATCTTTTCCGCTACATTATTGAAAATCATCTACATGCCCCTGTTGTAGTTCCTGTGCTGAGCAAAGAGAAATTTAGAAACCTAATTTACGAAATAAAGACGAGTCACCGATATGGTAGTACAAATAGAAGAATCCTCGATAGTTTCTTAATCTGCACACCAATCTGTCAGCCACTTTTTTACGCCTTCCTTCCACGCACCTAATCTTTTCTCCTTTAATATATTGCTTGGAATTTCCCGTAGTAATTTAATTAGTACTGTCTGCTGTGTATTATCAATCGTTAAATTGGTCCCGCTTGGTTGAATAAAGTATTTTTTATTTCGATCTCTCGTAACTCTAATTTTAGGTCTTGATGGTATTCTGATATTATTGGTTTTGAGCTCCAATAATCTATAAATACCACCGAACTTTGGAGATGCTTTAGTCTCAAGTGTAATTAGTTCTATTCGATTGTACGGTACGCTTCTTTTTTGATCTTGAAACAGAAATTCACTCCAAAGATACTCCATAAGTAGAGACTGAGTTTGTAATTAATAATTTTCGCCTACGTTTACACGGTAGTATTCTACATTGTATTTTTTTTTCTTTTTTAATTACGTTAATTTTGCCATAAACGTATGGAAAAATTACAAAAAATTATGAAAAGTAGTTAATTTAAAATGTAGAGCAACTTCGGCGCTAGTTTTTATTGTAAATTCAAAAAAATAAAAAAAATAAAAAGTACGATTTCATGCAATTAATTGTTTTTGACAGTAATACATACGTTGAAATTTGTAAATTTGTGGTTGTAAAAGGTTTCTTGTACAAACGGTAAAAATGGAATTGTTTTGTTTTTCTTTTTTTTTTTGTTGATAAGGGCTATTTCCGATTTTTTTAAATTAAAGAAAAAAACGAAATGCGTTTACTTCATTTTTTTCACAGACGCGAAGTTTTATTATTAATCGAATTTTACATTAATATCGAGAGAAACGAACATATATTGTTACGCTATAAGTTGAAAAAATTACTATACTTCCGATATATTTAGCCTAATGATAATGAAAAAATTGTTTACATTTGACAATGTAAATACACTTTCGAAAATCGTTAAAACGGTAAATGGAGTGGGTTTAAATATGCATATATATGCATATATATATATATATATATATATATATATATATATCCGGTGCATTTTGGACTAATAATAGCGGATAAAAATGTACATTAGAGAGTTATACAAATTATCACTCTTTCTTCTACAAAAACGGTTATTAAACCAGATCCAAATAAAACTTGTCAAAATAACTATAATATGTCGCGGTATTTATCTGGAAAATTTCGATAATCTTACCTTAGACGACGTAATTTGCAAATCACGCACGTAACCTTTGCACTTGACATTTCTATTAATTTCGAAATATAACTCGGTCATTGAAAAAAGCAGATGTACAAAACTTAGACAAAAATAACGTGATTTGCAATTGCTTAGCCTTGGTTTTCTTTTTTTTTTTTTATTTCTTCCTTATTAGTCCTAATTAGGCATCTCCTTATTAGTCGAAAATAAATCACGGTTTCTTTCGATTCATTATTATTTTTTCGAAACATTTAACGTTTTAAACGTGTCATTAATAGCGTCTGTTACTAAGAAATTTGTTCCATCAATCTTTCCCGTTTAATTTGACCCTAGCTACAGAATTTCTGATGCCGGTCGACATCCACGTACACACCGATACTGCACGGCTTGATGGCTTCACTAAGCGACGCAATATTTTCCAAAATTCTTAGCTTCGCGTTTGCCGATGCTGTTTCGGCGAGAGCTTTAGACGGCGTATAAACTGCTTTTTTATTACTCACGCTGAATGAATTAATATAAGATTCTGCCCGGTAATGATTTTGTTCACTTCTCGACTACAGGCCACCTTTTTTAGGATATTCAAAGTCTCTCAAGTATTCCCCCTATTAGTCAGGAAACCAATAAATAGTATACCCGAAATACGTAAATTAACTTTCCGCTTCGAATTTATTCCGAGTGAAAATTTTAAATATCCGATAAACTGCTTCCTGCAAATTTTTCCGTTCTCAGCTGCCTTAATGATCCGGCGCAATAAGAAACTAATTAAGAGTTTCATTGACAGTTACGATACCGGAGGAAAAATACGATATCGTCAGCAAGGAATGAAGAGCAAATAGGATATTGAAAAAGGAGTGTAGGTGTAAGGGAGAAAATCTTTGAACGCGGCCGCGTAGAAAAATGGAGGATAGAAGTAGATAGAACGATTTATCGTGAGATTAATAATGAGGGAAGACTAACTCTGAGCTGGAATATTAATTTTTGACACCTTTTTTCTCGGAGTAGTGAACATGATCAAATATTGATAAAGGAATGTAACGCTTCGAATAAATAAGATTTTTGTTTTTTTTTTGTTTGTTTCAATTTTGCCGAAATTTCTCCAAGTACGAGGGACAAGGGCAGATTCAATATCGGAATTTATTAATTCGTTCCGCTGACGAATTGTTTGTCATCGAGGTTAAATTTTGAATAGAAAACCACGATGGAGCTGGATCAAATTACTTTCATTTGCGTATGTCTTGAATTCATTTATTTCACGAGAATAGTACGATAGCTGACAAATCCTGGCGCTGGCTGTAGAAAAGCATCTTTCCAACTGCCCCTGGTGTGTGTGAAGTGATGAAAGATAAAAAGGTGGAAAAATAAAAATATTTCGTCAGCTAGAGGGTAACGGGCAGTAATTCTGTTTAGAAATGTTTTAATCGAGAAATACTAATAAACTGAGACGAACATGGAGACTTAATTTCCGATACGTTACCGATTAAGCGATATTCGATTCGATCTTTATCGCGGCCCCTTTAGCCGAGTTCTTAATTAGCTAAGGGCGCGCGCGTTATTTGATTTTCCGAGATTTTTACCTAGCAGAACGCGCTCTTCCGTAACATAAAAGGAGAAAACGGGATTTACGAGAAGACCGGGGTCACAGACAGACAGACGCTGAGCTGCTGAAATGGCGCGTGAGTGTTGCATGTGGGGACGAGGCAGAGGTTTCTGACGAGAAACACGAACAACGAATCTGATTTCTGCTTGTTTCGAAGAATAATAATAAACGATAGATTCATAACTCTGTCTAGAATACGAAATTATTATACGGAACTAGGTGAAAGATTTTGTTCTATCCGATGAGAAGGCGCTTCTCCTCCTGCTCTGTTCTCATCGCCAACACGTTTTTCAAAATGTTTTCTTTCTCAAATATTTGTGCTCCATCAAGAATGCTTTCTTGATTTTCCTCGCATCATTTTGATATTTTATTATTCTCTTTCTACTTTTCGCAACTGATTAAGTATTCCAAACTCGCCTTTCAATTTCCCTACTTCGCAGCCGTTCCGCACTGCTACTATCGATTATTTTCCTTCCTAATCTTTTTCTCCGTGTGCCTAAATAAACTCAAACACTATACATCGAAAACAAAAATAATCTCACAGCCTCCGTTTTACCTTTTTTTTTTTCTTTTTTCTTTTAATTTCTAAACTCTTAATTATTTGCTTCGATTAAAAAAAAAAAGACGAGAAAAAATGTAAAGCCAATATAATTCGAAACAATTCTCTTTAAAGTACTGTAGAAGTTACTTTCGCTTTTTGTATTGCTATTACTTCCGTTGCTTTTTTTTTCTTTCTTGAGGGGTTACTTTTTTTAAATTACACAATTACAGAATTTATTCCTCGTTAATTACACTTTTAATCGTTGTTTTAAAACGTCGAGATACTTCATTCGAGATATTTCATCTCTGCTCTGAAATAGAAAAATAAAACGGTTAAACTGCATTCGTGAAGTTTGGTATTATCGCGCGTTCCGAGACAGTTAGTATTAATTAATTAGAGTTACGTTTATCTATTCCGTAACCAACTATACCCGTGCGCGCATCGCCTTCAACATGTAGCGCCCTCAAACCAGCTAACGACGAACGTGAAGTTGCCGCGGGTCTATCAGCGACATTGCGCTGTGCAATTGTTATCTGTCTCCTAATTCTTTCACAAGTCCACATATACTTCAGTCAGTACTGACTCAGATATTAGTTCCCCTTGGCGATTTTAATGCGCATTCGCCCTAATGGGGCACAACACTTGAAAATCAGCATGACACACTTATCAGTATGTTTGCCCAAAGAAATGGCCCAACTTCGATTCCCTCTGCTTGCTGCATCTACATCAATCTATCATACGGCACCTTCTCCACAATTGACCCGGTATTCGTCTCTAGCGCAATCTTTCCTAAACTGAACTCGTTTGTTTTATGCTCCAATGATCATTTCCCCATAATCCTCCGTACTGCATCTTGTTTTTCGAGCAAACCAACTAAACCACGTCTTTTATTCCATAAGGCAGACTATAGTGCGTTTTCAACGAGAGTAGGCGTCCCTAGCGGACTATTGGAATCACTAACAGACAATATTGACATCTTTGTAGAAGCGACTTCTAGGGCTGTGATTGTGTCAATTCGCAAATCAGCCCCATTCCGCAGACCCCGGCGGGTCCCATGGCAGTGCCCTGAAGTGGGGGAAGCACTGCGCAAAACGAAAACGGGCGTTAAGGAAATTTAAGTCGACAGGCTTGCTCTCCGACTTAATAGAGTTTGAGAAACACCGTGCAGTTACAAGAGATCTCATCAGGTGCAAAAAGCAAGAATATTGACAACAATTTATGGCGTCCACCTCCACTACTACTAATACTCCCAGTAACAAGTTATGGTCCAAAATTAGAACGTTAAACGGCACCAATCATTCCCATCTCGTTACATAAACATGGGGAAATTAGCAGCCGTTATTCCCGTCCTGAAACAAAACAGAAGCCCGTTGTACCCACCGAATTACATCTGGAGGAAATGTTCAACCGAGCTAATCACTTACTAGGCCTACAAGGGCAAATATTAACTGCATACCAGCACCGACAACATGTATACTCCGTATTTTTCGGTATAGAAAAAGTGTTTGATAGATTGTGGCGGTATGATTTACTATCCAAGCTCGTATTAGCTGGCTTGATTGGAAATATAGCCAATTATTTACACAATTTCCTAACAAATAGAACTTCCATGTTAAGATTGGTCCGACAACATCGGCAACTATTAAAAATTGAGAATGGTGTACCACAAGGCTCTGCCCTAAGTGCAACTTCGTTTATTTTATATATTATCGGAATAGCTGAATGTATCGCGCCACTCGTGAATGCCCGGCTTTATACTGATGACTTTCACTTCCAGCTAATGCTCAAAAGATCCTACAAAAAAGTGCCAATAAACTGAAATTCTGGTGTTCGCTTTTCTCCATCTAAAACTGTTTGTGTTGAGTTCCATAGAGGACGTCAGACCACTCCTAGCATTTCCTTAAAACTCAAAAAATCTACAATCCTCTTCCAGTCTACTGCTAAGTTCCTTGGCCTACTGTTCGACAATAAATTAATGCGGCACCCTTACATAGACGACCTCAGAGTTAACAATTTTTTATCAATCCTCAAGTATCTGGTAAATGTAAAATACAATTTCAACCCCGGAAAGTAGGCAGACGAAAATATTCTGAAAAATCAGTATCTAGGAGGATGAAAGAAGCACTAACACCGCCCGACCTCTTCGAACCATCAGTAAATACGGTTACATGAGGTGAAAATTGAGAATTTATAGCACTGTCGAATTCCTGTCTAATTAGGGCCTGTAGAAGATTTTGTTTTTTTTTTATTATTATGTTATGGGCACGTCAGTACAGGACATTCACCCAACACAAAAGATTAGAAGAACAGAAAGACATGTGGTGTGACAGGTTATATCAAGAAACGATTAGAGACAAGAAATGAAGGCGGCTAACAAAGGAACAACAGAAGGAGATGGAAAAGCGGGAATGTAGAGGGCACTGTAAGGAATAGGGAGGCCAAGGCTAAGCACATTGGAATAAAAGATCGCACGTTCTGAGGAAATGAAGGAACATTGGAATAGTACGTGGTTTGCGTCACAGGTGACATTTAAGGTAGGAGGATGAAAGGGACACAAAGAGATTGGAGAGCGCAAGAATAGTAAACATTTTAGGAGGATGGCAGAGTTCGGTGAAATTAAAAGAATCGTTGTGTACACACACACACACAATATACATATATATATATATATATATATACATGCACACACTCAGACGCACATACACACAATATATATATATATATATCATCGAGCATTAATGGATTATGCGATTTAACAAATTAGTGTCTTTTTGGTGGGGGGGGGGGTCGTCAACCAGGGACTTCACCCAGAAACAATAGGAAGAAAAGTTAACTAATTAAAACTTGATTCGATCGGAAATGGCAGAAATAAAGGAACCAATGGCAGGAACAACAGACTGGGACGGAATGGACAGGATATAGGAAGCACAGTAGGGAGCAGAAAGCCTTGACTTCAAAAGGAATAAATAAAGGGAAGAGCGTTCCACAGAGAGAGCAGAACACTCAAAGAAAATGTGATTAGCATTACAGATAAGTTCTTCATTCGGATATAGATAATAAGGAGAGGAAACCGAAGAGAGACGATAACGGGAAGCGGGCAATAGAGTGTGATTGAAGCGTAGGCGAATAATAGGGACAATAACGGAACGTGGAAAAGAAGGGAATTCTGAGAACCAAGAATTAGTTGGAAGGTTAGGTTGAATTGAGTGGTAGAAGGAACTATCATTGGAAAAAGAAGAAGGGTCAAAAATTTACAATGAAAATTCTTACTTAAGGACAAAAGATTAGTGCTAGGGATCTTTTTAAAGTAATAACGAGAGCGGGCAGCAACCTGAACCAAAGCATCCGCCATTTCGTTACCCCGATGCCTCTATGACCAGAGGATGTGTGTCAATTCTACATCATTCAGCATTAAAACATTCTGCTAACAGGTTTTTTTTTTTTTTTTTTTTATGGCCCGGCTTTAGTTAACTATCAAGCCATTTGGTGCTAACACGTTAGTTCATCTATAATTTTCCTTTGTTTTTGCAGCTTCATCCTTACGAAAGACCTTTGAAGTCAATTTCAAGTTTGTAATTAAGTTCTTTTTGGGGGGGGGGGGATATTAGGTTTTATTTTACTTTTTCATTTAGTTACCTCGGTCAATTCATTACCAGCAGCCATCTGGGAATACGGTCATCCCACATTTTCTCAGAATAAATGTAGGTCTTTTCTGTCAGCGCTTTTTTTTTGTCTGTTTATTTAAATTTGAACTGGTCGGCTGTGGACATTAAGCCAACGCAAATGATGATAATTTTTCTTCTTTGCAATGCAAGGCTCGAAGTAGAGCCTCTTCTTTTACTGATTTGGAAATGGTTCCGTATAATAATGTAAAGAACTAACAAATCGATAATACCAAAAAATAACATTATATGTTGTTTTTTTTTTCGTACCGCGGTAATACATCGGTAAAACTGCAACGTATTAGTTAACCTTGAAATGTCTAATTTCGCAAGTGTGAGCGTAATTCTTTTGATTTTTATTTGTTTACTTCTTTTTCGGCGTCACAAGAACAGCAGCGACTGAGAAATGCGAAAAACTTTAATAGATACTTAAATGTAGGAGGTGTGAGGATCGTTAGGAAGACATCTATTAATCGCAGCTGATTGTTGATATTCCTTTAAATGTCCACAAACTTGTGAAAAATCAGTGAATATAAGAAATCAGATATAATAGAGTGCGTATAAAAAAAATTAACTTGTAGCACTGCGAAAATAGTTACCGAAAAAGACAAAAAGTATGGCAACAAATTGATTAATAACGAAAGCTTAAAAGAGATTTTTTAGGTATGCAAGGCATCTAGGCGCCATGGGTCATCAAATGTGAAGTGAGACATTATTTAAAATTACTGCTAGATTTTATGTCATTAATTTTTCCATCGTTGGCACGCGGTTGTCAGCTCTACCAAATTTAATTTTCATTTCCGTTCAATATCACACTCTAGAGTAATATCGAAGGAAAAGAAAATGATAAGAGAAATTGCCGACTTAATATAGTTAAATAAAATGAGAGAAACGAAAAAATTCCAGGTCACCTGTTTCCTCGCAATCTCGAAATGGAATTATAATCTTAAAAAAAACTAGTATCCACTGGACACCAGAATTTAAGTTTAATCAATGAAAACTTCGCTAGTGTTCTAAAACTGAGCGAATTTGGGAGCACTTTAATTTTTGCTGATAGCACAATCATTTCAAACCATTTGAAATTTGTATCTAATATTTCCTCTTTAATCTTTGGTTGAAAAAGAAAGAAACGAAGTAAATGTTCTGCAAAAAAAGAGAGGGGAAAAAGGAGAAAAAGGAGCAATTTGTTTTTGTCAAAAAAAACAAAACAAAACAAAAAAAAACAAACACGTAAAAAATAAAATCTTTTAAACCACGTGCTTGACGGCGTTTACGAAGAAATGTTTTTTTATTTATTTATACGGAATCGAAGGAAGCTGGGTCGAAACGGGGCTGTTCGGGAAGATTTACCTGAGGGCGACAAGGCAATAGTGAAAGTGTCGGCTGGATTTAGTGTAAATGCGCTGTTGGCTCGGATAAAAGCTAAATTATACGCACCGTTAAACGACTTTTAGCGGCTTTTCCGGGGTCTTTAATGGCTTACACAATGTCGACCATGCACCGAGGCGACCTTTATTTTTATTTTTCAGCTTTTTCCTTTCATTACCTGATTTTAGCTTTTTTTTCCTGTTCGTTTTTATTGCCCTCCTGCTCAGCCGTGAGTCTTCTTTTGCACATAGGCAACGACTTCTGAGAAAGGCTTTTTAAGCCTTTTCTTTTGCTTATCGTTTTCTTTTACATTACTCGGATGTTGCCGTTACCGATGATAATAATAACGCGACGACGAACAAACGGCCGGATAACGTAAGGCCGGCTTTTCCAAATTCCGCCATTATATAAATAGTTTTCTTTTCAGCGCCACCGAGACGTTTATTTAATTTTCCATCTATGTGGGAAATCCGCTTCAGGTGACCCGCAAATTCTACTGGCATAATTGCTTCGTAGCAGCTGGAAAGTCTAGCCAACAGTTCTACTTAATAAACAAGAACGAAGGTTTGTTCGTAAATTTTAAGGGTGCAGTTTTGAAAACTTATTTCAAGAGTTCCTTGAAATAGATTACCCACACACACACGCACATATATATATATATATATATATATATATATATATATATATACTACAAGCTCCACCCTTTAGACTCCTGCTTCGTTCAGTTCTCCATTCCGGTGTTTACAGATATAGTACAATTTTAAGTTGCTTATTAAATGAATACGTATATAATATACAGGGTGTTCTGAAACTAATTCAGGAAATTTGTTTTACGCCGTAAAGCTCGTCAAAATAAACAAAAAAGTTCTAAGGGAAAAATAATTTTGGACGAACAACTAATTACTTATAATTAATTTAATTATTTAATTTAAATGAAAAAATATTTTTTTTTTTTTATAAATCAATACTTTGTAAAATAAGAGGAAAATAAATATTGAAAAGAAGTAAAATACGTATTAAATGTAGTCGTAAATGTATAGTTAATAATGATTTGTCAATGGCTTAGAGTGAATGCTCAATATGTTGACCATTTTGTTGTACCCCCAGGTCAGAGCTCTTTGCGTAACGTTGTTTACGGCCCGTTACAGAAGTTCTGGTGTTCGTCGGATGTCGTCAAATGCTGCGACGGTCCGCTCTATGCAGTACACCTTTTCCTTAAATACAACCACGCAAGAAAAAATCCAGGGAGTTATTTCGAAAGACCTTGCTGGCTATTTAATCGGTCCCAGGTGTCCTATCTACCTGTCCGGGAAGACTTCATCCAAATCCCTTCTTACAACCCTTTTGTATCATAGTTTTGAAAGCGATGATTGTATTTTGTTTCTAGTGTTTACAAAACAGCAAAAAAAAGCAAAACAAATGAACACTGAGGCTGCGTTGTGATAAAATGCATATCCCGCTGATTTGAAAAAATACGACGAATTGGGTTGAATTTTTACTTAGTTGCCTATCTACTTACGACTACATTTAATATATACTTTACTTCTTTTCAATATTTATTTTATTTTTATTTCAAAACATATTGAATCATAAAAAAAAGATATTTATTTTTTTATTACAATGAATTAATTTAATTAATTATAACTAATTAATTGTTCGTCGAAATGATTTTTCCCTCAGGACTTTTATGTTCATTTTGACGAGCTTTATAGCATAAAACAATTTTCTCGAATTAGTTTCAGAACAATCAAACCGGTAATATATAATTTAATCTGAAAAAAAAAAAAAATTTTTCATTCTTGTTCACACGTTTCTTCCCGCGGCTAAACGAATATTTTTTTAAATTCCTCCGTTCGCACTCTTGAAAAATTATTTTATATAATATATGTAAGTAAATATGTAAAGAAAGTTTAAATACCCTTGGCAGGATGTCCGGAAGGTAAGGTTTACAATACATTAATCCCAACGGCACTGATGAAAGTAAGGGAGGAAGTTAGCTCCTTTCATCAGCTGTTTTTACTTTGTAATACCCCATTATTTATTTCAGGTTGGGTAAACCTGAAGGAATTTGTATCCGGTGTAAGACAAGTCCTGAACCCCTGTGGCCTAGCACCTCATCTACTACGTTACCGCAATACTTTACATGTATATACACATTTTTTTTTTTTTTTTTTTTACCCCCCCTTGGGTTTGCTAGCAAAGAGCATTAGCCCAGCAAAAAGGAATAGACACATGGAATAGAATAGAAATTATATTTTTATTCTGTCGGCAATGGAATCAAGGAACACCCCTAGGACAGAAACAACAGAGATAGTAGGTAGAGAAAGAACATAAGAGGCGTTGAAAGGAGCAGGAAGACCAAGCTTTAAAAGATGACAATAAAGTAACTCACGCTCGCGAGATAAACCGGAGCACTCGAAGAGCACGTGATTCGCATCGCAAACATACTGGGAACCTTCAGGATCCAATGGACAAAAAGTAGAATCAGCCAAAGAGAAGCGATTTAGTGAAGAAGGAAGGAGACTATGCGAGAAACGGAGGCGAGATAATTTAGTAATTATGGACCGATGCAAACTGGGAAACTCATAGAACCAAGGACGAGGGGGAGGAACAGGATTAATCAAGAGATAAAAGGAATTAGAATTAGCGAAAAGAGATACATAAACAGAATGCCAAAGTCTAAGATGGCAGGATTTAGTTGGAA
Source organism: Icerya purchasi (assembly GCA_039619475.1). NCBI lineage: Eukaryota > Metazoa > Arthropoda > Insecta > Hemiptera > Monophlebidae > Icerya > Icerya purchasi. Next base: position 292,191,460 of record CM077115.1, on the reverse strand, counting down.
GAAGAATATTGTGTGCTGGAACCCTACTAATAAAATTCCCATTGGAAACAGCAGCTTTAGCAAGGAGGTCGACGGCTACATTTCCATCAATGCCTGCATGTCCTGGAATCCAAAGAAAGTCAATCTGGGTACACGTCGATGAGGATAGATCATGAAGAAGAGAACGAATAGAAAGGATAATAGCATCAGTGGAAGGAGAAAGGGAAGGTGGAGATAGCGCTAGAAGAACACTTAAAGAATCAGAAACAATAAGGAATTTGGAAGAACTTGCAGAAGAGGAAATATAAATAATGGCTTGTAGAATGGCAACAGATTCTGCAGTAAAGACAGAACAAAAGGACGGAAGTCTAAAAGACCGAGAATGAAAGAACTGAGGGCACAAGAATGCCGCCCCAACTCCGATCGGGCTCTTCGATCCGTCAGTAAAAATTAAAGAGTGATCACGGAATAGAGAGTTTATTGTATTATTAAATTCCATACTGACGATATGAGAGGGAGAGGATTTAAGGAAGCATGGCATGAAGATGATATTTGGTGGCTTTAACAATTTGGAATAGACGTAAGAAAAAAATGGAAGCTTGTGATGAGGAATGACAAAAGGGGAAAATTTAGAAAGGCGAAACGATATATGAGATAGTATAGGAATTTTATTGGAGGAAAAACGCCAGTGACGAAGGATAAAAGAATAAGAGGTACTGATATTTGACGAGGAAGTGGAAAAACGTTTAATGAGAAAACGATAACCCAAATAAGATCTTCGAATGAACAGAGGACAATACACATACATATATATATATATTATATAAGCAGTATTTACCCGCTTTGCTCTGATTGAAACTAAAAAGGAACTATAAAATAATTTTATACCACGACTGTTATCTGAACATAATATTTCATTCGGAATTTCGTAAAATAATTTTTAACAATTTTTTATCAGAATTATTGTTTGGTAAAGTAAGGGGTGAAGCGAGTCCCATGCCCTAACAGTCCAATATTATGAAATACCGGTAATTTCATCTCTTAATTATAATTGAACAGTAATTAAATATATTGCCTAAAGAGAATTTTCAGTCGACTCGCAGAATTACGAACGATATATATATGAACGACGATATTTCTAAAATTAATCAACAGATTTTGTTAATAATTTTATAGAAGTATTCAACAGGTAAGTACGAACTTCTTCCTCTGTAAGAGTATTAGAATTGCTTACTAGCTGTGATCTTCTACTATATCGTTTTGCCATAATGTTTAATTAAGGAGCGCTTTTGTAAACTCTGCGTGGAAACACTTCTCCCGCAGGGATCAGTTAGTAGATGGAATTGTTGATTAGCATTATATATTGCTCAAGTCGATTGATTTGTTTCTGTGTGATTTTCTACAGAGTGCAATGATGTAGATTTCAAATATCTCTGTCGGCTGTTAAAAGTTATAGCGTTTTACATTCTTGTTGGTAATTATTCATATTCAATAATATTACGAAGTAAATTGGTCGCAATGAGAAAAACAAACTGACGTCACACATTTTATGTTTTTCAAACAGCAAGAAACGTGTTTCTTCCCATTAATGATTATCAGACTTAAATTTATAATTAATTTAAAGTTAAATGTAAGGAACAAACTTGTATTTGTATTAATAATAGCAGCAAAACCGATGGTAAATTTATTCCATTTGATTTCAGCGCAGATTATCTAATGTTATATATAGAGTGCAAACGTTAAATCCCGGTTAATTAATACATATTCCATAAAAATTAAAATTTAACATTTTAAAAGTAATTTTTTAAACGTCTAATCAAAATAATGAAAGAACAAGCTTATTGCAACCTAGGAGAAATTTTCTGAACCATCGTCGACGATAATAATTTACAGAAATTATGGGGTGAAGTCACTGGACTTATACTCCAAATAAGATTAAATTGTTAAACATTTATTATTATTGGTACTTATTTAATTTAACGGTTAAGATTGTACCTTTATTATTAATATATAAAAAAAAAAAAAAAAAAAAAAATTTAAAACATTTTTTCCGTGTTTAAATCTAAATCGTTTTTCAGCAACTGCACGTTTATTATTATTATTATTTTTTAACGTACAACCCGATAACTACGTTGAACGCTTTACAGTTAGGCGGTCGGTTTTTAAGACCCAAGTGGTGAGCCTTCTGTTGATCACTTTTTCCAATGTTTTAGCCAGTACTGAAATCAAACAAATCGGACTGTAGTTTAATGGAAGAGTGGGGTCCTTGTCTCGTTTACGAATGGGGACTATAACAGCTTTTTTCCAGGATGACGGTATGTAACCTTGAGCCCATATTTAGTTGTAAATTATTAAAGGGTACGAAAGGGCCTGTGTGATAATTTTTAACATCAGCGAATGAATTTCGTCGGCGCCGAGGGTTGAATTTTTTGAATGAAATTTATTTGATAACTAAGCTCGCCTAAAGTAATAGGGCTGTTGTATTCATTGGCGTTACTATTATTAAAAATTATCGGGGATTTTTCTTTCTTAGTTTAATGTAATAGGAAATTTTGAGAGTAAACTGAAGACTACGGTTCAAAACATATTTTCCACTTCGGAGGGTTCAGCTATTGGGCGATTGTTTATTTTGATAGACAGGATTGGTGGAATGGTGGAAATATCATTTATTAATTTAATTTCATCCTAAATTTCTCGCTTGCATGTGCTTTGGGTTATTGGTAGAACTAAAATGCCTTCTGTTTTTTCCGGCGGATTACACCACGTGCGGCAGCACGGGCTTTCCTAAAAGTAATGATACCAGTGGCTAGGTGGAGAGAGCTTTATTCCACAATCACTTAAAACATAATAGAGAAACATTACATAACGTTTTTTTCATACTGCCTCCGCCGAAAAAATAAAGTTGTCGTATCTATGTGAACGTATTCTATGGAAACTCGGCCCTTAATGAAGGAAGTCATAGAAAAATTAAAAAAAACTGAAAGACGGATGGAACTAGCTTTAATTCGCATAAAACTGCGAGATAAGGTTAAATCAGAACATATCCGAAATAAAACAAAATTTGAAGACGTCGGGACAAGGATAGCCCTGAACAAATGGGCCTGGGCTGGTCATGTTGGTAGGCAAGTACATGGAACGTGGACAAAGTAACTGATCCAATGGAGACCGTATACGGGAAAACGCGCACAAGGAAGACCACTCAGAAGATGGACGGATGATCTTGTGGCAACAGCAGGGAAACAATGGTTTCGTGAAGCACAAGATAGGTATCGATAGAGTAAATTAAGGGAGGCCTACATCGAATCAATGATGTAACGCAGGCAAAAGAAGAAGATATATATATATATATATATATATATGTATATATATATATATATATATATATGTATATATATGTATATGAAGGGGGGTTGTATGTGTGTATACATTGAATAATAAATAATTACCATCAACAGAAAGAATAATCATATTTTAAGAACTTGCGAAAATATATGTACTATAGAAACAAACTAAACGTACTACTCTAGTCAGTAAAGGTGATATATATAATTAGTGGTGGAGAAAGTCAATGAACTTTCGGATCACTTTTTACAACGCGCTAAGTGCTGTGTTTTACATAGCTTGGTGCTTGATGGTTCTAACTGCTTTTCAAGCATCCCGTGTTTGTTTTTCTTCTTTAATTGTAGGCTGATTACTTTGTCCGTCGATACTGTGGACTCTGTAGTTGCAGATGTGACCATGGTATTGGATAGCAAACTTCTTTTGATTCTATTTTCGGCATTGCCATTCCTTCTCTTTTCAGGATGCATATGTTTCGCATTTATTGACGTTGATTGTCATTGTCTCTCCAGCCTTGATATAATGTTCTTAGTCAGGTTCCATTCCTTGTGACTCCTAATTGCTACTATTTGCACATGTTGATGAGTAATCGCCCGTTGTTGGCAAGCCCAGGGAAAAAAAACAGGAAAAAAATGTGTTATTTTTTTCCAGCCTATACCGGTCCACTACTAGACGTAGGCTTTCCCCAATTTCTTCCATTCTTTCTCATCTTGAGCTCTTTGCTTTTAGTTTTGTCCTGCTACTCGAGCTATGATATTGTACCAACTGATCAGCGATCTACTAATATTTCTTTTCCTATCAATCGGCTACCATTTCAACACTCGGTTTGTGCATCGGTTATCCTTGCTTCGAGCTATATGCTAGGCCTAGCTCCACTTCAGTTTGACCATAAAATTCAGCGTGTATAAGATTACACTGTCTTCCTATCTACGTCGAACAATTTATAAACAATTTAAAAAAGAAAATATTAATTAAAACATATTTTTTCGTATTTGTTAAACATCGAATTCCGTACAGCCTACATCAAGATACATATATCAATTGACATTATTTTTAACTTCACATTATAATCAGTTTTTACGAAACAACGACATTACATTCTTTCAAATTTTAGTTTATAACTCGAAAAATCTTTACCCAAATTTGTTGATCATGAATATGCATCGAATGGAATGAATTAGTGATAAGTAGGATCATAGTTTAGCCACAAATGAAAAAACATAATACTACCCATTTCCTCACATACTGCATATATACACACACACACACACACATGTATATATACTAAACAAACCACGTATGAACATTTGTTTAAAAAGTTTATTGTACAGGTGGAGGGAGATCTCCATATAAATTTTTTAAGTGTTTAGTTCCAGTTTTTGAAGTAATTACAATAACTCTAGTAGTTGATAGTTTTTTTAATTAATGATACACATGTACGTATATATGTTACACATATCACTTTGGTGACGTTTGCAAATTCTACAATGGCAAATTGAACGTTCGCGAACGAAACACAATAGAGCCCAGTTTCACCATCTGCAACAGTATACAATTCCGGTGTATAACGTTAGAAGACAGCATATTACGGCCCATAAGAGGGAAAGAACTCGCTGCAGTAAGTAAACTATTTCAAAATATACGTAAGAGCAGAATTGTCTACATTAGATCGCTCGAATAGGCTTTTTTATAAACTGTTATGTTCAGCTTGATAAACGGGCCTGTTTTAAAAGGTAAATAATTACGCTTTCACGACAGAATCACGAACGACCGTTTCTCCTTTTTACTCTTTTGTGTATTATAATTGGAACTTTTTTTCGTTTTATGCTCCTGTAAAAATTCAAATTTTTGATGCATATAAACAATGTTCATTCAAACTTTCAGAAAATTAAAAAAAAAAGGAAAAGCACTGATTTCAACATTTATTCTAAAAATTTAATAAAGGTGCGCCAACAGGTAAAAAGTAATTATTTGTTAAAAAATAATATATTTCAGTGTAATATTCTTATGCATCTTTAAATCACATTATTTTTAATCTAATTCCTGAAAAAACCTCGTTAAAAAAAACAACTGTCCAGCTGTTGTAAGAAGGTCTCGGATCTATTTAAAATCTGTTAGTTAATTTTGGTTTGGCTATATTAAAAACCCGTTTTCTTTTCAATCTGCGTTTTTCTGGTAAGTAAACCGATAATATTTTAAGTAAATCGCTTTACCATCTAAAAAAAATTTCTTTAAAACGGCCATTTTTTTCACGTTATTTGGTGATTCCTTCATTTGTACTACATCAGTGCTCATTCGAGACGAACACTGACTGATGCACTTTCGAATAAAACAAAAATGTTCACTGCGGATGAGTGAATAAAGAAAAAAAAAAAAGAATATACGACTAACTTATAAGCTCATTTGTTTAAAATTGGTGAAAAGTGAGTAACTAACATTTAGAATAATAGAGTCATAATATAAACTGGATACAATTAAGCAATAGTGTACGTGATAGACGGACAAAATGATAAATTTGTGAACTACAGAAGCAAAAGTAGTAGGAAGATTCTTCATGACGGTTTTTTAAATCTTTCGATTGACTGCGTTTAAGATAACCGGAAGAAAAAAAAACAAACTATTTTTAATGCTAGCTAAGGTTTTTTAAAAATGTTAAACTACCTTTTTTCTTTTATTTGTATTCATGTACATATGATACATACGTGATTTTTAGCTTTCTAGGTGATTACAACACATATACTCTGGAAATCATACTAAGAAAGGTTTTAAGCGAAAGACTTATCGTCATCGAAAATTCGTAAGTCATGCCACATAGTAAATGTACTGGCAGAAGATAAATTATTCTAGAAAAAGCGTAATTATTTAACTTTTACAACGGGGCGGTTAATTAAGCTGAATGTAACTGTTTATAAACAAATCTATTCAAGCGATTTAATGAAGACATTTCTGCTTTTACGTATACTTTGAAATAGTTTACTTAGTGCAGCGAGTTCTTTCACTCTTATGGCTTACAATGTATGCTATTTTCTAACGTTTGTTCTTCATACAGCGATATTTTAAGCTCTATAGTTTCGTTCGCGAACGTTTAATTGGCGATTGTCTGTTTTCCTATGTTTTTCTTTTTTTTTCCAGTGCATGAACCATGAATATGTCTGAATAATCTAGACGAAACCGGTCGGGCAGTAATTTTTAAGTGCTTTTTAAATCATTTTAAGCGTGTTTTTTTGCAAATGTTATAATTGTTTTTCAAAAATGTTTAAGAGTATAACAAAGTTCAAAAATTTATGTTTTCAATTTAAAAATAATAAATGTTATATTATATATGTAAATAGTGAATGGAAATTTGTATAACATAAACATAACATTAGGTAACTGCAACGTTGGACAATTATTTATTTGGTTCATTTATTTATTTGTAATATATTTTAAGGTGAATATTTCATATTTATTTTTGTTTGTTAGTAAGGGTACTTTATTTATTTTACGGCTATAGTTCAAGTTAATAAGCTATCTGAGTGTTTTGACTGCTTCCGTAGTTGAATATTTTAATTTTACTTATTTCCAGTTCTATGTTTGCCGTTATCAAAAATCGACCCCGGGGGACCAACACAGGGGAGTAGTCTTAATGGTCAGTGCTGTTTAATCTTTCATGAAAGTCGACTGAGCATAAGTGATAATTTACGTCCCCTCTCTTTCCTTTAGACTTCCGCTAAATTCTTTTTTATTCAAGCCGAAGGCTATAAGAAACACAATAAGTAACTTTATTTGACATAGAAAAGACCATTTCCGGCAGTGAGGTTCGATGAATGAACTAAGAAATTAGGTGTTGTAGGTTCAAAGGAAACTTTCTAAATAACATGCGCAATCCAAGTTATAAAACTGACAAAGGTTGAAATCGATTCAAAACGCTTTGCGCTAAGTATTTATTTATAGCATATATATGTATAAATGATATAACTGTATTAGTTAGCCGGTGACATTTCAGTTATTCACCGACTTCAAAATAGCGCAATCTACATTGTTGAAGATGAACTGTCAAAATTTAAACTTGGTCCCATATCAATTAGCTTTCTCGCTTCCAAGGCAGTCTGTGTAGACTTTCATATGAAACATTCTTTCACTCCCTCAAGATACTTCAACATAAACAATCCTAATATGTTTAAAAAATGTGAAGCAAAATTGCTGGGTATTACCGCTGCACACACACACAATAATTTTGTATCCGCATACATAGCCCAATTGAAATCCAAACGCATCAGAGACTACTTTCTGTTATTAAGTTTTTTTTTTTGGGATTCGGGATTAAACGCTAAATTATTAACCGGAATATATAATGTTTTAATCCTTAGTTTCATTAGCTGAAGATTATGATACCCGAGTCGGTCGTTAAATAAATAGATCCGATGCATCATGCAATCTTGCAGACCACCATAGAAGCGTACCAGACGTCTCTCTGTTCTAGCAGTTGCATTATTTGCTTGAATATTTTTGAAATTGAAAAATAAAAAAACTTACCGATTAATTGCTAGAGATATTTCGCTTTGGAACGGTTAAAAATAATAGATCATGATTATTACGCTTTTTCTCTGTTATAATAATATTACAAAGTGTACGTAAGTAGTCCATTTCACAGATGGAGAGTCATTTTCACAAATCCGAAAATGATAGAACATATTCCGTAAATTGCGATGTTGCAATTTTACAGAATAATTATTTATCAAAAATAATATAATGTAAATAGCTGTGACAAAAAGTTAGTACGGCGCAGAGTTGTAGTGCAGTTATGTAGCTACAACCCCAATAATTTGGTGGTTGCAGGTTTTTTAATAAATAAATATTTTTTCAAATTACAACATCGCAATTTACGGAATATGTTCTATCATTTTCGGCTTTACGGTTATATAGGTATGGAAATACAAAAATAATATTTTTTATTTGTACAACTTATTTTTTTTTTTTTAAATACCGATTGATGGCTCTCATCTAGACATGAATATGAATAATTACAAGTATGTTAATATCCAGTTGTTTAGCAGTTTTTTTATGAAGTATACCACAAGAAATGCTCATTCTGATCTATATTCGCTCGCATAAATAATGAATGAAAATTTTAGATACGGAACTTAAATACCGGAGCCGATTCACGTATGATGAAAACAACTCGGTTTACATGTTAGAGCGGGCCCTTCTATCATTCGCACACCTGATCTTACACAAAGGAATAGAAGAAGTTAACGTGAAAAAAATATAATAAGTGGGTGAATTGCGATTGTGTGGTTTGCTTTCCGGTGTTTTGTCTGCCGACTGGTATAGCTACATACAACGGATTTACTTACAAATATATAAAATTGATACATAATAATGAAATAAATAAATTCAAATTGCAACTTTCTCGCCAGCTCTGAATCTGTTGACGAGCAAACGGCCTGGGGATCTGCCTATAGTATCGAATTATCGTTTCGCCTTCACACCGGACGATTTCCAGGACTGCTACTTGGAATTGGTACATCTTTAATTAATATTAGCGGGTAAAGAATTGTAGTGTTGTTCGAAATTATTATTCGCCGAAATCTTCTCAAATTATTGGAGTGCCGTACTTGTGAACCGTAACTCGGGAACGTAGAAACACGTATCAATCAGATTAACCGAAACGTACCTTCCGCTGGAATTCGTTCCGTGTGATGAAAACAATTACAATTAGACGAGCATATTTAATAACGTTTCAACAAAAGACCAAATGAATCTTGTCCGACTAAACATATTCCCCCACTATTTTAGGTATAGATGTGCAATATATTGTACTGTCCACAAAAATAATATGTAGACAATTGTGCAGTCAAAAGTCACCGGGGAGACATGTTAGTATTTCGGCGAAACTTCCATTACCAGGAGTACTGTAATACACCCTTAAACTGTAGTACTTGGAGTAGTATATCTGGAAATGTAAGGACTAACATTCATTTAACTCCGTTATCCCATCAGTCATACGCATCCCTGCTAGTGTAGAAAATATCTCTATTTTAGAAAGTGCATTTTTCCACGTAAATAAAATCATAACCGATTTCCGTACTCATTTATTAGCGTTGCGATTGAGTGAAAAATTTGAAAATTACTTCTGCATTAATTGAATAGATAGAAATAATTAAAAATTAAGAGTAGATCGGAAAAAATTTGTTTCATAAAGAAATTGCTTTTCATATGTATGTAAGAAGTGAGAGTGGGCTGAGCTGATAATGTCACATGGTCGCAGGCGGCCCCTAATAACTTTAAAAAAATGCAATCCCCGGTATTACATTCTTGCGGCATGTTTTAAAATTTTGGGTTTATTAAAAATTACGGTATGGCTTTTAAGAAAATTGTTTGTTAATATAAAAAAAGATTTTATTATATTCAACACCGCCATTTGCTACCTTTATTTCTCTGGGTGAAAAAGTTACGTAAAAAAGTTAAAAATTTTAGCTTACTTTTATATTAACGACTACGCCATTTTCACGCCGAGGGTAATAAGAAAGTTTTGTAACGAAATCTGTAGCACTTTTTTTTCCCGGCGTTTTAGACACGCTTCGAATAATGGCTTAGTCAATTAAAAACGACTTTTCTATGCGGATTTTGGAAAACTAGCATCTATGAGTGCGCAGGGGATTTCCTCGTGGCGAAGCCTAAATGTGAGTTTTTTTATATATATACATATATATATATAATATATAATATATATATATAATATATAATATATATATATATATATATATATATTATATGTATATTTATACGTAAACTCAATCCTTGCAGATGTTAAATATTTTACGTTTTTCTTTCCGATTTGTTAGAACTAAGAAATTAGAACACAACGGTATTGTAAGTTTATTATTCAACAAAGAAAGGAGAAAATTTTTTAATTATAAATCTTACTAATTTTTGTTTTTAACGCGACATTTTTACAAATCCCGAAATGTACCGAAAAAAAGGATCATCCAACTTTTTGACATTGAAATATTTACATTATACAATGTAATAATTCTAATTGAAACATCGTGTTATTAGCTTTAATTGTTTATTCTGTAAATATTTTTTATAAATTACAATGTCGCAATTTATTTATTAAAATACACATAAAGACAAAAACCGGTGTAAGTTTAATTTTTCCAATAGAAAGCTAAATCATGTATAAAGTGATACGTTAAACAAACGAACATATTTTGTGATTTTATTAATTGTATAAATAATATTGCGAAATATGTTTTCGAATTTATAAATTCACAATATTTTCTAGCACGTTTTTCGATATGTTGAAGTACGTATTCATTCTTATAATAAATAAACACATTCAATGTGAACAAAAAAAATCAAAAAGTATTTAAACAAAATTATTCCTTTTTTACATAATAAAGGGGAATATTATAAATTTAAAGCGAATGGTTGGAAAATTGAAACAAATGTATATCACTAAATGATAACCCTTTGTCAAATAATCAAAAGTAAAAAATGTACCTAATTTACTTTATATACTAGTATATGATATTTTTAAAAACACAAACTTGGCGACATGTGTTTTCTTTAAATTTATTACTTAGTGTAGGGTATTTCGCATCCAACGAAAAGATAAATAAATAAATAAATAAATAAAAAAATAAATAAATAAAGAACAAAATTAAATTACAAATACCAGTGAAACAGTAATTAATGCGTGTGAAACAATATTTTTCAAATGTTTAACAGTAACAATATATGTTTATGCTGGTTTTAATTGTTCTTCTACTACATATGTCTGTACTAACAAAACATGTATAACAACCGATTTAATAGCTCAAAGTATTACGATAAGTGCATCAGCCGAAGATAAACTGACATTTCTCGCGCCACCGTCTTTTGAATGCAAATAATTAATGCGCCAATTTGGAAAACATAAAAAATCCAAATAAAATTCGATCACTCTGCAAAATCGCTTAGCATGTAAATTTTAAATTTTGCAAGTGTTTTTCGAAAAAAACGCGTTTGAACCGCTGATTACCAGGGACGGTCGAAAACGTGAAAAAAAATCCGGTATAAATGAAATTTTATCAGTCATATTTACATGGTTGAAATTTCGGAGATTATATACATAGATGTGGGACGGCGTTTTTGCAGTGATTTTCATGAATTCTTTTAACACACAAAGAGAATTTATATAGTTTATTAATATTGCGAGCTGGTCACTTTATACATGTATTTTTAAGACTATATATTTTGAAATTTTCAAAAATATTCCTCGAAAATTAACGGAGAGATATCCAGCTGCTGCACATTTTAGGTCGCCATCCGACTACTGAGCAGTTTGTGTACATCTTGGAGGTCGCAATTTTAATCCGAAATCAATTGCACAATGATGTAAATTATGTGCCCTTCAAAATAATTGAAAATTAGTAGTTTTTAGAGAGGTGTAAACGTAATAAAGCATGACCATTATTTACTATTTTTTCGTAAAAAAAAAAAGAAAAACTTTAAACAAAGATATTGTTTAAGGTACAAATAGAAAACTTTTTAAGCTAAAGTGTACACAAATTCGAAAAAAAGTCGTTTCGAGAAAAACGCGTATTGCATGCCACGCGCTCCGATCCCCTTTGTTAACGAGGGACACTCACTTAATCGGTTATAACTTTTGAACGAATTGGAATTTTGTTTTGCAATTTCAAGAGTAGTATATTTTTGAATAGTTTTACAAGCGATTTATGAGGGGGAAAAATTGAATTTTTTAAACCTCTACACCTATCTCAAAAAGAAATTAACTAAAACATATGAGAATTAGGTTTCAGAAGCGGGAGAGTAGGGTAGAACAAAACAGCAGGCAGTCTAACAATGTTTTCGAGACGTCTGACCAGTTCACTTTATCGCCAGTCGACGAGGGCCCATCGATCTGCTGCCAATCAGTCACGCCCGAACGAACGTCATGATGCATATAGGTCAGCCATGCCATTTTCGTATTTATATATAATGAAACGAGTTTCGATTGTTCACGGTCCCCTGCTCGGGAAGGGGGGGGGGGGGGGGGGGCAGTGTGATAAGTCTTGTTAAATCGTCTCTCGATATGAATACCATCGGTATCCGGGACTGTTCACGATGGCATTAGGCTTTTTTTTTATTCGACTAAATTTGAATAATGAATAAAAAAATTCTTGGAAACAAAGTTTTAAATTTCGTCCGCATGTTGCGGAGGGCGGGCTTTCCACCGTTCACTCACTAACTGATGAAATGTTCGAACTTGTGCGGAAATAACATGAAATAAACGCTCAGCATCGCCGGTATATGTATTTTTGTTTCTTTAAAGCATTCGTCCCGAGTAAACGAAATAGAAAAGAAAATGGCAACTTGCGAGCACTGCAAAAGCTTGAACACTTACACGTGGCTTAAATATCGACCGCAAAAAATTTGACTAGCGACTGTAGAAGAACAGGTGCGCAAACGTTGATTGGCGACTAGGGAATACGGCAAAGCGGTTGTTTCTTAAAATAAGCACGAGAGAACGATTTGGACAATTAAACCAGGCACCGTGAAAGTTATCCGATACGCGAAATTCCGGATACGTCTACTGTAAACGGTTACCCTGTCCCTGATAAATTGCAAGACTTTACAGATTTCTCTCAACTCTGTTACATGATGATGCCAGCTCAGCTGCGCGCACTCGCCTCAGGTGTGAACCGCAGCAAACCGCTATCAGCTCGTTAACGCACAGATACCTACCTCACCTAATAAATAAAAGACCACGTCTGAGAGATCGAAAATAAAACGAATTTATCTGAATAAACGATTTCTACTTCGGACATCGGCAAAAGATAGTGTCACAAACTCCGAATTCACTCTATATATATATATGTATACGAGGGCCATCCGGAAAGTAGTACCCGTTTGAGCGCTGGCATAGAGGAGCCACCGGACAAGTACTAACACGTTCACTTGTATTTCAGCTGTCTGCATGCAAAGTTTCGCCTCGTTGGTGTTGATCCTGTGAGTGTTTATAATGTCCAAGAAAATAAAAAGCGCCGCCAGTAGTGAAGTTTGGGATTAGATTTCTCAACGCAAGAAATGTGCGACTTGTGACATTCACCGTCAATTGAAGGAGGTGTACGGGGACAGTGCTAGGGATGAGTTATCTGTTCAGCGCTAGTGTCGTAATTTCAACTAGGGAAAATAAAACACCCGCGATAAGGGGCGTTCGGGACGGCCGTCAGTCATTACGGACGAACTGCTGAATTCAATGAACGAATTCGTGAAGAACGATCGGCGCGTTACACAATTCATGAGATCTGTGAACACTTCTCTAATGTTTCACAAACAGTTGGAATTGTTAAAGAACATTTGCATTATTCGAAAATTTGTGCGAGTGCTTACTGATGAACACAAGGTCACGCGTATGGCTACAGCATTGACGTTCTTGGAACGTTATTCTTGTGAAGAAGACTCTTTCTTGACTCGTATAGTCACTGCTGACGAAACATGGATTTCTTATGCAACAACTGGGAATAAAAGACAATCAATATCGTTCTTCAAGAATTCGTTCATTGAACTCAGCCGTTCGTCCGCAATGGCTGATGGCCGTCCTGAACGCCCCTTATCATGCTTTGCCCCGATTTGAAATTAAGGGGACACCCGAATTGCACACCAACGCTTCACACAAGGACAAGTCGGACTCGAATTGCGCACCGACCCGAAATAGCCCGCTTGATGAGAACTCGAATTGCGCACCGCTTTCAAAAAAAAAAAAAACAACTCCGGATTATATAAAATCGACGAAGGAATAAAATCAGTAAAAGTGTGTCATTCTTTCAGTGACTTCTAAAATGTCTTATATCGATGGGGAACGTTCGTCTGTTTTTTATTCCATTTTATTGATGCTCGGTCTTCCTGCTCCTTATTGCGCCTCTTATGTCCTATCTTTTCCCTCTTCACAGATTGTTTCTATTATTTTCTCCTTTCTCCTAATAACATTTGATATCGCATGAAGATATAATTGACTTCTTCCTTTTCTAATTGTTTCTGGGTAAAGGTACTTGGCGAGCCCAAAATAATAAAAAAAAAAAAAAAAAAAAAAGGAGCATTGAAAATTATAATAGTGAACGAAATCTAGTTATATATCGTAAATTACAAGAATAATAAATAAATAAATAAATAAATAAATAAATAAATAAATAAATAAATAAATAAATAAATAAATAAATAAATAAATAAATAAATAATCGTTAGTAATCACGTGGAAGGCAATAGCAAACCACCACGTTCAACATCATATGCACGCTAGGTCAGTACACAGCAGACATAAATAGGACTGCACTGGTAGCGCGATAACAAGCGGCTACTATCAATTCCGAATGTAGTCTTGCGTGTGTGTACACCTGCGTTGCATATATAATAATTGCTTAGTATACAACCTATATCGGTACATCTAAAATGTACGAATAGGTTGTCCACCAACCAAATGGTTCAGGATATAATGATGATGATCGTAATTGTATATTAATGTATGCGAGGGTAATATGTAAGTATATATATTTGCGCCGATTGATATACTTTATTTTTTGGTTTAATAGGTTCGATTTAGGAAGTAAGAATGATTAATTGTAAATTTATTTACTAGAATAAACGATAATAACAGTGTTGGGCACTCATGCAACGGGCATACTTGCCCAGTGACACCCGCAACTTATTTATTTATGGGAAAAAAAAACAACAAATTGCTGATACTCATACGTCTCAGTTATAAAAAATGATATCATTTAGAGATACGAAATCTGAAAAAAAAAAAAGTAACACGATGCTCATGATGACGTCGTAAGTGTATTGTTCCGATAAAGTTGCGATTAACACTATGCAGACATTATAATATTTCCCCGTAAATTCTACCACGTGAATTTGATCAGCGTGGTCGATGTCTCGCGTGATTTTCTGCTCCCCTCTGCCGGTTTTTGAAGATGACTTGGAGCGCACGATCGAAGAGTATCCCGAAGGAAACTGTTACAATTTATAGACGAACAACTGTTTATTACGGTAGTCTAAAGTGAGTTGAAGAGAATGAACGGCGGTGGTCCGATTTGTGGAGCAGAAAGAAAATATTCCGGATGATAGAGACATAAATTCTGAACGACAGGCGTTCTTCTTGGCTGCGTATAGAGTAGCGTATAGGTGCGTTTCCTCCGGAGAGTGCCGTGCGTCGTCTGAAGGTATATTCTCGCGCGGCCGAGTTAAGTGTCGCAATTAAACCGACCGCACTGAGCCGGCCTCGTCTCGTGTCGCCGTTTTACATACGAGCAGCCGGCAGCGTATCGTTAACGAAGAAATTTAAAGTCTGATGACGAAATTTCGTTAACGTATTAGCAGCATCGTCATCATTATCGTCATCATTATCGTCGTCGTCTTTGGAAGCGTCCTTATCGTAATGCGAGAAAACGGCGCGCGATTTCGGCGCGGAAAACGGCGCGCGATTTCGGCGCGGAAAACGTTGCTGGCATTTCCAGTTACGAAAGTCAACATTTCACACGACGATCTGCCCGGAGAAAAAGTTTTCCAACTGCGCCTGCCTGAGCGGTAGTCGGTTAAAAGTTGCGCATTCAAAAACTTTTGATATCTTCCATCTAGGCTCGTCGAGCCTTCTATTGAGAATTCGCTCGGTAAAACGGCCGACAGAGATAGAGACGCTTATCTCTACGGAGGGCAGCTTCGACTGCAATTAATCCTAAATATCCTTTGGCTGCTGCTGCTGCTGCATTCAGCCGGCCTATTCCGCCGAAGCGAAACGGCGCGAACCAGTCGATGCTGCAGACACGTATGCCGACTAAAAAGTCGTGCCGCCCCTTAAAAATGGCGACATTCTCCGGTTAAGAATAATTTCGTAGCTCCGTGCACCGGTAAAATATGCTCGCCGCTAACAAAGAACCAATTACTATTCTAGTCGCCGGCAGATAAATATTTAACTTCTCGTTCGCGGCACGAAGCCGGTCGAGGATAATGCAAACGTATGTGTACGCCGAGAAAAACTTTACCGAAATTGCATTATTCGCTGCTCGCGGCAACCTCCTCTAATCGACCGCTGCGCGCCTCTATGCATACTCGTTCATTACAATATCCGCTGCGGATTATCTGTTCTGAAAGTTTTCTCGTTCAACTGAATTTCCCGCTTTGTTCGAAAGAAGCAAGAGAAAATGATGACGAGGCCGCAAGAAATTTCCAGCAAATGATTCGCCGCGGCGCTAAATCAGCCCGAAGGTTCGATCGTAATTAATAGAGCACGGTCGAAGCAGCAGACTATGTACCGGTAGGGGTCAGTAGTCGTTTCTTTGCGAAATTGAACGTAGCTCGGCTACAGTGAGATAACCTGCTGCAAGACGGGCAAATTCGCCGCTCTTATATTATAGGAATCGGTTTAGTGTTCTTTTAAACAGTGCCGGATCATCGGGGAAGTAAGTTGCAAGAGCAGACGGTTAAACTCCCATGCCGTGCACGGAGCGTTACAATATCACCGGTTTTCCGGAGTTACCCCCGTAGCTCGCTGACCGTGTGAAAACTAAACTAAAAGAGCGTGTAGTCTGGAACAGAAGCGAACCAAAATCAGGACGCTGGTCCGTAACTTCAGAGGTCTATTCTACACGCCCCACGGGTTATAGTATGGAAAGAACCCGATTGATTGCCCACACAATTCACAATATAGCTCAATGGTGAAACACCATGGATTACATACAACAACAACGGTTTCCGTCGTATTCTTTCGTCACGATAATAGAACTCCAATAATAGACACCAGATGTGATTAATGGATACAATACAATACAAAATCGTCTCCAATGTCAATCCGCGTCATTTTATGTTAGTTTTTACAATGCGCAGTAGTGTTTATTCCACCAAGCTTTTACGTCTCGTCGATGGAAGTATCGTTTCTGTGTATAACTCTATGAGTTTGCAATGCGGGGTCATTAATTATAAAAATATGGAATAAAACCGAGGGGTATTTTTAATTTTCGGTGGAAACTAACGAGAACAGCACACATTGGGGCGAATAAAAACTATAAAAGGTTTTTAATAGGATGTATCGGAAAGACAAAATTCTAGGGAGAAAAGTGATTAATGTCCGGCTGCCATCGAATAAATAACATATCGAGGGGTGGACTGGGAAAAAATCGTAGTGTAGAATGCACGTAAATCGTTTGAAGAAAAAGTAGGTTAGGGAGGATTTTATCGTCAATTGAATTCGACACTAATGAATATAATTACTGTTTGACGAGAAAATTGCGATGAATTTCGGTATTTAGAAGAAAATCTTTGGAGCGTCGTACGGTCTCGTTTAGTGAAACTGAATTTTTCGCATAGGACTATGAGAATATATGGCACGGCAACGATTGCGCAGTTCGATGCGGAATAATTATTTTCCTGAAGAAGTCCTAATGGGGCTCGGTAAAAGTCTGAAAAGATGAAAAGAAGATGGACCAAAGTTGTTGAGGTGGTCCAATTGGGACGGTCTAAAATCGTTATTCCGCGCGGTGTGCCGAATCCGGTCTCGGCTTTTAATCGCGCAATACGATGCGGGGGGCTGTTTAGGCTTTCTATTTTTTCATTATTGCGGTTTGCGAAGATTATTTATTTATTTTATTTTTTTATCTTTTCGGGGAAAATCGGAAAAACTCGTCACATAGATTGAAGATATTCGTACATAGCACTACAGGGGATTTTAAAATCCGATTGTATTTTATTGATAAAGTAAAAAGATACTAAATCGGGTACATATATATATATATATATATATATATATATATATATATATATTAATCGAACTAAAAGCCGGTCAGTAGCTAAAGTGAACAACGATTATATTCGCCATTTATTAACGACTGAAGATTAGAATCGGAAAAAGCACTGCACACTTAGTAAATGCAAAAGGGATTTGTGTCGAATAAAAGAAAATATTTCTGTGAATTTAAATGCAAAATCCCTCGCAGTCATCGGTAGGTAATTTCAGCAAATAAAAAACTCCAGTACTACCACGAATCCAACGACATAATATATACTGCAAGCAGTTTCATTTATTAAACCAATTTGAAATGATTACATTCTATACATCACGCCATCCGTATCGGGTGTGTTGTTCCTAAGGAGCTCACTGTAATTCATTTTTCTGTCTGTACAAGTTTATTCCACAGACATACCTAATCTAGCCCTACTCCAATATTGGGCTTCGTAAGTAATGTAAACATTAAATTCGATAATTAGGAGGAAAATTATTTAATTATATCGCGCATCATACTAATTAAACCCCCTACCCACTTAAAAAAAAAAAGAAACATCAAAACATTATCGAACACACATTGTTTGGTAACTTTAAACGGAAACAAAGCTGAGAAAATAAATGTTCAGAAATCGAGCTACGAGTAACGAAAAACAAAATATAAAACAGATAAAAAGTCCGCTACACACTGTGATATTCTCCAGCTCGCACACAGCCCATATGATTTTTAATCGGAAAAGCACGTATTTAAATCGAATCATATCAGCGCACGCATAGATAACTCACAAGCGTGGAAGTCCATTATTATCCATTATTATCCATCATTATCCATTATTATCCATTATTATCCATTATTATCCATTATTATCCATTATTATCCATCATTATCCATTATTATCCATTATTATCCATTATTATCCATTATTATCCATTATTATCCATTATTATGCGAGTTTGTGTTGCGTGAACCTTTTTAAAACTTTATAGTTATTATAAATATTGATTTATCGTTTAGATCTATTCGTTATGTTGTTGCGTATGAAAAAACGTGGCTTGTCGATATGCGGTGAACCATTTAATCGTTTACTTGTGCAGTTCGTACATAGTCTACGTGGACGTATTATCTGTATCACGCAGGGTTCCAAGTCGTAATGGAATGCGTGACAAAGTGAAAAAATAGGTTCTCAGAAATTTGAGCCTGGTTATTTACCTTTTCGTCGATTAGTAGTTGGCTGATTTAAGTTAAAATCTGAATATCGTTAATTATTAGGTGTTACCTGGCCATTTAGTTTAATCGTATAATGAAATGACTTACTTTTATAGAATTGCTTTATGCCATATTTCATTATCAAGACTCTCTTAATGTAGAGCGTACGGTCTTAATTTCTAAATTGCATTCTAATTTCGAGCTGGCTTTATAGTATCGTTCTAAATTTAAATTTGTTATCATAGTCAATAAACTGACTGAAAATTAGACACATGTTTACCAGCATAAAGTATGATTACTTTTGACGTTCGCTTAATTTCCTGCCATCCCATTTCTATATCCTTTTTTTATGAAAAATCAATCGAGCTACGTTAGCCGATTAATTTTTAATTCAATAGCGGTAAGTGTTACAGACGAAATATTAATTTTTAAACGATTCATGCGTACCCCCTGAATAAGTATCGTTCGCTTAATTGACGTAATTACTTGTGCATGTCCTACCGTACACACTCCGATTTATAGAATAAGTACGATGAAAAATAAGCTTGCCTTTCACATCCGTGTATATTTTAATTTTTCTAATTACCTATTTTCAAGTGTTTTCAATTCTTTTTTATTCGGCTTTTTCTGATATTTTCGTGCTTTAATCATAGACAGTAGTTCTATTATTGTTTCAATTAATCATCTATTTATGTACTATATTTTTTGTTGTACCATCGAATTCACGAATAAATTTTCAGCACTATCTACTGATGATAACTGTTCTAGAGAAGCGCATGGTATATTCAAACGAATCTCTGCGCTATTTGTTACTGCCCGTCCTTGGGCTTTAATCGCAGTCATCGCAAAATAAATATTAACGGAGAACTGTAGAGGCGTCTACATTTAAAAAATGGATAGCTATACTCGTTATTAAAGCTATTCGAGGTATAAACACGTCTTCTCCGCTACTACATCCGGCTAGTATAGCCGCCTCAGTGATAATACATGTAATCTAGCATAGTAAAGAAGTTTTGTTTTAAACAAATTCTTAGACAATATAGTTGAGATTCCAATTTCAATTCTATTCGCTGGCGGCGACGCTAGCGCATTCAGTGAACGAAGAAGATCTGTAGTGGATAGTTGACTTTATCCATTACATTGAACGCGCTATTTAATTTGTATTTATTATTAATTAATAGTTTTTTAAATATAACATTGCTCCTTCACAAAACGGATTTTTTTTTTCTTTTTCCTTTTTTAGGTTCTCTAATATTTCCGTAAATATAATAAAATAAGTTCACTTAACAAAAAAATAGTTTTACACTTTATTTCTTCATTTGCGAGTATTGCAGTACCTTCACCAATTTTGAATAATAAAAAAACTGCAATTCCTGCCCATCACCGTATCTAATCGTATACGTACAGATATTTTCTTTTGGAGAAACCGATTTTTGATTTTTGACCATACCAACGAACGTTTTTAAGACATATCTGTATTTACTTCATCATTATCTCGTAATTCCGTGTACGCTTGCTTACATTGTTTGTCGAAAATGATCTAAAAAAACGAATGTGTTACTCCGCTTATGATTTTTTCATTCTTTTTAAAATGCCGCAAAGTAATCTGAAATGTTCAGGATTTTCTTATTTGCCATAGTGCATTTATGCCATATTGTAATCGAATAATCTCGGGTCACTTTCGGGCTACCCATCACCTTTTAATAACGCGCGCACGATGAACATTCTAAACTCAGCACGTGCTGCTTTTTTCCTCTGTCGGTAATGTTGCTGCAATCCCGGTCGAAACTACTACAGCATGAGCGAAATTTTTTCTTTCTGAACGTACTCTAACGACGTTTAATTAGAAACCCGTTTCCTGTACCAGTAGCCGAAGCATCATTAAACGAATATTTGATCGCGACTATTGTTCATACGGACTATTATAAATTTTTTTGTAAATATGTCTTTGTTCAGATGTTAGCTGCACTTTTACGGACGAATAACAATCCTTTGTGCAACACCGTCGTTTGTTTCTGTAGCATATCTGCATTTTCTAATATAACTGAAGATTCGCAAGGTAATATAATCTAATGCCTTACCGCCAACTGAATATACCGATTTTTCTAGGAGCAATAAATAACGATTTTTAAACATTAAAGCAAATTTGAATTTGACATATCGTGTATAATATTTAGACATCTTTGTAGAAACTTTCACGATATTTATTATTCGACAAATTTACCGGAGTCGTTAATTTGTTTTGGTCTTACTTTATTTTCTGACCATAATACTGCAAGTGGTAATGCTTGTTCTTGGCCCTTTACTGATGACATGTAGCATTGGACAAATCGAAAAACGTTTAATATGACTGCCATCCTACCTATATTGTGTTGAATTATCCTGGAGAGTAAGCACTAAAACACAGCGATGTAATTTAAAAATATAAACATAAAACTATAAAAACACGGACCATTTTCGGATAGTATAATCATAGGCTCGGTAACAACATAGATGAGGGGACTTGACAATTTTAAAAATTATTAAAGACAAGAAATGTTTAGACTTTGCTGAGAATCCATTACATTCATAAGTACCGGGGAATGCGTTAACTTGCCGTACAATAATCCATTATTTAACGTTTAATATATTACATCGTGCAATCTTAATTTTAATATAATTTTCATTTATTGACTGTTTTAAAATTTTTGTATTTTTAAAATTTTTTTATACTTTAAATTGATTAATAAATTAGTCACTGATATGCTGTGATTTATTTTATTTTGTTTCAAATTTATCAGTTAATGGTGACTATATATTTTTTTTATTGTTGACGGATTTTTATTATTGTTGTTTTAATTTTAATACACACCGTGAACAGATGGATTGTAATATCCGAAACTAGTCGATGTTTTTTTATAGTTTTATATTTATATTTTTAAATTATATCATTGCGTTTTATAGTGTTTACTCCAGTTTATTCATTTTTAAACGAAAAAACGTTTACTTTACATGAAAGATTTATTAATTTTTGTCACCAGTCTAAAAGGTAATTGATTTCCGAATAATTCACGAACTATTTCGTTTCATTTTTTAGTGATTAACGGTATTAAAAAAGATCAGGACGTCCATATTTGCGTACGTAGCAAAATGCATCTCGTGTTCTCTCGTGCGTGTGCACTTCCAATAAAGGATGATGGTAAAATTACTAAACGCCCTAAATTATTCTTGAACCATGTTTGCGTTTTAGATGGTAGCAGTGAACAACAGAGTGCAATGAAAATTGATTATAGCCAAATCGGTGGTATGTGGACGAACACCATTGCTCACTAGACTCTGATAACGGTAACTGCTACAGATCGGTTATAACGAACGAAATTTTGAACAGGAACAAAAAAAAAATAATAAAAAGCGGAACAGGTATACACTGTTACCCTTTTTTCCGTTAACGTTGCCAATTGGCACGTTAAATGCTGACTGTAAACTTAACGAAATTGATGGAAACCTCCGGTGTATTATTATAAAAAGTATTAAAAAAAAAACAAAAAACTATTACTTATTTCGTTATAATAAAAAATAATTAGAAACATTTTTTTTTTCGAAAAAAATAAGAAAAAATTATAAACGAAAAAAGTTTTTAATTTAGTAAAAAAAAAAAAAAAAAACGGGATCTGTACAATCACAATGTACGAGTAGATAATCACTATGCTTCAGATTGAAGCTCGGAGAGCGCTATGATTGTAATAAATGATTATATTTATTTAATCGGTGAAAATTTATCGCGTCAAATATTTTGCGGAAGATCTATATCGATAGCGCTAGATCGAAAATCTTAAAAAATGAAAGTACTTTATTCGATGATATATGATAATTCATCTACATGAATGTCGTTCGGTTTCTATAGTACTCACAGACTTTTAAAAAGTATCTTAAAATTGTAGAAAATAATTTTGTCTCCGAATGTGTAGGTTTTTATTAAGAACGAACTTTACGTTTAGTAAGTGCACGAAGTAAACCGAGCTATGATATTTTTGAAAAATTTTAACTCAGTCGAAATTAACGTAATAATTTGCACATTTAAACTCTTATTTTTAAATTAAGATATTTTCAACTATAACGATTAATCAATTAATTACTTGCTCAATAAGTTCTTCGATAAGTGTATAATATTTTAATATAGGTAATTTAATGGTCCCAGCAGTAATTCAAAATTCAAAATTTTTTAATAGAAATATGTAATAAAAATTCGAAACCAAATTGTAGCCGAATTAATTTTTTAAAAGTTTGAAATGTTCTTTGTTAATATTTTTCTGAATACATTATTGTTAGATTATTATTTATATATATATATTTTTTTTTTTTTTCTACCACATTATAAACTCTAACTACTGAAAGAAAAAATTTTCAATTTTATTTTAATCCAAAAGTTTTATGTGTGCGTAACCTTCCTTCCTTTCAATTTTATGAAAATAGATATAGATTAATCAAAATTTCCGTGAGCTTTTTAATCAATTTATATTAAAATTTTGTATACTTTTTTTTTTTTTTTTTTTTGTCCCCAATTCGTAATACGATGGGATAAATATATTTAGAAAATTTATATAAATAACAGGTCTGTCCTGAGCCCTTCCATTTCAGTTTATGGAACCCTGACAGACTGTTTTACAATGTTAATAATAATTAGTATACTTAAATTTAATATTAATACAGATGTACATGTACTTTACGGTGATTTATTTCGGCTATCGTAAAACTGCTGAACATATTGTAAATAGCTTAGTTACTAACTGATCAGGGCTAATATTGCTAAAATCTGTATTACTAACAGCCGGTAAAGATATGCTTAATATTATCGGGAAAGTTACACAGTTATTTGAGTGTGCAATTTTATGTTTATGTAAATAATCTTTAAATAGTCCGTGTCCAGTAAGAAATTGTAGATTAAAAAAAATTTGGCGTAAAAACTTTATTATGTAGTCTATCATCTATGGTTGGAAATATTTTTTTAGCTATACCGTTATTATATTGGTCCCAGTGCGCCTGAAATTTATTATTATGATACTTATCTAATATATAAGTGTTTAAACTGTTTAAGCGTTAACGAGGTTTGTTCGTGTATGAAGTAAGGTTGACGATACTGTACGTTATGAAATTCATGATTTAAATTTATATTATTTTTTATTAAAAATATGTTAATATGTTTCTGTCTTTCGTAAGTTAATGGGGTTTAATACCTGCAATGACAGCGCTTGCCATGTAGCTGGTAGTTCTATAAGCTTTAATCATTTTTATTGCAATAGTTCTCTGAAAACTATTTAATATATTTTGAAATCGTTTAACTTTTAAAATGTCTATATATATTACACTACCATAAAGTATGTTAGGCAATATTACGCTTTTATATAATGTTATTATTCCCTTTTTGTAATTTAATCGGTTATTATTATTATATAATTTGTTAAATATAATTAAAAATGTATTTATTTTTTTAGTGATATAGTGAAAATGATTATAAAATTTTAAGTTATTGTCTATTATTATGCCTAAGTATTTGGTTTGACTAACCATGCTAATATTTAATCCGTATTGGAGCAAATTTAATCTTTTATCCTTTAAGTTTTTGTTAAACAACATGTAAGTTGACTTAGATTCGTTAATATTTATAATTAAATTGTTCTAACCATTTCGCGATTTCTGTATAAACCTGGTAAACTTTATTTTCCAATACATTTTCATTCTTATCGGCTATTACTATTGCAATATCATCTACGAAAGTGAAAATGTTTACATTAGTGGGTAATCTAATGTTATACATTTGAGAGAAAACTATGTTCCACAAGTACGGTCCTAAAACAGACCCTTGCGGTACTCCCATAACGGTTTCTTGTTTTTTTGAATAATTACCGATTTTTAATACAGTGAAGCGATTTTCGAGATTTACAATGTTCAACATGCCATTATGTAATCCTAGTTCCTTTAGTAATGCAAGTAATCTATTTAAATCTAAACTGTCGAAAGCCTTTGTTATATCAAGAGTAAGTAAGCATGTACGGTAATTTTTATTTTTGTATATTCTTATTGTTTGTAAAATATTGTGAATAGCCAATTCAGATGATCTACCTGGTAATGCGCCATACTGGTTATCATTTATTATTCCGTTATTTTCTACAAATTCTTTTAATTTATGAAGAATACATTTTTCATAAATTTTACTGAAATTAGATAACAAAGATATAGCTCTATATGAAGTAGACGAGTTTGGATTTTTATTAATTTTAGGTATTATAACTGTTTTACTTAATTTCCATTCTTGAGGATAATAACTATATTTAAATAGTACGTTAATAACTTTCGGTATTACATCGGGTAACAAATTATGAAATATTTTAATAAATCCATTTGATATTCCATCAAGTCCTGCTGACACTTTATTTTTAAGTTGTTTAATAATTACGTTAACTTCTTCTTTAGTAATCGATATGGTTACGTTAGGTTCATGTACTTCTGCTTTAAATGGTTTTACGTTAAGGTATAACTTTGACATCAATAAGTCGACTTTATCCTTTTCTGTACATGCATAATTATCTAATGTTGGTATATTAATACTTTTTTTTTTATTAATTAATATTCTGTATTTTAATCCAAAGACATTTTTGTCTTCCAGTAATTTTTTCCAGGCTTTCAACTTAGCGTTTTTAATCATAAACTTATATTCCTTAAAATTTACTTTATAATTATTGTAATGGTTATGTTTTACATGTATGTTTTTACAGTTTCGATACTTTTTGTATAAATTATTTACCAGTAATTTCTTTATTTGTAATTCAGTATTCCACCAATAGACAGTTGACCGGATGGTGGAATATGAACTATTTAGAACTGTGTTGACATAGTCTTGAAAACTATTCAACCAACTTTTAATTTGTTGTATATCATTGCAGATAACATGTACATCAATCATATAACTGTATTTTCTTAAGTTAACTGCTAACTTATTGTAGTTGATAACTTTAATAACACTTTCTTCTGTCTTGCCCGCAATCGAAATTACGTTAAAAGTAATATAAAAATGATCACTGGCATTTAATTCGTGACTAACTTCCCAATTTTGAACTCGATTTATTAAATTTCTAGTTACCAAAGTTAAGTCTATTACACTTTTTTGCTTGCTTCTCTTAAAAGTATATTTGTTTTTGATATTTAAAATATGTAAGTCATGTAATTCTATTATATTTAATAATTTCTTTCCTCTCGTATTATTCACTGTATCCCATAGTAAATTTCGAGAATTTATTATTCTTTAAATACATATCGATAAACTGAAAATATTGAGTAGATACGCCATTTGGCGGTATGTACGTTAAAATAAAAGTAATATCCTCAATTTCAACAATAATAATGTTAAAATTGTTATGTATAAATTTAGTTTTTAAAGGTATTCCTAATCGATAGATTATCATAAGCTTGTTGTGTGCTATGTTCTTAAAATTTTTGGGTACATAATTACTTCTACACTTATCACAAATAAATATAATATCTATATTTTTAGTTATCACTTTTGTTAGTAAAATATCTCTAGCTACGCTAGAGTGATTTTCATTGTACTGTAAGATCTTGACCATTGCTTACAATATGAGGTCTAATTAGGGAATACATTTATTATAAAAATATATGGAAATACTGGTATTATTAATAATATATATTTCTTAATTTCGTATATAGAAATTTATTCTTCAGTTTCAGAATCACTGTCATGTGACTCGTCAGTTGATTTATTGAGGTTTTTTAGTAGTCTTTTAAATCGACCTTTCATTTCTCTATTCTGCAACAATCCGTAGTTTTCCGCTAACATTCTTTTTAATCCTTCGATGTCATCTGTGAAAGTTTGTATGATATCTAATGGTTCATGTCGGCCTTTAACCATATCCATTAGAATAGTGAAATTAGTGAAGGATAATGGGTAACTTTTTTGTTCTGTTATATTTTCGGCTATTGGTGTTAACATCTCTTTTGTTGACAGTTTAATTTTTTTTTGAATTTTATGTGATTCTTTTTCCTTATTCGTGTTTGTTTTGTTGGTGTTTGATAAACTAGTTTCGGTATTACTTTGTTGTTCAGAAGGTTTATTTTGCATGTCTGTGAAAGTAAACTCCATTGTAGTTTGTGGTTCTGGTGTTACGGGATGTACTCGTTTAGCGACTGTTTGTTGTTGCTCACTTTTTTCCTTTGATACAGGAGTTTTGGAAGTATTTAATTTAACATGAGGTTTAATCAGTTTGCTAGGATTTTGTATCGCCGGTTCGTCCTCTACCATTTTGTTCTCTTTCTCATTTTGTTGGCTAGTAGCCGGTTTGCCAGTCTGATCATTTTTCTGGTTTGTAAGTTTTGCCTGTTCTATTTTTGGACAAGTAGTTTCGTTGTGTGAGTGAGTTTTACAAGCTTTACACCACTTTTCTTCTGTTGTTATAAATATACGAAATTGTTCATCTTCATATTTGATGATCATTGATTCTGGTATAAGAAATTGGTTTACCTTATCAGATGTTACATAAACTTGTCTACGGAAACTCAGGATATGTTTAAATTTTTCTTCAGTGAGGCCAGCTTTAATGAAAGTGATTGGGGAGGTTAGTTTCAGATTAATATTGGAAAGAGCTTGTTCAAGTATGTAGTTCGGAATATGTGGCGAAACATTAGACAGAACTATGCGCTTGGATGGGTTTATTAATTTACGCGTCTTAATACTTATATTATTTATAGTAAGAGACGGGTGAGATAATATAAACTGATCAGCTACATTTCTGTTCGATAAATACATACATATACGGTTGTTCGATATATGAGAGGAAAATAAAATATTGTGTGGACCAACCTTGTTGCTAACGGCTTCTACGTAGTTGCTGAGCGGAATGTTATCAGCTGCATCGAGTATAATGGCTTGTTTTCGGTCTGGGAATTTTACAGATTCGGCCACTTTGTTATACGCTGGAGAAAATGCATTGTTTGCTGGTGTTGGTGGTGTAGTTTCTGCTGCCTTTGACGAAATCGGTGTAGGTTTGGTTGCCGACGATGCGGTGATTAGTTAGGTTAGTTGTAGACTATTTTTTGTAGATCTTGTAATTCGTAAAGTGTTTGGAAGAATTGGTGGGTCTTGCGACGACGGTGGAGCTGTTACAGGACGATCGGGCGGCATAATGGCGGTGCCGTCCGTACACCTAATTTGTTTATATTATAACGATTTTAACGAAACACGGGTTTACACGATCTTTTCCGTTCGACTTAAAATCAACGATTTTAACGAAACACGAGTATACACGACCTTTTTCGTTCGACTTAAAACCATCTGTGTTAAAATTTTGTATACTGAACTTTTTTTTTTTATTGTCTTATTTTCGCTGTACAAAAGCATATAATTATAGCACATGTACTAAGCCCAACGACACTAATGAGAGTAGGGGGACCAGTTCCTTTCTCTCGGCCGTCTTTATTTTCCCAGATTTCTCTAGTGCTCAATTATTTCAGGCTGGGTGAATTTGAGAGCGACTTGGATCCAGGACGAGACAACTCCCGAAAATCCACGATACCTCTTATTTTTGTAGCTAAGCGCCTTAAGCACTAGGCTACCACATAATATAACTTATGTATACGTACAAGGTCACATACTCCGCATGCTACATTTCTGGATGCAGCATCTTAACAGCCCGCATTTTACTAACGGAAGGCCACCCTGCAAAAAAAAAACCTCGTTGAAAGGAACGCGCTTGATAAATAAAACGGACGGATAAAAAGAGTTTTTGTTAAAAAGGTGCTATTAATAGAACTATTCAGTAAGAATGGAATTTGGTAAGTCGATTAAACTGTAGCATTCTTGGGATTATAGAAAAACAAAGAGAAACAATTTGAACAAAACCGGTTAGCAGTAACGTTACCAGTTTCGATTACGTACTGAACTGGGCAAGGAGGAAAAGTTAGTGAGCGAATTTGCAGATTTTTGCAAAATAGACGTTGACGCGGTTGCAGGGTGTTGAATTCCCGGAGAAATCGTTTCGAATCGGTTTAAATATTTCATATTGAGAGAGAATGGTGCGACTTTTTTTTCAAAATTCTACGTTCACCCCGAACACTATTAATCTTGTAGTCTGTTTTTCCGGCTGTCGTTTTATTTTAAATGAAGAAAAACGCGTTTCCTGCAATAATAGAATGTCTTTTTCATAACGCCAGTCCGTTGCAGAGGTTGCAGAAATAATTCATGCAAAGGAGCTGACATTTTTTCATCGGTTGTCAATTTTAGTATAACATATCGTCGTTAAAAACTATTCAAGCAATTCCTCGGCAGGAGCTTGTTATTACCGGGATGGCATTTTTTATTGACAGTAAATCATATCTTATCATCGTCGACAGCACCGTTGGCTAATAATGCGCTACCAGCAGTAGCAGCATCGCAGAGGACAACGTTAGTCTAGAGCAATACACACTTTATTACCACCTGTCAACATTTTACATTCCGACAATCGCCTAGCCAGCACCGGCTATACAGCATCACTCTCGCTCTCTCGCACACGCGCGTGCCTTTTCCCTTGCCGCGGATTTTCCAA
The DNA here is from genome assembly GCA_039619475.1 of Icerya purchasi. Lineage (NCBI taxonomy): Eukaryota > Metazoa > Arthropoda > Insecta > Hemiptera > Monophlebidae > Icerya > Icerya purchasi. Next base: position 292,161,621 of record CM077115.1, on the reverse strand, counting down.
CGATTTTCCCGGTTGCGTGATTTTATACGATTTTTCCACTTTACACTTCTCTTCCAGCCTATCCTTTTCATTACTAGTCGCTGCTGATTATTTTCTGCCAACGCTCAAAAAAAAAATTCGTTACACAATTTTCCGATCAGCAGTCGCTCAATCCCCTCGGCATACCTTTCGCTTTTCCAGGATCTTCAAATAATTCGCTTAGCAATGCGAAAAAGTTCCCTTTACTAAATCACTTTCCGCTATTTTCGCGAGGCAAATTTCGCTGAAGAAAAATAACCCGATTTCCATCAAATAGGTGAGAGTCTGTTCTTTTTTTTTTCTTGTTTCTTAACTATTATGTTGTTTTTTTAAAATATCGAAAAGAGAACATAGGTATAACATCAAGAACTCTGTTTCACGCAGTAAGAACCGAAACAAGTCCTATTTTGACTTTTTCACCCGCCGCTTCTCTCTCTCTCTCTCTTAAGCACATTCTGAAGTAGCCGATGAAGAAAAATTGTTTACAATTATTCTTATCAGAAAGTTCTGAAACAAAAGCGTCCACAATAGACTTTTGAAAAACGAAATATGTCGCGAAGAAATCGGTGCTTTACGAACTTGTCTTCTATAAAGTCGATTTCGTTATAATTGCCTTTTTGTGTTCTTATTATTTCGTTCTTCTTTCATCTGTTTCGTGAAAAGTAATATTGTGTTTTTACTAAATTTTTGTCAAAATCCATTATTGATGATAAAGTATCATCGAACGTTGGTAAATTAAAGCATACTTCGACGATGTTCCCTAAAGCAGGATAAATTGGCCGACTTACATTTAAACCTTCAACTTACCCTTTCTTTACCGTTATATCATATCCTTTTACCAAGAATACGCTATGGAACGTCGATCGTTTCATAGGTTTCCCTAAATAGTCGTGAAGAATTTGTGCGAATAACTTACAATGAACGAAAAAAGCACGAAAAACTTGTCAATCGTCTCAGTAGCCATTTTAACGTCTGCGATGTTATGTAATTCGACTGTTGGGGAGGTCTATCAGTTTAAGCACTTTATTTGATATGTGGCATCTTGCACCGGTTTCCCATACGGGTGCGGTATAGTGTATGACCGGGATGTAGATTACACTGAAAATATGCAACCTCTTTATTACACCTAGTTATGAAGTCCTGCATATCGGAGGGTACAAATTTGTTAGGAGACTGATGTTACTTACAATTAGTATGCGTCCGAAGAGTTTATGAAACTCTTAAATTTGGGCTATAAAAAAAACTCAATGTTATCTTACTTCCTTGGGTGGTGTTAGTGGCAAGTTTGTCTGACGTGAGGATAAATGTGTTGTCGCGAAAATTGATGTCAATCGTCACACGAGGGAATAAAACTATTGTAGAGTGTTGGTGATACTTCATGCGGCGTCTCCTGCGAAAGTTCTCTCTGATTATATGCACTTGGAAGGATCTGTATCTGAGGAAGCCCTGATCAATTTAGGTGTTGTAAGAAGGAAAACTCTTTCCTTATCATCTTGTAGATAAGCCCATCATGCCAAACTGAGTCGAATATGCTTTCTTGATATTATCCAATACCATCGTTTCGGTGCGATGTAAAGTTACACTTGTTACCCCATCTTGTTTATCCTCATGAGCCGTTTCGATTGTATTTTGTCCTCTTCTAAACCCGAACTATTGGGGAGATTACTATTTTTTTTTTTTAGAGACCAATGTGGACGCTATTCCTTCTAGTATTACTTTTTCAAGAACCTTACTCACTGCTGGAAGAAGACTGATTGGGCGGTACGATGCCGGCGATTGCTTCGGAGGATCTTTTCAGGAATTTTTCCATTTGACAAAGGCAGACATAGCTATTAGCGTCAGACATATTAACCCTCTTAAAGAAGTGGATCTTTGAAACTGCTGTTATTTATTGCACCGTTTCCCAGGGCTTTTTTTTTTTTTTCTCAGACCTTTTATAATGTTACGTTAAAACCTGATGCGGGCACTTTCGATACTATTGTGTATAGGTTATTTACCGTATTGATCTCTTCGTTTATTATCTCAAAATCACTAAGGTTTGCGGACAAAGAGGTCCTCTTAAGAAATTAGTTTAGTGTATATAGATAATTATATATTAATTACAATGTAATTCTTAGGCTACTCCTCATTCGAAAAAATGTCCCAGAAAAATGTCCCAATTTTATGTAACGTTTGTTATATTTTGTAGGATTTTTGTTATTGTTATTTAAAAAATGTCACAATTTTATGTAATGAAATATGTAACGAAAAATGTAACGAAAAAATGTCTTAATTTTATATAACGGAAGTTAAATGTTAGAATAGGATTTTTGTGGTTATGTTATTTTTTGTGTGCGTTGATGCCAGTAAGAATTACGTTGTAAATTTTGATCATTTTATACGAAGTATAGAAGAGAAAGAGACAGAAATGTAAGCAAGAGGGGTCAAGGGGCGCAGCCCCTTGCGAGGCCAAAATGGCCGAGTTTATATATATATATATATATATATATATATATATGTATATATTATGTTTGTTCCTGTATCACCTGACATTTTTTAATTATGTTTGCTAAAAAAAATGTACATCTATCGCAAGCATATGAGCTATTCTGAATAATTTTTTCTGTGGTATTTGTTTGTTAAAAAAATACATATCCAAAAGTAATATGCTCCATCGATGAAAAATTTAGAAAACCTTCTATAAGTAATAAAGACTGGCATTTTATTTAAATATTACAAAATTTAGCGGGTAATTTATTTATTTACTTTTTTTTCCAATGAAAAGTGTAATTATACTGAGAGATTTTAACGTAGCTAAAAATAACGTAGGAACATCAAATTGAAGCAACGCTCGTACATAGACATTTTTAAACAGCTTCTCGAATGAGCCACATTAACGAGGTCGATTCTCGTTTCCAGGATTATATCAAAATTAATGTTATATTGAATTGAATATTTCGTACGTAAGTTGCTGTAATTCTATTAATGGATAAGTGACTTAAATAAATAAAATAAAATTTTCTACCCTAACTTAAAGGCGGCGTTACGGATTCTGCCAACAATAACAGGATAACTCTCTATTGTCAACGGTGAAAGAAGTATTTCGAAACATTGGACAATAAAAAAATTGTTTACATTGAACGATCTTGCAATTGACCATGAAATGCCGAGACCTTACTAACTTATGCGGTTAAGTGTTTATCGGAACCATTTTCAGTTGTATTCAATAGAAGTGAATTTTTTTACTTTTGGAGGACCAGCATGTTTTACTATACATATTAATAATCATAAAAAAAACAACAAAAAAAAACACTTTGTTTTATTGTTTTAATAAATAAGTTATCGATGAACTTGTTGGATTCTGAAGGAAAAACATCAAGAAACTCATTGGAGCATTGTGATTCAGTTACGTTTGAAGCGTCAAATTATCGCTAGAGAGCTTTTCTTTCCTTCAGTCAATCATACTAAAAAGAGAATTTTTTTTTTTGCAAATTTCAGTTTCTTGACTACACTAATCGTTTTCGGTATAATTGAAGAAATGTGATTTTTAATTTGCTAAATTTTCCTTTTCGACCGCTGACGCCTATTAATGTTTAATGACATTTTTTTAAGCACTTATCAACAAAAAGTTTTAAAAAAGGCATTATTTTGTAATTTTAACAAAAAAAAACAACTCAAAAATGGTTCGTAGTAATCTGTTCTTTTCGAAGTGTTATGAAACTTACACAAAATACTGTTATTTACGTCTATTTTTTTTCTACTTTCTTATTTTAACAGTTTTAAAATAAATAGAGTTAGTTTCATTTTAACTTTTCCAAAATATGTTCTAGAGTTGTACGGCATATAGTTTGACCGGTCACTAATAATAATACATCTGAATAACTGTAACAAAAAGTCATCAAAAACAATAAATCTATAAAATAAATCATCTATTTTGTATCTTGAGCGATATCAATTAGTTTATTGTGGTAAAGAATGTCACAATGTGCAAAGCCTAAGCGTAAAAGTTCTTAGTTATAATATTAGTGGGCTTTAGGAAAACAAAAAAAGCCAAAAAAAAGACCGCTTTTGTTTCTCGCGCGAAAAATATTTTTTGTTTTACTACGCACAAAACTTAGGCTGCCTCCTATTAATGAGGCCTTTTATATTCTATTCCTCTATTCTCTGGTTTCTGTCAGTGGTTTCTTTTTACGCTGTTATTATCTGAGCGAATTGAAACTATTCCTTCCATTTGCAATAGTTTCTGGGCGTAAATCCTTAATTTTCGAGTTCCCTGCCAAAAAAAAAAAAAAAAAAAAAAAAAAAAAAGAACAAATATGGAAACTAAACAAAAGCGAACAAAAAAAAGGAATTGCATTGCAGTACGCGGTGAATGTTTTACTACGAAACTTTTGGAATGGAACCTCCTTATTTCGAAATTCGACTAAAAAGATTTCAGTAAATGTTAAAGATAAAATCCGTTTCAACTATTTAACATTTTATTTTATTTTTAAGAACAATATTTTTCGAAATAAACGCTAAATTTGTTTTGCTTTTGAATTTACAAGAAAATCTCGCTCGTATTATCTAAGATTAGAAACTTCTACCGGAAAGCTGCATTGCCGTGTGTAAAATAATAAAAGTTCCAGTGGTGTCGTATAAACGAGTTCTATTTACCAGTATATCTCTATTGTGGACTGTTTATTTCTCTTCGTGCTCTCTACTCTTGTTACTTGTTATTTGAACAAGAACGAAAATTATACGAACTGCTTAAAAAGAAAGAAAAATTTACTTCCGTAGCCCGAAAACAAATACTCTGCGAGAAAATCTGTCGAACAACTGGGCTGCAAATGAATGTGCTGTGAATGTTGATAATAAAATATTATCATTCATTTTTCTCATGTTTTTCAGTGATTTTTAAAGTTTTTTCCCTCATTTTTTCTTTGGATGGTAATTTATAATACGGTGGTCCATCTTTTAAAATTTAAATAGGTTTCACACGTACTCTAAACTATTTTATAAAATTTCCCGCCGAAATTTTAATTTTCACGGATTTAAAATTTTTCATGACTTTTATGTACGCGAATTTGATTAATTTTTCGATTATTTCCTTCGCAAAAGGTTCGTAAAAACTACATTTTTATCCATTATTCGTCCGTGTTTTAAATCTGTCCTTGGAAATTCATAGAAAATTTTTTGTCCAACAAAAAGTGGCCTTCACGTTTAACGTTTAGCTGAAGATTATCGATATTTCTATAAATTGTGTCATGATCTAACGAAAAGTTACACTCAACTAAACAGCTTCTTTGCAAGTCTGCCAACGGTTTCATTTCCCGGCATGCCTTTCTTGGGATCCAAGCTAGTGTTACGTGTCCAGTTGGGAATGTGGTTAAGCACGAGACGACTTCCTTAGCTAGAGGATGTTCGGAATGGTGCTATGACTTCTGAAGGTATCGGAATGCGCTGTTTGGGTCCGTAAGAATCAATGACTTATCCGGCGGAATCTCGATGTACCGCTAGTTTGATTTCCGCTGATAGTACGGAGTAGAAGGATGTGGTGGTAATGAGTAATGAATTTCGCCAGAATCGTCGCTAAACAGTACACGGCCAACAAAGGAATCATGTTTAAAATCGTCGGCGTGACGCAGTTTGGATATTTTGCCAAGAGCTCTCTAAAGGCTATTTTAATAACATCACTGCGACGACATTTTTTTTTCCGCTTTTTTAAGGGTTAATTCTCACTACAGAATCATGCCATGGTGGCAGAGCCGATGGTGACCAATAATAAAAGCGGGTCACGGAAATTTATAATGATTGCAAGATGCCGATGATATGGTTAAAGAAATGGAACTTTTTTCGTTCGTCAATATCGATGATCCTCTAGATGTACTAACGTATCAGAGATATTTCCTACGTAAATTCATTATCCAATGTTCACTTTCGGCTAACAAGCTGACAGCAGACGATATGCGGAAAACACCAGTGGCAAGTCGGAAGCGGTGTAATGGACAAAGTTGAGTTTATTTCAGATGTTTGGCTACAAAATAGCTGCATCGTAATCACATTTAGATCGGATTAGGGTTTTGTATATATATAGAGAGAGAACGGTGGATTGATTAGTTCTGTATATGCAACAATTTCCGAATCAGATTGAGTTTCTTCAGGCAGGATTTACAAAGATGGTCGACGTGTAGAGTATTTCATCGAAAATCAGTGCTAAATACTTTGTATTTGTGACAGATGGAATAATCTCATTATTCAAGCGAATTTTGACATTATGATTGCATTTATTTTTTCCCGGGAAAATGCAAACACAATAATGTGTTTGCGTGTTTTCTGATGATGAATACCTGTAATGTATTCGAAATGTGAATGTAAAAAAAAGCAAACTATATGGCGTAGTTTTCACCTAAGATAATGGACGATTTTTAATTAGCCCGAAGTTGATTCGCAAAAAATGCGCTTATTTACTTGTACGTAATATTTCTTGTAATTACAAAGTCACGCTTTTAACTAGAAGCAAGTAGGACGAACAAATGGGCAAAAGTGGAGCAGACACGAAGACAAAACAAATTGCCCAAGCGGAATGAAAAATTCCCGACTGGCCAGTTACTGTGTCGCGGAGTATAAAATGCGAGTAATTTGCTTTTTTTTTTTGTAAACTTATAAACTTTTTATACCTCGCTGCGATTGCCCCCTCCGCTATCCGCCGTTGAGCTACATAGAACCTGAGAAACTGCGAAGCGTTCATCGGGAGAAAAGACAATTATTGAAGGGAACACACTTCCTTTAGAACAATTTTTCTTTCCAGAGCCGGCTTATTCAATAATGATTTTGAAGATTACATGGAGAGCGGAATAATTAATTAAAAATCACATTTAAAATGAATTATTTCGATAATAGCGGCGAAACGAGCCGTCTACAAAGGAAACAAAAGAGACCGAGAACAGCGCCTTGACTAAACAACCCTGTTACTCTCTATACATTAATGAGGTTTTCCCCGTTAAACGATTAAAAAATTCTTCCTTAATCTACTTTTTTAATTTTAACGTTGTTCGTTGATTGCGGGAAAAAGTATACACGAGACTCGCCGATGAGGAGGACTAAAATAAGGCGAAACAACAAAAGCGAAAGAATGATAAAGGGGAAAAAATTAAAAATAAAAATTAAACTAAACTTTGACGGCCGCCGCCACGACAGCGCAGTTGATTATTAAATTGTCGGCGCGCAACCATTTCCTCTTCGAAAAGTATTCTCCTCATCTCCCTCTTCTGTACTTTCATTAATTTCAAATTCTTTTAATTTTCATAATTTCTTCCCTGGTTCGCCCTCTTCTCTTTCCGCGAACCCGCTCCCAGCCGTAGTCGATGTCTACGCAGCGATATTGAAAAGCAATAAACCGAAATTCTTAAATGAAGTTGGACATACGCGGTGTTGTTTGAAAAGGGAAATTATTAACAAAAGAATGGGAGTGGAACGGGAAAAAACAAAAAAAAAAAAAAAAAAAAAAGCCAAAAAACAAAAAAAAACAAGCAAAAACAAAATTACGAAGAAGGAAAACGAGAGAGAAAGATAGAAAGGAAACCAGCAGAGAGCGATGCTTACGCTTTCAGCGAAATGAGAAAAGTTACATCAAAGAAGAAAACATATACATAAAGAGGAAAATAAAATTTCTGTTGAAAAAATTAAGTTCGACTTGACGATAAACAGCCGTTTAGCGCCGCCTCTCTATGTGAGCTGGTCGGTGTGTTTGCACTTTTTAATAAATTATATTTTTATTCTTATCAAGTCGCGGAAAGAGCGAATTGTAAGTTTTTAATCGCGACTAATGTGTATCAGAAGCGAAACTGATGACTGATACTTTGAAGAGCAGCTGAATCGTATTTCATCGGCTGCACTTTTAGACTGAGCATTCACATAACTCACGTCGAATGCCAGTCAGAGATGCTTTTCTCGGTACGTTAAACGAAATATTAAATATCGGCCACGGTTTATTATCCCGAATAATGGACACGCTGTTCCAGAAGTTCCCTAGTATGTGTGCATTTTTATGACGTTCGAGAAAAAACATTTATATCATCTTTTGAATTTATTTAATTCACGTCCCATCAACCGCGTGCGCCTCCCATATAGACACAATTGTCCTTATTTCTTGGGAAATACGACATTTAAGAAAAACAAGTTACTGTTTTCTATAACATGGCCCCCCTCCCGGTTTCAAAGTAAGATACATAATTGACTTGAGTCGCTGATAACCAGAAAACTGTGTTATTAATCTTCAGGTATGACGTTTGAAAAGTGTACTTTGTCATCGCGAGAGAAGGTTCAAACGACGTTGATTTTTTTTAAATTATTCGTATTGTAAAAATCAGCTTAAAAGCACACAGGAGGGGTTCAATTAATATTTTTAAATATCGTTATCTACACAATAATGGGTGGAGGGAGTTAACAATTGTTTTTATAAATATGGTACGACCGGTATGATTTTCTAGTCAATTTTTTATTGTATTTTATTAAATTAATGTTTTTTTTTCTTTTTTTTTTTTTTCGGAAAAAGTCAAATCCGCCAGCTAGTCATTGCCCGATATTGTTTGAAAAATAATTTCGACGCTAAAAAGTTTTTTATTTTTATTTTTTTCGTTCATTTCAACTAATAAAGAGTAAAAAACGTACTTCCAAAAAAAAACAAAAAAAAAAAAAAAAACCCGGCAAAGTCCAACGAAATAAAAATAATCTAAAAATTGTAGAATAGAAAAACAAAAAGTTCACATTTTAGATAATTTGTACCCCTCCGTTTTTTTTTCTCTCATTTTTTCTACATAATTTAAGCCGGTAATTTGAAAGCGCGTTTTGTATTTAATTAAAACTAAATTAAGACACTCTGCTATGGAAAGTTATTCAAAAGTGGACAAAACTTTCGTCAAGTTTCCAACCCCTTGATTTGTTGAAGTTTAATTTTCAATTTAATTTTCGCGCGAAATTTTATAGAAAGTTGCGTGTTAGATGGAAGTAAGAAAGAAGAAAAAAAAAACAAAAAAATTGCAAGACGAAAAAGAAGAAAAAAAAAACAAAAAAATTGTAAGACGAAAAAGAAGAAAAAAACATCTTTCCCGATTATTACTGGGAACTGCTTTTTTCGCGTTTCAATCGGCCCGGGCCCTCCAAATTAGTACATTCGAAACTCCAAATAACGAGAGGTAATCTCCGTAGCTTTTAATTATTTTCGCGCCAGATCGCTTAATAAAAATATTCATATTCGTCGGAATGGGCTGCCGGTGTAGGAAAGTAACTATTATTCTTAGAGCTTTCGAACTGCACAGTGGAGCTCCACGGTGCTTTAGGATCCAGTAAAGAGATCGGTTGTCTTCAGAAAGGCCACAGTAGTGTCTAGGGAGAATGAATAGAAAGTTTACGGATGTGATCGGACTTGGAGCAGTAAAGAACTTTATCCGATAGATCGGACTTTTGATTAGAACGTCTCTGACCGACCGAGTGTACGAATGAATTAGTCAATTTCTGTTTAAGACTGTTTGACGATTTTTACGGTTTCGATATTTGCCCGGTTAATCTAGCTACTTTTTACTGGGACTCTGTTCATCTCGGTTTAAATATTTCACAGCTGTAAGATGGAATCTCCGGTTTTCTTATGCAGGCGGACGACAGTTTAGCGAAAGAGTCTCTGTGTAATTTTTGTTAAGGCATAGAATAAGCATAGTCTATGACTCGTAAGAGTTTAAATTTTTTCTGTTTATTAATGAGAACGGATTTAGGATTGTTAATATGCTGATTCGCGATGGCCCAGTTGCTAGAGCGCTTGGCTTCCGTTACGGAGGTCAGGGGTTCGATCCCGAACGACGAACGAACTTCTTATTACAAAGAATTAAATAAATTAAATACTCTACTCTAATAATCACACGTGGAAGGCAATGGCAAACCACCGCGTACAACATCATATGCGCGCTGCTAGGTCAGTACACAGCAGTGACACACGGGGGACTGCGCTTGTATATGCCGATATAAATCAAACGATTACTAATCAGTTCCGAATGTAGTCTTCTTGCGTTTGTACACCTGCGTTGCATATAACAATCGCTATGAACACTAATACTTATGTCTGTACAGCTGAGATGTACGAGAATAGGTAGTCGCCGACGCTCAGGAATTAAGTATGGCACTATAAGGAGATTATGCTGATAGCGCGATGCATTAAACGTAATTTAAATGTTATCGGGTGTACGAATTTTGTTCCAAAATAGCAAGATTGCAGATATATATCATCGAGGTGTGTGTATTTATGATCGAATCAGGCTGACTGGAAAGAATATTCCGGATATGGAAATATGCCGGTGTAGGATTTATGAAATACCGATCTAGAATATCGCGAGTTGTTATCGGTTAAGGGTCATTTTTACTAATTAAAGCTTCTTTTCACGTAAGATTAATATATTTATAGGCCTTGTTTTCTTTCTTTTTGTTCGTTTCTTTTTTTCAAATAAAAGTGTTGCAAAATATAATAATTAAACGAGTAAAAGAGGCCATCTCTCATTCAAAAACATAATGACCTCCTAGAGTTTAACTTTGAACTGAACGGACGACAAAGAATATTTCTATCATGCTGGTTCTTTTTTAAATACCGTTCTTGCAAATTCGGTTTATTGAGCTTAATAGTATTTTGCGTGTTCGTTACTTCTTCAAATGCTTTTTTTATTTTTTTGCGAATAATGTTGACAGGCGAGAACAATTTCAACAACAATCGAGCATTTTACTTTTCAATACGATTTCCTTTGTTTCTTTTAGTAATTTGCATTGATGGAAACAGAAAAAAAAATCCGGTCTATTTAAAAATCTAACAAAATGAAATAAAGTTTTGTTATTAGAGAAAGACATACCAAACATGCTGCAATAAAAATTTAGTAAAAATCATCCAAATATCTGCTACGTTATATTACGGAAAATCTGAATCCACATGAAGATTAAGATGTGCTCAACCAAGACAAGCTTTCAAAAGAATGAGAATTTTATAGATCTTTAAAATTGAAAATTCGTCAGGGTTTCATAAAATTTTAAAATTTATTCCATCCTGCTATATGGAGCAGAGACAACGACACACGCATAAACACTGGAATATTTTGAGTGCCGTGTGAAATGTGGCTAGCGTATGCACGAAGATATCGTGGTCACAAGAGAAACGAGATGGTAATAAAGAAAGCCGATACAGAAAGCGAAATTTTAGACATAATAGGAAAAAATTAAATCAAGCTATTTTTTTATTTATTCGTTTTTTTTTCCTGACTCGGCGGGGAACCATTTGTGACCAGCAGACGGATCTACAAAATACTACATACTAAAAGATTTTACACAATAAATTTGAATACTGTAAATGAAGTGGCCTCTCCACAATCTTTTGATGATACACCGTGTAAGGGAGAAAAATTTTAAATTTTCCTAGCGATTACTTCAAAAAACACAGGGTCCTCCTATATGGTTCTCAAATCTATCACAGCGAAACAACAGATGAGTAATGTCGTTAACGAAATAAACATCGAGGATTGGGAGAAATTTAAAGTTGCGTCGGAATTCTCAATTTGCATCTAACGAACCTGCGTATAGAACGAGCCGAAATACCTTTGGAAAAATACCTGAGGGGATTGAGGGCTTAACGATATTGTAACACCTACCGACTTTCTGTGTTTCAATGAATGCGACTATCAGATTTTATCTTCCGCTGTAGGTCGGAGGAGGGAATAAACGGGAACCTTATTTCCTTCGAAGCCGCTTCCTCCAGTGCGCGGTCTACTAGACAATCCAACTCCAGATTGTCCAGACATCCGACAAAAACTAATTTTCCCGCCTCTATTGCTGATCTCCTAACAACATTTATCTTTTAAATCAAGCTAAGCGCTAGTTCGGGCATATTATTAGAAGAAGAAGGTATATATATCAGTTATTCAAGCGAGAATTAATGAAAAAAGAGGCAGAAGAAGAAGAAAAACATCATGGACGAAAAGCGTAATACGCCAATAGAGACAAACGATAGCTGAACATCATGTGGAAGCGGCGATGAAACAAGAGATCTAAGCCAATATGATCGCTTAAGTAAATACGCGTATCTATGATGATGATGGGGTAAGTATGAGAAAAAATCTAAAATCATGCGACCAAGCCTGAAATAATTTGGTACCAGAAAAATCTGGGGAAGTAAAGGCGGATAATCCAAAAGTAGAAAGGAACTGGTCCCAATATTCTCATCAGATCCATTAGAACCTTAAGTACCATTATGAAAAGCTTAACTTCACAATATCCTGTATAATAAAAACCAACTTCGATAAAATATAAGGGTAAAAATAATTCATAACAATAAATTTATTCCTTATATTCTTTCTAGTGTGTTTTGAGTTTTGATTAAGTTTAGCTGATGATGGGTTATACCCGGAAACGTTCCTAAATAAGGGCTATTTAGTTAATTTATCGTTATAAATCATTTTTACCCCCTTATTATTAAAGTAGATTTTTATTATATAACAAACAAGGCATGTATTCACCTGCATTCGCAATATCCGTTTAACTTTTATATGCGAGTTACTTTACTCCTTGCTGTGCACCCTTTTTATCAAGTAAAAATTACTGAAAAGAAAAAAAAAATTTAGAGCAAAGTGTTTTAGAGTAAACACACTGGCGTTTTTGAAACTATTTAAAAAGTTGGTAACTACTTCTCTAACCTCCAGCTAAGATGTTTTCATTATTCCAGCAATAAAAACTGGAGTTTAAAAGATTAACATTTAAAAAAGACAATAAAGTTTTTACACGCTTTTCATTGCGAACTGCGGCTAAAGGCGCGGCAGAACGAAAAGGACAAGGTTTTTGACGGGAATGAAGGTTAATGTTCTCATTCGGGGCGAACAGAACCCGAGCATAATGCAGCAATGTGTAAGAAGGAAAATTACGTAGAAATTGTCGAAGTCTACGCTGAATTTCCCAAGCGATGATGATACTGCAGAATTGCGAATAGAGCGCGGTTCTGTTCGTTGCCGAATTTGCAAACGTTGTCGTGGAACGTTTCTCTTATGCAGTCGCTGAATTTCGGCAAGAAATTTAAGTAGCAACTGCGATATAGCAGGCCGACATTTACGAGGAAAACACGCTGCTTTGCCCATGCTTGACCGACGAAATATGTACAATCGTGGGGCTGCAGGATTTTCCGCGCATTGCCGAGTGAACGATAAAAGATGTTCAAGTTTCGAAAATTTATATAGAAGCGGAAAAAAATGATATCGGCAGAAATAACGATGACGCCAGACTGTTCTTTTTCCTTTTTTTTTTCTTCCAGATGAACTATCATCGCGACGAGAAAACGCAGTTCGCAAAATCCGGCAGCAGCCGAATTGAAAACGGACTGCGCGGCATTTTTCAATTAAGACCCGTCATTTTGAACTGTTTTTCAGCTGCTCGCAGACGTCTTTGAACTGGATGCCGGTCGACGGTGAACTATGACCGCTCTATCGAAAACATTTTTGACGCGGCTATTCGCCGACACACTAACGAAGTAACAATTTAAAATTGCAGCTAACCCGAGGGCTTTTCAGTGGATTTTTTCGCCTCTTATTATACACGATTTACTGTCTCGCTGTGGACAAGAACGATTGTCGGATCTGATGGTTTTGCCGGAGCTGACTACGAGAGATGGATAATAAATGCGCGTTCAGGGCTTTTGTCCGATTATCGGTAGGAAAGATGCGTCCGTGACCGTTGAACCGGTGCTTGGCTCTCTTTGTCGTATGTTCATCGTAGAACCGGAGGAATGTGCGAATTAAGCGTATTTCTGACGATTTATCGATGAACGTTTGGCCGAGCTGCTGCGACCGCGACCCGTCGACATTGTCGCTAAGCTTGACAGATCGCAAAAGAATGTCTCGCGATATTGCCTATAAATAACGAAAAAGATCGGAACGAGCTCGTCCAAGTGCGACCAGTGCGGTTTATAGTTTTTGTATTAATTCGTTCTCTTTGTTATCATTATCATTATCATTATCATTATCATTATTATTATTATTATTATTGTTATTATTATTATTATTATTATTATTATTATTAATATTATTATTATTGTTGTTGTTGTTGTTGTTGTTGTTATTGTTATTATTGCAATTCCGGATTTATTTTGAAATGATTCTGATTCCGTGAGAGGAGGCTGGAAAATTTTGAAAATTTATTACGAGCGAAGAACAAACCGATGGGAAATCTAATCAAAGGCAGTTTCGCAGTTGATTAAAATGTCGGATGTGGAAGTGATTTATTGGAAAACACGAGATGACTGAACCGGGTGTAGGCGCCTGGCAAATTTTAATCATACTATTCGTTCTGCGAACGCTCACACTTTGCCGAAGCCTTTCGCCGTATAAATGTTTGTAAATTCGCAGTGTTTATTCACGTTGCATGCCAACGCCGCTATCAGTACGGCGAAACGTTGCTCATTCGTATATCGGAAACTCATCCCCGCCGTCTGTGTCCTTCGCCGCTTGCTAACCGATGCCGTTTGACGGCCGTTCCGATTGCTCGCCGAACGTTTAAGCGGAACATCCGCTCCCGTTTCCATTCTTCGCTGATGCTGAGGCAAGTTCGACCGACTTAAGAATTGCATCGCGGTACTCGTCTTATTTGTTGAAAATTATTTTGAAGTTAGTTCTCCGATACCGATCTGAATGAACCGCGCCGAGAAATGACATATCTATTTAATCGGATTGTAAGTCGACCGTTATCTTCGCACTTTTATTATACTCAGGTGACAACTGTCGCACGCGATTCCCCGTTCCCATGGCTTTACACCGAGGCTGACTATAGTACCCGATTTTCTGTTAAATATTTCTATTTTTCACGGAGCACTGCGCATCCGATTAGTCCTGCGTAGCAACTTCCATGAGCGCATAGTAATAGAAGCAACGAATTTGCGGAACGCTGCCTGATTGACTATTTCGTTTACCTGTTATTTCCTCCTTACCCTCCCGCCATTGCCAATACGCATATAATGTATACTCTATCATAAATTTTAAGCAAATTAAATCCTTTATCGTCCATTTTTCCGCTTCAGCCAACTGATTCGCGTTCAATTCCATCGAAGGGTTGTCATAGCTCTCACGATTCAAGCCGACTCACGATATTATAATCAGGTATAGCGGCCAACAAGACATGAGAGCTTTCCTTTCCTTTAAGGTATCCTGTATATTTTATATCGTCTACACATTTATTTCCCTTCGGACTGCTAATTGCACGGGTTCTAGTACCGCGATCTTTTTTGAATCCCCTGCTATCTCTCGATAGTAGTTCTGGCTGTCTCCACCTTCACCGAATAACTTTCTCTTAGTGTCCTTAGTTTCCTTTTGTCCTACGTTCTTCCTTCTTGATGGGTAATCGTCCGTAGCTGACAAGCCCAATAAAAAAGTAAAAAAAAAAAAAAAACCCTACTTGGAACAGATTACATTCTTAACGGGGCTGGCGAATTAGATCGAATTGCGAAATTAATGTAAAGGAGACTCCTTTATTTTTCTCCCGTTTGATATTTACTATCGAACGTGAGGAGCAGACTGTGCAGCATCATTCTTTTACGCTTGTTAACGGCATAGCTTCCTCGAGCAGAGTTTTTATCGCACTATTGCCAGACCCCCCGGAAAGGACTGGATATATTTTATTGCTCACCGATGCCACATTGAATTTGTAAATAATTCGCATCAAATGGCGTGCGAGTATTATTAGCGGACAACTAGGCGTTCTAATTCGCTTTCGAAAAATCTAAATCATTTAACGATCGATATAAATATAGAATATAAAGAAGAGTAATAAATATATCGTAATAAAAAATCGATCGTACCTTACAGTGCTATCGGAGACACAGACATAGTTAAAAATAAGTTTCGAATAATAATGCGCCAATGTACTCGTTACACTTAGAGTGGAAGATTAATTAAAAAGTCGATTCAACTGATAAAGGTTGATAATGCTTAATTTTAATAAACAGCAATTTTTCAGGATTACGAGATTTACGGATGGACCGTT
This sequence comes from Icerya purchasi, assembly GCA_039619475.1. Taxonomy (NCBI): domain Eukaryota; kingdom Metazoa; phylum Arthropoda; class Insecta; order Hemiptera; family Monophlebidae; genus Icerya; species Icerya purchasi. The sequence goes on along the minus strand of CM077115.1, from coordinate 292,145,598 downwards.
CGACGAAATAAAGAAACGTTATACTGACATTTCATTATTTCACTGCAATGTGCACATTCGTTCTATTCTAAGTTACGCTATTAATATGGCATCAAAGAATTCTAAGAATAACTAGCCGGCCCAGCCTTGTTGTGACGTAATCCAGGTCTTTTGATTTGAAGATATTTAGCTGCCCTCATACATCGATATGCAGATGAGTATTTACGGCGTGCGTATGTATTTGCATATGTGTACTATGTTATAATTTATATAATCTTAAGATAACTAGTATCATGATGTGTATACAATAAGCAAGAATAGTTGTAATTTTGTATTTTACATAAAACGCTAATAAGAGCGTAAAAGTGTCGGGCACTCACACAACGGACATACTTGCTCTGAAGACCCATTACTTCTTAATAAAAAAAAAAAAAATCTGTGGAAAAGCAAAGGAAATGGATAGTAACTGCGCTTTTTTGAATAATAACTTTATTTTTGCAATACGAACTCTAAATATCAGAGAAGAAACGTATTTCTGCTATTATAGAAAAAACCTATTTACTTTATTGTAACGGTTTATGGTATACTCCACGCTTTTTCGTTTTATTGCCTGACGCATCAATAAATCAAACAACGCTGCTTATATTTTATAATTTGGATATTAAATTTTTAATTTAACTTTTAAGCGCCATAGCGTTTTGTAGCGATGGGATTTCGCATTATGACGTGTGGACATCAGCTGTGTGTTCATATACGGGGAGATTAAACAACTTTTTTGCATATTTCGGCCATTTTTTCGAACTTCTGAGTCTATATGACCTGGCCGGGGTGATAACGAGTATTTAAAAAAAAAAAAATTGGGTGCGACTGTGTTGGGGCACAGGGCTGTTGATTTAACGTGAAACGCCTATATCGGTTTAAGTATTTATATACATTTATATATATATATATATATATATAAATACATATAAATATATGTGAATATATATAAATATATATATATAAAAATTCGGTCATTTTGGCCTCGCAAGGAGCTGTGCCCCTTGACCCCTTTTACTTTCATTTCTGTCTCATTCTCTTCTATACTTTGTATAAAATGATCAAAATTTACAACATAATTCTCTTATTGGCTTTAACACAAAAAAAATAACAATCACAAAAATCCGATTGAATAACTCTTCGTATTCGGAAAATCTCTTTTATGTTCGAACCTCGCTCGGCCTATATCATTTACCTTCAAATATCTGAGCGAGTTACCTGTTTAATATTTCTTTCCTCAATTTCAAAAATGTTTAGTTACTTTGAAAAAATCAGGACCTTTGATAATCATTGCTGGCCTGAACTTTACCTGGTCCTACCACGTTAGCCCATCACAATCGGTAATTCAACCGAACCATTGGCTATTAGATTAATATAAGTAATTTTCTAAATCGTTTCTTAGAAGGTATTATGTATAAGTAAAGTAAGTCCCATGCCCTTGACATAGCGTCGGGAATTGTGAAGTTAAGGCTCACAACGTACTAAGCCTAATGGATCTAAGGAGAATACTGGAACCAGTTCCTTTCTCTCAGCAGCCTCTACTTTCCCAGATTTTTCTGGTACTCAATTTTATTTCAGATTAGGTATAGAACTGGGAGCGATTCGGATCTGAAACTAGACAAGAACCTGTGTCCTCTGCTTTAGTAGACAAGCGCCTTAATCGCTAGACTACCGCGTTACCAAGAAATAAGCACTACTATTATTCTACGTACATAAGCGCATACACCATTCCAACCATACAACTATTACATAATGCTTTTACAGTAAAGGTCCAGTGAGTACCTTACATTATCAGAAAAAATCTTAGTTTTGTAAACGATTTCTATCGTCGATAAAAATCGTATTTATCTTTGTTCTTTCTATTTATGTTATTAAAACTCTTTTTGGGATTTTAAATCGATACGCATTTACTCCCTTTGCGCATCATATGTATATATAAACTCGGCCATTTTGGCTTCGCAAGGAGCTTTTCCCATTGATCCTTCTTGCTTACATTTCTGTATTTTCCTCTTCTATTCTTTGTACAAAATGATCAAAATTTTTCAACGTAATTCTTAGACCGGCTCCCATTAGATTTTATAACGAAAAAATGCCCCTCATTTTATATAATAAAAAAAAATATAACCAATAATTTATACCATCAATTTTATTAAATTACCGAAACAACTTAACATACCACAACACAAATAAATAATACTTTTTTTTTGCGTTTCTATGGTATTATTAAATTAGCATTATAGTTTTTACATGCTTCTCCTCGCATGGGGTGGGACTTGTTATTCGTCAACCTGCGCATCAATAACAAGTGTATTCATTATGTTTCCAATAACGAAAACCGCCACCAAACGCAAACGTGAATTGCAGAAACGAAAACGGGACGACGTACTGTGCAGTAGCAAAGAATTTGCCACATATATACGTGATAGGCCTTTTCGTTCGATAATGACAGATGTAGAGAAGTTTGATATAGCATTCTAAGTGTCAACCGCTTCTGTTAAGCTAATTGAAAATAATAAGAAAAAGAAATATTATCCAAAGGGATCATATTTTTTTACGTTTTTTGGCGAACTCTCAATTTATGTTCACCGATTTTCATCATTATTCACTTGGGATATCTAAGTTGATTGGTGTTCTTTCTGGTGGACAAAGAATCAGTAAAATCAGTCTAAACATACGCGACGAACGTATAATCTCTTTCTTTTTGGAATTCGATAAAAATTAATATATAACAAACGTTGTATAAAATTGGGACATTTTTGGAACATTCTTTGGAACATTTTTTCTAATGGGGCCCGGTCTGAGAATTACGTTGTAATTAATATATATAGTGATTAAAAATACAACCAGTTAGCGATGATTCTGTTATGAAAAACAAGATCATCAAAAGCTTAAAAATTAGTATTTAGGGATGTCGTTGAAAAGTTTTGTCGATGGTTTTATTTCTATAACGCGAACCTCGTCTGACTAGCCGCTCAGATTATGACAGAATTGTTTTAAGACAAAAATTCTTAGATCAAAAACAAAACAATTATTAATGCGAACCAAATTAGATAAAATTTTTAATTGCGTATATTAATAATTTTATTTGTACTATTGAAATTACGTACAATATTTCGTACTTATTTCACTGAATAATCTTATTCCAATATTTATGCAGTTTTAAATTTTATTAGAACGCATTATTTATTATTTGCGAATTTGGAACAGTATTGTAATTCTTCCCGTTTTATCTCCTTTTCTTTGCATCATTTTTCCGTAGGTCGCCTACCGCCTATATTAGGCCAGCGATGCATGAAAAATAGGGCACTAGATTAGATGCGAGAGATTAGGAGGAGTAGCGATTTTTGAACATTACTGGGAGAATCAGATGACAGATTTTGCGATGTTTCAAGTCTTAAATACGTTTAGATTACAATCTTAATCACCGGGTTTTAACTTTGCCGCAAAATTTCATACATTTATTCTACTATATATATATATATATATATATATATATATATATATATATATATATATATATATATATATGAGTTCACCATTGTGCTTCCTATTGTCCTTTCCCTCTCGGAATGTTGTTCCTGCCATTGGTTTCTTTATTTCAGTTATTTATTAAGCTCTAAATAGCTAACTCTTCTTCCTATGGTTGACGAGCTAAAACAGAAATATAATAAAAAACTATGTATTTATATGATATTATATCAAAAAAAAAAACTTAGCGCTAAATATTAATTCTATTCGAAATATCCGCACGAACAGATTTCTCGTTTCTTAACTCTCGTCAAATATAATATTCCTCCGATGAGCCTTCTCTCAAATCAAGCTTTTCACAAAAATACATTTGAAGGTTTTTTTATTTTTTTATTTTTTTATTTTTAAATTTTATGGGCACGTCAGCACAGGATATTCACCCAACACAAAAGATTAGAAGAACAGAAAGACATATACAATGACAGATTATATCAAGGAACGATTAGAGACCGAAGAAATTAGCAAGGGAACAACAGAAGGAGAGATGGAAAAGTGACAATGTAGAGGGCACTGTAAGGAGGCCAAGGCTAAGCAAGGTGGAATAAAAGATCGCACGTTATGAAGAAATGAAGGAGAACGTTCGAATAGAATGTGGTTTGCGTCACAGATGACATTTAACGTGGATGGGTGAAACAAAGGAGATTGAACAAGAGCACAAAACGGAAACGAGAATCCGGGAGCAAACTATGATTAAAACGAAGGCGAACTATGGAAGAAGTGACAGGACCGCTGATACTGGGATAATTGTTAAACCAAGGATAAGAGGATGGAAAAGGCTGTAAAGCAAAAGGAGTCAGGGTTAGACAAAAACAGACGAATAGAGATCAGTCCAAAAGTCACGGTCAGAACGAAAAGTGAGAGAGAGAGAGAGAGAGAGACGGGATTTAGGAAGGAAATGTGCCTATGAAACGACCATTTACTGCGGCTGAGCATGCTAATGAGTTAGCAAGATCGTTACCGGCGATATGACCAGGGATCCAAAGTAGGTACATTTGAAGGTTGACATAGGAAACTAACAGATGGGCAATGATTTTTTTTTTGTTTTTTTACGATAATATATTTCACTTTCATGTAGATTTCATGAAAATATTTATCTCCATCGAACGGCAAAACGATCGACACTACAGCTACCATGTTTTAACATTAACCAAAGAAAATTGTTTCCGCATTGAATTTATGCGAATCGCTGAAGTTACTTTTACATGCGGTCAAGTGTCTGTGGAGATCTTCGCGATTAAATCGAATTGAGGTTTAATGTAGCGTTAAATTTTCGGCAATCTCTTTTGATGTTGCTTTAAGCGCGCCCACTTCAAGGGGCAAAATTCGATAGAACCGTGAATAACTGAAATCGATATTGCTTTTTAATCTTTGAAATTAGCCGCAAAATTATGTTTAACTAGCACGTTGAATTCTTTTCAAATTATACGAAGTATTTTTCGGAAAACTTTTTGCGAGAGTTGTGAAGTACTTTCGAGCAGTTGGTTGTAAGTTTTTACGACAACGAATTTTCAAAGTGGTAATAATTAGTCAAAAAGCGAGGGAAAAATGAAAAAAGGAAAAAAATGAAAAAAGAAGAAAATGAAAAAAGGCAAAGAAGTACTAAAAGAATAAAAAGAAAAAGGATCGGGTTTCATAATTTTTAGGGGAAAAAAGTAAAAAAAAAAATTCGTTCGTCTTTTTCGAAAAATCACATTGTAAAAGATTCACTTTAAAGCAAATTGATTTTAATTAGCCAAATTTATATTTAAGGGCCCTTTTTTTACTATTTTTCGAGGAATCTATGAATAAAATTAAAATAAGCAAAATAAAGCAATAAGGAAAAGCGATAAAAAATTTTTTATACGTTTCGATCGTGTTCCGGCAACGAAGACGACGATGACCCGACGTCGGTATTTTCCGTAGATTTTTCCGGTGCCGAATGAATACGTAAGCATAGGTCGATGCATGAGATGGTGGACGATAGTGGGACGCTCGCGGGGTCGGAATCTCTTTTATCCTATTAAAATTTTTACCGGAATACTACCGGTTTTCCGGATTCCGAGGTGAAGGTAAAAAATAAATGAATGAAATAATAAAATAAAAGTTCTAGCCGAGAACCGAGCGAGCTTTTTTCCTGTACGGGCAGCAGAGGTAATAAAAAGGTGTATTACGGAAAATCTTCTTCAGGTAGAAACGGAATTTTTTTGTTCGTCTTCCGCTGATAACTCTGCGTTTTCGGATCATTTCGTATTTCTCACTTGAATGTGATAATATTTTTACGATTATTAACGATACAGGGGCCAAATTTAAAGTTTTTGCTACTGTATACACCCCTCCGTGCTACCTCGGATTAACTTGTAGAGAATTATTTTTTATCCGTTTGGCCTATAGAATTATAAAATATTAAAATAAATATTAGGAATCGAAAAATAATACACTTATCTGCGATACTATTATTTATGTAATGCGCTTCTGTTTATTTGCTTCTTCTTGTATCGATCGAAATATTTTATATAAGTTTCTTTTATTATAAGCTGTATTTCATTTTCTTGCTAATTCTGACTGAAAATGCATGTCTGAGCTTCAGAAAACTTGACCAGAGGATGAGTCTGATTTTATAAGATGCTAATGCGTTACTATATAGTACGTTGCATCGGAGAGAAGGAAAAAAAATCCGAGCTGTTACAATGAAATACAACAAAATGGTGTGACAAAGATACATTCTTTAGTGGCGGAAACTAAATGAACCGAACAAACTATTTCCTCCGGGACTGTGAGAGCAAGATTTTTGGGAATTTCTCTTTAGAGTTTATCTAATACGCAAAAAGTTTAAATTCAAGAATGCCAGTTCGTAGTTTATTTTTCATGATTTTGAATCATTTTAAAGAGATGAATCTATGCTCATTATGGACCAGTAGCTGTTATATATGCGCCACCAGGAGAGTGTAGCGCTTATGCTATATCTGCCAGATAGTCCCATAGCACTCCACCAATCAGCCGCAGTACCAAAACCTCTCCAGACATACGCATACTAATACCGTACCCCGTGCACCAACAGCAGGAGATAATTCCGATTTCCCTGCGTTCAGAAAGTTGAGCCAAATATTCGCCCGATCGGTGCTGCTAAGTAATACTTTCTCTGTTACACCACTAATGTTCCGCTACGAAAGCGCGTCTACAATATCACTGTCACAAATTTTTTTTGAGGTCCGACCGTCTGCACCGGTAATTTCTATTTCTGGAACCGTCCGGGTTGCTCATTACTACGTAATTTCAGCACCTGGAACTATCCATGCAGTAGCGCGTTACCATTACTACACATCATCACTATCGCGGTGTGTTATTATTACACCGAAATAACGGGATCCCTGTAAGTAAGCTGATATAAACGATAACTTCTCTGCACTGTTCCGCAGTGTTTTGTTTCTTCCGGGGATCCATCTGCTTCTAATGATCAAATGCTTCTGCACTTAAATTTTCCATTCTGCGCAACCAGCAAACGCATTATCAAACGCTGTTTTAGTGGATTCAATATCATCCGAAATATCGCACATTCCCTCTAGAATCTATTTCAGTTTGTGTAATGTTGCACTTGATCCTGTCGCGGTATTTAGTTTTCAATCTAATCCTCTGCTGATAGTTCGCAGGATAATACGGTATTTTTAGCAAAGTAGATCGTTAGCATTGACAGCTTTGTTTTCCTTAGAAGGGCTCAGTCAAATTTTTTTCCAACTTAGCCATTGAGCTGGGGCATGCTAAGTAATAGCTGTGTCCGTACCAACGGAGTTGATGAGGTTGTTTTTCTGACCGCATTAACCGCTTAGATTTTTATTTCGAATTAACCGAGGCTTATTTCGTACAATGGAGCTCCTTTGCGTGGATGACGTAATTAATTTTTCGATTTTACTTAAAACAAGTACATAATTTCACATTGTTATGTAAATAAGTTTGAAATAGACAACAATTAAGCGTGCGGGATGTAGCTAATTAGCCCCTCACAAATAGAACTTGTACGAATCTGAAAAATAGGTGCAAACTTTTGGCACGTATGTGAGACTTTTGACTCGTGATATTTCGTTTTTTGAGATTAAACGAAGGACGCAAAAATCGAGAACACTTTTCGCTCGACACAGCGCGATACGGTTATTAAACGGCAAAACCGGTTTTATTCTCAATAGTGTTTGGAGGTAATTTTACCTGGCGACGGTATTATTAAGTTCAGCATTATTGGGCGTTTACTTTTTCTGCACAATTTCTGCAAATTCTCAGAGCTGGCAATAAGAAAGAAATGCAATCAGACACGACGCGAGCAGACTCTGCAGTGTAGTTTTGTTGTTATTGAATACCGAATGATTTTCGTATACATTTACCGAGTGACCGCAAGCCGTAATGTGCAACGTAATAAAACAGTGATACATTGGCTACGTGCATAAATTATGCTTTATCGAAGAAGAAGAAGAAGAAGAAGAAGCTGGAACTTTGGCAACTTTCTCGAGTGGAGTTTCTGGAAGGTTTCTCTAATAATAGCGAAGGACAAGGCTGATTCGTTCGAACGACACACTGTCGGCAGCCTATTAAGTGATCTTCGGAGAAGGCGCTCATGTAAAGGTGGTCGCGAAGAGACAACAGACATCGCTGTTTACTTAATTCAGGACACGGATCGGCAATTCCGTCTGAAGTTTATTCGCTGATTTGTCAACGAACACGGCCAGAACTTTGCTAATAAGTTAGTCAGATGAAAAGTTTATATGTATATCGCATCGGTTCTACGAAATTTCGCTTCAAATAAACACCGCCGTCGCTAGAAATAATAGCTCGCTAACGCGCCGCATTACCAGTGCCCCGTGCGCCATCTTACTAGACGAACTGCCATCGTCCGACTGATCGTTAATCAGGCGAAACTTTTCGCACGTCCTAAAGTGCGTGCCGCTGGCAAACTGTTAATTTAGTAATAACTCGTCAGCAAAGTCCGTCCAATTATTAATACACCTGCCCATCTTCTTTCCGAGCAAAACCGAATCTACATTAATAAAGGTAAAATTACCGCGAAGAACCGGATGAAATTTATGCCCGAAACTCGCCCCGGTGCCCGGATTAAATATAGCGTTCCGGTGCCCGGATCAAAAAATAATCTTTAGCCGTCCGCGTGCCAAACAGAATTGATTCCCGAAATCCCTTAATACTCTACGGTCACCTAAATCGTACAAGTCGGCATTTAAGATTTAATACGCGAGCCATATATGTATGACTTCCGACATCTTTATAATTTAATTTGCACACTTCCTTATTCGAGAAATCAGTTAGTTTTCCTATCGGGCTGCCTTAAAAATCTTCCATGTTAGTGAGATGATCGAAAATCGTTTAAAGATGCGTGCGAAAAAAAAAAACAAACAAAACACATTGTACAAATGGGATAAAGTAAAACGGATATCATATAAATTTGATAAAAGCTAGTAAGCGTTTGTCACTTCTATCGTTCGATAACAAGTGTTTCGATTAGAATTAAATGAATAATAATAGATGAAAAACATTTTATCAGCAGTCGATGGCTGACTTAAGTATCTTAAACCTTAACTAGTCCAGCGTCGTCTGACAGACAACTGCATATAAATAATTATTTCTCATTGCTTAATGAAACACCACACACTTCTCCTGTTACCTAATCCTTCCTCTATTGGTCCATGATAGATGGCCAGTTTGCGATATATTCTTAGAAGTTATGATGGGAATTATTTCAGTCGTAGTCTTTCAGACGACGCTCGACTGTTCGTGTAATAGTTTTGCCTATGGAAATTTTTGTGAAATATGGCCGAACCATCGAAACGTGTGCGTTTAGGCGATTTAAATTACGAAGAAACTATTTTAAAATGGTTCGATGAATGTGTCAGTGGTAATGATATAGATAGTGTGCCAGAAGTCTATTGAATCAGAACACAATATTAATTCAGAGTTATCTGACTCAGATGGCAATGAAGAAATTGTTGAAGACGAAGTAAGTGTTAGTGATAAACCTTATATATATATATATATATATATATATATATATATATATATATATATATATATATATATATATATATATATGGTAAAAATCGGTACAGGTGGTGTACGTCAGAAGTTCGCTCATCGTCTAGAACACAAAATCACAATATTGTAATAAAAGTTCCCCGCACTAAAAGCAAGAACAAGACCACTATGTAAAAATTGTTTTTCAAAGTAACTAACTTTGACTCATGCTGGAATCCAGAATATTTGTTACATTTTTACTTTTCTTGTTTTTTTGTTTATATAATGGCTTATAAACTTCGCAGTATAAAATAATACATTTTACTTGTTTTCTCTTGGTTTCTTTAAAGCTTAGTTCGAAAATAAGTTTTTGTTTTCTATTTATCGGCAGCGTATTTTATTTACTATGATATTTTGTTAATTTAATGTTTCAATTATTTTAATTTTAACATACCTAAGTTTAGTGATGCTTATAATATGTATATCAAATAAAATATTTAGTTTATTTGTATGTTTGGCTTTCTTTTTGGCCTCTCAAAATGAGTAGTCTCACAGAATGACTGTTTATGTTACAAATATAGCACCGGACCAGTTAAGGGTTAAACCTTAAAGAAAAAAAAAAAAAAAGTTGGCAATTAGATAATGTAACTTTGAAGAGAAATTGAAGTCCTACCAAAAGAACAAAAAAAAAAACCCCGAAAAATCGCAGTCTCAGTTTAAATGCAACCAGCTGATCAGTTTTTCTTTTTTCAAATTCGATTGTTTCAGCCGACGGAACAGAGTAATACGGGTCTCAAAACGGCACCAGTACACACTTGTTTTAACATTCGCCAGTTTTATATCGGTTAACGATGAGAAACGGTGTTCTTTGCTTTTTCCCGTATCAATTTATCTTTCAGGTGTTCATTTATTTCTTTCATTTAATTACAGTGTACTTCCTTTTAACCGTATTTTGCACCATTTTAATTTCACTCCACTCATTCATGTATGTGTGTGTGTTTGTGTAAATTTCACAAATCCTCTATCGTATTTTTTCAATGCAAAAATAATTACGGATCTTTTGTACTTTTTTGCCAAATCTGTGTTTCCTGATATTTATCCTACCGAAATAAAGAAACAAAAACAAAAAAAAACAACAAAAATATGCCAACTTCAGAATTTAAGAAATTTCATCAATTCCTTTTCTCAGCCTTAGTAGTAGTGTTCCGATAAGTGTAAAAAATATTGTACACATTCCGATATAAAGTTCTAGACCGAACTTGACAAGTTTTCACACAATGAAAACTCGTCAAGTTTGGCTTGGAAATTTAACACCGCTGAAGAAAGAAATTTGGCGCGATTTTTACATGTTAATTAATTTTTTCCCTTAAAATCTCGCAGAGAAGTTGGTTTATTTTTTCACTGCTTAACTTTTTATTCGGTATTTTGTTAGAACGTATAATTTATTTTTTTTTTCATAATTTCTTCGTAACAAAGACCAGTTCACAAAAGCAGATGAAGAAGAAGAAAACAAATCGATATTAAAAAATTAAATTTTCAAACCATTAAGAACAAATATCACTAAATAATTTTTCATGTTATTTTTTGGGATGTGTAAGGGCAAAAAAGATATTCTTCAGACGGCAAAGGAATTTACGGAAGACATAAATGACTTAATGAACATGCTAATTGCATATATATATATATATATATAAAAACTTACCTCCTACATAAGGTAGCGCGATAGCCTAGTGGTTAAGGCGCTTGGCTACTAAACCAGAGAACACCGGTTCGAGACTTGTCTCGTTCCAGATCCGAATCGCTCCCAGGTTTATGCCTAATCTGAAATTGAATTGAGTACCAGAGAAATCTGGGAAGGTAAAGGCGGATAATTCAAAAGTAGAAAGGAACTGGCTCCAGTATTCTCCTTAGATCCATTAGAAAACCTTAAGTACATTAATAAAAAGCTTAACTTCACAATCCACGATACCTTATCAAGGGTATGAGACTTACTTTACTTTACTTACCTCCTACATAGTTAGTAAAGTAAAGTAAGTCGCATACCCTTAACACTGCGTCAGCCATTGTGCAGTTAAAGTTCACAATGTATTAACAGTAGATCAGCAAAAATTCACTTTACAAAATTTATTAAAAAATTATCTCATCAATTAAGTACCTCCAAAGATAATTCAAAAATAAATAATACCAAATGGAAGATAAATGAAATATATGTATTACTACATCATCATATAGGTGGAACCGAAATCCGGCAGTATGAAATATTAACAAACAGCAAGCGAGATTTAATATCGGAACCGCATGTTTACAAAAAAAGCAAATTGTACTGAACGAACTAACACAGCCGAATATTGCAATAACTTATAATAAAAATATAAACCTACCTATAATACAAACTGCTCGGAATATCGTTTCGATTAAAATAGAAAATTACATTTTATTCGCATCCTACTTTTCTTCTAATGAAAGTGATTCACACATTCTAACAATTAGTCACTTAATTACCCAATTCCAGGAATTAAAATCGACAATTTAAGGTGATTTTAATGTGCGATCGATGCCGAATAACATAAACTATAATAGAAAAAGAGCAGAACAATTCGAAAAATTCCAGTTTGCTAATGATCTCTACGTCTGTAATCCTTATAACATCAACACTAACAATCAGATTGGGAGCGGTGTAATTGATCTTGCACGAAACAATAACATAAAAGTATTACTTTCTTCGGTAACGCAATATTCAACAATCTCTGTGTACATTAATAAAGAAAGACAGCAAATCACTAAATGAAAGTACACTAGCAGTTGACTATGAGAAATCGTTCAATAAAATAATACTATCAATGCTCTACCTCAAATAAAACAAAAAGAAAAAATAGAATAAATTAAATAGGTAACTAAAAAAAAAAAAAAAAAGATTTAGAAAATAATATTACAAAGTTTATAAACGTAATAATAAACAACACACTCGCAAAAACAAAAGTTCGTGATAAATCTTACTGGAGTGAAAGATTAGAAAGTTTTACTTTAAAAAAACTACAAAGAAGAGATTACACAAGAGGAAAAAGCAGATGACAAAGTGAAATCATTAAGGATTAAAATTGGGAAACTGAAGAAAGAACTCTACAGTCATCAAAAAATATGAAAAATGGAAATATTCGTAACTGCTCGGTAATCTGGGCCAAACCGTATAAAATATATATTAACTTATAAAAAATACAAATATGGCGAACAAATTTAAGTATAAAATGATTACTTATTTAGAAACGTTTTCGGGTATAACCCATCATCAGATATATTGTGTATTTATTCTCTGGTTTACGTAAGAAAAAATCATAAAAAATTTGTTCTTGATGTAGAAATAAAAAAAAAAAAAAAAAGCGACCTTAAACGAAAATCAGTTTGGATATCTGAAAAACAAATCAAGCCAGCCCGCAGTAAAAATTTTGGGGATCTATAATACTGCCGAACAGCGCACTTTCGAGATTTTTTTTTTTTTTTCGTGAGAAAAAGACAAGAATAAAGTGCTAAAATTACAAAGAAAAATATTAATAATATCCGGTTATCGCATAATATCGTATACTTCAATCAATATCATAACAGGAATGATACCTCAGTGAAAAATATCAAAACTTTGTAAAAATATTTGACAAGGTTACGAAAACAGATTAATAAAATTAATTCAAATAGTACACAACTATGGCAACAACGCAGATGCGATAAATCACAAACTGACAAAGTAACACCGGAAAGAGTTCCAATCATCGAGGAAAAAACGCAAATGAAACCTTTTTATACGCATTATAACTGAACATGAAAATAATGGAGTGCCTATTTTAAACGTTTCAAAAATGTCTAAATCGGATATCTCTAAGGACTGTGAAGAGAAATCAATCCTTTCGTTCGATTTTTGAATGCAAAAAGTTTAAAAACGAAAAAAAGGAAAAAAAGAAAAACAATAAAAAACCAATACCCGAAATAAGACTTTTTCAATTTGCTTAACTTCGTTGACTAAGCAAGGAATAATAGAACAAAATACATTAACGATAAATAATAGCAGTAATAATTAGAAACTCTGGCTGAGAAACCGCAAGGTACAGCGGAATTAAAATAAAAATAAAATTCGTTATTAGATGTCAGGTTGATTCTTTTTTGACATTTTTTTTTGCACCACGAAATTATATCATCTTAAATAACATATTCCGAATTTTCAAACTCCAGCTTCGTTAAAAGTAGCTTAGTAAAGTAAAGGAATTCCCATACCATCGATAGGGCGTCGGGAATTGTGAAGTTGAGGTTATCTAAGGAGAATACTGGAACCAGTTATCCGTTCAGTCGGCCACCTTTACTTCTCCAGATTTCTCTGGTACCCAATTACTTCAGGCTGAGTAAACTTTGGAACAACTTGGATCCGGAACGAGACAAGTTTCACAGTAACCTATGACACTTCTGGTTTAGCAGTCAAGCGTCTTAATTACAATAATATTACAATATCAGCTGGTCGGCGAATGGCAAAAATTTCGATTTTCGGACACTTTCGTTTTAGAAACTATCCCTCCAAAAGTCGTAGGGAATTCAGAGTAGTACTTACTTTTTGGTAAGATCCCCATCCAAAAGTTTTGTTAACGATATCCTTGCGGATAAGCTCGAAATAATGGATTGTGCAAATGTTGCGCAGTACGCACGCGGTCTCGCTTGAATTAGAATACTTCCGACCGCGTAGAGTGCAACTTTAATGAAAAGTGAAAATGAATTTACGTTGTACGCAATAATTATTCCGAAAATTGGAGGTGATGTCGCCAGTTCGGAACCCCGTTGGTTTCTAATCCAGCCGATATATTAAAACAATTTTAAATTATTTACACAAAATTGATAATATTATCACGTGCACCTTAAATTAATATAATAAACAATAATAAGTGCTTGGGCACTCACGCAACAGGCTTTGGCCTTGCATTACAGTTATTTAATAAAGAAGAGAAAAAATTAAATGATTCAAAGTTTTAGGCTTTTTGAAATTACTTGCAAGGACCGCTGCGTTAAAATTTCGACAGGTTTTTAGATTGGCCCTTTTGTTTTTTTGTCGCAAAGTAATTTTAAATTGTTTCCGAATGAAAGTCACTAAAAAAGAAAACCTTCGTAATTCTAACTTTGAGAAAGTTGCAAGTAATTTTAAAATGCAAATAATTTAAAATGAAATTGCTTTAACAGGCGCACCACCGTTTGAACTGGAAACAAACGAACTGTGTTGGCGTATAATTGTAGCGTTCTTCTGGCCCCTTTTGTCTCATATTCCATGAGTACATGTACTTATTTAAGTGTACATATAAAAATTTAATGGGGTCCAGGGGTGAAATCCGTTCAATTAAGTTATGGAGATTCCTCCCCTCTACATTTTACTATCTTTAACGTTTATATAATTTATTTTTTATATAAACATATATATATATATATAGCTTTTCCATATTCCGATTCCTTCTGAACTAATTCATTAAATTTCCCGTACCAGTGTACTGCAATTTTCCGTCATTTCTGTATTTAAAAGGTTGCATTCGTTCAAAATATTCACCTGTCCTGCTCATGACATCTAATACACAATCATCCGTCTCCGCTTTATATAATAGAGGTCATCATCATCATTTATCCACTCGATATTCGACTGTGGGAAGTACCGTCCACTAGCGATGAGTTCTGAGGTGACTAATTAAACCCGGTTTTTTCCGGCGCACATTTCTTTCCACATATGTAACATATAAAGACGTCAGCGCCAATGGGACTGATCTTCACAGATTTAAGGAGACGATTTTCTTTTTTCGCGTCCCTCGCAGTCTGAAAGTTTCGATCCGCATTCTATAGGACACTCGTTGTTATTGCTTCGCACCAACCTATACGGTCAGCTGCCAGTTTCTCCCACTCCTTCGGATTTAATTCGCAATCCTTTAGAATTAGTTGCGCCCAACGACATCGTCCAATGCAACGTTTACCATCCGATAGTTGACCTTAAAAAAAAACTTCTTCCGGAAATCACTCTAGACCCCTTGCATTTACTCTGGGCTTTTACTATCTCGACGGCATATTAGAGATGCAAAGAGGCCCACTGAATTTGTGATGAGCAATACACGCCGGTAATGGTAGCTATTCATACATGATTCCACGTAATTCTGTATCCCAGCGATGTACTACCATCATTCAATCGGATCGCGTGCACCAAGTCCTGATAGGAGCAGGCTGCTGGTGCTGCGCCGCTAGCTTCAATAGATTTTTCTCCGTCAGTTTCATATCTCTTGATCGTTTTTAATACGATTTCCTACATATTCTCTCGTTGTGGATGTCTGTTTTGCTCGCATTGATCTTTAGATCATATCTAGAGAATTTCTCGATTTTTAGTTAAAATAATTTATTACGATGTACAAAAGTGATTTTTTTCTTAAAACTGATTCGACGGACGAGTACATTATCGTAAAATAAAATTAAAGGGTACCACGCAGACTTGGAGCAACGGGAGAAGGGCAGCAAAAATAGTCCTTATTTCGATTCTAACGAAACTTTAAACATTTTGCGCGAACGACATTTTAATCGGATTTTGCAACGTTTTTGAAATGTTTTCTCATTTTCGCATGCGCCTTCAAAAGCTGCCAAATCGGCCCTTTTAATTCGAACATTTCTCGATGAAAGCTGCAAAAGTACAATGGCTTACTTCAGGTAGGCTATTGTACTACTTTGGTCGGTTAGTAAATTTTCCATGGATCAACAGAGGAGACCGGTATTTGATTTTGTCGAGACTCGCTCGTAAAATGGCGCTAAATTTAGTTTGAAATTAATTTGCAGTTTAGCGGGCAGCTAATCGTGACCGAGCGAGCAACGAATAGAGAAAGAAGCGTTTAATTTATGTTTCGGCCGCTTGCTTGCATTCGCGTAAACAGGAAAAAAAACGCTTCCCGCTCAAACGTGACACGCTTTTATATCTGTCTATTATACAAAATAACAACCATCTTCGGGCCGCTCTGGAAAAACAATTTACTCGCTGCATCGTCGAACTCGTTTTTTATTTACTTATTGCCGCCGACACGCTGCGGCTACACCAGCTCGTAAACTGCTCGCAGAATGTGTACAAAAGTTATCGGGCTTCCTGAAAAAAACCCGAACCTTCCCAGCTACAAATCTGCGCCTATGATCGCAATTTAACTGCAACGTAAAAAACATTCTCAGCCCCTGGTACCCGTATCGGGTTTTTATTCGATTGCCTATCGTCCATAAGTGCTACTTCGAATGTCGTCGTCCGAACACCACAGTGTGTGTTTACCTCCGATCACTCGTTCGTCATTCGGTCGCTGCGGTTTTACCATTCGAACTCTGGTCTTTTGGTTCACCGGAAGCTCAAAGAAACATCAGTACGGCTGAAATTGAAAAGCACAAAACGGATAAAAAACCAACGAGCAATGAACGAGAAAGAAAACGCGGGCTATCACCTGTCGCCGAACATGAAGCTTCGCGCGTCTGACTTACATCGTCGGCAAATTTTGCAGAGATTAAAAGATGATGTAAACACGAACGCGCGTAGCGCTATAAAACACGCCAGTGTTTCAGACCGTTTAATTTACCGATGGTGTTTACAGTTGAAATTCGTTCGAATCCGAATTGTAAATAAACGGGGAAATATCTAAAGCGATAAATACGAAAAGAGCTTAATGTGATAACAGAGTAGAATTTATAAATGTTAAATATACATTTTTTCCGAGTGGGTGGGGGGGGACAACTCAATTGGAACGCAAGGTGATAATAATAAATATGTAATCAGTCGAATCAAACATATATGTAATTAGCGTCCTTCTAACTTAAATAATGTTTTTTTTTTAATAAAATCCTTCAATGAAATATTTTCACGTTTATTGTGTAAAATTTTTTTTTAAACATTAAAAAATTTCAAACTTGCAAATATTTTTATAAATTACTTAGTACGTAAAAATTATACTCAAGGAACTACACTACACCAACTGCACTTCGTTTGTGGGGGAGTAGATAGTTATTCAACCCGTGAAAATTATACTTTGTAACGCTCGTGTATTAATCTAGTATGGAATTCGAGTCGGATAGAACCACACACTTCTCAACAAAACTACTAATATTCGAGTGATGTACTGAAGTTTCTTTTGAATCCACTGATAAATTACAGTAGATTAATTTTTCATATAATCGATTTAGTAATAATAACTATTTATAAAGAAGACAATAACATTAAAAATTCGAAAAAAAAAAAAAAAAGTTTTAA
The DNA here is from genome assembly GCA_039619475.1 of Icerya purchasi. Classification (NCBI taxonomy): domain Eukaryota; kingdom Metazoa; phylum Arthropoda; class Insecta; order Hemiptera; family Monophlebidae; genus Icerya; species Icerya purchasi. Next base: position 292,127,801 of record CM077115.1, on the reverse strand, counting down.
ATCAACATTTAAACTAATCCGACTTAGCGATCGGAGAAATCTACTTTCACTGAAGTACTTTTTTAAAATTTGGCATCTTTCTCATAATCCTGTCTACGGTAAAATTATAAATTCAACAACTTATACCTCGCTTTGTAAATCAAGAGTACCGTTCACCTAGACCACTAGCAGTGCACTGCAGATTGCTCTGCAGCAAATTTAATATCGAAATTCGGGGCTTTACTCATGAAAGACAACATGTGAACAATATGTGAAATGAGCATTAAAAAACATAGCTGCTAAATTATATGAAATATCATAAAGTTATCGTGGCAGTCCGAATGGGAACAGCGTTTTAACGGAAACAAACTATATACAATAAAACCGATCCTTTCCGAATGGCATACATGTTACCGCCGAAGTCGCCGGGAAGAAGTTATATTGGCACGCTTAAGAATCGGACATAGTCCGCTTATATCTTTGAAAAGGACGAATCGCTAATACGTATTGCATGCTCTAGTGTCAGCTATCCATAACCCACATATTTTCCGAATGCGCGAGGTATACTACGAGGCGACAAACATGCATCGGAAATGCAACTTTGGACATTATCTTAAGTAACGATATCAATAATATTAATAATTTCTTTTCCATTTTAAAATTAACAAATCTTTATAATACTTTATAATAATTAGCATATGTAATTACATAGAAGATGCAAATGACCATGCAGTCGAGCATCTTTCAAATAAATAAAAAAAAAAAAAAAAAACTAATTTTACTTGTTCAATAAAATTCTAAGAAATGATATTTTTAATCGAATAGTTCGTAACTAAATGAATTTCAGCTTTTTTCCTAGCGTTCTACAAAGTAGAGAATATCTTTAAGAAAAAAATTAGTAATCATGTTTTTAGAGAAAATTGTTTCAAAAATTGCTGGTGTGACCGAGCTGAAATTTTGGCAGACTTTTGCTTCCCCATTCTACAAAAAAAATAAAATATTTTCTGAAGAAAATTTAAGCAAAATTTCATATATTAATTACCCCCCCCCCCCCAAAAAAAAGATAAATTTTAATACTTTCAATAAGTTCGTATTACATATAAAACAGAAAAAATCGTGATGTCAACTATCATGCCACAAGAGAGCGTATCATTAACCAACTGGTAGTGGATAAAGTATCGAATCTTTTAAATTTTTCTATTACTATTATTGCGCAGAATTTTTTTTTTTTTTTTTTTATTTTTTTTTTTTAATAAAGGTGTGTATGAGGGTTTCCATGTGCCATGTTTAACTACTGGGGCTATTACAGCACATGGAGCCTACTTAAGGGGATTAAACGCGATAGTACAGATCACTGCTCCGCATGAAAAATGAATTCTTCTTTCGATCTTTCTTCAGACCAATTTTCGTTTTAACTTTTGCTGATTTGGTAATGTGCAAAGAACAATCAAAATATATTTTTGTAATCATTTTAGGGTGAAACTCAATATATAAAAATTCTATTAAAGAGCCATACCGATATCGATAGTGCCGTGAAATCATTAACTAGAGAGGTTCAAACAGCGGTAGCTTCGATGTAAACAAAACAAAAAAAAAAAAAATACCCTTAAAATTATCCTGTTCTAGTCGAACAAATTGTTTTAGAAAAGAAAAGGCGCTTAGAGGAAGAGATGGTTTCCAAGAATTCGTCGAACAAAGAATAGTTTAAAAATGAAGTAAAAGAGCTTAAAAAAAATTTCCTATAAATTAAAAATAAAACTTTTAATGATTCTTTAATTAAACTCTCGCTGTTAGTGATTTTATTCTTCGTGACAATATCTAAAAAAAATTACTCCTCCGATAAAATAATGAATCCTGAACAAAAGACGTTGCTACTTATCTGCTAATAGTTTTCAGGACAAGTTTAACGGTTCTGCAAACGGTAAAATCGATGACTTCTTAAAAAGACCCGTTCACTTGTCTTCTTTAATTAGGTCAGTGTCACCAACCTAATTGTAGTATGTAAAGTGGCGAAAAGGAGAAAAAGTCGCAGATTCGATTTTGAACTGTCGATTTTGACCTGTCGTTGACGTTTACAATGAAATATTTCGTATATGCTAATCTCCAGTACGATAAATGTTTACGCAAATTATCAGAATTGCGAAATCGATCCACATTCTGTCGAACGTAAGGGGAAAATTTATGCTAAATAGAGGACAGCCATATTACATTAATTCGGCTTCTTAAATTATCATTCTAACACTGACCAGCTGCATAGAAGCTTAGACATGTATTGCGACGATTCTCCATGTTCAACAAGCCTTTGATCATGTCTAACGTAACAGCATACTATATATATATATATATATATATATATATATATATATATATATATATATATACATAAAAGTTAAAATTATTACCGTCAATTGTTAAATTCATATATCTTTATGTCCGACATTTTCAAATGCATTACTTGTACGTATTCAGAGATACATGCAGGTATAGCGGGAGTAAAGGTTCGGTGCTGGCACCTACTTGTTGCCATTGTGCTCAGTCGATTTGCCTGCGACATTGAACAGGCGGCTACATTTGCTGCCGACAAATTACTTCCGTCACATTCAGATCCGAACAGAATAAATAGTAACCTGTAAAATGCTTTATTTACCAAGGCAGTTTAAGAAATGGAATATGCGAATCTTCGTCTTTTTGTGTCCGAGAGACGCTCTATATATGCAAAATCCATGCATCTATTAGTTTGATAACATCGTCGTTGATGGCAATGTGTCAAACAGGTTTTCCATACTGACTGTTGACGATATGCGCGTACATTTGAACAAATGCTTGTGATCTTGCCTTTCACCGCATTGACATCTGTCGTTGGTGTTCGTTTTCCACATAACGCGATTTACTTGTGTCAACCTGCGCGTAGTCTGTTTAATGTTCTCTCCATTGTGGCCAGTTTAGTGCGTCTTTTGGTCGTATACCTTCCGTTGGAGATACAGGAATCCATCTTTCTTTCCGTATAGTGATTCGATTACTGGTCAACATAGTGCTATTATGCATGAAGGCTTTCCGGGATTTCAGCCTTTGGTCCAATACTATTTGGCCAAACATTGAGTGACGGGGGTCTGTTTCAATTTTCGTCCTTTCAACATTAGTGATAATAGTTCGTCTTATAGGTGGGGGGCAATACCACATGGTAGGTATAATCAGTCTTTGTTGGACGAGGATATCCAATTATAATACGGCACATTCCGTTTAGGGCTACATCTACTTTCCTGGCATGTGTAGATCGACCTCAAGATTAACATCCATATTCCCCTGCTGAAAAACATAGTGCCAAAGCGGTTGTTCTGAAAACTTCCAGTCTAGCTCCCGATTTTGATGAAATCAACTTTCAGATGACGTTGTTACGAGCTGCAACTTTCATCTTTAAACTTTCGCATTGCTTCTTATATCTTAATAAACGGTCAAGGATTACGCCCAGATATTTAGGATGTTCGCAGTGGTTCAGAAGTTGGCCAAGCCATGTTAACCTTAGCCTGCATTTCGATCGGGCATTCTTCAAGTGGAACGTGGAAACTTGGGTTTTCTCTGGGTTTGGGTTTAAACTATTAGCCTTATAGTACTTGTCTAGTTCGTTCAATACGTTTTGCAGTTTGTCCTGGATATCGGAGTGTGTATCTCCTTGTGCTGTAATTGCCAAGTCGTCGGCGTATAGAAAATGTTTTGTATCTTGACTTATCGGTTGATCGTTTGTATATATGTTATATAGCATGGGAGCCAGTACGCTGCCTTGTGGCAACTCAATCCGTTGACTTTTCCATCGGCTATTCTTTCCTTGGTGGGACACATAGAACTTCCTTCCTTCTAGCAGAGCTCGAAGTACTTTCGTGAAAGTGAAATATTTATTTAATTTGTATATTTTCCCGAAGAAGCTTGTTGTGATTTACTGTATCATAAGCTGTGCTAAGGTCCACAAATACGGCACCAGTAATTTGGTTTCTCTGGTAACCATCTTCTATGTGCTGAGTGAGGTTTAGTCAGTTGGCTTTCACTTGACTTCCCGCTGCGGAAGCCAGCTTGCTCCGGGATTAAGTGTTCGTTAATGTTTCCTTGAATACGATGCAGCAGCGATCTCTCGAACAGTTTCAATGGTTTGTCATAATAATGATATCGGTCGAAAACTCGACCCAACATTACACAGTTCTTTCACGGTTTTAAAATCGCCACCACGTGAGATCTTTTCCGCAGTTTTGAGACCGGGCCAAGCTTAATAATGAGGTTAAACATTTTCACGATCCATTCCTCAACTTTAGAGCGTAATTGTTTCAGTTGCTCAGCGTAGATTCCGTCTATTCCAGCTGCCTTCTTATTTTTCATCTTTTTTATTACTTCAGTTATACTTCATCCAGTGTAAATAGTTTTTCGAAGTGGCTATATTCTTCTTCCTGGGGGCTACGTGAACTCTGTCTTTTGGTTTCCGATTTTTAACGAGCAGACTAGCTATTTCATTATCACGTTTGAGTGCGTGCTTTTAGTCTGCTCCCCGTTCAGTCGTTTTAGTAGGCGCCATGCTTTATAGCTGTTCGTTTTCATATCTAATTCTTCCAGTAATTTACCCGACTTGTTACCATCTTTCTTCTGGCAAAGCTCCGATAATTCCGTCTCCTAGTTTTATTGTCTCCTTGTCGAAGGGTGCTTGTTCATATTTCGCCAGATATAATTCCAACTTGTGTTTTAGCTCATCGTTCAGCCCGGGTATGCAGTGCCGCCTGCACCCCCGTGGCATAGACCGTGTAGATGTTCTTCTAATGATCCGGACAAATCCTCATCATAATTCTTTGGAGAACTCTATTATCTGCCGGAAACTAGTCCAGTCCGCTTTTTTTGAAATTAAACCATCTTCTGAAGGGGACTGTATTGGGCTTGATTATTGATTTTAATTCGAGCACGATGGGACGATGCTGCGTTTTTGGTAATGCATCCAGGATTTGTTTCTGGCACATAGGGCTCATGGAATCGGACACAAAAATTAGATCTGGGTTGTATGCACGGCGCCATCGTCTGCTTCGAAAGGAGGGTGCTAGCTTCGAGTCATGTATCAAGGAATATCCATTCACTGAAGCCAACTGTTCGACCTTCTCGCCATTTGGGTCGCATTCAGCATAGTCCCAAGATTCACTGTGACTGTTTAAATCGCCCCTACAATGATCCTATGTGGTTTTAAAAACTGATGGTGCTAGGAAGGCAAACTGGTTATTTGGTGGATTATACACTGACGACACAGTACAGTGTTCCGTCACCACTGTCATATTATTTCAACATTGTTAAAGTTGGTCACGCCGTTTGGTAATGTGTATAGACCACTTCTCGCATAGACAGCACTTCCGTATTTGGAATGTCGCATTTCAGTAACTAGACTGAAGCCGCTGATTCTAATTGCACTTTTCTCCGCGGCTAAGTGAGTTTCTTGTACGCAAAGGATATCGCAGCAATTCTGTTTGCATAATACCGACAGGAGCACAGCTTTCTCTTTTGTCGATATTTATCGAGATCACCGTTAAAGTTGGCCTTGAAAAAGACCTTTTCTTTTCTTTACTACCTTTTGTAGTATGCAGCGTCTCGGTGGAGGCAGAATTAGCCAGCGCTTTGGATTTAAAGTTCTCGGCAAAATTCTTTAATTTATTCATGATGAGTTCTTGAATAGCGCTGTCCAGGGGCACCACGTGCAGGTTCCTGCCTTGTCCCCAATATGCGAATAAATGAATGTAAATCAGTTCCAATTTATTAATAGAAAAGTCACAATTTCAACCGTTAAAGGAAACAACACCTAGTTTCCTGAGCGAACAACAGCTACTTAAGATTACGCTTAGATAGTTGCTTAGTCTGGAAGAAGCATATAATACATATATACGAAGTAAAATAAAGAGAATCAAATATTCTTCATCACCAATTTATTACTATATACATTTATGTATGTGCGTGTGTCTGATAGAGTGAAAGTAAAGTAAGTCCCATACCCTTGACAGGGCGAAGGGAATTATGAAGTTAAAGTTCAATCAGAGCGTGTGTATATACATATATATATATAACTCGGCCATTTTGGCTATGCCCCTTGGCCCCTTTTGCTTTCATTTCTGTCCCTTTCTCTTCTATACTTTGTATAAAATTATCAAAATTTACAACGCAATTGAAATAACATAATCACAAAAATCTTATCCTAACATTTAACTTCCATTGTATAAAATTAAGACATTGTTTCGTTACATAAAATTGTGACATTTTTTAAATAACAATAACAAAAATCCTGTAAAATATTACAAACGTTACATAAAATATGGGGCCTTTTTTCCTAATAGGGGGTAGCCTAAGAATTACGTTGTAATTAATATATATATATATATATATATATTCATGTGAGCTTTAGAAACTTGGCTACCAACGCATGTCGAAACTGCCGCCTTGGCTCTGACTAACGAATCTGTTTTTAAAACAATATATTCCAGGGATTCATACTGTAACAGGGATAAAATGATTTTCAAACAAAATAATACCATCAATGGTGTTTGTTTTGCATATTTCACCAATTACGCAGAAATAAATTAGTAAAGGTAAACACATATTCTTTCAATTTACCTGGGAATAAATTAAGTAGCCTTGAAAAAGGCTATTTCAAGAATGGAGAATGAACAATAAGGGAAATAAAAACAACCGGAATGAGGATTTAAACGATAACGGAGAATCAGAAAAGGCGAAATGACGAGGGATAATCCAGGAAGGTGATATTAAAAAAAAAAAAAGGTGAAAATTAAGGAAAAGGAAACAAAAACAGAGATATATACCTGCATGAAAGGCAAAAGGAGAAAAAAACAGCATTGAAATAAGGAGCGAAAAGTAATTAACGGGAATACCGACCTCGGAGCAGCAAAAATCTGGCAGTAATTCCCGATAGTACTTATCGCTAATTAATAAATATAAAACCGCTTTAAATCGTATACAGCATTTGTGGATAAGTAACACTAGTAAGCTAAGTAGAATACGTGTATTCATTATTGATGGTTTGTATGAAATTCTGCCGCGAAGTTCCGATTACCTCCAGGCCTAGCTGAAACATTCTTACGAATTGCCGTAGTCGAAAGAAAAAAAATTTCAGTCCAAAAAGCGAACTATTCTCATTCTTCTTCGGCACAGTCTATAACGGTGCCTCTTCCATTATTTTAATGCGACTCGCACCGTGAAGTTTTATTATGGCTACTTATCGTTGCTTAATTTTTATTAACTCTCTTAAAATCATACGTATTATACGCATCGCCTATACCTGCTGCTCACGATTAACGCAATATATATTATACGACTATACCCGCTGCTCACGATTAGCGCCATATATATTATACACGTTGCATATGCATCTTGTCAACATCGATCAGTCGACCATTGTTGTGTTTTATTACGTATTGTTAACGCGTAATTTACTTCCGGCGTTTCGAATTTTGTTTTTTACCGTTGTTATCAAGAAAAGTTCCGTTTTAATGTCATTAAATCTGTTAACTATAGAACTGCTATTTCTTTCGTTTACTGTTTATTGCTTGGTTTGCTAATTTGAACAACCAGGAATTAGAGAAACAATTTCGATTGTTACGATACCTATCCGTAGCAGCTTGCTGGTTTTCCTCGACCGGGTCTTTTCCATTTCAATTGAAATACATTCCCCGGGACTACTCTCGTACGATTGGTTCGTAATATTTTAAAAGGTTTTCTTGTCTATGATCTCATATAACAAGGAAATACATATTTATCAGGTGAGGATGTTTATCATCTTTTTTTTTTTAATCTCTCTCTCTCTCTCTTCAGTTGCATTGCTCGATTCCACGCGTCGTGGCCACCTGTTTGTACATTTTAGCTATACAGAATAGGCTAGTTCATGGCAACTGTTTATATGTAGTACGACTATGTGTATATGCAAAGCTACACTTGGAACTGATGAGTAGTCATTTGATTTATATCGTTATACAAATGAAATTCTCCGTGTGTGTGTCTACCGTATACTAACTAGCGCGCATATGATGGTATAGTTTTCCATTGCCTTCCATATGATTTTACATATTGTATTTAATTTAATTTTTGTAATAATTTCTGTCGTCGTCTAGGATCGAACTCAAGACTTCCATAACGGAAGCTAAGCGCTCTAGCGACTAGGCTATCGCGACGATATCTGGATTTAGTTGAAAACAATCAATGCGAAAAGTGCGTGAAACAAAGCTCGCTAACTCAACTTATTACGGGCAGTCCAAAAAGTATGAAGAACAGGTAGTAAAATTAATAAAAGAAGCTTATCGCTAAAAGTGAAATAGCTTAAGCATTTACATAAATGAGGACACCGAAATTAGAATATAAAAATTAATTTGTTACCGAAAATAAATTAGACAAATGCCGGACCCAGAAGAAAAAAAAGAAAAAAACTAAGTAAACTGGTACACGGAATTTACTTAGGACCTACGAGAGACGCATTTCTACATGGGCCATCGGGGAACCGAAATCTTCGAAATACTATCGCATACCCATGCCGTCAGCTCGCCTTTATATAATCGGTTTTAATTAAATCACCGGCTATCCGGATTACAATAAAACTTGGGCGACCGTATTTTCATCTGTAGAATAAATCCTAACATGTCTGACCGAGCGATTTAATCGGCCGTTAAATTTTACATCGAACAGGCTGGAAAAAATAAAACTTAATATTAATCTGCGTACCTGAATTAGGGACGTCCTAAAATTTATTATTATTACCGTTACTGTTATTATCATGATTATCATTATTATCATGATTATCATTATCATTGTCGGCGTAAAGGGGACGAAGAGATAAATTGAAATTGCAGCGTGCTTATAGTGAAGCAGCGCTGAAATAAGATTATTAGGTATGTTGTGTACGCGACGATATTATTTTACCTAAATAACAGGATGATCTCATTTAAGGTGGGTGAATGGAAAAAGCAGCTATGGCAGCCGAGGAAAATAAGTAAAGATACGGCGGTAGCGGATGAAGTAAGATAGTGTGTGAAAATGTTGGAAACGGTTATTAAAGCCGATTTATTTACCGCTAATAATATCGTTTCGAAAACGACTTGCAGCAACTAATACCCGGGATAATGTCTTGCCTTTTCTCTATATGTCTACCTACTTTACAGTTTTGTAACCATGGGAACCAACGCCATGCATCAGCCATGGCTCTCTTCTCTCGCCCTAATACCGACTTACACACGCACCCACATACATGCAGAAATTAGATTTAACATTCGATGGAATTTTTAAGCTGAACGAGCAGAGTTTTCTCCACCTTTCCGACGATTGCCACATTTCCACTGCGCCGCGTGCCGTCATCTTTTTCCTCTTTCCGAAGTATTGTCCTGTCGAACCCTCTTCGAAAAAAGACCATGTGATAACTCTATTTGCTCAGTCGTACTCTTTACACTTTTTTCTCTCTTTCTCTGTCTTTTTATTTTTAGAATAAAAGAATAAAATTTATTTGCGGCAGAAATTATGTAGGCCTCAATGTAACCAATCCATACACGGAAGTATATATATATATATATATATATATATATATATATATATATACTTATATATATATACTTATATATATATATACTTATATATATATAGATATACACAGCGGGAGGAGTGCTTTTGATAAAAGGACATCTCTTCGATGATCCAGTTATAATTTCTAAGTAGAAAGAAAAGATTTAGTCTAGGCGATAAACGGTTGACTTTCCTTCAACTTTGTTACTATTTCATTGATAAATTTTTTGGGAAAACAAGAAAAGCCACAATACAAAATCTACAAAATAAAGATTGCGGGGTGTAAATTCGTTTCCTTTTTTTTTTTTTTTTGTTTTTTGAACTCGGCACAAAATCGTTAAACAAGCCCTCGTCCATAATAAAATATTAATCGTACATTTATTTATTTTTACTTTCTGGAAAATAAACACTAAATCAAAAACAGTGCTATGATTTTTCATGGTTTTTATAGAATTCGAAAAAGTAGTTTAAATTTTTCGTTTTACTTTTACAAATTTGAATGAAACTTTTTTACGCAATTAAAAAAATAATTTAAAATGTAAAACAATCGATTAAAACGTAAATTTAAATTCGTATGACCAGTGTCGAAGAACACGAGTTCATAACTGTAATAACGAACCGATATATTATTCAGAATTAGTCTTGCGAATTAAAATTAATTTTGTGTTTTTATATGTTGACTGTTTTATTATTTTTCAAATTTTTTCATCTATAAAATTTTCGGAATAGTCATTTTTAAGTGTAGTTTAGTTTTTGTGTATAGATACAAGTTCACTACTTCTTGTGTCCGTTAGCACGCCAGGAGATACCGTGATCTTGAATTTATATTTCCATCTTCCGAATAGCATTTTAATACATCGACGTAATAAATCAAATTCGCATTAGCTGCTTACATTAGTTTCGGTAAATTTTGGCTTTTGTGTACGACACACTTTTGACCGACTGGTCTCCTTCGTTGTCCTCAAATTCTAGGAGACGATTAATCGTCAACGTTTTTAATCATCAAGTCGACGATATCTTCTGAAATATGTACCCCCCTATCTGCACGTGTCAACCTATGTCACTTCTACATCGGCGACGACTAAGGTTATCCATAGATTTTTACACGTTCACGGCATTTGTACCCGGTTCTGTCCAAAATATTAATCGACTTTCAGGGGTTTTTCGTTGGTAACGGAAAATTGTAAAGGGCTGCTAACTGATTAAATATGTGTTAGATGTAGATGAGTGAGGTGCACAATGAATTAAAATAGTAATCTATTCAATATTGTTACAATATTAAGAATCAGATGAAAACGGGGAACGCGCTTAAACGAACCGATTCCGAGTTTGGCCGGTGTGCTTGTTTACTTTTCTAATAGGTATTCATGAAACTAAGTCTAAGAGCTCGGCGATAAATTGCATACAATCAGTTAGTGGGGCACACACGCATTTGCGATCGTGCTTGTGCACGGATTATCGCCTTCATTAAGATGAGTGGCTTAATTCACCACATTTAAATTATCCCCTCTCCCTTGTGTGTGCTGTAATGACCATAGTAGTTACACACAGCACATACAATTTAAGGTGGAAGAAAAAGAAAAATAGCGATGATATATTTATAAATACATATTTTTTAGGCGGTTCTTGCACACATTTATATCCAGCTAGCGTGTGAAATATAGGAATTCGTTGAATACCTGATTATTTTGTTTAACTAAACAGTATAAAGCAATAATGATGTTAATGTATTCTTTATGAAAATTATTTTACATTATTGAATAGGCCTGTTTTTTTATATAACAAACAAAATACTAAAGATTGTACGAAAGGAAATAAATGTTATAAGCGCTGAATTTCCAAATAATGTGTTCAACTGATAGATAACTGAATTTACAAGTTGTCTTTATAAAAACCCAGTTTAAATACACGTTATCGAGAAAAAGACGTCGTTTTTTGCGTGTATTAACTATATATACTACACGAAATCGGTTAAGGATTATTCGGGTGAATTTTAACGAAAATCGAACAACGCATGTTCAGGTTCCATTAACATAGGCTGATAATGCATTTTCCACTGAAGCGTTTCTTACACAGCGGACATAATACCGGAGAATTTCCAGAACCACAATTGCAGTTCTACGAATATATAAAAATTCTTTTACAACGGGTGTTTTATTAAAGTCTATTAATTTATAACGAAAGTCATTCAAAAACAAAAAGTAATTCTCGTTTTGTCTGTTAATATCTCTCTTATATTTTTTTGTTTTTTGTTGTGGGACTTATTAACCTTGATTTACCCAGAAACAATTAGAAAGGGAAATTAATTAGTTATATTTTGATGCGGTCAAATATTACTAGTACAGAGAGGAATAAACAATGAGAACGATGTGTGGAGAAGGAAGGATATAGAAAACACAATACACGGAGTATACCAATTCGCAGCAAATTAGAAATTAGAACACGCCCGATTGAAAGAAATTAACACTTAATATTAGCATAAGCCCTTCGTTTGGGCAGAGAGGACAATATGCAAACAACTAAAAACGAAAACAGGAGGAAGATAATAGGTTTTAAAACACAGGCAGGCGAATAATGGAGACAGCAACAGAAGAATGACGAAATGAAGGAAACAGAGAGAACCACAAATTCGCAGGAAGACTGGGTGGAACAGATAAAAAAAAAAAACAATTGTTAGAAAAAGAGGAAACGTACAAATCAGACCAAAACCTAAGATGAAAACTTTTACACAGCGCAAGCGGATTAGAAGATGAAACTTTTCGTAAGAAAAGAAGTGGGAAGAAGCAGAGACCCGAGCCAAGGAGTCCGACGCTTCATTATCAAAAATGCCCGAATGGTTGGGAACCCACAGCAAATCAGAGAAGAAAGAATGAGCGTAGTATACGGAGAATAGTAAAGTAAAAATTAAATCAAAAGCAATATTGGAGGGGTTTCGCGTATTTATGTAAAGATGGCATAAAGTGAACTAAGTATTAAAGTTAAAAAAAAAATGTGCAAAACTGATTTTGCACTTTTACGGGTTAGGAAATATTTAAAATTTACATTAAAACTGAATATACTATAAAATCAAACGAGAGAAAATATTGTTGACGAAGTCGGATATGGTAGAATTTATATCCGATGGGAATTCGAAAGGGATATCTCGGACCGGCAACAACCAAGTCTCGTGTTATTTCGCGTCCTGTCTGTTCCGATTTGAGGCCTGCGGTTGCGTAAGACGATTAACTTACCAGAACGATAATACGGCTATTGATCAACGAACGATATAAACAGTCTGAAGATAAGAACGAATCTCGCAATCTGAGAACGGCGACCGACAGGCGTTAGTTCGAAATAATGGGCACGAGAAAATAATGGCAGATATTGCGTCGTGTTTGGTGAAAATTCGATGAAAAAGTGAATCGCGTCGACAAAAAGAGAAGATGCGCTAACGAATGACATCGGTTACGTCTCGACGAAAATAATAGATGGATGTCTGTCGCCGGCCCAGTTGATAGACAACTGCATTGTTCTGTTCGCAACAAACGGGCTGCTTGCTTGAGGCCGCTCAAAGATTTATTCGGATGTCACCGCTCAGCGCATCTTGTTCTAATAATCAAACGCAACTTGAGCTGTCCTTTCAGCGCGGCAAACTCATTCCTGAAATCTTGCCACTACCTATCTACCCTTTCTAGCGGCCCTCTCTCCGATACAAATGAAAACGTAAAAATGTATCGCCGCTGATCATTACAAAATCCAGTTATTATTCCCGTTCCACATTTATTTTGGCATATTTTTATATTTTTATCGATGGCGACGATATACAAACCCACTGAACTGGAATATTGTCACTCCGGGCCAACTCAGTCGTTAGCTCACCGACTGATTACGCTCAGATTTAACATCTAGCTACACAAATCCTGCTCCTTCAAATACACAAACACGCTGTTTTCCTATTGCTTAATACGCTCCGATTTTAATTTTTAATAACTTTGTCTTATTTTGTTTTCAAATTTCCCGATTTTCAGTTATATTTTCCTTTTGGCGGTGACTTCAACGAAATCAGCCCCACATGTGTAGTCATCAACTAGAAAGGTTCGTAAGATTAAATTCAGACCTTTCCGAGCAAATGTTCATAAAATTTCGTTTTGAAACAGACCCTTCGTAACATACGCATAATATTTTCTTTTTTTGTCTCGTAACTTTTTTATTTAATTCTACTTGCAGATGACCTGCTTATAACTCATCTAGAATGGTGTGAAATGTTTTACTAAGCGTTTCTGTACGAAATGGGGGCATGACGCTGAAGAAGACAAAATAGCGGTTAAGAGCCTTGGAAATGTAAATATACTTTTATAGATTCTAAAAATAACACATGCTCGATCTCACATATCGGACATGTTCTAAAATGAATGGATCCAAACCGAGAGCTGCTTATATGTAGTTAGGAATTTACGCTTTGAGGACACATCATGTGCAATAAGAAGTAGAAAACACTGCAGACAATACTGAGAAGGAAAATCAAAGGCCGTCTACGTAGAGAAAGCAGATCGCGGTTAATAAAAGTACATAAATGGACAAAGAAATCGATACACATGTGTAGAGGGAAGGAAATGTTCGGAAGTATGTTCGATAAAGGCGCACAAAGAAAGAAGATATAAACCAATCTTCATTATTATAATGGTGAAAGATGTACCTATTTATTTGCATTATCATAGAGGTTGTCTTGAGAAGTTTTAATGGAGTGGTTTCTCGTTGTCTTTTCCATCGCAGCGTATTTGTCGGTTCGCTTGGTCCCCGGTGTTGCCAAATAGTGTTCAATCTACTGCTATTCCAATCCACCCGATCTCTATCAGTAGCTGATGCTGGAAGCGCTGTTGTCAGAGTAAGTGTTTATTATATGGCGACACGACTTGCCGTGTCACCAATGGTGTCTTCAGGTCTTGTATGGTTTTAGGCAGGCAAGAACTACTACTCTTTGTACCCCCTGTGCCATTAGAAGCCTATTGGTTCGCGGCTGTTTAATGTTTATTCGCAGCTAGCCAATATATCTACTGACCGTTCTGCCATACACCACTCGCGGACGCATCCCGTTCCGGTAAGCTCCGGACCGAGGAGGTACAAGTAGCCCTGAAATGAAAAATTGACGCGTTTAGAAGTGAACTTGGCGGAAGAATCCCATGGACAGCGAATCGCACAAACAACTCGATTTTAGACCAATTAAACGTAGAACAACGTCTCTCGATTATTTGTCAAAAGAGAATTATGAAATACCATAATACCACGAGAAGGGAAAAATAGATAACGTTGAAAAATGTATTATGACCGGTCCAATAAAACGAGTAAGGCCTCGTAAAAGACCGCCTCGAAGAGTGATAGACACAGGTACTAAGCGATCGAACGCGAACCACGGCAATGAGAAGCAGCCAGAACAGACTGGAGACAACTAGTACTTGGTAGATTAAACGACTATGAAGAGTATTTAAAATTATTTATTAATTTACTTATTTTCTTTGCGTTTGTTTCGTATCGATTTAAAATTGTTTTTCATAATAATTCGAGTCACCATTTATAGTAAGGTTAGATTAAAAAGTGGTACAAACAACGACATTATTGCTTACGGATCAGAGCCAAAAGGGGTGCGCGCCCAGATGTGGCGAATCGTTCTAAAATACTGAATTATAGGCTTAACGTGGTACCGCTGGAAACGGAAAAGATCAATGAAGAGAGACGAATACGGGTCTAGTTATTCATGATGATGGGAATATTTCGACCGACCGGATGGTGAACTTCAGTTACAAATTCAACCTGATACGATAGCTTTTTTTTTTTTTTTTTTATTGTTTATTTGAAAATTTCACTCCGAAATAAACTGAAAATAAAAATTTATAATATTAAATGTTTACGGTGATGGTTATTGATCATAAATAATTTTTGGACACAGCTGTGTTAGAAATGTATATTTGTCATTTCGGAAGGATTACAGCAACCATCACCAGAAAAAACAACAACTTGTTTTAAACAAAATTTGCTTTCGGATGATGGTTGGTGTAGTTCTTCCGACATGTCACATATGCATTTCTAACGCAGTTGTGTTCGAAAATTATTTATGATGAAAAACTCATAAGCGTAAAATAAAAAACCAAACATTTCCAACCGCATTTCGAATTAGTTTTAATATAGTGCCCGACTAATAAACGTGAAAAGTAAAAACGTCCGATACGGGATTTTCATTTAGTTCTGGCAATAACAATTCCGGTCTGTGACACTGCCTCTGTAACTGCGTAACATGTATTCTAGAAGAAACTGGTTCCGTTAAACATTGACCGTGCAACTAGCGACCACCAAGTTATATTAGTCTGGTCTTGCAATCTGAACCTATGTCGGTGTTTTTATCTTTAATGAACTTTTTAAATGTAATTTTTAAATTTTTTTTTTTTTATAAGGGTGTGTATGAGGGTTTCTTCCATGTGCCGTGTTTAACTACTGGGGCTATTACAGCACATGGAGCCTACTTAAGGGGATTAAACGCGATAGTACAGATCGCTGCTCCGCATGAAAGCTAATATAGCTGCGACCGCGGGCGGAGCATTTGACAGTGTATCTTAGAACTAGAGGAAGTAGTGAAGTGAATGGATCGTGGTACTGCAAATGAGAGAAATTCGAGGAGTAGGTGATAGGTGGATGGGGCGCTCGATTGACTACAAAAGGGACAGACATTTCGGGGTACCTGGCTTGTGAATATGTAGCTGTGCGAGAGAGTTGTATGTCCTATTCGGAGACGATTCAGGACAGAAAAATCTGTGCGGGAAACTCCGTCTTTGGGCCACAAAGGCTCCGTGGTTGTTTTTATGCTTCGGAGAGACGTACTTGAAGATCTCCATTACTGTTGCCATTCTTCTCCAGTTTGCTGCATAAACAAATGAGCCAATGTAGGGCGAAGAAGGAGGTTATATGGTATTGGAGAGAACAATGTCGCCTGAGCTGCTCGATTGACACGCTCATTGCCTGGAATCCCAACATGAGCCGGCACCCATAGGAAAGACAACCTGTATAATAGCAATGGACCTTCCTTGCCAAAGGGTTGTTGGATTTAATCTTCGAGATGAGTTGAATGGAGTTTAGAGAGTCAGTTATGAGTAGGGCGTTTTGGGACTGGGGGTTGCTTTTGGTGTAGTGTGGGATGCAAAAGACCATCGCGTATATTTTAACGTCCAGTGCTGTACAGCAATCGTGTAGTCTAAATTTTTAAATGTAATTTTTAAATTATCCGTCATATGGGACCAATTTTTAGCTACCTCCTAATAAACAAAAAGAAGAAACGGAAATATCCGAAGATCAATTAAAAAGGTAATGCAATCGATGATTACGTAGACTGATGTAAAAGCTTTTCGGATGAGAAAAAAAGAAGATTTAGGAATAAAAAACCTCTAAAAAAATGGTCTCGATCCTTCGTAATTTCCTTCTTTGCACGTAGCAGACCTTCGAGGCGGTAGATAAACAACGCGCAATGACGCTTTGCGATGTGAAAATGGCGCCGAGTGTGCTGCGCAAGGCTCGGATCAAACGTGAAGAAGCAGAAGAATCGGAATTTCTAATGAATGACTTTTCAGACACGTTCTAAAATGTAAAGGTGCCATGAATGGCATCCGATCTACACGACGGGAGCTGTCTAGGCGTTCGACTGACGGATTAAGCGCAAAAATCGGGAACGTTAAAGAAATCCTGCACACTACCAGGCAAAGCAGCAACAAAAGATGATCATCTTAAGCTACCACTGGACGACTTAAGCTGTGTCAAGAAGTGAACGCGGCGAATGCGCCGATTTCGCCGAGTAATTTATATATGATCACAGAGAATGTTAAATGTCGCCTTTGACGTATTTAAAATGTTATAATTTATTCGGTTCGCATATTAGTGTAAGTTTATAAGTTTGCAGCGAAAACGTCAAAGTTTCCCTCCTAAAATGTGGCATCTAAACGAAGTGACGTAATTTTCGCAAACGGCGTTACACGCATAAAAACACTGACATAGGTGGCGCGGCCGGTATTTAGAAAAAAATTAATCATCTCATATTTGAATGTTTTTTTTTTATTATTATTATTATTTTTATACTGGGTGTTTTTAATTGCTATGATTATTACACCCAGCGTCAGGTAGGTATTTTAAATGCTGATTGTTAAGTTTAGTTTTCTAATCGGGGTAAGAATTTATTTTAATTTCGTCTTGGTTGTCAGGGATGGTTGTATTATTTAAGGGGATTTTTAGTAATTTGAAATTTGAAATTTGAAATTTGAATTGAAAGATTTACAATGATGGAACAAAATAGAATTTGTTACGAAAAAAAAAGGAAAAAAACAACACGTAACGATAATTTTAAAATGGGAACCGAAAAAAATAGAAAAGCCATGTCGGGAATTTACATGGGTAACACTATTTCGTGTTTTTGGTTTTCTGTTTGTTTTCTTCGGTTAATTTTCAGGGTTAGCTGACCGGCGGCCGGGGATAATGAGGTCGTCGACGAAAAGACAGAGGTGTTTCTAGTAGTTTTTCGCCGTCATCGTCGAAATTGCAACCCTTTCTTTTAGCTGCGTATTTCTTTAATTTAGATGTGTTCCTCGGAGATCAGTGGAGCCGCGACCAAATCGTAATGGCAGAAAAGGGTGATTTATCATTTTTTTTCGCTACGCACCTTCAAAGTGCCGCCCGTCTACGTAATCTCGATTAGCGCGCGCGCGCACACACGATTACATGCATTTAAACCGAATTTACAGAGAAGCTGTGAGACGTGGGGGGGGCTTATCTCTCGAACCGCGGCCGATATATGAAATTACGGGTTCTGTGAGCGCCTCAAATGTCGGCAGGCCGTGTTAGTTCGTCTTACTTTTAAAATATATTCTCTTCCGCGAGCGGACGCCAGATTGATAAATGATGCCGCGTCGCTGCGAGCGGGCGGGAAGGACCGAGACCTCAGCGTTACCTCGCTGTGTTGGCGCGCGGGCGGCGCGGGGCTCATTTCCGTTCATTTTCGACTTTGAACAAGACGGCTCATTGCCAAGAGTATTTGCCAAAGCTCTAGTTAGCTCGTTTGCGCCGTCTTACTGCACGCTGCGCCTTATCTGCATAATAATGGTACTCGTGTTACACATGCTACCTGTCTATCGCGCAGCTCGATTGCTGAATAGAAAGTATCACTCTTAGCAGCCGGGCTAGCAGCCGAATAATATCGGCCGAGATATCGCGCAGGCAATCAACCGCAACTCCCCGGCTGCTCCACGCCTAGTAGTAGACCGATATTATTATGAGGGAGATTTAAAAGGAGGCACCAAAGGACCCCTTGTGGAAGCGGGCGAGTGGGGGGGGCTAATTTTCATTTTAAAACCAACTTCTTCTCGTCGTCGCGCCTGCACACACATCTCCTTGTTCCCGATTATTCCGCTCTATTTTCCCTAAATGCGGGAGTGACGTGTTCTCCCGCGGTCTACTATTGTTCGAAGCGTGCTCGACACATCGATACGACGTCCAGGAAAAATCGATCAGCGTGACGCATCGCTGAAAGAGAAATGACGCACAAGCCACCTTCTTAGCCGGAACATAAAAAATGATAACGGCCAAAAAAGGAACTGTTCATTATGAACGCGCGGCCAAAGTAGCAACAAAAAGTAGCCTGCCAGGTGTGTTAACGATTCTCTAATAATAATAAAATCGAACCTGTACGGACGACAAAGAGCAAGCTGTGCCGCTGTCCCATCGTCCCCGTTTTCTTGTTCTCTTCTTTTTTCTCTTCCTTCGACGTAGAGACGGCGACTCTGATTTTTCTTCATCAACCGAAATTGATGATGACAGTTTTTAACTTGCGCCGCAAAATACGTAGCACGAGATTCGCGTTATCGGCTCCTCGTTTCTTCACATGTCCGTCGGAGGCAATAGCTCGAAAGTAATGCGTCGGATAAAGGCGATCGTCGGGAAATGTGCTAAAATTATCACCGGGGATACGATGATAAATTAATGAGCGAAAAAGAAAGATAAGCATTATCGACAGGACACGTTCAAAGAAGGTGGAAAAAGTATTGAAAAAAAGCTTAAGTGTGGGGAAATGAAACGCTCGGGAAATAGAAGTTAAATTCCGAGCTAACCGGAATTCTCCGTGAAATTTTAATAAATCTTTGGAAGGGAGAAGAAGATTTTCAAAGGAAATCCATAATTTTAAATGAGGACGGAAACCGCCAGTGTAGGAATTCACTAATTATGTCGATCATAAGGAACAATTCGGCCAAGCGTGAAATGGATCTCTGAATATAGATGGGAAAAGATAAAAGAATCTCGAAAAAAAAACGAACACGAATGATTGAAGACAAAAAATTTCGAAGCAGGATGCTAAGAATGATGTTAAGTGTTAGTATGTACGCGAAAAATTCCTCACTAGTATAAATTCGAAAACGATTCTCGGTCGGATCTAAATGTGATTTAGATGAGGAAGTAGTCGGGAACATTTCTAACTATAACGTGACTGAAAGAAGTAGCGCTCCGTTTTAGGGTAAGCAAAATGTCCGATGTAAATGTTACACCGTCATCAAAGGTTAATATTAGATAAGTGGTCCGTAATGAAAATGCCACACATCCAAGCGTAAAGTCGTTTTATATTTAATGTTCAACGTTCACTTAAAACTGTTACCCATGCAAATCATTAACACTTAGTAGAACCAATTCCGCACGCCAGCTGCTACTCCAATAAACTCATTCCCCCGTTTATCCATCATACATATCCCGTTCAGTTATCTTTCTTCACAGCTATTATTTCGCCGCTGATTTTTATTCGCAAGTATTCGAGCCGATAGATTTTGCGTTGGTTTATCAAATACAAACTTTGTAGTCCACCATTGATCCTTTACACCTACCTACCGAGAAAGCACCATCTAAATTAGCGACGAATATCTAATGTTACAATCAACACGTTTGTCACCGACCGGGAACAATTTGCTAGGTGGTCATTAGAGTCTTATTAATAG
Source organism: Icerya purchasi (assembly GCA_039619475.1). Taxonomy (NCBI): domain Eukaryota; kingdom Metazoa; phylum Arthropoda; class Insecta; order Hemiptera; family Monophlebidae; genus Icerya; species Icerya purchasi. Next base: position 292,107,267 of record CM077115.1, on the reverse strand, counting down.
CGTCAACTCTAGAAAAATATTTATTTATTACTTCAAAAGCCTTATCTTTTAGACAGCGATGACATTTGATCCATTCGCGTAATCAAAAAATAACCATTATTCAGTTATTGATACTGAGTGGTATTGGATATTTCTCGAAGACGATTCTTCCATATCTTCAGTAACTGTCTGTGTGTCATAAAATCCTTTACGAAAGAAAGATAACTCTAAAGATCAGATACGCAGTCTACCTGCTATTCCTACGTTAACGACTGCTATACTCTTGTCGGTCCAAAATTCAGCAATCCGCAATGCCTCGGAACAACCCGTTGTCGTTTTTCGGTCTTAAATTGCACATCCCCTTAAAGCGGCATGACGGCCAGTCTAACGACTTTTGTGAAAGAAATGAAACCTTTCGATGAGTAACTCGACGCTAAAATCGACTGCGAACAGGGTACACATCTCTCGTATCTACTGTTTGCCATTCGAGTTTCGTTGCCGAATATGATGCTTAAAGTAGTGTGTTAGTAACAGGGCGAGTATTAATAACGCATATTTCAATGTTACTGGAAAACATCATATTGCCACCCTCTCCTATTATTCCTCCGAAGCGATAACCTTGTTTTTGTTTCATCTCTGTACGTTCTCATCCGTTCTTTTTTTCCGACCAGCTCTGATCCAAACGGACCACGTGGTGATGGCGAGTGTTATATCTGATATCAGTGATCGACTGAAGATTCATCTGAAGTACCCTGAATTTGTGACGTCATCGCGTTTTGTTCTACGAACGGACTTGATTCGCTTAACATACTATACTTATTGTAATTCATTCCTTTTCTTCAGCCGGTTTTCCGTTCATCCTATTCTTTCAGAGTATCGATGCTATTTCGTTCCGTTTCATAATAATAATAATAATAATAATAGTAACAACATTAATCAAATTAAAAAGAAACAATACATTAAATTGTTTTACAAAAGATATAAGGTAAAAGAAAAAGATGTGTATTAAACTAACTTCTGAGTTGCAACGTTTTACTAAATATTAAAGATTTGTTAAGTAGTAAAATATATATCTTTAATGCATACAAACATTTATGTACAATTATAAGATTTAATTATTGTATTTACACATATACATACATACATATATATATTATTATTATTATTATTATTTCGAATTAGTCACTGGTGGACTACGTTGTCAACTGGTTCTGCCATTCTTCTTCCTCTCTTTCCATACTGCTTTCATTCTTTCACTGTGTCTTTGTTTTCTTTCTTCGGTCCACGAAACGCCAGTTTTTCCTTTACGTTTCCCCGCGAATCTTTTGCAGTCAAATAATTTCTTCTTTAACGTTGATCGCTGTTCTATATCTTCAGCCGTGATCTTCAGTTCATCCAGGTCTTTTTTGGTCTCTGTATACCACGTACCGTTTATTTTTAGCTTTCGCATGTAACTGAACAACCTTTCAGTAAACCTGCTCGGCTCCATCCTTTGCATATGCCCGTAGAATCGAATTCTTCTTTTCCGGATCTCGGTAGTGATATATATATATATACATAAACATATACACACACGAATATATGTGTATATACGCATATATACACATACATACACATGTTCAATATAATAAATTTAGATATACAATGGAGCATGTATACATCCACTCATACATTTATGTGCTTACACGTATACATCCAGTGATAAACATACTCAAATGACCTTTACGTTTAAGAAAAAATGCATATAATATTTAGAATACATGAGAATATAATATATGCATACATAAATAGGTACATGTGTATATATCTGTATATCCTTAAAAAATCTACTTTTGGTGCAATCGTGACAAGAGGAAAAACATTATTAGTCACGTGACTACATTTTAATGAAAATTTAAGTTGAGTTGAAATGGCAAATAGTAACAATTATCAATAAAATAAACATATATGCATATACGCGCGCACACATATTTACACTCGCAAGTTATATACACACATAAATGCGCATACATACATTAACTGGTAATAAAATACGCAAGGTTTAAAAATATTAATTATCATCATTGTAAAAAATATTAGAAGAGTGTTGTTATAGGGGTTCAGAATTAATTTTGTAAATGTTGGATCAATGACAGAAGCATATATGTAAGACAATAAGATAAAAATAACGTAGATAATTAGATTTTTCAAGTGGGGTAGATGAAATTACTAAGGTAAGTTGTGTAGGACATGATTTGTGGTAGATATCGAAAATAATTATGCAGTACTTTACGTCTTCGTTCATAATTCATCAAATTAACTTCTACAGGTTCAGGCAATCAGTTAAAAAAAGAATAGCTCCCATATATCGAGCCTGATAATGATTGCCTTGTAATTCCGTTTCCAAAGCTGATATTAAGTAACTTTTTATTTTTCATCACGTAGTTTAGAATTTGAATCGTATATAGTTTAGAAATATTTAACAAATTGTTTTTGCCTCAACTATCTTGAACATAAGTTATTTTTTTAAAAATTGATTTTTGTAAGTATTCTAATGGTTTCTTCTTCTTCTTCTATATGCCCTGCCCTCGAAGGACGTTGGCGATCATCTGTTTGACTTGTTTTTTATCATGACTCTCCTGAATATTTCTACACTATCTAGTTTGAACCACTTTCTTAAATTTTCCATCCACGTTGTTCTTGGTCGGCCACGCTTGCGACTACCTTCTATCTTGCCTTGTATTAACACTTGGAGCAGTTCATATTTTCTGTTTCTCATTATATGACCGAAATATTCTAATTTCCTTAACTGAGTTGACAATTTCAGTTTTCTTGTTTAAACGTTTTAATACTTCAGCATTTTTAATTTTGTCCGTTCATGGAATTTTTAAAATTTTACGGTGGATGTCCACATTTCGAAAGCTTCCAACTTTTTACATAATGTCATTGTAACTGTCCAAGATTCGACACTATATAGCAGCAGGACGCTGAAAACATAACACCGAAGGAGGCGTAACTGCAAGTCCAAATCCCGGTTCGTTAGTATCTTATTCATTTTCTGAAAGTGTGTTCTCGCCTGTTCGATTCTGGCTTTTATCTCTGTAGATATTTCCAATCTGTCGTTGATTCGACATCCCAAATACTTTATTGAGCGGGTCTTCTCGATCGTTACATTATTTTCAAGGCGTAATATACCATTAACTGTATTTGTTGCATTACCAATAGCCATCCACTTTGTTTTTGTCGTATTTATATGTAAGCCCATCTTTTTATTACTTTCATTAAGAAGCGCATTCATTAATTCTTGCAAAATCTTCCAGGCGTGTTGCAATCACAACTGTGTATCGTCTGCATATCGAATGTTATTAACCACAATTCCGTTAACTATTACGCCTAAGTTTTTTCCGATGATGGACTCCTCGGAAACTTTTTCTGAGTAAATATTAAATAAAAGGGGGGGGGGGAGGTGAGGTAATTCGCCGCCTTTCCCCAGTGAATTATTCCATATGATAGGACAGGCTGATATAGCGTAAGACATAGCTTACGTACACGTGTACAATAAAAATATTATTGTAGGAAATAAAATATGTAATTTAGTTTTCTTAATTTAGTTGCAAGGTTTACGGGATGTTTGTTCCATAAAAATTTACAGTCTAAATGGATGCCCAAATATTTAATTTCATACACTCTATCTATCTATATCTTCTTCTTCTTCTTTCCTAACGATTTCACGGTGCGGGGTCCGTTTGGTGGCACTATCTTCTCCATTTTCTACGGTCCTCGGCGTCCTCTATCCCAACATCGACTTTCACCATGTCGTTGTTGACAGAGTCTATCCACCGTCCTATCGGTTTTCCTCGTGGTCGTTTCCCTCCAGGGTTATAATCCATTAACATCCTCACAGTGCTATTGTCAGTTTTTCTCATGATGTGACCGTGCCATCGGAGTCTCGCTTCCCGTAATTTCAAACTTACGGGTGCAACTCCTATACGCTCCCTTATATCCTGGTTTTTGATATGGTCGAGGAGTGTGTGCCCAAGAGACCAGCGTAACATTTTCATTTCAGCCACATGAATTTTTTGTTCCATTTTTGTGGTTGTCGCGCAGCATTCAGCTCCATATAGCATTGCAGGTCTGATAATCGTCTTATAAATCCTCCCTTTGAGACGTATCGGTATTCTCTTGTCACATGTTAGCTGCCTCCATTTCATACATGCTGTTTGGACGCGGGAATCTATGTCGCATTGTGTATCCCCATCTGAGGTAATATTTGAGCCCAGCTATTTGAACTGAACGGTCTTCTTTAACACCGTGTTATCTATTTTGATGGACTTATCTGTAGGTGCTCCATATTCCAAGTATTCAGTTTTCCCGATGTTAAGCTGAAGTCCATTGTCCTTTAATCTATTTTTCCAGATCTTTACGCGTTTCTCTAAATTTTCTTTGCTTTTATCCGCCAGGAAGACGTCATCCGCGTATAGCAATGTCCATGGTACGGGAGTCTGCAGGTCTGTGGTTATAGTATCCATATAAAGGATGAATGGTAGCGACGATAATGCTGAACCCTGGTGCACTCCCACTGTGACCTGGAATGGCGGTGAAATGTCTACGGGACACCGCACCACACTGGTTGCTTTTTTGTATACAACCTGTATTATCTTTATATATTCTTCTGGGACTTTGTGCATTCGTAGCGCCTTACAAATTAGTTTATGTGGAATCTTGTCAAAAGCCTTTTCTAGATCCAAAAAGGCTATATGGATTGGACTCTTCCATTCCCGGTGTTTTTTCGTCAATATTCGTGCCATATGGATTGCATCCGTTGTTCTACGTCCTTTTACAAACCCGCATTGTTTTGGGGTGACTTGAATGACTTCCCCTATATTGAACACGAGCCGTGGCACATACGTAAAATAACAAAATTAACGATAATATAACGACTTTTACGAGATGACGCGATTTTGAACCATCGTGAACGTTATCTGTTTCGATACTGCTCTCGGCCGACGCACAGGCTTCCCTCGATCTCTTATCATTCTGACAAGTCGTTGTCCGCGACACTTTGAAAATTCCCTTTTTACCGCTAATTCCGACTTTAATACTATTAATAATAACCATTTCTGTTCTCTTTCTTAATTTTAATTCATCTCGCAATTCCCCGGCTTATGCATTACCTGTCGATTCATATTTGGAATTTATTTAATGAATATACATACATTCCGTTTTTAACCTTCTAAATATTCCCACTTTACGGCTTTACGAAATAATTTATTATTGAATTTCTTTCAGCCTAGTTATGGCTATAACGCCATAATATATATGTGTGTGTGTGTGTCGTTATCCCAGTGCACTTTTAATTCATCCCAATTACTTTGTGGTGAACGACTATAAACAATATATTTTGTTTTTGATATATTAACTTTTAAGTGATTACAGTCCATCCAATTACGTATTTTGCCTATGTCCCTTTGAATTAATTGTTGCATTATTTCGTAATAATTACCTGAACATTATTATCAAGGTAGCTAAAAATTCTACCTGATGTATTTAAGCTACAGAAATCATTTATGTAAATAAGGAAAATAATAATAATAATAATAATAATAATAATAATAATAATACAGTAGGAACATAGTGGAAAGTTTTTATCAACAGGTGGTAAATATTTCTTCAAAGATAAAATTGTTTTTTTTTTTCGCTAGATATATCGAAATCACAATATATACACTGATAGTAGTTGTTATGGTTACATCTGAAATGTTAATGTGAATTTTAGTGTTTTTTTTCGTTCGCTTTATGAATGCTAGCTGTTCGAAATAAGTGTTACAGTTCTACGCTGAATGAATAACTAGGAAGTCGATACATTAAATAGAGTGCTCGCTGCTAATGAATATTCAATTTTGTTTGCGATTCCCGGTTTTTTTTCTGTTCGTTAATTAATTCCCGCCAACATCGGACCTTCTAAACATCTTCCAAGAAACCGGAAGCAGAGGTTGTCGCGAAGAATTTTAATGAGCCGGACAGGAAACGCGGTTTAAAGAAGTACTTATTTTCTACTTTTCTTCTTTTCCTGTCAATGCAGGAAAACGTCATCCTGTTGAAGGATTCTGCTCGCTCGTTTCGTCGAAAAAAGCAGTTTCGCGAAGATAAAAACATGACTTGATGCATACCGGAATCAAATTTAATCAATTCGACTTTCAATTCCGAACTAATAATTGCAAGGAAATAAGTTGGAAACTTTGATTAAATCGAAATCGCGGCGAACATTCGAATTTCCCGAAAACTTCTCGCCACGCTGAAAAAGACCAGCGGCGGATCGGAAAAGCGAATGCTGCAAAAACGAGAAAGTCTTTGAAGCATGGCTGCTGCAATAGTTTTCCGGAAATTCGGACGAGGAAGAAATTGATGAAAATTCAAGGAAAAGCATGAGAATTTTTAACTGTCTGTTTGCATCAACTGCCCTCATTTTTTTTTTTTTTTTTCGAACATTAAGAAGCGTTAGACTACCAGCTTATATTTACTACAATTAAAAAGAATTACCGATTTTATTTTGGCGTTCTTCCCCCGACTCGTCATATTACGGATACAACCTGAAGAGAACAAATTCACCTTTTTTCGAAGGTACACACATATGCATGGTTATTTTTACTTCCGAAACAGTTGGTAACATTTAAATATATAAATAAAAAATTACACGTATTTTACTCGATATGCAACCAGTCACAAAAATCGTTTAACAATAAAATTCTCCAAGTAACTACGACAGAAGTTGCGTGAATTCCTTTTTTTAGTTATAACGATATTTAATTTCCGAAAGACCATTTTAAAGTGAAGCAAGTCTCCCTTGTAAATTCTTGAAGAATGCACACAATGTATTAAATCAATTAAGGCTAAAGTTTGGATAGCTTTGAGAGCCGCAATTACTTTCCTATTTTTTACTACCGAATTCGATTTCAGATTGCGTATATTTACCTGAGAGCCACTTAAGCTGCTTAGTGTGCAAGTAGCCTCACAACCAGGAGGGTGCCGCGCTTGAAAACTGGCTCTACGTACTGTTTATCGATGGAAAAATTTTACTGGAAAAGCAATTAGCAATTCTTTTCAAATACAAAATGGGTGAGCTATATAGTTTTCACGGAAAGCATCGAGTAAGTTCACAGACTGCGTAGTTAATAAAAATGTAAAAGGTAAGTTCCTAAATCACGTTAACCCAGCAGCACGTCTTCGACATGGCTTCCCCGCCTTCACTAGTCATCCAGCAAAGTCGTTGCATCGCCCGATTTCGCGAACTTTCGTATTATTCGCCTGTTATACAAATTTCTCGTTTTTTTTTGTCAATTGTTCGTCACAAATGTGAATTCTATTCTACAATTTTGTCGATCTAGTCGTGTCAGAATGAAATTCTAAATAAAGTCGCAAAGTCGAATAAATTTGTATTCATTTAATAGTAGTCCATTTTTAGTCTACAAGATGTTAATGGCGACGGTTGGCCACATGGTCGTCGGTGTTTGGCACGAGGGAAACGGTGGTTCATGCCACAGTGATTTAGCTGCTGTCTTCAGTTTCCAGATTTCTCTCCCCCCCAACTCAGGCGGTTTTTTACAAAAGCCTAATGCCCGCTGGGAAGTGTAGGATTCACCAGCATTCATCAAAGTCATCTTGAAGCAATATCATTAACATCAATTACTCACGACAGCGCCGCGAACAGCAACCGCATTTGTAAGACTCCCGATGTCTAACAATATGCGTATAAACTGCTACACTAATACAATTATCGAGATGTACCATTTATCTTACGGGCATGCGTTTATGTCATTATTCTACTTATTCGCACACCGGAGAAATATTAATTCTACGGGTACAGCCGATTTCATTGAAAACAGAGAAGAAACTAAACGACCGTTCGTTATCAAAAAACGTTTCATCAATGCGGTTCGAGTATTAATCTGATAGTTGGCCATGGTGTTTGCGCGAACTTGATTTCGAATTCTGGATACAACAGGGTTGAAAATAACAACGGAAAACTAGCTTAATTTGATTCTTTTACTTTTTCCGTTCTTTCGGCGGCTAATCAAATGAACCTATTATCAGATAATTTCCTAGGAAAGTAGATAAAAACAGGAAGACAAATGCAGCACGACGCTAGCGATGATGGTCACAAACTAGCCAGCTTTTTTTCAAATGGACGCGGAGTATTATTTCGGAATGTTGCAAGCGGAAGAATTACACAATCTACACAACAATCGAACACGCAATGCCCTGAAGAAGTACCTATAATTATAGCGGAATACAAGGAAGTAATTTAGTTTCAGCTACAACCAACAAATTCCTATACTACTTCAGACCGATAATAATTTAATTTTCGCAACGTCTAACCAAAACTTTTTATAACAATTCCCCTTCATTATAGTTTATAAAAATGCTCAAACCGAATTAAAAAAGGTTTACCGTAATGAAATTTTACGAATGAAAAAGTAAATTAAAAATTACAGTAAAATGAACAGCACAAATATTTTTATAGAAAATTCAGAAAAAAAAAAAAAAATAAATAAATAAATAAAAGGAACAAAATGTCATTTCCAATAATTTTTTTTTCCAAGTTTTTATAGTTCCGTTATACAATGAGATTCATCACTGGAATCAAGTGAAAATTAACGATACTTCAGAAAACCCTTAAATAAATACAGGTATATACGTGTATATATATATATATATATATATATATATATATATATATATTTGAAAAATACGTCTCGCGAATAAATTCAATTTGGAATTTTAATCTAAAAGGCGATTTGCAGAAAGAACTGCATATTTTGTGCGTAATTAAATTGAGCATTTTTTTCTTTTCAATTTCTTTTTAAATTAGAGATCTCATTTTAAAATTGAATATAGACTGACATTTTAAACTATTTACGACGCTACAGAAGTTCCTTTATTTCTTTCTAATACGTTTAATGAAGTACTTTTGCATTCGTGTGAATGGGTTCAGTTTGTTTAGGCAGCTATGCAATTCGTATTAAACACTTTGCAGATTAACGATTCCCGTGTATAGTACATGTAAAGTACCCATAAAGAATAGCGAAATTTTTACCTGCTACGAACACCATTATCAAGCAGTCCCGGTGGTGTTTTTGTTGGAAATTATTATCTATCTAAAACGGAAAATGTTTTAAAATTGAATCTAGGCTTAAGAATTTGTTTACTTAATACCTTTCATTACGGAACGAAGATATTTGGTTCACTTGCTTTACATGTAAACACACATACATTATGTGTAGTAGCGCGATAGCCTAGCGGTTGAACTTAGCTACCAAACCAGAGATCACGGATTCGAGACTTGTCTTGTTCCGGATTCGAATCGCTCCCAGGTCTATACCTAATCTGAAATAAAATTAGGCATCAGAGAAATCTGTGAAAGTAACGGCGGCCGAGAGAATAGAACTGGCCACCCTACTCTCATTAGTGCCGTTAGGCTTTGTACAACATTGTGAACCTTAACTTTATAAACCCCGACGCCATGCATGGGACTTACTTTACTTTTACATATATATATATATATATATATATATATATATATATATGTGTGTGTGTGTGTGTGTGTGTGTGTGTGTGTGTGTGTGTGTGTGTGTGTACGTATGTATTAGCTTGGTCTTCTTTTTTCTTCTTTTATTCTTAGGTTCGTCAACATGGACATTGATCCAAGATAGGGATTCGATTTCGGTTTAGCCTATATCAGTGTCCACTGCTTGACGTAGGTTAATTATTTTGTCATATCGCCCCCCAGTACTCACGAGTGTCGGTGAACACAGACACATCCAATATCATCGAATAACTTTAAAAATAGAAGGCTATACTTTCTTCACTTAATAATATAACCGTACATAAATTAGCCGAAAATTTTTTATTAGAATATACAAAAATCTAGTGACAAACGAGCGATTTTGTTGTTATACTCATTTAATACGGTTTTATAATCGTTGCAATTTAGGGAATTTGGAATCAACTTTAATTAGAAGTATTAATGTTAGCAAAGAATAATCGTAATATCCTCTCTTTGCGTATATTTTACTGTAAAGTATACTTTATTCTATCGAATTGTATTTGTGGACGCACACTTTTGCTTACAATTGAACTAATTAATAAAAGGAACCGAATTTGAATCATTCTCTATTTACATATAAGGCTAGTAAGTATTTAAACGCTCATCGTTCATAAATTTTCGTTCTTTTTATTCGATTTTATTGTTCTACTGTTCGCACAAATTAGAAACCAGCCGCTACCTTTTTTTTTTTATGTCTATTGTAGTTTCATAGTGCATTAAATTCGTCGCATCGAGGCAAGTGTCAACAAATTTCGACACTGGTCATGTTAATTAGGGCGGAGTTGATTGTAGTGGAAAAAAAAAAACAAAAAACCAAAACACATAGCAACTACTATTTTGAGAAAGTGGACCGAGCTGTACAAGATGACAGCTGCGGCAAAGGGTCACCTTCGTTTTTCGAAAACCAGATAACTAGGAGATGAAAGCGTGTTTGAAGAAAACCGTATGAAAGCGCGAAGAAAACCATCAGTCCCAGTTGTATCATTTACCGTCTGAACGAAATACTGTGGTTGCATGCAACGTTCGAAATTTAGAACGTCTGTGTGTGTGTCAGTCTGGCCAATAGGTAACGAGACAACCCTTGATTTACCTCCGGTGGCGCTCTTATCGAATTTATTTGATCTCACATCAGCCGCTGGTTGGACACTGTAAATTTATTCCTCATCACTGACGAACGATGACGGCCTATGTAATCTTAGTAATTCCCACGGTAACATTGCCGCGCCAAAATCGTATTTAATAACAACAAGCAACCGTATCGCATCGATTGGCTTAATTAAACAAGCCAGCGGTCGCAAACAAAAGCGATCGCTGGCCAACAACGGAACCTATTTTCCGATGAGGGCTAATTTATTGGCAGAACCGTGGGCGCCGTCAACGATGATAATATACGACAATCGAGCGAACTGATCCGTGTGTTCGATGATAACAGTCACCGTTGAACGAATTCGGTTTAACAGGAAACCTCGTTTAGATTACATATATTTTCAAAACAAGGCTACCACCCCGTTAACTGCATGAAAAGCTAGAGTCTCCTCTCGTATCGATGGATGGGATAGTTTTATTTTAATTGTCAAATCATTTTTTTCGTTTTGTTTTTCTTTATCATTGTTTAGCCCCGATGGATTGGTAAAAAGGGGAAAAAAGGCACAGGAAAATTAAAACAGATGGTACATTCTTTGAAGCCTTCACCGAAACAAAACGACTACTTCACAACCAGCGCAAGCGTATGATACTGTCACGTGTACATCATGATCAGAGATGGACGTATAAATAATTAAATTCAATTGTTTAACATGCAAACAATTAATTGTATGTAAAAAACAAGATGCCAATAATTACGCACAGTGTAAACAATTAAGTATAAAGAATTCACTATAGATTATAATGTTTGCAGATATTTCATATAGTTCGGCATTTTCTACTGTTATTAATTAAACACCGGGAACGCTAAAGGATCTAGCCGGTTAAGGGGGTAAAAGAAGTGCCTTTAAACCAAACTTTATAAAAAAAAATGTATATATACATCTAGGGCATGAAAAAAGTAGTTGATGCTGAAAGTTTCAGACCACTAGTCCCACAGGGGGCTGCTGTAGTCACCATTTTGTGATTTTCGGTTCTTTTACGATATATCAGCCATTTTTCGATCGATTTTAAAAATTTTTGTTGGACGTTAAAGGTAATGGAAAGTTCTATAACGGTGAATTTTTCAGATTTATAGATGCTAAATTCGGATTTTACGAAACGTTCGAAATTTTTAAAATGGCATAAAAAATCTTTTAAAAATTCAGTAACGACGAAAAAAGTATTGTAGTGTAAACTGTTTACTGAAATTTTTTCAGATTTTTAGTGGAAGATGTTCAAAAAAAAAATAAAAACATGCATTTTTGACTGCAAAACCTATTGAAATTCAACTAACAACAACGAAATAGATATATGTTACGAATATTATAATAAAATGTTTATCCGAATCTTTTCGGATTTTTAGAACAGATAAAACACAAGTCCAAAAAAATGAAAATACGCATTTTTTGCCTGAAAAACCTCTGAAACTTCAACTGGAAGTAAACTATAAAATAAATTTGTAAAAAACATCATTTTTTACGCAAAAATGTCCGTTTTTGATCGTAATCTGAATGCCCGGAGGAATTCGCTTTGTGTTCTCCGTAATACTTAGGTAGCACGGTAGTCTAGCGGTTAAAATGCTTGGTTACTAAACCGAGGTCTCGTTGGTTATCGAGCTCGGTCTTGTTTCGGATTTAAGTTGCTCTCAGGTTTACCCAGCCTGAAATAAATTGGACGACGGAGAAATCTGGGAAAGTAAGTAGGCTGATCAAATAAAAATACTAACTCGGTACGACATGTCAGAAGCATTTCACATGGCAATGATAGATGGACAAAAATCGTTAAGGAAACGCGGTATCATCACGTCCATACCCAAAGCCAATAGAATTGATGGTGATGATGAAAAACTGCCGAGAGAAAGGAACTGGCCCCCAATATTCTCCTCCGATCTATCAGGCTTAGTACCATTATGATAAGCTTAACTTCACAATACATGGTACCTTATATCAAGGGTATGTGGCACTCACTTTACTTAACTTTTTTAGTACATACTAGTGTTACTTCATTTTCATTTAACTTTAACCATCCGCCAATCTCACTTTCATTTTCGTACAACGATAATATCAAAAAAAAAAACGTCAGTTTTTATTGATCAGTAGACACGAATCTTATATATTTTTTTTTCTTTTTCTGCTGATTGACCCAACAACAGGAAACACTAAGCTAAATAACTAAATAGCTAGGCGGTGTCCGAAATGGACGCAACAAAGGATAGCAGTGCAGGCATCACAGAAGATGAAGGAAAGGAGAGGATAAAGGAAGAGTTATAGGGAGTAGGGAGACCTAATGACAAGAGCTGACTGTATAAAAGGGAGGAGCGTTCGTTACGAAGAGCAGTACAATCAAAGAGAAAATGTGATCAGCATTACATATAGAAAGAGGATCATAATCGTGAAGAGAACAATAAGGAGAAGGCGACAAAGCAAATCGAAAGCGAGAGAAGGAGTTAAGGAGAGAATGATTGATCCGGAGACGAATTAGGAAGACAATAGAAGAGCAACGGCCGAAAGGAATAGAATGGAACCAAGACAGTGAACAAGGAATCGACTGAATAAAACGGTAATGCGAATGACGATTATAGGGAGAGATAAATATCCCGCCAAAGTCTGGAGTGATTGGAGGTGGGTAAGGAAAGGATATCTAAAGAAGGGAAATAATTGAGGAATGAATCAAGGCGACCAAAAATCCTATTTCTATATGGAATAAAGTATATGATTCGTACCACGTGCAGATCTCATTTACAAACCTTTAAAATTTCTACGATCGGTTATTTACCGTTAACTTGTTTTAAAATTCTTCAATTATTAAAACTGCTTACTCAGCTCTATAAAAGTCCACTTTGGAGCGCACACAACCGTTCGTATTTTTAATAACGTACCTCGCACAAAATTTCTGTTGCGAATTTACTAGCCAATTGAGAAGAAATTAACCTGTAGGATATTCTCATCATACGTAGGATTGTTTTTTGTTTTTTTTTTCTATAATCACGTTATACCGATAATGAAATTATTTACTTACAATATTTGCCATGGATGTGCTATGCTTATACTATAACATAAAACTGGAAGAAGGGCATCATTGTACAGTTAGGAAGTTGTAAAATGAACAAAGAATTTACAATTTGAACAGATGGTGCACAGCATTGCTGGCGCATAGTAGTATAATCGTGATAAGAACAGCGGTTTAAAATAAAAATAATGTTAATGCCTATGTGGACTGCATAGGCGATCGGCGGAAAAGAAGATAATATGCAATGGGAAACGAGAAGACATTGTCGAGAGCAAACTGAATAATCGAGCGAATGTACAGCGAGTTAGCTTAGCACTGGCGCGGCACCACGATAGCATTATGAGTAGCTCTGGTTGCTTTGATAACCGTCTCGACTCCATGTGCATTGCTGAAATTGTCTATTGGTTTTTAGGGGCCGCCTTTCTGACCCTCTTCTCCATTTCCAGCAGTCAGATGCCAAGTTTTTAGACTTCTTTTCAATTCGGTTGATTGTTTTTCAGAATAATTTTAAAGATGGATAAATACACGGATGGGAAATTGCGAGTCACAAGAAATGCGAAAATATGTTTAGAACAAACCCTTTGTTATTTTTAATCTTTACAACATATCGGAAAGATGCGAAAACCGAAAAAAAAAAACAAAAAAACAATCCACTGTCAATTCGGAAATACAAACTGCTCGGAACTTCAGATAGCAACAGGGAAATTTTATTTCGGACTTGAAGAAATATCATTCAATCGAAAGCAAATTCAAATAAAATATTGAAGGCAAACATTTTAAAAGAGATGCTGCCGAGTAAGAGTTATTTCAAAAGTCAAAGGGAGAAAAATACAAAAACTAAGATAGAAAACCTTGCTGTCAATAGTGCCAGCAATATTCAAATTTATACGAAGAAGATAAGAAATCTACGACGACGTTCTTTAGCTCAGTCGTTCCTCAATTTCGACGATATGTCGTCTGCGCTTCGGTCACACTCTGCCGTCATCTTCCCGGTATCGTTTTTCTCTTGCTCCAATTCCGCACTGCCGCTGCATCCTCCTGATTCCTTTTTTATAGATGACCACAACCACATTTTGTCTGAGTGCTTTTTTCTATTTAACGAACGGAATACTTTGCGTGCACACCTGTTGGGACTGCGGCTTCCTACTTGACTGCGCTTCCTATGTGTTGACCTCTCCTTCTGCACAAGTTATCTCAGTCCTTTCTTCTTTTATTAAATCCATATCTAATCGAATTAAATTCTAATTTCTCCAGCTTGTATCTGGTTAGTCGCCCTTGTTAGCTATAGCCATATATATATATATATATATATATATATATATATATATATATATATATATATATATATATAACTCGACCATTTCGCCTCACAAGGGGCTGTGTTCCTTGACCCTTCTTGCTTTAATTTCTGTAGACTTGTATAAATGTTACCTACGGATTTAGTTATAACTAATATTTAAATTCTGTTCTCCAGTAAAACTATTAATGTTACTTTTTTATTTTATTTTATTTTATTTTTTTTTTATTTTTAAATAAGAAAGTTGTGGGTCTCACAAGGCAATTTTGCCCGTTTCGTGAGTTCCCGTCACCCTCATTATCGTTTATTTGACATAAATTTACAATTTGCTAATAACATTTCAATACATCTAAAATAATACTACGTACCACTATAGTAATTTAATTAATTTAGTACAGTAACTTCTTATGACTACACACTTAGCACCTATACATCACCAACCAGTCACACTCAGAATAATCATTCCCACTAATGTAAAAGAAAGAAGATCTTTTCCGCTACATTATTGAAAATCATCTACATGCCCCTGTTGTAGTTCCTGTGCTGAGCAAAGAGAAATTTAGAAGCCTAATTTACGAAATAAAGACGAGTCACCGATATGGTAGTACAAATAGAAGAAACCTCGATAGTTTCTTAATCTGCACACCAATCTGTCAGCCATTTTTTTACGTCTTCCTTCCACGCACCTAATCTTTTCTCCTTTAATACATTGCTTGGAATTTCCCGTAGTAATTTAATTAGTACTGTCTGCTGTGTATTATCAATCCTTAAATTGGTCCCCCTTGGTTGAATAAAGTATTTTTTATTTCGATCTCTCGTAACTCTAATTTTAGGTCTTGATGGTATTCTGATATTATTGGTTTTGAGCTCCAATAATCTATAATAATAATAATACATTTTTGGCGACATCACATTGTTTACCTTCCACCACGATGATGTTGAATTATTATGCCCCCCATGAGGAAGCAGTAATTTTAAACATCTTTTCTGCAATTTCGCTATCTTGTTAAGTTGTGATTTCTTCGCTTCTACCCATATTTGAATACCATATAATATCCTAGACATTATCATTGCGTTAAAAAAAATTTTTGGTGTTTCATATGGAAGTACCTGTTTCATCTTATATAATGCTGGAATGGTCTGTCTGATTTTTACACTTAAATTTTGTATATGTTTTTTCCAATTCATATTACTATCTATAAAAACCCCTAAATATTTAAAATCCTGCACCTTTTCTAATGGTTTACATGCGCAGACTGGACTGTTGTTCCTTAAATATAAATCATGGACACATTCGCTACTGTGGATGATAATTCGCGGTTCATGAGTAGTATGTTTGGATATGTTTCGAATATGCAATATCTTTGATTTATTTATGTTCACTGCTAACCTCCTGTCATGCGCCCATTTACTAAGATTATCAACGTCCTCCTGAAGTAGTTTCTCCGCCATTTGTATATTATTGTTTTAAACTCAACAGTCATCGATCTTTTGCTTTTCTTATTTATTTTTAATTTTTATTTTGTAATGTAAATGAAAATAGGTCAAAGATATATATATATATATATTGTACTTGCTCACAAACAAAGAATTAGGATCGGATTACTAACAAAAATTAAAAAGAGGTAGTCTAATAAAAATACTATCTTTCTTACTATTCAAATTCTGAACTACTATTTTAGCTAGAATTTTATAATTTCGTTTTATTTTTCACCCCTGAAAATAAACCTAAATTTAAATTAAATTGTAATAATTATGTATTTTTAAAACATTTTTAAATTTCTAAAGAGGTCGTTATTTGATTTTCTTTATGAAACAACGTATTTCTCAAATCTACTGCGTACCATAGAAGATATAATGTAATTATATAACTTCCCCCCGCCAAAAAAAAAAAAAAAATTTGCTCTAAAAACGTCAAACCATGAGGTTTAAGCTACAAATTAACGTTTCTGAAATCAAACAAACCAAACAATATTCCATTTTTCACAAAAAATAACGGCGAGAAATTCACCAGTATGACAGAGAATCTAAACTACTCCCTATCCTCTCTTTTTCCGTTAGACAGCACTGACAAGGACAGCAAAAAACAGATAATACTAAGAGAAAACTTTAAACTTCCCATACAGGAAAATGTTGCTCACTCACAACAGACTTCTCTTGATACTTCCGCACTAAATAACATTATAAAAAAATTTAAAAAACAACAAAGCTGCTGGACCTGACAATATTACAAATAAGACACTAAAATAAATCTAAAAGGTCTATTCAAAACTCCTTCCACTCCTATACAGAAAAAAAATCTTCTCCTTAAACTATTTCCCTAAACCCTGGCGCGAAGCAAATGTAATCCTACTTCATAAATCAAAGATACAAATCTCATAATTTCCAATCACCCAGTATGTCTTTTAAATACCGTAAGCAAAATTTACGAAAAAATATTAAAAAATAGGATAACTTGCCATCTGAACTCAACAAACTTTTTAGATAAAAGACAATTTGGATTCAGACAAAGTCTGTCCACAGAACATGCTGTAAATTTTGCGATCAGCAAGATTTGTAGTAGCCTTAAGAAAAAATTTAGCGTTCTTGTCATAGGATATCAAAGGAGCCTTTGATAACTGCTGGCATCCTACGATGTTTGACACTTTAAAATCTATTCTGATCAAAGGGATACCATTGCTAAGTATAATTTATTGTTATCTTAAAAACAGACGTGTAACTCTTCAAATAGGTAATCATAGTGCAAACACTAAAACCAATAAAGGCTGCCCACAGGGTAGCGTTTCAGGTCCACTTTTCTGGGATATATTATTCAACCAAGCTCTACCATACGACAAGAACCTTGACCTACGCGCATATGCAGATGAACTATTCATAATAACGGACGATACAAAAGAAAATCCCGAAAAAACAGCTAACAAAACGCTTGAGTTCCTCGGAGCCCGGCTAAATGAAGGGAAGTTTAATCTTTCAGATGAAAAATACTTTGTGTCCCTTTTCACAAACTCGTTGAAACTAAAAAGGAAAAATATTAAAGTACTTTACAGGGGGATAACTTTAAAAGTAGTCGAACATTTTAAATACCTAGCAGTTATATTAGACAATTAACTCTCCTTTAAGCAACACATAGACTCCACCACATCTAAGTTGGACACTAAATGTTATCAATTACTAAAAGTGTGCAGAAATACATGGGGCTTTCATTATACAGACTTGTATTGTACAAGTCACTTGTTGAGAATACAGTGTGTTACTGTAGCTCTGTGTTTTTCCAACACATAAAAAAGAAAACCATAAAGCAAAAAGATCTACTCTACACAACGTAAATACTTAATAAACGTCTGCAGAGCTTATAGAACTATTTCTCATAGCGCCGCTGTTGCTCTTACGGGAGTCCGTTCACTAGACCTAGAAATTAACTATAGATTAATCATTTTTACCATAAAAAACCATAAAAATTTTGAATATATTAACGATATGATGTCTATCAAATAATGAACTTTCTACTTCCAATAAATCCTCTTCAGAACAGTTTCTGCATGCTAATCTACCACGTCTTACATTTAAAAATGTCACTAAAACAACTCAAAAGACGCATTAAAAACTATTTCATGCCCATATGACAAAACTCCTGGGGAAAAGGTACAGCAGGTCGGTATACCTACAGACAAATCCCAAATATTAGAACAGGCTTACAGTTAACATCTGACTTTTACACTACTCAACTCCTCACTGACCACCGACACTTTGGAGTCTACTTAAAAAAATACAAAATTACCGAAGACGACAAATGTGATTGTGGGGAAATTGAAAACGCCAATCATTTAACCTTTCACTGCAGTAAGTAGGACAACATCAGACATTTCAATATAGAAAACCTCAATTTGAGCAATTCAACTTTGGCAACTAAATTTCAAAAATTCGCGTTCTTAATTTCAAAACCAAAATTTACCGGCAAAAATAACAACCTACAGTGATTTACATTACTCAATTAAATAAAAAACATTAAAATCTAATCATTAACACATATGTAATTTTCAATATTAATACTAGGACAAGACAATCTAGATTAAATGGTAAATCAACCAGAAATCAGTCAGACTTGCGTCTTTCAGAAAAAAAAAAAACGTATTGTCTATTAAATAAGTACACAGTGCATAACCCACTAGATCATGTAACATTAAGTTTCTCAAACCCCGATATACGAAAAAAAGAAAAAAAAATTAAAGTTTATTACACTTAAGTTTTATTGTAAGAAGGTTCTAGGTCAGGATTAAGCCTAACGGCTGTAATTGGCTTGGCGCTTTTGTACGCAAACTCGTATTGTAAACAAAAAGCGCTATTGAAATACAGTTCTTAATCAAAAAATAAACTCCCCCCCAAATGTCACTCTTGATCCGCCCCTGGTATATATATATATATATAAGTCATTTTATGTACACATTCATTAGCAAATGTCACAGAAAGGTATCCGAAACTAATCGAGGTTATTTTTGTATAGTGTTATTTTATTTCTTACGTTTTTGTGTTCATAATTTGTATCATATTTCAAATTCGTATATAATTCTACTATTATGCTTCACCGTGAAATGTCGGATTAAAATTAACTACAATATATTAAATACAACGTCCGAATGAAATAAAAATTATCCATTTCGAAGATAATGCTTAAATGAAAATCCCAATAAGTAAAACGAACGTTTGTGTTGCTTTCTTGCGGTTTTTTTACACGTGACACTGTCAGCGGTACGAATTTCGTAAGAGAGTTTGCTTTACGGCATTGCTAATAACATAAACTAGCTTAGAGAGCAATCAATTTGCTGTTCTTCGCCTAGCTCAACTCAAATGAACAGCTCGATGTATTTTGCACACACCGGCCTATTGCATCAGCGAACAAAGGCTGTGCGAGTGACAAAAATCGTACCGCACACCATCATTTACGCGAATTAAATGAAAACCGACAGTGATCAGGTTTATTCAAATTCTGATCCCATCGTCAGTACAGATATATTTCTTCGGCGCTTCCGGAGAGCGGTGAAATTCGTACTACGCTTCGTAGAATATATGATAAATCGACACAAAAATTCATCTTTCTGTGACATTTAATAATGAGTGCGTGAATAAAATGTTCACATCAAGTGCTGAATTCTTTGAGTCGTTTCAGTTTCATTTTCCGGACGAAGTAAAAACAGTCTGGCTTTCAGAAAGCGGTTTCCCTACTAGTCTGCGTAATTAACCTTACCGCGATGTTGTTTCTGTTTTAGCTTTATTTTGACTTTGTGTTTCTGTGGTTTCAGTGCCGCTAAATGTTTCTTATACTCCCCAAAATTTCTTTTGCCCCCGCCATCTCCGCCGTTTTATCTTCTTACGTTTATTATGATTTTTTCCTCTTTCTCTTTCATATTATTGTTTGGTCGTATCTTTAAACAACCACTTCGCATTTCAAATTGTAGTCGAAGCTGAATAATTGGACGTTTTTCACCACAGACCAAAGGGAAAGAATAATTTAAAATAGAAGAAAGCAACCTTCTGTTGCAACAACTAAGCAAAAGGGATGTATATGAAAATTTCCCTTAAAAGTTGTAATTACGTATTCGATGGAAACTGCCATTAGTGCGGCTAATATTGCGAGAGTGAATTTAAATGAAAATAGCATCGAAGCAGTCCATCGTTTTCGAGTTCGGTCGGTGGAAAAAATCCCACCGACCATACCGAAGCCTAAGAGGAACATAGCTGATGAGCTTAGAACAGCTAGAAGAAAGAAACTCTATCTCCGATCGTCTCAGAATCTGAGCAGGTGATCTAAGCGCATGTAGTTGAGTCAGTGCTGGGGCACCGAACCTATTTAAAAAAAAGAGAAAAATTTTCTCAATCAGATGAAGCAAAGGACACCGCTAATGCCGTAATTATTCGTGAAAATCTTACACATTTCAGTGAAAAGCTACTCTGGCTCACGAAGACACGAGCAAAAGACATATTCCGGTATGATGACATACTGGTTAGAAAGAATGATGGAACACCGGTTGTCGAATTTTGAATGAATGTGATCTGAATGCCACTTTAAACAGTTCTCATTTATGACTAATATTAATTTTAGTATGAATTTTAGTTCTATTTTTAATAATATTTGTTAAAAGAGTTATTTTTCGTTTTCTACAATCTTCTTATTTTCATCCATTGTGCCTTTTCGAAAATCACAGCTCGCTAAAATACGAGTATAAACAGGTTCCAAGTGGCTGTGTTTTGATACACGTGTAAACTTGTTTTTTTTTTCTTTTGTTTTTTAGACATCTCCTACTAGACTTTATTATGAAAACGTACGCGACCTAAACCCAAAGTTGGAAAAATCATATGTGTCAAAGGAAAAATTGTTGCAGGGGCAATGCGAAAGTAAGAAGACTAATAGAGTTATTTTAATCAACCGGACTCCATTAGACGCGGGTTTTTAGCGAGTCGCTGCTCTCTTCATGATGTTCGCACTGAACTAAATCAAAATCATTCGGAATAGACTGAAGATGAAGGAATGGCAGTTTTTTTTCTTTTTAAATGTGCTTCGGCAATAGAAGAGAAAATGGAAAAAACAATTTTTAACGAAAAGGTAAGTGTTGAAAAAGCAAAGAAATAGAGAAAAACAGTAGCCGTAGAAAGTGTTTTACATCGATTCAAAAGGTAGGAGGAATAATGAAGCATTGAAGAAGAGGATAGGTTAAACGGCGGAATAGGAATAAACGTTTGCGTGAGAGTGGCTGTGGGATTAGCGAGGGAAAACCGGATGAAAGACATAAAGAGATTTTGGACGTACAACCGTTTGGGACGAAGAGATAGAAATTTTGTAATTAGTCGAGTTCCCCCATTAAGAGCGTTTACGAAAGCTCTGAAAGACAATGATCCGAGCACATCCGATTTGGTTCTTCCGAAGCTAAAAAAGAGATATTAGGATCGAGGAGATATTATAAAGCGGGGTGATGCGTAGAGAGGACAACGAAAGTTTAGAAGGATGAGCAAATCACTCTGTAATTCCGGCTCTCAGTGAAATCGGCGTCAAAGCTCAAGATCTTCTATGCGGTGAGCGTAAAAATTTGACCTTCGCGCAGCGGACGAGAAATTTATTTCGGTTACTTCGGGAATTGCGGCGGTTATTATTAAAAAGAAGAACGATCATTATTCGATTTTAATTGACTTTCTAAAAAAATCGCCGCCTTTTCAACCTGTCAAGCAATCGATCCGTTTTTCAGGATTGTCGACACCTCTTCAAACAGTCGCAGCTCGCTGCCGTACGTGAAAACGGACGACAAGTTCGGTTCGCCATCAGGCGCTTCGATGCTGCAGCGGTCATTCGGCTCATTCCGTGCCGCCGGTGTCATAGTGCCGCACCGGTTCGTTTGAGTCTGTTCCTGCAACAACCGGTTCATTCGCGATTTCTCCCGTTTATGCTTTTTCTTCAAGTACCGAAATAGTTTCGAGAAATTCTTCCCCTCCCGCCTCTTCAACTCGCTAATGTGCCACTGTTGATCCCGGATGATGGACGTTCCGAAACGACCGCTTAAATTACACTCGTATTCAGCGCCGCGTAATTTAGCCGCTTTCCTCGCAGCTGCCCTACGGTAGATGACGATGCCATCCGGTGTCGTCGAAACGTCGATCACCCGCGAAGAATTTATCGACTCCGGTTGACGGCGGTTTTTTCGTCGTCGCGACGTCTTAACTGTCGACTTCTTCATGGTAGCATCGCGGCCGCTACCATTTGTCGGACCGCTGTAGTCGGCTGCCTTGATTCCGGTATAGCGGAAACGATTTTTCGGCACGATGTAGAACGACTCACCGTCCAGTTTGATTTCGCGCATTTTCGATACCAAAACGAACCGGTTTTCCCATGGCGAGTCACTTTCGCCGTTCGCGAAACTTCCGATAGCGTTCTCGGTTCTTCCGCAGGACGGTCTGATGACGGCGGTAGTGGCGCTGCTCTCGTTGATCACGCTGTCAGCAGTGTCACGCGGCAGATTACTATCAGATTTGATCGCGCGTTGCTGACCGACGGAATTGCCCCGGACATTGTCGGAACCAGCTACAGACATTGATTCGGGATGGCCGCCTAGTATCACCACCCGTTCGTTACAAGTGCTGCACGAAGAAGGTTCGGAGCCGAAACACCAGCGATGTTCTTCGCTTCTTTGTTTACGTTTTCCGCGCACTCTGACACTACCGTTTTTCCTGCTCAACGCATTCGCACCTTTCCTTCGTAGCTCAATACGACGACAACCGGTGCTACTGATGCAGTCGAATTGTCGAATTTCAACCGGAGCCAAATCCGTTTCCGCTAATGGCCATTCGGCGAATTTGCGTTTCCGCCGTCGAGCGTTTTTGGGCTGACGGTAATGGACTGTATCTTTCTGCTGAACTGCGATCTCGTTACCGTTATCGTATAAGCGGTCGAATTTCGCGTTCTGGTCGAGCAGTTGCTTACTCAGTTTCGACTGCTCCGTTGTTAGCGTAATTTTATCAGGACGGTTATCGTTCGCATTTCCAGTCGGATTAACGAAAGGACGTTGGATTACGGTAGAATTTGCCAAACCCGAATTCGACGACCGTTTTATCTGTCGTTGGCCATGTCGAAGGTCGGTCCTTGCTATGTGACCTTTAACGAAATCGGCTAAACATGGTCGTATTGTCGCATCGTGACTATTCGGATCGACCGTAAATTCGCGTTTACTTTCGTACATAAAGATTCGATTTTTCCTCGTCCTACGAACAAATTACGCTATCGTTTACAAAAATATTATTCGGACACAGTTGGATATTTTTACGACCAGGTTATTAACTCTGAAATGAACAAATGTTGTGTCCAATCTCGGTTACATTCGGATTTATCTCTTACTTACGTCACATTTTTTTAAATCTAAAATTGACAACATCGATTGCAAACTATTATTTAGAACGTTAAAAGAAAAAAAAAACTGAAAAGATAAGAGACTATATAAGTGTCGCAAGCAGCGATAATAGATTTAAGCAGGCACCAACTTGAAAGCGATACAGTTAGACACTTTCGCCACACCTATTCAACGCGTGTGTACAGAAGAATCGATTAAAATGATGAAAAAGAAAAAGTGTCTAAATGAGTAAAAATAAGAGGAAAGCAAATCTGTTACGTTTTAGCTAACCGCAGCAAGAAATACGAATAATAAACTGTTAGAAATTCTCGCGAAAGAAATAAACGAATGGAAGGTAAATTTATTAATAAAAAGAAAACGAAAGTAGTGAAAATTACGAGAAGTGCAACAAATAGAACAACAAACATACAAATTGATAACACCTATTTAAATATCAAGTAATAAATGATAATGAAAAAAAGAACAAGCTAAATGCACACATTTTATAACGATAAATCAATAGTAAGAAATAAAAGAACCTTAACATAAAAGTCCGCAAAAAATTCGTTTAAGTTACACATGTTTGGATCGTCTTTAACCCCTTAACGCCCAAGCTATTTCAAAATGAGAACTTTTGAAAAATATTTTTAAATTACATTTCATACATCATAAATAGAGTAATTCTGAAGTTTTATTAATTTACTGTAATTAGCAGTTGAGATAATAGGTGATCTATAAATAGATCGCTGGGCGCTACGGGTAATAAAAAAGCAAATAACTTTCCTCTGAATTTATATTTTAAAAATAGCGAATTTGGTAAAAAAAAAAAATTAAATTTTTGTAAAATTAAAAACAATTAAAGAGATTTCAAACAAAAAATCTTATTTTACTGATCTAAACTTACATAGTTACATTTTTATAAAGAAAATTTGCAATAATTGAGTGTGATATAACGGAAAACATTTCACACAACGCGTTACATTGAATTTTGTACAAAACGTAAGAGGTCTTCGCTCACATTTCTGAAATTGGCATCTTTATCTTTTACCTATAACATGGTCTTTTCTATCCAAATGCACAGAGTCTGTCACTTTGGATCTAGATGACATCATCGGAGTTTTGTAGAATGTGTTCTTCGTTTGAGGTACGCAACAGCAATATATCTTCGGATGTCTTTTATACTTTTCTTTTCGCAATTTGTTAAATTGAACAGAATATAAGTATTTACGAAAGCCATGTCAATAACTCTTGTAAAGATTGGCTAGTACCATTTTTTGCCACGGATTTGAATTGTACGTTTTTCTAAGAGCCAGTCATGCTGGTTAACACCGCCCACATTTTTATTATACTGAGCGATAGTACTAGGTTGCACAATTTGGGATTTTTATTTCAAACCTTTTTGATGCTTTGAAACTTGGGTTAGAGGCTCTATGTAATTAAAGTTTGTTGTTGCTGTTACACACTTATTATCCTTCCATTTAGCCATAGTTATTTCGTTCTTTTCGTCGAAACAGTAAGGGAAAGAAACGATATTACTTACCACTAACGCCCAGCGATCTATTTATAGATCAGCATGTTTAAACTTAAATTTCAATAATAAAAACAGTTATTTTTTAAATTTAAATAACGCATAATAATTAAAGAGGTATTGATATTGTAGAAAACGTAAAAAAAGTTTAACTAACTTTAACATTTTTTCCGTTGGATACAAAATCGAACACTGCACTATGACGCTTCGAAATGGCAAACTTCAGACGTTAACTGCTGGACTGATGTGGAAAAGAATGTTTCAAAATTCGTTTGGGGGTGTGGCTACAGATGTAAGGAAACCAAACAATGACAGTAAGAAGTGATAAAGGATTTCGTTTTCAGTGGGCGTTCAGAAAAGTAGGTGATCTATAAATAGATCACTGGGCGGTAATGGGTTAATAGTAGTTGCGAAAATTGTAACACCGCGATTGATGAATTGAAGGCGTGAAAATGTGGAGCCGTCATAGAATGAAGAGAATATCGTAGATAAATAAATGAAAAAAGAAGTCTAATAAACAGCATAGAAATGTGTAAAATAAGACTATTAAGGCATTTAATAATAAGGCACGATAGTTCCATAGAAAATATTATAATTAGAAAAATTGTAAGCAAACGGTCGACCAAAAACTTCTACCATGAAACCTTGGATAAATATCAAAAAATTCAGAAACTGGCTATCAAAAATGGCTGCAGCGACAACGAACTCTGCCTTTAATAAATAATGAACGAATGAGTGTGATTTAATAATACGTCGCAACACTGAAAGAGCTGCCCGCGAAACCATCAAAATCTACCAAAGACCCATATTTATGTTCGTAGTATCATTTGGCGCGAAACTTATTCCGTCCTATGTTTAAATAATAACAATTCAATATGAATAAATAAACGTTAAAAATCCGGAATATAATCGTAAAAATGATAATTTACAAAAAGTAAAACCGCCATCTTTCCGGATAACTCCGTGTCATTATGTAAAATGTCTCCGTTAACTTTTTCAACGTCTAACTCTGATGTAAACTATTTTCCCGCCAATTTTTTATTCGTCAAATTCTTTTTCTTTGCACCGCGTTACTCGATAATATCCTCTTTCCGTACAACTTGGACATCTTCTATGATGGATCGAGACGCCCGTTAAGACTTCCCGCTTAATTCCTCTGCAGAATTATTTCAGAACCCTTAAATTCTCTATTCGTGTTAGAAAGAAACATTTTCGATAACGTTTTACAATAGTTAATTTGCTTTTCAGTAATACGTTACGATTTCGAATGTAATTTAAAACATTATCAGCAAAAAACGTAAATAACATATTTCGATAAAACTGCACTAATTATTTGTTACTAATTATGATTGCGCAGTAAGTAAACATGTAGGCTCTCTGTTTTTTTTAAATCATCCAGCAGGCCTTTTTGTGTCATATTATTCACACTTATTCTTAGTTCATTTATCGATGTTAAATATATTACCACTAGAGTATAGAAAAATTAGGTACTGCTCTTTTTTTTTTTTTTTTATATATATATATAGTTCACGTTTCTTTTTGAATATTTAGATATGTCATTTTAAGTTTGTTCAAGAAATTCTTTTATTATTTGGAAGAAAATATTCTCTTTTATTTATTAATACTTTGGGGTTCGTCACTGCGGGAGGAAAGAAAAGTGTAATCAGATATCAAAGATCGCGCGCAGAACGGTATAATAACGAGGAAATGACATGCTATAATAAGGGGTAGACAGATTTATTATTAAAAATGACAAGTGGAAAAAATAGAGGACGTTCAGTAGCGATGGAAGTGCATTTGAAAAAGAGGTCTGATCTGCTAATTGCCTTCGCCATCTTTGACTGTCAAGCTATCCGTAAGAAATCAATTTGTATAGAGCGACGAAGGAAAAGATTATGAAATAGAGATCGTACGTAAAGAATTATGTAGTCGGTAGAGTGATATATAGCCTGTCAGACACTTTGGGAATTGAATATAAGGGGACATTGTGAGAGATCAGAGAGGAAAACATAAAGACGACGGCTTTTAAAATACCAGCAGACTCGGAGTAGAAAACTGAACAAAACAAAAGGAGTTTAGTTCAGCGAAAGACAAAAACGGCTGAAATCGAAATTTTGGGTTCTAAAGCAGAGGCGGAGACATGTATTTTGGAACGGTTGAGCTTTTGGATAAAAGAGAGGTAGACAAATTTTCATAAATAAATTAAAAAACATGTGAACTAGCTCACGGTATCACTTTTCTAATTAGTGTGGAAAAGGGCACTTAAAAAGGCAAAGCCTTTTGAAGCATGAAAAGAATAAAAAAATGATGCGGTTATTAACAGATGACTATCCAGATGGACTTCTAAATAATGAAAGGAGGAAGTAAGGATGATTGCGACGTTATTAAATGCAAAATTAATTAAAGAAGGATCGCAAAACGAAAGTAGAAAATTTAGCAGGGGAGACAAAAAGATAGGTATTGAATAAAGCGTTTTCGAATGCTGTTCAGAAGATTTGATGTTGAGAGCTAGCGTGCTAGGTATTGCGATGATAGGAATAAATGAGGATGTCGTTGGTTGAAAAAAGGGAACAGGAATTGAAAGGCAAAGAAACAATTTCGATAAATTAAATGTTGAACAAAAAGTGGCCTCAAGAACCCTGCGGTAATTCGCAAAATATTAGTAGCAGTGTAAAGAGGAGAGAAGAGGATGACGGTTTTGCACCAGAAAAAATCTATTAACAAAAGAAGAAAGGAGAACCGGTATGTTAAAGGAAGAAAGCATTAAATTAATGAGAGAGAGAGAGAGAGAGGGTGGACATTATCAAAACAGAGATACTAAGAAAGGACGTTTCCAGTTCCACGGAGGTAGAAAAAAGTAACCAAAAAGTGTGCGCAGGTGGAAGAAGATGAAATGTGACACGCCGTTCATTGAAGATAATAATGTAGAACTATAGAGTCAATAAAAGAGGTTAATTTATCGAGAGAGGGACTACGATTAAAAGAGTGCTGGGAAAGAAGGGATTTAAAAGCTTCGGCCATCCCACAAATCTGGAAGTTGAAATAGAGCGTAAAAGCTTTTTCATGCACTTTTTTAGCCGTTTTAAAAATAACTCAAGGTCCCCTCTTATGAGAAAGAAAATCATCGAGTACAGCCACCGTAGATGGGGAAAGAAAAAACACAAATAGTATCGACTAAGAAATCGTATGGGAAAAATTCTGTAGGAATTGAAATGAGCAGTAAGGAATCAAAACGAAAGAACCGAATTCTGTCCGATTAACTTGGGAAAGAACCGATTTTGCTGCGTAAAGAGGAGTATAGGAAGACGGAGAGGGGACTTTGTTTACAGAAATGATGATGGGAATGTGGTCAAATCTAAAGATGCCGTCCAAAGTGCATAATGAATAAATCTGAAGCCGAGATTAAGAAAAAGTAAAAGATGGCTGAATCTAAGAGAATAGTATAACTTCCGATACAAGTAAGAGTGAGAAATAAAAGATCATTCTAAAGGATAAAAAAATCCTAAATCTATCGATTTTTATTTCGGTATCAATTCGGATCGTTCTTTAACAAGTAAGCCGTGTCAATTAATTGGCGCAGTAGGAAAAAAACAAACAATCCCTTAATCAGGTTCGGAGTTTGATCTAAAAATCACACTAAATCAACCACGTAAAACATTGTTGAAACTCCCTTATACAATAAAACTGAATAATTACCGATAAGACAGC
This sequence comes from Icerya purchasi, assembly GCA_039619475.1. Classification (NCBI taxonomy): domain Eukaryota; kingdom Metazoa; phylum Arthropoda; class Insecta; order Hemiptera; family Monophlebidae; genus Icerya; species Icerya purchasi. The sequence continues at coordinate 292,078,171 of CM077115.1, read as the reverse complement.
GATATTCGATATTATAACCACAACAACATCTGTTCCAAGAATATTGGAAAACATATTTCATCGAAAATGTATAAATACTAATAATTGCGCTTATTTCATAACTAAAGTTGCGCTCGATTGGTGGCTAATAATTTCTGAAAATGAAAAATGAAAATGATAAGACTGGCGTCAGTTCGTTTTTTACTTATTTTTGGTTCGTATTACATTATTGCCATCAGTTCATTTTCATATTGTTTATAGTTCATCGGTAATGTATTGTGATTTTTCTTAGGAAATTAATTAAATATCATATTAATAGTGGTTTGGCTTGCGGCTAATTTTTTTCTTTTTAATTTAGTTTTGGTTTAGTAGGCTTGGTGGTAGGTTTTCTTTATTTTCTTTTTTTCTTCTTCTTTACAATAAGTATATCTTGTTAGGTTTGGTTTGTGGTTTGTTTTTTTTTTTTTTTTGTTTTTAATTTAGTTTTAGTTTAATGGGTTAGTAAGCTTTACTGGCCAAAAAAAAAAAAATTACTGGCCGTTATATGCTACTGTCTTCCCTTTGCCTGTTGTTATATTCTTTCATTTTCATTTCGTTTATCCAAGCCGCTGCATTAAGGCATGTACATTTTTTTTTATTTTTAAATAATTTTTAAATAATTATAATTTATTTCGTTTTAATTTTCTTATTTCATTCGATAATTTTGGTTTTTTCTTTTTTGTGATATAACTCGTGAAATTAAGCCTACGTCTCGCGAGCTTGTATTTCCTGAAAGTTATCGCTAAACGGAAGAAGAAATCATTCATTTTTTGTATTAAACACCGAATTCTTCCTGATTTCACAGGTTAATAGCTTTTACTTTTTTTTCTCTTTTTTTTTAGAAGTTGCCTGACAAGTGTCATACTATAATCATAATTAATAAAAATCTTAAATTTCGATAATTTTTTTTAATCATAATTAATAAAAATCGTCAATTTCGATAATTTTTTTTTCGTTGTTTCTTAAATGACATCTTCTTATTTGTTTACGTGTTGTTGTTAATTTTCGTCTCGTTCATTCCTATGTTTTTTGTTCTTATTCAGATTTTAGTTCGTTCACTTTTTGCTGTTTTTCGCATTTTGGTTTAAATTCAGAGTGCAAAATTGCAGAAAATGAACGAACTAAAATTTTAGCAAAAATGAACTGACGTCTTACCGTAAAAAAAAAATTAATTTTTTTTTCTTTTATACGGAACTGTTTCAATGTAAAAGTATATTCAATAATCCGCCTTCTTGAAAATCACTAAATTTCATATATTATTTTGACGTTATTTTGAAATCTTTTTCTTTGCTTTTTTTCGCGCCATTTTCAATATGCCCCGTTACTAAAATGTTCTCTTTCCGGTATTTCACTTTTTGCGCTATTTTCGATATGATCGTTAGAATTTCTTCGCTACCCTATTTTTTGCTCCTCATTTTTATTATTTTTTTTACGTCATCCTGCATATTAAGGCGTTCTTTTTTAATTTTTTTCACGTTATGTTATCGTTAATTTTAAAATATCTTCTTCATTCGTATGTCTTGTGTTTGTTTAGATTTCAGTTTGTTCATTTAATGCTGTTTTCAATATTTTGAATTAGTTCAGTTTTACAGTTCAGTGTTTTCGTCTCTTTCTGCTGAATGCTCTGCTTTCTACTTCAGTTTGCTGAGTCTTGGTCATCCTACTCTATATTATATTGCACCTCGTATGTCCTATATTTTCCCTCTACACAGATTGTTCCTATTATTTGTTCCTTCCTCGTAAAAAAGGTAAGGGGAGTAATACCATCATTGTATACATTGAAGAAATATGTAAGTAATAAAACATTAAAGATGATATATTATGCCCTGGTTGAATCGCACTTAAGATATGGAGTACAAGCATGGGGAATAGCCGGGAAAACGTATATAGGCAAAGTAAACAAGATACAAACGAAATGTATAAGATTAATATCAAAAAAAAAAAAACTATGTAAATTCAGAAGAGACTTTAAAAATAGAAAATTTATTAAGCGTAAGAGGGTTGTACTTAAGTATAAAAAATTCTGGGAACACTTAAAAATAGACAGTAGAGCAAAGATAGAAAAAAGAATAGAGATAACTACAGAATTAAGAAACGGACCCAGATATAAACTCCCGAGAGTCAGAACAAAATGTGGAGAGCAAACGGATAAATATGTGTTGGCGCAAATGCTAAATAAAATGCCGGAAGAAATAATAAAGGAAAAAATGGAGAGGAAGCTGAAAGAGGGTGTTAGAAAGTGGTTACAAATAGAAAAAAATATAAACAAAATAATAAAATAAACGAAAGGGAAAATTAAATAAAGGAAACTATGTGTAAATGAAGTGGATGGATGGATAAAAGTGATGGATGATTGAGCGCTTATATACTTTAAAAACCTAGAATAAGATAAATAATAAGAACTCCGTCGACAAGCGCAAGCTTGACGGACGTAAATATAAGATTATAAAATGTTAAAATTTAAATATACGTTTTTAAAAAAAAAAATAAAAACAACATTTGATATCGCATGAAGATATAATTGATTCCTTTCTATTCTAATTGTTTCTGGGTAAAGGTACACGGTTGTCGCCCCCCTCCCCCTTAAAAATATGATGGAAAATACCAATAAATGAATGAATTAAAATTTTGATGAACTGGCGCCACTAATGTAACAGATCACCCCCAAAATATAGTGTACAAAGAGTAAAAAAATCGCTAAATTAAGAAAGATAACGTCGTATGCAAAAAGTTTATATGAGTTCAAATCGCTCATATAGAGCAACACCACGGAACTAACCTGTGCGTAGAACCATTTTTCTTTTTTCTTTTTTATATAATTACGAAGAGATATAAGTGTATCTGAAGATCTGGTTGGAAAGCTAGAGGCGGGTTTTAAAAACTCTGTGCTGAATCGTAATATAAAAACACACGAAGCTCTGTTCAAGAGAATGATGCACAGAAAGCATGCAATCTATAAAGAACATTTTCCGATTTTGATTAAATTATTCTTTTTTTTTAATAGAATTCGGGGTGGGGTAATTAATAACTGTCTCCTGAAATGATAACTGAGTTATTTTGGTACTTCAGCATTTAGTAATAGCATTTTCGAGAAATTCCGTTTTTCCGGCTTTGCTGTTTATTTGTTGTTTTTTTTTTGTCCTTCCTTAAATTATTTATTTGGTTACTAGGAATAAATAAAATGTGTTTTACATCAAAAAATAGAAAAAAAAAAAAAAAAAGGAAAAGGAAAAAGGGGAAAGGAAAAAAAATCGATTACAGAAATAGAAGGAATCAAATTTGGAAAATGAATAAGGCGCCCAGAAGGAGAAAATAAAAAATGAGTTTGATGAAAATGCAGAACCGACTTTTTTAGGGGTCGTTTTGGAAAGTTGTCCGCGATTTGTTTCACTTCCGCTTGCAAATTTCCTTCTTTTGGCTCGCTCGGCGGCAATATCGGATATTTTAAAATTTCCAAATGACGCCAATGACGGGAGTAGTGATAATTTTAGATTTTTCAAACCTTTTCCGAATAAATTAGACACGCGGATGAATTTCGTGCGATTAAAGTTTTTTTTTGCGAGATATTTTCCTTTAATTTTCCTATCGAACTGTGTTCCTCAGCTACTATTGAAATTACACACACTCGTTACACTCGTATGAAATAATTAAATATTTTAGGCTTTAGCTTTTATTAAAAAGAAGGTTGTTTTTTCGGTATGTTTATAAAGTCTTCACATCGAACGAAAGCTTCGTAACCTTGTTATTCTAATTTTACTTTTTTTTTTTTCAATTACGGTAATGACGATACTTTTCTCAATATCCTCCAAAAAAAAAAAAAAAAATCATGCATCAAACAAGCCAAAAAACATTCGAGCTAGTGTTGTAATTTTAAAAATTTTACTGTTGCAAATATACAATCGGAATAAAGAAAAATAAAACACTCTTAAGAAGGCACTTCTAGCTACTAGAGCGGCACGCTTAAAGGCGCGCAGTTTATTAAAATTTGCTTTTATAATCGAAATATTCCCCGTTATAACATTTTGTTCCGTTACGCACTTGTTTTCGGATTGCATTTTAAGTGACGTTGTTGGAGAGTTGTTTTTGCAAAAATTTGTACCATTTAAGAAGATTTCATCTTACGCCGGAAGCATCTGTTTCCCGAAAAAAAAGTTTTCCTCTATATTCATGCTTATTTCCACGTTAAAACCGGTAATCTAGCAACACCCTGTTTAAAATATAGTGCCACGTGGGTACTATACTTGCTCCTATCCTATTTCTAATATACACTAACTCATTACACGGGCACATTAAAAATGCAAAGGTGTATGTTTTTGCTGATGACATTGCGCTGTTAATTGAAAATAAAAGTATAGAAGTAGCGGAAAAATTACTGCAAGAGGATATAGATAATTTTAGTAAATGGGCACATGATAGGAGGTTATGTGTAAATATAAATAAATCTAAATTGTTACATATCCGAAACAGTACTAAACATAAGAGTCGCGACCCGCGAATCATTCTTCATAATAACGAATGCTTACACGAACTTCATGAAACGAATAACTCACTTTCCTGTTTATGTCCACCTTTTGAAAATGTAAAAGATTTTAAATATTTAGGAATATATATTGATAGATCCTTGAGCTGGAAAAAGCACGTTCAAGTCCTAAATTCGAAAATAAGACAGACAATTCCAGCTTTATACAAACTAAAGCAGGTGCTATCATATAAAACACTACGTATTTACTACAATGCAATAATTATGTCTAGAATTCTATTTCGAATCAAAATATGGGGAGAGACTAAGAAAACGGAAATCAATAAAATAGGTAAAATTCAGAAACGGGGTTTTAAAATTATACTTCCCTACTGGAGGCGAAATGACTCGAGATCAACATGGTGGAAGGAAAATGATGAAATGTCGCCAAAGATGTACTACTACTATTACAGGTTACTCGAATATAATATCAAGAATATAAGGTTACCAACTAGGCCAAAAACTCGAATAACAAGAAATCAAAATAATATATATTACATATACCCTAGAGGGGCAAATCTACGAATTGATAACATAGATGATTCGGTCTTAATTAAATTAATGAGCATTATCCCCAATCATATTACAAACGAAAACAGTATTGGTGTGTGGAAAAAGGAAGTGGTGAAATGGCTGAAGGAATGGTGCAAAGAATAAAAAACAAACTGCGTCCGAATTCCTCACTCCTAGACAGTTTTCAATCATGTACTTACGGATATAACAGGTATTCTGTGTTGTTGTTTTTGTGTCTCCCCTCTTATGTATATATGACTTTCAGAGTGAATGCAGGTATGTGTTTGGTTTTTCTTTTTTCTTTTCACATATATATATAAGTTATATATATATTTACTAAGCATTATATTAATTAAGGTATATATAATTTCGATGTTATAATAAGTATGTATAAGTTTGTACCGAAATCGAATAAACGATAATAAGAGTGTCGGGCACTCACACAACGGGCATACTTGCCCAGTGAGACCCACAAACTTATTTTAAAATTAAAAAAAAAAAAAAAAAAAAAAAAAAAAAAAAGTAAAATAAACGAATATCAGGGCCAGTTTCTTTCTACTTTTGGATTATCCGCCTTTACTTTCCCCCAGGTAATTCTCCCCGGTACTCAAATCAATTTCGGATTAGGTTAAAGCGGTATATTTGTGTTTTGCGCGTTATATTTGAATTCCCCACCAGGGATGCCGAATGAAACGGTATCGTTTACTTGTTTAGCCCACAGGGGTGCCAACCAGGAGGTTTTACTCTCGTGGATTCTATTTGTTTAAAATCTTAATTCTTTGGTTTATTGTTTATGGTGGTTATTATTATGATATTAAGAATTTTTTATCAATATATTTTATAATCCGTTACACCTGTCTTTTGGTACCGGTCGACCGCTGAAAAAAACACAGTAAATATCTACGAATATAACAACGAAATACGATACACGATTAATTGAAATTTAAAACAGAATCCTACGTATCACTGTTGTCAGTGGTGATCCGGGATCCGTAGGTTGGCGGTTCGTTGATCGGTTGTTATGAAGAGATCGGATTCGATATTAATCGGTTTTCCTAATTTCGATAACGAATCGGATTTACTACTGGTAAGAATACTGAATACTTTCGACGAAAACAAAATTTTTTTAAAGTTGTCTTGACCATAAGACCACAACTGTACAAACCGAGACAGATGGCTAACGTCTGCTCGACTTGAGAGAAGAAAAGTAATTTTACTCAGCCAAGATGGCTGATTTTCTCTAAAAATCTTTCTTCCGTTATTTCCAAATTCTCTCGCCCTCCCGCCGGTGACCGCTGGAGCTGACAGTCTATCAGGTAGATCCTTTTTTTTTATAGTTGGCCGGTGATTGGCTACCCCAACCGACAACAGGATTTCAAATATACGCGCATTCACGCCCGCACCACTCATTCTAAATTATGTTTTATATTGTTTTTTATTTTATTTTTCTCTGAATTTTAGTTGACCCCTTTTAGTGGGCACATTACAAGGTATAGAGGCCCCTGGATCCGGAACGAGACAAGTCTCGATAACCCACAACACCCCTGATTTGATAGCCAAGCACCTTAACCACTAGACTACCGCGATACTGTAACATTTTAAATTTATTACCCCTGCTGCTTGCGTTAAATTATTAACGAGCTACCTCTTAATAGAAAAAAAAAAAAATCCGTCAAGTTCAGCAATTGCGGTCCTACGCATGTCGTATGTGATACTAGAAAATTTGGTAGCTGAAAAGTGAAATCGGTTGAGTGCAGGTCTGTGTGGATGTGCGAACAATGTCGAAGAAGTTTTGCACGATAAGATCGCAAATGAATGATAGGTGGATTACTGATAAGGAACACAACGATACATTTCATCTTCATAGATCAGGTGCGTCCTGAAAATTCCGCTGAGACAAATAAATGACTCCTATCCAGTGTGGGCTGAACGAATTAGAACAACATACGCGCAACGATAATATTATCGCATCAACTTCTTCCGAAGAAAATCGATATAGCATTACTGACACGAATACAACTCGTGACGACATCTGTGTTGCCTAAGTCCCCGAAACGGGGCTATCCAAACGCCCTTGTAAAATTCTGCAGGCGTGCTTTGAAAATCGAATTTTTAGGAAACAATCTCGTATTAAACGGCCAAGACTGAAAGATATCGCTTTCACTGAACCGAACAATTAGGCCGGTTTCACGCTTCTTCCGAACGAACACCTGTCTCGGCATAATAGTTCACTTTATTCTTCCGACGCCCGTGTTCCGCGCTGCGAAGATTGGAAATACGACGTGGCGGAAAATTATTTGCTTGGAAAGAACGTCATGTTTATTCGTTTGGTTACCTTCGAGTACGTAGATTTGCTAACAGCTGACTAGTTCGCATCAATTTTTGTTACATGCGATTTTTATTTGTTAAATTTTCCAGTTTTAAAAACGAGCAATTTATTTTTGAACGTTGGTGCCGTAGGTTTTTTGTGTAGGAGTGGGGGGGGGGTTACACGAGTGGCTGTATTATTTTATGTAGTTTTTTTCGCTCTTGTTTCCATGCTTTAGTCTATGTGAGTCTTGATTTGTTCGAGTCATTTAGCTCTGCGGTAGATTTCTACTCTTGTTTATCGCAGTGATGCGTATTGCAACAGTCAATTTTTATTTATTTTAATACTTCTTTGTTTGAATTTACTTTTGAATACGTATTATGGGTTTTGTGAATGTTATATTTTTATCTTTGTTGCATGCTTCGATGTTAATCTAATGTATAGATTATTATTATTTTTATTTTTTATTTTATTTATTTAGATTTTTACTGCCTACATAGGCTATAATCTACTTAGTCTAGTTTGTAGTACGGTACATAGTTTTATAAAATTAAGTGTAGCATTGTACGTTTAACAAATTTGATAATGTTGTTGAGGTTTTTGATGTCCAAAAAAGAGTCGAGGTCCGTGGCAGTTGGTTAGTAATTTTAGGTCTCTAACTACTCTAGCTTACCATTTTATTTATTACAATTACAAGTACTTTCTGGATTTAAACCAGAATATTTATGCACGACATCTGCCGTATTCGACGTATGAAATCTGGTACACATATTCGCCGTCGTACTATTTCACCTTTTTATCTATCGTTTATTTCATTAAAGGTTTGTTTTGCTAGAAATTCGTGATATCGTTTTAATAGGGTCGGTTATTAAGTAAACTAACCATTATTAACCAAAAAAATCTCTGGAAATATGAGAAAGGACGAATTTTATTTTTCTTAAATGTAAGTAAATTGAGGGAGTGATATGAAATTGTACAGGTTTCGACATAAAAGTTGCATCTGCAATAAAGAGCGTACAACGAAAATACATATAGCAAGTTTAAACAAAATTTAATTCATGTGTCTTTTTCCGGTCACATAAGTTTAGAGACTGAACTTACAATCACAAAAAAGTTCACTTTATTCTAAAAAAAAATAAATTCATCAGAAACACACAGTTGCAATATTGACTATTTGTTCACTATTCATCTCGACCTATGAGTGAAAAATGTAATCAATTTATTACGGATATATTTCATTCACCGGTGTAATGAAATATCGCAAATTAATAATAAACAGGCGCAGACGAAACCTAATGCTCAGTATTATATTACTTCGATGTTTTCCCGTAAAACGGAATATTTCTCATTGAATTTTTAAAACTGTTTTCAGTAAGAAAAACTAAGTTTAATTGTTATAATAAAACTCCATATACAAGCATAAAAACAAAAAAAAATAAATGAAAAAATGGGTACTACACATAGACGTACCCAGCGGGGGATTTGGGGGTTCACCCCCCACCCCCCAAATGGATTTTTACGTTGCTGTATTGTCGCTTTATGGTCGTAAGATGTCTGGGTACCAGGCATTTCGATAGTACAACTAACTATGCATTAGTGTAAATTAGTCTCAAAATGAAAATTCTATCCTAATTCTAACGCATTTAGAACTATTGCACAAGAGATTATTAATAAAATATAATTATTAAGTAAAATTTTTTTTTCTGTCAAGTGTTTTTTTTTTAAATGGATCCTCCCGAAAAACTGTCTTGGGTACTTGGGTACGCCTATGGTACTATATGAATCAAATGAAATGTAATTTAATACCATTTGAGTGGAATACAGTGGCGAATGATTGTAATCTTTACTTCAGAAATTTCGAATGTGACATTGCAAATAAGAATGAAGTATTTAGCAATACTATGATACTGAAGATAATCATCGGGTCAACTGTTAAGGACACTTGTTTACCTTCCCAAAATTTTCCTTTTACAGTAATTTAAAGAACGTAACTTTGTCCGGATCAATTATTATCCGGGTTTAACAAGGTACCAATTGAACGGGTAAATAAGATCATAAATGTTTCTCGGATAACCATTAATGAAGGAATTTCCTGGCACCTTTATTACGTTGTGGTTAATAAACAAATGGTGTACAATAAGTATAGGCCGGTACGCATCCTGTCTGCGTCTTACCGAAAAAAAACCAATTAAAATCAGCTAAATATACTGCTGCTGCTTACTTTGATATAAAAAATAAAGCACTTGATGCAGTAAATCATGAACTCTGCAAGTATTTAAATTGGAGAACGCATGGGTTCCCATCTATTTTAAATTGAGAAAAATTTTACTCGATGAGAAACGTCACAAAAATTAATAATGTTGCAGTAACGAAGTTATCCAAAAGATTTTCGAATGCAACGAAACATTTTGGGGTTCTTTTCTATTTCTTATTTACATGAATGAATTACGCAACTTGAATATTCCAGGTAAATTATTGGTTATGGAACTTACACCGTATTGCTGGTTAATTGTCTATTTTTTATTCCCTCCCCCCTAGGGGGGGGGTGTTGACAAGAGGGTATTAGCCAAGAACTAGGAGAGGAAAGTAGAGCAGATCTTCACACGATCAGAGGTAATACATGGCAAGGTTCAAAGACCATTATAACAAAAGGAAAATGAAACGAAAGGATGAAAGACGACAGAATGAAGATCCATTAGTAAAAATGAGGAGTAAAAGGAGGAACGTTCAACAGCGATGGAAGAACATTCAGATAAGTTATGGTCAACTTTACATATGGAGAAAATAAAAGTGTGAAACGGAAAAACGATCGGGGAAACAAATTGTGCCGAAAATAGACGAAGAGAATGCAGAGAGAGAGAAAGAGAGAGAGTTGAATGCCGAAAAACAGAAAATTCCACGCGTGGAATAGGCAAGTAGGAATGAAGGATACGAAGAAGAGTTATAATTTAGACTGAGCGACTGCGTAAAGAAGTTCTAATATTGTGGGATTCAAAAACACTAATAAATACACCGGAAGAAGGACTGAGTCATTGTGATTTCCGAGTGTTAAAGTATCCATAGGAGAGGTCAGTCAGAATAGAATGGCAAATGAAATTATTATTATTAAATGAGAGGGATTACAGATTGTTAATAGAGCGGGAAGTAGATACTTGGTCTGTGTAGAACATTTTGAGAATATAATGGGAATATTCCATCAGATCAGAATAAAAAAGGATAAAGGAGAGTGGCACGTAGAATAGCAACAGACTCGGTATAGAAAATTGAGCACATCGAAGATAGTGTTTATAGACGGTTTCGTATAAAATATTTATAAACGAACAGAAAACGGCTAAACACCAACCGTACTGGATTCTTTGGAGCTGCCAGTGAAGACCATAACGTGTCTGGGGAAACTGCAAGAAAACAATATGTTGTGAGTTTTGGCAGGATAGCTGTAAAAAAATAATAAACCGAATGAAGGAACCTGCAAAAACCAGAAGGAGAAGAATATTATTAGGAGTGAAAATGTAAACGGTGTGGACAAAGAAACGCGCAATAATATTGTAGTTTTATTGCCGGAAAATCGAGTAAGAATGAGATAGGTAAATGTTTAATAAGTAAACGGTAGTCCAGACGAGACCTTCGTCGAATAAAAAGAGACAGATTCCGCACGTAAAATAGGGACGATCGGACTACCGTTTTGGGCTACAGACGGATGACATGTAATTTGGGAGCTTAGAGACAGAAGCTGTAAGAATTTCCATAGATAAATCAACAGTAATCAGGAATAGAACAGAAAAAAGGTCTGTAAAGTATAATAAGCACGATATACAGAAATCATCTCCAGAAGTAGTGTGAGAGATCTGGAATTAATCAGATTGAGCATTTTTAAAAATACCCCAAAAGTAGTGTAGATGGCCGATATGATAATGGAATGTGACTACTGCCCAGAAAGGCATCTGAGCAGGAATTAGGCCATTATTTAATATGAGAAGGAACTTAAAGAAGGAAAAGGACGACGAGTAAAGAGACGACAGTAAAGAATTTACTGAGAGCGAAGAAAATATGGATATTGAACAAATCGTTTTCTAACGATCATAAATAACTTTCAGACGAAACTATCATCGAGAACATTACTGCTATCTGCGGAATATACGTAAATATTCTATTGAAATTTTCTCTGCCTGCAACTACCTCAGTAAAAAATAGAACCTTATTTCATAAAAATAAAAGCAGAAAAAGGTAATAGAACCTCAATTGATAAAAATAAAAGCAGAACAAGGTAATAGAACCTCATCTGATAAAAATAAAAGCAGAAAAAGGTAATAGAACAAACGGTTTCATTGAAATTTAATAATTTCCAAGTCACTGTACAATTGACAGATCAAAAATATACTTTCAAGATTAGGTTAAGTTTTTGGGATTAATTCGGTGAGCTGCGTCAGAAATAAATTTTTCTCAAAACTTTTCCGTAACGCTCCTCGGCTACATGGGGCTATTTCACTTGTGTCAGTTTGTAGACGCGCGGGATAACCTCTAATGACACAGAGTCGTCTATGTGAAGACTAAGCAGCATAAGAGAATCGCTTAAATAATTAACACGGCGATGATGACTGTACTGCGCCGAAATAATATTTTCAGAGCCTAAGAGACTCGGTAATTCGGCACTGCAAACACTGATGAATTAGACAGAGCGTTCAGACTAGTGCTGCAAACTCGTAACGAGTGCTTCTAATTATCAGACACGGTTGAGCGTTGCGAATTCCAGCCGATGCTTGTCTGTTGCACGTTTCAGCCGACAATGGAGCATCATTTATAATTTCGAACGATCAGCCCTGCTTCGCCTAAGAGTTCGCCACTGGCCGACGAAATACAAAAAAGCAAACGGAAATGGCACTCGATATCGTTCGGAATTTTTTCGGCTAAGCTGTTATTCACTATCCACAGGCATACGGTTCAGTTCCATTGTTCGGAAATGTTCTCCTATTGTTAGATACGAAGCTATTACTGAACATCGTGTTTCTATAGCAACTGCTAGAATGATATCTGACTTGTAAACACGCTCTCTTTCTCCTATTAAACAATTACAAAATTAATCAGAAAAAACCGAATAATCAAATGACGTCGCCGTAATTAAGCTGTGCAAAAACGAGTAAAAAAAGGCGGAGAAAGTATATTTTTCTCGACAAATCAAGTAAAGGTAGCTCTGAAAAGGTCCGTTTCAACTTAGACTAAAATAAAAGGAAAACCGAAAAATTAATTCATAAAAACCGAAAAGGGTATAAAATAAAATTAAAAAAAAAAAAACAACAAAAAAACAATTTTAAACCAAAATGGAAGCGAATAATTTCGAATTAAAAAAAGCGGGGACAGTCGTTAAAAGAGGACGAAACTGCGCAACAACAATAACGAACATGAATTCAGTTTTACACAGCAATCACAGATAACCGAAATAAATGCGACATAAATAATAGACATTTAAAATTCAACTTATCGATAACAGAAAATACATTATTGTTCGAATGAATAAAATATCAAATCCGACTGAAATGAAAATAGTAAGAAATTTGCAGCCGTCCAGGATGCCGAGCAGATGTGGAACATCGAATTCGATTATTATTCGATACTCGATCATACATTTTTTCTGTTCCAGCTAAATTAAATTTTAAGAAACTTTATATAAGTACAACTTTTATTCGGAAAACTCTGCTTAAAAAAAAAAAAAAAAGTACCCTGAATGACTGCGTTCCCGAAAAACATATAGCTAATTTAGTCTTCCTCTTCTTCTTCGAATTGGCCAACTATGGACCACATGAAGTGTCTTCATGATAGCGGTTTTTTTCCCTTCCTTTCACTTCAGTATTTCTTCATTGTTTCGCTGTGTTTCTCCCTCCTTTTATCTGTTCATTTGACGGCACCGGTTTTCTTAACTCATGATTTCTTCAAAGACCCCGGGCAATGTATTAATTTTATTTCGAAACCTGTTTCTGTTCATTATGTCATCTTCCGTGATGTTCTTTTTCTCCCAGATCTTTCTTAACTTCCCGGAACGAAGAAATTTGCGTTTTAGGATTGCTTTTATCGAAGTATTCGAAAATTCTTCTTGTTAAGCGTTTTACCTCCATTCTTTTTAAGTGACCTTAATAATCTCCTTTTTTTTAATTTTACTAATAATATCTTCAGTATGTTCGTATATTTCCGTATTACTACTTTTTTTCCATATTTCTTAATCCAATCTCGGCGGTCCCGGAATCTTGCGTACTATTTTTCTTTCCCTCATTCTGATATTCGTTCCAGTTCTTTATCTCTACATTCATTGCTAGGCACTCCGACGCGTACAGACACATTTTTCCGGTTTAGTTATAATGTCTTAATTTAGATTTTGTGGACACGTGGATTTTTTATTATATACATATATTTCTCGTCAATTGAAAAGCTAACTCCAATACTCTTTCTCGGTTAGCTATTTTATCTAACGCGTTTGTTTTTGTATAAATTCCATTAGGCATTTGAATGTGCCGACTCCGTTTATACGTCCGGATTTGGTGACCATAAATCGAGGAGCGTTTTTTACGTCTGTCATGTTCCGTTTTTTCAAAGGATATTTTTAGTCCCGCTTTTCCGGCAACCTCTTTAAGAATATTTATTTGTTCTATCGAATAATCGCCTATGTTCTCCGGTAAAATTCCTGGGATATTTCGGAATTACATTATCTAGTAAGAGCATTTCTTATTGAAATGTCTTCTATAATTTTAATAATATTTGTGTATGGTTTTTTGCAGCAGGTTGTTTGATAATAATCATAAACATTCTGACAAACACGTATAACAATGAAAGCTACGTTTTTATATATACTGCATTTGAAAAAAAGAAAACCCAATAAAATCAGCTTCTCACAAGCCAGAAATATTATTACAAATTATCTTCCGTATAATTTTACATCAACGTCGTCCTATTTGTCTGAAGTGAGAAAATATTTAAATATCCGTTGGGTAAAGTGTAAATAAATATATCTCATCTCAGAACAAAGATATATGTTCGTCTTACATGTTTGCTTCTTTTTTTCGATGTTTATTCACGCATAACTTGTATTCATATAGACCGATTTTACTGATTCCTTTTTTCATTAGAAATTCAGCGGTAGTACCGTATGAGCCCTGATGAAAATTCTTCTTCTTCTTCTTCTTTAAGCCTAGAGGATTAAACATAAAACTGGAAGGATTAAATAATTCAACAAAAAGGGCAACACTAGACGATTGGACACAAGAACTTACAAAAATAATAACAGAAGAAAGTGTTAATATAACTAGATATAAAGCAAGATGGAAAAGAAAACTTACCGAACCGATGGAAATTAGTGAACATAAAGGTACATTATTCGTCGAAAAACATGAAAAAACGCTGGTCCTTTTAGATAATTTTTTATTAGTATAATTATTAATATAACGGAGGCGATTAACTTAAAATACTATCAGTTAATTATCACAGAAACGCAGCTTTGAATAAGGAAAGCGATTATATATTTTTTAACGTTTTTACACCGTGGAACTGTTTGTTTTTTTTTTGTTTTTTTTTTTGAGCATGTCGGCTAAGGACGTTACCCAACCCAAAGCTATGACTAATGATTATATAGGAAAAATATTAAAAATAGAACATAGCTAACAAAGGAATAACCAAGGGAGAAAGAAAAGAAAAGGGATGCTGTGAGCGCTGTAAGGAGTAGGATAAGACCGAAAAGACCCGAATACAGTATCGCGAGTTCTGAAGAAATTGTGATACGAATTACATTTTACTTTTGAATGTCCTTTCTGACGCATGCAAAGAGGAGACTGAGTAATGCAGAAACAGAAGAGAGATGAGATAGTTGACCGCCTAACTTTGGAGAAATTAAGAAACCGCGGAAAAAGAGGAGCAATGTGGGTTGTATGGATAAATGAAAGGAAGCAGGATTAGAAAATGAAGAAGTTTAGAGACAGACCAACAGAAGTGGGGTGGCAACAAAAGGAAAGAGGAAAAAGATTTTAAGCTTGAAAATTACTAATAAAGTCACCCCGTCTGAAGCAACCGAACGTGCCAACGAGTGTCAACTAACTCGCTGCCCGAAATTCCACAATGACTAGGATAATCTATAATAGATCAATACGGATAGAGCGGGAATGAAACAGGTGTGAAATTAAGGAGCATATGTGAAGCACGATAGGATCAGTGGATGGTTTAGGAAAGGAAGTAGCAATGGCTTGTAAAACGCCTTTTGAATCGGAAGATAAGAGAACCTTGGATATATTATTAGTAGAGGCTGTAAAAAGGATTGTGTTTGTAGGATCGCAATGGATTCGGCTAGGAAAATGGCGGAGGAGGAATAAAATTTGAACGTCTCAGAATAGCCGAAATCCAGCAAAAGCTGCTCCGACACCCTAAGCTGACTTCGAACCGTCTGTGAAAATTAAAGTATAAGAAGGCAAGCGCGCGAAGATAAAGTATAATTAAACTCGTTATGAGCAGCGGGAGAGGAAAGACACTTGACATATGAAGGAAGAAAGAGTAAACTGGGCGAGTACATAAAATCTCTGGGAAATTATAGGTAAAGTATGCCATTTGGTGTAGGACAGAACAGAAGGAGAGACGTGAAGAAATCAAGGAAAGGATTGGAGTTTTACGAGGGGAGAAACGCCAGTTGTTGAATATAAACCAGTAGGAATTGACCAAGTAGGGGCATAATGGTAATATGAAGACGTTTGATCAGAAATCGTTCACCTAGTTAATGTCTTCGCATGAATAAAGCAGAGGAACCAGTTTCTGCCAAAATGGCTGAAATGGGAGAGGAATTCAAGGCACCGATACAAAGGCGCATTTTTAATGACTTTATCAAGCTTAAGGAGAAGATATTTAGGAGCACTAGCGCAAAGGAACAATAATCGTATTTGGAAAGGACTAATGGCCTTATATAGCATCAGAAGGATATAAGGATCCCCACCCCAATTACTGAAGGAAAGAACCCCTTCAACCAATTAACCCGTTTTTAAATTGATGTAATCGTGAAAGGATAAGTTACTTTTAAGAATAATGCCAAGGCAGGAGACGGAACTAACTAATGGAATAGGAAGACGACACACGGAACCGACTGAGGAACGACTATAAAAAGGACGATAAGTGAAAACCATAGCGGCTAAATTTCCCAGGAGAAATAGAAAGATGAAGATCGGATAACGCATTATCAAGAGAGAAAAGAGAGTTGTTAAAGATTAACCGAGGAACCGTGGAACTGTCAAAGGGTATGGAACTTAGTTTTGCATATTTTTTACCATGGAAATGCGACTTTAAATAAAGAAATCATTTTTTTTTTTTTTTTTTTTTTTTTTTTTAAGCATAAAATATGGAGAATAAAAAGTTGATATCAGTAAAAAAAAAAAAAAAAAAAATGTACAAGTATAAGGCTTAAAATTTTAAATTGAAATGTGAAACTGTTGTTTTATTATGTCTGCTACGCAAAATTTTTGTTCTTTTGTTCGTAAATTTTTATATATGTGTTTCATTTCCAGATGTTAGCGTATTCTTCTGAGTACAATCCATCAATCGCGCATCATTGCGCATAGATGGAATAATAATAATAACAAATTGAAATGTTTTTTTCAAAAAAAAAAAAAAAGCAAATACCGAGATTTTAAGATTTATTACCAAAAATTTAATAAAAATGCGCTAAAAAGTGAAAAGTAATTACTGCCGATAAGAAAACATATTTCAGAGTGATATATATATATATATATATATATATATATATATATATACCTTTAAGAGTGGTGATATTATCGCAATTCTTATACAACATTAATAAATCAGAGTAGGATTCGTATTACATATTACAATAATAATTAAACATTAAAGCGTTTCTA
Source organism: Icerya purchasi (assembly GCA_039619475.1). NCBI lineage: Eukaryota > Metazoa > Arthropoda > Insecta > Hemiptera > Monophlebidae > Icerya > Icerya purchasi. The sequence continues at coordinate 292,060,941 of CM077115.1, read as the reverse complement.
GATATTGTAATTTTAATTCGGCGCCGACTCTAATTAAGGTACTAATGTCGCATAATAATTATTATAACATCACCCCTTAAAGGTATATCAGTTTGAAACATATTTTCTTGCTGACCAGAGTTGTTTTTTTCCTTTTCATTAGTACATTCTTATTAACTTTTTTTATAATCAATTTTGAAATCGGAGTTTTTGGGGTTTTTTTCGTTTTTTTAAGCATTTTATTATCAACAACCGTAAATAAATTTATTACTTTTAATTCCGTCTATTTTTTAATAAACCCTAAAAATACGATCCGGGATATGACGGCGTGAAATATTTAAAATAAAATCGATAAATATTAAACGTAAAAATTTAAATAAAATCTTTAAAACGGTAAATAATTTAGATGAAACGACTTCCACTGTGTAAATATTAAAGCTGAAAAATTTAAATTGACCCCGTTGTTATACGGGGCGTAGAATAGTCGTTTTCACCGGTCGAGTCGCACCATTAGATGTTTCACGTCAATAATCTTCTTTTAATAATGGAAATTTACATTCAACATCGACGTCACACTCTTTCATGTCACACTGTCAACACCGCTTAACTAACAATTCACTTGTTAACCGGATTGCATCGCATCAATTAGCCCTAATCTTGCCAAAAACCAAGTTTAAATTTTCGCGTGTAAACAGGTCCCTCGAATTACACAGCATTCGCCTAACTGCCAATCACAAGCACAGTTGATTAATAGAACATCATTACCTTGCCGCGTTAAATGCATTAATTATATAATTCGGGAACATCGCACGACCCCTTCTGAAAAATTTGCCATTGTCCAAACGTGATTAACGAATTTAATAATTTTTAACTACCACCAGCGAAAGGGGTGAGTAAGTTAATCGTTTAAAAATGTCGGATTGGCAATTTCGTGATATATTCAATTCGAAAAACAAAAAAAAGAGATTAAACAATTACGTATGCGATTGCATATATAATACTATTATAGTGTGTCTGTGATCAGTATGTGATCAGTAGTGCTATTTTCAATAGGCTCTGTATTATATAGTGTGATCTCCGTACGAAATTTCGAGTGATTTAAGAGAATGCGCAAAAAAAAAAATCGACTAGCTGTGTTGTTAAAATTAATCGTAATATGAAATTTAGTAATAGGATTAATTGCACACGGCGGTTCGAGAATTTTGCGAGAATCTAGTTGGAAAGTCATTAGTACGACTTCTGTGATTTGCCAAATGGTTAATTACGGAATCGACTAGTAATTTACCGAAAACAAAAAAAAAAAGAAGTTAATTATCAGAATAGTTGCTTGTGTTGTCCCGTATAAAATGAGTTGCACGCGTTCATAAAAAAACGAAAAATGCACGGTTGATTGGAAATGTGAAAACTTTTAGAAACACTGAAATAGACCTTTTTTTATAAATTCTTAATTACGCAATCGAGTTTTAATTTAAAAATCAGGGAAAAAACATTTTTCAAGCCTGTTTAAAAATGTAAAATTCTTAACACCTCGAGCCGTAATATTGGCAAGCGATTACTCTCCTTCATTATACATCAAGGATGACCAGCTGCATGCACATAAATAGTCATACTAGTTGTTGCATCAAGGCGGCATAACTGAGAATGGATAGATTACGTAAACAAGCAACTTACGAGTATTAGCAAATTATTTAAATGACTAGTGTTTCAAAGCTGCAAAGATTCTATTCACTATTTCGGCGAAATCAAAAACAATGCCGAGAACCTACCACTTTTCCTGAAATACTCGTAACAAAAAGATTAAAAAGCTACAGCGAAACAGAAAAAAGTAGATCAAATATACAGAAAAGCGCGGGCTAAATTACCAAAATAGTTCCGACCCCAGTTCAGTTCGTGCTTAAATACGTCATTACACACATCTGTAACCTTATTAAGTGCGAGAACGAACCGGGCACAAAAAGTTGGTGAATGGTTAAATTTCTCGTCTTATCGCACTACTAAAACACGCTTATACATTAAATTAGTGGACGATATAGAACACAGTACAACGGAGGTAATCCCGGCTCCAATCTGATGATGGAATTAGCAAACAGGTCATGAATGTAACTGGTTAACCTGCATTTCATGTATACTATCCATTCGTGTACATTTTTCTTTCACACCGATTGCAAATGCACCGAGAAAATGGTTTATACATCTCGGCTTGCATGATTACGTCTTCCGTTGCGCGAGCCATGACATTCGTGCGAATGTAATACCGCTTGCCTATAAAAAGTAAACTAAACCAAGTCCCATACCCTTAGCAAAGCGTCGAGGATTGTAAAGTTAAGGATCAACTAAAAAAAAAAAAAAAAAAAATTAACGATGAAAATATATTAAGATTTTCATTTACAAATTTCTCTGCATGGCGATTTTTTTCTTCCGGTAGAACGTGTGTCGTATATTTTACCATTTCACCTTTTATTACATCAGAAAATTCTTTCGCCGCCTGTGTAGCATGGAAGTTCGAAATGTATCAAAGAGTAAACACTCTAATTTAATGATTCGCGATAACCGTCAAGTACTTTTTAGAACCTCGGTTTTTCTTGAGCGGTGATGACCTTCCGAGGGCCTGTATATTGCGTGCTGCTGTACGGTTCTAGACGTGATGTTGGCACCTTGTGCAGAAACTAAAAATCGCTGTTGCAAATGATGCTGAAGATTCGTTACACTGGGGAAAAAGCGTGCTTGCAAGTCTCCCCGTAAACAGAACCGGAAACGATCGGTTGAAATAAGCAATTGACCGAGTTCAAATGCAGACAAACAGATATAGTCTGTCGAGGCGAAAGAAGTCCGTTCGAGTTTCGTTGCCGATTGTCAGTGATACTCAAAGTAGTGTACTAGCAACAAAACTCGCATTAATAATCCCTTGGCGTGTAAATATATTACCGAAAATAGTCATACTGTCATATTCCTGTTATTCCTCCCCTCCGTCTCTCGGAGAAGTAGTAACCTCGTTTTTGTTTCATCTCTATTATACGTTCATCCGTTCATTTTCTTCGACCTGTTTAGATGCAGAACTTATCACAGCGTTGTGTTAACAGAATGACTGCTGATACGTGATCGACTAAAGGTTAAACTGAGGAGGTCCCCTGATTTCGCGACGCCTTCGGTTGTTTTACACGAATTGACACAGACTATAACTTATTCGCGGTAATAAACTATAACAGTTGAGTCTGTCAGTCGTTTTTTTTTTTTTTTTTCTACATATTTCTACCTGACAATTCGTACTTGCTTGGTCATCTTAAGCCGTATTTCGTCAAATGTTGTTTTCTTTGTTATCTATGCCGTTTCTATCTTTCTCTTTTATCAGATTTCAAATTACAATTCTGAAGTATACTTTTCATATCGAAGCGCGTAATCGAGATTGTTTTTTTTCATTTTCTTCAGTTTTTCACATATTATATAGTGTTCAAAACCGGCTTGAGTCAGCACAATGTTGTCCACAAATGGAACATATCACATTCTGGGAAAAACCGGAAAAGGTGACATTCGAGCAGGAGGTATTGATTGGACGAGAACTTGGCGGCGAGAATGAAATAGCTCGTGTTATTTCACTAACAGTTTCGTGGATCAACCGCGACTAGATCAACAAACGGTAATCAGATCGCAGTATCTTTCGCGGAAACAAGATAATTCAGTGAACTTTTCAGTAAGACTCGGGAAGAACTTGTGGACGGACCGTGTTTGATTCGAAAAAGATAGAAATTCGAAAGCGACGGTTAAATGAATGGTTCGGCGTAAGATGACAGAGTGGGCTGCTGAGTTAATGCACTCGTGCAGAATAGCCGGGGCTAGAATTATGGAGTAAAGAATTTTTCGGTCGTACGAAGCCGGTATTTAAATTCGCTGTTGTACTCATGGGTTGCCATCAGAATAATGCCTGTTATTGTGACCACTTTATACCATATTCCGCGTAAAACCACGCTGAAACGATGGTCGTTCTCAAATGACGGCGCTTGATTATCAGAAGGATTAATCCGATCTGCACAAATTCCACTATTACAATGGTATCCTGTTGGAAATTCGTGTGATGTTGGCGCAATGTATTACCTATTTTTTCGAAAAGAAATTCGTTCATTCGATTTTTTCTCTTATTTTACTAGACAGAAGCGGCTCACGATTGCCGGTGCACTTGCCAGCAAACTAATACCTCCTGCGGAATAATAACCAGAGCGGGATATCGAAAAATCAAAACAGCTCTCTTCTCGTAGCTAGTCACTGAAATATAATATCTTTCGGTTAAATGTCAAATAATAGTTGAACTTAAAGCGAAATTGTGAAGTCTACGCTAAAAATAAATAAGGAAAAAGTTGTAAATAATGATTTTGAAATTAACTGCTAGTTAAGAAGAATGTTTTTGTCAAACCCGGTCTTTGGAATGCCACAGGGAAAAATAAAATCATTGCTTCGTACGGATACCCTCGGGATAGGCAACCTGTTAAAGCTGATGAAACTGGAAATGCAGCGATCGAAGTAAAAAATTGAAGGTGTGAGGCCATACAACGAGGAAGAAATCGGAACTTGAGAATCTCTTTTTTAGGAATATATATCATTTCACCTATGCAAACGAATGTTAGCTGGTACCTTGTTAGGAATAGTCGAGACTATCGGCAGATCGGCAAACGTTTACGAATGAACAGAGTTGTTTAAAAGAGAGTCGACTATCGCTGCGATGACCTGTAATAAACGGCAAACTTCATAACTTAAGGCGACACGCAAACGAGGAAGCATCGTGTACCCCGATGTAGGACGTTAGAAAAATGTCGGCGGCCGTTAAAAATCGAGCAGGGCCGGGAATTTCTCAGCTTGCAAAGTAAATATTTCCGAAAGCAGCGATAACAACGGCTGTTTGCATCAAATGTTCCCCTTTGCGCCCTCAGGACGAAACTATTTTCCATTTATTTCAGCAACAGAAATTACAATGCAAAATGACCAGATTCGTCGAATCGTTCGCGGAAACTTCTTGCGCAGAAGGCGCATATATAAAAGAGTAGTTGCGATAGCGTGAACGAGAAGAAGTAAAGAACGAAAACCGAAAGTAAAAGGAAGAAGAAAAAGCCAGGCATAGAAGAGAATAATCGAAGAAAGTCACGATAAGAGAACTGGACAAACAACTGTTCTCGGAAGGGATATAGTTGGCAGGGCGATGCTCGAATATTTTGCAACAATTTCTAATTTCGAAGATAACGACATTACCCAAATAAGAAAAAGTTATTCCTTCGGAAACTTTTACAAACTCGACACGCACCGAATCAGCTGCCCTCTGAACGCGTTTCCCGCGCTCTTTTCGTTCAGTCAGGCAAAGTGAACCCGGCCTGGAGGTTTAATTTACGAGCTAGACTGACTCCTTCGAGGGAAACTAAATAAGGAATATGGGTCAGGATGGAGTTGCCGATGAACGCCAAGTTTGCCGGCTCGCATTTTTCTGCACTGACTAATTTTAAGCTACACCGAGAGCGAACAGCTTCGTTTCGGTTAATTTTTTTCTTCTATGTCCCGTCTCGACCGAAAAGCCCTCTAGATAGCATATGCCAACCTCGAACATTTCCTAGGCTCAGATTAATATTTAATAATATCGCCCTTCTGAATATATAAATGAGCTAGTCTTCTTTCTGCCCGTTTAATCCGCTCCTAGAAGCTTACTTTATCAATTTTTCTATTTCAAACATAAAATAAATACGCACGCGCCAGCGCTTATTCACAAGTTTCTCCTCCCATATATATATACATAAATACATACATACATATAATATATATATATATATATATATATGTAAATATTAATGACAACGTCTTCTTAGGCCGACCGCCATCACTTTTTCTATCCCGAACCATTACATATATTGTATATATAAGAAGACAAAGTGTCGAAAAAATAGATTGTTGCTCTGGTCAGTTATGTTATTCAATGACAACGTCCTTCTTAGCCCGACCCTCATCACATTTTCGTCCCAAAACGTTACATATATTGTCAAAGTTGTGATGGAAAAAGTAGTGGAGGGTCGAGCTAAATGACGTTGTCAAGTTTCCTCGTTTCATTCGAAGTACAGAAGTGATAGAGCTAGGGGTCCGGAGGTGTTCCCAGGCGAAGTCAAGGGGCGGGCGAGGCATGGATGGTTGAGTTTATATATATATATATATATATTAATGGCTACGCCATTTTTACGCCAGTTGTCATCAGGAAAAGTGTCTTGTCACGAAATTTGTTCCCAGAAAATGTCACAATTTTATGTAACGAAATATGTAATGAAAACGTAACGAAAAAAGGTAACGAAAAAACGATTATATTGTATTGTTATTGTAAATAAAGATTTTATTTTTTTTGTCGAACAGCGTAGTCAATGAAAAAGTTTACTCTCCTATAAGAATTATAGAAGAACTAGACCTCGTGGTGAAGGTTGCTTGCCCCTTCCAAGTTCCGAAGGGCCGAGTATATATATATATATACATATATATACATATATATACACTATATACATATATATACACTATATACATATTTTTAACAGCGCATGATACAATCGCAACATAAATTAGGATAATTCCCCGGAAAAAAGATAAAAACAATTCCTTAAGTTGCTCGCTTGTGTGAGGCATACGCTAATTTTATCGTTCGAACTGAAGCGATTAAATTTGAATTTATTAGTAAATTACAACTGCAAATACGTTTGCTGGTGCAAACTAGTACTACAATATCTATTCTATATCGACGGATGCCAGGTTTTCATTTTCTTACAGTTTTACTATTTTATACATCAGCACATTGTTCTCGCAAGTTCAGTTTCCTTATATGCTTGCCGAAGCACATCTTACCTACTATACTGCTTTTTACGCTAAACACAAAATTCGGAAATATCTCTAAACGTTGGAACGTATGATTTACTGTTACGATTATTTTTTGTAACATAAATTTATGTATCGAACAGTTTTGAATAAACTCTGAATTTTCAAAAATTTGTAAGTAAATATTGTGTTTCACTTATTTAAATATGAACTTCATAATAACATGTAATTTTCTTATCATACAATTTGTTGTTTTTGGTAAAATTATTATACATATATATATATATATATGTATTAGAGGCAGATCCAGACGGACATTTGGGGAGGGAAATTATATAATTACCGAATATTTTATACAGTAGGCCGTAGATTTGAGAAATACCCCTTGTTTCATAAAGAAAATCAAATAGCGACCTTTATAGAAATTTAAAAATGTTTTAAAAATACATAATTATTACAATATTTAATTTAACTTTTGTCTTATATCTAGGGGTGAAAAATAAAAATAAACTATAAAATTCTAACTAAAATGGTAGTTTAGAAATAGTATAATTTGTCAACCTGCCTTATTTCACTTTTAATTTCGCCGATCTCTGCCATCCTCCAAATGTGTTTACTGTTCCTACGCTCTCTAAGTTTCTTCCGCAAGCCCTAATCAGACAGGAATTAGACAGTTTTATCAATTCTCAATTTCCTCCGCGTGCAACCGTGTTTACAGATGGATCAAAGAGGCCAAATGGTGTCGGTGCCTCTTTTACCCTCCCAGATTTTGGCTTTTCAGAATCCCTTTCTGTTCTACATTCATAAACGTATTAATGGCTATCCTACGTTCCGTTATTTTCATTTCTTCCAATCACCTTTCCTCTAAATTCTTGATTATATCTGACTCCATATCCGCCTTTCAATTCATTCTTCCCTACCTGATAACTCCTGTGATTTTATCATACTTCGCATACGCTCACTTATCCACATTCTTTCTTCCCTTCATTCTATTTAAATTGGTTTACTGCGGACTCCTAGCCGTTCGGCCATCTTTTTCGGTAACGAAGCGGCGGACTCCTCAAATCGGGTTGCTGCCTCTTCGCACTTCTTCTTTAAAAAAGTCCCATCGGCCAATCTCCTTTCGCTGTGCAAAGGTTTTCATCTTAGGTTTTGGTCGGATATGTACAATTCCTCTTTTTCTAACAATTGTTCTTTTTATCTGTCTGTCCAACCTAGTGTCTTCCTGCCAATCCGTGGTTCTCTTTGTTTCCTTCACTTCGTCGTTCTGTTGTTGTGTCTCCGTTATTCACTTGCGCTCGAAAGCGATACTTTATTATCTTCCTGCCGTTTTCGTTTTTCGTTGGTTACCTCTCCATATTGTCCTCTCCACTCAAACGAAGAGTATGTTTGCGATGCGGATCGTGTGTTTATTAAGTGTCCATCTCTTTGTGCTGAGTGTTCTGCTTTCTACTTCAGTTTGCTGTGACTTGGTCTTCTTTCTCCGTATTGTGGTTCTTATGTTCTTTCTCCGCAGATTGTTCCTATTATTTGTTGCTTTCTCCTAACAACATCTGACATCGTATGAAGATATAATTAACTCCTTCCTATTCTGATTGTTTCTGGGTGAAGGTCCCCGATTGACGAGCCCCCCAATAAAACATAAAAAAAAGAAAAAAAAGAAAGATAGTGTTTTTATTAGACTTTACTTCTTTTTTATTTTTGTTAATAATCTGATCCGAATTATTTATCCCCATGGGGAAGTAAAAAAATATATATATATTTTACATTAAACTATTTTCATTTATATTACAAAATAAAAATAAATAAAAATGGCAAAAGATCGACGACAGTTTTGTTTAAAATAGAATAAAAAAAAAAAAAAATACAGTCGAATTGAATACCTCCTCCTTTTTTGAAGTCGGTTAAAAAAAGAACATTAATAGTTTTACTAGAAAATAGTATTAAATATTAGTTGTTAAAATCCGCAGGTAAAATTCATACAAATCTTTTATAGCATTAATTAAGTTTCTCTGTTATAACAAATTTTTTCATAGAGTATTTTGTTCTTTTTTAAGGGATGTCCCCTATTGCCCCCCATGTATCCACCACTGTATACATATATAGGTATATGTATATTAAGTTCCATCTTCACAGGGCGTCTGGTATTATCGTACATCAATTATGTTCTTTTAGAATTATGAAAAATCGCTGAAATTTCAATTTGAAATATGTGTTTTTTGAGTAATGGCAGTAAAACGAAATACAGAGATAAGCGAAATAAAATTTTGAGCAACTGTTTATATGGCATTCAATCGCTCAATACATTACGAAACAATTAGAAAAGACCGTGAATGGGGTTTCAAAAGTGTAAACATTTCGTTTGAATCAGAACTTTGAAAAATCTGATAACTATTAAACGTTCTTGATTCCTTCCGCCTTCATCAGTGCGTAATGCGTACATCTTATTTGAATTTATTCCGTTTCGGGTAAACGTTTTGAAAATGGAAGACAGTCATTCTAACGTAATAAGTTCATTTTAACGGTGCAAACGCCACTGTCGAATTAGCAACGCTGCGCACATTGTGCTTACACATTTATCCCGTATAATTACTCATTGATATTTATTCGCTGATCTAAATTAAAATTCAGTTAATCCGACCTGAATGATGCTCGTCTAAGACTGATTTCAGAGCAGCCTACATGTATACGAAAAAAAAATAAATAAATAAAAAGTGACGCAGTGATGAATTACCGTACATGTCATAATCCGCGATATGTAATTTTTTTCGGGGTTGGAATTTGGCGGCAACACCGAATAAAAACAAAATTGTTTGTCTACCGAGTCAAAACGAGTAGACAGGTGCGCTCGCTATGAACAGGTTACCTTTACTACTTTCGAGTGACTCGTCCTGTGATCGCCTGCGGTCCCTAAATGCCAGACTGAGAACTTAACTCGACCCGGCTTTGCTGGTGTGAATGTATTTCGTTTGCCACTGCTTACATTAGCAGATTCTCACACGCTGAATCAAGCCCGATTCTATTTTGTTATCGAATTCGAAACAGATCAGAATGCAGGTCGAAACATTCCATAGTTAATATGTTTTGTGTTTTGTTTTTTTTTAATAGTTTAAATACCATGCATGTGCCACTAAATAACAAAGAATGATAGAAAGCTGTTAACTGGTCATGCAACTGACCAACTGACCTTATGACTTCAGTCACTTCAAATAGCGTCAGAGTTCCGCTTTGGGAAAGCAGCGAAACGGCGGATAAACAGCGGCTAATGTAAAGGAGAGAACCAACTCATTCTTGTGCCGCTGGCAGCGTAATGGGTCATCGGGTGCCCTGACTACTCTGAAAAATGGGTTTTCCGTCACAGTCGGCAGTTTCCGATTCCCCGTTTAAAACACTTCCTTCAACAGTATGCTGATCAAGACGGTGGCTCACCAGCGTTCATCCTGCATACCGATGGGAGCACTTTGTGCGCTCTACGGCAGGAACACACGGAACTGCTCAACTCATCCATTGGCAACCTGCTTGACTATATGTCATCAATGTTCACTAACGGCGATAGCATTTCCAGATACAATAGCTGAAACTGTGACATGCTTTTTCGTCACACTAGAAGTTGAAGCTGGCGAGTTACACTGTCACCGGCTGTTAATGAAGAAACCTTCGTGTCGCATTTTTATGTTTAACTGATTTCCCATTCTCAGTATCTACTTAACGTCATTTTCGCTCATTACCTGTTGAAACATTTAACTTGGTACAATAGTTTGTAGGCGACATGAAAACCATGTAAGTCAGACAGTTCCGCTTTACCTCAGTGCTTCCACTACTTTCTGCTGCTTACATTCATAATCTCCTAACGCAGAGAACTATTCCGCTTTGTTTTCTATCTTCGTTTCGCATCGAATAGCATGGCAATCTCCAAGGAAGACTCGTGGAGAGCAGATTTAACGACAATGTTTCTTTTGTGCGCTATATCTATCGGTATATTTTCATGTAGATGAATACGGATAATTTCTTTTCTTCTTTTCAGTGTCGCACTTGAGACCAACATAAAACGGACGTGTTTTTTTACTCCGATATATTTCTTCGGAATCTGTTCAGCAATTAACCTGCTCCTGCGCGACCAAATCGGCGAGTCTGAACTAACTCTCCGTGTTAAAAAATACTGATGGAAAAATAAAGCAGCCCGGTAAACTGAGCCTCGATAGCAGCGATTATCTGTTTGCGGACTAAAGGAGAACAACAGCCAGCAGTATTCCTTTACGTGTTCTAGTTGGATTTCCTTTTCTTCTGAAAGAGCGATTTATTGTTGTCGATGGTTTTTGGGTTTTTTTTCTATCGCTTTATTATGTTTATTTATTTAGCGACAGCGATGGAATTATAAGAAAATCATCGACAGAGCTCTTCTTGTTCGCCGTTTAGCCGGCCATCGGCTAGCTGCGGCTTACCCGGTCGAGAGGTGGTGTAGAACGAGCGGATTAGAGGATTTTCAAAGTTTCGCCGCATTCAACGCAGGAAACGCTCGCCGGAATTCTCGCCAGTAGCACTAAGATTATAAATCACGGCAGTAGTTAGCTTCTGCCGTTGCCGTCGAACGTAAAAATCGTTTGAAAAAAAGGTCGGCGAATAATATCCACGCACCGGCTCGGATAAGAAAGAAAGATGAACTAGACAGTATCGAATGTTGCTCCCGAGGCAAAGAATCGCTGCTCTAGCCGGCCACGATAGACTGTTTAAATTTTACATGGGCCATAGTTGGTGCGCACCCGATGTATATATAGCACGTCGCGTGCAACAACAAACTATAATGGCGCTATCGGCGCGCGCGGCAATTGATAAACGATCTGTTCGGAAGCCGGATAACATAAATCAAAATTGCGCCTCCATTTTTTACATTCGTTGCCCCGGTAACTTTTCTAAATATCCCTTCTGCGCGCGTGCATCTCACTCCTTCAAATGACCACTATAGCACTGTGATGTGTGTTACCTTTGTAACGAACAATGCCTCGAAGAACAAATTTTGTTAAATCGAGTTCGCCACCACACTTTTTCGCTTCGCTTGCCAGAAAAAGAAAAAGAAAAAAACAAATAAATAAATAATAATAACAGTAATAAATAAATAAATAAATACATAAATAAATAACGAAGATGAAAAATGAAAAATAGAAAAATCTGTCGACCGTGAAAATTTCGTGTTTCCAAAACGTCGTATACATTTCGATTAGATGTGAATTCTGCTTTATGTTAATACTCTTTTTTGGTAGTATACATTAAATAACACTATTACGAAATGACAGATTAATTCATTACTTTGTCTTCGAAACGCGTTAATAATTTAAAAATAAATTAACATAGTTTCGTAATAGTGTAATTTCTTTAATATATATATATATATATATATATATATATTAAAGAAATTAGAAACAATGAAATGCAATATGCATATGCAATTTCTATTTACCCCCTTGCAGCAACGTCAGCTACCCACAGCTATGCGCCACCACAAAGCAACGGACCTCCCCTTCAATAATCTTAGGAGATTTTAATGCCCACTTCCCGATTTGGGGATCAGCTTCAACAAATCACCATGGCTCGGCCATAACGGATATTCTCGTCAGTAACGATTTTGCTCTCCTTTGGTTAAGAGGTCCTACTCATTTCGACTCCACGGCGAAGACATTTTCAACAATTGACCTAGCCCTCTGCACCACCGCACTTTACCCAATAATTTCATCTCACGCCTTGGATGACCTCCACTCCAGTGACCACTTTCCCATTATAATCTCACCTGACATAGGGAGCTATCGGTCGGCTCCTCAAAATCAATCGACCGTGCAAAGGTACATGTTTCACAAAGCGGACTGGAAAGGCTATAAGGAGAGCCTAGTCATAAATTCTGAGCCCGGTCCATCCATTGAAGAGAACTTAAAGACATTTACACACGCGCTATTCAGAGCAGCAGTAGCAACAATCCCGAAGTCATCCGCGGCTGTGCACCCACGCAGGGTCCCCTGATGGTGTGACGAAGTGAGAGAAGCAATAACGAACAGGAAGCGAGCCCTAAGAAAGTATAAATCGACAAAAGCTGACCAGGATCTAATAGAATTCAAGAAGCGTAGATCTTTAGCTCGTCATATTATCAGGGTGAAAAAATATGAAGCCTGGCTTTCCTTCATGTCGTCAATTAATGACGCGTCGACCAGCTCGTCTACCTGGCGGAAAATAAAATCTTTGAACGGAAGACAGCGGCCACCAACCCCAATCTATATCAAGTCCAATAACAACATCATATCAGATACGGCATCAATTTCGTCCATACTAGCAAAGCATTTCTCCGATGCTTCCTCAACGAATTCCTACTCAACAGCATGGATCGGTACGATCGACCGTTCTCCTTGTCCGAGTTAAATTTTGTCTTACACAATAAGCTAAAGGCAAGTTGGCGCAGATTCCATCCATCCTTTCATGCTAAAGTTCCTTCCCACGGCGGCAAGACTATATCTGCTAAACATCTATAACCAGTTCTGGGAACAAGGTAACATTCCGATCTTATGATAAGAGGAAATCGTTATTCCGATTTTAAAGCAGAATAAGGATCCTTCACTACCCAGTAGCTACCGTTCTATCTCACTGATGAGTACCTTATCCAAAATCCTGGATAAAATGGTCAACGGACGTCTCCTCTTCTTTTGTGAATCCAAAAATATCCTCTCCACAATACAAGTTGGAGGCCGTAAGGCTAAATTAACGTCGAATCATCTGGTGAGCCTTTAAAGGCAGATTTTATCTGCGTTCAAAAGTCGACAGCACCTGATAACCATGTTCTTCGATATTGAAAAAGCCTATGACCGCCTCTGGCGGCAAGGCCTTATAAACAAACTACGAAGATGGCAGGTGACAGGTAGAATGATAAGATTCGTTCAAAACTACTTGTCAGACTGAACTATATGGGTCAGAATCGATTATCAAGTCTCTGATGCAATGAGCATCGAAAACGGCATACCTCAAGGCTTCGCGCTTAGCATAACCTTGTTCATAATGTACATCAATGACATTGCTAATTGTGTTTAGCCAATAGTAACGGCCCGGCTCTTCATTGACGACCTTAGCATTTCTCTAGCGCCTCATGATCCACAAATATCTCACACAAACCTTCAGAAATGGTCAGAAGTCAATGATCTAAACGTTTCCTCCGCAAAGACGATATGTGTCAATTCCTATAGGGGACGGCCTGTGACCAACAGGATTCCTTTCCAAATAAACAACACCATAATTCCGAACTGTATTTCAGCCAGGTTCCTAGGCCTGGAGTTTGATAGCAGATTAACTTGGCGCCTACACATTAATAAGTTAAAATCTGAATGTATAAAGTTACTGTCAATAATCCGATACCTCTCCAATCCCCAACTCAATATTCATCCCAAATTAATCTCTAATGTTTACAAAGCCTTGATCCTAAGTAAAATAAATTATGGGTGCCAGGTGTACTCCTCAGCATCTCTAAGTAACCTGAAAAAACTGGACGTAATTCACCACTCTGCACTAAGAATCATCGCCGGAGCCTATCATACAACACCGTGTAGGAGTATTTGTGCACTGACAGGCACTCCTCCACTGAAATTCTATCGTTCTCTGCATACCATTTTGTGCAATATCCCATTCCTCAAGCTGTTTTATACCCATATCTCGAAACCCCCTTACTCGCAGCGTTCACTAACGACCCACTACCAATTCTCACCAAGCTACTTCAGAATGTCAATGTCAACGACTCCACAGAATGCCAGGCAGCAGCCACCAGCTCGTTACATCTGTGGCAACTTGAGCCTGTAGCAGTTAACCTATCGGTTCTGCAAAAGTATAAGTCCTACGGCATGTCAGAGCAACTTACTCAAGACGCGTGTGAAACAATAAGACAGTACGGCAACGCTATCCAATCTAGATCAACCGATTTTGATGATTCTTCTTTTATTTGAAAGGTGGTATTTCTCATGTGGTCCTATTTAAATTTGATCAAGATCTGATCGGTATTTTTTGAGTTATCCTTAATAATGAGGGAGATTGAAGCTTTTTTGGATGCTTTTCATTCATAATTGTTTTCACCGTCGGGTTAAATTTATTGACTTAAAATATTATAAATTTGCCAAATTACCATGGAAATGTAGCTTTTGATGTTTTTACTGTAGAAATATCTGATCTTATTAAAATGTTTTAATTTAATTGAATAAAAATGCACTAAAAAGTAAAGAATAAAATGCTTTTTTACAAAAAATAAATACCGACTTCAAGGTTTATTATAAAAATTTAAAAATGCACTAAAAAGTAAAAAATAATTACTCCCGATAAAAAAAAAATATATATCAGAGTGATGGATATACCTTGATGTGATATTATCGTAATTCTTATATAACATTTATACCTTAATCAGAGTTGGCATTAAATTCATGTTACTATATCTGGGAATAATTGAATGAACATTTAATGCAGCTTTTAATTATTCTTTCAATATGAATTTGATGCCAACTCTGAAAAGTATTAATGTTGTATAAGAATAACAATATCACCTTTTTTTTTTATTTATTTATTTATTTATTTACTCCGCTGTACCTTGCGGTTTTTCAGCCAGAGTTTACGATATCACCTTAAGTTATATCATTCTGATATATATTTCTTATCGGGAGTAATTATTTTTTACTTTTTAGTTCATTTTTAAATTTTCATAATAAACCTTGAAGTCGGTATTTATTTTTTGTAAAAAAGCATTTTATATTTTAATTTAACTTTTATATTTTATATGAACATCGCTTAAACTTTTATAAAAACTTTTAAAAATTTTTTAAGCTTTTAAATACTATAATTTTATTTTTATTAGTCATTTTTCATAATTTTTATTTAAATGTGCAATAATCGACTTTTCTCATCGACTTTTAACTGTTATTTTTATATTTCGGCATCGTCTTTATTAAATTTATATATTATAATAACTCCCGTGATCGTGAAGCTTTGTCTTCAAAACGATTTGGGATATTTGACAAAAAAAATTAAATAATTGTTTTAAATTTATGTTTAAAATTAATTACTGTACAGTAAACATAAAAGAAAACAATGAGTGAAATAAACAGATGTAGTGAGTGATAAATATCTGCATTAATGATTTTGCTAATATTTTTGTATAAATTCTAATTGTAGAGTGTGTCTCGCAGTACGCTTGCAAAACAATGTAGTATCTTTTGCGAAAAAAATGGTAACATGCGTAAGAATGCGCTATTTGACGACATCGGGAATTACATAGTTTCCAAAATTTATCTATCGTTAAATATAATTAATGTATTACACACTTTTGTAATATATACTTGAACCCATTATCATCAAATAGGAGGTAAATGGATTGCAGCCTCAGTGCAGCAATCAATAAAACTTACAAGCCTATGTAAAAGCAAAAATTAAACGAAATATTGTTCTATATGTTTCCATCACTCATTGTGTTATTTTAACATATAATAAGTAAAAACATACTAATATAAAACAATTAATTAATATTCATTTACTCGACGCGTTTCAAAGTCTCATGATCACGGCAGGATAATAACTTCTGTGATCATGAGACTTCGAAATGCGTCGGGTAAATGAATATTAATTAATTGTTTTATATTAGTGTATTTTTACTTATCACTATGTATATATACATATATATAACTCGGCCATTTTGGCCTCGCAAAGGGCTGTGCCCCTTGACCCTCCTTGCTTTCATCACTGTGTCTTTCTCTTCTATACTTTGTATAACCCCTCTGGGGGATCACCGCCTTATCGTGGCGGATGGGTTTGCGTGCTCCAAAGAATTTGTGGGTTATGCCAGCGGTAGTGTATACTACCAGAAGGGCCTCCCAAGCTGGACAAGCCACAAAGCAGGAGCTAGACAAAGAGTGATTCCCTGATAGGGGAAGCAGCGCTATCAGTACTGTTAGCAGGTGAAGAACGAGAAGTTTAAGAACAGCTGCAAACAGGTATTTATGCGGCGTAGAGTACATATTACTGTAGCGACCATGAAACGGCGATGAGGAAAGTAACCGGAACCTACCTTATTATTATCCCAAGATTTCTTTTTTTTTTTTTTTTTTTTCCTACCCTGGGCGCGCCAGCGGCCTTGACCCAACAACATGAAAAATTAACAGTTATAACTAAATAACCAGGCGGTCAGAAATGGAGAGGACAAAGGACAGTAGCAATGGGATAACTGAAGGCAATGGGAAGGAAAGAATATAGGTAGCGTTAAAGGGAGTAGGAAGACCCAACTTCTAGTTTTGGGTCTTCCTACTCCCTTTAACGCTACCTATATTCTTTCTTTCCCATTGCCTATTTCAATCAAATATGGAAAGTACAAATATTCTGATAAGAAAAAGCCATGCGATCCAGCTAGCAACTAGCGCAGGACATTTAGTGGGATATCTGGTGTGAAATATACGACTACCCGTAATAAGGCGAATTATACGAGAAATACGCAAATATTGGAAGACACCAAAGAGGATAATTACCTGTTAATAAAACGGAAAGGACAAGCTAGAGATTTAAAAGCATCGTGATTCTAAGCATAGTACTTCCAAGAAGATTGACCACTAATCGGAAAATTGAGGAATAGAAGAAGAAGACTTTGTATAAAATGATCCAAATTTTCAACGTAATTCTTACTGGCATCAACACAAAAAAAAAAATAACATAACCACAAAAATCCTATCCTAACATTTAACTTTCATTGTATAAAATTAAGACATTTTTTCGTTACATATTTCATTACATAAAATTGTGAATTTTTTTAACGTAACAATAACGAAAATCCTATAAAATATAACAAACGTTACATAAAATTGGGACATTTTTTCTAATGGGGAGTAGGCTAAGAATTACATTGTAATTAATATATATATATATTAAACGATGGTATTCAATTGTTAAAAAGATCTAAACTTTTCTATACAGCCCGTATTTTCCCCAAATATTGCAGTCCCTCGCAGAGAGGGGCTACAGGCACATAAGCACTTAAACCTCACGAACTACAAGATTTCTCTGTATTGATAGAGAGACGCTGACAAGGGCACGCTTAATTCGCTGGAAGCTTCTACTTGACATTGAACACGTGTGGACCGGTGCGTACCTTTCGTCGCTTGTCAAAATAATGCTATGAACGCTCAGAAATATCATGCGCGACGAAGCAACCTTATCAGAAGTGCACTGTTTTGTTAAAAGGTTTGCCAAGTTACTTCCTTCGAATACAACATCCAGCAGCTTACAATTCATACGGTTGAAATAAGAGAAAAATCAAACAGAAAATCATAGATTTCAATGGTAGCTATCTGAGACATCGAAATCATACAGGAAAGACAAATTTCTATTGTAATTCACGAGCTCAAGAAGTATGGCATTGACGTAACACGGCACTCAGCGGAAATGTGAAGAAGAAAGGCGATTATTAAAGAATATGTATACATTCTTCCAGAAAGGAAAACTGCAAAATAACCTAATGATAGCGATAACGTGAATTTCATCGAAGCTTTCTGCGGATATAAATGAACCCTTCGTGATATTAAGAACAGCTTTTGCTGATAAAAAAGAAGCTACAATCTTGCGCTGCCGTTCTGGTTGTTTGTAATAATGATAGAAAGAAATGGTACTGCAAACTTTGAAATATCCTTTTCGCACTATTCCTATTCTTCTTGGCGACTTCAGTGCTCAAGTTGGCGATAAGTCTAATATCGATAGGAGTGGAATGGGGCAAGTTGCTGTTGTTTAATCTTTTTGCTCGGAAAAATGCTCTAACGAACAGCTATTCCAAACTGACATCTAAATCTAAGGCAGCGTGGAATTAGCCGCTTTAAGAATACTAGTCACTTTTACATCGTTGTCAAACCATGCAAACAGCCAAAGCAGTGTTATAGTACTCTCGAAAATGTTAATTCATCCGCGCTGCGTGCAAAATATGCCCTAATTAGAAGTGCTGTAATTACACGTAAACTATTTTTAAAACTTCACAGTAAATAAAATGGCCAAACTCAAGCTGTAGAAGGCGGTAGGTCAGACAAAGAAACATACTAGTATAAGAAGCAGCCGAAGATACTGGGAAAAATTTTCAAAAATACTATTGATCGACTCTACTACTGAACACGTGGACAATGAAGAAAAGCGGATAACGACTGTTCAGCGGCTAAAACAAAACCCAAGAGCTTATAGAAACCAAGAATGATGGCATACAAAATAAACTTCTGAGCAATGAAGCAGTTGAGAAAGAATTAAGTTCAAAGAAACTTAATCAATTTTGCCGCGCAAAAGCAAACAACTCTAAATGTCCAGTTTTCCAAATTTCGTCAATCGATATTGAAAAACTTATACTTTGCTCTCAAAGCGCAGTTGGCGAACTAGGCCACGGAAACACAAATCCGTGTCCGTCTAGTTAGCCTAAATTATATAACTAGCAGACGACACGGAAATACACTACTAGGAGCTTTTAAACAAAGAACGGTCAACAAAAATCTAGCCTTACAACAATAATCAAAATACAGACTAAAAAGCACGATTCTTTGATATTAGAAAGACAATAAACGGCCTGTAGAACATGTAAAGTTTTGAGACACGATCTGGCAAATATTCTGTGAATTAGGTGAACCTAATCTTATCGAGTCAATGATCTATGGGGATGCATCTTTAAAAAAGAATAAAGGGGAAAAAGTAGACCGTTTAAACTATTCCGGGATTTACTTAATCCCAGATAGAGTCGCGCGTAACCGAATTGTCCCGATATTCAGAGTCGTATCTGAATTGTAAGCGAGTTTCGGCAATCGAATCTTCATTGATTTGATTTTCACAGCAAAGACAAATGTCGTCGACCAGCAAACTAAATTTTATGCTGAATTTTTTGATCGTACAAACGATTCTGCCGATCGTAATTTCTCAAATTTCCACCAAACTCATACGTTCAAAGAGTCGTTAATATAATAGCTGCACTATATACAGAAATAACGAGACAACGATTTTGGTGGGTAGAAAAATTTCGCTTCATTCATGTTCGTACAGAAGCGAAATAATTCTGGTTTCCAATTTTTTTTTGAACATCTTTGTGATAATTTTTAGAGTTGAGATATTAATCATTTCGGAACGTGAGCGTCAGTAGATGTCATATTAATAAATTGGAATAGTTCCAGCAACGCTTTCGAGTTATGTTAAATATTAAGCGGAATAAGAAGACTTCGCGGATGGCCAAACGTATACTCTACGCGGCGAAATACGTATGTAGTATTTGAAAATGACGAAATACGAATATGAGCTACTTTTTCTTTTTCAACTTTTATTTTTTCATTATTTCATATTGACGCAGTTGTAAAATCCGAAAATGTTATTGTTCAGTGTAATTTAATTGTGGACAGTCCCAGAGTTCGGCTCTAAAACTAACACCCTGCCGCAACGCGTGGTACGAAATATTCTACAATCGTTATAATTACAATAGGGAGTTTATGAGTTTCGACGTATTTTCCGTCGTTGAATTACAAGGCTCCATGGCGCGAAACTGATAACGTTAGAGTTATTTGTTGAAATCGGTAAAAAAAGCATTTTTCGACATTGTGGTCTTGAATTTTCCAGCGGAAAGACGAAATTTGGATTTAATACCGGCTGTTCTCTTTGATGGTTCCGTAGTTGGGTTTTAGCAAGTCTATCCATAACGTCTCTTCATTTCAGCTGTCATGAGCGACAGCTTTGCAACATTCTAAGTAGTTTGCTCTTCCTAATAGGGCTGGTACGTAATCCGTACGGCATTTCTCCATCCGGAGTTTTCTTATTATGTGACCGCTCGTGTAATTGATGATTCAATCCGCTCCGAGAACAGTTACCTTCATTTTTTGAGCTAGCTGGAAAATACCGAAAACTGTTCCATATTACGACATTTATGTGACGTCCGTATTTCAAATCAAAGCTATCACGAAGATGTTAAAAAGAAATTGGAACCAGAGCGCAGCTTTGTTTTGCTCTTGTACGAACAGCGAATGAGTCCGAAATTTTTCTGATATACAAAATTAGTGTCTCTTGTTATTTTGTATATGGTGCAGCGTTCTGTTAACGATATTTTTCGGGCATCCGAGTTTGATAAGAATTGGGAAAAATGTTTCGTGACTGACAGAGTGCAACACCTTTAGTTGACAAACGCATATTGCGGTGTAATTTATTTTTCGTATATATTTGACCGACTTTATTACCAACGTTTGAAGAAAGCTGACGTTTCCAATCTATTAGTAAAATGTGGGATATAATTTGAAATATTCGATCGGGTACATTATAATAATGAGATCTGAAAGTTTTACGTCAATACTTTCGATGGCCTCTTCGTTTTATAGCAGCACCTTGCTCTGAAAATCATGTTTGGTTACTACAAAAATCTGCCTACGATTCAGCCATTATTCGTTCGTGTGTCGAAGAAATTCATCTTACATAACTAATGGTGGGGTCAGTACACAAACACGGTACTGAAGTAAAAACGATACAGGGAGAGTTCTCAGGGGAAACAGAAAGGTGAAGAGAGAATAAAGAATTTTCTAAAAAAGCAAGGCTCCTCATTAGCAGAATACAGATCATGAGAAGAAGAATAGACGAGAATATCCTCAGCAAAGAATAGCGAACTAGAAGGCTAAGAGAAGAAAGACTGTGGAAATAAATGTTAAAAAAAAGGGTAGGACTAAGGCACGATCCCTGCGGAAGACCTCGAAAAACTCTTCTAGAATCAAAAAAGAAAGGGGTAAAAAGATGGATAGTTCTGTTCCGAAACAGATTGATAACTAAAGAAGTAAACTCAAGAGAAATATTAACGGAAAGTATTTTGTTCTGTAGAGAAGGAAGGTGGACCTTATCAGAAGCCGAGGTAGCATCAACGAACGCAGAGATAACAAATTTCTTGTGGATGAGAGATTTATAAATATCAGAGAGAAAAAGGAATATGCAATCAGACGCATCAAGGCTAGGACGGAAACCAAACATGTTATCAGGAAGAATATTATTATATTCTAACCGCCAGATAAGACATTTATTAATCACACGTTCAAAAAGTTTTCCTAAACATGAAGCTAGAGAAATAGGACGAAAGGGAATAATAATAAAAGAGTTCCAACGCGGTTTAGTTTTGGAGATGTACAGAAAATAATTGTAGATTCACAAACAGATTTTCGGTGCTATTTCAGAAAGGTTGTTAAAGGAACACGGAATGGAATGTCATCTATACCAGGGCTAGAATTAGAAGAACTAGTCAAGGAAGGCACAGAGTTCATTGATGTTCAAGCTAGAAGAAAGGAAGAACTTGAGATAGGAAAAGAAGAAGTCCAAGATTCCTCAAGGGAAAGCACCTAGGAGGGAGCAACTGAATCAAAAAAAGTGGCGAGTCTCTCTGAAGGAAGGTTATAATATGATGAACGTTCCGGACCAGAAGAAAAGCTTTAGCCATCTTTCAAAGGTGGGAAGTTTTCGCGATTATCTCACCTTTCGAGATTCTTTTCGTTATTCCTTACCAGATCATTTTTCCACCAGTAACTTCCAAATCCCATTCCCATCCTTTCCTGGCGATCCATTGGTCAAGGCTTTAACTTTTCTTTCTAAGGTAGGCATAAATTGGAGCGATCACCATGTTAATCCGACCGCTTTAGCGCCCTGGATTCATGTCTCAACATCTATGAACATATCTTTAGCAGACCCCTTAGGAGCATCTAACCTTTCTATACCCATGTCTCAAGTAGTATCAAATAAACTCGCCTCCTTCCCTAACTACATTCACATGTACACAGACGCAGCTAAAGCGAGTCCTACTAATTCTCCTTCACCAACCGCATGCGCTTATGAAATTGGAGGTGTAATGTACACCGAGCGCCTAAACGACTACTGCTCTACTTTAGAGGCAGAAATGTTTGGGATCCTTCTTTGCCTTGAGACATACTCTTCCAACCCAGCGTCTCAAAATGCCCTTCTGATTACAGACTCACTTCAATCTATAAAAGCCATCCAGAGTCCAGACAGTTGCAACTCTCTAATAATTAAAATAAAAAACCTCCTATTCCAACTTTCACGATCTGAGGTATATGTCACATTCTTATGGGTCCCTGGTCATGTTGGGGTTCCCGGCAATGAGCGGGTTGACTTGGCTGCTAAGGCAACTTTATCTAGCCCGATGCCGTTTAACGCTTTACTGCCTCGTTTTGGCGCATCAGTCTTTCTGATGCACTTTGCTGAGGAGTGGAGCAAACTATGGTCAGAACAAACAACCTGACTCAGGTCCATAAAGTCGGACACCGACCCATGGTGGCCGCCGTTCCCCCGTCACACGTAGGGAGTTCTCGATCTTATCGAGACTGCGTCTGGGGCACACTGCACTATTACACAATCACGTCTTTGAAGGAGCTCCCCCTCCGGTCACTTGCCCTCTGTGCGGGTTCATGGCCTCACCAACTGTAGAGCATCTGCTGAAATGGTGCCGGCATACTTCCCGTACTTCTAGTCATACCTCACCCCACCGTCTGTTGTCGAACTACCCGGATTGTGTTCGGGCAGTGTTGAATTTTGCAGCATCGAACAGACTGCACCGCCTTCTGTAATTTCAAGTGAGTCTAGGTGCCGTAATAGCCCAGGTAGTTACACACGGCGCCTAGATTTATATTTGTAAATTTAAAAAAAAAAAAAAAAAAAAGAAAAAAAAAAGGTGGGAAGTTGAGGTAGATCTAGAAAACGATGAACGAAAATTTCTCCTTGAATTTCTTTTGGATGTTTTGATGATAAATCTAGCATTCAGAAGAAATGGAATCGGAGAAAACGTTATATTGTTAAATAGGATCTGGGAAGAGACAAGTCGAAATTAGAACGGAATTTCTCCCAGTCAACCTTATTTAAAGACCATTTAGAAGCGAGAGCGGGTTTAGAATAATTACGAGGAGGAGGAGGAGGAGGAAGGAGATGGTGAAAAGAGAGTGTAATGGGAACATGATCGTTGCCGAAAGTACCGTCCAGAATTTCCAATGACAGCTAAGACCAAAGTGCGGAGAGGTAAGGGACAGATCGATAGAGCTGGATAATTGAGCGCCTCTATAAAGAGTAGGAGAGTTACCATTGAGAAGGAAAAGGTTGTTACTGAGAATAAAGTTTCGTAGAACAGGGCTATTCCTGTTGTCAGGCGCACAGCCCCAAACAGAAGAGATATCATTCCAATCACCCCCGATAATGAAGGGAAGAGAGTGAGAATAACCATTTGTCTACTTTTTTCGGTAACAACCAGGTCACAATTTATTTTCGTTAATGTTCCGAATAGCAGTGCTCTATTCATCATCAGAACCAGGCATACAATGAATCAAACACGGTAAAACCCTAAGAATATCTGAACAGGATGAGGGTGAATATTTGGAATCGAAATACGAACTAAGTTGTTGGGTGAGTATGGATTAGAAGAAAAATAAAAAAAATGGTCGTGGAGGATAAAGAAGATATCATTATCTTCACTTTAAAACTATGGTGGGAAGTTCGATCTATGATTTAAATCCCCGGCTTTCTACGATTATTATTAATGACGTAAATTGCCTGATTGTGTAAGGCATTTGTCAACTACACTAATCTCGCTACGAAGAAACACATTTCTGAACAGTGACTAATAACGAGCCAACTTGCATGGCGGCCGTGCATATAAAAAGTGCTATTTGATATCAAATACCGCTTCGGTACCCATTCCGGTAGTCTGAAATTATCGTAACATTCAAACAAAATTCTACTTTTTGTTTCAGTTATTTTTATCTCTTATTCGGATCTCGTTTAATTTTCTTTACATTTTCGAACAAATCAACGCATTAAGAGTCGTTGGTCGTTACACTTTTTAAATAACGAATAGGTAATATTAAAAAGAAAGTCCCGGCCATTTTAATAATTGATGTTAGTTGATCGATAGTTGTAATTTTTTTGTTAGTTGTATTTTTCGAATTCGATAAACACATGTGTAAAGAGCATGGAATCTCCGATCGTTAAACGATAAAATCAGCCTATTATTCTGGCCGTTCATTAGAGTTTTATAAATTGCAAGAACTCTTTATGTTTCGGTAATTTTTATTCGTCTCGAGTAAGTTTTAGTTTTTCGTAAAATACGGATGAACCAACGTAACGATCATATGAAAACTTCTAAAGAGAAAAAAAAAAAACATTTTATTCCATTTCATTTTACGGATTGAAAATTAAAAAAATCATGACGTGAGAATTATCGACAAATTTCCAAAATTGTCTGCGATTTAAATAAGCGGTTCCAATAAATAACTAAAGTGATACTGTGTCTGAGAGGAGTTTTCTGAATAGGAGCCTGGTTTTTGGCATTGGCCACGTTCAGACGTGCACCCTACGAACGGGGTTTACCCGAAAGAATTACTTTTTTCGTTGAAGAAATTACAAATGACGACTGGCCACACTTTCTCTATAGAATTTTAACGGATAAATGTTCTCTTCTTCCAATAGACACTTCTAATTCTCCCTTCGAAAGTCACAAACGTAATAATCAATTTGTCGTTAAGCTGTAATTTAACTGACTTTTTCAAAAGCTAAAAAAGTGTAAATAGAATTTTGCTAAAAGACTTCAAAAAAAAAAAAAAAAAAAAAGGAAAATTCAATTGTTTTAGTACACTATTAGAAGTACAAAAATGTGTACAATCGACGATATCAATGCTCAATTCAACTATTAGATGCAAAAAATTTTCAAAATCTAGAGATACGTGTCACGTCGAATGGCACAAAAGCTGGAATGTAAGAACAGAGGCTAGAAAATGTGACAAACACTAGTTCAGTAAAACGAACTAAAAATGTTACTGTGAAACACAAGTGAGAATAAGCAAATTATAGTATCGGAAAGTTTTCATTCTATCGGCAACAACGCGTGGGAATTATTATACTTCTATTTTTCCGTGCTCGCTTTTTTCCCCCCAAAAAAAACTTTAAAAAGCGCTCGATGGTCGATTTGTTTGAAATTTTAAGCACGTCTTCAAAATAAAATTATCTCCGTTTTCGGACAAAATAATTTTCATTAGCTTATTATTATAACTCATAACTCACGTTGTCTTTCTTTGGCAGAAACGAAAGAAAGTCTTTTTCTCTTTAAAAATACTCTAATCATTTCAACGTTATTTAATGAAATTCTCGGACGGATTTTAAAATAAAAAAAAAAAAAAGAAATTGAAACAATGAAATTGTCAGTTTCTTCACCTCAGGTTGAATATACAGTTAACTGGGCAAAAGGTTTTATGCGCTCACTTACTGCATGAATTGTATACTTTGCCGACGGTACACACAACTTCGTTACCATTACTTTTAAATCATCATTTAAATAAATTGATCGGGAGAAATGTCGCTGGCTCGACAACAGAAGCCGGCTTATTTTCACCACCATGTTACCAGATAACTAGGTAAATCCTAATTTGAACTAACTTAAATTTACCATTACGACTGCGTGATTGATTTATCGCCAGCGAGCCAACAAAAATCTTAGTAAAATTATCATTTATTTCTTTTTTTTTTTATGTTGTACAGTAATTCATTTTAAACACCAATATATTAAAACAATTATTTAATTTATCAAATACCCCGACGCGTTTCGAAGACAAAGCTTCATGATCACGGGAGTTATTATAATACGAGGACGGTTCAAATATAAACCGGAATTTCGTCATAAAAATTTTTATTTTATACTTACAGTGCTCATATTTTTTACAATTTTTCGAGATAACCCCCCTCGCACGCTACGCACTTTTTCCACCTCTCCGGCAATTTTTTTATTCCTTTTTCGTAAAAATCTCGCGGCTTGTCACATAGCCATTTGCGCACGAACGATTCCACCTCATCGTTGCTGTCGAAACGTTGTCCACCAAGTGCTTCTTTCAACGGGCCAAACAAATAATAATTACAAGGCGGCGACAAATCTGGACTGTAAGGAGGATGT
The DNA here is from genome assembly GCA_039619475.1 of Icerya purchasi. NCBI lineage: Eukaryota > Metazoa > Arthropoda > Insecta > Hemiptera > Monophlebidae > Icerya > Icerya purchasi. The sequence continues at coordinate 292,034,174 of CM077115.1, read as the reverse complement.
TCAAGTGTTTCCCAGCCCAATTCGGCCAATGTCTCCATCGTGAGCCGAGCGGTATGTGGCCTGGCGTTGTCTTGAAGCAATATCGCACTGCGGATCGGAATTTCGCGCCTTTTTGTTCGATAGGCCGGTTTGACTGTGTTTTTTAGGAGGTTACTGTAATACTGCGCCGTCACAGTACGTTGTTCAGTTAGGAAATCGACTGCGATCACTCCCTTCATGTCCCAAAACACGGTACACAACACCTTCAAAGCTGACTGTGTAACCTTCGCTTTGACTGGCGCTCCCTCTTTTTTCTTCCGCCACTCCATAGACGAGCGTTTACTCTCCGGCGTATAGTAGTGTACCACCCAAGTTTCGTCCGTGGTGAATATTCGCCGCAATAAATTCTCTCCTTCCTCTTCATACCGCTGCAGGAGACGCGTACAAATTTCCCAACGAGTGAATTTCTGTTCAAAATTCAGAAGTCTTGGCACCCATCTGGCTGCAATTTTGCGATAACCTAGCCGATCATGAATTATTGTCTCGATACTACCCCTATGCTGATGCCCAATTCGTCGGTCATATCGCGTACACGGACGCGTCGATCAGCCAAAATGAGTTGTTCGATGGCTTTGACGTGTTCATCTGTAATGCTGGTTTTTGGGCGCCGCGCATGTGCTATGTTTGACACCACTTCACGTCCTTTTCGAAACGCGAAACACCACTCGTACACTTGAGTTTTGGAGAGACACTGATCGCCGAACTGTTCGCGTAATTTTCGGTAAATTTCCACGGATTTTACGTCGTCTTTGACTAAAAAACGAATAATGATGCGTTGCGCAACAGACACTGGTACTTCTTTTTCACTCGTGGCTCTAACTACACTAAAAAGTGAGCTTACGCGGTTCTAATTGCTCTACATAACAAACCGGTCTAACTGCCAGTGCAACCACTTTTTCCACAATAAATTTTTCGCGCGTTTATTTAAAAATTCCGGTTTATATTTGAACCACCCTCGTATATAAATTTAATAAAAAGACGATGCCGAAAATATAAAAAATAAATAATAACGATGACAAAAGTCGATTATTGCACAATTAAATTTAAATTATGAAAAAATGACTAATAATATAAAATTAAAGTATTTGAAAATTTTTTAATTTTTTTTTTATTTAAAAAGTTTTTATAGAAGTTTAAGTAATGTTTAATAAAATATAAAAGTTAAATCGAATATTAATTAAAATTAAAATCGCGAATGAACATATTAAATCACACATTAAGTAACTAGTATAAAATATATTTAAACACAATTACATAAGAAAAGACGCGCACGTGGTTTCGTGGCTATTCCAGTAGAGCTATGCCGATATTTATAATAATAGTACTTAGCTTATAGTCGGACGTTAATATTATATTGTACGTTATATTTATACAATAAACGATAATAAGTGTTTGGGCACCCACAATATAGGCATTGGCCTCGTGGGGGGACCCTTTACAGTTATTTCAAAAAAAAAAGAAAAAAAAACTGTTATTAAAATATTATTTAAAAAAATCAAAGATTATGAATAGTGTATTATCTGTGTTTGGATAATTATGGTTTATGTAGTTATTTTTAAATTTGTTAATGTAGTAGTTTTCAGCAAAGCTTAATATGTATTATAATTATTTATAAATTTTTGAAATTTGTAGATCTGTATTAATGTTAAAGGTTTTTTTTTGTTTTTTTTTTTTTTTTTATTGTTTATATTTCGGCATCGTCTTTATTAAATTTATACATTATAATAATTCCCGTGATCATAAAGCTTTGTCTTCAAAACGCGTCGGGGTATTTGATAAATTAAATAAAATTGTTTTAAATTGGTGTTTAAAATTAATTACTGTACAAACATTAAAAAAAAAAACAAATGTAGTTTATTTTTTTTATTTTATTTTTTATTTTATTAAGTTATTATTATTATTTATAAATTATTAAGATAAATTACATTTTATACAATTATATTACTGAGTTGTATACAAAATGTATGCAGGTTCCTGATATGGTTCTCGCACCATCCGTAATATAAGGTTATTGCCATGATCTTATAGAATGGTAATATTCACTTTTTAAATTCTGTTCCATGATCATCATATATTTCACATTGCCAAATAATGTATTCAATTGAGCAAATCTCTCCGCATTCGCATAAATTATTTGTTATTATTGTGCCTTTTTTTGTGTAATACTGATATTACCAATATTAAAATTTTTTTTATTTTATACCTTCCCGATTGTTCTTAATACTTTCTCAATAGCCATCAAAATCGCTGTACATGATGCATAAAGTTTTGGAAGTTTGATTTTTCATGTTGTTGGGTCAAGGCCGCTGGCGCGCCCAGGGTAGGGAAAAAAAGAAAAAAAAGTTTTGGAAGTCGAAATGATTTTAAATTACTTTTAGTTTTATTATATACCGCTACGGCGGCTCATACTCGTCCGTGTCTTCTTTTATCGATCCATCTGTGTAAATAATTTCTTGCATTATGCTATTTTTATAATATTTGTTTGTTTATGTTATAATTGTTATAAAATGTTCCTAAATCAACATCCGCATATATTGTGCGGTGTTATCCAATTTGAATATGGTCAGGCTGGAGCTTTATTATTTGTTAATATGTTAACATTATTTTTAGTCTTTGATAGTTTTTAAGTAATAATGGAAAACTCATTTTTAACATACAATAGATAAACCAAACGATAGTGGAGTCGTTAAAAAAAGTTTTTATAACACTCCAGACGGTTAATAATGAATTTACACGTGCATAAAAGGCATGAAATATATTCATTGGTTTGAATCAATGTACACCTTTTCTTCTTTAAATCCTCATTAAAACCTGCTCTCTCTTTGCAAAAATCTAATTTATCCGAACTAATATCCATTCTTTTTCGATGATAGCCTTTCTATTTGTCTGTATAACTTAATGATTTTCTTATGAAGGTGTCTTTCTTGTATTCATCATTTATATTATTCGCTCAGGCCTTAATCACGTTTTCTCGCTTTCTCCCTGATACCCCTTCTTCATGTTGTCCTTTTCGTCTTAATGATAGAGCTCTCTCGTGTCATCTCTCCCAACAAAATGTTTTAATCTGCACCTTATGATGTTTTTTCTTTTTTTCATTTCCTCCTCTGTCCTTTAATCCGTTTCTTAAATCAGTCATTTTATCAGCCTTACATAATTGATTTTCACCCATTTGTACTGTTTTCGGGTAAAAGTCCTGTGTTAATGTACCAAAAAAAAAAAAAAAAAAAAAAAGGTATTTTTGTTTAAATAATCGTCACACTACGTTTACTCGATGCATTCTTTACTATCGACCAAGCGTCTTCTTCTTCTTCTTCGTGCGACCCGATTCGGGTATAGCTTAATCACCATTCATCGTCCGTACCAACTGGCGGAATGAGTCCCGGTCTCTTGCAGCCTGGAATAATTGTTGTACATTTGTGACTCCAGTCCACGCCTTGATATTTTGAAGCCAAGAAATCCTTCTTCTTCCTCGTCCTCTTTTCCCTTCTATCGTCCCCATCATTATTATCTGCAGTAGATCATAAGTTGGTCCTCTCATGAAATGTCCAAGGAATTTTGTTTTCCGTTCCTTAATTATATTCATTAATACTAAATCCGTCTTCATTAATCGTAGCACCTCCGCATTCTTCATCTTTCAGCGTCACTTTCCTGAAATACCTTCTCACAGGCAGCTTAACGAAATCTGCATCTTCAAGTCGGACTTGCGATTTAAATTTTCTAATTCTTTTAGCTATACTATAACGTGATAAGTATAGGATTTCTATACACAGTTATCTTCGTAAATAAAATGCAGTCCTTGTCCGTTTTTTGCATTTCACGTTTGCATCTTGATTTCGGGAAATATTTTAAGAAAAACCATTGTGACAAAACACTAAACTTATGTACCACTCTTTTGCAACATGGCCACTGTTTAGATTAAGAAGTTAAACGGAAAAAATCTACCGATAAAGTTTAATGCGACAGATTTTCAACATTTTTCCTGAGAAGTGACGTCTAAATGTATTTTGCGAAGCGTTTGAAAGAAAAATTCAAAATTCTCTGTAACGTTTTCAGTTATATTCTTCCGCATGACGTTAAACAATATAAAAAATACCGCAAAAATTTCTAACTCGATTATAGATTTAGAATAATCGATTTTAGAATAGTCTTCTGCTTCAGTGCCATGAATCGATCCTAGGCTCATCCAATGACGAGCTTCGTGAATTCTCTCCATTGCTCTATAAAACAATTTTTCAACACTACAACCTGTCCATGTTTGTGTAAGTTCTTGAACCGAGATAACTTTTTCCGACCTCTCCTTCTTTTTCCTTCCATCTTTCCCGATCAGTATATTCTGTAGTAGCGTGTATTTTGGCCCACGAACGACTAAAGTATTCCCGTCTTTTTGATACGTTTTTGTCATTGCCACTACGCCCAAAGATCGGTAAACCTCAATTAAGACATTTCTGAGCGCACTGAAAATTACCTTCTAAGATGATCTCCTTTTGGTTGCTGACGATTGATTTGTCACGAAAAAATTCTTCTATTCGTGATTTTATTTTATTTCGAAATTGGCCATCCGGTTAAAAAATTTTCCATCAACTGTTATATATTTTGTTGCTGTCGAAATTAATTTCTAGATGAAGAGTGAAAACACTTTTCATTATACTAGTGTTGCAGGGGAAATTTTAACGAATTTACTTTATCATTATTCTAATTATAATTATTCCTTGTTATTAGTAGTATTTTAATTTTCACAAGAGGCATTTCGTTAAAAGCGAGCCAATCTTAGAAGTGAACAGAATTTTAAAATAAATTTGCGGTACATTTACATTTATTTTTCTAACGAGGGAATTAATTAATTCCTAATTCTGCGCTGAATATATAAAATCGCTTCTAAAGTCTGGAATAAATAAAATCGTAATTAAGCCATTCGCCCGCTTAATGAGCCGGATTTTTAAACGAATACTAATGCACCCGAGTTTCGGTCATTTATTTACGATAGAGTTAATAATCGTTAAAAATTTCCGGATTTTCGCGTTTTTTGTTCTTACATCTTTCACGGGCAGAGTTATATACTATCTTATTTGCTTATATCCGGAGAGACTGATTACAGATTTGCTTGCAATCGAAGTTAAAATTCCTTAAAAGCAAACAAAATGCAAGCCAAATGGTGCTAATTTATTTATTTATTGTTTTTTTTTTTTTTTGCGAACTGAGCGTCATCTATCGTTAATTTAAACTCAGTTCTGCTTGAACAACAGCGTCTAGACTATAATACCGCGACAGCTGCCTGACCGAAAGAGATTCCGCTAATTTTTCTTATATCTACGCTTCTTCAGTGCAAAATTAATAATTGGAAAGTGATTAAGATTTCTCTTTTTATTTCCTTTCTTTTTTGTTTTTCGAATATAGCATTTTAAATAAAAAAAAAAAAACAAAACAAAATATTTGGTTCGTTACAAGATATTTTCAACTTCCTCCCTTTTCTTCTATCTTTTTAACCGAATCCATGGCTATTTTACGTGCTATCCTTTTTATACCCTCAACATCCAATTTATCAAAATTCGTCATATGCTTTGATTCGAAAAGCGTTTTATTAGCCATTTCATCTCCCTTCCCTAAACCCTCGTCAGATTCTAATATTCTTTATATTCGTTTCTTAATTTATAATTTATTAACATCCCGTTCTATCCTAATTGACTTGCTCTGTATTCCGGGCCACTGCGACATCGTTGGTAACGATCTTGCTGATTCTTTTGCAGTAAATGGCCGTTTCATACTCCCAATGTCTTTGTCCTCTCTCTTATCGTTTTCACCATGACCTTTGGACTGATTTTTATCCGTCACCTTTCTCCAATCCTAACTCTTTTTACCTTGCTATACAACTCTCTCCACCTACTTCTTCCTGGTTTAATAATTTTCCCTGCATCAGCCGTTCTGTTATTTCTTCCATAATTCGCCTCCGCTTTAATCACAGTCTGCTTCCTGCTTCCCTTTTTCGTTTTAATATTGTTCAGTCTCCCTTGTTTTCATCCTCCTATCTTAAATTTGATCTGTGATGTAAATCACCTCCTATTCGAATGCTCATCTATCTTTTCAGAACGCGCAGTCCTTTATTCTAATTTGCTTGGCCTTGGCCTCCCGACCACTTACTGTGCCCACTACATTCTTGCTCTTCCTTCTCTTTCTGTTGTTCCTACATTGGCTATCTTTATTTCTTCTGTTTCTAATCGCTTCCTGATTTAACTTTCAAGTCCTTACGTTTTCATTATTTGTTAGTCCTTTGTGCTGGGTAAATGTCCGGAGTTGACGTGCCCAAAGAAAAGAAAAAAAAAAAAGAAAAGATAAACGTCAAATGAAAATCGATTCAAACCCAATAGGAAACCGGAAAGAAAGGGAGTAATTAATCTGATAAATTGTGTGATTAGAAGCACAATGCTAATCCTGGAACGACAAGGCTTCTTTCTGTAACGTCATATTTGACACCTACTGATATTCTTCGCTTTGTTCAATGTGTGACTCTCTTTTGTATTCCACAAATTTGTGTTTTTTTTTTTTATGTTAAAAATAATAGTAGTAACATGACAAAAATGAATAAAGCGCAAAAATTTGCATTAAAAAATATGTTTTTTTAACCAAAATACCTTAATTAAAACAACATTATCAGCGATAAAAGTATACAAACTTTTTTTTCTTGGTTTACGAAACGCAAAATGATAAAATACTACTAGTTAAACATAAAGAACTCATTTTTTTACAATATAATGGTAATGTAATGTGAATGCATTAATTACGGTTCCATTATACACTTGGTTTTAAAAAGAGGTACGAATTTTATGTCAAGAGTACAAAAATAATATAGAAACTTTTTCAGTTTTTCACTGTGAATTTTGCACCACATAAGATTCGTACAATGTCAAAGCTGAAAATGCTATCGGTTGCAAATAGAGCACTTATTACTACTTACACACACAAAAAAAAAAATGAACAATAGATAATATAAAATAATAATGTACGAATGTAATGAATTCGCTTATAACATATGAAACAGGTTACATGTTGTGTATTATTCACTTGCAAAAAACATGTCTTCATTTCTGCAACATTAATTTGTGATACGTACCATTGTTTTGTATTATACAACGGTGCGAGTCTCTCGATCTCTTCATTTGTATAAATAGCAATAAGCTGAATCATGTCATCGGAAATAAACAAACTAAAAACTTCATCAACAGCTGCGAACATATTCTGTGCTCTCACTTTTGTCGTTCCAGGAAGATACATAGATAACGATATTTTTATTTAAAGTTCCGGAATACGGACTAGACAACGCACAGTCCAAATAGTCTCCATATTCCGACCAAAAACGTAATTCTTTCATCACAAAAAAAAATCTATTCCATTTAGGTCGTCATTGTTTTCAGGAAAAATCTCATCATCTTCTTCACCTTCATCGTCAGGTAAATTCCGTTTCACTTCCCGAGTCATTTACAGTACCATCGTCAATTTCATTTCCCTTCTCTGAGATTATTTGAGGAGTTCATTGTCCATTTCCTCATCAGTTAAAAATCGTAAACTCATTTTTCAAAATATTACAAAAATTGTATGTCATATATGTATGTAACATTCACTTGCAAAAATGTATTAATAATTCGTCGCAGAACGAACTGAACGCGAAATAACAAGTACCCGGCAACTAGTTGAATACTTGCTAGGAGGGTATATCAGGTATGTACGATCAGAAATGGGGCGCATGTGTAGTAAAGAATTTGGTAGTCTTGTCGTTCTACAGTACTCTCATTATTGAATCGGTTTTAGCTGTACTTATTATTTTGACTTTCTTCCTTGAAACTGTACGTATTTAAGCCAAAGTTATTTCGCGTTAGGAAAGTCTAGGATCCCACAGGACGACAAATTTCTCTTCCGCGCTTTTGCTAACGTTTTACGTAGTTCACTGTTAATTCTGAAAACCGAATATGTACCTTTCGTTATCCGAATTGTCTGAGCTTTCTTAATTTAGTCCGGTGCTAGAGGTAAACGTTGCAGTTGTTCAGGGGGCGGTTTTTCGGATTTTTATTCCGGAACGCACGCACTCTCTCAGAATGAAAATGAATCGAATCATTTGGCAATTTCGCACAAGAAACTTGCTGGTACGAGCAGATAACAGGATAAATGTTGTAGCAGGCCGCTGACACTGTTTAGTATGGTGCCCGGGCATCGACTGGTATGCAAATAGTCGGACCGGGTATATGTCTAATCTTCGATCTGCGCGACGTTTGGACGAGAAAAAAGCAAGCAAACCGGACCACTATGCTACACAGACCTTTATCAAACGCCCGGCGAAACTTTCACGTGGGCACGTGACTGCTATTTTAATTTCTCGCTCGGCTAATGGACGCGCAGCGATGCTCGCTCGTTGCACAGGGCGACTGAATACATAAATAAATAACGTAAACTAATGGACATGGTCGCTGTTTGTTCTTTCTCCACTGCTCTTTAGTTTACCAAGAACAACAAGAAATACATTAGCCGGTGGTGGTACGCGCGAGATAACAGCCAAACTGAACGAAACGAACGGCAAAGAAAAAAAGTGTACAAGTCGAACGGGAACGTGGAGTTTCGTTCGCAATCGATCGTAAATTAAAGATGAATTGTGACCGATGGACGCCGCCGCCACCGACAGAGGAAAGCAAAAGTCGAAAAAGCTACATAGCATACATGCACAGATGTGAGAGATAGTGCCTCTGAAAAGAAATCGGTCGGTCAATTTGATCGGTGCTCAGGTGACCCGGTCCGCGACTAAGCTGGCAAGTTCGAAAAACGAGTGAACTACTCCGAAACGGGCAGCCCGACTTTTTTATATTCCACGCCACACCTTCCGCGCCTGCCTCCTTGTGTGTGTGTGTGTGTGTGTGTCGGGGCTTTTACTTTAAACCCCGTAAACTTACATACCAGCGTGTTGCAGTCAAAGTTGCGAATCTAAAACTGTCGAAATTTCTCGATTGAAACTTTTCCCGACCGGTCTCAGCGGGGAATATAAATCGCGATCGAATGGTCGCCTACGATTTGTCTGAACTTCGCCGTAACAAATTCAGTCTCGACTTGGAGACGTAAAGTTTATCGTCGGAGTGATTTCGTCGTTTAATGGTACGCGCACAATGGCCTCATCGGAGCGCAAATAGATGCTGATCATCTGTAATGCACTACGAAAAATCCAGCTGCAAAGTATATTTAACGCACATGCTATGTGGAATAGGAACGCGCAATTGCTGCCAAAGATAACAGGTGCTTTTCGGACACATACCGCGCGTCCGCACTTGCTCGCACACGGCGGTTAATTTAAAGTCGCCGATTTCACCAGCGACCAGCTGGCCAATCGAAACTATTTCGCGGAACCGATTATAAACGGGTCGTGAAAATTCATCTCCTCCGAACGAAAATCAACAAATTCTAATTTAAAACCGTCGGAAAATTCGGTTTTCTTTGTTCGTACGTACACATACGCTTGTAACTTTACTTTCCGTTACACGCGTTCAGGTACATTCTTATAACGATCTGATATGCTGTGTGTATTGTTAATTCTGTCCAGATGGCAATAACTTTGCCGATTTTTTTCTTTCCGAGGTATTCGCTTAAATTACGAACATTTCTAGACTTTCTTTTATTCTGCTAGAATGGCCGATTTGTTATTGCGCAACCGGAAAAAAGTTGCTATACACGTCAAAGGCAACATGCGCGCGGACATTCGGCTAAAAATGTGCGAACATTTTGTCACCTTATGACTACTCCGCTAAACAGGAAACCAGATTAAAGAGTCAAATGCGATACTGTCGACACTGCAAATGATGTATGTATATTTCATAAAATAATCAATTTACAATATTACTTTTTCTTTATAGTGCCATACTTAATTCTTGAGCTTCGGCGACTACCTATTCGTACATCTCAGCTGTACAGACATAAGTATTAGTGTTCATAGCGATTGTTCATATACAGTACAAATGTGTTCACACACGCATGACTTCATTCGGAACTGAAATTAGTAATCGTTTGATTTACATCGTTTTACAAAAGTGCGGTCCCCTATTTATGTCTGCTGTGTACTAATTAGCGCGCATATGATGTTGTACGTGTTGGTTTGCCATTGCCTTCCACGTGTGATTATTATTAGCGAATATTTTTATTTTAATTCTTTGTAATAAGTTCTGTCGTCGTTCGGAATTGACCTCCGTAACGGAAGTCAAGCGCTCTAGCAACTAGGCTATCGCGACGACCTACAGTATTACACGGAAGGTAAATAATAAAATTATCGTATACAATTATACGAAAAAACATACAAATCGTATGAAAAATTTTCGAAACAAGTCGCGATGTTTTTTAATAGATTTTAATACGATTTGTATATGGTTTTTTGTATAGTTTTTGGAACGAAGTTCTTTTACGCGGCTTGGCGGTAAGCTGGAAGAAATCGAGCGAAAAAGCGTTATGCGTCTTTCAAGCGACCTTCATTCTCTTTCTCTTTCAATCTGTCTCTTTCTATTATATACGGTTGTGTGTGCGTGTGGGCGAGTATCGAGATTCGAGCAGCAAGCACTGTGCGCGATCAGCTGTATAACCTCAATTCTAAACACGAGTAAATTTTATTTAAATTTATTTTTTGTTTTAATTCATACGGGATTTATATATTGTGTCGTTTTTTTTTTTTTTTTTTTTTTTATCGTATACTCTATGATAATGACTTTATAGACTTGTACATCTAACAAAAATTGGAAGTTCGTTCCTATCGGGTGTCTCCCTCTAGACACCATTTCTCTTTTCTTTTTTTTTTTTTTTGTTATAAGAATTTTATTATTACGTTCGGCATAATATTGTGTATCGACTATTTTGTGAAATATATAGAAAACCAGATTATTACGGTATGTACGGACAGAGCATGAAAAAGTACATATTTGTAGAAAAGAGCAGACTGGATGAACGGGGCTAATTACTATAAGAACGGGGAAAATGTAAATTAATTATAATCGATGGAGCGTTTCACGTAATTTCCTCGTACTGATTCTTTATCTAGTACGTTATTATCGAATTTTAATTAGCCGTGTAACTGGCCGCCTCTCATATTGAATCCGCTTTTCTATGCTCGTAATTCGTACCTTCTCTCATCTACCTCGTATCATCTCGCTGTTATAACCGTTGTGTTTTCCTGTCGCATTCATTTCCCTATCACCGTGTTATGCTCTTTAACAAACCAGTCTATGCCGGCTTTCATCAAAGTTCAATTTTCGACCGATAACTGCAAATATTACGGATTCCTTCGCACTATACAGAAATCAGACAAAATCGATCCAGCTATAACAGACTGGCGGAAGATAACGGAACCGGTAAAAATTGTGTACCGCACGTCGTCGTGAATTTAAGGATTGTAATTCTATTTTGTTCTCTTTGTTTTTTCTTTTTTTCTTTTTGAAGCGCGTCAACGGTGAAGTTTAGTTAGTGTATAGAAGTGATTAAGAAAAGTTTAGAAATAGATGAAATAAGGGGGACGTTAACAAAAAGAAACTACAATGGGAAAGTGCCAAGAACGGTGTGGGCATTATAGAGGCTCGGAAGATTACAATAAAGGCTGAGGTAAATAAAGAGACATTCGAATAAGGCGTAAGTTGCATCACAGTCTATAGTTCTGGAGAGCCAAAGGGACAGAAAAAAGAGAGAGAGAAATGAGAAAGAAAAGAGATTGAACCTGAGAAAGAGTAGTATTATATAAAGAATGAGGATTAGAAAAAAAGGGAATAATAGAAATCAGTCCAGAGATCATTGTGGAAACGATAAGAAGCCGGTAAGGATTTCCAGCGGGAAATCTGAATCGACCATTGGTTGTAACGTGCCAACGAATCAAGCAACTCTTTACGAGAAATGCATGACTCTGGAAGTTCATAGCGAAGCAGATAAGATATGCAAATAAATCGGATGTGATAGGGCGAATGTGAGAAGAATTATTGGATTTACGGAAGGTGTAGGAAAGGAAAAAGAGGTAGCTAACAAAAAACTTTTTTGAGTTGATCAAACTTAGAAATACTCTATATTGGTCGAGGATATAAATAAGTTTGCATATAAAATTTCCAAGGATTCTCGGTAGCGAAAATAGAGGTTAAGGAGAGGCAGTCGAATGTATTCGGAATAAAGCACTGAAATAATGGAAGCTACTCAACAACCCCAGCAACAAACTTCGAACCATCCGCGAAGACTGTTTTACGGAAAGGAGAGAGTGAGGATAAAACGCGGTTGAATTAATCAGAGTTATGACGGCCGGAGAGAGAGAGAGAGTAAATAATTCAGATAAATAAACGAGTTCTGAAAAATCATAAGTGAAGTAGGGAGACTTGGTGAAGAACAGAACGAAAAAGTGCTTAATCCGAGGGAAGATCTAATATAGAAATTCCGCGAGGAGAGAAACGCCAGTTGAATAAACCGGTGTAAAATAAAGCGTCGTTTAATTTCATAAGCAGCTTTCGAATGAAAAGAGGATGAAAGGCAGTTTCTTTGGGGGTAAAATACATCGATATAGGAGAAACGCAGACATGGATTTTATGATCAAGTCTGAGAAAGGATTTCGGAGCACTAGCCCACCCTAAAGGAATAAGCAGTAGTCGCGATTTTAAAAAAAGGTTTAAATATAACATAAGTGGAAGATATTACAAGGATAATCGCCCTATTTTCAGAGCGATAGAGATTTAAGTAAATTTAACTTTTTGAGAGCGGAATTACATAGGTAACATTGGGATACCAGTTTTTAGTAAAAACCATTTCTGTTCAGTTCGATTTTTGAATCGGTTTTTTAAAACAGTTACGCTGAGTTTTCTTTTACCACGTTAAGTTCTCTACATCTAAACTACCATTCACTCTCCGCGAGAGCGATCGAGAAAGCACACCAATGAAACGGTAGAAGATCAGCGACACATTCTATCTAGCTAGCGATGAAGATTTCGAAATTGAAGATAATTCCATTGCAATGGATTCGAGCAGCATGAGTTGTGTTTTACACGAGGACTAGCGAAAAAAAGAAAGCTTCAAAACTGTTGTAAGCATCGAAACTGCACGAGATAAACTTGCTTAAAAACAGGCGCTGAAGTGGATCCTACTTTCGATAAAGAAAAAAGTACGTTTCTACATTTCGAAGTGATGATGGGTTTCTATATTGCCATAATGTACATGGTTTAATGGGATTTTCAGCTTATAACGCAACTGAACGGTGATTGTTTATCGACGGGTCTCAAAAAGAAGCGCAAACTCCTTTACAATCGAAATTTATTATTCGGTGTAGAATATAAAGATATAAAGAGAGTCTCACTGATACGTTGCAACATCACATGCACCAATAGATTGATCGTAAAATTTTCCTCCTTGGCCAGCAACGCGAGGATATACCAGAGCGGTTTTATAGACGGCAGTACTTTTGAGAAGCACTGGGTGCAGTTGAATTGAGTGCCACAAGATAACCAGGCGACCCAACAAACATTCTACATCGGTGTTGTCGCGACAGAAATATGCCCAATATGAAACTTAATAAAACTTTTTTTCCAAATACAAACGTTTTCACAATACGAGTATGAAACTTTCATTGCTATAAAAAATAATATTAACGCGTCTACAATTAAATAAACTATTGAAATTTGATTACGTCATCACCCGTGGCACTATCTGTTTTGATAGGTTTAACGAAATACTTCCGAAAAGCAATTTAAATGTTTACGCTTTTACAAACGATTTCCCACCGAATTCAATTATTACAGGAAATGTATTAAAAAGTCCGTTTGAAAAAACAAAAACCTAGTCAACTGGTGACGAAGATATGAAGATGAGGAAGAGATCGGTTTCTGAATAGTGACAGTAGTAGAGACGGTTCGATTTGTAAATTACGTCGAAATTGAAATGTAAATTAGGTTTCGGCACGTTAGCTGCATAGGAAATCGTATTAGTTGGGTCAGGAGTGAAAATGTGGTCCTCTTTCAAGCTTACTTCGGCGGGACATTTTCATATTTGCACGAGCAACAAAACCGGGCAAGAGAATTACTCTTTATCAACGTTTATTCTAGCAGAAATAACGCTGTTCCTTTTTTATTCTTTGTCAGAATTGCGACGTCGTCGATTCGAGCTGTTAAAAGACCTCTGTACTACAGCCCGCGCGAGAAATCACGTCGGATTTTCTTTGAAGTAAATAAAATTACTTTTTAATTTTTCGCTTTACCTTCCCCCTATTGGGTTTTTTCAACGACACATTATGATGATGTAGCCTTTTAAAAAAACGTTCCAATCTCGTTGCGTTTCAGTCGTGTGCGTTTAAAAATGTTTCAATAATCCCCCCCCCCTCGTGAAATTAAACGAAACTTAAATTACCCAACTCTCGCATTAATTGCGTACATTGTTTATGTATATATATATATATATATATATATATATATATATATATATATATATATTAATCTGTTGATCGAAAGCAATATCGAAGTTAACGTGTACTCACGCGATGATCTGGTGGAAAATATTGCCACATATTTATGATTTTCTATTTTATTTTCTTTTGTTGGGTAGAATTAAAATGTTACATTTATTTTTGAAGCGAAACTTTCAATCAAAGTCCAGAACAATTTTGCCTTTTAACATTAACGCTGGAAACAGAGAGTAATTAACGAGAGGAAACAAAGTTATTTTCTACGTTGGCAAAATTATAAATATTTTATTTTTGAAAAACTTTAGTTATTCTTCATTTTTTTTTTTTTTGTGGCATTACATCGGGCGCTGAAAGTTGAAAAACAAATAACATTGACAGCAAATAAAATTATCTTATTACCATGCCGAATTTTTGAGACTATGTAGACGTTTACCTTCTCATTGGTTTTTACGCAAAATATAAGGTTAGTTCTTTCGAGGAGGAATAAATTAGTAATGGGAAATGGGTGTAGCCGAGCTATTGCATTTAATTGATTTACCTTTTGTATGACCAGTTTTCGCATCTCCAAAGACGTAATTCAACACGTTCGCGGCATTTTTACCCGCACTTGATGCACCGCACTCGTAACTCGCACACGGTGCGATCGCTTGTCGTGAAATTACGACTGTCCGGACATAGCCGAATGTTCATCATCCGTTTTGGGAAAACCCCAAAAATTGCTCACTACGTTCCGTTGTATACGAATATTTTTTTGAGACGTGATCTATTCAACTCTTTTCTTTTTGATCTGTATACAAGTATGATGTACGATTTTTTTTTTACTTTTTGTCTTTCACTATGTTACACAGAAAGTCATACCTACCAGTATCCCCATATGTATTTAATGTCATTAACATTGTTTTTCGTTGTTTTATAGACGCTTTTCCATTTTTCTCGTTTATGTACGAATATTTATGTGATTCACTGTATATACATACATAGGTTGGATACGGTGGTTTTAAGAAATTGGATCGTCGACCTCCTTTCTAAAGCTGCTGTTTCCAATGGGAATTTTATTAGTAGGGTTCCAGCACACAATATTCTTCTTCCAACTAAATCCTGCCATCTTAGGAACTCTGTTTAATCTCTTTTCGCTAATCCTAATTCCTTTTATCTCTTGATTAATCCTGTTCCTCCTCCTCGTCCTTGGTTCTATGAGTTTCCCAGTTTGAGTCGGTCCATAATTACTAAATTATCTCGCCTCCGTTTCTCGCATAGTCTCCTTTTTTCTTTTCTAAATCGGTTTTTCTTGGCTGCATCTCCTAATTATCCATTGGATCCTGAAGGTTCTCCCGGTACGTTTGTGATGCGAATCACGTGCTCTTCGAGTGCTCCGGTTTATCTCGCGAGCGTGACTTACTTTATTATCATCTTTTAAAGCTTGGTCTTCCTGCTCCTTTCAACGCCTCTTATGTTCTTTCTCTACCTACTATCTCTGTTGTTCCTGTCCTAGGGGTGTTCCTTGATTCCATTGTCGACAGAATAAAAATATAATTTCTATTCTATTCCATGTATCTATTCCTTTTTGCTGGGCTAATGCTCTTTGGTAGCAAACCCAAGAGGGGTAAAAAAAAAAAACAAAAAAAAGAAATTGGATGTTTTCAAATTTTGAATTCCGTGTGCCTTTTCTTCTATTGATGTTGAAGACAAAAAGAAATACATTTTTCATAAGTTATGTGAAAAAATAAATAAAAAACAACGAAATCATAAAATGCGCAAATAAAATAAAATGTTTAAAGTGACATGTTTCATGGTTCGCAGCTTTCTCCATTCATGATTATAACGCCACGGACGTCAAATTTTATTTTAATCCTGTACGTTTTGTAAAACACACGCGCGCGCACAAGTATAATATATATGTGTATATGTATGTATATGCATATATAATATATATATGTATGCCGTGTATTTCATTGTAAATAATATATCTAAATATTGTTCATTCTATACAGCTAGAAAAAACGAAAGTGACAAACAGACTTGTTATATAGAAAGGGAACATGTGGAGAAAATTTGAAGACAAATAATAATATTGTATACTGTCGCCGAGCGCATTAAGCTCAACTAAAAGTTCGTTTTTATTATTTAACAAGAAAGGAAGAAATTATGAAATTCACGAAGCTTGACAAAACCATTTTAACTTTAAAACGATGCCGCAAACGCCGCTGTAGCAAATTTATATTTATCAACTTTCTTCGACGCGTTGGTACAACACAAAAGCGAAACGCCGGTACGTCGCAACGAATGCTTCTGCTAAAAAAAATCAGACGCTTTCGAATAGAAACTCGTTTAATCATTGGTGGCTTTCACTTTCTGTTTCCCCCTTGCCAGTCGGATTAAATTTGGATTTGGCTGCGCTATGTGCCGCAGCAGCAGGATTTAGTTGGGTGTCTGATGTTTAAGGTGCCCACTCGGAGTGGAAATTTACACCGGCTTTCATGAGAACCGGGAGCAATAATTCTCCGCCTCGACTAAACAATGGCTGGCCGTTTCTTAGCACCGGCAAATAAATTAAGACAGTCTAGGCCGAGCAAGACGTTAACTAGAACCTTTTAAGTTTATTCATCGTGGAACGCGTGTAAATTGCTGCAACATAGATCATTACAATATTTAGCTACTAAATTATTTTCACATGTCGCCTCTTGAAGCATTCCTTGCTTAGCTCATATATGGTGCCAACGAACTACTGCTCGAGTTCAACCCTGTTCCCTTCAGACGCCATCCACTAATCACCGATGCGGAACCGTTAGTTCGCTCTTCTATATCGTTTTAATCAGATTTATGCGACTAAATTTACAATTCGGTTTCCCTAGCGACAGGGTTAAAAGAGAAGGAGTTTTCTCCGTTTGACAGTCCGACTTGCGGGGTTATTAGTGTAAATGTAAAGGCACTGGGCCGATTTTAGGACTTCGGCCTTGTCTAAATCAGGAAATGATTAAATAAATTACAATGAATCTTCGAAACAATAAAAAAAAAATCACTAATAAAAAGCTTTCGAAATAAATATTAAATAACATAGGCTAGAAAACATTTTTTCCCGGAAGAATGTTGCATCTTCAGCTATTACAGAGAACAGTTTAAATATCTGAATATTTGACGGAGATCCGAATTATCGCCTCTCGATTTTGTAGATCTATTTCAGATGCGAACATCTTTGCGAATATTTCTTTTGCGAATATTTCTTTTGCGAATATATATATATATCTTTAGTCCGTTTCTTTCCTCACCGGAGACGAATAAGTCTCCTTCAGATATATTCACAGGCAATATGTGTGCACTTATACTACATATTCATCATAGCGCTATTATGTTCTTTCTCTTTTCTAATATATTTCGCGAAAGAAAGTTTCTATTTTATTTAATATTTATTCTTAAGAAGTTTGTTATTTATAAGTTTTCGTTATTTTTATTAACTAATTTTAAGGTGCTTGTCTACCAAATCAGAGTTGTCATAGGTTATCCGGACTTTTCTCGTTCCGGATCCAAGTCGCTCTCAGGTTTATACCTCTATTTGAAATTGAATATTGGTTATACCAGAAAAATGTGAGATCGTAAAGGCGGATAATCCAAAAGTAGAAAGAAACTAATTCTCCTTAGATGCATTAGAACCTTAAGTACATTATGAAAAGATTAATTCCGCAATTTAAGGTACCTTATCAAGGATATATGGGACTTGCTTTACTTTAATTAACAGTCCGGGTGTATTTACTGCATTAATAATTTTTATCCTGTTTCCGGAATGCAATGACTAAGAAGGTTAATGAAAATTTTACGTACGGTAATGCGTTTTCAGATTATATTTTTATAAAAGGGAAAAAAGCAGTTTTAAAATCAGAGTAAAAGCAAGCTCTGAATGTTACAGCGAAAACTTACATATTATACATGATTTTTAAAATATCTTTCAAATTTTTTGAAGTGAAACTTCTTATCGCGTGGTAGGGAAAAATTTTGGTACGGTAGAAAAAAAAATTGGTTATGCGTTACACGTTAAACGTAAGGTAGGTAGGTATTTGTGTGTATGTGTAAGTATGTATAAGTGTCTGTCTGGGTCTAGTAGTATACCAAAATGAGTAAATGTATAGTTAAGTATTTATACTACCGGACTTCGTATAGTATATAGTTTATAAGCATTCTCATATATATATATATATATATATATATATATATATATATATATATATATATATATATATATATATATATACATGTAATAAGTACGTGTACACACCACTCTATAGAAAGATATTCACGATCCGATACATTATACATTTAGTCTGTTAGTGAGTTTTTGAAGTGAAACTTTTTACGGCATGGTAGGGAAAAATTTTGGTTACACGTTACGCTTTTGAGATAGGTATATAATAAGCATGACTGAAATAGACCAATGATAATGATACTTTTTTATAAATGTATATATTATTTATTGAAAATGAAAGTTTTGTTTATACTGATACCTTTTCCATCCTAATAATTTTTTTAAGCACAGTTTAAAATAATAATGATAATAATAAATGTGTTATACATAAAATTAATTTAAAATAAAACTTTATTATAGAATTTAATACATATAAGCCAAAGAAGTTTCACTTCCTCCGCGTGTACACACGGATACAGGCATCATGATTTTTTTTATTTTTTAGGTTTTAAAACGCGTTTGTAAAACGGATATGAAATTGTTCAGATTTCCTGAGGACCGAGTCTATTTAAATTTATATTACTTTTCTGGAATAGTAAAAACTGCTTTTAACAACTGACCGTTTATTGCGTGCTATTATTTCACATACTGCGTGAAAGAAACAACTTCATTCTGGTAACAGTTTATTAAACGACACTGTTTAATAATGTGAGCCAAAAAATAATTTAGCAAATTAAAAATTCATTAACGAGTAGCTTCTCTCACATAGAACATGCTTTTTGGATCATACAACGCATAAACTAGAGTTAGTTTTAAACGTATTTAAAGTTTAAGCAGGGCTTTCTGGAATTTAGAGGAGGTGGAAATGTTGATACCGTTAAGGCAACTGAGAAATACAGTGAAAGTGGAAGAAGCTGTATTTAAGTTCTGTGGGATGGTTTTTAAAGTTTAACCCTTCGTACTCTACCGAGCTCACGGTGAAGCCTAGCTTAATCAAACTGAATTTTTAGAAAATGCACGCTACTGTTCATCGTACAAAAGTTTCCTTTTTTAAACTAAAAACATAGCTTAATTAATAAAACGTGTAACATTGAAATTCGTTCATTTTTATGTTTTTAGGCGCGTATTCGAGAGCGTATGCCGAAATTACCCTTTATCGCAGAGCCGTAATAACGATTTTATTTTTTAGACCCTTCTTCGTTAGAGCAGTGAAATCTACACCGCAAACCGTTTAATAGCACAAACAGTTGATGCATTAGACAGTAGAGATGTAAATAATTATTAATTTGCGAAAATAAAAAAAGTTCGGCCTTTTTAATTTTAAAATTTATTATTGAAGTATAAAATATTTAAATTTTTAATTGTTCTCCGTATTTCCTTTATCTCCCGGCTATGTATGTTACATTAAAATCTATTCTATTATGCAGTTTAGGATAAAAGTCACTTTACCCATTTTATAAAGGCATATTAAATTCCAAGTGTAATGCTTCTGAAATTTTCGAAACTCGACAGTACGTATCCGTGGACTGTTCTCGTACACCCAGGGGTGCGGAGTGCTACCTTATAAACTCTGAATAGTGCACTGCGCCTAAAACTAATTGTAGTACTTTTACGCTTACAATTAGTTGATTTCAAAATTTGAATGTACGCAAACCAAAATATTTCAATACCAAAAAATTAACCCACATTCCGCTTCCGCATTGTTTAAGTATCTAAAATTTTTTCCCGTATGCTAGCTCTCGTACCAAAATAAGTCTACCGATTGCTCTAAGTATGTATGCACATGCACGTTCCAACGCTTACTAAAGACCGGAGCCATATCTAGACCAAAATTTCGGAGAGGGTTACGAAAATATTTTTATAATTATATATATATATATATATATGTATGTGTGTTATCATGAAATATATTTATTTATAAATGGTACACTAAAGTCTTGTAGTCGTACTCGTATATGCAATACTAAAATAAAAACAAATAAAAAATAGTCGTTTCCATAGAATTCATAAAAATTTTTATTTTGCTATCTTTTGTCAAAAATTGAAAAGAAATAAATTTATTCGGAATTTCGGTCAATTTTATTCAAGCAGTTATGTTTTCGCAGACATTTCAGGGGGGGTGAACCCGGAAAACCCCCCTCAGATACGGCCCTGCTAGAGACCATTGATCTTTGCGCCCGCGTACCACACACACATGCACTTACTACGCATGTCGACGTAATATCTTTTTTTATTTCTTTTCGAATGTTGCCCCTAAAGAACACATATACCTATATAAAATACAACGGTTTGGGTTGAAGAATGTTTTTTTTTTAAATATTTTTTCAAGAACTCTGTGTTCCTATATAACACAGCATCCTGCTCTAAGTATTTGTGTAAAATTAGTGTTATCAGCCGAAGAGTTCTTGGAAGTGAGAAATCCGGAACACTAGACTAGGAATTTTGAGCCTTTACGTGGAACAATAAAATATACATCTACGAAGGGGCAATCTTTTATAATTGTTCCGGGTAAATGTGCCGACCATTGGCTTGCTACTGTGATCTTTTAAGGCACTTATCCTTGTGGAATGCGCAGTATTTGTAATAATAAATGTTCACTCCAGTTAGTTAGCAGTATAAATCTTTTGCAGCAGCGTTCTTACTTCACTAATGTGAATACATTGTCATCAATCTTAATCTTTTCGCTTGTTTAACAGCTAAAGGATTAGGTGTAGAACACGCTTTTGCAATATTATTCCGCGCAACTTCGTCCCCACACGGTTTTTGGGGCAAACATTATTATTTAGTGTACACTTGTGTTGTATTTAAGTGTTAATCAAGATTACAGAATTACTACTTTAACGGGGTAAACTCCTTCCACATCCAGACTACCTCTGACTGAACTATTCAACAATTTCAAAGCGGAATATTTATTGTTCAGGTTAATGTCATAGCTGGTGGAAACAGCATTCGCTTGAAAGTGTTAACGAATTTGATAATCTTTCGCAAGTGTTTACGCGTTTTCACTCCTGACTCGAACAGTATCAGGCTTCAAGGCTTTAGGAATGAGAAAACCGCTCTTATTGTGAAACTGAAATAGCGTTGAATTCTTAGGTTCAAAATTTTGAGATCAACCTGAGAATTTTCTGACGGTGGCTGATGGTAATTCTGAAAGCGACAATTTTTCTATTTCGTAACGTCGCACTATTCCCTACTTTCCGCACTGCCCTGTGTACTATAACAGTTCAAAAATGTCTATTATAGACGCGGGGGGATTTTTTTTTTTTCATGCACTCACAATGACGATACTAATTACGATGAAAAAAAAAAGGAACAGTGCGCATAAGGACGCTTTGGTGGGTGTAAACTTCTGTAAAACTAAAATTAAATAAATTAAAAATATCCGTCTATCTGTGAATTCTTATAAAATTTACAACCGAATCAATTCAATGCAAATAAAAAATGAACCTTTTGCTATGAAGTCAATTAGCGTTGCTTAATTAGTGTATTGGTGTCAGTGCTATTTCGTTCGAATAGCGAATACTTGGTTTGATCGCAGCTGCGGCGAATTGAATAATACCGAAAATTAGCGTCGCGCTAGTTTAATGCCCTCAGTCGACGGGTTGAAATATTTAAAAATAGAAAAGAAAAAAAAGTAACAAGAAGGGTAAGTCAATTTCGACATTAAAATCAATTATGTACTTTTTTTTTTTTTTAATTTTTATAAATTGACCGATAATTTTTTATTAAAAACTAAATTTCTGTCATAACTCGTCGCCGCTATAAATCGATTAATCAGATTATGGTTAAATACGTAAAATATAATTAAATTAGTTTGACAACAATCTGTACAGGAATGAATTATAAAAAATTTAAAATTACATCACCGTAAATTAATCGGGAAAGTTATAAACTTTAAAAAACAATAAACTTAAAAAACAATAAACTTAAAAAACAATAAACTTAAAAAACAATAAACTTAAAAAACAATAAACTTAAAAAACAATAAACTTAAAAAACAATAAACTTAAAAAACAATAAACTTAAAAAACAATAAACTTAAAAAACAATAAACTTAAAAAACAATAAACTTAAAAAACAATAAACTTAAAAAACAATAAACTTAAAAAACAATAAACTTTAAAAAACAAAACGACAATTGTTTCGAGCCTGTTCTTTCATTTATGTTATTTTTAAATATCATATTGTTTTATTGAAAAAATTAAAAAAAGAAAAAAAATTACATTTAAATAACTTTCGAGTTAGAAGTGACACAGTCGGAGTAATCGATAGTTGCATTGCATAGACCAGGACGATCGTTTCTTAAACTTAGAACTTCAAATGGGTCTTATGTGTAGAAATCGTAGGGGCTGCAAGGAGAAAAACAAATCCACTTTTTTCTTTTTAGTTTATTCAGAAAAGTTAAATATATTCTTCAAAAGACCTTTCTTAAAAATATCTGCTAATATATTTTGGAAAAAATCAAAGTAAACTCGTAAGAAATGCATTTCTAATAATTAAAAGTTATTTCAAAAATTTATAATTTTTTTCAGCTAACAGCTTCAAAAAGCCGCCATAGAATACGAACGAATAACAAGTTTTTCACCAAATTGCTTTTATTAATAAAGTATAAAAAGGAAACTTATTTTAAGAATGCTTTTGAACAACAGTGCAATTTAAAAATAATAAGAAATAGAAAAACAACGCAAGTAGTTCCAACGTCCATTCTGTAAAGAAGTAACGGTTTATTCGAAAAGAATTTTTCTTTCTCATTGGGACAGCCTCTTGCTTAAGATAAGTTCTCTTTTCCAGGTATCCAGCTTACAGCAAGCTTTTTTGCTCGCAAAACTATTTGGCCTGAAACGATTGGATACCAACAGCTGGTCAAACAGAAATAAACTGACCTGGTCAGTAATTGCGATGTTGCTAAATTTAATGTTTTGCGAGCTTTAGCTTTTCTCGGTACTCTTTCGAATTCCCTCTATCCCGATACTTCATTCTTTCATCTTTCAAAAGTATCATATAACGATTATAACCGTTTTATTCCAGCCGAATTTACTAACAAACGTAAAAAGTTAAGTTTCCTAAAAATATTTTACACTGTTTCCCAATTAGCTTTAATTGGTGAATTAACAGTCCCAGTAATTGTGTCAGAGGCATTTCTCTTACGCAGTACTGGACTATATTTGCCTCGATAGGTTCTGAATTACAAGTTTTCATAAAAATGATTTAAAATCTATTCAAGATTAAGCAATATTTTATAAATCAAGTTCGCGTTCCTTAGCAGGATACCGGGAATAACGACGCAGCTGGTCACAGTTGAGGCGTAGTCTTCTTTAATCTAGTACAGGAACGAGGCTTAGAAGGCAATTTTTATCAGTAAAAGATCAGCTAAACCGATTGAACGTGCCGATTTCCAGAAGTGGCGAAGCGGGTTCGTTTTATTTTACCGTCTGTAATAGTGTAGGCAGATTGAAAGTATTATACAAATTAATATCATCTGAAAGCGACTTTAATATTTCTAAATGACATATTACTGTTCTACGTGACTTTACGTTCCATACCTAGCGCAAAAGTTCTACGTCGAGTTTAATAGTCGTAGTTAATCGCTATATTTATCGCTGACGTAAGATTCAAATTACGATACGGACGAAGTTTACTAATAAATGTACATAAAAGCTCCCTAGTTGGCCAGTTTGCGCTATAATTTAGTATATTGGCATTTTGATATAGGACTTTAGAACCATGCATTATTTGTGCTTTATAACTTTCAAAGTTCACTCTCTATAATCATTCGAAAAACTTCTCTGCTATCGGCAGTTTATTTGCGTTTTTTACTTTCTTACAATTACCCAAATTATATGCACATACACAAAGTTCGGATAGTGTATCAAATTTATGTCTCTATACGAATAAATTTTGTTTTTAAATATGCCCCTTGAAATTTTGTTTCGGCGATCGTTGTTTTTCGTAATTTTTGGGCTACGCACCTCACAACAATATTGGATAAAAACGCATAAACAAATTGCAATACTATCATTAAATTACTGTTTAACTGCTTAATGAAACAAATAAAAAAAATTGAACGTTTTTTTTTAATTATCTACTATTTTGTTGTGCAAACATTAGTTAATCGATGATTTCTTCATCAAATAATTGTGAGCTTTTCGTTACTTTTTCGTTTTCCAGATTCTACTTTTTCTCACGCGTAATATACATTTATTTAGAAGCATATGTTTGTTTTTCGATATATAATTATAACTAAATGTTTTTATTTTATTCATTGTAAATCTTTTTTTTTTTTCTTAGTAGTTTGACAAGAGTAGGCCATTTTAAAAGAAATAATTAATCAATTTTAGTACTACTTTCATTTTTACTTTTTTAAAATTATTTTGGTAAACTAAAAACACTCATTTAAAATTACATTGATATTGTAATTTTAAAGCGGATTTATTATAAGTATTTTTCTTCCGTAAACTGCTTATAAACTGCCGATAATAAGTACATAAATGAATGTCTAACACCCGTTCTACATTTACATAGACCAACTATCTTGATATATCGAGTTATTTCCTTATAACAATTTAATAATGTAAATAAAAACAGAATAAAAATTGACGAAACCGGCATCGGACGAGAAGATTTTTTTAAAAATGTTTTTCGTAATTTTTTAAATGTTAACAAGGTTTAATGGAATTATTTTGTGTTTATTTATAAATAGTTAATACTTGTGTGAATATATTAAATCAAAATTCGGTTTTAACATAATTTATAATTATTAATAACTGCAATTTTTGCACATTCATTTATTTACTAATTATTGGATTTATAAAGTTTTTTTTTTTTCAAAACAGATACGAAGTTGGAATCTGAAATTCACTTGTTATAACGATAGTTGTTTCGAAGTTAATTTGTCTGTAATTTTCCAAGTATGAGCAACATTAAGCATTTCTGTAACAAAGTCGATTTCGAATGACTGTAAAAGGCGAATGGTTTCTTCGCAACTGAAGAGATGCCCTGCTTTGCTCACAAAGTAGATTTAAAATATCGTACCGTGTCTAATGTAAGACAAAAACAGCGAAGTTAAAACCTTTCAATCGTTCTCCCCGCTATTGCCGTTTTATGTAATTTCATGGCATCCTTTTGTTTGGCTTTTAACAAATTTCATATCGAACCGGTTTTACATTTTTGATTCAGGCTTCCTAACGAGGAGCAATATTTTTTCAGAATGAGTGTTGTCAGAAGTTTGTTTAAAATTATCCATTTTGTTACCGATGAGGTAAATATAGTGAATAATTTTTGGAGGATGCCGAACAGAGTGACAAAGTTACTATTAATTTTGCCCTCCCCCGCCAAAAATAAGAAAAAACAAGCGAATTGAGGTCAATAATTAACTACAATACGCCAATGTTTTTTTGTTTTTTCAGACATTTCGGCCCCCTATTATAATCCTGTTCTGTGCAATCGCTAACATTAAGGCTGTAAGATTTCCAATTTGACAAAATAGTTTCTGTAAAACCTGGACCCGGTGTGTGTCACAAATTTATAAAATTGTAATAAAATATTCTTTGACGCTTACTGACCTCAGTGCACCTTATTGCTTTTTAGAACTTACATCCAGTCAGCTCTAATTACAGAATATCTTTTGTGTGTTCCTTATACGGAATAATACTACAGATTTACCTAATTATTAATTCTATAGATTCATTTTAGTATATTTTCGATGCATGACCAGTCAAATCATTTATTACTGCCAGATCGATGTGCTTTTCCATGATAGCGTTAAATTTTTCCAATAATTGTAAAAGTCCTATAAGTTTTCCATTCTTCGGGATGAATAATTTATCAACGGATTCTCTAAAACTCACGTTGTTCTGGCCAAATATAAAGTTCTGCGTGTCAACTTTTGAAGCACGTTATTCCATCGTAAACTTTCCTTAAAAATTATCCTCGGTTTTTCGTATCATCGGTTGATGATCCAATTATTACTTCAACTTCAGCTTCAGTCCATAAGGTGTAAAAGCACTTTGTACTCAAGACCGTTTTCGTGCAATTCCAGAGCATCATTTAAATATCTTCACTTTTTGACTTGGAGTCAAGCAAAAAACATCAAAAGATACTACGATTTTTTGATGCCGAATGAATTAATCGCTGTCGTCGGATAATTTTTTCATTCAACAATTTCCTTGAATGTTTTGCCACCTTATGAAGGTCCAAACACCATAATGTGACCTATAATGTTTGTATGCTCATTTACGTATATTTCACCACCACACAGCTAAATTAGACACCCCGCGATTGGGTATTTACGGGATAGTTTTATGTTAATTTTGACCGGGAGGGAAAAGTCGGCCGATTCAAGTAAGGATATAGTCTGACCAACCTGTATAGACTGTCGAATCCTATAAGCGCTTAATTGTCTAGGATCTAAAAATATGTTGGCGTAAGCCAATAACCAAACTATACTCTCGGATGAGACTTTATCGTTAAGTACGTACTAAAATATTCATACATTTTTTAGTCCGTTCAAAATCTGTATATTTTTCAGTATTTCTATTACTATTTTCAGAGTCTGAAAGTTTTCGCCTAGTAAAAGCTCGCTTCTTGACTGCCGTAGCGATGTTCTCAAGTTGTTTATTTTATTCCGCGCCTGCGAAAAGATAAAATCGAAATTTTTTTTTCCCCCAAAATTACCTGCGGGCTATCAAATGAAATCTTATGATTCATGAATTATTAATATTTATTCGCAACTCCAGAAATTAAAGCTCGCTCAAATTACACGAAAAAATTGTCTACTGCGTAGTCGAGAAACAAAAGTAATAAAAATATTGGATATGAAATTACGAATGGTAACTGCAACACAATCTATTTAAATTTTAAATTACTACTTTTATCCTCTTTGTTCCTCTAAATGAATAATTTCGGTGATGTACCTCAGTCGATCGCCGAGTAAAGCAACTATAAACGAATATCTCTTTTGGTGGCGCCTGTCGGATCATACCTCGTAATTATTTGTATCTCGAGAAAATATAAAAATATTTCATTGCAGTTCGATTTGATCTATTATGTGCTTTGTTTCGACATAACGGCCAATCGTCGATTCGGATGTTCCGTAGATATTCGCGTAATTGATCGATGTACACGTGTTCTAGTTCCTCCTCTATCGATGTATCAGCTAGGTGGTGGATATAGTTGGGTTTAGGGTTAGCTAATTCATTTGTGTTCGACTAGTGAAGAATTTTGTAATTTCCCACGAAGCTGACCATCGAATTATTTGGGTAACTAACTGGATGGAATTAACGTTCGGTAAATATGTAGTGTCATATTTTACAACGGTCGCTATATCCGTTGACGTTCCAATAATTAATCGCCGGTCAGCTAATATACGCGCTTTTACTGATCAGAACCGTGTTATGTTAAAAAAAAAAATATATATATATATATATATATATCAAGCGTTTTGTTCGAAAGAATTAAAGTTTCATTATTTTGTTTTACATTCCTTTTTTTTGACTAATCGCTATCTGCTTGTTCGATTAGCAACTAGTTATTTTTACTGAACTTTTTTCTACAAATACGCGTTGTCATAAGTTATTTTCGGGTGATGTATAGTCATGTTATTCAATGGCAAGATAGAGCAGTGTAAAATTGCTCTCTCATAGTTTTCGCGAGAGACACGGCAACGGTTGCCATTGAGTTTAGAAGAAATTTTAATCAATAGTCTCATTGTCAACAGTAAAGAAAATTTACCATCTGATTAGAACATCACGAACGGGGCTCCCTGTACAGTGACTATGGCGCCATTAGATGATTATAATATGTGAAAGTTATTCGATGTTTGCATTTTATTCTCTTTTTCCGTTCAAGTTAACTTTTACAAATACAACAGCATTTTCAATAGAACTTTATCGAATGCAATTAAAAGTAAATATTGTGTGTCTATGAATATGTGGTTTTTATCGAAATTTTAAAAAAAATTTATTTTGAACTTTCCTTTAAAAAATGTATAGTACCAAATTTTTTTCGGAAATTCACAAAAGGTTAATTTTTCTTTTTCATATAATTGTGTTAACGTATAATTTGTCTTCTCGTAAAAATTACAATGTACGATTTGAACTTATATCGTCATAAGATTAATAAAAGGTTAACAAAGCGGTTAATGGAAATTGTTTTTTTTCTCTTTTTTTATAGTTTCGGAAACAAATGTATAAATGAATACGAATAAAATGAACGAAAATTTAACCAATAGAATTGCGACCTCTTATCGATAAAGTCGGTCGATACAATTATAGAGCAGTCGGAAAGCCATGATTGTAAACGTATTTTTATTAGTAAAAGAATGTTTTATCGCAATCGTCAGTATTAACGATTCTGTAATAAGGTAATCGGGAAAAAAGTAAAATATTTTTATTGAGGGATTTTTCCAATAACGCAAAGTAAAAGGAATAACTCTGATCGATACAATGACTACTAACGAACGAACGATAAAGTTACAGTTTCTTTATTGGCTGGTAAAAAGTAAACTGCGCAAAATTTAACTAAACAAAATCAGTGCAATTATTAATTTTATGAATGTAGAATATAATCATCCGCAAATAACTTTACAGGTTTTCATAATTTGGAAGCTAAATATAAATTTTTTAGTTTATTCGGCTACATAACTCATTTTGTATAGTGGCATATGTTCTGTTTCTAAAAAAATTATTATTCTGTTAATCATTAAAAATTATGGAAATTCGAGGAAGTTGTAAAACATTTTTCAGCGTCACTAGTTTGTAGCCTAGTGGTTAAGGTGCTTGACTGGTCACGGGGGGTTACTTGTTTCGTTCCGGATCGAAGTCGCTCCCAGGTTTACCCAACCTGAAATAATTAGGTACCAGAAAGTAAAGGCAGCCGAGTGAAAAAAACTAGCATCAATATTCTTTTTAGATCCATCAGGCTCTTAGTACATTGCGAACCGTAACTTCATAATCCGTGATATCCTATCAAGGATATATGGGACTTACTTTACTTATACTTTTAGTTTTACTTAAGCACTATATTCGTAATAAAATCGAAAATTGTTTCAGAGATGCAATGATCATGTTTTGAGGATAATTTTTACATCTTAATGTGGTCTTGTTATTTATAGGGCGTTGAAGTAGTCGAAAATTTTAACAGATTTACGGATTTTAAGAGAAATTAAAAGCTACTTATACTTACAAGAAATTATTCATAAAACGTAACGATTCTGTTAAACTGAAATAAATTAAATTATGATAGCTTTTTTTTTTTTTTTTTTTTTTTTTTATTATTATTTTTACCGATACTATCTTAATTTATAATTAAATAAATACTTACCTTAATAAATGTTGCTTTAAACTAAGCCAAATCCGTATGGAAGCAACAGTCCATTGACCACTGCTCCTAACATATTACATATTTACAATAGATAATGATTACGATCATACCACATTATATCCTATAATGTGTATATATATTTATATATATATATTTATAACTCGGTCATTTTGGCCTCTCTTGATTTCATTTCTGTCTCTTTCTCTTTTATACTTTGTATAAAATTATCAAAATTTACAACGTAATTCTTACTGGCATCAACAAAACATAATCACAAAAATCTTATCGTAACATTTAACTTTCATTATATAAAATTAAGAAGACATTTTTTCGTTACATATTTCGTTACAAAGGATAGTATTATGATTAGATTTACTATGCTCAGTTGTTTAGATTTATTTTCGTTCTGTGCAGAAGTATATTAATTTTAGTTTATCATTGTATGGGTAACTTATTGTTATCAGTCTAGCATTAACATTACTTCCTAAATCAATATTACCACACTTCTATTTCTAACCCATTATTGTATTCAAATATTGTTGTCTTTTTATTGTTAGAGTACTATGGTGATTGGGTTTAGATCAACTGTAACAGCTTCAGTTTTAAGTTAGTGTGAGTGATTGGAAACGCATATAAGTCCGCCTGTGATGAATTTTTGTTTATATGGGTTAGTCATATGTTTATACATTTATACAAACCTGGAAAAATTATGTAAACACTGGTTAAACAAATATACTGTAAACTGCGCTTAACAAAATATTTTCTGTAAAACATAGCTGCAAGTGTGACCGGTGTCACTTTATCGTATGTTCCGTAGCTCATGCATCTTTGCGTATTCGCGGATCGAATTAACTTGTTTACAATTTTATATTTTCATTCATGTATAATAATAAATTGAAATCGAATTGAAATTTTGTAAATTGTTTGTAGCCTCGAGGTGGCTGCTGCTAACAGCTAAAATAGCAATATTGTCGGCAAAATGAATGTCGACAAAGTTATGTATGCTATTCTTAATTATAAAATCAGAATTAAGAAATAAATTAAAAGAATTTGAAATATTTTAGTGTGAAATACTGCAGATACGGTTATCGGAATTACAGAAGTTATTTTTATGTAACATGTTTTCGTGTTAAATAAAAGTGAATTTAAACACGTAATTGTAAATTACTGGATGACATATTCCGAAATAATTCTTCCGCAACATTTTAATTAAACGAATGAAATTCGTGATAAAAATTAAATCTCCCATATAATCACTACAACACTTAAACCCAGCTACACAAATGGTACCGTTCAAATTTTTATTTTTTTCCGGAAACTGTTCTTTATGAATATTCTCTTTAAGTGTTCACCTAGATGGTTTTTCCGATTAAACGGTTTATTACAAATCTTCCGATTTCAAAAAGACTTTTTTTATCCATATTTTAATTGCTAAATCTGTGATAAAACCACTTTTTTAGACCGCGATATATACACTAGTTAGCCGTGAATACGAGAAAAATGTAAACATCGAATAACTTTCATAGTTTCGGTAAGTTCCACTGTTGACGTGCCCCCCCCCCCCCAAAAAAAAAGATCACTTGATAGATTTTTTATTAGTGTATAACAAAGGCGAATGACTTAAAATATTTTCAATATGCCAAATTACATTAGTAATATAGCTTTGTTACCGACTTCCGAAAAGAAACAGGTTGCACGTTCGCCGCGTTTTTACATTTGTTCGTGCCTAACTTATATTCATATGATTATTTGTCTATTAGAAAGTGCAGACCATGTGAGTTCCGATGAAAATTGGTGAATATAAACTGAGTATTTGTCAAAAAGTCGTTGCGATAGCCTAGTTGCTAGAGCGCTTGACTTCCGTTACGGAGGTAATCGATCCCGAGCGACGACGAACTTATTACAAGGATTAAATAAATAAATAAATAATCGTTAATAATCACGACGTATACCATCATATGCGCGCTAATTCAGTACACACAGCAGACACACGCGGGACTACACTTGTAGCGCGATAAATCAAACGATTACTAATCAATTCCGGGTGTGGTCTTGCGTGCGTACATTCGCGTTGCGTATAGCAATTGCCATGAATGCTGCCTATTCTGTACAACTAGAATGTACAAATGCATACATAGGTAGTCACGACGCTCGGAATCGAGCGATATGACTCAGAGAGAGATTTGTCAAAAAAACGTGAAAAAATGTGGCTTCTTTGGATAATTTTTTTTCTTCATATTTTTTATTAGTATAACAAAGGCAATGACTTTAAGTAGTATCAAAGAAATCGATTTTTTTTTCAAAGTTAAAATGTGGAGAATAATGTGAAAAAAAGTTGACTTTTAGCGGTTGTATTTTTTTTTTATTATATAAAATAAGGACATTTTTTTCGTTTTTATACAAAGTATAGAAGAGAAAGGGACAGAAATGTAAGCAAAAGGGGTCAAGGGGCATAGCCCCTTTCGATGCCAAAATGACTGAGTTATATATATATATATATATATATATATATATATATTATTTTTAATTCAGCAAACGATAGGTATTCCACTTGTTATAAGATTTCCTAGCCACAATGTTCAGCGTTGTTAAGGTAAAGACTAAAATTTTAGGTAGATACCCTGGCAAACATAACTGTATTCGAAATTCCGAGAGTGCACCACCATTAGAAACTCATTGATACCAGGTAACGGTGGACACGATCGTAAACCGTAAATTGAAGCAAACCGCCGCGCAACATCAAAGTAATAAGCCGAAAATTGAACAAAAGACTGGCAAATTGCACAAAGCGCTGAAGACAGGTCATGGTACCTGGCTACACCTTAAAACAATTATTGAAATTATTCGATCTGTTTTATTTACATTTCGCTTGGTTAACGGCCAGCCTGAATGGAAAAGAGATACGTAAACCTTCTTCCAGGCTGAAATTTTGCCGATTTCCAGCAGCTTCCTTTGTGAGTCTTTTCCCCTTTTGATGCCGCTTCACTGAGACACATTATTTGCAGCTAAACTATCGGTTGCGTTTGCTGAAGCAATCTTACCTACTGGCTTGCTAGAAACAGATGTCGTCGTATTATCCTTGTTTAAAACTCGATATTTTCGGTAACATCCTTAATCAATGTGTTACGTTGTTCTTTATTAGCTTCTCGCCCCAGTTTCATTGAAGTCGTTACTGTACACATTTCTTCTCTGACCGTTTTGGACTGCCGCTTCTTTTGCATATGCTAATTTTTCTTTTATTAAATTATTCCGATTGGATATTTTCCGAACGTTTTTACCGGCATCTTGAATGTATCCCCAACTTTTTTACTGAAACAGCATTCGTTATGTAAATATCTGTCATTGTGTGTAATAATGGCATCGCCTCCTGCGTTATTTCTGTCACTAGGACATTTGGGGAAACCCGTGCTAACCTTTTTTTCGTTTTCCTTCGTAAACTTTATATTCTCGCAGAAAATATTCGGGCAATGTAGACATTTTTTCAGTTCGTGTTTCTATTTGTTTCCGGTCAACCAAAATGTGTCATCGGCTTTACCATCATTTCAACTGTCACATGCTTTTCGATTTGTTCCAAAAAAAGTATCGCCGAGTAGATTATACGTAGAGCCATTTACGGTTAAATTTGAAATCCGAACAGGTCATCTGGGGTGGGGGGGAGCCCGTACTGAACGATATTAAGAGTTTATTCAGACTTAAAACAACTTTGGAATCATTTTGGTCCTAACGGGGTTTTATCAACGCTTTTTGCGCGTACAAAGTGAGCGAACAAAGTGCGTGTCCCTCGTTCATGTAACTACGTTTGGGTGACGTGTGCGCAGAGATTCTTTTGAGTAAGATGAAAAGTAAACAAAACAGGATTAGTTAAATATCAGATTTTAATTAAAATATTGTCCTGGCGAAAGAGAAAAAAACGGAAACAACGCAAAAAAAAATTGTTACAAGTTGTCGAAGTAATGGAACAGGACAGGAAAGTTTCACCCAGGGAAAATAGCTTTACATTTCCACAACTTGGACAAATGCCATGGTTATCGGCCATAAGTTCGATGAACTCCGTTTCGGTCTTAAGATGTAAACAAATACCATACGCTAACATTTGCAACGTTTTCGATATTCTTGGTTTTTCAGTTTATTTTTTTACCGCCGTGCGTAATTTTTCAAATGCCAATGCGTAGACTGATATCGTTCGATCATGGTATCTAGCGAAAATTCGATTTCAAAAATCGATAACCCCGTGTCAATTTTAAAATACTGAACATGTATTGGCGAATTGTAATAATACGATCGATAATATTACACAATCTAACAACAAACAACTAAAATACACACTAACCACTTGGGTCTAGAGCAAGGTTTTCCGAACTGTATCGCATCATCAGCCAAAACCATTTATGTG
The DNA here is from genome assembly GCA_039619475.1 of Icerya purchasi. NCBI lineage: Eukaryota > Metazoa > Arthropoda > Insecta > Hemiptera > Monophlebidae > Icerya > Icerya purchasi. The sequence continues at coordinate 291,999,821 of CM077115.1, read as the reverse complement.
AACAACACAGGTTTAAAAAAAATGTTTCTTTTAGCCTTTTGTGACATTCCACACGTCCTTTGCTTAATGAATGGGACATTTAAACTAATAAAAATAATAATTGCTTGGGCGCGGAATATGTAAATTTCTCATAAAACTAAAGAAAACATAATTCAACGATGATCCTCGAAGGTAGGAAGTTATTTTGATTGGGATGGCATGTAGTAAAATCCTTGCACCAGGCTTGATCACCTGACTTTTACATTTTACTAAGTTATTTTCTCATTAGTGTGACTGTTACACACAAGGCCGAAATTAATAATTGTTTCCGGGGAGAACTACTAGATCCTGAAATCTATTACAATTTACTTCTCTTTGGCTTGTGTTCTTGGTCTGATTTTTAAAAAAGTCAGAAAATAATTACGATTTATTAAGTTTTAAAAAGGCTGCAAAAAAAAAAAAAAAAAAAAAGGTCAAGTTGCGGAAACTACCGTAATTTCTTCATCAGAAAATATATCGGTTGAGAATGACCGGTACATGCAATAAACTTTGCAGCTGACTGCTACAGGGAGAAGGAAAAAAAGTGTAGAATAACATAATTACGCTATATCTTCGTGGGGGACAAGAAATAAAATCTGCGAATTCGGTGGATAAAAAGTTGTTTTTAAGAATAATCCAAAAGACGTCATACAACAAATGAAATTCGCCATCTAGCTGATAATTCGCATGATGAAGGCAAAAATCAATTAGCAAGGAATTTCAACTAATTATAGATGGAGTAATAATTACATAAACAATTTAAACATACATTAATTAGGATTTGACTTTGGGTATTTTTTTTTTTTTTTATGACGACCATGGATATAATGTTCAAAACTGGTTAGTAAATTTTATATTCTTTCTAATACATAAAATAATTACCGTGGTCTTAATTTATTTGTAATATCTAGTAGACATAAGAAAGACATTAACACTATATTTACCGTATTACTTTGAATTTAAGACGCACCCATGTATTTTTGGAAATAAATAAAAACATCGAATTTAAGACGCATAGTAATTCCTAAATATTTTAGGAAAAGGGTATTTGGAAGAAATAAAAATACCGAAGATAGAAATAACGTAAACTTAATTTACTTAACGTTACCTGACACATTAAACAGTATTTTTTTCTAAATAAAGTAGTCTGCTTTGGTAACTTTCTGATGACGTTGTTGAATCATCGTCGAACGTTGAATCGGATTCGTTGCCGACGTCACTGTGATTCCAAAGAACATCATCTTCCGAGCTGTCTAAAGCATTCGACAAGCAACACTTCAAAAAGGATTTAACGATGGACACCGGCTAACAAATCTTTCCAGGCTTTCGAAATCCATTCTACGATGGTAGCTGCTGAAGCTCGTTTAATTTTGCCGGTTGGTGTAAGGGAATGGTCAGTTTCAGTCAACCAACGATTTTATTGTGCACGAGTGCGATCTTTAAAGGGTTTATTAATATCGAAATCGAGTGGTTGTAGTTGGTTTGTCATTACCTCCCCAGGGATTACTACTAAATCACATTTTCCATTGGTCAATCTTACGTAACAAGGCAGGGAAAAGGTAATTTACATTGTACCTCAAATTTAAGACGCACCTATTATTTTAGCCCTTTAATCGAGTAAAAAATGTGAGTCTTACATTTGAAGTAATACGGTATTTGTATTTTTACGTAAATAATGCTTTTGGTTGTTGTTTTTTTTTTTTTTTTTTTTGATGTAATTTATATTGTAATTCTAAACTTATCGAACCTCCGCAGTGAACAATTGTTCATTATCAATTGTTGACATTGTAATTCCGATAAAAATGAATGAATATTACAATAACGGATAAATAGTGTAAGGATATATATATATATGTGTGTGTGTGTGTGTGTTGTATTTCATTATTATAACTTACTAATTTGCGACATGAAATTTCACGAAAAAAAAAACGAAGCCGGAATAATTTAAATAACAGTTAAAGGAAGCTGTGATAAAGTGAAACTTTAACTAATGCATACCAGCCGGTGACACTGTCGTGTTCCGTAATTAAACCAAACTGCCGTAATTTGGTGATCAGCGCGGTTTAATAATACATACTGATACCGGAATCATGTAACGCTGTCCAGTGAAGATGTCGAATTAGAAATCATTCGTGCGATTAAAATAATTTTAATTTTCGGCTCCTCGAAATTATCGCATATTTCTTCGACGTCAGAAATAGACGCTTACATAGCTAAACGCGTAACATTCTGCATATTATCGCCGTGAAGCGTTGCGAACGAGATTAAATGTCTTTGTACGACAGCAAGGTAGTCGCGTTCATCAGCGACATCACCGGTCCTTACTGCCGACAGAGCTGGAGAAGATTTGCAAAATCACATCAAAGCTAATTGCTCGAATATTCGATCATCTTTTAAGCAGGTAACTGTTGTATTACTGTCACTATTTCGTTTTACAGTTTAAACTGTTTTGCATTCTAGCCAAGTACGCCGCCAGTTATCTTTCGGTTTATACCTTCACTCGCCAACTAAGTAGCCACTGTCTGCTTCACTGTATACCTACTACGACGCGATCGATCGCGCCAAATGCAACAGCAAGCTTCTCGAAGTACCGACGGTACGCCCGTTCGTTCTGCAGTCGAGCAGTAGGATCGCCCGGTTTTCTTCAGCTTTCGCTAAACGACTGTCCGACGAAAAAGTTTTCTAGAGCCTCTGCGTACAGTCAGCAGATGTTCTCGGCCTGAACTGCTGCAGACCGCAAATTCATGGCCTGGAATCCATGTTTTTAAGCCGAACCTTAGAAGATAGCTCTCGACCGGAAACACGGTGTTCGATGCTTAATCAGCATCTCCGGCAACCGCTTTCCACTTGGACCCGAACATCCGGAATGTACGCACACTATTCATTGTTCCGTTTCTTCGGTATCGCCTTCCTGACAACCCGCGCTTACGGGTCGCTTGGACGACAAATTCTCTTGAACGGAAAACAATGTTCCCTACAACGCATACCCGATCCTTTTCCAGTCGATAGAGTGCCGCCCTTTCACGTACTATATAATTTAGCAAGCGCACCTCCGCGATGACACATAGGGTCTCGATCAATGTCATTCGGTATACATGTCAGCTTTCGTTGTACGTCCAGCCCTCTAGCATACCGTCCGTTTGGGGCGGATTTCTTAATTTCTATCTGATCATTATTATTAATATTTTTCATTTATTTTTTTTTAGTCGCTGAAATGTACCGACGATACGTTGCTAAATCGGTCCGATCGTGAAAACTGCTTAATAATAAGAATAAACGCGCTTTATTGGAAGAATTCATTTCGCCTCTTTCAATACGCTATTCGGCATTTTCATTCTTTTCTTTATGTCTCTATTTTTTCTGTATTCATTCTAGGTTTCGATAATGTCCTACATGATATTTCCTGGGAGAAATTTTACATCGGCTCCATGTGCGGAAAATTCGCTCGTTGTTTTCTTATTTTTTCTAGGTTGCGCCTCATGTTGCCCACGCATCATAGTCTATGCCATGAAAAAATTTCTGAAAGCCTAATGCTCCAGACAGGAGTTTATGCGCGTCTTAATACTAGGTCGCGGGAGTGCCGATCTCTAGAGAATCCCGTTTTGCGATGTTCCGAAGTAGCAAATAGAGAAGAGCGATCAATCCGAGCAGGTTGCGTCGTCGCGCGATTTCCAAGAAGTGGAGGAGAAGCGACGAGTAGCGTAGTAGCAAAATTACTGAAATCGGGGTAATTCCCGAACAAAATCATCGAGTCCGTTTCATGGCTCCCAACCAGAGACCTGCAGAGTGCTAAATTCGTTTTATTTTATTAAGTCGTCGCGTTTAGTACTGCCTTTCGCTTATATTATACTCTATGTAAACGCGATAACTTGGAATAAATAAAATTTTGCTACGACCATCGATTACTACTTTTAGTCTGCGAAAAAAAGGAGTAGATACAACTGTATTTCGCTTCACGGAAATAGCTGGTTTCGTGTAGTAGATAAATTGAAATTATCTCGAACAGCAGACGGAACCGTCTGCCGGACATACACATATCGGTGAAAAAAATGACACATGTTCTTCAAAGCCAACCATTTTACCGCTTTACGAAAATAGTAATGAACAAGTTTAAATAGCTAATGCGCTTTAGCGGTTCCGAGTGACGTTGCTATCGCAAAAGGTGCATTGCAGCTGCCGTGTCCTGTGTACTAACATTAAAACGATCCCTATTTTCAATGAATGAGAACCTTCCTCGGAATATTAAATGTTGCTTTCAGTACAGCATGCATCTTTATGAAACCATAATCGTTAGTTCTGTGTTTATCGTTTTTCATTTAAAATTTATCATGTAAATTTAAATTAAGTAACGGCCAAAATAAAAATGAAAAAGGGAATACCTAAAAAGAAGCATTATTTTCATTTCATATGTTTTTTATTCGTGAACACACTGTTCGAATAATTTTTTTTTTTTTTTTTGCTGTTTTTGGCTCAAAAAATATTTTAAATAATTTTTTAACCATAATTAATGAATTTTATAAAAGAGCTTCTGTGTTTTGTTTTATATTTTGAATTTCGATTTTAAAGGGTTATCCGGTGAGTTATGAATTTTTCAAGGGTGATTTTTGACGTCGTTCTAAATTCCATATCTGTATATTCTAGACGGTTTCTTGCCGCCCAGGGTAATCGCTCAGCTTAAAATTGTAAATTGTCACAGATAGAAGTTTCAATTCTAATAAGTCAAACCGTTTCCGAGCTGTATTGTATAATTGAATATTTTTGTCGTTTCTGAACCATCCTTATTCGGATTATTCTCCGTACATTATATAAGTACGAAATCCTAAAAATCGGTATAAATTTACTTTAAAAAATTACATTACTTTAGAGACATGTTTTTTTTTTTTTTTCGTGTATAGCCCATCATCAGCTAACAGCACAGAGTACACACTTTATTAAAAAGTATATAAATTGAGTGTGTACTCTGTGTTATTAGAACCTGAAAAAACATGTTTTTCTGAAGTAATTTAACTTTTTAAAGTAAATTTATGCTGATTTTTGTTATTAAGGGGAATCTTGCTGCCACGTGTAATTAAAATACTTTTCAGTGTAATTAAAGTACTTTTTATTTTGATTTTTGTACATTTATTGAACTTAATTCATTTTGAGTATTAATTTCATCTTAATGAAAAACTGAATTTAATTCAGCTAATAAGTTAACATAATATTTATTGATTCTAGGGTGGTGCGAAGTTCGCCGGGTCAGCTGGTATATACATAAATATATATATATATGCGCACTGCACTTATAACGATGGAAGAGAAGAGCGGTTTTAAAACGTTTATAACGAGGGAGGGAAAAAAATCCGAATTAGGGGAACCGACGAAATGGCCAGGGAGAAGCAGTAAAAGGGCAGCGATTATCGGAAGAAGAAGAACTGTATCAATGATAAATACTTTTTGGTGCGGATTTTCTGCATGAATAGAGCGCCTCGGATAATAAAAGTACTGGAAAGGATGGCGAAGCATTTGAAACAGCTCGCCGGTCAAACAAGACAAGTTGAAACAGATTTCGGTCACATTAGAAGAAATCAGCAAAGAAATCAACTTTACTGCGTTCCGCATTATGAAAACGGAGGCACACGAACGTTTACAAAAAACGAACGAAGCACATTAATCGAAGCAGAAGAAACCGATAAAAATACGTCGCTCATGTCAACCGCTAACAGACGGAAAGCACAAAAAATCAAATTTCATGCCGAATTCTTCAGATTAGGTCAAAAAAACCTTGTCAATTCTAGGAAATTCTGTTTTTAGCACAATGTATTTTTAAGTTGGCCTGCAGTTACTAAAACGGGGGCATGCAGACTAATACGTGTCGCTATGTATATATATATATATATGTATATATATATATATATATGTATATATATATATATATGTATATATATATATATGTATATATTAGTATATTAATGACTATATGTGCCCACTCCATTCTTGCACTCCCCTCTCTCAATATAGTTCCTTTGTTGGCCTTGTTTATCTCCTCAATTTCTAATCTTTTCCTTATATAAGGTATATTTCCTTGCGTTGGGTAAGTTCCACTGTTGACGTGCCCAAAAAAAAAAAAAAAAAAAAAAAAAAAAAGAATTACTAAATGAAACTGTTAAAAACATATTACGATTCGTTGCCTCTGTGCACCAGTGTTGAATACTTCACAAATACGGTAATCAGAACACACCGTAGTAATAATGAATGTAGTTTGTAAATTCCTAGGTTTTAGGGGGTAGAAATTTACTACAGAGTTGTTTTTAATCGACACCTTTTCGTCCGTAATACATAGGATAAATTCAAACTGACATGATTATCAAATTAATTGAGCAATGAACGCTAGTGATTTAAATAATTATCAACATTTGCTTACTGTGGAAATGCAGATTTGAATAAAGATAATAAATTTGAAATAGTTAATCACTAAAGGAAATTTTGAACAATGCGCTCGAACTAGTAGCCATCTTTTCAGCTCACCAAACTTCCGCTCAGTCTATCCGCATTATCACCCAAAAATATTTATACCAAATATTATGAAACAAAATTATTAAAAAAAGGGAAAAATATGAAATGCACTTAAAAGTAAAAAATAATCTTTGTTGATAAAATGAAATATATTTAAAAGTAATATGGTTTAAGGATGTTATGATTACTCCTGAACAACATTACTAGTTATTAAGGTCCTGGTACAACCAATTCAATTTTTTCCCCTCACTGTACCGGCTTTAAAAGGCCATAAAGAGCGCCAGTGACGTCCACTTTAACCTACCAAATAAATCAAGTCAATCCCTCCAACGAGAGAATTAGGTCCGAGATACCAATTCTGCTGTGAGGATGTGCTAGGAAATATATAATAACAGTATCCGGCCAATGCGACTTGGCATTGCCCATAGGACCTTGGTTAAAGAATGTATTTTTCATATAGCACTTGGACACCATGGTAGTAAATGCACTCAAGCACAGCCCATAGGAGTCCAGGAATATATAAAGCTTATAGCCCACACTATGGCAACAGATGCGGTTATGCATTGCCCATAGAGTACTGGTAGAAGCTATTCCGAGTAAAGGATCAACATTATCGTAACTACGTTACACAGCAAGTATGTTTCTTATTCAAGTAACGATTTAAATATATTACTGAATAATTTAAGTTATAATTGCTATTAAGTGATTGGAAGAGCGTCACGGCACCAGTTCCTCCTCTTAAGCATTCGTCTTGGATTATCCGGCAGAGTATTAATTATCTATGTTCGGGTTAGTATTTAATTTTAGTTTTTCAAAGAATTTTTGATACTGTTCGACGTGCACTGCTTTAACATATGGAATATCTAGATTATTATGTAAGGTTAAGTTAGAGACATACTTTGTAGCTGACGTGATTGTTCGGAGAGTAATTGACTGTTGCCTTTGGATCTGTAAGAGATTGCTATTACTGGAGTTCCCATATAACTCAAGTCCATACTTCCATAACGGCGCAATGGCCATCAAGTAGACAGATCTTTTCAGCTTTAGATTTAGAGTGGACTTCTTTCCTATTAATGGGGTCAGTTGTTTGGCGCGTGTGAAAATTTTTCTACGGATTTGCGCAACATGAACACGCCACGGAACAATAATTTTTTGGAAATCATCTAATGAGTATCACGACCATTTTCGTCTCGACAGGCCCTTCTGTGCCCTTTGATCCTTCTCGCTTACATTTCGCCTCTTTCTCTTCTATACTTTTACGGGCATTGACACAAAAAGAATAACACAATCGCAAAAATCCTGTCCTAACATTTAACTTTCATTACATAAAATTAGGACATTTTTTCGTTACATATAATTGGGTCATTTTTTTAATGGGGGGTGGCCTAAGAATTACGTTGTAATTAATATATATATATATATATATATATATATATATATATGTCGATGACTATGAAAATCTTACGCCAAAGGTAATAAAATAATCCTGTAACAAGATTTGTAATGTTTCTGTGTCACACTTAAAAAATTTTATTTTTCCGAGAATGATAGGCTATTTAAATTTACTTTTCTGTAATAAAGCATCGCAATTCGCTGAATTATTAATTTTATTAATAATTTTCTGAAGTTACCCATCCAAATTTTTTATTAACCAATTTTTAACCGGTCATAGTATTTTTAGAGATTACTTATTTCGGGTTTAAAATATCACATAACAATCTACGGAATATTTGCAATGAAGTTGATAACGTTATTCATATATATATATATTAATTACAACGTAATTCTTAGGCTACCCCGCATTCGAAAAAATGTCCCAGAAAAATGTCCCAATTTTATGTAACGTTTGTTATATTTTGTAGGATTTTTGTTATTGTTATTTAAAAATTGTCACAATTTTATGTAATGAAATATGTAACGAAAAATGTAACGAAAAAATGTCTTAATTTTATATAACGGAAGGTAAATGTTAGAATAGAATTTTTGTGGTTATGTTATTTTTTGTGTGTGTTGATGCCAGTAAGAATTATGTTGTAAATTTTGATCATTTTATACAAAGTATAGAAGAGAAAGAGACAGGAATGAAAGCAGGAGGGGTCAAGGGGCACAGCCCCTTGCGAGGCCAAATTGGCTGAGTTTATATATATATATATATTTATATATATATATATATATATATATATATATATATATATAATGAATGCAATTACAATAAGCAACAAATAAGTTATACAGCAACTGCACTGGTTAATGATAAATTTAATTGTTTTTGTTAATTTTGTTATATGGAAGTAACAAAAAAAAAAAAATATATATATATATATAAGTTTAAACGTAATCTCAAAACTTAATTTTAGGAAGTTACATTATATTCTAGTTTTAATTTAAGTATGTTATTTGGGTTTTTTTTCTTTTAATTCAAGTTTCAATATTGTTTTATTTATATTTAAGTATATTCATTCCACCGTTTCGATTGGGAAAAAAAAAGTTACCCGAGAAAAGTTAACATAAAACTCATCGGAAAATAACTTAAAATAGGTATTACTGAAAAAATCAGATTTCGAAATCTTTTTAAATCGGTTCTAATTCAATATTCGAAAAAAGAGTTAAATACCGGAATAACGTACATTGATGAAGCAATGATAAATGTTTACTTTCCAACTTGGTTTCGGATACTTTACGATCAAAAATGTAACGACATTTTTCAGTGTATCACACAGGTCGCGGCATCGAATACCATGTCAGGAAATGTGCAGTGCTTTTTAGACAGTTGGTCGAGTAATGGAAAAATGCCACACCTCCCATTACCGTTAGTTCCAACATGGACACGAATCCGTGTGAAAAAACAACTGTACTCAGAAAGAGTCGCTATTGTAATTCAAGCCCAAAATGAAACAAAAACCACGAAGACAAAAAAAAGAAAAAAATTTCTAATAATAAACTTTCAATCGAATTTTCGTTTCAAATATCACCCGCGTTTTGTAATTCATTTATACGATAGTACCGGTAGAGCATAAATCAAATCATTTCTATACGGAGGAACGAAATAATTTCCTCCGCCAACATTAGCTTATTGCTTTTAAACTAAGTCTGTATTTTTTACTCATCGTATCGCAAAACGGTAGGGGGGGGATGAATACATTTAACTATAGTATAACGGTGTGGTGGTGGTACTGCAATATTAATAGAAAGAAAATTTAGAAGGAAGAAACGCGTAAATATTTTATTGCAAATATCGAAACTTAAATGATACAAGCGGAACTCGACCGTAAAAACATACCGGACACGATATACCGGGCAGGTCTTTGTCGAATCTATTGAAAAACTGCTAAGGTTATATTGTTCGCTGTGTTATAACCAAGCCAGTCCGTTGAAACTTGAAACTAATCCGCAATAGTCAGATGGCATGTAAATTTCCAACGCTAAACCGATAGCGTAAAAAGAACGATTCTTTGGATGATTCGGCTGGGAGAATTCAATTGGACGTCGTTTTATCGAATTTCGAACGGTGCATGTAACCCCTCTACCGTTAAAGTGAATATACATTTTTAACCTGACGACGCGACCTTTTTCGCTCGCTTAACGTAAAATTTCATGGCAGATTAAAAGAAGACAGAAAGAACGAGTGGGAGAGAAGTGTAGAAAACATAAATTTGAACTTTGAAATTATTATTCGGCAGTCGATACGCTCGAACTTTTTTAACACATTGCACAGCTTTTATAAATGCGCCGCAGCTAATTTCGGTTTTTATGTAGATATTGAAAAGCCACACCAGGAACGTCGACAATCAAACGAAAAATGAAAAAAAAAATCACCCGGACTTAAATTATTCAACGAAAAAGTATTTTATTGACACAAATTTAATGAATATTCGTAATACGGTTTCATAGAAAGATTCACACAAAAGTGTTTTTTTTTTTTTCTATCAAAAAAGGTAAACAAAAAATATAAACAAACAAAATGTTGTAAATCGCGTGTATTTATTATTAGCCTTTTCTTCCTTTTTTTTTTTTAAATACGTCCATCATGACGAATTCTGTAAATTTCATGGCAATTTTTTTTTATTATTTTCTCCGATACCATTCTCTTCTACATGTCTATCACAGCTTGAAAATTCGTTTTCTGATTTAATAATTCGCATTTTCTTTATGCTTTTATATCGTCCGCATATTTTAGTCAAAAACTCAAAATAAAAAAGTAGTGTGAAATTGCTAAATTCGTTCCCGAGCATGTATAGCCATAACTAAATTTCAGAAATGTATTAAAAGTCAACTTAGAAAACGTCAAAAATATCAAAATGCGCATTAACTCGGCTAATTTGTAAACTTGAGTATGCATAAATATCGTAATCAAAAAAACACTTTAAAACACGATGCACAACTTTCAGAAAAGAAGATGCCAAAAATGTACACAATACGGAGTTAAAGCGACTTCAAAATACACGGCTAGTGTAATATTTAAAATGAATATATGAAAAAAATTGAAGGTTTTTTTTTGTAAAATATGGTGTTTACGGTAATAAACGACAAAAACAAAAAAAAAAAAAAAGGGGGGCCTTGAAAAGTACGAAACGTTTTTTTACAGAGAACTTTCTAAGAAAAATTTGGTTGTTTTTTTACACAATTTCCAGATTGAACCTTCTTCGGAAATCTAGATACTCTGAAAAATACATCAAAAAAATCGGTTGTTATTCTGAACTTATTTTGAATATCGATGATTGATCAGTTTGCGAAAAGATAAAAAAGAAGCCAAAATATTATTACCCCTCACAAAACCCTCCCTTACGAGGTAAATATTACAGTTAGAAAATTTAAAATCACCTTTAATAGTCACGGAAATCTCTTAAGTATGATCACATTTTTACAAATTCGGAGATCTTCGGGACACCGACATCCGCGATGTTTTGTAAAATTAAATTATAATTTTTTCAGACTACCTTCACTATACCAAAAGTATATTTTGCGATTCTCGTTAATAAAACTTTCAAAGTGTGTGAATAGTTCAAAATATCGGAACTTTAAAACCAAAAATATATCATATTCTTTTTTATTTCAATTATTTAAAGCGCCGTGTGTGAATCTACCGGAGCTATTACAACACTATCACGGCAAGATTGTTAAATACTCCGTGGAATAAATCAGAAATGTTTTTGCGATACTGCGAGGAGTGTTGGTAATTATTGCAGAGACGTGATGTGGAAATTAATGAGTTAGATAACAGAAAAAAAAAACACTCTAGTTGTAGGTTGTTCATTGAGGGAGCAGGAAAAAAATGAGCAACGTGTTAGAAGTCCTTGACATATTGAGTAAGAGATGATTGTACTGCTTCAAAATAAGTTCTATCGGGGATTCTCGGTTCAATTTGTAAATTAATTTTTTTTTTTGATTTTACGAATTAAAGGTTTTCTTTTTGTGTTTTCACGCACTCTACTAAAGAATTCGCCACTGAATTAAAGATTCAGATAGAACCAGCCACATATTAATTCCCTCCGCTTGAATCAAATCGAATCTCTCGATTTTTCTCTAGAAAAGTCACTTCAGCTGTTTACCAATCCTTTCGACATCACACATCACTATACAGATTTAGGCAACTCCTTTTTTCGTTTTTCTAAGAAAAACGTGAACCTAATATTAGTCGAAATTTGTTCTGCCAACAGTTAACTTACCGAGAGGATACTACACTATGCATTGTCTGTTACGTTCAGTGTTGAATCAAAATTTCAGAGTTTGCTTGCGCATGCTGTCGTCTTCCTACATTTGCTCTACGCAGCTATAGCGATCGTCAATTTGCCATTCGATTCTTAACATTATATAGTTGAAGAAAATGATAAGTCGCGGAATAATATTTTATCGGTACCAATGATGATGAATAAACCACTGTTAAAGTACACACAAAAAGAGAAAAAAAAACAAAACAAAAAAGAACTTAATGTTACAACCCCTCAAAGCACACTACCCACCGTAATAATATTTTCTTTATCTCTGTCGTTATATAAGCTCGTAACGGGCGCGTATGTGTGCACAGAGAGCGCGTTGCGTTGAAAATGATAAAAAAGATAAATAACTTAAGGTGGACGAGTCTTCGAAGGGGGGGAGCGTAAGTTTGAGAAAGTTTCAAAATCGAACCTGATACGTATCATGTGGGAAGAGAACCGTGTGAGAACGCTGCAGACAAAGACGGGATTTCGTCGATCGAACTGAGCCAAAAAAGAAGTAAATTTTTCTAAATGGCGCACACGCGAGACCCGAAATTCTGCAGATAGCGAGAGTCTATTAAAAGTTTGCTTCGTAATGGAAAATAATAATTCGGAATTTTTACTAGGAAACTTTCAACTTCGCCGATAGTCCAGCTAATAAGGTAATTTATATAATACGGAAAAGAGTACACTATTTTTCTTTCTCTGTAACATTATGTAAGAAGTTGAAAAAAATTAATAAATACTTTAATGTTATAACAACACGTACTATTTAGTTTCAATGTTGCCGAAAATAGCCGTATGCTACATACATGTCGCATGCAATTTAAAAGAAAAGGGTTTCAAACAAGCGAAAAAAAGTCTATTATTCATTATATTCAGCCTAAAATTCTTTCTTCATTTTCGAATTCGAACATCGGCCGTGAGGATATTCTACGTAAATAGCCATTATACTAGTACTGTTGATTTTTTACTTTTTCTCTGTTTCTTTCCCCATAATAGTTATAACGCTATCTCATTTTCTCCCATACATGCGGCAAAACTTTCAATTCTTCTACATTGTAAATTATCCCCCCGCTTACTGTTTCCACATCTGACTAAGCTGATTTCATAAGCGTATTTTCGAATTCTCCGCATCGATTAACACCTTCAGGAAGATTTTAATAGTAATATTATACGTTTTCTCTTTCTCTTTTGCTGTTATTATAATTACTTATCCACGTAAGTGGAAGAAAAAAAGAGAACAAAAAACGACCGATTTATTATCGGCTTTTCTGATTTCGTATACAGAATTAAGGAAATCGTAGTATTTACGGAACATTTTGTATTGCAGGTTTTTTTATTAATTAATTCGCAGAAACATTGTCACGCAACAAGTTTAAAAATTTTAATTTTTTTGTACTTTCAAATGGACACTTAGAAGAATGTTAAAAATACTTTGGACAGCAAAGATGACAAACGAAGAAGTACTGAAACGAGCCAATACTGAAAGTACATTATGTAAAACAATTAAACGACGCAAAATTGAATATTTTGGGAGAGGAAAAAAATATGATATCTTACGTTTGGTCATAGAAGGAGAAAATTCAAGGTAAAAGAGGGCCAGGAAGAAGAAAAACGGAATGGTTGGACAATATTAAGGACCGGACCGGACTCAAGAATCTCAATGAACTAATTAGAAAAGCGGAGAAGAAAACGCTGTAATGATGGTGATCGTCAACGCTCAGGGACGGAGTATGACACTCTTAAGAAGAAGAAATACTTTCAAAAGCCGTTTAATACGAATTATATTTTGTAAAATATCACGATTATGGAACTATGTTCCGGAAATGTGTCGTAATTAAATGAATAATTTTAATATATTTTTCTGATAAAGTCTAAAGTTTTTTCAAATTCGGATCATCGGGAAAAGTCACGGATGAACAAAAGCGCGTCTAGAGTTTAATATCTCTTCGAAAATTTCATCCCTGCTTACATTTAAAATAATACCACACTTGGTTCTATTGACGGAAAAAAAGGATATTAACGTCAAACGGGTGAAGTCCCTGGTTGACGAGCCCGAATAAAATAATAATACGGATTCCTGTTTATGTAAGCGGTACAGTTAGCAACGGAGATAATTCTTTTTTTTTTTTTTTTTAAATGGGCTCGGTGTTAACACTGACCCAGCTACATGGACTTAGATCACCTACTCAGATTCTGAGGCTATCGGAGATAGAAAGTATAAAGGAAAGAAGGAGGGGAATAACGGCTGGAGATGGGAAGGAACGGATAAAGGAAACATTGAAAGGGGTAGGAAGATCCAACGCCAAATGTTCGGCGTATAGATGAGAGCACTCAGGAAAAAGAGCAGGGCATTCAAAAAGGATATGGTTGGGGTCGCATATAAAGGGAGGATCAGTTGAGTGGAGAGGGCAAACGGGAGAAGGTGAAAGAGAAAAAGAAAAACGAGAAAAGGGCAGGAGGGAATGACCGAGTCTCAGTCTGATTAAAGAAACAATAGCCGAGCGCCGAGAAAAGGGAAGAAATCGGTACCAAGACTGTTTAATAAGTATTTAAGAATTATCACGCACTATAAACTTGTATTACGTACCCTAAAATGTATTATTTTCTATCTAAAACTTCCTTAATTTTACTTTTTAGAGTATCCCTAACTTCAGAGAAAATCTTGCGACCTTTTTTTTTTGTTTTTTTTAATATATTTAATTTTACTGTACACCTTCTCCCTTTTGCCCTCTCCACTCTACTGATCCCCACTTTATATGCGATCCCAACCATATCCTTTTTGAATACCCTGCTCTTTTTCATGAAAAAACTGCATTAAATGTTCATTACATCGTTTCTAGATGTTGTAGTATGAATTCGATGCCGACTCTAGAGTATTAATGTTGTATAAGAATTACGATAATTTAAGGGTATATTACTCTGATATATATTTTCTAATCGGGAGTAATTGATTTTTTCCTTTTTAATGCATTTTTATTAAATTTTTATAATAAACCTTCAAGTCGGTATTTATTTTTTGTAAAAAAACATTTTTTTTTAATATATCCAGTTGTTTATAGATTAAGTTGATTTATTGTCGGTCGAAAATGCTTTTTTTTTTTTTTTTTTTTTTTAAACGGGCTCGGTGTCAACACTGACACAACTACATGGACTTAGGTCACCTACTCAGATTCTGAGACGATCGGAGATAGAGAGCATAAAGGAAGGGAATAACGGCTAGAGATGGGAAGAAAGGGATATAAAGGAAGCATTGAAAGGGGTAGGAATTCTAATCGGGAGTAATTTTTTTTCTTCTTTTTAGTGCATTTTTATTAAATTTTTCAGGAGGGTGGGAGGAGTATAGTCGAGTGAGCGAGCCAAACGCGTTGGCACCCACAAATCATCAATGTAGTCGAAGTCAATTAAGTGTACGCATTATTAAGGATAACTCAAAAACTACTGTTCAGATCTTGATAAAATTTTAATGCGACCATATAAAAAGCATTCAAATAAAAGAAGAATCATCAAAATCGGTTCACCTGGAAGTAAGTTCTGAGGTAACACACATAAAGAACCTCCTCCTTTTTTTGAAGTCGGTTAAAAATATATTGCTTAAATTTTGTCGCTGTTGAACTGTTTGTAGCTAATTTTTATTCGGTTATATTAAACACGATAGCGAAATAGTCTAGTGGTTAAGGGGTGGTTAAAGGGCTTGGCTACCGAATTAGAGGTGTCATAGGTTATCGAGATTTGTCTCATTTCGGATCCAAGTCGCTTCCGCGGATACATACGTATATCCCATCTGAAATTGAATTGGTTATACCAGCGAAATCTGAGAAAGTAACGACGGCCGCGCTGGCCCTAACATTCTCTTTAGTTCCATTAGGCTCAGTGCCACTATGAAAAGTTTTACAATAACTTATCAAGGGGGTATGGGACTTAATTTATATTAAAGTGTATATCTCCGAGGAGATCTTTTCGTTTAACGTTTTTACTCTGTTTACTCAGTGATTAATCACCGGTACTTACACACTGATATACTAGTATAATACAATAATAAACGAATTACTCGAATAATAACAACTCCGAGGCGTAGAAATTGCAGTACAGAAATCGCAACTAACTGATTTTAAAGTCAACCTAGCAACATGGTTACCCAATTGACCTGAGCGACTATCATAGCATCTTCCTCCCTTTTTTATATTTTAAGAGGGAAACGCGTTACTCAGCAACTAAGACACGGGGCGGCTATAAAAATGACCAAACTACGGAAAACACACTCTGAGCGGCAGGGCTGACTAGTTTGAAATCCGCTCTTTTTCAAGCTAGTCTGGCAACAGAGAGTTAGTTATTATGGAGTTAGTGAATATTTCGAACACAGGTGTGAAAAATAAAAAAAACAAAACAAAAACACGAGTATTTTTTGCCTGCAGCAATAGAAACGGCTTCGATTGAAGGTTTAGCAAGAATCTGTGTCGGCAAACGCAGAGCGACAGATGTTGAAGTCGATATTTCATATTTAGCCGAGAAAAACGGCAATTACGCAACGTCTGTCGAGAAAGCCGTTAAAACTCTGGCGCGACGAAAAGAAACGGTATTATCGTTTGCCCGGTTTTAACGGGAACGGGTTTTCATCTATATTCGTTGTCGCTCGTCAAAAGATGGTCTGGAGGTACGGGCAATGCGACGGTCACATTTGACGGCAAATTCCGTTTTCTTGCTTGTCGTGCTAATTACGAATTTATTAGAAAAATCGTGGCTGACGCTAGCGACGATGGAACTCGTTAAAAATGAGGACGAAGACCGTCTCTCTAAATGACATTGAATTTGCCGCAGTGCAGCCGCATGGTCGGCTGTTGGACGACAATTTGCGAAATGAGACAGGGAAATAAATCTGACGGTGCGAACAACCGCAGCAGAAAGCTATAACACGGCGTGCTGGTTTTATAACTAAATTCGCGTCTCACGGAGCTTTACTGTTTCCGGCGAATGCCGAGAAAAAGTTTCTACCCGGAGGGGAGAAGGAACGATGCGGTGCGGTCGGGCGATGGCGAACGAAAAGAAATCCCGGCTTCCGGTTGTGGCGCGGAAAATCTCATTAGAAAATTGCTGAACAACGAGAAAAAATAAGCAACGACAAACTGCTGGATGTGGGTTTTACGGGCACATCGGATAATGGCTCTTCATCAAAAACGGTCCCGCGTTCGCGATCCAGTCACTGATGCCGCGCTAATTTAAGTATCTGCCGCCTTTCGAAGGCAACGCAAACTTCACCTACGCGTACATTCCCCGCCTTTGTAACACACACGTCTGCCTTTGCACAACTCGTGCCGATATCCGGATATGCAAAAGTACCGCGCGGAACGCGGCTCACTAGATTCCGTAAAGATTAGCAAATTAACCGCATAGATCGTTAGGCGTGGATTTTGTACTCTTATCGATCCGGGTCGGAATCGACGCCTTTACTGAAGCGAAAACCTTCAAATTGCTCCCCGGTAGAAAGGTCGAAAAGAAAGCTTTACATCACTGGCGAAATTATCGGACATTTTTGACAATCGATCGGAATTGCTGATCACGGGAAAATTTTGAGTAGCGACTAAATTAACCGGATTTTCGAGCGTTGCGCTTAATATTAGGCGAACGAAACTAGGTCCATTTTTTTTTTTTTTTGTTTTAGCAAGAACCGGGTTTTGAAGGAGTCGATAATTTGAAGATTTCTTAAGATTATTAAGTGAATGGGGAAATAGTGAAAATCTTTCAAAAATGAGAGCCAAAACAAAAGGTTCTAATCTAATTTGAATACTAACGAAATTAATAAATTTAACGCAGTAAATTTAGAAACGATTAATTTGCGTCATTTCGAAATCATACAGAACGACTGATTTGATTTCTGTTACGACATATCGTAGATTACATTATATATTTTAGGTGATATGTTCCGGATTACATTGTAGACTAGATGACACTGTAAATATACCGTCAGTTTTTGTTCTATAGATTACATTATAATTTATATTATCGTAGATTAAATAGTATTTAAGATGCTGTAAATTATTTTACGCAATGCGGTAAATGCGTGAATTTTATTTATAAATTAATTACACGTACGACGGATCTCATTTTAATGTAAAAAGCGTCTTTAAAGTTATTTTTAAGAAGTACACCGGGAAATTCTATAAATTTGCTCGCATAATTATAATTTACCAGTAGAATGCGTGTTACTGTTTTTAAAATATTCGAGTGAGCAGTTTTCCCGTATAAAATGCGGTCTACAACGTAGATGAAGTAAATAAACGAATCGATTAATACATAAAAATCACTCGCAGTTACGTAAAACGCGCAACATACTTTTATGATTATTGATTTATAACAGGTATATGCGATTATTCAGATTACTTCTCCCGTGTGTGCGGAATTTCTATGCTGCATAAAAAGACGAGAAAAAAAATTTACCTGAAGTGTACGCACAGGTATATGTATATATTAATAACACTATGGAGCGTCGAAGCAAATAAGAAGACGGTCTCCAATGGAACTGTCGGTAATGTCGGCCGAATTAATTACGATCAAATTAGCCATCGAATCCGCGACAGATCAGAATTGCAATCGTATTATCGTATTCGCAGATACTCATTAGAATGCGATTAATGAATGGCATGTTACCCTAAATGAAAAACCCAATTGTCCAATAAATAACACCACTCGGGTATTCCACTATGATGTAGGCTACCAGGATGTTCAGAGATAGGTGGAAACCCTACAGCGGACTTAGCTGAGAAACGAGCAATAGGGAAATCCACATAACTTTAGAGTATATCCTCTCCAACTGCCAATGTTCAACCTATCCTCTTACTACTATCCAAACTGCCGTATCCGATGATCCCTACGAAATCGGAAAAACATTATCATTCCTTAAAAACAAAATAATATCTACAACTTAATTTAATCTTAATATCTGGTGGCAGTAAACGGCACCATTAAAAAAAAAAAAGAAAAAAAAAAAGCTGCAAACGAAATCTATAACTTTTTTTTGGGGGCGAAATTTCAATTTGCCGAGAAAGACTTGATTAAAAAAATCGACGTAAAAGACACCCAGACATCTGAAACGACAGGCGCACTATGGGGTATTCGACCCTAAAAGCTGGCCAAAATTCCAATTCGCAAAACAGATAATCTTTCAGAAAGAACAATTATTACCGGAGGTACGTGAAGGGTCGACGAAACAAATGGTACAGTTGGATTTTACCGAAGCTCTGCATTATTTTGTTTTTTTTTTTTTTTTTCCTACCCTGGGCGCGCCAGCGGCCTTGACCCAACAACATGAAAAATTAAGAGTTATAACTAAATAGCCAAGCGGTCAGAAATGGAAAAGACAAAGGACAGCAGCAATGGAATAACTGAAGGCAATGGGAAGGAAAGAATATAGGTAGCATTAAAGGGAGTAGGAAGACCCAAAACTAGAAGTTGGGCGTAAAGAAAGGAGCGTTCGTTAGAGAGTGCAGAACATTCGAATAGGATATGATTTGAGTGTCACAAATACAAGAAGGCTCAGAAGCGTGAAGAGAGCAGAAAGGAGAAAGAGCTAAAGAAAAACGAAAGCGAGAAGAGGGGAGTAGAGAATGATTGATTCTAAGCCTAATTAAGGAAACAACAGTGGAACGACGACAGATAGGAATAGATTGAAACCAAGGCAGGAAAAACCGGTTGAATAAAACGGAAGTATGAATAATGATTAGAGAATAAAGATGGATACATGTCCAAACAAAGTCTGGAATGATTAGAGCGTGATAGAGAAAGAATGTCTGAGCAAGCTAAAGAGTCAGCTGAGTCATTGCCCTCAATATCGGAATGACTAGGGACCAATAGAAAGTCTATGAGAATGGAGCGGAACGAGGACAAAGAGGAGACAAGAGATCGAATAGAGAGGATGATACCGTCAGAAGTATGAGAAGGAGGAGAGGAGATGATTTGAAGAACGCCTTTGGAATCAGAAACAATCAGGAATTTGTGAACCCCACTCGTAGCGGATATGAATTTTGGATTGCACGAAGAATTGAGATCGACTCGGCTGAGAAGATAGAACAGAAAGAAGGAAGTCTGAAAGACACAGAGTGCAGGAACGTAGGAGACGTATACGCGCCACCCACGCCCCCATCACTCTTGGAGCCATCCGAGAAAATTAAGGCATGGGAAGGAAAAGCAGAGTTCAGCAGCTGAAGGAATTCGAAGTTGACTACATTGTGAGAGGAAGAATTAGCTCGGACTGGAAGAGAGGAGAGATTGATGGGGTGCCATATGCTATTAAAATCGAAAGAAAAGTAAGGAAGACTGTTATCAGAGGAAACGTAGGGAGAAAAATTGGAAACACGAGCAGCTATATGCGATAAAATCGGAATTCTATGAGACGCCAAGCGCCAGTGATTTTTGATATGAAGATAGGAAGGAATAATATTGGATGACAAAATGGGGAGGCGTTTTATTAAAAATCGATAACCGAGGAATGAACGACGAGTGGAAAGAGGTTGAGTGCAAGTTTCGGATAGAATCGCAGGAATAGGAGAAGATATTAAAGCGCCAATGCATAGGCGAAGGCAGGAATTCTGAATTGCGTCAAGTTTCGAAAGGAGAGACTTGGAGGCATTGCCATAAATGAAGGAACAATAGTCGAGTTTGGACCGAATAATCGATTTATATAGAATTAATAGAATGCACGGGTCCCCATCCCATCTGAGCGGAGATAAAGATTTGAGGAGATTAAGTCTTTTGATCGAGGAATTATAGATATAATTAATATGTTCATGAAATGTAAGGCGACTATTTAAGAAAAGACCTCGGTAACATATGGAATTAACAGTGGGAATGGGTGTACCAGATACGCTAGGGGCGGAGAGCAAAAATTATACAAGAAGACTTGGAAGGGGAAAGAGAGAGGTGGAGAGTAGATAGAACATTGCTAAGATGGGACAATGAATGATTTAACTCGTTGGTGGCGGAGGACAGATCATCTGAGGTGGAATAAACTAAAATATCATCAGCAAAAAGGAGAGAGAAAGAGGGAATAGGGAGCGAAGCAATATCGAAGGAGTAAATATTAAAAAGAGTGGGGCTAAGGCAGGAACCCTGGGGAAGCCCACGATAGACGCATCTGGAGGTGGAAAGAGAAGGAGAAGATAGATAAAGAGTTCTATGTTGAAAGAGGTTGAGTATAAGAGTGATAAGAATCGGAGGGAGATTAAGAGAGAGAGGAGTTTAGAGCCCAGAGAAGGAAGATGCACATTATCGAATGCAGAGCAGACATCGACAAAAGAAGCGACAGTAAATTTCTTTGATAGGAATGATTTATAGATATATCTGCAAGGAAGGTACTGATGCAATCTACCGGGCCAAGCCCGGGGCGAAAACCGAACATATAAGAAGGAATTATATTATTATGCTCGAGCCACCAAACGAGACGGTTATTTATTAAACCCTCAAAGAGTTTGCGCGGACATGAGGCTAGGGAGATAGGACGGAAGGAACACTGTTTTTTTTTTTAGGAATTGGAATGACGATGAAGTCATTCCAAGACTCAGGAGTAAAACCAGAGAGTAAGAAAGAGTTGAAGATATTCAGAAGGGAGAGCAGCGAGGAAGGAGAGAGTTTTTTAAGAATAGGGAAAGAAATACCGTCCAGGCCAGGAGCAGAAGGAGAGGTTTTATTAAGGACGGACAAGAGTTCCTCGTAGCGGAAAGGAGACGTTAGGAAATGAGGTTCTGAGGAATTTGGGAGTGAAGGAATGTACGATTCCTCGAAAGTGGGAACATACGGAGGAGCGATAGAGTCCAAGAAAGAGTGAAGTTTAGGCAAAGAAGGATGGGAGAAGTGGGAACGCTCAGAAAGAGGAGATCTGAACGCTTTGGCCATTTTCCATATCTTAGAGAGAGTCGTATATCTAGAGAAAGATGAACAAAATGATTTCCAAGAGTTCCTCTTGGCAGATTTTGAAATGTACCGAGCTTTTGCGTTAGCTTCTTTGTGAGCTAAAAAGTTTGATATTGAGGAACAAGAGCGAAAGGCTTTGAAGGTAGTGGTGCTTCTTTGGAAGGCAACTTTTCACTAGGTCAAACGTTTGCCAACAGAGGTCGTGTGATTTGTTGATCTACTATAGACTCGTTCTCGTTAAAACTACCGTAGTTTATTTTTGTACATAGGTTTACGAACTTTTTAATATGGATTCTTCAGAACCAGATATGTTTATCAATTTGTATAATATTTTATTTATGTAATATTGATCACATAATTGAGGTGATCAAATTTTGCTATTTCAGGCATTGGCAATGCAAAACTTAATCGTTTTGATTTATTTCTAAGCTTTTCTAACAATTGTAATAGATTTTGAAATAAAGTACATTTATCGTAGAAGCCATTGTATCAAAACTTTTTTGCGTAAAATTGCGTTTTTGTGTTTTATGAATTTTTTTCCCTGTATACCATTAATATTATTTTAGTATATATGGAAAATGGTGTTATTCTTTTGTAGGCTTCTCGGGGGTTACATCTCAAAACGATTTATAGACTATAATGAAAGAATCAGAGGGGCCAACTTTTGAGAAAAAAGTCGAATTTACGGCAAAATATATTTTACAGAACTATTGTAAAAGCGCAGATCATCCTTAAAAAGGAGTTCAAGCACAAATTATCTTTAATAAAGCATCCGTTTAAATCAAAATGGAAGGCAGCACAAAGAAAAAAAAATGTGTTTGAAAAAAAGCAACAATGAATGGCTTAACGGAACTATTTCATTACCATTTCATCAATTTTGTGCAGTTTCTAAGTAAAAAAAAAAAAAAACTAAAATAGTATTTTGAGGGTATTCTTCATTTATCATATAATAATAGAATGGCAGGCAAGGTCACGAACTCACAAAGATACAGTCAAAAAAAGAAAACAAGAAATACAGGATAAATTCAGAAATGAAGTGGGTCTTATAGTTGATGTTTCCAAAGTTGGATTCGGAATCATAAATGATGGGAATAAAAAAGGAGACGCTTTTTTAACAACCATGAGTTATCGTCTAAGATAACTGGAGTTGATCCAGATTTAATATAATAGATTAAAAATTATTTTAGAAGTTCTATCAAGTGGACACAAAATGAATTCCAAAACATTCGGGAATATACAAAAGAGAAAGCAGAACTTTATGATGGTCGATTATACGCATGGTATCCGATGTCCTCCCCGGCCATGCACAAAATTTTAAGACATGGTCCACAATTTATTGATAGCTTCCTTCTGCCTATAGGAAAACTGTCTGAAGAGGCTGCAGAAGCAAGGAATAAACATTTTCGGTCGTACAGACTAAATTATGCAAGGAAATGTTCTGGAGAAGCATGTAATTTGGATATTATAAATAGGGGTTGCGTCTCATTTCTTACCCTTTAGTTACCGGCATGAGACAAAAATATAAGATTATATAAGATTCGTTGTTTTTCCAAGGAAACACAATCGAATTACTCTTACCTGGTGAAAAGTCCGGAAGAACTTAAACCTGTTGACGAAAGTAATGAGGAGGAGTAATTTATAATAATGTTCTGTAAATTTTTATAAAAAATAAAAACAAAATTTTTACTAAAATTTAACAAAATTCTGTTTAATTTTCAATAAATATTGATAGAATCGCAAAAATATCCTTTTTATACTAAAAAATAATATAAATTCGAAAAGACACACCTATTCGCAAGAAACCAGTTACAACACATTCTTCTTGTTCTTATCAGAGTCGCCCAAAAGGCTAAAGAATAATTTGGCCACTGCACATTCTCTCTGTACGGGCGAAAATCGTATATTTTTGAGAATACCAACTTTTTCCTCTTTTGCCGAACGATGAAAGTATTGCGAAACTTGTAAAATTCGATTCATCTTCAAAGTTTTTGTCGACTGATGATCGACTGCGCGCTGCTATTATCTTCTGCAACCATCATCACGTGTCGCGGAAAACGCCAACTGATAACAGAGCGCATGCGACAATTGCAAGTAGGGCTGATGGTATTCTTTATTTTGTCTTTTTAATTACCGAGTTCAAAACTACAGCGAGGATTTCACACATAAAACTAGCGCTATAGTTGTTTATTTTACCTGCTTCTTAAACTGAACGAGCCGAATAAAAGGAAACGCTCGTTATTTATTTATTTTTCGTATTATTCTTTTTATCTTACTGGGGCGGGGGGGGGGGGGGTACCTTTTTTTGTATCATCACAGGAAGGAATAAAACTGCTTTGATGAAATAAACAGCTCTGAAATTCAATGGTAACTTGTACACTCGAGTTTATGAAGACGATGCGCGCTGGACCGGTAGTTGTCTTTCAGTTTGTCGGTAATGTGCTAATGTAGAGCTTTTTTACAATAGATCTGCCGGATATTTGCCATCGTTTCGATGCTAGTGGTAACAGCTAGTGCAACCTGTATGCGCAACCGTTGTTTTCCAAAGCGACAGTTTCAGTGCTGCTTCCTTCAGGACCGCCTTTTTCAAGTGCCATCAACCGCTTCCTAGTTTATTCTACCGTCTTCCGTGTCTCTTTAGACAAAGCTACACACTCGAATGATGCACTCGTCATTCGGTCGCCTTTTGTTCGGAGCCGAAAATAAAAAAGAGACAAAAATTCCGCTCCCTGCTCCTGGGAATTATTCGCCCCGCATTTAGACTGGAGCAAAACTAGAAATGGCAGTGGAAAAGTTTTTAAATCTTCTAATTCTGCGCATCGAGCTTTGCAAACTAACAAAAAAACGGGCGGTGGTTTTTAATTGTTCCGTTCGCATTTTTCTATTTACTCCATTAATAATTGAATCGATCAGGAAGAGAAAGATTGCATAAAGGAAAACGAACGTTGTATAACGACACCCCGATTGGACTTTTCAGTTCTAAAAAATCGCTTTAATACGGGAAAAAATATCTTTTAACATACGCGCACGAGTCTATCTTCACAGTGTAAAATAATTTAAAATAATTGCCGATAAATACAAGAAGCTGCATTCTCGGATATTCCGGAAGGATCGTGTGGATAATAATAAATATATAGATTAACAATAATGATTCTTTGAAGCTTAAGTCCGCCGTCGCGGGTCGTTCGTGGGATTTCGCTTTGCCTATACGGATTACGTAAAAATTATACTAAATGAAAGTTATATTGCGTATATTTTCTGGCAACATTAATAAATTACATATTCTAAGAAGGATTTTGAGGAGCAAGCGAATGATTAGACGGGAATGTGTTTGACTCTGCATATTTCGAATAATATTTACGATGAGTAAAAATCTCGGTTACTGCGTTGTGTAGGGTCGAGTAAATAATTAATCATACCGTATTCAAGTACCTGTGATATAGCTTTGCTCGGATCTGCTCCGAACTTGCAGATCAAAGTATACATGGTGATCCAGAAAGTCGTGAACTATATATTTTTTGAAATTTATTAGCGAATACAGAGTGTTAATATTCTTCAAAGTGTGCATTTTTATCACCCATGCTCTTGGTAAACCACCTGGAAAGCCTCGACGGGAACATTCGTTAGCGGTTTTATCACAGCTTAAAACGACGTCCTATGAGCGCGATCAATAGCGTTGTCCAAATAATCCAGTTCAATTTCCACGCGTTTCTTCAGTGTACTCGCGATCAGCACTTGACTGGCTTTGTGTTCGTTCGACAAAAGTTTCGGGACCAGCTTAGCGCACGCACCTTCCGCATGTGCAAGTCTTCCGTAATAATGCTGAACACAGAACTTTTTGGAATGTTCAGACATTCGGCGGTCAGAATTCAACAATTCACGAACACGGTTCGCATTTTCTTCGTTTCTACTTGTTTTTGGTCTTCCAGGGCGAAGGTTTATCCCTTTCTGGCCGTCCTTAAACTTTTTCACCCACCTCGTAACTTGCACATAACTCATAGCATAGCAGACTCTCCCCATAGCCTTACTTCAGCATTGCGTAAGTTTCGACAGCCTTTTTGTCGAGTTTTGCGCAAAACTCGATCGCCCAACGTTGTTCGATTGAATCGGCCATCGCGCGTCGTGAAGTTGTCTCCAAACAGAGGTGGTGCATTAATTCACCGATGCTGACGCTACCGATGTTCGGAACAGACCGAACTGCGGTGCGCTCTAAAGCTGAGAGTCAGCTCCACCGAACCAAACCGATTCAAGCTCATAGTAGACAAGAAAACATCTTTCATGACTATCTGGCATGTATATTGATCGGACTACGTATATTTGCTTGTAATTGGTGTTCTCGCCGAATTGAACTGCGACAAGTTAATAATACTTTGTAACGGCGATAAATTGAGAGAGCTAATCTTTTGTTATCTGTTATCACAATCATTTTCGCTTCTAATCGCGTCGGTTAGTTAATTGTTCAGTTCTTATCATCGCTCCGGTGATAATTATCGCGGCGAATGTTTAGATTATTCGACTCGATTTTAATAGTGTAGAGACTTTTACTGTTCGAAATCAGAATATCACCAACTGACCAACTCTTTAATTATACGAGAATACACGTCGAAAGCTTCAGTGCGACTGTTAAGTTCTGATAACGATTTTAAAAAAATTACGAAATTGGTTGAATAGTTAAGTTTCCCGTGCTTAATTACAATAACCGTACACGCGCGATAGTTTATTTAATATCAATACCGGCTAAAACTGAAGTGAATCCTTTTTATACGCAACTTATTGTCACCGATCTGTCCGATATCTTCAAAGCAATACAGCTTTCTTTATCCCCGAAAAAAGAAAATAGTATTCTTTTACAACCCGATGGTTCAGAGCCATCGTAAGATAGCCTGAGATTCAAAAGTAAATAGAAATCTAATGGAGAATTACGCTGTTCAATCCGCCAAGTTTTCTACCGTTTACCGAATCAAATCATTACTCGGTCAAAGTGGTGCGGATCTTCCGGAGTTAGTATGAACGCTACGCTATTTGGCGATCATGCTGGCTTCTTCCGATGTGGAGTCACTTTCCTTTTTATCCTTAATATATCGTAAGCTCGTCGTCCGCAGATACCATTTGAATAATTGATAATCAATCATTTTGCTTTTCTGGACGGGAATTGCGAGCATTGCTTTGCAGTCGCAACCGTAGGCAAATAGCGATGTCTTGTCTCTTGCCTTATCGGGCACTGTTGGCACACTGCATTGCAGTTGCGGCCATATTGTTGATGAGGATCTTTTTGTGGGCGCTGCCTAACAATCGCAGACATAGATAAAAATACTTTTCTTTTTATGCTGGTCACATCGCGCGCATTTAGTTTAAATAGATATACTATATTATAATCAGGTATAACGGCTAACAAGACATGAGAGCTTTCCTTTCCTTTAACGTATCCTGTATATTTTTTTGTCTACAAATTTACTTCCCTTCGGACTGCTAATTGCACGAGTTCTAGTACCGATATTTTTTTGACTCCCTTGCTGTCTCTCCATAGTAGTTCTGGCCGTCTCCACCTTCCCCGAATAACTTTCTTAGTGTCCTCAGTTTCCTTTTGTCCTATGTTCTTTCTTCTTGATGGGTAATCGTGCGCAGCTGACAAGCCCAATAAAAAAGTAAAAAAAAAAAAAAAAAAAAAATTATTTGTTTGCATTTTTTTCTATCTAATCATTTTTTCCATTACGTATAGGTATTTTTCTTCGTTTTTGTATATTCTATTCGCGCGTAATAGCCGGAAAATATAATCGGTGTTATTTATTTTTGTTTGCTCGCGTAACAAGTCTTAAGTTTGCGGAAGTCGGTCGATACACCACCAGAGAGACACGGTGGCCCGGCGAGTGGCGGAACTCGTTATTTTATTTATTTATTTATTTTTTTATTTTTTTTCCGTGTTCATTTTTATATGTTTTTTTTTTTTTTTTTTTTTTAATTCCCCGTAAGATCGAGGAGGCAGAATCGTAACAATATGTACATAGACAAGTTTCACAAATATTTAAAAATACCACAATAACATTCGCGTATTACGAAAGTATTTCCATATTTCTTTCAATATTAAAATTGTCTTTTAGTTTGCGCAATATTTTTCAGATTGCGCCGTATAAATATATTCTGAACAAATTTTCAATATAATTTGTGTGATTTTTATATAATTTTTTGCGATACTCTTTTATTATTTATATTCAGCATAATATTGTGAATTTATTACTTTGTGAAATATATAGATACATAGTGCCGACTGCATTTAACTTTACAACATTGTTTCGTCGCGAAATTTCAGTTTTCTTCTTAAATCGGTACTTTTTTATTAAACTACAAATATAATACCAACGCGAGTTTTTCTAGACCGGTCGATTTCTAAAAAGCCCCTAATTTTTCGGAAAATTGTTAAAGCCATTTTCGAGAACTTACTTATGTGTGAAATTGCCAATTTAATAATATAAACCGAGCTTTGCTCGCATCTGCAAAACTTTACGATGTATTATAGTTTAATAATTCTTAAGGATTGATCACAAATATCTCCAGCATTAGCGCGACTCCTTGCATAAATTTACATTTGTTAATAAATGGTTACTTTTTCTAGCCCGCAAAAAGTGAAACAAATCCGCGAAAGCTAATTTTCTATTGTTCGCTAAATCGT
This sequence comes from Icerya purchasi, assembly GCA_039619475.1. Taxonomy (NCBI): domain Eukaryota; kingdom Metazoa; phylum Arthropoda; class Insecta; order Hemiptera; family Monophlebidae; genus Icerya; species Icerya purchasi. The sequence continues at coordinate 291,971,042 of CM077115.1, read as the reverse complement.
ATTATCATAAAAAGTATATATTCGATGTTCTACACATAAAACTATATAGAATGTTACAACTTAATTACTCGTATGTAAGTAAAATCGTAAAGGGAAAACATGTTTTCGCAAGAGCTGCACTTTAGAATTAACAAAAAGCGCGGCAAAATGCTACGGACCTGAAATAATAAGGGACATAAATCCACTATGAACGAGAATCGCAAGAAGGTTATCAAACTACTCTGGAGACACTTTTAACTGTAGAATTATTGTGCAAGAATAGACGAATAGGAAAAACTGTCAGCCCCTGGATATTGCTACAGAAAAGTCTTAACCTGTGCTGGGTTAGCGAACAAGAGATCGCATGCAATGGACCGATTAAAGATGTCGCGCTATAGAAATAATGTCCGTCTGTAATGGCGAAGAAGAAAAAGAATTTACCAGCGCAAAATGAAAATCCTTTATTTTGTCGTTGTCAATTAACTACAACTTTTCCATCACCCGCCGGCTGTGATCCGATTTGTCGACTAAAAAACAAACCGGTTGTTTTTACAATTTTCGATTGTCTCTCGTACACGGTACGGCATTTAATAATTTTGTATTTTGGCGCTTCTCCGAATTTAGGGTCAATAAAAGTTATTTGAAAGCAGCGCCACGTGCTAATGCCATCATCGTCCATGGCTAATTAATTCCCGCATCTCTTCCGCTTCGTAAAATGGAAAACGCGAATTTAAAACGTGCGAATTATTAAAATTCAAGTTATTTATTATCGATTAAACTTTCATTAATAAACGAAAATATCGGAAGAAAAAAAAACGAAACATTTACCGATACTATGGCCCGACGGAAGTGTGTGACCGCAAGAGGGTGGAAGAGAGAGAGAGAGCGAGAGAGAGAGAGCGAGAGAGAAAAAGAACAGAATAAAAAACTTGGAAAAAACAGGAAAAATGGGTGTTGCGATTTGATTCAGTTAAGTAGGAAGGGCGGGGGGACAGCTTTTGGACGAGGACAGAAAATAAAAAATAGGTGATGGCCGCCGAAAAAATAGCTAGATAAAAATCTATCACGAAACGTAGCTGGAGGAGAGCATAACAACACGGATAGTAGATGGATCAGTTTCTGCTGGCTAACTCATCTGTCATCATCAGAGTGCCATTTCCCGGAAAAAGAATCCACTTGCAACCCCGCCGAACCCCGTACCGCCGTACCGCCTTACCGCGGCCCTACCGTACCGCCGCTGCACTACCGTACCGTCGCCAGCAGCAGCTGATTCTGCTAGTCGAGCGGCTCGCTGTACCTTTTTATCCTGTTAGCAGTTAATGCAGAGTAGGGCCGTCTCTAATCTGACGGCTACCGTGAATCGGCCGGTAGTGTTGCGAGCGGCACCGTCGCTTACAACATCCGACTGACAAACATCTACGCATGCGGAGGCCGTTTAATTAAATAGCACTACGCTTAATTGAATTCGTTTCTTCTTAACCCTTTCATCGCCGCCCTCCGGCCTGGACCGGCCGGTTCCGGGCCCGAGGGAAAGGCGGGCATTTCCAATTTTCTAGCCATTTCTTACTAACGTGCCAAGCATTTTTTCATCAGCTCATCTTCAATCTTGCGTCGGGCTGCGATTCGCCGCTGCCCGCTTTCAAGCGAAGAAATTCACCGGTGCAGATAAGGAATTTTCCGGAACGCTAAGCGGCTGCACAATTCTCGCGCTTCTTGCGTTAATCTTCGCTGTTGATGATTAATCTTAGCAGCCTAAACATGAGCCATTTTTCTCACAGTTGCCTCGAAATTTTTATTCTCCGGCCTTTTTTCTGTCCTCTCCTTCCCTTGCCCTCTGTCCGTCGCCGTCGGTCAATCAAATGTTTCGGAATTTGTTTAATTCTGTCGAACGGTGTTTCCCAGATCGATCGAAAAAAGTTCTTTAATGCCGGCCCTCTAGCACTATCTCAGTAATCGCGGTTATTCTATATATATATATATATATATATATATTTATATATATATAATTTAATCGTAAATGTCTTAATTTCCTTTTTTCCGGTAGTGATAATATTATATAATTTTCTCTCGTCCCTCCACCACCGGAAAGAACGATTTTGTGCAATAATAATTAGTCGAAATCGTACGAAAAAACGTTAATTACACGGTGTTCACTGTAAGTAATCGGAATTCCTTTAAAGAGAAGAGTTTGCCACCTGAACACATTAATCCGTATTGATTTTTAAATTTATTAGCCTCGCGACACGCATGGATTTAGAAATCTGGCATTATCTAAAACTACATTTTACGGTAGCTAATTCATTTAAATAAAGATCCCTTGATTTCGGTATAACCGCTATATTCGTTCGAGGCTGACGAGGTAATTTGATAGAAGTAGTAAATACTTTCGGCATTTTATAATGAGATTTCATAAAATTTGTTTTTTTAAGAAAACTAACTAACTGTGTGTTTTTCGTACTTACAGATGGCGATTTGTTGAAGAAATATCCGGTGATCGTATTTATACATGGCGAATCGTACGAATGGAATTCCGGTAATCCGTACGATGGAACGGTACTGGCCAGTTACGGATCCCTCATTGTTGTTACCATAAATTATCGTTTAGGAATTTTAGGTATTTTTTTAAAATACACTTTTCATCCGCTTTTCTAATTAATTTAAGATCTTTTACAATTTTCTTCTTAATTAAATAGGATATTTTTCAATAAAATTTTACTTGGGCTACAACTGATGAAAATGACATATATGCGGTACAAAGTAATTCATTTTTTGTTTGCTCGTAATGTGTGGCGCGTAGTGGTCAAATTGTATAGGAATTTATGCAGTTAAATTCTGTACCACCATCTCCATATAAAGTAAATTTTGTATGCATAAACTAAAGAAAGAGAACTATTGATGGTGTTTACTCGAGATATAAAAATGTGGACTCCTAATAAGGCTATTTGTGATTTGTGCGAATTTTGCCTCTCTCGAACTCTGCAGCAGTTAGAAGTCTGCTGTAAACGAAAAAACTGGCTCGTTTATTAGAATTGAAATTATAAGTGGAGACGCCTATATTTTTAAAATAAAATCTGATTCGGCCATTTATTATTTCGACGACGAAAAAATTAAATTGCAAGACTTTTCCTTACTTGACGGACATTTATTCTATTTCAAACGCACGGAAACCGGTGCAATTTCGCGAAAGATGATAAAGGAAGGGAAATCAAATGAAATTCTACAACTAATCATCCCAAACTCTACGGTGCGTAACTTGTATTCATCCTCTAATCCTGATTCTGTCTGAACAAACGGTTTTTCTTTCTTAACTCTAGTTTCTTGACTTCTAAGCGACGTACCAACCGCTCTATGATATCTCGCTTGCCCTTTTGAGCACAGTTTGTCTTCATTGTTTTGCCGTTTTCCTTTCGTGCCAACACTGTCCTTTAGGACTCTCCAATAATCGGTTTCCCATGTAACACTGATCACATCCTGTTCGAGTAGCCCCCTTGAACAATCTTCTTTCTACTTTTCTTTCCTACTAGTCGATATTCACACTTTATCAATGCTTCATTTTCTCCTTTATTTCTCACTCGGTTATCTATTGATTTACTTACGATGAGTGCATAAAGATCTTAATTCACTTCTTTCCTTTTTCACAGTTTCTGAATCAATATTTGATAAATCCCAACAAGTAAAAAAAAACAAACAAACAAAACAACTTTAAAGTTGGATTTAAAAAATAAATCCTAACGTTTATGAACGGTTTTCAGATTACTCTCGAACAGACAATGTGGGTCACTTACATCGCCATTCCTAAAAAACATTTTACAAATTTAAATAATTAACTTGATAGAAGAGTATTTTAATAGCAGCGGATTTATTGTAAATGATTTTCTTAAACTGACAAAAGATTTTGTAAAATTATTTAAAAAATGGAAAAAATTTGCGATTCAGCCATATATATATTACCTGTTACCATCTGCTGTTTCATTCGCATATTAATACCTGTTTAAAGTTGTATTTAAAAATTTTGAAAAAAAATGTTTGTTTTATCAAAAATTGATGTATATTATATTGCGAACTTTTTTTTTAATGTAAATCTCATTTTATCCCACTCTTTTCCTATTTCGTTGATAAAAACCCATGTGGGTCGTTTGATCTACGCAGAAAAATTATAAATTACTCACTGAAATATTGCTCAAGGGTTAAGTAGTCCTGGGAGCACTCTTGATTCTGAGGGACTATTATTTATGAAAAAATGAAAAAGGCGAATTTTTTAAAAACGGCAAGATAGATTAGATAGATAGATAGAGAGAGAGACAGAGATCAGTTGTTTTTCTTTCACAAATTATTAATAAAATCTATTGATCTCAGGAAGAATTTATTAAAAAACAAAACAACGGAAGGCATTCACTATGAGTGGCGAAAAAACAAACGGCGGATACAAAGTTGACGCGCTTATGGAAAACTTCTTTTTGCACACGCGATTGGCTTCTACCATAAACAAGATGATAGATAAACAAATCTCACATTGACCTAACACTTTTAGCTGTACTACCGAAACTGATTTAAAATTACCCCTGTGAGCTGGTAGTACTGCCAGGCAACTTCTGATGGGTCTGATATACCTCGCACACAGAAATATTTATGTTAATTAGTAGGATAAAAAGAGGGTTTCTGTGACAGTGGACGGGGTAATGTCAGAGGTGGCGGAAAAAGAGTGCTTCACACCCCAACTACCCCAAAGGCCACCCAACTACCCCTATTTCCAGGCAAAATTTAACCCAAATGCCTTTAAAATCAACAAAAACTAACCCAACTACCCCCTAAAATGCCAAAAAGTCACCCAACTACCCCTCCAGCGATGCCCAACCCCTATTTCCCACCCCACCCGTCCAGAAACTACTCCTATTCGCCTGGAATAATTTAACGTCTAAGCCACCCCACATCCCTAGACCTGCCCCCCTATCACCTCACAGTCTATCATTGCTATTATAACCCAACCACTTCCCATTCCTGGTCCACTAGCAGGCATCTGCTAGTAATGTGGAATATCTTCATTCCGTTCCAGGAATTTGGAAACGGTAGTTGAAGACTGTCACGCCCGAGGTGGTAAAACACTGGTCTAAGACAATCGTTTTTTATAGCGTCGGTAGCACGCTCACATTGGACAAGGCATTCACGATTCTGTAAGTGTCCTTACTAAAAGTCGGGTCATGTTTGGTTTTCTTCGTCGGGCTGCTCTCTACCAATCGAAAGTTCCACAAAGTGATCGTCTAGTGACTGTGATGCGCATGATGGTGGGAAATCTTTCTGATGAACTGTTATCGACGGACTAAGGAATGATTGTCGATAAGGGAAGGAATATGAAAACGAGGTTGGTGTAAAAGGGAGATACATGAAGAAAATTCGTTACCAGCGAAATAAATAAGAAGAAAATTCGACTTTGAAAAGTATGAAAGAACTGCGCCAAATTCCAAGGCTACTCTTAAAGTCATTAGTATAAATATAATAGAACAATGAAGAGAATAAAATGTTTAAAGCAGGATTTAGCTAGAAAAGAAATTGTTGCAGACTACAATAAATGCGGAAAATTGAAAGCGGAAACAGAAGCTTATTATCGTTTGAGATATAATGAAAAAACGCAAAAAACCGAGCCATGAGAAAAGATGGAAATATTTTCGTCCAAGAAACAGCAACTACTTAAAATGAACAGATCAAGTGAAATTCGTTAGAACTGAGTGACTGGAAAATGTTTAATGACAAACAGACCGCCAAGGAGAAGAATGGAGAAATCTGAAAATATTCAGAGAGAAAATATTAAGCATTTTGAAAGGACTAGAAGAATATCGGGCAGCATTTCGGAACTTTAAGGAGCATAAATGAAGAGCGAAATTCTGACAAAGGTCAGTAATATGGTTCAGAACGAATAACCGATTTAAAGAATAAAAGCACTAGTATCACTTCGCCATGTAATGGCAGATTAATTTTCATAAAGCCGTATATGTACAGGTAAAAGATGCGCTTATGTAAGGTTAATCGACCACTTCAGCATGATATTACAGCAAGGTAACTAAAGCAAGTAACTATCGGAATAGATTTTTCAAAAAGAAAAAAGAATTAAACAATAGGACCATAACGAGTGAGCTAACGGGCAGTGGTATTTCGTTTGAGTACGTCTCGTTCGAGAATCTTTGAAAACATCGAAAAATTTACATACGCTGTGTTTAATGTCCATAGTTGATGAGCCCTAAAAAGAAAAAAAAAATAATAATAATATATATATATATATAAAAAGAGAACATATAACGCAATCCGCTTTTGATAGAAAAATGACTCTGAATATGTAATAAACTTTAGATACATATCGGTCAAAAGGATAAAGTATAAAAACTAAGAAAAAAAAAGATGTGAGAGTTTTATTCAAATTACAATACGTTTATCATTGCGGTTATATTTTTAGCAGCAGATAAATAAAAGAATTTTTATTGACTATTTATAGCAACAGAGAATGATCGAGTAAATTTTTTCGACTTGAAGAAGAATAATCTTGGCTTTCGTAAGCACGCAATTCACTCTGCAGTATCTAAATGGATAAATGAAATCATATAATTTCTTAATTATTTCATTTCTAACAATAAAATGAAAAACAACGCAATTACCAGAAATTATTACGTATAAATGTTGAAATATTAAAATTTTATAACACCAGCATGTTTCCTAATAACTAACTACATATATTTATCATGGTGTAAAACAATTAAGGATTTAAAATGTAAATCGAGAAGAAGCTAACTGTGTAGATCATTAAATCAATAAAAGTCGATAAATCAAAAAAATTGATACTGAAATACGAAATGATAAAAAAAAACACAATAATATAAAAAAGTTAAAAATGTAAAACAATTATAATTTAACTTAGAGTAAGGAATTATCGATTTGTTAATGAAATTTAATTCAGTATGGAAGATATTCTAATTAATAATTTATTATTTTACATTTCATTATCGAATTTTCTGATTTGCCGACTTTTATTGATTTAACGATCTATACAGTTAGGTTCTTCTTGATTTACATTTTAAATTGATAATTGTTACACTATGAATATGTAGTTAGTTACTAGGAATCATGTTTATGTTATAATATGTTAATACTTTAACATTTAGAAATAAAATAATTTCCGTTAATTGCGGTTTTTTTCGTTTTATTATACACGAATACATCATTGATATACTTAATAATATTTTCACTTTTCCAAAACAACTGAGGGCATTCGAAAACAATTTCCATTTATTTTTTAATACGAAGGCAACATTGCGTATTTACCAAGGTTGATTGTAATGTAACTAATCTAAAAGTTTTTCGGAGCAAAGACGTTTTGAGAACAAACCACATCGCTCAATGTAGAAGGGGGTCGTTTTCACCAGAACAAGTTGGAATTTCGGTAATGAAAAGTTAGAAACACAGCTCACAAGGTCGACCACCGCAAATTGTATTAAAACCTTGACTGTTTAAGTTTCGTTAGAATATTACGGCTAATTTTGGTAAAAAATACCATAAATTTTTTTGCCTAAAAAAAAAAGAAAAAAAGACAACAAACAAAAAAAGCAGTTAATGCGATAAAAAGTCTTTAGGAAATTAAAAAATTTTACAGCGAGTAGTAGCGTCTTTTTCAAAATACCACGACCCGCACAATATATTTAACCCATCTTTCTTGCCATTTTTTGATTGTCATTGTGAACTCCTCTTCAGTCATTTGGAGAGCATTGCGCAGGAATTCTGGACTTCCGTTGTGGTTTTCAACTGAACGCTTCTGTGCTACTTTCTTAGATTATGAAGTAGCTAAATAGCGCTAGATCAGGGGAGAATACAAATAATGCGGTTCAGGATGAATGGATGTTCCAATCGAAGTATGCGGATGGACGTTGTCTTAATCGTTCAATTTTCTGATGCACTCTTCTTTTCGGTCTTCTCAGTACAATTACGAATAATCGAAATCAATGGCTTTAAGAAATAATAATGCATGATAATAGAACATCCGGAGACAATTAAAAAAAAAAAAAAAAAAATCAGCATAACTTTGTGTACTGAGTTCACCGAATGAATGCAGAGAATAGACGTGTTCCACGAGGGCGATTCAGTTTTAATGAACGGGTCGTACAGTATATTTCGTCTCCTGTGGATTACCAGTGAGACAGGAAATGTTCATCATTCACGACTTTGAACTATTTTTGACAAGGTACGATAATTTATCTGCGCTCTCGCGAAAGATGTAATACGCACGACATACTGTACAATATTTTGGAGCTCTTAATATCCAGTATTGCTGCAACTTTGCGAACAGGATTCATCACATTTTACTTCGATAATCGATTACAGATCTTCGACAATTTCCGTCCGGCCTTCTGTTGAGCTCGGGTAAAGCCAACTCTTCGCCATCGCTCATCGACATCCATGTGTTAATAAATTCGTCATTGGCGTTTTTCCTCCAATAAAATTCCTATACTATCTCATATATCGTTTCGCCTTTCTAAATTTTCCCCTTTTGTCATTCCTCATCACAAGCTTCCATTTTTTTCTTACGTCTATTCCAAATTGTTAAAGCCACCAAATATCATCTTCATGCCATGCTTTCTTAAATCGTCTCCCTCTCATATCGTCAGTATGGAATTTAATAATACAATAAATTCTCTATTCCGTGATCACTCATTAATTTTTACTGACGGATCGAAGAGCCCGATCGGAGTTGGGGCGGCATTCTTGTGCCCTCAGTTCTTTCATTCTCGGTCTTTTAGACTTTCGTCCTTTCGTTCTGTCTTTACTGCAGAATCTGTTGCCATTCTACAAGCCATTATTTATATTTCCTCTTCTGCAAGTCCTTTCAAATTCCTTATTGTTTCTGATTCTTTAAGTGTTCTTCGAGCGCTATCTCCACCTTCCATTTCTCCTTCCACTGATGCTATTATCCTTTCTATTCGTTCTCTTCTTCATAATCTATCCTCATCGACGTCTACCCAGATTGACTTTCTTTGGATTCCGGGACATTCAGGCATTGATGGAAGGTCGACCTCCTTGCTAAAGCTGCTGTTTCCAATGATGGAAATTTTATCAGTAGGGTTCCAGCACACAATATTATTCATCCACCTAAATTCTGCCATCTTAGGAACTCTGTTTAATCTCTTTTCGCTAATCCTAATTCCTTTTATCCCTTGATTAATCCTGTTCTTCCTCCTCGTCCTTGGTTTTATGAGTTTCCCAGTTTGAGTCAGTCCATAATTACTAAATTACCTCGCCTCCGTTTCTCGCATAGTCTCCTTTTTTCTTTTCTAAATCGGTTTTTCTTGGCTGCATCTCCTAATTATCCATTGAATCCTAAAGGTTCCCCCGGTATGTTTGTGATGCGAATCACGTGCTCTTCGAGTGCTCCGGTTTATCTCGCGAGCGTGACTTACTTTATTATCATCTTTTAAAGCTTGGTCTTCCTGCTCCTTTCAACGCCTCTTATGTTCTTTCTCTACCTATTCTCTTTGTTGTTCCTGTCCTAGGGGTGTTCCTTGATTCCATTGTCGACAGAATAAAAATATAATTTCTATCCTATTCCATGTATCTATTCCTTTTTGCTGGGCTAATACTCTATGGTAGCAAACCCAAGGGGGGTAAAAAAAAAAATATATAAATAAAAATGTAAACGGGAGTTTTAACCATTAGGTTAATTCTTTCCCATCGTTGTTTTATCCACTAAAAAATGTATTAATGGGTATTTTCCATTTTACTATAGTTATTTTTAACACATCTGGTTAAGATTGTAAACTAAATAGATAATGTGTGTTTGCTACATTCCTCTTCGAAAAAGGATTTATTCGCACCGTTCTTAAGAGGTGCGTCATCGGTCACATTTCTTAGTTTACTACTTGCAGCGCAGAAGAAGTTACGAAAAACACTGAAATAATTCGAGAACTATTCAACAGTGCGACCCCTGAACTCTTTAGAGGCCTGCGTAAAATTAACCGTACTAGTGCAGTATTCAAAACCGTGTTATTTATTTAACCAGATTATGAATTAAAAGAAGGTATAAATTTCCAAAAATACCTTTTCTTTAAATCTAAAGAAAATTTATTGATTTTTTTTATAGGTACGCAATAATTCCTAAAATATAAAAATTTAGATAAATGCGGGTAAATAAATTCGAAATAAATTTAGGAAAGCCGGAATCTGTTTAAATGAAACGAGTTTAATGTGAAGTAAAAAGAGAAAAAGAAAAAAAGGAAAAACCGGTGTCCACGTAATATTCAAAAACTGCGCTGACGTTATTGAAAATGAATAATCACACGACGGGATGACAAATTTCCCCGAAATGAAACCGATTACGTACGAACCAGCCCCTAAAACCATCACGCTCCTGTCGCATAATAATAATCTTCTAATATAATGCGGTCGATTAAAGCCGAATTTTTTTCAGTTTTTTCGGGCAATTTTTTATTTTAATTTTATTTTTTAGGCTTTCTGAACACGAATACCGACGTTAACTTAAAATCGCCTTCAAATTACGGTCTAATGGACCAAATAGCCGCTTTACACTGGCTGCAGGAGAACGTAGCATTTTTTGGAGGAGATCCAACTAATGTCACCCTTCTGGGACACGGTACCGGAGCCGCTTGTGTCAATTTCCTTATGTCTTCCACAGCTGTGCCTGATGGTAAGTATATCATTTTCTTTTCCCTCGCTCGGCCTACACCTAAATACGTAAATACGCGCGCACTCGAAACACGACGACAAAAACACACACTTTCGCAAGAACGCCCGGGCTAGGAGCAGCCACGCAGATTTTTATACCGCGGATGATTATGTAGGTTTATATACTATCGAAAAAAAAATAGCGCTACCACTAACGGACTGATGTTTTTTTGTTTGCTTTCTTTTTTTTTTTGTGTATTTTCCGTATTTTTGTGCCTCTTCTTAAATAATTCGACCGCGTATGTTATTAAAGGGCGGCGAAGAAAGCGATGCGAAATAAAACCGGGTAGGGGGGGAGGATTCGCCAGTCGCTTGGCCCCGGTGTTTGTGCAAGCGGCCAAAAACGGTTTCGTTGGTTTTTGACTTTTCTTTCTGTTGGCTTGCCGCATGATTTTGAAACATGGCACAAAAAGCGAAATTTGCCGTAATTTAAACAAATTTGATTTATGCACTCGGCAGCAGCGTGTTGTGGTAATTAATTTTTGGCGATTGCATTTCGCTTCTGTTCTTGTTGTCTCTTCGCGGTCGAAATTCATTTAGAATATCCCCCTCCGCGCCGACCTCTGGCAGCTCCGTTCATCCGGCCAACCGCACCGACCAAACGGACTGGCGTACCACCATTCGGTGGCGGTGCTCCGCGGACTACTTCGAATTAATACGCTTAATCAGCCGACCGCACCCTACGTAACCGAAAACGCGATCTATTTTTAAAAGCGCCCCCCCCCCCCCCATTAACAACGCGCGAACGCGCCGAATTTCCTCGAGAACACAGTAGCAGCGTCATTCGTCGAATTCGGATTTTCGAGAAATTTCCCGAGAAATTTACATAATTTTTTATTTACTCCTCCTCGCATTCTTCGCACCGCCCCCTCTGTCGCGCCGCGCCCGCAACCGCCTTTCGTCATCGGCAAGCTCTCGGAGAAAATTTGCAGAATCCACGCTAGTGTCTGTATGTTTATATTCTCATTGATAATACGAAAGTAGTCATACTCGGACAATTTCGCATCTTCCATTTGCATTATTGCCATTTTCCGATTTTCGTCTCCTTTTTTGCTTAATATTTCTAAAAATTGTAGACAACGCGAAAGAGAAATATCTGCGCCAGATGAAATGAACGCGCAGCGTGCCATCGTGTCCTGGGGGGAAACAGATTTGCATAATGGATGCGCGCAGACAAAATTCGCCAGCTATCTCTTCTTGTGCTACTCTTGTACCATATCGTTGCTCTATTTAAATTCGCTACTTGACACTGGCAACTCACTCTATTCGCCAGTACGCGAACTTAGAATCAAAGAAATAATCGGTGAAAAAAAACCATTAAAAACAGCATTACCACAGAGGAGTTCCGTTCAAGTTATTACGGATAGATTAAAGAAATTCTTAAAAAGATGTATATAATTTTAAAAAATAAAACCAGTTCTCGATAGTTCGTTAAATGAACCTGGCTCGCATCGATGTAAGCACGTTCCTTCGGTCTAGGTGTTGTTGGTAAAAAAAAAAAAAAATGTGGCGGAATTAAAAGGAAAACAGAGCTACTTACTTCTCTGAACAGTTGCGTCGAGGCTACAACAACGTCGTCCGCCGAATTTAATGTGGCGGGAAGAATTCTCGGACTTTATTCACTTAGCGACACACTTGTTCATGTAGCGAAACTTGGCCCGATTCAATTTCTGCTAAAGGATCGACGACCGTTAGGCAAGCGCCACTGATGCCGCAGAGCCCACTGATTCTAAACGACTCGACGACGGCAAAATTGGCTCTTTACTGATACATACGCTTCGATTCGTTCGGTCTTTTCTCCTTTCCAGTTCATCGTTCAATTCACTTACGCGCTTTTTTCTCTTCAATTCCTTCTCTGAAGACGATTTGCTTTTAATATCTCCAAGAGTGTCCTCGTGTGCATCTCCTACCCTCCTTTCAATCTTACTGTTCGAAATCTTGTTTTCGTCTGATTGATTTCTTCTTGCCTCATTAACAGACGCATCTCTATCGGCCGTGTAATTTAACTCCATGCACGGCTTTTCTATTTTTTTTCTTTTTTTTTTTTTTTTTGTCTTCTTTTGACTGATTTCATCTGTCTCTATTCTCTCTTTAACTTTGTAACTTACATTGCGTCCGGCCTGTGAATATATTTGACGGTAGTTCATACCGTACCCGCAGTATATGTTCGCATTCGCAGCTGTCGTTGTCACATCCGCTCGTATTTTCCTTCGACGCCAATCATACCTGATTTTTTTTTTTTTAACCGTATTCTCGAATGATGAGATCGTGTTGGTTTCCACTTTGCCGGTTCGCACGTTGGCTTTTACTTAGCTCGATACCTCCATCTAAAATGGTTATACTGGTTTTTCCATTGTTGTTAGTATAACGAATAAATCAGCCGTCTATGCATTTTATTACAACTCAACATTAAGCCGTCCAAAAAAAGTATTTCGGAATTTCGCGTACGAATTTTTACGTTAGGTAGAATTTTTTCGCTGCAAATCGCGTTTATGTCGCTTCTTCTTTCGCGAGACCTAAGATTTTAAAGATCGCAAAATTGTAGCTTCATCTTTTGGTTAGTAACTTGTAGGTAGTAATGTTATAATTACGAGTGAAATTAATAAGAAAAGGGGTGACTTTATTGATTACACACTAACAAATATAAAGAGACAAACAATTGAGTTACTCGGCTAAAGCATTAATGTAAATTGACTGAATTACTAAATCAATTTTTACACAAAATACATATATAGGGTTGCGAAATTTGGGTGATAACAGCACGAATTGTTGATTCACCAGGTCGATTATGACGACCATAATATGGTCGTAACAAACGATGCACATTTTTCACACAGCACGAATTTTGATAATAAATTTCAACCATATCACAATCGTTGCTCGTTTGTAAGTCTTTCCATGGTGTAATGGCAGAGTATAGTGAAAACTTTTTACTTTGACAGATGACGTTTGGACGCCAATACCAACCAGTGCTGCCAACCTGAAAAACTTAACTCTTAAAAAATCACCCTATATTAGAAATCAAGGCAAAAACTTGAAATTTTTTTTTTTAAATTTATTTATTCCGCGTTGAAATCCACTAGTACTCGCATAAATAACAAATATTGGAAGAAGCGCTGTGAAATGATGCGCTTAGTTTCACATAGAATTGTTAGTCTGCAAGCCTGTTATATGTTTGAGGAAAATTATATCTGACGGAAAACTATGCAGCCCGGTACTATGCAGTGTCGTGAACTCTCCCTTCTTCTTCATCCGCCGTCTCCAAATTGAAGGTTGGCGATCCACGATTGAAAATTTTCTTTTACAATGGCCGATGATCGGATGAGTTGTATAGAAGAACAGTCGAACCAGTTGATAAGATTATTTATGAATTTTGGCGTCTTCCTCTCGATCTCTTCCCATTTATCTTTCTTTCCAATATGGTTTACAGAATTTCGTATTTGGAGCCTCGTGTGATGTGTCCACTGCAGCTTCCGTTTCTTGATGGTTTGCATTACTCCAAGGGTCTTTCTCATTCTTTGAAGTACCTTGATATTAGTAACTTTTTTCACCCATGATATTTTCATACCTTAGCAGCCTGATTCGAAGTTCAAGCTATAGGTCTTGATGGGTGAATAAGCCTTTCACCAAAATGAAAAGCTTATTCACCCATCGAAACATGAGGCTCGAAATTCGAATCAGGCTGCTAAGGTGTTACACATCTTCTCTATTTTGTTTTATAGATGCGAGAGCTGGAAATGCATCATTGGAAAAAAAGATTAACGCATTTGAAACGTTTATCGGCGCATTCTGAAAATATCATGGACGAAATAAGTTACTAATATCGAGCTACTTCAAAGAATGGGAAAGTGTCGCGAACACAAAAGTCAAAAAAACTGATCCATTTTTACATTCACATGTCTTGAAGTATCGGTTGATTATAGTATATATCGACACCAGTGGCACATAGAAGAGGTAATGGAATAAACATTCTGTACAGCTGCCCCCAATTTCAGAATTATTATTTGTAAAATCATTTGCAAGTTCAATTTTTTGAACAGTCCTGATGACACTGCGATAAATGAAACCTATATATTCTGAAAGATACGTACCGTTTCTGGCTTTTTTAAAATCAAGTACCGTGTACGCTGTCACAAAATCCGCTAGTTTGTTACTATTTTATAGCTTTGGTGCTACTCTTAACAGGTGGTAAAAGACTAAATGCCACGGGTACACTAAAATTTCCCGATTTTATATCGGAAAAATCTTGATGAAAATAACACTTTGGACAACTTTTAAACACATCGAGACGAATATTGTATCATTGGCCTCTTTCGTCTTACCCAAATTCATTTCTTCTTCTTCTTCTTTGTAGTATCATACTCAGTTTCTGAGCATAGACGACTATTCACACATTCTAGCTCTACAGACATAGGTATATAGTGTTCATAGCAATTGGTACATGCAGGGTGAGTATGCACGAAAAATACTACACTTGGAATTGATATTGCGAATGTTTGCTTTATGCAAATACAGTCCTATTTATGTCTGCCTACTAAACACATGAATTAGCACACATGCGTGTTTGTCATTACCTTTCACGTGATTATTAGCGATTAATTTAATTATTTATTCTATAATTTCTACCGTCCCCTGGGATCGAACGCAAAACTTCTGTAACGCAAGTCGAGTACTCTAGCAACTAGGATATCGCGACGACCTGCCATGAAATTTGAATCTGCATATTCATTGTCGAAAGTAGTGCAGTTAAATTTTCATCTTTCGTCGTTTAGTATTTAAATTTTTTCTTAGCCAAATTACACGCACTTAGTATGATATTCAGTGCTGTTAATTTTTCCACGAATTATTTTCGATAACTATTCTCATTAATAAGATGATGATCCATTTTCATTTTTAGTGAATTAGTTTTCGAAGCGTTAACGTATATATCATCTACTGATTTATGGTTACGATTAAAATCTCCTTCAAAGATAATATTTTGTCGATGCAGTTTTCCGAAAACTTCGCATCCTCATTCGGTACTAATTTCTACCCCTTTTTTGCTAATTTCTTCTGATAATCGAATGTGAGCGCCGAAAGCGTAAATTCCATTATAAATAGGGTGAGTAAAACGGTATTTGTACGAAATTAATATCCCCAACCAGGACCGAAAACAGTATATATTAAAAAGAGCATATAGATACCTACCTAAAGAAAATCGGAAAACAATCTTAATCGAAAAAACAAATGAAAAATATTCGTAAAAGGATTTGTCAGTTTCATTTGAGGTTAAAAAGGGCAGATTTAATAAATCGATGAAATAGGAACGAAAACGACCAGCTTGATTGAAAACCAAGTCGAACCAAAACGAATAGTAAAGTCTTATCCCGGGGGGGAACTGGTACGACTAGTTCACCTATTCTCTACCGTTGGCCGGTACGATACTTTTAATACAATTCCGAATTTTATTCGTTCGATTTCGTATCGAGTCTGGTTTATTGGCGCTCGCTTAGTTCCAAAAACGCACGACTTTAAATTGTAAAGGAAAGAGATTATTGCACCTCGGAAGGATTGTCGAATGGAGGAAACGCATGCTCGCTTTACTTCCTGGTCTATTAAATTTTGCTTTCCCAACGGCGTGTTAGTTATCAGGAACGGTTTTTAAACAAATCACTCGGAAACTGTATTTAGTGGATTTTTTTCTTTTCCACGTTTTTCCGTTTTATGTATATTTTTTCTCTATTTTAACGCGTCTAAAAAGTTACACCCGAATTCACATTTCTACATCGAGCCATTTGAAATATTTACTTTTCAAATTCTGTTCGATTCGCAAAACGGCGATTGTCGAGTTAAACGACAATATAAGAATACTAAAAAAAGACAGCGAAAAAAAAAAAAAAAAGACAAACAATAGTAAATAAAGACGGCGTATTCAGTAGGCCACTATTTTTGAAATATTTATAATTAACCGTATGGGTAGGCTAAAAAGAGCACGAAGCGGATAGAAAATTCGACTGTGTCCGAACATAAAGAGAAAAATTGCAAAAATAAATGTTATCACAGAAACTGACAATATCCAAAAACAGAAATGTCTAGTTTAAAACGTGGATTATTCTAAGTTGAAGAATCTTTTTTCATACTGTTTGTTAAATATATAAAAATAATAATTTAATAATAAAAAATATAATAAAAAATTATAATAAACGAATAAGATAAATTTTCTTACTTAGTAACGTTTTCGGGCATAACCCATCATCAGCTAAACCAATATGTGAACAGATAGAAATTCTAAATCACACTTGTATCTGTTCACATATTGTTTTAGCTGATGATGGGTTATCCCCGAAAACGTTACTAAGTAAGAAAATTTATATTATTCGTTTGTTACAATTGTTTATTATATTTGTTATTATTAACTTATTATTTTTATTCTAAGGTGAGTTCCGCATTACGGTTCTGCCTATGTATAAACCGTGTCTATAAAAAATATATTAAATGATTCAAATTACCGGATTAACATAATAATAGAAAATAAGTGAAATTACACTGGCATCGTGCAGTTTTGTTTTTATTTTTCGAACGGGAAGTGAAAATGGTGTTTATTGTAAAATAACTTCCAGGCCGGCATTTATAGCAACACTATTTCGTTCAATATGTGAAAGCAATGGCAGCAGCATATTAATTGACCGAATATTCGAGTTCAGCTGCAAGCATAGTTCGCATCAGAAACTGTAAATCAGGTAGAAGATGTTCAAGAGCTTGCGTAGGAAGCAGCGAAGCTTGACTGCTCCGAAAATGAGACGAACTTTGTTTATCGGAATGTTGTTGCAAATGGGATATTATATTTCGCCCTCTGATAATATCCACTTTGCCGCCGATAATGCCATAGCAATGATATGATAGAAAGCGTGCGATGACGGCGCGTAAATATTTGCTATAATGATCCGATGAGACCTTTTATAAAGTCATTAGCTGTAAAGCCCGAACCGAATAGCGCGTTGCTTTGAAAATACAGAAGAGCTCCTCCACGGAAAATAATCAGAGGATGAATATTAGAAGAAACCAGAGAAATGAACGTGACCGTCATAAAGTATGTTCGCTAATAAAACATATTCAATTAATTGTTCGGCAACCACGGCTGAACAACTCGATTATCAACCTCTATTATATGATGCACAAAGGAAGAATTTCTGCTCAGACAATTTTTTCGGCGCGGCGCATGTTTCACATCTTTTAGCGGGAACTGCAATTTTTATGATTCCTTTAAAATAAAATCATTTTCCATGTTGATATTTCACGCAGTCTAAATCATCATTTTTTTTTTTTTTTACGCCATGTACAGCCTTATGGCTAGAGGCGTGAGAACTGTTTGGATTTAAATTAGGGAGTAGAGACTGGTAGCTTGCAAGAAGGAGAAGAGTTTGTATGTTTTGGTATCATTGTCTGAAAGTAGAGATTCAAGAGATTCGTTTTGGATGTATAGGTCTCTTTGGGTTTGAAATTTTGGACAATCGATTAGTATGTGTTTGATGGAGATGATGGGAACTGTGCAGGGTTCACATATAGGTCGAGGCTGTTTATTTAATATATAACCGTGAGTGAGAGCTGAGTGATCTGCTCTTAGTCTGAATAATACGACTTTGTTTTTTCTGGATTTTTGATATGGAATTTGCCAAACATCTACGGTTTTCTTTATGGTTTTTAGTTTGTTTGTGTCTGGGGTCTGATTCCAGTGTTGTTGGAAGGATTTATATGCGACGGATTTACTGGATATTTTCAAGTCCGAAAGAGGAACTGGAACGTTTGGAATTGGGGAGATGATCAAGGACCGTTTTGCTATTTCGTCTGCTTTCTCATTTTGACGGATGTTACAATGGGATGGTATCCAACAGAAGATGATTTCGTTGTGTGAAGATGAGAGGGTACTTGCTATTTCTTGAGAAATGGGGTGTTGTTTCTTTTTATGATAGTTTTGGATTGTGAGAAGTGCTGACAGTGAGTCTGTTAGAATTAGAATATTGTTTGTTGAGAGATCCATAGAGTAGTTTGTGGCTAATTTGAGGGCGTAGAGTTCAGTTGAGAGTACTGTGAAATGTGGCGGTAGTGGGTATGGTATTTCATTTTGATCGTGAATAGTTGAGCATCCTGCTCCGCTTGATTTGGCACCGTCAGTGTATATTTCGGCGAAATTTGGATATTTGGTAAGGAGGTTGTTGAAGTGACGATTATAGATGAGAGGGTTAGATTGAGATTTATTCAGGTGCGTGAGTGACAGATCTATCTTTGGAGTGTATGAGGACCAGAACGGATTGATATTGCTGGTAAAGTGTTGGATAATAGTGTTCTTTAGGATGATTGATTTTAGAAGATTGTTATTGTTGTTAACGAGGGAGTTGGAAGGACTCGTGAAATGGAGAGGGCTGCTGAAGTTGAGATTTGTGAGGATGTTGAGGATAGCATTTGTGGAGATAAAATGTCTTCGAATATTTAATGGCGGTTCTGATGATTCGCTTTGAAGGCTTTCAACAGGAGTTGTTCGAAATGCGCCCGTGATTAATCTTAGACATGTATTGTGAATGGTATTCAGTGAATCGAGTCGAGATTGAGAGGCGAATCCATACAGAGGTGAACCGTAGTCGATTATTGGTTGGATAAGTGTGTGATAAAGCTTTCTAAGTGTGAATCTGTCAGATCCGTATGAAGTATGAGCTAGTTTTTTTAATACATTAATCTTTTTGAAGCATCTGCTTTTGAGGTTTTGAATTTGTGGATTCCAGGAAGCGGCGTTGTCGAAGATAACATCGAGATATTTGATACTGTTAGAAAGTGGCAAAGGTATATTATCGATATTGATGTTAAGATTTTTCGGTCATCTGTAATGGTTGCAGGAGTGAATTGCGGTGGATTTTTCTTGTGATATTCTGAGTCCGTTGCTTCGAGCCCATTTTATTATTTGATTGACTGATTTTTGGAGCAGGTTTTCTCCGACTTTTGGATCTTGACAGTTGATGGCTACATAGAAATCATCTGCATAGAGTGCTTTTATGACGAGAGGAGGAACCGAGAGGGGCTAGGTCGTCGATGCCGATGATGAAAAGAGTAGGGCTGAGAACAGCTCGCTGGGGCACACCATTTAGCAGTCCATGTGTACCTGAAAATGTGTTGGCAATGCGAACGACGAATTCTCTATTTTGCAGAAAGTTGAATATGGAATGATGTAACACATTGCCGTCTATATTCATTGAATTCGAAGCGTGCAGAATTTTGTTTGTTGATATCGTCTCGAAAGCTTTAGTAAAATATCGCCAGGAAATGATTTTTGTTATGATGGGCTTCGTTTATTTTGCTATTTAATTGGATTAGTTGGTGAAGCGTTGATCTGCCTGGTCTGAATCCACATTGAGAGGGAGATAACTTGCCGTTTTGTTCAAGATACCATAGCAGTCTTCTGTTTACTATTCTCTCGAAAATTTTACAAAGATTCGATGTTAAAGATATTGGTCTGTAGCTGTCGGCATGAAAAGGAACGATTGCTTTTCTCCACATAGTAGGAAGGGAGTGCGAGGTCCAGATATTATTGAAGATTTTGAGTAATAGATGTTTTATATTATCTGAAGTGTTTTGGAGAAATTGGATATGAAAATGGTCTGGACCTGGAGCTGAGATTTTTGAGGAGTTTATGGCGTCCTCGAGTTCTCTAAAAGTGATATCTTGATTGAAAGTTTGATTGGATGTTTCAGTTAGAATATTATGGCTTGAAACTGTTGATGGACGGTTGTGTTTGATATATTGCTCAGGTGATCTGCGAAAGCGTTTGCTATTGCTGTGGGATCTGTGTTGATAACGTTATTGATGAAGATGCTTTTTGGCGAAGAAATGCATTTTTTTGATTCTATACTCCGAATGGCTGCCCAGATCTGAGAGCTGGAAGTTGAGGAATTTATATTCGAAATGTATTGTTTTCAGGAATCTCTTTTTGCTTGTTTGATAGTTCGCTGAGCTATTGCTTTCAGTTTGCGATAATTCAAGAGGTTGTAGTGAATGGGAGCCCTTTTCAGAGTTTTTAGGGCACTTCTACGATTTCGAATTGCTGATTGGCAGTTTTCTGACTACCATGGAACTGATTTTTGGCGGGAAGCACTGCATTTAGGAATCGATTGAGATGCGTAGTCTAATATATGATTTGTGAAAGACGATAGTAGATTGTCGATAGTTTGGTTGAAGTCGAGTTTGGGCATTTTTGAACATAATTCCTGGAAAGGGGTCCAGTTGGCGTTTTTGAAATTCCATTTTTTAGGAAGATTTCTATCCGGCGGTAGATTAATGTTGAGATTGAGTAGCTGAGGGACATGGTCGCTTCCTGACATGTCCAAATAGTGGAATGTCTGAATGAGATGATTTAAGTTAGCTGTGCCAAATAGGAGGTCGATAGTAGACCAGCTGTTGTGAGAAGGGCTGAAATGAGTATGTTCTGTAGTATTGAAGATTGATAAGTTATTGTCTTCTAGGATCTCTTGAATCAGTTTTCCTTTATTGTTTGTATATGATCCGCCCCATAAGGGATTGTGGCTGTTAAGATCTCCTGCGACTATAAAAGGTGTAGGTAGTTGATCAATCAGAGATTGTAAATCTTGCTTTGTTACTGTGAGATTAGGTGGTAAATATAGACAGTAGACGCTTATTTTTTGACTTGAGCCGAAATCGCAGGAGACAGCTAGAGTTTGCAAGTGCGTGGTTATATTGATCTTTGTGTGCAAGATGTTGTTCTTTATGGCTAGTAATACACCGCCGTGTGCGCGCACTGCATTATCCAGTTCTTTACGATAAATGTTGCAGTGTTTTAGAATTGAAGTATTGGAGGATCGAAGGTTGGTTTCTTGAAGAGCTATAATGATTGGGTTATAGGATTTTAGCAGTATCTAGAAATCTTCGTAGTGGGTGAATAGTCCGTTGCAATTCCAATTCAGAATTGAATTGGCAGACGTTATATACGAGTGGTGAGTAGGTGGTGTTTAGAGACACGGAGCGAGTGTTTCAGTTTGTTTGATTTTCGGTAAGAGGTACCGACCAGTCGGCTAGACAATTGATTTTGCCCTCGTTACCATCACGAAGGGCATTGATGATTTTTGTGAATCGGATTATGGTTTGTTTGTCTTGTAGCGACGGGTATACTAGTCGGAGTATTGTGTTGAGGTCTGGTATGTTCATTTGGAGTTTTCTAGCTGCTTCGCATGGTTTTGTTGATTTTCTGACTTCTTCTAAGAAGTCAATTATTTGATTATAAGTTATTCCATCTCCTTCTTGAAAGGAGTTTTCTAGGTTTTTCAAAATTTCGGTGAATGGTGTTGGTTTATCTTCTTTTTTCTTCTTTTTCGGTTGATCCTCAGCGGTTTTTGTTGAACTTTTAGGCGTGATTTTGGTTACTGAAGCGTTGGAATTGGATGAGGATGTTGTGGATACTGGTCGATTGCGTTTATTTGATGGGTTTTAAGTTGCTTTATTGTTCGGAGTTGGTTCATTGTTGATTTCTGTTGTTATTACTTGGTCGGTTTCGGTGGTTATTGGTGTTGTTGAAGCTTCGAGTTCAGTATTATTTCCGACGTTGAGATTTTCGGTGATATCATCATAATTGTCAATTAGGTCGCCTTCGTGAGTAAGATGAAAGGCTGTACTCGTTACCCCTTTAGCGTTTATTCCTGGAGATGATGTTGGTATGTTATTGCATTGTGATGAAATATGACCGGTTTTTTTACAAATGAAGCAAATAATTTCGTCAATGGTGAGAAAGATACGGTACAATTCGTCGTCCATATCTATTTGTATAGTTGAGGGAACATTTTTTGTTTCTTCATGGATGTATACCTAGCAGCGAAAACTGTAAACGTTGTAGCCTACGTCATTTTGGTCCATCGCTAGTTTCAGCGTTTCGATTTCAGAGGTGGTTTTGATATTCAGAAAATCGAGCGCTTCTTTCAGACATTCGTTCGATATATCTGGATAAACTTGCGATAGGATGAGCCTTTTCGATGTTTGTAGCATTTTGCGTGCCTTGAGTAGGGTGCCGTTGATATCGACTTGGCCGAAGTTTGTTGATAAAAGTGTTAACAGTATCTTCGTATGATAGAACTATGCACGCGCGGTCTCGCGAAATTTTCGATGCATGTGTGATTTTATCCGGCCCGATTTTGTCACCGACTGCTCTGATGTATTGATTGATGTGAATGTCTTTGTGCGACGGGAAGACGATGGATAATTTTTTGCTGTTGATTTTATTCAGCTTGTTTGCATAGGATATCTGGATTTTTCGTGTGAAGATGATAGTTTTATTACGGTTAGCTTGCTTCGCATTTACAGGTACATTGGTTGTAGACGGAGTGTCGCTGTTGTTTGGTAATGAAGGGAAATCGTTTGGGTTGAGCATTTTGCGCAGGGCAACTGGTAAAGGCGTGTGGCCTTTACCGAGTTGGCTGGGTTAATTAATAACAATAGAATCACTTACCCTTTGGTCTATGAATAACAGTAAAAGTATAAACGGATTGGTGCATATGAATGTTCAGATAAGATAAGATAAGGAAATTACACGTTAACCGCGAAAAAGTAAACACAGAAACACACGACTTCTTTGCAACACTTTAGATAATTTAGCCTAAATTATCATTATTTCTATTAAATATAAGAATTTTTTAAAATTAAGATGAACTCGCTAATAATAATTTCTCGGATATTTTTGCCAATTACCTTTCTCGAAGATCTTAAAATATATGTGTACATGAGCGTGGTGGTACAGGTCCTTGTTTTCCACCGTAATCGTGGCCTGACTGCGGTCTTTTGCACCGTAATTTATTTGACTTTTAAGCTTTTCAAATATCAATCGATATTGTTCGGGGTCAAATGCAGAACTATATACAGAAGTTTTAATCGTTCGGACATCGTGATGGTTAATAAAGACAAAACATTATAAAAATTTTAACCATGTAAGTTCATGAAAACATCATAAAAAAAAACAAAAGTATCCAATGATGATATAGCTGTTCTTTAAGGTACTTCATCAGTTCTATACGCCTGTTATTGGTATCACAACCCTTCTCATTTTTTCTCTTCTCCCTTCAGCATCAATGAACTCTACGATTACTTGATCAGCTAATTCTAGCCCAGGTATAGACGGAATCGCCCTCCTTGTCCTCAAGAACCTCTCTGAGTTAGCACTCAAAACCCTTTAGTCAATTTATAATTCCTTCCTGCACATTTCTACAACTTCACCACTTTGAAATTCCTTTATTATTATTCCGAAAAAGAATCCTAACTCCTTCCGTTCAATCTCTTTAGCCTCACGTTTAAGAAAACTTTGAACACACGATCAATAAACGCCTAGTCTAGTGACTAGAATATAATAATGTACTTCCCGATAATATGTTTGGTTTCCGTTCTGGCCTTGGGGTCACTGACTGCATATCGCATTTCTTTTCCGATATTTATAAATCCTTCATTCACAGGAAATTTACCATCGCCGCGTTTGTTGATGCCACCTCTGCCTTTGATAACGTTCACCTATCCTCTCTACAGAATAAAATGCTTTCCATTAACATCCCTCTTGGGTTTACTACCTTAATTATCAATCTTTTCCGGAATAGAACAGTTCGTCTTTCTACTCTTTTCTTCGAAGATTCCAATCAATTTTTCGAGGTCTTCCGCAAGGATTGTGCTCGAGTCTTACAATTTTTCAACATTTACTTTCACAGTCCCGCTACTCTTAACATTCCTTCCAAGTCCTTATTCTTCGCTGACGATATTCTCGTCTATTCCTCCTCTAATAATCTTTCTTCTGCCAATGAGGAGCTTAATTCTTCCCTCGCTATTTTCGAATTATCCTCGTCTTCTTTTCATCTTTCTACTTTCCCTGAGAAGTCTGCCTCTGTAGTTATTACATTTCGTCCTTTTAAACGTTTCTTGGTTAACGTCAACTCCCTATTCCTCTAGTTAACTCCCCCTACTTTGGTGTCATTCTCATTACTAATTTATCTTTTTGCGATCATATCAACTATTTATGTCCATCGGCTCTCAAGAGATTAAATTTCCTAAAAACGTTGTCGCCCCGGAAATGGGATTGCGATCCGCATATTCTCTTCATACTTTATAGATCCATTATTCTTTCTAAATTGGATTTATCGTTCTTTACTTTATGCCAGTGCTCCCAAATCCCTCCTTACCAAACTTAATCGCATCCAAAACTCTCTTGCCTTCGCCTCCGTATTGGTGCTCTAAATTCTTCTCCAACTCCAGCTCTCCTGGCCGAAACTGGCTTCCTCCCTTTATTTCTTCGAAGACTTCATCTTGGTGAAAGATTTATGATTAAACGTCTTCATACTGATTTTTTGTATACATTTACGATTTTGAGTATGCAAATTAATGTATTCCGATATAGAACGTATATGTTTACAATGGTGAAAATTTTACTGAAATAGTACATTTATTTTCAGGATAGAACATGGCGGCAGAAAAAAGCGCGTTCACTCGAAACTCGTGAATTCCTATTAATATATTCTGGGCAATTGCCGTTTCTCTCCACAAAAAATTCCAATTCTTTCACACATCTCTTGTCGACTTGTTCTATTTACTCACTTTATCATCTGCTGTAACAAATTCCCATACTTCACTTACAACTTCTTAGAACTGTCGTTTACTCCTAAGCTATCGTCTCTTCCCTCTAATATTAAATCTCTCCCGCTTCCTGTAATGCATAACGAATTTAACCAAACTCTACACTCACTCTTTCCAGTTCACAGCACGGTTTTTACGGATGGCTCAAAATTTGCTTCAGTTGTCCGAGCTGCTTTTATTCTTTCTGATCTCAACTCTATTCTGAGTCGTTTCAACTCCCTTTCTTTTCTTCTATCTTTTTAATTGAATCCATGGCTATTTTACATGCTATCCTTTTATATCCTCAACATCCAATTTATCGAAATTCGTCATATACTCTGGTTCGAAAAGCGTTTTATTAGCCATCTCGTCCCTCTTCCCTAAACCTCCGTCAGATCCTATTATTCTTTATATTCGTTCCTTAATTTATAATTTACGAACATCCCGTTCTCTATCCTAATTGACCTGCTCTGGATTCCAGGACAACTGCGGCATCGTTAGTAACGATCGTGCCGATTCTTTGGCATGTCTAGCTGCAGTAAATGGCCGTTTCATAGACAGATTCCCCTCCCAATGTCTCTGTCCTCCCTCTTATCGTTTTCACCATGACTTTTGGACTAATCTTTATCCGTCTCTTTCTCCAATCCCAACTCTTTTTACCTTGCTATACAACCGTTTCCATTCACTTCTTCCTGGTTTAATAATTTTCCCTGCATCAGCTGTTCTGTTATTTTTTCCATATTCGCCTCCGCTTTAATCACAGTCTGCTTCCTGCGTCCCTCTTTCGTTTTAATATTGTTCAGTCTCCCTTATATCCATTCCGTTCTCATATCTTAAATTTGACCTGTGATGTAAATCACCTTCTATTCGAATGCTCTTCTATCTCCTCGGAACGCGCAGTTCATTATTCTAATCTGCTTGGCCTTGGCCTCCCGACTCCTTACTGTGCCCACTACATTCTTGCTCTTCCCTCTCCTTCTGTTGTTCCTGTATTGGCTACCTTCATTTCTTCTGTTTCTAATCGCTTCCAGATGTAGATCATGCTACGTTTCATCATGCTGTTAGTCCTTTGTGTTGCGTAAATGTCCTGTGTTGACGCGCCTAAGGAAAATAAAAAACTGCGATTCTCTTAATATTCTTAATTACTTTGTATATAATGAGTTAGTAATAACATTGGTCAGCAAAAAAAAAAAAAAAAAATTCTCTCCTTTTGATTTTTATGCATATTTATTACAAATCTGATATTTCTGAGTAAGATAGTATAAATAATTACAAAGCACGTATACAATTTTTTTAATG
The DNA here is from genome assembly GCA_039619475.1 of Icerya purchasi. Classification (NCBI taxonomy): domain Eukaryota; kingdom Metazoa; phylum Arthropoda; class Insecta; order Hemiptera; family Monophlebidae; genus Icerya; species Icerya purchasi. The sequence continues at coordinate 291,944,432 of CM077115.1, read as the reverse complement.
GAATTTTTCAATAAAACCGTTTTATTTTTGCTTCAAATTTAAATTATATATTTTATAACTGATATAATATTAGATAAAATTTGTTACAAAACATCAAAAACCATTAGACAATCGAATTGCTTGCTGTTAATAGTATTTCACTTAATAGTTATTTTCCTTTTCATATTTTCTGTTGGAGTTTCGAGGTCGAATCGACCAACAAAAATCGGCTAGCATTGCTTCTGACTATTTCTCGTTGTAGCGCTTCTTTATGTGCAATATGTCTTGATGAACCTTTCACCGTGTTCATCTGATACTGCTCCAAGATTTGGGGGAAGAAATCTAAATGAGAGTTTAAAAAATGAATTTTAAGGACCATGTTGCATATCAGAGCTTTATACGCAGAATAAAGTTCTTGGATGATTTTCTGATAGTTTTCATTTTTTTTGTTTAAAATTATGACACACTTCTACGAAAGCGGTCCATGTTCTTTTTTTAGCTGTATTCAACGTACTTATAAAATTTGTGTTCTCCATAAGCTCTCGTATTTGGGGACCTACAAAGATTCCTTCCTTCAATTTCGCGTCGCTGATTCGAAGGAATTTGGTTTTGAGGTATTGAAAGCCTTTTATCATCTCTGTTCATGGCTTTTACAACATTTTTCATAAGACCCAACTTTATACGAGGTGGTGGTAAAAATTTTTTTTCATTCTTAACTCCAGGCATCAAACTCGTTCTTTTTGGCTAATCTTTCACTACGTTGTGCTTATCTTTTGCGGGACTGTCCCACTCGCATAAAAAACAAAAAAATTTTGTGTATCCTCCTTGCAATCCAGTTAACATGGCTACAACTGTTAGATCAGCAATACAGATGTTCCACGTGTACTGTGAATATTGAATTTTTTACAATAACAACTTCATATTTCCATAATTTTCTTGCATGTTTGTTACCTGTGCGAGAGGAATTGAAGGATATTCATTGCCATTGTGAAGTAATACAGCTTTTAAACTGATTTTAGACGAATTAATAAAAAGTCGTCATTCCTCCGATCCTTTAGGAAAACCCATTTCTTGTAGAAGTCCTGTAGCATCATTACAAAACAGCAAATCACGCTCTTTGCTGAAATAACTCATAAAATCTTCTTGTCTGTAACGAAAATATAAGACCTTCGTATTTTTATCTAACAAATTTCATTGATGTAATCTTGATCCGGAAAGTTGAGCCTTAGATTTGTAGAGTTCTAAATCGCGAACAAGGTCATTAAAATCAGATTGTGTAAGAAGACGAGGTTTTATTAAATGTGTATGCAATCATGAAGAAGTAGAGGAAATACTCGATTGACTAAGTATAGGATAAGTATCTCCATCATTTACCGTTTCGTTGCTGTTCATACGCACTGGTGGTAAATCATCATTGCTTCGAGAAACTGGTTATTGTGCAAATGGAATGTTCGGATATTGAATTTTATCCTTATTTTTTTCCGCAAATCCTTTTGCCTGATACAAAAGCAACAAACGTTTTCATGGTTTTGAGGTTCGCGCCAAATCATGGACCTTCAGAATGGCACTTCCTCTGAGCCAACCTCTTAAAGTTCCAGAGCAACTGTTGCAGCATATTTTCGGGAGCCAAATTTTGTCTCTTTCATCGACTGGAAACCCAAAGTAACACAGATAAGCACTTTTAACCAAATGAGACAATGTACTTCGTTGAGATTTTATGTTAAATTCACCACAAATGTAGCAAAATGTGTCTGGAGAGTTTTTACAAGTCCTTGGCATTTTGTACCTAGAACAAAATTAAATTTGCTATAAAATCAGAACAATGTTCTAATCACGTGATTTTATTTTGTTCTGTAGTTGAGAAAACGCATAAATTTTTGCTATATCCAAAACTTACCAAAATATCCGGTATAAATCAGAAATAATCACTATACAATTTTTTAACGTACTGAGCGCTACAGAGTCACAGCGGGAACTACGCAGGCGTAATGCATTAGTGTTAAAACCCCATCAACTGATATCGTTCTCTCTCTCTTTCTATCAGTGTATGTCGTTTTTGTGTGCGCAAATACGATCTGAACTGAATACAGCACCGTTAATGTAAGAACGACAGACAAAATATGTATAATTTTGAGCTATTAAAAGAAAAAACATTTTAAATAAATATATACGTGAAAGCAAAAAATGGAAAGCAAATCTGAATTCAGTACGTTAAACTCCTCGTATTCATCATATTTTTATTTAAAGGAGCATTTCGTTGCAGACCAGTGTAATTAGTCCTATTACACGGAAAACGCATATGAATCATTACAAAAATAAGACAGCCTGTTCCGACTTTGTATAGAGTAAAATTGCAGATGTCTTACGAAGTACCAAACATGGATTACTACGAAGATCCATTACGCTAAATGCAAAACAAATTCTTTAGGTGTGTGTACTTAGTGTTCATTGTTATACCGGAATATCTTATTGTCATTTAAATACGCCGTACCCACAAATTACAAACATGATACTTTTATAACTGCGTTGAGCATCCCAATAAAAAAGAGCAAAATTAATATACTGTGTTACATATTAAATAGGAAAAGAGATTAAAAAAAAAACCAATTTATCGGTAATATTAACTGGTGAAAGTATTAATTTAAACAGTTAAACCGTCAATGTACATGGATAGTCATAAACTATAACTATCTGGAATCATAACATCCAACAACCCTAATAAGGTTAATAATGTATAATTTTTCTTACAAGTTCATAAATATAATTCTTCCTTTTTTCAGTTTTTATTTTCATTAAGGGTGAGTTCGATTATTTTAAATAAAATTTTATATAATTTCTTTATTATCGTTTATTTTAAAAATCGAATGTTTACTTATTCGTTTTTCCGAACTTCTGTTATCGTTTCTTTCTTTGAGGGTGTGCTAAATTGATTTGTACATTCTCAGTTTTAAGTTACAAGTAACGTTATAGTCCTAACTGCGATTATATGTAAAATCACAAATCTAGACTGATGTAAATGTTTATACAAGTTTAAGTGCGTACCCCGTTCCCACGTGTATGACGACGCTATGCATTGTAGTTTTACACTTTAATTTTTTTTTTTTAATGTTTTATATTTTCCATAAAATATTGAACAACAAACAAAGAAATATAATTACAACTATGAGAAATTCACAAAATTATCCTCACATGTAACAAACTCCATGATCACAGTTAAGTAACAAAGTTAAAAATTAAACTTTAACTTTGTTATTTAACTGTGATTGTGGAGTTCGCTCCTTTGAACATATTAATTTTTTGAATTTGTGTATTTCCACAATTGTAATCATATTTTTTTATATATGTTGTTAATAATATTTTATGAATAACCTGCAGAAATGAAAGATATTAATAACGTTAACTTGAAACAATATATTATTTTGTTCGTTATTACTAAGTGAATAACACGTACTATGAACGATTTTATAAAATAGTTAAAAAATAAATGAAATTATTTCGAACAGCAAATAAACTATATCCAACACGTGTCAGTAAAAAATTAAATAGTACTCGTGCATGACAATAGTAATCGTACTTGTTAATTAAGATTAATGTAAGAATTCTTTGCTAAACGCTGAAGGAGGTGGATGCTAAATGTGTCTTATCATAAAACACAAACATCGAATTACCGGACAAAAATTCAATGCTTTGTCACTTATCAAACGATATTTTATGAAAAAATCGTTATATAAGCCATGTTAAACGAATAATACACATGTTTGAAGTGATCTGGTACATATGTGATCCTAACTTACCATAAAATTGTGCGACTGGAATATTAAAAATTATTATAATATAACACCAGGTTTTGGAATGCTCCATTATTATGGTGAATATATATTATATATATATATATATATTAATTACAATGTAATTCATATATATATGTATTTACTGGTATATTTTTTTGAAAACACCATTTTATAAAAATTTTCCTTTCCCTATAGTTAATTTTTTATTCTCTTTAAACATCATGGTAGCCAAGCAGTTCAGGCGCTTGGTTACCAAACCAAAGTTCACGAGTTTGAGACTTGTTTCGTTCCGGATCCAAGTCGCTGATATAATTGAGTACCACAGAAATCTGGAAAAGTAAAGGCGAATCCTATGAGGAAGAAATTGGCCCCCCATATTCTCTTCAGATCCATTAGGCTAAGTACTATTATAAAAACCTTAATTTCACAATCCATGATTTATCAAGGTATGTAACTTAATTTACTTTACTTTAAACATAAACAGAACAATTATTAGTTTTATGAAAATTACAAAATAATCAATTTAAACGCAAAATTATCCATATCTTAAACCGGAGAAATCATACGTGTTTTTGCAGAAAAATATAGTATTTCCATTTTGGTTAATAAATTCTTGAAATTTTATACAAGTTCTTATTCGAAGTAATTGATTGCGTATTTATGATGTGCTCGTGTATCGAAAGTAAAATACCGTCTTTAATCAAAAATCTTGATAGAAATCCGAACAGAATTCAAAAATTTTTAGAAATTTTTACATTTATTTCGTTTTGTTTTCTTTAACTCGTGAAAAATTTTGAAGAAAAAATAATATATCCCGTACAGCTTATTGAGAACAACTTGAATGTTTACAATTATTGATAATAAAATATTTGGCCATGTCTGTTGATTATCACGAACCAACCATACGAACATTTTTTTTGAAAATTTTAATTGCCCTGACTAGTTTTGAGGTCGCTGAATCTAAAATTGTTCACAGTTTTTCTGTCACGTATTGCGTTTAAAGTTTTCATAAATATCATATTAAGCAGAATTTCATTCCCAAAATTTTTACTGTATTGGGTGTTTTAACAGGAGTATTTTCAGCCGGTGGAAGGAGGCCGTCTTTTGTTGGAGAAAATTATGCATTCGGTTTTTTGTTCGAAGGTGAAAATCCTCGATCTGTGTGGCCTATTTAAAAATTTTTTCGATGTTTTTTTGTAGTAGCTGCTCGGCATTGCGTATGTTTTTAGTCGTGATATATATGAAGATCATCTGCGAATATACAATATTTTACTGGAGCTTCGATTAAATGTTGCAAATCTGATATGTCAACAATGAATAGAGTGGGGCTTATATTTGATCCCTGCGGGGTCCCATTTTCTCGAGTAGTTGACTGCGATAAAATGTCTCGGAACCGAACTTGAAAAGATCTATCTGTGATGAATTGTTCGACGAATTTGTATAAATTTCCTTTTACTCCCCATTCTGCAAGTTGAATTATATGGCGCCAAATACGGTCGAAGGATTTTTCTTGATTAAAACTGATTAGTATTGTTTCTTGATCATTTAAAAATCCATAGCATATTTCTTGTTGTAATTTTACTAAGTGATCAGTAGTGCTTCTTTTCGACCTAAAGCCGAATTGCATCGGGTCTAATAGGTTTAATTTTTTCCAAGAACGATTTGAACTTATTATTTACCACCTTTTTAAGTACTTTACACGGTATATTAGTCAATCAAATCGGTCTATAACTATCGACTGCGGATGAATTTTTGGCAAGTTTGAGCAGAGGAATTACGTGTGCGTTTTTCCAAGCCTCTGGGATGTGATTTTGATTATATTTAGAAATTTTAATATATTGTCTGCTTCAGTGTTTTTTTAATCATGTCGATGTGAATTGAATCCGGACCTGGAGCTGTAGATTTTGTTACCCTTCTATCTGCAGCTGCTTATTTCAAACTGTGGTCTGACTCCTACGTCTCCTCATTCTCCAACTCGAACTCCTTTTTCTTGTCTATCCAACCTTCCCTTCCACGCTTTCCATGGTTTATTAACTTACCTTCTATGTGCCGTTCCAATTTCTCTGCGATTTTCCGCTTGCGTTTTGGGCATAGTTTGCTATCTTCCTCATTGTTCCGTTATTCTCTCGTGCCTTCTCCTTATTGTCCATTGCACCCTCCCAGCAATCAATTTATTTGCGATCCTGATCATATAATGTTTTCGGTTGTTCGTAATTATCAACTGAACAAGCTTCTTTTTATTCCTTTCTCTTACAAACCGGTATTCCCGCTCCATACTGTGCTTCATTCATTCTCTCCCTTCCTTCTCCTTCGGTTATTCTAGCTCTTGATTCCTTTCTGTCGGCTATCTCTGATCGTGTAAGGATCTGAGTCTCTCTTTCCTTTCTGTTCCGCTATTCTTGGGCCAATGGCCATGTTGACGAACCCATTTAAAGGAAAAAAAAAAAAAATGAAATATTTCGCCACGGAGGCAGCTATTTTTGTTTTTTCAACTAAAATTTCTTGTCCTGATAGCTGATACGCTGGTGAAAACATGTTTTTTTTTTTTTTTTTTTTTAATTAGGCTTGTCAACCAAGGACCTTCGCCCGGAAACAATTAAAGGAAAACGAAAGTTAAATAGTTAGACGATCAGCTACCGTTAATAAGAAGAAAGCAATGGAGGGGATAATAAGTGTAGAAGGAAAAGACAGGATATAACGAGCACAAAAAGGAGCAGGAAGCCCCAGCTCAAGCAAGTGGGAATACAGAGTCGAACGCTCTACCGAAAGAGCAGAGCACTCAAAGAACACGTGATCGGCGTCACAAACAACCGCATCATTTGAATGGAGAGGACAACATGGGGAAGAGGTCAATGAGAGGCGAAAGCGTGAGGAAAGCAGCAAGGAATGGTTAAAGTGCAAACGATATTTCTGAGAGATCATTTTAATTTTATTCCAGATTTTCGAGATAGGAGTCGAGGGATTTATCGTTGAGATGAATTGTCTTCAACAATTTGTTTTTGTTTCACCAATAGTTCGACCACATTTTGCTGATGCTATTTTAAAATTATTAATGTTTTCTTCACTCGGATGTCGTTTAGCTTTGGATAGTAATCTGTTTTCGTTGTTGATTGGTTTACTTCTCTTATAAGACTTGGAGATCAAGACAACTCTAGGGCACCATATAAGGTCTGTTTTTTTAGACAAACAAAAAATATTACAAAATATTACTTCACTGCCATTTTGTACATCTAGGTATATTGTTGTTGGAAATGTTTAGTAAATAAATTTATTTTACATTAGGTGTGTTATATGTACGCGTATAAGAACCAGGAAAAATAAAGCGGCCTTTAATATGGAGTTCCTACGCAGTGGAGAGAACCGAAAAACCACAGCGACGACGGTTATTTCTGTACTATTGATGTCTGTGGACACAATTCTAAAAATCAAAAAGTGACCTCATATCCAAAAACCTGCAATCAGCATGACGTCCTGTTCTTCACAATACACATGTCCCAGTTCCAAATCCACCGGAATCATTGAATGTTATTGCCATCCTTAAAATGTGATGACGAAAGTAATGCTGAAAATCATGAAAACACCATACCGCAGTTGTTCAAGCAACACGAGTTAGACGAGCTAGTTAGTAGGTTTTAACAAAAGAGAAAGTAGGAATTCTTGGTTTTAGGTTGAAAGAGAAGCACCTTTTAGCGCCGGGGACATGTCTTTTGGTTGGTATAAATCTCGCGATGAAGAGTCTGCACCTAGCTTAGCTTTCTGTTCCAGTTTTGCAAGATTGATAGAGTAATTTGGAATCCTGTACGGAAAGGATAATTGGAGATTTTTCATGCACGATGGCAACAAATACGCCTCGCTACCAGTTAGCTGTTCATCTAAAAGAAATATATACGAAAATGTAAAGCTTTCGCCGCAAAATATCAAATGCTCTGATTACGAACGGATGATCTGCGACGATTTTATCGGGTATGCTATTAAGCCGTGCTTTTCACGCAAATCGGAAAATTCACGTAACAAGTGAAAAGCGCCGGAATTCATGTCGAAAAGCGAATAAGCGTCGGAAAAGTCAATGAAAATGCTAATTTAGGGGGGGTAAGTTCGTGCGGTGCAGGAGGTGAGCTAGTGTTCGGCAAAAAGCTATTCAAACGAACGAGCAACGGAACCGAAGAGCAGAGCAGGTGTGGACAGAAAAAAGCTGTGCCATGTGTAACGTTAGACGGACTTGTAAACAGCTTCATTAAAGCACCGATGATTAGTCTGTGCAGATGAGGAATGTGAGCCGATGAAAGCAGTCAGACAACTTCTTTGAAGTGACTGCCGCGGCCGGCGGCCGATGGATTTTAGGAAATCGGGATACGTTCTGAATAGTCGAATGCTTTGATGAAGCAGTGGCAGATAGAACCGATCAGGATTTTCGTACAACGACGAATTTCTTTTCAAGCGAAGCAGGCCGATACAATGCCGGCCGAAAACCGTTGTAAGGAAATTCTTCAATAAATAGCAGCACGATAGGTGGATTATTTCAACCGGCTCCGTTTCTCGATAAAACGCGCTATCTCGGACCGCTCGCTTAAAAAGTCCTCTTTGATCGGCCGTTTCACCGGATAATCGAATCGTTATTTTACGAAAAAGCTTCCTTACTTATTTCCAAACTTTGGACAATGTGATTTTATCGCGCTGTCTTTTGTGTTTCCCCTTTGATCTATGTAATTCAATGTAATTCGACTTTTTCGTTCGATGTTTATTGTTTTTACTTTTACAGTTTATACGGGGTATTAGCCGGGTCAATTTTATACGCCGGCTGGTTATTTTTAGTGAAGCTTGCAATTCACGAAATTACATACGAGGGTATAATAAAATAAGCCTGCAGACATACGATACGCTTATTTTGTTCTCAAAAATATTTCTCTAAAATATTCGTTCGTCTATCTCCGGTGTCTTTCCACATTCTGCGTCCGGAACATTCAAAGACCACAATTTAACACACGGTTGACCTTTAATTGTCATCATCAGTTCCACCTTTGAAATTCCTTTAATGACCCAGTTAAAAAATTTGAACAAAAAAACCCGTAGAAATTATCCGAGATGCGCAATTTAGTTTTAAAAATGCAGCTCGTTATTGCACATGTTGGATATGGAAAATCAGACTAACAATCTGAAATGAAGATACGATTAATTGATCGCGATATAGTGAACATTTCTCTTTTTTCCTTCTTCTAACTTATAAATTATTAATTTAAAAGCGGTCGAATCAGTTTCGAGCATTTACCCCAATAACAGATTCGTGAGAAAGGTATAAATATACCGATATTGTAACGATAGCGGGAAGGAAAAATCGACAGAAATTTAAACAAAGTTGTTATAAAGTGTTCTTTGTTGTTTTTTTTTTTTTTTATAAACATCCTTTTCAAATTAATATAATTATATAAACAATAAAACGACTAGAAAACATTAATATATGAAAAATTATAGACTTATTTCAGAGGCACCGCTCTATAATTTCATGCTGGTATAATCTGATGGGAAAGTGATTTAATTAAAATTTCCCGTAATAATAAATACTCTTTTTAATAATTTGCTATCGATAATAGTTTCGGTTCATGTTTGTACTGAAGCGAAACACGTGGTTGTATTTTACGCTCCATTTGCAAGGCATATCCGTGTCACGCAACGTATTTTTTCCCAAAAAAAAGGTGTATAACGGATGTGTATGGTTAAAACCAAGTCATCCCAGGCATTCCACCTTTCTTATACCACAAGACAGGCTGGAAATTACGCAGCTCGACGGTATCAGTTCCGAACCAGCTGTCAACATCCTTACAGGAAAATGTTAATCAGCTAAATGAAGCTATTTTTACAGCCACCGTCGACGTTAATCCCTATGTCTTCGTCCATCCGAAAGTCGCATAGATTCCCATCGTGATGTTCGGAAATTCACCACTGCAAACGCATTAAGAAAATTCAAATCAACCGATACATTTTCCGACTTAATAGAATTTAGAAGGAGCCGTGCTTACCGATTCATATAAAAAAAAAAACAAGAGTCCCGGCAGGTATCGGCAATTTCAAGCGCGTCAACCAATCATTTCAAGTGAGAAAAATAAGATCGATAAGTGGCTTTAGTCGCGCTCCAACAGTTGTTTACCTTAATGGCAACGGCACAACTCAACCTAAGCAAGTAGTAAATATGCTTGCGTAATTCCCTAGAATCGTCAATTGAATCTCACCCTCCTTACTTCGAAGCTTGTCAATATATAATTGTGATTTCACTATCTCTGAAAACTTAATTTCCAGTTCCAGAGTTACCTTACTCCAAATAGCGTACCCAGCTCGGACTCCGTTTTGTACATAAGTACTTACCATTGCCAGCGAAATCCTTTTTATTACAAAAACATATAAACAAATTTGGGCATCGAGCACTATCTCGTATAGTTGGAAAAGAGCGTCTGCCATCTCTATACTGAACTGAAATAAAGATTCGCTCCATTCACAAAGCTGCAGATTCATATTTCTCCTCAACGTTACATTCAAAATCCTAGCAGAAGCGGTGAATGGACGTCTCCCTTTTTTCCTTGAACAAAATAATTTTCTTTTCCCTATACAAGCAGGCGGGCGTCGCGAAATGGACATTAGATGCTAGCAGCATAGATCGTCTGATTTCTTTCCATCCAATACGTACGCGTGTTCTATCTAACAGGGCTTATTTTTGTAGTACCTGCCCTGTGATGGATGCAGAATTGTATGCCATCTTATAGAGGATCCCACATTTTCTGTATTTCCAGCTAGATGCACAGAGAGTACCAGTGGTCGCAGATTCGTTAGCCACCTAACACATATTCTTGCTAAATCACAACCAAGAAATCCGATCTCCAACCAAATACTCAGTAGTCCGCTTGACATTTAGTAGAGAAGAATTGTTAAGTGACATTTATCTGGATTGTCGAGCACATTAGGTTACTCGGAACAAGTTGACTGGTCATGCCGCAATACCGATACCTCCGCTATCACTACTTCGAGTTTTGTGGGATGGTGTCAGTAGGATTACAGCGACCAATGGGTCCCCTGCGTAAAACTTTCTGAGATCAAGATGACAACTGCACTTTTTTGGCTGTCAAATAATGTCGCGTGAATAGAGCTCATATGGATTTATGAATAGGTCATATTAGCATTAACAAATAATCATCTCCTTATCAGAACTCCACCAACATCCGAGTTATTTATTTTGTCCCTATGTCTGCTCACCTCACCTGTGTCTAACACATACTTAAAGACTGTGTTCAGCTTGCGCTAGATCGGTCCCCGTATGTAATCTAACGAACACTACGATCAATATTATCAGATTCACTGTCGGGGGCTGAAGTCATTATAAGTTTTGTCAAGGCCAAACACACTGATACATTTCAGAGCTACCGAAAATCAGAATCCCTCATCCGACGTCGTAATACTGCAAAACGCTGTACAAGGGAATTTATATGTATGTGCATGTGTATGTGTGTGTATATTTGAGTGGGTGTGGGTGCGTGTGTATCCCAGGAGAAGTGTGTTCATTTCATGGAAATCATCTTTGTATTTTATTTCAGGATCGCTGTTTCATCGTGTTATTCTGATGAGCGGGACATCATTAAGTCCCTGGGCACTGGTGAAAGATCCGGTTCATTATGCGAAGCAGTTGGCCGAAGCTTCCAATTGCACGTTTGACGTGCCGCACCAACAGTTGCTCAAATGCTTTCGCGACTCTCCTTTAGAGGTATTGCTCAACGCCCCCATTCAAGTTCCAAACTTCATTACTCCGTTCGGACCTAATATAGACGGAGTCATCATTGATCCGGGAGTAACACTGCCTCAAAAGACTGCCGGTGAGTATCATCAATTTTGTCGATTTTGTTAACCTTTTATATTTTCTTCAACGTTGTAAACGTTCATTTGAAGATTTGGCAGAATACCGCATATTCTGTATGATATAAAGACCGATGAACATCAATTCTTTTCGCAACCAAAAACGCTGAACAAGAAATCAACAATAGAATAACAGTTCTTTGAAAATGTAACTGTTTTAAATATACAACTCCAATCCTAGTTCACAATATTTTTCCATTCATCCCAATCCACCTGCTCAACCATGGATCCGCACATCTTCCGTTCCATCATGTCTGCTATCTGTCGTCTTCGATCTGGTCACAGTCGGCTTCCTGCTCCATTGTACGGTTTCTTCATTATTTCATCTCCTATTTGTCCGCCGTGTCTCGATAACACAGTCGTATGTGACTCTGATCATGTCTTGTTCCTCTCCATCATCTGAAAAGGCAGCTCTATACTTGGAGCTGCTCTCACATGATATTCCAACTCCACATTGTGTGTTCTTTATTCTCTCTCTCTCTCTCAGTCAACATTGATCATCCTAGTTGTAGCAAAATTCATATTTTGTATACTTCATCATATTATGATCTAATCCCTTCAGTAGTTCCTTTTCATCTTGGCATTCCTGTTTGATTGATGAACTCCTCTCTAAACGAAGAGTACGCATTGATATTGCAGTTACGGTTAAAAACATGTATAGTTTTCAGTTAATACTGCGCACCTGCTGTTACATTTGCGGCCGGAATGTTAGATAGTAAACTCCTTGTCAGCCCGCTTCGTGGACGCTACTGTTGCAGTATGGCCATTGAGTTGGGTGAAAATTCTACTCGTTCCTTATGGACAGGATGCAAGGCGTTGTTTTTGCAGTAGTCGCCATAATTCGTTCTATGGTGATGAAGGAAGTCATTTTATTATCGGATCACTTTTTACAGCGTGCTAAGCGCTGTGTTCCACACATAGCTTTGGTGCTGGATGGTTCTAACTGTTTTTCAAACATCTCGTGTTTCTTCTTCTTCTTCCTTGATTGTAGGTTGATTCCTTTGTCCGTCGGTACTGTGGACTCCGTATTGAATAGAAAACTAATTTTTCTCTTCCCTTCGGCAATGGCATTCCTTCTCCCTTCAGGATGCATATGCATTTATCGACGTTGATTGTCATTGTCTCTCCATCCTTAGTATCTTGTGACTCCTAATTGTTACTATTTGCACGTGGTGATGACTAATCGCCCGTTGTTGGCAAGCCTAGGGAAAAAACCGGAAAAAAAAAAAAAAAGAACAAAAGAAGACTAGAGCAACCCGAATGAATGAAAGAAAAATTAAACATCGAGAATTAATGAAGAGAAATATACTGGTGAGAGTGACAGAAAAAGTGATGATCTACGTTATTCCACGCGGTTCATAGCTGGCCAACATCGATAAAAAACAAGAAAAAACAAGTTCTTCGTTTATTTGGATCCAAAATAAATATAATTCAGACGCTCGTTTTATTTGGACTAAAATGAATTATGTCTAAGCACGCTTCTAACATATATTTCACACGGTAAATCCGGTGCATTTAAAATTTTATACGTTTATAAAATTATTAAATTCGTTTCTATGATAATTTGTTAGTTTAATGATAAATAAATTTTATCAATGGTGTACTCAATAAATAATTAAGAGTGACCAAACCCTCCTTCCAGAAGACGTTCTTAAAAAATGTTTTAATATCATATTAAAAGAAAAAAACAGCAATATTCAATGTACATATATGATTCTTTTTATTACATTTCAATATGAAATATAAATTATATAATTTCATACCTGCATACAAGTATTTTCTTATATGTAGTTCCGTATATACATTATATAAATGTGTCAAACATCTTTTTATTAATATTGCTACACTTCTCAACCATCGATTAAAGTTACGGTACCGGAATGTATGAATATTTTTTGCTACTTGTAAATTTAAAAAATAGTATTTCAGCGGGTCTCGGAAATAGATTTGATATAAATAAGTTATGTTCCACTATTTCCTTGCAAAATATTATATGAAAGAACTTCAGCGGTCTTCGATGAATTTACATATTTTTGTTTTCATCCGCCTAAAAGATCAAAGTGACAATAATATTTATTTTATTTTTTGTTTTTGATTACTTTTACTTTTCCTATATTTTTCTTTCAAATGATCTATATGAATCTCTTTGTTTATTTTTTAATAACTCACCTCGCATAAATTATAAATCGAAATATTCGCGAAAAATTAAAATAATTCACATAACAAAGTTCATCTAGGTAGAAAATAACTCATGAATATTGAAAACGTCTTTCCCGTCGATAAGCAAAAGTCTCTATGTTGTATGAAAACGAAAATTTCGAGGTAGCCGTACGAATTTTCTTAAAGTTTGTAAAATTGTTTTCACGAAGAGGAAGTTTTAAGAGCGATCTGACAGGGTTGCATTGGATTCTCTATCAGCTCCGTAAAAGTTCTATCTCCGTTTTTGTGATTTCATTGATACTACGAGAAACTAAATTAGCAACTTGTATGTAACTCGAGTGTGCTGTGTCGATTGTTTGTTCGCGTTCGCGTCGTCCTTCTCAGCGCATTGTAATCGATAAACCGCTGAGACCGTTCTTTTATTATCTATTTATAAGATTACGATTTCGCAGCCTACTAACTATTCGTTAATTTCCACCAGCTCTACTTTCGTTTACTGTTAGAACTCTTACTTTTATTTATTTATTTAATTTTCTCTATTCTGTCTTTTTTTTTTTTTTTTTCCCGTTATTTTAGTAGTTTTCTTCACTTAAGTCGCTTAGTCGGATAGATGAGCTCGTCTAAGGGGGGCCGCTCGGCGGCCTCCTCCATTTCCAACAAACCGTCTCGTGATGGTTTGTCTCTCAGTTTGACGGAGGTGGATTCCTCTAACAAACGGAAACTTCCAAGTCCTTCTTCGCCTAAAGCATCCTTGCCCCCTAAGGAATTTCGATTTTCGCATACCGATTTAAGCGCTTCCGAAAACAATAATAATAATAGTAATAATAATAATAATAATTATTATAATAACAATAGTAATAATAATAATAATAATTATTATTATTATAATAACAATAGTAATAATAATAATAATAATAATAATAATAATGATGATATTTGCAATAATAATGATAATTACAGCGAGAGGAGTAATAATGTTACTACTTCCACTGATTCTACTGTTACTCCTTCTCCTACTAATACTTCTACTATTACTACCACCAATAATAATATTAACAATAGTAACAATAATAATTGCAACAACAACAACAATAATAATAATAATAATACGAATAATACGAATAATAACAATAATACGAATAATAACAATAATACGAATCATCAAATCAAATCAAATATTCTTTATTATTATTATTATTACAAAACACCATCTATACGCAAGCAATGCGCGAGCGATGGTATATTAACCGATAACGTTTATAATTAACAGCTTTTCATTTAACAGAAACAAAATAAAATCTTTATTAAATTAAATTCTTGGTATCTTCGCTTATAAATATAACAGTAATAAAATGGAATAAAAAGAAAAAAGTGTTTATGATAAATCAAATTTAAATGTAAACTTATAAAAGTTGTTTCGTATTCATGCAAGGAAATTTCATTAACATTATGAAATTTTAAACCAACCCTTAAGTCAGACACCTATCTATTAGATCACAAAAGTTTTTTTTTTTATAATAAAAGTTTAAAATTTACTATCCCTCCCTCAATTGTTTTAATATTCTGATTACTAAAAATTAATTTTAAGGAAGTATGTAATGAATACAGTAAGTCTTATGATTTGAGGGAAGCACATGTTAACAGAATTTAGTTGAAAATATTTTTGAAATACTTATGACGTCGTTTATAATTTATAATATGGTACCTAAACTATAGGTGAAAGTGAATTAAAGGTGATGGCACCTAAATACCTTACTTGCAGTCTTGTATGAAATTTAAAATATTTTGGCACTGTGGCTGAGTAAGTTTTAGCAGATCTAGTAATCCCTCCCAATAGTGAAATTTGAAAATTATATTTATTCTTAACCACAAAGTACAACAATTTTGTTTTGTATAGTGTGTCAACTGTCATAATGTTGTGCTCTGTTTCTCTATTGTTTCGGAATTGTATAATTTTAAGTACAGCGTTATGTAAGACTTTTATAGATCGGGTATGACAAATTGCTGCACCACCCCAGAAGGTTATACCGTAAGAAAGGACTGGTTGATACAGCGCCAAATATAACCGTCTTAGATGCGGTGGAGAGAAGTGTTGTTGCAGGTAGTAAAACAAGTAATTTAATTTTCTCAATTTCCCAGCCAAATAGGTTAAATGTTTAGTCCACATCAATTTATGATCAAAGACTATTCCTAAATATTTTATTTCAGAAACTCTTTCAATTAGATTATTTTCTGATATGCTTAGAGAAAGATTGTTATACTTCTCAGCTTGTTGAAAACTGTATAATATGTATTTCGTCTTATTTTCATTTATAATTAATTTATTTTTATACATCCATTCTGTGATTTTATCAATCCCATTCTGTGCTAATTTTTCTAATATATTTGGATACCTAGAATTTACTAACAAAACGGTATCGTCTGCATAGGTAATCAATTTTCCCGGCAAGTCCAAGTTACAAAGATCATTGATATAAATTAGGAATAATAGTGGACCCAAGATACTTCCTTGAGGGACACCAAAATGTTGTGTAGTTTCATTACTGAAAGTATTATTTATTTTTGTAATATACTTCCTGTTGAACAAGTAAGGTTTTTAGCCAATTGTACACTTCCCCCCTAAATCCTACCTCATTTAATTTATGCAACAAAATTTGATGATGGACAGTGTCAAAGGCTTTTTTAATATCAAAGTAAACTGCTATTACAGATCTACCCTCCTCTAAATTTTCAGTAATATAAGATACATAATTGTAAACTGCGTCATCAGTACATTTTCCGGCAAGGTACCCGAATTGGTTTTTACTGAAATAGTGTTTGCTGTTCAGAAAACTCAGCATTTTAGATTTAAAACATTTTTCAAATATTTTACTAATACAAGATAGAATATACAAATAGGTCTGTAGTTGGCGGTTAGAGTATTATCACCGTTTTTGTATACAGGAGTAATCAATCCTAATTTCAAAGCTTCCGGGAATTTACCTACATTAATTGATTCATTGAACAAATAAGTCAGGGGACGTGTAAAAAAGTTTAAGTTATCGCGAATAACACCTATGGATATGCCATCAACCCCAAAGGAACTTTTGTTAGGTAAAGATTGTATGGAGTACAGCACTTCTGTGTTAGTAAAATTATAGAAGACGAAGGAAGAAATATCGGAATAAGTGGTCTCAGAAAATTCCTTCTCACTTTTGATTACACTATTAGTGCGATGTACAATGTCGTTTACACTATCTCTGAAGAAATCGTTAAAACAATTTGAGATTAATTTTTCATTACCCTCTACAGTAATTGTCTTACCTTTTGTCTTAATTTGCTTTAACGTTGGATGCCTTGCGCCAATTGTTTTTTTGACCATAGTCCAATAATTTTTTTGGCTGTGCTTGCACTTATCCAATAATTTATTGTAATATTCGAGTTTCGCTTTTCTTACTTCTTTATGTATTTCTTTGGAGATTTGTTTCAGACGCATAGTTAGAGATTGATTACATGGATTGGATTTGTGTTGGATGTATAAACATTTTTTGTCCCGCGTTAATTTTATTATATTCGGATTTACCCAGGGATTTCTTTTCTTTATTTTATTTGAAACTGGGATTTGTTCTTTGCACTCATTTATCATCTTTGTGATTGATGTTATAAACCAACTGAACTTATCATCAATAGATACAGGACTCAAGTACAAATATTCTAAATTCCAGTTTGTAAGCATATCAGCGAATTTTTGTTTATTAAAATACCATTTCGCAACATTTTGTGGAGGAAAGAATTCTTTTTTTATTGAGCTGGTTATTGTAATTCCTTTATGATCCGAAAAGGCGATGTCTACTAGTTCGTAGGACATACTAAGGAAGAATTTTCTATTTAACAATCCTTTGGTTAGAACATGGTCGAGACAAGAGTTATAACCAACCGTTGGTCGCGAGTAAGTGGTCTCATTTACCAGGTTTATGAATCCGTGAGTATTGACTAAATTGAGATAATTTAAGCTATCTTCTCTGTCCAGCACATTTATATTTATATCTCCAGTTATTATAGCATTCTCATTGCATAGTGATATAATATGTTTCAGTTCCTCTAGAAATATTTCCCGTGGTGAATTACAATATCTATAAATACCGCAGATAGTAAAAATCGCATTATTATCCAATTTGATTTGGGCTAAAATGGCATTCGCAGTGGATATGGTAACATCGATGCTCGAATAATGTATATTATTTTTTATATATAATGCAACCCCACCAGATCTTTAGATTTTAGCTGTCGCGCCGCATAGAAGAGACGCGAATTCTGGGCAGATAAGTGATCGTTCACGTAAATACGTGAGCCTGCTGTAGCATCGCTGTATCCGAGCACTTCTAGTGTCGGCCGTTTTATTCGACTATTTTTGACAAAGTCTGCCTTCTGCCATCTGCGACGCGACAGAACTTAACTACTATCGGCGGATGCTTTTGCGCGTCATTTCTCGGCAATCGATGACAGCAGTCGATATCAATTACATCTACCGACACGCCTACCGCTACTCCGATCTTTGCCACTATACTTTCAATCGCTTCATTTGGACGCACTGGCACTCCGTTGATGATCGCGTTGTTTCGCCGAGTGTACTGCTCCAGCTTGTCCACTCGTTCGATCAGCTGATTGTTTTGCTGCCGCAGCGCATTGTTTCCCTCGCGCAATGAGCTGACTAAAGTGAGCGTATCCGTCAATTTTGCCGCACTGTCAGCAAGCGCAGCGCGCATCTCGTCAAAACAAATCATCATTTCCTCACGTAGAGCACTTATGTCACTACGGACAGACGGTAGTTTGTCCGGGCTGTCCGCGTCGCCAGTATCAGCTGTTGCACTGCTCTGCTGCACACTGACCGATATGTCGCGATTTGCCGTTCGACAATCTATACACCGCCACTTAGCTCTTTTCGCACTGGTCATTCGTGCCCACGTTTCAGACGATATCCCGGCGCATTCGAAATGTAATTGTTGATAACATATCGAACAGGCCGCGTATTCTCCGTTCATTTCAACGTTTACCCCGCACTTCCTACATTGAGATATTTCCGAGATTTCTCTGTTATCAGGCACACAACGCAAAAATCAATAATTTGAACGCGGAATCGTATTTTAAAATCGGCGAGAGAAAAAACGTTGTAACTTTTTAACCGTTCGAGTTATATTAAATCCGGAAAGCGCAACAGAAAAAACAAGAAAATACCAACCTTAAAATCGTATTTTAACTTTTTATTGTTTTATTCGCACTCAGTAAACGTAACACGTATTAAGAGTAAGCAAAACACAACCACTTTTGATAATAATAGCAAATAATAATAATAGTAATAACAATAATAATAATAATAATAGCATCACTAAAGAAAATTTGTTGTTTGCCTCTGATCATCCAGGGCCTTACACCGTTTACGTCGAAGGTTGTTCTTCAGAGGAGAACCTCGGTAATCTTCATCCTTTGGCCCTTGCCAGGCTAATTTACTCTGTATCCTCCTCCCTTACGAGCATTGTCCCTCAAGGTAGGGGCCGTGTCTCAGTTAAATTTCCTTCGGTCTCTTCCGCAAATTCTTTTCTGGCGCAGTCCAATTTCTTCGCATCGCACAATATTAAAGCGTACATCCCCAACGGTGTTCTTTTTAGAATGGGCATCATTTCAGGCGTTCATCCGTCCTTCTCCGAGGAAGAAATTGCTGAAGGAATTGAGTCCTCAATCCCTATTGCCTCAATTCGCCGAATTTACCGTTCTTCCGAAGATTCTAAAATTCCCACCCGCTCAGTCGAGATCAAATTCCATAAAACTACCCTTCCCGAATTTGTCTCAATTTACAGATTACGTTTTCCCGTTTCCCCCAGTGTCCGTTCACCTACGCAGTGTTCAAAATGTTTTCTTTTTGGTCACATTTTAAAACACTGCCGTAGTTCTTCGTATATCTGTTCGCACTGTGCTTCCAAGCACCCAAGCCTCAGAATGTAGTTGCCTACAAGTTCCTCCCACCTGCCGAAATTGCAAAGGCTCTCACCGTGCCTATGATCGGTCTTGCCTTGAGTGGATTAGGCAGAAAGAAATAAAACGTATTATGGCTTTCGAGAATATCTCTTTTCAAGAAGCCACACTTATCAAAAAAAAACAGCTTAGCTACTCATGCCTTTTCGTTTGCTGACCGAGACTCCTTGCCTTCCTCTTCCCACAATAATATTACTAAATCTCCACCATCACTCCTCTCTCTTCTTTCTAACTCTATTCCTCGTCCCAAATCACCTACATTCCACAAAAAACGGTTCTCTAAACCTATCTACGATTCCTCTCCCCAATTTCCCCCTCTTTCATCTAATCGTATTCCGTCTCCCTCCAATGGGTGGGCTCTCAATAAATCCGTTCCTTCTTTTCCTAACTCTACTTCAGAAAGTTGTCTTCCTGCAAATCTTACTAATATCAATCCTGTATCCTCAGCTCCTCTAAAATCTTCCTCTTCGGATCTTTCTCCCTTAATTAATAATATTTCAACAGCGGTTCTAGAGCTTCTTTCTTTAAACAACATTGCTTCCTCCTCATCCTTTGCTGATTCTCTTTCTCGTTTCCTCTCAAATAATATACGTTCTTAATAATTATTCTCCTAATAACAAGGAAAAATCAAATAGGACTAAAAAGGAGTAGAAGTGATAAGATTCAGGGAAGAATTTTCTCTATTTTCTTCTTTTGTCCTTCCCCCTTCCCCCTCTCCGTTCCCCTATCCTCTTGCTTAATCTCTTTCCAATTGCGCAGTATGATTCATCCAAGTCAGTTGGCCATTGACTCAGGTTTAAGCACGGCTTTCTCCTGTTTTACATTTCCTTTTATTATTAAAAGGGCCGTTGCTGTAGTGGCCATACCCACTATTGAGCACTGGTACCTTTTATCTTCTTACTATTTTCTCGAATGGGCTCATGCCGAGTTGGCGTACTCAATCTTTGGGCTGAGTTCCATTCGAAGTTGCTTTTTTTCTCACTTTTACTGTTACATTTATACAGTTGTGAGACTAGCTGGCGTGTATAGCTATGGCTTCGTAACGCCCAGCTCCAGTTTTAAGTGCAATGGTCTAACTACAACTGACTTTACTTTATTTATTTGTATGTTTTCATACCTATTTCCTGTTTCTCTAGAATCTTCATATATCTCCTTCACTTCTGCTCCCAATTGTGTTTTATCATCTCCCTTTCTACTACGCTCCGTTTCCCTCTATAATCTAGCTGCCCTGACTCACTTCCTCCTGTATTCTAATTATTAGAGTCGATTGTTCCTTTCTTCTCTATCCACCTATTCTTGCTATTTTAGTATAATTGCTTTGCATTTATACCCTCCTCTGTGCTCTCCTATTGCTTCCTACTCCATTCTCTTACCTCTTTTTTTCCTAATCCCTCTTTAGCTCTACAATGCCGGCTGCGTTTAATCTGCTACAATGGAATTGTCGTAGTCTCAGAGCCAACAAAAATTCATTGGAGGGTTTGTTGGATCTTCATAATATCCAAGTTGCTCTCATCTCGGAAACGTGGCTTCGGTCAGGCGTGGATTTTAACATTAGAGACTTCAAGGTAATCAGAAGCGATCGCGATGATGGCTATGCTGGTTCTGCGATCCTCGTTAGAAATGACATTCCATTCCGT
This sequence comes from Icerya purchasi, assembly GCA_039619475.1. Classification (NCBI taxonomy): domain Eukaryota; kingdom Metazoa; phylum Arthropoda; class Insecta; order Hemiptera; family Monophlebidae; genus Icerya; species Icerya purchasi. The sequence continues at coordinate 291,922,963 of CM077115.1, read as the reverse complement.
TCTCACGAGATTTCTCTCAACCTTCCTTCTACTCCTAATATTCCTAATATCGTTCATATCTCCATCAATCCTCCTTCTATGCGTCCTATTAACGTTGTTTCGATTTATGTCCCTCCTACTTACGATCTTCGTCACTTCCCCCTTTCTACATTTTTCTCATCTGTCCCGCCACCGTTTATTATCGGCGGCGATTGGAATGCTCATTCCCCTATGTGGGGCTGCACATCCTACAATAGCAATGGTTCCATCCTTGAGAATACTATCCTTTCTGATAACTTGGTGCTCCTTAATGATCTTTCCCCAACCTATTTTAGGAATGCTTTTGTCTCCAGTTCTCTTGATCTAACTCTTTCTTCCCCTTCAATTGGTCTTAACTTTACCTGGAGAACCCTTTCGGGTTCTTTCGGCAGTGACCATGTTCCCATAATAATTATTACTGATATTTTTCCTTCTCCAACTTATCCCAGGCATCTCCATTCTCCTCGATGGAATCTCAGCAAAACTAATTGGACTCTTTTCCGCTCTTCTGTTGATTCATCACTTCCTGATCCACAGATTAATTGTGATCCCATTTCTCTCTATAATTTCTTTTCCCATTCTATCAGGTCTGCTCTTTCTCTATCTTCTCCCCCTCGTCGTTCTCCTGCATCCACTCATCGTTGTGCGGCCTCATCTCTTTGGTGGAATGAGGAGTGTAACGCTGCATTTAACCATTGTCGTTCGACTTTCAGATCCTATCGCTCTAATCCTACAACCCAAAACTTTCTGGCTCATAAACAAGCCAACGCCAGGGCTAGGTTTATTCTTAAAGCCGTGAAAAGGGCCTCTTGGAAAAAATTCTGTTCTTCCTTTTCTAGAAATACCTCTCTCTCACATATTTGGAGGTTAGCTAGAGCTTTTAAATCTCCATCCTCTGAACGTCCTTCTCTTTCTAATGTATCTGAGGATAGCATAATATCCTTCATTGATTCTGTCGCTCCTGCCTACGTTCCTTCCTTTGACGAACTGTATTCCAACACCTCTCCGCAAATCTCGTCCCCTCCTTCTCACTTCCTCACTTCGACTTTCAATCTTAATGAATTATTAGCTGTTTTATCTAAATCTTCCAGCCCTACTCCAGGCCTTGATGGTATACCTTATCTTGCTCTTAAAAATCTGTCTGAACTACCCCTTAACTTTCTTCTCAGTCTTTTCAATTCTTTCCTTTCCAGGGGTTCGATCCCCCCCTCTTGGAATTCTTTCATTATTGTCCCTATTCCTAAGAAAAGTTCTTCCTTACGCCCCATCTCCTTGGCATCCTGCATCAGAAAATTGTTTGAGGGTATGCTAAACAAGCGTCTTGTCTGGTGGTTGGAACACCATAATGTGCTTCCTAACAATATGTTCGGCTTTCGGCCTGGTTCGGCCCTCCTGATTGTGTCAGTCTTTTTGTGTCTCATTTATATAAGTCCTTTATCCAAAAACATTATACTCTGGCTTCCTTCATCGATGTTTCCTGTGCTTTCGACAACGTTCATCTCCCAACTTTAAGAGATAAAATGACAGCAATTAACATTCCAGTGAATTTCACTTCCCTTGTTATTAAGCTCATGTCCAATCGTTCTATCCACCTCTCTCCTCCATTATTTGACACTTCTAGAAAGGTTTTCTGCGGTCTTCCTCGAGGTTCCTCCCTCAGTCCTACTCTTTTTAACATTTATACTGCTAGTATCGCTTCCCTTCCTTTAAATTCCCACTCTTTATTCTTTGCCGATGATATTTTGCATTTTTCCTCTTCCCACGATATTGACGCAGCTAATGATGCTCTCAAATCGTCCCCCAATTTCCTTGAAAGTGCTCTTGCCTCAATTAACCTTTCGATTTCTCCTTCTAAGTCCTCCTGCGTTGTATTTACCCTTCGCCCTTATAACCCTGCTTCTGTTAATTTATCCTTAAATAGCACAGCTATTGCTCGTGTTAATTGCTTTCGTTATCTCGGTATCTTTCTCGATAGTCGTTTGACTTTTTCCGAACATATTAAATATCTTTCCTCCCCCTCTACTAAACGGTTGAACCTGCTGAAGGCCCTGTCTCCGACTAAATGGGGTGGTGACCCTTTCATTCTTATTCTTCTATATAAATCCATCGTCCGCTCCAAGCTTGATTACTGTTCATTCATTTATGCCTGCGCTTCCAAATCCCGTCTCTCTAAACTTGATGTGATCCAAAATTCTTGTCTTAGACTCTGTCTCGGTGCTCTTAAATCCTCTCCTATTCCAGCACTGCTTGCTGAATCGAATGTTCCTCCCCTGTCTATTCGCAGATCTTATTTGGGCTATCGCTTCCTTGCTAAACGGCTTTCTCTCTCATCTTCTTCTCTCATTTTTTCCTACCTTTCAATTTCTCGGAATTGGCGCTTTGTGCCTAGGAAAATTTCTATCCTGTCCCTTATTTCTCTCCGTCTTAGTTCATTTTGGCAGTATACAATTTCCTTTAATAGTCTGCCTTATTTCTCCTTTAACTTCAGCGATCTCTGCCATCCTCCCAGAGTATTTATTTCGCCTACACTTACAAAATCTCTCCCTCCAGCTGTAATTAAACAGGAATTCCACAGTATTGTCAATTCTCTCTTCCCTTCTCATGTTACCATTTTCACTGATGGTTCTAAGGGGCCTGATGAGGTTGGTGCTTCTTTTATTCTTACAGACTATAACTTCTCTGAATCCTTCTGTCTTCCTTCTTTCTGTTCCATATTTACAGCCGAGCTAATGGTTATTTTACGTTCCATTATTTTTATCTCCTCCAATCGTCTTTCTTCCCAGTTTCTGATCATATCCGACTCCATGAGTGCTCTTCAAGCCATCTCTTCTCCTCTTCCTAATCATTCCTGTGATTTTTCTATTCTCCGCATACGTTCTCTCATTTGGACTCTCTCTTCTCTCCATAGAATCCATGTTGACTTGCTGTGGGTTCCTGGTCATTCTGGCATCTCAGGTAATGAGATGGCTGATTCTTTGGCTCGGGTTGCTGCTTCTTCTACATTCTTCTTCAAAAAAATCCCATCCTCTAATCTCTTGCCTTTGTGTAAACATTTTCATCTCAGATTTTGGTCGAATATGTACCCTTCCTCCTTTTCTAATTGTCGCTCCTTTTATCTGTCAGTTCAGCCTAATCTTCCTTCAAATCCTTGGTTCCTTCTGTTTCCTTCACTTCCTCGCTCTGTTGTTGTCTCCATTGTGCGTTTGCGCTTAAACCATTCCTTGCTACCTTCCTCACGCTTTCGCTTCTCATTAGCCTCTTGGCCCATATTGTCCTCTCCATTCAAATGATGCGGTTGTTTGTGACGCCGACCATATGTTTATTAAGCGTTCATTTCTCTCATTAGAGCGCTCGGTTCTGTATTCCCACTTGCTTGGGCTGGGGCTTCCTGCTCCTTTTTGTGCTCGTTATATCCTGTCTTTTCCTTCTACACTTATTATCCCCTCCATTGTTTCCTTCTTATTAGCGATAGCTGATCGTCTCACTGTATAACTTTCGTTTTCCCTTAATTGTTTCTGGGTGAAGGTCCTCGGCTGACGAGCCCAATTAAAAAAAAAAAAAAAAAAACTAAATTAGCATGTTTTAAACTGGATCGGTCGTATAGCAGGTTACCGCGATTAATTAATAAAATGATATATATATATATATATATATATGTACTGTGTGTGTGTGTTTAAGGGAGTACCCATTACAAAATAACGGAGCCACGCAGGAGGGGACTTGTTGAAAGATGTACAAACAAGTTCATGAATAAAAGTAGCACTTTTACAAACCTGTTTTTAGAAGCAGATCAAAAGGTGCTAAAAACAAAAGTTTTTTTTTTGTTCTTTTGGGCTCGACAACCAAGGACCTTCATCCAGAAACAAATAGTAAGGAAATAAGTCGGTTATATTTTAATCCGATCAGAAATCTTTGCTAGAAAGGAATAAATAGCAAGAATAACTAGTGGGGAGGGAAAGGACAGGATATAGGAAGCACAATAAGGAGCAGGAAGCCCAAACCTCAACAAATAGGAATACAAAGCCAAACGCTCGATAGAAATAGATGAACACTGGAAGAGCACATGATGCGCGTCGCAAATACTTGCATCATCAGGATGGAAGGGACAGTGTGGGGAGGAAATTGGGGAAAAGCGAAATCTGGAGGGAGGCAGCAAAGAGTGGCCAAAATGAATACGAACAACGGAAACAACATCAAAACGTCGATGAGAGGGATGCAGAAGAAACTATGAATAGGGAGGAAGAGTAGGCTGAACAGACAGATGAATGAAACAACTGTTGGAAAAAGAGAAAGCGTAGGTATCCGGCCAATACCTGATATGAATGGTTTTACATATCGATAGGAGGTTAGCAAATGGGATTTTTTTAAATAAAAAAGGCGGGAGCTCGAGCCAAGGAATCAGCCGCTTCATTACCAAATATACCCGAATGACTAGGTACCCGCAGCAAATCAATATTAATTGAATGGAGACAGGAAAGATTATGAATGAATAGACGTATACGGAGGACAACAAAGTCATACGAATGATCAGAGGAAGGGGAGAAGATATGATCTGAAGAACGCTCAAGGATCAGAGATTATTAAAAGGTGATTCGAGGAAATGAAAATAATAGAGTGAACTATAGCCAACAGCTCGGCTGTAAATATATAACAGAAAAAGGAAAGACGAAAAGATTCTGAAAGGTTAAAATCAGGAAGGATGAAGGAAGCACCAACATCACCGGGCCCCCTCGAACCATCCGTGTAAATGGTAACATGAGAGGAAAGTGGAGAATTGATCGGCTTGGAGAAGGTTTTTAGGAAATGAGGAAAGAATAAATACCTTAGGAGGATGACAGAGATTTATATAGTTACAAGAAAAATAGGGGAGATTATTGAAGGAGATAGTGTAAGGCCAATAAGAACTAAGACCATGTGAAATAAATGCCAGAATAGGGGGTTTGCTAGGTGTAAAGCGCCGGCTATTATAAATCGAAAGAAAGGACTGAACAAGAGTAGAGGACGCGAGTAGAAGACGTTTAACAAGGAAACGGTAGCCTAAATAGGATCTACGAACAGACAGGAGTGACGAATTCGATTCAGCAAGAATAGCAAGGATTAGAGAGGATTTAAGCGCGCCAAGACAAAGACGAAGGCAGGAGTTTTGAATTACATCTAGTTTAGAGAGACGGGTCTTCGACGCACGACCATAAATAAAAGAACAATAATCAAATTTGAAACGGATAATAGATTTTTAAAGAGAAATAAGAATATAAAGATCACCACCTCATTTAGTTGGCGACAGAGCTTTCAGCAAGTTTAACCTTTGAATATCTGATATGTTCAGAGAAAGTGTCAAGAAAGATACCGAGGTAAAAGAAGCAATTAACACGAGAACGAGATATATTGTTTCAGGATAAATTAACCAAAGCAGAGTTATATAGTCAAACGTTAAAAGTAGTAAATAAAGATTTAGAGGGAAAAATCGAAAGATTAACTAAGGAAAGAGTGTATGTTCCAGCACAATAAGCGACGAATTGAGTGCTTCATTAGCTGATAAAATGTCTTTAGACGAGGAAAAAAGGAGCATATCGAAAGAATAAAGAAAAGGAATTTCAACGAAGAGAAGTAGGGGAAACCTTAAGGAAGGCCTCGGAAACCTTTCTTGGAGCATCGAAAGATAGAGAGGTGGAATGAATAGAACGATTCAACATGAGATTGATAATAAAGGAAGAGAACCTGATTAGGATGTTAATTATCGTCATTTTATTTCTTAAAGTAGGAAGATGAACATTATCAAAAGCAGAGGGGTGACATGTTTTTGGATAAAAAGCTTATATAAGTGAGAAACGAAAAAACTAACATAATCAGAAGAACCAATACTAAACTTAAAACCGAATATATTGTTAGGAAATATATTATTATGCTCCAGCCACCAAATAATGCGTTTGTTAAGCGTACTCACAAATAGTTTTATAGTACAGGAAACCGGGGAAATAGGACGTAGGGACGAATTTTTTTTAAAAATGGAAACGACGATAAAAGAATTCAAGGAGGAAGGAGTTATTAGAAAGAAAAAAATTGAAAAGACTAAAAATAAAACTAAGGGATTGTATGGAAAGGTTTTTAAGAACGAGATAGGGTATGCCGTCAAGTCCTGGAGTGGGGCTGGACAATTCGGAAAAAACAGAATTTAATTCATTAAAATTGATAGCCGAAGTCAGAAAAGTGGGGAGGAGAATTTTTCGGAAATGGAAAGTACAATTCATCAAAAGAAGTTTCGTAAGCTGGATCGACGGAATCAACAAAAGAAAAAATTCTATCGTCGAGAATACCGAAGTTGGAGAAGTCTTCTTCACGGGTTTTAGTATAAACCTAGCTCTCGCGTTGGACTATTTGTGAACCAGAAAATTTTCGGTCGTAGAATTAGAACGGAAGATTCTAAATGTGGCGCGGCTGTGATTAAAAGCTGTGTCATATTCCTCATTACACCAAAGTTATGAGTCCTTACTGCGGTGAATAGATGATGATGGATGGCGGGAAGGAGAAGATAAAGAAGGAGTAGAAGTTAAAGAATGTAAAAAAGAATTATAGAGAGGTATTGAATTATAGTCGGGATGAACGAGAGGAAGAGACGATTAACCAGGGATCGGAATAGAGGCCAGCTGGCTCTGGAAAGACTCCAACCATGAGAATCAGTATGCTCGGAATCAGATGGAAGAGGAAAACTGACCGGAGTTATTAGGATAGGAACATGGTCACTACCGTAAGAACCCATAAGAGTATTCCAATTATAATTAAGACCAGTAGTCGGAGAGGAGAAGGTCATAGAAATAGAGGCATTCCTGAAATATGTGGAGGAAAAGATCGTTAACGAGTACTAAGTTATTAGAAAGGACGGCATTCTCAAGGAATTGTAGGATGCACAGTCCCATAAAGAAGAAAACGCATTTCAGTTACCCCCGATGATAAAAGGATGCGAGATAGAATTAAAAAAATGATGAAAGTGGGAAGCGACGAAGGTTGAAACTAGGCGGAACATAGATATGGAAACAATGTTAATAGGACGTGCAGAGGAAGACTGAATGAAGATGTGAACAATGTTGGGTGGATTATGACCAGAAGGAAGATTAAGGCAGACATCATAAGCGTAGAATGGAATGTCATTTCTAACCAGAATTGTAACCATCGCGATCACATCTAACTGCCCTGAAGCCTCTAACATTAAAATTTATGCCAGAGCGGAGCCACGTTTCGGCGAGAAGAGCAACACTGACATTATGAAGATCCAAAAACCCCTGTAATGAATTTTTATTGGCTCTTAAACTGTGGCAATTCCACCGTAGAATATTTAGCGTGACCATCTTAATAAAACGGAAAAAGAATAAGGAATGAATGAAGAAGGAAGAAGGAGGGGAAAGGACCATAAGAGGAGGCAACAGTTGGCACAGAATGGAGGACATTTGTATAGAGAAAACTAAGATGAATTGATAACGAAGAAAAGAAAAATAAACAATGGCAATTAAAAAAACAGGAAGAAGTAAGTCGGGGCTATTAAGTCAAAAGGGAAAACAAAGAGCAAAGGGAGGGGAAACGCTAGAACACGCTTGTATATAATACATGAGGAGGTATAGAATAAATTTTTGATAAAGGGAAAAAAGAGTAAACAACATTCGTTCAGAACCGAAGCAGCCAGTTGAATATAAGTTATAATTCATATGCAAGCGTGATTCATAGCCAACGCTACACAACCCCGACAATTTCACCGCTGTATATTTAAAAGAACAAAGGTGAGAACGAAAAGTAATAAGAATGCAACTCAGTTTGGAGATTGCGTGAATCATCTCAATGTGAGCCTATTCGAGAAAAAAAAGGAATACAATAAATACACCAATGCCTATTAGTGGTTAAAGCCACTTCAACATCAATATATTCAAAAAACAGAACCGAAAAGGTAGCATAGAAGGAAAAAATTACTATTTTTTTTTTTTTATGGGTACGCTAACGAAGAGCAACAGCCCAATCAACCAAAGAATCTAAATAGCTCAAAAGTAACATAATATATTAGATTTTAACCTGATGCGAGATTGATTGAACGAAAGAAGCTAGAATAGGAACAACTGACAGGGAAGGAAATGAGAGAACATAAAAGTCATTGTATGGAGTAGGAAAACCAAGATCCAAAAGTTGAGAATAGAAGAGAGAACGTTCTGGAAAAAATTACTAAAATAAAATCCTTGATCAACTGGTCACTATGCTGTGCATTGAATAGTGGATAGGAGATTAAACGAAAAGGACGTAACGAAGGAGTAAAAAAGTAGAAAGCAGATAAAAGGTAATATAGTAAAAAAAATATAGCCCTGTTTTTTCTTTTTCTTTTTTTGCGTACAGTTTAAGAAGGAGAAATTAATTAAAATGGATATTATTAGTCAGGAAACAAGAAAGGGAGTCAACAAAGGATGAAGAGGGAACATATTGTTTGAAGAAAGTAGCTCGATGATGGCCACAGAAATATTCTTAATTAAGGGTGGAAGAGGAATTAGGAGTAGCACTAGCAGAATTTGAGGAAAGATAATTATTTGAAGAGAAGGATTCTTTTTTTGTGAAAGGCGGGAGATTTCGGTCGGAAGTGAGAGGGAGCAGTCGACGGAAGATTAGAAGAAATATTGTTGGAAGAGGTCGAAGTTGAGGCTCGATCGACATACGAAAAGCCTGAGAAACCAAATTGCTCTTTTTGAATTGCGAAGCCTCTTGGAATGAGATATTTTCAAATGCCATAATACGTTTCATTTCTTTTTGCGTAAGCCACTCAGGGCAAGATCGATTATTGGAACAGTGTGCGCCTTTACATTTGCGGCAAGTGGGAGGAAGCTGTAGGTTGCTGCATTCCGAGACTGGGTGCCTGGAAGCATAGTGAGAACAGATGATAGAGGAACCACGACTGTGTTTCGTGATGTGTCCAAAAAGGAAACATTTAGATCACTGCGTAGGTAGACGAACGCTAGGAAAAACGAGGAATCGAATTTTGAATATCATAACGTTCTCCGGGAGAGAAGTGTTATGAAATCTGATTTCAATAAAACCAGTCGGAATTTTATTACCATCAGAAGAACGGTGTATGCGTCGAATAGAGGCGATAGGAATGAAGGATTCGATCCCTTTTAAGATTTCATCTTCAGAAAAGGACGGATGGATACGAGAGACAACAGACATTCAGCACAGAATCTGGAATATACGATTTGATATTGTGCGACACGAAAAAATTCGGATGAGATAGAAAGGAATTAGCGGAGGAGACGGAGAGAAACTTGACCGAGGCACGATCCGTACCTTGAGGGACAATGCTCGTGGGGGAAGAGGAAACGGAATTCATAAGCATGGCAAGAGCAACTTTCGACGTGAACAGTGAAAGGTCCTGGATGATCGGCTGAGAACAATAAAATATCTTTACTCTTATTATAATTATTTATACTATTCTTGTTATTGTTATTATTATTATTATTATTATTATTATTATTGTTGTTGTTGTTGTTGTTATTATTATTATTATTATTATTATTATTATTATTGTTATTATTATTAATAGTATTAGTATTGTTATTATTATTGTTATTGTTATTGGTAGTAGTAGTAGTATAAGAAGTATTAGTAGGAGAAGGAGTAGCAGTAGTACCAATGGAAGTAGAAACATTGTTACTCCTCTCGTTATAATTATCATTATTATCATTATTATTATTATTATTATTATTATTGTTTTCGGAAGCGCTTAAATCAGTTTGCGAAAGTCGAAATTCCTTTGAGGGCAAGGATGATTTAGGAGAAGAAGGACTGGGAAGTTTCCGTTTGTTAAAGGAATCCACTTCCATCAAACTGAGAAACAAACCGTCACGAGACGGTTCGTTAGAATTAGAAGAAGCCGCGGAGCGGCCCCCCTGAGACAAGCTCATCTATCCGATTAAGCCACTAAAATGAAGTAAACTACTGAAATAATGGAAAAACAAAAAAAAAAAAAAACAACAGAATAAGGAAAATTAAATAAATAAATAAAAATAAGAGTGCTATCAGTAAATGAAAGTACAGTTGTCAGAAGTTAGCGAATAATTAGTACGCTGCGAAATCGGAAACTTATAAATAGATAATAAAAGAACGGTCTCGCCGGTCTGTCGATTACAATGCGCTAATAAGGAAGACGCGAACGCGAACAAACAACAGATAGCCCACTCGATCGACAAACTAAATTCCTAAAGTTCAAACTCTATTCGATGTGCTACAATCAATGAGGGTGTTAAGGGCACGACGGTAACCGTCTAAAACCCAAAATAATGTACACTCTGCGAAAGTATGAAAAGAGAAAACAGTATTTTCCTGTCCAGTAAATGAGACATCTTAACCAGCTTCTGATCATCGGATTGTTGAAATTTTATAATTGATGATGACTGCGCGTATTTTAAAATGTGCCACACTGGTAATCAAAGAAGGCTCCCATGTGGTCTAGTGGTTAGGGTACCTGACTTTCACCCAGGAGGCCCAGGTTCGAATCCCGGCATAGTAACCACAATTTGTGTTCAATGGCCAGATACCGAAAGCCAGGCATAGAGAAAGGAGAAAAGAAAAGCAATCAGAGAAAGCCTTTTTTAAAAATACATTTCGACTTCAATATCGATTTCATTTAAATACATTTCAATGTTTTTCGAGTGTGATCATATTCGTGCGAATTTTTTAGAGTGGTTTTTGGGATTTTTATGTCGATAAAACACATGGCTGCACTATGTTAAGAGATACAGCTGTAACACAAATTTTCAGGTAATTATCGCTTTTGCGATAGCAACCAGGCTTGTTTGCACAGAAACAATAATTTTTAGGGTCAATGAAATACTTTTGATCTTGTGCTATTCGATATTTCAGTCGATTTGTAATTGACGAAATTTTTAACGAATAGATCATTTCCGCTCGGTTTACACTTTTGCAGACTAAATTATAAGGTTTCGTTTCAAGTGTCCACATTCATCAGCGCAGAAATGAAATATTTGAAATTGATAGTTTTTAGAAGTAGATCAACGCGATTCCGTGTCAATCAAACTGTTCCGAATGTGCCAATTAATATTTAACAAGGTGTTACGCAGTGACAAGCTAGTAGTTGCGATATCTGCCTATCACCGAGTCTTCGGAAGTTTTCTCCAACTGACGTTGCTGTTAACCATTATTCTACTTTTTTCAGGAACAACCACGTCACAATTTTTTTTCTTCTGTTAACGTTTCGAATAGCAATGCTCTATTCATCATCAGAACCCTAAACACAATAAACCAACTGAGGGAAACCCAGCCTTTATATAGAGATAAGCCAACAATCACGTCCGACCTTCTGATTGGCCGATACCACTTCCACTTTTTATCTGACCAATAATAGTCTTCCAATTAGGATCAACTTTTACACCATCATCCCTATTGAAATTTTTGTACTTTTCGATTTCGATAGCTTCTCGAATTAAACGTTTACTCGCGTTTTCAACTTTAGCTAATATTTTCACGTTCTGAAACTTAATCTCGCGTTTTGTTCGTTCCATATGGGTTCGGCTAACGCGGATTTTTCAAATAGTCTGTGTCGACAATCTGCCTCATGCTCTTCGATTCATTCATGTGTATTGCTCTGCCAGTTTGCCCCACGTAACTTAGACCACATGAACACGGAACTCTGTGTATACACCTGCTGAGGTAGGTCGTCCTTATTATTACTTAAAGAAATTTTTATTTTCTTGTTTACTCCAAATACTGGGCGAATTTTACTCTTTTCTTAAAATATAACTGATTCTGTCTGTAACGTTTCTAATATACGGCACGGTGACACTCGTAATAAACTCGTCCTTTTCTTTGCCTACTTCTTCATTTTTTATCTTCCCTTTCCGAAACCTAATTTATTAATTTTTCCGCTTCAAACTACTTATATCGATTTTTTACCATCACGTTTCTTATACTTCTTACATCTTTCTCAATATTTTCCGGTTCGCAAACTTTTTCTGCCCTTCTTATCAAAGTTCTTAAAACCCCGTACTTTTGACTCGGACAATGATGCGATTCCTTGTGTAAATATTTATCAGTATGGGTCGGTTTACGGAACACGGAGGTTTTTACACCACGGTTAAGGTGCTTGGCTACCAAGCTGGCGGTCACGGGTTCGAGACTTGTCTCGTCCCGGATCCAAGTCGCTCCCAAGCTTACCCAGCCTGAAATAATTGGGTACCAGAGAAATCTGGGAAAGTAAAGGCGGCCGAGAGAAAGGAACTGGCCCCCCTACTCTCATTAGTGCCGTTGGGCTTAGTACATTGTGAACCTTAACTTCACAATCCCAAGGGTATGGAACTCACTTTACTTTTACTTATCTTTCCCAAACTGCCACACCACAAACATGTCATCCACATATCGCAACCACAGCTTACTTCACGATTTTCTTTTCTAAATCCTCCATAAAAATATTTGCGAAAATCGGTGCTAGGCGTGAGCCCATTGCCATACCCTCGTTTTGTTTGTAAATTTTCCCACTGCAGGCAAACACACATTCGCATGTACCACATTCAAGAGTAAATTCATAATTAGTTTATACAAAAAAAAAAAACACTTATTTCGTCCCAATGGGAAAATTTACAAACAAAACGAGGGTATGGCAATGGGCTCACGCTTAGTACCGATTTTCGCAAATAAACCGAAGCGAAACAGCAAGAATAGAAGAAAACCTAGAAAAATAACTGAGAATAGGGCAAGATGAGTTAAATATGGCGACAAACTAGTTTCGCTACTGATGGAGACAATAATAGAAGCGCTTCCTTTATCCGGTTATTAATCTAGGTCTGGCACAGGTTATTATCAATTGGTACGATTGTCGTTGTTATTATTTTCATTTTCGCGTCATTGTCATAATAGAGGAAATGGCATTTCAATTTGCGCGACCGGCCGATGCAATGCGACAGAGGGGGCGCCCTGGTAATTTATCGAGTTCAATGTTGGTTCCAGTGGCAGGGTATAGCTTTGCGCTTGCGAGACAATAAAACGAGTACGGAAATAAATAAAAATAAATAAGAGACACCGCAGCTGAAGGGAGCCTGCGAGTTTCGGAAATAAATCTACATCTGTCTTTGCAGCTTTCGCGCTCCTCGCTCTCTCTACGGAAGACGGTTCTCGATGGAAATGTGTTTTGCCTTATTCCAGCATCGTCTAAAATGCCAAACGAAAATGCCGCCACCTACCCCCGGCCGTGTTTCGGCCCGGGCGCTGGAAGGCGGGAGCGCGTTTGATTTATTATTCGTCTCGAAAAAATGCTACGCTATAAATGTTGCGCTGGAAAATGAATAAGAAGGAAATTTCTTAACGTATCCTTTCGAAACATTTGCCAAAATGCCAGTTGCCTCCCCAATTTGTGCCCCACAGGGTACTTTGCCCGGTACCCGTTCGTTTCCAGTCCGGCGTGGTAGTCGTCGTCGTATAATTTCTCACTCGTGCCGAAGCCTCTCGTCTTCGTTAGCCGTCCATCTTCCATCTCTCCGTTCGTTGTGCGCGCTGGTCTTTTATGTCATTGCCCCTCCTGTCGCCTGACCATCTCTGTCTATCCTTCGAAGTAGACGCAATTGCTAGGCCGCCGGCACCGTTGGGCTAAACACCTTCGAGCGCCGAGTCGAGGCACCGGTGTAGCAATGAACGCGTTAAATCTGTTAGACACGTGAATTCATTTTTTACATCAGCCGCTCCAGTCCGCGATTAACTTGCATCGGTACCGCTGCCCGCGGACCGCATGGAATATAAATTTTTCTTCGGAATTCTAATATCATCGCTGTTGTCGAAGGTGTAGGACGAACGCAGTCCGATTTAATTTTACGATCGTTACCGCGCTCTCTATCTTGCTCTTCGCGGCAAACTTCCATATTAAATCGAAACGCTGCTGACGTCTCTATAAAAAATTCTAGGCCATATCGTGTTTTTAATAAAATTCCCGCCAGAACGCTGAATGGCAAACCTGACAGAGCACGTTAGACATCGCCACCTACATCTCTGCCAACACCCTGCTACCGTACTCGGGAATAAAACAGCGAACAAACCATTCATTCACACCTAATTACACTTATTACCACTGTTTCCACTCGCAGAAAAAACTGTTATGACGCACCCAAAAGCTCTGAAACTGGAATAAAACCTAATCCTCCTTCTTTTCAGTCAGATTGATCAACTCCACTGGCTGAAATGTTCGAATGGTTGCTCAAGTGAGGGTCACGCCTGCCTATTAACTCGCGCAACATAACTATGTTTAATCCAATGAGCTAGTTGACGAAAAAAGGGAGGAACATGAATCTGAGAAACGAATTCAATTTTTCAGAAGTTAATGTTGATTGTGGATCGGAAATTAGTTTCATTCTAGACGGTAGTAGTAAGTTTTAACTAACTGCGATCTAACCCTTAGGTAACGTCTGTGCGCGTATATCGAAACATTAAATTAACGTAGATTTCTTCTTTCCTGTATTATGTTCAACTAAAACCAAAGACAAGACATCATATTTGAACCTGTTTTCGAAATAACTTCTATATATGTGCATATTTATACATAATATGTACATATATATATATAGATTATAGATACATATCTCTCTCTTTATATACATATATATATATATATATATATATATATATATATATATATATATATATACAGTAAGTTCCAAAAATATTCGGAAATCATTAAGAAAAATAATTATTCATTTATAAATGAACAATCGCAATAGGGTTTAATAATCAAAATTTCGTTGTAAGCATGTGTAGTACATCTAGCATGATACAAATGCACAGCGTAATAATAAAAAAAGAAAAAGAAAAGGAAAACCCCCGAAAAATTTAAATATTCGGAAACTATGAAACAATACGTGTGCGGTAGAGCTGCGTGCGGAACACACGTGCTGAACACGCTTAATCAACGTTTTTCCCATTCTGAGACACAGCGTGGCATTTTTGAGTGCGTTAACTGTTTAATGAACGGTACGGATAATCAAATAGTGACGGCTGGTTTGAAAATCTGTAGAAAATCGTGCAGTATTTCGGTTGAAATGCGTCAGTTAGTTATTTTTAATCATTCAAAAGGTCTGAACGGACTTGAAATTTCGAAATTATTGAAAATATCAAAAAGTACCGTGTACGATATTATTTACTGGTTCAAGAAACGAGATAGAATTGAATCTATTCGGCAGACAGGAAGACCGCAGAAACTGTCTATTCAAGATCAGCGGTTCGTCGCACGAACAATAACGAGATCTCCGAAAATAAGTGCACCAAAAATAGCTATTCAGATAAATACAAGGATTGAGAAAAAAGTTTCATCACAAACCGTTCGTAGAGTAATAAAAAGGAATGGGATAATTCAAAGACTATAAGAAAAAAAACTTGTATTTCTAAAGTAAATAAAAAAAATCGATTGGAATTCGCAAAACAATACGCTTCCGTTAATAAATCGTTTTGGAATGATGTTATTTTTACGGACGAGTTTAAGTGTTCAGTATTGACGGAAGCGATGGAAAGCAAAGAGTTTGGTGCAGACCTAATAGAGAATTTTTGGAGAAAAAATTAAATCCAACTGTAAAACACGGCGGCGGTAGTCTCATAGTTTGGGTATGTTTTGCGGCAAGTGGAGTAGGCGCGTTGGTTAATATTGAAGGCAATATGAATGCCAATATGTATATTGATATTTTAAAAAACAATCTTGCTCAAAGTGCGACTAAATTAGGTATATCGAAGTCATTTAAATTTTACCAGGATAAGGATCCGAAACACAAAGCTCGAAAGACACAAGAATGATTACTTTATAACTGTCCGAAAGTGTTGAAAATGCCTCCGCAATCACCTGATTGCAACCCGATTGAGAATTTGTGGTATTACTTAGATAGACAAGTGCACGAAGCCCCTATTTCGAATAAAAATCAATTAAAAGAACGTCTTAGGGAAGTATGAGAACAAACTCCCGTCATATTACCTGAATAAGTTAGTTTCGTCGATGCCTGATCGTTTGGAAGCCGTTATCGAGATAAAGCATACACAGTATTAACGTGTTTCGGTTTGACTAATTTTATTCTATTTTTTTTTTTTTTTTTTTTTTTCAAATCAAATAGTTTATTATTATTGTTATTGTACAAATTTCCATCTATGCGCAGAAATTGCGCGAGCGATGGAGTAATAAAAACAATAAAAATAACATTGAAAAGTGAAAAGAAAAGAAAAAGATAATTTTGAACAAATTAAAGTTCTACAAAAGAAAAAATAAAATAAAACTTTTCTATGCTTTTAACGCAAAATGGCGGTTAACGTAAGGGGGATAAACTGTTAATACATTATGCCGGGCGTGTGTAATAAAGATTTAAAAAGAAATGTAGGTTTAAGCTGAAATGTACAATAAGATAAATTACAATAAATAAAATAAATTGAAATAAAATAAAATAAAGTAAAGTCGACTGATTTATAACTGAACGGCAAGGATTTAAGTGAAAAGTCGGGAAAAAGAAAGAAAGAAAAAGGAATAGATGTAGGAGAGTGTAGGAATGATAGGAAAATCAAATAATGTAACTTAAATGGACGCATCAAATTATCATTTGTTGTCTGTGAGATCAGAAAAGTACTCTAATAAACACTTCCGTCTTTTTTTGTAATTTTTTAAATCATTCTTAATGTGATGCGGCAAAAGGTTAAATATTAAGGGGGCCATATATAAGGCTTGGTTCCTTGAATGGAATTTCATTAGTTTGGGCATGATGGCCATTTCTTTTCCACAACTCCTTGTACTACCTTCTTTTATCAATAAGTTAAATTCATTATTGTATTTCAGCATAAATAGTAATAACTGTGTTTTGTATAATGTTTGAACATTTGGGAAAGTATGGTTAAATTGCCTGCATTTATTTTTATTAATAAGTCTCCAAATTTTATTATGCAAATAATTTATCTGTGTTGTAATATATATATTTGGCTGCATTACCCCAGTGTATCAGCCCATATATTAGCACAGGCTTATACAGG
This sequence comes from Icerya purchasi, assembly GCA_039619475.1. Lineage (NCBI taxonomy): Eukaryota > Metazoa > Arthropoda > Insecta > Hemiptera > Monophlebidae > Icerya > Icerya purchasi. The sequence goes on along the minus strand of CM077115.1, from coordinate 291,905,929 downwards.
GAATTGTATAACTGATACATATGTTCCTCGCTGAAGTGCTCAGATAAGTAATAAAAAATATAATTTAGTTTTCTTAATTTAGCCGCAAGGAAATCTGTGTGCTTATTCCATGTCAATTTGTAATCCAGCTTTATTCCTAAGTACTTTACCTCAAACACTCTTTCAATTTCAAAGTTATTATCTAAACAGATCTTATTGAAATCGCTCATGAAATGTGTTACATGGCTGTAAGTATATCATAAATTTTGTTTTTTTTAAATTTACTACCAATCTGTTTGCCCTAAACCAATCTACTACAATTTTAATGTCTCTATAAGCTAGCTGTTGCAAAATGTGGGTATAACGTGAACTTAATACAATTACTGTATCATCCGCATATGTGAATATTTTTCCAGATATTTTTAGGTTACATAATTCATTAATATAAATGAGAAACAGAATGGGACCCAATATGCTACCTTGGGGCACCCCAAACTGCTGTGTTGTGGTATTACTGTATACTCCATTAATTTTAGTTATATATTTTCTGTTACTCAAATATGATTCAAACCAATTATATATGAAGCCCCTAAATCCATACGAATACAATTTTACCAAGAGGAGTTTGTGATCTACTATATCAAATGCTTTTCTTAGATCAAAATATACAGCTAGACACGATTTACCGGTTTCAGTATGTTCAGTGATGTAAGATATATGCTTAAATAATGCAATGTCAGTTCCTTTTCCCTCTAAGAATCCATGCTGATTTATACTTCATAATCCGCTTTTTAATTTCAAAAATTTTTGATATTGTGGGCAGTATACATATTGGTCTATAATTCATCATTTCGCATTTGTCCCCACCTTTATATACTGGAGTAATTGTACCTAATTTTAAAATACTAGGAAATGTACCACTTTTTATGGATTTATTGAAAAGGTATGTTAGAAGTTTGACAAAAAATTTTATATTTTCTTTTATTAATGTAAATTTGAGCGAATTTTAAATTTCCGAATATTTTTGTTGCCCGTTTTTTAAACTGATATTTTATTTTTAACAAAGGCTGTGTTAATTTATTTAATTTTTTAATTTCATTATTATTTATGTGTTATGTTAGATATATAGTAGACGAGTGTATATCACTTTTTTTATTTATAAATCATTGTTTGTTCATTTATAAATGAAAAATCATTTTTCATAATGTATTCCGAATATTTTTGGAACTCACTGTATATATATATATATATATATAAACTCAACCATTTTGGCCTCGCAAGGGGCTGTGCCCCTTGACCCTTCTCGCTTACATTTTTGTCTCCTTTTCATATATCTTCTGTTGTTTTGTTTTTTAATACATTCTTCCTAAGATCAATATATTGTAAAAGAAAAAGAACTATATCGAAAGTAGTGGCACCCAAAATTCGGAAACAGGTGGAAAAGTCCTGCAACGGAAACGGTGAGATCGGAACTGAGGCCCTGGAATAAGTATCGTAGACTCAAAGACCGGGAGTCCGAAAAGACTTCTGCGATGCAACATGATTAATGATCTTTGTATAACGACGGCATCCGTGCTGGGACAATAAATCTATATATACATATATATATATATATATATGCATATAGATACACACGTATATGTATACTCACATAAGAAAATTAAAGAAATATTTTGTTTTAATAATAATTTTATATTCGTTTCGGGCCAAATATAATTAATTATTATGCATTCATTTCCAAAATAAAATTAGTAGATTCTTTATCCTGGATTGCTTTTGTGTCTCTTTAAAAAGCATGTTTCATCATACTAAAAAAAAGTTAATTTCATCATTTGATTGACTGAATCGTGTTGCTTGATTCTCAGCATCATGCCTATATTGTACCTACCTACTCATTATGCAAATATAAACATTCTGCAGTTTGAATGTGTATGAAACACTACCCTTCAAAATTATTATTTAAATGCAGTCCACTTACTGTCCATACATCAGTATTATAGCCAAGTACGTTTGTTTTAACAAGTTATTAGTAGCTCCCATGACCCCGATGTGGTGGTCAGTCGTTCGAGCCACTTAGTTATCGCATCGCATCATATGGAGACATGAAGTAAGTCTCACGTATGACACTTAATTGTCGCAAACAGATTTCGAAAAGAAAAATATAGATATTTGATTTTGCTGAAAACAAGCTATTTTACTCTTGTGTTCCGCATTACTGTTGTGAATTTGTTAAGACACCTTTTATCGTGTCCTAAAAGTAGGCTAATCTTCTTAAAACCAATAAAGAAAAAAAAAAAGTTAATTTTTGAAATATGTAGATAAAATTTTTACGTAAACTTACCGTGTGACGCAAAAAACATTTAAAGGAATTTATTTAACTAACTACCGAAGTGTAATTGGTTAGGCAGCGGTGTCTGGATTGGAACCACCACGCATCAAAAATATCGCAAAATATCCCTTGCACTTTCGAGTTCGTAAATGGTGAGATCAAAGAAAGAAAAAAAAGTAAAAAAAAGCTACTTTAATAAATTTAACAGTCGCAGTTTTTTCAATCATTTCCATAATGATACGGAAATCAGAAGTGAAATAATTTTTTAATCAGCTAAATTATAGATAAGCATAGTAAATCAGCCCCAGAGAGATATTTGGATCATCTTTTTTTTTTTTTTTTTTTTTTTTTTTTTGGCCCGAACAGAACAGTTCATTTGGCCAGCAAACTACGACACGACTAGATATTAAAAAATACTAATAATAGAAAATTCAGGAAGAGAAATTTCATTCATTCTACATTATGGCCGCAACTGCTGGCAGTGCCCACAATGCTCAATGAAACAAAACAGAAACAAACAAGATTTTTCCATTCTGGAAAAAGGAGCAAAAGAAAAAATAGATAAGTAGATAAATATTTCTATCTCACATTATGACCACAGTTGCCTGGCAATGCTCACAATGCATTATGAGAAAAAGGAGGTAGTCACAGCCACACTGGACAAAGACTACAATAATGTAAGAAAAAAAATAAGTAAAATAATGGAGAGAAAAGAAAAAAAAGAAAAAAAAAAAAATCAAACAACAATCCTGTTTCTTTCAATAAACCTAAAAAGGACAAATAAAATTTTATCACTGGAACAGAGAAGATGAAAAACACACAATGGAGAATAAACACCACAGGACATGAGGTCCTTAGAAAACGCAAGTCTCGCGTCATCGAACTGGGTGCAATTAAATAACAAGTGATTAATGTCTTCTCTAAAATTTTGTCGACAATAGATATTACAACCGGTGCAGTGCCCAGTGTTTGAAAAATTTAAACCCAATCGGCAATGGCCGGAGCGGAGCCTACACACAACGGTCACAAACCTACGGGTCAAACTAACTGGGACACTAATGCGGTAAAACCAAGGTATGGACGGCAAAGATGGTTGGACCATATGAAAATATTTACCAGGTCCTTGCTCTCTACAAATAAGACTTATCCAATCCGCATGGTTATTTCTTTTGGCTTTATCTAGAAGATCGAAGGATGGGATAAATGGAAACTTAATACCTGATCTAACACCTTCTTTTGCGATTAAATCAACACGGTCACCAAGTGGTACCCCACAGTGACCCGGAACCCAACAGAATTTAATGACTCCTCCAAGTTCGGAAATATTAAAATACTTTTCCTTAATTTCATAAATAATTGGATGGCAATTACATTCAAAGTTACTTCTCTGAAGCGACAAGAGAGAGCTAAGGCTGTCCGAAAATACTACAAACTCCCCCTTGGACTGCAACACGTTTTTCACAAACTCTAACGCTTTTTCAATTGCAAGAAGTTCGGCCGTGAAAATCGAAGCTTCTGGAGGTAATTTAAATTTCTGCTCAGTGATACCTTCTATAAGAAACCCGGCCCCTACGCCTTCATTAAATCCACGGAATTTGGCACCATCGGTAAAGATCAACCGATAACCGGGGTATAATTCTTTCGCGATACCTAGAAAAACGGAGTTCACAATGTTACCAGGTAACAGATGCAAATTCTGGCTTTTAAAGGTGTTAATATTGATGTCCAGTGTGATAAGATTAAGGTCGTATCTGAAATTAAAATAATTGGAGGGAGAAGATGGCACAAGAGCTGGACTATAATTATAATACATCCTAGTTCTTTTGAGCAAGAGCGGCATTTTCTGGGGAACAAATCTCCAATCACTACTTACCTGCATTATCTTACTTATAAACTGCGGATATTTGTAATTACAATACTTAAGTACAAATTTATCTGTTAAATAATTTCTTCTAATGTTCAGAGGAGCAATTTTGGTCTCCATTTGTAGACCGATGGTAGGGGACGACCTGACATTTCCCGTGATTAATCTTAAGCCAAGATTCTGTAATGAATCTAACTTTCTAAGCTGGAACTTTGAGGCCGATCCATAGAAAATCGCTCCATAATCCAATTTCGATCTAATAAAGCTTTTGTATAGCTGGCTTAATATGACCGGATCACTTCCCCACCATGAATTGCTTATAGCCTTTAAGGGGCTATACGATTTAATTACAAGTTCAACTAGTTTTTGAATGTGAAAAGTCCATGTTAGTTTAGGATCTAAAAACAATCCTAAATACCTAACATGCCTAGTGAATTTAATGAATTGGTTTTGAATTAGAACACGTATTTGTTCGTAGTCAAATGGTCTAAGTGAAAATACGGATACCGAAGATTTGGCAAGGGATATTTCAAAATGAATCTTCTCAAAGGAATTAAAGCAAATATCCATAGATGTTTGACTTGCCTGAAGACATTTAATAAGGCAGTTATGTTTAGAATATATTAAGAAGTCGTCCGCGTATGACAAAATTCGGGAGAAATTTGGTATTTGAATATTAAAGAGAGGTAATATATACAAATTAAAGAGAAGCGGACTCAGAACGGCACCTTGGGCAAGACCTTTATAAGTTGTGCGAACTTCAACCTGTTTGGATACGGGGTTAAGAATATGGAGGGATCTACATAAAAATAAACTACACAAAAGTTTAGCCATGGGAAAAGGAATATTAACTGCTATTAATTGATTGAAAAGAACGGGGATGGAAACATTATCGAATGCCCCCTGAATATCAAGGAATGTTGCCACCAAGAAGCCTTTTTCTTGGAAAGTAGAGTAAACATCCCCCAAGAATGATGCTACACAATCTTGGGTACCCAAATGTGGGCGGAATCCAAACATTCCCTCCGGAAGTATCTTCTGTCTCTCAATCCACCACATCAGTCTGTTCTTAATTACAACCTCGAAAACTTTCCTAAAGCAGGAGGCCAAGGAAATCGGTCGAAATGATGACGCCTGGTTGAGAGATTTACCAGGTTTGGGAATCGGAATGACTAGAAAACGCGACCAGTCAGAAGGTATTAAACCAGACACTAATAAATTGTTATATATTTCTAATAGTATATTTTTGGCGTAATTACTTAAATTCTGTATAACTGAGTAAGTAATACCATCCAAACCCGGGGAAGAATCTCGTTTCTTGTTTAAAGGAATAAAAACCTCTTCATACGTAATTGGACGGAGCAGAATATGAGATATCATAGGTGCAGTATTTCCTTCCCCGGCCAGCTCCTCCCTCATTGGAACATAAGGGGGAGAAACTGCGTTTGAAAAGTCAGTAAACCAACTGTCATTTTGAATCACTCGACCGTGAGAATGTGAATTTTTAAAACGCTTAGTTAGATTCCAAACTTCTTTTAAAGGAGTGTTTCTGTTAAACTTCCTACAAAAATCCCTCCAAGAGTTCCTTTTGGTTTTTTTTGAGGAGTTTTCGCGTCTCCCCTGCAATTTTCCTATATGTAAGATAAGCTCCCATTGAGCCAACTGCCCTAAAAGTGCGCAAAGCATCGTTTCGTTCTTTAACTTTAGTCTCGCATTCTCCATTCCACCAAGGAACAGCAGGTTTATTCCCTTTATACAAGGATGCCTTAGGCATGGAGCACTGTAGCGCTGAAAGAACAGCATCATAAAATGTATAGTATTTGTCTAAGGAGTTACTCACAGAATTAATTATTACCAGATTTTGATCAACTAACTCGCGAAATTTATTCCAGTTCTCTTCCATGAATTTCCAACGCAGTATATTATTTTCAGATTGATATGGCTGTCGATAAGATGATAATTGGGTTGTTCGTATTTATAGTGATCATAATGGGAAAGTGATCACTACCTAAAGACGTTAGTAGAACTTCCCGTGTACAATCGAGCGCTATTGAGGATGATGCTAGGGTTAAATCAACAGGGTTATTCACATGAAGGGGATTTCCAAGTTTGGTTTTGGAACCATCATTCAATAAGCACAGATCTGAATTAATGATGAGGTCAAGTACAGCTGCCCCTTTCGCATTATTACGGTCACAACCCCAGCACACACTCAGAGCGTTGAAATCTCCACCCACCAAAATGGGGATATTATTATAACCCTCCAACGCATCCAAGAATGTTGAGGAGTCTATAGAATGATTTGGGGGAGAGTAGTACGAAATAAATATTCCGGAAAATTGACCAATAGTAACAAGAACGCTGACTGCATTTGATTTGGTACTATTGTTACTAGTTGATAAATCGAGATTAATCACCTGGTACTTGATTCCGAACTTAATTAAAATGGCCGTACCCCCGTAGCCATCCTCTCTGTCGTCTCGAAAACAGTGATAATTGGGAATGTTAAAAGATCTGTTCTTGGATAGCCAAGTTTCTGAAAGTAGAACAATATCAATATCCTCCTGAGACAGAAAGATTTCTAGGTCACCTTTATTAGAAAAAATGCTGCGTGCATTCCACTGCAACACCCGGATCATGTCGAAAAGAGTGAGTTTAAAATGATCGCGAATTACCCTGTTTATATATCTATATTGCTACATATACATAAATATGTAACCGCTAAATGTATAAAATAAGTTAGTATATACTAAAAGAAATATATAATTAAATATAATATAAAATCGGAAAATTAATTGTTGGCTGAAGTAGCCTTACCAGTTTTTTTGTTATTGGGAAGAGACTTTAACCCTTTAGAATTCACCACATTGGAGATTTTGGGATCCAAACCCTTTTTGCTTATGTTATTTGTATTACTTCTCAATATTGGTTGAATTGGTTTCGGCTCGTTGTTAGTTAAAGTTGTGCTGTTGGTTAGTTTGGACGAACTAGGTTGTCTATCTAACTTTTTTGGACTGGAATAATTTGTTTTTTTCCCTTCGTCAGAAGCCGCAAACGATACGGTACGTTTGAGACGGAAATCTGAGATAGGAATTAATTGCTTTGAATCAATGTATCCAGTCTTTCTTATCGGTTTGGGTTTAAATGAAGCGATAATATGAGATTCATTTTCGTGATTACTCTGCGAAATAGGCGGAAAATTATTTTCTTCAGATAAGAGAGAAAAACGGTTTCTTCTAACAGTATTGGAATAGAGATTTTCTTGTCGATATAGAGAAGGTATTTCTAATGAGGCCTCTTGAAAGCTGAGGTTATGTGACGCCATAAGTTCATTTATTTGAGTTTGCCTTCTTCTTTCTGGACACGAAGTATCGGTGGTTCTATGCTGATTTTTGCAAAACACACAAATTGGAGATGCACTAGTACAAGCTTCTTCCGAATGTTCTTTTCCTCCGCAGCGCAGACACCTGGAATTGCTCTTGCACTGTCTGGCTAGGTGACCATATCGGAGACATCGGTAACACTGACGCGTACGTCGAACAAATGGTTCACAAGAGAACCTGACGTTCCATAAAAAAACATGTGATGGTAAGGACTGGCCTTCAAACGAGATCAGTACAGAAGAACTTGGGAAATATTTAATTTCGCCCTCGATATTAGCTCGTCTATTTAATCGCTTAATGTTATTAACTACAAACGGGTAGGAGTCAATCATTTCCATGATTTGATCAACGGAATACTCGATATCCACTCCCTTAAGAACACCAAACCGTGAGACCAGATGTGCCGGAATAAAAGCTCTATACCCGCTCGTAAGAAAGCAAGAACAAGAAACTAAATTATTGGCGGAATGAGGTGACGACAATTGAATAATAACTCTATTCCGGCCTACCTTCTTAATTTCAATAATATCTTTCCATAAATTATTTATTTTTAATATTTCGGCGATTTTTAACGCACTAATGGCTAGTCTGATTGAGTCGGGTTGATAGGCTTTTTCAATAAAAACTTTAAAACCTTTATCGCTATGAGTGGAATTTGTATCAGTAGGATAAAAGTTAGAAATGTAATTACGAGGTTCTGAAAGAGCCGAGTTGTTCGTGCTATTGTTATGACCGGCTTCATTATTTGTCTTATCAAGATTACTGTTGCTATCATTATTGTTATCACTAGTTACGGATTCTTTAGACTTACTTAACTGAGCCGTCTGCGAGATGTTGCTTTCGCCGTCTTCATCGCTAATAATAGTTGTAAAATTACTTACCTCGGTGCACAGCGTACTGTTACCTGTTTCCCTTAACTTGATGGGGGGATCTTTCCCCCCATCCTCGTCCACGTCCATGTGCGGTGTTAACCACCTGCAACACCGAAAACTTGACGACCGAGCAGAAAGAAGAAAAAGAAAGGAAAGAGAGAGACAGAGAAAAAAAAAAAAAAAGGTACTACGAATTCGTTGAAATAAGTAAACGGTTTTATCAACACGAACGCGATAGAACACACTTTCGTCAACGAACCCGACAAATCGATGAGGATCATCTCTTGAGAGTATGTTGGTATTAATAAGATACGTCGGTCCTGCATTGAATAAATCGAAAAAAAAAAGAAAAAAAAAAGAAAAAAAAAAAAGAACGAAAAATCCCAAAATAATTGTTTTCTCAAAAACTGCTCAACCGATTAGAATGAAATTCGAACACATCATAAAGATATATAAAGCCTATACTCAGAAAAAATAACTGTTCATAATCTTTATAACAACCACTAGAAAGAGGCAATTTTTTCCGCAATTATTTTTTTCTTCATGATAATGTTTTCGTACAATTTTGAAACTGTTTTTTTTTTTTTTATATATATATATATATATATATATAGTCTTTTTTAATGTAGAATAACCTCTCAAATTCGCAAACTGATTGAAAAGGTTACGCCATACCGAAAAAAACTAAAAACTGACTTTTTTTAATATCAAAACTGATGATTCGATTTCTGTTTTTTTGTTTACTTAATTTAATTTATTTACTTGTTTGTTTTTTTACCTTTTTTTTTTATTATTTTTTTCTTTATTATTGATTTAATATACCTTATTCCTTTCTCGGCCTCCTCTAACAATAAACCCTTTAAAACCAATTTAAGTTCAAGTTTGATGGAATTGACGTTTCCGCAAAGCGTAAATCGCCCAGCCATCTGTCTCCGGTCGCGTCATTTCCTCAGACTGAACTAGAAAATTTTACTACTACTAATAACAATCAAATCAAATCAAATGGTTTTTATTATTATTACGTCACAATTTATTTTCGTTAACGTTTCGGTCTGGTTCTGATGATGAATAGAGAGCACTGCTATTCGAAACGTTAACGAAAATAAATTGCGATGTGGTTGTTACCGCCTAAAAATAAAACTAAATTTAAATTAAATTGTAATAATTATGTATTTTTAAAACATTTTTAAATTTCCATAAAGGTCGCTATTTGATTTTCTTTATGAAACAAGGGGTGTTTCTCAAATCTATTGCATAGCGTAAACGATTTTACGTAATAATATAATCCTCCCCCCAAATGTCCTTCTGGATCCGCCCCTGGTAATTAAAATTCTATCACAGTACTTAGGAAAACCGAGTTCACAGTATGACCAGGCAACTGATGCAGATTTTGGCTTTTAAAAGAGTAAGTATTAATGTCTAATTTGATAAAGTTAAGGTCGTAGCTTATAACAATTTGATGGAAAAATTTGTAGAGTTGGGCTATAAGTGTAATATTAACTTATTCATTTGGGCAGGAGCGGGACTTTGTGGTGATACAAATCTCCGCTTGTTATTTAACAAATCGTTTTACTTGTGAGTTGCGAATATTTGTAACTGCAATAAAGTACGATTTTATCAGTTAAATCATTGTAATTTGTGATGAGTAATTTTTTAGTTCCCATCTGAAGAAGGCAGACAGTACAGGACAACCTGATGTTACTCGTAATTAGTCGAAAACCAAGATTATGTAATGAATCCAACTTGTTGAGTTGGTCTCGGAAACAGGCCAATAAAAAATAGCACCATAATCTAATTTCAATCTAATGAAGCTTTTGTCTTAAGGGTACACCGCATTAATAGTCTTTAAGAAATTATTATATGATTTAATCGGAAGTTCTGCCAACGATTGTATATGAAAATTCAATGTTAGTTCCTGGATCTCAGAGTAAACTAAATACCTTCGACATGTTTAATAACATTATTATGGTGGTTTTGAATGAGAACGCGTACTTGTTGACGATCAAATGGTCTGAGGAAAAATACAGATGTAGAAAATTTCGAGTGAGATATTATAAAATTAATTTTCTCAAAAGAATTATAATGCATATTAATAGATGCTCAATTTTTCCGAAGACATCCAGTGAGACAATTAAGTCGTTTTTTGTATTATATCAAGAAGTCATCTGCGTACGACGATTGAATATTAAAGATTGGCAAAATATACGTAATTATTTAAATTTAAAAGAAGCATATTCAAATAGAACCTTGCGCGGGATCTTTATAAACCGTGCGAATTTCAATCTGTTTGGAAACAGGGGTGTAGAATATGAAGTGATCTATACATAAAAGTGGACTTGTTAAAAATTTAGCGATGGAGAAGAGATATGTTACCCATTATTAATTGTGTCGAAACGGATGAAAATAGAAACATTAAGCTCCTTGAATATCTTAGAATGTTGCCACCAAAAATTCATTGTCCTGAAAATTCTTTGTACGCGGTACAATAATCTCGTTTATTTAATACTCTTTGTTTTCACGTGTTTTGCATGGATCGATGTGGTAAAATGGAGCTTAATAAATAAATAAAAGAAATAATAGTAATTCTTTTTTCAGCGCGAATATTATCATTACAATATCTTTGATGTACGTTTAATAATAATAATAATGTACGGTTGCACTGTTCCAGAAAATACGGACAAAATTAACGACTACTGGAACAGTCCGGGAAGGCCGAGAGGTTTACTATTTCCAGCCGCTGATTACATAACAATGGTGATGACGAACCCAGCATTCCGACAAAGATTGATCTCGAAATTATCTCGATACGACATGATAGTAGGCGTCGTGCCAGCCGAAAGTTTCTTTCTGTTTACCAACGACGATATACAGTACGGCATAGAAGCCGAAAAAAGGTCAAAGATACTGCACAACTTTATCCGCAATAATTATAAGTAAGTATTGCTCGCTTTCGATTTCATTTGATTTTTCTGTATATCTCGGTAACATAGATAAGAGAAGAAAAAAACAAAACAAAACCGAGTTAACCGATAAAAACAGACGGATTTAAATAGAAATTTACACAATTATTTGAAAATCATTTACTTTCATAATTTTACGATAAAATATTTTCCAATATATTTAAATTAATGTCCGAAAAGCGAAAAAACCGAAGAAATTATTTAATTTTGGAGCTGTGTTTCTGTGTCGATTAAACGGCAACAATGAATTGTAGTTATCTGGGGGCATAGTGGCATAGTGTTGGGAATAAATCTGTGTAAGATCGATTTGACTTTTACGAGATCTACCGTCGACATTAGATTTTCTTTTCTTTAAAAAAATAACTCCACGTTGAGAAATAGTGTTCACATGCCCGCAATAGGGTAGGTTAAATATAAAAATATAGCTAATAATTGCGGGAACAAATATTACTAACGAGACATGACATACTACTTAATTTTCTAGTAACACAACAAGGTAATTTCCCTGTTCAGTTATATTAGCAGTGTAGCGGTCGCGCGAACTACAATAGTAGTCCAGCACTTTTGTTTTGTCAGTTATTTTAAAGTTTCGCCAATTTGGATGATGAAGTTTTTAGGTTACCTTCCTGTTAGAATCTGACGCATGTGACATGTCGTGGTTTTTGTTCTGCACTTTCCCTATACTTCTTAAGTTATTTACACGTTTTCCCGCGATTTATCAGTAACGTAAAAGTAGCTAACGTGTAATGCTAATAGTTTTGCATTGCGATTCGAATGTTACTGTAATTTTAGCTCGAGCCGTATGAAGTTATGATTTTGTTTTATCATATTATTTCTCTAGTCGCTTAGTAAATAAATTATTTAAATTTTTAAGTTATTTCATATTTTTTCTTGTCACTTTTTGTACTTTGTGTAGTGAACGGGTGAATTTTGTTTTTTTAATCGTTGCAAAGAACACGGTGACTCGGGTCGCAGCGAGCAGCAGATCTCACTCTGCTTTAATACGTTGTTTTTTTTTTTTTTGTATTTTTTCTTATTCTAATACAAAATATGAGTTACACACTTGATAAAGTTTCATACGTTCCAAGCAAGGAAAAATCAGTTATTCTGATATCATCAATGCATTTTGACAAAAATATCGATCAACCTACAAACGAACAAAAAAAAACTGAAATCGTCACAACCTAAAATGAAATTAAATGTGAAACTCCCGTCGTTGGCCACTAACAGTATTTTTCAATCTCTTGAATATTGGTGGAATTAATGCTTTCAATATATACACAGATAATAATAATACTAATAACATTACAAACCGAAGAAATTTTTCAAAAAACGTTAGCTTTCGAATTGATGAAACCAGCTATTGACAAACAAATTAACCAGCAGCAGATGATACCCAGGCAAATCAAGGAACATAGTCAGCAACTGCTGAAGTTTGATAAAGATGAATATACTACTCCTGAGGGAAAGAGAAAAACACCGGGTCGTTGTTATTTATGTAAAATAAAATAAGTAAAATACAGAAGAGGTGTTTGAAATTCATACTCCCCCATTGGAAGCAAAACGTCCCTGAATCAATTATGTGTGAAAGGAAAACAACGAAATGTCCCCAAAGATGTACTATTATTATTACAGACTACTAGAATTTAACGTCAATAATATTAAATTACCATCTAGGCAAAAAACTCGATTGACAAGAAACCAAAGTAATACATACTACATCTATCCTCGTGGGGTAAATCTGCGAATTGATAATACAGATGATTCGGTTTTAATTAAATTAATAAGTACAATCCCGAACCGTATAGTAGAGGAAAAAAGAATTGGTACCTGGAAAAAGGAGGTGGAAATTTGGTTAAAGGAATGGTGCAAAGATTGAATAACAAGCTACGTTCTGAATCTCCCTACCTTCTAATGCTCCTTTCTTTATACGTTTTTGTTTTTGATTTCCTGGTGTCTTTACCAGACATTAAGTCGTAAAGAAGATAATATTTCCCATTTTAAATATTGAACTGTCGGCATGTAATAGTGTACAGATACGTATTACGGGGCGTGTTACGTAGTTGCATGCGTTTATATATTTATACTTAATTTTAACGCTAGAGTTCTAATATTATAAGTATAGAATAAGTTAAGATAAATTATAATTTTTTGTATTGTATATATTTTTTGAATAAACGTTAATAAGAGTGTCGGGCACTCACGCAACGGGCATATTTGCCCTGTGAGACCCACAACTTATTTTAATAAAAAAAAAAAAAAAGTCGAGCTAAAAATAAATCAATCAGAAAATCGTATCGTAAATGTGCAAAATGTATATTTAATGACCACTGCCAAGTAATGCGTAATACATGTCTTCTCTAAATTTTAAGATAATTTTTCTTCCTAATTTTAAAACCCAACTCAAACCCAATTAACCCACATTCATATCGCCCTGTATCTCTTTAACCAGCGTTATTGAGAAAACTCTGGAAAAACTAGTCAAAAAACGCTTAGTATAGTACCTTGAATCTAATAATATTATCACTAACTATCAATATGGTTTCGGGAAAAATCAATCTCCAATCCAAGCGGTTTGTCATCTAGAATGTGAAATACAAAAGTCCTTCCCCAATAAAACCTGTTTATATGGAATATTTTTGGATATTGAAAAAGCATATGATCGGATATGGAGTATTACACCAATGTGGCGTTCGTGGTCATCTTCCTATTCTCCTCCAAAGTTTTTTTGAATAACCGTTCTCTTACTGTCAGGATAGATGGTGTTTTATCTGCGCCCTATGAAGTCCAAAACGTCGTCCCCCCGAAATCGGTTCTAAGTGTAACACTTTTTCTACTTGCCATAAACAATGACTCACTTCCCACTTACATAACGGTTATTTTCTGATGACTACAGTATTAGTATCATAAGTTCAAACCCACAAAAAGCGCATAGACTATTAGAAACCCTAAACCGCCTATCTCAGTGGACGCATAATCTTGGATTCCGATTTTCTAGTACAAAAACACATTTGGTAATCTTTCGAAAAAGAAATCCAGCTCCCAAATTCCATACCCTGCTTTTATAAGGAAAACCAATATTAATTTAAGATAATACAACATTTTTAGGTATACACTTTGATCAGAAATTAACCTGGCCCCCATGCATAAAAAATTTGAAAACAAAATGTCAACGGGCAATTAATGTGATGAAATATTTAGCTAACCCAATAACTGGCTACAATAGAGAGGTAGACTACTACAACTATATAAATCCCTTGTGCTAGCCAGAATCCATTATGAAGCACCTATTACCGGCCAAGCTAATAAGTTAGCATTAAAACTTCTGGACACAATCCAGACAACAACTCTCCGAATCGCTACAGCAGCGTTCCGCACTACTCCAATACACAGTCTATGTACGGAAGCAGCTTTTCCCCCACTTCACTACCGTCGATTCCTCTCTACCTCTAATTTTGTTACATCAGTTGCCCAAAACCCCACTATACCTCTATGTATGACGTATTTTTTTAACCGAAACAATTCACCAAACCATATAATGATCAGGTAGCAAAAATTGACCTGTCAAAAGTACAACACCCACCCTCACTTAACCATATTTTTTGAACCTCCACCGTGGGTCTCTCAACTTCCTGAGATCCGATCGGATTTAACAAAACTTCTTAGACCAGCTGATAAAAATATAATTTTCAGAAAATTACAACTAATCCTCCAAGAATATCCTAACCACATTCAGTGCTACACCGATGGCTCTAAAACCCAAAAAAGAACTGCTTGTGCATACTCTGTGAATAAAAAAATATTCTCGCATCGCTTAAGCAACCGTATATCTATCTTATCTGCAGAACTAACAGCTATCTTATTATGTCTCCAATATTCCTTATTCCACTTCGAACAAAACCTACTAATCCTGTGTGATTTTCTTACGTCACTCCAACTACTACACGATCTATTTCCATCAAAACCTAATTGCTCGGCGCATTTAAGTGATTCTAAACACAATACATCTACAGTCCATTTCAACAAAATTTATTTCGATCCCAGGCCATTCAGGAATCCCTGGAAACTCAACAACACAATTTCTATGCTTATTCGTCCTACTGCTGACGACTTCAAGCAACGCCATGTTTTGTAGTTTAGTTCGACTCCTGGAGGAAGATGCTCCTTAGGTTCAATCCATCGTTTTGATTTTTCTTCTCCCATTCTTCCTTCCAAGTATTGTGTCGAGCGATTTCCGGTTAATGGCTTGATAACAGCCAGGAAACTGTTGCGGGACTTCAATCTTAGTTGAACCGGTTTATATCCAAACATCATATGTCGGCTACCCACTTCCTGCTTGCTCTTTTCAGTGCTAGCAACGATTTGCCGTCTAATTGCAGGCTTCGATAGATGTCGGTTTTAAGCACCCTGTTATGATACGGTAGCTCTCGTTTAGTGCGGTATCAACATGTTTCGCATGTACAGAGTTAACACTTTAAGCCCCATGTCTCCAAGACAGCGTCTGTTACGAAAATCACCTAATGATTTTGTTACAAAAGTAGCAAAAATGGCAATTTGTAACATTTTTGTCAGAGCTTATACACGATATATTAATCACTATGGAAATTATATTTTTGTTTATTAGACGTCCGTTCTCTTAAAAAATTACTTAAATTGTGTCTCTATATATGGAGACACATGCCCGTTAAATCCCAAATGAAAATGATTATGAAGATAGCGTGAAAAGTAAACAATAACTAGTTAATATATTTAATGCATATTTTTATATAATCATTATTTACAGAAATTTACAATATAATACACATATTAACAATAGAAATTAACGATATCTATTTGAATTATTTATAAACCATATTGAAACATGGCAAAGACATCGCGGGTTTATTTTATGCATTCTTGGCATCTCGTAAATACTTTTTTTGCTAACTTGTTAGCTTCATCCCTCGTTTTACCATTACCTCTATAATTTTTATAACAAACTGTACAGTTTGAACGTTTACCTTTTTCCAGTTTATGTTTAACTTTACGTGGTTTCTCAATATCTGTTACATGCTCCAGGATATAAAAGGCACGTTAAGGTTCCCACACGTGTAAAATCGGTTAGAATAAACCTGCGGGAGTAGGTGTAGTCTCATATTGCAGTAGCTATAGCATTTAAGTTTAAAGCTAGTCCAAACCGCAATACTGTACGTTTTTTCGTTTTCGAGTTGCGTGAATTAATCGTGAGTGAAATTGTGAATGTTGCCACGGACTATAAGGCGCGCTCAGTTATTTTCGTTTTTTAAACCACAAAAAAATTGCACCATTTTTTATATAGAATTGATGCATTCACAACAGCAGTATATAGGCAAATAATAAAAAACGTGATTTAAAGAATATATGCACCACAATAAAGGAAGGCACTACAACACGATAAAAGAAGAACAGTACACAAACGTTTTACGCAACACAATAATAAAACCCTTGTTTATGATACTTCAGTTCCAGGAACACGTGACCTGCTATAAACGAAAATTGTTTACTACTTCATCTACTGATAACGTATTTTACTAGCTGTCTTATGTCAACCATATATGAGGACAAATGCCTTTTCTTTACTTATGACCATCTCCACATATGGAGACACTATACTACCCAATCAACCCTGTCTGTCTCCATATATGGGGAGACATTGTCACTTTTGTAAAGTTTCTTAAAAATGGCTTGGGGTTTAAAGTGTTAAGCCATACTGGGCATGCATACTCCGCGGCTGAGTTGCATAGTGCCAATGCTGATGTCCGCAAGGAATGCGCATTAGCACCCCATGAGCCGCTGGCTAGCTTACGTATTCCTGGCTGCAATCTTCATTTTTGTGTTCAGGCAGTGTTTCTTGAAAGATAATGTTCTATCAAGAATTACTCGGAGGTATGCAGGATACTTATCGAAATCCACTTTTGTCCATCGCCATGTTATTTCTAAGCGTCTGTTAGCATCTCTGTTTCTCAGCGGTAAACTGAGGTTTCTTTGGATTTGGTTTCAGGTGATTCTATGAGTAATATTCTCCTAGTTTTTCTAAAGTTCTAGAGAGTCCTTCTTCGATTACTTCAAACGACTTTCCTTGGCAGATAACAGCCAGGTCATCAACATAGATAAAGTTGTCGTATCTTCGAGAATAGGCTGGTAATTTGTAAAAACATTCAATAATATTGGCGCTAACACACTTCCTTGTGGAAGCCCATTTGTTGTTTTCTCCAGCGGCTACTTTTCCCATCTAAGGAGACATAAAATCATTGATTTTCTAGTAGTTTTGTAAATTTATAATCACCGGTGATATTATACAGTTTATTTAGTAATGATCGATGGATTACTGTATCGTAAGCGGCCGATAGATTTACAAAAACTGCACCTGTGATTAATTTTTCCTCGAAACCATCTTCAATGTACTTAGGTAAAGTATTTGTCTGGTGCATGACTTACGAGGTCGGAAGCCTGCTTGTTGTAGAGTTAAAGTTGAATCGATGGTATCAGCAATTATGGTAAGGAGCAGTCTCTCAAATAGTTTAAACGTATGACAAAGGAATGAGATCGGTCGGTAATTATAGGTATTGTCAGGCAGCTTCCGAGGTTTAAGTAGGGCAATTACCTTGGCTTAGGTATCGGCTTATTATTCACTATGCCGTTGAACAATTCTAGAATCCACAATCGCGTTCCCGGTCCAAAGTGCTTAATTTGTTCTACAGTTATGTCGTCAACACCGACTGCCTTGTCATTTTTCATAGTGCTGATGGCTGCATCGAGTTCTAATAATATAAAGCTTCGGTGAAGACATCTGTGTTCATCTTTATGCGTCTGTTTTAGTTTAACTTTTTTAATACGGATTCCTTTAGCTAGCTTGCCATTTAGTAGCAGTTGATGTGCGGCTTGGTGTGCAGTAACTTAAGCTGGTTCTTTGCTTATCGAGAGGCCTCCACAGAGTTTCTTTACTAGTGTCGATGCTCTCTTGCTGTTATTTTTCATGTCCAGTGATTCCATAGTGCTGCAACTTGTTCACCATACGCCAAGGTTTCCACTGAGAATGGATTTATTTTGAAGTCCCTTTCATATTCGTTGTAAAGTTCCAGTGTGTTCTTGTCCAGTCCTGGGATGTATGTAGTTCGGCATGCTCTTGGTTTACATTTCCTCGATGTTTCTATTATTTTTCCAACAAAAGCTTCGCATGAGCTGGCTATTGGTTCTATGCTCTTTATTCTATTATCCAAGTCTCTGGCGAATTCATCCCACTTTGCTTCTCGGAAATTGAAGCGACGTTTAAAAGATACATGTATTGGTCTAACCATAGGTTTAAATTGTATGACCACTGGACGGTGTTGCGAGTTCGAGATAGGTTTAGCGATATTCTTGGTAGCTAGCGATTTTAGGTGGCTGCTTACAAAAACAAGATCTGGGTTGTAGCCACGTTTCCATCGAACGCAGTTAAATGATGGCGGTAGTTTTGGAACATGTATAAATTCCAGATTCTCTGCTTCAGCCCAACGTTCCACTAGATCACCATTGATGTTTGGCTTACTATAGCCCTATACTTCCGAGTGGCTATTATAATCATCAATTACAACTTTGTTTCTGGTATTGCCATAGTTTGAAGTTGTGGGTAGGTAGAAAAGCACAATATACAGAAGTGACGGTACAGTTTGACAGCTCTATCGTAATTTCTTGAATATCGAGAGACTTTTAGTGTCTGTTGACAGGAGGATAGTTCCGGGTTTAACAAAACTACCGTACTTTTCATATGGTATTTCCGCTGCAATCTGCATACCATGGATTTTCGGTCGATTGTGTTTTATTCCTCTGTGCGTTTCTTGTATGCATAGTACGTCGCAGCTAGTGGTTGAGCAAAGTTTTGATAAAATCATTTCCTTTATACTGGTCAGGCCTTCGATGTTGGTCGAGACCACTGTCATGGGTGGCCCCGATAAGGGCCGTTTCGGAGTACAGTCACCGTTAATAATCTCGGTTTCCTTTCCCTGTGCTGTAAGAAGTAGCCGACGAAATTTGTAAACAAAAGTCGCCGTTACCAGAGGCACCACGCGGAGATTTCTTACGCGCCTCCAAGAACGCGCTAAGTTAACGTTACAAATATAAAACTGTTTAGACATTTAGTTTTACTTTTAGATGGGGAAAAAAAAAGAAGAGAAATATTTCGCTCTCGATAAATTTTATTATTAAAAATTGACTCTGACTTTTGCAGTTTGATGACCGGTTAGCTCAACTTCCAGTTTTTAATAAACTAATTTAAGGAATTATATTTGCTTTGAAACGCGTATTCTCTGCTTGAAATAAAGGATAAACAAAATTTTATTTTAATATTTCACTTTCATTATAAAAGTGTATTTTGTTGTTATTTTAAATAGGAATATTTCTAAAAATCCAAGACATTCTCTACAAAAATCGCTGTAAAATTACAGTTTTGTAACATCTGTTTGGTTACCACGTGAAATAATAATTTTAAACGACCGAATTAATATAATTTACCACTTTGTAAGCTGGGGATAATTTTTAAGTTTTTTTACGAGCAAAACTTACGGCAGTTACGTATTTCCTTTGTTTCCTCAACCAAGAACGATCGGTGAGGTTCCTGTCCATTTGTACGTTTCTGTGTACACACAGATAAAGGTAACAGACTGGTAAACATTCTGTGTGTAGCATAAGTGTTGGCAAGATTCGAAACTGGTTATGAACGGTTTTTAATCGATTCGTAAGTACAATCCGAAGTGTGTGTATGTATGATGGTATGCGTAATGGTCTGCTATTGCCTTCCACGTGAGACTGTTTGCAATTAGTTTAACACAGTTTCATTAATTTTACTAGTCGTCGCAACTCATGATCCCAATGTCGTTCTAGCCACTTGGCCATCACGGCGATAGTCCTATAAATGTGAAACTGTGCCCATAAATTACGTTAAAACACTTTTAAAAAGTTCATAATGTTCCCCGACATCATCTCCTAACACTCCCGAGCGTTAAACATCGCATAAAAACATCAGTTAAAAAATCACCTCGAAATTTATAACTCGCCACCCGACATTAATCCCCCCTGAAATTTAAAATACACAACAAACATTAAACTATACATGGCAAAATTTCCAATAAGTGTTTAATTTAAACCGCTCTGAAGAATAACTGCGAAGGTAGAGTTGTCCGTAAATGATAGTTTCGTTATGGAAATTGAACAAACCTGAAATTTCAATCTCTCGGGTATATATATATATATATATATATATATGTAAACCTTGAACGAAAAATATAGCCGATATTCTGAAAATTTAAATCGCCTCGCGGCGCCGGAAACATTTCAAACGGAAAATATTTTTCTTCTCGAAAAGGTTGAAATCGATGGAAAACACGCTACTTGCGAGTAACAAAGCCGTATTTCAATTTCTTAAAGTAACTTTCAAAATCTCTGGATAGTTTTGAATTTCATATTATATATTCTTTAAGGATATTTTTGCTGTTTTTAGCGTCCAGAATAAGCGACTATCCAACAATCCTACGCTGCCTTATCTCCTAATTACGATTTACGTACACTTTTCTTCAAGTTGGTTATGTATTAAACTGTTTTTTTTTGGGGGGGGGGGAATTATTCGAGTTTTATTTAAATTTTATATGATGTTGAAGCTATCTCATTACAATCCGGTACATTACACATCCTACATTATCCTTTCGTGCACTATCTGCGTTTTTCCTATCTGTATTATGTTCTTTTTGAAAATATCCAGGTTTTGAAATGAGGACTGAATTGTCAGTATACAAGTATACAGAGATTACTCTTTAAGGAAATTAGTATTTTTCCATTTTTGGACATATATCGATCGATTTCTTGAAAGCGCTACTCGCGTGTCAGCGATGCTCTTCTTCCCAATTTCCGTTTGTGACACAGTTCAACTGTAGTAATTTTCTCTGTCCGAAGAATAATCACTTACACTTTCGGCTCTTTTTACTCGTTTCGCTAGTATTTATCGCTGTTTTTGTCTTACATAAGTTCCATTGAATCTATATTTAAGTTCGTAAACCTCTCTCTGTAGTTACTCAACGTCGGTGCTTGGTAATTTTAAATCGTCGTGAATCTAAGATGATTTATTTACGTGCGCCTATTGAGAGTTCCAACTTAAAACTCCTTTTAAGTACCATTTCCAGTGCGGCAATAAACAATTTTGGCAAAACTGCATCTTGTCTTGCGCCTCTTCTGAGTTATATTGTCTAACAGTATCGTCGGGTTCGACGGTTTTTCAGAGAATTTAATGTAGCCCATTTATCCATTCGTGTCGAACGTTATTCTCGTAATCGATGTAAAGGTCATATAGAGTCTTATAAGTCGCTTTTTATACCGCTGTTCTAACTGTAAACAGACAGTCGTTTGTGTGCAGCATTGCTCGGAAAAAGTTTTCCGGGTAGCGATGTCGAAACCAGCGTGTCATACGAATAACCGATCTCCGCTCGGCGATGGCGTAAAAAGAAATCTGTAATAGTGAGACCTGAAATCTACTTTTTCTCTTGGTCGGTAGTCAAAATCTAACGCTACAATTTTATGATGCTAAATTACTTTCATCACACGTACGTGTATGTATTCAAACATGCGCGCGAATATATGTATATAGATCAACGAAAGGTACATTATCAACGCTCAAAACATCGTAAAGCTATGAACAATATGTTTATAAGTAACCTTGGGTGATGGGAAGGAGCAGGGTAAAACAGCGTATTATCTTCGTTTCTGCGATAAAAAAGAAGCAGCAAAAGGTGTAATAAACAATGAAATCAACGATAAAAATTGAAGGAATAATTAAAAATTACTTTAATAAATTGTACGAAACAAAAAAATATTTCAGCGAACACTTTTAAGGTAATCAAAGATGAAAACAGTGAAACTATTCCTAAAATAACCAAGAATAAGTTGAAAACAATCTGAAGCAGTAAAAGATAACAAAGCTCCGCGACCAGGTAATAGCAGGAGTGACGGAACATAGGAGAGAAACGTCGATAGATGCAATATGAGATCTGTTCAACGGTTGTGTTTAATTCTGAAATATGGACTGAGGGAGAGGTGATTGTACAAGAAGGAATATCAACCAATTATTTTATTATCGCCAATATGAGATTGATCTGTTGCAATTAATTATACATATATATAAATCAGGAACGCATCAAAACGAAGTAGGTGGTGTGTCACAACAATTTTTTAAGTTGGTATTTTAAAAAATTTTGGCCTACAAATTTTTCATCTAATTATTGGATCAGTTTAGATTTTAGTTCTTTTGACCTGCAACGAAATTTCCTTATTGATCGGAACATTAAAAATATGAAATTTCGGTTATAAGTTGAAACATCAAAAGAATTTGAGTTTAGAAAAGAACAAAATATTCGGAATCGGTATTCATCAATTTTACACCTGGCCAAACCGTAAACCTCTTAGCACATCGCTAATATACACATATATATATCTATAAATATTTCTTATATACACGAACTCATTATATAAGCACATGAAAAATGCAAAGGTTTATGTATTTGCCGATGACATCGCATTATTAATTGAACATAAAAATCTAGAGATGGCGGAAAAATTACTGCAGCAGGATGCCGATGATCTCAGTAAATGGGTGCATGATAACTGGAGGTTATGCATAAATGTAAATAAGTCAAAACTATTCCATATTCGTAATATCTCTAAACATATGAGTTACCACCCGCGAATCAGTATACATAATAATGAATGCTTACATGAACGGTACGGGAATAAAATCACTCACCCATGTTCATGTCCACCTCTAGTGAATGTAAATGATTTTAAATACCTAGAAATATACATATCGATAAATCATTGAACTGGAAAAAGCACATACAAAACTTAAATTCGAAAGTAAGACAGTCAATTCCAGCGTTATATAAACTGAAGACGGTTTTATTCATATCGGACATTACGGATATATTTTAATGCATTGATAATGTCTAGAATTTTATATGGGATCCAAATACGGGGTGAGACTAAAAAAAAAAAAACGGAAATTAATAAAATAGGCAAAATTCAGAAAAGGTGTTTGAAACTTATACACTACCCCATTGGAAGCGAAGTGATACTACATCAACCTGGTGTAAGGAAAATAATGAAATGTCTCCCAAGATGCACTATTATTAATTATTACAGACTACTTGAATTTAAATGCAATAACGTAAAGTTACCTTCTAGATCGACTAACAAGGAATCAACATTTTTTTTTTTTTCCAACTTTTTTTTTTTTTTTTTTTTTTTAACCCCCCTTTGGGCATATCAACAAAGGATCTTCGCCCAGAAACGAAAGGAAGGAGAAGGATCAGTTAAATGTAGATTCGGTCAGCTATTGATAAGATAAAGGAACTGAGGATAGGAACAACTGAGATCGACGGAAACGATAAGATATACGAGGCACAATAAGGAGTAGGGAGTTTGAGTGACAGCAGATTGGAATACAAAGAGGTACGTTCGTTCACGAGGGATGGACATTCAAAGAGGATATGGTCAGGATCACAGACGGCTACGTCGTCAGGATGAAGAGGGCAATAAGGAATCAACATAATATCTGTTACATTCATCCTAGAGGGGTAAATCTACGAATCGACAATACGGATGATTCGGTTTTAATTAAATTAACGAGTACCATAGTCACATAATAAACGAAAAACAAATTGGTGTTTGGAAGAGGGAAGTGAGGAAGTGGTTGAAAGAATGGTGTAAAGATTAAGGGGAATTTTGCTGCATCCTCTTTTGCCTTTATTTTTATTGCTGCATTTTTTAGGGCTCTTTCAGACCATCTATTTACCAGTTTCCTTTGCAATTTTTCAGCGTAGATCTTACGATGAAACATAATTTATATCAAAAAATAAATGGCATGTTTTGGGGTTCCGATTCCGTTCTATTAGCCAGTTTTAAATTAATTAAGGGGCTATTCTGGTTTAGAGGTAAACATTTTTTGGGTGTTTTATCGAGCTCGATAAAAATCAAAATGTTACTATTAATTTGTTTTTTTGGAGGATATTTATCGATGTTTTAAAAACATCGAGGAACAAAAAAAAATCGAGAAAAAATTAGAAAAAATTATGAGTCGGTTAAGTTAGGAGTAAAAAAAAAAAAAGGGTCGTTTTGGTTCATTTGTTTATAGCTCTTCTAGTCATCTAAAATAAAAGTAAACAAAAAAAAAAAAAAAAAGATTCTTATGACGTAAATAATTTACGGACAACTGCGTTTAGAAAATAAAACGTATTTAATTGAAAAATACACAACGCTTAACGTTTCGGTCAGCTTATACTATCATCAGAAGCGAACTAAAACATCCAAACGCAAACATCGGTCTACAATAGCGACAGGAATAGATAAAACCGAACATACATGGAAAACCTAAAAATCTACATACCTAAACAAAAGAAATAGAAACAAACGAAAACCGCCAACAAAGAAAAATATATAAAAAGGAGATACAGGAAAAAATTTAACGAAAAAATATACGAATATCTGCCGGAACAGTAGATTAAACCAAAAAAGAAAAAAACAATCTAAAAATAAAAGGGGATACAGATAAAACCCCAAAAAATACGAATAACCGGCGGAACAAAACAAAAAAAAAAAAAAACAATAAAAAAAGGAACAAGGTACCGACGAAAAAAGAGTAGGATACAAAAAAAGAAAACAAAAAATTCAGAACGCAACACGCAAATAACAAGGAACAAAAAGGGAAACAAAAAAAATATAAAATAACAATAAAAAGCGAAATAAACAAACATAAAAAAGCCAAAAATAACAAAAAACGCGTCGGCAAAGAAAATTCCCCCAAATGAGGGCAAAAATAATCACAAAAAAGTTTTCCTGAAAATTACCTGATAACCTATCAAGACTTACCCGAAAACAGACCTAGATCTGAAATCGATCAAAAAATATCCTATAGATTAACTTAAAAGAAAAACTGGAAATGCACCGGAAGATCACCTGAAATTCTCGAGCAGTTCAGCCCAGCAGATTTTCAGTTGAAGTTCAGCCAAAGTTCACCTGGAAAAACAGCAAAGCAAGGGAACAAAGGAGCTGGGAGTGAGAAAGAAAGAAAGAAAGAAAGAAAAAAAGAAAAAGAAACCTAAATAAAGAATGAAAAAACACCAATATCACTGCAGTTTCGTCAAATAAATCAAATACCGATGACGACGTGTCTTTCTTTTTTTTTTTTTGAAATTGCCAATTTCTTTACGATTAATAAATGTACCAAAAATCACATCCGGAAACTAGATTTTAATAATTTTGTAACATTAATCGCAATAGCCTAGTTGCTAGAGCACTTGACTTCCGTTATGGAGGTCACGAGTTCGATCCCGAGCGACGACGAACTTAGTACAAGAATTAAATAAAATAAATATAATCGCTAATAGTCACGTGGAAGGCAATGGCAAACCACCACGTGTACAACATCATATGCGCGCTAGGTCAGTACACAGTAGACCCACACGGGACTGCATTTGTATATCGATAAATCAAACGATTACTATCAGTTCCGAATATAGTCTTACGTGTGTACACCCGCGTTGCATATAATAATTGCCTAGTACACTACCTATATATCTGTACAGCTGAGATGTACGAATAGGTAGTCGCTGACGCTCAGGAATTAAGTATATGGCACTATAGAGAGAGAATGAACGGACGTAATTTTGAACTTCAACAGTAGATTACCTGAGCCTAGATAAAATAAGAAAGGAAAATAATGCACATAGTTTTCTGACCGCAAAGATGATTTCTTTTAATTCGAACTGAAAACTTTTGCCATCAGTTATTGGTTAATTCCATGAATTTCACACAAATTTTTCGAAGGTTTTATTCTGATTTGCTGTTATATGTTCAGAAGATCAAAAAAAAAAAAAAAGAATAAAAGATACATTAGCGTAAATTTTGCCTTACGATGTGATACACAAGCGTACGTTAAATCGTAAAACTTTACGACTAGTTTAAATGCAAGACTAACATCTTCATGGTTTACGGTTGCTGTTAAAATAAAAATTCTTTGCAACCTCCAACGTAACTGATCTGACAGTCGAATTTTTCAGAAAAATCATAGAAACACAGGTGAAATTTTAATTTTAAAACTGTTTAAACGGACGCACGAGTTTTTTCAAAATTACATCTCACATTCGTAAAATAAATCATTTTCCGAGCAACTCTGCGTAGAAGGCAAATTAATTTGGACTTCCGGGAAGATTACTCGCTCCGTTATTATCGGAAGACAAAACTAAACACTAACGAATTTCGTCAGTTCGGTTGTTTTCCGATGATGGAGAGCGTCGTCAAAATTAATTTTCATCGGTTAGGGAAGTTGTTCGAAATGATAAACGAGCAGAACGGTGTTCGCTGTGAAAGTTTCTAAACATTTAACGGGACTTTCTCTAATTCCGCCTTTTAAAAAGATTAACACATTCCAACGGTAAAGTACGATTAGATAACAAAAACACTCATTCCGGTATTTAATGTCACACCGCCGATAACGAAAAATAACAAAAAATCGCTGACGTCCACTGCGGAGTGAAGGTGTCATACAAACCGTTTTCGATTCAATTTTAAATGTACTACAAGAGAACAAGGGAGAATGTGCGCCATAGCGACTTCTCGATCATTTCTTCTTGTTCACAATTAGAAGGGGTACCACATCCGTGATCACGGTAAAATTACTTAATTAAACATCTGAGACATTCACGCTAGATATAATTAGAAAAATAGACTACGGCAGATATGATTAGAAAAATTCTTTTATTTATATAATGCTCAACGTGTTTCGGACAGCTTACACTGGCCATCCATCAGAGGCCTTGAGCGTTATAAGTAAAACAATTTTTCCATAACACGCGGTCTCTTCCGTAGATTATATTTCTAAACATGACTACTATCCGTCATTGTTACCGATTTTCGCTTTAAAGACTGCGCATCTGCACAATTCCGTCACGTATTTCATCAGTCTCCATCGATCGAAGGTCCCGTGCGCCTTCCAGTTTAGTCTGCGCTTTCCGACATTCCTTTCTGTTTCCTTCCAGTGCGAAATATATAGAAAATAAAATCATCTTGCCGGTAAACACTTTTGACAACAGTTTTGGAACGCAAATTTCTTGCAGCACAGATTTATCAGTTCTCCTTTACAGAGTCTACACGTAGTTCTAAGAATCCTTGCGCCGGATCTAGAAACTAGAACTACTTAAAAGCCGGGCGTTTTCCTACGATTACGCATTAGCCACAGAACTTCGCCTCCCACAACCTTTCTCTTTCGTCTACAATCACATTTTAAACCCACCGCATATTCAGCCCATCCGCAATAGTCCATACCTACGCTTTTCGAAAAGCATGTTGTGAACCCCATCGTCAGCGCACGGTCCGCGCCCACATTTTTGTATGTAAAATATGTGATTTAATAACTAAAAAGTTTAAACCAACCCGTGCACCCACGAATACAACACCAGGATCTCGCTAAAATGCAGAATGCCTTCACAAGTTGTCATACCATTGTAATTATATTTTTTTTTTCTTTCGAAAACTGCTCGACTGGCAGTAGTATAGTCAAGCGAAAAAAGTCCGTTTGAGTTTTGTTGCCGAGTATGATGCTCAAAGTAGTGTACCAATATCATCATCATCTAGTTCACTCGAAATTCCGAATATGAGTTATCTTCTAATTCGGAGGAGAATTAGAGGATAGGTAGACGCGCAGTTGGAATCACGTAAGCAGGAGCGCAGCCTACCTTTCGCGCTGCCGATAACGTGAGCAAGATACCAATGGCAAGGCGAAGCCAAGATGACTGGACTTTACTCACGTTGATGCGTTTGTTCGCCGGCTGAATGTTTCTATGTGACGCTAGCGCACTCGCGTGACTGCAATTGGAACTGACTATAGTCGCTTGTTATCCACGCTACAGTTGCAGTCCAACTGTGTCTAAACTGCTGTGTACTAAACTAGCGCCGCATAATTTTTGTCGTCACCTGGTATCGAACCCGAGACCACCGGATCGGAAGTCAAACGCTCTAGCCACTAGGCCAAACGCGACTGTAATGGGACATGTATTAACACTTGGCGCGTATTTTTTAATACCCCCCCCCCACCAAAAAAAACATATTGCCACCCGCTATTATTATCCCCCCCCCTCCTTCTCGGAAGTAGTAACCTCGTTTTTGTTTCATCTCTATCATACGTTCATCCGTTCCTTTTTTTCTGACTTGTTTTGACGCAGACGGACCACCACGTGGTGTTAAGAGAATAATTCTGTTATATCTGATACGTGGGCGACTGAAGGTTAATCTGAGGAGGTCTGACGTCAGCGCGTTTCGGTTGTTTTAAACGGACTTGATTCACTTGACAGACTATTATAGCTTCATTTATATCATCATCGAGATTAATTCACGTACTCAAAATGTTAACGAGTCGCCATGTTCTTTGCATTATTTCATACACGTATTACATATTAAACAATAGTTTACAACAATCTAAACACTGTTCCATTTTTCCTTCCTTTTGAATGAAGTTCATGCGCTAAATCATCCGCCAGTATAATATTATATAACGCTTAATAATGTTATATAGTTTACGCGGGTACTTTGCGTCTTGGAAAATACTTTTTAAACGTTGGACTGAACGTAACGGTAAATGGAATATTGTCGCTTACTTTGAAGTATTTGCTGTTATCGCCTAAGGAACAGTACAAAAAAGAAGAAATTGGTAATAAATAAGAAAATCAGCGTAAGACACGTGACGTCAGGTAACTGAAAAGGTATGCAGTTAGTGTTAGCTGCGAGGAGCGTGCTATTTTCGTTTTATAATGATCTCTGTTCCGCTTTATTTGTTTTTCCTGGCAATCGGATACGCGAGCGATACGAAATATTACTTTTTCTCTTCGAAAAACATTTTCTATCTATGCTGCCTCGCATAGGGCGGTAAAATCGTGACGAACGGTCTGATGAAAAAGATAAAAGTACTTCCGGTTCCGAAGATATGAAATTCTTTCTAACGATGACGACGAAGAATGAAGAACATGTTTTCGAGTATGCCGAGTTGAAAAAGTACTACATATATCGCTGATAAAAAGTTTGCAACGCGGAAACATTGGAAAACAATTCAGTCAGATTAGTCTCCGTACAAGTGTTCGAATATATCACCTATAGATGAAACGTTACCGATTTAGCGTTTAATAGCGCAACGTGTTCGGAACTGTGAAGAAATTGTGCAAGAATTGCGAGCGATTGCGAGCGATTGCGAGAGAATTGCTGGAAAATTGTTTTGCGCATTTCAAATCAAAAACGGAATATCCCGTATAGATTCTTTACAGGGATTTTTTAACAAATTCCACGGATAAGCCGCCAGTCAAGAAACGATCCCGTTCGATTTTCGCAGTGCTTTTCTATCGCCCACTGATGATGATTTAAATTTTAGGTTCACTCTATCGCGTGAAGTTTTCTTTTATTATTTTTAACCAATACGGGAAAGTTAAAAATTACGCAAATTCATCCTTCGTTTATAAATTCAGCGTTTGGATTAAGGTTATTATCATTTATATATCCTTTTTTTATTAAACGGTTTTATAAGTACATTCCCGCTTTTCTGACGTTAATTTCGAGGTAAGCGAACGAAACAGTGTATCCGATTTTTTCAGATTAACGCACGCGGTCACCTAATTGGCTTTTTGAAGAATTCGTACTTCGGGCGAAGACATTTCCGAAGGACTTCCCTTACAAGTTATTTTATTAATTGGTCGAATCGGGGTATAATCAAATCGTTCAAAAGACCCGTTGTTGAAAAAAAACCTTTTTTTTTTTTTTTTTTTTATGTCGTTACAACAAGTGCTTTCCGCGAAGCGCGGTGTACTCGTTCGGATATCGACTTTGAAAACGAACCAGCAATTGGAAAAGACGATGTGAAAAGGGAAAAAATTTTGAAGAAAATATCCCCGGAAGTAAAGAAGTAACTCTTAATTATGTTGAAAAATGAAAATGAGAGCTTGAATTTGAGCGATAGAAAGATAGAAACCGTTGTTCTACCTCCGGATGACTAAATACTGCGCAAGATGATTCAGAAGAGAACGAAAGAATGATTTCGCCCTGATGACTCGTTTTCGGCGCTACAAACTTTTCCGGATTTTACCGAGAGGCAGCCAATACAGTTTCGGACATTCTGACCTTTTGTAAATGTGGAGAGATTTCACTGCTCGGTAGCGAATCACGACATAAACGACAGAGTTAAACGATTATTAAAAACGAAAAAATAATTTTTTCTTCCTTTTGGTGAAACTTCATACACCAATGTTCATTTTATTTCCTATTTAAGACTCCTCCCAATTAATACGGTTGATTCCTACTGCATGCTTCCTTTCAATTTTTCCTTATGGAAATATAAATTCGGATTAATCGACTCCCACAATTGACCTGGTTAATCGAGAGTCTGCTGTATTTGAAACCAACTCTTGCTGTCATCAGTACGTAAAGCATCGTACGAAAAATCATTCATTTGTTACCGGTGTGGCACCTTCACTGAAATAAACTATATCGCGTCTGCCTAGCGTTCTTCGAGCAACGACTGTATAATAGAGTCATCATCTTCTCCTTAACTCGAAGGTTAGCGGGAAAAATTGTATTCGCGTAAGATATTCGCGCGCTTCGGCCAAGGTTTTTATTTCAACGTACGAGACTTCCCCTTCTTTTGATGTCGCCCATGAAATGTGAGGTCTTTCTTTTTGTAATTTCCCGTCTACATTACCCCTTCCGTTTATAATCCATGTTGTAATGTGTCCTATTTCGGTGTTTCTTCTTCTTTCTACTTTTCTTAATATTTCCCCTTTTTCTTCGACTCTAGTTATACTTTATTGTTCGATATCTTATCGGTCCATCTTATTCCTAGCATTCGTCGCCAACACCAGATATCAAACGACTCCAGTTTGCATTTGTCCCTATTTCAACATCGTCCAACTTTCGCATCCGTACAGAGTAAGACTCCAAACGAAAAACCCTTTATATAAATTGTTTTCTAATGTCCAATTGATTTATTTGTTAACGGAAGAAAGGCTCGTTTTTTACCGAGTATCTTGGGTTACTCTTTTTTCTTTATTTTCCGTTCGTTTCTATCATCGTTTATTATTAATCTGTCCAGATAATTCTTTTATCCAGATAATTCGTTTAACCATAATTCTTTTACCCAGATAATTCGTTTAACCAGATAATTCTTTTATCCAGATAATTCGTTTAACCAGATAATTCTTTTATCCCAATAATTCTTTTATCCGGATAATTTGTTTATCCCGATAATTATTTCTTCCAGATAATTCGTTTACTTGTTCTAGTGGTTTGTCTATTTACAGATATCTTCAATTGTCCATTTTCTTTTTTACTGCAACTTACAATATTTTATTTATTTTCATTTTATATTTTCAGTGTTTAACAGCCTGTTTAAATTGTTAATCGATTTCATTTATATTTGACGCCATTTTTTTTTTTTATTCCATTATCATCGATGGCTAAAGAAGTTTTAACGTCTTTTCAACATAAATGTTACATTAGCAACAGTGAGAGATGACATTCTTGACGCACTGCTTTCTTTACTTTCGCGCCGATTTCTCCGTTTATGTGATAATTTTCTGATTTTTATATAATTCGGGTAATATTCTTCGGTAAGTCGACATTCACTCTTTAAGACTTCTGAACATAATGTCCTAATTATCATTATAGAACGTTTTTTCTGTGACAATGATGTAGACATTGTTATATTTAATTTCAGCGTTTTTTCTATTAGTAATCTGAGAAACAAGAAAGCTTCTCATATTTCTTTCTTCCTTCAAAAACTGAACTGATCTTCTAGTAAATTTTCTTCTACTTGCCTTCGAATTCGCTTGCGTATTATTTTAGTTAGAATTTCTTCTTGTGTGCGGGATAACAAGCTGTGAGAGTGCGATATTATTCACATAATTAAGGGTTGTTTTGTATATAAATTTTTTTTTAAATTCCTTAGGTTCATTTTGCAGATTTGTAAATATTATTCATAAGCTGATATAATGCATTTTTTGCTGCTCTGCCTTTCTAGTCTTTTAATGAATTCACCGGGTACAAAATCCATTCCTGAGGATTTTCGAAATTTAAAATTGTCTATCGCAAATTCAAATTCATGTTTCGCGGTGTTTGGCCCTTTTTCATCTTCCTTTACAACTATATGCGCGGTCTATTGGTTTTTCATCTTAGAGCTGTTCAATATATATTCTTTTCATCGGTTTTGTATTTTAATTTTTTCTATGACGAAGTTTCCGGTACTATTTTTGATATTACGCGGCTTCTTGAATCTCGGTTCGAATTGCTTCTTTATTTCTATGTAAATTTTTTCCGCGTTTCAATTTTTTATGTTTTTATTAATATCCTTACATTTATCTTTCTTTTTATAACCCCTCTTTAGGCATGTCAATACATTTATCTTGTATCTAGTCTTCTTTAACTTTAATTACTTTTCTATTAATTACATTTCTGTACTTTCTGTATTCATTTAATTTTCCTTCTAGTTTGCCTCTTTTTTTTTTTTTCAAAATGTTTTAGTGCTATTTAAATTATTTACTTTTTTGCAGTACTCCCATTTATTATTATTATCATTCCTTTATACCCTGCTTACATTGTTTCCTCATGCGCTTTTTCAAAACACCCGTATTATGCTTTTTGATTTTGGATAGATTACATTTTTTGTTTCGATGATTGATATGTTTTAGTTTTAGTCTGTCGGTCATTATGACTGGAATCAAAATCTGTTCATGCCCAATAACTTAATCTGTTTTTTATATCTATGTTGACGAAAATATAGTCTAGTTGATATCATGCTATACCTCCCCGGGGAGAAATCCACGTATATTTACTTATTTTTAGCTGATTGTATTATTGGCAATCGCAATATCGTGGCTGCTACAGAATTCAATTAGCCGTTCAGCCGTTCAGCCGTTCAGCCATTCAACCGTTCAGTTGTTCAGTCGTTCAGCCGTTCAGCCGTTCAGCCATTCAACCGTTCAGTTGTTCAGTCGTTCAGCCGTTCAACCGTTCGCCTCTCTATTTCTTTTGCCCAGTCCAAATCTTCCTGCAACATTATGCAAATTTTCTTCTCCAGCTGCAGCGTTCTAATCTCCGTATTATTAATTTTTTTCTGCCTTTCAATAGGACTTCTTTTATTTGCTCGTAAAGTTCTTCTATTTCTTTGGTTGTCGCTACTAGTTGCTGGCACGGAAATTTGAATAACTATCAAATTATTAATGCTTTTGACATTATTTCTTATTCCCTTCGAAAGAGGGAATCCAAATACCTCGGTTTTCAGATCCGCTCTGTATAAAATCTTCACTCCATAAATTTCCGCTCTCTGGTGTTTCATTGATGCGCGGTATCATTTCTGTTTTTAGATTTTCTAATTTTCCAGATTGTTTCGGTGATCTAACATTCCAAGTTCCTATTTTATATACTTTATTGCGTGTAGTTCTTTTTAACGTAAACTTTCTCTTTATAGTGTAAAGTTCCGTACCAGCGAGGGCACGGCGGGATCCGAGTTAATATCTGCATTGCTGCAAGTAACCCCATGTCTATTGCCTAATGTTTCCGTCTGAAAGAGCATTCCACGGATACAACATTTCTATAAAGTTTTCTGCCAGGGTTTTAGCCGAAAGATCCGGTCTCCGGGATACTCGTCTATCGCTCTAGTTTGACATTCATCAATCCGACAGGGGCACGTTTTCACGAGCAACTGTTGTTGACAATCCCCTCATTAACGGCCAGTGAACTTCCCCCATTTTACTGTTAACAAGCTATATGCGAGTTCAACCTTAATTTTCCCCATCAACGCTAAGCCCGCCGAAAAGAAAATTAAGAATAGCGCAGGGCACGAACACAAATCGTAGCCTTTCTTTTCCTTAATTCAACTTGCAGAAGTGTAACGTGTATTTG
This sequence comes from Icerya purchasi, assembly GCA_039619475.1. NCBI lineage: Eukaryota > Metazoa > Arthropoda > Insecta > Hemiptera > Monophlebidae > Icerya > Icerya purchasi. The sequence goes on along the minus strand of CM077115.1, from coordinate 291,871,577 downwards.
TCCCAGTGCTAATCATTCCCTTTGAAAACGTATCACGATGAAAACTTTATTAAAAATTTAAACAACTGCCATCGGTTTTCATTAGGTACACTTTGACGTTCTCGTTGATTTTCCCGGTTTTCATTAACTTGTTTGCTGCCAGATATTTTTACAATCCCCAATGCGCAACTCTAAAGTGAACTTTTTCCGGATACGCGCCTACTATTTCGAGTTGTACTCATTTCTTCGTCTCTATTAACCAATCAGAAGCGATCGTACGCAGCGATCGCGGACATCACTTATACCCGTCCATTCCGGCCCATATAGAGAATTCTTCTCTGTTTCTTTCGTAGTATTTTTTGACTTGGTCTATTCGAAGGGATCTGTTTACGTATGCGAAAACAGTTGATAGTTTGCAGACAGGCGCTCGCTAATAAATACATGATTAAGTGGCGTTACAGGATGTTTTTTGCGGTTCTGTAATTAAACGATGAATAAATTAGCGAGAACGAGTGCGGTTTATGCGCAGAAACGAACGTTGTCGTCTCGGATATTTCAAGGAAATGAAGGTTTCCGCGAGCCCATTTAACTATCACATCATTTAAACTGACTGGCCCGTTTCCTCCGTCATACATTTTCCGCTTTTCTCGGAAGAAAACTCATTTTCTTTTCTTTTCTAGTTAATTTCGCTTGGCTGTTTTTCATTTTTCCGACCTCGACCGGTTTTTCCTCGGCCAGAAGTAGGCACGTTCGAACGCATTCCTGCTCGTCCATCGCAATAAACCTAATTCCAATTTGCTTTACTCGCCCCGTGCTACTCGGGCCGCTTTCACACTCGACTAATTTCGTTTAAATCCCATCATCATCATTTATACTGTAACGCTGGTGACGACCAAATCAATCACACTCAGTTAGCAACGAAAGTCGTTAACTCGCTCTTCCGACTATTATGAGTCTCGCCGCCGACTTTACACTTTACATTATAACATTACGTACATTCCATCGCGCACCGGTGATTATAAGTTTCTTATCGTTTCTTTTCGTCCATATCATCGAAAGATCAGAGTAACGTTCACGTTTAAAGTTCATCACTGAAAAGTCTCTTTATTCGCTACAAACTACACGACTGAACTATCTCTGAAACGTTAAATTCGTTCGGTTTCCGGGAAAAAAAGTAATCCTTCGCATTAATCTCTACGGAAGAATTTAAAAAATCAGTCCGCTTATGATTCTCCTCTTCCAGAAGTTTTTCATCGGATATGGAATTTAAAATGCGCCCACTGCTTTTCCGATCTGATGGAATTCAACTCGACAACTCTTTAGTATAGTCGATGAGACGGTAGCTAGTGCCGGTATTAGCTTTCGTAGTACCTCTAATCAGCGGTGGTTTCTGTTACTTCTGACAGTGTGTATGCAAAAGCCTTCTCTGCTAGTAATTCCGATACGTTTGTTCGAGATGCTACGGGGGATCAAAGGAAAACCGAAAAATACACAGCGCCTGGGTAACAAACGCTTGGAAATGTTTTCGGAAGGCGAGTTTTGTTTCTTTACAAATGTCACACAGTGCTTACTACAGTTTGCCTAATAATAATTTCCTTTTCTAGTTGCACCTTTTGTTCAAGAATATTTTCTTCCCTTCGTATAAATTGTTGCGTTCTGCGACACATTTCCTTTCAGTCTAAATACACGACATTTTTATCTATTCACTTCGAGTCCCGCTTCTGTAGAATGTGACACATGTGTATTATGAACTTTTTGCGAATCCGAATTAAAATTGCCTACAAACACACCGAGCTTCGATTGTTTAAGGCGTGGAAATTCAATTGGAAGCGAAATATAACACTCAATAGAATGAGAAGACAGGATATGCTTTAAAAATAACTGAAGGCAGTGTGTTTCTTACTTGTAGTTTGTGATACGATCGAAAATTCGATATGTAAAGTGATGATGGGCGAATGAAAAGCCGGCGGCCTGTCATGCTCGCCTGAACAATGCTGAAATCTTTACCTACTTTTTCCGATGAAAAAAAAAAAAATTAACGCTTCTTCTTCCAAGACCTAACAGTACATCGCTGCTTCTAGGAATTACACGACAGACCAGGTCAGACTGGAATTTCAGATTTTTTTTTCTTCTTTGAATTGTACTTTAACACGGAATACAGGAACCGGCTAAATATGAAAACAGGTCTCTAGACTGAAAGTTCATAATTCTCAGTGCACGCGCATTTTGGCCGTTTTGAATCGAATTCTAGGAATTTCATTCGAGATCTTGTTAATGATTAGAATCAACGAACCTCGTACGTAACTTAAGGGAGAGGAGTACTATTAATCTTCTTCCGAGTACTGCGAACCACCACGGTTTTTTTCAGTACGGCACCTCTTCAGTTTCTCGGATTTTTTCGCTACAACCAATATTTCACCATTGTTGGGGCAGCGACTTCATTTCGGAACAAGATAGAAAGCTCCCGAAAACTTGTGACTCTTATGCTTTGAAAACCAACCACTTTTACTAGAAGCTCCCCCCCCCCCGTGTCTACCGTGCTAATTCTAAAAAAATTAGAACAGCCAAAATTTACGTGATTTCACAGGGAAAAAAATTTTAGACAGCAGTACCTCCTCCGTAACTCTTATATTCAGAGAAGTACATTATGGCATCGATGTGTCCAGCGTGATATGACTATTTAGTAAAATCATGGAACTCTCAAACTGCCAATCAGGAATTGAATAAAACACTGACTACAGTATAAATACAAATATCGGTAACACTTTTGAATACGAATTTTACGAAACGAATCGCACACGACCTATCCGTGTCGGTGTAGATGCAGATTAATCTTCTTTTTAATTACCGAAAGAAAATTTTGAACGGATCGTTGACGAAGGGTGCTGGAAAATTTTTCGGAATTTCTGAACATAAATGTGGCGAACAGATGAAAAAATACAGCTAGCTTCCACGTCAAATGCTTAAACGTTCGTTTACTTCACAACTGTCCATTCAGTTGATTCGTTACCGATGTGCGCGCCGAATATACTTCCATAGACGTTCTATTTATTTTCGATCGTTCGAAATATTTTGTACATATCACGTTAATGCAGCGGCTTAAGTATCTCAGCTGTAGAATATAATATACGTATATTTATTAATACTACAAATTTTAGCCAAATACTATGAGTTCGAAGTGGAGGAAAATATGCTTTTCTCGGCTTCTTACTATGTGTAGAATTTTAAATACTCATTCCTCAATTCTGATGGATATTTACATGCAGATCAGACAGAAATATTAAATTAAACTCGGACGAATTCGTACCTCATATTTAAAAGAAAAAGTAATTAAAAATCGGAACGAAGATTATAAGTTCATCATTATCGATTCTAAAGAGAAAACATTATTGATTCACATAGATAAACTATTTCAAATTAGATAAACAGACTATAAGATTTAGAAAGATTTGAAATTTTGTCAGTTTTCGAAGTTGGAAATAGCGCACGATCAAGTATATCAGAATGAAGAACATATCAGAATGAAAAACATATCAGAATGAGAAACACATCAGATTGAACACTTTTTCCTCATAAAATGGATTGTTGGTAGTAGTGACGCGATTGTGTATCCGAATTAAATATGTCGCACGCGACGGAAATGAATAAAACGAACATTCAACTGGCACTGACACTTCTTTTGACTGCAGGCTATGCCGCGAATGGGCAATTTGATGAAAGACATGTGTTATGTCGAGACGATTAGTGAATAAGCGGCTTAACTGTGCGATAGCGCTGTAAAGGATGAATAAAGTTACAGCGGTGTATTCTGCGGAATTCCGTTTTAATTTACATCGCTATATCCGAAAATCGGACGCATTTTCTCGCTCATTACGACATTCGAAGTTTGTTGATATTTCTCTGAATCGTCGTATGTTTCAGTGAACTTTTTAATCTCCGGACTACACAAATCTTTTTTTCTCGCAGACCATAGTTTCAAGGACACAAACTATTGTTGCAGAGTTTGATTTGTGGACAGGGAAAAAATGAAGCCCGAAAAATACGCTGAAGTGATACATTTGTAAAACATCTGAAGTCGGAAGTTATTAATGCAGCGATAGTAACAAAGACTCCCCCTGTAATTAATCACACTTCTCCACATGATAGGCAGGAGCTATTTAAGAGTCGCGCTTTTTCAACTTGCAACTTTGTGCCTGTCAAAAGTCGAAAAGTGTTTGATTCTTTTAATTCGTGATTCTCCGAAGGTGTAGCGAGTTTACCGAACAGGGGCAATACACACTAGTACACATTAACAAGCAATTATACCAGTACAAAAATACGCTTCGCTGGAGTTGAATTGTTGATTCAAATTTTTTTCCGATGCCCACATAAGAGGAAGATAGAATTTTCTTCTTTAATGAGCGTGAAAATTTATGTTTTCAATGTCGAATGGGAAAAACAAGTGCTTTTGATTTCGAGATCGAAGTTGAACAAGGAACTTCGGAAAAGCGAAGGAAATGTATATTATGTGGAACAAGAGGAATTATTTATGCAACTGAATCGCATGCAAGAAGAAAAAGATAGAAGCAGCATTAATAAATCGTTGTCGCAATTAAAAATCATCTAAATCCGTGTCGAGCCATCAAATCATACAGATTTCGGCTATGAGTAACCACTGAGAGCGTAGTGGAAGTATCGAATACGTAATTGAGGAGAACGCAGAGAAATCCGGTTCGTTTAAAAAATTGTTCCAACAGCAAGACGGATCTTAAAATAGATCCTCGATCATATACATTATTGCACGGGCACATATATTAGAGAATAGCTTCATTCAGTCAATATTGATCTGTTGTGGGTACCTGGCCACTCGGGCATATTTGGCAATGAAGCGGCTGATTCATTGGCTCGGGCTGCTGCTGCTTCCTCTCGTCTTTTTTTTTAAAAAAATTTCATCCGTTAACCTGCTATCAGTTTGTAAAAGCTTTCATATCCGATTTTGGTCGGATACCTATGTTTCCTCCTTTTCTAATAATTATTCATTTCATCTGTCAGTCCAGCCTACTCTTCCTTCATATTTATGGTTTCTTTTGCATCCCTCCCTTCGTCGTTCTGAAGTTGTTTCCATTGTTCGTATGCGCTTTGGCCATTCTTTGCTGCCTTCCTCCAGATTTCGTTTCTCCTTGATTTCTTCTCCACACTGTCCTCTCCATCCGGATGATGCAATTATTTGCGACGCCGATCATGTGTTCTTCCAGTGCTCATCCCTCTCGGTGGAGCGTTCTGCCTTATATTCTTATTTGCTTAAACTTGAACTTCCTACCCCTTATTGTGCATCCTATATCCTGTCCTTTCCTTCCCCACTAATTATTCCTGCTATTTGTTCCTCCTTTTTAGTTAAAATCTCTGATCGAATCAAAATATAACCGACTTCTTTCCTTACCTTTTGTTTCTGGGTAAAGGTCCCCTTACTTGACGAGCCCAAAAAAAAAAAAAAAAAAAGCTTCAAATTCGTTGTAAATGTTTTTTATCGGCGTCCCCACGTTAAAACTAAAAGCTAACTCTGTGCACCCAGTTTCATACTAGACAGAAACAATAGGCTCGCCTAAGAAAACGCGGAGAGAGAGATTAATAAATTTTAGTTACCTCTAATATTATAACGAATTCATTTTGATATACCTGTGTGCAAACGTTATTGAAATGTTAGAGGTACGCCGTTTATTCTGATGCAACGGATGGATGCATTTACCCTTATCCGATCCTCATCAGATGATTAAAGCCTCTAAATGAACCATCCTTGATTCTCGCTCTTACCGACTTCACCATTTATCATCACCGTTCTTAAAATAATATGTATAGATGAAATATTATAGACAAACGGATACTCTATACATTAACAAAGTAAAAAAAATCGGAAAAACATGTTCGAACTACACATTCATCGTATTGAACATGTAGCACTGCACAGTATATTTCTATTGCGCGTAATGTTTCCGTATATGTGTGTGTCGTTGCGATAGCCTTAGAGCGCTTGGCTTCCGTTAGTTCGATCCCAGGTGACAACAGAAATGATTACGAAAAATTAAATTAAAATACTCGCTAATAGTCACGCGCAAGGTAACGGCAAACATGAAAAAACGAATTGAATGCGTGTAAGTATACAGACAGATACGCACGGAACGGTATTTGCATGTCGATATTTACGATCAGTTCCAAGTGCGTTCTTGCATGTACACTCGCTGCTACCATTCTGTACAGTTAGCAATATACAAAACGCTCGGAATCGAGCAATTCGACTGAACTATAGTAAGTATGGAAATGGGCAATGTCAATCATTTCATTCTCATACGTATGCTGAATGGCCAGATGGCGAAAGCTCGGCACAGGGGCGAGAGGGAAAGGAAAAACATCTCGCACGTAAGAAAAATTCCTTTCACGGATAATCCAAAGAGCAATAATGTTCTAGACTAATATGGCGAGTAACATGTTTAATTTCTATTGCGCCAGCATCCACACGAGTTTCTTATGTTGCATACTTTAACGCGTTCTCGAATTTTCAATTAACCTTTTCCCAAGTGTGTCTGTTTTAAGCATTATTTAAATATTAGGGGAGTAATAGTAACGCTTTCATTCGGTTTAATTCGCTGATTCCACGCTATCAACGCCGTTGTAATGAACTATTTTCGGTTCATAACAAATCAGCTGATTATGAAGTTTCGAATTGCTACAATATATCACTTTCTTTACTCGTATCAACAGCGGTGCATACATTTATTCTTAGACTTAATAAAAAACTAGATAGGTGTGTCTATTTAGTGTAACTTCAGTTAATTGGTAATATTCATTAGCGTAGATACTTCTAGACAACGATGTAATTTTATTGTCGCGTCGGGTCAATGTCAGTGCCAGTAAATGTGCAAATACCAGTAGTACTAATTCCAATATAAAATCTAATGCCAATTCTAATTCCAGTGCCAATTTCAATGTAAAATCCAATGCCAATTCTAATTGCAGCGCCAATTCCAATGCATTCCAATGCCAATTCTAATTGCAGCGCCAATTCCAATGCATTCCAATGGCAATGCCAACACCACTGATCTATTAAACAATATCCAATTGAACGAAGTTTATCCATTTTTCAAATCATCCGCTGATTCGTTTCATTTTCTAACGTTTTCTCGTTTCACTTCTTTTTATATTGTTATCCTTTCTTTCGTTCCTTTCTTATACAGATTTATAAGTAGAAGTTTCAGCACACTTTTTCTTTTTTTTACATTGCACCTGTAATATGCTAAATAAAAAAAATACTGAATTATTTATTTTTTCTTCGTGCTATTTACTGCTGCATAGGCCAGAGGCATGGTGAAGGATATAGGCTTAAATATTATTTATGAAGTTAGTGATGGACAGGAAGTGAAGGAGTCGGTTTAGTAACACGGGATCATCGTAAAGAATGGAGAGCGAATTGTTGGTAAATTACTTATGATTCTGTGGTGAGCGTAGAAAGGATACATTCAGTGAGAACATGATTAACTGTTATTTGAGTATTACATATTGCTGGAGGAAGATTTTGAAAAAGGTGGCCGTGTGTTAGGATAGTGTGGCAATAAAATGTTTCACTGATGTATTTGGCAAAGCTTTTCTTTAGTGTACCTCTCTAGATTTAACTTGCTAATATGGTTTTTCTTTGTTTTATAAACTAAATCTGAAAGACTAGTACAGATTGTAAAGAGTTCCTGGTCATTCTGGCATCTCAGGTAATGAGATGGCTGATTCTTTGGCTCGGGTTGCTGCTTCTTCTTCTACATTCTTCTTCAAAAAAATCCCATCCTCTAATCTCTTGCCTTTATGTAAACATTTCCATCTCAGATTTTGGTCGAATATGTACCCTTCCTCCTTTTCTAATTGTCGCTCCTTTTATCTGTCCGTTCAGTCTAATCTTCCTTCAAATCCTTGTTTCCTTCTGTTTCCTTCACTTCCTCGTTCTGTTGTTGTCTCCATTGTGCGTTTGCGCTTTAACCATTCCTTGCTGTCTTCCTCACGCTTTCGCTTCTCATTAGCCTCTTGGCCCATATTGTCCTCTCCATTCAAATGATGCGGTTGTTTGTGACGCCGACCATATGTTTATTAAGCGTTCATTTCTCTCATTAGAGCGCTCGGTTCTGTATTCCCACTTGCTTGGGCTGGGGCTTCCTGCTCCTTTTTGTGCTCGTTATATCCTGTCTTTTCCTTCTACACTTATTATCCCCTCCATTGTTTCCTTCTTATTAGCGATAGCTGATCGTCTCACTGTATAACTTTCGTTTTCCCTTAATTGTTTCTGGGTGAAGGTCCTCCGTTGACGAGCCCAATTAAAAAAAAAAAAAAAAAAAAAAAAAAAAAGATTGTGGAGAATATTTTCTCAATGGTAATCTTAGCAGTAATAATCTCAGATTTTCCAAGTTGAACAAAAGCCGAGTAATTCTTAAGAAATAGCTGGTCGAAAATATGGGAAACTTTTGAAATTTTTCAATTCGAAATGATTACAAACAGGCTTAATTCGCTTCGAAGAAATCTTGTGTTTTCATTTATTTGTTTATTTCGTTATCAGATACGTCAGTTGGAAACACCGCCGTTCAACAACGTAGCGTTGAAAAAAAATTGTCAAATTTCGAGATACGAAACGTAAAGAACTAAGAATGTAAAAGCTGAATGCTCTTTTAAAAGATACAAAAAAAAAAAAGAACATAAATGAAACGGAACATAAAAAACCAAAAAAAAAAAAAAACGAAACCTTTATTGTTTGCAATAAAGTTTACTTTGTTTTTGTCGCAAAGAACAATCCCAGTCGACGTTATTGAACAGAAATATAATTTTTCCGCTGTCGAAAGAGAAAAAAATCGAAATTAAAAATACGAACGAAATTTGCAATGATAAATAACGTTAAGTTTCACTGTCAAAGATACGAAATTCTAATCGAATCGACAGACGACGCACGCGTATACAGATTTAGAACTGAACACGCGGCTTAAATACCAAGCCCTTACGGTGGTCATATATTATATCGTGCCGAGCAGAGTTCGTTCAAACATTTTTTCGATTTAGGCCAAAGTTTACCTAGCACAGCTAAAAAGTCAGCGAACAGATTTAATTTTTCGAATTGGTTGACCGACACACACGCGCCTGCAAAAAAAAAAAAAAAGCCGCACAATATTTCCAAGATAAACGTGGCGCTATTTTCGTTCAAACGCAATAATGACTTCTTGAACAAAATCGATTAAAATTTTTACACACACACAAAAATACAAATTACTTTTTCATGCGGTGACACGAAACTTACTTTCCTTAGCCCACAAAGAAACGTTTCTTCTTTTTTCGATTTTTCTTTTATTCTTGCTCGGATGAAATTTTAATCAGAATTGAAAAAAACCTATTAGGCCTAGAAAAAAAGACATTGTCACTTCGCTATTCATTTTGTCTTTCTTCGGCGAAACGCTCGTAATGTCTGATCTAGAATAGGGGCTAGGAAAAAGTTACTGTTACCGGTTTCTACTTTCACCGGAAAAGGTGTGTGATACATTTCCAGTTCAATTTTTTCCCTATACACGAGCGAAGAGGGTCAGCGTGAATTAAAAAGAAGAAGAGGAATAAAACGAAAGAGATTTCAAAAAATTAATCTGGACGCCGGGATAAAGCGAGAAAAACGATCCGATTTAAGGGCTAAAATTTCTCCATTAATGACGAGAGATTTAATTGATATTTTTTAATTTCCATAATTTTCCGAGAAACAATAAACGAAAGAAGAAAAATAAACCCGGAGTGCGAAGAAGAAGAAAAGTCAGTGAAGAAAGAAGACGTGGAAGAAATAATGCAAAGAAGGCGAAATTTCAAAGAGGAACAAAAATTCTAGGAGATGCTAAAACAAATTTTTAAAAATAATCTAAAAAAAATTCGGACCCATATAGTCGACTATTGTTGCGTGTCTGCCGCTTTCGCTTACGTGTGTAAACGTCACTTGTAGGCGTCGCGGAAAAATGGCGTATAATTCAAGCCTAAAGGTCGGCCTTTATCTTTTTTCGTATTATTCCTAGCCCCCTTCCCGGAACCTATAAACACGGCTCTGCTCCGATAGGTCCCGCTAGTTGGAATATTAATTGCGAAACTTTGCCTGATATACGCCACTACGAATTGAACGCGAATGGGCAATCTCTTTTATCTCTTGCAGATTATTATTTCCATTTTAGCAGCAATAAAATATATCGCTGCGAAAGCGCTTACGCGTAGGCTGATAAAGACAGGTCAACGACAGCAGTTGTCACCGCGACCGAATAGAGCGTTTTTTTTTTTTTTAATTGGCAAACCATCCCCTTTCGCATAGCTCCAACGCTGTCATATTTGCGGATTTCGGAAATCGATAAATTCGCATCTGTCAACCTGTGCCGTGCCCCCAGATTATTTCAGTGGAACCGGCGTGACAATTCTTTTAAAACCAACTCGGCATTTGCATAAAATATAAGCTTTTTCGATGATGCATTTCTTTGATGATGATTCCGTATATATATTATTATTACTTTATTTTTTTTTTCTATTTTTTTATTTTATTTTTTTTTTGGCCCGGCGTCTAAACCATTTGGTCACTTTGAACACAAAAATATTTCCTAAACAGAAACCAACCTTCTTATTTCAAATATATAAATAAAATACAAGGAAAAAAAAATAAATAAATGAAATGAAATAAAATAGTATAAAAGTGTATACATAAACGAAATAGAAAATAAATAACTCTAAACAACTGCCATCTAAACCGCGATGTTGCAATCGATTATGAACCAAAAAAGGCGTCCAAAACCTGGTCCCCACAACAAAGCAAATACTGCATGTTATAAAGAGGAAAAACGGCCAAAAGTGCCTGAAAAATGTATCTCTGCGTCTGTCGAATAATTTGCAAAGAAAATAACAGATGATTGGATGTGCCCTCCGAGTAACTCTAATCATCTCGTGATCGCTGCAAATCAAATTTGATGTTTGTCCTTGAAAATTCTGTGAAACTCGTGTATGATCGAGGTAACAAATTCTCTAATAAGCCTTTCAGGGATAGAGTTAACGGCACATAATAATACCATCGTCTCGACTAGATAGAGTTGGTCGAACTGTATTATAATACCTATGTTGTGAGTTGATCTTTATATTTATCCAATTTTGTCGATTGTCTCTTTTAATTATTCGAAATAAATTAGTAGAAGGGATGAAAGGACATGGAATGCCTCCAGAAGCAGCTTTAAACAGATCGACACTATCATTTCCCTCTATACCACACTGACCTGGAACCCAACAAAATTTCAAATCCATTCCTCTATTAATTACCTCTCTTAAGGCACTTATTTCATGTACCAACGGTTGCAGTTTATAGTTAAGTGCATCACATTTTATCGCTGACAGTGAACTTAGGCTGTCACTGATAATTAGGTGTATCTTTTGTCAACATCAAGTGTGATTGTTAAAAACCCCAAAGCCCTATCTATAGCCAATAATTCAGCTGTATAAACCGTTGCCTCAGGCGGTAAACTTCTGTAACGTTATATTCTTTTGATAAAAAAGGCTACACCCACTGCACTACCACGATCTTCAATTTTAGAACCGTCGGTAAAAATTATAACAGAATACCGTTATAATGGTTATTAATTAAATAAATCGCAAATCAATGATATGGGGCGGAAGGTTTTGGTTTTTCAGATCTTTAAACAAGCTCGTAATTGATCCAGCTGTAAAAAATTGATATCATAATGAAATGTAAAGTAAGGTGATGGATATACAAGCGCTGGACTATACCTATAATATAAAGCTATTCTACTTGACAGTAAAGGCTTTTTGGAATCAACAAATCTCCACTCACGGTATTAACTCTAAAAATAACTGACGGTAAATAGGCATTCAAACATTATCATAATAATTGTGCTATGATCATAAATTCCTTTAAGTCGGTATTTAATACAACTTAGGGTGGTGACCCAATAATTTTGAGTTTACTCTATAAATCCTTAATTCGCTCAAGCTGGATTATGGATCCATTTTTTATGCAGAACTAATTCAAATAAACTGGAGAAACTTCAAAACTTGATGGTAATGTCCGAACAGCTCCGATACCATGTCTACATGCGGAAACTCATCTCTCTCCTTTATTTATTAGTCGGGATGTTTTAGCGGATAGGTTTCTAGTGAAATTATGCAATCGCCCACTTTTCTATATTATTATTATTTTAATCATTTATTCGATTGTTTCTCAAATTTTGTGTCTGTTCTTTTTATTTGTTTTTTTTTTTGTTTCTTCTTTCTTTGTGCCTAGCTTTCGCCATCTGGCCATTCAACACAAATTATGGTTCCCATTTGGGTGAAAACCAGGTATCCTAACCACTAGACCACATGGGAACTCGGAGGGGAAATTATTTTATGTTTATTTATTTACTTATTTATTTATCGTTGTTAATTAACATCGTTTTTTAAAGTGGGAATTTCCACTTGAGCAAATACCTAATAAGCTAACCGCTGGCTAGCCGTATATTGGGTTACTCTCCGCTCTATTAATCTAAATATTTCCTATAGATCGTGCGTGCGGTATATGTTATTATTTGCGACTGATCTGTCAGTAACACATGTCATTGAATGTATGCTAAATGATACTTGCGATTTGTTTTCAGTGGTTCTATTTTTTTTTAAATCGGCTTTTTTTCTTTCATTACTATTACTAATTGCAACTAATAAAATGATAATCGTTTGCCTCCTTCGAATAGTTTACGCAGGAATGATCCATGCTTATTTCCTGCAGACTTTTTTTTTTTTATATACCCGTTACTACCATGTAAATACGCTAACACTTTTTTTTCGATTATTTTTCATTTTTTTTTTTTAAATAACATATTTACTAAATACCAAACGAACAAAAAAACCTTTCAATGTTTGAATAACAGTACGTATTACGGTAAATAATAGTTCCCTCTTTCCTTTTATGTCAAAAACTAATCGATACGTTCGTTTTTAATAGTTAAAAAAGAGTTCTTTTTAGAGAAGAGACAACACAGCGTGTTCGCTCATAATTCGTATTCATACGGACCAATCTTAATGACTCTCATTGTTTATGCGAAAGTGTACCAACCAAGTGTGATGGTACCGTACAAATAGATCGGTGGTTATTGGTAGCCACAGATACTCAGAAATCATTATAATAAACGTTAAAAAACGGGATCTCTATAGAGGAGTTTTTGATAATACTGATGTTCGTCCATTGGTCGAAATTCGACCATAATTATTATTAAAAATTTGAGAAAATCATATACGAATTTGCATTTTTCCAAAAAAAAATTTTCTACTCCTATCATTTATTGTACACCTGGGAACATATACTTTTATATATACTTACAATACAAAACAGTTCAGTACCATTATAACTGAATAAGAAATAAAAGTAAATCGCAATTTAAAAACCCCCATTTATTAATATTAAATGGCACCTAAAGATTTAGAACGCTGTAAAAAAGTCAATAATAATGATTATTAAGAAAAATTAAAACATTTTATAAAGAACAGATTTACACTGGCTACAGCGATTTCATTTTTCATTTTTTTGTTTTTGTATTAATTTATTTAAATGAGAAAATAAAATAACTGTTTCCAAAATTTTTGTACTGATAACGCTAAAGATTGTCAATAGCTGCTAAACAAAAAAAGAAAGAAGAAAATCGGTTAATAAACAGAGGAGGAAAAGGTACTGAACTGTTTTGTCTTTGCCTATTTATATATAGATAACAAACGTGATTAGCTTTTAATATTATCAATTTACCATGGAAAAGTTGGAAAAAAATTAATTATTTAATTTATTTATAACACTGATTAATTCGAACACTAACATTTTAAAAAACGCATCGGCCACGTTTTATACGAAAAATTGTGTTAGACCGCCAGCAAGCGGAATGCGAACAATGCGTGCCTTTGCAACTAAATCCTAAACCGCTTCTGTCGAACTGTTAAACGTCGTTCTGTCAAAACTGAACAGAACAATTCATATTGGCTCGCCTAGGAATTTTAAGGCAGCCGACTGACGTGCAACCGTCTTGTCCTAAGATACCAACACCAACCGCCAATCGCGACATACTAACAGATTGTCAGAAATATTTTAAAAGCGAACGCATTATAATAATTATTTAAATATCGCATATACTGATAGTATCAGAAATATTTACTATTTAACTTGTTGTAATATTTTTAATAATATATCACTATTACATTCTCTGACACTGTTAAAAGCACAGTAGATGACTGCAGTACCAACTTTTTAATGTAAAAATAGTGACACTACAATTATTCATTTTTGCTTGTTTCGTTTTCTTCAATGTTTATTTTTGCAGCGGGTGATTTCAGACGATCCATTTTTAAAAAAATAATATATACATTCGCGATGAACTGGAATTTTCTTTCCGAATAGTTTAGAACATGAAGGCAATCCGAATTGCGCCTTTTTATTCTGAGCAAATGTTCATGCCATTTACTAAAATGTATATTAATTATCTTTTTTATTGAAAAGACAAATGCTCACCGACAAGTTTTTTTATATATAGACATTTTCCCCCTAATAAATCAACCTTCTCGTTAACAATCCCATCGATAATAAACAATTTACACCGAAGTTAGCGGTGAAAAATTGTTCTGTCGACGAGTCTAAGAAAATTCATAACAATATATTAGTAACTTTGTAGTTTTTAAAACGTGGGCTCACTCACTGCGATAACCTAGGTAGTTACATGCAGCGTGTAGTTTAGTTCCCCTCCGTAAATTAAAAAAAAAAACATATATCGAGAGAAATATGAAAAATAATGTATCGGATACATTATGTTAAAAGCTGTTCGCAATCCGCGAGTTATAGCATACGATAATTAGAAATTTGCACCCGAAGTAAAGAATTACAACAATAGAAGGCTATTGTAAACCATAATTTTACAATCCCCAAATAACGGTATGTTGTTCACAACCTTTCATCGAACTACAGCTTCATTCGTATAACGATAAAATAAACATTTACATCCAAAAGTGATTACGACAACAACAAAGCTCTTTAAATGCTCCGTTTGTACTGTGGGTCTTTCTTGGCGTAAACCAAATTTTAAGGTGAAATATCTCTGGAATTAGGAAAGAGCGGGGCTTGATTAAAAAATTAAGAGCGCCAGGATCAGTTAGCTTGCGTGAGAACAGCAGAGAATGAAAGTCAAGAGCGTGTCATAAAAGACTCACAATACAGACAGCGAGGATATTTCGTGAGGGTAAGTGAATTTAAATGTATGGCTTTTTTTTGACTGTTAAAGTTATTTCCAACTTATCGAAATGATTTTTATCGCATATGCATGCATGTATGTGTACATGGAAGCACAATGTGAAGTTGAACAGCTTATTTTTTTTTTTTAGAACAATGTTTCGCCAACGAATTTTTTGGTTTCTTCAAGTTAACAATACGCAGAACCATTTTCGAACATAACTACAAAATTAACTTTAACTCGAACACATTAAATCCTATAGAAGACGTGCTAGATTTAAGAAGTTCTGTTCGCAAAAAGTTCTGTAACGGAAAAGCAAAATACAATAAACATAGCTGCTGACACTTGTGCAAGAATTAATCTTTACATTAGTGAAACCATGTTTACGGATAAGGCTTACACTCTACCTAATTTGCGAAGAAACACGATTGTGTCCATCAAAGAAATTTCGAGTGAAGAAGATGGAATTATCCTAGTAATGCAACAATACGAATGGAAAAAGGAACAAAAAAGCTGTTCCGCTTATACAGCGATAATAAAAAAACCTCGCTTTGTTGTGTATTGTTTGCCCACCCGGGTGCGATAACCATCGTACGAAAACTTTTCTATGCATTGCGTGAATAAATACTTTTCCTTAATTTTATTATTATCAATATTATTTTTTAGTATTAAATTCATATTTCCGTAAAGCTTTTTTCATGGGTAAAGTAAAAATTAAACCAAAAGTATTGTTCTTTCGAATTTTTCCTAACCCAAAAAAAAAGGATATTTTCAATAATCCAAATAATTATAGATTTTAGAAACGGCACATTTGCTGTTTTTTTTTTTTTGCCCTGAAAGTTCACTTATGTTCAGCTGAACAACCGCGTAAAAATTTTATTTTTACCTTAAAGGATATGATTTTTTTTTTTTTTTTTTTATATTAAGTAAATGAAACACACCAATAAAACAATTATTTAATTTTTATTATATAACGGACGCGTTTCGAAGACAAAGCTTCATAATCACGGGAGTTTACTTAATATAGAATAAACATAAACAATGAGTATATTAAATAGAAATATTGATTTTAATTTTTACCGACTTGCAAAAAGATAGAAGTTATACGTTCCATGCGTATGTTGTTGTTTTTTTGATATTTGTTTGTGCATAACTCATATTTACACAGACCGATTTTACTGATTCTTTGTCCATTAGAAAGAACACCAACCAACTTAGATACCCCAAGTGAGTAATCGGTAAACATAAATTGAGTATTCGTCAAAAAACGTGAAAAAATATGGTCCCTTTGGATAATATTTCTTTTTTCTTATTATTTTTAATTAGCTTAACAGAAGCGGTTGACACTTAAAACGCTATCAAACACTTCGAACTTTTCTACATCTGTCCTTTTTGAACCAAAAGGCCTATCACGTATAAATGTAGCAAATTCTTTGCTACTGCACAGTTCGTTGTCCCGTTTTCGTTTCTGCAATTCACGTTTGCGTTTGGTGGCGGTTTTCGTTTTTGGAAACATAATGAATACACGTTTTATTGATATGCAGGTTGATGAATAACAAGTCCCCCCCCCCATGGGAGGAGAAGCATGTAAAGGCTATAATGCTGATTTAATAATACCATAGAAACGCAAAAAAAAAGTATTATTTATATGTGTTGTGGTATGTTAAGTTGTTTTGGTAGTTTAATAAAATTTATGGTATAAATTATTGGTTATATTTTTTGTTTATTATATAAAATGGGGGCATTTTTTCGTTATAAAATCTAATGGAGGCTGGCCTAAGAATTACATTGTAAATTTTGATAATTTTATACAAAGTATATAAGAGAAAGAGATAGAAATGTAAGCAAGAGAGGTCAAGGGACACAGCCCTTTGAGAGGCCAAAATGGCTGAGTTTATATATATATATATATATATTTAAAAACACTCGATCCTTAGAACACCCTTAAATCTGCAGAACAAACATAGGACATTCGAATAAGCCGATTGAATTATTTACCTTAAAACACGCTCCACATTTGTACTCTGAAACCAAACTTCATAATTTTCTGCTATTTGAGTACAGTGCGAAAAAAAGTTATGCATTTAATAAAATTTCTTAAAAAATAAACTAGAAAAATCAAACTTACAGCAGAATAATGTAGAAGAAGATTAGTTTAAATACTCTTATTAATTGTGAGTCGAACGTGTAGGTAAACGCTGATTTTTGTACCAGTTTCTTCGTTGTTGTTTTTTCAACTTTCCAAACAAATCAGTTATTTAGAAAAATTAATAAAGTATACATTTTTGCTTTTTAAACTCAAAAATCGGCTATCCGTTTTTAAAACGAATGTAATTTTCTAACCTGAATAAGATCGGTAAAGTTTATTTTCAGTCCGCCATTATTACTTGAGCATTCTAGTTTAAACCCTGGTCTTTAAATAGCTCAGTTTTTTAAACCAGTGTAAAGAAACGCTATTAAACTTGAGTCGTCCACCACGGAAAACCGCAAAGAAACGTATTTCATGAGAAAATAACTACTTCCTATTTGCCGCTTAATGAATCGAAAATCATACGAGACTTACAGTCATATCTGTATTTTGGCATATAAAGTAAGGAACTTCTCGAAGAGAAAAATACCGAATTTTCTATAAAAATCTGTACGATGATTTTCTAGATTAAGCACTAATCTCAAACAAACAAACGGGTAGATCATTTTTGAAAATTTTCCTATACGCGTATAAAATAATTGAAAAACGAACAAAAAAAAAACAAGTGACAGAAATAAAATTTTACGCAGCAGTAAGAAACTATAGTTAAACAAGATTAAACTTAAATCTGGTTGTGGGCATAGTTCCGGTTGTCGTAAAATAGTTTATGAATTACAAAAAAAAATAAATAAATAAATAAACACCCGGCATATATTAATTTCTTACACCTAGAGGCGCAGTATTTAATTACTGAAATCTTTTTAACACTTGCCAAAAATAAAGCTAAATAAACAGAAGAATAATTAATCGGATGTTCGGTTAAACCCATTTTTCATCTTCACTGTCAGACCATCTTTACAAAATCACAATAACGATTGCACCGTAAAACAACCTTTAAAGGCGCAAAGGATTAATGGGAGACATTTATCTCCTTTTTGTTCTTTTTCTCCTCGGACCTTCGTGCCGGAGTAATAAAAGCAAAATAAAAGAATAAAAATTTTAACCGTTAAAGTCATTCGAAAGCGGCTTACCGGCTCGACAAGAAGACAAACTTTGCTCGGGCGAAATTCTCTTAGAGTGTTTAGAACTTTTTAAAGTTAGTACTTATTTTTTACACAGTTGCAGCACGCGTTAAAACCACTTTGACGATACCGTGAACCCTTGCGCCATTATCGCTTCGCAAGTCTGTTCACCTCTTCGGAAAAACATTAAGACCCGAAATCTGATAAAGGAACAATTTTTTCTCGTTATATTTCGTTTTGTATAATGACCTGGCCGACATCTTGTGTCCAGAAATCATGAAATTGTAATATCCACCGATTCGCATTCCGGACGCAAAAATCAACGTCGTTTATCAAAGCCAATTTTTTCCCCATTAACATGATGATCCCTTATTTCATACAAAAATCCATTCTTAAAATTACAGTGTCTCTGTTCAACATCGAACACAAGCCGCAGTATCCGCAAGTGTATTCTATTATCATTATCTTTTTTTACGGGTTTCGTATTTTAAAATCGGATACATCACAAATCCAGAGTTTTTTCTTTATCTCCACAGCCTATGTATGATGAAGACCACACAACTGTTTTTACCTAAAACTGCAACTTTCGTTACACGCAAATTTCTCTATATCCTTCTTTCTTCTTCTTCGTCGAATTTTCACTATCGTTAGAGATTCAATTTTTATAAAAAAAATTTCCACTTAACAAGAATAGAAATTTCAAAAGAAAACGCGGTAGTTTCTAAGGTTTTCGACTGAGCATTGTGGAAGTTCCGATACCCATACAGCAACACTATTTAACCTTGTCGTGTCTGTACTAGAACAATAGAATGACTGCCCCCCCCCTTTTTTATGGGTCTGCGATGAATTTCGATTTCTAACCTTTCCATCCCCAATTTCACAATACGAAACTTGACCGTTTGCAGAAGCCCTCCAAACATTTCAAGTAGCTATTTTAGTTTTGATTATCTCAAAATTTGCGGTCACATTTTTTCTATGAAGTCGCTGGTTTGTCCTACTCGCATGGCCGGTCGAAATATTTCTCATTCCGACCCCGGAATTTGGAACGCCACATACTAGACGGATCGCCTGACAAAACGTTTTTGAAAACTGTAGATTTCATAATGGTGTTCATTCATGACTTCGGTGATTTCCCGTTACCCCTTGCGGGTTTTTTAAGTGTTTACTCCTTTAGCCGAAAGGACCCAGTTTCGCCTGTTTGCTCTAGATCAGTGTTTCTCAACCTTTTTTGGTTCGCGGCACACTTTCATACATCACAATTTTCCGCGGCACACCGCACATTTTGAGAACAGTCGGCTATTGTCATCAGAACAAAAACAATCAAAAAATATGGAACGTAGAGCTGCTATTAATGACAAAGCACAACTGGCCAGCTATAAACTTTCTGAAATAGTATCGACCAAGGCGACTGCCCTCTGCTCACGTTGATGCGATTGTTCGCCGGCTGAATATATCTATGCGACGCTAATACACACTACTACATTCATAACTGACTATAGTCGCTTGATTTATCGATATACAAATGTAACCCAACTGTGTCTAAACTGCTGTGTACTAAACTAGCACCGCATATTTTTGCCATCACCGGATATCGAACCCGAGACCTCCGGATCGGAAGCCAAGCGCTCTAGTCACTAGGCCAAACGCGACGTTACCGCAGGACATATATATACATAGATATATATACATTCAAATATTTATCTATATATAGGTAGAGCGTTAGCCTAGTGGTTAAGGCGCTTGGCAACCAAACCAAAGGTCACGGATTCGAGTCGAGATTTGTCTCGTTCCGGATCAAAGTCGCTTTCAGGTTTACCCAGCCTGAAATAATTGGGTACCAGAGAAATTTGGGAAAGTAAAGGCGACCGAGAGAAAGGAACTGGCCCCGATATTCTCATCAGATCCATTAGGCTTAGTTCATTGTGAACCTTAACTTCACAACCCCTAACGACCTTTCAAAGGTATGAGACTTACTTTGCTTTACTTTAATTTATATATATATATATATATATATACATACATACATATATATGTATATATATATAAACTCGGGGATTTTGTCCTTGCGAGGAGCTCTTCCCCTTGACCCTCTCACTTATATTTCTATCTCTTTCTCTTCTATATTTTGTATAAAATAATCAAAATTTACAATGTAATTCTTACCGACACCGACACAAAAAAAAATAACATAATCACAAAAATTCTATCCTTATTTCCTTTAAATTGAAATATTTTCAAATTAATTTTATATAATGAAAGAAAAATTCAACCAATAATTTAGAGCATAAATTTTACTAAACTACCGAAACAACTTAATATACTGTAAAAGAATATAAATCACATTAACTTAAATCATTCCTCGTTACAAAATTTAATGGGTGCATGATTAAGAATGACGTTTTACGCCAGGGGTCATCAGTAAAAGTGTCCTGTCACGAAATTTGTCCCAAAAAAATGTCACAATTTTATGTAACGAAATAACGATACTAAAAATTAAATCAGTTATTTCAGTTACCACCGACCATTGATCGCTATCGAAAAAAAAGAACAGCAAACGTTGTTGTTTCCTTCGCCTGAAATAAACGTTCAATAAATGTGATTCGATTATATTGTATCGTTGTTGTAAATAATGATATTTTTTTGTCAAACGGCGTAGCCAATGAAAAAGTTTACTCTTCTATAAGAATTATAGGAGAACTAGACCTGTGCGTGAAGGGTGCGGGCCCCCTTTCAAGTCCCGAAGGACTAAGTTATATATATATATATATATATATATATATATATATATATATATATGTATTTAATATACGCGCTAGGTCAGTACACAGCAGACACACACGGGACTGCACTTGTAGCGTGATAACAAGCGGCTACTATCAGTTCCGAATGTAGTCTTGTGTGTGTACACCTGCGTTGCATATAATAATTGACTGATACACAACCTATATCGGTATAGCTAAAAATGTACAAATAGGTTGCGCTAACGCGCTGTGTAGCGTACGGCACCTAAAGAAATTTAACTAACAGGAGAGTAAAGTGGGCCTATCAAAACGACATTGTTAATGTTAAAAATAATTTTGGCGTTCCACAAGGTTCAGTTCTTGGACCGGTCTTGTGGAATATTTTATATTCTAATATCCATTCAAAATTAAGTAATATGTACGCAGGCCTACGTTTATATAGCTATGCTGATGATTTACTTTTGGTCTACAACGTACATTTATCTAGTAACTCGACTCTGTCGTCCCACATTGCTAATTGTAATGAAGTTATTTGTAAACTTAAAACAATAGTAAATGCTTTAAACTTCAAATTTGAGATTACCAAATCTCAAATCATGGTGATACCTGGTCGAGACAAAAACCTTGACCAAATTTGTTACAATAATATTAAAATTAATAATCATACGTTCAGTTCTACTGACCATATTAAATATTTAGGATTCATTTTAGACGATAGATTAAAGTACAATAAGCATATACAGTACATAAATAATAAGGTTAATAAATATTATTACATTTTTAAATCCCTTGGCGGTAAGCTGTGGGGACTAAATCATAAATCTACGATAATACTCTATAAAGGTTTAGTGCAGTCATTATACTCATATTGTGCTGGTATCTACTATAACCGGTTAACTAAACAACAAATACATAACGTAAACTCCAACTGTCGGAAATTTCTAATTGATTTAACTTCTTCATATATGTATAACTGCTTCAAATATTGCAATTCAGACCATAGCACGGGTCTTACCCATCGATCTTTACATAAAAAAGAGATCTCTAATTTTTAATGCTAAAAAGGAAAATAATGGTATTATAAGTAAAGAACTTCTCAAGCAAGTTGATTTACAAATTTTTAATGAATTTAAAACAAGATACGATACTCTATCAAATGGTAAATTAATAAATAAGTTATTTCCTAACGTAATAGAATGCTTTAAAAATAAAAACATTACAGTAAATTATTATATGACTCAAATACTCATTGGTCATGGTTCCATTGGACACTTTTTAAATAAATTAAACATTATTGCAGACAGTAAATGTTGTAATTGTGGAAGTAATGAAGTAGAAAATGTTCAGCACATAATATACACGTGTAGCAAGTATAATTACCTACGACAATTGTACTCGTATATGATTGACTGTGCACTTCAACTAAATGAAATTATTCTACTAGAACAATTTCCTGTATTCATTTCTGAATTATTTAAAATTAAACATATATACAAATAATCGCTATTGGTAGCCATAAGCTAGTTCGCAGGCTACTCTAGTTTGTTATATTTCTTTATTAAAGTAATAATAAAAAAAAAAAAAAAAAAAAGAAAAAAAAAGAAAGATATATATATATGTATAGTTAGAGAACTTAATGAAGTAGGGAAACTTCATGTAGTAGAAAACGAGCTGGCTCAAGATAATAAAAAAATTGTGCATTATCAGAGACTCATTGGAAACAGTCAAGACACTTCAGTACAAATGTGAACGTAACTTACAAGTCCGAATCGGGTATTAAATCGCATAGCGGGATTGCGATCATAGTCAGTAAAAGCATGACAAAATTCGTTAAAGAATATTTACGGATAAATGACCGTTTAATTAAAATTACGTTCAATTGTGAACGTATCAATATACATACAAGTTTACATGACAACAGTAAGTGCGGGGGATGATGAAGTAGAGACGATGTACCAAGAACTTGAAAATAACATATCATCCATACCGAAAAAATACGTGGTAATGATCATGAGAGATTTTAACGCCAGGAAACGATAATCATGTAAGGGGAAATATTGGTAAATTTGTCCTAGGAGAAAGAAATAAAAGGGGAGAACACCTTCTACAATTTGCAATTGATCATGATCTAACAATAACCAACACCGTGCTTAAGCGTTTATCAACCTGAACTTCTCCAAGTAAAAAATACAGAAACCAAATCGACTACGTGTTAATACGGTAAAGGACGGTAGACATCACTAAGTTATGTTGTCGCCAAACCAAAAGTAGTATTTGGATCGGATCATAATCTGCTCAGACGAACCATAACGATGAAGCTGCATAAAGGGAAAAGCTAAAATGCACCCACCAAGATGATAATTCTCAACCCCACGATAATGCAAGAGACTGTAAAACATGAAAAATTACCACAGCTTAAAAATGCTGATGTAAACAAAATACGGCAAAAAATTTAAAAATTTATTCTATCTGCTGTTTAAAAAAGGGTACAAACAAGGGGACTTAGATGGACCAAGTAAACCGAAAAAATATTGAATGTCGGAAGAAACGAGGAAGTTAATAGATAAAAGGAAAGAGATAAAAAAGAGAAGCCCGATACGGGGTCAAGAAAAAATGGCTCAAATAAATAAAGAAATCAGGAGAGCCTGTAAGTGAGGCAAAAATAAGTTCATCAGCAATATGTGTGCTTGGAGATCGAAAGACATGCGCAAAACAATGAATGTAAGCAAGTCTTAAACTACTTACCAAAGAATTCAAATCAAGCACACAAATGATACGAAAAGCAAGTGTGACTGATCCAGTTGAAATTTCTAAAGACTGGAAACAATACTGTATGGATTTATTTGCAGACAAGAACAAAAGTGACAAGAACCTATGGATTAGCGATAACTTGCAATACTAAGAAAAGAAATAGAAAAGGCGCTAAAGAAAATCAAAACTGGGAAAGCTTCAGGACCAGACTCCATCACAATCGAAATTCTTAAATCAATGGGAGAAATAGCCATCGATGTTATATGCGAACTATGTTGTAAAATATGGAACACAGGCACTTGGCCAGTGGAATGGTGTCGCTCTATTTCCATACCTATACGTAAAAAAAGTTCAACAGTCAATTGCAGCAATTACAGTCTAATAGCATTATTATTTCACTCAAGCAAAATTATGTTGACAATAATTAATGACAGATCAAAGCTATACCTATTAAAAGAAATATCGCAAGAACAAAGGGGATTTATTTCAGGTAACGGTGTTAGGGTAATCAATGCACGACAATTAGTAGGAAAAACAAAGGAATTTAATGTAAAAATGTGCATGTGCTTTGTTGATTTCTGCAAAGCTTATGATTCTATTAAATGGATCAAGCTGTAGAATATTTTATAAATTATGGGAACGCCTAAGCATCCAATATATCTAATTAAACAATTATATGAAGGCAGCTCGGCCGCAGTGCGAGCAAATAAAGGAGAATATCCTCTGATTTCAAAGTGGAAAATGGAGTAAAACAGGGCTGTCTACTTTCTCCTCCATTTTTTTACAATATATATATATATATATATATATATATATATGGAATTTATTATGAGGAAGATATTGAGCGGCTGTGGGGATGAAATCTCAACAGGAGGAAGAGTAATTAACAATTTACGGTACACGTATGATACCGTTATTATAAGCAGCTCGAAGGCTAGAAACTATTATGCAAAGACTGTAAGAAGATTGCAGGCAATACGGACTGTGAGTATAAATAGAAGTAAAAGAAAGGTCACACAGTAACTGATAGAAATGAGAACAAAAAGCATAAAGAAATTGGTGGCTTTGAGGTAGTGGATAGTGTCATCTATTTCGGGTCAGTGATCACCAACAACGGAAGCTGCTCGATGGATATAAGTCGCAGATTGATCAGGGCACGTAATGCGGTTATCAGATGAATAAGAATTTAGAAAGACACAGCCTTTCAACGAATACGAAATTAAATCTGCTGAGAAGCTTAGTCTTTTCAATCGCGACTTACGCAGGTGAAACTTGGACACCTACAACATCAGATCTTAGCAGAATAAATGCGTTTGAAATGTGATCACACAGAAGAATGCTGAGAAGTTCATGGAAGGACCGAATGGCAAACGATTACATAGTTAGTAAGTTAGGCATAGAGTTGCGCCTATTAGTTATTCGGCAGAACAATTAGATTATAAAATGAAAGCGCTGCGCGAATATCATCACGCAAATTGCTAATGATAACTTTTTTAACTGACGAATTTCACCGACTTCTGTTATAAGTGATGACAAATTCTTAATTAAAATTGCTAGATGGGAGAAAATGGTAATAAATCGCGTGAAAAACACTGGAACGATTTATTGAAAATGTAATTCGGCGAATCAAAGAGGAGAGAAGTTTTAAAAAAAATGATACGAAATTAAATAAATCGCAGGAAAAATTTCTAGTCTCATTCCGGTCGCTTCATGGTTGCCAGATGTTTTTCAGTAATTTATAGATTTAATTTGCAGTAAAAATGTTCTTCGAGACCTGCGGCTGTTCTTAACTTCTTTTTTCCTATAAACAAAAACACAGCTACAACATATGTCGGATTATAATTTCGCAAACTCTGTTTATTTTTCGTCTTTAATAGCTTTCTTAGACTGAATAATTTCGGCCATTCACGCAAGCGCGCGTTCTTTTTATTTTATTTTTGTTATTTTTAGGAAACTAACTGTTCTTTTTATTTTATTTTTGTTATTTTTAGGAAACTAACTGTTCTTTTTAACCGAATGGTAAAAATGGAATATATTAATTTGCCTTCAGCAATTTTCATTACATTCCGTTCAAAACTCATGCTAAAGAACAACCACCTTCTCTTATTGTAACAAAGTACACATTAGAAAAAGTTACGTAATATTTTTTAAATATACGAAGAGAAAGTAAGTTTCCCACCCCTGTAAAACCGGTTAGAATAAACTTTCAACAGTGGGCATGATCTCATTTTGTAGCTACGAGTACAACATTTAAGTTTAAACTAGTGTCCAAACCGCAATGCTGTTTCTTTTTTCGCTTTGAAATTCTGAAAGTTGTCGCCGACTACAAGATACACCCAGTTATTTTCGTTTTTTAAACCATAAAAAAATTGCACCAATTTTAATCGACAAATAGTGGAAATTTACGGTCCCCTGTGATGAGTGCTCAACATGTTTGTAAATGGTGCCGTGATGTAGAGGATGAGCAATGGGGAGCAGCTGACCATCTGTAATCGCAGACGAACTGGTGCGAAAACTTGAAAAATTTTGTGATCCGATCGCCGCCAAACTATTTCCGATCTTCTTGACCAGTTTCCGAGTGTGTGGCCACGAGCTACTACCATGCCAAATAATTCGAAATCGACGAGGAGTTGAAAAATTTCTTTCTTACCTGGTTACAAAATTTGGCGGCAAGTTTCTACGGGGAAGGTATTTTTATAGGTTAATTTCTCGACACTCGACAAATGCTTAAATTTAAAAGGTGAATATGTGAAAAAGTAAATAAAAGTATGCTGAATCCGTTTTCTTCTGGCTTTATTTGTTTCAAAAATAAAAAATAGCAAAAATTACTTTTTGAACGCCTCCTCTCGTAAATTTTTAATAATAATATTATCCGTTAATGTAAGGAAATTATTCCTGCCGTAGGCAAGCGGGCTTTATTATAATATCGTAATGCTCTATCTGGCAAGGAATCTCGTAATTTGCAAAATATTTTAGCATATATTTTTCGAGGACGACTCTTATATACTTTCTCTATTTCTTTTCGGGTTCGTCCGATGTATGTTTATTAAAAGCGGTGTAAATATCTATTACATTGTTGAAATTATTTCGGAACGGTTCTAATAGTGAATAATATGTTAAATTTTTTTATTTTTTTTTTTTTTTTATTTTTCAAATAATTTTCGGGTCCCACAAGGCACTAGCCCGTCTGCGGGTTCCCAACATAATTATATCATTTATTTGTACAATATAACATCATCTATTGAAGTCCGAAAACACGTGTTAATGTGAAATAAGTTGATTGTTCGCGTTCGCGTTAATGCCGGTTCCGTTATCAGTCTACTGATAAGAAGAAGCTTACGGTGAGGCCGATTTATTTTATTTCATTGTATACTATAATCTAACTCGTTTGCACATATTTCCACTAGGGCGGTTTTATCTAAACCGCCGCGCGTCATCTCCGTACTCTGACTCGTGCCTAGACGCACGATGTCGACTAAATCAAAGAAAGACACTAAACCTGATGTTAGCAAACCGATAAGCCAAAAAATAGCCAACAAGTCTGCGACAAGCAGACCAGGCCCCGTTAATACGCCTAAACAATCTAACAACCAGCCAAGAGCAAACGTATCTGTTCATTCCACACCTGTACCGCCCGATACTGATACGATGCTCAACCCAATTAGTCAACAACTGCATCCCACCTCCTACGCAACAGTCGCGAACAAAGAACCAGTGCTGGACAAAACACACGCAATAGTAATCCCTACCATCGACGGTGTTAAACAAATCGAGTATGTAGAAAAAGTCACCGAATTTGTCAACCCTCATCACATCAAAGCAGCCTACCGTATGCCGAATCAAAGATTTTGCATCTTCTTTACGTCTAAGCAAATAGTTGATGACATCATCGAGCAGAACAGAGTTATAACAATCAATAACCAGTCAACTAGTATCCGACGCTTGATCAACCCAGCTAAGCGCATCATAATTTCTCATGTCTGCCCCAGTATCCCTACCGCCGTGATTGAAGAGGAGCTAAGGAGACACAACATAGCGCCGTTATCGCCTATCACCACTATCCGAGCAGGCTTTGCATCACCCGCGCTAGCACATATCCTAACCAACAAAAAACAATTCTACATTGCTCCCGATGCAGCCACGCTTATACCAGACAGTTTAGTTATCACTCATGACAATACCAAATATCGGATATTTCTAGCCGAAGAAGGCTCCGTGTGCTATCGATGTAAGCAGAAGGGCCACCTGGCAGCTCACTGTGCAGCCACAGAAACGAGTGACAAAAGCCTCCCAAATGCGGACAACACCAAGGCTTCCTTTATAATGGATGGAGCCAAAGGAAAAGAACGGATGGACATTCAGTCGACGGAAGACTGCAACTTCATAACTCCCTCTGCCACAGTTTTCAAACGAGCAATTTCTTCCTCCACCTCTTCCTCATCAATCGATACCACCTCCATTACAAAATCGGAGAAACTGCCTCCGAAACCCAAAAAGATAAGAACAACTGAAGACAAAACTGACCAATTATTAGAGACGATCAAAGCAGCAAAAGAGGAAATGGAGAAAAATGCGGGCCGCTACGAAATCACACCTGACCAGTTCGAAGATATAATGTTTGCGATCCTCACGGAAACTAATTACATTGAGGCAGTCTCACAAATGAACTTTGATCCAATACAGCTCTCCAATTCGTTGCCTGTCCTAAAAAAATTTATCGTAGGGCAAGGGATCAAGAACAAATTGTCCAGGTTGATTAAGGCGATACGTGGCGGTGCTACCGACTCGGAAACTGAGTCAGTGAACCATGAATAAAATTTTGCAATGGAATATAAACGGTGCTCTCTTGCACCTAGCTGAGCTTAAAACGCTAATAGCACAGCACCAACCACCAGTAATCTGTATTCAAGAAACTCATCTGAAGGCTAACCAAGGGCTTACTATACGCAACTACAAATCATTCAGATTTGACGATACCTCGCACCTGATCGCAGCTGGTGGGGTACTAACTCTAGTCCACAATCTCATTCCTCAGGCAGTCCAGCTTCCAATCAGCGCTGAAATCCAAGCAGTCGTGGTCTCAATAACAATTCCTACAATCCACCGCAAACCCATCGCAGTATGTAACGTTTACATCCCACCCAACCAACAAACCTCGAAACAGGAGTTCGAGAATATTATAAAACAACTACCAAAGCCATTCATCCTGCTCGGCGACTTCAACGCTCATAGCCATACGTGGGGCTCCAGACGTCAAGATTCCAGAGGTAACCAAATTGAGCATCTGCTCATCAACCATGATATAGCTCTACTAAACAATCAAAACCAACCAACGCACTTTGACTCAAAAACAGGACTTTTTTCCGCGATCGACCTCACGCTGATCTCAACCGACCTTATAAATGAGGTGGATTGGCAGTGCCACAATGATCTGTGCGATAGCGATCACTACCCCATCTTCCTCTCATATAAAGCATCCAGCTACCAGCCTTCTCGATATCAGAGATGGAAAATAAGTGAAGCCAACTGGACAACGTTCACGAACAGCACCATGATTCACGCCGGTCATAGGGACAATGTAGAGGAGGATATCGAGTTCCTAACTACTGTCATAATCCAAGCTGGGCGTAAGGCTATACCTGTCTCTTCAGGTAATCCTTGCGCAAGAAAACGTGTGCCCTGGTGGAACAGTAATATCTCAAAGGCAATCGACCGCCGAAAAAAAGCGCTAAGAACACTCAAAAGACGAAACTCATTAGCTAACCTGATTGAGTATCGTAAACGTCGAGCATACGCACGCACCCTCATAAGAGCAGCCAAAAAGAAGTGCTGGCAAGTTCTTACTTCCTCCATCAACCAATTTTCGTCGATC
The DNA here is from genome assembly GCA_039619475.1 of Icerya purchasi. Lineage (NCBI taxonomy): Eukaryota > Metazoa > Arthropoda > Insecta > Hemiptera > Monophlebidae > Icerya > Icerya purchasi. The sequence goes on along the minus strand of CM077115.1, from coordinate 291,841,770 downwards.
CCAGCAGTGTGGAGGAAGATCCGGCTGATTGAGGGGAAGAACCACCAAACAGCTGTTTCCGCTTTATCCAAGGAAGATTCCCTCATTACCAATACCACCGAGATGGCCGACCTGTTGGCCTCTCATTTCTCGGCTGTGTCATCCAACTCCAGCTATGACACAGAATTCCTACAACTCAAGCAAAAGATGGAAGCCGTCCCAATTCCCTTCGACTCCTGCGATGAGGAAAGCTACAACTGCCCAATTCAGCTAGGCGAGCTGGAACACTGCATCCAGTATAATATCCGGGACTCTTCACCAGGACCAGACGATATCCATCCAATCATGTTGAAACACCTCCACGAATCGGCTAAATTATACCTGCTCCATATCCTGAACAAGCTATGGAACATGGGAATTTTCCCTACAAATTGGAAAATAGCCACTATAATCCCTATACTGAAGAAGGGGAAAAGTAAAACGGAAGCGAATAGCTACCGACCCATTGCGTTAACTAGCATTCTGGGGAAATTATTGGAAAAAGTTATCCAAAAGAGACTAACCTGGACCTTGGAAATGAACAACATATTCCTTCCAAATCAATATGGTTTCCGCAAACATCGCTCAGCAATGCAGGCTATCCTAGATCTACAACTGAAGGCCCAAAAAGCACTCAGCAACCGCACACATTTGTATGCGGTTTTCTTTGACCTACAAAAGGCGTACGACACGGTATGGAGGTATCAGGCACTTTCCAACTTATATAAAGCAGGAATCCGAGGCCGCATGGCCAGATTGATCCAGAACTTCCTAACCAACAGGCAAATTAAAGTCCGATTAGGCAACACCTTTTCGCGGTTGTTCCAGGTGGAGAATGGCGTACCCCAAGGATGCATTCTTAGTGTAACACTTTTCTTGTTGGCCATCAACGACATCAGACGAGCCATCCGACCGCCGATACATTTCAGCCTGTTTGCAGATGATCTGACAATAACCCTTCAATCGTCGTCGCCAATCAGAGCAAGCGTAATCTTGCAACGGTGCATCAACGAAATAGCTGAATGGGCATCAACGCGAGGATTCAAATTTTCTGCGGAAAAAACGATTTGTATGGACTTCCACCGAACCACCAAGTGCAGTCAGCACCCTGAAATTTCCCTCTACAACTCTGACCTTCAGTTCCAGGACACAGTGCGCTACCTTGGAGTAACGTTCGATAGCAAACTGATGTGGAATGCACACATCAAGAGCCTTAAGAAGTCTACCATAAAGGCTCTGGACGTGCTAAAGAAAGTTAACAATAGACGCAGTGGAGGCGATCGAACGATGCTATTATTGCTATACAAAGCGCTTATTCGCTCTAAATTAGATTACGGCTGCCTGGCGTTTGGCTCCGCGGCCCAGGGTCTACTGGCGTCTCTGGATGTCATCCAACACTCAGCCATCCGAATAGCCACCGGTGCGTTCTACACCAGCCCCACAACCAGTCTCAACAGCGAGTCCAGCCTACTTCCTTTGTGCTTCCGAAGGCAAATCCTGGCAGCCAATTTCCTTACTTCTACCCTTACAACCCCAAACCTCCCATTTAATGATCTTCTGTATGACTCTCCAAGCCATAGCCAAATTTCGTCAAGCAGTCCCAGCTACTCTACTAACCTCAAAAACCGTTTTGAATCTGCAGTCCCTCAATTTTGTAAATTCATTCGAAACCCCCCGCTTTGCCCAATATATACTGACCCTCCTCCTTGGCTTCTCCAACCCCTTCACATGAATCTGAACCTGACACGGCTAACGAAATCTACCAATCCCCCCCATGTACTGGTCCAGTATATCAAACTGGAAATTTCCAAATATAGTGGCGCGGTGTGCTGTTTTACGGATGGCTCAAAATCTGGAGGCCGTGTGGGGTCTGCCTTCTCAGTTCCCCCCGCCACCCATCGCTTCCGTCTTTCCAAGGTGTGTTCCATATTCTCAGCCGAATCATTTGCCATTTTCAAGTGCTTGGAATTCCTAACAGCTGCTCCACCTCACTCCAAATACCTTATCCTCTCCGACTCGCTCTCTGTCCTAAAGGCACTTTGTAACTGTCACACCGACAACGCGCTGTTACAACGCATATTACTTCTCCATGACCTCCTTAGCAAATCCCATGTCTCGATAACTTTTATGTGGATCCCCAGCCATGTTGGCTTGCCGGGCAATGAGGCCATTGACCGAGCTGCTAAAGAGGCCTCCACACTCCCTCTCCTCACCTCCCGGTTTGTTTCCTCTAACGATACCAAGCAATTCCTGAGATCACGCATAACCAAATCTTGGGTCCGTGCATGGAAGTCCAACCATCAAAATCAACTCCTCCCCGTAAAACCTAATCCTCTATCACACATATCCTCTCCGTTCCGATCAAGAAAGAATAATATTATTCTTACCAGACTCCGCATATCCCACACAAATCTTACCCACTCTTACCTTCTACAACGCATGGACCCTCCTCTCTGTCCCTTTTGCCTAACAGCTCAACTCCTTATCCCCCATATTCTAATATCCTGCCAGGCACTTACAGCACTCAGAACCCAGCACAGCCTCCCCGCCTCCCTACCTCAGCTCCTATCTCAATCTTCCTCACATATCCATAGTGTTTTCCGGTTCCTGCAGTCGCTTAAGCTATTAAATCTCATCTAGACTCTAGCCAGCCCCTGGGTGCATATGGCCCGTTAGTGCAGCCTGCGCCCGATCAATCGTATAATAATAATAATAAAATAATATTTCCTACTACAATACCTTAATATGATTACACTTATATATTACAATAATACAATATAATTTTTATACAACTACCACCATTAGCAGCTTAAAACTGAAGATAGTAACGAGTCTCATGTCAACGTAGCGTCAATGTTATAAGTGGTTATTACTAGTATTACGATACTTTTTTTTTTTTTTTTGTTACTATTTCTATTGTTCTTTACACCATGCTATCAACCAAATTTTAATCTTGTTTTTCCATCTCTCCAGATTTTTTTCATTTCGAATTTCCTTTGGTATGTTCCCCATTAATTTTATTAATACCTCTTCCTCTACATTGGGTCTATTTTACTGTTAATCCCCCTAGATCGTACATAGCAAGGTTTATCGCAATTTCTAGTCCTGTAGGTTCTTGTTCTATAGTTGGTAACTGCCTATCTTCGAGTTTAGCATACTCAGTAATTTTTTGTAAAAATATAAAGCATTTTTGGTGACATTTCGTTATTTTTGTTCCTCCAAGTGATGTTAGCTAATGCGTTTTTCTCTTGTTGTGTAAGACCAGTTTTAAACATTTTTTTTTTTGCAATTTGTTGATTTTCCTCTTTTATGTAATTTTCGCTTCACCCCAAATTCCGATTCCGTATTTAATTCTGGACATTATTAGAGCTTCGAAATATAACCTTAGGCTTTTGTATATGGCATACCTTGTTTTAATTTATATAGTGCAAGAATATAGTTTACCTGACTTTCCCTGTAATATTGTCAATATGGTTTCTCCATGTTAAACCTTTATCTAATGTTATCCCAAGATATTTAAATTCATTCACATTTTCTAACTTTTCACAACCGCATATTTCCTTTCTATGTAAACACTTTGTATTGTGTAAAATTAATTAAACTTAGCAGTAAAATAACGAGATACTTAATATTGATATGGGAATTCGGTATATTTATATCTTCGGCAATATTCTATTTTCGTTGGCTGCCGGCTGAGGCGTATCTAAGATGTCGATACGAATTTCAATTTTGCGTCGATGTTGTTGTTACGGTGAGCGATAAGCTTCATTTTTTTCTTTGATCTTTGAGATTTTACTTATGTATTCATTACAGGCGATAGAAAATATGAATGAAAAAAAAGAAAAATTTAATTTGGAATCACGGGGTTTCTTCTCGGACGAAACGCACACCGTAATCGACGTAGTGTTCAAAAAAAACTAAATTAAATTAAATCCGACACCGCTTCTGTGGTTAAGGAAACTTGATTTTTATTAATTATGTTTTATTATGTAAAAGTCTCTGGGCGAATAATGAGAAAACTGTCCAAAAAAAAAGCGTATATTAATCCAGCTCGCTTTTTGAATTTTTTACTAGATTCTAAAAATGTGCTTAAACGAGAACGGCACAGTATAGTGAAATTTATGTCTAACGCGCATCATCACGATTTAACTAGAACGATAACTACGTATCGACGGATACTTAACAACGACCAATCACGGCATTCCCTCGATATTCACATTACAGCCCCGGAGTAATAGAGAACAGTTAAAAGTCGTCCGCTATTATTGCATCATTGCTGTATAAAACCGCGATATATCTAACAATTACGACCGGCCCACGCTTTAGCACGATCAGCATTATCGAATTTGCAGTATTTCCCAATTGCTATACTCCAAAATCAGTATAGTCGCAACAGCGCTAAATGAAGCACTGCCATCACTATCGTCCTTTTATACATTAAAAGATATATCTACATCGCTAGATACACGGCTGATCGAGAGTTCGGTCGAACTCGTTTAGATACAATCCCTGGCCGCGCAAACATTTCCAAAGTATGCTTCTCCGGCTACTACATTAAATTAGATGATATGCGAGAAGCCGGAAATTAAATGAATGTGTAATGCGAAAAATAATTAATTTCTACCCCGAACATGATGGACAGATGGAGTGTCACAAATACCGAATCCAGCTAGAACGAAAATTTCCGTGACTCAATCGAAAGATTTCAGCTCAGTGAGGTTTATGTCCATGTCTTGGTAGCGCGTTACTGGTCACGGGAATGGCGAACTTTCATCTACAGCGACATTTGGTCTTATGTCGATTTGCATTGAACGATAAGCGAAAATGTGTAAGATATTCGGCAATTGCTAATTAATAAGATTATTTTAATTAATTCAGCTTTGTCGCTGTAGTTAGCCGGCGTGTAGTAATTTTCAAATTAATCGTTACACATGCATTCTTGTTAGTTATTCCAGTTTTTTTTCTCTTTTTTTTTCAATCATTAATTTTTTTTTTTTTTTTTTTTTTTTGGGGCTCGGCCAATCATTAATTTGAAATTCGTTAGTTATAAAAGCGACTTCTTAGTACTACCGTATTCGAAAACTTTTTTTCCGTTGTTTGATTACGATTTCATTAATCGTCAAATTTCATTTCTAGCAGAGATTTTGGACTTTCAATTAACGTCTCAAAATCGAATTATATGATTCTGAATAATAAATTGAATAATAGTGTCTTAAAGTATAGATCAATATGGATTAGATATAAAAAGCATGTTGTTACTCAACTTAAATATCTAGGTATTAATTATTAATAGTAATTTAAAATTTTATAATAATTTTACTTTCATTAAAAATAAAATCAGTAAGTTTTTACTTATATTTAACAAATTATACAACTATCAAAAGGCTATAAATCACAAAAAGGGAATAATATTATTGTACAAGTCAGTAATACCAAGCAATGTCAATTGTACGGCGGTATTATGTATACGGACATGTTAAAAATACAACGATTTAAGAAAATGTTACATTGATGTTGGACTTATCATTATAAAGCTAATTAAATCGTATAATAGAACGATAAGTTATCAAGCAGCTTCAGTTATTGCAGGACTTAAACCGATGGAGATGGAAATTGAAAAGCATATCACTTTATTTAGTATTAAACACAATATCAGGCTGAATAATGAATTTAGTAACGTAAAATATATTCATAAATAAAATTATAGTTAAAAAAACTAAAAAAACACGCTTCTATAGCAATGCGAACAACTAAAAAGTAAAAAACAATTTTTAAATATAAAGATAATATTAAACGGTGATGAAAATCTCCCAAGTCAATATATTTTAAGTTTTTCTAATAAGCTCAAAATGAGAATAATTCACAACAAATTAACTTCAATTTAAAAGAAAACGTGGGGTGCTTTTGATACCAATTGTTTATACTTTTTCTTTTATTTTTTAACTATTTGTAGGTCGAGTTATTTTATTAAATATAGGAAGCACCCCACGCTTTCTTTTACATTAAAGTAAATTTGTTTCGAATTAATTTATTCTCATTTTGAGCTTATTAGAAAAACTTGAAATAATATATTGGCTTGGGAGATTTTCATCACTGTTGAATATTATCTTTATATTTAAAAATTACTTTTTTACTTTTTAGTTCACATTGCTATAGAAGCGTGTTTTTTTAAACTATAATTTTATTTAACATTTATTCTCACTAAAGTGACGCAAAATCTCTAATTGTTTTTATATTAAGACACTATTTACGTTTAAGAATTATACTTAATATTAATATTCATTTATATTAAGACACTATTTACTTTAAAGAATTATACTTAATATTAATATTCATTTATATTAAGACACTATTTACTTTAAAGAATTATACTTACCTTTACACTTTGTAAAACTGAATTAATGTGACCTAATAAACTTAATTGGATGGGGCACATTCATTTTTTTTGTCATATACCTATATGTAATGAATCTTACAAAATACGTTTGCCTCAATCGGTGGTAGCCGAAGTGAGGACCCAAAAAAAAAAAAAAAAATCGTCAAATTTCATCAAAAAGTCACGTTCTGAGGCACACTGTTGCAGCGAAAGATAAAAGTTTTAACAGTTTTATCTTAGTAAAGGTTTCACGGTGATGGAGACTTTTTTTTTATTTAACGCTACAATCTTCAGTGACGCCCGAAGCAGCGTAGTAAAATTAATTCGTTTTACTGACATCCGTAACCAAAGTTAAAAGTCGTATCAGTGATCTGCGGACAGAAATTTACTCCGGAAGTAGACACTAATTATCTGACCAAAGCCTGCAACTAGGGAAATTTGATTTGTAGAGAAGGCCTGTATATTAATATGCAAAATAAATACAAGTCTAATGAAAACCTGTTTTTTCGCGTGGAATTTTTCCGACGGTCGATGTAAAAAATGAATTGAAAATTGAGTTTTTTTCTGCGAGTGTTACGTGAGTCTTCGCTATCCACCATTTAATTTAAAATTCTTTTTCTGCGGTGTCTGAAACATATTAACTTTTTGAAAAGATAAATGAATGGTTTTCTGTTCGGGTCGCTGAAGCCAGCTGAAAAGCGATATTATTTATAAAATCTGCGTAGTGGTAATAATGACCTTGCGTAATACTATCGACAGTCGAAGCAAAAGTTAAAAAAGTGAATATGTCGGGAAAGAAAAATTTAATCGGTCTACTAATGAGAAGAGCTCGGGCGTTCGAAAAATAATTTTCTGGACCGAGTCCTTCAATTACATAACTGGGAAATTTGATTCCCTGGAAATACTGATGAACGAAGATAGAACGAGGGAAAGCGGTGGAAGACTAGTGTACATCGGCCTCTGAATTATTTCAAAATCGAGCTAATTGGAAAATTACGAAGACAAAAGATAATTAACCTCGTCAGATCCGGTTTCAAAGAGTTAACGGCAAGGGGGTGCATAAGGACGAAAAAAAGTTCATTATCCGCGAGTAGTGATTTTCGCTTCCATTGTTCAATGATATTAGCAGCACAGACTACATGCGCTAGCGGCGGATCGACGCCCGGTAACCTCTTTAGAGTCATATTATTCGAATGGTTTTATTTCTATGGTTGAAACTTTAGTCATATTCTGACTGCGTACTTTATCATTTCGGTAAGTTTGTCTTTAGTCCTATGTGTTCCACTTATCACCTCGATGTATTGGTCTTTCCACGCACTGTGCGTCCGTCTTTTAGTTACTCTATTTATTTACTTTTTACATTTAAGAAGTTTACTTTTTATCTATTTTTTCTTTTTCTGCAATTATCGATTCAGTACTGGTTTAAAAAAAAAAAAAAAAAAAAACCTATTCAATGCCACTTACGGCATAGAATAGAAATGCTTGCGCATGCTGCATGACCGTAATGATGTTGATGAAAAAAGGCTGCAAATCAATCTAAAACTACAACGTTTTTGTAATCATTAAAATAAAACCATAAAAAAATACTCCGTTTCTCGCTAAATGTCGGAGGAGTTAATACGCTCTTTTTAAACACGCCATACAGGAACAGATAAATCTGGAACAGAATTCTTCTTTATAACTATAAAACTGCTAGTAAGCAGCGAGTAAAATTATAAACTGACGAAACTTAAATACAAAATGAAAATCCGACTTGGCGAACTGTGTAGAGGGCTTCAAAACCATCCTACGCCCTACATTTTCAATATAACCGATGTTAAATTTAAAAAATTGGAAAATTATTAAAACAAAGTTCGTTCGTCACCCATTTCGTCCTGGAAGTCATAGAAAATTGTCTCCGTTTACATTCATGCCATCTCCCCTGTCTTCGTTTCATGCTTCTTCTATAGTACTTGTTCCTGCCAGTTCAGTTTTATCTTTATCATCTAAAAGTTCCCCAATCCGGTCTGCGCTAATCAACGCTCCCAAAAGCTAGAGCTCTTCTTCATGTCGCAATAGGCATAGGTGGTCCACTTTAATAAGGTATTTTGTCTGTTTAGTTTTGCAGCACGTTTACCTAATGTCAAATACAGCTCTTATTCGCTTCTTTAACATGCATGTAACTACTGTAAGACAATCTCTCTTTTTAACCGACTTCAAAAAAGGAGGAGGTATTCAATTCGACTGTATTTTTTTTTTTTTTTTTATTATTTTTTATTTTTTTTTTTATGTGTGTTACCACAGAACTTTCTTCTAGATGAACCGATTTTGATGATTCTTCTTTTATTTGAAAGGTGGTGTTTGTCATGTGGTCCCATTTAAATTTGATCAAGATCTGACCGATAGTTTTTGAGTTATCCTTAATAATGCGGGGGAGATTTAGGCTTTTTGGATGCTTTTCATTTTCATGATTGTTTTCACCGTCGGATTAGATTTATTGACTAAAAATACTATAAATTTGCCAAATTACCATGGAAATGTAGCTTTTGATGTTTTCACACCGTGGAAATATCTGTTCTTATTAAAACGTTTTAATTTAATTGAATAAAAATGCATTAAAAAGTAAAAAATAAAATGCTTTTTTACAAAAAATAAATACCGACTTCAAGGTTTATTATAAAAATTTAAAAATGCACTAAAAAGTAAAAAATAATTACTCCCGATAAAATATATATATCAGAGTGATATAACTTAAGGTGATATCGTAATTCTTATACAACATTAATTTTTTGGAGTTGGAATTAAATTCATGTTACTATATTTAGGAACAATTTAATGAACATTTAATGCAGTTTTTAATTATTATTTTAATACGAATTTGATGCCAACTCCAAAAAGTTAATTTTGTATAAGAATTACGATATCACCTTAAGTTATATCACTCTGATATATAAATTTTATCGGGAGTAATTATTTTTTACTTTTTAGTGCATTTTTATTCAATTAAATTAAAACATTTATTTCCACGGTAAAAACACCAAAAGCTACATTTCCATGGTAATTTGGCAAATTTATAGTATTTTTAGTCAATAAATCTAATCCGACGGTGAAAACAATCATGAAAATGAAAAGCGTCCAAAAAGCCTCAATCTCCCCCGCATTATTAAGGATAACTCAAAAACTATCTGTCAGATCTCGATCAAATTTAAATGGGACCACATGACAAACACCACCTTTCAAATAAAAGAAGAATCATCAAAATCGGTTCATCTAGAAGAAAGTTCTGTGGTAACACACATAAAAAAATAAATAAAAATACAGTCGAATTGAATACCTCCTCCTTTTTTGAAGTCGGTTAAAAAGAGTGATTGTCTTACAGTAGTTACATGCATGTTAAAGAAGCGAATAAGAGCTGTATTTTTATATAATTAATATTCGTGCTACTTTGTATTAAAATGTTTAACAATAATAAATTATGAAGCATTACCACCGTCACATATTTTAAAGCTAAACAAAAATATACACGTATAAAAATAAAGATAAAAAAAGATCACGTACTCTGATCATGAACGATATTGTTGTTCGAAACCAGTCGGTATTCTAGATTTTTTATATTTGCTTTTTTCGATTAATATAATATATATTGCCTGTTTTTATATCGTTTTTAACCGACTTCAAAAAAGGAGGAGGTATTCAATTCGACTGTATTTTTATTTATTTTTTTATGTGTGTTACCAAAGAACTTTCCTCTAGATGAACCGATTTTGATGATTATTCTTTTATTTGAAAGGTGGTGTTTGTCATGTGGTCCTATTTAAATTTGATAAAGATCTGACCGATAGCTTTTGAGTTATCCTTAATAATGCGGGGGAGATTGAGGCTTTTTGGATGCTTTTCATTTTCATGATTGTTTTCACCGTCGGATTAGATTTATTAACTAAAAATACTATAAATTTGCCAAATTACCATGGAAATGTAGCTTTTGATGTTTTCACACCGTGGAAATATCTGTTCTTATTAAAACGTTTTAATTTAATTGAATAAAAATGCATTAAAAGGTAAAAAATAAAATGCTTTTTTACAAAAAACAAATATGTTACATCGTGAAGATTTATTATAAAAATTTAAAAATGCACTAAAAAGTAAAAAATAATTACTCCCGATAAAAAAATATATATCAGAGTGATATAACACCTTAAGGGTGATATCGTAATTCTTATACAACATTTATACCTTAATTAGAGTTGGCATCAAATTCATATTAAAAGAATAATTAAAAACTGCATTAAATGTTCATTAAATTGTTCCTAGATATTGTAATATGAATTTGATTCCGACTCTAATTAAAGTATTAATGTTGTATAAGAATTATGAAATCACCTTTAAGGGTATATCACTCTGATAAATATTTTCTAATCGTGAGTAATTATTTTTTACTTTTTAGTGCATTTTTAAATGTTTATAATAAACCTTCAAGTATCGGTATTTATTTTTTGTAAAAACGCATTTTATGTTATTAATGTTAAATGGCGTTTAAAAATAAAATGTTTAGTGTAAAAAGTGAAATAGCTACATCCACACAGCAGTCGTATAATATATTACCGCGTGTAGAGCGTTGTTAAAGGTTCAGTTTTAAGGTGTTTCCCTCACCGACGCGCCTTCAGATTTATAATAATTATATTTTTTTCCCGCCCGGTATTACGTGTAAGTCAGTGCTACTTGACCGAATATTAATGACAATAGTAAAAAGAAGGAAGATAATATCTTCTGGACACTTCATGAGAGGTGAAAAATACAAGTTACTGCAGACAATAATAATGGACATGATAGAAGGAAGAAGAAAGTCCTCTTGGCTAGGACAGAACAGAAGATTTAGTCAGAACAGCAAAAGATCGTAATCAATTTTAACCGATAATCCAATCCATACAAGATGATTAAGCAATACCCGAATCGGGTGGCACGACAAGAAGATTAGTAAGAAGCGCGGATATTTTATATATCGAAAAAAAAGTAAATAAATCGATAGAGATCTAATTTTTCACCATAAACGCTGAATCTGCCATTTCGTTCGATATGCGGGTGTAAATGGATTCTGGAGTAACTACGATATTCACAGTAACGCTTAAATTCAATTTACATCCTGCTATCCAATCGGATTCGTATAAATCAGGAATTAAAAGTTGTTCGCTCATATTATCACTATTTTTGAGCAGATTAAAATCTGGTTCTTTAGCCTTCCGGTTTTGTTTTAAATGGCAAGGACTTTTAAAAGAAAGAGAAATAAAGAAGAAGAAAATGGCATTACTCGTATTATGACAGCTACAAGGCTCGATTGTAATGAAAAAGGCTTATCATTGCAGTGAAAATGGCAGAACTATAAACTGTGTGTTAGGTAGTTAATACGTTTATAGACTGTGTCTATAAACGAATGAGTGTGTAAGTAATTCTTGTAAAATTGGTGAGAGCTGGCATGGAGATCACTTTTAACTTTTGCATTCTTAAACTTTTTTTATTTTAACGGAATCGTCAATAGGACATTAGCTGAAGAATTGGAAAGAAGGAGAAAAAGAGGTTGTATTATTAAATGCTAAGGAAAGAGAATAAGAATAATCGGAAGACAAGAATGACAGAAGCAAAAGGAAAAGAAAATAATAGCAGAAGAATCGATAAGTTTCAATAGAGTAGAATAAAAGAGCGACTTTTCATATGAAAAAGCGGAACATTTAAATACAAAATAGGTCCAAGTGAAAGAGCGCAGTGAAGAGGATAGAATGGAGATACAGGTGAGAGAAAACGAGAACGAATTTAGGCAAAGAAGATTATGATTAAATGGGGGGCGACAAATGACCGAAATTGTAAGAGTCTTAAAAAGAGGAAGTACCCCTAGAAAACCATGAATAGGGAGGAAGAGACGGTCGAATAATGACGTAAAAGAAGCTCAAATTAGAAAATAAAAAACAGGAGTTGAATTACGGTCTACAATAAGTGATCAGTCGAAAAAGAAAAGCAATTTTGTGGACTAAAAAGTTTGCCTAAAAATCTGTGCCACCGGAAAAGGGAAGAACGAGCTAATAAATCCGTTAACTCATTGCCCCATTAGTGCATAAGTGGCCAACAATCTACAGAAGATCAATCTGCATCCACTGAAAAGAGAAAAGATCATGAAGTATTATATTATATTAAAAAAAAAAAAAAAAGAAGAAAAGTACAGAGGGAAATTGAGAGAACTTGCAAAAGACACTTAGAATCTAAGACATTATAGGGAGTTCTGTGAGAAAGGAAAAAAAAAGAGAAACAAAATGAACAGCGCCGTTAGGTAGCAGTCGATGCCGCGTAGAAAATCAAACGGAAGGGTAAAGTTTAAAAGATAGAAACAAAAAAAAGCAAAATCTACTCTATTCGAATCTTTGGAGCAATAAATAAAGAAAGCAATATAGTAAGGAATAAAGCATTGAAAAATTAAGTACTCTAGGACATGTGGAGAAACAGGTTTAAATCGAACGCGACTTAAGCCTCAATCTTAAGCCTCGATTCACACTATTTACTCCTATGCAATTTGTCATAGCACTCCACCTCGACACGAAGAAATCGTAGGATGAAATCACTTTGGCAAAGATTTGGAAAAAAGTTTATAAAAATAAAGGAAGTGAACGTTAATGGAAATTATTTACCTGGACAATCGGATAGGATTTGAATTGGAAAAACAAAATATCGGGACACTTATCGAACGAAAATAGAAAAGTATACAATCAACATACTGGTAAAATATAAAAATATATGTAACGAATAATAATAATCACAATTTGAATGTATAAACGATTTTATGCTACTCGGAAACATTTTCGGATATAGATGATCGGTAAAAATTTATAAAACAGCAGACAGTATGCGATCTCAGAAAACAAAATTCTAAATCGCACTGAGGTCAATATGAAAAACGAAAGTATTTATATAGTTCAAATTGATAATTTTAAAGTCGATATAAAGATCAATCAAGGAACATACGTGAAAAGTCGATTACATATATTAAAAGTGGAGAAATGTTTACAATATTAAAAGCGGTAAAATGATGTTTGCAAGATAAATAAACATCAATGGACATGTTAAGAAACGAGATGAAATATACGTAGTTGCGAAATTTTAGCCTGCGACGTATACTTTTAATTATAAGCGAGGTTCGAAGAATTTCAACATTTTAATTATGATTTTATACATAAATGATAAGTATAATAAAATCATTGAAAATGTTCAGTGTCAAAATTCTTAAGATATCTTTATTTCCGCATGGTTAAAATTATTGACCCACAGAGTATATGAATCATCTTGAATAAATTATTACGTTTTAAAACCTTACATGCGAGACGGAAACATGCTAAATTAAAATTTATACACGATATATGCAATGCACGAATAATCTATTGTCGAATATACTTTTCAAAGTACCAAGGTTGATTAGTACAGGAAGAGTTGATTATTTGTTAAAACTCAGGTACGTACAAATATATTGCATCAAGTTCTCCGATTCGGTCTACAGTCTAAATACATTACTCATTGAATATCCAGAAGTTGATATACAACTCGATAACAGAATTAGTGCAATTAGTTTAAATCTAATTTTCAATATCAAATACAACGGAGGTATACTTATTCATATTTACACCTAGAAGATTTGTAATTGCACGGAGGTGGAATATATATTCTTTAAGCACTCTCTGTGCATGAGAGAATATTTTCTCGTTAATATTAAGAATCATTATTGTTATTAGATCTATTTTATTAATAATGTGCTATGTTACTTCTGGGTAATATGCTCCATGTAATTGGGCTAACACGCCTGTATGGAGCATCATCATCATCAATGAGTCGTGAATCCTTCGTGGAGATATCGAGATTATGATCTGTCCATGTGATGTATAAGATATCGACGATAACCTTTTCGTTACGTCTATTTCCTGTAACACCGAGCTATTTGCTCTTTTTTCCATCCACGGGATTTGTAGCATTCGTCTCCAGCAGTACATTTCTAACGCATCTATTTTTTGTCGATCGGATTTACATAAAGTCCAAGTTTCTGCACCGTATAGAAATACCGAGAATACCAGACTATTCACTAGTATTATTTTTACTTTCTTTGATACCGCGGTATCAGCCTATATACCTTTTAGCCGACACATGACACTTTTTGTTATGTTTGCTCTGTGTCTAATTTCCGCTTCCGATCCCCCTCGATTTTCTACTATCGAACCTAGATATCCATACTGTTTTACAATTTCCACACCGTTAACATCATGCAATTCCGGGCGGTTGTCGTTTTTCCTGTCTATGATCATAATTTTTGTCTTATCTTTATGGAGCATATCAATATTTAAATGAATAAATAAATAAATAAATAAATAAAAATAACTATATAGTCCGATGTCGAAGCGCTTTTATAACTATGCTAATGGAGAATACTGTCGGCTGTTGACAGGCATAACGGCAAAACATTCTGGACAAGCAAAGTCTTGATAGTTTTTTTTGCGTGTAAGAAGATTCGTACGGGAGTCAATACGTAATATTATCTTACAATTTTTGTTCATTTTACATGTGATTTAAACGCCGTAACTACATATACCAGAACAGGTATAGATACGCGAATCCTTAACTAATGCAGCACTTTTGTTTTGGATTAAGTGAAACGATCGATATTCCAGTGATAAGCTGGTATTCGGGTTATGTGAAAGAACTTCAACGCTAAAATCAACAGTTTCGAAATAAAATTGAGTCAGTAGTGGCAACGGTCGACGATGAAAATTTTAAAAAACAAAATGCGTGCAGCAACTCAATTTATTTAAGATAGATTTTTTAAAAAAAAATACACTCCGGTACAGAAAACATTGTCAAACTCGACAGAGCAATTTTAAAAATATTCGTCAACCCTCAACGGGTGGATCGACGAACGCGCCCCTAATAATAATTTTTACGAAGAACGGAACGTGCTTCTTCGATTGTAATTATGACTCTCGAATTCCCCAATTTCGGGCGTGTAATCGGCGCAATAAACTACTTAAATTAGTTTTTTCCAATTTAGATCGGCGTCTTGAGGCACTCGCCACAGACAATATTTTACTTCAATCGAAAATTAATTAAAATTAGAAAAAAAAGAAAAAAAAGTAAGCTTCGTTCTATCTTGGTTTTTCGTACTACTTCAAATAGGGCAACTGAAAACCCCCAAAAAAAACAAAACGCTAATTAAAAATATTATCCGCTGAACTAGAAGTTGAAAAAAAAAAAAAAAGAATAGAAAGGAAAAAAAACACATATTTCTCTATTAACCGGGAAGTAAATGTGTAAGCGTCGAGTTGTGTTACACCATTTTTTTTTTCCTTTCTATTCTTTTTTTTGGATTTAATTCGACAGGAAAAAGAAAATGGTTAACGTGAATTCAGCTCTCAATAATTAATTACTAGTCGGTGATACCTGAAAGTTACAAAGCGGATACTGTTTATAATTAAAAAGGCGTTTTTTTTTAATTAACGGTGTGTTTGCCGCTTGTAAAATTTTTGATAATGGAAATCTGACAAAACATTTACGGAAACGGAACTGGAGAGGACTTTGGCCGGAACCGCTGGAAAAAGCTTTGGCTCGCGCCTTCGATAAATCATCTGGCCGTTCTCATATTGCATATGGCGCGGTAGCGCGGCCTCTGATTGCTTCCAATAATGATAATTATCTTTCGACGGAGAAACGGGTAAAATTTCTCTGCGGGTGCTCTGGAAATGAGATCCAGCTGGCTGCGCGCAGTTTATTATTAGCGGCAGCCGCGTTCACGTGACTACTCGAGTTAATATTAGCGGGTCGACGACGATTTGATGAAGAAATTCGCTAAAAGACGTGTACGCAGTGCAACAGCCAGAAAACGGGTTAAAAGCTAATTCGAAGGCAAAACGACGACGACGGCGCCGAAGACAAGAAGGGCCAACCGTTGGCGGCATCGGCGGCAGAGTAGCAATGCAGGGCCCAAAAAGAAGGAGACCGGGCAAAGCGGCCTCGGCCCATAAAAGCATTCTCTCATTACAACTGCTACAGCATGCATAAATCTAACAAATGGAACAGCCGTGTTCTCAAATCTTCATCATTTTAACTGGCACCCCGTCCGGCTGCTCGTGTATCTAGGCCGAGAATAGAGCCGCTCGCAGCAGCAGAGGCAACGTTAAAAAGTCGTCTCGTTAGCACGACATCCGCTGCTAGTCACCCGACACTGCTTGTTCAAACAGACAGAGACTAGGAAATGTTTAAATTTTTTCAGTTCCAGCTCTTCCAGCTCTTCCAGCTCTTCCAGCTTTTCCAGTTTCAGGCGCGCATCGTTTTTAAATTACATTCAACTTGTCGCTGTTCTAGTCATCGCCGTTGCTCGGTTTTTCTATTTCCATTTTTTGCCCACATGCCACTTATGTTTTTCTCGGCTTTCGACCATTATTTTAACGCAGCTTTTTGTTTCCAGTAATTTCGCTTTCTCCTTTTTTATTATTTAAAGTTATAAACTCCAGCGACGACGGCTTCTAAACTTCGTCCAGAACGAAATTTTCGTGTCCGACTTCATTCCCAGATAATTTTTTTTTTTTTTCTATTCAATTTTTTTCGTTTTATTTCACTTTTTTGTTTATCGTTCAAAGTTTTGCGGTACATGGAAATGTGTACAATAATTTGTCTCTTGAATTTCGCTATTATTAATGAACTTTCAGAATACAGTATGAAATTTAATCATCCTTTACATCGATCACACCATAAACTACAGAATGGTAATGCGTGAAACTTGGTCGCCATTTATAAAAGTCCTCTGGTTCGTACACCTGAACGCTTAGCAGCCCTTTCACACAACACACGCACATCAAGTACTTCGAAAGCATTTTATATATACGTGAATTGAAATAATAATTAATGTCCTTAATAAAACCCGATTACGTTATATCTTTCTTCTCGATATTTTAACTATAGTAGTGTGTTGTAGGTCGTTCTAAGTTAATCTGAAAATCGACATTAAACTGGAAAGAGTCAATAGAAAAAAATACTAATGAACGAAATAACTCCTAATAACAGTGACGTAACTGCAAGAATATATAAACATCAAAACATCAACAATCTGTTGTTATTGTTGTTGTTTTTTTTTCTTTTCTTTTGTATGATACATATTACAATAATGGAGAAATTCGGATTTTTTTTTTTTTCGGAAAAATACACAAATTATTATTCTAAATCGAGCATAATACACATTAAGAGTTATCTGTAAAAAATTTATATTCCATAGAAAAGTTAAGAATTTTAGATAAAGCGACTGTTGTCTTTTTTTCTATGCATTAACAAATTTAGATCGGTATTCGCCCTTTCAAAAGCGACATATGTATGACATTATTAACTGAGAATCTTAATATTCGTTGCCGTATTGTAAAATTCTGTTAAAATTAAATTGAATATATGTATTTTTCCATAAAAGCGATTTTTATTAATTTGCTTTTTCGCCGAGTTAAAAAGAAAGATACTGCAAAAAATAAATTTTTTTCCGCATATGCAACCGTTGATTACTCAATGCGAAGAACATCGATTAAAATCATCGTCTGTTTCCGTGATACAACTTCTAGTTCGATGTCAAAAGCGGACAGTTATATCACAATACGATATGGACCAGTTGAAAGAACTAAAACGATTTATGGATTAAAATAATACCGTGGACGAGAAAATACAAAAGTTACTCTGAAATAATGTTCAAAGTTTGTAAAAAAAGACAGAAACAAAAAACATATTTAAAACTAAGCGGGCGAGGAGGAATCCCTTCAAATTTTAGAATTACAGGCGAGAGTCTTAAGCCGATACTTTACCGAGCAACGGTTGAAGGAAACAGAAAATTTTAAAATTCAGTAGCGTAGCCAGAAAATTTTCTGGTTGCAGATGATTATCAGTTGACTAAGCATTTCGAAAGTTCTCTAATAATGCAAAACTGCTTCCAGATTTAGGGATTTTTTGTTGTTTTTCGTATTTCAACATTACTCGGCAAACAAACAAAAACAGTAAACAGCGCAAACTGATAAATCTACCTAATACCCCATTTTATTTTAACTCTTACAAAAAATTCTATTTCTCCAGTTTCGAAAAAAAATTATAGAGATATTAAACAATTGAGTTTAAAAGATTTTCCGACATTCCGGACCAGACTTTTCTTCACTGCGCCGCTGGTAAAATATGCGCAAAAGAAACATATCTAAATCCTAATAAAGTTTTCGGTCCAACGGAACACCAAACAAAGTATAAGTATTTAAAATTCTCGATTTATATCATCATAAAACTATGTAAGTAGCTAGCGGTACCGACGTGAGTATATCATCTTCTAGAATCTAGATGGTACGTAAACTGTACGACTGTACGTGTTTCGTTTTAGTAAAAGTTGAAAACTGTTGATCACAAATTGCATGAAACACTCCGGCGTATGTATGTATTAATATAGGTTAACACTTCCGTATTACGTATAAATTTTTCGAAACGACCGTCATATGCCTAGGTCAAAAAGTGGTATAAAAGCAGTAAATACCGTAAACAGTTAATTACTTGAAAAAGCTGTCAACCACATACCAATAAAAGTGCACGATGATATCTCTATTATAGATGCACTGTTTTTTCCTAAGTTGTTCTTTCAATTTGCTTGTGTGTACCCGTAAACCAACTGTCCCCCGTTGTACGAAGAGTATCCGAATTTTTTTCAGATTTTTCAGGTTTCGCGTAATATTACAAATCGGCCAGATAATCGAATTTCAGAAGAGGCAGTAATAACGACAGTGGGAAAAGGCAGGTCATACTAGTTAATCGAATGCGAGAATGACGAGGCGACAGAAATTTTATTACTTTCGAAGCGAGAATGAAATAATTGTGAACATGACATATTCGCAGAAATCGTCCCAAGGCTGCTGCTTTATGCTCCATAATTACAACGTAGAAATACGCCTTCACCCGCCTACCCGGAACTATTTAATGGCTTCGTATTAAACCGAAACTAAAACTAGATTAGCTAAACTTTCAAACCGTAATAACACTTCCCCTCTCATAAACACGAGCAATGTGCAGTTCGCCATTATCTCACTCCGAGGATGCTCTTTTCCCTAATTTAGTCGGAAGCGCTATAGATGTATACACATACACATATACATAAATTCGATAGAGACGAATTAAGAGATTTCTAGGCCTAGACGGGAAAATATTGTATAAAAGGTGAAATTAGTGTACCCCGGATGGCTATAAAGTTCGCAGCTGGTACGGCACCGCAAAATCATCATTATTATTATTATTATTATTATATCGTTTTCCAAAAACCGACGTTTGTTCTATCATAACGCACTATTGAAGAATGAAATCGTATAATCCGGAAATAAGCTAAAAAGGATATGAGATTCTAAGCAGCAATGCAAAGTACCGCTCGTGTCAGGTGTGCAGAATAATAAACTAGTCCATGGTAGAGAGATCATTCGTAAGGCGATAATTAAGCGTGGCTGTTTTCGTCTGCGAGACAGTTGTATACCATAATGTAAATTTTCTAGTTGACTTTCCGCAACCTTACCAATACTATATTGACCCAGATCTCGAACTAAAAGCTCCTGATCAGTTCTTTTACGTTGGCTATTCGTCATTTCACTTCTTTTCTTCCACTTTCGCCTATTAGTCGAGAGTTTTATTGTTTCGATTTTCACTGTACTCGGAATTACTCGAAGCCAGGAAAATACGGAAGGCAAGCAGGAGAGAATGATCAAAACTCAGGCGAAAAACATAAATAATAACAGTGCAGGAAATTGAAGGCAGTTCAAGGAAAACAAGGGAATTAGAAAAAAAGATAGGTTGGAATAAAACATGAACGACACTCCCGTGAACATGAAGTGTTTGCTTCGAAACGCGTTGGGGATATAAAAATTATACATTTAATTGTTTAATTAAGTGTTAAACGATTTATTTTATTTGTAAGAATAATGAGTTATTATAAGCGAAAACTTATGGTTTTTTTTTGGTTTTTTTGGTAAAATTTGTAGATCTTGTTTCATTTTGTTTCGAATCGGTTTCTTAATTTTCAGTCCAAATTAAATTTTCTTTTGTTTATTCATTGAACTTTTATCTTCGCTTATTTTCTTCTTTTACTTTGTATTTACTTTTTATTTTATTTATTTTTTCGTTTATTCCTGTACTTGATGCTATGTTGTATTTTGTATTTTTAGATTGTATATTACACGTAAATTTGTGTAATTTAAGTTTTTTTTCCACTACTCGTGCTGCATAGCGCTTTTGTGGAATTTTTCCAATAGTAATAGTAATTATTATAAAATAATTAATAAAGAATTAAGTGAAGAGAGGACTTATTTTTACTTAAATGTCACAAATGCCAGTTCCTATAAATAGGAAGGTAGAAATGAATAGGAGTGAAGAACGTGAATGACAGACGTTTAGTGAGCAAATGATAGCTTACATAAAATTTGCAGACAGTATATCTTATTAGAATCACTTCACGTGGTCACATACGACGCAATGTAAAGACACTATACTTCCGTCAGTGATGAGTCCGAAAATGCACTATTTTCAAATCCGTTTCCTTTATTCAAATTTATACTAGCTGTATATTATTAATATTTTTATTTTTTATTATTAGCAAGAATTGCTTGGATTGAAGAGGATTTGAGAACAAGGAGGCAGAGCTGAAGACACAGCTTTTGGATTGAATCTAATCTGGACAGATGGGATTTGAAGATAGAGCCGTAAATGAAAAAACAGTAGTCGAACTAGAAACGAATAATAAAACTTAGAAGGAGAAATAGAAATGCGAATTGAGGATCAGGAATGACGCAGTTGAGCTCCGAACTAAGAGCTTCTCTGACAGCTTAAAAGTAGGATAATACATTAATAGTGTAGATATTGAAAAGAGTAGGACTGAGGAACATTGGGAAGACTGCAAAAATTCTTTCTAATGAGTGTAAGACAAGAAAAGAGGTGAATGGAACGATTTATCTTGAGATTACTGGAATGTTAATTACTAACGTTTCTTTCCTTAGTAGAGTTGCACATTACCAAAAGTACGATAAAGGAAGTTAGTGTATTTTGAATAAAGGATTTATACACGTTAGAGACAAAACGACTAATATAATCAGCAAAGTCGAATAAGAGAAAAACCTCACCCTATTATAATATATCAACCGCCAATCAAGGCGTCAGCGCATCTCTCCTAATAAGGCATACAAAGGAACAATGAAATAGGAATTAGTGATAAAAGAGTTTCAACAGGGAGGAGTTATGCCGCTGTAAAGGAAGACATTAAATAGTTTGGGGAAAATACCTATGGAATTTGTTCGGACTGGTTTAGCGTCGAAACCTGAAGCGAAGCTGGAAGATTTCGGAAGAATAGGCTTTAATTCGTTAATGTAATGGCAAAAGTCACAAAGTGCGGAGAAGAGAGAAGGAAGAAAAGTACAATTCATCAAAACTAAGAACGTAAACACGACTAACATAGTCGATAAAAAGTAATAAACTATCAACAGGAATGCTGAAAGTACTAGAACATCCAGAAGAAGATGGGAATTTCAAAACTAGTCAATTATAAGAAAAGGAGTAGTTCTGAAGAAAAAGGATTGAAAAATTTTTTTAAGACCTTCAGTCTGTACCGAGTTCTTGCATTTGTCCGTTTATCAGTAAGAAAATTGTTGGTCATAAGATTTGAACGGAAAATTTTAAACGGACTATGGTCGGATGCATCATTTTACTTCTCGTTCCGCCAAAGAGAATAAAATGTACTACGACAGATGGAATAGAACGATGGCAAAACGACGAGAAGCAACTGAGGACTAACATATTTCAGAGAGAAATTATAAACACTGCGACGGATTCGGTATTTGTAGCGCGATCTTTTAGCGGTATTTGAATTATAGCAAAATATTTTCTCCAGTAAAATCATTAATTCGTAGTCTTTCGAACACCGTTTTATTCAGCGTTATTGCGGGTTGTAGGTATCGGCTAATACCAAGATTCCGGCACGCGGTTAAACGGACAATCGTGTCGGGGCTGAGACTGCGTGCGTGTGTATTGTTGGTAGGGCCGCCAGCGAAGGTAACTGCACGTCTAAGAGCCATGCCGAGCAGCATCGGGCCGAGGTTAGTGTTGTAAAATCCCGTAAAAGTCAGGAAGGGTGGCTAACGCGGTATCATCCGGGAATGATGTACGAGAAACATCGATATAATTGTTAGCGTTATCGCGTTTATAGTTTGATAGTCAAGTTAAATTATTCTAATCGATCGCCAGTCACCACCGTGGCAGTATTAAATTGTGTTCTAGTTCGCATCGTCGTCTATAATGTAATTTTTTTCCGAAAATCATGCTGTTTAGTGAACCGTTTTCGTGGTTTTTTTGTAAAATTTAATCGTTTTTCTAGTCGTTTTCTTGTTTGTATGTTAGTTTGGTTCTATTTCCGTCAAATATACGTGTTCTTCGCTAGTTTCATCGTTTTCCTGTTACGAACACGTTGTGAAAATCCACCATGAGATCTCCTATGTGGAGAGGTGACGCAGAACGAGACTTTTTTGTTTTACCGATAAAAGCCTAAGCTCTACCGGAGAGAGCGTTCGAAATTATGACATTGCGTGTGTCACTAGCGACCGTGTTTTAGTTTTTTTCCCGTAAATTCGAGTTCTTTAAAACACGTAGGAGAAGAAAGATTAACATTTATTAGAATTATTCTTCTTCCTCACACGCCGTATCCGCCTCGGAGGTTGGTGATCCACGTCGACCTTTGAATCAACGGACCGGAACAACTCAATTGATGTGTAGCCAAGCCATCGGCGAAAATCTTTCATCCAGGAGTAGTTCTGCCGGCGTCTAATAGATCTTTTGCTCGTTATTTTTCCTTCTAGGATGACTCGTAGGGCCTGTCGTAATAATTTCCGTAAGAAATTATAACGGTTCTCGAGTTATATTTAAAACCGATATTAGCAAAAGAAAAGGTCAAATCAAGAGAACTGAAGGTAAATGAATTGCTTAAAATAAGGAAAAGAGAGATCATTAAGGATGATAAAATTATCAGAAAGTTCAACATTCTCGAGGGCAGTATTGTTGATATTATAAACTGTTCACAATCCAAAACTCTTGTCTTAGACTCTGTCTTGGTGCTCTTAAATCATTTCCTATTCCAGCACTACTTGCTGAATCGAATGCTCCTCCCCTGTCTATTCGCAGATCTTATTTAGGCTATGGTTTCCTTGCTAAACGTCTTTCACTCTCATCTTCCTCTCTCATTTTTCCCCACATTGGCGCTTTGCGCTTAGGAAAATTCCTATCCTATCTTTTATTTCTCTCCGTCTTAGTTCATTTTCGGCCGTTTTAATAGTCTGCCTTACTTCTCCTTTAACTTCAGCGATCTTTGCCACCCTCCCAGAGTATATATTTTGCCTACGCTTGCAAAATCTCTCCCTCCAGCTGTAATTATACAGGAATTCCATAATATTGTCAAAATTCTCTCTTTCCTTCTCATGTAATCATTTTCACTGCTAATTCTAAGGGACCTGATGGTGTTGGTGCTTCTTTTATTCTTCTAAATTATAACTTCTTTGAATCCTTCTTTCTGTTCCATATTTACAGCCAAGCTGATGGCTATTTTACATTCCATTATTTTTATCTCTTTCAATCTTCCCAGTTTCTGATCAATTCCGACTCCATGAGTGCTCTTCAAGTCACCTCCTCTCCTCTTTCTAATCATTCCTGTGATTTTACTATTCTCCGCATACGTTCTCTCATTCGGACTCTCTCTTCTCTCCATAGAATCCATATTGACTTGCTGTGGGTTCCTGGCCATCCGGCATCTCTGGTAATGAGATGGGTGATTCTTTGGCTCGGGTTACTGCTTGTTCTTGAAATAAATCCCATCCTCTAATCTCTTAAAGATTTCCATCTCAGATTTTGATCGGATAAATACCCTTCCTCCTATTCTAATTGTCGCTCCTTTTATCTGTCCGTTCAACCTAATCTTCCTTCCAATCCTTGGTTCCTTTTGTTTCCATCACTTCCTCGTTCCGTTATTGTCGCCATTGTGCGTTTATGTTCTTTGAGTGCTCTGCTCTTTCGGCGGAGCGTCCGACTCTGTACTCCCGCTTGTTTAGGCTGGGGCTTCCTGTTCCTTTTTTTGCCCGTTATATGCTGTCTTTTCCTTCTACACTTATTATCCCTTTCATTGTTTCCTACTTATTAACGATATCTGATACTTTCGTTTTCCTCTAATCGTTTCTGGGTGAAAATCCTTGGTTGACGAGCCTAATCTTATTCCCTTTTTTTTTTTTAAAAAAAAAAAAAGCAACAACCCTACCATGAGAGCATATTAATTACCGTTCATGATAAACGGTTATGGTATGGAATTGAAAAAAAAAGAAAGAGAAAAATGTTGAACATTATAGTCGGGAGGAATATAAATGAAAAGCAAGTTAAGAGGATGAAAGAAACCCAAAAAAAACAAGGCTATAGGAATAAAAATGTAAATAATGTTAGTATAAGCTGCCAATTTTTATATTTTTCTTTCTTCTTCTTCGGGTGCCGTACGCTACATAGCGCGTTGGCGATCACTATCAAGAAAACAGAAATAAATAAAATAAGTGAAATACAGAAGAGGTGTTTGAAACTTATACTACCCTACTGGAAGAAAAACGACTCTGGATCAACATGGTGGAAGGAAAATGATGAAATGTCTCTCAAGATGTACTATTTCTATTATAGATTACTAGAATTTAATGTCAATAATATAAAATTACCATCCAGGGAAAAAATTCGGTTAACAAGAAACCAAAGTAATACATATTACATCTATCCCCGGGGGGTAAATTTACGAATTGACAACACTGATGACTCAGTGCTAATCAAATTAATAAGTACAATCACTAATCATATACTAGAGGGAAAAAAAATTGATGCGTGGGAAAAAGAGGTGCAAAAATGGTTGAAGGAATGGTGCAAAGACTGAAGATCCAAGTCTCGTCCTTTATCTCATTACTATTTGATGGTTCTTTTCTGTTTACGGTTTTGTTAGTTTTTAACTTTGTCGTGTCCTTCCGGGATTTTAGGCTCTCACTGATCATGCTTTATTTCGATTATAAATATTAAGGTGTCTGCATATATTGGTATTCAGATGCGTATTACGCGGCATTTTTTATTTTTTCGGCATACATATATATGCTATTACTTTAATATAAATAATGCTAAGTCTGTTATTATTGTTAGTTTCGAAATAATTTAAGTTACTTTTAATTTATTGTACTATATACCTATTATAATAAACGTTGATAAGAGTGTTGAGCACTCACACAACGGGTATATTTGCCCTGTGAGACCAACAACTTATTCTAAAAAAAAAAAAAAAAAAAAAAAAAAAAAAAAAGTTCGCCGGTCACTGCCAGTTGGAAATGGTCTCCGCGTCTTCAATTTCATCCCATTGACGCAGATTTCTGAGTCATGAGTGCCGCTTCCGCCCAATTCCCCGTTTTCCTTCCATTCTGCCAGTTATCACTAGTTTTAGAATTACATATTTCTGTCCTCGCAAAATATGTCCCAGATAGGCAGCTTTCCTGGATTTAATGGTCTCCATGATTTCTCTTTCTACTCCGGCACGTTTCATTACTTCTACGTTCGAGACCTTTTCTATCCATGGTATATGCAGCATTCTCCGCAGTAACCATATTTCGCAGGCCTCCAGACGATTCATAGACCTGACTGTCAACGACCAAGTCTCAGCCCCGTATAGCAATACCGGCCAGATGTAGCATTTGACTATTTTCATTTTCAGATTAAATGGTACGTCTCTACATGCTAAATACGAGCGCAATTTTCCGTATGTGCTTTTTGCTTGCCCTATTCTGACACGTACTTCTTCGTCGTCGTCCCTTTTTTCGTTTATCATTGCATCCAGGTATTTGAACGATGGCACTCTCTGCACCTGTTTTCCATCTATTTTCACAGTTGCGTCTTCGTGTTTTCCTCTACTGACGACCATAAATTTGGTTTTCTTTATATTTATGGCCAAACCATACTGGACTCCGACTTCGTTTATCGCATTTATTAAACTCTGTAGGTCCTCGATGGTATCGTCCGCATATCTTAAGTTGTTAATGGGCTTCCCATTCACCTTTATTCCCTGTTCTACATTTTCCAAAGCAATACGGAACACGTTCTCTAGGTATAGGTTGAACAGCATCGGTGACAATATGCACCCCTGGTGTACACCTTTTCGCACCTGGAATTTATCTGCTGTTTGATTGCCTCTGATACGGACCTCTGCCGTTTGTCCCCAATAAAGATTCTGAATTATTCTGATATCTTTATTATCAACTGCTGCTTCTCGGAGAAGGCTTATCATGATATCGTGCCGTATGGTGTCAAATGCTTTCTGATAATCTATGAAGCAAACAGACACGTCTTTTCTGTAGTCATAAGCCTTTTGCAGTAATATTTTCATGGAGAACAGGGCTTCTCGTATTCCGAACTGTGGCTCGCCGCTCAGTTCTTCACATTTAGGGAACAAACGCTTATGCAGGACTTTTAGGAATATTTTCAAGGCGTGACTGATATTGATTTTAAAAGAACTCGACTAGAACGAATATTATTTGAAAGAAAGCAGGATAATGAAATCAACGAAGGAAGGAAAGAAAAAATTTTATTTAAAGCAAGTAGGTTCATTACGTAAGGAGGAAACAGAAGAAGAACAAATAAGAACATCTAAGGAAGCTGTCATAGTATTCACTGACGTATAGGGAAGACAATTTTCCTTATTAAAATGAGCCGGAAGAGAGGTAGATTTGTTACGGGGTATATTCTTTAGAGAGGGTGGAATGCAATCAGATGGAAAAGAAGGAAATTATCTATAGAGAATTCGGGAAATGCGTTAAGATTACAAGATCTGTGTAAAATTTAGAACGAATATGAGAATTAAAACGGGGAGCAGGAGAAAAGGTTAAGGACTGAGAAAAAGTATTGTAGAAAAGGGAAGGAACTAAGGCTCGTTGGGCATACGAAAAGGTATTAAACTGGTTGTTTAAAATTTAAAAGACTTTTCGAAAGAGATGTTTTTCCAAAGGTTGTTATACGTTTAATGCCTTGTTGTCTTATCCAATCTGGGAAAAATCGATATCGAAAGGTACGATGCGAGTCTTTGTAATTGACGCATTCTGCGACAGGGTGTCGAGAGGCGTAATGTGAACAGATGGAAAAAGAGATACGATAATGTTTTGCAATGTGTCCAGAAAAAAAAAAAAAAAAAGACTTTTGGAGCTCGACGTAAATAAGCGAGCGCTTTTTTTTATTCATACTTCTTTTTAGGGTTCTTCAGTGTAGATGTAGCTGGTTATGGGGCAAGTTTATTCGAATAATCTGTTAACGATCAAAGTAAAGTGCACTCAAATTAATTTTTTGGGTGATGATATGTATGTGTAATCCATTAATACATGAACATAATAATCAGAGGGAATCCTCGGCAAATGAAATATCGTGCTTGACTGAACTTGTTCTGTTTCCATCTCTTTTCTAATTATAGTAATATTTAAAAAGTGTATTCCCCATGATAAAGTTATTATGGTCGAGAAACGAATTTATTAATTTCTACTTCATTCCTACGTCTAATCATTAGAGCAATCCCAGTTGTCTAGTAATCTACCAGTCACGAGGCTCCGATCACGGTTTTTTCGTGTTGACATCGAGTATATTTAAGGTCTCCGATAATACATTGATTTTGCGCACTATTTATGAAATTGCAGTTTTTCATAAACTAAAAATTCGCACCAACTTTTAAAAGAGCCAAGATAGCACCTTTAACCGTTGCTTACATTCGAATTATCTGCTATTAGTGTATCACGAATGAGAGCTGCGTATGACATCTGCGATCCATCATGAGAGCTACGCATGGCGTCTTCAACTTTTACGCTTTTCCCCCCCAGAAATGACATATTGGAAAACCTCCTCCAGAAAGAATTTTTAAGTGCACGTCCGACGTCACTGCACCTCCTGTGTTCTTCGTTCTTTATCCTTCAATTTAACTCTCAAGTTCTGTTTAGATCGATTTTTGTACCGGCATGACTTATTCCAAATCAGCCAGTTGGCCCTCTAAAAAATCTATGATCGCCCCAACTGCAACATTTCGTAAATTCGCTAAACCTTTCCACACTCAACTTAAGTATCCGATGTCTATCGTTTTTATCCTTCTTTAAGAACTCCTCTTCGTTATTCCTACTGTCTCAAAATCCGTGATTAGCTCTTCCTTTCGTTCATTAAATTATTAGTTCGTCGTCACCTTTTTTTTTTTTTTTATTTCTATTTTCTTAAAATATTATTTTCATTTAAATTCGTTTGGGTTGTCTGACAACACTGCAAAAATTACACAATCAACAGGTGTCTCTGTTTATTAAGCGGTAATGGAGTTATCGCTCTGTTGGATCATGAAATACGAATACTTTTGGGGGAGTTCTTATAGGAAAGTAAGACAGTCAGTGCCGCAAGGTACTGAGAAAAATTAGCTGACGGTCGGTCGAGTTGTGCAAAACTGTCACGCAAAAGTTCCTACACAATATGCAACCACACACGCACACTTTTGAAGTCTTTCAAATGGAAACCTGTTCCACATCCGTCACGATTTAGCCCCCCCCCCGCTAATTACCGCCGCTTTTCATGAAGCTGAATTCGAATTCGGTGGTGAAAGTACAGCAGAGGTTTGAAATAAGCACCGGGAATTTTGGAATCTGGCGGGGCTAATCGAAAACCACGCCACCGCCACGATCAAATTATTCTATCGTTCACGGATTATTTAGAATTGCTCGATGATTATTTCGAGAATATTTCCTTAAATATCATACATTTTCTTTTCACCTTTATTAGTTTCACACTCTATGCGAGGGTGCTCGTAGTAGCCGGCAGTGTTTATGTCAATTAAAATCGAGTACATCAGTGAGTGTATTTGTTTTCTTTTTACATATACCCGTAAGAGAGTATATGTATGTACGTGTACATACGCACATACGTACGAGTTAAATTAAGTTACTACCCGGTAAAAATGAAAAAGCGACGAGTATTTAACCGATTCGCGAAAATGTTATCGAAATCGGAGCTGACGTTAAATTGCCTGTTCATTAAACGTCAACCGATGTAACGATGGTATACCTCGATTGCCTAATAAATCAGTATGTTGCCCATTACCAACGTGAAATACGGAGCAGCCGTTGCATTTGCAGCTCACGTGACAGATTAATGTAATTATCTAAAGAGTACTCGCGTCTCGTATCTGTGTGCACACAGTTCATTACAGCACATTTAAGTTTTTCCAAGAAACTTCTCTGACATGTAACTTTAACGACAAGCAGCCCGAATTGAGAAGTGAACCGAACGGCAAGCAGCTCCCTTGTCACGCACCTACGACCTTACCAGACCGATGTGCACCCAGCAAAAGTACAGCAGTGCAGCCAGGAAACTCTGTTAATTAGCTGCAGTTGTGTGTTAATTTAAATGAGACAAACGATAAACACTGCCGAGCTAAGTTCGCGAAGCGATCTCTTCCCGTAACACAGACGCGTATTCGTATTTCGTGGAAATAATTTAGTTTAGTTAAACTTGCATGCTGCTCTCAATTACGGAAATATGTTGCTGTAACTCAGACTCGCTCGTAAACTTTTTCTAACACGTACGCAGTAGTCATTTTAGTCGTTCGTTTCTATACCGACGCATCTTAAGTTCATTTATTTCTAATGATCTGAATCGAGAGATAATAATAAAAGCGACATGATTAATCGTTGTTCCAGAACTAAAATTTAAAAACAGCCCCCTCCGTAACATTATCTGCTTCGTTAATTCTCTTTCGTAATTCCACAGGGCCAACTTATATTCCCTCTTATTCCTTTTCTCGTTTCTCTTTCGGAACGTGATTTTCGCGAGAGCCGTTTCAAAAAGTGATTTTAGTTCCTCGGAATGCGATTTTACATGAAACAAATATCTATGGATTACGCTTTACAAACGATTAAAAGAGAATGTAGCACGGGTAACGCGGTTAAATTTTCAGTAGGAAAAGCTAGATGTTAGCCGCGACTGAAGAATTATAAGGTCTCCGTAAAACGTTAAAAATGTGAACTATAACCGGACTTTGCGTGTGCTTGAACGTTTTGGTAGAATTCGGCCGGTGCGTTTCGGACCTGGGTTATTTGACCTAAACAGTATGATCAAAGCTCTTCTTTTACGAAATACATCTCAGCGGTGAAGGAATTGTCACAAGGGCGTCAATTCAGCTGGGACACTTTTCCCGGCTAGTAGTCGGCTCGATAGGTGTTCGGAGGAGAAGAGTTGTCACCGGTGACGCGGCAACTTGATCACATTGAGAACTTCGCTGTCCGCGTTGGCGCTGTTGATGAATCTTTATATTCGCCTTGACGGCGCCCACGGTAGTGTTGAATAATGTGCGAGTGTCTATCGTACACACCGATCTATGTCCAAATCGATGTCTACTTCTGCCTCTTTTCGTAAAATTGACACACACCCTGTAAAACCCCTTGCCGGCATATATAGGGCCGGAATTTGGTGACGGGAATTTAGGTCCGGCAACATAACCGTCTACTAATATTAGCGCATAAAAGTTAATTGACTGGTACTTTGATGCCGAAAATTACCTCTGGAGATCAATTTAAAATACATATTCCGAAGGTAGTTTTAATGTATATTATCCATGATGGAATGAATAATCAACGCGATGTATTTTATTTGTAGTATGCGACTAATTGTAAAATTTCGCAAAAAAAAAAAAATACAATAAAAAATGGATTATTTATTATTTGACTGTATTGCATGATACTAGAAAGGAGGCTAAAACATATACTGAAAAACCTCCGTCGAATATGTATTTACGTTACACTCGGTTTTTAATAAAAATAAATTAAAATGTCTATATTGAATAAGTTTATCATAAAACCAACGATTTTATGCGAGTCTCCTTGGTTTCCAATATTCTTAAAGGATACTCATTAGATGCGTTATAATTTCTACATAAAAAAATTCAACTACATGCACAGAGAGTAATTCAACTTCCTATGATCTAAATTATGAAACACACACCATACGATTCATTCGCGACTGTAACATAAACGAGAGTATATTTTTGTCAAAAACGTGGGTATATAAGAAGAACTTCCTTACGGCTAAAGTTTAACAAAAAATGAAACTCAATTTGTTATAAAAAAAAAAAAAATCGAACAAAAATGAAGTAAATAAAATTAAATAAAAAACAAACAATAAAAAAAATTAATTTAAAGGAAAAAATAATAAAAGTAAAATTAATCGACAAAATAGAAAAAAAGCCATAACGTGAAATTCGCATAAAAACGCCTACTGAAATAAAATATACTTTTATCTGTTTCATATTATTATGTAGTGTTTTTTTTTTTTTCTTTTCGCGGGCTATCAGTTTTTTCGGTTTTGCTCTTTTTTCCCCTGCAAAATGATTAATTTAATATAACACTGACTCGCAACTTAATAATGAATAAACGAAGATAATATAATTTTCCTTAACTTCACTTTACTCGGAAAAAAACTTAAATTCGGCACCATTATATTTATTTCGGTACTACATAATGGAATAATGCAATTTATATTCAGTACACCTTTTTGTTACTTCCTTTATTCGATGTATTCTCAAAGACGATGATAATTTTTCCGTAACGGTCAATATATAAAAACTCGTCTATAATATGCGTTTATGGTACGACTATTTTTTATGGTGTCAAAAAAAAATTATTTTACATTATTACATATTCTGTGACTGGCGATTTATTTAAAAAAGGTTTAAAAATTTGGTAATTCTACAACTACAACCTTTTTTTTAAACATTCAGTTTTATTTTTTTGATTAGAAATAAATATTTATTTCAGTAAAGCGGACCAGTATACTTATTCTTTTTTTTTCATAATCAAAATTTGTTTCGGATTTTGCAACTGGTACATTTTATTGAACTAACTACATATTTAATACGCCAATTTTCTACTTATATATGTATCTACCATCTTTTTGCTCCAGCATCGAAAGAATTATTGTATTCTTGCCATTAAACTGGTATTACCACATCAAAATGTTTGCCTTCGCTCGCAAGTGTTATTTTTTTTTTTTTATCTAAATATTTAATTCTCATATTTCATTTTTTAATCGTGAACATTAGTCATCTCTTTATCGGTATTGGCGGTCTTTTTTAAAATATTCAAACGGTTCCGCAAATGTCCACAGAGTCGTTGTAAAACCAGAAATACTGCAATACCCCTTTAAAGTCTTTCAATTACAACAAATTAAAGGAAGAGTTACGGATTAACGTGATACAAGTCCGGTCATTTTCGAATAACAAAATTAATACACTTTTATATGTGTATATTAAGCGCGCAATTGTGCCTAGAATTAATAAAACTAAAACGTGTTTTTGGAAAATTTATCATTGGGAACGAATACCCTGAGAATCGCGAAAAAAAAAACCTTAAATATTTCAGACGAAAATCGAAACAACTAAAACCTTTCTTATAGAACTTCCTCATTTTTGTATGCACATTTGAGATGTATTCTTTTTCAGTTTTCAGCGTTCAGCATTAATCTAAGCGTTATGCATTTTCTAACAGAGCGTTTCAAAATGATTGCATGCGTACAGTGCCATATTTTACACTGTCATTTCAGAATTGTTAAGTTCCATTTAATTCGCTTTCGCGATGATATTTGTTAGTGTGGAGCATGTTAAAACGAAAAGCGAGTCAATCTTGCGTGACGTGTGATTAACAATAAATTTGGAAATCATTTTTGAGAAGGCGGTTTTTATTCATTTTCAACCCTTTCGCCGAATTCAGCTCAAAATCGGGTCATTTTTTGTTGAAGACATTGTGCACAACTATATTTAGTGTCTTTGCTTAATTTACCCTTAGGTTACCATTCTTGTGCGCAATTAACGCTTGATGAACGCTTGATAAACGCTTGATGGACGCTTGATAAACACTTGATGAACGCTTGTTAAACACTTGATGAACGCTTATTAAACGCTCGATGAACGCTTGATAAACACTTGATGAACGCTTGTTAAACGCTTGATGAACGCTTGATGAACGCTTGATAAACACTTAATGAACGCTTCTTAAACACTTGATGAACGCTTGATGAACGTTTGATGAACGCTTATTAAACGCTCGATAAGCGTTTGATAAACATTTGATCAACGTTTCCTTGACGTTTTAATTCATTCGTCCAACGCAGGACACATCAAAAAACGTGCACACTTTTAAATTAACTTTAACCCTTATGCGCATACCCGGGTGGTACCTGAGTTCCCACCGACAGACATTTTGTGAAAATTGTTTACGACTCCATCAATATTTTCCGAATCCTCCCGGATCCTCGTGATTTGACCCTTTTCCTGTTGAATGGCGATATCAAATAATTTCTTTTCAATCTTTAACAACGAAAATTTTAATTTTGAAGAAACAACACTCTGGACACACCACCGGGGTATGAAAACACATGATTTTAGTGGAATTTCATTGCTATTGCACAGATATTATGCTATTAAATTATTCATTGTACATAAATAAATTATTATGCTGTAAAATTTATTTTTGAAAAAGAAAAGATAATTACTTATTCCACACACTCTTTACATTTTGCTACTGTTACCGTATGTTCATTGCATTCCGCCTTTTCACAATTAGCATAATTGTTTCTAGTTTTTCTGCGTTTTTTTATTGCTTGTTTATAACATAGATGACACGATCCAGTCACTTTTATCCGGCCTACTGGGTCTTGCGCGCGGTTGAGGCCCAGCCGAAAATTCAGTCGGAGGTAAAACTTGCCTGTCTAAGAAACACTCGATGCCCAACTTCCACGAATGATTCCGCATAATTTGTCTACCTTGAGATCTATCTTCAACTAACAAGCTCTTCACTCGGCTGTCTTATAAGTAGCCTCCTTTCGTGAGTTTTTTTTTTGTATCATTTTATTATTCTCGTAATAAATTACGTACGAAGCTAGAGATAAACTATATCAACAATATTGGGAAAAAAGTCAGTGACCAGCGGTTAGTGCGTCGGTGACACGTGTGCAAACTAACCTTCTAGTCCATCGTATCACACTTGTAAAATAAAATCATAACCGGGTTTTTTTTTAGCGTCGTTTGTCATTATCTGTGTGCATCGTAGGCAATGCCGCCTTTGTTTTTCCTTCTCACAACTACTCCGAATCCTTTAAACTTCCTTCCTGCTGCTCTATATTTACTGCTGAATCTGCTGCCATACTTCCTGCAATTCTTTTTATCTCTTCCTCTTCTATCCTCTCGGATAAATTTCTTTTAATAGCTGACTCTGAAAGTGTCTTGCAGGCGGTCTCTTCTCCCTTACCGTTGCCTTCTTTTGATCCTTTCATTCTCCTTATTCGCAATCTAATTTACGAATTATTCCTGTTCCGTTCGATCCAAATTGATTTATTGTGGATTCCTAGCCATGCTGGAATTCGGGGTAATGAGGTAGCTGATTCCTTGGCTCGCTCAGGAGCATCCAATGGACATCCTCTTCATAAATTTTCCGCTCACAATATTAATCATATTTCCAAACAGTTCCATATTACATTATGGAAAAATATTTATTCTTCTCTTTTCTCAAATCCGAATTCCTTTTATCTTTCCGTTCAGCCCTTACCTTCTTTGACCGGATGGTTCGACATGTTTCCTTCCCTTTGTCGTCCCCTGATCACCGCTATATGTCGTCTTCGTTTCGGTCATACCTTTCTCCCTTCGTCACTTTATCGTTTTTCCCTCGTCTCTTCTCCGCGGTGCCCTCTTCACCCAGAGGACTCCTTTTTTCTGTGCGATATCAATCACGTCTTCTTCGAATGTTCCTCCCTCTCTTCAGAACGTTCTCTCTTTTATTCTCGGCTTTTGGATCTTCGTCTTCCTACTCCATACAATGACTCTTATGTTCTCTCATTTCCTTCCTTGTCAGTTGTTCCTATTCTAGCTTCTTTCATTCATTCAATCTCGCACCAGATTGAAATCTAATATGTTATTCTCCTTTTGAACAATTACTTAGATTCCTTGGCTGATTGGGCTGTTGCTCTTCGTTGGCGTACCCATAGAAAAAAATAATAATAATATAACAGCATTACCTTTTTGTTTTTGCCATGTACGAACAGATAAAGTTACCTTTTTTCGTGGAATCCAAACAACGACGAAAATTCCTATCTTGATTTTGAAGGGGCGAAAGCTTGTGGAATGGACGATTTAATCTTTTTTTCTCCCAATATGCCAATCATAGTCAAATTCCACGAGATTAGATGTCTAGCAAGTGGCAGCGGAGTAAAAAAATTATCATTCATCGAGATCTTTCTCCCAGAGCCTTTTTATCGCAAGATCCTTCACAACTCTTTCAACCTGATTTACTTCGCGAACATTCCCTGTTTTCCCCGTGAACAATTAAAGGGTAGGCGTTCTCCGCGTCGCATATCCACTACACTTTTATCCCATATTTCGCCGGCTTCCATAGAATATACTGCGTGAATTTAGTCCTACCACGAAAAGGAAAAAGCTGCTCGTCGATTGTCAGATTATCGATAAGTTTGTACATTGATGAGAGATTTTTATTGAGCATGTTTCACATATCTGGCATAGAGGAGCTGCTTTGTTCTGGCGCAAGCGCTGTTGGCACGTTTGATAATCATCGAAACGTATGAAACGAAGAAGCGATCGAAAACGATTTATCCCTGCCTCGTATAAAGCTGGCCTAACTTTTCCTCTGTACTCATTTTTATACCTGAAAACGTGCTAATTACATTTATAAATATCTAATATAAAATACAGATGAGAATAAAACCTCTTATTGTTGTTTAAAAATTAAAAAAAAAAAAAACAATAAAATCCATAGGTGGGTGATACCCGGGTACCTCGGGTGTGTAATAGCATAGGTAAATCCGGATGTGCACATAAGGGTTAAAAGACAAAAAGGGATTCCGGGTTAAATGCGAGCATTAAGTTTTGAAGTTTTTCATATAATAATTTTAATTGTAAATAACGGAATTTAGTAAAATTTTTATTTTTTACCAGGCTACTTTTTGGTTTGATGTTCGGTATACACTGTTAAACTGTCAATTTTAATTTATTTCTGCCTATATTTAAAAACGATTTTCATTTACCGTGAATGTGGAGCAAAGTTTTTTTATTTTATTTTAAATAGGTACTCTTTTGTAATTATAATCTCATTCAAAGTTACGATTCCGCTCTGTTGTGTAAACAATAGTGAACCCCCTGTGGGCGCGGCTGTGTGAAACGATCAGCGGGAGGGAAAAGCGAGTGAAGCCCCTAATTCTTATAAAAAGAAAAAAATGCATAAATAGCGCGGGCTCAGAACGATAATTAATGAAATTTTAAAATTTGAAATTCGTTACTTCATTATACAAAGCAGCTTAAACACGATATCAGAGTTTGGTAAAATTATTAATGTCTTTTTCGGTCGTTTTTAATTCGATGTGTCCATGGAGGACTTCTTTAATTTTTCAGCACCACCAAAGAATTACTAAATGTTCCCGGTAATACAGTTGTATAATGCGGAAGCAAATTTTATTTTCCACGTTTGTAACGAATAGTATAGGATTGAAACGGGGTTTTCGTGGAATATGGTAGTTTTTTTTTTGCTTTTTAGAACTAATTAAAAAAAAAATACCCGAACGAGTTAATACCCCAAAATATTTGCTGTCATTTGAAAAATGGAACTGTACCCCTATTCATTAGTGAAGTTTATACGGCAATTTGGAAAAAAAGAAAATGAAAAGAAAATTTTATTGTTAGCAAAATTGACATGTGACAACAAATATATGCTGTGGAAATATACAGTATAGTGCTATAGCGCTCATGCATTAGGATTAGCATTCATAATTAACTTTAATAAATACGCGTAGTGTTAAGCTGTAGAAAAAAAATTAAGAAAAAGCGGCAAAAACAGAGACGATAATAACACTTTATGTATTAGGCGATGCATACCAGCTATTAGTCTACTAAAAGTTTCTCCAAGCATTTGCAGAAATCGTACCTTAATTGCCGTCAAAATCGAAAGCTTTCACGCACCGCGTGAACATTTAAGTTCGTGCTTAATATCGCGGTTATTATTATTTCAGCAGAGTGACTGCTGCGCACGGTTCGTAAGCGCATTTGACATTTCAAAAACGTTATTGGAATTAAAGTTTAGACAGTTTTTGTTTAAACAGTTTTCATGTGTAATTCATAAACACGCTATTCCCACTGCATATCCCCCCATCCAGAAGTCAGAGCTCGGTATCCCACTATCATCATACGGCAAAAAAACATTCGTATAATAGTACAATAATAAAACCGGAATTTCTCAAAGATCCTTTACCAAAAATTAATTACCGATCTCTTCCACCGTAATAATGTAAACCACCTTAGCTCACGTCTTAAAATTATCTCCTCGCATCGTTTTCCAACTGGACCTTTTTTCCAGATAATTAACTATTATAATAGCAGCTCCAATCTGCGTCGCTTAGACGGACATCATTTCTACAAGAGCTATATATAATTTCGAATTTGCGCCGGCTATAAATTCATTCAGGATAGAAAAAGACATATAACTGACAATGTCTGTTTTGAGTACCGAAATATATGCAATTCCATTCTGCTTATAAGCTTATTTTCAAAAATCTCAACCCCACGGAATTTTAACCAAGTAAACTGATAACCGCGAAAAACCCCAATGACGGACGAAATATTTTTCACCGTATTATTTCAACCACGCAAGAAAAGATACGGAACAGTATTTCTCAGGTCCCGGCGAATGAACACGCAAGCCTAGCTGCCCGGTCAACTGCCTGCCCTCTTCAATAACATTTTTATCAGACGCAAATTTTTTTAACGACACTGGCTTTGTAAGACTGCATTTTTTCAAAATATAAAGCCTACAATCGTGATGGGTTCTAAATGATAATGCAGCGACTTCTTGGTAAACCAACCATCTTAGAACAGGAGATCTCCTGAGGCCAGCTTAATTGTTCGTTTTGTTCAAACGTGAAATATCCATATCAATCCCTCACAACTTCTTAAAATACACATGTTCGATGGTTTGATATCTACTGAGTGGCATTTTTGAAATACGCTGCCCACTGTCTAAACTCCTAGCATTAATTTATGTCAGTTCAATAAATTTGAGAACTAACTACCATGATAGATAGGCGGTACACCTTGTAGTTCCCTATATATTTATATTTAAAAAAAAAAACAAATAAATAAATTTTTCGCAGAAGAAAAATTTGTTCCTTAAGTTCTCTATTGCAGATTCTTTTTTTTTTTTTTGGTTTTTATTTGTAAATTTTTTGTTTTTTTTCCACTACTTACCGCTCACGAAGAACAAGCGTTTTCAGGTTTGTTTTCAATGTCAAAATAAAATCATGAACATTAATAGTTGATATTAATGATAAAATAGTTGAAAGCGAAGAATTTTAATAAAAAAGAATGGTGAATAAACAAAGTTTCATATGCTGTTGCTTCGAGCGGTAGAATTCATTTAAGGTCGGAAATGTAATTACTTTGGAAATAAAGACAGCAGAAAAACGATAAACATAAATAAAAAATTTGTGCATTAAAAAGTTTGAACAAATTTTTAAATATATATATATATATATATATATATATATATATATATATGTATATCATAATATTTCACTGAAAGTAATACTTGTTTGTAACCAAAAACAAAAACATTTAAGTCATTTCTTACCTATTTTTAAATTTAACTTATCGTAAGCTTTATTTTTTGAGCGGGTTTTTAGCGTCCATTGATGGTCGTAATCTGTTCTCATTTTAGTTTAAATAATTTTAGATGTAGTAATTGTCAATGAGCGTTAAACTTTTCTCTGGAAAAAAAAACAAAAAAAAACAAACGGTTTAGAGTACAATTAAATAATATTACAACTAGATATAAATAAACAGTTCTTTGAAGAAACGTTGGATAATTTTTATATATTTTTCAAAATTACCAATGAGCCATTATTGTAACGCTGGAGATCTAAAACCGTACTACGTATATATTAAATACCCATCCATTCTGGAAGCGCTGAATCGAGGAAATATTGGCGTTTTCATTATTATTTAAAATGGCAATCTTGGTTATTTGCAACATTACTGTACATTGTAGTTGATATTATACATATTGTAAAATTACTTTAATTATTAGTTTATAATAGTATTAATTTCTTTTTCTTCACTCCGAATTTAGTCATCTATGAACCATGGGAAAACGGCTACTTTTCTATTTTCCTCTTCTCCCGGTACTTTGTCATCATTTCGTTGTTTTTTCTCTCATCTGTCCATTTTTTTTTCAGTTTTCTTCGCTTTAATTTCTTCAAAACTTTGAAATTCTTTTAACCGTTTTTTTTTTAAATTCAGTTCTTCTTTCAACAGTAGTCGGGTTTTTGCTTTTTGCAGATCTTCTTTCACATTTAAGAATGAAATCATTTTTAATTTGTCGAAGTGTTGAATGATTCTTAGTGTCACTCGAGTATATTAGGTATTCTTTTAATATGTGTACATGGAAGCCAATCTTTTGTTCCTCATATTCCTATGAAGTTCGTAACAAACAGGTTGTCAGAAGTTATACGTTTAATTGCAGTTTTGTTAAAATAATCATCCTAAAATATTTCAGATTATTTCAAAATAATCCGCCATCATTATTGGAATTGGGAAATATTATTGCTCTGATTTTCTCTCGGTTTTATATAATTGTGCTTAATGACCCGATTGATAATTAATGTACGCGAATCGCGGCATTCGGGAATCTTTCATCAGTGCAAATAGTTACCGCGTAACTCATAATTTACTGTGTTTTTTCTTATAAAATGAAGTGCTTTCAAATATTCCCGCAGCATGCGATTTACTAAATGAACTTAAGTATCATAAAATAGGAAATCACATTAATGAAGGTTTTTTTAAAATAAAACTGAAGCCATCGTACCAGCAATCGTGGCCAAATGGACAATATGCCCTTTAGAAGAGCTATATAATTGGCCGTAATTTCGCAAGATCTATTAATTAAAAAATGTACAGTAATGTGTAAATAAATTATTATTTTAATATGAACAGTCTTTAAATAAAAATAATATAATTTTAAAATAAAATAAAATAAAAACTAAGGTAAGGTGTCACCCCAATAGCCACCTTAACTCAGAGGCTTTTTTTCACATTTTCGTCTGGTGTGAGAAAAGTGTTGGATATTTTTGAACTACAAAATATCATTATAAAGTTCGAACTTTCTGCGCCATGGAGTGTATTCGTCATTTCCTTTTAAAATCCATTTTTGGTAGCTAATTTTTTTTTCTAGAATTGTCATTTTTCGGCCCAATTTTTTTTTTTTTTTCGGCCCTTCGCTATTTAGCCAGTTTTTTTTACTTAACCCTTTTTAATGGGGTATTTTATGGAACTTTCTCATTTGTTATTTCTATATTTCTATGTTGTGGTATTTTATAATTTTATATATACTTGTGCAGCTAGATTCGACACGTTAAATCTGCCACTATCTGTGTTGCTGAAACTGGAAAGGTATGCAGCTCGGATAGGATTTCTGTTCTATGTTTGTCCCTATCCTGCTCGTAAACTTTACATTGCCAAATATTTAATGGTCTATTGTGTACCCTCTGTTCTACAATCCGCCACCAAAATAATTTCCGTTTTCCATTTACCGGCACTGTAAAAATCCTTCAAAGAGCTGAAATGAATGATTCAAACACATACGTTAAAGTAGAAAATAATTTTGATTTACAATTTAATGTTTTTTATTATAAAATTAATAATATGCGCTATCTATTGTGAAATTTTTAGTGCATATTTCGAGGTTTTTTTTTAGTGAATATAAATCCGAACTTTAATTAAAACTATTTTACTAATAAGTACTTGTGTAATTGCTGCAATAATTTTTTTAATTAATTAAGTTTATAATCGTAATCGTCAAGTACACACTATTGCGCTAGGTTAATGTCTGTAGCTGGCAAGCTCTAAATAGGAGGAAAAATTAAAAAATACCCAACTCTGATACAGACAAATACATTTTCATACATTCGTCGATTCGCCTATACATATATATGTATGTACACGCAAGGTTACACCAAAAAGGTTACACTAACAGTAACATAGAAAACAGGAAAAACAAAATTATTGCCCTTCGACTTTGGAATTGATATCTAAATAAATAAATAAATAACAATAAACACAATTTCAATGGCTGATTATTATTGTACGATTTTTTATAAAAGTGTATACATATTTACTCACTAAGTTCTAAGGAATGTAACAAGTGCTATGTGTCACATAATCGTAAGGAACTCAGTGATTTGTGTAAAAATGAAAGGAAATAAATTGTTTATGTTTGTCCAGTAGTTTTTTTGAATTCTGATATAATGTTTTTCGGATTACCTTATTATTGAATCTATTTACCACTGCGGGAATACAAAAATTTAGTAAAACTTCGAATATATTTGTAGATTTATAATTCGTAATAAATCAAGGGTAAATTAACTATTCGCATTCTGTGGTGTATACATATATAATATACATTTATGTGGGAGGGGATGAGTCGCGTGTGTAATATACTTTTATAACTTCTTTCCGTAACTAATGAAGGTTCAATATACGACAGCGCATCAACATTTCAATGATTCTTTATTGAACAAACCGATATAAACTAAAGTACGATATGTACATGAATGTAACCTAGAAAGGAATTGAATTAAATAAACTAAAAAACACATTTGAATTTTATTAATTCTGTGTACCAAAAAACGCTACTATTTTTACGCTAGTTCTTCAAACACTGCCTTATTACACAGGTAGTTTTAGATAAGGCGGAACAAAATAGATAATTTTATTGTCGGGCAACTCGGCTGTTTTATTTATTCTTCTGGTGATATATAGTTTACATTTTACTGCAAATTTGTCTTTAGTTATTAATTTTAAGATATTATCTTCCTTCCCATCGCATAAATTTCCTTTCCGGCTATAGAAATTTCGATTTTTTTTGGCATTCGAGTGCCTACGTTGATTGCTGACTCTTTAAATAGAGATGTTGTTTCACGCTAATAGAATTAAAGCTCGCAGGATGATATTTATTTTTCCAATTAAAAATAAAAAGTATAACTTCTACAAGGGAAACAGTTTTAGCCACTTATTAGGCTATCATTTCTGGAGAATAGGTTTGCAATTGAAATGAAGGATTGTTTCCTGCATTTTCTGGTTTTGTCCTAATTGCCTTTTCTGCATCGCAGCTGTCCATTAATACTGCACCAAGCCAATTTATGAAGCCTACTTTCTCGTTTAATTTCTAGTCTGAATATTTTTGCGCCTTTTTCACAGTTTTTATTTTAATGGCACTTATTTTAAAAACCCTTACGTTCCCGATGTAATTTCACATCGTAGGTGTATGACCTTTCCGGTTTTAAATAAATTTACCTTTTCTTTATATACAACGAATTGTTACTTATTCTCGTAGGTTTCATTTATCAGAAATATCAGCTACCATCATCAACGAATATACCGAATGGGAACGACCTGTTCAACATCCGGTCAATATCAGAGACGAAACTATCGAAGCGCTAACGGATGCCCAGTATGCCGCTCCTGCCATCCAAATCGCCGATTTGCATTCTTCAGCTAGGAGAAACTCGTATTTATACGTTTTCGAATACCAGACGAAATACCGCGATTATCCACAAGTAAGCTACTATTATCATTATCCACATTATGATCGAAAACAAAAAAGTAATTTAATAATTCGTCCGAGTCAGAATTAATCAGAACATATCATCATGTCGCTTCGTTAAGAATAGCACCGCAATTGCTTCTTAGCCCCAGTGATTGCATAAATCATAAAAAAAAAAAAAAAAAAACTATTAAAATCTCCGCGCTTTTATTTGAAACGCATTCCAGAATCTTTTTTACACCGAAAAAATGTCGCAGCATACCGGATAAATAAAAGGGAGGAAGTGATTTTGGATAAAATAGACATAGGTTCCATATAGTCCCCTATTCAAGGACAAAGCTCTGAGGAAATGCCCATGGTGTAATATAAACATTTCCATCATGCACATCATTGTGAGTCGTGTATAATATACAAATCGTTAAAAGATGAAATTCTCGGACGCAACTTAAAATATGAAGATCTAAAGAAAGATAACGAGTCTATATTCGGTAAATTATTCAAATTTTTAAAGACTACAGGCTTATATTAATTAATTTAAAACTTTCTGTGAATTTATTAATTTTTGTGTTCTGGTATTTCGTTATGTTTAATTGTTATATTTAAAGGTTAAAAAATTGTTATGTATTTTGTTACATTATTGTGAAGTTAGAAGACGCTAAAGGCCCAACATGATGCTGGACGTCTTTAAATAAAAATCTTTTAATGATAATAATAATTTTTCCATTTTTCATCTTCTTTCTAACGAACAGTTTTCAATAATGAACAAAAAAGATATTATAAAATGATAAATGATTATTACTTGTCTTATCTAAATGGTTCGCTCTGTAATAATGAGAAAGTTTTAAATGAAATGTTCTCAAAACTTTTTACCTGTTTGCCTAATAATTAAAAAATAATTCAGAATTTTTAGATTATTTCATTTTTGTTCATTTATTTTTCAAACGCAGTTTTTTAAGACAATTAATCGGCAATGTTAGAAATAAACTTATTTCATTAAAATGTTATGGGTGCTTTTTCTTTAGAATG
Source organism: Icerya purchasi (assembly GCA_039619475.1). Classification (NCBI taxonomy): domain Eukaryota; kingdom Metazoa; phylum Arthropoda; class Insecta; order Hemiptera; family Monophlebidae; genus Icerya; species Icerya purchasi. The sequence continues at coordinate 291,797,616 of CM077115.1, read as the reverse complement.
TATACGTTAATTTTGTAAATTCAGTAATTTTGAATTCGATAAACTGTATTGATATTAAAATACTGCAATTCCCCGTTGGTGGATAAATATCCGCCAAGCCCGATAAAAAAATCAAATAAAAAAACAATCGATTTAAGAACAGTAAACCGATGCATTTTTCACCGAGAATTGAGCGCTTTGAGAAGAATATCCACATGTTTGTTTACCGCAAAAAATATTTCTATACAATTACCGAGCGTGCTTGTTTATTCCATTCTCTATCATTATTACTTCAAAAAAATCTTTTTAGCACCGCCAATAAGAACAATTTAAGTACATTACCAGCGACTCTTCTAATTGTTCGGATCACTGGCTCGTTTGTTGTTGCTCAGAGTTACGACATTTTCGGTGAAAATTCGGAAAAATTAAAACGGCTTAACTACTTTTTATCAGAGAATAGAAAAGATGAAGTTGCGGTTTGCGAAAAACGATCCGGAACTAACACAGAACAGTTCTACACCTGCAACTTAACTGAAACATTAAGCCACTTTTAAAAGCAGCATTACGTTTTTAATCCGCTGCTCTGGCAACGGTGGAATTAAAAAAAGTAATTCTCGAACGTTTTCTCTGCTTTTATGAAGCGCTTTAGCAAGTTCATTTTAGTATCAATGAAAAGAAGTAGACTCGTATGGAACAAATTGACAACTTAATACGACCGGCAACGTTGTGTTAGGAAAAATTTTGAAAAAATTAACAGTTTCACTGAAAGTATTATTCCCTTTACTTCTGTTTATTTAGGCAATGAAAAAATAAATTAGTAAAATTTCTGCTTCATAAATCTGTGCTTACATTATTTAAAAAAATAAAGATTATGTTTCTATTTGTCCATTTGAAATTTGTCTCTTTTTTGCTTATAAACCGACTGAACCAATTTAAACTAAATCTAGATATTGAATATTTTCTTTTTATTTTAAATTGCATATAATTCGAATGGAGAAAAAATTCTGAAAAAAAGTTATAATCGCGATTATTTAAATAAATTTATTTATTTATTTTTTTTAATATAATATAATATTACGAGCTGTCTATCAAGGACATTTAGCAATAGGTATGAATGAAATTAAGCATGAAGGGAGGAGTACCACCTCATGGTACCCACCCGATTACCACGACCGTAAACAAGGTTTCTGACGTTTCAGTCTTCTTACATCATCGGTAACATCTAGCAATTCTTTAGCAAGAGTGTTCGGATGAGCATCAAGTCTGTCTGCGTATCTTTTAGCGTGAACTTTGATGACATCAGCCACATAATCTATACATAAATCTCGATGTAAGGTTAGAGATTAGTTACATAGTAGGGTGCCTTGGTTATCAATCGAAGGATTTTATTCTGGGAAGTTTGTATTAATTTCAAATTTGACGGTTTAGCGCGACCCCAAAATGAAACTCCGTACATCCAGATCGGTTTTAGAATTCTCTTATATATATATATTAGACGTTTGTTATCCGTTGTCAGTATTCTCCTTATCAGCTAGTATATTTTTTTTTAACTCGGATATCTAATTCTTTCTTTTTAACCTGTATATATTTACCACGTCAATCGGCTGTCTAAGTGCAAACCTAAATACCTGACCGTTGCTCGCACAGGAGGAAGATCTGTGTTATTGATCCTAACGGGTGGGATTTCAACTTTTCGGTTAGTAAAATGGATATTTACCGATTTGCTTTCGTTTATCCCGATTTTCCATTTTTTTAAACTATGTTTCCGCCTTTGTAAGAGCATTTTGTAGATTACTGCTAGAGCTATCTTCGGATCTTCATGCGATGAAAGAAGTTCCGCGTCGTCCGCAAATGCAGCCACCTGCACATTCTCCATCGCAGAAAAATCTGCTGTGTATAACAAGTATAGCGCGGGGTCCAACACTGAACCCTGAGGAACCCCTGTTAAAACCGAATGTATTTCTCAGTAGGTACATTCGTAACGCACCTAAAAAAGTAAAATAACTACGATCGAACAAACGTTTAGTATTGAATTTATAAGTGAAAAATTTTAATTATTTATTTTTTTTATTACACTTGAAGTTATCATAAAATGCGCCGCATATCGATAAGGGGATGACACTATTTCACTTTTGAAATGATATGTACGTTGATATGAAAAAATTTATGTTTACAAATAGAGTAATCATCGATATAATAATTACACAGATTCCATTCATGCGCATACTTACATGTATTAGTTCAAAGTAATAAATTGAAATCGTATACGTATGCGAATATATATGTAATTGTGTTTGGCGTTGTATTTAATTTCAATGAACTCTGTGTGCAAAAATTCTTAAATATTTATCTGAATAAAGTAAATAGGAAACATATGGCCTGGGATACGGATCGATCAGTATACCCTCGTATTCTGCACCAACTATAAAACCCTTTGCTTGACATATGTCGCAGCGTTGCAAACGAAAAATTATCCAAAACCTCTTTACACCTCAAATCTTTCTCTACAACTTATGATTAAGCCGCTGTAATACTATGTAGGAAACTCGGTATCCGCGTATCAGCAGTACAAAAAACAACCATCCCCAACACTACACAGCCTCTGCAATACTAACTTACGCAGAAAACCTCTAGTATTAAACAAACATCGCATCAGTGCAAAAGAAACTACTCAGCCCGCACACTGAATTTTCTATAAATTTTAATTCAGGTAGGAAGTCAACTGTTGCACAAGTATCATCACAGTTCGGTGCAATAAAAGTACTTATTCAAAAAAGAAATAATATATTTTCGAAGAAACTAACGATACAAGAGATTTAAAAGAAATATTTATAAATTCCCTTGATACTTTTGAAATTTCGGATATCGTTTTTTTCAAGAATAAGAAAAATACAAATGTAAATTGTAGTAAACATCGCGGCGCTAAGTCATTACAAGAAAATATTCTAACTAGGATTTCGGTGAAATTTAATCGATGCTTGCACGTGTGTTTAAGTAGAAGTAGCACTGAGGGAATATTTTTTAACAGCGAAGAAAAATTAAAAACAAATAAAAAGCGCGGGAAGTTGTTTAACCATATTTCAAAACAAGTAATCATACTTTTTTGCTACGTCATTTATTTCCTTCGCAATCTGAAAAATCTGCAAAGCCCGCGAAATGCCAACGGTTCGTTTAATTTTATTAATTTCGCGTTTGTAGTAAACGATGGCGCGTGTTTCAAACTAATGACATGGTTGTTCCGGTTAAAAGCTCGCTGATTGAGGAGAAACAAAAAAGCAGTACTTTCTAACATCTAGTAAATCATTTTAATAATGCCGGGAAACAATTTATCTTACTCGGCACAAAGTTAAAAGAATAAAAGCAAAAAAAAAAAAAAAAAAACCTTCACATATATATATATATGAATGTATATAGAGACAAAAGGCCTGTCGCTTACTTACTCGTTTTTCTCCAACCGTTTAATCCCGGAACGGGAAATACAAAAAATACACTGTTTAGTTATTCGCGAAAGGATTTTTGAAAATGAAATGCTTAAATTACCGAGACAAAGGATGAACTTGTGAAAGCACATCATAAAAACTACCGAAAATTTTCACAACTAATCGGTACGCTTTCCGTAAACCTCTTCAAATAAGATATAAAAGGGTGTTTAAGTGTAACTCAAAAAAATTTTGTTTTGCGGTGAAATTACACAGTAATCTATAATCGTTATGATCGTTCGGTTTACTACGTAACACCTGAAACCGTGAAAATTTCACAAACTTAAAGATTTACATCCTACATATTCTATTGCAGGCTAAAACTTATTGGACGAGTTTCTTCTCGGTACTTACCAAAGTAATCAAACCAGAGATGAACCATTCTATGCGTTTATATCCTTCTACCCTTCTTTTTTTTTTTATACCGCTCCGTATACTTCATCGTAGCTTACGCTAATATAATATTTTCACGCTCCTATCCGTTTATTCTTTATGATTCCGGTTTTTCACTATTTCACTTACAGTTTGTTAATAAAAGTTAATTGCTTTACTTTTTCCACTTATCGCTGCCTGTAAATAAATAATTCATTACCGACGCGTAATAGTTTTTAATATGTTTCGCGCGCTATTTGCCATCACTAAACAGATTTACGTACGGTAAAAATTATTTATTATCCAATAAAAATCGGTGCAATACGCAATACCCCAAAAAAGGCAAATAAGTTATTGCTGAAATCGCGCAAAATAATACTGCTTAATCGGCGGGCAATACTCCGACGCTGGCTGATAATTGTGCCTTGTTTTTATTTGCAAATTAACTAAATAAAAAATATTTTGCCGAAAAGAAGTTGGAAGAAATTTCAATAAAATAATTTACGTGAATAAAGCGAGAAATATGATTGAAAAAATTATTCAGTAAGATACATGGAGCTTATGAAAAAAACAAATAAAAAAACAAGAAACGGTCGCGTGTTTTAAAATTATATACACGGTTTTGATCAAATAAAATTTTTATACGTATTTCAATTAAAATCAGTTGTTACATACGCGTGAGGCTAAATTATTATTATTCTTTTTTAGCCTTTAATATCAGTAAGTTTTATTAATTTTCTCAAGTTTAAAAGATAAATGAATCGGGTTCCTGAGATTGATTCGTAGACCAATTCTTTGCATTTGTAATCGTTCCCATTCGTGAGCTTTTAAAATAAAAAGATACTACAGCAATTAACAAAAAAAAAAAGAGAATATTACGAATATAGCGATTAAAAAATAAAGTTTGTGTTTGTTATTGCTGGTAGAGAGTAGACGAGAGAAATATTCAAAATTTAATTTTTCATATAAATAAGAGTTACACTAAGTATACTTCAAATTTACGTTTTAACGGCAACTAACACTAACATTCCAAATTAGTTTCCAATAATTTTTTTACCATTAACTCTGCCATAAGCGCTAAGTTGCTTGCAGAAAGATGTCGTGCAGATTCATGAAATTTGAATGAAAATTTATATTGAACGGCATTATAGATTTATACGTAACAAACGAGCAACCACAATAAGAAGTTTTTAAAAAAGGATCAATAAACGTGGTAAAGTAAAATAACTTTTAAGCCTTTACACCATTTAGATAGTACTACACAAATGCTTCTAAACAATTACAAACGGAAAAAAAATAAAATTTATTGAACAGAGAATACTTCGCAAACGAATGTGCTGAACAACAACTCTGACCGCTGATAATAATTTGAGTCACTTTCATTACAAAAATTGAGCTGTTAAATATTAAAATTCCGAGAGTTTTGTATTTTTTCCTTATTTCAATAACTGAAATAAGTCGATTAAAATAAGCAAGGTCATGATGCTTCATGCTTTTTTCATTCATTCTACCTCGCACCAGATTAAAATCGGATATGCTATGCTCCTTTTAAGCTATTATTTAGAGATTCCCTGGTTGATTTGGCTGTCGCTCAGAAAATAGAAAAAAAAAAAGAAATGATGCTTCGTACGCTGGGGTTCCGTAGGGTTTACATTTACACATAGTATTAAATTCGAAACAAAGATATTCAACTTTTTTTAAAGAAACAGGTGTGTAAGGATTTCCATGCGCCGCCACGTTTAATTGTTTAGACCAGCGCACAGCACATGGAGACTACTTAGAAGGATCTGGCTCGGTACATGAACATATAGGCTCATGTTGGAGGGTGCGGGGTGAGGAGACCATTTCATTAACTTCGAAATTTAGATTCAATAGCCTGTATAATAGATAGTAGACCTTCCTTATCACGGGACTGTTGGAGTTTATCTTTGAGATGAACCGGAAGGAGTTTAGGGGGGGTCGGTTATGAGTAGGGCCTTTGGGATTAGGGGTTGCTGTTGCTGTAGTGTCAAATGCAAAGCGTCCTGCTGTACTAGAATCATGCAGTCTAACTGACTCCGCTGCGTCTGAGACGAAAACATTTTGCCTTCATTCCGTCCGTGTAGAAGCGTATATATAATCGGTGTACCTTGCCACCGTATTTTCTGCAATTTGTGCTACATATGAGAAGTATTACGCTTTATGAAATTGTTGTAGAGAAACAAATTTATGTTTGTGATTGGATGACTTCGTTATAGCGCAGTTGTCGAGAAGACTGGTGAAGTTCTTGGGACTGAAGAGATTCAGAAATAATCCATACCCGAAAATATTTCATGCATTATGACTCCATCGCGGTTGAAAAGTACTTCTGGTACTCATAATAGATTCCCGAAAGGATAACTGATTTGTATATAGTTAGGAGTAGTTTTGGATTTATATTGAACTCGTGACAGATATGTCAGGAAAGATTTGCGGTCTTACTTTCTTGTAGCATGGATCCTACACTGCCAGTGGTGATCAGCAGAATTCGTTGAACAAAACAGAAAAATGGTTCAAATAGTGAAATGTAAAAATGAATCTGTGAATTAAAAAGTCACGGTCCCATCTGTTAAAATCTGCAATATTATAATACCAATCTAAACTAGTAATACTTAACATATTTAGGTAGACACTTGGATAGTGACTTAGGGGCAACATATTGATAAAAAAAACTTAATATTCGAATTAAGAAAACTAACTGGCTTATAGGCAGAAATAATATGTTTTAATGGATAATAAACGTTCGCTATAACTGCTACTAGATACTAATGTGGAACTGTGGAATGCAGCTCTTAGGGCTGTGCTAAACGAACAAATATAAAAATAATCCAAACAGTCTAAAATAACATCTTGAGAATGCTAGCAGGCGCACCAATGATTCCTTGCATGAAGATTATGCTTGAAGACTTCTAGACAGACTGATTTATTATAAAACGTTACTGTTTCACGTTTTTTTTTTTTTTTTTTCTTTTCATCATACTCAATGAGAATACTGTTGTGCATCGTACTCAAAATGAGAGTACCTTTTAAATTTTTCTTACACTGATAATTAGTGAGGAGGTGTCTGCGTTCATTCACCTTTGTCGAATACAATTGCCGTTGTTTATTTATTTTGCAGAATGGAAGTACATCCCTCCTATTTTTTTTCTAATAGTTCTCTTTATCTTAGTTTTTCTGCTAAAGAAACTGAAGAAAAAAATTATCGCTCGTAACATTGAGTCCCTTATTGTAATAAGGTTCCCCGTAAGGCTTAGAACTACATGGTCTGATACTGATTGGCTTATTGGTTTCCTTTCAGATACTGGAAACCATTCGAACATACATTTACTTTTTGTATCTGCTAACATCCAATAGTTTATGCCAAATTTATCAGGCTTATTTGCCAAATATTGCAAAAATTTACATCTACACATCACGTTTTCATTCGAATGATAACAGTTTTGTGAGCTAGCTATAAATATGTTCCACATCTCAGATGTATAGATAAATTTATTTTCACGTACTTTTGTGCTCCTCTCTGATTGAATATCGAAAAGGGCAATATTTCATTATTTGTAGTATGCGATCACGTGACATAGATTGCTGAAAAATTTTAACGCCCCATTTATTTAGCTAGCAACTTTTTAGTGGCATATTACGAAGACAGAGAGAACACCTTTTCGGTATGTTAGTGCAACAAAAACCAAAATTTCTTTTTTACTTGTGACCCAACCTGGGTTTTCTGCCTGCGCTTTTTTGGTTTGTACAGATTACAACAATATTCAAAAATTCATCTGTTATTAGCAAATGAAATGAACTAAATGCAGAACCGTCAAGATTGTTACGTAAGGCATACATGGTGGACCCGACGACAGCAGTTCGTAATATATTATATATGTGGAACAACGTTCCATGGATTTACAACTTTCCACTTATTTCCATCTTTCACAGATTCCGAAGTTTCTTGTTCGTTATCACGTTCATAAACAATACTTTCAGAAGAATCTTTTTCTGAATCCGATGGTGATGCTGTGCTGTGATCTCCGTTATCAGATGCATTATTCACACGGTGACATCGTAGCTCGCATTCGCTTCCAAAATCATTATCGCTTCCGGATAATTCGGAATTTAAATTTAGCAATTCGCGCAATATTTCTTCGGTATTTAGCCATTAAAACTCACAAACAACATGTTCACAGCGCATAGCAGAGTAAACGAACGAATGAGTCATTTTGACTCGTATCCGTCTTTGTAGATAGTTAATTTTTAATAGCCGCGTAGTTCATATATAGCACATATTTTTTCACCAAATAAACACGAATGGTTCTCATAGAAAACGCGATCTTGGGAAAAGTCAGGGAAAATTATTTCATCGTACAGTGTAGAATAGAAGTTATAAACAAATATATAAACGGCATGAGTGTCATTTTGACTTATACTGTCAGCGAGGTACAATCATTGAAATATAGTGCGACCGAACTTATTGTTTAAAGAGAAAAAATTATACGAGTAAGCGCTGGAAGGGGGAAATATGAATCGACCAACGCTAATAAAAGAGACGAGCAGAATGGTAGTTTGAAGGAGAACGTACGTAGTTGTGAAATTCAATGGAGATGGAAGATATGAATTAACTTAAATAATTCGTAGGAAAAACAGAGTAGTAGAAGATAATTTGAAAAAGGGAAATATGAAGAATAGTTACCAAAGCGAAAATTTATTACTAGGCTAAAATTTATGGATGACAAAAATTAAAAGGAATAGTGAGAAGAGATCCACTTTCAAATACAATTAGCTAAACGTAATTTCGCGCTGTGTTATAAATTTGTGGATCAAAGTTTCCTGAATAAGATATCGTGCATTGTGAACTTAAGTTTTCCGAAATGTATTAAACGAATGCGATGAGAATAATCTGCATGGAAAAAATCGCTTTTTGTTTCCAAGTATATTAAACGAGAAAGTTGTTGAGTTATCCTTAGTTGGAAGTCGGTACTTCATCCGGCTTGGAGGAACGCACACGCATCACTATAAACTCGAGGGAGTGACATTTGCAACCTCCCTTCTCCGGTTTTTTGCGTTTGTGCATAATTAATAATTAAATTTGATTTTTTTTTTTCTTCTTTTTTTGTTAGCGAGAAAATACCAAAATAATCTCTGGACGGCTGTTCGCGGAAACATGCCTCCTTCCTCGTTTTCCTGTTATGTTTTAGTCTTCTTTCTTTTTTTTGGAATTTCCAAAACACGTCAATTCTCGCTGCAAACTTGTTCGAGTACGAGTAAAGCGCTTACGTCGACAAACTAACAAAATTTGCTTGTTATCGCATGACAACGGCTGTACATCAGTTAAGCTGATGATCCAATAAAAGCCATTTGATCATCGGATTTACAAAATATCGGCTAGCTTTTTATAATACAATAAATATCTGGCGAGGAAAATTGAAAAATGCTAATTTATTTTTTATTTCATATTTTTTATTTATTTTCCGTCCGTAATGCGAAGCACGCTAGAACGATTTAAGGATTTCTTCGTATGAAAAATATAGCGAACGCAACGAGGGCAGAAACACGCGGACTGGGGGCCGAGAGAAAGCTTTACGTGCGCGTATAGGAAAAATTCTGGTAATATATGAAAAACTATATCTGCGTTCGTCGGAAAATAGGTTTTTACAGCCCAAAGGCAGCCAGTGTATAATATCGTATTTACAGATAATTCGATAGTCGGTAAGGAATTTTCTAGATATTTTCATTTCCAAAAGGTAACCGGCGTACATAATCCGATGATGTCCTGCAGAAATGGACTCCATCGGAGAAGCATATCGTCTCGGATGAAAAAGAGCCGGGCCCGCGTAAGGAAACCGTCTCTCCTCCGTTAGTCCCGTTTTCTCGTGTCGTCGCCACCTGTCCTGGCCATTCAGCTCTCCTGAATATTCTTCCGCCTGAATTCGCCAACAGTCTAACCAATCCGTTTTTCGCCTCAGTTGAAGCCTTTCGGCAATGACATCGTTCGATGTGCTCCAACGATCAACTCCGCATTCAAATTGCGCAAAATGTAATTTTCTTGCTGGCAGTCCGTAATTTGCTTACTCCGGTTTTTAGCTTACACACACGCTTAAGTTTTGCGACTCAACCGCGCTTTCCCCGTTTTGCTAGTAGCGGAGGATAACAAGCCGCCGGACAAAGAACTGAAATTAGAATTTCATTTAGACGGAGCAGGACGCGCGATCGTCGTAAAACGCCCTCGACTTTAATTTCAATTATGACTCATCAGCAGCTGAACATCTTAAAAAGCGCTTTTAATAATAAGCAGCTGTGTTGAAACCGACGCAACGTTAATTCGTTATTCAGGTCATAGCTGCCGGTACCACGCAGACAGCTGCAATTACTGCCAGTCGCTCAACCATTTACTAATTGCATCGCGTGAAACTACTTACAGCTAGTGCCTTGTAATGTGCACGGCCTAGAGACTAGGCTGCGGCTAATTTTTGTCCTGCCGTTCGAATATATCTGATATTAATATGGGTTCATCGTCAACAATTTTATACAAACGCCTTTTCGTCCGTCTAAAGCCAAAGTAGATGTAAAATGCCGGTGCTACTCCATCTAGTTCCTAATCATACCGCTAGAAGAGCAAATCAGTGCTAGATCGCTGAAGGGTCTTCACCAGTGATAGTGTATGTGTGTGTGTGTGTGTGTCATGATTAAGATTTATGTTCAACGAAACTTCATTTAATGTGTTCTTGTTTAGTTAATTCCTATCTGATTTCGGTTCATTGCAGAAACCACAATTTATTTTTTGTTTATTTCTGTAATAGTAATTCAGTTCTTCTATTACTATAGGTCACACTGTTTATATGTGACTTAGTCATAATTCTAATTGGATTTTCTTCTCTTCTTCTTTTTCTTCGTTAAGCCTTCTGACACCAATATATCAGATGTAGGCCTCTCCCAAATTTTTCCACCGTTGTCTGTCCTGAGCCTCGCGTATCCATGTATGACCTGCCTGTCTTATTATATCATCTGTCCATCTTCTTGGGGGTATTCCTCGTTTTCGCGATTTTATAAAACGTGTATTTAGTTTTCTTTTTACAGAGCTTCATTTCATTTTTTATTTGTTTTACACGCTTTTTAATTCATTTATGCCTGGGTATAGCTCCTTTTAAGCTTAATAAAATGATTTTACAATTCAATGATGTCGTCTTTAATTTTCTTTTTTTCGTATGTGCGATAATATTCTATTCAACGAATTATCACTATACCCAAAATTATTTATTTTTTTCTGTAAGATATGACGATTTTTGTCACAATATTTATTCATTTGAGACAGCGTTCTCGCAACAGTCATAATCATCAACTTCAGAGTTGTGTGTTTGACCAATTATCCTCGTGTCTATCAGCCCAACTGTTGTAGTTACCTGTGCCACACTGGCTGAACTGAGTTAAAGTACCTTTTATCATAATCTCCAAATTTACTCCGATTTTTTTTTTACACGATGTCAAATTGTACGCGGGCAATTGATTTACCTGGACCTAATGACACGGTCCTAGCCTTTTATTAGAGTAGAGCGAGAATGCCTTTCGATATGCATTTTGGGTGTCATCTTTTTAATGAAATATAATTCACTTTCGTTAAACAACGATAAATTGATAACATTTTTCGAAGCTAATACTCTTATCCAATTTAAATTAGGACGCTATTTATAATATACTCCTGCTTGAACGTAAATACAATTGATATTAGCCAGTATTTATACTATTTAATATATACAAAATCACGAATAAAAAATTAGAAAATAACCAGTTCAACGAAATAATTAACAGATGTCACGACGACTATGAATTAATTTTTACCGACGACTCTGCAGATAAAGTTGTGCTGGACAATGGTCATCTTCCTTTTATTACCCAAGTAAGGAAACATCAAAAGAATATAGAATGGCATATTTCGGATCTTCTTATTCAGTAAAGTTGTACGGTATAAATATGGGATGAAATTTAGAGATACTAATCACAAGTTAGTTGTTTCATTGGACGAATTTAAAAAAAAAAAAATATCATTCGATTTGATCTTTTAGAACTTGTGGATTTTAATTTATTTTAGAATTTATATTTTTGATAGACTAATTTCGAACGTCTATCTTTCGTAAACGGGCGACCGCTTAAAAAACACAATTATTATGTGTATATAAAAATAAAGTATAGCGAGTTCCATACCCTTGACAGGGCGTTGGAATTGTGAAGTTAAGTTTTCCATAATGGTACTAAGCCCAACGGCACTAATGAGAGTAGGGGGGCCAGTTCCTTTCTCTCAGCCGTCTTTACTTTCCCAGATTTTTCTGGTACCCAATTATTTCAGGCTGGGTAAGTTTGGGAGCGACTTGGATCATATATCGCAAAACAACGATTATAAAATAAAAATAAAATGGCACGTATCACTGTTGCCGACAGCGAATCCGATGGCTGCAGGATACGATGGAATCCGTTGCTGTTTGCGATATCCAGGACCTCGGTGATAGAAAGGATACTTTTTAAATTTTTAGTTCAATTTATGCGATCAACACGAACAATATACTACTACGGACTTTTAATTAAATTCGGGAACGTGCCAACTAATATCAATATGAGCAATTTTACAGAAGCAAGACAAAAACAAGCAAGTTGCTAAGAACTGAGAAACACTTGTAGACAGTAACTGACCTCGTAGGGAGAATTTTCCTTAACCGAAGGTAAAAGCGCGACTAATTCTGAAAAAATAAACCATCATTAGATTTTTCACCATTTCTTTTTCCTTTCCGCCCCGTGACCGCTGGCTTTTATCGAATCAGTTACACACACTTTCTCTTACGATAGTCGACAATTTGCTAACCCCGACCGACAACAGGATCGTACACACACACGCATATTTTCTCTCTCATCGCATTTAAATTTGTTATTTTTTATTTCATTATTCGCTTTTCTGTACAATGTATACATTACAGGGATTAGAATATGTAAAAAATAATTGTAATGAAAAAAACTTACATGTGTCAAAAAAATTAAAAATTCTATTCGCACGAAAGATACCAATTTAAAAAATAAAATCAGGAAAGTAGTGCGTAGATTAAAGGAACAAGAAATTGTTGTGATTTTCGAACGGACTCAAGATCATGTTGGAATCGGCAGAAATGAAAAACTGATACTCTGACAAGGACAGAGAATTATATAACCAAACAAAGTTAAACTACAACCAATAATGCAGTTATAAAGAAGATCATTTACGAAAACAGTGTAAGACATCGTAAGAGAGACCAACCAGTACAAAGGTGAGAGACGTATTATGATAAGCTCAGTAAATCAACTGACCGGCATTCGTGGTTCGGATATAACGCGAATGGAGACTATATAATAATCGTACGCGGAATCAGATTCGAGCACTCATTTTCATCTCGGTTACGTTTGTCAATAACAGATAGCAGCGCGTATGAATATTGCGGTTTCGAATGGTCATTCGAACATATGGTAATGCATTAAGTTTAAACATAGAAAGAGAACTTTATTAAAAACAATCATAACAAAATCGTACTATTAACAATATTGCAAATAGTGACATTACCGAATTCAACCGAGTATAATATATAGACAAGTATACCAATTCTTAAAAGACAGTAAAATAATTATATAACTAGCAAGGGCCAAAAGGTGAAAAAAGGATGCAAAAATCATTTGAATCAGTTTTAATAATCAACTAAAAATTAATGCATAAAACAGAATTAAACTAAAACCGGAATATCGAGATTCTCTATACACGTAATGATAAAAAATCAATATATAAGCACCGAAATTTTCACACATATGTATATTGATAAAGGCGACCGCTGTCCGTATTTTAAATAAATTTTACTCTCCTTCGCAAATTCGGTAATTAAATTAATTACCGGTATGGATTTAGCTTTATTGTTTTCATTTGAGCCATTGCTAGATCTTCGACAGATATCTGTTAGTTTCTGATTAGCAGCGCTCTTACAATTTTTCAGTATTCGATGATGCAAACGTTTAGAAATAAATCGCATCAATCATTCAAGGCATTAAGAACACACACCTTTCTACTGTCTTTAGTTTCTGCGTCTAAGAAATTTCGTAAAGTACTTCTTCAGCCAGATTCACTCTGAAAGTGTCGCTATGTGAATTATTTTCAAATTTAAACGCGACAGCTCTGATTCAGTCTTATCTACGCTAATGACTGTATAGGTAGTAAATGAAAAATTTACTGAAATGGTAACATTTTCTAAACGCAACAGTAATAATCAACCACTTTAGATGAATATAAGACGAACGAAACATTGATTAGCCTATTCATAGCGTTAATTCACTATTGAATAGCATAAAAACTTCTTACCGAAGAAATGATAAAATTATTGTTCTGGAAAAAAAAACGTAACACAATCAGAAGCAATAATAGCATCAGATGAATTATTCCTATAACCGACAGTCTGATTTCGCAAAAGAAAACAAGTAAAAAGTCAAAATAAAAGCAATAGAAAAAAATCGATATCGTCGATTATTTATACAATTAACCACGGGATACCTATATAAAAATACTACGATGTAATTAATACTATAAATAGGAACGTTTCAGCGGAAAAAACTAATAATATCTAAACCAACCAAAAGATTTTGATACAATTAAAAACGATGGCATAAAAAAATTTCTGATAAAAAGACAAAAATTATAATACCGAAAATAACCAACAAAAATCAGAAACCGCGAAATTCTAGTTCCCTGCATACGCAACCGACTGAATCCTACAGAGCTATATCCAAATTTTTTTTTTAATTTATCAATTATATTCTAATAGATGTGTGACTAATTCGCAATATTGTAAAAATCGAAATTTATCATAGTATCTCTCAATACTGTGGTTACAGTACCAATAACAAACTTTTAGAATTTCACTACCAATAACATAACAAATTTAGTCGATAATTATCATTTATAAACAAATCCCGGTAACCGCTTTTATACTTTCTTTTTTTTTTTCAATTTACAAGTATTTAATAAAATTAGTAAAGAAAAATTTTAAAGGTGCTATTTATGGTAAGTTAAATATTATTAAGGTTAAATTTATAAATTGTTTTTTTTTTTTTTTTTTACAAATACACATATTTGAACTCGTCAATAATGGTAATCAATGTAGCAGTGCACACTTATATTTTCAGCGCAAAGCAGTAGGATTTGAACTTGAATACAGACTGTGCTACAATAGCTCGCTAATTTATAAACTCGCTTGATATATAGTAGTAAAATGTAATATGCAGTATCTGACATCGAAGAACAAATAAAATATTTATTATTCGTACTAATAAATAGCAGCAAATAATTAGCGTATTTCCAGTAGCAGCAAATAATTAGCATATTTCCATAGTTATCTCTCTGTTCAACTTAATCTAACCTTTGGACACAGTTTGCTTCCGGTATCGCTTTTCCGCTTATTTCTTGCTTCTTTTCCATTCTGCGCCTTCCACCCTTTCACTTACTTATTCGAACGCTCCTGCATCGCTTCCGAACGTTCCGCTCGCTTCTCTTCGCTTTTACTAATTGATCTTCCAACTCCTTATTGTATATCTTTCATTCTCTCCTTGCCTTTTCCTTCGATTATTGTGACCCTTATATCATTTTTATTTTCCATATCTGATTGTTTAAGCATCTTATTCCATCTTTTCTTCTTTTTCCAATCCTTGAACCATTGTCTATTTTGACGAACCTACACTAAAAAAGAAATAAATAAATAAAAATAAAAAGTAAAATAAAAAAAGAAATAAAATTTCACGCCAAACAAAAAAGTTTCTGCAAACATACTCAGAAAAAGTTTAAAAAAAAAACAAAAAAACAAAAAAAAAGGACTAGAAACTGGAAGTAAGAAATTCCGTAACAAAAAAAAGTTTGTATAAAGATATTTCGATACAACGATAGGAAGAAATAACACACACACTAAAAAAAAAAAAACGTTTTTCTTAGAATAATACACAAAGCACTGCAAGGTCAATTTACTTTCATTGTTTAGTGAAATCGTCACTTTTTATTAGGAAAGATGAATACTTCCACAAAGATCAAATTGCTTACTACATTGATTATAAATAGGAATACTAAAACTTTTAACGAATAAATGTATTAGCTAATTGGTCAACTCTCTTCCTGTTGATTGTGTTTCTGTTTCGATTTTATTAGTAAATTATCATTCTAATTATGATTATTCGGTCAATGTGACGACTGCGAATGTATTCATTTAAAATTATTCTATTACGGTATCAGTTGTTTATGTATTATTCCGAAAAAATTGTTACAAAACGTTCTTTCTTCACCCTCTTTTGATCCCATCGCCGTATCGAAATAATTTCGGTGCCACATTTATAAGAACGTTTTCGTTTAGTATGAAATTTCATATTAGAATTTCCAATTTTAGACATCACCCCCCCCCCCCCAATCGTTATCGTGCTATTTTGAAAAAAGTGTTGCAAAACGTTCTTTTTTCGTATTTTTGACTCTCTGTAACCAGCATTTACAGGAACTGTTTTGTTTTCAGAATGGAATTTCTTATCAGCACCTCTAGTTTGAACATTGCCTGCCCGGACAGTCTATATAATACACATATAAAACCGAAAAAAAAAAAAAAAAAAACAAACAAAAAAACATATACATGTATATGTACTCAAAATTTAAATTAATATGTAAAGAAAGATAGAACTTCGCTATAAATGTGGATGTCGGCGACTGATTAATTTAAAGGCTCCCAGACACAAACGAAGGCAGCAATTCTGGATCTTTTGGAGGAATCGCCAAAGATAAACGAACAATAATCTAGTTTGAAATTAAATATAGATTTATAAAGGATAATTAAAGGATCTCCTCCCTACTTTGTTGATGAAATATATTTAAAGTGATTTAGTCTTTTAAGAACCGACATTTGAAGAAGGAGAGACGACTATTTAGGAACGGACCAAGATAACAAAAATTATTTACTAAAGGAATAGGTATGTTATTTGCAAAAGGGTTTACTGAAGAAGAATGAAAAGTCGGATAAGTAAAATTAATAGAAGCAGATTTAAACGGTGAAATAAAACGGTGTAAATCTGAAAGTGAGTTATTTAATCGTGATAAGGAATTATTCAGTTCTTCGTTTGCAGAAATAAAGTGGAATATAGAATAATATCATCAGCAAAAAGAAAAAGTAAGACCACCCTATTGGGAGAGAGTTTATATTAAGAATATATATATATATATATAAATATTGAAAAGTGTAGTACTTAAACATGAGCCCTGCGGAACAGTTCTGGCAGTAGAAAGAAGACGTATAGAAAGATGAACTGAACGATTTTGGAAATGCCGAATAACAACTGAAATGAAATGGGATGGAAAGTTAACGGAAAACATTTTATTTTGGGAGGTCGGAAGATGCACATTGTTAAAAGCATTGAAAATATAAAGAAACGTAGCTATAGTTTTTATTTAAGAATGACTTGCAAATATCCGAAATAAAGAGACTATTGTAATCAGAGGGACCAAGACCAGGACGGAAACTGAACATATTACTGTAGGCGTAGTAAATCCCTACTTTCCAGTCACTAAACATGGCATTACGGTAGAACAGATTAAACATTTCGGTTCCGTAACTCGGAGGTGGCTCTTGCAGCTATTTAATAATATCATCGTAGATGACCGAATTCCTAAAGTATGGAGGAAAGCAAAAGTTATTGCAATCCGCAAACCTGGTAAATCTCAAAATGATGTTAATAGCTACCGACCAATCTCGTTGATATGTCATCTATTCATTATTCTTTGAAAGTCTGCCAAAATCATAGACAAAATAGATAAAGCTTTGATACTGCAACAGGCAGATTTCCGACCGTGAAAATCTTGCACATGACACAAGTTCTTAATCCCGTGCAACATATTGAAGATGGTTTTAAAAATAAACTAATGACTGGCGCTGTCTTTATAGACCTTTCATCAGTTTACGATACTATAAAACCATAGGATACTAGGAGAAAAGTTATACGGAATAGTTAGAGGTTGTAAATTTACAAATGTTATTAGGAAATTACTAGAGAATCGAAATTCTTATGTTGACCTAAATGGTAAATCTAGTCGGTGAAGAAAGCAACGGAATGGTCTCCCGCAAGGAGGTGTTCTCTCACCGATATTTTTCAACATATACACAAATGACTAACCGATTTTCGCAAATATGAATCATTACATCTATGCAGATCGATCCCGCAGTCACCTATCAAGGATCGAGCTTTGGGTCAATAGAAGACGACCGACAGAAATGCTAAACAAGCTTTCGGAGTATTACACACTTAATCAACTTAAACCAAACTTAAAGAAAACGCAAGTATCGATCTTTCACCTAAAGAATTATTTAGCACAAAAGAAACTGAATGTAGTTTGGCAAATTAGAATTTACGGACCAACCAAAGTATCTTGGTGTAACATTAGACAGCACACTTACATACAAAAAGCATTGTGAAAATATTAAAATTGTTTCCAGGAACGGTATCTTAAGAAAACTTGTTGGTAGCTCGTGGGATGCTAAACCCGAAGTTCTTCGGATTACTACCTTGACATATTGTAACTCTATGGCAGAGTACGCCTGGTATAATTCTGCTCATGCAAAACAAATGGATATTGCTCTAAATGGCAGCTGCCGTATTATCATAGGATGTCTGAAGACAACTTCTATTGCAAAAATTAGAGCTCTTACAGGAATAGCTCTACCGGAAATTAGACACCGTATTGCGGCTGAAGTAGAAAAAATAAAACAGGAAACTGATGATCGTCATATGTTATATGGGTATGTACAACAACGAAGAAGACCGAAGTCCTGCAAGAGTTTCATGGCTACAACTAAGGCAATTAATGTTAAACCCGAAATCGCACGACTTATCGCTTGAGAAACAGGATGTCAAGGGTGGAAAATAGGAGTCATGGATCAAACCATCGGAGAAGATTTCTGTAGGTGCAGACCTAAATTATGCCAGATGGAGGTCTCTGAATTGATGATTGCGGACACAGGTTGGAAGAACCGGCGGCGGCAGTTTGAAAAAATGGGGAATCTCGGAAAATTCACCATGTACGGGTAACGAAGAGCAGTCTATCGCTCACTTGTTCTCGTGTAAAATGTGCGCCCAGTTAAGTGCAACTTTGTTGACGTTGTGAAGCTGGAAGGCAATGCAATTGGTTTCTTGGATTATTGGAAATCCGTATTGTAAACTACTTCACCTGACACGACGAAGAAGACGTCACCAAACAACAAGTTTGTTTAGGATATAAGTTTGAAAAGTTTCCTTAGACACGGAGCAAGGGATATTGGACGGAAGGAACAAGAATTTTTTTTTTCGGAATTGGAATAATAACAGAAGAGTTCCAAGAGGGAGAAAGAGAGTCAGTGGTTAAGCCAAAATGAAAAATTGTAAATTAAACATAAACAGACACTTTTATAAAATAATATATTTAAACGTTGATGCTGACGCCTTTTGGAACCTTCATGACCGCAGCAAAATTCATAAAGCTATCATCGGCTTCAAAAGGTAGAAGCGTCAATGTTTAAATATATTATTTTATAAAAGCGTCTGTTTATGTTTAATTTACAATAATTTGAAACAATATGTACAATAAACTTTAATAAGAATTAAAAATATTGAGAAAAATTTCGTTAGTTGGACAAGTTTTTAAGAACGCGGTAAGGTATATCATCTATTGCTGGGGCAGAATCATTAGCATTATTTAATGAATAACGTAGTTCGTTAATGTTGAACGGTAAGGCGAGGAAATGAGGAAAGGAGTCAAATTCTGAACTTATTAAAAATTTCTAATCTAACGTTACTAGCCACATTCGCTGATGACATTGCGATACTCGCATCTAATACGAATGTTACGTATGCAAACGCTGCTGTTCAAAATCATCTGAATAGGCTAGAGAAATGGGCATGCCTCTGGCGCATATCGTTCAACCCAACTAAATGTCGTCACATTTTATTCACAAACAGACGAGTAAGATGTTCACACTTGACATTTGAGAACACTCAAAAGTAGACTCCGTGCGCTATCTTGGAATGCATATGGATAGACGATTAACGTGGCGTGATCACGTGGAAAATACAAGAAAATCTTTAATAATTAGGGCTAGGTTGCTATGGCCGCTGCTAGGACGAAAATCAGTTCTAAACCTGGCCGTAAAGCGGAATGTATATTTATCGGTTATCGCTCCAATATGGAGATATGGATTAGAGCTATATGGAACAACATGTCGAAGCAACCTCCTTAGGATAAAGCAACAGCAGTCCAAGATTCTCCGTATAATGGTATCTGCGCGTTATTTCGTATCCAACGACACATTGCATGCGGACTTGAATGTTCCATACGTGAAGGATGTTTATGCGGAACAGTACAAAAAGTACTTTGAGAAACTTCAGTTTAGCTCGAATCCACTTATATACCGAATGTTCACTATTGATCTTCCAGCCAGATCCAGCCGGCGACTGAAAAGGAAAAAGTGGTGCCGGGATGCACTTCCGATAACTTAAGCGCTATTATATTGCTCTCGGAGACACTACACATAATCGTTATGTAGTGTGAAAATAAATAAATTAATTAATAAAATAAATTAATTAATAAAATAAAAAAAAAAAAAAAAAAAAAGGATAAATAAACCATTTTCTTCTTAAGACCTGAATCGGGCATTTCGTTGGAACTGTCAGGTTAATATTCGTTTCCTTTTCCTTTTCCTTTTCTATTCATTCCACTTTTCCCCCCCTTTCCTTATATTCTTATATCACCATTGTTTATGGCAGACTGCTGACGGTACAATGAAGAGAAAAAAAAGAAAAAGAAAAAAAGAAAATAACTATAAGAAATTATAAGACCGACCGGTTTTTATCGATCTCGTTTATTAATAGGGTGGACTAGATTTGTTAACGTTTCTGTAAGTTCTGTTTTCATTTACGGTCTATTATTTCCGAATAATTCTTCCGTATATCTTTCCAGCACTATTTCTCTTTTTGTAGTTACCTGTTTTCCATTTCCATTCACGTTGCTTTTAAATTCGCCAAAGTGTTGTCTTATTAATACGGTTTTTCTGCGTTCCCTTTTATGATGTTTTCTTCTATTTACGTACATCCCCTGCTTTTATACACATTCTTCTTTCGCCCTTGTCGCTTCTACCAAATTTTTGTAGTGGTTGCACATTTTTTTTTCTCTTCGACCGTGTTTATTGTTTTTTATTTTCGTCTCATTTCCATTTACGTTGATATGCCAATTTCGAGGGCAAACAAAATGGAGAATATAAATGTTGTTTATTTGTGAATACTTCAAGTATTTCCGCTTCTAGGCGTGCCAGGTGAGCAGGTGTTGAACGACACTTACAAAATCCGCACTGAAAGGGGCTAATTATCGAATTTCTAAATGAAAAAATTATTCGGCTAGATATCAGTTGTTTTCCATTATTTTACATAAAATGTAAACTAAGGATATTGATCGGTAACCAGTTGGTAGTTATTTACACTTTCATTAGTTTCAAAACACAATATCGACCAGGGACCGGTACCGCGTTTTTTTTTGTTTTTTTTGTTTCTGAGGGAGCTAAAAAACGGTATTGACCCCTGGTTTTCGACCTTCCTAGAACTCATTTTGTCGCTATGGCAAGGATCCGCATCGGACATATTTCTCTGAAGCACGATCATCTTTTGCTCAACTGCGAGCCTCTTTTTGAATGCCCCTTTTATTCCCTACCCCCGCCCCTTCAATAAAACACCTGCTCCTAGAGCGCTCTTCTTTTGCTCTTCAACGCTGTAATCATCCTATAGTGTTTCTGCAGTCACCAACTGTAGCTAACTCGTCCTTGAATATCGCCGACACGATTCTATTTCTATATACAACTAGTTTGTTCCGAGTCATTTAGCATTCCTACCGCCATAGTGTCGTAGTAGCCCCGGCAGCTGTACACGGCACTCAAAGAAAAAAAAAAATATAACATTGCCTCTCATTGGTCCCCGTGATTGTGAAGTTTCTGAAAATAATTATCCAAATCAAATTTTATTACGTATACGTAGCAGAGTATTTTTAGCTTTTCGTCGGAAGTGTTTTGCAAAAACAACGGGTATGTCGTCCGGCAGATAAGTTTTTGGTCAACTTCAAGATGAAAAGAATATTAGTAAGTTCACATTTTTAATACTTGTTTCATTCTAAAACAAGAACATAAGTGCGTCATTCTAGAACAAGAACATAAGTGCGTCATTCTAGAACAAGAACATAAGTGCGTCATTCTAGAACAAGAACATAAGTGCGTCATTCTAGAACAAGAACATAAGTGCGTCATTTTAGAACAAGAACATAAGTGCGAGTAGTTAGAATCCAGTTTTTTCTGACTTGTTAAAATTTGTTTGTAGATTTTTAACTTTTTTTTTCCTTTTTTTGGCCCAGCTTTAAATACCATTTGGCCAACTCTAATCATTAAATTAACCTTTTCAGTATAAATCAGTCTATACTTCCTTTTTTATTTCTGCTAATAAATTCACACAGCAGTTTTTATTAATATAGAGTATTTTTCAAATTCTTCGTTTTTTATCCGAATTTCCTAACACCCAAGATGAAAAGAATATTAGTAAGTTCACATTTTTAATACTTGTTTCATTCTAAAACAAGAACATAAGTGCGTCATTCTAGAACAAGAACATAAGTGCGTCATTCTAGAACAAGAACATAAGTGCGTCATTCTAGAACAAGAACATAAGTGCGTCATTCTAGAACAAGAACATAAGTGCGTCATTTTAGAACAAGAACATAAGTGCGAGTAGTTAGAATCCAGTTTTTTCTGACTTGTTAAAATTTGTTTGTAGATTTTTAACTTTTTTTTTCCTTTTTTTGGCCCAGCTTTAAATACCATTTGGCCAACTCTAATCATTAAATTAACCTTTTCAGTATAAATCAGTCTATACTTCCTTTTTTATTTCTGCTAATAAATTCACACAGCAGTTTTTATTAATATAGAGTATTTTTCAAATTCTTCGTTTTTTATCCGAATTTCCTAACACCCACAGGTGCCGTTTAAAAAATTCATTCGGCTTATAAATTTTAAAAAATTGACGATACATACATACACACGCACACACGTTGTTTTTCTTTTCTTTCCACTGCATTACCAAATATTATCACTTTTTTTTTTTTTCATTATTCAGACTCATCAACTGCGGAAGCCGCGCTGTGATATAACGTTTCGTAATTTTTAACGCACTGCAGCGGCCGACACTGAGCATTAATTCGCTCCACTATTACGCTAAATCCAAATTTTCGGATGTGACATCACTAAAAGGGGATAGAGAAAGGACGAGAAATATCGAATAATATTTCGTCCCTAAATGAGTAAAGTCGTAATCTTCACAAAATTTATTGCAAATTTAAGTTGTTTTTTTTTTCCATATTAAAAAAAAATGAATGTGTAATTATATTAGGAAAAGGGGTTTATGGGACTTAAAAAAAATTAAAGTTACGTATTACTGAATGTTATAGACACGTTTTTACACGGATGGTTTAACTTCCACGTCCACCACCGCACACAGTCAGAAGAAAGATTAAGAAATTTTCGCAGAATGACTAACAAAATTTTGCCGGATGAAAGATAATACCACACAGGTTGAATTATACTAGCGCGTGATGGTACGATGATAAATTTTGCAGGAGCAGGGGGGGGGGGGGGTAGCGCACGACTTCAGTAGTGACAGTCACCTGAAGAAGAGGCGAGGGGTCGGTTTTAATTAAAGGAGGTGCTTAGCAGAAGTTGATTCGCGAAAAATTGAACACCTCCCATGCAAGATTTTCTTTCGGAGGCTGCTGCTGCTGCTACTGCCGCCGCTGGTGCCTGGAAACGATTCTTAAAATTTTCTTCAATTTTTTTCCCGCCATTTCTTTTTGTCCTTTTGGAATTTTCGCATCGTTAACGTGCTCGCGCCGGTGCTTCTTTAATATTCGCTTCTTTTGTTCTTTTTCTTATCTATGGCAAGATTTTTTATCTAGACTTCTCGGCGTTGTTCATTTATTTTTACAACCTCTTCTTTCCCTCCTTCTAATTCTCGTTTTTTCTGGTTTCTTTTTCGCGTTTTTTTCTCGTTGTTTCCCTTTTATTTTCCCTCTCCGTCATCGTAATACATTATATTATTATGCTTTCTTAGTAATTAAGAGCAGAACTGTGCGCGCCAGCTTTACCACACGCAGCGCCAGACCTCTCGACATGATGTTGGAATTACGTCAACGCGCCCAGCAGCCGCACTATCTAGTCGCGGTCGCGGTAATTTTACCTGCCCAGTGCTCGGCCGGGCTTTCATAAAATTTCACGGTTCTCGTTTAATTTGCGACTCGCGAATAAAGCGGAAAAAAATAATAACGAATAAATAAATAAAAAAATTAAGGGCTTTCTTCTCTACGTGACCAATGAAAAAATTGACTTAGCTCTAGGAGAAATTGTGTAATATCGTTGCTCTTCCCATTAGCGCTACACCGTTCGCCCCCTCGCCTTTTTCCGCTGCCTGTTATTTCTCGGAATTATAATTGAATTTTTTTACTTTTTTTTCACTATTTCACCTTTTTACATTATATATATATATATAAGCCGCTATCCGGACCGCAGAAAAGGCGCCGCTCAACGCCAAATCATCTTAAAATGGTATTTTGCAAAGGCAATTATAAAAAAGATTAAAATGTTCTTTTTCTTCTTTCTTCTTTCACGACTGTTTTTGAAAATGCGCTTGAAAAAAAGAAAAAAAAGTAAATTAAATTTTAAAGAAAGAAAGGAAAAAAAGCTAAATTATACAAAAAAAAAACTCTTCAGAATCTTAACTATAGTAGTAGGTCGTCGATACACTGTAGGATAATTGGAAAAAATGTAAATGCTCCATCAAGGATAAAATGTTCCGGCTTTTTCTACGCATTTATTAGTTTTATACCATATAGCTATTCTGAAGACCGATCGGTCAACAGTAAGGTTTATTATTTCTAAAGTCTGATTCAATGCCAGCAAATCTAATATACTGCTTCCTTCGCTACTTCTTTCCACAGTGAATGCTGTTCAAAGTATTATTCGTCGTCGGGTACACCGTTTTACATCCGTAATGTCGCAGATTAATTGTATGAACCGAAAAATTCTACATTAAAAAAGAGAAATGGTGTCTAGACACCCGGTAGGAACGAACTTCCTTTCACCACATTTTAGTAGATATACAAATATAAAGTGTCATTCATATAGCATACGATAAAGAATGACACAATATAGAAATCCCGTATGAATTAAAACAAAAACAATAAATAAATCAGTCTGATACTCGTTGAAGTGCGGTAACGTCGCACAAAAACGAACCGCGCAAATTTTCAAATTCAATAAAATTTACACGCGCTTAGAATTGAGCTTATACAGCTGACCGCGCACAATGCATGCTGCTTGAATCTCGATACTCGCACGCGCACACACACACGCACACCCGTGTATATAATAGAAAGGGACAGAGTGAAAGAGAATGAGAGCGAAGGCCGCCTGGAGGACACATAACGCTTGTTCGTGACCTGACGATTTCTGCCGGTTTACTCCTACCGCCAAGCCGCGTAAAAGAACTTCGTTCCAAAAATATAGTTATTTCTATTACCATTACTCCAACAACACATCTGCAGTATTAAAAATGCGCGAGCAAATCATTTTCGTAATCAATAAAATATGATCATCCAGTTAAATTCAAACTCCAGATATGTACACCAAGGTAGGTAAAATCGGTTCTCAAATTTCAGTTTACTACTACTCGTAATTACACGAAATATGGGTCACCCTCTTTCGGGCGCAATCGTTTAGGCGCAATCTTTCGGGCGGTAGCGAACAAGCATGTTTACTCTTAATTTGTAATATCGTATATATTTCTCGCCCAGCATTAACGTGACTATGTTTATTTATGGGTTTAAAAAGTTTATTTTGGTATTTCAAATCGAAGTCGTTATTTCAAAAAATAAAAAAAGCATTTAAAAAAAATGAATAACCCAATAAAATTATGTAAAATACGTGTTTTGTGGATATATATATATATATATGTATATATGTATATGTATATATATGTATATATGCATATATGTATATATGTATATATGTATATGTTATGTAACATGCTATACACGTGGAAAAACTGACAAGGAAAGCACTTGAATCCGAACTCACCGATTTTGATGAAATTGATATATATTGTAGAACACAAAAAAATAAAACACCCGTGTTTTTTTATATCTGCTAATAAACATATTAAGGGTGTGAAAACTACCCCCAAAGTTGGCCAAAAAAATCGTTTCTTCTAAATATCTCGATTAATACTTCATATTTTCTAGTAAAACAAAATGAAGGTTACTTCTTTCGGAAAAGCAAGTAACTCATCATGATTTGAACAATAAGCGATGCATCAGCTATTTTATAGGGGTTGAAAACCACCCGTATTTAACTTATTATTTTGATGATAAAAAATAGTAAAAAATCTAAAAAAAAAACGTTTTAACTAATAAAATGATAAAATGAAGTTGACCTGTTTCGGTATTTTCGTTAATTTCATCCCCAAAAGAGGTAAACCACCCCTAACACAGAAAAACCAAAAACAGGAATTTCAAGCGGTATAAAAGCTTTGCAAATGCCGTCCACAAAAGTGATCGACTCGTCTTCGTTTTTTTTTTTTCTTTCTTGTGTTCGTCTACAAGGACATTGACCCAAGAACAAAGGAAAAAGAACGCAAGAGACTTAGATCTTTGCACGATTAGAGATAGCCGACAAAAAAGAATCAAAAGCCTGGACAACAGAAGGAGAAGGAAGGGAGAGAATGAACGAAGCACTGTATGGAGCGGGAATAGCAGTTTGTAAAAGGGAGGAGTAGAAAACAGCTTGATCGGTTACAAGAGACGAACACCCGAACATTATGTGATCGGGATTACATACAGATTGGATATTCGTGGGGTGCAATGAACAGAATGGAGACGGCATAAGAGAGTAACGGAAAAGTGAGGAAGAAAGAAAACTGTGTCCAAAGCGCAGGCGGCAGGTCGCAGAGATGTTGGAGCGACGCTTGGAAGGAAAGTCAAGAATCCTGGGGAAGCGAGGAAGAGAAGACTGAATAGATAAGAAAAAGGAATCCGGGTTGGAGAATGAGGGGAGTCAAACCATAGTTTGGAATGAGCAGCTGCAGACAGAAGGGTAATATTGGAAGAAGAGAAAACAGGAAGAAACCTACCGGAAGAGGAAGATATCCGTATTTTTCTTTGCATGGCTTCTTTTTTTGTAGCGTGATCATTTGATCGAGCTATGTGTCTACAGCTTCTTTTTTGTGTAGCGTTATTTTCTCTTACCGTGAAGTATTCGTAATAACTACACTTGTTAATATTCTTAAACCGGCGCTGATGTAAATTATGTATGTAGGTCGTCGACATCTTTTGAAAATTATTCTATCGCTATTACTAATTATTAATAGTACATCATCGGGGAAAGCGAAGGTGATTTAGTTTCCCACCGTTTACGTGTATGCACATTGAAACTTTTAAACATGTACTTCCAAGTACTGCGATGACATTTACCTTGTTGGGCCTCTTTTGTTGTCGGTATTTTGTTTTATTCATCAGTTTCAATTACATTATTGCCGAGCTACATACATATTTATTGTGTTTATGTTTTTTTGATTCCCTACTCTTTGAGTTCAGCTGGTACTATTCATACCTCTACGATATCGAATGCTTTTAGATGCAGTCTATAAAGAAAACGTGCAACTCTAGGTCGAATTTTTTACATTTTGGTATTAGTTGATTTTATATTGTGTACATGTGACTATCGGTAAATGATCTCATTCTGTTATCTGATTAGTAATTACAAATGTATAAGGTCTATAAAAGTCTGTATACATTTGAAAGTAAGATAATCGGTCTCCACAGCTTTCTAGTTCAGTGAAATCGCCTTCTTGAAGAAATATAGCAAAATTAAGAGTACTTAAATTAATCACCGAATAGTTTATTACGATAGTTACTTTTTAAATAATTTTATGATCTGCCGATATTGTGAACATGTTAACGGAAATTTCGTTGAAAAGGATCTGCTACACTCGAGGATTATGGAATGTAGTTTTCCTTTAAGCACCAGTTAAAAAGACCTTTTGTTTCTTTCTTTTAGGAATTCTGATATTATATCAAGCTCTTGATGTCTTTAGTGTATTTGCAATTTCTAAGAATTCCGGGAAGTCTCTTACTTGCATTCTTTTTTTTTTTTGTATCGGCTGACACTTTTATTATTTAGTTTTTTTTTTTTTTTTTTTTTTTTTACACGTATATTTCAGTACAATCTTATTATAGTAAATAAATTAGCACTACTTTTAAAACAGTGTTACAACTTAATCTAACTAATTTGTAACATGAGCAGAGTAGAAACTATGTACAATTACATAACTCCTAATATACAGATATATACATAATCATACGCGCATATAAATACTCACACGCACGCACACCAAGTATATGCCCATATCCACAAAATACATACATACGAATATATTACAGAATAAATTAGGTGACTAGTTCATAAGGCTTTGTGCGCTTAAGGCGCCTCCTTAAGTCATCATCGGAAAGTAGCAGTTCTAAAGCCTCTAGATTTGGGTGACTGTGAAGTCGGTATTCGTGCGCTTCTGCAATATAACGTATGACTTCATCGATCCATGGAATATTTAAATCGGAATGTATTTCTTCGTTTCGTTGATACCAAAAAGCTCCAGTGATGTTTCGGAGACACTTATTTTGAGCGCGCTGAATAATCAACCGATTGGATGTCTTTGCACAGCCCCAGAGTTGAATACCATACATCCATATCGGTCTGATGATTTGACAATAAATCAAACGCTTATTAGACAGATTGAGTTTAGAATAACGCCCAATCAGCCAACAAATCTGTCTTAATTTATGCATGGTTTGTTCCTTTTTCATTTTGACATGCGCCTTCCAATTCAGCCTGGAATCTAAATGCATACCCAGGTATTTAGCAGAGTCCGATCTCGGAATAGGAAGACGATCAAGATATATAGGACAGGTCTTAGATTTACGAAGCGTAAACATAACATGCACTGATTTTTCTTGATTAATCTTGATCTTCCAATCACATGTCCATTTGCTAATTTTTTCTACTGCATGTTGCAAGTTAGTCGTAGCCAATTCTGGGGAATTGCCAACTGACAAGATGGCTGTGTCATCTGCAAAGGTAGCAGTAGTCGTCTTGGCTGTTGTTGGAATGTCAGCTGTATACAATAAATACAGAGAAGGTCCTAAGACACTACCCTGTGGAACACCAGCCTGTATTGGATGAAATTTGGACTTTGCTTCTTCATAAGAAACTCTGAAGGATCTATCAGAGATATATGATTCAAGAAGTTGGCACATATTTTCCGATAGCAGGTTGCTCATTTTATAGATCAGCCCTTCGTGCCAGACTCGATCAAAAGCTTGCGATATGTCTAGAAAAACCGCCGGACAGTATTTTTTTTCTTCAAAGGCTGTTTCAATTAGCTTAGTTATACGATGCACTTGGTCAATCGTAGAGTGCTGATTGCGGAAGCCAAACTGATGATCTGGTATCTTTAATAAGGGCTTGAGTCGCTTAAGGAGTAGTTTTTCAAATAATTTTGATATGGAAGGTAACAAAGAGATTGGTCGATACGAAGTTACTACTTCTGTTGGTTTCCCAGGTTTCGGTAACATGATGATTTGAGCGATTTTGAAACATTTTGGTACGTATCTCATTCTGAAACAGGCATTAAAGAGATATGTCAGCATGATAATTCCTTTACGTGGTAATTCTCTAAGCGCTCCAGGTGAAATTTCATCGATTCCAGGAGCCTTTTTGGGATTCATATTATTATCTAACTCTTGTGCAACTTCAAGAGGAGTTACTGGTTTTATTTGCTGGAAAGGTTGGTAATTTTTCGTTGTATCGATCTGGGAGTTTATATTATGTGTTGTAAAGACTGAAGCTAAATGCGAAGCGAATAGTTCAGCTTTACTGTTGTCGTCGCGAATCCACTGCCCTTGTTCATCCTTGAGAGGAGGAATATGAAGTAGTGGACGTTTGAAGCGTCGCGTTGCACGCCACAATGAATAATTTGTGTCCGCTGCAGGGCTTAAATTTTCTAAGTAGTTTGTGACGCTTTTCTGTTTGAAATCCTTGATTAGCCTATTAACTTTATTGCTAATTCGATTAAATTTTGTTTTATCCGATGGATGACGGGAGCGTTGCCATATTTTCCGTGCACGTCTTCTCTCTTTTATTAGTTTCCTAACTTCGATAGGATACAGTACTTCATTTGGAACGTTTTCTTTAAGAGCTGGAGTAGCCTGGCTAGCAGCTTTTCGCAACAAGTTGATAAAGTGCTGGGCTTGCTGTTCTAAATCACTAATAGTTTTAAGCCTGATTTTAAGTTCAATTGAAGAGTCAAGGCTTTCTCTAAATTGATTCCAATTAGTATATTTATTGGTGAGATTTTGCGGAATTCTTTTTTTAATCACTACAGAACTTAGTGTCATAAGTACCGGAGTATGATCTGACGATAAGTCCGTAATTCCTTCTACTTGCACATAATTGGCAGCGATTCCTTTAGTAATGAAAAAGTCAAGGAGATCAGGATTCTTCGCGCAATCTGTTGGCCAGTAAGTAGGTTTCCGCGATGAAAAGAACTTACACGAACATATGTTGATAGCGTTGAGAAGTTCAGCACCTTTTTTTGGTGTCGTCAAACGTGACCCCCATATGGTGTGTTTTACATTAAAGTCACCTGCAAGTATAAAACGAGGACCGAGTTGATTGAAGATATCAATAAATTGACTTTTTTCAAAATTACTATTGGGCGGACGGTATGCTGCAGCTAGATTGAGGTCTGCGCCATTATAGTTTATTGCTACTACTGTGGCTTGTAGGAAATTCAATTGTATTTCTTCCTGTAAATAGTGTTTGATATTCTGTTTAATTATCACTGCTGTTCCTCCTCGTCCTCTGCCACTTGGGTGGTTAGTCCAGTATGTAGTGTAGCCGTGAATTCTGATAAAACTTTTTGTTGTAAAATGTGTTTCTGAGATTAATGCGACGTCAACAACATGTGTGTTAAGAAAAGCCTCGAGTTCTTGAGCTCTCTGACTCAAGCCATTGGCATTCCAGGTTAGTATTCGAAACGAGGAGTCAGTCATTTCACTATTTTTCCTTGGCTTTTTGTGTGTTGGCTCAATGGTTTAGTTTCTAATTGAGTAACACGCATATTTAGCTGGTTAATACTAGTTTGGATACTGTGAAGTATAGCCATAACGTCGTTAATGGTTGGATCTTTTTGTTGTGGAGGAATTTGTATTTGTTCCTGTGATTTTAAATTCAATTTGGTTGCATGCGCAAATGTTTTTCCTGCTTGCACTTTTTCTGCGGGTCTGATTCGTTCCTCTCTAACACGATCTACCACTTTTTTTATAGGCTGGGACTGCGTTTTCGACTTTTGATGGACTTCGCAACCAGCGTAGTTAGCTGTATGTCCTATCATACCGCATAAGACACATTTTGGTTGGTCTTTTTTAAGTTTCTTACACTCTTTGGTGAGATGGTTACCGGCACATTTTACACATCGAGGAGGATGAGTGCAGTAATTTTTGGTATGCCCTATTCGTTGACAGTGATGACACTGTTTGATTTTATTGTTTTTATGAGGGGGTTCGATAGAGACTTTACAATGTGCAAGATTAGTTATTTCGTATACGTTTTTATTGTTCGCTTTTGGGGAGATTTCGATTTTGAACAGTGGAAAATTCTTGATTTGCCGTCTTCCTTCTGTATCCCTATATACTTTCACTATAGGGCTTATCCGAATAATTTCATGACCAGTTTTTCTTAAGTCATTCTTTATGTCCTCATGGTCGATTGATGGCGGTAATCCACGGATCACAAACGCAAAAGGACGTTCAGATTTCGGTTGAAACGTGTGATATGTAATTCCATGTAGTAACTCATTTGACGTACTTGCTGAATTACTATTCAGATCTTTTAAAAAGGCTGTAACCGAGCGGTAATCGTCACTATCACGGACAGATATTTTAATATCTCCACTAGGAAGTCCCTTAAAGGTAGGTTCTTTTTTTGTTTGTGTGATTACTTTATTTTTAAGTAAGTTGAAGTTTTTAACGTTACTCACAAATACAGGTGGCGGAAGTGGAGTAAATTTATTTACCAGCTGATTCTCATTTGTTATGTCAGGCATAGTTGAAATATCTACTGATTTAGAGGGAGTACCGTCACGTGTCGGAGTTTGCAATTCCACACAATGTGACTGATCAATGCAGTTTAACCTTTCGATAAGCTCATTTACCTGCTTTTGCAGTTGAGCTATTTGGTTATCCTTGCTGGCAATTAATTCTTCGTACCGTGTCAGAGTAGAAGTTTCTCGTGTTTCTATTTTTTTCCTTTTGTTTTCCTTTTTTCCATTAACAGTGTTAATATCATTGTCACTGATTTGCCGTTTCG
Organism: Icerya purchasi; assembly: GCA_039619475.1. Taxonomy (NCBI): domain Eukaryota; kingdom Metazoa; phylum Arthropoda; class Insecta; order Hemiptera; family Monophlebidae; genus Icerya; species Icerya purchasi. The sequence continues at coordinate 291,765,233 of CM077115.1, read as the reverse complement.
GCTTGTCATTAAGTTTTAATTTTAATGATGAAACTGTTTTATTATTTCCCGCCATCGTATAAGTTTTCTTGAGCGGAAATATTTTGTGTGCGATATATTCTTATTGAATATATGGTAACACCGTTAAGCCAATGCGCTATAACCCCCTTATCGTTTTTCGAACGGTGATGTAAAGAGAAGAAAAAAAAAAAAAAAGTAGAAGAAGATGAAGAAGAAAAAAAAATGAAAATATCCTCACCGACCGGAACAGAGTCCCAACGAAAAATCCGATTAGCCTCAGTTACATTACTCGGCCTTTCTAAAAACCGCGAGAACATAAATGTTTATAATAAGCATCGCCGCTGCGAGAAATGTTTATACTAAACGGTCGTCGCCGAGAAACCACAGCATAACACGATACCGTATGTTTTACAGACAAGCACTTTAACGAACGAGCGATGAACACAGAATGCACAATCGAACCCGACGGGAATGTGGCGACTATTTAGTACAGAAATTTTCGTACAATTCTTATTCTTCTTTGACGTGTCGTACGCAGTGTTCTACGCCGAGACGATCATATATTATGGCTCTTGCTGCCTGCATCAGCTGTTCCATTGATGATTTTCTAGTCCACTGTCGGACATTTCTCGTCCACGATATCCTTCTTCGACCTCTTCCTCGTTTCCCTTCTAGTTTTCCCTGAATAATCAGACGTATTAGTTCATACCGTTTACAATTACAAACGGAACTACAGGAGCAGATAACAAAATATCATTGACTGAAGAAAAACTATTGACGGCGGCTATGATCCCTAAACAGACACCGTACATTAGTCAATTCCAATGTAAATAATAGATTACTCTCGTTATAAATAATGTACCAAAAAACCTAAATAATTACTTTATTCATTTGTTTTTCTAAATAGATAGTGCTCTAATCTTCCGATATTTCTCTTTGATCGTATATATGATAGAAATTGCCCGGTCAATTTGTTGTACATAAAAAGTTTCGCAGTAAACAGAAAAATGTAGCAACTGCGTTAGAGTCGTGATATTTCGGTGTGTAAGAAATATCAAAAAATAATATCTCAATCATCATCATCATCATCATCATGGTTGGCGTCTCTTGAGACAATAGATTGCATGCATTATTAAATTAATCTATCTCTGACCTGAGTTTTCTCGTAGACTTTTACATGTTGAGTTTGCCGGAAGGGGTTCGTTATCATTAATTCTAATCTCCTTCGTCCTTTTATTGGCTTTCCTCGTATCTTCCCTTGTACCGCTAGTATGAACAAGTCGTTTTCTCTAAATTTGTGAGCCAGATATTTCATTTTTCGATTTTTGATATCTTCGACTAGTTTCCGTTTTTCCTCTATTTTTGCTAACACTGCCGTATTTTTTATGTGTTCGGTCCATGATATTTTCAATAGCCTCCGATAACACCACATCTCGAAAGCTGCTAATCCTTTTTTCCGCATTCATGGTCCACGTTACATGAGAATATTTTAAGACGGTCCATACGTAGCAGCGCATTATCCGAAGGCTTGAACTCATATTTCGATTTCCAAGCACTCTGCTGATGTTGTTAAATGCCTTCTTCGCCATACCGATTCTTGTTCTTATTTCTTTCTGGTCTCTTCCGTCATTGTTTATTAATGCGCCTAGATATCTAAATTCTGCCACGTTTTCTATTTCCTGATTTTCGATCTTTTGTATTTACACACTTCTTTATCATCATTTCTAGAGATTTTCATTAGTTTTGTCTTTTTCGTATTAATCTTCATGCCGTATTTCAATGCTGCGTTGTTTTATTTTATCTATCATATTTTGCATTTGAATTTTAGATTCGGCTATTATCACTTTGTCGTTTGCTTAGCTTATTTCGTTTATCGTTCGGCCGTTTATTTTCAATGCCATTTTCTCAATTTACGCTTCTTTCATCATTTCTTCTTCCGCGTATATATTGAATAGGCTAGGTGAAAGCTTGTCTCACTCCCTTCCTTATTTTACATTTATCTTCGGAGTAGTTGGTGCCGATCTGTATGCACTGATTCCAGTATAGATTTCCAATCAGTCGTAGAGGTCTTTATCATCGATGTTGTGCTTCTGTAGGATTCCGATCAGCTTTTTTTTGTTGTGGTTAACGCGATCAAATGCCTTTTCGTAATCGATGAAGCATGCAAAGATTTCTCTATTTGCATTTAGGGCCCTCTGTATTACCACTTTTAGAAGAGCAATCGCATCTCTGGTTCCCTTTTTGGCAACGAAGCCATATGAGTCTCACTCAGATTCTTGTCCAGCTTCCGTTCCTAATATTTTAGTGGTATATGAAAGAAGCGGAAAAGGGTAGCACAGATTTATTACTCACAGAAAATCAGAAAACCTTCCATGTAACTTGGCAAAGTGTTCCTTTATGCGAAATAAGCAAACCGATGTATCATTGGTCGGCCGCAATCTCCTTTTCACCTCTGCCTGGTAATGAACGGTGAAGTCAATAGTGCAATAACGGATATAATTCAATCTTATTCTTCGTTTCAAATGCTCTTTCACATCTCGCACAACTTTATCAATTAAATAAATAGCACGCTCCGATATTGGTCGGATATTTTTAAAATCAACACTGTCATATCCCTTTGCTGGTAGCTACTAGGCAAAAATAAAAAAAGTATCAATACAAAGCTTTTTACTACTCTTTTTTGTGTGTTACGTGTAATTTCATCGTTGTTTTAGAGAGAGATAAAGAGAGAGAACTTCGGTCTGTAATTCCTAAAAAAATTTTATTAACGTGTTGTTATTAGAAAGTTTTTTGATCCATATTATTCTACTAGCCAGTTAGTTATTGAACAAAATTCTTTAATTATGCTACCGTCCAAAAGAATTTTGTGCGCACATATATTTCTTGGTTTACAATTTTACACACATACACACATATGTAATATATTAATTACAACGTAATTCTTAGGCTACCAGCATTAGAAAAAATGTCCCAATAAATGTCCTAATTTTATGTCATGTTTGTTATATTTTATAGGACTTCTGTGATTATGTTATTATATTCATATAGACCGATTTATAATTACGTTGTAAATTTTGATCGTTTTGTACATAGAAAAGAGAGAGATAGAAATATAAGCAATATGGGTCAAAGGGCACAGCCCCTTGCAAGGCTAAAATGCCCGAGTACATATATTTATATATATTTATATATATTTATATGTATTTATATATATTTATATATATGTATATGTATATATATATATATATATATATATATATATATATATATATATGCATATACATAAAAAAGTAGATAGAGATTAGATGGATTGCATTTTTAATTCATCCTTTTTTTCTTTCTTTATGTATTTGCTCGTTTATTATATTTCCACCTAGTTCAATTGATCTCGCGTCTGATTGCGTGACCAGATTATATGTTACAAGAAGGATGACTGTATATTAGACACTTAATAAATATTATCGAAGACTCGGTGATTGTCTGATGGTAAGCAGTACATGTGGACAGGCCTTTGACGGCAACTTTTTCCAACTTTAAAATATATATGCGATAGTAGCTAACTGTTCCATAATACTAAACATGGAAGGGACGACCCTCGTGATAGGAACCACGCGACCAACAAGTGTTCTTTGCATGTAAACGATTGAAAACGGTACGCATAATCTTCTTTGCGGGCAATGAGTTGTTTCTGAAAAGACCTAAGCCGAAGCCGGACGTGTGTCTAAATGGGTTATAAGATTTTTATTTGACGGCGTCCTAGCGCTGACTACAAATTACTTACTTGTTACGGCAAACGCGAACATGGAACTATCTCTCACTTTGATAACTAATTGCTTGCCATGCTAGTAAAAATCTGCACCATTTTATTTTTTGTCGAAGAATCGTGACAGTTTTGAACCAGAACCCAAAAAATACGCCTCTCGTGTAATGCGGATGTGTGTATGTGTGTTTTCGTATCAAATTTAAATGAAGTTTAGATTGATATCGTTCACGGTAAAGTGTAATGTACTTATCTTCAATCTCCACTGCCAATCAAAGTGAACATAGAGATAGTAATTAGCCTAATGGAGAAGGGTGCACAGCTAACTCTACAAGTACAATAATGCTTCGTGCTTATTACCATCAGCAAGGCACACACTCGCTTAATTAGGTCCACAGTTGTTTCAGTAGTCCGCTAGATGAGAATACTACGGTTTATACCGTATGTTGAACAATAATTAATTTGATTGCTCAAACATCGTAATTAATATGCAAATAAAACGTCGTTTTGAATTCGAGTTGGTATTAATGACGGAATTTAATTATTAATGGACTCGCTCAAAACGGGCCGTTTCGACTAGCTGTGCTCAATCGCTTCTAACGGCAAAATAGTATATAAAACGCGAAAATCGAATAATAACACGGCTCAAAAACACTAAACAAATTCTTGCTCAGATAAGAACGGAAAAACACGAGGTCAAGTCTATTTATAACAACGCGCTCGTAAATTTCGAAGGCCAGTTAAATGGTTTTTTGATAAAGTCTTCTTTCTATATACGCAACATCAGACCAGAAAAGATGTTTGAAACTTATACTACCTCACCGGAAATAAATCGACTTTACATCATCTTGGCTAAATGTTTTTCAATCAATTTCATCTTCATTTCTCCGTCTTTCCCGTGATCCTATCATCTTTCTCATTCGTTCATCTCTACCTTTTCCCCAGACTCTCGCCACACATTCAGTCCGATTTTCTGCAGATCGCAAGCCGTGTCGGTATAAAAAGAAATGAAAATCTATCGGTGAGCTTAAGAAAAAGCTAATTTTAATAGAATTGCGGATTTAGTTCCTGCATGATTTTGTGTATTTATACGTTTTTTCTCACGCTACTAGATGAAATAAATAAGTGTAAAATCACTCATTTTTGGACATTTTAGAGGATTTAAACGTATTCTCCCATCGAACAGTATTGACAAACAATTCGTTTTCAGCCAAACACTCCCGCACTGTAACGCTTAGTCCTTTGTCTTCGACGATATATAATATCTCCGAGGATGCGTCTTATTCGCTGATCAACTTTCGTCAGAATTTGCTCGCCATTACCGCCAAAAATGTGTAATTTCCGAATTTACTGGTGAATTCTTCTTTAAATACTTTTTTCTAATTGGTTGTGCTCTGACCGGTGTTTAACTGTAATAACGACCAATATTCCCGTTTTTTTTCGCGATAATTTGCACACAATGAAGCTCGGACCGTCATTTTTTTAGATGTTTCTTATGAAGTTTATTCGATATGGTTTCTTTGGTGCTTAAGGCTACCGTGTAAGATGACGGAAGACATTCTCGCTAAAGAACCCCCTTATTCGCGATGAAAAATAGTCGGCTAACGTTTATCAAAAGACACGTATTTACTCATCAGAATCCATTTATTTAAATCAGTGTTACGGGTGAAAATTGGCGCGCTTTGATTGAAACGCTCTTAACGAGCTGTCTGTCAACACACTGACCCCCATGTTCTAGCTTCGTTTTCCGAAAAAAACCCTTATAAAAATTTATTCGCTACGTCCGATCGCGCCAATTTGCAAATGGAGTACGATTGTGTTTCATTTTTTTTCCCCATTTCGTTTCCTCCAATTGGGAAAATTTTCATTTTACATACTTATAAAAGGTTTGGATATCGGTAACGCACTTTTTTTTTTTTTTTTTTTCTAATACGAATTTTTATTCACTTTCCGCTACTTACCGTATATTTTATCCGATGCTCGATTCAAAATTTATCCGATGTGTTTTTAGGAAATTTAGTCATTCTAGAATTTTTTTTAAAAAAATGTCGCTGCGTCTCAACTTTAATTATTTTTTACGCTGATGGCTCAGATATGAATCGTTCTTAGCTTAGCCAATTTTTATCTGCCGCGTCTTCCATTTTCGTTGAGAATAAACGAAGCGTAAACATTTAATTTCTTCTTCCTATTTTTTCTATTCTAGAGATGTTTTATGTTTTTTTTTTTTTTTTGCTTTTATTTAACCCCTCTTTTCAAAATATTCTATCACTAAAAGCTCAATTAATTAGCTTGTATTTTAAAACTAATTTCTTATTTTATCCTTGTCATACTTACCAGTTCTTGAAGCTATAGGCAGAACGTTAACGTAGTTGATTATGACGGTTTCCTACATTAGTTGTACACTAAATAGTTTGACGCGAGACCTACGGGAAAGCGATAACTTTAATATCTAAAAGATAATTTCCATTTATACCTGTTGTTCACCTTTTAATTCTCGAATATACGAATAGACTTTTTATTTTTTACCAAACCGTTTTTTAAGAAATTTTATCTATCCTTTTTTTTTTTTTTTTTTCCGGACACACGTTATCGTGGACCCTTTGTTTATTTCTTTCTGTTCATCAATTTTTTTTGTGCAATTTGCAATTTGTTTTTCATGAGTTTTCAAAGTTCGCGTATTAATAGGTGCACAAATTTCAAGTATTCCGCAGTATAAATGGATGCAAAGTTAAAGGGAAATGCGACCTTTAAGTTCGTCAAAGAATTTCGTGATTTTTAGAAGGACGTGTCAAATCGATTAGTTCGGTTTTTTGTTGTTTTTTTTTTTGGGGGGGAAAAAAAACAACTGACTTTTTATCACGTAAAATACAACTCCTACGAATAAACGCGATAAAACTTAAAATGGACATACAGGTGTGCGTGTATATAGGCGTATAAAGTACTATCGTTCGGTAGCAAGAAAAGTTAAAAAGTGTATAACGAAATATAATAGTGGTAGACCATGGAAAATAATGGTCGGGCGCTGGTGGTAGAGTTACGATCTGGTTGGTGGCAGACGTGTAAGGAGTTGAAAGCGTAAAAAATTCAGAAGCGAACGGATAAAAAGAATAGCCGAGAGAACACCTCTACTAATGATAAAACGGCGGGGGGGAAGGGGAGAGAGATTTAAAGCGAATCGCTCTAAAACAAGTTTTAAAGCTGAGCTACCGTTAAACAGATACTTTGAAAAGCTTTTAGCATTTCGGCGGCTAAATCGTTTTTTACACATCTTTAAATATTCCGCCCCGCGTACGACTGTCGATATTTAACACGTTATCGATATAATCTATTATCGATATGGGAACAAATTTTCTTCGACTGCTTTAGTAGAACGCGTTTAAATAAATACAAACTCAGCCGACATTTACTTCCCGGTAAACTGAGTTTCGCTTGAGCGCGTTTAAGTGAACATCGCATGAGAAGGTGGGGTAATGTGGCGGACTTTTTGTTAGTAAACGGAACCGAGTATCATGTAATTCCCGGATTTTCGTGAAATTATTCCGTGACATGTGTAAGCCTGTCTAGTCGTATCTTTTACGGAACTGTTTAAAAATTATATAAACTAGGAAATAGTGGGGCAAAGCCCTTCCTTCACACAAGGCAGATAATGTTTCATTAAATTTAAATAACTCTCGGATTAGTTCTATGGTATAGTTCTTTTTGTTTTATTTATTTTTTTTCCGCTTTTAGAACTCATTTCGGATGTTACCATGAGGCTAATTTATTACATACTACCGCTCATAGAATATGTAGGATTTTCAGTGAAGTTGAAACGACCCATCCAGTCAAGTTTACGGTGCCGATTCACCTCACTTTGAATGTGATAAATTGGCGATATGTTGCTCACGAAGGGTGGTTTCTATAGCGGTAATTTCGTTAAACTTTCGAAAAGCCTTACTCACTAAGATCTCTGCTGAGCATTGAAATTGAAACCAGTACACTACTACATCCAGTTATGCTGACTTAGTAACCTTAAACTTATGCAGATAGTTTTTAAAAATTCCGTGGCCAGCGATGAAAGAGGTTGAACAAATTTGATATGTAAGTTATATTGTTCATTCTATCCGATACGTTTGGGAAAAAATTGTGTGAGTGTTATAATTGTCCCACACAGTCCGAGATAGTGTTCAATGTAATATTCATTTCAAAATGTTTTTAACTGATTTCGTTAAATATTTTATTATTTCGAATTTTCCCATTATAAATGATAAAACAGACTTTTGCGATGTCACGCGTTAATGGTAGTTTGGTGGTGACTGGCCTAAATAGTATTATTCCTGTAAAGTGTAAACATATACCTTAGTACGTATGAAACTACTAGCTGAACCCGGCCACGCTTCGCTGTGGCTTAGAATGATATTAATGATTGGGGAAGTAGATAAAAGTATTGTAGTAAACATAGATTCACTGGAAAAAGACACCATTCAATTTAATACCATACTTTGTATTGCTATGGCTATGCTGAGGAATGCAATCAAGTGAAATAAAATAATCTTTATTATTATTATTATTATTATTATTACACGTTTTGACTACAACATGCAACGTTGCGCGAGATGTAGATATTTTAATTTAAAAATAACTCCGCCACTAACATCTCGGACGTGAAAGGAATGAACTCCAAATTATAGTAATCAGTTTTTCCGATCGACTAATGCTTATGCTGCCGCTGGGCAACTGAGCATGAAAAAAATAAATAAATAAATAAAAAAAAATAAATAAATAAAAAAAAAAAAAAAATAATAGCCTCGTCAATTATGGTCTTAGGACCGGTGTGATGTAAAAAAAAAAAAAAAAGAAGTTACTAACAAATATTGAAATTATTATATACAAACCCCCCCCCCCCCCAAAAAAAACAGTGAAACAAAATGAAATTAAACAGCCGGACGGAAAGGAATATTAATATTGAAATTATATACAAAATAACAGAGTGAAATTAAATAATCGTGTTGTAAAAGTAATATAAAATAACCCAATAAAAAATAAAAATTCGCCGTTATGTAAATGCAAATAATACTTCTATTGTAGGTACTATAAAAATAATGTGCATGCCCATGAAAACAATCCTATTCATAAAAATGAAGCCGAGCAAATAATATAGATATAATTACTTTAGTAGAAATTGTAAGGAGAAAAATATAAACAAAGAATAGTGAAATGGAAATAAAAGGAAAGAAAGAAAAAATGTTTCCCTGAAAATTTAGACTATAAATTGAACGATTTGCGAAATAATCAGGTTTCATTTGACGGAGCACTGTCCGGTGATTTTAATCAAACGCTTCCAGAGATATCTCGCTGATGAATTGCATGCTTGCATACTTAGATATTGCATACGAATATGTCTTCGCCATTGATCTACTGCTTCTTGGCGTTGGTGAGACGAACGTGCTGCTCTTCTTCTTCTAGCTTTTACCCGTAAGACTTCAAGTTTTTCTGCCCACTGATCTGTTAATTATTCTGCTCGCCATTGGGAAGTTCTGATTCTAACATGTTCATTATTGTCTGAACGTTCTTGATCAGTGCGGATTGATCTTCTCTGACGTTCTATGATTGTGTGTCGAGAACGGCGCTTTATGTTTGCACGTTGCCAAAGCATTACAGATGATTAATGAATGTGACTTGTACTACGGATGGCGGAGACACTGATGATGAGTAACTATATAAAAATGAAAGAAGTGAATTGAGTACTCACACTCTGTTTTTCGAGAACAGACAATTAGATAATTTTCAAAACATTCTATATGAAATCAACATATAATCAAATCAATTCTAATCTGTTTTCATCTTTTTTTCCTCTTTATTATGGTTTTTTATTTACTTTTTTTAAAAAATAAAATTACTAATTAAAGCAGGGATGCCAACCTAAATGATCTTGCGGGCCACTTTGAAAGTGTATCATAACTCCGCGGGTCACATATAAAATCATATATCCCCATATTAGATTTAGAACCACCATAGACACACTTAAGAGTGAAACATAAAACTTGTTATATTAAATGTTCCAACATGCGTGTGCATTATGAGTTCGCAGAACATAATTTTTTACTACTTTGGCCATCTCACGGGCCGCAAAAATGTTCAAAACGGGGCCGTATTCAGCCCGTGGGTTGGCCACCCCTGAATTAAAGGATTAATATACGGTTACACCTTTCTTTTTACCAAATACCTCCAAAATGCAGATGAAGTGTTTGATATAAATAAATCATCCATCTTTGTTTCTGCATGTGTCTATTTAAATGATATTTGTGCGGATATATACTCTGCCTATAGATTATAATTAACTAAAGGGATATACATTAGATAAAGCAACATAATTTTTTAAAGAAATAATAATAGAAAATCGAAATACATACTTTAGATCCCATTGGCTATGCTTCTTCCGTTGCAGTTTTATTTTGATTTTCTGTTATTATTTCTTTAAAAAATTCAGTAGAAAAAAAGTGGCGCATTTTAAAAAAAGGAAGTTATGCTGCCGCGCCCTGTATTATGTTACTTTATCTAATGTGTATCCCCCTTTAGTTAATTATAATCTATAGGCATATATTCGCACAAATATCATTTACATAGACACATGGAGATACAAAGATGGATTTTTTTCTTTTTTTTTTTTTTTTGGGATCGCCAGTCGAGGGCATTACCCAACATAAAGATTTATTTACATCGAACACTTCATCTGCATTTTGAAGGTATTTGGTAAAAATGTTTTTAAGGGCCAATTTTGAGGTTATGAGATTTGAAAAATATTATAGTTATTTCTTACATGGAAACCCACCATTGTGAATTTTTTTAGAATTTTCAGATCGAAAGCGCTTCAGAAAAAAAAATTTTAAAAAAATGTTTTTTAACTTTACTACGCATGCACAGGGGATAGAAAGCTGAAAATTTGTCTGTAGAAGTTTTTTTCAGCCCCTATCAAATGGTTTGAATTTTACTATAGTAACCCGGCTATAGCCTTTGTATGAAAAAAAATAAATCCCAGAGAAAATTTAACAGAGAAAAATAATTAATTGAAATTATGTGATCTGAACGATTGAAATAAAAAAACAAAATTGAAATAGAATTAAAAAAATAAAATTGTGATATAAAATAAATAAGCCTAATTGAAATTATCAGAGAATGTGTGAAATGAAAACGATATATAATCAAATGCCTTCTCATCAAATCAATTCTAACCTTTTTTCATCTCCTTTTTCTCTTTATTATAGCTTTTTTTTTTCTTCTTTTTATCACTAATTAAAAAGTTAATATACGGTCACACTTTCATTTTTACCAAGTGTCTTGAAAATGCCGATGTAGTGTTCGATATAAATACATCATTCACCTTTGAGTCTGCATGTATCTATTTAAATGATATTTATGCGGATGTATAATCTGCCTATAGATCATAATTAACTGAAGGTATACACATTAGATAAAGTAAAATAATATATAGCTGAAAATATAAACGTGTAATTTATTTTTTATATTTCAATGCGATTTCTTGAGTGTTTTTAAAATAAGCAAAAGTCAAAAAAGAGATCATAATAAAATTAATTTTAGAATTCAGTTTCATAAATTGTATATGTAAACATACATATATGTATACAGAAATAGTATACAACCAATTTTCTTTTATTTAAATGTACAGAGTAAAATACATATGTAGTATCAATAATTAAATGAATAAAAAAACCATACCTGAAAAATCAGGTTAATAAATTTGTATGAAAAAAATAAATCACGGAGATAATGTAACGGAGAGAACAAAGTGATTGAAAAATACATAATCAGAACGATTGAAATGATCAAATAAAATTAAAATGGATATGAAAAAATAAAATTGTGATGTAAAATAAATAAACTTATTTAAATTATCGGCGAATGTATGAAATGAAAACGACATCATGAAGTGAATGAAATTTAAAAATTCAATAAAAATATGGAAATCTAAAATGCAATGCTTTAGAAAATAAATGTTTCGGAGGGAAAAAGAAATAAATAGTTGATTAGAAATTTGATGCGAAAAAAAAAAATGTATTAAATTGATTTCCATTGAACTTAAAATACATATTTGTTTTACACATAAGTAAATAAAATAATTTCATGTACTTACTGAACAGTAAAAAATATCTGGAAAATGTAAAATTGGTGTATGGGCCTTTCTTGTATATAACTGAGCTGCTGCCGGTGCGATAGCTGTAGATATTGTAAAGTAAAATAAAAAAGTAGAAGAAATAAATATGTATACATATCGCTTAAATAATAATGTTGTAGAAAGTATAATTTGTTACTCCGCACATAGCCTGAAAAAATTTAATTTTTTCTTTCTTTCTTTCTTTTTCTAAAACATCTAGCAGTATCTATTACTGTTTTCATAAAACTATATTAAAACCGTTTTTAAAAATAAAAATGTACGTATTGTACAAAAGTATATAAATGTGAAGGAACCAAATTTCGTCGACATGTGTTAAAAAGATAAAATGTAAAGTACTTTTTATTAAACCTTTCCTTCGCTAATAGAAAACAAAAATATATATTTTAGACGTATATGTTGTGAGAAAAAGTAGTGAAAAACTATTATTTCATTTCTGATATATTATTGATTGCCATCATATACATAAAAAATTAGTAATGTATTAAAATTGTTACTGTACACATTTTGTAAAATTCGGTAATGTTTACTTGAGCATATATTTCAAGCGGATAATTAGATTTGGACTGAAAAGTTTATTACCGAATACAAATAATATTGCATAAAACGTAAAATGTAACAAATAAAATAAACAATGTATGATAGTACTTACCGCAATAAATGTAAACGATGGATGATGCAATAATCAGACCGCGTGAGTGAAATTTTAAATGGCAACGCAAAAATGACAATTGCTTCGGAAAAAAACAATATGCACAGCGCAGATCACAATTTCAAATGCCATGCGGTTCAACATTCTCTAGCACTCTACCCATCGAAATCACGAACAGTGTCATAAAAAACGTTTTTGTTTTTCTAGCAGCTCGACGATGATAATCGGTTCCTTTCCAGGAAACTGTTGTTACACACTTTCTCTCTCTCTCATCGATATATATTCTCCGTCACTCGTATCATCACTGATTGTAGACTGTCGCCGCGTATTTAATTTACACACACTTATGCAATTATAGAGCTTCCCGCATATGCAGCCACAATACGTTTTTCTGAAATTCCTCTCTATAACGCCGAAAGCAAATCATAGATCGCGCCCCTTACAAAAGCTTAAAATTTCCTGTTCCCGGGGAAACTTAGTGATAAAAAAATTATACAACCCATCTTGTATAGAAATGCAACATTGTGTAAAAATTTCAAGTCAATCCGTCCACTACTTTTTGAGTTCTGCGCTCACAAACATACACCGTTTGATTTTTATATATATATAGATAGATAACATTCGCCTCGCCAATAGCAAATAGAGAAAATAAGAGAAATGTGGTCACTTGTTTGGTGATCGCCTTGCTGATTTTTATCAAGAATTCACAAGGAATTGTCTGAAACATTAATCCATTAACTTGCTATTCCAAATGACATCTTTGCAAAAAACACTTGCCGGTTCTGAGAAGGAATTCTGCTTTAACACCTTCCCCTCCAAAACAAGAAAAAAAAAGAAAGATTTTCAGCGACAACGTACCATATTGCTTCCGTATTCATCCAGAACAATATCATATTCGTTTTCTCGGGGTTATCCTTTTCATTATTGATACGTATTATAACAACTCATGACATTTTCACAGATTGTATGATATTTGATATGTATTTTATGTTACAATCGTTAAATGTTTAGGGTCACACCGAATACAAATATACTTCATTTCTTTTTCCACTACCTGTACAAGAGCAATCCATTCAAATTAACCGGAATTTCTCTTTTCGGGTTCTTCTAAAAAAAATTTATTATGTTATCACATATTCAGCACAGTTTAAATTTTTTTTTCTTTCTGTGTTTTTTTTATTATTTATTTATTTAGCTGTTTATTTGTTATTATTTTTTTTTTAATTCAAATGTCGGTCTATGAGAAAAAGCCACACTAGTAGCCGAACTTTTCGTCGAGTACCAACCTCGGTCTTATGGAAATTGATTCCCTCAATGCCGCACACTCGCCCCACGCGAAACAATAAATCACTTTCTTACCAAATTTTATTCAATTTTCCTTTTTCTTTTTATTTATATATATATATATATATTTATATATATACATATTCAAATTACATAAGAGTGACTAGAGAAAAATGCAGCTGTATACAAAAACGCTTACATTAATCGACATACAAAATCACATGCACACTCACACAAAAATGATCAAAAAAAAACGAAAAGCAAATAAAATAATGAAAAAAATCTGGCCCGAACAATTTCGGTCAAAGAATCAGGGTCTCGCGTTGACTCCTCTGACTGCACGTACGATGCATAATTTGGATTGACTCTAATCAATGAAGACTGAATTCTTCGGCTCCTCCAGCCACTAAAGGGTCGACGCTTGGTACTTTCTCGAACACTTTCGTCCAACCTCGGTCTTCGAAGTTCCCACTTCCGGCTGCTCTGTCTTATGAGTTTTACTTTTTTCTTTCTTACTTTTTTCTTTTATTTATTTACTTTTTTTTTCATTTAACCGCGACTACTTACCTCGGTGCCCAGCGTACTGTTACCTGTTTCACTTAAGTTGATTGGGGGACCTTTCCCTCGCATCCTCGTCTACGTCAATGTAAACTTGACAACTGAGTAGAAGGAAGAAAAAAAAAAGAAAAAAAGAGATACTACGAATTCATTACGAACGCGATAGAACACACTCACTAACGGCGATCGGTCCCAATAATGATCTAAGAGAGTTCTTCATTTGGAAATGAACATAGAACGTATACTGGTCACGGGCCTTTTAACAACTATTATTTTCGCCTTTTTTTAGATTAAAAACGAACTGTTCGAAAATAACTTCATTTGTTACAGACAAGCGGCAATTTGTGAAGTTGGTAGATTCAGAAAAAAAAAAACGAAAAGGGAGGCCTAGAATCACTTAACGAGAGATTGCAAAAAGAGTTTTGAATTTTAAGATTAAGTTAATATTTTAATTTTGTAATTATAGTAGTCAATAAATACTCTAGTAACAATTGGTTCGTTTGGATCAGCAAAATTTGTAATTTAAAAAATAAATAAATAAGTATAATGAAAAAACGAAAAAAAAAAGTAAAATTCATAAACAGTGATAAGTGATGCGGTACGCAAAACATTTTTCCAAAGGTACCGACAAGATGCAACGTTGAAACATCAGGCAAAATCAGAAAAATCTGTGTATGCGTACATGTGTGTATGTGTGCACTGTAGATGATAAGCAACAGAATGAACAATAACAATAAAATATTCGAATCAGACACGTTTAAAGGCATATTGCAACCTTTTATCTTAAGCAGTTCGTCGAACGAAATTTTTAGATGCCTAGTAGTCTAAATGAGATAGTACAAATGCGTAACTTTTCCTAAAGTGTATGCGCGTATGTGCATAAGTATCTTCTTCTTCTTCTCGTGCCACCCGATTCGGGTATTGCTTAATCATCATGTATGGATTGGATTATCTGCTGAAATTGATTACGATCTTTTGCTATTCTGACTAGATTTTCTGTTTTCTTAATTCCGGTCCATTGTTTTATATTATCTATCCAAGCGGTCTTTCTTCTTCCCGGATTTCTTCTTCCTGCTATCGAACCCATTATTATTGTCTGTAGTAATTTGTATTTTTCACCTCTCATGAAGTGTCCAAAAAATTTTATCTTCCTTCTTTTTACTATTGTCATTAATATTCGGTCAGTTCCCATTAGTTCCAGTACTTTCTCAAACTTTTTTGTCCACGGTATTTTCCACATTCTTCTGTAGCACCACATTTCGAATGATGATATACGCTTCCTCATATTTTCCTTTATGGTCCATGTCTCGCTTCCATACAGTAGCACTGAACACACGTAACAATGCAATATCTTGTTCTTGATCCTTAGGCTTAATTTCCTATCACAAAGCGTGTTTTTTAATTTCATAAATGTGTTTCTGGCCATCTCTACTACCGCTTAACATTTGGGGAATATACCGGTTCTGTTTTCAAAAAAAAACATAAATAAATTATTCAAAAAGTACAGAGATACGCGTAAAAATATATACTTCAGAGTACGGGAAAACGAAAGATACAGGTAAAGTAAAAATGACCAATGTGGATATTGAGGAAGAAATGATGATTTGATAATAAACACAGTTTGCTGCGTGCGAATAAGGCCTAAATAAAAAGTGCCACTAGTAAAACTGTTTTGATTCTCCATCTATCCTATATCTTTTTTTACTCATATTTTAATGTTGTAATATAACTTTTCATAGCGAACACATTGGCTCTAAGAAATTGAAAAAGAAATATTTAAAATTATGAATTACATTAGAAAATAATTACAAATTAATGGAGGGAATGTTAATTATGGACAGTAGGAAAAATGAAATTGCTAGTAAAAATATGTGTGTTCCAAAGAATTCAGGTGGACATTCGAAAAACGTAAAGTAAAGTAAGTCCCATAATTCGGAACATTAAAGAGGACAAAATGAGGATGGAGCAAAGAAGAAGCGCTAAGCTAGAAATTAACTACAATTAAATGTAAAGCAGACTAAGGTGTAAATAATGAAACGGCTCAGATTAAGGGCAAGTGTAATCAGGATTATGTAGGTGAAGTAGGCTAAGTTACAGGTAAAATAAAGATGATTGGAGAAACTGGAAGGCATAATAAATAAAAAAAAGACAAAAGCACCGCGTGACTAGTAGCAAATGAAAATTCTGTATGGTCGGCATCAAAACATTTTACGGCAAGCCTTTGATAAATCTGAAATATCACAATTACGGTCTCAACCCGAAACCTTGTGGGGTTATCTTAAACAACTTTTTTGCTATAAGAAATTCAAAAAAAAAAATTATTCTTTTTTCAAGGTCCTCTGATGAGATGAGTTTTTTTTTTTTTTTTTGTTATTCTTTGGGCATAAGTATAATTCATGAATCTATAGCGGGGGAGTTCTATCGAATAGAATAGATAGCGAGTAGTTATTAAAAATGCTTAGAAATACAATGGTTCTTTTGTTACATAGGACACTATTAGTTTTCTCAATAACTGTTTGGTTCACAATATATTCTAAACCAAACGACACTAATGAGAATTGATAGAACCAATGAACCAGTTCCTTTCCTTAGACCGTTATAACCTCCCAAAATTTTTTCGGCTCCAAATTATTTTAGGAAATAAAGTAATATTAACGAATAAGACAATAAAATATAATAGTCCAGATTTATTATCAAATAGATAACAAAGGCAAACTAGGTCTAATTATAGATGGGTCCATTCCGAGTAGTAAAAACATAAGTAACACATGAGAAAATGAACAAAGTATATAGAATTAAGGCAAGAAGTAAAGCAAACGTGAAAATAAGGGAAAATAAAAGTAGTCCCGCTGATAGCAGGAAATACCGGGATAATACCCAAGAAGCTGATTAAAAATGTAATTGATCTTCGAATTAAGAATGTATAGAAAGTAATTAACCGCAACGCAGATGCGAATATTCGCAAATGAAATGAAAACTGATAATGCTTACTAAACTATAGTCACATTATCAGTACGAGGGCCAAGTAAAAAAGGTTAATTTTTACCTAGAAACGGGTATATTTATTGACACATTACTATATGGAAATTGTAAACGATTGGCTTTAAGCCATCGGTAACACTAAACCTTACGTGTACAAAAAATAAGAACTGTATATTGTTTTATAACCGGCATTAGTGCTGTTGTACACTGTGAACCTTAACTCCACAGTCCATGGGATACCCCTTATTAAGGATATATATGGGACTTATTTAAATTGCCGGTCAAAGCAATTTCGACTATCTCTACTGCCAAAAGTAATAAATCCTGCTATAGGGACGGTATAGTAATCGTCTCGAAGTGAGAGATTAAAGATATCTCAGGCGTGAATTCGAGAAACTGTATACCCTTGATAGTAATCGATGTTTAGATCGCCAACGGGAATGATGGATAAATTAGTGTGGTAACCTTGTTCTTTCATAATACTTGGAAACTATTTGCTACTTTAATCCCCCAACTAAACTTGGTTTCTATAATATCACCCAGATCAGATATGCCTTTTCCGGCAGACCTGCGCAGCCCACAATATAAACAATACAACACTAACTCCCTTTTACCGGGAAAATTTTCTGCTTGTGTTCTACTACATAACATAAACAGTTAAAATCAAAAAAAAAAGAACAGTATCAAATGTTAACAATACATATTATATAAAGTTGTTTTCACTGCGCAACTCACAAATTCATTGTATTACCTCATTTCATAAGCCAATTTACTAATTAAATTTCTCAAAAAAAAAAACATCACAGAAAGTATTGACTGACATATCCGGGTCAAATGATAAAAAATGAATAAATTTAAGATACAACTGGGATGTTGTTTTTGGTATTTTCGTTTTGGTACACGCACTTGGTGAACAAGCTAAATGTTAATGAAAAATTTTCAATTAATTCCGGGTTAAACCGGGAAGCAACTATTGCAATAATTTTCATCTGTTTACTTTTATAAGGACGACAGGTTTACGGAATAAGGTAGAAGGGGTTAGGAGGCAGAAGATAAAATGATACGACTATTTCGGTAGCTGTTCGTTTGGGCTAAAAACTAAATGAAGGCGAGCATATAAATTTGCGAATAAACGACAAATTCACAAGTCAGTGGGTGTTTCGGTTCATTCGAGAGACAATACGCCCATTTTCTTCGCAGCAAAATGTATTCAATAGTTATATTTTATTGCGGAAAATTCAAGTCAAGCGAGTTGATAATGGTAATTTTCTATTTACAGAGGCAGGGCTGCGTGCACGGCGAAGATTTGCCGTATATATTCGGAGCACCATTAGTCGGAGGCTTGGGACACTTTCCTCAAAATTACACAAAATCCGAAACCTCTTTATCAGAGGCGATGATTACTTACGTCAGCAATTTCGCCAGAACAGGGTATGTAAATTCGACTACTTATAGATAACATATACGTATATATATATATATAATATATGTATGTACGCATATATAATAATAATAAGGGAGATATATCAGTACACATATACACATATGCACATATATATATTACACGTTAATCAAATACTGCAGAAAATTCTGATAGCTACTTAGATTGTCATTAGAGCGCCAGTTTGAAAACAACTTTGGTTCGGCTCGGTTTACATAGCATTACAATAGTCGTTGTAATTTCTGAGAAAGCAAACAATTCCTTTTGTCTAACGATTAACATTTTCGGCGTTCTGTAATAATTGAGAAAAATAGTTACTAAAATATTTTTCGATAAAATTAAAAAAAAGTACGATAACTTTTTTTGTAAATGAGAAAAAACTAATATATCGTGTTTAGTGGTAGTTTTTAAGGAAAACACGGAATCTGTGACTAGTAAAGAGAATTTGAAAAAAAATCGGTCTGCATGAGGCATTACAAAATCTAAAACGGGACTAAATGAATTTCGGATGTTAATGAATATAAGAGAGACGACTGATTTCATAGGCTGATCACAACATAACGAAATTGTGCATAAATTATATTATAACTGGATAGAACGATAGACCTATTAAGTAAAAAAAACAAAAAACAAAACTACGAATAACTGCAACACAGCATTTGAATTAAAAATAACGTTCACTCAGCTGTTTAATTTTTCGTGGTTGAGCTTTTTGAGCTATTTCTAACACTTTAACATTCGCTATGATTTTGTGAAATCAGGTTTCCCTTATTTTTTTTTTCTATTTCTTTTTTTCTTACATTTAACTAATAGGATAATTGATTTCAAGTAATTTTCATAATGTTTAGTAACTAATTATGAAAGCCAATCGACGTTATACTTAAAGTAAGGAGAAACATCGAGCTTACACAGTGCGTCCCGTAAGTTTTAAGACTACGAGTATAGAATCGAAACAAGTAGAGCTATCTTCATGAAATTTTAGGAACTTCTTACTACATCCTTCTCACCCTTTCATACCAAGTTTCAAGTCGATCGGATGATTAGTCTCGGTTTGGTGACTGTGCGCGTGACATACTGTTGGCTGTGTTGTCATAACTTTAAAATGGAAACAAATCTCGAACAACGCGCAGCGATTAAGTTTTGTTGGAAAGCGGGTAAAAGTGCGACGGAAACATTCGAAATGATGAAAATGGCTTATGCTGAGTCTACTTTGTCTCGTGCTACTGTATTTCGGTGGTTTAATTCGTTTACTTCGGGTAGGGAGTGCATCAAAGATGAAGAGAGAGGTGGGAGACCATGCACAACGAAAACAGATGAAAACATCGCTCGTGTTGCCGATTTCTTGAAGGAGAATCGAAGTGCGGGGTGTAGGTTGGTAGAAGAAGAAACTGGAATCCCTAAATCCATCGTTCAACGCATTATTCGAAACAATTTACAAAAACGGAAGATTTGCGCGCGCTTCGTTCCACATGCTCTGACAGCTGAGCAACAAGAACAACGCGTCTTTCATGCGCGAGACCTTCTAGAAATGACTGAAGCCGATCCGAATTTTCTTGAAAGCATAATTACAGGTGACGAAAGTTTGTGTTTTGCATATGACCCTGAAACGAAGAGGCAAAGTGCGGAATGGTGTGGAAAAAATTCCCCGCGACCCAAAAAATTGCGATTTCAAAAGTCCAAAGTAAAAACAATGCTTATCGTGTTCTTTGATTCAAAAGGAATTGTTCACAAAGAATTTGTTCCTCAAGGTGTTACTGTCAATGCTGCATTCTATCAGCAAGTTCTAGATCGCCTTTGTAAAAGAATTGCGCGCGTCAGGCCGAATTTGTGGAGAAATCGATCTTTTTTCCTGTTACACGACAACGCTCCAGCACACACCGCAGCGATTAACGTTCAGTTTTTGGCAAAAAAATCGGTTCCCGTGTTGCACCACCCGCCTTATTCGCTGGATATGAGTCCACCGGACTATTTCCTGTTTCCCAAACTAAAAATGACCCTGACAGGAAAACATTTTGCATCGATTCCTGAGATTCAAGAAGCTGTGACGAGGAACCTCAACGATATTCCAAGCGACGCGTTTTTGAAAGGTATGAAAAGGTTGGAGGATCGCGCAAACAAATGTATACAGTCTAATGGAGCCTATTTTGAATAAAAATCGTGTTGAAAAAATTTTAGTATTTTTTTTTGTATAGTTTATAGACTCAGTCTCAAAACTTACGGGACGCACTGTGTATTAATATATAAAGCGTTCCAACTCGAAGTAGGGGGCCTAATAGAAAATCTTTTGCTGAATAAAAAATGTCTTGCAAACATATAGAGAGTAAAAATGCTTTAATATGAAGTAAGAGACGAAGGAGAAAAAAAGTAAAACAACATTTTTTGTTACATCCAGAATAATGCTAAAATTACCGACCGCATTAAAAAGATGATTTTTAAAGAAATGCTTCCAAACGGTAAATCAACTGGGATTATAGCTATGAATAAAAGAAAAAGATAAAATTAACTGAACAGTGATTGTCGTCTATATTCGTTAAAAACATCTCATTTTCTACTAGCTTAAATTTCGCAAGAAATAATTATTATGATAAAAGACTCAAAAACTGGCAATTTTCATGTTTCCAGAAACAATTTTATACATTTCAATTTACCTCACGGTGTCGGAGCTCCTTTTGTCCTTCCCAGTTTCAACTTATCCGAATCATTTCGTCTCCTTTTTTTTTTTTTTTTTTTTTTGTCTTACCTTTATAAACCAATTGCCTTTTGCTTATTGGTTTCTTTACGATTATGATCCTCCTCGTATATGCGATGCTGATCATATTTTCTTCGAGTGCCTTGCTCTTCGAAATGAACGCTCCCTTTTATATAGTCAACTCTTGTCATTAGGTCTCCCTCCTACTTATAACTCTTCCTTTATTCTCTCCTTTCCTTCATCTTCTGTGGTGTCTGCACTGCTGTCCTTTGTTGCGTCCATTTCGGACTGCCTAGATATTTAGTTTTTTTAGCTTAGCTTTTCCTGTTGTTGAGTCAATACCGCTGGCGCGCCCATACAATAAATAAAAAAAAATAAAAAAAAATAAAAAAAAAAGCGAATTCAATTAGCCTACGATCCATTATCTTCAATTCTTGCAGTCATCTGTTTTCTAATTATTTAGTTATTTCAGTCTCTACAAGTACTCTCTTTAAGCGATTAGCTCCCCTTT
Source organism: Icerya purchasi (assembly GCA_039619475.1). NCBI lineage: Eukaryota > Metazoa > Arthropoda > Insecta > Hemiptera > Monophlebidae > Icerya > Icerya purchasi. The sequence continues at coordinate 291,743,186 of CM077115.1, read as the reverse complement.
TCTTGAGTTGTATGTCTTGTTCCCGTTTTCTTCCTTTTCACTACTCCATCTGTGTTTATTTGCTGCGGGTTCGCAGCCACATGGGCGTTAAAGGTAATGAAATAAATGATTTTTGGCTCAAATTGCTGCTTCTTCTTGTTTCTTTTCTTAAGAAAAATTTCATCCTCTAACCCAAATTATCCCCTATGTACTAAGTTTCATTTCAAACTTCCGTCAGATATTTACCCCCCCCCCCCTATTTCGTAACGATCAATCCATTTATTCGTTTGCACAACCTAATCTTCGTTTCTAATATCTGGTGTTCTTGGAGTTTCTTTCACTTCCCCGTTCTGTTGTTATTTCTATTTCGCCTGCGTTTTGGTCATTCTGCTCTCCCTTCCTCTCGTTTTCACTCTATTCCTCTTTGTTTCCTCTCCAAATTCTCCACCTCAACGAAGTGATTTACGACGCCAATCACATCTTTTTTGAATGTCCATTTCTTTCCGTCAACCCGTTGTATTATTCGACATTCTTGTCTGCTCAAACTCAACCTGCCTCTTATTATGCATCTTATATTTTTTGTCCTTTCCCTCCTCGCCGTCCATTATTTCATCCATTAGTATAGTCCATATCTGACCAAATCAAAATGTAACTGACGGTCCTATTCTTTCCTGTTATTTCTGGGTGTTGTAGGTCCTTAGCTGACGTACCCAAAGAAGGGATTAAAAAACAAAAAAAAAAAAAAAGGATTTCTTACATTACTCTTATTTTAATTATGTGTCTTATCACCATTCGTCATCACGATCTTTATTTATCTTCGGGTTTTACTACCATTTTTTTTTTTTTTTATCGCACCGCACAATTATTCCAGAGCTCGCACATCCGTAACGCCATTTTCTTCTTTTTTTCTTTACTCCGACATCTGTAACCACTTTCAAAAATCGCGCTACTTCACACATATTCCATTATGTGTGACAGCGCATTGGCTAAATTGCCAGAAGTAATTTTGACGATTGAAAAATTATTAGAAACGAAATCATCGAGTCAGTGCGCGAGACATGCATCCATTATATTTAAGTGCAGATTCGCGCATAAGCAGGCCTGCTTGGAATGTGCGTGCATCGCAATAAAAACTGGCTCCAACAGGCCTGTGCCCAGAATTTTTTTTTTTAGCGGGGGGATTTTTCTTCGCATATTTATTTTATAAATAACAATACATTTTTCACTAATATTCGTACTATTAATAATTTCCATCATTCTGATTTATATATTAATAATTTACATAAATGAATTACCCCGTATATAAGCATTAATAAAAATTACACATATGTTATTGATTATACTCGTAATAAAAAGCTTTTTTCTTAAGATATTAATAAGGTACCTAAAAATATAAAGCATATTTTTTCTTATTTTTTAATGTAAGAACACCCTAAAAAATCATCAATATTTATTTTAAATTTTTGATTTTTTTCAGATTTTTTTCAGATTTTTCTGTATTTATAATAACTATTTTAGTTCTCATGAGGAGGGGTTTAACCCCCAAAAACCCCCCGGGGACACGGCCTTGGGATCCAACTAGTTTCACATATATGTACTCGCACCGTGTATATAAAACTCTTGTCTCCGACACTATTTTATGCCTGTACAACAAAAATTTACAGGTAGGTAGATTTACGGACAACCGACAGAAATGATAATAATACGGTGCAAATTTATTTTTTTTCGCGCACCTATCAGTGTAGCCGTATCTTAGTGGTTCACCAATAATAACAATCGAACTTTCTTTTAAATTATAACATCCCGTCGTAAACTTCTCAGCGTTAGCTCCAATGTATAACACACCTGGCTAATAGTCGAACTCGCTTTTTTATGCGTTCGCATTACGCCGCCACTATTTTTTCCTTCACATTGAACTTATTTTACGCGTTCAATATCATATTGCAGCTTGTGTCCCTAAGCACCTAACTCGCCCCTTACTTGTGCTAATAACCACCTCTCCCAAATGAAAAAACAAAAAAAAAAACGCAATTTTTAACGTGGAATACGTTTTGGTGAGTGGATGAAATTTTTAAAAAGCTCTGTTGATAAAGCTTAATAAAATAAAAAAATGTTGTCGAAAAAGTTTTAGTTGAACTTTAGATTTTGTTCGGGTTAATTTTAATCCGCCCGGTTTTTTTTTGTTTTTATTTAACTCGCTACGTTCATCCGTTAAGTAGTTTGGAATCTTCTCCGCGGCCCTTATTCGCGTTCAACATCAAATTGGATGTAGTTGATGTTAATGGCTATTGAAATAGCATCTTTTCTTGCTCTTGCCTCGGCCCTCGCGTGTCATTTATATTTACCATTTACCCAAAAAAAAAAAAAAAAATGGGAAAAGGAAAAAACGTGAAGGGTTAAAAGATTATAAAACCGGCTTTTAGTTCACTGCTGGAAACGGGAAAACTTCTCGCGCTAAAATGAACTTTCATTTATGTAATTAAATTGGAAGTACAGACAAAAAAGCGGATATCTTACTAGGTGAAGAATCTAACTGAATTAATACGAGTTAACACTGTTAGTAACTTTTCGTCAAACGTTTGTACGTACACCGATTTTTACTGCGAAAGCGCTAAACGATTTTACGTTCAGATTAATTTCGAATATATATATATATATATATAAAATGCATCGTGCAGTATGTTAGAAGTAGGAAAAAAAACTTAAACGATGGAATCGAAAAAACTATGAAAGAAGAGATCGAATAATCAAACTACTCGTTAATTAAGAAAAACAGCACTAATTTCGAGTTCGATCGATAGCTTTATTTAATTAAATTAATGTGATATCGAGGAAAAAACATTAATTGGGTTTTTATTTCATCCCTTTCACCTGATTCAATCTGTTAAATTTATCTAAATCTAATTTATTCGCGAATTAAATTTCTTTTTTCGATATTCCACTTTCCTTTTAAAGAACTATCAAACATTTCCCCCTATTAAGCCTGTACTAATTCCTCGTAATTTTTAATTAATTCTATATTTAATACTTCGCATCCTTTGAAAGTATAGTGAATATACTCTGTCCAGTATATCTGATATATTTTTCCGTTTTTGTTATATTCAGCCTTTTAGGATAGACTTTAGTATTGCGCTGTAAGAAGAACTGTGTACCGAAGAAGTTCGATGTATTATTGAATCCAATTTTTCGGAAAAAACCTTTGATTATTCTCTATTTTGGTTTAACCACACATATTTCCGCATACTTTTTTTTTTAGGGAGGGGGGGAGGGTTAAGTTATATTCCTGTTAAATTTTTTTAAGTTATTTTATATTCATTATTTCTATATGCAATATGTGTTAAATTTTCATTTTACATTTAATTTGTTTTATATTGAAAATATTACGGTTTTTCTATTTTTCAATTAAACTATCAGTATATTCCTATATACTAATGTATTTGGATAATTTATTATTTTCTAAAAGGTTCAATACACTAATTTTACTATTACGAGTACTTCTACGAATGGTTTTTGTAATAAGTGAAATACATAACGATAACCAGAAGTACGTTACTTATAATAATTACAAATATCTGTACCGAAACATAGTGTACAAATTTCTGTAAATTCCGCGATTTTATTATACATGTACTTCAATGACTGTAAAAATTTCAGGTTCTTATCTCGTTTTTTTTTTTTTTTTGTTTTCTCTCTTAATCTTAATTCCATATTTTTTTGTAAGTTCATATTTGTTAACTAAATGTGATAAGATTTGTTCACGTACTGATATATTTACATTATACATTTCTAGTGTAAAATATAGTAAAGCAACGCTAATCTAGATCAAAATAATCGTGTTATACTTTTTCTTTTCCTTCAGTTTCACTATCAGCTTTTACGAGATAGTTTTTTTCGCCGAAACATATTAGCGAAACGATCGAAAAAACCAATAAAACTTCAAAAAACATCCTAAAAATAACCTTATCTTTTTATTCCGTTTATGACCTTTAATTGTTTAATTACGTTATAAACCTTCATTAAATGAAAATATAAAAACTAACCAGCGGGTACCGGTGTTCGTAACGAGTTGTGATATTTATTATTTTTTGGATTTATTATTATTTTTTCGGTAAAAAATTAAAAAAAAAAATAAATTAAAGGAAAATAAAATTTTAATACACGGGGACGACTTCATCGTCATTCCGATTCCTAAAAAAAGAAATCAGTGTTCTTTCCGCCCTATTTCCTTAGTCCAATGTCTGCGCAAACTCTTTGAAGGCTTAATATAATCTGGTCCCTTCAAATATGTTCGGTTTTCACCCCGGGCTCGGCCCGGTAGATTGCATCAGTTACTTCCTTGCAGATATTTATGAATCCTTCCTATCAAAGAAATTTACTGTCGCTTCTTTTGTCGATGTCTGTTCTGCATTTGATAATGTGCATCTTCCCTCTCTGGGCTCCAAATTCCTCGCTCTTAATTTCCCTCCGGTTTTTATCACTCTTATATTCAACCTCTTTCAACATAGAACTCTCTATCTATCTTCTCTTTCCACCTTCAGATGCGTCTATTTCGGGGGGTTCCCCAGGGTTCCTGCCTTAGTCCCACTCTTTGTAATATTGACTCTTTTGATATTGCTTCTCTTCCTATTGCCTCTTTCTCTTTCCTTTTTTCTGACGATATTTTAATTTATTTCACCTTAGATGATCTGTCCTCCGCCACCAACGAGTTAAATCATTCATTGTCCCTTCTTAGCAATGCTCTCTCTGCTCTCTACCTCTCTCTTTCCCCTTCTTAAGTCTTGATGTATAATTTTTGCTCTCCGCCCCTTTAATCGTGGATTTATAAACATCAGCGTATCTGGTACACCCATTCCCACTGTTAATTCCATATGTTACCTAGGTCTTTTCTTAAATAGTCGCCTTACATTTCATGAACATATTAATTATATCTTAAATTCCTCGATCAAAAGACTTAATCTCCTCAAATCTTTATCTCCGCTCAGATGGGGTGGTGACTCGTGCATTCTTCTAATTCTATACAAATCAATTATACGGTCCAAACTCGACTATTGTTCCTTCATTTATGGCAATGCATCCGAATCTCTCCTTTCGAAACTCGACGCAATTCAAAATTCCTGCCTTCGTCTCTATGCATTGGCTCTTTAAAATCTTCCCCTATTCCTGTGATTCTATCTGAATCTGGCACTTAACCTCTATCCATTCGTCGTTCACACTCCTCGGTTATCGTTTTTTAATAAAACGCATCCCCATTTCGTCATCCAATCTTATTCCTTACTATCTTCATATCAAAAATCACTGGTGCTTGGCGCCTCATATAACTCCAATTTTATCGCATATAGCTGCTCGAGTTTCCAATTTTTCTCCCTACGTTTCCTCTTATAACAGTCTTCCTTACTTTTCTTTCGATAGCATATGGCACCTCATCAATTTCCCATCCCTCCCTATCCGAGCTAATTCTTCCTCTCGCAATGTATGTCTTAATCTTCTCGGATGGCTACAAGAGTGATAGGGGCGTGGGTGATGCGTATACGCCTCTTACGTTCCTGTCCTCTGAGTTCTTCAGACTTCCTTTTTTTGCTCTATCTTCTCGGCCGAATCGATCTCAATTCTTCGTGTCATTCATTTTGTATCCTCTACAAGTAGGGTTCACAAATTGCTGATTGATTCCGACTCCAAAGGCGTTCTTCAAGCCATCTCCTCTTCTCCTTCTCATTCCTCTGACGGTATCATTCTCTCAATTCGATCTCCCATCTCTACCTTGCCCTGGTCCCGTTCCATCCTCATAGACTTTCTATGGGTTCCTAGTCATTCCGATATAGAGGGCGATGACTCAGCTGACTCTTTAGCTCGCTCAGCCGCCCGCAATGGTCCTTTCCCTTCTTCAGATAATCTTTCCCTATCACGCTCTAATCATTCCAGACTTTGGTTGGACATGTATCGCCATCTTTATTCTCTAATCATTATTCATACTACCATCTTATTCAACCGGTTCCTTGTTCCCTGTCTTGGTTTCATTATATTCCTATCTGTCGCCGTTCCACGGCTGTTTCATTAATTAGACTCAGAATCAATCATACTCTCTACTCCCTTCTTCTCGCTTTCGATTCGCTTTGTTCCTTTCTCCTTTCTGTTCACGCTTCTGAGCCTTCTTGTATTTGTGATTCAAATCATATCCTTTTCAAATGTTCCGTACTCTTTAACGAACGCTCCTTTTTTTTACGCCCAACTTTTAGCTTTGGGTCTTCCTACTCCCTTTAACGCTACCTATAGTCTTTCCTTCCCAATGCCTTCAGTTATTCCATTGCTGCTGTCCTTTGTTTTTTCCATTTTTGACTGCCTACTTGTATCTGTTAATTTTTCATGTTGTCGGGTCAAGGCCGCTGGCGCGTCCAGGGTAGGGAAAAAACTGCTAAATAAGAATGATCCGGTTAACGGTCAGAAATTAAGTAGACCTGTTTAAAGTCCTTACAGTACGTTCTGAATTTTGAGACCCGATAAAGAGGTCCCAGTGTTGTTGAAGAATTAGTATAGGTTATTATCGCACTCGATTTGGAGATAAGTCTAACAGTTTTTTATGTAATTCGCAATTATGTACATAATATGTGGTCTTCCTTATCAAAAACATTTAACGGTATCCATCAATCACTTTATAATTTATTAAGATTATTCAAGGAATAACTTAATGGAGGATCCAAAATGTATGATAGGAGATATTAACGATTAGAGGAACCATAAAAGATAAAGGATGCAAAATGCTGAACATAACACTTGGTACTGATTGAGAATATCGGGTGGAGGATACGAAAAAATAGGAAAAACACTTCAGAAGCGTTGCGAGGAAGAGCAGGAAAAATTGAATAATCATGTTACTTGGATAAAGGGGTTGAATGTGATGATGAAATTGGACGTTCATTAGCAATAAAATGTAAACTATATGTTCAACGAAAATTCAGTCGAGTCTACTACTCGTGGTTTCGTTAATAGAAATAATAATAAAATAGGAATACCAATAAGGATGAGAGCGGAATAATGACGAAAAAAAGGAGAAGAATAAGAGGAATAATAATGGGACTAGCGGAAAAGCATGCAGAAGTAAAGGCAGTAGGACGAAGTTAATTTTCGGAGAGATAGATTGCGCTAACGATTCAGTGAGGGCATTGCACCTGGAAAAGGTTTCCGAAGTTCGACAGTCGTAAATTATGAATAGTATCACATTTCGCAATCTGTATTTTTTCTGTCATTTATTAAGTGTATAGCGACTGTAATTATTAAATGCTCGCAGCGACGAATGTATTATTTATTTTCTGTTGTATTTCTCGCGAATTTTAATAGGTCGATTAGCAGCACCGATTTGTTTCTCGCTGTAAAATAAATAATTTCGTTCCGCTTCCCGTTACGTTTAGATTTTTTCTGTTTTTATTTTGCGACATTTCGAGACCAGTCAGGTCAATTTCGATGTTTAATGTAATATTCCGCGTTTGCTCTGGTGTTATGATTTATTTCGGACGTACTGATGCCGAGAGCATTTATGCAATTCGTTTGACGCAACGTATATCTTTTTTCCTTTTCTACTGTATTGTCCAGATTTCGTATCGCGTGCGACTATAAAATTCGAACGCATCTACGAGAGCGCGACTTGGTTATTGTTTCCTTTTCGTTTCATTTTTGTCGTTTGGGTGTGGCCACATGCTGAAGGTTCGCACGGTAGTCTGTTTTTTTTTTTCTTAGGTTCACCGAAAACAGGCGTTTGACAAAAATAAGTAACGATAGATTATTCACTTAAATTCGTATTCAAGTATTCAATCGGCCATAGCAACAACGAAGGAACCAAAAAGAGGTAGAACAGAAGGCGTTGGAAATAAAAGAACATAAGGAGTAGAAATATTAAGTTTAAGGAATGATCAGTGAATAAGAAAATGATGCGACGACAGAGCGCGGAATATTCGAAAAGCCTATAGAATTACGTTCTTCATTATCACTAGTATCATGCAGAGAGCCAGGAGAAGAAAGTCTGTAAGAGAAAAACGATAGCGCGATGAAGGAATTCTTATTGAACGCAATCGACACAAGGAAGAAATAACGTAACAGCGTCGCAAAGACGGAAAGCTAGGCAAGAATAAGCTGGAAGAATGTGTTGGACAGAAATTTAAAGGGTGAATTGTTGTACGATGTCCGCTTCACCTGATGTACGTTGGAAAGTTTCGACAGTCATTGCACCGTTGTGTAAAGAATTATAATATTAAAATGTAATTTTGTTCTATTTAGTGCATGCTGGCTGATTTACCGCGATGTACATCGGTTTTTGTGCCTATCATCGATAGTTAGTTTGCGTATGTATTTGCTTTTTTCTTAATTTTTTTCTTTTCGTTTTTCATTTTTCCGATCTATTCATTTGTCGAAGTTATCGTTCACGAAAGTGTGTGTCTTTGACCGCTAGTCGGTTTTCGATATTTATTGTGTCGATGGAATTATATGAAAAAAATAACAATTACAGTAATATAAAAGCTCAATTACGGCCTCATTCATCATTCATCGTAATGAAAAATAGCGCTCGCTTCAACTGGTTTTTATAGGAAAAAATTGAAACGCAGGCAGAAGGAAGCTTCAGTGGATCTACTCCGATGGTGCCGATGTTCGCAAGTAGATTTACGTAATATTGCCATTGATAAAGTGAGCATGGCCCAACTGATCGCCAGAAGAAAAAAAGCTCAATGATCAAAAATAAAATAATAGATGGTCCGCTTAGCGGTCAGCGAATAAGCAGATCGTTTCGGTCGTTATAATACATATATAAGTGTCCGTGAGCTAGTTATGCAGTGGAACATTACTCTAAATAAATTACTAACTGTGTAGAAATAATATGCTGTTACGGTATACGCGCAAGCGTATTCGCATGTGATTTCCCTGTTTAGCGCTATGAAACTTGCTTGTGTGCAGCAGAAAAACGCCCGTTCTGACTCACGCATCCGCATAAACATGTGTGATTTAGTTCGAATGGTGCGAATTTTTACCTAAAAATGCGTCATTTTCTTCAAATTTTTTATTATATGGGACAAAAAATAGGGTTTCCAGCTCGCACCAGTATCAGATGAACTTTTTATTTATTTATTGTACGGGCGCGCCAGCCGAATTGACTCAACAACAGGAAAAGCTAAGCTACAAATCGAAATAATTAGCCAGTCAGTAATGGAGGCAACAACAAAGGACAGCAGTGCACGCACCACAAAAGATGAAGGAAAGGAGAGAATAAAGGAAGCGCTAGACCTAATGTCTCGACAGCTGGCCGTATAGAAGTGAGCGTTCATTAACAAGAGCAGGACATTCAAAGAAAATGAGATCAGCATCACATATAGGAGGAGGATCACAATCGCGAAGAGAACAATAAAGAGACGGCAACAGAGCAAATCGAAAGCGAGAATAGGGGAGGAGAGAATGATTGATCCGGAGACGAATTAGGGAGACAATAGATGAGCGACGACCGAATGGAATAAAATGGAACCCCCGTAGAAGACGTAACTATAAAATTAACTGTTATAAAGCCTTCCTGGCAGCGGTAAACCCGATTTTTAAACGATACCTTGTCTGAAATTTCTGGAAATTTAACGTGTCGCATTAACACTAATTTCCAGATCCTAGATCCTGCATCTTCAGGTTAATTCGGTGCTTCTTTGAGTAACCGAGGAATAAAACGCGGTGCTGTTAATTTTTCCATCAAATAATCCTACCGTCTGTAATTTCGTCCGTAACAGAGCGCGAATATAGCACTCGTTCGAGAACCTTAGCTAATAACCGATATTTAATTATCTAAGCTGTAACGCATAGTGAACGCAAATGGCCTAGTTGTCGAGCCTCTTTAAATAAATATATAATTTCAATTTGAACATTATTATATTCGTTTCTCGGTTAAAATTTCATTTATTCCATAATGCGAATATCTACAGGTGCGCTATGCAGCAGTTAGCTAATTCCTGTATCTGAAAACGATTTAGCGCGTTCGAATAAAGCCTAGCGTCAGATTGATTTAGCGGTATAGTTTGACCAGCTGTGTTCGCAGTAACAAAACAAATTGTAAATAGGTTGTAATTTTTAGAACCACTTGTTGGCAAGGCTTCTCTTTTCATAGCTACCGTGGTTGACTGTTGTTAAATCGCATCTAAAAATTAAGCACAATTTCCGAGAATTTCTATAATAGAACGGAATAAATCTAAATTGACTCTTACAATTGTCACCTGATGAGAGGGGTATCTAGTTTGCACCGCCAAACGTGTCGAGTAAAAAAGTTCGACAGAAAGCGCAAATTATGCCAGACAAAGTAGAATGGACGGCGAATGGTTTTCTAATTGGATAAGATCAGGGCTTTAGGCAGACGTGAGGGTAAGGAAGAGAAGAATAAGGGCTCAAGAGCGATTTCGGTAATTGATAACTGCAATAGCCTCAGCAGTCGGTGAAAGAAAACAGCGTGCGACAAAGCGTAAGCAATAAAACGGACGAGCGAAAAGAAGAAAGACGAGACGTGGAGAAAAAAAGGTACCTAAGTATAATTAAATATTTGGCTTTCCCTTTCGGAATGCAAGCCAAAGTTTAACTGAAACTTTGCCAAGCTGCAGTTAATAGGAAAATTTTCTTTACCCTCAATTTAATTTTTGCCGCCCGTGCCGCGCCAAGCAATTCTCGTTCGCACGACCAGTACCAACGAAAGTCGGCTTTACACTGACGCATCCCCGAATTCACAGGCCTACCACCTCGGCGCGGTACATAATTTTCAATTAATTTCGGAGCACGGGGGGTCTTCTTTGTTTCGGAAATTTTTATCTATTTCTCCTTTTTCTCTCGTCAAATTTTCCCCTCCGATGGTTCCGCGTCGCGCGTTCGCGCGCAATTTCCACGAAAGCGTTTTTCTTTTTCTGTACTATTCTGACGAGGCTGCTTTTTTGCAGGCAACTGTGAAATTTTCCGTTCGGCCACATGTAATGTCTGTTCGCTGTATTTCGATACGGTTTAGCAACAATAGGTCCGAGTAGCCGGCTAGCTGGTTAGTTGGTTTGTGTTTGGTCGGTCGGTTGGTTGAAGGGGTTCGCCTTTGCCCGCCTTTACGCGTAGACGATTTTCTGGCACATTCCATCATCACTTTTTTAGCAGTCGCTTTCTTTTGCAAAGAGCGCCGTTAATGTGCATGAAAACGATTTCCAGCCGCCGGATGTCGGAATATTTTTTCTGCGGACAGGTCACGAGGAAAACTTCAATTTTCTATCAAAATTCTGACCATTGTCGGCAACGACCTGAAAACTGGGAAAAAAAAAAAAAAATAAAACACAATAAAAAAAGAAAGAAAAGAAAAGAAAAAAAAAAAGGGTCGAAGAAGAAAAAGGAGCAAGGAAAAAGGCCAAGACTAACAAACGAAACCGGCCATTTGCCTGACCATTGTTGCCCATCGCTCTTATTTTATCATTTCTCCGCATTCCGTTCGGTTCCGAAATATTCATTTTTTTCCCTCCATTTTACGCTTCTTTTTTGTTATTATCATTTTTGTTTTATATGCGTTTTGTGTGTTCCTTTTCAATTTTCATTTTCTCCCTAGCAGCGGCTCCTAGCACATTTATTTCATCGGTTGCGCGTCGTGATATTCCGTTTCCGGGTATTACATTTGTTTCTATTTGCGAAGGAAATCGAAGAAATACCTTATAGCTCCTCTTCGCCGTACCAATCGGCGAACTACCTACACTATTCCGCACACATAAACACATTACCGTTCTTTCGTGCGATAAATATAGACAATGAAAACCGGGGAAAAATCGCATCCGCTGCTCTAGCTTTCTCATCCGCCGCCAGAAATAATATTTTTATTGAATAACTCCTCCGATAATACTTATGTAAATATCTCCGAAGATAAAACGACGGATAGGGCTTCGGAGTTTCGGGGTTTCGGGATTTTAGGTGTTTTAGAACCAAAAAAAAAAAAAAAAATGAAAAAAAAAAGTCGGAAAAATAAATGTCTTTACAGGAAGAATGGTAAAAGAGATGGTTCTGGCACAGCGGACGGGGAAATATCTGCGGGGAGGGGGTAAGCGATAACAAGCACCATGCCGCTAAGCCGTAGTATGACGTCACTCACGCCCATGCTCTTTTGCGAGCAACATTATTATTCATTAATTGCCCTACCGCCCGGATGTGTCCCAGCAATCCCCATCCGCCGCCTGCACCTCTAGAGCCAGCCCGACAATACAGCGCAGGGACCAGATGACCTCGAAACCCTTATTAACAGCAAGCTACATATGTTTTATTATACAGTGAAACTCATTTACCGCACTCGTTCCCGCCAGACGACGCATCCTTTGCGGTCGCTTACCTCTCACGTAAGAACTCTTTAACAGAGGAGATACATTCATACCTAAAACCGGTGTATAGGCGCATATTCTCGTTCTAGCAGCGACAGTTGCATGCGACCTATCCGGCAGTTTTCCATTAATATACGTATCCAGCTGATAATTCATAGCTCACATTATATCATCGTACACATGTTGCTGCCAGACACCCAATTCTATTGCCTTCCATTGCTCGAGAACGTTTCTTCAGTTTTCGTTTTTCAATTTTATCAAGACATAGTCCGATTGCTATAATATCGTTAACGTGTGCACATTGACTTCCTCTTCACAGATTCTAGGTCTTTCTGCAGAGTAGAACTGAATCCTGCGGTAGTTTCAATTTTTTTCCGCCAGTCAGGGATTGTCCCCTGTATGATAGTACACGTAGGACAACATCAACTGCCGTATTATGGGCAACCTCTTCAACGATAACCGTTGGTAGTTTCCCTTCTAGCAGCTCCTCCGTCAACTCCGGTTTAGCGATTAAATCGCCATGCTAAGTAAAAACCGCGAGTTTCTTGTACGCCGTTCACAATTGGTGTGATGTAGGAGTGCTCGAAATAAATCGATAGTACCAGAAAAATCTATATTGCATAAAAAATCGATACGCACACTCGATATATCGAATCAAGCCGATATTATCGAATCATCCAATATCGATATGTGTACTATCGATACATTACATCCGATATACGAAATATCGTACAAAATTGAAAGCTCACCATTTTTACTCTGAATTTATTTTCTGTTTGAAAACAGATAAAACGGACGAAAAAGTCTTTCAAATGAATTATCTCTTTATTTGAGTTAATAGATTTAACGAAAATCCATTAGAAATATGGGTAGATTACAAGATACAGTTCCCGAAGTTGTACAATATAGCGTACAAATATTTAACCATGGTCTAGCTTTGTTCCGTCGAGAGACTTTCTTCAAAAGCCGCATAGGTGTTAACCCAGCAGAGAACCAGACTGCAAGCCAAAAGAATAAATAAAATGTTGTTCTTTGCAAGGTTTAAATAAGAAATATTAGGATTTAAATAACTAGATAAAGTTGACCGTTCGGTGGCCAAATCATTCGCCCTGTAAGATCACGCATTCAAGTCGCTTCCAAGTTCTTTGACTTTTTTCTATTTAAATTTATAAGAAGTTGATTCGTTTGTTAACGCTGGTTGTTTTTACTTATTTATTCACGTGAACTGTTCCCTTACATTTTTGTGAGACTAGTTAAATACAAATTACATACGATGTATTAAAAACATCGATATATTTGATAGATATGTCGTGTAAAATATCGATACAACATTGCGATAAATCATATCGAAAAAAAGTATTGATATTTTTGTAATACGAACATCCCTAGTGTGATGTCTTCCGTATAAATCAATATTCTAGGGACTTTATCGCAATGTATCTTTAAAAAAAAAAAAAAAAAGTATTTGGAATGAGATCATTTTTGGTTCGTAACACAGCATGTGCAAAGGATTATTATTGGTGTATTATGTGCCGGTACGGTGGTTAACTCTTAATCGAGACTCTGTTGAAAAGGAAATGTGATCACTTCTTGATTGGGATTGGTGTTCCAACTTTGGTATTTTTGTATACCGCGATATTAAGCGTTCACTGGCGCATATTGTATTTTTGACCGTAATTAATTTTTGATGTAAAAAAGTAACTCTTAGAATAAATAAAATTCAAAAATTTCTTAAATATTTATAATTTTTTTTTTCGTGCAATACTTTGAAACATCTCTTGCTATCGCGTTTAATTAGACAATTTTATAAAATGATTATTAAAAATATAATTATTTAGAATATCCGCCATGTGATGGTGAAAATGATTGCATGGCGCTTAATTTAATGGAGAGTATGATGCAACAAAAACGCATTAGTCACAGCGTTATCCAGTAAGGTCACAACCAAAAAACATTTACACGCAACTGTTGCGCTGTATGTTGTCTTTATAGGAGTACCGGACGAAGCAGAAATGCGGAAATATGAAAATTCCGAGCTGGACCGTACAAAAAAAAAAAAAAACAAACAAAAAAAACATATATATTTTCGTGTGTAACCTTCAAGAAAAACACTTACATTTCATAAAATCAGTGTGAAATAATTAAGAATAAATAAAAATCAATCTTCCAATGATTTCCAAGTTTAACACTAATTGCTTCCAATTTAAGATTGTTTAACAACAACCTGTATACACAATGTGCCGAATAATCCCTACTAATATAGTTTAGAAATTGCGTAAAAATTAAAACTCAATAATTCCCCAAGCTCGGGTTAGTGTATAAACTTTAAATTGTGCCCGTAAGCATCACAATTAACACACTCTTTAAGGATAACTCTCGAACAGCTGAATAATTGGAAAAAAACAATCAAGACTGTATAATACGGATTTAAAACTACCTAAAAAATAAATCTTAAAAACTGACAATTTTCCACTCCGGTAACCGATTAACGTGAAATTTGAATTATATAACGAAAATCACAATAACGGGTTTAATCCCCCTTCCTCGCCTTCATTTTGGACATAAACAATAAAAAAAAAAAAAAAGTATGTTTAAGTGATAGGTCGATTATCGAACTTAAACAAATATCTTAAATATACATATAAGAGGAACCTTTAAAAAAAAAGTCGAATATATAAACAATAATATTGTTACATCACAAATATCGGTCCTCAGAACACTGTAAATTCTAAAACCTGGGAAAATTAAAATTTTTCCGAACGTTTTGCTATTTGAAATAACAGAACCGTATACCTTCAACGACTTACCTATAGCGAAATCATATTAATCCAGTTAATCAAATTACCACTCCATTTCTAACCGTGAAAAATGAAGATATGTTGCGAAATTGTAATCTTACAACTCGGCCAAAGTATTTGAGGGTTTTAAAAATATTCTTCGCTACTTTCGAAGCAAAAATAAAACTGTTAATAATTGCTTAATGTTAATGATAACACGGAATTAATATTAAAATATATGAAAGTTTAATATATTTCACTAAAAATTGTAACTGAAAGTAGTACTTAAGTTAAGTTGATGTTATATTGTACAAATGAATGATATAATTGTGTTGGGAACCCACAGACGGGCTAGTGCCTTGTGAAACCCGCAAATTATTTTTAAAAAAAAACTTATAAATGAAGAACAAGTGATGGAATATAACATTTTTAATCATAAATTTAATTCTTTTGAAATTACAAAACTGAAAATCCATAAGTATAGCTCGAGAAAGTTAGTAACCTAAAAATCACTCAGGGCTAACCGGACAAATTGCAAAAGTCAGGTTCAACTTTTTTATAGTTGTTTATCGAAATTGTAATATTTGTTTTGTCAGTAAAACTTAAAAGTTTAAACAATTCTATATTTGTAAAGTTAACTTTACATATTCTCAAATAGTCTTAAATAAACCGTTTTCGAAAGAATATAGTTTTAACGTAAATAGCCGTATTATTTTTCGTTAGCAGATTAAAAGTGCCGTTTAAAAATGTGATATGTAAAAATCTAAAGAAACATTGAACATTAAAAATGTAGCGTAAAAAAACGGGCAACAGTCCAAGAAGCACTATCTCCAACGAACAGTAATTTTATTCGAGAATAGCTTTCGTTTGTTTTTATTTCTTCTTTCATAGAAGTAAAAGATATCTACGCGATTCCGGCGCAGGGATTAGTGGACTTTTTTTAACTCGCGGTCTAGGTAAACAAAACTAAGCAATTATTGTGTGCTCCTATTTATAATTATCGCGTGGTGTCTAATGACCTCAGCGGGTAATGATTTTAAACTTTACACAGTACGAAGGCACTGCTCTGGTATTAAATCGCAGGTCGTGCTGAGATGGAAAAACAACCATTCCTATTAAGTTTCGGCTCGAGTGTTTGTTTCGAAATCGAGTATGTTTACTTTGAATTCGAGTGTTTGCTTCGAAATTTTCGCACGCTTTTCCACAACCGCCCCCCGAGAGTCCTGGCCTAGTATTGCTTCTAAAACAATAGAGAGTGTTTTATCATTTCCACTTTTTTCTACCACTGACATTTGAACCATCGGCTTGCAATTCGCCGTCTTTAATGTTACAAATTCGAACGATTACGTATTTCTTTTTTTGTATTAAAGTATGGTACGAAAAAAATAAAAGGCAAACAAATGAGGATCAAAGTTCTGAATACCGTTTCTATTCCAGCGATAAAATTAAAAAAGAATTCGATTTTAATTATAAACAGCAAATAAACCGAGATAACGAAAATACGGAATTTTTGTTGCAACGCGATCGTGTTAAGCTAGAAAACAAAAAAATCGAAATGTTCTAGCGAAGCCGCTAGGATGACGGCTGTTGTGCATGTGCCTAATGATAAAAAACACCGCAAACTATATTGCAATCTTACGAATAAATTTAGTGGCTTAGTTTAAGTTAGCCATTATTTCGCCATATCGCACCTTAAAGTATATAGTAGTGGTAAATGATTAATTGACGTGGGGGACATTAGTCAGACGTTTCGTTCAGAAAATTCGCAAGAAGATCGATATAGCTTAGGTAAATGCCTAACTGGGCTTATTGTTGAGTGTACAAACAGATATATTTTCGTAAGGCCTTTTTATTCTATCTTATGTATATTGCGGTCGCTAATAACCTAGCTGTCGAAGCGACCTAAATTTAATATAAATAAATAAATAAAAATATCTTACGATCAAGTATCAGCCCATCTGCTATCAGTTGCTGTGATAAAATTCACGCCTCTTACAAAAATTTAAGAGCATTCTAATTTTTCAATTGTTTTTTTTTTTTTTTGTTTAGTAAAAAGGTTTCATCCATTCATGCCTACAATTCTAGGCAAATAATTAACATTTATTTCCCTATCGTTTTCTTTCTTCTTTTCATCGTTTAATTTCTTATTGCTGATTAAAACTTATGCATGCGTAATTTTTTTTTTTTCTTTTTTAATGAGTCTGTCAACGTAGACATTTGCCTAAAATCAGGAAAAGAAAATTTTATTATTACGATTTTTTCTTATGTAACCTCATGTTTCATTGGTTTAAAAATACGAAGCATTTTTTCTTTCGTTCTCTTTTTCTCATTTAATATTTCCTAAATAATGATAATCGTCCAATCAATTAGTTAATTGATTTATATTTACAAACAATGCCCTATGGTCATAATTTCTTTTCTCCGCAAATTGATATTTTCTCTTTCTCATACTTAACTGATTTAGGTCCCAACTATAAATTAATCTTATAGAATAGCGACTGATAATTGGCCCGGATGTCGGTATATATTTACGGACGGGCCTAAAAGTTCATATCAAGTTGGTTCAGCTTTTTATATCCCCCACTTAAATACAATAAAAAATTTCCTCTGCTTCGTTTATACTAATTTTTCACCAGAGTGCTTCTTCAAAATAGAAAAAAAAAAAAAAAAAAAAAAAAAAATTTGCTTCTCAATACGTTTTTAGTGGCTTGCTATTACCGGAGAAGTGCTCACAGCGCTTAGTAACGAAAGCACGATTTCGAGCAAATCGTCAAATTAAAATTGAATTATCACTCGACACCAACAGGACAACTAGCGCTTCACAGATTAAGCATTTTTCTCCGCTTCTCAAATAGGTGTCTTCTCAAGTAATCTACTGGAAAACAAAAAACTGCCTCTTTAGTCAAATTTATCTACAAAATTATCTTTTTGAATTACCTTCTTCTTTCGGTGCCATGACTGTTCTCGATCTTAAGCTCATCTGATTTGCCCGCTTGATTAATTCTTTGTAGGCACTCCTATCCTTTGCTATGTGGAACAGTTCTTCAACACTGCAACCTGTCCATGTCTGTAGGTTCTTGAACCAAGATAATCTTGTTCGTCCAACTCTTCTTTTTCCTTCCACCTTTCCCATCAATATGTTCTGCATTAATGTGTACTTTGGCCATCACATGACCGAAATATTCTATTATTCTTCTTTTGACAGTGTCGAATAGCTCCTTTTCTTTTCTCATAGTCTGTAGTACCTCGTCGTTTGTCTTTTCTTCGGTCCACGGGATCCTGAGTAAGCGTCTATAACACCAAAACTCGAAGGCTCCCTAATCTGTGGAGCGCTCTGGACGTCAATGTCCGCGTTTCGACACCATATAGTAATACCGACCAGACATAGCATTTCAGAGTTCTGAATGTTAAATCAAAGTCCAAGTCATGAGCTTGTCTTCTTCATTTCCATGAAGGTAGAACATATTATTTTTTCATTTAAATCATTAAAATTCTTAATGTAGAATTTTTCGACATATATTTCATGTTCTTTTTTGCCGCTATCGAGCACTTTATACGGTAATTTCTTTCTTTTCGTTTGTCTGGATCCTCACGGATGATTTTAACAAATATTACGGCCAATCTGGCATTGCAGATGGAACAGCATCTGAAATAATTAATATAAACTGTGTTAAAATACATCAAATACAGTTCTTTTTTTTTTCTATATTTCATTGTGCCTAACTTTGGACCATACCGGTTTATTTGATTTTATTTGATTTATTTCTTTATAATTACAATCTTTTACAATGTTTTGAATTATACAAATTGGGGCTAATTATTTGCGGATATACATAATTTAACAATTATGTTATAATAAGATTCATTCTCTACCACATTAATGTAAATTAAAACGATCATTTTTTTTTTATTCTACCTCGTAATTGCCAAATTGACACATTTTTTTTCATTTGAATATGGAGAGAATATAAACTAACGAAATTTTGGAATTAAACAGAACGCTAGTGACTTTAGACATATTATCAATTTTAGTTATGTTAGCAATGTAGATGTAATAAATGACAACGAATTTTAAACACCATAGTACTATTTATCAAATCATCACGGATGAAAATATATTCCTTCTCAACATTACTCTCGAGCCAATACCAGGTTTCATAGAGTGCAACAGATCGCAATAATTCGTTCTATTATGCAAACAGCAATTTTAGTTGTGTTTATCATTCAAAAATATTTGTACAAAACATTATTTAAAAAAAAACCAACAAAAAGTGTTCTTTTGCTTGCAATCGAAAGAAAAACAAAACAAAGGAAACGAATGTTAACACAAAGAATATCTTTCATTTCGTTTTTAATCAGAAATACCGAGTATAATACTTAAATTATTGTTAAATCGGGAAAAAAGGCACATTCTACCCGAATAGGCTAATTAACTGATCACTTAAAAACGGCCGACTTCGAACTGCAATAAAATGCAGAAGACTAATTGTCAGGAAAAAGGTATGCACATAATTTTAGGTTCACAAATGGTTATATTAAAGGAAAATCGCTTGAAATAAGAGTGTGACGAAAGTTATTGATAACAATATTGGTTGACGAACAACATAAACAATAAGCCGGATAGATAGAGGATGAATACTATTATAAAAATAATAAGTATATTAATAGATTTCTAACGACAGATGAAAGAGGCCTTAAAAATATCAGTAGCGATCGACATTGTACACAGAATAGAACCGATAGGAAAAAGGAAACGCAGTAAACAGAAATTAAGTAAGAATTTAGGACAACAATCAGGAAGTGTGCCTTGATTGAAGAAGATTAAACAAGCAAGAAGCAGATATCAGCGATATATAATGAACATTGAATAAAATAATGTTTTGAATGTAGTGCTGCATCTGAAATTAATAGACGTACCACCTGTGTTATAAAAATCGCGTGCTGACGTATCAGACAAATATGCACACGGGCATTTGTCCGAAACGTCAATGCGTAATTTTTTTCACGTGATTTTCAACGAAAATAATAACACGGATTAATATTGTTAAAGAATAATAATCATATTCTTAAGTATATATTACTCTGAAAATATCTTGTATCAAATATATATTTTTTACTTTTTAATGCAAACTTTAAAGTCAGTTTGTTTTGTTTTTTTTTAAATATTTTTACTAATTCATTAATTTAATTAATCTATTTAAACTATCACTAACATTTTTAATGTTTAAACGAGTTACCAATGAACAAATTAAGGAAAAAATCAAAGAAAAAAAAAACATTAACTGCACACGTACCGGCAATAAGTCGTGAATGCAATATCGGAGCAATTGAACACAAGAGGTATAGAATTTATAAACTTGCTTGACTGTTAGACTTGCTTGGATTTTCATACATCTCTCTGCTTGTGCGTCGTGTAATTGAACAACGGACAAAAAGGCAAATATCATTGGTGACGTGCAACTTCTTCTTTATAGTACCATACTTAATTCCCGAACGTCGGAAACTACCTATTCGTACATCTTAGCTGTACAGACATAAGTGTATTAGTGTTCATAGCGATTGTTATATGCAACGTTAGGGTACACGCGCAAGACTTCATTCGGAACTGATTAGTAATCGTTTGATTTATATCGCGGCATATACAAGTGCAGTCCTATTTATGTCTGCTGTGTACTGACCTAGCGCGCATATGATGTACGTGGTGCTTGCCATTGCCTTCCACGTGATTATTAGCGATTATTTATTTAATTCTTGTAATAAGTTCTGTGGATGTGCAACTGCAAAGCCTAAGAAACAAATATTGATTTTACCAGCAAGTAGGCCGAAAAACCACGTAAAACTGAAAATGCTATATATTTGATGTAAAGTGTAAAGAAACTACCAATTACTGTATCCTGAGCCTTTTTTTTTTTTTTTTTTTTAGTGTGTTCTTTTTTGCAATCTTATGTAAAGTGTTAAACTTGTAGCTCAGATGATATATAGTTTAATCAATACGGAGTGCTTTGGTTCTAAAATTTGTGTCACGCGTACTTGCGGCGTGAAAAATACATCGATCATATGTTCGATGATTGGAACCGGCTATGAAATAAACCGTCGATTTTGCATTTTTAATGATGGATTTATACCGCTACTTTAAAAATAATGCAAGTTATGAGTATACACAAATTAGGCTCAGAGTCTCGCCAATAAACGCGACAACGACCGCATACGCTCAGCGAACCGTCGCAACATTTTTGAGTTACGTGGGGCTAGAGCAAGCCAGTGAGAGGCTAGAATGGAGGAGAATGGATTTTTTAAAACGGCTGAAGGCATTTTATACGATACAATCGTCGTTAGCGTGTTTTTTATTTATGATTTTTCAACAACAAAAACTTTAAACGGGTTTTTCTCAAAATCTCTTTTCTTCGTGCGGCGTGAAGGAACTTAAAAATCAGCCTAATATCTTACGTTAAACGACAATGAAATTCAAATTTTCCAATTAAGCTACAATTTGTACATTTTAAAATCAGCAAACTTAATTTTTCGTTTCTTTTTAAATTCGATGAAGCCAAATCACTACGCATATTATAATGCAAGTATCGAATAAATAACAAATATAACGAGAGTACTATGTATTGAACAAACAATTTAATTGTTAAACGGCGGAGAGGCCAAAAATAGCTCATTTCTTAAGTCAAATTTTCCATCGGGAAAAACTGTTTGAAAAAGATAAGAAAATTTGCGTAGAATTCGATGCTCTGTTCAAGATCAATATATTTTAGCTTCCGTACACTGTGTGTGAACTTGAATCTTGTCATCGCTGCGTTGGAATTGTGCATATGTATCCGGAACTGCAGACAGAGTCAGATCATCAACTCCGCCGTGCGATACGGATCGGCGGATATAATCCTTCCGGACCTATTCATCACTACCGGACAGGCTGGCCGACCCGCTAAGACTCGCATTATTAAGAAAATCATAGCCAGTTTCAAATAACGATAGTATCGAAAAATCACCGTTATTCGAACGTCAATTAAGAACTAAGCATATCATTTTTTTTTGGATAAACTGATTGCTTTGCAGCCATTAAGCCAGAGAAATAGATGGAAAGCTGTGGTTTTCGTCATTCCCATTTCTTAAAGACTTTTGATACTCTGAAAAGAACTACCGATTCTGAATCAAGCAATCCTGCTTAAGTGATCGCGGCGTTACCGTTTTGATCGTTTTTCAAAATGAGCGGCCCATATCGAAATTACTGATCGCTTACGAACATGAACAGACACATAGCATTATAATAGCATTAACAAGCTAATGGTGAATTTCGATCATCGGAGAAAGACATTAAATACGTTTAACGAATAATACTTCAACATCGGACATTTTATGCGAGCGCGCATTTTAAACGCGTCTGACGAACCACTGAATAACGGTACAATAGTCAAACTGATTTCTTTGTGAAGGTCAATAAAAGGAGACCAGGACGATTCAAATGTTACACGACGAACAACGGTTGCTATGGGAATTTTACCTACCGGATGAGCCCCCATACATTTTTTTTTTTTTTGCTCTTACGAACACGCTTACGCTTTAGGTGAAATTCTTTTTACTTTCGATTTTCGCCATCCAACTAAATTACTCGTTTCCGTAAACTGTTATTCTTCTGCCGTACTACTAAATCCAATTCCAGGGCAAAAATAATATGTAACTTCGTCGTTTTCCGACGTTTGTCAACTTACTTTACTTTATTTACTCTTGATATTACGCTCTGTTTTGGTGATGTAAAACATCGTCTGTCGTCAAAAAATGATTTTTACTCGATAATTCGACCCATTCTTTCGACGACTGAACTAGACGGAACATATACCAGATTACATGAGACGAAAACACTTAAAACTATTCAGATTACATTATTTTGCATATTTATTGGTGATAGTTGAGTGGATCGATTTTAAAACCTACAGCAGTAAAATCGTAAAATCTAAACTAATGCAAACTATGTGCTGGGATTTTGGAAAAGTATCGCAAAGAGTTCGTGAAAATACCATAAAACCACGCACTTGAAGTGAATTTGAAAATAAACGTACGCGCTATTAAGGGACTAACACTTTCGCGTCCGTAATTTATAAAACAGAAAATGGGGAATTATCTACCAATTGTTTTGAAGGGGCTCGTGTCAACTATTGACATTAATTCGGCACTAGTGAAATTTTTGTACATTTTCACTGTGTGTGTGTGTGTGTGTGTGACATCAGGACTTGACCCAGATCTTATACTATCGCCTAAACCATGCCATTTAATTTTCGTAACTTTTTGATGTCAAATTCGGTTTTCTTCATGGTGCAAGCGACATTTTCGAAGAAAGTTTCCCTACACTTTTTTTCTGTTAATAATTAGTACCGAAAGAATCTCTTTCGTTGATAGAAACCCTGTACGCTCCCAACTGATGAAAGCGGAAGAACGCTATTCGTCCTGAAGAGCCGATAAAAATTGAAAATTAATTTAAAGAGTTGCACGATTTAAAAGTTCCCCCGCCAATTTAAATCGTCTTTAGCTAATGACTAATTCTCTGTATCGTAATTATTACGTCATCCGAAGTACAGCTATGATGGAGAAATTTCGATAGTCTAATATATTTAATTGCTTATTTCGTCTATTATTGAAATCGAATCCATAACACGGAAAACTTTTCAATTCTGTGCTGTCCGAGTCTTGTGATTCGTTCACAATTTTTAATTATAAGTATGCACGTGTTATTGATTAACACTGCACATTTTTTCACAATTTACCATATATTTTTATCTGTGATATTTGTCCTATTTCATAGTTTCTTTTACTATAATACTTGTGCGTTTCATTAATACACTTTCCTATTTTTATTTATTATTATGTTTTCTTTTTTTTTTCTAATCCTCAGTTTAATTATCTACATATATATATATCTACATATATATATATCTACATATATATATATATATATATATATATATATATATATATATATATATATATATATGTTTCAACTATAGTTCTGTAACTACGTATGCAACCTCAACTATTTGCGGTATCAGGGAATATGTTTTTTATTTTGTTATTGTTCGTATTTTTAGCACACTTTGTAGGGGAAGTTTTCACAGCCATTATTTATTTCAAGATTTTTGTTACACTTTTTTATTTTACGCTACTAATTAAATTTGTTCTTTTACAACTCTACTTTAAGTCGATAAACTCTGTGCTCCTTTACACATAATTAAAATAAATACATTTTTCCCTCCAGCGGCTATCTGGTGAGACCAAAAAAAAAAAAAAATCACTACTTAGTAACACTTTATTGGCATTGACATTGAAGAAAAAAACAAACAATTCAGCTAATCTTCCGGCGGATCATTACTATTTATCGAATCAAATTTATCGATACATCAGCGAAATAATCATATTTTTTTTTTCTTTAGGCTCGTCAACCAGGGGACCTTTACTCAGAAACAAAAGGTAAGGAAAGAAATCGGTTATATTTCGATCCGATCAGAAATTTTATCTAAAAAGGAACAAATAGCAGGAATAATTAGTGGGGAAGGACATAGGATATAGGATATAGGAAGCACAATAAGGAGTAGGAAGTCCAAGCTTCAGCAAATAAGAATATACAAGGCAGAACGTTCCACCGAAAAAGATAAACACTGTGGAAGAACACATGCTCGGCGTCGCAAATAACTTCATCATCCGGATGATGGAGAGAACAGTGTGGAGAAGAAATCAAGGAAAACCGAAATTTAGATAATGGCAGCAAAGAATAGCCAAAGTGCATACGAACAATGTGGAAACAACATCAGAATATCGAAGAAGAGAGGCATGCAAAAGAAACCATGAATATGCAGAAAGAGTAGACTGAACTAGCCGGTTAAAAGAACAACTGTTGAGAAATAATCATACTTTTCACTAATTTAGTAAATGTTCGCGATAAATTTGTTGGATCGATGAAATTTTCATTGTCATTCTTTGCAACTTCTAGTTTTTAACATTATTATCATACCTTTAAATTCTTAAAAAACGTACGGATAAGACCTTTACGACCCTGTCTCACTCGAATATAAGCGGGGAAAAGAAATTCTGAAGCAAGTGCAGGCGTTTCAGCCCCTGACCATTCGCAATTCTTATCTTCCTACCTTGCAGTTCTGGGAAAAAAGACAAGTATTACTCCTTGATTTTTACATTTCTTGTTTTGACTCTACAGCTTTACAGTGAGAATCATACGAGCACACAACTTTCGGCCCTCCCATAGTTTTAAGTAAATAAAAAGAACAAGACCAAAAAACGAAAAAAAAAAAAAAAAAAAACGAATCGGAAAACAGAAGAGAACAAAACGTTCGTTGGTTCTGTATTAGTACGTTCGGTTGCATTTAGTACATTCAGTAAATCAGGGAAAAGCGGAAAAATACATTTATATCTTTGTACGATAATTCGAGAAATGCAGCTCGGCAAAGCGAGGGTTATTCATATACGGTCGGAGTCTGGATAGCGAAAGTTCGCTACTGCCGTACTACTGTATTATAATAAATATAGGCGAACATATTGGGGCGTAGCCAATTCTGCAGTTCGCACTGCCGGAGAGCCGGTGCCATATCTGTCCGAATTTATTTACGCTATTCCGATTCATTGATGGAACAGAAAGTGCCTTCGTAGCAGCCAACTGTTCCCCGTACAAGCACCAGTCAAACGGCGGCGCGCAAGTTCAAATTTCCCACCACTCTAATCGCTAGGAATCTTCTCACTTTTCTTTCCTCCGTCGAAACAATAATCATTACAATGCCGCGTTTTCCATCAACGTTTTTGTCCGATTTTCAAATGAAGTGACAACAAATCGCTCTCCGTATAATAATATTCATGAGCGATTTCTTTTACTTCCCGATTGCGAATGTTCCGCATCTTTTCCCGCATTCTGTTTAGTAGCAGCGGTGAGAACATTGACGGTCTCGCAAATTCTCTACACTGCTGAGAAATTAGCATACTCAAAAATCCGTTCATTCGGTTTGTTGTTTTTGCTTCAAATCTAAGTCTGCATTGCGAATGTTTGTGTTTACCTATTCCGGTTGGTCCCTTGAGTGTCGAGCGCTTTCGAGCCGGCAGGGGAAACATTAATTTATCGCGATACGCGATTACTATTATTGATTTGAAATTTTCCTCGTGTTTAATTAAATCGAATGAATGCTTCGATGTGAAAACATTATTCCACAGCAGATACCGAGAAAATATAACGAAGGACATGAGAAGAAGGAGAAAAATGAGATTTGACGGTCAAACTACGAAAATCCCCTTGTAACGTCAATCTAGAAAATCACGTGTTACATTCCAACGTGAAACAGCATTTTCGTTTCCGGCATCTCGAAAACTGTTTCATTTTCTTTACTTAAAAATACGTTCATTATTATGTTCCTGTTCAATTACACGTTTCGATTTCCAAGTGATCCTGGTTGCCTCACATCACTGTATTCAATAATTTTCTCTTATGTTTCGGGTAACTTCTATTCCGGTGACTATTATCATCGTTTCAAATGTCATCGGGACTTTTTGTCCAGTTCCCTGAAACACATGTTCCAAACGGAATTTCGACCGAATCACGGCCTCTCGTCTATGAATCTAGAGGCAAATTTATCTAGGAAATATTTAGGGTAGCGAACTCATCAATACCCCCTAGTCATCTTTTACACTGCATTCACGCAAGATGGTTAGCCGAGCCCAAAAAAAAAAAAAAAAAAAAAAAAAAAAAGATCTCCTAGTAGTTCGATAAGATTAGACTTACCATTAGAAACAAATAATTCGACTAAATCTGACCGGGGGGGACTGATGGAAGTAGTTTTAAGAAATATTTGCCGATCGTCTCATGAAGTTCGGCTCTCCATTACATCACCTATTTCTCTTAGTGTATCGATTCGGAAGAAATTAAAATCAATCGGAGGAAATCAGCTTGTATTTTATTTGTTGTTTTTTTCTTTTATAAATAAATAAGTTGTGGACTTCGCAGAACTAGTATGCCCGTTGCGTGAGTGCCCGACACCCTTTTTTTTTTTTTTTTTTTTAATTTATTTATTTATTTTTTACATATAAAGCTTTAATGTGGTTAGCGGTGGAAACCATTCAACTAAGTTTTTCGTTTCCTCCCCTACATAATCTTATCTTAACATATCATAATATTAATATAAATTGATATTGTATTTTCTGTATTGCAATTCCTTTTTCGCCAAATTATTGAATATATTTATTTTTTCCATCACCAGTTCTCCACAGTCCTCCGCGATCTTCAAGTTTAAAATGTTACATCCATTTAGTACATGCTGCACACTATTCGGCTCGATTTGCATCTAATGCAATTTTCCGTTTCTGCTCTCTTGAATCTTTAGGGATAGATTTTGAAATTCCCATGGCCTGATATAAATTATACATTGAAGAAATTTGGCGTATAATAATTGTTGTTTAATCTCTGCTTGAATGTTGGGAAAAAACCTTTCGTTATTCCACTACGATTCGTTCACACTGCTTCAAACTTCTCCACATATTCTTCTA
This sequence comes from Icerya purchasi, assembly GCA_039619475.1. Taxonomy (NCBI): domain Eukaryota; kingdom Metazoa; phylum Arthropoda; class Insecta; order Hemiptera; family Monophlebidae; genus Icerya; species Icerya purchasi. Next base: position 291,715,561 of record CM077115.1, on the reverse strand, counting down.
TGATAAATTTTTTGAATTGTCTGTCTGTTATTGTTATCATTTATTCAAATCGAACACATTACAAACTTAAATTAATATATGTCTAAGTAAATATATATATATAAAAATAAAGTACATACATTCACTATAGATACGCGTCTATATACACAAATACATAAAGATAGCTTATATATTAAAATTCGCATACATAATCTTTAAGAAGTACAAGCAGAAAAGTAACGAAAAAGGAACGACGCAAAAGAAAAAAAACAAAGAAGAAAATATGTAATCACATAGATGCATAGCTGAGCAACATCAATGGAAAAATTCGGGACATAGCTTGGTTTTTAATCTTTGCACCATTCTTTCAGCCATTTCCCTGCTTCCTTTTTCCACAGACTAAAATTATATTTTCGTATGATTGGGGATATTATTACTCGTTAATTTAATTAACACTTGATGATCTACGTTATCAATTCGTAGATTTGCCCCGCTAGGATAAATGTAACATATATTCTTATTATTCGAGTTTTTTCCCTCGATGGTAATATTGTTTTGCTATTAAATTCAATTAATCTATAATAAATACATCTTGGGAGACATTTCATAGTTTTCCTTTCACACATAATTGATCTAAAGTCGATTTATTTTCAGTGGGGTAGTATAAAAATATCTTTTCTGAATTTTACCTATTTTATTGATTTCCGTTTTCTTAGATATTTGGATTTCATATAGAATTCTAAATATTATTATTGCTTTATAGTATGTACGTAGTGTTCCTTACGAGATAGCACCTGCTCTAATTTACATTAAATACGAATTGACTGTGCTATTTTCGGATTTAAATGTTGAATGTGCTTTTTCCAGTTAAGGATCTATCGATATACATTCCCGAGTATTTAAAATTTTTTACGTTTTCTAAAGGTGGACATGAACATGAAATAGTGTTATTAGTTTCATAGAGTTCATGTAAGCATTCGTTATTATGAAGGTATGTTGGGCGGTAATATTTTCAAAGCAGTCAGTAGTTAATTAGCATTTTCTACAATAAGGGAAATCTCGTAACCGACTTCAGCGACAGCACCCGATAAACAAATTACAATGAACCGACGTAGCTGGAAGGGTAATGTAATTCGTCCGAAATCATCTAATTAGGCTCAAAATTTATTCATAATTCTCTGATGTCATTAGCATTGAGAGTGATATAAAGGCTCTACGTTTAGTATAACCGACTCACGTCTTCTGAGTGTTTCTTTAACTTCTAGCCACCAAATATCCCAGTATATTCTTCAAGAAACCATCCCTAAATTCGGTGTTTAAACATTTCTACAATCTATTGTTAATGAAGTACATTCCATTTAAACAAAATATGACCTTCCGAATCCTTTACCAGCCAGCTTTCTAGTTCCCCCGGTATTTGACAACAAATTAACTTGACACTAATGTATTTCTAACTTAAAATCTGATTGTGTTACTCTCAATTATTGGATACCTGCAGACGTCTAAAATTACTTTCCAATGACTATAAAGCGTTAATTTTAAGTGAAATAAATTACAGGTAGCAGGCATGTTCCTCAGCTTCCTGTTATATGCTAAGATAATTTAACATTATCCACCGCTACACACTACCAGTTATTTTACAAGCCCATCATACAGTCTCTTGTGGTAGTATTTTCGCATAATTTCCGCTTTTCCAACGAATTACAATCTCTGCTTTCTCTTCGGAGCACTATCTCACTTCTTAAACTTCCTTATTATCATTCCGAAATCCTTTTCTTACCAATTTTTAATAATAGTTCACTTTCTATATTCCCCGACTAACATTTTTTTCTATTAATGCCAGCGTCTCTATTGAAGTTAACAGTCTCTACAGTAATCTCCAATTAAAAATGTATGCCTGTAACAGCTAATTTTACGATTATGCAGAGGTATATAAGTCCCAGACAAACCGTTCATTATTATACTGTCCGAGTGAAAACATTTTAAAAAACGTTACCGCCTACTGTCTGCACCTTTAGAATGGATGGCGTAATATCCGCTGTCCTACAACCTGAAGTTGACGCTAGAATAGTCCAGTTACTCGAAACATAAACCTGAAGTCTAACATAAACATTTTTTTATAACGTTTACTAATCGGCAATGCAATAATATATTCGAAAGCTTCTAATAAATCACTCCTAATAATTAAAGAAGGTACAAAAAATAATTTTACATATCTGTTTACATATTTTTCCAGTAATCCGAATGATCCGGGACCAGCACAAGATTCGTCGTCAGCACAACACAATCGAAATGAACAAACAGAGAAAAATCGTGTAAAAAATATCGAATGGACAGCTTACGAAGCAATTCACAAAAAATATTTGAGCTTCGGTAATTTCTTTAATATACTTTTCGCTTAGCTGTTTTAAGAATTTCAAATGAAAATTAATAGTCCGCGCGCAATTTACAAAAGATCAGTCTTTTAACCCGTAAGAGGTCGCGCCATGTTTTATAACGCAAGAGGTCGCGCCGGTCTTTTCGACCGGGTTTTTTATGTTTCTGAAAGAAATATTTCGTGTTCACTAGTTCTTTTATTCCATTTTTATTCCTTTTTATGTTGTTTTGTTTTATTATTTTATCACGAATTAACGGGATTTTAATTCAAACAAATATATATGTTTTTAACATGTTATAAAAATAGCTTAATTCTCAACATATACAAAAAAATTCTAGAAAGAAGTATAAATAATAATAAAATACGGTATTGTTAACACTCACTACTAGACTTTTCTTTGTTTTCATTTGCGCATTTAAAACTTGCTGGAACTGGTGTGTTCTTTGCATACAAACACTTGCAGCTATTACACTGCGTTTTAGTTTTTTGTATTTTTGCGCCAATCACAAAAGTGTGACATCGCCCGGGAATATTTCGTTGATTTTTTTTAAATTGTTTTCTTCAACATTAATATTTAACTCTGTTCTTTATTCTGCCTTTCGTGTAAAATACTACGAATTCGAACTTTGAGTTCCCTGGATAATTTTTCCTTGAGACACTATGTATTTTTCAACTCATCTACACAGTATCTAAGTTACAAAATCTTAGCATCTCTGGTTTATTAGCTGCACCTGATTCTTCGGCAATTTTCATAGAGTAATGATAACAAGAGAACCACAATCTATATTAGGAACGTAAAACACAAAAGAGAATCAAACTGAAATAAATCGAAACGATATCGGTCGCGCCGGTCGAATAGACCCGTATGTGTAAGCTGAAAAAAAAAAAAAAAAAAAAAAAAAAAATGATATTCTAATCGCTGCTTAAGTACAATGGTTTTTATTCTAGTTAAAACTGTGATTAGTCCTCACGCTTATATTCTAGGAATAGCTGAGTTATTTTCGCTGGGGTAACAGCACAGTTAAAATAACAATGAAAATTTTAAAAGCCCGGTCTTTTAGACCGGGTGCGACCTCTTACGGGTTAAACAGTTACATTGATCGCAATAAATAGCTTCAAAATAATTTCCCCCATTTTGCGTGATTTCGAACGTTTTTGTTTTTTTCTCTTTTTTTTTTTTTCTGTCTAATTTACACTTTTCTATTTTTAAAGGAGAGATCTTTCGAAGCAAACCAGCAAAAAATAGTTAGTTTGTTATAGCGCTTTCCTATGGGAATTTCTGAAATTATAAAAATTGATATTTAAAGCATACTCTGTAGATGGCGCTGAAAATATTTACTTCTTAACTTTTTATGTTTCTTTTAAATACGCACTTAAAAATTTATTTCATTTTTTTTTGCTCTTTTTTTCCCCCCTATTCCCAATAACTTTAAGTAGAGCTGTTTATTTGTTTAATTTACAATTTTTCTATAATGATCATTACAGGCACATTCCAATTAAGTTTTTGTTTTCCCGTAATTCCATTTTACAATCATATCAAAATAATGTTTTCCTAAACTTAAATACACTACTATTATAAATTGAATTATCTCGTATTATTATATAATTGAATTTTTCTTACGATATATCACCACAAATTCATTAAACTCTTTAAACAGATTTCTAACCAATTCCGTAGCGTAGAAGTTATTCAAATATTATATTGCTATGGTTAGATGCCTTTTAATATGTGCCCAATATCATCCAAAAAGTTACACATCTTTTGCAATTTTCGTCAACGATAATTTTAAACTTATATAAATATACTACCCTAAATATATCTTGTCCGGATGTGAATTGTACGTTGAAAAAATTGGACACGAAGTCTTTATTATTTATTCGTTCTATGATATTTGGAAAATATTGTTTCACTAGCCCATTATAGCTGTCTAATATACATTTTGATATTTGCTCATATAATATTCATTTAAAATTTCTTTATTTTATATTAAGCACTTTATTTTCATAAATGTAACAAGGATATCTATAAATTACGTTATTGAAATTGTGATTGATTTCAACTTTATTTTTAATTAAAAAACATATTTATGTTTCTTTTTGCGATTCGTATTCAATGGGCATACTGCTGGTTCTCAGGAAACATTTAAGTATCACTTTGTCTTTAACATTTCAACATAAATAATACTACCATATATTATAATATTTTGGTGTAAAATAAATCGTATAGTTTATTGAAAATCGGTATAAACTTGTTGATTTTATTTCTGATGTAACTAAAATAATTGTAAAAATTCAAGTTATTATCTATAATAATACCTAAATATCTGATTTGATTTGTGTACACCTAATATTTAAACCGAAACTCGCTAAATTTAGGGCTTTTTATTGGATTTTGTGTTAAAGAGAATATAGTTTGATTTATTTACATTTATTTCAAGATTAAAATTCCTCGAGCTATTTCTCAATTTTTATGTAGACGTGATATATTTTGTTTTCCAGTCAATGTTTCGCTTTTATCTGTAATTACTGTAGCAATGTCATATCTACAAATGTAATTATTTTTATGTCATTTGCTAAGATTATGTTGTACATTTGTGACAAAATTATAATATTCTATAGTTACGGTCCTAAGACCGATTCCTGAGGTGGTAATCCCATAACAATTTTTTTTTTTTTTCTATATGAATAATGGTACGTCTGTTATCAAATTGCCTATTTATAATATTTAACATTCCATTATCGAGTCCTAATTTCTTTAATAGTTCAAGCAATTTATTTAAGTCGACACTGTCAAATTCATTACATTCGACGTAAGTAGACAGCAATTTAACATTTTGATTTTATAGTTCTTTATAGTTTGAATAATGTCGCATACAGTTAATTCTAATGACTTGTTCTGTAATACGCGATATTGGTTATTTTTTATTATATCAATTTTATTCGCAAATTCCTTTAATTTGTTTAGTATACCATTTTTCGTGGATCTTACTAAAATTTGATATTAACGAAATTGCTCTATATGAGCTCGACATCGTTGTGTATTTACCAGTTTTTGGTAATATCACCGTCCTCATTATTTTCCACTTTTCAAAGTAATAATTATAATCAAATAATAAATTAATTAACTTAGTTATTACTTTAGCCCATTTATCATTAAACTTCCTTAAAAATCCGTTTAAGATTTCATCCACTCCTGTTGATATTCTATTTTCAAAGTTCCTAATAATACCACTAATTTTTTCTTTATGAACAATATTATTTACATCATTATTGTCATTATTTTTACTATTTGTACTCTGAATGGTTTCGATGTTTTATATAATTTAGAATTTAATAATTCTACCTTATCATTGTCCGAGTGTGCATAATTATCTAACGTGGGTATGCAAACATTTTCATTTTTACTCATTAAAATTGTATACCGTAACCCAAATACCGATTTATCGTTTAATAGTTTTCTCCCGGTCTGCATTTTTGCTAATTTAATAGCATACTTATATTGTTTAAATTTTTCCATGTAATTATCATAATATATTGTTTTTAAATTTACCTTCTTACATTATTTACAATATATTTTTGGTTTTGTAAGCTTGCATTCTACCAATAAACTGTAGATTTTTGTTTAATTATACTTGAGTGATGCAACACCGTATTTAGGTAGTGCTGAAATTTATCTAACCAATTTTCAATCGAGTTTGTAGAATTACATGATACTTTTGAGTCTATTTTATATGAAAATTTCCCTATATTTGTATCTAATTTATCATAATTGCCGTAATGTATTCCTTGTTGCCCTTATACATTGCTTGAAATTACTATGATTAATTTCATGAGACACAGTCCGTGGTTTAAATCGCAATATACGGAATCCAAGCCACCACGGATATTGTCCATCGATTTGTGTAGCAACTTAGAATTATTGTATTCCCGCCGTAAGTTATGATTGGAACTCTGTTGCATCGACCATGGTAATAGGCTAGATAAAAGTAATGCTTAATAACAAGCTCGAGAATTATTTTTTAACTGTTTAGTTGTACATATATAGTTGAAATTTAAGTCTGCAAAACGTGCACACGTACTAGTTTCTTTTCAATATCTAGACGAAATTTTTAATAAATTTGTTAAAACCGACGGATTACTCGGGATTAAATAGCGATTTATTTGGACAGTTCACGCGAAAGGGTCAGTCAACCTGCGCGAGCTGGGTCCCTCAGATGTTTGACGTAAAGAAACAGGGAGTGTGAAATTGAGCAAACAATTTTTGAAACGTTATCGTCAAGAAGGCAATTCTTGTCTTCGAAGCATAGTGACTGGGAATTAAATATGGATATTCCATTACGATCCCGAAAGAAAAAAAGTACTCAGTGGAGCACCGTCACCAAACCTCTCCTTGCGTCCGAAAATTCAGGCCGTTAAAATCAGCCAGAAAAGTCATGCCGACCTTTTTCTAGGATGCTCCTGTCGTCGTGTTATTTTCATAAAGAATACGTGGCACTACTACCAGTTGGTCGAACAGTTACTGTGACACAACATTAAAGAAACTAAAGAGAACCGAATTCGGAGGATTCGGCCCATTTTCACTCATTCTACGCTGTATCGCGACAAAGCGCGATCTCACTATAGCGCTCAAACGAATGCAAAGATCGAGCGCTTGAATTTTGAAATTGTTCCGTACTCCTTTGTAACCTCAATTTAGCCCCATGCGATTTCTACTTATTCCGGCTGCTGAAGAAGGAACTTTTATGGGGTAATCAACTTAAATTCGGACAGCGAAATTTAGAAATCTGTTAATGAATGGTTCGGTGGAAAAGGCGAAGAATTTTTTAGCGACAGATTCGAAAAATGGATTTACGTTTACAAAAATGTATTGAACCAGAAGGACGTCTACTACATTGATAAAAGTATCAATATCAATGTATGAAGAAATGGTTTTATAAGCTAATGTAACGGAAACTATGAAATTAACGGTTGTTAATCCACTTACACTTTTTCAATAACATCTAATCTGCGGTATTCATCTAAATTAAAATTACGTATGCAAGGAAACTTTTTAATTAATTAAATACGCGCCGTACAGCGCACATGTAACTTACAGCGATAATAAAATAGACTCGCCCAAATTGCAATTATATTATATACATATGTATGTACACGGATAATTCTAGATAAAATCACAATGTATGTATATCATATTATTTTCTTCTTGAGCCATTCTAAAATCGCGTCACAGCCAGCTAGAAACTGATAAAATCAGTTGCTCGAGTAGTTGTGCTGCGGTCCCTTGCTGGACAATTTTCTATTTAAAAATATACATATACCGTAACTTCAGAAACCATCTCGGCGCAGTCGCATAGTGGTATTTAAAATTTTCACGTTAAGCTGACCATCCATCAGAGAAACGCGACCGCGACAAAACTGCGACCTGATACATCTATCAAGTTGCAGCATGTACTTTTAGATAAGGAACTATCCTTCCAGACGATGATGACGCGACCACCATGCAAACAGGTAGGGTACTATTGATCGTTTAGTCTCTAGCCGCACTACGATATGTCAGTTCGATCCGCATGCATAAAATGGCTGAAGTAGAAAGTAATATTAAATTTATTTAGAACAAATTAGATGAGTTTAATTTAACTTCTGTTTATACTGATTAAGTGAAAAACAATAGCAAATTTATCAAATTAACTGGGCAATTTCCTCGCCTGTATAAATATAATCTAGGCGAGTGCTGTATGTTACTGAAAAATTGGAGGGATACATTCCGTTACAGAAAATTCATCGCAAATTAAAGCTAACACGACTAAAGAGCAGTTCCGACGGTAGTAGTGCGAAAAAAAGAGGAAAGAGGATAAATTAACTGAAGTTGATAAGACCTTAATCACTTTTGCTTAAATCAAGAAAAATAGCCAATAAGACACTGAATTCTCGGAAACGGTTTTTTGAAAGCCTCGTTCGAGAACTGGAAGAGATAGCCGGAAAGTACATTTAGGTTAATTAAGCGAAAAGATTTAAAATTAATCGGTTCACTAACGAGCCCTCTTACCGAATTTTCCATTAAAAGTTCTATTACGTCCTATTCACCACATCTTGATTTGCTGTCCCCTATTTTTCCAATCCACAATCTGTTTCATTCAGTTATTCATTTACTTACAATGTAATGCTCTTTAAATTCAAAGTCACTAGTCTTCTCCTTTATCTGTTGCAAAAAATATCTAAAACCAACCAACGCTATTTCATCATAATAATTTTCATTTTTATTATTATCGTTTACGGTTAATTTCGAAATACTAAAGTTCCGGATGTAAAAATTATATTTTTCAAAAAAAACACTCGAAAACTACGTAAGTCTAAGCGGACTTTTACGAAAACAAATACGGAGTCCTGAAAAGGACTATTTGGTCAAAAAAATGGTTATGAAATTCGAATTTAAAAACATTAAAATACGGGATGCATAACGAGGGTGACAACGGGAAAAAACAACCGAAACACGTGGAAAAGAAACAACAACAAAAAAAGCGGACTTACTACCAGTAACGCTGGTCAACAACAACCCAAGTAAAAAAGGACTCGATCGCGAACGGTTGACGAGCGGCCATATTTAGTCCTTTTTTGCGTAGTGCCGCGGTAAACAAAAATGGTGGCTAGATCTAAATAACCAAAAAACGTGTCTCTGGCGAGAAAATAATATTAAAATCGAAATCGTTAAGCGGACGCGGCGTTTAAAAAATATTAAAAATAAATTAAAATAAATAGTGATTAAAATAGTGCAAATCTACTCTAAACAATTATCGTTATTTTGTAATCCCCCTTTCCTTTCTATTTCAGTATAGTAAAAAATAAATGTTTTTCATAAGTTCGGGAAATTTTTAAGAAAGAAAAAGCAATATGTGCACAGCCTGTTTATCATATTTTAAGCCTCAAATGCTCCGTCCGCGGTCGTATTAGCTTTCATGCGGAGCAGCGGTCTGTACTATCGCGTTTAATCCCCTTAAGTAGGCTTCATGTGCTGTAATAACCCCGGTAGTTAAACACGGTACATGGAAACCCCTCATATACACCTTTAGTTTAAAAAAAAAAAAAAAAATAAAATAAACATTTTGAGCTCGTATTAGAGCTGTAATAATATCTCACTAATTATTAAATTATTAAACTTTTTTTTTTTCATTTCTACATAATTATTTATTTTAAGTGAGTTGTGCCGATATTTCCACATAACTAAATTAAAAGTTTAATTAAGGTTACCGTGTAAATTTTATTTTCTTAATTATTTAAACGGCAGAATAAAAAACTTCACTTACGATGAGAATCAAATCAATACTTTATTCGTCAATGCCGATAAGAATTATCAAAATGTGAGCAAATAAGTAAAGCCTCGGAAAGATACCATAAACGCAGAATTAAACTTTTCAGTATATAATAAGCCCCTAATTGGGATTTGAGGAGAATACTGCGACCCGGTTGTTTCTTTCGTTTTAGAATAATTCGTTTTTATTTTCTCAGATTTCTCTTGCATAACCAAATTCGATTTCAGATAAGGTATCTCTGTCTGGGAGCAACATAAGGCTGAAAAACTCGCAAAAACCTACGATCCTTGTATTCTTTCACGCAAGCTGTTATGACACGGATGAAGGTCCGTGGTTTTGCAAGACCAAAAATAAAAAACCAGTTCTATTGAAAAAGTTGTAATTTTTAAAATCATAGACACATGGTACTGCCGCGAAAGATGGAGAAAGAAATTTATCCACTAGAAACCAACTGAATTTAAACGCGGTTGGTCCTTCTGTCAACATTCCGACCGTTGCACGATAGAATAATAACGTCATTCATTAATGACATAAATTTAACGAGTCGACGAAATGCGTTAACATTTACAATGTGAAATTGTCTTTCTGCTGTACCATTATTAAAAATGTATTAATTCGTTTTGCAGATACAAAAATTAAACTGAAGAATCACTACAGAGCTCATAAACTGTCGTTCTGGCTAAACTTAATTCCGGACTTGCATAAATCGGGATCAGACGATATTCCACCTTCCCATCATCAAATTCAACCGGAAGAGGTAAGTGAATGCCCTCGATCGCTTGCTAAACCATTTTAAAATATGTTATAATAGATTTTCGAATGTACAATCGTATTCTATCATTTATAACGGATACATAATAACGATTTAAATTTCCTCGAACCGGATATTTTTTAAAAATTTGTCCTCGCATACAGTTTTCAACATTATACTAATTCTCTTCAGAAATGTTATTTTAGATCTAACCTGGCTGGTTTTTTGAAATTTTAGCAAGCAAGTCCGCAAAATAAAATATTCCCTCAAATATTTTCTGCGACCACTCGCGGTATTCATTCGCACGTACTTTATTATTGATGAATGTCGTCCAGCAAATGCATATCGATAGATTGCTCTAGCATCATTCAGTTTTTCTCTTCATTTTATATAGCAGTAAAACTAATCGAAATTACAAAAAATCATACAAAATTTATAAAAAAATCCAAAAACCGAGCAAGAAAACTGTAATACTTTCTTTGCATCTGATTCTATTAAAATTTTCTTCCAGTATATAGAGCAAACGAATATATTCGACCAAAACCTAAGATGAAAACCTTTGCATAGCGGAAGAAGATTAGACGATGGGACTTTTTTAAAAAGGAAGTGAGAGGAAGCAGCAACCCGAGCTAAGGAGGCTACCGTTTCATTACCCTACTTTCTATTACCTTGTAGCTAACGGCTAAGAACAGATCGGTACGGATGGAGAGATTTTCCGAGGAAATTACTAATAAGACAGCGTATGAGAAGAGTAACAAAGTCACAGGATTGAATAGAAAAATAAGAAGAAATGACTTAGAAAGTACACGTAGAATTAGAGATAATCAAGTAACTGGAAAAGGAGCATGATGAGGAAATATAAACAATGCAGAATAAAGAAAAACGAAAAGATTCCAAAATGTTAATGTCTGAAAGAATAAAGAAGGCTCCAACTCCACTCGGCCCTTTCGAACCATCTTTAAAAATGGTCCTACGGCAAAAAAATAAAGAATAAATAGTACTACGAAACAACAAATGTTTTGGAAAGCGATTTGGAGATGGTGGTGAAATAGAATATTTTAGAAAAGATGAGCGAAGTTGAAAGAAAAGTAGAGAAGGTTATTAAAAGAAGCTATATAAGATGAAAAAGAGCTTTAGAACAGGGATTTCCTTGAGAGTAAAGCGCTGATTTTGCAAAATAACGAGATAGGAAAGGTTGAAACTACAAGAAATCAACTGTAAACGTTAGAAAATAAACGATATCCTAATTAGGATGTGTGAATGAAAGGGGGGGGGGGGGGGTTGCTGGTATTAAAGAAGACTTAAGAGTAGCGAGACAGAAACAAAAGCAAGAATTTTCTACTACATCCAGATTTGAAGGTACAACTATAGATAAAGAAACAATAATCAAATTTAAAACGGGTGAGGGATTTATACAAAAAGTAAGGAGAAAAGGTCGCCTCCTAATTTTTCGGGAGAAAAGATTTTTAATAAAGGAAAGGGAATTAATGTGTTTGTAGAATGGCAGACGATTATTAGGGAATATACTAAAATAGTAGAAGCAAACCTTGCGAGGGATAAGTATGGGGTTTAAAGATAGATAGACTGAAGCGGGATTGTAAGAACGAAAGGAAAAAACAATACAAGAACATTTTCTAGAAGAAATGGGTAAGTGTAATAAGAAAAGAGATTGCTCCAATATAGTGAAGGACGAATTGACTTTCTCATTTGCATCTTTAATATTATCAAATGAAAAATAGATTATCGTTAAAAAAAAAAAAAAAAAAAAAAGGAATAGGAGCTTGCAGAAAGAGAAGCCGCAGAAACAGTATAAATGTTGAAAAGAGACTTAGGGTCCTTCAGAAAGACCACGAGAGACGTCTTTGTAGCTTGGAAAAATGGAGAGGAGAAATGAATAGAACGATTCAACGTAAGATTTCAAATGACAAATTGGAATGTTGCTTGATTTCATTTTATCTCAAAGAGTGGAAATGTGTACATTATTAAAAGTGTTAGTGACATCAATAAAGGTAACCAGGATATATATTCTTTGTTAATGAAAGATATCTGGGAAACTACTGAAATAATCAGCGGCGCCCAAACTTAGACGAATGTCAAATATACGAGCAGGGAAAACGTTATTGCGCATTAGCCACCAAACAAAATATTTATAAAGCATAGTCCCAAATAATTTTCTGAGACACGTACTAGAGCGATAAGACATAGGGAAACGTTTCCTACAAGGAGGGTGTACTTTCTGTAGAAAAGAAAGAGTTAAACTTAATTCGTAGAAAAAATAATCAAGCAGATATTTAAGAACCACGTAGGGTATGCCATCAAGAACCGGAATGAGATTAGACAATTCTTCGAGAACTGATTTTAATTCATTAATATTAAAGGAAGAATAAGAATAAAATAATTTAGAATAATTTACTTTAATAAATTAAAATAAATACCTCAATTTAAGAAAACGTTTTCGGCAATTAACAATACAGAGTGTACTCAAATAAAATAAAATTTGCGATGGACTTTTTAGACTTTAGTTTACTCTGTATCGATAATTAATGATGGGCTATGCCTGAAAACGGTTCTAAAGTAAGTTATTTTAACTTATTAAAGTAATTTAATACTTATTTTCGTTTGTTAGCGAGGTATTTATTGATTTTATATTTATAAATATTAACAAACAGCCAATGAATTTATTTACAAGTAAAGGAAGAAGTTAGAAAAATGAGAAGCAGCGTTCACTTTAAATGAAAACAGATATAACTCATCAACGTTAGGAACATACGGTGGAGGGACAGCGTCAACAAAAAGTAACAGATTACTAATGGGTCGGAGCACTCCTTGGATGGAAATTTAAATGCTCTGGCCATTTTCGAAATAGGACTAATTAGAGTAGTTTTAAAAAAGGAAAGAACAGAAATGTTTCCGAGAGAACTTCTTAAAGGATGTAAGAATGTGTCTAGCTCTTACACGAGCCCGTTTGCGAGTAAGGAAGTTCTTAAATGTAAGATTTGAACGAAAAACTCAAAAGGTGCCGCGGCTATAATCGAGTGCAACGCTGCATTCCTCGTTCCACCAAAGGGAAGAGTCTGTTCTATAACGATTGGACAACGGTAACTGACGGGGAGGAGAAAAAAGTGAGACAGCATTCGTAACAAAATTTAGGAATAGGTTGTAATGTGATATGAGAACCGTATAGCGTGATAAGGAGCTTAAAATCAACTGCGAAACGGAAAATAGCTCAGTCCGTTTTGAATAATTATAGTGGCGAGGTTTGAAATAGACAAAAATAGGAAGATTCGGAAAGGTTATTAGAATAGGAATATCATCACTACCATAGAAACCCATAAGAGTCGACCGGTTATAGTTAAAAGCAATAGTAAGAGACGAAAAAGTTAGATGGAACGAAATAAATAGATGATCTCTTGTAATACGTAGGAGAGGAATCGTCGAGAGGAACTGTACATTCAAAAAGGATGATATTTTCAAGAACAATCCCATTGGTGTTACGGTTTGAGCAACCACATAAAGGGGATCGAGCATTCCAGTCACCGCCAATAATAAAACGGTTGAGGGATGAAATTAAGAAATTTAATGAGAGGAAAGTGGGAAAATCACAGCTCGAAAAAACGAGACTATGTTAAGCAGACGTGCACAATTCAAAGCGATGCGAATGTGTACCATGTTACGTAGATAAAAACTGGAGAGATAATTTTAAAGAAAATTTCGTGAGATTTTTAAAAAATGCTATTCTTAATAACGACTGCGGATCCACCGTCACCATTGCCACGATCACGCCTGATCACCGTAAATCCTTTTAAACTGCTAGTTATATGCTATCATAATAATTTCTCCGAATAAAATGTTCCGGATTTGTAACAGACGCCGCTAATGAAGTTTTGTAGACTTCAAAGCTGTAACAATTCCATTTTGTAAGATATTAAAAATAGCAGGTACGATGGAGTTGAAGAGGGAGAAGGAAAGAGACAATAGAAATATTGTAAAGAGAGGGAAACAAAGGAGAAAAATAACGTAAGAAGTGACTATCAGAATACTAGTAGATAGAATAAGTGGAAGAATAACTGAAATATGAGATAAGCAAATGAGAGAAGGAATAAAAAAAAACAAATGGATAATTAAAAAAAAAAATCAAAAGATAATGAAACAGTGTAGGAGAGAAAGAAAGCCGAGGTCAACAGCGTAAGTGGAAAGACGGAGCAGATAAAGGAAAGAAATAGTAATTATACGTAAAATGAAGCCCGGCGATAAGGAAGTGCTAGCAGTTAACCGGACAAGGGGCATTCTCGGGTGCTAATTTAAGGAAAACGAAAGAATAGTCGATAGTAAGAAGAAGGGATTTTATGGGCATCGGTGTGCGCATCTGGTGTCCGTTGCAAGTAAACTATAAATGGAAAAAAAAAAGAATTGAATAAACATTACAATTTACGGCAGCAATTTCGCCATTGTGAAGGTAATACGTACCTATTCATTCGATTCCGGTCAGTTCTGACCGTTATGAACTGCGCTATCCATATTTCCGGTCTTGAGCTGTGTTGACTGCTGCTGCTATACCTCTAGTATGTTATAATACCGTAGAATAGTAGCAGTTAAAAATGTTACGACATCAGCATATTGGTACACTGGTCAAAGATACAAATAAGGTAAAATTATATCTGAGCTTGACCACTGCAGCATCAGAGTACATTAGATATAGCTAAGATAAAATTCTCGCCTCTAGGAAAACCGAAGGATTGTCTAAAAATTCATTACAAAAGAAACGTTAAAACTAGGAGAGAAAAGAGAAATAATAATCAAAAAGAAAAAAAACAAAATGAAAATAGATGAGTAAAAAATAAAAGAACAAAACGGAAAAGCATTTCTTCCGTTATTTTATGGTTGGAAATTGCAGTCTTCGATTTTCACTAAGGTACAAACTGTATTGCCTGACTCGAATTAGTTGGAATAATTCGAAATTTCGGAAAAGCTTATGTGCGGACGTGGGTGTGAAGGTGATGGCCATTTCATTGACGATTTAAGCGACCGCTGTTGCTTACTGGAATTCATTGAGAGCGACCCACTCTAATGAACTAGTTCATTTGTACGAGCAATTACGTGAAGAAATATTTTCACAGCGATTGCACCGATGCTTAATTAATTAGTTAACTGTTAAACGAGGCTCGTTTCTCAGTTTCTCATTCAGCGCCGTGCCGATAAATCGTTAAGCACTAAAGTCGCTAATTATTGTCCAGCTCCTTCCGCATCCCTCGGCCACTACAAATCATTAACCAGGCCGGCTAGGTTAACGCTTGTGATTTGTAAACGACACAAACGGATAATAATTTAACCAACGGCATTGTAAGTAATTTCGGTTACACGACTAGCAGTTCGATTTTGTGTCGGCAGTATGTGTACAGATCGAAATGTTAATTGCGCTGAATTTACTAACCTTTTTTTTCCCATTATTTCATTATGAATGAGAACATTTTCGAATTCTGCACTTATTCTATTTCCTTCGTTTATTTTAACACGTTTTACTGTTTGCACTTTGCCCACTCGACAGACACTAACACACCTGAATTCATTTAACGCTCACGACCGTATCTAATGTACACTTTTAACCATGGCGCATGTACAAATTCCACCATTTTCTACTCAAAAGCGTAACTTATTATACATATATATATATATATGTTTATATTTTATAACTTATTTTGTTTTTTAAATTTAGAATTCGTTTTTTTTTGTCTAAACACCGATAGGTTTTTTCCAGTTATAAGTCTGAAGAGAAGAGGATAATAAAGAGAAAGTGCTTTTATTCTGGCGCTGAACAGGTTAATCTATTTGAAACAGCAGCGAACTATTAATCGCGAAGATTTTAAGTTTTATTTGAACGTTATGCAAAACTTAATCCCGCAATTTCTGGCTCTTTATCCGATTTATTTTATATGAACATTATTAGCTCTGGAAAGATCGGTTTACATAAAGAATTTCATAAAAATACAAATATATATGTGTTTGTTGATGATATTGTCTTGTTAATGGAACATAAGAATTCAGAGATGGCGGAAAGATTATTACAAGAGGATATAGATAATTTTAGTAAATGGGCATATGATAGGAGGTTATGTATAAATATAAATAAATCTAAATTACTGCACATTCGGAACAGTACTAAACATATGATAAACGATCAGCGAATTACCCTCCATAATAATGATTGCATACATGAACTTCATATAAATAACAATACTCATTTGTGTTGTTGTCCACTGCTTGAGAACGTAGAAAATTTTAAATATCTAAGTACATATATATATATATATCGATATATCCTGAAACTGGGAAAAATGCATTCAAAATTTAAATTCGAAAATAAGACTTTTAATACTAGCTTTTTATAAAATAAAACAGGTTCTAGCATATCGCACACTACATATATACTATAATTCAATAATACTATCTAGAACTTTTTTTCCCCCTTTTCCCGAAACTTCGGGTAGGGCACATTTATTTACTAAAAAATATTAACTTATTATAATAATGGCATTAATATAACCCATCCAATTAAGTATTTGGTATTCGTCGCGATAGCCTAGTTGCTAGAGCACTTGACTTCCGTTATGGAAATCGCGGGTTCGATCCCGAGCGACGACGAACTTATTACAAGAATTAAATAAATAAATAAAATAATCGCTAATAGTCACGTGGAAGGCAATGGAAAACCACCACGTTCAACATCATATGCACGCTAGGTCAGTACACAGCAGACCCACACAGGACTGCATTTGTATATCGATGAATCAAACGATTACTAATCAGTTCCGAATGTAGTCTTCTTGCGTGTGTACACCTGCGTTGCATATAACAATTGCCTGGTACACTAATACTTATGTATGTATAGCTGAGATGTACGAATAGGTAGTCGCCAACGCTCAAAAGCTGAGTATGGCACTATAAAGAAGAAGAAGAGATTATATTAATGACCTTTTTTACAGTTTTTTTACAATATCTACATATATTTTTACTACTTACTTAATATAAATGTACATTATTTTTCCGGAATTTTATTTCTTCAGTTTCAAATTTGTTAAATTCATTAAAATAATTTTGTACAAGTTGTCTTATATCATAATTAAGGAGTCTATTATTATTATTATTATTATTATTATAGCAACCTTATAGTATATGAACAACATCATCTCTAAAATTACATATTACACAGTTGTCAGATTCAAATATCTTAAATTTATATAAATATACCTTAAATAGACCGTGCCCTGCTATAAATTGAACATTAAAAAAATTTGGCGTGTATTAATTATTTTTAAATCTATCTATTATACTTGGGAAAAATTGATACGCTATTCCATTATAATTCTAGAACTTTATATCGAATTCAACTATATTATGTGGGACTAAGAAAATGGAAATAAATAAAATAAGCAAAATACAGAAGAGGTGTTTGAAACTTACACTCCCTCACTGGATGCAAAAACGATTCTGGATCAACTTGGTGAAAAGAAAACAACGAAATGGCCCCCAAGATATATTCTATTATAGATTAGTAGAATTTAATGTCAATAATATAAAATCACCGTCCAGGCGAAAAATTCGATTAACAAAGAACCAAAATAATATATATTGCATCTATCTCCGGGGCGTAAATCTACGAATAATTCAGCTCTAATTAAACTAATTAGTGAAATACCCCATCATATATTAAACTAAAAAAAAACCTTGGTATGTGGAAAAAGGAAGTAGAGAAATGGCTGAAAGAATAGTGTAAAGAGTAAAACCCGAAGTACCTTTCGAATCATTCTATTTTATAATTTTATTTTATTGTTCTCTTTTTATTTATTTGTTTTCGTCCTTCCTTGTTTTTTTTCTTTATTTTCTTTCTTTTCTTTATATTTGAAGATATTTAGCTGCCCTCATGTTATGCAGATGAATATTTACGGTGTGTGTACGTATTTGTATGTGTGTACTATGTTATAATTGATATAATCTTAAGTTGAATAATACCATGATGTATAAGATAAGCCAGAATAATTGTAATTTTATATTTTGAATAAACGTTAATGAGAGTGTCGGGCACTCACACAATACTCGTCCTGTGAGACCCACAACTCATTTTAAATAAAAAAATAAAAAAAACAAAACGGTTTCCTTGGAATTATTGACAGAAAAATTTTTTGATGGAAAGAAAGACTGTCTATTCTGGCACGGAGAAAACAGAACAAACAAGTTAAGAAATGACACAATGAAAGTCGAACATAAGAACTCCGTTGTACCCCGTTCGTTGCTTAGTTATGATGTGATATTCGAAAGCTGTTTATAAGCCGAATATAAAATGTTCCCAAAACTACGAACACGACGTATTTGTTTAGATGTAGAAACTCGGTCCTTCGAAAGTCGTCATGGGCAAACCACTCTCCCGCAGATGCTGGTGTCCCATAATGATCATAGAATTAGTTTCAATTGACTTGTAATTCTTCGCAAAATAAAATAAATCGAGGACAGCACGGTAGCCCTGTGGTTAAGGTGCTTGGCAACCAAATCAGAGGTCACGGATTCCAGATTTGTCTCGTCCTAGATCCAAATCGCTCCCAGGTTTACCCAGCCTGAAATAGTTGAGTACCAATATTTTCTCTAGTTCCATTAGGCTTAGTACCCTATGAACCTTAAGTTCACAATTTATGGTACCTTACCAAACGTATGGAACTTACTTTTCTTTTATATATGTGCTTGCTGCTACCCATGACTTCTCCCGTGTATATTAATACCCGTCTAAATCTGCCCTTGAAAATTAATAAAAAAAGTTTTGTTTTGTATATAAAGATTCTTTCTCCCTTTCTGAAACATGTTTATCACAGTCCAACAAAAAATAGTCTTCACGTTTCATGTTTAGCTGAAGATTATCGATCTTTCTATAATCTGTCTGTCATGATCTAACAAAAAGTTTCGTTCACCTGAATAGCACACACAGCCATCATTTTGAAAAGGCCGAATTATTCACAAAGTGATCTCCCATAATTACACATTTAAGCAGAACATCTTCACTCGACCTCTTCTTCTCCATGTGTGCCGTCTAACAGTCTCTAGTCTTGCTTTCCATTGCTCGTCTGCTTCAGATAAACGGACTTCATTATTGTACACCCGAATGATTTGTTCAGATTTGTTTCCGGTTACCTACGACTTCGCCTGTATACTAATATCCGCTTAAATCTGTACTGAGAAATTAATAAAAAAACATTTTGTTTTATTTCGAATAATATTTATGTAAAGATTCTTTCTCTCTTTTGGGGGAAACATGTTTATTACCGTCCAACAAAAAAACTATTCAGATTTCACGTATAGCTAAAGATTATCAGTCTTTCTATAACCTGTCGTCTGCAATCTAACAAAACGTTTCGTTCACCTGAACAGCACACACTTTCATCGCTTTCCGAATTTTCTTGCATTACGGACGAAAAAATAAAAGCACGTGCCAATTCAGACCACCGCTGAATAAGGTAATCCATTAAACTTAATTAAAATGACTTACATTACCTAAAATTTAATCCAAAAAAGACGATCTGGCTCGACTTGCAATTAGTTAGTGGCGTGAATCATTAATCGGACCTAACGGCTACGAAATCGAGTAACAGTCAATTGATCTACTACTGAACTTTACTCTACCTTTGACGCAATTCACAACACTCTCTCTGTCCCGTATGGTTCGAAGTTTCGGTACCTGGCGAATTCGCGGACCACCGTCAACATTACCAGTCTCGTATGCATATTACATATACTTCGGCCGGCAAAGTAATCGACGCTGTTCAAAAAACCAGATATAATAGAATGGAATCGAATGATTAAATTCCACCACAAGTGGTGTAAAAAGCTATCGCCGCAAATACCGCAATGCCGTCATTCTTACATCGGAGGTGAAAATGACATTTTTCTAATACTTTTTTAAAAGATATACTTTTCTATAAGTACTATAGAGAAAGGATCTCAGTTAGGTGTCAAGGACTATCATCTTAGCTAAAGCTTTTTACATATATACATATATATACATATATATACATATATATACACTATTTCCTTTGTTTTTCCTTTCCTTATGTTATAACGCATTGTGGAAAATAAGGCAACATGACAGGTGTGTAAACAAACATTTCTTTTTTTTTTCATCAGAAATTTCGTACACAAAGTATATAGACACGGTAAGAGCATGTAAGGATTACTATCAGCGATACAGATACAGCCCGAGCGCATCTGCAGCAAATGTGTTGTACCTTTGCCATTTTTCCCATTCAAATTTTACTTATATCTCCTTCCTCGCATATATTAAACCGATAAATATCGTACCGACAGTTAAGCATTTTAGTCACCCTGTACATCTGAAATGGTATCTACCGTTTAAACAAAAGGTCGTACAGCTTCCTGCGCCAAGATTAGTTGTCACAATACATACCTTTTCCAGTTTTTTTGAATAATTCCGTTTTTATTCCTATTAATAACTATAGATTATCGAAAGAAAAAATTGAGCATATAAATTAATTATAATGTCACTTTAAGAATATTACATCAACTTTGGTAAATAATAGTTGTCTTCGAAACGCGTCGAGGTATTTGATAAATTAAATAATCGTTTTAAATTGGTGTTTAAAATGAATTACTGTACAATAATTTTCGCCATAAAAGGAAATAAACTTAAATTTCTCGATTGTAATAGCTGTGCTGCCCCTATTTCCTCCATGTCGATTAAATATTATTTATTTATTTGAAAAGTTCGTTGAATATTAATATGAAATATTAAACTTATCATCATCATTGGTAACAATATTTTGTCACGTTTGTTCAATAACTTAAAGGAAATTTTATTTATTTATTTAACAGGGATATACACAACAGCATGAATCCAATTACAGTGTATACATTAGATCTATATACATGTACATATAATAAATATATAACAACACACAAACCCTAAGCAAAACACACTTTAATACATACATCCGCATATACAGGCACACGCACACATGTAGACACACACATACGCCAATCACATATAACGCACATATGCATACACTCACCATGTAACACATAATAATACACATATGCCATATAATGAATTAATATGATTTTAACGAACGATCAATACAAAATAAATTTATTCCTTATGAACATAAAATATCTTCTCAGTAAGCACTCATTGCAATGAAGTTACACGCAAATTCATATATACGCACACACACACATACATCAACCACATATAACATGTACACATCTATGACACACACGGACGCACGTACTATGTGACACAAGCGAATTAATAAAAGTTATGTATTAAAATTTTTCATATATATCGCTAATATATGGAAGTGGGTAGAACTGTACACGCTTTTAATTAATTCATTGAGTAGTAAAATAATTCAACCATCTGCTTAAACTTATTCGTGTTAGTATAAAACATGTCAGTCTCCGATTCGTTCATTAAGAAATAATTTGTTATTTTTACCGCGGTAAAAAGAGGAGAATTCGTATCTTGCGTACATGCGCAATAATTGCATTTTTCTGGCCGTTAATCTGCGAACTCGGAACCCCCAACTTTTTTGAAAGTAAATTAACATCATTTATATAGTATACCAGTCAATAAATTACGTATAAATAACACAGCGGATGTTTTTCTTCTATTTTCTAATGTGGACATTCTGAACTCCTTCGACTGTTGTTTATAATTGAATGGAAACATATCACACTATAATGAAACTTTTAAAGTGCAGCCACCTTAAAAAAAGGCTTTCGAATCCTTTCAAGTAAAAGTATGTGATCCTTATTAGAAGAATCCCCTAAGACTCAACAAAAAACATAAATGGTTACTGCTAATTAGTAATAATAGTATATAATATACCATAATTACTAAGAACACTTATAAAAAACTGTAATGAGAAATTCTGTACAATTAGTAATAACTCGTACTGCAATTACTAACGGGAATAACCGAAATCTGGAAGATGCAGCTTATTAGAAGTGCGAATAGATTCATCCATTCAATCTTTCATCCGATAGCAACTTAGTGTATTGCAGGTATTTTCGAAGTATTTGAGAACGGTTGCAGTCATAGTCGTCATTAGGCGCCGGTATATTCAATAGTATTTCACTTAATAGCAAGAACTTTTCAATCCTTTTCATCTTAGACTCCTCCTCTTCTATAATATGAAATTTGTACGATTTTTCAAGCTTTAAAGATGTCATCGCGATTAAAGAAAGCAGATAAGAAATTTCGTAAAGAAGAGAAGCATACTCATTTTTCGATTAATCGTCTTTTATTTTCAAGATTTTTCTACTCCCAGGAACAACACTGTAGCACCACTAAACAATTTACGAATTGATTCTTCTTAGTTTAGTCGATTTCGTTGTGCCTATCTGTTTGCGCAGTATTTATGACAGTATTCTATATTTAATGTGCAAATATGCAAATATCCAAGACTACCCGTCAAACTGATCGGAATCGTTTATTTAAGCGCTTCATAAATGTAGTCTCAAGAATGCGCATATCTAGACATTGGTATTATCCTAAATGCGTGTTTGTTAGTACCCTACGCGCGAAAATATTAAACCAAATCTTTCATTTTTAACCAGTTTCATTAATCGCTACTTGCTATCGGATTCTGATTATTCAGTCAGTAGCCGAATTCGCAAAAATCATTTTCGAAGTTGAACTTATTCGTTGCACACTCGGCGGTGAAGTAATTAAACATTAATCCGGGCAGCATCACGTTTAATCAAACCGGACTTGGACAAATGGCCGCTGTAAACTACATCTTGCTACGAATTTTCAATCATCAATCACGCAAAAGGTGCGACGCGTATCGCTGATTTTGTACAACTTCTGCATTGCGCTCGGTTCGTTTTGCAGTCGTCGTCTCGTGTTAATTCATCAATCTGCCTTGCACACTTGGCCGCAGTTTATATTCATTTCTAAACCTACCTCCGATGCAACATTTTTCTCGATTTTCTTTCCACGCTGATTCCTAATCTGGCACTCTGCGAAGAAAAAAAAAAAGTAACATTAGCCACTTGTCAAACGGTCTCCTCGCTTCTTTAACACATCAGCTAATAGTGTCTTTGTGATATTGAACACAACAACAAGGCGTTACGAATCATCAAAAGAAAACGCCAATATCTTTTCGAAGCTCAGAAGTTCAGGCTTTGCAATATTAAGCGGAAAATTTTTTAACACGTCCTATTTGTATTTGTTAAAACCCCGCAGCTTCGAGAACTGTTTACAAATTCCGAAACAATCTAGAAAAGGAATAAAAGATAAACAGATACACGGAGGGTCTGACTGAAATCAACGCGATATTCGATAAAATGCTTTTTTACAACAAATAAATATCGATACTTGAAGGTTTATTATAAAAATGCACTAAAAAGTAAAAATAATTACTCCGGATAAAAAATATATATCAGAATGTTATAACACCTTAAGGGTGATATGGTAATTCTTATACAACATTAATACCTTAATTAGAGTTGGATTCATATTACATTTTAAAATAATAATTAAAAATTGCGTTAAATGTTCATTAAATTGTTCCTAGATATTGTAACACGAATATGATGCCAACTCTAATTAAGGTATTAATGTTGTATAAGAATTACACGATAATATCACCACTTAAGTGTTATATCACTCTGATATATATTTTTTTTTATCGGGAGTAATTATTTTTTACTTTTTAGAGCATTTTTAAATTTTTATAATAAATCTTCAAGTATCGGTATTTATTTTTTGTAAAACAGCATTTTATTTTTTACTTTTTAGTGCATCATTTTTATTCAATTAAATTAAAACATTTTAATAAGAACAGATATTTCCACGACGGTGTGAAAACATCAAAAGCTACATTTCCATGGTAATTTGGCAATTTTTTTTTTTTTTTTTTTTTTTTTTTTACATTGCACCGGAAAACCATAAGCAATGCTGATCACAAGACATGCTTAAAGGGAGTAGAGTGAAAGGGAGGAAAAGGGAATAGGAAACTGGGAACACCAAGGAAAAAGAAATAATTGGAAGGCCGATGATAAGTCTGGTGACCCCTATGGGACAACAGACTAAGTTTAAGGAAGATCAGACTCTAGTCATGGAGAGATAACATCAGGAGACAGTGATATCTAGTCGGCAATCCGTATTTACTAGGTGATCGGAAGTGCATCCCGACACCATTTTCTTCGTTTGAAACGTCTGGGCGGATTCCCTGGTACATTTGGTTGATACATACGGCTGATGTTCGGATTTGTACTGCACTCCAGCTTGTCGAAAAACTTCCTGTACTGCTCCACATAAATATCTTTTACAAATGGCACTTGCAAATCTGTGTGTAGTGTTAAGTTCGACACGTATCTTGGCGCGGAAGTAATAATCCGAAGTATCTTTGACTGCTCCCTTTGAATCTTCAATAGATTTGATGTTGCAGTTGTCCCGTACAGTTCCAGCCCGTACCTCCAAATGGGCGCTATCATTGTTAAATATAGTTGACGCTTGACATTTAAGCTCAAGGTCGATTTTCTTCCTATTAATGGATATAATAACCTACATCGATTAGAGACTGTTTTCTTAGTCTGAATGACATGATGCCGCCATGTAAGCCGTCTGTCCAAATGCATCCCAAGATAACGAGCTGAGTCAACTTGTGGGGTTGTTGAATTACAAATTTTCAAAACAGGACAGGTAACGTGTCTATTCGTAAATGTGACATGCTGGCTTTTAGCTGGGTTAAAACTTATACCCCAAAGCCGTGCCCAGTCTTCCATTCGATTTATATGACTCTGAACTGCAGCATTAGCATATACTGAATTTGTGTTTGATGCTAGTATCGCTATGTCATCAGCAAATGTGGCGAGCACAGTCTGATTCGATCCAGGCATGTCAGCTGTGTAAACCGAGTATAATACTGGGCCAAGTATGCTCCCTTGCGGGACCGACGACTGAATGTTATGTTTTTCCGAGATTGAATCATTAACTCTGACGGTAAATGTTCTACCATTTAAATACGATGTTAATAGCTTGTGCAGGTCAGAAGGAACGAACTGTTTGAGTTTGTATAGCAACCCTGCGTGCCATACCTTATCGAAAGCCTGGGCAGTGTCGAGGAAGACCGCCGAGCATACTTCATTTCTTTCAAATGTCGAAGAGATAGCGTCAACCAATCTATGGCATTGTTCAATAGTAGAATGTTCAGAACGGAAGCCAAATTGGTGATCCGGGATTATATGATATTTATTCAAAATTGGATGTAGACGACTTAAGATAAGCTTTTCGAAGACCTTTGAGAGAGAACAAAGTAAGCTAACTGGTCGGTAGGAGAATACATCTGTTTCAGGTTTTCCTACTTTACGAACCATTATAGTATTTTAAGTTAATAAATCTAACCCGATAGTGAAACTAATCATGAATGAAAAGCATCCATAAAGCTTCAATTTCCCGCATTATAAAGGATAACTCAAAAACTACCGGTCGGATCTTGATCAAATTTAAATGGGACCACATGAGAAACACCACCGTGCAAATAAAAGAAGAATAATCAAAATCTTTTCACCTAGAAGAAAGTTCTGTGGTAATACACATAAAAAAAAAATCAAAAAAATCAATACAGTCGAATTGAATACCTGCTCCTTTTTTTGAAGTCGGTTAAAAATTCAGAGCGCTCTCTTCAATGCGCTTTTTTCCTTTCCTTTTTTAGAACCTTCGAAACTCGCATTATACTTTTCTTTTTATCGTAAATAATTATCACATCAAATCAAAAATCTAATCAAATACACAGCTTATATTGGTATTATTAACACATAAATTCCCCCTCTATGCGCGAGCGATGGATTATTCAGACGGATATGTGTTAACCTCTGGAAGGAAACATGAAGATAACTGTTTACAAAAAAACAAAAGAACAAATATTTCGTTTAACAGAGGCAATAAAATAACGGTATAAACATATTTTCGTAATAAACATCTCACAGATAACTTTTACGAGATAATTATAATTACTAAGAAAACAGAAAAAATCGCCGCGGATAAGAATAATTAAAAGAAATAAAAATGTATGAAATATTTAAGTCTTCGCTCCATGTATCCACAGCAAAAACAGATAAGGAACTAAGAAATTATTGACAGACTAATGAAATTATGAACCGACCCAGCAGTCCGATACCTATATCTTGAATCAATCAACAATAACTTAGTTTTACTTAATGATTCTTCGCCTACTTTTTTCAGAAACGCTTCAGTTACTAGTTCTCTTGATCTTACCTTCTGTTCTTCTTCCATCAGTTTGCAACTTAGCTGGAGAACTTTGGATGGCACCTTTGGAAGTGATCACGTTCCTATCCTTATTTCCTTTTTTGATTTCTCTTATCTTACTGTTTCCAAACCTGCTCTTAATCCTCAGTGGAATCTATCCCGGGTTGACTGGGCTAGATTCAGCTCAGTGGTGGATTCCTACATCTCAAGAATACAAGATGTCCATGATTCTCAGTGCCAATATAACTCTTTCATCCTAGCAATTACTAATGCTCTTTCTTTGTCGTGTCCTCCTCCCCGTTTTCCCTCTCAAACTAAACCTAAATCCTTTTCCTATTTATGGTGGAACGATGAGTGTAAACGTGCTTATGACCTTAGTTCTCGAACGTTCAGAACCTTTCACTCCAATTCCACTTTGGAGAACTTTCTCGCACATAAACGGGCTAATGCTAAAACTAGATCTACAATAAAAGCCGCTAAGAGAATGTCATGGAGAAAGTACTGCTCTTCTTTTACACGAAATACTCCTCTCTCGCGGATTTGGAGTCTTGCCAGGGCTTTTAAATCTTCGTCTGCCGGTCATTCCTCTAACCACTTCCTCTCTGATGACAACCTTTCTATCTTTATCGACTCAATTGCCCCTCCTTATGTTCCATGCCTCGAGGAAACGATGTTATCGTCTACTCCTATCCTCTCTCCTCATTTTCTTACCTCTCCTTTTCATATTAATGAGCTCCAATTTTCCTTGCATAAGGCGTCTAAATCCTCACCAGGAATCGATGGAATTCCTTACCTTGTTCTCCAAAATCTTTCTGACAGTGCTCTTCAGTTCCTGAATTCGCTGTTTAATTCCTTTGTTGATACATGCAATACTCCATCCTCTTGGAACACATTTATTGTCATCCCCATTCCCAAAAAGAACTCTTCTTCTTTTCGACCTATCTCACTCGCCTCCTGCCTTAGAAAGCTCTTTGAGAGTATTCTCAATAGGCGTTTCGTTTGGTGGTTGGAAAACTTGAATATCCTTCCTAGCAATATGTTTGGTTTTCGTCCGGGCCTTGGTCCAGCTGATTGTATAAGTCTTTTTGTATCCGATATATATATAAATCCTTTATTGACAAAAAATACACCTTGGCAGCCTTTATTGATATCTCTGCTGCTTTCGACAATGTTTATCTTCCCTGCCTTAAAGAAAAAATGTTATCCATTAGTATTCCTCCTACTTTCGTTGATCTTGTTCTCAACCTTATGCTGAATCGGTCTATCCGTTTGTCTTCTGCAATAGATTCTCCTTCAAGAATGGTTTTTCGTGGTCTTCCGCAGGGCTCTTGTCTCAGTCCCACTTTGTTTAATATCTATATGCTCAATGTTGCCACTCTTCCTATTTCTTCCTCTTCCCTGTTCTATGCAGACGATATTCTCCTTTACTCCTCAGCTATGGATATTACAACTGCCAACGAGGTACTTAACAGATCACTGTCCGTCTTGGAACTTTCTCTTTCTTCTATTCATCTATCTGTGTCTTCTTCTAAATCCTCCTGTGTTATATTTTCTCTCCGTCCTTACAATTTAGCCACGGTCAATGTTTCTCTGAATAATCTTCCTATTTCCCTAGTCAACTGTTTTTGCTATCTTGGAGTGTTTCTAAATAGCCGCTTGTCCTTCTTTGAGCATATTAATTTCCTTAATATTTCTTGCCGCAAACGACTCAACCTGTTCAAGGCCCTGTCACATACGAGATGGGACGGTGATCCTTAAATTCTAATCCTGCTGTACAAATCAATCATATTATCTAAACTAGATTACTGTTCCTTCATATATGGCAATGCCTCAAAATCTCTCCTCTCTAAACTGGATTTAACACAAAATTTGGTTCTTCGTTTTTGCTTAAGGGCGCTTAATTCCACTCCTATTCCAGCTCTTCTTGCTGAATCGAATGTAAAACCGTTGTTTATCCGACGATCACATTTAGGATACAGTTTCCTTGTAAGAAGACTTTCCATCTCTTTTTCTAAGATTCGTCTCACATACCTCTCTATCTTTCATAAATGGCGCTTCTCTCCTAATAAATGTCCTATCTTAGCCCTTATTTCTCATCGTTTAGACAAATTCTCCTCCTATACTATTTCCCACAGTAAACTTCCTTATTTTATTTTTAACTTCTTCGTGTTTTTTCACCCTCCAAAACTCTTTTCTCTTCCTTCATCATCCAAAACTTCTGGCTCCGCAGTTGTCAATCAAGAATTTAATTTTCTTATTAATTCCTCGTTTCCTTTTCATTCCTTAATATTTACTGATGGTTCCAACAGTTCAGGAGGAGTAGCTGCTGCCTTTTTCTCTCCAGCCAATAATTTCGCTCAATCCTTCAGGCTCCCGGCTTTTTGCTCCATCTTTTCCGCAGAACTTTATGCCATTCTTCGAGCCGTTATATTTATTTCCTCAACTCGTTCTTCTGATAGATACTTAATTATATCAGACTCCAAAAGTGCTCTTCAGGCTATATATCCTCTCCCTTTCCCTCATATTCCCTCGATTTTATTGTTTTCCGTATACGTTCTCTCATCTATAGTCTTTCCCTTTCCCATTCCATTTCCATCGACCTGCTTTGGGTTCCAAGTCATGCGGGTATTGATGGTAACGAGACGGTGGACTCCTTAGCACGCTTAGCGTTGCACTCTCCACATTTTGTTAAAAAGATTCCTGGTCACAACATACTTCCCCTCTCCAAAAGAATGCATGTCAGACTTTGGTCGGATGTGTATCCTTGCTCCTTTTCCAATCCTAACTCATTTTACCTTTTTATTCAGCCTAGTCCTCCTTCTTGTTCTTGGTTCTATCATTTTCCTACTCTTAAACGTTTTTCCATCATTACCATCTGCCGTCTGCGGTTCAATCATACTTTGCTCCCATCCTCTCGGCATCGTTTTGCTCTTTTCCCATCTCCTTATTGTCCTTTGTACTCTGGCGACTGTTCCTTCGTTTGTGATCCTGACCACGTGCTGTTTGAATGTTCCAGTCTTTCCTCCGAAAGTAATATCCTGTACGCTCAGCCGTTAAAGCTG
Organism: Icerya purchasi; assembly: GCA_039619475.1. Lineage (NCBI taxonomy): Eukaryota > Metazoa > Arthropoda > Insecta > Hemiptera > Monophlebidae > Icerya > Icerya purchasi. The sequence goes on along the minus strand of CM077115.1, from coordinate 291,685,812 downwards.
AATTTTCCTACTCCATATAGTGCTTCCCATATCTTAGCTTTGCCGTCATCCAATGTGGTTCCTATTCTTGTCTCTTTTCTGTCATCGATTTCTGACCGGATTAAAATTTAATCTTTAATCTAGTCCAATTGTCCTGGGTAGCTGCCCTTAATCGGCCAAGACCCCAAAAAAAAAAAAAAAAAAAAAAAAAAGAATCAAGCAAGTCCAATTTCACAACCTAAATACGTAATTCTCCACTTAATTTGCTCTAGTATTCTACTACCATTCTCACTCGATTACGAGTAGGAGATTATCTTCTAATTGGGAAAGCAGCTCAATTTATAAACACGTAAGCCGGAGCCCAACCTAGCAATGCTTTATCGACCAACGTGAGATAATCAGTGGCGAGACAAGACGACTGGCCTATTCCCCCGTTGATACGATTGCTCGCCGGCTGAATATTTTCATGCGACACGCTAACACGCATAACTACATTTGGAACTGACTATAATCGTTTGATTTATCGATATACAAATACAGTTCCCTCTAGGTGTGTCTATATAGACTGCTGTTTACTAACTAGCGTGCATGTTCTGTCATCGAACCCGTGACTTCCGAAATGAAAGCCATCTAGCCACTAGGCCATCTGGAGTAATACTCAAAATTAATGTGCAAAGGGGCATGCGACCATTACAGAGAATGGTATAATTAAGAAGGAAGTCTTTGTGATCGGAATTTGGCTGAAAAGATTTTTTAAATGCTTATGGCGCCGTTGTTTACAACTTAATATGTGCTTGTTTCAGGTAAAAGCGGATTGAAAATGGTAGCATTTGAATACTTCACTTGTAATCTTGTGTGATTATTAAAGGATTTAGGAACTGAGGCAGAATAAATATTAGGAGATCTAGTAATAGCCCCCAATAAAGAAATTTGTGAAATTTGTGTTTATTATTAATTATAAAATATGGCAAATTCGTTTTGTACAGGGCTTTAAACTTATTTAATAATGTCTTAATCTATTTCATCATTATCCCAAAACTGTATCATTTTAAGTACTGCATTTTGCAGAACTTTTAGAGGTCGGATATGATAACTTACTGCACCATGTCAAAATCATATGCCACAAGAAAGAATAGGTTGATAAAGCGCAAGGTATAACCGCCGCAGATTCTGGGGAGAAAAATGTCGATGTAGGTAATAAAACAAATAATTTAATCTTCGCAGCTAACTAGCCAGATAAGTTAGATGTTTATCCCACATCAACTTATGATCAGTCAGTATTAGTAAATATTTTATTTCGTGAACTCTTCCAAACACATTATTGTCCGATAAATTTAGGGAAAAATTGTTATACCCTTTCAGTTTGCTGAAAACTGTATATTATGTACTTCGTCTTATTTACATTTAGTAATAATTTATTTTTAATCATCCATTCTATAATTATATCGATCCCATTTTGAGGTAATTTTACTAAAGTAGTTGGGTACCTAAAATTTACTAACATAATAATAATAATAATATCAATAATATTATTAATAATAATAATTTATTTATTTCAATTTATTTATTTCGATTGATTTATTTCGATTTATTTAATTCAATTATATATATGCTTAAATATTAATGTAACTAAAATATATTTACCACAAAAAATGCGCATAGTTGCACGAGCAGTGGTGATTATTATGTAACTGTCTAGGTTATGTCGTTTATTGTTTTAAATATACTTAACTTTTTAACAAGTACAAAAGCCCGTCTAGTTATTGATAATTTTCACTTTTAACAACCATATCGGCTATTGTTTACAGAAGTGTTTCCATTTATATACAGGATTAACGGTAATATTAGATACAACTTATGTCTAAATAACCATATAAGATATTAACCACAGTTGCATTGAAAAGTACAATTAGCGACATATTTTTAAGTATTACATACTTACATACCAGAATTTTACACATTCAAACTATAAGAAATTTTACCGCATGCACAAATAAACCCACATATTCCACAAATCATCATACAGACAAGTACTGCACACATAATTAACAAATTCCACACAATCTTCTCAAGTAATACACACTAATGTAAAATAAAGTTTAATTTGAACTATGTTACATTTGAACTCTGATCTTCTTCCCCTAATGCTACAAATAACAATTTACAATAATGTTAACAGTGTTCAGAACAATATTTTTTTATTAAGTTTATAATGTACAAATTAAATATATACAAGAGGCAATGTCGCAGAAAGCAAATTAAAGTAACGTTATAATCCGAATTATAAATTAGACCGCTTCATTGCCCCATGCTCACAGAGGAACTTACCAACTAATTATAAAACATTAATCACTTATATATACTCCCACAATCTCCTTGTTAATAAATTTCAACAGTAAATTATGAATAATATCATGCCGCAAATCAATATAATAATAAAAATACAAAAAACTAAAGAAAATATATCTAAAAATAAGGATACCATTATAGAAATAAGAAATACAAAAATAAAGTAAAATAATACGTGTCCGCGTAACTACATTTGACGCTAAGGACAATGGCAGCAAAGAAAAACTAATTTTTATTCTAACTAGCTTAAACTAAATGTTCATTACGAATAAATAGCATTACCGTTATTAATGATAATAATTTATTTCCTAAAACTTTTTAAAATATTTTTTATATTGTACTAACTGGCAACACTTAGACGATAAACAAAAAGTTATGTTTATCTTAAGTAAATCATGATAATGAAAAGTTCGATGATGTAATTTTAATTTTTATTACCTAATTTATTTAATATTGCCGTAATGTGATACCTATACTTAAAAGAAATGTCATTGAAATTGTAATGTTTGAAGTTAAAGTGACCTTACTGTGCGCCAGATTTAGTAACATACCGAACAGATTTAAACAGCGCGGTTTTAACTTCAACTAGATTGACATTAACAACTTTCATTCAACAATTTTTATTTTCATTTTGGAAAAATTTTAAATCCGAGTAATTTGCGTTATAGTGACATACGAAAAATACCGCAGTGTTGCTTTATTGCTTTTATATAATTGAAATATAATTGGATGATTTTTTATATTTTTGTATTTAAAAGTACATATAATAATAATAATAATAATAATAGTTTTCGAGTGTTTCCATAATACAGACAATACAACTAAAAGCGGGTATTATTTTAACAGTAGATTTAACGTCAGCTTTCCGAATTGTGTACAATTTGGAAAACAAATACGAATGCACAGATTATGTAGCTTCCGATGCGCGCCGACTGGAATACGACCGCGAGATACTAATACATATCATGGCTTATTTTGTTTTGCAGATTTATTATCCTCAAAACCCGGTCAAAACAAACACGATCGCCAGGAGCTCTTCATCTTCGGCACTAAATTTGACAAGCTTGAACGGTAATAACGAACATTTCAACGCTTCTTTAGAGTTACCGGTGGTGGTAATCGCGTCTTCGTCTTCGGACCGGAATACCTTAGCGAAAAATGGCGCTGTCGGCTCAAAAGGTCTGCAAGCGAAATCAACTGAAGGCAAGGACACGCTGTTCAACCCGGTTCCCGGCGAGGAAGATGGATTCGCCAAATACTCGACCGCGCTTATAATTACTATTGTGATCGGCTGCGTACTGCTCACGTTCAACGTTCTAGTATTCGTCGTAGTCTACTACCGGAAAGATAAGTCTGATCCAACTAGCGCCGGCACTACGCAAGACGAGAAAAGCGCTTCCGGCAGCGTCGTCAGTCTGAACAGTAATAACAGTTTCGAAGCCAATCGCCACCATCAAGAAACCACCATGCACAGCTTCAAAAGAGTCATAACTGAAAACGGAGCCGCCTCAGTCAACGTCCGAAGAAGTATAGGTCAGTATGTGTAATTAGCGAGCCATACTTCGTTTTAATTCTTTTCAAAGGACACTTTCCAACCGCGCACAGACCGATCAGTCTAGTTCACTTGCTGCAGGTTGACTGACAGTTGCAGTTCGTGTAAGCCGCTAGAATTTACTGCACCGATAATAAAGTATCATGTGACAATTTTCTGAGCATCCGGATATTGTTGAACTTTCATGTAGCATAGATGTGTCAGTTCTTTCGGATAGCTTAACGCTTCGTAAATATTCTGTCAATCGAAGATCGGTAAAGCCGTCAGATCGATTTAATAAGCTTAAATGTGGCCGAAATAATACCCAACTACTGAACAGCAAACCGGTTCTAAACATTACACTTCTTATTTCCTTCCTATACTGAATAGGTTTCATTTTAAAGATAACGCTTGCTTTTCAACTCTTACCACTTTAATAAATACGCGAATAGGGGCCAGAAAACGGTACACTGATAATAGATCATCGGATTGCGATAAAAAAAAACGGTATTAAACAGCATTTGAATACCATTCAGGTTACATAATTTTTGCAATATAATTATGGCGAATTGCATTCAAACTATAACGTATTAAAATAAATGCAATCACGAAAATAAACAGAAATGGTAAGTAATAATACACTTACCGCAGAAACGTTTCCCAGCCCATTTCTGATAGATTATTACATACTGTTTCTGTTTATTTTCGTAATTACATTTACTGGTTCGAGACTTGTCTCGTTCCAGATCCGAATCACTCCCAGGTCTATACCTAATCTGAAATTGAATTGGGTACCAGAGAAATCTGGGAAAGTAAAGGCGGATCCCAAGTAGAAAGGAACCGGCCCCCCTACTCTCACTAGTGCCGTTGGGCTTAGTACCATTATGAAAAACTTAACTTCGCAATCCCGAGGCCCTGTCAAGGGTATGGAACTCACTTTACTTTACTTAATACGTTATAATTTTAACAAACAGGTTAATGCAATTCGCCACAATTGTATTGCAAAAATTATGTATAATAATAATAATAATAATAAATAATATCATAAACCTTTATTGAGGAAATTCTTAAACTATATAACAAACATGAATAGAGTATAAATTTGATATAGAAAAAACCAAATATTAAATTTTCTTGGCCCATGATGAACAAAGGTTTCCTGTAATCTTTCCCATTCAATCCTATCTATGGCTACTCTTTGAAAATTTTTGTTCAAAGTTATGTAAGCTAAATGATATTAAAATGCTTTTTTATGATTTTTTTTTTTGATTTTTTTTTTCATTTTAAAATCAAAGACAGATTAAAAAAACAAAAGTGATTTTGCAACAAGTGTAGAAGAATCAGCAAGATTGAATGAAAATTTATTCATTTCGTCCGAAGCGGTTTTTACTTTCTTCAAAAATTAAATCACCAGAGAAGGTTTCATGAATTACACACTTATTCAACAATGTAAACGCAGAGGTTCGATGTTAATATTTGCTCACTCAATCTCGCTCTTTTCCAGACTACTAACGCTAAGTTCGCAACTCCGCTGGTACTTCAAAAATTGTACATCATTAAGCGAGCTGTAAAAACCAAAAGTAAAATTTTCAAATAAATTTTACTGCAAAGCTTCATCAGGTACACAGATACAGTGGTAGTAATGCAAACCTTTTTTACTTCATTGTATCTTAATTATGTTTCTACTTTTACATCGCGACAGAGTCACGTAACTATATGCGAATATCTGCCCTGCTCGCTTTCATTTTCACTTTTGTATATACGTATTTATTTATTTAAATATATATGTGAAAAGACTTCCATATAAAATAAATTATTTCCAATGTACAATACTCTCAAATTCTCAATCGTTAGTTATTTTCGGCTATTTGATTAATATTGAAATAATTATCAAATCTTCAAACCGATCATAGCGCGAATAAATAACTGCGTCTATATAATACCTCTGTGAGACTTGCAAATTCAGTCAAACTATTCGTGAGTTTCGTGAACATTTAAAAACATACCCGAAATACACACGTAATACAGATGTGTGCCATTTCATCTCACGAACTAAGAAACCGATTTTGTTTCAGTTTTCACTAATAAGTAGACTGATCCCTTCGAACGGTTTTAGTGCGCAATTTATAATTTCTAGTGTGATTTAGCTGACTTATAAGGAGTTTTGTCAATGAAGTAGAAAAAACAAAAAAAAATGAAATACACTCGGCAAAACAAAAACAAAAAAATCGAATAAAATATTTACGTTAGTAAACATTTTAAATAAAATAATTACAACGGAGGACAAAAATTGAATGTAAAAATTTGAATGAAATAATTACTAAGCATAAGGCTCTAGGTGAAAAGAGGTGTGTAAAAATTGCTAAACTTTAGTTTCAGAATATTATGATAGCGGGATATTACGAAGATACATGCAATGAAATTCGAGTACACAGTAGAAATCCGTATCTGAGAAATCTTCAAAGTTGACAGTTCGAGTGCTTCTGCAGTAATCTGTTTATTCTTGAATTCCTCCTGCGAACGTGATAGCCTTGTTGCTAGAGCCCTGAGTTCGACCCCAAGCGACGACAGAAATCGCAAAATAGATAATTAAATTAACCGCTAATAATCACGTGGAAGGCAATGGCAAACATGCATACCGCCATATGTGCGCTAATTGATGTGCAGTAAGCATACATAAATAGGGGTCTGCATTTGTATAAAGCAAACATTCACAATATCAGTTGCAAGTGTAGTCTTTTGCGTATCACATTGCATATGACAACTGCTATGAACACTATGATGTCTGTACAGCTAGAATGTATCAGTAGGTAGTAACCGACGCTCAGAAACTGACTGCGGGCACTATAATGATGATGATGATGATGATACTATGAAATCAATTCAGACGTGTTCGACGCAGTTATAGTTTAGAGCACTTTCATAAACGCGGATTATTTTCAAATCTTCGTTGAAAATCCGAATCCTCAGGTTCAAAATTCTTTATTAGCCGGCAAGCTGTTGCAACAACAAAATCCCAACTTCATTACATCTGCCATTTGCGAGTTGAACTGAAATTTTTCAAATAAATTCAAAGCGATAGAGCTGAAATCGGAAACTAACGTTCATTAACTGAACTACTCAGATAGGAGAAAAATCTTTTTCTTTATCGAATGTGGGAATTTTAAAAATTACACAAATAACACACATTCACCGTCCGCTTTCATTCGCAGGTGCTAGGGAGTTGCTGCATCAAAGCCCCACCAATATAATGGACCAATCAACGTCGCTGATGCTGGAACCGATAAATCAGATGCAGCATCAACGGAATTCGCAACGATATCGAAGTATGCATTGCTATCCGGACCGGTGTAACAGAAACAATGAATTCTCAATCGCCGGTAGCGGGTTCATGCAACCGCACTACGGGAAAATATCGAAATCGACCGAGATCATCGTTCCGCCGCCCCCAAATTGGACCAATATCGAAAGTGATCCGTGGCCGCTAAAAAACGCGCCTTACGAAGTGAATTTTTCCACAATGCCGAAAGCACCCAGGATACAGACGAGGAATCAGTCGGTGAACACTAACGAAGACACCTCGGAAGAACCACCTCGTTCCGATCGGAGTAATCCGAACAGCGTAAAGGTATAGCGCAAGCTCTAGGCTGTCTGCGCCAGTCACTTACGACGGGCTGACACTGGCCAAATGCGTTACTACTTTTAAGCGAAAAACCTCGTTAACGACCTCTCTCCGCTGACGCTGTTTAATGCGAAATTAGCCAATTACGGAATTGTTGAGCCCCGCACGTATATGATACGGCGACGTTAGTTGTCTTCGAAAATGACGAAAAACTTGTTAAAATGTTTTTATTTTGTTTTATAAATAGGTTTTTTTTTTTTGTTTTTTTTTTTTTTAATTCTTACTATTATTGTAATTTATTTGTTTATTTTAAATAAGTACGTTTTTTTACCATTTTTATTCGTGTAACATAAATAAATTTTACTTAATAATACGAACTAAAAAATTTTATTTTTTCCCAATCTCCATTGATTACATACATATATATGTATATGTATATATATATATATATATATATATATATATATATATATATATAAAACAATGCCATCGAAATCACCTTATCTAAAAATACGTTGGAACGTACTTAAAAGTGAAATGCGACGTATCGTTCCAATACTTTGTCACAATATTAATTTTTTCGCATTTGTATTATTGTCGTTGTTACTAGGTTCGGCTGCATTTTAGCTAAAATTATTCCATCATTAATCTGTAGATATATATTTATTTCCCTGTTTTTTAAAAAATTTTATAGCAATTCCATTTTTACCACTATCTCTTTCTGAGTATATTACGCGATAATTATAACTCCAAAAGTCCCCCCACTACCATTATACCTAGTTTCTAATATTTTTAATGTATCCACTTTATTTATTTTCATTTCTAGCTTGATATTTTCAAATTTCTCCGCATATTTTAAGATCTAACATTCCATGTTCCGATTTTTAAGTCCAGCCGCAGCTGCAGCACCAAGCGCTAGCTGGATCACACGGCATATTCAATTCTATTTCTTTTAAATTCATAATTAACTGTAGGCTTGGTAGTAGTTTTCCGTTGCTTTCCTTATTTCAGAACCGCTCCAGCAATATGTGCTCCATGCTTACCGACCGTTTGCTCGACGACTATTACACGGAACTAACATGTTCGGTACTACTTCCACTACCAGGAGACCGCTCTTCGTCAGACTCTGTGACCTGTCCAGCTTGAAGTCTGTTCTGGTAGTATATAGAGTACCACTGGTACAGAGCTCTCAGAGTCCACGCAGAAGACAAGGCGATCTGCGGAGGGGAAGCGTCTGAAACTTTTTTCTATTCCATGTATAATGAAAATTGCGATATCTATTATTTATTTAGTTCATTCTTCTAATATAACGTTGGTTAATCGCCATTCAAATATTGAAATGTGGAAAGTGTTACTAACCGGTTATCGAGATCATGTCCTTCAGTGCGTTTTATGCAAAAACAATTGACAAAATAATAGCTAACCGAATAGAGTTATATCTATCTAGAAAGTAATTCGATAATAAGTTATTCGCGAAAGCCGTTCAATCGTCGATGTGCACCTGGAAACGAAAATACAAAACGCATTCACAGATAGACAACATTTCTTTCTTTCACCTCGGGAATGTAACACGCAACGTGGACGTACCTTATAATTGAGGGATTTAAGGAATTCCGAGTATGCGGCAATATGTCATATATATTGAAAACTTTCTTTTAAATAATTCGAGTTAAATCCGAATGCCTAATCTAATACTCGAAAACCGCAGAATGGTAATCCACGAGGAAGTATACTTATCGTTTTCTAACGGATATCAATAACTAAACACGTATTTCAGTTCCATTAACTTTAATAATAGAATTCATAATCTAGAAACTGCTCGGAATTAATAACTCTAAATAAATTAAAATTATCGCATTAACATACCGGTTTCAAATTCCCCGCTTCAAAGACGTATTACGTGAAATAATTACAATTATACTTGTGTGCAACGAACATTCTACAATTTCATCCTGGTGCAATTTTCCTTGCTTCACTGGACAGATGATCGTATCACAGCTTTATTTTTTATGTGAAATTCTTTGAAACATCTAATGCAATTAAAAGTATAAGCGATACACAAACGATCGATTTATCGCACATTAGTTCGTTCGAAGGGGAGACAGGACGACTCGCGGTATATTCCTCAACATCGCGATGCTCTCCTTCAAAAGCTGCATACACAGCTTTTATAACGCATGAGTACAAACATATTTCGAGTAGGATCACTCAACCAGCCGTACAACCGGCCAACCAGTTCTAGCAGGAAAACCACCTTTCCTCGTGGCAAATGCTATCAATCATCTACCAGCGAAGATAAACCATCCAAATTTTATATTGATACGAATTAGGTGTTTGTGGCGCAATCTTTCGACGACGTTCTAATAATTTAGCGGTCCAATTTTTAGTACCGTTTTACCGATGTCTCCGACTTCCGGCACCGTACGTACGAGTGACTGGTGGCATCGGCGTGTGCGCGCGAGTTGCGGCACGTGTCGAAACATAGTACTAGAAACAAAACTGGCTAAGATAGATCGAATGCGATAGAGAGAGTACTACATCGTTATCTTGCGGCGATTGATCTGTCGATTAGGTAGCTCAGTACGACCACCGTGATAGAGTAATTAATAGATTGCGTTCCCTTCATGCTTGGCCTAAACATATTACATGTATCTTTCTCGTTTTCGAAAAATAAAGTATAAAAAAAAACCTAATGCTCGCCAGCGGCTAGAACTCGCAAGTTACCCGCGGTGTATTTGTTTGAGTATTTTTTTCGTTTTTTCGCGTCATCTTTTTTCCTTTTACGTATATTTTTTCCGTCTCATTTGCTTTAATTGGCAACGCTTAAAGACGTGTGTTGGTAACACAATATTAAAAACAACTTTCCATCAACGATATACGGAACTTTTAAAATCGTAAAGAATTTTACAATCCGACGGGAAGATAATCTTATCATTTTTATCTTTTTCACAATCCGGCTAGTGCGCGTCGTAATCTGTCTATTCGGTTCTAGTTTTATTTTTCGTCCGTTCTCAGCTCCCAATTTGCACTATTAATTAATACCCTGTATGATTATACTCTTATAGTTTATGGAAATGGGCTAATTATACGTCACTATTTAAATAATTTCAGTCTTTTCATCGTATCGATATGTTTGCCGTGTACTAAAATCAACGGCTCTGTCGGAGGTAAAGCAGAAGAATCATCCAGAGAGAAAGAGTGTGATTTAGAATTTGTTTCTGATCACACATAGTGAGTTGTGCTTTTAGCTGATGATTAAGGGGTATACCCGAAAACGTTTTTAAGTGAGCAATCATTTTATACTTTAATTTGTTTGTTAGATTTATATTTGTTAGAACTTACTATATTCTATAATTAACAAACAGGATGGTAAAAGATTCTTTATTTAAGAAACAACTCTATCGCCTTCTCTTGATTGTTCTCTTCACGATTGTGATCCTCCTCGTACATGTGATGCTGATAACATTTTCTTTGAGTGTCCTGCTCCTTTTATACAGTCAGCTCCTGTCATTAGGTCTCCCTACTCCCTACAACTCTTCCTTTATCCTCTCCTTTCCTTCATCTTCTATGGTGTCTGCACTGCTGTCCTTTGTTGCGTCCATTTCGGACCGCCTAGTTATTTAATTTCTTAGCTTAGTCTTCTTGTTGTTGGGTCAATGACGCTGGCGCGCCCACAAAAAGAAAAAAAAAAAGGAAACAAATCAGCTTATCACTTTTTCAATTCCGGTAGTAAAGCATCGAGTAGATAATTATAAGACCAATAAGGAGTATGCGAAAGTTGAGCCTTAGGGTTGTTGGATGAATGCCAGACACACATTGTATGTGATAAATGAAAAGATCTTTGAGGATGACAGGACAATCTCTAGACCGCAGACAATTGAACCGTGATCAGAACAACCAGATTGCGTTAAACAGATTGTACGGCTGGATGAGAAGAGGTATCTTTTGAATTTCTTCAAAAATTTAAAAGCATTAAAAATCAGATAAAGACGAGCGGAATTGTTATGAGTTTTATTTCTCGCGACTATTGAAAAATAGTGATTCCGTTTAGTCTTATTAACATTCGTACCTTGTTTATTGCTTCAAGTGCGTTTAAACTTGGCGAAATTAGCCGAATTCAGTTTTTATAAAAAACATTTCGGATACTTCAGCTTTCCTCATTATTCAACCAGAAATACGAATCATTCAAAAGCACATACCCAGGCATAGTTGGCTGATGAATAAAGGAACAAAAAAAAAAAAGACAAACCTTCATTATTTTTTCTCAATGCATACACTCGTCGGAAAACATTAAATAAAATAAATGCTACATAATGTTACAAATCGGCTACTTATCGAACCCCTGTTAAGCCGCTAAAACGAATTGTCACTTACACCGATCCCTATATAAAACGAATCTGTATTATTTTATTTTTTGCGTTCCGGGCGCCAGTAAGGATGTGTCTCATTCACTGTGATTTGTTTAAAAAAACTTTATTTTTTTGCTTTTCTTTGCGCAAAAAAAAAAACAAACGACCGTTTATAACAGGTATATTGATTGACTGACGGTAATATACATCGATCCAAAACACGAAAATAACTAGTGGGGACATAAACGCGCGACACCTAAGCCCCGCTTAACAATGCAACAACGACGAATAAATAATTGACTATTCACACAATTGATCCGTACCTGAACGGGAAGATAGAAGCTAAAAGATTAGCGCGATTCTTATCAGATAACGACGCTACATTGTAACCTCCGTCAGCTCAGTTCTGCTAACCAATACCAGGCGGTACCGGGCAATACGCATTCGCCGCGGACACACGCTGTATCGCTGCCACTAGCCACGACGACATTCACACGGCCACAGCCCCAACACGCGTCGAAAACCAATCAGAGACGCGGATAATGCCATTATAGCCGCGCGATTATATTTAATGACGATGACACCAAGACAACCCGACGATGCTCGAAAAACCAAAAATATAAAATGACACACAACCGAAGAAATAATTACCAAGCAACGGCCAAAGATCGCGGTACAAATATCGAATCCGTATCGATATGCATAAATCGTAATGTCATTGGTAGAACATTTCAAAAGTGTTCTTCTCAAGCGTTTCGATTACCAGTCTGAAATAAACGTGAAAACCGTTTACAGTCTATTCACTTAAGTGGTTTCAGGGAGCTGGAAGTGGTTTAATATACATACATACATCGTTTTATTTAGCACGTAAAAATTTACTTCTTCGCAATTGAAAGCTAACTCTCTACGTTTAAATGTGTGTTTCCCAAACAAGGCACAGGTGTCTCGTAGCTCATTGCATCTGGCATTAACTTCTAATGAACATCTTGCTACTTATTTTCAGCAATTGGGTTTTTCTGGTTGCATATTACAACGTTTATAATTGCTGTAATATTGTTTACGTGTAAATTTGTCCTCCCATAAATAAATCATATTTTCATCAGTTTCACGTAACAATAAAGTATCGAAAATATTTTTATCTCAAGTTATTATACGTAGTACGGGGTGGCGTAAGATCGAAAAGTAAAAAAACAAAAAACACCTTCCGTAATAAACAAACGGCTCCTTAGCTTAATTGTGAAAGTGTGAAGTAAAAAAACAACGAAAAAGGAAATTTCTATTTTGCCGCTGTATATACTGTACAAAGAAGAAATTCCTTATGTTTAACTTTAATCAATTTAATTATAATGCATACGTACACTATTTGTTTTTAAAAGAAATTAAAAATAAAAGAGGTTAGAAAAGCCGACCAAAAATTATGACAATGAAAAGAATTTTCGGATGCTTTTAATGCTTAAAATGGATTTTCGAGGAGCTGAAGAAGGCTCGAATCGTTTGTAGCCGAAACGATAGAGATCCATAAAGATTCAGAATGAATGCGCGTTCGAAAAGTAAGCACAAAATGAAAAATAATCAGCACCACGGTTACTGGAAAAAAAAAGTAAAATGAGATCAGGTGGTCCCTACGAATATAACTTTTGAAATGATTAGTAAGACCCTAATATAAATATTTAGAAGTTTTGGTCACAGAAGATGGGCGTGACAACAAAGAAATAATTTCCAGAACAATCACAGGCATTTGGAAATACGGAAAAAGTTCTGAGAAATAAGAAGTTAGAAACGAGAAAATTGGACCATGTTGCTTTACTCAGCCGAAACCTAGACAAATTAACGCCGTTGAAATGTAGGCCTATAGACGCATGCCGAGTAAATTCCATGGACAGATTAATCAAACCTAGAGATGATGTATAGATGCAGAGTCGACAGGTTGCAATTAATGGATAATATAAAAAGAAGAAAAATTAAATATATCGCTCGCAAAATCCGAGAAGGAGGACTTTTCAATCTAGCAGCACAGGATAAAATTCAAGGAAGGACGCTTAGAGGAAGAAAAAGAACGGAAGTAACCATCACAAATGTAGGACAGTAAATATAAATACACCGATATAAAACAATTATTTAATTTTTTTTAATAAAATAATTGTTTTATATCGGTGTATTTATATTTACTTACTGTACAATGAAGATAAACAATGAGTGTAATTAACAGATATGTGGATAACGACAAATGTATAAATTAATAACTTTTTTCGATTAATTGAATCAGCCAGATGCCGAAGTATTTAGCGTTCGTGATGTGCAAATGTGCAAAGTGCCACCTTTTGATGATGATCAAGACATTAAGACGAGCTAACGATCGCGATTACTTGCATGCAGTAGAGTGTATTTTCGATGTTCCAACTAGCAATTGAGACCAAAAAGTGCAAATTCTGAGTCGAAACATAATTATCACGAGTTTAACGTAAGTTTGAATCTATTGATGATGAAAGTAATTTCTTTTTAAAAAAAAGAATATATTATATATATATATATACATATATATATATCAGAATAAATGATGGAAATAGTATGCATATAAAAAACAGTCTAGCTACAGACGTTAAAGCGGGGTGACACGGCATAAGCGATGATTGCTCCATTGCAGAATGTAGAAATAAATGTAATTGCAGTGATTAAAAGGAAGAGGTTAGAAAATCTTTGGAAAGAAAAAATAAATAAAGGTTACAATTAAAAAAGGACAATGAAAACCGGAAATTTGAGTAACGCTGAAATAGGTTTTAATCAAAATTTTTGTTTTGTTTTTTTGACACATTGACCAAGAACCTTCATCTAGAAAAAATACGGAGAGGATAGCATCAACGAAAAAGAAATTTGGTCAGAAATTAATGAAATAGAACAACTAAGAGGATGTGAAATGATGGATAAAAACGAAAATGAGAGAGTGCAAAAAGCACAGTGTGGGGCAGAAAACCTAAAAGTATTAGCATTTAGGAATAAAACGTTCTCCACATTCCTTTGAAAAACAAGGGGACATATAATAATGGTCAAAGTCGAATTCATATCGTTCGGATAAAGAACACCATGCGGGAAAGACGTAAGGCCAAAACGAAAATAGAACACGATTAAAACGCAAGCGACTAATAGGAACAATGGCGAAACGACGAATCAAAGGAAAATGTTAGAACCACGGGGGTAGGAAGATAAAGTTGGACAGACGGGTGAAAGGATCGTTTATTAGAAGAAAACGAAAAATCAAAACAGGATATGACATAGAAAAACCAAAGGTTATATTTTGAAGCGATAATAATGTGCAGAATTAAATACGGAATCGGAATTAGGGGTGAGGCAAAAATTACAGATATCAGGAAAATTAACAATTGCAAAGAATATGTTTAAAACTGGTCTTGCATAACGAGAGAGACGCTTTAGCTAACATCAATTAGGGAACAAAAATAACGTAATATCACCAAAAATGTTATATTGTTACAGCAAATTACTGAGTGCTAAAATCGGAAATCTAGAACAAGAACGTACAGCACTAGAAGTTATGATAAAACTTGCTATGTACGATCTAAGGGCATTAACACAATAGAGAGGAAGAAGTATTAATAAAATTAGTATCAAAGGAAATTTAAAATGAAAAAAAAATTAGGAGAGATGGAAAAACAAGGTGAAAATCTGGTTTATAGCATGGTGTAAGGAGTAATAGAAATAATAACAAAATCATAATAATGACCTGAGCGCATTTTGTTTTTTCCTTTTCTTTGATCTTTCTCCGGTTATAACATTGCCTACGTTGACATGAGATTCGTTACTATTTAAGTTGCTAATGAGAGAGTGGTAGTTGTATAAGTTAATATATGGTAGGGTAAATTGCACTATTGTAATATGTAAGTTAACAAATTAAGATATTGTAATAGAAAGTATTATTTCAGCCGATGGAATTTTGTAAGAATAAACGATTAATGAATTTAGAGTATAGCCTAAATTACGTCGTATTATAGTAATTAATAGAAAGTATTATTTAAGGTGATGTTATATTGTACGAATAAACGATATAATTATGTTGGAAACCCACAGATGAGTGCTTTGTGGGACGACCCGAAAATTATTAAACAAAAAAAAAACGAACCTTAAAATTGTAACGAAATTTTAAATCGTTATTTTCCGATATCAATCGGAAAAAACCGCATTTGTAATAACGATACAATACATAAAATTAAACGCATGAACTCACAAATTTATCGCACTATATAAATGTCTCTTTGATTTGAAATGCGCACACAGTTTCATATCTTCAAAAATGTATCTTTACCATGTATCGCAACAACACCGTACTACATTTATACATATGTCCAAAACAGTAATAGTATTTCACTTTTGTCGTCTCCATAGAGTTTTACTTTGGCAAATGCTCCAATTTCGTGGATAGTGGCATTTTCTGACGCTCTTTGTAACAAGATCTTAGAACTATTGTTCTTCGTTCTTCTATTTCTAACAGAATATATTTTACTTATATCGAACGTTTTAATTCGATTGTTATGGTTCATTACTGATAACGGATAGGTAACTCATTAAAGCAACGTCCGTTTTGCTAGTGAACATAATTTTCTTTAAAATCTTGAGGGTCTTACTGCTGATCCGTTTTATTTAAAATTACGAGTGGAGACTTTATATTTCCGTGTTTTCGTATTTAATCAAATGAACATGTTCCCCGCACCGATTTTTTCTCGTCATTTTATAACTCTTTCCAATTTCCATAAATTCTATTCGGTTAAATTTACTACCGTCACATATAAACACTGTTGATATACTCTATCTCTATTATTTCAGATACCTATGTTGCATTCGCATGTATTCGGTTGTGATGAGATGTTGCCAAGCGCACTCTTAAGTTAAGTATTAATAACGTTTTGTATTTATTTGTTATTAACTTTCATAATAAATATTCTTATTTTTTCTTAGCGTTTTCCCGTGGACACGCTGTTACGATTTTTTCCCATTTCCTGCGATCCCCGACATCTCATCTATTACGACGCCAAATTTGTTCACGTTATTCTAAACAGAGTACATTCGCTGTCTTTTTGATCTACCATATTTCATTGGCATCTTCACTGGAATGCCATCCGTTTCCTTGTGATGTGGCCGTACCATACCGCGCTTCCCGTATTTTCATATATTTCTAAATACTTCCTTATATCTTTGTTTTTGATGCGGTTGTCGAGGAGTGTGTGTTTGGGAGCCCAGCGCAATATTTTCATTTCAGTTACATAAAACCTTCGCTCAGATGTTTTTTTTTGTTGTTTCCCCGTATTCAGATTCGTACAACATTGCAGGTCTGATGACGACACTGTTTTGTAAATTATACTCTCGAAGCGGGCTGGTGTATTCTTTTGTCGCATTATACTCTGGTTAGTTACTTCCACTTCATTCACATGCTATTTGAATTCGAGAATCCTCACGCATTTGTGTATCCTCTTTCGTGGCAATGTAGGAGCCGAAGTATCTCTGATCTACCTTCTTTAACGTTGCGTTGTTTTTTTTGATAGTTCCGTCTGTAACAGTTATTCCAGGCATTCGATTTATCTGATATTGAGCTGTAGCCCATTTTCTTGTAATACATATGTCTTTCGAAATCTGCACATACTCTTCTAAGTTGGCTTTGCATTTATCTGTCGAAAAGGCGTTGTCCGCATATAGTAGTGTCCAAGGGGCAAGTGTTTAAATGCAAAAAAATTGTTAATTGAATCTCGGTGCAATCTCACAGTGACCAGGAACTGGTTACTCTTTTGTATATAGATTACGTTATCTTTACAAACTCTTCTGAGACTTGTAAAAAGGCTAATCGGACTTTTCCTTTCCCTGTATTTTTCAATGAGCATGTGAGCCGTATAGATTGCATCCGTTGTTCCGAGTCCTTTTACAAAACCGTATTGATTTGGCGTAAATTAAATAATTTCCCGTAATCGGAGGTCCAGTACGCGTTTAAATACTTGTAGGGCATGGTAAAATAGGGTTAATTGAACAGACAATCGACTACGTCCTGATAAAACTGTTGCTATTTCAGCTTCGTTTTACCCTAATAACTTCCAGACTCCTACCGGAGAATGTTGTCCGAGTCCGTTGATTTCCCGATTTTTATTTTCTTTACAGCAAGCACCACCTCATCTACCCTTATTATTGGCGTGATGGGCGGCCCATTAATAGGCAAGCAGTTTGATATTTTTGGGTTTGAAAATTCCTCTCCGCAAATTTGTTTGCAATATTAATTTTCGGTTGTATATATTTCTAATCTGTGGTATGCGTCTGATTTGAGGTACACTTATATTTCTCCAAGTCCTCGCTATGTTTCGTTTGCCATCATTTTTTGAAGGCCTGTTTCATAGCCCTAATGGCTTTCTAGACTTCTTCAGTTCAGCACCGGGTTGGCCTGTCAACATATCTTTTCCCCGATTTTGTTACCCCGATGTTTATTTTTAATAACTTATTTATCTATACCGCTCCGTAATTCTTCAATAGAGATATTGCCGCGATTATTTCCGCTGTTTATATTTACACTGTTTAAAGATGCTAGTAATTGGTCACTTTTCTACACTAACTTCCATCACTTGATTTTAGCTGGAAAGATCAGCCAATCTCGTTTCGGTTTTTCTAGAGTTAGAAAAATATCTAGGATGAGCACTCGATACTGATATGTCTTCTGATGGCATTCTCTTCTTGTGCGCTAGTAGTCTGCTAGAAACATTTCCACCGACGTAGGTGATGGTGTTCATTTCTTAGGTGTTATTAAATCCACTAAACCCTAAGGTCGTTTCCGTTTCCGTTTCCGTTTCCGTTTCCATACTGTTGGCCTCTCCGTAGCACGGGTCGTCTTGTTACACCTACGTGCCAATTTTGGTGTTTGCTTATTAACAAATGTTCATTATATGGTATACAAAAATATAAGCTCAATTGATACCAGAAGTTGTTCCTTTCATGCTTCAAAGTTCTTATGTGCGATACAAGCATGGGATAATTCTGATTGTTGAGCAAGCCGCTTCTATTCTCTCAGGTTAGTCGTCACGACGGCTTAGTGGCTAGATGGCTTCCATTTAGGAAGTTTCGAGTTCGATCCCGGGCGATGACGGAACATGCACGCTAGTTAGTAAACAGCAGTCTATATAGACACACTTAGGGGTAACTGCATTTGTATATCGATAAATCAAGCGACTGTAGTCAGTTCCGAATGTAGTAATGCGTGTTAGCGTGTCGCATGAATACATTCAGCCGGCGAACAATCGCATCAACGTGAGTGAGCCAGTCGTGTTGGTTCGCCTCGTCACTAATAATCTTCCCGATGTTGATCCGGTAGTACGGACGCTAGGTTGTGCTCCTGCTTACGTGCTTCTCAATTGCGCTGCTATCTATCCCCTAATTCTCCTACGAATTAGAAGATAAACTTAGGCTCGTAATTGAGGGAGAACAGTAAACGAAGACGTAGACGCGGTTCTGTTTATTTCAGTTATGCTATCTCGCCACCTTTCGCTAATTACTAGTTTAACTCCATTTCTAGCTGAAGTTGTACCGTTGTAAAACAGGCTATATCTCTGTCGCCCTTTTTGCGCTTTTCCATTTCATTTCTTGAAAACAAGCTATTTCAAGAAGAAAGCACTTTTACTAGTTATTGTTCCAACGTTAATTACGGCAAGCCTCATTTTTTCTTTCTGTCCCTCTTTATTCGGAATTGTTTTTGTTTTTGTGTTCGTTTTCGTTTTTGGACTAGCTTCTTTAGCCCGTGTTGCTCTTGCACGGGGCTAGCCCTCGCATATTTATCGTGTCGTACGAGCAGAAACGGCGCGCGTCGCTCTGAGAAACAGCCTGAACATGTTTTTGTTTTTTTTTGTCAAAAATGTAACGCATCATCCGGTGTGTTGTTTCACCTTTCACTGAAATTTTCTATCACGGTTTACCCCTTATCTGAAAGATCCGTTCTTAATGCGCCCGATACTCGCCAACTCACTTCAAAAAAATTTTATCGGACCAGTCTATTTTCTTTTCTTGCCCGGGCTAGGTTGTGGGAGAGTTGTTGGTAGTCTGCACGGTCCTAAATGATGTTTTGTTGCACTACGGTACTTATTATTCTGCACGTGGCACCTTACCGTTTCTGCCACCAACAAGAAAACTCTGTTTTCGTTCTTTCATCAGCCATTGCTAAATCGTTACAACTTCGCGGAAATATTAATTTATTAAAAATTAACAAAGTTTTTTTTTACTAAGCTGTAATTTTTTATTTTTTTTTTTTTGGCTTGGAATAATCTTATTGTGCTTGCGCTGATCTTTTACCAATTGTTTTTTTTATTGTTTTTTTTTTGCAATTTATTGCTATTAATCAGATGATTTCGGGTTTTCATCGCGCTTTGATTGAATATTTGTTGTCAAATTTCTCGAATTTTTTTCGAAACATCCTTTCCACCGATAAAAAATTTGCTAATCGGTGTATGCTGGCAGATCTTAATAGGTTGGCGCCGGTCGATTAAAATCGTTGCAAAATAAATAAAAACAAAAAACTCGATAATGAAGCCACACTTCCAGTTTTTCAGTTCATTATTTTATATTATAAGCGTCCGTATGTCAACACCGTTGCAAAAATAGCCTAGTAATGTTTTAACCGCTTTCAGATCAACGAAATCTCGATTTGGGGCACGTCATAAAAAACTGGACCTTAAAAAATCGAACGAAAAAGCCTACCGAAGTGTTGCAAGAAATTAGAAATTACGCGAAGCCATTTATTTTCATTTTTTTCAATTTTATTAAAAGTTGGCACCGAATATATTAATAATCTAAAACCTATCTGCGAGTACGATGTCTGGAATGGACTGAAATTTAATTGGTGCGTTGCCAATTAAAAAAAAGCCAAGCTGCACCACACGGTTTGGCATCAGGTAACGGTTTTAAATATTGTTTACACTTCCTTACGTGATAATTATGACGAAGAATTGTTGAATAGAATACAATTTTAATACAATTTTAATACAATTTTAAAACAATTTTAAAACAATTTTAATACAATGTTAATACAATTTTAAAACAATTTTAATACAATGTTAATACAATTTTAAAACAATTTTAAAACAATTTTAAAACAATTTTAATACAATTTTAAAACAATTTTAATACAATTTTAAAACAATTTTAATATAATTTTAATACAATGTTAATACAATTTTAAAACAATTTTAATACAATGTTAATACAATGTTAATACAATTTTAAAACAATTTTAAAACAATTTTAATACAATTTTAAAACAATTTTAATACAATTTTAAAACAATTTTAATACAATTTTAATACAATTTTAATACAATTTTAATACAATTTTAAAACAATTTATCCCGTTCTGCAGTGAAATATTTTTAAATCTGGTTACAAGAGCCGCGTATTTTATGTAGTAAAATTAGGTCTCACTCAAAAATTCTCTTAATCCTGAAAATGCAGAAAATTCGGAGAAGCCGAATATTATTTCGTTAGAATATTTCAATAAAAAGTATTACTTTTATCGGTGAGCTATATTTGTAATTTAATTTTAAATAACTTTAGTTATAAGGAGAACCGTGGTGCTGTAATTAGTAATCGACGAAAGTTTACTAACACCATTTCTCGAATGTTCAAAACTGATGCACCTAATTAATTACCACTGCCTATTTTGTTAATTCGTACAACTATTTATTTTCAATGCTCACACTAATACAATGCAAATGCTGCACGATTAAAACTTAAAAGGGTTAACCCTCAGTTCGCTTAACGATGAACTTGAAAGTGAGTATTTTGCTAAAATGACATGTTTATGAAAAGCCGTTCTTATTCAGACGCACGTGTGAAGAGTTTTTTATTTCTTTCACCTTTTATTTATTAATAATTAACGCAATAAAATAACCACCGTTGCATATTTGGCTAGAAGAAGACGAACGGTAGTTCATTTTATCGACATTAGCCATCAAAAGAAGAGGAATTTTTAAAAAAATTAATAAAAAACAAAGGGAAAATAGAAAAGAAAAAATGAGAAAATTACAATTAATAGGGGGTGCTGCGAGGAAGGACGACTTAAAGGCACACTTAAAAAAATGAAAGGAATAATGGAAGAAAAATTAAAGCAAAAAAACCCTAGACATTATAACCGAAACCGAACAAAAAACCATCACTGCACTGTCGACTGATGACGGTCAAACTTTGTTTCTAACAACGTTGTTGGACTCTCGTCTTACACATTTTTTTTCTCAAAGTGTGACATAAGAAAAATTCTAGGCCTAAAAAGGCTGATTTGTAAAAGATTAAGAAGTAACCCATTTCAAATCTAACGGAAAGAAATTTTAAAAATAAAATGAAACATTTTAACCGGCTATTAAAAATTAAATGATTTATTAATCTCTTCAGTAGAATAAACGTGTCAAATGAAAAAGAACAACTAATATTATTAACTAAATCTTCAGCCTGGTTGGATA
Source organism: Icerya purchasi (assembly GCA_039619475.1). NCBI lineage: Eukaryota > Metazoa > Arthropoda > Insecta > Hemiptera > Monophlebidae > Icerya > Icerya purchasi. Next base: position 291,663,502 of record CM077115.1, on the reverse strand, counting down.
GGTTTTTGCTCGACCGAAGCGCGCATTGAGGGACATTCAAATAAAACGATTAATGTCCGAAGTTTTTCAGCCTCGCACAAGAAAGCAAACTTTCGCTTTTGTTCCAGTCCGGGTGAAGAAGAGCGCCAATAAGAGCAGTATTAGTGCAAGTATATTCCGCAGTCAAACTAGTTTGCACATTCTCATACGTAAATATATCCTTCAGTTTTTTATATTCGCTCCTTTTTATTTTCCTTTGCATGCTCGAAATGATAGCTCTATTTTTAAACTCGCTCTGAACACACTTGTCTTTTTATGTTATTTGACTTCATTTTTACGGCGTATCGCTCAGGTTCATCATTATTCGCAATACTACATACATCGTATAACATTACATAAATTTAATATTAATCACACGAACACTATTAGCCCCTTCGTAGTGGCATGGAGACGACATGTATCGCAACTTGAGCGTCGCGAATCATCTATTTTACAGTGAATGCTGTTTCACTTGGCCTGCGGTTGCTCGTGAGCATACTTCAAGTCGTTTTCCAGTAATCTTCGAAATTCGATCAATATTTCTGTTTTGGTGATCGGCCGCGATCTCTTCATCCAGACATCTTTCCCTGTATAAGATATTTGTTCGACGGAATCCGGTCCGCGGCACGTAACGTGTCCGAAGAATCTTAGAACGCGACATTGGATTGTTGGCAACAGTCTTTTTTATGTCTTAATTTCCAGAGACTGCTCTCACTGTAGACGTGTTTGTGTTTGTCTGTCCACGGAACTCGTAATATGCGGCGCTAGAAATCCATCTCAAAATGGTTAAGCTTTTTCTTTTCTGCATTCTGCATTTATAGTCCATGTCTGTACATATAAAAAAAAAAAAAAAAAAAAGTGAGAATAGATTGTCCACCAACCGAATGGTTGAGGATATAATGATGATGTTTCGCACTACGTACTGGCGTTCTGACTGTGCTCAGTTTAGACAACTTTGGATCTATCTCATTTAGTGGCGGATCCACGCAAGAGTATAGGGGGCATTTCCCTTCCAAAGAACCAAAGCCTCTATGAAAAAATTTGTTATAACAGAGAAACTTATGCTATAAACAATTTGTATGAATTTTACCTACGGATATTAATAATTAATATTTAATACTGTTTTCTAGTAAGGCTGTTCCTTTTTTATTCTATTTTAAATGTAATTATCATCGATCCTTTGTCATTTTTATTTATTTTTAATTTTTATTTTGTAATTTTAATTTAAAATACGAGTTCAATGAGAATTATATGTATATGTTTTTTTTATTTCCCCATGGGGACGACATTCGGATCGGATTTCTAATAAAAATAAAAAAGAAGTAAAGTGTCTAATGAAAATACTATCTTACTATTTCTAAACTACCACATTTTTAAGGTATAATTTTATAATTTCGTTTTATTTTTCACCTTCTAAAAAAAAAAAAGACAAAATTTAAATTAAAAATTGTAATAATTACGTATTTTTAAAACATTTTTATGAATTTCTATAGAAGTCGCTATTTGATTTTCTTTATGAAACAAGGGCTATTTCTCTAATCTACTGCCTCCCCCATAGAAGATTTTACGTAACTATATAATTCCACCCCCCCAAAATGTCGTTCTAGATCCGCCTCTAATCTCATCATATACCCGCTAAACGAACTGCTACTTCGTTCCAGTTTCTTACTAGTATGAATTTCTATAATACAGTCTACCATTTTCGAGATAAGCGCTTCTGGATTATAGAGTAGGGGATTCTAACCATCACACACTCCTGTCGTACGCCTTTTTCAGCTTTAATACGCGTACGTTGGAGAGAATTATCGCTGTATAAAGATTTCAGTAGTGACACCAAATGTCCTGATGTGCCCATCGCTCGATAAGTATTTTCTACATCAGATCTCAACGAAACTTTCCGGTAGTCTCATAGGATTACCGGCATATTAAATTCGCAACTTTTTTCTATGACTCATTACGATTCATAATCCGTTCCCTCGTTCCTCTTCGAAGTATAAATCCCGCTTGAATATACTTTTTATTCGCTTCAAAATTACATATATATTTTGCTCGAATGAGAAATTAGTGTGATCGATATGCAGTTAGAGAACAGTCCTCACGCTTGTCTTCATTCTTACCATACAACGGTATATAGCATATATCTTGAAGAAGTCCAATCTTTCAGCCATACTCGCGTAGTCCAGATGTTTTTAGCAGGTCGTATACATCACTCGTAGTCCAGCTTCCTTACTGGTCAAGAGATATTTTCTTTCCGAACTGTTTTGCGGGGTTTTAGTTTCTTAGTCGCTCTTTCCATTACTTCAAGTAGTATTGTTGGGTCTAGTTTTCAGAGTGTTGTTAACACACCCAATGAAATTACTGAAGCTCTGTGTGAACTACCGTGCATAAGGCTTTCGCAGGATCTTTTACCACGTCTCAATTATTGAACTCTATTACTAGGTGATCCTTAATAATCTATAAAAATCAGACTTCACTCTAAAATGATAAAACATAAATATATGTATAGCAGAGTATATATGAGGAAATAAGTTTTTAATGAAAATATTTCACTACATAAAAAGGGAAGAATATTAAACATTTAAGTAGACTTGGTCGGCAAAGCTGCGGTCAATAAGTAGACATATACACACATATATATATATATAAGTCTGGGAAGGTAAAGGCGGATCCCAAGTAGAAAAGAACTAGTCCCAATATTCTCATCAGATCCATTAGGCTTAGTACCATTATGGAAAGCTTAACTCACAATATCCGTTATACTTTGTCATATGAGACCTACTGCACTTACTATATAAGTCGTCGCGACAGTCCGTTCGATCGCAGTTAACAATAGAAATTATTACAATAGGAAATAATTAAATTAACCACTAATAGTTACGTGGAAGGTAATGGGAAACCACCACGTATAGCACCATATGAGCGCGCTAGTAGATCTGTAGTAGACAGATAATCAAACATTTACAATCATATTCCAGTGTAATTTTTCGTCTATACTTTGCATTCTCTTAATCCGCATAACGTTTGAAAAACCTGAAATAAATTTTTCGGTATTTCCTCGAGAGAGCCTGAATACGGAAGAAGCTTATACCGGTGGTCTCAAAGAGGGTACTAAACAAAATTGTCGACTAAAAATGAGTATTATTACTATTATTATTATTATTATTATTATTATTATTATTATTATTCGAGTTGGACAAATTTCGTAATTATTCGATGACAAACGCGATTTAACGAGAACTCCTTTTTTTCTAATTATAATTCATTTTACTCTTTAAACTGGCAAGCAGAAAGGATACCTTGTTTGGTAAGCGGAGCCGTTTGCAGAGACACATTAATTATATTATCAAAACCAGTCGGCTAAATAATCGCCATCGTCGTTACGACATTCGCCTGTGCCGATATCGTCTGACGCTATCATACATTTGTTATTGCGACACGTTGAATAATCCGAGGAAAAGCCATTATATCGGACACGAAATCGAAACGAAATAATATAGCATGCCTGCAAATGATGATTCCAAGTGGCTATGGCCGCTGCGAAAACAGCTACTTGATATTCGCTGTAAGTACCCCGGACAGAATAATCGCGCATCGGCAATAGGCAAAGGCGATCTGCCGCCGACTCCGAATAATGTTCGCGCCGTGTAAAATGCGAAAAATACCGCCGTCCAACAATCTATATATAGAGCATTCAAATCAAGAAGCAAGACAACGCCGCTTAGCCGTATCAATTTTGTCCACATATGGCTCTGCCGGTAAACCACTTTCACCGCCGCACTTAAAAACTAGTCTTCCCCAGTCTTATGCACAGTTAGCCGATCGGTCAAATGCATAAGCTGTTGCACATCTGCCAATATTCCAGCCTCTCTATCTGCTAAATCTTTTTTTCGCTTTTTCTTCCTAGACTTTTTTTCTTTCAAATCACCAGCCTCCGTCATCCCGCTAACGTGCCCCGCGCTTTCAAAATAATCCTAGCGCATGGCAGATTATAACTGAAATCCACGGCCGCATATGTTCGAAAGATTACTCTTTAAGCAGACCTTTTAGTGAAAAATTTTCCCGTCAAACACGCGATTTACATAATTTACATATTTAGTCTTAGCTTTGAAAAAGCGAAGAAATCGTAAAGATATCCACCATAGGCCGCTGATAATTTCATTTTGTCTTCTTCCTTTTATATGCCACCTGAAAAGAAATCTCAACTAGAAGTAATAATTAACGATCTAAAAGTTTATAAAGCACCTCCTGGATGGGATAAAATTAGGGTTCAGGCTATTAAACATAACTCAAATATCTTTATTCCTATTTTGACTAACGCGGTCAACTATTCAATAAAGGAAGCTAACACTCCGGATCGGTTTACAAATGTCAGACCGATATATAAAAAAGGGACTGCAAATTCAATTTAAAAATTATCGTCCAATAACCTAAAATATTAGAATTCATAAACATTTAAGAAATTAAGTGGAAAAAACTACTTACTCCGTGAAAATCAACACGCGGTTTTAGAGAAAAAAAATCCACGATAACTGTATTGAGAACTATTGTAAATGAGATAAATACAGGACTAACGATGGGGAACCAATTTTTAATTGACCTATTCAAAGCGTTTGATCTGGTTGACGATGAATTATTGATCAAAGACCTAGAAAATCTGGACATTAAAAATAACCAACTTAAGTGGTTTAAACATTATATAATAACAAATAGGAAAAATATGGTTAAAATCGCAGGGAATAAAAGTAATGAAAAAACTATTCAATACGGCGTAGTAGGACAGGATACCATATTAGCCCCTATCCGTTTTTCTTATTTACACCAACATGTTACATATTAAAAATGCAAAAGTTTACGTCTTTGCTGATGATATTGCTCTTTATTAATGGAGCACAAAAAATTAGAGATCGCGGAAAAATTATTACAAGAGAATGTAGATAATTTGAGTAAATGGGCACATGAAAGGAGATTATGTATAAATATAAACAAATCAAAAGTATTACACATTCGGAACAATTCTAAACATAAGATACGTGACCCGCTAATTGTCCTTCATAATAACGATATTGCCTTCATGAGTTTCTGTTAAATAATTGTACCCATCTCTGTTTTTGTCCACCGTTAGAGAACGTAAATGACTTTAAATATCCAGGTATATATATATATTGGTAAATCCTTTAACTGTAAAAAACACATTTAAAGTTTAAACTTGAAAATAAGACAGACAATTCCAGCTTTATATAAAATAAAGCAGCTACTATCAAACACTACGTATATATATACTATATAATTCAATAATAATGTCTAGAATTTTATACGGAATTCAAATATATTATGTAAGGCTAAGAAAACAGAAATAAATAAAATAAGTAAAATACAGAAGAGGTGTTTGAAACTTATACTCCGCCACTGGAAGCAAAACGACTCTTAATCAATTATGTGTGAAAGGAAAACGAAGAAATGTCCCCCCTAAGATATGTATTATTTCTATTATAGATTACTAGAATTTAATGTTAAAAATATAAAATTACCATCCAGGGAAATCAAAGTAATACATATTACATCTATCCCCGCATGGTGTAAATCTACGAATATTGATAACACTGATGATTCGCAATTAATTTAAATAAGTACAATCCCTAATGATATACTAGAGGAGGAAAAAAATTGGCGTATAGAAAAAGGAGGTGCAAGAATGGCTGAAGGAATGGTGCAAAGATTGAAGATCAAGTTACGTTCTATATCTCGCTACTCTTTAATGCTTCTTTATTTACGAATTTTGGTTTTGACACTTTATGCTTCCTGGTTTTTAAGTTTCTATCAGAGGATCATGTTTCTCGATCTGGAAATATTAAGCTGTGTGCGCGTACCGGTGTACAGATGCATTTACGCACCATGTTTTGATATATGTATCTCTTAATTAAATATTATGTTAGGTTTATTAGTATTGTTATTTATATGTGCAGAATAAGTTAAAATTGATGTAATTTTTGTAATTTATATCTTTGTTTAATAAACGTTGATAAGAGTGTTGGGCACTCACACAACGGGCATTTTTTCCCTGCGAGACCCACAGCTTATTAAAATAAAAAAAATAAAGTTAACAACGGATGATTACTCATCATCAACACGTAAAAATAGTAGCAACTAGGAGTCACAAGGAATAGAATCTGACTAAAAACACTACACTAAGGATGAGGAAATAATATCAGATCGTTAAACGCCAAGCATAGACATACTGAAAAGGACAGGAACAACAGTGCCGAATGATTAAAAAAGAGTTGGCTATCTGATACCATGGCCACATCTGTGACTGCAGAGCCCTCAGTACTGACGGGCAAAGGAAACAGACTACAATTAAACATGACGAAACAAGGAGTGTTTGAAGAGCAGTTAGAGCCATAAAGTGTCACAGCGATGTAGGACACAGCGAGTTTTGAGATATATTTTGGTTTCCATAAATTTTTTACGCCGGCTATTGCTTACGCGAACAATTATTTTTTTCGCTGTTTTTTCCCCAGAGGTGGTTAGTTTCTTATTAGTAATATTTTTTATTTTATAAAAGAGCTTTTGTGTTTTGTTCCATATTTTGATATGGATTTATTAAATAAAAATGTATATTATTAATCTATAGCAAACTGAAATATTAAGTGTAAAACTGTTATACCGATCCCAGAAACGTTTTCGGGCAAAACCAATCTTCAGCTGGAAAAGAAGAGAAGAAAAAGAGAGGAAAAACAACGCAATACTAAACAAAGTAATAACGGAAAAACGTCTTAAATACTGAGTATCAAACGAAAATAAAATACAATTGGGAAAAGGGTGACTTCAAACTGTACGATTTTTTGTCGCAAAAAAATAAAAATTAAATAAGAATTAAATAAAATAGAAAAATAAAGAGGACACAACGATTAAATGAACCGACAGAATTATTAATATATATAATCGCGAACATTAAATCGAACGTGTGCCCAGCGGCAGAAGCAAAATTACACTGACAAGTAGGAGACCAGAAATGGTGGAAAATAGAAGTTTAGGATGAGAAAATATTTAAAAAATTCAGAACAAACGATATTGGGAAATGCATTAATAAAAACAACGACAAACAAAAAGTGCAGATAACAAAGCAACAATGGAGATGAACGATAAGAAAAATGGGGAAAAAATGAGATAAAGGAATTTAAAACGTATAGAAAAAAAAAAACAAAAAAAAAACAGAAATAGTATGTAACTTTCCATGTCGGCATAATTAAAATTGAAATAAATAATGAACAGTTCATATTTTAATTTTTTATTTTTTTGCGACAATAAATCGTACAGTTCGAAGTCCCTTTTTTTCCATCTGCATTTTCTTTTTCCTTCGGTAATCAATATTTAGATAAGTCATTTTTCCGCTATAACTTCGTTTTGTATTGCGTTGTTTTTCTTGTCTTTTTCTTCTCTTCTTTTCCAGCTGAAGATGGGCTTTGCCCAAAAACGTTTCTGGGATAAAACAGTTTTATACTGTATATTTCAGTTTTTGCTCTAAGCTAATAATATACATTTTTATTTAATGATTTCTAGCAAACAGGTATGAACTTCATTTCAATTTTGGTAATGAATTTTGTTGAGGTCGTTTTAACTTCCATATAATATGTATATTCTTGACGGTTTGTTGCAGATTGTCTTAAGGAAAATTTTAGTCATAGTTAGTGTTCAAATTTTTAAAATTTATAAGTCAATCCATTCCTAAATTATTGTACATTTTAATTTGACTTTCTCGTCGTTTCTGAACCGTCTTATTATCCGCGCACGTGTACGGAATAAGTATTAAGGCAATATTATATGGCGCAGCATCGAGTGATGTGAGATGATTATATTGCTGCAACTTTTTTTTCCAAAAATATCGGACAAAATTAGCCAATTCAAATATTCGTAGCGAATTATTCCGACATACAAAATTTATAACAATTTAAAAGACGCACTTAAATAAAGTTAAAATTTCCGAATCTGAAAACTGTATTCTGCGTAACTTTCGAGATGTTGTGGTCGATGTGGCTGGTCATGTCTTACGTAGGAATTCAACACAGCACTTAAACGGAATTACGACGCAGAGCAAAGGATTTGATTGCAAAACAGTTTAACAAGTTAATACACCATTCAGCGAACTTAATTACGGGAAAAAAAAAATATGCGCACATCTATGGCAATTAAATAATTAGAATTAATATGTAAATGCTCAAAAAATGAATAGTGGTTAGAAATTAAGTTAGTTGGCAGAACAACATTCAGATGGGAGGGTCTTAAAACCAATTTTCTAATAATTTTTTTTGGGGATTCGTCAACTTAGTGCAAAAATTAAAGTTGTATTTTTCAAGATTTAAAGATGAGAGAATAAAAGTAATTCGAGTGCAGAAGAAAATGAAAGGACAAAAAAAGCACCGATAAAATGGGAATACCGGGTTTTAATAGAACGGTATGAGATTTTTCATCGGAAAAGGCAAATATTCAAATAAAACATAATCAACGTCACAAAGAAAGTGAGTAGAAGAGCATAGAGAAGATAGAATGGCTTGAAGTAGATGCAGGTAAAAAAAGAAAAAGTAATACAGGACTGTGGTTAAATCGGAAACAACAAGTAGCCAAGATTGTGGAACGTACTAAGTAAAAAGAACAAAACCGTCAGTGGAAAGAAATTGCTGAATGGATGGATTACATATAGCCGGAATTGGAAATTAATGAACCATTTATGGAAAGAAGAGCAATACTACGAGTTGAATGCCGAAAAATCTGCCACTGGAAATAATTGGACGTCTCAATTGAAACCTGACCATTGAAATTTTTAATAAATAAATTCCGTCGATGTTTTGCTGTTTCGGAGCAGTTTGCTTGATCCCCGTTATGTTAATTAAATAAAAATTGGGCAAAAAAAAAAAAAAGACCGTATTAAAACAAAAAGTTTATTTTCGACAGCCGTTAAGCTAACATTTGCAAATGGCAAGCTAGCGAGGGGGGAAAAAAGGATCTCAGATTTTTAAAATTAACTTTCCAAATGCCATGTTGTAAAAGCTACCTTAAACAAAATCAAAATGTATATTGAATTTAAGCTGATATAAACATTTTTTAATACTGATAATTTATTAATAACTTGATGAACGAATTGCCGTACACAAATGGAAATTTATTAATACTTTGTAGTTCTAGAATTTTCGAAGCACAACTCCGCAACCAATGTTAAATACCTTCTAGGGGGGTTTTATTAAGGAAGAATAATACTCTTTCGTTAAAATTATCGACACTTTCAACAATTTTTCATTCTTTTCTCAGAGCTAATGGAGAACTTCGATAATACAGTCCGGTGAAGATTTTACATCTAATAAGGACAGGTCACGCGATCCGCGGGTCGCCGATTTTGATGAAATTTTGCAGATCGGCAGAAGACCATATGAACTACGCAAAATATTAGAATGCAACTTTTTGATTTACGCGAGAAATTAAAATTTTCAGTAGCTGCATTTAACGGATAATATACATATAGTCGTTTAGACAACTTCCAGATTATGTTTATTTTATATGCAAACGGTTCGGGAAACTGATTATTCTAAAATGAAGTATATTAAACAAAAAAAAATTATTAAGAAACAATAAAATAATTTTAAGAAAATCAATTTTTAATTTAATTTATTATATTTATATAGTATAAAAATGTCCAGTTATGACGAATTTGTTTTTTTTTTTTAATTTTAAAATAAGTTTGTGGGTCTCACTGGGCAAGTATGCCCGTTGTGTGAGTGCCCGACACTCTTATTATCGTTTATTCGATTTCGGTACAAACTTATACATACTTATTACAACATCGAAATTATATATACCTTAATTAATATATGTCTTAGTAAATATATAAATAACTTATATATAGGTGAAAAGAAAAAAGAAAAACCATATACATACCTGCATTCACTCTAAAAGTCATATATACACATATATGTATATCATGATAGCGTAAACACATGATTGAAACTGTCTAGGAGTGAGAATTCGGACGCAGTTTGTTTTTTATTCTTTGCACCATTCCTTCAGCCATTTCACCACCTCCTTTTTCCATACGCTAATATGCTATTTTCGTTTGTGATATGATCGGGGATAATGCTCATTAATTTAATTAAGACCGAATCATCGTATGTTATCAATTCGTAGATTTGCCCCTCTAGGGTATATGTAATATATATTATTTTGATTTCTTGTTATTCGAGTTTTTGGCCTAGTTGGTAACCTTATATTCTTGATATAATATTCGAGTAACCTGTAATAGTAGTAGTACACATCTTTGGAGACATTTCATCATTTTCCTCGTGGTGTAGTGGTAAAGATTATGTCTATTTGTACAATTGGAAAAAAGGTGCGGCTTCGAATCCCCCCGATGTTACGTAGAACTTTTTTTGATATCTTATATTTTTAATTATTAATTCCTATTATCTAATTATTTTAAATCTTTATACATAACTATATAAATATAATAAGGCGAAAGTCGGGTCAATAAAATAAAAAAAGTATAAATACGATAAATATTATCAATTTTTTATTATTTATCTTAATGAATTCGTCGCGCATTGTTTATCGTTTATAGATATTTAAATAATAAGAAATTAACAAATATTTATTGTGATTTTATTGGACTGACTTTGAATCTTAGTACATTTATATATAGTTATGTATGGAGAATTAAAATAATTAGTTAATAAGAAATTAAAAATATAGAATTAAAAAATTTTACACGACATCGGGAGGACACGAACATCTTTCTTTTAAGTTGTGTAAGTAGACATCACTTTTACCACTACACCACGAAACAAGTTCGTCATAACTGCACATTTTTATACTATATAAATATGTAATAAATAACGTGTTAAAAATTTTTATTAAATTAAAAATTGATTTTTTTAAAATTATTTTATTGCTTTTTAATAATTATTTTTGTTTAATATACTTCATTTAGCAAATTATCAGTCTTCCGAACCGTTTGCATATAAAATAAAGATAAACATAATCTGGAATTTTTTGCATATTTTTGCCTAAACGGCCGTATATATTATCCGTTAAATGCAGCGGCTAAAAATTTTAATTTCTCGCGTAAATCAAAAAGTTGCATTCTAATATTTAACATATACTAATGGTCTTCTGTCGATCTACGAAATTTCATCAAAATCAGTGACTCGAAAATCGTGACCTCTCCTTGTAAGCCTTGTTCTGAATAACTGAAAGATACATACGACCGGGACAGAAAGTGAAAACAAGGAAATTAGAAATCGAAAAAAGTGGCAATAAAATTTTTCATTATTATATGCCGTTCGAATAATGGGCATTCAAGGTCAGTGGCAGAAATTACCAACCATCTAATAAATTCATAAAAATGCTGTTACACTTTAGATCCCACCTGCAACACGTTCACCCTGGTCGTTGAACCGGCCCAATTTAAAGGCGAAGGCAAGTGTTAACAATCAATAATTACTGGCACAACATTATTATTAACGAAGAGTAATAACCCAAACTTATTATTACAACACTACGCTCTACAAATACCGAACGCTATCCATCTTCAGCTTCCCTTATTATCTAGACCTATTTTCTCTCTTTTCTTTTAGAATTTAGTAGATCTTTAGAATCACAGTCGATAAAAAAAAAAAAAGAACACAATACTATTATCGCCGTTGACGTGTTATTTTTCCTGAAAAATATATTTAAAGATTTAGTATAAACCGTTTTTTTTTTTAGAGACTGTTGTCCGAAAAATTTCGAAAAAATACTCCTCCAGCTTTGACCGGAGGCGGCGTAAAGCGTGGGCGATGTGGACCACCGCCTACGGCCTCGCGCTTCAAAGTTTATGCATTAGGTACTTAAAAGCCATGACCGCGACGAAGAAATGTTACTCGTCATAAAACGATAAACATAATTAGCAACTTTCCGAACTGTCAAACCTTTTTTTTGTTTAATTTTAATAAAATACAATAGATTATTGAAGCAGATACAGCATCTAAGCTGAATTACGATACTATTATTAAGGAATTACTCAGTAAGGCTAAAAGTAAGAAATTTTTGTTTCTTTAGTTCATTTCTTTTATTTTTTGTCCAATAATTTGCGCTTTTATGAATAAAAATTGGACAGTAGCAACTGTTTTTTACTTTATAAAATCCGTCTTCTTGGGCCACCAGACGGCCTCGCAAAATGTACCTTGCCCACATAAAATTTAGGTCGTGCCCCGCCACTGGCTTTGACTAACAGGTTGAAAGATCAACGATGAAAACTAATAAAAAAATAAACACAACACAACTTTTTTAAATCTGTCCGGGACAAAAATAATTCTGTATCGGTAGCAGCTCGATAACTGGCATTACCGTCACAGTATGCGCAATACGCTATGACGTTTTTTAGCGATACGCGCGAATTTCATTTTTTAATGCACTAAATTTTAGGTAAAAAATAAAACCGGAAATAAATAAAATTTAAAAATACCATAATTAATGCGTTTTTCTCGGTCATTTCTTTTCGTACATTTAATTAGGTGATTTTATAAAATAATTATACTGAAAAATATACCTATTTACATATATCATCATGACAACGGATAATGTGGTGCGTTGTTCCGCTGGAGAAAGAGCATCATGCCAACAACGACCTCCCTTTCGTGCCGTTTTTACACAGTCGAGAAAACACTGACCAATGGTTCGAAACACGACGTTAATCCAATCAGCTGATCCGACCGGTGTAGTACTAGCGACGCTTTCTAGAGTACCTCCGATTTTACACGACCGAAGTGACACTATGCAAAGAACTATCCGCGAGGATAACCTTCCGTCGATTTTAATTTCGATTTCGATTTCGATTTCCCTGAAGACGGAAATTATTTTAACTGTCCGCGGCGAGTGCAACGGTGAGCATATTACATCCCCAACAGAGTCAATGCGTTTTCAGACGCGCAGAATGTCCATGAAAACGAACGATTTAATTTGGAGCGCATATCTTTACATTTTCACTCTAGCTATAGCATAGCTATAAATCTTTTCAGATGACACGTAGCGATTCTTGTTATTATTTCAATTCAATGTCTGCATTACGATATGAAGTGTTTTTAAGTATTGCAGATATGTGAAACGTCGAACAAGTTCAGTTTCTTCAAATTCACGAATTTTTCAGCCATTATCTTCTGGTCGATTTATATTAATCCCATATATTCTACAATGTCATGATGAATGATGCAGATCTGCCAATCGAAGGCATAGAAATACTTTTCCACCTACTCGGCAGGACAGATTTTTGCCCCTGAAATACTTTCTGTGCATAGATTTAAATTGAGCGTTATAAATCTCAGTTAACGCAAAATGACAAAGGTTACTCGGCTAAAGCGGCGGGCACGATAAAAAAAAAAAAAAAAAAGAAAAAAGAAAAAAAAGAGTATCAGCCTGTTAGACAGATAGGCGGATCGTTTTCATTTAATTATGTACGTACGTGCTGCATGTAGGTCTATGGGTGAGAGAGGACCGCGTTCGGATGAGCAACAACAACTCTCTCAGTTGACAAATTGACGGCCAACGGAATATTCATTTTCGTTTCAACGTTTCGAGCATGTACAGGATGTTGTTTAAAAATGGCATTCGCCAAAAATTAACAATATTTTTCAGCGCCGCTGCTGCTCATACACCCACACTTACGTTAACCCACCACACTTACATGCCTTCACAGCATTATCGTCTTCCATCTGAACCGTACAGAAATGAAAAAGTGTACGCGCATACATAGACGCACAGATTTATACAAATCCTGGTCTGGTAGCTGCTCTTCCTACGTCTTTGAAAAACTTAAATCCAACACAGCGCACCACACTTTGTGTCTTCGCCATTCAGCCTAATTGAACACACCGCCGTCTGCTTTGACTTTGTCTGTTCACTTCGTGTATGCGTGTGTCAGTTTCCGTTATTGCCCAACATCATTTTGAAATTCCGGCATGCTGGGCCCCTACATCAATTTAAGTGATCAACATATTCCAATAAAGAAAATCGAGTTTTAAACTACTTTGGAAAACATATCCGCCTTGTTCGTTTGGAACTTATTTTTCTTGCGAAACGTTCTGAACTAGCATGTAATACAAATATAACTAGAGAAACATTTTGGTGAGTATCAACCACGAGACGACACTAAGTGAGAAATAAAGTAAAGTTAATATTACGCTAAACGAAACAGTCGGTTAATAAAACCAAAACGATATCGGTAAGCCAAACTGCTTTGTGTCCAGATCTAGTTGTTTTTTTGTTGTTTTTTTTTTAAAGAGCTCAGTAAGCTTTACATTTTAGTATAAAAAGCGGACTCGATATAACATTTTTGTTTCACTTTATCGAAACAATTCTTTTAATAGCAAGTGATAACTAAATAATTAATACGGTATACAATTCGTCAACTGTGTATAATTTAAATGTGTTTATGTACAAAATCTAATAATTACAGTTTAAAATTTGATGTAATTTTTCAAAGTTCGAAATAAGTATTACGTGTCAGTTAGATCGACATAATTTTTCAGTACTTTTAAGGTTATTCAACTTCCGATCCTGCTCGTTTTCCCGAGTGCTCTCATCTATACGCCGAACTCTTGGCGTTGGATCTTCCTACCTCTTTCAATGCTTCCTCTTTATCCTTTCCTTCCCATCTCTAGCCGTTATTCCCCTCCTGCTCTCCTTTATACTCTCTATCTCCGATCGCCTCAGAATCTGAATAGGTGATCTAAGCTCATGTAGTTTTGGGTCAGTGCTGGCACCGAACCCATTTAAAAAAAGAAAAAAAAAAAAACAACTTCCGAACCTCGACATTTAACTTTCTGTCAAAGTTCTCCCCTTACTCCATTTTTAATTTTTCTTCCCTCACTTCTTTCATAATTTCGAATAAAATTTTAAAAATATTCATAATTTCGCTTTTCCAAAACACCAATATTAAATTCCACGTGTATGTAAAATTTTTCATTTGCCCTACTTATACATCGTATTATACTCGTTTAATTGTTTAAATATTTTTTCCTATCTTTTATTTGAGAAACTCGTTATTTCACTCCTGCTCTATTTTTTCCTTCCCCCATCGCTTTTCCTTCTTTCCTCCTCTACTAATTAAACTTTGCACTTGTACTGCCAAGGAGCCGGAGCTCAACTAGAACGGGGCGCGTCCAAAAATGACGGATTGTGGAATGGTCTGCAGATATGTTAGCTAGTTGCGAATAAGACGTTAGTCAAATAGGCAGTACTGGCGGAAAGCCTTATGCAGCCGATTCCAATGATGACAGGATAATGAGTTAAGAGGAGGTGGAGGGACAGGTTGAGATTCGTCTATAAAACTCTGCACTCCTTGTAATAACCATCAACCCTTGGCGAGTTGTATAAATATGTCTCACCACTACTTTCCCATTAGTAATAACAGCTGCCTTTAAGGTTTCTACCCAAAAACGTCGCTCCGAAATGGTGATATGACGGAAGGCAACGGAATACCATCGTCATTATTCTATTCCTAGAATTACATCATAGGAGTATCAAGTGTAACTTGGCCCTAAGTCTTCGTCAGGCTGAACCTCATCCGCCAAACTAGCCGAATAGGGTGCTAAGAATCTGCGGAGTAAAAACAAGGCAGAAATATCATATCAATATGGCAACGTGGAATGTAAGATCATTATAACCAAAAAGGTAAACTAGCAAATGTTACTTTAAAAGCAAAAAAGCTTAAAATTTATATTTTAGGAATTAGTGAATCGCGTTGCAAAGGAAATAGAAGATTTAAAAATAATGTGGAATTAATATATTCAGTAAAAAAAAAAAGCATGAACATGGAGTAGGCGTGCTAGTGCAAATAAAATTAGCGAATAAAATAATAGTCATAATACCAAAGTTGCATCGAGTAATGTTAATCAGATCCGATGCAAAACCGAAACCAATGATAATTAAATACAAGTGTGTATGCCCCAACCACAGAAAGTGATGGAAATGAAATAGAGAAATTTTATCAGGATTTGGAAGAAGTAAAGAAACGTGAAAAAAACTGGCTACATTGTTTTTGTTATAGGAAATTTTAACGCAAAAGGCGGAAGTGATCATGGAAGTCATGTAGCAGGAAAATACGAGGCTCGGAGAACAGGGCAAATTTTTTTTTTTTTTTTTTACACGTATATTTTAGTACAATCTTATTAGAGTAAGTAAATTAGCACTACTTTTGAAGTAATGATACAAAACTTAATCTAACTAATTTGTAACATGAACAGAGTAAAAACTATGTACAATTACATAACTCCTAATATATGTATATAGATATGTAAATAATCATAGGCGCATACAAAAATACTCACACGTACGTACACCAAGTATATGCACATACCAATAAGTTACATACATACGAAAGTATATTATTAAATAAATTAGGTGACTAGCTCATAAGGCTTTGTGCGCTTAAGGCGCCTCCTTAAGTCATCATCGGAAAGTAGCAGTTCTAAAGCCTCTCAATATTCAGGTGACTGTAGAGTCGGTGTTCGTGCGCTTCTGCAATATTAAGACTTCATCGATCCGTGGAATATTTAAATCGGAATGTATTTCTGTGTTTCGTTGGTACCAGAAAGCTCCAGTGATATTCCAGAGACACTTGTTTTGAGCGCGCTAAATAATCAACCGACTGGATGTCTTTGCACAGCCCCCAGAGTTGAATATTAGACATATTGAGTTTGGAGTAACGCCCAATCAACCAATAAATCTGTCTTAATTTATGCATGGTTTGTTCTTTTTTCATCTTGACATGCGTCTTCCAATTCAGCCTAGAATCTAAATTCATACCCCCAGGTGTATTTAGCGAAGTCCGATCTCGGAATAGGAAGGCGGTCAAGGTATAACAGGTCTTAGATTTACGAAGCGATTTTTCTTGATTAATCTTGATCTTCCAATTACGTGTCCATTTGCTAATTTTTTCTGCTGCATATTGCAAATTATTCGTAGTCAATTCTGGTAAGTCGCTAATTAACAGGATGGCTGTGTCATCTGCAAAGGTCGCAGTCATCGTCTCAGCTGTTGTTGGAATCTCAGCTGTATACAATAAATACAGAATAGGTCCCCTAAGATACGCTACCCTATGGAACACCAGCTTATATTGGATGAAATTTGCACTTCGCTTCTTCATAAGAAACTCTGAAGGATATCTATCGGAAATATATGATTCAAGAAGTTGGCACATATTTTCGGGTAGCAGGTTGCTCATTTTATAGATCAACCATTTGTGCCAGACTCGGTCAAAAGCTTGCGATATGTCTAGAAAAACCGCCGGACAGTATTTTTTTTTGCTTCAACGGCTGTTTCAATTAACTTAGTTATACGTTGGTCAATCGTAAAGTGCTGATTGCGGAAGTCAAACTGATGATCTGGTATCTTTAATAAGGGCTCGAGTCGCTTAAGGAGTAATTTTTCAAATAATTTTGATACGGAAGGTAACAAGAAGATTTTACGAAGTTACTAGTTCTGTTGGTTTCCCGGGTTTCAGTAACATGATGATTTGAGCGATTTTGAGACCTTTGGGTACGTATCTCATTCTGAAACAGGCATTAAAAAGATATGTCAGCATGATAATTCCTTTACGCGGTAATTCTCTAAGCGCTGCTCCGGGTGAAATTTCATCGATTCCAGGAGCCCTTTTGGGATTCATATTATCTAACTCTTGTGCAACTTCAAGAGGAGTTATTGGTAATTATATTTTCTGGAAAGGTTAGTAATTGTTCGTTATATCGATCTGGGAGTTTATATTGTGTGTTGTAAAGACTGAAGCTAAGTGAGAAGCGAATAGTTCAGCTTTACTGTTGTCGTCGCGAATCCACTACCCTTGTTCGTCCTTGAGAGGAGGAATTTGAAATAGTGAACGTTTAAAGCGTCACGTTGCACGCGCCACAATGAATAATTTGTGTCCGCTGCAGGGCTTAAATTTTCTAAGTATTTTGCGACGCTTTTCTGTTTGAAATCCTTGATTGGCCTATTAACTTTATTGCTGACTTGATTAAATTTTGTTTTATCCGATGGATGAGCGTTGCCATACTTTCCGTGTCCGTCTTCTCTCTTTTATTAGTTTCCTAATTTCGATAGGATACAGAATACTTCATTTGGAATGTTTTCATTAAGAGCTGGAGTGGCCTGGCTAGCAGCTCTTTGCACCAAGTTGATAAAGTGCTGGGCTTGCTGTTCCAAATCACTAGTAGTTTTAAGCCTGATTTTAAGTTCAATTGAAGAGTCAAGGCTTTCTCTAAATTGATTCCAATTAGTATATTTATTGGTGAGATTTAGCGGAATTCTTTAATTACTACAGAACTTAGTGTCGCAAGTACCGGAGTATGATCTGACGATAAGTCTGTAATTCCTTCTACTTGTACATAATTGGCAGCGATTTCTTTGGTAATGAAAAAGTCAAGGAAATCGGGATTCTTCATGCTATCTGTTGGCCAATAAGTAGGTTTCCGTGATGAAAAGAAGTTGCACGAACATATATTGATAGCGTCGAGAAGTTCGGCACCTTTTTTTTGGTCTAGTCAAACGTGACCCCCATATGGTGTGTTTTACATTAAAGTCACTTGCAAGTATAAAACGAGGACCGAGTTGCTTGAAAACATTAATAAATTGACTATTTTCAAATTTACTTTTGGGCGGACGATATGCTTCAGCTAGATTGAGGTCTGCGCCATTATAGTTTGTTGCTATTACTGTGGCTTGTAGGAAATTCTTATTGTATTTCTTCCTGTAAATAGGTTTAATATTCTGTTTAATTATCACTGTTGTTTTTTTGTTTTTTTTTTTTTATCTTGGGCGCGTTAACTCAGGACATTTACCCAGCACAAAGGACTAACAAATAATGAAACGTAGGGACTTGAAGGAAGCGATTAGAAACAGAAGAAATAAAGATAGCCAATATAGGAACAACAGAAAGAGAAGGAAGAGCAAGAATATAGTGAGCACAGTAAGGGGTCGGGAGGCCAAGGCCAAGCAAATTAGAATAAAGAACTGCGCGTTCTGAGGAGATAGATGAGTATTCGAATAGGAGGTGATTTACATCACAGATCAAATTTAAGATAGGAGGATGAAAACAAGGGAGACTGAACAATATTAAAACGAAAAAGGGAAGCAGGAAGCAGACTGTGATTAAAGCGGAGGCGAATTATGGAAGAAATAACAGAACGGCTGATGCAGGGAAAATTATTAAACCAGGAAGAAGTAGGTGGAGAGAGTTGTATAGCAAGGTAAAAAGAGTTAGGATTGGAGAAAAGAGACGGATAAAGATCAGTCCAAAAGTCATGGTGAAAACGATAAGAGAGTGGACAAATACATTGGGAGGGGAATCTGTCTATGAAACGGCCATTTACTGCAGCTAGACATGCCAATGAATCGGCAAGATCATTACCAACGATGCCGCAGTGGCCCGGAATCCAGAACAGGTCAATTAGGATAGAACGGGATATTAATAAATTATAAATTAAGGAACGAATGTAAAGAATAATAGAATCTGCGGTGGTTTAGGGAATGGAGATGAGATGGCTGATAAGACGCTTTTCAAATCAGAGCATATGATGAATTTTGATAAATTGAATGATGAGGATATAAAAAGTATAGCACGTAAAATAGCCATGGATTCGGCTAAGAAGATAGAGGAAAAGGGAAGGAGTTGAAAAGACTCAGAATAGTTGATATCCCTCCTCGTCCTCTGCCACTTAGGTGATTAGTCCAATATCTAGTGTAGCCGTGAATTCTGATAAAACTTTTTGTTTGCAAAATGTGTTTCTGAGATTAATGCGACGTCAACAACATTTGTGTTAAGAAAAGCCTCGAGTTCTTGAGCTCTTTGACTCAAGCCATTGGCATTCCAGGTTAGCATTCGAAACGAGGAGTCAATCATTTCACTTTTTTTCCTTGACTTTTTGTGTGTTAGCTCAAAGGTTTAGTTTCTAATTGAGTATATTTAGCTGGGTAATACTAGTTTGGATATTGTGAAGTATAGTCATAACGTCATTAATGGTTGGATCTTTTTGTTATAGAGGAATTGGCAAATTGTTCCTGTGGTTTTAAATTCAGTTTGGTTGCCTGCGCAAATGATTTTTCTACTTGCACTTTTTCTGCAGGTCTAATTCGTTCCTTTCTAACACGATCCACTTGGTGGACTTCGTAACCAGCGTAGTTAGCTGTATGTCCTGTCATACCGCATAAGACACATTTTGGTTGGTCTTTTTTAAGTTTCTTGCACTCCTTGGTGAGATGGTTATCGGCACACTTTATACATCGAGGAGGATGAGTACAGTAATTTTTGGTATGCCCTATTCGTTGACAGTGATGACACTGTTTGATTTTATTGTTTTTATGAGGAGGTTCGATAGAGACTTAACAATGTGCAAGGTTAGTTATTTCGTATACGTTTTTCTTGTTAGCTTTTGGGGAAATTTCGATTTTGAACAGTGGAAAATTCTTGATTTGCCGTCTTCCTTCTGTAATATACTTTTACTATAGGCGTTATGCGAATAATTTCATGACCAGCTTTTTCTTAAGTCATTCTTTATGTCCTCATGGTCGATTGATGGCGGTAATCCACGGATCACAAACGCAAAAGGACGTTCAGATTTCGCTTGAAATGTGTGATATGTAATTCCACGTAGTAACTCATTTCACGTACTTGCTAAATTACTATTCAGATCTTTTAAAACGGCTGTAATAGAGCGGTAATCATAGCTATCACGAACAGATATTTTAATATCTCCACACTAGGGGAAGTCCCTTAAAGGTAGGTTCTTTTTTTGTTTGCGTGATTACTTTATTTTTAAGTAAGTTAAAATTTTTTTAACATTACTCACAAATATAGGCGGCGGAAGTGGAGTAAATTTAATTACTAGCTGATTCTTATTTGTTATGTCAGGCATAGTTGAAATATCTACTGATTTAGAGGGAGCATGGTCACATGTCGGAATTTGCAATTCCACACAGCGTGATTGATCAATGTAGTTTAACCTTTCGATAAGCTCATTTACCTGCTTTTGCAGTTGAGCTATTTGCTTATCCTTGCTGGCATCATACTGTGTCAGAGTAGAAGTTTCTCGTGTTTCTAGTTTTTTTCCTTTTGTTTTCCCTTTTTTTCGTTAACAGTGTTAATATCATTGTCACTGATTTGCCGTTTCGGCTTATCATTAAGTTTTAATTTTAATGATGAAACTGTTTTGTTATTTCCCGCCATCGTAGAAGTTTTCTTGAGCGGAAATATTTCGTGTACGATGTATTCTTATTGAATATGTGACAGAGCAAATAAGGAGAAAGATTGGTTGAATTTGCCGAAAAATATAATCTAGTGTTTTTCAACACCTGGTTTAAATAAACACGTGGTCTAGTCCGGGGGGGTAATATACGAAATCAGATAGATTATATACTTATTAACAGGCATTTTGAAAATATTGTAAAAAATTGTCATACATATCCGGGAGCAGATTGCTACACAGATCATTGTTCACCAGGTGCCGAATATCATTAAAGAACTGTAAAATTGAAAAGAAAATTGGAAAGAAGTATAAAACAACACTGCTGATAAAGAGAAATTGAAACAGCGGAATATCAAATAAAATACCATAACGAGTTAGACAAAACGAATGGCATGGGCCAAAACAATAATGAGCGCATTGTACAGGAACTATGGAACAAATAGAAACAGTAAGTTCCCATGGCAACGAGAAAAGCACTTCCAGATAGGGAAAAAAACATATGTAAGCAATGGATGACGCAAGAAGTATTAAACATTACGGATGACAGAAGGAACTTAAAAAACAATTATAGTGCAGAATATAAGAAACTGACCAGAATTATAACGAAAAAGTGCACAGAAGAAGAGACCAGATGGTATGAAGATAAATGTAAAGAGGTTGAAAAACTAGATGAAAGACATAACTATAGCAAAATGCATACTAAACTAAAAGCAATGATGATGACAAATAAAAAGAAGAAAAACAGAATTACTTACATACGAAACAAATAGGGAAAATACTGTATAGACAGAAAAGGAATAGAAGAAACATGGTTAGATTATATTAAAGAACTGTGGTGATAACATGAAAGCAGAAGCAGCACCGGGCATAGAATTATGGGAATTAGAAATGCGCTACAAAGAGCCAAAAATAATAAAGCACCTGGTGCGAATCAACTGTCGGTGGAATTGATAGAACACTTAATCAAGTTGTTGAAATTGTTTAACAAAATATATGAAAATGGAGTAATACCTGAAGATTTTAGAAAAGTCGACTTTGTGCCAATATCAAAAAAGAGCACCTCGCAAATAACTGCGGAATACAAGACAATAGCGCTTATGAGCCATTCTCTAAAACTATGGTTGTCAATAATAAATTCCTACTAACATACGAAGCGGAAACATAAACTATCACAAAATATGCAATTAAACGATTCGCCGCAAGAGAAAGATCCTACATATAAATAAAATGATTTTCCTGATTTAATGTAGATTAGTTCATAAAATTCTATTTCGCGTTCGAATTCTAATTGATGAACGAAAAAAACGGACAAAAGTATGTCGGTTTCTAATTGAACACAAGAGGCGTGCTAAAAATGAAATTGGGCTAGTCATGTAAGAATGAAAACAGTTGGACAAGACAAATAGTGGAATGGACATCGAGGGAAGGTCCAAAAAATAGGGTACAATAGAACGATGAACATGGCAAACGGCACTGCATTGCATTAAGCAATGGACCGATATTTATCGCTTTACCGAAAAATTGTTTTATAATTCTCTTTCATTTCATCAAGAACTACTAGTCTCCACTTATGCAGGTTACATTTTGCGACCACAACGTAATTCTCTTCTTCCGTTCTGATTTTTCCTTTTTTTTGAAATAAACTCCCGTTCATTTCAGCCTCACTGCAACTTCTTCTGCGACGCCGATAGCGTACGTTTTGGGGGTATCTCGATAACTCATCTTGAATCACAGCCCCAGGCCAAAAAAAAATTATTAAAAATTTCAAAAAATAGAAAAAAAATAACGTGTCAATAATCAATTTACAAAGAAAATTACACGAATAAAGTATCACTATTCAAAACGTCAGTGGAAAAATTTGTGACTTGATCTATTGCTTAATGCACGGAAAATTTTTTTATGACGTATGCAGACGTGACATTGTAACTATTTCCACCATTAGCCTTAAATATTTCCTCGTGAAATCCACATACTGTTATTTAACTTCTGACGGTTTCGTTATATGCGGACGTGCTTTTAACGCTTTGTTACATGAGCAACCGATCCTCCTTCTTCAAGTGTAAACAAATCACGAATATTTTCGTTTAACGTTATACTCTCTTCGAACCGTTTTATGCATCTATCGTGCTCTAACGATACTTTTGAACGAGCATCTAATTCCTCTGATTTCCAAAAAAAATTTAAAATGATCTTACCTAAAAAAGGTTGCAATAATACAGCAAACTATGTTACGAGAAAACATTTTTACATTGACAAACTGTTGAATAACCGATCCGAATGCGATTAACGCAGAAACAATACATCTACTGTTCGAAAGTTTGGTAATACGCAATGTTATTATGTCTAGATGCGTAGATTTGAAATCATTATCAGCTAACATTAAATCTGTTAATTTTGGCCGATCTCAAATATGTAATTTGGTGTATTTCAAATTACATAAATGTTTACTAATAATGCCTCGAATTTCCGCCATTTTTTAACAATTTTGATGTGTGTTTTTTTTTTAAAACTTTTTCATCACCATTGTGTAACTTCGAAGTAATTAATAAGACTCTAGCTAATGAACTTTCCCGATTAAACAAATTGACTTGAACCACTGCTGTAAGAAGTACGCGGAACTTATTCCTACCCAATGACATTTAATGACATTATCAGTAGATGCTGTAGAAGCAAGCTGCGACGAATTCAATCGATTAGGCAAACTTTCGAGAGCGAATTACTTTCAGAATCCACGAAGAAGTAAATCGATTTTTGCGATTAATCCACATTTGGTGACGATCAATTATCGACATTTCTCACACTTACAACATTATGATGCCGTATGCCCACTGTTAAAGCAAATTTTACAGAAGCTTTGTTCTTTATTACTCCAAATTTTTCCAAAGCAAACTGCTTTTTTAAAACACGTACGGAATACCTTATGTTGACCGGCGCCAGCGAAACAGCCCTTCTAGCTGGCTATATTAAACGATCCTTTGGTGAAAAATGTCCTTGTCCACCGTTAGAAAACGTAAATGACTTTAAATATTTAGGTGTATATATAGATAAATCCCTGAATTGGAAAAAACACATTCTAAGTTTAAACTCAAAAATAAGACAGACAATTCCAGCTTTATATAAAATAAAGCAGGTACTATCATATCGAACATTACGTATATACTATAACTCAATTATAATGTCTAGAATTTTATATGGAATTCAAATATGGGGCGAGGCTAAGAAAACTGAATTAAATAAAATAAGTAAAATACAGAAGAGGTGTTTGAAACTCATACTCCCCCATTGGAAGCAAAACGTCCCTGGATCAATTATGTATGGAAGGAAAACAACGAAATGTCCCCCAAGATGTACTATTATTATTACAGACTACTAGAATTTAACGTCAATAATATTAAATTACCATCTAGGCAAAAAACTCGATTGACAAGAAACCAAAGTAATACATACTACATCTAGCTTCGTGGGGTAAATCTGCGAATTGATAATACAGATGATTCGGTTTTAATTAAATTAATAAGTACAATCCCGAACCGTATAGTAGAGGAAAAAAGAATTGGTACCTGGAAAAAGGAGGTGGAAATTTGGTTAAAGGAATGGTGCAAAGATTGAATAACAAGCTACGTTCTGAATCTCCCTACCTTCTAATGCTCCTTTCTTTATACGTTTTTGTTTTTGATTTCCTGGTGTCTTTACCAGTCATTAAGTGGTAAAGAAGATAAGGTTTCCCATCTAAAATATTGAACTGTCGGCATGTGATAATGTACAGATACGTATTACGGGGCGTGTTACGTAGTTGCATGCGTTTATATATTTATACTTAATCTTAACGCTAGAGTTCTAATATTATAAGTATAAAATAAGTTAAGATAAATTATAATTTTTTGTATTGTATATATTTTTTGAATAAACGTTAATAAGAGTGTCGAGCACTCACACAACGGGCATATTTGCCCTGTGAGACCGACAACTTATTTTAATAAAAAAAAAAAAAAAAAAAATTCTTTCTTCCGCATTCTCGCACGGAGAAGAGAATGATTTTTCTTTTTAACGAAATCTACACTAAATTGAATGGAATAGATATAATCAGTGGCGGACCCACAAGGTGGGAAAGACATTCCCCCAAAGAACCAAAGCCTCTGTGAAAAAATTGTTATAACAGAAAAACTTAATTTATGCTATAAACAATTTGTATGAATTTTACCTACGGATATTAATAATTAATATTTAATACTATTTTCTAGTAAGGCTATTAATGTTCCTTTTTTATTCTATTTTAAATGTAATTATCATCGATTTTTAGTCATTTTTATTTATTTTTAATTTTAATTTTGTAATTTTAATTTAAAATACGAGTTCAATGAGAATTATATATATATATGTTTTTTTTTATTGCCCCATGGGGACGACATTCGGATCGGATTTCTAATAAAAATAAAAAAGAAGTAAAGTGTCTAATGAAAATACTATCTTACTATTTCTAAACTACCACATTTTTAAGGTATAATTTTATAATTTCGTTTTATTTTTCACCTTCTAAAAAAAAAAAAAGACAAAATTTAAATTAAAAATTGTAATAATTATGTATTTTTAAAACATTTTTAAATCTCTAAAAAGGTGGTCGCTATTTGATTTTCTTTATGAAAAAAGGGGTGTTTCTCAAATCTACCGCTTACCGTAGACGATTTTATGTAATTATATAGTCCCCTCCCCCCGAATGTCCTCCTGAATCCGGCCCTGGATAAGCAAATGATTTTTCGAAAAATCCGCAAATTCGTTATACTTCAGATAGTGCGAATTATCTTCTAATTGCTCTTCGTCCGCAGTCATTTCGCATTTCACTTTGTAAAGAGTTTCACAGAAATGTCATATACTGTTTCTACTCTCGATGCATTTCACATAATACAAATCTATAAAATAATTTTCGATTAAGCACGTTTTAATAATTTAATAAAGACCACCGCGCCTTTTTGAACGAACATTCTGAGATTTCGAACTCTTCTACCGAGAGCTTTGCTCTATTAGTGAAGGCATGCTGAAGACGAACTATTTAACATCACTCGACTTAAATACGTTAATAACTAACGAAGAAAATCAAATTTTCAAATGATTAAACTTTTCCCCGTATCCGTCTATAAGCGAACTTTGATTATGTAGGGAAAATTGTGTCGACTAATTCGATTCGTTAAATTTACTCATTTTATCCTTATCGAAAATCCACAACGGGTGCCAGGTGTACTCCTCAGCCAGCAAATCTCTATTGAAATCCCTTGATTCTGTACATCACTCCGCATTGATTTTAGGGATGCATGGAACCTCTGCAGCTGCAAGCATGTGCGTTCTATCCGGGTGCCCTCCGCTTTCCTACTTCCGAAAATATTTCATACTGCGAAATATTTACCTTCGTTTCAGCCGCACACGAAACCTCCTCCTAAAGTTGGAGCATTGTCCTCTTGAACCAAACCGTCCCGGCGACCCACTGCCATAATTATTAGCTGTCCTGCGAAGATGTGGTATCACGTCTGTACAGAGGTCAACACCCAGCTCTAATATCCTTATTCCCCCTTGGATCGTTTTCCAGATAAATATTGATCTATATCCAAGCACGACAGGTCACCTCTACACAGTGGAGATGGAAGTTGGGGCAATTAATAGGTATCCGGACTACCAAGACAGTCGGCGAAGCAGGTCCACTGCCCGCAGCCTGCGCATTCGAGGGTTGCGACATCTCATACGAAGCCCGACTCAATGACGCCTGTTCCGTATGGATGCAGAACTATATGCAATTGCACACTGCTTCATCCACATCGTTACAACTCACACCAGAGCCAATGATTTCTTCTTAGTTACTGATTTCCTACAACCTCTAAACATGATTAAGAGCCAAAAATACAACAACCAGCTAGTACTAAAAATATACCACTTCCAGTACCAATTGTATCTAATGGAGTCACGTATCGCTGCTGTGGATGTTGCAGTGCCTGGTAATGAAGGGGTCGACGGAGAAGTACGTTATGCCCTGCTCTCGCCAATGGCAGAGGACGCAAAGCTACCGTCATCAATTGCACATACATTATTAAAGGCGTGCGAAAACCAGCGAAGAACTGAATGGGCAGCTGCTACAACATTCTTAAGAATCATTAAGCCCGCAGTTGAATCATGATGGCCACCGGAAGTAACATCCCGATACGAATTTCTAGGATCTTCTGCGAATCGACCACATCGCTATTTCCCACAAACACAAAATCGATAAAACGCCGCGTCCGGCTACGTGCCCCTTGTGCGGTCAGACAAGCGTACCGATAGTTTCTCATATACTGCTTACCTGCCAAAAGTTTACGGTATTACGAAAACAGCTTAGCCTATTGCGAAATATAAAGCCGCATCTTCTCAAATGAGGACATTGTCATCACCAGGGTTATTGCCTTCATTAGAATGAGCGGCTTCATATTTAAATAATCTCCCCCTGTGCTGTAATGACCATAGTAGTTACACAATTAAGAGCGAATACTCTGATCGAATATTATTTAAATCGAAAAAATTTATACCAGCTTGTTTCGTAGCAAAAAGTATACAGATAGCGCAAATATAGAGCCCTTACTACGAAACATGTTGGTCTTTTTTTTGTATTTAAATAACAATCATTCTATTCATTCTATTCATATTATTAAATTAATTTAAAAAAGTTGTTCTCAAGCACTCTTCGTGATAAGTATGCTCTCTAATTATCAAGCGATAGCTCGCTAAACTTTCCCATAGAATTTTCGAAATGTTTATTTTTTTTCTTTTTTTTATCTCTTTTTTCCCCGCCCTAGGCGCGCCGCCAGGCGGTCAGAAATGGAACTCACAAAGGTCAGCAGCAACTGAATAATTGAAGGCAATGAAAAGGATATAGGTAGCACTAAAGGGAGTAGGAAGACCCAAAAGTTGGGCATAAAGAAAGGAGCGTTCGTTAAGGAGTGCAGATCATTCGAAAGGGATATGATTTGAATCACAAATACAAGAAGGCTCAGAAGCATAAAGAGAGCAAAAAGCAGAAGGGGACAAGCGAATTGAAAGCGAGAAGAAAGAAGTAGAGAATGATTGATTCTGAGTCTAATTGAGGAAACAATTTTACTTTTCTCTAGTCCCCTCTCCTCACTGTCACCTACGCTCTTCCTCTCACAACTTTATAGGTGACGCCAATCACATTTTGTTTGAGTGCACCTATATCGCTTCCGAACGTTCTTCCTTTTACTCCTCTCTTTTGTCAATTGGTCTTCCAACTCCGTATTGTGCATCTTTTGTCCTCTCCTTGCCATCATCCTTGGTCATTCCAGCACTTGAGTCTTTCCTATCTTCCATATCTGATCGCATAAACAATTCCGCTTCTCACCCATTCCCTTCTTCTTGGGCCAATGTCTTTATGACGAACCCAAAAAAAAAAAAAAAAAAAAAGGAAACACAACATTGGAATGACGACAGATGGGAGTAACCGGTTGAATAAGACGGTACTTTTCTCTCTACCTTTTCTTTATACATCTCTTTCACTAAAATCATCAAACGCTAGAACACGTAATCAATGGCGTGTTTGCCGATGACTCCCAAAATTTAAAAAAAATATTCCAACAGCAAATGACGTTTCTTTTTCAGTTCAATTTATCGACAGTTAATTAATGTTTAATTAGCGCCATATTTCTAATATTTTTCAAAAAGCAATCATAACTCATTGAACGAAAAAAATGAGAAGAATTCCCCTCGAACGTTTTAAACCCTATCTAAAAGTTACGTTTGATTACTTGCAAATTAATAAATGTCTCCTAAAAATCGAATAATTTATCATTCTCTCAGATGGCTAAAGTTTCTCCACGTCTTCCATACCTGGATGAGAATTTGATCTTGTTGCACTCCTTAAACTTCCTTCCTTTTTTTTTTTAACTTCCCCTTACCTTAACCATTTCTTGTATATAGAACCTTTTTTTTTTGTTTACATTTTTTTTTTTTTTTTTTTAGCGCTTCTGTTAATTCTACAAAAATAACAACACCGAAAACTGTTCGATGTTCTTTACTTTTCCGTTTGCTTCACATACTTATCCCCAATGCACACTGAAGCCGAAACTCGTTCAGAAATATAGAGTTACTTTCAAATTTAAACCAACTTTCTTTCACATTTTCCATAACAGCAGCGTTTTTTTCTTGTGTTTTGCAGTTGTTCCTAACAATGTAGTTATAATAAGTGGTTTCTGAAAACTGTTCAAGGTAATAATAGGTACCACGGTGGAATTTAATTATCGAAAAATACGGAACACTGTGTCTGCACCATCGACAAGATGAGCCCGCGAAGAATGCAGACATTTCGGTGTACTCTTGAATTGTCGAATTATACAGCTAATTTTCCGACGTAACTGTCACTGGCGCAATATCTTGCACTCTTAGCTTTGTCTAAGTAATCGGATTTCGTCGTCGGAAAATTGGTTTGTAAGTTGCCTTCATTCTAATCATGTTCGTATTATTCCGATTAATGTTGCCCAAGCAACTAGTTCCTATCGATTTTCTGGCACCTACCATTTTCGGACAGTATAAGCGAGATATTAAAGACATCACCGTGTTATATATATATATATATATGAGATAATTAATTTTCACTCCTGCACGATTAGACACCGGCGAGACAACTTCAGCTGTGTACGTATAATTTAGTCTCAGATAATGTGCTATTGAAGTGTATATATTTGCTAATTACGCAGTGTAAGATAATTCATTATGGCTGTCAATAGTGAAATTACATTTCCAAGAACCGCTCGCAAACATTAATTAATTAATCGTACGCTCGGTTATAATTAGTAAACTAAAAATAATATTTAGCTGTGTAGTTTCTAAAACTGACGTAGTTTTTATGAAAAAAGTATTCCTCAGTTTACGTCAGAATTGAATTTACTTTCACGCTGGTGTTAATATACTTTCTAAGCTCGACAAAACTTTTCGATGATGTGTGTATACGCATATTATCATTAAAATTTATTCTGCTTTTCTGAATTATTTTAATAAACCGCATGCGCTCCTGTAAATTTTAAAATTGATGGTTTTTTTTTCTTGTTTTGTTTTGGTTTACACATTCGAAGCTATCTTCTAAGTCTCTTACGTTGTTGTTTACAGTTAGTGTTGCGCTTAAAGAAGTTATTTCCGGAAGACCAAAATAGTTCGAATAATGGTTAGTCAGTTGAAATAAGAAACCGAACCGATTTAAATAAGCGAATGAGTTGTATTATTATACGGTAAATCAAAAAAAAAAAAAAAAACAAAAAGTACGAATAAAACGGGAGCCCTGAAAAGGGCTATTTCAAGAGTTTACGCAAAAAGATAGCGAAATTGGACAAGAAAAGAGAGAAAAGAGAAATAAGAAAACAAAGGAAGTGAAGAAAGGCGAGGAGAACCGTACGCAATAACACGATAATTATCAACAAACGAAATAGACACGAGTTACAGCGAAAAACTGTGACCGAAGAACGACATATTAAATCAATTGTAACGCGATGTTGAATAATAGCCGGCACAGATAACATCGATAGAACTTATCAATTTAACACTGCCTTAATGAATTAAACTGGCTTATTATAACTCGAGCTGCTTAGACTATATAAAATAAATGAATAGTTAATAAATATTATATTAAGATTTATTGACAATTAATGTAACATACTTGAATATAAAACATCATTTTGTCTATATTCTGCGCACTACATAGAGTAAAAATCGAATATTTCAACTAATGGGGTGAAATTTTTTTTTCTTTTTTTTTTTTTGCTTTAATTATTTCTAATACGTAGAACACGATTGATATTTAAAATATTCCTCACATCTGTCAGAGACTTTTAATTGTGGATTCGCTTCTTTTTAATTGAACGATGACCAAATAATAAAAAGACGTTGCCGATAATATATGAGTATACAAAATTGTAAGTTTGGGACCACAAATAAGTATGGGATACCAAAGGAGACCATGCACAAAAAAAGGTTGAGAATCGCAGCATTAGATAATAGTTCGACTAAAGTTCACTTGCTTCTTTTCAGTACGTTAAACACAGATATCATCGTAAACAGTGTTCGGCCAATCTTAACATTTTAAAATAAAATTATCTTAGGTTTAGAGCCAATAAATATTCATTAGAGGGTGTGTTAATATCCACCATTGCCTCAGAAACATGGCCAGGATCGGATATTATGGTCAATGTTAAAGGATACAAGCTTATTCAATGCGATTGCGGCGATGGTTATGATGGTTCCGCGATTCTTATTAAAAATGACATTCTCTTATGGTACACGTTTTCATCCCTTCCAATTCTGCACATTCACTTAACGTTAAGTCCATCTATATTCTTCCCAGCTGTTATTTTCGTAATTTTCCTCTCACTGCATTTCTTAATTCTACCCTTCATCCATTTATCATTGGTGATCACTGTGGAATGCTCAATCTCTCGTGTGGGGCTGCTTAAACCGTAACACCGACGGCATTTCTTGCTTTAATTCCTTCGATCTTACATTTTCGTCTCCCTCTACTAGTTTTAATTACAACTAGTCAACTCTCTTTCGGTTCGTTCGGCAGTAACCATATTCCGCATCACTTCTGAAAATTTTCCTTCTCATTCTTATTTCAAACCTCTCCATTGTCTTGGGTAGAATTTATCCAAAACAAGCTTAGTTGACTCTGCGTTCCTTATCCCTTCACATATTTCTGACCATATATCTCAAAATACAACTTACTTCTAAATTCTAATCTTAATATTCGCTCGCTTTCTTCTACTCCTTGCTATCGCCAATATCCACTCGTCGCAGAACAGCCTTATCCTTTTAGTGCAACTAGGAATGCAATTCTTCATTCGATCACAGCCGCGCATCATCATTTAACCATTGTAATTTATTTTACTTACTTTTATTTTTACTGTAATTTTAGTTCTACATTAGTAAGCAATTTTCCTTTATGACTGAGGTTCCTTCCAGGTACGGGGGTTTGGGGTGTACGAGTGGGATTAAAATTATTTGTATATCTTATAATTGTTATGTTAGATTAATTTTTATTATATTGCAAAATAAACGCTGTAACTCAATATCAGAAATTGTAAACCCAGGCCAATCAGCGTTTTCTAAAGTGTAAATAACTTTATTTCGATGGTGTAAAAACAAAAATTGGCGTGGGTCTATATAAGATTACTATCGCTAATCGCGCTACCTCAGCGCATACGTGTATCTAAATATATTTAAATTAAACATCTGATTTATTTAATTTGTATCAATAAACTTGATTTGATATTTATAACATTCCGTTCTAATCCTACTCTCGAGAACCGATTGGCCGCCGACGAACAGACAAATGCTAATGCGAGATATATTTTGAAATCCTCAAAAAAATCTTGTTGGAAATTTTTTGCTTTTTTTCTTCAAGAACTTAACCCACTGGCCCCTATTTTTGGAAAATGACCAGAGCATTTAAATTTCTATATATACTGAACACAGTTTTCTATTTATAATATTTCTCTGCTAGTACACAATGCCGTATGACTGAATATTAATTTCCGTTCACGCCACTCGATTTTTTTTCAGTTGTTTTGACGAAAATTGTAAATTTGTTTTAACAAAGTGTTTTCTTCAATTTCTGAGAACTTTAATATTTCAAGAAATTAAGAGTTAGAAATTTTAACCATAAATTTCATAGCCAATTGCCTATTATTTTTCTACGATTGATTTTCTTTTTTTTTTTTTTTTTTTTTGTTTCAGCTCGAGATTTATATTTTTTTCTTTATATAATATGGTTCCGTTGAATATTTTTAAAATAAAACATGACCTCATTATTAACTAAAACTTAATTTTATTATTATCATATTTTCTAGGACGCTTCATTTTCCTATCCACACTGAAATAAGTCTGTATTAATAAATATCAATAAATAAAATTGGAGCGCCCACCATGTTGATCCAATCACTGCAGTACCCTGGAATCACGCTCCAATATCTGTAAACTTAAGTCTAATACTGAAAACACCTTACCTTTCTCTATGCATGCCTCAGATAGTACTGAATAAAGTCGCCTCCTTCCACAACAACATACACATGTGTATGAACAAAGCGAGCCCCACAAATTCTCCTTCACCAACTGCATTCGTTTATGAAATTGAAGTCGTAATGTATACTAAACACCTAAAGGACTATTTTTTTTGTTTCACAGGCACAAATGTTTGGAATCCTTTTTTTGTCTCGAGCCATATTCTTCCGAGCCGGAATCTCAAAATGCCCTTCGTATTTCAGACTCGCTTCGATCTATGATAACCATCCAGGGCCCAAACAATTACAAAATAAAAAACGTGATATACTGACTGTCGCTATTCAATATATGCGTCACATTGTTGACCATGTTGAGGTTCCAGGCAACAAGCGGTTTAGCTTGGCTTCTAGAACAACCCTATCTGGCCCGATGCGGAAATGTACTTCGCCGAAAAATGAAATAAACCGTGATCGGATCAAACGGCTTGGTTTTAAATTCATAAAGTTTTCCACCGATCATCTTCCGTGGTGGTCTCCGCTCCCTACTTTATGTAGTGAATTCTCAATTCTATCGAAATTGCAGTTGGGTCGAACGGCTTGGCTGTTTGTATTTTAAACTGTAGCAGTTTATGAACCACTTGTCGTATCGGTGCAAAACAAAGCTCAACAACCTGTAGTATTCTTGTAATATTTTCCGTTATATGCGCCATTCTTTCTATTTAGTTTTGCTATTAATAAAGTACAGGCCTTCTCGACGCTTAAAATTTCGAAGTTCGAACAAAAAAGTCGCATACCTTTACTATACGGAATATAAACAATTTTCACGCAGAATGCGATAAAGCTATACTTTACAAAGAGGTATGTATTTGTGTTTTTTCCAATATTCATCAATATTTGCATGGCACCGCGATTGACTTTTCAATGAATAAAAAATCATTGAAATCAGTCTACATGGGCGCAGTTTGTTTGTGAAAATATAAAAAAAATATACATACATATATATACCGGGTGGATATTATTATAACCTCTTCCTTTTTGGCGTTGATAAAAAAATCAATATGTGTATTGTTTTTTTGTTTTTTTTTGGCGTCTCAATTGTGAACATAATTATAATGCGATAAAGCTATATTTTACAAAGCATGTCTATCCTTTCTCAAAAAGTCTGGACTAATTAAAAAAATATAGTGTCAGCTTGCCGCACTTCTGGCCAAAAGATTCTGTACAAGATGCAGTAAGTAATAAAAAATAGCATGTAATTACAGAAAATACGCGATTGGCTGTGCGCAGTCGAGAGCCGTCTTTAAATAAAGAAAACAAAACAAATACTAATTATGAAATTAAAAAAATAAAAAAGTAGCCAAAACTATTGGACCAGCACGTTGGTACGTTGCGTTAATGTTTCTTTACTTTTTTAATTCCTTTACCAATCACAAAAAAATCTAAATGTATCGTCACTAAATGGAATCAATTTTAGCGCGGATTTTGTTGAACCGAATATATTCAAAAAATTTTTACACTTGCTTTTCGATAAAAACTTCAAAACTGACGATCACTGAGTGCTGATATTATCGACGGAATCGAAATAATTTAAGAATTATATTTTAGCAATTACACTTCATGCAGGTGCGTTCTCGAAAATAGCTCCAACGATTCTAATGAAATTTTTAGCAATATTTATTAAATCGTAACAAATACCAAGTATAACAAATCAATTTTTATAATTTAATAAACAGTATGTTAAAGGATTCTATACAAATTAGGAAGTTTAAAAGTGTAGAAATGATTAGTGCAGGAAATATAGGCAAACAGTGATCGTTATAATGATCAAACTTATATTTAGAATTTAATAAAAATGAAATAAAGAATAATAGAAGATTGAGCTTCCGCGGTGAAATAAATTTATTTACAACTTACACGGCGAGTTTAAATATTACGCAAACTAAGCACACTTATTGAAAACAGAGTAATGTTTTTGCAATTTTCATACTAGGCGTGTATCGCTATTTTGTATTTTTAAATGTTTACGAGACTTGTGAATAGTTTAACTGATCGAGAAATTTCGAATAAATCCGAAATCAAAACATCGCTTTTATAACGATAAAGATTACGAACATTTCGTAAATCATTTTACACCATCTTTCGTTTCATTCTTAAACAGTTTTACTAGAAAAAGTTCAGCTTTTTAAGTCGATCGTAAAATGTTCTCACTAGTGTTTCTTCTTCAATAAAGTTGAAATAAAGCACCTTTTTTTTTTGTTTTTGAAAACTAGTTTCCTTTTTCGACAAGGTACATTGTGAGCGGAATTGTTTGCATACAATTTTGCAGACATTATAGAAGAAAATTAACATGCTATCCTTCCGAGCGTTTGGCGGCTAAAGATAATTCAACTCTATCAATTGCAAAAACAAATTCATCCGATTTTTCCTCGAACGGGAATAGACACACACACACACACACACGTATACTGCAACACGCAAATTCACGGATGATCGAACATATAAGGAGAAGTCACCGTTTTAAATTATTACCGATTTACTATTTCAGCGACTGTCCTACTGCAAGTACCCACACAGACGAACACAAATTTTACGGGAATTGATAAATATAGGTAAAAAAAATTCATCATTCCGTGTTACAGTGAGGAATTTCACGATGGTCGCGGGACGAATTTGGAAACGGCTAAAGTAAACATGAAGGAAGAGAGAAAAAATCGTGTGTCGAAAAAATATTATGCAAATCTCGCGATCGCAGCGTCTCTGATCCGATAATTATTCACAGAGACGAACGAGAACGAAAGATGTAGGACATGTTGAACTTCCCGGAGGAAACGTAGGATTGGACGAACACGAATAGAGGAGCAAGCGTGTTTCTGTTCGATCATAAACTCGCGTAGGATCTTAAAAGTCACTGCGTTTTTCAGTTCTTTTATTTCAGGAAAACCGGCTCGCAGTGCAAACCTCATATCGATACTAGAAGGTTACGATAAAAAAACATTTTCTGACCAACTAGCGGCGACTGAAAATTCCGATACATCGTCTTCAGAAAAAAATTCGATAATTCTTCGATTCTCAAAAAGTAAACAAGAAAAAATACCGTACAACTGTCGCCGCAACGGCCACCTTGAACGAGGTTATCAGTTGGCGGAATGTTTATTTAATGAAACTGCTCCACCCGCGCGTATAGTGTCTTATGCAACATTGGCCAGGAACAGCGCTTGCATTTGAAATCATTCTAATTGATCACCTGTAATTCGCTTTTTCTCTTATAATCAGACCGTGTGCGTACGTGAGAAAATGCCCGATTGAAGAATATAACGAAATTTCTTTTTAAAACCTTTTTGTTTTCAAGTGTCAAAGTGGTAGGCGATTTCAAAAAAAAAAAAAAACGTCACTCCGTTTAAAGAGTTTAAAGATCAACGGTGTAATTACAATTTCCGATGAAAAATATTGTGCATTAATACTGAGCGACGAATTTTTGAAATAAAATATTAGCTTTATCTCAATATACTTATCTCTAGCTTTTTGTTATCTTTTAGTTTTCCATCAATCAGATGTGTAATTAATTATAAATTAGGAATGAACATTTTTAACGTTTCAATTCTCATATTTATCAGGTAAATTTAAATATGTTTAAATAAAAATTAATTTCACATATGAAACTGGTTCCATCGGTGTTTTGGCGGGGAAAACGACGGAAGTAAATGTTAAATGTTAGTAATTACTTTCGAGTCCGCAAAAATTTTTTTTTTGGAATTTCAAGTAAAAAATACTTTACGCTGATTACTGCTTTTCACCTACAGATCAGCCTAAAAGTCACAAAAAGTAAAACACTATAAATAACCGCATCTCTAAAGTTTATTAAAGCTGGCCCATATGAGCAAATTTCTACGTTGATTTTTTTGCATACTAATAGTTGTTTCTTAATGCATACTTTTTTTTTTTTATTCCATCTATTTATTGTATTACAAATTGGCCATCTAGGTCATTTAGCAATATTCTTAACTGGGGGAATATTGAGCATGAAGGTAGAAGTACCACCCGATATAGTCTTTACCTTAAACAAAGGGTCATGAGGTTTCTTACAGCCGCCTCCTATCACTAACAGTATGTAGCAGTTCAGCAGCAAGTTTGTTCGGATGGCTTTCAGGTCTTCCTGCGTGTCTTCGGGCATGAGCTTTAATAACATCTGTCACACATACTCTATCCCTAAATCCTGATGCGAGGTTAGATTTGATACATACCATGGCACCTTGGTTACGAGCCGAAGGATTTTATTCTGCATGGTCTGTAGTATCTTCAGATTTCTAGGTTTAGCACAACTCCAAACCTGTACTCCTTAGGTCCGAATAGGCTTCGAGATACTTGTGTATATCAAACGTTTATTATCAATACTAATAAAACGCTATTTCTTCCTATAAGCTAGTACACCTTTTTTTAACACCAATATCTATTTCTCTTTTCTTTGCCTGTATGTACTGCTTCCATGTTAAGCGACTATCTAGGTGAATCCCAAGTACTTGACTGTTGTTCTCACGGGCAACTCCGTTCTATTTATCCTGGTAGTTGGGGTTGTGACTTTTCTATTCGTGAAATGAACGTTTACCGATTTACGTTCGTTAATCTGAACTTTCCACTACTTTTTAAACCAGCTTTCCGCCTCGATAAGAGATTGTCGCTTGCTATCTTCGGATCTGAATGTGACGCAAGTAATGCCGTGTCGTCAGCAAATGGTACATTTTCCGTTACAGGAAAGTCTACTGTATATCCCAAAAGTGATCCCTAGGGCACACCTGTTAGAACTGGATATAGTTCTGAATACGTGTGTTCATAACGCTCCTGGAAATATCAGTTATGAAGATATGAACTCAACAAGAGGTATAACCTAGTTGGTAACAGAATTTTTAATTTATACAATAGATCATTATGTCAAACTTGATCAAAAGCCTGTTAGACATCGATAAATGCCGCTGTACACAAATTTTTTGTCTCTAATCTTTTTTCAATGTTACTTACCACTCTGTGCAGCTGACCCATCGTGTAATGCTGTTTTAAGAAACCGAATTGATGTTCTGGAATTATATAATATGTATATTATATATATATATATATATATATATGGCCGCAGTCTATTTAATATACTTATTGATCCTGCAATTTATTCCTTTTCGGTACACTTGTTCTCTTCTGCTATAATCGTTCTAAAGTATTTAAAACTTTGCACTTGTTCAATCATTTCATTTTTAACTTTTATTTCAGTCCGTTCTTTTTTTCTATTTTTAGCGTCTTTTATAAATTTTGTAAATTTTTCTTCATATTTTTCGTATTTTTCATTCAATATGTCGTCTGTGAATCTTAGATAATGTTACATTCTGCTACTCGTTAACTTTGATTCGTTTGCTTTGCTTGTGGATGAACTATGTAAACAGTTCCGATGGAATCTCGGTTTGTCCGCAAAAGAGATTACAAATTAAAGATGAGGCTCAAATTAAACTGTAGCCGTATTTCACAACTCCCACATACAGTACGGATATTATTAGTGGTAGCGCGTACCTGTTGCAGTTTTAGAAAGCATTGTTTAAATTGCATAAATCTTCCGAAGCGAAAAGAAGAAGGTCAAAAATGTGTTCTCTTCCACTATCGGAGGTGTTAACAACCTCAGAAAGTAACACCCACTGCTATACTAACAGAGCACTCAATTTGACTGCTCAGTCACTCCTTCCTAGCGTCAAATCTACGGTTAGGAAATTTTTTCTTTTTCGAAATTTACAATCATTCTAAATACAAACATTACGTAGGAATTACGGCAGTAATTCTTAAATCCAATTTGTATTTCATCGAATAGTTTTTATCTGATACATCTGTGTATATACGTATCTATATTTAAAAAACAAAAAAAAAAAACAGAACAAAAAGAAAAAGAAAAAAAAGAGCCGCATCAAACCTAACACGATCATTAATCATCACTTTTTCTGATTTAAAACGGAGAATCACCTGGTCGCATACAATGCACGAAATATGATGATGGTAGGTGGATATAATAAGCTAACATCGGCTTAAGTGGCCACGAGCACTTTTCTCGTCGCTGGAGCCATTAAAAAAGTACAAAAATTATAACACAGCTGTCGCGCAACAGGTAACGAACAAATAATAAAAGTTAAAAATAAAATAACAGCCGTATAATCGATCACAATTAACCGCCGCCATTTATCATTTGTCTCAGCACCCAACGCAGCGCCGGAGGCAAAGCAAAAAATAACCTGTTAACAGAACACAGATTGACATAATATATAATGAGCTGAAATGAACTAGGTCAGACATGAACGGCTCATTTAAGTTGTGCATTTCCTTTTCTTTTGTTCCTATCAAATTTAGGAACTGCGTTATATAATTAATTTATTCATATTAGTATTCCCCCAAATTTGGGGAACTCTTCGCAATAACCGCGGGGTCAACGTCAATTTCTCTTGTGTGCTGTTATTTTTCAAATCTCATATTTGAACACGTTACCATAAACCGGCACCTCGAACTCTCTTCACGTGGTAATTTTGTAATTGCGTTTAAAGTATTCTTCCGAAAGGTGTAATAGCAAGAATTTTTCCGTGCTTCTTCCATTTAAAAAAAAATTAAATAAAAACTTTAATAAAAAAAAAGAGAATTACTCGAAATTATTTAAAGCGCTTAGAACTACGGTATATAGAATACGCGGAAACTTAAATCCTTGATGGACGAAAAACTTTGCTCGCGAACAGTAAATTATATCGAATTTTCTGCTGATTCAGACAAAAATTATAAATTATCTAATTTTAAAATTGAAAGCGTTTTTAATTTAATATTTATTAAAACGTTTCGGTCATTTCAGCGGACGACAGATGAAAATATCTTGACAAATTATAATTTTTTTCTCAATCGGCATTTGAAAAATTTACTCATCGACTTCGGCTTTCAATTTATCGCATGGGCGGCTTACAGTAATACGATTAACCCCGGTCGTTTTCTTCGCCAACTTTCTCGACTTGTTCTAATTCGTTTTTTTAAATTTCCTTCCCCCCTCGACCGGACTGATATTTAAATCTACCGTTAATTACAAACAGTTAATTTATTTTTGAAATAGATTCACCGGGGTCTAATGCCAAACCCTAGCGCACTGAATGTTTGTAATACTTCATCGAATTCTCGATATTGTGCATATTAAAATTTCACGACTGTAGAAGGTGAAATCGGTATTTTCTCGTATACATTCATTATCATTAATACAAAAACAATGTCTTAACATTTTCATTTCCCGCTTGTAATGTTGAGGCTAACCTCGCTATAATGTTTAATTTTGTCCGCCCGATTTCCAAGTAACTTTAGTAGTTTCTTTTTATTTATAGGAAGTCCGTACCTGTTTGTTTATTAACGTTTATAAAATAAACAATTACCCCTTAATAACAAACAAAATTAGTATTAGATAATTTACACTTTAATAGAAATTAAATTAAAATACCTCAATTTAAAAAAAACGTTTTCGGGCTATATCATCATAAGCTAACAATATACAGTATACTCAGATTTTTATCATTTTCCTATCTTTATTAGTTTATTTTATCTAATAAATAAAACAGCCAAACGCATATTTCGTTAATAGTTATTCATTATATGGGTTTCTTTAAATGTGAAGACAACAAACTGAATATGATTAATATTAAATTTTTTTTTCTCATAAACTGTTATTGATGTACCGTAATACACTTATATCTGGTGACGACCGAGTCTTAATCTATTAGGAACTTGCAAATCAGTTAATATATCATTGAGTTTCGGAAACAATTATGTGTTTTTAATTTGCTATTTACCGTGGTAAATAGGCGTATTTAATGAGCATGTTACTTAAAACTCTATAATGATCGACAAAACAACCACTGGTTACAGGGGCGGATCCAGAAGAACATTTGGGCGAGGGCGGATTATAAGAAGGACATTTTGGAAATTGTGTAATTATGTGAAACCTTCTAGGTAGGCAGTATATTTAAGAAATACCTCTTGTTTGATAAAGAAAATCAAATAGCCACCTTTATAGAAATTTAAAAATGTTTTAAAAATACATAATTATTACAATTTTTAATTTAAATTTATTTCTAATTTTTAGGAGGTGAAAAATAAAACGAAATTATAAAATTCTAGCTAAAATGGTAGTTTAGAAATAGTAAGATAGTATTTTTGTTAGACTTTACTTTTTTTTATTTTTATTAGAAATCCGATCCGAATGTCGTCCCCATGGGGAAATAAAATATATATATATATATATATTTCTCATTGAACTCTATTTTAAATTAAAATTACAAAATAAAAATTAAAAATAAATAAAAAATGACAAAAGATCGATGATAATTACATTTAAAACAGAATAAAAACGGAACATTAATAGTTTTACTAGAAAATAGTATTAAATATTAATTATTAAGGTAAAATTCATACAAATTGTTTATAGCATAAATTAAGTTTCTCTGTTATAACAAATTTTTTCATAGTGGCTTGGCTCTTTAAGGGGGGAGATATCCCCTATCCTACACCCCCCCCCCCGGATTCGTCACTGCTGGTTATCTCTCCTGTTCGTTTAATAAACATTTTGCGGAGATCAAACATTGGCCGCTTGGTTTCTGTAAAAATCCGCTAATCCGTGAATTGCGTCAAAATCATTCGAGTCGTTTCTAAGGAACAAGTTACATATAAAATTACGCATCTACAAATAGTAACTAGTGACCGAACTTTGCCCGAGTGTACTCTGAACTGGCAAATCAGGAAATTTTACAAACATTTAAAGGTACAATAACAATAGGCATGAAATACGGAAGTTGCATTCGCGTACTTGGTGCCAATCTTCTACATGACATAAAACCAAATTCAAAGTGCAGAAATATTATTTTTTATTATTTTCTTCAATTATCATTCGTATTGCAATTACGGTGGTGTTTTAATTTACGTAATATCTATAATCGTCATATAAATATCGTGAATAAATAATTTTTCTAACGAAATATCTGTAATTATTTTCAATTTTCTATTTCCGCTACGGCAAATAAGCGTATTATTATTTATATCTACTTTTTAATAAACCCTAATTAATACTAGTACGTCTACTAAAAAACGCTGTTCGCATTTGCTTAACAAGATTTTCCAAAAGATAAAATCTGTCGAAGAATTAATTTCTGCATCTCAAAACTTCGAATTCGTTAATTTCATTAAAATCTTTAGATCCATTTAACCATTTACATCTGTATATATATATATATATATGCAAAAATTGCTCATCAATAATATACTCAGTGGCCAAATTACGCTAGGATCTACTCTGAGCTAACAAATTGATTACTATATTAATGAGTTTCAGAAATAAGTGCAGCAATAACCTGCGAATGATATGAAAGCTTCATTTTTATATACATTACATAACTCGTATTTATTCAATTATTCTTACGTTACACAAAGTGAAACTATTTTAAAATTCAAAAGTTAGAAATATTACAGCAATACATATTTATATAATTCTACAGCGATTGTATTTTAATTAGCCCGCCGCTTAATACTTAAATATATTTCACCATAAAACGAATATATTGCACCTCTACTTGTTCCAATTCACACTAATTGTAATAGTCGGAGAGCTGAGCGACAAAAGAATGCAACAGTTTTAGAAAGGCTGGTTTTTTGATACAATGTAGTATTTAGGGTGTGTAAGAATAGTCTGACCGTCAGTCAGCCTGTTTCGTTAGCATTCGGCGCGGGGGCGGCTTCAAAGCTGTAAAAATACCACCTAGTATGTCGCAAACTGTTTTAGAAAATCTGAAATTTGGTTTACTGCTAATAGGTAACAATATAAAAAATCAAAAAATCATAGTCAGCTCGAATTTTTATTTAACAAACGCCGTCAGCTACTGATATAAGAGCGCGCGTTGCGCGTCTCATTTATATTACAACGCGCTCGATGGCGCGGGCTTATTATATTATATTAAATAATAAAATATATATTTCTGATAAAAATACATTTATAATATAGAAAACAAATATTCTTTTTATTAATGTTACGAAACATGTTCACTTTGAATTCTTTACGAATTTTTAAAATATTTTTACGCGTAACAAGAGTATGCTCCTCAAACAATTTAACTTCAACTTCTTTTTTTTTGAACAAATAATGCAAATAGGACGTACGTCCATTTTTACACGAACACACTGTAATAGATATAAACTGATCTCAACCGACGCTGTGATTCAACTAGGTC
This sequence comes from Icerya purchasi, assembly GCA_039619475.1. NCBI lineage: Eukaryota > Metazoa > Arthropoda > Insecta > Hemiptera > Monophlebidae > Icerya > Icerya purchasi. Next base: position 291,619,957 of record CM077115.1, on the reverse strand, counting down.
ACCTTAGTATAGCACACAACGTAAAAGGTACTGTAAGTGAGGGTACGTTTTTCCCACGATCTAGTTTGGTCTCGACCGACTCTTATACATCATTCAGCGATTAAGCGCTCTGTATAAATGTCGCACGCGCTCTTATATCAGCAGCTGACGGCGTTTGTTAAATAAAAATTCGGGCTAACTGTGTTTTTTTTGACTTTTTTATATTGTCACCTATTATACCAAGTTTCAGATTTTCTAAAACAGTTGCGACATACTAGGTTTTTTTTTTTATGAGTTTGGCGCGATCCGTTACTACAGTATTTTTAAAGCTGACTATATGCACATTGTTTTTTAATTATTTTACTACCAATAAAGCAAATTTCAGATTATTTTTACAACTTTGAGGCCGCCCCCGCGCCAAACGCTAACGAAAGTGGCTGACTGTCGGTCAGACTATTCTTACACACCCTAAATACTACCTTGTATCAAAAAACCAGCCTTTCTGAAACTGTTGCATTTTTTTGTCGCTCAGCTCGCCGACTATAAATTTATATTTATTTTATTTATTTATTTATTTACAGTACAATACAATACAGTAAAATAAAGTAAGTCCCATACCCTTGATAAGGTATAATGGATTGTGAAGTTAAGCTTTTCATATTGTAGCCCAACGGGATCCAGTTTCTTTCTACTTGGGATCCGCCTTTACCTTCCCAGATTTCTCTGGTACCCAATTTTATTTCAGGCTGGGTAAACCTAGTACAATGTTACAAAACATATTCTTCCTTTTACAATGATAAATACACGTATTGTATTAAATAAGCGTATTACCTATTTTTTAAAAAACAATGATCACCGAAACAAACACTGATCGTGTTCTTTTAATAAAATTTTCTTAAAGACGAAACCTTGACCAATTGATTTCTAGTACCTACAACTACTTATCCGTAATTTTCATCAAACTAGTTAAATAAAATATATATATATATATGTGTGTAATTTCCGTTGATATTGTAAGATATAATCTACATCTATCTTTTCTTTCTTCCTCGTCATAGTTAGTCTGACTGTTGTGACCCGTGACAAATACGTCTCTATCCTTTTCGGTCCTGTACCTCCAAAATCGCCCCTTTAATTGCACCACCCAGTCGATTTTTTATGATATCTATCCATCATAAAGGTGGTCATTCCTCTCGTGTTTGGCATTCTTTCCAAACATCTCGTCTTTTCCGAATTGTTTGTTCCATTCTTTGCTATATGCCCAAACGTGTCGGAAATTTATTTCTTGCAGATTGCACTCAATCTATTTGGCCGGCTAATTTCGTTGATTACGGCGCAATTAGTTTTACATGTATATGTATATAAATGAAAACCGAAAAATGTGTCCACCAGTCTGCTTGCTTTTCTGTGAGCGCTAATCTGACGAACTACTGAACCGATTTTGTTCCAATTTCCACCAGTGAATAGACTGTTTTAAATGTAAGGTTTTTTAATGCGTAATTCATAAGTTTCCGGTGTAATTTAGCCGAGCTATAGGGTCTTTTGTTAATGAAACCTAGAAAAGTAGAAAGGTAAAATACAGCTGATTAAAATTTAAAAAAACAAGAAAAACCGTAAATATTTTAAATAAAATCACTACTGCGGTAAATATAAACTAAACGTAAAAATTTAAATTAAACAATTACTATGGTAAATATAAATTAAACGTTTTATTAATTTCCGACGCGAGGAAGATAATCGCGTTTCGTTTCTTCTCTTTCTAAGTTACGCAAATCATGAAACCTCTGTAATACAATTTAAAAACCTCTCTTCTAGACTAGCTGCTGTTCTCGAAGCGACGATTGGAAAACAAAAACGCTTTTATTAGTTTTTACGAGAAGGATACTGTAACAGAGTTTTTACACTCTCGCCATTGAAATTTTAAATCCTCGCTCAACCATCATGGTTTGCTGTTGTCGTGGTAATACATTAATTTTTATACAATACTGGACGAAAAATTAGCAAGACGTGGAAAAAATCAGTACGTAGACAGAGAACGTATCCTCTTAAATATTAATTCTGAGAGATTTCTGTATGTGACCATCTGGAAACGAATCTATAATAGAGTATTCCATGCGCGTAAAGTAAAGAAAAGGAAACTGTTTGTCCGTTTCGTTGTTGTTTTATATATTTTTAAAGTGATGACAGTGTGCGATCTTTGGTTGAGCGCAACTTTCTGTTAGGTCGCGACCGACACAGGTTAGAGAAATAATGATAATCTTTAGCAGAAAGACCGTTTTGTGTTGCACGGTCATAAACATGTTTTCCTGAGAGAGAACATATCTGTACATAATCGTATTAATTAAAAACCACCTCGATAAAGACAAACATGATTCGCAGTTAACGCCTGAGGAAAAAAGCGGGAAAGTAGATAGACAGTTTATAAAATAAACGGTATGAGGAAAATGAACGGTTCAAGAAGAGTAAAAAACAAAGGATTGCAATGATGAAATCAGTTTGGTTTTCGGAAATAAAGCTGAATAAATTCTAAGAAGTATTTTAGCGAAAAAAGAGCAAAGTCGCGAGACATAGTATCGGATTACTACATTTCCACAGGTATTAATTGCGCAAAATCGTTATATTATAAATAAAGCTTTATAATATCCTTTAATTTTTTTTAAATACTTGAATTGAATAAGCCATGCAGTGTATTAGTAATGTTCTATAAAAAGTACATATTAAAATTTCAGAGAACTAAATAAAGGTTCCTACCTCCGGAGTTTTTGCAGTTGCTACTCTGGAAATATCTACATTCAAATCTCAAGCCGGTTGACAACTACTTTGTTTTGCAGTTTTGCTTAAAGTTTATTTTAATCATTATATTACTAATATTCTGGGGAGGGGGAGTAGGGGGAACCTGAACAGAAGAAAACTATCCAGAGTTCAACATATCAAAATAAAGAAAATTGTTAGCTGATGATATAGCCCGAAAAAGTTTCCTTAAATTGAGGTACTTTAATTTCTATGAAAGTGAAAATTATCCAATACTAATTTTGTTTGTTATTAGGGGTATTTGTTTATTTTATTTTATAAACATTAACAAACAGGTATGGACTTATCTATGTATTTTAAATACTTTTTTTAAATATCGGTAAGCGTGCAGTGTATTACCAATGTTCTATAAATGTATATAAATAATTATAGGAAAATTGTTAAAGTACCCTGCAACAGTACTTTCAATAATTACTTACATTCAAAACCAAAATTCTTTCTAGCTACGATGGTTTGCTGTTGTGGAATATACTTAAAGTTTGTTTTAATTATTATATTAGCGGTACCCCAAAAGAAAGGAAAACTAAATAGAGGAAATAGATCTTTATCGGGAATACAGATTCACCATATTAAAAAGGGGAAAAAAAAACTTTGCAAAATTAAGCAAAATCGCAGACAACAGCTAGCGAGCATGTAAACGGGTCGCTGAAAATAGCGAAGAAGAAATAAAAGACACAGATGATTACAATGATAGAAGCTTCGGGGTCTCCAGAAATAGCGCTCAGTTGACCCTAATGAATATTTTGGCGAGGGGAGTATAAATAAAAATAATTAAGTAAAATAAAATAAATATTTAAAAGAGTGTTTACTGCAATACGTATAAATTCTAGATAAAATAAATAAAAATTAAAACGGTTATTAACATACGGGCGAAGCTGCGGGGAACAAATTATATATATATATATATATAATAATAATATATATGTATGTATGGTTGGCCATATTAGGTGGACCCATCTGGTAATTCTGTAACTTTGACAAGGAATGTGTGAATGACTAACGATAGCACGTGTTTGAAGCGTCAGTCTTAGGAAATTTCTGCAATGGAGCAGTACAGACCAATCGAACGCGCTGAAATTGTTTAGCTGCACATTTAAAATAACTTCTCAATAGTGAAAACTTAATATGCATGGAGACAAAAAAAAATAAAGTGAAAAGTGCGCCGTCAAGGAACACAATAAAGCGGCGTTTGCACGAAAGATTTTTATCTTCTAGTACTGTCGCTAATCCCAGGCGTCCGAATAAAAAGCGACCAAGGCGATCCGATAAAAATATTGCGGCCGTAGAAGCCACTGTCGAACGGTTAAAACATCAGGTTCAACAGTGGCAAAGCAACAACCGTCAATCAGGTGCGTTATCGGGATAACCGATTTTTTGATATCGATTGTTGGTGAAAATGATATGGAGCACTTCTGGTTTCAACAAGATGGTGCACCACCTCATACAGCTCGTGTCACAATCGGTTTTTTGAAGCCATTGTTCCCCGGTCGCTTGATATAAAAAAAAAAAAGCGATTTTGGCTGGCTTCTGCGTTCGCTTGATTTGACACCGCCAGACATTTTCCTCCTGGGCTACTTGAAGTCAAAGCTCGTATATCAACAAGCCAAGGACGCTAGACGAACTTAAGTCCGCCAGAAAATATCAGCCGTTAGCAAGTACGATAGAAAATACCGAAAAACGGAAACATTACGTCACTCAAGCTCAGGGTGACCACTTGCGCGATTTAATCTTCAGAAAGTGATGTGATCAAATCTCTTTAAACCAAATTAAATAATTTTTCACTTGAACAGCAAAAAATGTGTTTTTTTTCATGTTCTTTTTGTTAAATAAATGGGTCCATCCAATATATGGCCAACCCTGTATAATATATATTTATCAATGAAAGTCAAAAATGTGTCTGCCTGCCAGTCTATGCACGCTAATCTCGACGAACTGCCCAACCGATTTTGTTTCAATCTCCACCGGTAGCGGATATTCCTTTGGAAGGTTTTAGTGCACAACTTATAAGTATTTGCTGTAATTTAACCGGGCTATGGGAGTTTTTTTGACCATAATCTAATCTAGTAGCGTATGAATATATGAAAAATTTCACTTTTCTTACTACCGATAGTGCATTTGTTATCGCTTTCTGATGTGATACTCTTTGTAATATTTCTCCACTACGGTTATTTACCATTTTGCCGATAATACACCGACTGCTTACTTTTTTACAACTTCCAAAACGAAAATGAACTTTTAATCAACTTCGCAATCTTCAATTTTTCATCACCTACAAATATAAGTAAGTATATATAGAAATGTATATAACGGGATAAAGAGATACTACAGCAGCGAGTTGCCACCGTTCCCTAGCATTTTAAAGATGGCCCCTCAATAAAAGTAACCTTCGGTAATTTTGGCCGAACAAGAAAGAGGTTTCCAGTTTTGAAAATAAATAATCATCTTTTAAAACCCTTCGCATTCTTACAAAAACCGATTACCCTCCGGAAACGCCAGCGATAATCAAAATATCTTCCATTTTAACTATTTTGCTTTAGACACTATGTACAGAATAAGGGAGTACTACTTCTTATTTGCTTAATAATAATGTAAGAAAACTTTTTTCGAGTATCATTACGATCGTGAAATTCAGCTGATATTTTAGTTTTTGAACGTTTCTTCAGCTAGCTCGTTACGTAATAATATGAAATCTTTCACAGACGAATCAGTGGACAATTCCTATTATAGCGAGAGCTCGATTTAACGTTGTTCATTTCTATTCAGTCTTATTCAGGTGTTGTTTAATCTTGTAAACTTGCCGAAGTTGTGGAATTAGATTATTTTGGATTCCTAGTCTTGTTAAATTTCCGAAATTTCGCCTTGATTTTTAAATGTTTGATTTGTCGTAAATTCGGTTTTATGTGTTCCGCTCCATTGCGTACCGTTATAAAAGAGGGATGTTTCGACTATTCGAAAGCAGTCGGAATCGAAATTTCCGGACCATTTTGTTAGTTGAACTAGTTCGTAAACTAATTTTTCCCTAGACAGTCCAAAAACTTTTCACTCTCCTTATGACTTACTTCGCACTAGGTTGGCAACCCAAGCCTACGAGTTTTCTTGCACATTTTTTTTTTTTTTAGTATTTTCCCAAGTTTTTTATATTTTTGGGTAATGCAGGAACGCACGTAACTAATTGAATATAAAATGTACTCTGTTGTTCTGCATATATATTATGGCATCAGTTTAAAGTTTCTCTATCGAAATTTTTCAAACAGCAAAACGACAAACTAGCAAGCGTAAGTAATACCTTTAAACGAAACACGTAGCTCTTTTATTTAATTGATCTTTTTTTTCCGGCTCTTAATGTAGCACGATAATTTGCTAGCAGGACTGTTGCAGCGCAAAATTAAATTTCTTTCGCATCGTCTCTTTCGAAAATTATTAATGAACTATATTATTATACGACCGGTTAATGTCGCTAATCGAGATATCAGCTTCGTTCATTTGTGTTCTTACGTTCTCCTATAATATAACTGTTTTTTTTTTTTTTTATTATTTTTAGAGCAGCTCTTCAGTTCAATGTTACCGTTGAAATTGGTATTTTTTAAATATGCGCTGTTCGATTTATGTGAACTAAATGAAAAATACTTGATCGTTATAGAAATATCGGTATAAACGATACTGCGGTAAAATCGAACATCTACAACAAGTACTTGCTAAAAAATTATTCGCTGTCTAATAATAATTGAAAAAGTCACCAGAGATTAAGCGATATCGACAAAAAAAGAAGAAGCCATCTTTTAACGCTGATCAAAATTCATCTTCCAGATCTATCCACAAAGAGAGCTCCTATAGGAGACTGCAAGAATTTTCAAAAAAAAATTGTTTTTCTCAAAACGGGTAAATTCCGGAATAAATAAAACGGATTAGATTGAGTGATTGGATGATTGGAAATATATCAGAATATAAAAACAACAAAAATTTACTAAGTATTCATCAGATATCGCTTAAAATTAAGATATTAAAACAAAATTACGTCAGTTTACTACTATTTTAACTTTTATTTGAAGAATAAATATTAACACGCCCGGTGTAAAACCGAGCTGCCTTTTGTTTGCTGGCTCGTTCTCCGCATCGTGCGGGAACAATAGGGTGCTTTTCCGATGGAAAATTTTGTTCGCATTTACTAATTCGATTTAAGAAGAAAAAATCGTAATTCTGAAATGCGCATGTGGGTTGTAATAGAAGCGTGTGTAATAGCGCCGAGCAATTGTCACCTTAAAAAAAGAATTTGCATTGAATAGAGTAGTCAAGTGTGACGAAGCAGATTGTGCAATTGTACGTCTCCGTAGGCGACAAACAAAGCGATAAAGCTAACACCGTCATCTTCATTTGTTGTGTATACCTTCTCTGCCCTATAAGTACGCATTTAACGAAATTAAATTTTCCGACTAATTCCGGCTTCGTTGCGGACTTGTTCTTAACAACCGCCTACTTCACCTAGGGTAGCAAGTACGCATCACTGTTGCGATAAAATGACGTATATCAGACTTATTGTCTTCCACGGTCGATGAAAATAAATAATCTTAATAATAATGATATTACTTAAAATATGCTAGGCTAGTTTAATACTTTCACCGGGGGAAAAAAATTGACTTCCGGGCCAAAAAAAAAAAAATTGACGTCCAGAATAGGCGATTCATCGGAAAAATAAATAACAGAGCCGTTAGAATTTTTTTCGAATGCTATTATTAAATAATTTCCAGAAAAAGCGAAAAAGAGCAATACTCCCGGAAAACTGATCTTTTTTTATCTGAGGAAATTTTCCGGCAACGAATTGTGTAACGAATTTAGCCTGTTTATTGTTTTGGAGAGAGATTGATATCGGTTTTGTTTAGCACAGATTTTTTTCATAGCGGTTGTTTCGTAAAATTTTTATAAGTTTTACGCTTTCCATTTATAGCTTTTTTTTTTTTTTTCTCGCAATAATAATATTAATTTTATTAACAATTGCAGAATAAAGACTTCTTCTTCTTTCCTAACGATTTCCCGGCGCGGGGTCCGTTTGGTGGCACTGTCTTCTCCATTTTCTACGGTCCTCGGCGTCCTCTATCCCAACACCGACTTCCACCATGTCGTTGTTGACAGAGTCTATCCACCATCTTCTCGGTTTTCCTCGTGGTCGCTTTCCTCCAAGGTTATAATAATCCATTAACATCCTCACAGGGCTATTGTCAGTTTTTCTCATGACGTGACCGTACCATCGGAGTCTCGCTTCCCGTAATTTCAAACGTACAGGTGCAACTCCTAAACGCTCCCTTATATCCTCGTTTTTGATATGGTCGAGGAGTGTGTGCCAAGAGACCAGCGTAACATTTTCATTTCAGCCACATGAATTTTTTGTTCCATTTTTGTGGTTGTCGCCCAACATTCAACTTCATATAGCATTGCAGGTCTGATAATCGTCTTATAAATCCTCCCTTTGAGACGTATCGGTATTCTCTTGTCACATAATACCCCGGTTAGCTGCCTCCATTTCATCCATGCTGTTTGGACGCGGGAATCTATGTGTATCCCCATCTGAGGTAATATTTGAGCCCAGGTATTTGAACTTAACGGTCTTCTTTAACACCGCGTTATCTATTTTGATGGACTTATCTGTAGGTACTCCACATTCCAAGTATTCAGTTTTCCCGATGTTAAGCTGAAGTCCATTTTCCTGTAATCTATTTTTCCAGATCTGTACGCGCTTCTCTAAATTGTCTTTGCTTTTATCCGCCAGGAAGACGTCATCCGCGTATAGTAATGTCCACGGTATGGGCAGAATAAAGACATTTTTAAATTAAACGGTTAGTATTTTATTTTTCGGAATCCGGGTAGGAACGGTTTTTATATGCTACGTGAAATATAATTAATGTCCACTAAATAATGTAGGCAATAGTGTAGTGTTATTTCTAACAGTAAAAATAATGCTGGTGATCGTTATTTAATTCTAAGCGAAATGGGATTCGTTCATAAGTTCTACAAATTCAGTTACACCATTAGAAGATCGATCACCGCGAAGTATTTTTACAGAATTAATAGTTCACTTGAAAATTACAAAAAGTTTTCGACTTGATAAATTTATGCCAAAAAAAAACTATCGTAAATCTTTCAAAAATGTATACGAAACTATTACGGTACTCTTTTATGGATTCAGGTGTGCCATGCGTAGAATTTGACCGATTAAATAATTTCTGTTCGTTAGAAGAAAGTCAAGCGCATCTTCTTCTTTTTGAAATATTCCAACACAACCGGCTCTACCATTGTTTCGTTTAAAACGCGCTACAATAAAATACAACTCGGTATTGCATAATAGTGTAGAGGTTCGGCATTATTTTTTTAAGATTTCTCACATTACGCTATTATTTCCTAACTTTGACGGCAATTGTTACGTTATACATCAAGCATCAGACTGAGCATTAAATGTAACTAAAAGTAGTCGGCGGATATTTCAACTTTGACTGCGAAATTGTGACCACGGAAACTAATTGTTTTAAACTTTAATCGTGTAGCTTTTAATTTTCTTTACTGCGACAATGGTAAAGCACTTATGATCATAAATAATTCGTTTAATGATGTAGCTCTGAACTACCGTCCCTATTCGTAAACATGGACAACGCCACACATTGCCGGACAATGATTAGACTAACTCGTATTGTTACTCCGTGGAACAGTTTTATCGCGCCACACCTTAATTAAAAAGAAAAGATGCGAAATAGGATAAAATAAAAACTTTTTAGGTCCAGAAAAATGTCTTTACAATTTAGAACGTTGCTGATGGTTCGGCGCATTCTTTTTTGTGCAAAGCAAAAACATATATCCACGTTTAAACTTTCCCAGCGTTCCCGCGAAGCCGAGCTCTGAAAATATCAAATTTTCGTCAATTTTTAAAGTATCAACTAAGTCTCTCGTACATATAAACTCCTCCTTAAATACACGCGTATCCTGTCAAAAATCAATTATGGCTGCCATATTCCTGAACCAATAAAACTGAACTCTTTGAATTTCATCAATTTCATAAGCCCCCGCTCTATCATTGCTGTTTTTTGTCGTTTTTTTTTTTTTTTCTATATATGTACAACCTAGACTTTTGTCCATTTAGATCGTCGTTCACCCCCCGTTCTGAACGGTTGTTCGGCCACCCTTGTACAAATAAGATTCAATTTTTTCGAAAATTCTGATAAATAGACCTCTAAATCAATATCAGAGAAGAAACAGCGAGAACCGCAGTAAGGTATGAAAGCAGAAAAATGGAAGAATTTTTTTTTTTTTTTTTTTTTTGGTACACACACGTGCCCGGTTAGTACTGAATTAAAAAGCCAAGTAGTATTATATTTGACATCATATTTCGCATCTCCTAACAAACGAAATCATAAAAATTACACAAACCACTTATCCCGTTATAATTCTGCGTTGCCGGGTCCAAATGTCTAACACTTTTTGGGAAGCACAAGAACTCTTTACTCGGACTGGAATCCATTTAATCTTTTTTTTTTTTTTTTACATACAATGGAGAAAATTTGTTTTTTTTTTTTTTACAGCCGTACAATCGTTCTGCTGCTAGCCATGTGACCGGGATGAGGTATTTTCTTGAAAATGTGTCAGACATCTCATCATCATGCTTTTCGAAAGAAAAAGAAAAAAAATCGAAGGGAACGCAAACTTAAAGAAGCTACGCGTAACTTCCGTCAGCATCGATTTTATCTGAAATAACGACAATTTTTGCAGATTAAAAAAATCCTGTAACCCGAATGTGTTTCGGATTCGCACTAACTTTAGGCAGTTATACACGTTGGACAGACATATTAACTTCTCGATACACTGACTTTTTGATACAGTGAGTAAACCTCTAAACTAATTAGTCATATATATTGATTATTTAAACGGTAGTTTAAGATCTCAATACACATTTATTATTTAAAAAAAAAAAAAAATTGAGTAAACCTCAAGGACGACCCATTCTCAAATCAAGGTAGGTTTTGTCGGAGCGTAAGAAAAATATTAAAAGCGAACGAAACAAAGTTTTCGCATTCATTGCAAATCTTAAAATAACAAGTCTCCATAACGTCGTAAATTCTGAAGCAAAATTTTCCGCGAATGAGAATAAAAATCATGCAATTCCTTTTTTTTTTTTCTTTTTTTATTTGTTACGCGTTATGTTTGAGGATCCTGTCAAGCCCTGCAGCTTGTTGACTCGTAGAAATGAATGCGCGCCATCATTCGATATTTTATTAATATAATACAGTTGTTACTTGTGCTTACGGTGAATTCGGAGACACGTCATATCAGTAATACTTATGATTAGTTTTGGTTTAATAATTCTATACATTCTGAACATTTCCTTAAAATTATTACTATTATTATTACACAAAACATTACCTATGTTGTTAACCTGAACACTATTTTATAAATAATGTGCATATACTCTGCATGACCCACATACTTGATAGAAACTCCTACATAAATACGTAAATACGCTGTCTCAAATATATATCCGTATATCTTCACACACATCTGACACATATCCATAACAATACTTTATATTCGATACGGGGTAATATACTTTTTATTGTGTATTAATATTTTAATTCACAATCCATTTTTTCATTTCCATTTTAGATGTTTGTTAGCAATTGTTTAATATATTATTTTGGTGATATGTTTACACTAGTTTGCATAGTAAATTTATTTTAATATTATCTTCATGTTTAAGTTTTCGAATTCATATGAATTTTATAATATCGTATTTTCCTGATTTTATAAGTTAGTGGATTCCCTTTTTCTCTTATTTAACTATTCCATTATAAATAAATAGTATAGATATGATTTGTCGTTCGGAATATCGTATTTTTTTTTAATAGGTTCCCATCTGCATATAAATATTCATAGTGTAAGCGCTTTATTTTTTTTCTGAAGATAGTTGATATGTTTCTTATTAGTTCTGTATGTTTTTCCCCGAGCTGTTACTGTACAGTTTAAATGAAAAATTAGCATAGTGCGTGGTACACCGACAGCTTAGTTTTTTTTGGATGATATGTATTTTTTCAGTTTACGTTTAAGACTGAAGTTGTTTTCCGGATTATTTAAGTCATTTACGTGGTCTCTCCAATTAGAGTTATTTACTTTTATCCCTAAATATTTGCAGTTGTTTAAAAACGAAGTGTTGAATGGAGGCGGTGTTATCATTAACTGACGCTAAACGAGAATTTCGTAAATCGTTTAAGGTTAAGTTAATTTTTTCTGATCATTCGATTGACTTACAGCAGTCATTCCGAATCTTGTATGACTTCATCTACAGTTTTTATATGTACTATAATTGGAATGTTTAAGTAATTTTTCTTTTAAATGTTTTTTCAATCTATCGGAGATTATAGTAAGTTCTAAATAGCTAAGTGACACTAGCATTCTGTCAGCTAGTGTGCAAAACACTATTGTTTAAAATGCAACACAATTATCGATGCACTCGCGCTATTCGTGAACCTTTGCTAATCTTCCAAGGATGCCTAACGAAATATCTCGATCGCTTTAGAATCACACGATTAATAGTACAAGCAGAGCTAATACGGATACTCGTCGTAATCTCTGCACGTCACTTATGTAATTATTTCTGATTTTGTATTTTCTTGGATTTCTAAAATTCAAACATCAGCGATGACTCTGTTTTTAATAGATGACTGAACAAAAGAAGAAACTAAACCTAAAGATAGTCATAAAACGCGTGTGTTAGAAGTAGAGATAAAAATCAGGTTTCCCCGAAATGACTGTAAAATATTTAAATAAATGCTCTCGATACAAGGAAAAAATTAGTGTATGCAGTTTTGTTTCCTTTTTTGAATGTGCTTGCGATGAAATTTTATAAAGTTAAACGATTTTAAAAGTAAAATCACTTAACCTTAATTGGTAGAGTTGTATTAATTAAAGTTTATTCTAGTAAATTAATTCTTTAAAAATGGTCGTTGTAAAAATTTTTAATTATTTCAAAAACATCGTAGTATCGAAAATATTCCAGTTTATACAAATCACTTCCAGAAATTATGGGAATTACTAACAATACACCGTTATGACTATTTCTATGAAGCAGTAATTTTGAGGAGTTAAAAATAACCTTTTTATTTGCATAGAGACAGTCGAACGATCGTGAATAATTTACAAACACGTACTATTTTAGGTCTTAAACAAAGATACATTTGTTAATTTGTACACGTTAGTTTTGAAATGCAAAAAAAAAGGAAAATACGAATTTGAAGTACATGTCATTTTAGAAATTATCTATTATCGCTAATTTATTAGCGAGGAAACAATATAACAATATTGAGAATTGGCCACCTATAAAGATACTAAGGGAATATGCTAAGTAGATAATTTCGGAAATACCTATCTAAATTGAATCTCATAAACAACGCATCTCGATAGATACTATTTCGCCCAATATCGAAACAAAAAATGAATATCGGGTATATGTGCCGTTTAGATACGTACATATTCAGTATAAAACCCTTTCCAGTTTGAATAGTGAACGAGTTGTTATTGGACATTTTAAATACCCTTCAAAGAATCCCCCTTTTATACATTTAGCAAATATCAATTTCTATTTTGGGATCCTTTCTTGTCCTCGTTGCTTTTTTCTTCTTTTAAAACGGGCGCATTTTTTCACCATGCTCAATGAAAAACCTGAAATTCGTGAAAAATTCGCTAAATTCTTCGGAACGCATTTCTTCGCAATTTGGTGCAAACATTTTAAACGCTTATCGAACGTCGGGTAACTTTTTTTATTTTGTTACGGAGAATAATCTACGCTGCGTCATTTCGTATGATTGTTTTTAGTTGCTCGGTAATAATTTATCGTATCACTTGATTATGACTAATTTAAAAAAGAAGGAAATTATTGAGTTTGTCACAAAAATATTATCTATATACCATAGAAACGTGAATTAAAACAAATTTTTAATAAGACAAAAAATTAAAATATTATCAATGTTAATTGTCACGTGCAGATTCGAATAAAGATAATGAATTTGGAACCCCCACTCATCATTGACGGAAATATTACGTTTTGTAACATGACTGCGTGTATAATTTTTGTCCATATGGAATGATATTCGAATGACTATTAGAAACTATATCGGTCAATATCTAATGAGACTCATTAGTCATTAAAATAAACGTTAAAAAAAGTAAGAGAAGTATTTTCTTCACTTAATATAACTCGATGAAAATTAGCTAGAAGACTTTCGTTGCAATAAAATAGAAACACTTAAAATTTCAAATTAAAGGGGTTATGAACGCGAACTGCTTAAAGTGTTATTAATGGTAGTTAATCGAAAATGTACGTCCGCATAAAAATAATGAAACCCTAAAGCGCGATTTACAAACTCACCACTTACCGAATTTGATACTCTTTAACCAATACCAGTAGCAGCGTTTTAGATTGGTCTGTCCATATTATCGCTGGAAAATATTTATAAGAATTGAAAAATAAAATGTTTTTTTTTAACAATAAAAAAAAACGAATTATTCGATAAAAAATAATATATTTTAGATAATATACGTAAAGATATTATGACAATCGTTAACTTTTTGGAGTCGGCGGAATCAAATTAAAATTGCAGTAATAATTAGAAGTCGGATTAAATATTCTTTGTGTTTTCAGTATACTCGGGTTATAAAAAGCGGGCGATTGTGTTGTTAAAGTCATTTAATATGTTTTTTTAATTATTGTTGCAACTCGAATACTGACCGTAATAAACATCATTGTTATAAAGTTAAATGAAACACTGTCAGCACTATATATATATATATATATATATATATATATATATATTTAAAAAAGTAATCGATCCTCAATATAATAGCGAACATAAATAATAAAATTATCATACAAGAAATGCATAAAACATATTAAAATTATTAAAAAACATTACAAAACATCAAGACTTAATAATATATATTTGACGCGAAGCGTGTAATTCAAACACAATGCAAAATCAACTCGACACGGTCGCAAAAATCGTCAGGGTTGTATTTTGCGTTAGGTTATTAACAATTCCGACGATAAAAACTGCGTTGCGTGTTAAATATGTCGATCAAATGTGCTGTGAGTGGCTCGTGTCTGACGCACCCATTTGTAATTGGCGTTAATTCAAATTAGCTCTTTCTTAAAATCAAAAGATTTGTGAGGAAAGAAAAAGGAAAATAAAGGAATGGCTTCAGGAAGAAGAAAATATAAAAAAAATAATAAACATAAAATAAAAAGACAAAGCGCAACAAAAAAAGCTAGGAAAAAAAAAACAAAAAAAAAACTGAATATAGAAAATATAAATAGATTAGTAATTATTGATAAGTAAAATAGATAGATTAAGTAAATATTACACGATCATGTATATGTATAAGTTAATTTAAGATGGTAAAATGTCAAATAGGATAATTCGTCGACAAACGTTTTAGCTTGACGAAAATTTTTGTATGTAAAAAATTATAAATACATATTTTTTCAAAAAAAAAAAAAAAAGCAGGTCTTTAAATTTTCTTAATTCCATTGCATTGCTGTAAATTAATCAAAAAAATCTTTTACAATGAATAAATATTTAATGAAATCCCCGGGGTGCTTCACAAACCGAAGATAAACAAAGGGAATAAGCGAAAGGAGGATGACTACATCGAATTTCATCCATCGCAACTAAAAATACTATACTGTGTAGTCTGCAAAAAAAAAAAAAAAAACTTGCGAATGAAACTTCCCTTCCTAGTAAACTAAAGAAACATTTCGAAACTTCAAAAACAAACCGAGAAAATATTTTGAAAACCTGACAATGTAGCAAAATAAAAAAGCGAAAAAATTTTTAAACTGCACAAAAATTCCGAAAAATGGATTCTATGCCAACTACCAGGTTATACAATTAACAGCATAACGCAAAAAAACAAGCACCGACGCCAAGTCTCCATCATCCGGAATTATCGAACCAATAATGCTGGGAATGGAAGTAATGGAGGAGGCCAAGAAATCACTATTACCTAATGACACATACCGTTACGAATAATCAAAGGTATTTATCTTCAGACTTAAAAAACAAATTGTTGAACTCTGGTTACTTCAGATTGATGAATCAACAGATATCAGTGGAAAAAAGTCAACTCCTTGCTTTCATTTGATTCGTTAAAGATGAAAAATTTTTAAATCAGTATTTTTTCTAAAATGATTTTTGGCATGCTAAAGCTCTTATAAATTGCCGTGGAAAATCGCGTAGTCGCTTGTACAGACGCGAGTGTCTATCGATGTTCGAAAACAAAAAAGGAATTATCACACGTGTGCATCAAAAAAAGTCAAAATATTATAAGCGTCCACAACATGATTCATAGATAATCTCCCGTTTCAAAATCTTTAACTGCAAATAATTAACCGTTCATATTAAATCCAGAATTTTATCTCGCAGCTGTGCAACATGTGTGTTGTTAGCCTTCAAAGGGAACGTTTTTGAAGATGATTTTGTTTTTGGATGTCGAAAAAACCTCTCTTTCAGATTTTACATAGAATTTACTTTACTTTATATCAACCGGTCATTTCATATATCATTTGTGGGGGGGGTGCTAAATGTCTTTTAAAACCTTTAAAAAATTGACAGGATGCTGTACTAAAAAATATAAATCGCACTATAAAAAATACTTTACTTATTCCGTTATTGAAGTTAAGTGATATACATATATAAATTACAATTACCTATTTATGTGATTGCAAATAGGAGTAAATTTTAGATTGTTTTAAACCTGGTTCAAGAAGGTCTTGTAAAGATTGTTATGCCCGAATTCCCAGATATTATAAATTTCACACAAGAATTCAAATGAACTGTTATGTGTACAACTCGTTACCGGCAAATGTAAAAACTTTACTAAATAATCGCAAACACAGGCGTAAATTATTGACCTTATACTTATGGTCAAGTACTTATAAGTAAATAGGAAGAAAAATAAATGGATTTAGAAATAGATAAAAAATAAATAAAAATGGGAAAAATTATTTGTTCCAATAAATTTACTTTACTTGTTGCAGCATGTGTGGATGCTTAGAACACTCGCGTGACTTTTATTTATTCGATTTGATTTAATTATGATAATTTGGACTTGATGCGCGGACTTCAAAAAGCCAATGTTGCTTAAGAATAATTTTAATATCCTTATTTATATTACTGCGAAATAAATTATTTTTTTATTTTTTAGAGTGCATTTTTATGAAATTTTTCGAGTAATGTTTTTTTTTTCTTTAAAAAATATTTTATTTTTCATAGTTTTACAACACACTTATCCGCTATCTTCTGATCATGTTTAACAGAATGAATAGTAAGATGTTGGTTGAAGAAAACAATTAACAAAGATACTAGGATACTGAGCAAATAGCTAAGTTCAGACCCTAGGTTTCAAACGCGGAATCTGGATTAGCCACACTCGTAACTACGAAGGTTGATAATAGCGCGATATCTCCGTTTAACACTTACAAGAGACGGGTTTCTTTTTCTAAAATATAAATTCACGTACGAATAAACAGAAAACTAGCATGATCGCCTTCAAAATGCTGCCATTGTGCGTTCTGCGCATACAATATCGCCGAAATATTGGCTCGGCGTCCTTTTTTCGCTTCTATAAATAATCAAGATCGCTTTCGGTATTTGTACTTTTAATTCAAAATTTTCTGTTTCTGTTTATACAAAACTTGACCGGCAAAATTTTACTGGACACACTTTTTTTCCATACGCTCCTTATAGAACGACGTCATTATATTCGATGATATTTAGCGAATAAAAAGGAAAACCTTTCTTCTTTTGATTTGAAAAACTAAAAACGATGTAAAATTTTGCAACATATTATTTAGAAATCCTTTTTGTGTTTTCACTCAAACAATTTTTAACAATCTTTTATTTAAACTTATATTATTTTCTTAAAAATTGGCGCGATAATTATAAACTTAGTTTTGCCGTATAACGAAATTTTAAATTACTTTATACCCCTAATGCTTTAGCAAAATGCTTCCCTTTTTTTTTAATGATCCTATTATATTTATAACATGTACCAATCCCAAGTTCGGTCAAATACTGATACAAGCCACAGTAAATCATCTGCAGAAATGGAAAACCGAAAATGTCCTTAACTTTTCAGGTACAAAAACAGCAGCTATTCACTTTAATCAGGTAAAAACCCGAAATCACGATCTTAAAATTGATACCAATGACACTCAGATACCAAGATGTAAAGGTGTGAAAAACTTAGACTTGACACTTGACTAATAATTATTATGGACCTCCCATCTCTCGAGAAATCTTGTTTTAATAAACTTAACCTGCTAAGGAAATTGTCACATCACGTTTACGGTGCGAACTGATCAACACACTCGATTATACCTATTGTTTACTCATTCGATCTAGGTACAACTATGGGGCAGTAAATTTACGCATCTGCGGAGAGAAACATTTTTAACGAGTTTTAAACTCTATTCAACATACTACAATTTGATTAGCTACCGGAGCACTTTCTGCACCTTCTCCAATCAACAATCTTTTATGCGGGAGTAGCGAGTTGTGGCCTTTTCATCTCAGAGACGAAAACAGCTATGTATTAACTTGCTGACTTATCTAAAATACTCACTGCTGATTCCTGGCTCTCAAGACCTCCAGCATAAATCCACCTCGTTAAAATATCTTGAATTTTTACCTCACGCAACAGAAATTTTAAACTCCACATCCACTAAAAATTTCTCCGAATTATGCGATAAAACAGCACAAATCTTTTCACCCTGGTCAAATTATTCAATCCATGTCGACCTGTCGCTCCAGGAAATTGGTAAATACGCTTCACCTACTGTAACCAATTCAAGCTTTCAAAATTTGATAGCAAACTGACCCAACCGAATATATTCGTAGATAATTAAATCAGATTCATTTGGTTGTGCAGTTATCGTGAAGCAGTTAGCTACCATAACTGATAATCGAAAATTACTTTCACACGCACAGCGGGCTATGGGAGCATCGTTGAAAAGGAATTAGTTGATCCGCAAAAGAAGCTAGTTCTGCCACCCCAGATATAGCGATTCGTTCATCCAATTTTACGTTGCTCGTTAAGACATCGTTGAATAACAAACGGACACCCGAACTTCTCGCATCAAACAAATATCGTTCAATTCTCGCAGACTACGAAACTTTAGACTGCATTGCAGACTAACAAATCCGGAGAAGACTGGATTGATTACGCATTGGTTACACTAAAATCTTCCACGTCTACATTCAGTAAAACTTCTCGTTATACTTGTGATCTATGATCTATTCGAATATCGATTGAAAACATCCTTCTAGAGTGTCTTAAATTTTCCCATATCAGGTCTTAATTACGGCTTCCACAACGCTATCGAATCTACTATAGGGCAATGAACGAACGTTGACACATCTATTCCTTTTTCTCAATTTGTAGAATCTCCACAAAAACATCTAACCTACCGTTCGTCCATGTCTCTGTCCAATTTTACAGTGCACAGCACGTTAACGGTTACAAGTAAAAGTAAGTAATGATTTATTTTTCAAATCGATCTTTCGAAAAAAGATATTTTGTAAAATTATTTCACCGTAAGTTTATTAAAAACAATAACTAATTCACTTTTAATAATAAAATAATAATACTACGTTAATTTCAGAAACCGAATTGTATAATATTATATTTGAATATTTATATTTTTGTGTTTTATTTATATTATTCATTGTTTTTTTTCAGTTGGTCAATTAATTAGGAAAAATTAATGTTTAATAAATAATTTTAAATTTTATTGAAGTAATAAAACAAAAATAATAATAGTCCATTCGTAAAATAAAAAGATGATTACACTAAATATAACAAATTTTCTTTATGGGTGACGTATCCTTTGAAGTTCGCCAAGAGCCAAGCGCCCTGAACTCCAAGAAACTAAGTCCTTCTGTAATATATATATATATATATATGTATGGTTGGCCATATTAGGTAGACCCATCTGGTAATTCTGTAACTTTGACAAGGAATGTGGGAATGACTAACGATAGCACGTGTTTGAAGCATCAGTCTTAGGAGATTTCTGCTATGGAGCAGTACAGACCAATCGAACGCGCTGAAATTGTTTAGCTGCACATTTAAAATAACTTCTCAATAGTGAAAACTTAATATGCATGGAGACAAAAAAAAATAAAGTGAAAAGTGCGCCGTCAAGGAACACAATAAAGCGGCGTTTGCACGAAAGATTTTTGTCTTCTAGTACTGTCGCTAATCCCAGGCGTCCGAATAAAAAGCGACCAAGGCGATCCGATAAAAATATTGCGGCCGTAGAAGCCACTGTCGAACGGTTAAAACATCAGGTTCAACAGTGGCAAAGCAACAACCGTCAATCAGGTGCGTTATCGGGATAACCGATTTTTTGATATCGATTGTTGGTGAAAATGATATGGAGCACTTCTGGTTTCAACAAGATGGTGCACCACCTCATACAGCTCGTGTCACAATCGGTTTTTTGAAGCCATTGTTCCCCGGTCGCTTGATATAAAAAAAAAAAAGCGATTTTGGCTGGCTTCTGCGTTCGCTTGATTTGACACCGCCAGACATTTTCCTCCTGGGCTACTTGAAGTCAAAGCTCGTATATCAACAAGCCAAGGACGCTAGACGAACTTAAGTCCGCCAGAAAATATCAGCCGTTAGCAAGTACGATAGAAAATACCGAAAAACGGAAACATTACGTCACTCAAGCTCAGGGTGACCACTTGCGCGATTTAATCTTCAAAAAGTGATGTAATCAAATCTCCTTAAACCAAATTAAATGATCTTTCATTTGAAAAGCATACAATGTGTTTTCTTTCGTGTTTTTTTGTTAAATAAATAGGTCCACTTAATACGGCCAACCCTATATATATATATATATATATATATATATATAGAAAAGATGTTTCAAATGCCTACGTAATTCTTACCTGTTTCTATTAAAATTACCTTCATCCATTTTCGTGTTTTGATTACTATAGTAATAAGTTGAAAATTACCCTTTTAAACACAAAATATATTCACTATTAAAATTACATTAAAATAACAATTTTAATTGTGACTATACTTTTTGTTTAAAAGTGTACTTTTTAATTTATGTTGATGTCTTATGTTTTTTATTTTGGGTTTGTCAAAAAAATGCTCAGTTTCCAGAAATTTCGATTTTTATTGAACATTTACTTCTAACCACTAACACAGGGAAACAGTACATTTTTCTTAAAGATTTTTTTCACATTTTAACATCCTTACATTGTGAACCTTAATTTCACAATCCCGACGCTCTATGAGGGGTATGAGAGTTACTTTACTTTTTACTTTAATGAGAAAATTATATTTGTACAAATAAAAATTAGTAACATTTCAACTTATTCTCTTACATTCTATATGAAATTAATTATTCAGCGTCCATTCTACATAGTCAACTTTATTTTGAGAATGCATTAGTTTTACATTAGTTTTACCTTTTAAAAGTCGAATCACTGCGAATGACATTAAACTTCAACGTGATTACTTCAGTATTTCAGTCGTTTTGATGCATCTTTATTTTGTTAACTAAAAAACTAAGAAATTTTCAGATGTTTTTCAATAACGGAAATATTGGACCTAAAACATCACGACCATCTATGACTAATTTTGAATGATAATCTTCAAAATGGTCAAGACCAAATTTCCGGCTTACCTAATTAGACTAGTCAACTTAAGCAATAGAGGACATTTGCTGTTCGCATCTCCGATACCTCTTCGTCATTCAAAACATGCTTATCTGGCGTCCCGCAGGGCAGCGTGTTGAGGCTAATTTTATTTAATATATTCCTTTACGATTTCCCTATATCTCCCGCATTAACACGGCACTGTTTGCGCCAACGATGCTGCGTTGTATTGCAGCTCATACAGACTGGACGCGATCGCCAACAAGCTACAACTTAGGGTTGACCGTGTCCTTCGGTTTTTTAAAAATTTTAAGCATTTCTATTAATCCGGCTAAATCTGAGGCGATTCTATTTTCTCGTAGGTACCCATTGACCCCTAAGACTTAGTGCTCATACAAGGTACCGATCTTAGTCTCATCAACTACCTCGGCGTGATATTAGACAAACTTCAATAAACATATCGATCACGCTATCGTTAAAACGAATCGCACTATCTGCGCCATTTGCCCAATGTTCCATCGTAGATTTAAATATTCATAACAAATTCTATATAAAGCAGTTATTAGACCAATTTTAACCTACGCATCGCCTGTGTGGTCCTCAATTTCTAACGCCCGTTATAAACAACTACGGCTCATACAAAACAGATGTCTTAGGTACGTACTAAACGCATTCCACTACAGCAGGATTCCAGTGATGCATAATGTGTCCTGAAGTTGCCATATCTTCGTAACTGTGTACAGTTCCTCGGAAAAGAAATTTTTTGAAAATTGCTTGACTCTCAGCAATCCTCTTATTAATCATATCAGGGGAATTAAGATTCCAGGCAGCTAGAATTTATGTACTTAACATATAAGCGTAGGCGGTTGGAACATAATCTCCTGTACTCTTTACATACTATACTACCTCCTTCTTCTTTTGCTCGCAGTCTTATGTTCCACATTTGAAGTATCTGTATATTCTTTAAACAGATTTAATAATTTTAACTAATCATCGTATTTGCTCGTCGGGTTTTTTGTTAAACTTTTTCCTACAACGACGTTTTGCTAAATTTTAGTTGTATTTCATACGTTGCGTCATGCGTTAAGACGATTCGTCGATACGCTAGTTCAGCTTACAATACTAACGTTATGCCGTAATTTGCACAAATATATGCATACTTAAGTATTTTTTTTGAACGAAAGCCTTAATCATTTTATTTTCCTTTCTGGTTTATCACCAATCTATTACGTCTATTCTTCGAACTTTCATTTAAAACTCATAAACTCCTTGTGTGTGATACAGCTGATGAGTGTCGAAGTGGTTTAATCTCTTTTTAGAACTAAATAACATACAGCGTCTTTCACAAATGAAGCATTTTTTTTTTTTTTATATATATCGGTCTAACTCGTAAAGTTAATGCTCAAAACTGCCCGCTACAGGTAATTAAACATGTAATAAATCTTTCTTCCAAGAATATACGCGATTATTTATCGGATTTTAGGGAATTTTTTTCATTTGGTAAACGCGTCAAAGTGTCGCGGTATGCTAGAACTGATAATCTAGTTGTGTTATGTGACGAAAAAATGGGATGGAATAAAAGCAATGTAGAATTCTCTGCTTTGCTCGCCAATGAAAGATCTGTCGCGATCATTTTGGACGCGTCCATCGTTTTTCGGAATCGTATCATAGATTGAATGGTCTGCAGGCAAAATCGTAGATGAACTTTAGTTAAAGTACTGTAAAGCTTGCGAACATTGAAAAAATAAATTAGAAATATCGCATTATGAAACCTGGTATGAAGCACGCGTCGATGAATGTCCGGCAAACTACGAAGACTTATCTGGTAAGATGGAGATAGATGCTGTTGTCGAGATATTTGAACGCTCCAAAAATTTGCACGACCTGAAATACCTCAGTTACATCGGTGACGGTGACAGCAAAACTTTTAAACATATAATGGATAAAAGGCCGTATAAAAATTATAAAATAAACAAATATGCGTACATTGATCATATGCAAAAGAGAATGTGTACTCGATTGAGAAAACTGAAAAAAACGATGAAAAATCTCTGAGGAAAAGGTAAATTAACTGGCAAATTAACTGATTAGTTAGTAAATTATTATGGCTCGGCGATACATCGAAATCCAAACTCCGTGGAAAATATGAAGAACCAAATTTGGGCGACCTTATTTCATAAAATATCAAGCGACGAAAATAGGTTACACACGAAATAGCAACGAAAGTTTTTGGAATTTAACTCCAAAATCTTATTCAAGCGGCTAAAAAGTCTTGAATATAGCGGCTGATATCGCTGTCTGCAATTTTAATGAAGGTTTGATGAATATTCTACGAATCATGCAAGTTTTGCAAATGGATATTGGCCTTCAGTCATATCAAGCGCGCCGAATTCCTCTAAAAACAAACACTAAAATATCAAATACTCAATCATTAAATCGAGAAATAATACTATGAAATTTCGTCCGAACGAATTTTCTAAATGTTTCTCAATCAAGCGGCTATATTATTATTCGGCAAGATTTCATAAGGTGCTACATTTATTCTATCCTATTATATGGAGCGGAGGCGGCAACATGCACAGCAAAAACACTGAAATATTTTGAATCGTGTGAAATGTGGCTGCACAGAAGAAGTATGAAGATATCATGGACACAGAAGATGAGAAACGATATGGTACTGAAGAAAGCCAATACGGAAAGGAAAATCTTGAACATAATTAAGAAGAGGAAATCAAGCTATTTTGGACATATTGTTAGAGGAAGGGCGTATGAACTATTAAGAACAATTATCCAAGGAAAAATTGATGGAAGAAGAGGTAGAGGACGGAGAAAGATATCATGGACGAGAAATATACGTCAATGGACGGGAAGACGCACGATAGCTGAACTCGTGGAAACAGCGAGAAAACGGTGGATTTAAGTCAAAATGATCACTTACGCGCAGTAAATGCGTATAGCACTGTGATGATGATGATACATCATTAAGTAAAATTTCCATACTGGTTTGTAGGAAGATAACGGTATTTATCAGCTGACAAGTGAAGAATTTTATGGAATAAAAAGCAACAGTAATTTTTTCCAATTGAACACTTTTTTTCTCGAATAATCACTTCGTAAATTTCTCTAACTCAATGGAAGCATTACATAATGAAATTAAAAAATCCGTATGCGCATTTTATTAAAAATAACTGAAAATTCCCGATTTATTATTGGAAAACAATTTTTTTTTTTTTTATTAAAAAATAAGTTGTGGGTCCCGCAAGGCATACTACCCGTCTGCGGTGTTAATATGTTCGGCACTTTCAATAAACCGAGAGAAAGGAACTGGCCCCCCTACTCTCAATTAGTGCCGTTGGACCTAGTACACTGTGAACCTTCACAACCCTCGACACCCTGCTAAAGGGTATGGGATTTACTTTACTTTACTTTCAATAAAGGGAAAATATTACGGTCATAGCGGAAAAACTAATAAACGATTAAATATAAACCGACAACAAGATACGATATTAAATAGCTCATTTTAATACATTTTTAAAGATGAATTTATTTTTCAGAAAATGTTTCTGATGATGGTAAGTCTAGGCTTTCCGAAACGTTTAAGTTTTAATATTAAATTTTTGAATCTACCGTAAATTTTTTTCCTAACTATGTGCACCGTGTAGGTTTGTTAAACGTTAAATTAAATTTATTTTTCATTTTCAATGATACCGAGTCTTTACTTTATCAATTTAAAGGCGGTTTATAATGTAAAATAAATATTAAATTTTTCTTTATTCGCACTACCGGCCTTCGTCATAGATACCGTTATCTTATGTTATCTCGTAAACAAATTTGCCGAATTTTCTTTCATCTACATTTACCGGCTTATATTCTAATTCAACTTTTATTTGTATTTCGAAGCCTCGGTATTTTTTCTTCTTTGTATCTGTTCTTATTCGCCGAAGATCGCCTTTCATACAGACAAAACGTTTTTTTATCTATTTCTATTTTGAGGAATTTTGCTTTAAGGGCAATATTATTAATTTCAATAAATTATTACTACTAATTAATTTATTAACAAATTGCAACGTATAACATTGTATTTATAATGTACGACTTTTTTTTCTTATAACACATCGCTCACGTATACAAGTACGCAGTTAAGATGTTCAGGGAAGAATATAACATCACATCACTTAGCAGCTCAACAACTGAAAGAAAAAAGAAAAGCCAAGGTAAAGAGACAAGAACGTTTTTAAGCGAAGTAGACCATAAAAACGACAAAAAACAATAAATAAGTAAATAAATAAGGCTATAACATACGACTCTTGCAAGACGGCGAAACTCGTAATTATTTTTAATTATTTTTCATTTTAATTTTACTTATAATCCAGCCAAATGTTTTAATATTTCAAATCTGCCAATTATTTCTAGTTTGATCCCCTTGTGTTTATAAATGTAACTACTTCTCAAATAAGTGAAATAATCTTTCAACTTTAAACAGAAAAAAACCCTTATAATTGAGATCACGCGTTCACCTAGGAATATCCGACAGATCTATACACTGGAAACGGAGGTGCATACGCCTCCGGCGAAACTCTTTGTACTCGACTTAAAGTATTTCGAAAAGTAATGACTTATCCGCCTTACGCGGCAATGAGCGAAATGTGCGCCTCCAATACGTAATCAACCAGTCGATTTTTCACACGGCCAATTTAACATTTTTCGCAATTTACAATTTAATTATTTATCGTAATTTGCTTTATCTGCCGGACAATTCAAACGATGAGTGGAGTTTGAGTTTGAAGCCCAAAAAAAAAAAAACAAAAAAAACCGTCTAATTGTTATTTTACATGGAACCGAGACATTATAAAATTACCCCCCGCGATGAAATTTCAGCATTTGTTGCAAACATCCGGCAATCGGGATACCTTTAAAATACGACCATCACGTACATCAGTCGAAGTAGTAATTTTCCTAGCGTTTAAGAAGTTCGGTCCCAACTTCTTTTTTGCATTGTTGTTTACGATTTGTTGGCCGATATGTAAAGATTTAAAAGCGACAAATTTCAACGTGGGGCCGATGTTGAGCAGGACCGAAGTCTTAAAATAGAGCTGACGTGGCTGCAACAGTAATCGATAGATAAAGAAAGCGTAGTACTACGCCTTCGAACAGAGAGAAAAAGTGATTTGTATAATGATGCTGCACGGTATCTGTACGCAGAGATTAGGATGGAAGTCAGTGTAGACGGAAATGCACATTTGCCAATAGCAGCTTGTGACTTAAATATAGCCTGCTATAATAACAAACAGTTACGAAGGAGCAAAAGTGTGCAAAAGAAGTCACTGCTGGTCGAGTAGAAGTTGTAGGTGTCCGAAGAAGGCCAAATCTATCGGACGCATTCTGTGTAAGTGTTGGGCGTTTGATGCGACGAGATAAAAAATAAAACAAACTCGGATCGGACTGCCTCCGTACGATCTCGGCACCATCTTTAATGCGATTTAATAACTCGGACTCAATAGTCGACACACTCGACTCCACTCAACCTGTGTAAACATCGTCACATGCGTGATTTCGTTTAGCAGCTACTCATTCGGCGTTACCTGTTTTATCGTACATGTTCGTATCGGTACTGCATTCATAAGTGGGGGAGAAAAATTATCGGATCGCCGATTCTGAGGACGGTACTCATCGGCTAGTGTCGATACTTTTAGTCGGATAATTCTCAGTTTTTGCTGTTCGCGTGTCCCGAGTCATTTGATCATTCTTCTCTCCGTTGTCGCAAAGTGCATTCGTCGACTGCATACACCGCGCCGCGCAACTTTTCAGTTCAGTCTCGTATCAATTTTTGTCGGTTCATCGAACGATTCGCGTTTTTATTCATAACAGTACGTTGAAGAAAGCAAATATTTCGAATAACGATACACGCTCGACCATTTTGAAATTTAGCAGACAGCAGGGCGTCCATTTTTCAAGCAGGTAAATAACCACCTTATTAATTTTTTTTTGCCTGCATCGCTTTTTTAAAAATAAAAAAAATTATCATTGAAAACAATTTTTCCACTTTATTTTTAGGTGCCCTTTAACAAAGACCAGTGATCACAATGGGATTTAGGATGAATGAGGCTTTAAACTAAAATTCTTGTTTCCATTATATATATAATGAATTAAATTAGGCTACAATTTTCTTTAGTAATAAATGTTCCCAAAATTTTTAAGACCTCTTCACGGCTTGCACGCTCTCTCTCTCTCCCTCAATACACACATATATATTATATATGTATGTATGTATGTATCTCTGTTATGTGTGTATGTATATGTATGTATGTATCTCTGTTATGTGTGTATATATGTATATGTATGTATTTATGTATGTATGTATGGACATGGCCTAGTTGGTAATTTTTCCTGAAGCAAGGCAGTGTTGCTTATAGGGGTCGTTTTTATGGATCTAACATTTTAAATTATATTCTTAAACGAGACGGCTCACTTCCATTTTTTGTACCGAAGCTTAACAAATCACTTATTCGGAGGGGGGTGGGGGGTAAATAACAGTTGATTTCGTGTAATTTTATATGCCTCTGATAATTTTTGATTAAGCCCGAGTCTTTGATTGTTTCTTTCTTTTATAATACGGAATGGCAGATTTTAAAACGTAAACAGTAAGGTAAAATAAAGAATAATTCATAGATAACGAGCATTAGATAAACAGAAATGATTATACTAGTAAGATTTTCAGGAATATCTTATTTTCAAAGGAATATTCCGGAATTTGTTTCTGTTTAATTCTTGGTAGTTATGTTTATAATTATTTGGTGGCATTTTATTTTATCGACTAATTAGGAAAACAAAATGGTATCAGTGCACTACATTGTAAGTTGTTTACAAGCCGATATGTTAGTCCTCGATGGCTGCAATATTCCTTCGCTGCAGTAGTGCGTTGAAACTACTTGATCAACGTTTATTCTTAGTACTGTACGTTAGGTAGCTGGAGATATTGCCGTTTTAATGTGTTCTAAATTATTCGGTATTTTTTCATTTTAAATGATTTTCCTGAATTTATTTCCAAAGTTTCATTTTCCGCCCATTAAACATCGGAATACTTTTTGTATGTGATTACCCATGGAACATCATCGTGGACGTCGCCAGCGAGGGGCAGGAGGGAACAGCTGCCCCCTCCCATGGAGCCTTGAAACTTTTTAATCAACTGGCCATGATGAGTATATTCATAGGCGCGTAATCATGGACAATTTACCAGAAACCCACGAAAATTTTGTTTTAATTAAGAGTTTATTCTTGTTTAATACACAATATTAAGCCCTTATTACAACTTATACATATTTTATTTTTCCTCATATCCTCTTTCTATCATCTTGCCCCCTCGCTGGCTCAACGGCTGACGACGCCCTTGAACATCATACCTAAGGAATCTTATTCGCATTTAATTCTTCATTTAAGGTTTTTACTATTCCTTACATGGCAGTAGGTTTCATATCGCACCACTAAAAATTACCCAGTTCCGATTGATCTAAATCATATTTGGCTTTCTTTCTACAATTACGAAACAAAATCTACGACAACGAAAGGCTGTATTTCAGTTTCCAATCGTTTTATAAAAGTTTGTTCACACCTATATTGTCATTATTCTTTATCTTGTCAACGTAGATAATGAGCACACAGAAACCTCCGCAAAAAGTCTGAAAGAAAATTTTAAAACTGTGTTCTTATTTTTTAAGAAAAAAACAAAAACAACAAAACCAAATAAGAACATTACAAAATTAAAAAAGATACTATATCTTTTTTAATTCATGTTAATTTTCGTGCCCTATGCTGCTACCTAGGCCTAAGTTTTTTTGTTTTTTTTTTTATTAGGCCTAAATATGATTTGCGAAAGGGTTAAGTGAAAGAAAATGAGCCAGTTGATTTTAGGAAGAAAATTATCGTAGGATGGGATTCGTAAAAAGAAGTTTGTAATAAAATGAACGATATATTAACAAACACACACTTTGGGTGATGTTACCATTAGCATGTGACATATTCAACACAAAGAGAGAAAGAGAGGTCAAGATTTCAAAAGAGCGATCACCCATAGGAGTAACGGATGATAACGGATTTGCTTCTTCTTTTTTCCAGCGGAATGGGGCATCAACTGAAGCGGAGAACAAAATCATCGTAGAAATTCCATTTAAAATGATAAGAAAGGAGACAAATCTATTTTTAGATAGGATAATTTGAGTTTAAGAAACAACACAATAACGACGGCCGATTGTAAAAGATCCTTTGTCATTTCCTTTCCATCTCCAGATATAATCCCCGTACATCAATCTTTGCTAAGCTCTATTTCTAATCGTCTCTCTATTTAACCCTTTCCTCAATTTCTGTAGTTGTTGGGTCAAAGCCGCTAGCACGCCCATAAGATAGTATATAAAATGATATTATTATTTTATTTAAAAAAAAAAAAAATTATAAAATACGTTGGTTCTTAGGAAAAAATGGCGCAATTGAAATACAGATTCTACTTTTTACCTGCTATGTTTGACAGTTACAGTCTAATATTTCCGTTTGACTGTCATCTTGAGCATGTGTGCATATGTGTATTTGTGCACGAGATTTAAGCCCAAAAGGTGGTGCCCCCGTCGATTTACATAACTACCGAGAATATTTAGCTAAAACAATAACCTAGTACGAAGGTTTCACTCTATTGCTATACCGGCTGATGAAGAATATATGAAAGAATATGTACTAGGCACATTTCGGGAACTGGAACACGTACGTCACAATGTTGGTGTTTAGCCTACGATAGTTTACGCGATTTCATTTACACACACAACATTCATTTTTACTTTTTTTTGTATCCAAGTTTATTTAAATAGTCTTAAAGCGACAACCCCCGAGGGGGTATAGTTTATTATAATTCACCTCCTAAATTTGGTTCTATTTTGAAAATGGTTCATTTTTTGTTGTTTTTTTTTATTCTTATCCTGCTTATACACAAAGGATTGTAACTTACTTTACCACCCAAAACGTCGAAATCCGATTTATTACATATATATGATATTAATCTAAAGTCTACAGGCCGAATTAGTTTGATATAACATTTGTGAAGAGCAAGAGACCTCTGCTAGAATAGCGGACCTCTGGATTCGATTTATTTGTTATTCGTTATAGGGATAACAAACCAGCTGCCGGGGGGATTTATAAAATTTAAACTGCTTCCGAAGTTGAAGAAAATAGAGTAATACTCTTTTGTTCTATACGACACACCAGGCGTAAACTAAACAATTACTGTCCCTAATCAATTCGAAGGGAATGAAAATTAATTTAGGCAGAATAAAAATTGTCAAAATTAAGTGAAACTACGCAACGGCAAATTTTAGTTTACATAAAATGTTACCGATAGTTGAAACATCGACGTTCTTTTCCTACAGGAAGAGTCTTTGAAATATTTTTTTTCACCGAACATAATTCCGAAAAACCAACCACAACATCATAATATTTGTGTACATTCAATAAAAATGATAACAGATTTTTAAAAAAAAGAGCTATTCCATTAAGCGTCTCACGCGTCTCACATTCTTTGGAGACAGATGTATGTATTTAAAGTAACGTTTGCCAAGCCCTTCTTATTTTTTTGTGGTTTATATTTTATTTTTTTTTTGTTTGTTTTTCTTCGGAAGGGGATATTTTAAATAAATAATATACATGTTAATCCGTAAAGATCTTGTTAAATATATTTGACAGCGAACAAAAGTACGGTTAGTATTTTGAAATATACAGCAAAATGTGACAAAGACTTTTGAAATACGTAAAATGTAAACGAGACATCCGTAATCTCTTTGTAACGCTCGATTTCGCGGTATTTTGTTACTACCATTTAAACATTTCAGCGGGGCAAATATCCTAATATGAAATGTCTCCACACGCAGTTAGTTTAATTCATCTTTCCAAATCGAAATTAACGCAAAATCATTGCACAAAACTTTATTTTACTTCTGGCGTTTTTTTTTTGTTTTTTTTTTTTTTTTGTGTATATATATATATTTTAATTTCTGAGCTGCACTACTTTTTTTTGGAAAAAGTTTTCACCTGATACAATTTCCCACGATTTTTCTGCGCTTGGATTATACGTTATATTTTAATTTGTCCTATATTTTTGTAGGGAGTGGCAAAATAAAAAAAATAAATAAATGTATTTTTAAAAAAATTACGTGCGTGACCAAATACATTTTTAAAAAGGAAAAAATAAAATCGAAAAATTCGACATTGTTATTCTATTGTGTCATTTACTACCTTAACCTTGCTTGAAAAATTTCATTGAATGAAACTAAATGTAACTTCGCTTAAATAGTCCCAGCTACCGTAGCGTAGTTGGTTAGGCAGTGATATTTCGTTCGAGTAGGACCTGATTCGAATCTCACAACCGCACATTACCACTTCAAAAATTTTGCTCACGCTGGGTTAATGTCCATAGGTGACGCCACCCCTAAAAACAAAAACTTCAATTTACAACGAAAAGTATTAAATGCGTCCTTATAAAGACAATTTCTTACTGCAACAATTCTCTATTGTTCAGACAAATTCGAACAGTTTAAGCGTAACTATTTTTATCCCATCACTGCTAAAAGTACTTTTTACTCTGATTTCCATAACTGTTAAGAAAGAAAAAAAAAAAAAAAAGGAGCATGTGCATATTTTAGCAGGGTTGTTAATTTAATTCACATTTAAACAGTAAATAATTTACGTATAATATAAAAAATTTCCTTCCAACCCAACCGCCAATTATCTAAAGATTGTTTTACGCGACTACGCAGGGATCTACGGAATGTGATCAATTATTTATTTTTTTAAGACAAATTCGATACTTCAGGTATAATTTTTTTCGATAAATCGGTGAAATACAATCGTAATCGGTAATTGATATTGTACAAAAGAAAATCTATGACGAAAGTATACTGTTTTAATTTTAACTCCACTTGTAAACGTACTACTCCGATTGATTTACTATTATTGTGTATTATATACTTGAATGACTAGCAACAATCGGGGTATGTGTTTCAACGATTTCTGGTTTTTTTTCTTTGATTGGAGAGTTTTTGTGTTATCGAAACTGGCAATAGGCGAGAATTTACACTTATAGAATAGGCCGCTCTAGAGAGCTTGTTGACGGTAAACATTAAAAATTACCGAAATCAATAAGAAAACATTTCTTATATCGCCTCACAGCGGTAATAAATGTTTACAACTCTTAATTTTGTACGTTATCACCGTAAACGTTTTTTTTTTTTTGTTTTTGTTTTTTATTTTCTTTAATACACAATAATAATAAAATTTACCTCAAATCATAGTTTACAAAGCGAATTATTAATTTGAAATATCGAAGTTTCTCTCTTTCTCTCCATCTTTCTTTCGAGCTCACTATATACTCGTATATATATATATATATATATATTGAATTATGTTATTTAATTAGAGTATGCATAAACAAATACTTCGATAATATTTTTAACAGCTGGTAACTTAAACTGCAGGTAATTATGTACTATGAAATAAAATATATTAAATGAACGAATGTGCGTTTTTTCATTATCGGTAAATCTAGGGCGAAATTGTTCTGATATTTATAGCCTAGAACAAATATGAAAAGCCCTACAGGAGACGAACTGTATAGCAAATGAACTTTTTATATGATATTATTTTACATTGCAAATTTTTGTTAACAAGGAAAAATACCTCTATCTGTGTGCAGTTTTATGCGTCATATCCTGCGGCTTAAGCTAGAGGTACGTGTTTAGGAGAGGACTTAAATCAATGAAAACTAGTTGGTTACTTTAAAAAATGTTAGAAAGCTTTAAATCTTACTTTGAGAGCTAGTAAGAGTATGGAAGACTGAAGGCGTTTCTGTGGAATTGGAAACAGCACAGGATATAAGTATGTGTTGAACAGAAATGGGTAACAAGTTGGACATATTGGAATAGATTGATGACTAAGTAGATGACTGCGAGTAATTTTAGTGTGACCTAGGTGCAGCTGAGCTACTACAATTCCTCTCAGCGTATGTCCAAGTACATGTTGAACTCCGTATTGATCGTAGTTTGTTGGAATCCGGTACTGCCGTCCATTGGTTGCCCCAAGCTATGGCCACTGACGGTCTTATATATTTCTTCAGATTCAGCTTAAAAAAAATCTAATATCTTAGCTCCATTAATTATACTGCAACTCGAACACAATCCTAATGAGCTGGTTGTTAGTGACACCGATAACAATACTATACTTTCTTAAGGATTTATTAGTTGTTTTTTTTAATATTATATTAAATTATTGAACATAATACATTAGAAATTATTTCTTTTTGCAAGGCGTACATTGCTCTAGTTATCTGAATCATGCGTGCATCATAAAGATTCACGAATATTACATATTCAGGTAACATATAATCGGGAAATACAATGTTTTTTATTTTTATTTTTCTTTGTCTAAAACCATTCGATATTACATAAAATTCTTAGGCATCTTATAAAATATCTAGGTTTCACATACTTCGACAGTTCTGCTGACATTTACACGTTGATAACTGATCGAAGAATTGTTTAATCGGAAGTTATTAACATATGTATATATATATATATATATATATATATATATATATATATATATATACAGTGGCGGATTCACGAGGGCGATAGGGGACATTCCCCCCAAAAGAACCAAAGCCTCTATGAAAAATTTTTTTGTAACAGAGAAACTTAATTTATGCTATAAAAGATTTGTAGAAATTTTACCTATGGATTTAATTATAACTAATATGTAATACTGTTTTTTAGGAAAACTATTGATGTTACGTTTTTATTTTATTTTATTTTATTTCAATCCCAACTGTCGTCGATCTTTTGCCTTTCGTATTTATGTTTAATTTTTATTTTTTAATGTAAATGAAAACAGTTTAATGAGAAATATATATACATTTTTTTTACTTGCTCATGAACAAAGAATTCAGATCGGATTACTAACAAAATAATACTATCTTTCTTACTATTTCTAAACTACCATTTTAGCTAGAATTTTATAATTTCGTTTTATTTTTCACCTGAAAATAAAATAAAATTTAAATTAAATTTTAATAATTATGTATTTTTAAAACATTTTTAAATTTCTATAAAGGTCGCTATTTGATTTTCTTTATGAAACAAGGGGTATTTTTTCAAATCTACTGCCGACCGTAGAAGATTTTATGTAATTATATAATCCTCCCCCCATGTCCTTTTGGATCCGCCCCTAATATATATATATATATATATACATATATTAGTAAAATATCAAACTGAGTTGGGGAAATAAATTTAATTTAATAATTTAAAGTCCCCGGGTTGTTTAATTTAGTATTTAATTACTTTACTCGTGTAAAGATGTTGTTCGACGTAAATGTTGTTGTTCGATATATAAGGCAAGAAGCAATCTTTTTTTTTATGGATAGAGAACGTTAGCCCAATTTACAGGAAGCACTTTTTTTTCCGAGAAACTTTGTAAAAACTAATCACGAAATAAAATTGAATATAACGTCTTTTATTACTTTTTGAGCTCGTCAGTAGTTAAGGGGACATTTTCACCTGAAAGTAGTGTATAGCTTGATTAATAATCATTTTTATTCTATTACGTATTATAAATAATAAGTTTGACTTGTGAAATGTGTAATAAGTTATTTACTAAATATTACAATTATAATCGCAACCTTTAAGAAATTCAGTCGAGTTTACCTAATTAAAATTTTCAAAATACAGTCACAAATGTTTAAACGGCTGCAATATATTATTTCGATATAGTTGCCAGGTTTAAAGAATATTTACATTGCTATCGAGAAATGGAAATGCCATTAAAAAATTACAGTTGTAAAATTTTGAGGTGTATGTACAAAACTGATTTTGAAAAATTTAATTCTGAAAAATCGAAATCCATTTTTAACAGAAAAACAAAAAAATGCAATTAAAATCAACTACTATAATTCCGCGTAACATTATTTACACAGAAATTGCAAAATACATTATTATAAAGAGAAAAGTAAAGAAACGTGACTAAAAATTTTGTAAATCCTGTAAAAGTAAGATCTCATTTTTTTTTTTTATTCAATGAATATTGCGCATTCTTGATACTTGGGGGAAAATATGATATGTTAAATTATCTGCTAGTACATTTGCATAACCGTAGATTATATTTGCAAAAGTGTTACTTTAGCGGGCTCAAATGAATTACTTCAAATTGGTGATTCACGTTATAGCTGGTGTAAGTAATTTCATATTTCGTAAATCAAATTTATTGTTTATAACGTATAATAAAATAAAAACTTTTATTATAAATTAATACAAAGTTGACTCGATCGATAATGCATTGAAAATACATTAAAAAATAAACAATAACGCAAGAGGAGTAGAATTGGGATTTAGCCGTTGCTTATATTTTAGTTATTCTATATTTTTATAGACTTTTCAAATAATTTTTTCTCTTTATATTTATGTAATATACTAATCTTGCACATGATACTTTTATGCGAGACCATTTTAAACATAATATGTATAATAATTGTTTTATTCTTTTTCTGTAAAAAATGTTTGCCATATTTAGGATAAAATAAAATTATTCAGTTCTATTGAATATTTTAAATTATTAATATACCTTCGTGCACTATTATTAATGTTACGTTTTAATTATATATACATATATATATATATATATATATAAGTTCATTCTGTCCTAATGTTATTGGCTATATCTCCATGAATAAAAGTGCGAGTGGAATAAAATTGCCGGCAAAGGTTAACTTACACGTTCCTAGTAGTTAATGTAGATATGGACTTTTTTTAATGAAAGGAATAATAATTATCCTTCAAGTAGTTCGATTTGTTTTTGTCTTCGATTAATATTTGATTTTAATATTATTTCTGGTTAATTCATACAAAAAACTTCTTCCGGTAACATAAATAACATTAAAAAAAAAAGTAAACTTAATGTACCAAAGCATTATGATTGTGAATGTGATAAAACGGTACGAAAGCCTACGGTAATTTCTTAAGAATTCCTTACACTATTTTAATGCCGATAAAGATACAGATTTTTCAACAGGCTTTGCTTCGTTTTTTCCGTTAATCATTCGGATATTTTACCGAGGTTTTAATATAACTCACTTAAGCGCGTCGAATGCACTGAGAAATTTTCAACGACATTTATTAATTATTTGTTTATTATTCAGTTCAAAACAACCCCACACCGGATTGAACGCTTGAAAGTAGAAGATGACTCAGTAGACTCCTCGTTAGATTAAATTAAGAAATTTTTATAAGATGTTCCGTAGTAATTTCGCTGAATAATGACAGCTTGACTGTTCTCCATGAAGGAACAATATAGACGCACATATTTCGACACCGAAAAACTAAATTGACGTTTATAGCACGAATAAAGTAGTCCGTATTTATTATTTTATTTAAAAAAAATAAAGGAAGCTTAAAAAACTGTAAACTCGTTTTCCTCAAAATTCAGAACGACACTGAACTGAAATTAACGAATTATTTAAAATTTAAAATACATTCCCAATCCGAAGAACATAATAGTGATTTCGTTTTGACGCAAGATTTTTCTTTTGTCACATTTCGTTTTTTTTTTTTTGTTTTTTTTTTATTTATTTATTTATTTATTTACTCCGCTGTACATTGCGGTTTTTCAGCCAGCGTTTCTGATTGTTACTGTTATTATTTGTTGTTGATGTGTTTTGTTTTGTTATTCATTACATGGTTGACAAAGCTAATCAGATTAAAAAAGTTTTTTTTATGCATTTCGGTTATTGGTTTTTTTATTATTTTCTGTTTTTCTCTTTCGTTTTTAAACTTATTGCATTCGCTACATTCCGTTTGCAAATATCAATTAAAATAATAAAAATGTTTTTGGAAAACATATTAAACAATTGTCAAAATGTTTAAAAGGGAAAAACACTACGTCAAGTCGTAAAAAAGTGTATTCAAAAATGACTCACTTTTTTTTTTGTCTTAGATCAATTTGATAATCACGTACACTTACCGGTCGCTAATATTTATATTTTTTTCAAGTATGTATGTATAAATAGAAACAATGTGGACACGTGTAACAGAAAATCAAGGAAAATGGCCAAGAATGAATAAAGAGCTACGCGCTTGGACATGCTGAATGAACGTAGGGGGGAGACTACACCCTGAAAATCTAGAGTAAATGATGATGATAATGATGTATATACGTTAGAAAATCTTAAGGCGTTTGATTTTAAATGTTTGTTTATAATTAATGCAGAGCTTTTGCTTAATTTCGTTTCGAAATCACTTCCGTTTTAAAAGCATTCGCAAAAATATTAATTAATTGTCTTCTATTACATCAACATGATTACGTGTTGCCCGTTTCTTATTTTCAAAATCTGTTAACGAAAGAGAATTAGTGAAACAAAGAAAATTCATTTCTCTGCGTACATCGTTGGAATTTCAGTTTGTAACAAAAAAATCAGTCCGTAATTTAAAAGAAATCATAAAAATACTCGCGTCTACTTCGATATTATTCCAATAAACATAATCTCTTTTATAAAATTATACAAGCAATTCACTGACTAAAGAAACAATTAATACATTGAAATTATTACATTCGGAGATACGGTTCCATAATCATGGTGAATATTTGTATAAAACCGCTTTGTAATCAATCTCTTTTGTTCGATAACTAATCTATATGTGTATGTATATTCTCGTATATATATATATATATATATATATATATATATATATATTGTTATGATTGTAAATAAACGTAAATGTAATGTCTCAGAAATTCGTTTCGGCATCAGCTGCTACAGTTTTGACACACTTTTTTTCAACTTCCCGATTCTCAGAGTTTTTAATATATATATATTTTTTAAATATATTTATTTATTGTCGCTCGACAATGGAGCCATTTGCGACGAATATATTACATCTTAACAGTTAACTTATCTAGATACTATTATACATATTTACATTTTTTAGGTATGTTAGTACATTTTCACAATTTGATCTGTCGTTGTAAAGGAGTTCTGGTGTAGGTTTTCCTACCATGTCGCAGGCTGCTCGCTGTGTTTCCCTTTTAATATTTATCAGCTAATTATATGAATAATGTATTTTAATACCCCCCCCCCCCGACTATGAAACAAAAATTTATTACAAACAAAAAATTGATAAATTATAAACTGAATATAATCAGAAAACAAGTCTTTCTACATTAAGAGTAAAAAAAAACAATTCGCACATAGGCGCCCCGAGAGGGGGGGGGGATTTGAGGGTTCAAACCTCTCTCGAAATGGATTTCTACGTTGCTGTATTGTCACTTTACGGAGATGTCTTGGTACCAGACATTCTGACAGTACAACTAACTATGTATTAGTGTAAATTATTCTCAAAATGAAAACGAACAGAAGTAATCCTAATCCTTACGCATTTAGAACTATTATTGTACAAGAGATTCTTAATAAAATATAATTACTAAGTAAAATCCTTTTTTCTGTCAAGTGTTTCGACCCTGCCGCCCCCTCCCCCGAAATATTTGGCTGGGTACGCCTATGATCCGATGTAATTTTACAAATTATTGCAACACGACAACTATAAAAACAATTTAATTTTCCGACAGAGTATGTCATCTGTAACTAAAAAAAAAAAAAAAGAAAAAAAATCTTTCATGATATTTATCTAATAATTAAGGTCCTTGGAAGATCAATTTTTTCGTTTATTTCTTTCTCGCCTTTTTTTCTATAAGCCGGTTATTTTAATTTTTCTTTTTTCGATCTTTTTACATTGCACTAATGGTTATAACCGCAAGTTGAAAATACATTAATTTTTTAAAATAGAGTCATATTAAAAGTCTATCCGACTTCACAAGTAAGTGACCATATGTTCACGGCCGACATTGAGAAAAGAATATTAATTAATTCAACCCGATTTCTCGTGTGTGGTTGTATTTTCTGTTTCCCGACGGCTCCTACGTTTTCCGAACACAACCAATAGAGAACGGTTTCTTTGACCAAATATTGATATCTAAGATAAATTGACACACACTGTGTGCTCAAACTGAAGAAAAATTTTAAAGCGTGGTGACAGCTTGAAAGACAGCGCTCTGGTGTGTGCGCAACTTTCCAACGTCATGATAGATGGATGAAAAATTCAAATTTAGACCGGAGGTGTTTGATTCGGCAACTACACCAACACAGAAGTGAGCGGAAATCGGTCCCGGAATCTCTTCCGTACCCCTTTTTCGTTGCTTTTAACGATTATTACTGCATGCTTTTTAATTTCGACTGACACGTTTCAGAAAAGTCATAATTTGTCACGCACGCCATTGATGTTTTATTAAATTTTTCCAAGTGAGCATGTAGCTCGTTGCGAGCGACTAAACAGCACGCCTCAAAAATCACTTCGCTCAAAAGTACGCCAGAAAAATAAACGCGCATGCGAAAACCATTTTTTCATTATTGAATGGCGACCTTTTTTCCGCTTTTCTTTATTTCCTTTATACGTAATACATGTTACGCGGAATAATTAAATTCGAAAAAAGGAAAACACCGATATAATTTAAAGTGAAAAATCAAAAAGCATTAATATTATACCGGAGCTGACCAGATTTTTATTCTCGTCAATCCCGAACCTACAGTTAAGTTTACTGAAATTAATCACTATTGTAATGCATATTGCCTTTATATCGCCTCTGTTCGCTGCTTTCTACGAATGTTATATATTTTGCCTGCACTTTCGAAATCCATCCCTCCCCAGCCGTAATTAAACAGGAATTCTACCGCACTGTCAATTCCTGCTTTCCTTTTCATGTACGCCCCATTTTCACTAGTGGTTTTTCGAGAGGGCCTGCTATTATTGATGCTTCTTCTATTCTTCTAGATTACTGAATCTTTTTGCCTTCCTTCGTTCTGTTCCATATTTACGGCCGAATAGATGACTATTTTACATTTTGTTATTTTTATCTCTGCTCTAATCATTTTTCTTCCCAATATCTGATTATTTCCGACTACGCGAGTGCCCTTCACTCTTCCTGATCATTCCTATGATTCTCCGTACACGTTCTCTCATTCGGATTCTTCTTTCTCTCCATGCGATCCGCATTGATTTGTTGCGGGTTCCTGGCCATTCTGCCATCTTTAGTAATGAGGCGGCTGATTCTTCGGCTCGAGTTGCTGCTTCCTATTCGTTCTTTTTCAAATACCCTTTTTTCTAATAATCACTCCTTTTATCTGTGTCAAACTAGTCTTCCTTCCAACCCATGGTTCCTTCTGTTTCCTTCGTTTCCACGCGTTGTTGTTGTCTCCATTATGCGTTTGCGTTTTAATTTCGCTTTTCTCATTAGCCTCTTCCCCATGTTGTCCTCTGCATTCAAATGATGCGGTTGTTTGTGACACTGATCACGTGCTCTCGGAGTGCCTAATTTTTTCGGTAGACCGTTCGGCTTTGTACTTTTGCACCTTATTGTGTCAGTTATATCCCCTGTCTTTTCCTTCTACACTATCCCTGCCATTGTTACCTTCCTATTAACGATATCTGATCGTCTTATTACATAACTTTCCCTTTTCATTTCTAATTGTTCCCGGGCGAAGGTCGTTAGTTGACTGGTCCAATAAAAAATAAATAAATAAAAACGAAAAAAAACTATAAATGTTACTATCATACTTTGGGGCTATAAATATTAAAACTTTGAAATCGCGTTGGTGACTTTTTTTTCTTTTGATTTGGAATTTTTAATTCACAGATATACTATTTCAAATAAGTGTTAAAGAAATTTAACCAATTTCCCTCCACTTAATCACTTTATATTAAGAAAGAAGAAGGGGAAGAAGACGTCTATATAGAAACATTTTTATAGAAGCATATACGTATATTGTACCTATCATTGTAAAAATGAAAAAAAAAAACAAAATAATCTATAATTTATACGGGGCATGGTCTTCGACGTTACAATTAAAAATCTCTACAGAAATTTATTACGAAAGAACGTACGCAAGGAGGATTCTGCCAAAACTCTAGCACTTGTACTCTGTACGTCGCGTAACTACGATATACTAGCGTTAACGTTCGAGTTAGTCCGTCGCGATAGCCTCATGAACTCTTGATTATTAAGATAGTAGTGTCATATGAGTTCGACTCCCAGCGACGGCCAAAAAATTATAGACTGATTTTTACTGAAAGATTAATTTAATGAATAGTTAGTGGCCAAATGGTATTTAAAGCCAGGCCAAAAAAATAAAAATAAATAAATAAATACTAAAATAAAATATAAAAAAATCTTTGGCGTCATGTTCGAAACATTAGAACTTTTTTTTTCCATTATCAGGCCAAGTTTCAGGATTATTCTCGGGAATGAACGCTTCGAATAACATCTGTATGAAAATCGCTATTAAATTTTACAATAGTAACCTCGCGATATCAAATTTTGTGTTTGGCTACGGAGAATTCGGGGCCTAGGAATATTTGCAAAAAAAAAAAAGAAATTCGATAATGAAACTTCCTTCTGATGGTTGCGAACACCTTTTTGCAAAAGTAACAATGGCGCCGGAATAAGTATGTTGCATTTTGCGAAGAATATATTGAACGTCATTCGAACGCTGTGGAGCTTAATTTTACAAAATAAAAGATTTATTATCGCACGAATGACAGTCTTCATTGAACGCCCCCGTGTGTTTATGTATACACGCTGTCGCGGAAGAATAAATTTTTCCTTTTTATCCGAATCGGTTACACCCATGCGAATATTTTGTATATCGCTTTTAGCGTAAAATCGTTAATACGAGATAGAAATTATAGTCGTCAGTAAAAAAGTTACAAATTTCTACAAAAAGGTGATTGCCGAATCGAAAAATAAGTTTATTAGATTTCTGCTTAAATTTATTTTTACTTGTTTAGCTGGTATTATAAAAAAAAAAAATCCGGGAAAAATATCATCCCAACTTGGTCTTGCCATTTGCGCCGTAAAAACTCGTGCATTATTTTAAGACTACATGGGACAGAAAGAGTAGGATGTAATAAAAATTAAGGACAGAAGACAGAACCCTTAAAAATCATTCGAAATGTTTTTCGATTATTAGCCTTTTTTTCCTTCGTAACTTCCCGAACATGGAACATATTATAATCATCCTAAAATAAAATTGAAAATATCCGATGTATTTATTTTCAAGTGTGAATAATTCCGAGGGAAAAAAAATAATGTATTTACATTTATTTACAAATGTACATGAATATTTTTATACGTTTTAGTTATCTTCGCCGCGGATGCCCAATTTTCATTTAGTTTCGTTTATTTGTTCTCAGAGATGTCACCAAGGTCTCTAAATTAGCGGTTGCAAAATTTGTTTTATTTATTTTTTTTTTTTTTTTTTTTGAAAAATATGTATTTATTATTTTTTACATACAAAACTTTCGTCAAGCTAAAACGCTTGTCGACGAATTATCCTATTGATAAATTAACTTTATACATAATCGTGTAATATTTACTTAATCTATCTTTTTACTTATCAATACTTAATAATCTATTTCTATCTTTTATATTTAAAGTTTTTTTTTCCGTTTTTTTGTTGCGCCTTGTCATTTTATTTTATATTTATTATTTTTTCTATATTTTCTTCTTCCTGAAGTCATTCCTTTATTTTCCTTTTTCTTTCCCCTATTTTATCCTTCTCTATTATTTCTTTGGGTATTTTATTCAACATCTGAGTTATAATATATTTATCCGTTTGCTCCGGACATCTTTGTTCTTGCTAACGGCAGTTGGTACGAAAGTTATTCCCTCAACTCGTATTCCCTGTGTTTATTCTTTCCTCCAATTCACTTTTCTTTTCCGCTGATATGTACTCCCATATCTTCACTTACGCTCATTACGTCTTCTTTTTTGATATATTTCACTTTCAGTTTCTCCCTTTAAGGATTTGGTATTAATTTCAAGCATTTAATTTGCAGTTTATTTACTTTCCCCAACTATACTTTCCTCATCATTATGCCTGAATTCCATATCTGATCCTCGACTCTACTAGCGCATAATAAACTACTTTTAATGTTTCATTTGTTGCATATTTCTTTTATGTATATAAAGCTGGTAAAATTGCTCTTATTTTCTTTGCAATGTATTCCATATGTATGTCCCGTCTTAAGTGTTGGTCCATCATTAACTGTCTGAAAATGTTTATACTGCGTTACTAATGTCTAACTTTTGACGATTTTTCATTTCGCATTTGCGTCTTTCCCCCTATCGAGTGTACACATTCGTTTGAGTGCATTATATTATATTTGGACAATACAAATCCCAGCTGTTCCTTTTCATACGTAGTACCATTGCTTTAGTCTGTTTTATATTTATTCTTAGACTTTTATCGTGTGCCCATTTAATTATTGTTATTAGATCTTTTTGCATCCTTATTTCTGCCTCTTTCATATCTTTATGTGACGTAACTATTGCTATATTATCCGCGTACGAGACTACCTCACTGTAACTTAATTCCCCTTATACAGAGACCATTTGTATATATAATAAACAATATCGGTGCTAAGTTGCTACCCTGCGGTACACTCCTACATTCATCTCCTCTTTTTCACTTTGCACATTTAAGATATTTACACTTGTTTTCCTTTGTGTTAAATAACTTTGAAACCATTTTTTCAAATTATTCGTTATTCCTATTTCCTCTAATGCGTTTACGATTATTTTATGATCAACCGTTTCAAATGCTCTAGTAAGATCTATAAACGTTATTAATACCTTCTTTCCCTCTTCAAAGCTATCTCTTATTTTTTCGGTAAGCTCGCCGATTGCTTTCGAAGTGGATTTTCCTTTTTGAAACC
The DNA here is from genome assembly GCA_039619475.1 of Icerya purchasi. NCBI lineage: Eukaryota > Metazoa > Arthropoda > Insecta > Hemiptera > Monophlebidae > Icerya > Icerya purchasi. The sequence continues at coordinate 291,575,622 of CM077115.1, read as the reverse complement.
CATATTGTGTTTGGTCAATTATCCTATTTTCTTGTAGATACTTTGTCAGATTATTTGCTACGTACTTTTCTAATATTGTTGCAATTACATTGCTTACAGCAATTGGCATAATAGAGTTTTCATATTCATTGTGTTTCCCTTTTTTATATATCGGTCTCGTTTTCGATATTTTTAACCCATTTGGTATTTTCCCTTCTTTTAGTATCCGATTAATTAGCTTAGTAATTTCCTTCACTATATGCATATTTTTACTGTTTTTATATCTTTTATTCTTATTCCATCGATTCCGGTGGCCTTCGTTTTCTTTAATCCATCAATTATTTTCCCCACCTGTTTTACGTTTGCTTTAGGTAAGTACATATGTTTACTCTTACTTCATCTTCTTCTCTTTTTTCTAATAGCACTTTATTACATTTATGTTCTAGTTTTTTTATGCCATAATTCTTTACTGAATTTGTCTGCAATTTCTCTTGCTTCTTGTCCCTTGCCAAAGTATTTCTTTATGGTTTCATCTACTCCTAAGCTCTTTTGTTTTCCTATAATCTTGTTTATTTTTAACCAAGTTTTCCTGATACCCCCCCGCGCTACTTTAAAAAATTTCCCGACAAACATGTCTTTTTGCCGTCTTATTTCTGCATTCAGTCGATTTCTGAATATTTTGTCTCGGATTAGAGTTATTATTATTATTATTATTATTATTATTATTATTATTATTATTATTATTATTAGATACTATTATGAAACAAAAAGTTTCATTGCTTCTTAAGAAGATTATATTAATTCAATTTACATAAATTTTTCTATTTTGGTCGACCGCTAATGGCTACAAATACGAGTAGTTAACTGATTACGTAAATTTTAAAATTAAGTATAATAATATGCATCATTAATTCAGTACTATAATGTCCGTATTAATTATATGACGAATTCGTTGGCAATCCAAACTTGCATGTTCGATAACAGAAAGGTTGAAAAAAATCGATAAAATTATAACGAACCGATCTACGCCTACATTTTCCCCGCAACTTGGTGCTCTGCGCTAACTTATGTAAATATTCCGACAATACAATGTAAAATATGTTGCCGACGATTCGAAACATGCGCTATTCAGAATCGAACTGTTGACTGAAGCATATTCAGTTCTGAGCGACTTCAGAAAGTAAACAACTAGCAACTTGCTTTTTTTCTAACTATCATCTACTGTGCAATGTATTTTTTTTTTTGTCCGCTTCTTTGTCGCGCTACCAAGATTAACCAATGGAGCTTCGATCACGCATCTCCCCCTTAACTTCAATGTAAGATATGCCAATAACCGTTACCCAGAAACTAATGTTCATATAGCTCACAAACATTCTCTCACAAAGCCCTAATTTGATTTCATGTTTTTATTTATTTCTTTTATATATATAAATTCAATAAGGACGCAAAAGAAATTTATGACATGACTGTTCTTTAACAATATTTATTTATTTTATTCGATATGTACTGATGCGAAATCGAAACCATTCAGTTTTAAGAAAATTTGAATCAAGTGGTCTTAGGTAATTTAAGCAAATTTGAAATAAGTAATTTTAGTTTTGTTGTAAAAACTAATCGTAGCTTACAACCGAAAATAGCGTTATTTTTTACTTTTTTAACTCGTCAATTAAGAACGCTTTCACTTACAAACTGTGAACAGATTAATTTCTAATCATTTTTATTCTATTACATATTACAATTATAAATAATAAGTTTTGCGTGTGAAATATGTAATAAGTTATTTACGAAATATTATAATTTTAATCCCCACCTTGAAGAAATCCATTCAAGTTTACTGAGGTGAAGTTTCCCAAATACAATCTCATAAATGTTTAGACGCTGCATTCGGTGTAATTACCAATTAGACGATATTTACAGAACTAGAAAAACCAAAAGAGATTAATTAATTAAATTTTCCTTGGGCCGGATGTTTACAGTATTCAAAAATTAATAGCAGGAAAATAGGCACAGGATATAAAAAGATTATGTTGCTAGTCGACGCATCTTGATAGTTTGATATTTAAAAAAAAAAAATAACAAGTTTAAAACAGAATTAAAAAATGATTTACAGGTTTTAATCGTACATTATTATTATTCCTATGTGTACGGAATTTTTTGACAAATGCACACTTAATCGGGGAGTTATAAAAATATCTTTATGAGTTACCAGTTCTTTTCTTTTTTTTAATCGATATTTACTTTAATTCGGTCTCAATTTCTTAATTTCTTCTTATTTTAATCAAACCATTCCTCAACATTGACCCTAATTTCTCGATTTCTTTTTTATAACGTTTTTCTTAACATTAAGCAAATTTCCGTTCGTTTTCTGTTTTCACCTCTTTCTCTGATCCTTCATCTCTTTGCCTTTTAAGCCAACTAATAGATTCTCTTAGAAATATTTTGGCCTAATTTTTGAACGATTTATTACCATTACTTTCAAATCGATTATTTCTCCTCTTAATACGTTAATTTTTGAATTTGTCTTCACCCTGTTTCGGAGCTACCTCTATTTTTTTAATCCCGAATGAAGCTTTAATGTTTTTAAACATAGCGTATTCGTTAACTACATAAATCTCTCTTCGGATTTTTCTTTTAAATATTCTTAACCTGCTTGACATTCAGATGGTAGTTCTTTTATAACACTTTAGAAGAATAAATTACAATTCACTTTATGATCACTTCGTAAAAAATTTTACTTAGCGCTTTACGTAGCGATCTCTGTTAAATACTTTACATATTTCATAACGGGTTTTATAACATTTTGTAATTTCATCCGCGACAAAAGAATAACATTATCGTAAATAAATGTATTTTTTTTTCTCTCTCTCTCTTTCTATACCTATATATTAAAAAAATTTTGATCGCATTTTTATTCATGCTGAGATTGATTTAAAAGTGTTTAATTACTTCAATATTAATCACATGGCCAGAAATAATTAAAAACTGAAAACACCCGAATAATGAACGAAGGATCAAGATTGATGTGCTAATGAACAAAAAAGGCATTAAGAACATTGCATTTGGAGAAACGTTACTGAACAAGGTTCAGCAAAAAAGTAACGCGGTGATCGATTGAAAATCAACACAAATAAATTTCAAACAAAATAAAATATTTGAAAGTCCTAGTTAGGACCCGCGCCATAATGAAATCCGCTACTGCTGCGGCTAGGAAGACGGCGGTTTCATCGCTTCACAACTTTGGTTCGGCTTATTTAATGTCTTCAGCAACTTGGGCCAGCGGATCTCGTTAGTACTCATGTGAGGAACATAGTCCGTCTATCATGCTTTTTAAGGTTCGCCGAATATTGGATGCTGTTCGGTATGTTCTAAGGAAGGCCAGATTTCTCTCTAGAACTCGAGATACCGTCTGGTCTTGAACGTGCAATGTGTGGTGTCTTCTGTATGCTGACATATTTAAACGTGACGGATTCGTCTTATGTGGCACGTAATCGTAAGATTTTCAACGTAACGTAAAGAATATGATCGGGAGTCACGCCTCTGAATGACGCAGCTTACTATTAGCTATCTTGTACAATGTTACTAGCACTTCTAGCTTGGAGGAGCGCGCTACGCTATAGTAAATGAATAAGAACGCGATAGCTTCTCCACATGCGTATAGTAGATTTTTTTTTTATTTTAAAAATAAGTTGTGGGTCTCACAGATATGCCCGTTGTGTGAGTGCCCAACACTCTTATCAACGTTTATTCAAATAGATATATAGTACAAAAATTAAAACTAACTTAACTTACTCCATAAATAACAATAATAATAAAAACGAGCATTATACTAAAGTGATGGTATATATATATATATATACATATACGTAAGCCAATAAATAACATTTTAATGTGCATCCGTACACCAATACATGCGAACAGCTTAATATTTAAAGTCGAAAAAAACATGATCTGTGGGAGATTAAAATCCAGGAAGGACACGACAAAGTCAACAATCAACAAACCGTAAACAAAAAAACACCTTTAAAGAGTAGCGGGATAAAGTACGTAACTTGATCTTCAGTTCTTGCACCATTTCTTCGACCATTTTTGCACCTCCTTTTTCCACTACACTCATTAGTACATTGTCATCTGGCTAATAAATACTCGTACTCGACCACATTGTGGTGCATCTGGAACCAAGTATCGTTGTTTGTTGGTACACCTTATCGATGGATCTCCTCAAAAACGGTTCGATCAATGGTAATGTGATAATACCAGCCGAAAGGGATTTTAACCAAATACTAAAGTTTTTTCTTCAAAACACTCTTATAAATCACCCCCCACTAAATATGTCAACTTATGTCGTCACGATAACCTAGTTGCAGAGCGCTTGACTTCCGTTACGGAAGTCGCGGGTTCGATCCCGGACGACGACAGATATTATTCCGAAAATTTAAGATTAAATAATCGCTAAATCACATGGTAGACAGTGGCAATCCACCACGTACACCATCATGTACGCACTAGTTAGTACACAACAGACACATACGGGCTGCATTTTATATTTATAATCAAACAATCACAATATCCGTTGCAAGTGTAGCCTCGCGTGTGTACACTAGCGTTGCATATTGCCAAGAACAGCTGTACAGTTGGATTGTACAGATAGTCTGGACGCTCGAAGTCGAACTAATGAACGAAGAAAGATGTGTAAGTATTGATTAAAATGAATATAAAATTGTACGTATCGTCGACGTAATCCGTGATCCGTTGGTTTGGTGGTTCGGCGGCTTATCAGGGTTGCATGATAAAACAGCGAAGTCCTTTAAGCTGATGTAGGTTATTCTAGAGAAATTTTCGTAATGGCTATTAATCAGGCCTTTATGTTTACTTTCCATGGTTTTTGTATCGAATCGGTTTTCGCGACTTGACTACCGAAAGACTATTGTATGTCACGATCAGAGAGAAGTCAAAAAAAGCAATAATACTAGAGAAAGATAAAACAACGCCTGAAATCTTCATCGGATCTTTTTTTCATTTTTCCCCCCTTACCGGTCCGTGACCGCCGGAATTGACTGTATAGGCGCTTCTCCTTGCGATGGTAGATGATTGGTTATTTATCCCCGACGAACAATAGAATCTCACGCACATGCACATTTTCACTCTCACCATGTTTTCCAAAATTTTATAACTTTCATGTTTTATTTATTTTATTTACGTTCCGCATGCGCCATGTGATGTACAAAATAAAATGCAGTGTTATTAAAAAAAAAAAAAAAAAAAAAAAAGAGTAAAAAATTATTTCTTTATTGAAACGGTTCACGGAACGATAATAGTCCGATAATTTGACTAATCATCCAACTAATTTTCAGTCATTTCCAAAGTCGCACAGAATCATAAATAAGATCTGCATCATTATTGATGAACGGTTGAAGTACACACGCTCAAAAAAAAGGAACAAAAGTTTACAGTCGGCGAAGTAAGGTGACTGCAATAGCGGCTGATAAAATATCCTTCAATATGATGCAGATGATGTGTTAACAAAGGCTTCACTTCACACGACTGTAAAATATGTCCCATTAGCGATAGAAAATATGACAAATAATAATAAGTCCGTATGTTAAAATTAAAGATAGATTGATACAATTTTGTGAAATTATAAACTACTTAGGGCTAGTCTTTTTGACAGTGAGTTAACTTGAAAATATACGTTGATAAATAAACACGGACTGTTTTTCGGAAATATAATTAAATTTTAAATAAATTGCAACATGTTTCGGCAACGAAGTGCCCCATAATCATGCAATACAATGTTGATTAAGTAAAAGAAAGCAGCATTCTTATTATTACGAAATCGATATAAGAATTATATAAAATAAATCACATAATTTTAAATATTTTAAAATATTTTCTAAATTCATATTAAAGTAAATTATAAATTGCATTTAAATAATAGGTTATTAATATTAGGAATGTTGTTATTTAATAAATGCTATTAAATGATGTAGAAATATATTATATTCAAAAATTTAAGCCCATTTATTAAATAACAACTTTCCTAATGTTATTACTCCATTATTTAAATGCAATTCATAATTTAGTTTAATATAATATTTAAAACATATTTTAAAATATTTGAAATTATTAAAAGTATGCAATTTATCGATTTATTTTGTATTACTTTTAAATATCGATTTCATAATAATAATAAGAATGTATTCTGTTTTCATTTTACTTAATCAGCATTGTATTCTATGATTATGGCACTTTGATGTCGCAATTTGTTTAAAATTTAATTATATCTCCTAAAAACGGTGTGTTTATTCATCAACGTATATTAAAAAAAAAACAAAAAACAAAAAAAAGCAAAACAAGGAAATGGATGGTGTAAATACTATTACTTTAACTTGAAAAGATGAATTATATTATATTAAGGATCGAAGTCACCGTGATTTAAATATTCTTCGGGTTAGTCGCCTAAAAGAAACATATTTTAATGTACAAAGCATTGATACGGTCGTAGATTATTCAGGTCAATCAGTAAAACAAAGATGAAACAATTCGAAATACTTTAAAGTACGTCGCTACAGGTCGCGCCGGAAGCACTACACGATCAAGTTCCAATCGTTCAATTCAGGTTAAAGCGACAGAACTATCGATAATTTTTATATTTGCAATAATTCAGTGATAAATTTTACTTAAAATGTAAGTCTAATCGATACTGTCTTTCAACAAACTTACATCGCAATTATGTTCATATATGTACGTCAAGTAGTCGGTACAGGTTAAGCAATCATCAGCTACAAAAGTTAACATGGTACAAAGTGCTAAGCTGTCATATTATAATACACCGTATAAATAGTCAAGAAGATGCGCACCGGTTTAATACTGTTCTGCGCAGACGATACGCTCAATATTAATAAGGCAATTATCGAGGAAATAATTAACGGACAATTTTCCCAGACTAGCGGATTCTTCATAGACAGATGTTGCAGCAAATACGAAAGAAAATTGCTTTTCTATCGCTTTCACAATAAAACTCTCAACATTAAAAGAAAATTCCAACATTTCCTCGCCATATTGCTCCTGTGCGGCAGAAACGTTAGCCATTCGGAAAGCAATAAAATCGAGAAATATAAATATATCGATCGCAACAGATTGTCCGCAATCCAAAAAGTGAACAGTAAAACAGACAAACAGGATAACCATTTTATGGAATAGTATAAGGATGCGCGGATTCTGTAACAAAATATAAGTGGATTCCTATGTATACAGGAATGCAAGGAAATTGTATCGGGGACCAACTCATGAGGACCGTGCAGCTTAATCAACATCAGATAAACATAAAAAAAATGCACAGAAAACGTTTGGAAGTGAATCAAAATTTAAAATTTTAATAATACAGATACAAAAATCTTAGTATCATTACACTATCCAAAATGACATATCTAATGATGCCTCCTGGTTTCGTGAAGAGTTCTTACTGCGAGATTACATTAAAATATTAACTTCAAAATAGTTAAATAATTATTAATTTAGATTTATGTGAGTGTACATAATAACAAGAAAGAACATACAGTTTGGGATTGCAAAATAAGGGAAGAAAAGAATTACGCAAAGAAATCATTCGAACGTACAACAGCACGTTAGCAGTTCGTATTAGTCAGATGATTAACAAACCGACTTCAAGGGTAGCCATGAAGTTATATCAATTTACGAATATTAGTATATAAATCTTAATTTTTCGGAACAAAATTTGCTTAGTTGGCTGAAATATTTGATTCAGAAAACTGGCTAAATACCGAGGGGGCTAGAAAAAAGAAAACAAAAAATAACGATAGTGGTAAATTAAGAAACAGTAGCAAATAGTTAATTAATAAAAAATAAATTTAATAACTACGTACGAAATTTCTCCTCTCCTCTAAACATACCAAACTTTTGACTAGGCCCCCAGAATTTCTACATTCTTGAAAATTTTTACCCCTCGCCTCTGTCAAAAGATTTTAGTATGTTATAAATTACTAATTTATTTATATTTTTCTATTTTTTTCTGATAAATAAGCAACATTCTATTACGAATTAACGACCGGTGCGACGTTAAATGTAAAATCATTAAAATCATCTTACACAACGAGAACTCATAAGAAGCGATGAAAGTAATATATAAGTGCCACGGTTTGTAGTTAACGTGGAGGGAAAGTTTTAATTGTCTCTTCAGTTTATATTCCGAGTTTAAGTGTTGCAAAGTTCGATGATTGTACGAAATAACAAGAAACCATTCGTAAGATTACTACCAAGCTCATTATGGACACAATCATCCCCTACTTCATTCTCGCGTTGTTTACCGGCTACCTTCTTGATGTGTTACGAAATTCTTTGAGACTCTATAAGAAAGCGGATAAGAAAAAAAGAGACGCCGACAATTTAAGTCGTAATATCTCCCTTTAATTCTTAGAAAGCAAAATGAATAAACATTTTTAACATCGTTTCAACTTATAAAATCGCAGTTGACTACTTATGATGTCAAATTCAGAATCCATAAGTAATGTTTACTCGATGTAATTAATACGTTAGCACGATCCTACCTAACGTTAATCAACCTTTTTATTTTAAATCGGCATTAAAAGCGGCTGTAGCCTAGTGGTTAAGGTGCTTAGCTACTAAATCAGGGGACACAGGTTCGAGACTTTTCTCGTTCCGAATCCGAATCGCTCCCAGGTATACATATATACCTAATCTAAAATTGAATATCGGTTATACCAGAGAAATCTAATAAAGTAAAGCTGGATCCCAAGTAGAAAGAAATTGGCGGGACGTCCAATAAGCTCGGACGATTTCAAAAATTTATAGAAATATTCGGTTAGTAGGTAGAGCGACCAGAATGAGCTCTATGTGCAGTAGAAAACATCAATTTTATTCCTAGTATGCGTCAGTAATCGTAGTGGCCGAAGCAGTAACGCGCGTTTACAGTCGAAGCTTAATAAAATTGACAACGACGAATTCAATGTGAATAATTGGATAATCAGTGATGAAGCGCACTTCCATCTAACAGGCGTAGTAAATATCCAAAAATAGCCGTTATTGGGCTCCATCAGATTCATGAAAAAAACCAATGTACGATCTGTGTGTGATAGTGTGAGCCGGTGTTGCAGCGTGGGGGATAGCCGGACCTTTTATCTTCACTGGTAACATCAACACGGAGCATTATGTGAACATAATTGAAACCTTCTTAGGGCCCTTTCTATGCACCAAACGTAAATTGCGCTCAACATAGTTCCAGCAGGGTGGCGTACTTGTTACACGGTAACGCGAACGATGGAATTGTTGCGCCAAACATTCAGTACACACATCATCTCTGAAGACTCTCGTATGACCACCTCGCTCACCTGATCTAACGGTACCTGACTTCTTCTCGATAAGAATATTCAGAGTCTAGTGTCTACACTATCAAACCGCGCGGTTTGGACGATTTAAAAGACCGAATTCGAGCCGAAATGTTAAAAAATTCGAAAATCGATGTTGGAAAGTTTATACAACAATCGGGTGTTTAATTAAGATCGTGTTTAGTCGCAAACGGAAAGTATTTGACTGAGGTAAGATTTTTATAAAAAATTAGGACATATTAATATATATTAATTACCATATAATTCTTAGGCTACCCCCCCCCCCCCCTTTAGAAAAAATGTCCAAATTTTTTGTAACGTTTGTTATATTTGGTAGGATTTTTTTGATTGTTATTTAAAAATGTCACAATTTTATATAACGAAACGAAAAAATGTCAGTTTTATATTTTTTCGTTACATTTTTCGTTACATATTTCGGTAAATAAAATTAACTTTCATTATATAAAATTAAGTTAAATGTTAGGATAAGAGTTTTGTGATTACGTTATTTTTTATTGTGTTGATGCCAGTAAGAATTACGCTGTAAATTTTGATCATTTTATACAAAATATAGAAAAGTAAGAGGCAGAAATGAAAGCAAGAGAGGCCAAGGGGCACAGTCCCTCGCGAGACCAAAATTACCGTATTATATATATATGTATATATATATATATATATATATATAGTAAATAAAGTAAAGCAAGTTTCATACCCTTAATGAGGCGTTGGGGATTGTGAAGTTAAGTTTCTCTATGTACTAAGTCCAACGGCACAGTGGGAGGAGGGGTTCCTTTCTCTTGACCAACTTTACTTTTCCAGATTTTTCTGCCAGTTATTTCAGGCTAAATGAACCTAGGAGCAACTTCGGAACGAAACAAGTCGCGAGTCTGTGATCTCTGGCGTGGTAGCCAAACACCTTACATACTAAACTACCACGATACCATATATATATATATATATATATATATATATATATATATATATATATATATATGTATATATGTGTGTAAACTTAATTCTTCGAAACACTCACCTTAGGGACACCGCCGTGGATCTCGGGTGATAATTTTATATAATTTTTATAGAAGGTTCGGAATTTAACTGACTGCATCACTTTTTTAATTTACGCTCAGCGTAATAATTTCTATTACAACTTACATAACGCAAAGAACAAGGTTTTCTTATTAAGCACAACGTAAACTGTACTAGTCATATATTAATCACGGTTAGTCTAAAGAAAAAATTCGTCGGCTAAAAAAGAACGTAAATGCAACACAATACACTTGGAGTTGTTAGAACTATCCACGGGGTACGAAAAAAGGTTTGCAATGAAAAGGGGATTGCTGAAGAAAAATCCTTATCGGAATATGCAGAATAGTTATAATTTCATCAATAAGTTTTTATGGAATAGTTATATTTATGTGACTGAAAACAGTGCAAACATGTATCTTTCAGCGAACGAGTAGCAAAAAAACCGCTTTAAAATCAATTGCAGAAAGGCTTTGCGGACCGCCACAAAAATACAATGATCTGGTAGGTTAGACGAAAAGTTCCTGCACAAATCTCACTTCGCTACGATAGTCGGTTTTTTTGACTCGGACTGTCATCCATTTAGACCGACAAATTATCGAAAATGAAAAAATCGTATTATAAAAAACCGCGCAACAGAACGATCAGCATCAAGAAGAATCAGTTTGAGTTGAACCTAATTGAATTGTTCGAATTTGTTCCTAATTTAAAATTTTCCGCTTCGAAACGAAATTCAGAGAAGAAGAAAAAAAAGTATAAAACGAATCAATTTGAGGGGCATTATGACTTATTTGCGAATCTTCAATGGATCCCCGATGACATTTTGACTTATTTAATCGGCATTTGCAATGTTTGCACTAGTTTAATTGCCGTTAAAAAGAAATTATTACGTTTAACTCATCCAGTCGCAGTACTTACGGCAATTTTCGCGCTCCAATATTAGAACCGAACCAATTTGGGAATAAAAAGCGCAGCCAAAAAAAAAAAGTCTCAATGTCCCATTTTGCGATATAACGACCGTTAATTAGAAAGAGAGCCAACCGATTTCGACCTTCTATCTGTTGTAATATCATTTACCGCCATTCGCGTAGGTTGGCAGCGTGTCTCGTAGAAAGTCAATAAAATATCGATTAAAAATTTTGCTGACAAACTGGCGGCGTACAAAAAAAAAAAATAAATAATAATAATAATAATAAAAGGACAGAGAGAAAGAAAAGGAACACACAGTTTTCTCTAGACACCCACGTACGTAATTTTGTTCATTTCCAATGAGAATAAATCAAAATGAAAAAATAAACATACTTAAAAAGTAGTGTAATAATAATGCAGGCATAGACACAGGATTGTGTGGTGCTATTCGATGTCTTTAGGTGTATTTAAAAATAATATGGTAAATAATTCTGCTCGGTCGGTCAATATAGAACTACCGCCGACATCGTTGCTTCATTAAACCATATAAGGACCGATCAACTGAAACTGGTTCCCAAATCGTCTCAGACACGCCAACCTAATCATCTTTCCGCATCCTCCCGCCGAGGAATAGTTAATTCCCCCGGCCGGCGCGACGTCCAAATAAGCGCAATTCCGAGTCGATGAATTATACATAAAGCTGGCAGGCTAAAAGAGTAAATATAACAGTAACACAATAGCGACGGCACAATAATAGTTTAAAAATCGGAAAACAAAAGTTTCATTCGCGTCCCTCGAAATGTTAGCTCGCGCATGATCGCGATAGCGAGATAGATAGACGCCGGTGACTAAGTACATAAAAGGACCTGCAGCAACGTTGGTCGAGTCACCACCAGTCGCCACTATCCTTCGGCTAATCCGTAATATCTGCTCCGTGTAGATAAGCCAAGCAAGTAGGTTAAGGTTGCCGGAATAACTTACCAGTAATGACAGTATGTTATTAAAAGCGGCTAATATCGTTGCCATTATCCGATCTATATTCAGTTATACCGACTGAAAAATGCTATAAACTACTTCGTTGTGAATCTTTAAAAAAATTTCAATTCATTCATTTACTGAGAATTCGCTCTAAAACAGTGTACGACCAGAAGAACTCTTTTTGCTTAATAACAGGATTATTGTACTACGGAGTTTCACTCATTTATATTATACAAATATTGAAATTAAGGATAATTTTCACAGTTTCAGTTCATTTTTATTCGTCCCTGTGCTCTTTGTGAAAAACCTGCCTCTCCCCCCCCCCCTCGGGGAAAAAAAAAGGAAACCGAATAATAATAACGGAACCAACCCTAAAAAATCGATATCTCGTAAGGAAAAAAAATCAAATCGTTATTCTTCATACAATACACATTATAGATAAGTCGTAGTAAACTCGATTTCTTATAATCTGTCAGGGAAAGGACTTTGAGATGCTAGTTTTTCTACAATACTTGGTCCTTCCCTTTATTTACTCCTTTTAAAGTCAGGGCTTCCTGCTCCCTACAGTGCTTCCTATATCCTGTCCTTTTCTTCTCGGTTTGTTGTTCCTGCCATTGGTTCCTGCCATTTCCGATCGAATTAAATTTTAATTAGTTAACTCTTCTTCCTATTGTTTCTGGATGAAATTCCTGGTTGACAAGCCCAAAAAAAAAAAAAAAAAAAAAAAAAAAAGAAAGTACAATACTTAGTCGATTCCTCAATTACCTACCCACAATTCTTGACAAAAAAATCAGCCAATTACCGGTCACGTTAGTGGGTTTTGCTAATTGTGTTTTGTTCGCATAGAACCCCTAGTTCGACTACTCCTGCCGCACATTGGAACTTCAAAAAATATTCACTTGCGCCGGGTTAACGTCTATATAGTTGATGACAAAAATCAGCTTGCGTGCAAGTCCGCAACGAGACATTTTCATGTGTATTTCACACGTCTTAACAAGTCATTATAGGGGAAACACTTTAATCTGCTTCTGTTGAATGCATACACTCGCATATGTCGGAAATCTATATTCAATGCTCTCTTATTAGTTATCTCAGTTGTATATCTAAGTAAAGACATGAAATTTTCGTAACGCTTTTCGAGTTTATGTGCCAAAGTAAAGACATGAAAATGTCAAAAAAAAAAACAAAAAAACATCATTTCTATTTCTTTATTTTTTTATAACGCGAAAACGTAATTGAATGTGACACAAAATCACAACAAATATTTTTATTGGCTTCAACATAAGAATAACATCATAATCGTTGAAACAACAGATATTTTAATTTATCAATTTATTATTTACCTAGTTAAAATACCACTCAGTTGGTATTTTCCTCACATTTTGACGCAATCACTACAACTATGTGTTAATTTTTAAAATACTTGAGTTTAATACAAGTACTTCTATTCGGACTTTATGCGTATGTAACGGTGAAGCGGAAATATCTGTGAACAATCTATGCGGGACCATTTCATTATTACAAGACTTAAACCATTAAAGTACGTAGAGGGTAGCTGAAAAAAGTAAAATTTGTAGTTTTTGTATTTACTAGCAAAAGAAATGAAGCCGCACTAGTAATATATTAACGGATGCGTTTTCAGTCAATTTTTGTGTTAAAAAAACGTTCCGATGTATCCGTTCATTAAATGCAATAACGTCATAACTCAAAAAATAGCCGAATTTGAGTTATGCGTATAGTTGAAATGCATTTTATGAGTAGTACAATTTAGAAATTTGTAAATAAAAAACTCGACAAAATACTATTGCTCGTGGAATACATAGTAAATGTAAATGTTAATTTGCGTTTCCTGTGAAATAGCGTTTTTTGAGTTATGACGTCATTGTATTTAATAAGCGATATGTATGTATTGATGTACATTTCTGTGAAGGCGAATGTGGCCGCAATGCTTGAAATGTAAAGACCTCGGTGAAAAAACTTAAATTAAGCGGATGATCCCCGTACTTTTATAAAAAGGTTTTAAAAAGAGCGGACGGGTCTATCATCCGGAAATAATAGGGCCCGTTCGTAAGACTGGAAAATGGCATGTGGTAGATATGGGGCATTCAATACCGCCTGAATTTCTAACGGGAAGACCGAAACAATTGGAAAGCAGAGTGTTTCAGCTGAGCGCAAACTCAGAACAGAAAATCATATAACGCGAACAACAAAGTAATTCATTTTTCCCCAGGCCCCCGTGTTCGTTGAAAGAAGCGCAAATTCTACCCCCAAACTGCTATGTCTGAAGTACAAACAAAATTCACCTAAGAAACACGAGAAGATTTTGGTGAAATGACGGGTTTAAAATCAAGACTTATCCCGGGATCAGTGTGGGAACGATACACCTATAATCGTATGTAGTTGTCCCTCAGCTAAAAATCATCAGCCATTTAGGGGAGTTCACCGCTAATGTTTGTGCGTCACGGCTGCGCTCTGATGTAAATTAATTATTTCGTATAATTTTTAACATTTATTTCTTCTTTTTCTTTTTTAGCCTAAATTTTCGTTAATCGCAGTATAAATAATTGTATCACGGGGAATTCTTAAAACGTTATTACAATTTAATTTACAAAACTTTCAATCTTTTAACATAAACATTTAGTGTAGTAATACCTTGGTAAAAGTGTATTAAATAAAGGCATGTTAATGCCAATAGTTGTTCGCATTGAACCAGTTTGTCCAGAGATTAGCGTTCGAGTAAACAAACAGATTTATCTTTCTACCGCTAACTTCTTTTACCTTTCCACAGACATACATAATGATGGGGAGACTTGTTTCTGCCGATGATTTAAAAGTTTATCATCGGGAAATAAGTCATATCCATGCTTAGAAAAAAAAAAATATTACAAGACCACATAACCGAATTATTCAGGTGATCTCTAGTTAAATTTCTCTTTAACATAAACACGCGTATTTATATCATTTACCGATAGCATTAAATTCCATTGTGAATCAAAGAATGCATAATATTAATCAATTATCATATTAAACACACGCTCGATACCGCCTTCGGAATGTATTAGGTTTTAATATACTAGGCAGTTGAAAACTATATAACTTTAAAACTACTGTTACTCTGGTCGTCTCGCGTTCGGAAAACTCTGTTAGTGGGGTATCATCTGGGATTTATATACGTTAAAATCAGTGTTGATGGAAAATATTCATTTAAGATACATATTTTATAAAATTACTGGCGATATTTATTAAAAGAATTTAATTTCACGACACTTGCCAAGAAAAGAAAAGAACAGTGAAATTGTTATTCCTCCTAGATTCGTTCAATAATCCTACGAGTAATTAAACAAAGTGAAATTTGTTAACTAAGTTTTTGGCCGTTAGCCTGTTGTTACGAACACGCGTATAAATTGCAAATAAAATAATTTCTTTTACTAACTAGTATCTGTGCAATACTAGACAACTTTATTTTTTTTTAGTTCTTCCACCTAAATAGGTCCTCCGGACCAAAATTCGTTCTAGCGTGAATACAACTTTATTCAATAGAAGGCAGTAGTCGAAATTTAATATTATCAGTTAATTAGCAATCAATTGACGCAGTGATTTTCTCTTTCTGGCGTAAAAAAGCCACATCATCTGACGGAAGATTTGATTTGTGTCACGCTAAGAATGCTTTTAACCACAACAATAAAAAACAAATATTAATTTTTTTTCCTTTAGAAAGCTCTTAATTACATTCTGCTAATACAAATTTCGCTTCTTTTCTTTTTTTTTTTTTTTTTTTTTTTTGATGGATTTATCAACCAGGAGGATCTTTATCCGGAAAAAATTAGAAAAAGTAATAGAGACACGAACAGATGTCGCAAATACAAACAGCGGGAATAATGTGTGGAAAAGGAAAATGTAAGAAGCGCAATACGGGGTAGCAAGATTAGAATACAGAGTACTCAACAGCAAGGGGGATGAGCAATCAAAGAATGTACATAGTACGGCCAGAAGTTCTGTCAGTACTTTAAACGCGAATTACGACATAACAGAGAAACGGAGACGCAATAAAAATTATATTTTCGAAAATTAGATGAAAAAAACTACAATACAAATTATTCGAAATGTCCGCCTTCAGCGGCGACAGATTTACGAATACCTCATGGCCATTCGTCTATGGAATTACGGATCGTGTCTAATGGAAAATTCTCTACAGTTTTTCCGATAGATTTCTCGAGTACATCGACATTTCAGTGACTTTTCGCGCATGCTACCGCTTCTATCTTTTGCCACAGAGAGAGAGAGAGAGTAATCTAACGGATTTAAGTTGGGGCTACCACTTGGCCAGTCTTTTGCTCCGATAAAATCGGGAAGATTGTGCTGAAGTCAGGTTTGAGTCGTCTTCGCTTTGTATCTTGCTGAAAAATCCAGCGGAATGCCTCAAACATCTGCCTATTCAAAGGTTTAGCCACCGTGTTCAACATTTTTTGGTACCTAAAAGCGGAGTTTTTAATGTCAGCCTCGAAAAAATAAACGTCGGTGAAACCTTTCTTCCAATTGACACCCAGCCATACACTTGAGCCGGATGATGCCCGCGTTGAACGTAAGATACTTTATCCAGTGCTTCGATAGAAGACTTAGCATCTGTACAGTGTCACTTTGTTTATTAAACGACTCTTCTAATTTTTTCATCTGTGAACAAGATATCGCGATATGTGCCGCTATCGTACAAGCGCAACAAATTCCGAGTTCGAACGCGCCTAATTTCTTTTAATTTCGCCGTCAACAGGTGCCGAGCGTATCGTTTATATGCGCAAAGACCTAAATCTTCGTTCAAAATGCACGATACAGTGTGAGGAGCGAGATTCATCTCTCGAGATAGGATTGTTTGCTTCCGCACAGGATTGCGCATTATCCTTGTACAAACAGCGTTCACCGTTTGTTTCGTTCGTACAGGACGCGGACGGCCTGATCTGACCCGATCATCGAGTTTGTTTAATTTCCATCTTGCAATTGTACGAAACACAAGCCTTTCATTAATACCAAGGCTGTATGAATCTTCGTTAGCTGCACGCCACACTGAAATAATGCGATTACCGCAACACTTTTTTCATAAATGCCCCACTGTGACATACTCGCCTCATACAAGCAGTCTGCCGACCCTTTGCAGTAGTTACTGAATATTAATCTTTAGTAATTTCTGAGTTCTGTCCTCTTTGTCCAGCAACACTTCATCTATACCGAGACCAAGGTTCCGAGATGCATAGTGCTTGATTTTGTATAATGTCCAATTTTCTGATAATTTTACGCGTTGTCGCTCTGTATATTATAGCGCCGTATTCTATTACTGATCGCACTTGCGTGCCGTACAACCGCAGTAATGTTCGCCTGTCTGAGCCGCAAGATTTGTGGTGCAGTGCGTCTTTAGTAGTTTGAGTGCGTTCGTACATCTTGTTTTTATCTATGTGGGACTTTCAGCTGATCGTTTTGTTGAATATTAGCCCAAAAAATTTTGTTTGCTCCTTGATTCAATTTTAGTAGAATAGGACGAGAATTTGAATTGTTTCTAGAGAAACCTACTGCAAATGGCTTTTGTGAAGAAAAGCGAATGTTTTTCGTAACTGCCCAGTTCTCGATTCGGGCGATATTTCATTCTAGGGTTGTTTCTAACTCTGCTATATTACCACCCCTAATATAAATGACTAAGTCATCTGCGTATATGGAATACTTTACAGGAGCGGTGATATGTTCTTTCAAGTCAGACAACGCAAGTATAAATAGTAATGGGCTCAATACAGAACCTTCAGCAACTCCTGTTGTTTGGCCGTTTCCGGAAGACGATGAATTACCTACTCTGACTTCGAAATTCCTGTTCGTTAAAAAAGAACGGATACATTTCGGTAGGTCACCTCGAAAGCCACAACTTTGGAGCGCACTTAATATGGAACCGGGCGACATGTGGTCAAACGCCTTTTCTATGTCAAAGAAGATGCATAAGGTGTGTTGGCGTAAAGCGAAATCATCCCGGATTTCTTGTTGTAGATGTATTTATCAACCGTAGGAAGTCCTTTTCTAAAGCCATTTTTTAAACTATCTAGGAGTTTCCCGCGATCCGCATTAATCTGTTACCAACAATTTTTTCCATTACTTTGCATAAGACGCAGGACAAGGATATAGGCCTGCAGCTCGCTTGTTATGTTTCAGGATTGGTATGATATTTGTCTCCTTCCCCAAACGTCTGGAAATATGTTCGATTTCCAAATTTCATTGAATAGGTTACATATGTATATATTGTAATCTAGGTTCTGCTAGGTGTTTTAACATATCCGGGTGTAACCGGTCCGGGCCAACTGCTGAATTTTCTAAATTTCTTATGGTTGAGTAAACTTCGTGGTACGTAATATTATGGCTCAACGATGTTGCATCGAAGGTTGGAGTTCGCATCTGAGATGTTGTTGAATATCTGAATGTTGTTCGTTTAACAGTAATGATCTCTGATTATTCTGCGATTCTAACACTGTCATATACTAAGACACACAAATTAACTGAAATACACTTTATATTAACAAAGTAAAAATTAATAAACTAACATGTTTCGGTACAGTAAAAAACCGCATATTCACGGTATATAATAACAATTCAGAACTGTTGATAATTTTTAAAATATGAAAAATAAACAAATAAGCGAGCAAATAAATGAAACATTAATAATCAAATCGAATCAAATATCAAATATTTTTATTATAAAATTCCACAGGTGCAGGGGTATAGTACAATAGATGCGCACGAGAATAGAATATTATAAAAAGTAAAAAGAAGGTTTCACATAAAAACTTTTAAACACTTGAAATTATAATATCGTATTAGTACACATTTTAAATCAAATAAAATAACTTTGAAAATAATTGTAAAAAGTACATACACCCATTCATTGAACTCTCAAATTTTACATTTAATACATACGTTCAGCCACAATAGTAATATGCCGTCTCATCTGTACCTCATACCGAAAGTCACGGAAGTATTCCAAGCACACATATACATTCACACATACTGCGGCAAGTAAAGTAAGTTTATTGGAACAGATCGTATTTCTCATTTTTATTTATTATATTATTATTATTATTATTATTATTTTAAAAATAAACTGCGGGTCTCAAGGAGCAAAAATGCCCGTTGTGTGAGTGCCCAACACTCTTATCAACGTTTATTAAACGAAGATACAAATTACAAAAATTACAACTATTTTAACTTATTCCGTAAATATTTAAGTAAGAGTACATATGACAATAATCGCGTAATATGCATCTGTACACCGATACATGCAGACAGCTTAATATATCCAGGTCGAAAAACATCATCTGAGAGAACTTAAAAACCAGGAGGGACACGATAAAGTCAAAACCAAAATCTTACAAAAATTAAATCGAAATAAAAGTAAAATTGAAGCTTTTTTTTTCTTTTCTTCTTTGTGGAGATTCGTCAACGGCGGACAATGACCTGGCGCGCAAGAATTTATCTCTGTTCTTAATTTACAGAATCGAGATTCGAATCAGGTCCTACGTGAATGAAAGAGCACTGCCTAATGCGGGACGGAAAAGAAATATGTAAAATCGTAACAATCTCAACAAGAACGCTGGTAAAATAGAGGTAAAACAAGCGATAACTAATCTCGCGTGCCGCGAATCAGTATTACCAGAGCGCGTAATTAACTGCTCGAAAGGAAACGGTGATATTAGGAATCTTTCGGCCTCTTTGAAATAGACTTTATGACTTCATAACACCCTGTCTTCGAGATAATCAGAAAATTTACAAAGCAAAGTTCAAAAGGAATTTTTACCTGGTCCACCGGACTGCTAAACGCCCCCATAGCAGCATATTTGAATCTGCAGCTGATTCCTAATCATTTTCCGTGCACAGTCGGTCCTGCGTCAATTGCAGCTCATATCTTAGGGAGTATTTTTTTTTTTTTTCTATCCGTTTACTTGCACCTGAATTCAAACAACTTTCCCCATTACACGAAGTTTTCGTCTGCTGTAATGTTTTCTCTTCAAAATCTACTTTAAAAAGTACGACTGAAGTTAACATGTATTTCGTTAAACTCTTGTAATGTACAATATTTGTTTTTCTTTTTCAAATTACACGATATTATACTTAAATTTTACAAAATATACAAATGTTTCATATCAGCTAAACGAACATCAACACTGATAGAAGAACTCGTAAATTTCACATCACTGCTTGAATAGTTCTATATCAAACAGGACCTATTGTTTTTTATTTTTTTTTTTTCTATTTTCTAAGGACCATACTGTATGAAAATCGTCGAGTTAAATTATTCGAATCGGATGATTATTAATTCCTCATTAAACTTTCCTACCATAAATAGTAATCCGTATTAATTATTTTATCTAAAATATAAAGGAAGCTTAAAAAACTGTAAACTCGTTTTCCTCAAAATTCAGAACGACACTGAACTGAAATTAACGAATTATTTAAAATTTAAAATACATTGAACATGATAGTGATTTCGTTTTTAAACTTATTGCATTCGCTACATTCCGTTTGCAAATATCAATTAAAATAATAAAAATGTTTTTGGAAAACATATTAAACAATTGTCAAAATGTTTAAAAGGGAAAAACACTACGTCAAGTCGTAAAAAAGTGTATTCAAAAATGACTCAGTTTTTTTTTTGTCTTAGATCAATTTGATAATCACGTACACTTACCGGTCGCTAATATTTATATTTTTTTCAAGTATGTATGTATAAATAGAAACAATGTGGACACGTGTAACAGAAAATCAAGGAAAATGGCCAAGAATGAATAAAGAGCTACGCGCTTGGACATGCTGAATGAACGTAGGGGGGAGACTACACCCTGAAAATCTAGAGTAAATGATGATGATAATGATGTATATACGTTAGAAAATCTTAAGGCGTTTGATTTTAAATGTTTGTTTATAATTAATGCAGAGCTTTTGCTTAATTTCGTTTCGAAATCACTTCCGTTTTAAAAGCATTCGCAAAAATATTAATTAATTGTCTTCTATTACATCAACATGATTACGTGTTGCCCGTTTCTTATTTTCAAAATCTGTTAACGAAAGAGAATTAGTGAAACAAAGAAAATTAATTTCTCTGCGTACATCGTTGGAATTTCAGTTTGTAACAAAAAAATCAGTCCGTAATTTAAAAGAAATCATAAAAATACTCGCGTCTACTTCGATATTATTCCAATAAACATAATCTCTTTTATAAAATTATACAAGCAATTCACTGACTAAAGAAACAATTAATACATTGAAATTATTACATTCGGAGATACTGTTCCATAATCATGGTGAATATTTGTATAAAACCGCTTTGTAATCAATCTCTTTTGTTCGATAACTAATCTATATGTGCATGTATCCTCTCGTATATATATATATATATATATATATATATATATATATATATAACTCGGCCATTTTGGCCTCGCAAGGGGCTGTGCCCCTTGACCCCTCTTGCTTTCATTTCTGTCTCTTTCTCTTCTATACTTTGTATAAAATGATCAAAATTTGCAACGTAATTCTTACTGGCATCAACACACATAAAAAATAACATAACCACAAAAATCCTATTCTAACATTTAACTTCCGTTATATAAAATTGAGACATTTTTTCGTTACATTTTTCGTTACATATTTCATTACATAAAATTGTGACATTTTTTAAATAACAATAACAAAAATCCTACAAAATAAAACAAACGTTACATAAAATTGGGACATTTAGCGTTACATAAAATTGGGACATTTTTTCGAATGGGGGGTAGCCTAAGAATTACGTTGTATTTAATATATATATATATATATATATATATATTGTTACGATTTTAAATGAACGTAAATCTCAGAAATTCTGTGTATCTGTCCGAGTTTCGACATCAGCTGCTGCTGTTTTGACGCACTTTTTCTCAACAGAAAAAACAATATTTTTTTCGAAACTTTCGAACTTCACCTATAAAGCAGTCCTCTAATGCGTGTATTTGAGATAAGTTTTGATTTCCTCAACTTTTTTACTTGGGCCATTGCTTACGTGAACACCCTTTTTTTTTTTGCTGTTTTTGGACCCAAAGGAGGGTCTATATAATTTATTAATCGTAAGTTTTGGTTTCATCAAAAAGCTTTTGCGTTTTGTTTTATATTTTGAATTTCACTTTTAACGGATTACCACCTGGTGATTAGTTATACATTTTTAAGAATGATATTTGAGGTCGTTTTAAATTCCATATTATGTATTCTTGACGGTTTTTTGAGGATTTTTGAACTTTTTAAGGGTCCACAGTAATCGGTTAGTTTGAAGTAATAGACTGTCTTAAAGAGAATTTTAATTGTAATTTATAATCTAATTTTAAAGTTTACAAGTGGGATCATGAGTTATTGATATTTTTGTCTTCTTTTAGATCTTCTGTTTACTTCTTGAACAAATACGTATAATTTATCTTTTGCTTATTAATTTATTTATATTTTGCTTATTCTTTATTTATAATAAATAATTTTTATTATTTCTTAATGACTGAAAAAATTCGAAAAATTATAATTAATAATCTCAGTGTTTAGAAAAATGCATAAATGCACGGAAACTGAAGGTAAATGGGAGCGGCACACAGATCTCTATAATGAAAAACTTTTCTTTTTTTTTTTTTAATATGTACCATTAACTGTAAAAATTTATTATACCAAAATAAAAAAAATCTCGCTGCGGGTTAATTGGCTCTGCACTCGGTTATAAAAACAAGCTATTCCAGTCGAGTTAGGCAAAAACATGATGTCATTAATGTAGATATTTTAAAAGCACTTCGATCTACGTTTATTTGCTTTTTGGCAAAAAAAAACAAAAAACAAACAAACAAAAACATTTTACATTACGAACATAGTAAACAATATTAAACTGCGCTCGTATAAAGCTAATTTAATTCTTTCTGCTTGATGCGGTACAAAAATAACTCACTAATTACACATGAACTTTAACACACTCGTATGCGCGCGATGGTATATTTCAGTTACGGAAGTGCATAAATATGCACTACGAGGTTAAATCTACTATTTACTAGCAATTATCAGTGTGCAATTAAATGCAATAACAATTTTGTGAAATGAATTTCCACTATTTCAATTTTTAACAAAATTACGAATATTTATTGTTCCATTTTTATTTCTGTTCAATAGTTCTACACGGGTCGTTTATCCAAAATCTGATTAATTTACCAAGATTTACCCATCCGTATAACAGAACAGAGTAAATGTAGTACTTCAGGATTCAAAGTTCCGTATTGAGCTCTTTTTTAGTGAATAAATTTCTCATCCCAATAAATGCTTCTCTTGCTCGTTCTAAACGACTTTTGATTTCTTTTATTGAGGTACAGCTTTCATCGAGAATTGTGTTTAATTATGTAAGTGATGTAACCTGTTTCAACCAATTTTCTCGGCTTTTTTAGGAACATTATATTCGTTTTTGAGCTATTAATTGATAGTCTATATTCTTCACTGTACTCATCGATTTTGTTTATCATCATTTGTGATTCTGCGTAACTATTAGCTGGTATCAAACTGTCATCAGCATATCTGGGGGAATGTTATTAATGGTAATCACTCTGATTTTTCCGTCGTCTTTCTTTAACTCCTCTTTGAATAATGTCTGCCCGCATATAAATTAAAAAGAAGCGAAGACAATACGCGTCCCTGCCGAATTCCTCTCTTGATGACCGTGTTTTCAGCTATTACATGATCTATTCTGACCGTCGCAGTCTGATTCCAGTATAATCTTCCTATAATGCAATTTCAGTATTTGTAATAATTTATCGTGCCTGACACAGTCGAAAGCTCTACACGGTAGTCTACCGCACATATATACGTGGAAACATTCATATCTCGACATCCCATTCGATTTCGGATTGCGCGCTTCCTATTTGTTACAGCGCTTATAAAGTTTCGCATGTAGTATCTTGAGAAAGAGAACTTGTGAGCATGTGCCATTAGGCTGATTAACAACCGTTAGTCTTCGAATATTTTAGTATTTAACTTTTTTTGGTAAAGCAATGCTGATTTGAACCGATCAGGCGGTATTATTCCTGAGCAATATATATTACTAACTATCTGATTCGGCTTTTTTTTTTAAAGCATCTCTATTTTGTTCCGCAATAATTTTGAGAACCGCTGAATGAATACCGTCAGGTCCAACAGCTTTCCGCTCTTCTGCCGTCTGAAAGCTTCCTTTGTTATTAAAGGTCGCATTTTCACTCTGTTCAAGATAGACGGCGCTGATTGATTTCCTACATCAACCGGTACAGCTGAGTGATGTATTCCACATCTGTAGTTTCCCATCCAGTGTAGTTATAATGTCTCCATCATCATCGAAGACTAGACCAGTGTTAAATTTCTTGTGTAAATTAAAAAGATCGTTCTTCTAACTCCTCAATCTTTTCGCATTTCATATTCCTGTATAATCTCCGGATACTTTTATCTAGTCGTTTATATTCCGTTTTATTATTCCTTCCTCTATTAACTCCATTAATTTCAGAATATCATCTGATTTTTGTTTTGTCAGTAATTTTTAACAGTACCAATGTTTTCCTGTATTTCATTGATTAAATTTTCGAAACTATCCAACCTAATTTCTTGATTCAGCCTTTCATGTTCTGCTTTATCGCGTACGATTTTCGCAAATAGATCTTTGAAGATTTTCTTCTTTAACCTTTCATTGCACAGTATTCCTAATTTTCGTAAAACAACGACGCATCATAAAATTCCGCAACAACTAGATTATGATCGAAATTGCCATCCGGTCCTGCATAAACTTTTTCACAAACTTCCAACGAGAAAATTGCTTACGGAAAAAGCAAACGGCCAACCGTCAGGTAAAATTGTTATGTTTGTAATACAAGGAGAAGTGTTTATATTTTCATCGTATTAGCGGGAAATAGACTCGATAATGTATTGTTCATAATAGCGCAGTAATAATCAAGTTGCTACGGCTATTTTCTTCTTTCTGACCCCTTTTTTTCGATTAATCGAGAGAAATAATAAATATTACAACGCGCAAAAACCTTTTAAAAAAACAACATAATGAAAAAGTTATGAAACACTCGAACAGTTTATCGAGGACACAGTGATGCTGCATAATATACGGGTTTTTATTTACAAAATTAACTACAAATGAGGGGGTCTCGGATAAAGCAATAAACCGCCGTAAGTATCTTTGGTATGATCGTAACTGCGGACATTTCCTCGGAAATATATCCGTGTTCGGACACAGTAGTTGGACATATTTCGGACCGTGTAATCGTAACTCCGAAAGATGTTAGCTGCTCGTGCAACTATCGACACTTTTCATTACTACAATACTTCACGGAATGACGTTTCTATGAAATAGTAAGTAATAGCGCCGATGAGATTTATTCAAATCTGAAAGAGTAATAGCAATTTAATACTTCGCAAAACGTAGTGTGTTATTCAATTCGGTGCGAACTAGTGCTGTTTACGCACAAGAAACACTTTATTCGTAAGAAATTTGCCCGGGGAAATGTACATATCAGTTCATTTTTTACAGACGCGTGACTTCTAAATGCAGAAATTCGTAAAATACTCCGAAAAAAGAATGAGCAGCTTAAGATTAGTTGTATATATAGTCGTAGTTGAAACAGAGATGTATATCCAACTTGTGGAGTCACTTTCCTTTTTATCCTTAATCTATCGTAAGCTCGTCGTCCGCGGATGCCGTTTGAATGATGGATAATCAATCATTTTGCTTTTCCGGACGGAAATTGCGAGCACTGCTTTGCAGTCGCAACCGTAGGCAAATAGCGATGTCTTGTCTCTTGCCTCATCGGGCACTGTGGGCACTACATTGCAGTTGCGACCATATTGTTGATGAGGATCTTTTTGTGGATGCAGCCCAACAATCGCAGACATGGATAAAAATACTTTTCTTAGTTTAAATATATATATAATATATTATAATCAGGTATAACGGCTAACAAGACATGAGAGCTTTCCTTTCCTTTAAGGTATCCTGTATATTTTATATCGTCTACACATTTATTTCCCTTCGCACTGCTAATTGCACGGGTTCTAGTACCGCGATCTTTTTTGACTGCCTTACTATCTCTCCATAGTAGTTCTGGCGGTTTCCACCTTCCCCGAATAACTTTCTTAGTGTCCTCAGTTTCCTTTTGTCCTACGTTCTTCCTTCTTGATGGGTAATCGTCCGCAGCTAACAAGCCCAATAAAAGAGTAAAGAAAAAAAAAAATCATAATTTTCATTATTAATAATACCGAAAATGACGTCTACCGCAATAATACATTGCTATATAATTCGGACGCCTTTCGAAGCCCATTCACGATGACCAAAATATTACAAAACCTGTTTGTAACGACGTTCATTTTTAAAAATTGCCATTTCTTCTCTGAAAGTGGCAAAATACTTTGTCGCATTAAGCAAATTCGCTGCTGCAATTCTCAGGCAAATGCGGTGAATTTCAGCTCGCCTGAAAAAAATAAATGTATATCGGCCGCCTATTTTTCCTCGTTGTTCTCGGGTTTCCTATTATCGCACTTAGTTCTCAATGATATCTTTTAGCGCGGGCCATTTCTTTCCCGATCGGCTTTCAGCGCACTACTGATGCTGGCAGAGGAAAGAATTAAAAGTATTCCCCTTTTCCACTTTAAAAAAACTCTTCTGTCTCATTACTTATCTCCTTAACATATTTGCTGGGAAACGTTCGACAGGTAAAATTGTAAAATTCTTGTCACTCTTTTTTGTACTGATACACAAGCCCCGCCCGCAGACACCTCATCGTCTACAATATCGCGCACGAGTATATTTTGTTACTGTTTTTAAGCTAAACGACTGCAGAATCCGCTGAAACCTTAGACCTTATGACCGGCAAGATATATCTTCTCGGCTCTTAATACGATTGTAGCCCTGGCTGCTGGACCTTATTATTATCATTATCGCCCACACTAAAAAAAAACAAAAAACGAGGCGTTACGCTTCTAACGTTCTTTACAAGAAACTCAATTAAATTCGTCAACGTTACCCCCCCCCCCCAGTTTCTACGGGAAACTGAACTACTTGGCCACCGTTGAAACTGCTTCTCGGTTTGTAATACGCTCAATTTTCTGTGCAACTAGCGATTTCCGAGAATACTGAAATTTCCCCGCTCCTCGTCGGTTCTTTACACATAAACACTGGTTGCGCCTTAATTCATCGCTCTGAACGCGCCTTCCAACTAACTGCCCCAGCCACTCTGCCTACACTTCATAGCGTTCGAGTTTAGTTCGCGTTGCCCAGCTCTCCGATACGTCGATTACAATAGCTCGTCAAAACATCTTTCCCTAATCACCTCTCTTCTTTTCTTTCGATTTCCGGTGAAATAGGCTAATAAAAATAACCTTCGACAATCTTCTCGCGACTTATTATTAATCAGTAATTATTTCTTTCGCGCCAATATCCCGCGATGGCGACGGAATCGTAACATTGTTTACTTCGCATCAATCATCATTGCATCCGCCTACAATTGTTTTTACTGTTTGCGATATCCTGATCCGATGTAAACCGGTATACTTTACTGCGTGCACAATGTGCGCAATATTTTTATCACTAATTTTGTAACTCGCTTCCTCCACCCTCCGTAAAATACGTAAGTAATTCTCCTTATGGTGTCGCATCACTTAGCGGAACGGAAACTGGCAGTAATTTTACAAATTTTCAAATACATTTTTTGTTTAAAATATTCGAAAGTATTCGAAAGTATTCAAAAGTATTCGAAAGTATTCAAAAGTATTCGAAAGTATTCAAAAGTATTCGAAAGTATTCAAAAGTATTCGAAAGTATTCAAAAGTATTCGAAAGTATTCAAACGTATTCGAAAGTATTCAAACGTATTCGAAAGTATTCGAAAGTATTCAAAAGTACGTGTATTCATCTTAATAAACTTCTGTGATCTTTCAAGCAATTTATAAATATGCATCTTATTATAAAATTAATAAAAAAAAAAAAAAAATTTCTACGATTTTTTCTTATATAACATTTTTAATTGGATCTACCCGGCGAAAAAAATATTTTTCCAACGTTCTTTTAAATTTCCGAATAGTGCGTTAAATCACGCGGTGTGTTTTCAAGTTATAAATTCCCGGTATCTTTAAAGGATAAGAGTTGTTCCCGATTTTTATTTCGGAGTAAATTTTCGGTTGTGTTGTTTAATCCTCCTACAGCTATTTCGATTGTACATCGCACAGTGTTAAAATCCTCCCCTAGCGGATAACTTCTTTTTCTAACAGATACGAATATGACTCTTAAATTACCGATTCTAACTTACCGTATTAGGTCCTTTTGCTCGAATTTGAATTGTTTCAACGGCAAAAAGAAATAAGAAAAAAAAAAGGGGGAAAAAAAGGGGGAAAAAGGGAAAAAAGGGAATGGTTTTTTTATTACGCGTTATTTTATTTTAGAAATTTTGCAAAGAATCATCTTTTAAGCCGACTAATTACAATTCTAAATGCGCGAGAATGATCATAATAACGGTGTTATTTTAATAAAAAAAAAAAAAATTAAAAGAAATTTCCGATTTAAAAGGTAAATATAACGATACCAGTTCTATATACCTATATAACGTGTCTTTCTCAAGAGATAGAAAGTTTATAACGTTGCAAGATAATAAAAAGTTAAAATGTGAGATTCGAAACTTTGCAGCATACTTCGGCTATGAAAAACACAATACCGTTAATTATTCTTCTAAATTAATTTTAAAGACAACAATAACAATTCAGAAGTGAACGAATTTTCTTCAAAATAATAAAAAGAAGAAAATCTCATTCTTTACGGCTTTCTTTTATAGCTTCGTTATTGCTTCAAGCTTATAAGACACAAAAAGGAGAAATCACGCTTGTTTCTTTTTAAGGGAATTCCCGGCTTATAAGAAATAACATTAGGCGTCAAAAACCTCGAACACTGAACATGGCTCGATGATCAGCACCATCAATTGAACTTGGGCTACACACGCCTAATTCTTACACTCCAATTGCGTCTTTCGATCTATTCTTCGGCCAACCAACTGCCCCCCTTTTGCCGCTCATTTTAATCGCCGAACCTATTGACGCGAGTCAAACTACTGTAGTTGTTTCGGTTTCTACCGGCATCTGTATATATTCTATAGTCTTCCATTCGACTTCATTAGGTTTTGCACCGCTCAAAACCACTTGCTGAATGTTACCTAGGTCGCAACAGATAGCATGACGTCACAACCTTTATTTTATCAGTTTCGCGTAGTATTTTCGATTAAAATTCTTAAGTAAAGAGTAAGTCCCATATATCGTTGACAAGGTATCATGGATTGTTAAGCTTTTCATAATGGTACTTAAGGTTCTAATGGATCTAAGGAGAATACTGGGGCCAGTTCCTTTCTCTCGACCACCTTTACTTTCCCACAGATATTTCTCTGATATAACCAATATTCAATTTCAGATTAGGTATAAACTTGAGAGCGACTTGGATCCCGTTAAAGTATGGAAAAGGGGATTTAATATACAATTTAGTTTTCTAGGAAGAATTCTGTTTTTTGGATCGCCAAAAAGTGTCAGACGTTTGATAATAATCAATAAAATGTATTAATGCGGAAGAGATTATATAGACTTCGCTAACTACACAAATACTGAACCATTTTTTGCCTGTTTTTATAAATTTTATAAAACTCGAATAAAATAAATAATTTAATCGCGGAATATTAAAAGATGCATACCTAAAATAGAGCTCTCCATGATCATGAAAATCAAGCATAATCAAACTGTTCGAAATATCGCTCATATTATTAATAATACACTGTCGCGGTTTAGAAATATGAACATTCGCAAATACATTATTGAATTCCTATAAATAAATAAAAACTTTAAATGCAATTTTAATCAGTTTTTGCTTTATAACTTTCTTTTTAGAGAATAAATATTTTTCCTCCTCCGTTAAAAAAATTATCTATCTCGTAATTCCGGCTTGAGCCAATGCGTGCATGTAATTGCATGTTGATATTTTAAATATCTGGAAAAATCCGAAATTTCCTTCGCTTAATTAAATTATCTATTGTTTAAAATTCAACCGAGTTTTAGATTTCGAATGCAACTCCAATACACGATACCCTGCGCTAGAAAAGCTTCTCTGCTTTAACATTATAAGCTTCAGTTCTACGATCTTTTTATTTTTCATATCCGATGAATATCCGTCGCATTTGTAATATTATAAAATAGATATAATTACGTTGACAATAAGTTGCAAGCTCGCAGCTCTTACCTTGAATTACAAAAAACGATACGATGGAATATTAATTTGCCTTAGATTGGGTAATGAAGAGAAGGACCCCGGTGGTCACTAGTATCGAGAGATGTTAACCCGTGGAAAGCTGAAAATGAATTGGTAGCTGTTGAACGATATTCGGCCAGATGAGGAAATAAGGTGCAGAATAGGTCTAAATTCGTCTTTATTAGATATTCGAAAATAACCTCACGCATCAATCAATCAATCAATTATCGACGAAATGTGCTACACGTATTTTATCATACGCGTGTGAAGTATTGAAAAATAAAATTGCACACGTAAGTCTCCCAGCCGTAGTCAGTCTAGCGCTGCATATTTATAGTGGCCTGATCCAGTGAAAAAGACTCAGCATCATTAGCAAGGGACCGAAACATGCAAAACATCATTACGGGGATAAGGAAGAAGAGCACTCATTCAGACCGCGTGATAGAGAGAAATTTCTTAACACCGTCCGTGTCTCAGCATATCAACAATCATCGTGTCCAGCACACACGAAGAATCAGATGATGGGGAAGCTAGGTGTCCGATTATCATTTAAACTCGTTTAAAAGAGCTTCAGAAATTTCCTAAAATCGCAAAGAATTTTTAGCAATATATAAATAACGATCATACGTGTTGGTCAAGCAGGTAGAAAAATCAAATGCGGATACGAGAAGCACATAAAATCGTTCGATAATAATAAAATTAATAAATCTAGATACATTAAACATCTAATAAAAAATAAACATAAACTTAACTTTCATTAGATAAAAAACTTGAATAGTCGTCTCGGCTTCCCGTAATCAGGGAAGCTTAATGAATATAGCTGAAAATTATTATACAAATAAATATTAAGATAATAATTACTCTTAAATGATCATAATAATAGGCCTCTTTTTAATATAAATCTTTAACTCGTTTTCAAGTTTGTATATATATATATATATATGCCTAATGTTTGTTTTGAATATTTTGGCCGTTAAATTCGTTGTTACGTTGTAAATAAAATCTCGCCTTTGAATTTTTACATACTTTACCGCCATCAGCCTATTATTCTCGTGTATATACATATGTGGTCACAGTATTTCTCTGCAGTTCTGGTTTTAATCAGGTACACACTCGGTATTGTTAGCTAATGGTGGGCTATGCCCGAAAGCGTTTCTTAAATTGAGATATTTTAATTTGAATTTATTAAAACATAAATTAATTTATACTTATTTTCGTTTATTATTGAGTGTAGTCTTGCTTGTGTACGCCTGCGTTGTATATAATAATTGCCTAATACCCTATGCCTGTGTCTGTATAGCTGAGATGTACGAATAGGTAGTCGCCGACGCTCAGGAATTAAGTATGACACTATAAAGAAGAAAGAAAGATTGAAATATTTATTTATTTTATATTTATTTTTTTTTTTTTTTTTTTTTTTTTTTTATTTTTGCGTACAATCTGTCCCTGAACGGGTCAATAAGTAGCACTAATGTTTTACGGTATTATCATTAGATGCTGCCCATTAGCAGCCATTCTCTGTATATGTATATTAATTAATAACGATGTTGTAGATCCATTTGACCATATCTTTTTAAACGTTTGAATTCTGTGGGATTTCGCTTGAGGTTGGCAGCCAGTCGATTGACATGTTTCTGGAGTCGCTGCATATATCTACCACTGTGTGTTCTGACCGTTTCTTTTACATCAGGCATGTGGAGATCCTTATGTAAATCAGTATTACAGATATACCACGGTGCTCCAACGATGTTGCGCAATACCTTAGACTGGAAACGCTGGATAGTTTTCAGTCTGGAGTTGCTGGCGGTTCCCCAGATTTCTATTCCATATGTCCATATAGGCTTCAAAATAACTTTATATATTAACAGTTTGTTTTTAACTGATAAGAATGAATTTGTATGCATTAGCCAGTTCATACTCCGTAGTTTGAGCTCAAGTTGTTTCCTTTTGGCTAAAATATGGTTTTTCCAAGTTAGCCTTTGATCCAGGTGCAGTCCTAAATATTTTACGGAACAGGACTCAGGAATTATTTCGTCGTTAAAGCGGATTGGTGTATTTCCCTTAATTCTGTTTAGCGTAAACAAGACATGCGTAGATTTAGATTCGTTTACTCTGATTTTCCATGCTTTACACCAATTCTCTATATGCGTAATGTGAGTTTGAATATGCTCCACAGCAACATTAGGGTCATGATGGCTTGATAATATCGCCGTATCATCCGCGAACATAGAAGTTATAGTGTTAGCATTGTCTGGGAAATCGGAAGTGTAAATCTGGTATAGTACCGGACCGAGTACACTGCCCTGAGGCACACCGGAGTGTATACTATATATTTCAGAGTGCTCATCGTTAAAATTCACCTGAAAGTATCTGTCCGTTAGGTAAGATTTGAATAGTGTATAATATTGATGTGGTAGATTTTTCTTTAGTTTAAATTGTAGACCTATATGCCAGACTTTGTCGAACGCTTTTTCTATATCCAGGAATAGCGCATTGCAATATTTTTTTTGTTCGAAACTGCTGTTGATAACTTCAACTAATCGATGAATTTGTTCTGTCGTGCCATGTTGTTTTCTAAACCCAAATTGCCAGTCAGGTATTACCTTATTTTCTTCAAGTATTGGCTTTATTCTTCTTAAGATAAGTTTTTCAAATAGCTTAGAAGTAATGGGTAAGAGACTGATAGGTCTGTATGATGATACTTCTTCCTGCGGTTTGCCTGGTTTTTGTAACATTATTATGGAGGCGAATTTCCATTGAATGGGGTAATAGCCGGTACGAATTATTGCATTGAAAATATATGTTAATAATGTTATCGCTTTTCTCGGTAAGTTTTTCAGTTCTTTTGCAGTTATTAGGTCATATCCAGGGGATTTTTTTGGTTGAAGATGTTTTTGTATGTAAGATTTTACTTCCATTGGTGATACCGGTTTTATAGGTGGACACATTTGGAATGGCGCTTGTAGATAATTGTATATGTGGTCATCATCGCGAGTTATCATGCTGTTGTGGTCAAGGAAAACTTCAGAGAGGTATTCAGCGTATATTTTGGCTTCTATTCTTCACTCAATTATTCAAATTTTCACATTTTTCGCTTATCAACGATTAAAGAACGAATAATTTCATCCTTTTACCTACCATACCGAACGAAATATTCGAATCAATCGTCCATTTTGAATTTTTCTCGCCAAGTCGAAACGCAACTTTTACATCTGTCCACTTTGGAGCCTGTTAATGGTAACTACCCAACTTTCTTAAATACAAAGTCCTCGCGTTAATTTTTTTTTATTATTAATTTGTTTTTATTCAACCATGATTGAATTTAAAAATAATTTACATATTTTATTTTCTTAAAAATTATTCGAAAATTTCAGCAATTGAGTAAAGAATAAAATATAGAATTTATAAAAACACGGCCATCTTTCATTCTTTAAAATTCTCGCATTATTCGCTGTCACCTATTCGAAGAAAATTTCCGATAAATCAAAGTTAAAGAAGAAAAAACAAATAGTTTTCATCCGTCCAACTGCAATCCCCTTTGATTCTTAATATGAAATCGAATTATAAAATATTATACCGCTCTGCCATTTTTGTTTGCCTATGTTGACACATTTTTCTTATATACCGCTCGCGGTTGCCATTCAATCGCCTTAGCGTGAAGTGTATTGTAATTATATATAATCGGTGTACGATGCGAACATAGTAATTAGCCTATTATAGTCTTATTATAATGGCGCTAGAAATGCGCCTAAGAATTAGAAACATCGATATGTTATTCAGAAGCTCCTATTTGTTCTTTTGTTAATTTTAATCGATTTTTTGTAAATCACTTGTATCGCAAAAATATTGAGATTCGCAAACTGTTTCAGATAGCGAATATCAATTTAACATGTTTACTTTTAAACGGATCTGAATAATTTATTACCGCGTACATTTTCCGTTTTTTGTCGATTACACTTTCTTCGATTTAATAAAAGTTTAAGAAATATGCGGTTTACCGCTTCAAACCGGTCGTCGTCTGTTCGTGTTCAACTCTTACTATCGCATATTTGTTATATGATTCGTATCTTATATTTACCTACATTTATGTGTGCATGTATATATATATATATATATATATATATATATATATATATATATATATATGTGTGTGTGTGTGTGTGTGTGTGTATGTAACTGGGTTCCCAAAAACGTCTCTAACGATTTTGGGATTTTTGGGGTCTAAAAATGGAAGTATGTCGAGGCTTTATCGTAGGGAAAATTCTATAAAACGATCATTTTTTAAACGGCCATAGTATCTTTAGAGTTTTAAAAGTAAGCAGAACAGCTATTTACACCATGTTATAAAAAATAATACATTTATTTATCATTGCTAATTAAAAATAGATGGGGGCATAATATCTATGTTCCGCGATGACGCATATTTCTTTGTACAACGGATTTAAGTATTATGCCAATTCATAATAGGTATCTATATGCAACGTAATAATCTTGTTACACTCCAACAGCAATATTTTACTGTTATTCGTTTTTTCCGAGGAAACAAACATAAACGTATAAAACTAACAGTCCATACAGTAAGAGTTATATTCTTATTTTTACATGTGCTTAGTATTTTTCGCTTTTTGTCACTTCACCGGAGTTATATTTTCGAATAAGTGTACGTAAGTATAGAATCACTTGTTTTTTTATATTTTTCCTTGGAATATAGACGCATTGTATTTTTTCACGCGATCTTGTTATATCCAACTTTTGGAATACTTGACTTTTGCCAGATAATTTATGTTCTAAAAGTAGTCTGTAAAAATAAAGCAACGTCCTAGAAAATATTTTGTCATTTCTAAACCAGCAGGGGATATATTTGAAACCGTATTTACTGTGTACAGTGAAATCACTTTTAAGCTACGTTTTTGTGCACCCGAAATCTGATGGATAATTGTTTATTTTATCCGCATATTCCGTAATTCCAGACACTTAATCTTAGGATTTCGTATGAATTGCAGGGATGGTGCATCCTATTGCACCTGCCGATGAGTACTTCCGCGTTAAATTTTTTCTGTTATTATACGAAAATGTGTAAATTCTTTAACCGGTTCAAAAACTTCGCATTTACAAGTGTTATTGATCAATCTTTTATTACGGATACATTCTGACATCGTAAAAAATAATTCTCAAGGTATATAAGTTCCAGATCTACTTAGTGCTCTCTGATTCTCGACTTTTCGTTAAAATTAGTTAACGTTATCTAAACCTTCTTCTCTAATAATGATTCCGCAATAGGTACCATGTCCAAGGCAAAATCACATTGGCAGAACAGCTACCTGTACCTTAATATTCCTATTGCCCTCCTATAAAACAACAGTGGGCTGGAATCGTATTGCATAGTTAACCTTTTCATTTCAACCGAAAGTATCATTGATGTTCATCGCAATGGGTTTAATAAATTTAAGAGCGATTCATTTATATCTTTTTTTTTTTTTTGTTATACACGTTTTCCGGTTATATACATATAATTTTAATAACCCGACACCGTAAATTAAACCATCCGAAAGTGCAGAAATTTATTTAAATCCTATATTTAACCTAAAACACGTTCGCCAATTAGTGGTCGACAAACTTTCGATAAAATGCTTTTTAAAAGTCCTTTCAAAAATTTGCAAAACTTTTTTTTTTCGCATTCACGCTAATGGGAAGAAAAAAAAAATTAATTACAACGTAATTCTTAGGCTACCCACCATTAGAAAAAATGTCCCAATTTTATGTAACGTTTGTTATATTTTGTAGGATTTTTGTGATTATATTATTTTTTTTTGTTGATGCCTGTAAGAATTACGTTGTAAATTTTGATCATTTTATACAAAGTATAGAAGAGAAAGAGACAGAAATGAAAGCAAAAGGGGTCACGGCCCCTTGCGAGACCAAAATGGCCGAGTTATATATATATATATATATATACATATGTGTATATAATGGAAGATTGCAATCATCATTATCATCAAGTCCATTATTCTACGTAAGGACGTGGTAGCATCATATTCCTTTTACCGTTTCCTTACATATTTATTTTGATCCTTTGGAGATTGTTGCAAGCAGCATCAGGACAGAGGTTATCACAAAGTATGGCTGTATCATCCGCAAACGTCGCTACTAGGCTTCCTTCGAGCACTGGGAGATCTGCGGTATATATTAAGTAAAGGAGTGGATCTCCAAAGTTCAATCAATGAAATATCCGCATGGTGTAAGCAGTGGCGGATAAAAATCAACGAGGAGAAATCAAAACGTGTACTTTTCACCAACAGAAAGATCCTACCTAAGGACGTTACCATCAATCATAAAATATTGCCACCAAGTGACAGTGTCAAATACTTAGGCATTCATCTTGACAAAGAATTAACCTGGAAAAAACACATCCAGACTAAACGGAATGAATTACAATTAAAAGTACGGCAGATGTACTGGTTAATTGGACGCCGCTCTAAGTTATCATTAGAAAATAAAATGCTAATCTATAAACACATTTTAGCCCCAGTATGGAAATATGGATGTCAAATTTGGGGCTGCAGTGCCAGGACAAATTTAGCAGTAATACAACGGCTTCAAAATAAAATATTAAGGATAATGGCAAATGCTCCTTGGTTTATATCCAATAAAACCCTTCACAGTGATCTAACCGTTTCGTATGTTGCTGACGTTATAAGAGAAGAAGCGACGAAACATGCTATGCGATTACACGATCACCCAAACAGGACAGCAGTCAATCTGCTCGATAATTCAACTGAAGTACGACGGTTGCGGGGAATAAAACCACTAGACTTAGTAGAATAAATAATTAGGTATCCCTTTGCTGGAAGGAATGCCGTTCAAGTGATTTAAAGTCAAAACTTCCTCCGATAGCTCTAGCAGCTAGGTGTGGAAAAAAAAAAAAAAAAAAAAAAAATTATTTTGATCCATTGCTACGCGGAATGCTTCTGACCACTTGTACCCAGTTAGTGTATTTACTTGATCAGCCCTTCATAGTGGATATCTTCCTCTGGGACGTTTTTCTTGCACCTTACCCTGTATAATGTTTCTTTCCGTGTTATTTTATGTTCCTGGCTATGTGACCGAAGTATCTAATCATATTCCGATTTATTTCCTACAGAATCCTGTTTCTATCTTCAGCTCCTCTAGAGTTGTTTTTTTTTTTGGTTCGCCATGCTATCCACGCTATCCGTAGCATTTTCTTCTGTATGCCTCCATCGCAAAAGCATTTATCCGAATTGCATCTCTTTTTTTAATGGTCCAAGATTCTGATGCATATTTCGCAATGAGGAAGATCAATGTGTTCACTAATTTTAACTTGGTGTTCTTCGTTATATTTGTATCCTTCCATATTTTTTTTTAGTTTCGATGTTGCAGCTCTCTCCGTTATTGCAATGCGTTTGCGGATTTCTTTTTCACATTCTCCTTGTGTTTATAGTCTGAGATCCAAGGATAAATAAATTCGTCTACTGCTTTAATTTCTTTCGTTTGCGGTTGATTCCTCGAGGCTCTGTCTACTATCGTTATCTTTGTTTTCGCCTGATTCACTTCCAAGCCACACTTTCCGCTAATGACCTTCAACTTATTTATGAATTCCGTTAATTCTTCGTCGGGTAATGCTATCAGTACTATTTGCAATACTGAAGCTAGAATTAACGATATCGCTTTCAAGTTCGTTAAGCAACATTTCAATTTGGACTAACACATTTGTAACGTTTACGGAAAAAGAAAAAAAAAATATATTTCATTACAGTGATTATCGTTGGCAAGTTATTTCTCTCATCATTTTCCGATTGATCAGAATATTTTATTAAAAATATACTTTCGTAGGTAAAAAAAAAAAAAAAAAAATTAATAATAATAACATATATTAATAAAAAACAAACTAAATAAATTTATTATTACGCCCTTTCATACGTTATCTCTCTCCGTTTTACGAAATAAAAGTAAGAAGTTTTTTAATTTTTCGGAAAAATGATGATGTTGCACGGGCATCTTAAGAAATCTCGGTCGGTTCGTAGATGCGTGACTGCGCGTATTGCAGGAAAATGTTTCTACTCCGCGTTTTCTTTTTGTTAACAAAGTCTTTATTACATGTACACATGTTCATTCACTGCGAAAATGCTATTGTAAAGATTAAACATCAATTGACCATTGATTCGAATAATAAGAATAACGCGTCGATTTTGCAATTCGATGAAAAATAGTCTGATGAATGAATGAATGAATGAATGGTGGTGCCTCTGATTAAAGAATATAATGAGAAACTAACAGAGTTTGCCTTGAAGATTGAGTAGTTCGCTTTTTGTTATTTAACATCGAGATTTCAAAAAAGAAAGAAAATTCAAAAAAGGGAACGTAACGAAATATCACATTTCATTAAAACGATCTTAGAGGAAATTTTCCAGTTGGACGGAGTAATTAAGTTACGGGAGGGGTGAATTTAACGACAAAAAATTCATCGGCGACGACCTTCGGACGTGATTATCTTTACATAAGCACGCGTGCGCCGGTTTTTTCAGGTAAGTGTGTTAACGTGTTAGCTTACCGCATCGTAGCACACTTACACATGCATAAAAGAGACGTCTAGAGAAGCATTAATGTTGTATATTTAGCGCTTTTATGGACCGGCTATAGGTGTCTTTATTATCAGCTGACTGCTGGTGGGTGGAGGAATATTATTATCTACCGGTAATGGCGGAAAAGACCGAAAAAGGGAATGATAAAAACATCTCCGATAAATGAATCATCGCGCTGCTAAAAGCAAAATTAATAATAATTACCTCTATTATTAATTCGCTCTTTTCGTAAATCTGAATTTTACATTAATTGCGCGCAATTTCAATTGCAATTGCAAACGGCGATAAACATTAAAATAACACCGGGATTTCCGTTCGATAAAAGTGTCTAAAAAATCGCTTTGGAAAGAAAGAACGGTTTGATGAATAATGAACGCTAATAAAGTAACACTCTCGATAATGAACTCGATTAGCTTCCATCAAATTTACAATCTGTTCGAAGTAGCTTGCCCTTTTTTTTTGGAAAAATTTCTTTCGCATTATTTCGATAATTCCAGGAATTGAAATATATCGAGAGACTTTGATGAAACTGTTTCATCGTCGGAAAATATTCTAGAATCAATTTTGTAAGATGTACACCTCTACACAAATGGCGCGTCGTTGGCAGCTAGATTAGCACCTTTTTATCTTTTTTCGTCATTCCTCTCAAAAAAAAAAAAAAACAAAAAAAAACCCTTACTACCACTACACAACTACCGTAAATCTACTCGATGATAGGATTGATTTTCATTGCGGAGCCTGTCGCAAAATGTTATTTCAAATTTTTCAGATTAAACTCCGACCGTCTAATTTTTAAATACTCCTAATATACATACATGTATATCACATATTCGATTGGTAAATTGTTCCAAGTGGCGCGCGTGTTATTATTGTAATTAATTTGTCGCCGAGGAATATATCGCGCTAGTATTATTTCACTTTAGATAGCCTTGCGAGTGGAGTATCAAACGTCGTGGTACTTAATAAATGTAATTTCGTTCCTAATTTGTCGCGTCCATTTCAAGTCCAACTTCTGTTACACCTCTCGCATTTCGCCTTCCACCTACCGGTTTCCTTCATTCTGTTTAGAGATTTTTCGTATATATTAATTATTCCTTTTTTTGTTTTTTTCGTAATTAAACATATCAATTTACTCTAAACAGTGCGAACATCAGTTCCAAGTAGCTTTTATGAATCCTTATTATACCTATATATTCTTTAATATAATCCACCGGAGGGAAATAGGGGCCATCGGGGGGGCCTCCGCTCCTGATATAAGGAAGATCTGATACTAAAAAATCTCTTTGTAATCGGATAAATGAGTACGAATATAGCCTACGGCTTTCGAATCATCAACATTTCTTCACCCACGCTCTTCTTAAATACAGTTTTGCGACTACTTAAACTAGTCCTACCAGTTCTGACCTGTGAAAACTATTGATATCGTTTGATAAATAATGTTTCGGATTAATTTAAAATATCAAAAATTTGGAATAGAAAAATTACAATATCGAAGAACAAAACACTCTCGGTAATAACTATATAAAACGCGATGTTTACACTTTTACAAAAATGGCGAACGAGCCCTGAAGAGGGCTATTATTTTCAACAGAATAATTAAGAAATTCAGATGAAAAAACGTTAAATCACAAGATGCGCGACAAAGTTGACAAACAAAAAAACCCGAACTATAAACGATAAACAAACAACTTCTAATCGCTTCCTGATTAAACTTTCAAGTACCTACGTTTCATTATTTGTTAGTCCTTTGTGCTGGGTAAATGTTCTGAGTTGACGTGCCCAAAGAAAAAAAAAAAAAAAAAAAAAACGAACTTACTACAACAACTCAAGTGGTAAGGGCGATGATGCTAATTCCCGGACGTTTTAATTTTGTGAAATTATGATGGCTAATTTTTGATCGGTGAATAAACGTCATCTGTAACAGATGATTAATTTTCATCCAATATTTACGTTTTATTCGCTTTTCTCTTCGATTGAATTGAGAATTTTTTGCCAATTTCAGTATAATACGAATTATGTGTAACATCTGTAAAACTTTTTATTGCTCGTTATTATCAATTGTGGTTGTGGAAAACATAAGTGGATTTGTGATAACTGTTTTACATCATTTTCAGGTTCATTCTTCTATATCTGCCTGGTGCCGAATAATTTAATAATCGAAATAATCTCAGTTTTGTTTTCTTTTGATTTTTCTTAATAACGGTAGAGAGAAGACAATAATGTGTAATTTTATTATTACATTTCATATTGACTTTTTCGTGTATATTTTAAGATTTATACTGAATCATATTTTTTTAGTTGCAATGGTGTTTACATCTAAATTCATTCACTATATTTTAATTTACGGTAGTACGTAAGAACTTATTTTCCTTCATTAAGCATATTTATATTGCACACTAAATGAATCCTTAATTTGTATAATTTGTTTAAATATTCTTCTTTAGCGGACATTAAATTTTCTCTGAACTTTAATACCTATTTTGTTTATATCTTTCCAACTATGTATATCAAATATAGGAGACATAAATCTTAATCTATTTCTCACGTTTTTTTCTCAATCTGTAACTATTTTTTAATTAATAAACTTAAAGATTTAATAAAAAATGGAATTAGAATGAGATGTTTTCTTCGTTTTTTTTTTTTTTTCACTTTAATTAGATACATATGTTGTAAACTGTAAAACACAATCCACTTATAAAGTAAAATGATATATTTAAACAACGCTGACTTTCGTAGTTTCCTTTTTTTTTCTTTTATGTTGCGCAGCGGTAAATAAAAATTACTGACCAGATCTAAAATAAATAAAACTTAAACACGTATCTTTACTGGCAAATATTATTAAAAGCGAAATCGTTAAGCGAATACGGTTGTATAAAAAAAAATATCACAAAAAAATTTAAAATCAAAATTAAAATTAAAATTAAAATAAACATAGTTTAACATTGTGCGTAACACTTTTCTTGTTGGCCATCAACGACATCAGACGAGCCATCCGACCGCCGATACATTTCAGCCTGTTTGCAGATGATCTGACAATAACCCTTCAATCGTCGTCGCCAATCAGAGCAAGCGTAATCTTGCAACGGTGCATCAACGAAATAGCTGAATGGGCATCAACGCGAGGATTCAAATTTTCTGCGGAAAAAACGATTTGTATGGACTTCCACCGAACCACCAAGTGCAGCCAGCACCCTGAAATTTCCCTCTACAACTCTGACCTTCAGTTCCAGGACACAGTGCGCTACCTTGGAGTAACGTTCGATAGCAAACTGATATGGAATGCACACATCAAGAGCCTTAAGAAGTCTACCATAAAGGCCCTGGACGTGCTAAAGAAAGTTAACAATAGACGCAGTGGAGGCGATCGAACAATGCTATTATTGCTATACAAAGCGCTTATTCGCTCTAAATTAGATTACGGCTGCCTGGCGTTTGGCTCCGCGGCCCAGGGTCTACTGGCGTCTCTGGATGTCATCCAACACTCAGCCATCCGAATAGCCACCGGTGCGTTCTACACCAGCCCCACAGCCAGTCTCAACAGCGAGTCCAGCCTACTTCCTTTGTGCTTCCGACGGCAAATCCTGGCAGCCAATTTCCTTACTTCTACCCTTACAACCCCAAACCTCCCATTTAATGAACTTCTGTATGACTCTCCAAGCCATAGCCAAATTTCGTCAAGCAGTCCCAGCTACTCTACTAACCTCAAAAACCGTTTTGAATCTGCAGTCCCTCAATTTTGTAAATTCATTCGAAACCCCCCGCTTTGCCCAATATATACTGACCCTCCTCCTTGGCTTCTCCAACCCCTTCACATGAATCTGAACCTGACACGGCTAACGAAATCTACCAATCCCCCCCATGTACTGGTCCAGTATATCAAACTGGAAATTTCCAAATATAGTGGCGCGGTGTGCTGTTTTACGGATGGCTCAAAATCTGGAGGCCGTGTGGGGTCTGCCTTCTCAGTTCCCCCCGCCACCCATCGCTTCCGTCTTTCCAAGGTGTGTTCCATATTCTCAGCCGAATCATTTGCCATTTTCAAGTGCTTGGAATTCCTAACAGCTGCTCCACCTCACTCCAAATACCTTATCCTCTCCGACTCGCTCTCTGTCCTAAAGGCACTTTGTAACTGTCACACCGACAACGCGCTGTTACAACGCATATTACTTCTCCATGACCTCCTTAGCAAATCCCATGTCTCGATAACTTTTATGTGGATCCCCAGCCATGTTGGCTTGCCGGGCAATGAGGCCATTGACCGAGCTGCTAAAGAGGCCTCCACACTCCCTCTTCTCACCTCCCGGTTTGTTTCCTCTAACGATACTAAGCAATTCCTGAGATCACGCATAACCAAATCTTGGGTCCGTGCATGGAAGTCCAACCATCAAAATCAACTCCTCCCCGTAAAACCTAATCCTCTATCACACATATCCTCTCCGTTCCGATCAAGAAAGAATAATATTATTCTTACCAGACTCCGCATATCCCACACAAATCTTACCCACTCTTACCTTCTACAACGCATGGACCCTCCTCTCTGTCCCTTTTGCCTAACAGCTCAACTCCTTATCCCCCATATTCTAACATCCTGCCAGGCACTTACAGCACTCAGAACCCAGCACAGCCTCCCCGCCTCCCTACCTCAGCTCCTATCTCAATCTTCCTCACATATCCATAGTGTTTTCCGGTTCCTGCAGTCGCTTAAGCTATTAAATCTCATCTAGACTCCAGCCAGCCCCTGGGTGCATATGGCCCGTTAGTGCAGCCTGCGCCCGATCAATCGTATGATAATAATAATAATAATAATAAATCTACTATTAAAAGATAGTCTACTTGAACTTAACAATTCGCATTAGTCTTCCTTATTATATGCTAGT
The DNA here is from genome assembly GCA_039619475.1 of Icerya purchasi. NCBI lineage: Eukaryota > Metazoa > Arthropoda > Insecta > Hemiptera > Monophlebidae > Icerya > Icerya purchasi. Next base: position 291,531,573 of record CM077115.1, on the reverse strand, counting down.
TATACGACACAATAGTTGTTTACGGTTGATACATTCCGTTCGTCAATGGGATGTATTAATTGATCTTTTAGCTTTATTTTTCCAAACTCCAAATGTGTAATGTAAAATCTACATATTCATTACGAAAATAAAAAAAATAAGATTTTCGCATTTAAAAAACCAAAAAGCGAATTATATCGAAAAAAAAAAGGCAAAAAAAGAAACATGCGAGCTTAATTTATACATTCCTCGGGTCCCAAATATTTTTACTTTTTTTAATTTATGCGCATTTTTTTTTTTCTTCTGATAGTAAGTTAATCATGTTTCCAAATTTTATTTTATATATGTATATATATATATGTATTATTATATATTTATGAGTTTATGTGTAGGATATATATTTTTTTTTTGGGGGGGGGCGCTTTAACTATGAACATGAATCCAGCGTAAGTGAAATTTTTGAAATGTCAATGTTCTGCCCGAACGAACGCCACACGATAGTTGGCTTTAGGAGATAACATATTATATGACGAATATAAGATGTATTGTTTCTCGATAATTTTCAAGTTAGATTTCTACTTTTTATTAATTACCTGTTAATTACATTTATTTTCGTAATTTTTCTTTCAATTACGGGCCATATACGGCTGCAGTGAAATGCTGAGAAAGAAAATAATTTTGTTAACGATGGTACAGTGAAAAGATGTTTTAAAAGTTATTGGGAAAGAAAGACTAGTCGTCTAAATAAAGAACCGCTAGTGCGTGGAAAGGAATGGTAGCCAAAGATCAAAGATAATGAAGAAAAATTGACATCCAGTCTCAGGCAACGACGAGGCTTGTTTCTTCTGATTCGTTTGAACAAAAACCTGATATGTTTTATTCGATTTGTAACCTTGAAAAGTGTGTACCTACGAGTTTATATTTGAAATATGTATAGATATACACATATTAAGAAATTCGATTCTTTCGCGTCCCTTTGAATGAAAAAATAGAAAATTAAAAAAGTTTAGAACAGAGATAGCTTTTTTATTTGCGCGCAAGAAATTTCGACTTTTTATAAGAAAAAATTTCAGTAATAATCAGAGGAATTTTCTCGCTACCATTTTTAACTCATCTCGCAAAGGAAGTAAGGAAAATTAAAATAAGCTCCTTCGATGCGCAGTGCGGATTTTTTTTTTTTTTTTGTTTTCCTTCTTTCTAAAGTAAAAGAAAACTATGTCTTGACTGCCGAACTAAATAGGAATTTTTATTTTAATCTCAGTACCTATATTTCGCGACAATAGCTTTTGGATTTTTTAATAGGCTTCGAGTGTACACGAAACATTAAAAAAAAAAAAAAAAAAATTTTTAGCGATTGCGGAATTTATCATTTACTAACACTAGACTGAAAATGAGTCTGAGATGGTAAAAGCGCTAGAAGGAAAATTAGTTTGAAATAGTGTCACTCTCTTTCGCAAATGAATTTGGTAATGGAAGTATTTCTCTTGTTTGGAGAAACACTTAGCTTTTGAAAATTCTTTTAATATTGAACTGGCCTACTGCAAAAAGCTGATATGATTGTAAAGAAGTTGTAACTTTAATGCACTTCACACGATTCTTTGCTACTGAGTTCGGTAAAAATAAAAAAATAAATGAATACGTATGTGCGACAGATTCAAAGGAACATTATAAGAAGAATTACCTCGTTTAACATACAAAGCTTATTTTCGTTCGTGTCCATCTTTGAACGCAACAAGAGCGACACGGTCTGGAAATTTGGTTTGTTTTTTTATTTATTTTGTTTAATAATTTGCCGGTCGTCCCACGAGACACTAGCCCAACATAAAATTATATCGTTTATTCGTACAATATTGTAACATCAACTTAATTAAATAATACTTTCTATTACAACGAAAAAAATGTTAACTTAAATATTACTATAATACAAAACAATTTACACACTATACTCTAACTTTTGTTACCACCACACTCTCGTTAATTTTTATCGTTTAACACCATCGTCTGAAGTAATATTTTCTATTACAATACCTTAATATCCGAATTTGTTATATTACAATAGTGTAATACTATACACTCTACACTATAACACAACTACCACTCTCTCATTAGCAACTTAAATCTGGAGATAGTAACGAGTCTCGTGTCAACCTAGGCAATGTTGTAACAAGTGGTTTTTATTATGATTCCGTTTGTTATTATTTATATATTACTCTTTGCACCACGCTATCAACCAAAGTTTTTCCATCTCTCTCGAAATTCTTTTCACCTTGAATTTCCTTTGCCATCTTCCCCATTAAAATTTTATCAATACCTCTTCATCTCCACCGTATCTGTTCCACTGTTAATCCCCACATTTCTACTTGATAGTGATTTCGTCGCGAAAAACAGCGATCGACAAAAATCAACTTTTTTTTCATTACACGATGCGAAATTAATTATTTTTTCCTTTTTTTTTTTTTTTACCATACCAGCATTTCATTTAAATTTTTTAATCTACAAGTCTTCGGTCACTTCGATATTTTATATTATAATCAATCGAAAATAAGCGCTATGACGACGATATTCTGATGCGTATTGTTCCGTGTTAATATTGTTTAAATAAGACTCTGTTCCTCCACGATTATTTACAATATATACTGCAAAATGGAATTGCACATTTTAATCGAATAAAAGCCGTTAATCGCGTGATTATATTTGAGAAAACGTATCTCTGTACACTAAATGAGATTTTTTTTATGTGCTCACTGCGAGTTCGTTAAACTGATATTAAATATTAGCGGTTAGAAAACCAATAAAAGTTACACAATAAACAAAAGAAAACATACGAAACAGGCATTCGGCTAATAGTGCACGTAATCGAATAAAACCTATCGGCGTCATCTAAAAGTCTGTGACTAATATTACACGAAACTCTCAAACTTTGTACACTACTGCCTGTGAATTATAACATCAATGAGGTGCGATGTATATAACAGTTTAGACTAAAACCAAAAAAAATGCCTATACTTTTATTTCTTTTTTTTCTTGTAGAAAAACGAGATAATTCAATATACACCTAATTTTTGGACGTCTGTGCAAACGAAACACGAATTATTTCAGTACAGTATGTTACTTCAGTCAAATATAGAGTCTGTCAGCCAGTGCAATCAACGATCCAGAGTAATAACTTAAGTGAACGCAAATTTTTCTGAATACGCTTGATTCCACTAGATTTTTGCATTTTTTTATTACGTTATCGGTGCAAATAAAAAAAAATTTTTAAAAAGCCGGCACTAGCGATAATTTTTCTGCATTTTCAAGCCGGTTCTACGCGAATGAAACACCGCTGTCTACAGTAGCTCAAAAGCCTTGCCATGGGAAGGGGTTACTTAGCGTCTGGTCTGTAAGAATTGATCGATTCAAAACAGATTTCATTCGGTTTTTGCGTCTTATTTATAATTATTTGGCCACAGCTTTTCTTAATTGTGTTTAATTTTTAAATTTTGTATACACCGATTTATAATTGTAAATGTACGGATATGTAATACTTCCGTTTTTATGTTTTGTTTGAATATATAAAATATGTAGAGTAAAAAACTGTTTTAATTTAAAATTATCGCTGGACATTATTATTAGGCAGCGTAACTTCAACGATGAAAAACCCGTTGCTCACTTAATAAGCGGTTGTTCTTAATCTATTGTAATATAAATAATTTTTGCATCGCCGATCGAATTAAAATAATTCTCGCATCGGGCAAATTATAATAACCGTTGTAATTTTGAAATCGATTAATGAAAAAAAAGGAGACTTCAATATAGGCCAGAAAGCTTCAATCTGACGAGGAGATATTCCTTTTTTAGCCCATATGAAATGCACGCTATACCGCATGAAAGATAACAAGATCTACCGAGAAAAATAAATGGTTCGCAAAATGTTGCAAATTAATCGATTTTTTCTTTCGCTAAACACTCTTTCCGACTGTAGTTTTCTTTTTAAAGGTAAAATTAAAAGCCAAAGTTTAAGGTTTTTTTCGTGTTTTATATAGTTCGATCGATCGTGATGAGATAGTTCAGTGTGTGTGCGTGACGTTTGGACGGAAACGTGTGGGTCGATCTGAATTAGTAGTCGGTCGGAGACAAGCGCTGCATTCGCTGCGAGACGCGTTTAATTTATTACGACTAAACTAGTTCGGAAAATTGTTTAAATTTATATTTCGTTCGTCAACTGAATAGGCGGTGGCGGTGACGATAGCAGCGACGGCGCTGGCAATGGCGGCAAGTTTTACTACCAGTAATATTTTACACTTAAATAACCTAATCAAAATGAGTCACTGCAGTTCTCGTCGAGTCTTACTGTGTCCCTGCGAACGGCAACAAATAAAAAAGAACCGATACGATAAATTCTGTCGGCAGGCTGCTGTCGGCCCTGATCTGCTGCGTACTCCTACAAATAAATTACGATTAACCGGCGACCCCGCTTACGAATTTCCGAGCAAAACCGGAACTGAAGGCGACGTAGCGCGCAAGGCAGCGCTTTCCGTGCAATCCACGCGCAGATGCATAAGATTTGGAAATGTATCAACGGACAATAATCGGCGCGGACAGACACAGGACGCTTATACAATCGCACTCTCGACCAAGTACTGACTTGCACGTAGCGCAAACCTGCGAATGGCCGTGCTTTATCGTTAAGTAAACTTCATCGGAACTCGAGACGCACCTTTGATGATGCATGTAAACAAAACGTCGCGCACACCTATTACTACTGTCAGCAGTCGACCGGGCAATAAAGTCACAGAAAAGACAGGAATTCAATAGAAAAAATAAAAGCTGTTCCAATTAAACCCATTAATCGCCCTCCCTGTTCGTGGAGACACAACACCATCCTTTCGTGTGTGTGTGTGCATTGTGTGCTGTTTTGTCTCTGTTGATGACGAGGCGATGTTAGTAGTATGTAGCCCATTCGACTGGAACAATTATGCCTCCGTGGCTTTGTTGAGTCGAACCCGATTTTATTCGACCATTACGGAGAGTAAGCGTGAAAAGTTATCACTTACGGTACGGTAATTGTCATAACGCTCGTGCTCAGTTTGCCAATATCCGAGATACCAGCTGATACATATGGAACCAAACGTAGTACCCGACACGATATTTATAACATTTTACATATATTTTGCCTCGTCTTAATTAATAACATGCTATTTAAGTTCTTCTTCTGTCTGCAATCATTCGGATAAAATTTTATTTTTTTTAAAATTTGTGCTTCGTTTATTTATAATACGTTAGTTCCGTTGGGGTATTATTATTATTACTATTTTTGTGTAACATTAATGATAATAAACATTGATTGATTGATTGATTATTATTATTATTATTATTGTAATGATGTTCCTCTGGATAGAGTTCGTGAAATAAAATATCCAGGTGTTCAACTAGACTGTAATATGTTCTGGGATAAAAAACCAAATTAATCTTGGACCAAAAATTAGAAAATTAAATTATATATATTTTATTATCTAAGCAAATTTGTAATATCATACATATCCGTAAACTATATGTATCAACGCTGCTGACTATCATTTAAAACATCTCATTTTTCAAAATTTCATGAATTGCAACTAGTTATGTTAAGAACAGAACAAGATTTAACATTTTGTTGATCATGATATTATTATTATTATTATTAAATTAAATTTTACGTGCCATGTGCAGCAACTATGGCTAGAGACACGGGAGGAGAAGGAGGATTAGATCAGTGAGTAGAGTCCGGACTTATGAAAGAAAAGGATTAAACTAGATAATGAAGAGGAGTTGTCTTTAAGGATGAAGGGAAGAGAGGAAGGTAGGTTGAAAAATTTCTTTTCAAAGGAATATAAAGGGCATCATGATATTACTTGATCAACGGGTGAAGAATTAGCAGTATTGCCAAATGTTAACAAATACCATATCCGAAATCAGTCTACATATATATACATATATATATGTAGGATCCTTAATTCTTTACCCACTTCTTTAAAAATAGATTTGAAAAATTATAAAAAGCGCCGCAAAATTCTTGTATCATACTTATTACCTTAACTATAGCACAAATAAAAAAAAAATAAAAAGAGAAGAGGGAGAAGTGAAAACAATAGCTTGTCAAATTTTGGTTTGTTTTATTTTATTTCCCTTTTACTATCGACTGAGTCGGCAACTGTAGTTTTGTATTTCTCATAAAAAAAAAAAAAATGTATTTCTCATTTATGTATATGTAATTTACGAGTGTATGTATACGTGTATAAATATATAACTGTGTATGTGTGGCTGACTGCGTGTTTGTGCATGTGTGTTACATACGTATCTGGAGGTGTTCGGATATTTAACACTGCGAGTGCGTATGTGGGTGTACATTTATGTTGTTTAATGATCGTGTATCATACATTTGATAAATACGTGTATACTTTAAGAAGTTTATTTACTATATTTATAGTTTTCTAAAAATGTTTTGTTTAAGAGATTTTTATTGTTTATAATAGCCATCGCTCCGGCAAATTTGCGCATAGATGGAATATATAATAATAATAATAATAATAATAATAAACTTGATATAAGTTGATTTTTATTATTAGCCTTTATAACAAAAACTAAACTAACAAAAAAAGACTAAAAAACCTGTCCTGGACAACCCTTCCACAGTCTATTATGTAAGAACTTCCCTATTCTGTCTTCGAATCTCAAAAATTGTCTACCTTTCCTTCTTTTATCTCTTAATGTACCATTTTTTGCCTTATATGTCCACCTATTTAACCTTTTAACGTGTCCAGCCCAACCACACTTTTTCCTTTTGCATTCGTTAACTAAATTTATTATATTTTTTAATTTTCCGTTGATAAGTGTGTTTCTAATCCTATCTCTACGCTTAATATTTTTTTTTCCTACCCTGGGCACGCTTAATATTTAAAATAAACCTGATCACTCCGTTTCGAGTACTCACAATTTTTTTATCTTCCTTTTTTTGTTATAAACCATGTTTCAGAAACATGCGTCAATGGCGCAGCTAATTTTTATTTCACATTTCCGTACCGTGAAAGTAAAATTTTACCTCTGCGTTAACCAAAAATATAAACAGATGCTAATGAAAAAAATTTTTTTTTTTTTTTTTTTCCTAAGATTGTATATGAGGGTTTCCATGTGCCGTGTTTAACTACTGGGGCTATTACAGCACATGGAGCCTACTTAAGAGGATTAAACGCGATAGTACAGATCGCTGCTCCGCATGTAAGCTAATACAGCTGCGACCATTGATATCAAATAATACGAATAATGTTTAAATAAATTTATTTATTTCTTTATTTATTAGCCTTGAAAAAAAATATACATACATACAGTGGCGGCATACGGTAGGTTGGCACCCCGAACGGTTCCGTATTGAGCACCCCTACTTAAAATAAAATACTAAATACTAAACATGCCTACGAGACTTTATTTTACTAAAATATTCAATCACATTATCAAAATTGACTTCCCTGTCTTTTTCAATTGACAAAATCGAAAGATTGGTTAGTCGCGCTTGGCTCATTGTGGACCTTAAGTAAGATTTTATCAATTTTAACTTTGAAAAGCTTCTTTCACATGAAGCCACCGAAACACAAATTGTTTTAAAAAATCTAAGACATAGCGCTAAACTTGGAACAGACTCAGAATAGCCCCATTTTACAATGAATCTGAGAAGTTCCAATGTAGTCCATTGAACCGCTTCTTGGGCAGAAATGTTGGTGGCTTCCAAATGGCGCCTCAGTCGTAAAATCTCCAACACGATGTCCTCTTTGTGATGGGTTTCAAAATATGATATTAGTATGCAAGTAGCTAGATACAAGAGTAGGTAGTTATTTATTGATATGTCTTTATAGAGGAAAATTTTGTGTGCTTTCTTTGGCTGGACGAGTAAGTTGTGGTTGTCACCCCCTTTACGCCGCCACTGTATACATATATATATTTTAAATAAACGGATTTTTATCATTTTTCATATTAGTTTTCTTTCGGGAAGCTGATTATTTCCCCTGCATTATTATATCTTAATAAAATTTCGTACATATCGTGTGAGCCTAGCCAATCCGGAGGTTACGAATTCGAGATTTGTCTGGACTCCAGTTACTCCCGAGTAGTTAATTCAAAATTGAATTGGGTTCCAGAGAAATATGGAAAAGTAAAGCTGAAAGAAAGCTAGTACATTGTGAATCTTAACCTCGTAATATTTCCGGCACTCTGCCAAGGGTCTTTACAAACATTTGTGTAAAATACACATCTTAAAATATTTTCGTAATTATAATTTTTTCTATTTTTCTCCGTATTTTTTATCGAATTTTACGGTTATTATTTATTTTTATATTTTCTTATTGCTCCAGTTACCTTTTTTTTTCTTTTTTAGTTTTTCTGTTCTTTTCTCCATAACAATTTCCTTGGCTGTTTTATTTATCACTTGGATTTAATTACGCTAATTGCGCCATAAGGAAGCCTAAGTAGAGACCTGACTATAGCCGTTATAACCGCAAATGTCAAGCTATTATCGCAGTCTTATATGTACAAAAATATAAAAAAAAAAAGCCTGCCGCTACATAATTTCAACCAATCATCGTGCTATCTAGAAGGCCATCTTCACCAACAATCATCGGCTCATTTTTCCTACCCGAGTCGTCAAATATTTTCTTTAAAAGACATTACATGGGTCCGGTTCCAGTGGTCTAGCTTTAAAAGCACGACTTACGACTGCCATTTTTTGTCTATTTCGAAATTGCTCCGAATTTCTTCTCGCGTTTCAGTGTAATAAGATGCTGCGATATAACATCGGTATGCAGTACGAGTAAAGAAATTAAGTTTCCTCGCAATCTGACAACTTTAATCGTAGTTAATCTGAAGAAATTCGATTATACTTTAACTTCAATCGTAATAGTTTAGTGCGGAAAAATTCGATTATGCTTTAGCGTTGTTTTTTAATCTGTAAAAGTCGAATTTTTCGCGCGATCAGGCTATCGCTATTAAAATGATCAGACGGCAAACGGTCTAACGGCAAAATATCGCTGTGGTAAAATCTCGACGATCTGAAATTGAAAAAAAATTTACGATTCAAAGCTGTGACCAAGTCCTGTCGATGATATAAATTGCCAGATACGGTTTCGTCGGTTCATATTAAGTTTTCAAAATTGAACAAAATTGGAATAAGAATAAGCAGTTACTTCTTCGACTTGCTTACGATTAAGTTCGAAGATGGACATTATTATTATATTAACCGTCAGGGGGTGTTTCTGTAATGTTGTTAATTTCGTATTTACATATAGAAGTGGATCGAGGCAGAGGCATTGTCGATGTCGGCGGATCTATTTTTGCGAACTACAAAAGGATCTATTGTTTTCTCGCATAACACGGTTCAGGTGATCGCGAAATATCAGGTGAGAACCAAGGAGGCGCGAGGTGCTAGAACGCGCTGTTCAAAAATCATTATATCTAGTCGAACCAATACGCTGCTAAAGAGACGTACAGGACAAAGAACAAAATTCTATACCCGTTAAACGGTTTGAAAATACTTACGCTAGTGCGCTAGTTACATTCTGAAAAAGAAATTTTTTCAAGTCCGATTACTGGAATTCATTTTTCAAAGTGTCCCCCCGCGGGGTCATCGTGCTTATGGCACTCCGCATGTGCTAACAGAAATTATTCAGGACCTCTTCTACTTTCTACGCTTGGCGCCTCAGGCAAATTGCGGAGCAGCTTTCGTTTGAATGTTCGTTTACAGGAAGACCCGACTTTTTATGAAAACCAGCAGCCTTTCGATTCCGACCCATCTGTATCGCTCAACGGACACACAATCTGGGCCGCCTTGTATCGGAAATTAAAAATATCAATGACTCTATCCCGCCGACTCGAAGTAAAAGTAAAAACGTAACTTCCGCCCTTATTTAATTTCTAAAATTATTGCCACCTTTCCCTCGCATACACTTCGAAACGTCTTACCTGACGACTCTGCTTATGAGTGTGTTTGCACGTTTTTGAACAAATCGCGCTCGAAAATTTTTGTTCTTTGTGACGGGACACAATCCGCGTCGTTAACGTTGCTTTATAATTTGATCTGACAAGCTTGCTCCGATAGTCAGCGATCGAACGAAACGACGACCGCCGATAATAAAACTTGTGGCAATTGTAAATTTCACGACGAGAATAACAAATCGGGGTCTAGGACGCGGATCTATTGTGTTTAGGCCGATCGTCGCACAGAGTTGGAGGCAGTGTAATGAGTTCGTTTACGAGCTCTTCCTTAGAGATTCGAGAAAGTAAACTGAACGTAGTACATGCCCAAATATGGCAGCACTCTGGGCAAGAATAACGATAAATGAACAGATTGCACAGTTGTTTTCAGAACAGCACAAAGCAGCTTCGGTGCCGGGCACTGCATTTAACCCGTTTTATGCCTTATTTAGCCAATAGCGAAATGCATAAACTAATATGCTTCACACGCAGCATAAGCATGCACGCATACACCACCAGCCGTGGATGCAAGCATCGAACGCCTTTTTTCTATTTCGATTTTAATTCAGTTTTTCTAAATTCAGTTTTTCACAATTCGATATTTTGCGTTCGGAGAAAAACTCGGGGCATTTTTTGGTTTTTTTTCAAAAAATTCACTGCAAATTCTTCTGCGTGCTTATTATTTGTTGCGTTGCGCTTCTGGCCGATATAGCACGTCTCGGAAATGTACTATTTCAGACTCCACGAACAGTGTATATGCGACTGAATTTTCACTGACCACCGCCAATGTTGCGAAGAAAAAATAAAACGAACAAATATCGTGCGAATGCTCTTGTAAAGTGATAATCCCTTCGCTGGTATTTTTCTGTTCGTTCGGCACTTTGAAACGTGACTGATAATACGACTGTTAACGCGCATTATTCGCTCTTTCATTCGACAAAACGAAAGTTTCGAAGCAACTATACGTAAACGCTAGCAAACGACTGAATTTAAAGATAAGTGAACGTATTTAGCCTCGACGCAGCTTAGACAAGCGAATAGATTTTTAGTGCGTAACAGGTAGCTCTGGTAGCACGGTAGCCTACTAGTGGTTAAGGCGCTTAGCTACTAAACTGGAGGACACGGATTCTTGTCTCGTTCCAGATCGAAATCGTTCCCAGGTCTATAACTAATAATCTGAAATTGAATTGACTACCAGAGAAATCTGGCGAAGGTAAAGGCGGATAATCCAAAAGTAGAAAGGAACTAGCCTCAGTATTCTCCTTAGATCCATTAGAACCTTAAGTACCATTATGAAAAGCTTAACAATGCATGATTATCAAGGATAACATACGGGACTTACTTTACTTTACTTTTAAGAGGTAGATACGTCTCTTCCCTTAAACGACATCAGAATCGAATCTCGAATATTGAAAAGCCGATTAAATGTAATGGAAAAAGTTGCGAAAGTTTCGCTTAATGTGTGTGTGTGTGTAAATTCGGGCGCGTGTGTGTTGCAATTGCGATTAATAACCCGAATAAACAAAAGTGCGGCGAAATTATTATCTTTCAGCTGATGAAAATTGTAGCGATGAATTTCTTTTATGAATTTTCAAAGAAACGAAAGATTTTCCAGTCCGTCGCATATAACGAATGATATTAGGCATCGCATTTTATACCTACTGCCACAGGCAATAGGGATGTCCATCAAAAATCACTTCAGCCATTTCCGACTTTCAAAATTATTAACGTAAAGACTGAGAATACATTTGAGTGTTACTCCCCTCGACCAGGACGAGTGTTTTCACAGACATATGATAAGTACGAAGTTTTACTTTTCTCTATATCCTTTCAACTTACCTGTAGATCAAAAGCCGAGTTTACGGAAGTACCGAGTTCGATCCCCCAGACGACGATAGAAATTACAAATAAATATTCTCAAATTATATACGTAAACGCAGAAGTTATTTTATTAAATTCGTAATAATTTTAAATTAATTATCCCGACACGTTTCGGAGGACAATGTACACATTTAAAATTATTGCGAATATAGTAAAATAACTTCTGTATTTATTTGTATTTATGTTGTGAATATTTATTGGAATTAACTGAAAGATGTTTAGAAATAACGTTAATGTAGGAATTAAAAATGTAGATAATCAAATAACCGCTTATAGGCATGTGCAAGACAACACCGTATCCACGCTAGTTGATGTATGGTAGGTAGCACACATATAACTCTGCATTTCTATATCGATAAATCGGACACTTACAATCAGCTCCAAGTGTAGCCTTGCATCTACAGCCACGCTATACATACAACAATTGCCATAAAAACCATAAAATGCGTCTCCCAATGGCCGTAGATTAGGCTAACGTATACCACCAGAAGGTGTGATTCAATACAATGATCGAGAAAACTAATCAGTTACCGTCTTTGATTATGTGTATTATAAAAGAGTTGGTTTTCCAAATATTGAAAACCATCATAAACGCATTTTATTTATTTCTGTTCCACTTCGCGTTAGTAATTAACGAACTCGGATGCGGTAAATAAAGAAAGGAATTGAAGCAGTGCGACAGGAGTTATTCGTGAAAATTTCTTAACGAACGAAAATGAACAGATCGAGGAGAGAAAAGCGGATGCGACGAACTTCTTCGAAACACGAAACAACAACGCAGTTTATATTTTTTAGTTAATTTCTGCCACAAAGCAATTACTAAAGATCGATCCGGAAAATTTTTATTCATTTAATAAAACGTTACTCTTTCTTTTCTTCTCTCGAAAGATAAATACCAACATAATATGTAATCGATGTATTTGCAAAAAAAGAAAAAGAAAAATAATAATTATTCGAAAATAAATTTGAAAAAAAAGAACGGATATACTCTCGAGAAGTGGTAGTAAATATCGAGTGAACAAACGAATGATCGTAATTTAAAGTATAATAAAATTTAAATAACAGAATTTTATTATATTGATCGACTCATCAAATGATCTCCGTAATGATTCTTGTACTAATTCCCCAAAACACAGCTACAATTAATTGGGTACATTTATTGTAACCAAGTGACAAGGCAATATTTTTTACATTTATAATTTTGTTCGCGAATTACATTCAATTAAATATTAATGCGTCTTTTTATATTGTTATTGACGATAATAGAATAATCAAACTACACTGCTTTCTAAAACAATGCTCCAAGATGATACCGGTTTTTCTTCTACCGGGTAGAGTTCTTCTCGAAGAAAAGAAATACACTCATACAGTTTCTACTAAAGGTTAGTCGATAAATAGCGTTAATTATTTCTTTATGCAGAATAGTAAGCGAGACAACGAATAGAAAGATGAGATATTTTAAAAGTAGTGACAACTATTGCAATCAACTAATATTTTTATTTTCTTTAAATTATAATTTTTTTTTTTTTTGGTATATCTTCGAACTTCGAATGATTTCGATTTGCATCGACATTAAATACAAAAAAATAATACACGTTTTATTTAAAATATAACATCTTTTTTTTTTTTTTTTTTTTTTTAATGTTAAATGATAAAATAATACGGAAAATTTGAAAGTGATTTCCCAATTCCCCGTTCGAGTTTATACAAAAAACATTATTATCAAACAAAATCTCTTATGGGGGGTAGTATCCAAAATCATCGCATTCGTTATCGGTGACGTCAAAATAAGTAAAATTTCGTAAGTTTTTTCTTAGTTTTTATTATTACTTTTTTCTTTTTTTATTGCAACAATTCCCGATGCGAAGAAAAATACCTGCGAACTAATAGCAGAGTAAATCTCGTAAAAACCGGTATTTGTAATGTAAGGATTGTATGCATTAGAATCCGTAGCCGAGCGTCCGGACAGACCAGGCGAGGTGGTGTCTCGGAACAGGTATTTAATATCTGCGCCCGGTTGGAAAGGTGGCACGCGTTCAGCTAAACCGATTCTTCTTCTCAAGCGCCTTTAACCTAACCCCCTTCTCCCCGCAAAAAGCCGTCTGGCACACTTAACTTAAACCCAGCGCAGCCATAGAACCTGTGTTAAGCTCAAAAATTGGGATGGAATGCGACCAACTCCACCGCGGTTTAAAATAGCTAGCGTACCTACCTAGCGTGCGCCCTAACACCTAATTGAGTTAGCGCATCCTTCGTTAATCATAGTAAAAACTCAAAATACGATTAACACTACGCACGAGCGCATAATTGGCACCAAACGTGAGAACATTAGACCCAATTTATTTCTCAAACACGGTACCAACATATTTTATGCAACCCAGCGCGCGCAGCCATTTATTGGGCTAATACGTCCTACGTCTTAAACTTCAATAATACCGAAAAATAAAAATCATGCGCAGTGCGTAATTGGCAACAAACTTGCGGACACTAGTTAATAGCTAGCTGAATACATCTGTATCCGTGGCACAAGCCTTAATTGTATTCTAAATATCCTCCATTGATTGGCATCCTACATCTGAAAATAATCACAAAAGTCCGTCTTCATTCCCGTCTACGAGATGATAGGGTCTTATTTACTTTTTTTTTTTTTTTTTTATTAATGATGAATATGACATAGTTAACTTTTTTAAATTATCTCATTCATTAACGTGTCTTTATTGTGTTATAGACGTCGCATTTTCATTTTATTTGTAATGATCGTTAATGAAAAATGTACTTCTTTTTGGATTGACAATATTACAAAGTTGTATGACTTGCCTTTCTTAATTACCGTATAAAATTTTTTAACTAATGTCCCATTCAAAACGTTCTAAAAAAAAAATACAACTCCGCTCATTTACATCGTAATGTCATCGTTAATTTTATCAGCTACCGTAAAAGGAAATATATAAGTAAAATAGAAAAAATCAATAAAATATTCAAGGTCTAACCAACCAAGGAATGAAAATTGCACGCGGCTTAAAAACTACGCAGGTAAAATATTGTTAGCAGCTCCAGCAAATGAAAACGAGAAAAACAAAACGATTCTTAAACGATAACAAATTGGTGTACTGCCAAATAAAGCTTAAAACAGTATTCGTGAAAATGTACGTATTTCTTTCATCCGTTTATCTTTGAAAGTATATTATTCATTAAACGACAACGAGCCATCCAGATTATGTCGGCGCACTGCAAGACCACTGTCTTACACGGTGCAGTTATTTTAATGAACATCCGTTTTATTAAAAAATTTCGTAATGCTCCCGTTGTTGGTGAAATAGATAAACAAACAGTTACTGACACGTCCGACTTACAATTAGAGGAGGGCACAGAAAAGTATAATAAAATACAGATACGGCGGGGGAAATGGAAAAGACAAATGAAATAGTGCAAGAGCGTAAATAAACATAGAGAAGGAACATAAATAAACATAGAGAAGGAACATAAATAAACATAGAGAAGGAACATAAACACAGAGAAGGAACATAAACATAGAGAAGGAACATAAACATAAAGAAGGAACATAAACATAGAGAAGGAACATAAACATAGAGAAGGAACATAAACATAGAGAAGGAACATAAACATAGAGAAGGAACATAAACATAGAGAAGGAACATAAACATAGAGAAGGAACATAAACATAGAGAAGGAACATAAACATAGAGAAGGAACATAAACATAGAGAAGGAACATAAACATAGAGAAGGAACATAAACATAGAGAAGGAACATAAATAAACATAGAGAAGGAACATAAACATAGAGAAGGAACATAAACATAGAGAAGGAACATAAACACAGAGAAGGAACATAAACATAGAGAAGGAACATAAACACAGAGAAGGAACATAAACATAGAGAAGGAACATAAACATAGAGAAAGAACATAAACATAGAGAAGGAACATAAATATAGAGAAGGAACATAAACATAGAGATGGAACATAAACACAGAGAAGGAACATGAACATAGAGAAGGACCAAAACGGAAAAAACAGCTTTAATTATCAAGTGTTAAATTTTTTACATTAAAATGTACCGAAATTTCGCACGAGCATAGTTAGTTAAAAATAACAATAATGTTTTCGATCACGACACATAAGATTGGATAGAATACTACGAGACTATAAATACGAGTATCGGAGTTTATTTATTATCTTCGGAATTGACCAGTCGGGCACCAGGAAACGTAATACTAAAAGTACTCGTTGTACTGTCAGTGAAACACTAACTGTTGAGGTTTTAACAGATAAATATCGAACGTAACATGTTACGGCTATTTTGCAGCGACAAAAAAAGATAAAAACCAACTAACACATAAAAGAGGTTTTGCGAAAGGAGACAAATGATGTCTTCGAATCGGCCAATTTTAACTGGGCTCAATTGTCAATGGAATAAATAAATAAAACAATCGTAAAAATAACTAAAAGGCTTCAATAAGCGGTCTAAGAACTTTGCTTAGATGTTTGCCGACAGGGTGCGAAGCGGTATGTTCAGCTGCCAATTGATAAACCTTTTTCTCTAAACCGGTTCGAACATGGCTAGAAGAAAAAGAATAAAATTTTACTTGAGACCACTTTAAAATGTAAGAGAAAAAGCCATCGCCACGCAAAACAAAACGAATTTATGCCATTCTTCGAGCCGTTATATTTATTTCCTCAACTCGATCCTCTGATGGATAACTGATCATTTCGGACTCCAAAAGTGCTCTTCAAGCTATATCCTCTCCCTTTCCCTCACATTCCCTCGACTTTATTGTTTTCCGTATACGTTCTCTCATCTACAGTCTTTCCCTTTCCCATTCCATATCCATCGACGTTCTTTAGTTTCCAAGTCATACGGCTATTGATGGTAATGACACGGTGGATTCCTTAGCCACTCGCCATGTTTTGTTAAAAAGATTCCCCGTCACAACATACCCTCTCCGAAAGAATGCTTGTCAGACTTTGATGTCGGATGTGTATCCTCGCTCCTTTTCCAATGCTAACTCATTTTACTATTCAGCCTAGACCCCCTTCCTGTTCTTGGCTCTATTATTTTCCCGTACTCTCGAACGTTTTTTTTTTTTCGTTATTGCTATCTGCCGTCTGCGGTTCAATCATACTTTGCTCCCAATCTCACGGTACCGTTTTGCTCTTTCCCCGTCCTCTTATTGTCCTTCGCACTCTGGCGACTGTTCTTTCGTTTGTGATCCTGACCACGTGCTCTTTGAAGGTTCTTTCCTCCGAACGTAACATCCTGTACGTTCAGCTATTAAAGCTGAATTTTGCTACTCCATATAATGTGCTTCCTATAGCTTAGCTTTGCCGTCTTCAAAGGTGGTTCCTATTCTTGCTTCTTTTCTTTCATCGACTTCTGACCGGATTAAAATGTAATCTCTAATATAGTCCAGTTGCCCTGGGTAGCTACCGTTGGTCGGACAATTGGCCAAATCCTCCAAAAAAACAAAAACAAATGCGTTACCGGTACTAAAAAAAAGAAAAGACCAGAAAAGTACTCGAAATTATTTTAGCAATTTATTAATTTACAAAAAATATAAAGAGAATACTTGTGTTGATGTCGATAAGCAATTCGTTTTATCTGGTATTTTTCGGGTTCCGTTTCTTCGATAGTCGAGTGCCTTATAAGCGTGGCTACCATACAAAAGCTTCATAAATATTGCAGTGCTATAAGCGCAATAATTGCAATCTTTTTCCTCGCTGTTGAACTTTCAGTTTTGATAATGTTTCATCGTATTTATATAACTATGAAAAGGAATTTTATACGAATGAAACTAATTTTCGGGCTTCACCGACAGTATTGGTGCCAGTCGGAAAAATGAAAATAAAAGCTGGATTCGGTTCGCTATTTTGAAGTGTAGCACACTAATGGAGGGGGGATTGTGCCACAAATGCGGTTGTCGAGCTAGCCGTTAAAAATGGATTTAAAAAATTACAGATTGGTATTCTCAAATTTGCCGCCATTTACGCACTTTTGCATCGCTATTTCTGAGTACCGTACAAGTTTGACAATTAACGTAGGCTGAACTCAACAGAGGCCTGCACAAAGTTAGAGCTCTATTAAAACGGCGAGGAATAAATGAGAGCGCTCATGTTTTTGCCGTTCAGGTCCATTCGTTTACAGGTATATAACATTTCTACGTTAGCTTTCGTAATGGTTGTGCTAGGTTAAGATCGAAGATAAGAGTGCTGGCTTTTTTTTAAGATTTTAAAACTAATGCAGGAGGAACAGAGTCCAACATACTGATGTCGGGGAAAAAAACCGTCCATCCTTTAAGCAATAGATTCATCGAGCACTCCATAACGTCAAACATGTTATTTTATTATACGTCTTCTGTAGGCTGAAATTTTAATGCCCATTGAAATATCACGCGTATCAATTCGTATTTAATTTTCATCGGGGGAAGTCCCTTTTATAATTTGCATTAATTCGACTGAAATTTTAATGCCTATTTAAATATCATACGTTCGTAACACAAATTTAATATTAATTCGTATTTAATTTTCATCGGGAAGTCACTTTTATAATTTGCATTAATTCGACGAACAGACTGACGGTTTAACGCATATTATAACTTCATTGCGCTTATATTTATGCAGATATGGTTAAAATCAAAATAAAATACTCTTTTCTGGATCGACATGACAGCGATGTCTCTTACTTAACACACACACACACACACACACACACACACACTGCTGGAACAAAGACACTACACATCGATGATAGCAGTCGCTCTGCTTGAAAAAAAAAATCACGATGAATATTGACAAAGTCGCTCAAGTCGAACAAAAATCACCGCTCACGGAATATATATATACTATACAATCGTAAAGAGATATTAAAAAGTCTAACTGCGTACCAATACTGGTTTTTGTGAACGGTCAAGAACGAAAAGGGTAAAAAAAAAAAATCATTGGAACTCTAGTTTATTCGTTATGCGAACGGTTTTAATAAGGAACTGAAAATGGAAAAAATAGACGAGATTAGTCGAAAATATGGGGAATATCATTAAAGGCAAAGGGAAAAAAAAATATAATGGTAATTGGAAGTAACACTAGCCGCGGAATACACATTAGCGGGAAAAACCTGGAGAAAGTCGAATCGTTTAAATGCACCTAGGCGCACAGTTGAACACTAGAGGAGTATCTGAAGTGGAAAAATTAAAAGTCGCATTGAACGGTCGAAAAGTGCATTCAACAAGATGAAGAAAATCTTGACAGCCCACAATGTTAGTAAGGATTCGAATTGTAAAGTGTTTTATGAGACGTGGACTTTGAAAAAAAACACTCTGAATCGATTAAAGGCTTTTAAATTGCGGTGCTACCAAAGAACTCTGAAGGTACCCCCTACTGGACAGCCAAGAAGACCAACGAGAAGATACTGAGAGTTTTTCTGAAAAAAGACCGCGCGAATTGATTAATTTAATAAAAATTTGGAAATTTAAATATTTTAGACATTTAATCATAATATCTTCCTTGTAACGAACCATTTTGATGGGAAGAATTGAAGGTGAAAGAAGAATTGGACGGATGAAACACATACCTGGTTCTGTGATATCAAGACGTGGGGGCAGGATTAAATACAGAGAGGTTGGTACATTCCGAGTACGACAAACAGCAGTACTAGAATATCATCAAGACTTCGCTAGATACCCATGACCGAAATCGGTCGTGACAGCTAGAAGACGAAGTTTTTAAAAGGTCTTGATCGTTCTCAGCGCAAATGTAGATTGCAGTTTACATAATTCATTAATTTATCGATAAAGAGAATGCGCACGTGAAGAAATTAAAAAAAGAACAATTCTCGAAAATTAATCTTACCAGCAGGAAAGTACGTACACATCATAAAAGTCCAAAATCAGAGATGCAACCGTGAAAGCCGTGAAAACAGGCACAGTCCGAGAGCAAAGAGAGACTTCGTTACATTAACAGAGCCGTTAAGTACATCACGATCGTTGCGGATGATGCTATAATATCAGTTGGTAGCGAATCAGATGAATCAAAAAAAAGTCCTATTCAGTGAACAGACTGCAAAGTGGAGGTCAGCTGCTAGTTACAATTTCAGGAGGCTACACGGCTGGACGGATTTGATCAACTGGTTACACGAACGATCCGGTCAACTCATAAAACCAACAACAACTACGTCGAGTTTCATGTAAAATAATTTACAGAGCAGCGGTGTTTTTTTTAATTTTTTTTTTTTAACGGGTCACTAAAATTTTTTATCAATTTCATTTGTACGAAATACAGTCAGTTACCTCGTTTATACGCGACTCTCACCGGTTGAATCATCACTATTTAGTTTTAAAGCATTGCGCGCCGTTTGAAGTTCATTTATACGTAATTAAATTAACTCGATTATCTATAATTTCAATAATAAATCAACGAGATATTAAATGAAATTGAACAATTAAGCCTTCATAATTACAAATTATTATTATCCGCGATCGAATTATCAAACTTACATTGCAATAATCTTATTCCAAGTCAGGAAACATTAACAGTTGTAGTTATCTAAATTTAAATCAAAAAAATTTATAAACACGCCGATTAGTTCTTCGGATAACTTGATAATCAAGTTTAATCGAGTTATCCGAAAAACTAGTCGTCGTTTTTTATAATTTTTCGTGCGTTTTTTTATGATTTTTGCGATGTCATTTATATGCTCAAGGTTTAACATATGTATAGTCTTACTGCTTCAGCAGGGAGCAACAAATTGATAATTTCGTTCACCGCGTGCAAATCAAATGTTTTTTTTTTGTTTTTTTTTCCACTGTACCAGTCGAGGGACCACAAACAGCGCCAATATTAATTTTAATATATGTATTATGATGATAGAAATGTGACCAATCCAAAGCCCTCCAGTGAGGGGTTTGGCTTATAATAGTTCACTACAACTTATAAAAAGGGATACAAAGTCTAGAGAAGGACGAAAAGCGACATAACCAGTACAGCACAATTTTGACCATATGGCCCTTAGGATATAAAAAGCGAATGGGATGGATTTTAAGAGAAAACAACATGAGATTAGTACAGCAGCGTGTACAATGTAATATTTAGAGCACAATCGTCATGATAACAGTGCTATTTAGTGTATTTCATAAAAGCTCGGCACGCATTTAGTGTGCAAGAGTGCGAGCACCACAACAATCGCCTTATGGAACGTTATCCATACGTAGCAAGTCTACTTCTTATGATATCTGACAAAAACTCGAACACCATGGCAATCACTAAGTTAAGAGTGACCCATACATGTCATGTTTATTTGGGTCAGATGACCTGGATCCCATAGTAACCGTTGCTGTTTGGTCGGACAACAGAGTCCGGTGAAGTAAATACTTGATAAAAGTTTCGAGTCATAATAACTGATGCTAACGTATTTAAAACTAAATGCACTTAAGTTATGGGAAGAGCGTCACGACACCACTTCCTTCTCTTTAACCTTCTTCTCGGATTACCCGGAAGAGTATTTATAAACATGCTACTAACTT
The DNA here is from genome assembly GCA_039619475.1 of Icerya purchasi. Classification (NCBI taxonomy): domain Eukaryota; kingdom Metazoa; phylum Arthropoda; class Insecta; order Hemiptera; family Monophlebidae; genus Icerya; species Icerya purchasi. The sequence continues at coordinate 291,510,202 of CM077115.1, read as the reverse complement.
TAGGATTGGGATGTAGATTTAGATTTTCAAAAAATTTGCTGTACTGTTGAGTATGAACTGATTTAACAAAAGGAACATGCAGATCTCGATGGAGAGTTAGGTTTGAAACATATTTTGGCGCTGCTGCAATCCCTCGGAGGATAATGGACTGCTGACTCTGAATACGAGCAAGGTTGCTTCTACTTGTATTTCCATATAGTTCTAGGCCATACCTCCACACCGGAGCTATAATCATCAAGTAGATAGATCTTTTTAACCTTATACTTAATTTAGATTTATTGCCTATCAGCGAGGATAGCTTTTTAGTGTGTGCGATTAGCTTTCTCCGTATTTGTGCAACGTGGAAGCGCCACGTAAGGCGACGGTCAAGGTACATGCCTAGATACTTGACTGTGTCTACCTGTTTGAGCTCTACATTGTTTATTTGTAATTTAGGGCATGTAACGTATCTGTTCGTGAAGGTTATGTGCTGACATTTTTCCTCACTAAATTTAATTCCCCATTTTTTGGCCCAGATCATTATCCTGTTTAAATGGTCCTGAACTGCATTATTCGCATATGTACAATTAGTATCTGAGGACAGTATTGCTATATCATCAGCAAATGCGGCCAGAATTGTCTGATTTGATACAGGAAGGTCAGCCGTATAGATGGAGTATAGAATCGGGCCAAGGAGGCTACCCTGCGGAACAGAGGCCGATACCATACCTTCCGTAGACATTGAACCATTGACATCTACTATAAATGACCTATTTAATAGATAGGACTGAAAAAATAAATATAAGTCCGGTGGTAGTATTTGTTTGAGTTTATATAAAAGCCCAGTATGCCAAACCCGGTCAAAGGCCTGGGCGACGTCCAGAAAGACCGCAGAGCATACCTCTCCCTTTTCAAGCACTGATGATATGGCATCCACTAGTCTATGGCACTGTTGTATGGTAGAATACTGTGTTCGAAAACCAAATTGATGTACTGGTATCAATTTTTTATTTTCAATTACTGGAATTATTCTTTGTAGGATTAATTTCTCGAAAACTTTTGAGAGAGTATTTAGCAGACTGATTGGTCTATGGGATGATAGGAGAGACAACGGTTTCAAGGGTTTTGGTATCATAATTATTTTAGATTTTTTCCATGATTTCGGATAGTGACCTATTCGTAGGATGGCATTAAATATAAAACAGAGAAGAGTGGCAGATTTTTTGGGCAGGTGAATTAGAATTTCTCCCGTTACTCCATCGAGTCCAGGAGATTTCCTTAGAATCAAATGTTAGAAATCGTATCTGATTTTTCAGCTTTGAACGACATACAACGTAAGACTGGAAAACTTTGAATCAAAATAAGTTTTATTTATTTTTTTTGTCCAGTTACTTACGTACTGTATATTATAGTACTTACGCTAAAAGTGTATCATGCAAGTGCGTAAGAAGAATACATCGAAATATAAGAAATCACAAATAGCACCGATAGACGTAACTTTCACGTCATTTGTAAACATATCAAAACTACAGATTCTTCCGCGATGTTTTATTATTAAAAGAAAATCTGTTGTCGCGGATGAAATAAAATAAAAAGAAACCCGTCAAAGCATTAAAAGGGGGTATTCTAGTCTAGAGACACGAATTTACGAGGTTTCTTCAAGCTCAATACACAAAAAAACCAATAAATATTTTTACTATTCATTTTTTTACCATTTATTTTTATATATGTTTTAAGAATACACAAAAAAATTATCAAAAAAAAAAAAAACATGCAAAATTCACCAAGTTACAGGCTGATAAAGTGGAGGGGTAAAAAAAAAGGGTGTGTGTCCTGATTGACACGATTCCAACCCTTCTAGTCATCTGAAACAAAAAAAAAAAAGAAAAGATTCTTAATTAGTAAGGATGCGGTTATATAGGTCCTGCCTCAGAGAAGAAGAAAAAAAAAATTCTCGTAAAATGGTGACTGTTTGAAAAAAAAAGTTGATTTTTTACCTGTTTTTTGAATTTTCTAAATTTTCTGAATTTTCTAAATTTTCTGAATTTTCTGAATTTTCTGAATTCTTTAAAAATATAAAAACGCAAAATTTTGACTTTATTCTGGTAGGGACTATAGAGGGATATATGTATAAAGAAGATCCATACCGAATTTCAAGTAAATCGGTTTATTAGAACTTGAGATATCATGTCAACCGTGTTGAAAAAAAAGTAGTTTCGAGAAAAACGCGTATCAAGTTTCGAAAGATTCAAATTTCAGGCAGTCTAATTGTCATAGAACGGCGGTACGTTATACTTAGATTTTCTTAATTGGCGATTCCTGCTTCGTACCAAATGGGGACCTTCTTCTACTTCAAATTGAACATTTTCTGGAGTTCTAAAACTAGACGAGCAGTCCTAGCTTCCTTTGAAGCATATCTAATGCTCGGATTTCAGAGCGTTCAATCCGAATCCCGCCTGACAGTCTAAATGTTGCTTTATTTTTGTCTATCTGAACGCACTGCACTTCCTTTGTTACTTTTTTTAACACTTAATAAATAAAATATTCACTCAAAATTCTTCATATTTTTGGACTGTACATAGAGTACGTAAATCTACGTTGCTTGAAGATTGAAACGAAACTGACCTGAACTGAGCACTAAACAAGAAAAGATTTCAACAAAATACGTTACAAAGGCCTTATAAAAGAGTGTTTGACTTATCCCCAGACAGTGACGAAGAATGTTTACCGCGTCTATTGTTTGATCCGCTCTGACAGACGATTTAGTTACAGCGTCACGAAAATAGCTATAACTCCGTAAATAATTCTAATTTTGAAAAACCTCTTTAGGAATCTTAAATGACTAAACTATCAGAATATGCAAAAATAAAATTTTAGATTTTTTCATATTTCTAAACTAGAATTAAAAACCGATTGAAAAAAAGGAATTCATTCGTGCTGCGATAATGAATACGCCCGGAACAAATCTAGTGTAGTGCGCGTTTTCATTTACCGATATAATTGTTTCATTTATATTTTACTGATAAGTTAAGAAATTAAGAAACTTCAAGGTCTTTTAAACTTGACAATGTTGAAGAAAACAAAAAGAGTTTGACGCCAGTATAGAAATCAAGGAAAATCACCCTAAAATTCAAATACTGAACATTTATCATAGCTCTAGTATATTATTTCCCTCAAATACGTTCGCATCAAATTAATATCCTTTATACTATTTTAAAAAACGCAAACCGAAAAATACAAGTATAGGGAGAGGTAACTCTGCAACTGACGGTAGAAAATTCGCAACATCCTCTGAACAGTTGTTTATGTCAAACAGGCGATAGTTCATTTTTCAAAACAATAAAAACTTGCAGCTGTCACGAGCGAGCGAATACTGTTATTTCACGCACATTCCGATACGCTCCTATGACGACCGGATATTGCTGAATTTGCTAAAAATTAAATCTCAACAGATTATCGATTCACAGTGCAGCGTAAAAGGGAATTAACATTCTTCGTTACATTTATGTCGAGAAAAAAACGTCATTATATTTAATAATTTTGCAAATTAATTTAAAGAAAAATATGCCGAGCACATTTATCGTTCGGTCGAAGGTCTTTCTATGAGCTGTGCATATCGCGGTCTCATGAGAAATTTCACGCAACTGAAAATTATAGCCATTATTTAAAAAATATTTAAGCGGTTATAGTCTACCTTGACGCTCTAAAAAAAGTAAACCTTTTTTGCGGAATTTTTTTCTCGAAAACTACTCGATGGATTTAAATAAAATGTTCAGGCTTTATTTTACACGTTTTAAGGTATACAAAAATATTTTTTATATGGCTTTAAAATGGCGTCGTGGCACTAGGTGTAACTGGAACACATATTTTTTCCGAGAAAAAAATCGGTGTACACTGTAGCGAATTCTGTATACCACTTAGAACAAAAAAAAAAAAAAACAATTTTCTATTAATTTAAATTAGTTTTTCTCTAGAAGTATTATACATAGGGTCCTTAATTTTTTTCAAAACAAATTGACAGCAGTTTGAATTATTTTTTTTATTTTTGAGATAAAATCAACCTTAAATTGTTTATTGCAAACGTAATTATTTATTAATCTTAAAAACCCTTGGCACTTCCATAGACAATTTATCTGAGAAGCTACAGTTAAAATTTGAAGTCAATCCGATGAAAATTGAACGAGCTGTGATGTACACCAATTTAAAAAATATAGTTCTGAGAAAAACACGTTTTTCAAAAAGCGTTTACTATATAACACAAAGACGTCTTGGAAAATATGCTGAAAATGTCGTTTATCAAATATTTTTCCACAAAATAACTTTTGAACATCATTCTTAAATAGAGTTAATGTGCATCATTTAAGCCAATAAAAAATGAAAAAAAAATTGCATAATCGACGTTGATTGTCATTGTTTCTCCATCCTTGGTATAGCGTTCTTTGTCAAATTCCATTCCTTGTTACTCGTAATTGCTGCTATGTACACGTGTCGATGGATAATCGTCTATTATTGGCAAACCCAGGGAAAACCCCAAACAAGAACAAAAAAAAACCCTTATATAGTTCTCTTCTCTTCACCGTACGTACATAGCAAATACTCCAATTAAAATCGGCCGCTAAGTTAGTTACACTATAATCCTTCATAATTACATATTTAAGAACACCTCCACCAGCATACCCACTAATAAAGAACATACTTAGACGATGGGTGAAATTTTTTTTTAAGCCCCACCCCCCCAACATACTTTTTTTGTACTTGCGTTAGAAATTAATTATCCAGAGTTTACATTTATATTTACCGTGAGCAAGGCCGTGTCACGGGAATCCCCCCCTCCCCCCATTGCAACTAAAATAGTTATTATAGATAGACAAAAATCTGAAAAAAATCAAAAATTTGAAATAAATATTGACGATTTTTTAGAGGGTGTTCTTACATTAAAAAAAAAAAAAAAAAAGAAAAAGAAAAAAGTAATTTTTAGGTACTTGATTAATATTTTATGCACAATTTTTTATTACGAGTATAATCAATAATATATGTAACTTTTATTAATGGTAAAATAAATTTTTAACACTTCATTAAACAATTAAATGTATAATTTTTATATCCCCGACGCGTTTCGAAGCAAATACTTCTTGGTCACGGGAGTAATTATAAATATAAATCGTGAACATGAAGTGTTTGCTTCGAAACGCGCCTGGGATATAAAAATTATACATTTAATTGTTTAATGAAGTGTTAAAAATTTATATTACCGTGAATATATTTAACAATGTGTCTTAATAATAAATACAGTTTTATTAATGTGTTCATATACAGGGTAATTCATTTATGTAAATTATTAATATATAAATCAAAATGATGGAAATTATTAATAGTATAAATATTAGTAAAAAATGTATTGTTATTTATAAAATAAATATCCGAAGGCAATTTTCAAAATTCTGGGCACAGCCCTGAACGTGAGAAACGTTTTATTTAAATTTTTACATTTATATCCATATTTACCATGTAAACACATTATTCTCTTCTTTTCTTTTTTTTAAATTTTACTGGATTGTGAATGTATACCATTCAACGCATATGTGAGTACCGATGGAAATCGGTGAACGAACCATGCAGTCAACAAAAAGCATGAAAACATATAATTCGTTTAGATAATTTCTTTTATTTATTAATGCAATGGCCGCGATTGACTTGAAATATTATACCGTAAAAACGCAATTTTAAAAAATTAAAAAGTATTATCAATGTTAATTATTTTAAAAATTCCAAAAAATTGAACTACTATGTACTGTGCGCGCTAATTCCAGAAATTACTGGACAGATTTTATTCTGGTTTTCTTCGGCGGACGGACGGACCGATTTCCGGGAAGAAGATTTTAGTGCATAATTTATATGTTTTTGGTGTAATTTAAGAGTTGTTGTCTATGAAGGGGGAATGAAATGGAGCGTAAAAAAACGCTGGATAAAATTTTTTTTTTTTTTTAAAGATACTTGAAAATTTACTATAAAAATTTAATAAAAATACAATAGAAAGTAAAAAATAATTACTCCCGATAAGAATATTTCAGAGTAATATATCTTAAGGTGGTGATATTATGGTAAATCTAAAAAAGGTTTCTAAGTAAGCAATCATTTTGTATTCCTTAAATTTGTTTGTTATATGTATATCTATTTGTTATAACTTACTGTATTCTATAATTAACAAACAGGATGTTAAAAGATTCTTTATAAAAATTCAAAATTCTTAAGCCAGAAATCAGATAATCTAATATTTTTTTTTAAATATTATCCATTATTCCTCGGAACTATTAGCGCTACAAAAGAAATCTATAATTCTCAAAAATCTGATTAAATCTCTACTCTCACCGACCGAAATGTTATCGGGTTTTTCTTCGGATTTGATCCCTTTTCTATTTATCCCCTTCATAAAGAACATCTCTCGTTCTAAATTAACCTTCTTCATTTCGTTTCTTAGTTGGTCGCACTTCATTTCTTCTTTTTAGTTTCTTCTTTCTAGTTTCTTCCGCGTATTTTGGAATGATATTAGAAATATGCATGCAGTTGCACCGGGAAACATAAAAAGTTTTTCTATCTGATCTAATGTTTCTCGATTGAACCGTTTCTTTCATTCCGCGTGTATTTAAATCTATCTATATTGTGCCGAATCCATATAGTAGCGCCATCTATCGGGTACATCTTAATATGTATTTGTTCGCTTTTTAGCATTTCTTTTCGATAACGCGCCGTTGTGTGTCAGGACCGGTTAGCTGATTTGTCGGTCGAGCGGTCATTTCTGGTGATGGTATATAGAGTGAGAAAGTGTGCGTGTGTGTTGGTCGAAGGATGATGACGCTGCAAGCCCGATACATCGCCTTGTCAGGGGTGTGGATCTAGTGCTCCGGCAAGGCAGGTAGATCAAATCGGAATGTATGATAACTGAAAGTGTGTGTGTGTTTAATTAATTGTTTAGCTGCTGCATGTGCTGTCGATCTAAAAGACAACATTTATTCCGTTTTGTATTGCGTCAAAACATTATCGGTTGTTTTGTACTGCTATTCCTTCCTTAATTATATAGGCTGTGTACCGCATGTTTTCAAATATACCAATTTGTTTGGTTTTTTTTTATTCAGTCGACAAAGTTATTAGTTTTGGTAAGATAGGTTTTTTCTTTGTATTTTTTTAAATGATTGACGAAAATATTAGCACAAGAAATGGCGAAAAAGGAGAAAATAAAGTTGTATTCTTGATACAGAATAAAAATAATTCGAGGACAGGAATAACAGAAGCAGAAGAAAATGAGAAAATACAAAAAGCAATATAAAAACTAGGGATGTCAAGTTCTAGTAGAGAAAAGTAGAACGATTATTCAGCAAAAAAAAGTGTCAAACATTTAAGTAAAATATGATCAAAACGACACAGAACGCATGTGGAAGCCTTCTGCTTTTGTTATTTCTGTCCTTGAATTATTTTTATTCTCTATCCTCAAACGTTTAAGAATATAACGTTATTTTCTGTAGATACGGACGATTGGCGATAAAACGATGCACGAAGGAGACTATGATGATTAGAACGAAAAATAGCTGAATTGTGGAGTGGGAAGTCTACCATATGGAAAAGAAAGAAGAGACAATTGAAAAGAGTGGTGAAAAGAACCAAAATTAGAAGTTCTTAGCATAAAAGCTAAAAACGTTGTTGGTTTTTCGCGGAATGAAAAAAACAAAATAAAAAGCGTACGTGAAGAAAAACTCATGATAATAAGAAAAAGCGTAAAAAGAGACAAAATTAGAAGTTATCAGCATAAAATCATTTCTTGAATCAATTTCTTCTGCTTTAACTTACTCTTCTCCTCCTATCCGATTAACTCCTTATAAGAAGAACGTCCTCCTCCTTGTGGTGGAATGAGGACTGTAGGGCGGCCTTTAATTTAAGTACGTCCACCTATAGAACACTTTTCGCTCCTGTCTTTCCAACTTTCCGGCTCAGAAAGAATGCAAATGCTAAGGCCAAATTTGTTTTTAAAAACAGCTAAGAAAAACTCACGGAAAAGGTTCTGCTCCCTTTGTATCAAAAATGACTACGGGTCTTTAAATTCGCTCTTTCCCGATGTCCAATTATAATTTTCCTCCTGAAAAGTTAGAACCGTTCATTGATAACTCTTAGCTATGTTCCTAGCTTCCTGGAATCCTGCCTTTTCCCGCTACTAGTTCTCCACATTTCCTTACCTCTCCCTTCAATCAGAACGTCGTTCATTTTTAAACAATTCCTTTTTATTCCCCTGCGGACTTGGATAGGATCACTTTTTCTGTTCTTAAAAATCCTTCTGATTTCTCTTTCTCCAGCGACTTTTAAATATTTTTAATTCCATTTTTGATTCCGATTCTACTCCTTCATCCTGGAACACTTTTATTATTGTTACTATTCCAATACCTTATTCGTTTCGTTCAATTTTCTTTACTTCATGTGTTGTAGGAAGCTTTTCGAAAGTTTAATTAACAAACGTCTCGTTTGGTGGCTCGTAAGTGTTCGGTTTTCCATCATCATGTTTCATTGGACGTCTATATGTCATTTATTAATAAAAATGTAGCCATCTCTTCAATTCCATCCATGGTTTTCTTGATACTTGCTTTCTCTTAAACGCTCTACAATCTCTGCTATTTTCGCTTGAACCATAGTGTATTCTTTCTGCATCATTTTCTCAATTTTCATCTGCATCTAATCCATTTTGTCCTTTTCACCCCCCTTCTAATTATTTTCCTTGCCATGCTGATCACATTTTATTTGAATGTGTGACGTTCTCAGCTGAGCGCAATCGTTCTTCTATTCTTTGCTGTTAAAACTTGATATCCCTGCTCCTTTTAGTGCGGCTTTTATTCCTTCATTTCCTTCTATTTTTGTTATTCCTGTCCTTCAAGTATTTTTATCACCTGCCCTTAAACGCGTGAGAATATGTATTAATTGCTTTTCCTTCCCATTTTTCAAAGTGACCTTCATCACTCCGACGCGACTATTTCATGCAAATTTCTTCTTGCATTCGATCCCAGTGTTTTGCAAATAATCCGGGCATGTTAAACTTTTAGAATTGCCAGCTCAACGCATTTTCTTTAATATATCGTAATAAAACTTTTTTTCAAGGTCACTCTAAAACATCGCGCAGGAGATTTTTAAACAGAGACGTCCTGAAGGCACTAGTTTAAATCAAGATCTGAATAGTGGACTACGTCTAGTTCCAAGAAGATCGATTAGGTTGCTAAAGGAGCTCCCTGCAGCATTTTAAGGGGATCAGCATAGCAACACATTAAAAAAAGGTTATGACGTATGAGCAATTTTTTTCAGGAGATTCAATTCACTCATGCGCGATTTTATTAATCGTGAGGTAACACGCTCTCCGCGTTTTATCAAAAAGCGAGCCTGCTACGAGGTCCGAGTAGAAGAGCAGAACACATATATGGACTTGTTCCGAATTTCGATTATTTATTAAGAAGTGCTTTTGTTTTTTCGGGAGAAAACTTACACGCATCAATTCCAGTTTTTGTTGCGACTTTAATTGATGGCATTACTTGTTCGCCGTATTCTAGGTTAAATTATATGTTAAAAACAACACCAGGTTACACCAATGAAAAGTACGATTTTTAATGTTAAACTTCCATAATGAACCGTTGGTGACTGAAAAGCGAAGGGCGCAGAACTGGGCCCTGCAGTACATCGTTTTTCAAACAATTGATCTTTCTCCCGCAAAAAATTTTCTTGATTGATGACATTTTCGCCTTCTGAGACAATTTATATTTTTAAATTGATAAAAAGAACATAAAAATTCGAACAAAAACTAAAACTTTCACTTTTCTGAATATTCAAAAACTAACAATTTAAAATAGATCTTATAAACATTTTTCTATTGGATGATTGATATTAAATTTATTTTTTTAAATATTAAAGTTTTACGAATAATATATGGAAGATAACATCATTAAAACCCGAAAAGAAAACACGCATTTATCATTTTACAATAATGTAACTTAAACACAATTAAAAGTCAGAAATAAAGATAAAAATTATTTATCCGTATGCATCACATGTGACCAGCCGGAAAGATGAAAAAAATGCAAAAATATCCACGTGAGAAAACAAGAAAAAGTATATTAATGTGATTTTCTTTCATACCGTTGTGATATTTTATGAGCTTTTGAAATAAATATAACACACGCACTTTAATACACAATACTATTATTATTTATTTAATAAAACAACACTGACTAGTTTCGGGATAATTGTATCCATCTTCATAGTGATATATGAAAACAACTAAAATTAAAAACAACAAATAAATAGATCCGTCAATATAAAATAATTTCACCGTTAACTAATAAAATTTGAAACAATTTAATATAAACCACAATTAAAATATGAAAATCGAAAATGTAAAGTTTTAAAAATTTTTTATATAATCTAAAATTATATAACTCTTCAAAAGCAAGAAAAAGTATATTTACACAATGAATGAAGTATATTTACACAATGAATGAATTATATATACCCATGGGATGAAAAATAATAACGTACATATATGAAATTATATGAAAGTACAAAAAAAACAAATATATAGGCACAACATAAAAAATTAAATTAAATTAAATTAAATTAAATTAAAGAAAGGCTTTTCATTAATGCAATTAAGGAAAATAAATTTTGCAATCACATTGAGATACTTCAAAAAAATGAAATAAAAGGCTTGCTCTAAAAACTAAAAATTTTTCATATCGTTCAACGTTTTTATCATATTCTTTTAAAATATCCCGATTTTTGATGAATCTGCAAAAATTATTTTCCTTATTTTTATTGCATTAATTAAACACGACTTTCTTTATAAATTGTTTTTGTATTACTTTATTTTACAACTTTTAGAGTTACATTTTGTGGATGAATAGAAGTGTAAAAGAGAAAAAAAGGTTATCCGATCGATATAATGAATTTCCCATAACGAGTTTACTTTTAAATAACGTGATTTAGCAAGAAATCCTAATTAGTTGGAATTCGATTTTTATTTACATTTTTTGATCAGTCGTTTCCGACCTAGAATCCCCTATAGATCTGCAGCAACAGAATGATCGAAAGTTATCCTGAAACACTTTTTTAGCAAACCTTCTCGACCGGTATAGGCCTATATTTCTAGATATGATTTTCGTCAAAATTGCCGGTTTCGTTTTTGAGATTCTGACGTTCCAAGATTTGCAAAAATACAAACAAAAAACTTAAATAAAATAAAACACGTTCAAATTGAAAGCATTTATAATGCACGAATCTCAACAAAAAACGCATAACTTTTCAATAAAATACAGACATCCGTATTATGAATGATACATAATATTTTTCGAATAATTTCTCGATGAAAACTTTTTTTCGCGAGCAAATTTAAAATGCTTCTTTGAAAAACAGCGTTCTATAACAGCAGAGCAAATCAAGGGAACTTAATTTTAACGTTATTATTATACATCTTCTGGTAACTTTTATTCATAATGTTATTAAAACGAAAAAAAAAAAAAAAAAAATACATTGGAAGTCTTCATTAATTTAAAAATTATAAAATCACCAAAAATATCCCGACATTTTAACCCCATCCCCCCCCCAGGTATGCCAGCAACGGATCTTCCCCCAGAAACACCACGAGAGAAAAGAATCAGTTAGATGTAGAATCGGTGTCAAATATTGATAGAATAGAAGAACTGAGGATCGGAACAACGGAGATCGCCGGAAACGACAAACGAAGCGCAATAAGGATTAGCTTAAGTAATAACAGATCGGAGTACAAATAATTACGTTCGTTCACGAGGGATGGACATTCGAAGAAGATATGGGGTCAGGATCGCAGACGGCTTCGTCGTCAGGATGAAGAGGATAATTACAGGACAGTGCGAGACGAAAACGAAAACATAAGGAAGGAAGGATTGAGACATAAACGGATAATAGAAACATCCGACATGTTTCATAATTTTTTAATTAACAAAAACTTCCGTGTTAATGTTTTTTTGTTTTGAAAGTATTATTCGCAAGAAAACTTACTTTTTTTCGGATTCTCCAAAACGTTCTTCTCTTAGTTCCAGATGTGTTTAGGTAAAAAACGTCACAAATATTTTTGTAGGATCCTTTGAAATAAACTGGCAAAAACTCAAATTAAGAAAAGAGGCAAAAAGGATAAAAAGAGTTTGAAAGAAAGAGGTTTTTTTTTTTATTACCCTATCCTGGGTGCGCCAGCAGCCTTGACCCCAACAACATGAAGGAAAGAGGTAAAAGCTGCTAAAGAGTTACAAACTGGTCATCGACAGATGAGAAATCTGATACTTTTGAAGATATATTACTGACACGCTCTGTATATATGTATATATTGAATTTTTAAAGAAAAAGTCAAAAAATCGTCATAAAAAATTATTAAAAGATATTCGGTCCAAGTAACGTCGTCGTTACGGTCAGTTTTTTTTTTATAAGGGATGATTGCGCAGAGTTCTGCTGGAAATTCGTTTCGATATTGTACAATTGCTTAACTTCGGACTGTCCGTAATCGAATGCTTTTAATTATCACTTTTTTTTTTTTTTTTTTTCTAATATCGTAACAGCATCGTTGACTATAATTGTACAAAGCAACAGTTAAATCCGCATGTGGACGAATAATACGAGAGCCGCGCAACCGGTTTATTCCGCTTACGAAGTTTTTAATCAATTTCAGTTTAGGAAACGACATACGTGTGCAAACATGAAAAAAAATCAAATGAAAAATCATAAATAACGAGACGAAATAATGTCCTAATAATGTAGGTAAATGGAATCAATGATAACTGGTAAAAAACGAATTTCTATTTACGGGCATAGCGCGTTCTTTCATGTATGATACCGTAATTTGTTATTTAATAGCGTTATCGATAATAAATTACACGAAACAGAGCCCAATTAACAAAGTTATACTAATTATAATTTTACCATATAAAAAAAAGATAAAACATATTTACAAGCCCGTTTATCAGTGAATCGCCGTCAACAAAATAAAAATAATATCTCGATATTTTTCATCATTTGCAGGTAGAAAAAGATGGCTGCCGACGTGAAATCAGACTTGAGTCTAATCGAAGATGAAGACGCCTTACGCAGAATGGTAAGTAAATAAAAAATAGCGGTCCTATAATAAATCGTTAATCACTTTCGATATTATTTATTTATATATGTGTTTACGCACTATAATAAGACCGAAAATGTACGGTTTTTTTTTAGTAGTTCATAACCCGCCGTACTAAATACCTATTAGTAAAAAGAATTCGTAATTATGAAAGACTGAAAACCGACTTAAAGGTGTAACGAAGACATCTAATAATAACGTTATTATTAGATTAGACAAGTACCGAGAATTGAATAGACAAAAAAATAAGCTTCGTCAATAACCCGACTGAATATGAACGACAGAAGAAAACAAAGTAGAAGTATACGCATTGAAATTTAGAAAAATGACGTTTGCCTGACTAAATGAATTCATTCTCGATCATGGGGAGAACCTTTATTTCCAGTTTAAGGGCTAAATGACCAATTTAAATTTTAGTTTTTTGTTTGCTGTACTTTAAGTTACACTTATCATCTGAGTGTTACATTTAGTTCCATTATACTACATTGTTTTTGTTAAAATTTTCGTATACCCATAATATTGAATTTTAAATGGATAATAATAATAATAATAATAATAATAAAAAGAATTTTAAAAAACCTGAATATTCACTACCTTAAGTACAGTTTCAACGATTATACATGAATTAATGTTTATCATTTGTTTCTGTAAAAGATGATAAAACAAATTTCTTCAATTTATTATAAATTTTATAAAACTAAAAATGCATAAGCAAAAACCTTACGAAATGTTCCGACCTCTACCAACTATTAACAGCCAAAAAGATATATACGTAAACTTAAAGAAGGCTCGAACCAACTATTAATCCTTTCTGATCAGGTAATTGCGAAAATTTTTCCTCACCTTACAAAAAAAAAGTAAATTTTAATACTAAGTTTTATTTTTTGAAGAACTGTTTTAAATATAAAAATTATCCTAATATTCCCAAACCGCTCCTACTTCTATTTATGTGTACATAATATGCTCCCAGCTGCGTGCTATTGAGCGAACCTTTTCTTTGCCAGCATAAAAAACCCTTTAATACCAGTGTTTTTTTCTTCTACTCTCTATGGTGTGTTCACCTACTATCATTTATTAAGTAAACAGAATAAAAAATACTTAAAAGCATTTTTATTGTAAAGGCTTTATGTATTTCAGAGGAGAACACTCTTTCATTTTAAAAAACCAACCTTAACCAACCATTTTATGTAATTCTTGATCAACTCTGGAAAAAATGTATCCACATTTGCAGATATTTTAAAGAGAAGTTGAAAAGCATTTTGGTGAATAATCGAAAGACGGATAAGGCAATTCAAATAATCTAAATCGATATTATATGGAAAAATGGCAAATTCTAGCACAATACCGGATTAATTTAAGGTGTGAAAATTTAATATTAACAATCCTAACGGGAGCGAAGGTAATAAAATTAAGACAGCGTACATAAGTGCATAATAATAAAAATACCAAAAATACAGGATAGCTGATGAACTTAAAATGACCGGTGAAACATGTCTAGTAAAATTACTTTCGCAAGTTCTGCGGACGTCTGACATTCAACAAAAAAGCCATCGTGATAAAAAGGATAAAATCAAATAATGTTGCACATAGCGCCCTAAATTATTCTCATAAATTACCGAATTTTTTACACCGATGTTTTTTTTTTTCTTCAGAGCTTATGTTTGCTATTATTAAGACTAAACAGGTCTCTGAAAATTACCCAATCAAACTTCTGGATAACTTTTTATGACGCAGTTTATAAAAAATATATAATAAAAACCTCTAGATAAACCTCCATAAAGCGTTCTCTGAATATCCGCCGTAATTCACTTAATTACGCAAGGAACCGTTTTTTTTTTTTGTTTTTTTTGGCCTAGTACAGAACCATTTGAATACTAACGAATGTTACGTTTTTATTTTTCGAAGAAATGTGTAGTCTGAGAAAGCCAGTCGCTATTCTACTGTAAACAAATTGTGCCCGATAAGAATTTTGTTATAGGATTTGGAAGTATCTTTATTCGAATAGTCATGGCCATCAATGATATTCAGATGAGCCACGGAGGACCTCGGCCAAAGTATCATGGGGACACACCATGGGCACAACTGAACAGCAAGCTAAAGCGTAAATATGAAAAACGTTGTGCAACACAGTTATTCGAATATTGTACTTTTTAAGTAGTTCTTTCAAAACAACCGTGGTTATCAGTACTTTATACCATCCACGGAAGCGACAATAGAATAACTAAAACTATATCGCAACCGGAGAGCCACTGGTACCACCATGCTACGACTGGATATCAAAGACTAGGAACGAAATTAGGAGAAACGTAGTTTTTATACAATTATTCCTTAGCTAGGATCCAATATGACTATTCTTTCATATGTTTCTCTATAAAGTCAAAAACAAATTTTATCCCTAACTAATATTCTAGTCATAAATCCATTTCTTTGGTTCTTAATCTTAATTACATACCGTGCATTAAAATGTAAATAATTATTCCATTTCTTCTAATAAGTGAGAACATGATAATCGATGCACGATTACCAGAGGCGAGTAAAAGGAAGAGGATGGAACCCGCAATACTTTAAATCTTCAAAAAATATAACTCTATCTACAGCTAAAACCTCACAATTAAACAGTAAGTGGTTGATATCATCATGACAGAACTGCTAACGTGTCCACTATAATTGTCATGAAACGGAGCACTGCCCACAAAATTTAGACCCACTCTATTATGCCCCGTACGAAGTGTGTAAATGGGAATCACAGATCTTCACACCGAACTATCCAAGATACTAAAAGTTAATTATAATACCGAGGCCGAACTGGAAGAGTCGACATCACTAATTCTTAAGATCTATCAAATAATCTGGGCGTACCCTTAATAATTTTAACCCAATCCGAAAAGAGTTATCTCAACCTTACCCAAGATATCGGTCGATAAAATGTAGAGGTATATCGACCCGTCTAAAGCCGCGTCTTCGTCTGCCCGTCGTTAAAATTGATTCCACAGTGGCTCGGAATCCAACAGTACTTTCCAAAATTAAGGAGAGTTTTAATTTCATTTCGAAAATCAGTGGCTGACCACGATAACTAGAATGACTATTTCTAAGCAAATTGCCGTATTTCCTCCACCACATGCTGCATTTAGCATGAAATCATAGGACTTATCAATAGCTAGCAGCTCGGTCGTAAGAACGGAAGCCTCCAGAGGCAGCTTAAACTTATAAATGTTAATAATTCATTTCCCATTAAAAAAGAGGCGTCTATCTCCTTGACCCTGTGAACGTATCCCTTCTTAAGAAACTAGGATATTTACATTCCGTTGATTGCATGAAATATAAAATTACACACTTGGTAGGGAAGGCATTCTTTATTCAAGCTATTTAGGAAGTCCACATTAACCTCTATATTAATTGGATTAATATTATACGGGAAGCCGAAATATCTAGATGGCATCAGAGGAATAGGAACTGAGAAAAATGCCATGTACCTACTGATATTTCTAATTAAAAGCGGTTTCTTGCGTTGAACAAATTTCCATCTTACCTTCGTTAATTTCGTATCCTTCTTTTCCACATACGTGAGCTATATTGCGTCATTGCGGCCATGTTTGCTCGAACTTTATTGCTACACACTATTCTGTTAGTCTAGGTTATTTGTAGAAGTTGTTGGTGACCAGATGGTTTCTTGCCGGGCCAAAAAAAAAAAAAAAAACATATCATCATCGTCATGTCCTCAATCCGTAAATTGCTTTCTAGCAAATTTATATATAAGTACTTATTTAATGTAATCGTATAAACTAGTATTTACATTGTGCAAGCAAGTATTAAAGCTAACGTCGTTTGTAAAATAAGGTGACCGTACACATGAAACGCAGGTAGAAGAAAACAATGTCTAAATTCATGTTTGTTTTTATTGAAATGAAAACGCCTGCAAAGTGTTAAATTGCAACTTTTATGTCATTCCCATTACATGCGATTATCATTAGTCATAACGTACGCTGTTTTAGATGTAATTGATTCCTTTTCTAATTGAACTCCTAACTTTATTTACAAATACAACAAATATATTACGTTATATACTTAACGTTTTGTTGGCAGAAGATGATATTATTAAGGTTTAAGGTATGAACATTTCAAACCAACAGATTTGCAATAAAAGTATAAAACTCCAGTAAATTATAAAAAATCAAACTCTAAATGTATGCATATATATATATATATGTATATATGATGATGATTATATCCCCTCTATTCCCAGTATGGATTCCCGTCTTTTATTGATGAGTCCTTAGATGGCTTATCAAGCCAATACCGCAGACCTTTCCACAAATGTTGCAGATAAAAGTGGTGACTGTGCTCAAATGAGAAACATTTTGAGCTGTTTTTTTCTTTTCAGCGTATCTAAACGCGAGTCATTACACACGATGCAACACAGATATCTAAAATGATGAACCACATCAAGGCTTTTTCCGTTTATTTTGAATGCTAGATTATTACCGATATTACCTCCGGTTGGTTGAATAACAATTTTGGTTTTAATCTTGTTATTCTTTCTTTTTTGACCGCAAAGTTAGGTACCCACCAGAAGCGGTAATCTGGTCAGGATAATGTGGAGTAGCCGATTTTTAGGGTACCTTTCCTAATCCCTTCCGTGGCTACGGTAGGTAGCGGGAGTCCTAAATAGGCCTGCCCAGTCGTACATCCGACTTTCGAACTCAGCTGCTACTCTATTCCAGTTGAGAGCGACCATATAGGATGCACCGCCCATCGTGCAAGACTTCAGTTGATAGCTTCCAGTTCACCAAACCTGCTACCACCGCTTTCATCTTGTCGCCGTGGGACTCTAGAGAAAGGGAAAGGAATAAGGAAGAAATAAAAGGTTAACAGACTTATGTAGAGTTTTATCAAGCAGCTTCTCAGATTGCCCCTCCACGCCCTCGCAACTCATTGTCCTGCCACTATTGGAATCGTCTACTTGAGACTTTCCACCAATAGCCGCTCATGGTCCGCGACTGCTTATTTGTTTCTTACGAAACTTATTCGCAGCTAACCATCATATCTGATGGTCATTCTACTATCCGCCATCTGTGGACGCGCCCGTTCCCCTGAGCTCAGGGTCCCTGCTTGTACCGAAGTGCCCCCAGGGGGGATATATATATATATATATATATATATATATATATATAAAAATTACAACGTAATTCTTAGGCTAACCCCCATTAGAAAAAATGTACCAATTTTATGTAACGTTTGTTATATTTTATAGGATTTTTGTGATTATGTTATTATATTCATATGGACCAATTTAGAATTACGTTGTAAATTTTGATCATTTTATACGAAGTATAGAAGAGAAACAGACAGAAATTTAAGCAAAATGGGTCAAGAGGCACAGCCCCTTGCGAGGCCACAATGGTCGAGTTTGTCTTCTTCTTCTTCTTCTTCTTCTTCTTTAAGCCTTCTGACACCAATATTTGGCGTAGGCCTCTCCCAAATTTTTCCACCGGAAGACCCCCAAGAAGATGGACAGATTACATAAGACAGGCAGGTCATACATGGATACGTGAGGCTCAGGACATATACGTGTATTTATATATATTTTTGTGTATGTACATATATATATATTTATATACATATATATATATATATATATATATATATATACATATATGCTGATACGGATCGGGAGTTTTAGACACCATTCAGCGATGATTATTGAGTTATAAATTAATTCTTGAGAATATTTCATTGAATTTCGATTTCTCGGATATCATTTGTATTTTTAAATCGCCATGTAAACTAGCCTTTTACACCTTAGATTTTCTATTAAAAGTACACCCTAGCGCCTTGATTCTGGCAATGACTTTTTGTCTGCAGTTTGCAACTTGAGCTGCTCAACTAAGTCGACGATCCAGTACCAATCCTAGATATTTAACGGTATTGCAATTAACCAACGCTTGCCCATTTAAGTATAAGACAAGGCAGTTCTCTGGTGACTTGCTGACTTTTTAAATGATTAACTTTAATTTTCCATTTACTCGATTTACTCGCCCAGTCTTGAATTTTATTCGGGTGTTCTTGGACTAGAACTGAAGCGCAAGTCGGATCCTCATGCGCTCCCAGTATACACGTGTTCGAATTAAAATAGTTATAGGTATTTTTTAAATTTAATTCGTTTATATTGTAAAAAAATATACACATTTTTTAAATATCTAAAGAAAATAAGGCAAGTCTGGATGCCCTTGATGAGCAATTAGAAAAGTTGTCGAATTAGGTTATTCACAATGTATTCTAATGGATCCGAAGACTGTGAGCCAGTTCCTTTTTTTTATTGGAGTCATCCTTAATCTTTTCCAAATAATTTCTCTAGTAGCTGCAGTAATTATTACGAATTCGATAAAATTTGAAACGAGATGATCAGCTGTAATCTTTCCTCTTTCTTATTCGAACATGTTAATTATCGGGATGTCACGCTAGTACCGGCTAGGTTATTTTTCAATTTATAGAATAAAAACATACAACCTTACCAGTATTTTTAGGAGAACTTTAATATGATACACCGCGCATTTTTGTCAGTGATTACACAGCTGGTAAAGCAATGCTAAAATAAGCATATTTCACGAAAATTAAAAAAAAACGATAAAGTTTTATCGGCCACCAGAATGAGCAACAATGATTACAAATTACATTCTAAATAACAGAAATCGTTGATCTCTTCGTTACCTTTTTCCCCTCGCATAAACTTAATACAAAATTATCTCGACTGAGATTCTCACTATCACAATATTTCGCGCAAAAGAAAGCAGCACCCTGCATCAATGTGCTAACTTGAGCTTTAATTCTATTTATACTTTCACGCGTGTGCCATGCTACGTTTACAGTAAAATAGTAGTGCGGGAATTTTGGCGTTTCCAGCATATTTTAAAAAATCAGCAACGAAACGAGTAACTTAGGTAGTTTAGCGCACGCCGGAAATGTATGGGGTCGAAAAAGAAATAAAAACAGAAAAAGACGGAGGTAGAATCGAGAATGAAATAGGCAAATAGAGGTTCGGAACTGAGAGTGTTTAAGGAAAACTGAAAAATTAGCAACACTTGACGGTAGAAGAATTAAAAAGAAAAAGAAATGAGCAGAAAAAAAAACGATTACGGAAGAATAGGACTCTACTTTGAAGGAGATGGTCAAGGTAAAAAGAAACAGAGGTGAAAAAAGAAACAGAGGTGAAAAAAGAAACAGAGGTGAAAAAAGAAACAGAGGTGAAAAAAGAAACAGAGGTGAAAAAAGAAACAGAGGTGAAAAAAGAAACAGAGGTGAAAAAAGAAACAGAGGTGAAAAAAGAAACAGAGGTGAAAAAAGAAACAGAGGTGAAAAAAGAATCGGGAAATATAAAAGAGAGCAAGGTGGAAAAAAAAAGTGATAATACAGGAAACCAGAAAACTATTTTTAGCGAGTATACGAATTGTATACGTTCGGTAGAAGAAAGAACGATTTTTATCATTATTTTGTTTAAAATACATTCAGTGAATACAGATAATATGTTAATTAATCTCATTTACTTTTTGCAAGTGGACACAAACAGATGATTTCGGCCGGAAGAAAGAAATAAGGATGCGCATGCATAAAGTACGAGAAGAGAAATTAAGAAGCTTCTATTCCAACGGCGATAAGCTGGATGACGCTGTATCGGATAAAAAGTTCAGATCGACCATTCACACCGAATCAGTGCCGAATGAAGGCTTTCTCGCCTTGAAGAGTAGAGAAATCAGGGACTCGGCTTCGCCGACTCCAGAAATTCAAAAGTTCATTAACAGCAGTAACTCGTACTGGACTACCGAACGACGAGAAACCTCTTGTTCTCCGTCGCCGTTGAATAATCGAGACACGAACGTAGCCGATTTTTCCGAAACGCAATCGTTTCGAACAGCTAATAACAGAACGGAACACAGCGATTCTTCGTACGCAATCAAACGAACGACCGCTAACAGCACCGAAGCCGAAGTTACTTCCGACAGATCGAACGAATTTTCCTCGACCGCTGCTCGCGACGGACTCTCGTCGTCCGTAAACCGAAAGGAAACTTATCGTCGAGAAGAAGTGACACCGATTCGCCAAGTTTACAATCAAGTAAACGAGTCGCGTGAAATAGTTGCTCCGCAGGAGCCGTCCTCGGAAGATGTCTCGCAACTGCGTAAAGAGCACTCAATTTCGCAATCGTATCAGCATCGCTCGTACGCGAAATCAAACACACAACACGAAGGAACGGAATTAGCTGACCGATGGGAGACGGAATCGTCGAAATGGGAAACGGGATCTCAGGCGAGTACCGTTCACGATGACGGCTATCAGAGTTTCGTGAACGAGAACGTGGACCGACATAATAAACAGCAGGCCGAAACTGAAACTCGACTAGAGGAAACCGATAGCAAAGAAGTGGTTTCGATGTATCGCAAGCAGCAGGACACGAAAGCGAGATTCAGGTCGGTACGGGAGATTACAGTTCCGCCGACTAGAGTATCCTACGACAGTTCGAACGACAGACTTGTTGTCGACAGATCGCTAAACAATGCGTCCTCCAACGATCGATTCGCCGAAACATCGACCGTGCAAAATATTGAAAAACACGGCGAAAACAACATCACGCAGACTTCGGATAAACAACGAATCGAAAGTTCGTCTAAGGAAGCGAATGAAGAACGAACTTCAGTGGTCGGTAGCAGCCGAACACATCGCACAGTTATCGAAACCTCGTCTGCAACCGAAGATGCAGCTAGAAGAGATAAAAGTATCGGCAAATACAACGAAGACGTCACAAGCGGTCAGCATAACGCGTCTAGCTCGCCGATCAATACTCAAACACATCAGATAACAGTCGAAACATCGACTGTCGTTAAAGATGGCGGTAAAACAGATGAAAATCGCGACAAACGTAACGAAAACATAACCATCGTTCGGACATCGGACAAACCGAAACGCACCGATACTTCGTCGACCGAATCCCGTACATATCATACGGTAACCGATGTAATTACCGATCGAACGAAAACCGGAACAGACAGCAATAATATAGACACGAAAATTATGAAGGAACTACGTGAACTGGACTCTTACCTGTCGACTGAAGCCGCCGCCGCTACAACACCGGCGGTAACCGCCAGCGATCGTAGCGTCGACTGTCGCGACGAAAGGTACAATTCGCAAGTTGACGAAAAACGGCGTACTGTAACAAAGGACGTGTACGACGTTAATCATCGAGTCGATCGGTCAGAAAGCAATGCGACTGATACGATAAAAGAGCGAGCAGAACACAAAACGTTGAAAGAAGTGAACAGCGACTATCTGATATCGAACGATGTTACTGACGTCGAGAGAAAAAATGCTAACGCGTCGGTAAAGAAAGATTTATCCCGCGATCTGGAACGTCAGCAGCCGAGCAAGATCTCGATCGAGCTAAGTGCGACGCATAACGCTTTCGCGAGTTCATTGAGAACAAGTCCGGACCGGTCGGCGACAAATAAGCGTCCATCTTCCTCTTCCAGATCGTCGCTCGAAAGACAGAGTCCGCCATCAAAGCCCGCCGTGACGCAAGGGCCCCTCGCGCACAAATCAACCAGTTCGACGAGGCGAACGGATTTAAGTAAAAAATTCACGGAAAGCTATTACAACAAGACATCGAAAGGGAACGAGCGAAATTCGCGGTCGAGGTCTAAATCGAAATCATCGCCGGCAACATCCGAATGCGAATCGGATGACTCGCAAGCGACTTATAAAAAATCCATCGACAGCAGAGAGCGCCGATTTATTAAAACAGAACGAATCGAAAAGAAATTGCCGGCCGAGAAGAAAATATCCAAATCGGCTACACGTAAGACTCCTGACTTCAGTTCGGAAGGTTCGGTCGAGAGAGAAGTAAACGTTGTTCAACATCGTCAAATTAACGGCAAAACGGCCATTCGCACCGATTCCGAATCCAGTCCGGAACGGCGAACCGCGTTCAAACCTGTCCAAGATGGACGCCCGTTCGAGAACGGGTTTAAAGAACGCCGAATCACCAATACCGAAAGTACGCTTAACAACTTCTCTAGTATACGAGATAGCAAAGACTCGTCGAACAAATCAAAATCTTTAGCGAAAAATCGACCAATTAGTAGCAGCCCGGAAGCGGAAGCACGAAAATCGCCCGGTAGCCCAAAAGGAAAAGAGTCACCGGTAGCTTCTCGCAACGATGTTATTAGAAAAGAATCCGTCGAACGAACTGATCTAGTTAGTCTGGTCGAAACGGACGAAGATGACAAATCGAAAAAACTAGACGAATCATCGCTCAAAATACTGAAAAATAGAAAAATTGAGGATATTGAAATAAAAACGGTTGAATCGTCGCCAAAAAGCCATATAATAAACGCCAAAGATACGCTAAAACGTAGTAGCGTCGAAGAAGATCAGATATGGAAAAAACCATTTCCGAAATATGAAGATGTGGTTAAGTTGCACGACACTAAAGACACAGTCTTTATAGCAAACGAAAAAACTGAAAAAAACAACCAGAAAGAAAAGATCGAAGAAATAATCGATATAAATCGAGATTCAGCGGCATCCCCGGCTAAAAGATTTCCCACGTCGGTTAGAAACCGTGACGATTCGGCTGTTCCAAAGTCACCAGCGCCGTCTAAATCACCTTCCAAATCATCTTATGAATCACCAGTTAAATCATCAGTCAAATCACCATATAAATCACCTTCGAAATCACCTTCGAAGTCACCTTCGAAATCACCTTCGAAATCACCTTCGAAATCACCGTCCAAATCACCATCTGTATCACCTTCCACTAAATCAACGTCTAAATCACCATCGTCTAAAATAACTACTCCATCGCGTAGTAGTACAAAATCGCCCACACCCATACGATCGTATTCTAAGTCACCGACACCTTCGAGGTCATATTCTAAGTCACCGACACTTTCGATATCGTACTCTAAGTCACCGACACCTTCTAGATCGTATTCTAAGTCACCGACCCCTTCAAGATCGTATTCTAAGTCACCGACACCTTCAAGATCGTATTCTAAATCACCGGTATCTTCACGACCATACTCTAAATCACCGGCTCCGTCACGATCGTATTCATCATCGCCAATAACACCAACGCAGAAATCGTCGACAGTATCACGATCACATTCAAAATCACCGGTAGCAGCTAAAATTCCATCTAAATCACTTGTAAAGTCACCTGTAGGTTTCAATCAACAGCCATCTACGAAATCATCACAACCGTATTCTAGATCGCCAGCTTCGGGAACTAAACCTACAGATTCAAAACGAAAACCGTCTACAAAATCATCATCGCGGCCGATTTCAAAATCACCCGTTTCAACTAAACGACCAGGTAAATCTTCATCACGATCATATTCAACTTCGCCAGTAGATGCAACAATAAAAACAACTGCAAAGTCGCCATCACGACCCTATTCGCCATCACCAGTAACACGAAAGTCATCTAGAAAATCTTCATCACCTGTTGTCGATTCAATTCTAAAGCGCGCAACGTCACCAATACGATCGCATTCTCCGTCACCGGTTGATTCGAAACAAAAACCGTCTACAACATCTCCGACACGGTTTTATTCACCAATAGATTCGAAACCAAAATCATCTACGAAATCTCCGACACGATCATATTCTCCGTCACCTGTAGATTCGAAACCAAAACCGTCTGCAACATCTCCGACGCGATCTTATTCACCGTTAAATGTGAACCCTAGATCATCTACGAAATCTCCGACACGATCGTATTCTCCGTCACTTGTAGATTCAAAACGAAAACCGTCTTCGACATCTCCGACACGATCATATTCACCGTCACCGGTAGATTCGAAACGAAAACCGTCTTCGACATCTCCGACACGATCATATTCACCGTCACCGGTAGATTCGACACGAAAACCGTCTTCAACATCTCCGACGCGATCTTATTCACCGTTAGATGTGAACCCTAGATCATCTACGAAATCTCCGACACGATCGTATTCTCCCTCAGTCGTAGATTCGAAACGAAAACCGTCTTCAACATCTCCGACGCGATCTTATTCACCGTTAGATGTGAACCCTAGATCATCTACGAAATCTCCGACACGATCGTATTCTCCGTCAGTCGTAGATTCAAAACGAAAAACGTCTGCAACATCGCCGACTCGATCGTATTCACCAGCGGATTCGAAACAAAAACCATCTACAAAATCTTCAACACAATCCTATTCTCCAATACCAGAACGAAAATCGCTTACAAAATCACCTACAAAATCACCAACGCGATCGCAATCGAAATCACCGGTTCCTACAAAGCGACCACATACATCACGACTGTATTCACCGTCGCCGAAAACAAGTTCGACGCGAAAATCATCAACGAAATCACCATCGTATTCAACGTCACCGAGAACGAGTACAACGAAACCGTCGGAAAAAGGTTTTCCTTCCACGAAATCGCCTTCCACTCAGAAGCCCGTTTCTAAACTGAAACCGTCTGTTAAGCAACCCGTTTCGCAACCATCATCTACCACTAAAAGACCGAAATCAACGTTAGTAAATGGATCTCCTTCGCTAGTGTCCACTAGTAGTAGACCTTCAAAATTTTCTTCGCCAGCAACAAAAGTAACGCCTTCTTCGAAGCCGTCGACGGCAGTCAACCAACAGCCGAGAACAACCAAACCGAAAACAACAACCAGCGCATTAGTAACCGATCGGCCATCGACCACTCGGAAGACTAGTTCAGCTTCAACGCCGCAGTCTAAACCCAAATCGTCGGTGCTTAGCGCTTCGAAAATTTCTTCCGACAAAAGGCTATCGCTATCAAGGCCTAAATCAGATCGCATTATTAGCGACACTCCTAAAAGTTCTAAAGCAACTGCGAAAACCCGTTCAGCTGTCGCAACGACGCCGATAGCGCGTAGACTATTTCCGACTGGCGGGAAAGAAGTGAACGAAAAGACGCCAGAACCGTCAAAAAGTGTCATCGAAGACGTCGACGAAGCGGACGACGTAGAATACGTAATCACGAAAAGGGATCTTTCCGGAACATATAGCGCCGCCGCTCCTACCACCGGAAATCATCTTAACGATTTCCTAAATGCGGAAACGAAAAGCGCAAACGAAAGCGACAACATTAAAAAGATTGTGCACTCCGATTCGGTGGAAGAATTCCTAACGAGCGAAAAAGTCACGAAAGAGGGCGAAATTGAAGGCAGCATTCCAAAGTTGGACTTCCCGTGCGAAGATTACAAACGCAACACGGAAGCTAAGGTAAAAATCACAAATGGATTCATCAGTCGCGAAAAGAAGCCGGTAAACGAAAAACGAACGACCACGACGTCCAAGAAGGAAAACCGCAAAGATAGTCTGATTAAAAAGGATACAAGCAGCGTTAGCGAAAGGAAAAGATCACGCGAAACTGAATACGGTAAAAGAACGCCCGATAAAAGACCATCGCAATCGTTGCTCCCTGAAACGAGAACAAAAGTCGGAGCCGACGCCAGAAATCGCGTCGCTAGCTCCAAACTAGCTCGGCTGATTGACGAGAGAAAGCAAACAACGTCCGTTAAGATAGCCGAAACACCGCTGTCACGAAAGAGCGTTACGCCGTTAACAAAAAGCCAGCCGCAGTATAAGGGCTCCTCGAGTAGCAGCAGCAGCAGCAGCGAAGACGAAGATCATTTGTCGGACAAGGAGCTCGACCGTAACGATCTGTTGGAATCGGAAGTGGAAGGAGATTTGACGGGAAATCGACGACGGGCCGGACGACAACTAGAAGCGCCGGACAGCAGTAGCAGCAACACGTTAAAAGTGTACGTGAAGCTGCCGTCGTCGTCGAGGGAAACAACTCCGGACAACCGTAGACGGGACGGTTCGGTCTATACAGTAAGTGACGACAGCAGTTCGCAGCCGCGTTATGCAGATAATATTGTGGAACCGCCGGACGAAGCGGATGCTGAGATTTTCGATGAAGCTGCTGTTCAAGCGAATAACGTAATAGCTCACGGTGCCGATAGGCGCTTTGGTGTCGCTGAAGAGTCGGACGAAGATTTAATCGGACTAAGCGTGGCTGACCGGGTTTCAAAGTTTCAGGAGACGCGCTACAAACCCGGAACGACGACCAAATCAACGACGAACGAAATAAAGGATATTTCACCGGAAACCGGAACGAAGGCCGTATTGAAAACGAAGGAAATATTCGAGAAATTCGCGCAGCCGAAATCATTCGTTCCAGATTCGGCAACTCCGGTACCGACTACTGTTGTCGACAGACAGTCCGTGTTCCAGACAGAACATAGGCAAGCTGAACGGGAGCAGGTGTCCAGTGAAGGGTACAGCGAACGTAATAAGAGTGGCCGAATCGATTATCCGGACAGACCAGCGCGAAATTGCGAAGTCGACTTTCAGCCGACCGATAACAATCTGGACGCGGAGGAGGATGAGCAAAAGAAGTCGGTCAAAAAGACCGCTTTAATTTTCGAAAACAAAAAAACAACTACTCAAAAACCGACGCCGCAATATGCTCCGAAAACAGTTAAACCAAGCGCCGAAAAAAGAACCGGCTACGACGTCGAAGAATCGGACGAAGAACACAACGTCAGTAAATCGGCGACGGTTGACAGAACAGAAATCAAAGTTAGACAAATCGCCGAAAAATCGGACACGAAAGAAAAGGTAGAACCGGATCAAAGCACGTACTATTCAAAACCGACGGCTAAAGTCATCGAAAAACGAACCGTCGTTTACGATGAAGCTTCCGAAGAAGAAGAAGAAATAGAAAGAAAAAAATACATCGATACAAGCGCTAAGAAAATTTATGACGAAGAAACAACCGATAGCGCACGAATCGACAGGGAATTCTGCAGAGAAGAGATCCAGACAAAACGAACCGATAAGAAGAAGTCGGAGGAAACTAGTTCGATCGATGTTGATAGACCGACCAAGAAACCGACTAAAGGGAAGGAACCAGAGAAGTCGCCGATCAAGAAAGAACAACGTCAATCGAAATCACCGTCGCCGCGAAAAACCACCGAGCCGAGCGTACCTAGAAAAACTTCTTACGGTAGCAGCGGTTCGCCACTTAAGGATCGTATCGGAAAAACACCGCTAACCTCAAATTCCACTGAAAAAGTGTTGGTCGAAAAGAAAGCCCGCCACGAGCATACCGATCAGCAAGTACCGTTGGAAAAGCGACTTTTCAGTAGTACAGCGGACTACAGTAATCGAAAGGAATTCTTCGAATCGAAAAGCAAAATCGATACTGATGGTCGACATACTATTGACGACCAATCGTCGCCCGTATCGTCTGGTGGAAAAATTAAAATTATTGACGGAAGAACTGCTGTCGGCCGAAAGAGCACTCCGGTGTCGTCAAAGAAGGAACGATCGCCGTTGACCGAGCAACCGGCCAGGGAACGGGCCCCGCTGCATAAAACTCCCTCCAGACAGAATTCGTTCGGCGTCATTTTAAAGAGAACGCCTTCAAACCAACACTACTCACCGGCTAAAATCAGCAAGAAGTCCAGCCTTTTCGACGGGGTAAAAATCGAGGAAATTTTCGACTTGGAACTTCTCGAGAAAATGGTAAGTTTTCGATATTTCTTTCGATTAATAAATTTAACAACATTTAGCCATCGAAGTGCTTACCGAAGTGCCCGTTAATTTTATTCCGTATAAGTAGTCCTCAGAAAGCGAAATAAAATTAAAATATTTCAATATCAAACTGACGTTGCTCTTATTTGCATTAAATTTTACTTTTATTTCGTACAATCAAATTAGCTGGAAGAAGCTGTCGATTACGATATAAGAAGCAAAATACGAGCCCAGATAAGACTAGTTAAAAGACAACTGGAAGTCAGTAAGAGGCAGATAAGGAAATCGGCAACACCGGAAAAAACTCCGCCCAGGGACGCTGTCTATACCGTAAGTAGAATATTAAAATTATGAAATGTTTATTATTATTATTATTATTATTATTATTATTATTATTATTATTATTGTTATTGTTATTGTTATTGTTATTGTTATTATTATTATTGTTATTGTTATTATTATTATTATTATTATTATTATTATTATTATTATTATTATTATTATTATTATTATTATTATTATTATTATTATTATTATTATTATTATTACAATTTTAGACTACTGTACGCGTAGTTACACCAGACGTAGTCACAATTACGAAACAATTTCCTAAATTTAATACAAGTTCCATCTACAAATTAAATGCGCTTACAAATAGCTAAAAGAAGATTAAATAAAAGAAAATTAGACCGCTCTTGGCTGACTTTAATAAATTGATCCCATATATCTTCCTTTAATGCCGCAAATGCCGAATCGGCTCCAGTTATTAATAACGTTTCTCCTAGAAACTCGTCCTCCCTATACTCTAATAATGTCTTATCCACAACTTTGCTAACCGCTCTCGGTAAATTTGATATTCCAAATTTCGAGAATAAAATACTATCCATCTGTCAAGTTTTGCAATCTTCGATATGGTAGACGTTACCTTTTTTTTTCTACTTCTAACTTCCACTCTTTGTTCTCTCTTTCCTTTTTTCCTCTTCTCTAAATCTTCTCCTTTCTTTATCTACCATCTCGTTCCATTACCGTAACACCAACGCCATGGTTTTTCTCCTCAGTTTTTACTTTGGCATAATGCTGCCGCTTTTACAATTTTATATGGCGCTTCTTCGGTGTTGCTTGCCTCCTTTAACTCTAAGTTGGTTGATAGCATACGGGGGGACCCAGACACAATGAATTTTATGAGCGATGGGAGCCACCGTTATGGCATAATTTTTTATATTGTCTTTCTCATTGTCTTATTTCCTATTTCTGTACCATCCTTCTTACAGCGCGTCGATGTTGCTTGC
Organism: Icerya purchasi; assembly: GCA_039619475.1. Lineage (NCBI taxonomy): Eukaryota > Metazoa > Arthropoda > Insecta > Hemiptera > Monophlebidae > Icerya > Icerya purchasi. Next base: position 291,480,172 of record CM077115.1, on the reverse strand, counting down.
TGCCTTTAACTAGGTTAGTTGATAGCATACCACAACCCTCGCGCAATGATTTATCTGAGCGGAGGGTGCTTTATTATTTTGTATTTTTCATTATCATGTACTTTTTTATCTTTTCCTCTTTTCTCGAAATTTTAATTTCTATTTCGTTGGTCTATGGAAATGGATTAGCGGTTATTTTCTCTTCTTCCGTTTCACCTTCCCTCCTTCTTTGGCCTATTGCGTATTTTCACCTTCCCTTGTTCTACTTCTTCTTTCAACTACCGCCTATCTAAGTATTCATTATGCCTTGTCATCTTAAGGTTCTACAATGGAACTGTCGCAGCAGCATTAAGGCCAACAGGGAACTCTTTTGAACGGCTATTGGATGAATATGACATTAACATCGCGTTTCTTTCTGAAACGTGGTTAACAAACGATTCTGACATAAGTTTTAATGGATTCTCTCTGATCTGTTCCAACCGCAGCGATGGCTACGATGGTTCAGTTATTTTAGTAAGGAATTATGTCCGGTTTTTAGCCCATGTTTCTCAACCCCTGTTTCCTCCTAATCCTCCTTATCCCAGCTTAGTGCACATCTCCATTCCTAAAGCCCCTTTCATTTCATTTCCGCCTACATTCCTCCGACTTTCGATTTGCGTGATTTTCCGTTCCTATCTTTAATCAACTCCCTTTCTTCTCCTTTCCTTCGACAAAAAATTCCTTATTGCTTCCTTTCTTGATATCTCAGCAATTTTCGACAATGTCCATCTTCCGACTCTTTTTAATTTGATGCTTTCCTTAAACATTCCGGCTCATTGTTCTACCCTGCTTATTAATCTTTTCCTCTGCCGAACGGTCATTCCTTCCGTTCCCTTTCAGGATGCCACTAGACTAATCTATCGTGGACTACCGCAGGGTTCCTGCCTTAGCCCTACTTTATTCAATATTTATTTTATCAAAATTGCGTCCTTGTCTTTGAATTCCTGTTCTCTTTTCTTTGCTGACGACATCCTCATTTATTGGTCTCATCGCAACATCTCACGGGCCAACTCCCCCAACTTCAAATCTCCTTAATTGCATTGGAAAATGCCTTATCCAACATCCATCTTTCCATCTCTTCTTCTACGTCTTCTACTGTCGTCTTTACACTGCGCCCGTTTATTCCTTTCTCAGTCATCCTCGTCTTAAATAATGACCCAATTCCACTTACTTCCTCCTTTCGTTATTTAGGTGTTTTTCTGTATAGCCGACTTCCCTTCAATGTCCATATCAATCGTTTATTCGTGTCCTCCTTTAAAAGTCTCAACCTCATTAAATCCATTTCACACACTATCTGGGGAGGTGATCCTGTGATCCTACTTATGTTTTACAAATCTTTTATTCGCACTGCTCTTGATTATTGTTCCTATATTTATGGTAATTCTTCTAGATCCCTTCTGTCTAAACTCAACCGGGTCCAAAATACATGTCTCCGCCTCTGCCTTGGAGCCCGAAAGTCTACTCCTATCCCAGCTCTGCGCGCAGAGTGTCATATTCCTCCCCTTTTCCTTTGACGCTCCTTCCTGGGTTATCGTTTCCTCATTTCCTCATCAAACGGCTGCCTATTTACTCTTGCTCTCTCATTCCTTCTTATTCCTTCATCTTGCGTTCCTGGCGCTTTTCTGCTAACAAGACTCCTATTCTATCTCTTATCGCTGCCCGTTTTGTTTACAGCTCTTTTTTCTCCAACCATTTTTTGATCTTCACGGATGGCTCCGAGGGACCCAATGGTGTTGGTGCAGCTTTCTTCTGTCTCTTTCCCAATTACTTCTAGTCCTTTAAACTTCCCTCCTTTTGTTCAATCTTTTATAATGAGTCTTCTGCTATTCTGCGTGCCCTTCTTTTTATCAAAACTTCACCGGCTTCTCGCAATCTCCCTATCCTGTCGGATGCTCAAAGCGTGCTGCAGACTATCACATCTCCTCTCCCTTCTCACTGAACCGACTACATCATTCTCCTTATTCGTTCCTTGATTCACGATCTTTTCCGTTTCCACTTAATCCAAATGGATTTCTTTTGAATTCCTGGCCATGCCGGAATCGAGGGAAATGAGTTGGTTGACTCATTCGCTCGATTATCTTCCTCTTCTGGTAGGTTTCTTCCTGCCTTCTCAGCTTCTAATATTACCCTTCTATCTGCAGCTGCTCATTCCAGACTGTGGTCTGACTCCTGCGTCTCCTCATTCTCCAACCCGAACTCCTTTTTATTGTCTATTCAACCCTTCCTTCCACGCTTTCTATGGTTTATTAACTTTCCTTCTATGCGCCGTTCCAATCTCTCTGCGATTTGCCGCCTGCGTTTTGGGCATAGTTTGCTCCCTTCCTCATTGTTCCGTTATTCTCTCGTGCCTTCTCCTCATTGTCCATTGCACCCTCCCAGCAATCAATTTATTTGCGATCCTGATCATATAATGTTTTCGGTTGTTCGTAATTATCAACTGAACAAGCTTCTTTTTATTCCTTCCTCTTACAAACCGGTATTCCCGTTCCATACTGTGCTTCATTCATTCTCTCCCTTCCTTCTTCTTCGGTTATTCTAGCTCTTGATTCCTTTCTGTCGGCTATCTCTGATCATGTAAGGATCTGAGTCTCTCTTTTCTCTTTGTTCCGCTGTTCTTGGGCCAATGTCCATGTTGACGAACCCATAAAAAAAAAACAAATAATTGATACAAGATAAGTGGGCAACATTACAAAACCATTTTTTAAATTTATAACGAAATCCATTAAAACTCGAAGTGCTTAAAATAAATAAATGACAGAGTCATTTCTTCCATAGTTCGCCTTCGTTTTAATCACAGTCTGCTCCCGGCTTCTCGTTTCCGCTTTGCTCTGGTTCAATCTCCTTTGTGTCCCTTTCATCCTCCAACCTTCAATGGCTCGTGTGATGCAAATCACGTACTATTTGAATGTTCCTTTATTTCTACTGAACGCGCGATCCTTTATTCCAATTTGCTTAGCCTTGGCCTCCCTACACCTTACAGTGCCCTCTATATTCTCACTTTTCCATCTCCTTCTGTTGTTCCCTTGTTATCCGCATTCATTTCCTCTGTCTCTAATCGTTTCTTGATATAACTTGTCACTCCATATGTCCTTCTATTCTTTTAATCTTTTGTGCTGGGTAAATGTCCTGTGCTGGCGTGCCCATTTAAAAAAAAAAATAAAAAATAAAAAAAAATAAATGGAAAATAAAATAACATGCTTAATGAACAGAACGTATATTTAGCTAAGTACAGAGTTGCACAACATATGTATATACATAAAATGCGTACCAGCTCGAGACATGACCGCATTACATTAGTGATAAAAAAAAAAAGTAGAACACTTACATATTGTTAACGAAAATTTAAATACTATACAAAAACACAACAAAGAAAAGAGCATAACAAAAAAAAACAAAATACTCAAAATTACAACTAATTGTTACCATTAAAAACATTATTTAATAGTTTAGCGGCATCACTGACTAAATTGCGTTTAATCCGACGATGCTTAAACGTACACCCGGGCTAGCTGCTCGGAATTCTAATCGCCTATATTCCTGATAAGCATATTGTTATGGCAGGAACACAGCGATGAAGAATCTTTTTTTTGCTGTGTTAATTATAAAGTCTTTTATACATAGGGCAACTATAACTAATTATGCGTATTATCAATTTTAGTCTAGCAGGGACTGTTTAAAATACACCGACAATACCACACCTATTTTATAGTAATTTAAATTAATTAAAATCGGAGTTTGAAATCGAGCACCAAACTAGAATAAGCCAATCTAATGATACTTTTGTAGATAATAACCAGCCAAAATCGCATGTGATGTTGTCAAAGACTTCACTACCGACCTTCGTTTAAAAATATTTTAAATTCACGTTTGTTATTAACTACAAAATTTAGCAAACTAATTGTATATATAACGTATCTAGGCTTAATATATGATAGTTAGATTCAATGCTCTCAAAAGACAGGATTTTACGAAGTAACGCATTCTGTAATGTAATTTATGGGTTTTATATGAAATTTTGCCAAAAAAAAAAAAAAATATTCCGTATGAAGGAATCGATTGATGCAGAGCAATATATAAATGACCTAAATGATGAAAAGAGAAGTGCTGCTGGAGATAATAAAATAATTTAATTTTCTGAGTTTACTTACTAAATAAGTCAGGTGTCTACTCCATAATAACTTACAGTCGAACAGTAATCCTAAATATTTAATCTGATACAGTCTCTCGATGTAGCTATATTGTTAGATAAATTTAAACTTAAATTATCCCACTTTTCAGTAGATTGAAAAGTGTATAATACATATTTTGTCTTGTCTTCATTTAATACTAATTTATTTTTAATCACCCATTTCAAAATTAGATCAATTCCATCCTGAGATAATTTTGGCAATTATGAATTTGTTATTTGAAAAACTAATCTAAATAAGCTGATGTTAAAAAGTAATTAAATTGCTTAAGAAAACATAATACTCGCCATTTTTGTGAAAATTTGTGTTGGAGAATAATTCACGGTCTCCGTGAAGGCTGTAGTACAAGTTGTTCTCTCGAAGGAAGCTCCGGGAACTATAATGACGCAAGTAAGGTACGAAGAAGCACGTAGCGCTGAAGTCGAAGTGGACAACATTTAGACAAACAGGAGCACTGCTTTTGGCAACGAAATCAGTTGAGTTAGATAAGTTTGTAGTGGCTGTGTAATTGTACACCGTGCATTCTGGCAAGACGTCAGGATGTGACAATATTGCGATGAGAGATTAATTCGCAGTGCTTAAAATATTCAATGCAACCGGCGTCCAATTCTACAGTCAACAAAAGATCTGAGTAGCCCCCCGGTCGATAAGCCTCCTAATCGCGTTGGGGATAAAATGCTCAGACGTCTGATTGAACCGGGTTTCAGATCCTCGTGAGTAGCTGCGGATGCCGACGGGCTAAATCGTTCATTTCTTGCCCTAACCGTCGTAGCGGATGAGTTCGCAACCTTTTCCGGATCAAATGGCTTTTATCACGTTCCTTTCTTTACGAGGATGCATACGAAAATCCACAGACTAATGACCTTAACGCAGCCCCCTCTCATACTAGCGCAAGATAGGGGCCAGATGTCTGCCCGTGATAAACTTTAATTTGCTCATCTCTTCAGATACTTCGCTAATTGCCAATTTAGACACCTTTGAAACTTATTAGCTATCAAAGCTAGTATGACATTTGTCCCTTCTGAAGGACAGAGACCAATAGAATACCAGAGTCGTCAACCGACTCCTCGTCGAATGCATATTTGTCATAAATTTGGAGCAGTATCGTCCTCTACAACAATCTAAACACTACCGGACTCTCATCCAATAGAAAGGACAGACTCCACCGATACAGCGGAGACGTGCCACCCTTTCTCGTCCCGTCTCCTAGTCCTACGACAGATTCGTTGCCTGCCACTGTAACTGGCCGTTTTGAGACATAGTTTAGCATCGCGATTTTACAATTCTTGGATTGTTTTTATTCTAATTCGACTTGAGATGGAAACAAAACACTAGCGGATCTATTCCGCACACCTTTAATTTGTAGCTGCAGCGGAATCGGCTACAGCGGTCTCTCTTTTTCGATGAATTTTCATAATCCCTACAGAAAGCTAGACGACTTGGTGAAAAACTGTAGGGCACTTTTTCGGTCTTTCCAATTATCCAACAAGTGTGCGCCTAAGACAGAGCCCAGCTCCAAATACCTACAGCTACTCCTCCAGAGATTTACAGTATTTCGAAGGACGACTTGCCGGTTTCTTTTGCTCTACTGGAATATATGTGGTTGACCCGCCAAAGATGGACATCGGACACCAAATGCTAACGTTCACAATACTGGGAATACTTGTCAAAGCAAAAACTTATATTCTAGTACACGACGCTACTCCGATGGAAACGACAGACAATTAGACCAACCCAGCGATAATAACTATTTGCAAAATACTTTCGTTTAGAAACTTTATTGTCACTAGGGCTACTGTAGAGATAAACTGAAGGAAATGGTTCCATAGGAAACAAAGAAATAAAAAATGTATTCTGTTAACTTAGTAATAAAATAGAGTTTTTACCTCAACAATATACTTTACTTTACTTTAAAAAAAACAGTCAAAGCCAACTACCGGCCCTATTCTATTGTCAGTGTGGTGCGGAAGAAGTAGGGACTGAACTTCATCACGTCTAAAACGGCTTACAAGGACAATAATGTCGTATTGTGTAAGCTCGTTTGCAGACGTTTGAACACAACCGAGCATCTTCGTTATCTGCTGCAACTAAACCATCGTGGAAGTTCTCCCAGTCGATTATTACCTGGCTTTAGGAAAGGACAAACTCTACTGGTTCAGAAAGAAGAAAAAATACAGCTTGGAAAACATTGTACTTCGCCCGGGAGAATTCATAATCCCAGTGCATTGGAAGCAGGCCAGAAGGAAAATGTGATATTCAAGTGGCAGACATCTAAAAAGAGTCGGGTCACATATTGTTACATTTACCTGGACGTTTAGCGAGCTCGAGTCGTTCGAGAGTCCTCATTAGATTCAGCTTAAAGACAGATCTCAAACCATATATTTGTAGGCTCCAGCAATTTACGTTAGAGCATTTTCTAACTGAACACGGCAGTTTAAGTGGGTCAGAGCAACTGAGAAGATTCAGGTCGTTCCACTCGTCCGTAAGCATGCTGGTTGCAGGATAAGAAAACATACCAGTGTTTCCTTGACAAGGGCTTGCCGTTTATTTTGCGGTGAACACTTAAGATAAGCGTTCCCTAACCGTGCATTGAAGCAGATCATGCAATAATGACTACGTATTCATGAGACCCACGATGGCGTACTATGTATGGCGAATGAAGGTACCCCATGAACCGAAAGTCGGTGAAGACAGTATCAAAAGTGAGCAAACAAAAGGAGTATAGACTGTTAAATCAGTCTGCCGATAAACTTTGATAAGAGAATCCTTTCAAAAACATTTTGCGTCAACCCCTTCCAGAAATATAGGCATTTAAAATTTTGTTATTTTCTAAAGCTCATATTTAGTCTACAAAAAGTTCTATGCGAAAGATGCATGCTTTGTTTTGTCTGTTAGTCATCATTTTCACAGAATCCATTGCCAAATAGCGAATAGCCGAACAAATTTAAAATTTTCAAACATTATAAAAAGGGTAACACAAGTAATTAAAAGAAATATTTCTTTCAAATGGCGCTACATGTTGCTAAATATGCGACCGTATTTCTTACAAGAGTAAGAGTGTTGGGCATTCACACAACGAGCATATTTGCCCTGTGAGACCCACAACTTATTTTTTAAAACCAAAAAAAACAAAAATTCAAAATTCGAATGAAAAAAAACGAAATTGAAAAATGCTTTTGAAGTTTATTCATTTTTTGAAGTTTGTTCATTGCAGTAAAATACTGAATTAGCCGTTGCTCTGTTCTAATCTATGTCACACTAAAAAATCACGATATTCCTTTAAGTAAATACCATGAAACTTAAAGTAACGTTCTCTCAATGGATAATCCACTAACGATCTATTCACCTTGTATTTTACACAGTTCAAATATTTGTGAATTAAATTTACCTGAATGTTGCGCTATACCTAACGTGACCATACGTCCCGTTTTGAACGGGACCGTTCCTTTTTTTGGTTCTCCGTCCCAGTATCCCCGAAAAAAACTTCGGGACGCAAAATTGTCCCGTTTTCCCCAATCGCGTAAAAATTATCGGTTCGGACGGGCGCAGGCGGTGCGGGAGTGCATCAGCGACAGCCGATTCGCCGCCCGCGTGCGCTGATTGTAGTGACCATGGTTGCATCACTTCATTTATTCATTAGCTGATAATTACGCGCACTTGCCGCGATTTGTTATTGTCTTCAGTTGTTTGATATTTGACGGCAGTAATTGATATAAAGTTTTTGTGTTTTGTGATTTCATCTAACTATGCCGAAACGGAAGGATACGTTCAATAGTTTGCAAGCAAAATACTCCTTTATTAAGCAAACAAATACTCGCTCGGATGTCAGATGCGAAAAGTGTCGCACGGAATTTAGTGTTTCTCATAGCCGTGCCGGTGATATTGAACAGCATTTAAAGTCTGGAAAACATAAAAATGTATTGTAAAGATATAACATTCATTTTTTTATATTTACACGATTCGAGTTGAAGCTCTAAAGGAGTTTTGTGCCAAAACTGAAACAGAATATCATATAATGCTGGACTATAGCAAAACCAGGTGGCTGGCACATATGCCTGCCGTGGAAAGGATTTTAAAAATGTACCAGCCATTAAAGAACTACTTTTTGAGCGTTGAAAAATGTCCTCAAATATTGAAATACTTTTTTGAAGACCCCACATCAGAATTGTGGCTTTATTTTTTACACGCTCAGTCAACAAGTTTTCATCAAGCTGTATTGAAAGTTGAAGGTCAAACTTTACCGGCAATTGAAGCTGCAAAAGAAATTAGACAATTTGGCTCAGAAACAGAGACTAATCAGTTTTACAGTCCGTAGTTTAATGGTGAAATTGAAATATTGTGACACTGATCTTGACTAAGAATTTGTGAAAAGTACGGCTACAGAATTTTATAAAACGAGTGTCTTGAATACTTGGAACAGTGGATTCTTGGGTTTTTTACTAAAGAATTGGAGGTATTTTATTTGGCACATTTGAAAAAAGTACCTGCATGGGAAAATGTTCAAAAAACATTGGATGTATTGATTGAAAAGGGATCCATATTGATTGTAATAAAGATATAGAAGTTTTTGAAAAATAACTGAACATTTATGTTTCATAACTTTTTAAATTTGTAATAAATACTATTTTGATAAATAAAATAAAACTTATTATAAAAATGTGTTTTTTCCATTGATAACTTACTAATTAACGTAAAAAAAAAAACGGTGTTCCGTTTTAAATCACAAAATAAATGATCACGTTAGCTATACCTATACTTTTTGGTATCGTACAAAAATGCTTAGTAACAAACCTCAACGATGGGATATTAAAAAACTAACTTAGTGTTAAAATGTTCATCGTTTATCCGGTACACGCAGACTTGCCGAAATTAACGTGCTTAAACCATTTTGGAAAAACCTAGCTGGAATAAAAAAACATTGAAAACCTCGGCTTATTAAGCACGAGGATATCGTATGGATGCGAATGACCTTTCATATTGATCGAAAATAAATATTCATTTGGTCAGCTATTCCACATTATCGCACGCGTGTTAAAATAGTTCCGTGTACTTAAAAACAACTTTAAAAATCTCCTCCCAATAGGAGAGAAAGAAAAAGAAAGGGAAAATGTCATTCGGCGAACAATATGATTTAAAAGGAAAGAAAAGAAAACGAAAGAAATACTTCTATCCTATTAAATAACAATTTTATTAACGCATAGGAAATTGAATAACGCTACTATGGCCCGATTTTCTGAGCAAAGAAACGCCCATAAACAATAGGATGGAATTATATTATTATATGTGCTACGTTTACGAGAAGAAAAATCTAGGAATCATGTGTGATAAGAAACAGAGATAGTTGAGTAGTAAAAGGAACCGGAATTTAAAAAATGAAGAATAGGAGTTGAACCATAGTTTAGATGAACAACTGGGAAATGAAAGCAATCATTATGGCTGACAATATGCCCGAAAATCTCTAATAAAATAACGGACTAAACAATTCATCATCTCACTGCCCTCAATGCTTAAATGACCAAGAATCCATAGAAGATCGATCTCGATCCAGTGAAGGAGGAAAAGGTCACCGATGAGAGAGAATTTAAGAAGCATATTACATAATCTGAAGAGGAAGGAGAAAGAGATGTGATAGCTTCCAAAACACTATTACAATCCAAGATAATGAGCACATTATAAAAAACCAGTAATAAGGAAACAAAAAGAACAGTGTGCGTAGAACATCAATAAATTCCGCTTAGAAAACTGAGCTAAAGGAGGAAAGTTCAAAAGATTTAGAATAATTCAAGGCAGGACAAAAAAAGAGATTCGTCAGTAAAGATAGGACATGTGTAGGAAAGAGAGAGATTAAAGCATCGGAAAATTCAATTCTAATTTTTGCGACATGTTGAGGAACAAAAGTACAATACTGGGGTGACTGACGAACTCGTGAATGATGTAATTCATTTAAAGCATGTCTATAGCTCACATTTTAAAGAAAATTTATTCTAATTATTTTTATTAAATTTGATAGTTAATCCAAAAAATTGAATACTGTTTTTCCTAATATATTCATAAGCCTCGGAATTTTTTGCACTCAACTGGTGACTAGTATCTACCGAATAATCTTTAATATTTTCGCAAGAATAAGAGATTTTCAGAGATCGTGTCAAACCTAACAACAATTTATCAGTTTCTCTACATTATATTTCTAGCCAAATTAATAGAATTCGATGACATTATGAAAGAGTTTGGTGCAAAAAAATCTGAAAATACCTGTATTTTTTAAAAGTTAACACTTCGCAGTTTTTTGTTATACCTTATAATTATTGTACTTTTTACTTTTTTTTACTTTCCAAATAGTTTTTCTACAATATTTTGGCAGGGGGAGGGGAAGATTTTTGTTCTAAAACTAATGATTTACTAAAGTAAGATTTTTGAGATCGAATCCATATTCTAACAAACTATCCAAAAATTTATTCAATAAAGAAAACCGCTTTGTTTATATCAAATTTTTCAATAATTAAATCTTCCGATATGGTGTAAAATACGAAGTATTAAAATAAATGAGACTGGTTATAAAATTTTATTTCATTTGGTTTAACCCGATTAAGAGAAATTCCGGCGGTCAGTTTAATCGAATGAGTTTATTCATTTAAAAAGATACTAAAAAAATCAAAAAAAAAAACAAAAAAACAAACTAAAATCAATGCATTTAATTAATGACTAAAGAAACTGATTAAAAATCATCGATCGTTTTCTCAGTAACATTTACGAAATTAATATTTACATCACTGTTATTTCCATCGACATTATTAATTCCAACTTCGATTAAACATCGCCTTGATTACTAACATTAAAGGGAAAAATATTACAACGAAACCGAATAATTTGTTTCCTATTTATCACATTCTCGCGTTTACACTTTCCGATCGTATTGACTCGTACATTTCCTTATCAAATGTGGCACACCGCCACACTGCTAACTATAATAAGATGTAAACATACGCGAATGACGCGTTATTTGCAAATTAAACCCATTAGAAAAATTACACTGAACTGCACAGAAACACAACTACTGATTGTATATACATGTAAATCATACGCTACAGTTCCTATCAACATTAATCATCGTTAATCAATTTCAATACCTTTCCTACAACATTGCCAGTAAATTCATCGCCAAGTGAGCTGTGCTTTCGAATACTGCCTAACCAACAATCGAAATTTGGCAATCGAAATTTTTTACAAGTCGATGAAATTACAATGTAAAAAAATTCATAAATTTTAGTTAATTTTTCATTGCGATATCGGTATTTCTTTCGATAAACTCTAGTAATCTGCGATATGAAACAATTCACAGCGCTGCATATTTCAGTAAGTACATTACAGATTCTGTCACATGAATATCGTTAGTACATTTTTCATTTCAGTAGCTCGACTTGTGGTATTCAGTTAATATAAATTAGGCTAATACCGTTTTTTCAAACAAATCTATAAGGCCTATCGATCTTATTAATAAATTTAAAAATATCACATTCAAATTCCACTCTAAATAATAATCCACTATTTAAAATTAATAATTAACATTCCTTATATATATATATTTATAACTCAATCCTTCAAACGCCGCTATGAGAACACCCCTAGACTCCCAGATGATGGTTTTTCTGTATATACACACATATATATATATAAAAACTCGGCCATTTTGGCCTCGCAAGGGGCTGTGCCCCTTGACCCCTCTTGCTTTCATTTCTGTCTCTTTATCTTCTATACTTTGTATAAAATGATCAAAATTTACAACGTAATTCTTACTGGCATGAACATACACAAAAAATAACATAACCACAAAAATCCTATTCTAACATTTAACTTCCGTTATATAAAATTAAGACATTTTTTCGTTACATTTTTCGTTACATATTTCATTACATAAAATTGTGACATTTTTTAAATAACAATAACAAAAATCCTACAAGATATAACAAACGTTACATAAAATTGGGACATTTTTTTGGGACATTTAGCGTTACATAAAATTGGGACATTTTTTCGAATGGGGGGTAGCCTAAGAATTACGTTGTAATTAATATATATATATATATTATCTCCAGTTTATGCATAGTCGATACTTGCTTTTGTAAATTGTTATTTACTTTTAATATTATTACGGATCAATGTTCCTGGTAACTAAGCCTAAAAAAATAAATAAAAGGGAACTTTAACGTTATTATCGACAACCATGATTAATTCGCAATCCTCAAATATGTCGATTGACTTTTATTTACTCTTTCTGTTTTTTTGTTTGTTTATTTATATTTAATATAAATACAAAAATAGATTGTGTTTGTTTCAATATTATTCGTAATTTATTTAAAATATTCCATATCCGTTCTTTAAAATTTTAAAAATTTCTGAACTTCGGAAAAGTTTAAAATTTTTTTTTAAAATAACAAAAAAGATTTACTGATTCAAATTAACACTTTCTAAAAAATGTTTACATAACATAAGTGGTATTTCCATAAGATCTGGAAACATTTCAATATAAATTTGCGAATTTACACGAAAAACTTCAAACCTCGAACACAAATTTTTGATTTTAATCGCGCACTTTTTGAAATTTAAGCTTATATAACAAACCTTTCAAGGGGCGCCTTATTTTTTCTAAAAAATTACCTTACGTTTATTTTAAAATTGAAAAATAAAAGTTTTTCCCGAATTCAACACAGTACTCCATAAGGGAAATTAAATTAGCATATTTGGGAATTAAAATCTAAAAATTTAGAAAAACTCTTAATTTTTCAATTCTATTGAGAACATTTTAGGTGGGAAAAAATTAAAATCATTTTATCTTAATGAAAAATTTTTGAAAATAAAAAAAAAATGAAAGTGCTTACGAAAGAAGTGTTGAAATTATCAGTTGTTACATTCCCAATAACATTCAACACTAAAGAAAGAGATATCCGCAGCTGTTTTAATAATATTTTTGGCAATTTTTTATTTTCCATTTCTATTTCGATTTCAAATTATTCATGTTTTGAAGTCAATTAAGTGTTAAATATTCCCATAGAAACTAGCCCCTGCTTTAGAACTTGACTAGTTAAGGCCGTGTTCACGGGGGGAGGGGGTTAAACCCTCCAATGAGAACTGAAAATAACTACGCAAAAATCTGAAAAAAATCAAAAATTTAAAATAAATATTAATGATTTTTTAAGGTGTTTTTACCTACCTTTAAAAAAAAAAAGAAAAAATATGCTCCATATTTTTAGATACTTCATTAATATTTTGTGCAAAATTTTTTATTACCAGTATAATTAATAACATATGTAATTTTTATTAATGTTCATATACGGGGTAATTCATTTGTGTAAATTATTAATATATAAATCAAAATGATGAAAATTATTAATAGTACGCATATTAGTGAAAAATGTATTGTTATTTATAAAACAAATATGCGAAGAAAATTTTCAACCCCCCTCAAAAATTTTGGGCGCGGGCCTGTGACTAGTCATTCATAAAAAAACCCTCTTCTCATCGAATCCATCGATCACAAGAAATATCACATTAAACAAATAATACACTAAACGGTAATAATGTGAATAGCTCATTTTCTTTGTTTTTCTCTTTTTGGAGATAGTAATTTAAATACAACCGATGGAGCAAATTTTTAGAAATATTACATACATAAAAGTATGTGATTATTAAACGTGTTTTTATCTATTTATATTATTTTCATACGAGAAACCGACTCTGAACTTTTACGTCAGCTTTTTCGTTCAGTTTTTTTGTTCCCAGTTATGCCACACCCGTTTTTTCTTGAAAACTTTTGAAATAAATGTCATACGTTTTGGCTCTAGCTTACAGTAAGCTAAGTATTGATTTTCTTCATCCTTGTAATTCTAGTGTAAGTTTCAACTCGAAATTTTTCTAAATATTTTCAGAAACCAATTTTTATTCAAAGAAATAAAAACCCTAACGATTATTTTATGCCGATAATTTACTGGCTAATAATGAATTCGATAAACGTCGATTACGGAAACTGTAGCTTACAGTTTCACTGTAATAATACTCCTATCCAGTGATTCGATCAAGTTCGCTACATAATCCTTCTATTGACTGTAAAAGATTGCAATGTTCGATAAACGCATAAAACATATCGCTGTTAAAGCTAACAGAACCAGTTCCGTTTTATATTCATTAATCGCTTGCAGATCACATCTTAATTTTCGAAATTATTCCTTTACAAACGTTTAATGCAACCAGCCACATGCACGTCTTACATTTTATTTGTTTATGTCAACCAGCTGTTATTAAATTATTCCTAGATAAAATTTTATAAAACAAATTTATTTATAACCAGTACGGGCTACCTATTAATGTTTTCAGTAAATAAATACGCAGAATATTTTAATGTAAATTTCATACAACTACGATCTAAAACTACCGTGGTCAAATAGTTTTAATCTGGTAGTCAAGAAGCAAAATTTAACAATTGTCAACAGCGATGAGCGTAATCTTTCTTTACTGAGTCTAACATTTTCTTTAATGGATGAGTTCCTTACTGGACAATCCAACCAAGCTCGTTACTATAAATTATATGGTGCAGCAAGAAGTCACGACTTTCCCCGTTATAGCTGTGAAATGTCGATTATACTTTACAATTCGTAGTCAATAATGTACTCACCGTCGGTGTATATTGCGCTGTTCCGTAGAAAACGACCAGATCATATGAAATGAAAACCAACAAAGAAAGAAGCCCAGAAAAATCGGCTACTGTGATCGGACCATCGCGAGAATATAGTCACGGTTATACGGGAAAAAATTCGACCACAGTTTCCTCCAGGCAGTCCTCCGTAACCAGCACCAGAACAACTCAACGTACGTCACCGTCAAAAACCACTGTCGAAACCGGTAAGTTAGAAATATTTTTACGCATGCTCGAAAATATGCACTCGCGTCCGACTAAATGTCAACCCGGTTAAACCATGTCCGAATTAGCAACTTAAAATTAAATGAAAAATATCGAATTTTCTCTAAGGAAAATTTAAATATCACTAGAGTAGTGATGCACAGTCTACATGAACATATGCGGTACTAAAGCACAGTCCAGCAGTTGGTATTGAACCGTGAACAGCTAAGCAATATTGTAAGGCTAATTGCTTAGCAAATTACCGTGCAAAAAAAAATCAAAAAAAAACAAGCGTTATCGTGGCCCAAAGTAATATGTCATTTAGTCAAATAAAGCTTAGAATTTGTTACGTAAAATACCTTCCAGTGATAATAAAGGCGCTGGCGAAGGTCTTGATCGTATTTAAAAGTCTTCCTAGAATTTGTCGCAGTACTACCATTTTAGAGCACTGTTATTTAAATACAAATTAATAGCGTCGACTGAAATCGGGCTATAAATCGTGAAATGGAACTGTTGGTTCAACAACGTAGCAACATTTAGGATCCGAATAGTACCAGACATTTACGGCAAATTTATAAATCGAAAAATATTCCGGTTAAAGTTTTAAGTTCTCCTTCTAAATACACGTGCTTTATTATAATCCAAAAATATTTGATTTGATTTCGCACAAGTTGATTTCAGTGAGCATATTCGACAATAAAATAAATTCAAATGAGAGAATAGAAAAGCAGTAGGACAAGAGTAGTAGAATGTGGCAGCCAGTAAATCAAAATATAATTAAAAAGAAAATAAATTTTTAATAAAATATGAAATAAATTGATACGAACTAAAAGGTGGCGACGACGAACGTATCAATGTGAACTGTAAACGGGCAGAATGAACTGGGAGACTTAATGTAAAAATTTATCGAATTTTTTGCGAAATATAAACTAAATTTCGTTAATAAAGACGAATAACCTTCAAAAAAAAAAAAAAAAACCTATAAGTATCCGTTATAATAGCCAAAAGTTATTACGACCAAAATTATAAAAAATTGGACACGAAGTTTGAAAGATTTTTGCAAATGAATTTAACAAAAAGGAAAAAGAGCTTCGATTTTTTTGTATGAAAAAATAAACTTCGTACAAACAGAACAGATATATTGTGTACTTTTCTCAAAAAAAAAAAAAAAAAAAAAGTATTGGAAAAAGACTACTTACTCATCCTGAGTTAATAAAAAAGTCATAAATTACACAAATCTCTTAAAAGCAAGAAAAAATTAAACTGCTACAATTCTTACACAGTAATTTTCTCTTTTGTTATTCTTCTATTGATTTCGTTTTTACTTTTTTACCATCCATGTCACGTAAACAGAATAAAATGTGGGATTTGGACTTTTGAATTTAGCAAAACACATACAAACAGGCGCGATTAAAAATAATAATTCATTTAATCTGTGAAAAAGTATATTGCAAAACATGTCATAGAAGTTTTATAACGAAATAACTGTTCTGATAAATATTGGACATAAAAAATTGATAACACTTTATTTGATATCCGAAAAAACGACAACCCAGTTATAAGGACTAAATTATTCAGTTCTTCGATATCATTATAACCCCGATTTTCATTGCATTTTTAAGACGCTGACAGCTACCAAATAGCGCACTGACTTTATCACTCTGGTTCATTTAATAACACTTTTGTCTGCGTAGTTTATCAACTAGTCGATAGATAGCGTACGTATAACATCGCTTTGTGTATGCGAACTATTTTTAACGGCTGTACGATCTAATATTTTGCTGTTTAATTGATCTATATCATGTTCGAATTCACAGCTGATTTCATTTCAGTCTCCAAATAAAACACTTACAACAAAATAAGCACGATATAACTAATTAAACAATCGCAACAGTGTGAAAAAAATAAGTATTTTAGAACAATTTCGTATTTCTATACGCGGCGGAATTACCTGTTACTACAAACCCGTAGCCATGGATCGAGATGCGGAAGTTCAAGCGGTTTCCAAAATTTCTTCGGAATATTTTAAAAAATTAACCATAAAAAATATATACTGCGTAAAATTAATACTCCTAATAAACTGTCGACAGAAATTTTAAAATCTTCACTTTTGCATTGTTTATTCCGTTATAGGAAGATGACAAAGTGGATTTGCAAATTTTTGTTTTTATAAAAACTAAACGGAATATAATATACAATATTACTTAAGCAAGCAATAATTAAATCGACTTATCGCACACTTATCTGAAAAGTTCTCAGGCTTAACCTTTCTAAACCTAAAAAAAAAAAAAAAAAAAGAATAGAAAAATATCCAAAATGACGACCAAAAAGAAAAAAAAAATTATGAAATTGACAAGTTATATACGACGAAAACGAAATCACGGACTACATATTGCACGGAGTTTAAAACGCTACTAAGTATTTTAAAAAAATGTGTGAAATCAATGGTAGAAATACAAAAAAATATAGAATATAAAAAACAAAAAATCCGGGTATTCCTGTATCTATTGGTAAAAATAGGAAACAATGAAAAAATAAATAAAAAAACATGATGAAAGTAGGAAAAAGTCCTAATACCAGTTTATGGATACGTGATAATAACAAAGTAAACTGAGAACGAATGAAAATTAATAATGAACAATGCCATTTAACAGTGAAATAAAATACGAATGAGATGTAAATATTGAAACCATCTATTGTAAAAGTAAAACTAAAAATGAGCCAGCTCGCGCGGCGTAGTTGGTTAGGGATTAGTGCTTCGTTTAAGTAAAAGTCCGCACATTGAAACTTCCAAAAATTTCATTTTGCGTCGAAAAAAAAAAAAAAAATTGATTACAACTGTCATTAGCAAAATTTTAATTTTTAAAAAACATATTTTATATTTTTCTTCTTTGTTCAAAAGGCTTAGCCTTGTCGGTGCGAATTTTAACTTCCATTCTTCTCTTTCCGTTGCTATCTTCTTCATTTCTGAGTACCTACTTGCTGCAATTCTTCAAGTCTTACCGCTTGTAGTAATAATCTTACGTTTCGTGTACCTATTCGAATGTGTTTTTTTACTTTCGCACGATAACCTGGGAATTGGTATCTCGATTCTTCAACGTATTTGCCCTCTCCTGCAGATTTCTGTGCCAGCAAGGGCCCAGGAGGATTCAAGCCCACCTGCATTGCTACAGGGGACCGCCTATCGCCTGATGCACACTACCAGTGTGTCCCATAGGTGCAGCATTTATAATTTTTTCTTTGATACACCATAATTATCGAGAAAGATTACAGTGGTGGTTTCCCGTTGCCTTCCACTGGATTTTCTGTTGGGGTTTACTCGCCTTAGCCGAAAAAACACGGTTTTAAGGCGCCGGATACTCGCCTATCCGCTCTGTTCTAGATTGATATTCACCAATCCGACTGGGGCACATATGTCACGAGCGAGCTGCCGATAGTCTGCTGTTGTTAATGCAGTAGAAAGCTTAACGGTATTCATTGGTAGAAACACCTTCGGCAAGTGAATCTCCCTCCGTTTTTCTATCAGCTGTGTGAGTTCTGATTTAGCTTTCCTCATCAGCGCTAAGCCCGTCGAAAAGGAAATTACCACCCTGCACGACGTGGACGTACAGAACTTAGGTGGTTGTTGTTTCGTTTCTCCGTCGGTGGAACTAGCACCATGGACGATCGAGTGACTACTTACTAGAGAAGGTGTCTCTAGTTACAACAACCTGTGCCCCGCAGGACATATTTTATATTAAAAAGTATATTATTTATATGTGGTATTGAATGAGATAAATACTGAAACTGTTTATAAGCCAGTAAAAAATAAAATAAAAGCGATTACTCGTGTCAGTGGGAAAAATTAAATTAAAATTTAAAACATTTTTTCCCTTTTTGTAACAATTACATTAATTAATTGCCTAATAGTACTCATTATATTTATTATTTATTAGATATTTATATTATAATATGAGTACTAGTCGATTCGGCTTAATCGATTTTAAAAAGATAACGAAAGATTAAGTTTTCTGATTTTAAAATAAATAAATTATAGCTTAGTTACATTTTATTTTATTTTTTTGTTTAACATAAGGCCGTGGCTACAGCGGAGCGCATTGAAACGGTACCAATAATTTATAAATTTACACGAAATTAAATGGCTATGATTGATTAACGACAGTGTTTATAACAAAATATTTAATGCTCATTTATTATTTTGTCATCGTCGGATATTTTAAAACTATTGTTGCTTTTTGAAAATACATCACTTCGATTACATACAGATTGTTTCCAAAAGGAATAATATGTGTATATTCAATAAATAGAGAACAACAAAAATACGGTGAATACTTATTTGCAAGTTGAAACACGATCGGAGAAGATTTTTCAAGCAAATGTCACCAGAAACGTTTAAATATATTCCGGACAGGATAAAAAATCGTTTAGAGAAGAATAGAATTGGTTTGGAACAAGTTACACCTCAAGAACGATTTTTACCGGTTACTTTTATTTGTGCACCTACTTCTGACCTTAATTTTCTCATAACCGCGGTGTTTTTGAAGTTTTTGTCGCAATCATTCCACAATGTGAGTCTTATCTGTACTTCTGATATTAGTACTTCAGTTTCTGCATCGGTTAACTTTCTTTTACTGTTCACTATTTTGTTGTTTTAATGCAAATTGAATTTAATAATTTTTATACCAAAAACAATTGACGCTTGAGCGGCAGTAAATAGTACATGTCTGGATTCTGCGGTAAACGGCGCCGTTTTAGCGTGCACTGCTCACCACTCACTGCTTACACTATCGTAGCCACCGAAAAGTCATAAGCATTTAATTTCGTGTAAATATATAAATTATTGGCACCGTTTTGCACCGCTCGCCGTTTGTATCGTAGCCGAAGCCTAAGATATTAGGCTAATTTAATTTCCTTCATCGAATATTAAAAGAAGAAAAAAAAAGAAAGAACCGAAATATACCTTCTCCTAAAGCAATAGTGATAAAACGAATATCTAAATAATTAATTTAACGCAAACAGAACTAAGCACGCATTAATTAAACACAAGTGTCAATAAGTGATTTAACGCAACATCAGCCATCCATGTAGCTCATTAGTCTTGTTTAAATAACATAACGCAATCTAATCCAACACCGGTAAGAGTACGCTGCGTCGATAGCCAAACGAGTGCCAGTGATAAGTGTACGATGTACATAAACACCGGATCCAAATGAGTCCAATGGATCACGTATCCGAAATGCAGTTCCTGAACCTGCGATTTAGTTCCGGATCCGTATCCGAAAAACTAACAAACTTATCGATCACTACTATGCAGTGTAGTCGTAATGTCCTATGAAAAAATAGTATATTAAAATTACATACAAATTAGCAAAAAATTCTGCAACGTAAATTGTGATAGTTGCTGCCAGAAATACTATTTAAATTCAAATTTTAAGGTTTACTGTGGTGGAATGTTCTTAATGATTGTTTTAATTATTATATTGGTAATATTCCCAAAAGAGAAGAAAGCTGAAAAGAGGAAATAAATCTTCAGTGAAAATATAGAATTCGCATTATAAAAAAGGGAAAAAATGAAACATTTAAACAAATATTAATAGGTGGGTGAGTAAATGAACACTTTACAGAATAAGAGATTGTCATGATAAAAATGGTGAATAAGGAATAATTAACAGATGATTATAATGGTGAATGAGGAATAAGTAACAGATGATTATAATGGTGTGAAGGCTGTTGAACTTTAAGAAAAGGCACTCAGTTGACGCTAACGAATATTTTGACAAGGAACGAATAAAATTTAAAAAATGGGATAAAATAAAATGAAAATTTAAAAAAATATTCACTATAATATATAGCGCGCCTACGTGTATAAACTGTAGATAAAACAAAATCTAATAAATTCTTAGTTACAGATATATAAACGGGATTAAATCAAAATTTACAACGTAATTCTAAATCGGTCCATATGAATATAATAACATAATCACAAAAATCATATCCTAACATTTAACTTTCATTACATGAAATTAGGATATTTTTTCGTTATAAAATCTAACGGAGACAGCCTAAGAATTGTGTTGTAATTAATATATATATAAAGTCGGTAAAAATTAAAATAAAACAAACTTTACATAAAATTGGGACACTTTTTTCTAATGGGGGTAGCCTCAGAATTACGTTATAATTAATATATAAAAGAGTCAATAGAAGGTAAAGATGTAAAGGGTGCAAAAAATTATGAGAAACGAAATCGTTAGAAAAGAATAAAACACAATGATAAAACTAAAAATAAGGAAAGTAACTCTAAAACGGATACGAGTGCGAGGAATAGGTTGCAAAAAAAACAAAAGACAAAACGAACGAGTATTGAAGAAGAAAGGAAGACATATTCGAGCAAAACAATATAATAAAAAATAAAACAAGAAAAACAAAAAAAAAAACGTGAAAATTCCCGTAATCAAGAAGCTTTGAAACGCATTGGGTAAATAAATATTAATTATTTGTTTTATATTAGTGTGTTTTTACTTATTATATGTTAAAATAAAAGCAATGAGTGACAGTAACCTATATAATAAAGAAATGGTAGATGAAGATTTGTGTGGAAAATAATAACTAAAGACAACTAGAGAGTCTGCATCTTCATTATCTGTGAAATGTTCATGGCTAGAAATAGGGAAAAATTTAATTTCGGCTAATGATAACAAAAAAAGCGAAAGAACACAAAAAGAAGATAATAATGTGAATTTCAAAAAACTCGCTGATTCGGAGACAGATAGAAACTTAGGAAGAAATCGAGATATTTAAATGAAAAAAAGTAACCTGATAAAAGCGTTACAGTAAATAAAATATAACGTAAATCTAAATAGAATGTTTTGCGAATTGGAAAAACAAAGAACCAACATCGTTAGAGAACTTCTCAAACTATTCGATTACCATACTGAATTCATTTTAACATGTAAAAAACAACATCTCCAAATCTTGCAGATATTTTTTAAACTATCGGAGCTTTACATGAGTTAATATTTCAGCATATAATAAAATGGTGTATAGTTTAAACGCCTTGTCAGTTCAACTTTCCTATCATCCCTGGTTTCTCTTGACTTCCCTCTTATGCATCACTCTAATATTTCCGCGATATGTCGTCTGCGCTTTGGGCACAGTTTGCTTCCTCTTCATCTCTTTTCCGGTTCTCCCTCGTGCCATCTCCGTATTATCCTCTACACCCCTCCAACAGTCTCTCTTTGTATGTGGCCTTCATCACATAATGTTTGAGAATGCTCTTCACTTCCAATGGAACGATCTTCTTTCTACTCCTTGTTTTTTATCAGACAGTGCTCCCCCTCCCCTTATAATGCTTCGTTTATTCTTTCCTTTCCTTCTGCCATTCAAGTGCTTGATACATTTTTTTTTTTTGACTATCTCATATCTCATAAAAATTTGATTCTCTTTCTCCTCTTGCCAATGACCATGTTGACGAACCCAATTTTTATAGAAAAGAAAGGGGAAAAAAAAATCACTCGGCCAATGATGAAATTTTCATCAGACAACTTTTTCTAGTGTTTAAATTTTCCTTCAGTTACATCCGTTATTTAGTATGTTTTTGTGCATTTTGCAAAACGGCTCTAACTGAACCACAAATGATTTATAAATCTATTTTTTTGCAAATTCAACTATTTCCATCATTTACCCGTAGTAAATAGACCATCATAAAATATCTCTATACAGAAACTTTTTGTCAATACTCCGCGATATAATCGAGCAATCCCCGTTATGACACTGTAATAAAACTGTATGCAAATGTTCATGTCATAAAGACGTTGAATTAATTAAGCCATTTTAATTAATAGAAGTTGGCTGAACCGTAACTTTTTATAACGAACGAAACTCTAGTGCCATCGTATTTCGATTAAATACATTTTTTGTAAATAATTTTAAAATTACTGACGTTTAAATCAAGAAATTTTATTAATCGTGATATTAAAATTTGGAAACGATACATAAGTTATTTTTCAGATTATGCGATCAATCAAATGATCGGAGATAACTTTTCCGAAACTTCGCCTATATATAAAAGAAATAATAAATGTTAAAAAGCAAAATGTTTAATTCAACATTTATATTTTCTCAAAAATTTCATCAAACTAACGGTAGAAAAGTTAATACGGGAGGGGGTCTTATTTTTGTTTATTTATTTTTATTTAAAAAAAAAGGAAAAAACCAAACAAAACATTGTATTAAATCATAATAAAAGACGTTCAAAATTTTAATATAATTTTTTTCTTTTCTTTCCTTCTTTTCATTTTTCTTCTTTTTTTTTTTTAAATTTAATCTTACAATATCTTTTCAAATACCTGAAAACATCTGAAGAATTCAACACTGTAATTTTTCCGGGTTTAAAGTAAAATTTCAAAACTAATAATTCGAAATTATATGCAACCAAACAGAGACATACCAACATGTACACTTGAATAGTGGAACTGTCATGTGAGGCACGAAAGTTGCCAATTGCTTTTCCAAGTAAATTACGGAATTTCAGTTGTACACTAAATTCGCCGGAAATAATGTGGAATTATAAAAATCCCTTAGCGAGATAAACAATTCGGTACGGACTTTTTCATTTCGAATGTCTTTCTTTTCACGTTTAGGAGTTTTGCTTGCATCCGTAGATGGTTTTTTTTTTTTTTTTTACTTTTTAACTTTCAATAAAAAGAATGTTTTTCTATATAATGTTTTACATTAATTCGATCATATTTTGTAAATTTACTTAAAAAAATACATACTATTATCAATTTTATAACTTTCATAGTAAAAAATCTCATTGTGAGCAGAAAAATTTAAGGAATTCTGAAATACAACTACAAAACGACCTAAACTGAGTGGTTGGTTACACATGACGAAGGACTTCGAGTAACTAAATTACACTATAGGGATTAAGCCAAATTAATATATCGTGGAGCTAGCTCGCAAATAATAATAACTGTTGGCAATGTAGTGACGTGGCAACACTAAACAGTG
Organism: Icerya purchasi; assembly: GCA_039619475.1. Classification (NCBI taxonomy): domain Eukaryota; kingdom Metazoa; phylum Arthropoda; class Insecta; order Hemiptera; family Monophlebidae; genus Icerya; species Icerya purchasi. Next base: position 291,456,064 of record CM077115.1, on the reverse strand, counting down.
GAAACTTTGTAGGCACAAAAGTGGATTTAACGAAGGATTTTACATAAATAATTTAAATGTAAAACTGCAGAAAACAATACGCTCATTATATAAGCTAAAAAAAAAACAAACATTCGATTAAAAACTAAAATAGCGCTGCATACCATGCACCAATGGATAACCCGTCGATCGCAGAAATACTTGAAGTCGATCCGTTTACTACTTTAAAAGTTATAAAAACACGTAATAATCGTTATCTGTCTGTTCGGACATTCATCGTATTAAAACGATAAATTATTATTGTTAAATTAAATTGTACAGCACCTAAGACTAAATTATGAACAAGATTTTCTCTTAATTTGATTTGTTTTATATTTTTTGTACACATTGACTCCTTTCTTTTTCTGTGAAAGATTGCGATTAATATTAAAAATAGTATGTTAAAAATTAAATTAAATAAAAAAATGAACTCCATTTAAATTTAAATAAATTTCTGAAAATAACATTTGACCAGATTGGAAAGAAATGCGTATTGGACTATAAACTATTTAATAACTTCATCAATTTAGCTTGACGGTTATAAATGGTACTCTCAATTCTTTCTGCCTCACATATTACATTAATAGACACAGGCGTAAATAACTCTAGATTTTATTTTAAAGCATTTTAAAAACTTTCCGAAAATGAACAGAGATCTATATAACTCTGTACAATAGCCTTTTTCACTTCAATTTGGAATAACCTTCCACGTTACCTATTTATTAATTAAATTGAAAAAGTGTTCAATCTAAATTCATCATTTTCAACGTGTGACTCTCATTAAACTAATCAATCTGTACTCAGAGCATGATGTTGGATACGGCTTTTTCGGTGTCATTATAAATCTTGATGTTAACCATTCCTCGGACAATCGACCAGTAGCATAAATCTTATTGAACAACTATGTAATTTGTATCATTTCAAAGTTATTTAATAAGATTTATGCTACTGGTCAATTACCCGAGGAATGGTTAACATCAAGATTTATAATGACACCGAAAAAGCCGTATCCAACATCATGCTCTGAGTACAGATTGATTAGTTTAATGAGAGTCACACGTTGAAAATGTTTCTTAGGATAATACATAACAGGATACGAACTAAATGTGAAGAAAACATTGGAAGAGAACAGTATGGCTTCCGGGGTGGCCTGGGAACTCGAGAGGCATTACTCTGTGTATGAACATCTTGATTCAGAAAATGAAGTAGTTCCAACGTCCGGTATTTCTCTGTTTCCTGGACTTTGAAAAGGCTTTTAACCGAATAACTCATGACAAATTGTTCCAAATACTCGACACTATTGGTCTAAATGAAGCGGATAAGCGTATAACCAAAAATCTTTACTTACACCAAAACGCAGTAATCTCATTAGAAAACAACAAAATATCAGATCCAATTAGTGTTGAACAGGGAGTAAAAGGCGTGTATATTGTCTCCTTTGCTGTTTAATATATACGCGGAACAAGCCTTCAAAGAAGAAGCCCTTGATGACAGAGAAGAAGGTGTTAAAATCGGCGGTGAAAATATCAATAACATCAGATCTGCGGACGACACAGTTTTGATGGCCGAAAGTGCAGAAGACCTAACACTATATTATATCGTAATATTCGATCACATTACATTGCGTGACTTACGAGGTTTAAACGGTTAAAAACCAAGGGGAGAGTGCCAAACCAAAAATTTTTAATCTTTGAAACGTACGGGTAAAAGATGAATGTCTATTCTTCCAAATTTCATACGTAATACCAAACATTAGGATGGTTCGTTGTTTCAATGGAGCAAAATCACAGACTAACATACATCTTAACTCTCCCCACTTTAGTTCCCTGCATAATTCGATTTTGAGCGATTTCTCCTCACTAGATGCTAACACTAGAAATGAACATAACAACCTTTTTCCTGTGCTGAATTAGCAGAATCGTCTTTTGGGGGGGAGGGTTGGGGGGGTGATACATTTCCGCTCTATTATCGTCACATGAGAAAAACTTATTTAAAAAGTATAAAATGTTAGACCCCGAACTTATATGTAATTATTATGAAACGGATAAACCAAAAAAGTAGAAAACGAAAAAAAATCCACCAATTTTATCGGTATAAAAATTATAAATGGAGAATACCTTATATGCAATCGCGAAAATAATATTCAAATAAATTTACTTTGCAAATTATCAAATATACTCCGGAATACGTTAAAATACTTTTACCAGCTAATAAAGAGGGGGGCTAGTAGTATAGAAGTAAAAAAATAGGCTGCGGAAAAAAAATATTAAAATATAAGATTATATTACACCATTTCTTAAGCATAGTTATTTTAATTAATTAGTATAATACGAAAGATGAGCGCGGATATATTTATTTATGAGAGCTTCACATTCAGTATATGTTTTGCAGATTTACGTGTATACATTTATTCGGGTGCATATGGGTGCTTATATGAAAATAAGCATGTCAATAGGTAACAATACTTCATTAAAAAAAAAAAAAAAAAAAATTAGACCAAAAAAAGTAATTTTTGAAGAGATTTTGTGTAAAAATATTAAACAAAGATATACCGATTTGTATTTTTTAAGAAATATAAAGAACGAAGGAATGCATTACTTCACAGGACCACCACTCTGCCGGGAAAAGCGTCCTGTCAGAATCCTGAAATGCAATTTATATTTGGGACGAAAAGAAAATTAACCTATTCGTAATTTCGGAAAGTTTCCTTCTATTTACGATCTTAACTTCACAATCCCCGTGCCCCGTCAAGAGTTTTACTTTACTCCTTACTTAGTAATGAAAAAATTGATTAACTTACACTAAAAACGTACGTCCGTACATTATTTTGTACAATGTTGCGATTGTTCATTAATATAATTTATAGGGCGTAGACGAGATTACACTAAAAACCAATACTATACACGATTACTCTCGGCAGAAGAAGGTAAAATCTAAATTCCTCATAATAATGACTTTCAATAAAATATTCAATACCGATAAAAAGGTATCCCCATTAACAGAATTCATTTTAATCGCGTTCTAAAAGGACAATCATTTTATTCCGTTATATTTTCCGAGTTCTTCTAAGTTATATCATGAAACAAATTACAAAATAGAGAATGAGGATCGAAACATTTAGAAAAAAATTGATTAACATTCTCGCTAAAATGAAGAAACATTCTCGAAAATTACGGCTGAACTTGAAAGTAGCGGTTCGCATAGAACGATTCGGAAATAGCCGGGCAATTGTTAATTTATCCGACGAACGCTGAAAATTTACAAAGCCCTAAAAGTATTTCTGCAGACTATTATTACGCGCTAGCAACCGGTTCTTCAAATACTAGTTTACACTTGTTCCCGGTCTGCAACACACTTAGCTTAACTGTATTTCTCACTATTCTGGTTCAATAATATACAACATCGGAAATGTAATAGCACACACTATCTTTTGTTTAAAAAAAAAAAAAAAAAAAAAAAGAACAAAAAGGAGAGAGAGAAAAAAAAAGATACCTAGACGCAATGACAAATTCCCTGCTCGGCTCAATATTCAGCTCTTCAACGTATAATGAAGAGGGTCGAGAGGCCGGTCACTATCTTTGTAGAGGTGGTTATGTTAGTGACCAGCCAGCGACCAACCAGAGCACCGGAGCTGGTCATTCGACCAGACTAAACTGCACCACTTTATGTATTTTTGATGCACCACACAGATATATACATATATATATATGCGAGAAGAACTCGGCTTAAACAACTGGTTGTTGGTTTAGTTAGCGAGGTTTTGTTGCCCGAGTTAGTCAGTCGTTCGTTAGTCGCATATTATTATTCGTGTATTATTAGCGATATCCGGCATGCAAGGAATCGCGCGCGTCTGGCACACACGTTCAGTTGGCATTTATCAAACTCCTTCTTGAGTACCTGTGTGTACTCCGTAGCCGCGGTGAAGAAATTTAATATCGCATGTGGTCGCTTTTTATCGCGAAACACACTTCGCTTCCGGTACTCTTTGTGCTCTATCGATCGGCAAATTTTAAAAGAGAATTCGTTACCATTAAAAATTGGCGTTTCGCAGTCATCGATTCGGCAACCTGAATAAACCACCTCGACATCATGCGTTTAATAGGTAAGCGATATTGCTGCTTTTTTAAATTAACTGTAGGAACGAGGCCCCGGAGTTGTTTCTCATTTTCCTCAACTATAGTTTGCTCGCATTGCTAAGGTATATTTACGAACTAATTAATAATTCGGCAGAAAGAGAGAGAGAAAGAGTAAACAAAAAGCCATCATTAGAAGCTTATACTTTTCCGTCAAACCGAATGGTGGCTCAGGGCCTATACGGCAGGACGTTATAAAAACTTTTTGTAAAAAAAAGGGTATAAGTAATCAGTGCTTTGTAGATTTTTTCCTTTTTTTTCCAGTAAAAGCTGACTGCTTCTTATGACGTTTTTTGCGTGTCATTCAAAAATCCGCCAATAACAAAGGAATAAAACTGACACGCTTTAATCGCACTTTTTAATTGTTCCAAGTCGAAAAAAATAGCTATAAATTCTAAACGTTACAATTCAAAAATTTATTCGTTCTTTTATTTTTTAAATTATCGCGGTTACCAATCAGAAGTTCGCAAGTTTTAAGTAATTGAAAATTTCTAATAATAAATACATATTTATTACACGAAGGAAATAATTTAAATGCTTACCTGAAAAAAAATTCATCGTCGCTATTATATTTCCACGAAACGTTATCATTGTGTGTGCATACCGCGAGCGAGCGAAGTGCCAGGTGTTACATAAATTTTCCAAATATTCATCTAATTTCCTTTTATTTTTATGCAGAATTTCGAATCCTTCGGATTCAATTTTATTATGCGGGACGGTGCTTCTTTTTCAACACTTCGGATGTTTCAAAAAAAAAAAAAAAAAAAAATGTGTGCGAGTAATCTTTACGACAGTACTTTAAAAATAGGTAAAACTAGTGTGTAATTCGAAACAAACTTTTTAAAATAAAATGAATTTTAATGGTTTAAATCAAGGCCGTGTCCACGGGGGAGGTTTTGGGGGTTAACCCCCCAACCCCCCCATGAGAACTGAAATAGTTATTATAAATACACAAAAATCTGAAAAAGACCACAAATTTAAAATAAATATTAATGATTTTTTAGGATATTCTTACCTACTTTAAAAAGAAAAAAGAAAAAATATTCTCCATATTATTTTTAGAGGTACTTCATTAAAATCTTAAGGAAAAACTTTTTATTACGAGTATAATTAATAACGTATGCCATTTTTATTAATGTTCATATACGGGGTAATTCATCTATATTATTAATATATAAATCAAAATGATAGAAATTATTAATGGTACGAATATTAGTGATAAATGTATCGTTACTTATAAAATAAATATGCAAAGAAAATTTTCAACCCCCACCCCCTCCTTTCCAAAATTCTGGGCACGAGCCTGGTTTAAATTATTGTAACGTTACGGTGAAATAGGGCGCAGTATTATTAAATGTTCCCGTGCAAAGTAAAATTAACTTAAATATAGCAGATGGCTTAATCGAACCTGGCCCGAAAAAAAAAAAAAATTAACGAAATTGACACGGACAAAGCCAAAAAAAACGACAAAACTACTCAAGTACAGGACTGAATTTTAAATAAGTCCATTACAGTTAAGAAAACTATTCGGAATTACCCCATTTTCCTTTTTTTCTTTCAATTGAACACAATCAAACGTTTACTATAGTCGGGCTGAATTATAAATTTTATTCCAATTCGAAATTTACAGTCACGTTTATTTTTATTTAAAACAAAAATTATGAAAAAGCTACGAAAAAACGGCGTACCTATCATCAGTTGATTTTGTCTGACTTTCGCTTTTTTTTCCTTTTGTTTATTTTCGTAAATTAATGAGGAACTGCAAGCGGAAGAAAATAATGAGGAATGCGAAACAATGGCGGAAGTTATGGACAGAAAAAAAGGTACAGATGAAGCATAACAATAAGCAGTGAGAAGACCAAGATTTTAGAGAGGAGTAGCCGAAAATTAAATGAGTTTGCCCTGCAGTGGTGAAGGAAAAGCGTTTCTATCGTCGTTGCGAGACCTCGTTACGTTTCAACCTCGCTAGGTTTCGACCTCGTAACTCTTGTTTCTAAGAAGATTTAATTTAATGTTAGATAATTTTTTTTAACTATGTACATGAACAAGAAAAGTATTCGTTGATTTATTTTGTAAAAAAATTAATTACTATTTCGCGGGTTTTTTTTTTTTTTTAATTCAATGAAAAATTTACGCCTTTAATATAATATTAATTAAAGAAAAAGCTGAAAATTCACCAACACTAAAATCTACGTTGAAATTGAGGCCGGAGCGATAAGATCCCGTGAAGGGAGATCAAAGGGAGACGAAACCGGACGGGATCAATAGGAATGGTGGCCAACACGAAAAGATATAATCCCTGTACTCCAATCTTTCCTAAGCTCTATTTCTAATCGTCTCTTTATTTAACCCTTTCCTTAATTTCCTTTGTTGTTGGGTCAATGCCGCTGGCAGGCTCAAAAAAAAAAAAAAAAAAAAAAAGAAAAAATAATGAACACAATGGGAGAACGACGAAAGAGAACCAACCGGAGTTTACAAAGAGGCTCTCGTAATAAACTGAGGAAAAAAACATTCTGGTTGCAATTTTGAAATTTCTTTAATTCTACGTCTGTTTCCGTAAATGAACGTCTTAATCGGAAGAATTGTAAATTAATTATCGAATTAATTAGGTACGCGTATATTAGAAATTCATTTTTGTTTAGAATTGAATGTACACTATTATGTGCTTATCGACCTGTTTAATAAGTCTAGAGAGATACCTGTGACCTGAGGTCTTTGAAAACGATTATCTAATCGAATAGCGTGGAGTTGTCAAAGCAAATAAACCCATCACGCGTATACATGTATAAACGGCAGGCATAAAACTGTATCGTAATAGCCACGGTAGATAAAAACGGCAGATGCAAGTGATAAAAAGAAACACGTGTATAAAGAAAAAAATATTTTCGAACGTGAATATTTTACTAGATTAATTGTAATAAAAGCGTTAATTTTTTTTTTCTTTCGGTTACGTCAAATACAGAGATTAACCCAACGCGAGTAAAATTTTAGTAAATTTTCAATGCGCGGCAGTGGAATTCGAACAAGTTCTACCTGAATGAATGGAAGCGTTAAAATTATAGATTGTTTCAGGCTAGCTACATCGTACTCGGGCCTGCTTAAAACATTCGTCCGGGGGAAAAAAGAATTCTTCCTTCTCTATCACAAAATCTCAGTTTACGAATTGTTAATTCCATTTTCATTTGTTTATAATTTATTCGTTTTTTTTTGTTTTTTTTTAATTTGGGAATTCCAGAGACGGTTGTTCTTCTCTGCAGAAAAACATTAAAAACATATTACGTATATTCAATCACATCTATTCAAATTAAAAACAAATATGTTAATTTTAAAAAAATTATTCCATAAAAACAAGTGCACTTCTTAATTTCCACGGTTTTTCAAACGACGCACCATATTTTCTAATGCAATTAATATTCTCGCAATACCCCCTATTTGACCAATTTTGTCTATTCCACATGTAGAACTAATTTGATTTTATTATGTTTGTTGCTCCTAGCTTCTTCAGTGCAAGAAATAATGCTTTATGAGGTTTAATTTAAAAAAAAAGAAACTATTAATGATACTTAAAACTATAGTTTTCCTATTTATAGTCCGCTAGGACAAAAGCAAGATATATAAAATGAACTCCAACACAACCCTTGGCAGGCCGCTAGGAATTGTGAAGTTCTCAATGTAACAAATCCGGCGGTAATAATGAGAATAGTGTCTGCCGGTTCAATCCGGCTATTTCTCTGATATAACCAATATTATCTACTTCAGATTAGGTATATACTACCTGGAATGATATTTCTTTTCACATTATCTTTTCTAAATATTAGAATCCCGTAGCTGTCAGATGCCACGGATAATTTTTAATAAAATCGCGTATTTGACAGCAAACGGGTGTCACACGGTCGCGGAATATCCGATTAAAAAGAAAAAAGAAAAATCCCTCACATCTACTCCTCATTGTAACCGCACAACTTTGTTCAAAATAAAATCGTTAAATGACTCATTCTGAACGCCCATTTACTTAGAAATGGTCCAATTAGCAATTTAGATGACGTGGCCAATATACTTTCGAAACTATTACTTCAATGAATTCTCTTCACTAGCGGACTTTCCTTTCTCCGATACACAAAAATCCTTATTAGATCTCCGAAAAATATTCTATTTATCGGACGCTTCGGTACCGCAAATGATGATTTTTCCATTTCTGCAACTACCAAGTCGAATATCCAAACAATGCGCACACTCGTGATCGTGTATGAAATGACAGTTAATAAAGTTTTTACCTGGTATCAAAAACAAAAAAAAAAAAGAAATCTATCAAGGCCGCTAAAACTGTTTAGTTACAATTTCTGTTATGTCCATTCCGTCTCAGTCTGTTGTTCCTACCATTGGTTCCTTTAGTTCTACCTTTTCCGATTGAATACGTTTTAATTAGTTAACTCTTTTTCCTATTGTTGCTGGGTGAGTTCCAAAAAAATTCTGTTATACTTTCCAGTCTCTGTTCTAAAGATACCAGAAGTTCGCGATTACTTTTGTGCTGATTTTTTTTTTACCTCGATAGTTTATTCCGGGTTACTTATGTTGTTCATAAAAATTCTCGATAAGTGCTAATAGTATTTTGATTTAATTCTCATTAAGCGGATCAATTTAACAGAAACAAATTGAACCAACCACAAAACTGTTCTTTGTGTTTCACAGTTGTTGAATATCACGTGCTTGTTTTATTGTTATATTATATGTATTTTAATACATTTCTGTAATGAATAGAGTTAACACACTTGTTGTAAAGGTGTTAATAAGTACGGGTACTCTAAAACGGCATACCAAAATCAATTGTGATTCTAGAAATTGCCGGATATTATATGTCCTTCGCGTAAGAAATACTTCACAGTGCGTATTTTTATCTACGCATTACGTATTTAAGGAGATTGTATTTAACAAAAATATTTTATTAAAATTCATATGTATTGTATTTTTTTTATGTTTTTCACCAAACAGTACATTCGCAATTCATGACCATTTCATATAATACAAAACAGTTTTATCGATATCGTTTTTTTTGTTTGTTTTTTTCTTGATTATTCATATTAGTTAATTAAATTCACTTATTTGGCTATAAATTTAAAATATTACTTAAAATTAACAAACAACGTAAAGAAATTTATTTCATTTTACACAATTTTTATTATTTCGCTTATTATATAAAACGTTCATGCATCACACAAAACCATGATACATTTTTTTCAGTAAAATACGTAATCAAAGAAAAAATCTATTCAGCGTTTAAATAAAATGTGTCTGGCCGTTATATAGACCGTCAGGATTTCACATATTATCGATGCCGAAACTAGTCAGCGATTTTTAATACATTTAATAATATTGTGATTTTTGTTTTATTTGTTTACCTTTAAGATAAATATCGAAAAAATTAGAAATTTATCCTCGTCATTAATATTATTCTTTACACCACGTAATCATCCATATCTTTATTTTTCTCTTTCATCTATTTAAATTTTCTTCTTCTTGGATTTTCCCGTCATTATACTTTCCACTAGTTTCATCAACACTTCTTCTTCTAAGTATTGCCTATCTTACTCTTGAACGTATATAGCAAATTTTATCATAATTCCTGGTAAGCCTTCTTTTTTTTTTATTGATAATTTTATATCCTTTGTTTTCAACCATAATAATAAATCATTTTCAATGACCTTTCGTTAATTTCACTAAGTGTGATATAATCGCATTTGGTAATATTTTCAAACAGATTTTTTGCAATCAGATAATTTTATCACTGTTTTTTTTTTTTGTTTTTTTTGTTTCTCCACAAATTTCAACTTCGTATTTAATTCTGGACATTATCAATGAGTCGAAATATAGTCTTCAAGTTGTGTGTTTAATAACTTGTTTCAATTTGTATGGCACCGGTATAGATTGTCTGATTTTTACTGCAATATTTTCAGTGTGAGAGCAGAGCTCCGTGTTAACGCTTTATCAAAAGTTCGGAGGATATTTAACCTCTTCAACAGTTTCTACGAAATCACAACAGCATACTAATTATGGAAAACAATTTTGGGAACGAATATTCTGAACCGGTTTAGAATTCTTATATACAATACTTTCGTTTTTGTAACATTAATCAAAATTTCCTATCATGAGCTCATTTATACAAATTATTCGGATCTTATTGCAGTATTCTTTCTGCAATTTTGGAATTTTCAACATATTTGTGTAAATTAAGAATAGTATTGGGGCTAAAATCGTTCCTTGTCCTACTCCGTAAAACATCGTTCCCTTATTAATGTATTCATTTCCAATCCTTACCAAGAATTCCCTTTCACTCGAATAACCTCCGAAATAATTGTAATTTAAATACAAGTACTTTCTTTTTACTCCTATTTTGTCCAGTCTTCGAATTGTAGTATATTTTGGTCTACTAAATCAAAAGTTTTAAGAGAAACTGTTTACACGATGCTAATGTTAATTGTAAGTGACCTAAGAAGTACTATAGTTGATTTGCCCCCTCTGAAATCAAATTAATACTCGTTTAATAAATGACTAACTTTCAGATAATTTATCAAACGCTCGTCTACATATAAATCTCGATAGCTTTTGCTAAAACTGATATTAATGTAATCGGTCCGTAATTTCCACACTGTTTTGTAAATTGGTCTTATTATACTCGTTTCTAACTCTTTTGGGAGTAATTGCTTTTTTACAGAGACTGGTTAATCATTTTTCCAAAAACGGGAGAAGATATTCGTGAGTATGACAAGTCTTTCACCCTTTTCCAATTGTACCGTTGAGCTTTATGCAGATCAAGTTTAATCTTTCACAACTCGCCGTAGAAACACCTTTCGGACACCCACATTACACAGATTTCTATGCCTCTTACGGAAGAGTTGATTTTAATTAACTGTACCATTTTTAAACGTTACATGTACTAGATACGAAAAGACGTTGTAACTTCTATTTTTCTTATCATTCACATTACCCTCTAAAAAAAATAACATAGCCATTAATTACGTTGTTTTTAAAAAAGTGCTCGGCACTCCACATTATCGCTCCATGGAGTCCACAATAATCCTGACGAATAAAAGTAACTATTGTAGAGGGGAATTATTAAGTACAGAGTTTTCCAATTTGTAAAGAATCGATTTTCCTATGCGTCACAAGTCACACTGTGGCCTTGGCAAAAATAAACAAAAGTAAAAGATGGTCAATTAAAGAGTTTAGATTTAAAGTAGGAAGTTTTTTGACAGCATGGCCTGAAACTGCCGTGAACTTAGTGGCCAGAAAAAATTATTTCACCGTTAATATTTTGAACGTTAGCAGAAGAAGCTAATTTTCACACTGTTATTTTTTTACTTTCGCTCGATACGAAAATGGCGCAACTAGAACGCCGTAAATTTGCAGGTAGTCAATTCACATCAAGCTAAAAATCCGTTCTGAACGAAAATTATCGGTTTTGCGTTTTTCTTTTTTTGGAACTAGCTGAACAGAAAAATAAAAAACAGTTAAGCGATTGTGCATGGGCAGCGAGTCGAAATCCATCGCAGACGTTTTACTTACTGACACCTGCATGGCTGGCAGGCTAACATGAAAAACATTACGCTATTCTGTAGAGATTAGTAAGGTGAATGGTCAGCGTAGCGTGCGACCAAGCCCTACCCGAATTTCGACAACTCCGACTGAAAATCAAAAATGCGCACATATTTCAAGTCCGTTCCAGCTGAAAGCTTAAAAATAGTCACAGCACGTGCCGTACCGTTTGGTTGCCATAAAACGGCAATTATTTTTCCCTAAAAGGGAGTGTGCCAGTAATTTCTAATAATGACCTATGTGCAACGATATTACTTTCACTCGCAGTTAATTCTCCGTCTTTTTATGCTAACCGCTCCTCTACCTGCTACTATCACTATTTCGATAAATATCAAAAACGTTTTTCTTCTTACTGTACAATCACACGCGCGCGCGCGCGCGCACACACACTGATGTAGTACGCGCGAGTAATTTTAAATGATTTCGCTGTAAAGCACTCGTAGATAATATTATCGCAAAAAGAAGCGGACAGTGTGCAAACCGATGCGAAGCAGAGAAAGTATGAAGATAATACGAGACGACGAAAATAATTAGAGATGCGCGCGCGGTGTTTCTGCATAATTACAAATTAATCTTGTCCCGCGAATAAACTTGGAAATTCAATAATCGTTTAAGCAAACGACCGGTTGCAGCAAGTCGAATTCGCACGCAACTGAAAATTGTTGACGCATTGATAAGATCCTCGAGAAGTAATCACCGGGGGGTTAGAGTACTTCACTACGTTGTAGAGTGCACCGTGTAAACTAAAAGTTTACTAATTTATTAGTGATTTTTTTTTTTTTTTTTTTTTATCGCATCTGATCTTCTAATTTCAGAAAAAGGAATTTTAGGAGTCTACCAAGAAGGGGCTTTGCTACAGTACATAGGCTTTTCTGGACAATCCCATCTCCCAGGAAGATGGCTTCTTTTAACTGCAAGTAGTATTCTGTTACGAGATGTTTGAAAATTGCAACGCTGGTTTTCTAAGATATCAAAATAATAGTATAGCAATTCCTAGCAGGAAAGCTAGCTACAAAGCAGGCTGGATGGAGTTTAAAAGTATAAAGAGATGGGAAGAAAAATTAAAGTTAAGAGGGGGCCATACGTAAGATTGATTGACGATGGCCTGGGTCCGGAAGTAAACTGATCGAAAGAGCTAAAGAAAAATAGAATAGCTTGTACTTCAATTATTTCAGCTGCGAGATTAATAGATCAGTAACGAATTGTAGCCAGTTTGTACCGAGCTGCGTCTTCCAGCGGTAGCATTTGTACAAATTCCCGACAGCCCTTGTGGGGTGCCACAACTTTTAGCCATCACACGATGTAAACTGTTCGGCTAAAAGAAAGGCGTAAACGTAAATACACGCGGTCGTCATAATCGGTTAATTTGAGGTAATTAGGCATGACTAAAAAAAAAAAACTGTTGCAAGCCAACCGGTAAATATCAGTTTAAAATCTGAAAATTTAGATTCGATAAAATAAAACAATTCCCATATTCTGTCCTTTCCTTCCAAAATTAATTATTCCTGTTATTTGTTCCTTTTTAGCAAAGGTTTCTGATCGGATTAAAATATAGCCGACTTTTTTCCTTACTATTTGCTTCTGAGTAAAGGTCCTTAGTTGACGAGCCTAAGGAAAAAGGATAAATAAAATAAAACCAAAAATTAAAAGGAAAGCAAATTCCTTTCATTTAGAAAAAAACAAACAAACAAAAAAATAAACGGAGAAAAGGAATTTTAAAGAGCGATAAAAAGCTTTTTGTTTTACTTAAGGTATAGTACGTACTTGCTGTGTGCAGGGAGGAAAGAAAGAAAGAAAGAAACACAGTTATTTTAGTTGTGGAATGTGGCAGAAAAATCTGCGTTCTTGTCGGCCAGTAGTGAATTAATAGAAAATTTTACTACATTTTTAATGTGTGAATGTGTATTTATTATTACGCTAACGGTAAGTTACCGCGAGCGGAGCGACCTTTGAGTATAGAGCAGGCCTAGATTTACATATAAGCTATAGTTAATCTGAAAAATTCCTGCGGTAGGAATTCACAGAGCGGTCTCGGTGAAACAGAGAACACGGAAGGGTTACATCTTCGGAAAAAGGAAGTAAAAAATGTCTCGAGCCTGCTCAATTTTGAAAGGTCGGATTATGGAGGAAACTATAAAAGAAACGGCGGGAAAATAGGAAATGAAATTCTAGTTGATGGTTTACAATTCGGTATTACATAATGTGAAAAAAGAAATACAACGTCAACACTGCTCGCGTCTAACCGCAATCGATAAACATCCATCAACTGGAATGCGAACTACAATCCCATTTTCGAAGAATAAGGTGAAATCGAGTATGATCCCGGATTTTGCAGCAGAAATTATTATTAAAATTGGCAGGGCAAATCTATTCCATCAGATGCAGCGTCAGCAATTTTTCACTGGCTGTGGCCGGCGTACGCGAAGAATTAAGAGAGCCAGTGTGATAAACGGACAAAGCAACTGAAACATTTCGGAAGGAACAATTTTTGTGTTTTTTTTGTTTTTTTTTTTTTGTTCTCAGAGAGCGTTTATGATGTCAGGTTTATCCGTTTACTTTTTTCCTCGCGGCGAGAAATCACAGTCAGCGGTGGGAGGGGGTTATAACGATTGTTAAAAAATGTTAATATTAAAAATATTTTTTATTTCATAAAATTTCGATGTAAAATTTATGTAATCACAAATACATGAATATAATTTGTATACCAACCAAGTGTTTATCCTATAATAACTGATTATATTAATACGTTAGATCGCTCCCCGGGGGATTGGTCAATTCTGGAAACGTTAAGATCCGTATGTCATCTTCTAAAAACTATCGATTCATAATTTTCCTAGAAAAAACCAACACCGAGAAAAGAGATAAATAAATAGTTTTTTCTTTGGTCAATTCGCGATGATTGCAAATTATAGTTGTACGAATGCGCTTAATGGAGCAGAATAGAGGCTTTGAAATTTAACGATAAACAATAAGTATTATTAAGCGATCACGGGAAATAGCCGTTCGATAATTTTAATGGCCGTAAGGAAATCGAAGCGATCAGCGCAAATCACTGAAAAAGGAACGTTATCGGAATTCAGCGACGTTGAAAATTAGTCGAGGTCACAGTTTATCGAACGTGTGTAAAAATTAATTTACCGTATTGTAAAAAGTCACGTAAAATGTGTCTAAACAAAATAAGACTCCCTTAATCGTTTTATTATCGTCTGCTAATGAAAGCTGAATCGTGACTGTAAAAATCTAGTTTCACGCATATTTTGCGTTCCAAAGTGCAATCTGTGTAACTTTGGATTTTTTTCGCGTCCCGACTAGAATGATTTTACTAAATTTTCCACATTCGCTACCCCCCGTAAAGAAATCACAGTGTTGCCGGTTTTCTAAATTACACAATTAATTCGGTACTATTCTTTTTCAAAAGAATAAAAAAAAGTTACATAACACCGTCAACATCATTTTAGAACAAACTACATTTTTACGAAATACAGTACAGTACGACGCAAATTAAATAAAACTCCGTTATGTTAAATTCATTTGGATGTTGAGATTCCCCCCGTTCTTCCATTTCGAGGAGCAGATTTTTGGGCACATTTTCATCCCATTATATCGCTCTTCTTTCCTTAAACAACACGCATTCCAGGCTGTGGTCCAACTCTTATCCTTCTTCATTTTCCAATCCTGCCTTCGTGTGTTTTCTATTTAGTGTCACCTCTTCAACCTCATCCATGGTTTTCTTGGTATTTGCCTTCTTTTAAACGGGAGATGTCGAATTGGTTCTCGGGTAAAATTTTGCCGGTCGAATTGGTTCCCTCCTAGTTTTCTATTGATGTGTCAAGTGTCTGTCCTTTTTTACCTCAGATGAAACCGATCAAGTCTTTTATCGCTGTTGCTATTGATGTTTGTTGTTGATGTTCTTATTCTTCACATATGACACCGTATGAGTGTCATAATAGAACGAATGTTTCTCATTTTTATGCGGGCGAGATTATTTTCCGATTTTATTCTTAATCAGTATTCGTTCTTTTGATATTGTTTGTGTTGTGTTAGGTATCAAAATATTACTTATCTACTCCGATTTATAATGGAATTTATGTTTAGCGAGAAAGCTACTTGTGACGTACGATTATAAATTTGGTTACCAAAAAAAAAACATTGGCAGATGGGTTAGAAAGATAGGTTTGTACCAAACAAGGATGCAAAGTTTTCGTAAAACTACACAAACAAAATATTATTATCATTGAAGAAGTTTCTAGTATCGAAATTATGGAATATTGCAAGCGATATCGCACATCTATGTTGTAAGCTGTCTTCAATTTGTGGTATTAATTGTTATTCAAAAAAATCTGTAAATGGAAAATGAATAATTGTAAACTACATTCAGCACTTTTATAATATACTTTTACCAATGAATGAATGTGTTACACAGCGCTCAACTTCTGCATGTCTATATGTTCAAAAAAAAAAAAAAAAAAGAAAAAAAAATCAAACGCAATCAGGAGTAAATTAAACTTAACGTCATTTCTTATGCGGAATTCACCACTACTATCAAAAATATCTTTTTCTATTTGGTCAAATATCATTAATAAAGTACATAAACCTACTGATTCATCAATCATTCTAGTAACAATAGAAACCAATTCGACCGTTTTAAATTGAAGACTGATTTAATCCGGGAGAACCAATTCGACGACCACATTCCTCTTATACGCTCTACAAACTCCGCTATTCTTCGCTTTAACCATAGTTTCCTTCCTACATTATTTTCTTTTTGGTTTCAATCTGCATCCACTCCATTTTTTCACCTCCGTTCCTTGCGACGAAGATCGAATTTTGCTTGAATGTGCGACCTTCTCTATTGAGCGATCGTCCTTCTGTTCTTCACTATTAAGACTTAATATCTCTCATCCTTATTGGTGCTTCTTATATTCTTTCATTCCCTTCTGTTTCGGTTATTCCTGCGCCCTTGAAGTATTTTTATCGTTTGTTGTGTCCTTAAACGCATAACGATGTAAATTTATTTCCTCCTTCTTCCCATTTCTTAGGCTAATGTTGACGAATAAAATCCCCCCCAAAAAAAAATATACATATATATATATATATATATATTGAGCGGGTAAATGGAAAATAAATAAATGCTATATACGTTCCCGTTGCACAGTGTATCTCTGCGGTATCCTAGATAATTCCGTTTTCTAACACGCTCTCCTTTCATTTCACGAATTATAATGATGCCCTTTTTGTTCGTCAAGTTCCACGAAAAAAATAAAAAAGCACGACTTTTAATCGATGAAACTCGTCGCTTATTTTACAGTTCCGATTCTAATAAAATGAATATTATTTGTAATGTATTGCGATAAAATTTTGAAACCAAAATAAAAAAGTGGAAAAAAGATGTTAATTACGAATCGGCGGTCTTGCAAAAAACCAAAAAAAAAAAAAAGAAAATCTTACGGCGTAAACTTATTTGCAAAATATTTAATTTATAGGCTGTGTGGTTAAAACTATCTCATTTCGCTCTGTAAAGCGCAAACACTCGAAAAGAATTTACATGAAAGGTATTTTTATTTTACCGTTCTATTTTAACCGTACTACTATTTCAGTTTATTTTAGAAAATATTGTCGAAACTTTACAGCCCAAGAGAGAGATTTTGGAAATATTTGATTTACGAATGTTCGCGAGTTTGCAACAGAAGCGAAATCTTCAAAGAGCTGAAAGGAAATACCGAAAATGGATGATAAGATTTGAATTACAGACAGAGGTAGAGAGATATAAAAAAGACAAAGCGAAAAAGAAAAAACAAAAATACAACAGAAGGTGAATGATAGGTGTTGAGGGATTAGTCTATTGTTCGGCTTAACATTTTTTGCGAAATACTTTAAAGCACTTACGATTTCCTTCCATTATGCAAAAAATTCCTTTAAAAATGTCCCTTTTAACCGAAAAATACCGACAAAATAATTTTCATGATTATCCCCGAAAAGGAAAGATGATAGACGTTTCTCGGCCACTCCGTGTTTGCTTTTAATCTTTCTTCATTTTGCCTACGATTCGAAGGTTAACGATTATTAATTTTTTTGATTCACATAAAAACCGAAACAGGAAAATTAAAACGAAAAAAAAGAAAATTAATTGGAAAAGTAAAAAACGATAAAAACCTTTTTCAGCGATATATTTATTTATTGGTAATCCCACTTGTGCAAATAAGTTAGCGTTTTTTTATTCCTTTTTAATAATACTAAGGAGAAAAAATTCCCTTCGATGATATGGCGAGCCTATTTCCGTTTCCTAAAAAAAAAAAAAAAAAAAAATACGACTGACCAGCGACAATAAATAATCGATATTTCCCTAAAATTAGCCAGCGAAAGTGTTCTCTACGAAATGCTCAAACGATTTAAGACCGGTCTCGTAATGTTGGAATGCGCTACACTGTGGATGTGCTTTGTTCAGGTAGAACGCATTTTTGTCGTGTGAATAGCCGACAACACGTACTATTACAAGCCGATAATGTGTAGCTTCGAACGTGCGCACGCGGACTTTTTTCAGGGTAAATTATCTCACCAATTCAGAATGTCTGGTCGCCTGCTACGAAACTGCAATTAGCAGTTTACCAAAAAAAAAAATATTTCCGCTCAAACAATCGCTTCCTGATATTGTCATAAATGTGTATATTTACAAACTCCTCACGTTTCCTTGGCGATTAAATAACACCTGCGCCGCCGCGTTTGAAACGTTACACATACATACAATTATTTATTCGTAAATGTGTACACATGCACGTGCTGTCTGCAGACATACGACCGACAAAATTATCTCGCGATGATATGAATATCCCCTTGGTGCATCGGAGTACTCATATCTGTGTCCATAGTTCCAAGTCTACCGCAGAGACGTATATGACATAAGCACAAAACTATTCTCGTATTATCTTCACATTCTGTTTTGTTGTTTTTTTTTCGATCTTTTTTGAAACTCTTTTCAATAATGGAAGGAAATCGGTGGAACTTGTAGGCGAGAATTGTTCGAGCATTAAAATGCCTGAAGAGAACCGTGTCCAATCTTGAACGACTTCTTCATCATTTAGTTTGAGCAAAGTCTGTCCATCAAAAACAGTCCGGTGCCGTAATGATTTCTTAATTATTCTCCGAATTAAACAAGCCGTGACGACGGACTTTTTATACCCGTCGTCTCACTCGTGACTCAGATAAGAGCAGTTCCCTCGTTCGCTACGCCGTAAACGAGTGTAAAATGCATCTTGCATGTAATTACAGAATCAGTGCATCGTGCATTATAGAAATAAAATGCAACCCTACCCTATCGCGCTCCACCGAATCTTTATTACTTTCAACGGAAACGGTCGTTAACCTTACACACTTTCTAACACGTTAATTGTCTTGGTCAATTAGAACTTCATACTGATCAAGTCGCTGATACTAGGTATTACCCCGCTCAAGTTAATTGAAATTGCGCCATAATAATTTTGTTAAAAGTCACTCGGATTTAGCGACGGCTACCCACGCAAATATGAAATAACTTTTTTCCTTTTTTTCGTTTTTCATTATAAAGCTTAACGTCATTCATTTGGCCATGTCTTCTGAAATACGTAACTAGTTTCGTCTCATCATCATTATCATCATCATCATCACCCTTATATAATAATTTTCTAATATTTGGCAAGCCCCTGATAATCCTTCTCGCCAACTATTCCTACCACACTTATTATGCCTTGCTATAATTCTCTTTTTAAATTTTTCTTGAAACTCTTATTTCGTACTTCATTCGCTTTTATTTTATTTTATGTTTTTTCGTTTTTACCATCGTCAAAAAATTAAACTATTTTTTACGTAGCGTTCGTAAAACTTTTTTGATTCGAGGCATTAATTTCATGTCCCCTCTGTTCTCTTCATAGTCTATATTTTTGAATTATAACGGTAATATTTCGTAAAATTAATTTAATTTCTCCTAACAAGAAGCTCCCGTCTTCCAGATAAACAATTTTTTCACAATCGCGGTCGGCGGTTCTCTTTCATTTAATCATTTATTCTATAGACAACCTTTATACTTTAACTTCTGCTTTCGGAATCCGCTTTTATATTGTTTCATTCGCATTAAAAACCATGACAAACACTGTGGTAGATTCAGTTCGGCTGCAGCCACATCGTAAGTGGAACTGCGCAAAAAATAAATTGTAGCAATATTACGCGGCTAAGGAATTCGAAACAAATGAAAACCACACTAGTTGCATCATTTTTGCATCGTATTGTGTATATTCTGTTGTTTAAAAATTAAATTTTTTTTTTTTATATTAAAATTATAGCTGTTCCAAAATTATTTCTTTTTGATTTTTGAAAAAACTACAAAACACCAGTAGCTTATTGATACTGTTGACGACGAGTTCGGTTGTGTATTCCATCACTAAACTACTAGTATGTCCGCTTATTATTGAAACACTAACTGACCGACATCAACATCATCGTAACAGCACACCGTTTGCAGCAACAAAACCGATGTGAACAATTTATTATTTATTCGCTCATACATAATTCTATATGTAAAAACGACTGCAATGTATAATTTTAAATGTCCCCAAAAAAGAAAAAGAATAAAAGAAATAAATAATAAAATTTAAAATAAATAAAAATAAATTCTTAATATCAACAATAAATTAACTTGTAAAACATAAAACATGTATTGCATGTTTTATATTTCGATATATAAAGAGTACCTAGTATACCTTTCGTGTAATTCCGCCTGTTGTGGCTGAAAATTGTATTATTTAATTATTTTTCGATAGTTTCCACATCGGCCAGTTAACACTGGTTAGGCAGTGGTGTTATTACCACTTTTACTGAATCCCAATCTACGCGTTGTTTACGAAACTGATGAATATCTACAATGTAGCGCAAATGTACAATAGATTAGTCATGAAACTCGTCCGTATCCAACTAATATGTGTTACACGCAATCTTCTTTACCATAAATTTTACGTACTTCTTGTTCGCCTTGCCAATCCGTATTCCTCTTTTTTCAGAGCTGTTCCACCTGCGTAACACTCTCACCTGTAGACTTCTCTCCGCAAAAATTCAATCCTGAATTACCCCCTATATACATTGCATAATGCATCGATTTTCATGTAATTTTTATTTTTGCGTGTCTGTTTACGCCGTTATAGAAAAACGCTCATTTTATGTACACTTTGTTTTTTATTACATCTATTTTTGAATTTTCCCCCCATACGCAAAAACTTTCTGTACGACTACGAATACAAAAAAGGAGACATCAAAATTGATGTACGGCACAACGTTGATAGGTCATTTAAGCGCGCTAAAAGTCCCATAGATAACAGCACAACCGCATCTTAATTTTTTCGCACTTGCTTTGCTGGCATATTTTTTCAGCTAGCTGCAACTTTTTCAGTAAACATCGCTTCTCTAAGTGCGTGTACCATTCCAGAGAATAAAGATCATCCCGAAAGGCGAAAGTAACTGGTCCACAATGTTCTTTTCAGATCAACTAGATCTATAAGTACGTTACGAATAAATCCGCAATCCATGAAACTTTATCGAGGATATGAGGAACTCACTATTCACTTTAATGTACACAGCTTTAATACCGTAAATTTTGAACTTTCTTTACCTCTCGCAAACGTCTTATCAGACACTGATTGAGATACCATTTTATTTTCGCATATTAGTCTATGCTTTAAAAAAATCGATTTATTTAATCCTCGATTATTTCAAAAAAAAATCAAAAGTATAACCTTTTATTTCGATTATTTTCAAAAAAAAAAAAAAAAAAAAATGTTTAACAGTTTAAACTTTAACGATATCTGATTGCAAAATGCGGCGTACATTTTTACTTGCGTACCGAAAACTTTTAAAAAGCAAAATAATCAAAAGAAACGTTATACAGAATTCAAAAATTCTACGGATGCATGAAAATATTGGAATTCCTTTTGACGATAAATTTATCGTAAATTTTAATAAATATCGACGGTTCAACAAGAAGTCCTGACCTTCTAATTCAAATATAGATTTCATTGATTAAAAAAGGAGCAGCCAGTTTCTCTTGGTTGAGAATAGAAAAAGAAATAAAAAAGAGAGAAAAAAATGAATTAATTTCTACGATTACAACCGCAACTACCTACCCAGAACGATTTAACTTTAAACGCTGGTAGCATTCATTTTGCTAATATGCATAGTGCGACGACGACTGCAATTGTCACGGCCTCCGCATTAGTCCTACTAGTTGCACATCGGACCATATATATTTGTATGTGCGCGTGCGTGCGTGTTCAAAAACAAAATCTCTGAAAATAATATGTATAATCCAACATTATATCATACTCTATTTTATCGTATATATTTCATGTTTAGTAAAATCGGAAACACACGTGTCCAAACCAAGCACAACAAAGAAGACGACAAGCGTGAATGATTCGAACGCGAATTTGGTCACATCAAGTTATGGTGTCGGGCCAACGGACGAAAACGGCAAACCACTGTTCGGTTTAAGAGCGCTTCGAGCATCCAAAACTGCTGAAGGTAAGCTACATATCGATCATACGTGTTACTAATTGAATCGCATCCAGTAACGTTCTACACCGGAATTACTATTAGTGGAACGATTTACATGTACTCGCGCCCACTTGCTCGGTGCTTGGCAACAAATTGCTTCCATATATGGGGCAGTGCTGCCCACTTGGCCGGCTCTATTAATATTTGACGAAATATTACCAAACGCCAGACTCGATCGAAGTTCATGCAGAAATGGAAAACGATCGCAATGGAAAAACTGAAAACATATTTTAAGATGTGATTTTATTCTTTACACAATGCCCATGTGAGGGGGCTCAGTGAATAAAAATCATCTGTAAACTGCAAAACAAAGCCTTTTGCCAAATGTAATTCAAAGTAGCGTGCCGCGATGAATAATTATATAAATAAATACGTAAAAATGATAAGAAGGTAGCTCAGCAGATAGGTAAAACTATGACAAATGCAGTTAACAACAACGTAAGAGGTAGTCACAGAAAATCGGAATGGCAGCAAAAAATAGCGCAATCGTTAACTTTGGTATATGCGAACGAAATTCCATTACCTCTCTTGCTTCATGTTGGAAAGAGATTTTACTTTCAGTTCTTGTCTCTTTTTTAACACTACTACGGAAGGAAACCTATAAACTGGTCGTTAACCCAGTTCGTATAGGTATTTCTCCCGTCTTTTTTTTAACACTGACGGTGCCCCTAATGGCGAGGTACCTACAATTTTGCTTGCATCCAATCTCGGGCAGGTCTTCTCTCGACTACTCGTTCTCCTTTTACCAACTTCTCCTGTAAATTGGAAGATCGTCTACAATCGATCTCCTCTTATTTATTACACCTACTACCTTTGCATTCTTTTCTTTTACTTTAGATCCAGCTTTGCCTATTCCTACTTCTCTTTCTCATCCTTTTAGTTTCTTTTCTTCTCCTTCTAGCTGACATGTCCCAATCTTGCGCCTTGAACATCGTGCAATGAAATTTCCGCAGCTTACAAGCTAATAAACTAAGTGTAGCGTGTTTATTAGACCTCTACAATATATCCATGTAACGCTGTTATCTGCAACTTGGCTTAAATCCTCCTCGTCTCTACATTTCAAAGGTTATTATCTAGTTCGATATGATCGTGTGGATGGGTATGGTGGTGTTGCGATTCTAATTAGACGAGATCTATCCTATCTGTCTCACAATATCCCGCTTCTTCCTCCACCCCTTCCTAACCTCCCCAACATGATTCGAATTTCACTTGAAAATCTTCTCCCGAATCTTATATATATATATATATATTGCTTGCGTGTACATCCAACCTAAATTCCAGCCTCCCTAGTCTTCCTTTGCCTTCATTCCTTTCATTCTTATCTGGTCGGTTCATTATTGGTGGGAACTAGAATCCTCTTTGGGGTTGCGCAGCTCGCAATCCTATAGGTATGATTCTGGAAAATCTCATCCTGAATCATAATTTTTTTCTTCTTAATGATCGTTCTCTTACTTTCTTCAAACATTCATCTTCCCCTAGTGCAATCGATCTCTCGTTTTCCCGAATCTTGGTGCTGTAAGCTCCTGGAGAACTCTCGATGGCGGTAGTGATCATGTCCCCATTCTTTTAACTCTCAACGACGTTCTTCCTTCTAAACCGTTCAGGCCCCTGTACGCTCCCCATTGGCTTCTTTCCAAAACAGAGTGGAGTACATTTCGATCTTCATTGGATTCCTCCCTCCTTGTTCTTCAATGTCCAAGTTTTTAGCTGACAAGGAGACCAACGCAAAAGCTCGGTACACCTTAAAATCTGCCAAGAAGAATTTTTGGAAATCATTTTATTCCTCTTTCTCTATAGATACGCCCTTCCCTCAAATCTAGAAAATGGCCAAGGCGTTTAGATCTCCCCTTTCTGATTGTCCCCATATCCTTTTTTTCCCTAAACTTCATTTTTTCTCGAACTCTATTGCTCCCGCTTATGCCCCCTCTTTCGAGGAATCGAACATTCCTTCTCTCCCGAATAGCTCAGAACCTCATTTCCTATCATCTCCTCTCCGCTATGATGAACTATTGTCCTTAATAAATTTTCTCCTTCTGCTCTTGGCTTAAACAGTTTTTCTTTCCTTATTCTTAAAAAACTTTCCCCTTCCTCGCTTCTCTCTCTTCTGAATATTTTCAATTCTTTTCTACTCTCCGGTTTTACTTCAAAGTCTTGGAACGACTTCATCGTCATTCCAATTCCGCAAAAAAATCAGTGTTCTTTCAGTCCTATCTCCCTATCCTCTTGTCCGCAGAAACTCTTTGAAGACTTAATAAACAATCGTCTTGTCTGGTGGCTTGAGCATAATAATCCAGTCCCTTCAAATATGTTCGGTTTTCGCCCCGGTCTTGACCCGGTAGATTGCATCATTCATTTCCTTACAGATATCTATAAATTTTTCCTATCAAAGAAATTTTCTGTCGCTTCTTTTGTTCATGTCTACTCTGCATTTGATAATGTGCATCTTCCTCCTCTGGTCTCCAAACTTCTTTCTTTTAACTTCCCTCCGATTTTCGTCACTCTTATACTCAACCTTTTTCAACATAGAAAACTTGATCTATCCTCTCCTTCTCTTTCCACCTTCAAATGCGTCTATCGTTCCCTTCCTCAGGGTTCCTGCCTTAGCGTCACTCTTTTTAATATTTACTCTTTTGATATTGCTTCTCTTCCTATTCCCTCTTTCTCTCTTCTTTTCGCTAATAACATTTTAGTTTACTCCAACTCACATTATCTGTCCTCCGCTACCAACGAGTTAAATCATTCACTAACCCTTCTTAGCAATTCCCCCTCTTGTCCTCATCTCACTCCTTCTCTTTCCAAGTCTTCCTGCATAATTTTTTCTCTCCGCCCCTTTAACCGTACTTTTATAAACATCAGGGCATCTGGTATTCCCATTACCACTGTTAATTCCATATGTTACCTAAGTCTTTCCTTAAATAGTCGCCTTACGTTTCACGAGCATATTAATTATATCTACAATTCTTCGGTCAAAAGACTTAATCTCCTCAAATCTTTATCTCCTCTCAGATGGGGTGGCGGCGATCCGTTTATTCTTTCAATTCTTTACAAATCGATTATTCGGCCCAAACTTGACTACCGCCCCTTCATTTACGGCAATGCTCCCAAATCTCTCCTTTCCGAACTTGACTCATTCAAAATTCCTGCCCGCGTCTATGCATTGGCGCTTTAAAATATTCTCCTATTTCAGCGATTTTATCCGAATCTGCCACTCAACTTCCTGTTCATTCGTCGTTCACTCACCGGCTATCGCTTTTTAATAAAACGCCTCCACACTTCTTCATCTAATCTTCGTTTCCGCTTTGTTCTCGTCCCGTTCCATCCGCACAGACTTTCTATGGGTTCCTAGTCATTCTAATATAGAAAGCAATGACTCGGCTGCCTCTTTAGCTCGCTCGGTCGCCCACAATGGTCTATTCCACGACTTTTTCCCTTCTTCAGACATTCTTTCCCTATCACGCTCTAATAATTCCAGACTTTGGCTCGATATGTATCCATCTTTATTCTCAAATCGCTATTCGCAGTGCCGTCTTATTCAACCGGTTTTTCCTGCCTTGATTTCATTCTATTCCTGCCTGTCATCGTTCCACTATTGCTTCCTTAATTAGACTCAGGATCAATCCATTCTCTGCTTCCTTTTTCTCGCTTTCGACTCGCTTTGTCCCTTCTCCTTTCTGCTCTTTTCATGCTTCCGAGCCTCCTTGTATTTGTGATTCAAATCATATCCTTTTCGAATGTTCTTAACGAATGCTCCCTTCTATACGCCCAGCTTTTGGCTTCGGGTCTTCCTGCTCCCTTTAACGCTACCTATATACTTTCCTTCCTATTGCCTTCAGTTATTCCACTGCTGCTGTCCTTTGTGAGTTCCATTTCTAACCGATTGGCTATTTAGTTCTATCTATTGAATTATCATGTTGTTGAGTTAAGGCCGCGCTGGCGCACCCAGGGTAGGGTAAAAAAAAAATACCCTTTTTAATATCTTAATGTTCTCATTCTTTGTTGACAATATATTACTTTGCTGCTCTTCTCGTGTTATTAGAATAATGAAATGGAGCGATTAATACATGTTTGCGTCTATATTGGCTCGTTCCTTCTACTAAATTCCTTACTTCTTCTTCCAATAGCACCGGAAATCACCTTTAGACATGTCTACTCCTCTTATTAAATGCTTAGTCAACTCAGTGTGTTCTTCAACACATTTTCCGAATACATATTGAATTATCTTTCCATCTTTGTGTTAAGAGGCTAACCTTATTAATAGCCCAGCCACCTATCAAAAATTGTCAAACCATTCGTACCTACAACGGTCCACCATGCACTCTAAGTTTGACCGCCATTTTTTTTCTATGGTGGCACTTCGAAATTTCTCCTTTCTAAATTTATATTTAATCCGAAATTTTTGCTTTTGTGCTCAGATCTCTTGTTTCGATAATTTTTACCGACTCCACAACACGCCATCCTTACCTATTCGCAGATTTTACTTGGCTTTTTTGATACCAAACGCCTCGGTTCTTTTGGGCCGCATAAAACTGTTCGTAATAATTGGCGCGTTCTACCACTCTCGCACAATTTTTATTGTAATCTACATTTCACGTCGTCTTTACGATTTCGGTCATTACCATTCCGTATTCATCCCTTAACCTTTTCCAGCTTTCACATCCCCTTCTACAATATTTTTCCAGCTTATCTACTTTCGAAATATCTTTCTAAGACTATAAAAGAAACAAATTCCAAAGCATTATCCACTTTTTTTTCCCTCGCATCTGACCATTTTTAAATTCAGCCTGATAGGCTTCCAAAACTTTTCAAAATTTTACGGTCGAGTTATAGTAATAACTCTCCCTATTATTTACAACTTTTTAGCTGTATTTCTTCGAACTATTTCATTATTTCATCGTTTTTCTCGGAAAGGAACAAATCTACCCTTTATCTCAGAAATAAAAATAATGCAAATAAACAGGCTATCAATTAAAAATTTAATCACCGCTCTTAGCAATCTTATCAAAAACGGTAACAATTTTTCTCTTCCGGTTAAATTTTACAATGCAATATGTGTATTATTTGCAGAGAAAATCTGTGATTATATCGAATTGAAGAATCTTACAATGTATTTATAATTCGAATGTTGTTAATTTGGTTCCCCATCTTCAAACACAACTACCGCTAATATAATTCCGTGTAATATTTATTCAAGGGGTCCAGAATTAAAAATTAAAATTTCCGAAATATTATAGTTTTAATAAATTAAATTTTAAAAATGAATTACTATTTATTTTTTTAGCTTTTTTAAGGATCTTTTATGAATGTATAAATTATTATCCCTATACCTTTCCATGTCTGACTTTTCTGCGTTACACTTATGCTCCGCCGAATATTATACTAAATAAACTAAAAAAGAGAAAACCCGAATTAAATTAATGTTATCGGTTTTGATATATAGCGGAAGAAAAAGTTACTTCGAAAATTAGAAGTGAATACCATAACAGCAGTTCAAACGATGTGATTAAAGACAGTAAAGGGAAGCCATTGTTTGGATTGAAAGCGTTGCAAAGATCATCCCGGGAGAAAGATGACGTTGAAACTGTCAACGATTCAAAAACATTCGTCGTCGGAAAACACGAATATCGCACCAGTAAGTATACTCTGCGTGACTGTATTTTCAATGCTACGCAAATCATTTTAAAATTTCTCTTTAGAACCCGATAAAAAAAAATTTATAGACAAGAAAAAGCATCCGCGTTTTCGATTTTATTTTTATCATCGAACTAGAAGGTATAATATCAAGATGTATCGAATTTTAGGGGAAACGACTAAATTACTTCTTCTCAAGATTCGTCCGAAATCTAATAAGCGCAATTCCAAATCACAGCATGCATCGAATGACACGAACCGGAATTAAATATCGTTACTTCTTTTTTTTTTTTTTTTTTTTTTTTTTTTTTGGCCCGGCAAGAAACCATTTGGCCACTCGTTACTTGTTCAAGTGCAGACGTGTTTCATAAAATAATTCCGTCTATTGCACGCATACGTGTTAAATACAGCCAACGCAAATAGATATTTGTTTGAAAAATTGCCCTTTCTCCAACTCCACACTCTCAAAAACATTACGTTTATAAAACCTTCAATTTCGATTTTTAGGATACGGCCGTAGTTCGAAAAATTAAGTTAAATAATAAATGAAAAGTATTCAAACGATATAAAGAGCATTGTTGGCGCGCAAAGAAATACAAATTAAAAAATGATTCTCGCAATTTTTCTACGCGAAAATTATTTTCAACGCAACTAATTTAGCAAATAATTCAAGATACCGGTAAGATTAAAATTTAAAAAAAAGAACAAAATGCATTACCATAGAAATTTAAACAAAAAAGCAAAAATTTTAACAAAATCTGATATTCAGATATTTTTAGCTTAAAATTAATTTTGAAATAATTCTTATTTCGCAAGGACCCAAACTGATTGCATTTGCGCTATGGTACACACACGATGGAAGGGAAATCTTGTCTTTTTGAATTAATTTTTTTTGCGTGACGTTACAGAACACTTTAATATCAAATCATAAATCGTTTCCCTAGCATTAATAAAATTAACAAAAAATCGGAATTCACGCCGTCCTGCAAAAGATTAATTTACTCATTAAATTTTAAGAGCCTTCTGAAAATACCGATCCACTTCCGATCGATTACATTCAACCGCACATAAGTTCGTACTTCACAAAAATATCCGAATACACAATATGTATTTAATATACGTACAGAAGAAATGCCAGATCGGAGATATTTAAAAACAAGTGTTCAATCAAGCATGATGTTTCATGGCTGAGGGTTACTCCGTATGTCAAGTTAACGAGAACCATAATATTTATATTTACATAATAGTACATTCAAAACAAAGACATCTCTGATTGCTCGCGCAGCTAAGAGAAAGAGGTAGGTCATTTTTTGCAATTCTTGAAATTATCACTACATTTCGAAATTTCGATAAGAAAATGAAATACGGTTTCGTTATCTTTCATACTTAGGCCCCCTCAAATATCAGAAGCAGTAAAAAGACAAATAATGGAACAGTGGAAACAAGAACACATCTCCACCCCGTCCCACCACCAGAATATAAAGAAATTCGTAGAGCCATGGTAGCCCCCCCCCCCCCAGGGGACCTTACGAGTTTATTATCGCGCGCTCAACCGTTTTAACTTTCAAGCTTTCAGCGCTCCTCCAAGAGCCAGAGTATGAAGTTGTTAGCTCGTCTATATTTTTCCTACAAAAAGCGGTCCTGTACGCATATGTTTGAAATACGTTTTGGCTTCCCCAACTTCTTTACTCGGGCTATTACTTACGTAAACTTCCTTTTTTTGCTGTTTTTGGACCCCACGGAAAGGGAGTTTAAATTATTTATTAACCGTAATTTTTTTATTTTATGAAAGGACTTCTACATTTTGTTTTATATTTTGAATTTTACTTTTATAAGTTTCTCTGGTGATCAATTATGAATTTTTAAGTGATTTTTGAGATCGTTTTATATTCCATATTATATATTTTTGACGGTTTTTTCGGTTTTTTAGCGTCCTGGATAATCGGTTGGCTTGAAGTTATAGGTTTTAAAGAGAATTTTCAAGTGTTTGAAATTTATAAGTCAAACTGTTCGTGAGCTATTGCACATTTTTATTTGATATTTTTGTCGTTTCTGAACCATCCTACTAGGATTCCGTACACTATATGTGTACGGAATCCTAAAAACAAAATACTATGCGATTCAAGCCCTTTCTTTTGGAAGCTCGTTTGTTCAAAGGGATACAAATATCTGAACAGCAAGCTAACCGATAAACGATGAAAGGATACTCGCGCACTCATAACAAAAGGAAAAGTCCACAGAAAACGATCGAAAAGACGTAAATAATGACTTTTTGCAACGAATTATATAATAAAAAGTGTCGTCTATTGTAACCGTTGTAATTTTCGTGATTATTACATTCCCAAAGCGCACGAACATATACGCGTGTAAGAATATTATGAACCCCAATGTACGATGCTTCTCAACATTTATTTCAAAGCCAATATTAATTGCGTTGCCTTTAGGAAACCAAAAAAAAAAAAACTAATACAAAAGTTAAACGGATTGTAAATATCTCAACTTACACATTAAAACATTTATATGGAATTCTGTAAATATACAATACGAGTTGTATCTGCAGCGCGATAGATTTAAATTCGAAACTATTAGTTTTATTTGATTATTTCTCTAATTAAAAGATTTTGGTATCATCTGTTGGTTGTTCATCGAGTAGAGTCGCTATCTATGTTGCACTTTTAGCGGTACATACCGAAACGCATCGTACAATCATCTCTATCTGTTGAGAATATCTAATTATAATTCAGTGGATGTGTGATCCGGAAGTGAAATTTATTAGGATAAAAGTACAATTCTCTATACTAACGACCAAGCCAATAAATTCGGGTTTTATTTGTAAATAGACTAGAGTCCGACAAATGCAGTTCGATATTTTGCGAATAGCATCGCCATCAGTGAGAAATTATTTAATTTCCTACGAAGCTGACCATCGAACACTATTCGGGTGATTTTGTGTCTGTTTTCAATTAGTGTTCACACGATATTTGGCCGTTCGACAACAAGAAAGATAAGAGGAATATTAATCGTTGGTCAGTTGACGTACACACTTCTTCTAATCAGAACCGCGTAATGTTTTAAAAAAATTTTTCGTTAATCACAACATCGTAAACTTTGTTAATCCAGTCGAGAATTACGGTTGTATAACTTTATTTACATTTTTCATTTACCGCCATCCACTTGTTCGTTTGCCTAGTTCTTTTATTGACTTTTTTTTTTGTTTTCTCTTTGATAAATGCACGTTGATACGAGAATCAAAGTACTTTACATTTTTATCATATTTTCAGTGTTATTCATTGATGAGTACTGCGATTTTGAATTGCCCTTAGGCGGTTTTCACAAGAGACACGGGAACGTCTGCCAATGAGATTTGTAGAAACTTTTATAAACCAAAGCCTACTCTTCTACCAATCACAAAAGAGCAATTACCATCTAAGCAAAACATCAACATTATTACCTTTCGCGAACATCAAGTTTAAACAGGGAAAAAGAGAACTTCTTAGATTGGGTTTCGGGAACAAGAACCTAGGAAATTTGTTTTGTTAGCTATCTGGATCAAGGGAATAGATTGCTACTACATATATATATATATATATATATATATATATATATATATATATATCATTAGCAACGTAAGTAGGACAAGAGTAATAATATATCTCTTCCATCCTGTATAAATTTTATTTTTTTTTTGTTAAATTTATCTGCAAAAAGCGATCATTATTTATCTTCGTACGAAAATTTTGGTCGTAATAGATAACCGGTTTATCACTATAGTCAATGTCGTTGTAACCGATCGAGGTTAACTCATAGTTCTATGAAGTACTACTGGTTCGGGGAATATCTGTCTCTTTAACGGATATTATTGTAATAGATCTTAACTATATATATATTTTTAATATAACTATCACTCAATAAATACAGATATAAAATCAGAATAAGAAAAATATATTCACTAATTCACAAATTATAAACCGGCGCGTTTTGGAGTAGAATATAGAGCACAAAGATTATCGATTTTTCTATAACCTGTCTGTCGTGATCTAAAAAAAAAAAATTCGCTCAATTAAACACCGCACACAGCCATCATTTTGAAGGGACCGAATTATTCAAACGGTGATCTTCTATAATTACACATTTGAGAGAACATCTTCTTCACTCGTACCTTTTAATCTCTTTGTCCCGAGCATTTTATTAAAATTAATTTCTTACCAAAACAGCGAACTACAGCAGTTGAGTAAGGATTTCAAATTTGAGTATAAATAACATTCCCAATAGCAAATATTAGAAATTCTGTTGCAGGATTTTTTATTTCTCTGTAACAAATAACAGAAGACACATCATTTTTTTTAACTCTCCGCAGCGAGTAAACAACCAGGCTAGGAACACGACGTGTATGTTTAGATCATGTTAAAGAGGTTTGATGATTTCCGTAACGCAAAAAGCGAAGTAATAGAACGCGGTATATTTACTTACACTAAAAATTAATAAAATGTTTTCTAGAATTTATGATTTACCATAGAAATTATTTTATTTAAATGTTTACGTTTAATTTATAATTACCGTGGTAATCATTTTATTTGAAATTTTATAAAAATTAATTTTTTTTTTCTTATTCGTCCCGTATGCACTTTGTACCGCTGGTCGCAACTGCTTAAAACGTCATATTTCGTGAAGCAGAAGAGATAAACAACTCAGCCATACCTTAAAACTTCCGTTAGTACAACAGAATACAGCCTGCAATTTTGGCATGATCTACCTAATGGTACAGGAATGCATACGGGACAAACAAATAAACATTTATTTTTATATATACAGAGATATCGATTTATATTTATTTACATTACCATAGAGATGAAATATGATATATTTAAATCGTAACTTAAATAACTGTTACTATTCTATATTCTCGAACGTAAACGGGAGAATTATTTTATTAACATCAAAGTCACATAAAAAAAAATTGACAAAATGGCTTAAATAATGTTATTCTAATATTAGCGATCTAAATAAAGTCATAAAATGCGATCTGTGCGCACTTCGGCCAAACACTTTGCAAAAAACCAAACGGTTTTGTGATCTATATAAAATGCTTTTTTACAAAAAATAAATACCGATACTTGAAGGTTTATTATAAAAATTTAAAAATGCACTAAAAAGTAAAAAATAATTACTCCCGATGAGAAAAAATATATATCAGAGTGATCTTAAAGGTGATATCGTAATTCTTATACAACATTAATTTTTTGGAGTTGGCATCAAATTCATATTAAAAGAATAATTAAGAACTGCATTAAATGTTGATTAAATTGTTCCTAACATGAATTTAATTCCAACTCTAATTAAGGTATTAATGTTGTATAAGAATTATCGTAATACCACCCTTAAGGTGTTATATCACTCTGATATATATATATATATTTGATCGGGAGTAATTATTTTTTACTTTTTAGTGCATTTTTAAATTTTTATAATAAATCTTCAAATATCGGTATTTATTTTTTACTTTTTAGTGCATTTTTATTCAATTAAATTAAAACATTTATTTCCACGGTGTGAAAACACCAAAAGCTACATTTCCATGGTAATTTGGCAAATTTATAGTTTTTTTTAAGTCAATAAATCTAATCCGACGGTGAAAACAATCATGAATGAAAAGCATCCAAAAAGCTTCAATCTCCCGCATTACTATTAAGGATAACTCAAAAACTATCGGTCAGATCTTGATCAAATTTTTAAGTGGGACCACATGAGAAACACCACCTTTCAAATAAAAGAAAAATCATCAAAATCGGTTCATCTAGAAGAAAGTTCTGTGGTAACACACGTAAAAAAAAAAAAAAATAAAAAAAAATAAAAAAATACAGTCGAATTGAATACCTCCTCCTTTTTTGAAGTCGGTTAATAAAAATGTAGTGCCGCACTTATATAAAAACAAAATATTATTGAGCAAGAAATTTAACTTTAAACTATCTAGATCCAAATGTTCTACATCTACTCGCACGTGACAATTGCTGTTACCTGAGATTAAGTTAATCGGATTTTCAAAAAACTCAATTTCCGTGCAATTCCTGCGATGGGAACCGCCGAAGGATCACTTACAGATCCAATCAGCGTTGTCCAATCATCATTTCTTCGATGTTTCTTTAACTGATTGCCACGTAAATAACTATAAAACATAATTAATTGTCCTTGTTTTAGACAAGGAGCATTATTGTAACTAAAGTTCGTATTTATATCTTACTAGAAAATATCGAATACACGCGCTAAAAATTTCATGATAGGTGATGTAGGTTAAAAAAGTAAAATAAAATTCTAGATTTTCCACCTTACATTTACATCAGCATGCTGAATTTTCTCCTATTAAATAAATCTATATTAAAAATACATTAAATTTTGAATCTAAATTTTAAAAAATTGTTACACTCAAATAATGAGGATACTTTTTCCTAATTTCCAACTTGAAACTATAGACTTGTCTGTCACAACAATAGCTTTCAGTATGGAAAATGAGTTCTCCACATCACAAGGCACAGTCGGTAAATATTTACGTATATGCGCGATCATTTTTCAGTACAATGACATTTCATCTGAAGACTTTGCTGTTAACTGCAATCAATTGCGTCCCGCCGTAAATGGTAAAACGCGGTACCTAATATTGGTCTTTAAAACGGCACCGATTGAACTAGGTCATATGTAGAATTACAAATAATCAATCTCCTATCACACAACGAAATTATCTTTTTGACCGATGGCATAATGAAAGCAGCTTTTTCCTTAATTTTTTAGCTTCCTAACATCACAGAAGAATGTTGCACTCCAATTATGTGATTTTTTGTTGTTTTTTTTTTAAATCACAGTTCCGTTTTTTACGGTAATTTTTTTAATCAAAAAAGACTGCTAGTGGAAATTTTTCAGAATTTTTTGAGCCAAATTTAAATTATTAGGGACATTCGAAAAATTCAAAATGTTATTGACTAAAATTGTTCAATTACCATCCGAATAATATTTTTTAGCTTTCTTTTTTTTTAAATGTTAAAAAGTGATCGAAAAAAAAAAAAAAAATTACATTTTTTGATAATGCGCGTTGCCCTCCTTGACCTCGAAAAAAGTAATCAAATTTAAACGTAACCGCCCGTCATGCGAGCATTTAAAAGATGCGGCATCGTCGTCATCGTCGCCGTCGGTGGATATTAAAAGTAGTAAATATACACCGTGTTCGTTAAATGTTAATTTTTGAGCTGTGCGTAAAAACCTCCAACGGACGGACGATTCCCTCCGCAGATATCTTTATTGTAAATGAAACACAGAAGATGAACGTCATCCTAACGTGTTCTACGTCATAACTAGTCGCATCAACATTGACGTCAATAACGCGATCTGAGATTCAATTTTATCACATCGGTCTTCGCTCAAAAAATCATCATTCGTGGCTTCCCTTACCAAATATTTCGTTTGTACATTTTTAATTACTATTTTCCGGAGCCATTATTTGCCTTACATGTTAAATATCACTACTCTCTCTGAGCATTATGACGCACTCCTTCCGGCCTCCCCTTTCTTCTTCCCGTACCAATTACTTGAATCGTTGTTAGTCGCAAAAATTATTGAACCTTATTCTTTGCGATACCGCAGTTTTCATTGGAAAAAATTTTATAATTCCTTCGTTTTTTCCAAAATACTTTCAATCATCACTTCGTGCTGAAAATTATTTTTCTTTACTTGGACCTTCGTAAGATTCTTCCCCACAAATGAAATAACAGAATTGAAGGAAAGGAAATTTAGTTAAGTATTTACCTCAAAAAGGAAAAAAAAAATTAGCAACTGTCGAAGTTATTCGAAATCAACTTTTGAAAAACTTTAACGTAACCGAAATTTTCAACTTTGTTAACTATTTAGTAATAACCTGAAAAAGTGTTATCCATTTATTCTCCCTTGAACACGACCTCATTCACAGTAGATTACCTCTGGGGAAGGATGTCGTAATTATGATCATCATATTTTTCATAGATTTCCTTAATTTGTAGGGAAAAATATTTCCCAGTTGTTTCCATATTACTTGCTGCGGGGTTTATCGTTTTCTTACTTCACTATCGCCCCTAACATGGCTCAATAGCAAAGGGTCTTCTCACCGGAGTCGAAGCCTTCTGGATTTAAAATAAACGCCTCAGGTGGCTTAGTCTTACTTTTCCGCTGATTCGGCAAAGGATGACCCTTCTGGTAACGATTCTTTTTACTTATTTGTTGCTTTGGACTTTCGTAAATCGACCCCTCTTGTAGTGTTAACATAGCTCTCGGCATCACAGAAGCACGCAACTCCCTGCACTAAGTAAAACTGGTGCCTCTGGAATGTTTTAATATATATATATATTAGATTTTATAAAATGTGTAGAGCAGTCGCAACCAGTGAACGTGATTTACGAATAAAAAGAGAAAAATAAAAACTCTTATAAAAGAACAATTTACTTGAGTAAGATTTTGCATCGTAAATTTCAATTTTCAAAAACACGCGCGCTATCAACCTCCCGGGCCTACAGCTTTTTTTCTTTTAGGCTCGTCAATCAGGCACTTTTATCCAGAAGCAATTAAAAGGGGAAAGAAATTAATTATATCTCGATGCCGTCATGGAACAAACAGTGCGAACGATGTGTGCAAAAGGAAAAGTACAGCAAACAACGAATATGCTTATAGATCATCACTCGGAAATATTTTGACGATTACTACAAACCGGAAATTGAAACGAAAAAAACCGACACAGATTTCTTATAAAACCATTCAAAAATATAAGATGGATCAGTAAATGTATCATTGTCTCCGATTTCAAAAGTGTTCTTCAAGCTATTTCTTCTCCTCCTTCTCATTCCTCCAACTCGATTATTCTCTCAATTCGTTCCAATCTACTCTCATCCCACTCTATTACTATTGACCTTTTGTGGGTTCCTAGTCATTCTGGCGACGAGGGCAACGAGTTAACGGATTTTTTAGCTCGTTCGGTTGCCCGCGATAGTCTTTTACTCTATCATTTTCCTACCTCGGACATCCTCCTTCTTTCCTCAGCCAATCATTTCCGACTATGGTCGGACATTTATCCTTCTTTACTTTTTAATTTTCAAATTCAGCCGGTTCCTTGTTCTCAGCCGTGGTTTCAATCCTCTTCTTATTGACGCTCCGCGATCGTTTCCTTAATCAAACTGCATTTTAATCACTTCTTTCTACCCTCTTCACGTTTTCGTTTTTCCCTGCCCTCCTCTCCTGATTGTCCCCCCTTCATAGTTCCATCTCTACTCACATATGTGATGTAAACCACATCTTCTTTGAATACATTCTGAGCACTCTGTTTTGTACTCTAAAATCTTAGCACTGGGTCTTCCTGCTCCTTATAATTCTTCCTTTGTCCTTTCCTTTCCATCTCCAGCTATAATTCCTGTACTTCAATCTCTCCTAAGCTCTATTTCTAATGGTCTCTCTATTTAACACTTTCTATAATTTCTGCAGTTATTGAGTCAAAGCCGCTGGCGCGCCCAATAGAAAATATATAAAATAATATTATGATTATGTTATATTAAAAAAAATAATAATAATAATAATAATATTCATGCAGACGAAAAGAACTTATCGCAGCTTTTAATATATCCTACTTTCCGCAGTTAAAGCTAACAAAAAAACAGGTCAAAACTCGCTCTTGCTGCTACGTATCAAGTTCTCATAAAATCAAAATGCGATCACAGCGTAACGTTCTACTCACCAACATCAAAAAGAGCACAGGATCCTAGCGAGTGTAGACTTGTCCAGCTAAGAGCCACATCTTCTTTGCAACGAACTTTCAACAGCTTGTAAAGGAACAGCAGCTCCTGCAATTTCTTATGGCAATGTAAGATTTAGAATATGCGCTTTTAAGACCTCCTATAACCCAGTACAGTCGTCTCTTCCATACTGCACCAAATGCGTAGAAAGATAAACTTCTTATAGTTGAAAGTTTAGCTAATTAACTAGAAAAGGAGAAGTCCATGGCAATTTACGATAATAAAAATCATTCTAGGAAACTATCAGCAAAAAAATTCTTTTAACCACAAGTGTGCACACAAATAAACTTTTCTTTCAATATAAAACCGAATGCGATATTAAAATAAATTAAAACCTGAATCGATCTAATATGTACTTTCTGCTTAAAAGGATGCCGATTAAGCTGCAAACCATTTCTCGATCTATAATTTTCAAATTTTTCGAAATTATTCATATTTACTGTTTCATTTCCCCCTTTTTTCATAATTCTTCCCAAAAAAGACAAAAAGACCATTTTTCCAGTTCCTTAACATGCCACGTAAAATACTTTTACGGTCGGCGTTATTCGTCCGAATCATTCTCCATTCGTCATCGTAGTCGCGTACCGAAATCATTAATTTTAAAAACATGGTAGCGCGCTGACCTGCTTCCAAACCTACTCTCGATTTCCTCGTTATCATGTTTTCCACTGAAAATTTCTTCGTCGCCCCTCGATTCGACTTTCGGATTACTTATTTTAAACTTTGTTCTTTTATTCGCTTTCTTCCTTTGCCTTTCGCTTTCGTTATTCTGATTTTTTTTTGTAAGGAGTTAGTTCAGAAATATTGAGCAAAAGAAAAGAACTAAACAAAATATACGAATTTCGCGGTTACATTATCCCGAGTTCATTGCAAATATGACGCATGACGATAATTTCTTCAGTTTATATAAAATCGGTAATTTTTTCAAATGAAATTTTCAGCCGAAACGACTAGTTCAACGACCAGTTCGCGTCATTATCGCAAACAGGATAATTTCGTGAATGAAAAAGAAACGTCCGTAGGTGATGATGACGAAGAATACGAAGAAGACACAGGCAAAGACCGCCATCGTCAGTCAGTACTTACGTTGAATTCCATTATTCGCAAATATAGCGATAAAAACGACCAAAACCCAGTCGGTAAGTACAGGAGTGTAATAAAATAATACGGAGACGGATGCGCGCGCGCACAAACGTACACACAATCACATTAAAAGTCGTCTATTGCAAAATTTTATTAGGTAATTTATATTCTGTCTCGTGAACAGTGTACAAGCGTGTCAGCGTTATCTACATCGCTCAAATTCTTTTGAACTGAAAGAAGAAACCTTCTTGCTGCTTATTAAAATTCGATACAGTGATTACTATAAATTGTATCGAAAGAAATTTCACGAGTGCCGTGCTATGTGTAACGCGTATCTGACGGCCTGAGGGATTAATGGCAGTTGTACTGATTAAAATAAATACAGTCAGTTTGTCGTATTTTGATAACTTAGAATGCTGAGTTTAAGGGACTAAATATCGGGCATTTCTTATACACTTTCTACACTTGCTAAACGGAATCAGCAGGAATAAATCCTGGCGGAATCAAGAAATTGAAGAAGCTGAGGATAATAAAGAAATATTGAAAGAAAATTTTATTCAGAGTACCAAGAGCTCAAGCAATGCTCACACGTAAAGAAACAAAAGAGAAAATTTTGGAAAGTATCACAAATTAACCTCTCTATTCAAGTAGTCTGGAAAAAATTCCATTCACTGAAGGGTAAAGAAATTTAAAAAAGAAATATAAGAATTAAAAAGTCTAAGGGACAACAAATTGCAATGTAGAGCAGCACGTTCAGTCGAAACAGAGAGATCTTCAGAGGGAAGAAAGAAAAAAAAACTCAGATGCAAATAAGTATATGAAAGAATAGGAACTTTGCTAAAAATTAAAGTGACAATTTTTCAAAATAGAGAGATAAAAAGGGTTAAGTCCCTAAAGGCTGTTACTTTTAGAAAATTACTGAGGAAAGAATTGCCCAAATGGGATCTGCGAATGAAAAGGAGAGGGGCGAATTTGACTTAACGGGTACTGCCGATACTGAGGACAATTTAAGAGCATCAAGGCAGAGACGAATGTAGGAATTTTGGATTAAATATTCACTTTGGAAAGAAGTTATTTAGAAGCGCACCATGGATAAAGGAGCAATAGCAATATTAGACCGAACTGTGGATTTGTATAAGGAACTTGTGAAAAAAAAAGACTTTCAGCAAATTCACAGACGTGAAGAAAAAATGAATACCCGTATGTTTGTAAAAGAACAAACGACTGTTAAGAGATATTGAGAGGCGGCAGAAGCAATCTTTGCGGGGAACCGATGTACAGTTAAGAGATACACGGGCTATGAGGGGAAAAACAGCGCAAGACGATTTGCAAGAAGAAATAGAAGAATGTGAAAAG
This sequence comes from Icerya purchasi, assembly GCA_039619475.1. Lineage (NCBI taxonomy): Eukaryota > Metazoa > Arthropoda > Insecta > Hemiptera > Monophlebidae > Icerya > Icerya purchasi. The sequence goes on along the minus strand of CM077115.1, from coordinate 291,415,887 downwards.
AGGTGGTTCTAACATAGCCAAGAATAAATTGATTTTTTCAATCGCATCTAAAATATTTATTTATTTAATTGATCGATTCGCCAATACAACTGCTCAAAGGCCAATTACTGCATCACGCAAAAAATATATACATATATGTATATATCTAGAGACAAGAACATAGGCGCACACTGACAAACCCAGACTACACAGCTATATCAATATAGGTGTACACATACGCATACCTAAAACGCAGCCAGCTCACCCCCTATTTGGAAATACTCTGAAAAGTTTTTAAAAATTCATCGAAATTGTTATCGTCAAAAAAATTTCACTATTCTCGTTTTCTTTTTGCAATTTATTTTACAAAGTTAAAAGTGAACAGAAAGAGGAATAGGAAAATTGTTTCGTTTTAGCTGAACCTGTCGTTGAGAAAACTTCAGGTCGATTAACATTGTGAAGGGGAACTCTACAATGTATAAGAATAAAAGACACGCTTCCGTTCTACGCCCAATCAGCCTTCCGAGCCCTAAACTCCCCAGTATCCCATTATATGGAAAAGTACTTTTACACAAAATTAGCAAATTTATAGTGTAGGCACCTTAGAAAATTTTCCTGAACATTTTCAATATTTATCATTTCAACCGACTCTCGGGGTCTTCCAAATAATAGAAGAAAATTCTAAATGAGAACGGACTATGGTAACACATAAGCATTAATTGAATTTCAATATGAACAAAACTTCTGCTGTGTCTCGTTACATGATCAAGCATTACTTTTCTAGCTCTACTGATTACCTGAGTGATTTGTAGCTTAAACATTAATTTAGTATCTAAAATAACTCCCCCGGATCTCTAACAATTAGTTCTTTCTTCAAACCAACATCATCCATCTGGCATGCATACTTCTAATAGCGGCGGCACACGGGTAAACGTAGTATAAAAACATTTATCCTTATTTACTAACAACTTATTAGCCGCACTCCAACGCATAAAATTATTAACATCTAACCGTAATATAAATTTATATCCCGCGCACATTTTATTTCCACAAAACAATTTTACATTATCAGCATACAACAGTATTTTCGAATGTTGCACAACCATCCGGGTAAGTCATTTATAAAGAACAAAAACAAGAAGGAACGAGGAAAAAAGTAGTATGTCTCGGCAAAAGCAGAGAGTTTATAGACACAGAGAAACACACGGAACTGGTATAAACATTGAAAGTAATTTGTCCGGGTTTATTGTTATGGAATGTACATGCGGTTCGTTTTATGTATTATATTAATAGTATAGGCAAACGAATGGAAAACTGAATGGAGGAAATAGAAATATACAATTCGCTTAAAACGACGAAAACGGAAAGATTTAAACAGATATCAATATGAAAATCGCGGGTACGGCTAGTAAATTATAACTTTAACCTACCGATTAACTGAATTGAACGGCAAAGAAATAACTTTAAGACTCTGTCCACCTGTCTAGTCTGTGCGCGTTAATGCCAGGAATTGCCAAACCGATTTTGTTTCCGTTTTCACCAACGGATCAGCTGATTCCTGAGAAGGTTTTAGTGCATAATTTATAAGTTGTAGCCGACCTATGAGAATTTCTGTAGATGACGTGGAAAAAAAGAGGGGTAAAGCATACTTCGCGGAAAAAAAAAAAAGTTTATCTGCAGTCGAAATACTCATATTCCTAGTTGGAACAAATAAAAAAGAAATTATTAAACAGAAACTAATTATTATACTGACGAAGTCAAGGGATATTAACTAAGTGATTTCAGTTCCAGGGCGCTAGGGAGATTTCCACTTATCCTGAAAACAATTACGTTATTCGTTCGATCAAGAGCACTTAGTCACGGATGAGCTGTTGGTAATAATGAGTGAAGCGAATTACGTTTAGTATATTTCTATCATCCTACCTCGAAAAGCAGAACGATGTACACTATCGAAAGCGTTGCAAACGTCAATAGTAAAAGTAGCTAAGCTGCTTATTGATGAAAAATTCATACATATGAGAGACAAAAGACTAGGACAATTAACCGAACCTAAACCTGTACGAAAGCCGGATTAATTTCGAAATTAACATATAAGAAGGATAATATTAAGTTCTTGTAAGAAAAAAATTAGTTAAAATTTTTGTGGCTATTGTTCATTTTTCTACTAAGTTCTTGTAAGTTTTGCTGTGTTTAACTCGTTTAAACCTGAAAAATTAAATATACATATAATTGTAATAATGTTAGTTCGTTTTTTCGAAAAGGTTCCTACTAAGTTAATAAGGACTAATATGTGTACTTTTTCAGACGAAGGCGATAGAAATGTGACGACGGAAACTAAAACTTCCAGCAGCGCCTTCCAGTCTCATAAAACTATGAAAACGGACAGTAGTGGAAAAGTAACTGTAACAGAAGACACCGTTGAAGGTAAGAGTCGTCATTAGTTTCAATTAAATAATGTACAAAGTTAAACGTCAGCAATCTTCATCAGAGCAAAAGTTATACGGCACTTTTAAAACTCAAGCGAGAAGCCTTTTTAAACTCTAGAACGGCATAATGTCAAATTCTTCACTACAGCCCGATAACGATCAAGTCATTGCTCACTTTTTACATAATATTTTCAATGTATACGTTTGCGTTTTACCGTCTGCGCGCAAATCAGATCGCTTAATTCAGATTTATTCATTCCAGATTGATTGAAACCCGTACAAAAACTCAACGAGATAATAATCATTTGAAAGGAGTTCATTGTTTTTTATTTACATTAAAAGCGAAATAACCACGTGAAGATTTAAAAGAAAAAAATTCACTGCATTTACACATTTATTAAAATACAGATATGTAAAAAGAAACACGTTTAGAAAATATAATAATTATTCGTAAATCGAAAAAGTTAGTTGACTATCAAGTAGTAAAAATCTATTTTACATTAAAATATTGGTTTCTTATTTTAAAAAAAGTGTTTTATGCTTCTTTTACGACCTCAGAAAAAGTAGAAGCTATATATGTTAGTAACATACACTATTTTGTTTTAATGTTTGTTCACATATAACTCGTGCACGGGCGGATCGATTTTAATAATTCATTGATCACTCAAGAACATACCGGCGTTAATGGTGGAGAGTTCCGTTGAGTATGGTTAAGACCTGAGTAGCCATCAGATAACGTTAAGGGTTTTCTCACAGATAATAATTTCTTTGCTTAATATAATCAGATAAAAATTAACCAAAAAATTTCAAGAAAACTGTGAACCCCGAAAATTTTAAAATTAGAGGGGCGATAAGCGCAACTGATTTGCGATATTATTAATGCCACTTATCATATTACGGAAATGTCAATGCGAATGGACAAAATGAATTCGAAACAAAACGCTATTTACCAGCTTATAAATGACAGAATTTGAACATTATTCCTGAACCAATACCAACAAATTTATACTGTACAAAAAGCAGCAGCATTTTCAAATGGTCTATTCATGCTATCATTCAAAAATATTTAAACTAAAAATAATTTAAAAAAAAAAAGAGGTACTTTCCTAACAAATATTTAATAAAAACGCGCTAAAAAGTAAAAAATAATTACTCGCGATAAGAAGACAACTCTTAATTTACAATTAATCATACCTTAAGGGGCGGTAGTATTATGATTATTCTCAAACAAAGTCCATACCTTAATTAGAATCGACGCCACATTCAAATTGCAACAATTAACAAACTATATTGAATGAAGACAACAACACGTAATTACTCGTTTTTTTGTAAGTCAGTATTAAAAACATCCGAAGAATGCTTAATGCGGTTTCTTAATTCTTGTTATAATTTGAATTTGGTGTGCCGAGACTAATAAGTATTAATTTCGTTTGATTGAAGTAAGTCCTATACTTTTAATAAAGTATCATGTTTTTTTTAATCCCCCTTTGAGCATGTCAGCAACGGATCTTCGCCCAGAAACGACACGAGGGAAAAGGATATCAGTTAGATGTAGATTCGGTCAGCTATTGATACAACAAAAAAGAAGTGAGGATAGGAACAACGGAGATCGACGAAAACAATAAGATATACGAAGCACAATAAGGATTAGCTTAAGTAATAACAGATCGGGGTACAAAGAAGTACGTTCGTTCAGGAGGGATGGACATTCAAAGAAGATATGGTCAGGATCGCGGACGGCTTTGTCGTCAGGATGAAGAGGATAATTACAGGACAGTGGAAAACATAAGGAAGGAAGAAGAGTATAGACGTAAACAGATAATAGGGACAATAACGGAGCGGCGAAGCGAAGGAAAATCGTAAAACCAAAACCGGGTAGGAAGATTAGGTTGGATGGAAAAATAAAAAGAAGGTTGATTAGAAAAGGGAGGTTGATTAGAAAAGGGAGGTTGATTAGAAAAGGAAGAAACGTAAAAATCTGGCCAAAATCTAACATTAAACTTTTTACGGAGTAAATTAGAAGCGGGAATTTTAGAGAAATAAAAGCGGAAAGATGCAGCAATCTGAGCCAAGGAATCTGCCATTTCGTTACCCTCTATCCCCCCATATGACTGGGGATATCAATGCGGATAGCATGAAGTGAGAAAAGAGTGTGAATGAAAGAGCGAATAGTTTTGAAGGTAAGGTTCACAATGTGTACCAAGCACAATCAACATTGATGAGAAAAGAAGGTTCAGTTCCTTTCTTCAACAGCTTTTACTTTCCCAGATTTCACTCGTGCTCCAATTATTTCTGTGTCTGATAAGCCCCCGAAATCAACTTGGATCAGGACCGAGACAAGTCTTGAGAACCCGTGACCTCTGGTTTGGTGGCCGAGCATTTTAACTACTGGAAACTATCACGCTGCTTAATGCTGTTGAAAAAGTAATCATCCTTAATGCGTATTTTAAAATAGCAAAGTTCTGACACCATGTTGACATAATCGCCTCGATACTCATTTATTTTTAATACATACGCTAGATTGGCAATTAAACTTTCGAAAAAATGAAAAATGTTGCTCCCAAGAAGAGTTTATAAATAAAAATTTTCGCGTGTAAAAGAAGGGTATTTTTTTTATCTACATCCAATTTCACAATTTCTGAAATACCGGGTCGAAAACCACTCCACGGATTCTTTTAACACGCACACATTTTACATAATAACGAAACATGTAAGGCCGCTGATCAAGATAAACATCTTTTTTCTTTTTTTTTTTTTTTTTTTTTTTTTTTTATTGGGCTCGGCAACCAAGGACTTTCACCCAGAAACAATTAGAAAGGGAAGTAAATCAATTATATCTTTGTACGGTATCAAATATTATTAGGAGGAAGAAACAAACAATAAGAATGATATGTGGAGAAGAAAAAGACACAGGATATAGGAGGCACAATACGGAGTAGCGCAGCAAATTAAATAGAAAGCAGAACACTAAATAGAAAGAGATCAACACTTAATAAACACACGATCAGCATCGCAAGCATGCTCTTCGCCTGTGAGGACAATATGGAGAAGAAACCAACGAAAAACGAAAACGAGAGGAAGATTTCTTTTGTTTTCTTTTTTAAATTGGGCTCGTCAACCAAGGACCTTCACCCAGGAACAATTAAAGGAAAACGAAAGTTACATAGTGAGACGATCAAATATCGATAATAAGAAGGAAACAATGGAGGGGATAATAAGTGTAGAAGGAAAAGACAGGATATAACGAGCACAAAAAGGAGCAGGAAGCCCCTAAGCAAGTGGGAATACAGAGCCGAACGCTCTACCGAAAGAAATGAACACTTAATAAACATGTGATCGGCGTCACAAACAACCGCATCATTTGAATGGAAAGGACAATATGGGCCAAGAGGCTAATGAGAAGCGAAAGCGTGAGGAAAGCAGCAAGGAATGGTTAAAACGCAAACGCACAATGGCGACAACAACAGAATGAGGAAGAGAAGGAAACAGAAAGAACCAAGGATTGAAACTAAGATTGGGCTGAACGGACAGATAAAAGGAGCGACAATTAGAAAAGGAGGAAGGGTACATATCCGACCAAAATCTGAGATGGAAATATTTACACAAAGGCAAGAGATTAGTGGATGGGATTTTTTTGAAAAAGAATAAAGAAGAAGCAGCAACCGGAGCCAAAGAATCAGCCATCTCATTACCTGAGATACCAGAATGGCCAGGAACCCACAGCAAGTCAATATGGATCCCATGGAGAGAAGAGAGAGTCCGAATGAGAGAACGTATGCGGAGAATAGTAAAATCACATAAATGATTAGGAAGAGGAGAGGAGATGGCTTGAAGAGAAGAGGGAGAGAAAGATAATAAAGTATGGCTTAAGAACGCAGATGAATAAATTTCAGCATTTAAACGCTATTAAAAATAACTACCTAGTTTTTCGATAGTAATTTTGCAAGGCTTACAGATGAAAAACGAAGTACCTGATAAAAAGTATTTTAAAGAAAATTACGAACATGGAACATATCTCCGAATACCGATTCCTGAAACTGCTTGCCGGTATTCTCAGTTAAGCGAGTAATAGTCCCGTTACACAGGTGAGTAAATCGATGCCATCAGAGAACACGGTGTGATGCAGGTTTCCTGGTATGCTAACAAAAGAATATTGCCGATTAACGTTTATGCGATAACGTAGTTGTGTACCGTTTGAACGCTTTTAAGAAATCCTCGCAGAGCGATAATTACATTACAAAGATAACATCCTTGCGATAATTGAAACTCAGCGTTTATTTACCCCAACTGTGCATCTTCTTTGTTGCAAAGTTATTTTTCTGTCTCTTCCACATATACGTGTGTTTATTTATATATATATATATCAACTTGGCTATTCGCAAGGGGCTATGCTCCTTGACCCCTCTTGCTTACATTGCTGTCTCTTTCTCTTCTACACTTCGTATAAAATGATCAAAATTTACAATATAATTCTAAATCGGTCCATATGAATATAAGTTATGAGCGAACAAATATAAAAAAAAATAAACGAGACGAACATGTAACCTCCTCATTTTTGGAAGTCGGTAACAAAGCTACATTTCCATGGTAATTTTGCAAATTGACAGTATCTTAAGTCAACCACCTCTGCTTTACTAATAAAAAATAATAAAAAAAAAAAGTTATCCGAAGGACCACATTTTTTCTTGTTTTTTTGACTAATACTAAATTTATGTTCACCGATTTTCATAATCACTAACATGGTACTTAATGATCCTCTTTCTAATGACAAAGAATCAGTAAAATCGGTTTATATAAATATGAGTTATGCGTGAACATAAAGAAAAATACGCGATGAACGTGTAATAATCTCCTTCTTTTTGGAAGCCGTTAAAAATTAAAATATAACAAACGTTACATAAAATTAGGACATTTTTTCGTTACATAAAATTAGGACATTTTTTCGTTACATAAAATTAAGACATTTTTTCTAATGGGGGCCGAACTAAGAATTACGTTATAATTAATATATGTATATTGTTATTTACCGGAAGAAACGAGTTTCAATGCAGCCGGCTTATTTATTATTCCTCTTGGAAATTTTTATCATCTCCTTTTTTTTTTTCTTTTCCTTATTCAAAGCTGCAAACCTCGAACTATGATCCAAAAATTTTATCGTATTTTGAATACTTTTTGGTTTTTCCATTTGCAATGTTCAAGTAGTTACAGATCATCATATTCTCCGATGATTTCACTGTATCACGATAGACGTAATTTCTTCGTGAAAACAAAATCCAAAAACGCTAAGTTTGGACGCGCAACATTTTGATTGACTTCGAGATGTGGCCAAGGGAAACAGGTCAAAAAAAAAAAGAGAAATAAAAGAAAACGAACTAAAAAAGTTAATGTGTGAATAAAGCAGCTCTCTGATCGCATGATAAATACCAATTTGTAGTTTGATTTTACCGTGCATATCCGTCCTATGTTTTAGTTACCGGAAAGTATCGTTTCTTGAAATGTGTGCGAGCTTTTGTTGTTCATTTATTATTGGAGCTTTGCAAATTTTTTTGTTCATATTATGACGCCGATCTAAACAGTAGCAACAAAGTTTCTGCCTCATAACACACTTCGTTAGATTTACGACTGGACTTTGAAACACTAGTATATATATCTGCCAGACAACATTTCGGGAGTGTACAAACCCGCGCTGACCTATTTCAAATAAAGCAGAAATTACCTCTAGAAAGATTCTAATGCAATTAATGAAAAGTTGAAAAGCAAGTAGATAAATGCGTGCGAAAGCTTCCTATTGCAATAAGAAACAGGGTATCGACAATGTACAACGATTCGAAAGATATCACCTAATTGGCTCGTTGTTTCCACATTACGTATCTACCTTTTATATCATGATGAAGTTGCTGTTGTTTTTTTTATCCATTTAAAATTTCAATAGCGACAAGTTCATAAGAGATTGACTACTTATTTATATATATATATATATATATATATATATATATTAGATCCTCTCCGAGTAAATAGGAAGTTGTAAATAATGCATCAACGAAGAAAACCAGTGTTATATAATTGTAGGGAACTAATACTAACCATTTCAGCCAAAACGAAACATCTGAACGGGTAAAAGTATAGAAAAATTGTTCTTGAAATTTTTATACTATACCCTTCCCCAGTAGTATCTTCTCTTATAAATACTAAAATAAAATAACAACTACTCGAGCCCAGATTTCGACCGAATTATTAACAGACATTAGAAACGCATATTTCAGAAGAAACTGAATTACCCAATTTCAACACTGATAGCGGCGCAGTATAAACGCGCACCACAAATCCACGTATATTCTTTAACTAACGGCAGATATGATCTATTTATATCCATAACAGAAGAAAAACAATGGAGCAAATGATTTAACTTAAAAATCTATTTTTTTCTCGTTTTATCCGATGAAACATTTCCCCATGGCGATATTAAAAGTAGGCATTACAACTGTTCTATGTTCGATATGAGCGCTTGATCCTTTCAGACTTGATTCTTTTTTTCTGCATAAACAGTGCGGAAACTTGAAAAACTGCTAATATATGCAACAATTTCCGAACTTTTGTAAATACCCGTTTCGAGCATATATATATATATAAATATATTTAAGACTTCAGCTAATTTCAAAAGTACCGCATTTCAAGTTCATCGAGTCAAAAACGATCCACTGTCATGTGGTGTATTTTTTAATATTGTAAACAATGTGGTTTTTTAAAATTTTTATTATTCACGTTAGCTATCACCATTTGCAATATTTCCCTTTCTTTCGGAAAACGCTAAAACAAACAATAAGCTATATACATATATATATATGTATAATTACTGCGCGATATGAATATTGCTGAGGCGTGTTAATACTAACGAGATTTTCCAATAATTTGCCAGTCCCTTCGAAAATTTCCCTAACAATTTTTTTCAGCGTTTATTCTTTTTAAAATTTCCGAACCCTTATTAGGAAAATTTCCCTAACAATTTTTTTCAGCGTTTATTCTTTATAGAATTTCCGAATTTCCAAAGTCTTATTAGATCCCTTCTACAGCATACGCTAAACCTGTATTTCATGATTGTCGATAATCCGGGCAGAACGTATGAAAGAAGAAAATTTAAAAGCCTAGTATGAAAAAAGAAAACAACTTTTTCAGGCCTATCAGTTTCATTATAGTAACTATTTCCTCTGGACCGGAAGAAATTTCAATAAACTAATTTACGAAATATATCGTTCGATTCCTCTTAAGAGTTCGGTAAAACATCAACCTTTTCTATGTTCGACTCGATTTAAATACTATTTTTTTTCCTTCGTTACATTTTATTAATTAATCTCGACGGTAAATTTTGATCGCATCTTCAAACTTAACATGCCGATCATCATTATCATTTATACGGTTAATGCGATAAATTAACCTTTGGCGCTACGAATTACGCATTAAACTGCTAATTTATTATCTAAAACTGTTAAAAAATTCCGGATTTAATTGGTAGCTTTGGAATGGGTTTTTTCCAAAATTTCGATAGTACGATTGAAAAAAAGTAACAGGAATGAAAAAGATAAAGAGAGAAACAGTTTAGGATAAAGATATAACTAATGAGGAAAAAAGTGAAGGTGAATAGAGAATTTTACGAAAAGAAAATAAAATGTAAAACGATAACGTCCATATGACAAAAGCGAAAACGACAGCCAGCAATAAGAATGTGTTTTACGACGTTAATTAACGGTCGGCGCAGACAGATAAAGAATGTTAACCAAATTCGAATAAAAGAAAATGACAAAAACTGCAAAAAAATATAACTATAATTTATAAAATAAAAAGCGATAAATTAAATAAAATAGAATATAGTTCTAGTTATTAGCGCGTTTAATGTCAGCACCCGTATTTTTATCTTATACATCTAACGCAGTTGTCCTTATTTCAAATCTATGCAAATTAAACTTTTAAAATTTCCAACATTGAAAATCTATTTTGCTTCTCGTATAATAAATAAAATCAAAACACACTATAAACGATTATTTAATATTTAATTACCCGACGTGTTGCGAAAGCAAAGCTCCATGATCACCACGGGAGTTATTGATAGAGTTATTGATAATAACTGCCGTGATGATCATGAAGCGTTGTCTTCGAGACGCGTCGGATAATTCAATATTAAATAATCGTTTATAGTGTGTTTTGATTTTACTTATTATACGATAAACTCAAACAATGAGTGACATTAACCTATATACATATATAGCAATGATCATAACATCTACTTTGTTTCGTTGATACACAAAAGTAGTTACGCAACTATTCTATTTTCCTAAAGATGTTTCTGTTAAATTTTTCGGGAATTTTCGAATAATCGCTACAAACTCGATCTAAAATATTTTCCCGACGTTGAAGACACATGCTCCTGGCACTAAAGCAGACGTCCCGCCTCTTAAGTGATCTACAAGCAAGAGTAAATAATGAAACTTTTTGTCGGAGTAGCTACCAATCTTTACACGGTCATGTATCATTTGAGACTGAATTCTCTTTACGACGTTTTACTCCGATACAACTATTTATATAAATATGTTTAAAATCACCCGCAGAGAAAACTGATCTATCCTTAACGCTATACTAAGATTGGCTTATCAAATCCTGAAAAAATTGTTTGAATTTAAACCGATTTCAAATTAGCGTCATAAAAACTGCTATTAGCCTTCACTGCCTAAGAAATTAGAAATCTCGGGGAAAATATATCCCTTATTAATTGCACTGATCATGCAATTGCTCGACATCAGTTTGGCTCGGGACTACCATACATTAATTATGTCGTAGGTTGGTGGAAACATTTCTTACAATTCTGAAAATGCACGAACCGGAGGCGCTGTTTTTCTGCGATCACGCTTGAACCGTATAAGCTGCTAGTGTACCTGTATTTGTTCTCTTCCCTTTGCCTGATAGAATTTTTGTTGTAAAAATTAATAATGGGATATTCAGAAATTGAAGAGTTTTCGTCAAAAAATGGTTAACTTCCTGGACCAGTTTTATCCCGAATCTACAGCGATAGTTTTTATCCAGCTCTAATCGTATTAAGCTTCCGTCGTCAACTGTACCAGTTTCAAATATTATATTTCACTTGTACAAGCCCCGCTATTCAACGGCATTTTCCTAAGACACAGATCTGAACAGGTAACTGGAGACGCAAATTCAACGAAAAAAATATTCTCGTCAGTATATTCGTTACACGTCGTATTATATGATCGAAATAATAACTCCGAATCATCTCGAACATTAGAATTCCTGAGTTATTTTAGAATATGTGTGTCTGGATTGGCCTTTGATGTCAACAATTGCTCAGATCCATTACACAGTTGTAGGTGCCAGATTATTTTGTCCGCTTTAGTAAGAAGAAAGTCGTAACTTTTGGCTTAAAAAGATCATCTTTACACCGATACGGAGATATGGCTTGGAACACAACTCTTTGAGAACAGGCGTCGAAGTGACTTATTACTAATTCGAAAATGAACAGTCTAACAATATTCTTCCAGCTATCACAGCAGCCGCAAAATAAAAACACTGTTAATAATTGTTTAAATACTCCCTTTACTAAAGATATAAGAAGTTGTTTGGGAAACCAGGCTCAAATTCAAACCGGCCTATTAATTAACTATATAAAACATTGTACCGGGTGTTAATACTAAAAATAAATTAAAGGGATACAAGTCTCTTCATGAACTTATCTAAAAACCGTAATGTATTTCTCCAAACACTACTGGTAAGATTGTATATTTGAATTAGTTGTTTCCACGGCTATATTGGTCTCAGTACGATTTCCATGGGCTGTGTACTAAAATGTATCGCTCCGCGTGCTACCTTTACTGATCTCGGTATTACTCGAGACAATAATCCCCGTTCGAGTCTCCGTATATTATTACTAATTCATTTGTTGATAATAGAGAACGCGATTCTTAATTTCACATTGCTGTGACGGGATTTTTATGGATGTTATCTCTGCAACTGGCATTATTATTGACCTAGTCCTCGCCGGAATAAGTTATCGGCAATTTTTAAAAACGAAAAAAAAAATAAAAAAAAACTATTTTTACTATTCGGTAAAATATTTTAAATTCTAAGGTTTTATTATAAATTTGCAAAAAAAAAAAAAAATAATAATAGTTGATCGCGTGACTGGATTCAGAATTTTCCAGAAGGAACTTCCTACCTCCGACAATAGTTAATTTAACGACTTTTTGCGCGCGCTGATTCAAACGAAAAAGCGCGAATCCAGTAGGAAAAATTGAACATACATTATATTTCGTAGAACAACTGAAAACACATAGCAGACTGAATAATCGGAACTTATGCGTTAAGGGCTGGAGCATTTTGTAAGTGTCGTTTTTTCTGCTCCTCGAGCAGTATCGCGTTTTTTTGTCAATTCGCGAAAGGGTAAATATACATTCGCGAGCCCGCGTTCCGTAAATAGATTTAAAAAATAGTGAAAAAGAAATGGAATTTTGCATGTTCGTGTGTGTGTGTACGCGCGCGCGTGTCGTAAGGAGAAAATATCCGCGGAAAGCGAAGAAATTGTTCGTTTTGACTTGCAGCCAAATTAGGCCGTTGACAAAAGTTGTTGCACTGATGTCCACAGTGCTGCGTCGTCAGTTATTTATACGAAAAGTGGCAGCCGGGTAAGCAACCGAGTTCAATATACCTGCGCGATCAGGCTACGGTGGCGCTGGTCAATCAAGCCCTAATTACCTTTTCACCACATCGTAATATATATTACCTGTTAATATCGTCGCCACCGCACGCGACATATACCGAAATAATCCGATCGACAGTCGCAAAGCTGTTATGAACATCTTCGATGAACTGATTAAATTAATCGCGCTATTCGCAACCTATCCGGTTTTCTACTTGTTCCGAGAATGGCGCATGTACACGCCAGTTCTATTCGCATTCTATTCGGTAGTATTGCTCGTATTCTTTTCTAGAATGTTATTTTCGCTAGATTCAAATTCGCACGGTAAGTCGATTCGTTGCCTGACTCTTTATTACGCTAAATAATACGCTAATTAAATACTAGCTGCCGCCTAATGCGCTATTTAAATATATTAATCCCGACGACATTTTATTTAATTACTGCCCGTACGAAACCACGACAAACCTACCATCTCAACTCATGGAAAAACGCTCCGGCGCCGGTCATTTTCATTCGACACACTCCTTCAATTTATCCGACTGAAAAATTTTCTCTACCTGAAAAGATTGAATTTCGTCGCTTACACACTGATTCGAAGCGGTACTTTTTCGATATACTTCTTCGTTCCCTCCCTTTTCTATCATTTAATTGTTTACATAGTAGCCAAAGCTTTACTAACAGTTATAACTCTATTTTTACCGACAAAAAGAAGGTTTGCTCACGTGCATGATTGTTTAGACCGATTTTAACCATTCATTGTTGATTTTAAAGTGTAGTAACCCTGACGAATGTGCTTATATCGTGATATATATCGGTCGACACAGGTACTCGGTAATTGACAAATAATAACGTATGAGAAAATGAAGTCTCCTATTTAACGAAATTGACACTTAAAATATATCCTCAATTTACCATGTGAATGTAAGTTGCAAAAAAAAAAACTCTAATTAAAGTGAAAATATCAGTCTTTCGAATGAAGAAAACGAATTTGAGAAACCAGCACATTGCGCATAAACTCACCACTAATGGAAATAGGTATCTTATCATGACCGTGTATTTAACCGTTCGACACCGATGATATTATCTGTTATTTATTAAAAACTGCATTAGTCAACGATAGTCGATTACCTATGTGAGTATCTTCTTCTTAAGGTGCCGTACGCTACATAGCACGTTGACGGACCTATTTGTACATTTTTGCCTGTTATAATAACCAGGTTCAACAAAGAATTCCCTTAAATAAATAATTTTTTCTTTGCTTAATAATGGCCAGACGAAAATTGGCACGAGAAATTTTCATCAGAATAAAAAAGGAACATGAATTCAAAACATTAAAAGGCGAGTGACTCTTAATGTATTAATACCATAAACTCGAATAGACAAAATGAATACGAAACAAAACGCTATTTGCAAGCTTAAAACTGACAGAATTATTACTATCCCCCTGATAAATACCAGCCTCCAGCTTTTTATGGCACCGAAGGTTATTCAGATTGGTCTATATCTAAAAAATATTTTTCACTAAAAATTGTTTAAAAAAAAAAAAAAATCGAGGTTTACTTTAAAAATTAAATAAAATTCGCTGGAAAGTACAAAATATTACTACAATACATGTAAATAAAAGAATAAATCTTGTACAATAAAATGTGCCCCTTTTAAATTATCTCGAACAACATTAATATTCGTTAAATTCGGATCAAATTATATGTCGCGCAAAAGTATTTAAATCGTATACGCGGGTAAAGTTACGAATTTTATTCAAAAGGTTCTCAGAATTTTAGACAATTTACGAAATCAGCGGAAATTATTGTACCGTTCATAAAATGAACAAAACTATGAATCGCATAATTACTGTAGCCTTAAATATATACACGTATGTAAAATGTATATTATTACTCGTAACTAAAATTATCAAGTACTTAAATGCACAAATCTTTGAAACGTTTACCAAACTTGTGTTATTATAGTAAATCACTCTAAAGAAAACCCAAAATTATGTAACTGAAACATTAAAACGAAGAGAGGCCACCACGGTCATATTGTGGCCTTCCTTGTGCATTTGTTCACAAAACAGAAAATTTACATACTACTCTTACAAAACAATCCATTCGACTAATCGAATAAATTATTACCAGATTTTCCGAAAAATCGGGTTACATTTATTTTTCAGCTTATGCGTACGCTAAATCAAAATCACCTATTTAAAGATCGTTAGATTTGAAAATCAAACCGTTCTTGAGCTGTTCTGTTAAAATAACTGTGCATCTTACCTTTTTCCTTCCCTTTTTTCCATTTTTTCTGGGAACTAACCATCTTTTATTCTTTAACCTCGATACACGTCGACCGGCAATAATAGCCATTATTCCAATATTTTGCAGTAAATCCTTTTAGACTGATACGAAACTTTCATGGTGGCCGCTGCGAAGGGTAAAATTCCCGGTGTGCAATATCGAAAGTTTAATAGAATTTCTTTTCACTTACAAATTAATCAAACTAAATAATAATTATATCGTTTTCTAAAAAACGAGATTTAATACACTTAATAATTATGAGCTGATGATAAGCGCGCGTATACAATAGTCGCGAGTATCAAAAGTTACCGGCGGTGGGAAGAATTTAAAAAAAAAAAAAACCGTAGCCCCGGGGAGTTTATAGACCTCTCTTGATGAAAATATTAGTACGATATCGGTTTTATTTTTAAAAGAAAGAAGACGGAAAAGCTTTTATTTTCTTTTTCATATAATTTATTCTCCGGTTTAAAAGGTGGTATCAAAAAAAAACCGAGTCATACTGTAATAAAAGCAAAATGAGTGAATGAATAAAGCGCAAAAATACAATACATCAAACGGAAATAGCATCACAAATTTAATTATAATATGTAAAAGTTATTTCTTGGCTTGAATCTCGAAATATGTTAAAGGTAACGATGTGTTTACAATATCGTTATAGTGATGACCCGTTTTTTTTTTCTTTTTTGCTCTAGCTTCACTTTTTGGCTAACTTATAGCTTCGCATAATTGAATATCTCAAATAGTCTGTTCCGGCTATTTTTATGTACTTGTGACGTTACGCTATAATTATATCTGTTCGATTTTATTACAGCCTGTTACAAATTTGTTTCATTCGGTTAAAATCGCTGTAACTAAAATTGTGCCCAATTTTGCGAAACTAAAAAAAAAAAAAAAACAAAAAAACAAAAAAACCTTACCTGTATTTCTTGAGAATAATTGAAATTATACTTCGATTATTCTTTTTGTACAAATACATTTTCATTATATTTTTTAGAATATTTTCTAAAACCTGAAATTTTTGTAATTAAAATTTTTTATTTCCACCGAATAATCTCAAAATTTAAATGCGTGTAAAATCATTGAAGAAAATTTTTCTTAATTATTTCTCTTTTATATTGTGCACTTTGCAATTACAGTCAAAAATGCCTGGAATATTTATAACATTCTAATTTTTACAGTGACTGGAAAAGTTTTAGAAAGTTGAGGTGAAACCGTTTTATGAATAATGCTGAAATCCAGAATGTCCAATGATAATATACAGTATAAAAAATTGCACATCAAACAATTTTAAAGAGTTTCATTGTAAAAGTACTAGAGCTTTTGATAATTAATAATCACGAGTCGAGCGCCCAGTGTTTATACGACATTTATGTTGTTTATTGGTATTTGCAAAAAAAAAAAAAAACGAAAAAGAAATAAATAATATATAAAAAAATACAATACAAGTTAATGTTGTCGCAGTCGAGACGTAATCACTTCTGTGCTCTTAACGTACATCGAAATTGGACACACTGAAATGTACCCATCTCAGAAAGTGTAACTGGAACAGAAAGTATAAAAGTAAGGGAAATTGTAAAAGAACCAGTATGCTATAATAGTTAATAATTTAGGGGTATTTTTTTACCAGGTATAAACGCTGTTGTCCCCAATCACTAGTCTTAAGCGAAACAGTGAAATAAAATCTAATCGGAACGACTTACCAAAGAGAAAAAAACACTAACGAGTCCCTCGCTTTATATACTTTTCACTAAACTAAAACATTTACTTGGAAGCTAGTAGTGTCAATATATTTTCCCGGCTAATATAAATAAAATCAGTTTATAAAGAGATAAATCATCAGTTTATGACAAAACCGTCGAATTTTCCTACCGAATTTTCAGAAATATTTTTAATATTACTTTAGTACGCGATTAGTCCTAAACTGAAGGAGGAATGAACGGTTAAATTTCGTTTTACTCTCGCTGGAATTATAACGAATATTCTCCGCCAAATTCGTAATAAGACGATCAAAGAAGAGTCCCCCCCCCCCCCCCCATTGAACCCGGTGTGCCAAAAATCCGTTAAAAATATATAATATGGAATATAGAACGACCTCAAAAATCACCCCTAAAAAATTTCTAACTCACCATTAGTTTAAAAATGAAATTCAAAATATGAAACAAAACGTAGAAGATCTTTCATAAAAGCAAAAAATTACGGTTAAAAAGTTACACAGATCTGCACTTCGGGCGCAAAAACAGCAAAATAATTAATTATGGTCACGTAAACAATAGCTCGAGCAAAAAAGTATAGAGAAAACCAAAACCTTTCTGAAACATATGCACAAAAGACCGCTTTATAGGAAAACTATAGCCGGGGAAAGCTTGAAAGTTTTAAAACAAAAATATTTCCCCCCCGGACATGTGATGATATAACGTTGGAAAGATTGCCGTTTGTCGGGAAAACGTGCATTTCATTTCCTTAACGAAACTTTCGAATGTTCGATTAGTATTAGTTCGTCGGTAATAATTTCTTTTTCTGTCTGTTATCGCAGGAAAAGTGTCCGCTAGAAATAACGAATCACCGACTGGCACAGTAGTCGAAACACACTACTCCTACCGATCTCCGAGGAAACCGGGTACCGAACCGGAAATTAGTTCTAAGCACAGGAGTTACGTTTTCGGTTCGAACGCGGAGGACAGCAGCGATAACGACGAATCGGCGGCTCATCGAAGCCGGTTTTCCGACAGTACCGAACAAGAGATGAAAAGGTTGCAGCAAGATATTGATAGTAAACTGGACGAGAAAAATTGGCGCCGAAAAGCAGAGGAATCCAATTCATCGGCAAAACGATCCTCGTTCGAGGAGCAACAACAAAATTCTGAGCAAATCACGGAGAAACGATCGTCATCCTCGTCGTTTTCTTCCTGGAAGAGTACGACTCGCAAGCAACAGCTGGACGACGCAACCGAAACTTATTCGGACGAAAATATCGAAAATATCGACACCGGCAAATATCGATCGTCATTCGACAGAGACTACGAGAACTTGGGCAGGAGAAATTCCATCAAAGAAATCCGCGAAAAATTCCAACAAGCAACCGGCGGTAATATACCTGTATAAATAATAATAAACAACAATTACACGTCCTTTCGTATTATATATATATATATACATGTGTGTGTGTATATACACTGTTAATAATTATAATCAGCGTACGAAGCTAGTGAGGATTACAAAAACACCTGTACTAAATAAAATATTGAGATATGATATTGGACGTTTTAATCATTATAAAGCGGTGATGATCGTGAGGCTATCGAAAACCGAGAAAAAACAAACCTAATTCAAATTCCTGCACAAGTCACGTTATTTCGTAAATATGAATGAAAATAGAATATGGTAAAATGTTTCAAAAATAAACCTTAATATATGTACATTTTCGTCTAATACGTTCTGCTGTCACTTAAAAGACGTATAATGTTTGACGCTTGCTAGATATCAACATATTAAAGTGTCTTCGTATCGATATTGTAAATGAATAATGTTAAATTCTTGACCATAGTGTACACCTGAGAAAACAGCTTCCATCATAATTCTGTGTGAAGGAAGTAAAATTTCTGCATCAGCTTCGTCATTATCGAGAACTTTTATTATCTTTGTTTGTTTTTTTTGTCGAACAAATCTTCGCAGAAATACCGTATCCCCTCGTCAACTGATATGGGTCATGGGTAAATTTTTGTGAAAATTGCGATTCGGCAAACTTCGGTAAGGTCGATAGTGGTGCTATAATTTCTTCACCGCTGATTACCGATCTTAAATTTTTTTTTTGGAAATTCAGTCTTCTTAAAACAGTTTTCACGGTAGATTCACTCATATTATTCCATGACTTAGCAATGAAGCCCATCAAGGAAAGATGGTTTTTTTTTTTTCTTTCTAATGATTTGGTTAGAATTGGTAAATATCCCTTATTGTCTGACGAATAATTTTGACTCTCGTCTCATACTGATAGTATGCATTCATTGTCCGAACTGTGATCACAAAATTTGTATGATTGAGACAGTGTATTGAGAAGGAAGAAACATTCGTTAATGTTCTTCAGCGTAAGGTCGACTTTGTATGCGAGAGGCACTTGTCCATGAACAGCGGACTCTACCTAGTTCTTTATGCCACGACTTTATCATTCTGAAAAAACAGCGAACTTCACCCGCACGTTTTGATCCGAACTGTAGCTGGGAGACGCCCTACACCCTTTTGAAACAACGTGGGCTTTTACTGTTCCAAACTGTCCAACTCCCATTTTTCTTTCTCCAGTTACGCTTGTTCAACAGAGGACGTTCTTGTAATACCCTTCGATTTTTCATTTTTAAAAAAATATACACGTGTTCGAGTAACGTACGGTTCCGTTTTATCAGCGTGTTAAAAATGTTCTCGGACGGATACTCACGGGGAGACGCCACGTTGTTCCGGTCACCGATTTTGATACAATTGTACAGATCTATAGATTAATTCTTAATTAATAATGAAAAAAGGTATAAAATGAACAAAAATTACTGACGCTGGTGGAGAATTTGAACCTACTACGTCCATTGTCAATGTTACAGTAATTACCACCGCATTCGCCACTGTAATAAATTGTTTTATTAAATTTAAAATTAATTATTTTCCATTAGGGTTTTTAGTAATTTTTACGTTTAATATAATTAATTTCAGAATAATCGATTTTTCAAACTATTTACGCAAGGTAAATAAATATCTGGAATTTATTGCGTATTCTTGTCTAAACAGTTGTCCGCAATATATGGCTTCTAAAAACTTTAATTTCTATCGTAAATCAAAAAGGTGTATTTCGATATTTTACGCGATTCATATACAATTCAAAACCGGCGTCTCTAACGCCGTGACGTCTCCTTGACAGACATTATTTTAGGCCACTCTTGCACTAACCAAACATCAGCACCCAGTTGACTGCCTCACCTTGCTCTCGATGTGGTTTACAGTATTCCACGATTTTTCTCCACTTGTTTATCCATCCATCCGTTTGTTGCGATAGTCTTTTTTGCCGAGCCATGTAGTCAAACCTTTAACTTTATCTTTTAGTATCGGGCCATTCACCCTAGTATCTTTATCACGAATCGTTGTGAAGCACTGGGTTAAAATGCCTTTTCTATCTTCCTACCTCTCTCGTTTCCTTTTCTTTTTCTGTTGCTTCAATTTTTTAGCATATGCTGTACTGAGTGATGTTGAATCTTTCTGCAACTTCTCTTTGACTCATTTTAAGAAGAGCGTCGAACGATTTCAGGACCTTACGCTTCTTGTTTACAGTCAAACTCGCTCGTTGTTTCCCAGCCATTTTAAATATTTTTCAGATAAAACGAACGATGCAGTGTCGATATTAACGAAAGAGAAACGCGGCGTTGACGGTGATTACAAGAATGTGCAAGGCCAAAGAAAAGACACGTTTATTTACTTTGTGGCTGCGCCATTTTTTATCGTCCGCGTTGAACGTGTTCACTGCAGTAGGCTTCCGATGTCAGTGAGTGCAACTGCATGTAATGGCAACAAGGCGCGGCATTTTCGTGTGCAGGATAAGCAAGTCGTCGAAAGGCCGCCCCGACAACAAGGATCGGCTATTGTTGCCAAGCGTCTTTGTTATACGGTTTCGCCGCATAGTTACTTTCTCTTGTCCGGATGTGGTAGTGCATTCTACTTCGAGAATCCAAGATATCAGTGCACTTTTCTAATTCGCTTTTTTTTATAGCTTTTCGTAAACTGACGTTTTAGCGATCTAAACTACGACGACGACGACGACAACCTATTAGTTTCTTTTTCGCACTTCTTTTTTTGTGTTTACTTTGACACTCATTTATTATACTACCTAGATGATATTTCAACTCAAAATTAAATCTATATAATCGACATTTCAATCGTTAGAAACGAAAGCTTTTAATATAAAATGCTGATCCGTCTATGGGTTTTGATCGATTTAAATTTGTAATTGCACAATATAAACGGGTCCTGATATTATTATTACGCACTTTAAGTAGAAGTGCGCAAGTTAGTTATATTGCCCAAGTGAAACGATATAGGGAGGGAAGAAAACTTTAAGAATACAGCGGAAATGGAATTATTGATACAGGAGAAAAAGTGAATAACATTATGTACAAAAAAAGTCCCCTCAGTGTATAGTTGACTTGATGTAAACCTCAATTTCACAACTGCGCACACGTGGCTCGCGTTTTAACTATTGTGGCTTTACGTATGAAATGATAATTCGGAAAAGAAAGACCGAGAAAAATGTTTTATTAGTTTAGTTGGGCAAAGTCGACTCGAAAGAACTTTTTCTGGCCAACTGTTATTCCATCGATATGTATGTTGTTTTTCGACCATGTGAAAAGGAGGATCTGTCATTTTGTTCTCACAGTTGCTACGGAAGAATATTTGTCGTCAGAAATAATTGAATAGAATTTAAACTTTCATTTTGGAAGCGGGGAATCCTTTAAAAGCCATTATCTAGCACACTATTGTTGGATATAACCACGCGTGACCAGAAACTCAACGAAACACGACGCGACGAAATACTCTTTATGCTATTTAATATTCCCCGCAATTGTACGGCAACCGCAAAGGACACAGCAGTAAATCTTAATTCCTTCGATTCCTGCAAATAGTCTGATCCGGTGCAAATCGGATTTCGCTTAAGTTGCTAAACATTTCTCGAATAGTAGCAGATGGAAAATTTTTAATTCATCTGTTTTCTAAGTGTGCATAAACAATTATGAAAAAATATGGAAGTCGGATCGTGTATGACGATTACATATTCCAATGAAATAATCTGTACCATTCAGCTGGCATAGTAAAGAAGAAATATTCACGGATTGTCGAGATATTTTAATTCGACTTGAATATTATACGGAATTGTCGTGATCTGTCATTAAATATATAATGAAAAGAATCCCCAATCAGCTTAAATAAATACTATAATGGAATGATTTCGTAGAAGTAAAACTTCATACAAGTAATTCATATGAGAGAAGCTGGTGTAAAGAACAAATGTATCCTATCGGTCACCAGATCGGTTAATTATCTTCATTTTACAGATATGCATAAAACAAATATTTTTTCACTTTTAATAGCTATTTAAAATATTCCAGTTATAGATATATGCGTGTGTGTGTGTGTAATTTTATGTGGATCACGCTTAAATTTATTATGTTTACATCTATATTTGTTTTCGGTCCTTATGTATGTGTCTACGCTGTTTTTTTTCATTATAAAAAAGATAGTCCATGTCATCTACACACCCCGTAGGTAATTTTACATACCAGATGTTTGCTTTAAAAAGTAGCTGTCACGAAAATTTACTCCCGGGTCTGTTGAAATTACTACTTAGGAAATACCCGGACCGGTCCTTTCGTTCCTTTCGTACAGAAGTACATGGTGACATAGATATGTTTTTCGGATATTGCGTAAAATGTAATGCGACTTTCGTTTCTGTAAAAACACAAACTAAAACTATTGATTAGAAATTAAATAAATGTTTACTAGGATAAATATTAAGATATTTACCCTAGTAAACATTTATTTAATTTCTAATCAATTTCCCGGCTCCCGATTGCGGTTGTAAGTGAAAACCATTATAATGAGAAATTCAGTACAGCGGTTTATTCGGAAAAATTACTTTCAATATCGATTTATAATATTATTTTCAGGTAATATTAAATTTCGTTCGGTTTGGCTTTAAAAAAAAATGCTTTACTTAAATAAAACATTTCTTTATCGTCAGATTTATCATGGTTTAATATCGCATTAAAAATAAGATTATAAATCGATATTTCAGAAGTCCTTTATCAAATTATCAAATCCAAATTTTCATAGTGTAAAACAAGATAAACATATCAACACCAGAAACAGATGGTCAATAAATATAAAAACTATAAATTTAAATGTAATTCTTTTTAATTTACACACTTCTTCTTCTTCGTTGTAGTGCCATACTCAGTTTCTGAGCGTAGGCGACTACCTATTGGTACGTTCTAGTTGTATAAATGCATAGTGTACTATTGTTATACATATGCAACGCTAATATAGACGCAAGACTACACTGGGAATTGATTGTAAATATTCGATAATTAGCGCACATATTGGTTTGCCATTGCCTTCCACTTGATTATTAGCGGTTAATTTAATTATTTCTTTTGTAATACCTTGGATCGAACTCGAGACTTCTGTAACGAAAGTTGAGTGCTCTAATAACTAGGCTATTTACACACACACACATATATATATATATATATATATATAAGTGAATGAATAAGTTTTAAAAAAGTGTTTTCAGTACTATTCTATAATCGTGTAAATCTAAGTTAAGCCTAAAACAAAGAGTTCATTCTTTATATTTTACTTTTGTAACTTTTCATTTCGTACGGCGGTTATTACTAATTACCTCGTTTAGGGAACGATCTTTCTTCTCCTTTGTCTTTCTCTTGATTCTGGTTTATTATTGTAACAATTCACCTTATCATTGTCACAACATGTGGAACAACAATCTATAGGCTAGTTTGTTTCCCGTGTTTTAAACCCAGTTCTTGTATGTCGAATTTTATTCCCAGGAAAATAAATTTGCCATTACTAGATTCAATTCTAACCTCTCACTCATACTCTAACATCTGGCTCAATTTCGAGTGTAAGTTTCGTTAATGCTGTATATATTTTTTTAATTCATTTGAAAATCTCGAATCCGAAATTGGCCTGCAAATACAAAAAATAACTTTTGTAAAATCAATAAAATGTTTTCAATAATAAGGTAACATTGATAGCTGTGCGAATCTTTAATTCTTGATAAATCTAGATATTTTTTATAACATTTCCTTCAATAATCAGGAGGGGAGAGAAATCGTGTTTATTAATTATTTCAAATGTCCACAGAAATTAGTTTTAAAGAAAAAATATGTAAGTAAATAAACAATATGAAAAGATTATTTGCGATTAAAAAATATTTGTTTGAACTTTTCATTATTGCTAATTCTTGAAATGAACCCATACAGGTTCCAGCGGTAATGACTTCTTCAATAGCAGAGATAGCGATGATATCATTTCCGAGAAGTTAAGCGCTGGTAAATCGGTAGCTCTTAAAGATCTAGAAAATAAGTCCCAAACCGTCAGCAGCAGCAAGTCTAGCTTTTCAAATAGCAGCTCGTCGTTCAGAAAAGACAGTAGCGAAAAATCGCGGGTAAGTAAAAAGCACATTTTCTGAAAAAACGAACTGTTCAACTGTCGAGTGTACGTAATTTCGCTCTGTTCAATATTATCGAATCATTTAATGAGGGGGGGAATTACAGAAATATGTGCCCTCCCCACACACCTACACTCTTTGACACCTATTAAAACGCCTAGGGGGGGAGGGGGACTCTTTCATTTTCCAATTCAAAAATCGGCCGAAATTTTCACTTACGCGCAAGATTTTGAAAACATTTCGTTTATTAGTGAAAAAATAATAAAAGAAAATGATCACACGTCATTTCCGCCCATTACTCTGACCTTATGTGATTGAAGAGAGAGAGAGAGAGAGAGAGAGAGAAAAAAGAAGATTAGAAACCTGACTAGCGCGGAGCAGGGGTGATAAAGCTGCTAAATTATTCTTTTGAGCGGTCTAAATTTGTAAATTAACAACGTGGCACTGAGCCAACTGAATCCTTGCACGTATCTAGTTTTTTCACTTTTGTTGTCACTTCCGCGAAATCCAACAACCTTGGCAAGTTCGAATATTGTTAGTTCGGATTTACGTAAAATATTACCAGCGCGCGCGTCATATGCAAACAAAGGCTGTCCTCGCATAAAGCTATCGTATTCGCTTCTTTTTTTTTTTTACTTTCTTTTTTCGCATTTCAGCGCAGTTCCCAGAAAATTTTTAATAAACCATCAATTTTTGAACATCGCCACTTCAAAGGCTGTTACGAGTCATTTTTTTTTCCCCCGCATATAATAACAAAGAGCTTTTTTGTCTCTTAAAACTGAATAATACTTAAGACGTCGTTTACACACTTCTTTCTCTTTTCAATCGACCCGGTGGTGTCATCTCTCAATTTTCCCTTCCTCTTATACGATTCATTCATTTCCTGTTATAAAATTTGTCATTTAAAAACTTTTCTTTGTTTGCAATTTTTTTCTCTGCCATAAATATACATTTAAAACGTCCACCCGCGCATTATTATTAGGAGTCTACATATCAATCAGATGTGGAAGAGTGCGTAAATCCGCTTAAATTTCTTTTTTTTTTTTAAATAATTTTCAAGTACCGCAAGACAAAATGCTCCTCTATATCTCCGTTTATCTGAAACATATTTACATAAGAACTACTAAATGCATTGTCTCTTTAGAGCTATATATATAGTATGCAGTATTTTTTAAAACTTATAACTTACATTATACATATTTTCCTTAAAATAATAATAATACAAGTTTACTCTCTCATCGGCATCCTAAACCGCAAGCAAGTAGTATATGTTATGAAAATTCGAGAGAAATGTAAGAACGGAAAAAGCGAAAAGGAAACAAAAGAGAAAAGAAAATTTTTTCTCCCTACGACTCTTTACAGAGCGTGCTATCAATCGTATTTTTATTTTGTTCGAGATAAATATTTAAATCTTCTTCGTTTTGAATTTCATCCTATAGGTACTTTGCATTATTTATTTATTTATTTATTTTTTCCGGTATAAGTACTTCCATCGCAGTTGAATATCGCGTGTATTTATTTAGCACTTTTTTCCTTTCGATGTCGTATAAAATCTAAATCAATTTTTTCTTCTAGAGAAGAAGTTTTTCCTGTGAGGGAGCTGGACTAATAATAGTACGAGGGTAAATAGGTAGACAGCGACAAGCACAATGGGTAAACTGCGAAGAGGTTATTTGAAAATTATTTTGAATCCTCGCTCAAATTAGGGCGGCTAGGAACCTTAAAACGTCTTATAGTTCACCACTGGAAGAAATCTATAGAGTAGAATATATAAAATCAGCTTAATAACAGCGATCATCGACAGAGTGTTATATATAGAGAAATGAGTTTTAACTGGTAGAAACACGAATAAAATATATATATATATATATATGTGTGTATATGTGTGTATATGAAATCGTGACTCGATTTAATCTAATTGTACATTACACTTGAACTGCCCCGGGTTCGAGACCCCTCTATTTCGCTCTTAAGTTTCGCTCTCGGATGTCTAGTGAATTTAAACAAGAATTATCAACGGGAGAAAGGAACTATACTTGTATATACCCTCTTCGATATGAAATTTTAAGAATCTTAACTTGACGATTCTCTCTACCAAACGGGATATAACAAAAGTTACGTATGAAAAATCAGTGTTTCTTAAAGGATGTATCGAGGACAATTTTCATTTTATTTACACCGTACAACAAAGAAATATTTCATATGGCAACAATAATAAAGAGCGCAACTGAACAAAACTTTTTTTTTTTTTATTTTAAAAAAAAAGAAAGAAAAAGAATTAAAGCCGATAATTAAAATTTTATTTAACGTGCGGTTATTCATTTCAACGAATGAAAGCATTAATATTTTGCGTTTAATTTTCGACGCTTTTTTATGTTGCAGTCCCCGGTTCATATTTTAAGGAAATTCGTGACTGTAGTTTATTTATCTTTTTCTTCGCTACACGTATAAAAACTTGGCAACCTCGTAAAATTGCCCCCTATCTCGTTGTATGAAATATCGTTTAATACACGGCAGAAGAGAATAAAGAAAATGATGCGATATAAATGCGTAATCCGGATCAGACGCAGAAGAGTTGTTCTCGATAATATACGCGAGCATTTTTACATAAACATATTTTATCCGTCATTTTTATTCCTTCCTCCGCCCCTTATTATATTTAAGTATCCGTCTTCTATGTTTATCCGCTCGGTATTCTCATATACAACCGGCGGATACCCAAGTAAAGAAAATTGTTCGCAGTTCAGACAAAATTTGCCACCGCATAAGAGCATACTAGCCTCTGTGCGCCGTATTATTCGCAAATCAGTGTGCACGGTCTTTGTTGTTTAAAACCGTAAATTATATTTATTTACACTATTTTTTTTCTCTCCGTTTTACTGCTGATGTACATACACACATATGTGTATGTACATGTGATGTTAAACAACAAACTTGTTTGGCTCTGTTGTAATATAAACTTCGAAAAGCAAAAAATAAAAAACCAATCGACTGAAGTTTGTTTATACTGAAAAACATGTAAACTAGGACCTATTTTTAAATTTTTAATTTTTTTTTATTAATATCTCTTCGGCGTATCTAGTCGAGATTTACCGAAATTAAAAAAGAATCCCAGCAAAATATAAATTCAAAACAATAAACTTTCGTAGAACAGCAATGCTTAGAGAGTTATACGAATTGATTGTAAATCAAGTCTACACTGAATGAAACAAATCTGACGAATGAATTTAATCGAACACGTAGGTACAATAAACCCGCGCTTATTAGAAGAATTCGGCGAATGGTCATTTTACCACTGTAATTTAAAAGAACGTTTTAAATAACGAAATATATGCTCCAATCATGAAGCTATTGAAACGCAATCAATTAAACATATTAATATTATTTTATAAAAAGTGTTTATATTTTTCATGTGCAAAAATATTTACATAGAGGTAAGTTTGAATGACGTCCGTCGGCAAGATTAAATAGTGCACTTTTTCTTTTTCGTCGACAGAGACATTAGCCCACGAACTGAAGAAGGAAAGAAAAACACGCAATCAAAGATAGCCGGATAGAAAGGATTCAAGAGCCGGCATAATTAAAAAATGAAGAAAAAAAAAAGGGACGATGAAGGATTTTCGTTTGATAAAAGTGACCAGTAGAAAAGAATATGGTCTGCATCGCGTAAAAGAAGAGAAGTAAAACGGTAAAACGGACAAAGCGAAGAAGATATAAGCGAGAAATAAAAAAGCGATGCCGTCCTAAGGATAAAGCGGAAGATAAACGGGGACAGATAATTTGAAAATAAAGAATACTGCTACTCGCTGTATTGGGCCCCTAGTCAATCAACGCAAAATCCAGAAATCCTTAATACTATTTAATTATTTATTTTCTCTTCTCTCTCGCTCTCTCCTTTTTACATTGACAAATCGGAGAGTACTCATGATGTTGGGACCATCTTTCCTATATGCTGCTCTCAACACAGCTAGTCTGAAAGGTTTAAATTTCTTCTTCCAGACTTGTTTCATTTTCGTTGCGCAGCCTGTTGCGATATTACGAACCATTCTTTTCACGTCCTCAATTCGAAACAACAAATTTCTAATCTTTTTCGATAATAGAAAAGGTTTTGTGATCTAATCTTTATTTTCTCTTCTTTACGGCTATCCTATCATAATTCGTATTCGTTCAATTATCTGTAACAACTCACCACATTCAGACTGATTTCCCGTTGGATTCCAAGCCATGTTGGTATAGAGGGAAAAATGAAAGGGTTGAGCACTTTTCTTATGATGCAGACAGTGGACTTCCCCATTGACAAATACTCTGCCAATAACTTATTTCGAATGTCTCAGAAGTTCCATTTTAACTTTTGGTCGAACTCATGTTCTTCCTCGTTTTCTCATCGACTTTTCTTTTATCTTTCTATTCAAACCTTTCTTCAATCTTGTACACTTGGTTTCATAAATTTCCTCTCTTACGGCGCTACATTATTTTTTTCTTATGTCAGTTGCGTTAATTTTAATCATAGTCTCTTTCCTTATCTCATTATCGTTTTTCACGTACAGACTCTCCCTATTATTCTCTGCATCCCCCTCGATAATCAGGAATGTTTAATTCCGAAATCACATTCTTCCCCGCTTTGTTTTCTGTCTGAACACGTTTCCTTCTTTCTTCCCAACTTCTTGAACTTGACAGTTCTACTTCTTATAGTCTCCTACAATCATTCTTTCACTTCTATCCCCTTCTGCTGTCGTCCCTGCTCTTGATTCTTTCACAGTCTCCATTGCTGAGATTGCATATGAATTTTAATAAAGAATATATATATATATATATTGTTTTTTTTTTGTTTTTTTTAGACTTTGATCAATGCAATTCGTTGCCAAACCCCCTTTCCCCAAAAAATATAACTGAACCCCTCACTTAGTTACTACAGCATAAAAATAACAAAGAACATCTTATTGAAAAGTAAATAAATACACTTTAAACCACAAAATTGTTATTTAATTATTTAAAATAAAAATAAAACACCGACTAGTTTCGGATAGTATTATCCATCTTCATCATGGTGTACATATATATATATATATATATATATATATATATATATGAACAACTAAAATTATAAACAACAAATGTAACTGTCAACATTAATAGAATCACCATTAACTAATAAAATTTGAATCAATGTAAAAAAATCACAGAAAGTAATTATTATTTAGTTAACATATAACAAATAATAAAATGTAAATTTTAATAAATTTGAAATGTAAAATAAGTTAAAAATAATTAAATAACAATTTTGTGGTTTAAAGTGTATTTATTTACTTTTTAATAAGATTTATAACATACCACAAAAATATGGAACAGAATTATATTAATAAAGAACATATTCATAAAAAAAAAAAACAACTAATAAACGCAGTAAAATACACGTACTTTAGTTTATCAATAATCGTAAAAATAAAGTTGTGGAAAAAGGTAAAAGGTTAAATTGAAACAAAAATAACGGAAATGGTAAAATTCACCAAAACAATAATAGTAAGAAAGTGTACAGAATTAAACAAAAAAACTTAATAAAAATGTACGGCATAAGCTCTTTACAGAATAATAACAATAATAATAGAGAAAATACGATGGAATTTTTAAAAAAATTTCAAAATGAGAAACAAAAATTTTGAAATTATGAATACTAAAAGTAAACGAAGTACAAGTAGGACTATAAACAAAAACAATAACTTTTTATTAATGAAATTTTATAATTAAAAAAATAATAGCGGAAAGGTATCAGAATTCAAAAGTTTTTTAAACAAAACAGCTTCCCGAAAAATAAAAATTAACATCAGACAACTGCGATCGGATGTAATCATAATCGCTGAAGAAAGTTAAACGAAAAATGTCCGCAGGCAAATTCAAAAAAATAAACAAAATAAAACAACTGATGATTGAAATGCAGTCGACACTAGCGCGGAAGATTATTCAACCACAAACAACGGAAAAAATACTGCGAGACTAATCGCTACCATTTATGTCATTTCGATAAATGCATGGAAAACTTAAAAATCTAGAATAATAACGAACATCAAGCGTGAATTCCTCCCGATAAAATAATTGAGGTCGTGGAAAAACTATATAAAGACATAAGCCGATAAAATGCGGATCCTAAAGCAGAAAATGTTAATAAACCGAAGTTCTGGTGTAACTAGTCAAAAGTTGTTTGTGTCGATTTGCCCTGAGGACCTTAAACCACTCCTAGTATCTCTGCCCTACCGGTCGATAACAAATTAATGCGGCGTTCTCCTCAAAGTTAAATGTTTCAAATTTTCATTAATCTCTAAGCATTCGGCGAGCGTGAAATAAAATTTTCCTCCTATACGTCTCGTGTTCTCTCCAGAATCAACGACCGATCGCAAGCCTATTCGTCAGCCAGTCTTTTCATACTCAGATCCCTTAATTCAGTACACAACGCCACCCTTCGCGCGATTCTGCAAGCACATAATAAGTCTTTCCCATCCGTCAGTTTGTATATCCTTTGCTTCCATTATAGTATTTCAGATAGTTTTACACTCTTCGAGAAACCTGTCTATATTTCACTCATTACCTGTTTGCCCCTATTCACACAGAGGACTTCGCCGACGCTCGAAATTTCCCTAGTGACCCACTACCAGAGATGCTAGAACTCGTGTCAGACCTAATTCGTTTTCTCGAACATGCTCTCAACACACAGATACTTCCATGGAACCCCCTAATCATTTGTGTTGATGTTCCATTATCTAAATATCGTGCAACTACCACAAGCTACAATTCAGAAATAACCTGGAATTTAATATTCGATACAGTCGCAGCAAAAGCCCACTCATTTACGATTTCATTAAATTTTTTGAAACAATTTTAAGTTTCACGAGAATTTAACGGCGCAGGATTTTTTTCGGATTTTGCTTCGGGTAACAGTAGAAAATTAAAATATTGAAAAAACATTTCCTCAATCCGCTAATAGCAGACAAGCCAACGTCCAGGCAGGGCAATTAGTATATATATATAAAAAAAACTGTGTCTGTTTTTCTCTCAGTGCAATGTCATTATTGCGTTCGTCTTTTTTTTTTTTTTTTTTCTAATTTAATTTCACCACTAATGATAATATACAAAAAAGTAAAACAAAGAAAACATTCGATAAAAGGGAGTACAACATAAAGCGAAAGGATATAACAATAATCATTAGCGAAGACTCATGACACAGTGACAAGAAGTTTTGTTGGCGTGATTAACGATTGCGTTAAGAATTGTCATTGTGTACGTAAACAAATTTAACAGTATTCACTGAGTAGACGCCAAGCTGACTGCCACTAAGAAAAGCACCTTTTAACATTTTACTTCATACAGTTTCAAATTACATTTTTATCAAATTGAACATCAATTCTGTAAAATCGTCTACATAATAATCTACACATTACCATCTTGGGTCTAACCGGAAATAACAATCTAATTTACGTTATTAAACACCTCCCATAAATTAGTTTCATTCTATCGCATAACTATATACATAAAATCGAAAAAACTGTTCGAGAAAATTTTAATTTCTATAGAAATACGAGTTTATGAATAACGATTCGGATTTTCACATTTTCAAAACATACTTTTCCTATGTAAAGATTTAGAGGAGTCATGGACTCCCAATTTTGTGGTAACACCTTTAAGTTAGAATTCCCATTTTAATATGAACTTTCGTTAACATATTTTCCATCCCAAAGTTGTTTTTCATTTTAGGTGCGCTATGTATATATATATATATATATATACATATATATATATAACTCGGCCACTTTG
Organism: Icerya purchasi; assembly: GCA_039619475.1. Classification (NCBI taxonomy): domain Eukaryota; kingdom Metazoa; phylum Arthropoda; class Insecta; order Hemiptera; family Monophlebidae; genus Icerya; species Icerya purchasi. The sequence goes on along the minus strand of CM077115.1, from coordinate 291,383,478 downwards.
GCCTCGCAAGGGGCTGTGCCCCTTGACCCCTCTTGCTTTTATTTATGTCTCTTTCTCTTCTATGCTTTGTATAAAATGATCAAAATTTACAACGTAATTCTTACTGGCATCAACACAAAAAGAAAAACAAAACATAATCACAAAAATCCTATCCTAACATTTAACTTTCATTACATAAAATTAAGATATTGTTTCACTACATTTTTCGTTACATATTTCGTTACATAAAATTGTGACATTTTTTAAATAACAATAACAAAAATCCTATAAAATATAACAAACGTTACATAAAATTGGGACATTTTCTCGAATGGGGGGTAGCCTAAGAATTAAGTTGTAATTAATACATATATATATATATATATATATATATATACTTCGACGTTTAGGACATCGCAGGGGGCGAGTTTCCTTGACCCCCAATATTTTTTCTTCTAAACTGCTTTTAGAAGAATCGTTTTCAATTGACCACGTCATTTTTAGCCGTCTTGTCGGAAATTCAGCTAGTCTACACGACCAGGCAGTTGTGTATCCCATATATATCGTGACGGACGTTGTAATGGGACATTTTTTATAGTGTACTTCGGACTAGAATTACATAGTCATTAATATATATCCGCTTTGTACACACCGCTACAATAAACTCTGTAAAAGAAAAAAACAAAAAAAAAACAAAAAAAAACAGGCGAATAATAATTCTATTCGTGTACATACAATCCACATAGAGATCGAAAACTCTTTCAAATCGTGTACTCTGCGCTGATCATTGAGCTCTTTTTACCGAGTACTCGCCTTTATTCCCGATTGTCGGAACCTTCCGACTGCTCCTTATTACGCTTTTTCTATTACATCCTCAGCCCTAATCCATAATAACTCCTCTACTATATTAACTCTTTTATACTGTCTACATCCGATTACCGAATCAAAATCTAATATTTTTTTTCTCCCGCTGTTCCTCACTGAAAATACACTTATAGAGCGATGAGTCCAAAAAAAAAAAGAAAAAAAAGCCTGCTGTCTTTAAAATTATTCGAGATATTTTTTTTGAGCAAAATGTCTGTTAAGAATAGTTCATATGTACGAAACGTATTTTATTATTATGCAGAGGCATTTTACATAATTGAACGATTAATAATAAGGGTTATTAGCGAACTAATCAACGCGCTCGTGTCAAATTGTTACTGTCCGATTTCTGAGCGAAAACAGCTAAAAAATATTATTTAATCAGGAGAAAACAATTAACATGATCAAAAGAAGACAAAAAAAAAATTTCGATTGTTTCTATATTTATAAGAAGGGGCCATCCATATCCATATTGAGAGAAAGTTGACCAAAAAAATTTGGCAAATGTGGAAAAAATAAATTTTTTTCGTTCAACGTCGAGTTGAAGTAGCGAGCGACTCAGAGCAGCGCGTCTGACACAAAAATAGCTTGGATGCGCGCTTCCGTTGCAACGAGCGCCTAGCGCGTATTCCTATTTTGGTGTGCTGCCCGTACACTCTAGCGCATGCTCGTACGGGATAATCGTCGTACACGCTGTTCATTTGCCTTTTCAACTTGCCATTAACGGAACTTTTCCGACAAATCCAGCGAAAATTATCCTTTTTCCTATTATCATCGTGCTTCGTTTTTTATCTCAATTACATGTTCGCGCACTAACTTATCGTTGTGTAAAGTGATAAAAAATCCTCTCGTTTTGTTTGTCCTTTTGTTTTTTTTTGTTTTTTTTTTTTTTTTTTTTGTATTATTTTACTTTGTCTTGTTTATTCCGAATATATTTGTTTTGGTATCTGAAAAATATTAGAGTCACTTATAACCGACAAATACAAGCGTATATTAAAAAAAAAAGTAAGTTTTAATTTTTTTTACATTTTAAATTACCTTTTCTACAACGGCCGCCATGTCGAAGTGTAACTAACAATCTTAAAAAAATACTATAGCTAAAAATTATTTCGGGCTATGGAGCAAACATAAAAACAGCTAACGTCAAAAAAAAAACGTCCGTCGCTCATTATTAACACTCTTTATCCCACACCGTTGTTGTAAATATGTAACTAAATTTTGATAAAATCTTAAATGTAGCGAAATCTATTCTGTTAGAGACTATCTCCACACGGAGAACGTGTTTTGTTTTAACGAATCCGCTAATTCACCAACTATTACCGAAAAAAAAACACAAAAAAACAGCATAAATAATATGTTTGTCACTACTGTTACTTTTTTAAATTTATGTTTTTGAGTGGGAAGTGACAATTATTAAATTCGATATAGACAGCAGCGAAATTCGAAAAACAAACAGCTAAATTCTGTATATATATATATATATATATATATATTTCTAACCCCGTTTGAACTCATTATAAAAAAGTTTTTTTTATTTTTTTTAAAAAAAAAGCTGAATTACTTCATGCAAAATTTTTCCCGTTAATTTATAGCTAATTCTACCCACCGTAATTTCGGTGTAATTATAGTGCGCCGTTTAATTATTGTCACTACGTTGATAGAAGTGATGTTGCTCTGATCGCGTATTTATACTTCATTTCAAACACTTTAATTATAATATATATAATAAAACAAACTTTAATAACAAACAATATAAAACAATAAATTAGATAAATACCTATTTAGAAACGTTTTCGGGCATAACCCATCATCAGCTAACACTAACTTAAAGGAAACTTAAGACATACTGAAGTGAATATAGGGAATACATGTGTATATATAGAGATGTAAAAAGGAAAAAACATAGCAGGTATAAAAATCAATAGGTTGAAAATGCTAATAATTAATATAAAATATAAAATAAAACAAGAAGACAAAAAGTTAAATTTTTATATTAAACAATGGATTATTATTATTAGGTGTTTGGTCATTTAAAATATTATTTTTATATTTATTATAGTGGAATTAAAAAAATAAAAATTACAGTAAATTAAAATATCGCAGAAATATGAAACAAGGTAAAATAAATAAAAGGAAAATTAACTGAATATACAAGTAATAAAAATAAAAGTGATGTACATATAATAATACATTGAATTAAAGCAAAATAAAAAGTTGTTTGCATAAATATATCAATTAATTTATGTCAAATACAGATGTTCTCTTTTTCTCTTACAAAAAGGAGGCATCTAACGAAATTGTCGGTTATATCTATAATTTATACTTACCGTACAGAGTCAACTGATACCTTTATTTATTAATGCGATACACACATCGAGTGGTAAAAATCGAAATTCGATAATTGTATAGTGTAATTCGGATGCATGATTTTTGAGTCTACTCGCACAGGCCTTTAAAGTAAAACGAAATTTCGAAAAATCAACGAATTTCCTAAATGAGAATAAGGCGATATTAAAATTATTTAAAAATTGTATAACTTTTAATCTACGTAAAAAACTAAAAATTTTAAAGACCGTGAACGGAAAAGAATATAAATGTAACATTAAATGATATCTGTTATTAACAAAATACATGTGGATGTGGTTTTTTTTTTGTTTTTTTTTTTTAGAAAAATAGTTTAAATACGTGTAGTTTAAACGAAAATAGTAAATAAAATTAAAGCTGCAACATGGAAACCCCTTTCGAAAGATGAATTAAGATCCCTTCTTTTTCCTATTAAACAAAATCTTTGTTTTTTTTTTTGTTTTTTTTTTGTTTTTTTTGCGTTTGTATACTATCATAAAATGGCAAGCATGTATAAAACCTTATTTACACATAGCTTATAGAAGTATGTTTTCAGTTTCGACCGTTCATAATCTATGCAAAAATTGTTCGAGTTAGAAATGATCCTTAGCGTATTTCTTTCTTCATTTGCAACCTCATTATTTTACATATGTATGCACTATTACGCATATAGAGTAAAAAGTGAAGTCATCGATTTTCTTATAATTATTAAAGCATAATTATTATTGTCATCTTTTACTTCCAATTTTACACCGATGTAGTTTTGAGGAAATATATATTTTCGTTATAATTTTTCTAATTTTTGCATTGTTTTCTTCTTAAATGAAATCGAGCAATTTCGCTATTATTATAATTTTGTAAGTTGTTCAAAAATTGTAAAAAAAAAACAAAAAACGATGGCTTATAATGTTTTCTTCATTCTTCTTCTTCTTCTCGTACAGCGAATAGCCGTGTCGGCACTTTCTTTAATTATAATTCTACAACCAGACCACCCAACCATGACAAAGCGAATGGCGTCATTGAATGCAAGTCTTTTTGAGCAATCGAATACTATATGTTCAACGGTTTGTCACGGATGACCGCAATAACAAATCGGATTATTAATTAATCGCTATTTTGATTTAATATCCCCGCATCTATCATGTTCCGTGCGAATGCGATTGAGTAGTACCCACTCCCGTCGTGGGAGGTCATGGCCTTTAACCATTTCATTCGATACATCTATCAGTCTGTGTTTGTCCAGGCTTCCATTCTTCTTTCCATTCATATTGCTCATCGTAATCACCAGCTATTACGATTTTTCAGTCATTACGCATATATGGGTTTTCTTAACCTGAGACGTTTAATCTGACCCGTATCCTGATGTAAAGGTAAGTCTGGCATCAGTTTATATTTTAACCATTCCTTTTTCATTGCCGTCTTTCGTCTTATCTTGGGCGGTGCAAAATTGCTCAATATGGGCAGCCACGTTGTAAGACTTTATTGTACCTGTAATTAATCGCATTCTTTCATTCAGCACGCAGTCTATCCTTTTCGTGTGAGCGCTATTTAACCATACCGGCGCTATGATATTCTGCAGTAGAATAAACAAGTGCTAGCGCCAATGTTCTCAAAGTATTTGCTGATGATCGCCATATTCTGCCTTCTGGATGATGTTTGTTCTAGTTGAAACATACTGACGAAATAATTTACCGCGCATTTTGTAAGAGTTTGATGTAAACATTTTAAATGATGATTCTGATGCAGGTTTCGAACAGCTGTCCGTGCATTGGTATTTTGCTTCTTCTAGTGCGGTATTTCTCGGCGCAGAATGAAATAGGGGAACTCACGAGAGGTTGGAGCGACCAGTTCACAAACAGACAGATTTTGTAAGATAGGAATACAATGCGTCATTAACGGCCTCATTTTATACCTGTCTGAGATGGAAATCCATAAAAATGCGAAGAAATAACCGCCGGCCTCCTAATTACAGTTTTTACTGTGTCGCGGTAGCTGTTGACTGCACTTATGAACACTAATCTGAAACAGTATGTCTCGCAGTCACTAAAGGAGTATTCGACATTTTTGAAGATCAAAAACTTCTGTGTCTTTCTCACTACACCGAAACGAAGTGCAGCCGAAGAGACTGTTGTATTCTACTAGTCCGATGTCGACAAAAATTGTTGATATTATCGAAAAATTACATGATTGAAGTATGAAAAACATGAAAACATGAAAAACATGAAAACATTTTAGCAAACTGATACTCAAAAGACAACGAGAACTGTCCAGTAATCGACAGAGCGCATATTTCAGTATTATAGCCAGAGTAAATGAAAAGAATCGGTAACTAAAAAGTAATTCAGCGCCGCTTTGATGATTTTTCATATTTTCAAACTGGCTGCTGAGTTACGTTGCAAGCTCAACTGGTACCCAAAACATACCACCAACTTTATAATTCTTATTCGGAGGAAAACATTAAACGACATATTTCAAAAACTTTTCTCTAAAACAAGAGGCGCATTCTTTAACCGACTACACCTTAATCCTACTTCTTTGCAATAATCCTTGACAGATTCCGCGCACCGTTTTCAAAGACGTCATTTTCATTTCCCACCTCTCCAAAGTCAAAGACTGATTTTAAAAAAAGCTCTCCTTGTTACCATTTTTAATAAGCTATAAATGAAGACTGATTATAAGTGTACTTTAAGCACTTAAAATCAAAATTCAGTCAATGTAACAATGATTATTTTGTATTAATTTCGTTTGTCAGGAAATTTTGGAAAATTATAAACCTTACCACCCGTCTTCCGTGTCCCCATGTTTCGAACCGCATACCAGCTGTACAAGTTCATTTTACAATTGTGAACGATGAAACGAAAGAAAATTAACTGCGGACTAACTGATATCCACTTAGTTCAGTATCTGAAATACTCAGAATCGTTCAGTTACTAGAAGAAAGCGAAAACAAAAACGAGTTTTCCAAAACAGCGCTTTTGATACTATTATCTTCTTTTCATCTACACTACGAAAATCAGGACTATTATAATTTTTTGGCCGGGTATGTAAAAATTCTCCGCCGTTAATTTTTTTTTTGTTTTGCCATCTAAATTCCATTTAATTACAAACATTTTTCTTTCTTTTGGACGGAGGAGCTTTACCAAGGCTTGGAAATTATTTTAAAAGGTCGGATAAATTTTAATTTTATAGATACGGTTAGTGTAAATTGCACTTATTTTCATTTTCTTGGTAATCCTTAGGAGCAAATATCTGAAAGGCTGTTGAACTGGCATTTTTTTTCAACCTAAAATACCATAATGTTGAAACCCCTTTTAATACCTTTCTCCCTTCGAAGTTAACTGCGCTGTTAAGAGCGCAATGGATAAAAACTAGAAACATTTTCGAATAATATTCGATAACCAACTTTTTTGTATTCCGCATTATAACTACATAATTCAACTCCTTCAATTTAATTATGATGATTATATCGATTTATAGAAACATCCTATCCTCAAAAATTGATTATTATTATTTATTCATTTTTGAATTCCTTTTCCTAGCACATTTTAATACCGCACTTTGAAATTAAAACTCCGAGTGATGCGCGGATATTTGTTCATAAATGAAAATTTTACACACCATACAAATGTGTATACTAGCTTCAAAAAATCCACGTTTCGAGACACTGTAACAGGTGCGAATAAAAGCAAGTCATTAAGTGGATAAATGTAAACATATAGGTTATTATACCTATGATGGTTTATAAACAAAAATAAATTAAATGCATAATGGCGTTGTTTGCGCATACATCTTTCTACGAAATAGCAAAATTTAAAAACAATAGTTTAATACACAATAGTGTTTCATACGCTGATTGTGCCTCGGCGTCTACTGCCTCTTCTAGTTTTTCTAAATCCTTAGCCTCTTCAATTTGCCCCTTTCCTAAATCACGTTTTCGTCCAAAATCACCCGACTTCTCCAAATCTTCTAATCTTAAAACACAATACAAACTTCTACACAATCCCCTAGCCTTCCCATTAACTCTATATTCTACATCCCTTTAATGGATAGACTTTTAAATGAAACTTCCTTCTCTTCCGATAATTTTGTCACAAAATATAACATCTCCTTTGTTTCCAACGTCGTCAATTCTATCTCCATAGTCGCTCCTAATTCTCCTTTGGTTACCCTTCTAACAGTTAATCATATTTCCGCGGATATTATGCAGTTGCCTGCTTCAAAAAACATAGCATCTTCTTTATCTATTAATTAGACTTTCTTCTATCGGTAAGAACAAAAAAAAAAAAAAATCAGAGCATATTTTTTTCTTTTTCTGTCTGTACAAATACTTTCTCTGCTTGTCGTTCCCTAGTAATGTGTTTTTTATATTCTTTACACTCTCTCTCTCTCTTGAGAGATTCAGAAAAGACGTCCAGAAGCATGATCGTAACAATTAATCGAATGCAATGTTGCTGGAATGGTCTACACTACTGTATTTTAATTTATTTATTAACGAATGCGCACTTCTGCAGAAATATTCCGTTTATTTTTTTTGGATTAAAATACAAGTGCACTGTTCTAATCGTTTTTTCTATACATTCTATACACACAATGGTGTGGTCGCTGCTTCTAGTTACAGAAACATAGTAATTTGAGTCATTATATAACGCAATAGTAGTGGATATTATAATATAGAATTTATATTACTCTTCTATATTAATGGTTTGTCTGTCTGATAACTTTTAGTTTGTTTTTGGTTTCCTTAGTGACACATTGTCGATTTCACGTTTGTTTTTTAAATTTTTCTATTTTATTCGCAACATTTATTCAGCTTTGTAGTTATGTTGTAAATTTCCAGTTTCCAGCTGATGACGGGCATCGGTTGAAAACGTTTCTGAGTAGTATATGCACAGATTATACTTTGAATTCGTTGGTTATACTTGTATTTTATTTTTTAATCCAATTTACAATTACTATCATATTGGTGTTCCTAAAATTATTTTTTTCGCTAAATATTCTTCCACTGCCTACCCTATATTTATGATCATTGGATACTTACCCTTATATTTTAGAATCCGATTTGTTTTAAAAGTACAACTGATTCTCATCTTCTGTTCTACAACCTTCCTTTCAGCTTATTAGCCCCGATTTCTCTTTCGTACTAATCCCCATAAAAGTTCTCGTCTTTGCACTCTCCTAACTCTTTTTGGTTTATATCATCATCTCGCGTACTTTCTTTCCACTTTCTTTCCCCCGTTGCTCTTGTTTTTTTTTTCTTCTTATAATCAGTTATGCCTGTTGCTTTCAGTTTAGTACAATAGAATTGTTATAGCTCAGGAACCAACGAAAATTCATTAGAAAGTCCGTCGAATAACCATAATGTTCGTGTCCATCTTATTTCAGAAACATAACTACGATCGGACATAAATCTCAACTTTAAAGGCTAAAACTGATCAGATGTGATCGCGGCGATGGCTATGGTAAAGCCACAATCCTTATGAGAAACGGTATTCTTTTTTATTCATATGATGTTACCGTCAATTTCCATTCCAGTCCTGCTGGACCTAATGTTCGTATATCCATTCCTTCCAACTTTGCAAGTTCTCTTAACATCGTTTCTATGTACGTGCCTACTAGTTATAATCTTCGCCAGTTTGCTCTTTCTTAATTTCTTAATTCTCCCACTACCCATTTACGGAATACACAGTCTCCTATATAGAGTTTTCTAATTTCAACAATAACGGCGCTGTGTCCTTAAAAATCTCATTCTTTTTTAATAATTTGATTTTCCTGATGTTCTGGCTATTTTCCATTCGATCGTTGTGTTTTCATTTTCCAATATCCCAAATGAATCTGATCCTATGCTTTAATATAATTCATTCCGTCAGTCTATCAGTAACACTCTCTCATTATGTTCGCCTTTTCGTCACTCCCTGTCTTCCAAATATGGTAAGACAGCTTCATCTCTTTGCTGGAATGAATAATGTAACGTCACTTTCAATCATAACCGCGCTTACCTTTAATATATTTTGGTCTAATTCCACGCTCGAAAATTTCCTTATCTATAAACGAAGTATTTTCTAAGCTAGGCCCATATTCTTAAAGCTACTAAAAAATCTTCTTGGAAGAAAGCTCTTTCTTTTCTCTTTCTTTTTTCATTTTTTCCTGATCGAACAGAATGTTTTAGCCATTTTTATACTATTTCTTTTATACATTTGTTTTAGCTGTTTTAATAAAACTGTATAATTTTTTACATTCATTAGACATCGACTGATAAACTGGTTTGTATCACTGTTAACCGTAACGTATGCATCGTTGTTAGGATCTGCCCTACAAGCATTTTCATTTCATTGTCACATTCAGAGCATTGTCATATCATATGCTATAGTATTCCTTCTGCTGTACACTCGTTACACTCATTGTTATCAATAATGCCTAACCTATTTAAATGGCGAGAATGACCCATTCTGATTCTACTGATCATCACTAATATAGACCGTTTTTCCTTTCTGGAGGCTGATTTCCTTGTGCATTATTTCCCATTTCTTGTACACCTAGTTATAAAAAACCATTACTATATTAATATTGTCTAGCAGCCCTTCCTGATTTTGCTAGTTTATTTATTATTTAATTTCCGTATATACCAATATTGCAAGGAATCCACTTAAATTATTCAACATTTCTATGCAATTCCCTTCTATTATTATTAATCTTATACTGTATACTACTGTCCACTTTATCATTTCACTGCTCCGCGCTACAAAGAATGTATTTTGCAGTTTTCTCCAAGGTTCCCGCTTAAGTCCTACTCTTTTTAATATCTATACTATTTCTGTTGCATCTCTTTCTATAAACTCCTTTTTTTCTATTCTATGCCGATGGCATATTCCGTTTTTCCTCTTCCTGGAACATGGTGGCCGTGAATGAAAAGGTTAACTGTTTCTTATGGCGAACATTTCCCTACCTTTCCTACAAAATACTCCTCTATTGTTACTACTCTCTTAGTTCTTTTAGTCCAGCTTTAGTACTGTATTCTTAACTACACTTTTTCCGCTTGTGAATTGCTTCTGCTATCTCGATATGTTCCTCAATAGTCGTCTGTTGTTTCTAAGAACATATTAATTTCCTTTCCTTTTTGATCTTAAAAGATTAAGACTGTTGAAAGACCTTTATCCTATTAGTTGGAGAAACGTTCCATTTATCCTTATTTCCTTACCTAAATCCATAATCCGCTTCAAATTTGATTACTTCCTAAATTAGACCGGATCCAAAATTTCAAGTCTTTAACACTGGCTCGGTGCTCTAAAATTTGCCCCAAATTCCAGTAATTATATCTAAACGAGTCTTATCCCTGCTTAGTTCTGTATTATTCAAAACTGGCGTTTTACTCCCAAGAAAATTCTTATCCTAGCTCATTCCTGTTTGCATCTTAACTCTTTCTAGACAAACATGATCCATACTAGTAATCTCCCTTATTTGTCCTTCAACTTGGTTGATTTTTCTCATTGCTCTAATTTATTCAATCTATCTCTATCCTCCAATACTTTTCCCCGATCGGCAACTATGCAAGAATTCCTGAACACAATTATTTTCCTATTTTTCACTCACAAGCCCATTTTTACTGATGGTTCTCGGAGCCTAATAGAGTCGGAGACTTTCTTTCCGTATTTCTTCCTTTTGCACAATATTTAGCGCCCAACCTAGCTTTCCATCTTATCCCTAGTTCTATAACTTTCCGTTTGCTCTGCCGTTTTTCTGTTACCTTCATTATTCACTTGCGGTTTAATCATTCACTGTTTTCCTCGCACTTTTGTCTTTGCTTAACACTTTCTCGAAATTGTCTTCTTCATCCAAGTGATGTAGCCTTTTATAATTCTAATCGTGTATTTTTTGTACATATATGCATCCTTATATACGGAACGTTCTATTCTGTATTCCTACTTAATATCACTCAGGCTTTCTGCTCCTTATTGTGCTTTATAAATCCTGTCTTTGCTTACCACCTATATGTGTCATTCCAGCTCTCAGCATATTTATACTATTAATTTCTGACAACATCTCCATCTAACTGAATCCTTCACTTCCATATTGCATCTGGGTGCTGGTCTTTTGTTGACATGACTATGAAAATTAAATGAATAAAATAAAAAAATAAAAAAAACAACTTATTGTACCTTCATAGTATTCATTAAAATCGTTGTTTTTCGTTTCCTCCCTTGGGCGTTAAATTGTTCAACATTTACACATGAATATTCTAACTACAAAAAAAAAAAATCAATCCATTTTTTTCTCATTACAGATAGAACTTTCAAAAATAAAGAACTATTCAATAAAAAACTTACAAGTTCCTTTCGATTTTTCAAACAAAACTGTAAAAAAGTACTTAATATTCGATTTGTTCTCTCTTGTGTTTCGTCGACTTCGAAAAGGCCTTTGATAAAGTGCAATACGTTAAACTTCCAAAATGCTGAATGATATTGGTTTAGATTCAGCAGATCGTCGCGTAATAGATATGTATACGCACAGAATAAATGCACTACTAACCCGGTGGCTATAAAACAATGAGTCAGATCAGGGATCTGTTCTGTCTCCTTCTTTATTTAACATTTATGCTGATCAGATTTTTAAAGAAGCTTTGGACAGCACTGATGAGGGCATCAAAATTGGGAGAGTAAAAATCAACACAGTGCTCATTGAAGTTTACGAGATCTTAAAGCACTTTATCAAAGAGTTGAAAATGTCAACTGCGCGTATGAGATTTCATTGAACGCAAGAAAGACTAAAATAATGGTAGTTTTTTGAGACAGAAGAAACAATTTCGACTGTTGCTATTCACGGGGGAGTAATAGAGAGCGTACAAAAATTTAAGTATCTCGGTACTCAAGTGAACAATAAAAGCAATACTGATGACGAACTTAAGTGCAGAATTGAACAAGGAAGAAAGGTATTCAATACGATGAGAAGAACACTCACAACACGCGATTTAAATTTAAAACTGCGTATATGGATTCTTAAGTGCTACATGTGGAGTACATTGTTATATGAAAAAGCAATATGAATCGCTTGGCAGCTTTCGAAATGTGGTGCTATCGGAGGATGCTAAGGGTCCTATAGACAGCAAAGAAGACGAATCAGAAAATGCTGCAGATGATGAAGGATAATGATATGGAACTAATAAGCGTCATAAAGGACAGGAAGAGGATAATACTTTGGCCACTTCATACGTGGACCAAGATACTCACTATTGCAAATAATTTTATTAGGAAAAATATCGGGCAGGAAGAAGGTCGATCGAAGGAAGCGTTAGTGGATGTGCGACATAAAGATGTGGTCGGGGATGAATACCGAACACATAGTCCACGTTGCTTACAAAAGGGAAAGGTTCGAAACGTCTTGAAATATCTTAAAATGGTCACCTACGATCGAGAACGGTCAGGACCCGAAGAAGATACATACATACATATGTACAAAGAGCATAAGCATTCCTGATGATGTGCAGTATGAGTCCGGCCTATTTTTAAATCTACATTTACTAACGGCTTAAAAATATTAATAAATAACAATATCAATAAAGGGTTAATAAATGAAAAACAGTTTATTATAATATTTATTGACATTAGTACAGCGTGCGATAATTCTATTGCGAGATATGCAAGGAATAGGAATTATAGGTGGACAAAACAAATGTTTCAGAAATTATTTACTTAATGGAATGGAGGTAATTAAAATTGACGAAAAAGCTAAGCATGAAAAAATAGCACTAGAAGACACTGTACTAGCGCCACTGCTATTTTTGATGTATACCAATTTGCTTCGTAAACCTGTGAAAAATAATTCGATAGTATATGCCTATGCCCATGATATAACACTCATAATCGGCTGCATGGCATTCATGTAGCAGAAAAACTCTTGCAAGCGGATGTAAATACCATCGTAATAATAAGAAACTAACGATTAAAGTAAAAAAATAAAACGTTTTTCATATAAGAACCTCTAGTAGATGACATAGAACATACAAACCACCTACTATAGTGCATAGCACCAACTGCTTATACGACAGCTTGACTTTTGCATCTAACTGCGGATGTTCACTGTTGGTAACGACGGAAAAATTTAAATACCTTGGTTTAACTGTTGACAATAACTCGAAATAACTGCATTGTAAATTTATCTAAAAAAAAATAGAAAAAAATTATTTTATATAAATTGGTTCAATCAATATCATATAAAACGATATCCGTGTACATTTCAGTAATCTCAAGGGTCATATATAGAATTTCGGTATGGAGGAAGCAAAAAGTGCGGTAATCAATAAGTAATTAGCAGAAGAGATGTTTAAAGATAATAATTTAAAAAAAAAAAAAAAGATTAGGCTAGTAATAATCTTAGCTGGTGGGAAGAGAATAAAGAAATGTCTCTAAAGATGCTTTATTATTATTACCGACTACTGGAATATAAAACTAAAAATATACTAATACCTTCGCTGCTAAGAACCAGGGGAACTAGGAATAACAAGGAATTTTATGACCGATAGGGAAAATTAGTAGTAAAATAGATAAAGGTGATGAATTTTAATTAAATTGTTGGAACAAATACCAGAGAATATAATGAATATAGAAAAGAGGTTTTTGACGGTTGCAGAGCCACGTTTCGATACAAATTCACCAAGTGGAAGTTGTAAAAAAGCCAAGTTTTTTTGAACGACGATAAACTGACCACCACCTCGAGTTTTCCCCTCACGCTCAGCAGCAGTGTTTTCAGCAGACCTTACACTTCGGTAACGTGCACGTAAACAGTGCGGTTGTTAGATAATACAAATGGGTGATATTAAAGCTGTTCTAATTTGCATATGGTTTGCTGGCAGAGAAGATCATACACGTATGCAATTAAGTTTTTTGCTCGTTATTCGCATCGGGATGTTACTTATTTTCATTATTCAAATTAACAATTATTATAACTGTATTATATGATAAATGATAACAAGAACGGTGGGAACCCACATTGGGCAGCATATGCCACAAGTTATTTTTAAAAATCAATAAAAAACACATTATCTATCACCATTGTGACAAATTCCATCAGTGATTCTGAATCATTTACTTACTTCAGGCCCGGATTAAGTGTATGATAGGTTACGGAAATGACAAAATTATCAGTTTTATAGAATAACTAAATTTCCTTTAATTTAATTTAATTATATTATTTTGAATTCGCGAATTAACATATAATTATTAATGTAAACAAAAATAAATGTCATATAGAGATAATGGGTAGAATTTTCGATGCCAAAAAAAAAAAATATATATTATATATCTTTTTAAACGATGTTTTTTTTTCTATAAATCTTGTATAAAATCTACGGAACGGAGAAAATCTGTTTCGATCGTTAATCTTGATAATGCCGATAATCTATCATCTAGCATGGTTGATCTGTACATGTTTTTAGGATTCCGTATACATATAATGTACGGAATCCTTATAAGATGGTACACAAATGACAAAAATATCAAATAAAAATCAATAATTCACGAACGGCTTGACTTATAAACTTCAAATTTGGAACATAAATTACAATTAAAATTATCTTTAAAACGATCTATAACTTGACGATGACCGATTACCCTGGGCGGCAAAAAACCCAAAAAACCGTCAAGAATATATAATATGGTACATAAAACGACCTCAAAAATCACTTAAAAAATCATAACTCGTCACTAGATAAACTTATAACGCTGAAATTCAAAATATAAACTACAATGCAGGAGTACTTTCATAAAATCAAAAAATTACGTTACAAAAGTTATGTAAAGTTGCCCAAAAGTTCAAAAAACAGCAAAAAATGACGTGTCCCCCCCCCTTAGCGCCGCGAGTATTGTAGTTAAAAATTTTGAATGGGGCTAAAAATACGCACATAAACGTATATTTCTCTAGTTTGGAACATCCGGATTTCCAACTTTAAAACTGGACCCTCGGGGCTTCGAAAGCTCAAAATTTTGTAAAAAAATATTTTTTTTCCCGGTAATGTAATATATCGTTTGAAAGATCGCTATTTATCAGGAACAAAACCTTATATCATTTTCTTTACCAAAAAATTCAAAGTTGCCGTAAAGTTCAAAAAAGCGCGAAAAATGACGTGTCCCCCCCCCCTAGCGCCGCGAATATTACCGATAAAAATTTTGAACACGGTTAAAAATATGCGCTTCCACGTATATTTCTCTAGTTTGGAACATCCGAGTTTCCAGCTTTAAAATTGGACCCTCGGGGCACCGAAAGCTCGAGATTTTGGAAAAAAATATTTTTTTTCTTGGGCTTGTGATATATCATTAGAAAGATCTCTAGTAGTCGGGAACGAAACCGTATTTCATTTTCTTAACCAAACTTTCAAAGTTGCGATAAAGCTCAAAAAAGCTCAAAAAATTGCGCGTCCCCTAGCGCTGCGAGTATTATAGCTAAAAATTTAAAACATGGTTAAAAATATGTACTTCCACGTATATTTCTGTAATTTGGTGCGTCCGGGTCTCGAGCTTTAAAAATAAAACTCCGGGGCTTCGAAAGCTCAAAATTTTGTAAAAAAATATTTTTTTTCCCGGTAATGTAATATATCGTTTGAAAGATCGCTATTTATCAGGAACAAAACCTTATATCATTTTCTTTACCAAAAAATTCAAAGTTGCCGTAAAGTTCAAAAAAGCGCGAAAAATGACGTGTCCCCCCCCCCTAGCGCCGCGAATATTACCGATAAAAATTTTGAACACGGTTAAAAATATGCGCTTCCACGTATATTTCTCTAGTTTGGAACATCCGAGTTTCCAGCTTTAAAATTGGACCCTCGGGGCACCGAAAGCTCGAGATTTTGGAAAAAAATATTTTTTTTCTTGGGCTTGTGATATATCATTAGAAAGATCTCTAGTAGTCGGGAACGAAACCGTATTTCATTTTCTTAACCAAACTTTCAAAGTTGCGATAAAGCTCAAAAAAGCTCAAAAAATTGCGCGTCCCCTAGCGCTGCGAGTATTATAGCTAAAAATTTAAAACATGGTTAAAAATATGTACTTCCACGTATATTTCTGTAATTTGGTGCGTCCGGGTCTCGAGCTTTAAAAATAAAACTCCGGGGCTTCGAAAGCCTAAAATTTTGTAAAAAAATATTTTTTTTCCCGGTAATGTAATATATCGTTTGAAAGATCGCTATTTATCAGGAACAAAACCTTATATCATTTTCTTTACCAAAAAATTCAAAGTTGCCGTAAAGTTCAAAAAAGCGCGAAAAATGACGTGTCCCCCCCCCCTAGCGCCGCGAATATTACCGATAAAAATTTTGAACACGGTTAAAAATATGCGCTTCCACGTATATTTCTCTAGTTTGGAACATCCGAGTTTCCAGCTTTAAAATTGGACCCTCGGGGCACCGAAAGCTCGAGATTTTGGAAAAAAATATTTTTTTTCTTGGGCTTGTGATATATCATTAGAAAGATCTCTAGTAGTCGGGAACGAAACCGTATTTCATTTTCTTAACCAAACTTTCAAAGTTGCGATAAAGCTCAAAAAAGCTCAAAAAATTGCGCGTCCCCTAGCGCTGCGAGTATTATAGCTAAAAATTTAAAACATGGTTAAAAATATGTACTTCCACGTATATTTCTGTAATTTGGTGCGTCCGGGTCTTCGAAAGCTCAAAATTTTGTAAAAAAATATTTTTTTTCCCGGTAATGTAATATATCGTTTGAAAGATCGCTATTTATCAGGAACAAAACCTTATATCATTTTCTTTACCAAAAAATTCAAATTTGCCGTAAAGTTCAAAAAAGCGCGATAAATGACGTGTCCCCCCCCCCTAGCGCCGCGAATATTACCGATAAAAATTTTGAACACGGTTAAAAATATGCGCTTCCACGTATATTTCTCTAGTATGGAACATCCGAGTTTCCAGCTTTAAAATTGGACCCTCGGGGCACCGAAAGCTCGAGATTTTGGAAAAAAATATTTTTTTTCTTGGGCTTGTGATATATCATTAGAAAGATCTCTAGTAGCTGGGAACGAAACCAAATTTCATTTTCTTAACCAAACTTTCAAAGTTGACGTAAAGTTCAAAAAAGCGTCAGCTCCAATTAGCGGCCCCCTTCTTGCGACGCGAGTATTACAGCTATAAATTTGGAACATGGTAGAAAACACGCGACTCTACGTATATTTCTCTGATTTAAGACAATCGGACCCCAACTTTAGACTGAGACCTGTGGGGCACCAAAAATTCAAAATTTTAAAAAAAAAATATTTTTTTTTTAGGTTTGTGATATATCATTAGAAATATCGCTATTCGTCGGGAACGAAACCGTATTTCATTTTTTTAAAGAAATTTTCAAAGTTCTGAAAAGTTCAAAAAAAAAAAATAATTATGTGTCTCTCCACTAGCTCCACGAATATTACAGCTGAAAATTTTGAACGCGGCTAAAAACGTGCTGATCCCCTTATATTTCTCAATTTTATAACATTTGGATTTTCAGTTTTAAAATTGGACCCTTAAGGCGCCGAAAGTTCGAAATTTTGAAGAAAATTTTTTATTTTTCTGACGCATGTTATATACCGTTTGAAGGATCGCTATCTGTCGGGAAAGAAACCGTATTTCATTTTCTTAATTGAACTTTCAAAGTTTGCTTAAAAGTTCAAAAAATCGAGAGAATTGATTTGTGACGCGAGTATTATAGCTAAAAATTTTGAGGAAAGTAGTAAATATGGGCATCCATGTATATTTCTCTGGTTTGGAACATCTAAGTTTCCAATTTTAAAATTAGTGACTTGGGGCTCTGAAAGCTCGAAATTTTGTAAAAAAAAAATTTTTTTCAAGTGTATTATTATTGGAAAGAACGCTATTTTTTGGGAACGGACCCGTATTTCGTTTTCTTAACAAAACTGTTTGAAATTTACTAAAAGTTCATAAAATTCTGAAAAATGACGTGTAGCCCCGCTTGTAATTTATGTATTGGTTCAAGATTTTGAACAAGGTTAAAAAAATGTGCGTCCCTGTTTATTTATTTACTTTGGAACATCTAGGTTTCCATCTTAAAATTCAGAACCTTAAGCGCCGAAAGCTCGAAAGTTTCAAAAATAATATTTTTTTTCCGGTCATGATCGATGGAAAGATCGTTATTTGTCGAGAACGAAACCATAAGTTATTTCCTTAACGAAACTTTCAAACCTTGATGTTCCAAACTTGAGAAATATATGTCGAAGCGCATATGTTTAACCCTGTTCAAAATTTTTAGCTGTAATACTCGCGGCGCTAGAGGGGAGGAACTGTTTGAAGTTTTTGGCAACTTTAAAAGTTTCTAAATACGGTTCGGAATTATGTTTAGAGACTCCCGTGAAACTGGCTTACGAATTTCGACTGTTACTGGTTGAATGTCGGATGGTAACATTATCTGTTGAAAGTTAATATCCGCACGAACGGATAATATTATTCCACCACGCGCACAACTAGCAAGTACCGGATTTGATTCGAGAACTTTATAGTTTTTTAGTTTTAAATGTTGGTTTTGTTTTAAGTGGGTTTTTTGAATGCACGAAATAAACAGGTTTGTTAATCGGTGTTATTTTTCTTTTGGCTTTATCGGAATACGAGATTGCAGCGGTTTTTAGAATTTGGTTCGGATTGTTATAATTTTCGTTAGTAGTGTTAGTACGAGGGATAAGAAACGAAACAGGATCGCAGGTTTTGGTTTGGTTATTTTCATTACGAGGTGTGTTAGTGTTGTTATGAACTGTAATGAAAGGAACGGACTCACCGCATCATTGTTTAGGTGGTACGTCCGCCTGATGAAAAACAGATGCGAATAGTATTTCGATTTGTTAAACAATTTAACGACCTATGCTAGTAAATAAATAAAAAAAAAATATTTAATAATGGTCTAACATACGGAGAGAGTCGAAAGAAAATACCGAATTGTTAAAAAATCATCACAGTAGAACGACAGTCTTTTTCACATCGCGGAACTATATCGACCTTTTCTGGTAAAGTAACCAGTTCGTCTTGCAACCGAAAAAAGTTTAATAACAAAGTAACCAAATTGCCTCGAAATTCGGTTTTCCAATTAGTGACATTTACAAAATTCGTAAACTATAATTTCGATTACCGTGTCTCTCCCTCCCATTCGCCGAGAATCCAGGATGCAATCACCAACGTACACCAACCTGCCAGCAGGGAACACCAACATTCTAGCAGCCGCAGCAGAGTGATACGTAGCATCAATATTATTTCTAATTAATATTTTTTGCGTGTTTTCGTTTATATATTTATTAAATATCTTTGACGGTCGGCTATTCAAGAAAGATAGGTGTAGGAATTAACAAAATTACACATTTTAAAAAATCATAAAACCTTAATATTAGTTATTAAATCTAAACCAATAATTTAAAAAAATAAATAAAAAAAGGATTTAATTAATTTTTTTTCATAACCGTTACATTTCACTTCAAATTAGTCTAAGTCTTCGATTCAAATTAGTATTTTGCTTTACTGTTTTAAATTATTATTAGAAAAGATCTCTGAAATTTATTAAGATATTAAATTAAAATAGTAAAATAAAAATAGAAATTTATTCAAACAAATTTTCTTACATACTAAATAATTATAGTTATTGTTAACTTTCATACGGAATCCTCAGCGCATGAAACCTCATGCTTGACTGAACTTGTTTTTATTCTTTTTATTAATATCGAAAAAGATCTTTCCGCCTCACAAATTTGTAATCGGTATAGTTACAAATATTCTATATACAATATAAAGGTTTGGAAAAACATCTATTATTCCACGTTTAACTACCCATGCCAGTGGTGGGAGCCTCTTGCGGGCCCCTTTATAAGGCGGGGCCCGGGGCTGCAGCCCCCCTAGCCATCCGCTAAATCCAGGCCTGACCTACTTCTCTTTTTTATTTTTGTTAGTGCGCGCATTTTTACAACTGCGAGAAATTTAACAGGATGCGCATGCGCTTCAAGTGTGTTACCATTGCACGTTAGCCGAATTTAACGGGAACATTTTTCATTATTATTCTTTGATTTTTTTGTTTAGAAAACGTTAACAGGAAGGAAACAGGAAGAGCAAGATTTTGATTTAGCTGATATTTCAGACGAAAGCACACTTCGACAACTGGTACGTAGATTTATTCTTCTTACGTTCATATACTGTTACTAATTTTCGTTAAACGGCTTCCGATTTAATATTTAAAATATACTCGGCACAGCAGAATTACGAGAACTTTATAAGACAAATTTAGTCAAATAAATCACTACTGTACCTGCATTCTTAGTGCTCCAAGTGTAGTGTAAAAATATCCCTCTAAGATATTTATATGTCTCCCGACTTTACTGATTAAATTTACAGCGCTAAATTTGTCACGTTTAATTTTTATATTTAATATTTGTATAAAAAAAAAGTTCTTAAATTCATATAGTTAGAACATTAACAATAATCAAAATTTAAAAACTTACATACAATTCTTTGTGTTTAATGTAACTTACAATAATATGTAAATCTACATCATGCAATAAAAAAATTCCAAAGCAAACATGAATTGTCACACTCACTCTCAACGATGCGAAAAATTATTAAAACGCGATAAATAACATCTCCGATAAAGTAAGAAAAGTAACAAAGAGCATTTATTCAATTTAGATAGATCCCGTTAAACGCAACAGTACTGAAGGAAAAAAAATTTCTAAATATCGTAGAATATATTTTCCACTTAGCCAAACGTAAAGTAAAAATCGAACACGGTTTGAGTGTATTTAAAACTAAACAAAATAAAATATTGCCAAATATATGATTATACTGAAGATGTTCGAAAACTAGTAAATGCTATCATAGCTTACACATAGCAGAAGTAAAAAATAAATAAAATAAATATACTATATATATATATATATATATATATGTTTTTATACATTTTTTATATACACGCAGTTCATAATAATATAATTTTACCCTGAAATATTTAATATTATTATAAACTAATGACTTATTTGTTATTAAATTGCAAGTAAAAAGAATAAAAAGAGATAATTTTCCGAAATTCATTAACGTTGTGCTCTACAATTTTTTAAGTCGAAGATAAAATATTTAATTTATACACAATATGTATAGTAATTATTTCTAATTTTATAGTTGGAAGCGTGTAACGATTACGAAGGAAGAAGAAAAATTCGCGCAAGACTCCGAGCAGTTATGGCCGATCAAAAAGGTACACAATTAATTTTACTTCTTAATTGAAAATTAACCGTAAATAGTAATTGGCAAATTTTGGTGGAATCATTTTTATATATACATATATATATATATATAAGATATTATAAATATTAAACAGATAGCCGCTTGAAAGCAATACAGATTTTAATCGAATTTCGAATAATAAATTAAATCAGAAAACAAAAAGTGAATAATTATCGAAAAAATTTTACGTACCAAATCACCCAAAATAGTCTGATTACAATTTTATTCCATTCTCGAATAGTAGAGATGTTTTTTGATTAATTTCACCGATATTAAGCCTTTATTTAATTACGAAAAAAGATAAGATTTTCTCGTATTTCTTTTTTTACTATTTAAAAACTTCGCCTAAGCAAAAAATAAAAAAAGTCATAAATACTGTAAACTAGAAACGGCCCATAAAATAATGCACATCAGAAATAGCCGTTATAAGAACAATAATTGGAAAGCTAAAAATTCGATAAAGCAAAATAGCCAGTACGTAATACATTGTAGAGTTGGGATATCGGATACTCAATGTTAGGGGTACATCGAAACTGTAAAATAATCGCAGCGGACTAGGCAGCGATGTTTTCTTCGAGAGAAACTCGGCTCAAATTCGACTAGTGAAAATATCAATCTGCCCTCGAACAAAAAAAATAAAGCAAAATAATCATAGAAAATGAATCAAATTTTCCGGTAAAAGGGAAGGACGAAAAAACTTACTATTTGTAATGCAATTGGAAGGTGTTTTCTTACCCATTTGCGACTACCCCAAAAAAATTCTAGTCAGCCCACAATATGTGATGCCGAATGATCAAGTTGCAAATTTTAACAAAAGTTTTTCATAGTTACATGTTACCCCAGCGCTCGCTTCTGAATATTTCTCAGGTAAATTAGAAAATTTTTTGTGTTTCCTTTTTCCTTATATAAAAGCATAAAAATCACATAGAATAGTTGATAAGGAAAAAAAAAACAAAAGAAAAAAAAAGCTTCTCCGATGTAAGTACAAAGAAAATCGCATGAATTAAGGATCAAAAGACAGAAAAAAGATGCTAATCTTGACAATGATTTTTCTACACGTTGTTTTGCTATCCTCGAAAAAAAAAAAAACTTATAATTTAAGAAATTTGTTCTTCTGCAGACTTTGAAGTTTTTCTATAATTAAAGGCAACACGAACTACAAAAAATCGTTCAAGATCCCGGCGGTTTCGATCATTTATAGTACTTAATAAAAAATTTAAAAAAATCCGCAATGTTATTTTTTATATTCAATAAATAAAATCATAAAAGAAAAATTAAAGCATACACGTTAAAATCATAATTATATATGTCAAGCAATTTCGGATAATAATAAACGGGATACTTACACATTCGATATGATTATGGAACAAAAGTTATTCAAAACTAATTAATATTAATTATATAATTTTAATATGTGAATTTTCAGTATTTTTCTATGATTTTATTTAATGTGTAAACACTAGTCTACAATTCAAAATGAAACATCAAATTAATTCAAATTCGCCGACTTTTTTCACGCCCAGCGAAATTCGACACGACTGAATGATTCGAATTAAAAACTTTTAAACAAACGACTTTAGGAAGGAGGTAAAAATCTTTAATCTTTTACCATTCGATTTACGTACAATGCATACAAATAGTTTGCCAAATAATTTATAAGTCAGTGAAAGCGCAACAGATAAATGTGCAAGATACTGCTTTGTAACAGTCTACACAATGCTAAAAACCAAAAAAAAAAAAAAAAACGAAATACCCCTCCTATAAAAAAATCTTTAGATCGAAGGAGAAATCAATGTGTAGCGAGTTTAGATAGAAAGCGGACGAATAACGGGTGAAAAAAAAAACTTCAGTGCATAACGTTCACTGAGCGTACGAAGTTCTAAAGTAATGATTTCAAATAAAATGTTAGCTATTGAAAAGTAATGTGTAGGCGACAAAAACTTCTGATGGAATACGATTCAGTTGTATGCGGCGAATTTTCAATATAAGATACTCTTCATTACCGGTATGCTAATGCATCAGTTTTTCGTAACGTTAGATTCGATATCCTAACTCTAAAATTTTGTCAATCATCTTCTAGTGTATCTTCTCAGGGCACTACCATTTTAATATATTAAAAATCCGAGTAGTAAAACAAAAGAGTTTGAACAAAAACAAAAAAATCTAGTCTTCCGTGTGGAAGAGAGGTGTAACTGATTTTCCCAGATTTTTAAACTATCGATGATGTGTACCATGATTTCAGTAACTACTGATAGTAGCGCATCGGACGAAGGTGCGATTGACACAACGTCGCAACAAAATGAAAAGAACGCTGAGGAATCGTGCCCCGGCGAAGGCGAGGGCGATGATACCGCGCAAGCGAAAACGGGTGAGTGTAAACAGTTAAGTGGCACGTCATTGCGTCGCTCACAGTCGAGTCAGAGTAGCGGCATCGAAGATTCTGGAACGGAATCGGGCGAAGATCTAAGATTCTTACATCCGGATCTGTTATCGGAAGTTCGGGAAGCTTTGTTTAAATTAGAGAACGCTCTACCAGGTTTAGACATTAACAAAAGAGTTTCCATTTTGTCGTTAATTTCCAAACTCCAGTCCTACCTTAAAATTTCGAATGATAACAGTAGAACCACTTCTGCCACTACCGTTAGCGATGACAAAATCGTTAGCGGCACCGTCACCGACGTTGCTCCCAGCCCTCCCCCTAGGAAGTACGGTTCCCGTAATAAACCATCATCGTCGTCGGCGACATGTTCGTGCGCAGCAACGAGCAAGCCGACTAGGCATACGGTAGGCGTCAGTAAAGAAGAACTGGAAGACGCTCGTAAATGGCTCGCGGAAAACATCCTGGCCAGCATACTAAAAATGCCCAACGATAGTTCGCTTAAAAGCGGCGACGCTCGTAACAATATTATCGCCAGTGCGGCCGAGACTCGGTCTAAAGATACCGCGGATAATGACCAAAACGACACCGCATCCGCAGTCGGAGCGGCCGATCGTTTGCCCATCATCGAAGGAGCGTACACAAAGCCGGTTGCTGAAAAACCGTTAATCGGAAACGTCGTCTACAGCAGACCGAACAGTTTTATCGTCAGCAATAATAATAATAATAATAATAATAATAATAATAATAATTATAATTACAATAATTATAATTATAATAATAATAATAACAATAATAATAGTAATAATAATAACGGTGGCAACAGAGAGAACTTTAAGCAAGCTAACAACGGTGCCGATAATAACGATAAACTGTGCTTAACTACGACCGATATGCTGTGCTCGAAGCAGCAAAAACAAATCGAGACCAGCGACGACGTAGACGGCGACGTTTCCAGTACGGACGACGATCACTGTTCCGCTAAAAACAGAGCTCACAATTCGTCAAACGAAATGTCGTCACCGTACGGCAAGAAAGCGCCCAGCCGATTTTCCGGCAAATTCAACAAAAAGGCCAAAATGAAACGGGCCAACACGATCGACATACCGAGACTGCTCAACTGCGACGTAGCGCCCTCGCTATCCGGAGACGAATCGCCCACATCGTACGGTTACAGTAAGTCGGCCGATGAGGAACCGACGAAAGAGCATTCGCTGTCGACGGAGCAAGAGAAACAAGCGTATCGACGACCGCGATATTATCAGCAACAACACAATCGACCCGTCATCGAAGCACTACCGTTCCAGATCAAAACGGACAGCGACAAAAAGTTCATGCAATTCGTCCAGCAGACGAAACAAGACGAGTCCAAACTGCCGGTCTACAATCGGTCGGCAGCCGGCGGAGATCAGTGGCGGAATCGATTTTGCCACATCAAAACGGCCTTCGAATCGCCCGCCACCGACAATAGCAATAACAATAACAATAACAACAACAACAACAACGCAAAGGCCAACATTGGTCGCGCGAAACAAGCACCGTTTAACAACATTCTCACCAGCTTCAAAACAAACCCGCTTTACCGACCAATTGATAGCGATCGAAAAAACGCGCCCTTCAACGATATTCAAAAACAGTCGCAATTTAGTTATAATAGAAATACGCCGGCCACTTCTACCTGCGCGTCCGGCGCGATCATTCGTCAGTTTAACGACAACAATCAATATCAAATAAACCGCGCTAACGACGTTAACACGCACCTCAACAAGCAGCACTTCAACAGTTCCGTCTCGACCGCCTACAGACCGTTCGTTTCCGGTCAGCAACTTCAGGTGCCGTACCAGACGATAAGTTCCTCCACTTTCGCTAACATTAATAACGAACCGGAGGAGAGCGCTTGCCCGCGACAACAGCATCCCGGGCTAACCGTTAACTCGATTCCGATTCTAGTCGACAGCTCGAAATCGAATATCGAAAATGCCGGTTCACGTAGCCCCGTCACCAACTCCGGCGAAAAATCGGTTGCAAACCGTGTCGTTCCGCTGCTCGGAAGCGTAGTAGTCGTAGAACCGAAACCAAATAATGAATTTGCAAATATCGCCATTTCCAGCGATCGATACCGATTTAATCCGGTTCCGATTACGACGGCAACCGTGGCGCCGCTGCAAAGTGTGACTTTGCGACGCGTCAGCGGTCAACAATACACGGCTGGCAACGGTGACGACAGGACAGACCCGTTTCTGACGACGAAGCTCGAAGTTGACGACAGAACTTCGCGGCACGTTGCCAATCGCAACTATAGGCACTCGTTCGCCGGCTACCATAATTACAACGAAATCCCGAACTACGCGGATAACGCTAATAGTCTGCACTTGCCGATTATTGCCGCTGGTAACAATTTCCTCAGTCAACCGGCGTCGCCTACATTTGCAGCTTCCACCACTTATCCGTTTCACGATAAAACGGACGGTCGTACCGCTCCGGCCGGCGCTAATAATTATTTCTCTCTACCGACATCGCCGATATCCAGTCACGCCGGTAGTCCTTTGTCTAGTCCGAATAATAATAAGTTTTTCGGTCAAGAGGACAGCTCTGCTGCTGGTCGTTTTGAGGAAAAGCGACAGCCGGCCGTGCTAAGTCGGGTTATGGGGCAACCGCAGAAAGCGGTCACAGTGACCGGGCCCAAAACCAGATACCATCTGTCCGAATTCGCTAACGAAGTTGGAAGCGCGGCTCGCGCCAGCAAGAATACCTATCAGAAGCTGGCCGATCGAAATCCGGCCTTACAAAATCTAACAGCGGTCGTACCGCGAAGCGGCAGCAATTACGGTTCGCCCAACAGCGCCATATCGGTGAAGAAAAAAATCGCCGAAATAAACATGTGCAAAGAAGCGGCGGGTAACGATAATAGAAGCGACGCCGATGGCCGGTTGCAAAGTTTTCGAACACCGAATGGCGGCAAGGTGTTCGGCGGCCCGATGGTCAAACCGCCGCTGATCACCATCGTGCAACAGAATAGATCTCCGCCGCAGTCTCCGATTCAGATGCCGTCCGTGTTGCAGAAATCGGAGTCGTGGCACCAGATGATCATAGAGCGCACGAAGCAAGCCAAACCACCTTCGCCAATGCCGAAGCATCAAATTCCCCGACTGAAATCTAGTCGCAGCTGCGCAGCGTTCCCGAAACAGTTCGAAGCTTCCCTCAGTCCGGACAGTATCGAAATGAAAGAACAAACAGTACGCGACTACCTGTGCGGAAACAAATCGCGCTCGAAAAGTAAATCTCCGGACGTTTCCCGATCCTCGTCTACTTCTTCACTGGGAAACAAACCGTTCAGAAGTGAAAAGGTAAAAATGGTCGTACTAAGTGACGACCTGGGCAACGTCGATCAAGCTTTCGAAGATCTCTTTAAAGAGGCCAGCAATGGTAAAACAAAAACCTAGGACTTTCCGCGGCTCGTACCGTCCTCTCTATATTTTTCCTCCTTAGTCTAAAATCATTCAACGATCTCAGTGAAGAAGTCATTATTTGTACAAACACCTCACGTCATCGCACATCTAACATTTTACACATCTATATATGTGTATGTATATATATATATATATATATATGTACATGTCAGCAACGATCGAACAACACAATAATGGAAAAAAAAAACAAAAAACCTGCGCGGAGGAATGCGAATATCGTTGGGCATAAAAAGCTAGAGCGACAACAAAGCACCTTGTCCGTAGGGCCGAGCGACAAAATGCCGTCGGGTAGACTATAAGCTCTTTCTCCACCTTCTCAGCGTGAGTTGCTCAAAAATATCTATTACAAATAATACCGTTTGCTGTGAATCGTGTTTGCATTATCTACTCACTACTCGGCTGTGATTGTGTGTCTTCATCTTTCACCGTCACATTAATCTGTTAGTCCCAAATAATAACACATTCTTAGTGGATGAAGTGTTTTTTTTTTCATTTTTTTACTCTCGTTTTGTTTTGTATCGCTTTTTAACTGTGTTTCTTGCCTTGCAGTTGTTTGATTATACCAATTTTTTTTGTTTTTTTTTTTTTTTTTTTATCGTTTTATTTATGTGACGTACCGTAATTTATAATTTTTAAGTTCGTCCGCTTTAATATATTACGCGAAAAATTTAATACCACACCGAGTGAAGAAAAATTCAAAGAAAACAGTAATTTTTTTTAGTCAAACATTACTGCTAAGAGTCAACTATAGTGTGATAAAGCAAAATACTTTGAAAACAGCGGAAAAACATAATGATTCAATACTATCTAGATAAAATTTCGAAATTTGTACTTTTGAAACTATAACAGAAGTTCTTAAAGTGAACTAGATTGTAACAGAGATACATATACGCGTTGCAAATCTGTTTTTATATAACGAAAACAAATGCTCTCTTTGGCCTTTTTTTTATGACACATATAATTTCCGATGTGAAACTATGATTCTGTCTAAAATATCTTTATGTAATATTTTGATTTGGTTAACGAAGTCAAAAAATTACATTTCTTAAATGCTTTTTGAATTTACGAATTTCTACGACTTTTTGATATCGTCCATAGGGGGGGGGGGGCGTTTCTGTCATCGAGGAAAGTTTTATTACACTAATTTCATTTCACTTACTTTTGTTGATTCTTCATTACTCGATTTATTCTTACAAATTTTCATGGTTCGCGAACATAACCGCGTTATTATTTTTTCAGTGAAAATCACTTCGGAATTATTATTAAGCATTAACGTATTTACACAGTGTGTCATAAATACCTTTTCGGAAGAACAAAAGTGGCAAAAAAAAAAAAAATAGAGTGAATAGAAAAGGGTTACACACATTAATATGAAGCGAAAAAATATTAAGAAACACACCGAGTAATTTATTCGTTTCGGATTGGTTGATCCTCTGTTTCCTTAGTTTTTAATTTAATTGACTTATTATTAACGGTTACCATGTTTTTCTTAGCCGTCATCTCCGTTAAAATCTCTTTAAATTTTTCAATTTCAATCGCTTCCGTGATCTTAACTGATCCGATAAAGAAACGACATCGTCGAAATCAGTGACGTGATTAAGGCTTTCTCGGTATTGCTAAAGGGTTTGTTTAGGAGTCTGCTTTGCGTGCTCTTTTAAATTTACCCATTTTATAGCAAACATCGGATCAGTTAAGATCACGAAAGCGATTGAAAAGTGAAAAACGTAAAGAGATTTTAACAGAGATGACGGCTAAGAAAAACATGGTAACCGTTAATAATAAGTCAATTAAATTAAAAACTAAGGAAACAGAGGATCAACCAATCCGAGACGAATAAATTACTCGGTGTGTTTCTTAATATTTTTTCGCTTCATATTAATGTGTGTAACCCTTTTCTATTCACTCTATTTTTTTTTTTGGCCAAGGTATTTATGACACACACACTGTGCAATAACTTCCACTGAAAATAGTAACGAATGATTTATTTTTTTTAAAACAGTTTAAAATTATTAAATGTCACCGAATATACACAAAGGATTAGAAAAAGAACAAACAAAACGGAATCAGCAATTAAATTAAATCGCACGATAATCGCAAAAATTTTAACGAAAATATACGTACCTATTAATGAAATTAATCCGCTTACTATTTTAGAGCATTCCGAAAGCAAAACCGTCACCAAAACCACATCGAAGGATAACGAAACAACTACACATTCAACCACAACCGAAGGTAATTTATTAGGTTTTTATTCATTTTTTAACACGCTTTTATTAGACCTGTATGTGAATGAGTAATGTGTAAGTGTGTAATGGAATTTTACAAATCAATTTTCACTGACTTCCCGACGTCTGAATAATTTGAAAATTTACATACGTATTCATTTTGGATGACAATTCGATAATTTCCTTAATTTGCCCTAATGTCCTGACCGGGATCATCAGAAAATAAAAGAAAAACAATGACCCCTTCTACAAGTTACAAACATGATGATAAGTATAATGTCCCCTTTGTTTATCAAAAACTTGATATGGTTCGAAACTGATTTCATAGATGTCGCCAAGTCATTTTCTTTATGCGCTTTTTATTTTATTAAACTTTACCCTAGGTGTTAAGTGTATTACAGTCTAATGCTTCTGCTCTTTTTTACGAACCACGGTAAAGTAATTAAATAACAGAAAACTTTAAGCGACGAAAGAAAATTATTCTTAAATCTTACGTCTAACGAGTTAGAAAATGTAAATAGTGTACGTAAGGCACGAAATATAATTATAGAAATCCCAAGTCCTATCTGGGAGATAGTTACAAGCTAGTATTTGTATGCGTTGTTAACTTCATGGGAGGATTTCTTCCATGAGAAATTGCAGGGTATAAAAGCAGATAGTCGGACCGAGGACGAATCGGAGAAATTACAAGTCGAATATATATATAAAGGCTATACTTTTTTTTGTGTTTGCTTAAGAGAGAAGAAAACAGCCGTCAGATAGTCGGTTTTCAAACAATTAGAGATTTTGCGGTACTTTAGTGAGAATAAATGTTAAATAAAAAATTACAGTTTAAAAAAAACTAAAAAAACACGCTTTTATAGCAATGTGAACTAAAAAGTAAAAAATAATTTTTAAATATAAAGATAATATTCAACAGTGATGAAAATCTCCCAAGTCAATATATATATAATTTAAGTTTTTCTAATAAGCTCGAAATGAGAATAAAGTAATTCACAACAAATTAACTTTAATGTAAAAGAAAGCGCGGGGTGCTTACTATATTTAATAAATTAAATCGACTTACAAATAGTTAATAAAAGAAAAAGTATAAACAATTGATATCAAAAACAACCCACGCTTTCTTTTACATTAAAGTTAATTTGTTGTGAATTAGTTTATTCTCATTTCGAGCTTATTAGAAAAACTCAAATTATATATATATTGACTTGGGAGATTTTCATCACTGTTGAATATTATTTTTATATTTAAAAATTATTTTTTACTTTTTAGTTCACGTTGTTATAAAAGCATGTTTTTTTAGCTTTTTTAATCTATAATTTTATTATTAATCTTTATAAACAATTAAAAACTATAATGCTTTCGCTAAAAAAAAAAAGAAAAAAATTAAACAAAATAACGACTTTAATGCGTTTTAAGTTTAAAGTTTTCTCGTAAATGGCGTATTAAAAATATTCTTAGATTAACTCTTTTTAAGCATTCATTTTCTACGCAAAACTGACAAGCCCCCGAAGTTTTGATACAGCAAGCAACAATATCGAATTCCAATCAATCGTTCACTACTTCAGTATACCATCGCAAGTTTGATATATGGTTTTGTTCTACTCTCGGATAAATATCCTGTAAAAATTCCATCACCAACTTCCCATGAACTCTGCAACATAAGAACAACAAAATACCCGTTCAATACGCACAAGGAACAACATTCCTATAATATAACTTAGATTTTCCTGCGCATTATATTATACGTTAACACGCATTTCATTAAAATCGAATAAAAGCAACCATAACAAGAAGACCATTTTTATTATCGAAGTAACACTATGGAAGCTGTGACACACAGTCAGCAACTACCGGGAATCTTGACCAGTAATTTAAATTTTCAACTTCTAGATAAATACGATATCAGAAACATGTCAATTCCTAATCAAATCCCTCCTCTCGAAATTCTTCTCCTTTTTCTTTTTTCATTCGTGTTCGCGGAGTCCACAACCTTATCGCATTTTCCATCGCGCTCTCTGAAATAAAATAATCTTTATTTTCTTATCCCTCCGTCAAATGTCTGATAATTCGATCGATCTGTATAATTTCCTGCACCGACAATCTCAACTGCTACGAAAAAACTGGACCCTAATATATATATATATATATATATATAACTTCTTATCATACTCTTTCATTCCATCATTCATTTCTCGTACTCGCCGCTATCGTCTTAAAATCGACTTTTTATTTATTTCACTTTAAATGTCATTCTATTATCGTTGTTACACAGTCACTAAAACTCAGCTTGCTCTCAGATGCATCATCCCCAACAATTTAAACGGATTTGTTAATTTTGAATTCACTTTAATGCGAATATACGAATTATTTCAATTTTACGCTTCACATTACTACTACTCATTTCCTTCTCTATAGTTCTAGAATTTCACAAAAATAAACTCTAAATTTCCCACACTGATGAAATTTCTTAAGAGAACTTTTCCAAAAAAAATTCCCCTATGAGTACCGTACAATGAAATATGCAGAGGTAAACGGAATTTTTCAGTTCCGCTCTACTTTTTCAGCCAATTAAATATCGACAAATGACCGCAATTCCTTAAAACTTTACCGAGCATAACGGAAATAATAAAAAGAATACAATGCACCGCGAACAGAACCCAGAAATTATTCTAGTCGTTATTGTCTAATTAAAGCTTGGTCCCATTATTTCGTTAACAAGTTTTTTTTTAAACTGAGGCTGATTTTTAACACTAAAATTAAGTTGCAACAGTACTATAATATTAAAGTTTTAACATATATGTACGTTATTATTTTTCTGTTGCAGTTCATTCGAAATCAATAAGCTCATCCTCCGGACGTTTGCCGAAAGGTAATTTTAATCACAAAAAACAAATAATTCGCAATTCCGTATATGTAGCACTCTTTATAATACCGTAACACAACAACAAACGCACATACATAGTAATAGCATGGTTCCTCAGGAAAGCCGTAATCTGGCAAAATTTACTATCGACGAGAATTATTTAATAAAATAAAAATATCTTCCGGCCGACACCGGATTATGAAGTAGCTTTGTGCGAATTCCGGGATTTTGTTAAACTCACTGAAATCGCCGAACGGGGCTGAAACGAAACGAAGTTTGAATGAGAAATTTAGCTAATAGAAATAATTTTATTTCGCAGTGATTTCCGATACTGTTTAACACGGAACAGAATTCTATTATTACTCGTGCGTACTGTTCGTCCGATAAACAACTTATCAAACGGTCTCTTTTTTCTGTTTTAGATCTAAAAATAACAATCGGAATGTAATGCGATTCTTAATTTTCTAAATATTTCTTACTCGAGTAATGAATAATTAATTAATTATCACTGTCACACGTTAAATAGCTTTCTCGGGAATCTTTTGTAATGTTTATCGTAACCGATACACGCGTAATTAACATAAGTCAGTCTGATATCCGTTTTACTTAACCTTTCACGCTAAAATAAAACAAACGCAGCCTTTTCCTTTAATGAATCACTTTGGCTGCGATCAAAATAAAGTCTAATAAAACCGAATGCACTTTTTTTTTTTCCTTTTCGTATCTACATTCTCTAAATTTAAATTATTTAAATGTATTCATTTTTCATTTAATAATTCGCTTCCGCTGGTTCCGAATGTGGGACTTGTGTATCGAAAAACACGCATGGATCATTACTCGCAACAAAAAGTAATCACAGATCTTTAAAAATTATAAATATACTTCTAGAAACATAATGAATTATCCTCTGTTGCTGAACGAAAAATAAAAAATAAATCTATCGCGCAACATATCGTGAAAATTATGCCAGACCACAATTGTAGCGGAAAGATAGATCAATGAATTTATTAGAATTTTTGATTGAAGACTAAAAATCCATTACACACGATATGAATATCACTATTACCGGTTCGAAAAGTTTGTTATTAAAATTTTTTACTAATTTCATCGACTTTTATTCATTTTTCAATTTAATATATTTGAATAATAACGGATCATTTAGGATCCTGTTATAATGATTATTGCAAGAAATGGAATTTTTATAGTTAATACGCACGCGACGCACAAATCTATATTTAAAATTGCAAAAAAAACATAAAGATATAAAATTTTAGATAATAAAATCATTATGTTGATCAAAACTTTAACTAGTGCTCGTCCCCGTAGAAAAGTGTCGTAATTTATTCAATTCGCATTCGAATTTAAACAGGCTTAAGTGATTACAATTTTTCATATTTAATTTGAAAGAGTACTCCACCCGAAAAATAATAAACTATGTTCGTAAACCAGAAATTACAAGATGTCTCTCTATGCTGTATTATAATCAATCGGTCAACTGAAAATAATACGAATCAATAACTATGCACTTAACGTACTATATTGAATTTTAATTTCAGCTAACAGCGCTATTTCACCATTTGCTAAATTTCAGCAGCTAGAACGACAGAATTCTCTGCCGAGGTACGTTCGAGCAATTAATTATAAATACGCGTACTACAACTCTATACGTTAAGAATAATAATTTTAATTTAATTAATATAAATGCAAGTCGTCAACAATTACAACACGAGTGCATAAAAAGAAAATATTTTATAATTTCTTAAGCATGAACTTTTTAAAAATTATTAACCTTCTTCTTTTTTTCTTCTTTTTTTTTTCTATAGTTACGTAATATTGATTATCAATGGCGGATCGCAGTGCGCTTCGATTTTTAATGTAATTCGCTTTTTGTTTTACTTTTTTTTTTTTTTTTTTTTTTTACCAACAGTTTCTAAAATACATTAATGTAAGACACCTTTTTTTTTCTTTTTTTTTTTTAATATTGTATAGACAAATTTTTATAATATTTCTTTCTCTAATTTTATCGAGGGGAGAGGAAAAAAATAATATCTAGCATCGCAGATCCGCTATTGAAAATTATCTTTTGGTTTGGTACAATATAATTAGTAACAATGAATATAGCAGATATTTAGATGCATTAAGGCATGTACGCAAATGAATACAGCAGCCGGTATGTGTAACAATAATTCATAAATAATATTTCTGTGTTATTACGATAATAAAGAAAAGTATTATTCTTCTTTTAGGAGGGTCTTATTTGCAATATGATTAAGCAAAAAAAAAAAAAAAAAAAAAGTTTATCTAACAACGTTAAATACAAGGAGTAGCTGGGAAATTTGAAGACTTTAATTCTCCGTATTTTTTCGTTTAAATTCTTCCAAAGGAATGATGTACTATTAGAAATGGAATTTTAGAAAACACATTATAGAATCAATTTGGAAATTATCGTGCAAACGGGAAAATTTCAAAAATTAACTTAGATAACGTAGTAGTTAAGATATTTGGCTACGAAATCGGAGATCACCGGTTCGAGGACCTTCTCGTTCCGGACTACTTAACACCTGAAATAATTTGGTACTGAAGATGTCTCTAAGTAAAGGCTCCCCTCGAAATGAAAATATTGCCCGTAACACTTTCTATAGATCTGTTATACTTAACACACTGCGAATCTTAACTTCGCAGTCCTTAAAAATTTATCAAGAGTTTGAATTGCACGCATAAACATTTTACATATATATATATATATATATATATATATATATATATATATATTAAACAAGTACAAGTATAAATAGAAAATCTCTTAATCGAACTGCTTTCATCTTTACCTTAGAACCAGTTTCAAGTACGGTTTGTATCCAAGAACTTCACTCAAGACAGTTGAACGTAACAATTATGCACAACGACCTAACTTCACTAAAATCAATTTACCAGTTAGAACCTCATTCTAATAATTTGTTAATTACCGCCTTTCGATTAAGTACATCAACAACTGCGTAAAAAAAAATAAATAAATAAATAATGTCCAAGAATACTACCTCCTACAAAATTTTTTGATCCTGCTAGGCAATCTTAAAAGTTTAAGTATAAAATGTCATTAACCGACTCGAGAAACAACCGAACCAGTAACAACCGAATTAAATATGCGAAGCCAACCCTTATTTAAAAACCCCTTTAAGAACTTGAACAACGCAGTAGGGGGATGCGGATTCAATAGATGATTAACATCAATGGCGCGAAAATTCAATTAAAAATCTCGTCTGTTTATTTAACAATTTAAACTGATGATAGTCTGACATTGATATTTCTTCCTGTTTTCGTAAACTGTGTCCGTCAGTTAACCGGATCCCAAATTTACACAGTCACGTTTCCTATGTAGCAGACCCGCGGAAATACATATAAATACAAGAAGCGTTGAAGACGCAGCACTCTCTTCTCGGTATTTCCCAAATACATGAATAAATCGACCAAATTAAATTTAATGATTTCGTTTTATGTTCCATTTGATTTCGAAGTGCAATACGACTTTTATAAGCCGCATCGTTTTCTATTAAAATTTCATTAGTTCATCGTAAAGTGTTAAATATTTTCCGCTTAAATTCTTTTTTTCGGAAAATAATCGATTTTATTCTACTTAATCTATTTTCAGAATTGTGCCTCTTCGCAGATTTGCATTGCAGCACTATTTAATAATAATCTCCTCCCGGTAATTTAAATTTCTACAATATTCTAATGAAATCTATTTCTTTTAACATTATCTAGATACTGAATTATTTAAATAAATTTATAAATATTATTATAAAGAATTATTTATAATGTAACAGTTGTTTACACAATTAATACTTCAGATTATGCACCAAATCAATACTCGTTGGTTCATTCACATAAGAATGTGTCGACTATCTAAAAGTCTCGTAGTATTATATTTCGTTATTGATTCTATATAGTTTAACGATTTTTTTTTATTTGTAGTCTGTTTTAAATATGCTTTGTAAAAGTTTCGCGTGTGGTACGACGTTAACGATTACTGACATTTTAAATCTAGCCATTTTGAGTAAGCGTAAGTGGCTCTATCTATGATGCAAGCGGAATATTTCGAATTTTAATTACGTTCTAAAGATAGCATGAAAAGCCGATGTTTTAAATCATACCTTGTGTATTATTGTATATGCGTATGTGTTTAATCGAAAGAATACAACAAAAAGTGATCGAAATTTCTCCTCCGATAGAAAAATTTGAATCATGTATGTATCTCGAGAATTCACATATTTCAGTACAAACCCTTCTCGCACGCAAATAGTGAACAATAATTGTTAGACATTTGCTCAGCGGTCGCTAAATAAAATTATTTTTAATACTTTCTTTATTCGATATAGCCAAACAAAAATTAACCAGAAAATATCATCAATATTAGTTATACCGTCGAAACTACAGGAAACATCTACACGAAAAGGTCTTGCAAATTTTCCCCAGATACACATAGTTATAGGCTATAATATATGTATACTTGTCAATTGCTGAGAAACCGATAAATCGGTATGCTTACTAAAAATCTCTTTATGTATCTAACACATGGTGGAATATTAATTAAAATTAATCCGCAATTTCTTACTTCGGAATAAAAAATAAAGCGCTTTCCATGTTCGTTCGATACGTGTGTCTATGGGTTTTAAAGACTAATTTAAATATTTTCAATTGAAAAGATTCCACAAAGTCATGGTAGTGATTGGTTAATTACTTCGGTGCATTTAATAAATCAATTTAGACAATATTACCGACTAAAAACTGAAGCAGATAATTTGTTAGATCCGTGCAACTACGCGTGAAAATTTACCGAAAAAATTAAATATGAATAATGTAAAATAAAAAAGATTTATAGAAGTCGAAAAAGGTGCAATAACACACACTAAAAAATACCGCAGGCTCGAAGATTACAAATCCGTGAAAGATGGCAAAAATTAAAGAGAATCGGATTTATAAAAATAATCGGAACAAATAAAGTACGCGAAATGAAGAAACGAAAAGTGCCGCTATTGTTTCCGTCAATTATCGAAAGAAAACTAACGAAGAAAACCGAAAAAAAGAACAATGAAGATATACAACGGCACCGTAATAATATTATCGAAAAACCAGGGTAAAGTTGCAAAACTGATCGACGATATTCAAAGAAAAGAACATATTGAAAAAAAATTGATCGCGCGAATACAAAAATTTCAAATACAAAAGGAAGTTTAGAAAAAATTAAGAGTACACAATAAACGGCAGAATAGAATATAAAGTATCAGAATAGGAAACCTCAATTTACGTAGCAACGCTAGGTAAGGTTATTCGTGACGTAATAATAATGAAAAGTATTGTATGCGAAAAGGGAAAAAAAAACATATATAAAAGTAGATACAGCGTAACTCTATCCAAAGTGGTACTGATAAGAAGATACGAAAAATATTAAATCGAGATAAGAGCAACGAAAATCCGAATTTGGCGCGTTCTTTTTTCCTAGTTGTAGTTACTGTGTATAATATGAATTTTACTTTTTATTTATTTTTAAACCATCGGCAGTGGAAGAGTTCAAATGTTTCGGTAATATCCTTCACGAATTTATATACAGTCAATAATATCGATATACGGTTTTCCTACATCAAACGACTTTATTACTTAATCTTCGGGTTATATTCGATTATCCGAATTTCTATATGTGTGAGTGATCAAATTCACCATCAGGTTGGATAATCGCAGTTTTATCGTATATATAAAAATGTCTGACTCTTAAAAAAGGCCGCAACACGCGACGAAGTGCATTTTCTTGGGTTTAAGGAAAATAAATAACGTTTTAAAATAGTCAAAAAATATACGCACGGGAATATAAAAAATTCCTACCCAGCGTTTAACTTTTTTCATTGTATTCGGAAAATCAGGATCCATTAATGATATTAATGTATTGAGCAGTATTATTAAATAAGTTTAAATAAAGCCAGAATTTCTAATGTTTTCATAATTTATAATCGTATAATATTATGATTTAATCAGTTTTATTATTGCAAATTCATTTTTACATTTCAATATGTTCCCCGACAATAAAAGAGAAAAACGGATATAGGTCTATTACGCTGTTTCAACATTAAATTCTAATTCCTAATCACCAAATTACCAATTTTACGGTATTACGCGCGGCGTCTTCCATCTATTCGGTCTATGTTTCCGCTATTTTTTTATAAAAATTTTTAAAGAAAAATCGAAATTCGAAAACAGTTTGGCTAGATCGCTACCACCGTCTGCTTACATTAGACGAATGTACACTGAACTTGATGACTAAATGAAAGCTAAATTTAATTTTTTCGCCTACTATATATTAATGCCGAGATGGACAAGATACTTTAAAACCTTTTACACTGACTTTCATAAATTTTTATTTACTCTGTCGATAGCAGTTAATGGAACTTAATAATGAAATTCTAATAAAAATATTTCAAATATCATAAACCCGGAATTTAAAATAAACGTAACTGCATTTATAACCGATAATAATAATAATAATAATAATAATGGGAATACGCTTTTTATTCTTAACCGAATAATGATTAATAATAATGATTAATAATAGTAATATAATTAGTTACACTTTTTTTTGTATTATGGGGCTGCTTTTGCTTATTATAGCTCTGGAACTCCCATGTTTAAATTCACAGATCCTAAATTAGCCAGAAGTGCAACTAGCATAAAGGATCGACTATTGGATTGGGTTAGAGCACAGACACAAGAATATAAGGTATATCGCATAAAATTCTGCTTTTCTATATTAAAAATTAAGATGCGTACACATTAACCGCGCTAATACGCCATCTGCTTGAAAATAATAGTCATGCATGCTCAAAAAGTACTTACGCAAACGCGCTTTTTAACCGTTCCGTACTTTTCTTTGCTACACCAGCATGTTGATCAGCCTTGTGTTCTTTTTATACTTAGTGCTGTTACTAACGATAATAACTCCTATATATTCACCGCAAAAATAACTAGTAAAAGTGGTAATGTAATTCGCCGTTTTCCAATATGTACGTAAAGTAACTTTTTTGGGAGGGGAAATATTTATTATTTGTGTGTAACATATTTTTCAGGAAAAAAATAAAAATTATTACAACTTTTACCTTATTACCATATTTAGTAACTCATGAACTCATGATTGGTACCACGCAATAATCTAAAGGAACAAAAACATATGTTTAGTAATTTTACACAATAATGTTCTCATACAAATAAGTTTTTTTTTTTTTTTTTTTTTTTTCTTAATATACACAATACTTTATACTGACATCAAAATAATTTTTAATTGTTTTCCTTTTCAAATGTTATCCTTAAAAATGAATATCTTTCTGTTTTCCCGGTATTACTTTTTCTGATGAAATATTCATTCACGTCAATTAAGACTGTTCATTTTCTGTAAAAAAATTGACGTGAATTTTGCTGAATTTTTAAATTAATTAGATTCGTCTTTTATTTACTTTACTTTAATCAGTTTTTTTTTTAAATGGTAAAAACATAACATGCCTAGATTTTATTTTTTGCTTTGTTATTGTTTTTTTGATTAGATTTTTTTTTTTAATTAATTACTGTTGTTTTATTATTAATGAATTCGATGCAAATGAAAAAACCAACAATAACAAAACCAGCAGCAAATGAGAAAATAAATAACAAAATTAAAAAGTATAATTAATCAAAATAGGCACAGCCCTAGATTTTTTTCATAAAGAAGAGTAAAGTTAACGTAAAAGAAAAGTAAAAATAATCTTCAGCGAAGAAAAAAGTACTGATCAATTCACAGCAAGATTTTTCCACTTAAGGGAGCATCCATTAATTACATGAGAATTTGGACCCCCCCCCCCCCCCCCCCCGTGAGATTTGGCGAGACAGCCCTCCACTTCCTTTGAGATTTACGCTACAGATGTTAAAGAATTAAATTTATTTTCATATAGGAGAAAAATAATACAACGTTAAGGGGTACTACAACGGATTTATTTAAATTTAATACAATTAAAAGTAAAAACAAACAACAATATTACCTTCCCTAATTTTTCTCTCACTCCATGAGCATTCATGTACTATATCAATTTTTTTTTCTTTTAAAAACTTTAAACGTTTTTTTTTTTTATTCTCGAAATAAAAATATTTAAAAGCCATGAGATTTTTTTAGCGAGCAAAATGGGACGCTTCAAAAAAAGTAAAAGTAAAATTTAATAATTTTTTTTTTTTTATTATCTGTATGATAATGTATATTCTTTAAAAGTTGACGTGAGTTTTTCAATTATATCCCCTCAGTTTAAAAGAGATTTGTTTGCTGGACCCCCGAATTATGAGCTCAAGTAATTAATGGATGTCGCCTAACCTCTTTATTTCTTAATTCAACTTTGTGATTACAGGTAAATAGGCATATAATAAAATTTCGAAGATACATTGAAGATGTAAGGCTCATGAGTTAATTAAAAAAAAACATGCGAAATTAGTTCTGAATAATTTTATTGAGTTATTTATTTTATTATTGAGAAATTATAGAAAAATATCGTCTACGAATATTTTAACATATTCGTTTTTAATTTTGTTAATTTATTGAAGTTATACAACTTACTTACATAATTATTACAGCTAAACAACGAATTGTTAACGTCCTTTCCGAATTAAAAGCCATACATATGAGACCCACATGTAAACTGAACAGTGTTGTAAACAATTTAAGCAATTCACATCCACGGACCAAAGGAAGCCCATGTTACACCGATTTATGGTACATACACCTCCCGTTGTTTTGCCAACGTTCGTTCCAGATTACCTTTAGAGTGCTTGTAACTTTTAAGTCTTCAGAGGAAATAAAGGGATAATAATAAATACCATCTAACACGATCTCGTTAACCACACAGTCAGCTACGTCATTCGGTTTATGTTTGGCACAACTAGGCAACCAACTCGCAAAGTGAAATCTGTATTTCTACAGGGATTTCTTAATGAGGGCATTGTAAAATTATCTTTCTGGCCGGTGTGGAAAAAAGTTATTTCGAGAAAAACACATTTAAAATTTTGTGAATATTTACCGATATAGAAATATTAGATACAGCTCTGTTACACTAGGGAGCTGACTTTCGAGATGCTTATTCTGGGAAATACTTAATTCGT
This sequence comes from Icerya purchasi, assembly GCA_039619475.1. Taxonomy (NCBI): domain Eukaryota; kingdom Metazoa; phylum Arthropoda; class Insecta; order Hemiptera; family Monophlebidae; genus Icerya; species Icerya purchasi. The sequence continues at coordinate 291,341,960 of CM077115.1, read as the reverse complement.
TATCAACTTCAGCCGAAAGAAATGATAACAATTCAACATAGTGTTCTCATAATGTATTATAGGGCACATCTTGATAAACCATACTCTACAGACTTACACAGAGCAATACGTGAAGAGAGAAGATCGTAGCTACTTCATTCTCTATAGATCGCTTTTGTATGCAATAAAACTGATTACTAAAAATCCCGGTTAAAGTTTATATTCATCCAAGCTCTCAATGTTTGGCCGGTGAAAATTTTCTTAAACCTGTTTCTAAAAATAACAATGAGGTCAGAAATAAATCCACGATTCGTTTTATATCCTTTATTATCAGCATACAAACAACGAGGAATGTAAGTTTAAAAATTTTCATAAGCAATGGTGTTTTTAAATTATACCTTTCTAGCTTCAAAAAATGTAAACATGTCTACTTCAATTACTCTTCCTAAATGGTAGAAAAATGTCTATGAAATTTGTTAAAAATTCTATCGAAATGCTCCATTTGGTGAGGAATTCTTGAATAATGCAAGCAGAGTGCAACGGGCGTTGTCATGAAAAAGCGCTGGACGTTTTCGTTGAATGTCCCAAATGTTAAAGAACGGTGATACAGTAGTAATGCGCATTCACAGTTTGGTCACGAGAAATATAATTTTTTTGTTCGGAATCGTTCATTGTTACGTTACACAAACACTTCATGAGCCTAATAGTTCATCACATTGAACTAAATCTAGCGATTTGATTTTTTTTGGATGTTATGCAAAGATGTACACTGTAAGATGAATTTAAATCTTACTACTAGAATGACTGGCTGCTACACAACTTGTAGAGTGTATTTAATTAGTCTTTGACCAACCCGTATAGTAAATAACCTGGTAACTTCGAAAATACATTCCAACCGTAATCGAATAACAAAGCAGATAATCTTTTGTGTTTTTAAATAACTTTTCGTTTGTTTTCTACTAAATGAACAATTTAAACATAATTATTTGTGTAAGCAGTTTTCATCTTCCAATTAATTAAAAAATATTACAAAGTAGTATCTCGAACGATGACGTCAAACACAGGTAAAACGTATATGCTTTTTCTTTTATCAACGACGTTTACCGGCTAAGGAACGCTTCATTCCAATGGTAATATTTTACAATGCAGAAATTGAGACGCGCTTAAAGAAGAAAATTTACACTTGAAGAATTACCTAACTCGTACTTTTTTATTTATTTTTCAGAACGTGCAAATAGATAATTTTTCAACCAGTTGGAATAACGGATTAGCATTTTGCGCTCTTATTCACCACTTCCGACCCTACGCATTTGACTATAATACACTAACACCGGAACAACGGAAACACAATTTCGAACTGGCATTCAGAGTGGCAGAGTAAGAATATCATATAGTTTTTTTTCGTCTACGAAACAAATATTTATCAGCTGTAAAATTTGTTAACGCGAAATGGTTACGAAATAAGGACATTCACCAAACATATTGCAGAAATATTAATTATAAAACTAAATAAACGATAAATGCCATACATTTCACCAGTGGCGTAGCTCGAAATTTAACAAGTGTATGTATGTGTATAGGTAGAAAGTCTAAAAAAAAAAAAAAACGATTTTTTTTACATGTGAAAGCAAAAAAACACGAAATTATATTTGTCAATAAATATTTTTCTTTTAAAAACTATCAATTTTACTACTTTGGTCATATCGCTACATTGAAAGTATATTTTCTATTTGTGAGCAAGTCCCCCAGACTCTTGTGCTATACCGTTTTACCACCAAAATTATATCGTTTTACCCGATGCCACACTCCTTCTTATCGTTAACATTTCATACGGCATTTTTATGATTCGTGCAAGCCAGTTTCACCTTTTTTTACAGTTTTAAATACGCGTTGTAAAGCATCGAAATGTTTCGGAAATAAACTAAAACCGATTTAAAATGTGATCTTCTCAACACCGATTTAATAAATAAATGTCACTGGCAACCGTTTGTGTAACGAAAACGTTCATCTTAATACGGCCCGGTGACTACACTGTCCAACTGCGTGCTGCACTTTATAATTTTAATTACAATTTTTACAAAAACGTTTTGATGCCTATGACATATTATGCCGGACCGCAGAATTTAACGGTAAAGATTTGCAACATTTGCAATATCCCAGGCTGTATAATTATTCAGAATAGTCGAGCGAAAAAATCAAAAAAGTTATTATACACGTATGCGATAAATCAACACAAATGGGGGATAATACAATATAAACACTTTTACATTCAACATATGTATAATGTTATTTAAATTAGTGTTGCATTATTGACGACGCGAATTCAACGAAAGTGATAGTGACACAGACATACACTAATTAACTTAAAATGAAACCTTAGCAGAACAATAGTCTAGACATTTAATATTCGCAGTTTCTACATTCGGACACATCACAAAATACGCTCAGCTGGGACTTTGAATTCAGACCCGAGTTCGACAGGCACGCAACTGTGTGATAATAAAAATAGTAATTAATCTCGATTATTCGGAATTTGTGCTTAATTTTTTGACAACGTCTAAAATTACATTTTATAACGATTTTTAATCTATTTAAATCGCGTTAAAAATATTTTAGACTCGCTTAATACCTTGCAAATGCTTCATTACTGACTTATATGTAAAAGCCGATTGTGCTATCATTCTTAAAGTACTCATGTACAAGAGCACGTTACAATTCGAGAGTTTAAGAATAAAAACCAGTATTATACGAGTTATAATTTAAAAAACTAAATAAATAAGAAATATTAACAAATAAATCGCATAAATTTTAAATTCGCGCAATAATAAAAGTAACAGAAATCTAAATTTCGTAATTTATTTTTCCGCTATACGTAAACATTATCATTGTTTATCTGTAATCACAACTAATACAGTGAAGTACCGATTATCCGAAATAATCGGGGATTGACAATTTCGGAAAAACGATTTTTTCGGATAATCGATAATCGTTATAGAAGCATTACACATGTATTTATCGAAACATTATACGTATTTAACATATAAAAGAAAAACATTGAAAATTACGAAATTTAATAAACTACAGTAATGTAATATGTTGTAATGAAAAATAAAAACTCGAATGTCGCATCATGTAGGCCTATGTTACGTATATGTAATTACGTACGTACATATTAAAAATCTTAAATACCTTAAATATGTATTAAAAATAATTAAAATACGTTAAAAAATCCATTTCGGATAAGCGACTTTCGGATAATCGGTACTTCACTGTACTGAAATAAAGCCGCATAGGAAATACATCGTGTACAATTATTAATGTTCGATAAATTTCATTTATATTGTTATTGTTTCCAGAGAGGAGGCTGATATTGTACCTTTATTAGATGTAGAAGACATGATTGTTATGCGAAAACCAGACTGGAAGTGTGTCTTTACCTACGTACAATCCATCTATCGTCGTTTTCACGCATCGCCCGAAGCCAGACGTTTTTAATAAACTTCAACAGTTCCTTCCTCTTCTGCACACAAATAGAAACACCGTTTGTTAAATCGAAAACTGCTACTACACCTCTTCAATTAACACTCTAGTCAATACCGCTACACCCGGCACACATAGCGAAAAAAATCAAATATCTCGTTTATTTAAAAATAGTAATATAATCTACCAGTACTGTATTACACGCCTACACACACTCACGCTTGATACTAATAATTCGAGCATTATTTTGAATAAGAGCGCATTTATTCCAAACCTTTTTTGTGGACTTTTTAATTTTTTAACTTTTTCTACCGTTTTACTATTATCGTTAAAATCTTTTTATTATTACTATTATTTCTGTTACGATTATTACTATTATTATTAATGATTATTATTATAATAATAATCGTGAGAGATCTACTTAAATCATTACTAGTTTATTTAACTGAATTAATATAACTGAATTAACTAAAAATTCACTTATTCTTAGTTAACTTTTCTCATTTTCATATTACTTTAATACGTGATATACATCACAGACATTTTATTAATTGTAACAAACGAATAATTTCGTAATTTGCTGTGCGAACTTATTTAATAAAAATATATTACATATTATGTTACTTTTTTTCTTTTTCTGAAAAGCATAAAAATGCAACCGAATTATACTAAAAATTTCCGTAAATTATATATTTGTTTGGTAGAATATTTGAAATGATAAATTTCATATGTCTATATATATATATATATATCTATTATATAAAGCTGCAAGAAAAAAAATCGTACAGACCGTTCTATACTAGCTAGAGAGTTAATTTTTTTTTCAATCGAAGTATTTTCTTCGTCACATCATAAGAAAATAATAAGACCCTCAAAATTTTAAAATTAAAGGACCCAAATTTCGAAAAATGTTAAAATCAAGTTCTAAGAAACAAATTTTTAAAAAATCCCGCAGCCGGTTCTATGTGAGTTATGGTAACAATTTTCTTTTTAATCTGCACACTAAGGTCTCGTGAATACAGGAGAAAAAAAGATTCGAACAATTTTGATATTTAGGGACCAAAATTTGTGAAAATGCATGCTTAAAGCGGTAACCCCGGAAACTAAAAAAAAGTCCACAGCTCTTTCCATGGTAGTTGAAGGGTCAATCTTTTTTTTAAATGATGTATTTCAATCATTAGAATATAGGAAAAATACGGAACCCACAAAATTTTGAAATCAAAGGACCCAATTTTTGAAAAATGTGAAAATCAAGTTTTAAGCAAAAAAATTTAAAAAAATCCCGCAGCCGGTTCTATATGACTAATAGTATTAATTTTTGTTTTAATTTGCATACTATGGTCTCCAGAATACGGGGGAAATATAAAATTAGAAAAATTTTGATATTTAGTGACCAAAATTTGAAAAAATACGCGCCTTAAGCGGAAATACTGGAAACTAAAAAAAAGTCCACAGCTCTTTCCATGGTAGCTAGAGGATCACTCTTTTTTTTAAATCATGTATTTCAACCGCTAGAATATAGGAAAAATACGAAACCTCAAAGATTTTAAAATTCGAGGGCCCAAATGTTTAAAAATGAGAAAATCTAATTTTAAGAAAAATTTAAAAGAAAAATTGTACGGCCAGTTCCATATAAGTTACGGTATCGATTTTCTTTTTAACCTGTACACTAAGGTCTTTAAAATAGAGGGAAAATATAAAATTCGAAAAATTTTAATATTGAGGAACCAAAATTTTGGAAAATACGCGCTTAAAGCGGTAAAAAAAGTCTACAGCTTTTCCCATGGTAGCTGGAGGGTCACTTTTTTTTTTTAAATGATGTATTTCAATCGCTAAAATATAGGAAAAATACGAGAACCCCAAAATTTTAAAATTAAAGCGCCCAAATTTTGAAAAATGTGAAAATTAAGTTTATAGAAAAAATATTTTAAAAAATTCCACAGCCGGTTCTATATGAGTTATGGTATTGATTTCCGTTTCAACTGCACATTAAGGTCTGCAGAATACAGGAACAATAAAAAACTCGAAAAATTTTGATATTTAGGGACTAAAATTTGGAAAAATGCCCGCTTAAAGAGGAGAGACTGGAAACTAAAAAAAAAGTCCACAGCTCTTCCCATGGTCGGTGGAGAGTCACTTTTTACTTTAAATGATGTATATCAATCGTTGGAATATGGGAAAAATACGAAACCCCCAAAATTTTAAAATTAAAGGGCCCAATTTTTGAAAAATGTGAAAATCAAGTTTTGAGCAACAAATTTTTAAAACATTCCTCAACCGATCTATGTGAGTTACGGTACTGATTTTCTTTTTAATTTGCACACTAAGGTCTCCAGTTATACAGGAAAAATAAGAAATTCGAAAAATTTTGATATTTAGGGACCAAAATTTGGGAAAATACACGCTGAAAGCGGTAAGACTGGAAACTTTAAAAAAGTCCACAGCTTTTTCCATGGTAGCTGGAGGGTCATTTCCTTTTTTAAATAATTTAATAGAATCACTAAAATATATTGAAAATATGGGACCCCCAAAATTTAAAAGTCAAATGGACATGAAAAGTTTGATGGAATTTCTAAATAAAAAATTCAAAGAACCAAAGGAAGAATAAATAAATAATAATATAAATCTAAACATCGATAATTTTAAAACTATGCCCCACAAAACGGTCCAAAATGAGGTTGTAAATTTAGAAGGAAAGTTTAACGAAGAGAATAGAATTAATGAGAAGGTAAGGGAAATCGGTCACATTTGGAATTTGAAGAAAGTATTCGAACTATACTTCTCCAAATGCCGATACGAGAAAAGTTATTATATAGAAAAAAAATTAATTCTGCTTACGAAAGTTTGCAATATCCATTATTATTTCCACATGGTTCAGTTGGTTGGTAAATAGATATGGCAGATAATAAAAATAAAAAAATATCTCAGATAAAATATTACAGTTAAATTAGGGCAAGAATATTTTGTTGACATGTGGTGTAAGGTGGAAGAAGAAAAATTACAGTTTATTAGATTTAATCAAAAAAAAAATCCTACAAACGGCTACTCGAAATGAAATAGACAAATCTATCGCAGCTATAGGAGGTCCAAAACCAGGAAAAATTTACCTTGCAAGCTCATATACACATGTTCCGCACCAATGTTTTTTATTACGATGACGTGTAATCCTAATTGGATAGAAATAAAATTAAATTTAAACGAAAAGCAATATCATATCAATCATCCAGATTTGTGTTGTAGGATATTCCAATTAAAATTAAATCATTTATTAAAAGTTTTAAAGTTAGGTGAAATTTTCGGAGAAATGGTTTATATTTTATACGTAATCGAATTCCAAACAAGAGGTCTTCCTCATGTTCATGTTGCTTTAGGAGTAAAAAATTCGTCCGTATCTAATGAAGAGATTAACAATTTTGTGCAAGCCGCAAATTCGAATTCTACTGGGTGATTTTTTAAAATTTGATTCATTAAGTTTTAACATTTTTGTCCATTTATTTGTTTCTACATTATAAAGAATTTAAAAAATATATATATCTCCAGCTGAGCCCTCATAACAGCTACAGCTTTTTTTTTTTTTTTAATCAACGTCATTTCATAAAAACATTAGAAAAACATGAAATATCCAAAATTGTATAATTTAAGAATACAACATTTTAAAAAAATGTAACAGAAATTATCAATGTTAGTTACAACGGAAACGCAGCAGAAATTCAAATATTTAAACTATGATTATAGAACATTGTGTCATAGACGTTTCCGTGTGAACAGAGTTAATATAATAATATATTATTTGTGACAACATTTATTTATTTATGTATACTGAAGCAGCGTGCTAAACATAAAAAATTCATTATTGAAATCTATGAACATATATAGTTTATGAATTTATGAAAAAACATCTGGCTATTGCGAAGAAATTCTTTGTTATTAATGAAACATCAGTTTCTTTTTTTTTCTTAATACTGAATTGCTAATTTCGTAGTGACCTGATCCTAAGTCAACCGTCATCGCATTGCAGCTGATAATAGTGTTACGTATTGTTTTATATTTTATTATTTCTTTTATACTCTCCATACAACTTTGTATATTATTATTATTATTATTGTGTTGTTTTTTAGCGGTCGACTGGCAAAGAAAGTAGTTTAAATTGTAATTAGAATATATTATTTCACATAAAGTATCGATATATGTCAATGTTCGCACCTTGAATAATTAACCATTAAATTAATAACTAAAGTAGGAATAATAAATTTAAATTAAAAATTAATAATTAAATCTTACGTCTGTGACAAACACCGAGACCACAGTGGCATCCCTGAGAGTCAAAAATAGCAAATAACTTTAGAAAAAAAATGAACGAAATCAATGAAATAGAAAGAGATTACCTATCTGGTGATATTATTAATAAAGTAATTAATATAATTACACGTGATACTTCATACAATCCTGTTAATGTAAATTTAATGGGTATATATGATTATTCATTACCTCAAATATTGGATAAACACCTACAAATTTTACCCGACAAACAAACGAGTTTTATTGGAGAAATTACACATTGGGTTACTTTTTATTTTGATGGTTCTTTAATTCATGTATTCGGCAGTCTAAATCGAGGATTTGTGACTTCTGAACAAAAACTTTTTTTTTATAACTTATTGAGACAACGTTATAATTTCGTACATCATACAGTACAAAAGAAATCTAATGGGTTAGATTGTGGAGCTATCGATATATTTCAACTTTCGCTTACCGTATTGATTTTCTAATTAAACCCGCATACTAAAGTCTCCAAAAAGAATTATAATATATTCCTCTCACATATATAATATTACACTGCTGGCGGTTTCAGTTTTTTTGATATTTTAATCTAAATCCCACTTTTTTAATTGACGTATTGGTGTACTTCTTTTTTCAAAAAAAAATTAGTATATGTAAACGCTGCAGACTTTATGAAAATTTACGAAGTAATACAGTTTAAAGTCCGAAACAATGCTGCGAGACCAATTCCCTAGTATATATATATATATATATATCTATATATATATAAAAATCCCGTGTCTTTATGTTTGTGCAGGATAAACTCGGAATTTACTTAACCGATTTTTATAAAATTTTGAAAGTACATGCAATTTGGTCCAACTCTTAAGAGATAGGATACTTTTTGTTTTAATTATTTACATAAATATTGGTTATATTAAATAATTTAATCAATCAATTAAAAAAAACAAATTTAATTGTTGGCTATTACTTTTTTTTTAAAATTATTTACATAAATATTTGTCATATTAAATAATTTAATCAATCAATTAAAAAAAACAAATTTGACAATTTTATTATTTTTTGAGCACCAACTACTTTTCGTGGCGACTTTTGTGTATCGTGCAATGTTAATCAAAATGCAACCATGTTTATCGCTGGCACATGGTGTTATTATCGATGAATGTAGAATTATTATGTGTTGATGATGCAATAGTTGCCCATTACGTAAAATACATAGATAGGGATGGTGCATGTTTGTTTTCGTCTCTATCTTATTTATTATATAATAATGAATTATTAGGAGTAGAAGAAAATGTATTGTACAAAATGTTTGTAAAAACTGGAAGAGATTTAAGCAATATATTATTGGACTACTTAATGGGGAACATATAAAAATAAAATAGAGTATTTAACTGATATGTCAAATATTCAAACTTTTAGGCCAAAACCGCCGTATAATTTTTTTAAATTAACTGTTTAACTTTTTTTTTAATAATTTGCTACCAGAAATATTAAAATCTTTACTCAACACTGTTATTTTGATTTTATGATAATAAATTAATTATAATAAAACGCTCGAGACAGAGTGGTTGAAAGATATGAGTGAAGATGTTCTCTTAAACGTGTAATTATGGGAGATCACCGTGTGAATATAACTTGATTTCTTCAAAACGATGGCTGTGTGTGTTGTTTAGTTGAGCAAAACTTTTTGTTAGATTACGATGGACAGGTTATAGAAAAATCGACAATCTTCAGCTAAACGTGAAACATGAAGACTATTTTTTGTTAGACGATGATAAACATCTTTCACCCAAAAGAGAGAGGAAGAATCTTTACGTAAATACAATTCCAGATAAAACAAAAACTTTTTAATGAATTTCCAAGTACAGAATTAAACGACACGAGCAAAGCCGTGGGGCACAGCTAGCATATATGTATATACATATATATATATATGTAATTTGTTTTTTTGTTTTCCATTTGTAAATAAGTGAGGAATGCCCGTAGCAAGAAATAAAAAATTAAAAATGTTAAAGACGCCTATCACATTGACTGCTAAATGCCCGTTACGTTTCAGGCCTAAAATAACAACAGAACGTGTAAGCAAATATAGAAAACAACAAAATAATATTTGATATTATATTTAAAAAAGATATGTATACATTTTGTTTTGTTTTCTTTTGTTTAATCGTTTAGATTATTCGTAAGTTAAAAAAAAAACAAAAAAAAACTATAAAAAGGTTATATGTAAAAAGATAAAGAATCGAAAAAATGGACTGCTGCCCCAGTCTAAATTGTCTACCTACCACATCTATTACTATTATCTAGCTGTTCATTCCAGCTGTGTAGGCCCTCATTTTACGATTTCATTAAATTTATTTAAAAAATTTTTAAGTTTCACGAGAATTGAACGGCGCAGGATGATGAGAAATTGCACTTATTTTTTGGATTTTGCTTTGAACAACCGTAGAAAATTCGAATATTGAAAAAACGTTTCCTCAATCCATTAATAGCAGACAAGTCAACATTCAGGCAGGACAACGTCTGCCAGGTCCGCTAGTATATATATATATCTGTACATATGAAATCTTTTTTATTGATTGAATTCTCGCGTAACGTCAAAAATAATACATTGTTGGTTTCTTCGAGCAACGAGTCTCGTCAAATTGAACATCTCTCACATACATGCTCCGGTGAAAGTTTCACCGGAATTCGCCGATACGACAAAGTGAAGCGTTAACTTTTACACGATAATTGTACAAGTTGCGTGATTCGCAAGTCCATTCCGGAGATGCTAGTTTAACGCCTTTCCGGTCCATTCTTTTCTCCTAAAAACGGCATCACTTACCTGATAAATGCACTATATAAAAAAGAAAATATCCTATACATGAAATAATTCTTCGTAATTGCAATAGAAACGAATTACTGTAGAATGGAAAAATATAAAAAAAAGGTTAAGAAGAACGAAGAAAAATTTTCTTTTTTTAAAATTAAATTATATATTAATTACCAATTTCCGTTAATGTGGTTTATTATGTGTTTCCGACCGTTAACTCTTCACGGTATTTTTTCATTTGAAAAGCCGGAGTTGGGGAACCGAACAAAGCGAGGATCGGCGAAGCCCTCAATATGTCTATATAAATAAAAATGCAAATGTTCGTTTGTTCAAAATCTTAAATCTTCAAAAGTTCTTCACCGATTGTTCCGAAATTTTCACGAAACGTTGCATTTGAACGCGCGCGGCGTATTTTTATATCGTTTTTACCTGAAGGTAACACACAGCGGCGTACTTGGGGAGGGCATCTGAAATTTTGTAGGTATTTGATACCGGGACTGACTCAAAGGCACAACAAAACAAGCAACTGCTCAGAGCGGAGATAAAAACACATTTTGCTTTATTTTCTAATTATTCCGGAAATTAGGACAAATAAGCTAAAATTATTATTCATTTCTTGGGACAATTGGGCCCCCCCCCGGACTGGTCTTTTCCAATTTTCTTTTTTTTTTTCATTTTTTGAAATCCCCCCTGAAAAATCGGTTTAAGTCCGCCGCTGGTAACACACTTAAAAATAATTAGAGGGGCATTATTTTCAGTTAATTTTCTGTTTGGCCTGCTAGCAGCGCCATCTGTTGGACATAAAACAAATACACGTTATACTAATGGTGTTTCCACACACAGAGTTAACATGTTAGCTCTCACATACTTTTACGCGGTTTTACTGGATATTTCATCCTCTTTGCGTGCAAAAGTGTTTCCATAACCCGTTAGCGAACTTGTTAGCTTTATATCTGGAAGCGTCATAAACATTGCTCATGCCAAACAACATGCTTTTCGACAGCTATTGTCGGTCAAGGGCGTTACACACGCCACTTTCCGCAGTGCACGTTAAGCTCTGAATTTATTGCACAACGACCGAAACTGGGATATGTACACTAATGACGCGCGCAACACGTCACATCCAAATCAAATTCATGCCTTGTTTGTAATCACATTTATCGTTTTCTCTCCTTTATCTGCAACGTAGTTACGGGAGAAATATGAATCGCACACGGCTAAAGATATTGTATGTCGAATAGAAGAAAAGAAAATTCAAACACGAACACGATGGATTTCACAGCAGAAATGTACAACGAAACGTTGATAATGACTGAAGATTTGTGCTTAGAAATCGCGAACAAAGTTCTCAGTCAATTGAGAATGCCATCACCGAATGTAGAATTGCGTTGTGAACAAATTTATAACACGGGTGATCTTTTGTTGTCATAATTCCTTAGCTAACCCTTGAGTAAAATGCCATTTGCGATCAAATAATGCGAATAACGAGGTTGGAGAAATCTTTTTCTTAGATGCACTGACAGGAACTGGTAAAACGTTCCTAATTATCATATCCATAGCTGTTGCGTCGTCTGGAAAATTGCGATATTTCTACCATGTGAAAGAACTGCTCATTCCGCTTTGAAATTTCCATTGAACATGCAATCCATTGAAACTCCAACATGCAACATTTCTAAAGCATCTGACATGGAAAAAGTATTGCAGAAATGTACGAGTAATTTTATTGTTTGGAATGAGTGCATAATCAAGACTCTTAATCGATCATTGCAAGATTGCGTGGAAACACCAGACCATTTGGGAACGCATTAATATTGCTTGCAGAAGATTTCAAGCAAACATTACCTGTAATTTCTCAATCGACACCAGCGGACGAAATAAATGTTCACCTGAAATACTCTACTTTTGAAGACGTTAAAATTAACTATAAATGTGTATGTGTGTTTAGCTGCAAAATGATCGATCAGCTACGATACTCTGGTATTAATTGCTGGACATTAGGAAAGGAAAGGTGCCGGCTCACCCCAGGACAAATTTCATTACCTCATAACTTTTGTAATCTAGTGGCGTCAAAAGAACAATTAGTTGAATAAGTTTTTCCCGCTATTCAGACTAATTACAATATGAATCACGTTTATTGACTGAGTGAACGAGCTGCCACCTAGAGCAAAGACGTTTACGAACTAAACAGTATTATTCAATCTAACATTTAAAGCGATTCCGTTACAAACAAGTGCGTCGACACTGTTGTGGAAGCGGATGAAGCGATTAATTATTTAACAGAATTTTTGCATTCAGTCGACTTTCTTGGGATTCGACTGCACGTACGGCAATTGAAAATCGACGTAGCAATTATATGTTGCGCGAAATTTATAGAGCAGCCAACGCTCTGCAACAGCATGCGGCTGGCAGTAAAAAAAAATGAACGAGCAACGTTACAGAAGCAACAATCTTGACAGGACCATTGAAAGGTGAACATGCCCTTATTCCTTGTATTCCTATGATTCCGACGGATTTTCGATTTAAGAGATTGCAATTTCCAATTTGATTGGTATTGCGTGATAAAATTAAATTATTCTTTGGCTATTTCGTTCGGTGCTACATACGTGTGTATACAATATATTTGATTTATTTTAAAAACTATTATAGTTAATGTTTTGTGTGAGTAGTGTAGATTAATGTTTATTTTGCTATTGTATATGATCATTAAATTATTGTTTATAATACTTTTATAATGTTTTGGCGTATGTATTTATTGTTATATTTGTCTGATATTAATGTTATATCTATCTTTTCATATTTGTAATTTCTCCTAGTGAAATGTCTCTTGCCCCTAAATTCAATGATGAAATAGAAAGGTTATATCGTACCTTAAAAACCGCATTTCGATGGCCAAGCAGGAACACGCCAATTACCAGCTATTTTTCTTTGGCATACAAGCATGCTATTCGAATGTAGTTATTCGATGTCTAAACTTGTGTTTATATCTCTTCAATCCAACTACCGAGCGGATTTTTTATAAAACAAGAATGAAAAATTTACAATCAAGATAATGTGAAGTTTACGAAAAATATCTGTCCAAAACACAAAAAGCTGTAAAAACATTATAACTTATTGAACGCGTCACGTTTATTTATTTGGGTAATGTGAATAAACCGGTTCGCGGACAAAAGCGCACACGGATAAAAGCGCACATGGATAAAAGCGCACACGGATAAAAGCGCACATGGATAAAAGCGCACACGGACAAAAGCGCACACGGACAAAAGCGCACACGGATAAAAGCGCACATGGATAAAAGCGCACACGGACAAAAGCGCACATGGATAAAAGCGCACACGGATAAAAGCGCACATGGATAAAAGCGCACACGGACAAAAGCGCACATCGATTTGCAGAACAGAAGCTAATTTATTAATTTTTCCGTTCTCGGCAATAGCATCATTTGTGAAAAAGCAAAACTGGACAGTTGCCCCGCAAAGAATTTAAAATTCAAAAAAATTATTGGTAATCAGCGAAAACAAAGTAAAAATAATACAATTTTTTGTATGATTCACTAGTCATTTTTCTGTTTTTTTTTGTTCTTATATGTGTATTTGTTTGTTAATAATCATAGTGTCTATTGATAAAACCGCTAGGAAGTTACCGTATATAAAAAATAAAATTTGTATCAATAATATATTCAGGGGCGTCTCAAGCATCCCAAGTTGTGGGAGTGGTGCATTACCCAAAATACCGATTCATGAATTCATATAATTTAAAAATATTTTTTTTTTATACTGTATAGCTTATATAACAAAATGTTATATGGTGTTTTTTAATGATTTTCTTTAAACTTTTACAATGCGGGTCTTTTATTTTTTACTTCTGCAGTCAAAACTGATTTAGATCGAACTGTGACGACTAAAAATATTTAAAAAAAAAAATTTTATTAAAAGACATCTCACCTTTTAATGCTAAGCCTATAAGACTTTGTAATAATGCTTTACTTTTTCAAACAGTGAGGGTAACTTTTATTTTACACTGTTGTATACTAACCGTTTCTTTATAAATTGTTTCAACTGGTCTGAATTTTCTTAATAATTTTTGCTTTTAAATTAGTATCGAAAAATCCGCAACTCTTTGTTAACTTAGTAAAAGTTTTCATTATATTCTATATCGTCAACCGTTTGTTTGCTTATTTCTTCTTCATCATTTTCATCATTGTTGTTTATTTGACTCTTTGATCGCGGTTTCATTGCTGATTAAAACAACTGTTGCAATATTTTTGTCAACGTTTAATTATTCCTTTGATAATAAATTTCCCGATGATCATTCTAATATTGTGAAAAACTTGAACTCTGTTTTTATTCCGCAATACTTCAAACTTTTGTATTAAGGGAATTTTACTTACTTTCATTTTAATATGATCAGAATAAAATATATAAATATAATGATTGAATGATTTAAAACTGAACAGAATTCGCTGTTAATTAAGCGGCTTCTATTGTAGGTATAATTCTTTAAATTTCTACAAGTCTGTTGTAGTGACCTAAATTGTACGATTCTTGGCTGTTGTTAAGAACTTCGCAATTCGACCATAGTTGCAGACAAATACATAAATTAAATATATTTGCACTTCCTTGTTACTAGGTTAAAATCTTGATGCAGAGGGACTAAAAACGTACACAAAAAAAATCTAAAATTTATTTCAATGAAATAGTTTGGAAATTTAAATTATGGTGAAGTTGTGAAAGAGTTTCATGTAGAGTTGAGAAAAAAGACGTCAAGAACATTATGTTTGATTTACTTGTTACTTAAAATAATCAAATTTCGTACTTTCAGCTAAAATTCATCTGCTTTTAAAATTCATTATTTTTAATTTCTAATATGGGAGAATTTAATTTTTTAAAATAAAATGAGCAGGGGCCGATACCGTCTGTGATTTTAATAATTTAAAATATTTTTACTAAGAATTCTAAACGAAACGGTTATTTGCTTTATTATTATCTGTAAATGCCATTCGTTGTTGGAGAAATTTATTATTATGTTTTGTGGTGAATGTGGTTGACGGGGAGCCAATAAGTGGCCCATAAACGTAGGAAAAAGATGTATAGAAGAAAAGAAATTAAAAGTATTGTAGCAGAAATACAATTTTGTGGGCAAAATACTTTAAGGTGGATAAAAAAACATTAATCATTTGGCAAAATCATGATGTTTTCGTTATAAAACTCTTAATTCAACTATGAGATTTAATGTACTTAATTTTGAATTAATAATAAAATTGATAATGTTGAAGAGGAAGTTACGAGTCATTTACTGGGTAACTTACCAAAGGAATTAAGAGACGAATGTAATTTGAATATATGGAAAGACAAAATAAAAATATGGTTGATTGCGTGGTGCAAAGAATGAGAAATGGATAGTCATAGGAAAGGAACAGCGATAAGACGGGTAATTGATTGAAAGAGTAAAGAATTATAAATGATTTAATGAAAAAAAAAAAAAAAAAAAATGCTCAGTTCTAGCTGCATTACTTATGGCTTATGTGTAAATATTGTGGTACGATGTGCGATAGGTATAAATGTTGTGAATTAAAATTAGACGTAGAGTAGTAAAAATAGAAGTTAAGTTGAATTAAGTAATTATATATAAGACGAATATGATGTATTAGACTTAAGATGTATATAATGAATAAACGATATAATTATGTTGGGAACCCACAGACGGGCAATTGCCTTGTGGGATCCGCAAATTATTTAAAAAAAAAAAAAAAAAAAAATATATATTTTATTGAAATTAATAAAAAAATTTTAAAATGGGCCGAATTTGAAAACAGCAATAAGCATATTATAAAATCTTTAATTAAAATATAAAATCTCCGAATTTAATGAGTCCGACTTTAAACGTATGTATTTTATTTAAACTTGAAAAACTCTTTCATCGACCCTGAAAAGGACAATATGCATTGAATTAAATGAAGCAAATGTTATATTTTATAATAGAAATTAATTGCGAAATAAATTTCGATTTTCGTTTTTATTTTTTAAAGTTTAATTTTGATTACAGTTTGACTGTTTTATGAGTATTTATTTTATTTACTACATTTTATCAAGAAAAAAGTAACATTAATGAAAACAAACGGTTTCCACTTATCGTTGTATGTGAATGATCGGAAATTAATTTCAGCGCTCAAATGCTCACAAGACGGTGACAATAAAAAAAATGATAAAATAAAATGACCAGATTTGAATGCAGAAGGCAGTACATTTTATGATTTAAATGCAATTTTTGAAATACTTAAAAAACTTGTAAAATCTTCGCAAGAATTGAGAAGCATTTGCACGTCAATATGTAAACGTTCTATATGTTCCTTCAAAAATTTAAAGTTACATCTATTATATCTATTATTAATTTGATTCAAGAATTATTTTTTTTACTGGAATTGTAAATATTTTTCGAAAAGGTTAAAAAATTGAAAGAATTTTAAATAAGTCGTCATGAATACAAGAAGTAAAGACTTCAAAAACAGCTCTGTTTTTTTTAAATCGAATGTTATAAAATCTACATCACATGTAGTCTCCCCAGGGCTTCATCACAACTTTTTAGCGCACAACGCACTTTGTATTTGAAAAATCAGGTTCGGGATTATGAATATTTTTTACAAAAAGAACCAGAGAGTTGATCAATGCAGAAATTAGTTTATCATTTTTCATTTTTTGAAATATTTTTACCATACTTCGAATTAGTTGCGTAACATCAAACTTATTACTGAGTTCTCTGTTCGATGATTCCATTAAATTTTCGATTTTAAGCATGATACTTTTAGCAAAAAACAATGAACAAATAAAATCAAAGATTAACTTTTTTTAAGCGGACTAAAGGTATAAACATGTGTTTTACTGTCAAAATCTTTATTTGTTTTAAAATACGAATTCAATTTTTTAAAACAACTCTCAGCCTTAACATTGTATTATAAAGAACTTAATCATTTGAAAATAACGTTTTCTAGTATTGGAAAGAATTTGAATTAAAGTCACTGTTGTCAGCCGAAATTTTAAACTAACGAATTTATTGTTTACACAAAAAAAAACACAACAGATGATCGACGAAAATAAAAAAAAACAAACAAATCTACTAAATTCTACTCTTTATTAATTTTTCACGCAAATTAACAGAACATAACTTTTACAAACAACAAATATATGCATATATAAATTGATAACAACGCTTTATATATTCGAACACCTAAAGGAGACACGTTTTCTCCCGCAAACAAAACACACAATGACCCATACCAATTCGCTACATACGCGTCTCTAAACCTAAAAACTACTTGATGCCGACCACGACAGCCATACTGTCCTTAAAAAAATACATACCAACGCTATTCTGACAATATGGCAACCTTTTAAATTTAGGCGCTGGCATACAATTATCAAATAAAACAAAAATATAAATATTGCGGCGAAAATAATAGAAATAATAATTAAATATAATCGGACCTTGTTACGCAAAATTAAAAATTATGAATCTTAAAAGCAGATGAATTTTAGCTGAAAGTACGAAATTTGATTATTTTAAGTAACAAGTAAATCAAACATAATGTTCTTGACGTCTTTTTTCTCAACTCTACATGAAACTCTTTCACAACTTCACCATAATTTAAATTTCCAAACTATTTCATTGAAATAAATTTTAGATTTTTTTTGTGTACGTTTTTAGTCCCTCTGCATCAAGATTTTAACCTAGTAACAAGGAAGTGCAAATATATTTAATTTATGTATTTGTCTGCAACTATGGTCGAATTGCGAAGTTCTTAACAACAGCCAAGAATCGTACAATTTAGGTCACTACAACAGACTTGTAGAAATTTAAAGAATTATACCTACAATAGAAGCCGCTTAATTAACAGCGAGTTCTGTTCAGTTTTAAATCATTCAATCATTATATTTATATATTTTATTCTGATCATATTAAAATGAAAGTAAGTAAAATTCCCTTAATACAAAAGTTTGAAGTATTGCGGAATAAAAACAGAGTTCAAGTTTTTCACAATATTAGAATGATCATCGGGAAATTTATTATCAAAGGAATAATTAAACGTTGACAAAAATATTGCAACAGTTGTTTTAATCAGCAATGAAACCGCGATCAAAGAGTCAAATAAACAACAATGATGAAAATGATGAAGAAGAAATAAGCAAACAAACGGTTGACGATATAGAATATAATGAAAACTTTTACTAAGTTAACAAAGAGTTGCGGATTTTTCGATACTAATTTAAAAGCAAAAATTATTAAGAAAATTCAGACCAGTTGAAACAATTTATAAAGAAACGGTTAGTATACAACAGTGTAAAATAAAAGTTACCCTCACTGTTTGAAAAAGTAAAGCATTATTACAAAGTCTTATAGGCTTAGCATTAAAAGGTGAGATGTCTTTTAATAAAATTTTTTTTTTTAAATATTTTTAGTCGTCACAGTTCGATCTAAATCAGTTTTGACTGCAGAAGTAAAAAATAAAAGACCCGCATTGTAAAAGTTTAAAGAAAATCATTAAAAAACACCATATAACATTTTGTTATATAAGCTATACAGTATAAAAAAAAAATATTTTTAAATTATATGAATTCATGAATCGGTATTTTGGGTAATGCACCACTCCCACAACTTGGGATGCTTGAGACGCCCCTGAATATATTATTGATACAAATTTTATTTTTTATATACGGTAACTTCCTAGCGGTTTTATCAATAGACACTATGATTATTAACAAACAAATACACATATAAGAACAAAAAAAAACAGAAAAATGACTAGTGAATCATACAAAAAATTGTATTATTTTTACTTTGTTTTCGCTGATTACCAATAATTTTTTTGAATTTTAAATTCTTTGCGGGGCAACTGTCCAGTTTTGCTTTTTCACAAATGATGCTATTGCCGAGAACGGAAAAATTAATAAATTAGCTTCTGTTCTGCAAATCGATGTGCGCTTTTGTCCGTGTGCGCTTTTATCCGTGTGCGCTTTTATCCGTGTGCGCTTTTATCCATGTGCGCTTTTGTCCATGTGCGTTTTTGTCCGTGTGCGCTTTTGTCCGATGCGTTTTTATCATGTGCGCTTTTGTCCTGTGCGCTTTTGTCCGGTCACCGAATAAACCATCTCAAACGGTATGCAATGTGAGCTACACAAGGTGATAAATAGGGATACGTCTTACAACTCTATAGATATTAATGGTCGCTGAAATCTGAATGTATATTGTCTAGAAAAGTAGATATATATAATTGGAAGATTGCCATGGTAACTGTAACGACGATATGGTTAATATTTTCAAATCGACATCATTCCGAACTGGTACAACCTCCCATAAGAAGAAGCATATCAATGTAATCAACCACTGAACGGAAGAACGTCATGATCGGAGCGAATAAATTTCGTATAGGTTTATAAAAACTATTCATCACAACCAAATGATTTATCCACGCTAATTTATAAACTTTATTTCCACTAAGATATAAGTAATTTTAGCATATACCGGCCACAGGACATTCAACTTATTTACATTTATTTCAACCCTAATTTTAAGATTATGATAGTATTAATATTTTTTACGATTTTATTATCTTTTTTTTTTCGAAGAAGATTTTGATAATTCAGCGATGACGATGATCAAAAAACTAATTTCACTGGAACATCTGGTCAATTTTTGTAGGGCGAGTAGGTTTTCTAATGAATTTTTATTTAATTTCTAAAAGAGATTTAGGAAGTTTTGCACGCGTCTGCTTGATTAGAACCCTTTTCTTCGATGGTCGGAATCAAGCCGTTTTACTCGAACGGTAATAGATGAAATTATCGACGATTTTTACGGCGTGATTTAATAGTCGAAAAATGAATTTATTCGACGGTAGTTTTGGGTACATACGATTTAACAACATTTACAAGAAAATGATTTAAATTGAACGTTGTTTTAAATTTTGCTACTACATCGCCGTTGCGATCCAAATGTAAAATGGATACGGGTCAAAACAGGGCAGTTCTACACTGTGCAAGTATTAAAAGCCGCGGTAAAGAACTATTCTTTATACAAGTTCTTCCAAAATTATTCTTCGTCAAAAAAATATGGTGATTTTGAACTATAACTTTTAACAATTATTTAAAATGATCAGAACAATTACGAATTCTAATTAAGAATCTGTTTTTCATCAGTGCCAGGCACAATTTATTACCACATTAATATATGTACCAGTTAATTGAAAAATTTTAACAGGAACATTTAACTTGTTATCAACGGTTCTGTGCTACTTTTCGAAATAACATAATGCCTCCAGTAGCCCGTATTACTGAACTACAACGACGGAAGCAGGCAATTCGAAGACTATTACACTTTTATTATTATTTAAGAATAGTGTTTACTTATTTAATTTCTTTAATTAATACGTATACAGTTTTAAAGTGTAATTAACCGCGTTCTAAGTATTTATCGAATGAAAAGAACGGGAGTTGAAATTACACGTAATCTCGTACAATTCATAATGCTAGAGACCAAAATGTTTAATAATCGATAAAGAAAAAACAAAACAAAACAAAACATCAATGATGTAGGTATGACAAAAAATGAATATGACACTAAAAATTTTTAATAAAAACGCAATATTTTATGTAAGTTTCGAAAAGTATGCTATAGGAACCAAAATATCTGAAAATTAACAAAAAAAAGTTCACCGGATAATGTAGGCATAACAAAAAACTACTATAATACGGTAAAATTATAATAAAACGCAATATCTCATATAGCAAGCCAGGTTTCGAAAAATTTACTATAAGCATGGACTTACATTCTATCTAAGTGTTTTCCATTTACAAATTCTAGACATTTTCCTTCGACATTTGCGATATCACATTTTTATGTTGTATACGAGGAAATTAAATTCCCCATTATTAAAATACGATTTTACATACCATAAATTATTTTTCTCTAAACTGAAACAGCTGTTTCAAGATGCAGTCGACAATATACGTATAAATAAAACATTGAATTTCATTTAGTTAAAACTTAATAAGGTAAAACATTCGAGTTTTATTTTCTAATCGAAAAATGTGAAAACCATCAAAACTAGCCCTTCTCTTATATCTACCTCTTTATTATAATGATCTATGTCGTCTAATTGTATTTTAAAACACTTTTTTTTTTAAAATCAAACTTCATATAAGCTTTCATATTTTCCGCAATTCCGTTTTAATTTTAACTAAAATATATACACCTCCGCAATTTCACATACTGTGATCATGAACAAGACTGTTTGAAACTAGACAGTGTTTTATTTTAATTTTTCGTGAATTTTTTATGCTACATTATTACTTGAAAACTACAGCTCTTTCAAGTTTTACTATTTATTTATTGCCTGATTATTTTAAAAATTACGTTTGCGACTTCCAAATTTATCGAAATTTTAATTACCATTTTAATTTAAATTCATTTTGTGTTAGAGAGCTGTAATAAAGAATGTAAAACTTATTTTCGCTTCTCTTATTTCCCGAATTAATACTGTTCAATTTTTCTTATATATATATATATTATTTTTTTTCGACTTTGGCCATCTGAGGACCACGGAAATATTACACGAATAACGCCAGCTACATTTCGTTCCTCCCCATTTTCTTTCGTTTGTTTGCCCAATATTCTTTCATTTTATCCGAGTGCGCTTTCTTCATTTCTTCTGTCCACTTTCGCCCTGTTTTCTTCACTGTGTCCTTCCATATATATAGGTTTATTGCGTCTCTATTTGAAAATTGTATACACGATAACCTACTTTAGATATAGAAAAATTTTCGTAAGATACTGTATACTATTTTACCTTAAATTATAAAGAATGCAAATTTATCGTAATTTTTTAATATCTTAAACCTATTTGTAAATTCCAGTTCATAAACTTCCAGTCGAAGTGAAGATTTAACACATGTTGAGAAAAATGACGCTGAGATTTCTGTTACAACCTCTGCATAACATAAATTTCTAAAAGCCATCAATTGCTTCATACTCATTATCTTCGTTTTTTAGGATATAAAACGAAAATTGATGTCAATTACTTTTTTAATTGACCCAAAATAGTGTTTTGTCACATTACATGGTGGGCACTCATAATTTTTAAATTCCCAGAAACAGGAATTTTTCCAGTCCAAATCCTCCCGATTTCTTCATTACTAGGATTGTACAAAAAGAAGAATGTTTTTTTTGTTTGTTAATAATGATAATATTTAACCGCCGCAGCGTATTTCATATGAATAAAACAGAACTTTGTAATTTATTTTGAGTAAAGTACAGTAAAAAATGCATTCACTTTTAACGTTTCAAGTGATTTTTTTCATATTAAAAATATCGTTTTTAACTACTTTTCCCTTTCTTTCCCGGTTTTATGACAAACTTTCTTCCTAATTGGGTGGCCACCCTGCATTAAATTCTATGTGTTCACAAAATGAATAAATGCCACATAATTTCTCACTAGTTTAGAAAGATTCCGCGCTATAGGAAAACTTAAAACACGAAAAACATTAACGGGCGCATATACGTGAACAAGTAAATGAATAGAAAATGTATTACTTAGTTGTTTTTTTTTGGTTTTTATACAAACATATATGTAATAAAATATGAAAATCAAGAAAAATGATGCGCTAACCGATGCATATTTAATTTAAAAATTAAAATGTTTATTATTACAATAACGAACATGAGATGAGAAAAAATAAATAAAAACTTTTGCTACATATGGTTTACTCGAAAATTTAGTTTACTGATGCTTATTTAGGTATTTTATGCTCCGAGAAAACAATAATTATACTACTTTATGTAAAACAAATCCTTTTTCTTTTTTTTCTCTTTCTACAATTGTGTTATAACTCGCGATCTAAGAAACTCTTCAATATGTTTGGTTTACAACGCTCTTTAATTACTCCTTAAATTACCATTATTTTTAATAAAAAGTACAAGGATACGAACTAATTTAGTCTTTAGTTAAATCTTACATCTTTGACAAAATTATTTGCCAATAAAACTGTTATTCGTGCATCGTTAGTATTTGTTTTGTTATTCTCAGATACGATTTTATACCTGAGATACTCACTAGCTTCATATATTTGTTATTCTTCTTGTAATTTGACTGTTTGATTCTATGAATTCCAACATATAACGTGTCTTTGTCATACATACTATTATTAGTAGCACTAATATTACATTATTAATGTTAAATTTACTAATAAATTGTTTTGCCAAACTAGAAAATCAATATTATAATACTAACGACACTTCTAAATTACTATCACTCTGCGGCGATCAGTTCCCCTTCCTTCAAATATTAAATTTCTGCCCCATACTTTCATTAATTATGAGTTTAATAATGTTATTAATTCCCCATTTCCTTATCACGCATGTATTTATACTGATGGTTGCAAAAGACCTCAACCAGTTGGAGCTTTCATCCTGTTTCGTACTCACCAATATTCAAAATCCTACAAATTACCTAATCCATTTTGTCATTTACCGAACAGAATTAATTACAATATTTTCCATCCGTGATATTAACAAATTGCTAATAATCTCTGATATTTTTAATGTATTATTATCAATTTTCTCACCAAATTGTCTCCCGTTTTTCGATTCTACTATTCTTCGTATTCCATACATTGTCTCTACATTAACTACTTCTGCATCTATTCAAACAGACTTCCCCTCTGGATCTCCAACCATATTGGGGATTAAAGGAAATGAAAAACTGGACCATTTAGCATGTTCGACAACTTCGAATGGCAATCCCATCAGTAAATTTTCTACTCATAATCTCTTCTACTTCTCTAGAAAACTGCATTTAAAATTTTGGATTGATAAGTATATTTTTTCCTTTAATAATTTAGACTCCTTCTAGCCTGCTATTCAATCTTCTCCATTTGGTTTATAGTTCCAAAACTTTCTTAACCTTCGTCGTTGCACCGTAACATCATTGGGCCCTCTTCGATTTATCATTCTGCACTCTCTACTTCTCGATACCGTTTCTCTCCCTCTCTGTCGCCATTCTGTCCTCTTCATTTTCCGAACCATAATTTTGTATGCGATGTTAATCACGTGCTCTTTGAATGCTCTTCCTTATCCTACGAACAATATCTGCCCTATTCTAGACTTCTACTCAGTATCTCATCTATCGTTACATTTCCTAAACCTCGTATTATACGTATCCTTTCTTCTATTTTATATTCAATATCTAATAGTATCAAAATCTAAATGACTGCAAAATAATTAAAACACTATAATTTACGATGGCCTTGTGCTGGCCTAGTTTTAAAAAAAAATAATAAGTAGGAAGCGAGTGATAGCTACCCATCAGTCATAACGTAAATGCACAGTTACGATTATACAACTCCAATCATAACGTATGAGTAATATCCGTAAAAGTAAAAACGAATGTAGAACATATATATGAATGCCAAAGCATTAATTCATAGACTTCCATAAACAACACAAATAACATTGCTGATGAACTAGCCTATTAAGTATAGCTGATTTTTCGAAATTACGGACAACTTTTCGGAAATAATATTATTTTACAATAAATCTAGTGAACTAACAACAATCGTAAAAAACATTTACTAACATGTTTAATTTTTTTTGGAAAAACATTCGACATGTTAATTGAATGAAAAATTGAAACCGAGCTCATTTACAAGCTGAAGGCAATAGTAAATTTAAATAATAGTAGTTGATGCACAATACACATAGAAAACTCAAACAGGTATAATTGATTTAGTTATCAAAATGCTGACATACAAAAACGATGCGAGATCTTTTTTAATTAACAGATATATACGTATATACAAATAGTAAATCTATATGAAATCCTACCAATAATATCACGGCACGTTTAAAAAACTGCTTTTCTTTTTGGAGCATTCAAGAAAACTGTGCACTAAACTATATATGCTAATAACATAAGCAGAAAAGTTCCCAATTCATATTAGGTAAACTTATGGGGGCAAGGCAAGAACCTTCACACGGTGCCCCTGGACAGCGATTTAAGATCAAGCGAATATACAAGCAAGGTGAATAAGGAAAAGTTATTGAAGAACCTAGCGGAAAACTTCAAACTAATAACACTGATCAATTCTAACACCACCGAGACGCGTCCAAAAAGAAAGTCAAAAATAGACTCAACTTAGAAACGGGCCTTTTTAGGGCCAGCTCTGACGAAGATCTCCATAAATATTGAAGGTCTGACTAAGGAAAAAGCGATCCTGCTGGTCACCCAGTACAAAGAAGATAAATGCGATATTCAATGCATTCAAGGAACTCATGCAAATGATTTAAAACCAGCTACATGGATAGGTGGAATGAAACTGATTGGAGAGATACCGCACCAAAACACGGTAGTGCAATGTATGCGCGGAACAATATTGAAATAATCCCTGTCGAAGTCTCCACCATGGCAAATGTGGAAATTATTACGGCAGAATTGACCGACTGTACGGTAATCTCAGTTTATAACCCCCTGGAAACGTTTTCAGTTTCCGCGATCCACCGAATTTGAAAAAAAATAATGCGAAAATCATTCTTGGTGATTTTAATAGTCATAGCAGCCAATGGGGTTATCAAAAAACTGACAAAAACGGTAAACAAGTTGAATTATGGTGAAAAGGTTATAATTCGGACTTGATCTTTGTATCCGATAATATAAGTAGTCGGTGCGAAAAAATTGTGCAACCACCTGTTCCACGGACGCAACATAGACCTTTAATGGTAAAAATTTTTGTCGCAATAAAACCTATTTCAGTCCCCATTCGAAGAAGATTTAACTTTAAGAAAGCTGACTGGAATCAGTTTCAAAAGCAACTCGATTTCCGAATAGCCCAAATTGAACCTAAGCAGACAAAGTACGATGAGTTTATTAGTATTATACAGAAGTGTCAATAAAAAACAATTCCCCGTGCGGGTCATAATCAATACTTTCCGGGACTGAATGCAGCCACGAAGGACAAGATGGAGCAGTATATCCGGTATTATGACATTAACCCTTTCAGTGAGGAAACCGTTATGGTAAGAGAAGAACGCTTCTTCTTTATAGCGCCATACTCAGCTTCTGAGTGTCGGCGACTACCTATTCGTAAATCTCAGCTGTACAGATATAAGTAGTGTACTAGGCAATTGTTATATGCAACGCGAGTGTACACGCACAAGACTTCATTCGGAACTGATTGAGTCGCTTGTTATCGCGCTACAAGTGCAGTCCCGTGTATGTTTGCTGTGTACTTGGTATGCGTGGTGGTTTGCCGTTGCCTTCCACGTAATTATTAGCGAATATTTATAATTTAATTCTTTGTAATAAGTTTTGTCGTCGCCCGGGATCGAACCCACGCCCTCCGTAACGGAAGCCAACCGCTCTAGCAACTAGGCTATCGAGAACTAGTGGAACTAATTTCTGAGGAAAGAAACAGGAAATGGATGGAACTACTAGAGGAACTGGATTTTAGTAAAAACAGTTTCAAAGCCTGGCGGTTAATCAAAATACTAAACTGTGAAAATAGCAAGAAAACGGTCAACTCCAAAGTTACCCCAAATATGATAGCTGGGAAATTGGCGCTGAACAGTAAAGCTTATCACGTTACCAGCTCACAGGAAGGCTAGTTTCGTGATAATTTTTTTTTTCTTTTTTTTTTTTATGTGGATGCCTAAATCGGCCGAGAGTATTTCACACACTCGCACTCACTCAATAAACCTGGCTTTTTTTTAACCATTTTGTTTTATTCTTATTCTTCGATTCACAAACACGGAGAGAAAATGCAGCTGCACCAACAAAAACGAATACATTCACAAATTACAAACTATGCCGCACATAAATCAATCTCACACTCCCATAAATACAAACATGTACACATTTTTTCGAATTATTATATAACAATAAAGAAAACAAATAAATAATTAAATCTGGCCTGAATTATCGTCAGCTCTGCAGTCCTCCGGTGATCTCGTCACTGTCGCTCCTGGTTCGCCAAGGATACAGGTTCTGCTTCTTGACTAGCTTCAGCAATTCAGCTGCTGGTTGACTATTTTATATTTTATCGTGACTAAAATCCTTTTTTTTTTTTTTATTTGATTTATTTTACGTACGATTACCGCGATACATATACGAACGCTGGCTACAAAAGACGATTACTCCGATATACATATGAATACTAAAATTGACAGTTATTCCGCTACACATAGAAATACTGACCAAGCGACGCGTTTTGTATCGACTTGCGTAAAATCCGTCTCTCAAGCAACTCCGCGGCCGATTATTCTTTTCTCACTTCTTATCGCCATTCCCCGGCAATCGTTTCATTTACCGAATATAAATTCCCTTTTTGATTACCAAGAAGTTGCCAGATGATCGGCTATATTCTTACAAATTATTAACGTCAAGGGAATTTCTGATTTTAAAGTAACTATTTCGATATAATTCCCTCGCCTGCATTCTGAACTGTTTCATTATTTCTTATTTATTATAAATTCAATTTCTTCTCGACCCTATTTATCGTATTACGATATATCATCCCGTTCTAAATAAAACTTTTTTTTTCTTTTCTCGACCCTATAGATATCGTAACACGATAAGCTCTAGGCAGGATCAAGAAGCCTGAAATTAATTGACGACTAGTAGAGCTAAATCACCTCGATAAACCATTTACAAATTCTGAAGTTACGGATGCAATAAGGATGATGAAGAGCAGGAAGGCGGTCGGCTCTGACGACTTGCGGGTAGAACAAATTAAAATGTTTAGCCCAGGTACTTATACAATGGCTCACCACTTTGTTCAACAATATTGTTCGACTTAAAAGAATACCAAAGAGATGGAGAACAGCTCACGTTGCGGCAGTACCAAAACCTGGAAAACTCCCAGAGGAACCGCAAAACTATCGCCCGATATCATTGCTCTGCCACTGGTCTAAAGTTTTTGAGAGACTGCTAATGGACCGGATTATAAACACTGTCGACAGCAAGCTCATTCCCTAACAGGCTAGTTTCAAGTAAGGAAAGAGCTGCGTTAGCCACACAGCAAATTTGGCCTAACACATCGAGGATGGCTATGAAGCAAAATGTGACTGCACAGGGCGAAACGTTCGAAGAAGTGCAGGTGAAACTGCAAAAAACACTTGATGAGGTAGATGAACATTTTACTGAAAATGCGCTCCGACTAAATCCAGCAAAAACTCAGATTTGCGTTTTCCACTTTAAAAACGCAAAAGCAAAATGCAAACTAAAGTTATTTTGGCATAGGAATCAACTCGAGTATTGCGAAGAACCAAAATATCTCAGAACTACCCTTAACCGATCGTTAACTTTTCGAAAACAATGCGAAAATCTTAAAATGAAAGTAGAAGCTAGGAATAACTTACTACGAAAATTGGTATCTTCTAAATGGAGAGCAAAACCAACGGTCCTTCGCACCTCAGCGTTAGCGCTATGTTTCTCGGCTGCTGAATACAGATGCCCCATATGGGGAAGATCGGTGCATACTAAAAAAAGGTTGATACCTCGATAAATGAAACGTGCCTAATAGTCACTGAATGCAGTGCTTAAAACCGGCCAAAATGGATAAGCTGTATCTTGCCTGTGGCATAGCCCCGCCAGATATTCGACGATCCGTTGCTACTGATGCAGGAAGAACAAGGAGAGACAAATTATAGGCATCCAATGTTTGATCAGAAGGCTGGAATATCACGACATAAATCCCACTGCTCAAGACGACTGGATGAGCTACCAGAAAAAGCTCGCGCACAGAGATGGACGGGAAAAGGTGGAAACGGAAGTAAGTTGAAAGAAGAACTGAACCCGGTGCGCCCGCTAAGTTGGCGTAGCTGGAAAAATTTAAACCGGCTTCGCTCTGGTTGCGCCAGAAACTCAGTGAACTTACTTAAATGGGGTCTGGCCGAAAATGATAAATGCAAGTACGGGGAACAGCAGAGCCATGGACACTTGTTTCAGTGTAGCTTGGTGCCTTTAGACATTATGGAGAAAGACCTATGGAGTACAGAGCTAACTGACGAAGCAATAAAAATGATTGATGTAGGGACTGATAGCGTATAAATCTGCTGTATATCAGTTAACTTTATTTTATTTTATTCATTACATTTGTTTCGTATATATTAGTCCTCAAGCGTCTCAGACACGATAATAAATAAAAAAAGGTAAACTTATTTGCGTGTTTATTTGTTTATTTAAAAAAAAAAAAATAATAAGGAACTAAGGAATTATAAAAACTATTT
Organism: Icerya purchasi; assembly: GCA_039619475.1. NCBI lineage: Eukaryota > Metazoa > Arthropoda > Insecta > Hemiptera > Monophlebidae > Icerya > Icerya purchasi. The sequence goes on along the minus strand of CM077115.1, from coordinate 291,312,136 downwards.
ACTGTCATTACCATTAGTCCATAATTTAATGTGATCAATTACTGCTTTGATATTTCTTTCAACATCTACATCTGTATCGCTAGAGAGTTTATGTACAATATTTGGATTATACGCATTAAATGCTTCTTCATAAGAAAACTGAAATATTTCACATTCCACATTCTTGGTAATTTTTAAGTCATTATATCCTCTATAAAAAAAAAAAAAGAAGAAACAAAAAATTAAATCTGGTAAAAAATTGTAAAAATAAAAGTATGATTTATAAAACAAAATATTTAATTTTTTAAAAACATATCTGCCACATTTATTTGGTTTCATACGTTGACAATATCTGTAATTAATGAAGATGAATGTTATTTATTTTTCGAATTTATTTTACATTCTGCGTATAAATTCTGTTTTTCATTAATTTAATAAAAAATAATAAACGATAGTATAATAATATTTCTCTTTTTCCAAATCTTTACTTTAATGCAATAAATGTAATTATCTAATATATCAAAATTTATGTTTTTTTTTCCTTTTTTTTAAATTCGTTTCTATACATACAACTTGAAATACTGGATTATAAATAAAATACTAATTATTACTCCAATCGGTTTTAAAACTAATAAAATGAATCAAAATCTATTTTTATTGCCAGAAGTATAGGTTTTACTTTTGCTATACTTGATTTACAAAAGTGCATTGTATTTAAAATAATTATTAAAAATAATTGTTGGTATAAATTTTAATAAGACATTCAATTTTATAAAGGTGAGTTCAGTAAAAATAAAAAAAACTTTTAGAAATGCAACTATTTGAAGTGTTCATTACTAATACCAAATACGTTAAAAATAAGAAATATACTTTCATAGAAGATAAATATTTATAAATTATCACATATAATTCGAATGTATTTGTTGAATATTGTCCCAGTTTCAGTTAAAATACTTCTTTGTACCACGAGAAAAATATGTTAAACCCTTTGATGCCCTTTTCTATTACGAAACATTTTCACTGTAAAATACAGATAAAGTCTGCACAAATATAGTTTGATTTCAAAATTAAAAATTAGCATATTACTTTATTATGATAAAGATTTTTAAATTGTTAAAATACATGTACACTAAAAGGATCGATAAAAATGTCACAAAAATGAGAAGACACAAATCTGAAATTTACATAGAATTCACGTATAAAAACCAGTTTATCTGAAACATGCTTGAAAATACAACATAAACATAGCAAAATGAAAATTACTTTATCCTACAAGTGAATATATGAAGAACTAATTTAAATTACCGTTCTTTTAATCGATCGTACAAAACGGTATTATCTGTGCAAAGTACAAATACTAAATCAAACCAACGCTCTGGAAACAATTCACTGCTATGATATTCCACTAAGTTACCGCCATCAGCCATTAATGGTTCCATTTCATCTAATAACTATAAAAATATTTCATTATTGTATATAAAATGAAAATTTTAATTTTAATTATATTTGGACGGACACTTATAAAGGTTTGAATTTGTTAATGCAGTTATTATTGATCTCCAATATGAAATTTTGACAGCTTTTTATTTTTCTGTCACATTTACAAAAAACCATATAATACATAAAGGCTAAAAAGTGTAGAAATAAACGAAATTACTACTTTTACCGTGTGTTTATGTTACTGTAAATTAACTGAATAAGAATAAATGGCAAGAAAAATTAACTTTAATGCTAAAAAACCAATTAAAATTTATTACTAACTTTATCTTCATCAATTATCATCGTTTCCAATTTATCATCATATCCAGAGTAACAATTTGCGTTCTTAGCGATACTGCTTACTTCTAAATATCGTAAATCGTAGTTCTTAATAATCTCCTTACATAATGTTGATTTTCCAACACCAGGCGTTCCTTAAATTAATACAAAAAAACAAATAAACATTATTTTTGAATTATTTCAAAAGTGCCTATCTTTTCTAACCCGGGAAAGTAACTTATATATAAAGATAAATAAATTTATTACCTGTAATTAGAATATTTGGTTTCCGTTGCACCATATTAAAAATTAATTCGCTTTAAATAATATATGTGTACACTGTTCACACATCGCTCATTTTAAAACTAATTCGTCAATTTAGCGATGAAACAAAAGTGTTCGCTTATATACATGTATTACAATACCGCAAAGCATTTCATTGGAGCTTCGGATGTAAAAGAACCGCGGCATCGCAATATGCATAAATGACGTAATTTAAAACATGCTAAATGACATTTAAGCTTTAAAAAATTGCACACCACTATTAATAATACACTTAGTTATTACAAGAGCTAATATTATTACAAAATATAAAATTTAGAAACGAAAATAGATAAAAAAGTATATATTATTATTATTGTTTAGAATAATTAAATTTTTAATAAAGTAGAGATTGATTGTAAATAATATTACTGTAATAAAAAACACTTAACATGGACGTTTTTTATTATTGAAATAATCATTAATTTCATACGTACATAATTCTAACAGGGTTTGGAAGTCAGACAAAAGCTAAAAGTTAAAAGCTAAAAACCCATTATTTTCATGTTATCATTTGTATCATTTCTTATATGCTTCTTGAATATTTTAATATTGTTTCCTCAAAAAAAAAAGCGATAAAATTATTATTATACACTTCCTACTTGTTGAACAATAATGAATTCAATTAAAAAGAAAAAATAACCAATCCGGAGCAAGAATTTTACAAACTTCATGGCATGGCTTGTGAGCAGCGCTTGAGAGCTAGTCGAAAGCTAAAAGTTAAAAGCTTAAAATCAATCATTTTTCAGATGTTATAAACTTAACTCAAAAGCCATATTTGAGTTTCCATAATCTAAAAGCTCAAAGCTTAAGGTTCATTCAAAATTTAAACAGATAAAAGGCGAAAGCTTAAGCTGTAATTTTAAAAAACCTAAATTAAACTATATTTTCGGCTTAAGTTTTTTTTACAATAAATAGTAAATATAATGAAGATTGTAGTTTGTGGTACTATTTTTTAGGTTAGTTAGAACTTGGAAGATGTTTATTGCTTAAATAAAGATTTTTTTTATTTGTTGTCCACAAATTGATTTTTACATTGAAGTGTATATATAATTAATAGTAAGCTTTAAACTTCATTTTATGTTTTAAAATTTCATAGAAAATTAACAATTTTGTGGTAACTTTTGCTATATTAAATGCATGGGTTTTAGTTATGAATTCTTTTGAAATTACTATTGATTTAGCAGATACATTTTCTTACACTTAGATACAAGCTGGAGTACTTGCAGGAATACATTTTTATTACTAAAAATAATGGTATGATCTCACTTAGGGAGAGCGCCCATCTAAGCGATACGATTCCGATACGACAGCGATTTTAAATCGTAAGCGATAGCAACACGATTCCGATACGACGTAACGCCCACTGAAGCAACGCGATTTATCCGCTGGAGAAGCAACTTAATTTATGATGTGGTGTGATTGTGCAAAAAATGTCATATTTTTCTTCGTTTTCCTGTTCTTTTTTTAGTGAAGAAGCAATGTATCGTTAGTAAATCTTAACAATTTAAATCAAAAAAGAAAACAACGTTATTGAGTACATCCATTTTTTCAAAAGAGTAACAAAATAAACGCTTTAATGTTTATAAAAAACTGAATATATACTCGGAAAAGTTCTAAAGTTTTTATGGAATGAATAAGGAAACGTTTAATTGGTTAGTAGAGAAAATTGGCCAAAAATTGTAAAAAAAAACACCCATTTTAGAACATTTATACACTGCAGAAACGTATTTTAATCACATTACGGGAAATACATTTGTTAATTATGTTTGATCATTCATTACTTTAATTTTAATTTTTTTTGTTTTTATATTTCTATGTTTTTGAGTCCGTCAATTATAAATTTATTTTACCAACTTCTATAAAAGTATGTTACATCATTAAATTCCTTATTAATCCTTCCTACACAAAGTGCAGGTAAAAATGATGCGATTAATGTTTGCATTCTTATTATGCGGCATTGTGCTAGAATTTGGCCTTGGCCGTTTAAGAGTCTTTCGCGACATTCTTTATGTTGATATTAATCACCTCACATTCGGAAAAAATCGCTTCGTTTACAAAAAAATTCCTATTTGTTTGTAGTAGCATCTAGCAATTGATTAAAAAGTACCCACGTTGTGTATAATGATATAATATTTTGCAAACGTTTAGTTTTATTTCATAGAGATTTCAGCTGTTTCTTGTGTTCGTAAAATTCTATGTAAGTCGGTCTCGTTATGAATTTAAATTATCTACATACAACGGAAAATATTCTGAAGAAATTAGAACGACAGCATACTGAATCTGATTTAGAAGAATCATATTCTGAAGAAGATGTGTCTTCAGATACAACTATGGTTTCATTCACCCCAAGGGCGTAGCCAACCGATGAGCCGAGGGGGAGGGCAAGATGATAGATAGAGGATATAAGTTATAGGAAAAATAAAATTTACAAGTTGTAAAAGATTAATATTTTATAAATGGCAAATTTTTCTACTACTTTATTATAAAAGTCTTCCAAATTGTCCGTGATTATGTGCCTATGAATACTCATCATGGCCAGTTGTCTAAAATGTTTCAAGGCCCCTGGGGGGGCAGCTTCCCCTTGCCCCCTGCTCCCTGCTGGCGACACCCATGTTCACTCCAAGAAAAAATAAAAATGTCATTGTTGTAAATAAAATAATAAAAAAAATATATATACTTATAAGTAAGTTCAAATTTAAAAAAAAAATAAAATCGAAATAATTATACTCGAATTGATCTTTACACGATGTATTCGAAAGTAGTCAATCCTGAAAATAATTTGTAAAGATCCTCATGCGCTCCGGGTCACAAAACAAAATATCGGTACGGCGAAACAAAAAAAAACGAACTAACGAAACAACGAACAAATATTACCGATACAAATTTAACCCATCGTTAACACAATTTATTATACAAAGAAGAAAACGGAAACCTATTAACACCTGCATACACATCTACGTGACCAAAGCACGCACAAAACCCGTCGCTAGAATCTCACACGCGCAACATTTGCAATTACCTGTAGCAGGTTATCTGACTGACCCAAACAAAAAAATCGCCATGCCGTGTAAACAAAGACCGACGCTGCATAAACTAATTTAAAATATAAGATAATACGAAACATATAAAAATAAAAATATAAAAAAAATGAAAAAATGTTATCGACAACAGTTAACAACCACGCACTTCACTGCGGACATTGCTCCCACAACTCAAAAGCTAGATGTAATATTGTTTTACAACTCCACGAAAGGTGGTGTAGAGATTCCTTTGATCAACTTTGTCATGAAAAATCGACCAGACGACAAACAAGACACTGGCCACTTCAAATTTTTTATGGTGTATTAGATTTTTCTGGGATCAATGCTTATAAAATTTATCAATTCAATTCAGCAAAAGAAAATGGCCAGTTGGTTTCGAGAACTTCATTTCTAAAAATTCTTGCGAAAACTTTGGTAGAACTTCATGCGAGACTAAGCGCTCAAAACTGGTGCTTAGCTACAAAGCTTCGGATTTGTATAAATCAGTTTTTAGAAACCACGTCTTCCGTTTAGTGTGAAACACCGTCCACATCAAAGAAACGAACCGAAGATGTGTTTTTTGTAGTAAAGCGAAAGATTGTAAAGCAGATAAATCGTACCATTATTGGAACAGATCGATATGTGGAGAAAACAGAACATTCAAATGTCCTGCTTGTATTTCAAATTTAGAAATATGAGGTATAATAATCCATTATATTATGACTTTTTTGACTTTAATGAATTTTATTAAATTTCTAGTTTAATTTTGGGTTATTCTTAAATTTTGGAACATGCGAGATTTATTAAAACTTATCCATCGAATATAATGTGTTAAATTTTTATAAGGAGTTATTATACTTTTTCGTGTATGTTTTTTTTTTTGGTGGGGAGAGTGGTCACACAATGCGAGCAAGTTTGATATTTTAATGGTACCCAATATGAATAATACTAAAATTTTCATTAAAAATAAATACTTGTGGCTATAAACAAATATATTTGTGGACCGGTAAAAAATACCCTCCTTGTGTAAGAAGGGTTAAGATTTCATACAAATATAACGTATGAAATTCTGATTGGATGGTTTAAAAATGCTAAAGTTATCATATATATTTCATAATTCAGGGGTGGCTTTACTCTTTTAAGAAATGAAATAGACAGTAAAATATTGACTCATCATTCACAAGAATTTTTTTTGAACTTACAACTATGGCATAATAATAATCAAAATAAGAAATTTATATAAAATTTTCAATTTATTGTTTCTCACTGGTAATTGATGACGCTAGATAATTCATTTCTTTCATGTCTTTATTGACGTTTTGCACAACCCTGTCCGTCTTCTAGTCGAATTTAGCTTCCTCAGTGAGTGTGTTATTATACTTGATCAAATGTGTCACTCAATTTTTGCTGGATCGTCAACGCCATGAAAACTGTCGATCTCAAGCATTTGGTCAGATAAATGTAAGATTGACCCACCAAGCTGCAGATCATTCTTGATAAATGATTGGAACAAAGGCTGATCTGTCTGTGCCAAATTAAATAAACACGATGGATTACGGTAGTTTATTGTCTTGTTGGATATGTTTACCCAACTGGTATTCAACCTTAAATGCCGTTGATATCCCTACATGCATTGCAGTTCTCACATTATCATCTGGGATGGGATATTCTTGGTCAGCATAGTCTTGTTGAAGCGGTTGGTCCATCTCTCTCGTCTCTTGTAGAGTTATAGTGGTTAATTGTGTTAACATTCAAAGCGAGTTTTTCAAAACACATTTCGTGAATTTCAAGTGTTACGTATACATATTTGATTTAATAGTTCTTTTTTTATATAATATTTCATGGCCGTAGGCAAGACGGGGTTTCGGGGGTCCAACTCCCTGAAATGTTTTGGATTTTTTTTTTTATTAAGAAAGAAATTACATTTGATATTTAAAGAAAAACAAATAAAAATATTAATAAAAGAAAAAAACATTTGCTACACAAATTGAAACAAATTTGATTGCTTGTTATTCGGTTTCGGTTATTTTTATCCAACTATTCAACTCGATGCACCGATCAGTTCATGGAAGTACAATAAGCATTTCAAAAAAAAAAAAAAAAAAACAAACAGTGGAGGCAGAATTTTTATTATGTTCCAACATGATCTTATGCGTTTTGAAAGGGAACGGAAGTTTCAAGTTATGGTTGTTCGATACATCCGTTGAGACTCACGCACAACAAATAGTATCAAATGCTTACTAAAAAAAAAAAAAAATCTTGGGAAAAAAAAATCTTGGGAAAAAAAAATCTTGGGAAAAAAAAAGAAATGGTCTGCGTACGGTTGTTGAAAACTGAGTGTGTATAGCTGTTTTCTTTTCCTTTCGTTTTTATTGTAAATAACAGAAAATAAAGAAAAGAGCGTTTTACCAATCGGTTTTTCTGTACTCTTCTTAACTTCCTGTTTCAACTGATTTTCTCATTTATTAATTCTGTTTACGCAAATTGCGAGGCAGACTTTTTTGTTTCATTATTGTATTCATATAGTTTATTATAGTATTTCGAGTATTGTTTCCGCCTTTGAACCAGTTTTCAACATCATCGCTTATTTTGAATTTACTTCGTACTTGTTTAAATGCTAAACATTCTAGAAAGGTATGGTCTGGCGTATCTGTTTTAATTTCACATATTCTACAGTTATCATTGTTTGTTACTTTGAATCTTTTAAGGTACGTCTGAAAATCTCCGTGACTGGTTATGAACTGTGTTAGAAAATAATTCGGAACCAAGTCCTTATTTTGTAATCGTTCTTCTTTTCTGGGAATTAATTTGTACGTTCGCCGTCCTACTTAATCATTATCATATTGTTCCTACCATTTTGCTACGTATTTAATTCCAATTTCATTGATTCCTTCTTTTAGTTTTTTTTTTGTCAAGATTTTTCATTTTTAATGCTTTTATCTCGTTTGCTTTCCCTAATTGCAGTTCTATGGATAGAACAATATGATTATTTTATGAATGATACAATTTTGAAGAAAATTAGTAGCGTAAAAGATCTGGTGTATTACTTGATTCCAAGTTAAGGTTTGATGACCATATTCGACAAATAACTAAAAGTGAGTCGTATATTATCATTTATTATTCGTCGCTGTTCACTTTTTTAGAATTTAAATAAAATAATTGGTTGTTTATTACTCGCATGTGCGGTCACAGTTGGAATATGCAAATATTGTTTGGAATCCTTCTAATAAGGATCACATACTTTTACTTGAAAGGGTTCAAACGCGTTTTTTAAGATGGCTCTATTTTAAGTTTCATTATAGTGATATGTTTCCATTCAATTACAAACAACAGTTGAAGGAGTTCGGAATATTCACATTAGAAAATAGAAGAAAAATATCTGCTGTGTTATTTATACATAATTTATTGATTGGTACTATAAATGATGTTAATTTACTTTCAAAAAAGTTGGGGGTTCCGAGCTCCCAGATTAACGGCCAGAAAAATGCAATTATTGCGCATGTACGCAAGAACAAAGCTATATACGAATTCTCCCCTTTTGACTGCAGTAAAAATAACAAATTATTTCTTAATGAACGGATCGGAGACTGACATGTTTTATACTAACATGAATAAGTTTAAGCAGATGGTTGAATTATTTTTTTACTCATTGAATTAATTAAAAGTGTCCGCAGTCTACCCTCTTCCATATATTAACGATATACGAACAATTTTAATACGTAACTTATATTAATTCGCTTGTGTCACATGGTATTTGCGTCTGTATGTGTCATGCATGTATGCGTGTTATATGTGGTCGGTGTGTGTGTGTGTGTGTGTGAATGGGTGTATTCAAGTGTGTTTCGCTTATGGTTTATGTGTTGTTATATATTTATCATATATGCATGTATACAGATTTAATATATATATACTGTAATTGGCTTCATGCTGTTGTGGATACCCCTATTAAATAAATAAATAACATTCGTTGCATGGGAAGAAATTGTTTTGTAAGCAGATATTACATTTATTAATATTTTCCTTTGTTCTGATTTTATTTTATTTCTGTTCTTTTGAATATTCTACTACTGATCGGAATAAGGCTGAATGTAGAATCCTTCTCTCCTTAAATTTGAGCCCAAAAATATTTCTGTGAGGAGCAATCATCTTGCAATGTTTTTTTCTAATTTTATCTAAAATATGCTTGATATGTCTACTAAAATTAGGATTTTCGTCAATTACTATTCCTAAGTATTTCCTTTCATTCTTGCAAAATAATTTATCTCCTTCTATTCTTATGATTCCTTCTATTTCTTTTTTAATTTTAAATTTATTTATTTTCCTAGTTATCAAAAGAATTTTAATTTTTTTTTCTGATTTAAACTTAATCCTAATCTCTTCAGTTCTTAAACAATAATCCTGATTTCATCATTGATATTTGCTGTTTCTTTAATGTGCTTGAGGCTCTACTATGAGTAGAAGATCATCCGTATAGCTTATCAATTTTATGTTGATTTTGAGCCCTGCTGCTTTATGTATCTACGCCATAACTATGTTGAAAATTATTGGAGAGAGGATTGATCATTGGAGCACACTAGCTGTGAGTTTCCGATCATATATAACCTGTTCGCTGCTGTAAAATCTTATTATTCTGTTGTTTAAAAAGCTTTTAATTAATCTGATTAGGCCCGACTGAATTTTGCTTTCTTTTAAACAGTTTAAATTTGACGACCATTTTATCCTGTCAAACACCCCACTAATGTCAAAGTTTATTAATAGAATTAATTTATGATTTTCATTAACATTATTTCTGTATGTTTCAATTATGTTCATACAGATATCCCAATGGCACGTTCAGTAGATTTTTTCCGTATGTATCCAAATTGTTAATTGTGTAGACATTCTTTTTTTTGAATCTGTTTCTCAATTTCGTATCTCATTATTATATTTATAGAAATAATTAAATAAAAAATGTAATATTATGTTATTTAATGTTACGTATTGCATATTGTTAGGAATGCCTCCCCTCCCCCCGAAATGAATTCCTGGCTACGGCCCTGTAATATTTCTTTGCCATTTTTAATTTATATATAATTGTACATCAACTTACGTTTGCATCAATCAGTTCTTATATTTGCATATTTGATAAGGAAATTTAATGATAATGGTTAAATAGACAACTATTAACTGAGTGTAATTGTAAACATTATGTAAAGATCGTTTACCATCAAATTTTTTTTAAAGCACCTTAATTACTTCAAAAATCCTGTGTCTCAGTTTATCATAAGTGTACAAATAATAGACAAAAATTTTTCTACGTTCGAGAGTGTAATTATGGTTCCTAAGATTGTTATTAGTTGAATAATTTGTTGTATTACCGTAAGTTATCTTCTAAACTTTATTTCCCTTTAATTCTTTATTGCATATTTTCGTTCATCATTATTATTACAAAATTCCTCTTAAAAAAAATCCTAACCATATAGGTATATTTAAATAATAACTGTAATGCTTTAACTATGCATTTATTTACCGAGAACTTCTTTTTTAATATTCAAACCCTATGTTGGAACCATGATTTGCAAACCGTTATGTACTGCATATAGAAGATAATTTCTCAAATTTTTATCGTTAATCGCTTTTATAATAAATTGTTCATTCGTTCTCTCGCTTACTGACTGATTGCGTTTTAAAGTTCGACGATGTTAACAATCGTTTCACGAAAAGAACACGTTTTGCAGACATCGAGCACAGGTAAATACTATTATTATCACCTGTTATTCCGCCGTAATATGTAGACGATAACCGCTATCATCTGCAAAGTGGTGACCCTGACGTGATCCGGTAAAGTTTCAATTTTCTCTCTCGTTTTTCTGTTGTAGTGCTGGAAAAAACCCAAAACTACAGGTTTTGCGTATTAAATAACACGCGATTTTCTACAGCCGGTAGAAAATATGATCTTCTTCGCCGTAATTTAATCGCTCGATCGCGTTTCCGCCGAAAAAGGAAACAAACATTTTTTTTTCCTCGTCCCTAAAACACCGATCTAGTTCTGTTTTTGTGTTTTTTTCCCAACCGACAAACCTCGTTTCGAAAATGGCAAATCGCGAAGAAAACTCCGGGGGCGGCATTAGCAGCTCGACCGATGGCGCAGCAGAAACGCAAACGGCAACAAGTTCAGCTAACGCCATACATGAATTTCACGGAAAGGCCTAACTGCCGAAATTCATCGTACAAGACCCCATACTATGGTTTGCGCTGGTCGAGAATCAGTTCACTGCTCATAAGGTAAACGATTTCACGCAACGGTTATACTTGAACGGCCGACCTAGATCCGAGCACTTTAATGTACGCGTCCGATATTCTAACTAACACCGATATCACGACCGCAGAGCAATACGTAAAGGATTGCGTGTTTTCGATTTTCGCTGAGTCCGAAGACAAAAAGTTAGATCGTGCACTAGATGGTTTAACACTTGGAGATCGGAAGCCATCTTGGCTGTTACAGGAAATTAGACGATTAGCTGGCAATAAAAGTACCAAAGATGCGTTGCGGAAGCTGTGGATCAAACGACTACGAATTCACATACAAACGTTGATTACCGCGAGTGTTGGATTCGAAGTTAATGGAAATTTTCACATTTCGGAGTTAGCTAACAGAGCTGATTTTTCAGGGCCCAGAAATGCTAATTGAAATCAACTGGACGATCTAAGGTGAGCTGTCGAAACCTCACCATAAAAATTGACGCTGTCGAAAAATGTGCGAATTCGGTAACACACTCGCTTTCTGTTTCATGTAACCGTACTAATGTGAATACCACAAACGCACTTTGTTGGTATCATGATTGTTGGGGACCTAAGGCCCTCAACCATCGTTCCGGTTGTACATACCCGCAGGGTACAGTCGCACCCTCAGGAAACGTGAATCCCAGAAATGTGTGAATGCGGTCGATACGTTTCTGGGTTTGTACCGTTTATTTGTACACGATCGCCTACAGAAATTAACATTTTTAATAGATTCGGGTAGCTACTTGAGTATGCCTCCCGCTAAACTTTTCCGCGGTAACTGTTCGCCTACCACAACCGTCGCATATTCCGCTAACAATTCTGCAATACACACGTATTGGGAAATGCTTCTCGACGTCGATTTCGATCTTGGTAAACCATTCCGTTGGTCTTTTACTATAGCAGACTGTGAAAACACGATCATTGGCGCCGATTTTCTCGCGAATTTTGACCTTTTAATCGATTTGTCCCGGAAACGACTTGTTCGCAGCCCGACTTTACTCAGAACACCCGAATTAGTTCAGAAATCGGAACTCGTTTCTATAACACTGTTAACATCCGACATACCGCACCAAGTACAAACTTTATTACGCCGACACCCGCTTTGTTGTCCGGGAGCAACTTTACCCGGAAGCCGCAACACTCGATAGAACACGCTATTGAATCAACCGGACAACCGGTTCACGCGGGACAAATACCGCGCCGCGAAAGCCGAATTCGAAGAACTGATGCGCCTCGGAATTTGTCGGCCGTCAAGTTCAACATGGGCCAACTCATTACTAAAACGGTGACGGTATCCGATCATGCGGCGATTACCGAAACTTGAACGCTCGGATCATCCCTGACTATTATGCAGTCTCACACATTCGGGACGCAGCAGCACAGTTAGGGTGCTGTTCCGTTTTCAACACTATCGATCTAGTCAAAGCTTACCATGACATTCCAAAAACAGCAATTATCACCTCATTCGGGTTGTCGAATTTACTGACACGAGTTTCGGATTGCGAAACGCCTCGCAGACGTTTCAGCGCTTCATGCATCAAATCCTACGAGGTTTGCCGTTCGTGTTCGTTTACATAGACGACATATTAATTTTTTCGCGCTCATACCAGGAACATATTCGACACCTGGAAGCGGCTCTTCAACATCTCGCGGAAAGCAGTCTTGCCGTTAACGTAGCTAAATCCCATTTCGCGAGTCCTTCGGTTTCCTTTTTAGGACATTTAATCGACGAAAACGGGTACCGACCGGATTCCACGCGTATCAAACATTTACTTGAATCTCCCACCCCACGAACAATTCAGCAGATGCGTTGGGCAATCGGAACATTTCATTTTTACCGCAAGCATATACCGCAAGCCGCTCATAAGCTCGTCCATTGCGTAAACATACTCCGCGAACACACTAAGAAGAACGACCGAAGAGAAATAAAGTTGGACGATTTAACTTTACAAAGTTATAACGCCTGTAAAGAGACGCTGGCAGCAGCGACCGTACTCGCATACCAAAAACAAGACAGAAAATTAGAACTGATTACAGATGTGTCGGATGTCGCCGAACAAATAATCAACGGAATAATAGAACCTCTCAGATTTTTCTCAAAAAAACCCAACGAAACTGAGAAACGATGGTCAACGTACGGCCACGAATTGTACGTGATTTACTCGAGCATTTTTCATTTTCGTTATCTGCTGGAAGGATAAAACTTTGACATTGTTACCGATCACAAACCGCTAGTGTACACTTTCGCTACCGTGCACAAAAACGAATTGCCCCGACGAATACGGCAGTTGGAGTAAATATCGTTGTACTCCATCATCATCCGACACATCACCGGTTCCGCAAACCAAGCAGCTGATTTTCTTAGCCGAATTGAGGACATCAACTACATGGGATTTGCATGTATGCTTGCGGAAGAGCAGGCAAAGGACGAAAAACTCCAAACCGTACTAGCAGATCCGTCAGCACCCTTTCAAGTACAATTTTCTTACATCGCCGGAACCAATCTCGGATTAGCATGTGATATCAACCACGGCCGGTTACGTCCGATTGTGCCTGTCTCGCAGCACCGACGCGTTTTCGATCAATTACACGGTTTGGCCCATTCTGTCCCCTTAAAACTCATGCAAAAGCGGTACGTTTGGCCTGGAATGACAGCACAAATTCAACGATGGTGCCGTACTTGTCAGCCATGTTGGAAAGCGAAAATTACGCGTCACACAAAAACTGTCTTTGGAAATTTCCTGCAGTCGCAGAAATTACGACATGTCAACGTCGACGTCGTAGGCTCCTTGCCTTACAGTGAGGGATTTACTCACGTTCTGATTGCTACTGATCGATTTTCGCACTGGGTTGAATGTATCCCCATCTCTGACACATCCGGATTGACCATCGCCGAAAGCTTTTTCCAACAATGGATAGCACGTTTTAGTTGTCCTGAAATCGTCACCTCGGATCGAGGAACCCAATTTACGGGAAATCTCCTTCGCAACCTGGTCCAGCTACTCGGAGTTGACCATATCCGCACAGCGGCATATCATCCGTAAACGAATGGGATGATAGAACGTCAACACCGGCGACTTAAACAGGCACTAAAATTCCACAAAAAATCGTGGACCGATGCCCTTCCACTGGTCCTATTAGGGCTGCGCGCCGCGCCCTGGAGTGATTATCCAAACTCCTCGGGCGAAGTCATGCTCGGCACGCCATTACACTTGCCTGGAGGAGAACTGTTCGCTTCAAATCCGAACCCACCACACGATTTTACAGGTTACTACAACAAGTTACGCAACCTGTTTACACGCTTTCGTCCGGTACCCGTGCAGCACAAAGCAAATCAATCTCCTTTTGTGCATCGCGATCTCTTCACTACACGCAGGGTATTCCTGCGTGTAGACCGCGTACGTAAGCCCTTCAAACCGCCTTACGAAAGGTCGTACACCGTTCTGAAACGGCAAAAGAAATATTTCTGCATAGATCAAAATGGTCGCCATGTTACGGTTTCGATTGATCGATTGAAATCCGCTTTCGAACTCATCGACGAGTTCCCGGAAAACAGCGACCCTGGCGCTACCAAAACAACATTATTCCCACAAACCTTGGCAGACGCGCACAGTGTTTCATCAGACTTTCGCAACTGGGAAGCGTTACCCGAAACCTCCGATATAAATGTTGACCAACCTTCACCCGATGTTAACTCTGAAGGCCAAATGACGGTATCCACCGCGGCACCTCTACAAAAAAGCTACACGCTCCGGGCGAGCAGTAAACAAACCCGCAAGCTTCGTTACTGCGAGTTTTACTAAAAAATTATTATTTTTTTCTCTTTTTCGTTTCGTACGGGTTTTAACCTATCGCTAGGTGCTCCGGCCTATTGAGGGGGGAGAGTCTTGTGACTGCACTGGTTCGCATCGACTAGCACTCTCGCTTATCGACTGATTGCGTTTTAGAGTTCGACGATGTTAACAATCGTACCGTGAAAAGAACACGTTTTGCAAACATCGAGCACAGGTAAATACTGTTATTATCACCTGTTATTCCGCTGTAATATATAACCGTTTTCATCTAAAAAACTTTACATGCAGATTTAAAATCTGTCGTTTTGATAATAATGTAAAGTGATTCAATTAAATAGCTTATATTGTAGTGTTTTAATTAGGATTTTAAGTCAATCAAATTACACAATTAATTACAAAATCCAACCTAAAAACTAAAAATTATTATGCTTTAGTAAAACATTAATTATTTAACTTTTTGTACAAATTATTTAATTTTGATCCTACATAAATATATAAATGTACTATTAGGTCTTGTATAAAGTGATGCAAAAGTTTGGAACAAGTTCAGCGTTATTCATAAATCTAATATGTATAAATTTTTATTGTTTCAATATCTGTAACATTTATACAGAGTTTAATTTTTAGTCTATATTAATACCCTAAGTACAGGCCCGTGCCCAGAATTTTGGAAAGGGGGAGGTTTTGAAAATTTTCTTTGAATATTTATTTTATAATATATTTTTCACTAATATTCGTACTATTAATAATTTCCATAATTTTGATTTATATATTAATAATTTACATAAATGAATTAGCCCGTATATGAACATTAATAAAAATTACATATGTTATTAATTATACACGTAATAAAAAATTTTTTGCATAAAATATTAATGAAGTACCTAAAAATATGGAGCATATTTTTTCTTTTTTCTTTTAAAAGTAGTTAAAAACACCCTAAAAAATCATCAATATTTATTTTAAATTTGTGATTTTTTTCAGATTTTTTTGTATTTATAATAACTATTTCAGTTCTCATGAGGGGGGTTTAACCCCCCCCCCCGTGGACACGGCCTTGCCTAAGTATTTAACTCGTTGCCGATTAAATGAGTATCACTTTATTACATAATAAACTTTGTTAACACAGAAGCCTATATTAACATCGAAACAAACGACTAATGATAAAAATAAAAAACTAAATAAAAATTTGATAATTTGATCGCAAACTATTATTTCTTCGCTCAGCGAACCCGCTGCAATGAGCAACTGAAAAAAACACATTTCACATTCCTCGCTGCAATGGGCAACGGGCCTTAATGATCGAGAATCACTAAATGAGTATACTGATTAATACAAATTTATTTAATGTTATTCTTGTTTCTTTCGATTTTAAAACTGGATGTATTAATTTTATAAGAAATTTGACTGTTTTAATACTATTCTATATATGAAATATTAAACTTAACGATAGAAACATTAATACCACCAAATGAAAACTTATTCTGTTTTCATTATATTTTAAAAATGAATACCAAATAATATAAGAAATTGTGACCATTTTATTATTATTTTAATTTGAAAACGTTTATAACATGAATATTATGTAAAAGTTAATGATAGAGCATCACAAAACAATTATCAAGGCTGATTTAAAATTGATTTATATATTTTTTTAAAAATTGAATTACACGAAACAATATTAATGTAATCAATATTTTAACTTTTTATTTCTGTACTAATGGAGTAATGAATTTACAATATAACGAATGCAATTTTTGCAAATAATGTCGTCATTCACGCATCTTGGAAAGTCGCGAAGGTCTCCTGCTCATCAGTTTCGCAACTTATGACGTTTAAACTTTTTCCTGTTTTATACGATATTTATCCACCTGTATTAAAATCTGCTTGCAGTAATAATTTGAGTTGATTCTTGGAACTGTTATTGTTCATATTGCGTAGTTTACAATTTATCTTAATTCAGTTACTGTCTTAATTTGTTATAACTGTTTGATAATTGCGTTAATTTCTATTGTTGTTTGCTGTGATTGAAATCTATAAAAATATATTTTAAATATGGGTTTTTTTAAGTTTGATACTGTGCTTACTTTACCACTAAAACCAATTGTTCTATCCTGGTTGTTTATGTGTATGGTAGGTTTTTTTGAATACATAATTTGTAAAATAAATCTCAGTATATATGTTTATGAATTTATTATCATTATCAACTGATTTTATGCCATTTGTAATTCTCGCCAAACTTATGTTGGATATTTTTTTTTGTATGTTGTAAGGGTTTGTATTTTAATTTCAGATGTAGTACTGCTATTGGAAATGTTAATCGCGAATAAATTGTACATGTTTTTTAAGAAATGTAAAAGAAAGTCGTGAATATTTTTTGTGCTATTTATCATCTAAATCTTTTTCTACGTTTTTTGATCATTACTATTCCTCAATTTTTTTTTAAGTATGCTATTTTCTGTTAATCTGTGCTTTATATGAATTTTCCAATTTATTTTTCTTCACTATTACTACTTTTCTTTTATTGCTCCACGTGACATCTCCTAATTTTTGTCCATTTCATTTCTTCGTTCACCTCCGTTGCTTACATTATGAGGTTTTTTACTCCATCTCCATTATTCAGTTTACTGTATTTTTTTTTTTTTAAGTTAAATTTATAATTTGTTATATAATCATTCTTTCCAGTAAATACTTCTTTTTGAACATTGCAGTCATTTTTTTCGCCCGTACAATGTTCTACCGACCTTGTTTTTGGATATTTTATATTCTTTTACATTTTGTAGTTTCTCTGAATTTAAATTTTATACTTAATTTTATGTTATGAAGTCAAGCATGATCATTTCCATTCCATAAATTTCACACTTCTGCTCGTTTTATTAAAATTTTGCTTAATTAAAAATCATGAGTAATTTTGCATTATGCATTGTACGTTAGAAAGAAAAAAATCAGATGTTCAAAATGTATACACAGTTCAAAAATATATCCTTATATATGTGCATATACTTTATAATTAGTGTTATATTGAAAATTTCTGCGCACGTTAACTGTTTATGTACAAAATTAGATTGATAAATTTATATAATTTTTTTCTTTTTTTTCATTGAATATTAAAAATTTTAAAGCCGTTTATAATCAAACGAAATTACAAAGAATCTTGCAACATCTATTGAGGGAACCTTTGGAACACTATCTTGTATGTGGTGCAATAAAAATTAAAATACCTTTTTATCGAGTGGCACCGTGTGTTGTAAGTATTTTATTTTTTAAATTATTTGTGAGTTTAAGAAATAACCTGGTCAAAAGTAATCGAAAAAATACCAAATATTGATTTTTTATTCGGCAAATAAAAATATTTTCAAATATAATTTTACAAATTTCAAATATATTCAATATCAATAGTGCTTTTATTTGTCGTTGTCATTCCCTTTTATGTTACATAAAATTTTCACTTTTGCGTATTGTAAACCTTATACCGTGTAAAAGTATATTGTAATAGATTTTTCGGCATGCTTCTTAAAAATCATTACGGCGTGTAGTTTATAAAAGTATGTTGTTCATATGGGTTACTGATTAAATGAATAGTTACTTACAAAATTTTTTGTATTTAAAGGTACTAAAAATTGGTGAATCGTGAAAAAATATTAAATCAACGGTATAAAAAACATTTATAAAACCACGTCCCCGTTTTTATCAAGACGTATTTAGATTTTACTGACATACTAGAAATGAAAATCCTCTCACTTTGTACAAGATTTTATGTTATAAATGTGCAAATGTCTAATGCCAGCACTTTCAAACGATTGATAGGAATTATTCACTACTTCAAAGAAAAAACGGTTTATAACTAAATTAAATGTGTTATCATGAATATAAAATAACTGAAAATAAGTTATGCGAACGAAAAGTATTTATAATTTTATAAATTCCTAAATATATTACTACAAGACAATTTTTATTAGATATACGACCTATTAGATGTTGGGACCTTTATGACTAACTCTAACGTTCTGGAAGATTTTATAGATGTATCAGAACGGATAAGTAAGTTGAAACATTTTATTATTTTTTCGATATATATCGTGTTTTAAGGCCTCTCCCTCCGTCGTAGTAAAATTTGTAAATGTATTTTTTCTTTTTAAATTTAAGGGAGGAAATAGGTGTAGAGGCTTCAAAAAATTCAATTTTCCCCCATAAATCGTTTGTAAAACTATTCAAAAATATACTCTTAAAATTTCAAAACAAAATTCCAATTCGTTCTAAAATTGTTATAACCGATTAAGTGAGTGTTCCTCGTTAACAAAGGGTCGGAGTACGAAGCATGTAATACAGAGCGGTCGAGTAGGTAGTCATGCATGTACTACCGGAGATGTATTTGAAAGGGAAAATAACATTAGCGGATGTTCTTTTGATTCATTTCACAATAGAGACCTTAAGTTTTAGAAATATTAGTGTCTTTGTAACGAAGCATCAGTTTTAAAATCATTTGAGAACCGACCTTCATAGTGTCATGCGTGTGCAGTATGGACGAACAAACCGAAAACTTCACCAGAGTATTTAGCTTGGGAAGAAGATCATGATGAAGAAAATTGTACAAATACGCATGAAGGATCTGCGGGAAGTATGGAAGTTGAAAGATCAAAAGAACTATATGGAGTTAAATACGGTAATTATGTAGGCGACGGTGATTCCAAAACATTCTCGGGAGTGATTAAATTAAATCCTTATAGTGATGAACTAACAGTGATTAATAGGCCACGTGCAAAAAAGAATGGGAACGCAGCTCCGAAGCGTCAAGAAAGAGAAAAAATTGGGAGGAAGATGAAAATTGACGAGGAGGCTTTAGTGAAAAAATTAAGTACCTACTATGGCTTAGCTATTAAAAGAAATTTTAATAGCGTCGAAGGCATGAAAAAGGCAATAATGGCAACTTATAACCACATGATATCAACGGATGACGATCCGAAACATGACGATTGTCCAGCGGGTGTAGACAGGTGGTGTAAATGGAAACAAACTGAAGCTCTTGGAACAAAGCCTCCAGCACATCTGAATCCATTGCATGCTGAAGTTCAAAAAGAAATTCTTCCAATTTATGAAAATTTATCGAGAGATATTTAGACGGTCATACCCAAAAAACGCGAATGAAAGTTTCAACTTGACGGTTTGGCGATTGGCTCCGAAACATTTACATTCCGGATTGAAAATCATTGAGTATACAAAAAAAATTATATTCTTTGTGCAATTGATTTCGGATAAAAATTGCGACCTCCAAAATCTACCCAAACTGCTCAGTCGGATGGCGACCTACTATATGCAGTAGCTGACATCTCCGTTAATTTTCGAGGAAAATTTTTGAAAATTTCAGAATATATTCGTAAATATATGTATAAAGTGACCTCACAATATCAATAAATTATAAAAATTATTCATGTGTTAAAAAAAATTTAATGAAAATCACTGCAAAAACGCCATCCTACACCTATTTCCCCCCTTAAAGTAATTTATGAGTACTTAATAATATAAAAATAAAATTGGTGTTTGAAGAATTTTTATGATAAAATATTTGTATTGAAAGTAAACTGTTAATATAAAGTTACCTTCTTTTAATTTATAAAATCTAAAGAAGTAGTAACCACAATCAAAACACTTTTTTTATGTAAAAACACTGGAAGAACATTGTACATCATAAAAGATCCAGTTATAAATAAATATTAATTTAATTTTACAACTGATTAATTTTAAACAGCTTTTCAAGGTGTTTATAAAAATTACGTTTTGTTTGTTTCTGACATGTTTTCGGTTAACTCGCAATTTAGATAGATCGTGCTTCGTTAAAAATAATTATACCGTATTTTAAGGAAATTACAATCCTTTTCAAAAACAAAAACATTCAGAAAACGCTAAATTTTACAAATAAAAAAATATGTTAGAAAAATATAGTAATTATGTCTGTGCGATATTAAGATTGCTAGTAATAATTTCTAAATTCCAACACCATAGGTATAACAACGGAAAAACAGATTTCTTGATAATAAGTTACACTTATTCGTAATTTAAGTACCTAAAAATAACCGGAACTGTAAAAAGAGATTATTACGAAAATTACTAAAATTGTAATTTTCTTCCGGTTGTCTCTATGTAACTAAATACATTTGTCCTGACAGTTTCCTCAGTGTTTAAAAAATGTTCCTCAAAGTTTATAATTTTTCGTTTATTTTTCTTTACATTCTTTAAAGTTCGGCTAACACAAAACTACCGTAAAAATAATGTCAAATATGGGAAATTACTACATAATATACTGTAGAGCAGCTTTCCGATGAAAAAATTCGCCGTTACTTCGAGGCTAGACTGTGGATGCAGATATCGGCTTTCTTTGGCTATCTCTGCCTGCATCCATAGTATAACAATGCTTTTATGATTTATTTCTTTGTAGTTATGGAACGGGTTTAATTTTTTATTCCAAGGTGTTTAATTATTTTTTCTGCTATTTTTGATAAATTTTTTACGGACCCCTTATGAGGCCCCAGGTTAACAACCATTATTCTAGATTAGCGCTTTATGGCTCCTCTATAATAACGAATGCAACATGAATTTAATTCCCCGAATATTTTCATTGTTTTATCTGATTTCCAACAGATGGCTGGATCGTTTTATTGTTTTTAAAAAAAATTGCAGACAATTAGCTTCTGTTGATATCACAACGTTAAATACACGACAATTGAAAATCGTTGACTTGCAGTTAGGGATTACAAACAGGAAGACATTTTTAATACTGATAAAACTTTATTCTACAAAAGGGGGCAAAGACGTGTTCAGGTGGAAAAGTTTGCAAACAAACGTTTAGCATAAGAAAGCTGTACATAACCTAAACGTACCAGATAACATTTTCAAATAAATTAAATTTGAAATGAAATAATTACTTATTGTCCTACTGCAACAAATAAGTCTTTCACAACGTAATAATAACTTCATAATTAACATGGAGGAAAAGTAGTTGAAATCGAGAAATATTAAAATAAGTAAATAAATTATATGAAATAGATTTTAAACATTTGAAGGTATTTAAAAATTTAAACTTACAAAATGCAAAAAAACATACTTTTTTTTTTTTTTTAATTACGATTTTGTATGATTTAAATATATTTCTATTTGAATAATATATTTATTTTTGTATTTATATATTTTCAAATTCTTATTTGAATTCATTTACGTTTAACTGCATTCACATTTTTAGGCGCGCGCCTTTTATTATATATATGTGTGTATGTGTGTGTGTGTGTGTACCTGCGCGTCTATGCCACTGCACGTATACTGTCTGTGTATGTCTAGGCTATCGCGATATATAGGCCCTAAATTTATTAAACTAGACTCTTAAGATCGACTGAATGAAAGAATGTTAGAATTCTGGTCACATTGAATAGAGTGTTTGAAAGGATATCGATGAATGATATCCATCAGTGATATAAACCAACATTAAATTATTGCGAAAACAATAATATCATAAAAAAATGATGCTGTGGAAAAACAAAATTTAATTTGTAAGGAAAATTAAATTATAATCAAAATTAAAAGTTTTAATTAAAATTTAAAACAGCAATTATGTCACTACTGAAGTTGAAAAACTGTCAGTTCTGTATGTAACAACGTCTAATGATTCATTGTATATTTTTTTTTTTAGTTGATTGTATTTGAATCATTTATTTCATACTGATTATTTCGTTGAAATATTTAAACAAGAAATATTTGAAATTAAACACTTTAATAATGAAATGCATTGTTAATGAAATATACATGGTGTAAAGGAAATTCATTAAGTCGTAATAAATATAAATAAAATATAATTTTTAACATTAACCGCGATCTGCAGAAGGAGGGGATAGAATAACGGGAAAAACAAATGATATAGAATTTTAAATTAAGAAGACTACGTATTTTATTCGGAATTTTCATTGAATAACCTCTTTCAACTTAATTCACTGCAACAAAACAATCCGTTGTTTAATACATTATTTTTGAATTTTTTGTGTATTATTTACATTTTTAAAGCGTGGTATTAAGAAAAACTTCTAAAAACATGAGCGAAATTTTGAATGTAAACACAATGAAGCAATTTTTACCAAAGCTTTAATGAGCTAACAAATGAAAGCAGCGCATACTCTCTTCAGATCAGTATTTTCGTTTCTTTTTTTTAATCGTAAAATACTTAAATTATTATGAATAAAAATACGTCACCAGTTTTTATTTTACACTATTTGAAATATATGCAAAGTTTTATTTTTGATTAAACGGAACAATCTGTGCGTTAATTTCAGTATGTAGATAAGTAATACAATTTCGTTCTACATTTAATGTGTTTTGCCGTTTTTTTTTCACAATAATTTACAGTCTTGATTCAAAATCTCCACTTAAGCATTCACACAGGCCCGTCATATCTGTGCTTATCACCGTATATATTCCTGTATACTGTCTTATAATGTTACATAAAGCCTCATTACTGTTCTAAATTATCTGCTTTACTTTTTATTTTACTGTATGTCAGCCTTGTACTTTTTAAATTTTTAGACACCAATGTGTAGCTAATTTTCGTTTTGAAACTATAAAAAATTAAAGAAATTTTGAACGATGTAATGTTTTAAAAAATGATCATCATTTTAATAATTTATAAACGATGCGTTCCATTATTTTTTTATTTTTACAGTACGTCGAACTCTAGAGGATCAAGGTAATCCTGAAGCGTCCAAAATTTCTCATCGTATTGCAGAATTAGGTAACATATATTTTTAAATAATACATTTAAATGAATAAGTAATCTATAACGCCAAATTACATTAACACTTGTTTTGTTTTTGTTTTTTATGACTACATCATTCTTAGCCCGGGGTTACTATATTTTTTGTCCCATGATTATGCCCATTACTTTATATAAGATAACAAAGATTAAATAATGTGTTGTACAATTGCTAAGATTTTTTAAAATAAATACGGGGAAGAATAACGTAGTCAGTTGAAAACCATTTTTTTAAAAAAAATTTAAACGAAAAAAAATTGGGGGTCAAGAGGGCTTACCCTTTGCGGGGCCTGAAAAGTTGAGTTTGTAAATATATATATATATATATGTATATATATATATTTATTTATTTATTTATTTATTGTTATGTTTTACGACTGTTTTGGGGCTCAATTCCTGTTCCGGGAGCCAATGAAATGCGACTTTTTGTGATAATTTGTTGAGGTCTCTGAGTCGGGACTCTTCTAACTCGGATTCTCTGGAAAAAACTACAAAAAAACATATGTATGTTCATTCCATCGCGGTATGGACTGTTTTCTAATAAAAACGGCATAAACGGTAAGCGTAAAAAATATTTCGATTAACAACTCGCGGAAATGACTAAAAAATCCTTTTTTCATCAGATCATAAGTATGTTTCTGGCAAATTACGTATAAATTGACAGTAACGCGACAAGCAATAGGCGATTTTTAAGATCATAGATAAAGTATAAATGAAACAGCGTTATGTTTAACATTTATAATTAAAATGTATCTTTTTAACGGCGTACGCAGCTTTTCTGTTTAGGTTCGCTTCTAGACATGCAGCGCAAAGGTTGTCCGATATCAAAACAGCGGACGTCGTTTGTATCAAGATAAACGAATTGAATCGCAGAATATTCTAGTAAAATAAAAAGTGCTTTAGCCACTCCGTCTGCAGGGATTTATTAATTTTTCCTCAGCTTAACGTTACACGACATTTGATACGAAGAGGGCGCACACACCACAGATATACACTGAGCCACTGTTACTATTCACTAACATAAAGGCATATAGTCCGAACTCGTATAGTGAATATTCTACTATAGTTCAAAATAAAGCGGTGTTTACATTAGCATGGTACTACGGCTACATTCGAAGCCTGAAGATGAGCTGCGCTCGTAAACTCAATGCTCAGTGTAAACATTTGAAGGTTTCAGTCATATTCCACGGCTGCTCATAAGCTTCTATATCATAATTTATCAGTATTATTTCACCGTTTATTAACAGTCGTTAATGACTTGTGGTGCTATTGCTGAGATAATAAAATTAGAATTCTTGTTTTCCAGAAGAGATGAGGTGTGCAAAATAAAACGAAGAAAAATAAGATGGTGGTTTAAAAACTGATTTCGCAAAGAGAAACAATTCGAGGGCGGAAAAATGATCCCATTAAAGCGAACCAATACACCTTTGGGACGACACACGCGTCATCAGCTCTCATTCCAGACTTTATGCTGTCTTCGATTTTTTTTTAGTTCTTGCGAATAAGAGCATTTCTTAAATTCTTAAACTTTAGGGCAATCTCTTTGGGACCGAACGCATCTATTGACAGTGCAGCAGAAATGCGTTTTAACGCCGCCGCTCGGACATCACGGTTTCTATAATCTTCAGAATTAATGTCATACAGACAAAGTTCATTCTGATACATTTGAATTAATCATACCGTACTGTTCTCAGACAATTTGAGAGACAGTTCATTTGTTACGTTCTTTGACATGAAAACAAATTGCAAATAACAAAATACAACCACGCTGTATCAGATTAAATCGCGAATGGCATTCACGCCCCTTCATACGCCTGGTACAGGCGAAAAAGTCAAACATGGTTTGATCATTTCATTCGCCTGACTAATGAAGACATGACGAGTACAAAGTGTTTGCTCACGCCTGTTCAATCACGGCTGTTGTGTTTACACGAGCCGTGTTCACGGCTAAACTCAATTCATGTCTGTTTGCAGGCGTTTTCCCACGCTAGTTATCCTTGATACGCTTCAGCTAGCGACGGGAAATTACAGTGTTACTAAAGAGATCAAGATTTAATAATTTTATTCAAATAATGTCTCTTATGGTCATTAAGTATAAACGTAAGAGCATAGAGAGTAAAAGGGTAGATAAAGCTGATACGTGGTGATTAATCACAGAAGCGAAACAGCAGCTCCCTCGTGTATATCTATGATTGCGTTATCGAGCTGTATAATTTTGGAAATCCTAAAGCTAACTCCATTTCACCGATAGCGCCTCGACGCAAACGATTAACTCGATTATCATACTTTAACACACATAGCACTATACAGTTCATACAAAAGAGAAATAAATAAAATAGTACGATGGTTGTACAAATGTATGGAAATACATAATAATATTTAATGAACATGCAAAAATTTTTACTTGTAAAATCAAACAGTAATCAGTTCTTAAGAACGCAGCTGTAGTGACACACGATGGCGTATATGTGTTACTTTTCGCTTTCCTGTGTTTGATGATGTCGTAATATTTTAGTCGTAATGACTCGACACTGCCTACGCGTCTGACCAGTCAACGTAATAGAAATAAGCATTACATATGTTTTTCTTCCAATATACCGATAAACACGTAATCATTAAAGCAATAAATATTAACTCTTGAAAAAGACTAATTATTATTTGACAAAGGAATAGTCATATTTTCAGTTGTTTTATGACAGAGAAATGAAATAACCACTGAACAAAAATAGATAAAAATACATCTGTTAGAATGAAAATTCGCCAGAAATAATTGCTTCATTTTTTCTTCTGGTAAACCTCTTATGAAATTATTAAGTTACATCAAATGCCATTGGTTATCTAAAGCGGGAATTTGTGCGGATCGCGATAAACTTTCTCGTCTATATGTTATCTGCGTGCAAAATTTCATTATACTTAGTCGTTTACGCTCAAATAAAGGTGGGGAGCCTTTGGTTTTTCTTATTAAGACTAGAATTTTTAACTTAATTATTGATATACTTATTCATTTTATGCGATAGTCACCTTTTTTTAAATTTTAACCACTTATCTGCCCAGGTAGGTGAGTAAAAAATAAAAAAAATAAATAAAAAAATCTCTTTGAAAATATTTTTTATTTATCTGATAACGTTTATTAGAAATACTATCAGCGAATTCAAAAATAGGGCATGTTTTTTTTTGTATATATATATATAATAGAATTGCAATTCCATCAAAACCATCTAACCAGGGATTAATAATCCGGTAAAATGAATTTAACATGGCACCAAGTTCTACATTTTTCTTTATAAATATGCATAAATAAAATTGTTACATTACATGTATTTCTGCATAAGGAAATATATTACCTGTGTGCGTGCGCGTGTGTATCCTATCTGTATATATTTACATATATATATGTATATGTATATATACATATGTTGATAAGAACTCGGCCTCGACATCCAAGTCCCTGTTCCAGGAGCCACTTGATAAGAACTCGATTTTTCCGACAAAATAATAAAAAAAAAAAAAAAAAGGAACGAAAACGGTCGCCAGCAACACTCGCAGTATTACAATCGGATTGGCCGCTCTCGGGCTTTTGAAAAATCAAAAAAAAAAACAATTCGACCACGATCCTGCCCCGGAACGACGGCGGTCTCTCCACACCGAAGGTATTACGAAACCCTACATCACGTGTCAAATAACGAAATTTTACATAAAAGAACGTATATTTTCGGGAAACTACACAAAAAAAAAAATCACAGGATTCGTTCGGCGGAACGGCCGTGTAAATGTGGCAGTGACTAGAAAAACACGCAAACGGTGAACTTTTTAACAAAATTTAAAGAAAAACTCGGTTAAATTTGTACAACGGTAACATGGACTAGACAAAATCTTCAACGTTAACGGCGATTGCTGCGAAACGACGACTAGAATGGAAAAGAACAACTGGTCGAAAACGGTGTTCAATGCGACGGTAACAAAGGTTACGTACAAGTTTATAGAAGAACACTTCTGTGTAGATCACCGCACATACTACCTTGCTTGATTTTTAGCAGGATTTTTCAGTCTACCTGCAGCTCAACGTTACTCGACACACAGTATTCCGCGCTTTCGCCGCAAGCATAAGTCACTGTCTGAGCTCTCGACCACTACCATTCAGACACCAACTCGTCTCTACCCCGACGCGACCGGACTTTCAACAGAACACGGGGATTTTTGGTTTTGGCCGAGTAAACATGCTTGGCACGACAAAGCTGATGCAACCCAGAACGACATTCGAGATATTCTATTAGTTTTTAAAGAGAATTAAAGAATCTTTTAACAAAATTTTTAGTAATTACTACCGGAAATATTGTTTACATTCAAATTTTAAACCCGCTGAACTACTGCGGTTTTCTGTTTGTATTGATAAATTAATTTTTATAAAATGCTCAATGGAAAAGTCGGAGAACACAGAACAAAATGGGTATGCAGGTGGAGAACATATTTCCTTAAATATGTGATTCCAGATTACCGTGTAACCATTCTATAACGAAGTATTCTATGCACGTAAAGTAAAGAAGAGAGGACTATATGTCAGTTGTTGATTTTATATAATTTTTAAATGATGTCTGTGTGTGATTTTTAGTTGGGCGAAACTTTTTGTTAAATCACGACAGATAGGGTTATAGAAATACTGCGAATTTTCAGCTGAACGTGGCATATTGGTACTGCTTGGAAATGCAGATGCTTAAGTTAAAATCAATGAACTGATTGAGAACCACTGCGGAAATTTTAGACTCGGCGACTATTTTCATTTTTATAATAATCTAGATGATATGGAACGCCGTGCTTTTTAAAATATGTCGGGGTTATGTGTTACGAATTCGTAATTTTTAATAATACTGTTTGTTTAATTTCAATTTTTAAAAGACTAAGTAGAAGCGTGTCATTTGAGTAAATCGTGTAGCAATGAAAATGACAAATACGGGAAACGTAGAATAAAAGCGTGAGTAGAAAGCAATACATGTCTTAATCGGTATCCAGAAGATTTGAAAAAAATTAGAATAAAATTAAAAACGCTCTATAGTCTATGTTCGCCTAATTTTAAAAAAGTACTTAAAATTCGATTGATTCTATCAGAATATACTAGCGCAATTTGCAAAAAAAATATTTTATTTTTTATTTTTAATAGAAAGCAATATAAGCTTTAAACTTACAAAGTGAAGTTAATGTAATATATCATAACTATATATGGTAATACACATTTATAATATTACGTTTTATGTTTACTATTTTAGGGAAATGTTTGATCATATATGCTGTAATATCAAGTGCGCTGAATGTAACCGCCATATTCTTTGCGTTATACGGAATTTTCAAGGTAATATTCATGTTTCTATCAAATTGATTTAAAACTTATTTTGTTTAATTATCATATTTTTATTTATACGTTACATTTTTTATAACTCTTTAAGTTAATTTTTCTCATAATAAACGACGAAAATGTTACGAAATTACTTTTATATGAAAAGAAGGCATACTTTATAAATTCGATTGATAATCTTTTGAGGCTGTTACATATCTTGTAAAATGCGTTGACAAGTTCGACAAGCCTATAGTATCCGGGCACACTTCCCTCACCTCTTTAATGACAGTCGAAGAAAGGTCATTTACTGAGCTAATGTAATATTTTTGTATATTTTTCATTTGAACGGTAAAATTTTATAAAGTATAGCCAAACACAAGTTCGTGTTATCCCCCCCCCCCCCTGTACCGGAAAAGGATACAAACAGTGCTCATGACTTTAACCATATGTTAATTATATATTAATAATCTGGGAATATATAACTCATCTCTTCCGTGAGGGACTAGATTAATTATGTTAGTTGATTATATAGAGCAGCAGCGAAGTCATCATGGGTACCGATAAGTTAAGTACAGCCCATGAAACCTTGCCGAAATCTATTTAGGAAGATTCAAGAATGTCATTGGCTCCAGGGTGATTATTTCAGCATGAACACAGCAAGAAAAACGCAACAACTGTTATAGTTATGGTTCATGAAACTCTTTCAAAGACTTAAGAAAAACTCAATGTTATTGGAGAAAATGATTATCTCCAAATATAACTTGGCAACCGATACAATTAAGTGTGGTCCATGCAGCTTGCTAAAGCCATTACGGAAAAACTCAAGAACATTGTTGGATAAAGATGACTGTCGTAAGGTATAATATGTAGACAGCAAAAACAATACAGGAATCGATATAATCAAATATGGTCAATAAACTCCTACCAATAGTATCAGAGGGATACAATATGAGTTTAGATAAATGCATTATGCATGAATAAGAATTATTTATGTTATGTTATTGAAAGAGCGCCACAGCACCATTTCCTTTCTTTTTAATCTCCGCTTAGGGTACCCGGCAGTATTTTAACTTACATTTTATTAATAGAAGGATTCCGATTTGTACCTAATTTCTTAAAGAACCTTTTGTATTGTCTAATAGGAACGTCGTTGACGAAGGGAAAATATAAATCACCATGTAGGGTTATGTTTGGAACATGTTTTGAGGCCGCTGTAATTATAAGGAGAATATTTAACTGTCTTCCTTTCTATTTATAATAGGTTACTTCTACACGTATTCCCATATAACTTCAAACCATATTTCTAAATTGGTGTAATGATAGTTTGGATCTTTTGAAGCTAAGACTTTGGTTTAATTTTTTCCCTAATAGGGGGTACAACAATCTTTTTTTGACAAGTCTAAGCAGCATAAACACGCTAGCTGAGTTCACGATCCAGATATATCCTTAAGTACCTCACAGAATCCTATTATTGAATTTTAGAGTTATTTATTTTTTATCCCGGGACATGTAATGAATCTATTGGTAAAAGTGAAATGTTAACATTTCCGTTCGTTAAATTTGATTTTCCAGTTATTCGCCCATACATGTATTCTGTATATATGTTGCTGAACGGTGAGGTTTGCATAAATGGGATTAACACCAAAAGCGAGTATAGCTATATTGTCGGCAAAAGAAATTAAAACAATCTGATTTGTAATAGGCAGATCAGCGATGTAGATTGAATACAAGACTGACCTGAAGAGACTACCCTGTGGAATTGAGGCTAGGAATTTCCTCTCACTGAATTCCCCGTGTTATTAGTTTTTACAATAAAGAACTCCTGTTTGATAAATAGGAAACAAAAACATAAATACAAATCAAGAGGTAGTAACTGTCCGAGTTTATACAGCAGTCCATTATGCCAAACACAATCGACCGCTCGATATACATATAGGAAAACAGAAGAGGACATTTCCTCCTACTTTTTCAGTACTATAGAGATTGGTTCACCTGTGACACTGATGTATTATAGAATTCCTAGGTCTGAACCCAAATTGATGACAGGAATTGGATTACTAGCATTTAATATGGGATGCATCCTTTTTAAGATTAGTTTTTCTAATACTTTAAATAAGAAGGTTAGTTGGTCTGTAGGTAGATAGAGAAACCTGCGACTTATTTCGTTTTGGAACTATTACAATCAAAGATTATTTCCAGGCTTGCAAAAATCTTAGTGTGGCATTGAATATATAAGAACAAAATTGGTGGTTTTTTTTTTCCTTTTGTGGGAGGGGGGGTAAACTGGATAATACTTTGCGGCTTGTTTTATCCGGGCCCGGTGCCTTAATTTGCGGTGCATCTTTTAAAAATTTGTGTACTTCCGCTGGAGAAAAAGGCCTAATAGGAAAATTAAACTGTAATGGTTATTCCAGATCCTACTTGATAAATTTTGTATGGGTCTGTTTATTATTACTGTAAGAGTGAATATTGTCTCTAAATCAGCTGCAAGTGCGTTTGCTTTCTTATCTTCCGTTTTAACTTAACTCCTACCTACAAGTTTGATATTATACTGTTCTTGTTGTTGATGAAGGCGTTTTTTGGTTGCTAACCGCAATGAATTGTCTTATGTACTTGAGGAATTACGGTCTGAGGATATTATTCTTATAATTCTTTATCTCTTTTTTTAGTTTACTATGTAGTTGGTTATATATAGCTCTTAGCGTGAGGTAACGACTCGATTACCACCTTCTTGTTACCCGCGTAGATTTAATAAATTTCCTAATTTCCATAGGAACAAAGTTATTCTCCTCCATTTTATGTGTTGTGTATATAGTAGAGTTAGTACGTGCAGTTTGTATTAATTCTGTTAAGTTGTTTACCGCGGTTTCAAGGTAATTTCCATAATTTAGTTTAATGTTTAGGTTAATAATATCTTTAATGAAAGTGGCAAAATAATTCCAATCTGTTGTTCCATTATATGATCTATATTGCCTCTGTGTAACAATAGGATTAATATCTAGAATAGCTAATATTTGATCGTATGGGAGATCGTTTTTAGTGTAACTTATAACACTTTTGTGGTCTCGTATCCGGTAATCTATTAAAGTGTTCCAAAAAATTCATGATATCTGCTATATCAAAACACAATGGTGCGGCAACACTGTCAGCACCCGCACAGAGATAAAGCTAACACCATAAATACCGAATCCATATCAGTAAACAGATGTGAAAAAAAATCAAATTTTATCGTTTCCGTGAGTGCGAAAGGGTGAATTCTGTTCACTGAAAACCATTTATATTCAATACTTCCATTTTAAATTTTAATGGAAATTTACGTGCCATATTCAGTTATTATATTTTATACTTTAAAACTCTTCATTCTTAATCCTTTCGCTTGAATAGATTGTTATACATCAGAAAGGTAATAATAGGACGAATTTACATGTGAGCAAGAAGCGAAATACCCAGAGAGACCGATAAAAACGTACGAGTCTTAACACTTGAAAACCAAATTTTAAAGGAAATTTTTGTACCGTGTTTCGTCTTAAAATTTGTATTTTTACATTTTCAAATTTTCAACTCGTTAATATTTCGTAATATATTGTGTTGTCTATGAGTAACCTTTGTCACTATAGAAAGAGCTGCAAAAAACGTGATATTGCATATGCGAAAGGGTATATAATTGTGTGTAATTATGCATGCTTGAATATATTCAAAAGAGCTAATAGGAAATAAAGGTGCAGATCCAGTTATAGAATGAAAGAGAGGAGAGCGATAAAACATATATTTCATTATAACGTACCTTTACAACAATAATGGTCGAAAATAACCATTAACAAACCCTTTTTGACATACAATAAATCTTATATATTTTGAAATTGTAATAATTAATCCAGAATTGGAAGAGCGAGATGTTTACCAATATGTATATTCGCACATCCGATTTCTGTGTGTGTGCGAGCGGTAAAGCAGTTAATGAAGATTAACTGCATTTGCTTATGTACCGTTTTAGTTATTTAGGCGCAGAAACTATCTTATTTTTCGATATATTTTTTTTTTCATGTTTCGCGAAGATTTTTTTTTTTTTTTTTTTGTTCTAAAAATATTAGTAAATTTATATTTAACTGATCACGTTAAAAGAAAAAAATTCTTCAAGTAATAGACTACAAAGCAAGTTTAGAACACACATCTATCTCAATTACTCTTACCTCATATTCTATTGGATTAAGAAAGGATAAAAGTATATACGACACCGCGAATGTATTATATTTATTTTTTCCACCTGTTCACGCACTATCTATACAAACGCCTACAAATATCAGACGTTGAGGATATATGATAATGTAATTTTTAATCATTAAACAACATATCATTAATATTTTAATTATTTTTTGCTCTATTATGCAAAGAACATTCCTTCATACACGCTTTACATTAATACATAACTTCAACAAAAACTCACCATATTGTCAAAATTGTGCCTCCCAGAGAGGAAAAATTTTTAGACAATAAATTAATCTTCTCTTCAAATTTGAATTTAAAAAATGTATGAATACGTGCAGTTTCTTGATCGTATATAGTTTTAAAACCTATGACGTAAAAATAATTTTTTTTACCACGCGTGTATCAGCGCACTCGTGAAAACCATGCTTATATTTGTACATACATTTCTAGTATTGCCAGTTTAATACTTCGATCTTTTTATTATTATTATTATTTTATTTAAAACATTTTTTAATGATAGGGAATTGGTTAATTTAACATGCTATACTACCTTGATCAAAAAGTTTCAGGGATTTGTTCAGAAAACTAAAAATGCAAGTTTATGTAGCAAAATTGATTTTATTCCTTTCAAAGTAGTACTCTTCATTGACTTCAACGCACTTATGGCAGCGGTTGATCCAATTCTCGAAACATTTATTTTACTCGCTTTTCTGTATGACCATCAGAGTCGTCTTTGATTTTTCTGTTACCTCCTCTCGGCAACTGAAATGCATTCCTTGGAGCGATTTCTTGAGTTGAACGAACAGGAAGAAGTCCCAGAGAGTCAAATCAGGCAAATTTAGTGTCTGTTAAATGGTATGCGTTCTGTTCTTAGGCAAAAAATCACGGATAATGATGTCCCTTTTTTGTACGAGATTCGGGTCTTTCGGCACCAGCTTTGCAGGGACACGTATCGAGCCAAAATCATTAACTAAAATGTCTTGAACGAATCCATAAACGATGTTCAAGTCCTCTGTCAACTCTCTCTGATAATCAGTTTACGGTTTTCAACCAACGTTTCTTTGATTTTATTACATTTTCCTCGGTTTTCGATGTCGATGGCCGGCACTGCATTCATCATCCTTAGCAGACTCGCCACCACTTCTGAAACTAAACGTTTGTTTTCGATAGAGTATCGTTGTCAAAACACTTCTCTAACATTCCAAGGTCTTCTCTCCGTTAAATCTGTTTTAAACTCACTGATGCCAAGTTAATCCTATTTTTAAAATCGTAAAAAATCGAAAACACCCACACGGGTGAATGTACTCAACATGACATAACTTTTACAAATGTCAAGCTATCACACTGAAATAAGGCGGGAATATCAACGCCAGATGTGACAACCTAACAACATCAAACAACTCAAATCGGCTGAATGGGAGCGCCACGCCGTGGTCGTTCCTGAAACATTTTGATTAAAGTAGTATGCCTGTTAGTATAAGATGATAAACAGTGAATATGAAAAGCCTTTTCGAGAGTAAACAGCAGATGAGTGCAGCTTTTGAAAAGTAGGCAGTAAAAGACCGTATATATGAAAAAGTATTATGTGTTAAAGGCATGGAAAACATAAACTTCAAGGCTAGTGTGTACTCTAAGATATCGCCAATCTACTCGACTATCATCTTTCTCTGTATCTTCCTCATTTGCTTTACGTGTTCTTTCCTGTTATTTGGTATTGTATTTTGCACAGTGTTTCCGGTTAGCGTTGCTTGCTGTCTTTAACTAGGCTGGTTGATAGCATGTCGCAGGCCATACACAATGATTTATCTGAACAGTGGGAACTGAAATGTATCATTGAGAACAGCAGCACAAATAAAAGCAAATTTTTTATAATTCACATAAATAAAATACATATTAGACATCCCACTCTGAACTCTGTTTATCTTTTTTCTCATTACTTCCTCGTTAATCGGATTGATATTAGGTTGGACTACAGTGATGGGTTCATTATAGTCTTTAAGGTTCCTCATTTATGCACTCGTCTTGCTTGGCTTCCGATTTTATTTGATCATCCCACTAGCTTATTTCTGATTTCCTTTGTTTTTTCTATTTCCCATATTTCTCATTTTTCTCCTTATTTATGTCTTGTCAATTTAGAATATTACAGTGGAACTGTCACAGCTTTAGGACGAATAAAAATTCTCTTAAAGACTTGCTGGATTTATATATTATAAATATTGCGCTACTTTCGTAAACTTGTTTGAAAGATTCCTCTGACCTTATCATTCGAGCTCCAATCATAGCGACGGATATGGCGGTTCAGTTTTTTTAATCAGAAATTATACCAATTTTCTAAGTCACGATATTTATCCCTCTATTCCATCTAATTCATTCAATTCGAATCTTGTTCACATCTCCATTCCTAATAACTCCTCTAAACCATATAACTTTATTTCGGGGTACATTGCTCCTTACTATGATTTACGTAACTTACCTTTTCAATCCTTTATTAATCCTCTTCCTTCTTTTATTATGGGCGGTGATTGGAGTGCTCATTCTCCTCTTTGGGACTGCAATGATTACAATAGCAATGATTCTGTGTTGAAAAACATTATCCTACAAAGTAATTAATTCCTTCTTAACGATAGATCTTCCATCTGTATAAAAAATGCTTCGTGTCTCAACTCCATCGACCTGTCATTTACCTCTCCTAATTTTGATCTTGAATGTCCATGGTCAGCTCTCGATGGCACCTTTGGAAGCGATCATTTCCTATCATTATTTCTTTTGATGATTTTCCTTCTCCTAATTCTTGTGAGCCTCTTTACCCAAATGGTTCCTCTCTAAAGTGGACTGACCCATCTTCCGTTCTCTCGTTGACTCTGCGCTCTCTTTAATTCCTCTTAATTTAAATACATTTTTAATTCGTATCACTTCTCATATCACTATCTCTACGGACGGTTCTAAAGAGCCAAGTGTAGTTGGTTATGCCTTTTTTTGTCCATCCTTGAATTATTCTGAATTTCCCTCCTTTTGTTCATTTTTTCATGCGGAATCTGTTGCTATTCTACGCACTGTTCTTTTTGTTTCTTCATCGCTGGTTTTCTATGAGGTGCCCATTATCTCAGATTCTAAAAATGTTCCGCAAGCTATTTCATCTTCTAAACACATAATACTTTTTATATGCATTCTTATCTATGATCTTTTCCTCTTCCATTCGATCGAGATCGATCTTCTGTGGATTCCCGGTCATTTGGGTATTGAGGGCAATGAAGTGGTGGATTTCTTAGCTCGATCTTTCATTTCCAGTGAAGTACATTTTCAGCCCATAATATTGCTCTTTTTTCCTCTGTCGCTCATTCCAAACTATAGCTCAACTCCTATTCTTTTTTATTTTTCCTTGATTCCCCCATTCTTAAACGCTCTACAATCTCTGCTATTTGTCGCCTTCGCTTTAACCATAGTCTCCTTCCAGCATAATTTTCTCGGTTTTCATCTGCATTTACTCCATTTTGTCCTTTTCACCCCCTTCCATATACTTTCCTTGTGATGCTGATCACATTTTATTTGAATATGTGGCCTTCTCTGCTGAGCAATCGTCCTTCAATTCTTCGCTGTTAAAAATTAATATCCCTACTTCCCTTATCGGTGCTGCCTGTGTTCTCTTATTTCCTTCTGTTTCGGTTATTCCTGCCCTTGAAGTACTTTTATCCTCTGTACTTAAACACATAAGAATATAAATTAATTGCTCCTCCTTCCCATTTCTTGAGCTAATATCTTTGCTGACGAACCCAGTTTACAAAAAAATAAAAAAATGATCGTATAAAACCTGATTTTTGAAAAAAATAACGTAAAAAGGCTATAAAACATGAGAAATAAGGAACTAGAAGATAATAGCTTAAAATATACAATGAGTAACAAAAGTTTGATTTTTTACACGGTAAAAAGTGGCCACAGGAGAGAGGGAAAAACCGTCACGTAGCAAGAAATGTACAAGCTGCTTCAATGACAACGGTATAAAAAAACAAACACATTTATTTGCGGGAAAAAAAAAAGCACTCCAGAAAATGAAAAATTAATGCAACTGAGGGTAACGAAAGCATTTGTACAGAATGAAACGTAATAACTTTTGAACCAAAAAGACTAGAATGTGAACTGCAAAGTTAACTTTCAGTACCTCGTATGCATGCCGTGAGCTTTAATAATGGCTTGAAGACGTCGGGGCATGGAGTCCACCAGCGACTAGGTAACGGAGGGCGCGAAATTTCATTCCAAGCAGCCTGCAATGCCTTCCAAAGGTCATTTCGGTTGAAAATCCATTACTTGCATACCTGGAGCTCCAGGTGGTACCACAAGTGCTTAATTGGATTGAGGTTTGGGGATTGGGAAGGCGTATGCAGACAACGCGGCGCATTGTACAATAACTATTCCCAAGATATGTGGGTAGTATGCTTCGGGTCATTATTCTACTGGAAGATAAACGACTGCCCCAGGTCCAATTTTGCAGCGCTAGAGCGCAAATTTTTGCGCAACGCATCCACTTACATAACGGCTATCATTTTATCCTCAATAAACTCCAAGTATCCGACTCCGCCATCTGCCATGCAGCTCCAAACGAGAACGTACCCACCACTATGCTTTACTGTAGCATGCATATTGCGAGTTTCGAGCTCAGTGTTTGGCTCCCTTCACATAAACTGTTTCCCATCCGACCCGAAGATATTGTACTTAAACTCATCAAACTAAATCACTGAATGCCAGAACTCCAGCGGCTTTTTTAAATACTCTTCGCAAACCGTAACCGTTTCTTTCTATGCTGCTCGGAGGTGTACGGTTTCTTACGCGGTGAGTGACCATAAATATTGCCGGAATGAAATATTCTACGAATATTTTGCGGATGAACTTGTTTATCCATCGTTGTTGCGATGTCTTCTGTAAGCGCAGCGGTGCTTTCAAACGGGTTTTTTCGTGAACTACAGATGACAGCTCGTCATTCACGTTGTGTCAACTTCCTTGGTCGGCCTTTTCAATGCTCATCCTCGACTGTATGAGTCCTTTCGTATTTTTTTACGATGTAATTCACAGCCGTGAACGACACCTGCACTTTTTTAGCAATTTCATGATATGACTGACTATTTTCTCGCAGCGTAATTATTCGCGCGCAATCCTCAAGGGTATTCTCTCTTTTTTTACCTGGCATCGTATTAACTTACGCGACTGCACTCAAAAAACTTCACCGCATGCTGAAGAGGTACTTGAGTTTACACTGCTTTGCAGGCATTAACAAAACTCGCTTATCGTAAATTCGCATGGGTTTTTCCCAGTCAGTTGTCGCATGGAAATACTTTCGTTGCACCGGTATTACATGTTTTTCCTATTTTCCATGTCATGTCCTGTTATTTCATATACTTACTCATGTACTACGTTCCGATACTTCTTTACGTACATTCCCTATTATTTTTTTCCCCTTCATCCTCGTACCCTATACTCTTGTAGACATTTTTTGCCATGTGCAAATTCTTTCGTTACCCATTGTATTTTATTACGAAGTATTTGTTTAACCTACACACATTTTGACCGCAAATTTGAGGTGATAAGACAACATTTTATAACGAAATGGTAAAGATGATACAGACTCATTTTGATGGTAAGCAAACGATTAACTCGACATGCGACAGAAAGAAAATTAAGATCGAAAAAACTTATCAGAATGTTTAAAAAAAAATAAACTGATAACGAGAAACCCCGTTTTAATGAGTATTATCGATACAGATTATCGACATTGATGTAATAGTGTTAATAGTGTTCTTCTATGTATAAATAGCAAAGACAAAACAGTTCAATACTTCTCCTCTTCTGCTTATTAACCGATTTTATTCTTTTTTTTTTTCTTTGTTTAGTAGCTAGTGACGATCTTTAGTGTTATCAGTTAAAGAATTTTGAGAACAGTTATTTTTCTTTTTCTTTTTAACACGCTTTTATTAGCTTGACCTGTATGTAAGTGAGTAATGGAATTTTACAAATCAATTTTCACCGACTTCCCGACGTCTGAATAATTTGAAAATTTACATACGTATTCATTTTGGATGACAATTCGATAATTTCCTTAATTTGTCCTAATGTCCTGACCCGGATCATCAGAAAATAAAAGAAAAACAATGACCCCTCCTACAAGTTACAAACATGATGATAAGTACAATGTCCTTTGTTTATCAAAAACTTGATATGGTTCGAAACTGATTTCATAGATGTCGCCAAGTCATTTTCTTTATGCGCTTTTTATTTTATTTAACTTTACCCTAGGTGTTAAATGTATTACAGTCTAATGCTTCTGTTTTTTTACGAACCACGGTAAAGTAATTAAATAACAGAACTTTAAGCAATGAAAGAAAATTATTCTTAAATCTTACGTCTAACGAGTCAGAAAATGTAAATAGTGTACGTAAAGCACGAAATATAATTTGAGAAGAGAAATCCCAAGTCCCACCTGGGATAGTACAAGCCAGTATTTGTATGCGTTGTTGGCTTC
Source organism: Icerya purchasi (assembly GCA_039619475.1). Lineage (NCBI taxonomy): Eukaryota > Metazoa > Arthropoda > Insecta > Hemiptera > Monophlebidae > Icerya > Icerya purchasi. Next base: position 291,272,166 of record CM077115.1, on the reverse strand, counting down.
ATAGGAGGTATGTCGGCACGATGAAAAGAAGGCGTTACTTTGCAATAGGGTAGTGCTAATATGAATGGTAAAATTAACGATAGAAAATAACAACGACTTTAGCGACGAATGTTGAAAGAAATTATAAATCGGTCGTAGTGTTCAGGACCAAAAATAATAAAGCCAAAGAATTTTAGGTGGGCCACAAAGATAAAACCCGTTCGGCGGATGAAAGATTTCCATGAGAAAGGTCGATATATTGCAGGGTATAAAAGCAGATAGTCGGACCGAGGACGAATCGCAGAAATTACAAGTCGAACATAAAAGGGCTATATATCTGTATTTATATTAAAACAACCATACCATTAGGTGCGCTACATTATTATCTTTAAATATGGAACTTTCAATATATTCGTATTTGTGAATATTACTGAAATTAAATATAGAACATTTAAACTTCAAACAGTTGAATAACTGCTACATAAATTTCTATTTTAATTATTAAAGATGGTTAAACAATATTCACTAATTTTCGGTAACGTACCTGGTGTCAGGACATCAATATAATATTACTTTGGTAAATAGATCTATTTATTTTTTTATGTTTCTAACTACTCCATTTTGGAGACTATTGTAATTATTTAAAATTTGGTACCTTCTAACATATTCTACATTTTTCACTATTAAACTATCTTTAATAATTGATGTTGAAACTTATAGAACCAAATATCTGTAACAAATTTTTTCAATAAACAACTGCAACAAAAAACTAATGAAATCGTACTTATACGAAAAAATAATCTCAATATAAATTGATAAATTCATTTTTTAATAAGCATATTAAGGATTACATTGAATTTATTCACTGTGTGTATCAACATCTAAAGCACTATTATTCTAAAAGAAATGCATATCAAAAATATTCTTTTCTGCGTTATTATTATAATCATGTTAACATTTGTATTTTAAATGAACATGTTTGCTATGTTAATGTGTTTATACAGTTTAAATTAATGAATATTTACCGTAATAAAATTAATTGCACATTTGCAGCTAGGGCTTTTAATCTTGTTCTTATGTTCTCTGTTCCCATCTCTCCAATGTTCACATTGATATCTCAACTAAACAGTTAACAAATAATGGAAGTCATAACAATAATAACTGGTAATTAGTGTAACTGAAATGAAAGTAAATGTCATAAAAAAATATGCTAACTTGTGTTCCACTCTTTGAAGACTGACTGCCATAACAAATTTAAATTTATTTTCTTCCGTATACATTTTCAGCCACTTTATAACACCTTCCTTCGTATGTACATTGTAAATCAAAAATCTAATAAATCATTAGTACCAAATTTATAAACTTCATATTTCCAGTTGTTTAGTAAAGCAAACTATAAAATGCGTTTAAATATAATTCTATGCTAATACATAATTTCTGATACAAATATGATAAATTACACAAAGTTGTTAATGTTTAAATTTTATTTTGTGAAATATTAACAAAAGATAACTTTGAAATAAGTGTAACCATTTTACTTTTTGAATTATTTCTAATACTTCTTCGTGTACAGTTATTACAATTTAACATTTAAATGACACTTGTGTAATACAAAATGTTTACTACTACAGCATAAAATCATTTTTAAAAGTTTAAGTATGCAATGTTATTAACATTTTCTAAATACAGCTTTCAGATATGTGTTTAAACAAATCATGCATTCATATGTTTTTCTTCATAATAATCAGAACAATCATTTGTTCGCTCGGAAGAGACGGTGCAAAAATTCTAACGGATCCTTTTAAATAAGTTGAGTTATTCGAGAACTTCATTTTATTGCATAAATTCCAAGTAATGATTATTATAGGAATTTGCTGCATTCTAACTAAATTTTCAACTGTTATTTATTTCACATTAGTCACTATCAAAATTTATGTATCTATTAATTACAATATAAATGTGTATAGATGCACCCTCAAGCAGAACTTACTCCCAGGTTTTCCGGTAGTCCCTTATTTGGTTTTCTTTTTTTTACACGTTTATTTCAGTACAATCTTATTACAGTAAATAAATCAGCACTACTTTTGAAATAATGTTACAAAACTTAATCTAATTAATTTGTAACATGAACAGAGTAGAAACTATGTACAATTACATAACTCCAAATATATATATATAGGTATGTAAATAATCGTAGGCGCATATAAATATTCACACGCACGCACATCAAGTATATGCACGTACCAATAAGTTACAAGAGTATATTATAGAATTAATTAGTTAACCAGCTTATAAGGCGCCTTAAGTCATCATCGGAAAGTAGCAGTTCTAAGGCCTCTAGATATTCAGGTGACTGTGAAGTCAATGTTCATGCGCTGCCTTATTTGGTTCATGAAGAATATGTTTCTTGTTATTTATGTGACTTTTCGTACTATCTTTTTGCATATATCTTCTCAAACAAACTGCGCACATGAACTTCTTGAAGAATACTAATAAATAATAAACATTTTTTGTTAGCAAAATTTCATACAATTTCAAATAAAAAACATTTAAATTAGGCGTTAAAAATTTATTTTGCGGAAGTTTGCTGTTTTAGGGCGAATAATCATTACTTCGTAATTTCCGTAAAAATAATATTCTTTATAATTACAAAATATCCTAAATCTGTTTCAAGTAATTTTGAACATTCCGTTAATTTAATATTTTAAGCAGTAAATTATATTAATTTTCTATTGTTTTTGGTATATTTTTAAACAAAATGAACTGAATGGAAATGTAACAAATTTTGTGAACAGCATTAGCACACAACAAAATAATAAAAAAGTTACCATAACATTCGTGTAATATGGTGTGTTCTTATTGTATAAGTTTTGATTTTAATCTTTATTTTACAATTGTTCAGGGTAATTATACAAAAATTTTTCGAAAAATGTTTTTTTAAAGCTATAACAAATTCGTAATTAATGTTTTTGTGTGTGACCATGAAGTTGTACAATTCTATATACAGGATGGCCATCTAGTCGGGAAGCCAGGGGAATTTTGTCGTAAAACCGGGAAAAAAAGTAAAAATAGCCAAAAACGATATTTTTAAATAAGAAAAAATCATTGAAGCAAAAAATGAATATGCACTTTTTAATGTACTTTACTTTAAATAAAAATTACAAAATTCTGTTTTATTCATATAACAAGTATGCTGCGACGGTCAAATATTATCAATAGTAACCAAAAAAAATTCCATTCTTCTTTTTAGTAATCAGGAAATCGAGAGGATTTGGACCGGGAAAACTGGGAATAAACCGGAAATTTAAAAATTATATTTCAGTGGCCGCCATGATATTCTTTTCACATTAAGGAGATATTGTTCAAACTTACTTTTTTATTCCAGTACGTTCCGTAACAATTAGATTAAGTAATTGCAAACTTGCGGGACTCGCATTTTCAAAATGTTTACTTGGAAACGACATATTACATTACAATATAAAATAAAAAATATATAGCAATACAAAAACGAAATTGGTACATTAAGAAACACCGGACACTACTAACATATGCTGGGGGCGGATATGGAAAGAAACGAAAAAAATGGTATGATCGTGTCGCATTGCAAATCCCGGCGTTTGGGACTGTGCTCCCATCCTAGCCGAATTTTTTTACGTAACTACACACGATTACGCCTTATTAAAAGTTGAAAAGTTGAGAACGCTATAGACTGAATATTAGAAACTAACAGTATACGAATTATACAAACAAAGAACAAGAAAATTACTTAATACCAGAAAAATAATGACAAAAAGAAAATAATTAATACTAAAAACACCTCCACAGATGATACTTCAAATGAAATTTAAAAAATAATAGATAAAGATTGCAAATACAAAATATATCAACTACCGCACAGGCTGCACAAACTAACGACCTCAAGAAATCAATGAAAAAATTAACATATAACAGTCCTCGGAAAATGTAAAAAGTGCACCCCTTCGAGCAATTATTTAGGTGTCAACGCAGTAATATTTGGCATTCAAAATTGACAATATGTGTAAAAATTAAACAATAAGCCGAATTAGCGAGATCGAGTACCAAAAATAAATAAGAAAAAGGTCGCAAACTTCAACAAGATAACTGAAAAAAAAAAAAAAAAATGAATTCTATTTAGAACATGATTTTATTTACAATAGATAAAAATATTCGTCGGATTTAAATCGCTGATTATTAACGAATAATAAAAAATATTTAAATATTTAAAATATATCTTCTTTCACAAATAAAGATCGCAAAACACATTAAAAAGTATGTTGAAGCAATCAGTAAAATGATACAGAAACAAAGAACCGTATGGAAAAAAAGAATGTAGTTAAGATTAAGTAAAAGAATTATGGAGAAATAACGTACCATCGTAATGGGAAGAAAATTACAAGAGTCGTTGCCCGGTTTGTACAAAGAAGTAAGAGAAAAGAAGGTGAAATGAAAGTTAAAAGAAAAAGAAAATTACGAAGTATTTAACATGCTAAGAAATAAAATAAAACAACAAAAGGAAAAATAAATACAAACAAGAGTACATTCGACGTAAACTACTTGAAGTCATCAATGTGTAATCGAAATAACGTAATAAAATAAATTATTTAAAACTCTGAATGTTATTTTATTAATAATAAATTATAAAAATGGCCGACTATGAAAGCATTTTATGAACTTGGTGTTCTATGTACAAACAGTTAAACGTATGATTACACTGCTAGTGCAAATTGAATAACGAAATAATAATGTTTGATAATTTTCGGATGACTCCAAATGATGTTGCCGGTTTAATACTAAAGCATAAAAATTAAGTTGTTCCCCCCGAGAATGTGTTAAAAAAAATTGTCTGCTCTGCAAATTTAATTTAACCGGACTACGTTGAAGACCGGAGAAAATAATTCAAAAAAATAATTTCTCTTTACACGTTTTCTTAACTTAAAGAGTTAATTATACTATCGTTTAGATTAAATTATTTTGTACAGCAACGGAATTAAATAAGTAAGCGTACACATGTATACTCTTTTTTTTAAAAAAACTAATGAATAGAACTTTTTTTCTATTTGCTTTTCACTCTTTAGTTAATAGAACCCATTATTATTCTTTTTACCATATACCTTTCATTCCGTGGTTATTTTATTAATATTTCATATATTTCAAATTGGGGGGGGGGGGGCATAAAGCCAATAATCAAATTCGATGATCATATTTAATTCATCGAGTTACAAAAGCGTCTCATTGTCGCGATATCTTTCCGACGAGAGGTTATACGATTCATTTTAATATTAGTTGATGATATCTGTTCATGGCCATCTTTATGAATTCATACTGTTATTTACATTCTTATTAATTTTATAATAAAATTATGTATGAAGGGGTGTTGTACACTTGGTTTACGAAATGGTAGTGCGTGCGGTAAGTTGTTAAAAAAGGCCAAGATTTAAAAAATATATATCGACCGTTTTTATTTATTTATATTGTAGAAATTTCAAAAACATATTTCCCGTTATTACATGTAGGTTTAATTTTCTTTCCGGTCAATTGATTTATTTTATTTACTTACTTAATTACAATTTTTTTGTTTGCAATGATGCTAAAAATCTCGCGAGGCTGAATTCAAAAAATCATCGATTATGAACAGAGCATTCGGTAAATATACAGCTTTGCTCAGTGTTCGACAAGTGTTTATCTTTCGTCTGATTTTTAGTATTGAAGAGAACTTCAATTCGTGATGGCGGAATAAGGAATGATCAAACGGATTTTGAAAACATACGTTATTAAGCGGTATTCTACTGAAATGTCTACCGCTGTTTTCAAACACTTTTTGGAGATTATTACTTTTCAGTTTACACATTTTGCTTTTTTACTGAACAAAAACCATTTACCGATTACGAATTCAGATGATCGCGTTCTATGTCGTTATTTTGAATAATTATTTTTAAAAATATCCCTAGCATTTTTAAATCTTCTGCAGGCACTACTAGCAAAACGTAATTCGAGTAATAAATGAAGCTAAAAATGCTTTATTAACAAATGTGAACTTTTGTTTTAGAAAAAATCATCGTTTATGCTGCCTTATTTGGTTTTCAACGGATGTGCTTTAGTAGCATCAACGATTATAGCAGTGATAGGTGCACCGATATATTTGGCAATTACGTGCACTGTTAATTGTAGTTACGGTTTCATAGGCGTCTACGTCATAATGATATGTTAGTAATTTTTGATTATTGTTAAAATTTACAATGCGTAATGTGAAATAATTCTTTTTTTTTCTCGATATTTCGATTCAGGTGTAACGGTTAATATTGCATTGTACCACCATATTTGTTAGTGTGTATTAGAAAATCCTATAAATGAATACGGGTAATGTGTCTTTTAATTTTGCATTCGAAACGAGCCAGCTGCTCTTCGTTAGAACTTTTTCATTGTTGTTCGTACCTCCTCATGACCAAAAAAAAAAAAAAAAAAACGTTTTATTTGCCTGGCATTAAATGTCCTAGAAAACTTTTCAAAACAATGTTTAACAGAAGTCTAGTTTGCCGACCGGAACGTAATAAAGTGTTTTTTCGAAATTTTTTTTGATGTGAAACATCTATTGGCGCACCTTGGGAATAAAACCGATTCGTATGCCGTGGCGGTAAACGGCGTGACGCTTTCATGCCGTCATGTCCCCTCTCCGCCGCCGCTCACTACTCCCTTGAATGTGCGTGGCGCGTATACTATGCACTTCGTTGCTTTTCCTCTCCGCCACCGCTCTTTCTTCAATGCACATCAACATAAGCAACGCTCACGCGATCTCTTTCTTTCTGCACGCGCCGCATCGCATCTTTCTTGCTGTACTTTCGTTTAATTTAATTTGGCTTCTGTTTTTATAAAAATTTTAAACTACTTAATAAAATTTTACTTTATTTTCGCAGTACACAAACAACGCACGAGATGATAGGTGATATTATTATAATTGAAACTCACAATGACCAAATTCTAATTTGAGACATATCGTACATTATATTTTATTAACGAAACTCATCTGCTATTATTTATTCTATTTCATATTTATTTATATTTATTAGTTTTTTTTAAATTATAGATTCTTTGATCAACCATCTACTATAATGTTTCACATCTGCCGAGCGTCCCGTAACGGCCTTCTTCTTTTTTTTTTTTTTTGATTTTTGACTATACATCAGTCTTCCCGACAGATCTTCTAAAAAAACGTACTCGGAACTTATTGTACCGATATTTCCGATGTCTTTGTTCGCACTACTGCTCCTTGCGGCTTAACAGAATGTAACCCGATTTTGAGTATAAGTTTGCAGCGTTGGTAATCGAACGGAAAAATTTTACGGAGCGATTAGAGCGCAATCAGTCGGCCGTGATGAAAATTATTTATGTTTACATTACACTCAACCGAATCCAACAGAAAAATTAGGTAGAAGTTAGTAATAATAATACGATACTAATTATCGTAGTTTCTAAAACAAAACATATTTCGAATTTTGCATTAAGAAGTGTGTACATCAGTTTTTTCAGAAGTCTCAAAACTTACAGAGGTTAAATACTCTAAATATTGTTTATGTAAATCAAATAATAATATAAGTTATTATTTCATTAATTCTTCTAATGAAATTTTAACCATACTCTACTTATCGTAAATATTTCCCCGTTTTTCTATTATACCTAAGATTTATTCGTTTTTTGTTAACGATTAAGTGGACCGAAATTCAGGATAAGTTTATTTCTTTTCAATTTTTGACAAAAGAAAAAAAGATTAAAATTTTCATAAATTCCATAGAAACCATTATTGTTTTTTATTTGTTTTTATTGTAGTTTGTTGAAATATTTCAAATGCAATAATTGAGTGCAAGGCTTTAGTGTGCTTTTTATAAATAAATATATTTTATAATAGTACATATGTATAGATCAATGCGAAAATATACTAACTACAAGTTTATCGCGCTAATTTCGCACTCCAGTAAGATCATGCTAAGAATTTTAAATAACAGATTGAAATATTTTTTACACAGGCATATTCCTCAAGAGCAAACTGGATTTATTTATGCCAGGCAAAGGCACTAGGGAGCAAATATTAAAAGTTAGATTAATCATAGAAAAGGCCCGAGAATTCAATAAACCTGTCTTCCTTTGTTTTCTCGACTACGCTAAGGCATTTGATAGTGTTGCATGGAACAAACTGTTTCTAATTCTTCAAGAAATGGGTGTCCCAAATCATCTCAGACGAATTATACAGAACCTATATGAAGGCAGCACTGCATCAGTTAGAATAAATTATGCAGAATCAAAAAGATTTACAACAGGTAAAGGTGTCAGACAAGGGTGCATAATATCGCCGGTACTATTTAATATCTATGGAGAATACGTAATGAGAAAGGCACTGGAAGGCTGGAAAGGTGGAATATCTATTTTCGGAAGGCGTATAAGTAACCTTCGATATGCTGACGATACCACCATACTAGCGGCTTCAAGAGAAGAACTGGAAGAAATTATGAATATAATTAAAGGGAAAATAACTGAATATACGGTATGTCTTTGAATCGGGACAAGACGAAAGTCATGGTGGTGAATAGAAGTAGCACAACGACACATAGTGACACGTACATAATGGGATACGAAGTACGAGTAGTAGAATCCTTTGTCTACCTCGGCTCATTGATCAGTTGCCATGGTTCCAGTGAAATGGAAATAAAGAGAAAAGGATTATTGACCAAAGAGGCAATGAAAATGCTGTCACGTATATATGGAGAAGTCATGACAACAAAAACAACTAAAATAGAGATAGTGTACAGTGTCACTAATATATCCTATAATGCTATACGGTGCAGAAACTTGGACGCTACGAAAAACGGATCAAAAAAGGATAGATAGTCTGGAAATGTGGATATGGAGAAGAATGCTTCGTGTTCCTTGGACGGCAAGGCGTACCAACAAATCTATCTTGAATGAGGTTGGCGTAGCTATGCGGTTAGGGGATATATGCAAACGTCGAATAATGCAATAGTTCGGACACATCATGAGGAGAGAAAACGATAGTTTGGAAAAACTGGTAATACTGGGGAAAATAGATGGCAAACGACCACCAGGAAGATGCCCAATGAGATGGGTAGACCAGATACATAATTTATGCCAAGAGTCAATTCACCAAATTATAAGAAGAACAGAAAACCATATAGGCTGGAAAAAATATATCGCACAAATGTTGATGTAGCCATGCTCGTTACGGTCGGCACAAAATGATGATATGTTTACAAAAATATTTTTGTAACTCCCTCCCCATCGCCTTAAATTTTAGTATAGATACGGCCCTGCTTACATTTATTTATAATCTTAACCATTCGCTTTTGCCATACTTTTCCAAACATAGATCTTAAAACACTTCACCACATCTTTTCCTCTATAAAATTTATATACTATAAGCGAGGGCGGATCCAGAAGGCTCTTGGGGGGGTTGTATAATTATGAAAAATCTTTGACGGTAAGCAGTAGATTTGAGAAATACCTCTTGTTTCATAAAGAAAATCAAATAGCGACCTTTATAGAAATTTAAAAATGTTTTAAAAAAACATAATTATTACAATTTGATTTAAATTTTGTTTTATTTTTAGGTAAAAAATAAAACGAAATTATAAAATTTTAGCTAAAATGGTAGTTTAGAAATAGTAAGAAAGATGGTATTTTTATTAGACTTTACTTCTTTTTTATTTTTATTAGTAATCCGATCCGAATTCTCTTTGTTCGTGAGCAAGTTTAAATACATATATTTCTCATTGAACTATATTAAATTAAAATTACAAAATAAAAATTAAAAATAAATAAAAATAGCAAAGATCGACGACAGCTGTGTTTAAAATAGAATAAAAGAAGCGCATTAATAATAATAGTACTAGGTATTAGTTATAATTAAATCCGTAGGTAAAATTCATATAAATCTTTTATAGCATAAATTAAGTTTTTCAGTTATAATCAATTTTTTCATATAGGCTTTGGTCTTTTGGGAAGGGTGTCCCCTATCTCCCTCCCTCGTGGATCCACCTCTGCTATAAAGAAATATAAAAAAATAAACCAGATCTTTGAATTCCAAAATTTTATTACATCAACTTCAGTTCATCCATTGGTATTCTATATTCTATGGAATGTTTCTGTTTAACTGTGTATTTATATAAAATAAATTTACTCTTAAACGACCCGAAGAATACTGCGCAAGTAAAAAAAATTCCATTTTTCAGAATTTTTGTTTATGCAATACAAAAATATACAATCAAATTTTTCAGCGCCAATTTATAACTACTGTTGGTATATCAAATTTCACTCAATTTTTTTACTACTTTCATGTGCGAGGAACTCTGTATTTCTGGGCTTAAAATACTTTGAGCGATTAAATCAAAAAATAAATTATTTTCAAATATAATGAACAAATAGAAAAAAACCCCAAGATTATACTCCGCCAAACAATGTTTTTAACAACAAATTTACCGTTGCAAATAACTTTGTATTTCAATGTGTAGGCATTTTTATTTTAAACTGTATTACATTACAAATAACAAGATTCGTGTATGTATTTTCACAACATTTCTTTTCACAATATAATTTTTTAACTTCGTAATAAAGAAATCATTAATTGCTGACTGTGACGCTATAATTACTCAGTGAAAAATTTTCCGTTCGATTACCAACGCTGCAAACTTATACTCAAAATCGGGGGGTTACATTCTGTTAAGCCTCCTTGCGAATTGACATTCTATCATCCGATTTGCTTCAGCAATTTTGGTCTTGTAATGAATAGTTCTGTTCGTCTTTTCTATTCTTTGGTTCACGCCAGAAGAAATGTTTTTCGTTGTTCCTCTTTTTCCACTATTAATAAATACTTCGATGAAACGCCGACGTCTTCTGTTTTTTGATGTAGACACTGCTTTTCTTATCTTCTCACGCTGTTGGAGCAGCTGATGACACTTTATTCTTCTCTTTCTATGTCTCAGTTCACTTTTCTATTTCTTCTTTTAAATCCGCTTGAATGTTTTTTCTTTTCGCTATTATGATTCATATTCAATGTAAATTTATCCTTAAACTATCCATTTTTACTGGTGGCTCCAAGGAGCATAGTAACGACCGAAATTCCTTTAACCTTTCAGCTTTTAATTTTTGCTTTTCATTCCTTTTGTTCAATTTTGACACGGGGGTTCCGGTTGATAGTTGTTTGTAGTCGACGCCACATATTAAGAAAATGCAGCCGGCCATTCTCTGCCCGATCAGACTTTTATTTAATAGTGTCTACGCATGTGTGCATTGCTTCGCATGTGACCAGCGTCTACGACAAAAGTTGTTCAACCAACGACTCTCAAGAAGTTCGGGACAGTGTCGATGAAGTATGCAGTTCAGACTTTTATATATGTATATATATAAAAGCATACGTCTATGCAGCTAACGACCAACAATAGTGACGAAATCTGTTCAAACAACCCTCGAGGAGTTTGGAACGGGGTAAGCATGAAAATTCACGGATTCCCAACCGAACTCCAAAACAAAAAGATAATGTAGGGGAGTGGTGAGCGATACGAAAGAAAGAAAATAAGAAAAAGAGAAGTATGACGATAATAACTCGAACGATGCACTTCAAAGTTCTGTCGGAAATCCTAAAAATAACTGTCATAAATAAAAGAACATGGAGCGAACGAACGGTAAACACGATAATGTCCTGTGTAGATCTAGAGCTGTCCTATAAATATCACCGGCTCGCTTTCGAAAAAAACTTCATACTCATGAAAGCCATGTGCAATATACTAACTTGAGCGCAAATCAAAACTATTTTTCCTTATATAATGGTGGAATTATATTCTCGGACATGTACCAGCAAAACACGGTTCCTCTTTCCTACGGCCTAATGGGGACAGTATCTCCCAAAAGGCACAACCTCTCGATATACGGAAGCACCGTGTACGACGCTAAGCAGCCAAATAGGCATATGAATATATATAATTAGACACCCGGGTGCGGTGCTAGGGCCTGCATGGATGCACTCAGTGCATACACAGTCGTCAAACTCCTCCCAAATTGGTTTATTTCAGAGCAGAACATAAGAAACGACGGTATTCTTCTAAAAAAAAGAACATAAATGACTCTATAACAACGTCAGAGCTCACGAGAAACATAATGCATGGCTACGACGGCCTAGAAAGGTGGTATACTCAGCGCAAGTCGTTGGCCCTCCTTTTAGCGTAACTCAAAAAAAACGGCGTTTCTTGAACTAAGTTCTCACGAATGACTTATATTACAAAACATTTTGAAAGGTGCAATTTTACCGGCAGTAAAATTAATCACAAAGTAACAAGAGCAACAAATGTTCATATTGTTATTTTATTTCCAACCGGGTCAGTTTACTTTCGCAGTGCTGATGGTGGGCTGTGCCGAAAATGTTCACATATATTTATTCGGTTTGATTTTCATTATGAAGTTCATGTCGGTGTACGTTGCCTTTTAGCAGAAAAATATCGCAAGCCAGTTATCTAAAATATGCTATGATTTGAAAGAGCAATATTTCACGGAGCTTATACGTCTTATTTTTAGCCTTTTGAAACACCTCGAGGATTTGGACCGGGAATAAACCAGGAATTTAATAATTATATTTGAGTGGCCACCGTGTTTAAGACTCTGCACTTAAGTCATCGGCGCGAACAGTAGCATACCTCATAATGGATAAATACTGAATGATTCTTCATAATTATATCAACGATGAGGTGGTAGAGTGAGCATTGCTATCGGAAAGACTGAATTAGACATTAGTGAAAAGGTAAAAGAAAATTAAAAAATAGATAAACAAATAAATACCTTTTTTAAGATAGAACATTATTATTTTATTTTTATTCTCATATCATTTATCTGTGTTTTATTTGCAGGTACTTTAATGCTGTTTGCGATTTATCTCGACTTTTTGATCCACTTGAATTATTACCGTCAATTGAAAGAAGAAAAAGTTAACTCCGAAAAATATAAAACTCTGGCTTAACTGCTTTGTTTGAAGAAATTTTTCTCGTTTTTTAATCTTTTCTTATTAATTTATTGCGCACATTATTATATATGTATATACGCAGGAAGTGATCAAAAAGAAATGGAACTCTTCGCAGTGTGAGTCATCTATGAAATTAGATTTTATCATAATAAAAGCTACAACCTTTTTCCAACAATTATACATCGAATCTCGAGTTTTCAAACTATGGTTAATTGAATGCAGTCACATTGGAGTAGCTTTGTGATATGTTTATTAAAGAAAAAATTACTTTAAAAATTTTAGAAAAATTGTTCACGACGGCTCGTTCGTTGGAGGAGAGTTGCAACTTCTATTTAAAATGAAAACCAATGCAGTAATTGCATAGGTAACACGCTGTGAAAAGTTCAGTTCCATTTTGATCGTTTCTCATACAGATCGCAAACCGTACACAGATGATCTCGAATCAAACACTCGTAAAAACACTACCAGATCATATAGCGATTCTAACAATGGTTCGTTCGTTAGAAGAGGATTGCAGCTTTCTTTCAAAATGAAAACAGGTTTGCTAACTCACATACATGACTCACATTGCAAAGAGTTCAATTTCTTTTTGATCAATCCTCGTGCATATGTATATGTGTGTGTGAGTATATATATACATACATATATTTATATATATATATATATATATATATATAATTAATATGTATTTTTTTATCGTTAGTAATTATGCTATTATATTCTAATGATAAATAAGACCGATTACAGTTTCAGTTTGTTACCAATTATATTTTTTTGATTTTTTTGTTTAGTGCCATTTAAATTTCAATAAATTCTGTATTATTATCACATTTATTATTGCATAATCTTTGAAATTTTAGCAGTATCGGAGAAAAAAATATTTCCATACTACATGGCTGGAAAAAAAAACACGTTCCAGTAAAAATTCTGTTTTTAACTCCATTTTTTTCACATTTCGTTTTTCATTTTCATATTATTATACTTCCTAAATTGTCCAAACTCCATTTTCTTCCACGTTATACCTTACATATATTATAATTAAATTTATTGTTTTTGATCTACAGATGATTCATTCAATTGATGACTAGAATTTACGCTAATACGTAACTAGTCTGTGATTGTTCGTTTTTTTTTGTCGAGAATTTTTCTGCAACAAACTAAATCACGACCTATTATGTGTTGCAATTTTCTCTTTGTTCAAAAATGAACTTAATAAAAATTTGTAACAATTTTATTACAAGTTTTTTATAATAACCGTGATATTAATACAACTTCGTTTTTTTTGACATTTTCAATTTAAGTTTTTTTCTTTTACACTTCCTAACTCGTATCCGGTGTTCTAAATTCTTTCTCTGCCTTTACGTCTTTTTAGGGTAATCGAATAAACGGAAACTAATGCAAATAATGCGTGTGACAAATAAGAACTCCAGAATAAAGATCGGCAATAAATGCAGAAAGGTCCGTTTTCATAATGAGTATAACATTCCGAGTTTTTCACTGTTTTGGGGGGACTAGGAAGTAGCAGGCACTTATTTTAGCAGATTATATATTTTTCTTTAACGAATATGTGTAAGGAAAAAAAGTAAATTTAATATTATTCAAATTAAAATTACGAATCAATTAAATTGATGAACAAATTTAAAAACCGTTATCAAAATATAAACGAGGACACCAGCTACTTCACGAACGCGTGTTAATTCGGTGTTATTTCTGTAAGAATTTAGAACAACATACGTAAAATCAAAAGACGAAGGTCACATTTAGGTTCGTAAATATATTAATTTTCAAGTTGTAATCGAATACATTTTTAGCTCTTGCTGATAAAAATGTAATAATCATCAAAGTAGGCAATTGATGATAAGATGTCTATCAGATCATACGAAGTTGATGGAGAAAGCTGTGCAATCCCCTGCACATGAATAAATTTTGTCGCTAAAATAACATTATCGGGAAGGTGATTAACTTATCTCTTTCTATGCGTTTACGTGAAACCCACAATTACATCCAAAGTCTAAGAACAAAATATATGCGTGATTGATCTCCGCTGATTAAATATATTCCTTAGTGTTTATAACATCATTACTTACGTATATTTTTTTTCGAGGTTGTAAAAGCTACTAGTCCTGATATGTTGTTTTCTATCGTTCATTTTATTTAATAACGATATATGTATTAACGTAATTTTTTTTTTGTTTTGTTTAATTATTTTCTAATAAACAAAGAATGGTGTATAAAAATGAATACGTTTAAACAGTGGAAGGTGAAAAGCCAGCAGGCTTTACAGCGCTCAAAATCCGCTGAATCATTTCGTACGATTCCGGTAAATCTGCTTTCAGATGAGGAAGAGAGGTGAACAATTTTTACGCATATTATGAAATTAATTTTACTACAAAATCCCCGATAAAATATTTCATTTTCGTCTTCTAAGAAATGTTCCACTCTATTTTCATTTTTATTAACTATATTTCGTTCCATGAATTAATGTAAAATTTAACGAAGAAAACGAACTTAAATGTGTGTTGGCCAGAAAATTCGGTCCGGCCTTCGTGGTCTAGTTTACAGTGAAAATTACTTGTTGATTGGTTAATACGAAATTTCGCAATGTAGTAATTTGTCGATAACATAATTTTATTTTATTTTAATTAAATGAATAAAATCTGATTTCTAATATTTAATTGCAATTAATTAATATATAGAGCAACTGATCGTTAATAGAGAATAACTAATGATTATTATTAGATAATCGCATGTTTACAAATAGTATAATGTATATATATATATATATATGGCAATATTTTAATAATTGTCCGTTTTCATGAAAAATACAAATATAACAATGGAAAAGAGATTGTTGCTTTGAAAAGTTCATGTAAAATTTTTAATTGACGAATTCAAAAATATGACACTGCATTATTGCTCTGAACAGAAACATACAGTTTTTTATTCATTTTATCTATGTAATTTAAAGTGACGCTGATTTATAATCGAACTTTGTAAATACAATAATGAAACGTTTTGTGATGAGTTCTACTGAACTTCATACAATTTAATATATTGAAAAACGAAATAGAAAAATTTTCTTGCCATGTATTATATATGTTTATCTTTAATTATTTCTGAGACATGCGAGGTTCTAAATGCTTAGTGGAAAAGTTGGTGAATGTGATCGAATACTTAAGAGAGGTTACCTGTATTTCTCAGAAGAAACAATCGGTGTTTTTAAATTATTTTTATGTCTGATAAAAAGATCACACCAACAGCTTTCCAATTATATTCATATATATAAATATTAAATTGATTTAATCGTGAAACATTTATTTTGTATTTAACACGGTAAATGAGTGAATTATTTATTTACTTTTTATGATCGCTATAATACGAATTTGATTTACTAACGCAAACACTTTTTGTCTCTATTTCCTAAAACAATTGATTTCTAGACTTTAAAACCCATACGAAATAGTGAATTTTATCAAAATTGTTGGAACAATTCCCCAAAACTTAGTTTTTTTTATATATATATATATATATATATACTAGCTGACCCGGCGAACTTCGTACCGCCTCAGAATTAATAAATGTTGTGTTAACTTATTAGCTGAATTAAATTCAGTTTTTTATTAAGATAAAATTAATACTCAAAATGGATTAAGTTCAATAAATGTACAAAAATCAAAATGAAAAGTATTTTAATTACACGTGGCAGCAAGGCATCATTCCCCTTAATAGCAAAAATAAGTATAAATTTACTTCAAAAAATTAAAGTAAATTATTTCGGAAATATGTTTTTTGGAGCTATATGATCAGCTAACAACACAGAGTACACAGCACTCAATTTATATATTTTTTAATAAAGTGTGTACTCTGTGCAGTTAGCTAATGATGGGCTATACACGAAAAAACGTTTCTAAAGTAAATTAATTTCTTGAAGTAAATTTTCTACCGATTTTTAGAGTACGCACATAATGTCCCGAATCCCAATAAGATTGTTCACAAACGACCAAAATATTCAATTATGCAACAGCTCAGAAACGGTTTGACTTATCAGAATTAGATCATAAATTACAATAAAACTTCTATCTGTGACAATTTACAACTTTAAGCTGGGCGGCAAGAAACCGTCTAAAATATATTGTATAATATGGAATTTAAAACGACTTGAAAAATCACCCTTAAAAAATTCATAACTGATCACCAGATAACCTTTTAAAAGCGTAATTCAAAATATAAAACAAAACACAGAAGCCCTTTCGTAACATCCAAAAATTACGGTTAAAAAATTATGTAAACCCCCCTTTTGGGACAAAAACAGCAAAAAAAAAAATGAATTTTCTTCATAAATTTTGTTTTAAATTGCGTATTCTGCTATTCGGGGTAAAGACAAATGCAACAAATCAAAGATCATGAATTCTTGAGTTATAACCCGACTTTGTTTTTTATCTATATACATATATATATAACTCGGTCATTATGGCCTCACAAGGGGCTGTGCCCCTTGACCTCTCTACTTTCATTTGTCTCTTTCTCTTCTATATTTTGTATAAAATGATCAAAATTTACAACGTAATTCTTACCCACATCAACACAAAAAAAAAAAATAACATGATCACAAAAATCCTATCCTAACATTTAACTTCATTATATAAAATTAAGATATTTTTTCGTTACATAAATTTGTGACATTTGTAAAATAACAATTACAAAAATCCTATAAAATATAACAAACGTTACATAAAATTGGGACATTTTTTCTAAGGGAGGGTAGCTTAAGAATTACATTGTAATTAATATATATCTATATATTGAGACGGATTGGGCAGTCACTACGCTTTTTGATGACGCTGTCCCAGCTAGAAAAAATGACATTCCCAGGCAGCGATCATTTTAATTTCTCAAGCTTCCTCGGACAATGTGCATACGTTGCATTGCCAATCAAAGACGCTGAATTGGCCAAAATCGTGAGAAATTTCATAAGTACGCGGCGCCAGGGTGGCGAACTGTTTCATTGTGTGTGTGGCCGATAAGCGGAGACAGATCGGTTTGGCGAAGTGTGTGTACGTAATGCGAACCGAGCTACGTTGAGTCTTGAGAATTTTTACCGCGAACTATATTCTTTTAACAATGAAAGGCGGCCTAATGCTTTGCTGAGCAGAGCTTTCCAGTTGTGACACACCGTACGAAAGTGTCGTTGACGCCCGTCATTTTTTATTTTTTTATTTTATCATTTATCATTATCATAATATAATCGAAGAGGGAAGAATAACAAGTCTTTTACAATATGTGATATATATATATATATATATGTATAGTTATATTGTAACGAAACAAATGGGTTGGTTTCTTAATTTAACCCTTCTTACACAACGTGTGTTGTAGTAGCATATTACACAAGGCGGGTATTTTTTACTCGGTTCACAAATATATTTGCTTATAGCCACAAGTATTTATTTTTAATGAAAATTTTAGTAATATTGATATTGGGGGAGGGGTACCATCAAAATATCAAATTTGCTCGCATTGTGTGACCACCCTCCCCACCACAAAAAAAAAACATATACGAAAAAATATAACTCCTTATAAAAAAAAATTAACACATACTATATTTGATGGATATCAGGTTTTAATAAATCTCGCGTGTCCCAAAATTTAAGAATAACCCAAAATTAAACTAGAAATTTAATAAAATTTATTGAAATCAAAAAATTCATAATATAACGGATTATTATACCTCATATTTCTAAATTTGAAATACAAGTAGGACATTTGAATGTTCTGTGTTCTCCACATATCGATCTGTTGCAATAATGGCACGATTTATCTGCTTTACGATCTTTCGCTTTACTAGAAAAAAAACACATCTTCGATTCGTTTCTTTGATATGGACAGTGGTTCACACTGAACGGAAGACGTGGTCTGTTTCTAAAAACTGATTATGCAAATCCGAAGTTTTGTAGGTAAGCACCGGTTTTGAGCCCTTAGTCTCGCATGAAGTTCTACCAAAGTTTGCGCAAAATTTTTTAGAAATGAAGTTCTCAAAACCAACTGGCCATTTTCTTTTGCTGAATGGTACTGATAAATTTTATATGCGTTGATCCCAGAAAAATCTAATACATCATAAAAAATTTAAAGTGGCCAGTGTCTTGTTTGTCGTCTGGTCGATTTTTCGTGACAAATTTGATCAAAGGAATCTTTACACCACCTTTCGTGGAGTTGTAAAATAATATTACATCCGACTTTTGAGTTTCGGGATCAATGTCCGCAGTGAAGTGCACGGTTGACGGTAGAATAACATTTTTATTTTTTTCTTGGAATAAATGAAATCATAGTTTTATCTGAAGACGCATCTTCTTCAGAGTATGATTTTTCTAAATCGGATTCAATATGCTATCGTTCTAATTCCTTCAGAATATTTTTCGATGTACGTAGATGATTTAAATTCATAACGAGACCGACTTGCATAAGATTTTACGAACACAAAAAACAGCTGATATTTCTGTGACAAATAAAACTGAACGTTTGAAAAGTATATCATTATACATAACGTGGGTATTTTTTACCCCCCAATTGCTAGACACTACTACAAACAAATAGGATTTTTTACGAATGTAAGGTGATTAATATCAACATAAAGAATGTCACGAAAGACTCCTAAACAGCAAAGGTAAAATTCCAGCGCAGTACCACATAATAATAATGAGAATATTGATCGGGGTCATAAGGGTTAAATATTATATATCGAAAAAGATGTAGGAATAATAATAATAATAATAGGAAATATAATAATAATTAACGTATTAGTTCAGAGTAAGAAAATAAAGAAATGTGAATAGTTTGCGTATGTATATTTTAAGTTGGGTTGCGATGTATATACAGTGAGCCACAATAATATCCGATGAATATACGCTAAAAACAAAGGAAAAAAGTGCTTTATTGTTGAAACAAGTAACGAAAATAGAAAAATAAGTATCTCCTTAATATATTCTCAAAAAAAAAAAATCAAAAACATTAAAAAAACACGGCTTACGATACAAAAAACGCAAAAATTACGAATTTTAAGCGCCACATTAATATCCGGGCACATAGAACTAAGTGCAGTAAAACACTCGTGGGTTTTTCCCAAGTGCATCAACTAAGACGCGCTACTGATATGAGTCATCACTGTAACGCGAGTCGTTACGCGAAAACGCAAATTATAATTAAACAGTACGTTTGTTACAGCAATTGTTAAAAAAGTGCGTGTTAGTGCAGTGAAATGTCGCGAACGAGTAAAAATACGTCTTCGGAAATGCGTCAATTAGTAATTTGGAAGAATGAAGAAGGTTTTTCAGAACGGAAGATTGCACAGCTACTAAATATTCCGAGAAGTACGGTGCATGACGTTCTTCATCGCTTCAAAAGGGAAAATCGCATCGACTCGAAATCTAAAAAAGGGAAACCAAAAAAGCTAACAAAATACGATATGCGTTTTATCCGGCGGGAAATAGAAAGAAATCCTAAAGTAAGTGCGTCGAAACTAACTATGGCACTAAGGGAGAGCAAAATGATAGAAATTTCAGCCGAAACAGTACGTCGAGCCATAAAAGATATGGGGTACTTTTCCCGCACTACTCGCAGAAAACCCTATATTAGTTCTGCAAATATAAAAAAACGGCTCGCGTTCGCAGAACAATACCAATTTTATTCGGAGGAGTTCTGGAAGAACGTCATTTTTGTTGATGAGTCCAAGTTTAACGTCTTTGGGAGTGATGGAAAACAGAAAGTATGGCGTAAACCGAATACTGCGTATGAATTAAAAACTCTGACTGCATCAATTAAACATGGCGGAGGAAATGTACAGGTGTGGGGGTGTTTCGCGGCGAATGGTGTGGGATCTTTAGTCACCATTGATGGTACTATGAATAGCGATCTATATGTGGACATTTTACGACACAATTTATGCCAAAGCGCTGAAAAATTGGGCATCTTGGAGTCATTTTACTTATATCAAGATAATGATCCAAAACATACAGCGTACAGAACTCGAGAATGGATTCTCTATAATTTCCCCCACATCCTTGCCACACCCCCACAGTCTCCGGATTGCAATCCCATAGAGAATCTATGGGACTACCTCAATAAAAGGATTCGTGAAAGGCCGATTTCCAACTGTAATGAATTAAAAAGTCGTCTAAAAGAGGAATGGCAGAAAATTCCCCTTGATTATCTACAAAAATTAGTTTGTTCAATGCCGCGCAGGTTGAAAGCGGTCGTGGATGCCAAAGGTCGTCATACGAAGTATTAATTTTTCCAGAAAGTAGATATCCAGTTATTTAGAGAGCTCCTTTATTTTATTTTTTCGTTTGCCCGGATATTAATGTGGCGTTTAAAATTCGTAATTTTTGTGTTTTTTATATCTTAAGCTGTGTTTTTTAAATGTTTTAGATTTTTTTTTTTTGAAAATATATTAAGGAGATACCTATTTTTTTATTTCCGTTACTTGTTTCAACAGTAAATCATTTTTTTCCTTTGTTTTTAGCGTATATTCATTGGGTACATCAGTGCCCGGATATCATTGTGGCTCACTGTATATATATCAGGTGTACAAGTATGAAATGCGGATTTTTTTCGAAAAAAAACACGTTAAATTTGGAAGAATGATAAAAAGTGGTTTACTCAAAGTATGCTCCATCGCTAGTTAAACATTTTTCCCATCTCTCGGGCAATTTTTGGATACCACGCCAGTAAAAATCTTCCCCTTTTGCCGCTAACCATTCATCGAGCCATTTTTTCATGTTTTCGTACGAACCAAAGCGCTGCTCAGCAAGTGCGTGACCCATCGATGCAAACAAGTGGTAATCGGAAGGAGCCAAGTCTAGTGAGTAAGCCGCATGGGGTAGCACTTCCCAGCTGAGTGCTTCCAACGTGTCGCGAACCGGTTTTGCCATATGTGATGGAGCATTGTCATGGAGAAAAATTACCTTGTGTTGCCTTTTTTGATATTCTGGTCGTTTTTTGAGCAGCGAACGGTTCAAATCGATCAATTGTTGTTGGTAGCGTTTGGTATTAACCGTTTCACCAGGCTTTAACAGCTCATAATAAACCACACCCTTCTGGTCCCACCAAACACAGAGCATTGTCTTCCTGCCAAAACGATTCGGTTTTGCGATCGATGTGGATCGTGCGCCTGGATCTATCCATGATCTTTTGCGCTTGGGATTCTCAAAATAAATCCACTTTTCATCCCCAATAACGATATGATGCAAAAACGACTTTCTTTTGTATCGTTCGAGCAAAATTTCACATGTGTTTTTGCGCCTCTCCATCTGCCTCTCGTTCAACTCATGTGGTACCCATCTGCCGACCTTCTGAATCTTTCCAATTTCTCGTAGGCGATTAGAAACAGCTTGTTGACTAACGTTTAATTGCTTTGCAAGTTGTTTTTGTGTTTGCGTATCGTCTTCATCTAACAATGCTTGCAATTCTGCATCTTTGTATCTTTTTAGCGGTTTTCCATGTTCCTTATCTACAATATCGAAATTACCACTTTTGAAACGCCGAAACCATCGTTTACACATATCCTGCGATGGAGCATGTTCACCATAAGCTTCTCGAAGCAATCGGTATGCTTCAGAAGCAGTTTTCTTCAAATGAAAACAAAAAATTAATGCTGTCCGCGAATGCTCTTTATTTGGCACAAATGTGGTCATATTAAACACACCAAAACAATACTACGCAAACAGTTTTTCAATTTATTACTGATGTACGTTTGACACGTGTTGATGGCGCAACAAAATTGCATATGCGTCAAATTTTTATAATACACATTGTATTGGTGAACATCTGGTTTTTCAAATCCGCATTTCATACTTGTACACCTGATATATATATATATGTACCGAGTTCGGAAATGTGGAATTTTTGTTGCAACGTAATCGGATTGCATTAAAGAAATTCCGAGCAATCCGATGAACTCGTTAGGACGTAAGCCGTTTTGTGTATGCTTGTGTTAGTAATAAAAACGAGTGTGAATGATATCAAGGTGTGTGTCAAGGCTTACGATTAAATATTAGTAATAGTAAAAAGGTATCGGACATCTCGGCGGCCGAGCGATTGATGGGAAATTTCGCATTAAAACCGATGCATGGACAATTGCTCGGTTGCGAAAATTATTACATATATCTAGATGCGTCTTGCGAAGCGGCGGGCTTCTTTTTTTCTCGCCGTCCGATCAATGTCATGGTTGATCGGTTATCGTTTGTCGTAAGTTGTACTTAGAAGGATAACATTAACTAGTCAAATAGAATAACCGCCTATCGAGGTTTGGTGGATACAGTAAATATATAATTTTTTATTTTATTTTATTTCAGTTTTTTTAGTCTAATCCTTGTGATTGGCCTTCGCGTGGTAGGCGTATTGAGCAAGGGACACTGTGGACCGATCTGAAGTGGGTAGGAAAGGCTTCTCTTTACTCTTATGCTTTTCGTGTTTTTTTTTCTTCCTTTTTTTTTAAATTTTGAATAATTTTTCTTCAGCGGCGCCCGAACTAGTTTAAACTTCGAAGAAAGAGCAAAACCGTAACAATATATATATATATATGTATATATATATACAGGAAATGCTAATTTAAAATTATACATATTATCCGAGCTTTACTTAGAGCTACTTTGAACTGGAAAATCACCAAGGGATTAATAAGTTTCGCGAGTAGTCGAAACATTTACCGGTAATATCACATGACACGAAAGCTACATTTTTGTATAATTCGGTTTTATGTTAAACTATTCTCGCGTTATGAAAAATAAAAACAAATATTCACAATCCAGAAATATTATTGCAAATTATCATCTGTATAATTCTATAACGACGTTCTGTATATTTGATAATTGGCATAATATTTAAATTTGTTGTATAAAGCATAAATATAAATATATTTCATCACGAAACGAAAATCTTTATTTATGTTTAATTAGTAGTGATAAATAAATTTATTATTTTTTGCAACATGGTGTAGGAAATAAGCGTTATACTTGCTCTTTAATAAATGCTAAAAATTTGATGATCATTCAAAACGTAAGTTGGTCGCATTCCCCTTGTAATTGATCGTTTCGTAGAATTTTCTCGACAATAATACATCCACCAATCACTTCCTAGACCTCAAAAACCACTAATTCGTGAATTTCATTAAAATCATTGGAGCCCTTTCCGAGAACTCAATTATATATGTTGAAGTATTTTTAAACAATAACGCTGCACAATTAATGAGGATATATTTTCGACACTACCTAGACTAGAAATAAACTATTAACCGGATATTCCACCATCCGAAAAAGATGTTTCGTCAGCAATAGAAAGCTAATGAAGCGCCAGGGTTAGACGATATGCCTAATGAAGTATATAAATTAAGCGGAAAAGTACTAACATCGCCAGTTACATAGTCTATATAAAAGATTTTTAAGAGTGCTCTACCAAAATATTTCAAAAACGCAGTCGCCACTGTTTGTATGTATGAGAACAAAGGAGACAAAACAGACTGCTATAATTATCGGGGTATATATGCCTTTTATCGAAACCGCTAGTAAAATGCTGAATATTAATAGACAAATATCTTTCTGAAGCGCAATGTTGCTTTTGGCAACAGCGTAGTACAATAGACATGATATTCGCAATACGTCAACTTGTGGAAAAAACTTGAGAACAGAATAAAGAGCTGTATATGGCATTCATTGATGTGCAGAAAAAGGCTTTTGATACTATAAATAGAAGTGCACTTTGGAAATTTTTACAAATAACTGAAAGCCTACCCCAAACCTGCTATCACTTTTACAGCAATTACACGGTGATATGGAAGGCGTGGTAATTTGCGAAAATGGAATTACGGACTTTTTTAAAATATCTACTGGAGTTAAACAAGAATGCCTACTTGCACCTACGTTATTCAACTTTAAAATGAGTATGGTTTATTTTGTATATCACAGAAAGATTTTAATAGTTGGTTATTGTTCAATTGAACTACACTTAGCAAAGTCCCGTCCCTAAGGATTAACTATGTAATAAGAACAGAAAATGAACTAATAACGAAACATGTTTTATAGAGTATTAATTGACGATAAAACATAGTGCGGTCGTCCAAAGTTACGCTATAGAGATGTGATCACTGGTACAATTAAAAAATCTGGATTAAAATATCACTTAGGAAACGATAGGCAAAAACACGAAAGGGTGGAAGTTATTCGCAGACGACATAGTGAACCACTACACATATCGGGAATCAAAGAAATATAAGGAACATCATGACGGTGGTAACCCTGCCACCGCCAGGAGGACTAAAATTCGTTGTTCACTTTGTAATT
Organism: Icerya purchasi; assembly: GCA_039619475.1. Classification (NCBI taxonomy): domain Eukaryota; kingdom Metazoa; phylum Arthropoda; class Insecta; order Hemiptera; family Monophlebidae; genus Icerya; species Icerya purchasi. The sequence goes on along the minus strand of CM077115.1, from coordinate 291,246,825 downwards.
TCAATACAAATTTTCAAATTGATTTGATATCGCATATACGACACAAACATTAATTGTTACACCAAGAACAGCGTTCGATAAACCGAAATGACACACATACTCGTTCCAGTGAGCTACAATGAATAAATGTTACAAAATTGTATTACATCAAGAATGTATATAGTTATAAACACCCCATAACAAAGTTTTAAAGAACTCCACTGATAGTACCGTGTATCATCTGCATCAGACGCACCAATGAAAATTACACTTAATTCCGTATCGTAATTAGTTTTTTATAAAATAATTAAATTGTTTTCATGTTTTCTAAAATTACCAAAAAAACCGGAACTAAATTGCTCAAAATCTAACGGTCACGCAAACTCCACCCCAGTGAAGTAAATAGCCATCTCGCTTTCGCTCAAGCGTCACAGAATTCCGTGTGTACGGTACACAAACGTGTACGTACATACGGACATGTTTAAAAAGTTTTTTTTTTTTTCGAAAAGTAGGCGTGTCTTTACACTTAAAAACACTACAAAAAAAACGATTTCGATTTTCACGATGATTATAACTTTCAGCTCCGTTTTTCTCCTAATATTCCCAACATCGTTCACATCTCCATCAATCCTCCTTCTATACGTCCTATTAACGTTGTTTCGATTTATGTTCCTCCTACTTACGATCTTCGTCACTCCCCTCTTTCTACATTTTTCAACTTTTTTTTTTTTTTTTTGGTTGCAATTGCGTTACGTTTGTGGACCCTGCCAAGCTTTTAAGCTTGTCGGCGTGGTCCTAAAAAAATAACACATGCCTCCCTTCTTTATTTGTTAATATAATACAATTTTTCTTATACTTAACGATTCCGGAGACATATTTATGGTTATCAGTACTGTTAAATTTTCTTTTACAAGAGTAATATAAATTAAAATAAAGAAATATAATTAATCCTCTTATATTATTTTATAATCCCACACATTCACATATCTTCGCATGCTCTTACATATAGATTATTATTAATACTTAATATATACTCGATATTAAGAGCTCTTTTTTTTTTTTTAATATTTTTATTCCCAACCCATTTTTTTATTTCTGCTTTGTTTGACTTTATATGTGGCTGTAATTGTTTAATGTCTTCTGGTAGTGAGTTTAGTAGTTTGCATAGAATATTTTTTTTAATATTATCCTCGTGCTTGTTTAAGTTGCTAATTTTACAGGTTTTATAAAGGTGTAGGTTCCTAATATTGTAGGTTGGTGGATTTCCTTTTTTCTACTTCGATTTCCTTATTTAGCCATTCCATAATAATCAAGTAGTATAGATATGATTTGGGATCCAGAATATTATATTTTTTTAATATGTTGTTTTCTTCATGTTCATGTTTTATATTATTTCTCATTAGGATATTTACGCATTTTTTTTGAAGGTAGTTAATATGTTTTATATTAGTTTTACTTGCTCTCCCCCAAGCTATTATTGCATAATTTAAATGTGATTGGCATAGTGCATTGTATATTAACATCTTAGTTTTTTTAGATGACACGTACTTTTTTAATTTATATAACAGCGGAATTATTTTCCGAATCTTTATGCTCAGATCGTTTGTGTGGTCTTTCCAATTAAGGTGATTATCTACTTTTACTCCCAAGTATTTATAATTATTTACTGTTCCAATAAAGTTGCACTGACAGGCGTTAATATTTTCTGTGTGTATGCAATTTGAAGTGTGGCATTTTATATTAATTTTGTATGGCGGATAGTGGTTGCTTGATTTGATCCATAATAATTTGGTTTTTTCAGCGTTTATTTGTAGGTTTTTGTCATGTAACCATAGATTCAGGCTGTTTAGATCTTTTTGAAGTTTCCTCTCTGCATCAGCGATGTTTTTGTCTGCAGTTACCAGCGCAATGTCATCTGCGTATGCAAATACTTCACTATATTTTATTGCTTTTTTTATGTTCCTTACGTATATTAAAAATAATAATGGTGCCAGAACTGTACCTTGGGGGACACCACATTTCAAATCTAAAGCTTGGCTATACGTGTTTCCTATCCTAACTACACTACTTCTGTTACTTAGATACTCTTCGAACCAGTTGAGGGGTTTTCCTTCAATACCTATGCTCTTAAGTTCGTTTATCTATCCCGCAACCGTTTATTATCGGTGGGGATTGGAATGCCAAATCTTCTCTGTGGGGCTGCACATCCTACAACAACAATGGTTCCATCCTTGAGAATACTATCCTTTCTGATAACTTGGTGGTCCTTAATGATCATTCCTCAACCTATTTCAGGAATGCTCTATCTCCAGCTCTCTTGATTTAACTCTATCTTCCCCTTCTATTGGTCTTACCTTTACCTGGAGAACCTTTTCGAGTTTTTTCGGCAGTGACCATGTTCCCATAATAATTACTACTGATAGTCTTCCTTCTCCAAATTATCCCAAACCTCTCCATTCTCCTCGATGGAATCTCAGCAAAACTAATTGCACTCTTTTCCGATCTTCTGTTAATTCGTCACTCCCTGATCCGCAGCTAAATTGTAATCCCATTTCTCTCTATAATTTCTTTTTCCATTCTATCAAGTCTGCTCTTTCTCTATCGTCTCTCCCTCGTCGTTCTCCTGTATCCACTTATCGTTGTACGGCCTCATCTCTTCAGTGGAATGAGGAGTGTAACGCCGCATTTAACCATTGTCGTTCCACCTTCTGAACCTATCGCTCTAATCCTACGACCTAAAATTTTCTGGCTCAACGCCAGGGCTAGGTTTATTCTTAAAGCCGTGAAGAAGGCCTCCTGGAAGAAATTCTGCTCTTCCTTTTCTAGAAATACCCCTCTCTCACATATTTGGAGGATGGCTAGAGATTTTAAATTACCATCCTCTGAACGTCCTTCTCTTTTTAATGTATCTGAGGATAGCCTAATATCCTTCATTGATTCTGTTGCTCCTGCTTACGTTCATTCCTTTGACGAACTTTACTCCAGCACCTCTACAATTCTCTTCCCCTCCTTCCCACTTCCGCACTTCGGCTTTCAATTTTAATGAATTAATATCTGTTTTATCCAAATCTTCCAGCCCTACTCCAGGCCTTGCCGGTATACCTTATCTTGCTCTTAAAAATCTATCTGAACTACCCCTTAACTTTCTTCTCAATCTTTTCAATTCTTTCCTTTCAGGGGTTCAATTACCCCTCTTGGAATTTTTTCATCATTGTCCCTATTCCTAAGAAAAGTTCTTCCTTACGCCCCATCTCCTTGGCATCCTGCATCAGAAACTTGTTTGTGGGTATGCTAAACAAGCGTCTTGTCTGGTGGTTGGAACACCATAATGTGCTTCCCAACAATATGTTCGGCTTTCGGCCGGGTATTGGCCTTCCGGATTGTATCAGTATTTTTGTGTCTCATTTATACACAAGTCTTTCATTATATTCTGGCTTCCTTCATTGATGTCTTCTGTGCTTTTGACAATGTCCATCTCCCAACTTTAAGAGATAACATTCCAGACAATTTCACTTTTTTGTTATTAAGATCATCCAATCGTTCTATCTACCTCTGTCCTCCATTATTTGACACTTCTAGAAAGGTTTTCTGCAGTCTTTCTCAAGGTTCCTCCCGCAGTCCTACTCTTTTTAACGTTTATACTGCTAGTATCGCTTCCCTTCCTTTAAATTCCCATTCTTTATTCTTTGCTGATGATATCTTGCTTTTTTCTTCTTCCCACGATATTGATGCAGCTAATGGAACTCTCAATTCGTCCCTCAATTTTCTTGAAAGTGCTCTTGCCTCAATTAACCTTTCCATTTCTCCTTCTAAGTCCTCCTACGTTGTATTTACCCTTCGCCCTTATAACCCTGATTCTGTTAATTTATCCTTAAATAGCACAGCTCTTGCTCGTGTTAATTGCTTTCGTTATCTCGGTATCTTTCTCGATAGTCTTCTGACTTTCTCCGAACATATCAAATATCTTTCCTCCTCCTCTACTAAACGGTTGAACCTGCTGAAGGCCCTGTCTCCTACTAAATGGGGTGGTGACCCTTACATTCTTATTCTTCTATATAAATCCATCGTCCGCTCCAAGCTTAACTACTGTTCGTTCATTTATGCCTGCGCCTCCAAGTCCCGTCTTTCTAAACTTAATGTGATCCAAAACTCTTGACTTCGACTCCGTCTTGGTGCTCTTAAATCCTCTCTTATTCCAGCACTGCTTGATGAATCGAATGCTCCTCCCCTGTCTATTCGCAGATCTTATTTAGGCTATCGCTTCCTCGCGCTAAACGTCTTTCACTCTCATCTTCTTCTCTAATTTTTTCCTACCTTTCAATCTTTCGGAATTGGCGCTTTGTGCTTAGGAAAATTCCTATCATGCCCCTTATTTCTCTCCGTCTTAGTTTATTTTGGCCTTATACAATTTCCTTTGATAGTCTGCCTTATTTCTCCTTTAACTTCAGCGAACTCTGCCATCCTCCCGGAGTATTTATTTTATCTACACTTGCAAAATCTCTCCCTCCAGCTGTAATTAAACAGGAATTCCATAGTATTATCAATTCTCTCTTTCCTTTTCATGTAAACATTTTCACTGATGGTTCTAAGAGGCCGAATGGTGTTGGTGCTTTTTTATTCTTCCAAATTATAACCTCTCTGAATCCTTCTGTCTTCCTTTTTTTCTGTTCCATATTTACAGCCGAGCTGATGGCTATTTTACATTCCATTATTTTTATCTCCTCCAATCGTCTTTCTTCCCAGTTTCTGATCATATCCGACTCCGTGAGTGCTCTTCAAGCCATCTCTTCTCCTCTTCCTAATCATTCCTGTGATTTTACTATTCTCCGCATACGTTCTCTCATTCGGACTCTCTCTTCTCTCCGTGGGATCCATATTGACTTACTGAATGAGATGACTGATTCTTTGGCTCGGGTTGCTGCTTCTTCAAAAAAATCCCATCCTCTAATCTCTTGCCGTTGTGTAAAGATTTCTATCTAAGATTTTGGTCGGATATGTAGTATGTACCCTTCCTCCTTTTCTAATTGTCGCTCCTTTTATCTGTCCGTTCAGCCCAATCTTAGTTTCAATCCTTGGTTCTTTCTGTTTCCTTCTCTTCCTCATTCTGTTGTTGTCGCCATTGTGCGTTTGCGTTTTAACCACTCCTTGCTGCTTTCCTCACGCTTTCGCTTCTCATTAGCCTCTTGGCCCATATTGTCCTTTCCATTCAAATGATGCGGTTGTTTGTGACGCCGATCACATGTTTATTAAGTGTTCATTTCTTTCGGTAGAGCGTTCGGCTCTGTACTCCCACTTGCTTAGGCTGGGGCTTCCTGCTCCTTTTTGTGCCCATTGTATCCTGTCTTTTCCTTCTACACTTATTATCCCCTCCATTGTTTCCTTCTTATTAGCGATAGCTGATCGCCTCACTGTATAACTTTCGTTTTCCCTTAATTGTTTCTGGGTGAAGATTCTTGGTTTATAAGCCCAATCCCCTCCTTTTTTTATTAAAATATATATATATATATATATTTCAAGATGGATAGTATAAAAATGCTTTTTTACAAAAAATAAATACCGACTTCAAGGTTTATTATAAAAATTTAAAAATGCACTAAAAAGTAAAAAATAATTACTCCCGATAAAATATATATATCAGAGTGATATAACTTAAGGTGATATCTTAATTGTTATACAACATTAATTTTTTGGAGTTGGCATCAAATTCATATTAAAAGAATAATTAAAAACTGCATTAAATGTTGATTAAATTGTTCCTAACATGAATTTAATTCTAACTCCAAAAAATTAATGTTGTATAACAATTACGATATCACCTTAAGTTATATCACTCTGATATATATATTTTATCGGGAGTAATTATTTTTTACTTTTTAGTGCATTTTTAAATTTTTATAATAAACCTTGACGTCGGTATTTATTTTTTGTAAAAAAGCATTTTATTTTTTACTTTTTAGTGCATTTTTATTCAATTAAATTAAAACATTTATTTCCACGGTAAAAACACCAAAAGCTACATTTCCATGGTAATTTGGCAAATTTATAGTATTTTAAGTCAAAAATCTAATCCGACGGTGAAAACAATCATGAATGAAAAGCATCCAAAAAGCTTCAATCTCCCGCATTATTAAGGATAACTCAAAAACTATCGGTCGGACCTTGATCAAATTTAAATGGGACCACATGACAAACGCCACCTTTCAAATAAAAGAAGAATCATCAAAATCGGTTCATCTAGAAGAAAGTTCTGTGGTAACACACATAAAAAAAAAAAAAAAAAAAAAAAAAAAAAATACAGTCGAATTGAATACCTCCTCCTTTTTTGAAGTCGGTTAATAAAAATTAATAGTATTATTTTCACCAACGGTTTTTATCTTATCGATACACTTACATGGTACCACTATTGACCGAAAACCGGTCCACGTGAGCAAAAGCTATGCACGAATAAAAAATAATTATATAATCTCTTCTTTGTAAAAATAAAAATCTTCAACTTAAATTAATCATAATGAAGTGCGTATGTAGTCGTCAAAAATAACATCGGAGATATTTGTTTTGATATTTTAAAATTAAGAAATTTAAGAGAAACTACCCTAATTATATTAGGGGGGAAAAACTTTATTGGAAAAAAAACAAAAAACGATTGAAATATTACGACGAAAATGCTGATTGTAAAAACCAGATGTATAGAGAAAATCGTCGCCTATTAAAAGTTAAACGTAATCGAAATTTAAAAAAGTCAACCCGCGATATCTGTTACTGTTGCAAAAAAAGGTCATTCACACGTGATACGGGATGTGCCTGTCGTGAGTAGTGAGAAAACAGGCATTTTAGCCTGCTTCAAGATCACACGAGAATAACGATGAACATTGAAGTCGAAAATTGGTTGTGAAGGTTGTAAACTCATTGTTGGACTATGAATATGTGCAGGTGCATTATTATTATTATTATTATTATTATTATTATTATTATTATGATTATGATTACTATAATTAGTATTCGCGAATTCTAACTTCGTCGTCCGGTTGTGTCCCAGCCACTTCCCACCACCCTGCAGAACCCCGAGGCACCTCCCGCACCTCTCAGCCAGCACAACTGCAGCACCCAAGGCCAAAATTCTGGGAAAACCCAATCATTAAACAGATACACATATCTACCGTATAACCGTGCAAATTCTTCGCGTTCCCACCATTTATCAATTCCTTTTATTCTCTAGTAATAGCTTTCAACACTGAAAATAACCAATCGCAAGCTCAAAAAAACATTATTCCATCGCACGGATAGTCTTTCAACGAGTATAAAAACTCGAGAATTTGTTCGAAAGAATTAGTCGAAGGTATAATAAAATAACGAAAAGGCGTTAGTGCTAATAGCTAGTAAGTAACGTTAAAATATGAGTAAATCTATGCCGAGCTTATCTCCGTTAGATATGTCAATGCCAACACTAAACGCTAATGATGTTTTTCAAGATTTGGGTTATCGCTTTCTCATTAAACGTTTTTCCACTTCCTCGTCAAATATCAGTACCTGTTATTCTTTTATCCTTCGTCACTGGCGTTTTTCCTCCAATAAAATTCCTATACTATCTCATATATCGTTTCGCCTTTCTAAATTTTCCCCTTTTGTCGTTCCTCATCACAAGCTTCCATTTTTTTCTTACGTCTATTCCAAATTGTTAAAGCCACCAAATATCATCTTCATGCCATGCTTCCTTAAATCCTCTCCCTCTCATATCGTCAGTATGGAATTTAATAATACAATAAACTCTCTATTCCGTGATCACTCTTTAATTTTTACTAACGGATCGAAGAGCCCGATCAGAGTTGGGGCGGCATTCTTGTGCCCTCAGTTCTTTCATTCTCAGTCTTTTAGACTTCCTTCCTTTTGTTCTGTCTTTACTGCAGAATCTGTTGCCATTCTACAAGCCATTATTTATATTTCCTCTTCTGCAAGTTCTTCCAAATTCCTTATTGTTTCTGATTCTTTAAGTATTCTTCTAGCGCTATCTCCACCTTCCCTTTCTCCTTCCACTGATGCTATTATCCTTTCTATTCCTTCTCTTCTTCATGATCTATCCTCATCGATGTCTACCCAGATTGACTTTCTTTGGATTCCGGGACATGCAGGCATTGATGGAAATGTAGCCGTCGACCTCCTTGCTAAAGCTGCTGTTTCCAATGATGGAAATTTTATCAGTAGGGTTCCAGCACACAATATTATTCTTCCACCTAAATTCTGCCATCTTAGACTTTGGCATTCTGTTTATGTATCTCTTTTCGCTAATCCTAATTCCTTTTATCTCTTGATTAATCCTGTTCCTCCTCCTCGTCCTTAGTTCCATGAGTTTCCCAGTTTGCGTCGGTCCATAATTACTAAATTATCTCGCCTCCGTTTCTCGCATAGTCTCCTTCCTTCTTCACTAAATCGCTTCTCTTTGGCTGCATCTCCTTTTTGTCCATTGGATCCTGAAGGTTCCCAGTATGTTTGCGACGCGAATCACATGCTTTTCGAGTGCTCCGGTTTATCTCGCGAGCGTGAGTTACTTTATTATCATATTTTAAAGCTTGGTCTTCCTGCTCCTTTCAACGCCTCTTATGTTCTTTCTCTACCTACTATCTCTGTTGTTCCTGTCCTAGGGGTGTTCCTTGATTCCATTGTCGACAGAATAAAAATATAATTTCTATTCTATTCCATGTATCTATTCCTTTTTGCTGGGCTAATGCTCTTTGGTAGCAAACCCAAGGGGGGGTAAAAAAAAAAAAAAAAGATTTTTACTAGAACACATTAAATCTCTAAAGAGTGGTGGAAAACAACATCGACGAAGGTCGAACCGCAGACACACCACGTTATATGATAAAAGGGCGACACTCGAATTGCACACCGGAAGTTTGCCGGTATGAAATATAAAAAAAACGAACGGAAACGGCACCGTGACTACAGTCGCTGTTTGTTGGACTCGGTGGTTCTAAAACTGATGGCCGCTTTATCCTAAAACATTTGAATGTTCGATGGCTTTCAACATTTTTACGCATCGTATAGATAAAAAATGATATTTAAAATCCGGCAACGAAAAACAATAACACCGATTTGTGTATTAAAACGATTTCCTCTATAACGACGGTTTATTAAAACATATTTCAGAATACGCCAGGTTAATTTAAAAAATATATACTAATTGTTTAAACTTCCAGTTTCATTTTTCGTTTACGAAACAAATATTATATACTTTTGATAAATAACTGTGATACATATTTATGTTCTTATTTATAATCATTAAAAATTCATTCTGGCTTTTGCAATTTACTAGTTAGCTCAACCTTCAGTAATTTTACATTTAACGGTCTATTTACATTTATGATCTTTTATCTTTCTGTTATTATAATAATGGATGTCTCTAATTGGTCGAACTCGAAAATTTCATACGGTCATCACATTTGTATTTTATGTAAATTAATCAGCTGATATTAATCTTGTTTTGTATTAATGTGAAACACAAGCTTCATATGAAATATAATGTGCACTGAAGTGTATATTCAGTTAGAAATTATTTTAATTTACACATTATTTTATATTATATTCGCGCAAAAAATTATTCTATTTTATGCAACATTTCTTTAAATATGAGTACGTTTCTAGATGGATATGTTTGGTTTCCGTCCTGGCTTAGGTCCTGTTGACTGCGTCAGTCTTTTTGTTTCCTATATCTATAAATCTTTCATCGATAAACAGTACACATTAGCTACTTTTATTGATGTTTCCAGTGCTTTTGATAATGTTCATCTCCCTACTCTTCGAGATAGAATGATAGTAATTAACATCCCGATACATTTCTCTTCCCTCATTGTTAACTTGATGTTAAATTGTACTGTTCTCTTGTCTTCCTCTTCATTCAAGGTTACAAGAGTTGTTTCTCGTGGTCTTCCACAAGGATCCTGGCTTAGTCCTACTCTTTTTAATATCTATACTATTTCTGTTGCTTCTTTTCTATGAACTCCTCTTCCTTATTCTTTGCCGATGACATTCTTCTCTTTTCATCATGCCGCGATATTGTAGATGCTAACGAAAAAGGCAATGCATCTCTATCTACTTTGGAACAACCTCTTTCCTCTCTGAATCTTTCTATTTCTCCTTTAAAATCTTCTTGTATTGTCTTTTCTCTACGTCCTTTTAATCCCGCTTTAGTCTCAGTATCCTTAAACTTCAAACTTATCCCTCGTAGGAATTGCTTTTGCTATCTCGATGTATTCCTTAACAGTCGTCTGTCCTTTTATGAACATATTAATTTCCTTTCCTCTTCTGCCCTTAAAAGACTGAACCTACTGAAAGCTCTTTCCCCAACAAAATGGGGAGGCGATCCTTTTCTCCTCATTTCCTTGTACAAGTCGATTATCCGTTCCAAATTCGATTACTGTTCCTTTATTTATGGCTCTGCCTCAAAATCACTTTTTTCCAAGCTGGATATAATCCAAAATTGTTGTATTTGTCTTTGCCTTGGTACTCTTAGATCTTCTCGAATACCAGCAGTTCTCGCTGAGTCAAACTCGCTTTTCATTCACAGATCCTACTTAGGATACCGCTTCTTGTGTAAACGCTTACCGTTATCATCTTCTAGACTTATTCCTTCATATCTTTCCATTCTGCAAAACTGGCGTTTTACTCCCAAGGAAATTCCTATCCTAGCCCATATTGCTTTGCGGCTGAATTATTTTTTATCCTGCACAATTTCTTATAACAATCTCCCTTACTATTCTTTCAATTTTCCAAATCTCTCCAATCCTCCCAATGTATTCTACTTTCCTTTGTCCTCCAGATCCCTTTCTCACGCAACAGTTATACAGGAATTCTATAGTTATATCGAATCCCATTTTCCTTCCCATATAACTATTTTTACGGATGGTTCGAAGGGGCCTAATGGAGTTGGAGCTTCTTTCAACCTTCCGAGCGTTAATATCTCCGAATCTTTTTGTCTCTCTTCCTTTTTTACTATCTTTACGGCCGAGTTAATGGTCATTCTACGTTCCATAATTTATATTTCCTCCCATCGTTCCTGAATATTTAATTATCTCCGACTCCATGTGTGCTCCTAAAGCTATTTCCTCACATTTCCCCTTGCACTCCTCTGACCTTTTTATCCTCCGTATTCGCTCCCTCATTCACACTCTTATCTCTCTTCATGCTATCCGCACTGATATGCTCTGGGTGGTCTCCAGTCATATAGGGATACAGGGTAATGAAATGGCAGATTCCTTGGCTCAGATTGCTGTATCCTCCCGCTTTTTTCTCTCTAAGATTCCCGTTTCTAATTTACTCCCATTGTGTAAAAAGTTTCATGTTAGATTTTAGTCAGATTTTTTTACGTTTCTTCCCTTTCTAATCAACCTTCCTTCTATTTTTCCATCCAACCTTAATACGCGGTCTTGGTTTTACGATTTTCCTTCGCTTCACCGCTCCGTTATTGTCCCTATTATCCGTTTATGTCTCAATATCATACTCTTCTTCCTTCCTCACGTTATCGTTTTCATCTTGCACTCATTCCCCTAATTTTCCTCTTCAATTAATGACGAAGCCGTCTGTGATCCTGACCATATCTTCTTTGAATGTCCATCCCTCGTGAACGAACGCACTTCTTTGTACTCCAATCTGTTATCATTCAAACTCCCTACTCCTTATTGTGCTTCGTATATCTTATCGTTTCCGTCGATCTCCGTTGTTCCTATCCTCAGTTCTTTTATCTTATCAATAACTGACCGAATCTGCATTTAACTTAATCCTTCTCCCTCGTGTCGTTTCTGGGCGAAGATTCTTTGTTGACATGCCCAAAGGGAGGGTTAAAAAAAAAAATAGATGGTTAAAAATATTTCGAATAAGAACCGTACTGCTAACGGGATGATAGCCTATTTTTCGCATACCGTTAAGGAGGTTTTTTCTAAGCAATCGAAATGTAGTTACATTATTCCAGATAGCAAACGTTCTCCATCGAGATATCATAAGACATTTTAGAAGTCACCGAAAGAGCGACTTCTACTCATTTTATTCCTTCGTCGATTTTATAAAATCCGGTGTTTTTTTTTTTAAAGCGGTGCGCAATTCGAGTCCGACTTGTCACTGTGTGAACTGTTGGTGCGCAATTCGGGTGTCCCCCATAAAAGCCATCGGCGTTTAGAAAGCAATCGCAGATCCAGAATTTTCGAAATTACACGAATATTTTATATTGGGGAAACAAAAATGAAGTATATTGGTTTGCGTACATTCGAGACCTCACCAAGCTTTTAAGTATGCTCTATCCCAAGGCCAACTATGTTTGTTGGTCACGTTTAGAGCTGTTGAATGAAATGGACAGCCACAAGAATTCATTAACTGTGAAAGAGCAAGCCTGGAAAATATGAACGAATTGTAATCGCTAAAAGATCTATGTATCCGTTTAATTTTTATAATTTATATTCGTTCGACGTATGTAATTTTGTTTCAGATATTTTTGAAAACGTTTACAAATAATACCCCTGTCGAAAATATTTCGTTTTTCCATTTTCATATTTTTGCAAATTTGTTTTTCATTTTTTGTCCGCGCTATTCGAAAATGACACGTCATTTAACACACGTGTATATATACGAAATTAAGATTGTGCCGCAGTCGATCGGACTACCGATAGATAATGCTCTCGTGGTTATGGAAGACAACGAGGCCGTCGGTGGAGAGACGATAGTGTTTATGCATAGCCCGCTATTGTCGAATAATATCCGACGTCTGCTGGTCTGGCGCTCAAAGCTGTGACCCATTCATCTGGTAAACCCCATAGTCAGTTGCAGTCGCTAGAAGTTAGTGTGTTTGGAAATTGACTACAAATTCGCTGCGCTATTCTGTTAAATGGATAATACCCAAGTCGAACAAGGTACGCTATTATATGCACCGCGGATCGTCGTCGGCGACTACAGTGCTCGAGATTCAAGGTGCGTATTTAACGGAAAGTTTTACAATATTGTGGCAGCATAAAGCCTTTCGCGAAGGTCATGAATCAGCCGCACTTCTTCCACTTTCGACCGGCGAGACGAACGTCAACACGATATGCCCCATTATTGATGGAGATAAACGTATATCGCTGCAGAGTCTTTAACATGCTGCAAAGCATCCAGCATCAAATCCTCAGGGAGAGGTCGGACATGCATCGCGTGAGCTCCATGTGAGTGCCGATCGACGTGTTAAAGTCTGTCGGACCTTCGCGTAAAGCTTTATGCCACCACAATATTATTGCTCACCAGAAACTTACTGTTAAATACGTACCTTGCATTTCGATCACTGTAGTCACCGGCGACAATCGTTACACCTATCGTTGTTCGACCTGGGCATTATCCATTTAACAGAATGACGCAGTTAGTCTGTAGTCGATTTCCAAGCACACCAACTTCTGGCGAATGTTACGCAGCGGCTATTTCATATAGAGCCTTCGGCGAGCGTTCTTTCAGTTCGAAAAAGAACAAACTTGAATTTCATATTACATTTTTGTCGCTAAATAAGATGGTTGTCGATGCGGTGCTTTGTCTCAGCGGTTCCTGTGCGACATGCATTGTATAAATGAGAAACGAAAGTTTTACTGTTGTTCTTTTAATAACAGTGTGTTTTTTTTTAACATTTGAAATTAATTTTTTTACTCCCTTTATTTCAGTTCAGAGTCAGATAAGAGCGAAGAAGATGACGATCATTTGACACCACTGATTAAGGCTAAAAAGAATACCAAAGTTAACAGGTACGTCATTATGAGCGGAACAATTGCGTTTGTTTTTCCAGTTTACTAACTGGTCTCCTTCTAGTTTTTTTTTCTATTTTTTATGTAACGGAAATGTGCATTCGAAAGCATTTTACTCGTCTCATATGTTAATATTTTCTTTTCTTGTTTTATTGCTTCTTTTTTTCTATACTAAAATATGGGGAGAGGGGGGGGGGATCAATTTTCGTTAAACCACAGAGAATATTCATGAGTTTATGTAAAAAAATACTAAATTTTGCATTGTTGTTTAATGGCTTAAAATACGAATCTATCACCATTATGATATTCTGAGTATTGCATTCCACCCTTTTTACATTTATGGCAGCACTCCTTCACCTTTTTAATTAATTCGTTCTGTTGTCTCTTTTTTAAAGTTGAAAAAAGTTGGGATGTAAGTCGATCAAATACATAGTGAAAAATGAGACGATACAACAGTATGATAAAGGTGATGAAGTTAGAAATTGCCGAAATATATATAATTGCTCCATCGTTCGATGCAAAACGCGTTTTCTTTCTATGTGAAAGATATTAAAGCCGGAGGAGCAGCAGTGAAAGAAAACATAATTTTAATTCTAGACACTCCGCCCGGTACTAAAATGTTGTTGCGATTTCATATTTTACACGCCACTTTACTTCAATAGCCTGCCCCGGTTTATAAAACTGCTCTTTACACACTACCTGATTTTTTCGCGTACGAAAGGCATTCATTTGATAGTTACATTTTTAGTCGAATTTGTCTCAGACCAGTGGACTATTAAACCATAGCTGTTGGAAGCCTGGCCATATCGCATAGTATGTATAACGAGTCACATAAATATTCGTACATCGACCAGAAAAACGAAAAAGCGTTCATAAAACAATGAAAAACAATTTTAATGACAAAAAATACATACGGATACTCGTAGGTATGACTTTTTCTGTGTAACATAATGGAAGATGAAAATTTAAAAAAAAATCGTACATCATACTTATGAAACAAAAAGGAAAGACTTGAATAGAGCACGTCACAAAAAAAAAATGCCCTTAATATTTCGTACGAAGACCTTGAGCCTTAACCACTGCTGCCAACCAACGTGGCTTGGACGACACCAATTTTTGGCAATATTCCACGGGAATTTTCTTCTAATCGTTCTTTCAATTGATTGATGTTCTGAACTGGTGATTCACGAAGTTTCTTGCCAAGGTGTAAAATCATACACATGTTCGATACGGTTGCAGTCTGGGGACTGAACAGGAGTAAGCATCACATGGGGACAATTATAGAGCATCCATTCACGTGTATAAAGTGCGGTATGCTTTGCATCGTTATTCGGGTAATAATAAAATGAGTCCACAATTCT
This sequence comes from Icerya purchasi, assembly GCA_039619475.1. Lineage (NCBI taxonomy): Eukaryota > Metazoa > Arthropoda > Insecta > Hemiptera > Monophlebidae > Icerya > Icerya purchasi. Next base: position 291,231,743 of record CM077115.1, on the reverse strand, counting down.
AAATTTTTCGGCACTCGGGAATAAATTATTACGTAAAATGTCAACATACATTTCCTTATTCATCCGGCCATCAATAAAGATGAGTGAACCTATCCCCATACAGTGAGAAACAGCCCTAGAACGTTACTCTTTCACCTTCATGTTTCACAGTTGCTATAGATTTAAAATTCCATCCTCGATTTACGCCATACTTTTTGTCACCCACTTGCACCGAAAAGGTTAAATTTAAACTCACCGCTGAATATAACGTTTTTCCGGAAACTGTCGGGAACTGCCCGATACATCACCGCAAACTGTGATACCGCTTTCTCTTATTCTGTTCACTTATGGACGATTTCCTGCGGGCGGTTCTCCCATGAATATTTCCTTAGCGATCTACAAATTGTTTCGACGGAAACTGTTTTATTCCACATAACATTTACTTCCGCGCGAGTTTTGGGCCACTCAGTCATGGATTCCAGTCAACCTTACCGACAATATACCGTTCGTGACGAGCAGAAAGCTTCCTTGGTCTGCCCTTTTGTGGAATTGACTCAATGCAATTCTCCTGTACATATCGACGGATGTTAGCAAGTATTGCGAAGTAGCTGAGCTATATTACATTTAATGATTTACCTTTGGTATAATGATATAAATGACCAGTTTTCGCATCTCCAAAGACGTATTTCAACACTTTCGCGGCATTTTTACTCTCACTTGATGCACTGCACCCGTAACTCGCACACGGTGCGATCGCTCGTCGTGAAATTACGACTCAGGGCTCTGTACACCGTCCGGACATAGCCGAATGTTCATCATCCGTTTTGGAAAAGCCCCAAACATTGCTCACTACGTTCCGTTGTATACGAATATTTTTTTGTGACGTGTTCTATTCAACTCTTTTCTTTTTGATCTGTATACAAGTATGATGTGTGTGATTTTTTTTCACTTTTTGCCTTTCATCATGCTACACAGAAAGTCATACCTACGAGTATGCCCATATGTATTTTTTGTCATTAAAGTTGTTTTTCGTTGTTTTATAGACGCTTTTCTATTTTTCTCGTTGGTGTACGAATATTTATGTGACTCACTGTACGTTGGTCGGATGATTTTATTTTTCCCATCTCTGTGTAATTACTGTTATTAACATTCCGCTAATTATTGTAACAAATAAATTTATTGCTTCGTTAATTTTTTTTCATTTCGTAACGTTAACTATACTGGTATTTTTCGTATTTATTTAAACTGTTCCAAATTAAAATTATTAATAGTCGTATTTGTTTTAATTTAATTTTACTTTTTTGAATGAGAATATTTTGTGATTATAGTCGTGTACATGTATGCATTGTGCAAGCGTGAGGTAGAACTGATGTGTTTGTAAATGTGGGCGTGTCGAAGATGATGCTTTGCTTTTCACCTTAAGATTTTTTTCGTCGTGCGGGTAATCAACAAATATAGATTAGAATATTACACTTTTTAGCCAAGCAGTGGGATCTATGTATTATTTACTACCTCAATTAACTTGTCGAGCCTGACGGAAAACATTACCCTCTCTTATCATAGCGAAGAGCCTCTCTTAAACCTACCGTTAACATCCGGATCTGTGTGGCAGTTTAAACGGCTGCCTGTGTATATCGACCACAAGTTGAGTCAGATACTTCCACAATTAAAGCAACGGTATACCGCAAGAATGTAATAACTCGCCAACGTTCGTCAACCTGTACGTATATAACTAATTATGCAAAGCGAACGTACGGTTGAATGTAGAGAGGAAAGAATGGAAGAATAATAGTAGAGAATACAAAATTTGCTAATGATACGGTGAAAAAGAAATGGAAAAAGAGGTGTGGATATACCAAACCTTTGAACGGAAAAGAAATTTATTTTAGAAATAAAAAAACGTGAGGTTGAAAAAAAAAGAAACACTTTAAAGTGTACTAATGTATGACTCGGAAACGTGGACTATTACTAAGGGTCAGAAAGAACTTTAAAAAAGTCTGAGAATTTTGTAATGCGGGTACGGAAGTGAATATTAAAGATTACACGGAATAGCACGTGCTGCAGCGAATAAAGGAGTAACAAACTTTAGTAGACAAGAATAGGAAGATGTAAAAGAAACTAAATGAAGACAATGTATTAGGTGTAAAAGAAACAAAAGAAAGAGTAAGATGAAGATATTTTGAAAAACTTAAAAACAGTAGAATTACACCGATTAACGTGTGTTTCTTAATATATATATACATAAATTCAATTACTTCTTTTATTAGATTTAATTATTAAAGGGTGTAGACGGTTAAGGGGAGGTAAACGAGCCTTTGAACCAAACTTTATAAAAAAAATATACACATCTAGGGCATGAAAAAAGTAGTTGATGCTGAAAGTTTTAGATCCCCCTAGTCTCACAGGGGGCTGCTGTAATCACCATTTTGTGATTTTCGTTTTTTTATTGCGATATCTCAGACATTTTCCAATCGATTTTAAAAATTCTTGTTGGAAGTTAAAGATGAAAATTCTAAACGGTGAATTTTTTTCAGATTTTTAAACGCTAAATTCAAATTTTTAAAAACGTTCAAAATTTTTAAAATGTCATAAAAAATATTTTAAAAATTCGGTAACGACGAAAAAAATATATAACATGTATTGGAGTGTAAACTATTTACTGAAATTTTTTCAGATTTTTAAAAGTGGTAGAAGAGGTTCAAAAAAAAATAAAAAGCATGCATTTTTGGCTAAAAACTCTTTTAAAATTCAATTAATAACAAAGGAATAGATGTTACGTATATTTAAAGAACAAGTTTTCCTGAAAATTTTCAGATTTTCGGAACGGGTGGAACAAGTGGAACAAGTCAAAAATTAAATAAAATCATACGTTTTTGGTTGAAAAACCTCTTGAAATTCAACCAACAATGAAATAGATATATATATATATATGTTACATTTATTATAATAAAACGTTTTTCTGAATTTTTTAGGGGATTTTTAGAACAGAACAAGTCTAAAAAAATTAAAACATGCATTTTTGGCCGTTTCAGTCAAAAATGCGTGTTTTTATTTATTTTTTTTTTTGAACCTCTTCCACCACTTTTAAAAATCTGTAAAAATTTCAGTAGATAGTTTACACTCCAATACATGTTATATATTTTTTTGGTCGTTACTGAATTTTTAAAATATTTTTTATGACATTTTAAAAATTGTGAACGTTTCTAAAAGTTTGAATTTGGCGTCTAAAAATCTGAAAAAAATTCACCGTTATAGAACTTTCATCTTTAACCGCCAACAAGAATTTTTAAAATCGATTTGAAAAATGGCTGAGATATCGTAAAAAAAAAAGCGAAAATCACAAAATAGTTACTGCAGTAGCCCCCCGTGAGACTAGGGAGATCTGAAACTTTCAGCATCAACTACTTTTTTCATGCCCTAGATGTGTATATTTTTTTTATAAAGTTTGGTTCAAAGACACTTTTACCAACCCCCTTAATCGGCTAGACCCTTTATTAAATAACGTAATTATTTATGTTAAACAAATTATACTTTATAATTAATAAATTAAAATTAGGAGATATTAACAAAATGGATTAAAATAAGTGTACTAAAGTCAAGCTGAAAATGTTTATCTAATATTTCAAAAATTAATCGCAGTGAACGTAGCCGTACACGGATGAGAAAATGATGAACAAAATTATCGAATTAATTACTTTTTGATTAGTATAAGCATCTGACTGATTTCAAAGTAGAGCTCGTTCATCCGATCTTCTGACCATCGTGTTTCGTAATTACTTGGATTTCCCCCGGCTTACTTAGTCGCATCCTAACAATGTCTTTTAGGGTTTTTACGAATAAATTCAATATTTTAAATCCGTTTAATCTTTTCTCGCTCCTATGTAGAAATACGTGACCACAGCAGAGATTTTGTTTAGCGGTAGGAGAAATTCGATTTTATTCCCTAGAAGCCTATTATTATTGATCAACAGCAGAAAAAAACTACAAATCTAAAGAAATAGATTCTCTAAAAAGAACTAAATTTTTAACTGATAAAAATATGAAGGGAAAAGAGATAAATTTAAGTTTACAAGAATAATTTGTGAGTGGAATTATGCTTAAAAAATATTCCAGATTTAGGGGAGAGGAAGCTAATGTTTCTCCATGTATGGCTATACCTACATGTAAATATTTATTTACACGGTCAGTCACACTTTTATTAACCCCAAAATGAAGAAAGAAGATGCATAAATATGTAAAAGAATAGAAGCGTGCAATAAGCGTTAGCAAATTAAGTTGAGTCCGAACTTTCAGATATGATTCTCATTAAAAGGCTTTATTTAATAAATTTAAAGTAAGGAGCAATTTGAAAATATTTACGGATTGGAAAATCCAAGAAGGTCGAACGTTACAAAAAAAACTGCAGAATTTAAATTTTATTAGATAAAGTTAATGAAAAAGTGGTGGAGTAACAAGGGCAACTGTTAAAAGGATAGAGCCATTCCTCCGCGTGAAATGCGAAAAGTCGATGATTTCTGTTCATTTTTAAATATATTTCATGATCAACAAGCAGGCATTTCTTTGTAAATTCACTATAATCTATATAGTCATCACATGGATTCATATATATATATACAAATAAATTAATAAACTACCTACATTATAGTAATATGAGTGCGTATGTTTTTTTTTTCACGGTGAGATGTTGATGTTTTCATAATATAAACGATACTTTGAAATTTCAACGCCTAGCTGTATAGTGATACTTTAGCAATATTATTGTGTGTGTCTAAACATTAGTATTATTATTATTATTAAATTAGATTTACGTGTCATGTGCAGCAACTATGGCTAGAGGCACGGGAGGAGAAGGAGGTTTTAGTGAGTAGAGTCCGGACTTGTGAAGGAAAAGAATTAAGTTGGACAGTGAAGAGGAGTTGTTTTTAAGGATGAGGGGAAGGAAAGAAGGCAAGTTGAAGAATTTATTTTCCAAGAAGAATGAAGGGCATTCGGTGAGGATAAATGGTGAGGATAAATGGTGAGGATAACAGTGTACACAGCACATTGAGAAGCTTCAGTTCCATTTAGTAAATATTCGTGGGTGAGTCGTGTGTGACCCAGTCAGAGTCTGGTGATGATTACATCACCCCTTCGATTTGGAAGTGATATATTCCACGGTGATGCTGACGAGTCGATCGAGCAAACATTCAGCAGTATGGCGGCAAATTTTTTTCCTCAAATGTCGAAATATGAAAACGGTAAGATACAAAAAAAAAAAAAAAAAAAAAAAACGTGAAATGAAAAGGGAAATGTAATATTTCATGAAATGGAAATTAAAGAATAATTTGAAGAGTTACAAAAGAGGGGATTAAAAAAAAATGGATTAGATATTAAAATCAATGGAAATTTTAAATGAATATTTACCCTGAGATTAATAGAATAAGTGGAAACAAGAATTGCAGATACGAATCAAAGGGAAAGAGCGGATGTTGCAAAGAGAATAAATTCAATTGTGAAAAAAAAACTTGGAAAATATTTTTATTTTTATGTTTCGAAGGTAATATATGAAGAGTTATGGAAATGAAGACGGGGAAAGAGAGAATTTTCGAGAGGTAGATTCAGCAACATATCTTCAGATATTTTCAATAGAAAAATTAAAGTCCACATATTATCAAATCATGGTTTATAAGAATGTATATCGTGAAAAACTACTGAACGAAAAGCTGTATTTGACCTGTAATTTAATTATTTACCCCTCTCTGTTGCAGTATGAATGGTTTTGAAGCGAAAAGTATAAGAGAAAAAAGGGAAGGGGTTAGCTTTTGCATCCATCATTAATTAATAAAAATAACAAGCTATACACACATGTTTAGGTTATCGATTGAGATGTGCTTTTACTTATTTTTGAACGAAACGATTAGTATAAGGCGAAATAAATATTTGAAAATTTTTAATAATATATTTTTGATTTCCAGATCCATTAGTCTAGATAGTGATCCAAACTATCAGTTATTTCTTTACGGTACTTCAACGCCATTTTTTTTATTGAATAAAAAGGTACACCTTTTACCATGTTATATTTTATCTGTTAAATGAAACGCTTAAATGTATAATAAATCTACTTTAAACAGTTAAATTGTACAAATGTGCGCGTATTAAATAATTTGTTTTAGTCTACACACGAACAATAGTCGTTGTGGTCTCATCAATAGTAGACTTTTTTTGCCATTAAAAAACGTACCGCTCTACAAATTTGGAAAAGCAACAAATCATACTCAAAGAACGAACAAAATTATTTATATATTGTTCTGTTATGTGAATAAATTGTGTTATTTTCAATAACAATTATTTGTTCGCAAATATTTTAAACACACGCACTAAAAAATAAGAAAAGCAATTAATTATCGTATAAGTTTGTCAACTTACCCACAACCGAAACTAGTCGGCAAGTTTATATTTGTATTTGTATAATGATTTTTTTTTTTTTCTTTTTTGTGCATGTGTGTTCAAATACTTGTAAATTATATAACTATTATTTAAACTTATTTATGCTGGTAAGTTTTTTTTATCTATTCTAAGAGAGACCAAAAAGGAGAAAAAAACTCAATCAATCAGAAGAATGTCCATTTTCCTAGTTTATATACGAGTTTAATTACGGTCACAGTTAGCTATAAAAGGTTCGTGGGTATTATAATTAAATTTCTGATAAAGTAAATCAATTAAAAAGAAGAAAAAAAAAGAAAAGAAAGGTATTCTAGAATTCGGTAGTATTGTTGTGAAGAATTTTTCAAGTCATTTATAGTATTTATTTCTAGAAAGGGAAGATTTCTTTAACGAAACTGTTGTAAATGGAGTTAAGAGAAAAATAACTGCCTCTCTTAATGAAATGGCGTTCTTCAAACCATCTCCTCTCCTCCTTCTCATACTTCTGACGGTATCATCCTCTCTATTCGATCTCTTGTCTCCTCTTTGTCCTCGTTCCGCTCCATTCTCATAGACTTTCTATTGGTCCCTAGTCATTCCAATATTGAGGGCAATGACTCAGCTGACTCTTTAGCTTGCTCAGCCGCCCGCATTGGTCCTTTCCTCGACTCTTTCCCTTCTTCAGACATTCTTTCTCTATCACGCTCTAATCATTCCAGACTTTGTTTGGACATGTATCCATCTTTATTCTCTAATCATTATTCATACTTCCGTTTTATTCAACCGGTTTTTTCTGCCTTGGTTTCAATCTATTCCTATCTGTCGTCGTTCCACTGTTGTTTCCTTAATTAGGCTTAGAATCAATCATTCTCTACTCCCCTCTTCTCGCTTTCGTTTTTCTTTAGCTCTTTCTCCTTTCTGCTCTCTTCACGCTTCTGAGCCTTCTTGTATTTGTGACACTCAAATCATATCCTATTCGAATGTTCTGCACTCTCTAACGAACGCTCCTTTCTTTACGCCCAACTTCTAGTTTTGGGTCTTCCTACTCCCTTTAACGCTACCTATATTCTTTCCTTCCCACTGCCTTCAGTTATTCCATTGCTGCTGTCCTTTGTCTTTTCCATTTTTGACCGCTTGGCTATTTAGTTATAACTCTTAATTTTTCATGTTGTTGGGTCAAGGCCGCTGGCGCGCCCAGGGTAGGGAAAAAAAAAGAAATGGAAAATAAAGGGATATGTTATTGGGGGAAAAAATTTAAACAATTTAGATGAAAGAATTTTCGTATTTCTTTTCGGATAAATCAAAAATATTTTTTTTCTCGCAGTAAATAATGATTTTTTTAAAAACTGCCAAATCTCATTTCAAGATTTTTACTTTTAACACCGATTAAATACGTAATGAAGAATTAGATATTCGATTGTTCATAATTGTTTCTGATAAACGTTCAACTTGGAAATAACTGTTTTTATTAACGTAATCGGAAATATTTTTAAAAATATTTCCGATTAAGTTTAAACAGTTATTTTCAAGTTGAATAATAAAGAATATCAAAAAATTTTAAATAAGAATGAAAATGAAAAACTGCGCACAGTTTGCTTATCATTAATATACGTCCTAAACAAATAATCCGAATGCGACGCAAATGATACTAGCAAAGCAGCAGGGGGATATTTGTAAAACTACTAAGTAGAAAAAAAAAAGACTTATTTCGCTGACATTCATTATGACGAAAATAATTATTCTTACTATAGCAGTAATGCAGCCAATCAGCAAGCAAAAGAAACGCAATTGGCGAAATTTCTGATAAAAACTGAAGCTTTAAACTTTCTTTTTTAAATATTGCAACGAGATTAAGAGTTAAATAAAGTAATTTCAAAAGTAGAAAACGCCCTATTAGGCACAGTTCACATCATATCGAGAAACTCGGTTGCACTTTAAAATTGATCAATTTATCGTGTTTGAATTGTCAACTGGGACACCACAAGCAGCACTTATGATATAAAAAGAAAACAAAAAACATTGTAGAATTTTCGTAAAATCTTAACTTTTGCCTTACAGTATAAGAGCCCGAAGTCAAAAAAGCCTATGAAGTGATAAAGGTTAATTTTTTAAATATTCAATTATACGAGGGTTGCTATTTATATTTCTGACCTTGGCAACACTGAATGTTTTAGACGCCATCTGGGGTTCCATTAGAAAGTTTCGACTCTTTTTAACATAACCTTCATAACAACATTTTTTTTATTTGAAAGCGATTTGTGTTGTTTGCAAGAAACTAAAAAAGAAAAAAAATCTCACCGAAAAAATGGAATTAACTCGCGAACATTTTCGTGCGATTACTTTTCATAACTTTCGATGTGCTTATCAAGGCAAGCGTGTATCGATAAACTTAATTCTTCATACGCCGAAAAAACACCATTCTACAAGCTGGTATAACAAATTTAATCATGGCCGACGTTTGCTCCAGGACGACTTAAGTGAAGGTCGTCCAAAATCGGTTGCTGTGCCAGAAAACATCGATGCTGTGCGAGAACTGATAAAGCAAGATCGTTATGTGACATACACTGTGAGATTGCGGCATCTTTTTGGAAATTATTATGTGACAAGCATCAATAAGATATTGCGTGATCAATTAGCCGTAAAAAATATTTGTTTGCGTTGGATCCCGCATAATCTGGCAAACGCTCAAAAGAAGACTCGAGGCGATTGGTGCAAGAAAATGTTTAAAAAATACGTCCAAAGTGCATCAAAGGCTGTGTATAATATTTACACAGGTGATGAATCATCGATCTATGCATATAAGCCTGAAGAAACAAAACAGAAATCGACTATTATATGGGCCTTCCAAGATGAGCCAAATCCAACAAAAGTTGCACATCGAAGCAAATGGTTGCCTGTTTCTTCGGCATTGTCGGTCACATAGTGACAGTGCCGTTAGAGCAACGTAATACGGTCAATTCTGAATAGTACAAAACCATTTGTTTGCCGGAAGTTTCTGATGAAATAAAGAAAAGGAGCAAACACCGTCCAATCATTCTTCAACATGACAATGCGAGTTTTCTAACATTGGCTCAAACAAAGGAATATTTGACCGGCCAAAACATCGAATTGATCGGTTACCCGCCGTACAGCCCTGATTTGGCACCTAATGACTTTTACGTGGGCAACGATTTTCGCATGTTTCGAAGTTACCTCAGTCGAAGTGGGAAAAGTGCTTCGAAAATTAGTTCAAACGCATGCAAAAGTGTATTGATCTTCATGAAGAATATTTTGAAAAACAATAAACCGATTTCGATCATCAATATTTGTGTTTTTCATTATTAGGCCCGAAATATAAATAGTAACCCTCGTAGTAGCGATATATAACTACAGCCAAGCAGTCATTAGGACGGGGGTCACACTGTGAATAATGGGGAGGGTAGTGAAATAAATTTACAAAATTTAAAATTTTGTAGACAGATTATTCATTTAATAAGAATATTGTAAAAAATGCTGCAAGCACATGTAAAAAATAAATAAAACTAGTAAAAACTAAAACCATTTCTGCAGGTGGCTTATGTAATGTAAAATAAAAAATAATCGGCTAATTATCTAATAAGACAGCGCTTATCAGTCGGTAAAGAAAGTAATGAAAATATCGTGCGGTAGGAAATGTCTTTTTTTCCTCCGTTTGTGGTCAGCGGATAAGTACCTATTAAAAGGGACAACGCCAAAAAGATAGAAAAGGAGATGGCTGGAGAAACCATTTAGAGAAGAAAAAAACAAGAACTAATGAAAGAACGGAAAAAGAGTATAAAGAATAGATATTAAAACCCATAAAGCTAGCAGTCTGTAGAAAATAAAAATACAGCCGAATTGGGAGAAAAATGCTAAAAGAAAAGAAAGCTCTTTCATCTCTGCTAACCGTTTTACATACTTGCGATAGACCACAGCAGTATAGAACCCCATACGGTGATGTATAGTCAGTATAAGAAAAAAATAAAAATCTTCATCCGGAATTATGGCCTTGACTACAGAAACTGTAGTGCCCATAATGCCAGATGGAACAGAAAAGAAGAAATCACTATTTCGCAATATCGCATAAGGACTGCACAGCACTGCCCACCATATCGTTAGAAAAGCAAAATGACTAATTATTCGGCATTCAAACGAAAGCTGCAAACATTATGGAATTGAAAAAAAGCAACTATAAATGTTCTATCGATCTTTCCTTTATTTCTTCCGACATAGCTCGCGCGAAGGATTCTTACCTTCGGCAGGAACCACGTTCCGATCCTCATTGCTCTTAACGACTTCCATTCTTCTTCTCCATTTAATCCTTTGCAGTCTCCTAACTGGATCCTATCTAAAACTGATTGAAATAGATTTCGTTCTATCGTCGACTCATCTCTTCCACAATAGAAGTAAAAACCGATACCATTTTCTAATATTCGTCTTTTACTAATTCTAATGTCTTCTCTCCGTCCTCTCTTTCTTTCTGAAAAAATTGTTCCTTCAGGGGCTCATCGCTGTGAGGATATAGGGACTGCACAGCTGCTTTTAAACAAAGTTTGTCTACCTTTAGTAGATCATTTCGCTCTCACACAACTCTTAATAACTTCTTGCCTCACAGGAGAGTTCGAATCCAGACGTATCCTCCAAAGTGCCAAGAAAAAATCATTTTGTTCCTCGTATTCTCAATCGACTCCTATTTCCGGTCCCGAAGTTAGCTAAAGCTTTTAGAAACTCGTTTTCTGAACGCCCATCTAACTCCGATCTCCCCATGGATAGCATTTCTTCTTTCTGAGACTCCATAGTAGTAATGAGTAGCTCCAAAAGGATACCTATCGGTAGATTCATATCCCACAGAGCGGACTTGATGATGTAACTCCGACCGCAGTTCTGGACAGATATCCACAACTTCGATCCAGCGAAAAAAGAGAAAACTGAATCGATGAATGTTATACAAATGCAGGTTCACACGGTTGCGCTATAGAAGCTAAAATATAGACCTTGTATAGAGAAGAATATTAAAATATAACCGACTTCTTTCCTTACCATTTGTTTCCAGGCGAAGGTACTTGATTAGCCCAAGGTAACAAAAAGAATAGACTACCCTTTTCTACGTTTTACACGAAATAAATATCTGAGCAGAAATGTGTCAAATCAACTAGAAAAATAAAAAAAATAACATTGAAATTAGAAAAAAACATTCCCTATCGTTTTTTATGTAGACACAGCTTTCTGTATGATTATACTGCTACACATTAGCCATTTTGCAGTTTCTTCCTCTCTTTCTAACAAAAGTAATCTAACCTAATCCTGGCAACAGTACACTGCGTCGATAACCAGTGCAAATTAGTGGCAGTATTGAGTGCACTGTGCGCATAAATGTCGAATCTATTTGGGTTCGATGGATACGTATATCTCGAACCTGCGATTCAGTTTCGCATCCGAATCCGAAGAAATAACGAACTTTTCCATCACTACTCCATAGCTCCTACTTATGTTCCTAATTTTGATGAAGTTGGCTCTTTAATTCCTTCTTATTCATCGTTGCCTCATTTCCTTTCCTTCAACTTTTCCTTTTCATTGAACTTCTTTTTTCGTTAAATAGCTCCAACTGTCGCCCTGACCATGATAAAATTTCTTACTTCATCTTCAAAAATCTATCGGCAAGGGCTCTTGAAACTTTTCTAATCATTTTTAATTTTTTCCCTCAGTCTGGTGTTATCTCTGATTTATGGAACTTTTTTATTATGATATCTGCCCTAAGGAATAGTTCGTCCGCTTTTCAGCCTATTTCTGTAGCTCCATGCTTAAAAAAACTTTTTGAAAGCATGCTTAACAGACAGCTTGTTTACTAGCTCAAACACACAAAAACTTGCTTCCAGACAATCAGTTTGGTTTTTACTCTGACGTAGGTCCTCCAGACTGTATCAGTCTTTTCTTTGCTGACATTTATAGATAATTTATTTTTAGGAACTTCACAATTGCAGCTTTTATTGATATAGCCAGAAACGTCGATCTTCCCACACTCAAGAACATTATAATTTTCTTAAAAGTTCCTGCATTCATATCCTTTTTTTTTTTTTTTTTTTTTTTTTTTGGCCTCGTTAACCAAGAATCTCTCCCCAGGAATGATAGGAAGAAGAGTTAACTAATTAGAACTTAATTCGATCGGAAATAGCTGAAATAAAGGAACCAATGGCAAGGACAACAGACTGAAAAGAAAGCACCATAGGAAGCAGGAAGCCTTAACTTTAAGAGGAGTAAATAAAGAGGAGCGTTCCGCAGAAAGAGCAGAACACTCAAAGAAAATGTGATTAGCATCACAGACAACTGCATTATCAGGATGTAGAGGACAATAAGAAGAGGAAACCAAAGAGATACAATAGCGTGAAGAGAGCAATAAAGTATGATTAAAGCGTAAGCGAATAATAGAGACAATAACAGAATGTGGAAGAGAAGGAATTCTGAGATCCAAGGATTAGAAAGAAGATTAGGTTGATTTGAGGGGTAAAAGGAACGATTATTGGTAAAGGAGAAAGGGTACAATCCGACCAAAATTTAAAGTGAAATTTCTTTTTTAAGGATAATAGATTAGCACTTAAGATTTTTTTTTAAGTAAAAGCGGAAACGAGCAGCAACCTGGGCTAATATGGTAACCATGGGCGTCGCCAGGGAGGACAAGGGAGGCAGCTGCCTCTCCCTGGAGCCTTGAAATTTTTTAATCAACTGGCTATGATGAGTATTCATAGGAGCGTAATCATGGACAATTTGGAAAACTTTTATAATTTTATTATAAAAATGTTCCAGACACGTACGAAAATTATGCTTTAATTAAGATTTTATTCTTGTTTAATAAAATATTAAGCCTTTACAAATTATAAATTTTATTTCTTCTATAACTCGTATCCTCTTTCTAACACCCCCCCCCCCCACCCGGGCTCATGACCTTGATGATAATTTATCCAAATCCATCCTTTACAATTTAGATCGCCTTCAAAACACTTGCCTTTGACCTTGCCAGAGCTTTAAAATAATCTCCTACTCCGGCTATTCTATTAGAGTCTAACACCATTATCCTTCGTTATTGCCGTTTATCCTCCCATAAAATTTCAATTCTATCTCATATTTCTGTTCATCTTGCCGAATTTTCATTTTTATCATTTTCCATCACATGCTTCCATTCTTTTCTCATGTCTATTCCAAATTGTTAAAGCCTTCAAATATCAACTTTATGCCATGTTACCTCAAATCCTCTCTCTCTCATATCGTCAGTATGGAGCTTAATAATACAATAAAATCCCCATCTCGTAATCACTTTTCAGTCTTTACTGATGGGGGCCTTAGCGTTGTTGGATCCTCATTTTTGTACCCTCAGTTCAGCCATTTTCAGTGCTTTAATCTTCCTTCCTTTTGTTTTATCTTTACTATTGAATCTATTGTCATCCTATAAACCGTTACTTATATTTCCTCCTCTGTAGATACTTCAAATTCCATATTGTTTCGAATTTTCTAAGCGTACTTCCAGCATTATTTCCTCTTTCTCTTTCTTCTTCCACTGATGCTATCATCTTTTCTATTCGTTCTCTTCTTCGTGGTCTATCCTTATCTACGTCTATGCAGATTGACCTTCTTTTGGTTCCTGATCATTTAGGCACTGACAGAAACATAACGGTCGACCTCCTTGCCAGATCAGCAGCTTCTAATGGGCGTTTTATCAGCAGACTTCTATCACACAATATTCTTCCTCTATCTAAATTTTGCCACCAAAAACTATGCCATTCCGTTTATGTTTCGCTTTTCGCTAATCCTAATTCTTTGTTGATCCTATTCTTCCTTCTCATCTTTAGTTCTATTACTTTCCTTGTCTACGTCGGTCCATAGTTACTAAACTATCTCACATTCGGTTCTTGCACAGCTCCTCCCTTCTTCTCCAAATCACTTTTCCTTGGCTACATTTCCCTTTTGTTCATTACATCCCGAAGGTTCCTACTATATTTGTAACGCAGACCACGTGTTTTTCGAATGTTCTTATTTATCCTGTAAGCGTGATTTACTCTATTCATAAATTTTAAAGCTCAATTTTCCCGTTTTTTGCAACGCCTCCTATGTTTTTCTCTGCCTATTCTCTCGATTGTTCCTTTCCTTCTTCCATATCCAATAAAATAAGAATATAGCTCCTATCTTGCTTCATCGATCTCTTCTACTTTGCTGGGCCAATGCTCGCTGTTCGTAAACCCGAGAAAAATTTAAAAAAAAAAAACAGGAGCAACACGATCGCTAAATGAGAGCAGAGAAGTCATATTAGGAAAATATCCATCAGCGACTACCATTTTAAAAACGGTGTAGGACGAAAAATAATTGGATAAGAAGAAACTAATACGGTGGCATATTAAGGAAGAAAAATTTAGCAATAGTAAAAATAGAGAAAAAATACGAATAAAAGATGCAACAGTGTGAAATGAGAATATTAAAAGACATTAGTTTCGAGGAGAGAACTGACCTTTTAGAAGAGAAAGATGAGCATTCAAACGAAACATGATTAGCGTCTCATGCGAGAATGTTGTCTGATATCAATGATAGGAAGGAATAATAAAGAAACGATAATCAAGGGCATACTGATAGATAAGGTTGAATAAATAGGTATATTAACGAGATTGTTAAAAGAATGTTTAAGTAAAAATTTTCAAATTAGATCTTTTGGTTATACTTAGCAATGCAGAGGAAAGAAATCACTGGACAAGATGTCCAGAAATGGTACTTCTCATTACCCCCAATGCCAGCATGACTAAAAATCTACAGGAAGCTTATATGTAATGAATGTGAAGGAGAAGAGGCAAAAACTGAGGATCAAATATATAGGATAATTGGATCTGAAAAAGGATGAACGTATGAAGAGGAAATGCAATCAAGGATGCTTTTAGAATCAGATATTAAAAAAAAAACGTTTTGCAGTCAGGACCAGAAACAGTGAATTCAATGGCACGTAAAACTGCCATCGTCGACTCTACCTAGTAAATAGATCAAAATGGCGACAATTTAATCGTTTCTGAGTAATTAAGTGAGAATGAAGATAAATTTACCCACTTTATAAGCCATTTTAGATCCATCAATAATGACGAGGACGTGGTTAAGGAAAACAGATGTTTCTAATCGATTAAATTCATTAATTACTAAGAAGAGAGAAAAAAATTCCATACCGAAAAGTAATGGAAACAGATTTGGAAAATGAATTGTGCCAAAGAAATAAAATAAAAAAACGGATATTCGCTAAAAGAAATAACAACTGGCGAAAATGTAATTAAACGAGCGGAAATGTGGCAGAAAATAGGAGTTTTATTAAAAGAAAAACGCCAATCTAATAATAGATAAGAGAATAGACGAACAAAAATATTTTAGAGGGAGTGGGAAGCCGCTTTTTTTCTATTTTTTTTTTTTTTTTTTTTTTGGGGTACGCTAACGAACAGCAACAGCCCAATCAACCAAGGAATCTAAGTAATAGCTCAAAAGGAGCATAACATATTAAATTTTAATCTGGTGCGAGATTGATTGAATGAAAGAAACTAGAATAGGAACAACTGAAAAGGAAGGAAATGAGAAGACATAAGAGTCATTGTATGGAGTAGAAAGATCAAGATCTAAAAGCTGAGAATAGAAGAGAGAACGTTCTAAAGAAAGTAAAAAACATTCAAAGAAGACATGGTTGGCGTCACACAGAAAAAAGGAATCTTCTGGGTGAAGAGGACACCGCGGAGAAGAGACAAGGGAAAAACGAAAAAGTGTCGAAGGGAGAAAGGTATGACCGAAACGAAGACGACATATGGCGGTGATCAAGGGACGACAAAGAGAAGGAAACATGTCAAACCATCTAGTCAGAAAAGGTAAAAAGGCTGGATAGAAAGATAAAAGGAATTCGGATTGGAGAAAAAGGAAAAATAAATATCCTTCCATAATCTCTTAATAAGCAACCGGTAAGTAAGAAATTAATGGACAATATTTTATTCCAAAGAGTTGTAAGATGAATACCGTCAAAAGCGCTAGAAACATCAACAAAAGTGGCCTGTGTGAACTAAAGCCAATATAATCAAAAAGATTACAACCAGAACGAAAACCATACATTTTATTAGGCAACACATTACTATTTTCAACCACCAAATAAGGCGCTCGTTTAACATGGTTTTGAATAATTTCCTAAGACAAATTGCGAAGGAGATACACCAGAACGACAAGGAATTTATTTTTAGAAATAGGAACAGTATCAAAATATAATTGTTTAAAAAGATTTTTAAGAATAGGATAAGAAATCCCGTCTTAGTCTAGAGATGAGTTGGTATTTCTCAAAAAGGAAGCACGGAGGTCAGTGAAGGGAGAATTAAAAAAGTGAGACAAAGGGTTTGAAATTTGAGGGGAAGAATGGAATTCGTCGGCATTAGGAACATATAGAGAAGACAATATAAAAAGAAAGTTTATCTGATGAAAGATCAACATTGGAAGAATGGATGACCGAAAGAAGATTTTGAAAAACTTTAGCTAAGCTTCTCAAACCGCTATGTATAGCATTATGCTTTCCGATCACCAAATTATTGCCAAATGCTTCTTATATTTTACTTTTACATCAGAAATCTCTCAATCTTCCTTTTTCACTCCCTTTTCTCTTTAGTCTTTCACTTTGTCTACAGTGGCGTAGCTTGCCTTAGACGGGCTCTGTATCAAAATTTGTTGAGAGGCCTTAAAAAAGTTTAAAGATTTTTCACAAAAGAAACAAAAACGCTCGCATTAAATTAAAATAATTAATTATTGATTATAAGTTATTACTTACAATATAAATGCTGCTAGGAGCTAAGTTACAATTCCACTTCAATCAAATATACACTTTTCTCGCCTTTTTTTCCGCAAACTTATTTATTAAATCATCTATTGAAGACGATTTCAGCTTTTCCAGATTTCCTGCCTCCATGGAGTCCAAATAAAGACAAGTTTGGTAGTCATACTACATTTTTACGAATTTTTGCTCACACACGTTCGGGGCCCCGTATCATTGATACGGCTGATACGGCGATAGCTACGCCCCTGATGTCTAACCTAATTCTGTTTCTTCATAAATCCGCGCTATATTTCTTAACCTAATTTTTCTCCTGATTGTATTTCTTTAGCCATAGTTGCTGCACATGTCACATTAACTTAATTTGATAATAATAATAACAATAAATTGAGAAATCTTTCCAACGCTTAAAAATATCGATTTATTAATGGTTATTTTTTCTTGTTTCATTGCTTTTTTTTTTTTACTTAATATGTGGAAAAAAAAAAATCAAAGATTGTCAATGAAATTTTAAAACTGAGAAAATTTTTTAAAATCAAATTTTGCAACATAAATATCTAATTTATAATTTTTTATAATGTCCAGCCAAATAAGTTTTAAAATTTAATTTTATGTATTTCGGTAATATTTTTGTTGTTTCCAACATCTTTTTCGTATAAGCGCAGCATGTGGCTCTGTGGTATTTTTCATTCAGAATCGGTAAATTTGCCGATTTCAGTCAGATTAGAACTTATTTGCATTAATGTAATACGATTCTCTATTAACAGGTTATAATTCATTTTTTCTTTACGCGCTCTCTTTAAAAAACACATTTTTATTGTTCCATTATTCTAGGTTTTGTTATCTACCCATTTTTAACAGTCTCTGTAATGCTTATTTAATATCCTGTCATGACCGGAATACTCTCCCTTTTTTCTTTTTCCTGTAATCTACTTCTTTTACACCCGAGACTTCCTTATATAGAACAATTTATGAATTTCTCGAAAGCTTACTGACAAATAGGACATTTTCTATTTGTGGTTCTCTTTACCAGTTATTATGTTATCTTTTGGTTAAAACTTCTGTCTTGCTTTTATTTTTTATTTATTTCGTTTTGTTTGCTTTATGACTGTAACTTTACGCTTTCTTTAAAACACAGCTTTTTATTTCATTTTTCGGATTTTTTCTCAAATTGCAAATAAGCATTGGAGTCGTGAAATTGTCCGCGCAAAACTTTCTACGTCGCGCCATGCAAAATTTACAATGACTCCAGTCCAAAAACCGATGTAAAACAGGTTCTAAATTAGACGTTAATCCATTTTCAAAAGAAAAATGTTACATTACTTTATCATATATTATGTAATTTTTGTTTTTACTTGATTTGTCATCATCATTAGGAAGCATTTAAAAATGTTCGTTTTCAAACAAGTATTTTTTACTAATATAATTATTAAACAATTTTTTATTCTATCTGTTAATAAATATACTATGATTCTGAAGGAATTGTTTTATTTGCTTTAGGTTACAAAAGAACCGTACAAACAAAGCAGTTTTATTACTATGTGAGTATAATTAATTTTACTGTTAATATTATAGTAAGCTATATAGGCGTTAACGATCCTTAAAGTGTTCATAGAATCCCTGGAAATCATTATATACTTCTGAAAGAAAATTTTCTATGATTATAAGAAAATTAACTTTTGACAAAAATAAGTTTATAATGCATTTTGTCGTTAAGTTGAATATTTAAAAAAAATTCTTTTACGGTTTTAAATGAAATTATATGTATTTCTATTAGCTGGAGTGTACTCGAAAGGAAACTTTCGGTAGTTTTAAGTCTACAATACCGTGATTTTTTATTGTTAGTGTTATTTTACGTGTCGAGCTCCATACAGTTAATGTCTATGGTTATCTATTATGTTAATTTTCTTCGTATAAATGTATAAATTACATTCAGAAACTTTAATTATTCAGCTAGAAATCGAAATTTCAATTTATAGATTGTGTTAGATTTCTTTTGGCATTATAAAAAGTGACGAAAAAATTAATAGAAATAAATTCCTAAAACCTATAAACAGTATTTTTAATCTAATGTACAGCGTATAATACTGTTGATCTAAAATCTTTAAATAAAACTTTTTACTTAATTAAATTTTGACGAAGAAATTATTGTAACATATATATATATATATATATAGTCGCTGTAATTTTATAAATTGATTTATTTTTTTATTGATGTTGCACTTTTGGTTTTCTACTGAATGCAATCGTGTATGTGTAACACAAATTGTTTTATTTTAGCTAAAGCAAATAAATTTGTCACAACCTGGACTACGGAATTATGGAGTGCATATGATTAAACAGACTACTATTTATTCACACTTTATCGGCATAATTACAATATTTAAAATTAATTTTGAACCACACGTGAAAAATATTGTTTTATCGACTAGTTGGTTAAATGGTATGATCGAAGTTGCTCGTTCTGTACATCGGAAAATTATCAGACGTATTCCGTAAATTGTAGTGTTGCAAATTGAAAGAATAATTATTTATTAAAAATAGTATATTGTAAATAGCTATAGCAAAAAGTTAGCACAATGCAGAGTTGTAGCGCAGTTGTATAGGTATAATATTAATAATATGGTGGTTGCAGGTTAAATCCCAGGATTAGTTAAAAGTTTAAAGATTTTTTTTTTTTTAACTTCATTCACAACTATAATTTATGAAGCTATATATCTTAAATTCCAACAGTTAAACGAAAACAAACGAATTTAATAAAACTGTTTTTATATGACCGGTAAATACAGTTAAGCGTTTATAATCATTCTTTCAAATTGCAATATGCCAATTTATGGTATACGGTAGATCATTTTCAGGCAAAACCGAAAACAATCAAACATAGAGGAATTTGAAATCATAATTATAAACTCTAACTGCATTTACAGGTCATCTTAAGTTATATTTTCACACATACAAACAAAATTAACTGGTCATTTAAGTTTGCATTTCCACAATTTATGTTGACATGACAGTGTTAATAGTAATTTATTTATATTATATTGTTTTCATTTCTTAATTTTTGTTTAAACTGGAAAATAAATCATGAACTACCGGTATAACTTATATATTAAGTTAGCAATAAATTTTAAAGTTATAACTATAACATATTTTCAGACATGGTACAGTATATATATATAAATTTTTTTATGCTATAAATTGTATGATTTAAATTAAATAAACGATAATTTTGTTAAATTTATTTGTTCTCGTTTGACTGTAGGATATATAATTTAAGATCTTTAGTTTCATAAATATATAGTCGTAAAAAAGTTTTAAAAAATCTTAAAATCATTAAACGGCCTTAAGATTGAACCTGAAACAACTGAACAAGTGATACTGCATCTACATATTTATGCCACAACTAAATATGGCGAAACGTGCTTGACATAGTTATTTGTATTAATTATTTTTAATAAATAATTATTCTTTCAAATTGCAACATTATTTTCGGATTAGCGAGGCTGCTTTCACACCAAATCCATCGAGTCGCGTCCAAACGATTCGGTCAGGCCAATCATAATGTTTCACATCGGACTAGTCCTTGATGCGACTGGACTAATTTGTATTCTAGAAGAAGGTTACATTTTAAATATATATACATTAATATAAGTTATTAACAATTATTATTTTTAGAAAATATGGACTTAGATGAGATTAATTTTATAATTCTACGGACGACTTATTTGTAAAAAACGGAAAAATCAAAAGAGATTACGGGTTCATCCTATCAATCTGAAAAGAGACAAATTTTATTTTCACATTTATTCTCAGATTTATTAGAAGATGAAATGAAATTTTTTAATTATTTTCGAATGAGTATAAATAGTTTTGTAACATTAACAAATACGTTACAGAAAGAAGTAATTAAACAAAATACAAATTATTGGAATTATGTTCAAGCGGAAGAACGAATAGTAACATTTTTAAGGTATATTTAAAATAAATGATTAAAAATTACAGAATTTTTATAGAAATTATCATTATTAAAACTTATTATTAATTGAGGCCGCTAACTTTTTTTTTAATAATTGCAAAATTTTTACTTTGAATTGCCCCAGTTTAGAATTTCTTAAATTATAAATCTCATCTTTCCCTTGAACAAGAACAATCAGTTTTTCCACATCCATTAAAAACAAAATAAAATCAAAGTTTAAAACACAAAAAAAAAGGGGGAACAAAATGTATACAACGAAAAAACATAAAATGTAAACAAAGAAATGACTCAAGAAGACTCGCAAAAAACCCGACCGGTTGGATCCATACAAGTCCCGACTCAGACGTTCTCGGACGGATGAATACGAGATTGGACTCAACGCTCTTTGTGTGAAAGCACATTTGCGCATTTAAAACCAACATAAAATTAATCGGTCGAGTCAAACACTGTCCGACGCGACTCGATTCGATGGATTTGGTGTGAAATAGGCCTAATATTCGTTTTCACCCACATCTATCACTGATAAGAAATGAGCAACTTCGATCCCGACCGTCTAATACGAATAACGGTTACAGCTGATAATACCGGTTTGGCGGCTTTATCAACAGCATTAAACGTATATGTGTTTATTTGTTCTGTATTATTAATGTTGTTGTTAGTGGTACTGTAAGTTTTAAATAACTATTCATTTTATTTATGTATTGCGTTGTGTAATTAACCAAAATGGGTATTGTTAAACCGGTATATTTAATAAGTGCAATAAGCGAAAACAGTGGAATCGGTATAAATAATACGTTGCCGTGGAAATTAAAAAAAGAACTAAATTATTTTAATATAATGACTACACGAGTTAACGGAGTCAATAAAAAAAATGCAGTTTTAATGGGTAGAAAAACATGGGAATCAATACCGCCTAAATTTAAACCGTTAAACGACAGACTGAATGTAATACTTACAAAGAGTGTAATCAATTACGACGGAGTAATATATTATGCAAAACTGGTCGACGCTATATACGATCTATCTAACAATCATCCTGAAATTGAATCGATTTGGATCATTGGCGGTTATAATGTTTATAAAGAAGCCATCGAAAGTAAACTATGTGATAAACTGTATATTACGCATATTCATAAATGTTTCGAGTGTGATACATTCTTCCCGGCATTTTCCGAACATTATGAAGAAACTAAAGACTCCAGTATTCCATCCGGAATTCAAGAAGAGAATTCTATTCAGTACGAGTTTAAAGTATACGAAAAAAAAAATGATAAGTGATTTCGAAAGCCGATGTCGCAAATGAATGTAAGCATTCCAATGAGTTAACCGTTCATCGTTACTTGTAAGGTTTTAATTAATATAATTCATGTATAAATATATAATTTTGTAACATTTCCGTGATCATTATTTATAAAATTTACATAATTTGTAAGCTTTGCAATATGGAACACGATAATAGGAAGTTCGTTATTAGCCATGCCATGGTGCGTGCAACGTGCTGGTCTTCCTTTAGCATTAATATTCATGTTAGTCATTTCCAGTCTGGCTGTGTATACTGCGTATCGGTTATTAGGAGTTCAAATAGATTATGGTAGGTAAACATAATTACGATATTTCAAATTTTTTACGGAACATTTATTTATATTATACTGGAGATGAAAACTTATATTTTAGTACTGCACAAACTTTTAATTATACACTAATTCATTTTAAAGCATCGTATTAATAATGTGACATGCATTTTAAAAAAAAGTACAAATAATTTTGTTTTTTTCCCATTGCGTTATCCGTTCAAAATCTGTTTTGCACATAAAACAGATTAAACATTTTCAAACACTAGTTGAGCAAAATTTAGGATAGAATTAAATGTCTTTTTTGGTAATTTTTCACCTGCCTCTATTATCAAAAATGTGTGCATTAAACGTGTTTTTATTAATATTATCTTTGTTCTTTCTAACAATAAATGATTAAGTAACGGTAATAACCGATCTTTTTCACAAAATTACAAATTGAAAATTTTTATGTTAGAAATTAGGAAAAAGTTAACGGAACTTAAATAAAATTCTTTTGTTCGAACTTAGGCGTTGATTATAGGTTTGATAGCTGTTAGTAAATATTTAAAGTTGCGCATGTTTGTGTGTGCATATAACGATAAATTCCATAAATTGAGAAAATAAAGGTATGGTTTAATATTTATAAAATTCTAAGCACATCTGCTATGCTCGATAAAATCTATTTCATTAATATATAAATAAAAATTCTTAAACTTTAGTTTAATATTTTACAGCAAATTATTTTCAATAAGCAACTGTTTAGATTACTCTATATACGGTTTATGTTTCTCAGAAAGTTTATTTTTTTCAAATTATCAGTTTCGTATTTTTAATACCGAAATAGATTTTATACATTACAAAAAAAAACAAAACATTTTGTTATAAATTAAATTGTAAGTGAAAACTGGAAAAATAAACTTATTAGTAAAAATAAATTTCTACTGGTTTTGAGCCGGTTTTATTAGTTCGAAATAATGAATCGTTGATGATGAAGACGATAAAGTTTGAATCGTTCAAAGCGATATTTCAGTTTGTGTTATCCTTCTTTTCCAGAATACTGTCTGATATAAATACAAAGCTTTCTTACATATGAACTAAAAATAAAGTTGAAAAAATAATTATTTCATTCTTTAATTACGTAAAAAGTTAAAAAAAACACCTTTTGAATGCTAATTTTAGCATTTTTATAATAACAACGGCATGGGCGTCTCAAGGGCGGGCAAGGGAGGGCTGTTTCCTCTGGAGCCTCGAAACTTCAGTATTCATAGGCGTGTAATCATGGACAATTTGAAACACTTTTATAATAAAGTAATAGAACAATTTGCCAGAAACGCACGGAAATTATGTTTTAATTAAGATTTTATTCTTGTTTAATAAAATATTAAGGCTTTACAAATTATACATTTTATTTTTCCTATAACTCATATCCCCTTTCTATCATCTTGTCCCCCCTCCCCGGCAACGCTCTTCAACAGCAGGGCTGTATCTGTGGAGGGGAATCAGGGTTCAAACACCCCCGAAATGTCTGTGAAATTATAACTGCTTGAATTAAATGGACCGAAATTCAGAATAAATTTCTTTCTTTTCTCAATTTTTGACAAAAGAAAAGAAAATTGAAATTTTTATGAATTCTATGGAAACGACTGTTTTTTATTTATTTTTATTATAGTGTTCAAATATTGTACGTGCATATACAATAATTGACTACAAGGCTTTAGTGTACTATTTATAAATAAATATATTTCATGATAACACACATACATACACATATATATATACAGAGCCGTATCTGGACAAAAATTTCGGGGGAAGGGGAGGTTACGAAAATATTTTTATAATTATACATATATATATATATATATATATACAATATTTGAACCCTACAATAAAAACAAATAAAAAATAGTCGTTTTCATAGAATTCATAAAAATTTTAATTTTCTTTTCTTTTGTCAAAAAATGAAATGAAATAAATTTATTCTGAATTTCGGCCCATTTAATTCTTGCAGTTATGATTTCGCTGACATTTCGGGGGAGGGGGCGGAAAACCCCTCTCAGATACGGCCCTGTATATATATATATATATATATAAAAATATTTATAAAAATATTTTCGTAACCCCTCCCGAAATTTTGGTCTACATACGGCCCTGAATACCAGTGTAAATAAATTGTTCGAAAGAAAAAGAAAATGAATACAATACACAACAGTACAAAATTACTTTAAGGTTCCTGTCTGTATGTATTTAGTTACAATTCAACTAGTTTCAGTTTGCACTCGGAGTTTTGATGTAAACTGTCGAATCTACACAAAATTGATGCATTTCTTTTAGCCAATTGTTATAAATTTAATCAAATGATGATTTTAAATAAAAATTTATTCACAGTTTAAACTTACTTTAACAAACATGTCAGCTTTTGTTTCATGTTTCTACGATTTCTCTGTTACGTGGTACCTGTTTTGAGTTTTTGAACATCTTGTCCCTATTTGACATTGGCTGGCCAACAGGAGTACCGTTTCAGTTTTGTTTGAGAAAGAGAAGGTTAATTAAAATACCTTAGTTAGCAGAGTTTCTCGATTATTTTTATTATTACGCACTCCTAAAAATTGATTAATGAACGCTCGCACCTTTTTCAAAAATGAATTTTTTTCATAGGTTCTTGATGAAGATTAATTGTTAATGTTTTAAAAAAATAAGTTAAAAATCAAAAAGGATTTAAATTCTTATTAAATCATTAAACTCTTTTTTTATGATTTGGTAGGCCGATTTAATTAATTATGTTTTTTCGTTTTACATTCATCTTTTAAAATTTATATATATATATTATCTGGACCATTTTGGCCTCGCAAGGGGCTGCGCCTCTGACCCCTCTTTCTCTTCTATACTTTGTATAAAATGATCAAAATTTACAACGTAATTTTTAGACTGGCCCCTATTAGATTTAACAATGAAAAAATGTTCCAATTTTATATAATAAACAAAAAAATACAACCAATAACTTATTCCATAAATTTTATTAAACTACCGAAACAATTTAACATACTATAACACATATAAATAATACTTTTTTTGCGTTTCCATGGTATTATTAAATTAGCAATATAGTCTTTACATGCTTCTACTTATGGTGGGACTTCTTATTCATCAACCTGCACAGTAATAAGAAATGTGTATTCATTATGTTTCCAAAAACGAAAACCGCCACTGAACGCAAACGTGAATTGCAGGTAAAGAATTTGTAGTAAAATCTTTCTATATAAGTATGAGTTATGTACGAATAAATAAAAACATACGCGGTGAACGTATAACCTCCTTCTCTTTGGAAATCGGTAAAAATTAAATTATTACAAACGTTACATAAAATTAGTACATTTTTCGTTACAAATTGGGACATTTTTTAAAATGAGGGCCAGCCTAAGAATTACGTTGTAATTAATATATATATATATATATATATATATATATATATATATATAGGGCGCGGTAGATATAACAGACGATTTTTAAAATACTATAGCATCGTTAAAAAAATAGAGGCGAATAACCCCCAAGTTTCCGAGTAGAGTGATCTATTAAATTTTGATTCAATATTATTTGTTCGTCACGGCGAAGTGGTCGTATGAAAGCGCGCGTTTGCGGTCGAAACGTATTTTAGGAATAACGAATCTGCTATCACAATAATGTGCGTGCATATCAAAAGAAGTTTAAAATCTCCCCGCGAAAACCGTTGATTTCGTGAACCACGATACTGAGGTGAGTGAATAATTTCTCGCAGTTCGGAATAATCGACTCTTACTTTTTTAATGACAAAGTCAACACTGAGCGTTACATCAAGATGATTGAGCGCTATCTGGTTCCTGAATTGAAAAATAAAGAAAATATAGTCGAGTTTGGTTCTAGCAAGATGGAGTTACGTGCCACACTTTGAACGTGTTGCACGGAGCACTCATTCTCTAACCATCATGGTCTCCGGACTTGTCCGTGTGCGACTTATTTTTGTGAGGCTACCTGAAATCGCGCGTTTACAACTACAAATCACGTGACCTCGAACATCAAAAAGCGAATATTTGTTGCGAAATTTCCGCCACACCCCCCGAAATGTTGAGTGTTTACAAACTTCGTACAGCAGTTGGAACAATGTAAAAATTAAAGGGTCGGCATATTATTTTTTTACGTAATTAAATGCATTAACTGTTTGTTAGACTTAAATTTGGCCGAATAAAGAACGTTCTGATATATTTGGTTATAATGTTCAATTAATTTTTGTACTTTATATGATAATTTAAAAATCGCACGTTATATCTGCCGCACTCTATATAAATTTTTTGTATTGTAAAGGTCTATAACATTACTTTAATGAAGGTGATGTGAAAAGAGATATTACATTTAGCTAAAACAATTTAATTAGAAATGCCAACCAGTCCGTTTTAGGGAAATTTTTTGTTTCGTCCATCGTTAATAAATAAAAACTTAATTTTATTACTTTTCCAGCAATACTTACAATTCTAAACAGAAGCAGACATGTTTTTAATTTTTTTGTAATTTTATCTTTAATGAAACAAGGTATTGCTGGATGATATCTGTCAAATAATTCGCAACTTTTTTTTACATATCTTCTGTAGAGTCTACATGTTTAGCCTTTAGAAATTTTATCTTTTATTTCATAAGTGTAAGTACAGAAAAAAAGAGAAAGCGCGAGTGCTGCCCTCTTTTAAGTAGCTTAATCATTAATAATTTTCTAAATACTAAACAGAGGAGCGTGGGACAATTATTTCCTGAAACGACGAAACCTTGCAATCTAATAACATCGAACTCTCCTATGTTAAAGAAATGCCTTATGGGATGAAAAAAAATTCGTTATTAAAATAAATTACATCAACAATATACGACATCTGTATACTTACAAATTTGATGAAAGGACTATAAGAGATTATAAATCAAATAAATAGCGTAGATGAATTGTATGACCTTTAAATTAATATGAAAAAGACAAAATTTAAGATCATCATCTACCGAGTCATATATGAAAATGCTCGAATTGTAATTAATAACAAACGTGTTGAGGGCATAAAATATTTTACATATCTCGGCTGTATCATAATGGATCAATTAAATCCAGAAATCGAAATAAAACGCAGAACTGATACGCCAAGTTAGTGTTCAATAAGGTAAAAAAATACGTTAGTAATCGTTTAGTTAACATCAAGAATCAACAACGAATTCTACACTGTTATGTATACTTAGTTCGGCTGCATGGTGCCCAAGCTGCTACATGCGTGGTACGTTTGCTAATCGAAATGCTCCGAATATCATGAATATAAAAGATGTCAAATAAAAACGTATTGCAGCTCACTGACCCAGGACGAGGATTAAATAAGCTAATTCATATAGAAAGATGAAATTCTTTGACAAGAATATTCGAGACAATGAATTCATAAAACTGTAGTTTCTTCAGGTGTCTTCCCATTCTTAGTTTTACTACACTACTTTTTCTATCACGAAAATTTGTCCCAAAATGTGACATATCGTATATATAAGAAGACAAAATACCGACAAAATGGACTGCAGTCCCTGCCAAAATTTCGTAAATAAAGATTTACTTTTTTTGTCGCGCAGTCAGAAAGAATGACGTAAATTTTCCTCGTTCTATACGAAGTATAGAAGTGATAGGGCTGGTGGTCAGGCAGGGTCAAGGGGTGAAGCTCCTTCCGAGGCACGAAGGGCTGAGTTATATATACACAGTGCGTCCGAAAAGTTCTCGGACTAATTTTTTTCCAGAAAAACTACTAACGTTATCTGTTCAAAACTATTTGAGTGACGTAGTACTATGTTTCAACACCGCACGCTGATAGTGCGATTTTTTCTTGGTGAGAAATGGTTTCGCGTAATCGCATTCAAAATCTGTTGTCACTGTTTTCAAAATGGAGCAAAGAGCAATTATTAAATTTTATTTCAATCTTGTTAAAACCGCTACCGAAACGTTCGCGGATATGAAACAAGTGTATGGTGATAATTTTTTATCACGTTCGAAGGTATTCGAGTGGTTTAAGCATTTTAAAGATGGCCGGCAGTCTCTTGAAGGCAATCCAAGGACGGGACGTCCTTCAACGAGCTCAACCAATGAAAACGTCGATCGAATTCAGGCCTTACTCGCCGACGACCGTCACCTACCGTGCCTTATGATAGCAGACGAATTGAATATTGGTAAAACAGTTGTCCACGAACTCATTCGAAACGCTTTGGGCAAGCGCAAGCTGTGTGCGAGGATCGTTCCTCATTCTCTGACGCCTGAGCAGAAAGAACAGCGCGTCAACTCATGCCGTAATCTCGTTGAAATGGTTCAACAAAACCCTTCTGTGCTCAATAAAACCATCACTGGGGATGAAACATGGGTGTTTCAGTGTGACCTAACCACGAAACGTCAGTCGAGTGCCTGGTTAGGCGAAGGTTCGCCGCGGCCAACCAAAGTTCGTCTCGTGAAATTGAAAACGAAGACAATGTTGATCGCTTTCTACAAGTCTCAAGGCATCGTACATAAAGATTTTTTGCCTCCAGGTGCCACGGTGGATGGAGCCTACTATCTAGGAGTTATGGATCGACTTTGCAAACGAATCCGACGCGCACGGCCCGAGCTGTGGGAATCAAAAGATTTTTTCCTTCTGCACGACAATGCGCCAGCTCACACGGCATGAGTTGTCACTCAGTTTCTGGCGAAAAAACAGGTCGCCGTGTTGCACCATCCCCCCTATTTTCCAGACCTGAGTCCGTGTAACTACTTTCTGTTCCCTAAGCTCAAAACTGCCTTGAAAGGGACCCGATTTAACGATATTCCGGCAATCCAAGAAACAGTGACATGCGAATTGAACAGCATAGCAAGGAGCTTCCAGACGCCCCAGGAACGAGCTCAACTATGTATTATATTGCATGGAGACTATATAGAGTGCCTTAGAAAATAAAATTGTTTATCTCTATTTTTCGATTTTTAATCGCATTAGTCCCGGAACTTTTCGGACGCACGGTATATATACATACATATATATATATATATATATCGTCGCGATAACCTAGTTGCTAGAGCGCTTGACTTCCGATATGGCGGTCACGGGTTCGATCCCGAGCGACGACGAACTTATTACAAGAATTAAATAAATAAATAAATAATCGCTAATAATCACGTGGATGGCAATAGCAAACCACCACGTTCAACATCATATGCGCGCTAAGTCAATACACAGCAGACCCACACGGGACTGCACTGGTAGCGCGATAACAAGCGGCTAGTTATCAGTTCCGAATGTAGTCTTGCGTGTGTACACCTGCGTTGCATATAAACAATTGCCTAGTACACAACCTATATCTGTACAGCTAAAAATGTGAGAATAGGTTGTTCCACCAACCGAATGGTTAAGGATATTATGATGATATATATATATATATATATATATATATAATGTACGTATGTATAATAAAAATTTAAAATTTATGTTGAAAGTTTTAGATTGCGAATACAATATAGTATAGTGTTACGATCAGGCCCGGATTAAGTGTATGATAGGCCTGGGGCTATGGAAATATTAGGGACCCTTTTCGAAAGTGACAAAATTATCAGTTTTATAGAATAACTAAATTTTCTTTAATTTAATTTAATTATATTACTTTGAACTCACGAATTAACATATAATTATTAATGTGAACAAAACTAAATATCCACTTATTTGCGACGTCGATCATGTGTTTTTCCAGTGTTCATCTCTCTCCGTGGAGCGTTCTGCCTTGTATTCTTATTTGCTGAAGCTTGGTCTTCCTACTCCTTATTGTGCTTCCTACATCCTGTCCTTTCCTTCCCCACTAATTATTCCTGCTATTTATTCCTTTTTAGATAAAACTTCTAATCGGATCAAAATATAACCGACTTCTTTCTCTACCTTTTGCTTCTGGGTAAAGGTCCTTGGTTGACGAGCCCAGAAAAAAAAATATCATATAGACGTAGAATTTTCAGTGCTAAAAAAATATATTTATATATATATATATATATATATAATTTTAAACAATGAATTTTTCAGCAAATTTTAACCCATGATTTTCATGAAAAGATAGTATGTGTGCGTGTGTTGCGCGTGTACACACATACACACATTCACTTCCTAAAAACCGTAGTTTCCGACTCGTTATGTACCTTAGAACAAATTTCTGGTACATTTTTACGAAACTTGAAATTTTACTATTACCAAGTTTCCTTCTCCTATAGGAGGAGGAAATAAAAATGGATAGAAAATTATTGACAAATAAATGTATTAAAAAATGCACTTGCTCTCCTGTAAAGTTAATTCTATTTAATTAAAAAAAAACCATTAATGTATATGACAAATGATAGATTAATTTTTTACTACATGTCGGAAGTGAGTGTCTCTTGGGGGCCCCTTTATACGGCGAGGCCCGGGGCTACAGCCCCCCCCCTAAATCCAGGCCTGGTTGCGATTTTCGGTTAAAACAAGCATATTTAAAACCTGTACTTCTAATAGTTTCCTGTATTTATTATTAAAAACATATTGTTACAAATAACAAAAAAAATTTTATTAAATGTTTTGCCGGAAAAACATTAAACTCCGACGCTTTCTCAAGCTGCGTTATTGATCAATTTATTTTTCTAATTTAATTAAACTTGATTGTTTACGTGAAAAGAGATGTTTAATTTATATATTTTTTTACTTCATTTTTTTCTTTTATTATTGATTAATAGGTAATAATGATGTTGGCGAAGTCCCATACCTGTGTCGGACTTTACTTGGATCATGGGCTGAGTTGTTATCTAGAGTGTGCTCATTCGCTATCATATTCGGTGCAAATATTGTGTACTGGATTCTTATGAGCAATTTTTTGTACTATCTTGTAAATTATTTGATAGGTATGCAAAGCCACCTTTTGTCTTTATTATATAGTTTTGCATAAAATTTTAATTTTAGCATTTTTTATGAACTGCTCAAAGTTGGAAGTTATTGTAATTACCCTAAATATGAATATTTCAGGAGAATCAACAAAATAAATGTCTTTAATTTAATAAAATATGAAAAAAACAAATTTGTCGTGCGACATATCAGTCTATACATCATGGTCATACAAAAAAAATTGAACTGTTTACCTTAAAAAAATTAAAAAAAAATGTTATAGGTTAATAAATTAAAGATGCCTATGTTTGATTGCTATGTACTCTTCCCCACTGCAGTTCTGTGTCCCAGGGTCTTTTTTCCTTGGATGAATCTTACTTTTGTTGTTGGGTAATTGTCCATTATTAACAAGCTCAAAGAAAAGGGAAAAAACAGTTGTTCAAAAAAAAAAAGCGTCTGTGTAGCTGCACGACATATTTGCGGTATGTACAGAATTTTGCGACAAATATATACGTGATCGGGAAGTTACTAGTGTAGCCCTTACGAACCACAAAGCATTGCCAAATTGTTTATATTATGTGTGTTGCTGTGAATAACGTAATTTAATTTATTATTCCTTTATGATTAATTATTTATATTTGCTCAATGATTATATATTTGATTAAAATCGAAAATATTGGAGAATTAAAGGAAAGCTAACTGAGCTAAACGACGTATCCTTACGTGATATTTGTTCATGTCGGTCGAGTTGAAATCGGGTTAGCTAACATTAAAGAAGTATCTTATAAAATAATAGCGTTTCGTTGATTATAGTTCTACATAAATTCTGAAACTATTTTCATATTTGTTTTTGTTTGTATTACGATTCCCACTGTCATTCCAGGCGACACATACATTTCGTTAATGTGGTTGCTGTTATTATTTTTAACCTTAAACTCGCTTTTTAGTTACAACTTTATAATTTTCTACGCCACTATGAAGATCAGCATTGCATTTTAGTTTTGCAAAATCGGCCAAAATGTTTATGTTCTAAAAATATCCATTATAACGTCGTCTTAGTCGCTTAATGAATTCCGTATCAATTACAATTTACACGACAATACAGCAACGTTTAAGTTCTCTCTGATCCGTTCTATCCTTTGTTTATTTATTATTAAACTTGAACGAAACGACTTCTACGTATGATCATCATGTGCATTTTGTTTCCGTTAGCTGGTCGCATATGTACGGTTATGCTAGCGGATAAAACGATCGGAGTTTAGGTACGTGATAAAATGTGTACGCATTAAAGCTGTGTCGCATTTTTAAAAGTCCGTGAACAAGTTTATAACTAACACTATCTGATAAGTGTACCGATGAATATGAAAGGTTAGAACCAAGTTTTATACTCCTTCGAAATTCATTTCATTCCATCCGTACTTGTTTAGATTTATGTAAACTCAGTAAACAAAAAAAAAAAAAGGGTGATTTATTTTTACTGATTTTTATGCTCAGTACAAAAATAATTGTTATATATTACGTCTTCTGTACCAGTGATACTAACAATAAGTTTCGGACTTTGAATCTCCTCCTTCTCATATTTTGTGTATTTTTCGTTGCAAAATTTCTATCAGTGTTTGGAAAATATTTCCTAGAATGGGAATAGAAGATAGTGAAATTATGGATTTCTTGGCTGGAGTTATCCTTCTATCTCATTTTCTCTAAAATTCCTGTTTCTAACTTGCTTCCCTCATGCGAAAAATTTCATTTTAGATACTGATCAGATATCTACGTTTCTTTTGTTTTCAAAAAACTTTCCTTTACCTACCGAGTCTTCCTGCCTTTCTCTGGCTTAATGATTTGCCTTCATTACGCCGTTTCGCAGTTGTCTCCATTATTCATTTACGCTTTAACCTTACTACCTTCTTCACGTTTTCGTTTTGATTTTATACTCTTCATTTAAATGCTCTTCTCTCTTGACTAAGCTTGCCGCCCTGTATTCTAATTTGCTGTCTCCGGGTCTTCCTAATTTTTACTGCGCCATTTACACTCATCTTTTCCCTCCCTGTCCATTATTCTAGTTCTAAATTGTTTCATTCTGTTAGGTTCCGACGGAACCAGTATCTAACTGCCTTTTCTTTTTCTAATCGCTTCTGGACGGAGATCCCGTGTCTACGTGTTCAAAAAAAAAAAAAAAAAAAAAAATAGCAACATATTATAACTTTTATATTTAAAATTTTCGTTTGCATATACTTTCGAACGTACTTTCTAAAAAGAAAAGGATGTTGTGTGCATATTAATAAATTCGTCTTTGTTGCGCAATGGTGTATTATAACTTATAAGAAATTATTGATTAATAATAATAGTTAAGAAAATATATCGAAATTGTGAAATTAAAGAAAAAATAAGAAAAATAGTTATAAAATCTTAAGAAACGCCTGATAAATCTCTAGCGACATCGTTACAGATTATATTTAGTAAACACGCGCGTGCGCGCATGCGAGTCTTTGCACATAACTGTGTCGTATGAGATTCAAACAAAAGATAAGTCCACGGATTTTACAGATATTGTTATAGACTGAATCTGACGTTATGGAATTTAACGTTGAGTAATATCCGTTATCTCTTGAAACCTGCGTCCAAATCCCCGGCTATTACCGTCTCCGGTACAATCGTTTATAATAAAAAGGACAGAAATGAAAGTAGATATTGCAGTAGTATAGCGAAGCAATAATTTGTATCTGTATTTTGTATTAAGTACACAAATCGATTATATAAAACATTAAAACATCGTAATTGCATCTGTGAGCGGACAACATAGCAATAATAACAACGTACATAAATATAGACGTGACCGAGACACAAATGCGGTCGGATCTAATGTAAACAGGTACACGATAACAATCTAATAAATATAACACGAAGTGAGCTCGTGGTATTTAAAAGATTTCGTTAAGAGAATCTAGAGTCAAAAATTAAAATGCATTCAAATCGATACGTACATAGAAAAAAATTAAAAGTGCAAGAAGAAAAAGTGAATAAAAATTGTAAAACTGTAAGTACGTTTACGGAAGCGATGGCATATAGATCAAGTGTAGCGAAAAAAAAAATAAAAAAGATCAAATCTGTGGTATTATAATATAAGAATTTGCGAACGAAGAAATATTAAAAGTACTACGCATTAATAGAACCACACCTAAAATATCGTGTATACAGGTATCAAGAATTTTTAGAAAAATTTACGAAGAAAAAATTAATCAGTAACTGAATTATTATTAAAACAAGAAAAATACGTGTATTAAACGTAAGGGGGGAATTAACGTTTAGTAATAAAAATTTGAAAAAAACATTAAAGAATACCTAAATGTATAAAATTAGAAAAGAAAACAAAGCAAATCCGTGGGGGACATTTTGAATTACTAGAACAAAATAAGAACCAACAAAAAAATATTTGTATTGACGCACATGTTAAAAAACATTAAAAAGAAAATAAAAGTTTAAAATAATAGTGATTACAGACAGGTAGAAATATAAATAAAATAATAAAAATAAAAACGGCGATGGCGAAAATGAGTATTTATGGATAAAATGTATTTTTTTTTTTTTTTTTTTAATAAAATTATTATTTAATGTAAATAAAATATAGCTTAGAATAAGGAATCCGTCAACAAACAGAGCTTAACAGAGCTAAAGATAACTTTTAAGACTGTAATATTTTTATGTGTATTACATA
Organism: Icerya purchasi; assembly: GCA_039619475.1. Taxonomy (NCBI): domain Eukaryota; kingdom Metazoa; phylum Arthropoda; class Insecta; order Hemiptera; family Monophlebidae; genus Icerya; species Icerya purchasi. The sequence goes on along the minus strand of CM077115.1, from coordinate 291,196,426 downwards.
TATTTAAAAAAATAAATATATTAATGAAAATTTGTTTTAAATACGTTGACGTTTTATTTCGACAGATGTTGCTTTGCCATCGTACCAACCAGCGCAAGATTATATTCTAAATGAAACCGGTAATTTTTAAACATTTTTACTAACGATATTTCACTGTAAAATTTCATTAAAAACAATTGTTTCGCGAAATGTCTCACACTAATGATGCATCTTTTGGGGAATACGGTGCGACAAATATATACCAACTTCTTTATATTTGAGTTATAAATGTTTATGTCCATTTTCTGTGTTATCACTTTATTAGAAATTTATAAAAACATGTATTGCAAAAAATTGTACTTCAAAAATATTAAAAAGAGCCGACACATGTTTCCGAGTTACGTCTCCATAATCATGGCAAATGTCATGATTATGGAGTACTAACTCTGAAACATGTCGGCTCTTTTTAATATTTTTGAAGTATAATTTTTTGTAATACATGTTTTTATAAATTTTTAATAAAAATATACCAAACTGACATCGCTTTATAAAGGGAGCATTGAAAAGGAATGAGACGGAATAACAAAATAAAGAGCGCGAATGGCGACTCTATTCAACGAATGTAACGTTAAGAGCATACAAAGGCTACAAAAAAGTAGATAATCAATTTTGAACTTCTGCTTCTTCCTAATCTTATTCCGCCTCTGTTGTTGTAATTTCTACGAGCGCTAAAGATATCTCTATTTTCCGTCCATAAATGAAACGCGTTAAAAAGCACAAAAATTAGCTAGGCTTAACATATTTTATCAACAACTTTGGGAGAGGGCTTCCTGTTTCGCAAGGCCCATAAAGTCAGCACCTATGGTTATAAATGTTAGATTTAAAATGAGTTTTATAATTCGGTATTAATGGAGAAGTGTGGAGATCAGCGTATTATAAGTTTCATTCTTAACTTCCATAATAATAAAGTAAGCATTAGAAACAGTACAATGTGAATAAAAGAACTTGAATTAATTTTTTCTCCTGCTGGTGTCTTAATCGCTCTTGCTACAATTTGTCAGGTTTGTCATTACTTGCGCGCGGCAAAGTTCGTCGTGGAATCTTTTATACAGTTTTACTGAACACAAAACAAGAGATTTAAACATTTGTAATATAATAAATTGGGTAAATAGGAGAGGTAGCATTAAGATCTTTTGAAATACTTCAAAGACATTTTTTTTTTTTTTTATGGTGGATGCATCGTTCCCAAAGAGCATATTTTAGTAACTATATAACAATAAAAAATTGGCATGTAATACCTCTCCTAACCTTATCGAACTACCTATCGCCGTGATGCATTAGATTTTCAAAAAAATAAAATATGATACCGCAATATTGAAACGGAATTTTATGACGTTGCTTTTCTTTTAGGAGTTGAAGAATTTTCCTGTAAATTTATTTTTTATTTTCGTTTGTCTCATAGTTACCAAGTTGCCAATTATCAGGTTATTTTTGAAAAGTTAATATCGATGCCAAAAAAAAAACAAACAAAAAAAAAACAGATTTTCTGAAGCAATAATTTTTAAGGAACGCAATAAATACGTTCAACTTCGTAATTGCCTTTAATTGTGTCAGATGTTGTGCGTATAAATCATTTTTTTTTTAAGCACCAGCGAGGAAGGCAATACTTAGAGGGCCAATGCATAGCTGCTAACTGCATTAATTAGTTGTAAGCGAATTTTCGATGAAAAATCTTAATTTCGGCACTTCAACGATTACTAAGCAATCGTTAACGCTCTTAATTGCTTGTCGTTAAATTATAAAGAGAACACATTGTTGCCTAGCTATTACTTCTGTGAAGCAATGGTATTGATGGAATAATGCTAGTTAAAAAAATTTTGAGCACATAGTGTACGATTAACATGTCGCAATAAAACATGGATACATTTTTGCGAGATAATTAATTTGATTTTTGACGTTTAAATGAAATTAATATAGCTTTAATTCGTCATTACTGCTGTAAAAATAAGAACCGTTTCGAAATAAGAGTAATTCGTTTTAAAAAGACAGCTGCGAATTTATTTTCAGTACTATGTCCGCGAAGAGAAAACGTGTCCGTAATAGAAAATGACCAGAAAAGTATAATTATGAACGTTTGGAGTTTACACGGAACTGTTCCTATTTTCTTGGTGACGCTAGTTGTTCCACTGCTTAATTTTAAATCGCCAACTTTTTTTACCAAATTCAACTCTTTGGGTATGTATTTTATATTACTCCTCTTACTACGTAATTTTATTAAACATTTTAGTAATCAAGCAAAATTAAAACAATTTTTAAGTTGGTTCATTAAAATTATTTCCAAGCGTAATAATTACATTTTTTTTATTTTTTTCGACTCAAAATATTTCATCCGCATTTAACCCTCCCCCCCTCCGTATAATAACTCCGGTACATTTTCGCATAACATATTTCACTTGATTACGTAATCTCATCTTTCTATGGAAAGTTTTTTTCTTTCCTTTAAATCTTCTATACTTTATTGTTTGCTGTAGTATCAGATAATACTAATGAGCTGGTCCGGATTTTGTTATTTAGGACATTTTGTAACACAATACAATGTTAACAAATTGTAATAAAAAGGTAGAGAACGTTAACATTTTATGCGTTATGTGATTTAAAAATTCAATGTTTACATTTCTTAGCGATATAAAATGTGACCTTTATTTAATTCTATTTTAATAATTCGTACAAAAAAGTGAAAGACTTAAATATATGTATATTTATTTAGCATTATATAATTTCTAGCAATAAAGTTCATCCTCCTCCGTTGGAAATATATGTGGTAACACGGTAAATAATCTTTTTAGGTTAAACAGATTTTTTACACGTAAACACAATATTTACCTTGATAAGATTAATCTATTTCAGAATTTAAAATAGCAGCATATAATACATAATAATAACGTAACGAAGAAGGGAGGAATAACGAGTAATAAATTTTACATGTTCACAAATAAAATAGCGTTTAAAATGCGATTATTTAGGAAAAAGTAAAAAAAAAAACCCATCCATGCTGTATTTCCGAACTGGAAATATGTTAATGACGTCAACACATTTTAGAGGAAAAAAACTTGTACATTTTTTAGCGTGAAAATAATACCAATAATAATGTGCTAAACTTTGTTGTTTTTTCGGATCAATATAAAAGAGTCCGGTAATGATATTCTTCTTCACGGTAGCCTTCAGCAATCTCAATTAATACTGTCGAAGGCTTTACGATGATATCAAACTTGTGTTGAATTGTTATTTCGCGTGCTAACATGAATTCTACTTAATCCATAAATACACTTCGGCGAAGATTTTAACATTAAATAAAACAAAATTTGATTCGCCTCGTTTATTAAAGACATTTTTTTTCTCTTAATATACTCGTATGTATATCCAGCCTAAAATATCTGAGTATCAGAGAAACCTGTTTAAATAAAGGCGGCTGAACGAAAGGAACTAGTATTCCCTTTAGATGTGTAAGACTTAGTACATTGTGAACCTTAACTTCACAATCCCTTATGCTTTTTTTTTTTTTGTTGGGTTCGTCAAAAAAAAGAGACATTGGCCCAAGAAAATGGAAAAGGATTTATGCGATCAGATATGGAGGATAGAAAAGACTCAAGTGTTGGAATGACAACCTTGTCAAGGGTGTGGGACTTACTATTTTTGTTTATATATATATATATATATATATATATATATATATGTATATATATATATATTAGAAGAAATGATCAAAAAGGAACCGAGCTCTTTGCAGTGTAAGTCACCTATGCGAGCTAGCAAGCTAGCAAGCTGGTTTTCATGGACAATGGGTGAAATTTGTTTTTAAACCAAAAAAAAAAAAAAAAAAAAAAATGGCTTTCATCTTAAATAAAAGCTACAATTCTTCTATTATCAAAAGTAATTCGCTGAACTTCGAGCGTTTAATACTCGTAATTCTTAACCTAAATTGAATGTAGACACACTGAAGCAGTTTTTTTTTTTTAAATAAGGAAAAGAAAATTATTATTTTACAGACATATTACTAGAATATCGCGGATGATATAACCTACCCATCAAGAGAATTTGGAAATTTATAAAAACGAAAAAAAGAAGACCTAAATGGTTCGATGAGTGCAAAAGAGATATATAAATATTGCTGAAACGGAAATGTTTGAAAAAAAAAACTGGTTTCGTAAAGCTATTATTACTTTAAAATAAACCAAGAAAATCGGAAAAGATCGCTTTCGGTAAGCCAGAGAAACTCAAGAAATATTAAAAAAAATGTTAAGGAAGGAAACACGATAAGATGTAAAATGAATACGTAGTTGCTTTTAGTGCAGTCCATAGTGGCTAAAGTAAAAAAAAAAAAAAACATTTTTATTACGTTTTTTAACGTTTTTTTTAATTTTAAAATTAAAATCAATATTACGAAAAACATAAATATTTTACCATTTTTTCTTTCAGGAGTTTTATCTGTGATATATTTAGTAATATTTGTTGCCTGTAAATCTGCCGTGTGGGGTATTAATTTAAATTATGACAATGGTACTAACTTTTACGAAGGGACATTTGCAGCGTCATCCGGAATGTTACCTTTATCGCTCTTCATACATAATATTATTATTACATTAATGCGGAGTAATCGTAATAAGTTCAATCACGTAAGTATATAATTTTATAACTTATTTCCGCATCCGTGCAATGGAAAATTTATATTAAAAAACCCGTTTCAACTTAACTCAGTTACAAGCGTATAAATTATTGACAGTCGGGACTAATTCAAATTGACTGAAATAAAGTTGACTGCATTTCGGCGCCGGTTCACTGAAGTTCGCGAAGAACGCGGTACGTTGTATTGCAGTTTTGTTGCTTCTAACGTTACGTGCAATCGTTACGATTATTAAAAAATACAAGCTTGGTCTCATCGGCATCTTAGTGTAAATGTTTTTGTTTAGTGCAATGTAAAAGAGCATTTAACATTTCCAATTTATCGAGTTTAACGGGGAAATAAAGACGTTCAAAATTTCCTTAACGATTGTAAATTCACGTATCAGGACAAATGCACATCAAATTCATACATCGGAAAAATGTACACAATTTCGTTATTATAAATATGGTCGACACGACTGGTCTAAAAGTCATCTGTCAAAGTGAAAAGTTTTCACTATACTCTGCCATTTCATCATGGAAAGACTTACACAAACGAGCAACGATTGCGATATGATTGAAATTTATTATCAAAAACCAGTGCTCTGTGAAAAATGTTCATCGTTTGTCATATTATGGTCGTCATAATCGACCTGATTTCACGATCCTCATTAACACTGGACGCTACGACTGCAATATTCTCTTCGGTACGCACTGTACGCATGCGAGTAGTCGACGGTTTAATGTCCAACAAAGGAAATTTGGTGCGAAATTTGGTGATAACAGCACGAATTGTTGATTCACCAGGTGTCGATTATGACGACCATAATATGACAAACGATGCACAATTTTCACAGAGCACTGGTTTTTGATAATAAATTTCAATCATATCGCAATCGTTGCTCGTTTGTGTAAGTCTTTCCATGATGATGCAATGGCAGAGTATAGTGAAAACTTTTCACTTTGACAGATGACGTTTGGACGCCAATACCAACCAGTGCTGCCAACCTGAAAAACTTAACTCTTAAAAAATCACCCTATAGAACAAGCGACACATCTGTGTATACAGGCCTAATTTTTTTATTCTATAGAATTACGTATCAGCGCTGTTTGTCGACGGATAATATATGAAAAAAAAGAACAAATCATGCTTGATTCTTGTTGACTATTATCTCCGCCTTCTTATAAAGCGCAACATTCAACTTTTAATTTACCAAATAAGATAGATTTAAACCTTTCGTAGACAGAATTATATAGTTCCCATCTGGTACTTGTCGCTTCAAAGCAGTATGCAATGATATTCCCAATCCCAACGAGCGATAGGAAATACAGTTCCCGCCATAATAAATATATGAATAAATGTAATTTTAAAAATTGAAACCGAATAATAAACAAACTTTGTCTAAGGAATATTTTAATCATTTTTTGTTTTTTAAATGAGAAAGGTTAATAAAAATATGTTAATATTCGCAACTGACGTGCGATGATACCAAAACATAATAATAGTAATAATAGGAACCCTAGTTATAATAACGATAATAATAAAATAAAACTGAAAAAATGAAAATTAATGTTTATTATTTATTATAAATAATCGTATTTTATATTTGCGTACGTATTATTTTTGTTCGGTTTTCGTGTGCGTACATTTGATTTAACACACATTTCATTACGATAAAATTTATTATAAAAAGAGAAAAAAAGGTAATATTTACTAAACGTGTTTTTTATATTCCGCTTAATTCGAATTATATTTTACTGTTTAATTTTTTCTTTTTGTTCAGGGACGAGATTTATCTATAGCATATCTGCTCGTTGTACTTACATACATTGTCATCGGATTTACTTTTTACGCATGTTTTCCGCTGCCGAAAGATTGCATCGAAGATGTAAGTCTTTCTAACTTCAGTTTTTCACATATTATAACTATGAAAACTCGATGAATATTTTACTCTATTCTATTTAACCTGACAACTCGTTTACATATGTATTAATTGCCATAGAAATGGTAGATTTTTTAATTTACAGGGCGTGATTGTGTAAACCAGCTGTTACTCAAAGAAATACGACATCCTCAATTCAATATAACACATTTCCAAATTTTACAAATATTACTACTCGGTGCCAGCAAAATGCTGAGTAACAGTCATTCAACAGTGTTTTGTTTTACCTATTTAATAAATTATTTTTTTCGAAAGATTTCGATATCATTTATAATGAAATTTTTTGTTTTTTAACACGATTCACCGGGAAATTATTAATTAATCGTCTATACTTAAATTATACAAAACTGAATGCAACAGAAAAACAAAGAGAAATGAAAAAAAAAAAAAAAACAACAATAAAGGGGGGACAAGCAACAGAACAAATAAATAATTTTATATTTGCAACTTAATCATCAAATTGAACAACACGTTTTTTAAACGTTAATAATTAAAATGGCAAATAGTTCTCGAGGTAAATTTTACGGAAAATATCATATTATAAAGCGCCTGTGAGAAAATGATAAATATTCTTATATAAAAACACACAACCGAGAAATGATTTCTGTAAGACACATGAAAAATATTTATCATCTAGCTCGATGCGCTAGCGCCCACTGACTATGCTAGCTACATCGTCTTGATTATAATTGCTTTCCGAAAATTTCTGTTTTAAGCACTTTCACAATCCAGTAATCTTCTTAGAAAATCGTTCGTGTCTCGTCGGATTCCCTTGAATTAGTAATTTTTCTATTTTATATATAGTCGGAGAAGAACGAAATTCTTTCAAGTATAATTTTATCAACTTTCTTTGAAATACGTATACGTTATTTTGTGTATAATGATGGTCATCGGTGACATCTTCTGTCAGCATCACATATGTATGGCGACGATCCACTAAATGTGTTGGCCCAAGTTTCTGATATACAACAACACCGAATACCAGCATGTTCATATTTACATTTCAGTATTGTTACTTTTGGATCGAACGTATCTTTGTTGGGTTGTCCTCCTCACAGCAGTGTCTTAAATAAATTCGACAACGAATTCCAGTTTCACAATTATCGACGTATACTACATACGTTTCCATAAGACTATAGATTTCGAGAAAAGTTATAGCAAAAATCAATAGGAATCGTCAATATCTTATGTATGCTTTAATGAATTATTATAACTTAACAGATCTTATTTTTAATCAGATAAATCTATTTTCTTTAAAAAAAAAAAAAAAACAGTATGAAGAAAAAAGGAAAAGTTAATTTTTAAAATTAGGATACTGGCATTTTAAAAGTTACTGCTTCAAACGAAATAATTTAAACAATTAAGTTTGACCTATTCAAAAAACGATTTTAATTTATAAACTATTTCTCTTTAATGAAAAAGAAAACGAGCAACGATGATTTTAATGAACATTGCGAAGGTAATAATAGGTTTATTAACAAAATCGTGATGTTTCCGGAAATTCGTCGTTATTATTTGTTTCGGTAAAAATCTAATTGAAACTATTATCCACGTTATCGGTGTTTATTTTTTGGAATTTGTTTAAAATGTTAACACTCCTTAAAGACCTAGACTCGCAATAACAGTCTAATGTATCAGTAACTTCTACTAGAGCGGCAAGCAGATACTCTTCTCCTTAAACGAGTCTCTAGTTTATTAATCGATGTTCGAAGATATTGCTGAAAGTGATGTAGTGTTTTTAGTCTGATAACTTGTGCAGGAATTAAACATGCCATTACGCTAAGGAGATACGAGTACAGACCTATGCCAAAATATACTGAAAATAAAATTATAAAATAGACGGGTTAGGGAATAATAGATTGACACAAGAATAAGAAAATTTTTCGAGACTTCTCCGAAACATCGCTTCAGAAAAGATTTAAAAGAATGTACGAATGTTTTGAGAATTTACTAGACAATGAAGAAAAAAAACACCATTACCAGATAACCTATTATAGTCAAAATTCGAAATAATGCTCAGATATTTTAAGACTACTATTGCATATCTTGCTGCAATACAAATGAACATATTAATGCATATTATTACGCGCCGCTGAAGAAATCGTATTTTATTGCGTTTAGCTATAAACACAGTCGGCTATTTCAGCTATATTCTTTTAAACGTATCCTTTTGCAGAGCAGTTAACATTAACGGCTCACGTTTTGAATTTCGTTTTTTTTTGTTGTTGAAAAAAATTAAATATGTTCTTTTTTTTCCCATTTTTTTCTTTATTGTCTTGGCTTGTTAGCAGCGGACGATTACCCTTATAAAAAAGGAAATTTTTTCTTTATTTTGTAAGAAAACACAAAAGATAAAAAAAATTAAAATATTTTTTAAGTAAAATGAGGTTCGCACCCGTATCTGAGAATCGAAGGATAATGGCGATAAGGTTCGTAGTGAACTAAAATTTTAATGGCACCGACGAGAGTAGCAAAGGGTTCGCTTATTGTCATATTTCTCATAGCCTCAGTTCCGGGAATAACAACGAGACGAATCTCAAAACTTCCAATTTGATAGCCTAACACCTTAACTAGTAAGCTACGATAATGATTCGATATAAAAAATGTAACAAATTAAACCGACCCAGTCTGGAAATAAATAGCCAGAACGGGAGTCACACGATGGTACGTATACATTAACGTGCCGACGCGAAGAACACTTGCAAGAATTACTTTCCTTATTAAAATATTAGTGCGCCTCGAAATAGTGGAAATAGATAAAATAACTGTATGTTTGAAAAAAACAAACCTATGAAGCCTACACGGAAACATTGTCTAGCTTTATTCATTGACCTTTCGAAAGCATTTGGCTCAGTTAGACATGATATACTAATAAAGGAACTTAAAGTATAGGTGTTGAAGGAAAGCCTTTATCTAAATACAATAGGAATGGTATAGTGAGAATAGAGCACACGTGTAGTCAAGCTCTTAGCGTGAAATGTGGCGTACCACAAGGTACAATTTTGGCCTCTTCATTACTTTTAGTATATATACTAGAAATATAAATATATCAATTAAACATGATATAAAATCTTCGCATATGCAGGTAAAATTGCTTTGATATCTATAGACAGAGACAGAAGTATTAACTTCAAAATGATGTGAACAACCTAAACTTGTGGCTACATGACAAAGGTTTTCAAATGAATGCGGACAAAACTAATTACTGTGGATTAAGCTAAGTAATCATTATCAATCATACCAGTTTAACATAAAATAACATTGACAAGCTGCTTACATAGAACAAATAAGAACCTTCATAGGTGCAGTATCATTGAAACGGTAAAGGATTATAAATATTTAGGAATAAAAGTAGAAAACTACACCTAAATTGGGAAGACCATAAATGAATTAAATATAAAAATCTGGAAAATAATTCCGGCATTATATAGGCTAAAAAAATACATATCCTCCAAAAAAAAAATTAAAATAACCATATTCCATGCTCCATGCCAATTTCATTTAAACTATGCAGTAATAGCTTGGGTGAGAGCAAAGAGACCTAAATTGAAACATATTAACTATCTTCAGAAAAAATGCTCAACTACCATTATAGAAAGTAACAAGAAATATTCAGACGTAAAGAGGGGCACATTAAAAAATACAACATTCTGAAATCAAGATCGTATCTGTACCATTTCATTAAAAAGGAATAGTTAAAAAAAAGATAAAAATTAAAAAAAAAAAAAAAACCCTCCACAAGGTATAATACAGGAAAATACGACTAAAATCATAAAATTAACAACCTCAATAACCATGAAAATAATATCAAAATAAATATACTTTGCAAACTATTCAAAATATTACCGGAATACATCAAGCGACTACTGATATTACGCTTTAAACAAATAATCATGCTGACCTCATCATCGAGTATATTTTTAAGTATAGTTAGTAATACGAGGTGTCGATAGGTGTATGGTTATAGGAGTAAATATGAGACAACTGTGGTTATATATACTAAGAGTATGCGCGTGGGTTATATAGCATAAATTAAATATACGTATTATCGATAATTGTAACATGTCTCAGACTCGTTAAATATATAGCAACAGTTGTACGGTGTTAGTTAAATAAAGACTAAAGGCATGTGTTAATTTTTAAAACCCTGCCGACAAGTTACATAGCTTGGCGGGACCCTCAAACGTAATGCACATGCTATTAAGTATATCTAAAAAAAAAACTAAAAATACCTCGACAATGTTATCGAAAAAGTAAAGAGAAATGTAGTAAAAAATAAATAAATAAAAAATAGTGCAATAAGTAAAGTTCACGTATAATACCAGATATAAAAAAAGAAAGACTTGATAATTCAAAAAAAAACTTTTCACACTACATTCCTTGTAAATTCTGAAACTTTCCGAACAATAACGCATTTCAATTAAAATTCGAGAAAACCACACAAAAATCAGCACGATAAAATAAAATAGTATGATATTTAGCGAAATAGTTTGACAAAATTAAAGATTAAAATTATAATAGAAGTTGCGGAAAGAAAAAAAAAAGAAAAAGAAAATAAGACCCCGCGTAAATTAAAAGGACGTACTGAAAGAGAGGAGACTTGTCATAGATTGAAAAGGATTGACTTATGTTATTTAAGTAAAGATCAAAATTTTACATTTGATATGCTATTCTTTTTAACCTCCGAGAGTTACACCTCCGGAAAGTCTAACGGTTAACGCTGAACTGTGTTGGACAGAGTCGAAAACAGAATTTACGGTACCTGAAAAAAATTTTCAGTTTTGTAATTTTTTCAAAATTTCCATAACACCTCTTTTTATAATGCCTTTACTGGTACACGTTTTTAAAATATCATATTTTCAATTTTTACGATTTTAGTAAAAAATTCTAATATACAAATTGTATATGTATCCGTGCGGAAGTACTATATTGTACACTATACATATGTTGTTTCTGTAATTTTGTTTCTAATCTAGTTAACTGAAATTGGAACTATTTCGATTCGGAAAATTTTTCTTTCAGATAACTAAAAACTGTCTTATATACCGTGTTTATTTTTGCAGAACATGCTGAACAATTTCCCGAGCAACGATATAATGACGGTGGTAGCCAGAATATTTCTGCTTTTTCAACTGTTAACGGTATTTCCATTGCTTAGTTACATGTTACGTATTCAGATATTTTCAGCTTTGAATTATCCATCGTACCCTAGCGCGTTACACGTAACAGTCCTCAATCTGATTTGCGTGACTATCTGTGTCATATTTGCAATATACTTTCCGCATATTGGTATTGTAATCAGGTAAGTTAAAATTATTGTGCATTCGGAATTGCATTTACATTGTTTTTTTCTTTACGATTATTATACGTCCATGAAAAGAGTATTTTACATTAGTTCCGTTTCCGTTACATTTTGAAAAAAGTATTTGTTCAAGTATTGTTAAATCTTTGGGAAATTATTTTTTTTTTACGACGCTTACAGTGCCGATACTTCTGACGCTGAAATAAATTTTAGGTTTGCACTTAATGAAGTATTTCTAAACTTATATCGCGCAACGAAAGACAAACACTTCAGAAAATTCCAAAAAAGGTCATTTGAAATGGTAATATTCTCTTTTTCCCGCACTGAAAAAGCTCTTATCGTTAAAATGATACATTTTTATTCTACTAGTATAAATTATATTGAAAGATCACTTTAAAGCACTTTAAAAAATTTCAAAAATTGGGGCGAAGATTTATGATAAAAAAATATTTTTAAATAGCGATCATGCTTAACAAGTATTTATTAAAAATTCATTTTTGAAGGGGGAAAATGATAGTTATAGAAAAATTTTTCTTGAAAATTCAAAGGGTGACCTTTGCAATTTATGTTTTGTAAGTTCATAAACATAATATGTATTGACTGGAGTGGTAATTTTTTTTGTCCTTTATTTTATTAAATTTAAAATTAATAGAAACTCTTTTGTTTTCTCCAAAATTTTCTATTGCTGATTATTCCAAAAACTCCCGAAGTAGGGAGAAGTCTAATCTGGCCGCTTTCCAAATAAAATCCTGACTACCTCATAACTGTATATCCGAATGTATTATACATTATACTGATATTTAATTATTTAAATTGAAAATCTAACAGTGTATTACAATATTGTAGTTTCCAATATTTTGATTTAGTTTTTTTCTTTTCTTTTCTGGCATGATATTAACCGCTACTTAAATACATATGTGTGTATATGTATATTTACTGTTGCCTGCAGCTTTGCCCACTTATTAATATATGTTAGATCTTTTATGTTTTCTATTTTAATCGAATTCTACATGCCCGTTAAAATATTGCATCTTTTAAAATTAATTTCGCACCATAAACGTATAGTTCGTTTTGTGCGAAGTAAGTCCACTCAAATTTTTGTAAGATACGGTACGATCGCAGGCAGTTTCTTTCATCTCGATTGTACTTCACTCTCTTTCGGAATTTCAATTGCAAAATTGAGAATAGAATTATTCACATCATGGAGTTCACCGACTCAGTAAGTGAATTATGAACAAGATCCAGGCGTAATCCTATATGATGAGCAATATCAAAACGGTTTTGTAATGCAATTGTATAAGCGTATTTTCGGCTAATTCGGTTATTTAAATCATGCGCTATGGAATCCCAACATTCATGTGAAGGTTCATAAATCTTATTATTTTCTTGGTCAAAAATTTCGTTTTTATATTTTAGAAATACTTCTTTAAATTTATCGCCTGGCACTACAGATTTTAACACAATCTTTTTGTCACCAAATTGTTTGAAACATCTGTGAGTATGCTAAAAAATTATCCATTAAAACATAAAGCAACGACTGAAAAAAATGTATCCAAAATATGTGTATTAGACTTTTAGTAATCATACTAATCTTCATACCATATTAGCTTCGATGCTGTTTCTGATTTACACCAATTCCTTTCACAAATATGTTAAACATTCGACTGTATATACTCGTACCTATACGGATGATATAGCACTCGTAATTGAGCACCATCATATTCAAGTGGCCGAAAAACTTTTGCAAGAGGATGTTAATACTATGTGCCGGGTAGGAACATTTTTTTTTTTTTATTCCTCTCGACCCTGGTTAGACTTCGGGCCGATTACGACCCAAGAGTCTCCGGAATCCATTGTTCCTGACGAATTGAAACACTGCGCCCTGGTTCACTTCTGAATTCGAGAGGACATGAAAATAATGTGTTTATAAATGTAAGATTATTAAGTACATAATGTTCTTAGCGTCTATTTTTTTTCTTTTTTTCTTTTATGGAACGTCAATTAAACACTTTCACATAATACGCACAAAATTCATTCAATAATAAATACTATTAGAATACTAAAATTAAAAAGTAAAAGAAAATAAAAGTGAAATACATATGGCACTCGTATTAATGAAGATATGTGTAGTTTAAGCAGTTACACTAATTTTTCTGAATATCATAAAACAACGGCTTTTAAAATAAAATTGAGACTAAATCTGAATTATTATGTTAAATAAAATCGAATTAAAATCAAAATAATGTATTTATAAATGTAAAATTATTAAAAACTTTAATTAAATTTAAACCAATTGAAATTAAATTAATAATCACATTCTATTAAAACACGTTGAATTGAGTAAAATTCATCTTTTTTTTTTTTTTTTTGTTAATTTAAAATTTAAATAGAAGTACATTTTTTATGGTTTCTAAAAATTTTAAAATGATGAAATGATAAAAACTTGTAGAAAACTTAAAATTAATCTCAAAATTGACAAAGAAAATTTTTCCACGGTTTAAAAAAAGATATACGAAAAATTGAGAAAACACTATAAAATATAGGAAAACTGAAAAACTGAAGTTGACAATTAGAATCAAAATGACTCGTTGTTTTACTCTCATATATTAATGCTTTATCTAGTATGTGTGTAGCATTATTTTCCTAACGTATCGTCCTTGAATGAAATGGATTTGAAAACGCTAGGCGGAAGAAACAAATAATTGAGCTAATTTAGATTTGTTTATTACACAGAAGATTGATGGTTAAATTTCATTACAGCACAAACCATACTGTTAGAAGCGTATATTTGTATTGCAACGTCCCGTTTCATACCCTTAAGGTACTGTTTCTCCAGGCCTCGCCCGTTCCAATTCTGCAGTGGAAGAAGTACAAATAAAAACAATAATTGGTGCGCAATCGTTTACAAAACGAAGCACAAATGAGTAACACTGTTTTCAACTTTTATCACAACATGGGCAGGACTAGTCCCACCCTTATCAGATTGGAAAGGGGATGAGTACAAAAAAAAAACAAGTAGTGCACAAATAAGCACAAACGAATGACATAATTTTCAACCCTTACTTCTACATGGGCGAGACTGCGTTTCGTCAGCCTGGCCCAAAGAATTTTCTAATTAAACTATGACGGGGGAGAGCACAAACGAATATACCTATTTTGGTTTCCCTACTCAAAATGGGCGGGGCTGGCGAAACACAGCCAGCTTATTACTGATGTAATTAAAACAAACTTTAAGTATTACTACTAGCAGCAAATCACAATAGCTAGCGAAAATTCAAGATTCAACTGTAAATAATATTTTCGATAGTAACTATTGAAATTTCTGTTACAAGATTCTTTAATAATTTCTCCGTAATCTAAACTTCTAAAATATTCTAATAAAATCAATTTTTTTTATTGAACACTACTAATGTTTAAAGTAAAATTAATAAATATTATTATAAAGAATTATTTATAAAGTAACATTTTTACATAATTAATTCTCCAGATTACGTAGTAATTCAATCCTTTTTGAATGTCTCATTTCTGTTATCATTACAATCATCTGATTTTTTATTATTTTTTCATCATTTCATCTCTCTCATACATTTACTTATTCTTACCTGACTATTTCCTGGAAGTTTTTTATTTATTTTTGTTTTTTAATCGGCAAATTTATATAAAAATTCTTTCCATCTCTGATAAACATGCGTTCAATAAAAAATGATCCTCATGTCCAGTTGAAGATTCTCGGCCTCTTTATGATTTATGTTCACGTTCTAATGAAAGCCGAGGTTTTGTTTAACTAAAGGGCACATGCAACCACATTTTTTGAAAAATATAAAATCAACACATTGCTCATGGAATTGTAAATGTTTTATTTAATTTTTTACGTTCATATTTATATTTATCATGGTAATAATTTTATTTACCATTTTTATTAAATGGTTTATTTAATTTTCCGTTAACAATTCCGAGTGGGGGGGAGGGGGTATTAATAGCTGCGTTTAAATTTTCAATTTTTTATTTTTTTTATAAGGTGAAATCTTATTTCTACTAAAGATTTATTTCCTCTATTCAGTTTTAATTTTTTTAAGGAGTAATTTAATGTAATAATTAAAACAAACTTTAAGTACATTCTGCAAAAGCAAACCACGGTAGTTGAAAAGGATTTAAAACCTGAACGTAAATATTTCCGGTAAAAACAATTAAAAATTTTGTTGAGGATTTATTAAATATTTTAAGCATCTGACACGCCGAGCAAGCCCGACACAGCAAATGATACTTTGTAAAGGAATAGAAAAAAAAAAGAAAGAAATAAAGTGTAAAAACCTGAAAAACGGAAGAACCCGATATTTGATGTAAAATTTGATGGCATCTTCTTCCGTATATGCCATCAAACCAAAATAGACGGGTTTACACGTCGTGTCGCACAATTCGATTTCGATGGGCATACTTATTAAGCAACCCAAACCAAACTAATAGTGCAAATTGGCAGCTAGTAAATTAAAATATAATTCTAAAAAGAAAATAGACAAAAAGAATAAATTTGAAATATTTTAAAAACAGTAAATTATTGAAGTGAACTAAATGTAGCGCTATGAACTGTAAAGACGAAAAACGAACTGGTGCCGCCTAAATAAAAATTTACCGTTATTTCTTTGTACAAACTAATAAAAAACATTTTTTTTCAAAGAATTTGTGTCATTTCACTTCAAAACGTATTCTTATCAGCGTTAGGAATTAATAAAATATTATCTGGACCTTATATTTATATTTAACACTAGCTGTGCCCGCAGCGTTTGCTCGCGTGAATTATAATTCTAAAAAATTACTTTATTTGTTAAATTACACCGGCGCGGAATTCAGTTCATGACTGTGTAAGAAAAAAGATTTTTTATTGGCTGTGGCGGCTCCTGAATATTGGGGAGACTAACTTTTCCAGAAGCACAGCACGTACCATTAGGTTCATTGGCCCATTTTTTGGCAGAATACTTAGAGCAGATCTTATTCATAGCTCCGATTTGGACGGAAGACTGTTGAACATAATCAATCTGTGCATCGTATCTGAAAGTCGATCTGTTACTGTGAGCTAAAACTCGATTACGAACTCTAGTCGTTGACGTCTGTTGTCTTTCTCTCTGATCTCGAAGGCGTTGGGAACGCTCAGGCTCGATTTCCTAGTGCGAGCTTGTATATTTCTAATATTTTGCTCTTCAAGCCGCTGCAAACGCTGCGTACTAGACTTTCTCGCGCGGACTTGAGAGATTCTCAAATTTTGTTCAGCAAGCCGCTGCGAACGCTCGATACTCGACTCTCTGGCACGCGATTGCGACGCGTATTCTCTCTGACTTGCAAGACGATTTTCAGTTTCTGATGAAAATTCTCCATTACGATGTATTTTTGATGCCCTCGCCTGGGAACTATTTCTAGAAAGTTGAGATCTTAATCTTTTGGGCATTTTGTACCTTTTACAAAAGATAACGGTAACGCTCGAAAAATTTTAATTCCTTACGTTAACACGCTAAATCCATTAGTGATGAGCTTGTAAACGATGCTAAGGCGATCTTTATCCGAATGTACATTTCCATGGTAATTAACATTGATATTTTAATGTTTTATAAAAAAAGTTTTTGCAGCGCACGCGATGTAAGGAATTGTTTAGGTCATTTTTTTACACCTTGGGTTACATTATTGGAGTTTTAGTAAGGATCCCTAATTTTTTTCAAAATATAATATAGCCTAGTTCACCCGAAGATAGTGTAGCTTCCCAACAGTGAAAGAATATTTCAAATCGGTCCAGTAGTTTCGGAGCCTATTCAATATAAACAAACAAACAATCAAATCTTTCCTCTTTATAATATTAGTATAGATAAAATGTAAAGTAAAGTAAGATCCATACCATCATTTTATTTTACATTCAGTTTATATTTACCATGGTAATAATTTTATTTTAAATATTTACCATGTGTATTTTACCTTTTTCTTTTCCCCATTTTATCGACAAAAATCCCCACAGATCGCCTAAATCGCACCATTAAATTTTAAATTATGAACTAACACCCTCCACAGGAATTATCCACGGGTGATAATCAGAACAAAATTGGTTTGGTAGTTCGTGAAATTAGCGCTGACAAACATTTGTTCTTTGGAATTTCATTAATCTCATACTATTTATTTATTCAATAAACTCTACTTTGAGCTTGAAATATGAATGATAATTATTAATTTTCTGTTTTTAATTAAAATATATATGTAAACAAAATACATGCACCATCCCTAAAGTATTATATCATTAATACATATTAATTCCAAATTCATAATTAAAGTGAATATATACACATATATATATAAATCAATTTCGAGAGAAAAAATTAAAATTAAACACACAAAAGCGAAAATTAAAGGAAATAACAATTCAGTTATAGCATATAAAAATATAACACAAATTTAATAATTAATGCATTTGCATTAGACATAAATATTACCTGTATCGCCGGTAATAACACATTTCAAAAACAAAAAAAGAACAAAGGAGATTATTATCTTTGCCAGTAATTACACAGAACGTAATGGCAAAAATAAATAGTTAATTTAAAAAATTTGAATATACACAGAAGATATAATATAACAGTATAGTCAGATAATTTACAATTATATAAAACATTTGGTTTTAAACCATTAAAAACAGCAAAAATAAAAATTACGAAAACAAAATAATTTCTATGTAAACAATAAGAAAAAATATGCAGATCAAAAGAAAATTGAAACGAATGCGGAAAATGCAGAAAGAATTGAAAATAAGTTTTTTTATAATTCTCTACCTATTAAGAAAAGAAAAAAAATGTTATATATGTGCATTTTGGTTTAAAAAAAAAAATTAATTTATATCATACGAGTATATCTCTTTCCTAATTTCATTTATGTTTTTCGAAAAAGTCGCTTGTATAACCGGTTAAATTCTTTTTGGCTTCAAAACTATTCAAACATATATAAACCTTTCCGCTTCATGACAGACGGACAAAAATAATTAATCTTACTATAATAAAAACAATTTAATTTTCCGGTTGCTTTGGCTATTTAAATTTTAGACAATCGCAGTTTTTAAACTACTTTAATGCGAAACCAAGCTAAATATGTAATATTCATATACTATCTTTCATTATAAGGAGGATCCGTTTTTCTGGCTGTTGTGTGCTATTAAGTTTTCATAAAAATAGATTATAACCCTTCTCCATTCTTAAAATTTCGAAGATTTAAAAAAAAAAAATGAAACAATCCTCATAAAAATTATATAATAAACCTACTTATTATGAAGATCACTTTAGTTATTCTTTGGAAACAGTTTCTAATCACGTTTCACTCCATAAAGTACAATTTTTCAAATTATCTTTCTCATTTGATATTTTCGGTATATGGTATGTTCACATGGGCATCGCCAGCGGGTGGCAGCTTCCCCCCTGGAGCCTTGAAACTTTTTAATCAACTGGCCATGATGAGTATTCATAGGCGCGCAATCATGGACAATTTTCCAGAAACCCACGAAAATTATGTTTTAACTAAGATTTTATTTTTGTTTAATAAAATATTAAGCCTTTACAACTTATAAATTTTATTTTTCCTATAACTCTTATTCCTCTTTCTATCGTCTTACCCGCCATCAGTGCCATCAGTTCATTTTTGGTCAGAATTTTAGTTTATTCATTTTTGCTCATATTCATAGTGCATAAACTAACTAAAACTACGAATAAGAGCAAAAATGAATGAACTAATATTTCGGTAAAAAATGAAATTGACACAAAAAAAAAATTAACATAATAAAATATGAAACATATTAAAAATGGTGTTGTTCCTATCCTCAGTTCTTTTATCTTTCAATAGCTGACCGAATCTACATTTAACTGATCCCTCTCCCTCGTTTCGTTTCTGGGTGAAGATCCTTTGTTGACATGCCCAAAGGGGAAAAAGAAAAGAAAAATGATGCGAAAAAAAAATGAAGTAACGTAATGAAAAAATTGTAAAAATAACTTTAAATAACATAAAAATAAATAAGTGTAGTAATTTTAAAAACATGCGCATTAAATAAATGTAATAAATTTACATATCTTAATAAGCCGGATACATTTTTACGATAGCGTTAAAAATTCATGTAACCATTGGGACTGCAGTATTCGCTGTAGGAAGTAAAATTCCACAATATAGTAGAGGAAAAAATCTTCCCCGGTACCATGTTTTGAAATTTTCGCCAGGACTTCACGCCATAAACGTTCGATGTTATCGGTGTGAACTCGTGTATTTACATTAATGTACGTTTTAGAATTATGATAGATATAATTAAGATCATTTGAAAGGAGTGTATACCACTTTCATTCATTGGATTGGATAATGGGCCTAAATGGATAACATGAGGAATATGAATATATAAAACCGCCACAACAAACATACACGTATTTAATATAGATACCTAGTAACGAGAAAGCCACGTTCCAAATTTCGCTGATTTTTGGTGACTGTGTTTAATTCTATCACTGCGTCATTTGCACTAAAAATTCAAATTTTTCATTGTCGTTAAGAAACTCTGACACACCGAGAAAACTGAGATATAACAAACTGTACTTTATAAAAAAAAAAAAAAAAAGTGAAAAAAAAAAACAGAAATAGAGAAATTAATTGAAAGAAGAAAAACATATAACAGAAAAGAATGCGTAAAAATGAATTTAACCTGAAATATGAAAGAACATGATGCTGAATATAGAATTGAATAATTTCTTCTTACAGAAATCTAATTTAGGGGGTAAAATATGGGGTTACAGGCGTGTTCCACGATCTGACTTTAGCGAACGTAGTTCCAAATAAAAAAAAAACTTCAAAAAAAAGTGAAGAGCCACCATAAACGAATGACTAAAGAGAAACCAGTACAGGAGGTTATGCTAGTATTGTAATGTAAATAAGCGAATGATGGTTACAAGTACCCGTAAACAACAGTAACAAATGGCCAGTAAATCATACCATGTATGATAGGCGTGGAATAAATATAACGGACTTGTAACAGACTTAAATTCATTGTTTTAAAATTTGTAATGAAGTTTAAATTAAATTAATAATTTTTTATTAGAAAAGGATTTTGTAAATGTCTCTAAAATTAAAATTTTTTAAAGTAAAAAAATAAATTTATCACTCAATGTAAAATAATTTTTTCACAAATTTATAACTTTTTAAAATCAACGGTAAAGAGAATATAAATTTACAGTCAAAGTTATGAGAAACAGCTTTATAACATAGACACTGTATTCAATTTCTGATTAGTCGTAAGTATTAATTACTAAAAACGTTGGATTATAAATAATTCTTTATTTTTCATTATTTTAATGGAAAGCGTTATTGCGTAATTATAACAATATGAAAGATAAGTGCAGTGAACTTAATATCTTGAGTTGGCAAAATTTTAAAAATCTTCAACGTCTTGTGTGAAAAATAAATTTGAATTAATATATTACTTCTCAGTACCTGGGCGACCGAGCTTTGCTCGGTTTTTTTTTTCTGTAACTTCTTAACTTTATTTTAATCTTATACATATTCACAAAACATAAAATATTTTAAAACTAATTTATGAACACATTTATGAATTTAAAGCCTCTTTCCTTAAAAATCTTGCTTTTCGATATTGAACGTAACAAAAATGTAGAGGTCCTTCGAATTTGCTTTTTGGAAAATATTTTCAATGACTGCGCACACGTTGATTTTTATGAATATATTTCTATACGATTTTTATCAGAACATTTGTATTTTAGGTATATAGAGTCGTCGGCTTTATCTATCGGTTTATTCGTTATAAAAACAAATAAAAAGCGTCTTGTAATTTTACCTGTGATCAGTTGTTTTGCAACAAATTTGAAAAAATTTCCGACTAAATCACTGCAAAATGTAATAAGGGTGGAGATTTTTAAAATATGCACAACATATTCTCAGTAATTCATTTTCATAAACAAATATATTAATATCTGTATATAAATAGGCAAAGTCCTTCTTTGTTTATTACCCGATTTTCTTTTTCTTTTTTTGTTTAGTAGTTATTAAAAAGCAGTTTTTTTTTCTTATTTAAATATAAAATGAATACAAAAGAAATAAAAAAATGAACAGTTTGTTATGATATTTTCGATTCGTTTACGTTTTTTTTTTTTGTTACATATATATGTTATTACTGCATGCGTAACGCATGATTTTCAAACCGCCATGATGTGACCGCCCGCTAATCGGCTGAGAACCAGGACCGATGTTTTTTTTTCCTATTCGTTCCGCGCCCTTTCCAGGTATTTGGAATTACCCGCTCACCTGTTTTGCCGACCATATGTTTTACAGCTTTGCCCTACCAGTATTGACGCCTCCGGCCCGTACACAAAGACACTATCAGAGCTGATAATCAACGACTTTCGAAAATCAAAAAATAATACTAAAGGCAGAACAAACTATTAGATCGTCGTCGAAAGATCGCGCCACCAACCCTGATTCGTATCATACTGAAAACATTAAAATTCATTTCAAACTCACGAAACCGAATTTTACCACGGACTACACCTTGATAGATCGATTTATTGGTCCAAAATACCCCTAGTATGCAAATTTCATCCAAATCGTTAGAGCGGTTTCCGAGATACGTGATATATATATATATTAATTACAACGTAATTCTTAGGCTACCGAAAAAATGTCCCAATTTTATGTAACGTTTGTTATATTTTGTAGGATTTTTGTTATTGTTATTTAAAAAATGTCACAATTTTATATAATGAAATATGTAACGAAAAAATGTCTTAATTTTATATAACGAAAGGTAAATGTTAGAATAGGATTTTTGTGGTTATGTTATTTTTTGTGTGTGTTGATGCCAGTAAGAATTACGTTGTAAATTTTGATCATTTTATACAAAGTATAGAAGAGAAAGAGACAGGAATGAAAGCAGGAGGGGTCAAGGGACACAGCCCCTTGCGAGGCCAAAGCGGCCGAGTTTATATATATATATATATATATATATATATATACACACACAAGAATTGCTCGTTTAAAGATATTAGATTTGGTAGATTCGCTGCGTTTAATACAGCTGATAAGGCGTCGTCTATTTACTACATATTTAATATTCGTATCTTTCAAATTGTACAGGTATTCGATATACCTTGGGTTTTGGGGAAACTTGTGTGTAGTGCGTGTATATGTGCTTGAGTGAATTGATATATTTATGAGTTGCTAATGTGGGATTTATGTGATTCCTAGATTAAAGATCTGTATATCGATATTTAGCTTTATAAGTACAAACCGTGACACTGGCCGAAAGGCAATTGTTTGTACACTGTTTCAAATAAATAAATAAATAAATAATAATATTAATTAATTTCTTTTAAAACATTTGACTACGCAATTCAGTAATTATGCCGTACTTTAGTAATATATAATAGAAAAGTAAGTTTTATTAGAATATTTTATAAATATAATTCACGAGGAAATTATTGCAAAAATGTCTTAAATCGTCGTAACCATCGCGGTTTGTCGTTATGCATTGTACTACTTTAAGTTTATATTAATTGTGTTAACAATATATCCAAAATAACCAAAACCTGAATAGAGAAAATAAGTAAGCAGCAATCAAACAAATGTATCCTTAGTGAAAATATATAGTTCACTGTATAAAAAGTGAAAAAACCATAAAAGATTTAAACAGGTATTAATAATAGTTAGTACATATGTTTATGTATATATGTATATTTCAGTACTAATTTTTTATTTTTTTACTTCGTTTCAGATTTACAGGAGCAATCTGTGGATTTGTTTATATATTTACATTGCCAAACTTGCTCTACCTGGCATCGAAAAAACAGAAAAATGACTTATCCTTGACTGCGATTCTTATTCATACGACAATACCGTTAATCGGTTTAATAAATGTAATTGCACAATTTTTTGTATCCGACTAAACTTAGTCCTACTGATTACTGTAGTATAAGAATAACGTTTTTATAAAAGGTATTATAATTAAAGTTAATAACAACATTTGATTTTTTTCTTTGACCCCGCAACTTTGTACAAATGCAATTGCTACTATGTGGACTATGAGAATAATTTCCAAAAGCAAAATATATATCTCAATAATAATTTTACATACTCGAATTTACACTATGCAGAGACTATATTTGAATAAGTTTCTTTAAAAAAATAAAAATACGGGTTTCAAAATTTATTTAATATGACCGTAGTTACGCAGTTAATCTCAGATGTACCGCCGTTCAAAAGAACGAAAACTTCCACAAAATAATTCAGTTAATTTTACCTGCAAAAAAAATAACCAAGACGAATAAACGTCGCATAATGCAACAACCGATAATTATCTAAATCTATATTTCCAAACAGTATCGATTCCAGTTCCAATTATTACTTCAGGTTCTATAGACGGTAGCGGATATCGGCTAGTAACAACGACTGAATTATCAGGTAATTCCTTTAATAATTTATCTTCCAGCGGTTTCATCTAGAACATAATTACGTTTTAACTAAATTGTGAATCTGTATTATTTCTGTCTCTGAATTTTCAAACATTTACGCATATTCTCCTGAATTTTACATTAGACCTAACAATTATCAAAATAATTTATTGAAAAATGGAAATAATTGTTATATCTTAACAGCTGAACACGTAAAATAAAATAATAACTAACCTTAAACACAGTATAAGACAGATTATGGGAGTGCTGAGAAATCCTATCGTTGGTGGTCAGGAGTGAATAGTCCATCAAGTACCATTGCAGAGTGAAGCGCGCATCTTCTATGGCCGGTTCCGATAGGTAGGGGCTGGAGAGGGAATAAGAAAAGAAAGAAGATCCGATTGAGACTTTTTCATTGAAATAGTTAGTTTTTTCTCACGTTAAAAATCGGTCATCATTGCCGTAGTCTCCGCTCATAAAACAGATACCAAGAGTCTGCGGCGTAAAATAGTCAAATCTTCTGCCAGAATAGTTATTCTCGTTTGTTGAATTACGCGACCGTAAGCAGTCAAAAAAAGTGTAAATTTCACTTTTAATGTCAGTCCGAAAAAAATACAGCTTGTGCCTATATCAGAAATTTCAACCATACAAATACCAGGGAACTCCAAACTCACGTGCACTGGATCACGCTGACAACAGTGATACACACAATTTTACCTTTATTTTATTTAATTATTCATTAACTGTTGTAATGTTTGTATATAGTATTTGTTTATTATTGCTGTCGTTTCAGCGGTCAGCTGTTCAAGAAATATCGATGTAGAGAATTCCTGAATATATTTTTAAAAAACTGAACCACTGAATTAATAAATAAAAATAAAAATAATCTTTATATAAACTAGTAACGGTTCCCTAGAGTCGTGCGGTCCACAGTAGCATCCTTGAGGGCGTGAAAATTAAAACAATAATGTTCCATTCCTAACGGGGATCTAAAACCAAAACGATTTATAACGTTTCATTTTGCATCCCTGGCGGGGATAAAATAAAACTGTAACATTACAATATATTCATGAAAATGTAGTAAAGTTTAACTAACAATTTTTTACAGTGATTACTCGATATGTTCAACCAATCCAGAGTTAAATGGATACAGCTCATAACCCTGCTGTACCGAAACTCCGATAATATTCAAAAATTTTCGCTTTTAGCTCAGTAAGTCTCCGCGACAGTGAACAATTGTCGAAAGATTATTTGGCCAAAGAATAGTTTCTCGCTCGACATTATCACAAGATAGCGCTGTTGTAAATACCGAATCTCTATCAATATATATGTATATATATACTTTTTACTGTTAACTACAACATGCCTCCGAACTCGTTAATTATAAGTGAACTTTTGTATTTATACTTAAGATAAAGATTGGAGACATGTGTTAAATTTTAAAACCTTGCCGACAAGATCGAGCTTGGCAGGATCCTTAAACGTAAAGAACATGCTGTAAAAAAAAATCGCTGTAAATTCCAAAGCATAAATGTAAATATAAAAATTAACATCTTAACATACCATATGTTCCGTTCCAAATACTACAACATTGGAATATGAATTTAAGTTAAACTTCCATAAATCAGACCGCACAAATTTTGCAGAATTACATTTCTTTACTAACGACGTTAACTTCGAATAAAGAACTAACCAAATATTCAATTCTACTCCTACTGCTTGAAAACCAGCACGTGCTGCCGATAACACCTTTTAAATACAGATTTTACATAAGCATTGTTAAGCAAAATAAACGCGCGAATAGCATTTTTTCACAAATAATGAATAAGTTCATAATTTCTTATGCACGCTATTTATTATTTCCACCAAATTTAATTTTACAGCGTTGTTTAAATAAAATTCGGTGAAAATGGAATTATTCTTTGTAAATTATTGCTTGAAAGTAATCGTGAAAATAATATTGTAGTGTACACACTAGTCTGCATGTACTGTTGATTGATTGTTAATTAATTCGAACTCACTTACAATCGCAGGCTGCTGAAATATATACAAGGTGAAAGACTGTGTATATTTTTTAAATAATTTAAATTTAACTATTATTTCTGGCTTACACTATTTCTAGACAACGCGTATTAAATTATTACTGGCTGATATTACAGTTACTAAGGCACTTGACGTTTTTAATTTTGTATTCATTCTTTCATTCTTTCATTATATCATTTATTCATGTATTCATTCATTCACTCATTAAAATTATTCTTCTTACATTCATTATTTTTGTTATTTCATTTTTTGTTATTTTTTACTAATTCATTTTTTTTAATGAATATATATATATTATTTAAATACTTGTTGCACGAAGATTTGGAATCATTTATTTAAAATTGGTAAGATATTTTTATCTATAATATATTGAGCGATTTGATGAAGCATTTAACGCGGTAAGAAAAATTATTAAAAGAAATGAAGATTATTTAACGGAATAGTAGTCACGTTCGAAGCAGAGTTAATAAAATATGCTATTAAAGGAATAGGATTTATGTTGGAAGCGGAATCAATTTCAACTACATATATAGCAGTTTTTGTTGTAGGTAAGATTCTAACTAAGTTGGGATATACCATAAAACTACGACAATATTAAATATGCGCTATGCACTCCCGGTTTTTAATAATTATAATTACAAACTGCTTGATAAATATATCAATGTATTTATAATGATTTTTGATTTAAGACGATGTTTTATGTTTAATTTATAGCAACTTATTTAAATAAAATAAAAAAAATTAAATAATTAAATAAATGCAACAAATTCTTTACTCTGAAAATTTAATTTATTTTAATAAATATACAAAAATCGAAACTTATAACACGTATTATAATTAGGTAGCGCGGTAGCCTAGTGGTTAAGGTGCTTGGCTATCAAATCAAAGGTGTCATAGGTTATCGGGACTTGTCTCGTTCCGGATCCAATTCGCTCCCAGGTTTACCCAGCCTGAAATAATTGGGTACCAGGGAAATCTGGGAAGGTAAAGGCGGATCCCAAGTACAAAGGAACTGGCCCCAGTATTCTCCTTAGATCCATTAGGCTTAGTACATTATGAACCTTAACTTCATAATCCGTGATACCCTATCAAGGGTATGGGACTTACTTTACTTACAAAAAGATCTGGACAGTAAAAAAAAATTCCTTTTTTCCAATTTACCTTGTAACAAATAAGTAAAAAAATTAAATTATATTTTTTGCGTTACACGGTAAAAAATCATGAATAATACTGAAACCAGCAGAATAATTTCTGATTGCTATGCAAATGCCAAATAAGCGACGGTGTCGTAAAATTGTTCACATGGAACTCGACATTATACAAAATTTAGAATGTCCCCAGACCAAGAACAAATATGTTTTGACTGTTAAATTGTCAAAGACGGAATTGTCACCTCATTATTCGTTTCTAGAATTATTTTCCATCCTACCTGTCAATTCGTAATGGCAAATTCAGAATTATTTGCCAGCCTTAAAGACTCTGTTCAAAGTTTTCGGCCATGATTAATGTCCAACAGCTAAAGAAGTTGAAAAATTAATATTAGGGAGGTTTAATTAAGCAGAAACTTTCCTACGGATTTTAGTCCACACCTGTATTCATGAGAATGAGCAGGTGATCACAGTAATAAAGAAGACTGTTGTGGTGTTGCAGGTACCAAACGATCCAGTCTGTCATACGACCTAAAAAAATATATAAAATTTGGGATTAAAACTGTTGTAGCCGAGAAAGTAATAGCTCCCTTCACCCATACTATGCTTTGCCAAATCAAGTTCACAAATTAACCTAAAAAAATTTGCTTACAAATCGAAGAGATGACATGGTCGTCCATAGACTTTGAATTAGTCACAAGCCTCACACATCCATAACTGCCCAACGAAATCCTCACCGTTCGCCAAATTCTCGCCAAATGCTTCCTGAATTCCGCTTACATACAACCTTCCGTCTTCGTTCCCTCTTCTCTGCAACCTTAGACTAACTTAATATATTCCTTCGTAAATCCGGTCTATATTTCTTAATCTAAGCTTTCTACTTCTGTGTCTCTAGCCGTAGTTGCTGCACATACTACATTAATTTAATTTAATTTAACAATAATAATATAATTAGAAAGATCCTTACAACGTTTAAAAACAATCGATTTATTAATGGTTATTTTTTCTTCTTTTTATTGTTTTTTTTCTTTTTCTGATTAGATATGTAAAAAAGAAAGTCAAAAAATGTTGAAATTTTGAAACTGACAAAACTTTTTAAAATCGAATTTTGAATTATAAGGATCTAATTTTAAATTTATTTTTTCGCCAAATAAGTTTTAAAATTTAATTTTACGCAAATTATCTTTTTAACGCGTTTTTATTAATTCACTTTCGTTCTTGTCTATTCGGGTGGAATTTTACTATCAGTTTATAAATTGAATTGAATATAACTTCCCGGTGAGCCATAGACTTGAAACTTTGAACATGGATAGCAAGGGGACCGCTCTTTCGGGCGCGACTCTATCGGACGCAGACTCTATCGGGCGCAGCCTCTTTCGGGCGCAGGCGAACTCAGACCTTTTACAGACCACCTACAGTGATTTTCAGGTATCATCCGTTAAACGTTGTCATCTGTGTTAGTGAGAAACACGAGTTACCAAATACAGCTATCAGAAATTCCGTCCAAAAAATACCGTTCTTCGTTAGCGATTTAGTTTTTCCGCGCGTATAGCATGTTATATATGCATATATAATCACAAAACACATATTTTACATGATTTTATTTGGTTATTCGCTTTTTTAAAATATTTTCAATTTTTTTTTTGAAATTACGACTTCAGCGTGAAATACTCATAAACAGATTTTCGCGATGTAAATTTAAGAGTTCTGTTAGCAATGGTGACACGAAACGGACGAAAATTATTATTATTAATAATCGGTCAAATGCATTCACGGTTTTCTTCGTTTTTTGTTTTTTTTTTTGCTTATGTATAGTCAACCGTATTTAAAAAATTAAAAACTATCAACTCTACGCCATTTAAAGGGTAACATAACTGGATTGAATTTGCTTCTGATACATATTCCTTATATTATCTTTCTTTTTTATTCGTATCTAACAAGTTTATTTGGGGATACGTTTATTGAAGTTTTTTCTGTTATTTACAATTTTAATTATATATTTAATTCCTTGACGAATCAACCCTGGTTTCAAAAATATATCGAAAAAAACAAACAAAGGCGCAAAAATTTTTAAACATAAACACATTTATGTTAATACTGGGCGAGAAATGAATACGATATTTCAAATTAAAAATTAAATATCTTTGTTTTGAATTTAATATTATGTAAATGTAAATTATGGTAATCTTTAAATTAACTCACAGAATGTTTAGTACATGAAACATCCTGCCAGGCTAACTTCTTTTTTTTTTTTAGTTCGTTTAGAAAAATTTTCAATCTTCAAAACACTGGACTAATATTATTTTCATAAAAATTTTAATAAAGCCAATAAGGAAGAAGCTTTTCTTGTTTTGTTTAATAATGAAGCGAGCGGCTCATAAAAAAATAATAATAATTAGAAAAATCGACTCGACAATACTTGAGGCGTGTTTTGTAGGGAAAAAGAAAAAGTAAAGAAGTAAGTTGAGAAACAGAAGCGATTAATTAATTTTCTACTGTGAAATAGTTTTTAATAAAAAAAGGAAAAGAACCGTCAATGGCTACAACCACTTTGTAATTAACACGTTTGTTAGTTACAAAACGCGTTTTAACCGAATTTTTTTCTCTAGAATTTCGTTTTTTTACTAACTTATCACACTAAATTGCAATAATACTTTCTAAATATTGTCAGTTCAGGTAGGTTGGATTTGAGTAACACAAAGCTTTAAAAGGAATAATTTGCAGGTATTCATTATTCGAATCATCGTTCTATTAATTTACATTAAATATTTATAATAGTAACTTTTTTGACTTCTGTTTCTCATCATATCGGCTTTCTTTACTAAAGGTTTTTTGGTTTTATTTTGAAAAAAAAAAAAATTCTTTAGTGACGGTAGTGAATAATATGGAAGAAGCTGTATTTAGTTCTCTATATCTGCTTATTGGTAATGACCGCAAAACATAACTGAGAATTACCTTTTTCGACCTCAGTCTTATTTATTTATTTGGACACATCAATCAAGGTCCTTTACCCGGTTTGCATTTCGATACTTATGATATGTTGTTGCAAATACTAAATTATCCGTACGCTTGCTTGTTTTCTTTTTGTATTTGCTGAACAGAAAAGTCGCGTTGAGGCAAAATGTGATCAAACAATAAATGAGTAATTGTTAAAATGAGCACGATCGCCTATTTGTTTTTATATAGTTATTTCATTAATTTATTCAGAATGATTTGTCAGTTAGCCTTAGTATATTTGCTTTTATTTTTGTTCGAATCCTTTAGGTTGCTTTTTCAGATTTAACCTCAGTTGGCCTAAAAGTAAAACGCACAGAAAGAAAAAAATATTTAATATTTATGAAAAAATGAACTTGCTCCTGCGTGCATATTTTGTAGTAAACGAAAACATAAAATGTCGCATGAAGTAGGCATGGAGAAGAGAAGAGGATAAATTTTGAACATATTTATAAGAAAAATAATATTCTAGTCCGTCGTTTTTTTTTGTTTCTTTTTTTCACATACGGCTTAAACACAACTGTGCCGATATCAAGCTGAGCCTGTTAAATTAGCTTACAGCATACTACACAAATTACAATGTTTGGTCGTTTAGTAATAACTGAAATTTTCAAAAACCACAAAAATTGGAACAATATCCTCATTATTCTTCGATAAGGAATCAATCTTTCTTATATGAAATGGATACAGTTTTATTTAATAAATAGGTATTTTCTGTAACACGCATAAACAATATTTAAGTTACCAACAATTTGAAACCTATAGTATTTATTGCGATAAAACTGTCGCAAAAAAATTATCCCCTCTTTCCACAGGAATGATAATTTCTCAAACCATATATACAAGGTACAACCAGTGTTCATACAGCTGGTCGAATTAGAAATTATGTTTTTCCTCTTTCACGTTTTCCCAACAAAATAAGAGTTTGCAATTATAATATAATAATAATAGCATTAATTACAAATATAGAAATAAACGATTTCGAAATCTTACATATACACCTAAGTAATAATAATAATACCTATAATACATGCAAACACTAAAGTTAACTAATTACATTATGTGCTACACCACGAAGATAATCTTCAAGCTGAAGCTGATTATAATTTGTTGCGACTTTCAACAAACGTTTGTCGCAATCGACATATTTCTTTTTTTACTCGGTTACTTTTATCAATAAGACTATGTTTTCTTCATTTTGTTGATATTATATCACGTTCACAGACGAATGACAAAAACTATTATGTGTCAACATCCTTTGCGGCATTCTTTTTTTTTCGGAACAGAAAAGTAAAAATAACAATAATGGCAAGTTTTACACGTATTCATTGTACATTTTGTTATGTTCTTCTATTAGGAAAATTAACCATTTTCTTAGAAATTAAAAACCGAATAGCCAATCGTACAGGTTATGAACAATGCAGGTAAATAAATTTCACCCTATTCAGGATTTGGTAAAATAAACAAACTGAAGCACTACACTTATTTACAGAAAACAGTTTCATTCGTTAATTCTCCGTACTACGGTCATTATTAAGAATAGTCTATTCGAAAATTATTCTAGTAATTCTTCTTCCGCCGAAATAATAACAACTGCTTTACAATAAACCTATAGTCGATTCTAAAAAAAATATACGATTTTTTCCATGACGATTTTATCACTTTTTGTTCTTCTTTTAGTCCTACAGATTCGCATATTGTAAAATATTCGAGGTCCTATTCATTACCTCTTTTCAATCACTCGCAGGAAATCCCCTATGGTGAGAACCGAACCGACAAAAAAAAATTGACGCCCGTTTGAGAAACATGAGTAGTTTACAATATATCCATAAAATTATTTTCCGCATATATGTTTTTAGTGCTGTTGTATTTTTTCGGAATACTCACTGCCGATCAATATTTACTTGTTTTCTAAAATAATTACATATAACGGTTATAAAACAAATATATACTTTTAAGAATGTCAAATAGTTGTTTAAAAATCAGAAAATTGTTGTTACTTAATTATGTTAATTTTATTACTAAATGAGCTGCTTTATTGATGTTTTTGCATGGTTTAAAAATGAATTCTGGTTTATGTACGTCATATTTCACAGTAATAAGAAAAAATGATTCCAAGTAATTAATCCGTGTTACATAACGTGCAGAATTAAATATCTAGCTCTAAAATATTTACTTTTCAGGTAACTAGATTTTAGAAAAAATAAATAAATTAATTAAAAAAAATAAAATATAATTTTATTACAAATACAGCAAAGCAGTTGAGCATAATGTGTCAACCGCCAAGGATTTAATATGATAAGTATGAATTATCGTAATTTCAATTTACATAATACTAAATTAAAAACAGGGCCAGTCGGTTTGGCTCAAACGAATGGGTTCCGTTAAAAATAAACATAAAAATAGAAGAAGAATTTCTTAATAGTAATAAACGATTTTTTTTAGTAGTTTTTCATAATCATTAAAGTTAATTTAATTTTATTTTTTTGCGAATGTAACAATTTATTATAAAGAACATGGATTTCCTTTGAAAGCAGAAAATCTGTCACAGAGGGAAATTATTCCTATGATCTACTAATTCTTTCTGAAATCTTTTATTGAAATAACCCGCTAAACGAATACATAATCAGAACTTCAAGTCTTTATAACCAAAAATAATTCTTTTTGCGATATACGAACGCAAAAGAAGCATTGAAAACAGCTGGTTTATTTTCTAAACAAATTAATTACTAATTTCACGGGTGTTTTTTTGATTCATTATGCCTTAAATATGATAATTATAGAAGAAAAAAAAATTAAAAACTCACTAAGGCTAAACTAGGTCTACTTGGAAAAAAGACGAAGTCAAAATGTAACGAGGCGAATCGTGTTGCGGCCAAAACGAAGCGACTCTCCAAGTAGGTTTAAAGAGATTATAAAAAAAGTGTTTTTACTCCTACACCCGTCATAAACATGTAGGTTACTAATAAT
The DNA here is from genome assembly GCA_039619475.1 of Icerya purchasi. NCBI lineage: Eukaryota > Metazoa > Arthropoda > Insecta > Hemiptera > Monophlebidae > Icerya > Icerya purchasi. The sequence goes on along the minus strand of CM077115.1, from coordinate 291,162,936 downwards.
TAAGTCTTAGTAGCTGGAAAATAAAAAAGAAAATCGCGATACTGAATTTTTAATTTTGTGAAAACTATCTGCCAAGGTACGCCAGTTTATTAATTAATAAATATTCTAAAAACTTTCAATTATTATATGTATAAAAATTTTCACTGACTGCTTTTACTCGGACTTGGGTCGTTAATGTTCACCACACTAAGGTTAATGAATCATTATATAATTACTAAGTCATTAATATTTTTAAGTTAATTCTAAAAACGGGGAATATGTCAATTTATATATTCTTGCTTGTATGCAATTTCAGGTAAATACGAAAAGGTTATAAAAACTGTGATTTTAATTCGTCATTTAATTTGATGAGTCCATGCTATTCAGTAGGGAGCGTTATTCTGGGTTGATTAAATCATTTTGCAATGTAGATGTATCTAATATATTTACAGTTTGCCACTTCAGTCACGTGTATATAAATACTAGCGTTCCCCCAATGGTCCAAATTCGACCTTAATTATCATTAAAAATTTTAGAAAAATATATACGAATTTGTATATTTCCAAAAATTTTCTCCCACTCTTATACATTCGTTCATTATATACCTGAGAACATATACTTTTATATGTACTTTCAATACAAAAATTAAATAACACCTTAAGATTTAGTACACTTTAAAAAAGCCAATAATGATGATTATTAAGAAAAATTAAAACATTTCAATAAGAACAGATTTACTGGCTGCAGCAACTTCCTTTTTCAATTTTTGTATTACTTTTTTATTTAAATACGAAATAAAAAGTATAACTGTTTCCAAAATTTTGTGTACTGATAGCTCTAAAGATCATCAATAGTTACTAAATAGAAAAAAAAAGCAAGAAAATCGGTTAATAAAAAGTGGAGAAGACGGTACTGAACTGTTTTGTCTTTGCCTATTTATATACAGAAGAAGATTATCCATTATTTTTAAAATAGAATTTCCCGCAGTGCATTTATCGGGAATATTTAAACAAATTCAAGGTTTGAAAGATTCTTCCTTATTGGCTTTATTAAAATTTTTACGAAAATAATATTAGTTCAGTGTTTTGAAGATTTAAAATTTTTCTAAACGAACTAAAAGAAAAAAAAAAGAGGTTAGCCGGGCAGCATGTTTCATGTACTGAACATTCTGTGAGTTAATTTAAAGATTACCATAATTTACATTTACATAATATTAAATTCAAAACAAAGATATTTAATCTTTAATTTGAAATATCGTATTCATTTCTCGCCCAGTATTAACATAAATGTGTTTATGTTTAAAAATTTTTGCGCCTTTGTTTGTCTTTTTCGATATTTTTTTGAAACCAGGGTTGATTCGTCAAGGAATTAAATATATAATTAAAATCGTAGATAACAAAAAAAACTTCAATAAACGTATCCATACGTTAGCAAAAAAAAAAAAATTAAGAAAACCGACAATTCATTTGACCGATTATTAATATTAATAATTTTCGTCCGTTTCATGTCGCCATTGCTAACAGAACTCTTAAATTTACATCGCGAAAGTCTGTTTATGAGTATTTCACGGTGAAGTCGTAATTTCAAAAAAAAAAAAAAAATAGAAAATATTTTTAAAAAGCGAATAACCAAATAAAATCATGTAAAACACGTGTCTTGTGATTATATATATATATATATATATATATATATATATATATATATATATATATATTTATGCATATAAAAACATGCTCGCGGAAAAACTAAATCGTTAACGAAGAACGGTATTTTTTGGACGGAATTTCTGATAGCAGTATTTGGTAACTCGTGTTTCTCACTAACACAGATGACAACGTTTAACGGATGATACCTGAAAATCACCGTAGGTGGTCTGTAAAAAGGTCTGAGTTCGCCTGCGCCCGAAAGAGGCTGCGCCCGATAGAGCTGCGCCCAGATCGCGCCCGAAAGAGGGTGACCCGGATAGCAATGCATTATTATATGAATATTGTATTTATATATCAATATTTATTAATAATATATTGATATTAATCAAAGTGACGTCACCATGGGTTTCACTAAAGAATGTCTCCTCTTGAATTGTCTTTGTGCAGATCTTCCATTTCTCTTTTGTTTTTATGCGAATCTTTGTATACGAGAGTACGGTCTCCCTCACTTTAACAGTTTTGCCCTCCCTACACTGCTACTTAATTTTTCCCTCTCTTCCTCTTTTACATACGCGTGTGCATGATCATACTCTCTCCCTCTGACTGTGTCTCTTAGACTCTCTTTACGATAAACGTATGTACAAGCAGTAAGAGCGTATCGGTAAGCGGCATACATGCATTTTTAGTGAATGTATTTGTCACGCTGACACGGTCTTTCTCCTTGTGCATCTGCTTAAGTCATTTTTGTGAATGGAATGCTTGTGATAGGGCACATGACGCTCTCGCTGAATGCCACGCCTATGCCGTACTCAACAAGATGCAAAATTCTACACGCATAAGACTTAAAATCAGAAAATAATTATTTAAATAACTTTTTTTTAAATGGATTAAAAAGTATAAAATAATTTTTCCTCACCCCATTCAGATTTATAACACTATACAGATTGTTTTGAAAATCTGTGATTGTAAAATTTAATAGCTATAAAAAAACTTGTAGGATTTATAAAATGAAAAACGTGAAGCGCATGCAATAGTAAAGGGCGTAGTGAGTATCTGTTGTTGAGAAAAATCAGACAACAGTTCATATCATTTCCAGTACAATCACAAATTTTCAAGATAATCTGTATGGTGTTATAAATCTAAATAGAGCTAGGAAAAATTATTTTATACTTTTTAATCTATTTTAAAAACGTGTTTTATAAAAAAAAAATTATTTAAATAATTATTTTTCGTATAAACGCAACATACGATTTCGTAGTATTTTTCATTCTAAATGGTTAAATTTATAGATTCTTATCTTGAATACAAGCATTTAATGTAATTTTTACTTTATGTTTGCGTCGCCGGTCTCTTTTAAAAGCAAATGTTTATTGTTCCATAGGGGCCAACTTGTTTTGGCCACAACTATTCGGCTCCCTACCATTTCTAAGTAAATTTAGTTTAATGTCAGTAGGATTTCTCAATTTTTTTTTAAAAAATATTTCAGGCATAAAATAATCATCGAATCAAGAATACACCCATAAAATTAATTAATTTGCTTACAAAATAATGAATTAATAATTTTTAAATCTATGATTTTCAACATTTCTTTTATTCATATACTGCTTAAAAAATGATTTCTTCTCTTAAAGAATCGAAATGCTTAGTTATGCATTCGCGTGTTGTTTCAATCAAACATTTAAAAAAAATACCAAATAAAGAATTAACTTTAATAATCACAAAAGTAAATTTAAATTAAATTATACGAGCAAAAATCAAAATTGATTTGGATTTTATACTTTATTTAATATTTTGTTTGTTACTTTTAATAATAAAAAAGTTTTACTCCCATCTTTATATTTATTTTCAACATATATACACACAAAAGACGAAAATAATTTTTCATCTAAATAGGTTTTAACAAGTGGGATCAAGGTTTTTATTATAATAATTACAAGAAATCATTTTAAGCTCTTTACATTACTATTATTATTATTAGCCCGTATATCAAATTAAAGTGTGAAAAGTATAACACCATACATTAAGTTACTTCAAACAATTAACTAAAACCAAACTAAAAGCTCACATCCTGGACAAAGGCCTCCCTCAATATTGCCTATTCCCTGCGGTCCTGGGTAATTCCCTCATACTATCTATTATGTAGGAACTTCGTTATTCCATCTTCCCATCTCAAAAATTGTCTACCTCTTCTTCTTTTATCTATAATATACCAATATTTTATAGAATGTTATCCGTTAATTTCACATGTTCAACCCTATCCCATTTTTTCCTTTTGCACTCATTAACAAAATTTGTATATTTTTTAATTTTCCTTTAATAAGTGGGTTTTTATTCCTATTTCTACGCCTAATATTTAAAATAGACCTAAACATTCCATTTTGTTACTCTCAATTTTTTTTTCCCTTTTTGTTGTAGACCATGTTTGACAACCGTATGTCAGTGTTGGAAGAACACAATTATTAAATATGTTCTTATTAACTTTAACCTCAAACGGATCCTTAAATATAATTTTTAGATATCATTACTTTTTCCAAGCTATTGTTTTTCTCCCCATGTACCTCTTTTTCAGTCATATTTCCAAATTATATTTTTTGACCTAAATAAATCATTTCATCTACAATATTCCCCCCTTTGTTCACCTATTTCAATTTTTATTTTCTCATTTACATTCTTAATCATTTTTGTTTTATCCATATTAATACTCAGACCTATTTCTTTACCAACTTCATTTCGTTTAATTTAAATAGATTTTCCCCTATAAGTATTGTATCGTCTGCAAAACGTAGATTATTTAGAAATTCCCCGTTAATTTTAATGTCCTTTTGTTTCCAATTTAATTTTCTGAATACCTTTTCGAGAGCACACATAAATAATAATGGTAATAAAGAATCCCCTTGCTTTATCTCTTTTCTTATACAAAAGTGTTCTCCTGTTTTTTCTGTGAGTATTCGCACCTCTCTACACTTGTGTATATCTGTTATTATCTTTCGATATACCAATGAAACTTTCTGATTTTTAAGTGTGTTTAATATAAATGAGTATTTCAGAGATTTGAATACTTTAGAGTAGTCAATAAAAACTAAACATAAACCTTTTTGATATTCTCCTGATTTTTCTATAAATTGATTTTAAAAAACAACTAATCTGTGGTGGAGAATGCTTTTCGAAAACCCGCCTATTCAACTAATAAATAATAGTCTGAAATATTTTGAACTTTTCTTGCTATTATTTTCGAGAATTTTTTTGATATTGTAGGGCTCAACCTAATTAGGCTATAATTTTCGATCTAGTTCTTAAAGCCTTTTTTATAAAGTAAGATTATATTTGACTTTTTACATTCGTGTGGAATCTTTTGTCCTTTCAGGATCATATTAAATAGCACAGCCAGGTTTTTTACTAAATACGACCTTCTTAACTTTATTTCCTCACTTCTTACTTTGTCGAAACGTGGAATAATATTTACTTGTAACTTCGACACCGCATCCCTTACCCCTGACTCTAATATATAAGGTTCTTGTGTCGTTTCCGAATTTTTCATATCAAGTAAGCCTAAACCCTCATCCTTATAAAGTTCCGTATAATACGATGGGGCATATTCATTTATCATTTTACTATGTGTATTTTTTTTACCCTGGGCACCGAAAAAAATTTGGTGCTCTTCGTATTTTTTAATATTGATTGGATGAGATTACAAAAATCAAATTTATTATATATTAAATTCAGCAAATGAAAAAAATAACTGACATTAACGTAATGCAAAACTTTAAATCTTACTCAAATTATAAATTAATCATGTGTAAAATTATTCTTTCAAAGTGGGGTTTCCCGATATCAGACAAGAAAATGTGTAAAAATGTAAATAAGGACAATTACAGAGATTATGAACAAGGGCTAAATAAACTTTTAAAGGATACTAACATTCAGAATATAGACAACACGGAATTATTATGCAGGAAGATAACTATCAGTATAAAGAAACTGACAGAGAATAAAGAAGTCACAAAGGAAGAACCAACTCTGAGAGGAATACCTGTAGATATAAAACAAAAAATAGACAAAAAAAATTTAACAAGCTGAAGGAGAGGGACCATTAATAAAAAAATCGAACTAAACATTGTATATAAAGCGATAAGAAGTAGGCTGAAAATGTTTAATGATAAAGCCAGATAAACAGTTTACATTATCATCCTACATTAAAAACTACTTCGTATGCACCATTTTTAGAAAATCATAATATTGCGAAAATCTTTTTAATAAACTGCAAGAAAACAGTTTTGGAAATCGTTTTTTAAAAAAACCAAATAATGTAAGAAATTCAGATTTTATCATGTAAGGTCAATTTTCATGGCTAGAATTTTGAGTATTTCAAAATTTAAAAAATGTCACCTTCAAAGTGAATTGCATCGAGATTAAAATTTTTAAACGCTCAATTTTATTTCCAATTAAATATTTTCTCTAATGATTCTTTAATTTTTTTCCTAGTTGAAAATAAGCAATTTAGGTCCCCTTCATAATATAAAAGTACATATATATTTATATTTACGTCTACTAATAGGTTTACATTTCTTTTTCTTTCTAGCTGAATATGGGACACTCCTGATAGGATTATTGGAGTAAACAGTTGTATTTATTTACTGTTTATTATTATGTTTATAAAAATTATTTACTATTATAAGATACAGCGTATTTTCAAATGTTTTAATACTTTTGAAAATACATTCTGAAGAAAAAATATGGAAGAATTATAAAAATTACTACAACGAATAAATTGTTGCTTGTCAATGATCCTACAACATAGTTGTTATATATGAAGTGGCGAAGAAGAGATCCTGGTCGTAGATATTTGGGATTAAGGGACATTGAATTGTAATTTATACGTAGAGATGTATTATGCATTGCTCTTTTTTGTCTGAAAGTATATTTAAGAGAATAAAATACTAAATTAATAGGCTCGCACGCAAAGGTAAAAATTAAAACGTACCCAAATATCCGTTAGAATAATTAAAAAATCCGCTGTTGGTCCTCCGCTCATTTTTTAAAATACTTATTACATAAACGTGTTTTTTTGCAGGAATGAAAAATTAAAACTAATGACCAACAATTTTTAAAATTGTATTTCCTAACAGAGGCATAAAAGGAACATTAAGTTATTATTTAATATTGTCTAAAGAATATTAATAAAATCATGCCAATCAGTTTTTTTTATTTTATTTAATTTCTTTAAAATTTGTTTACAACGGATATATAACTGTGTTTGCCTCATTTTTATCAGATGGAGTAAATAGAATATGTACACTATATATTATTCGTAATTATGCATCTACACAAAAACAAGAATTTGTAAAAAGTACAGCTCAATTCGGTAGTCTAAAAAATAATTTAACTGCTAAGTTATATTTAGTTAAAAGTTGAGGGGGGCGGGTCGTCTACATGGACAATGGCCCAAGAACCAAGAAAGGAAGAAAGGTTAGTATCAGATGCTTACATAATCTGATATGGAGGATAAAAATGACTTAAGGGCCGGAATAACTGAAGAAGAAGATAAAGACAGAAAAAGGGGCACAAAATATGAAGTTGGAAAACCAATTAATAAAAACAAGAGTAGAAAAAAGGACATTCACAAAGACGAAAGAGGAAAAATAATTCCTCACTTGGATCGCTTGCTAAGCGAGTTTTTCAAAACACATTTCAAGTGTCTCATATACATATTTGATATAATAGTTGTCTTTTATATAACATTTCTTTGCCATTTTTAATTTATAAATATATATATATATATTTTGTTTGTAATTGGTTAGGAAGTATGTATTTTTATACAATATAGAACACAAAGATTTTAAAAATGTAAATATGAAAGATGATATTTGATCTGTAATTACACAAAACTTGAAATAAAAGATGGTAAATTATTTTTCGTCTGTATTTAAACTTTACATGCAGTTTTAAAACCTGTTATTTTGAATTTTATTATTATTTAGAAGAATTGAAAAATGGAAATGAAAAATATAACTTAAATACTCTTTTTTAATTTTTATCTGCGTAGAAGAAAATAAATTATTTTTACAATTTCCTAAAAATGTTGAATTTATATTAGTTACATTCAGCGCAATATTTCTAATTTATAAATGTAATCGAAATTCTGAATGTCACTCATACGAAGCAAAAAATACCGGTCTTACCAATCCATAAAAACTGTAATTTGTATAAATACGACATAACTTATTTAAAAATTATAAAATCTAGAGTAGCCTGATAACATTTAAAAAAAAATCAAAAACTGCAAATAATTGGAGTGCTTTTTAAATTGAAAACGAGCTGTAAATGTAATTTTAAACGAGCTAACATATGTAAAAACGAAATAATTATTTTTTTGCTATTGCACTTACCACTCTGCCATCTCCACTACCTAAGTCAACTAATAAACCTGAACGTCCTTCTAATGCTTTTAAAATATTTGAAATCTGAACTTTTGTGGCGGGTACAAATGGTAGACATATTTTACGGAAACCCGGTGTCAAAAACGGTATTGTAACTATAGTGGAAACGAGTGCTATTCCACCTGTGATTTTAAAAGTATAGAACTGAAATTACATGAAAATAATAATTTTACATAAATTATAACAATTAATAAATATATCAATCATAAATTTCAGTTACATAGTGATTATTGTTAAAAATTAATTTTATTTGATGATGGAAAGTGCAGTCATTTACGAAACATAAACACACATGTTAAACATGTTTTCCATTGAAATATTTAATGATAATTAATATATAAATTTTTTTACCTGTAGTTAATGCAATATAAACACCCAAATTGGATTTATTACCACCTTCTTTCATTTTCCGTCATTGTATGTATCGCTTCGAATCACTTTTATCACTCACCGGCTTAATTTTAAAACTCAGATGTTCCAGTATCAGATGACTTTCTGTATTGTCGATGCGTGTATCAATATTATCATTTTTTATATTTTTAAAAATTGATTTTATTCAATAAAAATTAGTAATATATATATATATATAAACAGTACTATTTTTATTTATAAAATCATTACGGTAAATTTTATCACTATTTAAAAGAAAAGTAATCACAATTTTCGATATTATCGATGATTTATGTAAAGTTTCCTTATCAATAAAACAGTCAAGATATTTTTGTTTACATATTTTTACGCGACAAATTAATTTGACATTAGTATTATACTTCGTAGTATACTTGGAATGTTAGGAGTGAAACATTGTGGCGAGGAGAGCTCTTTTGCTTAAAATAAAATATATAAATTAAAATTATGGGAGATTTTAACTTGTCTTCTTTGGAAGAATGCTTTGATTCTGAAATTAGTTCAGAAAAAAAACAAACGGTATTAAAAATACTGTATGGAGATATTCCTCTGTAAGTATTATTTTATTATTTGTTTTCATTCACAATTTTTTTTAAAAAAAGTTTAAAATTTACAAATAATTATTACATTTTTTGAAATATAAATAATAGTTTGGGACCTTACAAATCATAATTGTCTATCTGTAGGTTCCAGCACTCTATTACTGTATATTTTTAAGTTATACATTTCATAAACAGCTATATGTATATCTTTTACGTGTTATAATAATTATTTTAATCGCTAGAACAATAATAAAGTTTAAAATGTGTTTAGCTAGCATATTCGTGTATATTAAACATAATAAAGGAGCTAGTATTGTACTTTGTTCCACTCCAGTCTTCAGTATTGTTATGCCTTCGCTCTTTTAACGTCAAAATTGGTTCGGGCGCCATTGCAGAAAAATTCTTTAAAATTTAAAAAAACAAGAAAGGAAAAAAACAAAACAAAACAAAAGAGGAAAGGGAAGCCTATTTTACCCATCTCAGAGCGGTCCACGGTATCTTTCAATCAGAACGCCTACCACGCGAAACTGAAAACTCGGAAGGACGTAACGAAATTAAATTAAATAATTAAAAAACGATATATTTGAATGCATCTAATAAAACTTAACGGGCGATTATTCAGCACGACTAGTTACCTAAATTTTCTACGTACAACTTGCGAGAGAGACCAAAACACAACAAACGATAACCGATCAATTACGACATTGATCGGACGGTGAAGAAAACATAAGCCCGTGGCTTCGAAATACGCGTGTATTTATATGAAATAATCTTCGTAGCAGAGCAATTGTCTAGGCATCACTTTTAATACGAAATTTCCCATCAATCATTCGGCTGCCGAGGTGTCTGATACCCTTTACTACTACTAATATTTAATTGCAAGCCTCGACACACACCGTGGTGTCATTCACGCTCGATTACTAACGCAGGCATGCACAAAACGGCTTACGTCCTAACGAGTTCATCGGATTGCTCGGAATTTTTCTAATGCAACCCAATTAGATTGCTACAAAAATTCCATATCTCCTGTCTCGGTACATTTATGGCTAACCTAACGTAAAATATATACATGCAAACTGTTCAAATTTCTTTATTTCCTTCTTTGAATTAATTGGTTAATTATTATTGTTGTTATTGCTATTGTTACTATTATTATTTCTTCTTTCTTATATATACATATATATAATATTTAAATTAAAAACCGATCCATTTGGTTCGTTACTACATTTACCATTATACTTAATCTTAATTTCATTATTTTATAAATACAAGTAGTTAATAAACCATCTTAAATATTTTCCAGCAATCTTAATGTTTCTAAAGACTTGTAAAAGTATTTCATGTTTAACTGTATCAAATGCTTTTGTTAAGTCAAGAAATGCAGTAATAAATTGCTTTCCAATTTAGAGGCTTCTATTGAGAGGCGTCTTGACGTCCGGGGTCAAGATGTGAAATGTACGACCGGCCATAACAGTAAGGCTTCCCAGGTACTGAATGGAAAAAATGCTACTGGAAGATTTATAAACAATGAATACCTGTTTGGCACATGGAATATCAGAGGACTACTCCAACCCGGGAAATTGAAAATTGTAGAAATGGAATTACAACGTTATAATATACAGATATGTGGCTTGACTGAAACTCATTACCGCTCTACGGGATATTTTGCAACAGATGATAATATAATGTACTGTTCAAGCAACGAAAAAGAAAGTATAAATGGAGTAGCGGTCATTATAAATAAGAAACTAAACCATCTAGTTACGGGATATAATGCAAAGAACGATCGCATATTAGTACTTAGATTAAACACGAAACCAATTGCTATGGTAATAGACAGAGGGAACACAATACCATTAAATGGGAGAGTGGTTTCCGGGTATGAAACGGTAGACAGCTTCGTATATCTCGGATCTCTGATATAAAGTAATGGTAGCTCAGAAGAGGAAGTGAAACGTCGTATACAAATTGCCCGTAGCGCTATGTCCAGATTGAATAAGATATGGAAAGATGGTTCTGTAACGAAAAATACAAAAGTGAAGTTGGTCAACACACTGATTTTCTCGATCTTACTGTACGCAGCAGAAACTTGGACACTGAAAAAGGCAACTATAAGACGAGTAGATAGTTTCCAGATGTGGTGTTGGCGAAGGGTTCTTAAAATACCCTGGACGGCAAAACGAACCAATACATCTGTAATCGAAGAAATCGGGACTGCGCAACGATTATCCAGTATTGTACTCAGCCGTAAGATGAAATTTTTTGGACACCTTATGCGCAGAGAAAATGGAATGGAGCGCTGGCTGATACAGGCGAAAGTGGAAGGCAAGAGATCCAGAGGTCGACCACCAGCGCGATGGACCAATGCGATACAGGATGTAACGGGTCTGAGCTTACAGATGTCCTGTCTCAAAGCAGAGAATCGCGAGCAATGGCGAAAAATAATTAAATCGGCGTCGCCATGATCACGACACCCCTCTGGGGTTTTCGACCAAATGATGATGATTGATGTTGCTAATAAAATTATTAAATAAGGTTGTTGGTTAATTCATGTATTAATAAGTAACCATTCAAGATTATTTCTCAGATGGCTTTTTCTGCATTATTTGCAATCGTTGATATAATACTCAGAAAATGATCATTACATTGTAATAAAAAAACGAGAGGAAAAAAAATATTTAAACGGATAATAGTTTTATGAAACTTCATATAGGCGGAAATGAATATAGCTATTTTTTTTATGAAACCTGGGTAAATTTTATAGCGCCGGTTTTCAGTCATTTATATATGTACACATTTTTTAATTACTTAATTTATCCTGCTGGTACGTTGCAATTTATCGATCGTATCTTATTATTAACGTAAAAGATGTTTAATCGTATACTTTTTATAAGCTGAAACTTAACTTTATAATTAATATTCGGATTAGAATTTTTCAAGTTTGATGGGTTTGTAACGAGGCGGAGGAGTGATTAAATTCCATTTGAAATTTAGTCTGTGAGCCGTTAATAATTTTCTCTTGAAAATGGAGAATAATACGGAATGAATGGTATAATAATGAGTGGAGGACGATAAAGATGATGGATAAATTAAGATGAAAAAGAAAATAAAAAATAAAGAAAATTCGAAATAATTATTAAAAAGAACGCCTACGAAGAAAAATGAAAACAGCGAAAGGAAACAATACAAGAGAATGAGAAGAAATATTTTAACGTGAAAGAAATTAAAAAGAAAAAAATTTATGCTAAGTAACTTATTATTGGATAGGAAAATATGGTGTGTTATTTAATAAATAGGAATAGTTTATTTCACAAAGCAAAAATTTTTGAAAAGTTAATCGTTGCTATATTCTGTTTAACCGCTGGCAAATCAGTTGATAATATTTTAAAATTTATTTAACATGTACGATGTATAGTGAAATAAATTTTACGATGTATGTATCGCAGTTTAAAAAATTATGTAAATAGATAAATATACATTCTTTTAAACGCTTTGAAAGAATTCGTTCAAGTGTATATAGAATTTGTTGCTGGATCATTTAACCAGCGAATTGAATTACTATAGGATATAGCATGAAACAAATCCGCTCTAATTTTTTAGAAAAAAAAAGAGCCTGGAACACAAAATAGGCACTATGCGCTGTAATCATAAAACTTGTAGTAAATTTTATAGTTTTTATTTACAATGTATTGATTTTATTTATATATCCTGTTTAATTACTTTTTCATATAATTTATTTATTTAAAGTCGCTCAGTAGCCAGGGCCATTTGCGACGCCGAGAAGTTACATCTTATAAGAAATAGACTAATAAATGAAAAGTACAAAAAAGGAAATTAAAATAAATAAAAGAAAGATAAAAAAGAAAAGAAAGGAAAAGAAAGGAGACGAACGCTGCTGTACATCAAAACTATATAAAAGGGTAAAGTCGGGTAAGCTTCAAAAATTTTAAGAAATGTTTCCACGTGCCATTTCATTGTCCACCGGAATTTCGGCCAAACCAGCATCCTTCTTGAAATACGAGGCTCTCTCTTGTCGAAATTAGTGGCACAAGGAGAGGAGATGCTCCACCGTAACCGGCACTCCACAAATTTCACATGTAGGTTTAGGTTGTTTTTGAAACAGGTGGGTATGTGTGTGGAGGCAGTGGCCTATGCGCAGGCGAACTAGTGTTGTTAGCTCATGTCGGTCCTGCCTGTATGAGGTGCTCCATCGCCGAAGATTTCCCTTGACTTTGTTCAGTTTCTGTGGGGGACAGTTTTGCTTCCATTAGATTTTGGTTATTTTTCCTAATCTGGCTTTTAAATTTTGATAACTGCTGCATACTAGTGTTTCATGGAGGGACTTCAACCGTACATAGGTGGGCCGTCGCCGTCCATTGAAGACTGCTAAGGGCGTTCCGACACTCAATCCCCAGGGGCTTTGGACTTTTTGGATTTTTTCGTATAACTGAATATAATTCGGGGCAAACGTCTTTTGATACGAGGATCTAGATTTGAGGCCAGATTAAAGTAATATTTCAGAGACAGAAATAACCTTCTGTGTTTGAATGGCTGGGCATTAGTTCCTGCACGAGGGCTGCCAGTTGGACTGCAGTGCAATGCGTCTAAGATTAATCTTAACGCGGAATTTTGAACAGTGTTTAATCAGTTCAGCACATTAGATTTAGCAGATCTGTATATGATCAATCGTAATTCATTTTAGACAGCGTAAGAGTAGAGTAGAGGTTCTGCAGGCATTTCATATTTCCGCCCCATTTTGTATGAACCGTCATTTTGAGAACGTTGAGAGATTTTTGACATTTCGCTCTAAGTTTATCGATGTGTCTGGACCAAGATAGCTTCCTGTCGAATACCAGTCCAAGGATTTTGACCTTTTGGGATGATTTAATGGGGCTGTTGGGCCAGAGTTATTTTGCAGTCCGAAGGGGATTTCCGCTGAAAATAATGCTAGCTGTTTTGTCCGCTGAGAAGGCTAAGCCCTGGTTTGCAGACCACTCTAATAATTTATCGGTCGTGTTTTGAAACCGAATTCCTAAATTTTCCAGATTTGCAGATGTCATGTATATTGTAAGATCGTCAGCGAAAAGACTATATTTTACGGGTGGTTCAATGATTTTGGTCAAGTCGGAAATGCCTACTATGAATAAGGTCGAACTAATTATCGAGCCTTGAAGCGTACCGTTTTCTTGACTTCTAGAGGACCACAAAATAATCTTCTATCCAAACTTGAAACGTGCGGTCTGCCAAGAATACCTTCACGAAATTAAACAATTTCTCAGTGGCGTCCCAGTTTACCAGGATTTGAATGATTTTATGTCGCCAAATACGATCAAAAGCCTTCTCCAGGTCAAAGCTTATGAGCATTGTGAACTGATTGGAAACAAAGCCGTACAAATTTTAATTACTTTTTATATCTCATATTGTCATAAAATTTCTCGGTATTTTTAAAATTTTTTTTTTGTTATTATCCGATATTACATTACATATTATGATAAACAGTTTCATAGAACGCTTTAAAAAATTCGCATACTGTAGAAGTTAGAAAAAATAAAACGTCTTGTAGAAATGAATAATAGAAAAAAAAGATGAATGGGAAAAATTGTGGTGGAAATTTTAGAGGAATAAAATAACGTGAAAAAGAATAATGATAGATAATGTCAATGATGAAGTTTGGATGATATGAAGTAAAGTGTCTAAGAAAAATAGAAAAAAAAGATGGATAAAAGGAGTCGAAAAAAAAAAAAGAAAATTTTTATTAAAAATGTTATCCACTCCTAAAGGAACTCATTATCTGTGATAAAGTGATAATAGTGATAAATAGTAGGATGCGGTGCTAGAATAAGACAAAGTTTATATTTATAACTAAACCTGGATTATTTGTAGCATAAAAAAAGATACATTTTGAGTTCTAGTAATTAAAATATCCGCAATTTTCGGAATGCTCAGAATTCGGTAAACTTTTTTATAATTAAGTTTTATGTGATAACTTTTACAAAAATATACAAAACTATAAAAAATGAGACACAAGGAAGTATCAGAACTTCCATTTATAAGATGAAATTACCGTTAAAATATAGCAAGTTAAAAAATTATTTTTAAGTTTTATCAGAAAGAATATTTTAAAAAACGGAAAAAGTAATAAATTTTTAATAACTTTGGCGTATTTTTTTATTTAAAAATATTTTAAAAGTTTGTTTTTTTGTTGTTTTTTTTGCAACTTTTTGGGGATTTCTTTTTTTTGGCTTCTAAAAAATTTTACATTAAAATAATTTTTGCAGCAATTTAACAAAAAAAAAACTCATAATAAATAATTTTCTTCGACCAGCTTACACTGGCCATCGTCAGAAAGTTTGCTTCTGATGATGGCCAGTGTAAGCTGGTCGAAACGTTAAGCGAATAAATATCTTTTTAAAAACACAGTTGTTTCCGAAAATTATTTATTATGAGTAATCACTGTGAAAGCTTTAAATATTTAAAAAAAAAAAACTTTCAAAAATGACACATTCTACTCACATATTAGAAAATTTCTCCCAAACTGATATGATGTAAATGCCGAGAAATAATTGTCTTATTTATTTTTTTTTTGTATAATATTTTATTTCAACTTTCTTTGAATTCTGATATTACGAATTTTTAATAAATTATATTTTTTTGGAAATGAATTTTAGAATTGATATTATGTTTTATATTTTTAACGGTATTTTAGTTATGCAAAATTTCTTAAAATTATTAGAATTTAAGAAAAAAATACATTTATTACGCTATTCTCAGGATTATTTTTTAGCGCTCAACTTATATTTTATAATTACACGTGAATGATATAGGTGTACATAATGTATTTATTTATGGTTTAAAAAAATTTTAATTTTTGCAATTTTTATTTTAGAAAACTAGAGATACCGGAAATTGTGTCTTTGAAAATAAAAAATCAAAATTTCGAAGTTGATGGTTATGTATTTCCGTGCAGTAAGGAGCAAACACGTCCTCCGAGGTTCGTTGTTATTTAAGTAAATATATACGTATATATATATATTATTACGAAAATGTCTGCCCATTGGACTGTCGTGTGCTACTGTTATCGCTTTTTATTATCAAATAATTTCTTATAGTTTCTCATATTTCCTTGCAACACCCTAAAAGTTATTGTTATAAATTAATTTTTTTGTATTGTCGAACTTCATCTTTTTGATACGACTCCTATTTCATTCAGATATTTTGATGAGACACGTAAAATTTTGTAATAAAACATTTTTATCAACTGTACTATTTGAAATTTAATAAATTTAAAATTATCTAATATTTAACTAATTTTTAACAAAAATTTATGTGAGTACAAGTGATTGAATTTTGAAAAAATCCACAGAAGAAATATAAAATTCCGCCGAGTGTCCCACCTTTTAACACAATAAGAAAAAAAGGTTTTAAAAGTATCTTATTAAAATTCTAATGAAACTAAATAAAAAGTATTGTTGTAGTAGCCTAAAAGAATTTGTAAAAGTGGTTATTTTTTAAGAAGAAAACTTTATACCATCCGGGTCGACCAAAAGTTAAATAGTTAATCCGGATGTAATATAATTGTGTAAATACAAAGATATAAGTTTTATTACAGTCAAGTAGTCTATTTTAGCTATTACTCTATACTTCCTATCTAGCATTGTTACCTCTTGTTACACGTGACATTACTTTTCATTACGTGATATTTTAAGTCGTCTACGTTACTTCGGAATACTTTGTTATTGTTAGACTATTCTCCGTTTGAGACTTTTCTGATTATAATTCCTATTATTTATATCTTCCTTTTTTCTATTTTTTACATTTTTCATTGTGGTTTAAAAGTACAATTTTTTAGAGCTTTCAGAGTTTAAATAATTTTACATCCATCAGAATTATTTTTGTTTTTCGTTAAGAACTTGATAAACTACATTGAGAGGACTTTTGTGGATTTGAATGAGATAAATAATGTTGATTTTTTCTGCGTTAAATCGGTCGGTAATAAAGTTGTTTTATACGTGCGTTAAGATTGTCTTGCTCGTCTTCAAATGGAGTTCCCAAAGCATGTAGGCGTTCTATTCGGTGAATTCGTTTATTTTCTTGCATTAGTTTCTTTTACTGGTAAGAATCTTCATTGTGTATTTTAATTTTACCGCTAACATCGTTACGTTTATCTTCTGTTGGTAAAATTAGTATTCATATTATTTATCGTTTAGTTTAATTTAGTTTTAATCTTCCTTTATACGTTTTTTTTTGCTCCTTCCTACAATTAAACTTTCTTGAGCCCAGTGATCTCATTCTACAATGATTATTCATTCGCCCACTGGGCGTAAAAAGGAACCGCCCGACGATGCTGAACTCAGCAACATTGCTACAATTGATTCTTGTGTGTTATCCGTGAACCTGTAACGTAATGCATTTACCGTTTCGCCTAAAACTCTTGTCCAAACTACTTTACCTCGCACGCCTTTTCTTATTAATCGACCTCGAAATATCCCTGTTACCGCAACAAAACGTAAACTTTCATGCAGCCCAAATCTTCCTACTAAAACTTTCCTATCGGATACTTCCGAATCATTTCCCTTACATTATACTGGTCCTTATGTAATTTTCTTGGAAAGTATTATTTCTATATACCGTTTTCTATTTCAAGTCTCTCCAAGTGTAGGGTTTCCCCGCAGTGTTCCAAGTGTTACTTTTTCGGACATAATAACAGTCAATGCCGCTCTTTCTCGCCCATTTTCTTTCATTGCTCTTCTAAACATTCTACTGCCGAATGTCCCAATTTCTTCGCTCCCCCATTTTGTCGCAATTGCAAAGAAGAGCGTTCTCTTTCTAATAATTTATATCCCGAATGGTCTCATCAAAAAGACAAGTTCCCAGCTATCATATTCGAGGTAACTTTGTAGTTGACCGGTTTCTTGCCATTTTCATAGTTTAGTCTTCTGATTAGCCGCCAGGCTTTGAAACTGTTTTTACTAATACCCAGTTCCTCTAGTAGTTTCATCCATTTCCTGTTTCTTCCCTCAGAAATTGGTTCCACTAGTTCTTCCCCTACCATAACGATTTCCTCACTGAAATGGTTAATGTCTAATATCGGATATATTGTTCCATTTTGTCTTTCATGGCTGCATTCAGTCCTGGAAAATATTGATTACGACACCCGCGGGGTATTGTTTTCTTCGACACTTCTTGTATAGCACTAATAAACTCGTCGTATTTTGCCGGCTCAGGTTCAATTTGGGCTATTCGGAAATCTAGTTGCTTTTGAAACTGATTCCAGTCAGCTTTCTTAAAGTTAAATCTTCTCCGAAAGGGGACTGAAATAGGTTTAATTGCGGCAAATATTTTTACCATTAACGATTTATGTTGTGTCCATGGAATAGGTGGTAACACAGCTATCATACACCGACTACTTATATTGTCGGATACAAAGATCAAGTTCGGGTTGTAACCTTTTCGCCATCGTCCACTTTGAAACGAGCTCGATAACATTGCATCGTGAATTAGGTATAAATTCATACCATTTTCCAATAATTCAACATGTTCACCGATTGTGTCAGTTTCTTGATCTGCTAGCGGCTATTAAAATCGCCAAGAATGATTTTCGTATTATTTTTTTTCAAATTCGGTGGATCGCGGAAACTGAAAACTTTTCCACGGGAGTTATAAACTAAGGTTACCGTACAGTTCGCCAATTCCGCCGTAGTAATTAACACATCTGCCGCGGTGCAGACTTTGACTGAGATTATTTCAATATTGTTGCGCGCATACATTGCGCTACCGTGTTTTGGGTACGATATCTCTCCAATTAGTTTCATTCCACCTACTCATGCAGCTGGTTTTGAATAAATAACTTTTTAATGTCCACCTTGCTTGTAAATTCGCTTTTTCTTAAATCGCTGCCCAGGAACACACGTGGAGGTTCCTGCCTTGCTCCTACACTGAAAAACACATAAACCAGCATACCACATAAACAACAAACTTTACAATAAATTATACATTTAAAAAAAAAAAAAACCCTAATAATAACAGTATTAATATATATGAAAAATCCGGTATATGTAAAATACTTTGTAATAGTTGTTACAAAATAAATATAGGCAGAGCCGGATTAAGGAAAAAAATACCCCGGGGCCAAATAATTGCTGAAGGCTCCCTTAATCCCCCCCCCCCCCCAATAATTGAAGTACACATTTTTTATTTTATTTATTCAATAAATTAATAAAATCGATCCTTAATAATTAATTCTAAACGAGGGACACGCGTTGAGATTTTTTAATAGCGAAAGTTTCAATTAGATCATCAAAATTTAATTCACGAAGTATATCGCATTCGGAACTTAACATCACCATGAAAATCAGAATGATATATCGTTTCACCACCTGAGCGCGCGTACTTTTCATACTTGTAATTTTCAATTTTTGGGTGATTAGCGGGAAGCCAATTTTTAGTAAAGGGCCCCTTTTGGTGACGGGCTCGGGGCCACTGGCCCCTCTGGCCCCCCTTAAATCTGGCCCTAAATGTAGGCCAAACTCGCAGAACGTTTAAAATTCGTTATTTTCTGATAAAGTTGTCATTTTTTCAAGTTATACCATGTTCAGAAAATGAACAATCAAATGTCCAATGCCTTATAACATTCTATAAAATTCTTTACTCCATTAAAAACCTCCTGTAAACAATTTCATTTTCATAGAAAATAATTGCTCATTTTAGTTCTTATACTAGAAAAAAACGAAAATATCAAACTGTTCTACTTCATCAGATTCACGTATGTTTTAATATATGATAATTATGAGAATGCAAAATATTAAAAAAATAAATAATTAATAAAGAAATAATGTTCTCTAAAATGCACTGAATCCTCGATTTATGAGATAATTTTGCATAAAAAATAATCAGTTATTAACAAAATATAAATATTTTTGTATTTCATTAATTCGTATTCTTAAAAATTCATTGATTTGGTAATATTCTTTTTCAGAACGTAAGATTTTTTTAAAAATTCTACGTTCCCTATAAAATAACTTTTTCACAAGGATTATGAAAAGTAATCATTTATAAGAAAAACATATTATTTTAACATTTCGGCAAAAGTTTTTAACCCTTTATTCTTTTTTGCCATGGTTATTTTCAGATATTTATGGAGTAGTAGAATTTTTCTTTTTGAATACAGAATAAAAAAGATATATATATATTTTTTTTGCACATATCGATTTGTAAAATTTTGATATATTGCATGTGTGATATGCGAATTCATAATAGAAAGCTTATTTTAACGTTTAATTTCCTTTCTTTTTGACTTCATCCTCAATTAACTGTAAAGTCTAATTTGCGGTTCTAATATTTTTTCCAAATGCTTTTCCCTTTATTGAACGCGTTTGTTTTTTCGTTCAATTTCTGAAGCTTGGTTTTTCTGCTCCTTACGATGATTTCATTAATTTTTTTTCATCTTTTTCTTCAACTGTCGTTATTACAATCTCTTGTACAGTTTTCTCAATCACCAATCTATTAGAATTTAATCTTTTCCATTTCAACTTTTCCAATCACTATGATATTGAACAAAGTTCTCCGTTGGTAAGTTCTATTTCCGTCAAAAAAGGAACTCATCCGCGTGTAAGTCTACCTTGGCCTTCAGCATTACGTAAAATACTATGTTTCATATATATATATATTAATAGCTATGCTATTTCGCCAGGTTGTCCCATTTTAAGATTTAACACGATATTAGCGCTCCTACATCCCCTGGTGGTGAAAATTGGAACTCACCAGGAAAAGTGTCCTGTCACGAAATTTTTCCAGTCACAATTTTATGTAACGAAAAAAAGTAACGAGAAAAGGTAACGTGATAAAATGGTTTTCCTAGGTTCAGATTTTCCTCTTAAAACTTCGAATGGAAAATGTCTCGTCGACGAGACTGGACTAACTGACCGCTTCGCGACCTAAGCCTTCAGATTTGTAATTGTTTTGCTTCGTGAATTTTTAATAAGGATTGCAGCATTCACAAAATGTTTATTTGATTTTAAAAAAAAAGAAAGAGAAGAAAAAAAAAGGATATGAATACGTCAATTAAAAGGTAAAATTTGGACTAAAGTATCTCAAAAACTAAAATTTCTACCGGGGTAATATATTTTTACAGCAGGGGTCATCAGGAAAAGTGTTCTGTCACCAAATTTGTCGCATATATAAGAGACTAGTTTTTTATAACTGATAAAATGGTTTGTCCAGGTCCAAATTGTCCTCCTACAACTTCGAATATGTTCAATAAATGTGATTCGATTATGTTGTAAATAAAGATTTTTTTTTTTAAAGAACGGCATAGCCAATGATAAAGTTTACTCTTCTATAAGAATTATAGAAGAACTAGATCTGGGGGTGAAGGGGGCTTGCCTCATTCCGAGGCCCGAAGGATCGAGTTATATATATATATATATATATATATATATATATATTATTTACAACGTAATTCTTAGGCTACCCCCCATTCGAAAAAATGTCCCAATTTTATGTAACGTTTGTTATATTTTATAGGATTTTTGTTATTGTTATTTAAAAAATGTCACAATTTTATGTAATGAAATATGTAACGAAAAATGTAACGAAAAAATGTCTCAATTTTATATAATGAAAGTTAAATGTTATAATAGGATTTTTGTGGTTATGCTATATATTTTTTTTTGTGTTGATGCCAGTAAGAATTACGCTGTAAATTTTGATCATTTTATACAAAGTATAGAAGAGAAAAAGACAGAAATGAAAGCAAGAGGGGTCAAGGGGCACCCGAGTTATATATATATATATATATATATATATATATATATATATATATATGTGTGTGTACATAACAATAATAATAATAATGATGATAGTTCTCTATTTGTCGATAGAAAAAAAAAGAGAAAGAACCACAGCGTGTCGCTAGGAATATCTATTAAATATTAGGACGATATTAAAATTTTTTCGAAAATTACTGATCTGGATACCCCTAATCAAATTCTAAAAACCTATTGTAGTAGATCTCAAAATCGTAAATTAAATTTTTTTTTAAAGTGCGGAATAATTAGTGAAAAGTTTGTGCTCATGCTGTGAAGATAGTCCTTTTCAAATTAAAAAGTAGATACTGGTAATCAAATTAATGCATTCAAGTAAATTCTGCTTATTTTGGTGTCACGATACAGTGGTGAAATAGTGAGTTAAAAGTAGCAATTTTACTGTAAGTATTAATGAATCACCAAGGTTTATGTGTAATTGATTAATTGTTGAGTATTTCAGTCATTTTACTTTCACGTGCAAGAGCAACAATAAAGATTAAATGACATGACACTACGATATTAATATAAAAGATAAGTCTTTATCGTATTAATGTTTGATAAGGGATAACGAATCTTTTCGAGCTCATATTGTGTGTAATATGTCTTTGGCAAAATATAGAAATTTTATATTTTCAAAATATTCTAAAATATTCCTTACTTTTGTTTTAGAATTGTGCGGGTTGGAATTATACAAAATAAAATAGTACTACCAACAGATTCGCCTATTATAGAACAAAAAAATGCGTTATTCAATCGGATTAAACAGATTATAGAAACAGCATCACTGATGGGTGTCAATATTCTTTGTTTACAGGAGGCTTGGAGTATATATCATTACTAATTCTATTATTATAAATAAGATGGTTAAATAATGAAATAACTTTAACAGCTTCACAACAGTATAAATTATTTAAAAATGAAAAAAAGAAGAAAAATAGAAGATTCGCAATACAATGAATTATTCGTTAGTTACTTTGACGATATCGGAGTATTATATTGTTGAAACTAGAAAGTCGAAGGTATTTAAAGATAATTTTCATGTATCAATAAAAAAGAAAAGTTTATTATATAAGCGAGGTTTTTATCTAAAAACTTTTAATTTTTTTTTTTTTTTAATTTAGTTCGCATTTTGTGGTTTGCAATGTAAAACAATGTTATAAAATTTTATTGTTGGAATGTAAGCTGGTCTAAATTACACGTATGAAATAAAGTAATGAATAATTACAAACACATGTTCTTCTTCTTCTTGTGCCTTACGTCGATGACGCGTTGGCTGCTTTCAGATCTCTGTTTTTTGCTGTTTTTACTAGCTCTTCGAAACTGCCGATAGATAAATATGAGTAGAAATGTTAGAATCGTTTTTGGAAATATCCCATCTTTAGTTGAAAAAGAAACGGAATATAAGCAAAAATAAACACGATCTAAGTCAGGTGAAGACTGCGTATACTATATACTTTCTTTTTTACTCATATTTTTTCTGTTTTCTGCCTAAATGAGATATGTTCGAAAAACATGTTTTGAGCTATTCTATTCGTATTTATTTAGTGTTTATTATTCTCATATGTAATTGTTCATTATTTTATTCCATTAACTAATAAACTGAGAGGATATTCAGATATACTGCACTGAATTATATACCTGCTCCTACTCACTAACGCTTTTTTTTTCTCGTTTTTTAAATGAAAACATTCTTTTTTGAAGATTAAAACCGACATAAATGGTGGGTGTCCAGAATCGATCTTCACATTTAATATTATATTGCATGCGTGCGTGAAAATATTTCAAAAATGTTTGTATTACACTTATACTGTAAATCTTAATTTTGGCCTAATAAATGTACAATAAACTGTGGATTTACGAATATTTAATGCTTTAAAATATTTGAAAATGACTAATTATTTTATTGCTTTTTGCTCTAAATAAAACTAATGAATTGTGAATAAATATTATCATTATTATTTTTTATAATTTGCAAGTATTGCGTAATTTTAATGCACTTTATTAATACAAAATACTTTGTGAAATGTTATTATTTAATGTGCATATTGAGTTTACGAATCGGCAACTAATGACCAAGTTAGACTGCAAGTGAAATTTAATAAAAAACTGCTATTTAAATTTTGTAGTATCTTTCTTATTAATTTATATTGCTGATAAATCGATAGTTTTAATTGATGAATTTAAGCAAAATAAAATAAGTAATATGTTTAAACTTACATTACCTGCTTATTTTTGAATTTATTTTATTTATATTTTTTGAGATTATTAAAATAAAACGGCCTGTTTGATGTTATTTTAAAGACATGCCATTTGCCTTTTGTACTCGTGAAAAAAGTCCATGGTGTGAATTTGCCGAATCAGCTAAAGATGGTATGACAACAAATTTTTTGAAAGAGGTTTGTATATTTAGAAATAACTTCTTTATTTCAAATTAAATCAAATCAAAATTTATTTTGTAATTTTTACAATGTAAGTTACAATATAATTTATCTTAATCCGCAAATGCGCTCAGTTAGCGCGAGTAGCGGGATTATTATTATTAATTGTACAAAAGCTTCCTATATGTGCATTTAATATAGTAAAAGAACAACATAGGGTTTTATGGCCCAAGTTTAGGTTTAGTGAATGTGTTCTACACTATAATTGATAACTAATATACGTATTAATAATAATACACGGGCAATATATTCTTGTTGATAATTAATAAATATTAATAGTAACAATAATAGTAATTAAGTGAAATTGTATGAATGATTTGGTTATTAAATGTAATATTGAAACCTATTAATTTTATAAATTTTTCGTAGACGTATTTTTTTTTTTTGTTTTTTGAAAAAGAAACAAAAAATTGTTTCAATCATAAATTGGAGCAGTTAAATGTATACTATACGTGAGGTATACATTTGGTACTTATACTGCGTTGTAGTTGCAACATCAGAAATTACAGTAATTATGATAATTAGAGCGATTATATAACAACAATCATTAGTAACAATAAATAGCAGTTCAATTTTTATAACTCGTGCGTCATAATGAATCTCCTAGGTTCTTTTGATGTTTTAATAATTTACGTAAGTATTAATTTGAAGGTAACTTTTATCGAAAACTTCTTTGATAACTGAAAAACAAGCGTGTGCATTAATTTGGTTTTATAAAATTTTGGTATTGTTGTTTTCATATCTGCTGTATAATAATTCAAATAAAAAAATAAAGTTTGTTTATGTGGTCATGGGGCTACCTTTTTTTTTCTTTTTTTGCTATTGGAAATATTTATTATTTATGTATAGTTTAATTTGGTATTTCCGCTAATATTTATTTAAAATTCCAATTATTATTATTATTGCTCTTAAACTGTAATTCATCGGTTAATTCTTATTTACATATTTTCTACCGTTGATCTATTTTATCATTAGTACAGAATGTCTGTATAATTTAAATATTATTAAAATATTGCACTGAAAATCTCTAATAAAAAAAATTATATTTTCATTACTTGAAAAGTAGTGTTAATAAAATTTACAATATAAAGATTGTTTTTTTCCTTAAATTTAATAAAGTTTTTGATTACAATTTTTTGGGGGTTCTCTAATTGTAAATTTTCCTTTAATGTATAATAATTAGTTTTTTTGAAGCAATCCTTACTTTTTTGGGTTCCCGCCGATTTCATCCGTCATCGAGTATATTACTAAGTATTTATAATATAATTAAAATTGTGTACATTCCGAAGTAGTGTTTTTTTTTTTCTTGTTGCTGGTTCGTTATTAAGTGCCGATAGGGCCCGACGGCATAATATAATAATGGCCTCTAAGGAAAGAGACATGAAAATAAATTTTTAGAATAATTCTAACGATTGTCTTTTTTTTTTTTTTTAACTTTTTAAACTATGTCCAATTAACCCAGCGCAAGTGAAATTTTTTAGAATTTTTAATGTGCAGCAGCGAGATATCAGGTCCTACTTGAACGAAATACCACTGCCTAACCGATTACGCCACACTGGCTAGCTGATTCCCATACTAGTGTTCAAGAATTGAAGATATTCAGTTTTCTAACTTGCAGTTAGAAATTACGTTTATTTTAATTTTTAAAAAATTGAAATGTTCAAAAATATGTTTTTACATAAAGGTCGAACTCTAGACGCAACTTTTTAATTCCATAAACGTACGGCTTTTGTCGAGCAGCATTACTTTTAAACTTTAGTTATACCATCTTTAGTCGGAAATTTTCTATCCGATTATTATTCATATTATCTGTTTCTTTTGAAAGCAAATAAGAAAAATTTATAATAGATAATAAAACTATTCGAACAAATATAACATGTCTAGTTCTGTTTACCGACATGTCTGGACGAAATTATGATTTTTTAATAGTTATAAACGTATATTTTATACCGATGACGTCATAATCAATGGTTTGCAAATAAAACTTATTTTTAATTTCAAGTAAATTTAATTTTAAAATGCGTTAACTTTCGTTTTATATTTGTTATACGTTTAATTATAAGAATTTTTATTTTCCATTTCTTAAAATTAGTCACTTATCGCGTAATTAAAAATTAACACAAATCAAACGTCGCGATAATTTTCGCATTTCTGAACCCGCTCCTATCAATAGGAAAATTCACGGGCGTAATTTCTATGCAACTATATGTTGCGTTAATCATAGGCGTACCCGGACAAGTTTTTTTTTTTTGGGGGGGGGGGGGGGGGGGTCGATCCATTTTTAAAAAACACACTTGACAGAAAAAAGGATTTTACTTAGTAATTATATTTTATTAATAATCTCTTATATAATAGTTCTAAATGCGTAAGACTTCTGTTCGTTTTCATTTTGAGAATAATTTACACTAATACATAGTTAGTTGTACTGTCATAATGCCTGGTACCAAGACATCTTTTGACCCTAAAGCGACAATACAGCAACGTAAAAATCCATTTCGGGAGGGGTTTGAACCCCCAAATCCCCCCTCCCCCCACCTGGGTACGCCTATGGCGTTAATAGATAATTAATATAATTTCATCAAGAGTGCAACGAATCTTGGAATAATATAAAAACAGAATTATCCTTTGAAAAATTTTGTTATTTAATTTACATGCCCTTTCAAATTCACATAAATTGTCTACAATCACTTCTCTGATGTATTTATTAACGTTTCCGATATACTTTATATTTGCGTATATTTGGCACAAACATACAACAGTATGTGCTGATTAAGCATTCAATTTTTATAAAAAAATCACTAACTGGGGGGGGGGGAGTAAATTCTATTAAATCTCTCTTCCTCTTTTGTCGGTAGTTCTATTCTGAACTTCGTGAACAATTATCGAATTACATTTGGTTCACCCATCACCACTATCTTGATCTATCTGAAGCTGTATTTTTATTTGATCGATATATGTATCAGGACTTGCCTCGTACAACATTTTCGGTTTACTTTTCCTTGTTTATTAATTTTTCTATGCCATTTCACCTTATCGTATATAAAAAGCATCTCCCCATTTGTTTTTTGGATAACTAGCATTAAGAAGACGACCTCTTTTTCCATTTTTAAATTCCTTCTGAATAGATTTTTATTTATTTTTTCTATCCATATGATGGGAAATATTTTACGAAACATGCTATTTCTAGTTAAAGACTTGTAAATATGAATTTAGAAGATCTTATGTGAGGTACGAAGTTTTATGCTGTAGTCAAATTTTGATACAGAATGCCTGCCGCATAACTTCCTTTTTTAAAATGCGCCACTTTTTTTCTACTAAATTTTGTTAAAGCGAAATAATAAAGCAGAAAATCGAAATAAAACAGCAAGGGAAGAAGCATACATATTGCCCCAATGGGGGATCTAGAGTATGGATTTCGATTTTCTGTTGTTATTTCGCTTTAACAAAATTTAGTAGAAAAAAAAAAAGTGTCGCATTTTAAAAAAGGAAGTTATGTGGCAGGCATTCTGTATATTCAGAGTTCCCACAAATTATATTATTTCAATCACATTTTAGCAATTTATCTAATTTTATATATTGTGGATTTTTTTAAAAGAATTCTCGCTATTTTTAATTGCAAATTTTATAGAAAGAATAGTTCTTCGAAAAGATTAACAAAAATAAAGTTGAAAAACTTAAAACTCTGTAAATTTAAAAAAAAAAATGTTCCGCAATTAGGAAGACTACAGTTTATCCTCAAAATGCTCATCTCTACAAAAACCATCTTAAATGAATTATTCATTTTCAGATCGCCAACTGAAATTTATACATACTTAATTTTTTTTAAATAAATTAAAAGTTTTATAATATTCCCTGTGATTAAATATAAGTTGACATAAATAAACAAGGTTTTTCAAGCGATAAAAATTGATTGGAAAAATTTATGTAGAATTTAAAAAAAGTGGATGTCGGGAGGATTTAAAATTTTGATATATGTAAAATAGTAACTATTGTAGCAATAAAAAAATTATATATAAAAAAAAAACGAGTATATTAATAAGTGAAAGGCAAAAATTTATTTTAGAATTAATAATGTAAATTTATAAGCAAGAATAATTATTTCATTTTTTAAAAATAATGCACAAATTTGATAAATTCTGAACAAAGAAAAACTTATGTCGAAAACTTAAAATAAGTATTGTTTTACTTAGTTAATTAGCATTAAGACCATTAACTCCATTAATATATTACATTCGTACGTGAACATAGTAAATCTACCTTTTGGATATATGCATATATATTTAGCCATTATTTAAGCCGAAGTTACCCATTATAATCGTAATATTTTACATTAAATATGTGCTATTGTTTAAGTAGTTATTTTATGCATTTAATTAAAAAATAAATTAAAACATAAATTTAATGATGTGTTACGATTTCACTTCAGGTTTAGAAAATAGAAAACAAAATTTAAAAATACATATTCTATTACTTTCATTATTTTTTTAAGTGGAAGATATGTCCGGTAATTGCGATCTTTATAAAAGTATTATATATTGCAGTCCATTGATATCTATAATTATTGTTGGCCTTTAGCAAGAGAAGATAAAGAGTGACAATTATTTTTTAATCGGTATAAATTTTGCTTAAGAAAAACTTGTAAAATGGAACGGAAAGTACACTAGGAGCTTGTTAAAAGTAAAACTATATTATATTTTTCCTAAAACTGCATTCAATTTGAATGATTCGCAGTATGTATTTTTTTTTTTTTTTTTAATACAATTTTACAAAATAACATGATTCAATTTATTTAAAGTTAAGCAAACGATATAATATGGTTATAATATCGCCGATCCTTGAACGAGATGAAGTGAAAAGCGATACTATATGGAATACCAGCGTAGTAATAGATAACGAAGGAGACGTAATTGGTATACACCGTAAAAATCACATACCAAGAGTCGGTGATTTCAACGAATCGACGTACTATATGGAAGGAAATACAGGACACCCGGTTTTCAAAGTAGGTATATTTTTAGGTTTATATTTTTAATTGATTAAAGTGCATAAAATCTACGTGATTACTTTTTTTTTTAAATTTCGTAGTGACATTATATTTTTTGATTTTTTTGTTTTTATTTAAATGGTTTTTAGTTTTCTCTCATAAATTTATACAAGAGTACATGCTATAGGAGGGTATATAACTGTTACTAGACTGTTTTAAACTATGCACACACCGGTTTTGGTTAGTTTTTTTCGACTTTAGTTCGATTTAATTAAAAATTAAATTGATCTATAACCGTGTCAGTATCATTATCTTAATCGTAATGTTCGAAGTTGAACATCGTGGCATGGTGTAAAAGTAGTTCATTTCTCATTAATTATATCACCTCGCGTGTTCCTCTACCCATAGCTAAATGTATTTCTTTATAAAGCGGCATTCCCTTATTTTTTCGTGTTAACTTCCTCGTGGCCTTGATGTATTTCATTCCAAAATTCCTTATAATATACTGTTATTTTTAAGATGTCATTGTTACATCGTATTAGATTTCCAGATTACCATGTATCTTTACTTCCCTGCATTTTGCGGTTTTCCCGATGTAGTTCGTTTTTTTTGTTGTACTTATCATATTTGTTTAATATCTATAAAAGGTTTCCGTGTAAATCATACATTTACATATATTAGTGTTCGACCATTGGTCGAAATTCGACCATAATTATTATAAAAATTTGAGGACAACATATATGAATTTGCATATTTCCAAAAAAAAAATTCTACTCTTATACATTCGTTCATTGTATATCTGAAAACATAAAACAGTTCACAGTACCATTATAATTGAATAACAGTAAATCACAATTTAAAAAACCTCATTTATTGATATTAAATGAAAGACTTAGTATACTGTATAAAAGCCAATAATGATGATTACACTGTGTAACACGATTTCGGTACCCCCGAAACAGATAGCTATAATAGATTTCTACTAGTTCCAGTACTAAGACAATGATTGTTTTTTGTTTCTATCATGTCTTCTTTTCCACATATACACCGATAACTTTTTCAGCTTGCCTCATTTTACTCATATTGATAAAAATTATCGCTATCGACGAAATATGTTTATTTTATGTCAGTATTTTTGTGATTAGCTAATTGTGAGTGTAACTGTACAGTTTTTCAGGATAACATATGAAAATATGAAGTCAATTCTGGATTTAACAAAATACAAAAAGATTTTAAGTGGAAAGTGTGTGCTGACCTGAAAATAATAGAGTTATGTTGCTTGGTTTGCAAGATGGATTCACTAAGTACTGTTGTTTTCTTTGTATGTGGGACAGCAGATAGCAAGCGCTACTTGATAAAAGATTTCCCAAAACGAACGGAATTCGTGTATGCGGTAAATCAAATGTAAAATACTAGCCTTTAATTGATCCTGAAGACGTTACTCGGCTTAATGAAAAATTTTGTAAGAGCAATGAATAGAAATGGCGACGGATTTTTATATTTAAAATAAATTGTTAGAAAATTAAGTGACGCAAAGTTAAAAGAAGGGATATTTATCAGACCACAAATGCGCCAATTAATGAAAGACCAAAATTTCAATCAAAAACTAAATGATAAAGAGTTAGACACGCATGGACAACGTTAAAAGCTATTGTTGAAGGTTTTTTAGGTAATCGCAGAGCCGAAAATACGCATCTGTTAGTAAAAAAAGTTGTTACACACTTATAAAAAGATGGGTTGCCAAATGTTATTAAAAATTAATTTTCTTCATTCTCATTTCTCTTTTTTCCCTTCAAATGTTGGAACTGTGAGCGATGAACAGGGAGATAGGTTTCACTAAGATGTAAAAAGAATTGAAGAACGGTTTCACGGTCGTTGGGATGCAGCCATGTTAGATGATTACTGCTGGCATTTAAAGCGAGAGGATACTTCCCAACATGAAAGGAAAAATTAAACATTTTACATATTTCGTGTACAATATTTGTTTTTAACTTTATATTTTATGTTTTTATGTTGGCAAATACATTATTAAAATATTTTCTGGTCAGTTTTATTTGAATAATTTGCAATAAAATAAAATATATATGTATACTGGGTGTTTATTTTTCGGGGGAGGGGGGGGGGGGGTACTAAATAATTGTTAGCAACCGTACCTAAAAAATAGTACGTGTTAGAAAATAATTACACTTACATATATTCTTATTAAGCGATAAGTATAGATAAATAAACAAGAAAATTTGAAGAGGGTACTTAATTTTTTTTCAAATTTGTAACGCAGTGTTATTAAGAAAAATTAAAACCTTTTGATAAGAACAGATTTCTTTTTTTGTTTTTTGTATTCATTTTTTATTGAAATAAGAAAAAAAAACTGTTTCCAAAATTTTTTTATTGACAACACTAAAGATCGTCAATAGCTACTAAACAAAAAAAAAAAAAAAAAAAGAAGAAAATCGGTTAATAAACAGAGGAGGAAATGGTACTGAACTGTTTTGTCTTTGCCTATTTATATATAGATGTCGCAAATTAAGGAACACTTGTGAAACGGATAGTGATAAATGTAAAAAATTTGCCGAGTGGCGTGGATTGGTCTTATCAGAGTTTAAGATAAGAGTATTTTCTTTTTAATTACGAGGACATTTTCTACCAAGTTAAAGTGCGGTTCAACATTTCACTCTACTATAGAGTATCTGAGTTATTAAGACACGGTAAAGTATGGAATCATTTTTTACATCTTATAGTCATTTACTATATAGAGGCAACAATTTCAATGAATATCATACATTTAGACAGACATCTCGTTCTTAACGAATTCTTAGGACGTAACAGTACTATATTGTAAAATAATAATACTGGCTTATCAATGAATTTGTACTGATAAATTGGTATATCCTGGTTAAGATTACCATAGAACTACGAGAAAACCAAAATAATCTTCTGCTAATGAAAATAATAGTAATTTACATCATGTTTGATTGCAGAAATCATAAATGAATAGTTAGTTTATATGTACATTCACTAATTTCTGATTGCTGTTTACTTATTCATCAAAGTCAGCCATTATATATCATGCTGCGTCCAACCAACTTGATCGGGGGATCTGTTAATGATTTACTTGAAAGATTATGAAGCGGCAAGTAAATATATTTGTAAAAACGATGTAAAAAAATAACTCAAAGATTAAATTGGTCGTGCGAATAATTAATTTTAATAAAGAAAGAACACTGCACTCTCATGTCAGTTGAATGGAGAAAATATTAAAAATTTTAACCAAAAAAACCAAAGATGAATACTATAATAACTCAAAATTGTCATTCAGACCACCACTTAAGCGACAATTCCATTGTTATAGCTTAAAATGGGCGCTACTGAAAATTCAAGCATAGTAACGAAAATGGAAACTGTCGAGAATGAATATGGAATAATGAAAATACAATCAGTTACGTGATTATTTTGAAAAGTTAACGAGCATTTTTGCTAGTTTAAAATAGAATGTGTTGAAAAACTTTAAGAAGAAACCGACATTTGACAGAAATAGGAGAAAAAATGTATCAAACAGGAATTCCATCTAATCCTATTGATGGTTTAACATATTAATTACGTTGTATTTACACGAGTCACTGTCACATTCACGTAACAAATGAATGGAGGAAGCGTGCGCGTTTACAGTGCAGTCGGCATATGAAAGGAAAACAATTAAAAGAGAATCCGTTATATCTTTTATGATTTTTCAGCTAGGTTCCCTTATTGCCCGGTGAACTTTTTAATTATATCTAAAATATTCACATATCTTATGTTGACTTTTAATTTTATTCTTCTTACGAAATTTATTATTTTATTAAATTTCTGTTTATTTAATTAAGCAACAGATTTAAAAATGATTTGATTTTTTTTCTTTCCTCCTGAAATTTTGTACATCTATGAACATTACATGGAAAGAGTTCTTATTACAGTCCGAACATATTTCCAAGTCTGTAATTTTAAATAAGAACAGGAGTTTCAATGCCCAGTCAAATAGTGCGTGAAATGAAAAC
This sequence comes from Icerya purchasi, assembly GCA_039619475.1. Lineage (NCBI taxonomy): Eukaryota > Metazoa > Arthropoda > Insecta > Hemiptera > Monophlebidae > Icerya > Icerya purchasi. The sequence continues at coordinate 291,129,668 of CM077115.1, read as the reverse complement.
TAGTTTCAAAATACTTCATTACTAACCTTCTTTCTACAGATTGAATTATTTTTTGCGTGTAATTTTACCTGTTGATGATTGGTCATATCTTACTTGCTAAAGTTAAATTCTATCTAATTTTATTTTTTTTATTTTTTCTATTACGTTTATATATATTTTTTTAAATTTTTGTTCCTGTTTCAGATTTTTATTATTATTTAAGAAATTATAATTCTAAATGAACAGACATAATAATGCCTTCTACTGTATTGGTCGAAACATAAGAAATTATATTATATCCAGATATTACTCCTATTAAAATTTTTCTTTGCGGTCTTGTAATTTCTTATCAGTATGGAAGGTTTTTGTCAATGAAGTGGAGAAAATAGAAAGGTAAAATGCATTAGATAAAATAAAAAAATAATCTAAATCTTTACTGTGGTAAATATTAAATATAAATTCTAGTAACATTTTATTAATTTCTGACGACGGAAGTGGTTAAAAGAACTGTTCTTTATTAGTTTGATAATAAATTTTATTAAATCATAATAGCGGTAACTTTACTGATAATAAATTAATTTCAAATATATTATCATTTTTGCGTTGATTTTATATATAGATTATTAGTTTTCACTCTTACTGTTAAATAGTTATACCACGACGAGAGAACGTAGTACGTAAAGCTCTAAAAGAGTACGTTCAATAAGAAATAATGAAAAAATGATGGAGAAAGAGAGAAATTTCAAATGGCGAATGATAAAAATACTATACAAAGCAAAAGAATCTTTAGTTAAACGGAACTTTTAACTTTCATTTTGATCGCAACAGAAAAAGGCTGGGAATTATCACCATTAGATCGTGTGATATGCCTGTTCCCCAAAGAAAGAAAGAATTCATACATAAATATGTTAATTAAAAAACAGAAAAAAAATAAAAATACATTTAAATTCCAAAAAAGCAGATAGGATGGACAGTTTGTAGAATAAGCGAATGGCATGAAGGAAAGAGAACGATGAAGAAGAAATAAGAACTAAATGATTGTTGTGATGAAATCAATGGGACCTTTAAAAATGATACTCAATTGACTTTAATAAGTATTTCGGCAAAAAATACGAAGTTGCGAGAAATGATCTATATTGAATTATTACATAATCGTAAACATTAATTTCGCCAAAACGCCACATTACAAGTAATTCTTTAAAATAATATTTATTATTTTTTTTGAAATATTTGGATATCTAATTTTTCAGTAGAATATTTAAAAAATTTAAATTACAGAAAAATAATGAAATAATCCTGCAACAGAAATTTCAATATTTCTGTACTGGAAATATTTACATTCAAATTTGAAATCTTTGCCAACTATTGTGGTTTGTCGTCACGGGTGGTATTTGAAGCTGGTTTTAATTATTATGGAAGAGGCGGAATATATTTTTAATTAAAATATATAGTTCAATTAAAAACGAGAGAAGAAGTGGAAGATTTAAACAGGTATGAATATGCGAGCAAAGCGGTGAGCAACAAGTAGTATGTGTACATATATGTATATAGTTTACTTATAGAGAGATTGTTGAACTAAAGCAGTTGCTTACTAGATGAGATACGTAGTTGACTGAATTAGAAAGGAAAAAATATGACTAACTAATACGTCAATGTCATACTGATACTTATAACAATGGCACTGTGACAACATTGTATTTCATTCGCTTTATATTAACCGTATGAATGTTCTGTTAATGTTCCAATTTGTATTAGGACAATATCGTGTGGTGAAATTATATCTATATATAGATGGATGGAAAAGCAGCTGTTAGCATTACTCTTAAACTCGCGGAAAATTATATTTGAGTTTTATTTTCCAACAGTTAAAGTAGATTTTTGAAATTGATAATTGGTGGATTCATATTTCATATTACATATAAAAACACGACATACATAAAAAAATCAACGTGTGTCCTCTCCCATAAATTCTTGGTTACCACTGTATGCATTTGCATATAAATTTGGCGTTTACTTATAATTAGGTTTTAGGTTAACACTTTTTAATAGTAATAAATCAGTGATTTTGGTTTTTCTTTGCAACACTCGTTGTATATGTTTTTTTTTTTTTTTTTTGTAAGCGCGCAAATGTACATATAATTGGATATAATAATATAAAACAAAGATTGAATTATATTTCCTTTTTGATAGACAAAATTTGGAAATATAGCTATTAATATATGTTATGGACGTCACCATCCACTAAACTGGTTAATGTTCGGATTGAATGGAGCTGAAATTGTTTTTAATCCTTCTGCCACGGTTTCCGGTTTAAGGTTAGAATTTGCACATTTATTCTCTTCCACGAACAAAACTATTCCTTATTGAAAATTTTAAATTGGCATCAAGTTAAAGTAACATCTTATATGAGATCATTTTCTGATAACTTATCCGAATTATAATAAACAGTTCAGCATTAAAATTTAGTAAAATGGAGTAAATAACAACTATGGTTTCGTTCGTTTGTTTTTTTAACAGATAAATTAAAGATGTTTGAAATTTTACAAAAATTACGATTTCATATATAACGTTACAGCGAACAGTTATGGGGTTTAGAAGCCCGAACAGCAGCTGTAGCAAATGGTTATTACACGTGTGCTATTAACCGAGTCGGCGAAGAAACGTTTCCTAATGAATTTACCTCAGGGAATGGTAAACCAGCCCATAAGAATTTCGGCCACTTTTACGGTTCTAGTTATGTAACTGCTCCGAATGGAACCAGAACTCCGGTAATTTGTATTTTACTTTGTTTTTTTATTATAATTTTACAAATTTATAAAATGTGTTTTTGAACTGAACTAACAAATTAAGAAAGGGAAACAAATTTTTGTCAAATACTGTAAAGAATTTTCCACGTCTTCAAGCGAAATAAGAATTGTGCCTTTATAGTAGTGGGCGTTAATGAATTTACTTTTCTGAAGTCTCGGAAATCAATGAAATTGAACTGTAGTCCCTCCTGAAATCCTGAATTGTTTCCAGAATTTACTGAGTGCCATCGCAAAATCTGTAAGCGTAGTTTCCCCATTCGGTTGTGAAATAACGAAAATTCAAATGTATCGAAATTTTATTCTTCGCAATATAGGAAAAGAAATAACTTATCAATATACCAGATTTTTAAGAATTAAAATATAAATGTACAGGCTCATTGAAATATTGGAACATTTCTAAAATTACCGGCATTTATCACTCATGTATCATAAAAATGAATTGTTTGAATAATTAATTAAACATTAAAAACATTCAGTACATTAACGTAAAATTTAAAATATAAAATTTCATATTAATATATTGAGTGTTTTTTATCTTTAGTTGTTCAAATTATACATTTCTAAAATTAAGTTTAAAAATGTACTTATTCGTTACGTAGTTTATTTTATATTTAAAAACATCTTTCTACCATGTTTATAGGGTCTTTCGCGAACATCCGATGGTTTACTTGTCACAAAATTGGACCTCAATTTGTGCAGACAAGTTCGAGATTTTTGGGGATTTCAAGTAAATAGCTTACATAACTGTATTACGGTTTTAATAAAATTTTACACTAATAATTTATCGTTTTTTAAAATAAGGAGCATAATTAAGACTGTTTTGATGTTGTGCGACAAATTGTGGTTTGTGAAATTATCAATATTTATTATGTATTTTTTATCGTACATACTGAAAATTGATTATGTTGAAAATAAACTCTTGTGGGTAAGGGTCTACATACGCGGCACCAGTTCGTTTTCCGTCTTTACAGTTCATTTAGTTCATTTCAATTTAGTTCATCTCTTGAGGTTTATTTTTGTTTGATGGCTTGTTTATTTTATTTTTTTTAAATTTATTTAAATTTATTTTTATTTACTTTTATTTACTGGCTGTTACTTTCTACTACTCTTGTCTGACCGTTGGTTTGGTGGCTTGTTTATTTTCTTTTTAATTATATTTCTATTTACTGGCTGCTACTTTCTACTGCTCTCGTCTGACTGTATTTATATTCTTTCATTTCACATTTGGTTTCACTCGATTCAAGGTATATATATTTTTTATAATTTTTCATATTAAACATCTCTTTATTTTACTAAAATAATTTCTGTACGTTCTAGCTTGTGGTCTTTGGTCTTTTGATCTTTTATTTTCGCAATGGAGATTCAATTATGTGACGACGTTTGCAATCCTGTCTACTTTGATTTGATGGCATTTGCGGAAGAAGATGCCATCAAATTTTACATAAAACATCGGGTTCTTCCTTTTTTCAGGTTTTTACATTTTTTTCATTTCGGTATTACAGGTTTGGCTTGAGTTTATTTTCTTTTTAGTTATATTTCAGTATTTTTTTTTTGATCTTTTTAATTATATTACGGTATTACAGGTTTGGCTTGAGGTTTATTTTCTTTTTAGTTATATTTCGGTATTACAGGTTTGGCTTGAAGTTTATTTTCGTTTTAATTCATTTTAATTTATTTTTATTTACTTTGTTTGGTGGCTATTCCCTTTTCGATATTTCACTTTTCGCTCTATTTCTCATATTATCGTTACGTTACTTCGATTCTTTTCACGTCATATTCGTAATTTCAGTTCGCTCATTTCCGTTGTTATTCACATTGGTTGAACTAACACGTGTTAGTTCACCCACCGTGAATAACAACGAAAATGAACGAACTGAAATTGACCAAAAATGAACTGAATGAACGAACTAAAATTATGACCAAAAATGAACTGGTGCCGCCTATGTAGGCGCTTACTCTCTTGTGCATTTTACAAACCAAAAAATATATCGTAAAATATTTTTAAAATAATTATTTGAAATAAAATTGAAATTCCATTGAAAATTACTTAACAGCAAACAAATATAGTCATATAAATCACCTCTGAACTTAATAACGTTTTTTGGTTGGGCATTATTGATTAGCTAGGCGTGATATACCCATGATACACTAAACATGATATGACGATAACTGGTACAAAATTCGAATATTAATATGCCTAATGTCATCTTTGAAATAGATCAAATATTATTCCTGCAGCGGAATAACATTTTACCGTTTAAATTGATGTGATATATAAATATTCTGTTTTATTTTTATTAAAAATTTACATTTTTGCAAATTTTAAAAATGATTACGTGCGTTGTATTTAGTTGCAATAATTACAATGATATTACAACAACATAAAATATTTCGCTTTCAAAAAAATGAAAATATAGTTATGTAATGGGTAAATGGTTTCAACACAAATTCTTAAATTAGGTAATTATATTACAGATACAATGTTAAATAAATAAAATTAATTGTTTCAGTTTACTTATGTTCAAATAATTTTGAAAATGACAGTTTACCACTGCAATATATGATTCTTCAGTACTTTAGTACCTACAAAAAGCTTCCCTTTTTCAAAACAATGTCCATTACATTGAAAGATGCCACCTGCTCGCTTCGATTACTAACCTCTGCACTTCGATTATTGATCAACCCACCACAACTTTGATTGAAGTCATAATTTATATTACTTCGTAATAAGAGGAGTGCCTATTTAAAATTTTGTTTGGTAGTCATGGTAAATGGAAATATATTTTGAATATAGCCAGAAATAAATTAAAAATAAAAATTTGAGGACATCGAATATCAGAAAAAATTTGTGAATAAATAATAAAAATAAAAATTCAACTAGTTATTTCTGCCTGTTAATTTACCAAATCACATTTTTGAAACTAAAATTGTTATACAAAAAATTCCATTCTTATTTACTTTCTTATTTGTGTGACATTCGTATCGTTCAGATAGTTTTTATCCCAACAATGGAAAGCGGCAAGACAGTTTATTAAAAATATCATGTGTGTATGTGTGTGTGTGTGTGTATACATACGTATTCGAATTATTTGTTGAAGAGCTCGGCTGTCCCCTTCACTGCAATCCCCTTAGACTGATTCTTTGTTTATTTAAGTCGTCAGTTGGAGACACTCAAAACTTGGAGACCCTGGAAACCTCCGTCTTGCGATATTTGATTAGAATGGATAAAATCCTGTGGGGAACATTATTCTTCATCCAGGAGTAATTAGTCTGTCAAGTAAAGGCAGAAATAATTGAAATTTAAAAAAAAAAAAAATTTCTACACGTGGGGGGACGTGAGATTTCCCTTGAAGAAATGTTATCACAGATCCGTGCCCTAACCCTTTTTCGATAAAATAAATGAACCAATTAAATGTAAAATTTCCAGCAACGACAAAAACTCTTAAAAGAAATACACTTATATTTTCTTTTCTTCGGTAATAATAACAAATCTTTTACTTTGTTGATTACACGTTCTTTTCAAAATCAATTTTATAATATTTTTAATATAACAGTGTGCAACGTATTTTAAATAAAACGTTTAAAAAATTATATGTGGCTGAGATAAGTATAATTAGTAAAGCTTATTTCAAAAATAGTTACGTTATTGATGAGTTTTGATATAATACTTACAAGTATCATAATGTTCAATGTAGATTACCTCATCTTTATGTATTAGTTTGATTAACTAAAATTTTATTATTTCAGATGACCCAAAGACTAGATATGTATGCTGAAGAATTGGCGAAAGTCGTTAAACCAGATTTTAAGCCACAAATTATAGAAAAATCAAAGTGAAATAGTAATCGTTTTAATTAATGTTATACGCATATATTAATTTCGTTAAACATTTTCATACTTCAAAATTAGTATTTGTAATCCTTAAGAGGGTATTCTAGTCTAGAGGCACGAATTTAGAACGTTTTTTCAAGCTTAATAAAAAAAAACAATAAATATTTTTACCATCCATTTTTTTACTATTTATTTATTCATGTTTTATGAATACATAAAAAATTATCAAAAAAAGATATGCAAAATTCACAAAGTTACAGGCTGATGAAGTGGAGGGGTAAAAAAAAAGGGCGTGTCCTGGTTGACGCGATTCTAACCCTTCTAGTCATCTGAAATAAAAAAATAAAAAAGATTCTTAATTAGTAAGAATGTTGTTATAGCCCCTATCTCAAAGAAGAAAAAAAAAAAAAAAAATCTTGTAAAATGGTAACTGAAAAAAAAAGTCGATTTTTTACCTGCTTTTTGACTTTTCTGAATTTTTTAAAAATAGTAAAAATCAAAATTTTGACTTTATTCTGGTAGGGGCTATAGAGGGACATATAAAGAAGATCCATACCCAATTTCAAGTAAATCGGTTTATTAAAACTTGAGATATCATGTCAACCGTGTTGAAAAAAGTAGTTTCGAGAAAAACTCGTTTTAAGTTTTGAAAGTTTCAAGTAAAGTTTCAGGCCGTCTAATTCATAGAACGAGATTCCTGCTTCATACAATGGACCTTCTTCTACTTCAAATTGTTCATTTTCTGAAGTTCTTTCTACTAGACGAGCAGTCCTAGCTTCCTTTGAAGCATCAGAAGCTCGGATTTCAGCACGTTCGATCCTAACTGCGTCCCGCCTGACAGCGAACGCATGAGCTTCCGGACCGATTGTGATTTCCATGATGTTCATCATTTTTGAAATGTGTATGAAGCCTTCATTAAAAATGCAAACTGCTATATAATTTGCAATTTAAATTGTTCGTGGTCCTGCATGTGTATGTTTTATTGCAAAAGTCTATATCAATGAGAGTTTAACGATTCATTGTTATTCTAGTTTCTGAGCCCAAACATCGTTGTAATAAGGTTTCTGCAGACAAACTTTCATGGATTAGCTTTATAACTTTCAAAACTGTGTCAGTCGGAGGGAGATTTTCTCCAGAAGAACACTTCTGCGTAGATCACCGCACATACTACTACCCTGCCTGATTTTTAACGGGGTTTTTCAGCCTGCCTAAAGCTCAACGTTACTCGACGCACAGTATTCTGCGCTTTCGCCGCAGGCACAAGTCACTGTCTTAGCCCTCGACCACTACCACTCAGACAACAACGCGTCTCTACTCCAATGCGACCATACCGAACACGGGAATTTTTGGTTTTGGCCGAGTAAGCATCCTTGACACGACAAAGCAACGATGCAACCTAGAACCGTGAATTGAATAATCAGAGAATAATTTCTAACTCAAACGTCGTCAAAAGACAGCGCTACGCGTACCGAATCCGTCTCAATATATAATGTATAAAAGAGTTTGATTTATCCTCAGGTAGTCGAAGAATGTCTACCGTCTATTGTTTGATCCGCTCCGATTGAGCCGATTTAGTTGCTGCGTCATGAAAATAGCTATAACTTCGTAAATAATTTTAATTTTGAAAAATCTTTTTAGGGACATATTCTTAAATGTCTAACCTTTCAGACTATGCAAAAAAAAATTTCGATTTTTTCACATTTCTAGACTAGAATACCCCCTTAAACAAAATATAGATAATGTAGGTGACATTGATGTTATAACGCCATTCTATATTGTTTAGTCTTAGTTGTATTAGATTACAGGTATTTTTGTTGTTTATAACAAGATCAATTACGCTAGTACCATTTTTATTACTGAAAGTTTTAACATTATATTATTTTTTAACTGTTAATTTGTTGCTTATTAAAAATTCCTCAGAAATGTTAACCCTTTCATTACCTTTATATTTTTTTCTTTTTTCTATTTTAATAACTAGCACTACCAAGTTCTATCCCCGCTTCCATTTTAAATAATGTATTTAATTTTATTGGTTTCAACTATTTTCCTAGCAATAATACTTAAATTGTAATATTTGTAATCTTTAGCTGTTAATAGTGTCATCAAATAATCTTATCGGTGTACTTCTTAATAGTCACATGGGGCGAGATCAGGCTAAAATATAAACAGATAATTTAAATAATTTCCTCCAGCAAGAAATATATATTTTATAGTGGTTACGGATTTAGTTTATTTTGTTATTCTATATGCATATAAAACAAAGTCGGGTTAGTCACACAATTTATAACTCAAGAACGTCTGGACCGAGTTTTATGGTCTTTGATTTGTTGCATTTGTCTCCGCCCCGAATAGCAGAATACGAAATTTTAAAAAAATTTATGAAGAAAATTCATTTTTTCATACATCTCGTATGGAACGGCTTTTTTGATGATCAGAGAAGCTATTGACTGATTTCGATGATTTTTTTTTTTTTTTGGTTCGTCTCGGCTTGGAGAGTTCAGTTTGAATATGTCAATTCGACCCCCTCCCCCATTTTTTCTGTTACTACTGTTATGAATTACCGTTCACAATAGAAGATTTGATTGAACTTTGTACTACTCTTATTATTGTTATCATTGGGCAGTTTGTGATGCACTTCATTTGGAAGATTAATATAGTTTTTTTTTTGTTTTTCGATGTATTAATTACTAATGAACGCAATGGAATAATCCAAACTGGGAAAGAGTAAGTATAATATCTGTCGGGTGATTATAGAAATAAGAAAATATTGTACTTATTCCAACCTAAAACGCACATGCTTCTAAACATAAATATCATAAACATAAAAATGAAAATATATATATTGATCGTTCGAATTAAACAATACCATCCCATATATGTATACAAATGTTTCTCTCGCGTTCAATTGTACTTAGCATGTTCACGTGTCGGTAAAATCATCCGCTTTGTTCATTCTCGCACCTGACAACAAAACGAAAAATGTCTTATATCACAAGGTGCTTCAATGAAGGAGGAATCGACCCGAGTGAAAACCATCCAGCAAATAGTTTAACATAAAATAAAGCAAATTCCTTGCTGCCACGTAAATTAAATTCATTTCAATGTAATTAAAATACTTTTCATTTTGATTTTTGTACATTTATTGAACTTAATTCATTTTGAGTATTAATTTTATCTTAATAAAAAACTGAATTTAATTCAGCTAATAAGTTATCACAACATTTATTAATTCTGAGGCGGTACGAAGTTCACCGAGTCGGCTAGTATGTGATATATGTGATATACATATGTGATATATGTGATATATGTGATATATATATGTGTTGGTTTAAATTTCTTTAATTCGCGATTATTTGTATTTGAGTTTGTAATTTTTTATTAATATTTATTACTAGCAAATATAAATTGATAAATAAATACCAAATGAAAAATAAAAAATTAAACGCAACACACAGTTAATATTAAGTTCCTATTTATATAAGTAGGATAGAAAATTATATGATTGATAAATAGATGTTTGTTTGTAGACTGTTTTTTTTTGGGGGAGGGGGTAGCCAGCAAGGACATTAGCCCAAGAAATGGGAGTAAAAAAATCAGGTTTTTATGCTACGTAAAACATTCAACAAGAATGCGGCAAGCGCTTGGACGACCGAAGGAGAAGAAAGGGAAAGAATAAATGTAGCGCAATAGGGAGTAGTAGCACGCTTTGATAGTCTGATAGAATGTTTTTTTTAAAAATGTTATTAATTATTTTTGTACTTGCTTCTATTATTTTCCGTGTCATGTAGTTAAAAAATGTTTTCTAAAGTTTCGGATTAATTAGTTTTTAAATGTAAATATTTCCACATTTAATTTTTTTAGTTTTTTGTTCGTGATGAAAGTATAAAATCGGAAGTTGATGAAAATACAGTTAATTAGTTTTTTAATTTCAATTCAAAATTTTGAGGGAGAATTAAAAATAAGCAAAAATCCCATCCGTCGCCGCGGAGAAACTCGCTATCACCACCTGGCGGGGGGGGGGCAAAGCATTTTTAAAATTGCCGCGTCGTATAAGTCGAACCAAAATGATGATGGTCGTGTTAAGGACGGGAATCGATGTAATAGTAGGAATTTCAAAAGATATCAGTTCTACAACTTTTTCTAGAAATTCGGAATATAAAAGGCGAAAGTAAATCGGTAAAAGAAATGGGGAAACAAAGGAACGCTTGCTCCCCGCAACGATATTAGTAAAAAAGGCGAGACCAATCCTGTCTGAATATTCGCAGTTAGTCTCCCACGAATTATATATCGAAATAGCGTTAATCTTTTTTAATAGATAGGACGGCTGCCTTTTTTCTTTATACATTAAAAATGTTAATTGCGGAGCGAAACTGTTGTTAATGAAACGTTACGTAAACTCGGTATTAACAAGCAAACAAGATAGAGCCGAATCGATTTGTTACCGCGTGGAGGAGCGGTTTCCCGTTGGCCATTTTTCATTATTTACGTAGAGTTCGACGGAACTGTTCGAGACATTGTATACCGGCAATGTTGAGTTTTTTGTTAGATACCTACTTATCGATTACCCTCATGTTCACAATCTTCGCTACTTTTACTTTTTTGCGTTCAAGCGTATTAAGCGGGCTCCAGCTGCAGCCATTCTGAAGCCAGCACAGCGATATCCAGTTACGGTTTGTCCGTTTAAGAGCCGCATGAGTCATGAACTCTCGTTTCGAAGTGTCCGCAACTTTGTTTTTTGTTTTTTCCGGTCAGATTCTTTTATCATTTTCAAACTTAAATAGCAATCGCAATGAAACTGTCACTGATTGGGTGCCGCTTATTCCATCGATTGATGATCGACAGTTTTTTTCGAATACTCGACGTACAGGTAACAGTGGTAGCGGTAATTCGGTAGCGAAAAGATGGACTAAGGAAATTGCTGATGGCGGCGGTTTTGCTAGCGAATTCAGCAACGTCAATAACGGCCAGTTACCGTTACCGGCGAATGATGGTAACTCGCAAGGGTTCTCTTCGACGCTCGATGACAGTTCGTATTTTCCGACGCGCGAAACAGGAAGCTGCCGAAAAAATCTGCTTACGATATATCTGCAGCGAAGCAAATGTTCGTACACGCTGAGCTTGAACCGGAATCTCGAACTGAACGTGAAAAGTTTCGTCCGATACGGCGAAAGTATACTTCAGTCTACAGTTTGCGTTCTGCAAGTATACTCTGTTGGCTCGACACCTAATAACGTAGCCATTTCGTTTGTTCCGAATGAACGAAAAGGTTACGATCGCCGAAATGACGATTTTACGTCTTCAACTTATTCTGCGCACGACCTTCAGTGGTTACTTCGTTCGGTGAAGCTGTTCTCCGTGATCGAAGGCACCGTTAGTCGACTCAGTTATCAGTTAGTCAAATTAATTTATTAATTTTTTACCACTTTTCGCGCTCAATCGTCAGCGAAAAATGCGTATTTATACTATAGAGAAGTATTTCTCGGTACTATTTATTTAATAAAAAATGACGAAGTACGCAAAACACAATTAATAATTTATAATGGTATATCATCTGACTAATTACAGTTAGATAGGAGCACGGCACTAAAATGAAATTAAAATTAATCAGTTAACGATGACAAATAACGAATATTAATTATTGTCCATCATTTTAATTTTAATACCACCGAAACTAGAGCTAGCTTATTTATAAATTATTCATTTTAACATTAGATGAAAAATAAGGGCCATTTTTAAAAAAAACCTTGTTTTGAGAAAAACGCATTTTAAAGTTTCACTTTTATCTCATTAGTAGATTAATAAAGTTAGGGCTATGAAATTTTAATATGTCACAGCCTCGCCAATTCGTTGCAATTCCTTTAAAAAAAATTTCCAAAAATTTCCATAGGGAGCGCTGCTATGAACGTTTAAAAAAAAAACTCCAAAATTGCACCTCTTAGAGAAAACATTTTCCTGACATTCTGCCGCTATTTTTTCGAGTTCTATGTTGAGTTGTAACGTTACGCTTTCTTCAGAAAACAACTCTTTGGTATGTTTTTTCATGTTTTTTGTTGAAGTAATCAAATTCTAGAAATAATAAATTTTGCAAAAAACATTAATTTTCAAAAAAAATATTCTCAAAGGAAGATCCTTTTCTCTAAGCGTAACTAATCAAATAAATTTAACAAATTCTCTTTAAATTTAAAAACTTCTTCTTCGGTTAGGGACTTGAATAAATCTTCTACATCTTTCTTCTTCTTTTTTTTTTTACTATCAATGCCCGGAGCGGGTGCAGGATTTAGCGTTAAATTTTCCAAGTCTGTAATATTCGGTTTCGAAAATTTGAATTTGATCCACTGTAAGATTTTGAGGTGTATACAAATTCTCCATCGTACAATATTGTTGGATTTTAAAAGCAGTTGCATGATTACTCTGGATTATTTAAAAAAAGATCCGGAAGTGTTGCGTTCCATGATTTCAATGTGGATCTATCGAAAACCATATTGAATAGAGATGGTATCTTTCGGAGTGCAACCAGGTATTCCCAGTATGTCCGTACATCAACTACGCGAGATACCTTTTTGGCTTTTTTTCGGAAAAGAGCAAAAATGCGTGGTCACATTAATTGAAACTATGGCTGCGGACAGGATAAATATGCTCAACTTCTACACCATATTCTTCTAAATAATTTTATAATAATCATACTGCTTCAAATGTACCTATTCAAAATTCTGCTGTAGGTGTCGACGTACGTGTTTCGAAAATAGCAATACTCCGTGTATCAAAAATTGGCCTAGTGCGCTTTATACATTCGACAATGAACTAAAAGTTGGTACGATGATAAAGTTGTTCCCGAATGGGCGATTCAGAAAATCGATTCTCCCTAAAAGGAGAAATTTGTACAAATGTTATTCCTCAATTGTGTTTTGACATTTTATCGAATAAATATTATTTAAAATCTTTCTCCCGCTAATTTCGTTTGTTTTTCAAAGCACCAGCACCACGCTATTTATTGTTGCAGCAACATTATAAATCTTTACGCGGAGTTTTGCAAACAATTTACGAGCTGAAAATAAATTGGCAAATAAACTAATCTATTCTCATCGCTACCAAAAAGAATTTCCCACGGACTCGTTAGTTAAGAAGGTCGTGAAGGATCATATACGAATATTAAGGAGGATTCATTTTGTTGATGGGAAATTATGGGATTTATCAAAAACTGATATTTGCCATTTCAGCGCCCGTATTTTGAACGAACATCGACGTAGTTAAATAATTTCCAACGTAAAAAACCGATTTTCGTTAATCTCACATGTTTCCGTACCATTTTAAATTCGAGCTTTTTTGAAAATCTCGTTTTTTTAACGAGCGCACACGTTTTAAAAACAACTATTAAAAATTCTGAATTATTAACCGGCATAGTTAACGGGTTTTCCAAAATAACTATTCATAGTTTTTTATTTTTTTTCCATACATAAATAATACATTTCCATTTACATCAGTCGTATGAAAAGTTATAAAAATATAATAATTATTCGCTGACACGCAGGCAATAAATTAATTTTATAAATTAACGTTTTTATAATGCTTTTATGATTGACCCATAAACACGATAACTATTAAAACCATCTCTGCTTACCGCTTTTAACGTAGCGCCGTGATTTATTAAATCTTCCTCCGCAGAAGCCCCTTAATTAGGCATGAAAACAGTATAACTTCGCGCAGTTATTAATTTTAATGATTTCAAGCAAACAGGCAAACTTTATTGCGAATAATATAAATGACTCTAGATACAAAAACGCATTACATAAAATCTATACAGAAATGTTTCACAAAAATCGTGCAAAATTTTTGTATAACGTTTAAAATTGTCACACCGTCTCTTCTATAAGCATTATAGAGGACGATCATCTGGAGGAGATGTTTCGGTGGCGACGGATTCAATATAAATAAATTAAACTTTCAAGAGGGGGATGCATTTCAAAATTTCTTCGCGAATATTTATTCTATTTTTCTATAGGTTATTATGTGGAGATAATGATCAAGACGACGAGAAAAATACCGTTTTTTTTTTATCCGAATTTTAAAAACTACTCGAAATTGGGTTTTAAAAAAGGGAAAAAATATTAAATTACGCCGAGTTTTCTTAAAATATGAACGATTAATTAACCAAAAATGCACATTAAAACTGAATTTAAAATATCCGTAGTTTCCGCAAACAATAAACTACTACTACGTCATTTAGAAAAAACTGAAACATCGATTAAATATTCTATAACTATATTAATTGAAGGCAAATTAAAAATATTAAGTAATTATTTACCTTTTTTTTTTCTTTTTTCCTACGCTGGGCGCGCCAGCGGCCTTGACCCAACAACATGAAAAATTAAGAGTTATAACTAAATAGCCCGGCGGTCAGAAATGGAAAAGACAAAGGACAGCAGCAATGGAATAACTGAAGGCAATGGGAAGAAAAGAATATAGGTAGCGTTAAAGGGAGTAGGAAGACCCAAAACTAGAAGTTGGGCGTAAAGAAAGGAGCGTTCGTTAGAGAGTGCGGAACATTTGAATAGGATGTGATTTGAGTCACAAATACAAGAAGGCTCACAAGCGTGAAGAGAGCAGAAAGGAGAAAGAGCTAAAGAAAAACGAAAGCGAGAAGAGGCGAGTAGAGAATGATTGATTCTAAGCCTAATTAAGGAAACAACAGTGGAACGACGACAGGTAGGAATAGATTGAAACCAAGGCAGGAATAATTATTTACCTAATACTATTTTTTGTTGAAATCGAAAAATTCACGATATGGATTTTATTAAACCAAGCGTGAGTGCATATACATAGTACGGTCATAAGTTTTGTCAGTAAAATTTGAACGCGTGAAAAAAAACAAGTTCCGAGTGTAGAGAAATGGTAACACTGCCTAAATGTAGTGTATATGATTAGTATTCGGTAACCACGGCAAAGGGTCGGTAGACTGCTTGTATGAAGCGAGTATGTCATAGTGAGGCATTTATGAAAAAAGTGTTGCGGTAATCGCATTATTTCAATGTGGTGTGCAGCCAACGAAGATTCATATAGCCTTGGTATCAATGAAAGGCTTGTGTTTCGTACAATTGCAAGATGGAAATTAAACAAACTCGATGATCGGGTCAGATCAGGCCGTCCGCGTCCTGTACGAACGAAACAAGCGATGAACGCTGTTCGTACAAGGATAATGCGCAATCCTGTGCGGAAGCAAACAATCCTATCTCGAGAGATGAATCTCGCTCTTCACACTGTATCGTGCATTTTGAACGAAGATTTAGGTCTTTGCGCGTGTAAACGATACGCTCGACACCTGTTGACGGCGAAATTAAAAGAAATTTGTTCGAGCTCGGAATTTGTACGGCAGCGGCACTTATCGCGATATCCTGTTCACAGATGAAAAAATATTTACTGTGCAAGAGTCGTTTAATAATGACACCGTATAGATGCTAAGTCGTCTATCGAAGCACCGGATAAAAAAGTACCTTGCGTTCAACGCGGACATCATCCGGCTTAAGTCATGGTATGGTTGGGTGTCAATTAGAAGAAAGGTTTCACAGACGTTCCCTTTGGCCAGGCTGGTGTACAAAACCTCCGCTCTTGTGTACCAAAAAATGCTGAACGCGGTGGTTAAACCTTTGAATAGGAAAATGTTTGAGGCATGCCGCTGGATTTTTCAGCAAGATACAAAGCGAAGACGACCCAAACCAGGCTTCAGTACAATCTTCCCGATTTTATCAGAGCAGAAGACTGTCCAAGTGATAGCCTCGACTTAAATCCGTTAGATTACTGTCTCCGGAAAAAGATAGAAGCGGTAGTATGCGCAAAAAGTCATCGAAATGTCGACGCACTCAGGAAATCTATCGGGAAAACTGTAAAGAATTTTCCATTGGACACGATTCGTAATTTCATAGACGAATTGGGGTCTTCGTAAATGTGTTGCTGCTGAAGGGGCGGACATTTTGAATAATTTGTATGTAGTTTTGTAGCTTTTTTCATCCACTTTTCGAAAATACAATTTTTATTAGGTCTCCGTTACTCCGTTATGTCGTAATTCGCGTTTAAAGTACTGACAGAACTTCTGACCGTACTATCTATATTCAGGAATAATATACCGATCACTATTTTACCGATCATCCATATTAAATTCGTAGATGTAGAAATTGCAAAAATTAAAGAGGTACTGCACAAAGATAGTTCGATGTCACGAGAATTTATGCTTTAAATTAAGTAAGAGCGCGTGACAAAGTTTTTCAGTTTAAGTTTATTATTTGCCATTATAATCTGAAGTAACAACGGCTATATTTTCAACTTAAAAAAAAAAAAACTTTCTTTTACAACGAAGAAAATATTAACTTAAATATTACTATAATACACAATAGTTTACACTGTACTCTAACTTTTTCTACCACCACACTCTCATTAATTTTGATATCGTCTGAAGTAATATTTTCTATTACACTTAATATCGTATCTGAATGTAAACGCCTCTCCTCCTATAATCCACATCGGGCACATTCTCACAGTACTCCCAATAAGCAAAAAGTCATAAAACTTTTCTTTCCTTCTATTAGTTCCACGGTTAGTTGTCTTGCACTTTCACCAGTCCTATTATTCGTTGTATTCAAGATCCCCGTGTAATATGGTTCACAAGTTTCCATCCATTTTTAGAATACATTTAATGTGTCCGTCTTTCTCTTTATTTTGAAAGTTGTAATACGCTTCCTCTTCAACTGATCGCGATTATAAATTAATTGGTAAGTGTTTTTCAGAGAAGTAATCCTGTTTTTAGGAATGCGCTAAAGTATAACGGGCCTTCACTTGTGTTATCGAATGGAACATCCATATTAGTATCCGTATTGATCGATGGAATGGTTAACTTTGCAATGGATGTGTTCACCTACATGCCGACGGTTTGTTCTGATAATAATAATAATAATAATAATAATAGAACAAGTAATAACATCGCTTAAAAAAATAAGTATATTTTATAATAAAACCGATATTGTCTAAAAAATCATTGTCATTTTTAGATTTTCACATATTTCGAATTAATGATTAATTTTTTTCCTATGTCAATATAACATATTGTTTTATTATTAAAAATTATTCTTTGTTATAAAGGAAATTTTAAAGTTTATTGAAAGTTTTCGCGCCTCGTTAGCAGGCCCGCCACAAGGGGGGACAACTGGGACAAATTGCCCCGGGCCCCAGATAAAAAGGGGCCCTCCTAAAAACCTAAAAAGTTAAAAACCCCTTATCCCTACGGTTTTAGTCAGAAACCACTTTCCGACGCAGAATCCAAATGAACTATTAAATTAGAATCATATTTACTAATAAATTTCACCATTGATAAAAATAAACCACAATTTCCGTGTTCAACAGTACATTTTACGCCTCGAAATGGTAAATTATTCTCAGCTAAAAAAAAGTGTAACATCAATCAAGCTTTTTCGCAATTTTTCTTTTTCCTCGCAAATATTTTGTTCAAGATCCCTGATGTAATTACAAGATTATTCTTTCAATCTTTCCACAAATGATAATTATTAATGTGCCGCTAGGAGTTACTTTCATGGCTTGGAACTTTTTCGTACAATTTTCTCCAATTATCATTATAACCGCTACCTTCCATAACAAAGATGTACTTGATTTTGAATCAACTGAACAAAATAACTAGCACGGAAAACAAAACAGTCCAGTCATGGAGTAACTCCAAACCAGAATTGATGGGAGTATTTTATTTTTTATTTTATTTTTTAATTTTTTCCATTAATGTTATTATTTATTTATTTGCAGAAGTACTTGGTTAGTGGGTTTTGAAAAATATTTAATGTTTTTTTTTAATTTTAAGAGGGCCCCAATCATATTTTTGCTCGGGCCCTTAAAGTTCATGTTGCAGGCCTACCCGTTAGTATAAATAATCGTGATAAATAATTTAGCAAAATAAAATTCATTTTTATCTTCTACTTTTTACATCTGCGTTTTTTTTTATTTTCGTAAAATGCGTATGAAAAAAAGATTACTTATCGCAATTATTTGAATCAGATTTTACATTCGAAATGTTAATAAACGTATAAAAATCATTTTAATTACTTGTGTTTAATTGAATGACAAATTAATTGCTTTTATTATAATCTCGGGAAAGTAATATCATCATCGTCCTACATATTTTGCTTAAAGTCTTTTTGGTATCTTACTGTTAGTCACGACGTTATCTCATCTTCACTTTTTTGCACTTTTTTATTTTATTTCCCAGCCTTAAATATTCTACTTCGTATTACACGTATACGATATATTTGTCTTTTAACTTTATCTTATATTCCTTTTTTTATTTCACTTTACTTTTATAATTACTTACTTCATTTATTGTGTCTATTTTCTTTCCTTATTTCCTTCTCCCATTCTTTTTCTAAAATTCTTTTCAGCATATTTTCTCACATTAAATATGTCCCATCCACTTTTTGCAAAGTTATTACCTTCTTTCTCCTGTTAATAGCTATTACCTTCTGCGCTGCGTGCTGATATCTTAAATCATTCTTTTTTCTTTCCTGGTGGCGCCCATGTACTATTTTTAACTGCAATGGTCGTTACAGCACATGGGCCAGGGTGAAAAGGCTACTTCATAATTTACCTAGTAAGCTGTTGATTGTAAGAAAAACGAGTAGCATTTGTATGCGCGTTGGGTCATTTGACAGTATAGTTGAAGGTGGAACACCGGCAAAAGCGGAGCGGGTGAACGCTGCACATTGCTGTAACAGGTGTTTCACCGAAGTATAAGAAGAGCCAGAACAGAAAGGGCACGTGGGTGGGGAAAGGGTACCTTCATGTACATAGTTGTGTGAGACCAACGTATGCCCAACCCGCAACCGATTTAACACAGCATATTCCCGACGCGTAAGGTAAAGAGAAGGAAACCATGGATCAGATGTAAATTTTATGCTTTACATAAAGGATGATTTCCTTTGCCACTGGCTGATCAACTCAGCCATCATACATTCACGGAAATAAACCTTCATTTTGCATATTGGCGGCGCTGCAAACGGCATTGGTGCAACCAGAGCTGACTTGGACGCCAAGTCAACTAGCTCGTTGCCTTGAATTCCCATATGACTCGGAACCCACAAAAGCGTTACCTGATTTCTTGCTTGATGGAGCACTCTTTCATGGCCAAGATATCCATGTTGTTCTGTGAGGAAATCGATTTTAGAAAAGCCAAAGAGTCAGTTATTAAAAGTATGCTTCTATCCATACATCCGGTCTGCAAACAAGCTACGAGGCTACTGTATATGGCATACAATTCTGCTTCCTGTACCGAGCATTAATCATTTACACGGCGAATTTCTTGGTTATCTCTATGCAGACAACACCTGTGGAAGTTAACACATGAAGTTTTGGAAGAGGAGAAATTTAGCCCATTGTGTACAGCCTATTTCTTTTTTCATTTTTTATATTAATTTTTTATTTCAATAAGAGAAAAAAAAAACTGTCCAAAATTTTTTTACTGATAACACTAAAAATCGTGTCAATAGCTACTAAACAAAAAAAAAGAAGAAAATCGTTTAATAAACAGGGGAGAAAATAGTACCGAACGGTTTTGTCTTTGCTTATTTATATATAAGATCCTCAGAATGAATAAATGTTGTGTTAACTTGTTAGCTGAATTAAATTCAGTTTTTTATTAAGATAAAATTAATACTCAAAATGAATTATTAAATTCAATAAATGTATAAAAATCAAAATGAAAAGTATTTTAATTACACGTGGTAGCAAGGCATTATTTCCCTTAATAACAAAAACCGGTATAAATTTACTTTCAAAAATTAAAGTAAATTACTTTGGAAACGTTTTTTCGGACTATATCATTAGCTAACAACACGGAGTACACACTCAATTTATATACTTTTTAATAAAGTGTGTACTCTGTGCAGTTAGCTGATGATGGGCTATCCACGAAAAAACGTGTTTCTAAAGTAAATTAAAAGTAAATTTATACCGATTTTTAGGATTTCATACACATATAATGTACGGAATAATCCGAATAAGATGGTTCAGAAGCGACAAAAATATTCAATTATACAATAGAGTTCGGAAACGGTTTGACTTATCAGAATTGCATCATAAATTACAATTAAATTTCTATCTATGACAATTTAAAACTTTAAGCTGAGCGATTAACCTGGGCGGATCTAGAATATATAATATGGAATTTAAAATGACCTCAAAAATCACCCTTAAAAAATTCATAACTCATCACCGGATAACCATTTAAAAGCAAAATTCAAAATATAAAACAAACCACAAAAGCCCTTTCATAAAATTCAAAAAATTCGGTTAAAAAATCATTTAAACCCCCCCTTTTGAGCCAAAAACAGCAAAAAAATGAATTTTCTCATTATTTTTTTTTTAAATTTCGTATTCTGTTATTCGGAGCGGAGACAAATCCAACAAATCAAAAATCATAAAAATCGATCCAGCCGTTCTTGAGTTATAAATGGTGTGACTAACCCGACTTTATTTTATATATATAGATATGAAATTTAGAACGACCTCAAAAATTACCCTTAAAAAATTCATAACTGATAAATGGTGTAACTAAACTGACTTTGTTTTATATATATATATATATATATATATGCATACATATTATTGTGTGCTCACACTTTATATCTCAAGAGTAAGAAGCCTTTGAGCTATTATCAAGCTATCTCACGGTGGCTCGGACCGCCGTGTCCATTCCGATTATCTAATTTGCCCAGGGTCTCGCGTATTCACAAATAAAATATGATAGTTAATCGAATAGCATATTCTTATATGTATTCTAGTGACGTTAAAACACTTAACTTCTCGGTGACTAGTTTGTAACTTTTATTATACTATCGAACATAAAAATAATATACACGAGTAATCCACGACAAACAACAATTAATAAATATACGTATAAAAATTCTTCCGGCAAAATAAATCTAATTAAAAGTTCACGCGTGTGCGCCGATCATGCACACGCTTCGACAATGGTAACTCTTCTTTTTAGAGCAAAACGGATACTACTAATTGACGAACGAACGAAAGACTCGCGAAAACCCAGGTAGTCAATCAGCTGTCAGTACTGCCCGACCAGTCGCAACGACACATCATGCTTATCATACGCGTAATTTTTGGCAAAATTACGTCGCTTTAGTCGGGCAGTGTATCCGCGTCTAGCCTTAGTTAATTTTACGTTATTATAATTGTGTTGGTACGGCATCGGAATTATATTCCAACTTCCCAACCGTTCGAACCATTTAATCAGCTACTTTACTTTACTCGGTTCGAACATTACGAGAGAATTATATACGAAATACTATGCTGTGTTGATCGATAATAAATAAAATAAGGAATATAAAATTTAATCTATGTTTTTCATTTCCCACAGCATAGTAAAGCCAGAATTCCAAACACAAAATCAATATTTTACTCATGTTACTCACTGTAGGCTCATGACAATATATACGTATATGTATAAACTTGATCCTTCGGATCTTGCCATGAAGACACTTCCATGACTCCCTTCTGATAATTTTTCTATAATACTTTGGAAGAGAAAAACTTCAATTGCCTACGTTGTTCTTAAAAAAAAATGAATTTACGGCGAGATAGCAATTTATTTCCATTATAATAGGAAAAAATTACATAATGATGAATTCTTTCAATGTGGTTTCTCCCGAAAATGAGCATGCGGATAACTTCAACAACCACGAAAACCTTTCCTCCTTTAAATTAGTAATAACAAAAATGCAACTGGATTTTTATTAACCCAACATAAGAATGGCATAATTATTTACATATAATATATATAATTTTTTTTCAGTGTAAAGTAGCCGTTATATTTTAAAAATCAGTAAAATTTAATGCCTAGTTTTATTATGCGGTAACCAGTTGATAACTTAGATAAAAAGTAAGCTTAAAAATACATAATGGTGCAGCGAACACCGCTTAATAGTATGAAATAATAAATCCAAAAATTTCCATAAATTGCGCTTAATTTTGAAGTATTCAAACTTATTACAAAGGAGAGCATGAGTTATAAATAAAACGCTTACATATGAAGTTTGATGAGAAGTTTAATATATGCAATTGAATATACATACGTGAAATAGAAATGACAGTACTTTTAGAATCAATAAATTCCAGCGACTGTATAATGATCACTATGATACTAATTGTAAAACTTATATCTTAAAAATACAGTAAACGTTACATCTACATATTTTTTGCGAATATTAAGCCTATATTTTTTTAGCTTATATAGGGAAAAACAAAATTTTTTTGTTAATCAATTTATAGGATCTCAAAAAATTTGTTTTTACAAAACAAAGCGACTATTAAATTGCTGTATTGTTTGTAATATGAATGGCAAGTTTCCTAAAAATGTGCGTATAAAATAAATTTTCAAGCATACTTCACTAATCAAGGCATTATTATGATCACTTCCGCAATCCATTCCAAATGTTTTTTATAGTTGATCTCCATCTTCTTTTTACAAGAACATAATCGATTTGGTTCCTGATCTGCCCATCTGGTGCAGACAAGTGTGTAACCGCCGTTTGTGATGCTTGTAACCCGAGTTTGCTGCAAATAACTTGTTTTGCGCATAGAAGTCGATTAACGTTTCTCCTCTCTTATTTCTTTCTTCCATACATATCGGCCCACCACTTCTCGTAAGCGATTGTCGTTTTTTATTTTCCCCATATCTTAGCATCGAAATCGCCTATAATCAATAACAGTTCTCTATTCGGTATCTTCTGAATTGTATTTTCGAGCTTTTTGTAAAATTCTTCTATTTCCTTGTCTGAATGTTGTACTGTTGGGACATACACTTGTATGAGGTTTATATTAACCGGTATGGCTTTTATTTTAATTACCATGCAATCTGTAACTATATCGTACCCTTTTACAGCACCTTTTAAGCGCTTATTAATTATTATTGCTACCCCCCCCCCCCCCCCCCCCCCCGCGCGTTCTGTTCCTTTTTGAGTACTTGAACATATTATTAAATTCCCGTTGGATGACTTGAAAGGTCCACTTTGTCTCCAATGTGTCTCGGCTAAAGCTGCTGCTGCTATATCTTCCGTGGTGCTTTCTAGTATACTCAATTTTCCCAGCTTGCTTAGACCTTCAATGTTCCACATTGCTATTTTTATTTTGACGGTTTTACTTTTTACACGTTTATCATTCTCCTTACATCCAGTAGCATATTTTCCATAAAGAGGCTGGATTTTCTCCTCCCTATGGCCAATCGTCCATTTCACACCTACGGCCCCGGAACCGCAACGTTGATCGTCAATTGAATCGTATGACATAGTTGTATTATTTATGTTGTTTTTCATCAGGTTTTCATGAGGGTTTTAGTGGTAGGGATGTATCTGTATATATAATGTGTATGTATATGTATATGTCGTCACGATAGCCTAGTTGCTAGAGCGTTTGGCTTCCGTTACGGAAGTCTCAGGTTCGATCCCGGGTAACCGACAGAAATTATTACTAAAAATTAAATTAAAAATACTCACTAGTAGTCACGAATGGCAAACCACCACATATACCATCATATGCACACTAGGCAGTACACGGCAGGCACACCGGAACTGCACTTATAATGCGATAAATCAAACGATTACTAATCAGTTCCAAATGTAATCTTGGCTTCCCGAAAGTTAAAGCACCATCTGGTGAGAGAAATAATTTTCGAAACATTACTAGTGTACCAGTTGGAACACACTCCATATTCCGAAATGCCCAACGAAACGTTGAGTAGTAAACAGCGATGAGACAAAAAGCTGACGTAAAATTATAACAACTTGTACTAGTCGTATTCAGAAAGGCGTCCCTAGTCCGCAACATCGCCTACCCCTAAAACCAGCACCGGTCTTGTCTGGATGTCTCGCGGTGCATTTTCGTTTTGAATCTCACGTTGTTCGGAGGTCTCGACAGCTGTCAGCCGCGAGTACATACGTACATTTATTAATTTATTATCAGAATTATCTGGTATGTTTCGACTGCTCTAACCTGTGACATGTATTCTCTAATATTACTTTATCTTATTTGTCTTGCTGTCTCTTTCTCGTTATTTAAATGATCGCATGTCTTTTTTGCGATCTTCGACATTTTACATTTTTATCTCCGCTAGCAAGTTTTACATCTCGTTTAGTTTGCAATCATTTTTTTCTTTTTGTTGTTGTTTCTTCATTTTCGATAATGACGCAGAGAGCCAATCCAAACCATGCTAATGAAAAAAAAGCAATAAACAAAACGTTAAATTTATCGATTTCGTACAAAAAAAAAACAAAAAACAATAACATCAGAGCGTGATTACAAAACTCTACATTGTAGAGATGTTTTAATGGAAATTTGAAACACATCATTAAAAAAAAAAAAAGAATGCGTCTTTTAAATTGTCATATGTAATAATGAAAATAATATGAAGACACTTATAATTTAAAATATATTATTGGCCCTTCGTCTACGTAGAAACATTAAACTAAAAGTCTAACGTCTAATATACAGCCGCACACAGAAATATCAGATATCTTGGCCCAAATTGACTTTGGGGCGATTTTAGATGTACTGTATTATACATATTTTATAAAGGCGTATACAATTTTAAAGCTTCAGCTTTGTCAGAAATAGTCGAAATACTGATTATAAAATTTCGACTGAACATATTGACAAGTGACGAAATAAAAGATTGTAAAAAAAAAATATTGTGTTTAATATGTTTATAGAGAATTTAATTTGGCACTTTCATTATGTGTAACCTTCTATCCTTTATCTCGGTACAACAGAGACGGAAAAGGCTCTGTTTATATATATATATATATATCGCCAATATTTGTCAAAAAAATATTACGAGTATATAAAGATTAAAGTCTAATAAATCACATCCCTTATATGAAAAATTAATCACCTTATTTGCAACAATAAGCACAAGATATAACAATGAAGATATCCCCTTTAATAATCGACTGAATTAAAGCCAATAAATATTAAAATATGACTATGAAACGATAAATCATCAGTTGGAGTCGAATTAGATACAGAAATAAACAACAAATACAATAATGATGATCCAGTCACTAATATCAGTGTAAAAAAATACTTGACTTCAAGTTTTACTTTAAATATTTAATAAAAATTTACTGAGAAGTAAAAAATAATTATTTGATAAAAGATAATTTACAGTAATTAGGATATTATGATAATTCTTAAACAACATTAATACTTATTGGAGTCAGCGCCAAGTTCAAATTACAATAATATTTGGGAACAATTTAATGAGCGTAACAAAATCACTCGTTTTCTATAAGCCAAGTACTGAAAACGTCAGGAATATTTAATGCGGTTTTTAATTATTGTTGCAATTCGAATTTAGTGTATCGAAACTCTAATAAGTATTGACGTTTAAGAATAATCATGATTTCTCCTTTATGCATATTTTACTGTAAAATACATGTATATGGTCAAATATCTTTTACTTTTTAGTACATTTTAGGTTATCGGAGTATATCTTAAAGTTGGTATTTTTTTTAACAATTTCATTTTTCAGTTTTTACTGTAAATATTTTTAAGTTATAATACGGATAGACCAACCTAAAATGATGGTGCGTCCTATATTGTATAAAGCTCAGTATTGATTTAAGAATATAACGTTCAAATTCCGTCAGTGATAATCTTGTACTTCGAGCTTGAAGGGGTTTCAAATTCGTTATCTTTATTCGAATCCACACATCCCCATGGGAAACCTAACATGATAACATTTTAAGCCATTCTCGTTTATCGCCGCTTTAATTTTAAAATTGTAGGTGTCCATATTTCCTTCGTATTCTATTTAAAATTTTTTAGCTACTTCTTATTTAGTTATATCATACAAAAAAAGTATATGTCTAAGGAAACTTTTTTTTTTTTTTAACGATTTGATAATTACTCAGTCGGTCGTATGGGACCACCACTAACTGATACAAGTTTCTAATAAACAAAGATTCGTTCAAATCACTTCTTACAGTTAAAAGTTATACGCAGCATTGTAAACACGTAATATATCCGTCAATTATGAGCTTGTGAATAGCGTCCGGCCGTTTCAGATTCGTTTTCTTTATTCGAATCTAATATTTATCTTTATAATTAGCACGAATAATAATTTTTTGTCTCATTAAAACTGTTTTTTCCAAAATTTAAGTTTCCACGGTAAATTGATAATATTTTAAATCAAATCAAATCAAATCAAATCAAAGTATATTTACAAAAGTTGCGTTTGTTATATTACTAAAACCATTCTACCTCCTTTTTTTAACGTTCAATATTAAAAAGACTACTGAATATCTGTGGTCACTGATACTCAACGGTGTACTTACATGGTATCATCACTAATTGGTACTTTGAAAAAAGCAGGGAATCATTAAAATTTGTCTAATACGAAGACAAACATAAAAAAATAAAATAAAAAAACATACGCGAATAAAAAGAAAACTCAAACGCCAATTATGAAAAAAAGTGTATTCAGCTGATATAAAAGATAACATAAACGGGGAGCTTCTGCAGCTACTTTCTATTTAAATGTAGGCAAATGATCATCGAATTCACCGTATAAGCGGAGAAAGCGTGACCTACAATGTTAGAATGTACGCCATATATAAAACACTGAAACTTACAAAGTATATCGCGTTATCAAACCGTATGACGGCGTTGCGAAAATTGTAAGATAATAATTTTTAATGAATGCTGGATAATAAAACATTAGAGGTAAAAAATGAATAAAATAAGAAGTACGGTTGCTTTCTAACCTATTGGTCTAATGGGAAATGAGTTTAAACTTTCAAAGATTATTACTCTAAATCGAGTGATAGATGGAGAATGGACTGGATTTAAAGAAAAACTGGATAAAAATGGGGAAGTTTTTATAAGGAAAATGGTAAAAAAACGGGTCGATATAGTCCTATTGGATGTTTTTATACAGATAAGTAAAAAACCTGCGGTTTAGCAATACCACCCGGGACTGTATTGCTACCAACGGCGCAACAAGCGGGGGGTCCAAGGATGCCAAAGCACTCATTCAATTGTGACGGGCACGCCCGGGATTAACGTTTTAATTTAACACTTATTGACTCTACGTAATCAAATTATCGTAAGACCCTATTTGAACCGTTTAAAATAATTAATGAAAACTGAACAATTAATGAAAAATGAATATATTTAACACTGGCGTCATATTTGTAATTTTGGAAAAGTTGTTATCCTTTCTTTTTTTTTTATTTTTAGTAGTCGATAAGACATTTGAGCACCCACTTGCATCCTTAGGTTGTTGCGCCCCTGATTACTACAGTTTGTAAAATCAGGTCAAGGTATTTTACCCGGTTTATTTAAAACGTCTAAGTTTAGTTGAACATAATTAGTATGAAAATTGCACGAAGCAAAGCTCACTGCTTCACCCACAAAAGTACGAGAAGTGTAACGAACAGAAAGCAAAATTAATTAAAAAGTGTATTCAAATATACAAAAACCTTCCCAACATCTATAGACGAAATGGAAGTAAAGCTTTTTTTATGGCTCGACAGAAGTAAAGCCAAAAGGTGAAAAGCTCGAGCATTATAGTATTTATACATTCTACATACACACACACACACACACACATATATATATATTAATTACAACGTAATTCTTAAGCTACCCCCATTAGAAAAAACGTTCAAAAAAATTTTTAAATTTTATGTAACGTTTGTTATATTTTAATTTTTACCGACTCTATATATATATTAACTAGCTGAACCCGGCAGACGTTATCCTGCCAGTGTATATTTATTTATTATTCTATATACGTATCTAAAATGGATGGTCTGTATATTATAATGAAAAATCTATAAACCTTTGTTGTAAAATGTGTAAAAATGAAAGATTTATAATAATTTATTATTATTATTTTTATTATTACAGATTTACGATAAATTATAACTTTTTTTTATTAAATGAAAAATATATTTTAATTAAACGACTTTAAAAAAGGAGGAGGTATTCAATTCGACTATATTTTTTTTTCTTTTTTTTTTTATGTGTGTTACCACAGAACTTTCTTCTCGGTGAACCGATTTTTATGGTTCTTCTTTTATTTGAAAGATGGTGTTTCTCATGTGGTCCCATTTAAATTTTATCAAGATCCGACCGGTAGTTTTTGAGTTATCCTTATTAATGCAAGAGATTGAAGCTTTTTGGATGCTTTTCATTCATGATTGCTTTCACCGTCGGGTTAGACTTATTCACTTAAAATACTATAAATTTGCCAAATTACCATGGAAATGTAGCTTTTGATGTTTTTACCGTGGAAATATCTGTTCTTATTAAAATGTTTTAATTTAATTGAATAAAAATGATGCACTAAAAAGTAAAAAATAAAATGCTTTTTTACAAAAAATAAATACTGATACTTGAAGATTTATTATACAAATTTAAAAATGCACTAAAAAGTAAAAAATAATTACTCCCGATAAAATATATATATATATCAGAGTGATCTTAAAGGTGATATCGTAATTCTTATACAACATTAACTTTTTGGAGTTGGCATCAAATTCATATTATAATAATAATTAAAAACTGCATTAAATGTTCATTAAATTGTTCCTAGATATTGTAAAATGAATTTGATGCAAACTCTAATTAAGATATAAATGTTGTATAAGAATTACGATATCACCTTAAGTTATATCACTCTGATATATATTTTTTATCGGGAGTAATTATTTTTTACTTTTTAGTGCATTTTTATTCAATTAAATTAAAATATAACCGAACTAACTTTAAATATCCCAAAAGAAGAAGAAGCCAACCAAGTTTCTAAATGGCATTTCGATTAATATGTAACAATTTAATAAACTAAAAGAATATATTATATATTTCGCAACTAATAAATACTGGCAAGCGACAATATTTGACAGCCAGTAAATACACTATATAGTAAATCGATTTTTAAAGAAACATACGAAATACATATTTTTCCAATTTTTTATTTTAAACTTAATTTTTTTTCCAAAATTATCCTGTTTCAAATTTTTTGTTCGTATTTTCGGATAAATCTATCTCACTGTTCAAAAATTCATTAGAATCTACAGAAAAAACACCTGCATTTTATTGTAATTTTTTTTTTTTTTAGTATTTTCGAAATTTAAATTTTGGACTTTTTTCTCTTGATCTCTGCAGAGTTACAACCAAGTGGGTAGCATAAAAACTTTCTCCGTGAAAAAATACATCTATGTGTCAACTTTCATGGTGATCGGTCAAACGATGTCAGAGTATATCCTCATATATACGTATATCCATTTTTATATATATAGATTACAATGTAATTCTTAGGTCGGCCCCCATTAGATTTTATAACGAAAAAATGTCCTAATTTTATGTAATGAAAGTTAAATGTTAGGATATGATTTTTTGTGGTTATGTTATTATACTTATATGAACCAATTTAGAATTACGTTGTAAATTTTGATCATTTTATATAAAGTGTAGAAGAGAAAGACAGAAATGTATGCAAAAGGGGTCAGGGGGCAGAGCCCTGTGCGAGGCCAAAATGGCCAAGTATACAGTCGACTCGCGATTATCCGCATCAATTGGGCCGCCAGCTGGTCCAGATAGCAAAAAATCCGGACACACCGGAGTTCAAGGTTAAATACGGCAAATTAAATGAAAAAATGAAAATTAACTTATCCTATAAAAAAGTAAATATGAAAATTAACTTACGGTACATTAACTAATTTTTAAAAAAGTCTGCGATTAAGGTCTGTATCTTTCGCTGCATTCTCTTCCTCGCCGATATATGTATCTCGCCACTTGCGTAAATAAATGATATCAGCCGGTGACGCTTCTTCCTGTTGAGTAATGCACTTGAACGCTACTTCGATGTTATCCATATTTTCTTCAACTGGATCCTTGTTGAGTATAGCCACAATATCCTCATCTTCCGTTTCTTCGATTTCGTCGCCGCCCATCCATTCTGTAACGTCATCTGTATTACCCGTTTTACATCCTGGAATATTTTTTATTAGAAAAACAAGCTCCTCGTTGTCTTTTGAATAGTCCAAACCACATTATCAATTTCATCCTATTTATCACTGACTTTATGATCTAATAATATTTTCCACGACCGCACTAATGCTATAGAACTAATTTCTCCCCATCCCGCAGATAACCCCAAATGATAACATCAAGCATTTCAGCTGATTTTAAAGCATCCTAACAGTTCTCATCATTTTCAACGCTTCATATTAGTCTGCTGAAAAGGCGACGTCGAAGTATTTTTTTAAGACCTCTAGGATTCCTCGATCCAGAGGTTGACAAACCGATGTAACGTTTGCTGGAAGAAACATTGCCTTTATATCACCATCTTGTAACTCTTCAGTTGTCGGATGAGAAGGTGCATTGTTGAGAATAAAGATTACTTTTCTCGGTAACTGCCGGACGAATGTTTTGCAACTGCGGGCACAAAATCTTAGTGAAACCAAGTTTTAAAAATTTCACAGCACCTTCATTTGCAGCGAATGTTAACAAATATTCAGATACGTACTATATATAGCTATGGATTTTATAAAAGCGCCTTGGCTTTTTCTTCTTTTTTATTTATTTATTTTTATTTTTTTGAAAAATCGATCCGGATAATCGCGAGTCGACTGTATATATATATATATATATATATATATATATATACTAGCTGTACCCCCACGGCTTCACCCATATATTAATGCCCGTTTAGATCTGTACTTGGAAATTCATTAAAAATTTTTGTTTTATCTGGAATTGTATTTACGTAAAGATTCTTTCTTTCTTTGGGAAACATGTTTATCACCGTCTAACAAAAAATAATCTGCATGTTTCACGTTTAGCTGAAGATTGTAGATTTTTCTATAACCTGTTCGTCGTAATCTAACAAAAAGTTTTGCTCAACTAAACAACACACAGAGCCATCGTTTTAAAGAGGCCGAGTTATTCACACGGTGATCTCCTATAATTACACGTTTAAGAGAACATCTTCACTCATATCTTTCAACCACTCTGTCTCGAGCGTTTTATTAAAATTAATTTATTATCATAAAATCAAAATAACAGTGGTTGAGTAAAGATTTTTATATTTCTGGTAGCAAATTATTTAAAAAAAAGTTAAACGGGTAATTTAAAAAATGTATACGGTGGTTTTGGCCTAAAAGTTCGAATATTTGACATATCAGTTAAATACTCGTATTTTATTTTTATATGTTCCCCATTAAGTCCAATAGTATATTGCTTAAATCTCTTCCAGTTTTTACAAACATTTTGTACAATACATTTTCTTCTACTCCTAATAATTCATTATTATATAATAAATAAGATAGAGACGAAAACAAAGATGCACCATCCCTATCTATGTATTTTACATAATGGGGAACTATTGCATCATCAACACATATTAACTCTACATTCATAATTACATATAACACGAACTTTTTTGTAAACAACAGCGAAAAAATTAATAACGCCATGCGCCAGTGATAAACATGGTAGCATTTCGATTAACATCGCACGATACACAAAAGTCGCCACGAAATAGAGTAGTTGGTGCTCAAAAAATAATAAAATTGTCAAATTTGATTTTTTTTAATTGATAGATTAAATTATTGAATATAACAAATATTTGTGTAAATAATTAAAACAAAAAGTAATAGCCAACAATTAAATTTGTTTTTTTTTAAATTGATTGATTAAATTATTTAATATAACAAATATTTATGTAAATAATTAAAACAAAAAGTATCCTATCTGTTAAGTTGGACCAAATTGCATGTACTTTCAAAATTATATAAAAATCGGTTAAGTAAATTCCGAGTTTATTCTGCACAAACATAAAGACACGGGATTTTTATGTATATATAGATATATATAAAACTCGGCCCTTGGTGCCTCGCAAGGAGCTCCGCCCCTTAACCCTGCCTGGGGACATCTCCGGATCTCCAGCTCTATTACTTCTATACTTCTTATAGAGCGAGGAAAATTGACAGCACCATTCTTTCCGACTACGTAACAAAAAGAAATAAATCTTTATTTACGAATAAATGCAGAAATACTTATATTTCTATGTCATTATATGTTTCGATTTCGAGAACGAGGGACGATATCTCTGTATTTGTCGCTGATCGCTACGCTTCACCCCAATTTCAGACCCAATACAGTGTGTCCCAAAATGTGACATTAAATAGATTTATTTTTTTTGTCGCGCAGTTGAGAAGAATGACGTTGTCAGTTTTCCTTGTTATATACGAAGTATCGAAGTAATGGAGCCGGGGGTGTCCCCTTGTATGGCGCGAAGAGCCGAGTTTTATACATATTAATTACAACGTAATTCTTAGGCTACCCCCCATTAGAAAAAATGTCACAATTTTATGTAACGCTTGTTATATTTTATAGGGTTTCTGTGATTATGTTATTATATTCATATGGACCGATTTAGAATTACGTTGTAAATTTTGATCATTTTATACCAAGTATAGAAGAGAAAGAGATAGAAATGTAAGCAAGAGGGGTCAAGGGGAACAGCCCCTTACGAGGCCAAAATGACCGAGTTATATATACATATATATTAGACAAAAAATTTTAACCAAGAATAAACTGGCTAAATAGGTAAAACCGGGGCACAATTTTTATATTTTTTTCTAATTTAAAAGAATGAGCAAAATTATCATAAAAGACAGCAGGGGGAATCGTAATTTTTACGCAGATGTAAAACCGGACAAGATTTTTTAGACAGTTCGATGGTTTTTTTTTTTTTTAAATGCCTATTAAATGGGAAATGCGAAATTATAGAAAATGTAGTAATTAAACTAAGTCGACGACGGAATATTATTTTGGAATTAGTGTGCTATACAATAACAGCAATAGGTGCGAAAACGGAAACGTTTGCAGGAGAATACTTTTGAAAGAGATTTTTTATTTGCGTCGGCTCGTATGAGGGCTAAAGCGAGATAAAACCCGCACGTATTTCGGTCTCGATGTTTAGGTTCAGCCTGTAACGATAATGCAGTTTAATGAAAGTAGCATGTAGATTACGGACTAGCGCCAGTGCACAATATGCTCGCATTAACACATTTACGAGATGTTGTTCCGGAAGCGTATTCAGTTATAGAATTTTTATGCGAAGTAACCGATTTGGAATTATACAGCAGAGAAACTGATCAATTATTATCGTAGATAGCTCAAATTCGTTAAATGATGCGAGTTTCTCAGGTAAGTTGTAAGTTTTATCTTTTTAAAAATTTAAAAATCGTAAACATTTTCAACTTATAAGGGTTAATTTTAGTGTTACTCATTCTTACTTTCTATTTTGTTCATGTCGTTTTCTTCATTCATGTTTTTAAAACTTTTTAAATGTACCCGACAGTTTGAAATAAATCTATATAAAATGATTTTTAAAATAGCCAATGTATTTTTTTTATGCAAAATTAAGGACAATAAGTTGGATTAAAATGGATTCTTTCGAATTTTCACTTAAAGAACTTTGATTTTTTTTCTGGAAATGTCTGCTCATGGAACACCGTTTATAAATTAACTTTAATTATTATTATGATATGAATAATTTACGGACAACTGCGTTTAGAAAATAAAATGTATTTATTCAAAAATACAACACTTGTATTTTTGAATAAATACATTTTATTTTCTAAACGCAGTTGTCCGTAAATTATTCACATCGTGGTCAATCGCTGCGAAAGTTTTAAACATTTAATTATTATTTCTATGAAAAAAAAAAAAAAAAACTGTCGAAGTTGCTAGCCGTAGGATAGAAGGAGCGAAGAAGAAAAATATTCTGGCAAGGGCTTGAAAATTTGTAGCGCATATAATATATATGTAATAATTAATAGAAATGTGCACTTTTTTTCGCCGACAGTCGCAATGTTTACGTAGCCGCAGAAGCACATGCAATCTAAGATGGAAAACGAACAAATTTTCTTCGTTTTCAGTCTGAATTGCCTCAGTTGGTTTAAAATTATACGGAAAAAATTTGCATCAACTGCCAGCAGTTGATAATCGGCTCAAGCAGGAAATTTGCGCAACCGGTAGAGTTTTAAGTTGTTTGTTTAAGGTTTCATGATGTTAAATTTTATCGAAAAATTATATCGGTTGATATGTCTTTAAAAACTGCAACAACAAAAATTACTCGACTAGTTAGCCTTCGCTAAATAAGCGATACTAACTCCGGACACGAACAGACGTTAACATTAATTGTAGTAAAGATCACTAAATTTATCGCCACTTTTGATAATTTTCTCGATAACCTCAACCGTTTATGTGAACCGTGGAAACCATATAAGAATTAAATCGACCAGAATCATCCGTGTATCAATATTATTACTCTTTACGAATTTATATATTTCGGCGAAGATTCATTATTACTAAATGGATACGAGTATTATTAAATACTCGAATTCTCAATTCCGCTTCTTACTTCCTTTAGCCTGTACAACTGCACTCCACTTAAAATGAATATCAGACGGTTCAACACGTAAAGCTTTTTTTAAACTTCCATTAGAAGCAGACAGCGAACGTTCAAAATAATAAATTAACAAACACTTATTTCGCACCTACAACTTGTAAAACCTATTTAAGTAAGTTTTTTTTGTAAATAATGCTAGAATCACCGAAGATTTACATGAACCTACATCGGAGAGCAAGTTCCGTCAAACTGTCCGTCGTGCTGAAATTAACGTTTTATTAGGTTAGAATTCCTTTTAAAATCGATTTCCCGAGATTTTAAACGACCACGGTATAAAGAAAACGTGAGAAGTCGCGCTGCTACAAGTACCAACCCGTTAGCAGAACATTAACTATTACTGTGACTTCTTCTTCATTATTACATTTTCGCGGATACTTTCAAAGGAAAGTTCCGGTTATCAATTTTTGCTGCGAGTCACCGTAAGCTTTCATATGACAAGAACCGGTTCCAGAAAATACGGTTGCCCGCGTTCCCGAGGACATTTTTACAAGATGGCGCCGTAAATTAATGCTTTCCTTCGAATTTCGCTTGATGTAAAAACTAATCGTTTCATCGTCGGCAGTGCACGTATATCACCGTACTCGGTGTCTCAGTAGTGAAGAATGGCCGAAAACCGTAATATTACACTAGTGTTACAGACTACAAGACTCTTAAAATTTACGATGATTTTGCTACTTATCCGTAACGTGTAACGAAGCACACCAGCGTCATAGATGCTCTACCGGCATTGTGCATCTTTATCCCTCGCAATGTTAATTAAAACGACTATTTATCCTTGTGATAGATAATCTCGCCTTTTGTTATAATAGAACTATGCAGGCATATCCGTTATTTACTAAGAGTCAGGGGTAACTCTGGCACATCGCTAATCTTCCACAGAGTACAAAAGCAAAACAAATGCACCTTTTAAAAAGCAAACTGACACTTCCTGTATCGTCGGCATCCCGTAGTGCATTTAATCTGTAAATTATTGTAGAGATCCAAATAGCAAACGCTCCCGCCGCCCCAAGTACAGCCGAGGTCAGATTTTCTAAAACATGATAATACAGGAATCCTAAATTCGTGCGATATTATTTAATTGTATTTTATTATTATTATTCTCTTTTTCCGGATATTTAGATTCTTCGTCATTTGCTGACGGGCGATAGTTTTCCTATAAAGTAGGTCTGGTATATAAGATGTTTGTAAATTGTGTTTATTTTTTGGAACTCCATTTTCTACTTTTTTTTTTTTATCTTCATAGATTAATAATATAAATCAGAAAGAAATATTCGTACTACAGACTGCTGTGATAGTGGCAATAAATTTCTTTTACTTAATTTCTACCGTTTATACGAAATACGATGCAGCGTGGACGGTTTATACGAAATACGGTGTACCACCAGCTCCTCAGTTACATTGGTATCTTTATCCGTGTCATTCAACTTTCTGGATACCTCGAAGTACAGCCGCTAATAATTTCACTCAAGATTGGATTACGTATATCTTCGAAACCAGCCCTTATAAAAATGAAGGTATTTCTTATATATTCACTTAAACTGTAACAAAAAGTTTTATGCGCGAAGAGAAATAGAAACGCATAAAATGTTTCTCAGAGCAATAACAGTTAGCCTCTAATTGTTCATCATTTAAGGCTATTCTAAAAGATGCGAATTATTTATTTGCATTTAAATATTAAGTATTCATAAGCGAAATAAATAAAGTTAAAAAAAAGGAATAAGAATATATTATTACACCTTTTAATAAAAATGAACGCGTAATAATTAATCGTAAGAGTCAAAAAAGCGAAAGTGACGTTATTAAAGTTAAAATCATCAAAATGTCGGAAACTTTAAGCACTCTGAAAAAGTGATAAATTCATTATGCGTTCCTAATTCGACTACTGTTCTGTTATCTACGACTGTGCCTCCAAATTTTACTTGTCTAAATTATATATGAACCCAAAATTCGTAAATACTCTTTGATTCTAGCCATTCTTACTGAATCCAATAGGCCATCCCTGCCCTTTCGTAGACCTTATTTAAATTATCATTTTCACACTAAATATTTTTTACTTACGCCCTCCTCTTATTCATTATAAAAACTAGTGTTTTACACTTAAAACAAAAAAAATCCCCGTCTTAATTTCTTTTTGCCTTATGCCATCTCATGTAATTACCTCCCATATTTTTTCTTCAACTTTGTCATCTCCATCATCCTGTTTTCTACATTCACTTTCCGAATCTTTTCCCCGAGTAATAATTAAACAAGAATTCAACTTCACTTTTACAATTTCACTCGCATCTAACCATTTTCACTGATGGCTTCAGATGACTCAAAGATGTTGGAACTTTTTTTATTTTTTCAAATTTTATCCCTTATCGAAATAATTTCATGTTCCTTCTTTCTATTCTACCTTTCTGAATGAATTAATGACTCGGACCTCCGTTCCATCGTTTCCATTTTCTTTAATCGCTTCTTTTTCAATTGTTTAATTATTTCCGGCTCCGGGAAAAGTGGAAAAACATTGAAAAGACTTTCAGTTTTTTCCTTTTCTTTCTCGTGTCAATTTTTCTGCAGACTCCTCTACAATTACATTCGCTGTATTCAACTGATTTTTTCAACTTAGGTTGGACAGGTTTAGGAGTTACAAAATTGCGTTGTTTTGGATCGGTACATAAAGAAGCAATATTATTGTACACGATACCACTTCCTTTCTAATTATAAACCACTCGGTGTGATCGGGAGGGCGAATCGTTTGCTAGTGGTACGTTTTGCTGTACACATAGGTGAAATTTTTCCTCTTCCGAGTGGATAAATTTTTTGCAGGTGATTTCATTTTTTTTTTTTTTAAAACTGAAAATAGTGATACTTTATAATACTTATTATGAAGAAAAAATAGCGAATTAATAATGTGATAAAATTAAAATCTGAGAGATAAAATTACGTAATCACGACACTGCACCTGGTAATTGTTATTAAAAATCTTGAAGTTTCGTGTCCCACATTCGCCATTCGACTTTGCTTGCATTCGCAGAAACACTGAATTTTTTACGGGTGAATCGATGAACAACTTCTTCAAAATCTTCGTAGCAATCAAAGTTTGAGCGACTAAATTCTAATTTAACTGGGCCAAAATTTGGCAACAATGAAGCACGTTACATAGAGGCATACGCGGTACAATGGTCTGCTATGGTAGTATTACTTCGCGCAAGCTTTAAACGTGTTTTTCTCAAAAACTACTTTTCGCGCCATAAATTTTTTTTCTCGGCGAACGTCACATATTAATTACAACTCACAATTTTATGTAACGTTTGTTACATTTTATAGAATGTTTGTGCTTATGTTATTATATTCATATGGACCGATTTAGAATTACGTGTAAATTTTGATCATTTTATACATAGTATAGAAGAGAAAGAGACAGAAATATAAACAATATGGGTCAAAGGGCATAGCCCCTTGCGAGGCCAAAATGGCCAAATTATATATATATATATATATATATATATACACAAATGTAAACACATTCATAAAAAAAATACAAAAAATAAATGAGCGATCTTAATTTTTAGTGCAGTACAAACCAGCTTGTTCAGAGTACAAAACTGCACAAATTAACTTCATTTCGACTTTAAAATCTAGTCGTTTATTTACTAATACATTTTTAGAGTAATAATAAGGAGGATTAATACCCGTACATAACGTCTGAAATCTTGTATCTTGTATTAACGGAGAAACGGATATTGCGCTCTTTTATTCAATAAAATTATATGTCTAATAAAAAAGCAAAAGTTTCACTGTGCAACAACTCAACATAATGTGACGCATGCCGGTATTAAGGGGCGCGAAAATAAAAAATAACGCTGTTACAGATAAGATTTAATGATCCGTAAACCAATCAACGTACGGCCAAATTTGGATAAATAACAGAAATAGAACAATATTTGATTGTGGTTGGTGAATACAGAGAAGAATGTCGACCGTTCCGTTAACATTCCAATAGAAAATATGTTACTTCTTGACATAAGGAGACCAATTCTATAAAGCTGAATAGAGAGCTATCAACAACTTTTCCCCCCCTTAAAATATTAAACCAGTTTTATTGTTTGTTTTTTTTTTTAAATATTGCCCAAGTTGAAAAAAAACCGCTAATAATACATTTGGTAAAACGCCCCATATAAGAATGAATTTCGATGTTAATATATAAAATTCTACAATGAAACCGAAAAAACATAATAAAATAAAACAGACATTATAAGCATTTTTATTACTTAGGAGAATGCATATTCATATTCGAAGGAGATCAGAATGAAAAGCTAAATTTTCAGTTAGAAGATTTAAAAATTTACGTAAACGTAACAACTTCAAAAGAATGCATGAAACTTTACAGTGTAGAAAAAACCGCAGACATCAAATTTTTATTCAGGTAAGTAGTGGTACCCTGTACATTTATTTAAACAGCTCCCTACTTATTTATTATTATGTAACATACGACAAAATGCACGAGTTAATAGAAATTTAAAAAAAAAGTTGTTAGCGATAATTTTTTTTTAAAAATAAAATGAACGAGATAAATATAACCTCCATAAACGTATATTAATCCTGCTTTAAATTATTTAAATTAGTAAAAAATCTACATTATTGCAAGTTTTAAAAAGGCAACGGCGTTAGTATTCAGCGTTAAAAAACCGTATATACGAATTTGGCAAATTAAATTCAATTGAATAATTGCAACACAATTAAATATTTCTCACGATGTATATACATATAAACATACGAATATTCATACATATATTGTGGTAATATCGCTTAATTAGAGTGTATTACTAATTCGACTACAACAGGATTTTTTTTTTTTAAATTAGAAATTAAAACTTTTCTTGATAGTGCGCATGATTTTAGATGATTTTAAATAATGCTTAATGTATAAAATAGTTCAATGTAAATAAAATATATTCAGAACTTTATCATATTCGTAATTTTAAAATTAAATATAAACATTTAAACTGTTATTTTAATGTCAAAATAAAATTAATGCGAATCTCCTCTTGCTTAAATCTGATCTGTCTATCACAAGACGAGAGCGAAGATGAACAAAATTAACTAATTCCTTCGAATAAACGAGAAACGCATCATATCAAAAAACCTTATAGCGGTCAGCTGTAAATATTTCCCGAGAAATCTTTAAACACACACACACACACACACTCGGCTGTTCACCATTAAACAAGTGTAACCTCACGATATTAAATTAACCATACTAGGCAGTATCTTCGATTATCCCACTCTGTAGCATTTGATTTACTTTGTCACCGAAAATGTGGTGCTACGGCTTCGTTTGAC
Source organism: Icerya purchasi (assembly GCA_039619475.1). NCBI lineage: Eukaryota > Metazoa > Arthropoda > Insecta > Hemiptera > Monophlebidae > Icerya > Icerya purchasi. Next base: position 291,089,186 of record CM077115.1, on the reverse strand, counting down.
GGTTAGATAAATACGAAATTTCTTAATATTTCGAGTAATTAAATTTAAAATACGTTACGTTAATACAAATTTATCAAATAAATACTATAGAGAGCTACACGCCGCTTACTAACATAATATTAATAGAATCCTAATACGAATTTACGTTAAATAATTTTCAAAGCCATGACGTAGCAAAGCCAAACGTTCGAATTAACGGAAAAATTACTAATAACATTCGCTACCCAGACGACGATGCTGCTATTATTGCAGATAAAGGGAGAGATCTTCAACATCTTTTCAATGAATTCAATACAGTTAGCAAGTTATATAACTTGAATATAAATGTGAATAAAACAAAATGGATGGTAATCAGCAAAGAAAATAATTTTAGCCAACTCTCTGTTATGGTTAACAACGAGAAGATTGAACGAGTTGGAAAATTCAAATATTTTGGCTGTTACATTACTGAGAACCTGGATCCAGATATAGAAATAAAACTGAGATGCAGTTATGCTCGGAGTATGAAAAATATCCTCTGCGCTAGGATCCTTGCGTTTAAATATACCTCAAAATATTGTGCAATGTTATATTTATCCAATCTTACTGTGTGGAATTGAGGCAGCAACAGACAGGTAAATCGATTGGAAGCTATAGAAATGTGGATCCATAGAAGGATGTTGAAAATATCATGGATAACTAGAACATCGAATCAAAAAGTTTTAGAGATGGCCAAAACAGAAAGAATGCTGATAAAATCTATTGTACACAGAAAATAAGATATTTCGGTCACATAATCAGGCGAGAGAAATATCAACTCCTGCAATTAATTCTCCAAGGAAAAGTAGACGGAAAGAGAAGCCGAGGAAGGCCGGGAAAACGTGCTGGTTAGACAATATCAAGGAATAGACGAGCACATGATCACTACAAAGACTCATGCAAGATTTCAGAAATAGAAAGTTTTGATGCTGACATATGTGATCGCCAACGCTCTACGTATGGCACCAAAAGAAGAAAAGCAAAGCTAAAACGCATTAAATAAATACAAAAATATTCAATTATGTTATTTAATTTTTATTTTAAAACAATACATCTTTTACGTTAATAATAGTCCAAAATGGGATTACCACAATATATATATATATATATATATATATATGTATCAACGGTAAATGCTGTTTTTCTAGCCGGTAATTCGCTGTCACACAAAAATGTTTAATAGCTCGACATAAAATCGCATACACTACTATATAAACATGTAAAAGAAAATTAATATTTAAATTTCAATAAAATAAATAATTTATGTGAACAATAAAAAGAAATATTGCAAAATGAATTCAAAAATTAAATAAATAAAAGGGAGTATTAAATGACGTAACTTTAAAACTGTAAAGTAATATGTACACAGCGTTTTCATCTTATAATAAAAAAATTAAAACATATTATTTAAAAAAAAATTACAACCACATTATGAAATCTATTTAAAAGTGAATATGTCTGCTCACATTAACAAACTTTTCTAAATTGCCGACCTTATAATCATTAGTTCGCTGCACTACCGCTTCTGTACCGCTTTTCGTTTGTTACAACCGATAGATTTCCGCAAATGGTGTATTTCGCCTAGCAAATTTATGAATTAGGCGTATGAACATCATTTCGTTGTGATAAAATAGCAGTAGCGTAGTCACAGTTTCGCAGCAAAAAATGTACAGTATAGTGCTGGTAACTTCGTCAGAGTAGAGAAGTACCTGGTTTGTAAAAAATCGATCTGATTGGCTACTTACAAGTACACTGTTGTTATAAGTGAGCGTACACTTCTCAATGCACTTTTTGTGACTCGCTAAGTGCTTACAGTGCCTAGCGAATAGAACACCGGAATTCAAGCAGATCATTAAATCGAAACTCAAATATTTCTCAACATCAACAGACCAACTAGCGTCATTTTTTCCCGTATTCTCAAATAGGGTTTCTCAGATTTTTACTGGCACGCTACAAACTGCCTCTTTAGCTGAATTAATCTCTGTAGCTAGGCCTTCTTGAGGTTACTCTACTATTATAATTGGATTTTGGGTGCCAGTCGTTAGAAACGACTCGAAATTTATTTTGTTTTTATTTTATTTTATTTTATTTATTTTTAAACTACTAAAAAGTTGTATTACTTACGGCAATTACTTTAACTCGACAAAACAAAGCAAAACAAAAAATGTTTCTTTTTAGAATTAAACATAGATGTCCATTAAACCACCATAAAAGAACCCGAATAACGTTTGAATAAACGTAGAACATATGTACAGTAACACTAGTTTCAAATGAACCGTGTAGTTCCGCGGTATCTTTTTTATCTAAATCATGGCAGTCATATGTTATTCTGTTTTATCGTACTTATCCGCGGGCCCCGTTATTGGCCATTCTGCGTTAATTTATATGAAATAGAGCAGTCACCACCAAAATCACGATTTATAAAACTTGATCTCGACAACCCCAACTAGCCTAAAACACCGGTAATACCCGAAATAAGACGAATGCACAAACTTATCAAAAAATCTTTTAAACTACCGTTTATATTTCCCTTTATTTTAGCAGTCTCATGATCAACCGATACCGTGATGTAATTAATTAAACAGCAGCGGTTTGTTCGGATAGGATCTAGTTTGAATCCCGCAGCCGTACATTGAAAATTAAAAAAAAACAAAACAATGATTATCATCGCCGCATATTATTTTGACAATTTAAAATACTATCGAACAGCAATGTACATGTCTATATATATATAATATATATATACATCCTCCGGAGGTACTTGCACTCCTGGATCCGGAGCTCCAACCGAAACGGAATGTGTCTACTGGAGTTGGATAGCGAACAACTAGTAGATATGCTGGGGTCAGCTTGCGAATAATCAGTGATTCCAGTAGTTACAAGGCAAAGAGCCACGAGTATATAGACGGATTTAAAACTGTCTCACTTTCAGCGAAGTTTGGTCGCCGTAAAAACCTTACAACGTGTCTCTTGCGCAGGAACCGAAAACACAAAAACGTCTGCCTACATTGGAGTGGTTATTTGGTTAACGCTCGTACTTCATGTTAGGAGCAAGTTTTTGAGTGTACAAGAAATCGGTGCCGCACTGTGCAAACCGGTCGTATCGGAAGGCCTTGCAACAGGAAAATTTTCTAGAAGGGAAATGACAGCATTGGTGTTGTTTGCGCTTCAACTATTATGTTTCTTTCTTGCGTTGCTACATTTTCAAAACTCAGTTTCATGTAAATTTTTTTTTCCCCCTATCCGTTTTTTTCTTTTATTACTTTTCTTTTTATCCTTTTCTATCTTTCCAAAAAACTTTTTTCTCTTAAATTTTTAAATTATTACCTATGAAAGTAAAGCAAATGAAGATAAATGCTCGATCCATAGAGCAGGCTCTAACCGGCTTGTCGGGCAGTCACGAAACTTTCCAGGAAAGGAAACATTTGCGCTCATATGAAATAATGAGGCAGACGAATAAGCTTGACAAACTATTGAATTTTGGTGCATGGACTGTAAAAACGCTGCTGAAAAATGTAGGTCTTCCAATTAGAAAAATAGCAATTATAGTAGACCAACTGAAATAGTATAAAATAGATATTAAAGCCTTAAGTTCACATGCTTTATATAAAAACACGTGCCCGTCGGCTGTGCGTGTACTGGGTTCAATATGCGACGGAGCTTTATAACCGTGCTTCACTTAAATTATGCAGCCGTACGGAGAACAATATAGTGATAATGTAAAAAAAGATATTTAAAAATTAAATGCCGTTTAGATATAATTCAAGAATACAACGATACAATAAATTAATATTGAGAATTTGTATACAAAAAAATGAAAACGAATTTTTTTAACAGTCCGAATCGACCGTAAATCTGAGGTATTTTTACACGAATATTATGAGAGCTTTTCTAATACTGCAAAATATATTATGAACATTACTATTCTTCCAAATATTAAATAAAAATAAATATTCGTATTTGTATCAGAAGCCGCACATATTAACTAGTAAACGAATACAACGCTGCTAAACATAGCGCGCGTTTGTTTTCGTTTAATTTTCATTTATTCCGATAGCGAACGGAAATCATTCAGCACGTATCGTTTTTAGCCATTTTACTATGTACGCATTTTGTTTAAGCGTTCTTGCGAAAATGATTACGCAACCTTAAATGTACACAAAATAACTCAAAAATTTGGTAGTTGCTTCATTTTCCGCTAAACTGACATTAAGCAATAGTGCGGGTAATACACGTTTATTCAGATATTTTAGTGGCATTTTAAACTTTTATTGACTTCCCGAGTAAAACTGGTTTTCATATTTCTTTTCTTCGTAGCATATGCAACTCCGAAATACACGGGAATAATATTATTACCGGGAATTTCACAACAAATGCGAATATAGGAATTATAACAACTACAATTGAATACGGATACTTTCGAATAAAAGTTCGATCGATGTATGAAAAAAACGAGAACCAAACAAGCAGTTCAACAACAGAACTAACTACGTTAGCCAACAATTTGACAACCGTAAGTACCGCAGCAACCGACACAGACAGTACATCGACTGAAGCTGATTCGATTAAACGGCCGTAAAAAAATTTAACATCCGAATACGTTTTTAATGTTTCGAAAAAAAAAAACGTTAATACAAAATATTACTGGTATATATCTTTTGAATTATTTTCATAAAATAATCCATTAGTAGTTAATAATATTATGATGCACTATGTACTAATAAAATATATAAATTTTTACTTTCTTTACTATTACACAAAACTGGATCCTATGTGTAGTTTAAGAATTAGTAATTTGTAGATTCGCAGTTTTCAAAAACGCAGCCTATATTTTTATAAATCAAACACCGTTAAAAGATAGTGCTAATCCGTTACAATATATATATATATAGGTTTGTGTGTATATGTGTGTTATCCTATAATTATAAAACAGCAAATTTCGATTATGCCATTCTTAAAAAAAAATTATTTATTGATTTCGTAACAATTTCTATTACAAGTAGTTACATATTTTATAACAGTTTTGCAAAAGATTCTTTCATACTAATCCTGCCGCAAGAATAACGTTTTTATTAATCTATAGAACTATGCATGAACTTAATGATCATCCGGTACAGCTGTAATGAAGTTCCAGATTTGTGCTTATTTCGTGTTCAGAGCTATTGCCAAAAGAATCGAACCGGCGATATCGCGACACGCATACAATATTTAATTAAAGTTGTAAACTTATTGGTGGTATTTGAGCATTTAAAAAAAAAAAAACGATATAGAGGCAGTGCTCAAACGATGCATGCCGGATTACACTTGAAACTGTAAATGTTTCTTTATTTGAACTATATCGATATTCGCATACATGCGTGATAATTTGCCATTGTTTGTTTCCTACGACTATTAACGATTATTTGCGATTTTTACTCATCGCTGCTGATTCTCCTAGTTAGGACACCAATTATTTATTTAGTAGTCTGATTGTTCCAGCTCGGCTATCGCGACAACTGGTTGTGCATTGAAATAACGTAAAAAGCTATAAAATGTCACAAACAAAAGTATTGATGACACATAAAACTCGAACAGGAGAATATACCTTAAAGTGGATAGGGAATGATGTGAAATACCAAATAAACGAATATAATAATTAAAACAAAAACAGAAATAAAGAAAATGCCCTTATTCAAATAGCTCAGATTAATGATTATTTTTAAATAATCCGTTTGTTAAGTTTTCGTCCAACTTCATGCAGCGGTAAGAGAGATTACTTAGAAAAGTTACCATAAAAAGATAATTTACTAGATGCTCAGAGGAAATCATTTAAATATTTAGAATTACATTTTTATTATATTTACTATTTTTCCATTATTTTAAAGAATTATCTTTTTAGTAACCTCCATATACGCATATTGAAAATGTTAAAAATAATAGTAACCTATTTCACGGTCGGTTAAATTATATTTCTTTACTATAAATTCTAATATAGTTGGGCAGCATATCCATATTTTCATATTACTTTGTTTTTATTTTTTCCTTTATTTATTTAAGTATAATAATAATAATAATAATAGCATTTTAAATTATATCCCATATCACTCGGTTATAATTGAAAACATCTTTATTTCAAAACTAGTCGATACAAGAAGTATAAAAGCAATATTATAAATGTTTAAATATATACAATATATATTAAATTTATTATTACCGTATTTTACAAGTTACTCTAAACACGGGGGAAAAAGGGTTCTTCGCTTAATATAAATTCAATAATCAACGTATGTACTGGATCGTGACAACGCTTAAGCTGAGCTTTGAGGAACTTCTTTGTGGTGTGTTTCATTTCAATCTCATCATTTCTACCAAGAATACAAAAATAAAATTAAAAATTAAAAATTAAAAATCAAAAATAACTTTTTAGGTATCTCATAATTCGTATTTTTTGAGCTGTCAATTTTTTTTAGTGGGAAATAATAAAACTCAATCACAGATGGACAACTTGATAAAATAATTTTGTAATCGAATTTGAGCATATACAAACAGAAATTATTAACGGTTAAATTAATCAAGTTAAAAACGAAAAAAAAAAAAAAACAAAAACAAAAACGTCTCATATTGGAAATAATAAGACTAATATTATATTTAACCTTGATACGCAAATAAAACTACAAATTTGAATATACACATAAATTATGAAAACGTCGACTAGCTTAGGGTAATTTAATCCACATTCACTGAATTGGATTAAGTTGTTTGAAACTGGTCGATGTTTTTATAATTTATGTGTATGTTTTTATGTTTTTGTGACTTTGTACAAATAAAAAGAACAAAAAAGAAAAAGCGAAATTTTGCATACGCTACCTTTTAAATGGCTGTAATATAATGTCCATATGAACAGGTGGATTACTTTCCTGTAGCATGTGCATGAAATTTTCTAAAATATCTGCGCTTACAATGAACTTGGAAAACAATGGGAACGAAATGGAGCCCAACATTTTAATATGAGCTAATATTTTGTTGAATAATTTACATTCGTTCGCCAAATTTAACTGCACAAGCACCAACAGTTCACAATGCAACCGATTTTTATCCAGAAAAGGATACTTTATTGATTTCTAAAAAAAAAAAAAAAAAAAGAATGAGTAAAATGTTCACCATAAAATTAAGCGTTTAATTATTCCGCTTATTATTATTTTTAAATTAATCTATTTATTTTATAAATAGTGGGTTAATCGTGTTTGAAGCTAGGTTGTATTTCTCCGATAGTTCTCGCATGCGCGCATCAGGTTTAAAAAAAAAAATTCCTATAGCTCGGGAAAATCCTGATATCAATCTGAACGTAACTATTGTAAACAGGATGTCAGGAACGAAAAAAAAATTAGCGAATTTTCATTATAAATCACGAAATTAGTAATGCGATAAAATGGCGAAAATTGGTTTTTGTAACATTATAATTTATATGCGAACAATAATATGAAATTTTTCCAATATTTAAAAGATTAATTAATTTAAAATGGGTCTAGGAGAAACAAGAAGGAAAAAAAATTTAATAAATGATACCAAAAAATAAATCACACGAAAGACACGGAGTAGGAAGAAGTGGAGAAAGAGTGGAGAATTAAGAATCTACCGACTGTTACCAGCGTTAACAGTGATAATTATTACTACATGTATAATTTTTCATAAACTCTATTCTTCTTTTTATTTATACTTTTTAGACTTTCCTATGTCTTTATAATGAAAAGTATGCAGGTACATTATTGTACACTAAACACATATTCTTCTTTTATTAATATATCAAACGTCATTTTATTTTTCCCTTTTGATATTAATTTCAAACATTATATCATTTATTTTTTTTTTAATATTGCATATTTAGAACTCGAAATTATTTCTTACGAAATTAAAAATATGTTACGACGCTAAAGTTAATCGATAAATACCGGTAATTAATTAAACTTTGGATACAATTACTGAACGAACCAGCAAAAAATCCATTAATACTTTAACCGTGTACTGTAAAACAGGAAGTTTCTGAACAGGTAGAAAGTAGACGTGTCTATTACCATCCTTCAACAATTCGTCTGATAATGTGCCCATTTCGGATATCGTATCTAAACATTTAATCACATGTACCGCGTTTTCGATCACAGCCTAAGAGTACATTAAAAAATGAACTGAAGTCGTAAAATAATATTGTACATATTACATTTACGTACACTATATTATAATATTAAAAATGCAAGAATTAATTCACGGATAAATAAACATATTTTTAATTTTTCCTTCTTTAAAGTTTTACTCTCCACTCATTTCGTTCAAAAACCATGTTTTCTTCAATATGATCTTTTGGATTTCGAAATATTTCTTCTCAAAATTCCTACTGACTTTTTTATATTCCGTTTGTCATTCAAGGTTTATTATTTACTCAATACGGAGTATGTATCTCATCCGTGGTATTTTTTGTCTTTTCCATTTTGTTATTTCTACTTACTTCTCCAACCAGGGCCGTTCACTATTTCGTTTCTCTCGATATGACTATGTCCGGGTAAACATTTAAAATTCATCACTCTATTACTTCTCTGAAGTTTGCCAATAATATTTCATATATTGCATATTTTGTTATCGGTAATATATTTTCCATTAATCATTTTTTGTATTGCTGATAGAGAATCTTCTAATATTAATAATTTTTATTTTGTAACATCCCAATAGTTCTTGATGCTTTCTGAATAGCCATTATTATCGCTGTACTTGATGAATGCATTTTTGGAAGTCGAAATGATTTTAAATTAGTTTTACTTTTATTATATACTACTGCAGCACAGATTTGTCCGTCTTCTTTTATCGATTCATCTATGTCAATATAATTTCAAATTCACAGTACTTCTTTTGTGTATTACGTTGTTTAGTATTTATTCTCCTTTATATTATTATTTTTGTAGAATACTCTTAAATCAACATCCACATAAATCGCTGTTATCAACGTTGAATACGATGTATTATAAGCCGGATCTTTAATATTTGTTGAGATGATATTATTTAATTGTTGATAGCTCTTTAAGTGTGATAGTGTAATCTTCTTATTTTCCTAGAATTTATTCTACTTCATGATATTTGACAATATTATTATTTGTCTGCTAATAGGGTGATATCAAAACCTTTATCCAAACTTTTCTGTAAAAAAAGGACTAACTAGCAGCCCTATACTCCTTCAACTTGGTCAACATGGTCAGATGACGATAGAACTGTTCCCACGACCAATTTTAATGCTTTATTCTGCATCACCTCTCCTTTTTTTGAATTTTATTTTAGTCATTACAGACCTTATAATTCCAGAATATTCAATACGCGTTCTTTTTTAATGATCTATGAGGTTAGTTAGCTCGTACCTACCTTATTTTACTTCTTTAGTTGTCCTTAGTATGTTTTTTTTTATTTTTCTTATATTTCCGTGTTAATTTAGCGTCACCGTACATTCCTAAATATTTGTAAAATTCTGTTATGTTGCTAAAATATGTTTATTTCAAATTACGTACTTTAACCGTACTATTTTAGGATCTCTCAAAGGTGCTGCGTCTTAATAAGATCGCTTTTATGAATATAATCTGAGCAGACCCGTGCCCAGAATTTTGAAGGGGGGGGGGGGTGAAAATTTTCTTCGCATATTTATTTTATAAATAACAATACATTTTTCACTAATACTCATGCTATTAATAATTTCCATCATTTTGATTTATATATTAATAATTTAAATAAACGAATTCCGGCATAAACACATTAATAAAAATGACATATGTTATTGATTATACTCGTAACTAAAAATTTTGCATGAAATATTGATGAAGTACCTAGACTATTTCAATTCTCATGGGGGGGGGGGTAACCCCTAAAACCCACCCCGTGGACACGGCCTTGAATCTGAGAATATTTTCCATACAGTTTTACTTCTCGCATTTATTGCATTTAGATGCCGCCCGTTTTTTCTACACTATTCACACTTCCCGAATGGTATTTATTTATGAAAATGTCATTACATATTTATATTTGTAATAGATATAATTAATGACTTACTGTTATCATCAGTTTAAGAATACATTTTATAAGTCTAAAAAGTAATCTACATTGAAAAAATTTATTACATTTTTGGAGAATCTGTGACAAAAACTGCCGCACAGTTGTGGGGTTGTGCGCCAGCGCATTATCATGCAACAGGAACAAATCGCGCGTCACCCACATTTCTGACTGTACTCGCTGGATTCTTTTGACTAACTGCTCCTTAACATCTAGGTAATGCTGTTACAATCGAAAAAACTGATCAACATGCGCGACTTCTGATATCGAAATTTTATGGGTCTCGGCAAATTCGGTCCAACCTATTTTGTCCTCTAGGTCCTAGGCAAAACACTAACTTTCATGCCAGTTATTATGAACATTTTCGTCCATTTCGAACATTTCAAACACGTCAAGGCTCGACGAACGCGTTAGTTACACTGCTTTCTTGTGAGGCTGTACGGAATGAGGTGGATGCACACTTTTCTCTTTTGCAAATCTTTCGTTAAAATTCGTTGCACGTACTTTTAAATATTCCGAAGTTCTCCTCTATCATTCTACATGTTATACGACGAGCATTAGTCAGCTGGCTTCTTACTGTTTCGATGTTTGCATCGGTTCAAGAGCTCACCGGCCCGCCGACCCCCTCGTCCTATTCTATCGATGTTCTCCTACTCCTGAACCGCTTGAGCCACTCGAAAACAGCTGTTTTGCTTAGACACGAGTCACTAAAACCACGTTTTAACTGTTCGAACATTTCTATACGTCACAACTATTTAACCGAATACAATGAGTACGCGTGAAGGTTAGAACTATCACCACCAATAATTTCATGAAGATCGCGCCAATAGTTTCGATTGTATGTGATCAGTTCTGGAACTTTTGAGACAGACCGTGCATATATATATACACATATACATATAAAAACATACGTTATTCTTTTGACAAGATTCTTCACTTTTAACCAGTCAGTTCAGTTTAAATGCCTACTCATTAATTTTTCTTCACATCGAATATTATATTTGTAAATTAAATTCTTTGTTAAAAATATTTATTTTATTCAACACATTGACTGCGGAACATTGCTCCCCACTTTCCCATATGGCCATCAAAGCGAACAACAAATCATATTACACGATTCTTTACTTTATGCGTGGTACAGAAAACAACCAGTTCTAACACTGCTAGATGCCTATGCACCCTGTAAAACAACATTGGGTAATGCGCGACATGTAATCGACATGTGTCGACAGAAAGAATGTCAGATGTCGACACTCGCAGTCAATGTGTTCATACGTAGATCTCGAACATATTTTCATTGAAATTTTTAAATTTAATTTGGGAAAAGGTAAAAAATTTCACATGTAATGTAAATAAAATTTTTTAGATTTATTATTCTTATCATTAACATTTAAATTATATTAATAGTGGAAATAAAAAATAATTATTTAGTCCTTCAGGATTATCAATATGTTTTTTTTTTGTTTTTAAAACATTAATATGCAAACATGATTAATACAATAACATTTCTAAAATAACAATACAAATTTGCATTTATATATATGTCAACGCATATATATATATATATATAACTCAGCTCTTCGTACCTCGAAAGGGGCTTCGCTCTTCGACCCCGCCTGGGAACAACCCCAGCTTCCCAGCTATATCACTTCTATACTTTGTATAGATTGAGGAAAATTGACAACATCAAACAATTAATTTTGTCGGTACTTTACTTTGCCTTCTTAAATATACAGCATGTCACGTTTTGGGACAGTTTTTTTTGTACCAGAAAAAAATTTTGGAAGTTTAGCTAAGAATGACGCTGTCATTAATGCATACCATTAATATTCAAACTATATTTTAATAATATGCTAAACGCGTAATAAACTAATATACTTACATTATGATTTTTTAAATAATAAAAGTAGCTAAGCCGCTTGATTGCATTTGTAATCGTATTTATCTGAATCGTATGCTCAAGAACTGAATCTTCCACTTTCCCATGATAGAGTGCGATATCCGGAACATAATGCGAAAGCCACTGATTCAAACTTATCTCCGTTTTTAATCTTATCAATTCTTTGTTTACAATATATATATATATTCATAAATCGAAAAATAAATAAATAAATGCATATACGAAATTAATTAAAAATATCATATTTAAAATGTTTCTCTCCTTTTTTTTTTAAGAAACAACATTGTTAAAATATAATTTCGACGGCACTGATTAAAATATAATACAAAAAAGATTCGGTTACCTAAATCGAGATACAAAACAAAATTGCGCATGATAATATTCAATCATTTCCTCGTTACTTTTAAAGCTGAATTTTTATAAACGATATTTAACCATCATCATTAAAGTCCTACCGTTTTATTCAGAAGACTGGTTACTTTATATACATTTCTCCTATTTTTTTCTTTCCAAATCTTATTTAAATCTTCTCAATTTTATTATATTTCATAAATGCTAGCTCAGCTGTATTTGAAAACTTTCCAAATCTTGCATTATCGACTGTTTGCCTAAATTCTCTCGATAGATTTTTCATTTTTACAAAAAGTATTATAGTTTCAATTATATCGTGTGAACTCTGTTGTTGTCTTTCATCTCAATTCAGTAAATAAAAAACAATCTGAAAACTTTTATTCGTTATTTCTAGAAAGTGGTTTTGTTTTATTATAATTCAGTAGTTAACTATCGAAGTCAATAGTAACTTTCTAATGATAGTTGTTTATAACTATACTCGAAAAAAATAAGATTTTAAAATGAAGTATAATTGTTCTTATTTAATATTTTGATAGCATTTCACTCCCTATAGTTTAACAGAAAACAAATAATTTTCACAATATATTCTTTGGGTAATCCTGTTTAATTATTTCTTTTTTTTTTAAACTTAAGGCAATACCTTGTCGACGCCGCCATTGTGTTCTGCCCAAAGCTATTGTCCGTAGTTCTACATATTTATTTATATTTAATCTGTTATAAATACTGTCCATTATTAACGTCCTTGGTCCGCCTCTTTGCCTTTTACTTGCAACTTTTCTTTCTGTTATATTTTTTATAAAATTACTATGTTTTAATACAGGTCCTAAGTCCGTTTTTCAATATGACTTATTAAACACTTCTTTCTTCATGGTTTTTTTTTTCTAGAATTTTATCGTTCGTTTTCTTTTTTTTTCCACGACATTTTTGTCAATCGGCGCCAGATCCACATCTCTACTGAGCTAAATTTTTTTTCCCTGAGCTGTTAGGCACTAATTTTCACAACTATCATTTAGTACACCCAGACATGTATGATTTTATAAACTTTTTTCTGACGTCTATGCTAATCTTCTTATTTGTTAATATTGACTTAGTTTAATTAATATCTTTTTTAATAGGTTTTAAATTGTAACGATGAAATCTTTAAAACAATAAAAACTGGAAGTCAAAAAAAAGAAAGAAAAAAAAACCAGTTTGAAATTGAGCTGTTTTCAATACTCCAGATAAAATATTTATTTACCTTTTTGTAACGGTCCGGACGAATGTATCATTTCCCAACAACGAACGGTAAACATAAAATGGGCTATTACATCACTAGAATCGCACGATGTGCTTAAAATAGGCCTGTCTGATGTTTTTTTAAATGTTGCAGAAGCTTTCCCGTAATTTCGAGTAAACGCTTCGACTAGTATCAAAGAATTTTTATTTTGTGAACCTATAAGTTAACAAATAAATAAGACATTTAGAAGAAAAATAATTAAAACTATATAAAATTTTCTAAATTAAAACTAACGTAAAGAACATAATATGAAAATGATTTTCCCTGACCAACTTTATTTCAATCTGACTAAATGCCGAAGTAAAAAAAGAAAAAAGAAAATCAAGCACGTAGTTCAAGCTAACTCTAAATAACCCGTCAAAGTTTATTAAGAAGAAAGTTCCTGTTATTATATAAAGTAACAATATAACGCAGAAAGTTTTTTTTTTTTAATACACAACAATATTTCAACACTACTCCCAATCCAAGTTTTTATGATTATTCTATCAACCGTCTTGCAATCCCTAGATTTTTCCCACTTTATTTTTAACTTTTCAAACATTTCTTAATCTAACACATGTGTATTTCAAAGTATATTCAATAACGTCTATAATTCAAATAACAAAATTTATTTATTTATCTTTTGGTTCATTATTTCAATATATTACTTTTAGCTCAATTGTATTAATATTCGCTGAAACCATTGCAATTGCACATTTTTATGCACCATTATTACCAGTACTCCATGATCTGCTACATTTTGCACTAATATTATAATACTGTTCTTAAAGTGATTTCTATTTACAATTCCATCTTCCATTTCAATGCATTGTTCTCTATTTCTAAAGATAAATATTGAAAAAAAGTCGAGACAAGAGATACATCATGTTCAACTTCGACTGAATTTATCGCTATGTTATAGAAAGAGGACGAAAACTATTTCTTTATCTTCAGAATATAGTCATGTTTCCTCAAACGTAAATGCAGAGCGTTGCAAGCGGAAATTATTTTCGTTTTTTTTAAAATTTATAACAAAACTAAAAAATTGAATTTTAGTGAAAATTTTTACCCCTAAATCACCAGTACTTGTTTCTCTTGAGATAAAATATTAAAAAAGTATAATTTTTTTTTAAATCTATTTACTCAAATATTAAAAGGCAAATTAAAACACAATAAACTATCGAATATACAAAGGTTGTCTCATAACGACAGAGACCAACGCTGGCGTCGCGCCGTCGCGCACCGCATCGACTTGGCGAATATATTGCCATCAAGATCAATCTTTTGGCTACAAAATGAGACCAATTTGAAATCTGTAACTTAAAAATTGTCCAAGTTATGGGCATTTTACGCGACCTACTTTGCTCTGACCTTACAGATTATTTGAATGCACACGCGCGATTATTTCACACGCGTGAATTTTTTGGACAACATTTTTTTTATGTATATAGAGAATTTAATTAGCTACAAAATGTGCGCTTGGTGAAGTCTGTAGGTCGAACATTGAATGAGTTATGTGAAATGAAGATGAAAACTTGATTTTTTTACACCTTTTATTTCAAGAAGTATAAAATCACATGAAATCGGGAAAAAGAAACAATCGCTATCGCTATCGCTATTACCATCGTGTAAACCTAAACTACGTTCGAAATAACGTCCTTCGTTCTTGATACATTGGCGCATTCGATTCTGCTACTTTACAGTTATCGTTTTTCAGAATTCTTCTTCGGGCGTTGCTCTAAAGACGTGAGGATGTGCTTATACCGCTTCCAAATTGTACTTCGGCCTAAAACATGATTTTTAAACACTTCCTTAAATTCTCGGAGAGTTTCCATGCCGGACAAACTACGCCGAACATAATATTTGATCGCGTAACGTTGCTCCGTTTCAACACTCGCGTTACTCATATTCACATACGTAAAAAACCTGTAGGGTTAGCACATATCTTCTTCAAACTCGCACTGTGTAACGACTACTGTACGGATTCAGTTACTTCTTATTGCTATAGTGAGAGAAATGAATGCTCCACATGATGGCATAGGTGCCAAGTTGATTCGATGTGCGACGGCGCGACGCCAGCGTTGGTCTCTGTCTTTTTAAGACAACCTTTGTATTAGTGTGCATGAATATTTTTCAAATGAATTTTATGGTACCGTAAAATTAAGAAACGTACTTACTAGGATACACAGATGCAGTATACTGATATAAACAGTAAATAAAGAAGACAGTAATACAAATAATTAATTGTTTAATGCACGGAGATGAATCTACAATTTTCATTTTTGCATTATACGTTACTAACTGACGCCATATGTTTTCTTTATCGCTGGAACAAATATAAACAACGCAGTACTGTTATTTATAAAAACAAAAATAGAATTAAAAATGAATTAATTTCGAAACGGCCATATTTTTATGTTGAAATAATCACAGATCCCCGATAATTTAATTAACTCGTTAAAGTTGCTTTATTTGCTGAAAAAATGTTAGTATACTTATAGATATTATATAAAAAAATTAAAATTTGTATAACAAACACAACTACACAAGTGCAGCAGCTATATATCATCTAAAGAATACGTTTACCTAAGCTATTTAATTTTTATGTACTATTAATATAGTTGATATGTTAGTAATCTTACAAATTAGTTTACAGTCGCTGAATATTAAAATAATTATTAAAGTTTTAGATTAAATTAATGAAAACTAGAAAATTATTCCATTTTTTAATATACAAAATATTTTAAGGTCAGGCAAATAATGAGTAACTAACTAGATTATATCAAAATTACACATTTCACTCGCTTTTCGAATATTAAAAGTCCCCTAAATAAAACTAAAGAAGGCAATCCTTCTAATGAAAATATTGTGACATGTTAAAAGTTTACCTAATTGTAAGCAGGTTATAGGAATCTGTACATTACAACAATCAGCAGATCATAAATAAAAGTATAACGAAAGCCAGGAGTGCACACTTGACTAAAAACTCTAGTAACAGTCGGGTCAATTTTAGTTAAAAACGACAACAAATAATGCAATACAAGCCCCTGAAGAACAAAATCGCTCATCTAAACAAGATTTACTGGAATCAAACCCAACTTAAATTAGCCTTAATTAATGTTGCTCTGTTTTTATAAACCATCATCGGTCTCAGTCCGTCTTAATATGTACTAAAATCAAATTACATTTTGCAAACTATAAACATACTAGCAAATCTTAAATAACAGTTAAACAAATATTACCGTGCACTTTGTTTTTTTATTCTAATATACAAGCTATAATTAAAATCAGCAAAAACTTTTTCACTACAGTATTATTAGTGGATGAAAAATTTTAAATTTTTTGTTCGGCGCGTAAAAATATTAAAAAAAGAAAAATTTCTAGTCATAACCATCTTCTCACCGTTTTATAAACACGGTACTCAACAAACTGTTATCGGACTCGTTAACTTTTTCGTATAAAAATTACGGTAAAAAGAAATTTCATTGAAAAGAGAGGGAGAAAAAAAAAAAGGATTTATGTCCATACTTCGAAATGGAAGAAAAATTTCTCACAAAATGGTTCAACGTAAATATTTTGATATTTCGTAAAGATAAAAAAAAAAAAAAAAAAAAAAAGTTTCGACCAAAATCACACAATAATTTTTAACATTTCGATCTTATAATACTGATTTCGACAAAAGCAACTCACTTAGTCAGTAATTAAATTCAAAAAAATTTACTATGTAAAAAATAAATAAAATTTTCTCACCAAGGAAAATTGAAAATGGCACACAATTCCCAATTTAATTTAACTCCGAATAATCGAAATAGATTAAACATATGTTTCCAAGAAAATTTATACTTTTTTTTAGAATCTTCTCGTCTCTCCTTATTTAACATCATTTTATTTTCTTCTTCTTCCACAGTAACGTCCTGAAAATAAAAATTAAAGCAAACCAATAAACATATTCAGGCACGAAATTTCGCTGTTCATTACGTAGGAAATGCTTAAATCAATGTTGAATATCGCTACGCTTCTCTAAAATAAAATCGCAATAAATTACACAATTCATTTTTTTTCTTCTTTTATTAGAAATAAATTTTTAAATTAGTTATGAAATAAGTTTTATTTTTTACTACAGCATTTTCTTACCGCTCAGTAACAACAGAAACAGGCTATTGTATTAATATAATTCACTTTAAAATTAAATTAATTAAGTAATAATTCGATTAGAATTAATTCAAATATTTCTTTATATTACACCGAACCAATGTCTAATCGGTTCGTTCAAAATTTATAATTTGGATTCATTTGACTTTTTCTTACTCAAAATGCATTTTTTACTACTTATTTACTACTCGTATTCACAGCACCCGCACATACATATTCATATTGATAAAAATTAAGGTTATTTCCATCCCGAAAAACCAATGATAAAATGAGGAACATTTCATGGCTAATGAAATGTAATTTTGTTTGAAACTGAGAATGATAGTGGGTCGACAGCGAGAAAAAATATTGAAAATTCGGTTTTTGCTTATCACGGAAACTAACAATATAAAAAAAGTTTCACGTTCTCCTTGAAGAGTCAACAATGACCTTAAAAATCTAAATTATTTTTTTTCAAAAAATTTTTATAAATATTTTACCCACCCGAACAAAGCATTTAGAAAGAAATTTAAAATGATTGTGTTTTAGGAGGCTATTGGTTTTATATTTAATAATGTGGCGTAAACTTAGTCAAGCTTAATTCAGCGACAGAAATGTGCGAATACAAAATTATTTTTTCTAAACCTACAGATTTCAATATACAGAAATGTTCCTTTTAAATTACACAAAATTATAACAAGATTTGCCTAAAAAAATCCTTACAAAAAGGAAAACTGTTATTCTTTTTTTTTTTTTTTTGATATGGAAACAATTAGAATACAGAATAAAGATAAAAAAAAATAATAATAAGATAAATTGATAATATTTTAAACAAAATTTTTTAATGAAAAACACCAATCGAGAAAAATTAATAATAACAGATATGTCGAAATTTTAATGTTTATAACATTACTGAAGAAACCTAAATGCGAAAATATCATTCTTGTTTCATACATCTGATAATATCTCTGAAAAAGTCATGTGAAAAAATTTCTGGAAATTCGAATTAAAAAACATATCCGGTACTTGCGAAGCATTATGCAGTTTAAATATGTAGAAACGTAGATATATGTATGCTTTATAGACATCAATCATGCTGGTGTCAATATTCTGAAAGATGATAGATTAAAACAACATGGATATAAAGTAATGCGATAATTTGTATTAAAATTGAATAGTCGAAGTTCGCTGCTAAAATACCGTGATAGAAGAAATCAAAATAAAGAAACACAAAATAAGACTGTATACTATCACACTATCACCTATATGTTTAATCTATAATTAGAAGGGTTTTTTTCAATAAGCTAGCAAACTGGATAATGGATGTGAAGTAGACAAAAATCGAATATCCAACATACAGCATGCTGATGATGAAACATCCCACGGTATTACCGGTTTACAGGATATGCTCATGCGCGTTTACCTGAGGTTAAAGTATGAATTAGAAAAAACGCTGTTAAAACGGAATGAATAGCGATGTAAAAAATGGCGCAAGTGGATAAATTATAAGCTGGCTCGGAAGAAATAAAAAATGCTGAGAACTTTCAATCTGCGGGTACTTAATATCTCAAAAAGAGAAAACTGAACAAAACAATAAAGTAAAAACAAGGATAGATATAAATCTGAACTAACTTTAGAAAAAATTGTTGGCAAGGGAACATACAAAAAAGTATTAATGTTACATATTCACAGTGCTATTAAAAGCTAAACACTGCAAAGAAAATGGAAAAGAGAATAAAAATCGTTGAGAGATATATGTTTACCGTTGTATACCGAAGATTTAAAAAACGAATTTGTTCACAAAATAAACTGTACAAAAAAAAAAAAAATAGAATTATTATTAACTATTAAAATAAGATAAATTTAATTACTAAAGTCTCATATTACTTGGACAAGACATTTCATCGCTTTTTTTTCGAACAAAAAAAGCGTAGGCAAAAATAAATAAAGTAGTATTCTAAAAATGGTAGTGCTACACTGATAGTTTACAGTTCAATCGATACACAAGCTAAAACAAATTTAAAATTATTTGCAAGCACGTGCAAATTAAAACTTCAAATAAACTTTTGATTAGGTCTTTTTTTAGTGAACGAATTTGAATTGTAAATAGCGCTAAATTAAATGAACTAAAATTGCGGCAAAAACGAACCCCAGGGATTAAAAACGGTTGCTTACCCGGCATTAAATTATATTCACTTAAGTGGTAAATTTAGTTATTTACCAAAGGGGTATTGACATGTTATTTTAAAATTTTAACATAAAATAAAAAAAAAAAGAACTCGATTAATAAATATTGATAATTTATGATTTTAAATATTTTTTTAATCTTACTCTTATTTATAAAAGCCGACGGAATACAAAATTATCTTTTTTCTTTCCCAAATCACTGAACATATTTTTCAGGCTCCAATAAAAAAAATTGTTTTGTACTGATTACCATTATTTAATCATTTAGATTAGTTATCTTAATTAACATTTTATAATCGATCCATCCGAGATCACAAAAAAAAAAAATATACAGAATATAAACACTTTTAATACTTACGGATGAATCTTGAACGAAAATCTGCGAACTAAAAAATTCAACATAAAATCCAATTATCTTGTATAACATACGAATTAAAAGTTTGTCTGACAATTCTAGTTCTTTATCACTTAATAAAACCGGTATTAATTCTCCGACTGTTTCCAAATAAAAATTATTAATCATATTAGCTATGAAAAATGAAAAATATTTTAATTCTCGTACAAAAAAATGATTAACGCATAAAAATTAATACGCACCCAGCATTTCGCGGTAACAATTTAATGGATTTAAATTACTATGCTTTTCGGCCGTCATCAAACTTTCCACTAAACTGGGCTAAAATTAAATCAAACATTACCGTCAGAACAGAAATTATTCAACTTTTAAATTTAAGTAACGATACTTTTACACTTACTTTTAATAAATTGTATTTAAGAGAATTTCTTTAATTGCATTTGAAATAATCATAATTTGGCGTTTCTTTTTTTTAAATAACGCTTAGGAAATTTATAAGGCAACCGCCCGTCTATAAGTTCTCAACACAGTTATAACGTTTATTTGTAATAAAATTTACAATATTTCATCATATTATTTTCATTGATGTAAAAATACATTGCACCAACAATTCTTATACACAATACAAGTATAATTCTTCCATTAAAAAAACAACCGAAGGAAGAAAAAAAACATAACACACTAAAACTGCTAATTGCAAAATGTTTTTACCTACATCAAAACGAACTAGCAATTAAAATTATATATCGGAATCAAGCTAAATAGAAGATTAAGTACTCCTCATAATTACTTATATTCACTTAATCATGATCCATGAAAATCCTATTTATATATGTTAAAGTCAATAAAATTGCCCGGTAACCAAATTCAATTTTCTAACAACCAGTTTTTTTACAATTTATGTTCATAATTTCAGTCGGAGTTTTTTCAAAAAGATCAATCAGTACCGATTCTTTGTTTTATTGATAAAGTTATTTGTACCTTTAAACTTTATTTATGAAATTTTTGAAGAAGCTCTTGTTAATTCACTGTCCGAATTTAAAGGTCGAAAGGATGAAGTTTATAATTATATATAAGTATATAAAATAAACAGATAATACCTCAGTTTAGCCGGTAGTTCACCAATTTTCCTCCACCAGTTAATATAACAATTTCTTTGATTTAAAACCTTTTTTTGTTCCCGCTATAAATCTTTTAAGCTTCTTTTATGAATGGAGTTTATTTTTTACGCCCAGATTTATTTGCTTCTCTCCGTGCTAGCTTGTCGTAAGACAACTTCCACGATAACAAGCGTAATAGTGTTGTTTTAATATTTTTGGAAACATCAACGGCCTAAGTCTATATATTGCCAAGACTGATAGTCTGATTTTTTCATTAATTCTATTATGTGATACTTCCAGCTTATGGCACTATCAATAATTATCCCTAAGCATTTAATTTTTAGTAAATTCTTCATAATTTTACAATCAGTGCTGCAATAATTGTTATTATTAACATGTGTGCAATTATTGCATTTAATAACAACTTTTGGAGTTAGCTTGTGTTCTTATACATAGAAGTTTAATTTTTACAGAATTTATAGAGAAACCTCGATTATGTACCTAATTTGCAAATGAATGTAGGCCCTTCTACATTCATTTCTCAGCTTTACGTATGCCAATATTTTCAATAACCATAATATCATCAGCAGCAAAAGCAAATACTTTCGCCTGTTTGATATATCTATGGACTGCATTTGTATATATTAAGAATAATAATGGTGCTAGGATTAGCTATACCTCCTTCACTGCTATACCACTTATTTGAACTCTTCATTAGCGTTTTTTAAAATAATCAGTAAACCACTTATTTTGATTATTAACAATACCTATGTCGTGAAGTTCTTTGATCAGTTCCACATAGTTTACCATATCAAACGTTTTGTTTAGGTCGATTAATATGATTAAAAACTAATTCCCTTTAGCCAAACATTCATATCTATTAATAAAACTTTTTAGCAACTCTGATATTCATTCATTTTTCCTAAAGAAAATTGTAGTGGATATAATATTTCATTATTTCCTAGATATTTTATTAAACTGCTGGCTATGTTCCACTATTTTTACAATGACAAATAAGCGGCCCATTAGTTGAAACAATCAATACAGTTACCTTTCTTAGAAACTGGCCGAACTATGCCTAATTTGAGCAAATCTGGGACTTACCTTAATTTTATCGATTGATTTATTAAATTTACTATTATACTCAATATGGCCTTTTTATATCAACAATTCTGATCCTATCATAGTCGGGTGTTTTATATAGTCTAGCATTACTATATCAACACTGAAAAATAAAGGAGATCCAGCGGATTATAGCAATTACCGTCCGATAAGATTACTGTCTCATATGCTGAAAACATTTAAACGAGTAATAAATAATTGCCTTCAGGTTATTGTAGAATTAACAGCAAACCAGTGCGGCTTTGTTAAAGGCTACGATACAACTGATGTTATTTTTGCATTCTGCATATTGATAAAAAGACACAAGAAGAAATGGGAAAGTTTACATTTGGGTATTATCAACTTGGAGAAAACTTTCAATCGAGTTTCACGGCACTTAATTTTATATGCACTACTTGATCATGAGTTTAAGAAAAATTGAGGGTGCAAATTCTATACAAGGAAGTAACAAGTAAAGTCAGATGCGCAGTGGATAAATCCAATGACTTTCCTACCTACATTGGAATTCATCAGGACTTCGCAATCTCGCCACTATTGTTCAACATAATGATGGATTCAATTACACGCGATATACGAACTCTTTTACCTTAGACACTGTTTTATACACATGATATTGCATTAATTGCCGATACAAAAGATATACACCAGGACAGAATATAATTATGGAGCAATCAATTGGAAAAGTATGAACTTAAAGTTAATTTTAAGAAAATGGAATACATAACAATGAACAAAAATATAATTAGATCTATCCAAGTCAGTGGTAAACAACTACCCCTTAATATCTTAGGCCCTGAATACAACCAAACTATGGAATACAGTCCGCAATCGCATAAACCGACCGGGGCTTATGTGATAAACGTATACCCATTCCGGCGAAGTCAAAAATTTTACGAACTGTTGTTCGTCCAGTTGCCTTATATGGCGAAGAGTGCTAGTCAGTTACTAAGCGGGAAGAACAAGCACTAAATGTGATAGAAATGCGAATGCTACAGTGGTCACTAAGTGTTCGCCTATCTCACCGTATTAAGAATAAAACTATTCACGCAGCAATGGGAGTTGCTTCTATTCGCGGTAAATTCCACGAAACTCGCTTAATCAATAGCATTTAAGTTTGAAGTAAAAGACAAAAGGCGAGTAGGAAGGCCAAGGAGTAGATAGACCGATACTATTCCAGCCGATTTAAACAACTCTGTATAGATCAGAGCCTGAAATTTAATCGGAACATCTGGAAGCGTTTAATACAAAAAGCAGACCCTGCACTGGCGGAAAAATGCTAAGAAGAACGAAATGAAATAGGAAAAATAAATATACAAAAAAAATGTAACGATATTGATGAGCCATTTTTTAAAAAATCTGTTTTAACTAAAGAAATGTCATTCAGCTATCTAGGAAAAATTGCAAACGAATCGCGAATATAACGAAGGAAATAAAACGCCGAATCAGTTAAACTTAAATAACTAGAAAAAATAATAAGATACCGTAGACTCTCAAAACCCCGAAATATGGAATATACGGTTTCCATAAGTAATGACATATTGACTGGAAAAATAAAACATAACATCAGGCTAAGAGGACAAAATAAAATAAAAAAAACAAAACAAAACAAAATAAAGTAAAATTTATAATGCTAAACAATACATTAAGAAATAAATAAAAAACCAATGGGAGATAAAACAAAAGATGCGATACTCACAATTAAAGAAAATAAATAGCATTGCCTACGACATTCTGTAATGAAAAAAAGCAACTTCCAGAGGAAATAATCCATATACAATAGGTACGAGAAAAAAACAAGATAAACTGAAATAAAAGTATAAGGACGAACTGATTAAATAGTTGATAAAAAAGAAAAAGAAAAATATAAAATTTATAAGAAAATTTTAAACAGTACAAAACAATATTTTGCAAATTTACAATCACCGTTTGTCCAGATGTAGTAAATTATTAAAAGATCCTAAAATTCATTTTCTTTTTTTTGTCAGGGGGGGATGCAATTATTTAAAAAACGCTAGTATTGTTAAATTAATGAAAATAAAAGCAAAAAACAGAAATAAATTGTTATTAGTAAATAAAAATATTAAATTTATATCAAACATACTCCAAGTTTTGGCAACGTGACAGGAAAGCGTTGAAGAATTAATAACAGAATTCTGCAATGCTCCATAGGATCGACACTCTTTTCTGATGCGACCGTTAGCAAATCGTGTTGAATATCTGTTGATACAAATTTTTTTTAACAGATAATGTGTTTACAATGTACAAAATGGTTTTAAAGTAAATTTAATAATTTCTGTAAAATACAATAAATTTAAATACAGTCAAATCTGCTAAACAAAGGTTGTTAAGAATAAAAAATTGTTCGTGTTATCAAATGATTATTAGAAGAAATTCTAATCAAAATAAACAGCAATTTATTATCAAAATACGTAAAATAGGTTATTAAAGAATTAATATTACGAATTCTTACTTATTTAGTCCTGTAATTTACAAAAAGAAAAGTCTGATTGTATCAAAATTACGCAATTCTAGTATAAGTTTCTTCCAGTATCAATTCTGTTGATTATGAAATTTTAGAAATATGTAAATAACTGTAAGTTGCGTAATTATTAGACTAGAATTTAACGTCATAAAAATGAACTACGGCTACTGATAGTTTATTTTAAATATTTTCAATTTAAAGTTATCGAGATAGTCTAATGTTACTCAAGCGCTCATCAATAATGCAATAGTTCTGAATTTGACTTCTGGCGATTGTAAAGATGGCAATATTAATTTAATTAAAATAAAAAGAATCCTTCAATAATTATTCAAGGTCAAATAACGAAATGCAAAATCAGTAAAATTTATATCAATTAGCGGTCATTGACGGAATACTAATAATTTATTAATTTTAAAAATTTATCTTTTTAAAATTATTAAAAATAATAGTACATTACTTTAAAAAATAGTGCATTAATTACATCGTTTTAAATCTATTTAATATATAAATTATCACTAAAAACTATTCCGCATACGTTAATTTTCCTGATTTTACTCGTTTTGTAAAATACAGAAAAAATGAGTCTCAAATTCTCTTTGTACGTCTAATGTGCCTGAAGAAAACGCTTCCAAGTCTACTTAATATCTTTTTTAGGGTGACCGGACAAAAGCGCACACGGATAAAAGCGCACATGGACAAAAACGCACATGGACAAAAGCGCACACGGACAAAAGCGCACGCGGATAAAAGCGCACATGGATAAAATCGCACACGGATAAAACCGCACACGGACAAAAGCGCACATCGATTTGCAGAACAGGAGCTAAATTATTAATTTTTCCGTTCTCGGCAATTGCATCATTTGTGAAAAGGCAAAACTGGACAGTTGCCCCGCAAAGAATTTAAAATTCAAAAAAATTATTGGTAATCAGCGAAAACAAAGTAAAAATAATACAATTTTTTGTATGATTCACTAGTCATTTTTCTGTTTTTTTTTGTTCTTATATGTGTATTTGTTGGTTAATAATCATAGTGTCTATTGACTATGACCGCTAGGAAGTTACCGTATATAAAAAATAAAATTTGTATCAATAATGTATTCAGGGGCGTCTCAAGCATGCCAAGTTGTGGGAGTGGTGCATTACCCAAAATACCGATTCATGAATTCATATAATTTAAAAATATTTTTTTTTTATACTGTATAGCTTATATAACAAAATGTTATATGGTGTTTTTTAATGATTTTCTTTAAACTTTTACAATGCGGGTCTTTTATTTTTTACTTCTGCAGTCAAAACTGATTTAGATCGAACTGTGAGGACTAAAAATATTTTTAAAAAAAAATTTTATTAAAAGAAATCTCACCTTTTAATGCTAAGCCTATAAGACTTTATAATAATGCTTTACTTTTTCAAACAGTGAGGGTAACTTTTATTTTACACTGTTATGTACTAACCGTTTCTTTATAAATTGTTTCAACTGGTCTGAATTTTCTTAATAATTTTTGCTTTTAAATTAGTATCGAAAAATCCGCAACTCTTTGTTAACTTAGTAAAAGTTTTCATTATATTCTATATCGTCAACCGTTTGTTTGCTTATTTCTTCTTCATCATTTTCATCATTGTTGTTTATTTGACTCTTTGATCGCGGTTTCATTGCTGATTAAAACAACTGTTGCAATATTTTTGTCAACGTTTAATTATTCCTTTGATAATAAATTTCCCGATGATCATTCTAATATTGTGAAAAACTTGAACTCTGTTTTTATTCCGCAATACTTCAAACTTTTGTATTAAGGGAATTTTACTTACTTTCATTTTAATATGATCATAGCCTTATACTAGTTGCATAACTATTTAAAAAAGAAAAAACAACTCCGTTCATACCGTTTATTTTCTTAATTTTAGATTAAATAAACAAAAAGTAATACTAATAATTCAACTCTCGACAAATGAACTTTGCCAGGTATAATAAACTTTCCTTCAATATTTTTGAACAGTCTATTATTTACTTTTATTTATTATTTTGTATAAACTTATTTTTTCCCGGATTCGTTCAAATTACTTTTAAACATTTCAATAACAAAATCAGAACTTTAAAAAAATCAAATTTAGCTTGAGAAATTTGTAGTTCGATACTTATTTTAAATTAAATGAAATTCGCATATATTCATTTCCATGTTATCAAAGTAGAGATGTTGTAAGCATTATAATTCAAATTCGGAATCAAATGTACATTTCACATTAATCGATTTTATCGTAGCATTTGAACTGTATTTAAAAAAACACACCTAAACAATAAATATTAAAGGTGCACAATGAATTATTTCCATTATAAAATAACAATAACTAAAATTACCTGGCGATATTTCAGAGAACATACTTTTCAGAAACATTTCTTCATGTACAGGACTGTTTGAAAGAACAGCATTTACTAACGATTTTATTTCTGGCCAAAATAAATCTTTAGAACTGAATAATTGAAAACTGAAACGGCATTATTATATAATTAATAATCAAAATTTGGCATATTCAATAAAAATTAAATTTAAAAAGTAATGTAATATATTAAAATCCGTATAGCTGAAAACAAAAATTTAAAAATTTATTACAATTACAAATATGTCAATTTGAAATAATTAACACAATAAAGTAACAGAATAATATAATAAAACAACAGATTTCTAGATGAAAAATTTTAAAATAATAAAATCGTGAATTCTCGTGTTATCTTTTTTTATTAATTATACAGCTTAATTTCGAATGTAGTTACTATTCGTGCATTTTTAACGTTCATGAAAATTCTGTACATAAAAATAATTATATTTTAAATACAAAAGTAGAAAATAAAATTAAGCTAAACATGATAAAAGTATTGCAATATAACAAAAACCATTCAAAAGTAACCAGGAATGTATTACGAACAAATACTGTTTCACCAAATTTAGATTTATTATTTGTATGCGATAAAAGCAGTAGTTAGTACATTCATAACAAATTAATGGCAATTTATCATTTATGGTTACCAGTAAGCACTATCCATACAACAAACAATATATATATATATATATATATCATGGCAGTTAAAATAAAAAATATAATTGTATTAACTTAAATACCGCCAAATAATTTACCGACTAAGCATTCCCAAGTTATCAATATGTATTTACAAAAAGTTTATTTGACTTAAAGATTTAAATTCACGTAGTATATTATGGAATAAATCAAACTAGATGAGAAGGGAGGGAGGACTGTCAAAATTACATGATTTACAAATACTAAACATTAAAGGTAAGTATTATTTTCAAAAGACAAAGTCAATATACCACTATAGATTTAACGTTTGTAACAAGTAATACGATAAAATGAATTACAAATTGAAGAGTAAGTCACAAAGAAAATACCAATGACTTTTTCCATATCATATTTGAATTAGTAATGCACAGTAAGTTAAAGATAATTTAACTAAAATAAATAATTACAAGAATTTAAACAATAATAAAGTCAAATTTAGTATATTAGATATTAACGTTAAATAAAAAACAATAATTGATAAAATAAATGGTTAAACGCATGTTAAATGTATATAAATATGGCAATAAAACATTCTACTTTGACCCTGATCTAAAAAAAGAAAAAAAGTTAGTAAAAAAGCATTTTATTCTCTAAAGGTAATGCCTTGTCGCTGCAGCCATTGTGTCCTATTGATAGCCATTTTCCGAAGTTCTTGATATTTACTTATATTCAAGCGGTCATATACGCTTTTCATTATAGATGTTCTTAGTCTTCCCCTCGGCTTTTTGCCTGTAACTTTGCCCTCCATTATATTTTTTATGAAGTTATTATTCCTTATCACATGTCCCAACAGTTTTATTTTCCGGCTTTCGATATGGTTTATTAAGCTTCTTCTTTCTTATATTCCTTCTAGGATTTCATTGTTTGTTTTCATTTCTGTCCAAGACGTTTTCGAGCATATAAATAATATAAAAAATGCAAAGTGTAGTAATTAAGTTAATTAATATAACAATTACAAAAATTTATTTAAAAAATATAAACATTTAAGCAAAAAAAAACTACGGCCTTAGAGAAACCTAATGAATGATAAAAATGTATATGAATTAAAATATTAAATGTCTATACATAAAAATGAAACAATACTAATAAACCCTTAGATAACTATACAGTAAGAGATGAAAATAAAATAAAATTATTATGTAGTAAGTTATATTTCAATAAAATATATTTTGAACGAAATATAAAGAAACGTAATATCAAATAATGAAGTAACAAATATTAAAAATTCTAAAAATAAAGCAATTCTGGTTTGGATAAAATATTACAGTTTTTTAAAAATATGCAATACTAAATTTCCAAACTTAATTGTAAATTAAATAAATATATTATTTAAAGAACAATATTTTATAGAAGCATGGAAACTAATGAAAAAAGTAGTAGTCCCAAGAATTAATAAACCAATAAACGACTCGAATTCGTGTAAAGCAATATTTCTACTCTCAAATATCTATAAAATTTACGAAAAATACGTTTTAATTAAACTTAAACAATTTTGGAATCAGCATTACGTAATTAATAAAAATCAATTTGGTCGGATAGAAATTAAATTGACAAAACGAGCAACCCATGCAATGTTACAAGAAATAAAATCCAGTAAAAGCAGATCATATATTTGCCGTTTATTTACACTTGATATTACAAAATCGTTCGATAGTTTAAACTTAAATTAATAAAATTATTGTGTCTAATTCAATAAATATAATAAATGAGTTCTTTAACAGTAGATATGCTTATATAATTATTAGTAATTGTAAAAGTAAATATCCAATGATAACAGGTATCCCGTGGGGCTCTATATTAGGGTCGGTTTTTTTCAGAATCGATCACTCATCGCTATAACACAATTTTAAAGTAATAGCTTATGTAAGTAATGTAGCAATGATAATAACTACAAAAACTGAACAGCAGATAAAGAAGAAAATAAAATAGTATACAATAAATTCTTTAATAACAAACAAAAATAAAAACCTCTTAACGAATTCAGATTATTAATTAACGTAACAAAATGAACTCTGTATTAAACGATAAGGAATTTAAGAACAGCATTTTAAATATCTATTGAGAAATATGGGGGAAAAAAATATATATTAACCAAATCAAATATTTAGAAGTAATTATTAAAAAAAATTTAAAAGTTTACAATAACTTTAAATTTATTAAAAATAAAATTAATAAATTCCTAATCATATTCAACAAATTATACAATAATCAAAATAATATCAATTAGAAAAATAGAAATATATTACGTAAGTCAGTAATACTTTCAAATGTATTGTATGGTAATATTTTTTACATTGATACGTTAAAAATTAAAAGATACAAAAAAATTTAAATAACTATTAGCGAATTATAATTATTGCGACTAGAAATCATCTAGCAGTTTTAACCTATGCAGAAATTAAACTATAGAAATGGAAATTAACAAACATATCAAAAATAGTATGCAGTCAACTAGTTTAATAAAGTTACATATATACATAAAAATATTTTTAATTATCAAAGCCAACTAATAAATATAAAGATATTTAAAATTACATTAAAAAATGATCATCTAAATAAATTACAACAAATATGAAATAATTATAATGGAGTAGCCTATCAGTATTTTCTAAAAATTGAACGAAAATTAAATAATAGAATTTTTAATACAGATATTTTTAACGCACAATCCATAACAGGACGTGAAATTTTTAAAATGTTGTACTTGTTTAGTATCGTGGAATCAGAAAAATATGTGAAATGCAACTTTCGGGATAGCGTTTATCAAATAGTGCAAGAGTGAATAATAACACAATCTGTACTGTGATAATACTAATGAAGAATTTTATTGTAATCTTGAGCGATTAGTAACAAATAAAAATAATGAATTTAACAAATTTGCAATACAAAAAAAGTTAAGTATTGCAACAATAACATACACCTAAATTAACTAAAATATAAAATAATTATAGTTGAACAATTAATGCAGATATATAAATATATGTTGCCATGAGCCTACTATTGAATAACGTAGATAAAATTCTGATTTTGCGTTTGGAATTCTGGTTTTACTATGCTGTGGGAAATGAAAAACATGGATGAAATTTTATATTGTTATCTTATTTCTTTTAGATCTGCACAAGGCATAGTATTTCGTGTATATACATATATATTTCTCGAGTAATATTCGAACCGAGTAAAGTAACGCAGTTGATATTAAATGATTCGAACGGTTGGGAAGTTGGAATCTTATTCCGATGCCGCACCGACACGATCAAGAAAGTTAACAAAGGCTAGACCTGACTATAAGCGACGTAATTTTTACAAAATTACGTATGTGATAAGAATGATGTGTCGGTGTGACTGGTCGGGCAGTACCGACAGCTGATCGACTACCGGGGTTTTAGCGACTCTTTCGGTTCGTCGGAAATAAAATCAGTTATTAAATCCGTTTTAGATTCAGTTTGTTATACACAATTACCGTTGTCGAAGCGATTGCGTGGTCGGCGGACTCGCATCAACTTTCAAATTAAATTTATTGTCCGCCGTCATAATAATTAATACGTGTCGAAGAATTTTTTTTTAATATTTTTATTTTTTACCGTTGTTTACCTGTGTTAGATGTCTCAATCACCTGCTTTTTGTTCCGAAGTACTATAGTCACCGAGTAACTACGCGTTGTCTAATCGTGTGTGAATATATTTTATTTTATTAACAATTTGAATTTATTCGAGTCCCTTACGCGACCCACAACGCGAGCTTCCAGACGAGGTTGATAGTTGGGGGACACGGCAGTGCCCGAGCCGCCGTGAGATAGCTATTTCTTTAACTTGAGTGGTTTTTCCGTCGTTTTTCTTGATACAATCGTGATACTGGAGGAGTTTGGAGAAGCCAGAGTCGCAAGCTATCAGAATTGAGCACACGATAATGTAGATTTTGTAAAACAGGGCGTCAAATCTTAAATTTGCAACACCGATTTGATATTTCAACCGTTCTAGCTGCTCAGTTATCGCGAGATTAATAAAATTACATATTATATCACAAAATGAAAACACTTACAGTACAGAAAATGACTCTGCTGCTTCTTTAACATTCTGCGATATTTTATCAATCTGATACGCTTCATGCTATAAAAGTTATTACACATTAGTTCAAAATTACGAAAGCAAAAATCGTACAAAAAATATTTAATATTCTTTACATTACAGTGTCGAAAGAAATCTGCCAACTCTTAAACATTGTTATTTAAAACTTGCATGAACTTCCTTGTTTTTCATTTACTCACGCTGCCATAAAACATAAAGTATTACGAGTTATCAATGTCATAATTAATATAAAACTAAACAGCAGAATTATAAAGATACCTTGTCTGCTATTGTTTGAAAATTTAAGGTAAAATAAAAACAATAAAAAAATACTTCAACTTCAATACTTAATCAGAATAGAATTTCAAAACTGGAAAATGACTTATCCAAACCGTTTAAATTTGTAATTATGTTAGAGATCATAAAAATATTGATTGCAAAAATCGAAAAAAGATCCTAGAAGATCTACTATCAGAAAAGATGACTACGCTGCTAATTATAAAGAAAGAGTATTTTACGTGACGGGTCCTGAAAGCTTATAAACAACTAGAAATTATAATTGTTTAAAAACAACGAAAACATGTAGTTCCCACAACAACATATAACATAAGTGTAATGTATTAATACGTCCCATTTGTTAAAAAATTATCAAAATAATAAAATTACAAACACTATAATAATTTAAAGGTGACTGATGTAAAGATTTACCACATTTAACTGTGTACAAAGCACTTAAATTAAATACTAACCAGAACATTGAAGTTTTGGGGATATAAAGTTTTTGCAGTAAGCATCCATGATTTCGATTCATATATATCCGATTTTAGGGCTTCTTTAGCTCTTAAAATAAAATATGCTTCATCGGTTAAACTACTATCAAAAATCAAAGAACTCGAACACATTTTTTAGATCCTAAAATAAATTTTTCTAATTTCCAACCCCTACATTTCAACAACCTATCACAATCCGATAACAATTAATCCATAACAAACCGAAACTTCTTAAACTAAACAAACCAAAGAGAATAGCGGTAAATAAATTCTATCGACTCCATATTTCGATATCAAATCTTCAGTATTTTAATCACCATAAAAAGTTTTTGAAAATTTCTAAAAATTAATTTCTATAAATTAGAAAAAAATATAATTCTAATTTATATATATAAAATATTTTAAATTTCTTATCGACAAAAAATATATATCCACTTCATATAAATGCATAATTATTACCATACACACAACAAAAAAAAAATTCAGTAAAATATAATATAAATATTTTTTAAATATATTTCCACGTATACTAATTTCATTTTAAACTTACCATTTAAATGTAAATATAGAATTATTACATACACAATAAGAATAACAGTTTTAGCATTATTACTAAATAAATTTCTATACATGCTAGTTGTATTAAAAACTGTAATAATTCATTATTTTAAAACTAAAAGTAATTTCAGAAAATTTCACTTGACCATAAGGACAAAACCATAACTATGATTTTAAGTTCGTTTTATTTTAATAACGTTTGGATATGATTATATTACATTGTACCAATGCGATTATTTAAAATTCGGTTTATGCAATTATTCAAATCGCAATTATGATTTGTATCCAAAACAGAATTTAAGTTCTGAATAACAAAAGTAACCTTTGTGAGATATGTAATATTTCAAACCAGCATACGTCCAGATCCCGCTAAAACAAAGTTAATGCACAAATTTAAAAAACCAGCACTAGCTACACAGATTTATTGTTTTTTTTTTGGGCCCCACTAGATAACCTCTGGAAGAACAAATTTATTTGTCAGTTTTACATAATTTAAATCCACGGTTGACTTTTATAATGGGCCAAATAAATAATAAACTATTAGATAATCGAAAAGTTCAATTCCATTACTACTTCAGAAAATAAAAGAAAGCTCTTAATATTATCAGGTGTTAGTATATACTCGAAAGAAGAGGAAATGCGATGCAAGCTATGTAAAGCATTGAAAGCCGGACAGCCGTACAGAAGGTGCTTAATATCATCAGGAGTAGTATTACAAAGTATACACTCTGGCCTACAAGTAAGATAAAATCTATGCTGGTATTTACCAAACTTGTCATGCCCAGATAGCACCTGAGCTCTATGGAAATTAATATTCGCATCTTTGAATTTAGCTCTAATTGTTATACTAGGAAAAAATTGACAAGTTTTGCGACCTGTGTCACAACTGTCCCATCTAGACTGTTATTTAGAGATTATGGCATCCTTAATTGATTTAAAGTTTCTTATTGGTAGGACATACCTAAATTTATTAAATAGATTAGGACTTAAATATACTACATTGGTCAAAAGTCTAGTAGTCTTAGTAATTCTATATTCGGAAATGATGCTAAATTTAATTAGAAAATATTACAAATATTTGTGGCTGATGTTGGAGTTGATCTATATAGAGAGCCAATATTTAGCAGAAATTTTCGTTGTAGTTTATTAATCGATTTAAAAATAGATGGCGGGACACAGACACACGAACAATACGCATAAAGGGATTAAATAAGTCCTTTTATAGTATGGCCCTTTCTCTATATCTCAGACCATTAACGTTTCGCTGAAACCGTTTAAATTTAACATAGAGTGCATCGCACCTCCTGTGCAAATAAAGTATATGAGGAGCAGTGGCGGCTCGTGACAAGTAAATCTGGGGGGCTCTAATGGAAAATTACAATAATTTAAAAAATGTAATGACATAAACTTATCTTGCTTTTTTGTCTACATTTTAAACTAAATAAAACTGGTTTAATGCATTCAAGTTCTGATTTAATTTAAAAAAAGATGTGAATGCATTTTGTATTTAGATTGAAATTTATTAAATAATATTTTCTAATCTATTCCTTATATAATGTACAATCCTTTGCGTTGAGTAAGTTTCACTGTTGACGTGTCCACAAAAAAAAAAAAAAAAAATTACATGTGGCATAATTTTGTGAAATAAGGTAAGCCAAAATATAAAATCCGGGTCTTCTAAGGTTCTTCGTAAACTATATATGCTTCCTTGCATGTAATATTTTTATTACATTTTTCTTCTAGTTCTTCAAAATATTCTATTAATTTTTCTCGATTTTCGAAAACAATATTCACTGTACGCATATTATAGTTCCAACGTGTATTCTAGGTAATTTACGATTTACAATTTCTTGCAGTAGATCACATCTATGAGCAGAATTTGAAAAAAAGCTTGCTACAGCGGACAAATTTGAAAAAAAGATTTTAATCTTAGAATCCTGGCTTGTTGCTTTTTGCATAATTAAATTCAACTGGTGAGCATAACAATAAATAAAATGGCGATATTTATATTTTTGTTTTATCTTCTCCTATACGCCATTTGTAGAATCGCTCATTATGCTCCATCGTAAGTTTAAGTAATTAGCTTAAAAGGTTAGTCTCTCCAATTAATTTATCTAATTCAGTTTCTAAAATGTTGAACGTTTGAAAAATCATCGTAAAACAAGTGTCGACAAAAAGTAGTGCTTCTTGCATTCAAAAGTAACAAAATCTATATCGCAAAATGTATTATTTAAAGAAGAAAAGCAAGGATAGAAATAGAACAAAAAAAGCAACAAATTAAAACAGTGTGCTTCACCGGATAAACGGACGACGCGGCGCGCGACGCGAATATATTGTTAAAACCGGCTATAATCACGTGTAAAATTGACGAGGGCTCACTTTTCGAGAGCCCTCAGACGCCTTTAAGTTACGCTCGGGAAACTTCGGCTTTATTCGTTTTTCGTGTGTATTTTATATACGGCTTGGAGGCTCAAATATTCTGAGCCCACGTACTATATTATTGGTTGTTAATATCATGTGATCAAAAAATCAGCTGTTAACGACCTTGACAGTATACTACACGAGTAGATCATATGTGAAAAACGTTTATTTTTTGGTTTTTAAATGATATATTTATGTTCTCTTTGAGAAATATGTTCATCACACCCAGCAAAAATGGTCTTCAAATTTCATGTTTAGCCGAAAATTATCGATCTTTCTTTAATCAGTCTGTCGAGATTTAACAAAAAATTCACTCAAACAAAACAGCATACACAGACGGTGATCTCTCTTAATTACTCATTTAAGAGAACATTTTCTTCACTCGTATCTTCCGACCTCTCCGTCTTGAACATTTTATTAAAATTAATTTATTACCATAACATCAAAAAACAGTAGTTGAGTAAGAACTTGAAATTCTAGTATAAATAATATTCCCGGTAGCAAATATTAAAAATCCTGTTGCAGTATTTTTCATTTTTCTGTAAAAACTAACGGAAAACACCACTGTTTCCTTTTAATCCCCGCGCTGGATACAGCAGCTAAGCTAGGAGCGCGACTTGTATGTTTAGATCCTATCAAGGAGATTTAATGATTTCGGTGACACAAAAAGAGAATTAACGAAACGCGATATATTTACTTACGCCAGAAATTAATAAAATGTTATCTAAAGTTTGTTATTTACCATAGTGATCATTTTATTTAAAATTTTATAAAAATAAATGTTTGTATTCCTGTACCACTAATCGCATCACAATTCAATGTTTAACTAATCAAAATCTCATACTTCATGAAAACGAGGGGGTAGAAAAATCAGCTATACCTTAAAACTTTTTTTTGAGACAATACGAATGTACCCTGAAAATTTCAACATGATCCGTCCAGCTGTACAGGAATGCATAAGCGACAAATAAACAAACATTCATTTTTATATATACATAGATTTCATATAAAAATACCATCCAAATTTCCGACTCTTCCGCTGGATTTTCCCAAAATTTTCTTTCATACAAACCTTGTCCTAATAATTACGAACACAACAACAAAAAAAAAAAAATCAGCCAAATCGGTCTAGTCATTCTCAAGTGATGATCTTTCATGCATGCGGTAATTGATTTTATTAAAATTATTTATTTTAACAAAACGATAGCAGAGAATCTACATGATGATACGGTGATCACGTAAGAATGGGTGTGAATGTGGAAAATGATGGCACAGAAGAGATGGTAATAATCAGCCTGAATGGTTGTAGATAGGAAAGATGGCAGTGAAGAGTAGAGATTACATAGCACAACAGACAGGATGAATATCTGACCCTAACCTGCCATCTGTCTCAAAAATGATATAACACTATCAGTGAATAATTAATAAAATAGAAAACTGTATCAAAATATCTAACTAAACGTTCTTCATTAAAGTTAATTTTTTAAAAAATATAAATGATACTTTATCATATTAAAATGGATTCAGATGTGTATTTTACTATTCATTTGGCTAGCAGATGTGAAACTATGCAAATAAAACATTGAATACATTTTAAAAGAAAAGTAACAGAAGAAATTAAAAGTAAAATTTATAAAATTTAATTTTTTTTATTTGACATTTCAGAAATAATAACCCCATGTAACATAAAAGACCTAGTTAAATAAGATAGTGAAAAGTGCTCCCAGCAAATCTTGTAGGGCATTATGAAAGAATAAATCAAAATTATTAATAATTTTTTTTTTTCGATTTTACACTTAAAACTAAAGAAAATGAATGAAAATATTTTGAAAAACTGTATGTTAGTTATCTTATCCTTAAAAAGCATTATGTATTTTTCCAGATTTTTAATAAATTATTAAAAAATTAAAATTTTTTTGTTTTGGTGCATATAAACCACAAAGAATACACATGGAAAATTATTTTAAAGATTCATTTTTTTTTTTTTAAACATCCTATTTATTTAGTTTATTATTAAAAGAAAGTCAAAATTTTTAAAAAATTGTAGGAATGATATAACTAGATTAAAAAATAAGATTTTTAATTTAATGTTTCTGAAAACTGCAGTAAAATCAAATAAATAGGTGCACTTAGAACAATGCTACTGCGGTTAAACGCAACTAGTAGTTGTGTCAAATGAAGTTCTGATCGTTAACTTTAGTTTTAATACAGTTAGCAAGCCAATAAGAGTTTGTATCTTTCCAGTACTATAGCAAAGAATGTAAATTATGAGTAACAGTAGCATTCTACTTGCTTTTGATTACACTAATAATAATTTAAGCATACCTGCTTCCTTAATTGCACTGCGATTTTCAAAGACCAAATAACAAATACAATTTTATTTTTTTTAAATTTACTTATATGGTTCTTGTAATCTGAAAAAAAATGTTGACGCTTTTTTAGAATGAACAAAATAATATGCATGTTCAAAATAATTTTTCATGTATATTTTGTAATTTAAATGCACCAAATTGAAAAAAATTGGTTTATTTTATTCTATAATTATATTTCAATAGACGCCACTAAGATGACGTGTGATGTTTGTGAACATGCTGTGGATGTATGTGCATATAATACTTGGACTCTGCCATGGATAAGTTTTTTTAATTTTTTCAACCATGTTTTAGCACGCATTTTAAAAAATTGAAAAAGACCATACACTTTTCCAATGCGAAAATGCATATTACATATTTGCTTCACAAATACTATTACATTAATTTTTCATAGATTTTGAAATCTTCAAGTGCATGCATAAATTTGAATTTGCAGTTAAAAATTAAAAAAAAAAAAAATCGCACAGTAGTATTTTTTATCCTCTTTAATAGAAATTAAAAAAAAAAAAAAGGAAAAAAAAAGTTAAAGATAGGTAAAAATAGGGCTTTTTTATTTTAAAATGAACAATGGCCTATTTGCCCATATAGCAGTACCATGTGATGTTGGAGGCTAAAAATTTGTACGAAGCTTTTTTCACCATGTCCCCGACAAGGAGATATTCTTACTGTGAGAATTGATTTGAAGACAGTTTTCACTACCTTATCCAGTTAGGCTCTTTTAGTTACACATACAACTTTAATGTTAGCAAATTATTTACAGTTCTTCATATGGCCTCATTCAATCAGTATCACTTTAAGAACCGAATTAAATACGGTTCACTGTAATGTAGAATGGAATTTATTGCAAGTAATAATGAAAACTGCAAAATATTAAATGAAAATAAAATCCTTTATACTTTATCTGAAGGGACTGTATTTAAAAATTTGATTGTTTTACGATGTGGAAAGGTTGTTCTCTATATTGAAAAAAATCAGTACCTTAATATAAATCAAAGACAAAAAATAGCAAAACTTTCTTTTAAATTTTTAATGCACATTTCCATGCATATAAATTAAAACTCTAATTGTAATTTGTACTCGTAATAAGGAAGTTGTTGAACGAAAAGTGACTAGCAGTAAGCAAAAAACCAAAAAATTACTTTTAACTGAGCTACTTGAACTTTTCTATACACGTACAAGGAAGTTTCTCTTGCTCACATCATCAACTACTGTGCTGCTTCTTTAATTATGCAAACGCACCTCAAAAAATGTTTATATAATAGGCCGCACTTAACGATCTTTTTTACAAAATTAAACGTAAATATAGGGAAAAGTAAAATAAAAGCGATTAGTCTTAGTGAAAACAATCTAAACTACACTTTAATATTAAAACAAATATACAGCTCCGCTGGCTGGTGAAATGCCGAGATGTTTTACATGAAACGATAGGTATAAAAAAAAATTTGTAAAAGCCCCTATTAAAGAACCAAAAAAACAATACATTAACCATCAACTGAGAATGGGCAAAAAACTGTTCCGTATTAGGGGTTTATTTTTAAATTCATGTTAATTTTGGAGATTAATCATGGATTTTTTGATCTTTGGTATAACATCTACATGTATCATAATTCGGAACGGTAAAATTATCAAGAACTTACATTAAACTGGTATATGCAAAACAATGCAGTACACAAAAATATAATTTTCGAAAACAAAACACGCCTTTCCAATAACTTTATTTCCAATTTACAAAAAGTAAATAACAAATACCGATGATTGATGGAAATATAACAAACAAACGTTATGACAGTCGTTCATTTAGAAAAAATTGTGAAACTACAATGTTCCAACCAATGTGTTATATGTATTTTTTAAAAACTTCTAGTATACAATCCTTTTTTTTTATAAGTTTATATATATATATATATATATTATCGTGTTACGATATCTATAGGGTCGAGAAAAAAAAAAAAATTTTTTTTTATTAAGAACGGGATGATAAATTGTAATACGATAAATAGGGTCGAGAAGAAATTGAATTTATAATAAATAAGAAATAATGAAACAGTTCAGAATGCAGGCGAGGGAATTATATCGAAATAGTTACTTTAAAATCAGAAATTCCCTTGACGTTAATAATTTGTAAGAATATAGCCGATTATCTGGTAACATCTTGGTAATCAAAACGGGAATTTATATTCGGTAAATGAAACGATTGCCGGGGAATGGCGATAAGAAATAAGAAAAGAATAATCGGCCGCGGAGTTGCTTGAGAGACGGATTTTACCCAATTCGATACAAAACGCGTCGCTTGGTCAGTATTTCTATGTGTAGCGGAATAACTGTCAATTTTAGTATTCATATGTATATCGGAGTAATCGTCTTTTGTAGCCAGCGTTCGTATATGTATCGCGGTAATCGTACGTAAAATAAATCAAAAACGGAAAAAAAAAAAAAGGATTTTAGTCATGATAAAATATAAAATAGTCAACCAGCAGCTGAATTGCTGAAGCTAGTCAAGAAGCAGAACCTGTATCCTAGGCGAACCAGGAGCGACAGTGACGAGATCACCGGAGGACTCTGCAGAGCTGACGATAATTCAGGCCAGATTTAATTATTTATTTGTTTTCTTTATTGTTATATAATAATTCGAAGAAATGTGTACATGTTTGTATTTATGGGAGTGTGAGATTGATTTATGTGCGGCATAGTTTGTAATTTGTGAATGTATTCGTTTTTGTTGGTGCAGCTGCATTTTCTCTCCGTGTTTGTAAATCGAAGAATAAGAATAAAACAAAATGGTTAAAAAAAAGCCAGGTTTATTGAGTGAGTGCGAGTGTGTGAAATACTCTCGGCCGATTTAGGCATCCACATAAAAAAAAAAAGAAAAATAATAATTATCACGAGCCTCCCTGTGAGCTGGTAACGTGATAGTATAAATAAATCATAGTAATAATAAATTACTTGAAAATATGCTTTACAAATATTTTAATAGTAAACTAATGAGAACAATTGAAAAATTTATTAAAACTAAATTTTAGCACAGTTTTTCAATATTACAACGTATAATATTGAAAAGAACGATGAAAATCATACTAATTAATAATTATATTTTGTAAATATAAAAATTAATTTTCTTCACTAACGTCAAACTGATATGAGCTAAATGAGTAGTGGTATTTGGTAGAAAATACCATGACGATGATCAAATGTTTAGGAACAAGACATAGTAGTTGTTACAAAAATTAAAATCCATACATATTAAATAATTTAATTATAATATATGAATAAATGAGAGAAAGAAAAAATAAATGAATATAAAAGGATAAAGGATTAAATAATTATTTTATTTGAAACACAACTCCTAAGTGAGAACACAGTACTTTCATACCACAAAATTTTCAAGAATAAAAAATGACTTTCTATTGTCTATTAATCAACTGCAATAATATCGTATATAAAACTACAAATCACACAAACAATGTATAAAATAATATTTTATGGATTTCTAATAAATCATATTCGATAGAAGTACTTCTTAATACATCTCGACTGGCGCCAACACTTTGAACGTAATAAAATAAACTGAATGTGAGCGGTAGAATGCTTAAAAACAATACACGCTAAACGCTCAGAATATTTTCTGGCCCTTCTCCGCCAAAAAAATATATTTTCTATTTTCTGTCGTTAAATTAGAATTTCGCGCCACGATCAAGTATACCCCGTTTGTTATGTTCGTTTGGATGCTAACACAAATTTAACACTTCTAATATATAGAAAAACAAGTTTCTAAAATCAAACAGTGACGCATACTTCGTTAAACAGACTAAAAAAAAATAATTTTGAACAAAACAAAAGTTCGCAAAATACTAATTTTGAAATTTTTGAGCCGTTGTAAATTAAATCAATACTATAGTTTAAAACAAAAAAATTATTTTATAAATTTAAAACTGAACTTTTATGCATGTAATAAAATACATAGGTGTACACATGTATATATATATATAAAAATATATGTACACACAATATAAAACTTTTATATATGTATTATTTAGATAATTTGGATATTACATAAATTTTTATTTTGAAAATGCATAATTTTAACGTTTTGATTTAAATTAATAATACTCTGTGTTAAATTTTGTTTCAAAATATAATTTTGTATTTAAAGTAAGTAACTCTTTATGATAAGTTTGTTTATGAAACGGTACTTGGCTCATAGTGATATATTACATTAACCTGATAATGATAGTATGAATAATGAAAGATTATATAACAAAACGAACACAAGCAACTAAGTATTTTAACGATAACGCTTATATATATTTTATTTTGATTTTCCTATTTTCTCTTTTAAGTAACTTATTTTTAAATCTCTTTAAGCTTATAAAATTTTATTCTAATAAGGATATTGTATCTGTTTGTACGCGAATAACTATAGTATGTGACGAATTTTCACAATTTTTATTACTGAAATTAAAATTTTCGGTAGAAACCATGTCACTATTAAAAGTAGGGATATGAAAAAATAATCAATTTTCTTAATAACAATCGATTATATAAATTACCTGAAATTTATGGCAATAATTCTTTTTAGTTTTCTTATTGTTTAAAGTCAAAGTTTAAAGATAGATTTGCTTTGTTTTTTATTTTTTAGTTTTGGGACCAGAAGAATGTCGTTTTATTTTTTATATTTATTGTTTTATTTTATTTTTATGCTAATAAATTGTTAATATTAGTCATATTTCTCTTATTTTCTCTTGAATTTTTTATACCAGTTTCGTATTGCAAACTAAAATAATTAGCCAACATTTTGCGAATTGAAATAATAGATTTAAATTCTGTTCCCAAAGGGCAATTTTACATATAATTTATGAGAAAATACTAAAAATAATGTTTATTTAACGTTGGTATATTAAGAATAAATATCGGCGGTAAGTACTGAAGTAGATTCATGTTTCGAATTATAAGAAAATTACAGAAATTTTGTATTTGCATTTTTAGTAACAAAAACAGGAATATTAGAGGATAACTGAATTTATTTTAACGCTTAAAAATCTGCTAAATTTCTTGACTTTAAAATTAGTAAATAAAGAAAATACAATTCAAATCAAAACAAAAAGAGAGAAAAAAAAATCGTAATACAAACATCAAAAAACTTAGGTTTAATTACGATATTTTTATTGCTTACTTCCGACGACCAAACATTCAAGGTTTAATTTCGGTCAAAGAGCTGATTATTAACTCATTTAGTTACGGGGTAAGTGTCAAAGGGGGTTTCCCAGTTGTTCCGAGATTGAATACAATTAACTAGTAGACTGACTCGTAAAGATACCAAGATTTAAAATGTACAAGATGTGGTTACAATTGTTGAAAAAGTAACGATTCTAATAGATTGGAACATTAGGTTTTGTAGTTTTGTTGGAGTTTTATTTATTTATTTTTTTTACATTTTTTATTCTTCAGAAATTATGAAATAAATCTGACTGCAAATTATTAATTAAAGTATTACATTTAATATGTTTAATGTTATTTTATTTACTTCGCTTCGGCTCAAAAATAATGTAAAAGTATTTCGTAGTTAATTGATCAAATTTTAAATTTCATCATTCTTACTTTTTCTATATCTGCTCTTACAAGTCACATAAGAGCTAATATTGGAAAGAAATATTTCTTACATAAGTGACCAATGGTGCGAGAAGTCAATCCGAAACGAAATAAAAATAAAAACGATCATGATAAGAGAACATAAATAGGAAAGGATTAGATCAGGATTGGTGATTAGGACTTTTAATATAATTTATATAATTTACATTATACAAAAAACGAAAAGCTGTCTTGTTCTAAAACTACGCAATAAAAACTTTTTAGCACCATCATCATTAACATCTTCACTATTATCATTATTATTATATATTATTATAAATACTTATTTATGACAACAGTGACTTACTATATTACATGCTACGAAAATACCGGAAACGTATGTATGTTTTAAAATAAATTATTCGTATTTCTTTATATATAATTGTCATATTTTATGAAAATTTCAAATTATCATATCGGTGTATTTTGCAGGATTCGGTAACGATTGATTGAAACGTTTAACGACTGACATTCTGACCTTTGAACTAAATACAACAGAATGTAAGAAAATACAGAAAATCGTTGATTTATTTTGTTACTTTAATCAACAGTGCGTCCAGCAATTTTAATTTAGCTTTAGACCGTTTATACTGCACCCGCAATGAGGAAATGCAATGCTGTATATCGTTAACTGATTTGTTCGCCGTTTCTTGTTCAAATATCTGTAACTGTTGTTTAAGTTTACGCTTTTTATATTTAGTTACTTTGTATTCAGCCATTAATTCATTTCTGAAACAAAAAATTAATCATACATTATAACGAGTTTAGAAAATGCCGGTTACAATTATT
This sequence comes from Icerya purchasi, assembly GCA_039619475.1. Taxonomy (NCBI): domain Eukaryota; kingdom Metazoa; phylum Arthropoda; class Insecta; order Hemiptera; family Monophlebidae; genus Icerya; species Icerya purchasi. The sequence goes on along the minus strand of CM077115.1, from coordinate 291,044,553 downwards.
TATTTGAACTCGTTAGTTACAGACATTATCCCAGCGCCAGTACTGATAATTATCTATATTTTTAACGCGCAGAAGTGATTTTCGAACCAAGCTCCGATTGTTTCCTAACAAACTACACTACAGTAGCTGGCTACACGTGCGACGGCGAGCAGAGAGAAGTTACCTGTTGAAACTTTGAAATGCTGCTTTTCGTTTTTTCCAAATACTGTTTTTCATTAAAAAATATTTTTTTCAGTTATAAATCGATTTTTCTGCCGTTTTTTAAAAGCAGTTTTCTGTCTCTTGTTATATTAATTTGTTAAAATCATCTTAATCTTTTTTTTAAATCGCTCGTTTATGCGTATTTTTTGTTATAAATTTTTTTTTTCTTTTTACCAATACGAAATTATATATATATATACATATTTTTTTTGTTTGGCTTTCTGCTCAGCTTCATGTATAAGTCCCCCGAAGTATTCTGGATAAGTTTCCATTTAAAAAAAAACCTTCAGATTACTTTTGATGTTTCATATGTTTCTGTTCCATATTGTAATTCCTTTAATTTTTTCTATCATTTCATCCCCTATTCTCTTATTTGCTTTGAAAAAAAAAAATGGTTTTGACAATTTGTTGTTTTTTGACGGTAGTCTAGCAGCGTGTTAATGTCCTCTTTTACCGTTACATTAATTTTCTCTGCCACATTGACTATTATTTCTCTAATATTTTCATCCGGTTTTTTGATTATCCCGTGTATTTAAAAGTTTTCTCTTCGTCTATATTGCTCAAACTGAAGGTTCTTTTTTCTTTTTTTCTTGTTCCCGCCGTTAGCATGGCAATATGCTCTTTGAGCCCTTTCACCTCCTCCATCAACATATCGTGCATTTTGTACAAATCGTCTTATTTTGCTGACATAAACCTTATAAACTATTTAGTTTCCGTCATGTCTCACATTTCGCTTCATTAGTACAAAAATAAATAGGTAAAAATTAAAATGAATATACATATGAATTTTACTTCATCTTATTGTTTTTTCCAGTAGTTTTTTTATTTACCCATATGAATTTTCAACTTCGTTTCCGATATTATCAAATATATTTTTCTTTTTAATCGTAAGTCCTTCAAGATTTTCTGACGCCGTATACTTTTCTATTTTTACCTGTTTTCGTTTTGTTTATCTTAAAAATTATTTTGATATAAATTGTGCTAATTTTTGAATACATACATATACATATGCATATATATATATATATATATATATATATATATTCCGAGGTTTTGTTATTGTCTAGTTCGTGGAAATTTACAAAACTCTTGATTCAGCCTCGTGAAACTATTTGCCATCCCATTTTTCAGTAAAGTTAGCTGTTAATAGGAAATCATTTAAATCCTTACTTTTTGAAATTAGATCGAAATCAGAAATATTTGGGCCAGTAGTGAAAAATAAAATTCACTGACTGCAGCGTTAATTAATTAATTTGAAACTGCAAGAGATTAATCTCTGATATAATCACAACTAAAACGTTTTTTATTCAAACGAAGAAAATTCTATTTGGTGTTTTTTTTTTCTTTTTTTAAAGTAAGAAGATTAAATCGATCTTTTAAATGAATAACGATATCAGAAGATACGTTTACAAGTCTTTTTCGGATGAGATCTTTCATAATCACGATCACGATATGCCTTTGTCTATTCACTCTTGGATGAAGGCTTTCCCCAACGTCTTCCTTTATTTTGCGCTTTTCTCAACCAGTTTTAGCTACCTTCGCCATATCATCGTGTCATCGCGTTATAGGCCTTCCCTGTTTCTTTTTTTTTTGTCTATCGGCCACCATTGTAAGACCCGTTTCGTGTAATTTCTTCGGGCTATGTGACCAGCCCACCTCCATTTTATACTGACTATCCGCTCCATTACATCCTCCAGCCGCATTTGTTCCCGTATCCACACATTCTTTTCCGATTCGACAATCTTATATTAAGGATTACCTTCTCGTGTGCAATTTGAGCCCTTCTTTTCTTTTTTATATCGGTTTTGGCATATGGCCACGTTTCCGAACTGTATGTAAGGACCGGCAATACATATTGGTTGTACAATTTACTTTTCAGATGAATAGGTATTTTTTGTATTGCGGAATACTAAGCTTAGTTTTCCAAGCGCAACCCACGACAGTGACATTCTGCTCGCTACTTTCGCTTTCGTTATCCTTTGTTTATTTGTCGTAATTTTTCGACCCAAGTATATGTAATTGTCTACTTGTCCTATCTGTTCTGAATTTATTGTTAGTCATGTACGGCGTTCCGTGTTCGTCATTATTTTCGTTTTGTGTAAATTGATCTTTAGTCCTATTTTGTTCGAGTGTACATTTAGGGCTGTTATCATCGACTGCAATTCTTTTGCACTTGTGATGAACAGAACTATATCGTCTGCAAATCTGAGATGATTCAGATATTCATCATCTATTTGAATACCCTTTGTAGTCCCGTTGAAATGTTTAAACACAGTGTCCAAAGCACAGATAAATAATTTCAGTGAGACGGTATCGACTTGTCTAACAACTCTTTTTACTGGAATTTTTCCCGTTTTAATCCATCGTTTTAACTGCATTTTATAATTTTAATATATATATATATATATCATTAATTTCAATTAGGTTTAATGAATTCAACTCTGTATCGAACACCTTCTCGTAATCTATGAATGCCATATATAAATCAATGTTGTATTCTCCACATTTCTGTATCAGCATTGTAATCGTTAATAGGTGTTCGTTTGTACTGAAGCCTGACCTGAAGCCAGTTGTGTTAATCTATTTGCTATCACGCGGGTAAAAAGTTTCTATAAACTTTGTGCAATATACAGGATTGCGTACAATAGAGACAAGCGGAGATACTTTTAGTAAATATATTATATTTTGATTTACTATTATTTTTATACTTTAAAGATTAGTTTGTTTCATTATCTTTGAAAATGTTTATTTTTAATAAATTTCGCGATTCTAAGTAAATTCCATAGCACTTCCGTGCCGTTAACTTTTATAAAATTTCCGAAAAATAGTTATGCACCTCGTTGTCCTGCTAAGCGGAGGCGAAAGGAACGGATAAAAGCAATTTAAACATACATTACTTACGGAGATAAGGAATGAATATTATGTAACTGTTCATTATCATCGTATATATTGGACATAATGCAATAGTCTTGACAAATTGATGGAGATATCGTTCGTTCGATCACATTTTCCGATACATTGCCAAATTCCATCGCTTCGTTTTCTTTAATTGTTGCTAAATCTGAAGATGATTCTTTTAATTTTAACTAAAATCAATCGAAAATATTCACATATATAAAAAGTACTGAATATAAATGATCATTATTATAAGTAAAAATCGTTTTTTCTTCTATAGTATCAAGACCGCTTTTTGATGAAAATTAAAGAAGTCCTAGAAAAGTATTTTGAACGAGTAATATAACAGCGTTAGGTTCTGCAGTGAAAATAACAGCTAAGGAATATTATGTAAATAAGTGTATGTGAGGATAAGATAAAAACTTAACTTTAAATAATATTTCATAACAGTTTTATGATCATACATGCATTAATCATTTTAGAAGTACAATCTTTGTCGTTGCGAAATCAGTGTAGTGATCTCAAGTAACTTTTCGCGTTTAACTTTGCTTTGTCTTGTTTCACAAAAATAAAACTAGAGATGTAATACTATCGTTTACATCGGATTATATTTCATTTAGACGCTTTTCAGCGAATTTAGTAAAAATATCGTGTCAACGGTTTCTTGCTATCGTCTCGTACACGAAATTCTACCCGGTCGAAACATTTTCAAATATTTCAACTGTATAATAGATGACGGAAGAAGTAAGATTATTCAAATAATATTTCCGTCGTTATTTCTCGCAGTTTCTTTTAGGATAAGAACGATTACAACATACATAAAACTAGCGGAGCTCGTTTCGATGTATTTTAATCAGTGTAGCCACTTATTGTAACTAAAATAGTCGTACAATATGAACTTCGATAACGTTTTACCTATCGATCAATGTGGAAAAACATTTAATCATTTTGTTGATGATATATTCGCTATTATTCCCAAAAATGCAGCGTATAAAGTTGACCTACGTAATATCCTTAACAATTTGAAGGAATACGTTACAAATATAAACGTAAATCAGATCAATTCTTAGGCACAAACGACTTCTCACAATACAACCATAATTGCAGTTAATAAAGAATTAATCTCTGTACAGAAACCCTTACAGGAAGGAATAAACGCTGCTACAACACACAGGGTAACTGCGACATAGACGAATTCGTGAGTCGAAGAAATACAGTCAGAAATAATAATAAAAAAAAAAAAAAAAAAAAAACGAACACGCCTCCACCAATATTCGTAAGTGGGGTTAAAAATATTAATACTTTTATTAATATTATAAATGATCAAATGCAAAAAGAAGAAAAACTTCTATATCGGACATTATCTAACAGTGAAGTTAAAATAAACACACAAGATGAAGTGATATATCGCAGAGTAGTACATGTATTGCAAACTATAGTTAAACAACCAAACTCTGCTTCACAAGGAATAGGTTACCATATATTTCAATGTAAATGGATTAAATGTTGATGACATTAAGGAAGAATTGACCATGCGGGGCCATGAAGCAATTAATGTCAGTAACGTTATAATAATAAAAAAAAAAAAAATGAAAATAAAAATAAAGCGTTAATAAAAGTACCATTGCCGCTGTTCTTTGTGGACTTAGTACCCAAAGATAATAACAGAGGTATACGAAATAACAAATATGCTTTAATCCAAGGTGAATAAAAAACGAAATTCTTCAGTGTAAAAATTGCCAGCAGCTAGGACATACAAAAAATTATTGCACAAGGCACGTTAAATGTGTTAAATGCGGCAACAATCATGATGCCAAGGAGTGCAAAAAACCCAAATCGGAACCATGTAAATGAGCAAACTGCGGGGGGAAACATATTTCCAACTGAAAAGTATGTCCAATCTATAAAGCCAAAGCAGCTGCTGCACAGAAACCTAAAATGACAGTAGTAGAACGTGTTCTGAAAAAAACTTTTAAAGCCGCCAAACTGCACTGCTAATAAAACATTTACAGTCGCTATTATAGGTTCTAAACAGTGCCCAATAAAAGTCAGCTGCCAATCAAGATATAAAACAAGGAAGCTACATTTTCTGATGAAATTGGCCTCCTAAAAACAACAAATGAAAGAATTGACCATTTGGAAAACAACCAACAATTGATAATTACCAAGTCCAAGAACATAAAATGACTGACCCAGTTTTAATTATTATTACTTGGAATGCCAATAGCTTAGCTTCTTGACGAGTTGAATTAGAAACCTTTATTAAACATAAAAATGTTGATAATGTACTAATATCAGAAACTCACTTTACAAACCACAGCTATTTTAGGATTAATGGTTATTCAACATATAATGCGAATCATCTAAGTGGCAAAGCCCACGTTGGCTCTGTTATAATAGTTAAGGATAGCATTAAACACTATTTAAATCAAGGTATTGAAAAGGATTACTTTCAAGGAACTGTAATAACTGAAAGTTATAACAACACTGAACTCAATATCTGTACAGTTTACTGTCCACCGTAATACGCTATCAAAAAGGAAAATTTTGAAGAAATTTTTCAAAAACTAGGCAACCATTTTATATGTGGAGGAGACTTTAAAACATACAACGTGGGGATCTTGCTTGATCACTCCTAAAGCTAGGGAACTTATTAAAACACTAAACGCTTATTCATGTGAAATCCACCCATCAAGAAGACCAACATACTGGCCTACTGATAGTGAAAAAATACCAGATCTAATCGGCTTCTTCATTTCCAAAGGTATCTCTGCAAACTATGTTGAAGTAAAAACTACAACGATTTGTCTTCTGATCATATACCTGTGCAACTTACAGTAAGTGGCACAATAATATAGAAACAAAAGAAAAAACATCTTACTAATAAATTCACTGACTGAGAGATTTTCAGAGAACTCCTAGATCAAAAGATAAACCTTAATATAAGACTAAAAACAAAAGAAGAACTGGCATATGAGACGCAACGTATTATTGATGTAATTCAAGAAGTGGAAAAACTGAAACCCCAGAACAAAACACCATTATCAGTCAAGAAAATTGCTATCCGCGCGAAGTGAGGGAACTAATCAAACAGCGTAGAAAAGCAAAAAGAATCTGACATAATTCACGCAATCCGGCAGACAAAACCATATTTAACAGGATTAGTAACCATCTTAATCGGCTAATAAAAAGCATTAAAAAGAAATCATTTGATGATTTCTTAATTAATTCAAGTTCAGAAGCAGAAAAAGATTATTCATTATGGAAAGCTGCACGACGGTTGAAGAGACCTGTTACCCGGATTCCTCCACTAAAAGATGAAATCAATAAATGGGTACGCAGTGATGAAGATAAAGCAGAATTATTTGCTAATTCAGCGTAGTCAGAACAAAGTCACTCGTGCAATTATCAATGCAGAATGGTATCAAAGAAACGAGGACATTCAAGACTTTGTCATCAAGCACGAAAAGCGGCTCCATCAACATGTTAATGTTGAAACGATCCAGTTGCTTGACACATCATAAGATGTTAGACGTCTTAAGCGATTAACACCGAGTTATGTAAATAATATTCATGTATATAAATAATAGAAATTAGTTAATGAACTAATATATTCTATACATGTTTAAACGAATTAGTCATATATATTGATTATTTAAACAGTAGTTTAAGATTGCAATACACATTTATTAATAAATTAATTTAAAAAAAAAAAAGTACAATCTTTAAGATCCTCGATTATAATTAATAAAAAAATTAATTTTAGCTTAGTGTAAATTTAGTAAGTATACATACGGAGGCAGTAGATTTGGCCAAAAATCGTTTTATTAAAAGTAGATGATTGTAAATGGGACGAAATAAAGTTTCGTTGCGAGAACTGCCTTCACCAAATTGACGTTCGATATCGTGTATGATTTTCTGCAATAATAACTTTTCCTCTTGTAACTGCTCGAACGACATGTTTTCTACTTTTTCTGGTCTGTTATTCGCTTTTCTTTGCTCGTACAATGTCTGTAACGAAATGCAGTATTCAATATGAAAAATTAATTATACAAATTCGTTTTGTTTTAAACCTTTATCGTTTTCATTTCATAGTTACTGCTTTATAAAATATAGATTTTAACACGCAAGTCTTTTACGTTAAATAGCTTTTATTTCATTCTATACCAGTAATTAAATGTAGCATATACATTCATGTTCAAAAACAAACGTATGTAATAAAGATTCATTTTTTTTTTTGTGATATAATTAATTTATGTTTCCAACGAAGTCAGTACAGCTTAGAATTATTTCTAGAACGCCGCAAAAAAATAAAAGTAACACAAAGTTAATTTTTGATGCACGCTTAAGTAATAATGTCTACTACCAAATAAGGTTAGAGCTATAAAACCCGGAGCAGATATTTATTTATCGTATAAAAAAATTCAATCCGCATAAAAGATGTTATTCTTTTGATATTCAAATCGCAGATTTCGGCGCTTGTTTGGAACACATAATTTTCACGATTATTATAAATATTAGAATTTCTATCTGAACAAACATTTCCAGACATGTATGAAATAACTGAATTTATTTTAAAATTAACATATAATAGTAACTCAGAACTAGTGAATTTATACAGCAAATAGATGAAGGCAATAAACAATAAAAGATAATTCTTTATTTTTATTTTCTTTTACGCCTCTTCGACCACCGATTATGAAGAAAATTAATTTTTTTATAGAATAATGATGTTATATCTTTGCATAATTTTACAAACCTATAAAGTTTATATTCATTAAAGAAATTTATAAAATAGAACTAAATGGAATGCAGCAGGTGAGAAATCAAACTGAACTCTTAGAACAATTAATAATATAGGAAAAATAGCAAAAACATCAGTAATGTCGGAAAATATGAACTATTGCATATCCAGTTTACATGTCCATGGATTAAAGTTTTAGAATGTAAGTTGCCGATTTTATGTAAACTAAAATCACATAAAATAATTACTAGAATTCCACAAAAAAAAAACAAAAAAAAAAAAAAACATTAAAAAATTAAGGCAACAGTTAGGGATTAAAAGTTGTTCCAAGTTACTTCTAATGTTGGAAACGTAGTACGAAACTTGTTTCAAAATTCAAAAACGATCTCCGAAACAACAACAGCTTTGAACGAAGACTTTTTCGAAAATTTAACGTTAATTGCTCTATCCAATGGTCATCAAATCGATTTCGAGAAATTCAAGGAGTATACAGGTAATACCGTTCAACTGTACTTTCAGTTACATAAATAGTACAGAAATCCTCTTACTGAGCACAAAATACGATTCCTCAGAACTGAATTCGTAACACATTCAATAGTACCAATAGGGAAGTTATTAGAAGCCTAAAAGAGGTCCGTAAAAAAGGGTATAGACGACTTTGCAAACATCATATCAAAAAAATGAAAAAGCGCGTAGGCAACTATGGAAACATTTTGTTGGTTTTTTCTGATCTAGTCATAAATCCAGTCATAAATTAGTATGAAAATTAACAAAAGGATTACAGAAGAATTAACAACTTACTTGTATCAGAAACGATTATGAGGATACAGGGTCAACAGTGTCATCAGATAGCAAATCAGATGATGAATTAAGCACGGATGGTGAATAAATATTCGTAGTATATATAGATATTTAAAATTTTAATTCATAATTATTTCATTTAAAAGTATATATATATATATATATATATATATATTTTAAATTTACTTTAATTTCAAATTTTTCATAAAGATACTATGCAAAATGCATACATTCATATGCACCATTTTACAATTAAGTTTTTCATTGAACGTTTTTATTACTTTAATTAATATACATATTATTATATTATTTTGTAAGTATTTTTATATTTTTGGACGGCTAGATTTTAAAATCTGTTCCATTGTGTAACATTAACGAAAAATCCTCCTAAATCCAGAGAGGCCATCACCACTGATGATGTGGTGGGCCGTGGCTTACAACAACGTCGTTTAGAGTCATTTCTGTGAAACAGGCGCAAGGACGGATGCTACAGTCTATTAAAGCAGTTTTAGAGCCGGTTATGAAGCCTTTGAATCACAAACTTTTCTGGAAAAAACATACGAATCTTCCAGAAAAATTCAAATTGTGTGTAACAGTGGTTACTAAAAAATCTTTTTTTCATAGCCCAACTGAACTATACAAGTTGTGAAATGTGCTGGAGAGGCATGTCTATAACCCTCGCCCACTTCTATTGAGAGATTGAAAAAAATCTTTGTCCGGAATAACTCTCAATACGTGCGTGCAGCAATTGACAAATATCTGAATTGTTTGAAATTATGTTTTAAAGTTAATGATAGCCATTTTGAATAAATTTGATGTAATATGTTTTGTTTATTTTTTACCAATAAAATTATTAAATTTTACGAGTTTTCATTTCTGATTTATTTCAGAAAGAAGGTGTAGCAGAATTTATGATGAGACTGTATGTATATATACATCATACACGTAATATGTCCTGCTATCTAAAATGAAACCATGAAGTAAAATAAAACTTTACTTAAGCTTTAAAAAATCGAAGGCATTAGCAACATTTAAGGATTTTTGAAAATGTTAAACTAGCGAATTATTTAAAAAACGCGAAGAAAAAAAAGACAAACATAGAGAATTTAGTATAAAATTTAAAAAAAACAAAAAACTAACCTTTTCAGTTTGTTTTATTACGTCCTCTTTAGCAGTAGCCGTTATTTTCACTGATTCTAAACTATTCGATTTATCGCGGTGTGCCTTCCAAACATGATTTTCACTAGCTTCTTTTTTTAATTCTGTAATACATAAACAAAACATCGAAATGAGGCATTATTTGATACTTAAACTACACTACTTTAAAATATACACACTATTTACAGAAAAAAATTTTATGTTATTTTACGATTTTCCTTCTTTGTCTGCATTGATCTTAAACTTTGGATTAAGAGAAGTAACAAGGGAGAAAACAAAATATTTTTCAACAAAGTTCTACAGTTAATTAACAATAACTATAACGTTCAGTTATGCAGTGAGCTGAATATGGCGAATCTAGTTAAAATAAATTATTTTCATCTTTGTGAAATATGGCAAATGTAAAAGTATTTAGATTCATTTTATCGCGCTGTAACATTCATGAAAAAGTAAATAAACTTAAATTCTCCAATAAAAAATCGTATTTATTCGACATGGCTTTACTAGATGATAAATAAAATATGAAGATAGATCTGAAATTAAATAAGTCAGACTGCATTTTATTTTGGCGATTGTTATTATTATTGGCATGTCTACAAGCAAACAGAAATTCTCCTTATAATTAATAAAATACGAAGCCTGTAACAGATAACATTTAGTTCACAATAAAAAAGAGTAAAATAAATTAAATATTGGTATTTGATGTTTTTAATTTTTTTCTATAGTAATGCGAGAAAATGACCACCACACTCTGTTCTAGTTTAGAAGAACAAATGTCGAAATGTAGGTCACCTAAATTAAAAATGTTTTAGTGCTGTGTAAATTACAAACAAAAGAAAAATTACTAAAATATTTGATTTTGACAATAAACATTAAAATTAACATAAAATAAGTTAACAGTTTACATCGATAAATTTAATACTAACTGGAAAAGTTTTTCCGCCATGCACTCCAATATGCATTATTAATTATTGATAAATTTAAAAAATAATGTCAACCACATTTCTTATCGAATATGATGACAGTTAGGTTGAAAAGTTAGTTAAAAGTTATTGATTAAAGTATACATACGTTTTAAATTAGTTCGGAGTAAAACAGCCAGCGACGACATTTGCTTGTATTCGGGGTGGGATAATAATTTTTTCGATAATGTTGGAAAATCATCAGATCTATCGCAATAATTTTCTTCGAAACGTTTCATTCTTTTTTTAATTCTATATCACAAAAAACAAATCATTCCTTAAAAATATACTGTTGAATTGCCTATACATACACACATACGTACATATACTCATAGAAAATATAGATAAAAAGCAGAAAAATGTATCTATTTATTTATTATTGCCATATCGTATTATACATTAAATTAATCATCACAGAATTTCAATTTCCGTTTATTAATTTCACCTCATTACTTCAGGAAACGATAAATAAATTCCTTCTATTTTAAATTCATGTTTTTTGTATTTTTTTCTTGATTTCTTCTTGAACAAATTATACTTTTAGATCTTCGTGAAGCGTTAAATTGCTCACATATCAAAGGAAGCTTTAGCAATACTTCGTAAGTATTTTAATTTAGTAGCGCTACGTAATAGAGATGTTGCGCTTTTTACGGAACCCCACAGCTAGCAACCGTGAATTACATGATAAAGAGTTTTTTTTAAAATAAAAATTTGAAATTTTCTAGTAAGAAGGCAAAACATGTTTTTAAAATTAATATTCAGTTCTTTATAATTTAACTTCCTCTTTAATGTAAGTATTTGATTATTATTAATAAGGCCATGTTTTTTATTTGCGCACGTTATATAAACATACTTTTATTTTCATTAATAATATAATTCACTATCCTAAATAAGTTCAGTCAAGCATGATGTTTCATGCGCTGAGGATTTCGTATGATAGGTTAAACATATTTATAATTTACATTTACATAATACTAAAGTCAAAATAAAGAAATTAGACTTTTCGCGCAGCAAATAGGAAGAGACCCGTCATTTTTCATGCTTTTTTGAACCTTTCGTTAAGGAAATGAAATACGGCTACGTTCTCGACAAGCAGCGATCTTTTCAAAAATTTATCAATATTTTCTTCAAAAATTTCGAGTTTTCGGCGCACCGAGGGTCTAAATTTAAAGTTGGAGAGCTAGATGTTCCAAACTAGAGAAATATACAGGGATGCGCATATTTTTAACTTCCGTCAAAATTTTAAACTATAATACTCGTACCGCAAGGAGAGGGGCAACACGTCATTTCTCGCACTTTTTTGACCTTTTCGTCAACTTTGAAAATTTCTTTAAGAAAATGAAATACGGTTTCATTCCTGACAAATAGCGATCTTTCCAGCGATATATCATATGGCCGGAAAGAAAAATATTTTTTTCAAAACTATCGAGTTTTCGGCGCCCCGGGAGTCTAAATATGAAGTTGTAAGCTCGGCTATAATTTTTCTATAAAGCGGTCTTTTGTGCATAAGTTTGAGATACGTTCTGGTTTTCTCTACTTTTTTACTCGAGCTGTTGTTTACGTGAACATAAATTTTTTGCTGTTTTTGGGCCCAGGGCGATCGGTTAGCTTAAAGTCATAGATTGTCTTAAAGAGAATTTTAATTAGAATTTATGAACCAATTTCGAAGTTGATAAGTCAATCCAATCGTGAATTATTGATTTTTATTTGATATTTTTCTCATTTCTGAACCATCTTATTAGGATTCCGTACATTATATGTGTACGGAATCCTAAAAGTATGATTTCATTAACTACTAATTGTAAATTAGGATGCAGTTGTAAATGTATCTACAATCGAGCGGACTGTATCATGAGCAGAAGTAACTTTTTGATTATGTTTAGTACGCAAATATTTGAAGTATATATTAAATACAAACCTGATACTAAAACGTTACTTTAAAGGACAACAGCTCTTATGGGAAAAATCTGAGACTCTTCATCTTCGTATTTTACAAAAAAGAGTAGTTTAGATGAAGCATAAACATTTTTATTGTGTAGTATTGATTACGTTCTATAGAAAGGAATTTTTTGGTCGGAAATGAAGATTTTGGAAGATAATAATATATACGGCATTAGTTTACTTTTTCAAGAATAACATTGAATAAAGGGTATTTAAACTGTATAACCACGGAAAAAATGGGAATAAAAGAAAAACAAAATAAATACCAAGAAAAATCACAATAATATAGTACTTTTGTAAATTAAGAAAAACATAAAAGAAATATTGTTGAATAGACGCATTTTAACGCAATCTTTACACGAAAGAAACAAGTTATTCGTATATTTTTATCGATTGTCATATTTAGTTGATATCAACAGATTGAGATCGGTCAGGAATACACAAGAATTTATCGAAATATTTTTCGCTACCACTAGGCCGCCCTAATAGATCAATTATAAGAGAAAAAATTGGGCAATTCCGAGATTCTTTAACTGATCCAGTAAATGGTGTTAAGAAATCTTTTAATCAATCTTGCAAAATAAATGAGAAAATGCTATTCACATTTACATTCACATATTTCAGGGATGTACAGAAATGCTTCTGATTACCGATAAGATAATTTCGTCAATTTTTACGTGGTACTATTTGGAAAAATAAAAGACACTTCACATCACGTTTTGTCAATACAAGAAAACAAATGAACAGATCTTCTTTTCAAAATACTGTCCTCGTTCATATTGAAATAATAATAATATAAAAGCTGGTTATTATCGATAAGTTTTATATACTTCTTAAAATGACTAAGTCATTCGAAGGTTTCTCCATATTTATGAAATAATTTTAACGAAACCAAAAATCACTATTATTTACTGTGTTAACGGTTCAGAGTGGCGTACGAAAAATATTATCCCTACACAAATAAAGCTAAAATTAAGATAATTATAAAAGAATTTTTACACCTCACAGCTACTCAACAATTACTATAATACACAGGGATAAAATGTATAGCGTTGTAAACGTAGATATTTTATGAATCCATCGCGTTAACATAAAGTGCCCGAAAGTTTAGTTGATAGGAACGTTAACAACAGTGACACATGCAGAATTCGGTGGCCTATATATAGGAACCCGTGTCATAAATTCATAAAAATTAATTGTTACACATACTGACTATGTTCATAATAGGTTATAAACTTTAAAGTACGAAGAAAATCACCGACGTCTTTCTTGAACCCGTTGCTTAAATAATTATAAGCTTACTTGAAGTAACTATTTCCGATGAAATTAAATACGAGTTAAAACTACTTAATTATTTAGACAGCTGTCGTTAAATTATATTTTAATTATAAAGTCAGTTAGGATTTACAACATTGTTCATAATGTAACCTTTCTTTTAACTCACCCGTAAAGATGTTTCGAAACGTTTAAGATTTGTAACTCGATGGCGGAAAGATTATTTTTAGAATATGGTTGACCAGACCACGTTTCTGAAAACGACCGTCGACTTATCGTGACCGAGTTTCTGGGTGAAAGTGATCTGTTTTTATACTAAGAATAACAAAGATAGAAACAATAAAACATGTCACAATTTATAGTAACGTACATTGTAAACAACTAAAAATGATTGCCGTAGATAAGTTTGTATCTAATTGAACACACACTTGTGCAACTACTATTTAATCAAACTGAAAACGTATAAGGCGCAGAAAATAATCAATAAAAATTATAAATTAAGTACAGCCGACATTTTTGTAAAATCAGGTTATAAGTAGCTAATATTAAAATGGAATTAGCATTAAAGAAGTAACGAAATTAAAAACTAGAATTTTCAAAAATATTTAAATCAGATTGACATTTAGGACATTAGTCTTATTTTCACACTTTTCATGTACGAAAACTCAAAATACGAACATTTCAATTTTACGACAACTTTTATGCACGCATGAAGCGGTAGAGAATTAGTGAAAATAAGGGGATGTATATGGTAATACTGTGCAGCACGGATATCTAAGTTGAGTTCAATAATTTTCTCTATTTCAAACGTTCATTAAAAAAAAAAAAACAACACGCACACACACATACATATATATATGTTTGATTTAAAATATTTGCTTCAAAATTTCATTAAAAAAAGGCTTGAAGACGAAATCACAATAAAAATTTAATTGATTTTTACACTTTTCGGATCAACAATTTATTTAATCTATTCATCCATTTTCTGGGTCTTATTAAGTGTTTATTATTCGTTATAATTAAAATAAGTAAATATCAAATAAAATACCCGCCGTTATGCAAAAAAAATATTTTTTTGAACTCACGTTAATATAAAAATTATTTCAAACCAACAATAAACGAAAAAATTAAAGTTTAATCATGCAGTCTATAGAAAAATAAAAAATAAAAATATATATATATATATTCTAAATTTTAAATTATACGTAAAACGAAGGCCCCAAATCGTAAATTAACTATTTAACAGCAATAATTTTCATACGAACAAGAATGTGTGCACATAAAGTTATACAATTGTTTATTATTACAAATAACGGAAATAATAAAAAAATATTTTATTCCCATTTTCTTAGCCCAAAAATTCATAATCATGATCAGACCGTATCGTTCTCAATTATTGTTAGATCGTTGTGAAGTTATGTTAGTAATATTCCCAAGACAGGCACCGCAGCTTCTTTTCGCCAATAAAAAGATGATGGGGACTCGATGTACATCATTGGGAACTGAAATACAATCCCTCCATAATTGTTTTATTTTCATCAGTCTATCATCGCTTTCACATACTGAAGCTTAACAGAATATAACCCGATTTTGAGTATAAGTTTGCAGCGTTGGTAATGGAACGGAAAAATTTTACGGAGCGATTAGAGCGCAATCAGTCGGTCGTGATGAAAATTATTTATGTTTACATTACGCTCAACCGAATGACTAACAGGATTTTAAGTAGGTAGAAGTTAGTAATAATAATATATATTAATTATCGCAGTTTCTAAAACAAAACATATTTCGAATTTTGCATTAAGAAGTGTGTACATCAGTTTTTTCAGAAGTCTCAAAACTTACAGAGGTTAAATACTAAGGTATTGTTTACGTAAATCAAATAATAATCATCATCATTTGGTCGAAAACCCCAGAGGGGTGTCGTGATCATGGCGACGCCGATTTAATTATTTTTCGCCATTGCTCGCGATTCTCTGCTTTGAGACAGGACATCTGTAAGCTCAGACCCGTTACATCCTGTATCGCATTGGTCCATCGCGCTGGTGGTCGACCTCTGGATCTCTTGCCTTCCACTTTCGCCTGTATCAGCCAGCGCTCCATTCCATTTTCTCTGCGCATAAGGTGTCCAAAAAATTTCATCTTACGGCTGAGTACAATACTGGATAATCGTTGCGCAGTCCCGATTTCTTCTATTACAGATGTGTATTAGTTCGTTTTGCCGTCCAGGGTATTTTAAGAACCCTTCGCCAACACCACATCTGGAAACTATCTACTCGTCTTATAGTTGCCTTTTTCAGTGTCCAAGTTTCTGCTGCGTACAGTAAGATCGAGAAAATCAGTGTGTTGACCAACTTCACTTTTGTATTTTTCGTTACAGAACCATCTTTCCATATCTTATTCAGTCTGGACATAGCGCTACGGGCAATTTGTATACGACGTTTCACTTCCTCTTCTGAGCTACCATTACTTTATATCAGAGATCCGAGATATACGAAGCTGTTTACCGTTTCATACCCGGAAACCACTCTCCCATTTAATGGTATTGTGTTCCCTCTGTCTATTACCATAACTTTTGTTTTGGTTTGGTTTATGCTCAAGCCATATGAAATGCTAATATCCACTAGCTTCTTTAGTAGTTCTTCCATTTCCTTCATGTCGGCAGCGACTAGCGTCGTGTCATCTGCATATCGCAGATTTGAGATTTTTCTTCCTCCCATTAATATACCGCCCGTCCATTGCTCAATAACAATCCTCATGACATGTTCGGAATACAGATTAAATAAAATGGGCGATAAAATGCATCCTTGTCGGACTCCCTTTTTTGTATTAAATTCCTTCGTTTGTAGATTACGGTCTATCCTAACGATGTTACCGTTATTTTCATATAAATTCCGTATTAGGTTGACCATGTGTTTGGGTGCTCCCATTTGTATGAGCACAGACCATAACTTGCTCCATATGACATTATCGAACGCCTTGTTAAAATCGACAAAACAGAGAATTAATGGTATTTCATATTCGCGAGTCTTTTCTATCATCAATCTTAAATTCAATATTTGTTCTCGCATACCACGTCCTTTCATGAATCCCGCTTGTTCGTTCGCAATTTGACAGCTCATTAGTCCATATAAACGTCTATTTATTATATGTAACATTACTTTACTTGCATGTGGGATAAGGGAAATCGTTCTATAATTTTTACATTGCGTTCTCTTCCCTTTCTTGAACAGTGGTACGTACATATATGGATCTGCACCATTCTTCTGGCCACTTCCCAGTTTTCCATATCGTATTACATAATGAATGCATTATATAAATTCCTGATTGCCCTATCAGCTTTATGAACTCCACCGGAATTCTATCTATACCAACTGCCTTGTTATTCTTTAATAACCGTATGGCGTCTTCTATTTCTATCTTTAGGATTTCCGGCTCTAATTCTGCATCTAAATTTATTGCCTCTTCGTTCATGTCTTCATGATCATATAAATCCTTACAATACTCTCTCCAGATTTCAATTATTTCACTGCGGCCTGTTTTCAGTTCGCCTTGTTTGTTCTCCATTGCCCAATTTTTTGGTCTAAATTCTCTGCTCAGAAATCTGACTTTCTTGTAGAGATTTCTAGGTTCATTTTTTTCTTCATGTTTTTGTATCTCCTCACATATTGTGGTAATAAATCTGTTCTTGTCTTTCCTGCAGCTCCTTTTTATCTTCTTGTTAATCCTATTGAATTGCTCTTCTATCCTGGGGCCTTTCATTATCATATTTCTCCATTCTTCGATAAGTTTCAGTGTATCTTCTGACAGCCATGGTTTTCGTGGCGTAATCGGGAATTGTACTTTTCCAGATTTTCGACATGCACGCGTTACACACGCTTTAAACCACTTCCATTGTTCATTTGGGGGCTTCTTTGTAATATCTGTATCTGCGACAATGTTTTGGAATTCTTGTACAAATCCGGTTTTATTTGTGATTGCCATTTTCTGCTGTGCGCATAATCTCGCTGCTGGGACTTTTATTTTTCCACATAATTTCATGACTAGTAATCTATGGTCACTCCCGCATTCTGCGCCTGGATAAACCTTTACATTTTTACAAGACGTCCTCCATATAAGTTATTATTTCATTGATTCTTCTAATGAATTTTAACCATACTCTACTTATCGTAAATATTTCCCCATTTTTCTATTTATTATACCTAAGGTTAATTCGCTTTTTTGCTAACGATTAAAAGTACCGAAATTCAGAATAAGTTTATTTCTTTTCAATTTTTGACAAAAGAAAAGAAGATTAAAATTTTCATGAATTCCATAGAAACCATTGGTTTTTATTTGTTTTTATTGTAGTTTGTTTAAATATTTCAAATGCAATAATTGGCTGCAAGGCTTTAATGTGCTATTTATAAATATTACATTCATTTATAATCTTAACCATTCGCTTCATTTTTGCCATACTTTTCCAAACACAGATCTTAAAAAATTTCTCCACACCCTTTCCTCTATAAAATGTATATACTATAAGCAGGGGCGGATCCAGAAGGCTCTTGGGGGGGGGGGGGATTATATAATTATGTAAATTTTTTTACGGTGAGCAGTATATTTGAGAAATACCCCAGGTTTCATAAAGAATATCAAATAGCGACCTTTATAGAAATGTTAAAATGTTTTAAAAATACATAATTATTACAATTTAATTTAAATTTAGTTTTTAGGTGAAAAATAAAACAAAATTATGAAATTCTAACTAAATTAGTAGTTTAGAAATAGTAAGAAATATAGTATTTTTGTTAGACTTTACTTATTTTTTATTTTTGTTAGTAATCCGATACGAATTCTTTGTTCATGAACAAGTAAAAAAAAATATATATATTTCTCATTGAACTATTTTCATTTACATTACAAAATAAAAATTAAAAATAAATAAAAATCAAAGATACGACAGTTGTGTTTAAAATAGAATAAAAAAGGAACATTAATAGTTTTACTAAAAAATAGTGCTAAGTATTAGTTATAATTAAATCCGTAGGTAAAATTCATACAAATCTTTTATAGCATAAATTAAGTTTTTCAGTTATAACAAATTTTTTCACATAGGCTTTGGTTCTTTGGGGGTGGCCCCTATCTCCCTCTCCCGTGGATCCGCCACTGCTATAACGAAATATAAAAAACTAAACAATATCTTTGAATTCCAAAATTTTGTTACATCACTTTCAATTCGTCCATTGGTATTCTATTTTTTATAGAATGTTTCTGCTTAACTATGCATTTATATAAAATAAATTTATTCTTAAACGTCGCGAAACATACTGCAAAAGTAAAAATATTTTCCATTTTTCAGAATTTATTGATGCAAAACAACAATATACAATAAAATTTTTTAGCGCTAATTTATAACTACTGTTGGTATATCAAATTTCAATTAATTTTTTTACTACTTTTATGTGCGAGGAACTGTATTTCTGGGCTTAAAATACTTTGAGCGATTAAACCGAAAAACAAATTATTTTTGAATATAATGAACAAATAAAAAATTATACTTCGCCAAATAATGGTTTTAACAACAAATTTTCCGTTGCAAATTACTTTGTATTTCAATGTGCAAGCATTTTTATTTTAAACTATATTACATTACAAATATAGGATTCATGTATAATATTTTCACAACATTTCTTTTCATAATATAATTTTTTATCTTCATAATAAAGAAATCATTGATTGCCGATTGATGGCGCTGTAATCGCTCAGTGAAAAATTTTCCGTTCGATTACCAACGCTGCAAACTTATACTCAAATTCGGGTTACATTCTGTTAAGCCATAATGAATAAGAAATACAAAACAAAGCAAGCACGTCCGTTTGCCCACTAAAAAAAAATAAATAAATAAATTGGCCAAATGGTTTTTCGTTAGGCAAAAAAAAAAAAAAAAAAAAAAAAAAAGAATAAATTGAACGAGCAGCCACTTAGAATTCCATGTAAATCATCTATGTATTTGTACTAAAAATATAAGTGCTTCAAAATGGCATTGTACGTTAAAATTATTATTTTTATAATCAACATAGAAAATAAATGAAAATATAATCAGTGAGATAAACTGACATTTGCGAATCACAATGCAATTATAGGTTATTATTGAAATAAATATGAATTAAATATACGTGTGTAATGAAAAAAACACCAATATTTCTAATAACTACCGTAGTATTGTCTGCAGGATGATGAGCCGAACTGCAATTGTAGAAACTCGTTAAAGGCTCCGAATTACTACGAATGTGAAAAGTTTTTTCATAAACAGGAGGCGATTTTACTGGCGAAGAAACGGTAGATGAAGACGTCGAGTTTGGAGAAGACGAAGAAGATGGCGAATTAAGTTCAACATCCTGCACAGTATAAAATAAAAATTGATTACACTAACACTGCTTGTAAAATTAAAGAGCTCGTTACACGAGTTATGGCTATCAAATAACGAGACTGTTTATCAAAAATAATTATTAAAATTATTTTTCAACACATTTCCACCTTCAGTATATTCCCCTTAGCTACTTACTGGACACCTCCACAACGACTTTTTATTGCTCGATGTAATACAAAAAGTTATTTTGTGGAATCCCTTTGAGAGATGTTGCCGTTTTTTCCTAAATTATATTCAGAGATGCGGATTGCATTTAATAATGATCATACTTTCGGGAATAAAAAAAAATAACGCGGTGCTAAATCTAGTGAATACGACGGATAGTGTAACTTAGGAATCCTTTTACTGATCAAAAATCGCTTAATTCCAACGAAAACGTTGTCTTGATGCAAAATTCAAGATCTGATTCGTCAAAAAATCAATTTTTTCTTCTTCACACGTTCCTTTAATGTCGTGCTATCCTCGGTCTTTGATCACTTTCAACACTTTTTTTGCCGTTAAAAAATAGTTGGGCCAGCCGAAAACACGCGCCATAATTATAAATCGTTACCGTACACTATAATCAACGTGCTTTTAATTGAACGAGAAATTATATTTACGTTCAACATTTCTCCTGCCAACTAGGGATAAACACGTCTAACAGAATGTGTTCTACCTTTACAATGAATATACGTTCATAAACACGCTATCGTACACTTCTAGTAATCCTTCCAGGTTACTTTTGTTCCATTTCACACCCGCTCTGAAGGGAACAGGAATCGCGCAATGAGCACAGTCTCGTTATTTAACAACTTCAGGTGTATTTAATGATGTTATTAAAGCAGGAATTGTTAACTTAAGTTAAATTTCACCAAATAATTTTAATTTTTTTTTAAAAGTACGTTAAATAAATTAAAATTAACGCCTTGATAACACAGTGAGTTATAAAAAATGTACGGTGGATCACGTTGACAGCAGTAAAATTTCTTAAAAAGCGCTTTAATAAACAATTTATATTAGATAAAAGCAACTTAAATACGTATTCATCTCAAGTTATCGATACTCTAGGTCTTTCAATCTGAAATAGTTTACATTATATGTTCCAATTTATTATAGATTATTTGGAAATTGTCATAAAACAATTACTATGATCCGACTTAACAACATTTCGCTTTGTTCACGTTCAACCAAAAAAAAACTTTCGCTAAAACTAGACCGAAATTGATGATTTTAGAGCATGCAAGGAAACATAAAATGAAAGAATAAAGAATTTTTTATTGTAGTCGTTGAGAATGGCACGAAAATAGTTTTCTATTCTTTTACATAATACATAAGTTATCGAGTTATATTTTTTCATTTGGCGGAATAGTTTAATATAGAAATACACATTTGGTTTAAACTCAGAACTTAATGTTTATTTCAAAGCGAGGGATGTTTGTATTAATTTGTCGATTAGTAAAAAATATGTAACGTGAATCTACATTTAAAAATTCGAACGATGTAAATAATACTGTATACAAAAAATTCATCTTAAAAAATATCCGGTTAATTAAATTTTTAATACTGTATACTCCGACTTGAGCTCAAAATTGCACCTTCTGTTAAATAATTACTTTGTCCTAATTGCATTGCAGATCACTGTAATGGGCGCAAGTTTTTAATTATTTATTTTTCCAACTTTCATTTTAGGTTAGAGGGTAGCTACAAGGCTAAATTAATTTTTCATCATCTTCTAGAACTGAATTTATATTTTATTATACCTACATCCACAAAAATTTATCATCTTTGTTCATAACACGTAATGGACTTAGCCGCTTATGAGCGAATCGAATCACTGAATAATTCAGCTTGGTAGCGAACGAATGAATCGGTATAACAAATGAACAATGATTTATAAATTATTCCTTAGACTCCGGATGACTCTGATCAAATTAATTTTTATTACATAAATACAAGAAAACAACTAATATATTAAAATTAAACAAAAAAACCATAAAACACTGACTAGTCTCGAATATTAAATCAAAGGTTACAGTGGAGTCAACTTTTTTATCTTCTTATTGTTTTATTGTAATATATTGTTTTAATTTATTTTATAAGATTTTTACTACTTACACGAGCATTCATTCACCAACAGTCTACAAATACAATAATGTAATGACTCTGCACATCCCAAGTATTAACCATTTCTGATATTTTTTTCGAGTATGATAAAATAACTAAAACATATTTAATATTAATTTCTGAATAATATGTTTTAGTTGTTTTATCGTACTTAATTAATAACTAAAACCTACAAACATCATCGCACTTCTCATTATTGCGTTGAACTAAAACAATTTTTTCATTCTAAATTTTATTTTAACATTTTGTACGTGGCGACATATTTATTTTTGCATATCGCGAACGAAGTTGAAATTATTTAATCTCATAATTTTATACAAAAAAACACTAAACTCTTTTTATTTTTCATTTATATTTTAATGGAGTTCGTTTTTTGTGTCGGCGTTTGTATTAAATAGTTGAGTTCTATTATTTATTTCTAAATCAACGAAAATTTGTTTACGTATTTAGCAGAAAGTGACCGGAATTAGAACACAGGAGAGAGATAAAAAGCGAGAAGCTAAAATGAAAATATAGTACATCTTTATTAGTCATCAAAAGAGAATCGACAAATAATGTAAAGAGACCACCTTACTTTCGATCTAAACATCCCACACTTGCAATTAAAAAAAACTGAAGAGGTCAAAAATTCCTTGAAGTTACAATGTATTTGTTTTATGGCTTTAATACATCTTCTCAGGCAGCAGTTATGAGCGCAGCGATATAACTTCCTGTTGTATGATAATGAGGAAAGGTCAAAACAAAGTACCCAATTCAGATGATTTTATTCAGTTGACTAGCTGGTCGATTCGTTTTAATAAATTATAATATCTTACATTTCTAGGCACCATTGCTTTAAAATTATAGTTTAGTAAATTTTGATCATCTAAAACGTAATAATCTTTTTGAGCATTTTAATCATCGAGGACCTTTTAGAAAAATACTGATAATCAATTAAAATTAACTAAATTATATATCGAATGTATTCGTCCGATCTTAATATTGCATTTTTAGATAAAGCGTAAATTACCTGGTTCTGTAAGTCGAATGCAGATGAAGTAGCTATTGTGACATTTGAATGTCTTTCCGCCTGTAAAAAGAAAAATTGATAGCAACAAAATAGTAATAAATTAATTAAAATAGAGTTAATTTACCGTTTGTAGTATTTATATCACTTATTTTTATTACATATCTAATATATATAAAAATTTATTAATTTTATTCACGAGCTTAAATATTCAGATTCGAAGAAACTATTTCCGTAAATAATTCTATCATAATTAAAAACACTTAACAGAGAGGTTTTTTGTTATTAAAATAATCACATTCATTTTAATAATAAAATAGTGTTTTTAATTACAATATTATTTAAAATTATTTGCCAGAACATGTCTGATAATAATATTAAAATCAAAACTATTTTTTTTCTACGCGCCATATTGCTTTGTTTGTTTCAATTTACTTATTAACCTGAAAGGTGCATAATTATATATACGAATTAATAATGAAAAACAATAGAATAGTTTAAGAAAAAAATATGAAATTACAAAAAACCTATAATAAACAAAAACAACTTGATCGATGATATATAATTAATCAGTACAAAAAACAGACAACACGAATACTAACATTTTAAATATTAATTTTTTACATTAGTGCGATGCCAAAAAATATTGTTCTCTATATCAATTTATACAATTAGAATAGTTTTTTTTTTTTTTTTTTTTTTTTTTATTAATATTACTATGCATTTAAATTTGTAATTCGTAGATATTGTATTAATATTTTAGTTAAAAAATTCCAAGTATTTAATATGGCGCTTCGAATTATTTAATACTTAAAAGCTAATTTATGTTTATACTTAGCTCGCAAATGTTAGCATTTTTACTTCAATTAACCAAATATTACCCAAACACGTATGTAATGCGTGCTATACTTTATAATTTAAAAAGAAAGATGCGAAGAACAACTTTTTTTTTAGTTTAATTTAATTCATTAAGTTATTTAATAATCATGTAAATGAAATTTATTTTAAAATAATTGATTACGTCATCTTATTTCCAGACTATAATGCGTGCGCGCACACAAACACGTTAAAAATAAAAATTCAGTCGGAGAAAATTATTAAAATAAAATTTTAAGAGCTAATTTAAATAAAAAATATCGAGCAAGCAAAAGGTATGTGCTGATGATTTGCGGAGCGGAAGCTCTAAGAGTCTAACAAAAGCAGTTATGCGAATATTAGTGCAGTAGTTAATGAGTAAATAATGACATTTAGGCAAATAAATTTCAATTTTTTAAACGTTTGGTCTCGAGTTCTATTTACTGTCGCAGAGAGTAACTATAAAATGACACGTTTAAATTAATTTATATTAATTTAATCTTCGACGGGGAAATAACGACACTATCTTTTTCAAAAATAGTTTCCATTTACATTACTGCTTATATCAAGTAACGAATAATTATGTGAATATCTGTTTAAAATAAATATATACGACAATAATGACTATAAACGCATAGAGTTTCGATTAAAGATACTACGGATTATGTGAGGAACAGTGAGACTGCATAATAATCTGTTTATTCTGACAATCATGATTTATCATGAACTCCTTATGGAACGTTTTCATTTTTAAACTTAATTCTGAAACGTAAGATACAAAGTGCTACGATTTCCAACGAAGGGAGAGAGACCGTTCAATAAGCAGATATTGCGATATTACTGTATCAGTGTTTAATGATATTCACGTATCGACTATTGATACGCATTGGCGTACATTTAAAAATATAAAGAGTAACATAATTTCTTCGACTTTAAATAAAATTTTTGTAAAGTGTTCCAAAAAGTGTTAGGGAGTTGATATATCTTAATGGTACGTGCAAAACGATTTAATTAAATCAATCAGAATTGACGAGTAATCCTCGACCTCCTTTTCAATTAAAATTTTTATTCATAAATGTTAATTTTTATTTATCTATTTATTGTTTTTTTTTTTTTTTTTAACATCTCGAGGTGTAGCTTTTTTTCAGGAAGCCATTAGTTCAATGCTGATCTTACAATTTCATTATCATTACAAAATTATATATATAAAAAAAAAGCATACGCATTCACAAAAACGAATATACAAACATATATGTATAACTAGATAGCTAGAAAATAATATAATATATATGCTTAGAAAAATTTACAGGTCAGGAAATTCGTCTAAACGATTTAGAAATACTTTAAATTCGTGTTTTTAAATGCAATTTACTGGAAAGATATGTTTATTCGTTTTTCGTTTTAATAAAAATAAAATTTCTTTCTGTACATAATTTTGAAATATGTACCAGAGCTTAACTGTAGAATATAAACTTGATATTTCTGTAATATTCAAAAAATAGATTTAAGTATATGACGTTTACTTTTTGTTACCTAAAATGAACATTTACAAAAAATATTAACAAAAAAAAAACCTTTTATTAAATAAAATAAAATGCAAATAAATATTTCTAAAAAATCCGAAAACTTTAATATAATAAAGATATATAAAAGTAACAGTGAAAAAATCGATCGATTATGTATAGATCTGTGCTAAAGGTTAATATTACTTTCCGAATTAAAAAAAACAAAAACAAAAATTTTCAAAATATCAAATTAATTAACTGAAATAATAATTAATTTGCGTTATTTCATAAAAATTATATTTTACGTTCAAATTTTAATTTTCTTTGATACAAAATAAACTATTTACCAAAGAAAATTACTATTAGTTTGAACACATAAAACATAATAGTTAACTGCGCAATTATTAATGGTTTTATTTTTTTATTCGTCAAAGTTTTATACTTTTTTTTTTTAAACGTTCAGTCATTTTGGGCACACTTTTTAGTATTTAAAATTAAAATTACGAATTCAATTATATCAATAAATCGTAAAGTTAAACTTTAAGTATCGAGGTCTAAAGTGAAAAAAAAAAAATTAAACGAAATAACTTTTGTGGTTACTATTTAAAATTTTCCACGTTACGCAAAAATGAGTTGAATAAAAAGGTGTTATTTTTTTTTTTTTTAAATTAGTTTTCCATATAAACATTCCTAGTTTGTAAATTTTTCTAATTAAATATAACAGAGTAATTACATAGTTGAAATATACCCGATGGATATATGTGAATAACAATATTTACTTTACCGCTAACTCCCTAGTTTAGGTTCATGTTTATTACATCTTTTAACTCAAACTAACAAATAATGAGTTTTAATCCGTGGTAGGATTAGACTGCAATAAACTAAGCCGAGGAACAACAAGAAGAATGTGATTGTGTGTTTGGCAAATAGACGGCACGCAGTTTTATCGATAACAATTATCACGTTCACTTTTGTTCGTGTTCAAACTTCTACATCACTAGCACTTTCCACTCTTTCTTCATTTTTAATACCTAAGGCAGGGTTTTATCATTTATACAGTCTAATTAGTGTTCCGTTCAAATAGATCGTTTTTTTTTTTTTTTTTTTAAAAAATAACATGCGACAACCATATACCATAAATTAAACCGTGCTATTAACTCTGCAGTGCACAGACGAAGTCCGCAGGATAAAATTGAATAAATCTGCTTCTTACCGGCACATTTAACATTGCCGTTAAAAGTGATTATCACCAACAATATTATACGAATTATGTGGTAACTTACGTTTATTAAGATTATATTTTGAAACAGGAAAATATCGTTTTGTGATTAATTCAGCGGCGTTGTTAAAGATACGTAGAAGCCCGGAATAAAAAAAAAATAATTAAATTTGTTTGTTATAATTGTATTTATTATAAATTACTATATTTTATAATTAACAAACAGGATATTGAAAGATTCTTTATTAAATAATAAGGGCTTTAAAAAAAATACAAAAAGTATGAAATGATTTTTAATCAATTTTACAGGCGGCCTTTTTTTTTTTTTTTAAATTATCAATAATTTCAGTTCTTTGTTATTCAAGTTTACGATTTTCACCGAACGGATGACTATTAAATGCGAAAAATGACCACCGTATTGTTTCAAATGATTTTTAATTGATTTGTTCAATTATCAATATTTGTCGCCAAATTTCATTTTATACTTTTACTTGTGGTTTCAATAAATGTAATTTAATATTTCGAAAATGTTCCTGTTCGATTATTTTCCGTTATTTTCTATCAGTCTACTGTATTCCGTCTACGATATTATAATACACTCATGTTACAACATGCTTTTTATATTCAGTTATTATACTCCAAGCGTTAATAATCTTATTACGTTATTTATTAGTTTGTTAAGCAAGTTTTTATCTATTTCATTTATTATAAAAAGTGTCTTTGATTTAGACAAAAAATTTCAGCATATTTCAGTTAGTTTTAGAAAGTGTAAAACTGGACTTGCAAAAAAAAACTTCGAAATAACATTCAATTCCTTTTTCGTCTTTAAGTGATTTAATATAATTTATTATACGATGCGTCCGAAGCGCAATATCGTGTTTTACATCGAATTCAAAAAATGATGCCAGATTCTGTAGCATCAAATATGAGGTTGAATTTTGTTTAATTCTTCAAATAATCTATAAAATAAAATAAAAAAATGACACCGACCGGTACGATGATAACTTAGCTGGGGTACTTTCTGGAGTGTTTTAATTATTATTAGCTGATATAATTTGTAAAATTACAAAATTATGATTGTAATATTGAAAACATGCACTTTAATAAAATTGTCGCTTTTCGTAATAGATCTTTTACGACTCTAACGGCAATTAGGTCGTAACCAGAAGTTTTTCCCTTTCCTTCTCATATTTGTTATTTTATAAGGGATATTTAATTTTTCTGTAAAAATTTAATTCAACAATTTCAGCTGCTACAAACAATTATTGCCTGTATCGTATTATCCATTCATCTGCAAAATAAGGTTGGAAAATATTGACGAGAAATATTTTTCACATCGTTACTAGTCTAATTGCTGTGCGATTTCGTGATTGGAGGAGACGGCTCGGTGGATTCTTAAAAATTTCTAGTAGCTTTTCATAACTCGTTAGACGGCGATAAAGGAAATAACTTGTGTAAAAATTGTTTAAAGATGTTCTCATGTTTTGAATTTTGTAGTAAATACCTCATACAACTTGACTACTAAAGTGTCGTCTTAACTGTAGCATTAAAAAAAAATGTAAATTTCATCTCAATTACTATTTTTCGCTGCATTTCTTTTAATTATGTTCATTATAAGATGTCCATTAAATTATTTTAACGGAGACTTCTATGTTCCCTGGTTTTTAATCGTATTTTTTCAGTTATGTTTAACCGATCGGTGATTTTCGTCAAATCAGAAGACCGCTAGTAACTTTTTCGTAAAAAATACGTTATTTCATTTTTACCGGTG
This sequence comes from Icerya purchasi, assembly GCA_039619475.1. Lineage (NCBI taxonomy): Eukaryota > Metazoa > Arthropoda > Insecta > Hemiptera > Monophlebidae > Icerya > Icerya purchasi. The sequence continues at coordinate 291,015,708 of CM077115.1, read as the reverse complement.
TGGCTATTTTCAATTACTTTCTTTCAGATATCGTAGCTGAACACTAGATGAAATTTTTACGTTAAAATCATCTTCAGTTACGCAACATTTAACCAGAATCTCAAATGTTATTAAACTGTACATTATAAAACTATTTTTTTCACTAGCGAAAAGGAAACTTTATATTGTAATTTTAGGTATAAAGCATTGTTGCATAAAAATAACTGGTTTCTTACGTAACAAATATTTAAAAAATAGCATTCAATTAAGTTAAATCTTTGAACTGTTATATTTTCGTCATTTTACAGGGGGGGAAAAAAACTCCTTATAGAAATGAAATACAAACTGTGAGATAACAACAGCGTTTCACTTCATTAATTACAAAATCTAAAGTTTATTCGTAACATATTATAAGCGAAATACGATTTTCTTCGCGATCATTGTTAGCTAATAAATCTTAACGATAAAAATTCAGAACAAAATGTGCATATGAACATAACTTATCTTTAGTTTTATCTATATTTACAAGAGCAGTGCACAGAAACGTTATATTAGAGCGAAGAGAAGAGGACGAAAAGGAAGAGAAATAAAAGATGCTTTTGCATTTACTAAAACGTATAAAATCACCAACCATTTTTGCTGAGCGACGTAAGAACCTGATTAACGCTGTTAATTTTTGGATGTAGAGGTTTATTAAAGTCCTATGCTGTCCTAAGCATCATAAACAGTAGTCGTAATGACAGTAGAGTCGGTCAACTGGTGTTTGTTACGGACGAGAGCTTGTGGTACATAATATTGGGTTATTTACGGCGGGAGGGGGGGGGGTATCAAGCTGTCAGATTTTTCGATTAATTCTGACAAGATTTTATTTAGAGGAAGTGTACAGTTCACGAGTAAAATCTAAGGATAGATAATAATCTTGAATTACCAGGCCAGTCATAACCGAGCATACATCTTGCTTAATAAGTGAAGACTCGTATTCAAACCAATGTCAGTCCGTTTTCTGCACTTTGACTATTTAGTTGACCGAAAATTCTTCGTTTAATGTTTGTTTGTATTCGAAATATTAGAAACAAATTCCTTCATTTCGCAAATAATTCTTTTTTTTAAAATAACCCCACAAATGTTTGTTGTAAAATATTTAAAATATTTGACGACGTGTATTTAAAATTTCGAGTACAATTGTCTAAATTTCTTAACAGCAGTGTAGACTTTAAAATAAATCAAACCCGTGAAATGAACGAATGAACGCGAATGGAACGAAATCATTAGTTTTCCAGTGAAATTTTATCATCGGCAAAGAAATTATTTACGAAATCGGAAAACTGCACTCTAATGTATATCAGACAGAAAATGATAACAGAGAGGAACCGCCTGCACCGAAAGTGAGTAACAAAGTTACGAATATATTGACAGCTACATTTACTTTCCTTGAAGTGACATTATTAAGTTTTATAATAATTCGAAATAAGTGTGCATGTGAAACATTTGGAATTAAAGTGGTACTCCGAAGTACCCGATATAAATTTTATCCATCCGTGCACCGAAGAGTCATATAACAATAACAATAATGGATAAAAACTTATAAAAACTAAAAATTAGGCAAATGTGATTTTTAAAATTAGATACATTTGTGCGACAAAAAAAAGTATAATTTATTTTTTCGGAAATATAAAAATTTAGCGTAAATGTTAAATAAATTAAAATTAATTTAAACAAAAAGTTACAAAATAATTATAAAAAATTACAAGGAAAAAGAGCAATTAAAGAAAATTTAACTTATAAAAATGGCATCATACCTGTGGTGTTGACGAATCGATGTGAGTAAATTTTTCGGCAAAATTTTGTATCTGCTTAGTACGATCGTATTTTCGTTTCCGTCTATTGCAGATTTTTTTATTCATACTAAATTGCGGGGCGAATCTTTCGTGATTGCGAATTTTTTCTTGTTCACTATCCTCCATCATATTAATTGGAGGTGGAGCAAGACGTACTTCTGACATCTAAAAATGCGAGAAGTTAAATTAAGGAAAAAAAAAACTTTGGGATAAGCGTAGAGAATATCAATATTTTTTATTAAATGTGAAATTATAACTGGATATTTGTCATTTGCATTTACCCGATTACAGATATGCCAAATGTTTGGCGAGATTGACAAAATACATGTACAAGCTGCAGAGCTGAACAGAGTCGTTAGCTCTATATTAGTCTTCAGCATTGTTTCTTAAAATATACAAAAAGGTAAATCAGTAACGAATCATTTAAGAAATGAAAGTAAATCGCGAGTATGTCATAAATTACAACATGAACGACAAAATATGCTCGTTGCATTTGAATTACATGACTCAGTTATTATTATTTGATATTATCGCCGCGGCACCGATTTAATTATGTAAACTGTGCTACGTCATTCCCGATATACAAAACAAATAAGGTTAATGTAAATATATATAGATATAATTTTTTTAAATACACTGATCGGACAACTTAATGTATTAAATTAATACGTAAACAAAGTTAGACGTAATAAATAATTCCCGTATAAAAATTATTATTATGGGCTTTAATAGAAAAAAAAACAAACTTTTCTACTGTATTAAGAACACATTTATAAATAGTAAACGAAAGGTATTTTACAGGAATTGTTTTATTATTATTTTATGTTAATTATCAGCTTATATTTTGTTGCATATTTAGCAAAAGTATACAGTGAATAATGATTTATATACGCGAGATGGAATTCTCATTTAATCAACATGTACCAGAAACTCTATCCTTCGGATCTCGTCAAGGGGCAAACCCTTAAACCCTCAGTGTCTTTCATAATGCTTAAAAAAGAGTTGTTTCTATTGATTACGGTTTTTTTTTTTTTTTTTTTTTTTTTTTTTAATATAGGAATGTAAACTATAATCTTTTTAAAACGTAACGGAAAAACGTTATATATTTAATATTTGATTCTTTCATTCTAAACTAATTGAATTCCGCTCAAAATTAACACTTTGTTTGTTTTTTTTTGATACCTCAGGGAAGATATATTTATTAATAAAAGCTTGTAATAAATTTTCCTTCCGTTTGTTTTCCTCTTAAACATAAAAGGGTAGATGATTTTGAGAATTTTAACGTCAGTTTCTATATTAGTTTATAAATCGAAAGGTATACTTAAATCAAACATTGTTCGGAGGAGCAATAATAAACTTTTTAAAAATACTATTAAAAAAAAAAAAAAAAAAAAAGAAGAACTGGAAATACGAAGTAGTACATTGTTCGAAAGTTGTTTCTCTTCAACGTTTGTATTGTTAGACAATTTTTCACATTATTACAGATGATGTTGTTATTGTGTAAAAATTTACTAACGTGCCAAATTCTGTTAGGCCCAATAATAGAATTTAAAAACTAAACTATACTTTTATGAAATAATTATTTTATTAATTAGTATTTTTTTAATTCTCCGCAACAAATGAAAGTTTTTGTTCTGCACAAAAATTTCGCCAAATTTTGGTTGTTGTATTAGCAACCTCCAGCTAATATGGCTTGATGGTGCTTGTCGCACGACCTTTGACAAGTTATGTTTCGTCACCGGTATAGATGTGTATAACTCACAAACGAAATAAATCAGTTGATACCGTTTTGTTCAGAAAATGAATGAACCAAGTTTCTTAAACTGAACGCTAATCATCATTTTAAATATTTTTGTCTTTTTCTGTTCTAAACGATGTGCTCTTACAATATCATCTTATCGATAATAGTTTATTTTACCAATTTGCTTACGAGTAATAGAATCACAAAAGCCTTTACCGGTATCGAAGATCAACACGTATTTGTCAAAGTCTTATAACGCGAAAACTTATTATGATCTAAAATTAGAGTGTAAAGAAAACAAATGACGTAGCGTTCCTTGCCCTGTTTGCTTTTAAAAACTAAAAAAATGTCCAAAATTTAATTTAAAAATATGTTTAAGCGACTATTCCGTGTGGCTATAAAGCAGAAAAACTATTAAAAGTTATAAATAACTTTTAATCGGCAAAAAAGTAGTTAATCTGAGGCGTTCCTTTTCGAGCTCTTATTTTATACCGATTTATAAATTCAAGTTACACGCTAATTAAATGATTATAAAACACAAAACATACAATTTAATTTAAAATTAAAATTAAAATCAACTCCTTTTAATTTTAAATAAAATTGCATACTTTTTTTTATGATAATTTAATGTGTGTAAGGAACTGGTCTCCGCACTCTCATTAGTGCAGTGAACCTTAACTTCACAATCCCCGACGCCCTGTCAAGGTGTGGGGCTTACTTTACTTTTATAACTAAAAAAAGTAATACTTGTTAAATCCGCATGTCTGAGAAGACACCTAATGAAGTGATAAAGTTGAAAAAATTTGACATTTTATAAATATAATTTTTTTTACAACATATTCGATGATCATTTTGATTAATCAATTTTATAAAGTTAAGACTAATGAAAGTACAAACCTGCTGTTCAGGAGTAAAACGATTGATTGTTGAGCAACTATCGGCTACAATATATTGGTTATTTAAAACCGTATCATTCCGGACCGTTGATGACTGCTTTCCGTTATTATTGGAAACCTAAAAACAAATAGAATTGTTTGATAATGAAAATTTTATTTTCGTTAATCAGCTGTAAATACATTATAACTGTCATACAGTAATATGCATATAATTTAATATACGTAGGTCTCAATCAATTTCACTTGTACTCTTTATGAATAATGTTCTCATCGATACGAAAAGCGTTGTTACGTAGAATACCTCTAAATAGGCATACTATTAAATATGTTGAATAAAATTCACATTTAGTTGACAACTAGTATAATATATTAAAATTAAACTGAGATACTAAAAAGGCCTTCAATATATCTTTTACAAAATGTTAAATTTTCAAATATTCCTTTTCATAGAAATCAGAATTAGGAAATATAGTGAATCCATAAATAATGCGGAATTCTTTTTTCTCTAAAAGAAGTCGCACGTAATCATTGATTGATGCTGAGATATACCTCTGAATAGGTGATAATATTAAATCAGTTTTTTTTTTTTTTTTTTTTATTAGTTACATTCGATTTTTTCTTACAATACCAATTGTAGATATAATTATGTTTCGTGAGTGATCATTTGGACGAATACATAGGGTAAAGAACCAAGAAACACATTTCTATTTCCCCCTTTAAAATTTTTTGAAATGAAACAAAAGTGACAAAAAAAGCGACGAAAAATCTAGTAAATGAATTAAAATTCTAAATTTGCTATAAAAGGAGCTGAGAATAAAATGAATGAAAGTCGTAATCGATGTACGAAAATGAGGTATGACAATCTATTTAAATTGGTGTCGCAAAGAAAAATTACAGAAAAACCAAACAACTAAAAAGAAAATATACATATTTAGCAGATTTTTTTTAAATTTATTTTTCGTTGCTCGACATAGAGATCATTTACAACAAAATATTATTACAATTCCGTTTAGTTAATTAATTGTTACTTTTTAATTACTTTTATTTATCACTTCTATTTTGCTTTGTAAGTTTTCCATTTATATTCAAGAAAAAAACTTTTACCAAGAGACTTATAAATACGCACATAAACTAGTTTTTATTTTTGATAATTTAGAGACAGTTTTTCCCAATGCGAATAATATTTTACACTTTCTTATTTTGATCAATTTCTTTACTATTTATAATTTGTTTTTGACTTCAAAACTGCTGTATATTTCCGAAACAGATAACGTAAAATATTTATGTGTATATCAGCACAGTAATGAAAGGTTTTTTTAAATTTAAATCAAATATTTTATTGCGGAGTTCGCAGATAAGTGACTAGGCGCCAATAGGGGATACATGTATTTTTTAAAAGGTTTATGCGATACAGTTATAAAATTTAAAAATATAAGTAATTAACAAAATATTTAAAACAAGATACATACATGTGTATGCTAAGCAGAATATTAATTAACCAGTTGTGAATTTATAAATTAAAATATGTGTAGTGAAGTATGTGCTGGTGCTTAATCTGTGGTTGACAAGTTTTTCAAGAATAATTTTTAATTATACATATATAATTTATAATATTGTGCATGTACAATTTTCTTGATGGTTAACATAAGTTTGTATCAATCAATATTAATTTTTTGCTCAGGATATTTCTATATTTATTTAAATAACCAATATACCGTGACTAATTGGGATCATTGTCTAATATATAACTTGTATTTTTTTCGTATTTTTTATAATTCAATGTTTTTTTGTTTTTTTTTTTTATTACTACCTCAATTGCATTATGTATTATAGTTTCCCACACATTGCTGATATACGAACAATTTGCAATAAATTTAAAAATTCAGAAATTAAATACGTATTACTTTATTTTATTGCAATGGCCCTATCACCGAATAGCAATAAATGTTTTTCGAAATTTTAATTTAATTTACTTACTACCGATTCGATATTACTATAATTATTATTAATTTCATCCGTTATAATATCCATCAATTTAATAGGATGCTGATGTTCCGAATGTTTGCCAAAATCCTCATGGCTGTTGACTCTTCTGATTCTGTTCCGTTTATTATTCAAGGTTAAAGTCGGACTAATATCTTCGTTAGGGCTTAATTTTTCTTCACTATTACATCTATATAAAAAGAAATAACAAAACGATAAAAATTGTTTTAAATGTTTAAAAAAAACATCTGCGTAAGGCAATATTACACAGAAGTTAATTTGAAGAGTTGAATGTTTTAAAATAATACAACCACATATCTTGGTTAACAAAATCTTAAAGTATGCGGAAACACGCAAAAGAAGCAATATAATTTTATAAAATGCAGGCTTTTAATTGAAAAAAAACCAAAAAAAAAAAAAACGAGTTATTCTAATAATGGTATTATTTTTCCTACAAATATAAGAAATAAGTTTTAAAGTTTCTTGCTATTTCCCCATTTTTCAAAAATGATGGCGAACTTAAATTTCTGTACACATTTTACGAAGTTGATAATTCGATGAACTAATTTGGCGTGACTTATGATAAAGTATTAGGTTCTTATCAATTTTTTTTTTTTCGATTTGTCTAATTAAATAAAATGAAACCATTGTTGAAAATAAACAATCGATTGCATGAGAAGTAAAAACAAAGAAAACAAGTATTTAAAAATTATATTAGAACGATTCATTGTGAAATATTTTCTTCTTACATTATTAATATTACAACATTTAATAGTATTAGTGTGCGTACAAAACATTCATTTTAATGAGTCAAAAAAATGAAAGATATATTAATACTAATTTAAAATGAAGGTGAATCCATCTGTAGCTATTTAGTATCCAAAATTGAACAATGAAATATAACATGATACTTTTTTTTAACAGTATTCGGCTGCAAATGATATTTTATGGTTTATATCCGAAGACGATAACGAATTCGACAAAACCGTTGAAATCACGCTCCTTATTGAGCAGTAAAAATACAATGGTTTTATAATAGTTAATCTTGGTTACCTTAAATCGTATTTATAAGATTAAATTTAAGAAAATATTCAGAATCATCAGTTAACACTACAGATTAGAAATGAGGCTACGAAAACTAAACAATACAGTTTTATTTAACTTAATGTGTTAAAAATAAATGAAAAACTGCGTAGGTAAATTTTGCAAAAAAGTAAGTTTTAATATACAAAAAAGAAATAAATGACATTAATAACTAAGATAAAAGAAATATTTTTTCAGTTTGATCATTGATATTTAGACTGTCCTCTATTTACTGGAAAAATCGATTTAAATGATTTTTTTCAATTTTGCTTAGGTAGCAGCAATTGCAAAGTCTTCTAAAAAACCATCTACAATGCAGTTTCACGTAAATTTATATTAGCTTTAAAAAAAAGAAACAAAAAAAATTCTAAACTGATTCTGGATTTATTGAATTATAGTTTTTTATCGTCAAAATTAATTTAACGTGAATCGTCAGAGGAGAATAGATGAAAAAACTACAGACCTATTTTTGGAAACGCAAAAAACAATCGTCTTTGTTTTAATAACGAAATACAAAGGGAAAAAAAAACGATTGCAGTATTGAAACGACTAAACATTTTGCAGTTAAATTAAAGTTTGCGATACCAAACTAAAATTTTTTCAAACAAAACTGGTTATCTCTTAGATTAAAGCTGTAAACTGATGGCGAAAATGTACTGATTATATCGTGAACAAATCATTTGAAACGGTAATACTTTTATACGGATATCCTCTGTTATGTATTTTTTCATAAACTACGATGCAAACTCACAAATAATATTGTTTTTTATAACTGGTTACATGATCAAAATCCGTTTATTGGTAATTATGGTAAAACATCAAATCACCCATTCTCAATGTATAAAGAAGTATTTATTTTAAAAAATCCTCCGCTGCCCCTAGAAACACTGAATCACGTCATATTTTTTAATGTATATCTACGAACATAGCTAAAATTTTCTTTTTTTTTCTTTTTGTTGTTGGAGAAATTATCAGCAATATACTGCTTAACTGTCATTTATTTATTTTTTTAAATAAAACGATTTTCTCTTTCAAACGTGTACACTTTATTTCGCAGAAACACATTAATTAGATACATTTGTAATAGTCGGTGATGACTTAGTACTTGTCGACGAGGTGAGAGAATACACAGCATCTACATGTGAACAGTAGAAATGGCTGGATCGTAACTGATTTGTAAATCGAACTCTGCCTTCATGAAGTTTATAAACATCAACATTTGTATCTCCTCCAACAACGTATATGGTGTAGACAAAGATGATCCAAGTTTTGGAGTAATACTTTTAGTTCAGGACTATACACGAGTAAATTTAAAAACTGTAAAATTTTACGAATCAAAGTACCGGGTATAATGTAAACGGACATAATTAGCGCATGCTCATTGTCAGTCTGAATTATGCAATTGTCGTCTACTCCGTCGTGCAAGCTATAAGTTTAATTTTTATTTCGAACTTACCAAATTCCAAAAGCTCATATTCGCAGACTGTAGTGATGAACATTTTTCTTTTTCGAAAATTACTACACCACCGGCATTACGGTATTCCGTCGTTTGAAACAAGAAACTGTCCAGGCATTGCACACTCTTGACTGTTTTCGATACTGACATAATCTTACACTCCGGTAGAATGTAATTGGTGACTAAATCCTGAATATGCGTGGCAACGACTGTACGTTGAAACGATATAAACTCAATGCGATAGAAGAGTACGGCACTTAACAAATTTGTGATTAACATTTGCTATAATTTCAAGTTCTGCTTTTAAAATCCGATACCCAAATATTTAATTCCTTTACCGCGAAAATGGCAAATTTATGATCCTAATTTTTATTAGTCAAATGTAACCCATCGACTGACGTTACGTGACTTAGAGCAACATACTACGATCGCACTTGTATATGATGGTGTGAGCCGACTTGCAATTTATGAATCGTAACTGCGCACGCTTTCAAGAGTGGAAATTGCGTGCACTCACAGGAAATGAATTTCTTTCTTAGCTGTATAGTGGCTTGACCGAATTCTATCGGTACTCATTTAGAATCGAGGTCGCGTTCGTGAGTACGCCAGCTCTACACTCGTTAGCAGCAATCCCCCAATTTTCGAATCTCCGAAAGACAACTATAATCGTTTTACCCACTGATCTTCTACGTTTCGCTTTAGCGCAGTGCACCTACAATTCCGTAAGCAAGTCCATCAGTAACGTCGATTTCACACGGATCATGCAGGTTTATCGATTAAAAGGTGCAAAAATGGTACAGTAATCCATTCGTTTTGTTGACTTTCGATTAGTATTACGCGACCAGATATACCCGAACAACCTATTTGATTACTCCGGTACTTTTCGTTAAAGGCGTCTACACCGATGGTGCGGAAGAAATGCCATATCAATTCGGAATAATGCTCGTCGATGTATTCTGCGGAACAAATCTTCTTTTGATCGTAGGCTTTTCTTCTGGTAGCAATGTTCGTCGCCAACAACTTTAGTGGAAGTTCTAGAAAGGAGTAGTCCATTCGATGCATTGGTTTGTACAAGCGGATAGTACTACTGTAACTGGTTAACACACGATCGTTTATAAGTGGGAGTTTGACAGACGGGACACAGTTGACGTAAATCGCTGCGAAACACCATGATTATTCCGGTGAACGAACCAGTAAAATTTCATAATTCTCTTCATCGGCAGTGGTAGATAGAAACGGCGTATTAATTACCTATTGCGTAAATTCTTCTAATTCTTCAGGTTTCTGTTTACGCAATTTACGTTCCGCAATAGATTTTTTTCCAGTCATTATCTATCAACAGACATAAAGAGAAAGACTTTGTTTTTTCGAGATTCACGCAAAAACTGTTGGATAGACTTTTAAAATTGTTTTGATTGAAAGCTATTACTCTACTCTAGATGATTACAGACTGCGTTTGATTTACAAAAAAAAATTAGGGTTTCGTAATAAAATTCGAATTCCACATTTCTAAATTTGTTAATAGTAAAAGTTAAAAAATTTAAAAAAAAAAAATCAATTATTTTTTACATTTTAGAGTGCATTTTTATTAAACTTTTATAATAAATTTTTTTTTTTAAAAAAAACATTTTATATTGCCATTTTTAGCATTATACTTAAACTTTTTTCTTATTTAAATCAACTTTTTTATTTTATTATTTTCTATAATCCATGCTTAAAAAAAAAAACAAAAAAAAAACAACAAAAAACGATTTATTTATTTTAAACTGCATCTGTACGGTAGAAACATCAAAATATACAATCGCTTTCCTTATTCAAAGCTACATTTTCACGGTAATTTGACAAATTAATATTATTTAAAATCGCTCTGTTATACTAATAAAAAAAAACAAAAAAAAAAAAAAAAAAAAAAAGTTATTATTATGCTTTTTAACAAATAAAATACTCGCAATTAATATCTTTTTATAATTTTATTATATTTAGTTAAAATTATTTCTCGCTCGGTCAACGGCGGGTGTTTCAGCTACTAGAGAATAAACTTGTTTCAAATGGTTTTCTTTTTAACAGGAAAAAATACTATGGAAATTGATAACGTTTTATGTCTTTGATAATACCTTAGTATTACAACGGTGACAGATTTCCGATCTTGTAGACATTGATATATTAATAAAGTGACATTCAATTTGCAATATGAAATATTTGTTCAGAAGTTCTGCGGTTGATAAAGAAACGTATATATGCTTACAATCACGATGCATCGTAATTATTGTTCTGCTCAACAAGTTTTTCTATAAAATTTAACACTGGCAAAATGGCAGAATGTTACGGTGAATTGGTCTTGAATACATTTCCTATATCTTTAATCATTAACGTTAATTCTGATCTTCCGGCATTTTAACGTTATTTATTTAAATCGACAAAAATGTCAATTTTTCCGAAAAAATCAATTCTCCAATTTTAAAGTTAACAAAAGTGGTTTATTTAAGAATTTAAAAAAATTCAAACTATTCTTGATATAAGTTGCCGACAAATTGAACTGTAAATTCAAATTGTTCTTTTATTTATTACCTTTTATGTAATATTTTATAATAACTCCTCGCCCATAGTCTATTTGTTATTCAAGTTACTAAATAAAAATGTGAAGTTTGTTTAGATTTGGAAATATGAAGTAGCCTCTAAAGCTGTCAAAGGAAAAGCACTTCTTGATCGACGTTTAACCAAATTACGTTGGCCTTTACGACCTCTCGGAGTCGTTTCGTAGCTCATAATCCATCGAAAATAACGTTCTATTATAGTCGTTCCAGGGATGATTAAAAAGAACCATATTCAAGTGAACAAAATCGTTTTTTTAATATCCATTCGGAATATACATAAATGTTGTAATTATTTAAATAGCAAATTATTCATGTTAATTTTGGACCACAATGCGTGCGCTAAATACGACTCGTATACTCTCTTACGCATTACAATTGTAATCTTTCCAGTTTGACATGCGATGTAGGAAATCTACTGAATATAGTAACGCAGATGCTTTATGAAGCCTTTCCTCCCAACTTGAAGAAACCACTAGTTATGTGTATAAGTTAGACAAATTGCAATTTTTCAACTTGCATGATTTAATACGTAATCGATTTCGAGGTTAACAGTTCTCTACAAGTAGACCACTAGAAGGAAGTTTTGAAATGGTATAATTTTCAACGAATAAAAAGGAAAGCTTTCGTACTGTATGAAAATACAATTCACTTATTTGTTCTTAGAAAATAGCAATCTAAAATCCTTAAAGAATTACACAAACGTAAAACTGAAAATTTTGCACGTTTACATGTATAATAGAGCTACGCGCACTAATCACTATATAGAAAAAATTGAAATTCGAACGAACAAAGAAATTTTAATACGTAGTTTTAAGATTTTGTTTTAAATTTCAGATGATTCTAATTCGTTTCGAAGAAACCTGTTTTCTGGAGATAAATGACGCGTACAACAAATGAATTGACTGATTTTTTAAGTAAAAAATACAATATTTCACAAAAGTATAAAAAACAAAACAAAAAAAAAAAAAACGAAAAATTATGCGCTAGTTTTAGTCAATGGTTCGGTCTACGTAAAAAGTGATACGTTAATCACACTGCTGGTACTACGGATCACATGGCAAATAAATAGGTAATTCGATGTCATCGCTTTTTAAAGTGTAATCCACGGACTCAACTGTCAGCAAAATCCCTTACAAACGGTTCATATAAATTATTAGTTTTTGAAAAACCCATATATTCTTTATGAATTGCGAATAAACCCCATCATGAGCTTTATAAATAAAACCGAAAAAATAAAAGGAATCAACTTAAAAATGTTAAATTATGTCTTTGGCTAAAGTTATAAAAAATTAAAACAAATATTCATTTTTTACTGAACCTACATTAAACTTATTTTTTGATTCTAAAATATAATTTATAAAGTTAAACCTGTTACCGAGAATTATAGTAGAATAAAAAGAAAAACAATTTTAATAAATTTTCAAATAAAATTTAACCAGTTTCACTTTGACTTATTTCTTTAAAATGATACTACTTCTATTTCAGATGTCATATTGCACAATTTTTTATTTCGTTGTATGCTACTGTTATAAGTGCAGTAAATCTTAAGTTTTTTTCTTTTATTTTAATGACGCATATTTCTATTGCTCGAAATGTCGCTTAATTTTATCCGGGTGTTATCTTTTTGCATTTAATCATAGTGAATATTGTAAATAAATTTTTACTCAAAAAACAGATATATTTACTAAAATAACACACATAGATAGATAGGCTTCCGAGCGAGCGCTCAGTTTTTCCTATGATATTTTTTAAACTCATTTTAAAGATTTAACTACAGATATTTCATTGTTAATCAGAAAAACTGTAATTCAAATTAAAAGTACAATAAAAATGAAGACTAAGAAAATCATAGTAGTATTATTGAAAAATGTTTCAGAGAGGCTAGAAAAAGTTCATAAAAAGGAAAGTTTTAAAAAAGATGATTCTGCTAAACTTAATAAAAAGAACAACGATTTAATTCGCACGAAAAATGCGAAATAATGATCTTTTTAAACTTGTAATATAAGAAAATAAATCTCAGGAAAAAACACGTATAGCAGAGAAAAATAAATATAAAACAAAATGACGTACGACAACAGGATTATTTTAAAATACTTTAAATATTTTTGAAATATTTTTATTCTGAAATCATACATATATATATAATTTACGCGGTATAGCAATGTAAAAACCGGCGTCTTCAATGGTGAAATATAATTATTTTAGATTCCACAATATTACTGCTGTCTTAGATAAAGTAGTTTGAAGAGAGTGTCGTACTTCAATTTATCGCGTGTTCAACACACTTTTTAACCTGGTTTATGTAAAACTGTAGTAGGACTTTTGTCCGAGCAAAGGTAACCCATTAAATACACCAATAATTACGAATTATAAATGTAATATTACCTAATTAATTTATCGACGGAGTAAGTTGAAAATCGATTACGTTCTTTGAATTCCGTAATTTGTATAACGTCGTTTATCGAAGAGAGGATTGGTACAGTTTCATTTTTACGATTCGATATTAAATAAAATCTGAATACTTTATCGATAATTCTGCAACAAAAATATTTTTTATCGAATAAAATGGATGCAAGAATTTGAAATATGAATTTTACAACGAAAGAAATAAGCGACTGAAAAACTGCTAGTAACTTGAATATTAACGCAACGTAATCTTTAATTTTTATATTTTTAACATGTGACAGCGGGATTTAAATCCAATTTCAATCAAGTAAAATGTCGCTGCCTAACAAACTATGCTACAACAGCTTGTAAATGTGTAAAAAATAAATTAAAATATATATATATATATATATGTATATATATATATATATATATGTATATATCTTACGTAATATTAATAATTTTATATTTGAATTAAAAATTTTAAATGTGTAAAAACAAGAGTAAATGAAAAATTGTTGTTTGAATAAAAAAAAATAAATTCGTCACTTATTGAGGTTTGATGGAGTGAAGATTCTAAAGGTGAAAAAATGCTGGAAAATTAATACATTCTGGATACAGAAAAAAGAAAAAGGATTGAAATGAACTTTGAATTTTAATTTAACAAAATTATTCCTACGATAAGTTTAATTCTTTTGTAAACTTAATAACAAATTAGAAACAAATGAAATTAAATAAGAAACTTTTCGAATAAACCGAAATAATATTGGAAAATGTACCATCAAAGAAAATACATTACTTCAATAAATTGTTATGGTCAATCGTAATTAGGATATAATTATAATAAAATATAAACAAATTTAATAAATGTGGAGATATGTATTGTAATGATTTCTATTATATTTCACTGTTTATTACGAATGTCGTATATTATAGAAATTTTTTTATGGCATTATTTAATGTCAAGATCAAAAAATAACTTCCTTTTTTTATATATTACATCGAGATATATACCTGTCGTTAAAAATCTCACTGAAATTCGTTATCAGTACGGCAATAATTTCCATATGTTCAGCGCTCGATTCCCTCATTAGGATGGGCGTAAATATTTGCGAAAGTTGAGAAACATTGTTTATTTCGTAGCAGGACGATGACGAAGAATAACTGTTGACGTCCACATAACGATTTAAAAGTCGAACAACAATAAATAATACACCCAAATTCAGTGCTGATAAGTGTAACAACGTTTTACTTAATTCGCTGTTTATATCATATATTTCTTTCATGTTATATTCTGCAACGAAAAAGGAAATTGATAACATTAATTTTTTGTCTCTGTTTGTCTAAACTATTTAATTTAAAACTCTTTTTTCTCTCTCCTTTTTAATCCCAATATCACTTATTTAGGCCTGATATAACAATTAAAAATATAAATTAAGAATATGATGGTTGCTAAAAAATTTCTACAATTAGTAATACGGAAAATAAATTCTGAATTACAGATATTTAGCAAAGACAAGAATTGAACGGGGATGTTCAATATTAAAAGGAAATAACAAAACAAATGATCTGTTTTAAAATACACACAGAGGCGAGACTGTGCCCGGAACCAAACAGTTCATAAATTAACTTTTATACGGTAAAATTTTTTTAAGGATTTCTTGAGGTTACTTAATTTCATAAGAAGGAAATGAAAAAAAAAATATATAAAAAAGAACGCTATTAAAATCCTTATTCATTTTTTATATTAAGTTTATTCTCGTAAGACAAAAAGTAAATTCCAAATAGTAATTGAAGGTTATAATTTTTATACATATTGCTACGCAGGTTACATAATACAAAACAGATAAAACGGTTAAGACAATAGTAATAATCTTTTAAATATAATTTTATATTTACAGTGAATTTTCAGACATACCAAGTTATAGTTTATGAAAGTTAATTGTTGACGTTCTAAGTGAAGTGAAAAGAAATAAAGAAAAAAATATAAATGTCGTAAATTCAAACAATAAAATACATATATTTTTTATTGACAGAGGGAGCAACTTATAACTAAAATTGCATTTAAATAAATTTTGCAAAAGTTCACCATGTTCCAAAAAATCGCGAATAAGTGATTGATAAAATTGTAAACAGAAACAATTTAAATAAGCCAAATAATGATTTAAGATCATATATGTCAAATTTGAAAAGAAATTCGCAGATGCACTATATATGTATATATATATATATATACACACACACACACACACACGTATACACATATGTCCACAAACATATAGTGTATTTTCAAATTTCTTTTAACACTTAAACGCACACACTAAATCAAAAAGAAAATAAATAAATATATTTAACTTTTTGAGTAAATCATACAAATCATCCATAAACTTTACCTTATCTGAATTGTTATTCATATAATATGTCATAAATTTATTTTCAGTTAATTAAAACAGCTTTAGAAGAAATTCTTAAATGAAATTACACAATAACAGATTTTTTGCATTATATTTGTAAGCAGAATATTAGTACCTCATCAAAACTTGAAACAAACGTTTTTGTTTCATAAAGATTTACTGCATAAGTTAAATATAATCAGGAAATAAAGAGATTACAAAATATCAACTTCCAATATAACGCTCGAAAAATATCCCAAAATTATACCATAATTAAATAAAGAAGAAAACTATAATAATGCACTATAAGAACAGATTAAGAAAAATCAAAATTTCTTTACTGAAACGTTGGTAATTTGGTATTTTTAGAATTTCGTAATTGTTTTTAGTTTTAATTTTTTTATTTATTTTTTGATAATTTTATTTTATATATTCGCATAAAATACATAAAAAATTGAAACTTAAATAAACTCACATAAAATTGTTGAGAACAATTATTTTTTGTTTGAACATTTGAATGCCTAAATATTACAAAGTAGAACATAGTAAAAATAAAATGTTTACCCTAAACAACAGTCGCTTAAAACAATACATAAATAATGAGAGAATTCGTAAACATAAAATTTCGTATTTAGGGGAGTATAATAGCATGTTTAGGTAATATCAACTTACTTCGGTACCCAGCGATTAATTTTGCGCTCACTGATGGTAAAATCAAAGGTTGCGGTAAATCACGTAGCCATAATTTCAATAAGGTGGCAGCAATTTTTACGTTAGGACTATTTTCTAAATCGGCATCACCGATTCGTTCGAATGAAATTTTATATCTTTCAACGAATTTGTTTTGTTTCTTGCAAGGAGTAAATAAATTGTCTTCTTTTAGGCCTAAAAAAAAAAAAATCAAATGTATAGTTAACATGCACCATCATCGTTCTAACATGCAATAAAAGAACATTACAACAATTTTCTAAAATATAAATGAAAATAAATATAATTAAATACTGGCTAACTTGCAGTTAAAAAAAAAAAAAATAAAAAATCAATTATTAATACTTAACAGTTGAAGTTGATTTAATGCTAAATAATATAATCATTATAATACGAAACAAAACAACAATGCCTACTATGCAAATTTCTAAAAAATAGTAAACTGAATTATTTATTTTTGCAATTTCAATTTGTTTATAATACTTGTTTCACAATAAGTAAGACTATCCAGCTCTACACTTTCTTCAAACTCTGCACCCACTTCGCCGAAATCCACATCGCACCTCTAAAAACGATTAAAATGGTCAAACCTGAGAGCAAAAAAAGTTCAAACCCTGTACCTGAGGTTGCTCCCATGGAAGTCGGGCACACCACGACATGGAAGACGATAATAATTTCAGTTCAGGAAATATTCGCAGAAGTAGAAAGAAACTGCTCAGCCAATCCTGACAGATACGCATCAGGTCAAAAATGGATTACGGCGCCGCGATTTACGGTTTAGCGAGCCAATCCGCGCTTAACAAACTTAACACCGTCCATCACTCCACAATACGCATCGCAACTAGGGCTTTTAGAACCTCTCCGTCAAACAGCTTGTTGTGCGATTCGGTTGAACTTAAGGCAACAATTACTGAGTTCGAAACTATTTTTGCATTTTCTGTCTCTCTAAATGCACCAGAACATACCCTACTGTCAAAGGATCATCCAAAATCTTACCAGTTCTTCAATTACGCTTCTTGTCCATTCGACTCACATGATATGACCTTTCCAAATTATTACATTTTATCGCCTGTAATTATTCCCCCTTGGCAATATCATTGCCTCGACATTATCGTATCTCTTACGGAGCTATATACACAAGTGCATTATAGTGGCATCAAGAGAACTTTCCAGAAACTATTGGCAAAGTATCCGGGTTTTGCTCGACTTTTCACTGATGGATCAAAGTCTTCCACTTGTGTTGGATGTGCCGTTGTGCATTATGAACATGATGAACTTGATACGCTATTCATTACCTTCATTCTACACTATCCTCACTCTCCGCCGAGTTATTCGGAATCAAATTAGCGGTCCAACATGCGGCTCGCAAATTTTCAAGTAGTCTCATCATTACCGATTCCTCGAATTCGCTAATTTCCTTACTCAAATTCCACGATAATCACCAACATCCTGTAGCAAAGCAAATTATTGATGCATTAAATAATTCAAATTGTTGGTTATCATTTGCATGGATACCCAGTCACTGAGATTTTACGCGTAATGAATAACCTTGTCGATCGCGCCGCCAAGGAAGCATTTTCGTGTCTCCCGGTACCGTTTGCTTCCGTTCCTTTGTCGGATGTTTTATCGTTCGTTAAATCGTTTGTCACGCAAAAATGGCTAAATACTTGGTCCAATATTTCAACAACAAACAAGCTGAGAGCCATAAAGGACAACACTACCCTTTGGACAAATTTCCTCCTTCCTTTCGATCAGAAAAGAAGTCGTACTTTGCCGTTTACGTATTGGTCATGCACAAATAACTCACTCCTACATCTTTAATAAATCCCCTCAACTGCTATGTCAACTTTGCTCCGTTCCCATTGCAATAGAACATCTTCTAGTCGATTGCCTCAAGTGTCATCCTTTCCGTATACAGGCTAACCTGCCATCCACGTTAGAATCCCTCCTACAAGATAAACGGTCAACAATTGATAATCTCTTTTCCTTCCTCCAAGATTCCAATCTCCTTCAACTATTCTAAAATGTTTCTTCGTGTCTCTGATCTTTGTAGTATTGCGGCAATGAAAAAAAAAAAATACAAACTTTTTTGAATTTTTATATTGGTAAAAAATTAATTTTTTACTGAAACTAAGGTAAAATTATAAATGGTTCCTAATACTGCCTCAGTAAAATATGTTTTTTGGAGAACCAATATTAATTTAGTTTGTATATTAGGGTACTGTTTAAATTAAAAACAATCAATAACATTTTATAAACATCTTTCAGAAAATTTTATATATATCAAACATACTATATAATTAATAGTATAAACTCATAGCGTACTACTAAAAAATTTAAATAACTCTGCATTACTAATTTTCTTTTGTGGAAAAAAAACAATAATCGAGTATAACATTGCCGATTCTTTGTTTTTTTAATTATAATAAATTTTTAATAAATCACGACTGATACACACAATTATAGTCAAAAATATTAAAAAACATACATATATCTTGCAAAAATTAAATAAGTAGACGATTTAGCTTTCAAAACTAGTTTTTATTTCCGAACGGAATGATTAAAAATAGAGGTACGAAAATCAACTCGGTTAGACTAATTGGATATATATATGTTCTTCGATTCTCAACTTCAACTTCAACTCCAACCGAGTAACTAACTTACATTTACTGTTATATAATTGTAATCTTAGACTGCGCATTTAACTTTAACTGCGCGCGCTACACCTAACACACATAGCAATAGAACGTGCTTGGAAAGTTCCGAGTTTCGTGCACAGCTAACGTCTTTCGGAGTTGGGTCACACTGAATCAACTGGCAGAGGTAAATCCGAATGGGGCGGAATGACAACGGTTGTTCGTTGCGTGACATCTTTCGAAGTTGAGATAAGTTAAATTATATCGTCACTGTGTCCGTTGACATATATATATATATATATATATATATATTTCTGAGAATATTGCTCTATCCGCAGTTACCCACATCTAATTAAAAAGATGTTGCGAACGAACCAAATTTAAAATAAATCCCTTTCCAACCTATCGCCTAAGCACTCAGTTAAATTTTCGTTTTAATATAAAATTATTTGGGATAATTTTAATATTACGTTTATTTCCACGTTTTACGAATATAAGAATCTCGTATTTTACCATACATTGTTTACATACATACGTATGCATAGAATAACCTGGTTTATTCGGATTTTGGCTAAATGGACTTGCAAATTACTTGGACAGATTTTTTCTCGAAAAATTAAATTTTCATCGGTACATCAGTACATGCCTTAGCACATATTTTAAAACGACAGACTTGCCTCGGTTTTAAATGATTGCAACATGTATACTATATTTTTCTTTAGAAATTAAGGACTATTCCCTTAATGTACTATTTATGCCATGCCATGCCATGCCATGCCATGCCATAACATAAACATAAACATTCTCGTGGGATTTTCTTTAAAAATTTAAGTGAGATAAACACCATATGGATTTATCGTATTTGTTTTAATTCCATTTTCGCTTTTATTTTTAGTATAATACGGTGTGACCCATTGAACTCGTAATCTGTAGTGTGTCATTTAGGTTAATTACATGTCCGTCGAAATTTAATTACACGCATCATATTTTATTGCATAATATAAATCGTTTACTGCGTTTTATTTATTAGCGCTGTACTTTTCATTTACAATCATGTTAATAGGCCCTATAAAATTGTAGTACTATATTTTACGTTGAGCGGATTGTATCGTCCAAGGAAGTGCGTGGGAGTGAAACTGTTGATCGATCGACTATATTGGTGGTGCGCAAAAATTCAAAAACGGTCGTACTGAAAACCAACCACGTGGAAAAAGGTTGTATACCGCTCGTGAAGCAACAAATTCCTTATTTGTAGCGACCATTCTTGCCGATTACCGTCAAATAACAGTTTAGGAGATTGCTAAGGAAACAAATATTGAAGGACTTGGTAACTTTAGTATTCCCGGATTTTGAGCTAAGATTTAAAGAAAAGAAAGATCTGTTCACTACAAGTACCACAACTCCGTAAAGAACAATCATCTTTACAAAACAGTAATCGGCGTTACTGACGAAAACGGTTCCAAGCGTTACCTCGTCATCTAGCTTACTTTTTAGGTACGACTTCCTGCACGTACGATCTCTCTCGTAAGCTGGAAGCAAACTTCAGAGGTATTTATTTTAGTGGCCTATTTGATCTGAATAATGCTATGACCGGATGAATTTGAGAGTTGAACGATGAAGGAGTTCCAAATAGTATCTAAAAGCTTCCAGAATGCTGCAGCGGAGTTATTTAAACGGATGAGGATTACATTGAACGAATGTATTAAAATTTTGGTGTCTGTCTGCAATAGTTTTGAAGAGGCCTCCGTAGCTCTTCACATTATTTTAAATTGCAAAATGTTTACCCATTTCACAGGTCTAATCGATTATGCGTAACGGTCTACACGCAAAACTCATAATTATACTTACTTCGAAAGTTTTTCAGTTTTTAAAAATTTACTTTATCAGTTATATTTGACCACAATTGTGGTATTCCATTCCCTTACTTCCTTTTTACAGTGATTATAAGCAACTATAGTATATTAGTATCGGCAGTTCTATTCTTCTTCTTTTTAGTTCCTCAATCTATACCGATAGATTGGTGAACAACCATGTTTTCAAAGTTCCTGGATAAAGCCATTTTCTTCATATCTCCGTATCCATCTGCTTTCACGTCTTCTTTTATTTGTTTTATATATTTCTGCCTTGGTGTTTTTCCTTCCATGGTTCCTTCTATTATTTGTGTTAGGTATTCATTATTTCTGTATATATAATTCGATGTTTTCTTAATTGAGGATGTTGTTACCGTGTTTTATTGTTCATTAAGATATTTATTTAAATTGCTTGTAAATTTAATTTTTCTTGATCTTTGCAGACGTTGTTGTATCTTAAAAAAAGTTTTCTAAAACCTATTCTATGTTTCATCATTTCATACAGTTTTCGATTGATAGTTTGTTTTTAATTAAAATATTTAAAGTGACATTTAACTGATATATTTAAGCGATAAAGAGACTAGTTGAGCTCTTTTCAAAATAATTTTCTTAAAAGAAAATTAGAATACTACAAAATACAATTCGCAAAAATAAACACTGATAAAAATAATATATCAAAGAGAAATTACTGATATCACGGCAAATTGTTCCGTTGGATAGTTGAAAGGTCATGAACGGAGTTTTTCTCTTGAATTTAATTTACACATAAAAACCCCTCTTCGTCTCTGTAATTTTCAGTAATAGCAAATAAATGCGCATATCCGTTATTTCCGGTAAAAGCGTTGTCCAGAAAAATTTTTAAATTTGTGCAATTAGATGATTACAGTCTTATTGAATGCCCTTTATTATTTCTACTAAAAACTTATCCAGTTCCTGCAGATTTTAACCGATCGGATGATAAGAATAATTTAAAATTAAAAAAACAATTAAACTTAAGCAAAAATAATACAATTTTAGCTCAATGTAAATATGTGTACAGTTTTGGGTAAAGTTCTTACCGTAACATTCCAAAAATAAACACAATCTATAAGCAATCTTCGGTAGACCTTGCTTATTTAACGGCAAGTCTTCAAGGGGTGCTCCAAATATTTTGGAACGTCGCATCTTTCCCTTGCTCAATGAATCCACCAACATTCGTCCAACCTTCCATATAGGCGCGGTATTTTCGTTACTGTTGAAATTATTAGTGTCGTCTTTCTATAAAAATTGAACGAAACATTAAAATAATTCTTCCCATTATTTCGTAATATTTTAAACTTCAATAAAGTGAACAATTTTCTACTTCTCTATTGTAATCATTTTTCGCAGTTAACGAGTTTTATTCAAACACAATTTAGCAGAAAGAATTGTGGAATTAAACATAAAAATAATTTTGATATGTATACTGTGTAAAAGAGAAGCCAAATCGGCATCGAAAATAATTCGATGAAGAATCTTAATAACAGCGCGGATAAAGAAAAAAAAAATGGAAATACGAAATATTGCGAACAATAAAAGAATTCGACATAAAAAATTTCGAAACCTTATCAAAATTGTATGGGGAAAATCGTATTTATTGAATAAAATTGAAAAAAAAAAGTCAACAAAAACATTTGAATAAGTGATAAAGTTTAGAGAACTATGACGGAAGAAAATATAAATTATTAAAACATTTATTACCGTTTTGGTCTATTATAAATCAATGTCCGCTCTTTTGTGAAGAAACTATTTTATCGCTTAATGATCACCGCATTAAATAAAGGAACAAATTTTTTAAGACGATCAATTTTTTTTATCACATTACATAAATTTTCAGCAATTTATATAAAAGGATACTGAGGTTAAACGTAAAAAATACCCTACAAGTGAATAGGGTACGTAGCTCATCTTTTGCCATTTATTACACGTGTACTTTCCTTTTAACTGCTTAAATACTCATGACGGCTTCGGTAATTATTCTGCTCTTACTGTGCAATAAATAAATAAATAAATATGTGTAAAAACTGAAGATCGTAAAAGTTGTCAAAAATGTTAATACTATATGTAAATTGTAAATTTATTTCCAAATATAATAATAAATAGTTAAAATCATGAATACATGTACGGAGAAAAAACGGGTTTTCAACAATAATCCAGCAAATTAATCGAAAAATTATAAACGTGAAAAATAATAGAATTACTCGAAAATTTCGTTTTTCTTTTTTTTTTTTAAATGTATAAATTAAATTTTGGTCCCGCTTCGAAAAAATTATTCGTGTTAAAATTGAAAAACCTCCAGGTAGACTTTTACTTTTTAAAATCATAATGGCAGTAAATGTGACCTTTACTGCATATATGCGGATGCTTCAGGATTGGATATATTGTAAGTAACGGTTAGCGGTGTTTGGTGTAAAGTAATGCAAATATAAATACCTTTTGCGACTGCTGAAGGTAAGATTCAGCACCCTGAGTTGTGGACGAATTAGTTGTTGTTGTTAAGCCGACGACAGTTCGACTAATTTCGCGAGAACGACACTGCTGATCAAACTGAATGGCACGAATATCACACGATGCTGGACCACGCATAGCCGTAACTTCTCCGCAACAATCTTCTGCACCAATCCAACCGCACTGTCAGCGACATGAAAGAAACAAATTGTAATATTATTTTTAAAAGTACTAATATAAAAAATTTTCTTTATTTTTCAATACTCTATGTTAAGCATAAACAAGTTGATATTCAATATTTATGTAACTAGTTTGTTAATGAGAAATATACTTTAGCTTCTGCTGATGCTAACTAGTTTACATTAGTCTTTTCCAAACAGTGACGGCAAACAATTCTTAGGAGTTCATGATCTTAGTAATCCTTACTTATTAATATTATAAATGCGAAAGTAACTCTGTCTGTCTGTCTGTCTGTTACCTTTTCACGCTTAAACCGCTGAACCGATTTGGATGAAGTATGGAGATAGTTTGAGGTCAAGGAAAGAAC
The DNA here is from genome assembly GCA_039619475.1 of Icerya purchasi. NCBI lineage: Eukaryota > Metazoa > Arthropoda > Insecta > Hemiptera > Monophlebidae > Icerya > Icerya purchasi. The sequence goes on along the minus strand of CM077115.1, from coordinate 290,991,153 downwards.
ATAGAATAGTTTTTATTCTGGAAATATTATATTAATTTTATTATTTCTTACGTATTCGTTCGTTAGTGTATGTTATTTTATTCAGCCAGATGTTTTTGTTCGGAAATTCTAAGAAACATCAGAACGCCAGAAATCGGTTTCGTTATGTAAACAAAATTACTAGCTAGCTTTTATTAACGTGTTGTTCATCTTCGATAGTCGCCATTCGTTCGTCCGTTCCTAGCTTAAAACGTGTTGTTCATCTTCGATAGTGGCCATTCGTTCGTCCGTTCCTAGCTTTTACCCGCGACATTGTCCGCAGAAAATTATTATTTCAAGTAAGCTGTTTCGACGTCAATATAAATATAAATGAAAGAGGTTTTATTATTAAATCATAACGATAGTTATATAGGTACTTAGTGAGTAGGCCGGAGATTTCCTTAAAACATTTACATAAACGTATTATATTTTGATTTAAAAAAAAAAATTCTTATTATTTTTACTGTCAATATGCCTCGCAGGCGTAAATCTGATCTAGCGCGTAACTCTAACAGAGCTCGAGCTGCGAAAGTAGCTAGAACTGAGGAATCTCAAGAGCAGACACAGACCAGACAGATTTTAGATGCCGAGCGTCACTCCTCTCAAAAGGTTTCAGAGACCTTAGAACAGACTCAGGCACGGCAAGCTTTAGACGCTGAGTGTCACGCCTTTCAAAGGGCTGCCGAGATTATAAATGCGAAAGTAACTGTGTGTGTGTCTGTCTGTCTATCTATCTGTTACCTTTTCACGCTTAAACCGCTTAACTGATTTTTTTACGACAAAGCTTTTCATTGTAATATAAAGGCCATCCATTTGAGATATATATATATATTTAATAGTAAATGAATATACACTGGCAGGACAACGTCTGAAAAACGTTGTTTACAAAAATGTGTTGAATTAAAATTTTACTACTGTAATTGTAAATAAACAAAAATAATTACATAAAAGTAAATAATAAAAAAAATATATAGAAGTAAATACCTAATAAAAAAAAAACAATAATAATAAAAAAAAAAAAAAACCTATAGTTATAATTTAATAATAAAATCACTTTCATTTATATTTGTTTTTACGTCGAAACAGCTTACTTGAAATAATAATTCTCCGCGGACAACGTCACGGGTTAAAAGCTAGTAGAAGAAATAAATACGAAAATAAGTTACATTAACCAAAATTTATTTTTTACACGTATTATTTATTTTTTTTTGATTCCTAAACAAATTGTTTATGACCGCAAAGGAATGCTCAATTATATGAAAATTTATTCATTATTACTATGCACAAAATAAGCAATTAAATGCACAATGCGATATTAGAACATATTTCAATTTTAAAATTATCACATCGTTAGCTAAAAACAAGTTCAGTCAAGCATGATGTTTCATGCGCCGAGGATTCCGTATGTTTACTTAAAGATAACTACAATTTACATTTACATAATACTAAATTCGAAACAAAGAAATATGATTTTTCGCGCCGCAAAGAGAGAGAGACACTCTATTTTTAGCGCTTTTTTAACTATCCGTCAACTTAGAAAGTTTCTCTTAGGAAATGAAATACGACTCCGCTCCTGACAAATAACGACCTCTTCATCGATATACCACACTCTTGAAAAAAAAAAAAAATTTTCAAAAACTTCGAGCTTTCGGCGCCCCGAGGGCCTAAATATTTCCATACATGTGAAACGGATTTAGATTTGGTTTCGTTAAATTGCGTGGATTTTATCGTTGATTTCCTCCAACGGCTGATTGTTCTAACTTAGAAAAGGCTAATGACAAAAGAAGAAAAGAACGCAGGAATATTAAAAGAGAGCATAAAATCAAATAGAGTGGGGTGGTGGACATTATCAAAGACTGCAGTGACGCCAACAAAGGAGCCGACAATCAATTTTTTACTCATAAATGATGTATATACGTTTGACAAAAATGGGACTGATACAATCAAAAAGCTGCATACAGAACGAAAACCAAATATATAACTAGGTAACAGATTACTGTATTCGAGCCACCAACCAAAACGTCTGTTGATTAAACTTTTAAAACATTTTGGTAATACAGGAAAAGTAAAGCAAATAGGCGAAGTGAGGGAGAATTAGGTTTTGGGATTGGGATGACAATAAAAGGACTTCACACAGAAGGAGTAAAACCAGATGGGGGATAGAAATTACGCATATTTAAAAAGAACCGATGAAAAGAGTCGGAGAGATTTCATAAAATGGAAAAGAAGATTCCATCTATACCAGGAGAGGAATTAGGCGAATTGTATAAAGTTTATTCAAGTTCAGGATAGGTGAAAGGAAAAAGCAGAAAATATGAGGAGGTAAAAGAAGCGGGATGTGACAGGATCTTGGAAGTTGGAAACTTAACTAGGAGTTGATGAGTTAACAAATGGAATTAATTCGTTAGAAGGATGGATTTGTTTTGAAGGATGTTGAGTTAAATGGGCATTTAAAGGTCTTCGCTTTTTTCCGAATATGGGTAAGAGGAGTGGGAAACAGAAGTTTCCCCACGAAATCATCTAACTCTAACGTTGGCACTTTTATGGGAGAAAAAGTTGGAGAGAGTAAGGCAAGAGCGAAACGTTCTAAAGGTGGATAAACTTCGATCAAAATCAGTCTTACAATCCTGATTCCACCACAAGAAAGAAGCAAATTCGGATCTTTTATGAGTGGACAGTAAGAGAAGAACGAGTTAATGCGTTAGAAACAAACAAGTCGTCGTATTGCGAAGAACGGTTAAGGAAAGTAAAGAATCGATGTAGGAATGGAAAGTTAGGCCAATCTATCTCTTAGAGGGGTAGATTGTGTAAGATTGTGCGGAGTAGAATATGGAAATTCGTTCAAGGAAATAATGACAGGAACATGGTCAGCTCCAAAGGTGCCGTCTGGAGTGCATCATCAACAACTGCGACTGAGATTAAGAGAAGTGAGAGATATGCCAATGAAACTAGGAATTAGGGAATCGCTGTCCCAAGTAGAAGAACAGCCATTAAGAAAAAATAGGTCATTAATAAACTAATATCGAAAAAAATCGAGGAAGAAACAAAATAACTAAAAAAATTAACGACTTTAAAACAAAACCGAAAAACTCGCAAACAATATTGATACAATTTAATGTTCCTTTGAAATCCTTTTTTTTTTTTTTTTTTTTTTTATTATTTCAGGTCCACACACAGATTTAAAATGCCACTAATTTCTTATAGCGCGAATAAATATTATTTGGTAACAACTGACACTTAGAATACGACTGAAAATATCATACGCATTATCATAATTTATCTTAATTAGAATTAGGTCCAATTTACGATGAATATCGAGAATATGTATACACTTGCACATTGCTAACTATAAGCTGGATATGAAGACAAAGATTCTCAATGCACGCTTCACAAAGTGATAAGCATTCAGTAATGAATCGATGAAAGTAATTGCATTTTAGTACGAAATATTATCCACCGATAATTACCGATGTCAGGTTTCATTTATGTTTAATTGTGAAAGTTTTAAAAACTATAAGATGTTAAAATATTCAATAGTAAAACATCGATGGTGAACTGAAAATATTTATTACGTCAGTATAACCGATTTATTGATTAAATATACAAAATTACACCTCGTTTCGCTAGTTGCACTTATGCTTCAGCCATCATTTTTAATCAAATAAAAAAAAAAAGTAAGTTAGGCGTGTGACGATGAAATTAAAATGGAGCTCCAGAACTGGTAAACATAAATAGGAAAAAAACTAACAAAAATGACAGAAATTAGACTTTTATCGAGCACATACAAAAATATAAAAATTTAAAAAATAACACTTTCTAATTCTTGTATCAGTAATGCTGAGGACGTACAAGGTCTTTCGACAACTATGATCGTTAGAGTAATAATCAATCATTTTTCAAACAAAAATACAACAACATGTAAAAATGTATTTATTATAATTAATAGCGTTTCAAGGTGAAATTTTTAAGAATGATACTTTTACATGTTTTCTTCTTTATCATATTTAATGAAGAATGTAGGCAGTCAACAAAGTCGAGATTAAAGAGCTGCAGATATCCCAATAAAATTTGCCTAGGTCATTTATTTCTAATGATAAATTGAAAAAAAGTACATTCAGAACGTTAGACAACTAAAACGCGATTAATTTAGACGCGGTTTTAACCAAAGACATATAATAAGTTGAAAGTTTGTAAACAATCATGAATAACGTCCGGCACAATATGTTTTTGTCGAATTATTGTAGTCAGTTATAAGCCGTAACCAGTCGAGAAGCAAACGAACGGAGGGCACCTACGTATTTTTCAGTTTGTCGAGTGCACGTGTAAACAAACGGACTACACCTGCGAATTTTTCAGTTTGTCGAGTGTACGTGTAGGTTTATTCGAAAAATGGATCGCAAGAGTAAGAGACACGTGCCAGGTGATACAGTAAATCGAGCGGACAGAAAAAGAAGTAAATTTGTACCTCCAAAGAATCGTTACAATATGGAAAAATAAGAGATAAATCTAAGTACGTCTCCTCATCCAAACTGGAAGTACATTTGATGAAATTCAGATTAAGTTAAATGAAAGTATTTTCTATCGTTTAATTAATTTTTTTAGTGTTTTTTTGGAGCTTAAAAAGTTTGTTAAGTGTAAAGAATGTGGCAGTGATATTGATTTTGCAGAGACGAGCATTCGTAGTTTGGGATTTAAATTACTTGTAAAGTGTAAATCATGTGCTGTGAAAAAAATTAATTCATGTCCGCTTATAAACAATGCATACGAAGTGAATCGCCGATTTTCATTTTCCGTGAGATTACTCGGAGTTGGACGAAATGGCTCGAAAAAATTTTGCGCATTTTTAGATTTACCTAGACCTGTGTGTATCAAACAGCATATGATGACCAGACGAATATTATTCTTTCAGCTTCTGAGTGTATAAAAGAAAAATCGTTAAAACAAGCGGGAAGGATTGAAAAGGAAAAAACGAGGAAAAAGTGTCCAAACTCAGATGGCTTAACAGTATCAGGTGATGGACCTGGCGAAAATGTGGTTTTAATTCCTTGCATGGTGTCTCGTTTGTTATCGGTTATTATTCGAAAAAGGTCCTTGACATCCAAGTACGGTTTTCTTATTGCAAAATGTGTGCTTCATGGGAACACAAGAAAGGTACACAGTCGAGTATGACTTATGGTACAACGAACACGCTGAGACGTGCGACGCAAATCATTCAGACGCTGTCGGAAACATGGAACCAGTTGCCATGGTAAAAATGTTTGAACGCGCTCAGGAGTTGAACGAGATTCGTTGCGTCAATTATATCGGCGAGGCGACTCCAAAACATACAATAAGATCGTCGAAAATGTTCTTTATGAAGTAAGGAAAAAAAATGTATAAATCATGTGCAGAAAGGATGGGCTCTTGACTAAGAAACTTTAGAAAAATGAACAAAGGACTTCGAGGCAACACCGATAAATTGATTAAAGATCTTACATTATATTACGGCCTTGCCATTCGACACAATAGTGACTCACTAAGTGACATGAAAAAATCTGTGTGGGCAACTTTTTACCACAAGTGCTCTACCGATAACAATCCGCAGCATGATTATTGCCCGAAAGGTTTTGACTCGCTGTGTGCTTGGCAAAAAGCTCGCGCACTTGGAGATTTTACGCTTAGCACGTATAAACATGAGGCAACACTGCCGAAGAAGGTTGCCGAGGCAATCAGAAAACAATCCGAGGACGAGGGAATGGCATCAAAAGACGTGGGTGAGCTTCTGAGCGGCCCAGAGATAGCAGACTAGAGGATAAAAGCAAATTCGATATCGATATTTTGATTATATCAGTCAATTTACTACTTCCGAAACTTTAAACGGGTTTTTCTCGAAATCATGTTTTTTGATCTGGTTGAAAGCATAACTAAAATTATTTTTATCTGATTGGATTTTGTTCAGGAAATGTGTCGCTATCGTCACATCGTACAGTTTTTTTTTTTTAAATTGCGTATTTAATTTTTTTTTATCAACAATCTACTGCGAATTGTTTTATTGAAATGGCCACCATTTTTTTTCTAATCAAAATTTTCAAATTTTCTACGATGCTGCGATAGTTATTCTATCATTTAATAATATTTTGAAATTTTGATTTCAAACGTTTGCAGTACGAGTTATACCGTCAACGACAAAGGGACCTTTTTTTCAGGACGCTATCTTGTGGACGCTTTTGTGCATAATTGAGACCATAAAAAAAAAAAAAAAAAATTTTATACTTCTTGATTACATAAATAAACGTACAAAATTTTAAATCAATTGATGTAGTAGTTTTTTCAAAAAAAAACTCCTAAAAAAACACATTCATTTTCAGCACTTCACATTGTTGTTACCCCTTAAAGCCTAGATGGGCTTTGCTCCATACGTTTATAGATTGTCACATACGCATATACATAATTAATCATAACTTATTTATAACATTGCTAAACTTAAGGTACCGTTAACAGTCTATATGTTTTGACCGCTTAGTTTCTTGTGTAATGATGCTGAAAGGCCGCTATTGTATGCTTCACACTTTCGACATTCTTGTATGATATGTGATAAGGACATTTCAGTACTGCGCTGATTACACTATGGAGCTGGCCTATTATTTAGTCGGTAGCCATGTGTGAAATTTGTATGGTCAATTCTTGGTCTATTGATAACCGTCTCCTCCTTTCGTGGAACAGGTATCCGGCGAATTGAACCATAGTCAAACGTATTGTCAATCCACTTCTTTAGTATTGTTCATTCGCTGCTTTCCTGATATATGAAAAAAAAAGGAATCTGACAATTGCCTTGTTAGTTGGCAAATTCTGTTATATTCGTAGAAATTAATGTGAGCCGGAATCCAAATGAAAGATTCCTTAATGTTTTTTGTATATAAATTCAGAAGAAGGTAACTGGCACAAATGACGAATGAAGAAGAGAAACATGAATCAAGGAATTGAAGAGCCTGTTTGGAATCTGTTAAAATAAGAGAATTTCTTGAAGAGTTACCTTCATAAATATGTTGTAAACAGAAGAGGACAGTAATTAATTCCGCGGACAGTGACAAGGAATCGTTTGGTAGAGAAAATAATTTTGGAAAATTATTCATAGAAAAGGAACTTTCTGTTTTATTTTCATGCAAAGATCAATCCGTATAACGGACATCACGATGATAGAATTTCGCCACGATATCTTTAAGACGTTTATTGATTGTTTCATAACTTAAATCTTCATGTTGGATTTTCGTAAGATCACAAATTATATGCAATTTAGACAGCCAGCAGCCACATGACATGTTCTAGAACAATGCTGATATCGTGCGATTGCAGAACAATATAAAATCTCGATCCTCTATATTGTTATATGACATGTCTGATAAATATAATTCAACACATTCAGGTGAGCAGAATCTGTCAATACTGATACACTGAAATCCAAACTTAAAAGTTTTTGATGTACATCAAATGGCAGTTCCCTAATACCGATTTTTAGTCGGCTTGAGGACGCCACTAGCATAATCGATTTTGGATCTAATGAGTGAATGGTATAATTCCATAACAGTGTTGTTACGAGGTCCAAAACGTTTATTGTTTATCATTTCTAATACATTTAGCGAAGAAGCACAACTCCTTTTAATATCTTTCAGATGGTGAATCCAGGTATAAGTTTATTGCCAAAGGTGATGCCGTAATCTTCTGTACAAACATAAGTTTAGTATTATCAAAGTACAAATCGAGGTTTATCGTCAGTTTTTTTCCCCGACTAAAATCTATGCAACCGGATTTTTCTGCTAAAAATCTGAATCCTGTTGTTTTACTTCACTCAAGTAAGTTGTCTATACATAATCGTGAAATATAATATATTGAGTATACTGCGGATTTGGAATGTTCAGGGATATAATCGGGTAATCAGCGAATAACTTGTAAGTAATGGGCTAAGGCATGTATTTAGTAATGTTATTTATTACAAATAGAAAGCATAGAACACTTAAAATGCTTCCTCGCGGTGTGCCGTTTTTTATGAGATGTTCCCAAAAAAGTGCATTTTCGGTTCTTACTTGTTTAGTAAGAAAATTCCTGATAAAATAAGCCACATGTCTTCGAATTTCAACCGCTGATAATTACTTTATTGTATGGTGACGCAATTTATGACATATGCTTTTTGATGATCGAATGATATAGAATACAAATAATTACGCTTAGACGAGGCTGAGTGTGAATTTAGTTCTCCAAGCTTGCCAGTTTATCCAGTGTAGAATGAAGTTGTCAAAATCCGACTTGAAATGGCGATTATTTTATAATAGTCCAGATACCATCGTAAACGACGAGAGATCATGATTTTCAAAAAGTTTATAATACATGTCACACAGGTTAGAACATTCGGTCTGTAGATTATTGGATTAAATTTATCTTTACCGCTTTAAAAAAAAAACAAACAAAAAAACAATAACTATTCTAAAAACTTTAGTCTTCTATGTTGCTAAGGAAATTGATGTCAATAAATTATAAATTAAGGAGTGAATATGAAGAATAATAGGAGATCTGACGAGGGTTTAGGGAAGGGCGACGAGGTGGCTAATAAAACGCTTTTCTTCGAGTCAGAGCATATGAGGAATTTCGATAAATTAGATGTTAAGGATATAAAAAGGATAGCACGTAAAATAGCCATGGATTCGGTCAAAAAGATAGAAGAAAAGGAAGGGAGTTGAAACGACTCAGAATAGTTGAGATTAGGAAAAATAAAAACAGCTCTGACACCTGAAGCAGATTTTGAGCCATCCGCAAAAATCGTTCTGTGAGCTGGAAAGAGCGAGGATAGAGTTTGATTAAATTCATTATGTATTACAGGAAGTGGAAGAGACTTAATGATAGAGAGAAGAGAGAATAGCTTAGGAGAAAACGATAGTTCTAAAAAGTTGTAAGTGAAGTATGAGGATTTGTTGTAGGAGAGGATGAAGTAGGAAAATAGGACAAGTCAAGAGAAGATATGTGAAAGAATTTTCGCGGAGAGAAACGCCAATTGTCAAGAATATATTGATAGGAATTCATGAATTTTGAATGAGGGATATGAAGACGTGTTTAATCATGAATCTTTCACCAAGATGAAGTCTACAAAAATGAATAAAGGAAGGAAGCCAGTTTCGGCCAGGAGAGCTGGAGTTGGAGAGGAATTCGGAGTACCAATGCAGAGGCGAAGTCATGAGTTTTGGATGCGATCAAGTTTAGTAAGGAGGGATTTGGGAGCACTGGCATAAAGAAAAGAACAATAGTCCAATTTAGAAAGAATAATGGATCTATAAAGCATGAGAAGAATATACGGATCGCCATCCCATTTCCGGGGAGACAACGCTTTTGGGAAATTTAATCTCTTGTGAGCAGATGTACATAGATAGTTGATATGATCGAAAAAAGATAAATTACTATTGAGAATGACACCAAGGTAGGAGAAGGAGTTGACACGGAAAAAGATTAACGAAGGAACGGTTAAAAGGACGAAATATAAAAACTGCAGAGGCAGATTTTTCAGGGGAAATAGAAAGATGAAGAGAGGATAACGAAAATTCCAAAATGGCAAGGGAGGAATTAAGCTCCCCGTTGGCAGCAGAAGAAAGATTATTAGAGGAAAAATAGACGAGAATATCGTCAACAAAGAATAAAGACTTAGAGGGAATGTTAAGACTAGCGAGACTGTGAAAGTAAATGTTGAAATTTCATTCTTATAATCGATTTTTTTTTTTTGTGATCTATACGAAAGAATATTAGTGATAGACATCAGTCGCTGGATTTCTCTTTCATATTCTGCTTTTTAAAATTCATAGCCTAAAAACAAGGAAATACATTATATGAAATTTGTTATAAAAATAAAATAAAAAGAGTAAAAACCTTCTCGGAAATACTGAAGACGCGCAAATCATACAGGTATCTTATATCCAAGACCCGAAAAATAAGTTTAACTAAAACATTATAGTACTTACTTCAATGCAGAAGGTGGAATAAAACATGAAATTAAAAAAAACTCCGAGGGAAAAAGGTGAATATTATTAGCTGAGGCTGAAAACACAACTACTTGTTGCAGAGGACAAAACTAGGACGAACTCTTCTTATAAACACGAAAAAAACCTATTTTCTTTCGATCCTACCGACTCGAGATGAGAATGTTTTATGTTTTTAAAAGTAGTTTTCTCCGACTAAAATGTTTGTGTGATTATTGTATTTTTCAAAACACGGCTTATTTTTATCGGCCGGCAGCATATGGAACGGAGGTTTAAAGAATTTTTTACGCTTTTGTATGAACTGATAAGACTGCGTTATGAACAAATTATTTCCACACAAACGAATGAAACTGAATCGAGTTTAACTTAATCGGGCAATAAGCTACAACGCTAACAAAACAAAACATGTAGTTACTAGCACGTAAAGTTCAAAAAGTTATACTTTCATATTTTAGCACGCTTCTATTTCCGAGAATTTTTATCCGACTTTAGGAAAATGTTCCGCGAACAATTTAAAAAAACTACACAGAACTCGATCGCAAAGAGCAATTTTTTCACAAAAACCGAAACTGGCCATGGTGATTTGAAATATTAAAAATAATGCAATTTCTCCTTATATTAATTCGGTTTTCAATTAACAACTTGTTATTTATTTAAAGCAGTCCTTTATTGTAGGGATTCATTAAATTTTGTTTACAATTTTTAATCAATTCTAAGGCTTCAATGTTAATCTGTTTTCAAATTTCACGCGCTACCGCATTTTTAATTAATGATTACCGTATGTACACAAAAAGTTTTAAAACTGATCAAAATTACATCGGTAAAAATTAAACTATTTAATTATTTTTGTCTTCTTAGAATAAACATTGATGGCATAGCGAAAGAAACATTAGCACATTAATAGTTGCAATAAATTTCTAATTATTCATATAACATCATCCAGCATTAGGTGTTAATTTTAATACTTGGAAAATGAAGAAAACAGGGAATTCGAAGGAAAAAAAATATCACGGTTTCACAATATTCTATATAGACGTCTATATGAGCAAACGAGGAAGCAGAATACCGAATGTCAACCTGCGTAAAAAGGGGCATAAATAATCATATCCCCGAAGTACAAACACAATAAAAAAATAATCTGTTTTAGTCTAAAATGAAACAACAAGGACATTTTAAAGTAGTGAGCAATATTTCAAGGTCTAAGATTTCGTTTGGGAAATTTATTCGAAGTTTTGCCTACGAATTAAATAAAATTGCATATAGAAGATGCAGAAGTGAATAGATTTATATACTTGGATAAAGTTTTTACAAGCATATTCAGATTCTGAGGGAAAAAAATAACAAACAGATGAATTAAGCTTACTGTACAGTAAAATACATCCTGAAAAAAGAAAAAAAACCAGCAAAGAACACGGAGCAAAATTATGTGTAACACTAGTAATGGCATACAGCATAGTCGTGTCCTTTAACAAAAGAAGTAATTGAAAAAATGAGAAGAACTAAAAGAAACGTGGAGCGTTTTCTGTCAGACATCCAGCTCCGAGTGAAAATAAATTTAGAAAAGCTCAGAAAAGAAGCAGGGTTTGAAAACGTCGACGAAAGAGTAGCAATAAACGAATTGGCACAGATCAGACATGTTGGATAACAATCGGATAGAAGTTGGACAAAAGAACTCTGGTAGTAGTACGGAAAACAAAATGTAAAAAAAAAAAAGCCAGGGAAGGCAAAACAGGAGATGGACCGGTCAAAACTGGAGTACCGGAATTGCACGCCAAATTTAAAACACAGCGGGAAGTATAACCGAAATGGCGCACAAGATCAACTGCATATAATCCTCAAAAGAAATGGTCGAATTTTGTGAAATCAGTGAAGGAGCAAAATAAATAAAAGTCACTCTTTCAGTGATTTTCATAATTATCACATGATAAATATAAATAGAAAGTTAGTATGTTACACTGTTGGAAGTCGAGCTAACCGGACAAATTGCAAAAGCCAGTCAGGTTTTAATTATTGAAATAAACGAACATACATATCCTAGTTCTTCATTGAAAGTAGTAAGGTAGAGGTACCAGTAATTGACACCTTAAGCATTTCCCCCCTTTTAATAGCGAATAATAACTCTCTGTTTTTAGCTATCGATTTCTTTCTCACAGATAATGATTAAGGAATGTTTACTTAATATTTTCATTTTTAGTTTTACTTTGCATTTCAATTACAACTTCGACAATATAACTTCAAAGTGAGAATTGTAAAAAGTACCAGTGATTAACACATCACAAAGCTGACGTTCCAGTGATTGACATAATAAAATTTTCTCATTTTTTGAATCATTTTTGATAAATTGTTAAAAATTAAATAAAAGATGATATATTTTTAAGTATTGGTGATGTACAAGATATATAATTGCAGTGGTAAATAATGAATAAGCTATTTCAAGGTTTAGTTCAAAATTTATTTTAAAAAAAATCAGTACAAAATTAACTTATATTTAAATTTAAAATACTTAAACTAATTTCAAATTTTATTCTCTCGCGACCACGTTTTGTCTCTTTAGTTAGAGAGTCTTTTAAATTCATTTTAATCATATTTTTTTTCACCCACATTTCGTCTTTTACATTTGGGTAAAAAAAAGTATCATGCTGTTTTTCAGATTTCCGTAAAAAGTTAATGAAATATTTGTCATCTTTTATTTGTGTCACTTTTCCTACGTAATATATATTTTTTTTTGCGACAGTTTTCAATTCCATGAGTACAAAATTACCAACTATAACCCTTCCTGGCCAGTTTCATTGTCTTCTGAATTTTCCAAATCAGAAAAAGGTTCGCCGTCACTTTCATCACTAATGAATTCATGATTAGGCTCATCATTTTCCTCCTCATTGGCAATAGGCTGATTTTTCTTCTTGAGTTTGCTCAATGATTTAAGTTTTGTTTTTTCGGCACGTTCTTCCTCTTTTTTTGCCTCTTCGGCTTTTTTTTGTTCTTTCTTATGATTATAGTCTTGCCAGGCTTGTGATGTTATAGCTTTGGGAAAAGTTTCCCTTTTTCGTTTTTTAGATAGGCCAGCATAATTTGGCATCTGATAGAAAAATGCTTTTTTGAAAGGACTTGGAACTTGATTGTCTGGTGGTTTATACTTCTCCCTTAGTATTTGTTCTCCAGAAGATTCTTGCAGAGAATTTGTAGTTGAGCATGGTGTAATCGGTGCAACACGATCAAATAAATCCGTGCATGTGAGCTCATCAATAGAAATTGATGGTGGAGTAACAAGTGGATCGTGACAAGAAATATTTTGAATACCTGAAGTTGAAGGCGTTAACATTATCATTGTTTTAGAGTTTGCTAAAAATGAATTATCATTAGTCGTATTTTCACATAAATTTAGATCTGCACCAAGTAAAATTGAGACGGCTTCATCATTTTGTACGACTTGTGGATTTGCTTCACATTTAGTATCTTTCCACAGCAATGTAAGTTTATCTTCTTCTAATACCATTTCTTCCTCCTCACCATGAAAAATTTAATTAAACAGTTGTATTACATTAGGCGCAATACTTTCTTCCAAAAGTTCAAGGAATATTACCGTCATTGTACTCGTATTGGTCGTATTATCGGAAAAACTATCATTCATTGTGCTCAAATTTTGTTTCTTCGTAAATGAATGATGTGATAGATTAAATTTGGAAAAATCAATCTGATCTACATCAAATGGACACAACCCACACGTTTTGAACCTATTTATAAAAATTTCCTTTGGCAATGTGTCAAGTACTGTTTTTATCAATGGGCAAACAGTTGCATTAATCAAGCTCGCACCATTATTCCGTACAGTATTCTTCCAACGTTGTTTAAATGAGCGAAAAACTGAAACATCCAAAGGCTGCATTATGTGAGTTGCATTTGGATATAAGGCAAGAACTTCAATTTTTTGTTGGCTGCAAAATTCAGAAAGTTGTAATGTCAAATGCGAAATGTGTCCGTCTAAAAATAATAATACTGGTCTAGAAATATGTTGTTGCTTTAGCCATGGCTCGAATATATTCACAACGTATTCAAAATATACAGAACTACCATTTTCCGAGCGCCCCACCCCCCATGAATTTGGAATTGATTCAGCTACATTCTTCGGAATTCGTTCGTAACGAAAGACAACCATTGGGATAGCTAACTCTCCATTAGCATTACAAGTCAGCAACACAGTTAAATTGTCTTTTTCGGAATTTTTGGATCGACGATATATAGTTTTATCATCACGGCAAGCAAATGTTTTCCCCTCATTTGGAGCCAGATATAATGCCGTTTCATCACAATTAAAAATTCTTCGCGGATTTTCAAAAACTGACAACAATTTCTTTTCGTTCAAATATTTTTTCATGTCTTGAAACCAGTCTCGTATATTATTTTCTATAATACTGGCTTGACTTTCTGTCAAATGTTGCGAAGTTCGTAATGTAATATCTGGGTGACGCTTCCTCCATAGCTTATATCACTTCTCTCCTGGTTAATTTTCTTTAAATTTTGATGGCTCGTTCAATTCTTTAAGATACTGGTGAATACTGACCATGAGTTGCTCTTCTCCTATTGGAAATCCGGATTTGTGCATCTCAAAAATCCAGTTTTTCAACTTATCTTCAAATTCAAATGAAAGATAAGGATCTGGCCTCATACGGTTCTTTCCTTTAAAAAAATTAAAATACGTAATTATTTCTTATTCATTCTATATTGACTAAGTAAGTATCTTCAGTAAACTTCACTAATCCAAATGAAACTTACCCTTGTCCTCAAACTTATATTTTAATGTAGTTCGAGGCACATTATGTTTTTTGGCAGCAGTATAAGCCTTCATACCCTTAGCCATATCGAACAAAGCTTTCTCCATCCTGTTTTCATCGTAAGGCTGGGATGGTTTCTTTGGCATCTAATTGTAATTCACAACAACAAAAGTAAATCACGACTGTCAATCATTAGATGTTTTCAATTTTTTTAATAAAACCAATGATTGACATACTGTCAATCAACTGGAAGGTTGGTATATTTTTCAGACCAGTATTTGACACATCAATAAAAATGGCGACTACTGTCACATTTCATCCAACCAATACACAGATCGATACATTAGGATGTCCTCTATCAATTAGTCTTTATTCGAACATAATTATCATAAAGAGTTGAGAAAATAATATTAAAAAACCAAACTTACTTTTCTTAAGAATTTTTTTAGAAACTAGACGAATTAGGCGTACTTTTCAACTCATGCAAATGAAACACAATTCACCACCTACCACGTGATTTTTACTCGATCAACTAAATTAAATTGTTATTAACAGATGTATCCTTTATCAGATAGTTTTGGCAGTGTGGCCATTTATCGTACATAAATCTTATTTTTGGCTTTCAAAAAAAAAAGTGTCAATCACTGGTACACTGTCAATTACTGGTACCTCTACTTTACTTGTTTTATAACCAAAATGACTGTTTAAGCAATTTTATATACGTAAAATTAACTTATACATTTAAATATTCTTAAATAAACCGTTATAATTATCGAATGTAAACGGATGGTGGATGATCGAACACAATGGCGAAAAAGAATTAAAGGTGCTATAGTGTAATGGTCACGACATTCCTTCGGGGGATTACGACCAAAGAAGAAACCGTTATATAATAAATCATTTTAATATAAATATAATTTTTTTAGTTAATAGAAGAAAAATGCTTTTTAAAAATATGATACGTATATATATATATATATATATATGTTTTTTTTTTACAGGAATAACAGAAGCAGAAGTTTATGTGAGAATGTAACCTGCATTTTAACCCGTCAATTCTCAGTGTCACTTGTAGGTGGCAGCACTTTATTATTTTTTCTCTACCACACGGAAATGTTATTTTTAAATTTTACTACTGTTGTAGCAAAGCCAATTGATAACACTATTCATGATTTTTTTCTGGCACCACTGACCATACACGTCGTTTGTTACATTCATTCTGTTGTTTCGCGCGTAATTGGAGCAGTCTGAGTCTATGTGTTCTCTTGGGATATAAAGTGAAATAAAAATGTCCAGACCGTAAGTATGTTTTTTTTTTCTTCTTATTACATGTAATAAATGAATAAATAAACTACAATAAAAATGTATCTTACTATTGAAATAACTTATAGTATCAACTGGGCAATATTGTTGTTCTCAATTCATTCTAAGTAATAACAAGACCGTTGTCTACATTTGGTCTTATAAGTATATAGTGATGTTGTTTTAGAACTTATTTATCTATTACAAGTTGACGTTAGATGAGATTGCCGTGCAATTGCACGCCGGGGAGGACCCAGGCGATATTATTTTATTTCCTCCTGATGATGGTGTGGTGACTGACGAAGGCAGTGGAGATGAAAACGAAGCTAATATTTTTCATCTTCCCAGTCGCATGTTTCGATCTCAAATAGAACTACACAATAGACCTTCCATCTCTGGAGAAAACCGTATAAACGAACTGGAAGAAGAAGGAGAAGAAAATGACGTACCTGCACGGAAGACAACAAAGAAAAAAGACAATACTACAAAAAAAAAATGAAATAACAATGTCAGCAATATTTCTTTTACTTCTTGCGGTAAAGGTGGCCGTGATGAAGAAGTTTTTACTAACTCTCGGAATGCCCTCGAATGTTTCGAATTTCTCTATAGCGACGACATAGTAAAATTCATAGCTGATATGAGCAATTTGTACGCTTTACAGAGAAATCACACTCTAAATGTAACCGGAGATGAAATTAAAGTGTACATTGCAATACTGCTACTTACAGGATATTTGACGCCAAAGTACATGAGAATGTTTTGGGAAATAAAAAGCGACACGCACAATGACCTAGTAGCATCTAGCGTAAGGCGAAATAGATTTTTCGAAATTCAACAATATCTTCATCTTTCCGACAGTACATCCTTTTCACCCAAAGACAAATTTGCTAAAGTTCGAGAACATTTCATGAAACTGAGCGTAAACTTCACTGCAAAATTTCAAAAAAGTTGGTTCTTCACATATTTCCACAGACGAAACTATAGTACCATACTTTGGAAGACACGGTACCGAACAGCATATCCGCGGAAAACCAAGAAGGTTCGGTTACAAGCTCTGGTCAGCAGCTACTCGCCATGGATATTTAGTGAATTGTGAGCCTTATCAGGGCGGATCTGGCCCTGGCCTCAAAATGCAGTCCGACTTGGGCTTAGGAGCTGCTGTTATTTTAGAGCTCTATTCAAGATTACCACAAGAGTTGGGACCATGCAACACTTATACTTTGATAATTTTTTTACTGGTTTACCATTGCTAAAGTATTTGCGGGGGTACAGGTGCTATACGGGAAAACCGTCTGGAGAATTGCTATTTGCCAAACTCAAAAGACACGAAAAAAGAACCAAGAGGTAAGCTATGTCATAAAGCTTCTAAGGAAATTATTGCAGCTAAGTGGAATGACAATAGTATCATCACTATTGCATCCAACTGTCATGGATTGGATCCTATTAAAAAAGTGGATCGGATTGGATTTGTGGATAAAAAAACGCGCAAAAATTGAAGTTGATTGCCCCGCTGTTATCAAGATATACAATAAGTACATGGGTGACGTAGACCGGTTTGACGAAAACGTTGACTCAATGATGGTAGTTCTTCGCGGCAAAAAGTGGTGGTTCTCCCTGTTTTCTTTCAGCTTAGATTCAGCTTGCCAAAATGCATGGCTGATCAAAAGATAGTCAGATACTGCGATTTCCGGCGACATGTTGCAACTATCTACCTGCAAAAATATGGCAAGTCTCCGACCCGTAATTCTGCTTGTGGCGTTCCTGTACAGATAAAAGTGCCTACCGGGGTGAGGAATGCAGGAAATAAGTCCGATCACTTGCAAATCGACTGCTCTCAACGAAGATGCGGATATTGTCACCAACGCACTAGAAAAATGTGTGCCAGGTGCAATATCGGTTTGCATCTAAAGTGTTGGTACAGCTTTCACAATAAATAAGTCATACATTTTTTCATAAAAATAAATATTACAAAATAAAATAAAAGTATTATAAAAACTGACGTTTTATTTCTACCGAAAGAATAAGAAAATCGCGTGTATACTTCAAGCACAATGCCCAGGGTCACCTGTCGGTGATACCCCCATAAAACAAAATGAGGTACTTTATTTATTTTTTATATATATATATTTTTTTTTTTTTGTCAAAACCAAATGTATCTAAGTTATTTTATTTAAAAAGAAAAGAAAACAAATGTTTTTCTTGGACATGGGAATTGACGGGTTAAGGAGTAGGGATATCAAGTTTAGCAGGGAAAAGTAGAAGGATGATTGTTCAGCAGAAAAGGTCGATCATTCAAATATAATCTGATTATCGTCCCAAAGATCATATGGGAAAGGGGTGAAAAGAACAAAATGGAATAGATGCAGATGAAAACCGAGAGAATGATAAACTGTGATTAAATTGAAGGCGACAAACAGTTAAGATTATAAAATGTTTAAGAGAGGGGAAGTCTAAGAACCATGGGCGAGGAAAAAGAAATGGCTGAATAGAGATAAAAAAAGCCACAACTAGAAAATGGAGAATAAAAGTTAAGCAATAACCTGGGGAATAAGCAACTGAGGAATGGAGAGCAATATTATGAGTTGAAAATACGCCCAAAAATCTGAAATTGAAAGTGGAAGAACAGGATAAGAAATTCCACTATCTCATTGTCCTCAATGCGGAAATGGTCCAGAATCCACAGAAGATGAATCTCAATCGAGTGAAGGAGGAAGATGAGGGAGCGTATGAGAAGTATTACATAATCGGAAGAAGGAGAAGCAAAAAAAAATGTGATAGTTTGCAGAACACTTTTAGAATACGAGATCATGAGCACTTTATGAAAAACCAGTGAGGGGGAAACAAAGAAAACAGCGCGTAGAATAGTAATAAATTCCGCATGGAAAGTTGAACCAAAGGAGGGAAGTTTAAAAAAACCAGAATATTTCAAGGCAAGATAAAAATAGGCAGAACCAACTTCATTTGGCCCTTTGGAACCTTCAATGTAGATAGTGGTGTATGCAGAACTTAAAGCGTTGAAAAATTCAATTCTGGCGACATGTTAAGGAACAGATTTAGAACAAATCGGTAAAAAAGACATTTAATAGGATGAAGGTAACTGGAAAAACCGAGAAGAAAAATAAGGGAGCTTATCGTGACTATAAATAAACGGTCGAAATTGAAGAAAACGAACAAAAATATTGAAAGCAATAAGGATCTAAGGTATATAAGCAAAAACGGAATATAGAGACGAAGGAGAAAAATACATAAATAATAGAACAACATACGTTAATGTAAGGGAAATTAAAAGTGAAATTAAAGAAAATGTTGACTAACAAAATCTCTATGACTACAGAACTTGACATATAACTGATATTTTATTGTCCAAATTAGGGATTTCGAACTAAGTAAGAATAGATAATAAAGTATAAATTAAGTAATTTTCAGAAGCAAGGGATATGGGGTCAGTAGAAACAGAATTATTAACGATCGAAGACACGTTAATATTCGTTGACTTACAGACAGGTAGAATATCAAATGCAATTTTTGAATCGCCAGAAATTACTATCCAGAAATCTTTACAATTGCCTGTAATGGATAAATTGGAATAATATTTGTTAAAAGGATTTTACAATTCTGATTGGGAATAATGTTTTTTGAAAAGTAGTTTAATATACGCAGAGAGGAACTACTGCAATAATTTGGCTGTTTCCTTTTTGTGATATGAGAACTGTGCGGGATAGTCATCGTAAAAGAAATTGAAAAAAGATGGAAAAGTTGCAACCAAAAATTTAATTTCGACAACGTAAATCGACATAACAGAATTTTCAGAAATAGGTTTCTGTAACCTTCGAACATTCAAGACTGGCATCTCAGAGGAGCAGTTTAAAAAAAGTTCATCATTGGACTAATCAGTTGGAATATCACGAACTTATGCTGAAACGAAACAATAATGATTACAGAACAAATTATCGCATTTTAAATTCTTTGTGAACGTTTTCAGAAAGCAGGAATTGATTAGCTGCAAGAGTAGAGGATAAAGTTAAACTTTATATATATATACAGTAGAACCTCGATTACCCGAGGTAATGGCGGGGGGACAGGTCGCACGGATAAATGAAAACCACGGTTAATCGAGACACTTTTTATTTAACGAATTAATATGGGTTTACAATGTCATGTTATAATGCTATCAGGGCTTGAAATATGAAGTAATCAGTGTTTGTTCTTTGCGGTTTGAAATTATTTTCCTTATAACAGTTCTAATTTTTCTCAAATTTATGACGTCATGGAAGTCAAAATTTTCCTGTTCGCAGAAGTTTAGAAGGATATCAATTGATTCCATTGTTTGACTTGGCTGAATTTTTTCTTCTTCAGCACCAACACTATCATCACTGTCACTCTCATCGTCCTCTGAATCATCCTGTTATGTAGATGGAGTACTACCTGTACTGTCATAACGAGCTGCTACGTCACTGTCACATAGACGTTCGAATCCCTCTTCATTAACATCTTTTTGTAGCCAATCAACAATATCGTCTTTATCGACGTTAGTGAAATCTGGAATTGATGTGGTCAGCTCAAGACAAGCTTCTATATCTCCTTCTTCTATATTTTCTTCGTCATCATAACCTTGGTCTAAAATTTTTGCCCAGAAAAGTCTTAACGTACTTGCAGGTACGTTTTCCCAAGCATCACATACTGCAAAAATGACATCTTTTATAGTCCGGCTTTTTCAAAAAATCTTTCATTGAATCAAAATTGTAATTTTCTTGTAAAAGAAAACGGAGAAAAATCTTTTCGTACCTTCGTTTCAAACAGGAAATCACGCTTTGATCATTGGCTGGATTAAGGAAGTCACGTTAGGTGGCAGGTAGTAGACAAAAATTTTACCATCTTTTGTTAATATCAAGCAGAAGAACAGCTCTTTTAGGTATCCCTTTCTGATCCAGAAATTTCGTTACAGATGGTACGAAAACGTTGAAAAACCATTCATGAAAAATAGCCTGCTTCATCCAAGCTTTTGGGTGATTGTAATAATCACATGGAAAATATCTGATTTCTGTTCCTTTAAAAGATCTTAGTTTTTTTTAGCTTTCCCAATTACGGTTCTGTGTGTCCCGGTCACATTTGAACGCGTTATAATGGTCAACCGTTCTTTCCTAGATTTGTGTCCAGGAGCTGATTTTTCAGATCGCGCAGCGAGTGATTTCGAGGGTAGCATTTTCCAGAATAAACCTGATTCATCTGCGTTGTACACTTGGTCAGGAGACAGGTTCAATGTTGAAAGCAATGAATTGAATTCCTCATTGAACAATGTTGCAGCAGTCAAGTCTCCACTCAGAGATTCGCCTTGGATGTGCAACTGTCTTACACCGCGTCGAGTTTTAAGCCTAAACAACCAGCCCTGTGAAGCATTAAATGTTTCTTCAATTTTCAAATTTTCATGAAACCATTTTGCCTTTCCACAAACTATTGGCCCAGAAATCGGAATTCCTTCAGTACGCTTCTGTTTAAAAACAGAACAGATTCCGTGTCAGATAATGATGACTTTTTCATTGTTTTTCTCGTAGCTGATAAATCAGAAGTGAATTCTGCAGAAGATATGAACTTAAAAATGTAATTTTTTCGTTTGATTAAGTCACGCACGGAAACTCATCCGAAAGTTTTTTATACTTTCATCACGACCTACAGCACGGTTTGTAATCAACGCGTTTTTCTCTAGGGAAAGAATGACACGTTTACATTTAGCACTCATTGTTGACCGCCCGGAACGACTATGTACATACAACGAAGGCCAAAATCAAATTGAAGGACCGTTTATATCTACAAACATCGATCGTGCCAGACACGTGCCGTTGCAGACACCATTTATTTACACCTAACGTGACAGAAGCGTGCCGTGTCAGACATCGACAGACACCGTTGTCGGTGTCGGACGCGGCCGCTTTCACCAGCAGTTACTGAATAGCTTTAGTAGGAAAAGCACGTCGATTTATGTTGAAAATGTTCAGACACTTCCCTGTGGAGGAAGATTTATCCATAATTGCATTGTTACTGGAAGAAGCAGACCGGGATAAAACTAAAAAAAGAGCAAAACGTATGGCCGTACATCCTGTGCTCAAGAAAAGAAAATTAGAAGGAGAATATTGGACACTGTTTAAAGAACTTATTGACGATGAAGAAAAATTTTTCAGATATTTTCGTATGAGTCGGTATCAGTTTGACATTTTACTAAACAGAATAGAATTGCTGATAACCAAACAAGATACAGTTTTCAATGAAGCCTTGTTACCAAAAGAAAAACTAGCAGTATGTCTCAGGTAAGATTTATTACAAAATTTCTTCGTATCATATAATATTGTGTTTAATAAAGTTATTTTAAGTGTTTATATGTCAGTTCCTTTGTATCTGGTGGAAAATAAGTTTGGCAGAAATCCTGCATTGTAACTGGCATAGGAATATTTTCTGCATAGTTCGTGTTATACGATGATGGCGTGGATACCGTAGAATTACGGCCTGCTCAGAATATCTATTTCCATATGGGAGACCATTTCAAATATCTTGGCTTTTGCAATAACCCTGTCTTTTAGCGGAAAAGATCGCAAGGTAGTTTGTAATCCCATCCATAAATTGTTCAATGTCATCCGGTGGTGGAGTATTTTTCTTACTGTCTATTATATACTTCATTAGCACTGTGCTAGGTGTTTCATCAGTTCATAAATATAGCTATTTTGTTCCACGCCTGATCCTTTTTCTGATTTTCACTATATTTTTTGTCAGTTAAATCATAAAGGTATTTATATTCTCCTACAATTTCTATCAGCTTTTCGTTATCCATGGCAAAAAGAAAACAAAAAAAGTCGGCATGGTCCCGATACTCTATTCACACTGCCCGGTAAGTAGCTACAGACACGTACAGACATGAACCGCGAGGACAAAATATTCTTTCCGAAATTACTGACCGGACACGATCCGTGTTTGTCACGATAGATATAAATACGTTAATACACACTGTATAGAAATAAATTATTTTGTCTGCCACGGCACGTGTCTGGCACGCTCGATGTCTGTAGATATAAACGGTCCTTGAGAAGTGTGAAATGATCAAATGAGCTGTTTGAAAACGACGGGAAGAGGGGACAATTTCTTAGAACAGTAACAGACGACTAAAGTAGAGCCGCTTACTAGCTGATGAATACAAATTCCTAACATTCCTAGAACATTTTATTAAAGATGCGGCTGCATCTTTTTTCTCGGAAGTATGTACCGGGTCTCTGTCTCAAGTTTCTATAGGAACCTGCGTACAACATACATGCTTAATGCCTACTCGCCTATGTCTTTTACTTTGGAACTGTACATTTTTTAGAATTAAAACCCTCTACAAAATTCGGAATAGAGTGAGCACGGTTAATCGCAAACACGGATAATCGAGACGCAGTTAATCGAGGTTTTACTGTATACCATATTATATATATATATATATATATATATATATATATACATATATACCGGGTGTGGGTGCACCCCTCTTAAAATCTGGAATACTAGTAAAATGAAAAATTTAAAGTCTCATCTTAGTAAATTGACTGTGCCACATCGACTGGAAATATTTTCGAGTTCCGCTCCCCACCGGAAGTGACTCATTGAAACCGGAAGTTAGTTTTTTTAAACGAAACGAGGTACTTTTTTTTTTTTTACGGATTCCGACGTTACTCTGAAAAATAAGAAACTTTCGTTTGAAATATTTTTTCTAAAACCCTAAGAGGTTTCAACCCTAACAATCGGCGAAGTAGTATTTTTGAATACAACATCATAATATTATTGCATAAAAATTTGGAAAACAATAGACGAGAGGATTGAATTTAATAAATTAAAAATTCCGAATGGGAATATTTGAAATTCGTTATCAGTTTTACAATTTCTAAATGAACATTTTTGCTTAAGGTAAAACGTTTTCAAAATCTTCCTAAACTAAACGGAGTAGTATTTTACTGATTGCAGAATGTAATATGTTCACGTGTTCCTATTTTCTTTTGTTTGCTATAAACAAAGTTAGTAATTCCTAATATTACCAACACTATTGTTATCACTCTATCATGTAACGTTGCCGATAAAACTTTCTAATTTCAACGATTTCCAGCCATTTAAATGAATATATTGCGAAATTTAACATCTATCGTGTGTTTCTGTATTCTTTTGTTGTTGAAATAGTTACTCGAAAAAAATCAATAAGTCTTAATACTACTAAATATTATCACTCTGTCGTATCTCAGTGTAACGTTACTGATAGAACTTAATATTTCATTTTAACGGTTTGCAGTCATGATTTATTCAAATAAAGAAGCTATTGAGATGCTTCAAATACATGGGGAGTGTGGAAATGTCTATTTTGCAGCTGAACAATCATAATAAGAACGTTTTCCATACAAATTTCCTCATTCACGGAATGTTTTCTCCAGATTACGTGCGCGAGTTAAGCCACAACATAACAAAGACGGAAAAATTTGAGGGCGAGTTCGGGATATGAGGTCCATCCATATTGTTTCCTTCGCTTATATTTCGCCCACAGACAGTCTGAGTCATCGGGAATAAGACTTTCCGGTGCGTATTCGAGAGATTCTATTTTCAGACAAATGCGCCTTTACAAATAATTATAAGGTCAGTAGTAACTGGAACCTCTGTTATTGGTCTGAATCGAATCCGAACTGGTTGAGAAAGGTGGATAATCAACACATTTGGAAAGTCAATGTCTGGTGTGGGATTATTAAGAATGACCCTTCTTTTTTTTTCTTTTTTTTTTTTGATGGGAATACGAATAATAATAGATATTTAGAACTGCTACAGACAGAACTATTTCAATAAAGACGAAGGTGTTGTGTTTTCTGTGTAATATTTTCGTTTTTCAGTACTCACAAAATGTCGCGCGGTTGATTCGCATAGTGAAAGATTAGAAGGTTGAGATCAAAGTTGCGCGTTTCCTATCAATAACAGATACGGGCGAAAACAATTATAAATGACTGTGTTTATAAATTATTAATTTTGAAAGTTAAGGGAATTATATATTGCAAGAAATACTTCTTCGGAATATCAAAATCTTCTAAAGCAAATATTTTAGTGAATTTGTCACTTTGGTATAAATATTATCACTGTTGTTGAAACATTCGTAAAAAGCAATTGTGTTATTTTAGTAGCACAATGAAATCCGTTATTATTAATTTTGCTTTAAAAATTTTAAAAATCTGCTGTTGTGCCTGTGATGTAACGTATCAGGCAAAAATCTAGAATACAATTTTAATAATTAATAATTAATGTGCGACCAATTATATAAAATTATCCGCAGAATGCACACGCTTCAGCTTTTAAACGATATTCTTCTTTCTTCGATTTTTGCTTACAACGTGATCGTACAGTTTACTCGCGCCGTCATCTTTAATAACGCAATCGTCGTCCTCTCAAGATCGCTCGGATTTTTAAAATTCGCACGTCGTTTCTCAGGTTCCGAGAAAAAATGTTTTCCTTTGATGCGACTGTAACAACAGTTCTCTCTCTTTAATTCATTTTCGTTTAAATATTGATGCGTAATCCCGTTTCTGTTAATACAAGAAGAAGAGTCTACACTAATTATACTATTTGAAGTTTTAAATAGTCTGAACCTATTTATTAACGCTATTTTGATCAAATTAAAGGCAAACACGCATAAACAAATACGTTTCCAACATCCAAAACAATGAACGGTATATTAAAGACGAACAACATTTTCCCTCATTTTTAAATCTTGCGGTCGGTAAAAACTTGGAACAAACACAACAGATTGTAACTAAATTACAAATTACCTTATACGGGTAAAAAAAGAATGCGAAACAAAAGAGCGACGAATGGCGATAACGCAAAATGAAACAAATTAAAACGGGTTTATAATACTTACAATACAGCTTTTTGCGAAATTCCACAGCTTGGAGGGAGAATTGGTATTAGACTGGCCGGGAAAATTTGGTGTTTCTCTTCACAAAAGGATTCCGTCGCTTCCAACTAAATTTATCCTTATCGGTAATCCGTCGATTACACTAAGAAGAAACCTACAACGACTTTATTTCGTAGAATCAGCAAACGATTTCGGCAGGAACCAACATATCGCGATCACGACACATTTCGTTCGATAAATCGTTTACGGCTGTTTAAGAAAGTGCGTCGATACTAAACGTAGTTTTAGCATCGAATAACTACAAACGAACGATTACGCAACTACTGCACTTGCCACCACGACGACATTGTCAATTTCGCGCGATTGTTAATTATTCATTAAGAGTAACTGCATTGGAAGAACGTTGGCGCGTTGATATACGAACACTCAGTTCTAACTACGGATCCCTAATTAGAAGACGGTTCCTCCAAAAATACGGATGAATGCTCGTGAATGAACCGAAACGAACAACTGAAAAAAAAATGAAAACAACGTTTACACTCGAAAATTAAAATACATAAATAAAAAACGCTTATTAGTGGTGCATTTAGGTAGAAAAAAAAGTTAATTATAATAACAATTAGTACTTTTTTATCCGCAGCTTTCGAACAAATTTTTTTTATGATTAATTTCACGTCGCAATAGCATTTTATAAATTACTAGCGGATCAAATCTTTTTGAGATATCGGTTATTTGGTTGATTTTTATTTTTTCTTTATAACGAACTGATTCAAATCCCACTAACACTGACACTTCCAAAAATTTCACTTAGTCAAAAATGCCCATGGTGTTAACACGCCGAGAAAAAAAAAAAAAAAAAAAAAAACAGCTGAGAAAATATATAAAATTTTTTTAACACGCCATTTTAAACGTATTAGAAATAAATTACAATCTAAATGTAGGTGAATACATCCTGTTTGTTAAAATGGTATAATAAAATAAACTTTAATAACAAACAATATAGATCAATAAATTAGATAAATACCATGCCCGAAAACGTTTCTAAATAGGTATTTATCTAATTTATTGATCTATATTGTTTGTTATTAAAGTTTATTTTATTATACATAAATTACAATCTTTTTAGAAAAACTGATATTTTGTATAAATTATAAAATTTCAATATTTGATAGCCGAAAAAGAAAAAAGAAAGAAAAAAAAAGGTCGTTCCATTGCAAAAAAATTGCGTACATTATAAATTTTTAATTACAAAAAAGCCTAGCGACGCAAATCCGTGTTTAATTACGTTGAATTTTTGAAATTCAATAATTCACTTCAAAACTGCCATCACCTTTCTGAAAAAGTGAAAGGAAACAATGCCAACAAAAATTGAATCATATCCAAAAATAATTAACAAACATGTTTTTTGTTTACCATGTATATAAACAATTCGAATATCGTTCAAAAATAATCCTTACCAGAATTTGTTGCAGACATATTTCAACATTAGTTCTAAATATAAGTGCGGCCAATAACTTATAAAATAATTTATTACGATCCCAACACGACGACCCGCTGTACGTTACGGATGATCGTTTATAAAGCGATTAACTGTATCGTTCCCGACTCTTTTTTCCTTTATCATAATAAAAAGTAAAATGGTTTTTTTTTAATTGTTCCAACTTTCTGACTTTTTCAAAGTTTACTATTTAACAAAATCAGTTTGAATTAGATAAACGATGACATAATGTCGATGAAAGAATAAATGACACTGTGAAGGATCAAGCGAATAAATTGTCTCGCTGAATTCTTCGCTATTATGCCCATTCGATTTATTAGAAAATAAATACATCAAATAATAATCACTTTTTCGAGTTGCCGGGGACAAGTCAAAAAAAAAAAAAAAAAAAAAAAAAGATCGCTAGAGAATGTAGCTCTTTCAACAGAATACGAAGTATTTTCTAATTTTTTAAGAACTGATGATATAACAGAAAATGAGGCAGTATAGTTGCGTAAGTTGGAGCATAGGAGCTGATGCATTGCAGTTCCTACGCTGTCTATACAGCCATAACGAGTGATCCAGTGGAAAAGTTAAACCAAAACACCCAGACATGGTGCATATACTGACTAGGACAGATGTACAAAGAGGAGGGAAGAAAGAAATTAAGATAGCATGGCAACTGTTAATATGCAACGTTAGTGTATAGCAGGACTGCATTTGGAACTGATTGCAATCGCTTACTGTTGCGATACAAATGCATTCCCGCGTGTGTCTGCCTACTCCAGCAGCGCGCATATGATGGTGTATACACGGTGATTTGCCATTGCCGTCCACGTGATTATTAGCGGCTAATTTCATTTTATTTTTGTAATAATTTCTGTCGTTGCCTAGGATCGAACTGAAGACTTCCGTAACGGAAGCCGAGTGATCTAGCAACTAGGCTATCACGATTACAATCTGTGTAGCTGGCGACGTAAGTCGGCAATGAGTGTACTCTGACTTGGTCCTTTCCTATATATAGAGTAGCATTGAGCAGAGGGGCGACAATGTGAATAAATCCCACGTTTTCGAGGTGGTTTTGTCGTTATATGTCGAGTGGGAGTTATTTTTGCCGTCACACGGCCGGTCAACGCAATATAATTAATCTGAGCTAGCCGCTTCTCACGTTCCGTTTTTAATTTGAATCTCTCACGCCGTTTATTTAAACTGTTTTTCGTCGTCGTGCCGTTGAATTTTTCGTAATTTTCACATATTTTCTAGTCACAGAGCTTAGTCGGCGATTTCAAAATCTGTATCTAAGGTGAATCTCGAAATCAAAGATCACATCTTTCAAATTAATCGTTACATTAACGTTAATAAATGTTTATTCTACACCGTTGAGCAGTGCTAGTTACCGAACTTGCCGTTAAATTATAAAAAAAAGAAAAGAAAAAACATCGTGAAAGTGTACACACACAAACATATATATATCAGCTGTTACCCACGATCTCACTTGTATATTGTCCCCGTTTAAATTTGTATCTAGAAATTAATAAACAAATATTATTTTATCTAGACGTCACACACACACACATATATATATATATATATATATATATATATATATATATATTAATTACAACGTAATTCTTAGGTTATCCCCCATTAGAAAAAATGTCTTAATTTTATATAATGAAAGTTAAATGTTAGGATAGGATTTTTGTGGTTAAGTTATTTTTTTTATACAAAGTTTGGAAGAGAAAGAGATAGAAATGTAAGCAAGAGGGGTCAAGGGGCACAGCCCCTTACGAGGCCAAAATGGCCGAGTTATACATATATATATATAAAATATATATTATAGTAAACATTTTTTTAAATCTGTATTTTATTTTATTAAATTTGAAAATATTTTGCCGAAATATCTATTTGAGTCAACTGAGTGACGTTTCTGAGAGTCCCGTAGCTTTTACCATTATAATCATCTGTTTTTCACTTCTCATTCACCATTTTCATCATTTTATTAATTCATTCCATAAACAGGGCATTTGTTTACCTACTGGCTGTAGCAGCCTACAGCTTTACCTGTGTATTAATACCTATTAAATCTTTTTAATTTTTTTCTTTTTTTATATAGTGAACTCTGTATTTCATCTATTCAGTTTTCCATTTTTTGGGAAATATTGCTAACACAATGATTAAAATAAACTTGAAGTATATTCTACAACAGTAAACCACAACAGTTGGGCAAGGATTCAAAATTTGAATGTAAATAATATTTTTACTGTCATATATTAAAACTCCAATAGCAGGATTCTTTATTAATTCCTCTATAATTTTAATATATTCTTTATAAAACGTTACCAATTCACTGCATAGTTACCGAATTGTGTATTTAAGTATTTAAAAAAAAAAATAAAAGATATTGTAAAGAATTATTTATAATGTAACGCGTTTGCATAATTAATACTTACGAATATGCAATAATTCAATTTTATGTCTACGTTATAAAGATGCTTCGCACGACTTCACCTTTTGTGCTGAAATACTCGGTAGATTTAATTGAGCGTCATTTTTGAAAATCAAATTAATTTCATTTTTACAATTACCTGATTTTGACTCCTTCTTGACTATTCCATTTTCCTCATACTGTGGTCACTTATTCTATAAACTGTCTCGGTTGTTTTCGTGGACTTTAAATGTGAATAATTTTAATTTTAATTTTAATTTTTTGGTTTTTAATCATATATTTATGTAAAAAAATTTTCCCTCCCTGAGAAACATGTTTATTACCGTTCAACAAAAAAAAAAAAAAGGTCTTCACGTTTAACTAAAAATTCCCGGTCTTTCTATAATTTGGTCTGTCATGATCTAACAAAAAGTTTAGCTCAAATAAAGGGCATAGACAATCATAATTTTAATAATATATAAAATCAACAACTGACACATAGTTCTCTCCTCTTTACCTTATGCGAATAGAATACTTCGTCATTCATTGATTGCAAGTTAGTCACGTGATAATCTCCCATATTTACTTATTTAAGATAACACCTTCTCCAGCAACCATTCCGTTTTTCTTCTGGGTCTTCCGACCTCAACGTCGAGCATTTTATTAAAATTAATTTATCACCAAAACAGGAAAATACAGTAGTTGAGCACAAATTTACAATTTCAATTTAATTAATATTTCCGGTAGCAATTAATAATTCTGCTGTGAGATTCTTTGTTTCTTTATTGAAACTAATAACACTTTTTTTTTTATTTTTTAATCTCAGCATTACTATAGTAAACATTTTATTCATTATTATTACTATTATTATTTTTTATTTTGCAGGGTGTATTATAGCTTTCTATTGTAACCACCTTATTGACGAAAACCGCCATAGATCAGCTAAATCATATTAGAAATGTTTGAACTGAGAACTAAAAGGAATCAGTCTATCCGCCGGTGAAAACTTGAACAAAATTGATTCGGTAGTTCGTGAGATTAGGGCGCACAGATGAACAGATGAACAGACAAACGCACTCTTCAACTTATCTTTGTATATATATATATATAAATTTTTTTTTTTTTGAAAGGTCATGCAAGGGTCCCCAGCACCCAATAATAAAGAAAAGTATTAAATTTTAATACATAGAGAAAGGGAAGAAATGAATTTTGCTAAAGCTAGAACAACATTTGGTAACAGAAGAGAAAGTATACAAGAAGCACAAAAATGCTTTTTTACAAAAAATAAATACCGACTTCAAGGTTTATTATAAAAATTTAAAAATGCACTAAAAAGTAAAAAATAATTACTCCCGATAAAATATATATATCAGAGTGATATACCCTTAAAGGTGATATCGTAATTTTTATACAACATTAATACCTTAATTAGAGTTGGATTCATATTACATATTAAAATAATAATTAAAAACTGCATTAAATGTTCATTAAATTGTTCCTAGTTATAGTAACATGAATTTAATGCCAACTCTAATTAAGGTATAAATGTTGTATAAGAATTACGATAATATCACCTTTAAGGGTATATCACTCTGATATATATTTTTTTTCATCGGGAGTAATTGTTTTTTACTTTTTAGTGCATTTTTAAATTTTTATAATAAATGCTTCAAGTATCGGTATTTATTTTTTTGTAAAAAGCATTTTATTTTACAATTTTTAACGTTATGCTTGAATTTTTTTCTTGTTAAAAATCAATTTTTTTTCACATTATTCTCCATACTTACTTAATACTTCAAAAAAAAATCGATTTCATTATTTTGAACTGCATTTCCACGGTAAAAACATTAAAAGCTACATTTCCATAGTAATTTGGCAAATTTATAATATTTTAAGTCAATAAATCTAACTTTTGAAACTAATCATAAATGAAAAGCATCGAAAAAGCTTCAACTCCCGCATTATTAAGGATAACTCAAAAACTACCGATCAGATCTTGATGAAATTTAAATGGGACCACATGAGAAGCACCGCCATTTAAATAAAAGAAGAATCATCAAAATCGGTTCACCTAAAAGAAAGTTCTGCGGTAACATACATAAAAAAAAAAAAAAAATACAGTCGAATTGAATACCTCCTCCTTTTTTGAAGTCGATTAAAAAGGGTTAGGAAGTTTAAAATGTATGAATTTAGTGTATCGAAGAGAGCGCCCCTGTGAAAAAAGAAACATTCAAAAAGAATATGATCAGCATCGCAAACGTAGTTGTGATCTGAAGGTCGAAGAAGGCAATGAGGAGAGGAAACAATAGAAAAACGAAAAAAAGATGAAGGAAAAGACAACTTCGACTAAACAAAGAAGTATTATGGAGAAGAAATAACGGAACGAAGAAGACAAGAAAAATTAATAAATCAAGAGTGAGATGAAACGAAAGACTAGTTTTTGTAAAAGGAGTGAAGATTAGAAAGTATGTGAGTTTACTTAGATGGAAAAAAATATTATGAGCGGGAAATCTATTGATAAATTGGCCGTTAAAGGGAGCAAAGCGAGCAATTGAATCAACTAAATAATTACCAACGATGCCGCTATCCAAAGGAAATCGATTTGAATGGAACGGATAAAAGAAAGATGAGCAGTTAAGGAAACATGAAGAGAATAATGTAGTCTTACGAAGAGGATGGAAAACGAGAGAATTTCGAAGCAAATGAGAATATTTACCGTCATAGGGGAAAAATGTAATAAAAAGAACGGCACCGAGTATTGAATTTAATTCTGTAGTAAAAATGGAATAAAAGGAAGTAATGTAGGTGAATACATCCTGTTTGTTAAAACTGTATAATAAAACAAACTTTAATAACAAACAATATAGAACAATAAATTAGATAAATACCTATTTAGAAACGTTTTCGGGCATAACCCATCATCAGCTAAAACTAACTTAAAGAAAACTTAAAACATACTGAAGTGAATATAGGGAATACATGTGTATATATAGTAGATGTAAAAAGGAATAAACATAGCAGGTATAAAAATCAATAGGTTGAAAATGCTAATAATTAATATAAAATATAAAATAAAACAAGAAGATAAAAAGTTAAATTTTTATATTAAACAGTGGATTATTATTATTAGGTGTTTGGTCATTTAAAATATTATTTTTATATTTATTTATATAATAATTTTCTGCAATGTTCATATTATTACCTTTGTAATAAATTTCTTAGATATAACAATAATAAAATCAAAGGATAAGTTAACATATAATATTTATAGAAAACAAACCACCACTGATAATATAATTCATAAAACATCAAATCACCCAAACCAACATAAATATGCTTACTTCATGACTGCAATAAATAGATTATTAACTACACCCGTGAATATAAATAAAAAACAAATAGAAATTAATATATTAAAGACTTTGGCAAGAAATAATGGTTATGACGAACAAATAATAGATAAATTAATTCACAAAATAAAATCAAAATCAAAATATATACAAAAATTAAGAGTCAATAATGCAATAAAGGATGGATAACATTCACATTTATAAACAATAACATATACAAATTAGCCAATTTATTCAAAAAACAAGGTTTAAATGTAGCGTTCAAAACTAAAAATAATTTAAGATATAAAATAAACACCCTAAATTTAAAAAATAATAATATTTACGAAAATAGCGGTATATATAAAATAAATTGTACTGATTGTGAGAAATCATACATTGGTCAAACAGGGCGAAAAATTAATTGCAGATATAAAGAACATATAAAAGCATTTAATAATAATGAAATAGAAAAATCAACCTATGCAGAACATTTAATTAAAAATAAACATAAACCAAATTCAATAGAAAATACTGTAACCATCCTGGCCACTTATCACAAAGGTAATAATATGAACATTGCAGAAAATTATCACATAAATAAATATAAAAATAATATTTTAAATGACCAAACACCTAATAATAATAATAATCCACTGTTTAATATAAAAATTTAACTTTTTGTCTTCTTGTTTTATTTTATATTTTATATTAATTATTAGCATTTTCAACCTATTGATTTTTATACCTGCTATGTTTATTCCTCTTTACATCTACTATATATACACATGTATTCCCTATATTCACTTCAGTATGTTTTAAGTTTCCTTTAAGTTAGTTTTAGCTCTGATGATGGGTTATGCCCGAAAACGTTTCTAAATAGGTATTTATCTAATTTATTGTTCTATATTGTTTGTTATTAAAGTTTGTTTTATTAAAAAGGAAGGAAGTTTGGAACGTTTGTAATATGGAAGAGATGAAATAAGGGGGCCCCGACGCCATCTTCACTCCTAGAACCACCCATAAAAAAGATAGAAAAAAGAAGGAAATAAAGAATTTAATGTAAACTTTTAATAATTTAAATAACCGTTAAGTTCAGTTACACTGTTATGTATTTTATTACACAAACAAATTAAGCATTCACTTTACATAAAATACATGACATTATCTACATTAGATTTCTCGTTAAAACATAAATATAATAAAATAAAACAAAATTTAATTCACAATGTACATATATATATATAAAATTAGGACGGTTCTGTCATCGTCTTCTAGCGACTGCCTACCGTCTTTAGACCGCTTAGACCAGGTGTAAACAGTCGTACGTGATACTACACCTTCACCGAAACCATCATCGACTAATTTTCGCGTTTCCGAAAACCTTTTTTTCAAGTCTAACGCAGAATTTCATCCACTTTCAGATTTACACATGCGACCCGAACACACCTTCACTAAAATACGTGTCTAACTCACAATCCAATCCACGGAAACTTCTGAAATTTTGTACACACACTCTAGAAGGATGTAGCAGTACAGTACCGGCGTTGTTTAATAGATCACGCCACTTGCATGCGTGCTAGAAAAGAAGTTCGGGAACTTTTCCGACACACCGTGTATATAAAAAAAGTTTTAAATGAAAAGCGTAACAAAAAAAATGGCTAAACATCAAATTTAGGAGAACTTGTATACCGGAAACTAATAAGATCAGCAAAAAATAAGCTTTAAGAATGAAAAAATGATTTTCAGATTATTTTCCGTCAATAATTTTTTTTCCCTCTCTGGACACATATAAATTTGATAGCTCCTTCTGCGTACCTATATATTCCTGTAAATTATTCATTTATTATCTATAGAATCTACGTGTATTATGTCATTTCTTTATCTGCATTATTTATATAATCATAGTTTTTGCTACATTCTTAGTCATTTGATCTGATTCCTTCACCCTCTGTTACAATTAACCTCTCAATCCATTTCCGCAAAAGACATTGCAGTCTTTTTTCGTCGATATTGAATCTAGTGTTTCCGATGAAGCATTTTTTTAATATTTTTTCAAGATAAATGCTAAAAAGCGTTGCTTCTCTAAATCCTCTTCACCATTTGTGTTTTTGCATTTTTTTCGTTTTCACTGGAATAAACCTTGCCTAACGCGTGTATAAATTTAATATTAATCTGCTATTTTTTCTCTCCATTAAAACTTATTTCAATAGCAACATAACTTTTCCATAAAATATTTCTGTCTAATTTCTTTACGGAAAAACATTTAAAAAAAAAAAACAGTTAATTTGCGATTTTCCTCCAACGAGCGTTTTATTTATTTATTTATTTATTTATTTATTTTTTTTTGTAGATGAAAAATATTTCAATTGTCTTTACAATTATCTCAGCCTTATTTAAAATTTTAATTGTTTTTAATTTAACATATATTGCAATGTTTTACGCTTATTTTAATTAAACTACAAAATGTACTATTTTTTTTTTTTTTAATTTGTCGCTAATAATGGGGAAAAGGGAAATAGTATAATGGATAAATTATTTTCAAACAATTTCTGCACAATCCAACGTATTAAAAATAAAAGAAATAATGAACGGCGGCGCGGTAGTACTAGCTGAATAGATCATTCATATGCAAAAATTAAACACCAAATGCTAAAAATTTAAGATAACGGATAAATTACCGTGTCAAAGTTCGCAATGTACAACGTGGGGTAAGCACACAAGTAATGACTATTTTTATTAGCGTGCATTTGTTCTTTAGCATATGGAACGGTTGTTTTTCATTCATGTCATCTTAAGGTTAAAGAAAGTAAAATGTTAAGAAATAACCTTCTACTATTGTCGAGTATTATTTCCTAGAAGTATTTAGAATGATTTTAATCAAGCACAAGGGAAAACAAACGGTAATGAACATCGTATGACGGTAAACTTACTATACACAGATGTACATGTTGTACATTCACTTAATATTTCATTTTAAATTTACAGTTCCCGAATACCCGTTATACATCGATTTTTAAAGTTCACAGTTTTCTTAATAAAATACTATCAGAACAGCATTCCACAAACTTTTTATTTCCACTACATTTTTTTTATTTTAATTACGAATCTTGCGACTCTTATAACGAACGAAACAAAGTTGTAAAATGTATGTATCAAACTTTTAAATATGGAACTTAAATATTTGTATTAATCGCGACATTTTAATTTTAATTAATCCTTAATTGATGAACACCTACCATTTATGCATAAACAATAATGTACGTACATTTTTAATTATTAAATTACACAGCTAAAATACAATAAGAAACTACGGGCAATAGAAATTATTTCCTAGAAAAAATATCTTCTTATCAGGACTAGGTGGCAAATTATTTGCAGAGGGAAATACAAATTTTCTTATATTTATGCTTCCTCTTAGCCAGCTACCGTGGCGTAGTTGATTAGTTAGTTGTTTCGTTCGGATAGAACTGGGTTCAAATCCCTTTACCGCACACTGATACTTTTAAAAATTTCATTTGCGCTGACTTAATGTACATAGTTGTCGCGTCCAAAAAGAATATATATATATAAAAAAAAAAAAAGTTCCTCTTTTTCTAACAACTACACTTTTTATCTGTCTATTTAATCCTACTCTTTCAGCTAATCCGTAGATACTTTGATTTCCCTCACTTCTCCGTTTCTTGTTATCATTTGCCTACATTTCAACCCTACTACTTTTCTCCCATTTTCACTTTTCGTGGTTTCCTTCCCACCCACTGTCATTACCATTCAAACAAAGTATTTGTTTTCCGCTCTGATTATGTGTTCTTTAAGTGTTCATCTGTTTGACAGTTCTACTTCGTATTATAATTCGCTGAGATTTGACCTTCCTACATCTTATGGCGCCTCCTATCATCTCCCTTTTCTGCCTCTACACGTTATTCCCGGTATTTGTTCCTTCTCATTAACAATATCTGAAAAATATAACTAACATTCAACTTTTTTAGTCGTTTCTGGAAAAAGGTTCGATGAGCCGTCCCAAAGAAGTAGAAACAAAAAGTCTTTAATAATGTAACAATCAGGATTGAATTCAAATATCACAAGCAGCAACCAGAGTCAAAGAATCAACCGGTTCATTACTAAAGATGTCCGAATGGCTAGGAACCTACAACAAATTAATGTGAGTGGAATGGAGAAAAGAAAGTGTAAGAATGAGTTAACGGATACGAAGAATAATAAAATCGCAGGCATGATTTAAAGGAGAATAAACGCGGTGCTCATAATCGAAAAATGATGATTAGAAGAAATGAAAATAATGGAAAACACAGGAGGGTCAATAACTCGACTGTGAATATGTCACAGAAAGAAAAAAGACGAATATATTAAGTTAAAATCCGGGAAAATAAAAAAAAAAAAACCAACACCACTTGACCTCTACGAACCATCAATAAAAATACAGGTGCATGAGAAGAAAATAACGAATTAATAATACCGTGAAATTCTTGCCTGATTAATGCTTCCGGAAAATATTTCAAAAGTGAAGGTAGAATAAAAATTTTAAGGGGATGGGAGAGTTTGGAAAAGTTGAAAGAAAAAAAGAGGACATTATTAAAGAAATTATATAATGCTAAAACGAACTACGACGAAGAGAAATAAAGAATAAGATAGTGGTTTTCCTAGGTGTATAAAACGCTAGTTTCGAGAAAAAGAAAGGTAGGAATGAATAAGAGCAGAGAACGTAAGTGTAAAACGTTTATCAAAGAAACGATGATCTAAATAGGATCTGAAATAGATGCGGGTGATGTATTAGATTCAGCAAGAGTTGCATCAAAACATAGTCGAAGGCAAGAAATTCTGGATTGTATATAATTTAGAAAAACGAGACTTGCGAGGCACAACCATGAAGAAAAAAACAGGAATTTAATTTTAAACGAATGATGAATGTACATAGAAAAGTAAAGATATAAGGGAACCACCGTCCTATCTAACCGACGACAGAGCTTTCAGCATGCAATATTTCTCTTTTTCGTTTTAAGTGTTTTTGTTAGCTTAGTACCTTGTTGGACATGCGTTTGCTTTCTCCGAGCATATCAAATATCCTTCTCTTCGTTAATTAAAAATACGGCATGATACCATGATACGCCTGCTCCGAGAAGTAGGAGTAGATAGTAAAGATATTCAGATAATCCGGAATCTTTATTGGGGACAAAAGGCAAAAATATGTATCGGAAGCGATCTTACAACAGATGAATTGCAAGTGCAAAAGGGTGTACGCCACGGGTGCATACTGTCACCAATGCTTTTCAACCTGTACTTGGAAAACCTGTTCCGTATTGCTATGGAAAAGGTAGAACGGGCAATCAAGGTGAATGGAAAAACCATTAACAACTTCAGATAAGCTGACGATACGGCAATTGTCGCAGGTACCATCGAGGATCTACGGAGCATAATAAACGCGATAAACGAAGTTGGAGTGCAGTATGGTTTGGTCGTAAATGTAAAGAAAACCGAATTTATGGTTGTTAGCAGAGGGAAACATCCAGATGCAACTCTGCAAATAGGTGGAAAACAGATTCAGAGAGTGTCATCGTTCAAATACCTGGGGGTGTAACGTTGAATGAAAAAAATGACGACAATGAAGAAGTACGCGTCAGAATAGGACAAGAAAAAATCACATATAGAAAATTGTGCGCGTATTTAGCATGTAGAGACGTACCATTTAATTTGAAAATTAAAATAGTCAACGTTTGGCCGGTGTTACTGTACGGAGCTGAGACTTGGTCACTGAAAGTCAAGTCTATAAAGCGTTTGGAGGCTTGCGAAATGTGGTTAATGCGGAGAATGCTACGCATACCATGGATAGAGAAAGTCTCGAATTCACAAGTAATGAAACGTGCCGGCGTAGAACAAGAAATCCTGGAGACTATCAAATCTAGGAAAATTATCTATTTGGGACATGTCCTTCGAGGAAAGAAATATGTAATTCCGAAACTAATGATAAATGGCAGAATGGAAGGTATACAAGGAATCGGACGGAAACAACATTCATGGCTCAGAGACCTGCGTCAATGAATTTGAATTGGAGACGCAGAAAATATTTTCCGATTGGCGGAGACCGGCGAATTACGTGTAGAAGTAGGATAGTGATCGCTAACGCGCTGTGCAGCGTACGGCACCTGAAGAAGAAGAAGAAAAACTTTCCTAAAGAGATCTCATTTTTTTTTCATGTTATTTTACTTACCGATATTTAACGGTACTTACATGATACTACTGCTGACCAGTACACTTTCAAACAAACCGGAAATCATTAAAATCGATTTACAGAAGCACAATTTATACGCGAACAAACATAAGAAGAAACAAAAAAAGCATATGCGATCAACATATGACTTCCTCTTTTTGAAATCAGTAATAAATAATGGGAAAAACAATAAAAAAATCAAGGAAAATAAGGAATTACTTTGAAAAACGCTGTGTCCCAATCTAAAATGTTAAATGATATGACGAAAAATTGAAATAAGCAACTATTGTTCAAGCACAGGGGGCTCAACCGGATCTTGATCACGTAACTGAAAAATGAATAAACAGAACAACTACGATGGTCAAAATAAAAAAAAACTTTTCCTATGTACTTTTAATTCAGTTTATTTCACACTGAGTAATTAAAGAAAATACGCATTATAAAATTGAGTGTTCGGTAATTATTAGAAGTTACGTGAATGGATATAAGTATGCAAATAACGATATTTTTGAGGATAGTATGAATGATTTTTCCCTCCTTTAAGAAAATAAGAAATATCACTTTCTCCTAACTCACATCCGTTCTAATTCTTGAAAAAAAAAAAAAAAAAAGTATTGGTGTTAAATTATTTGAACTCTAAATTAATGGTAATAACATTAAAAACGGAATAAGTAATATCAAACTTATTTACAGAAAAATAAGATTACTACAGATATAAGCTAGCTGAATACCAAAAGCTATAATCATACGTAATAATATATTGAAAAATCAAAATTAGTATTAATATCTATACAAATAAATATAAATACATCATACAGAAAATAAGAAACTATTACATCATAGCGTGACACATTAACAGCAGACAAAAATAACTGTGGCATCATAATAAATAGAACTGAACTTGTTGATAAAACAACAGTCATTGCAAATAACTTATAAATCAGTAATAAAAATGCAACTATTAAATTTCAAAGTGAAATAAAATAAACGGTTAAATTTAATTCTATTATTTCTAATAAAAATAATAAGAAAAATATATAACTACTAGTCTACGATTTCCAAAAATGGTATCATTCTGAAAATTACACAAACCAAGAAGATCAATCAGACCATTTATCAATTACAAAAAGAATGAACATACAAATGAGCAAAACATATTACTGAAATTTAAAAAAATAATATACAGCTAAAATATACATTTGCCTTAACAAACGGACAACAGCTTTTAAAAAAGTTCCTTTAACAGCACTGCGTCATTCGTAAAAGAAAATAAACTTTCTATGAGTTTACCAATTTCCTTAATTTTCAATGAAATACTATCACAATATTATATATAGAAAATATAATAAAAAAAAAATTAAACGAATAATAGAGTATTCTATACTAAAAACACGTGGACGATATATTACATATCTACAATAACAATAATAACTATACTGATATAATAGCAGATTCTAATAATTTTTACCATTTTCCTATTGAAATAAATAACAAATTTATAATATCGAAATTAAAAGCAGGAATATACATTTTCGGAACTTACAAATAACAATTCTTAAGAATAAATTTATTTACCACATCCAT
Organism: Icerya purchasi; assembly: GCA_039619475.1. NCBI lineage: Eukaryota > Metazoa > Arthropoda > Insecta > Hemiptera > Monophlebidae > Icerya > Icerya purchasi. The sequence goes on along the minus strand of CM077115.1, from coordinate 290,950,121 downwards.
AGAAAAGATACCATTACAAATTTAACAATAAATAACACAATTAACTGCTCAAATTCACATAAACTATCAGTTTTTCAAGCTAATATATACAGACTCTATACTTTCAAAGTAAACAGTAAAAATAAACAAAAATTGAGAATTACAAATGTTTTCAGATCACTATATAAGATCTTGATTTATTCAATAAAATAGTTATATCAATGGCAATATATGATGTATACGGCAGATCCTGTATTTAAAATAACTTACGTTACTTGCAATAAAATCTATAAAGGACAGACTTGAACAAGTTCTAATGTGTTACATAAAAAGCATACATGTGCGATTAAATACGGTAATACTCATAAATCAACAATGTCAGAATATCTAATTACTAATAAAAATGCGCTAATAATGAATATAAAAAAAATAATTAAAAATAATAAATGATCATAAATACTAGATTTCGTAAAGCTCTCTACATCAACAAATGTGGGCGCGGGTAACTTTAAAAATACAAAAACTCCGGTACAAATTATCATATATTTTATTAAATATCATACTTTTCATTATTTTATATTTTTCATATTTATAATTTATTAAAATATGATTAATTACTTCTTGCTTAATATTACCGATATTAACGAGCATAATCGAATTCTGTGTAAACTTTCGTTATCGCCTATTTGTTTACATTTTAATTTCAATTACAGTCACCTTGTTTTGACTCCGAAAAGCGTCAATGCGGTTTTATTAATTATCAATTAACTATTTTTCTGCGTTTTGCATGTTTTACCAAATATAGTAAAAAGTAGTTACCAGAAAATGTTCAATCATAATTACGTTGTGAAAAATTTTGACAAGGAAAATTTTATATTACCTATAAGAGATACGTATAAATACTTTATTGCACACTATCCACATAAAAGCTTAACTCTCACACAGATTTATTTATGTATACAGATAACGCAATCACGTTTTTATTAGTAAAAGCAAATGCATTTGAATTAGTGTAATATTGTACTTATTCTATAAATCATTTTTTTGTGCTTCGCAAAACAATCTATTAATAGAATAGTGGTTGATTACAAGAAAACTACAGAAATGTTAATATCAAGATAATTTATTACTATTATAAAAAAAGTTGTGAGGACTTTCCTATCTAATTCGCTCATGATACTGAACGTTCTTATCATGTGAACATGAAGACAATAAATTTTGTATAAAATTTATTTCCACATTCTAAGCTTGAAGACAGCCCGAAAAATGTTTTTTTTTTTAAATTTACTTCAAATATAAACAGTTTTAAAAATGTTCCAACTATGAATGAGAAAAATAATTTATTATACAATTTTTCAGATTTTCATATTTTGTACTATCAGCATTTTATATATATATATATATATATATATATATATATATATATATATGGGGGGGGGGACAAAGAAAAAACAAATTTACAGTTTAGGCTTATAACCAAGTTATCGGTGGACGTAAATACGCATAATCAATAAAATTACGTCATACATGAACATACACGCACACATGCCCACATACATACTTATTTTTAATAAAAATGGAGAGATTTATTTATAAAATATAAAAAGTAAGAGCTATTTACTCACACACGCATAGATGAAATTTTTAACTTTTAAACAGTTCGTTTAACGGTCAGAAAATTTATATAATTGAACTTACGTATTCTATTTAAGAAAATTGTTCATAGCGTGTCTTAAATTTCACCAGAAAAGTAAAATATAAGAAATTTTAGGATGTACGTACGTACAAAAAATTTTAAATTATTTGTTTTTACTAATCATCGAACACAAAATTTCATATTCAACTAAAAGTAAAATAATGTTCGAATACAAAAACAAACGCTCCGACGAAAGGCTGATGTTACTTTAAACACTGCGGAAGAACGTCGAAATTACGTACAAGTAAATTGCGACGCAATGAAATTTAAGGCTTCGCTCAAGGTCAAAAATAATTGTTTGTTTCTTTACCAACAGTAACAGAGAAAGGGATCCCTGGAAAAAGCTTCCTCTTAACTAAACAGCACCAACAAGAAACGTATCAGCTCCAGACCTCACAATGCTTAACCTGCTTTCCTAACTCCAACGTACCATAACGACCTACAAAATCGATATTGCCAGTATCCCGATTTTTTTTTTACTGCAACATCGACAAAACACAAAATATAAATAAAACAAACCGTTCCTAAGCAATTCAATACAAAATGGTCTGCTTAAAATCATATTTTTTTCTTTCTTACAAACAACTAAACAGACATAAATGAAACAGCTCTGCTTTTCATATAATATCGCGGAAAACAATGTTTCTCAACTAGATTATAAAAAATATTGAAAATACTTAGGCAAAAAGACGCCCACTACAGCAGACATTCGAATTTTACAGAAATTACTAATAATATAAATACTGTTTTTCAGCAACTAAATTTATCATAAACTTAATTAGACATTAAACATTCCATGCAATTTATAATTAAGTTTGTGAATGTTTAGAGCAAGCCTGGCCAACCTAAATGGTTTCATGGGCAACTTTAATGACGCATAACATTACAGCGGGTCGCACTTTAGGTACACATGTTTTTAAAACATGAAATACGAATTCAAAATGAATAAAACTTTATTGTTATTCCATGATTCAACATAATTAATTCTCGAGTCTTAATTAATGAAATGTTTGTTTATCCTTTCTTTCACGTAATTTTTGTAAATTTATATTTATGTTTGACGTTATACACCTTACGGGGTTTTTTAACTGACATCAGTTAACGAAGCAGGTGGAAAACTCTTTATAAATTTCATTTTCGGAAAAAAAGTTTCATAAACAAAAATGTATCTAAAAGCACTTACAACTCGTTACACGAAATCTCTAATTTGGAATATCTCTCGGACGTAATAGAAGTATTGCAAAAATTAATTTTTGATGTGGACGTAAAAATTTATCTTATTTCATTGTTGCGCTGTAATTTAATTAACTTCATTTGCAGATTTTAAAAGGAATACTGTTCATGTCAAAACGAAATGGGCATGAAAATATTTCAAACATTTTATCGTGTTTCTCTAATTCTGAGGAACGACTATCAAATGCAGTTGTAAGTTTTTTTATTTCATTAGCAAATTTCGAGAAATTTTTAGCTTTTTGTGAAGTTTTTGAACAGTGGAAAATGTTGAGCATTATTATTTCTAAGCTAGCATTCAAATGAACAATAATTTTTTATTAAAAGTTTCGATGAAATTATAAGCATCGAATTATTAAATTATCCTGGCCCGGCAAATCCTTATCTAGCTGATTAAGTTTTTCCGTTATATCCACTAAAAACATAGGTCTAACAACCAATCGTCATCACTTAATTCAGAAACAGATTCTTGTTTCTCGTTTAAAAACATGTTCATTTCCTCTCGTAAATTAAAAAATGTTTGTAAATATCTAACATTGCTAAAGTATACAATATCACTATATTCAGAAGACAATTGGTCAAAGAATTCTTTTAACTACCGATGCTGAAGAGCATATGAAGAAATGCAATTTACTATTTTTAAAACTAGTTTATAATGTGATTCATGGATAATATTCGAGCAGATAAATTTTTTTGATGTATCAAACAGTGAATAATAAAAATATCACTGATTTTAACACCTCTGCTATCTAGATTATTCATAGGTAATTTTACAGTTCTCTTATTTTTACTTACCGAAACAGGTGCTCCATCTATTGTTAACCCGGAAAGAGCTCAAAATCTAAGTTATTTTTGACAAAACATTTTTCAATCGCCTGAGGGAACATCTTCTCTGTTTATGCCTTTTAAATTTAAAAGATTTAACATTTCTTCTACCACTCAGAATAAATCATTCACACCGCGAATAAATATCACAAGTATGTGTCTGAGATATCTGTACTTTCATCAAATGCCAAAAAATATGCTTTGAATTGGTTAATTTTATCTCACAAAGTTAGTACCATTTCAGCTGAAATGGCATCAATGCGACGACGTATAGTTTAGTGTGAATGACTGATGCTTTGAAATAATTTACTTTTATCGGGCAAAACATCTTTTATAACTGCTTCCAAACAATCCTTTATCAGTTCATCATCCGAAAATTGTTTCATTTTCTTCCCAATCAACATGGCAACAGAGTAACTTGCTTTGACAGTGACAGATGGTTGTTGTAATGAAGAAGCGAACATCATTTATATCAAATATGGAATCGCAGTTTACAGTCGTACTTGCCCATTATAACAATGATATGCGCAAATTTTCATTTATTTTACATGTTTTGTATACATACAATTAGAAATATAAAATCACCCAGCGGGCCACCTGTAGACAAGGCCCAGTTTAGAGTATTTTATAATATATTTAAACACGTGAAATGTTTTCGAACGAGGTTTAATCGTTTGCTAATAGTATGATTAAAAATTTTGAATTTCGGTATAATGCAAAACTGCTTTCAAATATTTTTTTATACCTGCATAGATAAAATCGGTAGAAATATGCCAATAACACAAGCTGATAAATGTACAAATCTACTCATCCGCGAGTTTTATTTTAACATTTGCAAAAATCTTTTCTCGCATAACAAATATTTAAGCATTAATTCAGTAATTGGAAAAGTATACTAATTAAATGGTTGCACTGTAGTATATAAAAAGTAAAGCAAGTGCCATATCCAGGGGCGTAGCTACAGCCATTCAGCCGTATCAATGATACGGGACCCTCTGGGTACCTGTGGGCCCCAAACGTGTGTGAGCAAAAATTCTTAAAAATGTAGTATGACTTTCAAAATTGAGATGTATGATGAAATAAAATCGCACTCATTTGTCCCCACAATTCGTTACCAGTTATTAAGAAATAGGGTTATATTCCAGGAAGACAACATTGCTCCGGCGACTACTGCTCTAATTACTGTTCCAGAGCAGCGTCTACGAAATGCTATTGTCTCTTCTGTATCTTGTTTTAAAATTTTTTTTTAGTTTGGCCTATATAAATTTTATTAAAACTGTTACGTTTTAATAAATATGTACCGGGTTTTTCAAATTTACTTTCATAGTTATTATTCTCTGAGTTTAGTGATATTAATTTGTTAAATAATTTATTGTTTGTTTTGTATCCAATGTTATTACTTAAAAGTTTTATTTGTGAAAAATCTTTACACTTTATTAGGGCCCCTCAATAAATTTCAATACAGGGCCTGTCTAAGGCAAGTTACGCCAATGCCCATATCCTTGACAGGGCGTCGGGGATTGTGAAGTTAAGGTTCACAATGTACTAAGGCCAGCGACAGTAATAAGAGTAGGGGGGGGAGTTCCTTTCTCTCTCCGGATTTCTCTGGTACCCAATTATTTCAGCCTGGGTAAACCTGGATGCGTGTGTGTATAAACTCTTAATGAAATCCGTGAGTTGTGGCATAAAAAATCCTCAACAGACGTTAGAAATTGATACGCAAATCATAAATTATAAAATTAATAGTTAATTAAAATTGACCCTTCTGTAAGAATTAAAGATTATTATCTGGAAATCTTCTTATAAGGTATCGAGCAAAATCGAGACATATTTACAGTGTTTAAATAACCATTTTTTTTTTTGTAAAATATTTATTCACGTGAATCATAATGACCAAAAAAGGTAAGTTAAATTATGAAATAGGGTTCACAAATTTCCCAGATATACAATAAATTATGTGGAACTCAGAAAGCAAATTGTCCGTTATCAGTTGTTTAATAAAGTTTAATTGTGCTGCGTTCATTGTTCCTGAATTATCGATGAGATCGTTCCCTTTAATTCCTTCGTATTTACCGTCACGCATTTATATTATTCGTATCGCTACCTTCATTTCTATTGTTATTTGGAATACCGTTGTTGTCTTGTTTGATCGATATTTCAATTTGTTAATTTAGCTACTTTTTAATTTTTAATCTTAGTTGCAAATTTAAAATTTAAAAGTAATTTATAATTAATGCCAGACTCATCAGAGGTGGAAGTAAACCTTCCCCTAATTCTCCCCGCGCGGTTGGTAAAGGTACTACCAATCCTATCGTACAGATTTAAACTAATAAAAATATTAAAACTGTCTCATCTAATGTGTCTCCTTCTAAAGATAGTATTGTCTCACCAGAGAATAAGACTATCGACATGGATATTTGCAATAATGCTCCTCCAGCTATTTTCTAATAATTTCGGAAGACAAATTGTGGTTTTAGCCGAGAATTTGGAGAATAAAAACATAGCTCATCTTCATCCGATGTCTTCAGCTGAAATGTTTTATCTGAAAGTTAGCGGTTTATCCATTATTATCCGCTCCAGAAGGAACCTGGTTAAACTTATCTTTTTCTCTACTCTTGCAGTTAATTAGTTCCTGCTTTCCGAAAATGTCCATAAAGAACTTAAAATACGATCGTTATCCCGCAATCTTTATTACTCCGTTTCGGCATTGTTCGCGATATTCCTACCGACTTTTCTATCAATAAACTTCTTTTAAACTGCTCTTCTGAGGTGCCAATTTCGAATATCCGAAGGTTACAAATTTCTGAAAATTCATTTGCGCCGGATTCCTGTCATCGAAATTAATCAGCGGCCTGATATTCAGTCTTACTTCACACTAACATGTATGTTACTTATTCAAACATTATTACTTTTCATTTACATATTTTTAAATTTTAAAGTAACTTGTTTACCGTTTATTGTAAATATAAATACTGTAAACAGGAGTAATAATTTAAGTTTCATTAAATAATTTTTCAAAGAAGTTATTCTTTGAAATCCAAGAAAGCATATTTGAATATCTAACAATGTTCTGAAAATTTGAAAAATAATTTGTTTTTTCCTAAAATTAGATACATTTAAATAATAAATTCAGAAATTGATTTCGGAATTGTTTGAAATAATTCGTGAAATGATCCATGTTCATTAACATTGCAGAACATTATCTGACCGAATGATCTAAATTGAGATTGGCATGGCAATGTGACTCCCCGTTCTCACGGAGAATAGCATACCACAAGGCTCTGTTTTAAGTGCAATCCTGTTCATAAACGATATAGCTAACTGCATCCAGCCAACAGTAACAGCCTGGATTTTCATCGACGAACCAAACATTTTTCTGTCGTTCAGTGTTCCTTCTAAAGTGCAAAAAATCTAACAAAATACCACTGCTAAATTACAGCTATCGTCAAAAAATAACAGTCTTGTCTTTTCCATTTCCAAAACTATGCGTTAATTTCTGCAGAAAGCGTCGTACATCACCAGTATATCCTTAAATGTAAACAAGTCTCTACTTCCGTTTCAGTCATCTGTCAAACTTTTGAATCTCCACTTTAATTCTAAACTATCCCGGTGCCATTGTATAGCTGATCTCAAGACGAAATAGTCTATAAATCATTATCCATAATAAAATATTTATCTAATCCGAAATACAAATCCTATATTCCTTTTCAACGTGTACAAATCGTTAGTTCTATCCAATATAAATTATGGTTATTACCGCTTTCAGTAAACCATGTACCCATTTTTTCAAGCTTATGAAATAATCCCATGTCAAGCCATGATATTCCTTAAAAAAACTTAATACGACAACTATACTATAATCTTGTCCATCTGTATCTCTTCTACCATGGGCTAATCCAGCAAATTAATGTTAACCAATGCCTTGTACGCCAAATGACAGCTAGCTCTTAATGTCTCTGCCCAAGATTTAGAAATAATAGAGAGACATCCTAACTATGCTGTGACATACACAGATGAATCTAAATCCGATGCGAAAACTTATCTGCGACTACAAATTGTGCATATGGTAGTTTAAATACCGCATATGCCATACGACTCTATGATTGTTACTCTATCTTGGACAGTGAGTTATGTGGCATAATGTTCTGTTTGCAGCATTGTCAACCGCCGAATGTATCAAAAACACTACGGGCACCAAATTCTCTCGCATCTTTGCCACTTCCGTTACATAGTAAGCATCCCTCAGTCATAATTATTAAAAATCTACTTTTTCAGCAGGCAAGAGCAGAATGTTAAGAGTCATTTATATAAATTCCGGGACAAACTGGAATTCTGGGAAATGAACGAGTAAATCTGGTTGCTCACTCAACGATCAATTTCCTAATGCCACAAAATGCCAATAACCTTCCTCCATTTAATTGCGAAAAGGAATGAAGCCAGAAATGGGCTTCTAAGTCCATCCTTCTTCAAATCAAACTTACTATCAAACCATGGTAGCCTACAGGAGGAATCTCACAAAGCGTTTATTACATAATAAATTGTTTACAAATGGGATACACCACTTTGACCCATATTGTACCTTTATGAATGTCCCGCCTTCCACCAGTAGCTCATTCTGTAACCCTATTCACAGTCCCCATTATTAATACATTAAGAGACTGCTCTAATTTTATTTATTTCTTTTTTACCCTACCCTGGGCGCGCCAGCGGCCCTGACCCAAACACATGATAATTCAATAGATAGAACTAAATAGTCAGGGGGTCAGAAATGTAACTCACAAAGGGCAGCAGCAGCGGAACAACTAAAGGCAACGAGAAGGAACTGATATACGTAGCGTTAGAAGGAGCAGGAAGACCCAAAGCCAAAAGCTGGACATAGAAGGGAGCATTCGTTAAGGAATGCAGAACATTCGAAAAGATGATTTGAATCACAAATACAAGGAGGCTCAGAAGCATAGAGAGCAGAAAGGAGAAGAGGACAAAGTGAATCGAAAGCGAGAAGAAGGGAGCAAAGAATGATTGATCCTGAGTCTAATTAAGGAAACAACGACGGAACGACGACAGACAGGAATAGAATGAAACCAAGGCAGGAAACGAGGAGCCGGTTGATAAGACGGTACTGCTAATAGCGATTTGAGAATTAAGATGGATATATGTCCAGCCAAAGTCTGGAATGATTAGAGTGTGATAGGGAAAGAATTTCTGAAGAAAGGAAAGAGTTGAGGAATGTACCATTTCGGGCGGCTAAGCGAGCTAAAAAGTCAGCTGAATCATTGCTCTCTACACTGGAATGACTAGGAACCCATAGAAAGTCTATGAGATTAGAATGGGACAAAAACAAAGAGGAGACGAGAGATCGAATTGAGAGAATGATACCGTCAGAGGAATGAGAATGAGGAGAGTAGATGGCTTGAAGAACGTCTTTAGAATCGGAAACGATCCGGAATTTGCGAACCCCACTTGTAGAGGATATAAAATAAGTGGCACGAAGAATTGAAGATAGAGCAGAAATAAGGAAGTCTGAAGGTCTCAGAGTGCAGGAACGAAGATGTAAACGCACCACCCACGCCGTCATCACTCTTGGAACCATCCGTGAAGATTAGGGTATAGGAAGGAAAAAAAGAGTCCAACAGCTGAAGGAATTCGAAGTTGACTACATTGGGTGAGGAAGAATTAGCTCGGATCGGGAGGGAAGAGAAATTGATAGGGTGCCATATATTATTACAATCATAAGAAAAGTAAGGAAGACTGTTATACGAGAAAACGTAGGGAGGAAATTTATATATCTCTGGTACATCCTTCAAAGTTTCTTATGAAGAAGTGAAGTCCAAATTTCATCTAATACAGGCCGATGTTCCACAGGGTAGCGTCTTAGGATCTACTCTGTATTTATCGTATATAGCTAACATTCTAACAACAGCTGAGACGATGACTGCTTCCTTAGCAGATGACACCCTATCTTGTCAGTTGGCGATTCACCAGAATTGGCTACGGCTAACTTACAATATGCAGTAGAAAAAATTAGCAAATGGACATATGATTGGAAGATCAAAATTAATCAAGAAAAATCGGTGCACGTTATGTTTGCACTTCGTAAATCTGAGACTTGTAATAGTAGATAATAAGGAAGAAATTAAATCATTTTCGAAATGAAGAGAGATATAGAGTTAGCAGAAACAGAATTATTGACGGTGTGGAGACATGCCGATATTCACTGATTTAGAGGAAGAAGGAATTCCAGCCGAACTTTTGGAGTAGGGAGAGATTATTGACCGGAGACCTTTACAGCCGTCATTAATAGTTAAATTGGAATAATATTTATTAAAAGGATTTAGTAATTTCGGTTGAGAATGATGTTTCTATGAAGGTAATCTAATATAGGAAGAGGAGGAACTAGTAGAATAGTTATGCCGTTTCCTCTTTGTGGTATTAGAAGAATCCCGTAAAGCGGGAAAATTAGAAATATCAGCAAAAATGAACGCCGGGGAGACCAGTTTCTCTTGACTGATATTCTTAGCCTCGAAGTACGAAACATTTTGAAGACTCATGATCTTACGTATTTTAACTTCTTCCTTGAATACCGCACAGGAAACGCAATGAAAACTAGATGGATTATTTTGTTGAGTCACGGTGCATTCAGAAGAAGAATGACTACCGGAACAAAAAGAACAGATAGGTTTACTTCGAAATCGGAGACAATTCCAACAAATTTTAGTCTGCGAATAACCAGCTCAACCTTGACGCGGTAGGCATTATAATAACTAAAAAAAGATAGAAGATTCGAGCTTGAAAATTTTATTTCGATAACAAGAATCGGCACAAACGAATTTTTAGAAATTCGTTTCTGTAACCTTCGGATATTCGAAATTTGCACCTCAGAAGAGCAGTTCAAGAGAAGTTTATTGATAGACACGTCGGTAGGAATATCGCAAACTATGCCGAAACGGAATAATAAAGATTGCGGGATTAACATGTTCTGGATGAAAATAAATAACAACTTTGAAATTCAACAATCGGATTCCGTAAGATACTTGGGGATATACCTGAATCGACGACACACCTGGCCATGCTCAGACTTATCAAAAAAAATGACGTCACGTGTTAGACTGTTGTATCCCTCATTAAGGAAAAAATCAACTCTAAGTCTTATGCGTAAAAAGATTTATCTATCAAATCATCATCGCACTAAATTAGAAATATAGTTTGGAGTTACATGGGAATACATATAGGAGTAATCTATTACAAATTCAAAGAAAACAGTCAAATATTCTTCGTGTAATAACAGCGGCACCGAAATATATCTCAAATATGACCTTACGTAATGATTAAAATATTCCCTTTGTTGTATCAGAAGGTATGGAAAGTTCTATGAGAAATTAGGTACAAATTTGAATCCTTATATTAATAAAATGTACACCATAACACTGCCGGATAACCCTAAGCAGAGATTAAAAGGTAGGAAATGATGCCATGACGCTCTTCCGATAACATAAGTAGTTTTTGGTTCATGCGCATAATACATTTATCTAAACGCATTTTGTATCGTTCTAATACTATTAGCAGAAGTTTATGGGCCATAATTAATAGTTTCGGTTGTTATGGCACTCTTGCTATTAAAAATATTATATTTTAATGATAGTTTAGGAGAGTTTCATGGGTCATACTCAGCTGTATCGGTTGCCATGTTATTGTTGCTGTATTACATATTACATGCCGAGATAATCACCCTATAGTCAATAGCATTTTTTAATCTTCCTTAACAGATTTTAACGAAATTTCAGGGGCCGTACTTAATTGTATCAGTTGCCATAAGATGACCTTGCTTCTCCATGTAATCAACTAACATCATTGACCTAATCCCCCACTGGAGAGGTAGGTTAATCCCTAGGTTATTATAATATATTCTTAGGTTAGTATTATGTAATTAACATATAGTCGAGGTGAAGATCATTGTTCATAGCTTTATCGGAATAGTGGAGGATAAAATAAAAAGGTATAAAGCATGGGCTAGTAAGAATAATCCGTCAGTAATATGTTTTTCTTTTTTTTTTTTTTTTGCAGAAGCGAAAATCAAAATAAGACGGCAGCCTGGGGCTTAAGTAATTTGAAACAAGATTATTATAAATACAACTGAGATGTTTTAGAATGAAATTGAAGAATTCATACGAAAACAAAAAAGACATGTCCGACTTCGTGGTACTTTCTAACTTTTCTGAAGAAAGAGCTGAAGCTTATTTGCTTTTTATGTTTTACTGTACAAATTTTCCTACTGTTATGCTCGCAGAAATTATCAGCTTTTCGTTAGTTTTTTTATGTTCCTTTTCGGCATAATTTCGCAGTATTCGATTCGCTTGTCTATACAATAAAAATCCATTACGTATCATACATTCGTGAATTCTTATTTTGAATACGATTTTCTTATTTTATATACCGCAATGATCTGGTCCTCTTTATATACTCGACACCGTATATAGAATCTATTTATAATTTCAAAATCAAAATTAATTTGTTTACATTATTCGTTACTTTAATTTAAATAAGACTGTTAAAACTAAATATGAAATTTATTTTATTCACAAATTTAGAGTACATTGTTTTTTTTTATTTTTCTCAAAATATTTCATATAAAGTGCTCCACACTGTATTAATTTTTTGTTTATGAAACTGGAAATGACTAATTTAAAACATTGTTCTGCTTCAGTTAACAAATCCTATGACTATATAACCAATAGGAAACAAATTTTTAAGCCAATTTTAACATATAGCTACCATATTTTAGCAAAAGTCTAAATGTCAAGTTATTCTAATAACTGCAAAAAAAATACATTTTCGCAAAATTTTTCGAAAATGTTATTAGGTTAATTTTAAATCAAGGCTTTGACGTATTTTCATAATATTTTTATAACACGGTATAAAGTAAAGATTATTTATCTGTTTCAAAATGGAGGCGTGCGAAAAAAACTTGACTAATTCACAAAAACACCGGTCACATTTGGGCTTACATTAAAAAAAATTGATTGAAAATAAAATATCCTTCTAGAAATAAACTGATAGATTCAGATGGTACTTTAGAAAAAAAAAAAAACAAAAAAAAAAACGATTATTACATTATTTGAACACGTCTAATTAACGTTATGGCGTTTATTAATTGACTTCTTTAATCTAAATGTTAAGAATTAGGTTCAGTTACCGTTTACTATTATCTAACAACCTGAACCAGAATCAATTAAAAGCAAAAGATTGTTTCACTGTAATGATTAAATTTTTTTATCAGTTAGCCAATAATATTTTTTCTTAGTAGTATATTTTATGTATGATCCTGACCCACGTTTTATTTTCTCAGTTCCATAACCGAATTCACCTTATTTATATCTATTAATAGCAAATAAACACAATTTCGGATAACTAAAGTTTTTTATTTTATTTTTATTCCTTTAACAACCAATTTAAAATCTGATTTGTGCATAGCCCAAAAAAAGATGAAGAATAATTTTTTAAAATTTATTTCAACAAAATCAACATCTATGTTTCAATAATAATTACTTATCAGATTCGTAAAATTGATATCGTTATTGATCAGTGAGAGACGGAATCTACTGATCTACATTTTTTTTCTTTCGATTTTCTACCAATAAATCAATTATTTTAATAAACTCCGATACTAATTTTCTCAGAGTATTCACCGAAACAATCAAAAATTGATCAGTTTTTCCACAACTGATACGTAAAATACTGAAAATAATATGATTATTTCCAAATTTATGTAATCGTTACGAACATTAAACAACTACTGTAAGCTAACTTCCTCGTGTTCTTAATATCAAAACAACCTATTTCACCAATTTAATCAAAAATACTTCATGTGAAATATAGTAGATTACCTCTGTACAAAAAAAAAAAAAATAACGTTCAGTTTATAATATATCAGAAATTTTGTAATTTGTAATGTTAAACATAAATTTTAAATGTATTTTTAAAGCTTTTTCTTTTCCTTTTAATTTTAAACGCAGGTCCTTCGGAAATTTTCACATATTTTATAATATGCATCTTGTTTTAGATTAATAAATCATTAAACTTCTACACTTCAGAAATTTAAAAGAAGTGCGAGCAGTGTAAGAAAATTTTAAAATTCCGCTGTATAAAGTAATATATATATAAAAAATTTTATTTTAAGTTAACTTACAATGCAGCAGTGAAGCAACTTTCTCAGATCCGTCGTGTAATGAAAACTAATCGGATAATTCGGTCTGTAAATATTAATAACTCGCAATTGACCAAAAACTTTAAAAAATTTAGAACATAACAAACTCCACACTTGCTAAATTTACAATTTCACAACAAATTAAAGTACTATACTATTGCACAACTTCTATTAAACCACAAATTGAAATAATGTTGATTACCAAGAATCAAAATCAGTAGGCCAGGTGCAACCGTAAACGTCATAGCTGATTTATAAATTTGCAATGTTGAACAAATTAATAAATTTTTTCTTTAATTGTTTTGGTTGTTACATCTTGTTTAGATTATTATCTGTCATATAGTCTATTTTGATAGATTCTAAGCTAAAATTCGGTTTTATTTAGTGATTTTAAATTTAAAAACTGATGGAAAACAAGCATTTTTTTTTATATATTGTTTTTCTAACAGTTTTGCAATATTTTCGATGAGATTCATATCAACACATATTTCTAATAACATATACTATAAATACAACTACTAACTACTTATTTAACCGTTTCATTTGATTAAACGATAATACATAATAGCAGCGAATTTGAACAACATCGCAGAATTAGAAATTTTGGTATGCTTTTTTCAGTTTTGTTCTAATCTAAAAGGTAATTTTGTTAAGCCCGGTTTACACAATGCGAGTTACTGACCCGAAAATTGACAGTAGCTGACCTTACAAACTCGTCTCAAATATAGGGCGAGTTACTGTTATGTTTACACAATGAAAGTAACTGTTATCTCATTATAGTACATGTGGACTTATGACTGAGTTATGTCTAACACGTCGGAACAACAGAAAATTGTAGTTTATAAAGTAATACGATCGTTTTCATTAATTTCACTTCATGAATTAGACTGAATAACGGAAAAAAAGAAACAGAAAAAAAGAAACAGAAAAAACAAGCGGATTTGGATCAGAAAATGGTTGCCACAAAAAATGTCTGGAGCAGCAAATACTATAATGAATGAACTATTCTATGAAAATACGAAATAATACAGAGCAGTAATACGTTTAACACCAACACAGTTTAATATTCTATTAAATTTAATTAGTTCATCGATTAAGGGGGTGTTCTAGTCTAGAAATATGAAAAAATCGATTATTTTTTGCATATTCTGATAGTTTAGACATTTAAGAATATGTCCCCATAAAGATTTTTCAAAATTAAAATTATTTACGGAGCTATAGCTATTTTCGTAACGCGGCAACTAAATCGGCTCAGTCGGAGCGGATCAAACAATAAACGGTAGTAATTTTTCGACTAACTGAGGATAAATCAAACTCTTTTATACATTATATATATTTAAAAATCGATTAACTGAAGGCCATTGTAACGTAATTTGTTGAAATCTTTTCTTGTTTAGTGTTCAGTTCAGGTCAGTTTCGTTTCTATTAGAGCTGGGCGATTACGAATGATTTTAACAATCGAGTGATCAACGAGTTACTAATTTTGATAATCGATTATAAAAGTAGTAACCGAGTGATCTGTATAATCGAGTGATGAATGACGAGTAACGAATGACGAGTAACGAATGACGAGTAACGAATGACGAGTGACGAATGACGAGTAACGAATGACGAGTGACGAGTGACGAGTAACGATTATATAGTAATCATTTATATTATGAACAACACATATGTCAATTGTTTTGTAAGAGTATTAATGGCGCTTTGAACTTGTTTTTTGAAAATTTTGTGTTTTTTATATCAAAATTTATTTAACATATAAAATTAATTTTAAAACGTACACAAGCGCTCTACATATAAATATTTTGGAATTTGTTTATGTATATTTTTCTAAATTGTTACTACTGTTTAATTATGTATAGTTATAAGTTTCTTTTTATTCTCAATTAAAACAACTTTTAATAACTTAATTATTGTCTAGTTATATTCCCGTACCATTATAAATTTAAGTATTTTTGTTTTCAGTTTAAATACTTTTAATTATTGTACATATAAGCGTACCTTACAAAAGCACACCATTTTCTTATTTTTATACTATTGTTGCTAAATTGTATGTTTTTTAGAATAAAAAAAATGTTGCACATAAATTTTTAAAAAGAATAGTCTCTTATTAATTTTTTATTATATCCGTACAGGTACAACTCTGAATTCAGTAAAATTATGTTACTAATTAATTGAAACGTCATAGTTTTCATAATCATATACTATTTTACATAATTGATATGAATAATCGGCATTCATCAGATATTCTCGGTTCTCATAATCAAGCTATTCTACACGACTAATGTTAATAATCGCTATTCACGAGATGTTCTCATAATCGAATTATTTTGCAGAACTATAATTCACAATCATTATATAATGTTTGGAATATAAATCTGTCGTTACTATTAATTTCGCCGATAAAGATATCAATATTTGTCAAAAACTACCGTTAAAATTTAAATAAATAATAATTTAAAATAAATTTAACCTTATTAATGAAATTAAAAAAAAAATCACGTAATAGTTCTCGTAAATAAACACTGAATGTGATGATTCGAATCATAATTCGAATGATAATTCGAGTGATGATTCGAATGATGATTCGAATGATTAGTAGCTAATAAAAGTAGTAATCGAAATATCTCGAGACATGTTCATAATCTAGTGATTCCATTAGTATATCTCGTAATTTCCCAGCGCTAGTTTCTATCTTCAAGTAACATAGACAAGTGTACTTCGTTTACAGTCCAAAAATATAAAATTCTGAGCGAATATTTTATTTATTAAGTGTAAAATGGATAAAAAAAGTAACAAAGGAAGTGTTCTGCGTCCAGATAGACAAAAAAAATCAACATTTAGACTGTCAGGCGGAACGCAAATCGGATCGAACGCTCTGAAATTCGAGCTTCAGATGCTTTAAAGGAAGCTAGGACTGCTCGTCCAGTTTTAGAACTTCAGAAAATGCACAATGTGAAGTAGAAGAAGGTTCATTGTATGAAGCAGGAATCGCCGATTAAGAAAATGTAACTACAATGTACCGTTCTATGAATCAGACTGCTTAAAACTTTACTCGAATCTTTCAAAACTTGAAAGCGTTTTTCTCCAAACTACTTTTTCCAACACGGTTGACATGATATCTCAAGTTCTAATAAATCGATTTACTTGAAATTGGGTATGGATCTTCTTTATATATCCCTCTATAGCCCCTACCAGAATAAAGGCAAAATTTTTATTTTTACTATTTTTAAAAAATTTAGAAACGTCAAAAAAACGGGTAAAAAATCGACCCGTTTTTTTTCAAATAGTCACTATTTTACGAGATTTTTTTTTTCTCTTCTCTGATGTAGGGGCTATAACCACATATTTACTGATTAAGAATCTCTTTTTTTTTTTTTGTTTCAAATAGCTGGAAGGCAAGGCCGTGTTCACAGGGGGGGGGGGGTAAGGGGTTAAACCCCCCCATGAGAACTGAAGTAGTTATTATGAATACACAAAAATCTGAAAAAAATCACAAATTTAAAATAAATATTGATGATTTTTTAGGGTGTTCTTACCTACCTTCAAAAGAAAAAAGAAAAAATATACTCCATATTTTTAGGTACTTCATTAATATCTTATGCAAAATTTTTTATTACGAGTATAATGAATAACATATGTAATTTTTATTAATGTTTATACAGAGTAATTCATTTATGTGAATTATTAATATATAAATCAAAATGATGGAAATTATTAATAGTACGAATATTAGTGAAAAATGTATTGTTAGTTATAAAATAAATATGCGAAGAAAATTTTCATCCCCCCCCCTCCCCCTTTTCCAAAATTCTAGGCACGGGCCTGCTGGAAGGGTTGGAATCGTGTCAATTAGGAAACGCCCTTTTTTTTACCCCTCCGTTTCATCAGCCTGTAATTTTGTGAATTTTGAGTTTTTTTTTCTTGATAATTTTTTTGTGTATTCTTAAAACACAAATAAATAAATGGTAAAAAAATGGATACTAAAAATATTTATTGTTTTTTTTTATTGAGTTTGAAAAAACCTCCTAAATTTGTGCCTCTAGACTAGAATACCCCCTTAAACGTGAGGATTCAATAATGCGGCAAGCAATTACATCAACAGTAAAGTTACAAATCACATTAACATATTTAGCTATCAGAATGCCGTTTAGAATCATGGCTTGAAAGCCAGCCTAATGCTAAAAGCTGAAAGCCACTCATTTTTTAGATGTCATAAGTTTAATTGGAAATCCTTATTTAAGTTTCCATAAGTTAAAAGCCTAAAGCTTAAGCT
Source organism: Icerya purchasi (assembly GCA_039619475.1). Taxonomy (NCBI): domain Eukaryota; kingdom Metazoa; phylum Arthropoda; class Insecta; order Hemiptera; family Monophlebidae; genus Icerya; species Icerya purchasi. The sequence goes on along the minus strand of CM077115.1, from coordinate 290,931,914 downwards.
ATATTAAAAATTTCAACAGCCAAAAGACAAAAGCTTAAGCTGTATTTTTAAAAAAGCCAAATTGAGCTTTATATTTTTTTTTCTTCACATCTAGAACTGACTATATAGTCACTTACTAAATTTTAATGGTAATAAGATCGTGAATTTCAAAATCTGCCCATCAGCCGATCCCAAATTTATTTATTGAATAATCACACTAGGTCAATAACGTTTTTTCTTTTTAACCAATTGCAACTTGCTGGTCGTTGTAGTAAATTCGTTGCGAGAGCATTTCCATGTCCTTTTAACTTCGACAAGTAATTTTTAACTGCCAGCTTTATTTCTTCAGTAACATACTTCACTTATAAATCTTGATGTAGTGTTTGGTTGGATACATACCATGATGTTCCTACCAATGATCGTAGCATTTTATTTTGATAGCGCTGTATTCTATCCACATTACTTTTGGAAGCGCATCCCTATAATTCAGCTGCGTAAAACCATATCGGTTTTAATACCATGTGGTATATTAATATTTTATTTGAAATATGTAATTGGGAACGCGGGCCATGCAACCAATGAAGTTGTCTTTTTTTCAAATTTAGTTCCATATTTTTGTCTTGATATGATGAAGTCATGTAAGTGTTTCATCTAGATGTACTCCAAGATATTTTATGGATGAATATGTTTGTGTTCGTTATTTATAGATATATGATATTTGTTACATACAATTTTTCTCTTTATAAAAATAATGTGGTTACTTTTATTTTCATGTATTACTATTTTCCATTTATTCAGCCAATCAATGATTTTATTTAGCACATCTTGTAAATTTTCTGTGGACTTTTCTGGGTTCTTGTGCGTTGCCATAATTTCCATGTCGTCAGCAAATGTTACTAGTAGTGCGTCATCTGTCTCTGGCATATCATAAGTAAACAATAAATACAAGAGAGGATCAAGTACACTTCTCTGAGATACACCTGCCTCAATTTTATATATGGATGATTCTGTTCCATTTACTACAACTCGGAAATACCCGTCTTGTAAGTAGGATTTCAAAATATTGTAATACTGAATTGGTAGTACCATTTTGCATTTGTAAAGTATTCCCGGATGCTATACTTTATCAAATGCCTGTTGTACATCAAGGAAGACGGCTGAAGTAACTCTTTTTTTTTCAAATGTTTCTTCAATTTTGTTAACCAGCCAGTGGTGCACTTGTTGTACTGTTGAGTGCCTAATTTGGAAGCCAAATTGATGAATTGGTATTATTTCTTTCTTGTCTATGAACTTTTGTATTCTCTTTTTTAAGAGTTTTTCAAAAACTTTGGCCAGAATGATAAAAATGAAATTGGCCAAAAAGAAGAGGCACTTTGCGGTGGTTTACCTGGTTTTAAAATCATCATAACATTGGCGAATTTCCACAATATAGGAACATATTGAAGCCGTTAAATCGAATTGTAAATATAGGTTAACATTACTAACGCTTTCCTTGATAACTCTTTCAAAATGCGTCCTGTTATGAGATCGTACCCTGGTGTCTTCTTGTTACTCAATTTCTTTATTACTCTATTAATTATTTGGCTTAAGCTTTTTTAACAATACAAAACAAATAGAGTAAAAATTATAATTTCTGGTGCCATTTCTTAGACCAGTTAAAAGTTGGAAGACGTTTATTGCCTAAATCAAGATTTTTTTCATTATTTGTCTACAAATTGATTTTTATATTGAAGTGTGAGTAATAGTAAGTTTTAGACTCCACTTTATGTTTTGAAATTTTACACAGAACTAATAATTTTATGATAACTTTTGCTGTATCAAATGTATGAATTAGTTATGAAGGACAATCTCGACCCTTTGAAGTCCCTTGCCATAGGGTGAATGTGTAATGTAATGAATTATAAAAAGTAAAATATTATTAATATCCTTTTACCAATATTTATTTAAAAAACAAAAATCATTCAACATGTTTTAAATGGCATGTCAATGTAATCCTTTATAATTATTAATATTTACATATTATTTAAATATATAAATATGATGGATGTAGTTTTTATGAGTTAAATATATTAATATAGCTTAATTTGAGATAAAATTTTTAGAATGCCACTAATGGGTGCAATAAATCAAATTTTTTGTTGTTGTAGTAGCCCAATTATTAGACCCCTTGGCTTTTGTTACGAAAGTCTTGTGTTCAGTCTTGGATGATGATAGAAATTATTATAAAAAATTAAATTAAACCTTCACTATTTCATGTGGAAAGCAATGGCTAACCATCACATATTATGCATGCTAGTTAGTACACAGCAAACACACACAGGACTGCATTTGTAGTATAATAACAAGTGGCCACAATCAGTTTGAAATGTAGTCTTGCATGTGTACAGTAGTGTTGCATATAACAATTGCTTAGTACACAACTATATCTGTGTACCTGAAATGTATGAGTAGGTGGTAGTCGTTAATATTCAGAAGCTGAGTGTGGCACTATGATGACGATAATGAATGAAAATATTGATTTTTAGGAAAGTTTAGTGGAATACTACTCCAATATTAAAAATTTATTAAATAATCAAAATAATTTTGATATTGATGTTTCATAAATTTAAAATTGCTAGATTTTGCATAAGAAATTATTTTTAAAAACCTTTATTTTCATGCATAAAAATGTAAATCTTTTGTTCAAATTCTTAGTTTTGAAATTTTGACACAACATTGCATTTGAATATGCACATGTTTTTATATCATTTTCACTTATTAGTAACACACTTAAAAATAATTAGAGTGGGATTATTTTCAGTTAATATTCTGTTTAGCCTACTAGAACGCCAACTGCTGGATGTAAAAGCAACACACACTGTACTAATGGTACTTTCACATTTAAGCTCTCACATACTTTTACACAATTTTGCTAAATTTTCCATCTTCCTTGTGCACAAAAGTGTTTCCGTAACACATTAGAGAACATGTTAGCATTTGGTGTGGGAACACCATAAACATTGCTTATGTCAAACACCATGTTTTTTGACAGCTACTGTCTGTTAACAATGTTAGGGAGAGCGCCCACCGAAGCGATACGATTCCGATACGATAGCAACTAAATGTAGTTCAGAATATAACCCACGTTATTATATGAGTTAGCGCCTACTGACGCGATGCGACAAGCAACCGATAAGCAACTATCGTATCGCCGTCGCTCGAGTGCTACATGTTTTATATTTAGTTGCTTGGGCAAGCGATTGTTTGTTTACATTCTGAATTTTTATGCGTAATATGAATAATCGGCAAAAATAACAATTTAAAATCGGTGTTTTAAATTTATTTCAGAATATTTTTAAAAACAATTCATATTTATGAAATAAATATTAATATTTACATTTTCTTATTTTATGTAATATAAATTAACAGCAATATATATGTATATGGTATAGAAAATGTTTCTAAACATTTAGATATACATAATTAACAAATGTATTTCCCATAATGTGATTAAAATACGTTTCCGCAGTGTATAAATGTTCTAAAATGGGTGTTTTTTTTAACAATTTTTGGCCAATTTTCTCTACTAACCAATTAAACGTTTCCTTATTCATTCCATAAAAACTTTAGAACTTTTCCGAGTACATATTCAGTTTTTTATAAACATTAAAGCGTTTATTTTGTTACTCTTTTGAAAAAATGGATGTACTCAATAACGTTGTTTTCTTTTTTGATTTAAATTGTTAAGATTTACTAACGATACATTGCTTCTTCACTAAAAAAAGAACAGGAAAACGAAGAAAAATATGACATTTTTTGCACTATCACACCACATCATAAATTAAGTTGCTTCTCCAGCGGATAAATCGCGTTGCTTCAGTGGGCGTTATGTCGTATCGGAATCGTGTTGCTATCGCTTACGATTTAAAATCGCTGTCGTATCGGAATCGTATCGCTTAGATGGGCGCTCTCCCTTACATATGCCACTTTCCACAGTGCATGTCAAGCTCTGAATTTATTAGAAAAAACCCGTCACTGGATATATGAATTAACGATGTGTGTAACACATCACATCCAAATCAAATTCATACATTGTTTGTAATCAGATTGACCGCTTTCTCTTCTTCATCGCTAACAGAATTATGGGAGAAATATAAATCATTTATTATTGAAGATATTGTCCATCAATTACAAGAGGAAAATTCAAACACAAATATGAATTTCATAGCAGAAATATATGATGAAACATTGATAATTATTGCAGATTTGTGCTTTATTTCAGTACCTGAAAGCTTAAGCAGTATTTCAAATTTAAACAGCCAAAAAACGAAAGTCTAAGCTTTATTTTTCAAGGACATAAGTTGTATTAAGTTTCAACTGTATTATTATTCGGCTTTCAAGCCCGGTTTAGAATGCTATCTATATTTTGCGGTGCCAAATTCTGACTAACGGTGCACATCGATGTGAAATGACGTCACTACGCCTGAAAATGGAGTGATTACGACGCAAGTTCACAGCAAAAATGTGTACATTGAACCGATTGAACGTCTCGTGGCGTTATATTAGCATGTCTAATATTTATTTTATATAATTTCAAATGACGTCAACTACGCATTATGAAATGTCGCGTTTACCTTCTACAGTATAAATTAGAAAATTATCGGACGTATACTATAAATTGCGATGTTGCAAAATGGAAGAATAATTATTAATTTAAAATAGTATAATGTAAATAGCTAAAACGATTTCGTTAAATTTGTTTGTTTTCGTTCGACTGTTGAGTATATAATTTAAGACATTTAGTACCATAAATTATAGTTATAAATTAAGTTTGAAAAAAACTTAGAAAATTTAATCAACCTTGAGATTGAACCTGCAATCACCAAATTATTGTTGTTGTACCTACACAATTGGGTTGCAATTCTGTATTGTGTTAACTTTTTTCCATAGGTATTTGTATTATTCCGTTTTTAATAAATAATTATTTATTCAATTTGCAATATTGCAGTTTATGGTATACACCCGATCATTTTTGGATTTGCTTTCTCTGGTTAACTCTTGATTTTCTTTTTGTTAGCTTAGTTTTTCAAGAATAACATTGACTTAGTTATTATATACATATATATATATATATATATATATATACATACCATTTTATAAAGCTGCAAGAAAAAAAAATTGTACAGATCATTTGATGGTAGCTAGTGTTTTTTTTTTTAAATCGACGTATTTTTTTTTGTGAGATCATAAGAAAATTATAAAACTCATAAAATTTTAAAATTAAAGGGCCCAAATTTTATAAAATGTGAAAATCAAGTTTTAAGAAAATAAATTTTAAAAAATTCCACAGCCGGTTTTATATGAGTTATAGTATTAATTTTCTTTTTAACCTGCATACTAAGCATTTCACATAGACAGGTCCGTCATGAGGAAATAGGCCACTGCCTCTACACACACAGCCACCTATTTAAAAAACAATCCAAACCTATAAGTGAAATTTATGGAGTGCCGGTAATGGTGGAGTATCTCCTCACCTCGTGCCGCAAATTTTGACAAGAGAGAGCCACATATTTCGAGGAGGATGCTGGTTTGACGGAAATTCTGGCGGACAATGTAACGGAGTGTGGAAACATTTTTAAATTTTTGAAGCTTACCAAACTTCCATCTTATACAGCTTTGATATATATCAGCGTTTCATCTCCTTTTCTTTTCCTTCTTTTTGTTTTTCTCTTTCTTTTGTTATTTAAATTTTCTCTTTTGTACTCTTCATTTAAAAGTCTATTTCTTATAAGATGTAACCTCTCGGCGTCGCAAATGGCACGGCTGCCGAGCGACTTTAAATAAATAAATAAAATAAAGGTCTCCATAATACGGGAAAAATATAAAATTCGAAATATTTAGGGACCAAAATTTGTGAAAATACACGCTTAAAGTGGTAAGACTGGAAACTAAAAAAAAGTTCATAGCTCTCTTTCCACGGTACCTGGAGGGGCACTCTTTTTTTAAATGATGTATTTCGATCGCTAGAATATAGGAAAAATACGAGACCCCCAAAATTTTAAAATTGAAGGGACCAAATTTTGAAAAATGTGAAAATCAAGTTTTAAGAAATTTTTTTTTTAAATTCCGCCTTATGTCAAACGCAGCACTGTTAATACAGACATAGCTATAGTGCTGAATTGCAAATCTTCTCTTCTATTTTCTGTTGAACATTATAGGCGCTGCTGACGCAAAGGTAAAAAAAAATGCAGGATAGAATTCCTTCCCTTAGTTTTCCATGGAGTATTGTGGGCACTCTAACACAGATGCGGCCTTAGTGCTGAATGATGATTCTTTTACTTTCCATCAAAAACGGAGAACTATTTTCTGCAGTAGCAATTATAAAGCTAAACAGTGATTATTTTTTCATATTTAAATGAATTCTTTTGTATTATCAGTTTATAACCACTTTGCATTAAACTGGTGTATGTAACTAAAATGTTATTCAACAACCAACCCCGCAGGTTATAACTATTTTCTAATCAATAAAATCCCCTTCAAACACTGTGGCTACAGAAGATTCCAGCAGTTATACATAACTCAACAAGACGAGTCTAAAAATAACCAGCCAATGGCAACGTAGCAGAAATTCCGAAGATTGAGAAAAACCAAGAAGATTAAAACTGAATAACTGAATTTAAGAAAAAAACACGGATTCAACATCACCATTTCAGAGATGATAACGAGGGAGGTCGCTAAAAACAGTTTGATAAGGATAGTGTTTGACGAACGGTAACTGATGGAGTAAAAACATAAAATAGAAGATAATTATGCTATAAAAATAAGAAATACACTAATTGAATCGTTCTTTCGACGAGGACGAAAAAGATCGTTAAGGATATCAACAAAAGTTAACAAGTGAGAGAAATATCGTTGTATACAAAAATCGAGTTAATGGAGAATGGAAACGCAGTAAACCGGAATTAAGGGAAAATAAGATGTAAGATAGTGGTGGTGAAATAGACTTTGGTTTAGAGTTAAATAATTAAATAGCGGAAAGCGTTAAAATTGATAAAAGAACAGGGGCGGCTCGTCCTAGGGGGCTCAAGGGCGCGAGCCTCCCTGTGTGTTTTCAAAAAATACATAATATTTAATTACTTCAAGAAAAAAAATCAGTGTTACGAATTTTTTATTTCAAAATAATTTTTTTTGCAAGAGTGCATTTTAAAAATAATTGCAAAATAAGCATTTTGCACGATTTGTTAAACGAACAGCTGAAACATCCGATAACAGTTGTCGGGTTCATGCTTACTGCGCTGGAACTGTACGATCCACTCGTAGTGTAGTATACTGTCAAGGTCGTTAACAGCTGATTTTTTGATCACATGATATTAACAACCAATAATATAGTACGTGGGCTCAGAATATTTGAGCCTCCAAGCCGTATATAAAATACACACGAAAAACGAATAAAGCCGAAGTTTCCCGAGCGTAACTTAAAGGCGTCTGAGGGCTCTCGAAAAGTGAGCCCTCGTCAATTTTACACGTGATTATAGCCGGTTTTAACAATACATCCGCGTCGCGCGCTGCGTCGTCCGTTTATCCAGGGAAGCACGCTGTTTTAATTTGCTGTTTTTTTTGTTCTATTTCTATCCTTGTTTTTCTTCTTTAAATAATACATTTTGCAATCTAGATTTTGTTACTTTTGAATGCAAGAAGCACTGCTTTTTGTCGACACTTGCTTTACACGGTGATTTTTCAAACGTTCAACATTTTAGAAACTGAATTAGATAAATTAATTGGAGGGACTAACCTTTTAAGCTAATTACTTAAACTTACGATGGAGCATAATGAGCGATTATACAAATGGCGTATAGGCGAAGATAAAACAAAAATATAAATACTGTCATTTTATTCATTGTTATGCGCACCAGTTGAATTTAATTATGCAAAAAGCAACAAGCCAGGATTCTAAAATTAAAATCTTTTTTTCAAATTTGTCCGCTGTAGCAAGCTTTTTTTCAAATTCTGCTCATAGATGTGATCTACTGCAAGAAATTGTAAATCGTAAATTACCTAGAATACACGTTGGAACTATAATATGCGTACAGTGAATATTGTTTTCGAAAATCGAGAAAAATTAATAGAATATTTTGAAGAACTAGAAGAAAAATGTAATAAAAATATTACATGCAAGGAAGCATATATAGTTTACGAAGAACCTTAGAAGACCCGGATTTTATATTTTGGCTTACCTTATTTCACAAAATTATGCCACATGTAATTTTTTTTTTTTTTTTTTTGTGGACGCGTCAACAGTGAAACTTACTTAACGCAAAGGATTGTACATTATATAAGGAAAAGATTAGAAAATATTATTTAATAAATTTCAATCTAAATACAAAATGCATTCACATCTTTTTTAAAATTAAATCAGAACTTGAATGCATTAAACCAGTTTTATTTAGTTTAAAATGTAGACAAAAAAGCAAGATAAGTTTATGTCATTACACTTTATAAATTATTGTAATTTTACATTAGAGCCCCCCCCCAGATTTACTTGTCACGAGCCGCCACTGTAAAAAAACGAATAATAAAGATAAAATTATCGAAATAGGTAATGAAAAAATAAGGAAGAATAGCGAGACAAAAATGACACGGATAATGCTTAGATATAGCTTAATAATCATAATATTTACAATAATAATGGTAAGAATTAATAATATGAAAGTAAAATCGGAAAAATAAGATAGGAATACCACAAAAGATTACTTCTGAAGTTTTAGTATGTTTTCCATTATTAAAGTTATTTGATTTATTTTTTTATTTATATTAAGTTTAATGTTTTTGATAGAAAAAAATTAAATTAAATTAACCATATTAAAATTTAAAAGCTTCATATTATTGCTTGCTTTGAATACTATAATTTGAAAATTGTAAACAACAGCCTCGGTAGCGCAGTAGGTAGCGCGTAAGTCTCATAATCTTAAGGTCGTGAGTTCGATCCTCACCCGGGGCATGTATTTTTTATATTTTCTCTGATTCATTTTTTATATTTATATTTACTCGGAACAATTATTTCTGAAATACCTTATGTTTTTAAAAAAAATCTATTTATATATAAAAACCATATTGAAGAAAAAATGAAATAAATTTTATCTGTTTCTAAAAGCAGAAGTTTTTTACAATTAACAGAAGAGAATATATGCATAGCGAAATAAATATTCTTTCATAAATATTTGATTAAATATAATTTCTTCAGAATATGCAAAAAAAAAAGGAAGTGTTTCTGCTTTAAAATTTCACGTATAAGAATAATTTAATTTATTATTTTTTTAATATTTTATTTTAAATTTAAAATTGTATTACGATAATAAAATTTACAATAAATAAATATATAAATGAATAATAACAAAATAAAGAGTGAAATTTTAGTAAATAGTTTCGGAACATTAAATAGCTTTTACACCTTTATAACTTGTTTTTATTTAGAATACTTTTCTCATTAACTTTTTATTCATTTTTTAATAAATCAAAACGATAAAAGCCCTTTTTAACATTATACAAATTATTAAATTAAATATAACATTTTTATTTAATAATTTTTTGATAGTGATAAATAACGTGAATTCATAATTTCTCACTTGGTTTATAATATATTTACAGATTACAAAATATTTTTTGCTGAAATGAAACCACAAAATAAACACGTACAACAGTTTATGTACACAATATTTCCGAAATAACGTATAAAATTTACTGTCTATAAATGAAATTATCGACATTTTTTTGTTTACCGGTAATTAAAGTAATTTCAACATTCATTTAAAAAAATTTAAAAGTAATATTAAAAATATTCTGAGCGTACATAATTACGAATTAAAAGAAATATTATTTTACTATATAATTATGTTAATTTATATTTATAAAATTTTCGATTCGAGTGAATTACACTGGAAAAATTTTAAATATTATATTCAAAAAAATTCAATACGTTATTTTCAACAGTTCTAATACAATTAAAAATTAAGTAACATTTTCGTTTCTTAAATTAAAAGTATCATATTGAATTCGTAGTTTTTAAACTAGATTTTTATCCATTTATATACTTTAATAGAGAATTTAATTAGTAAATAATCGTTGAAAAAGAAAAAAATACTGGCAAATAAATAAAAAAAAGTCCAAGATAAGTAATTAATTAAATTCGATTGAACGAGACTTGTTACAGAAATTGGATATTAAGACTAATATTTCTATATAAATTTTTTTTGCAATAACATATTCTGTTTTGTTTTCAGAAACTATCAATTTGTTGATATCATCGTAATACAAATGAGGATATTCCAAAAGTACCGAGAGTTCCATTCGATGCGGCGAAGAAAGCTACTACCTACTGGACCGTTTACGAGGTAGGTTTGTAAAACAACCTGTCAGCTAGTGATAGAGTGCAATTTCTCGCTTTGTGTAGATGCCTGAAAAAAAAAACTACAACCGTCGAACCTTGCAGGGTTTATGAAGAATCGTATTCTACACAAAATTCATTCAGAATTACCATCGTTATTGCGATATCGGTACTTTTCCAATCATTCTGCTCAACACTTGAACACATACTTTTTTCCTATCTCCCTATTAACTCTTTTCTAGACTCTTGAAAAACTTGTACACCGCGTTCACAACCAACTCAAATCTTTGATGCCATAATACATTTTTTAGTAACGGAATAAGCAAATAGTCGAACGGGGTGCTTGGTGCAGCCTAAAAGGAGAATGCGGCATTACCGGAATGTTACATTTCTTCGAAATTTCGCGAATGATCCCACCGTGTATAGCCGCATAACTGCACATTCTTCTAGTAAAATGCTCAGGCGTTCTTTAAATCAGGATTTCCTGTATTATTCGGTGAATGAAGCGGAAATAGAGGACATTTAGGATCATTTTAAGCGGAGAAGGGGGTAGAAAATGCTTATAAACGGGGACTGCGATAACGGTACTGGTTTCGAATGATTTTTTTGTGAAATAAAAATTGTTGTAAAAATTACAGGATTTGACGATTCGTTAGGAAATGAAAATTTTTTATATAGAGTATAACTCTAGGGATTTTAGCTAATGGCTTGTTTTAGAAACTTACTTCGTCGCCAAACCGGTAAGTAACTTCATTCGCCGCATTGAAACGAACTCCTAGTAGTTTTGAGACAGTCTATGTATCTTTTTCTTCTACACTAAATATTATCGTAAAATACTAATTTTGTTAAAGAATCAAAATGATTTTATTGCCGCATAAATTAATGTATGTAATTTTTAATCTAATTTATTTCATGTGTTTCTTTCCTTTTTTTTTAATAATACAGTTTACAATACCTTTTCTCGGTTGACAAAAAAAGTTCTGAAAAATAAAATTATAAATACAATAATAATCGCTACATTGTGAAATATTTTATTACCTATTTAACGAGTAGGAAGTACGGATACACTACACTTAAATCTTAATTATGTACGTATTGGTTAACGGTAATTTCTTCCACAGTTAGATTATCTTCACATTTTTCATATGACCAGTTATAAATCTACAAATAACTTGATTGATCATTTTGTTTTACGTATTATATTTTTTATATTATTGTTATTATCATTTTTTTATTTTCTTCTTTAGAAATTATTTTTTTTCTCTGCAGTTTTTAAAAATACAGCTGAAGTTCAAAAACTAAAAAAAAAAAAAAAAACGAGTACTAAAGCATTAAATTGTCCGTAAGAAAATCGAAAAACTGGAAATAATTCTATTCCCTAAAGTATCGAATAATATACTGACGCGTATAAAAATAAAACGAACGTTAGCTTGCAGATTAAAATCCATTGTAATAAACTTGGCAATAAAAATAACACGCTAACTGCTAATGTCGAACAGAATGAATCGAAAATATTATAACGCAACCAAAAATAAATTGCCAGAGGCAGTTCTAAAAAGACGGTGCAAAGTCACGGGTAACAAAAATTTATCGAATAAAATTTTTCAACGAACTAAGTAGAAGAAGCTAATCATGCTGAAATAAGTATTTTTCCCTGTCGTGGGTTTCTCACTACTCGAACTTCAACGATGAATAGACACGCATACTTTGAGAATTTGTTATCGATTTAGATTTTTAATCACATTAAGAACTGGTAGTGTATTAGTTTGAAATGATTTGTTGAATATTATCATTACTATGTAAATCGGAAAAAATTGAATCGAAATGTATTCTTATTTGGCGTAGTATAAAATTTAGACGAAGCGTGCATAAATCAAAAAAATGTTCATTATTCAAAACTTTATGAAATTCTGAAAATTAACAAATTAGAGACGGCATTTTCTGTCATTGCGGTTTGCTTGAATTTTTTTTTATCGTCAATGATCACCAGTTTATTTCTGATGATGACGATAAGTGTAAGCTTTCCGAAATGTTAAATATAAAAATAAAGTTCTTTAAACACGGTGTTTATCCGGGCCCAGATTAAGTGTATGATAGGCCCGAGGCTACGGAAATATTAGAGGCCCTTTTCGGAAGTGACAAAATTATCAGTTTTATAGAATAACTAAATTTTCTTTAATTTAATTTAATTATATTATTTTCAATTCACGAATTAACATATAATTGTACAGTAATTAATTTTAAACACCAATTTAAAACAATTATTTCTTTTACCAAATACCCCGACGCGTTTCGAAGACAAAGCTTCATGACCACGGGAGTTATTATAATATATATGTAAATTAATTATTAATGTAAACAAAACTAAATATCATATAAACAATGGCTAGAATTTTAGATTCCAAATATACATACATATATATATATAATTTTAAACAATGAATTTTTTAGCAAATTTTAACCAAAGATTTGCGTAAAAGGATAGTGTGTGTGCGTGTGTTGCACGTATAACATGCATACACATTCACACAGACATTTCCTAAAATCGTACATTCCGACTCGTACCTTAAAACAAATTTTTGGTACGTTTTATGGAACTTGAAATTTTACTATTACGAAGTTTTCTCCTCTAGGAGGAAATAAAAATGGATACAAAATTATTAACAAATAAATGTATTAAAAAACGCACTTGCTCCTGTAAAGTTAATTTTATTTATTTAAAAAAAAGTTGATGTATATGACAAATGATAGATTAATTTTTTATTACATGTCGAAAGTGGGTGTCCCTCTAGACCAAAATTTCGGGGGGTGGGCGAAAATATTTTATATATATGTATATATGCGCGTGCGTGCGTGTGTGTGTGTGTGTTATTATGAAATATATTTATTTATAAATGGTACACTAAAGTCCTGTAGTCAATTATTGTATATGGAATATTTGAACACTACAATAAAAACAAGTAAAAAATAGACGTTTCCATAGAATTCATAAAAATTTTAATTTTTTGTTGTCAAAAATTGAAAAGAAATAAATTTATTCCAAATTTCGGTCCATTTAATTCAAGGAATTATTATTTCGCAGGCATTTCGGGGGGGAGGTTGAACCTGGAAAACCCCCCCACAGATAGGGCCCTGTATATATTTCTTGCATTTCGAAGATATACATATAGTAGAAAAATTTACTAATAACAAACTGAAGAGAAGTAACACACTGGTCACAGTTTTGAAATTTTCTTTCAGTAAGAACATACGCTATTTTAAAAGATATCTTTTTTAACTGAATAAAATGTGAATCAACTACGATTTATTTTCTACGCGTATGTGTACACTGTACAGATAACCGTACAGGCCAGAACTGACGCTGTGTATTAGCAACAAAAGGCAAACCCGCCGGCAAACCTTTCAAGTTAGAACTGTACTGACTAACTGCATGTTAGTGGCGAAAACTGTAAGAAAGTATCCGACCTGTCGAATAAAAACCGATAGAGCTTTCACGACAATTTAACAATCGTTGAGTAAACTTGCCTGTAAGTTCGTAGATAGAACCGCAGTGCTGTTTTAATTCGCACGAGAGATAATTCAGCGTAAGTTCAACCGTACCGACATCGCTACAGGCCAAGTCTGACATCACGCGTCACATTTAACGCTGAGTCAATTTCTGAATCCTGCGCGCATGTCCATGTACAAAACCGTACGTGTGTGGCGAGTTGTTTTTGTTGACCGTATTAAGGGTTGCGTTTAAAGTTTTACTCGTAATTGTAGTATTGTGTTTAGGTACGAAATTATTCTATTATTGGGGATGGTTGCGGACACATTCGATAAAATTAATTTATTGCATGGATTAGGCAATCTCTTCGCATGAATTACTTGGGAGTCTATGTGTTCATTTCTCCACTATTAGTGAAGAAATTATCCGTAATGCTCTGTGTTTTTAAAAATATTATTAATCTGTTTTGGGAAATTCGTCCTGCTGCAGTGATATCGAGGGCTTCTCCAACTTGATTTTTTAAAGACTCTAAATAATCATAGATCGTCAGGGGTGGGATATAGGGGAACGTAAGTCCTTGCTGGTCGCTTGGGTGATTAATCAGATCGTTTAACGGAGATATTTTATTTTTGGCGGTAGATATTTTGCTTTTTAGCGGTAAAAGACTTTCTTATATTCGATTCGTTTACTTGAGAGCCGTGTTCGTGCGTAAGTTTAATTACAGTTTAAACTTTGTTTAATATTAAACGGACCTGTTTCATCGGTAATTATTATCAGTCGATGTTAATTGTTTATCTCTGCGGGTGAGTGTGTTGTTGTGTTGGTATGTTGATTATTGCTCGAAACGATCTTACCACCGCCACGCCACAGTGGCGAGGGTCCGGACTACGACATTTTTAAACTTATCGCACTACCACTGTCGCGGTATTCAGACGATCAGTGCAATAACTGAAACAGCCGCGGGAAATTAATCACGAAATAAAATCAGTAATCAGTGATAAATCTCGCAACAATAGAACGCGAAAACAAAACTCATTATTTCTAACTAACGAGAAAATGACCATTACCCAATAATAATAAATTTCCAAAAACAAGTGTATAAAAATAACGAGAAGAGAGAGTCATGATTTCAATATCACAAAGCAGACCAGGTAACCGATTCATAAAAAATAAAAGTTCCCACCCAGATTCCCACATCTTTATAATCCAAGAGAGATACATTGATGAAAATAATACTAGAAACTGCTGAAACAGCAATTCCAAGAGCGACTTCAAGGAAATGTAAGCTTAGGTTACCGTGGTGGTGTGAAAAGATCAGAGTTGCTATAGTGCAGAGGAACAAGCTCTGAGAAAATATAAAACAACCAGACTACAACAACACCTAATTGAGTTTAAAAAATATCGTGCAGCTGCATTCGGACCAGAAAGCAAGAGGTATGGCAAAAATTGGTAGAGTCTATAACTCAAACGATAAATAATCACAATATGCGGAAGAAAATCAAATCTATAAATGGAACGCCTAATACCCTTAAAAATCCAACAATCAAAGATAATGGAATATTAATTACCGATCACCAGCAAGTAGCCAACCATTTTGCGATGTACTTCTCCACAGAATCATCTATGTACAAATATACGAGAATATAGAGCAAAATAAAGTAGAATTCAAAACAGATGATAATCAACTTTACTCATAACGAACTCGAATTTCGGCTTAGATTTCATACAAAAAATAGTATACCTAGCATAGATCAAATCCACCCTTATATGATCAAACACGCGTCGTAATCCGCTAAACAATTACTATTAGACATATACGATCAAATATGGGATACCGGCGATATACCAAAAAACTGGAAGGTTGCTATGATTGTCTCAATCCTAAAACCTAATAAAGATCCATATTCGCCGCAGGGTTACAGACCAATTTTCTTAATGACAACGTTATCCAAAATAATAGAAAAAATGGTCAACAGACGCCTCCTATATTTTTTAGAATCTAATTCCATCCTATCGCCTATGCAAGCTGGTTGATGCAGGTCGAAATCAACTATCAGCCATTTGATAGGTTTACAAAGACAAATTGTATCAGCCTTTCATCGCCGATCCCATCTGTACTCAGCGTTCCTGGATTTAGAAAAGGCATTCGACCTTGTTCCGAAGTTTTTATCGCTTCAGAAATTAAAAGCGGTCGGGGTGGATGGTAAGCTAGGGCGATACATTCAAAGCTTTCTAACCGAACGAGGAATCGGTTCAGAAATCTCAGAACCCATCTCTATCAAAAATGGAGTTCCGCAGGGCTCTGCATTAAGTGCAACCGTATTTATATTATACATTAATGATATCGCTGACTGCATAAAACCTCCAGTAGTAGGCAGATAATAAACATTGATGATCTCAATATATCACTAATTTTGATAATCCTTCTCTAGCTAAATTCTTACTACAAAAAACAATTAATAAACTAAGTAAATGGTCTGAGAATAACGGATTAATGTTTTACAGTCAAAAATCTATATGTATTGATTTCCATCGAAAACGCCAACCTTAAAACCAAATACAACTGTTCGTAAAAGAATCGCAACTCCATTTTAAATCATCAGCAACCTTCTTGGCAGTGTCGCTAGATCACTCGTTGACATGGAGATACCATGTAACTAACCTAAAGTCAAAATGCTATCGTTCCTTAAATATAATGAAATGTTTGTCCAACCGCAATTTCAATATACATCCAAAACTACTACTAAACATATACAAAATACATTAAAACTCAGTAAAATAAATCATGCATGTCAGGTGTACTCATCAGCAAAGAAATCCGTATTAAAGATACTTAATCCAGTACAACGCTCCGCGCTTCGCATTATCCTGGAAGCGCACCGTACTTCATCTTCATTCAGTCGATGTTCATTAACGGGGACATTTAAAATACAGTTGCTCGTTACATGATTATCGTAGTTTATTAAAGTGGTCGATAGAAAACAAAATTGTTTACCCCTTCAAACCTGTTTTCCCCAACGATGTACTCCCAAAAGTAAACAAAATGCTATGTAAATATAATTTTCCCCTTCCATGCCTGGCAGAACCTACTAGGTTACCACTGCTCGCACCATGGGACCAGTACCCGGTACAAATAAACTTATCACTATTAGAGTACAACAAATCACAAACACCTGTAGAAGACCTTAACCGGAAGGCAATTGAGATGATTAACAGATATGACGATTTCACAAAGGCGTATATAGACGGATCTAACGCGTGTGCAGATTGTCACTAGCAGCGTGCGCTTACGAAATTGATGGTGTACTATGGGAGGAGCGTTTAAGTGATGCTTGTTCAACACTGGCAGAAATGTTTGCAATTCTTCTCTGTCTCCAGGAGAATCCCAGTTCTACAGCTTAGTAGGAAAAGATTCTAGTTATTACAGATTCCCCGACCACCATACAATGTCCACAAAATAATAACGCAGAAGAATCAATCGCGCAAAAAATTCAAGAGACTCTGCTATTGCTAGACCAGAAGGACTACCGGATTCTGTGGGTCCATACTCAGATCCCAAGGATTAAGCATGCGAATCTAGAAGCTCGGTCTGCTATGTTATCTCCGATGCCGCATAAATCAGAAGGCCCAACAACGTTCGATACGTTTCTACGAGAAAGAATAAGTGAGCAGTGGAGCAAAGAATGGATGTCAAAGACTACATTCTTGCGTCAAATAAAGCCGATGATCGAACTATGGTGGCCGCCGACTGATAGCACGCGTGTCGAATACACAACGATCAACCGGCTAAAAATAGAGCATATAAAAGTCATGAATACATACTGCAAAGGATAACTCTCCTCAACACGTGACTATATTATGCAGAATTAAAATATCCGTCAGTGCAACACATCATAATTGAATGCCGCAGTTTTAATGCAGTCCGCCCAAGCACTTTCATATCGTTAGCAAAAATATTAAACAACAAATAATCGTATAACATACTTTGAAGAAGTACATTCAGGATGGCGGGCTGTTGGGTGGTCTCTAAGCAGCCTAGACAGCTCTCACCGTGATAATCTTAGTAGTTACAAACGGTAATTCAATTTAAAAAAAAAAAACTCTCTAGCTGATATAGAAGGGGTTGTTCGATTTTTCGCCTAGCAGCTTTGTGGGATAAATATTTTATAAAGGAATTTCAATTGAAAAGTATTCAAAATATTATTACTGCCTTTTTGAATAATATTATAAATGTTTTCTAACGGTACAGTGAGCTAAGGTTATGGCCTTCATAACACCTTCCTTGGTCACATCACTGACAATATTTTATTTCATATACAATATTACGCGTGTTTACCTATAAGTTTGCATGTATATATGTATATTTTTGCGGCTGACCACAATATCGCATAAAATTGTATTTATTAGCATTCCACAACATAGGAGTCAATTTCATGAAAAAAAAATAATAAATTTAGATATAATATCAACGTTTAAATCACTCATTATTCCTATTGATTTAAAAGAATTTTTATAAAATAATATTTAATTATCACATACTGTGACCCATTTCAAAGTATATGATAATTAAATATTCTATATAAAGTGTTTTATGTTTATCTGTTAGAAATTATAGCTAAAATTGCAACAAAAATAAATTTCAAATATAATTTTGAGTTTCAACAATCATGAAAATTTTAAGGTTTTATTTCGATTTCGAGCTAATCTTGAGAATAGTATTTTGGATGATCACATTCAGTCATCGGCTGTTAATGCAATGTACATTAACGTTTCTCAACATTTTTTTTACACGACCCAACATATTTCTTGAATTTGATTTATATTCGTTGCCAAATAATATTTTGCAGACGACTTTCATGCGTGTCTTTAATAACATTCTAATACGGTGTAAACTTTTTACATTTAACAATATAATCGGCTGTCAAATAAAATTTGATCTTTTATTTTGTTTGCAAAAGTAAATTTTACCGAATTGGGTGAATTTATTTTTAATTCATTCTGGTTTCTTAAAACGCAATCACTAGATTTTATCTTTATGTTGATCATGACTTGTTTCCAAATGTTTTAGTAGTTAATTATTTTTAAAAGAAGAGTCCGCTAAAGTAGATCTATAAATAAAGAATATGGTGGTAGCCCTGTTCGATTTTGGAAGTAAGTCCATAGTTGATACATTTTTCGTTATAATTATAAATAAAAATGTATGTAATTATTACTAATTTTATTATTATTTCGCACGAAGCGTTAGAAATTTCTTTATTTTATCATCTAAATTACATTCTTGAGGAATTTATTTTTCCTTTATTCTAAAAAAAGTGAAATTATTTTCTTTGAACTTGTGTTTATCTAGTTTTTACGTTACGTTGTGTTATCGCGCTCTCCGCTGCCAGAGAATCTCTTGGTAAACACTTCACTTATTTAACTTTGTATCGCTAATGACTCGTCGTTAATTCTTATAGCGTCAATCGGTACCTCTTGGCATCTTGCCTGATCGATTTTGATCCAAGCGATAACGACCATGTCCACCGTAGTCGGCTTATTGCAGCCAGTCTTTTGTACGGTGCTTTCTTCACACCACTCTAACATCAACAGCATGCATCAACCTACGCTGACAAAGCATCTCGGAAAATCACACCGATTTCCGATTTTATTTATCTCACCGACGAGCAGGGTATCATCTTTGATTATGCCGGCGAATACCAAATTATCTATTTACAAGCAAAATTAACACATTCCTTATTGATCCGCGGCTAATTGTAGTGGCGTCAAAAGCAGACAACCAACGTATAATCGTATATTAAGCCAACGAAAAAGCTATCAACTCGCTACTCGAATATGATGGTTTCCCCTTATGGAAAACAAACTCATCCGAGTCAATCGTCTAAAACTCACTTCAACTAAAAAGCTTTTTTCCAACGTCCCCCAACTATCCCCAATAACATGCTCGACTATACTATGTTTGGAATACTCTAAAACTCAAACAAGCCTCTACGATCTCATTACTTCGCGTTCGTCCGTCCGATGAATTTTTTTCATATGTTATAAGTTGGCGCGAGCAAATATACGTTCAAGAAAACCCGGAACATTTAAATCTCCCACCTTCTTTTTTGCTTCAGTGCATAAAGAATTTTTATTTCAGTGAACAATTTCGCGCGCTTTAAGTATCAATCACGCAACCATAAAGCAGAGGATTGTGATATTTTCGTTTGGACGACGTCTATTCTTTACCGAGCACATTGTCTAATGTAACCACTGACCAAACTAGTTCAATGGAAGCGGAATTTTCACTCCTGACAGCAACAGCTGAAATTACTAAAACATCGCTTAACTTCACTACGGCGATCAAGAGAACTATCCGTTGCTGAAGAAACCAGCGTCGTACCTGCATTGACGTCCAAGAGACAAAAATCAGAAATCTCAATAGGCAACTCATCTTTTGAACCGCCATCAACTCCATCCGTTGTTGTGAATTCACAGACAAAGTGCAGTCGAGAAATCGCCGGTAATATCTTCCCTCTCGAACAGAAATTTTGTAGTGTATTAGAAGCAGGCGTTTCTTCCGAAGATGGGGACCAATCAGCACCAATAAGCCTAATCGAAATATTCGAACTGGTCACTTATACAACAACAATAAGAATCTAATCTTATCTAAATCTAACTTCATGCTATATGTTGACTCGTGTAGAAACGCCAACGAAGCGTGGAAACATTCGCTAAAAACCTAATCTATGTTCTTCAAGAATTCCACTCACTCATTAATCATTGCAGGACTAAAATTAAGATAACTAAAATCATCAAACATCTAACGGAAACAGTGTCTGAAGTTGTACAACCTCCAACTGATCAACCATTTGACCTGTTTAGTTTCATGGAACTGTAATGGAGTCTATAACCATTACGAAGACCTATAGAATCTACTTCGTCTCTTTTAACCCTTAATCCTCTGCCTCCAGGAGACGCATCCTAAAATTAATTAACTTCTCGCCATTCCAAACTGTTGTTTACTCGCAGCTACTGTCAAAATAAATTTATCTTTAAACTGATATCCAAGCGGTTGCGATTAAAGTACTGCTTAAAGACCCTATGTTGATTTGCAATCTATACATTCGTCCGGATCAATCTATTTTACTTGTGCAGCTGAGCAATATAGTAAATCAATTCCAACCGCCACAAAGCATGGCAGAAGACGCGCATGGCCCCTTATAGGGGAGTTTGCATTATAATTAGTGCGACCGTTCAGTAGAAGAAATTCTGAACCTACATCATCTAAAGTGGTTAACTCTTGACTTAATAATAAGCACGGCTCAGCTGTCAGAACGACTAGTCGCACTCAGATCTCGCGGGATGCGATCACACACCAATTGTCATTACCGATATTAATGAGAAATAAGCCGCATTCAGCATGCTATCTACATACGGATACCACAAGATGGGTTGCAAGAAATTTTCGGACTTATGAAGCTCTTCAATTGAACGTTTCCGGCAGAGCCACATCAACCGAGAGAAAGATATAAGTTCTCTCACTGGATGTCTCGTCAATACAACCTTAGCGTGCTATCAGATGCCATTTCTCCGCCACTCTCGAGTGAGCAACTTTACCATGTGGTGAAACAAAGATTGCTAGCCACCCTCGCCAACCGTAGTAGAGCTTAGCACCGTCTTAAAGCCGGTCCAATAGCAGAAGCGTTCATTAAATACAGAAAATTAAGAGTAAAATCCCGGTTCGTATTCAAAAGAGCTAAGTCTCGGAATTCACATTTCAAATTACGCGGGACACACCACCTCACCTCATCTGGAAGAAAATTCACGCAATGGAAAATAAAATACCATATTTCCTCCCGCGGGCAATTTAATCTAACAGTTCAGTATTATCATTGAATATTTTATTTTTATTGCTATCATTTAATTGTTTTTAGGAACTAAATTTTAATACAGTATCATCTTTATTGCGATATAGTTCCTAGATAATTTAATGTGTTTATAAACATGGAGTCTAACGAAATACTTTTTAAATGTTTTTAAATAAAAATCTGAAAATATAAAAATAAATTATTCAAATAAAATTATATTTATATATTATATAAAATCCTGCGGGTACGTACTTTTTTTTTGTTTTGTTAGGGAGTTTTAAAAATACTTTGAATGCAATGCTTAAAACTCAATCCAATTTCAAATTTTGTTCGGTACATTTAATGCATTATATTTTTCATTTAACGATATATTTCGTCATTTAATAATAATAAAGATACAGAACAAAATAGAAACATTTATTCGATAGGATTAGTATAATACACGATAAAATGATTAATAAGCGGAATCATGATTATTTGAATTTGTGGTAGTATATTTACTGTCATATGATAACTAATAGTTCTATTGCTAACAGGAAGGATACGTCAACAAAGAGTGTCTTCAGTACTACATATTAAACAGAGTAACTCGAACATAAATGTAATGAACTGATGATTACCAACACAGATTGCGATATATACTTCTTTTGGCCGGTCTCTTTTGGCACTATATTATATTATTGGGCAATATACGAGAAATTTTTTACACCCCGCACATTATCTCGCTTACAAAAGCATATCTGTATTATTTCGATTCGCAAAGTTCACATATTGCCAATAACCTACATAATTAGAAAAAGTATTGATTTTTTTACGTATTATCTAGAACTATTCGATATTATATAAAATACCAAGACATTGTATAAAATATCTGTATTTCATATACTTCCATATAGTTCTGTTAACATACTGAAAAGTGATCAAAGAATTATTTAAATAAGATACATATGTAATATCAAATTTAATTAAGGAGGTATATTTAATTCAATAATTTAATGACCCTACATTGCTTAATTCATGTTATTAACAAGTTACATTACTTATGTAGAAACAGATGTTGCGCGACTAGGGACGCTTTGTAGTAGTGATGAGTAGGCCTAGAAGGATACGTAACCGCGGATTCTCTTCCTGCAGTGAAGTTGATGATGTAATTCCGGATACATATCCGCAATTTCAACCCAACGGTGGTGAGACCTAAGTTCACTCGGTTTTGCTATAGAAGCTGAAATATTCACCTCGAATTTCCTTTTTTCCGTATTTTTTTTTTTCTTGATGGTAATTTTGGTAGAAAAAAAAAAAGAAGGTATTTTTTACAATTTGGCCTATATTTTTTTGTACTTGTTACATTTCGTATTTATTAGATATCTATAATGCAATACGGATAGTCGACTTGGCTTAATCGTTTTTAAAAAAATAACGAAAAACTGAGTTTTCTGATTTTAAATATATAATTATGGCTTAGTTGCATTTTATTTTTCTGTCATTTATGTTTTACACGGGCGATTAGGCTGACTTAAGTTCCTTCATCGAACATTAAAAAAAAAAAAAAAAAGTCTTAACTTCTCCCGATCGAATAGCGTTAAAAAAATATTTGATTAATCGATTTAACGGGAAAAAAATTAACGAGTGTTTACGCTTCACGTAGATACATTAATCGATGAGTATATGTTATAGGCAGTTCCAGCTTTCCTTTATTCTTTCACTCGACATAGGAATTATCTAGGTTATTTCGTTGAACCGTCATTAGACTAGCTTTATATCTTATGGACAGCAACGAGTTTCATAGCCGACATATTTATGATTTTTATTGTACAGAAAGTGATTCTTTAGAGAAGAATACGGTATTTACATTTACATCGTTTACATTATTTGTATCATTGACAACAGTTACGCTGTTTACAGTTATCCAAAGAGGAGAGGACAACGCGTACTAAAGTAGGAGATATATAGTAGCGTGATTCAAGTACGTCGACATGTCATGAAAAGACGCCGGTCAATATACGTGAAATTGCGTGATACGGAAACGATTGGTTCATTCTTCGGTTCGAGTCTGAATTCTGCGACCATAAATTCCATGAATGTGGGATCGTGTGACCCTTGTAAATCCAAGTTAAGGTCATCACCGAGAACTTCGACCATTTCAGCACCTTGTACGGAATATATACGTTAAACTGATCAACGTCTATGTTGGGAAAGAAGAGGCGTATAGCCTGAGGAAACTTGCAGTCTACGAATTCGTGATCCATGAAACGGGCCTCGATCATCGATTTCTCCTCTGGAAGTAAGGACTGACCATCACCAGGCTTGGTTAATGCAGATGACAAGATGACATCAGCTTGTCGCATCACTTGTACGAGCGGGTAGTAATGTAGCGGCTGTCAGATATCGCTTATAAATCTGTATCTGGCAAGCGGGCGATAGTTGACGAAGATCGCCGGTAAATACCATGTTTATATCCGCAAACGGACACCCATGATCATGCACAATCTGCTCAAGTCAAACATCTCTGTCCGAGGAGAGCGGATCCGATCATACTGCATTCGTCGACGAAAACGATGCGAACATTTGCGAACGCTGTGCGAAACGCGTTCAGTGCTTTCACTGGGAGGCCCTTTATCTTTTGCGAGTTCCTGATACGAAAGACAGCGTGTACAGTGGATCATCCGGTATATGTATAAATAATACATTTTTTGCGTTTCCATGGTACCATTTTATAATAAAATTTCGTGTGACATTTCGTGGATGGACAAATTTTTGGTATAACCCTTAGCCATAAGAAATATTCATGTCAAAAAAAAAAAAACAAAAAAAAAACTGAGCACACTGACTAACAACAAACACAAGTGCCAATAAGTAATTTACCATAATATGAACAATCTATACAGATCTCCCGCAGGTCTTGTTAATGCAAGTGAAATTACGTAATCTTGTACATCACCGGTAACAGTACGTGGCGTAGACAACCAGTGTAAGGGAGTGTTAGGGCTGAGTGTATTTATCTAAAAATCGTATCCATATGCGTCCAATGGATATGTGTATCCGGGATAACTTACAATTCAGTTCAGGATTCGTGTCCGAAAAAATAACGAACTTACCCTGCGCTACTTTACATATTAGACAGTATCTAGACTGCGAGACGGTTTTCGTAACTGTCGAAGTGTCGGCGTTTATTTATCGGGAACGAAGCTGTATTTCATTTCCTTAACGAAATTTTCAAAGTTGGCGAAAAGTTCAAAAAAATGCGAAAAAACAAATTTCTTTGTTTTGAATTTAGTATTGTGTAAATGTAAATTATAGTTATCTTTAAGTTAACATACGAAATCCTTAGCGCATGAAACATCATGCTTGACTGAACTTGTTTTTGATAATCTTCCAATTTTAGTACTCCATTTTTCGAAATCCAACTTTATCTTTTATTCATTTCTTTCTCGTTTTCGTCGATTTTTGTAATAGCCTTTTTCAGCTATATTTGCAATTCGTTGCATTTATTTATCGCTCGCGTTTCAATCGGATTAAATTTATTAGTGTTGTTTACCACCTTAAAATCTGCAGCATTATTAGAGGACAATTTCTTTATTCTTTCCCGAATTTGATTAATTTATAGTTGCAAGTTAGTTTTTTTAAAGTTTTTCTTTTAATATAATATTTTATGCAGTACAAATTTGATTCGCGAAACTTTACAATTAATGTTAATACAGCAGACGCCTTTGTAATCCATTAAAAATTTAACGCGACCCAAGGGTTAAGAAACGCTAACGGTTATTAAACCGAAAAATCCGGATTAAGCTAACCAATCTCGTAAAAAAACAAATTCAAAAAACTATACTGGTGGAAATAAATAAAACTACTTAAATATTTTTCAATTTTCAGAGATGAGACAGCACAGATAAAGTCCAGACAGAACGATTTTCTCTTTGTTTTCGTTATTTGCATGCGGATATGATTGATTAAAAGATTATCTTACGTTTGTTTTAGTTTACAATATAACTGGCACTCGTAAAGAATAGACGATCAAATTGCCGATGAAACATTTTGGTGTAGAAACGGAAATTCTAAGAGAAAACAAGAATGTGGTAATTTTTCGACAATGAAAGGAGGTGCGTTAATCGAGTATAAAAAATAATGTTCTATAACTATTTACACTCGCTACACATCATTTTGATTAAATTTGCGACTACGTGATGATACTAAAATTGAGTCTTTTTTCGGTAATATCAGAAATTAGTAATTTCTTTAAAAATTTAGTAAAACATGTTAAATTTTAAAAGATATATTAAAAGTCTGGAGAGAATAAGAGTGTGTCATTCGTAACTATTACGAAACCAGGTGAGTAAAAAAACATGACACAATGATTGTATTTTCAAAAAATTACAGTTCTACAATTTCTGTATTAGAGAAAATAATATGTACTAATGAGCTGTTGCGAGTGGTACAAGAATTGCGTCATTCACATAATATAATTTGTTACGTAAATTAAATATAAGCAAAAAATTCAATATACCGTAATTTAAACATTAAATAAAAGTTAGAATTTTTTTTTTACACCACTCCGGTCCATTGATCATTATTGGCGTTGCCACCGTTTATTATTAATTTATTTTTACTTTGTGTAACAAAATTTATACTGTTCACCACCATTGAAGTATGGCACCATTTAGATAGTTACTTATAATAATTTATCCGTCTATATACTCGTATTTAAATTATTTTTAAGGTTTATTACTTATCTCCGCTGAAGCAATGACATCATTGATACCCCTACCTTTGAGGAGAGCCTGCTTATACTATTACTAAACAACAGCTCTGATATATTTTCATGTGTAGGTAAAATACAGGTAACATCTGCAAATGTTCCAACAACCGCGAGGTTTATAGTAGGGACATTCGCGGTATATATGGAATATAGGAGCGGCCCCAATATACTTCCTTGCGTAACAGACGTTCGTATTATAAATTTATCTGACAACGTTGAGTTAATTTTAATTCGAAAAAATCTGTTTGTCAGATATGACTCGAGTACTGAATAAACATCATTGTTAATGCTACCTTTAAGTTCAAATAGGAGGCCATCATGCCACACTCTTTCAAATGCTTGCTCCACGTCCAGAAGAACTGCATTACAATACTGCTTCCTTTCGTATGCCGCCGATATACGATCTACTATTCGACGAATCTGCTGGATCGTAGAGTGTTTAATACGGAATCCAAGCTGGTAGTTCGGAATTAATTTATTGTTTGTTACCGATTTCAGCATTCGATCATATAGTAAAATTTCGAATATCTTAGAACACTCAGCAAACTTATGGGCGTGTAAGAAGAGGGCTTGGCTAATTTTTTACTGGGTTTAGGTATCATCGGAATAACAGATTCTTTCCATGCATCAGAATAATAACCAAGTCGTAATATCGAGTTATATAAATATATATATATATATATAGATTAACATTAGAATAGCTTTAGGTGGTAACCTTTTTATTATTTCACCTGTTATTTTATCTTTGCCAGGAGCTTTTCTTGGCCATAACTGGACAATTTTCCTTTGTACCTCCCTTGGAGTTACATGTTTTGTAGATAGCGTTAGTTGTGTTGGCGCCTTTAAGAGCTATAAGTTAGAATTTAAAAAATAACACTGACTACTTTCAAATATATTTGATCATCGAAACTAGTAAATATAATTTTTTGAATTTAAACTATTTTAATATTTTTAAATTATAATGTATTGACTGTTCATAAGTACTTAATTAATGATATGCGAGTATTAAAACAGCAGATCTTCACCAATATATGTGTAATTATGAATTCACAATCACTTTGGGAAAAAAAACTAATGTTTGGTGCTTATGTTTTAGCTGCATTACTTATGGCTTATGTGAAAATATTGTGATATGATGTACGATGGGTATAAGTGTTCTGTAAATTTTATCAACTAAACGGTACAATTTAGTTAGTGGGAAACATGGATTTCCAAAATTATTTCTACATCAATATAAGAAATCCGTTTAGGGCTATTAGTAATTTCATGCAAGAAATCCAGTTCTCCATTATCAATTTATATTTCTCATGTATTCATGTATACCATTGGCGCACCCAAGGGGGGTGCCACGGGGCCATTGCTCCCCCCAAAAAATCTTCGAAATCTTAATTTTGTTTTACTTAAATAAAATTCGTATGCTTATCTAATTTGTGCTTATTACAAACATAATGTTACGTTTCTTTTATTATTTTTTTTTTTTAAATAAAATTCGTCAGTTTTGTAACTTTTTTAAAAATAATATTCGTTAATTTTGTAATTTTTTTTAATTTTTTTTTATTTTAATTTACAAACCACGGAAATAGATGGGTACTTAGTCGAGGTACCGAATTACCACCCCCTAACTCATCTTCTAAATTCTAGCCCGGACCAAAAAAAAATCCTGCGTGCGCCTTTGATGTATACGTTATATTAGAAAATACATTTTTTACATAATTATAGTTTTATTCAATTACTCATTTCTTTTAAATATCAACCTATTTTCATTTCTTTTTTAACAATTATTTAGGCTTATCTACTATAAATATTAATCCAGTGCAAGGGAAAATTGGGGCTTCGAACTCGGCACTTTTTTGGCCGATAATTTATCACTTAATTGACCACGCTGTATTTTCAACCTGTTGATATCACGTAAAGAAGGAAATGCAGAAAGTTAAGCTAAAAATATTTTCGTTACATTTTGTTCTGTTTTTTAAATGTTCTCTTTAATTGTTTTTCAATAAAGAACATGAGAAGAAAGCGAATTTTATAAATGAGGGGAATATCCATAAGTCGGAACGCAACTATTATTTCAATAACTGTTTCTATTTTTCCACGAGGCATAATTTTATTGAGGGTTGTAATAATTAATGGTAGCGAGGTAGTCTGGTGGAGTAGTTAAAGTACTTGGCTACACACGGATTCGAGACTTCGTTCCGGATTCAAGTCGCTTCTAAGTTTTAGCCAATCCGAAATAATTTGGTACCAGAGAAATCTAAAAAAGTAAGGATGGCCAGCGGAGAGAAAGGGAGCTGTGCCCTCTACTCCCATTAGTGCGGTTGGCCTTATTACATTGTGAACCTTAATTTCACGATATCCGACATTCCGTCCAGGGTATGGAACTTACTTTTCTTTTTATAATAATTAATAATAATTTAATTTAGATAAACTTCGGTATTTCCGATAAACGTACTTCGGAAAAGTTCTATTGAAAAAAAAAGAATTTTTTCATTTTTTCATTATAAAGTTGTATTTTTATGCAAACTTTTTGAAAAAAAAAAATGTAAGAGTATGTTAGAACAGAGCGTAAGGTAAAAAAAAAAACAAAAATCATCAATAAAACCACTGAAAAAATGAATAACGTAACGTAATACGCTTTCAAGCGGCAACAAAAATATTCGGACGCGTACGTAGATCGAGCAGTGTTGGGTTTTTCCATGAGACATCGATGCGCGTTCATCGGGGGTGAGTCATTTCATACCAAAGGCAACCTGTTCAATGAACCGCCTCTGATCGACATTTGACATTTTACATTCGCGTTACGTTCGGTTTAAAATTGATTAAAAAAAAAATGCATCGTAAAGGCAATAACTGGTCTTTTGAGCAACGACAATTGGTGATTCGTAATCATAGTGAATGATTTTCTGTTCGTAAAATTTCGATGTTATTAAATATGAGAAAAAGCACTCTCGGCGACATCATTAAACGTTCCGAAAAAGAAGATCGACCACAAAAATTGTCAGCACGTGATCAGCGGTTCATAATGAGGCAGGTAAAGAAAAATCCAGCAATTAGTGCGCCTGAATTACCTACGAAACTACTCGAAAGACTTAATATTGAAGTTTACCCATAAACGATCCGTCAAACAAAATTAAAAAGAACGGCTACAGTTCGAGAGTCGCGAGAAAGAAACCTTTAGTCAGTGAAACAAATCGAAAAAAACGTTTCAACTTTGCAAAGGAACATGCTAATGGTGATGTAAATTTTTGGAAAACTGTAATTTTTATTGACGAAAGTAAATTCAATGTTTTCGGAAGTGACGGGCGTCTAAAAATTTGGAGGAAACCAAATACAGAGCTTAAAAAATGCAACCTGAACGCGACAGTCAAACATGGTGGAGGAAGTCTTATGGTGTGGGGATGTTTCGCCGCGTCTGGGGTCGATAACTTGGAGTTTATCGAAGGTAATATGTATGCGGATACATACGTCGACTTTCTGAAAAGAAATTTGAAATGTAGTGCCGAAAAATTGGGTCTGGAAAACACTTTCAAGTTCTACCAAGATAATGACTCTAAGCATAAATCATACAAAGCGCGGTCCTGGCTATTGTACAACTGTTCGAAGGTCATGAAAATACCACCTCAATCACTGGACATCAATCCCATAGAAAATTTGTGGGACCACTTGGTTCGAAAAATTCGGGAAACAAATATTAGAAGTAAAATACAGCTAAAAATAATTATCGAGCAAGAGTGGCCAAAAATGTCATCCGAATTTACAAAATTTAGTTGAATCGATGCCCAGGAGGATGAAATTCAACAGAAAGGGTTACCGACAAAATTTTAAAGGTGATTTTAAAATTGAATTTTTGAGTTTTATCGAAGCTGTCCGAATATTTTTGTTGCGCCTTAAATAGACTACTTTTATTTTATTTCAAATTTCCGCTTGTTATTATTATTGTGCATCGAAAGTTTTTACTGTCTCTATTACCTAATGCTCTGTTCTAACATGCTCTTACATTTTTTTTTTTCAAAAAGTTTGCATAAATACAACTTTTTAATCAAAAAATGAAAAAATTACCTAGTGTCCGAATATTTTCGTTACTCACTGTATATCGAAAACTACTTTCAAATGCATAGTGATAGTGGAAAAATACACAAATGTGAGACTTTTTTACATTTTTAGAATAATTTAAATTAGGAAATAGAAAAAAAAAAAAACCGTTCTCATTGAACCGCGTGAATATTTTAAATTAAATGATAGAGTTGACATTATAGCTTTTTATCATCTTATTTTTTCCTGGAGTTTACAATGAGGCCGCGCGTGTTGAAAATCACTGTTTATAAATTGAAATTATTTAAAATTTTTCTCCTACAAATAGTTTAGACACTTCTCTTCTTTAGAACTACCTTACAAATTATATTTACTTAATAATTATATCATTTACAGTTGTTTATTAATATCCGGATTATGAAACTTCAAGTTCTAAGTCCGAGTAGAAACAGCCAGTAAAAGTTTTTTATACATATATAATTAACTGGAAGTTTTAAAGAATATTTATTAATTAACACCGGGGGGGGGGGGGGGGCACCTTGGCAAATAAATTACATTCGAAACGGAATTATAGTTTTAGTTGAATTAAAATTTTAATAAAAAACACCGATTCGATATTTCTTTTGTTAAATTAACTAACTATTAATATGAAATTAGTAATCTACATTTTTATACCGAGCGTAGGAGTTTAATTTTTTAAAAGTAAGATATCATGGACTATTTCCTAATCTTGTCTATAATTTGGTCGTTGCATTTATGTTTTAGATAAATTTTCTTTTTATTTCATTAGCGGACGAACTACCTATATACGTTTTTTCCCCTAAAAACACATTTTACAGTTTTGTAACACATAAAATGTTATTAGCAATAAATGAGCAATAGACGAAAAAAGCTTTCAAAAACGTTTTAAATAACGTTTATTTATTTTGAATTATTAATCTACGGACCTTTTGGACATGATTAAAAGGAACAGCTGTACTGATTGGAAGAACTTCGTTAATAGTTCGCCTAGTTTAGGCAAGACATACGAAACTGTCCAATCGTCTCTACCAAAGTATGCCTTGGTATAATAATATTACTTCTATCCCACCTAACTTAATTCGACGTTTTGTCACTACTATCTGCAGACTTCGTTCAGGTCATACTAGAGTGCGGCTTAATTTTTTCGATGGTAACCATTTTCATTCAAATTGTAGCGATCATGTAAGCACAGCGTATCGCGAGGATATCAACCATTTGTTATTCAGTTGTGAGGCTGTATCTACGGATAGAGTTCTCCTTTTTGATCAGCTGATGTGCTGTGGTTTATATCATCCGTTCTGCATTTTTCAATTACTTGTTTGTGGTGATCACACATTGTTTATTCTTTTTTCATTTATCAAAAGAAATGGAATTGCAATTTAAAAATCCAATCTTTTTTTTTTTTTTTTTAATTTTATTTTGTCTACTCCGGGCGGAGTAACTACACCATTTCTATTGGCGTTATTGTTGATTATCGAGCTTGTTTCATCGAGCATTGTGGGCGCTGCTCTGCAGTTGTGGCCATATTGCGAGATGTGATCATTGTTAATTTGTATTTTCTTTTTCTTTCTGTTTCCTTAAATTTCATCTGAGCATTGTGGACACTGCTCTGCAGTTGCGGTCATATTGCGAGATGTGATCAATGTTAATTTGTATTTTCCTTTTCTTTCTGTTTTCTTAAATTTCTCTGAGTATTGTGGGCACTGCTCTGCAGTTGCAGCCATATTGCAGGACGAAGTTACTTCCTTTATACTGACCAGCCAGTATGTATAAGTAAGGTTTAAATAATTAGATAAAAACAAGATAATGTCTTCTTACTTTTTCTTTTTTTTTTTCTTTTGTTTTGTTTCCGTGAATTTAGTATGATTTGAACGTTAGCTTGCTGGCCAAATGAATTTATATTGTTCAGGCCAAAAAAAAAAAAAAACAGTCATTCCGCCCATATCTTCAGAATTATTTGTTAGTTAGATCTATTATATTTGTTATAAAGTTCTTTCAAATATCTTAGAAAAGTTGTTAGTGGCAATTTCCTGATGTAATTAACCCTTTCTTTTATCCATCGGTCGTAAATAAAAGTGTTGGCACCTGTAGTGGAATCCTGTTTTTTTATTTAAATATTATTAAGAAACAAACTTGGATTTCAGGGAATTGTCGAAACGGGCTGATAATAACGACTTCGGCATTGGACATTAAGTGATTCGCCGTGTTAAGTGCGATAACAGAATAATCTTTTTAGAATACATTGCCTTTGCATTCTGGAATTTGTTGTTTTTGTTTTTTTTTTATCGTGCTACTATAAAATAATAAAAAAAAACTTTTCAGAGGCTATGGATATTTTTCGAATGAGAAAGCCTTTTGAACGATGTTCTTTTTTTTTTTTTTAAATCGATCGTTTTTGAAAACAAAGCAGTTTCTTCTTTATTGTTGCAAGTGCAAGTTGCTAGAGCACTCGACTTCCGCTACAGAAGTCTCGAGTTCGATTCCAGGCGATGACAGAAATTACGAAATAAATAATTAAATTAACCGCTAATAATCACGTTTTAGGCAATGACAAACATGCATGCAAACCGTCATATACGCGCTAACTGATGTGCGTTAAAACAGACATAAATAGGGGTCTGCATTATTGATAAATCGAACATTTGCACAGTAGTCAGTTCGAAGTGTAGTCTTTTGCGTGTATACTCACGTTTTGCATATAACAATTACTATGAACATTACGCCTATGTCTGTACAGCTAGAATGTACGAATAGGTGTTCAGAAACTGGGGTATATGGCACTAAAACGAAGACGTGCATTAGCACCGCAAAAAAAATATAAATCTCTATACGTGAAAAGAAATGGTTTCTTGGAAAATCTTTCTTTTTATTCGAAATTTCTTGCCTTCCAATGAAAAGGCATTATTGTAGAAGGAAGTTATTTAAAAATTCTATAAAATTACCATTTCACCGACAAAATTGTCAGTATATTAGTAATCAACATTTAGAGTGTTCGTGCGCAGGAAGTAAAAGTTTAATTTTCACTTTTTAATTTATTTTGTGCGTAGAGTGTTTTTTTTTTTTCTTTCGACCCGGAAATATCGTTAAAAATATATGTATGAGGTAAATGATATTTTCTAGTGACCTAACCATGTAACATTTTGAAATAATTTAAATATAAAACGATAACTGCATAACAGTAAAATAATAGACCGCATAGTGTTCACCATAATCAAACAGTTTAAGATAAATTAATTTTCCAGAAAAAAAAGAAAAAAAAAAATTTTTTTTGTAATTTAATCGATAATAATTAATTCTAATAGTGCGACGAGTTTTGTTTTCGCGTTCTATCGTTGCGAGATTTATCTCTGATTATCGATCTTATTTCGTGATTAATCGCCCGCGGTTGTTTCAATTATTACACTGATCGTCTGAATACCGCGATAGTGGTAGTGCGATAAGTTTAAGCAATGCCACAGTCCGGACCTCCGCTGCCTCGGCGGAGTAACCACAACTCAGCCAGCAAAACAATACCCCTAACTACAATCACAGGTATGAAACTAACATATCCGGCAAGTAAACAGCCAACAACTACGACAAAAACAAAAAACCCTCTTCTCAACGCGATTTACCTACAGAAGCTGGTGGTAAGATCGTTTCGAGCAATAATCAACATACCAACACAACAACACACTCACCCGCAGAGATAAACAATTAACATCGACTGATAATAATTACCGATGAAACAGGTCCGTTTAATATTAAACAAAGTTTAAACTGTAATTAAACTTACGCACGAACACGGCTCTCAAGTAAACGAATCGAATATAAGAAAGTCTTTTACCGCTAAAAAGCAAAATATCTACCGCCAAAAATAAAATATCTCCGTTAAACGATCTGATTAATCACCCAAGCGACCAGCAAGGACTTACGTTCCCCTATATCCCACCCCTGACGATCTACGATTATTTAGAGTCTTTAAAAAATCAAGTTGGAGAAGCCCTCGATATCACTGCAGCAGGACGAATTTCCCAAAACAGATTAATAATATTTTTAAAAACACAGAGCATTACTGATAATTTCTTCACTAATGGTGGAGAAATAAACACATAGACTCCCAAGTAATTCAAGCGAAGAGATTGCCTAATCCATGCAATGAATTAATTTTATCGAATGTGTCCGCAGCCGTCCCCAATAATAGAATAATTTCGTACCTAAACACGATACTACAATTGAAACTGCTCTCACCGATCCCGATACTGCGGTTAAACCCATCCAATGCAATTAGTTTTCGACGTCAAGTCTACATAGAGCAAGTAAACTGTGAAATAATTCCTGAATATGTGGACAAGTGGTTATCGAGAGCACCGTTTATTCTTACAACTGGAGAACCATATATGTAAAAATTGCAATGGAAAATCGAAAAAGTCAAAAATCGGCGGACCTCACAAATGAACAGACTGGTAATCAAAATGAAACTATAATAAAGATTTCCGTTTATACTCCCTTAACGTGTGAATCACCTGTTGAAATGGAGATTGAACAGCCATCGTGTACCACAAAACGCCCCCATCAGACTACACCGGACGAACCGGAAAATAATTACGATCACCCGGTAAGCATAAATCCTGCGACGAAGAAAATAAATCTGATCTCCCCTAGTCAAGACAGCTATCAAATGGCCTTAAAGAAGAAAACAGTCATAATAAAAAAGATGAAGACCATAGTCTAAGTATAGACCAAGCAGAACAGACATCCCAGCCTAAGACAAAACATATGGAAGAACCTCAGACGAGTAGTAAACCTAAGTGTATTGTGAATAAGACAGACCAAGTTAACACGGAACATAATATCCGAAATAAATCGAGTCAACGAAACAATTACACAATGATCTTGTAATTAGAACGTGCAAAACCATTTATTACAGAAAACCAACCATCATTAATCATGGGGTATGAATAGTTTAAAAACTTTATCAACAACATCATCAATAATACCGATTACATTAACTTCGCTTCTGATTACACGAAGTATAAGGAAAGGCTGCTTTATATAATTATGACAATGAAGCCATATTTAAATGGGAAAAGCATAAAAAATAGGTGCACGCGTATTATTAATAGGCTGTCGACTTCCCTAGAAGACTATTCAACCGACGAACAGAGTGAACTAAACTCGGTCTAAAAGTCCATGTTACCTACAACACCTTTTAAATACGGTCGGATATATCGATAGAAAAACATATTGAAAAAATCGTGCAAAAATTGTTGTCCCAAAATTTTACATAATTAAAATAATACCTATGTTCTGTTTATTTTATTAAATGTATTCTTTATATAATTTTTTCGTAAGTTCTTTCATGTATTCGAAATATTTTGATCCAGATAAAGCAACAAGTGGTAAGAACTATAAAATTATTTTTAAAAATACGTACATTTTATCACGAAGGAATTAAAAAGAAATTATTTTAAAAATACGTACATTTTATCACGAAGGAATTAAAAAGAAATTATTTTAAAAAATACTGATATTCTGAAGTTTTTTCACTACATCAAATGTACTATACTTTTTCAAAACTATCTGATGTGTTTTAATACAATTTTTTAAATGTTAGGGTTTTTATTTTTTATTTATCGCAATACAGAATTTTAAATGATTTTTGTCTCCCTTTGTTTGTGGAAACTTAAAAAAAGTACCCTTCAAATCACATGTGATTCAAACGAATTAAAGGTAGACTGACTTTTCGAGTAAGAACAATCAATAAATTATTTTTCAAAAAAGAAAAACCATAATTAGTAAGCTTCCAGCGAGAGCTGTTATATAAATGCAATAGTTTAAATTTCTGTTAATTCCTATTTTGAAATATAATTAATCAGGCGCAATAAGAGCGTATAGTCAATGCTAGACAATAAATTTTTGTTAAAATAAGTGCAGAGTTGTTTGTTTTTTTTTTGGTTTTTTTAAAAATATTTATTGCAGTATTTCTGAAAATAAATTAACCATTTACGATAGCAAGTTGGTCAAGCAGCCGTGTTTCGGTTCCAATGGGATTCGGTTTAATATCTCGTTGCCGCCTATTATAAATATCGAAAATTACCGCTAGCGCTGGATTAACAGAGAAGGCTACATGAATTTGAAGAAAATAGAAAATTACAAAATAACTTGAAAATATGTAAAAAAAATGAGTAATCTTACAAAATTACCTAGAAAATGTATTTTGTCAATGTAACATGTATTATTTTGGTGCAATCCTCCTTTCCGTCACACTTTCTTCGTCTGTCTTCTGGATTTCGTTTCCTCAGGGAGTGAAGTCGGTCGCATATTGCACCCAGCACATGCACAACCAAGCAGAGTTTATTCTGTGAAACGTGCACTTAAATGGACTACCGCCGCATATTGAACTAGCCTACGCATAGTCCACGCGTGGGTTTTAGACTTTTTAGTTGTTAAAAATTTTGTTTTTTCATTATCTTTCACATGCTTTATATACAAACAGGTGGCCGTGGGCTAGACGTGTGCTGGGTTCAATATGCGGCGAGCTTAAGACGAGCGATCCTACCTTCTCTTTGGCTAGCAGATCGAAATGTTATTATTTTGAGCAGCGGGGTCAGTGAATAATCCAAATTTCAATTAAACGGTTCTTTGTTTTTTATTTTATTTTATTTTATTTTATTTTATTTTACTTATTAATGACATTTAGAAAATATTTCCGAAAATTTCACCTAAATATAAATAACTACTGCGGATGTAATTTTAAATAAATAAATCTCCGTATGTAACGTTAATAACAAACGAACACACTTTCGAAAACGTGCTGATGGAGAATGACCAACCTTTATCATTTTATTTTTTCGCCTTAACAATATTCTGTGTCAGGTACTCACGTGCGAGCAATAGCCGTGATATTCCATTTGCATAGGACAGAGACATTACGATACAAACAACATCATAGCGGATTACAAGACGAGTCTCGGTAACTGCTTCGCTGCTACACATTTGCGATAAGCTCAACACAAAAAATCGAATTCTTGTTAAGTCTGCTTGATAATTTTCAATAATTTTCGCGGTCATCATCATCATTTCCAAATATTATAACGCTAATTGCAAATAAATTGATAAGGTAGAATTTTTTACAGCAAATTACTGATCGCACTCAACGGATGTTTTACGCTCGCGTAGAAGTACCTTTGATAATTCACGTTTTTTAATTAATAATCTTTATAAGGAGGTCTCAATAAAAACACTCACTGTCGCCACAAAAAAAAACAAAAAAACATTAAATTAATACAAAAAATATTTATTCGACGACTGTAGAAAAATGCACGTGTAGAATTTTCAAAATTGAATAAAAAATTGCCTTAGCGAAATGTCAAACTTACTAATAGGTAAGCTGAACCGTTTCGTATATATCTTTTTTTTTTTTTTTTTTATAATATCCGCATTTAAATTTTTATTAAGAAATGTCACATACTGATCTGAAAGATACTCCAAAATTTTAACAACAGTTAAACATTGTAATCACGTTTCACATTCACTTATCAAATCTAAACTATAAACACAATGTTTTTGCAATATCTGCTGATTATGTGAAATTCGTTGCGAATACTACGAACGTGGTGGACTTCATAATAAAATCACAAGACAACTTACATGTAGTAAGGCTGCATTACGTCGCTGCGCTTATCAGTAAGATAAAAGAACTATAATTGTTTGTTTTGTACAGATTTCATTATTCGTTGTAGCATAGTAAATTAAAAACTTTCCGAATTATTTAGTGTCTCGATTTCCGCTAAATCGCCACTGTTCGTTTCTATTTTATCGGCGAATATAGGCGTAAACATCATGTTTTTTTGTAGGTATTATTTTAAAAGTTCCACCGCTACCATTTTGAAAGTAGAATGTTCCCTTTTTCGGACACAACAAAAACAAATGTCTCTTCAACGTTACCCAATAGATGAGGCAATATTCGGATTAACTGACGATCAAATACAGGTATTTTTAATATTTTTCCTTCAAGCACTTCTATTTATTAGCAAAATAATACAATAATTGTAAAATTAAAAAAAAAACAAAACACATACGTCTGCATTTAGAAAAAACCATATAAAATAACATACGATAGTTACAATCGAACTATTTTCGCTTTAACGGCTATCAAGTTCTTCTGTCACGTCGGTCTTTCATTGGTTCTGTCTCTGGTTCGTAATTTAAAATGCTTTTTTTTTTTTTTTTTAATTATTTTTTTTTTTGAAATTTCTGTAGAGCACATCACTAAATCTGTGATTGTCGTTCTAAATACTTTTTATTCTTTATAATCAATAATGTGAACTACTAGAGGGTATTGCGGATATATTCTCGATAGTTCGAATGGACCGAAACAGATTAAATTCATACGCAGAAAGTTTAACTGTATTAATTAATTAATCGTATTGATAGGGTAAATTACGAAAGGAATCGAGAATCAGGTACGGAATTCAAGCATGGGGAATGGCTAGGAAAACATACGTGGGGAAAATAAGTAAACTGCAAATACGAATGCTTGAAATTAATATCGGATCACAAATACGAGACAGAAAGTGAAATAATACAAAAAGAAGACGTACTGAGGCTTAAAGGAATGTACTTATTCATAAAGATATGAGAATACATCATGACATAGGTAAGGAAATAGAATTGGAAGAAAGAATAAAAATAGAATACGGGGGCTGAGGGAAAACTATTTATATTTCGCCGTTAGCTAAAACAAAGATGGAGAAGCAAACAGACAAATACATTATAACGCAGTTGTTAAATAAAATGCCTAAAGAAATAATAGAGGAGGAAAAAAATAGGGGTGAAATAAAAGAAAATAAAGGAATGGCTACAGAAAGAGGGAAATATAGGAACAGTAATAATAAATAGGAGAAGAGGATACGGAAATAGTAATAAACAAAAGTGAAAAAAGGGAAAGGGAAAGAGACGGAACAAAATAAATAAATAAAATAATAAAAAATAAAAATAAAATAAATAATAGGTATTAGTTATACCTAAGTTAGAGAAATAAAAAAAAATAGGATAAGTTTGTAATAAAATATTTGCCCGGCGATAAAATTGTACAGTATGTCAGTAGTATAATGTAGGCATATTTAGATGTAAGAAAACTCGTCGATAATATAGCTTGACGAGGAAATGTATAAATATTAATAAAAATATATATTTTCAAAAAAAAAAAAAGAAAAAAAAAGTAGTTGTATTTTATTTTTTCAGTATATTTCTCTAGTTACACTATAAGTGCATTAAAAAATAAAAAAAAAAAAAATATATATATATATAAATAAGTAAATGCGAAGTAGGTTCGAGTAAAAGTGAATTGAATTATTGCATTAAATTAAGTGGTAAGACTTTAGACAAATGAATAAAGAACGGGTTCATTAGGCGTAACGTATGGTGTACGAAATTATATTTTGCATTTAATTTTTTAGCACCCGTTCACGGTAAACATTAATATAGCACTGCCGATGATAATTTTCGATATTCTCAATACGCACCGGCGACTACCGAACAACCGAATTCGATTTGAACGAAACAGCGCCATTGCTTAAGCAATTTCGCTGCGGCGCCAGTTCCACGTATATCAACAAACGTGTAACATAATACCGTTTAAATTGAAACGTATTTTCATTTGTAAAATGCAGCATATAAAATTACACGTAATTACATTTACTGAAAACTAGCGGAAAAGGTATTACAGGTTTTCGATTTTACTTAGGCTAACACACTACGTGAGACTAAATTTTCAATAAACAATTTTTTTTTTAAAGATGTTTTTTTTTCAGTTGAAAAGTTTATTTTTGGTGTACATTTCTAACTTTTAAAATCTTGGGTACCGCTTCCTTCGGGTTGTTCAACGCTAATTTTTTCGAGAATTTTTGTCGACATAGGACATTTTTTTTCGAGAGACGCATGATTTTGTTCCCCAATTTATAATTTCTCGAAGGAAGGTTAACTTTTTATGTACCCTCATTCATGTTTTTTTTTTTACCCTTTATTCATGTTGATCGATATTGATCTTTTATAGATTCCTGGTTATTTGGGCGTTGAGGGTAATGAGGTGGGCGATTCCTTAGCCCGTTTTCAGTGGTAGATCTTTAGGCACTTTTTCTGCTAATCATGTTGTTCTTCTTTCCACAGTCGCTTATTCCATATTATGACTCGACTCCTATTCTTCTTTATTTTCTAATTCTGCTTCCGTTTAACCTCTCCATTCAGCCATCTCTTTCTCCTCGCCCATGGTTTCCAGATAATTCCCCTTCGGCTATTTGTCGCCTTCATTTGAACCATCTGTCCTGCACCGTTTTCTCGGTTTCCATCTGCTTTTACTCTATTTTATTCTTTTTACCTCAATTCCACATATTTTCCTTGAGATCTTGATATTATGTTTTATTTGAATATTCGACTTTTCTTCCGATTGAACAACGATCGTCTTTCTCTATACTAAAACTCGGTATCCCTACTCATTACGGTGCTTCTTACATTCTCTGTTATTCCTGCCCTTGAATTTTTTTTATCCTCTATCCTTAAACGTTTAAGAATACAACGTTATTTTCTTCCGTTTCCCATTTATTAGGCTGATGTGCTCGTTGAAAAACCCATAAGAAAAAAAAAAAAATTTTTATGTAGGATTTAAAAAATGAAGTCAGAAAAAAATACTATGGTTGCATAATATATATATATACTAAAGAGAAAGATATAGTTACAACTAAAGTAAATGGTTTCCGAAGAAAATAAATGAAAGTAGTGAGATCAATGACGTACTGACTGGTGGGGAACCTTCTTATTTTTAATGGATTTGTCAACATGGACATTGATTCAAGATCTTTACACGATAGCCAGCAAACAAGAATCAAGGGCTTGGATAACACAAGGAGAAGGAAGGGAGAGAATAAACGAAGTATTGTATGGTACCGTTTGATAAAAGCGAGGAGTAAAAAAGAGTTCGTTCAGTTAAAAGTAACAAACAAACATTAAGTGACCGAAGTTATAAATAAAGTGGTCATTTGGGGGGGGGATGCGATGGAAAATAAGGATACGGCACGGGGCAAAAAACGGAAAACCGAAGAAGGGATCAAACTGGGCAAATCGCACAGAGATTAGAGCGACACGTAGAAAGATAGTCAAGAAACCGGGGAAAGCGAGAAAAGATAAGATGAATCGACGAGAAAACGGAATCCGGGTTAAAGAATGAGGAGCCGTAAGAGTTTGGAAGGAGCAAAAGGGTAATATAGGAGAATGAGAAAACGGAAAGAAACCCACCGGAAGAGGAAGATAACCGAGCGAATGAGTCAATTAACTCTCATTTCCCTCGATTACTCGGCATGACCAGGAATCCAAAAAAGAGATCAGTTTGGATTAAGCGAGAATGGAAGAGATCGTGAATCGTAGAGCGAATAAGAAGGATAACGTAGTCGGTTACGTGAGAAGGAAGAGGAGATGCGATAGCTTGCAGCACGCTTTGAGCATCCGACAGGATAAGGATATTACTAGAGACAAGTGAGGATGTGACAAGAAAGAAAAAAAAAGAGGGCACGCAGAATAGCAGTGGACATGGCACAAAAGATTGAGCAAAAGGAAGGAAGTTTAAAGGAGTCGAAGTTATTTAAGGACAAAAAAAGCTGCGCCAACCGCATTAAGAGGTTCCTCGGAGCCATCAGTGGAAATCGAATGATGAAAAGTATTTGTAACATCGTTTAAAAAGGAAGAAATATTATTTTGAATAATCTTTTAAAATAAAATTTTAGCATAATGTATAATTTAAATAATTATAAATATTAATATCGTTTATATAACAATGTGTTAATTCCATATAGAAATCCGTGGTTCTCTTTGTTTCCTTCACTTCGTCGTTCTGTTGTTATTTCCGTTATTCGCTTGCGCTCTTATAAGTCATACTTTATTATCTTCCTCCCGTTTTCGTTTTTCGTTGGTTGCTTCTCCATATTGTCCTCTCCACCCGAACGAAGAATATGTTTGCGATACGGATCGTGTGTTTATTAAGTGTTTATCTCTTTCTGCTGAGTGCTTTGCTTTCTATTCCATTTTATTGATACTCGGTCTTCCTACTCCATATTGCGCCTCTTATGTTCTATCTTTCCCCTCTCCACAGATTATTCCTAATATTTGTTTCTTTCTCTTATACCGTATGAAGATATAATTGACTCTTTCCTAATTGTTTCTGAGTAAAGATCCCCGGTTGACGAGCCCAAAAAAAAAAAAAAAAAATCCATATACTGGTTGCATAAATACTATATAAAAGCGCCTTTTTATTGTATTATTATAACTAAACCCTTTTTCCATTGATATCGATTTTAGGTAAGCTACTAATGGTAATCATAATATTTAGCGTCGGAGAGGAAAAGGAACAGATTATTAATCTTTCTGTTATGTAGTGCAATTTTGGCAAAAAAAAAAAAAAAAAAGGATCACAGGCGGCTAATTTATCTAAAAGTATATTGAAATTAAAATTTCAAAGTATTACAAGAATAGAGAGGCAAATAAATCTTTTAATGTTTCTACGAAAAAATAATAAATAAAAATTTCTAATGTTATTTAAAAATCTGTCTTGATGTGCGTCGTAAAACATTTTTGTAATGAACATTTAATTTCGAGCAAATCATTAGAGGTTCTATTCTCAAATATGGAGAAACAATAAAGTGTAAAACGTTCGAAAGTAAAAAAAAAACAAACTATATTAAAAATGCTAATAAAAAAACAGTTCAGGAAAAGTTAAGACGTCATATTATTTTGCAGTAATTTCCTACGAATTCATGATGCTATATGAAACCTGTTGAAAATAATTTCCGTTTATATATTTATTTAATTGAAACTATAACGGTAGAATAATGGATAAGCTAATTGTTTTAACTTTTTTTTTTCCATTAGCATGAGCCGTGTGTAACTGCATAGGTTATTACGGCACACGGCAATACAAAAAAGGTTACATTTATAAACATTACTTTAATCAATTTTGTAAATGGGGAAAG
Organism: Icerya purchasi; assembly: GCA_039619475.1. Lineage (NCBI taxonomy): Eukaryota > Metazoa > Arthropoda > Insecta > Hemiptera > Monophlebidae > Icerya > Icerya purchasi. Next base: position 290,888,440 of record CM077115.1, on the reverse strand, counting down.
ATAAGTAAATGCGCTGATTTTCGAATTATTTATTTTTGCAAAGATTTGCACTTTTCTGCACCGTTTTTCTTTCTTCAACAACTGGGAAAATAGTATTATTATTATTATTATTACGTTTTTTAAACGTTCGAGTAATTATAAGTTATATAATTAAACTTACTTCGCTCGTTTATCGATATTTACAAAAATCATAGTACGTGTTAGAAAATGGAACAAAATTAACTTTCACGACATCGGAAAGCAATCAGTTTTGTGAAATTTGAATGTGTTTCGTTTTTGTTTTTTCTTAAGTACTAGATGGAAGAAAATGTAAACGACTTATTCAGCGAGACCCCAATTTTGCGGTCATATATCGTGATTAACCGTAATTATCATTTTTTTAAAGCGACTCGTTATCTTGTTTTGTTATGCGTTTCATATCAGTTTAAAGAATAAAAGTGTTACAGCGGCCACTTTGATCTCACACTTCCATCAGAAAGCGCTTTCTTCATTTCGCAACACGTATATATTCTACGTAAGTTTTAGGTCGGTATTTTATTTTCAAAAAAACCAAAACATATCAGTAAGTCAACAGTTTCCATCTGCGTGATTTAATCAGTTGCGTTGCGAATCGGGCGTGTTTGAAAATAACATTTTAATCAATATTGTTTTTCGTCGTAAAATTTTTTCATATGCGAAATGCATCAAAGGGGAATCAGGCACAGGTGTAACTAGTTCTGGAATTTTATCATTTTTTTCGTTATTACCAGAAGAAATTTTTCTCTAAACATTATTATAAAAAAAGGATTTTTCACACAAACCAAACTTTATAAACTTCATTTAATGTTGTAAAGAATGACGGATGAAAAAAACTTAAACAATTCAGAAGGGCGTACTCTGCAAATAGAACGTGTAAAAAGTGAACTCAAGCCGCCACAACTTGTATTAACGGACAAACATAATCTATTGTAACTGACTTATGAAAAATATAGAAGACAAAAAACGCAAGCACATAATAGCGTCTATCTATGAGGTCCTTGCAAAAAACCGATCTCTCATTCCGTTGCTTATATGGATACCGGAACACTCGGCATTTTGGGAAGACAGAGTAGCGAAGGAAACAGCACTAATGCGACCTATCCCAAATATAAGGGGACCCCACTATTAAATATTTTAAATACAAAACTTTCATATAGATATGATATAAAACAGGTAAAACAGCTAGCAAAACACATGAGAGCTTCCTTTTCCTCTAGGACTTTTCTTACATTTTTCTTCCTTACGTCTATCTCCCTTCGGACTGATAGTTGTACTAGTATCAATCTATTTTGACTCTTTTGTTATTTCCTCATAGTAGTTCTGGCCGTCTCCTTCTACCCCGAATAACTTTCCTAGCGACCTCATTTTCCTTTTGTCCTGTGTTTTTCTTTCTTGATGGGTAATCGTCCGCTGCTGACAGGCCCAACAAATTTGTAGAAAAGAAGAAACTAAAGACAAGTGGGTTAGCTCCAGACCATCACACCTTCGCCTCATCAAGATAACGTCTATGTATAGAATCACTTTCCTTCGCTTCGTAAAGACCAGGCTGCTCTGTGTCTGCTTCACATTTCGGGCACACAGGATATTCATTTTGTCTGGAATCTCCGCTCCGCTATGCTCCTCATGCAACATCTCTATCTCTGTTACTTATTTTTTCGTCCTATGCCCATTATTCCAAGACCTGCGGCTCAAACATAAACTACCTCCTAACCTTAAATCTCAAATCCTGCTGCTATCATATCCCTTATATTATTTCTTAAAGAGTCTGGACTAATTAAAAAATATAATACCAATTTTCTGCACTTCTAACCAAAGATGCTGTGCATGTTGCGGTAAATAAACAAAAAAAGAAAAAAAAAGAAAAAAAAAAGAGAGTCCACATTAAAAGAACATTCTTTACCATCAGAAAATTATTATAAGACCCTCGTCGACACATAATAGAATTAAGAGATTAATATTTAAATTTTTGTTCGTGAAATTCTACAAATTAAAATATTACTTCAAGACTTAGTCAGTGACGTGCGTAAGCGAGTTCAGAGATTAGAACCCTCCTTCAAAGTAGATTCTTAAACAATTTTTCGTAACATTATTTAAAAAGGTAGGATATTATCATTAATAATTTTTTTAAATGAAATTTAAATGTAAAATTTTATAATTGTAGACACTAATATCGGTTACTCGTACCAGTATGTTTTTATTGTTCCTCAAGTATGCATTGTATAGATATGATGGGTAAAAGAACCTTCGTATATTATCGTTATGATTAAAATATCCCCCCTCCTACCAGAGCTGAGTAAGCTACTGGAATTAGCTTTGATACCAGATTTTTTTATGCCATTCAGTTTGTATAATAATATGTAATATGTCTAATGCTCGAGACAATACAAAAAAGCTACAAAATTGTAAACGTAGCTTTTATGTAAATATTGTACTGCGCATCGCGATTATTCGTGAAATACCAGGCTCTACGTAAACAAAATAAGACGAAAACATTAATGAGCAGATAAAAAGAAGAATGGTTCGAACGGAAAATTGAATAAGTAATGAAAAATTTGATTTTACTTATTTCTTTCCGTAAATTCGTACCTCTTCTTACGAATGTTCTTTAGGCAAATTCATTTCGTATAACATTTTTCCATAATCACGCTCTGTTAAAACCATAATTTCGGTTTTTGATTTAATTCGATTACGTTAAACCAAATGCAACAGAATAACCAACTCACGCATGTTTACCCACCATCTAACCAAATAGTTACGCAGCACTCTTAATGTCGTCAAAGTATTAGTGCAAATCTGTTGAATTACGACTTTTTTATAGACAGCTTTCCAAATTTAATTTATTTGTTTTAACTATCGGACATGTTTAAAAATTATTCCTTAAATCTCGTATTACGATGAAGTCCCTTACTACATCCAAAGCTTCGCTTAGATTCGGAAACATTACTGCGTATGACCCAATCATAAACTGCCAATTCCGTATTTAGGTAGTAAATCATTTTTATTAAATGTATATTATTTCGTTTAGGGGATGAAACATTTTGTGAACAATCAAACACGAGCGGTTACTAAAATTACGTGAGAAATTTTAAGATAAATTGCAAATGGCACAAACCGGTTTCAAAAATAACGCAACTTCCCTACAAAATAACAGAACTGCTAAAGATAAATGACTTTTGGCGTTTAGTCGAGTTAATTACTTAAACTTGCAATGTTATTTTTGTGTAGCTTTTGTTCCGGTTATTTACCTTATACTATCATTATATATGTAATGTTAACTACGTGTTGTTAACTTCGCATTTAAACGCAACACGGAAGTAACATTAACAGTCAATGATCAACATCTTGCATTTATTATTATAAGTATCCATTTAACATATTAATGTAATAAAATAATGTATAATTATCTATACATCAACTATCATTTATTTTATATATCAGTATATATCTATCAAAAACCCATTATATATCTAAAACATAAACAATAATCATGTCACAGCTACTTCTTAGTAGAAGCGATAATTCTTATTATTACAGTATACAGTTATTTCGCCGTGTTTGTCGTATTATAAAAGTATAAACGGTAATTTCATTTATATAAACATATATATGTATATATAAAACTCGGCCACTTTGGCCTCGCAAGAAGCTCTGTCACTTGACCCTTCTTGCTTATATTTCTATCTCTTTCTCTTCTATACTTTGTATAAAATTATCAAAATTTACAACATCATTCTTACCGGCATCGATACAAAAAAATAACATAATCACAAAAATCCTATCCCAACATTTAACTTTTGTTTCATAAAATTGGACATTTTTTCTAATGGAGACCGGTCTAAGAATTACGTTGTAATTTTATTTATATATATATATATATATATATTAAATAGATACCGAAAAAAATTACGAATAACTAAATGAGTAAATAAGTGTACTTTGAAGACGTCAATTTTCCGCTTCGCTAAAGTCTTTAAAGAAGGGTACAACCTTCAAATTTTTTTTCGAAGTATGTACCATTGTATTAAAAAAAATTAACCCATTCTTTCCTCTTTCTGTCCTATTACCATTTTTTCATATTCGTCTTGTGGAAAGCTCTTGCAAAACTTGCCCGCAGCTTTCGTATGAGCGCTCTCTAGCTAATGGGTTGCTAAACAAATTTACTTAATCGACGGACCGGTAGGTAGTTTGGTCGTTCATATTGAAGTGAACTCTCGGTATCTGTAGGATAGCCTGTGTATATTTTACATTTTGTTATTTACAACTGTCATGGATTTATTTCTAATTTTAATTACGATAGTTATACAATATCAAAAACTCAAAAAAATTATTTCTTTCTATCTTAATTATATAAATTATACATAAGGGACTTTATGAAGATAAAGAAGGGCTAATCCTCATGCGTATAAACATTTTAGCGTAAATATTTGAAGATCAGTTCTCGACTGAATGCGTTATACGTTGATTCCATAAATTTGATTTTACGATGTCGGATAATGAATCTGAATCTAGAAGAAAAAAAAAAAAACAGGAACAAATGAAGTGCATAATTTGTGATGGTTCGCGTGAAAAAAGTGCAGTGCTCTCGCCGCGAGATTTATCTTCTTGGTCGGTTTTTACGTGATGCCGCTAAAAAACGAAAATTTACTCCTATTCTGAATGTTTCAATTTTAATTGAAAGTGACCCTTTAAAAGTAAAATATCACAGAGAGTGTCGCGCCAGTTTTAGTCATCCAAAAAGTTTAAAATTACCGGTTGAATCCAGCACACCTTCTGATGCTATTGATGAATCAGGACCTTCTCCACAATGTACTAATCCGCTTCTGGTAATTAGAATTGTCTTACCACGTGACACTTCACGCAATGTTGTCTATAAGAAAATTTGCATTTTTTGCGACAAAGATAGCAAGTACGTAAAAGATAGTAACACAAGTAGTAACCTTACGATCAGACGAATTACTGAGAAATCTTGCCACAGAAGGACAAGACACGAAAATTTTGCCTGTAACTTGCAGGGATATTGTGGCAGCTGAAGCCCATTTCCATAGGTCACGTTATAGAAGTTACACTAGAAAACGGCCATTAAAACCAAAAACTGTAGATCGTGATCTCGAAATTGAAAAATTAGCATAGTGAGATTTTCCGAGGAGCTAAAAAAATATAAGAGAAGATGTGAAAACAATTGACGGTGATCAAATTGCTTGGCCTCCGTCTCCTTCTGAATTATATTCCGAATGTACTGAAGTACCACACTCATTGAATTATTTTCTCGGATGCTTGCTTAAAGGTACATACTCCCAAGAATTACGGTTTATATTGTCTATTTTACAAGATATTATTTATGCTATTTCGCATGGAAAAATCTCAACTCCGAAACATATCTTACTTGCAATGGTTGTAATATCATTAACAGCTAATGTCAAGCTTGTTTCAATGCTAAATCGAGTGGGTCACAGCTGCAGTTATAACAAATTGCTTGAAATAGACGCGTTATTATGCCTACATAAAATTACTTCAGTTGAAGATGGCCACATTCCTTTGCCTTATAGTATCCACTAATATATTAAATTGTAACAAATACAAGTATAGCAAATTTAAATGTATAAACGATTATATTACTTCGGAACGTTGTCGGGCACAGATGACCAGCTAAAATTTATAGAACAACACAAAATATATTAATCACAACAAATTCTAAATGATCACATAGTTTGTGTTGTTTTACAAATTTTAGCTGATCATCTATGCCCGAAAACGCTTCTAAGTAGTATAATCGTTTATACATTGTTACCATTTAATATATTTTTATATTTTAACAAGCTGTGTGTTAAAGAATTCTATAATTAACATTAATTTTTTTTTATTTATATTTTAGCTGAGAAGTACAATATCAAATTTTCTTCAGAAAGAACTTGAGCCGTTCGCATCCCAGATTGACAAAGAAAACGACTTTAAACAATTAAAGGTACGTGCCAAGTATAGAATGCACTAGTACATAGATTGCATAATATAGGTAAAGAGAACAACAAACTGTTTATTTCAAATTTTCGCAATATTCAACATGTATAAATTCGTATAATTATTATTTAGATTACCGGGTGCGTATTAATGTTAATGTCGTACTCGCTGCAGTATTTCAAAATTTCAGATAAAATTCCATTTCTCATTTCGCAGATGCACTTTCTGTAACTAGTTGCTGAATAAACTATTTCACGCATGAGTACAGTTCCGTATTAACTCTATATTCCTTGTTTTGTTTTTTTTTCATTACTTTTAGATTCCGTTGCTCAAGATATCTATTAATGTATACACGGTTTGAGGATATAATAAATTGGGCTTTAAGTCGGTTTTAAGTCAGAGTAGAGTAAGATTTAGATAATTCTTTGTTCGATTTTTCCGTTAAAAATTACTTTTGGAAACAAAATTGATTCGTTTGATTTGGCTGCAGTCGCCACTTGCAACAGGCGAAAATTACCGACACATGCAATTAATGTAGAGCTTAAAATTAATTCGAAGGTATTAATATCGTTCTAAATTATTTATTCGGTCATCGCAGTCTATTTTTAATTTTCATTTCGGCTTTTATTCATTAAAGTTTGAAATTTTAGCGATTATTAAATTTTTTAATATCGAACAAAACTTTTCCAGTTATTACTAAGTTTAAAACTAGAAACATCTATGTTACCTAGAATACACATAATGTTTTCAGTGCGGATGAAGCAAATGTGGGGATACCCGGAACGACATCGAAATAATACGACCCATTCAGAGAATAGTTAAATGTAAAATTTCAAAACCGTAAACTGGCATAATTTGACAACTTTTGATTTCATATTTTAAGCTTTCATATCACTTCCATTTCTCATATTTTTCTCCGAAAAATCATAATAATAAATTTGTTTTACGATGTTTGCTGCATCGTAGGAATTTTATATATAGTATATATATATATATAAATATATTTATTTTTTTCTTTTCGAATAAAAGTCGTAGACACACAACACATACAGAAGAAAACTATATAAATAATTATATAATTTTTCGAGTTTGCGGAATCTTAACACACACAATGTTAAAAATAACTGGTACGATTTTTCTCTTTCGCGATTATTCTCTGTATTGCAGACATTTTGGAAGAAATTAGGAGAGCTCGGAGCATTAGGCATCATTGTAGCAACGAAATATGGCGGCACCGGAGGAACGTACTTGGATAATGCCATAATTATGGAGGAAATATCTAGAGTTAGCGCTTCTATCGGCTTAAGTTATTTAGCTCATACGGACCTATGTGTCAGCCAAATACACAGGCATGGCACGGAAGAGCAGAAAACAAAGTATTTACCGAAAGTGAGTACATTATTGTAAGGAAATTTCGACTTTTTGTGTGTCCGAACCTAATACTCCGCCTTCATCTAGGTGCATGCTTGTTTGTAAATAGGAAAAATATGAGAAAAAAAAAATCGAAAGATATATAAAATCATGTTTATCAATAAAATTATGATACATAATTATTCGAAATTAGAAATTATAAAATTAACGTAAATGCATTAGTTTTTGCGTAGGAATTAAGAAATTAACACGTTTTAATATTTAAACCTTACAAGTTAAAAACAAAAGTGGAAGTATTTATTCAAACTGCCGATTTTTCTCTTTGCGATCTATACATGCAGTAGTAGGCAGGTATGTTTAAATTTCGAATTATAACACTTAAACGAGTTTTTCCGATAGCGATAGCATAATTAGGGCTGAATTTTTAGATGACTACTAGTAGCAGTGAGAGTGCCTTTTTCGTTTAACAGATAAAAAAAAACAGGTAAGTGTGCGGATAATTTCGTATTAGCATCAAGGGGTCATAAATGTCAAAATTCAGATCACTATTCAAAAGTTGCTTTTACGTTGTTGTTTTTTTTTTTTGGTAGCAGTTTTAACTGCCCACTTGTATTACATAAAACATAGATTTCATGGTATTGACGAGGGACATTAGGACCTCCGTAAAAAAATTCAGGAAAGTAATCACAGAAACATAGGTTACTAAGCATGTTAGTTGATAGTTGAGTTTGGAAAGTGTAAAGATTAAAATTTTCAATACAGTCAGCAGTGAAGGATCCTTTCTCGGCTTTTGCTTTGTGAGGTAGAAAGTATTCGGAGTATGAGGAGAAAGAAGATACTTTGGAACAGAACTTTGGAAAATTGTTTGCTACAGACTATGGATCTGCAAATAAACCATCATTTATTAACAGTGATGAGGGAGACGATGAATTCGGACTCCTTTTAGAAATTTAATTTTCTTCCACGTGGTACTTGTAGGTGTAGACAAAGAGATAGAATTAACAAAGAAGTTCCAAGATTTACGTTTCTTTGTGCAAATCAAAAGCCGAGGTCTTGACTTGTACTTTTTGAACATCCCGCGGGACAGAGCGGGTTCATCTTATGGAAGAGAATTCGAGAATAGTGGCTAAATCTGCAAAGTTCATAGCGTTTATTAATACATTTGGATTGTGTTCAGGACGAAGAATCTGTGGGTACTACGATTTTCGATTTATACACTATCCAATTTGCTTCTCGAAAAATATAAATGAGCTGGGGTTTGTGTAAAAATATTACTAAAGGAAGGATTAGGTAAATAAGTAAGAACCGGAAAATTTGTCTCAGGTGTGAAGTGATGGACCTATCCATGGTTATGAACTGACGCAAAAATTCGGCTTTCTTGCTGTGAAACGTCGCCAAATACTCCACTGAAACATCTTCACGACGCTGTTTTTGTTCCATCATGAGCAAACGCGGCACCCATCTTGCGTGCAGCTTTTTCATGTCCAAATTTTTAGTCACTATGCGATATACAGCACTTTTTGAAATGACTATCATGTCTGTTAGTTCGCGCACTTTCAGTCGACGGCCATTCAATGACAATTTATAGATTTTCTACATCCTTTTAGGCACGGACACCTTCATTTGGTCGACCACTGCAAGTTCGTTTTCGCAGTTCGTACGGCTCCCTTTAAACTATATCACCCAATATTTTACGGTTGTAAACGAAGGGACAGACTCCTCCAGAGTAGAATCAAACTCGGCTTTCATACCGGTTGCACCGAGACAACTTAATTTAAAAGTATTATATCACATAACGACGACCAAATTTTTCTATGTTTACAAATTCACTAAGAACGTTCAATATTTACGACTGCCAAATAAATACTAAACAACATAGCGTCTTCAAATTTGAAGCATAAGCTTTATAAGGTGGTCATTTTCTAATATAGTAATATTTTTCAAATAACTGCCGCCCTCTATCTGTCGAATCGGGTACTTCTGGAACTATCCTCGTAGACACTGGTTTATAATTTTACGTTATTAGGTTCCAATAATTTACAATTTAAGTTAATAATATAATCATTTTTATTCATTTAAAATACGAATATATATAAGTATGTTAATACATACACGTATATATCCATCTTATAAAGCTGCAAGAAAAAAAATCGTAGAGCTCGTTCTATAGTAGCTAGAAGGTTAATTTTTTTTTTCAATCGACGTATTGTCTTCGTGAGATCATAAGAAAATTATAAACCCTTTAAAATTTTAAAACTAAAAGGCCCAAATTTTAAAAAATAAGAAAAATAAGTTTTTAAAAAAAAATTTTAAATAAAAAAAATAATAATTTTTTTTTAAAGATAGCCTTTTATTTATACACTAAAAAGTACAAAATAACTTTATTAGTATGCGACTACCAGAAACGCATCTTAACATTAGAATCGGAAACTAGAAAATATTCTGGAAAATAAAAGCGGGGGCCACAGATTAATAATTAAATATTAATATTATAATACATCTTTTTTATTTTTTAGTCTGGACTTTTTACTGTGTATTTCGATAAAAAACAATAAATTTAGAATTGTATTTTATTTTACTTTATTTTATTCAATATCTTGATTATAGGACATTTACAGAAATTTGTGTTACATTTTATTATTAAATAATGGATCGCATTCTTTCAATTATATTGTCTTTTGTTTTTCATACAATACGTACGGAATCCTCAGCGCATGAAACACAATGTTTAACTAATAGCGATCTTTCTATTGATATATCAAATAAACGAAAAAAAAAAAAAAATTGAAACTTTTGAGCTTTCGATGCCCCAAGGGTCCGATTTTAAAGTTGGAAACCCAAATGTTCCAAATTAAAGAAATACACAAAGATCCGCACTTTTTTAACCTTGTTCAAAATTTTTAGCTATAAAGCAGAGCTACAAGCGGGAGGGCTACACGACATTTTTTGTGCTTTTTTAAACTTTTAGTAAACTTCCAGTAGAAAATGAAATACAAGATTGCTCCCAACAAATAGTACTCTTTCCGACAGTATATCATATGCCCGGAAAAAAAAATATTTTCTTCCAAAGGTTCGAGCTTTCGAAACCCCGAGGGGCTAATTTTAAAGTTTGAAACCTAGATGTTCCAAACCAAAGAAATATACATGCATGTACATATTTTCAACCTTGTTCAAAATTTTTAGCTATAATACTCGCGTCGCAAAGAAGGAGCTACACATTGGATCTCGCACTTTTTTGAACTTTTCGTAAACTTCGAAAGTTTCATTAAAGAAATAAAACATAGTTTTGTTCTCGACAAATACCGATCTTTCCAACGATATATAACATGCCGGAAAAAAGAAAAAAAAAACATCCAAAATTTCGAGCTTTCGGCGTCCCGAGGGCCTAATTTTAAAGCTGGAAACCCAGATGTTACATAATATTGTATTGCCATCTATAATAAGCATTTCTGCAAAAGGAAATTTTTTTAATTCATCGGGAAGTAGGTGAATAATCGTTCCCAAAATTCCCCTTGGGTCGGCGCCCCGAGGGTCTAATTTTGAGGCTGGGAACCCGGATGTTGCATAATATTGTATTGTCATCTATAAAAAGCATTTCTGCAAAAGGACATTTTTTTAATTCATCGGGAAGTAGGTGACAGACAGAGCGAAGGACAAACCGAGTTAAATAAAAGGCTATAAAAAATTCCTCAGCCGGTTCTATATGAGTTATGGTATTGATTTTCTTTTTAATCCGCGCACTCAGGTCTCTAAAATACGGAGAAAATATGAAATTCAAAAAATTTTAATATTAGAGGACCAAAATTCGGTAAAATACACGCTTAACCCGGCGTCATTGTGGCGGCCAAACAGAACACGGCCGTTGTGGCCGGGTATCTAATACCCATGTACATTATTATACACTGAATCAATCTTATGTCAATATTAGTTTTCTATATTAGAGAAATAGATAATTATATACATTATTTATGAAAATTAAACATTTATTTATTATAAAATGAGCATATAATCATTGAAAATTGAAAAAAATTAACATTTTTCTCCTGAGATAAATTTGTTAAAACCTAACTTAGAATATATATTCAAAAACAAAAAATAACAACAATTTAGGTAAAAAACATAATATTGTTTTTTACACGTTAACATCAAATTATGAATTATGTAAAACGAAGCTTATTTATTACTTATATACCAAGTTAATCGCTATAGAGATCAACGCAACTTTGGCATACTGGGATAATGTGTTGCATTCAAATACGAGTCCCCCAAATTTTGAAAAATAATCTAAGCGTACAAGTTCTGAAATGATTGGAATGATAGCCAACAGTGACTTAATATATTATTGCTTAGATTCTAATATAAAAAAAAAAAAAATCTTCATTGCATTTAAAAAAATAAATATTGTTAATATCTTACTTTAAAAAGAATTAAGTTTAACATATTCTCCTCACACGTATTACCCTGTCAGCGAGTTCGGTTTTTCAAGTATTTTAATCTAAATTTCACTTTTATTATTGACGTATTCAAAATATATGTGAACGCTGCAGTCTTTATGAAAATTTACAAAGTAAAATAATTTAAAGTCCGAAGGAACGGGCCAGCGAGACCAATCCCCTAGTATATATGTATATATATAATAAGTGTGTGTCGTTGTGTGAGTATATGTATGTATGTACATATATGTAAGGACACATTAATTTAACACATATTGTTCACAAACGTAATCGTTCAAAATTTAAAGTTATGTTCTGGAGATCACATAGGAGCCTTGGCTATGTCAGAACCGGAATCCGGTTCAGACGTCCTTTCTATGCAACTAGTAGCGGAAAAGTGCGGAGATTCCTATTTGTTAAATGGAAATAAATTTTGGATTACAAACGGGCCAGATGCTGATATTTTTGTGGTAATTTGATTTATTTATTTATTATTACAATTACATGTGATGATCGCGGATACATTTTACTATAGGTTTTTCTGTATCTCTCTTCACATCACATTTCAAAATAATCTTGAACTATAAAATAATTTACCTCTATTTTATAAGTATCAATCGAGTTTATGTTTCGTTTTAAATATAGTCTTGGTATATGCTTTATGGTATTTTAAGTTATTTTTTCATCATTAAACGAATCCCTATCGTACTCATAGTTAATATTGAACTCCGTTCTTATCTGTTCAAATTTCTCGAATTTCCAAAACGTGTGGTGTGGTGATTCAGTTTTTTTTTTACATTCTCTGCATGTTTCGTTTCTTTTCATTTCCTTACTTATTTTCAGCATGTTATCAAGTTTCTAGGTTTCTTTTAATTTTCTTTTTTCTATATTTCCTTATAACTAGGATTATGTTCGTTTTTCCTTCATTTAAACTCAGGCCAAACTTTTTGAGTTAATTGTTTATCACATTTATTTCGCTTTTTTTCTAATTCATTAATATCTACTAGAAGCAGTGTATTGCCGATGTAACGTATTAACTCAATATTATCTTGTTATACTATATTTTCATGTACATTAACCATTGCGATGTTGAATAGTGTAGAGGAAAGAGCAGACTCTTGAGGAACACCCGTTATTAATTTCTTTTGAAATATTAACTGTTATCGTAAAATCTTCTGTTTGTAAGCAAATTTTTCACTAATTCAATTAAACTGTTACTGACTTGATTTTTTTGTAAAAACCAGGTAATCTTCGACCACTTAATATTATCAAAAGCTCTACTTATGTCAAAGCTAATTAGTAGTATTAGTTTGTAGTTAATTTCGTAGTTATTATTTCTATACATTTATTGTTGCTGTTTCATAGACTTATTTTTTATATAACCATATTGATTTTCAAGTAACATGTTTCTGTCCTTGATTATTCTATTTATTCCTAGTTTAATTATTTTTTCATACATTTTACTAATATTTGAAAGCAATGATATTGGTCTATAAGCATTTAATGAGATTGGTTCTTTATTAGGTTTACTGATTAGAATGATTTTGCCTACCTTCCAGATATCAGAGAAAGCTGGGATTTTTAAGTAACTGTATAAAATAGTAGGTATCATGATAGTTGCTTATGATTTTAATAATTTTATTTGAGATTTGGTCACCACCATTTGTTTTCCTGCTATTTAGCTTTTTAATCATTAGGACTACTAAAAATCCATTCGTGTATTCTTAACTTTTCATTGTGGTGGGAATTAGAAAATTATTGAAATCGTTATCATCTATTTCAGGTAAAAGTACTTTGCTAATTAAGAATGTTCTGATAATAACTACAAGGTTTTCATTTTTAGGTGCGATTAAATTTAATTTTTCATACTTATACGTAATAATCTTGTAAGGTTTTACTCAAACTATTGACTCTTGATCAACTTTTTTCCAAAATTCTCTTTTGCTCTTGTTTATTTCATTTCTACATTGCTCGGTAAATCTTTTAATTATTCCACACAATATTATAAGTTTAAATACATTTCGTTGTTTTTTTATAGGCGTATTTTAATTTGGCTGTTTTTTTTTTTTTTTATTATTTTTTACATCTATTCAGCGTTTCATTCTTCCAAAATTGAGTCTTAATGTTTTTAATTTTTTCAGATTTGTGTATTGCAGATTTAATTTTATTCATAATTACTATCTATGAAAGTTCTGTTGTAGGTATTTCCAACTTGATCTGTTTTCCAAAATTTTCGTTTTTAAAGTAGTTCACATTTTAAATTTGCATTCATTGATTATTTATTATATTTCTTTTATTTAATTTAAGTATTAATTTTCGGTGTTAAGTAAGATTAGCTGCTTTCAGATTTTGTATCAATTTATTCGCGCTGCGGCTGGTTATAATATTACAATCGTTTTTCATAGTGAGATTATTAATTATTTGTTAAATATTCTTCAAAGATGTTTGCTCTTTTATTATTCCTTTGATTGAGTTTTTCATAAAGTGAAGGTCTTATATTGAAATTTCTGGTTAATACAATTTCCTCCGCTTTGTTTTAAATACTGTTCAATTATTGCTAATTTATTGCAGTCATTTCCGATAAGGGAAATATAGACAGCGTTCAGAGTAATCTTATTTATTTTAATATGTTATTATAACACATTTTCTGCTAATTCCTTAAATAACATTTTAAAAATTATGAAATACTAAACATAGAAGTATTCATTGAGAATCAAAAAATTCAAAAAATATCCCGACATGTTGGTAGAACAACGCTCTATATTCATGAGAATATTCCTATTAATGTGGAGCGTTGTTTTTATGTCGGGATATTTTTTGAATTTTTTGATTTTTAATAAAGACTTCTGTGTTTAGTATTTTTAAAATGTTATTTAATATAAGGAGAATTAGACTTTCTATTTATTATCCTTAATAATGACAAAAGAAACTAGAGAAGCATAATTGTGACTGGAACATGTTGAATTTAATGGCAGACTAAAAAAATGTGTAGTATTAATATAAGAAAAAAGAATTCGTCTCACGCAAGGGAGTCGGTTTTGTTTAATGTATAAAAAAGAGAGATTTTTGTATGGTAAATGTACGAATACGTACTTCTTATTCATATCATTTGCGTCTGATTTTCTTTTTCTCCCGATGCTTTATGTTTTCCTTTGCATCTTTAGCTCTTGTAGCTCACAATCATTTATTGTGATATGAACAAAAAGTCTTAGTATTCTCTGACAGATATTTGTTAAGAGCTTTTGTCTATGTTAAATTATGTACAGAGTCATTAAATATCGTAACTGTTACTTACATATACATCATGCGCGCTAACACCACATTTTAATATATATATATATATAAGTTTTACAGAATTCAGAATTAGTTAATTATACATTAATTAAACAAGGGAAGACATTTAGTTAAATGAAGCTAAGGTTTGTTCCTCGAGTTTTTGAAGATCATTAATTAAGACTTGTACTGATTGGACTAATGGATTTTTGGTACTATAGTTTTTTAGTGCTGTTAGACTAGATAGTGAATTAGAGCATATGACGTATTTGGTGTCAGCGCGGCCACATTTGATACGTTCTAAGGTTTGGCATACAGCATATAACTCACAGCTACATATTGAGAATTGACTAGGGAGCCTGGTCGATATACAGTTCTCGATCTCCGCGTTAAGTGCGCATCCTGCTTGGCCTTCTTTGATTGATCCGTCTGTGTATAGGAATGTGTGGTCCTCATATTTGCTTTTTTGCTTTCCAGGAATAATTGTTGGTATGTGTGGCTGTTGGTAACCGATCTATAGTTATGTGTTAGTTCTAAATTCACAGGGATTTTTTGAGTTAACCAAGGTGGTAACGAATGTTGAGCCCTTTGATAAGTTGGTATCAGCTCGGTTTTTAATGTGTTTAGCTGTTCATGCAGTCTGATTTTTAGTGGTTTTAGTAGTTTGAAATGGTTTTCATACACGTTGTTTGCTGCATTTTGTGTCAGGAAGACGTGCATGGGGTTGAAAGGTAATGCTTTGATTTTGGTAGCATATATAATAGTTCCATTCTTCGATATTCAAGAGGGGGGTTTCTTGGGCTTCTATGAGAATGCTAGCACAATTTTGCTGATGTACGGTATTAAAAATATGATTTTTTGGTTATCACAAAGTAATAATGGAAATTGTTCACCAAACTTTCGTTTTTATTACATAATACAAGTAAATATATTATTTCTAATTTTTATTATTTCTGCAGGGATTAAGTCTAGATTAGATTTCCCATTTGATAGTTTTTTTATGGCGTGTTCTATTTCTTATGTTATAACTTCTAGTTTTTCATTGACTATACCATTTTATAAATTTAAATTGCTTGCCTCATTGACATATTAACACGGTATTACAATAGTATTAACCTCATTCGCGTCCGCTTAGACTACTTAAAAGAGAGTGGACAACCGTGAGTTCATATTGAAATTCGGGAAGTTCATAAAAGTGAGAACATACGCTAAATTTACGATATTGAAATTGTCACTTCAAGAATAAGTTAATCACACCGTTTATTAAGAGCAACCGTTCCTTTACTTTTTTTTTTTTATTTTTCCAATTTATTGAATTATCCGTTACATATTTTGAATTTTTCACGAAATAATTTTTTAATCGATATACTTGAATACTTTCTGCACTGCTAGGTATATGCTAAAACAAATAAACAAGTCGAAAAGAAACACGGAGTAACTGCCTTTATAGTTGAAAAAGCATGGCCCGGATTTAGCACAGCTCAAAAGTTGGACAAACTTGGAATGCGAGGTTCTAATACGTGCGAATTAATATTCGAAAACTGTTCAGTACCGAGTAGGTATAGAGATTTGAAATCAGATTAAACTAATTTTCTTATAGCGCTGCTTGCACCACATTTATTGTGCATGTATGTATAAATAGTTAATTTTTGTTACAAAATACGTTTCTAATTGGAAAATTTCTGTTTTAAAATTGAAAAGGTGAAAATATTTTAGGCGAAGAGAATAAAGGAGCGTATGTTTTAATGTCAGGACTTGACGCAGAAAGGTTAATTGCAGCTGCCGGACCAGTTGGGTAAGTGTTGATATAAACGTGCAGTTTTAAAATTAAATGTGTTTTTGTGAAATGTTTAAAGTAATTTACTGTGTTAAAGATTCGGTTAATAAGAATAAAAAAATTTGAACGTAAAAGAAATTTATTAGATATTTCTTTAAAAATATTTTAAAAATTGTTTTCCGCTTAAATTTATCCATGTGTACACTTATACATACATATATGTATTTAAATTTTTATCAAATACATTTATTATCTATACTAATATATAAAGAGGTAGTAATGTTTGTAAGTTTGGATGTAGAAGGTAATCTCTAAAACTACTCATCATCCGACTTTAAAAATTCTTTCACCAATATTTAGAATGGACTTTCAGGGTGAACATAGGCTATATATTATCCCGTTAAAATAGAAGGGTTTTTCGTGGCGATCGATTTTTCATATTATCCCGTTAATCCCATTCAAATAAAAGACTACGAAAAAATGATCGAGTGATGGATCACGCGGGTTTTTCGGTTTTTTTAATAAAAGGGCTTTTCGTGGCGACCAATTTTTTAACTAAAGTCAATAAAAAAAAAAATGATCGAGTGATGGATCACACTAATAGTATAAATAGGTAATGTTTGTAAGTTTGGATGTAGCTGATAATCTCCGGAGCTACCCCATTTCAAAATTTATGTGATTTTTGAATAAAATTACTTAGTTGAGGAGAGTGATATAATTTTGTATATTAAGTTTTCACAGAATTAAACAAATAAAGTAATTTTTTAGAACCGTATTTCACGCGGGCAACACCGCGGGCACATTTTAAACAACGATAAATAATTTATTTGATTTGATTTGAAAGTATTTAAGTACTTTATCATTGAAAATGAAACAATTAATGTTCGATATACAAAATTATATAATCCAGAAAAAAAAATGTAAAAACATGATTATTATATTTCTTTTTATTACATTACCTCTTTATAATATTAGTGTGATCTATCGCTCGATCATTTTTTCGTTCACTTTAGCTGAAAAATTGGTCGCCACGAAAAGCCCTTTTATTAAAAAACAGAAAAATCCGTATGATCTATCGCTCGACCATTTTGTTCTCGATTTTGGTTAAAACATTGGTCGCTAAGAAAAGTCCTTTTACTTTTAACGGGATAATTGCCAGATACTGTATTTGTTAACTGAATTTTTGGATTTTACCGCAATTATGTCGAAATCACTTAAAAAAACGGAAAAACGAGTGTCACATATCGCTCAACCTTTTGAACACCAAGCTTACTTTCACGATCAGGCTTTCAGCATTACTGTAATTTTTTGTGTAGAGCGGATCCTGTTGTTCCGAAATTATTTTTCAAAGCGGTAATTTTCTCCGAGATTGACTATGGGTCTTTTTTCTATGGTTCGGCTGCAAACTTTAATCTGAAAAAATTACAAACACTTCTAAACATATGTTTGAGATTTATTATTGCTAACATCCGATCTTTTCCAGTGGCCAGTTTTTAAGTGAATACCGGCATTTTCATAAGAAGAAATACTTTAGCTAATAGGTTCTTAGTTAAAATTTGCAATTACCAGAGTCTCCTTCACTTTCGGCAGCTATTTTGGAAATTAACAATACTTGGAGATTTGCCTTTGTCAAAATGCGATTGTTAGCTAAAAAAATTTTACTTTATTATAGATATAGTCCCTATTGCTCCTATTTGTCTCCTTTCATAATGTAGCCTAAATAATTCATCTTTCGCTCTTTTTAATTAAGGTCAGCAGTTCCTGGGTCTTTTTTTTTTTTTGAAAACGTCGTAGCACCTCATCATTAGTCAATTTTTGAGTCCAGTCGATCTAAGCCGTCGATAAATCCACCATTCGAATGTTTCAATCTTTTTCGATGAAGCTGCCGTCAGATGTTTCAGCTGCCTATATTACTGTAGGCCATATGTAGCATCTAATCGAGCGTAGTTTTAATTCTATGCGCTCATAATATCATGACTGCACAGTATGCCTTTGCGTTTCAGGAATGCGTTTCGTGTTATCTCTGTTCTGTATTTCGTTTCCATATCCGAGTTTGCCTTTTCTGTAATCCAACTTCCTAAATATTCGAAGGATGAAACGTTTTCTATCTTCTCTCCTTCTATTGTAATTTCTTCGTCCTCCTCTCGTTTCCCTTCCCAGATATATTCGTATATTTAGTTTTATTAAAATTTATTTTGATTCCGAAATCATTCGCACATCTGTGTACATCCTGGATTAATGTTTGCAGACCTTCTCGAGAACTAACAATAACCGCAGCGCATCATCGGCAAATCTGATATTATTAACGAGTACGCCATTTACACGAGTTCCTTCCGCTGTTTCGGCAGCGACTGGTTCAAAAATCTGTTCCGAGTATACACCTCTACAATATCTATATCAGGAGTTGTTTTTTTTTTTTTGTTTGCTTCGTTATGTATCTTTCGTTTTGTTTAAATTTTGTATATATTATAATTGACGAGGCTTTAGAGTACTATTAGGATTCCGTGCATTATTTCATGAACTAAAATAATATGCAATAACTCACGAACGGTTTGACTTACAAATTTCAAAATTGGATCATAACTTACAATTAAACTTAAAACCATATCTACAACTTCAAGCTAACCGATTATTCTGGCCGGCAGAAACTTCAAAAAGTCCCTAAGAATATGTAATATGGAATTAAAAACGACCTCAAAAATCACCCTTAAAAAATTCATATCACCAGAAAATCCTTTAAGAGTGAAATTAAAAATATAAGACAAAACGCCAAAGTTCTTTCGTAAAACCAAAAAAATTACGGTAACAAATTATTTAAACCCCCCTCCCCGTTTGAGCCAAAAACATAAAAAAAAAGAAAAGAAGTTCACGTAGGTAATAGCCCGAGTAACAAAGTAGAGGAAACCAAAACGTATTTAAAAATGTGCATAAAGGACCGCTTCATAGGAAATTTATGGCCGAGTTTACAACTCTATATTGAGGCCCTGGGGACTCCAAAAAAGCTCGAAAGTTTTGAAAAACAATTTTTTCCCCAAGCATTTGATATCGTTGGAAAGGTTGCTATTTGTCGGGAACGAAACCGTATTTAATTTCCTTAAAGAAACTTTCGAAGTTGGCGAAAAGTTCAAAAAAATTGCGAAAACTAAAATGTAGCCCCTCCTTTGCGTAGCCAAAAAAAAACAGATTTTGTTTGTTTTGAATTTTGTATTATGTAAATATAAATACTATGGTTATCTTTTAACTTAACGGAATTTTCCGCGCATGAAACAGCGTGCTTGACTGAACTTGTTTATAAATAAATCGGTTTTTTGTAAAAATACGTACCCATACGCGTATAAAAATATTTTTTAACTGATAATCATTTCGAATAAAACACATTGATCATTAAAATTGCTTTCCCCTAATGCGGTTCTTCAATTTACAGCACTCTAATTAACCTCAAAAACCCGTATCGAAATTCTTGGAGCGGTTTTCGGATAAATCGCAGGCTAAAATTAAATACATACGCGTACGAACAAAATAAATCCACTGTAAAAAAGCGCAGATTCATAAAAGCAACAGAAATGATATAAAAGTACCGGACTAGTAATTATTTTATGTTACTACAGGATCATGCAAGCTTGTTGCGATATAACATTTCAGTATGTAAACGATAGAAAACAGTTCAATAGAAAACTAGTCGAATTTCAGATGATACAAGTAAGTTAAAAAGCAGCGGGTATATTTACCTTTCGTTTGAAGTTTGCGTTCATTAAATCGTTAACGTCTCTGCGGTTTGCCCCAAGTGAAAAAAATCGCACCCGGAAGATGATTTCTGTGCCTCGTGAAAAATATCGACATTTCTTTTTTACTATTATTAGTATAGTGCAAAAATTTATTTTTGCAAAACTGTGAAGACAGGAAGTTAAATATGTGTAAATTAGCGACTAAAAGTCACTAACAACGTTCTGGTGCATGTTTAACTGCATACATAACGACGTAATTTCCCTAATTGCGATTCAACGTTACCGGTATTATTATTTTGCAAAAGTTTTCTACCGATATAACTAAAAATATCAACTAATTTTGGGTGGAATCAATAGATTTCATTTGATTTTTTTTTCTCGCTGTCTAGTAATAATGTATCGATAAAATATTCGACAATTTTTATTATCTTAAATGTCTTACGTGAAGATTTCCCGGGAATAACAACATTTTACATTTTAATATCTGAAAATGCGCAGGAGAAAGTAGCCAACATGTACGTGGCGTTAAATGCATCTCGTTGCTATGTTTACAATGTATCGAGGGCTTTCGATAATAATCATCGGAATGGTAAAGACTGTGCCGGGGTGTTCTTATTCAGTGCGGAAAATGCTACGAAACACGCTCTACATGCTATTCAATGTTTAGGTATGTATTCGGTATTACTGCGATCGTACTTTATGTAGCGAATCTCTATCTCCGTTTTTTTACATTATATTTTCTCATATTTTCAATTTTGCGTAATAACATTTTTTTCCGAATAATTTAAAATCTGTAATTAAATATTATCGCTAGCTTGCGGCTTCGAGGTTAATTTATTTTGTAAAATTTTATTTTTACTCTTGCCGACTGTTTTTCTCACTGTTTCGCTATTATTCGATGCACGATGAAGTAAATTCGTGACGCTTTTTCGAGTCAATCGAACAGATGCCACTGATGTCTCATATAACTTGTGTAGACGGTATTTTTGTCACACATGAAAAAACTGAAATTACATCTGCCCATTTAAATTATCAAGTTTCGAAAAACTTAATCCAGGCACGTTTTTCCGTACGGTATTTTTTTCGATTGTGCGATCACCTTTTAAATAATACCAGTTTTAATATCTGCTATATATAATTCACATTTTAAAAGCGGTTTGCTATTTCTTCGCTAAAACAATATTGTCTTGAAATTTATTCTCACTATGTTTCCCCCCATCAATAAGCTACATTTTCCTTCTGCACTATTTTTTCTGTCGAGTCGATCGCCATCCTTCAGGCTATCTTTTTTATTTCCTTTTTAAGCGGGCTTTCTCAATTCCTCATAATTTCGGATTCTAAAAGCGTCCTTCAAGCCATCTCCTCCTTCACATTCCTCTGATAGTATTATTCTCTCAATTCGTTCTCTTACCTCCACTCTGTACTCATCCCGCTCTATTCTTACTGATTTTTTATGGATCCCCAGTCATTCCGGAATTGACGGCAATGGCGTAGCTGATTCTTTGGCTCATTCTGTTGCTCACCTTGATTCATTCCTTAACATCTATTTCCCTTCTTCAGACATCCTTTCCTTATCCACCTCCAATCACGCCAGACTTTGGCGGGACATTAATCCCTATTTTGTAACCGTCATTCGTGTTACCGTTTTATTCAGCCGATTCTTCATTGCCTGCCTTGGTTCCATTCTATTCCTTTCGGTCGTCGCTCTTCTATTGTCGTCTCCGCATCAATCATTCGCTTCTTCCCTCCTCTCGCTTTCGATTTGCTCCGTCGTCATCTCCTTATTGTTCTCTTCACGATTGTGATACTCCTCGTATACATGTGATGCTGATCACATTTTCTCTTCGAGTGTCCTGCTCTTCTTAATGTACGCTCCCTTTTATACGGCCAGCTCTTGACATTAGGTCTCCCTACTTCCTATAACGCTTCCTTTATCCTTTCCTTTCTTTCATCTTCCGTGGTGCCTGCACTGCTGTCCTTTGTTGTGTCCA
This sequence comes from Icerya purchasi, assembly GCA_039619475.1. Classification (NCBI taxonomy): domain Eukaryota; kingdom Metazoa; phylum Arthropoda; class Insecta; order Hemiptera; family Monophlebidae; genus Icerya; species Icerya purchasi. The sequence goes on along the minus strand of CM077115.1, from coordinate 290,865,897 downwards.
TTTCGGACCGCTTAGCTATTTAGCTTTTTTGGCTTAACTTTTCCTGTTGTTGGGTCAATGCCGCTGGCGCACCCACACAAAAAAAACAACAAAAAAAAACATACATTGTACTGTTTCTAAAATCTTTACAAACATGCTAGCATAAAGAAAATTTGTGTTAAACATTTGATTAATATCGACCCCGCTATATTTTTGTTAAAATATATACCGGGGTTAAAGGCATCTGAGAATTCGATACTATTTGTATTTCAGGTAACTTTTCAGCGGCATTTAACATTGCATCCTCTTCATTCATTTTTTAGTTCAGGTTTTTACGCTTTTTCCGAAATTTTCATGGTGGTCTAAATGCATCCGCGTGACCATGTTTATTTGCGGTTCTGTAAGTGGTTTCATTATCATAAACTATATGATAGGTTATGTTTTCGTTTTTTTTTTAAATTTTTGCGCTACATTAGAGAGCTGTTTGTTAGTATGAAAAAAATTTAAATGTCTACGGTATTCCATGGTCAATTTTCCATGATTATTAGAATTAGTCGGCATTTTTTAAAATACAATTGATATGTTCGATATGTTTACGATTTATTTATATCAAAAATGTATACATGGTTTTACCATATACAGTCACTTGATTCACTATATATGCACCGTTGAAATTTCTCAACACCCCTTTTTTGACTGACCTTTCCCCTCCGTTTTCTATTTAACTATATCCAACTATGTGGGACACAGTTCTCGATGTAGAAACTATCGACTTCCCCGTTTGGTACATATGAGATATCACTGCTTCAGTTCAGCTTGAAGAATCATCTGTGTTACGATGCTGGGGCGTATTATTTTCGGTTAAAATGAATTTTATGTGATAATGTATTGCTCTGATTCTCCAAATGAAGAGCTTCCTGGTTCTTTTTTCTTAGCTTTATGACGCGACAATTTAAGAAAAAAATTGTTAACCAATTTATTATAATTAATTTCAGCTGCAAACAGTTACAGCTCTCCGAAAATTCTTTAGACGGGGAGAATTTTCAATTGACTTTACACAACATCGTTTTTCAGTGGTGGTTTATACTATTTTGCATCAGTCATGTGCCGCAGTTGTGTATTTCTTTTTTTCAAAAATCACACGTTTGTTTATTACATTAGAGAAACAGATTTGTGAAGAGAATTAAATGATTTCTTTTTTCTTTTTCATCGATGTTTCTCCACAACATTATTCAATCTAAGCAGTTTTACACATATCCGGTTAGAAGTATCTTTTACAGAAGTTGTTAAAATAATCCGCAAAGGAGCGAACCATTTCAAACGGAAAACTTTCAATATTCAAAAAGTCATCATCATTGCCGTTGTCATAGTCGTACGTTCGAAACTATCGTTAATTTCATTTTATCGTTCGCTTTCCTCTGAAGACATCCGATCAATTTTCGAAAAAAAATTTTACTATTTCTAAGTTAGCGCAAAATTGTCCTCGGCATTCGATTCAGATCTATCAGAGCTAACAGAGTTGCCTTAAAATTATCGCATTAATAATTTTTCAGTTTTTTTTTTTTTTTTCTTTTTCTGTAGAATTATCCGGTTTACTTAATCGTAGCGGGTATTCTGATTTCTTCATTTGGTTCCGTGGCGTTCCCATTCGTTTGTTACACTTATTTCTTATAAATATCGATTTAAACCACTTGACCATTTTGATCATGTTTAATTTCATCATTTTTGTATATTGTACGCCTTGTTTCCTAAAAATTGTTGTTTCTCTTTACGAATCGACACACTTTCTTTTCCATTATTCAATCCTTTCTTTGTGTGCACAATAGACAATGATCCAGTTCACTTTTTTGCTATTTAGGCGGCAATGGTTACATAAACGACTTTAATACTGGACGTTATTTGCGAGATGCTAAGCTTTACGAAATTGGAGCGGGTACAACAGAAATAAGAAGAATGGTCATAGCTCGCGCATTAATAAAAGAATACGGTCCTTGAAAATTTTGTTCATCGTTATTTAGGTTAAAATATATTTTTTTAAAATTCCTACATTATCGTTTAATTTCTAAAAAATACACCTATTATTTAAATTTACTTTTTTCTTTTCCTCTTCTTTTAGTCATTATTATTAATTATGTAAATAGACTATCTATAAAAATTAAATTAGCGTGACCAGAAACAAACAAAACTAAATCTCAAACTCCATCTTGTACTAATACGACAAAATTCCTAATTGTTCGAGTTAACGAATAAGTCTGTTCGATTAAGTACAGTTCATTTTTGGCTATCCGTATTAAAATCGTTCTTTTTGGCTTAAATGTTATTAATCTGCGTTGACTGTACTGCTTAACGATATATTTTTCGTTTCCAAGATTTAGTATACAAATTAAAACATTTTAACTAATGAACTGCTTCTCATTCTCTCGGTCAAGTTTAATTCGAAAAGAAACGATTTTCTAAAGATGCGAATTTGAAACATTTATTCTCTATATTTGTTTAACGATCGGAGATTAATTCGATTAAAAAGATTCGCCATTTCGATAATGCGATTCAGTCGCGGCATTCCAGACAGCAGAGAATATTTTAAACAATTTTCACTAGGCGACATATTTATTATCAATTTAGGTTATAACACGAATAATAAATTAAAATGTTATTTCCTATTCGAAATACGTCCTCGGTTTTATTATTTGAGTTATTTATAAGAAAATGTATGAATACGAAAAAAGTAATACATAAAAATCGTTTAAAACGGCACTGAAGGTGTGTAGGGATAATCGTTCGTCGTTATATCCGATATCAAATAAAGCATTATAATTTTTTGATGTCCATTTTTTTTTTTTAAACCCCACCTTTGGGCATGTCAGAAACGGATCTTCGTTCAGAAACGGCACGAGGAAAAATGATCAGTTAAATGTAGATTCGGCCAGTTATTGATAAGATGAACTGAGGATAGGAACAACGGAGATCGAGACGGAAACGATAAGATATACGAAGCGTAATAAGGATTAGTGAGTTTGAGTGATAACAAATTGGAGTACAAAAAAGTGCGTTCGTTCACGAGGGATAGACATTCAAAGAGGATATGGTCAGGATCACAGACGGCTTCGTCGTCAGGGAATAGAGCGAGATGAAAACGAAAACGTGAGGAAGGAAGAAAAGTATGATCGAGACGTAAACGGATCATAGGAATAATAACGGAGCGGCGAAGCGAAGGAAAATCGTAAAACCAAGGCTGGGTGGGAAGATTAAAAATTAGATGGAAAAATTTAAGAGGAAGGTTGATTAGAAAAGGAAGAAACGTAGAAATCTGACCAAAATCTAACATGAAACATTTTACACAATGGGAGTAAATTAGAAACGGGAATTTTAGTGAAATAAAAGAGGGAGGATATACCCCAAAGCCGTACTCAGTCTGCCATCCGATTTAAGTGGTTCTGAACTGTAGCGTTAGCATATTCTAAGTTAATGTTTGATGCAAGTATAGCTCTGTGCCGTTAGCAAATGTAACAAGTATAGTCTGATTAGATCTAGGCATGTCGGCTGTGTAAACAGAGTATAATACCGTCCGAGAAGGCTCCCTTACGGAACAGACGACTGAATGCGATGTTCTTCACAGATCGAATTAGTAACTCGGACGATAAATGTTCTTCCGTGTAAATGTGATGTTAATAGTTTGTGAACGTCTACGAACTGTTTGAGTTTGTATAGTAGCCCTGAATGTGCCTTACCTTATCGAAAGCCTGGACAGTGTCGAAAAATACTGCAGCGCATACTTCGTCTTTTTTAAATGTTGAAGAGATATAATCAACTAACCTGTGTCATTGTTTAATGGGTGAATGCTCAGAACGGAAGCCAAATGGATGATCCGGAATTATGTGATGGTTATTCAAAATTGGACGGAGATGATTTAAGATAAGCTTTTCGAGGAATCATTTGAGAGAGGAGAACAAAGTAAGCTAATCTCGGTCGGTAGGTGAAATACTTTTACTTCAGGTTTTCCCACTTTACGGGCCATAATAATCTCCGATTCCTTCCACATATTTGGAAAGTAGACAATTCTCTTTCGACAATATAATTGTTGTTGACTAATCAACTTTAATAATTTTCTAACGCTTATTAAAACTTTTTTTTGTGTAGGCATGCTCTTCTGAGGATACGTTTTGATGCATCCGTGACCAGCTAATGGTAATGACTAACCCAATATTGCTACGCTTTTTATTTTTATTTCGAATGAATGTTTCTGAGAGTGGCTTCGATATGATGTCTTTATCATTCTATCAATGCAAACAAATTGGGCCCATGTATAGCTGATTATATAACTACATTCGATTTAATGCAGAGATAAAAGACTACAGATTCGAAAAAATGCAAAGAAGGATCAGATAAAGAAATAATGGGACGCGTATAAACGTCGCGTAACATCAAATCAAAAAAAAATCCAGATGGATTAAAATATATCGTAGAATACTAGGGTGAAATTATGAAAAACACTTGAATTTCCAGTTGCTACATATTTAGCGAAAACCTGGACAGTTAATGAGCTGTTAAGGAAAATAATAAATAGTTTTGAAGTGTGGTCCCATTGACGAATATTGAAGATAACGCGGGCAAAATGCTGACAAATACCTCAATTAGAAATTAATCGAACGGTAACGCAAGTTCAGTTACCGTTCAGATTCTGCGGGCACATGCACGGAAAGACAAGGTTGTTGACAGAAATAAATAAAAATACAATAAGATATTTTGGGCACGTAGCAAGAAAGGAGAAAAATATTATCAAGGGCAAGATCCTGGGAAAGCGACCTAGAGGAAGATGCCCAATGCGTTGATTGGATCGAGTGAAGGCACTAACTAGGTTCAATGTACCAGATGCATTCCACCTGGCAGAAGACTGGAGTAGATGAAAAAAATCGTCCAAGTCATGATATCACCACGTTCTTGCGAAGGACAATGGATTTAATTAATTTCTAAAGGGCTGATTGACAATAAATCGTAAAATTACTTACTTTAGTTCATTTTAATTTGAAAACTTTTCTGTCAGCTTTTGAAATTTATTTAAATTTACCTTATTGATCTGTTCGTAATTATAAAAAATAACACGTTCTATTAAATAAAGAAACTGGAACAAATATCCTTTATTCACTTTTCTCTCACACATACAACACATACGACACACTCACACGTATATCATATAAAATTACCAAATATAAAGTGGTAAATTTAGTTAACGATTTTAAATAGGAATAGCATAATCAAAATTATGAATTTTTAAATATATACACATAACAGTAGTATAATATGTAATTCCGTTATGGAATTTTACTATTTCCGGTAAATACTTAATTAAATTCATTCGTAAAGAAATTAAAAAAATTACAAATCTTAGAATTGTTTACTGCTTTTGTGAAATTTGAAAAGATTTATTTCCTGTACGGTGTGTCACTACTGTTGATGTAAAATATGTTTTACGACCATGGAAGGAAATGTTATATATGAAATTAAACAAGACATTCAACTTAGAAATCAAGAATTTGCAATTATTCATTAATGATGTAAATATGATTTTTTCTAATTTCATTTAAATATTCCCATCCACGTTTTCAATTACAAATAAAATTAAAAAGGATATGATTTTATTAATTTCATTTTTTAGTTAGCCGTTCAGATAATAATAAATATGAAATAAATAATTTCATTAATAAGGACTGTAATAAGGTCTTGTTAAAATATTGTTTGGGTTTTGTATATACGTATTATTTTAAAATTAAGTATATTTATACGTAATAATTGTAAAGACTTTAATTTTATTTTTGATCAGTCGGAAATATTTTAGCTATATTGAAAAATTTCCTTAAGCAGTAAAAAGATCTATTAACATACACGAGAAATTTTGTGAAATACCGCAGTTCTACTACAGAAATAGTAAAAGTTATAAAGAAAATCGTGAATTTTAACATTTCTGTATAGATAAATATACATCTCTAAACATAAAAATGACGTGAAAAATAGATAAACATAAAAATATATCACACAATAATACTTTAAAATTGTTCGTTGGCAATCGGAATTTAATAGTTAAATTCTATTAATAAAAAATAAAAACAATATACATGTTATTATACACAATATCAATGATCTTTCTTAATGGGTTTCAACCCCTGCTTTAGGAAAATGAACATCCAGTACATAGCTAGAATATAATAAAATTATATTTTATTATTTACACAGGTAAAATTCGCATTATAATGTATTCTAAAAGGATTCACAGATCAACGCACACGAACATTACATACATACACACATATACACAATAAAGAGCTGTATGAGTGAAAGTTCTCCGGGTCCTTTTTGTCGATTTTTAGGATACGAAGTTTGTGTAATTATCAGTAAAGAACTATAATTATAGTTATAAATCATTTTGAAAATTTTTCACTATTAGTATAGTAGAATATTATGAATATTATTAATACGCTTATTTCACCTCAATTTACGTCAGACAATACAAAAATTAAAAGTATCCAAAAATTCTATAAATGAGTTATTCATTTTTAATCGGATAAAATTTTTACAATTCAAGAAATGTCTTGATTCTATTAATTATTCATTATTTTTGATATGCAATTAACAGAAAATAAGAAAATGAAACAAGATTAAAACTTAAAAATACGCCTTTTAAACGTAAATTAGCCGGCAAATCTTTAACGGATGCAATGGGAACAAAATTCAAAAGACTATTTACGAATAATCTAAGATACAGCAAAATTTCTGCGAAACAACATTACAGGATAAATGCTCCTTTTCGCTCACTCGTGTAATTAAATAAAAAAAAAAAAAAAATGCCAAATAAGAACTGGAAAACAGATAATATACTTAAAACATTAATAATACGGTAGATATATTAAACGAATTTTAATATTCTTGAAAGTTAATTATATTTTAGGAAAGTATTAAAAATTGGAATGTTAAATTGCTCTTTCGGATTCTTAATAGAACAGTTTTTCAGACGTTTACTTCGATTACCGTTGCAAGTAACGTTCATATGAAATTTCAAAGTAGAACTTTTAGGCGAACTAATTAGATTATTATCGTTGCATCGAAATTAAGTTCACGGTAAGAAAATAGAAGTAACCTACCTTCATACATGGTAACTCTTGACTGCGAATGATTCAACGGACGATCAAATATTTTGAGATTTATAAAAATCCGCTAAAACTTTCCACGCTGAGGGAGCCATAAAACCATCTGGAAGGCTTTCTCCGCTACGAGCTAACGCTGTTGCACGAAACAAACGAGACAAATTCAACTTTTAATGTTCTAGTGTATACATCAGGGTCCTTTATTTATTAACTGTAAAAGTAAAATGTCAGCATCCGAAAATTCATGTTAATATTAAAGTTTCATTGAATTAAAATATTGCTGGAATTAAATCGAGCTGAATACAAAAAAGTATAGAACAACTCGGAGAACAATCTAATAGTGTAATATTTTGTTTACTTCCTTGTTGAGTGAAGTTTTCATTAAATATTTCCGATTTTTTACGTTTTACCTGAATTCATTTAATCAAACCGCGCTTGTATTCGATCATTAATTAATAATAAAATAACCGATTTGTTTCATTTTGTTGATGCAGCTGATAGTTTCAAAAAACAATTATAAAAATGAAAATACTGATGTTTCAATTACTATCGGATACTGACAATTTTTAAAACAAATAATTACATTAGATACAAACCGAACAACGAAAAATAATTTGAATTCTGAAGTTCAGTGATATGGCAATTAGATGTAAGCTAACTGTTGCTGTTCTACAATTGTTTAATAATATCGTGTACTACACGTCTCTCACATAATTATTATTATATATTCAGTATTAATTTATTTGACTTACGCATTTAAAATATTTCAACTACATTTGTCAGCTCGTCTATATTCATTGTTTAATAATATCTTACTAATTACCATAACGTTTTAAAATTATTCGCGAAAAACTATTTTTATTATTATGTTTTTTATTCGTTTATTTCGGTGGTCAATCCTGGATACCGATACAGGGCAAGTAGCGATAATTTTCGGTAAGTACAACGTTAAAAATGTCACTATTGTTAGTTATGTTCGGTTTTTTAATATCGAAAAGGTTATTATAACTAATAAAGCGGAAAAAAGAAAGATGCATCCCCCAGTTAGAAATTTAATTAGCAAACTTAAACATTTGACGTTTTTAATCAGTTAAAAAGAGATAAAATCGTTGCTGCAATTAGACATCTTTCTAAAATAATAAAAAAATGACACATTTGTGAAATACGAGCATACATTTAAACTATGTACTGACAATTGGTACGCAAGTAAGGTTCGAGTGATCGAGGGGTGTAGAAGATGAAAAAATTTAAATTTGAATTTAGCTTACATCTCATTTTTGTTCCTGAAATAAATTCGTAATCGTCTTTCTTGTCAGGATCGAAGTAGTCCATTTTTCTGGTTACTTTATTGTACGCAGCCACTTTGAACGGTATTATTTTTAAATTATTTAATCCCTCAGTCACCGAAAGAAGTTTTGCGCCATGCGTCGGATCGTACAAATTTTGTCCTGGATATGCTGCTTGATCTGGATGTGGTATACCAGCTGGATCCCTACCCACTATGTAATAATTTGCTCCAGCTATCATCCTTGCTTTCGCGTGCCACTGCACCTATTCAACAAGGATAATTACAAGATATTGATTTCAACCAGTATACTAACGTGTGATGACACGAGTATACAAAAAAGCAGAGATGGATCGATACTGTGAAAAGCAGTTTTCAATTAGTACACAGCGTTTTATTTTTAAATTAAAATGTTAAACAACTCGTTTTTTCTTTAGCCGTTCGCTGCTTTATGTAACACTATAATTTCAGACAAGTCCCGATTTAAACGGTAATGTTTTATTTAGTGATACTATTGTGAAAATCAATTAATAATACTAATGAAAACATTTTTTTATCACTTTTATGAACGTTTTCAATACTGAAAAATAGACCATTGTTTGTTTTCATATTTGTTTACAAAAATTTCAATTGTAGCGGTGAAAATAGTCCACATTCTATTTTTTCATCGGAACTATAAATGTTTTTTTTTTGGGTTTAACTGTTACAAAATAAACCACCGACGAAAGTTACCTATGTATAATATCAATTTGTTTTTGTTGATATTCGCGATGAAAATTGGTATATCAGCAAGTTGATATCGGAAAAGCTTCCGGCTAAACTTGAATGGTTTTATCAAAACACATTTTACCCCGAAACATTTAAATATATAGAAATATTTGAAAAAGGATTTTATTATTTGTCCAAATAATACACATCGCAAAGAAGGAAAAAAAAGAAATATACTTTTTTTTTTTTTTGTTTTTCGTTACTTGTTCTTAAAAATGAAAAGGAAAAAATGTGAGACAAATATTTGGTGATTTCTCTGTGAGATTATCAAATATAAATAACTGAAAAAATAAATTACTTCGGTTGGACCGGCGTAAAGCATTGGAGACGGAAATATAGCGAGCACAGTCCATTTTGGATTTATAATTCCTTCATTCAAAACAGCTTTATGCTGTTTAATACGTATTGGTAATGGCACATCGTCATCCTTCGTCCATCCACCTAACGGATGTAACAATAAAATAGGATTTTTGTAGCCGCGCTGAAGCAGTTCTGCCCGTGTATCCTAGGAAAATAATAAGTTTACTTTAAAAAACGCATGCATTAATTACCGAATTATAATACTAAATCTCGGTCAGTCATATAGCTCGATTCTCTGAGTATTGGGACTGTATAAATATGGGTAGTATTCAGAACGATTCTACAAGCAAAGTAGGTATGTATAGACCACGTTCAAATTAGGATAGTTTCTTCCTATGGTGCAAGTGTATATTGATCTACTTGCAATGTCACGGTCGCATATAACATTTAAAAATAAATTTAATGGGTGTTTCTAATATAGAGAATCCAATTAGAGAAAACATTTTACAAAGCGATTTGTAGTTATCAATTTTTTATCATTATTACTTTATTTATAAATCTGACTATTAATTGAATATGAAATATATGTAAGTATATTATGTTTGTAATTAAGTCGTGCGATTGATACATGTTCCATGTAAAGTGATTGAATAAGAAACAAAAAGCACATTCGGACAGTATACATTCGAGATAAAATCAATAGCTCAAACTGATCTCAGAAAAAATATTACGATGAGCAGTCAAAGTACATATCAAAATCATCGTATTAAAAATTTTCTAATAATTATCAACTCAGCGGATTTTGTTTGCCATCCTAAAAGTTCGTTTCATTGATTTTCGGTATTTTCTACTATCAAGTAATTCTATGTTTAGCTCTGATACATTATAGAAATAACAAAACAGCTATCATCATAATTTCAAGAAAATTTCGAACAGATTAAATTTAATAAAATCTATAGCTCGGTTGAGTTGCAGTTTCAGAGCAATATCTTGTCATTAAAACTGTCAATTTGTTTGATTAAATAGTTGAAATCGAACTTTAAATATAATGTTGAAAATGAAAACAAATTCGTTAGTTGCTAAGTAATTTCTTTTTCTACGACTACCTGCAACTGTACAAGTGAATATTTCAAATTGCCAAATAAAAAATTGAACCTGGCTTTGTAAAAAAATCACGAAATATGTAGTTTTTTATATAAGTTTTCGTTGAATCAACGCGGATTGTACAAAAAAAAAAAAAAACGATTAACATTTCAGAAAAAAACACAGCAGCGGAGCTTCGAAATTCTTCTATTACCTACTTAGTGCTATGGTAATTTTATTAAAATTTGCAGGGGATGCCCTCGAAAAGATCATATCCCTTCTTTTCTTGTCAAAAAAACAAAAAAAACAAAAAAAAAAAAAAAGGATTACACTGTGATCTACTAAGTCTACGAACTTCCCGATTATAAACATATTTGTCACAAAATTTTGCGTGCACAAAGGTACAATCTATAAAGAAATTTTTATAATATAATAAAATAAACTTTAATAACAAACAATATAGATCAATAAATTAGAACCTATTTAGAAACGTTTTCGGGCATAACCCATCATCAGCTAACACTAACTTAAAGGAAACTTAAAACATACTGAAGTGAATATAGGGAATACACGTGTATATATAGTAGATGTAAAGAGGAATAAACATGGCAGGTATAAAAATCTATAGGTTGAAAATGCTAATAATTAATATAAAATATAAAATAAAACAAGAAGACAAAAAGTTAAATTTTTATATTAAACAGTGGATTATTATTATTAGGTGTTTGGTCATTTAAAATATTATTTTTATATTTATTTATATAATAATTTTCTGCAATGTTCATATTATTACCTTTGTGATAAGTGGCCAGGATGGTTACAGTATTTTCTATTGAATTAGGTTTATGTTTATTTTTAATTAGATGTTCTGCATAGGTTGATTTTTCTATTTCATTATTATTAAATTCTTTTATATGTTCTTTATATCTGCAATTGATTTTTCGCCCTGTTTGACCAATGTATGATTTCTCACAATCAGTACAATTTATTTTATATATACCGCTATTTTCGTAAATATTATTATTTTTTAAATTTAAGGTGTTTATTTTATATTTTAAATTATTTTTAGTTTTGAATGCTACATTTAAACCTTGTTTTTTGAATAAATTGGTTAATTTGTATATGTTATTGTTTATAAATGTGAATGTTATCCATCCTTTATTGTTAGTAGCATTATTGACTCTTAATTTTTGTATATATTTTGATTTTGATTTTATTTTGTGAATTAGTTTATCTATTATTTGTTCGTCATAACCATTATTTCTTGCCAAAGTCTTTAATATATTAATTTCTATTTGTTTTTTATTTATATTCATGGGTGTAGTTAATAATCTATTTATTGCAGTCATGAAGTAAGCATATTTATGTTGGTTTGGGTGATTTGATGTTTTATGAATTATATTATCAGTGATGGTTTGTTTTCTATAAATATTATATGTTAACTTATCATTTGATTTTATTATTGTTATATCTAAGAAATTTATTTTGTTATTTTCTTCTTTTTCCATAGTATAATGAATATTTTTGTGAATTTTATTTAAATCATTTAGAATGTCATTTTCAGTATTACTACTATTTTCATCAAAAATTAGTAGTGTATCATCTACATATCTAATATAAGATTTAATATTGTATTTTTTTATTATATTTTCCATGTATATTTCTTCTAAATTTTGTAGAAAGATTTCACTTAAAATACCTGACAAAGGTGAGCCCATAGCTAATCCATTATTTTGTATATACATGGAGTTATTAAAATTAAAGTAATTTTGCTCTGTAACAGTTTTAATTATTTGGATTAATTGATTACAAAAAATATTATTCTTTAACTTATTTACAGATTTTTTAATTATATCTATGGTTTCATTTATAGGTATATTTGTATAAAGGTTTGTTATATCATAAGAAATTAATTTAGTTTTGTTATTAATTTTTATATTTTTTAATTTATCAAAAACATCCAATCTGTTTCTAATAGTATATTTATTATTAATTGATATATTAGTTTTTAATATTTTAGTTATTAATTTTGAGATTTTATAAGAAGGTGCACTAGTATAATTTATTAGTGGTCTTATAGGAGCATTATTTTTATGTATTTTTATTAAAGGGTTAAGAGTTGGTGCTTTTGGGTTCATATTTATTAAATATTTAGCTTCATTATTATATATTATTATATCAGATTCTTTTATTATTTTCCTTATTTTTATTTGATATTTATTAGTGGGGTCTGTTTTTATTAATTGTATATTATTTTCTTTTAAAAAATTTTATTGATCTATATTGTTTGTTATTAAAGTTTATTTTATTATACCATTTTAACAAACAGGATGTATTCATCTACATTAAATTTTTATAAGTTCTTTACTTTTATTTTTAAATTAAAATCTATTGCTATACTTATTTTTTAAACGTTGAACTTAGTAACTCAACATATTTTGTGCGAAATAACTAAATTTCGTTCTGCTCAAAAATTCCCGAACTAAATCGACTCAAAATGGACTGGTCGCGTGATACTATGTCAACACGATCAGATGACATTAATCGAAGTAAATAACGTCAATTACAAAGAATTTTATTATCTTGTTTCTAGTATTAAAATAAGTGTAATTACGAAAATAGCGAAGAAGCAGTAATTGTGTAATATAATGATATACTTATACCCATAGGAACGTTTTCGAGTTTAGCGCAAGTTGAAAGTAAAAATCTACTGAGGTATATTGATAGGAACAAGCAAATGACATATAATAAAATCCAATTATCGAAAACGTAGAAATTCGTAACATGTGCTAATAAACAGAATTTTAAGGACGAAGAAATTTAATTTTAAAGAAGACAAAGTAAAATTGTGGGGAATGCTAAATGGATTTTAAAAATGGAAAATTCATTTAATTCTCCTTTTTATTTTTTGTTGTTTTTTTTTTTTTTTTTTTTTAGTTTATTATTGTAATTAACTTTTTTGCTTGTATTTTAGTTTAATAACTCAAAAATAAATTATTCTTTATTTTATACGGTATATTTAAGTAACAACGTCGCCCTTTAAGCACGTGTTATTAAAGCAAGAATTTATTGTAATGTATTCATAAGTTCCGTTTGTTAAATAGTTAATAAAATGATAAAATACCAAGCATTATAACAAACACTAAATAAATATTTAACACATTACAAAAGTTAATGGGATTTTCCCGTTTTTAGCAAAAAACAAAAAGAAAATATATTAAAACAGATAAATTTAATGCCAAATGTTTGAAATTGTGAAGGACAAAATATCTTATTTTAACACAGTAGTATCTCTGAAAATTATTTAAAATGAAGTACGTTAATAAGTCATGGGAATGAAGTGTGGATGTGTTGTTGGTAGGTGTATTCCTGGATATAAAAAAAGCCTTTGATAAGATTTGGCATCGTGGTCTGTTATATAAAATTAAGAAAAATCTTCTTCATCCTTATTATCTCCTTCTAAAGTCTTTCCTTGATGATCGAACATATCAAATTAAATTCCAGAATGAACTATCTAACATCTATCCTGTATCCGCTGGTGTGCCTCAAGGTAGTGTATAGCGTCCGGTGCTCTACCAAATGTACACTGCAGACCTCGCTGACAGCGAGGACGTAACTATTGCTACATTTGCAGACGATACTGCTCTTATTGCCGCAGATAAAGATGCTGCGAATGGCGACAAATAAATTACAGCTGGCGCTAGCAAAATTTGAAAGATGGTTAGATCGATGGCGGATTAAAGTTAATTAGAAAAAGTGTACGCAGGTTACATTTAATGGCGAAACAATTCCGATTAGGAAATACCTTGAGTTGCACTTGGATAGTAAATTAAGGTGGAATAAGCACGTCTCACAAAAAAGAAAGCATTTGGATGTAAAGCTGGGGAAACTCTACTGGCATCTTGGTAAGCATTCCTGGTTGTCGTCGATCGAAAACAAATTATTAATATGTGAAATAATATTAAAACCAGTATGAACATATGGACTGACTTTATGGGATTGTGCTAAAAATACATACATCAATACGATACAACGTTTTCAAAATAAGGCTATTAGACTTATTGTGTCACCTCCTTGTGATACGTTTCCACGGACACATTCCATAAGGACTTTCAACATACGTTACGTAAAGGAAGAAATAAAACTTGCCGCCCAGCGGTATACTAGTCGCTTAGAAACCCGTCGCAACCCTTTGGCTATCAACCTGCTTGGCAATAGCCAAGAAATTCGACGGCAGCAGCGATCTAGTCTTTGACTTTATTTAAAACTTGAATAGACGTTCCTGGAGAACCCTGATTATGGTGGCTCATTACGCGTTAATTTGCATTCCAGTACAATTGCTTGACGGTCTATGGAGACCAGTTGTAATTAATATAAAGTTTATAAAAAAAAAAAAAAATAAGCTGTATTTAACTTCTTTCCCTTTTTGAGTATTTCTTAAATATTATCGCAGATTTCTCCATTGCGCGTCCGGTTTTGTGACGTGTAAGTAGATTTTTGAACTACACTCGGAAATGAATAAGTATATTATTACATCAGTTTTTGTTTGTTTGCTAATTTTGTAATTATACTTATTTTAATATTTGAAATAACAACAATTGTTCAAGCGTTATTTTGTCACAAAATTGTTTTCTTCCTATTTATAGATAGCGAAAGAAAGGCAGCAAGAGACAAATAAGCAGATTTAGTTTATTTTTATTTTTTATTTTGATTGTTCATACAAAATAAATATATTGCAGAAATTTTTACGTAAATTTTTCAAATGATTATATTAACTTCTACCTTTGTAAAGCCCCAATGTATTATGCAGTGTTGGTGGAAATTAAGAGCGATAAATTAACAGCGAATATTTAGAATCAACTGCAGTACTTTAAGCGTTTTTGTTATCCAATTAATGATGAATATCGGTTAATAAGAGCAAGGTTAAAACGTAAAATTAAACATTCCTGACTTGAAATAAAGTAGACCACGTAAAATACGTGTTATTTCTTGAATTATAGCTAAATTAGATAAAAATACGTACATTTTTTTGTTTTCTATTACTTAACGTATTAACATATAATTTTTAGCGTGAAATTAATTGATTTTAATTAAAATTTTGGTATTCGAAAACACAATTATAAAAAAAAAAATTACCGTATACTTCTGTTGTATTAAAAAGGTCTGTCGCAAATACAGTTTTTGTAAATAAACTTAAAATCCGCAAGTTTCTTTCTGCAGTTAGAAATTTGCATGTTACTGATGGTCAGTATTTCCGGGTTTTCAGTCGAAAATTGGAGTTCGCAGCATTAAAAACTAATCTGCAGTTTTTTACATGTATATTTTTAATAGTATAAATTTCTAATACGGGATTATTAAGATTAATGACACCGCATATAAATCATTGGCAAAACATGTAAAATCTCCGTAATTTTATAAACATCTGAAAACGTGCGAGTCATCCTATAATAAAACCTCGGGAGTAACTCCACAAGAAATATTGCGATCTACCGTAAAGTTATTTGCCCTTATATTTCGGCTTTTCTATTAATAAAATAATTCATTATTACGAGAGTCGTCCGGAAAAAGTAGTACTCGTTTGCGTCGTGCGGAACGTTAGCGACTAGAGTAGCCGCCGGACAAGTACTAACACGTGTTCGGTTGTATTTCAGCTGTCTGTGTGCAAAGTTACATCTCACTGGCATTAACTGCGTTGTTTCTACGAGTGTTCGAGAAAATAGAGAACGCCGCCCTAGCTGTGAAGTTAGGGCTGTGATTAGATTTCGCAGAGGAAGAAATGTTCCACCCCTTGCGACATTCATCGTCGATTGAAGGAGGTGTATGGAGACAATGTTACGGATGAATCGACGGCGAGGTATAGCCCCAGTGGCGTCATTCTTCTCCACGACAATGCCCGACCTCATACGGCTTGGAAAACACAACAACTTGTTGCGCAACAATTCAAATGGGAGGAAACTTTCAACCGTTCCCAGCCTATAGTCCAGACTTGGCTCCTTCAGATTATCATCTGTTTACAAAACTCAAGGACTTTTTGGCAGGAAAGAAATTTGAAAGTGATGAAGAACTAAAAGAAACTGTGACTACTTATCTCAATATACTGGCGGCGGGGGAATATGAAGATGGGATACAAAAACTCCTCATACGTTACGACAAATGCTTAAATTTGTGGGGTGACATGTAGAGAAGTAATTTAAGTTTTTTACAAATAAAACAATAATATTTGTTAATGTGTACTATTTTTTTTTATATATATATATATATATTCCAAAACGGGTACTATTTTTCGGATAACTCCCGTAAATTAATGAAGTAATGCGTAACATAAATGTGCGAGGTAGATGGCTACGACGACCTTCCGAGCGTTAATTAATTAGGAAGGAACTTATTAAAATAGTTAACGTGTATTTTAATTTTTCGTAAAGGAGATGAAAAAGGTATGTTACCTGCATAAGGAGAGCATGGCCATTGTGAATAGGATTTCTTAATTGAAATGCAAATACTGCGTCTGCTCCTAAAGCTGCAAATTTCTGCCTTAATTCTTTAGGAGTTAATCGATATTCGTCTAATCCATCGTCCCATTTAATTCGTTCAATTACAGTCAAATCACCGCCAACTAACCAGTCACCACTTTCATATATTTTCTAAAATGCACGAAGAGAAATGAAAAACATGACTTTTTTTTATACTTTCTGCGATTGTTTTTTTTTTTTTTTTTTTAATTTCTCATTCTAATGTATAATGTTTAAAACATTAGAAAGATCTATTTTAAAAAAGAGAAATTAATAGGTATGTTTCTTTTAGAATATTTTTATATATCCGTATTACCGTTTAACGTCACGACTAAATTAGAACTGCAGTTTATAATAGTGTATCCACGTCGAAAGTTGCTACTAACTATCCGATGACTTTCTACTTACAATAACTTTACTTTACCTTGTCGTTTCTCTTTTCGTACCGAAATTAGGATTAGTACAAACTCGTTTCATACAGTTCGTACACCGGCTCATAATAAAACACAGTTATATAATAATAGTTAAATGAATTAGAAGTAGCCGTTAAAATATATGCGATGCAAACGAAACAATGTGGGAGAGCAAAATATAAAATTACGCACAGTGAACTGTTAACAAAAAAAAAAAAAAGTCGACTGCAGCCTTAATAATTAATTATGTAATTATTAACGCAGATAAACGGAACAATGTTAATCGTGAAAAATTAACTTCTCCCGTTGTTGTTATCGAAAACAACAATTGTACCTAATTAATTTCATTTCACCGAGTGAAACGAATTATACAGAATACTTAAAAGAATTAAGCACTAATACGAATTGTTAATAATATTATTAGATAAGACGTAGTTTCTTATTAGAGATAATTGGTTATTAATTAAATTTTAATTACCTTGATACACGGATGATTCGTATGGGTTATTCCAAATAGCTTACCCGCTCTTTCCTCTTTCTTGTGGGCATAAAATTCCGGATTTTTTAAAATAGCTCGAATTTTATTGTCATACCATAAAGAGATGTCACCGCCAATTCTCGTCAATCTTTCCTTATCTTCGGTACTCACAGGCAATACAATTTCAACAGCCTGACTTATTCCTTGTACACTTCTGTTATGAATTACCTGAAATATAAACAATTAGACGAGTTTTTAAAAAGGTTGTGCGAATTTGAAAAATTCAATTCAATTTTGATAAAACTAAAAAAAATCCACTTATATAAAAGAAGCTACCCATGTGAAAAATTTAAGCCATATAATCCTCGATATGAAACAGGAGTAAACAGAAAGGTGTAAAAGAATCAATATGAAAATGTTTTCGAAACGTAGGCATTCAGAAAGGCAGTATTACGCACTGTATGGCATGGTAGAAAACTTTTGTCCTCTTATTTAGGCTTATCAGCATCGGAAGGATACTCATCAACGCGAAGAAGTTGTAGAATATAAAAGGAAAAAAGGTAAGAAACGCAAATGGCCTTGAATAAAGTTAAACGAAAAGAATTGGAAGAAGCAAAGGCAAAAGAATAATCAAACGGAAACAAAGAAAAAAACAATAATTTTCTTATCATACGATAAGAGTACAAGAAAGTATTAACGGAGATCTTAAAGAAAAAAGAAATGAAAAGAGAATTAATGAAAGCGGTTAGATCGGATTAACTTAACACTACTCCGGAACAAAAGAATAATGAAACGAGGAGAAATTTAATGAAGTAGATTGGGTAAATTTATCGATACGTCGACTTTAACAAGATGAAAAATTGAAAGCGTATTAGGAATTAAAACATTCCCACTATATATATATATATATATATATATATATATATATATATATATATTGATACGGATTCGGGGTTTTCGGCGATATGCGAATTATATTTTAATAATTCTCATTTAATTCCGGTCTATATTGTCTTCTGTTCGAATTACAATCGGCCGGATTTACAGAAATTCTGGTTAAATCGAAATTCCCAAATAGCGATCAGGTGATCGACGCATGCCGAGGAAAAAGTTGCGCTACTATTTCTATAGGCAAGGCTGCTGGTGTGACTTTTTACTTGGTCTCTTTTTTCCTATATAACCAGTAGTACTAAGCAATAAAGGGAAAATGTGAATAACACAACCGTTTTCGGGGTAGTTTTGACTAGCGGCAATTACTTGCACGGTGTAGCTAATAAGATGCCTTGAATGGCTCTCATTGTCCTCATATGTCGAACTCGAGCCAGAGTCATCTTCATCGGCGGCTTATCGCTCGTTTTCGTTGAATGATTATCCAGTCGAAATATAATTAAATTTTGTTGTATTTTTTTTTTTTAATTTTTGTTTTTAGTGCGCTTATAATATTAATTAATAAAAAAACTAGGCTTTTATCAATTTAGCCAATTTGGTTTTGTATAAATCCTTTCCAAGAGAATTTGAACATTGTTTTAACCACGGTGAAGAAATAAGAAAAAATCTTTTTTTCTTATTTATTTACTTTGATATTCTACCCTGTTAAGCAATGCTAGCGCCCGAACTGAATCCAGTAATATTTTACAAATGCGTATCTTTACTAAACGAGAACAAAATGGTGGTTTTGTTGGATATGTTTGCCTCCAAATTACTCATTCGAGCAATAAGAAGATTGGTAAAACACATTTTCTGACTAGTTGCATCGATACGCCAAAAATCGATTTAGTAATATTAGTTATTGATTTTCGAAGGGGAAAAAGTTGAATAAATGACATTAGAGGCTAACAAATGTTTCTTTTCAGAATCATTATGATACAAAAAAAAAGTTACTCGTAAAAAAGCACTATCTTATTATAATCGTAATCAAAAAGAAATGGTTAACGCGCTAAATCGGTTTCTATTCAATAATACAATTGAACGACCTTCTAGAGTAAATGGAGGTTGTTCATTTTTTTTGTACAATCTAATTATAATGAACCTATCGTTAACGAAAATAAACTGAAAATGCAAATATTTTATATAATATTTGTAACTGTAATTGTGAATCATACGTTGTGTTTTAAATATCGAATAAACTGAAGAAAAAAATTGTCATTAATTTTAATTGTACGCGCTAATAATTAGGGTACAAACTAGGTAAGAAAAAAATATACGAATATATGAAGTACGGAACTCGTACAACAAAATGGGAGATTTCTGGACTTAACTTTTAGAATTTAATGTTAATATTTATTTTTTAGATCAGTTAATTTTTAGAATTTACATTTTACACTAAATGCGGTGTAACGTTATTAGTGTTAATTGACTTTTTACAATCGCGAAATACACAATAACAGCGGAATTTTTCGAACCAGCTTTCAGGGTATCATGGATAATGTCGATCGCAAGTATTGCGTGAATTTTATTCAGCTAATGATACATCGACGGTTTCAGTTGTGTTCCGGATGCATCGTACTTTTTTGTGCGTTTTCATTTTGAGCATGGTTAAAAAGGTTGCATCGCGTCCTACGGATAAGGTTTAGAACGGCTAACTTTTTAATTTCTTCATTAAACGTTCGTAGAACTAGTTATGAATCCTATTAATCCCTTGTTGAAGAAACGCTTATTACCTAACTTCTGCGTAACCCTATCAGCCGGCTTAGTTAAACTGTTTTCATTTTCTCTACTACAATGATAATAGACATTTGTTGCTACTAACTACCATCAACTTATCGCATGCAATAAGTCGGTATGATTTTTTTTAGTATCTTTACGTTTTTATATTGTTTGTTAACCTTCAAGTACTCCTTTTCGCGCAAAAATCCGGTTAAGGGATACGCCCAACCTTCAGACAACACTTGAAGCCACTGCAAGTCAGTTTTGGAAATACACAATGGCGGTAATTCTTCGGCATGTTTACGAACAGTCTCCACTTCATCGACAGCGGCGAACAGGTTCATTGTCAAGTTTTCTGGTGGTACTATTCCCTACAAATAAACGATAATAGTGATTTAGGATAACTTTAAAGAATAAATAGTGAAAATCAACTGTGCAACGAAAAATTACTAACGCGATCCGCTAAAAATTGGATCACTTGATGCATCGATTCCTCAATTGTACAACCGACTGTTTTTATGATTAGGTCCGGGTTTTCGGGTTCTTCGTAAGCTTGACCGATTCCGGTAAATCCTAGAGAAAAGTATATATTAACAGTCGAATTTTTATCTGATCATAATTCTGTGAAATGAAAATTTAGACCGTTAATAATATCGAAATATTATTAAAATTGCATTATATTAAAAATAATCGCACTGCATTATAAGCGGTATATTTTCATATTAGGTATATTTTTTAAATTCGGCTATAACCGATTTACTTTTTAAACTTTTTATTGTCGAGTCTTGTTAACTTCCTAAAGGTGTGGAAGTTTTTACGTGTAATCTACTAAAAATTCAAATTCTAAATTTTTTCCAAATACCAAAATTGTTGTTCAAATTTTTTTTTTTTACCAATGATGGATGATACTATTTGTACAAATGGATCTCCATATTTAAAAATAAATAATTAGCTGAAAAGAGGCTAATAGCTCATTTTATCTAAATATAGAAAATGGTTTCTAAATGATTTAAATTTTCATAATATTACTGACAATTTCGTTAAAAAAAAACCCGAAAAAAAAGCAGTGGTAAATTTTTTAACTTCATTTAAGTCCGAAGATTATATATTACATTACGTTGTTAATTAAAGACTTGTATTATCTGTTTCATACATTATTATATATTACTTAAACAACTAATTATAATACGAAATTAAATAAGAATCAATATATCATTTTGCAGAGTCTACACATCCAATGTTTAAAAAAACGAAAGAATAAGTTTTAAGTGAAAAAAAATGAAAAAAACAAAACACTTTTTAAAAAATTGTTTATATATTGCCAGTATCTATTTATGTATATTACAATTTTTTTTGACAAATATATGTGAACATACATATGTATTCGGAAAGTTATTGGTGCGGCTCTTTCCGGGTACATTCAAAAATAATTCATTAACAGTGTGAATTTTATTTTATTTTATTTTTTTTTTATTAAAAATAGCGTGTAAGGAAATAAGAAGCTTGGATTTTATTAACGACATAATCAATATCTTAAAGGATGGTGAGATATTTGATTTTAATTATAAAATTACTGAAGTTTAATATATTAAAAATAGAACGTCATATTAGGTCTTTTTTTCTTTTCTTTTTTTTTTTTTGTAACCGTGATGCCAATTTGTTAATATTAAATGTTATTTATAAAAAATTCGATAGATTTTTAATGGTGTAAATATTAAAGGCAGAACCGTCGAGGTCGCATAATCTACTTTATTAAACATTCAAAACCAACTTACTATCTATTAGGTTTGTACAAGCTTTGTCGTTAACTATTGCAATAAAAGACAATTAACATTTGTTTACTTAATCGAAGTACAGCTAATTCTTTTTAATAATAACTAGCTGACCCGACAGACGTTGTCTTCGGAATCATAGGGATGCGTCGAATCAAAACGTTTTCGCCTTTGTACTTCCCTTTCAAAATTGTGGCTTCGATGACGTTGTTCATTCATTTCTTCACCGTAAGTCGTGTGCCATTACAAAGACGTGGCTGGTTTATGTTCCGCAACGTAATGAATACCGATCATACTTTTAATTGTAGATTATAAGATGACAATCCGGGCAATTCCAGAGAATTTAAAAGTTCAGTTGAATAATTGAAAAAATCATCTTGGTTAGTAAAGAAATAAATCGATTTGTATGTCATTAATTCGCCGGCTATCTTATTTTAAATCTGAAAATTCATTTCGTTGACATCAACGTTTTTTGCATCCAATATAACACGTTCACTCAACCAAACGTGATTTTTGTAATTTTGAGCAATGTTTAGGAAAATCATTTCGATGAGTTCGGTCTTTGATTCAGTAAAGTGACAAAAATTGTCAGGGAATGTAATGTATCCAGACGATGTGTCAACAGGAATTTTGCCACTACCAATGTCGAGCAATTGTTTGGAAAAAATTTCTCCAGAACGGTCGTTCTGCAATTCGTCTCGCATGTTCATATTTAATTTGAGTGCCGTGGCGGAGACAAAACCAGCAAATCAAAGATAGTCAGACCCATCTTCGTTATTTTTTACGATCACACCGGTGCGTCGGAGAATATATCTTTCTACCTCACGCATATGCATACATTCTCTCACCCACTTTTCATATTATAAGACTTTAAAAACTTTTCCGCGTACGATTTTTTTAAAATTTTCTTTTATACAAACCTTGTCGTGACAATAACGAACACAATAAAAAAAAAATTATCCAATTTGGTGCAGTCGTTCGGAAGTTATGGCATGACCAAAGGAAATAGGGATTCATTTTTATATATCTAGAAGATAATAATAATAATAATATATATATATATTGCTCTGATGTATTATGGTCAGAGCCTGTGCATGACTCACTAAACCCTTGAGGTTTATTCGTTATAACTAGCGTGTACTGTTAAACTTCGTATACTTCTAATTTTAAAAACTACAGTAGAAATTAAACGACGCCTGTTATTTAATTGCGTCCAGTTTGACAATAAGAGACTTGTGTTTTCTAAAGACCTCATGAATTACGGTATTTATCCTCCATTGTGTACTTTTTATCTTCTTTGTTCTAGTGATAAAATTTTCTTTTTTCTTTTTAGGTTTATTGAAGGAAACAGGATTGTTATTTGATTTTTTTTCTTATTCATTAGAGTTTGTTTTGTTTATGTGAGGATCTAATTTTATTTTATTCTATTCTTTATCCATTTATTGGTTATTATAATTTTTTTTTAATTTTTAATTTTATGTTGTTCGGGTATTATTGTTGATTGTGGGGATTTATTGGCCAGAAGAACGTTGTAATTTGGTCCAGGCCAAAAAAAAAAAACCTTCGCGAGACCTAAATCGACCATAATCTTTTTACCAAAGATTTAGCATGTTATTGATTCCGATAAGAAAATAGCGACTGCTGTCAGACAATTATTTTTATAAAGTGAAAGGACATTCAGAAAAAGTCGGCCTAAATTAATTTATAAATTAAACTCATATTTCATGGCGTGTTAAAAACGTATTCTATATTCGAAATTAACATATCGGTCCGCATATGGGTTTGTAAAAATCCGGTCGGTATTAATGTCGTTCAATCTGAAAAACGAAATTGCCTTAAATTTAAATTAATAAAAATTAAAGAGATCTCTTTTATGTATCGTTTTAAAAACTATGGATAAATTAACATTTCGGTTTATGTTACTAAGTTTGCTAATTAACTCACCAGGGAGGTTGCGCATGGTCGTTTGAACCAGGTAGTATTTTATTCTGAATCGATTCCTTATCAGTTTCATATCGCTCATAAAATACAAGAACGTTATAATTCAAAAAATTGCGTATTTGAGTTATGTGTATAGTTGGAATGCATTTTATGAGTACAGTTAGAGGTTAAAACGCCATATTTGTAAATAAGAAACTCGACAAAATAAACATTGCTCTCGGAAAGTGTTCACCGTACAAATTATAGTAAATATAAATGTTAATTTGCGATTTCTGCGAAATACCGTTTTTTGAGTTATGACGTTATTGTATTTAATGAGCGATATTAATCTTTTGTGATATACAAAATGACGTTGTAGTTATATTACACCTCCCCCAGTTGCTGATGACTACAGTAGTTTGTACAATTTTTCATGCAATATTTCTTTTCAATTATCAGTTTTTTAAATGTGGAATTTTAATACAAGTACGATGCATTATTATTCACAAGATGGAAAAAAACACTACACAAACAAAAACATGTAAAAAAAATTAAAAATATTGCATTCAACGCGGAATATTTTTTTAATAAAATAAGGAGTAGTTTCATTTGTTTTATAAACAATTTTGACAAAATAACTGAATTCCGAGAAACATAATCAGAAACAAAAGAATTAAGCCTATTGACTTTGCACATCAATTATGGGCTGTTATATATTTTGTAGAAAAGAGCGCGGTCTTGCGAACAGTTCTGAAATAGTTTAAATCAGCGCAGTCAAAAATGATAATATACTTTGCTCTTCAAATAGAAGCGATTTTTGATAATAATTGTACAATTTACTTATTTGATGATTTAGTTCTGTTGACGAGTTTGTGGCTTCGTATATGTATCAGAAGAACATTTTTAATGAAATTATACATTTTACTTCATTCTCAGTTTACTCGTTTTTAATTTTGTACATAAAATGAATCCTTTTGGAGAACAAAGAATTAGAAATCAGCCAATTTTTGAAATTTTAAAAATTACAATACAGTAAATTTATACTGTGACAATCGATAGATGTTTAAAAATACGGAAAATATTTACTTATTTTATTTGAATAAATTTATAATTTCTTTATTTTCACATTGCTGGTTCTACTCGTACCGACATTTCATCGCTAACAATTATTTTAATAATACTACATTATTGTTTTTACATACATTTTTTTCCATAATACGCAAATTTTTAATTGAAATATCTTTTATATATATACACAACATATAACGTATAGTGTAAGGACTGTTATATTTTCCCCCAACCATGGTATAAGGTTAAGATAGGATCGTAATAATTAATAACGCATTGTTTTTTCAGATGTTAGATATTAAAATAATTATAGAATACTAGGTGACTTCAATGCTCACAGGCTATCGTGGAGGTCAGCATCAGAAAACCAGTATGGATTAGTAATATCAAAAAGTATGTTAGATAAGAACCTAGTATTACTTCCATTCAACGCGCCAACACACATATTAATTTTACTTACAACACCTTTTCAACGTTAGACCTATTTTTCTGTTCAAGTGTACTCGCCCCAAAATTTGATGTAACAGTATCTGAAGACTTACATACCAGTGACCATTACCCAATAATAATAAATTTCCAAAAACAAGTGTATAAAAATAACGAGGGGAGAGAGTTAAGATTTCAATATCACAAAGCAGAGTAGGTAACCTATTCATCAAAAATAAAAGTACCCCCCCCCCAGATTCCCACATCATTAGAGTCCACGATAAATACACCAAAGAAAATAATACTAGAAGCTGCCGAAACAGCAATTCCAAAAGCGAATTCAAGGAAAAGTTACCGTAGGGTAGCGTGGTGGTGTGAAGAGATCAGAGTTACAATAGTGCAAAGGAAACAAGCTCTAAGAAAATATAAAATAACCAGACTACAAGAACACTTAATTGAGTTTAAAAGATATCGTGCAGCTGCAAGAGACCTTATTCGGACCAGGAGACAAAAAGTATGGCAAAAATTTGTAGGGTCTATAACCCAAACGACAAATGATCACAATATACGGAGGAAAATCAAATCTATAAATGGAACGCCTAATACCCTTAAAAATCCAACAATCAAAGATAATGGAATATTAATTACCGATCACCAGCAAGTAGCCAACCATTTTGCGATGTACTTCTCCACAGAATCATCTATGTACAAATATACGAAAGAGTTTCAGGAACTAAAAGCGCATATAGAGCAAAATAAGGTGGAATTCAAAACCGATGATAATGAACCTTTCAACCGCCCTTTCACTTATGGTGAACTCGAATTCCAACTTCAATTTCATACAAAAAATAGTGCACCTGGCATAGATCAAATTCACCCTTATATGATCAAACACGCGTCGTAGTCCGCTAAACAATTACTATTAGACATATACGATCAAATATGGGATACCGGCGATATACCAAAAAACTGGAAGGTTGCTATGATTGTCTCAATCCTAAAACCTAATAAAGATCCATATTCGCCGCAGGGTTACAGACCAATTTTCTTAATGACAACGTTATCCAAAATAATAGAAAAAATGGTCAACAGACGCCTCCTATATTTTTTAGAATCTAATTCCATCCTATCGCCTATGCAAGCTGGTTGATGCAGGTCGAAATCAACTATCAGCCATTTGATAGGTTTACAAAGACAAATTGTATCAGCCTTTCATCGCCGATCCCATCTGTACTCAGCGTTCCTGGATTTAGAAAAGGCATTCGACCTTGTTCCGAAGTTTTTATCGCTTCAGAAATTAAAAGCGGTCGGGGTGGATGGTAAGCTAGGGCGATACATTCAAAGCTTTCTAACCGAACGAGGAATCGGTTCAGAAATCTCAGAACCCATCTCTATCAAAAATAGAGTTCCGCAGGGCTCTGCATTAAATGCAACCGTATTTATATTATACATTAATGATATCGCTGACTGCATAAAACCTCCAGTAGTAGGCAGATAATAAACATTGATGATCTCAATATATCACTAATTTTGATAATCCTTCTCTAGCTAAATCCTTATTACAAAAAAACAATGAATAAACTAAATAATTGGTCTGAGAATAACGGATTAGTGTTTTTCAGTCAAAATGTGTTCATTTTCATCGAAAACGCCAACCTCAAAACCAAATACAACTATTCCTAAAAGAATCGCAATTCCAGTTTAAATCATCAGCAATCTTTCTGGTGTATCGCCAGATCACTCATAGAGATGGAGATACCAACTAACCTAAATTCAAAATTCTATCATTCCTTAAATATAACGAAATGTTTATCCAACCGCAATTTCAATATCGATCCAATACTACTAAACATATACAAAACATTGATACTCAGTAAAATAAATTAAATCCGTATTAAAAATACTTGACCCAATACAAAACTCCGCGCTTCGCATTATTCTGGGGGCATATCGTATTTCACCTTCATCCAGTTTATGTTCATTAACGGGGACACTATTCCTAAGATACAGTCACTCATTACATAGTTATCGTAGTTTATTAAATTGGTCGATAGAAAACAAAATTGTTTGCCCCTTCAAACCTGCTTTCCCCAACGATGTACTCTCAAAAGTAAACAAAATGCTATGTAAATATAATTTTCCCCTTCCGTGCCTGGCGGAAGCTACTAGGTTACCACTGCTCCCACCATGGGACCAGTACCCGTTACAAATAAACGTATCACTATTAGAGTACAACAAATCACAAACGCCTGTAGAAGATCTTAAACAGAAGGCAATTGAGATGATAACAGATATGAAGATTTCATAAAGGCGTATACAGGCGGATCTAAGGTGTGTACAGGTAAATTGTCACCAGCAGCGTGCGCTTACGAAATTTATGGTGTACTAGTAGGGGTGCTTGTTCGGCACTGGATGCAGAAATGTTTGCAATTCTATTCTGTCTCCAGAGTACTTCAGTTTTAAAGCTCAACGGAAAATACAGATTCCCCGACCACCATACAATGTCCACAAAATAATAACGCAGAAGAATGAATCGCGCAAAAAATTCAAGGGACTCTGCTATCACTAGACCAGAAGGACTACCGGATTCTGTGGGTCCATACTCAGATCTCAGGGAATGAGCATGCGAATTTAGAAGCTCGGTCAGCTATGTTATCATGTCGCATAAATCTCAAATAACGCTCGATACGTTTCTATGAGAAAGAATAACTGAGCGGTGGAGCAAAGAATGGATGCCTAAGACTACGTTCTTATGCCAAATAAAGCCGATGATCGAGCCATGGTGGCCGCCGACTAATAGCCCGCGTGTCGAATACACAACGATCAACCGGATAAAAATAGGGCATATGAAAGTCATGAATACATACTGCAAAGGATAACTCTCCTTAACACGTGACTATATTATGCAGAATTAAAATATCCGTCAGTGCAACACATCATAATTGAATGCCGCAGTTTTAATGCAGTCCGCCCAAGCACTTTCATATCGTTAGCAAAAATATTAAACAACAAATAATCGTATAACATACTTAGAAGAAGTACATTCAGGATGGCGGACTATTGAGTGGTTTTTTAGGCAGCTCTCATCATGATAACCTTAGTAGTTAAAAACGGTAATTCAATGGAGAAAAAAAATTATAAAATCTATTTATGCTATTTTTTTCCTTATAAATAACTAGTATAGAAATGACTTAATTATGAGATCATTTTAGATTGACTGTGGTTTTATTAGATACATTTCTTATCATACACCGATTGTTTTTATTTCATAATTTTATCATATCCTGTTTTGTCAGTTTTTTCAACCAACTTAATCATTTCACAATTAACTAGAACTGGGAATAAGATAACTGAAATTGGGCGTAATATTTTATTAAAACTCGAAGAAGAGATAAAATTTTTAAGCAAAAATTTACTTTTTTTTATTACGGAGGAAAGCTGTTGTACTGTAGGGAAGTCATTTCCAAATATTTCGTAAAATTTTAAATTACTTTTTTAAAACATTATTGTGCTTTTAGAACTAAAATTTATTTTTTTAAACCAGAAATGATATCTTTCAGTATGGTCAGTGTGGTCTAAAATAAATCGAAAATACGTTTTATGATTATTATTTTTCAAATTAATAGATCGCTTCGGTATATAAAATTATACTTCGATAATTTTTGACAAGAATTTAAAATCTTGAACGTTTTCAACAACTCTGATTCGAATTTTAAAATTTGTTTGATAATGTTTTTAAATTCTCGAACTGAACGCTCATTGGTAGGAAGAAATGATTAAAGTGATTTGCTTGTAAAATTAAAATCAATAAGATCCAAATTAAGAATGCTACTGACTACCATTGATGGTGATGACAAAATTAAAAAATTCATCAATTCAGCAGTAATATCATTTTTTTCCCCTGGTAGCGCCCATGCACCATTTTAACTGCAATGGTCATTACACCACACGGGCCAGGGTGAAAAGGTTACTTCATAATTTACTTATTAAGCTGTTGGTTCTCATTTGGTTGGGTCATTTCATATGGCTCGGCACCGACAAGAGCGTTACCTGATTTCTTGCTTGATGGAGTAGCTTCAACGTATAATTGACCTTCAGGGCCAAGATGTGTATGTTGTTCTGCGAGGAAATCGATTTTACAGAAGCCAAAGAATCAGTTATTAAAAGTATGCTTCTGTCCATACATCCTGTCCGCAAGCAAGTTACGAGGCTACTGTACATGGCGTACAATTCTGCTTCCTGTACCGAGGAGTAATCATTTAGACGCAACGAAGTTATTTCACTACCGATGTCATATGTGTTCGCGGTTGGAGATGGGGAAATATGCGGGTCTGCGTTTGAAGCATTAATGTATATGTGCAAAGAGTTGGGATGACCATTGAATTTTTCGGCAACGCAGTGAGCTATGTTCGCAATCGGTCCGCGAGTTTAAGAGAGATGCGTCTATCCTTGCGGGGATGTCTTCCCAAGGGGAAAGTTTGTAATAGGGGATGTCAAGATTTGGCAATTGCACACCACTATCGATAATTTGTTTCAATAATCTAGGAATTGGGTCACGGGGAAAAGATGGGAGCGGAATATCAGTAATGTTTGGAAAATAATTAATTTCGTACTGATGAAGGTACCAGTGGATTAAATCGCGTGCGGTAATAGAAGAACAGATCAGGGGAAGTGGGGGTACGCCGCTAAGGAAACAAGCACTTGCTGATGGAGAAGTTCAGTGAAGACCAAAAATTAATCGGATGGATATATGATGTATTGGATCAAGTGAACTGAGTAACCACTGACTAGCCGGGGAGTACACCTGGCACTCATAAGTTAATCTGGAAAGGATAAGGGCTTTTTAAATGGTGACAAGTAGCTCGGGATCAATATTGAATTTAGGACTGGAGAAGTATTTTATAATGGAGAGGTTCTTCACGCATTTATTTTTAAGCTTGGAAACATGAGGAGACCAGGACAGAGAGGAATCAAAAACTAGACCTAGAAATTTCACAGAACTGGAGAACGGAAGAGAAGAATTATTGAGATGAAGACGAATTTCTCGGTTATCTCTATGCAGACAACTCCTGTGGAAGTTAACACACGAAGTTATAGAAGAGGAAAAATTTAGCCCATTGTGTACAGCCCAGCTATACAGCTTATCAATTGTCATCTGGAAGATAGACTGGACATTAGATAGATTGGATGAGATTGATATATTCAGATCATCGATAAATAACCGGGTTGTTACTGGCGGCCTAATGCAGCAGGAAATGTCATTAATAAATAGAATGAATAGAGTCACACTCAGAGCGGATCCCTGTGGGATTCCATTCTCCATAAGAACAGGAAAGGACATCACAGAGCCCACTTTCACTTGCATTGCTCTATTAGATAAGAAATGTAGGATGAAATTTTGCCCATTTTGCCATTTATTCCATCATTTTTCAGTTTAAGTAGCAAGCCGTACCGCCATACACGGTCGAACGCTTTCTCAATGTCAAAAAATATTGTGTACAGACATTGACCATTACTTCGGACATGAAGAATTTGCCTTTGAAGGCTAATAAGATGAGATAAAGTGGATTTACGTGTACGGCCGCCAGCCTGTATGGAGGAAATCAAATTGTTCGATTCGAGTTAAAACAGGGGCCGTCTATTAACCATTTTCTCCATTACATTCGACAGAGCACTAATTAGAGAAATCGGACGGAAACTATTAGGAGGAAAGGGGTCAGCATTAGTCTTAAGGATCGGAACTACTACAACTGCGGTTTTCCATCCTTTGAATATATATAGTTTCTTTGTTTTAAGAGTTTCTTGCTTGTAGAACTGTATATTTTGTTGATTGTTTGGAAATATTGTAACTTTTCTAATTAAATCGTTTTACAGAAAGTATTCTCATTTATTTGAACAGATAAAATGAAAATAATTTTTCGTTTTTGCGAATACAATCAATTTTTCCTTATCCTCCCCCATTTTAGCGGCACTAGCTCATTCTACCATCTACTTATGATTTAAAATTATAAATTAATTTTAAACAATGCAATAGAATAATTCCATTTCAAGTGATAAATCAACAAATTGATTACCTTTTATTAATCCGTCTCGCGCTTTCTTGTATAGTCCCTTTACATCTCTCTGTTCGCAAATCTCCATCGGTGTATCGACAAAAATTTCAAAAAATGGCATCGAAGCTTCTTCGTGAATTTGTCTGGCCATTTTCCGATTCTACAAAGAACCAAAATAAAATCATTTCAATTAATATACAGTTAAACTAGACCCAAATGCAAGGATCAAATATCTGCACATTAAATTATTCGTTTAAATAAAACTTAACCAGGATGGTTCTTCGGAGTCGTATTAAACAGAAAAAAAAGTTTAGTCAAGCACGATGTTTCATGAGCTGAGGATTCCATATGTCAAATTAACGATAACTACAATTTACGTCTACATAATACTAAATTAAAAAAAAAAGGAATTTGATTTTTCCCGCTGCAAAAAGGAAGAGGAACGTAATTTTTTGAAATTATCGCCATCTCGAAAGTTTTATTAAGAAAATGAAATACGGTTTTGTTCCTAACAACAATCGATCTTTCAATCAATATATCACATGCTAACTATATTTCTTTTCAAAATTTCTAGAGTTCGGCGCCCCGAGGACATAATTTTAAAGTTGAAAATTGATGTTCCAACTCCATATTGTGTGTCCTTTCTTCTCTCTCTGCAGTCAACGTTGATCATCCCAATTGTATCAAAATTCCTATCTTCTATATTTCATTATATTAAGATCTAATCCCCTCAGTAGTTCTCTTTCACTTTGGCATTCCTATCCTATCGTGGCCAGTTACTTCTAATGAACTCCTCTCTAAACGAAGAACACGCACTGATGTTGCAGTTACAGTTACAAACATGCACAAATCGCAGTTAATATTGCGGGCTCGCTGTCGCATTTGCGGCCCTAATGTTAGATAGTGAACTTTTTGTCAGCAGGCACCGTGGGCGCTGCTGTTGCAGTGTGCCCATAGTGTTGGGCGTAAATTCTATTCGTTTCTTTTTGACAGCATGCGCTGTTTTCGCAGTCGTCGCCATAATTATTTTTCATAATTAAGAATTATAAACTTTGCTTTATAGCGCTGGAGAAAGTCATTAAACTTTCGGATCACTTTCTATAACGCGCTAAACGCTGTGTTCTATATAGCTTTGGTGCTTGATAGCTCTAACTGCTTTTCAAGCTCTTATTTAATTGTAGGTTGATTCCTTTGACCGTCGGTACTGTGGGCTCTGTAATTGCAGATGTGGCCACGGCATGGGACAGCTAACTCCTTTTGCTCTTACCTTCGGCAATGTCATTCCTTCTCTTTTTAGGATGCATATGTTTTGCATTTATCGACGTTGATTGTCATTGTTTTAGGGGTTCTTAGTCAGATTCCATTCCTTGTGACTCCTAATTGCTACTATTTACCTGTGTTGATGGGTAATCGTCCGTTACTGACAAGCCCAGGGAAAACCCAAAACACGGAAAAAAAATTAAAAACCCCGTTAATGGACTTCCCATTAATGAGTACAATGCTAATACGAGTAACTTACTTGTATTGTCAAAAAATTTCCATTATAGGTTTTGGTCAGACGCATACCCCTCCGTTTTTTTTTAACCAATTTTTTGTTCACCTTCCTATTCAGCCGTATCTTCCGGTTAATCCTTGGTTTCATAAACTTTCCTTTTTTCAGCGCTATATTATTTCCTATTTCTGTTGGTAGCGCTTCGAAGCTTGCTCCCTTCATTTCGCTATCGAGTTTCACTTTCAGACTCTCCTTCGTTACATCCTCCCAATGGTAACCACGAATGTAATTGTAACCGCGTTTAATTTCGAGCTTTTGGCGCCCCAAGGGTATAATTTTAAAGTTGGAAACCCGGATATTCTAAACTAAAGAAATATACGGGGATGCGCATATATTTAACTTTGTTCAAAATTTTTATCTATAATACTTGCAATACTAAGAGAGAGACATGCCATTTTTTGCGTTTTTTTGAACCTTTTCTCAATTTCGAAAGTTTCGTTAAGGAAATGAAACGCGGTTTTGTTCCCGACAAATAGCGATCTTTCCAACGATATATCGCATGGGTAGAAAAAAAAATATTTTTTTCAAAACTTTTGAGCTTTTGGAGCCTTACGGGATAGAACGTAAAGTTGTAAGCTCGGCTATATTTTTCCTATTAATCGGTTCTTTATGCACATGTTTGAGGTACGTTTTGGTTTCCTCTTCTTTTTAACTCGGTCTATTATTTACGTGAATATAATTTTTTTGCTGTTTTTAAGTCCAAAGGAGGGTCGGTCTGTATAATTTTTTAAAATTTTTTGCTTTTCTGAAGAAAAAACTACGTTTTTTTTTCTTCATATTTTGAATTTCATTTTTAAAGGTTTATCTGGCGATGAGATACGAATTTTTTAAGGGTGATTTCTGAGGTCGTTTTTCATATTCTACGGGTTATCGATTAGCTTGAAGTTATATATTGTCTTGTAATTTATGATCCAATTTTGAAGTTTATAAGTCAAACTGTTCGTAAGTTATTGATTTTTATTCGATATTTTTGTCGTTTCTGAACTATCTTATTAGGATTCCCCGTACATTATATGTGTACGGAATCCTAAAAACGGTCAAATAACAATTGTTCGCACTAATCCTGCCAAGTTATTTTCCATTCATTTTATTGAGATAAATTTTCTACGAGAAAGTAATTGTCTTAATTTATTCGAATTAATAAATTAGCCAAATTTTTTCCATATGATTTCAATTTGAAGTGAAAAATTTCATAAAAGTTTGAACGTATAATGAAACATTTTTTTATTTAATAAAAAAAAAGAATGAAAAAAACAGACATCTGAAATGTATTCACTAAGTGTAACCAGGTAAAAGATACAAAATATAAAAATCAAAAAAAAATTTGTCGATTAAAGCAGCGTTGCAACTTTAGCACTTTAAAATTGTGCGCACACTATTGTGGTCGTTTAAATTAAAACAGCATATTTTTTTTTTTTTTTTTTTTTTTTTTTTAAATTCATTTATTATTAAATACAATTTTACAATAATGGTATTATGGCCTGAGGATCACTTTTTGCTGAATTCGCTTATCAGTGTTCCGCAGGTCATCACAATTATATTAATTAAGTTCGCCACTTAACGTTAATACCTTATTATTTAAATGTACTTCTCTTTGTTTTTCATTATTTCATTTACATATTCCATCGTTGTTTTTGTGTTTTTCCGGTTGGTAAACCATTTCTCATTGATTTCTTCTATTTTATATTTTATCCTGATTAGACTGAAGTTTGGACAGCTTAAAAAGGAATGATCCGGAGTGTCTATTATGTCTTTTTTACAGTTTATGCATGTGTCTTTTTCTGTTATTTTATATTTTTTGAGGTATTCTCCAAAATTTCCATGTCCTGTTAAAAATTGAGTAAGGTAGAAATTAGGTTCTAGTATCTTATTTTTAAGTCTTTCTTCGATATTTGGAATTAGTTTAAAGGTTCTTCTTCCTGTTTTTTCAGCGTTATACTCCTCTTGCCAGAGGTTGTTATATTTAATTTTTATTTCCTTTATGTTTTCTTTTTTTTGTTTGTCGGTAATGCTTGATGATTTTGTTGCTTTAATTTCATTGCTTTGCTGTATCTGTAGGTCAATAGGTAGTACTCCTGCAATTACATTGGTTGCAGTATACGATACCGTTCTATATGCAGATATAATTCCCAATAATATTTTCCGTTGCTCTTTTCTAATCTTTTTTTTATCTTCTTTTTTCATTTTGGGGTAGTATATTGTGCTGCCATATTCTATTATGGACCTAAATAGCGCCGAATGTATATAATTTTTCTGTCTGTAGATTTGATGCCAAAGGTATTGTTGTATAGAGCAGTTATTTTGCTGTAAACTTTTTTGATTTTTCCTACTATGTAATTGATGTGACTAGTGAAATTGAGGTTTTCATCTAATATGATGCCCAGATACTTCATTTCTTTATTTAAAAGTATATTTGAATTGTCCAGTTTCAGTTCCCTTCCTATGTCTTCTTTTACATTTCCTTTCTTGTATTTCCTTGTTACTAAAATGCTGTTTGTTTTCTCAGGATTTATTTTTAGCCCTAATTGTTTCAAAGTATTATTTATTGCCTTGATGACGGTGTTAATTGGATTAATATCTTTGACATCCTGAATCCCTGCTATTAATAGAAGATCATCTGCATAGCTTATTAGTTCCATATTATTCCCATTAAGGTCACATACATTATGTACCTTAGCCATCGCAATGTTAAAAATAGTTGGGAATAGTGCTGATCCCTGCGGTACTCCTGCATTTAGTGTTTTTCGATATATTAATTCTTCATTATTATAGAATTTTATTTCTCTGTTTAGTAGAAAACTTTTAATTATGTTTAGCAAGTTATCTTGAATATTGTTTTCTTTAAGACAATTTAATATGGAGGACCATTTAATTGCATCAAAGACTCCACTTATATCGAAACTGATCAGTAGTGTCATTTTCATGTTATTGTGTATTTTGTTTGTTTCTATTTTTTTGATACAGGTGTCTATTGCATTTTCCGTGGATTTCTTTTTTATATAGCCGAACTGATTTCTGTGTATCATGTTTCTTGTTGTGACCTGTTCTTCTAATTTAAGTCGTATTATTTTCTCGTAGACTTTTCCTAAATTAGGCAAGAGAGCAATAGGTCTATATGAGTTTGGCATGGTCGGATCTTTCCCTGGTTTATTAAGCAGTTTTATTTTACAAGTTTTCCAGAAATGGGGGAAATAATTAAGTTCCAGATATTTATTATAAATTGTGAGTAAAATGTCTGGGTTATTTTCATGAATTATTTTTATCATTTTATTTGATATCCCATCCGGTCCATTTGCTTTTCTGTTGTTTAAATTCTTGATTATGTGATTGATTTCATATAGTTCGGTAGATAATTTAGTATCTTCACTATTCGAGTTTTTAGGATAGTCCGGTATAGTATCGTTTACTTGTGGGAATAGTTTTTCGCATATCAATTCATATTTTTCTTTTTCTTCTGTTACCGTTAGACTCTGGTCATTTTTCAACGGGGGGAAATTAAATTTTGTTAATTTGTTCATTATTACTTTGTATGGCTTACCCCATACCGCTGAATTGTTTACAAGTTTTTTCCACATTTCTGTAAAACAGCATATTAATATCCGTTGAAATCACGCTTTTGTATTATTTAAGCGTTTGATATTTTTATCGTGCTTACCGAATTCTTCAGCCACAAACAAATAATCCGAATGTATAGCATGTAATACTCGTAATTTACAGCGACAATTGTGCATCTTTATTTAAATAATGAGCAATACAGTAAAATTCTATTAAAGAAATCTTTCGGTTTCATTATTGGTTGCTTAGAAAAAAGTCGGTTATTAGCGGGGTAGACTTCTACATTTTGGTTTAAGTCTTGCGTTCTTCTTTTATTTCTGGGTACCCTTAACAGTTCTAGTAGCGCACGTCTTTGGCTAATATTTACAGCGTAATGCTGTTCTAAAACCGGTTGCATCCAAATAAACGGGCTACATTAAATAATAAATAACTCGATAGTAATGGAAATTTAAAATGAAAATGGAAATCGTAAATCTGGAATATTTAAAGTAATCTGGCTACCTTTCTAAAAACGATTTACGTTACATACTGCATCAGTGCGGTAGGTCCTCCTCTCGATGATTTAATAAACATGCCTTAATTTTATCATCAGTACTGGAACATTTAATTTAGTCGGTCAACGGATTTGGAATTGATTTTTTTCCCTTTTGCTTTTAATCATCCGTCAGTGCATGTTAAAGTATTTACAAACCGACTAATATACATACAGAACTTCTAATTAAGTTATCAACAGCATGTTATAACGTGCGCCATTAAAATCCTGCCGATAAAGGAAAAATTCTTCTATTACAAAAATTTTACCGACGTTACACATTTTGTTGATAATTTCAATGAATCTTCATTAAATTAATACATTTTTATTTCATATAAAATACATTCGCGTACGTAACAAATCGCAACGAATCAACACCGTTACGCTACATTCGATAGTACCAATAATTATCGATAACTTATCCCTTTGGGAATATTGTAGCATTAAAGGAAAAAACACGATTAAATCATGTTATAAAAAAAAGTTTAATGATTATTATTTTTTTAAAAACACATTAAAACAAAATATATTGAATATGTAACAGTTAAACTCCTACATTACATTCAATAAATTTAAGTTGAGCTAAACATAATCTAAAGGAGTTTTTTTTTTGTTTTTTTCTTGTAATTTACCCACCAGCCGATCAAATTTTAATCTGATATATAGTTATTACATTCACTATTCTAAAATATCGTTGTTAATATTGTGCCGACGAAAGATGGTTTATTATTTTCAACTGCTGTAAATTTCCCACGTATTTTCAAACATTAAATGCTCAATGCTTCCTTTATCCGTTCCTTCCCATCTCTAGCCGCTATTCCCCTCCTACTCTCATTTATACTCTTTATCTCCGATCGCCTCAGAATTTGAGTAGGTGATCTAAGCTCATGTATTTAAAAAAAAAAAAAAAAAAAAAAAAAATAGAAAAAAAAATCAAATGCTTTAAATATCTATTCGTAATTTTTTCAAGTATTTTAAATGAATATAAGAGCATAACATAGGTGTCCCCAAGAGTGCTAAATTGTTAGACTTATTATTTTGGATGGAAATTAATATTTTCAGATTGCTTTAAATACACTATCAAATAATAACGTAAAGTCAACCTTTTTTTAAATATTAATTTTTTATAATTTTTCTTCGATGAGCTTAAGTAAAGAGAAGAAAAAGATTAAATGCAAATAATTTTTTAACAGTTGAATTTTAATTGTATTACTGACAAGAAATAGACCAAGAAATGACGGCCGATATTTCTTTTATTTATTTTTACAGTACTCGATTCTTTCAGAGGTTAAGATATTTAGGACGCTATACGAATCTTTGAAACAACTATTAACGTTTAATAAAAGGTTTCTTTACAAAAAAAGAATAATAATTCTGTGTAACAAATGAAAATCTGTTACAAAAAAAAAAAAATAAATAAATAAAAAAAATATTAATAATAATATCAATAATTTTTCATAAATCAATCTTTTGGAAAACAGAAATGACCTTTTTGAACATGATGTAATTTTTAAACTATTCCCCCGCTTATTAAATGCTTAGCTCGCGTATTTTATCATTTTGTTTTCGCCGAACACGATTATTTTCTTGTGTCTTTTATAGCAATACGGCAGAATAAATTACGCGTATTTTTTCGTAATAATAATAATAATAATAATAATATTAAACATTCATTAAAATAAATATACTATTTTAATAATTGTTTTAACAATGTAAACAATATGTAATCCAATCCATAAAATTAAAAATATTTGATATTTTATATTAGTAACCCATCGTCACAATTAATCAGTTTCATTTTGCTTAATTTATTTAAAAAAAAAAAAAAAAAAACTTATAATGTCGTAACGATACAATTCATTTATCCTTTAATAGTTTGGTTTTTCTTACACGCCATACTACGAATAATGCCCTTATTAAAATTAATTGCTAAAAAGCCTTGAAAAGTTTACGGAAAAGAAATTGATTTTAAACGAAACTTTTTGAAACGCTTAAAAAAAAAAATAGTTTTTCTAATTCATTTGAAAAGTTACATTAGAGAATTGCACTGAGACTTAATTCATGCAGTTTTAGAAATTGCAAAATAATATTTAAGTTATTACAATTCGTCAACAATGAGCAAAGTGAAAAAGTTTATTCTAACTGGAATAGTGAAAAAAGGGAAAAGGAAGTTTTTCATTATTATCATTAATATATTCTTAATTTACCGTTGTTGGACAACGCATAGAATTAGTTAAAATTAAGGTTATATACGATACTGAAGTTTTAACTGATTAAATTGATGTCTAAGAAATAGTGTGCTGCTAATTATATCAGTTAATTTCGTGAAGTTCAAGGCTTTGATATTTTAAAATACATCAAATGAAATAAAATTTATTATTAATCCTAGTGATAAATTATTATTAATAGAAAATATTAAAATGTTTATTATAAAATCATCGAAATTCATTTTTCAATGTCGCGATAAAAAAAAAAAAAACAACATGAAAAAATATTGCATTAAAAATAGAATAAGAGAATATGGAGGAAATACGATCAGCAATTATTTATTAATCGCGATAAACGCAAAATAACGTGAAATTAATTGAAAAATTTAAAAAAAGCCAGTCATGAAATAATATTGTAATTATTACTGTATTTGTTGTTCTTACTCATTGTTAACATTTTTAATTATGATAAAAATAAACTTTAACACTTTTACACTTTTGTAACAATTGTATAATTTTTAAAACCCCGACGCGTTTCGAAGCAAACACTTCATGTTCACGGGAGTAATTCTCTCGTGAACATGAAGTGTTTGCTTCGAAACGCGTCGGGGTTTTAAAAATTATACAATTGTTACAAAAGTGTAAAAGTGTTAAAGTTTATTTTTATCATAATTGTAATTATTATTACTATTAACGCATCAATTACGCGCTATTCTACGACTGAATACACCAAGTGTAGCAGTCCTGAGCAGTTCTGTCTTTGTTCCCCATGCTGTTCCTGCAAGGCGAGCGATAAGATTTACCCTTGTCTTCACTTTTTGAGCTACTTTCTCTAAGTTCTCTTTGTATGTGAGTGATCGATCTAAGACAGTGCCGAGGTATTTTGGCGTTGGATTAAAAGGCAAGTCTTTACCCCGTTGTACTTGTCCCTTATTTTAGCTTTTGCAATCTGTGAGTTAAGATGGAAAACCGAGATTTCTGTTTTTAACGAGTTTAATACGAGTCTCCATTTAGCACAGTACTCGTCCATTCTGTGCAAATCCTTTGTGAGTATATCCTCGCCGTACTTTAAATCTTTGCTCTGAACTGCAAGTGCTATGTCATTTACGTACTGGAATGCCTCCGCTTGAAGGACCGGTAGATCATGGACTTATAAGTTAAATAGCAATGATGCCAACATTGAACCTTGTGGTAGGCCATCATTTATGTTTCGCCAACGACTGTGTTCATATACAGTGAAAATCTTCTGTCGGCCAACATATTTCCAAGTAGGATCACGATTTTACGACAGGGGGTATTACGCGGGCTATCTTCAGAAGTAAGCCTTCTCGCCAAACTGTATCGTAGGCGGCTGTGAGATCGATAAAAACTGCGGCTGTCTTTAGACATTTTTAAAACCCAGATTCGATAGACGTACTTAAAGCCATAGCTTGATCGCAAATATTTTGTGAAATTTTTAAATTAACTCGGGGAATCATGGCGTTTTATTTTACGTACGTAAAGCGAGAAATGAAATATAACAAAATAAAAATAGATGAAATCTGAAAAATGTTATCCTTATTTAATTTTTTCTGAAACGCATTATACTGATGACGGAAATACTAAAAAAAACAACAAACAATGTAATGCTATTATTTATCAAGAAACTTTAAGATTAGAAATAAAGTAGAATAAGACATCAGAGGATTTGATTTTAATAGTTTAGGTAATCAAATGTTTCGAAAGAAATTTTTATTTATTTATTTATTTTACGTGTCATATACAGCAACTTAGGCTAGAGACACGGCAAGGAATTACAAAATTACGAAAATTGAAGACAAGGGGGAAAAAAAGAAATTTTTATTTTTATTCAGTACACATTAACAAAAACAATGTTTGGATAAAATTTTAAAAATAAAATTTTTTCGTCTATTAATCCCATTTTTTTTTTTTTTTTTTTGGTAAAAAAAAGATTTATAGCGAGGTAACAATTATAGTGCATATGTACGTTAGCGCATATTACAAATAGAAAAAAAAAAAAATCAGTGCCGGTTAATTTTAAATCTACTGGCATGACAATTAAAATCAGTCCTACACAAACGGAACACAACTGCTTAACCTACTACGTCACATTCGAATTCCGCTGACATTGACACTTCAAAAAATTTCGCTAGCGCCGAGTTAATGTCCACAGTTGACGTGCCGAAAGAGAGAGAGAGAGAGAGAGAGAGAGAGAGAAAAGTATATTACTTAGTGAAGTATCGTGATGAAGTGTTTTACAAAACACGTCTACGACACTTGTTTCGAACGCATACATTTGCTACATATATTTCGACTCGTACGTAAAACTATATGCTACACACAAACGAAATCCTTACTATTCTCTTAAGTTTGTTTATTTTTTGTATCGATTTCACCATTAAGGCTAACCTATGTTTCATCAATAAATGTTTATCAGATTAATTATAACGAAATTATAAAGTTTTCCAATAATCTTTGATGTTGGTTCAGCTATTTTCTTTTTTTTTTTTTTTTTGGCCCAACTTCCGTCTTTTGGCCAGTCTATACTCAGATCTAAATACATCATTTGAAATGTTCTAAAAAAGGTAGTGCACTCCATCCTTTTACCTATTACAATTATTAGACAATCTCCCTTTTCAAATATTGAAATTACACACCCCGCCGTTACCAAAGAAATATTCTCTCACACTATATTTTTCGCATGCTGGATTATCCGTCGCATCAAGTAGTCTGAACAAAAAACGGCCCTATATGACACAGCTTACGCTCTTCATAATATATAAACTTTATCCGAAGCCAAGCTCTATTTGTTATTCCATCTGTAATAAAAACGTTAATATTTCTGCTTAATTTCATTCATTTTTGAATATTTTCTGTTTTATCGTTTCCTCAATTACCCTCATTAAATAATATTTTATATACCTTTCAAATCCTATCAAGCTAACAGATTTAATTTTCTAGTGTGCTCTAAATTTTTTTGGAAAAAAGGATTTGTTCAATTTCGTACACATTTTTCTAACCTATAACATTATTCCAATGAGCTGATTGTTAGTTTATTTGAATGTAATGAAGAAACAAACGACAATATTGTGTTTATCGAAATCTAATTTTCTCATAAACTAAATTTAATTGCGTTACAATTAAACGCCTTTTTTTCTAAATTTTTATTTGCGAATTTTAATAGAAAAACATCCGTCATCATTTTAAATAAAATTCCTGGAACTTATACGTAGAACGTTCCTGTTTATTGAAACATAATGTAACAGAAGAATAATATATAATCAATACAGCAGACTATCGGAATAAAAAAAGAAAGGATAATAATAATAAGTAAAAATAAGAAGGAATAATCTCTTATTTTTGCACTATTTAAACATGCGCACGCTGAAGGTGGTATAAAAACAAATTCACTATTCAAGAATGTGATAGTCACAGATCGCGCGTTTTATGCATATTCAATTTGAGCGAAATTTTTTCATTAAATAATGATAGCAAATTCTAGTGCGTCTAAATTCTGCTTTTAAAATATAACGTTAAAGACAAAGCGTAGTAGTAAATGATATCCACCTGTCCAAATGGAGATACAAAACTGCACAGTACAATGGTTCCACTGTCTGCAAAAAGTCGCGCTGCTTCCGACACTCTCCTGATGTTTTCTTCTCGGTCTTCCTTACTGAATCCTAGATCCTTATTTAATCCAGTACGTACAATATCTCCATCCAGAGTGCCTACATGCATACCTTTTGAAGCTAACCATGCTTTCACCGCAAATGAAATTGAAGTTTTCCCAGCTCCCGATAGACCTATAAAATAAAATACCGTTTTTACAAAAACATTATTACGATGAATAGCAGCGGATATTTTGATCGAAAATATTCACTTAAAACTGTTGGTAATATTCTGAGAAATCAAAATTATGGAAAAAAATAAAATTTAGAAAATAAAAATGTTTTAAAATGTACAAAATCCTTAAACAAAATAAAATAAATTAAAAACTATGAAAAAGATTCAAAAGTTTGCTTCAAGTTTAGAATGAAAACATTTTTTGTTTTACGTAATGATTTCGCACTGTAAGTTACTTTAATCCTTCTTTACTGAATTCATTTACTTGAATGAAGAAAAATGTAAAAATTTTATTTTTATAGTCCAAGAAAGAAAATTAAT
This sequence comes from Icerya purchasi, assembly GCA_039619475.1. Classification (NCBI taxonomy): domain Eukaryota; kingdom Metazoa; phylum Arthropoda; class Insecta; order Hemiptera; family Monophlebidae; genus Icerya; species Icerya purchasi. The sequence goes on along the minus strand of CM077115.1, from coordinate 290,822,051 downwards.
TGTTGAAATATCTCATATCATGCAAAATCGTCTGTAAAATTGGCAAATAGCGGTACAAATAACGAGCAAGTTAATTTTAAAGATTACGATAATAAGTACTAATTCGATTAATTCTACAGTGAGCAAAATTGAAATCCGGACACCGCGTAAAGAAATAAATATATGTTCAGAAAGGGAGTAAGAAGAGAGCTGTTACGGATTCCGTGTTTTTATCAGATTGTAACGTACAGCCTGGGAAACGGAAATGCTGAAAAAATAAACCGAAAAAAAAAAAGGAACCTAATGCCGAGCAAAGTTATAAAAAAACTGAATAATTAAAATCCGGACACAGCAGAAATGTGGCGATTGCATACGCATACAAGACAGTATAAAGTCAGATTTCTCAAAAAGATGAGTAATAATATCCGCTCAGTCATTGCTTATTCATTTTGCAGAAATGCGCGCGAATTTCAGCATACTGTGTCCATTTTATGTGCGAATCAAAACGGTGAATAATGAAAAATGTATCGTTCGAGAAAAAACATCACGTGTGAAATACGTCAATTAGTAATTTTGAGTAATGCGCGTGGTAAGTCAATCAGGCAGATCATCTCAAAATTAGTGAACATACACAGAAGTACGGTTTCCGATATTATTTTACGATATAAACGGGAAGATCGAATTGAAAGTACGAAGTATAAAGGTGCAGTAGAGACGTTAACGGCTTATGATCGGCGTTCTATCCGCCGAGAAGTGGAGAAAAACCCCCGCGTAAGTGCCCCCAAACTGATTACACAACTGCGGGAACGTGGTACAGAAGAGACAGCTCAAACAGTACGTAATGCAATTCATAATTTAGAATATAATTCACGAACTGCACGCTGTAAACCTTATATACCAGTGAAGTCAACCAAAACAAGCGCTTTCGGTTTGCTGAGAAATACCTTTTGCACGATGAAACGTTCTGGCATGATGGTACTTATTTGTGGACGAGTCTAAATCTAACGTATTCTGCAGCGATAGTAAAGTAAAAGTGTGGAGGAAGCCCAACACAAAATTGGAACGGAAAAATCTGAAAACTACAGTAAAGCACGGCGGCAGAATTGTAATGGTGTGGAGCTGTTGTGGGACGAATGGTGTGGACTATTTGATATTCGTGGAGGGGAACATGGATGCGAATATGTATCATATTGAGGAAAAACTTAAATGATAGCACCGAGAAATTGGGCATTCGTCAAACATTTAAGATGCACCAAGATAATGACTCAAGACACAAAGCGTGGAAAACACGCTTCTGGTTATTGCACAATTGCTCCAAGGTACTGAAACCCCTTCCACAATTCCCGGATTTTAATATTATTGAGAATTTGTGAGATTATGTCGACGATAAACTTCGCGAACGGCCAATTTGGAGTAAAAAACACTTGCAGGAAGTATTATAGAGGAATGGAGCAACATCCCAGCCGCTTATGTCCAGCGTTTGTTTGCAGAAGGCCGCCTATGAGGTTAAAGGTCTACACACCAAATATTAAAACTAGTCATTTTTTGAACTTTTTTTACCTTTTTAGTAAGATTTTTCAGTTCTGTCCGAATTTTAATTTTGCTTTCAGAAGTATCCCATTTCTTTCGTAATTTCGTTGTTATCGCGGTTTTGTGTTTTGTTTTCGTTTTTTTTTCACCTATGTTTTTATGACAATGTACTTTTTATTTTAGAGTGACAAACCATACATCAATACATTCCTCAAGAGGACCTTCACACACACATGCATTTTTTTTCTCACGATGTTTTTTTTAAGTTTTATAACTTTTTGTATATTTTTGTAGTGCGCACATAAAAATCTCCGCCTCTACGAAAATAAAAAGTTCGCAGAATTTTTTATTGGGTTTATTATCAGCTCGATTGAATATAATTTATTTGAATTTATTCTATTCTATTTTTTCCTTCATATTTAATCGACACTCGGCACTTTCTGGTGTTCTCTTTAGTAACGCCGTTTTCTGATTTTAGATCAAACAGTCTAATATACGTTACACACGATTTTGCCCTGCTTATTTTGGAATTGGTATTCTCGATAGATCAAATATTACCTTTGTTAATTTCCGTACCGTGTTTTTTTCAAGTATCTGGCCGCTACGGCCCCTTTGACGATTTTTTACCTGCGTCAATGTTTTAACCTTCCTATACCGTCATTTGCTCCGACTATAACATGCACATTTTCTTGGATCAACTCTTCATTATTTTCAGGTTTTAGGTCGTCCGCCGTTTTCTATTAGGCCCAATTTTATGATTGCGCGTCTCCTGTGCCTGTACGGATCCTTCTTCATTAGACATTTCGACTGCATATTAGTATACTTTCAAAATATTTAGTCGGAACGTAACAGTCTTTTTGCGGACATTACTGTGGTCTGTATACGACCGATTTTCTTGGAATCGTATATAATTTTATTTTCTTGTTTTCTCAAACTGGTATCCGAAAACGGTTCTTTTACAACATGACTAATATTTCTCTGTTTCGTTGGAGAGCCAACTTTCTCTAATTTATTTCACATATTCCTTTACCTTCAGTTTCTATTTACAAGAACTCTTGCTATTATTTCCTTTTAGTGTCGCTGTTTTTAGTCTCTTGTTTGACATGCCTAGTGTACAATTAAATACTCAGAAACTTCGTCATTTTTCATCTTCGCGAAGAGGGATCTACGAACAATTAGTCTTTCTTTAAACTGTCGGTTTTCATTTAAATACTAACGAAATTCTATGTACTTGCAGAGGCGTTTGTCTATCTCTCTATTTTTTTTTACTATTTCAATTCATCATCGCACTTTTCGATAGTATTTTATTTACCACCCTCGTTAGAAAAAACTAATTTTACATATGTAAGTCCCGATGAATATTTATAAAGCGTACCGTTTACCTGTTCACTAATCGAACGTTAAACTTTTACGTATACAAGTTATGCTTCTAATATCATATTTACAACTATGCACAACTTGATTTCTATTACTCGGGTACTAACAATGGTTCCCACAAAGCTGGCGTAGGCATCTTAATTGATAAAAGTATACGAAATTCTGTCTTGAATTTATACCAATATCAGAAAGGGCATTGATGGTCAGATTAAACACGAACTACAGACCTCTGAACATAATTCAAATCTATGCTCCCACTGCCGATAAAGAGGAGAAAAAAATCAAAGAATTCTATGAACAGATTTCAACACTCATGGAGCTGACAAAACCGGGTGAACTAACAATAGTAGAAGGTGATTGGAATGCGAAAGTTGGATCTGGTGCCCATGAACAAATAGTTGGAAAATTTGGACTTGGCAAGAGGAACGAGTGCGGAGATCATCTGGTCCGATTCAATGAAAAGCACGACATGTTAATCGCAAACACATGCTTTCGACTACCACCAAGGAAGATGCACACCTGGGGAGTCTCGCCATCCAGAGAACATCGTAACCAAATTGACTGTATTCTCATTAAGAACCGGTTCAGAAAAGATCTCAAATCGATATGTACCTACCCAGATGCTGATACCAACTCAGATCATGTTCCAGTGGTGTTAGTTTTTAAAGTTGGTTTCCGCAAGGTGGTCAGGCCACCGCCTACACGTCGCATTGGTGTACGCAAGCTTAAAGACCCCGCAGTAAGAAATAAAGTTTCTGAAGAAATACATCGAGGTCTAGAAAATCTACAGGATGAAGAAAACAATGTAACAGCTTGGTCAAAATGGAAAGAACCCCAACAGACTATTCAAGAAAAAGTAATTGGGTACACAGGAAAGAATAAAAACAAGCAATGGATGACAGATGAGATTCTCGCATTAATGGAAGAGAGATAGAAAGCAAAAGGTGATCCAGCTGAATACCGGGCTATAAATAAAATTATTCGCCGGAAAATATGCGGATGTCTGGCGGACTGAAAAATGCCAAGAAATTGGACAGATATAAGCTAAGCATGATATGTTTAACCTTCACAAAAAAAAAAAAAAAGGCTAAAGAATTTACAAATAGGAAACGGACGTTTAATAGTAACAGATCGATGAACAAGAGTGGTAAAATCATCTTAGAAAATGTTACGCGACTCTCATGGTGGAAAGAATAATCACCGATTTATTTGAGGATTCCAGGCCCGCAGCGCCTTCTTTAATTGAAGAATCTAGTCAAGATGGACCTATGAACCCAATTTTGAAGAACGAAGTACTGACATCATAAATATGAAACCATGTAAAGCTGTTGGCCCTGACAAATTTCAGCGCGAACTGATTAAATTACTCCAATCTAATCGTCCAGCGCTCATGTTCCTAATCAAGTTTTTCAATTCGATGCTAATTACAAGAATTTTACCTGTAGACTGGCTGAAATCTATCTTTACTACGGTACCTAAGAAAGCCAATACCATGGACTGAGGAGACTACCGCACAATAAGCTTCATGCCTCATATATTGAAGATCTTTCTAAACGTAATTCATCGACGAATTTATGATGAATGCGATGAGAATGCCGGGACATATCAGTTCGGATTCAGATGTGGATATGGTACAAGGGAAGCAATATGCGCTCTGAACATATTGGTTCAGCGATGTTGTGATGTCAAGCATCAACTCTACTGTTGTTTCATTGACTATCGCAAAGCCTTTGACTGCGTGAAACATGACAAGTTGACGCAAATAGTCAAAGAAATTGGTATCGGTTGGGAAATTCGAAGATTTATAGGCAATCTGTACTGTAACCAGATCGCTATAATAAGAAGTGAAAACGAAGAATCAGAAGAAATCTCGATTTAAAAAGGCGTCCGCTAGGGATGCATACTATCTCGAATTCTATTTAACATCTACTTTGAGTTAATATTCAGACAAGCCTTGAATGGGGAGGACGGTACAACAATAGGGACAGAAAGGGTGTCAAACATCCGATATACAGACGATACCGTTCTAATTGCAGACAGCCTCGAGAAGTTACGGCACATGTTGGGCCGTGTGACACAGACTAATGTATATACGGACTCGATATAAATATCAGTAAAACCAAATGGCTGGCAGTGCATCGGAAGACAGAGGATAAAGCAATACGGAAGAAAAAATTACTTATTGAAGGTAAAGCGCTTGAACGAGTCTCCAAATTTCGGTACCTGGCAACATGGTTTCATGAAGAAACTGACCAATCAATGGAGATAAGAACACGAATAGAGAAAGCAAGGAAGACTTTTCTTAACATGAAAAATTTGATGAACCGGAAGGATTTGAATTTACAATTACGAATGCGTCAGGCGTGTTGCTACATTTGGTCCATACTACCGTATGACATGGAAAGCTGGGTTCTCACGCAAACTTTAGAGAAGACTCACTCCCATCACGTTTTCGATGTTTTTTATTTATATATACACATATTTATAATATTTACATACCTGTGAACCATACGGTACACCCTCTTTGGCTTTTTTCATCACGAGAAATATAATGATTCTGCACAGAAACATTTGTAGCTCCTTGAATGTTCTAGAATATTTGGAAAAAAACAAAAATTAATTTTTAATAAATTCGGAGTGAAAATTACAAATGATGTAGCTGATTAGAATTTGCATTACATATACTGCCGTACTTTTTAAACTTATGTATATGGACGCATACAGAAAATTGTAAGTTGTTCACTTCTATTCAATATTTTTATCTATCGTAGTAATTCGGATACAGTTTTTGTAACAATAAACCGCGATTTCGTTATATGATTATTCTTGGATGCCCAACACAAAAAACATTGAATATTTCCACTTTTAATTCAGCTTTACAGAGAATAATATCTTGGGAATGGTAAATATATACTTTTTTTAACGATAAAAACCAAAAATATGTTTAGAAATATAAAATTTCATTTGAAAATAAATACTATTTTCTAAGTGAAGGTTTCATAAAAAATGAGAGGACTTTATTACAATGAAAAAAATTGTTTAAGTAAATCCTAACAAATGATGGATACGTTTTACATATTTGTTAATTTTACATATATATATATATAGAAAAATGAGTTTAAAAAATCATTAAAATTAAATAACAATTAATGATACTTAGCCGACGAAAACAGAATAACTGCATCACTGTAATTTGATTACATTAACATCGAATTTATATATTTAATGCACTGAGTTATTTAAATCATTTTTTAAAAACGAAAACAAATTATAGTTAAAAAAGTAGAAGAAAAAAAAAATGAAAAATATACCCGAGCAGATGTTTAAATAAACAAAAAAAGACAAAACAAGTTCGCCGATAAAAATTTCCCACGTTATATTAAATTTGTAGGCAGGTATCAGTTTTGCTCGAGATCTTCGAATTCCGAGTTGAGCATTAGCAATTAAAGATGGGCTCGGCAACTAATTCGTGTCGGTGCAGCTCCGCCTGGAGCAATACTTCGAAATGAGCAGTGATTTTTTGCTGCTCTGCCGAATAAACAAAATTCTTATTTTTATCCTCACAACTGACAAACGTTTGCGTTTGATTAATAGATAATAAAGATTAATATTTTTTTACATAATTAAAAATATCGTGTTATACTAAAGATGTATTAACTTAAATAGGCGACTATGTAAAAGTTAAAAAATTTAATCTTTTATGTTTATTAGGAGAAACTTTGTTTTATAATGAAAATAAAAAAATATAAATACTTTTAAAACAGGATTTATAAGATTTTAAGAAATAGAAATAAATGTAAATCATATAACGTATTTTAATGCAGTAAAAAAAAATAAATAAATAAAAAATTGAATTCAATATTTATACATGCGTCTTGCTTAATGATAAGTAACTTTTAAGAATTTAAAATAAAATTGAAGCAAAATCTTTTAGAATAAACAATTAATTATTTAATATTAGAAATTTGACTTGTTTTTTAGACAGGCATTATTCGTATTTATAATAGCAATAAAACAAAAAGAAAAAAAGAAAAAAACAATACCACTTACACGTTAAAATGGTGTAAAAACGCGTAGATACGTTAGTGTTTGTAATAATCCGTCGGTTTTACACGATTTTATTCAGTCGCTATTATTTAAGCAACTTTATATTAATTTTTTGTGTTAAATTTTTAACTGCTTGTATTATGTTAAGTTATCCTTTATATTCAATTTATAGATTAAGATTTCTATTGCTACTTTCGAAGAGGAGGCTGTGTTGTTATCTTTATCCTTTCGTCTTCCGTCTTTCTGTTCTATTTTCACAAATTTTATTTATTTTATTATTTACGAGGTACATATTGCCAGGGAGGGGGCTATCGCCTCGGGTGAGGTTATTTACATTATTTTAAGGTTTGTAATATTTATAAATTTAATAAGTCTGTATAGGTTATTTATGTTTAAATTCGCGGAATGATCGTCTGTAAGTGTGGATTGTTGGCGTTCGGCACTGTAGATGGGGCATTCAGTGATGATGTGTTTGACTGTGATCTGGCAATTGCATTGAGTACAGGCTGGAGGCTCCTGGTGGTCCAGCAGGTATGCATGGGTGGTTAAAGTATGACCTAGATAGATTCTGTTCAAGGTTGATTCAATATCCTGGTTTGATGCAGCTTTGCCTATAACGTAAGTCCAGTCAGTAATCGTCCGTTTAATTGCCAGTAGTTTGTTCGAATAGCTGCTGTTCCACTCAACCTCCCAATCAGACATTATTTGGTATTTTGCGTATTTCTTCAGTTCGCTTGGGTGTAACACTGGTACGGCGGCGTTGGTCGATAGCGTGGGAAGGTGATCAAAGATCATGATGTAAATGGTGCCCCTTCATGGTGGTTTGGACTCCACGGTGGATCGGCGGAAGGCATGCGCTTAAGTAGATAATTCGGGATGTTCAGCGTAAATTCGTCATGACATTTGAAGTAGCCTTGGGCAGCGAGGGTACCGTCTCTGTATAATGGGTTTGATGGACTATAAATGCTGTGGTTTGGATGGTTCGGGTAACTTAAGATTGATAGGGCGTAATCGACCGATAATGTTTGCCGGCGGTATTTCAGGGGAGGAATACCGGCGAGCACGTGCATACTGGAGGCAGGCGTAGTTCGGAAAGCTCGTAGAGCTATACGGAGGCCCGAATTTTGGATCGTGTCAAGACTTTGGAGCAGGCCTTTGGAGGCGGATGAGTAGACGATGCAGCCGTAGTCGAGTTTTGGTCGGATTAAACTTTTGTATACTTTTAGTAATGTGGAACAGCTGGGTCCGAATTTCCTGTTGTTCAGCATTTTCAGTATGTTCAGTGCAGAAAGGCTTCGGTTTTTCAAGGATAGGATGTGGTTTCTCCATCGAAGTTTTTTGTCAAAGATTAATCCGAGAAGACGAGCTTCTTCCGAAAACTTTAGTTGTTGATCGTTGAGTGTTAGACTTACGGGTCGGTGTCTGCGTTTTCTCGTGAAGATGACGCCTTTCGTTTTTTCGACAGAGAATTTGAGTCCCGTGCGTTCACTCCAGTTCGCTAGATTGTCCAAGCATGCTTGGAGAAGGCTCTCTGCGAACTGTAGGTTTGTAGTTTTAACAGTTATGTTTAAGTCGTCAGCGAAAAGTCTGTGGTTAATAGGAAGTGGAATGATTGCGGAGATTGTGTTTATCAGGATTAGGAAGCAGTAGATACTAAGGACACTGCCTTGAGGGACTCCGTTTTCTTGTTGGTATTCATTTGAACACAAATGAATTACTGACTATTTATATCTCCTCCAATCGTAACTTCTCCCACTAGCTGATAATATCTGACTCCATGAGTGCCCTTCAGATTATCAGTTTACCTCTTCCCCTCCCTCTTCAGACTTCATCATTCTTCGTACACGATTTCTCATACACACAATTTCTCCTTTCGTCACTCTATCCGTATTGATCTGCTGTGGGTTCCTAGTCATAGAGGCATCGAGGGTAACGAAATGGCGAACGCTTTGGCTCAGTTTACTGCCCATTTCGGCTTTTACTTTAAAAAGATCCCTAGTTCTTATCTATTGTCTTTAAGTTAGAAATTTCACTTTAAATTTTGGTCGGATATGTACCCTTCCTCTTTTACCCATGACAGTTCCTTTTACCTCTCAATACAACCTAGCCTCCCTACTAATTCTTGGTTCTCAGAATTCCCTTCTCTTCCACGTTCTGTTATTGTCCCTATTATTCGCCTACGCTTCAATCGCACTTCATTGTCCTCTTCCCGCTATCGTCTCTTTTTAGATTCCTCTCTTTATTGTCCTATACATCCTAATGAAGCATTTGTCCGTGATGCCAATCACATTTTCTTTGAGTGTTCACCTCTTTCTACAAAACGCTCTTCCCTTCATTTATTCCTCTTAAAGTTAAGGCTTCTTGCTCCCTACTGTGCTTCCTATATCCTGTCCTTTCCTTCTCGGTCTGTTGTCCCTGCTATTGGTTCCTTTATTTCTGCCATTTCCGATCGAATTAAGTTTTAATTAGTTAACTTTTCTTCCTATTGTTTCTGGGTGAGGTCCCTGGTTGACCATCCTAAAAAAAAACAAAAAAAAAACCTTTCTTCTTCCTTATTATTTGCACATATCGTTTTTCTTCGGATAAGATATAAACTATGTTTATTTTGTTAATAGTTGTTTCCGATCCACTGGGAGAAGTGGCAATATTTACAATGTGGTTCGTTTTGTTTTTATTATGACTCTTGATTTGAGTCAAAGTCAGCAATGCCAGTGGTAGTCATTTTTAACCGGTGTGGTATAGAGAAAAAAAAAATTCCAAATCATTCACATATCATCCCTTTTAATTCTCGGAAAATAGGATGAAACATGATTATGAAGGAAATTGTGTGACAGAAAAAAATGTGCAGCGCCAGCAGTGGCCCATATTTCGTCTGGCTATTCAAACAAAATTTAGACATCCATTGAAATAGTGAATATTAAAAGTTCAGAGATATAATGTTGAATGCAACTTACCGAGGGATGATTTGCCGAAATAAATCGTTCGAACATAATAGTCACACTGTGGGAGAGTAGAAAATGAGCTTGGGCATGAGTTGACGACTCGAAATTTAACATTTACATATAAGTTGATAAATTTGAAATTAAACTGACAAGTATTATTTCACGGTTTTTAAGTTAACATTAAAAATAGTCTATTTTCTACATTTGATTAAGTGTAAATAAATAAACGCTAGAAAACAAAAATACAACAAATTCGCAAAAATTAAAATTCATAAGAAATAAAAACAGACATTTTTCACAATCTGTTCCTGCATAATTGTGGCTATTGATGTAGTAAGCGATTGCGAAACATTTAAATGATACTGTAATGTTGCATCACTACAACGTGAAAAATTAAAACATACACACCAGTAATGATATAACTATTTCTTGCTAGATAGAATAAAATTGAACGATAAATGCTAATTAATAATCGCTGCATGACGTTGACGTCTAAAAAGATCGACCGTCTACGAACGTAATATAAGACGAGCATGCACGGGTTTTATCATATCGGTATATTTTACGTACGCGGTCATAACTGTCACTTATCAACTCCGATCATATTGTCATGCGACATGAACGTACAGATAGTTTAGGGAATACTGGAATGCTATCGTAAAATCAGTTCATTACGGTTTTGAACAAGTTCGTTAAGTATGCGCAGGTTAACACGTACGCTTATTTTGCTTATTATATCATCAATATTATAAAAAATTTACATTCAGAAATCAAGAAATCCCTGCGTTACAATCCGCAATAAAATGTAAAGGCTTTTTTATCGTCTGAAGATGATACCGTTTCTTTTTATTGCTAGTAGTTTATAAAGCTTTTATAAATTTCCTAGTGATTCGGTAATTACTGTTTGCCTCCGCGCTATACATTATATATTTTTTAATTACCGGATCATACGAACTGAACCGTCTTCCTACTTCCCTTTGTCCGGTATTTTGAAAATATCCTCACACGGTGCCAATCGCGGATCATTCGTTTCCAAATTTCCGAAGTACATAAGTATTAAAAATTAATCCAAGTATACTAATTAATACCAAAAAATTAACCTCCGAATTCTCATCATTCGGTTTTTGTCTATCATGCATATATTTTTTTTTTTTTTTTTTTCAGGTTTTGCGAATGATCTGACCCGTGAAAAGTGAATCCTCTGTTCAAATGCATGGCGATTCCAAAATGCTTATGATTACATTATGGAATACATTTTTTTTAAATTATTTTTTATCGTTGAGCAACATATTATTGTTCAAACTCTTATTTTTCCGTACATATATCAATGACATTGAAACTGCCACATTTACAAAAGGGCATGTTATACGCCACCAGTGTCTTATCATGAATTTTCAAAATTATCTAAGTATATTACTCGATTACCTCCATTTTTTTTTTTACCTCACAGCGTGTGTCACCAAAATTTAGCAATAAGTTTTTAAAATTAATCCAAGTATACTTTCCCGTTAACAAACTTCTTTCTACTCTTTTTATCTGTTGCACGCAATAATTCTAAAGTTTTATTACTCCGATGGGATCATGCAAACGTGTTTCTCTGATCCTACAATGTGTCAAATAATAAGTTATCAATTTTTAAAAATGAATTAAAGAAAACTATTTCGTACCAAGTTTTTGTTCTTTCCGTCATATATTTCTGAAAAAATCACATAACATGTTCCAAAATTAATCTGAGTATACCATTTTAAGAACCAAAAATTAACTGTTCCCTCGTAAAACTTTTACTAATCGCACGTAATTTGTTTTTCTGTATCGTCATTATTGCAAGATCTTACAAAAGACCTTCGTCTATTTTTACTCGTATCAAAACTTTCATACCATTTCCTTCTTGCTGTACATCATTAAAATTCAATGTCACGATACAAATTAGCTTAAGTATACTATCATGCTAGCAATTATAACGGGATTACTATTTTTCAGTATGCTGCGAAAAGCGGTGCAGCAATGAAAACCCGGTAAGATCATGTCGTTCGCCCACTGAAGTTTGTGAGCAACAGTGTTAGGAGTCAAGATCGAGTACGATTAATATCAGGGATCCATAGAGGAAAAATAAAAATAAACAAATAAAAAAGAGTCAAGGAATACGGGGGCCGACTTTATTAGGAGAATATGCGCGAGGGTTACAACGGGAGTTATTTTACTATAAGATTCAGACGAAGCAGGTTTAAATAACAGGTAAATCTATTATCCCTTTTTTCTTTAAGAGTACCCGTTTAATTTAGTTCCTACAGAATGTGTTACTTTTGAACTGACATTTTGAACTCTCACGAATCTATAGAGCGCATAACCTATTCATCGCGCCCATCAGTAATTTCAAAATTAAATTTCGACTAAGTCTTCTTTCTGTCATATCATAAAAATAAAAAAGAAAAAAAACACACCTTCTTGATTCTTTCCCGCTTTCCAAAATACTGCAGAAACCTTCGGCAATTACGCATTGCCTTCCTGCCTTATATTTCATTCACCCGGTTTAATAAAGAACTCGGTGTCTTCATTTAATAATTCGAGGTCTGCGCTGCTACTTTTTACATCCGCTTTGTTTAAATAAAACTATAAATTTCCGTAGTTCATAGATATAACCGTTTTTATTTTATTTAATTTTTTTGTTTTTTCTGGGAAAAACTACGCGAGCATTACCTTGTGATGACGTTTTTGAAAGATTACAAATTAATATTGTTCATTATCAAAACAAAATTTGTTTCCAATTCTCTCGCTGTTTTTTTTCTCCTTAATTATCTTGTCTAAACCTCAAAATTTAATATCTTGGACCGTACAATCTACCGGGGTCCCTGGAACATGACGCTACTTTTTAAGCAACCCTGCGTTCTCCTCTCCCTGGCTACCTCTGATATAAATTTTCCATAGAATATAAAATTGTCAGCTGATCTCTGATTTTCCTAAAATTACTTTTAAAAAAAAATGAGAAACTAATATTCTTTAGCAAGTTTAGCATTTTATTCGAACGGATTAGGTTTAAACTTTCCATTACAATACACTGAAAACTCAAATTAAACTCGCGCAGATGCATCGATAGATTATGTGATATTAGGTTAGATATCTGCCAACAAAAGATAGTTATTATCGTACAAATTAAACAAAACAATACTTTGAGATTATTGATTTTCTTACGTTATTTCGATAATATCTATTGCACGTGGCTTTGCCTGCAAATTAATACCCACTTTAAAGACGGGTTGTTTGCCGGTTTAATTGTTTAATTCATTTACTCTGTTTTCATTTTAATTACAGGTTCTGTTAAAATCATCAACGTTTAACTATCTCTTAACATAGCAGTCTTGTAATTAGCACGCTAAAAATAAAAAAAACAGCTTCTGAATTGAAGCGATAATTCTGGAGAATTGATTTTATTCAGATTTATTATTGATTTATTATAATTTCACCCTAATATATGTTTTTAACGAAACATTCAAAATACTAATGAAACTAATTAACCTTGATGATGCTTAACTTACTATTTATTTTAAATTCAATCTATAACTACCAAAAAAAAAAAAAAAAAAAGCAAATTGCAAATAAACTACGATTAATTATTAATATTTTTTTATTTTATTTTATTTTCCTCTTTATTTTGAGCAATAATACAATTGTCAGTGAAGCTAACATGAATTTTCCAAATTTATTCCGCAAAATACTTTCCAAGCACTTTTTTGACGTTTTCTCGTCTAGAACAATAAATAGCAAAGTTTGAAAGAGACCAATGCAAATAGCAAATCGCATGCATACAGGGAAATTTATTTACGTACATAAAAGAGAGGAAAATAATTAGCAAATGGTAAGCTAAAACGGATTTACGAAATTGAAAAGGAAGAGCTTATTATATCTAGTAATTTCGGCGGCTGTTAAAATATTATGCCCTATTCTAAGAAAAGTCTGTGGGTGCCTTAAATTGAAACGGATTTTCACGTGATGATTACGGTTCACAATAAAAATTCAGTTAATGACGGAAGTAGAACAGTAGCCGGTAGGCGTGATTTTTAGTAGAATTTAAAAATGATTAAATAAAATTAATCTTGCGATGTCCTTAAAAAATAAATAAATTTAATGAGTCGGGTTGACCTATCATGATTAAACGAAAAACACGGTTTTTCTTATATCACCTCCTTTTCTCTAACGCACACTGGAAGAATCGATAATAAATATACTTCGAGCTAATGTTTTTGATTATCTGCACAGGATATGAGTCACAAAAGTCTTTACACACCTACGAAATTTTTGTATTCCTGCAGTTATTGTGAGATTCACTAAAGATAGAAAAATGGAGAAAAGTATATTATCTTTTAATAATAAGGAAAAACAAGGAACATAATATTTGAACAAAAACTAAATTGAAAGAACTGGAGTCAAGAAACTGAAAATTGAACAAAAAATTACATCGCAAAAGTCTTTACACAGCCAGATAAAAAAGTAAAAATATGCCTCTGAAATTAATAAAAACTGAAAAAATTTGGTAACTTAATAATTCGTAGCATTTCCATTTGTATCGATTATACATTGTAATCGATGCGACATGTATAAAATTATCTTACTGGTCTATTCGGCCGTCACATTATTCCGCTTGCAATCGTTGTCGTAACTCAGCTTTGGAGGTGATTTGCGTTTGGCGAATCCGGCGATCTAACTCGTGTCCCATACATTCTCTATAGGGGATTTAGGTCCGGCAATTGGGCGGGGATTTTAAGGACTTTGGGACATCGATAGAGAAGCCACTTTTGTACTATACGTGATTCATGCTTAGGATCGTTGTCGTGATAAAATTTAAACGATCGTGAAATCCCCAGTTTCTCGGCACTTTTTAGTAAGTTTTCCTTTAAAAGGTCAACATACATATTGGCATTCATAATCGTGTCAATGAAGACTAATTCGCCCCACCCCTCGCTGAAATACAACCCCATACCATAACGCTGCCGCCTCCGTATTTGACCGTTTTTTTTTTTTGTTTTTTTTTTTTTGGGTCCTAATACCGATGAGGCAAATGTATTTGCATTAGAGTAGTACAAATTTTATGATGGTGAGGTTGAAACGACCCATCCAATAAAGTTTTTGGTGTCAGATCATCTTCACCTTACATTGATTTTTGACCGTTAGTTTCACATTTTTCGGTTTTAATTCTTCATTAGGCTTCCTCCAGACCATAACTTTACCATCGGAGCTAAAAATATTAAATTTTGATTCGTCGTAAAATATTACGTCATTCCAATACGATTCGGGCTTCCAAACATTCTCGAGAGCAAAATTCAGTCGAATTATTACGATCGTTGATAAATGTTTTTTTTTTTCGAGTGACTCGGCCATTATATCCTTCCTTTCTGATGACACGACATATGGTTTCAGCGCTACAATGCTTTTTGGTTTCTGCACAGTATTCGGACGTTAATTTAGGCGTGCTGAGTTTCGGGTTCACTTTTATTTTTCGAATAATAGGCCGCGATTCATGCGGCGTAACAATCGTTGGACGACCAGTAGTCCGTTTCAAATTTTCAAGTCGATCTTCAATTTTAAAGCGGAATTAGGCAATCTTTGCGACTGTATTCCTGTTTACTTGGAGTAAATGTGTAATGTTTGTATAGGGCATTCCACGCGCAGCATGAAAATTTATCAATTGACGGACATCGAAAGAAATTTTTTTCCGCATTTTACACTCAACAATTGTCACAGACAGCTTGTCACGAATCTCTGAACACATCAAATATCTTTCTGCTTCCACTATTAAAAGGTTAAACTTGCTGAAAGCCCTGTCGCCAACTAAATGGGGTGGCGATCCCTATATTCTTATTTCCCTTTACAAATCTATTATCCGTTCCAAATTTGATTATTGTTCTTTTATTTATGGTAGTGCGTCCAAGACACGTCTTTCCAAACTAGATGTAATTCAGAATTCTTGCCTTCGTCTCTGTCTTGGCGCTCTTAAATCCTCTCCAACCCCTGCTATTCTTGCTGAATGTAATTCGTCATCCCTGTCTATTCGTAGATCCTATCTAATATCGTTTCCTTGTTAAACGTCTTCCTCTCGCATCTTCTACCCTTGTTCAGTCTTATCTTTCGATTTATAATAGCTGGCGCTTCACTCCCAGCAAAACCCCTATTCTGGCTTTTATTTCACATCGTCTCGGTTCATTTTGGCCGTATATTATCTCGTTCAATAATCTCCCTTATTTTTCCTTCGACTTCGCTGACATCTGTCATCCTCCTAAGGTATTTGTCCTCCCCTCATTTGCAAAAAATCTCCCCCAAGCCGTAATTAAACAGGTATTTTACAGCACTATCAATTCCCTATTTCCCTCTCATGTTACCATTTACACGGATGGTTCGAGGGGGCCTGGTGGTGTTGGTGCTTCTTTCATCCTTCCTGATTTTAACCTCTCAGAATCTTTTCGACTTCCTTATTTCTGTTCCATATTCATAAACGAATTATCGACTATCCTACGTTCTATTATTTTCATTTCCTCGAATCAATTTTCCTCTAAGTTTTTAATTATTTCTGACTCTTTGAGCGCCCTTCAGGCCATATCCTCTCCCCTTCCTGATCAATCGTATGACACTTTGTTTGTTCTTCGTATACGTTCACTCATTCACAATCTTTCCTATCTCCATTCAGTCAATATTGATCTGCTGTGGGTAGCTGGCCACTCGGGCATATTTGGCAATGAAGCGGCTGATATTCTTGGGTACTCGGGCTGCTGCTGCTTCCTCTCGTCTTTTTTTTAAAAAAATTCCATCCGTTAACCTGCTATCAGTTTGTAAAAGCTTTCATATCCGATTTTGAAAAAAAAAAAAAAAAAAGCTTGTCACGAAAGTTTTTACAAGTAATTAAAAGTGGATCGTGCAGTAAACGCAAAACGCGGAAGCGGTTACGTAGTGGCCAGAGCTACTGCCGATAACGTTTTTATCGCGGTAGATTGTCTAATTATTGGGAAAGGCCAATTTCAACTTGCTGTTGCGTAAAGACTTTTGTGACGACGTATTTTTTCCTTCTATTTTTAGTTGTTTGGCCCTAGTTCTTTCAATTTAGTTTTTTCTTGTTCGAATATTATGTTCCTTATTGTTCCTAGTCCTAGGAAGCTATTACATTTTTCTCCAGTTTTCTATCTTAAAAACATCTTGCGGTAGTTGCAAGAAAAGAAAAATTTAGTAGGTGTGTAAAGACTTTTGTGACTCAGTATATGTATATATGTATAACTCGGCCATTTTGGCCTCCCAAAGGCCTCTGTGACCCCTCTTGCTTTCATTTCTGTCTCTTTCTCTTCTATACTTTGTATCAAATTATCAAAATTTACAACGTAATTCCTACTGGCATCAAACAAAAAAATAACATAACCACAAAAATCCTATCCTAACATTTAGCTTTCATTATATAATAAAAGTAAAAGACATTTTTTCGTTACATCTTTCGTTACATAGTTCATTACATAAAATTGTAACATTTTTTAAAATAACAATAACAAAAATCCTATATATACATATGTGTGTGTGTGTCGATGTATGCATGCAAAGTAATAATAAAAATAAAAAAAATTCCCGGTAGTTTCAGAGATTACGAGCGATCATCACGTAGTCAGTCAAGCGCGTTAAGAAAACATTAAAGAGAAAGCAGTCTGGAATAATTACAACGTGCAAACGCAGCAGCATCGACCAGTCTTTGTCTTATCACACATTCATATGCAGTCGTCAACACAGCCAACAGAATATAAACCGACGCTTACTATATACACAGATATCGTTTACTTCCTTCCCGTTTAAATTTCTTCATCGGATATTTTTGCCGCTTATTTTAACACTGGCATGATGCAAATTTCATTTCCCATTCATCTCCCCAACAATATTTTATTATTTCACCGTTCAATCGATGGAAAAAACAAAATGTAGAGTTACGCACGAAAGAAAATAAGACAAACACATACAGCGTAGCGTTTCTCGCTTCTACGTTTATGTTGTTATCTCTGCAGCGTAATAGTATAGAAAGGTAAATTCTATCCGCTAGAAATCATTCCAAAGCTTATCAAAGAATCCAGCAGCCTTCGTATAAGCGGTAGAGAAGAGAATTTTTAATTAGTTTCGTTTCTAGGATTTTTTACCCGAATGAAGAAACCCTCTTGTACGTATAATAATCCCCTTGTCGGAACAACCGTTTAAAATTTACTGTTACTACACTTTGAATGGATGGGGATGATTTACGATCTCACTGAACCGTTTTCGAAATCCACTCATCAAACTGTACCATTTTTTAGACTTTAATAAAATTAATGACGTTGATCATCTCTACCACATTAGTTGAGTGAATGAGAAAGTAAAGGCTCAGGCAGTTCAAGAAACAATATTTATAAAAATTGTCTTTCGCCGGTTTTGATATTAAAATTATAAGTGATCGGTTCTGAGATCTTTATATAAGTTCGATCCTTCGGACTTCACAATAGTGACTTGCTTTAAACCCGAGATGATAGTCTTTTCTATAATTATTTAATTAAGTGAGCCGTTTTCCGTAATTTTCTTCTAAACGTGATATAAAATAAAAAATAAATAAAAAAAAAAGGAAAAGAAGAAAAATTTACAGGATTACACACAATCGATGCAAAAACACCCCCGAGATAAAAATAATATAATTATTAATAATATCGCGCGCATTTTGTGAAGAAATTATTCCTGAAGACACTTTGGAATCCCTCACTACTCAAAGTAGCTGAAACCGCTGAATAAGTGTTTAAATAAATCGTCATTTTTCAGATTGTCATACAGAGTGATTTACACTCTCAGGACTACTACGACAGACTATTTAGAATGTAATTGGAAAAATCAACTACAACAATTTAAATCAGGCCCGTGCCCAGAATTTTGGAAAGGGGGGGTTTTGAAAATTTTCTTTGCATATTTATTCTATAATACATTTTTCACTAATATTCGTACTATTAATAATTTCCATCATTTTAATTTATATATTAATAATATAGATGAATTACCCCGTATATATGAACATTAATAAAAATTACACATATGTTATTGATTATACTCGTAATAAAAATTTTTTTGCATAAAATATCAATGAAGTACCTAAAAATATGGAGTATATTTTTTCTTTTTTCTTTTAAAAGTAGGTAAGAAAACCCTTAAAAATCATCAATATTTCTTTTAAATTTGTGATTTTTTTCAGATTTCGTTTGTATTTATAATAACTATTTCAGTTCTCATGGGGGGGGGGGGTTAACCCCCAAACCCCTCCGTGGACACGGCCTCGATTTAAATTACCAGCAACGTATGGGAGAGGGATTTGCGGATTTGCATTTTCTAATGTAAAAAAATTTGTCGTGTCGTATATTTTCGAAGGGAAATATTTTTAGTCAACTTCAGAACGTTTAACACGTTTACATTTTAACTATTTATTTCAGCGCCTTTGTTTTTTAATAAAATATTGTATCGCGTCTCGATTTTGTTTTTCAAACTGTCATTACTTTTTGTGTAAAACATCTTTTGGTAACACTGCCAAATTGATTTTTAATAAACATTTTTTTAACGATTTTTTCGATCAAAAATTATCGTATACTTTATCGTACAGACAATACAATGTTTAATGAAACATAGCAGACAACGCTGGTATTCATCTATTATGATTTTTCGTTATTGTATACAGCGTTGGTAATCGAACGCGCAATTTAAACCGCTATCGCGATTGCAGCATTTTCAAATGACAGTTTTGAGCCATTCTTTCGTATACGTCCACTTTTATTCATATTTAATATATTAACATGTATTTTGATTATTATATACACCGAATAGTGTGTTTCTGTGTGAATTTCAACAGATTACTAATTTGAAAGCGATATAAACGTCTTTTTGTTGTTCATTTATTCTGTTCATATATGTAAATTTATATTATAATAATATACTTTAACCCGTTTGTTTTGTTCTTTATTTATTATTATTTTTTTTTTTTGGAACACGCTTCCTAAAGATCTACGCACACACAGATAAGAGAAAAAAGAGTCGTCGATTAAATTTGAATTCAGTCAGAAATCTAATAACAGCTGAAATGAAGAATGGATTAGAAAAAGACGGAATATAAGAACCGCAATACGGAGCAGAAACTTTCGAGTTTTAGTTGATGAGAATCGACAGAAAGAGATGAACACATTCAAAAAAGATGTGATTAACATTGTACACCACTGTGGATGAAGAGGGCAGTGCGGGAAAAAAATTAGGAAGGTCGAATACGAAAAGGAGCCAGTATATAGACTTCTTAAACTATAGGCAAATAATAGAAACGACAAGGTGGGAAAGCGAAGAAATGAAAAAATAGATAAAAAGAATTATCTTCACGAAAGGAGGAAGTGTAATATCTGATCAAAATCGAAGATGGAACTTTTTAGACCGAGACGTGAAATTAGAGTGTAGGATTTGTTAAAAAATAGAAACGAACAAGCAGCCGCATGTGCTGAAGAATCCGTCGCCTCATTACCATTAATGAACATATGGAAACTCATAACAAATCAACACAGATGGAGTAGCGAGAAGAAAAAAAGCCGATGAGGCGGCATACGCAAAAAATGATAAAATCACAGGGAGCAATAAAATAAGAGGAGCAGAAGAATACCCGCGAAGTCAAAAATAAATGAATAATTGGAAAAGAAGCAATTTGAGAAAATGAAAACAATGGAATACAGGATAGCCATTAATTCCTTTATAAAGGTAGAACAGAAAGTAGGAAGACGAACCTGTAGGAATATTATAGTCTTCTTCTTCTAGTTATATATATATATATATATTCGGGGAAAAAACACCTTTTGATATGTATTTGTTTTTGATATGTATTTGTTTTTGATATGTATTTATTTTAGTTTTATGGTATTTGTAATTTAATTTACTGGCGCGTGAATACGGCTTTTTAAAACCGAAACCAGTTGGAAAATTTATAATTTATACTCAATAAAACTGTATACGTATATGTTTTACAGTTTTTAATATTATTTAAAATTAACCAATTTTGATAGCTTACTTATTTTTTTTTATTTTTACTTGAAAGTCACGTACAGTTATCAAAAGAATGAAAGATGACATTAAAATAATGAATAATATCGAAAATAAGTAACAAACAACTTAAGAATATAAACAGATGTATACATATTAGAAACGTTTTCAAGAACAGTTCATTTTCAGCGAAAAAGAAAAAGAAATGTATAAGTGATAATGAGCATACTATATACGTGAATTAAATCCGATTGAAGCCTAAATTATAATTATATCACGCTGGTTTTTAGTTATATTTCCTGGGTATTCGTTACAATCGCCATGGCCGCTAATAACTTGCACTATAAGGCATTTAACATGGTTCTCATCAATGTCATTCCAAATAGAATTTCTATGAATCACTGTAAATTACCGTTAACCGCGTTTTTATACGTACTTAGATTTTTTAATACGTTCTAAATTGACCTATTTTCCTGCGATCATTTTAGTATTCTGCTGAGATTTTTCATAAACGTTACCTTGACTGCATGTACTATATACGATGTATGTTGATTTCACAGTTATTTGTTTTGTTTTTTTAAAAAAAATTTAAATTTGATTCTAAAAAAAAATAATATATATACACATAAATATATTTAATTTTTTCGGATTATTAGGTCATAAAATTACTTTTAATTTAATATTAATTATACACACATGTTACTTCATGGAACCGAAACCTCGTTAAAAAAGTTTTCTTTTTCACTTTATTAACGAAAAAATATGCAACATAAAGAACAACAAATAGTCTATCGAATAAACTAGTGGTCATTTTTTTCATAAAACGTCTCCGCCTCAATCATATTTTTCTTCATTCTTGTCTTCATCGATTCTCTATGGTATTTTCACCTCCTGTGTTCTTGACTCTTCAGACCATAATTGTGTTATGCCGACCACATTCTCTTTTCCAACTTTTAAATTCGATTCTTGCTGCTACCGTACAATATAAGTAGTCTATAAATGGGACAGTTAGCCCCTTTAAATCTAACTCCAATTCGTAGGGCAGTAAGATAGTTAGCCGTCGTATAATTTCGAGCTGAAATACTTTAACCGAAATTATCCTCAAGCCCTCCAAATCCTCCCCTTAGCCCGAAACCTTTTAACAAAATAAATTTTTTCGATCGTAGGTATTTTTTTCATGTTCCCCGATCACACCGCCCGCCGTGGAAGCGTGCCGTCCGTTCTCACGCATACATTAGCCACCGACACCGCGATAGCCATCGCAAAAGTGTACCTTTTCATTATTTTTTTACCATTCCGTCGGCCACAAAAGCGTACCGTTCGTTCCCGCCACATTATGCGTTACGCTATTGCGAATTTTCAAAATTAATCTGCGTATATTTTATTTTATGGCAGCGCGGTAGCCTAGTGGTTAAGGTACTCGGCTACCAAATCAGACGTGTCATAGGTTATCGAGACTTGTCTCGTTTCAAATCCGAATCGCTCCCAGGTCTACACCTAATCTGGAATTGAATATTGGCTATATCAGAGAAATCTGGGGAAGTAAAGGCGGATAATCCAAAAGTAGAAAGGAACTGGCCCCAGTATTCTCCTTAGATCCACTAAGCTTAGTACATTAATGAAAAGCTTAACTTCACAACTCTCGATTTTATATTTTATTTTACAAACTCCAAAAATGTTTTCGATCTTTTCATAATAGTTGTTATTTATTTCGAGCGTAAGTATTTCAAAAATTATTTCGAATATATTTTTTTTATTTTTCCACTGTTCCTAAAAATCACCTCTCCGTTCGCAGCCCAAATTTCTTGTCTTTCGTAATATTTTTTTTTTATATTTTCCGAGTACACCGTACCCATAGCTGCAATTACGCTGTATACAACCATCATCGCGTTCTATTATTTTATTTACTGCATAATTTTCGGTTACTCTTCTTGGGTAATCAGCATCCAGTTGCGGACCTACCAAGCTGCCACAATTAAAGACTACCGATATATACATTCTTGCTCTACCTTTGTTGCACCTCTGCGCTAGTTCATTGCCGCCATTTCTGTTCATATTTTTAGCCGCCAATAATCACTGTGTCTTAAATCCCGCGAATTATATTTACATCTTCCGCGCCATTTTGAAGCTTTATTCACCTATTCTTGAAGGTCCGCAATTTTATTTATTCCACCAGCTGGGCCCTTCCGTCGACGGCGCCGAGGGGTAGTATTTTGTACAACCCATTGAATCGCATTCGTTAACCATTCTGCCTTCTCATCTATATCACATTGCTTGCGCAACTGTTTGAACGAGCTGTATCTTCTTTAGAAAAACTCTAAAACGTTTCCAGTTAGCTCACACATCGACTCGCGCGGCTCCTAGCCGAGGAGCTGAAAGTCCGGCGCAAAACCCTATATATAGTAAAGGCGCGTCTTGACGTTGCAGTCCAAATTTAAATTAGATCCGAAAAAACAGCCTAAGAAGAGTACTAATTGTCATGATCGTATGATGCGTCAGCTCCTCTCGAAGCACAATATTAAAATCGCTGCACAATAAACTCCAAGCTCCCGGCTAAACTGATAGAGCCTATCGCGAAGCTGTATCGAGGGAACTTGAAGCAGCACCTCGCTAACTCTCCTGCGTGGAAGCCGCGGCATCAATTAGCGCGGCAATTTTGTCACCTTGCTAGTACTATCTCAAGACACGCTTTTCTTAACGCGAGCGACCTTCTCTAGAGTTCTGCATGTCTTTAGTGAGGAAAGCTTGATGATTTAAGGAAAAATTTAATTTTCAGATTACTTCTTAACTGTCTGCAATTTAAACGACAGGATATTTTGAACAAAATAAAATTAAAAATTAAAAAGTTCCCAAATTCTGAGATATTACGTAACACTTCATTATTGCGCTCTGTAACTGAATTTATCCGTTTACATTATTCTAATATCAAAGGAGAGTAGTCCGGACTACTTTTTTATATCTGTCAAAAATCCGGTAAAACTGACAACTCTCGTGCGCCCATCCAAACGTCAACTTTTTACTATGATGCACGACAAACGCAGAGTCCTTCATGAACAATGTGAAACTAGTTGTCACCCTTTCAACTGACGCTAAACGGTTTCCTTTAGAAAATTGTTAAATTAATTAAGGTGGGAACATGCGGTTGTTCTAGTTAGTTACATTTTTAAGTTCTTTAACCGATTACTACGGTGGCGTAACTGGTTAGGTCAAGGCGTTTTGTTCAAGTAAGATTTGAATCCTGCAGCCGCACATTGAACACACAAATAAAATCATTACTTGCATTACTGAATTAATGTCTGTAGCTAACAAATCGAAACAATAATAAAAAAGAAAAACATTTATTTTTTCTGCACTCATTTATTGTATTTCGCAGTTCTATTTTTAGTAATTTAATTAGTTTTCGTTGTTTTCGTTCATTTCTACATTTTAATTAACCGCGTTCGGATAAATATCCAGCCCAATTAGTGGAACCAAAAAAAAAAAAAAAGAAAAAAAAGAAATCAAAAATAATTGCAGCTAGTCTACAACGACACAAGACTTAATAAACGAAACGGAATCTTTTCACGTTACGATATGAAAAAATGCTTGAAACTAATGACCGGTTCCAACCAAGTTCTGCTGAACCGATTTCTTCTCGTACGCACGTTATAAGGCGACCCAGTACCTTTTCCATTTTCGTAGTCCTCTTTCATACGAGTCTTATTCTTATGCAATAAAAATTGCAATGTTTACTCCGTTCAGGCTTCCTGTTGAAGTTATTTCGATGTTTTTCTTTTCTTAATATATTCACATTTTTACATTTAGAAACAAACGCACCACCTACTATTTTCGTTAATTTTAAGCTCAGTTCAACACGTTTGAGTAAATGCCCGATAACGAATTTTAATTATATTACATATTTATGAAAAATAAAAAATTATAAATTAAAATTATCGTAATTACAATAACTTAAATGTCGTTATAAGTATTTCATTTTTAAGTACAAAATGATGATGAATTGAAATAAAATGTGCGGCCTCCTTTACCGAGCAGGCATCTTTCTATTCTTAGCTATACTAAAACTTGATATCCCTACTCCTTATAATGCTGCTTGTATTCTCTCATTTCCCTCTACTTCAATTATTCCTATCCTGAAATTATTTTTATCCCCTTTCCTTAAGCGCATATAAGAATATAAATATATTTTTTCCTCCCTTACATTTCTTAGGCTAATGCCTTCGCTGACAAATCTGTTATAAAAATTAAAAAACTAACAAAACTAAAAAATAAAATTATAAAGTAGCAAATGGAAATGAAACGTAACAATCTACTTATCCGCAGGAACGCTTTCGGGCCTAGCTCATCATCAGTTTGAAAATAGAATCCTAACTGAGGTACATATATTGATAAAGATAAGATGATTATTGTGTACACTGAAAACAGTTTCGGCTACGTGAGATTTGTAACATGTGATTTCTAACGTGCGATAATAAACATCATTTGAAGAACAAAGATATTCGATTTTTTAAAAAGTCGGAAATTTCTAATAGGTTGTTAAAAAAATGGGGAATTTACATAACAGTTGTCACATTTTTCATTTTCTATAATTAATTAATTAAATATGATGGTTTTAGAATTTACAAAGCGCTTCTCTTTGCGTGTAACGGAAACAGGTTTAGTTCGCGTTCTGTCCTCATTGTTTGTATAGAAGTCCACTTAAGCATTACGAATCACATGTTGTTGTCAACAGCATCACTAAAAGGTAACAATTACCTCTATAAAAGTATCTTTAATAACTAATATGTAGATCTCATTTGAGGTTTGCTGCACGGAAAACAATTGGATCATACTATCTTCAATTTATAAATATGAATACGGATGATGGTATACATTGTTTTAAAAGATTTTAACAACTCAAACGGTTTCGTTACATCTGCAATTGTCACTACGCAGTTGTTTCATCCGAAAACGAATGTAATAAATCAAATTTTTAATTTTTATTTCATGACGAAATAGAACAAAGGTATATGCATACACTAGTACGAAGGAAGGCGATTTAATTGTGGTAGTTTATTAGGAATATTTGAATAGCCCGATGCGGCTACCTATCCCAACATACATAGACAGGCACAGTCACATTTCTTTTTTTTTATTTTAAATATGCTATCAAGTTTGAGTAGAACAAAACCTGTATCGACAATATAGCAGACGTAAATGTTGATTATTTCGTTATCGAACGCTAGCTAATTTGCTGGCATTGTCGGACAACTCCTTTGAACCTAATAGATCCTTTCTTTATGCCCAACTTCTAGTTTTGGGTCTTCCTACTCCCTTTAACGCTACCTATATTCTTTCCTTCCCATTGCCTTCAGTTATTCCATTGCTGCTGTCCTTTGTCTTTTCCATTTCTGACCGCCCGGCTATTTAGTTATAACTCTTAATTTTTCATGTTGTTGGGTCAAGGCCGCTGGCGCGCCCAGGGTAGGGGAAAAAAAAGAATATAATAGGTTGATAACTGAAAAAGCAAGAGAAAACTTCGGACACTTATTGCTTAACCATCTGTTGCTTCCACATTCTCTGTTTCCTCCCATCAATAAGCTACATTTTCCTTCTGTACTATGTTTTCTGCCGAGTCAATCGCCATTCTTCAGGCTATCTTTTTTTTATTTCCTCTTTAAGCGGGCTTTCTCAATTCCTCATAATTTCGGATTTTAAAGGCGTCCTTCAAGCCATCTCCTCCTTCACATTCCTCTGGTAGTATTATTCTCTCAATTCGTTCTCTTACCTCCACTCCGGAGTCATCCCGCTCTATTCTTACTGATTTTTTATGGATCCCCAATCATTCCGTAATTGACGGCAATGGCGCGGCTGATTCTTTGGCTCGCTCTGCTGCTCGCTTTGATTCATTCCTCAACTATTTCCCTTCTTCAATCATCCTTTCCTTTTCCATCTCCAATCACGCCAGACTTTGGCGGTACATTTATCCCTTCCTATTATCTACTAATCGTCACTCGTTCTATTCAGCCGATTCCTCGTCCCCTGTTTTCTATTCTCTCCCTGTTTCGTTTCCAGACCAATCATTCTCTCTTCCCTTCCTCACGCTTACGATTTGCGATGCTGGTCACATTTTCTTCTAGTGTCCTGCTCTTCTTAATGAACGCTCCCTTTTATAGGGACCAGCTCTTGATATTAGGTCTCCCTACTCCCTCTAACACTTCTTCTATCCTCTCCTTTCCTTTATCTTCTGTGATGCCTGCACTGGCTACATCCCGTACGTTTTCCATACCTACTGCCTAGCCCAACTTTCTTAAACTACACTTGGTTCTTGATATCCTTCTTTAATTTGACACTTTAACTTGATCGCTGAGGAAACCTTGTAATCTCCCATAAATGTGACAAACTGTTTCCGCCAAAATAGCGATGTGCTCCTGAAAAAAGCTTGTAGCTTACTCATTATTTGTCACTACATTTACACGGAAAAAGCAAAAAAACCAGCGGAAATAGAAGAAATATCGACCACATCCGAAAGCAGTGATTTTAGTTCTATACTCATCCTCAAACACTAGCAACTAATTTTTATCATGAAACTTGAAAATTATGTTCATTTCGCAGAGGATGCAAGGATGTTCATTATTGAATTTTTTGAGAGGCGTAAAATATAAGGAACACTAATCCCGAAAATATACACTCCCACGATATCGTTTTTTCATAATTGAAAGAAATAATCTACATAAATTTCGTGGGCACCGTTAATTTTCAAAGCATAAAAAAAAAAAAATAAAAATAAATATTGTTTATTTTTTGTTTTTTCTTAGACTGAAGGATTATATATATATATATATATATATATATATATATATATATACATATATATATATATATATATATATATATATGTATATATATATATTAGGGTTATCGTTTAAAGTGAATACGTCTCAACAATCTCAATGCGGTATTAGACGACTGTGTATAAAATATATGCACTATAGATCACGGATTGAAAATTCACTTTGTTATGAAAATTACATTTCATTTAAGACTTTGAAGCTATTAGCAAATTAAAAATAAATGCACTATTTCAATTGGTATTGTATTGAAGCGAAAGAAGAGTAACTATGAACTTTTACTTCCTTTTCATTTTTTTTCTACTTCTTTTTCGAAATATCGACAAGGTCGAACGCAGTTAGTGAATCGAATAATCACTGTGCGATAATATTTATTTCCACATACAATAACGAACTCGAACAACTTTTAACACGACTTTCACCATGCTTGGGTTAAAACGATAAAATAACACGCGGTTAAGCGAAATGAATAAAACTTATTAGCTGCTAACTATAAACAAAGCGAAGAAAAAATGATTATCATCAACTTCCGAAAGGAACTTCCGGTTTTTTATTTTATTTCTTTGTTTTTCTTTGTTTCTTTTCCTGCAAACGAACTTACTGTTATGTGATTCAGTAAACCTCAGATATGTAAATAATATAAATATAGACGTACGCAGTGGATAAAACTGTTCTATTCTAGCTTCAATACGAGTAAATTACAGTTAAATATCTTTACTGTTTCTATTGTATATATTTAAGTGATCAGAAATAAAAATTTTTTCTTCTTTCCTGCTTCATATCTTCTTCGCGTTGACCAATTTCACGTCTAGTAAATCTGTTTAATGTAATAAACATTTCGAACTGACGTTGATTTTATTATTTTAATTATTTATAAAGTATAAATATTATTTAACTGGCATAAGTCGATTTCAACGTCGTGTAAACACACTAGTGTCATCAAAGCTAACTGATAATGGCTCTCGCGTTGGTAATGCGGTTCTAGCACGTATAAACATTGTACACTAGCATTAAGCATTTTACTCATTTTACACTCTGGCCTCTAAGGACTTTAAATGCATCGGCTTTGTAATAGGACAACGAAAAACTACAAAAGAAGTCTGGTTATCAAATTACTCTTTTCCCAATAAACGGTCATGACACTTAGTTAACGGCAATTCGTTTTTCGAATGGGAACGAAGTCGCCGATTTTCACGTTTTGACTCAGGAACCGCACCATTTATTGCAAGAATTTTCCCGAAAAAAAAAAAAAAAGCCATTCATTGTACAAAGTAGTTGGTAACGACGAGCTAAACCGATTTTATCATCGTCATCTAATCTCGAATATGGTACACAATGATGTACCTAAATTAAGAAATGAGATGATGCTCACGGCTCATATTCGTCCCCAATCTGACAGAACGGACGAGTCTAATATCGACTTTATTGAACAGTAGCACAATTTTCGCTGTTTGATGCAAGCCGATAGCGTGCTTCAACGATGATTTCCGGATTCTATCGCAGCATCCCATAATCTTCAAAGATGAAGACTTTACGATAGAGAGCGCATTAATAGCTCGCGCCATTTTCGGGATAAATCCTTCTCGGAAAATCTCTTTTTGAGAGTGAAAACTAACGCTTAGGAAATAATCATGTACCACCGCCTTGGCGCAAAAGCAAACCAAAAGTGCTGAATATAATTTTCCGAATTTTGTAGAACAAAGGCTTGTGTACAGTCTACTGCAAAAGCATCAGCAAAGCGGGGGCCGAAATTAGTAAATGCACGGGTGACTGATGTTGGTTTTGAGGCTAAACTACCCATCCACTGGAAAAAAAGTAGCCCGTTTAAATTTTGTATGCAACTGAAATAGATTTTTTTTGACAACTTAACTAACGCCGCCTTTGGCCCGGTAATTTGTTTTCACCGAATTACAAATAAATCATTTTGAAAATCTGCCCGAGGAGGTGAAACCACTCACCACCCTGATAACATTTGCCATAGGCTCGTTGGATGGTCTTTATTATAGATTTTGGTTTCTCGGGAGGTAGTTTTTTTCTAATTAATCAGTGTATTAATAAAACATATAAATGGAAACCAAAGGAGGAAAAAAACAAAACAGTAACAAAGAAATCCTTCTTTTTTTAAATATATTTATTTAAAGTCGCTCGGCAGTCAGGGTCGTTTGCGACGTTAAGAAGTTTACATCTTATCAATTAATGCATTATAAAACAGAAATAAAAAAGAAATAGCTGATATACAATACTACTATATACGTACGTAGATGCTCCCTTTATATGCAACTCCAACCATATCCTTTTTAAATGTCCTGCTCTTTTTCCCGAGTGCTCTTATCTATACGCCGAACTCTTGGCGTTGGATCTTCCTACCCCTTTCAATGCTTCCTTTATCCTTTCCTTCCCATCTCTAGCCGTTATTCCCCTCCTACTTTCCTTTATACTCTCTATCCCCGATCGCCTCAGAATCTGAGTAGGGGATCTAAGCTCATGCAGTTGGGTCAGTGCTGGCACCGAACCCATTAAAAAAAAAAAAAAAAAAGTAGGAAAAGCTTAGTGAGCTTCAAAAATTTAAAGATGTTGTTACATGCCGTTTCACTAGAATTTCGGACAAACCAGCACACTCCTCGAAACACGCGAATCTCTCTTGTTGAAATTTGTGGCAAGAGACGAGCATCTCCTCCACCTTTACTGGTACTATACGTCACAAATGGGTTTTGATTGTTTTTGGAATAGGTGATTATGTGTGAAGATGCAGTATGGCTAATATTGTATCCCTGTGACGGTTACATCTGTGCGATGTACTCAATCGTCGTCGCAAGTTTTTCTTAATTTTGAACAGTTTTTGAGTTGACAATTTTGCTCTCATTCATATTAACAAGCAGAGTATATATATTTTTTTAGTTGGCTCTTCAAATTTCGGTTATTTTTTCTTATCTGGGCTCTAAATTTTGCATATTGTTGTATGTTGGTGTTTGACGGAGGGGTTTCACTAGTACGTCGAAAGGCCGGAGTTGCTACTTGAAGTCTGTTGAGCGCGTTTTGCCGTTTAATACCTGGAGGCTTTGAACTTTTGTGGTTTTTTCACATTGTCGTGTAAAATGAAAATAGATTGACGTAATATTTTGGAAAGGAGATAGAAATATTCTTCTGAGTTGGAGTGGCAGCATATTAGTTTCTGCATGTAGGCTATCTATTGGGCTGCAGTACATTGCGCCTGAGATTAGTCTTAGGACAGAATTTTGGATGGTGTTTAATTTATTAGGCACATTTGGTTTAGCAAATCTATATATATAAATATATAATTGAACCGTAATCCATTTTTTAAAGTGTAAGAACGAAATAGAGATTCTGTGGGCATTTTCTATCTCCTTCCCATTCGGTATGAGCCATCATTTTGAATATGTTGAGTGATTTTTGACATTTTGCTTTAAGTTCATTCTATAAAAATCATTTTCGTTAGTACGTTATAAGTAAGTCCATACCCTTGATAGGGCGTTGGAGATTGTGAAGTTAAAGTTCACAATGTACTAAGCCCAACGGTACTAATCATAATCAGAGTAGGAAGGCCAGTTCCTTTTTCGATGAATATTAAAAAATAAATAAATAAATAAACAAAAGTCGAAAAATTTGTCTGTCTGTCTGTTTATCCGCGCTAATCCCGAAAACTACTGAAAGGATTTTGATGTTGTTTTTACAGTTGCTTAAGGTTATGCAAAATACAAGCAAAGATAATTTTGAAAATATTTATGCAACATTAAAAAATTTATTAATTATAAATAATAAAAAAATTGGGAACTTGAGAACATCAGAAAAAGAAGAAAAAAACTGTTCTCCCCCTTTTGAATGTATCAATGAAAGTAAAAGCCGATGGAGCTTAAAAATTGTTCGTTTAATATTGGCATTAGTCTTCTTATAAGCTAAGAAGTTCTCAAAAGAGGAACACATCCGAAAGAGCCTAAAACACAAGAGGTACTGTCGCTAATGGCTTCCGAACACTCATTGTTCCACCAAAACGAGGAAGCAAAAAGGTGCCGATTCTATTAGAGGGACGAACCAGCGCAGAAGAGGCGGTTAGCGCGGAGAAAATAGAATCGTAGAAGCGATCGTATTGATGCATTCAGTTACATACAAACGTGTATAAACGCATATAGGAATGGAAAGATCATGAAAAAGGAAACAGTTTAGTTCCCATGCTTTGAGATTCTTCAGAAACGGCTTTAGATGGCCTGGATTAGTGACGACGACATCCCCTTTTTCCACTTTCGACATTACACTTCTACTCATATACTTACTCGGCCAGGCCTATAGATTCCGTAATAGAATATCACGAGGCAAAGGAATCTCCGACTTCAGCATACAGTAATATTTGCCTTCACTTTGGCTATTTTTAAAGCTAATCCACTCCATATTTTTTTCAAACTTAATCCTAAATGCTTATGTTATGGATATCTACTGCTTTTTTCATTCCAACGATGGTACTAAAGTGTTTAAATCACATATTTTCCTAGTGTGGAATCGGAACAAACTCCGTAACGAGCTTATTGATTTTTGCGGAATTTTCCTCCATGTTCAACTTAGTCACTAATCACGATCAAGGATTTGAGTATAATACATAGAAATTATTACACGAAAAAATAATAATCCGAAGCCCACCAATTAAAATGTAAATTGTGCACTTTTGTTTAATTGATTTAAAGGTTAAACTGATTTGGCTGCATCTCAACTACAGTCCGGAAAAAAAAAAAAAAATTAGATTTTTATATTGTGGTTTGTTAGGAATGTTATCAACTAATTTGTGCAAATTTTAAGAGCTTATCAGTGCTCAATTTATGCATGGCACATTTTAATCAGACAGATAATTATTTTAGATAAACACTTGTTTAAAAGGAAACATTAATTAATGAAAGAAAATTCAATATTTTCCGTTACACAAAGAAATCCACAACAAATAATATTAATAATAAACATCTATCCTTAAGCATTATGTATAAACCTCGCACCTATGGAATCACTTTCGAATCCAAGATGACATATTCCCCTACTACGAGTTCTACAAATGCAACAGTGACCATATTACCCGAAAATTATAAACGTATTCAGTTTGCAACTTTATGGGCTCCGTTTAATTGTAAAAATAATACTTTGATATCATAAACGTATTTCACTTGAAATATTACGCAATCCACTTCACTGAGCAACAATTATTATCACTAATTACATTATAACTATAATTATAAGGCCGATTGTGGTTGTATTACTTCAGTATTAAATATCTTTTTTATTTCGGAATATTACGTACCATACACAATCGTAGGGCCGTGTCAGTTCAATATCGCAAAAATAGAAATATATAAGTAAAAAAAGGAACGAAACCGTTTGTTAAAAGTTGCAATGCTGCTAATTAAACGTATTAATTTACACTTTTGTTTACATTAAAATTTTAATTAAAAAATAAAAACATCCAAAAGTTATTTACCTTTAAAGCTCACCGAAACGGTGTAAGTAGATGAGCAGTTTACAAAATAACTGAACGGTATGAAGAAAATCAGACAGTGAAGAAGAAATACCTGCAGTAAAGGACATTGACAAGGAGAGTACACATTTACGGTCAAAACCGCGGAAAACAACTATATAACATAAATCATTGAATTGTTAAATAATCGTCAGTATTAATTACGTAAAAACTTTTTATTACAAATAATTCTTTGCAATAATGTTTAATCAATTTTTAAAAAGAATTTGACTATGAAAATTTAGTAACTTTGCAGTATGTCAATAGCGTTCGACTAAAAAATAGATTTTATTAGAATAATATAAAAATTCAAGGTTATATAAGAATTATTAAATGCGAAAGTTTCAATAAGTATAAATGTTCTCACCAACTACTGCAGTTTAATGTTGCCTTTATTTTAATTATTTATGCTAGTAACACACCCCGCAGAAAGGAAAATTGAACAAAAGAAATATAAAAGCTACGCAAATACATATACATATATATATATATATGTGTGTGTATGTATATTAGGGCCTCCACCACTGAAATCTCAATTTGCTCGGGTCTCCATCTATGCAAACAGTTGACGATCAAAAACAAATAATAAAACATTCTATTGAAAATCGTTAGACAATAAAACATTTTTAAAGAATCTCAACAAAAAAAGAGAATTTCGTGCGATTTTGAGTTTCTTTATACATGAATACGCATATAATAAATATGTAAATTATTAAACCAGTAAATATAATTTAATTTAAAAAAAAAAAAAAAATCATTCTTCTTTATAGGTTTCTTCCCGTAGTAAAACGAACATTTTTTTAGATTTTTCCATTCTACAATAATTTGTTTGTATCGCAATTATAAAAAATTATTTTATATATAGGATATTTTCTCTTTTATAATAGGTTCACCAGCCTAGTACTTCCGGAAGACGTTTTTAGGAGAAAAGGACGGACCGGAGAGGCGATAAACTAGTATTTCCGGAATGGATTTGCGGATCACGCAACTTGTACAATTATCGTGTAAAAGTTAACGCTTCACTTTGTCGTATCGGCGAATTCCGGTGAAACTTTCACCGGAGCGTGTATGTGAGAGATTTTCAATTTGACGAATCACACTTTGCTTGAAGAAGCCAACAATGTATTTTTGGCGCCACGCAAAAATTACTATAAACAATTCGATTTCAATATAACAACAATATGTTAGCACAAAATTGTAAAATAAAATTGTTTCTCGAAAAAAAAAACCAAAATCGACTTAAAAAATTTAATAAAAACGCACTGAAAAATTAAAAAAAAAATTATTTGGTAAGAAATAATCATTCTTACAGCAGACACCAAATTCAGATTACGCCAATTAAAAAACCATATTAAACAAGCGTAACATATTATTCGTTTTCTATTAGCCAAGTACTGAAAACATCAGGAATATTTAATGATGGTTTTTGATTATTGTTGTAACTTGAATTTTGGAACCGACTCTAAAATTATTAATGTTGCTAACGGATAATCGTAATATCCCTACATGCGCGTTATCGTGAAATTCCCTTTTATCTAACAATTATTTTTTACTTATTTTTAAAGTAAATTTTTTAGTTAGAATTTTTTTTTTAAAGGAAATTTTATTGGACAATTTGTAATGTTATTTTTCGAGTGATAATACGGTTAAACTAAACCAAATATGCTGTAACTTTCTGTACTCTATAAATGTGAGTATTGTCTCATGAGTAATGTTCAAGCGTAATATTTCTATTAATGATAAGTTTATGCTATAGGAGGATTTTAATTCATTATCTTTATTCGAATCTACATTTCAATAAAAAACTAACGTTGATAATTCTTTAGATTACTCGCATTCATCGCTCCTTCAAGTTTAAAATTTCTACCTTCAATTTTAAGGTTTTGGAGGTTCATATTTACTCTACATTCTAATGATAATTTTTTGACTCGTTTTTGTCTTTTTATATTAAGTAAAGAAAGAGTCAGCACTCACTGACACGCATCAGTATTTACATGGAATCACCACTGACCGATACAGCTTCTAACAAACGAAGAATTCATTCAAATTATTCAATATTGATAAAATGTATACGTAGCGATGTAAAGATGTACTATTTCGGCAAGTGATGAGCTGTAAATGGCGCTGTGATGGTTTCAAATTCGTTTCCTTTATTCGAATTCCCGTTTGTCCGTGATAATTAACATCGGTGACATTTTAAGTTTTTTTTTCTGTTGGATTATATTGATAAACACTTTTTTTCCAGATCCACATTTTTACGGTAACTTTTAAATCAATCGCGTTTTTGTTTTATTAAAAATTTCCTTAAAGAGACCAGTTCTTTCACGTCATTATTCCGTCAAAAAATAATCACCAATATTCATCAGAACTCATACAGCACCAATACTGCTTGGTACATATCCAAATAAACAAAATGATCTTAAAACTCGATCAAAATAGTCAAAATGTATGCGCAAGCCAACATTAAAAAAAGAACAACGCCACTAACAATAATCTTTTTTTTTTCAAGTCAGAAAAAAGATCGCAATAAAAAAAAAAATTGTATAGCAATTAGGAAAGAAAGGTGCATTTGACGACATATCAAAAAAATTAGTATAAGTTCACTCGTTTTGACAAGTGACCAGAATAATAACCGTGATTGCAAATGATCAGTTATTCACACCTAGTACAAATTTATCAATTTCTAAATCCGACGGCACATAATTATTGGAAGAGGGTATTTCAAAGGGTCCAATGTGTTTCAACTAGAATCGATATATATTTGTATCTAATCTAATTTTATTTCCTTTGACCGTAGTATGCGCCTAGTTGGTTATCATATGGTGCGTATACTCTGCACAGAACCATATGGTCCATGCCATGGTGACATAGTCGTCACTCCCAGCTTTCCACTGTCTTCTCATCTCTTCATAATAATAGAAGTTTTATTTGTTAATAAAAGCCTAATGTTTAAGTCAAGGAGGAGTATGGATTCACTCATAATCATCAAATCCATCACTGAATTTAATCGGCCTCATATCAGTTCATAACATTTGCTCCCAGAACAGGAATAATCACTGAATTTAATTGTGAATCATAATGGTTTATTATAACAAGGGCCTCCGAAATAAAATACTATAATCACCAGCTCCAACAGATCGTGGTGGAAGCAGTGTAAAGATGAGAAGAGAAACCACCAGCAAAATCAATGAGAAAAAAAACTAACAACCATAAAGATATGTATTTCTAGTCTGGTGCGTCGGGAGTGTTTGATTTCATGAATGAGAATGCAATCGAAAGATTCAATGAGAATAATAAAAATTTTGCTCATAATAATAATAAATTTGATGAAATGAATATAAAAATAACAGACGGAATTAAAGAAAGAACTGTTTAATGTATTTAATAAAAACAATAAAAAATTAAATAAAAATTTCAATAAACTAAATGAGGACAATAAAAAATCCGAGGAAAACAAAAAATTAAATGAAATTATTAAAAACATTAAAGAATTAAATAAGACGTTTAATGAGTTAATTGACGATCAAGAAGAGTTAATTAGTAAATATAATGTGGCAATTTAAGATAATAAAGAATTACACGAAGAATTTAATCGCGGGAATAATAATAATAATTACTACCATAATGATATTAATTATTATGATAATGGTAAAATGCAGATAATAATAGTGGTTGCATTAATAAAAACAATAGAAAAAGCTTAGTACTGTGTACCAATAATAACTCTGCTGTTGATTTTAGTTTAAAAATAAGTTCAGTCAAGCATAAGTAAAGATAACTATAATTTACATTTACATTTACATTTACATAAAACATAAATTCAAAAGAAAGAAATCTGATTTTTTGCGGCGCAAAGAAGGGAAGAAGATGTTATTTTTCGCGCTTTTTTGAACTTTTCGCATTTTCAAAAGTATCATTAAGGAAATGAAATACAGATCTGTTCCTGACAAGATATATCATACGCCTGAGAAGAAAAAAAAAAATCTTTTTTTACAAAATTTCGAGATTTTGATGCTATGAGGGCCCAATTTTAAAGTTGGAAACCCGGATGTTCCAAATTAGAGAAATATATGGAAATGCGGATATTTTTAACCTTGTTCAAAATTTTTAGCTATAATACTCGCGCCGCTAATGGAGGGAGGACACGCCGTTTCTTGCGCTTTTTTAAACTATTCGTTAACTTCGAAAGTTTCATTAAGGAAATGAAATACGGTTTCGTTCTCGACTAATAGTGATCATTTCAACGATGATATATCTCATGCTTAGGAAAAAAATACTTTTTTCAAAACTCTCGAGCTTTCGACGTCTCGAGGGCCTGAATATAGAGTTGTAAACTCGGCTACAGTATGCATATTTTTGAGGTATGTTTTGGTTTTTTTTTTTCAAAAAAAAAAAAAATATTGGGTGCGTCAAAAAAGACATTGACTTAAGCAGAGAGAAAAGGATGAGAAGCGGAATCAGATATTTATACGATTAGATATGGAGGATAGAAAAGACTCTAGTGCTGGAATGACCGAAGATGATGACAAGGAGGGAACAAAAGATGCACAACACGGAGTTGTAAGACCAATTTGCAGAAGAGAAGAATAAAAGGAAGAACATTCGGAAGCGATAAAGGTGCCTGTGATAATGGTCAATGTAAGTTGTCCGAAACATGAAGTGTTTTATTTTTGGTAACAAATATATTTCATTTTTTGAAAACCGTAAATTATTTATAATGAATGATTGTATTGTTATAATCATTAAATTGTTCCCAAATACTGCTGTAATTTGTGATTTCCGTGCTGACTCGAAAAAGTTAATATTTAAAAATAATTATAATATACTTACCTATATTGCTCTAAAACGACTGAATTGTTTTTTGCTTTTTAGTGCATTTTTAATCAATTTTTGTCGTTTATTATGCACGTATTTATTGTAAATGATTTTGAGTTAAAGTTAGTGGTAATTATATAAAAAATATTTCACATATCGATTAAAAATGCAATAACTCCGAACACTGTTCATATAACTTACAAAATAAAAAAACCTTTTTAATGTAAAATACGTAATATCTGTTTAAATATTTTGAAATAAAAAATCAGTCCAACAGTTGCACGAGAACTTGTATACCTGCGATAGATACTACATGTAATATAACGGACCCATTACCTCTAATCTAACCACTTCACTTTACGAAATAGTCTAAAATATTGCTTTATAATATTAAACGTACAAATGGTGCGATCGTGTCGTGTTGCAAATCGGAGATTTACAGATGTTGCTTCCAGTCTAGCCTTTCGTACATATTCCATTTATTAAACAATTATTTTAATTTTGTGATTAAAAAATTATTAATTTTTTAGCATTCATTCTGCCACATTTTTCGTATGTATACTTCAACAATGGTTTCTTATTTAGCTGTAATTCTATATTTTTAGACTAGGCATTTAATTTCGTATTTTTCGTTAAGAGACCCTTATCTCGTCGTCCTGTATCTTATAGCATTCGTTTTTTCACGATATTATAATTTTTTTTATTTGTTCGTTTGTTTAGTTATGTTGTGACTTTATCACAACATTGCAGTGTTATTCATATTCAACGGCGATGTCATTAGATATTTGTGTTAGGAATCTTCGGAATGTAGTTTGGCTTTTGTTTTTCGACGTTATTGATTAGGCAGCCTGCAGTATTTCGAACACATTGTTATGATTTTTGCTTACATCGTAATTGTGTTTAGTGTTTATGTATACGTTGTTCGCGTAGCTCTATTCATGTTCGGTAAATATCGATTAAAAGATTTATTCAAGGTTTACCTATACTTCGCGATGTACTCGAACAGCGATTATCAATGGAAAGATCGTTATTTGTCGGCAGCGGAACCGTATTTCATTTCCTTAACGAAACTTTCGAAACTGGCGAAAACGCGCAAAAAATAACGTGTAACCCCCCCCCCCCCCATTGCGACACAAAAAATCACATTTTTTTGTTTTGAATTTAGTATTACGAGGTAGCCTAGTGGTTAAGGTGCTTGGCTGCCAAATAAGAGGTCACGGGTTCGAAACTTGTCTCGTTCTGGATCCGAATCGCTCCCAGGTATATACCTAATCTGAAATTGAATATTGGTTACACTAGAGGAATCTAGGAAAGTAAAAGTGGCCAAGAGAAAGAAACTGGGCCCCTTCTTTCATTAGTGCCGTTGGGCTTAGTATACTGTGAACCTTAACTTCAATTTCCCCGACGCCCTGCTAAGAACACTTTCCTTACTTTACTTTAAAGGTAAATTATAGTTATCTTTAAGTTAACATACAGAATCCTCAGCGCGTCAAACATCATACTTGACTGAAATTTTCTTTTTATCGCAATTCGAACAGAAAAGACCAAAAAACAATAATTCTGTAGAAAGATCAAACAGCGACTGACTATCCGATCGCGATCTTAGAACTGTGTCTTTTCAATCATTTCTTCCTTTGTTTTCTCGATGACCAATTGCAACCATTTTCACTAATGGGGTAGCCTTTAACTCGTCGGAACTGTGGGATAGCATATTCATTCCAACCGACAACAGGACCCCTCACACACACGCACACTTTTTATCTTACTACGTTTCCGAAATTTTATATTTTTATTTTATTTATACTTGTACAAAGTAACGTAAACATCACAATAACAATATTTACGCACACACAACATATATTAATGGCTATGCCATTTTTACACCAGGGGTCATCAGAAAAAGTGTCGTGTCACGAAATTTATCCCATATATAAGAAGAGTTTTTAATGCAATATTAGCGCTCCTACATCCCCTGGTGGTGAAAATTGGAACTGAAATGTCCTTTTCTGTCGTACGACGTAGCCAATAAAAAAGTTTACTCTTCTATAACAATTATAGAAGAACAAGACCTGGGAGTTGAAAGGGGCTTGCGGGGCTTGCCCTATTCCGAGGCCAGAAGGGGCGAGTTTTATTATATTATATTAATTACAACGTAATTCTTAGGCTACCCCCCATTGGAAAAAATGTCCCAAAAAAATGTCCCAATTTTATGTAACGCTAAATGTCCCAAAAAATATGTCCCAATTTTATGTAACGTTTGTTATATTTTGTAGGATTTTTGTTATTGTTATTTAAAAAATGTCATAATTTTATGTAATGAAATATGTAACGAAAAATGTAACGAAAAAATGTCTTAATTTTATATAACGGAAGTTAAATGTTAGAATAGGATTTTTGTGGTTATGTTATTTTTTGTGTGTGTTGATGCCAGTAAGAATTACGTTGTAAATTTTGATTTATACAAAGTATAGAAGAAAAAGAGACAGAAATGAAAGCAAGAGGGGTCAAGGGGCATAGCCCCTTACGAGGCCAAAGTGGCCGAGTTATTATATTATATATATATATATATATATATGTATATATATATATATATATATGTATATAATGAATATTTGTTTGTTTGCCTGGTATGCACTCCTGTACCACTGGCTGGATCATGTTGAAATTTTCAGGGTATATTCGTATTGTCACAACGAAGGTTCTAAGGTATGGTTGAGTTTTCTATCCCCTCACCTTCACGAAATATGAAGTTTTAAATAGTTAAACAATGAATTATAATGCAACCAACGGTACAAGAACACATACGGGGCAAACATACATTCATTTTTCTATACATAGATATAAAAAAATGATTATGGTAAATATTTTAAATGAAATGATTACCATGGTAAATAATAAGCTCTAGATGACATTTTATTAATTTCTAGAGTAAGTAAATACACCGCGTCCAGTTACTTCTCTTTTTGCGTTACCGAAATCATTAAACTTCTCCGTGATAGGATCTAAACATACAAGTCTCCCTCCTAGTTTAGCTACTGTGCCCAGTGCGGAGAGTAAAAAATAACAGTAGGCGTTTCCTATTAATTTTTACGGAGGAATAAAAAAATCCTGTATCCGAATTTTAATAGTTGCTCCCGGGAATGTTATTTATACTAAAATTTGAAATCCATACTCAACTATTGTAGTTTACTGTGTGGTAATAAATTAATTTTAATAAAATGCTCGAGACAGAGAGGTCGGAAGATATGAGTAAAGAAGATGTTCCCTCAAATGTGTAATTATGGGAGATCAACTTGTCCCCTTCAAAATAATGGCTATGTGTGCTGTCTAGTTGAATGAAATATATATAAATAAAAATAAAAATAAGCAATTTAATTTATAATTGTAAATAAATGCATTGATGATCCTAAAATGAAGATGCTATCTCGCATATGGAATTGTAGTAAAATCGGTGTGGTACAACCTCGCAAGTTTAACTAGCCAACTCTAACGTAACTTCCGACATGTATATATCTAATCCTCAGGACTTAAAGACTTTTTTGTATCATCAAATTACATGAACATTTTTGCATAATGAAAGATGTTATCAAGGAAGTTTAAAAGCTTCGTTCTAATACACTTATATATCAAATTTGACAATTATCTGTGCTAAATTTACTCATTTACAGTCCCAAACTTGTAGACTTATAATTGGATGAAGTTCATTTAAACAAAATTCTAACTATCCTTGTTGGTAATAGTAATATTTGACTAAAAGAAACGAACCAGATTCGTCACATCTATGAGCAGAACGTTTAATTTCAGTTTGAATAACAGCCCGTCTATTTTTTGAAGCTTTGTGAAAGATACAGAGAGAGAGAGAGAGAGAGAGAGAGAGAGAGAAAGACGAAGACTGTGAAAAAATTAGCGAAAGATAGATAAAGCAGAAAAATGCTAAATGGACATAAGCAGACGAAGGATTAACATAAGAAAAAACAGTGTTGGAATCGACAAAATAAAGAGAACACTAAGTCGAGACATTAATGTTACTCTATGAGCAGTTAGCATTCGAATTGATCAAGCACATGCGATAGATGTTAATAAACGGCAAAAGATTAATTTGCGCGAAGCACGCGGACGAATGATTTATTTCGAAAAATTCTGACTGGAAAAACTTTGAAATTTATGAAACGATATAAATACGAGTAACATTAAGATTCGGTCTTTAGACAGAAAATACAAATCCACAATGGAGATCATCGAACTATTAAATATGCTCTCCCCCGTTGCAAATCCAGACCTTCCAACAGCAAACAGCGTTATACGATCAGTCCAAAGCCTTTCAGAAACCAGACTCTTAGAATCTCGAGTAAAAAGGATCTCATCCTACGCATCAGAATTTCTTCATACCGATTTAACAATGATTTAAGAATTCCTCAACGTAGACATTAAACCTGCAAAAATTTTCCCCCATGGCCAGCGAAACTGGCCTCATTTGACTATTCGCTGCTGCCAAACAAGCACTTGTACTTTTCCATAGTTCACAAACTACTTTCACTCCAACAAAAAAGAAAATACACTATATTACTTAGATAGCACAAGGGCAGCAGAATTTGCTGGTTGCGTATCGTTGTTGGTCGAAACGTTATTCTGAAATTTTCGCTTTCGCCGCTATTCTTCGCTCTGTCTGCAGAATTATATGGCATTCTGCTAGCTACGGAGCACGCGATTAAATCAAACCAACATATAATAATAACAATAGC
Source organism: Icerya purchasi (assembly GCA_039619475.1). NCBI lineage: Eukaryota > Metazoa > Arthropoda > Insecta > Hemiptera > Monophlebidae > Icerya > Icerya purchasi. The sequence goes on along the minus strand of CM077115.1, from coordinate 290,779,249 downwards.
TACGGACTCATTGACATCCTTGCATAAGATCCACCAAAAATCACACCACCCGATAGCTAACTCCATTACATATGATCTTCCAGAATTCACAATCGAGGGTAATCTTCTTATATGCTGGTCACTCAAACATACCAGGAAACCTCGTGGACGATTATGGCGCAAAAGAGGCATTCAGGATGCTTCCGGCTTCACGTATTCAAACTCCGCTTGGTGATATCACGGAAGCTGGCATAAACTTTTTTTGGAACCTTTTTTAGAAGTTGTGACAGAAAAAATGGAGGGAACAACAAAATCTATCACACCTACATGCAGTAAAATTATCAGTTCGCAAATGGAAATTTCAACCAGGAGATCAAAAGGATCAGGTGGTGCTATGCCGCCTATGTATCGGCCATTCGAACCTTATACACATAGAAATGTGTATTTCAGAATGTTGCTCAACTAACCTGTGACAGATGTGAAGTTCTTACCACCGTCCCTCACCTTCTGACAAAATGTCCGAACATCCTTAACCTATGATCTAGTTTTACTCCGTTATATTCCCCTTCGCCACTTCTGCCCAACAATTCTCTATCCGTCACATTCGTTCTCGATCTTCACAAATCAATAAACCTATTTAGTAAAATATAATAAACTTGCTGGATACGCTCCTAGTCCCAGTTGTTATACATAGCGCAAAGAAAAAAAAAAAAAAGAAAAGAGAACTAATAAATACCGCAGGATGCAAGGTAATTAGAGCAGTGAAACGCAAGCACATAAAAATGAAAATTACACCAGCGAAAAAGACTTGTATATTAGGTGGAAAAATTAAAAAATTGGTCAATTAACAGACTAATTATTATTATTATTATTATTATTTGACTCTATACGTAAAAGTCTACTAAACTGAACTGTACAAATTTATATCCACGTTTTGCCATAATGGCAATGTGTAATTAAGCGAAATAAACCAGTTATTTATATGATCTGTTCCCTTGTTTTTTCTTGTACAATTGTCTGATATTTCCAAATGTAGTCAGCGATTTTACGTTTAATTCCATAGGCTCTATTTGATTAATTGAGTGAACATTTCTGCGTGACTTGTTTAAAATGTTTTAAAAACGAAATAATTCTTGCGACTGCAACAACTTTAATCAGAAAAAAAAAAATATTATTTTTTTAAAAACACACGTTTCTAAAAAATATACCCCAAAAAATTCACTAAAAAAATAAATAAATTGGCACGTGTAACTTAAAACCACTTTCTCAACAAATACAATAATTGTGTGAAAAATTAAAATAAAAAGTGTGCGCGCTGACATGTCATTCATTGATATTCTACTAATTGTATGTATCGTGTGTATTATGCGTTATTGTAAATTTAATATTTTCTTTCGGCTGATAAATTTTCTCGATTTGTAATATACTATTTACCAGAAAGTTAGCATATGTGCTGTGTAAAGTGTAGTATATTATATTTTCTACATACGATGAATTTGTTCGGTGTGTACTATGTAATATTTGTCCAAAAATTTTATGTCAGCGTCTACACTTTTCATTTTAATTTTTCACGTAATTATTGTACTTGTTGGGTGAGAAAATGGTATTAAGTTATAGTGCTACGGAATTTATTTTTTTTTTTTAGTGAATTTTTTTGGATACATTTTTTAGAAAAATGCGTTTGTAAAAAATAATTAATTATTATTTTTTTATCTTATACATTTTAGTTATAAATGAGAATTGTTTTGTTTGAGCAAATGTCAGCGTTGCCAAGTCGTTTCTCAGATTTGATTCCAGACGAACAAACAAACGTGAAAGTAAATTAAAGAAATGTATATAAAAAAATTGATATTTGTTCTTTATCAAAGAAAATGCTCAAAAAGGTTTTACAAGGTACTAATCTGTATTATTTTTCTCCACTCGTTTAATGGGAGAGGATCATTCTTCAAGTTCGGTTACATTCACTTCAGGATCTGTACGCCTGATGTGGACTGCAAAATTTATTTAAATCCGCCGATTACAATTTTAACTACGTAATATTCTTGCTATATTAAGTGTGGTGTAGTACATTCAAGTGTTTAATCGCGTTTCTGTCAATGAATTTTTATTATATGAAAATAAAATAAAACATGTATTTATCTTATTTCGTAATTAGTATTCTAATTGTTCTTATCTTTTTTAGTGCATTCCCTAAAAGCGTTTTCTTAAAATGAATACCTGCGCGTACATGGTATGAATAATTATTTTACCTATTACATATTACTTTCGTATTATAAATGTAGCAACAAAAAGAAAACAAAATAACGCGAAAAATATTTTTTTTTTCTGTAATCGAGTTAGTAATAATTTGAAATACAACGAGCTAGCTTCCAGGCAGCTTTCTATACCGCTAAAGTACACTATTGAAATTTCTAGCAATATAAAAAAAATTGCATCGTGCTAGCTAAAAGTGTGCAATACATAAATATACCGGTGCTAACAAATTTAATAATTACAAAAAATTCATAACAGAACAGACAAACGTAGGGAAAATTCTAATTTAATAACAACAAAGTAAATCACCGTATATATGCTTTACGTAATGTTATAGTTTTGTTACATGAATTATAAATCAAAGTTCACAACGTATAACATTAATTAAATCGAATTGTAAAAAACTAAAATCGCCTAATAATAGATATACATATATAATAAAGCGAAAAACTTAAAATAATATTGCGGCTCGATCGGTTTATAAGAACTGCAGTGGGGATTAAAAGAAAATAACAAAATATTATTATTTTAACGAATACCGGTATATAGCGTTCGCGAGGTTTATCAGCACCTTACTTAAAATTAAAAGCAGCGAGGAAGGGGCATTTACTGCAATAACAGTATACTGAGGGAATTGATTATAAGAGAAAAAGAGTACTGTCCAGAAAAGATTTCCTAATTCAATATTAACACTCACTGATTCACCTGTGTCCAAGAAATGGTTTGTGGCTTCTTGACATCTATATGTCTAACAACTGAGTGTCTAGGAGAAATTTACGAACCGCTATTTCGTGCGATGTACACGTTTTGTGCAGTTTTCGCGCTATCTAATTTATTTTTGTCTCAAAAAAAAAAAATTAAAAATGATTTTTATTTAACGATCGGTTTTAAAGATGAATTATTTTTCGAGATCGGCGAAGAAATGTCAAATAAATTGTTCATTAGTACAGCGCGAGAAAGATTTGTTCTAAATTTCTTAATTCACGTAACATTCCATTTTTTTCCTATCAAGGAAGAATTTAACCATTTCTATTCTTCCATCCATAGATTGCATTCCTTTTTCTTTTTATTTTCGCACATCTCGGCTGATTATTTTACAATATCGACAAGCGTTAGGAGTTTATTTATAATTCCTGTGACGCTTTTCCTTCCGGTTCTTATTGTTTCTGATTCTGCAAGTTCTCTTAATTCTGTTTCTTATGTTTTTTGCCCCCTCCATTTATGACTTTAAAAATCCTTTCTGTATAAGCGCCCGAGTTTTTGAAATTACGACTTTAATATTTCATTTTTAAATTGCAGACAAATAAACGAACGAGTTGTTCTAACACAGATACCGGGATCTAATCCCATCAATTAAAACGATACATTCTTTCTCATAATGTCAAGTCATTATGAAACATAATCAGGGAAATGGATTTTATCTATCTTTTTAACCTTCTCTTCCGCCTTACTTCTAGTTCACTTGTTTTCTTGCAATGCTATAGCTATGTCCCCCCGTATAGTCTATGTTTCAGCCACCATATTCCCCCTTCTAGAGGAAAATGTATATTCGGAATAAATGCGATATTTATCTTATTTTTTAGTCCCACAATTGACGACATTTAAACTAACACATTTTTAATATGCTCATATTTCAATTTAAGCACTACACGTAATTTTTTTTACAGTTCAGATTATTCGATTTTCTCTATATATTTATTAACATCTTCCGAATTGGTTGAATTTCAAATAATCAAAATGTGTAAAAAAATAATAATTATACAATCAGATTGACCACTTGCATCACCTTTTTGGTGAGACGAGGGAGATGTCGTCATGGATGTTGGCTCCAAAAATTAGGAAAAAAAGGAAAGTGTCTTCGCACCACTTCGTAACAGTAATGATATACACCTATATATATATATATATACAGTGGAAATTGTTTAACACGAAACCGGTTAACCTGAAAAATCGCTTAATACGAAACAATCCTACGGTCCCGACAAAATGCCATATAATTACATACATTTTTTTTCTTTTATCACGAAACAACACGAAACAAAAATCGCTTAACACGAAAAGATTTCGCTTCTCAGAAGGACAAATATACCTGCTTTTCCAGTCGCATCCCTTAACAGATAAATAAAATTAACAATGGTTACTATTATTCACCCCCTGGGAATGCAATACTACTTAATTTCGGTCGACAAGTTTCCCGAGAAACAATAATTTTTTATGTTTTTTTTATAATGTAATTATTTGAAGTGTATATATGTACTACCTACAAGTGCTAATGTTAGCGGAAAATCGAATTGATACATTTTACCGACGTTAAAAATATTGGTGAGTTTTTAATTATTTTTTTTTGCATGTTTCGGTTAACACGAAATCCTTTTAACACGAAGAAATATTTCGGTCCATTCAGTTTCGTGTTAAACGGTTTCCACTGTATATAAAAAAAATTGATTACGAGCGGGACATCGATATGGAACTTGAAAAATTGTTATGAAGAGATTAAAGATAAAAAAACAAACTCAACACGTGGTAAATTTAAAAAAAAAAGAAACAAAAAAACGACTAATTAAAGAATAGGGGAAGAGAAATATTAGAAAATGTTCGAATAATTAGTGAACCAGCCCCGGATCTACGATTTTTTCGAACCGCGGCAAGAACTTGATAGTGGCGTCCCCTCTCTCCAGCGTTTGAGATAAATTGTTAAAAAAAACTCACAAATATGTAATGGCACTTTTTGTGGTCGAAAGAATAAGTACCCCTTTAATAAATTTGCACTCTTTATTAAACTTTTTCATTTATATGACATAAAATTAAATATAGAAAACATACAACCAGGAAAGACAACAGACAATCCTATAGCCTATTCCCAATTCACAGCCCTGGTTCCAATTTTTTCCCTTTTCTCGGCGCTCGGCTATTGTTTCCTTAATCAGACTAAGACTTGGTCATTCTCTCCTCCCCTCTTCTCGTTTTTCTTTTTCTCTTTCAACTTCTCCCTTTTACCCTCTCCACTCCACTGATCTTCCCTTTATATGCGACCCCAACCATATTCTTTTTGAATGCTTTTTTCCCGAGTGCTCTCACCTATACGTCGAACTCTTGGAGTTGGATCTTCCTATCCCTTTCAATGCTTCCTTTATCCTTTCGTTCCCATCTCTAGCCGTTATTCCCCTCCTACTTTTCTTTATACTCTATCTCCGATCGCCTCAGAATTTGAGTAGGTGATCTAAGCTCATGTAGTTGGGTCATTGTTGACATCGAACCCATTTAATAAATAAAAAAATAAAATAAAAGACGTCTTTAGGTCCCAGCATTTTTTTCTCTTTAATCCTGCTGCAGATTTACACGACGTACTTTCTTTTCTGCGAAAGAATCTATTAACTCATCAAAGTCCGTCTCAAAGGCAGTTTTATTTTCAATGCCTGGAATCGCGAGGCCAGATAGACGTTCCTGACTCATTGTTGAACGTAGATAAGTTTTAATTATTTTCAGTCTGCTGAAGCTTCATTCACAGCTTGTAGATGTCGTCGGTAATGTGCAGTATATCCTTAAAGCTATACTAACATTAGGAAACGCTTCTTGCAAGTCATGCTTACACAGATGTTGTAACAAGTTGAATGCACTTGATTTTTCATTAATTTCAGTTACTAGCTCGTTGAATACGGCAAGTTCCTGGAAAAAATCAACTGCATTAAAGTCTTTTGAATATTTTCGTGCTAGACCGGCTCCATTTTTCTGCGGATCCACAGTCGACATATTTAAAAACACGTGGCCACTGAGCAAGGCGAAATTTTCATGTAGACTCTTTACGTTCTCTATCCTTGTTTCTATTTCTGTTAAAATTTTGTCAAACACTAATTCCGTATCTTTGGAAAATATCCCAGACAGATCCAGCGTTCTTGATTCGTCTTCGCAGATTTCGTCGTGTTGCCTTTTCTTTTTGGAAATTCGTTTGTTTTTAAAGACTGGCTCGATTTCCAACTTTTCTGATACAGGTGCAGCTCCTTTATTCCAATGTTCTATTGGGTTTTCTCTCATTCCTTGCGAGATTTTACCAAGACATTGCATTATCGCCACAGAACGCGAAATGATAATATTCTTTTTTTGTATTTCAACGTTCACTCTATCAATTACTTGCACACGCAATCAACCACATAAACAAACAATGATCGTCGCTTGACGTTCGACCGTTCGAGTTTATTCGTCTCAGCTCGTGCAGCCTCTAGTTCTAGATGCGACCGGGATTCCCCTGGCAGAGACATCACGTACACTATATGCACTTGTTCAAAAATCGACTTAGGATACGTTCATAAATCAACTTAGGATGTGCTCAAAAACCAACTGGGCGTTTTAAAATCAAATGAACAATCGATAGAACAACGTCGCGCTGGATGCTAGGCGCTTTAAAAGACGAAATTTTTTTTTAAAGTGAAACTTCTTTAAGCGCGGTATGAGAGCGATATATAAATTAAAAATACTATTTGTAAATATCTAAATAATAAAATCGATTCCATTAAAAACGAATAAAAATTTTCTTTTGTCGATGTCTCTATTATCCGATTTATTTCAAGCATCGAATAAAATACATAAAAAAGTGTGTATAACCTGTAGAAGTTTCACTTCTTGCGCGTGTACACACTGATACACGCACTCGCATTTTTTCCCAAACATATTATATTATGATTTTGGCGCCCCCTGAAACTGCCGCTCGGGGCAGGTGACCCGGTTTGCCCCCCCCCCTCCTGAATACGGGGCTGTAGTGAACCGATGCTAAATGTATCCTACGGCAATATACAAGTTAATGAATTAAAAAAAAAAAAAAAAAAAAAAAAAACTATAATATACAAATCGCACCGTTCCTTTTTTTTTTTTTTTTTTTTTGTTTTTCAATGGACTCATCAACCAGGAACATTAACCTAGCACAAGTGAACTGTTTCTATATTTTCAATGCAAGCAGCGCGAATTTAGACTAACAAGGGGAGAGAGAACACGACCTCCTGGGAAATCCATTTCAGGACAAGATTCTGTATAAGTACTCCCGTAGGGTGTTCACCCTTTAATAATAATAACGTCGAATGGCCAGTCAATTCGGAGAATTTAAAATAGTATTCAATTTATTTATGCTCGGATTCGAATCTCGTGCTCGACTAACTTCTTTTTTTTTTTTAAATTCGTTTAATTACTTTTACAATTAAATAAATCTGTTATTTACAGACATTGATGATTTAAATAAAAATGATTTTATTTTGTTTAGAATAAAGGCTTATTAAATATTAAATAATATTTTAATTATAGTAACTATTTTCTTTTTTAAAATACAAAATAACTAATAGTTATGATAATAATACATATAAATAGTAACTATAATTACTTCGATCATATTAAAGTCTAGATTTTTACAAAATTCAGCACATTTAATCGAACAGAATCGAGAAATAAATTCACGAGAAGACCGTATTAAAATTCAATCAATTTATCATTATCAATTGTCATCGCCAATTTTTGATAGAATGATACGATATGCTTGTTACGCTGCCAAACCTTCGGAAGATAGAAAAATTTTCTTAAATGTAAATAATGTTTGTTTTCCAACTGAACTTACAAGAACACATTGTTCTTGCAATAATTCCTATTTTATTAATTGTGCTAGATGTCGAAAAATTGTTATCGTTTTAAATGTTTTTTTATGACAATTATCATTCGAGTTCTTTTTTTTTTATCAAAAATCGATGTGAAATAAAATTAAATAGCAATACAATTTCAACTTTTTACTTTTTTTAACTACTTAAAAGTATTATTATCATAACTACTAAGTAGTTATTTTGTACTTAAAAACAAAAATAGTTACTTTAATTGAAGTATTATTTAATATTTAATAAGCCTTTTTTCTAAATAAAATAAAATAATTTTTATTTATATTATCGATGTCTGCAAATAACAGATTTATTTAATTGTAAAAATAATTAATTAAACGAATTAAAAAAATATTAGTCGAGCATGAGATTTGAACCCGAGTATAAATAAACTTATTAAGTATTTCAAAGGCTTTTTTTTCCGAATGTACTGGCCATTCGATGCTATTATTAATAAAGGGTAAACACGCTAAGTGAGTACTATTATTACATAGTCTTGTCCCAAAATGAATTTCCGAGGATGTGCCCTTCCCTTAAAGTTTTACGTCTGACGAAACATAAAAATAGCACACTCTATTGATTGTACGCAGACTTGATAAGTTTTTTATGCAATTTTCCGATTGAGAAAATTAACTACATAACTAAAATCGGTAACAAAATAAAGAACAAAAAAAAAAAACAAAAGAGCAAATATTTCTTAAGCAAAATAAACTATCAGGTGTATGGGGACAGTTTCAAGCATTACAGAGTCCGTAATTTGAAGAAAAAAAAGTGTGAAGAAAAAAAATAGCGACCAACTAAACATTTCTCCGAAAGAAAAAAATAATTAAATTACTCACCGACAGTAGAGCATTTCGTTTCTGATAGCAATATCCATTCGAAAGTGCGTTTCCGTTCTGACGGACCATATTTGCGATGTTCTTTTGACAACAACAATAGTAAAAAGTAGCGTCCGCTCGGGCTGGATAAAAATCAGAATTTACTTAAAGCGACGCGATCACTTGCAGATTAAATAGACCGGAAAAGCGTTATGGAATAAACGGCTGCAAGGAAAAAAACAGGACTTGGACAAATGTACGAGCGGGTTGCGCGCACCGAAGGTTACGGGCGTTCAACGTGAGCATTAGAACGTCACGTATCGGCTGAGTAACCGCACCCGGGCAACTAGATGAAGAGACATCGGCAAATGAGCTCTAATAGCTGCCTCAACTAAAACGCATCGACAGACGACATCCGAGGCAGGTCGCGGAAGAATCGGTGGCGAAGATGGCGCGAGTAAGGAGCAGGTAAAAAACCAAAAACAGGTTGATCTCATTTATCGTAGCAAGGTAATAGCGGTGCCGCGATCACTGAGTACGATGCCGGTAATTCGCGCCGTCATTAAAACTGAATACGGAGAATCAATAAATCATTTTAGTCGATGATAACTTAATAGAAAAAATAATTCGGATCACCGATCGCGTAGCAGCGATAACAATTAGTACACAACGTCATCTGCTAGTGATGCGAGATAATTCATTTTTTTCTGCCGGAAACACGGAAGCCATTATTATTACGATCGCGGCAAAGGTACATTTTCGGGCAGCGAACATTTAACCTTCAGCGCTAACGCTAAAATTATTAAAATTATTATTCGTTCCTGAAAAATAGTCACGACAAAAACCCCGTCATTACGTAATTGCGGGCCAATTTACTTCAATCACGATGCTCCGTCACCGCAGATAAGATAATTTTATAATTTCAAACGCCTAAAGTGTGAATTTTTTAAAATGAACCAAGCACAAATAACCTCCACTGCAGATTGCAATTATCAGAGTCATTCGTTGGCAAATTCGGATTTCGGTTCGCTCGGATCCATCTTCCGGCTGGTGCTTATTCTGTCGTTACTCGCCGACGACAAATAATTCGCAATCAATTTTTGGTCATTCAAAATAGATGAGTCGGTATTAATAAATATAATTACTTTAGCTAGTGATATAACACACTGTGATTAGTTTATTCAAGTTCAGGATATACATATATATTTATATATATATATATATAGCTAAATTGATCTAGCATTAATAATTAAATTGATAAGACGTTTACCATATTTAAATGCCGCATAAAATTATCACGCCTTTCATGCACCAAGGTACTGAAATTACAATAAAATATTTTAATTAGGAAAAAAATCGCAAATAATTAAAAAAAGCAAAAAAGTAAAAACTTCTTTATTTTAGTATTCGCAAACTAGCTGATACCGAATAATTCATAATTTCAAATTAGCAAAGAACAGCCTTGTGCCGTCATTGGGAGAAATTCCGTCTTAGTTTGCAGACATCGATACCGAAATATGTTTTATACTGTCGGTGCTACGTCATTCTAACTTCACCGCACAATCGTGATTATTTAGTGTTAGCGAGGAATATTCAAACTTTCTACCAGATCGGTTTTGTCAACTCTGCGTGCTCTGTGAGTAATTCCATAATAATAATAATAATAATAATAATGATAATTGATCAATCAATCAATTTATATTTATAAACTGTAAATAACAACTAGAATAATGTATTGTACAACGAGAACCCATAAATGCTAAAGGTGCTTGTGTAGTGGGCTAACAATAATTTGTTTTAAATGTGCGCGGTAGTATGTGAGAATGAGTTATAAGAGATACATTGAAATAGTTATAACTGTGCGTGCTAGTGTAAATTGTAATAGGGAGCATGTACTTTGAAATGTTATTGTTTAGTTTTTTTAAATATTATTTCGCAACTATAATGTATGTCACCACGTCCTTAGATAGGACAATGGACTTGATGATGATGATAATGATGAACTGTAATGTAGCCATTACCGATCCCTACAGCCACGAAAAAAAAAAAATTGCGAAATTTTTTGTATAGTTTAATCAAGTATAAATTTCTTGAATCGTTTTTATCAGAAAATTATTTATTCTATTCTACTTCATTACATATATATATATATATTTTTTTTTTTTCCATGTTTCAAGTATCTATCTCGTAAATCTCTGCCAACTTTTCTTGCGTTTGGGTCAATAACATTAACCACGAATTGTTAAGATGCTCGTCCGTTTCTACTATTCGCGTTTTTGCAACAGCGATTTTCTTTTACCTGATCAGACCCTTCTTTATTTGCCTTTTCAGCTGCGTAGCGGAACATTCATCTTTTTTTTCGTCTCGCGAGCGATACAATAGATCCAGGTACTCAGCCAGTTCAATTACTAAAAGATTGGTCAGAACACAACGACCTTTTTACCAATCGCGCTATGACTAGGTGTTTCTTGAAATTGTATGTTATATAACTATTTACTTTATTTTTTTGCTTCAGAAAGCTGTATCCGTAGATGAATGTTCTTCGCTAATGTGACGATGATCATTATTTTTCTTTTAATTGTCAAGCCTACTTTTTCTAACTCATACAATCCGTTATTCTCTCTTGCTATCCAAATTCCTAGAGGAGATTGTGGCTATTATTTTCGTCTATGTATTGTTATTTCCATACTTTTATTTGACTTTTTTTTTTTTTTAAGTAATATATTTTCTAAATAGTAAATAATAAGACAAACAAAAGTACACTTATCGTAGAAACGTGTTCAGGCAACGCCCATTTTTCGCTGGAAAAAAAGTAAAACACAAACATAAAACAGAACATAAATGATAAAAACTTTAAAAACACAAAGAAAAAACAAAATACGTATTCTACCTTTCAATTGGTGGCATATATTCTGTTTCTTGTTCGCGTTTTCAAAATTTTTATAATTTTGTTCGCAACATATGACTATTTCTACGTTCGTATTATTTGCGACATATGTTCAATTTCATATTTGTGTTTTCCGTTTCTTTTTCAGTTGAAAATGAGCTTTACCTGAAATGCGATAAGTATACTTTTATTTATCTTATTTATTTTGCCATCTAAGAAATATATTATTTCAAAAAAAAGTGCTTGGTCAAAGTACCCGGAAAAACATTTTTTCCTTCTTCTTAACTTCGGGGGATTGATAAATTTTCTTTTGTATCGATCAAGTACTAAGACATTTTCTTTATCTTTTTTGAGCTCACGGAAAATGGTCGCCGCTATTTTTTACTTGTCAAAGTCATGAAAAATAACTAACATTTAAAGATTACCATTCTACATTCGTTTTTCTCCTGATTACTTTTTACTCCTCTATTTGAAAATTTCCCCATTAGAAAGACGCTGTTTTTATATTTTTTGTAATCTTTTACGATAAATTGCTACATTTACAACTTACCGCTATTTATAATACCGCAATTACATTATTTTATTATTATTTGCCTCACCAACACGTGAGTTTCACAAGGAGAGGTCTTTGATGAAACTTTGCAGATCGATAGAAGACCATCAATATGTAAACTGTGTAAAATATTAGAATGCAACGTTTTGATTTACACGAGGAATTAAAATTTTTAGAAGCCGAATTTAACGGATAATAGTCGTTTAGATAAAAATATGCAACAAATTCCAGATTATGTTTATATTTATTTTATGCAAATGATTCGGAAAGCTGATTATTTCAAAATGAAGTATATTAAACAAAAAAATTATTAAAAAACAATAAAATAATTTTAAAAAATCAATTTTTAATTTAATAAAAATTTAAACGCGTCATTTATTACATATAGTATAAAAAGAGCAAATGACAACATATCTATTTTGTGGTGTAGCGGTAAAAGTGACGTCTATTTGTACATACTTGGAAAAGAGGTGTCCGGGTTCGAACACTCACGCGGTGTCACGTAAAATTTTGATCTTACATTTTGAATTACTAATTTTTAACTAATTATTTCAATTTTTTATACATAACTACATAAATATAATAAGAATTCTTAAACATTTAAATTATTTAACGACTGTTTTTATGCATGGCTTTCTTTTAAACTTTCGGATAAATGTAAAATATTTTTATTAAATGTAAATGAAATTTATTTTTCAAATGAAAAATTAAAAGAACTTTGCACTTGTGGTAATAATTCATTTATATGTTGCAGTAAATGTCGCAGGAATTGACGTTTTTTTTTTGTTTTTATGATTTATATCACCCAAATTATGTAAATAAAAATTATGTAGCATTTTAATTATAATTAATATTCATTAACACTTATTTTATATGTAGATAAGTATATTTTTTTATTTATATTTATATACATATAACTCTCCACACTCACATACACACACATATATATATAATGAATTCGTTGTATGTAAAACATATTTATCTTACGCTTTATTATATTTATATAGTTATGTATAAAGAATTGAAATAACTAGTTAAAAATTAGTAATTTAAAAAGTAAGAGATCAAAAATTTTACGTGACACCGCGAGGACTCGAACACGGACATCTTATTTTCAAGTATGTACAAATAGACGTCACTTTTACCGCTACACCACAAAATAAGTACGTTGTAGTTACTCTTTTTATACTATATAAATATGTAATAAATGACGCGTTTAAATTCTTATTAAATTAAAAATTGATTTTTTTTAAATTATTTTATTATTTTTTAATAATATTTTTGTTTAATATACTTCATTTTGGAATAATCAGTCTTCCGAATTATTTGCATAAAATAAATATAAACATAATCTGAAATTTATTGCATATTTTTATCTAAACGACTATATGTATACTATTCGTAGCTTCTAAAAATTTTAATTTCTCGCGTAAATCAAAACGTTGCATTCTAATATTTTACACAATATATAAACTCATGATCTTCTATCGATCTGCAAAGTTTCATCAAAATCGGTGACCCGCAGATCGCGACCTCTCCTTGACAGATTCATACACACTCGCACAACGTTTCATACCTGCCGTGTACAATACACACCTTACAATTATACATAATAAATTTCATATTTCGTTTTTTACTTTTTATTATTGTTATCATTATTATCTGTAAAGGATAATACAAATATTCCTTGGTATTTACATTAAATTTTTCTTTCCGTTTGAAAGCCCCCTTTTCAGCGTACCACTTGGTATCTAAAAATTATTTATACACAAAACCTTTCGTACATTTATTAATAAACTTTCTATAGTTTACACTGTTTACAATATTATATACGTATCCTTTACAACAAACCACACATTAATTAAATCACCTTTTGCAAGTTGCTCTAATTATACAGATCCTTATTCATATTCTGCATCTCATCCCAAAGTTCGCATGCTTATATTTACATTATTTACACTATATTTACAATTCATTTCTTTTTTTTTTTGTGTTTCTATTATTTACCACTTGGCCTAAGGTTTACATGATTGCACATGTATTTGCAATATTTTTCTCTTCTCCCACAATTCATATAAACGTTCTCCGTAATTTTTCTTCTAATGGTATAAATATAAATACCTTCGTGTAATAAATCAAGTTTTCGGCACCATTTTTGTTGTTTACTAAATAATGTGTGTGTATGTACTTTCACATATATACCTTTCCTCCGACTTACAATTTAGTATCGGCAAGTTTATCGTTTCTCTGCTTCCTCCTCTCCTTGGCCAGTTTTAGGGCCAAATCGTAATTTTCCTTTCGGTCTTCCGGATATTCAATACTCGTTAATCGCGCCAATTAACTGTCCCCTTGTCTTGATTTTCCGGCATTTTAACATCCATTTTAATTCTCCAGAGGGGCTATTTTTGATAATGTATATGAGCATTCTTCATCACTCTCTGGTTTTCTTTGCTCTAAAATGTTTCTTTTCACTTTTCTTTTAATCCGTTAAATGTATTTGTTTAAATTGGGTTTCGTCCAATTAATCCGATCCTCTTGGAGCTTATTAATCGTGATTTTGATACACGATTATTGTGAACTTCCTACTAGTCAAACTTTTCCTGAAACTTTCTGACGAATTCGATAAAATTGGTTTTCTCATTACTCCTACTATATGAAATAATTTTGTTAGTATTCCCTAATCCGAAAATTTCATTCATTTTTCAGACCGAAATTTCGCGTTAGAGTTTTCTTTTCCTTTGCTACGTATTGACTTCTTAATTTTCCTATCATTGCTATTAACTCCGTTATTCCCAACTTTTTATTTCAATCAACCTCTTCTATTTCTGTCTGAAATTGATGTCTCACCTAGTCGAGTTCTGCCATCACTTCCTCAATGTGTCGATGGTTTTCGCGACTTTTGAATATTTCGTCAGCGGTTTCTTGTCATTTTTCCTTCAATTTATACATTGCGTATATTCCCATCGTATACCATCCTTGGTCCGCTTAACATTTTTTTCTTCACGTTCCATCTATCGCTTCTCGTCATCCGTACGTTTTTCTTCATTTCAGCGCGATCCGTCTTCCTCTATTCTAGATTCATATTACCTTATTTATGGCAATTGCCCCAGATTTCCCATTTCAAAATTAGATCATGTTCAAAGTACACTTGCCTTCGTCTCTATCTTGGTGCCTTGAGATCTATCCCGATTCCAGTTGTCTTTATTGAATCCCACACTCCTTCTTTTTTCATTCGCAGATCCTACGTGGTTATCGGTTTTCGATTAAATGCCTCACTATTTATTCCTCTTCATTCGTTTCTTCTTACTCTTCTATCCTTTATAAATATAGTCATTTATCCCTAATGAAACTTCAATTTTATCCCATATTTCTGTTCGTCTCCTTCAATTTTCGCCATTTATTTATAGCCACGATATGAATTTGAAATTGTGCACATAAATCATTGATAAAATTGTTCTTTAAATAAAATGTAACCTTCGAACTTCCGGTATTACCCTGGGCATTTAAAACCGCTAAAAAAGCTTTACAAATAATCATGTACATTAAAAAGAATTTCTTCAATTGTTAAATAAACATTCCAAGGTTGGGCATGTTCTTTCGAGGTTTCTATAAATTCAAATTCAAATTCAAAAAAAAGAAAAAAAAAAAGAAAAAATTGTTTTTATATTGTACATTGCACATTGTTTCTTGCCATCGGGAAATCAGCAAGCCAAGTTTCTTTTTCTTTTTGTGGTTTTATATCAAATGAAAGTCTACAGAAATTGTTCTTTATCGATCAACTGCTAAAAAACAATGGCAGCAGTATTAGTGTATTATATGAATATAAAATAAATATAAATAATACGCATAACCACTACTGTAGTTCAGGTATTTGCTCAGCTGGACGATGAATAACATTTTTCTGCAGCAGGAAAAAAGATAAATTCGAAACGGCGCATATTTACAAAATTAAAGAACGCACCGGAATTGGCCAATTTTGTTTACTCGAAACGAAAATTAAAAGGAGACCACCGATCTTCGCACCGAAATCGCAGGTATGAAGTATAAGAAGACAAATGAAAATAGCGCTCGAACCGTGTTATATTCGTTAGACACGGTGCTTCTAAAACTGATGGCTGCTTCATTACACTACAACTTTAATATTCAGCAGCTTTTAAAATTTTTATGTATCATATTTTTTTAAAAAGCATTTCTAATCTGGAAACAAAAAATTATACCTATTTATATTAAAAATATTTTTTGTACAGCAATTTATTTAAAAACATTTAAGAATACGCCAAATTAATTTTACAGATATAAAATTGTTTAAAAATTCAGTTTCATTTTTGGTTTGAAAACAAACTTGTCATTTTCAATAAATAACTGCGGTATTTCTATGTCGATTTACTTCAGTAATTAAAAATTGACTCTGGCTTTTGCAATTTGCCCGGTTGGCTCAATGTCCAATAATTTAACGTACTAACTTTGTATTTATATATTTAATGACCTTTTAGCTTTCTAGTTTTAAACGAATTATATTTGTGATTAAACGTGTACTGTGCCGCTTGATATAGCGACAATTAATTTCTTTTTATTCGCAAATTACATTTTTAGTCTAATATTTCACTTTCATATATTTCAATGTTAATTCCATGCTATCATTAACATTAAACAATTATCAGTGCCGTTGTTTTATTTTTACTTTCAAAACAGCAAATCGTTATAAAATTACAGTTTTGTAACATCTTTCTGTTTTTTATAATTAGAAATGGAGCAACAATTTAAATAACCAGATTTTAATATGATTCACCGTTGCAAACCGAATAATTTTCAATAGCCTTTTTGATTGGAAAAAAATTATGCCAATTACATATTTAAATGTAACGTCGTGCGCATAAGTCGTATTAAAATGTTTTTTTTTTTAAAAAAACGCAGAATGTTCGAATAACGATTACTTTCTAACGCTAAGCGCTAAAAATTTTATAAAAAAATTAAGAATGTATAATGCAACGAATTTTTAAAACTACCTAAACAGCACTTTAAAATAGACATCTCGCAAACCGATATTAATCATGAAATTTATAAAATTTTGGGATTTACAATGTTCTGAGAATAAAAATGCAACATACAATTAGCTATATATATTTATTTTTTTAAATCTTTCTACTATGTATATATTTAAGATGACCTCTGCTTTTTAAAGTTGATCTCCCAGCTATCGCTTATGAAAACATACTTTCTTTTTTTTTTTTTAAATCGAAAGTGCTGGTAGACGGAAAAGGGAGTAATTAAATTAATTGGTTATTGTAAATATTTTTATTTTATAATTTTTTTTTTGATTTTCTTCATATATTTCAAATTTCACGTTGCTAATTTTTAAGGGTAATTTTCGAACAGTTTTAAATATTCCACATTTCATACAAATTCTTGATGCGTTATCTTCCCAATTTTTTCGACGTCCACAATAATCAGTTATCCTAGGCTTATAATATGTTCTCTAAGAAGTGTTTTAGAGTGATACATATGCGTACAATTTCAATTTATTATGTTAAACTGTCCTGGAATTACTTTTATTTAGTTTTTATGCGATTTCTAAACCATTTTAATTATTCGATACCAGTGATTAACTCAGGAATCTGTTTCCGGAGGGGCAATTTATGTTTTTTTTTTTTTTTTGGAGGGAGCAGAGATTTTTTTAATATTTTTATTGGGAAAATTTTTTTAGCATATTCCTGAATAAAGCCAAATATGTAAAAAATGATTTACTGTGTAATTTATAATAATGAAAAATCAAGCGTGAATAATAAATTTCAGGTAAAATAACCGATTATAAACAACAATGTTTTTTCAATTAGTTTTAAAATTATTAATTCTAATTGTAGCATTAAAGAACATATCGTAAAAACATTCTAGCGGGTTCATTATATTTTTATAATAAACGAATACAACGTGGTTTAAGCTATTTTAAATGGACTTTTCTTGGAAATAAAAACCGAAAAGATTAAAAACGGTTTATTGCGTACTAATGATATAAATGGATCATCGACGTGAACCGTGAGAGTTCCCCCCTTTTAAGGCTGACAAAAAATACGGAACTGCAGCTAATATTTTTTCAGCTAGCGAGTATTTTACATTTTTCGCACATTTCCAATGAAAGCATATCGGTTTTTTCGTAGAATAACAAGCAAACGTCAAAGTCAAATTTTAAAAGATCATTTCTTTTTTATCCTTATTTTATGGAGTTTCATTTTTCCGTCAAAAATAATCCTCGTAATTTTGAAACTTAAAAATATACGACACTAATTGAACCACTTAAAAAATGTTTTGGCAACAAATTTTGACATAACCGTAAGCGAATAAAATGAATTTTATTTCCCATTAAATTTCTGCATTCTTAAACAGCTTGTATTAAATTCTTAAAGTTTGGCGGGAGGGCAATGCCCCCAAAACCCCCACTGGATTCATCCCTGATTCAATACATTGTGTATATGTTGAACGTTATTTTATGTTAGAGAAGTAGTTAGTGACAAGTTTGCAAATTATTCCTAAGAGAACGACTTTTATTCATTCTAATCACTTCACCATTTTCATAAAATTCAACAATTTTTTTTAAAGATTTTCCACAATTCCAGTTCTCAGCAAGTGGCTTATTTCAGGTCCTTTGTGCAATATCGGTGGTATTCCCTGCTGCGTTGTGCCACTTCATCGACCGATTAATCGGAAGAGACATGGCTGCAGTCCGGAGAGCATTTGCACGATAATGCACGACCGCACATGTCTGTTCTTGTTCACACGTGAATTAAAAAGTCAAAATTGGGATGAATTTTCACATCCACCCTACTGGCCTGATATAGCATCTTTGGATTTTCACATTTTCCCCGTTTGAAATAAGTGGGAAACGTTTCGTAACTGACGACGAAGTCACGGGGTAGTAACAAAATTTTTCGCTAAATGCACCACCCCGTTTTACCATGACGGTATCGATAAATCCGGGACCCGCTACGATAAATGCCCTAATGTTTTCGGAAATTATGTCAAAAAATAAAGTATTTCTTCTAGTTTCTTTGGTATTTTTTTTTTTCATGATTTTTAGAAGCCGGAAAGGTTATTTTCGAAGCCACGTCACGTTATTTATTGAACGCCCCAGGTAATAATAATATAAATTAAAGCAAATAAAACATAGATAATAACGGACGTTAGAGTAAAATAATTTGAATAACGTAAAACAAAACTAAATATTTAAATTTCAAAAATTTTTAATAAAAAATACTGAAATGGGTGAAATTTATTTTAAACTAACAATCCCAGCGAGGAATTATTTTTCCTCGCTTGCCCCTTCCCGATTATTTCGACTATTTCTCGTTCCAGCGAGTAGAGTTGCATTTAAATTTACGGCAGTAGATTTTTAGAAAACACATTGTACATTTCACATTTCTAGCAGCAATGGGTAACGAACCTTAAGATGTCCGCTCTAAACAAGGTCGCTCTGAATACGACAGCTTTGAGCATGCGAACAATATAATACCAACAGAGTAAAAAGAGAATGGAGCGAGGAGACATCGAAATATATCCGTTCATAAGAATACCCCTTTTACAAATATAACGTTTTTTAATTTTTCATGAAAATGTCAACACTATCGGTGTAATCGTAAACCTTGATGTTCTATAGACGTTTTTTTACTTTATTATTCTCCACGTTACTTACGGTTAAGAGCACAGATGTAATAATATAAAGTTATATTTTACTACCACTTAGAACTGAAGGAAATTAATTTTTTTTAGGTTAACTGATAATGATAAATTCGCATAAAAAAAATACGTCAAAGGAGGAAATAGGAAAAGTCATTCTGTAAAGTTTATTGTATGAAACGTGTTTTGACCAAATTTTGTGCAATACGTACCAAAAAACCACTGGCGTAAAGTAAATATATATATATATATATAAAATATTAATAAACATCGTATTTATAAAAAAATTACGAGGCAACCACGAGTTTATTAAAATCACATTCTAGAACACTGTCATATTGCCTCGAAATACATCAGTTTCGTAAACACAAAATTCGTACCCCTGTGAGCACATTAATTGAAATGGTAATGCTTATTTTCTTATTAGCGCAAAAAGTTCAATAAAATCAAAATTGTAACGTGATTTACATGCAGTTCTGTTTAATTATTTCGCTCTATTCGCCCGATTCCTTATTTTCCCAAAAAGTGTTTCAAGTTCATATCTGGGTATTCAAGTATTCGCAAAGACATGTTTCGAAAAAAAGTTCCAGGTAAAAATGAGAAAATAAAGAATTCATATGATGATAATAGAAAGCAAATGAAATTACTCGAGTTAGATAAAAAATTGTCTTTCAAAAGTCGTTAATTGCACGAAAAGTAATTTCCTTTTTTAGAGTATGTTAATTTAAATAATTAATAAGGTATATAAATTGAAAAAGAGAGGTGAAAAAGAGAGATGAAAAAGCATAGCTTCAGTTAAGAGTTCTCTTAGGCAGAATACAGTGCGATAAAATTGGGGGTTATTTCAGTATTTTTAGCTTTTTTCAGGTAATTGTATTCAGGTAAAAAATTAAAAATAATAAAAAATAATTATTACCGCACGCGCAACAGCCTAATCGAGCATGATGTATCATTCTCGTAGATGTCGAATATTAAGATACGAATTATTATAATCCACATTTTTATACAGCAATAAAACAGAAAAAGAAATAAGATTTTCTGTAAAGTTTGTTAAAATAATTTTTCTGATCCTAGAAGTGAAGAAAGCTTCAAAAATCCAAATTAAAAGTTGAAAGTTTGGCTAGGCTTAATTAGAAAAATTTCTCATAATAATAAGCTCGTTTATATCGGAAATTTAAAAGAAAAAGGAGACACCTTATTTTTCGTGTTTACTCAAAAACTTTTAAAGTTTCGTCAAGATTCGGAACGCAGTTACGTTTAACTCCAAAATCGCAGACTCTTCATCCGAATATATACAACACGGTCGAAATTGAGAATAACTTTTATTTTCGATCTCCAAGGTTATTGGGGTTTCGAAAATCTAAATTTTAAGCGCTGTAATATCCGTCATATTTTTCAGAGCCGGATCGTTCCGGCCTCGTCCTATTTGAAGTAAATGTAGTTTAGTATTAGTGGGTTTCCAATTGTTTTTTCTTTAATTAATATTGTATTTAATTTTCTTTAAAAAAAAACATTGCGCTTTATAATCAATATTTACATTCATAAAAAATCGAAAGTAAATTAATTCTAATAATTCTGAAAAGCAACCGAAATTAAGTTAAGGACACATTTTAAAAAATATCAACGCTATCGGCACTTTATAAATTAGTTCTTTCAATACCAAACGGCAGTTTGCGTGTATATTATAACGCTATAGTATTGTCAAGAATTTTATATGGACTATCCATTTTGGGGGAAGTAAAAAGGGCGATAATCAAAACGATTAGTGGCCAGCAAAAGAAATGCTTAAAGGCAATAATCCCTAACAAAGATCAGGTTAATATTAGCTGGTGGAAAGAGAGAACCGAAATGTCTCCAAGGATCTGCTACTTTTATCACCAGTTGCTTGAATATAAGGCTACAAGTATATCAACAGCTAAGGTGTATTTTATTCGACCGAAAGGCATAAATAGTAAGATTGATAATACGGATGAAATAGTTTTAATTAAGCTGCTAGAACGAATCCTAGGAAGATATAATGCAAAAAGAGATATGAACTTGGAAAATATTAATTAAGCAATGGTTAGTTGATAACCCTTAAGGAGTGACATTAAGTTAGATAAATTAGAAATTGGCTGTTGGCGGAGAATCGACCCCATTCGTAGTCGTGGAACATATAGAATGAAATTGTTATTATGATGAAAAGCAGTTCTTATTTGTTGTTTTTTTCTCTCTTTTTATAATTATGAAAATTAATTATAATGAAATATTATAACATATTTTTTTGAATAAACGATGATAAGCGTGTTGGGCACTAATTATAAATATTTCACCGTCACTGCTAAAATACCATCCATCCCGTTCTCCTTTCTTACAATTTTCAATTGCTATTGTCCAATTGCCGTAGATATTACCACAGCTCAATTTAAATCATTATTATTTAAATTGAAGTCTACATTTGTGTGTCTTTATCGTCCACTTGTTAGAATAAGGTTTAACACAGACAAACAGACAAGGAAACATGATTGCAAATTACATCCTTCATAGTGACTTACAATAAGTGGTATCGCACCATCGGATATCAGGCGGGATGTGGTAGGAAAAAGAGAAAAGTGGAAAACATCTCAAAACATCTCATGACAACCGTCACCCACTTTATGGCTACACGGAACTTGCTAGTAGACGACTAAAATCTAGACGCAGCTTTTTGAGGACAACTGAGGAGCCAAGGAATCCAGGCAGCATCGAAAGACTTCCAGCTTGGGATGCCGATGGAAGTAGCGGCGCAGTGAACGTACTCCCAATAGGCAAAGAACTGAACTACAATTTGTGGAAAACTTTAAATCGAATTGGAAGCGGTACAGCGCGTACAGGATTCAACATACATAGCCGGGGGATGGCTCAAGATGGTCAATGTGATTGTAGCGAAATTCAGAATAACGAGCACCTATTTAACTGTACTATAATTGGGAAATTTGACGACTTCCGTCAAACTATATAAAGATATTGACGAAGAAACATTAACTTTTCCGAAGTATTGGACAAAGAATAGACTTAATAGCCGATCGGATACGATATAATAATAATAATCTGTTTTATACATTTATCACTTGCGTTGTAAATGAAAATTTATATGCAGTCTGGCGCATTGTTCAACACTTCTTCTTTTACAGACAAATTTACGATGTTCGTTCAGTTTTTTAAACTGGAATATGCATTGCAAAACAGTTTGAGACTAAAAACATTGTAACACTCTTAGCAATGGTTCCACATGACACACATGTCTACCTTCTTACATATATAACTCGTTTTTTTTTTTTTGTTTTTTTTTTTATAAATCTCATTATTATCAATGAAACGATTTAAAACATCAGTTTACATTACTGAAAGAAAGTTGAGTAATTATTTCATCGAATTCTAAAATTTGTTCCACACTTTTGAACGGAAAAAGTTCTTTGATTTTATTTGTTCCTTATAAAATCATTAGTAAATAAATATATTAATCGGTTCATAAATTTGCGAAATAGAATGAAATACCAGAAAATCATTTGATTATAACCTGCAGAGAAACTACTATATTATAAATCCGTTTATTAAATAATTTCTAAACTGAAAGTGGGAATAACACGAAATTATAAAATTAATCAAATAGTTCGCAGTAACGACATTACGCATTATGTAATTTTAATCAAATATAATAAATGAAAAAAAAAAAGATATTTTCATTCGAAATAACGTACATTCGAAATCCTATTTTTTCTATGTTTACGATTGTTTACTACATTACAGTATCACTCAAGGTCTGCAGAGCTAACTTTAGAATCCATCAAATCACAAACATGTAAGCCTATTTCGTAAAAAATATGTTTCATTTAATTTTTGCTGTTAACCGTATAAGAACGATGATTTTTTTTCTGCTGCTTTTAAGAAGTTTTTATTGAATATTACAAAAAATTACTATTCGACATATATATATATATATATATAAAAAAAATATGTATATATATAAAAAATATATATATATACATACGTTTTTTTTTATAGCAATACCATACGAAAAGAAAATTAAAATACAAGCATACGTATACGTATTGTAACCGGAACGCTCACAATAGCTCGCTTTAATTCACCAATTCAATTAACTAGCTTTGTTTATTGAACGATATTAAAATTAAAAAATAAATAAAAAAGCCCAAACACTTCCGCCTAATACTACTAAAATTAAGTTTGTTAGAACAAAGTAATATTGTTTTCGGGAAATCAAGGACACATACTTACAAACGATCAGGAAACCACTAGAAAACTTCACACTTATATATAGGACAGAACATATTATGATTATTAACTCAAAATACGACGATGATGATAACAATTGCGCAAATGACTATTATAAAAAATTCAAGGACGTAAACTGAATGGTGCTCAAATTCGTCGTTATTAATTCGAGACCGTTACTGATACTGAAGAACTAGCTATTTCAAGCAGAAAAATAAAAGTAATATAAATAACGTTACTATTCTTCCTTTAATAAAAAACAATTAATTTTCGGATGACAAACAATTTTACAAGGAAGAATAATTCATGTACATATACATTATTTCTACCATTACCTAACCAGGATAAAAACCGATTTAAATAATCAACGGCATTTTATATAGATATCCCGGAAAAGCACAAACCGTTTATACTAGACAATTTTATAAAGATTATTAAGTAAGATGGTAATCAATAATAGAAGCTATCAATTCCTTTTGACAAAAAAAAAAGGCACAGAATTGGGTACACGATGCAAAACACCCTAGACACACAGATACATATATATATATATATAGGGTGATTTTTTAAGAGTTAACTTTTCAGGTTGGCAGCACTGATTGGTATTGGCGTCCAAACGTCGTCATATGTCAAAGTGAAAAATTTTAGTATAATCTGCCATTTCATCATGGAAAGACTTACAAACGAGCAACGATTGCAAATTGTTGAAATTTATTATCAAAATTCGTGCTCCGTGAAAAATAAATTTCAACAATTTTCAATCGTTGCTCATTTGTAAGTCTTTCCATGATGAAATGGCAGAGTATACTGAAAACTTTTCACTTTGACAGATGACGTTTGGACGCCAATACCAACCAGTGCTGCCAACCTGAAAAACTTAACTATTAAAAAATCACCCTATATATACTAGCGGACCCAGCAGACGTTGTCCTGCCTGAACGTTGGCTTGTTTGCTATTAGCCGATTGAGGAAACGTTTTTTCGATATTCTAATTTTCTACTGTTGCTCAAAGCAAAATTCAAAAAACAAGTGTAATTTCTCGTTTTCTTGCGCCGTTCAATTCTCATGAAACTTAAAATTTTTTCCACAAATTTAATAAAACCGTAAAATGAGGGTCTATACAGCTGGAATTTGAATGAGTGCCATATAATAACAGTTAAACGATAGTAACAGATGGCGGCCAGTAATTTTTTTTGTTTTTTTTTTTTGTTTTTGCTAATTCGGGTGGTACGCTACAACCCTAAATTAAATATGATAACTGAGCATCGTTAGTTAGAGATGATGTGAAAGCACAAAAATAATGGAGATATCGCTTAGTTAACGCTGTAATGTTTATTGTTGGTAAAACTCTGCGATCTCAGAAGAAAGGAAACTCAAAAGGAAACTTGTTATGATAAAATACAAATACAATTTTGTATTATTTCATTACAAAATCTAATTTCATTCCATCTTAAGAGAAATTGTTTAGTTTTCCTTTATTCCCACTTGCGTTTCGCGGCCCATTACTTCGGACTTTAAATTCAAAAAATCAAATCAAAATACCTTTATTGAGAAAATTATACATAATCGTTACAAAGACAAAAATAATTATTTATAGATAAAATTTCCTCGGCCCACGTAGAGCAAAGGTATCCTTTCTTTAACCGTTCCAAATGTTAATCTATTAATTGCTACTTTTTCAAAATGATTGTTATTTTAAAATTGGTTTATTTCATCTTTCCATCTACCTTTTTGATGACCTCGTTTCCGTCTGTAATGTGAAAGGTACCAGAAAGTAGTCTTATATGTCCAATGGTCATCTGTTAATTACATGGCCAGCCCATTCCTATTCTCTCCTTCTAACATAGTGTACCACGTCAATATTATATCTTAGAAGCTATTTTATTTCTTTTATTTTTATTTATATTAAGCATTGATCTTTCTAGTATGTTTTGTGTTGTACTTAGTCTATTTATAATTTTTGTGTTCAGTGTCCAAGTTTGGCAACCATAAGTTAAGACGCGTAATATAGACATGTTAAAAATTTGACTTTTATGGTAATTACTGAAAAGTCCTTTGAATATTCTTTTTAGTGACCAGTATTTACTCCATGTCTTAGTAATTCTCACGTTTACTTCTTTTTCTATCTTATTTTCGAATGATAATTGTTGGCTTAAATATGTCGCTTCGCTCACTACTTCTATTAGATTATTATTTACTTGAATTTCTCTCTGGATTATAGTGTTAGTTAATATTTTTTTTTTTGAGGTGTTAATAGATAATCCAACTATTGCTCCCTTCGCGTCCAGCTCTAGCAACATTTCCCTCAATTCTTCTAAAGATTTAAATTATTTCACTTAATAAATTTCCATAGAGACTTCAGCATTCACATATATTTATTTAAAGAAAAAGGAAGTACGCGAACACATCAATCAAAAAAGTGAAATTTAGATTAAAATATCTGAAAACCTGAAACCGCTGCAAGAGTAATATACATATATGACAGAAATATGTTAAATTTAATTCTTTTTAAAAATAAGATATTAGCAATATTTACTTTTTTAAATGCAATGATGAAATTTGTTTGTTGTTTTTTTTTTATCAGAATTTAAGCAATGATATATTAAGTAATTGTTGACCATCACTCTAAACATTTCAGAATTTGTACGCTTAAATTAGTTTTCGAAATTTGGGCTCTTTAATTTTAAAACTTTGGGGGTCTGGTATTTTTCCTATATTCTAGCGATTGAAATGCTCCATTTAAAAAAAAAACAGTGACCCCGCAGCTAACATGGAAAGAGCTGTGGTCTATTGTTTAATATCTAGTCTTTCGGCTTTAATAAGCGTCTCTTTTTTCAAATTTCGGTTCCTAAATATCAAAATTTTTCGAATTTTATATTTTTCCCGTATTCTAGAGGCCTTAGTGCGCCGGTTAAAAATTAAATCAATACCATAATTCATACAAAACTGGATGTAGAATTTTTTTAACACTTTTTTTTTAAATCGATTTTTAAATTTTTTAAAATTTGAACCATTTAATTTTAAAATTTTGAGGGTTTTATAATTTTCTAATGATCTCACAAAGAAAATACGTCCGATTAAAAAAAAATTAACTCTCCAGCTACTATAGAACGGTCTGTAAGATTTTTTTTCTTGAAGCTTTATAAGATAGTTTTTTGAGTTTCTATGGATAAACCTAAAACAATACTTTGTTGTTTTCTATATTCGTTTATACGTTCCACCGTTAATTTAGATCTGAAACACAACGGGCATTTAGCAGTCGATGTGATAGACGACGTCTTTTTACAAAATTTTTAAATTTCTGTTTTTAACTAAGATAAATAATAAATCGCAATTACAACTGAAGTATAAAATTGTCACTCATCGCACAAATGTGAATATTTTCATACAATATTACCGAAAGTTGCGAAAATACCGAACACGCATTAAAAACGAATACACACGGATAATTTGCGAGTAACGAACGGGCGGATGAAGCACATTTACCGAAATGAAAATGGGAAGAAGTTTGAATAACTCAGAACCCGAAAAACATACACAAAATGGTTGATGCATTTTTGTAATGTTTGCGGTCGATCTTTCAATTTCCTGACGGTAGCTAACTTTTCGGATCAAAGACCTTTCAGTTGTTATAAATGTCATTTTGTTGGGGCAATCTCTTTGTGCTCCTTAAATTTCTTTTGTTACCTGATTGCCGAGACGTGTGAATGTTTCATTTTTTTTATAGTTCTCGCGGTACTTGTGAAGTCGGGTCAAATATTTTATGAGAACATAACCAAACGTTGCGAAAATACCGAACACACAATAAACCACGAGTACAAACGGATAATACGCGAGTAACGGACAGGCGGCAAAAAAAGATAAACGTGGACCGTGAGTGCAGATTACGAAAGAAGAGTAGCTCTGGTGTTATCCGGAGACTACTCTAAATATCATAGACCGAACATGTAATAAATGCGCCAGTAATAGCAAGAGTAGGGAAACAACGAAAACTATTCGAAGGCATTAAAAATCGAAAAATTAAATATCCTGGCTCATAAAAAAAGAGAAAACGGTTTATTTACGATGGCGGTATAAGGAAAGATACATTTCGCCTTCTTCTTCATGCAACCCGATTCGAATATAGCTTAACAAACTTTTCATGGACCCCACCATTTGACGAAATTTGTCTCGACTTCTTGCGACCTGCAATAATTCTCCTATTTTTGTAACTCCAGTTCATGTCTTAATATTTTGGAGCCAAAAAATCCTTCTTTCTCGTCCCCTTTACCATTCTACCACTGACGGGAGCCATCATTATTGGTTACAGAAGGTAAAATGTTGGTCTTCTCATAAAATGTGCCAAGAAATTTGTTTTTCGTTTTCTAATTATGTCCATTAGTACCGGATAAGTTTTCATCAATTGTAGCGCACCGTCGCATTACTGTAGTTGCGTAAGGATTTCGAATTTGAGTGTGAATAACATTCCCGGTAGCAAATATTAAAAATTCCGTTGCAAGATTTTTTATTTCTTTATAAAGAATAATGGAAAACGCTACCTTTTGTTTTAACCCTCTACCATGATTACAGTAATTAAGGCTAGGAGTGCGACTTGTTTGTTTAGATCATGTCATGGAGCTTTGATGATTTCAGTAACGCAAAAGGAGAAGTAACGGAACGTAACGTATTTATTACACTTACGCCAGAAATTAATAGAATGTTATTTAGAGTTTATTATTTATCATAGTAATCATTTTATTTAAATTTTAATTGATGAATTTTGTGGTTTTGAATGCACTAAAGTTACGATCACAACCGATAATACACTGAACTATCGCTTTCAATTTAATTCTTTTTCGCAAAAAAATATCGATATTCAATGTGGAATTTGTTGCTGTTATGAAATCATGTGACAGCAGAACTGTCAAACTGAACGTCACATCGTGACGCCATTTTTTCCAATTTTTTTTAATGTTCCGACTTCTTCGATGGATTTTTCTAAAATTTTCTTTCATACAAACCTTGTCCTGAAAATTACGAACACGACAAAAAACAAAAAAACAGCCAAATCGGTCGAGCCGTTCTCAAGTTCTGATCTTTTATACATGCGCAATTGATTTACATATATATATATATATATATATATATATATATATATATATATATATATATATATTATTAAAGGAGCCCGTTGAAACTCGATGAACGACAGAATTCACAACCGCGATTTAAATAACGCATACCGGAATAATTTCTTTACTGTGGCGCTATCTGTCAGGAATGTTAGTAATCGGTGGTTTAGCTAGGTGGCCACTATCGATTAATTTTTATTAATTTTATAATTTATTTATTTATTTTTGAAACTTTAAAGTAGCTTACACTGTTTCTTCTGACCCTATAAATAAACTGTCCAAATTTCATAAAAAGCGTATGGATAGTTTCAGAGTCCAGAGAGGACATACAGACATACATTCATTTATATATATATATATATATATATATATAGAAGATAATAGAAGATATAAATAAGTCTATCAAATCTGGTTAGATACAAGAGTTCAAAAGTTAGGCTTAATTAAGCTGTTCTTTCCTGAACGAGTAATTGCGAATAAACCACTAACTTTCTTATAAAACATGTTGGCGAAAGACAAGCTAAGCTATCTCGACTAAAATCACAATTTGTCCTTCAAAGTTATTCGGAAATAGTGCTATATTGGCATTAATTTGAGAAGTATTGTTGAAAATAATGTTGTCTTTAGAACTAGATAGATTGAACGAAACAGTTTTATTAGTTTTGTTAGTTTTAACCTGTACGACGGGGTTATTTTTTTTTACCTGCGCGGGGAGAATTTCCTGTCAGAAATGTCCGGCACTAGTTATAAATTATGTTTAAATTTAAATTTAAATTAGCAATTGAAATCAAAAATTAAATAAACACAAAACGAGAAATGAAACTAAGAACGGAACGGGCAAAATAAAATAAAAGCAGATAACAGAGATAAATTTTCTTCAACAGACAGTTGAACATAACACGAGTAAACTTACACTGACCTTAAATTTGCTATACTTTTAAACAATTTAGCAAATACACTTTTTTTAGGGTTGATGATTTATTGACATTTTTCGTATTTTTTATCTTTTTTCACTTTATTACGTAAGCAGGAAAACAGACAGAGTAAACGAATAATGTATATATGGAAACGAAAAAATATATATTTTTTAAATTTTTTGGAAAGAATTAAAAGCGCTCCGTTGTAGTTTGTGAAATTTAAAAATAATTAACTTTAAATGTTGATAAAACAATTAAGTGGTCGAAGATCATTTAGTGCTCCAGGGAATTTTCAGAAACAAGAATATTATTACAATATTAATATTAATATTAATAATAACATATATGTTAACGAGCAACCGCTAAATATATAAAACATTTTTTATACGCTAACAATTTGGCAATTATGGCAATTACAGCACAGGGAAAAACACATTCTCATGTTCACGATAAACTGCAAAACCAATTGATTCAACTAGACGAGTACTATAAGTTTAATAGTTTAAACCCAAGCCTAGGAAAAACCAAGGTCTCCACGTTCCACCTAAAAAATGTTAAATTGAAATGTAAACTAAGGCTAATATGGTGTGGCCGATCTTTTAACCAATGTAAACATCCTAAATATCTGGGCGTAACCTTTAACAGCTCATCAACATATAAGAAGCAAAACAAAAATTTAAAGTTGAAAGTGGCGGTTCGAAACAACGTCATCCGGAAGATGATCTCGTCAAAATGAGGGGTCAGACCGCAAGTCCTCAGAACAACCACCTTAGCACTGTTGTTTTATATAAAGTAAATAAATAATAAAACTTTTTAGAAAAACATTTTCGTCATACAGAATATTTCTTAGCAGAACCCCGGTAATAAACAACAAAAACAGTTCAGTTATTAACGCAAAGGTTAATTTGGTTATAAATGTCTTTTTTCTTTAAATTAGGATATTTTCTTGTTGAAGTGAAACGTAAATTCCTTCTTCCCCGCAACTAAATCTCACTTGATATCTCGTATTTTTTCCTTCTGTACTTCTTTCCAATATTTTTCCAAATCCTTCCATTAATACATTTTTATTTTTTTCCAACGATGATCTTTTTTTATCTTCCTGGTTTGAAGGGAACAATCGAAATTGCTTTCAAATTGGTTTTCTGTCTGTGCGTTTATCTCTTATCACGCTCAATGATAAGAAATTATTCGTTTTATAAAGTTGATTTCATTTCGAACAATAATTCGGCTTATTTTCTTTCTTTATTTATTTATTTATTATTTTTTCTCTTTCTTCTCTCTTATTTCTGTTAGATGAATATATCTAAAAGGGTCACTCTGCGACCTCCTTTTGTTTACCATTAAAGACGAGCAAGCCAGCCAATTTACCTCTTAATATAGACGTTGATCTCAATTCTAAACACAAATCTGCAAACCTCATTTTTCCTAGTTCCAATACTTAGCCGAAAGAGATCAGGCTATCTCAAACTGAACTTAATCTGCCTTTTAATAAAGATAATAATGACAATAGTCACAGCAATAGTAATAATTTTTTTTTTTCAAACCGAATCATTCTTTATTATTATTATTCTAGCAAACTATAAATGCGCTACACTGCGCGAGTTTTGGAAACAAATGAGTAGTAATAATAATAATAATAATAATCAAATCAAATCAAATCATTTTTATTACTATTATTATAATCAAAGAAATCCTAAAATGTGCAACAATTTTAGTATACATAAAAAATAATATAAAGATTAACATTTTTTTTTTCTTTTCCTTGGGCGCGTCAACACAGGACATTTACGCAAAATAAAGGACTAACAGAATGATGAAACGTAGGGATTTGTAAGCTATATCAGGAAGCAATTAGAAACAGAAGAAATGAAGGTAGTCAATGCAGGAACAACAGAAGGAGGAGGAAGAGCAAGAATGTAGTCGGCACAGTAAGGTGTCGGGACGCCAAGCCCAAGCAAATTAGAATAAAGGACTACCGAAAAAAAAAAAAAAACCATCATAGTAAAAAGTTTTGAACGAGGTTAAAAATATTAAATCTCCGTAAATTTTTCTAGTTTGGAGCATCCAGGTTGCCAACGTCAAAATTAGTTCCCAGCGGGGACGGAATATTCAAAATTTTTTTCTCGGGCATGTGATGTATCGATTGCGAGATCGCTATTTGTCGAAAAACGTAACTATATTTTATTTTCTTAACGAAATATTCGAGATGGCGATAATTTCAAAAGATCGCAAAAAATTACGTTCTTCTTCCTCGTTGTAGCGGAAAAATCAAATTCCTTTTTTTGAATTTAGTATTATGTAAATGTAAATTATAGTTATCGTTAACTTACATACAGAATCCTCAGCGCATGAAATATCATGCTTAACTGAACTTGTTTTGTAGTAGTTTCAATTGTTTTAAATGGTAATTCACAGCTTTTCCGCAGTAAATAACTCTACAGCTTAATAAAATGCCTTATACAGTTTAAGTAGAAGAGTTTTATTTAAAAATTTACTGATATAATATAACATATAATTTAATTTCCTAAATTTAGCTGCAAGATAAATTGAATGTGCATACCAAAACAGTTTACAGTCAAATTGAACACCGAGATATTTTATCTCATATACTCTACCCAAGGGAGAATCCCTTCTCCAAAGAATATTGAAATCATTCCACTTGAACCGTGATATATTACTGTAAATAATAAGTTCAGTTTTCTTTAGATTAATAAAAAGTTGGTTAAAATTAGCCAACTTTTAAGTTTTGTCCAGTCAGTTTGTAAAAGATCCTTACGGTATTTAAGTACTCGTCATATGAAGAACGTATTAAAAAACTAACGGATAAACTAAATGCGGTTTCAAATGATCTTTTATCATTACCTACACGAGTTTCAAAGCATGAAAATGATGTGAAAGGTACAATTGAAATATTCGGAGGTTTAATAAACGAGTTAAACGTGAAAGTGATCATATTGCTAGATAAACATATTATTAAGGAAATAATGGATAAACAGCGTGACGAAATAGAAAAACATTTTAAGGAAGTAATTGCCAAAGTTCGTGAAGAAATTAAAAGGGAAAAAGTACATCGTGCTATAGATACAGTTCAACTAGCTGCAAAAACTGATAATTTAACTGAACAGTTACATGATATTGATTCAACTATTCAACGTAAGGATCAAGAGGCTTTAATGCAAGCTGGAGTTGGGAATGTATTATCAACTATAGTAAAATCGAAAATTTTAAATTAATTCTAAATTTATGAAATAATAAATGTAAATATATGAAAATATTTATTTTATTATATTGCAATAAAGTATAATACACGTGTTATATTTTGTATGAAACAATATAAAAAGATTTTGAAAAATAAAATATAAAGAAAAAAAATGCATCTTTATTTATTTACTAGCGATGAGGCTAACATAGTGCAGTGTGTAACACAGCCTAAAAACAGGTTTTCAGCGGGAGAGATTGGCCGCTTTCGCCGTGGTTCCTAGAAAAGGTGTATAGATGCCGTAAATTAGCCTGTTGTAAAAGAATGAAAATAGCGACACATGATAGGCGCTTCAATAATGTTGCGAACGAAGGATGAGGCGGGGGACATCTTAGACTGCGGAGCAGCGATTGTTTTTCTTGAAAATGTCGAGATCAGTGGCCAATGACAATGATGTTAATTTTTATGTGCGTGTGTAGGTGTGCGTACGCGTGTGTATTTGGAAAAGGAAGATTGATGTTTGTAGCACCAATGCTGTGATGTACCCCAACAGGAGGGTAAAAATGTTCGTCACTTCGTTTAATAATTAACTATACTGAGATGTGTATAATATTAAAAATGACCTGAGATTTTTCCCTGTTCGAGAGTTAAAATTTTATAGAAATTTAAAAGCGCGACCGAAATAAAATATATCATTATAGCATGCGCGAAAATTTTAATGTAATAAAATAATTTTCATTATGTATCTATAAATTATATCGATGAATTATACTAGTGTAGGTGTACAACCTAGATTATTTGTATCAAAAGCGAGGGGAGTTCACGAGTTCTATACACATATGTTTGTAATTTAATTATTTAATTCATTGATTAAAATGATGTTTAATGACATACGCTTGATACTAAAAATAATTTATCTAGGTAAACCTGAATTACATTTGGAAAATACCCTTTGAATTAGTATACTAGTATATCGCAATTATTAAAAATATTACCGATAAAAATAATTAACAAATAATCACGCCCGCAGAAAAATAAGTAAATTATATATTATAATATATCGCTAAAAGGGGGATAAATGGAGAAAGTGAATTAAGGTTAGTTTTGGGCTATAGATATAAATTACTGGTTACTTTTTATTCGGTTCTGAATATCTGATGGGTTCATATAACGGTTTAGAGGTTGTGGCCTCTTCTCCGGGCGGGTGTTCCGATTAGTGGGTTGTAGCGCTGGGGGGTTATACTTAGGTGTACTATTCTTTTTGTTTATATACAAATCCCTTAATCAGAAACATTACACCTTAGTTTCCTTTATCGGTATTTCCTGTATTTTTGACAATATTTACCAATTTTAAAAGATAAAATAACAGCAATTAACAAACCAGTTCTGTTCATTTCCCTTATTACCAATCGCATATGAATCGGTCTACCACCTCACTTCTCTTTTTGTGAATACTAAGAATAGTTTTTCGTGATTTCTCTCAGGGTTCCCGTCTCAGTTCAACTCTTTTTAATATCTACACTATTACTGCGGCTTCTCTCCCTTTAAATCCTCCTTCTCTATTATTTACTGATAACAATACTGCTCTTTTCCTTATCTCATATTATATCATCCAGTAAAGCACTTGAATTCGTCTCTTACTGTGCTGAAACATTCCCGTTCCTCGATTAACCTTTTTATTTCTCCTACTAAATCGTCTTATGTCGTATTTACTCTGCGACCTTATAATCCCGCTTATGTTAATCTTACTTTAAATAATCCGTCTTTTTCTTGCGTTATTTGGTTCCGTTATCTTGGTGTCTTTCTCGGAAATTGTTTATCCTTCTTCAAACACTCAAATATCTTTCCTTTTTATTAATCAAAAGGCTAAACTTGCTGAAAGCTCTATTGCCAACTAAATAGGATGATGATTCTTATATATTTATTTTTCTAAATAAGTCCTTCATCCGCTTCAGATTTGATTATTGTTCTTTTATTTAGACTATCGTCTTCTTACTAAACGTCTTCCACTTACGTCCCCTAGTTTTACCCATTCTTATTCCTACCTTTCCATATTTAGAAACTGACGTTTTGCACTTAAGAAAATCCCTATTTACTAGCACTTGTTTTCAGCAACGATCATATGCTTTTTGAATATTAGCGTTCCAATTTGTATTGAAGTTTTCTGGGACTCAATTTTCCTGCTCCATATTGCATTTCTTATATACTGTCTTTTCCTTCTCTAGAGATTATTCCCACTATATGTTTTTTTTTATTAACACTATCTAGTTGGATTAAAATGTAACTGATTTCCTTTTCTTTTAATTGTTTCACAGTAAAGATCCCTGGTTGATGAGCCCAAAAAGTAAAAAAAAAAAAAAAATACTTTTCACATTAGTAATATAAATTTTAGAATCCGTTTTTATCAAAAATTTAATTTTCGGTAACAATTATTTTCATTTACTTTTCATATTTATCAAACCAATTTAAACCTTATTTTTTTTCTCTTAAACTTTCATAACCTATAATTTTATTTTCCTCGTTTTTGAACAGAAATTAAAATAAAATAAATTCTTTGAAATTTAGGCCATACATCATTTATTAACATTATTAATATTTATATATTAAATTATTTTGTTGTTAATAAGTAATGGTGTAATTTAAATACTATTTAAGGAAACGATATTTTTGGTAAGAAAAATATATTTTGGAACATGCTTTTTAATATCAAGAACAAAATCATCAAAACTACTCTAAAAGTTACACTCCTAATAGCATAAAGAAAATATTATTAGAAAATAATGTTAAAATAAATTTTTATTTTAAAAGTCAAACAAGAATTAAAAAAGAAAACACTAACAACATGCTACAAATATCATTCAATAATCCATTTTATAGTATTAAAAAGGATTTTTTTAGCAGAAAAACGAAATAAACACAAAAAAACGAATATGTGCTTTGGAATCTAAAAGTGACAATTTAATTTCAGGGTTAATAAAAATTCATTCAGTGACGGCAAAAAATATAAATTAAATTCGAAGGATTAATTAAAAATTAAAATATAAATAATAGTATAAATAAATTCAAAAAAAATGTTGTATGATCAAAAAGAGCTCCCCTACTGCGAAAAGAAATATTAGGAAATCAAATTTAAAGAACTAATTGCTCGCAATACTTAAGAAAGTGATGCTTGAAACAGCCGCTATAGCGTAATTGGTTAGTACTTGGTTCAAATCGCGCTACTACACAATAATTTACAAAAAATTTTACTTGTACCCCCCCCCCCCCAAGGATTACGCTTAATGTATTGTCAAGAATCACGTAACATTAAAATTTTAATTTCATTCTATATATTTATTTTCTTTTCTCTGCATTTAGCTTCCTCCATCTAGCCATTCCATATATTTTCATTCAAGAACTTTCTTTTTTGTTCTTTTTTATGATTTTTAATGTAATTTGAACACGATATAATGAAATAAATAAATCTCTGATAATCCGCTACTTTACCTTATATGAAATTTAAACAAATACTTTTATCGATTATCTATCTTGTAAATGCAATTTACAAAAGAAAAAATTTCTCCGAAAGCTATAAATCAACAATAAAGACTTCTTAGCCTAATTTTTCCATACAATATATTAAAGTGTTGGTCATTTCCTAAGTTTACATTAAGGGTTTTATAATGCCGATAGGAAAACATGCCTCTCATTATAAATGCAGTTTCACCATAACGACAGGTTTATCTGATAGATGTTTGCATAAATGTAGGTGAATAGTTCAGCAATTTCTAAGCAAAAAGAGTACCGTTCTCAAACACTTAGTTAAAATATTTAGTTCTAATCTTTTTATTTTTATTTTTTTATTATTACATGTCTATTATTATTTCATGAAAATTTCTTAATATTAGATTTCATTTTGTTATTAAATTCATTCTGTGAATTATTCTTTTCCAAATTTTTTACGTAATAGCGCACCACATTTAAAATAACAAAAGCAACAATATTACTTTATAACAATTTTAAAAATAATAACGGAATTTTTATAAAATACATTAATTTTAATGGCGATAAAACAAATAATAATTTAATAAAAAACGGTATGTTGTTTTTTGTTTTAAATAACATTTTAGACGAGACAAATGCAAATAAATTATTAGTTTTTAAACCAAAAATGTACCATGCAAAATAATGTTAAGGATAAATCGGAACAGAACATTAAAAGATGATTTTAAAAAGGTAATTAATAAAACACGTACATTATTTGCAACGGGTTAACGTTTCCACATTTCTTGAATTTTACTCACTTTCAATCTATACAAATCTATAATTTAAAAAAAAAACTAAAAAACAGAACCCATAAATGGAGCAGTAACACAATAACATCGATATTTTTTTTTTTTTTTTTACATAGCACCTAGTATAAAATATAAATATAAATTAGCTATTTAATTTTTTTTCGTTTAAGTCTCCGACTTGGGTCGCCAGAAGCTGGAGGTATTTGACGAATTTTTACAGTAACATCGATATTTTTACAAATCCTCGCCGAATAGAATAGTATGAACTTTAAATGCACTATTATTCTTTCCCCCCCCTTTTTTTTACATAAATTTACAATCCGATACTTCTAACTTTGATTATCAATATAATTCTACGTTTTTAACGAATTCAGTTTCAATATTTCTCAAAATTGAGTTCTCAGCAAAATATACGCTACAGAACATAATACAAGATTAAGTTAAGCAAATAGAATATTTAAAATATAAAAATATATTTAAATATCGCTGCTACTGCCTTGAATAAATGATATAAAACATAACACACCTAACTTATTCCGCAAACTATAATAAACATTCACAAACAGATTCGTAATCACATAGATTTCAAACAGTTATTTTATGGAAATACTAATCAACTCACGTGAACAGTAATGTTTAAACAATTTTTCTATTACTCCTCTATACCTTCTGAACATGGTGCA
Organism: Icerya purchasi; assembly: GCA_039619475.1. Lineage (NCBI taxonomy): Eukaryota > Metazoa > Arthropoda > Insecta > Hemiptera > Monophlebidae > Icerya > Icerya purchasi. Next base: position 290,741,026 of record CM077115.1, on the reverse strand, counting down.
ATCTGTGCCCGATAAAAATTTTATATTTTAAAAAGGACGGTTAATTATTAGAAAATAAAAATGATTTAATAAAGCTCGAGATGCAGTACTGTTCATAAATATTCGTAACCTACAGAGATTAATATTAATATACAAATTAAATAATTTAATCTTAGAAAATTAATAACTCGATTTTAAATTTTTTTAAATTAAAATTTACTATTAATTTGAAGTTCTGAACTATAATTTGCTTATTAACCACATTAACTCATATTACAATGACGTATATTATAAAATCAACCGATTTATTTGAATAAATTTAAAAATATTTATAAATTTTATAAGTACATTACTTGATAATGACAATTATTATAAATACGTTATAAATAAAACAAGTTATTATAACTTGCAATTATAATATTTTTAAATTCCGATACTGAAACATATTAATGTTTTTACGTTTCTCTATTTATTTCGAAATCTCGTACATCAAATAGTACTTCAACGAAGGTAAATTTTTACATTATAGCCCCCAGTTCATTCTGCCTTTTTACAGTTCACAGTGATACGTTCGTTGTAGCTACCTTTTAGTTCGTATCAATTTATTTTATACATTATTACAAAATAAATGAAAACATTAATTTTTTTTTTAAAATTCAAATTTATTGTTTTTAAAATATTTCAAATTTACTGAGAACAATGGATGGCTAAAAGTCCAAAAGCTAAAAGGTGACAGCCCTTCATTGTGTTAGTTCACACACCATGAATAACAGCGAAAATGAACGAACTAAAATTACGACCAAAAATGAACTGGGGGCAATAATGTAACAGATCACCTAATAACGGTATAATATATTTTATATTATTTTCTAAAATCACTTTAATTACTCTGATAAATATCACACTCGACTAAAATATGAAGAAGCAAATCGTAAAACAGTAAACAAGTAACTTTACACTATACAATAAAAATTACCTTAAAAATGTCTATATGTTGGCACTTCCGCATTAAAAATAGTACAAATTAATTGATTCTACAAAAAATTTACGATTTCAGATGTAACTATATTCAAACGAATATAAAAACTAACTTATATAGTTAAATACAGTTTGGCAAATTTAATTTCTCCTGTTTAAACTGACTGTTTTTCATATTTATTTTATTAAATTTTAATCGTGGACACAACTTTTATTTGAAACATGTGAAAATAAACAAAAATAGTATATTTACGTATTACTAGTTTCATATAATAACACGAAAAGTTTACTTACGCATCTTCTGTTTTTTTTATTATCTTCATTGGACATTATTGATAATAAACCAGTGTTTTACATAATGTAAAAGACGTTTCACTTTCATTATACAAATGGAGTACAATTAATAACACTGAAAATACACATTTCAAAAAAATCAAAGAATACCGGCAAATGAAAACACAAACTTCTCTTACGTAAATGTATACATAAAAGTTTATTTGCTTTACATTCCAAAGAGTAACAGTCTACATTAATACTGAATTTCGAGATAAAATTTAAAACTTAAGATATAATTAATAATTTAATAAATAAATAGTTGTTCATGCATATTTCATTAGTATTTGCAGTATTTAATTAAATATAACAATTATCTTCTAAATCTGAAATTAGCAATTGTTATAAAATTTAGAATTTTAATTTTTTAGTACACTATAAATAATAATGGTATATTTTAACCATTATTTAGTTTTTTGAGTTATAAGTTGAAATTTTAAAATTATTAAAAATTATTTATGGTAAGTTCAACGTAAAATTACTTTAAATATCACATGATAAGTAAAAGTATGGAAAATGCGAAAAGAATAATAGTAGAAATAACAGGATACGAGGAAAAGCTGGGACCATGTGCGTTATATAGGTCGCTATCGGGAAAGGCGAAGGTATATGTAAAGGAAATAAAAGAGGTGGATAAAACATACTTCGATAATGATGTGACAATTTATGTAGGACAAGGCCGTGTCCACGGGGTGGGTTTTGAGGGTTAACCCCCCCCATGAGAACTGAAAAAGCTTAGGTACTTCATTAATATTTTATGCAAAATTTTTTGTTACGGGTATAATCAATAATATATGTAATTTTTATTAATGTTCATATACGGGGTAATTCATTTATGTAATTTATTAATATATAAATCAAAATGATGGAAATTATTAATAGCATGAATATTAGTGAAAAATGTATTTTTATTTATAAAATAAATATGAAAAGAAAATTTTCACCCCCCCCCCCCCCCCCCTTCCAAAATTCTGGGCACGGGCCTGATGTAGGAGATATAAATATATATATCGGAAAAGATAATTAATTAGCTACAAAATATAAGAACACAATGGCAGGAATAAGATATAAAAGTAAGTTGAAAGGATATACAAGAGAAGAATGGAGAGAAAATAGGTTAACGCAAATGAAAATCGACTATATTTACACTAAAAAGAAAAAAAGAAAAATTGATTTTAATCATTACAATACAAACATTAAAATAGCCGATCGCGACATAATAATGTGTGAAGTAACAATGGAGAGGGAAAAAACGAAGAGGAATTAAGCAAAATAAACAGAAAGATCGTTATAAAAAATAAAGTGAAAAATAAATTAAAAATGATAAAGTGGGAAGAAAAAAGAGAGGAAATGGACACTGAGAAGTATATAGAGACACAAAGGAAAAATTCGAAAAGGTGTATGAAGAATGTAGTCAAACAAAAAATATGCAAGGAAGTGATAAAACACGTAGGAAATAGGAATAGATGACACCAAAAATAATTGAAATGATAACAGAGACAAATTGTATCAAAAATTAAAAAAGAACAACCAAAATACGGAGTTAAGAAATAAGTATAATCAGTTAAGAAATTAAGTAAATGCAGAAATAAGACGACAAAAAGACATGTTTGTGGAGAAAAGTTTTTCGGGAGTACAAGGGGACATCAGGAAAATATGGTTAAATGTAAACAAGATCATAGGAAAAGAAAGGAATCTAGGAGTAGATGAGATGATCGAGAAACACTTTTCGAAAGGGCGAGAAGGAATTGAAATTGCGAACAGGTTCAGCAGAGAATTCAAAAATGGTATAAAAAACTAGAACACAAATGTAACAAAGCATTATTAGAGGAAAGAAAAGAGAATGAACCGAAAGTAAATATGTACATACCTAAAACAAACTTAGAGCAAGTAGAGAAAATTATTGAGGGATTGAATGAAGCAAAGGCCACAGGACTAGATGGGATACGAATAAAAGATATAGAGATATAGTAAAAAAATTACGCAATTGATTAATATAACTCTAACTGAAGGAAGGATATCAGATGGACTAAACATATTGAAAACGAGGCCAATATATAAAATAGACTAACACAATGAATATGAAAATTATAGACCAATTGCAGTGAGTAATGTAATTGCAACAATCTTAGAAAAGTATGTAGCTGATAGTTTAACAAAATATGTACAGGAAAATAGGATAATTGACAGATACAATACGGGTTTCAAAAGGATAAATCAACATCGAAAGCGCTCGGTGAGTTTATAGAAAAAATAAGGGTAAATTTTAAAGAAGGGAAAAAGGTACTGATAACATTCATAGATATAACTAGAACATTCGAAACGATTGATCATAAAATACTTATAAATAAATTAGAGAAGATGTCTATTTTAAATATAAGTAAATTGGAAATATTTGATTTTCATTGAAATTTCTTTTAAAAATAAGTTCAGAGTCTCATAAAATAAGTTTTTTTTTTTACCCCCCTTGTGTTTGCTACCACAGAGCATTAGCCCAGCAAAATGGAATAGATGCATGGAATAGAATAGAAATTATATTTTTATTTTGTTGACAATGGAATCAAGGAACACCCCTAGGACAAGAACAACTGAGAGAATAGGTAGAGAAAGAACATAAGAGACGATGAAAGGAGCAGGAAGACCAAGCTTTAAAAGATGATAATAAAGTAATTCACGCTCGCGAGATGAACCAGAACACTCGAAGAGCACGTGATTAGCATCACAAACATACTGGGACCTTCAGGATCCAATGAACAAAAAGGAGATGCAGCCAAGGAAAAGCGATTTAGAGAAAAAGGAAGGAGACTATGCGAGAAACAGAAGCGAGATAATTTAGTAATTATGGACTGACGCAAATTGGGGAATTCATAGAACCAAGTACGAGGAGGAGGAACAGGATTAATCAAAAGATAAAAGGAATTAGGATTAGCGAAGAGAGAAACATAAACAGAGTGCCAAAGTCTAAGATGGCAGGATTTAGTTGGAAGAAGAATATTGTGTGCTGGAACCCTACTAATAAAATTTCCATTGGAGACAGCAGCTTTAGCAAGGAGGTCGACGGCTACATTTCCATCAATGCCTGAATGTCCGGGAATCCAAAGAAAGTCAATCTGGGTAGACGTCGATGAGAGTTGACAGTCTGTAGGTTCCTAGCACTCTTATTATTATTTTCTGATGTAATTACAATGATCCCTAAAAAAAAAAAAAAATGAAATCATAAAAAACAAATAACTATCCAATATAATTTTTAAAAAAAAGCAATAAATCAAACAAATTACTACGTAAGATATGTATGATTGATTCTTGGCCAGAAAACTATACATATAAGTATTTAAAACAAACTTTAAAGTTTACTCATTTATGTTATCTAACAAACATTATTTAATCTGTAGTTTATAATTTTTGTCTTCTGGAATTTGGTCAAGCAATTTAATTAAGGCTATATCATCTATCTTTTTATTTTTTCCTTTTGGTTCAAAGTAATACCATTTCCTATTATTTATAGTTTTTCTGTTTTCAGACATCGAGGGGATTCATATATGTTTAATATTATTTTCAAGTAGCCGATAATAAAAATAGAACATTTTTGAAAAATTTCATTTTTCTCTCTCTACCAGCTGATGTTATTACTAATCTGATTTTTTGGTAGAATTATCACCTTTAAACATCTGTTTTACTGGTTACTTATTCTTTTAATTACCATATTTTTTGGCCCACCGCCCCCATATCGAGATTCTGTATATGATTTTTGACAATTTCAAAGCGTTGAAATATACATATAAAGACCGTTGTACGGTATTCTTTAAGGTAATCTATATGGTGCTAGTAATATTTGTCTAATTTTGTTAGATAAATTCATGATAAGCTTATCCCAAGTTAATGTTCTATTTAAAATTATTCTTACCAAAAGTGTACGTCCGCAGTTAAACTAGGAATAAATGTGTGTGTGTGTGTGTGTGTTATTATGAAATTTATTTATTTATAAATGGTACACTAAAGCCTTGTCGTCAATAATGGTATATGCAATATTTGAGCACTACAATAAAAGCAAATAAAAAATAGTTGTTTCCATAGAATTCATAGAAATTTTAATTTTCTTTTCTTTTGCCAAAAATTTAAAAGAAATAAATTTATTCTGAATTTCAGTCCATTTAATTCAAGTAGTTATTATTTCGCAGAAATTTCATGGAGATGGGGGGTTTGAACCCCCTCCCCCCGATAAGGCCTTGCTAGAATGGGTATAGTAGAAGGCAAATCATGTCCGAAATGCGAAATTGGGGAGACTATAGGGCACACTGTATGGCAATGCTACGGTTACAATAGAGAAAGAAATTTTTATCAATAATATTTTCCCTAAATTGGGTACTCTGCCGGTGCTAATTTCACAAATAGTAATAAACCCATATTTCGTTGAGGCTAAAAACTTATGTGATTATTTACGATTTTGTAAGGAGAAGAGATACAGGAAGTATTAGATAATAAGCAGGTAGACTGGAGCTTAAAAAAAAAAAAAAGCAGTCCTATTCTGAAGCCCATTTATAATTGTGTGTTAGAATATTTAGCATTGTGAGCATAATATACTAATATTTGACTTTGCAAAACTAATAGTATTTTTTTAAACTAGTTTCCGCTGGTATGTACTGTTTAAGAATTAGAATTTTAAAAAATTCGTTTTTCTGAAGCAATTTTCCAAGAAAAAAATAATTTATTTTCCTATCGTTCCCGCCTATATGTTGTAATCTTAAAAAAAATATAAAAAACATATAAGAAACTAAAACAATTTAAACAACCTACACAACTCACCCATGCATGTGAGCTGAGCGTGGGCTTGGGCTCAATATGCAATACTTCATTGAAATAAATGTTTTATAAAATAAAATCCGTTTGAGTTGTGCGCGAGCTAGGTTCAATATTCTGCATGTCTGAGAATTTATTTTATCACAGCTTGTTTCAATTTTTTAATTTATAAATACACGGTTGGTATAGTTTGTTTGATTTTTAAAACGCTTTCACATTAGAGTTCTGTCAGCTGATATTGAAATTATTGGATGCGAGTGTTTTAAGTAATGATGTAGCTTATTTTTAGTTTCTAAACTATAGCTGACAACCCCTCATGAGAACTAAAATAGTTATTATGAATACACAAAAATCTGAAAAAAATCACAAATTTAAAATAAATATTGATGATTTTTTAGGGTGTTCTGACCTACCTTTAAAAGAAAAAAGAAAAAATATGCTCCATATTTTTAGGTACTTCATTATTATTTTATGAAAATTTTTTATTACGAGTATAATTAATAACATGTAATTTTTATTAATGTTCGTATACGGGGTAATTCATTTATGTAAATTATTAATATGTAAATCAAAATGATGGAAATTATTAATAGTACGAATATTAGTGAAAAATATATTATTTATAAAATAAATATGCGAAGAAAATAAAAAAAAATTAATTGCTATTTTTCTCTTTTTCTTACTTGTTTTATATTGATTTAGGTTTTATTTTTTCATGATTTTACTTTTATTAATAAAGGAAAAATTTGATGTTTGTGTTTTACAATCGGTGAAATAAATGTTTACAGCTACGAGTATAATAATAAATAAATGATTATTTGTTTAATTGATAAAATACGTTATTCTTTGAAAAAACCGAAGTACTTTACTTGATACCATGTATAACAACAAACTGGTTTTAAGGATCAAATTATCCATCCCCTTCAAAGTCGTTATAACTAATTTCTACTATATATATACTAGCTTACTCGGCGAACTTCGTACCGCCTCAGAACCAATAAATATTGTGTTAACTTATCAGCAATTAATACTCAAAATTAATTAAGTTCAATAAGTGTGCAAAAATCAAAATGAAAAGTATTTTAATTACACTGAAATTAATGTAATTCACGTGGCAGCAAGGCATTATTCCCCTTAATAAAAAAAATCAGTATAAATTTATTTTGAAAAATTAAGGTAAATACATGCTTTTTCGGGCTAGATCATCAGCCAACAACACAGAGTACATACTCAATTTATATACTTTTTAATAAAGTGTGTACTCTGTGCCTGATGATGAGGTATACCCAAAAAAACGTGTTTCTAAAGTAATTTAATTTCTTAAAGTAAATTTATACCTATTTTAGGATTTCGTACACATATAATGTACGGAATCCTAATAGGAAGGTTCAGAAACGACAAAAATATTCAATTATACAACAGCTCGGAAACTATTTGACTTATCGGAATTTGATCATAAATTACAATTAAATATGACAATTTATAACTTTAAGCTGAGCGATTACCCTGGGCGGCAAGAAACCATCTAGAATATATAATATTGAATTTAGAACCACTTTAAAAATCACCCTTAAAAAATTCATAACTCATCTCCAGATAACCTTTTAAAAGCGAAATTCAAAATATAAAACAAAACACTGTAGCCCTTTCATAAAATTTAGAAGTCAAAGTTAGAAAATTATTTAAATCCCCTTTTGGGCCCAAAACAACAAAAAAAAAAAAGAATTTTGTCTATTCGTATTTTGTTATTCGGTGCGGAGACAAATCCAACAAGTCAGAGATCATAAGAATCGGTCCCGCCGTTCTTGAGTTATAAATGATGTAACTAACCCGACCTTGTTTTAGCAGACCCGGCCATGCGTTGCTATAGCTCAGTTGTAATACATTGAATTAAAATTATACTAATCCATTCAATACAGTCAAACTAATGTTTACTAATAAAGATAAAAACGTTTTAGCCAATCTAAAAACACGCAGGATTAAGCCTTCGAATTCACTTTCCGGATGGTTGGAAAATGTTTTCAATGACTGCACATGTTGATTTTTATGAATATATTTCTGTTTTTTTTACAGGCATTTAGCAGTCGAAGTGATATATATCTTTTTATACATAGCCTTTTTACAACATTTTCATATCTTTTTTTCTTGCCAAGATAAATAATAAATCGCAATATTTTTACAACTGAAATATAAAATTAACATGCACCGCAATTTTTTCATGGATTATACCTTGATAGATCGATTTATTGGCCCAAAATACCCCTAGTGTGCAAATTTCATTCTTATTAATCACAAATTTTTATCCAAATGCCCCATTTAATTTGCAATAAAAAAATATTGAGGTCATCAATCGAGATAAAAACTATTCTATCTTTTAAGTTGGACTAAATCACACATAGTGTGAACATTTCATTAAGATCGGTTGAGAGTTTCCGAGATTACTTTGACCAAACATTTGTGACACGGGATTTTTATATATATATAAGGATATATATTCCCTATCCTTAAGTCGTAGCACTCGGCACCAAGCAACGCAACTACCTATTTGTACGTTCTAGTTGTATAAATGTAGTGTTTATGGCAATTGTTATATGCAACGTTAATGTAATCAGTATTTCTTCAAAATGTATGTACCATCTGAACAGTTGAACAGTGTCATGTATGTAGTGGTATTTATATTGTTTAGTTAAATTAATTTTTGTATAAATTAACGGTCACTCTGTTTCGTCTTTCGAACTGCTAAATTTCGCCTAGCACGACTAGCGACATATGCAAACCTGAAAAATCGTAAATGCAGAGTATGTTCAAGCACCTCAAATTGTCGGATGCTATACGGCTTGTGCACAAACTTTGCCAGCACAGCATGCATAAAACTTTTTTTGTTTTACATGCTGTTTTTTACCAGAACGACATCCACCTCCTAATTTGTGCTTCACTTTCACAGCGTTTGTTGTTATCCAAGCGGCTGCTTTCTCTCTGAGACTACTATTCGATGCTCTAACACGTCTCCAAGTTTTATTTTGTAATATTCTATTGGCTATTGAACAATTCGGAGTACCTTTATACTTTTGATAGGCTATGTTATGTTTTTTAGTACCTTCGTCTAAATAATTTACTCCGGTTATGCCCCTATTTAGTTGACAATCTAGCTCTGTACCAGGTTCCAAATAATTATAACTCGAATAATGTAACTAAAACGGAAAATCATCCATAACTCTATTCAAAACGATACTGAGACCACGACCGTGATTTTTAGTCTTATTTACCACCCTAACGGTTTTTTATTTTCTCGCCATTTTCGAATAATATTTTTCTATACATATATTTTTTTTATACAATTCTATGAATGTACTACCTACGCGCTGTCGCTACGTCATTTATTATCCATTACGGTTTTGCATTATCACGGTGTTCTTCTTTTTATTTTAGGGGGTGGGGAACTTACTGGAATTCTATTATTCAACGGAGGATTTCATTTATTCTCCGTAAGTTTATCATATTCCACTCAGTATTTCTAATCATATTCTTCTCATAAATTCGTGGCACGAATAGTATAGTAGTCAACGGTGGAGCAAAAGAAAGTCCAAAGGATCCGTATAATCTTATTATACAAGAAACTATCTTATCCTCGAGTGGAACAATGATCTGCGCGGACAGTCACGTTTTACTGTTTAAAACATCTCAGTGGAGTGTTTTAACGCGACTTGAACGCTATCTGGTGTCGACCGATACGTCTATCGACCATATCAATATCGAATTAAAATTTTTAAATTTACACGAAATAAAAATATTTAAACTCGATATTGATATGGTCGATAGGCGTATCGGTCGACATCAGATAGCGTTCAAGTTGCGTTAAAACTCTATGCTGAGATGTTTTAGACAGTAAAACGTTACTGTACGCATATACATATATCGATGTTGCGCTCGAAAATAAGAGTTGTTTGTATAACAAGATTATACAAAGCTCCCCCCCCCCTTGAAAATTCCCACTTTCAAAAGATTTTATTTGGATTGTAAATGGTAGTTGGTACTCGACATAAATTTTTTATATGTTTTTCGATAGTGCCCTTAGCTGTTCGTAATTTTACAAGTCAGATGAGGCCGCCGTTTTTCCCAGCATGAGTTTCGATAATTCGAGCTAACGGCCAATTTATTGGTGGTGTGTTTGGAGTCTTAATTATCACTAACTCCCCTATTTCGAAATTCGGGTGCACATTTTTCCATTTTGTTCTTTGCTGTGAGAGAGGTGCAAATATTCCTTGTACCAGCGAAACCAGAAATGTTGTTTTATTTGTTGAATGCGTTGCCACATGTTTAGGCGGATTGTTGCGCTTTGTTCCCGAATTTCGTCTTGTATGTAAAGCTTGGCCATTTTTGCTGTGATTTGGAGAGCCCATCTGGTCCATACCGCCATTTCGTTGATGTCTTCATTTTCATAGAAGTTAATCCTCTCGATAAGTGGGTTATCCTTTGAATTAACATGGTTCCATGTATACAAACTTTCATTTATTTGAATTTTACTTACACCATTTGCGACAAATGTTTTAGGCCAATGCGGTGAAGTATGAATCTATGATAGAGCGATTGTGTAGAGTCAGTCCACAAGAATGCCTGTTCTGTGTAGTTTAATGCCTTCATCATCTTTTGGATTAGATTTGTAAGTAATACTGCCGCACGTACTTCTAACCTCGATACTGTTATGGTTTTTATTGGAGCAAACTGAGATTTTGCACGTAGCAACCGAACTGAATAAGTTCCGCGACTAGTTAAAGTCCGGAGGTAGATGCATGCCCTACACGCCTTCTCTGATGCATCACAAAATCCACGTATTTCAAATGAGACAATGTCTCAATGAAAGTCACTTCGTGGAATATTAAGTTCTTAAATCATTGGCAATGAATTCCGTAATGATTCCCATTCGGTGTACAACTGGATTGGAACCGATTCATCCCAGTCAGTTCCCAATTTCCATAATTCTTGCATGATTAGTTTGGCCTTAACTCTATAACGGGACCGAACAACCCTAATGAATCGAACAGTTTGGCAATTTCTGACAAAATAGTGCGTTTTGTCGTCCTAGACGTCACTTTCGGTAGTTGTACGTGATATTGAATAGTGTCGCTTTGAGTATACCATTGCAATCCAACGGTTTTGGCAGTCGATTTGTCTAAAGTTAATTGCTCAATCGTGTTATCCCTTTCAGTCAGTTCGACGCTGTTAGAAGCCCATTTCTCGAGATGAAAGCTACCTGTTTTCAAGATGCCTGTGACTTCTTCTTTAAGATGAAGGGTCCCAATCATAGAATCTGCTCTAGAAAGCCAAGCGTCTACATAAAAGTTCAATTTAAGAGATTTCACTGCCTTGGGATAATTGTTTTGGTTCTCCTCGGCCAATTGGAGTAGGCACCGTATCACTAAAAATGGTGCTAAGGCTACACTATAGGTTACTCTTCGTAATGTATATTGTGTTTTACTGGCTCATTCTTATTAAACCGCCATAGAATCGGCTGATACGGTTCATCCTCTAGGTATATAAGAACCTGAGGATATATTTTTTCAATATCTGCTGCCAGCGTATACTCGACTCTGCGGAAGCGTAAGAGTATGACAAATTAATCTTGCTGAGTGGTCGGACCTACCATGAGAAGGTCAGTTAATGAATTTCCTGTATCTGTCTTAGCTAAACCATCAAAGACAACTCGAAGCTTGGTTGTAGAGGGATCATCTTTGATGACTGCATGATGCGGTAAATAATATTCGGGAACCGTGGTAGCTGACAGTTGACGCATATGGCCTAATGCAAGGTATTCCCTAATGAAATCGTGATACTGTTGCATAAACTCGTGATTTCTTCTTAATCGTCTTTCTAATGCATGAAATCGATTAAGGGCCTGCTTGAAAGAGTTGCCTAATGAAGTTTGTTGTTGAAAAAGGCAGCCTAACATGAAATCTTCCATCATATAAACGTATTGTGTTTGCCTTAAAATTACTTTCACAGGCTTTATCATTGGCTGATTCAACCGGACCTTCGTCACACATCTCAACGTACCAAAAACGACTGATGATGAAGCGTTGAAAGATGACATTGCGGCGATCCATCCAAATTGTGATTTTTGTAAAATCGGTAAACTGCGGCCTAACCGAATTTGCCCGATACATAAAATTACGAAAAAGAGTTCAGCCCCAATTAATACGTCTATCTCTCCTGATTAGTAGAATGTTGGATCGGCGAGTTGTATATTTTTCGGAAGATTAATGTTACTTAAACTAACGGGTTGATTTGGAACACAGTCCGTGATTTTAGGGAAAATGAGAAATTCCAAATTTTTCGAATAATTATTAAGTACCGATTTTACTCGAGCAAATGCTTTGTGTTGAATGTTTGTAGAACCTTGGTTTAAACCCCTAACTGGTAAAAGTTAAATGGTACGAATTTAAATTTAACGATCGAGCCAAACGAACCTAATAAAACACGACATCGTTTAAAAGAAGAATCACCACGACCTGAAATCGATGTTATAGCGGTAGATAATAATGTTTTACCTGTAACGCCGGTGAAGTTGAAGTTAATGTTTAAGCGGGATGCGTTTTTTCTTCCTGATGGAGAAGAGTGTTGTGTTTTTTACCGCACCTTTTACAATGACTGGACCGACATTCGCGAACTGGGTGTTTACCGAAACAATTAAAGCACAACTTTAACGCGGTTATACGGTCTCGACGATCGCAAACACTTAAACTACCAAATTCGTTGCACTGATACAACGCGTGTTTTCGACGACACAACGAACACAGCGAATCGGAGACGGCAACGAACGATCGAGACGACGGTTGCTGTCTACCGGACGTGGAAATGACATTCGCTGAGTTGGTGGTGCCGAAAAAGGTAATTTCTTCCGCTGCCCGGCACTTGTTGTTCAGGAATTCCAGAAATTTGCCGAGAGGGATGAGTTCGGACCCGTAGAACGTTTGTCGGTAATCTTCCTTGGTGCATGGATCCAGTTTCATGTCGATGAGGTGAATCAGGAGCTGATCGCTAAAATCAGATTGTTTTAGGTCCATCGCCTCCAATGCATTAATGTGGCGGCTGACAATGTTCAGGAGCTCGCGTAATTCCGTTCGTCTTGTGATCGTAGGAGCGTTAATGATACTCTGAACGTGCGCTTGGGCGATGATTCGTTTATGTGCGTACCTGTTGACCAATAAATTCCAGGCAACGCGATAATTTTCCTCGGACAAAGACAACGACTCCACCAATGTATGTGCTTCTCCAGTTAACGACGATTTCAGGTACAGAAACTTGTAAACTGGAAGTAGGTCATCATTATCGTGAATGATGGCCTTAAACGTACCATAAAAATTGAGCCAATCTTCATATTTTCCGGAGAATGTTGGCAACGGTATCGCAGGCAGTTTTACCGAAGATGCGGCTGATGATGTACTTGCTGTTGAGGACTTATCTTCCCGATCACGAACTTCTAACCGACTGGTAGCTTCTGCGACCAGATGATAATAATCATTTTCGAAGATTTCACGGTTCACATCTTCCGCCGGATCATGCTCCTCGATTTCAGTTTGAATGCGATCGAAATCGAACCATAAAGCCTCAACCTTTTGTAACCGGATTCGGAGCTGTGTAAGGTTAACATTATCTGACAAACAGCCTTCCAAAAACGTTTTGAAACATGTCAACTGCTCCTTCACTTTAGTACGCTGTGCTACCAACGAACGGAGATTCTCGGCTTCCGACATGTGTCGATAAACTGTATTGACCGTGATGCTGACGAAATATCATCCGGCCTGGACGACCAAAATGTGAAGCGTTCCTACGCTTCGGTTATTCGAGAGACTCGATCCAGAACTGACAGATTGCTGCCACGGCAATCCGATCTGGATAACCAAGATGAAGAGTGTGATTCCGGAGGACCACGTCAAATGATTGACGAATTGGAAAATAATTATATTTCGTAAAAATGTATAACAAAGAAATATGGATAGCGAAAGAATTAACTGTTCTGCGACGCGGATTGGAAAACACGAATGGTGATTTTGTGGCGACAGTGCTGCCCAACGGAAATCGGAAACTAGCGCTGGTGTTACCCCGACGATGACCGGAAATGACCACGAATCTGCAGCGATAATGCTGCCCAACAGGAATTAGAAACTAGCGTTGGTGATGCCAAGAACGCTGGCGTGCACCTTGATGTAGCTCTGAAAAGAGCTGTTGATCTGCAGAATCAATGTGTTGTCCGAACAGGAACTGGAGCGTTGAAAAACCGCCGACCGGTGTCGCTCGGGAAACGCGACTGGTGCGTGCAAAATTGAAAATGCGAATAAATCGAAGGGTGAAAATCCAGGTGTATATGTAGCAGCTGCTAGGGCAGCTCTGCCGTATGATTGGTTGTTAACTGCGGCCGGGGCAGCCAATAGAAAACCGGTTTAGTTCTTGACGTTTCGCGTCGTGTTCGCAATAAAAAACGAATTTAAATTTACACGAAATAAAAATATTTAAACTCGATATTGATATGGTCGATAGGCGTATCGGTCGACACCAGATAGCGTTCAAGTCGCGTTAAAACTCTCTGCTGAGATGTTTTAGACAGTAAATCGTGCGCGCATATCGATGTTGTGCTCGAGAGTAAGATTATACAGAATCTATGGCAGCGATGGCGAGCCTTTTTAAGAAGTGGGTCAAATTTTGTTCATTATTTTTTTTATGCAAAGGGGGGGGATGACTAAAAATTACTTCTTTATTGGTTCCAACTTTTAAAATTCTTCAAAAAGTTTACGTTTTCTTTCTGTTTTACAAGTTTTACTTTTGCAAGAGAAACGGTAAAAAATAAAGATCGGCCTGAAAATATTAGGATAAATAGGGGATGATACCATAAATTACCGCACCAGGTGACACCACGCCCAGTCGACAATCATACATTGAATACCCGAATGAATAAGGAATAAAGAAAATCACGTGTATATTATGAAATATTATTTATTAATAAGTATAGTTACAGGTGTGTGTACGTATAAACATTAAAGTTGATAGTAAAGTTGAAGTATAATTAATGAGAAATCTGTTGTTTATTTTCAGATGGTTTCTTAATATTAGGTTCATATTCCGTATTCATTTAACGTATTGCATACTAATTCCATTTCTAAATCATGGATAGCCAGCCACATAAATTTGATTAACTCGATTGTTTCGAATTTTGTTTTGTACGGATATAAAATAGAATGAAATGTATTTTCCAAAATTATTTTAAATTGATTAAATTTCTCTTCGAAAGCTTGTATTATTTCCTTTATTAAGTATTTTTTAATTTCATTTTCTTGAACGTTGAGCTTATTTTCAAAAATTGTTGTGTTTTGAAAATGTTTTTGTAATAAATATTTCATAATTTTCATTTCCAAATCTTTAGTGAAGATATCAAGTTTCGTCATAAATATTTTGATATTTTCAAACATCATTAAAACAATTTGTTTATTTCCTAGTTCATTAAAATACTGAGTGATGTCGCATAAAAACATGAAATCATTTAATCAATTTATATTTGAAAATTTGTCAAAACTATTATTTTTTTGGTCATTAAAAAAATAACTTAATTTCTTCTAATAAAATGACAAACCGATTAAGAACTTGATCGCACCTAATCCATCGAACATTATTGCATGATAAAATCCCCCTGAATATTGACATTCATAATAATTGTGCAAATTGTCGTTTATTAAGACCTCTTGTATTTATAAAGTTGATGACTTTTATTACAACTGGCATCACATTGGAAAATGTTTTTAAACCTTGCTCGGCACATAAAACCTTGTTGGTGTATTATACAATGAAATTCAATCAAATAATGTGTGTAATATTTTGCTTAAGATACTGGATAAAACCAATGTTTTTTCCTATCATATTGGGTGCACCATCTGTCGTCACGGAAATAATTTTCTGTAGGTCAATATCCATTTCTTTAAATGTAATATCAAATTCTTTAAAAACATCAAGACCGGTAGAACATTTCCATTTCAACGTTACTAGTTTCATTAGCTCTTCTTTCATTACGTTGTTTGATTTATATAGAGAAAAAACTGCTGATCAGACATTTAAATCATTACTCTCATCTAAAGCGATTGAATACATTTCTGCATAATTTAGGTCATCATGTATTTGCGAACAAATATTTCTTTTTAATTCCATTTACTCGATCTTTAATTGTATTGCGACTTATTGGTAACTAGTTTAAACGTGTTTTAAAAACCCGAAAACGAAGTAGCACTATACTTTGACAACGCTTGCTTTAGAAACGCTCCTTCTGAAAACGATTTCCCGTGGCAAGAATGCAGTGGGCAATTTGAAAGTCAGCAGCTGTAATGTTAATGATTCTCTTTCTTCTTTTGTAAAAAATCTGTTCTTCTTTCTTCGTCTGTTGAAAAGCAGAGATTAAAATGCAACTTTTCAAAATGCCTTTTTAGTATGTACGTGAAGTGACTGTAATCAATTAGACACGCGCAGTCGTTTTATTATTTTCGATCACACCATATTTATCAACTTTATCCAACATCCATCTTTTCATCTCCTCTATTAAATCTTCTACTGTTGTCTTTACTCAGCGTCCTTTTATTCCTTCCTTTTTATTTATTTATTTATTTGGTGAATAATAACATAAATACATAGTAATTGAAACATAGCCATGAGTATCTCAGTTGAATGAACACCTCATGGATTGGAAACAATAAAAAGAAAATGAAAAAGACAAAAATTAACCAATATAAAAATTAAAATAAAATTATACATTAAATGAAAAATCTTCAACATCCGAATATTTGGAAGACATGATAAAATTCGCCGCGTGCAGGAATTTTGATTAATTATCGTTGTTTAATGGAAAACAATTTACGTCTTTAAACAAGAATTTCCATTTGGCACACTCATTAACGATATGGGTGACAGTTTCAGGAGCATCTCCACAGGAACACAAATTGGTGTCTGCTAGATGGAAACGGTGCAGATAACTTTGAAATCTACCATGTCCAGTAAGAAATTGCGTCACATACGTATTAATATTATTAATTTTGATTGGATTGGTTTTAACCTCGGGGACGAAACTAAATGTTAATCTTCCAGTTGAGCTATTGTTCCAGCTATTTTGCATTTCAATAAATCTATTGTTTAGATCCAACTCCAAATTGAGATTATTTAACCCTTTGAAATACAAAATTTTATGCTGCAATACGGAATGCGGTGGCAATTGTCCTGCTATTGTTCGCAACGCATCACCGGAAGTAGTTCTATGCGCGCGGAGAATAAACAAAAGAAATTTCCTTTGGGATTTAACTAGTACTTCCTAAATGCTTTTACGCTTTAAAGCCTCTTCAAACATAAATACGCAGTACGTGAATAATGGAACAACTAGCATATTATAAATTATTAAACGGTGTTTAGTGCTCATCCCGTACGTGCGTCCAGACACGGAGTACAATTTATTTAGAACCGTTGTAGCTTTACTGGACAAATTTTTGAAATGTTGATTAAAAATGTAGCAGCGACAGTCTAATGTAATACCAAGATATTTCAGTGATTCGACGATGTTAATTTTAAAGTTCGGTATAGAGAGATGTAGCGAATTGTAGTAGTCCCTTTTTCGTTTCCTGTGCATGATTAATAAATTAGTCTTGTTTTCGTCCAACTGTAGAAGATGTTTTTCCATATAGGTTAAAATATTGTTGATTGTAATCTTGAAGTATTTACAAATGGAGGGACGATGGTTAGAAGTGACCGCGAATGCTAGATCATCTGCATAGAAATATCTGGTTACTGCCGACGGGAACTCCATCAACGATAAGTCTGAAATATACAAATTCCAAAAAATCGGGCCCAAAATCGATCCTTGCGGGCATCCGCGAGTAACATTTCGAAAATATGTTTGATGTTCGTAAATAAATTTAATAGTTCTGAAATCTAAGTATTGTCTTAAAATTGAGATTATTCTATAATCGAGCCTGAGTGCTCTAATTTTGTGGAATAAGACTGGCCACGAACAGTTATCAAAGGCGCCTTTAATATCTAACGTCAGCAGGCCGATCGCAGTCTTTTTACTTAACGCACGCTCAATCTGCTTAGATAATTCGCCAAAAAGCGTTGCCGTGGAACGGGACTTAGTAAATCCAAATTGCCGATCATCGTGAGGTAAAACCGGCAGTATACGATTCAACAAAACATATTCAAACACCTTGGCTAAAGCGCTTAACAAGACAATCGGTCTGTACGAAGATGGAAGACTAGGACTACGTCCGGGTTTTAGCACAAAAACTGTCCTTCCTGCTCGCCAGGCTTCCGGGAAAACTCCGAACCTCCACAGAGCGATGAATAAGTTCTGAAGTAAATTAGGATAGTGGAAATTCAAGATCTTCAAACATTTATTCGTCAGCTGGTCTAAACCAGGAGCTTTATTTTTAGTCCGGCGAAGAATATCCTTAATTTCCGCTTTGGAAATAAATAGTTCGCTGTTAAAACTAAAGCCGCTAAGGTTAAATCTCTGGATTTCTTGCAACTTGTATGAGAAGGTTTCGTCCCCATTTGTGTTTGAGTTTACTTGATAAAAATGATCAAGAAGGGCCTTTATCTTTGAATCCTTATCGAAAATTTTTTAATTATTCTGGTCTAAAAAATACGAAGGAATCTGTAACTGGCGTTTATTTTTGAAAATAGTCTTGTAAGGAAGGCCCCATAGTTTCGAATCGGAACAAAATTTTTTCCAATTTTTGGTTTTCGCGTTTCGCATTTCTTTATTAAAAATTTTTCGTACCAAATTCATAACCAGGCGCGCATTGTGATCATTAGCTCCCCGCTTGTGTGAGCGTTGAACCCGTTTACGCAATGTCCTTAGAATTATTCGTAAAATCTCTAAATTAATATTCCACCACGAATTCCTATTTAATTGAATCGTTTCAGTGCTGCTACTAATAATATCATGAAGTGTGTTACGGAAATTTTCTAACATTATTTTCAGTTGGTGGGAATCATTAGCAGTTTTAAAATCGTAGTTTAAGTGCGAATGTTCTACAACGATTTTATTAAATTTCTTATAATTTATAATGCGATGCGTTAGGCTATTAATAATATTCATTTTTACTGATAATTTAAACTGAATCGGACTGTGGTCTGAATAAATTGCTTTATTATCTACCTTCCAGTCACTGATTACGTTAGGTCGACCGTGGATCAAAGTCAAGTCAATAACGCTGAAACCATTGGCGTTAGAAAAAGTAATTTCATCTCGTTCATTGGCGACAAAAAGATTATTACTAAGAATAAATTGTTCAAAAATGTTAGATCTTCTCGAGTGAAAAGCCCGACTGTCCCAGATCTTATTTCGGACATTAAAGTCACCGCATAAGATAATCGATTTCTTCTGGCGGAAAGTAATAAATTGCGATAACAAATCTAAGAAGTTAGTTAGATCTTGTGAAGGCGGAAAGTAACAGGAGATAATAAAAATTTCTTCCAATTGAACTGCCACGATATATTCGCAACGTTCGAAGAATTCTACCTCTTTAAATGGTAATGCTGAGTTAACTAAAATTGACACGAACTGCTTTGTAGTTTGAGTATAAGCATTGGTAATATCTGGGATTACCTTTTGAATAAGATACGGTTCTGAGATACACACAATATCTTTGTTATCCTTCAATAAATCGAAGTGTAGCAAATTATTACCAGCACGTGAATGGTGTAGGTTTAATTGCATTACAGAGAAGAAATCGAAATTATTATTCTCCATAACAAGTGTTGTTATCTAAAATTGAATGAATTCTTTTCGCAGTTTCGCATTTGTAAAGCTGGTAATACTTATGGTCCAGACTGAAGTTCGTTTTTCTTTCTACATTTGAAAAGTGACAGTTTGGACAATGTCCACGATCAATGATTTCTTTAATTTTACCTCTTTCTTCATTATCCGGTATGCAATGCCGAGCTCTATGCCCGAAGCCTCCACATGAATAACATTGGGTAATATCAATATGTTTGTAGACCCGACATAAGCGCCATTCTACAGGAACAAATCCATCTTTAATTAGATAATTGTATACATCCGGTGATACCTGAACAATCGCTTCCAAGTAAGTATTTTCTTTCCTTTGCTTCTTGATAATTTTGACGTAAGCGTTCCGATCGATTGAGAGGTTAGTATACTGATGAATTGAAGTAAGAATTTCGTTTTTGACTTGGTCAGAATCATAAGAACGAAAGGAAAAAGGTAACCCTGTTATTTTAATGTAAGGCATTCTTTTTGCCGGTTCTGAAAAGGTAAATGTATCTTTATCAGCAAAATTATTCAAGCGGTTTATAATTGTTTCCTTGTCTTCGTTAGTGGTTTTTATCATCAAACTATCCTTTTTACGTGTGAAAATAGGCATGTCTTTAAGATCCTTAGGCTTGATAGCTTGTTTAAATACCTTTTCTACTAATTCAGAAGAGGTTTTACTACCTGGAGCGATATTATTCAGTTTATCTAATTTCTTAGAATCATCGGAAATGGAGATTTTAATAGTTTTGTCCAGTTTCGATTTCTGAATTGAAGTAATAATTTTTTTGGTATCATTTTTAGTTATTTGCGAATAACTCGGTTTATTATTTGTTTCGAATCTTTTTAAAACGGGATAAATTGTTTCATGAATTACTTTAGTAATTTCATTCATGTCTATGCTCGAAATAACTGGGTTGACGTCTTCAGCTAACGCTGTGTTAATTTCTGACACAAGGTCCGTAATCGTTTTCTTAATTCCATCATATTTTGTGCCTTTAGCTCCAAGTTTAGGTCTTAAGTCTACCAAAAAAGGTAAAATAGTGGAACCTAATAACTGTCGGATAGCCATTGAAACCCGTATCCTAGCCAGTTACGATAGAAGTCCGATAGTTTAACATTTCCTAACTGGTAACACCGTTAAGTACAACAGCTAAGAATTCGATTCTATTCGGAGGTGATTAGTGTAACGAAAATCGAAGATAAATAAATAAGACAGACTAACCAGAGACAATTGTAATCGGATTCTTATCAGCGAGCGAGTGATAACGCGTGATGCACAACTAGACACTTTATTCACATAGAATCGTGTCGTCGCGATAGCCTAGTTGCTAGAGCGCTTGCCTTCGGTTACGGAGGTCACGGGTTCGATCCCGGGCGACGACGACAATAATAAGTAGTTATTACAAAAAGATAATGAAAATATCTGCCTATTCCTTCCTTAATCAACCTTGTTTTAAATAGTGGCCCAATCCCTCTTTGTTCCTCCTTTCGTTATTTGGGTGTTTTCCTGGATAGTTGACTTTCATTTCATGATCATATCAACCATCTATTCGTGTCCGCCTGCAAAAGGCTCAACCTCATTAAATCCCTTTCTCATACTGATTGGGGTGGTGATTCTGTGATCCTGCTTATGTTTTACAAATCTTTTATCCGCTCTATTCTTAATTACTGTTCTTACATTTACGGAAATTCTTCTAGATCCCTTCTGTCTAAGCTCGATCGGGTCCAAAATGCATGTCTTCGCCTCTGCCTTGGAGCCCGAAAGTCTACTCCTATCCCAGCTCTGCACGCGGAATCTCACATTCCTCCTCTTTTTCTTCGACGTTCCTTCCTGGGTTATCGTTTCCTCATCGAACGGTTGCCGATTTCCTCTTCTCCTCTGATTTCTTCTTATTCATCCACCTTATGTAGCTGGCGTTTTTCTGTCAACAAAACTCCCATTCTATCACTTATCGCTGCCCGTCTTGTTCAGTTTTCTCCGTGTATCTACATTCATGATGAACTCTCATATCTCTCCTTCAATTTTTCCTCTTTTCTTCATCCTATTAATTGCTCTTATTCCCCGATTCCTCCTAAACCTGTCATTCACAATGTTGTTAGATCAGAATTTTTACAGAATCTAAACTCTTCTTTCCCTAATCATTTTTTGATTTTTACCGATGGCTCCAAAGGACTCAATGGTGTTGGTGCAGCTTTTTTCTGTCCTTCTCTAAATTATGTCGAGTCCTTTAAACTTCCCTCCTTTTGCTCTATCTTCTATGCGGAGTACTCCGCTATTCTGCATGAACTTCTTTTTATCAGGTCCTCTCCTGTCTCTCGCAATATCCTTATCCTGTCGGATGCTCAAAGCGTGCTGCAAACTATCGCATCTCCTCTCCCTCCTCACTCAGCCGATTACGTTATTCTTCTTATTCGCTCCTTGATTCATGATCTTTTCCTTTCACACTTAATCCAAACGGACTTCTATTGGATACATGCCGGAATTGAGGGTAATGAGTTAGCTGATTCATTCGCTCGGTTATCTTCCTCTTCCGGTAGGTTTCTTCCTGTTTTCTCTTCTTCCAATATTACCCTTCTGTTTTCTGCTGCTCATTCCAAGCTATGGTTTGACGCTTACGTCTCCTCTTTCTCCAACCCGGATTCCTTTTTCTTATCTATTCAGCCTTCCCTTCCTCGTTTTCCCTGGTTTCTTGACTTTCCTTCCATGCGTCGCTCCAACATCTCTGCGATTTGCCGGCTGCGCTTTGGGCACAGTTTGCTTCCTTCCTCGCTTTTCCGTTTCTCTCTTGTGTCGTCTCCTTTTTGTCCATTGCACCACTCCAATATCCAATTTGTGTGTGATCCCGATCACGTAATGTTCGAGTGTGCATCTCTTGTAACCGATCAAGCTGCTTTCTACTCCTCCCTTTTACATATTCCCACTCCATACAGTGCTTCGTACATTCTCTCCCTTCCTTCTCCTTCTGTTGTTCAGGCTCTTGATTCCTTTTTGTCGGCTATCTCTGATCGTATAAAGATCTAAGGTTCGTCGTCTTTTTTCCTCTGTTCTTGGGCCAATGTCCTTGTAGACGAACCCAAAAAAAAAAAAAAAAAAAAAACATTCTCCGTTTGATATGGAACTTGAACAATCGTTCGTTTTTATGTTTTTAACCGCCGACATAGTACACAATAACTACAAATATTTATGTTTAGAATATAATAATTCGAGAAGACATTTCTTATTAACGTACCTGATACAGATAAATAAATAGATGAGAAACTTTAATATTAAAAAAAAGTAATAATAATGTGGAATTATTAAACATCTCTAGATGCGTAAGAAAAGGCTGTAATTTAGCTCGGTACTCGTACATCTCCCTGTTGTACGATGTAAGGAGCATGCATGCGCGTCAAGTTTAACTGTCATGTGTCATAAACCCTTAATGATAAAAAAAAAAAGACGAAACACAACGACCTTGTACATCATACACAAATGTAGTAGCAATAGAAAGTCAGCTGGCTAATGTCTACTTAGAAATATTTTTTTATAAATTCTACATATCCTTTACCTTTTTTTAATATTTTTGTATTGTCCGTTCTCTGTTTTTTTTTATATACGATATACGTTTATAAAAATCTACTTGTGGGTCACTTAAAACGCCTCTGTGGGTCAGTGTCTGACCCGCGTGTTATCGCCATCACTGAATTCTATGGCGTTCTTTCTGTTCCGCCCGAAATCTACCATTACCTGAGTATCGGACTAGGTTTGCCGTTTTCAATGCATATTCAATCATCGAATAAGATTTAAAAAGCGTTCACGAGCTTGAAGTACAATTTACGAGTTGTCTCCCGGATTGTAAAATTAATAATACCGTGATAATAATATCGAATCAAATTAAACTTATTCACCTATCAAAACTGTCATAAGTAATAACAAATGGAACTAGTAGCGAAATAATAAGCCTTTTTATAACAGAAATAAATGCGAGAAAAATAAAATACACCGAATTAACCTCGCTTTTAACGCACACAAGCAGCAAAGTGTAACGATATATAGGAACTAACCGAATGCGGATTAAATTTAAATTACAATTTTCGATATAAAAGATAGTAAAAAACTATCGCGTAAATTAATTCGGATTTCGATGATCGCGATTACGAGACATATGAAAGAATAAATAACGATTAATTTTAATAATTAATAGTGCCATCCGGCGTTAAATATCTCTAGAATAATTCATTTATTCATTAATTTGTTTTTTTCATTTTTAAAACTTTTATGCAGATGATTTAGATTTAGCTAGTCAGTTTTTACTTTTTAATGAATTCTCGCTTGCTGTACGGTAAAAAAGTAAAGCCAGTATATATAGTATAGCAGATGACACGGTTTTTCGATATTACAACTACATACATATGTATATAGCTGGATGGTCGGTGTGACCATTACGAAGGAAAGGGTAATCGTTTAATTGTAATTTACTGTTTTGCTCGAAAGTTCTAATTACAGCGGTTACGGTAGTGGAAGAAAGTTTTTTGCTGCTACTGAAAAAAAAAATGAATAAACAAAAAAAAAACCGAAAAAAACAAAACAAAAAACAAAAACAAAGCTAACAACAATCGACACCATATTCCACTGCCAACTGTGAAATTAACTGCATTGGAGTAGGCGAGGGGGGAGGATTATCTCGAATAATCAAACGCGTCTGCGCCGTGTATGTTAAAATGTTTCCACCGCCTCTGTACAAATTGCAGTAGACGTCTAAAACGCCGCAGTCCGATTACATGAACGAACTCGGTTAATAGCGTAATTCGTACAGAAATTTCTCTATGAGCGTATACGCACCACCGTACACAGACGCCACAGGGCCAGAGAACGCGTACACATACCATCGCCCTACTGAAGGTGTGTGCGAGCGCCGATTGTTGATAATGCACACCCTCCAACCCCCCTCCCAGCCTGCGTCGTCATTATGGAGCATTTATTATCGTCGTTATTCCGTTTTACATTATGATTATTTTGCAACCACAGCGGCGATCCGTTGAGGAGGTGTAGCAGAACATCCATCAAAAAAATTTCAGCTACAAGAAAAATGTACGGTGGTTTTTTTTGAGCGTCGAACGTGCGTTTTGTTTTCTGCTTTTTGCCTGTCGTGTTTCTTTCTAAACGAGCGTACAACATCGTCGATAGCACTTGTCATCTTTGTCATCCGTCTCGTTTAGCATGTCATCGACGACAAAAGTGAGCATCTTCACCGTCACACTGCAAAGAGATGGAATTTCTAGACCATGGGGATTCCGGATGGCGGGTGGCTGTGACTTAGACGCTCCACTGGTAGTTACTAAGGTAGGTGAGTTCTTCGTTCTTCTATTCGTTTGTTTACACACGTTTTCGTTAGTTTTTCGTGAACTGCAAAAAGCCACTGATCTGCTTGTTGTCGTCAGTCGCTCTAGTGCCCACGCGTGCGAATTACTTCCTCGCGCCCTTCCAACGTTAATTACCGGACCCGAGTTAAAATTCTCCTTTTACTTTAATTTTGCTATTTTTGTTTACTTTTTTTTTGTTTATTTTTTATTTCCCTCTTTAGGTTGATTAGAAAAGCAACTCCCCTTTTTTTCGTCGCGATCTTACATATATCATCAACAACGGCATCACTACAAAATGTTCGTAGGAATTTTTGGATATTCGCTATAAATGCTTTACTTAGAATTCGCGCATACGGGTTAATAAACGATCTTACAGTGTACGAAAACGCATTAATCGTCGTTGTCGGTCTGTAATGAATAACGAGAAATTTGAAAATTTCAATTTTTAGCAAACAAATAAGAAATGTAAAAATGGTTATTATACGTATCAAGTAATAAAAATACAGATTTCTAGAAGAGAGAGAGTAGTGTTAAATCTTACCAGTTTTTTTGGTCAAACAGATAAGGGGAACGTTAAAAGAAGACTAGCAATATGCACAAAGATATCCGTAGCCTGTAAGATGTAAAGTTTGTAAATCTCATAATTGCTTGGTGATTATGGGTTGCAAAATTAAGATTTTCGTAATGTATCAAGTGCCGATTGCGGATCTAAAGAAAATATGTGGGGGTCATTTCCTTTGGGATTCGCCTTTATTTTTTCAAATTTCTCCGGTATAAACAATATTCGATATCAGATAGTAGGAGTATGTGTCACTGGGACAAGGCTCGAGTCCATAATGAGACAAGCTTCGAACCTATGATGTTTCTAGTACCCGTGCAAGCCTACCTCGCGACATATGATAAGACATAGGTAAAAAACAGATGAAAAATAAAAAACAGAGCTTAGTCTTTGGCATTATTTTAAATTTACACTCGCGCGCATACATAGACACACACATATATAAATATAAATATATACACCCTGTCAAGAAAGTATCGGGAATTGTCAATTTAAATCTCCCGGGTAATAGCTAGGCAGATAATTTTTTTTTTCCAGGTTGGTACAACTGTTTTGTATTATGATGCCTATTTTTAGCGCGATCTGTCAACCAGTGTGTTTACAGCAGCTGTTAAAATCAGTCGACCTTGAAGTGTTTTGTCGAAGTTTTACAATGAGTGAAAATATTGAACAACGTACTTGTGTTAAATTCTGTGTTTCGAACGAAATTTCTTGTGCCGATACACTGAAAATGTTACAGAAGGCTTTTGGTGAATCTGCTTTATCAAAAACGCGGGTTTACGAGTGGTACAGAGAGTTCAAGGATGGTCGGGAGACGGTCGAAGACATGCCTCGCTCTGGACGGCCTTCAACGAGTGTGACCGATGATACCGTCGATAAAATCAAGGAAATCGTTGCTGAAAATTGTCATGTGAGCTTGAGAGAGATGGCTCATGGATTGGGCATGTCACACGAGAGCGTACGTACGATTGTGCACGAAAAATTGGGTATGCAACGCGTTGCGGCTCGGCTTGTTCCGAAAGACCTGAATTTCTTTCAAAAAAAGTACCGAGAACAGGTAGCTGCAGACATGCTGGATCGAGCCAATTTGGATCCTACCTTCTTGGAAAAGATAATTACTGGTGACGAGACATGGGTGTACGAGTACGACACGCTTACGAACCAGCAATCGTCCGAATGGCGGCCAATTGGCGCGCCAAAGCCGAAAAAACCTCGCCAAAGCCGATCGAAAGTGAAGATCATGTTGATTGTTTTCTTCGATATTCGAGGCGTGGTACACTATGAATATGTGCCAGCCGGACAGACAGTCACCAAAGAGTTTTACTTAAGTGTTTTGAGACGTTTGAGAGAGGCTATCCGTCGTAAACGTAACGATTTGTGGGTCGACAATTCTTGGATTCTCCATCACGATAATGCGCCGTCTCACAAAGCCATAATTGTGAATGAGTTTTTGGCCAAACACTCGGTAAATATCATCGAACAACCGCCGTATTCACCAGATTTAGCACCCTGCGACTTCTTCCTATTCTCAAAACTCAAATTTCCGCTACGGGGAATGCGCTTCGAATCGATTGATGACATCAAGACGAATGCGACGCGAGAGCTAAAGGCCATCCCGGAAACCGCCTATCAGAAGTGCTTTGCCGAGTGGAAAAAGCGTTGACATATGTGCATCGCTTCGAATGGATGTTATTTTGAAGGTGACAAAATAAATTTGGATGAAAATTAAAAATTGTTCGTTTTATTTAACAATTCCCGATACTTTCTTGACAGGGTGTATATGTATATATATAAACTCGGCCATTTTGGTCTCGCAAGGGGCTGTGCCCCTTGACCCCTCTTGCTTTCATTTCTGTCTCTTTCTCTTCTATACTTTGTATAAAATGATCAAAATTTACAACGTAATTCTTACTGGCATCTAAACAAAAAAAAAATAACATAACCACAAAAATCCTATTCTAACATTTAACTTCCGCGTTCTATAAAATTAAGACATTTTTTCATTACATTTTTCGTTACATATTTCATTACATAAAATTGTGACACTCTTTAAATAACAATAACAAAACTCCTACAAAATATAACAAACGTTACATAAAATTGGGACATTTTTTTGGGACATTTAGTGTTACATAAAATTGGGATATTTTTTCGAATGGAGGGTAGCCTAAGAATTACGTTGTAATTAATATATATATATAAATTCGGCTATTTTGGCCTGGCAAGGGGCTGTGTGACCCCTCTTGCTTACATTTCTGCCTCTTTTTCTTCTATACTTTGTATAAAATGATCAAAATTTGTAATTCTAAATCGGAGACCATATGTGAATATAATAACATAATCACAAAAATCCTATAAAATATAACAAACGTTACATATGATTGGGATATTTCTTCTAATGGGGGTAGCCTAAGCATTACGTTGTAATTAATATATTCATATATATACAGTATCTGAAGAGGAGCCCTGCTTGGATCCATTCTGAACTCGCAAATAAGTATATTCATCAGTTTCAATTAACATTTAAAAATAGAACAATAATAAGCGCGCAATACGAAACTACAATTTTTTGAAAATAAAATTTTAATTTCTATAATATTTAAAATCACCGTGTAAATATCATAAATAAATTTATTACATCGTGAAATTTTAACTTTTTTATTTAACACGCTGAATAAAATTTCTCATATTAAAATAAAACAACAAATAGAGATATTATTCGAAATTAGCACGACCTGTGTATTTTTAGTGAATTTCATCTATTTCTAAAAACCAATTGCATACTTTTAGGGGAAAAAATCGGAGTACTGTTGTGATGCAAATGAAATGAAATTTATCGCACGAAAAATAAAAAATAAAAAAAATTCGTTTATCAGAGATTTTACTGAAAATTATGGAAACTGAATATAGACAAAATCGTAATACGTTTATTTTGTGATGCAGTATATTAATAGCACTTTATACAGTGGATTTAAACATGATATCGATACAAAAGTATACAGGTCATCGTTGTAGAGTTATACGGATGATGATTTAATTTGTAATAGTATTTCTGGATAATAAATTTTAAATTTTCCTTTATTTTCTTATATCGTGAGAATATATTTTAAAATTGCTCCTTTCGTAGAATTTTCTCGACTATAAGACTTCGA
The DNA here is from genome assembly GCA_039619475.1 of Icerya purchasi. NCBI lineage: Eukaryota > Metazoa > Arthropoda > Insecta > Hemiptera > Monophlebidae > Icerya > Icerya purchasi. Next base: position 290,712,087 of record CM077115.1, on the reverse strand, counting down.
CTAATCGATTCCTAGACCCTCAAAACCCTTAATTCGTGAATTTCATCAAAATCGTTAGAACCGTTTTCGAGAATTCAGCTACATACATACATATATATAATTGTTCTCATATCCCAGCGTAAATGATTAATATGTATTATATATATATATATATATATATATATATATATGTCAATGAAGAGCGTGTGTATATATTTATTTGATTGCCCGGATGTAACGTAAGAATGACATTGTCGCTAACATAACAGATGATGCCGAATACATGTAGCATCGAAAAAATTAGATAAACGTAATAATCGGGAGAAAATCTGTGCGAGATTAGCGTAATTGAGCAATTAATTTCTCGGAAAAAAATGCAATATATGTAAAAAATGTATGCAATATTTACGTAGTGTTTTTGAATAAATGAGCTGGAAGAGCTAGACGTTAAATTACTGGAACGACAGTACTTTTCGGCGTAAAATAATGAAAACGTTTTGGAAAAGCTGTTAATGCGAACAGTAAGAATTAATGTAGTGAAAAAAATTAACAAAATGCTCTCAAAATATAAAAAAAAAACTTTATAATAGTAAATGTCAATTAAAAAAATACTTTAAAAGGTAAAATAGTCGAGTCAGAAAAACCCATACAAAAGGAGATGTTAGTATTTCAAAATACACAGGTAAACAGCAAGATACATACGAGTATTGCACAAAGACGTGAGAAAAAATGGGCTACAATATGTTGGCCTGACCCCGATTGGACGCAAATGCGTTTGGATGTGACCTGTTTTGGCATTGTCCTAGTTGGACATCGTTTTTTGGCATCGGCATATTTAGTTGTACGCTTTCATTTTATGTAATATCTCTATTTAGGGTAACCCATTGCACTACAAAAGCACCTTTCCGGTTGGTCGCTGATTTTCTCTTATGATTTTTAGACTTTTGCGGCTTGTAATTTTGTTCTTACACATCGCTTACAACATTAATTATTCCCCAATGGTCGCATAGAAATCTTTGATCCGTATTAAGCATTTGTTTTATTTTATTATTATTGTTATTAATAATTTTATCAGTTGTAAAATTTGTATAATTTTTTTTTCTTTCCTTCAACTATAATGATGTGGCATTGCACTCTTTTTCTCTGTGATTCCTTAAACTTTGCTTATACTATTCGCCGTATACCTAGCTAAGTATTTCCTTCTCGACCTACCTCGTGTTTCACTCCTTCTATTATTATTGTGACCTTAATTTAAGTTATGGCCGATCATTTTATTTCCCCGCCGTTCTTTCAGTACTTTGCTAATATCCTTTTTTTCTATTTTTTTACTTTTTAGTCGAGGACATTCGTTTAACGTTCTACTCTACGGCTACATCTCGGCATCTACGTTTCAGCTGCTGCGTAAAGTGCGGTATTCCATACGAAGGTTTACTAAATTACGATTCTCTTAGTTAGTAGTGCCTTTCATGAATGCTGCTTTAGCTACTACGATTCTTACACCGACATATCCATCTTCTCTCTTCTTTGATAATACTACTGAGTTCTTTATACTCGGTGAAAATGTCAGTTTTACCGTATTCAGATTTTTACCGTATATCAATATTTCAATTTGTTTAGCATTTATTTTCATCTGGCATTCTTGCTCTAGTCTCAAAAAAAAAAAAAGAGAATAAATTTTGATTGTTCGTCTTCACAAACTAGTGTGTCGTATGAATCGTATGGGGTAGCATACTTTTTTCCATTCACCGGATCACAGCGTGCTATTTCAACAGTTTTTAGAAAAAAATGAGTGTGACCGATTTAAATGATAATTCCCTATCACGATGGATTCTGATGAGTTAGGCAGGAATCGTTTATCTAATCAATTTTTACATTCGTTCAAAGTCATTAAAACAAATACAATGAAACAAGTTAATACTTAACTGAAGCGTCATATTCAAATATGCTAAAGTGTGAAATTATTACGTCTAATCGGTATATTGGCAAAACAAAATGATTAATATATATATATAAAAACTTGCTCCTTAGATCTGCTGAAAATGCTGGTCTTCTATAATTTTTACGAAAGTGTCGGTTTCAACTGAATGAAATAACTAATAAACGTGAAGTGTGACGTAAAAATGTTGTAGATTTTTTTTTCCCCCGTGCCATTTACTGCTGCATAGGCCAGAGGCACGGTGAGCATATAGGCTTAAATATTACTTATGAGGTCAGTGATGGAAAGGAAGTGAAGGAGTTGGTTTTTAGTCACATGGGATCACCTTGAAGAATAGAGAGCAGACTTGTTGGTAAATATTCTATGGTGAGCGCACAAAGGACATTCGTTGACAAAATGATTAACTGTTATTTGGGTATGACAGGTGCTACATACTGATGGAGGAAGATTTCGAAAGAGGTGACCGTGTGTTAGGATAGTGGGCCTATGCGCAGTCTACAAATAATGGTTTGCTGTCTACGTTGGCGAAGTTGGACTGACCATGGTTTCGTGGTCGGTTTGACTGCTTGTAGCTTCACCGTGGTCGGAGCGTTCCACCATTGTTGCTGCCACTGCTTGTCGAGGGTTGCCCTGGCGTGTTTCGGAAAGTCCTTTTGCGGAACTGGTATTGGTGGATATGGCATCATTATCGCCGCCACTTTCGTTGCCTGGTCTGCTACTTGGTTTCTGATTATTCGAGAATGACTCGGTGTATCCGTGTGAAATTGATCTGAGTGTTTGGTGTGTTCTGTAGGATTTTAACTATGCTCTTGGCTATCGGATGTTGCGTTCTTTTCCGAGTATTTTTAATGCTTGTGATGGCTGCCAAAGAATCCGAACAGATCAGTACTTTTAGAAGGTTTTTCGAAATAGCTTTCTGGGAGGCCAATAATAAGCTGTATAGCTCCGCCGATAATATTGAAAAATATGAAGGCAATGAGTAGCGAACGATCACATTTCATTCAGTAGTAACCGTACATCCTACAAAGTTTGATTGTTTGGACCCATCTGTATATAAGATGAGATGATTAGAAAATTGCTTTAAGAGATCTGTATGCGCCTTAGACAAATGATCTGTATTGTTTCGTTCCATGTTCGTAAGTGTTAAATTCGTTCGGAATGGATTGTCGGACCACGGAGATATTGCAGGTAGAGAATCGCTGGACATTGAATTGACGTGTTGCATGTTGAGGGACTGGGTGATGTCATTGGCTTGGTGTTATAACATATGTTGTACGTACGGCGAAAAAATTTTGGTATTTGTTTGTACAAGGCCTGATAAGTTTGGAACTGACTGTAAATGCGTGTGGAACTTCATGAGAATATATTTCCAGTGGAAGCTTAATGGCCATAAGCTCTGTACTGGCGAAGTCCGTAATGCTTCTGTTGCTAGTCTGAGAGCAGTGTTCTGGATTGTGCCAAGAGTTGTTCGTGTGCCTGAATTGGCTGATGCGTAGATCGGATAACCATAGTCACATTTTAAGCGTATTAACGCTTGATAAATTTGAATTAGTGTCGGTCGGCACCGTATGAGGTATGCGCCAGTTTCTTCATTGTGTTCAGTTTTCGTGCACAGGATTTCTTAAGATAATTTATATGGTCCCTCCAATTCAGTTTGTCATCAGATATGAGTCCCAAGTAACGAATTGTACGAGCAGTTGGAATTAAAGAATTGGCCAATACGATTTGTAGCTCGTGATTAAATTTACGAATCCTACATAAATGTACAGCAGTGGTTTTAGTTGGTGAAAGTTTTAATCTATTGCGGGTGGATTTGTGGTTTCTTGTAGTACGGACTGTCCAGCTCAGGGGTCATTACAATTTACGAATATAGTGAAGTCGTCAGCAAATAGTACGGATGTTACTGGAAGGTCGATTATGTTAACTATGTTGTTTATAGCGATGTTGAAAAGTATTGGGCCAAGTATGGACCCCTGTGGAACTCCGTTGAACAGATCGCGTACAAGCGAGGTCGTACCATTGACACGAACAAAGAATTTGTGATTCTGCAGAAAGTCGTTAATAAGTATAGCTAGTCGACCTTTAATGTTCCATTTGTATAGGGTTTTCATGACTTGATCTTTCCATATTGTGTCGAAAGCTTTGCTGAAGTCAAAGAAGACCGCTAGCATATGTTGTTTTCGAGAAAAGGATGCTAGAATGGAATTTTGTATGAAGAATGGCTGATCGATTGCTGAGCGACATGGTCTAAAATCACACTGTTTATTTATGAGTAAATTGTGAGAGTTCCCACTACAGAGTCTATAATTCACAATTTTTTCAAATAACTTACAAAGGACTGATGTAAGCACAATTGGGCGGTAACTGCCTGGTAATGTTGGATTCTTATTAGGTTTTAGGAAAGGAATAACTATCGCTAATATCCAGCTATCAGGAAAAGTTCCAGAATTTCAGATCTTGTTGAAAATATATAGAAGTTGTTCGTGTATTTTAGAAGTGGAATTTACCAACATTGTGATGTGGAAACCGTTGTTATCCGCAGCAGTTGGTTTTATTTGTTTTATTCCGAACTGTAATTCAACAAGGGTTATGTTTCGGGTTGAAGGGTTTATTGTTGGGCGAGTTGATGTTTAGCGTGGGAAGATCGGATTGTACAATGGCGTTGGGAGATTGTGAGAATAACTGAGTGAAAATGGAAGCTATTTGTTGTTTATCAGTATACCGTGTCTGGTTGAATTGAATCGATGATGAAGCTCTGTGTGAAGATAAAGTTTGTTCTAACACATTGATCTTGTTCCACATTTCTCCTGATGGGGTGCTAGGTGTAATTGTCCTGGTATATTCCATCCAAGATTTGCATTTAGTTTCTTTAATGGGGTATATTTGGCTCTCATTTTTCTATAATATATATGATTTTCCAGCGTGTTAGTGGCTTTAAGGTTTTTTAGAGCTCTTCTTCTGTTTGCTATAAGATGAACATGCAATAGCAAGGTTGACTAGAGAATTTGTGAATGAATGGACAATGGTATCTATGTTAGCTGCAAGATCGATATCTTGTAGCTCATCACACAATGAATTGTATTTGTTCCAGTCAACTTTTCTGTGGTTCCATCTAGGAGCAATGGGTTGAACGGTCTTGTATCTGATTTTTCTGATATAATAATAGGTACATGGTCGCTGCCAGCTAAATCCGTGTGATAGAATGAATTCAGTTTGTTGGTTAGCTGTGGAGAAGTAACAATGAGGTCCAGAGTGGACCACATTCGGTGCGAAAAGTTGTAATGCGTTGGTCCTTGGTTTATCAAATTAAGCTGAAGGTTAATTATGAGATCTTCGACTGTATGCCCTTTGGAGTTGTACCGTACCCCAGCTGGGACTGTGCCCGTTGAAATCGCCTGCGATGATAATAGATGTCGGTAGGTTGTGGAAGATTTTTATTAATTGATGGCCAGGTACTTGCTGATGTGGTGGTAAATAGACCGAACATATGGTGACCCGTTCATTCTTTATGTATGTTTGTATGGCAACTATATCAAGCTGTGTTTGCAGCTGGAGCGTTTGGAAGACGGAGTCTGCTCGAATTGCTATTAGTGTTCCTCCTCTCGCATGCCCATCAGAAACTGGTATGGATTGGATAATTGTGTAAGAGCGAAGATTCAACGGGTGTGTAGCTTTTAGGTGAGTTTCTTGAATACACAATATTGAAGGTTGATATGTGGAAATCAGGATTTAGAGATCTTTGTAATGGTAGTATAAACCATTACAGTTCCATGATAATATGGTGAAACTCTGGTTCATGATTGCGGTGATTGTTCTGCCATGTTTGGTCGCTCAGCCTGATGGCTTTGGGTAAACTGTTCAGTTTGAGTTAGGAACGGACTGTATTTGATCTTTTAGTACCATCATAATCTTAGTAAATTTTGTTTTAGTTCCACGGTCAGTTAGGAACTGATAGCTCTCATCTAGCATGGAAACAAGTCCTGCGATGTCGTTAGTGAAGTCTTTGACAACATCACATGTGATTTTGGCTGGTTTACATATATCTATAAAGAGGGTAAGATTTTGCAGAGACAGTGAATATCTCGATCCATTTTTATAAATGTTCTCTTTTAGGGGCTCGTAACTGAGATTAAATGATTTTTGCATTGCGTGATGTTGTTGGGATTCTTCGGTATCACTTGGTTGTATTTTATCTACTTCTGGATCAGGTTGTGTTTTTGAATCATGAGAAATGTGGTGGTCGAATTTCGTTGTGATCTCCTTTTTTGTTTTAGCTGGAGTATTGGTGGATCAATCACACGTTTTGGTCTCTCTGTTGTTTTGGGGCTTTGAATGAACTTTTGAATCGGTTGTGTGGTTATAGGAGCCAGTTGAACGACGTTTTGTGTTTGATTAGCTGATACAGTTGCTATGGAGATCTGTGTGGCCAGGAGAATATGCGTTTGACTTGCTGCTGTATGAAGGAGCATGGTTTTTTGTTAATATATCATCTAAGTAATTGTCTTGTGGAATGTTACAGTCATCTGCTTTATGACTTTTACTGTTGCATTTAAAACACATATATATATATATTCATCAAGGTTAATAAAGATTCGGTGCATTTTGTCACCATATGAGAATAGAAAGAATGTCAGCAGAACTGGCTGATCTGGTTCAGGCTTTACGTAGATTTGACGTCTCCAGCTGATTACATGGTTGAATAGTTCATCGGAGGGATTAACTCCTGGGGGAGACATATTAGACACCGGTTGCAGCTTTAGTTGCTCCCGAATGAATTGTTCCAATAAGTCATTCGGTATAATTGGCGAAACATTTGAGAAGATCAATTTTCTCGCCGACGTTTTAAGTCTGCGAGCTATGATGAATTTGTCATCAAGGTGTACGCCACCGTGTACCTCTAGAAACGTTTCAACGATTTGTTCATTTGTCAGAAATATAGCAATTCTTTGATTACCAATTCGAGAAGCGGCTAGAATATTCTTCACCCCGCCTACCAAATCTTTAATTGCTAGAAGGTAATCACAAAGTTTATAGTTATCGGTGTGTGAGATAATTATTCCCTGTTCTTCTTTCGGGTAGACGAAATTGGTGATCGGAGTTTTTTATAATTTTTCTTCTTTTTGGGTTCGTCTACAAGGACATTGGCCCAAGAATAGAGGAAAAAGACGACGAAACTTAGATCTTTATACGATCAGAGATAGCCGACAAAAAGGAATCAAGGGCCTGAACAACAGAAGGAGAAGGAAGGGAGAGAATGAACGAAGCACTGTATGGAGTGGGAATATGTAAAAGGGAGGAGTAGAAAGCAGCTTGATCGGTTACAAGAGATAGTTAGTCTACTTTTAGCCTTTTGTGCGTAAGATGTTGATGATGATGATGATGATGATGATGATGATGATGGTGATGATGTGGGTTTGTTGATAGTCTGGATATTATGTGTAGAAATAGGATACGATAAATGGTTACTTGATTTTGACGACGAATGGTTGATGTCATGGTGTTGGGATAGCCGGGAATACTGCAAAACATTGACCATATGGCTGGTGGTGGGGAGGATATCTGTTGTATTTGGTGGAGCGGCGAAGGTGTATTATTCGATTTCATTGTTGATCAGCCCAGCAAGCTGGCCGATGATGATTATTGTGGCGTTTTTTCCCGATATGCGATAACGATGATAGACTAATTAATAAAATGTAACTCGTACTAATCGTAGAGATAAGCGATAAGAATGAACAAAAAAAAAGTCAAGAACACGAGAGTACAACCGGTCGATAACAAACTGACAATGAAACCTCAATACGAAATTTATACACACGTGAAAAACAATAATTTTAACTAGTTAAATTTGAAACCGAAATAGGCGATGTACGATATATTTTTATTGAATACATGGTAACACCTGTTGTAGATTTCGTTACAATATGAACGTTGATTTCTTTACGAGGTTCCCTTATTAGCCCTGGCATAAGAACAACATAGGCGATTGATCTACGAATAGACAGATAGATGGAAAGAGACGGCTATTTAGCGACGGATAAATGAGAACGGAGAGTACAAACTTTAAAAAATTGTAATTATCTTTTAAATACGCCGATTGGAAAAAGTCATAAAACCAACCGAGGACAACTTTAGTTGGAAGTGGCATGTCAATGGTATAGGAAGTAATGTGTTTCCAGTCTTTTGCTAGTCGGACGTAGAAAGCGAAATATCGAAAGAATTAATTAAATTTCTAGAAAAAAAAACAAAAAAAACATGGAAAATAACGTGAAACAGCAAAAAAAAAAATCCCCTGTTATTACATGAATTACAAAAGACCGCCCTACTGAAAAGATACGCACCGAATAAGCATGGAAAAATCTTCCATATTTACCAACATCGTGATCGTTCCGATCATATTCATATGGAAGTAATGATACAATCTACGCGAAATTTATGTATTGACTATGGTGTTTAGAAATTTACGGTCAGTTTCTTTCCCTTTATTTAAGATTATCTGGCGAATTTTTCTAAAGGATTTGAAATTGAAGAAAAATGGAAAACGCCTCAAACGGAACAATACAAAAGTAGGGCGCACTGTGTACAACTATTCTTTACGTCGAATACTTCACTTTTTAATGTTGATATATGTGCGATCGAGTTCTGAAGCCGATGACATTTGTGACATCTTTGTCTCTGGGAAAGAGAAAATTTGTAATTTCTTCATTTCTTTGCGAATTTATATATAAATATCGCCACAGTACCGGATTTTCGGTTCACTCGAACTGTTTATAAACTAGTGAAATTTTTGTTCTGCAAGCGAAAGTTAATACTGTTTAATGACACTGGATGCAGATAAACATTTAGTTAGGTAAAATCGTTTTAAAAATCGTCCTACAAAAATTGTTTCTAAATAAATTATAAAATCGTAATACTGATAGTGTACATATAATTTGGCTAGGAAAACGATTTTTTTTTCTAACTGTATTACTGAGCTCTATGGCGTAAATACTAAGCAAAAAAATTAACTCTTGGGACTTCTTCGGGATGTTATACATATATCCGAAAGAAGAAGAAAAAAAATCTCTGAAATTTGAAACACGTTGTTAAATGTTTGGAGCTCCTTTAATAATATTCGTAGTTATTATATATAATAGAGTTTATGATATTGTAACCGACAAGTGGCTAAAACAGATATAGATATGAATGGGGAAAAACCAGAGGAATATCTTTAGAAGTAAAAAATTAATGAAAAGGTGAAGTTTAACCGAGGCGATTTTGATTGAAGAATAAAAGAAATCAAAAATTCAGAAGAATTATCGTAATAACGTAACATATTAAAGAATGAAAGTACGAAAAATTTAGTGTGAAACTAGATTAAACAAGAATTACGGTTCTATGTAAATAACTACACTGAAAATAGCAGAAAGTAAACAAGACGACTGCGGAATGATGATCAAGATAAGGTGCGTAATTTGGCGAGATAAATAAAAAAATATCAGGAGAAGGTCTTTAAATCTGATTAGAATGCGTATAATTGCGGTATTATTGAGGAACATAATGAAAATAGCTACGGTTTGAAAAACGTTTTAGGATGACATTGATATAAACCATATCAGAAATTCGATTAAAATATCAAACGCTGATGAACGGACTTTTCTAGGGAAGCAATAGCAGCGTGTAAATTAATTAATAATATTTTTCAGGTAAATCTGCGAATTGACTAATATTTCAATGTTTTTGATACTATAAGCTGATTTAAGATTTGTAGATGCCACAACGAAATAACTAACTTTCAGACAAGTTTATCGGCGATAAATCATTTATTAAATCCGTTAACGCGTATTGCGCTGTTTTCAGGCCGCTATTCTATTCTACATTTTATGGCAGTACGTTTCATCTCTGGCTTGCAAGTAGAGAAACTGTTCACAATCGTATTTATACTTCCCTAGTATTAAAAGTTGCAAAAATATGATATTGATAGTAGCGACATACAACTTATAAAGCATTTATATTGGGATCAGAGAGCAAATGTGAAGATAGGAAATTAATACGCTGAAGAATACTGCTGTATTAAAAAAGGAGTCCGACAAGGATGCCCGCTGTCTCCTAGGCTTTTTAATGTATATGCGGAGAAAATAATGAAATCCCCGAAACTAAATGCACTGGGATTCCGAATTAATGGGCAATTAATAAATAACATTTCATATGCGGATGATAAAGTACTAATAGCAGAAACAGCCGAACAAATGCAAAGAATGCTAGACATCATAAATAAAAAAGGAGGAAGTATAATATGAAAATAAATACAAATAAAACGAAAATAATGAAGTGCTCCAGGTCAAAAAGCGCAGAGACCCAAATACAAATAGAGGGACAGCAACTATAATATGTAAAAAAATATAGATACTTAGGTGTACTGATAACTGAAGATGGGCGTGACGATATAGAAATAAAATCCAGAATAGCAATGGCCAGATAGGCCTTTGGGAATTTAGAAAAAATAATAACAAATAAGAAAATGAATATGGATATGAAAAACGCGAATATTACGGTGTTATATGTGGTCTGTAATGCAATATTCCGCTGAAACCTGGACGATAAGTGCAGACTGTAAAAAAAGAATTGACGCCGTTGAAATGTGGGCATACAGGCGTATGCTGAAAATCCCGTGGACGGATTTCATAACAAACCGTCAGGTGATGAATAGGTGTAAAGTAGATAAGTTGCAATTGTATGACGATATAGGAAGAAGAAAAATTGCATACATTGCCCACAAAATTAGAGAAGAAGGCTTATTTAGTCACACAGGGGAAAATTAAAGGAAAACCTCCAAGAGGAAGAAGGAGAATGGAACTGATGAATACCGAAATAGCAGAAATTAAAGACTTCTTCCTATTAACAAAATTAGCCAGATGCCGGAACTTATAATGTTCGTGACGTGCAACCTCCCGAATGGGAGATGCAACAATAATGATGATGATGAGTAGTAAAAGTAGCGATTCTTTTCGTGAAGATTTTTTTTTAAACGCTAACTTATTCTTCATTAGCGCTGGTAGTGATTAGTTCTATATTGTATTCGTCCACCATCGCGAAGTAGCTTTTCAGACGGTCTACCCTTTTTATTCGAATCGTGTCCTTATTCCGTCAGCCATTTCGTAAATGTATCCCTTTCTTGCTAAAACGATATCCAGAGATTCGATTACAGTATTGAAATTTTGTATAAATTCCGAAATCCAGTTCCCGGTGAATTAAACCAGTATTCATACGAAATCTGAGGACGTTAAAAATAATTCTATTTCCCGTGCAGACTCTTTGCGTTTTGAGTTAGCGTTAATTTTGTTCGACTGTTTGTTTTGAGCTCGTGTGATAACGTACTCAGCTTATTAAAAGTAACTGTATATAACCATTAAGGAAGTTCCGATTGATATATTATTTTTTTTGTGAATTTTGTTATTTAGAAGTAAAACAAAGGAAAAATAACGCAAATGTTATTTTATAAATATTAATCCCATGCATTAGTAGACGAATAAACTTTTAGAAAATAAAATAGAAAAATAACATAAAATAAAAATAAAACATAAAAATAATTTAGAATAATTGGTGCGAGTGCGAATGCGTGCGTGCCTGGAACTATTGTCGGTTGGGTAGCCAATCACCGTCCAGCAAAAACCAAAAGGATCTACCTGATTCGGCCAACTCTGGCGGTCACGGACTGGAAGGCGGGAGAAATTTAGAATTACAGAAAAGGGATTTTTTTTTTTTACGAAAATCAGTTGCGTTTTTACCTTTGAGGAGTTGCCTTTTACCGTTCATTAAGTTCCGTTTTACCTGTGATCAGTAAAGGAGTCGTTTGTCTACCTGCGCTAAGAAGTCGTTCGTCTTCACGGAAATTTCGCTTTTCGATCAATTTAAGAAAACAGATATATTTTCGTTCAGAAAATATAAATTATCGGATATTCATGAAAAAGAAAAGTCGAAAACGATCGAAAGTTCAACTAAAATAAAACAACGTCCAGTCCGATTTCTCCGTGCCGACCGACCGGCCGTATCGCCAACCTACCGATATAACTACCGACAATAGTGATAGGTGTCACGTTTTTTTTCTAATATATTATTTTTTCAAATATCAACGAAAATATTTCACCTTCTACTTATTTAAATAATTTAATAAAAATCTAACTGAATGATAAAATTTAAATAAATTCGTAATTTAAATCCACGAGCTCGTTAGGAACTCGTGGTTGGAATCCCCCTATAGGATTAAAGTAGACGATAACGTTTCACTACATATTATATAGATAAGTCGTTTTACGCCTGACCTCCCGTATTTATATTCATCATGTTGTGAACCAATTGCCGATAAAAGGATATTTACTCTTTAAATAGATACATGTATACGTTTTTTCTCTTTAACGAAATCGGATGCAGTGCACCAAGAACGCGTACTAATTCATTTAAAAAGACGAATAAGTGTACCTATCAAGAAGAGCTAACATATCATTTCATAGTATTAAGGATCCTCCCCCTCCCCAGCGAATTAAACAAAGGTGGAATGTTAAGAAGTTAAAATAACGCGGGAAAAACAAAAGAAAGGATTGTCGCGGAAAATAAACGATGGTTACGCGACCATGGGTGCCGCCAGGATTACATTCGGGGAGGTGCATCTGCATCTACACTAGAGTGGGTCAAAACAATCGACTATTTTTTTTTTTTACTTCCGATACCGAAATCAGAAAATTAGATAAATCATCATTTTTAGATGTAGCAGAAGATATACAGAGCCTTTATGGAGGTTTTCTACATAATTTTATTGCCGAGGCTACCACGTGGTACGAGATATTGAAGACAAATGAAGCAAGTGATGCGGCTTTAAATGAATCCATTATTGAATACGCAGATTTGACTGCTCGAGCCACCCCGTTTTACCCAGCGGTATGTGAGGCAATCAAAATTGGTTTAACTATTCCAGCGCAACAACGTGTGTAGCATTGAACGTACATTTAGCACGTTACGACGTATCAAGACTCGGAATTAGTCAACGACGGGAGACGCAAGGCTGAGCGGCCCGTGCATGCTCAGTGTTCACAGGAAATAAATAGAGGAGGACACTGAATTTATCGACAGTGTGATAAGCAAATTCGGACAGCAATTCAGACGCCTTAAGTTTTTATTCAAACGGTGAATTAATAAAAAAAAATTCTTAATCTTTTTCTGTGTATTTTCTTTCCCAACAGGGGGGTGCAAGTGCACTTCCTTGCACCCTCTTCCCGGCGCCCATGTACGCGACCGATATGTATAGAAAAGAAATAATACATAAGTTCTCGAGCTATCACTCCCCAGCAACGTCCGATTTGTAGTGATGTGTAATTTATTACGTTCGTTATTATGAAAAAAATGCATGTCGCTTCCGAAGTATGCTAAAAAATGTAATAAATATTAAAGCCGCTGAATTAATTACATACATGATATGTGACATTTCAGGTTATAATAGGATCGCCATCTGATGGACAATTAAAAGTCGGAGACATAATACGTAAAATAGCGGATTACGATGCTCGAGATTTAAGACATAAAGACGCTTTGAATCTATTCCAAAATGCCGGAGCCAGTATTATACTTGTGATACAAAGGTTAGAACGATGCTCTCGATTTATTTTTAAGTATGCGTTAATCTATTAACGAATTAATATAAATGATTTTAAACTTAAAAAGCTTCTCACATTTAGCTGCATAAAATTCTTTTTCTTCTATTCTTTGTCGTGATTGTGTTCACTGTTGAAGAAACGCTTCTTCAATTTAACCTCTTCTAGGTAATTTTTTCATCGATATCAAAATGTCTTCGCATAATCACATTCACTTTTTTTCTCTGTCTAACGTATTTTGTTGTTCATGCATTTTTCTTTAAATTGCAAATTTGTTCTGCTCAATGGCAATTACATTTTTTTCTTTTTTTCCTTATCCGCTTATTTATTTCGCTTATTTTTTTCTTTCCGAAATTTTTTAACATCCATAAATCGGTTGTCCTAGAGACATTTAAAGAGCGCTTAAATTATGATGGTCATTTGCAGGCACGATTTCAAATTTATACGTTAAACAATTCGAAATTATCGAGTTTTATTTCATTTTTACAAGATTTCTAGCATCGTAATAGGATTATTCAAAGTATCATGTGTGTGTGTGTGTGTGTGTGGTATACCAAACCATCTTATATTCATATTGGAAACAATTAGTGATAAACTTTAGAATCACTCTTAAGAGAGTGACTTTTATTAATTCCTAATCACTTTTCCGATTTTACAAAATTAAACGATTCTTTTTAAAAGTTCTGCACAATCTGGTTATCAGCGCGTAGACTATTAGGGTCTTGTCCGCAATTACGGTTATAATTCCCGTGGGTTTCGGTTTACTGAGCGATTCCGGTGCTCCAATGAAAACGAGAAGTCGCTTTCATTTGCCACAAGCCTCATATGCACCAAATTATTGATTACACTATTTCGAACATTGTGAAAGGTTTCACGTCTGCTATTTTACGTGTCATTCTCTGTATCTCTCCTTTTTCTGAAATCTCAGAATAATGACCTTCAGATCTTCAAATTGTCGTGCTGCAGGCATTTCATATCCATTTCCGCTCCATTTTACTAAGTATATATCCTTCTGCCACGTTCTCTGATTCATAACCTTTTCCTTTATCACTCTATTCGAATTATCGGCAACTTATGGATACCTGGACATTCTAGCATCGAAAGCAATAACTCAGCGGATTTACAACTTCGTTTATCTTCTTTTTCCAGTAGATTTATTAATTGAATTCTATAATATTGCATATTTTCCGCAGCCGCTCATTCTAAATTATAGCATAATTGTTATATTCCTAATTCTGATTTCTATCTATTTATTTATACCCGGATCTTTCGTCTTGTCTTTGGTTTTTCGAATTTCCTTCTTCGCAGCGTTCAACTCTTTATGCAATCTGTTGTTTACATTTCAGACGCGGTCTGCTTCTCTTATCGCTTTTCTGCTTTTCACATTTGTACCTTGTCCATTTTATCTTCCTCACCCTTCCTCTTCTCATTTTATTTGTAACGATGATCATAATATCTTATTTAAATGTTCTTCCATCGCTGCTGAACGTTTCTTTTTTTACTGCTCACTTTTATTAATGCATTTAGATTTTCCTACTACCTTGTCTCTTCGTTCTCCTTCAGTCATGTCGGCCTTTAGATCCTTTTTGTCTGCTACCTCGGATCGTATAAAGATCTAATTTGACATTCCTTCCCTTTCTTAGTTCTTGGGTTAGTGTCCTCGTCAATAAAATAAAAAAAAAAAAAAAAGAAGGTTCAAGTCGTATTTAGTTGCAAATATTGATTAGAAAATTAACGCAATTATAAATATTTAGATCCGTGTAAATCGACTAAATTCCGCAAACCGAAGAAAAAGTAAAGAAAAAAACGAGCAACTATTTCTTTTTCCTTTACATTGCTCCGGTACATTATCACAACCAACGGTACTCACTGAAGAAATAAAGAAGGAAATATCGAAGAAGAATACGATTAGTAACTCCAGTAACACGATTATAAACAATGAAATGAAATATATGACTGCAAACGGCAGAGTAAAATATTTGATGCATAAAGTAGCTTAAATAATGGCTAGTGCATCGTGCACTATTATCAATGCTCCAAACGTTCGGATGGATTTCATGGATGATACAGTTATGCAACTGATGTTTGAGTTTGAGCTAAATTCCAATTTGCCGAAAAATCTGCATTGCTCTACGTAAATATCGTTAACATATCGCTCATTAAATACAATAACGTCATAACTCAAAAAACGCTATTTCGCAGGAAACGCAAATTAATATTTACATTTACTACAATTTGAACGGTGTACCCGTTCCAAAAGCAATGGTTATTTTGTCGAGTTTCTTATTTATAGAGATATGGCGTTCTAACCTCTAATTGTACTCATAAAATGCATTCCATCTATACATATAACTCAAATTCGCTATTTCTTTGAATTATAACGTTATTGTATTTAATGAGCAATATGTAGTTTAGATATGAATGTAACGTTAAATTAGATAAGTATTTCGGAGCGGACGTTATGATGCGAAGTTTTTTCAGTTGTTCTCTCTAGATTTGCACCAGATTGGATCTGGAAAGTGTGCCATACGATTCCAATCCGGATCTGCAGACGGGAGCTGTCCTCGTTAAATACAGTTGTCGTTTGATGTTGCCGATTTTATTCCTATTAGCGGCTATAATAATCTGCACTTATAACCACACTTTTTCTTCATTTTAAAGACGTGATGACCCCATCCATATGCACATGCCAAAGTAACGAACATAGAGTTAGCTCGTGAAGTTACAAAACTGTAAATAATAAATATAGAACAGTCATGACTCCTTTTTTATTAGTAAACGCGATGTGTTGACACCTAACTGAATTCAATTTTATGTACCAAAGTTATACCTGGGGGTAGCTATCTGATTTGTATAATTCTGAACAGCTATATTAACATATTCTGGACCGGGACTGGATACGAGGACAGCTATATATTGTTGGCAAACATAGCTAAGATTGTTAAAAGTTGATATATCAGCAGTATAAATGGAATAGAGTGACTCGAGAATACTACCTTGTGGTATAGACAACTGCGTACGACATTCGTCTGAATCAAAACCGTTAAATTCCTTCATTTAGCTATAATTAAAAGATATAATAAAATAAACTTTAATAACAAACAATATAGATCAATAAATTAGATAAATACCTATTTAGAAACGTTTTCGGGCATAACCCATCATCAGCTAACACTAACTTAAAGGAAACTTAAAACATACTGAAGTGAATATAGGGAATACATGTGTATATATAGTAGATGTAAAGAGGAATAAACATGGCAGGTATAAAAATCTATAGGTTGAAAATGCTAATAATTAATATAAAATATAAAATAAAACAAGAAGACAAAAAGTTAAATTTTTATATTAAACAGTGGATTATTATTATTAGGTGTTTGGTCATTTAAAATATTATTTTTATATTTATTTATATAATAATTTTCTGCAATGTTCATATTATTACCTTTGTGATAAGTGGCCAGGATGGTTACAGTATTTTCTATTGAATTAGGTTTATGTTTATTTTTAATTAGATGTTCTGCATAGGTTGTTAATAATAATGAAATAGAAAAATCAACCTATGCAGAACATCTAATTAAAAATAAACATAAACCTAATTCAATAGAAAATACTGTAACCATCCTGGCCACTTATCACAAAGGTAATAATATGAACATTGCAGAAAATTATTATATAAATAAATATAAAAATAATATTTTAAATGACCAAACACCTAATAATAATAATCCACTGTTTAATATAAAAATTTAACTTTTTGTCTTCTTGTTTTATTTTATATTTTATATTAATTATTAGCATTTTCAACCTATAGATTTTTATACCTGCCATGTTTATTCCTCTTTACATCTACTATATATACACATGTATTCCCTATATTCACTTCAGTATGTTTTAAGTTTCCTTTAAGTTAGTGTTAGCTGATGATGGGTTATGCCCGAAAACGTTTCTAAATAGGTATTTATCTAATTTATTGATCTATATTGTTTGTTATTAAAGTTTATTTTATTATACCATTTTAACAAACAGGATGTATTCACCTACATATAATTAAAAGAGCTTGTATAGATTTGAAGGAAGAACTGAACTTAATAGAGCAGCCCTGAATGCCACATCATGTCGAAGACTTGGGCAACATATGAGAAGGAAGCTGTCGGGCGTATTTCGCTTTTTTCAAGCTTTGAAGAAACTGCATCAACTATTCTGTGTCATTGTTCGATAATGGAGTAGTGTTCGAAACGAAAGCCAAATTGGTGATTCGGAATTGTGTGGCTGGTTTTTGAAATAGCCGAACGAGATGTTTTAATACGAGCTTCTCCGAAACATTAGAAAGAGAACAAAGAAGGCTAATCGGTCGTTAAGAAGAGACCTTCGTCTCACGGTTTCTCAGTTTGCGGGCGATGGTTAGCAATTTTTTCCTAATTTTGGGATAGTATTCAATTTTGAGGGTAGAACTGAATATGAAACATAGCAAAATTATCGTTTTTTTTTTTTTTTTTATGGCAGATATCGAATTACCTTTGTAGTGATATAAATTCGAAGAGAGATTTTCCGCAAGATACTTTCTCAATACGTTTGAATACCTCTCCGGATGAGAAGAATTTTGTAATGAATTCAACATCTCTTGTATATATTCATTTATAAAAATCACCTTTTAAACGTACACCTCTCATTATTTTTATTTCAAATTTTATTTTTACCGGAAGAAAAAAAAAATGCTTCAGTAGAATTTTATCCCCGCGTGAGAACATAAAGTACACTTTAGAAAAATAATTTCCGAATTCACACACTTCATTAAATGAAATCAGTAAAGCAAAAGTAATTCGGAATGAATTCACTAGATACATAAATAATAAGATAATTAAATAGAATGGCACAGAAAACGAATTAACCAGTAATAAAATTAAAATAACCACCTTAATTAACTTGTTCAAAATTAAATACAGGCGTATAAATTTAGATTTTGTAAAAATAATAAAATTTATAGTAAAACGAGTATTCGTTTAAAATGTGATCTTAATATGTTCACGGTTGTTTGTAAATGTGTAAATACGATATTAATTAATAATTTATCTAGTCTAATCAGTTATTTCGGTACTTATTACGTATTAAATGTTCTCGTGTTTTTTTCTTTATCTTGGATTTATTGGCATTTAGTCAATTTACATTTATCTAATTATTTATACAAGTACACTAATTTTCTAGTCACCATTTGTATTTTTTTTTAAAGCTAGCGAAATGCGGGATGTGTTTAAATGACTTTGTAACGACTTATGAGTTTATAAATAGATCTTCTTTTCCAGTATATCAAAATATAATTAATGACTTGTTGCAAATAAAATGACATCAAAACGAACGGAAGATACTGGAGTACGGTTAAAATGGCGTGAGTGGATAAAAGAAACAACGACAGAAACAAAAGAAGCTCATAGAGGGGAACCATGAGAATTAAAAAGGTCTTAATTAAAACGAAAATCGATCGCTATGAAAGGAAAAAGTGTAAATATCCGATAACCAAACTCCATAATGGGACTTTTTTACATAAGAGGTTTAAACACGAATATAACCAACAATATACAAAGATTAGATAATTGTTCCTTGTTTACACTCATTAGGCATTCCTCGCAAAATCCATGTTTCTTTTTTGTGACCCATATTTGTATTGAATGAAGAATCTTTTTTCATACTGTTTGTTAAATATATAAGTATAATAAGTGTTAATAATAACAGATATAATAAACAATTATAACAAACGAATAAGATAAATTTTCTTACCTAGTAATGTTTTCGGGCATATTTAGAATTTGTATCTGTTCACATATTGTTTTAGCTGATAATGCCCGAAAATGTTACTAAGTAAGAAAATTTATCTTTTATTCGTTTGTTATAATTGTTTATTATATCTGTTATTATTATTAACTTATTATACTTACATTTGTATTTGTTAGCGCTGTTGGTTCAGTTGATATCTCGGCGCATTGCTCCGGCTAAAGCTGTTTTGATTACCCCATAAAAACTCGATAATTGTGTTAAGGTCGCTGCACTTCGACTTCACTGTGTTTAATGAAGTTCCATTTGCTACTTCATCTATAAAGTTTAGTATATAACGAATATGGGTTATTTTTCGGGTACCATTATCTCATTGCCACGGAAATCCCATAACAGGTTTTAAAATAACATTTTTTATTGCTCCATTTTCATTACTTCGCCTATTTTAATATGATTTCCCGTAAAAATGTATGTTAAATGTTTAACTATTGACACCACACACTCGGATCTTCTTTATCGCTATGTCGAATATTACTTAAAATTTGGATTCGTAGAACTGCTCTAATAACCAATTCCGGTGTTGAAGATCCCGTTCTAATCGTTTCCTTTTATAAATACGGTTAGCCCCCTTAGTTTTCTTGATAGTAAAACATCGATTGTAATATCTGAACAAATTTCGGGAGCAGTGTTATTCTTTTACTGAGTTTGCTAGTGGCCGAAGTGAATACACATACATATATTTTCTACTCAAGTGTCTGAGCCTTTTTCTGAACGATATTATATAAGTAGTTATCAATTAAACTCTATTTGGAGAAATATAAAGTTTTTTTTATCGAAATTTTTTTCCAACTGAATAACCTTTGCCATATAAAATTCGGATTTCACAATGTTAATATTTTTAGAGCAATATTGTTACGGTTCCGCTTTCTCAGGTTTTGAACTCGTTCGGACGCCATTGAAGAAACATTCTTCAATTTAAAAAAAAAAAAGAAACACGAGAAAACAAAAGAAGAAAGGAAAACCTTTCCTACCCAGCGCAGAGCGATCCACAGTGTCCCTTGCTCAAAATGCCTACCACGCGAATGCCAATCACGAGGACTGGACTAAAAAAACCGGAGGAACAAAAAAGGAAATTAAATAAAATAATAAAAAATGATATATTTAATGTATCTACCAAAACTCGATTAGTTAATGATATTCTTCGAAGTATAACTTGCGATAAAACTATTACCGATCGATCACGACGTTGATCGGACAGCGAGGAAAAAAGAAGCCCCGGCTTCGAAAGACGCGTGTATTTATATGCAATAATTTGTGTAGCCGAGCAATTGTGTCTGGGCATCGCTTCTAATGCGAAATTTCCCATCAATCGGAAATCGCCGAGATGTCCGACAACTTTTGACCATTCCTAATATTTAATCGCGAGCCTCGACACACACTGTGATGTCATTCACACTCGCTTTTATTACTAACACAGACATACATATAATGATTTACATCTTAGCAATTTCAATAGATCGCTCGGAATTTTTCTAATGCAACCCGATTACGTTGCAACACGAAAATTACACATTTCCGAACTCGGTATGTATATACATATATCGTAGCCCAACTTAAAATATACACACGCAAACTATTCACATTTCTTTATTTTCCCTCTCTGAATTAATTCGTTAATTATTATTATTATTATTTCTGTTATTGCTATTACTTTTTTTCCTTACTTATATATATTATTTAAATTAAAACCGATCCATTTGGTTCGTTACAATATGCAATAATTGTTAAAACCTTAACACACTTCTATGTACATTAAAAGTAAAGTCGTTAATGACTTGAAATTTCCTGATATATATATATATATTTTTTTTTTACCTCGTAACAAACATAAATAATGCTTCGTTACAAAAATAGGAAAATATTAAGCGAAAGATTTTTTTTTTTTTTTTTCTTGGGGCGCGTCAACACAGGACCATTTACCCAACACAAAGGACTAACAAAAAATGCAACGTAGGGACTTGAAAGTTATATCAGGAAGCGATTAGAAACAGAAGAAATGAAGGTAGCCAATACAGGAACAACAGAAGGAGAAGGAAAAGCAAGAATGTAATAGGCACAGTAAGGGGTCGGGCGGCCAAGGCCAAGCAAATTAGAATAAAGGACTGCGCATTCTGAGGAGATAGATGAGCATTCGAATAGGAGGTGATTTACATCACAGATCAAATTTAAGATAGGAGAATGAAAACAAGGGAGACTGAACAATATTAAAACGAAAGAGGGAAGCAGGAAGAGACTGTGATTAAAGCGGAGGCGAATTATGGGTAAAATAACAGAACGGCTGATGCAGGGAAAATTATTAAACCAGGAAGAAGTGGGTGGAAAGGGTTGTATAGCAAGGTAAAAAGAGAGTTACGATTGGAGAAAAGAGACGAATAAAGATCAGTCTATAATTCATGGTGAAAACGATAAGAAAGAGGAGAAAGACATTGGGAGGGGAATCTGTCTATGAAATGGCCATTTACTACAGCTAGACATGCTAAAGAATCGGCAAGATCGTTACCAACGATACCGCAGCGGCCCGGAATCCAGAGCAGGCCAATTAGGATAGAACGGGATGTTAATAAATTATAAATTAAGGAACGAATATAAAGAATAATAGGATCTAACAAGGGTTTAGGGAAGAAAAACGAGATGGCTAATAAAACGCTTTTCGAATCAGAGCATATGACGAATTTTGATAAATTGGATGTTGAGGATATAAAAAGGATAGCACATAAAATAGCCATGGATTCGGCTAAAAAGATAGAAAAAAGGTAGGAAGTTGAAAAGACTCAGAATAGTTGATATCAGGAAGGATAAAAGCAGCTCCGACACCTGAAGCAGATTTTGAGCCATCCGTAAAAACTATGCTGTGAGCTGGAAAAAGTGAATGTAGAGTTTGGTTAAATTCGTCGTGTATTACAGGAAACGGAAGAGATTTAATGTTCGAGGGAAGAGAAAATAGCTTGGGAGAAAACGACAGTTCTACTAAGTTGTAAGTGAAGTACGGGGATTTGTTATAGGAGAGGATAAAGTGAGAGAATAGGACAAGTCGGGAGGATATGTGTGAAAGGATTGGAATTTTTCTAGGAGAGAAACGCCAGTTGTCCAGAATGTATTGATGGGAATTCACGAGTCTCGAGTGAGGAATATGACGCTGTCGGCAAGCGCAAACCTTCCGGCCCTCTCTCGCCGTCTGCGGTTTTGCCAAGCAAGGATCTGCGGCTATTTCGACCCGATTCACCTAATCTCGCCACCAATAACAATAATAATAATGATAATAGTAATATTAATAATAACAGCAGTTATAATAATAGTAACAATAACGATAATAACAGTAACACTAATAATAACAGCAACACTATTAATTCGCCGATCAATGTCAACCGTTCCGATCATATTCACGATACTTTTGAAAACACTTTTCCGTCCGAATATCCAGGACCATTCAAAGTTTTCGTTGAAAACACCTCTGACAATAAAAACATTGGAAATTTCCACCCGCTTGCGCTGGCCAGGCTCATCAGCAAAATTTCCACCTCCTTCTCCGACATTATTCCTCAAGGTGGAGGGCGTATCTCTATTGTCTTCCCCTCCATTTCCACCGCCAACGATTTTCTAAACAATCGCTCCTTCTTCAATTCTAACGAGCTGAAAGCTTTCATTCCCCATAATACTCTATACAGAATTGGCGTTATTTCTGAAGTTCATCCTTCTTCCTCTGTTGAGAAAATTAAACAAGGGCTTGTTTCGTCTATCCCTGTAGTATCTATTCGTCACATCCTTCGCTCTTCCGATGGAACTAAAGTTCCCACCCGAAGTGTCGAATTAAAATTTGTCAAATCCTCTCTCCCTGAGTTTGTATCCATTTACAAACTTCGTTTTATAGTGTCCCCAAGTATCCGTTCTCCCACCCAGTGCTCTAATTGTTTCCTTTTCGGGCATATTGCAAGCCATTGTCGCAGCTCTCTTCCTTCATGTTCCCATTGTTCCTCTAAACATTCTTCCTCCGATTGTACAAATTTCCAGGAGCCCCCATTTTGTCGAAACTGCAAAGGTAGTCACAGCGCTTCCGATCGAGCCTGTCCCGAATGGCATCGGCAGAAGGACATAAAAAGAATCATGGCTTTCGAGAACATCTGATCGGCTATGTGCTTTTAAATTACTGACGTCATTGGAATTTCTCGATTTTTGTATATATTTTCAATAGAACTCATTCAACCTTATTTTCAACTGTTCTATCATTTCCTCGGCCACAATAAATTTTATTTTCTCGTCGACTCTGCTTGAATAGTATTCCGATGATATATAAGTCAAATGCTTCCAGTGTGGTATCAGCGTTGCATAATTCGAAGTGGATTTCTCGGAATGGAGCCTACGTTATAGTTCAATAGTGTTCTGAGAATTCCGCTGGGAAAAATAGTATTATACGTGAGCATTCCTTCCTGCATGGAAAGGGTTTGTCACAACTCAATAAATGGCTCAGATACACGTGAGTGTAATACTGTCTATAATAGGATGACGGAGGACATCCTGCTAGCGCACATAGGCTTACAGATGGCGAGGAAGAGTGCACTGCAAGAATAGATCGAAGAGCCGGATGGTGGATCATATCTAAGGATTTTGTTTACTAGCTGTGGAGTACACTTGACACCCGTAACTGATTCTTGAACGAATTAACGATTTATATCAATATAGGAGCTTCGAATTTATGGTTACTTTCAGTGCAAACATTTTTATTTTTTATTAAAAATATACTATATATCGGAGAAACTTACGTTTGTCGTTTTAATTTCAGGGAAGTTCCTGTGGATGGCATCTGTAATGGAAGTCTGACCAGCAATCAGTTACCTATGCTCTTAAGTTCGCCATTAGTCGCAGGCGGCGTTGCCACACCGTTCACTGTAGCCGGATTACCGCCATATGAGCGAGCTCAGCAGTCGCCGGTGAATAATCTGATCCGATTCCCGCCTCAATTAGTCGAACCTGATCGATACGATCGTACGCCGACTAATTCCCCACATATGCTGGATGTTCAGCACGAAATGCAAGCCATTTATGACCAAGTAAGTAGAATCCTATTTTTACCGTTTTCGGTTTTCAAAGATGTTTACTCAATGGATTTGAGAGAAATCTCGAATTATGGTTTAGATGATAATAGTAATTGTGCATTTTAAATAGCGCAGTTTCATTCACTTAGGTGAGAAAAAATATTTTATCTGGCAATTCTAGAAACTTTACACCCAGGTCCAGAGTCGACAAAAATGATGTGAAAAAATGACGGTTTACAATAAAAAAAATTTAATTTATTCGTAAATTGAAATTTATTTAATAGTATAAAATTTAGAGACATTTTCTAATTCATATGAAAAGTAAGATACTAAATTTCTTTTAGTTTAATGTTTTAATAAGTGAAATATTTAAAAAAAAAAAAAAAAATACAAACTTTAAGATTTACTACAAAAATTTAATAAAAATGCGCTAAAAAGTAAAGGAAAATTGTTTAAATAAATTGAATATATTTCAAAGCAATATACACAAGCACAGAGTTAGTCGCTTTCTACAAATCAGGTATTAAAAACAACAAGAATATTTGATGCGGTTTTCTAATTGTTGTAATTTGAACTTATTATAGCGAGACTCTAATTAAGGAATGAATGCTGTTTAAGAATAATCATAAGATTCGCCCTTTAAAGTATATTTTACTGTATACGATGTATTATCTTTTCTATCGAGTAATTACTTTTTTAGTTTTTAATGCGTTTTTACTAAATTTTTAGAGTAAATCTTGAAATTGGTAACTTTATTTTTAAGAGACTTTTTATTTCATAATTTCTAATGTAAACATTTTTGAATCGTGATGTGAATAGACTAATTTTAAGCTACTCTCACGTATAAAGCTGCGAATTGGTTCGAGAATAATGTACAAGTTGCTTCAGGGATAAGCTTGTAAATCGTGTTGTGGGGTTTCAAGTTCATTATCTTCATTCGAATCTAAGTTTATAAAAACTAACATGCTTTAATTTACTTTCGCAATCATTACTCATTTCATTTCAAAATTTTGCATGTTCCCTATATTTTCCGTACATTGTAATGAAACTTTTTTGGCTTATTAAATTAAAAATGTATACCTATAAGGATTGCTTTTTTTTTTTAACATTATTTGATTACTGCTCAGTACTCACCGATACCCATCGGTATTTATATAGGACTACCACCGACCGGTATTAGTTTCCGATAAACAAAGAATCATCCGAATCGTTACAAACGGGCAAAATTTATACACCGTAATGTAAAAACATAATATATTTCCATCAGTGATAAGCTTGTAAATAACGCTATGAAGATTTCTAGTTCGTTTTTGTTTTATTCGATTCTAGATTTATCCGTAGGAATCAATATTGATAGTATTTTAAATTTTTTGTCTGGCTATATTAAAAATCAATTGTTTTTTTTTTTTTCATTTCACATCTCCTTCGTAAATAACACTGATAACATTTTAAATGTTAAGGGCGTTCGTTATATCATTCAAAAATTTCTCCGAAGGAACTCCCTTTTTCTCCTTATTTGATGATTGCTCAGTATACGTTTATCGACATTCATCGGTACTCGCATGGTATCACAACTGACCGGTACACTTTCGAATGAACGATAAATCATTAAAACTGGTTCATACCGGCAAAAGTTATGTGTGAAAAGACGTACTTGACGAACATTAATCCCCTTTTGTTAAAGTTGGTAATAACAAAGCGGGTCCTTTAAAATTTTCTTCTTTTTTTATTAAGTCAATTTATAAATTATAAAATAAAATGCGGCCGCTCCGGTTAAGTCCACGACTAAAACAAACAAAACTTCCCAACAATTATCTGCTTCGTTTGCGTCTATTTCTTCTGCTCCGAAAGACAATAATGCCGCCGATTCAGAATATCAACGAGTTCGTCGACATGGATATTTCGGCCGGTTCCATTAATAATGCTATCAGTAATTCTCCCCCTTTTCCCATCAAATTTAGCCTTACTGCTGCCACTCAACCCAATTACTACGTTGGTCAAATCGTCGTCTTGATCGAAAATTTGGAAAAAAAAATATCGCCTATTTACATTTCATGTCCTTAGCTAAAAAATTTCATAGTAGAGTTAGTAGCATCTCTCGCTAATCTCTCGCTCCGGTAGAAACTTAATTAAGCTAAATTTCGTGTCAACAACGGCAGCTAATCAATTTTTACTTTCCGACGACGTCCACGAAGATCTCAATATTCTATCCTTTATCTCCCAATCCCTTTTATTCCGATTTGGCCTAGTCAGTGATATCCCTGTCGATCTTTCGGGGGAAGAACTCTTTATCGTTACTGTTCTTCCGATATCCCGATCGCTAATATTCGTTATCTGTACAAACGACAGCTGGTAGCTCTCTTATTTCCCATCCCAGTTGTTGAATTCAAATTTATGAGCTCCATTCCCCCGTCCTCTATTATCTTTTACGATTCCTATCGAGTTAAGGTTGAACCTATATGATTCGTAAACCGAAACTATGTCGCAATTGCCTCCGTTTTGGTCACTCCAGTGCTTCATGCCACAGTAAAACTACTTGTCCTACTTGCGCCGATAGTCACTCTTCTTCAGAATGTCCCGTGGCTAAACAAAACAACCCCTCTTCGTACCTTTGCGTTCTCTGCGGCGTTAACCATTCGGCACTCGACGCTTCTTGTCCGACTTTTAAGGAGCAAATTAAAATTCACAGGATTATGAGTTTACAAAATGTCTCCTACTTCGAAGCCAGAAACATAAGTGAGGGCTCAATAGTCTCTCCTGCTTTTACCTTTGCTGAAGTTTCAATTAAATTATTAATTAAGTGATTTTCAATGCGATAATGTGCATACAAATAGGTGCAACAACCAGTTAAAATCTTACTTGCGAATCGGATATATAATTACTCTTTGTGATCAGTATTTTATATGGAATCAGATAATAATACTGTAGTGTGGTTAATTAGACATCTGGTTCGAATCTTGATCCTATAAATTAAGAATATAGTTAAATTCTTCTTGTGTTGAGTTAATGTCCGTAGTTACCGAGACCCAAAAAAATAAAAGTAAATAAATTTGCCTCAATGTATAAATCGAGGAATCGGTAAAAAAAAAAAATAAGTAAATATGATTTTAAACTAAAAATTAATTCCAGATATTGGGTCACTTCACATTTAAAAAGATGCAAAAATAGTAGATCCTCAAAGATCGGCTTTATGCACTAGAACCTTCCTCAGGAATCAGTATCCCCTGGCGAAAACTAGAACGAAATCGGTTCAACAGTTCCTAAGATTAACGCGCGCAGAGAGACAGACAGACAACGAATTACCAAAAATTATTTTATTTTATATATATGTAATATATTGTACATATGTACATATATGTATACATATTCCATTTTCTATCACGTTTAAAACAATGGTCATTTCGATCGGATTCAGTTAAAAACGATATCTCTTGTTAGTTCACTCGAAGAGATAATAGTTTTTTCCTTTTTTATTTTACTGAGAACCCCAACCAAGGCAACGGCCAGAAACAACGAAAAGTGTTAAAAATGAGAAAAAAGGTTTATACTTTAATATGTATGTAAATAGAAAAAATGAAGGCAGCTAACACCGGAATAACAGCTAATGAAGGAAAATCAAGGGTGTCTTAGGAGTAGACAATTAAACGCTACTGAAAACAAATGGATGTGGCCGGAGTCGCAAATAAAATTATGATCTGCAGGATTAAGAACTCAGTAGGCAGATGTAAGAAAGGAGAATCGAAGAAAAGAAGAAGGAAGACAGATGTGACTAAGATGAAGAGAAAGCGGTAGGAAAGGACAGGAACCGAGTTCGTGAAAAAGGATAACAAGTTAGATGTGATAATAAAAAGAATGAAGATTAGAAAAGAAAGAGTTATAATAACTCTAAAGTATTTAATCGAATTAGCGTCGTTGATATTTAGAAATCAACTTCCTTACGTTTTAATATCGAGGTTAGGTTGATCAAACCATATGTTCCGATTTTAGTGCGAACTCTATATATTTCAGTTTTTTAGCATTGCTTCTTAGCTATCCATTACTAGCCGCCTTTAAATCGGAATGTAAAACTTCAACTACCAAAGAACCGAAAAATGTAATTTGTCTTATAACTTTATTTTTCTCCTCCGAGAGAAAGGTTGTTTTTTTCGCATACATTTTTGTAATTTTTTTTTTATATGCCTCAAGCTGAAAATAATCTCTGTTTTATTCGATCTGTTCAACGAACTTCCAATTCGCTCGCGAATCTTTTTTAAATTTATTTTTTATTTATTTATATATATATATTCTTTATAGACAACAATTTCGTTTCTTTTCAGTTATGTTAAAAAAAAATAAAATAGAATAAAGAAATTATCAAATATAAACAAGGACAATAATTAGTAATTAATACGAGTAATAACCGATCGACAAAAATAAAAAAAGTTTGATAGAGTGTCGTTCGCCATGGTTGTCACTTATAATTCGATTTGACCTGAGCGCGGAGTAATGTAGCCTCGCCGGAGCGGTAATCCAGTAACCGTTGTGGGTGGATGCTGATGATGATCCCATCCCGATGGTTCTCCGAATGGAAAAGTAGTTCCTTCGGGTACTGTATCTACCACTCCCTAGTCATTTCCCTCGGTAATTAGAGGAATTTGTCTCACTTCATTTCTCAATTTAACAGCCTCTCTTTATTCGATTTATTACAAAAACATCAGATTATTTAAAATGAAAATATCATTTTTTGCACTGTCATTGATCATATTCTACTCAGTGGGTCTTAAAAAGGGATCTTATAGATGAATTAAGTAACTAAATAGAAGAAAGTACGGATTGTTTTTGTCACATCGATCATCGTAGAAAATTTCTATGTCGAAATAACCATAATGAATTTCAAAAGACCCAAAATAGGGAGGTTAAACCATTTTTTTATGCTTGATACCCTAAACTGACCTATACGTATTATAAAGAAAATATATTCAGGTAAACATATATCTTTAAATGGAAGAAAAAAAACCCTTAACCAATTAATATTACCGACTAAAACAATTGGCATTCAAATTGCAATATAGATTGAAATATCGTAGAAGTGTTATTACCTTTTTTTGTCTTCTTTCGTTTTTTACTTTCAGTTTATTCTATTATTATTTTTATTTATTTATTTATTCCTCTATTTCTATTTTTATTTTTTTACTGGAGCCCAAGTTGGCATTGTCTTCTAAACTTTCATTCGACATAATGCGACCTTGAAAAGACGCGCTTGACATATTTTTATTTTGATGCGTTGATAATGGGAGAGGAGGGGGGGGGGATCGCGAACGCAAATGAAAATAGAACTGGAAGAAAAGGATAGGAAAAGAAAAAAAATGGAAAATGAAAAGCTCGCAGATTGAATAATATGTAGTACAAATGAAAATGAAAATTTCGTTATAATTAGATACAAATGTTTGAAAATTATTAAAGTTTTAGCGTCTGCCGAATTAGCGGGGAGGAGTTCGCAAAGGGAAGCAAGAAAGAATGAGAGAAGATAAAATTTGGCATTTGTGCTGTTTCAAATGTAGGTGGATAATGCCGGGATGGAAATGAAGGATAATTGACAGACGGCCAACTGGTAACTAAAACATATTTGGACCTTCTCCAACTAAACGAACGCATACTAATAATAAAAAACTGCCAGAACACTGTTTAGCGATAAAATCTTCGCGAGCAACAAACGGAAAATAAGAAATCATTGCATATTCCCTAATAACCGTAGTCGTTATTGTTGCTCTTGTCGCTGTTGTTTAGTAATTTCTTATACTAAAACCGTTCCGACAAATACAATTGCACAATATTTTCGACGTTAGCTGTAATCAATTTTTTTTCTGGTCGTATTTTTCGTTGTTTTTTTGAAAATATAAATCGACAGCATTGGCTCGCATTAAGAGATATAAACCTACTGAAATATTATAAGCTTTATTATTTAAATAACGTGTAAAATTTAAAGTAGGATCAGGAGCAGATAGTAATACTGATGTTGATATGAAAACGATTTCGATTTTAGCCAGAATTAAATAAAAGTTTTAAAAATTTTGAAACTTTTCGCCGCTTTGAAGCGGAAAGGGGGAAAAAGAATTAAAGTATAGATAAACATTCTGTTACAATTGTCTACACAACATCTGGTTCTTAGAAGTTATTTAAGATACAACATTAAAACCACTTAATATCTGTCAATTAATACGCGTGTAAAATTAAATATTAGACTTGATACGTCTTTTTTATTATTTACTAGTTCCTAATGCAGTAACCTAAGTGTTTATACCTAGCGTGGAAGTAAAGTATACGTATTTTTCGAACATAAATTGACAACTATTTTCTAATCTTTCGCAGATACACTTCGGCGTCTTAAACACTTCAGTTGTTACTAGCAATAAATGAAAAATTGTTAAAGTAAGTACAACTGTCTGTTTGTTTAGAATTATTTATATAGTCTTTCCACCTGTTCCTTCAGAATTATTTGTCGGCTATGCCTCACTATGTGTGTTTTTATTTTCTTTCATTTCCTTTAGGTAAGTTCTTTGCGGCGATTAGCTGAATTTCGAGCAATAAACTACATTCAATTTTCCCAATGAGAACAAACTGATTAAACAAGTAAATCAGATCAAAAAAAAAAAATTCTTATTAAATGTCATTAATTATTTTCTCTACCTTACAATTAGTATCGTAAATGAAACTATTAGCAACTACATACCTACTGCTGGATTTCACCGCATTCGTCTTTGTAGTATTTATTTCTTTTACAAAGCTTCTTTTGGTATTTAAACGTTGGTGTTCTTTTACGGTTTTACATTTTTTTCTCTCATTAATTAGTTGAAAGGTTTGTTTATAGATCCGGAATTCACGCTGTGGGGAGGGGGGGGGGGATTTGAGTATTTTGTTGCATTTCTAAATCTATTTCTTTCTAGATTATGTTTTTAAAAGCCCGGCCATAATTCTTCTGAAGACTGATTCTGAGTATTACCTAATCTACATTCTTTTAATATACCTGAAAGTGCATTTAAATTCTTAATTTTTAATCGTCTTCTTCTACATTTGCCAGCAAAAATTTTAAATTTCAGTTCTATTTTAATATGTGTGGTCTGACAAGCAGAGGTCACGGAACTGCGGGTCACCGACTTTAATAAAATTTTGCAGATCGATAGAAGACCATGATGTAAAATATTAGAATGCACCTTTTTGATTTACACGAGAAATTAAAATTTTTAGAAGCCGCATTTAACGGATAATATAACAATAGCCGTTTAGACAAAAATGTGCAATAAATTACAGATTATGTTTATTTACTTTGTACAAATGGTTCGAAAGAATGATTATTCCAAAATGAAGTATATTATCCAAAAAAAATTATTAAAAAGATAATATAATTGTTTTAAAAATTTTATAAAAATGTAAATACGTTATTTATTATATTTATATAGTATAAAAAACAATTCATAACGAACTTGTTTTTCGTAATGCAGTGGTAAATGTATTGTCTGATTGTACAACTTTGAAAATAAAGTTTAGATTCGAATCCCCCGGGTGTCACATATAAAATTTTAGTCTTAAATTTGTAATTATTAATTCTTATTATCGAATTACTTTAATTCTTTATACATAACTATATAAATATAATTAAACATTTTTAAACATTTCAACTGTTTTTTAATTTTTTTATTAATACATGTGCAGTATATATACGCACAAGCGGTAATATAAAAAATGATTAATGAGCATTAAATTCAGCTGTGCCTTTAATATCTTTAGTGATGGTTTGCAGCAAAATCTTATTGCAGAAAAAAAAAACTAACTGCAATTTCGGCAGAAGCAAAATTAATAGGAAAGAATCTTTTAAATAATTCATTCTTTTGGACACCATCAATAATTATCACCTACCTTCACGGGCGTCGCCAAGATGGGGGGGGCAGTTGTCCCCCTTGGAGTCTTGAAAATTTTTTATCGACTGACCATGATGAGTATTCATAGACACGTAATCATGGACAATGTGGAAGACTTTTATAATAAAGTAGTAGAACAATTTGCCAGAAACCCACGAAATTAAGATTTTATTCTTGTTTAATAAAATATCAAGCCTTCATAAATTATAAATTTTATTTTTCCTATAACTCATATCTTGTTTCTATCATCTTGCCCTGCTGGCTCATCGGCTGGCGACTAATCTTGTCCCCTCTGGATCATTGGCTGGCGACGCCCTTGCCTACTCTCTCTACGATGCTAAACTACACGTGGTTTTCCTCTAGACTTTCAGATAAACGTGAAATATTTTCAGACGTAAACGAAATTTCTTTTTCAAATAAAAAAAATTTAAAAAACTTTGTTCTTGTGGTAATAATTCATTTATATGTTGTAGTAAATGTCGCAGGAATTGCTGTTCTATTTTTTTTTATGATTTATATCACCCCAAATTATGTAAGTAAAGATTAAGTTTGTAGCATTTTAATTATAATTAATATTCATTAACACTCTTATTTTATATGTAGATGAGTACATTTGTTTATATACATATTTTTTATTTATATATATATATATATATATATATATATATATGTATATATATATATATATACAGTCACACCATGTGTTTATCGTATATAGAAATGTTAACAATAAAAAATTGAAAATATTTATTTTTTATTTTTTTATTTCATTGACCTGTCTTTCGTCTTATTATGTTTATATAGTTATGTATAAATAATTTAAATAATTAGGTAATAAGAATTAATAATTTAAAAAAAAAGATCAAAAATTTTATGTGACATGGGGTGGCGGATTTGAACCCAAACCTTATGTTAAATTTTTACAAATAGGCATTACTTTTATCACTACATCACAAAACAAGTTCGTTGCAGTCATTTTTTTTATATTGTGTGAATTAAAATTTTTATCAAATTTAAAATTGATTTTTTAAAAATTGTTATATTATCTTTTTAATCATCTTTTTGGATAATATACTTCATTTTGGAATAATCATTCTTTCGAACCATTTCTACAAGTAAACATAATCTATAATTTATTGCTAATTTTTGTCTAAACAGCTATATTTATATTATCCGTTAAATGCGGCTTCTAAAAATTTAAATTTCTCGCGTAAATCAAAAAGGTGCCTTCTATTATTTCACACAGTTTCATATACTCATGGTCTTCTATCGATCTTCAAAATCGGTGACCCGCAGGTCGTTACCTCTCCTTGTGAGCCATTTGCGGCCCTACGCTATGTTAGTTAATATTTTAATATTTTGTTTTTAAACTCTTTTTGATCAGACAGTAATCAGTTTGTTTTCTGAAACGATCTCCTAGTATGATCCAAATACATGCATGACATTGAGATTACTGAAGCCGTCAAACGAATTGTCTTGTTTGATTTTTTTCATATAAAATTTCCCTTTATGGTCTTGCATAACTATCTATTACATTTATTACCTACTTTTGTGTTTCCATCTCTTGTCACATAATAGTGTTATTTCTTTGTTCGGAAGACTATCTGTTGTTTATTCTGTTTCTGTAATACAAAGAAACTTGAATAAATAACTAGCACGGGTTGAATTCAAGCGCGGATTTAGGGGGGAGGTCATGAGGGTCAGTGTAACTTTTTTTTAAATTATAACTTTGCTTCTTACTAAAAATCTTACACTAAGATGAAAGAATGGTGTGAATGAAGACTAGAGTTTTATGTAATCTGTTACTTGTGAAAAAATATTATTGTTTAATTATTAATATTTATCAATTAATGAGTAAGGCAAATATTCTTCAACTGGTTATTGCTAATCATGGTTTATTTAATGTAAGTTCAATCAATTATTTAACATGATTTTGAATGATATTATTTTCTGATTGAGAAAAAAAAATAAATATTTGAAGAAAATTAATTCAATTATCAATTGAATAAAATCATGTTTAACAATTATTCAAATAATTAGCAATTGATTTCTTAAACTTCTTTATTAATTTTTGTTTTCATTACATTTATTAATTTTTTAAGCGCAAATAATGTTTTATTTCCAGTTGTAAAAATTGATCATTCTAATATTTATCCAATTATAAGATCTGATTTTCTTCATTCAATTTCTTAATTTAAAAATTTTTCAAGAATAATTATAAATATTTTTTTCAAGATTAATACTTTTTTATAATTACGTAATTGAAATAATACGAATTTTATAACTAGAAATACTTTTCATTTATAATTTATTACAAATTTTAAGAAAATAAAATTTTTTACTGGTTCAGGAAAGTTAAAAAATTTTTGTCTTTCACAAAAACAAAGAACAGAAGATTAGAATTTATCATTTAACATTATATTATAAAGTTTTTAATGCATATATATTTTTTTTTCTAAGCAATGTAATTGCCTTTCAATTTATTTTACCCTATCACTACTTTTCAATTATCGTAAGAAGATATATTTCTCTTTTTATTATTTATAATATGTTCAATGTATAGGCTCTGAGAAACTTCAGTCTCTGACCCCCCTCAAACATTAACTCTAGATTGGCGCCTGGTTGGATTTACAATCTTACCGATACAATTTTTTCATCTTTTTAATGATCATCCAGAGACCATATTGTTTAACTTATCCGGCATCCATACCGCGACATCGTGTTACCCGAGCAGTACACTCTGTTTTCGAGTATCCTGGCTACTTGTAATGAGTCTCAATTATACCATATATTCCAGTCTTTGATCGTTCGAATTCAATCATTGGTATATTTTCTTTTCATGTGTACAGAAGGGTCTTGACATGCCTCGAAATATTGTTCCTTTATTCTCGTTATATTTCCGTGAGATTTGTGATTTCTCTTACCATTTGACTGATTGCATATTTCGCAAACTGGTCCCGGACACACGGGGACCAGTTGTCAACCGGATCACAAAACATAATTCGGTTGTAACTATATACTTCACAGTTTTCTCGCGGCAAAGCGGTTTCCCATATTTCCTGCGCGATTAACTATACTACCCAAAATGTCTGATTTTAAGGCGCTGCAAATCTGTTAACTATTCGTGTTGAATAAAAGACTTCCCGATAAAATTTTCAATTTGATTGGCGGGAACCCTTAATTGTAAACATGAATAGTTGGAAGTACGAAAATTCTATCAAAATATTTTATTATACGAAAGCCAACAAGCAGAATTTTCGAAACATCGATATACTTTAAATTTACACCCTCTACCCTAGTGGTACACTAAAACGATGATGATGCTACACTGCTGTGAAACTTAAGAAAACAGGAAAAGTTATACCGTAACTATACACATGTATGACTGATAATTCATGCTGTGTAAAAAGCGATGATATATAACAGCTTTGTAATAATTAAATTCTCCAACAGATTTCATTTTTTCCCGGGCATAACAAATGACCGGTCTTCAGCAAACCGTCTCATCTGATTTATTATATATTTGAAATCTGTCTTGTATTACATTTTTTGTAAATAAAAAAATTTCTTATTTTATAATTTATCTCACGGCGATTAAACACCATTAAAAACGCCTCTCGGGGAACTGGAGCCACCTTCTGTAGTACGTAGCCAATTGACTACCTTTGGTGCCAGGTCATTGGTAGCAAAAAGTAAACAACAAGCGTGGAATGCGGAATGGTCTGCTGACTTGGTACTGATTGGGTATGCTATAGTGAAACTCTATCTACAAAAGCGGAGGGATCACATTTTCTACAAATTCATCGTAGCAAATAATATCGTGTAAGCCTACATGATATTGTATTTATTGACATGGAAAGGGTACTTTGAGCAGGAAATTTACAGTGGATATACTGAAATTGATTTCAGCGGCATGATGCAAAAAGCAAAGAAAAACAAAAAACGATGGCACAAAAATTTAAAAAACAACAAATTAAACTAACATAATAGGAAAAGAAATAAAACAGGGATGTGCAGGCTGTTAACATTTTTTTTTCACATATGTATGTACAATGGCGTGCCAATATTTCACAACAAGCGAGGGCAAAAACATAAATCACCCCTATACATAGAGAAGCCTATATATATTCACACACGCAACTACATATTTGAAGAGCGCTAGAGTTACTAGAAATGCTTCATACTAGTCTACATAATTAACGATATTTGTTAAAATAAATATTTTGCGTACAAATTTTTCATATTGTAAAAAATTATGTATAATGAAAAAGCATATAGAACTAAAAATAAAAAGTGAAAGAAAATGTGATTAACGTATTTGAAATCAGCATAAGTTTTATTTACCCACTTTTCGTTTAATTTTCTTGGATTTGTATTAAATAACTGTTATATACACTGGTATAATATACATTTTTCTGAGGGGGCGTCACCCCGCAGTTTTTCTGTCGCAGTTGTTCCCCCATTTGGCACGCCACTGTGTATATATCAAAAAAATCATCGAAGAATTTACGTTGAAAGAAATAATAAAATAGGTAAACACAGCAGTTAGTACGAATATTAGAATGCGTAATAGGCTAAAACGGATGATTGTGACTAAAAGATGAAATAATTTGATTAGCCGTAAAATTTGATTTTCAATAACTGAAAATCACTTTTGCCATTAAAAAACGTCATTAATTGAAGGAAACTTTTTATACATATGGGGCTATAATCGGAAACACAATCGACATAAAAAAATCGAATCTTTCGAAATGCCCGAAGTAAGAATTTAGAAAATAACGAAAAGGGAAACAACAGCTTACACAAATAACATGTATGTTTAAAAAAGATGGTCGCAAAAAAAAAAAATTCTAAAAATCTATCCACCGCTGTCGATGGGAACTGAGAAAAACAAAAAAACGGTTTAAAACTCAATAATCATCTGGCAGCGGATAAAATCGAACTAAATTGCAGGTAATACAGAGCGGATTTCGAATATGGATTGGAAAAGAACACATTGCATGGCAAGATATTAAATACAATTAGTCCGAGCAAAATAGACAAAAAACACGTTCGTTTGATGAAATTCTTATAACCTGGACTTCTTGCACTTAAAATTTAGTTAAAAATCAGTGGAATACAACCCTAAATTTGTGAGTATGTGGGAGGTGTGGAACCATTGTTTATATCGAGTTAAAAAAAGAAAAAGTATTTTTAGTTTTTTGCGATTATCGCGGTAAATAAGCCTCAAATCGACATGAGGTATACTTGTCGATTTTGTTCCCGAGTAAATTTTACATAAGGATAGGCTATTGCGAAAATTCGAAAAAATTATTTAACACTGCAAAATTATCGATGAAAATAAAAAAAGGCAAAAAGTGCAAATTATTGGCATTCTGTCAATTTTCCTCAAAACTCAATGAAACTTTCGGAAAATGTAGCTCTTGGGGCGCTTAAAATAGGTACCCAAGCCGAACTCTCGATAACAATATGGCGGCCTATTGCAAAATTGTAAATTTGAAAACGCGATTGCGTATAACTTCGGTCCAGAGGTAGCTAGCGATATGAGACAAAAAGTAATCGAAAGGTAATTACAATACTTACGCCCTTTTCAAATTGCAGATTTTTAAATTAACAAATGGCTAATTTACACGATTTTTCCTTTCAGTTGAAGTTTTTTGAAATTTTCATTAACGTCATCAGGAAGAAGGAAAAAAAAAATACGCAAAATGAAAAAAAAATCGTTTTCGTAGGCGCATTCTAAGCCACGCAATCTATTTTGCAAACTAAGGACTTCGAGAAGCTGTGCGTGACGTCAGAGCGTACCCCTCTCTCGACCACTTAAAGCCAAGTGTTAATTTAAAAATCTGAAACTTGAAGAGGACGTCAATTACCTTTCGATTACTTTGTGTCTCATATCGCTAGTTACCTCTGGGCCGAAGTTATAGGCAATCGCGTTTTCAAATTTACAATTTTGCAATAAGCCGCCATATTGTTATCGAGAGTTCGGCTAGGGTACCTATTTTAAGCACCCCAAGAGCTACATTTTCCAAAAGTTTCATTGAGTTTTGAGGAAAATTGACGGAATGGCAACAATTTGAACTTTTTGCCTTTTTTTTTTCAATAATTTTGCAATGTTAAATAATTTTTTCGAATTTTCGCAATAACCTATCCTTGTGTAAAATTTACTCGGGAACAAAATCGACAAGTACATCTCATGTCGATTTGGGGCTTATTTACCGCGATAATCGCAAAAAAACTAAAATAAAAATACTTTTTTTTTTTTTTTTTAACTCGATATAAACAATGGTTCCGCACCTTCCACATACTCACAAATTTAGGGTTGCATTCCACTGATTTTTAACTAAATTTCAAGCCCAAGAAGTCCAAGTTATAAGAATTTCCAAATTCAAAAAAAAGGAAGAAAGCTGTCCAGGACGAATTTTAACAATGTATATATAGATATATTTTTTTCTTATATAATATTTATTATGGAATATCAATATTTTTTCGTCTAGTTCACCATCGATTGAGTGCGGACACATTTTCATGCAGCTTTCTAGATTTCTGAGAGACATCATCTTTAAATATCAATATTTTCGAAATAAGTCTAGAAATTAAGGAAAGCAAAAGCTAGGCCAAAGTAAATATATAATGAATAAGTAAATGAATGATACGTGTAGTACCGCGTAAATAATACAAAATAAATAATCCATATCAAAAAACTTCGTTTTCTTACCGGATGGTAAACAATTAAAACATTTCATTCGTTCTAAAAATAATATGGCGGCCTCGTTTTTAAAATTTTAAATAAACTATATTACCACGAATAGTTTAAGCGGAAATGCAAATGTAATGTGAAGTTTTGCAAGGAGAAAGAAAGGAGAATACGTTTTTAACCTAAGAAAAAATTGCGAATAATATTCTTCGTCCAAGAACTGATCTAAGGGTGAACGAACTGGGCGGTATTCCAAAGCGGCAAATTTTAGGGACTATAAATTAGGTACAAACACAAAGTAACTGTTTGTCTGAAAATTTTGTTCACGCAATCAAGTATGGTTTTAATATTCTTCTATTTAGCGTAAACATAGCCGCTAATAAGAAATTTTTCCCGAATGGAAAATAGAAGACGATGTGCCACAAAATAAATCTATGAGATACATATAGTCAATTATGTTTTTTTGGTGTTGTTTGTTCAATTTTCCACACGTTCCTTTCGTCATCAGTTTTCTGACCTAGTGACTGTGAATGAACTTTTTTTTTTTTAAACCTTCCGGGCTCGTAGAAAGGAAAGAAATCGGTTATATTTCAATCCGATCAGAAATTTTTGATAAAAAGGAACCAATAGCAGGAATAACTAGTGGAAAAGGAAAAAACAGGATATAAGAAGCACAATAAGGAGTAGGAAGCCTAAGTCTCAACAAATAAGAATACAAAGCAGAACGCTTCGCACAAAAAACAGATAAACACTGGAAAAACATATGATCGAAGTCGCAAATAACTGCATCATCAGAATGGAGAGGACAATGGCTGTGAATAAATGAAGGCAATAAGTAAATATTATCTGAGAGTTTTTTTTGGCCTCCTATAAATACCATTATCCCAATACTATCCGATTGCTCCCACATGATCCCAGCAAATGGTTTATTTTTTTTTCCTCCACTTTTCCAACACATTCATGCACTTTTCCACTCCTACTGTTGTTTTTGAAAGTGTATTCTTGTGAATTTTATTATTTTTGTTTCCGTTTTTGAGTTTTATTTGCAAATATGAGAAAAGCAAATTAACTTATTTTAAAGGAATTATGATGCGAAATCAGAAGCAAACGGAAAAGAAACATTGATGAATTTAAAACTCTAGTTCTTAATACGGAAAATATAGATGAAAACTTTTGCGTGATGATATTTTCCTTGTAATTTCTATACCTATTCATTATTGTTTTTATTGAATTTTAAGCAAACCATAAATAGTAATACTGTTGTAATTTTACTACTCGAAATTTTTATTTTTTGTATCTATCGTAGTAAATTCAATTTCACAAAAAGTAACATCTAATTTTTGGATTGTATATGATCTACGAATTTTCTGTGCCTGAGAAAGTATTTTCGAGTTGTTTTTTTTTTTATATCTCTAAAAACAACTTAGCCAAGATTAATGAAACTTAGTAGGTATAAATATGTAAAAACATATAGCTCAGCACTAAATTTTTTCAGAATTAATTAAACGGTCATTTAACGTTAAGGTTTTTTCATTTCTATAGTCACACAATTTTAAAAATTTTAGTGAAACAAAAGAAATTATGCGGGAACATTTCGTGCTAAATTCTGCCAAATTCTAGAAAATTAGGAATTTCAAAATTAGTCATAATGCTGAATTTATACAAAATTTATGTACACATTTTTTGACTGTTCACCATAGATGGAAGAAAGAGAAGAAAAATATACATGAATCACCTAAAACAGGATGAAAGAAACTTTCTTGCTACAAGGTACAAATTTATTTGCGTTAATCTTAGTTGTTGATTTTATCGCTTTTATCCCGTATTCTTGTTTAGTTTAGGATTATTTTCTTTATTACCGCTCTTATTGATTGATACGTTTCTATGAAAACACTTTCTCGGTACCACGCAAGTTTTTGAGCGAACAAAACGCTCCAAAAAAATATATATGCATTTTTTTTTTTTTTTTTTTGAAAAAAATTTAAAATATAAATTGTAAATAACTACATGTCCGAAGGTTCGTTATAGCATACATTTCAGGCAGGCTG
Organism: Icerya purchasi; assembly: GCA_039619475.1. NCBI lineage: Eukaryota > Metazoa > Arthropoda > Insecta > Hemiptera > Monophlebidae > Icerya > Icerya purchasi. The sequence goes on along the minus strand of CM077115.1, from coordinate 290,671,052 downwards.
TGATGTACGAAAAGCGGAATACGAACGAGAAACATAATTAAAAATAGTACACGGAAAGTTTTATTGGAAAAAAAAAACATAAATAATTGGACACAAATCTGTATTTTAGAACGATATAATGATATTTATACTACTCCGAAATTATGAATATTTCTGCACATGATCTATTTGAGAGAATTACAAAATTTCGTCAATTATCGCGTAGTAAATCGAAACTGTTTAGTTTTGTTTCACAAAGCTTAGCGTGAAACATTAATTTAAGCAGTAGCAAAAAAATATTGTAAAATTTCTACAGTTTATTAACCTTTAGCCGAAAAAATTTTTTCTTTTAGCAATTTGAAAGTTGTATTATTTTGGATAATATCCAAACAATTTTATATTTCATTGGAAGCGCTGATGCGGTTTAAAATAAATGCGAGTTACAAGCTGCTGGCCAGTTTGTTTCAACTTTATCCGTTATTTTTTATGGCAACAAAAATTTAAAACAAGAGAAGAAAACATGGAAATTATTTACACAAAAACAGTACTTCAGAATTTGTCTGAAAATAATTTCTGCAGTATGAAATGGATTATTGTAAATGTAAAGGAAATCGGTTAAACAGGCGCTATTTTACAAATGGTAGTTCTGAAGTCTGTTTCATTATGACATATTTAATAATAAAAAAATGTTTAGAATTAGATTCTACTGAAAGAAACATTTTAAAAGAAAATTCTAATTTAAAGAAAAAACAATAAATTAAGCGTATAATTGCACATTTAACAAATTTATTCATTTTTTCAGTCATTATTAATGTTATCAAAAATAGAAAGATTAAGTTTTCTTCATACATCTCGCGATTTGAAGTATTAAAAAGTATTAAAATAAATAAAGTTACGAAAAGGGCAAAAAACCTGAAATGAAATATAATAATATGCTTACCGGCAGGAACGCTTTTGAGTCTAGTCCATCATAAGCTAAAAGTGGAAACTCCTGAAGGAATATATTGAAAGAAACAAGTTGATTATATATATATATATATATATATATATATATATATGTACATATTCAAAACAGATTTGAATATGTGGGAAGTTCTAAAGTGTGATAATAAACAGAATTATAAGTACAAGGACAATTTTAAAAAGACAAAGTTGAAAAAAAAAGAGAAATTATTAATGATGTTTAAAATGAATAAAAATACATTTATTCTAGTAACGTGTTCGGGCTCAGCTCATCTTCAGCTAGAAAACCAAAAGAAATAGAACGGACCGAGGATCATGTGTAACAGATGGATTCTGAAAACATGAACATAGAATTCAATTTATCTAACATTAACCTCATTTTTATTATTTCTTTTTTAGCGTGTGTTGTAGTTTTATTAATTAAGATAGTTATTCTTTTCTTTTTTTTTTTTTTAATTTTCCATAATGGATTATGTAGCAAATTGCTTCTAAAGTTCTATTCTTAAATTTAAATGAAATAAAACTATTAATAATTTCTACTTTAATAAAATATACTTAAACGTGATGTTAGGGCTTAAATAAATAATAACTTTCTTGTGTAACAAAACTAAAATACAAGCGGAAAACTAATAAGTACTTGAAATAAATGAAAAAAAGTTTAAACTAAAAAATAAAAAAAATAATAATAAAATTTAACATTAAATTGTCCATTTTAGTTCTAGTCTGTCTATTTTAAAATTTTCCTTTTCCTTCTAACTCCATTTATTAGCACATGTTATAAATACCCGTATATTCAAATCTGTTTATTTCCCACCTCTTTCAACTCATTGATCTTCAATATTATCCTTGTCCTTCTAATTCCGCTTACTATCACATGTTAGAAATCCCTACGTATCTGAATATTTGCTTTCGCCTTTCAATATACCCCAAGAAATTTCCACTTTTACCCGATAATGATGGGCGAAACCCAAAAATGTTCTTGCAAATAAGCATATCGTTACATATTGTTTTTGTTCGTTTGCAATTTTCGTAATTATATTTATTATAATCACCTCAGCTTTTTTCTTTATATAGGGGAATAGTCCACGCTTATTTAGAAAACGAATTCTTTACAACTCATATAGTTTTATGTTCTCAATTAAATGGTACATATTGCGACATATCAATCAAATCGGTTTGCCATAAATCGATACATTGTGTCTGATATCGTTTTCACTCGAGTTTACGATGTAATTTTAATTAAAACAATCGTCATCGGCGTGTTGGACTAGTATCGTTAAAAACATATCATTTAATGCATAATATTACGCCGGAATTTAATATGTTGCATATTACTATTTTTCAGCTTTAAAATATATTAGATTATTACACAGTGAATGATGTAGAAGGATATCTACAAGAGCATTTATATGATAGTATTATTATAAAAGGTGGTGAAAGAATGTTAAATTGCGTTAACATTACATTTTTTTTATTTATTTTACCACCGCAAAACCATCTACCAACAGGTTTTTGTAATGTACGGAATTGATTATTGCCCTCTATCCTGTGGCTGTGCCTCTAAATTTCTTCTTTACAAGCTGGATATTATCCAAAATTGCTGCCTCCTGCATGACTGTCTTGGTTCTCTTAAATTTTTCCCTGACGTTTGTGTGAAATTTCCGTGCCCTGGGTAATCGACTGTCGTAAAGTTATATATTTGCCTTAAGGGGGGGGGGGGGGATAACGGGTCTAAAAAAAACAGTTTTTTGCGTGTATTTTTTAAAGAGATTGTTAAAGTTATTTCATTAAAGTTTTTTGCACATAGTTATATGACATTTGAAGAACATTCAGTAATTTTTTCGTCAAAAAATATTCATAAACAAGCCAGTGGGAGCAAACTGACGAAGGCAATTTAAAAAAAAAATACGTTTTGCGGTGTCCACGATAACTCGTTACAAAATCATCCGAAACACAAATAGTTGGAAAAAAATGATTAATTTAGAAGTAAATCTAGGTCGCAACGTTGTCCTTTTATTTTTCAATTTTTGGCGGTCGGTTGAAGTCAAAACCACGATATTTACCCTAAAAATGACGCCATTTGTAAAATCGGTCTCAAGCGAAAAAAAAAGAAAGAAGAACGTCGCGACCTAGTAAAATATGTATTGTAAAACTGTGTTTAACATGAATCGGATCGGTTCAGAAGTTTTTGAGATATCGTGTCCACCAACTTCAATAAAGTCGTTTCGAGAAAAACGCGTTTAAAGTTTCAAACTATGAAAATTGGAAGATAATTTTGATTTTCCTCACTTAAGCTGAATCGTCGATGCCAACACCATAAAGCAAGGTACCTGCTGCACTCACAATGTCCAAGGCTTCCTTTTGCACCATTCTTTCCATTATTCTCTAGCCTCTTTTGTCTGAAGCGCAGCTTTTTGTTCGGCTTTTTGAATTCGCGTTTCATCGGCTGTTTGAACGTACTGATGAGCATTTGGGCCGATGCTGATTTTCATCTCTTATAGGAAAGCTAGTAATGTAAAATTTCCTTCACTGAAAATGCATCCAGCTACATTTGCTGCAATTTTTACTAGAATAGGGCTACTAGATAAAATTTTTGGAGTGATCTTTCATATAAGTTGATTTAGGCTTTCGTTATTGTTTTGGGTAAATCCACCAACATATCGCTCTAAAAGCTCATCTATGCTTAAATCTTCATAAATTGGCTTGATTGCTTTTGTTAGATCATCCGGAAAAGGTTCATAATCGTGCTGGAAATTTTCTACTCCCGTAGTGGCCAAAGTTTTTTGATAAACGCACCACAAGTCAGCGCCGACTGGACACATACGGTGCTGTGGATTTTTGTTCGTTGATTTATAATGGAAAAAAGTCGTCCAAATCTCATCTTTCATTTTTTACATTGAATCACAATTTCTTCTGATTGCTAATCTACACGTTAATTCATCAATTGTTTTACCAGTAAGTTTTCCTATTTCAGAGAGACTTCAGCTTCTTCTAGTTTGTCCCGCCTTTTTTCCGGTTTTTATTTCTGTCTCTGCTGTTTTGTTTTTTACAAGATCACGTGGCCGTTTGTCCATAATTTTTTGAACGTGGCCAACGCATTCTTTTTTATTTATTACAAAGTCTTTGCCATATGGATGGGATTGAATTACACCGGTGTACGTTTTACTATCACCGTCACCGATGTAATTTTTATAATTGACGTCGTACTTTTCCTGCGATCGTTGAAACATTTCTTTTATTGCTGATACTTCCATGTTTCCTGCAGGTCCAATGTGATTTGCTTCACATTTACCACGTTCCACGTGCTTGGCATGCCATTCTTCAAATTCCATTGTATTTAATTTTTTCTCCCAAGTTTTGACAGTGTCCACTTTTAACGCAAATATCTATAACTTTTCCAGTGTAATATCCTATTAATGAAGAAACACCATATAACAAAGAGAAACTTCGCTTTCACCAGGTGCCATCACCGGCTAGACCGTTTGAAAGAGAAGGAAGCAGCTGCTCCGATTACCTGCCTGCCGCTCTCGACCGGCGTAAAAGGGATGGAGCGCGCAGCTTATTATCTTAACGAGTTTTACTCTAAATGACCTGAGGTTTTGGGAAAATATTTCTAAGAATTTGTACTTTTATATGAAAATTTTTCAGGAAAACGGATTTTTCAAAGTGGTTATCCCATACCCCTTTCCCCCCCTAAAGGGAATTTTAATTGTAATTTATATGCAAAATTTGAAGTTTACGAGAGTCAGACCGTTTCTGAATTATGGAATTTTATTTCATTTTTTTTTTTCTTTTTCGTTTCTAAACCACCTTATTAAGATTTCCCGTAATTAACATGCGTTCAAAATGGTAAAAATAGACAATGAACATACTAAATAACATTAACTGAAAAATAAAATACGTAGAAAGGAACTGGCCCCAGTATTCTCCTTAGATTCATTAGGCTTTGTACAACATTATGAACCTCAACTTCACAATTCCCGGCGCCCTGTCAAGGGACTTACTTTACTTTACTTACTTAATATGAAAAATAAAAAAAAGCCAGCAAAATAAATTTTCCTAGACTGGTTTTAAACTTTAATAAAGTGTGTTAACAAAAATCTTTTTCGGTTCACCTTTTCCTTTCCTTCCTTGAATTTTTCTTTCTGTTAAGTAATCCACTTTGTCGCAGAACATAACCTATTTAGATTAACCGTGCTATTTTTGCTTAATCTAGTAACGATCTTGCGTTTCGTGTTTAGAACTTCTTCATTCGTAAGCTTTTTTGTTCAGTTTATAATAACGACGCGTAAAGGTATAAAAAAAGAATTAAAATCCAAAAAAGTCTCATCGAACATTCGAGGTTCGTGTCATTCAGACTAAAAGCACAGTTTGCGCCTGAATGGTTTTTGATGGAGGTGAGATGGATCTAATAAACTGCAGCAGGCCGATTCGGTTGCTACATCATCTTCAATGAGAATCGCATAAGGACGAAACTTTTGTAGCGATGATATAGGAGCCAGACACAGTTGGCGCGATGATATGTTGGAGAAAGATATTTATATGGATTGTAATAACAAGGATATGTAAAATCGTCAACTGTCACATCTGTACGGAGATGAGAATACAAAAACAGTGTTCGTTAACTCAAACGATACTGTACACCGATCACCGGGTGGTCTTCAATTATTTAATTTCTAGTTGTTTGGCGCCATACTTAAAAGTATTTCTAAACGCTTCCGTGTATTAGCGAATAATTCTCTACGTTCGGTAAATAAAATTTTTACTTCTAGCCTTAATATTTTTGTTGATTGATGATACTGTAATCAATTCGATCGTGATGGCCAGGAAAAATCGCCTTTGATAATTTACTGACTCAAATGGCGATGAAACATTTAAAAACCTGAAATGAGAATACATTTAAATAACTTGTTTTTTTTTTCTTTTCTCTTTTATTTTCATTCATTTAAGAAAACAGAAGCAGAGTCTGCACTATTCCATCCGTTATTAGTCTACCTCAGAAGTTAAAAAATGTTAATTTATATTAAATTTATCCAGTTTATTTCTAAAGTTAACATGAACGTAATTATATTTACTTGGTATTAGATTTATTGCGGGCTTTAAGTGCATAAATATTGAGTAATCGAACAATGTTTGAAATTCATTTTTAGTAAGAAGTGTAAGGTCTCTTTATTCATTTCATAACTAATTTAAGCGAATTGTTACTTTTTTCAAAAACGTTTCCTATAGTGGGCAAAAGAGTTATTATTGCTCTATAGGCCCCTTAGGGTCCTTTTAATATTTTTTCATGACGACTTATTAAGCGGGTAGCACCCCAGTTTACAGTTTTTCCAAACTTCAAGAAATATTAAATTATCGATACAAGCCTGATATATTTTTAACAGTAGTTTCGGATTTGTTTCGTTAATTCATTTTATCAATCTATTATTTTGTCTAACCCATTAGATTTTTGGAGTTTAATGATTATTTCGCCGCTATCTATCCGAAATTCATGAGTTATGACCAACTCCCATATTTAAATAATTATAAATTAATGAAAAAAGCAACAAAAAAAAGAAAAAGAGGAGAAACCAATTTCCAATTTAAAAAGAAAACAAAATAATGAATCGATTTTTATACATTTTATAGTTTCCTCGTCTATTTCTCAAAAAAAAAAAAAAAAATCGTATTCCTAAGGACAGTTCTAAAAAGCATTGTTCTAAAAATAATCTTTGTATTTTTTAACGACAGAATATATTATACTCAGTGTGCTTAAGTAAATCATTCATAAATTCTCATGTAAAGTAATTGCAATTGAAGTTTGTTTAACAACGTATTAGCCAGTTCTTAGAATTTCAGCAGTCAAAAACTAACAATTTAAAAGATCACTTTGCTGCCGGCTTCTGGTTTAATCTGAAGCGAGATGGTCATCGATGATTAGGAAATAGACGAAGATAGCTACAAAACAGTACCGTTAAATATAGAACAGGATGACGATAACGCAACGCAGAGACTATCACGTACGTAAAAATTTGCGGCAATCATAATTACAAAACTGCGGATAAATTTCGTAGCAGAGTAAAGGGCGAGAAGGTAATGGATTCCTTGACTGCCAAACAAACAACGAAATCATCCAATGAGCTCGCTTGAGGTAGGTGGATGCTCTACAGCGACGATACACACACCGCGAAATAAAATTAACCAAATAGCACAGCAAAAAACGTAAAAAAAAGACTAGTTCGCGCTTGTTCTTGGATTTCCTTAGTTCTTTCACAGTTTTTTGTAGCTTATTTTTGTTTTTTTTGTTTTTTTTTTTGTTCTTTTAAATTTTCGCGTGTCTTTAAATCTCGTTAAAACTATTTCGGTCATCGTCGTGAGCTTCGTTTTAATCATATTTTCGGACTTATTCGATCGAATTCGTTTTCCGTTATTGTTTTGTTATTATTGTACTTCAAAAATTCGTTTAAAATGATGTTGTCCACACCGACCGCGAGAAAATTTCACAACGGAGTCGATGAAACGAAAGAGTCTGCGTTGCTTTGGGTACATGCAAAATAGTCTCATTTAATTTTTGTAATTTTTAACACCTTACAATATGTATTATTAGCGGAGTCGCGATTTCCAGTAATTATTTTACCAAGTCAGACGCTTAAAATTATGAAGCTGCAAAATGTTTTTCTTTTCTTTACTTTTTATTTTTAATTTATTTTTTCTTTGAATATAGGAAAAAAAAGTTGTTTAAGAGGTAATCTTAAGCTGCACCAAAACGATTTCTTCCGAGAAATGTAATCTATATTAGACGTGCGGGATTTTCTGAATTAAAATGCATTATGATTATTTATTGTCGTTTCTATGACTAATCGAAAAAAGGAGAAATTACGATCTAGTTGGTAGAATTCTTTTAAAATAGTCTTACTATAGTGGCTATTTGGAAGATTTCCACATAAGTAATGCGGTTTGATTAAGTTTCGACAAATTAAATTAAAATTAAATAGCGTCAACTCATCGCAACGTGATAGATTTTCATTTTGGATTTATTTCGAAAACTTATATATATATATGTAAAGAGAATAAGTATGTATTAGCGAATTTGGATCAGAAGCCATGTAGGACTCTTTTAAATTTATGTCACTAACGGTACAAATATTGTTTAAAATATTCCAGAGTACTATTTAAAAAAGGGGAAAAAAAAAAAGCAATTTTCTAGAAAGAAAAGAGGAAATTTTTATTTCTGAGAGATATTTTAAAGCATTAGAAAAACATTGAAAACTTGCCCATGTTAGTTTTTCTGGAATCCCCTTTACCCAGTTTAATTTCCTTTTTCTTCCCCCCCCCCCTGTATAAGGCCGATTTTATTACACCAAATTATATCTTTTGCAAAAGAGCAAGCGTAAAATTCTCAAAATGACAAATGCGAATATACACTTGACTACACAGAAGCAAACTCTATAAAGATGATATAATAAAATGATAAAACTAACGAGGAAGTTTATTTTAACAATGGTGAAACTTGACTCGAAATTAGAAATTATATTTGCTATATCTGACCGATCAATTAATCAATGCCGGAGTGTGGTGGTCGAATTGATTATTAATTCGATCGGGAAATCGCATTATGTCCGCCTAAATCAGTGTATGATAATTATTTGGAAAAGTTTTTTTTATACCCGCATTTTATCTGGGGTGGTGTTCATTATTAGGTCTAAAAAGGAAAATGACCTTCGAATATTCTGATGGCGTATGTGTTTAAAATTTATGTTTACAATCACATACGCGGGCAATTTTTTTAATGGTTTTATGTGTTGTTTTTTATACAGAGAAAAAGTTAAGCTATTACAACATTTTACTAAAAATTTTATTAATATATTTATTAGAAGTACTAGTAGGATTCAGAACTATCAAATGTGAAACTGATGATTAAAATTAAGAAATATAATAAACACCGACGATTCATGGTGTACAATAAATTACGTTAAACTAGTCGGTGTTTATTATGTTTCATAGTTTTTTAATAAATTCCTATGTTTTTTTATTTCGTTTTATACGATACAAAATAAGTTTATTAACAGAGACAAAACTAATTAAGTAAATATCACTTTTACACATAGTTTTGCGTAAAACTAGCCCCCGTGTGCTGAGTGCATTTTTCTCTAAGTTTATCTTATCGGCTTAATTTTGTCAGCTATACCGTAAAAGTAGATGAAATAATATTCAAAAATTTAACCAACTCACCGACGATTTTGTACACTTTCTTTTTGGAAGTAGCTTCGATAATTTGCATTCAGTTACGACGATGGAAATTTCTTTTAAAGGAGAATTAAAAAAAACAAGTCATGTTTATACGCAAGAATAAAAAAATTCGCAAAATACCGGCACGGACGTCATATTTAAGTTATTCTATCTGCTTTCCCTGATCACAGTAATTTTCATCGAAACCAAAATTTTCGGGCATCGTATCTGGTTAAAAGTTGATGTATGAACGTACTAAAAGTATTTTCTTTTTACGTCCAAAAACAAAAAATGGGGAAAAGCTGTCAGTTAAATTTCGACTCAGTCAGATATAGACAATTGAAATGATGGATGGAGAAGAGACTTTGGTTGGACATGTATCCATCTTTATTTCCTAATCATTATTCATACTACCGTCTTATTCAACCGGTTCCTCGTTTCCTGTCTTGGTTTCATTCTATTCCTGTCTGTCGTCGTTCCACTGTTATTTCCTTAATTAGACTCAGAATCAATCATTCTATACTCTTTTCTTCTCGCTTTCTATTCGCTCTGCCTAATTCTCCTTTCTGCTCTCTTCACGCTTCTGAGACTACTTGTATTTGTTACTCGAATCATATCCTTTTCGAATGTTCTGCACTCCTTAACGAATGCTCTCTTCTTTACGCCTAACTTTTAGCTTTGGGTCTTCCTACTCCCTTTAACGCTACCTATGTCCTTTCCATCCCTTCAATTGTTCCGCTGCTGCTGTCCTTTGCGAGTTCCATTTCTGACCGTCTGGCTATTTAGTCCTATATCTTGATTTATCGTGTTGTTGGGTCAAGGCCGCTGGCGCGCTTAGGGTAGGAAAAAAAAAACAAAAAAAAAAGTCAGAACATAAAATGCGTCATGAGGAATACGGAGGTTTGAGTTTTATGCCGATGAAAATATAGAACACAACGTTAAACAAAAAGGAATGAACACTCAAAGAAAATATAATCAGCATTAGAAACATCATCATTCAAGCGGAGAGGGCAATTTGGAAGAATAGCGAAAAGGAGGGGAAGATAATAGAGAATAACGAAAAATGATAAAATCAGGTGAGTGATGTCCAGAGTGCTTTGGGTGATGACTGATCCCAAATACAGAAAAACGTCGCTACATACTTATTCGATATATTTTAATTTAATCAATCCTTATATAAAAATATTAACAAAACTAATGATGTAATTAAAATACATCGAATAGATATGTAGCAACGTTTACCTAGATCTAGTATAGCAGCCGAAAGGCATGTGAATACGTTGAAGAACTAAACAGAAACTCTGTTAGGCTTCTGCCACATTTGAAATGGGTTTCAATATCTAAAACGTTGCTAAATAGGTATTCGATGTATTTAGATTATTTAATTACCTTATAATAATAGTATTAATTTAGCATAGAGAACATACAAAAGTTTTAATGTATATTTTACTTCTGCATGCCGTTTACAACTACCACAGTTATCACAATGACACCGAATGGATATTAGAATTTGCTTACATGCGTAGAACTAAATTAATTTCTCTAACGAAGTACAATACATTTACTACCAACTGAAAGTTATTTAAGAGTATTTATGAACCCTCCCCTGTAAAGTTAAATGCGTTCCGTGGTACCAAGAGCTGTCGGCCATCACTGAATAAGTACCGAATCGTTGGTATCGTGTTTTTAAGACAGAAAGGACATATTGTAGACGGGGCCACCCTCCTGAACACGTAATCCTGTGACAGAACTGTGTAACCTACTCGAAGTCGACTCAGTACTCCGAAATATTTTGTGGGATTTCTCTCCGGAGGCCATCAAAGCTCCGTTGACAACGTTATTCTTCGCAGAAACGTGGTAGCTGCATTTCACTTGTCTTGCCAATTTAGAAATCGGCCATTTATCAAATACTATCTATAATTTTTAGATAATACTTTTTCTCTCTTCCTGTTTCTTCCCTTATTATTCAAAACAATTCCGTAAAACTAATAGTTTAATCGATCCTACCGTAAGTTTTAGTGACTGGTTCTTTTGTAGGAAAAATATTAATACATTTCGTTTATAAATATCAAAGCAATATATTTAATTCATCGCTTATTCTTTTTATTTTCCATTTCGCACAAACCTTTACGTTTAGGCTTTCGAAAATTCGGATTTCTTACACCACATCGTTCTTATCCGCAAATTTTTACTGAAAAGCTTCTATTATTTTTAGCTACTTTAAAATTACAAGTACCTATATTGTTTTTATACGTGTGTGCGTGGCGGTTAGCAGTTTTAATCAAAATTATTTTTTAAAATTGCGCGAATAGAGATATATGTAGGATTAGAATGAAAACAATATAGATAAACATATTTTACCAGGGCAAACAGAAATAGAAAGAAGCTACAAAATATGACCACAACTGCTAGTAAAGAAAACAAGAATATGTACGCGGTCTAATCGAGGATTTTTCGATTTCTCCTTTCCAACTGTTCTAGTGCAATAAGAATGCGCGTCTATATCACAGAACGTTCTCACTTCTATAGTCAACTCCTGAAACTCGGTTTGCCTACTCCATACAGTGCTTCCTTTATTCTTTCCTTTCCATCTCCGGCAATCATTGCTATTACAGCGTCCTTCATATCTTCTATTTCCAGTAATATTCAATTTTAATTAGTTTCTCCCTCTCTCTCACTAACACAAAATTATGTTGGATAATGCCCTCGACTGGCGATCCCCCAAAAAAAAAAAATAAAAAAAAATAGTGCAAACCTTCAGTAGGAACAAGTTCCTAAATAAAAATAAAAAAAAACAACAACAAAAGACCAAGTCAGCCGAGAAATAAATATTGTAGGATGGATTTTCCTCTTTTATGCTTACCATTTAGTATTACAGGTAGTACATGAAACAGTTTAGTGAGAACAAGGAAGTTTTTTTTTTTTTTCGTACATTTAAAATCTGATTAAAACTTTAGCCTGCTGGCCAAATAAACTATACTGTTCAGGCAAAAAAAAAAGAAAACCTGGCATTATTTATTTATTATCCGGTTAAAGATCACATTATTCCTTTACCATACAGTGACATTCCCAAATCGATTAGAAACTTCCGTTGTACCTTAGTCTTTTTTTCACAACAATGGATCGCAGAAACCTATAGTTTGCAGTTTATTTCCTTTGGAAATGGTGGGACGGGACACAAAATTCACCACCACATTACCCTTAATACCTAAATGACCAGAAACCCAATGAAAATCAATCTCGATTGAGTGAAGGAGGAAAAAAGCGTATGAGAAAAGTATTACATGATCGGAAGAAGAAAGAGATGTGACAACTTGCAGAACGCTTTTGGAATCCGAGATTTTAAAAAATTTACGGAAAACTAGAGATGAGAAAACAAAAAGCAATAGTGCGTAGAATAGCAGTAGATTCCGCTTAAAAAAATTGAACAAATTGAAGGAAGTTTCAAAAGTTAGAATAATTCAAGGCAGGGCAAAAAAGTGCAGAACCGATTCCATCTGGCCCTTTGGAACCGTCAGTGCCGATAAAGATGTGTGTAGGAAAGAGAGAACTTAAAGTATTGAAAAATTCAATTTTGGCGACGACATATTGAGGAATAGATTTGGAAGAGATCGGTGAAGAAAAATATTCACCAGGATGAAGGTAATTGGAAAAACTGAAAAAAAAAAAAAAAAAAAATAAGGAAACTTACCATAAAATTGAAGGAGACCAACGGAAATAAGGAATAAAATTAAAGTTTAATTAGAAGTAAATCGCCAGTCTATCACGGATAGAGAAGTAAGAAAAAATAAGTGAAAAAAAAAATAGGCAAGCGCTCAATCTAAAAGCGATAACCCAAATAGGAACTACGAATGAAGAGAGGAGGAGTAGGAATTCAACAATGATAACCGGAACCGGGGTAGATTTCAGGGCAACAAGGCAGAGATGGAGACAAACATTTTGAATGCGATCTAATTTTGAAATAAGGGACCCGACGGAATTGCCATAAATAAAGCTACACAGTAATCGAGGCTAGAGCGAATAAAGGATTTTTGAAAAGTGAGTAGAATACAGGGGGATTCACTTCTCAATTAGTATGAGACGGAGCTTTTAACAGATTGAGCTTTTTGAGAAATCGTAGATACAGATAATTAATGTGATTGCGAAAAGAGAGAGGGCCGTCAAGAAAGATCCCTAAATAGCGAAAAGAGTTAACGAGAGTAATTAGACCGCCACTTAGGGTAAGACTAATCAACGGAAGATCAAAAGGTAAAGGCAACAGACGAGAATTTAGAGGGAAAAATAAAGAGACGGATATTAGAAAAAGCTTATTCTAGCGATATTAAAGAGTTCTGAAGACGGGATACGATTGGGGGAGTAGATGAGCAGATCATCAACAAAGAAAAACCAAAAAAAGTTAGGAGGCATAGAAGCGATTTTAATAAAGTAAATATTAAAAAGCGCAGGTTTTATGGCAGAATTCTTCGGGTAGAATGCGAAAGATTAACAACTTCGCGACCGAATAGAAAGAAGAGGAAAGAATTATAGTTCTCTACACCGAAAGAGAACAATAATAATAGAAGCAAAATGGACGAGGATGTTAAACGAGAGCGTTATGTCAAACAGTGCGTGATGGTGAACATTATTAAATGCAGTTGATATGTTAACGAAAGCAGCAATTAAGAATTCTTTATTAATAAATGAGATATACCGAACATATTTCTAAGTAACAAATTGCAATGACCAGCTGTTTTCTTTTTTTTGTTTTTTCTTTGGGCGCGTCAACTACCGGCATTAACAACCCAACGCAAGCGAAATTTTTTGAAAGTGTCAATGTGCGGCAGCGGGATATTCTATTCGAACGAAACATAATTAACTAAGCAACTATGTCACAGTAGCTGACTAAATCGTTTGTTAATAAAATTTTCTCTTGCTTCCTAAAACACGAAGCAAGAGAAATAGTGCAAAAAAAGAAAGGAATAAGTTTCTGGGATAACAACAATAATAAAAGTGTCCCAGGAAAGAAAAGTACAACCAGAGCCAAGAAAAGAGTTGAAAATATTCAAAAGTATCTAGAAAGAAAAATCAGAAAAATTTTTAAGAAAAGAAAATGTGATCGCATCTAAATCGGAAGAGGAATTAAAGATGAACAAAGTTTTGATAGAGGTAAGGAAGTGTAGAGAACTAAGAGCAAACGAAAAAAGGGCTGAATTTCTGGAGGCTAGGAACATAACTAGGAGCTGTAGAATCAGTAAATGAGACCAGTTTTTTAGGAGGAAAATTATGATTGAAAAGACGTTAGGAGAAATATAATTTAAAGATCTTAACCATTTTTCACACATGAACGGGAAAGTCAAAAAAAAAAAAAAAAAAAAAAAAGAAGAGCTGAAGCTGTTCCACGAGTTTTTCTTTGCTGTTTTAAAAACAAACTGGCTTTATATTAACATTCTTATAAGCCAGAAAGTTGGAAAGAGAGGAACAGGAGCGCAAAAGGCTCTACAAGTAGACATAGTTAAATTAAAGGCCGCCTTATAGTGCTCATTCCACCATAACGAGGGGACGTTCTGGGTTTTTTGCGGGGAATATTAAATCAGAGGACACGAGTTCAAGACTTGTCCCGTTTCGGATCGAAGTCGCTCCCAGGTTTACTCAGCCTGAAATAATTGGGTACCGGAGAAATTTGGGAAAGTAAAAGCGGCCGACGGAAAGGAACTGGCCCCGGTATTCTCATCAGGTCCATTAGGCTTAGTACAAACCTTAACTTCACAATTCCTGACGCCCAGCTAATGGGACTCACTTTTCATTTTAGTCCGATGGGAGGAGAAGAATGAATTAAAATAGAAGAGATTGATTCAACAAAGAAATCACATTAAAAAGGCTGGTTTAAACTATAAGGAATTAAAGAGAGCGAAGTCTACTTTAGAAAGCATCGATTTGGGAGAGTGAAGAGGCTTATTATAAGAAACATAAGAAGGAAAGTCGTTAAAAAAAAGTATAAATAGAATATGATCACTTCTGAGGTACCGTTTAGAATTGATCATGAACGCTTGAGACTAGGACTAGAAGAAGTAAAAATGACCGGTCAATAGAATTGGAAGACAAAGAAGCAAGTAGACGAACCATCATTAAGAAGGATTAAGTAATATTGATTTTCAAGTGCGAAACCATTACTATTGTACCCACTACAACACCGAGCAGGTAAGTGCGCTTTCTGATCGCCGGCTATAATAAAAGGAGGAGAAAGAGAATTAATAAATAATTGAAAAGAGAAGTTGTGTAGATCATAGTTATGAGGCGTGTAAACTGGGATAAATTTTAATGGATTTGAAGAGTTGTGGTGGATAAAATTTGGCTTAAACAGATTAAATGGAACAATAGGATAGACGTCGTGAGTTAGAAAATGAATATAACTTCTAGTTGAATTAGCTGAACCACCATATCCGTCATTGCGATTAGAACTAATTAAAGAAAAACCATGAAAGTTAATGTCAGAAGAATCTTTTAGCCTAGTTTCTGAGAGCAGCTTAATACTTATACTGTATTGATCCGATAAGCTCTCGTGGGAATTTCTATTCGCTCTAAATCTACGACAATTTTACTGTAATATTTTAAGTTAACAAGGTATAATGAAGGGAAAATCGAAAAAAGTAAGGGAATGAATGAAAAAAGGCGAACGCGAGCAATAGGATAATAGGGAGAATAATGGAAAGTTCAAAGGACGAGAATATGAATGAGGAATCTGAAAGGCTATGATGTAGTCATCCGTATAGTTCAACCTGAATACAAACCACGCGAGTATTAAGTAAAGAATGAAAAGTAAGATTAACAGAAAGTTTTTAAATCCAAGTTCTTACGGCTCAAATAAATCATTGCATATAGATCGTCGTATGCTCAGCCTAGTCAAAGGCAACAAGCAACAACAATGGAAAGCAAATACATAACCAAATGACAGAAAAGCAATCGTAAAAAAGGAAAATTGTACAGTGTAAGATTTAAACCGAAACAGTGACGCCCATCGCTCGAAAAATTCGTTGCGTCTGGGTCCCTGTATGCTGTCAACCAACCTAATTAAAAAAGGCAAGTGACAGAAAGAGAAAAAAATCTCTACGAAATCAACGTGGTTAATGAAAAGACGGATTCCGTTAACAGCCATACACAGATAATTCAAATAACCATCTTTAAGAATCCTTATGTCATACGAACAATCAGGAAAGAGAGAAGATATGGCCTGAAGGGCGCTTAAGGAGTCAAAGATGATTAAAAAATTGGAGGAAAGGTGATAATGAAAATAATAGAACGTAGAGTAGTCAATAATTCGTTTATGAATATGGAACAGAAATAAGGAAGACGAAAAGATTCGGATAAGTTAAAATCAGGAAGAACAAAGGAAGCTCTAACACCACCAGGACCTCTCGAACCATTCGTGTAAATGATAACATGAGAAGGAAATAGAGAATTGTGTTGTAGAATACCTGTTTAATTACGGCTTGGGGAAGGTGTTTAGAAAATGAGGGAACAATAAATACCTTAGGAGGATGGCAGAGATCGGTAAAGTTAAAGGATTTGTTCCGACATGCAGAAGTACAGTGGTCGAACCGAAGAAAATTAGGGTAAAGTTTAGGTCTACGAATAACAACCGGCTTAACCTTAACGCGGTAGACATTGATAAAAAACGGAAGAATTGAGTCAAAAAATTAAATTTCAATAAAGAGAACCTGTGCAAAAAGAATTTTCAGAAATAAGTTTCTGCAACGTTCGGATGTTCAAGATTGGCACCTGACAAGAGCTGCTTAAGAGAAGTTCATCGATGAACGAATCAGTAGGAATATCACGAACTATGGCCGAAACGGAATAATAACGGTTGTGCAATAAATGGTTGTGTACCAAGTTTTTTATAAATGTAATTAGTAGCAAGAGTAGAAAAGTTAGACCTAATTAAGTTGTTCTTTCTTGAACGAGTAATTGCTGATAAACTGCTAACTGTTTTATAAAACATTTAAAGACTAATAAGTGAAGCTGAGCTAAGTTTTTGTCTTCTAAATTCTCGACCAAAACCGCGATATGTGTTTCAGTATTGCTATTTTACGAAGCAGATAAATTAGACGAAGACGAAGAAGGTAATCGATGAACAGTTTTATTCATTTTGTCAGTTGTTTTAACCTGCGCGACCGGATCAGTAACGCTTTTGGTAATGGAGCGAGGAGGATTGAGATTATCTCCATCGTCGGACTAATCCGTTATTAATTCAAATTAATCGCGTAGCATTTAAAAATTAGGTAAGGAAAAATGAAACCGAAAAGAATGAACGAAATAGAATAAAACAAAGGAACTGCAAATAAAATAAGATAATAGAAATAAATTAATTAAACGATCTCACCTACAGGTCTTCAATGGACAACTGAATGAAAGGCAATACGCTCTCTCATTTGTGATCTTTTTTTTTTCTTCATTTAATCTGTGTTGATTTGTTATAAAAAAAAAAAAAAAAAAAAAAAAAAAGATTTGTTATGGGTTCCTTAACATGCAGGCATAAGAGACAATAAATTGTCGTCGGATTCTCTAACTCCCGTTGTTGTCCGCGCCTTCTTTTCTAAAATCCCAAGCAGTTTGAATCTCCTACCTTTTTTCAAAAACCTTCATTCCAAATACTGATCTGACATTTATGCTCCGTTTTTTTCTAATAATCTATCTCACTATCTGATAATTCAACCGGTTCCTAATTTCCTCTTACTTCAGCGTTCTGCCACCGTTTCTATTATTCCCTTACGTCTTAACCATTCGCTCTTCTTTTCGTTTTCGTTTCTCCCTAACAACTTCACCGTTTTGCCCTCTTCCCCCGAACGATGAGGCTTTCTGTGATTTTAATCATTTCCTTTTTGGCTGTCTGTCCCTCTTAAATGAACAATCTATTTTTTTACTCTTTAACACTTGACGTCCTTGCTCCTTACTGCGCTTCGTATATCTTCTTATTCCTCTACTTATTGTTAGTTTTTTTATAACATGTTGATTCTTTCCCATTCTTCAGACTAAAAAGCCAATCGTTCCATTTCTAACACGCTATTATAGTCCACCCGATCCGTTCTAAATTTAACTATCGGTCTTCTTCATTCAACGTAATCTCTTCTTTTTAAAATACAATCCCGAATTTGTGTTTTTTCGTATTTATCTCATAGGTCTTAAATGCTTCCCTTCTAATAATTATTCATTTCATCGGTCAGTTAAATTACTCTTCCCTGCATATTCATAGTTTCTTTTGCATCCTTCCCTTCGGCGTTCTGATGTTGTTTCCATTGTTCGTATGCGCTTTGGCCATTCTTTGCTGTCTTTCTCCAGATTTCGTTTTTCCTTGATTTTTTCTCCACACTGTCCTCTCCATCCGGATGATGCAGCCATTTGCGACGCCGAGCATGTGTTCTTCCACAGTGTTTATCTTTCTCTGCGGAGCGTTCTGCCTTATATTCTTATTTGCTGAAGCTTGCACTTCCTACTCCTTATTGTGCTTCCTATATCTTGTCCTTTCCTTCCCGCTATTTGTTTCTTTTTACATAAAATTTCTGATCGGATTAAAATATATCCGACTTCTTTCCTTACTTTTTGTTTCTGCGTAAAGGTCCTTGGTTGACGAGCCCCCCCCAAAATTAAATGTATATGTATGACCTGGTCTATGAAAAGGGGGCTTACGTGTTAAAAAATCATTTTGCACTTTTTTGACAATTCGGATAGGGTTTGAGACACGTTTACACATGGTCAAGACCAGAAAGTCATAATTTGTTGAAAAGTTTACTAAAAGTTAAGAAAAAATCAGAGTACAATTACAAAACAACTAATTTTTTTTTAAATCTGCAATAAGGAAAATACATCGATTTATAAGATTTAAAAAACATTATTATATGCCAGAAAAACATATTTTACACAAAAGAAACATATTCTACGTGGAAAAAAAACGTATCTACGTTTTGAGTAATCAAGTATTTTTTAAATGTTTCTTCGTCTTCGTCTTTCTTGAGACCTTTCTACATGTTGGTTGTGAGGAAGCTTTATCTGGTTCAAGAATAACCTTCGTCTTTCATTTGATGATAACTCTTTTTTTGGTAATGGAGCCACAATATCGGTTTTACTTACATTTGAAACTAAGCTGTGAAGATTCCAATAAATATACCACTGACGTTCCAAAGATAAACCAACAGGCTCTATAATTCCTGGTATTTGAGGATCGATAGGTTTTAACAGAAGATGAATCGACTCCGCGTCCTCACTGTTTGCGATTTTCTTCGTTTTTACACAGGCGGTACAGATTATAAAGTGATGAAATTGTATTATGCCGACCAGTGACTTATAGAATGGTTTAAGATAGCTGTCGCTTCCTCGGCCGATACAGCTTTATTATAACCATGAGGTGATGATTGCATAATGCACTGCGGTAAATCATCATAAGTGTCGATGTTCGTAACGCTTCTTCCTACATGCATGTACAAAAAGGAAAAACGAACGACAAACAGGTGTGCATTGTAGAAGGTAAACTCGATCTTATGCCTCCTAACTTCTCTATTCTCTCTCTGTCCATATTTCTTCCGTTGAGAAAACTTCGAATAAACACTTTTTGTCTTAAATGTAGGTGAATACATCCTGTTTGTTAAAATGGTATAATAAAATAAACTTTAATAACAAACAATATAGATCAATAAATTAGATAAATACCTATTTAGAAACGTTTTCGGGCATAACCCATCATCAGCTAACACTAACTTAAAGGAAACTTAAAACATACTGAAGTGAATATAGGGAATACATGTGTATATATAGTAGATGTAAAGAGGAATAAACATGGCAGGTATAAAAATCTATAGGTTGAAAATGCTAATAATTAATATAAAATATAAAATAAAACAAGAAGACAAAAAGTTAAATTTTTATATTAAACAGTGGATTATTATTATTAGGTGTTTGGTCATTTAAAATATTATTTTTATAATAATTTTCTGCAATGTTCATATTATTACCTTTGTGATAAGTGGCCAGGATGGTTACAGTATTTTCTATTGAATTAGGTTTATGTTTATTTTTAATTAGATGTTCTGCATAGGTTGGTTTTTCTATTTCATTATTATTAAATGCTTTTATATGTTCTTTATATCTGCAATTGATTTTTCGCCCTGTTTGACCAATGTATGATTTCTCACAATCAGTACAATTTATTTTATATATACCGCTATTTTCGTAAATATTATTATTTTTTAAATTTAAGGTGTTTATTTTATATTTTAAATTATTTTTAGTTTTGAATGCTACATTTAAACCTTGTTTTTTGAATAAATTGGTTAATTTGTATATGTTATTGTTTATAAATGTGAATGTTATCCATCCTTTATTGTTAGTAGCATTATTGACTCTTAATTTTTGTACATATTTTGATTTTGATTTTATTTTGTGAATTAGTTTATCTATTATTTGTTCGTCATAACCATTATTTCTTGCCAAAGTCTTTAATATATTAATTTCTATTTGTTTTTTATTTATATTCATGGGTGTAGTTAATAATCTATTTATTGCAGTCATGAAGTAAGCATATTTATGTTGGTTTGGGTGTTTAGATGTTTTATGAATTATGTTATCAGTTGTGGTTTGTTTTCTATAAATATTATATGTTAATCCATCCTTTGATTTTATTATTGTTATATCTAAGAAATTTATTTTGTTATTTTCTTCTTTTTCCATAGTATAATGAATATTTTCGTGAATTTTATTTAAATCATTTAGAATGTCATTTTCAGTATTACTACTATTTTCATCAAAAATTAGTAGTGTATCATCTACATATCTAATATAAGATTTAATATTGTATTTTTGTATTATATTTTCCATGTATATTTCTTCTAAATTTTGTAGAAAGATTTCACTTAAAATACCTGACAAAGGTGAGCCCATAGCTAAACCATTATTTTGTATATACATGGAGTTATTAAAATTAAAGTAATTTTGCTCTGTAACAGTTTTAATTATTTGGATTAATTGATTACAAAAAATATTATTCTTTAACTTATTTACAGATTTTTTAATTATATCTATGGTTTCATTTATAGGTATATTTGTATAAAGGTTTGTTATATCATAAGAAATTAATTTAGTTTTGTTATTAATTTTTATATTTTTTAATTTATCAAAAACTACAGAGCAAAATTACTTTAATTTTAATAACTCCATGTATATACAAAATAATGGTTTAGCTATGGGCTCACCTTTGTCAGGTATTTTAAGTGAAATCTTTCTACAAAATTTAGAAGAAATATACATGGAAAATATAATACAAAAATACAATATTAAATCTTATATTAGATATGTAGATGATACACTACTAATTTTTGATGAAAATAGTAGTAATACTGAAAATGACATTCTAAATGATTTAAATAAAATTCACGAAAATATTCATTATACTATGGAAAAAGAAGAAAATAACAAAATAAATTTCTTAGATATAACAATAATAAAATCAAAGGATGGATTAACATATAATATTTATAGAAAACAAACCACAACTGATAACATAATTCATAAAACATCTAAACACCCAAACCAACATAAATATGCTTACTTCATGACTGCAATAAATAGATTATTAACTACACCCATGAATATAAATAAAAAACAAATAGAAATTAATATATTAAAGACTTTAGCAAGAAATAATGGTTATGACGAACAAATAATAGATAAACTAATTCACAAAATAAAATCAAAATCAAAATATATACAAAAATTAAGAGTCAATAATGCTACTAACAATAAAGGATGGATAACATTCACATTTATAAACAATAACATATACAAATTAACCAATTTATTCAAAAAACAAGGTTTAAATGTAGCATTCAAAACTAAAAATAATTTAAAATATAAAATAAACACCTTAAATTTAAAAAATAATAATATTTACGAAAATAGCGGTATATATAAAATAAATTGTACTGATTGTGAGAAATCATACATTGGTCAAACAGGGCGAAAAATCAATTGCAGATATAAAGAACATATAAAAGCATTTAATAATAATGAAATAGAAAAACCAACCTATGCAGAACATCTAATTAAAAATAAACATAAACCTAATTCAATAGAAAATACTGTAACCATCCTGGCCACTTATCACAAAGGTAATAATATGAACATTGCAGAAAATTATTATAAAAATAATATTTTAAATGACCAAACACCTAATAATAATAATCCACTGTTTAATATAAAAATTTAACTTTTTGTCTTCTTGTTTTATTTTATATTTTATATTAATTATTAGCATTTTCAACCTATAGATTTTTATACCTGCCATGTTTATTCCTCTTTACATCTACTATATATACACATGTATTCCCTATATTCACTTCAGTATGTTTTAAGTTTCCTTTAAGTTAGTGTTAGCTGATGATGGGTTATGCCCGAAAACGTTTCTAAATAGGTATTTATCTAATTTATTGATCTATATTGTTTGTTATTAAAGTTTATTTTATTATACTTTTTGTCTTCATCGTTTTCAGGAAAATATTGACTGTAGACTGCACTAAACTCCTCATCAACGCTTATTTTTCTTTATTTTGTGATGCAAAAGACCAACAAAAACGAAAAAGATAGCCGCTGTGATAACAATGATAACATTTGCAAACTCACTTCTTCGGTGTTACTCGTTTAGTAATCCGAAACTAACAGCTTGCGCGATTGACTACACGATAATAGTCTGAGCAGAAATTGACGTCCTTAAATATCGGTAGACCCCAAGCAACGAGGAGAAAAGGCAACAACTAACGAGAAACTAACGAAACAATTGTTTAATTTTAACAGCTGTTTTCGCGCGTAAACCCCTTTTCGTAGACCAGGTCACATTTTATAAATGTAAACTACTTTAAAATGACCATTAACATTCGGTTACCGATGATATATATTTTTTATATTATACGAACGACATATGGCATTCATAATTCACAAAAATATATAACATTATCTATACTGTAAAAAACATTAAAAAACGAACCAGTGGTTCATATAAAAACAATAAATATGATAAAATAGTTCGACCGGTTTCGTCAACTGTTCGACATAGAATGTGTCGAACAATTGACCAAACCGGTCGGACTATCGATATTTTTGAACCTAAACTGTGCACGGTAATAGCAGAACGACTTGATTTTTTTCTTTTTCTCTCTCTTTAAAAATCATGAAATCTACAAATTCTTTTTTCCCTCATAGTGGCTCGATTTTTTCTTTTTTCTTTTTGGCCCATTTCGAACGTCCCGACTACGTAGGATCAACCGTGTTTCTCCACGAATCCCTATCATTTGCCTATACAATTTTTTTCTAGAAAAACTTTAATTTAGATGCCTTAATTTCATAATAATAAAAAGAGAAAAAATATCCGAAAAATTATCCAGTTCTTCAAAGTAAAAAAAAATGTGCATATAATAATTACTTGATTTAATTTATTTGTAAATAGTATTTAACCGCGTGAAATGGGCACAACAATAGCAACGTTTGAATTCTTTATCAAATTTATAACAAGCTTAATAGAGTTCGTTACAATTGTAAGATTCATTTGTAACATAAGATTTTATCCTATTCTTCATATAGTAATAATGGACTATCACGATTTTGAATCAAATTGTCTAGACAAAAAAAAAAAAAAAATGATATAACATACTTTAATATGCGTCAGTAATGAGAGCAGATTCGAAAAAGATCAGGTAAAACATTATTAATCGGCTAATTTATACATCCGTCCTTCATACGTTTAGGCTCGTATGATGCAAATATAACGAGCGAAAGATAGATCAGCACACATTTAGTATTACGTGTAGAGAGATCGGAAAGAGAAAAACATTCGCGTTTGAGCTAATTAATTTGGCGACTAGAGAGATATTTAGGTTAAAATATAAACGGATAAATAATCTGAAAATTTTGGGACAGCAGTGAACATTAGATTAAATTTTATCCGCCATTTTTAAAACGCAAGTGCTGTTCGTATTACTGTTTCTATAAATAAATATGGCACAGTGTCATCTAAACGACCAGCGATCCGTTTTTAGATTACAACTTAAAATGTATACCATCATCTAGCCACGGCTAATGCGTCTTTGCCTTTTATTCCACCAGTAAATCAATTATATATGCCACTGCTACATCTCAAACAAATTCGTTTTCATAACTTACCTACTTTTACGTACTATTTATAAACAAGTCTAACTTTTCAAAGCGTTTCTTTTCCTTTTTTTCTTTGTTTTTTTTTTTTTTTTTTTTTTTTTTGTTTATTTTTTAAGTAAACCTGCGACACCATCGAAACAAATGAATAAGTCAAATGTGTAATCTAATATGGATAGCAAGCGTTTACCGCTTGTGAATAGAAAGATTAAGTGATTTATTCAGAGGATAAAAATAGTAATTGCTCTTTATCCTTAGAATATCTTCCTTATTTCAAAAAGTAAAAAAAAAAAACTGGAATGCAGTTACTAAAAAATAATAAATTAGAAAATGTCCAGTTTTATATTTTGTCAGCAATAATCCGTGAAAAAAATTATACACATTCACGAACCTAATGGATAGCGAGTTATTTTTTAAATAAAGTTCATCGTCCGAAATTGTACTAAACATACCTTAGAATACACAATTGCATTACAATTTCAACCTCAGCAAATTCTCACTGAGATTCTTTTTACCTTTAGGGAATTCGTGTATTTGACTTAATTTATAAATTCATTGAATCTGGATTTCTCTCCTATCAGCCTGATTAAAGTTACCGACCATCATTTTGGCATAGGGAAATTATTATGCGCAAAAAATCGGTAACATTCATTGTCTATGAAAGTAAGTTTTTCCATAGTGGAGACAGGTAGTCAAAGAAGGAGTCCCCAGAGAAGACTGTGCGTGTCAGTCTAGAGCCTAAGAACTTTCAGTTGGTGCGGGGTTTACACGCACTGATATTATTATAATATGGTGACATGGATAAATCGTACACTCCAAAATGTTTCCTGCTGAAGAAATAACGGCGCGAATTAAAATTATCGATTTCATTCGTTACTCAACAGAGCTGTTGGACTTAGCACACTCAGAAACTTTAAAATTCCCGCTATCCACATCATTATTGCAAACGAGATTCTCATCACTTAATCTTCTTAAACAGACAATAAGTGCCAATTGTTGACTCGTCAAAATGGTTGGGTCTACATGTCTAAATCCGAAGCTGATTTTAAAAAGTTTCATTTTATTTTGAAAAAAAGCACATAAAATGTATTAACTTGTCGGGCGAAATTATGAAACCAAACGGTTCATTTATTAGACCATCACAAAACCCATTGGGACTTACAGGATACAAATATGGGGAGATACACCAAAACATCAAAACGGAAACATTATTCAGACAATCCAAAACATGGTCCTCCGGATGATGACCAGTGCCCAATTTAAGGATTAAGTGAGTTAGCGAAGTCGTTAAAGGCTTTGCTCACTGTCACGAAAAAAAAAACTTTATAGCAATATCCAGAGGCATTGGACTTTTTCATTCGAGATTTAAGACACCTTAAACTTTTTCAAACGGAACAACCTAGTCCTACTGTAAATTTTTTATTATATCTATACATATTTATGTAAATAGAAAAGAAGTGGTCTCTATATCTTTTCAGCGTGATAATTTAATTTTAGATATAAATGTAACTTATTTAGAAATAATTCGAAGATTATAATAATCTTACAGTAGCCTCGAAGTATAAAAAAAATATTATAAATAACGCTGATGTAAATTCGGCTAAAATTAACTTCTTACTAATCGGTATTGGCCAGCGTTATTTATCGCACTCCATATCGTCTTTACGTTTATTGCGTTGCCGTGACTGCAAGAAGAATGCAATTAGAAATTCTCAACGCATGCACAGAAAGTGGGTGTAAGAAACGAACTTCTATTTAATAGATCTCGTTAATCACGTTGAGCCGTTTGAAAACGATGAGTTTAATCTTCCGCTACCTATACGCTATCAAATCTTCCATTTCCCTCACTACTACTGCTTCGCCATGTTATTATAATGTATAAATAGGAATGGAGCTGATGACTAGACCTTTTCAAAAATAAAACCTTAAAAAGTACAAAACAATCTCATTGTTGGACACCAGAGAATACCTGTTACACGGATTATTTAATACCAAAAATCGTTACGGAAATGTATTTCCGTATTGCGCAATTACCTTCACGTAAACACTGTTTGCGTGACATCTCCGATGTGAAGTGAAGCACGCTTCATTTGTGATCGCCAAAAGAATGTTCATCGTACCGACCACTGCATAATTACACGGAAATTTTCATAAGATCCTTTGTAACACTCTTATATGAGTATAATTTGCTTCTGGTTGAAAGCTGTGCTAACGCCTTTTGCTGCATTTAGACGCGACACTAGTCCCAACTCACAGTGCACACTGTCACTCAAGTCAAAAGAGAAAGTTAAACCGAAATCAAAAGGAGCGTATTATCTAACTGCATTAAAATTATCGAATAGGATACATATAATCGGAATATTTTCAGTCCAGATTTTAATATATCAGACCGGCCTGACAGACGTAAACTTAACACGCTAGTCTGAAATTCAGATTTCTGGATTATCGGAAACCTTCTCAATTTTAGGCCCGATTACATTAAAAGAAAAACTTCTGTTAATGACAACTTTTTTTTTGGCTTATATAATGCATACAAAACAGTCACGACCTGCATCAGGAAGACAGCTGAACAATAACAACCGGCCGGAAATAAGGAAAAGGTTACATCGACTACTCGCGGTAGAAAGCCGGCCAGCAGGTTTCATTTCAGCTTTTTGTACTACTGGAAAAGATCTTAGTAATTTTTATTCGACGTGGTAGAGACCAATAAGTGTCTAAAGTAACTTTAGCCGATGGCTATTTTCAAAAAACCGTAGCTATAACTAATATGAATGAGGACGATGGGAAAAGATTTGAAAGAGAGAGTTTTTTTGTTGTTGGGTAATTGGGCTGTAAACAATTTTTGCCGCTAATAAAATTCTGCTTAAGAATATTCTTATTTCTTTTTTTACCCTTTGCAAAGAAAGACGGGTCTTAAGGTCAGTCAAGAATGATATTTCTTGTGCTGAAGATCCCGTATATTAAATCTGGTCGTAATTTAAATACTTTTTTTGTATTTTTTTAAACTGGGTTCGTCCACCGAGGGAGTCGTAACGCAACGCTACAGTTCAAGAAATCATCAGTGGGGAAAGAAACTCGATTTTAATATGATTACAAATTCAGGAAAGGAAGGAGACAAACGAGGGTATTACAGGAGACACAGGGAGCGAAAAAATGAAGCAGAAGAGAACGGCTTAAGAACTGAACGTAAAATCACGAGCGCTCGGCTGAAATAGCGAAACTTTACAGTAATATTAAATTCGAAACATTCCAGCTTTGAATTTTTTTTTTTTTTTCGCGCATTACTCCCGTAAATGTGTACTAAGCATAATACACTGGTCGCCACAAAGAAGGGCCAAATTAAAATAATCGCGCTTTTATGAAATTCCACAAACTTGGAAAGTTTCATTGAGGAGAATCAAAATATAACTTTGTTACCGGCAAATAATCAAACCGCGTTCGGAGGAGTTTGTACGTCAGTTTCATCTATAGCAAAAGTGGTGAAGGATGTGAACGATGCTCGAAAGAGTTTTAAATCAGGCAATGGTGCAACAATTTTGATAAAAAGATTGGAAAAGGTCTTTACTTAAGCCCGTACAGAAGTGGATTAGGTCAATAATTAGCTCCATATTATGGTACAGTGTGACGCGAAAAGTTTTTTCGTTCTTAATGCTATACCTACCAATAGGGCGTTAACCAGTTTCGATATTTTATTTTACACGAAAAAATTACAAGTTCCAAATTTTAGAAGAGTTTTCGATCGAGATGGATTGCATGTTGCCTAAGAAAAATTAATATGGATTCGCAAAAAGGTCATGGAACTCATTGGACTGCACACAGAAAATGTGGAAATCGTGCAGAATATTTTGATAGCTTTGGTAATTTATCTCCCTCCAGAGGGCTAATTAATCATCTTGATAAAGATGATCCAAAGATCGATATTAAATACAACAGACGCGCATATCAACGATATGACTCGGTTAATTGCGAAGAATTATGTTTACGTTTTCTAAAAAATACATTACCTGCTCCATTCGCAGTTCATCGACGACATCATTAGTATATAAGCACGAGCGATTGTAAAATTTCTCGATTATTGTATATATATTATTAATTTTTCAATACAAGTTCTTTAAAAATATATAGTTTGTGTTATTATTATTATTGATTTGTTTATATCAAATTGTGTAAAAGCTGTGTATCAGTATGTCATGCCTATTTCAATTAGGTGGTAAGAAAGGTAATTTGACTAGTAATATACGTATATTCTCCGTTATTATTAGTGTGAGTAATCGCCAGTGCAGCGTTGGACTAGTATCATTGACAACATATCAGTTTATACATAATATTACATCGGAATGTAATACGTTGTATTATTAATATTCTGCTTTGGCAGTAAAAAGAAACGATCCTCCAAAATATATTGTATTACCTAAAGGATGTTACGACGTGGAAGATATAGAAGAATATTCACGAGAATTTTTAGACGATAGTATCATTATAAAAGGCGATGAAAGAACGTTAAAGTGCGTTATACAGAGTAAATATTACATATAATTTGCTGGACTGCGGAGTATTGCCACATTATCGAGATTCAATGATGTGACAAATGTTCTACTTCCGCAAATGAAACTTACAAGTCCTAATGCAATACAGATTACACCGATAAATATATTAAATACATATTGCATCATAGAAACAGGCGGATATACGAATGGAATATCGTTTCATCTCATTTATAGTTTTCCTTTGAATATAGCGCCAGGATATAAGATTTCTGAAAATCCTAAAACAATAATTAATTTACCTGTAAATACGGACTTATTCAAAGCATATATAAGTATGTTCAAACTCAGCTTCAAAGCGAGTACTAAAGTCGTTGGGTTATTCAGTGTTGATCGAGTAAGAAGTCCTCAGTTCAGTGCAGTGTACAATGGAACATATATTGCAGATTGATTCTGCAAATACAGTTTTTGATCAAACTCTAGTGGCTTATAAGTTACATATGCATAAACCATATGCAAGTTCAAGATTTAGTCCTAGTGATGAAATACGAATACCTATTCAGCAAAAGGATGCTGTTACTTTACCATCTGAAAGTTATTTGATTCTACAAGGTACAGTTTCCTCCTCGGTAGATTTTTCCACGAACGGTCCGTTATTTTTATTCACAGACCTGCGATATGCAATTAATGGAACTATAGTGGAATGTGTACGACAACCAGGAATTACTACTCTTATACGTAGATTATTATGTTTTGAGAATATCAAATCAGATTATAACTAAAGCACCTGCGAAATGCTGAAGAATTTAAAGTATTTACACGAGAAATTACTGATACGTCATCACCCTTGTCACCGTCATCAGATACTACAGTGAAATCGTTGGAATTTCAATTTATTATTCCTTTACGCTACATATTTGGCTTTGCAGAAGATTATCGACGCGCAATGGTACATGCAATTGTCATCCGTGCAAACAGCGACAAAAATTCATTTACCGCAACAGCTGATACAGCAATTAATGTAACATTTAAAACAATCGCACGGCAACTACCCCATTTGTTAAACTAAGCGACAGAGCGAAAATATCATTACTCAACAGAATAAAGAAGATAAAACAAGCACCTATGCAGTTTAGAGTGTGGTCTTTTTCTCATCAACCGTCTCTACCCACTGTTTCGGAGCATAGCTCGGTAATTAAATCAACTTCAACCGTAGAACGTCATCGTTTCATTATCACAGGATTTCAGACGAATAAATAAAATTATTTAACCAAAGATACCTCCTTCTCCATATTTTTAATTCTTTTCTCCTTTCTAGTTCTATTCCGAAATCCTGGAGCGACTTTACTGTCATTCCTATTCCTAAAAGAAATCAGTGTTCTTTCCGTCCCATTCCCCTAGCTTCTTGTCTGCGTAAACTTTTTGAAGGTTTGATTAACAATCGTCTCGTGCGGTGGCTGGAGCACAATAATCTAGTTCCTCCTAATATGTTTGGTTCTCGCCCTGGGCTTGGACCGGTTGACTGCATTAGTTATTTCCTTTCAGATGTCTATAAGTCTTTTTTAAATAAAAAATGCACCATTGCCTCCTTTGTAGAGGTCTCTTCTGGCTTTGATAATGTGCATCTTCCCTCTCTGGGTTCCAAACTATTTTCTCTTAACTTCCCTCTCGTCGTCCTCATTCTCATACTCAACCTCTTCCAGAATGGAACTCTCTTTATTTCTTCTCCCTCCCTTTCCTCCTCCAGATGCGTTTATCGTGGGCTCCCACAGGGTTCCTGTCTGAGTCTTACACTTTTTAATATCTACTCTTTTGATATCGCTTTTCTTCCTATTCCTTTTTCCTCCCTCATCTTCGCTGACAACATTTTAGTCTATTCCACCTCTGACAATCTGTCCGCCGCTATTGATGAGTTGTGAATTATTCGCTGTCTATTCTTAATAATTCCCTTTCTCATCTTCACCTCTCCCTTTCTCCTACCAAGTTGTCTTGTATCATTTTTTCTCTCCGCCCCTTTAACCGAACTCTAACTCGCATCACTGTACCTAATATTCCTATCCCCGTTGTCAATTCCATATGCTATCTTGGCCTCTTTTTTGAATAGCCGTCTCACATTCCATGAGCACATTAATTTTCTCTATAAATCCTATCTTAAAAGGCTCAATCTCCTTAAATCTCTCTCTCCTCTCAGATGGGGAGGCGATCCGTTTAGTTTTCTAATTCTTTTCAAAGCTATCATCCGGTCCAAGCTCGACTATTGTTCCTTTATCTACGGTAATTCCTCCAAGTCTCTCCTCTCTAAATTTGACGCGATCCAGAACTCTTGCCTCCGTTTGTGCATTGGAGCTTTGAAATCCTCCCCCATTCCCGCAGTTCTATCAGAGTCGGTTACCCAACCACTGTTTATTAGCCGTTCTCAGCTTGGATATTGCTTCTTAATTAAACGGCTTCCCATCTCCTCGTCCAAACTTATTTCCTCCTATCTATATATCAAAAACTGCTGGCGTTTTTCTACTCATAAAATCCCAATCCTGTCGCTCATTACTACCCGTCTTTCTAATTTTTCTCCTGTTGTCCTTTCCTACAACACTCTCCCGTACTCCTTTCATGACTTCAATAACCTATGGCAGCCTATCAAATTTTCCTCTCTCCCACTTCGAGCCAATTCCTCCTCTCACGGTGCAGTCAACAATGAATTTCTTCATTTATTTAATTCCTCTTTTCCTGCTCATGTATTGATCTTTACTGATAGTTCCAGGTGCGAGGACGGCGTGGGTGGTGCGTTCACTGCCCCGTCGCTTCGGTATTCTGAGTCTTTCCGGCTTCCTTCCTTCTGCACTACTTTTTCTGCCGAGCCGATCGCCATCCTTCAGGCTATCTCTTTTATTTCCTCTTTAAGCAATCTTTCCCAATTCCTCATTATTTCGGACTCTAAAGGCGTCCTTCAAGTCCTATCCTCTCCTCCTTCACATTCCTCTGATAGTATTATTCTCTCAATTCGTTCTCTTACCTCCACTCTGTAGTCATCCCGCTCTATTCTTATTGATTTTTTATAGGTCCCCAGTCATTCCAGAATTGATGGGAATGACGCAACCGATTCTTAGGCTCGTTCTGCTGGTCGCCTTGATTCATTCCTCAACCATTTCCCTCTTCACATATCCTTTCCTTATCCAGCTCCAATCACGCCAGACTTTGGCGGAATATTTATTCCTCCTCATTTTCTAATCGCCATTCGAATTACCGTTTTATTCAGCCGATTCCTCGTTCCCTGCCCTGATTCCATTCTATTCCTTTCGGTCGCCGCTCTTCTATCGTCTAATTCGTCTCCGGATCAATCATTCTCCCCTCCCCTCCCCTCTCTTTCGATTTGCTCTGTCGCCTTCTCCTTATTGTTCTCTTCACGATTGTGATTCTCCTCGTACATGTGATGCTGATCACATTTTCTTCGAGTGGCCTGCGCTCCGTAACGAACGCTCCCTTTTATACAGTCAACTCTTACCCTCCCTACTCCCTATAACTCTTCCTTTATCCTCTCCTTTCTTTCACCTTCTGTGGTGTTCGCACTGCTGTCTTTTGTTGCGTCCATTTCGGACCGTCTAGCTATTTAGTTTTTTAGCTTAGTTTTCCTGTTGTCGTGTCAATGCCGCTGGCGCGCCCACAAAAAAAAACAAACAACCAAAACTAAAATTTGCACCAACATAAATTCTACAAGATATCCTTACGAAGTGATGAATTTAGATTTTGACCGGAAAAGATTTCGAAACCTGTACTTGATATATGCAAATTTTCAAACAATGTATAATGGAGAAGAACCCTCGTATCCTGCAGTTAGTGGGGATTACTTTCTCAATTAGTATCCACTTTTTATTATACCGCGTAATTTTCAAAATGAACTCTTAAGTGACGAAAGTTCGCTCCAGATTAGAGTAGATTTTAAGACTAAGAATAACGTGCCTCCAAACACCTCATGTCGCGCGCTTATAATACACGATCAATCAACCAGTTATAACGTTTTGGAATTATAAAAAATTGTATATGTAACGTTTTTTCACTTTTAGATTTAGTATTGTGTTGTTTATGTTTGTGAAAGTACTGCTTTTGCTCGCGTTAAGTTTTTTACGTTTGTGAATATTTTTTAATTATTAAAGTTTTTCATTTGTTTGTTTATAGTCGTTGTTTTTTCTTTTTCCAAAAAACAATGAATAATACGTATAAAGTTAGAATTTACTTCCAATGTTTTAAAAATAACAATAATTAAGGAGCTTGCGATATTAACTTTAGATGGCGAAATTCCATCTCATCGAGTTCATAAACCTCCGTTCGATTGAAATATATTATCAAATAATAAAAGACGTACAAATATGTGGCTAATACGAAATTATAATTTCATTCCGTGGAATGCTGCAGATTCAGATTACAGAAATATATCTATCGATTTGGAAAATGTTTTAATTAGTTTACAATCTTTAAAAATTTACATTAAAGGTGATGCTAAAATTGAAACTATATGGAAAAAGCTAATGGAATCATCGCTCATGAGTTATGAAATAATTAATTTGGAAATACGATACGGTACGCCAAATTTAAGAAATTTAAATAAGTATGACGCTATATCGAGTACGGTAAAATGTGATGCACACTCTGATGGAAGAATTAATGCACCCCACAAAGTGTGGTGGCTATTAAAGTTTCCTGCAATAATAGTCAAATTATTTATGGTTTTGATTATCGGTTTGTGCCAAGTTTGCACTCGGGGAGGATTGTAAACGTTTGCTACTGCAACATCTGCGATTTTTATTTCCATCGCGGCTGCTGCGTCGATGAATTTCAATTGAAGATTTTTTTTTTACGTTCGCCGCCATTTCAAATCTTAGCCAGCTGTCATCGGAGTATCAAAACGTTTATGCTTCCTTTCAATCAATTCTTCCAAATATTTCGCTTTTCGCCTTTATTATTCCTTCTACGTTTGGCCAGATGATTCGCATATTCTAATTCTTCGTGTAAGCCTCCTGATAAGAGCTGTTTCGATCTGGATTATAAGTTCGCTATTGCTTTATCTTCGTTTTAATATACAACGGCAAATGCTGACAGGTTTTCGTATTCTTGGCTACTTTAAAGTGTTATCAAGCGTGACGTGATAAACAACGTGTCCATAAACGATGTTGAAATTCAGTGATGTACATTTTATGCGCCCGCGAGATTTTTTTTTGTAACTTGAAAGAATTTACTCGATTATAAAAAAATGTAGAATTACGATACTCTTTCCTGTTACTTAGATGTCGCATGTTTTTATCGAAAATTATCCTCTAATTTTGAATCCCGACATATGCGGATTGAACGTCTTGTAAAACTATTGCAGCGGAGAATAAATTTATTTTCTAAACAAAATGGAAATGTGAGCGGGATAGTACGATTCTTTAGCTTGTAATGTACATGTGACCCAGTCGCAGTCGTTTTGTGGTTATTTAACCAGAGAACACTGATTGCCCATGGACTGAAAGAGCGTGTTTAATGATGATTTTATTCGGTTTTTCATTGCATACGTTCAACCAACCTTTAGATTTAGCATCTGTTTACATATTTTCAGCTGTTACGTAGGGGAGAGTGGAGAAGACTGAGATAAAGAGCATAGTGAACAGAATCTATTTAAGACAATGTGTCACTGATAGAGTTATAACACTGTAATCAAAATGATTAATAATAAGGGTACTGAAGGTAGGAGAGTATCCTTTTAGGAAAAATACTTAAAAATTTTTTTTATCTATTTTAAAATTCTTAAAATTGTGTTCTGTACTCAGATAAAGTAATACACTTACTGCAACTATTTCATAGTACCATTGTATATGTATTACTGTAAACAATTTAATTATTCGTTAAAATTTATTTTTATGTGTAATTGCTTAAACGCTGGAATTTCGAATTACAAATATCATATTACGGTATATTGAGACCGTTTCCTGTGAAGTACACCGAAATTGTTATACCAAAAATGCAAAAGATACTGAAAAGTATGTGAAATCTTCACGAATCAAACAAAATGAAAAACGTAAAAAAAGAGAGCGTAATGTGATTGCACCTGACAACTCGGAAGAACTAAAATGAGGGGAAATAAAATGATATTCAAATTAACTATTATCCACTTCGACATCTGATAGTGATTAGGAGTATGAGCTACAATCTTCAACGAGTGAAGATTTTATTAATGAAAATGATAATGAAGGGGACGATAATAAAAAAGTTTTAGTCGATCCTCCAAAAAAAAAAAAAAAAATGATTCTGCATTAATATCGTTTGGAACACAGCGAAGGGACGGTTTTTTTTTTATTTTTTTTTATGTTGGACTTGCGATTTCTACGAAAAAATGAAAAAAATTGTTAACGCTTTTCTTTTTCCGACCATTAATAATATTGCATATAGAGCGACAAATCAAATAAAATTAGTATTAACCAAGTTAAATACTTCGATCAAAGTTATCAAAAAGTAAAGAAGTTACATTAAGTTCAGCAATACACCACTTAAATACTTTATTTATGAAAAGGAAGGGAAGAAAGTGGATGCGGATCTGTCCAAATCAAAACAGTAAAAATCAGATTGACCATATACTAACCGCAGCAAAAGAAGATAATCAAATTCCACTCGGATCATAAACCAATTGCGTGCGAAATTTTCCTTTTAAAATGACGGCCCCAAATAGTGGAAAGGAAGAAGGGTGAAAAGTAAATAGAAAAAATTGCAAAGATCACGAGATCGAACTAAACAAATTAAGAGATATTAATATACAAAATATAAATTCAATTCGATTCAATTTATTTACAGTATTAAAAGATACACCACTAAAACTACATTATTATATTTAATTTTAGGCCGCATTGCGCGAGTAGCGAGCGGGATCCATGTTAATACAGAACTATTACATAGAAAGATAAAAACCAGCATAAAAAAGCCATTGAAAGTACAGGAGTCATAAATGAGAAATTAACCTCGACAACTCTATCGATAGATATAAAACAATTAATAACTAATAGAGAAAAATTAAAAAGCAGGTGGAACAAAAGAGACGATGAAGAAATCGAACTAAATAGTTTATGTGAAACCATTAAAAATAAGTTAAAATATTTAATAAAAAGAGGGAACATGACTTCATTCAATCAGTGTTAGAAAACATCAAAAATACCCAAAAACAATAAGAAAATGCCTAGCGTTAGGAAACAAATGAATCATTTTCCTTCTGGACGCAGAAGAAAATAATATACATAACTGCATGAAGATAAATGAAGTTGGCACGATGTATTACACTAAACTACATGGCGGCGAGAACTTAAATATATGCGAATTCGGAAATGTAATAATAGATCAGGAACTCAATATACTAGAGAACGTGGTGACCCGGCCAAAAACAAACAAAGCACGAGGAGCAGATAAAATAAGAAACGAACAATTAAAATTTGAAAATATTTGATAAAAAGCTTTTTAACAATGTTCTGGACAAGCAAAAAATTCCTTTAGAATGAAAAATGTCAGATATAATTCTATTCTACGCAAAAAAGGAAATAAAAATAGGATTAAAAAAAAAAACAAGGATCAAAAATGACAGACCTATAATAAGCCTGCGGTTTCAAAAATCTTTTTGAAAATTATAACAAGGAAAATTTTAAATAATTTAACCCAACATTTATCAGTTAAACAGGCAGGTTTTTTAGAAATGGTTTCTCTACTATAGACCACCTATTTGTCATAAAATCAAATCAATGAAAAATCAAGAGAATACCAAAGTTTTTGATTTTTATCGATAAAGCATACGGCTCCTTAAAATATAAATATATGTTAGACGCATTCCAAAACTGAATAATTTCAAAGATGTATAAAAACATAGAGGCATTTACCAAAAAAAAAAAAACAGACAAATACTTTCAAATAAAACAAGGGGCAAAACAAGGAGATCACTTATCTCCATTATTACTTGTATGCGCTGCCGAGGAAATTTTCAAAAAATTTAATTAAAAAAAAAAAGGATATCGAAATTAATGAAAAGTTTCTAAATAATTTACGGTTTAAGGACGATGTGGTAGTTACGAGAGGAAACATTTACGGGAACTAAAAATCTAAAGAAGCAGGTTATGAACATAAACAAAACAAAAATTATGGCAGAAAGCACGGAAGAAACAAAAATGGAAATAGACGTAAAAATGTTTGAATATGTAGATGAAATAAATGATAAAAAATGTCGAAGTATAAAGATTGAAAACGAGACACTGAAGAAGACGTACAGAGAAAGATAGCGCTGACTTGGAAAAAGTATTGGTCGCTAAAAATTATATTTATGGTCCATTTGGTATCAAAGCGAAAAGTGAAATATTTAATGGTTGTGTGATTCCATCTTTAATTTACGATTCTCAAGCATGATCTACAACAAAAATGAAAGAAAGGAAAATTGAGACTATTCAAAACGCAGTGCATAGTTCTATCTTAAATATTAAACGTAGAAATGAAATCATCAGAAACACGATTATTAGGGACAATGAATATAAAAGGAGAAAGTAGGACTAGGCTGGACACGTAACAATAAGGTTAAAGGATGTCAGGTGGACAATACTATACTATTGTTGTAATATATTATTCAATTGATATGCTCAACTGCGTGTTTTTATTAAATGTGACTAAAAACCGGCGACTTCATCACAGAACTGAAATTGTGAACTAATCGGTTTTCATATTTATGAACTAAATTTAAAACTGAATCAATAAAATATAAAGAACTAAATAATACATTTTGGTTTTACAGTCTTGAATGTGTTGTTTATAATAGTTTAGTTTGTAATATAATGCATCAGCAAATGTGAATTAAATGCCCCCGCGGTCATTGAAACAAAGCTGTTTATCTTCTAAATAATCGAGAATTAGATCACGGGATTTTTTTTAGAATCGCTCTTACTTTTGCGAGAATATGATGCGTGTAATAGGTTAAGTATTGGATTTTATGTTCCTGAAATATTTTTCACAAATTACAATTGAAAAAATATTAATTTTTTGTATACATTGTATAAAACCATTCGGCATTACATAAAATTCTCAAAAATATTATAAAAATTACATCAATTAAATTAATACAATACCAGAAATTATGCAATTTAAATTATTTTTCTAATAAGTATATAATGAAAATGATGTACCATAAAATCTGTTTTTGTATTACTTTACATTTATTTAATAATATGTTCTATAATGTTTATCCAAAATGTAAACATTAAATTGACTTTCGTTCAAGTTATCATTTTATGTTCGTTTATAATTTTTGTCATGTGACGAAATAACACCCGTTTTGGTTAGTTAGCATGCGGTGTCTTATCGTTACGTACAATATTATCTTTTCGATATTATTCAAATTTTGTCTTCTTTAGAATTTTCTAATTGAAAAAAAAAAAGAAGGCGGTTTTTTTTAAATGTTTTTTCTTTGATCATTGAATAATGTTCGTGGACAACCGAGAAAATGTTTAAATATGTGTACTTTTGAAGTCTCTTCTTAATATGCCCTTTTAAAAACGTATTCTACGAGATTATCGAAATATTAAGCAAATGTATTTTATTTAATAATGTGAAACTTTTTTTTCTTTCCGCAAAATACATGTATTCTTCAATGCTCGCATAGAAGTGGCAGGCAGTAAAAGTTTAGAAATGTGTACAATAATAAACAACTACCGCCGAGGAAATATGCAAGTTTGTCATTCTTTTTTGCAATTACTTCATCGCTGCCTGTGTTTACGGACTGTGTCTTATGTAAAAAAAATTTTTTGAATGCTAGCCAAAATAAAAAGCCGCAAAGCCAACGATTATTTTTAACTGTTTATGTTCTTTCTCATTTCTTAAGTTGTTTATTTTAATGTGATTTAGAAATTTTCTGCGAAAAAATGTTTACTCAATCGAAATATTTCTTTCCGGTTAAAAATAATTAAACTCTAAATATAATAAGGGTCAAATTCTATCGAGTATTCAAAACTGGAAACATCGGAACGGAAAGTGTGTGGCAAAATGATATGTCGATAGTACGTTTTGCTTTATAGCATTTCTATCGTAACCCCGACACTTTGACAAGGACATAACGACTTCAAAAATTTTATTATCAAATCAAAACCGTAGTTATTCACTCTAAAACAAGTTTTAATAGCTACTAGGGGAAGTGGCATACAACTGCTAGCATTTATTTGGAAAAAACAAATGACTTCGAGTATACCGCAAAATTTACTCAACGTTAAATTTTCCCGCAATACGATTACACGACCCAATTTTATCTCTTTTCAGAAATATCTTTCATATAACAGAGACTGTTTTCGATGTAAACTTCTACCAAATTAACTGTAATGTGCTTCATTTATGACTAGCAAAAATATTCACCGCGTTGATTAGTGTACAAAATGCAGTTTATCTCGTATTGTTTTCTATTAAGTAAAGCAAACTCTTCCAATCCATTTAAATTATATCATTAGCTCCTGTACATGGGCCGCGAACCTATAATATAATTATATGCCGATGCAAATGCACTCACGGCATGCATTTAAAAACCAAATAAACTATGCAGTAATAGTGCCTAGAGCCAGCTTGTGAAACGTTGCAATAGAATATATTGTTACATGATATTTATGGATAATAAATCACCGAAAATTCACTTTAAAGTCTCTATCACTTCCCGTCATCTATATATAAATCGATGTATGAGAAATTTAAAATCTCTATTATTTCGTTTAATCACCTCGGGTAATTATAACTATTACTACTACTATTTTTCATTAAAAAAGCCATTTTTGCTCATGGCAATATTCTCTTTGACACACTACTATAAGATCAGCTGAATTTTAGTGCAATTCAAGGATGTTTACCTATATATTACGTGTTTTAAAACATTGTAGCATTTTTACCATCCGGTTCGTTCTCAACAAAAATCGTATTATTATTCTATTTTTATCATCAAATGACATAAAGTGTTACGAAGTAAAATTTATATTCACTTCATTTAACTGTAAAACTTTCTGTTTGAATCCGGCAGTTTGCATCGTACTTCTGCAAAATATGAATATACAAGTACAGTCTTTTCAAACGACGACAGGAGATATTTAGGAAGGAGAGGAAATCAATTAGATTTCAATTCGATACGAAATTGTTAAAATAAAAAAAACAATAACAGGAACAAAAGGCAGAGAAGAGAAGGTCATGATGATAAGCTGGAAAGAAAGTTAACAAAAAATACTGTTAAAAACAAAGAAACTACGAAGGAAAAGGAAAAATAATTTTAACCGCAGCTTCTGAGAAGGAAAAGAGTCGTCAATTAAATTTTTATTCGATCTGACATAGACAATATAAAGAAACTAATAGCTGGGATGATAGAAGGAGAAGGAAAATACAGGATGTAAAACGGGCAATAAGGAGTAGAAAGCCCGAACTTTAGCAGATGAAAATATAGAACACAACGTTCAGAAGAAAGGGATGGGCATGCAAAGAGAACGTGATCAGCGTCGCAAACTGCTGATTCGTTCAATTGAAGAGGGCAATACGGAGGAAGAAACCAAGGAGAGACGATAACGGAAGGATGTCAGAAATAATTAAATAGTTGGAAGAAAAGCGATTAGACAAGATGAAAAGAACGGAGCGGAGGATAGCCATTAATTTGACTGTAAAGATAGAATAGAAAGAAGAAAGGCAAAATGATTCTGAAAGGTTAAAATCTGGAAGGATAAAAGAAGCATCAACACTATTGGGCGGCCCCCTAGAGCCATCCGTGAAAATGATTACTGTGAGGGAAAGAGTGAATTTACTACGTTGTAAAATTCCTGTTTAATTACAGGTTGAGGAAAGTGTTTAAGAAGTAAGGGTAGAAAAAGTACCTTAGGAAGGTGGCAGAGAATGGCAAAAGAAAAGGAAAAGAAAGGGAAATTATTACTGGAAACTGTATAGGGCTAAAACAGACTAAGCGAACGGGGATACATGAGCTAAAATAGGAACCTTCCTAGGTGTGAAACGTCAGTTTTTATAAACGGAAAGGAATGAACGGATAGGGGATGTAAGTGAAAGACGTTTCATGAAAAACCGATAGCCTAGATAAGATCTACGGAGAGACAACGGTAACGTATTGGATTTAGCCAAGATTGCAGGAATCGGAGAGAATTGAAGGGCGCCAAGACAGAGCCGGAGGCAAAGATTTTGAATTGTATCTTAGGCAGACGGGACTTTGAGGCGCAGTCATAGACAAAAGAGTAGTAGTCGAATTTCGAACGGATGATGGATTTATACAATGAGATTAGTAAATAGGGATCACCGCCCGATTTAGTAGGAGGCTTTCAGCAAGTTTAGCCTTTTAATAGCGAAAAAATAAAGCTAATCGTTCAGAAAATGTCAGACAATTGTTTAAGGATAAATTAGACAAGGCCGGAAGAACGAAGAGTAAAAACAATTAAAGCAGACTTAGAAGGAGAGATAAAAAGGTGAACTGAAGATAGGGAGTGAGTCAGTGCAAGTAGAGAAGAATTAAGAGCTTCATTGGCAACTGCGATGTTTGGGAGGAAGTGTAAAAAATAAAATGTCATCAGCAAAGAATAACGAGAAAGAATTGAAAGGAAGAGAAGCAACACTAATGGTATAAATATTGAAAAGAGTTGGGCTACGGGGGGAAGCTTGAAGAAGACCACAAAAAACTTTTACAAAGAGTAGAGAAATTGGTAAGAACGATGAATAGAACGATTCATCATAAGATTAATAATAAGGGAAGTGAATTTAATTGGAATGTTAACTGCTGTCATTTTATCTCTTAAGAGTTGGAATTTGGATATTATCGAAAGTTCAAAAAATATCGATAAAGGCAGTTAAAGTGTAGTATTTATGAATAAAGGATTTATATATACCAAAAGCGAAAAGGCTAATACAGCGACTGTTTAGCAGACCCTCAAACAATTTCCTGATGTAGAATACTAATGAAACTGACTAAACTTCTAGAAAAACTTCTTAATTCATAAAAACGGCCTAACGCCAGACCTAGACGTATACTTAGAACTCAAATAAGTCCTCTTGGAAGAAGTTTTTCTCTTCTTTCTCTAGAACTACCCCTCTTTCATATATCTGGAAAATGGATAAAATCTTCAGATTTCTTTCCTCTAATCGTCCTTCTAATTTTAACATCCCTGTGGGTAACCTGTTACCTCTTATTGACTCGGTTGCTTCTGCTTACGTTCTCAACCTTATGAAATGTGTTCTATATTCTTTCCTCAAAATTCTCCTCCTCATTTCCTAACTTCTTCCTTTAATATTAATGAGTTAAAATCAGTTCTTTCGATATCTCCTAGTTCCACTCCAGGTCTCGATGACATA
Organism: Icerya purchasi; assembly: GCA_039619475.1. Taxonomy (NCBI): domain Eukaryota; kingdom Metazoa; phylum Arthropoda; class Insecta; order Hemiptera; family Monophlebidae; genus Icerya; species Icerya purchasi. The sequence continues at coordinate 290,628,906 of CM077115.1, read as the reverse complement.
CCCTATCTTGTCCTTTAAAACTTGTCTGAACAATCCATTAGTACTCTCCTACAGCTTTTTAATATGTTCCTTTCCAGCGGTGTAACCCGGAACTCTTTTATCATTCCTATTCCTAAGAACAATTCTTCCTTACATCTTCTAATCTTCAGTTACTACGTAAAAAATTCCATCTTAACTTTTGGTCAGATACTTACACTTCTTCTTTCTGTAACGATCGTTCCTTCTATCTGCCTGTCCTAATCTTCCCTCTTCGAGTTTTCTTCACTTCCCAGTTCCATTGTTGTTTCTATTACTCATCTATGTTTTAATCATTCTCTTCTACCATCCTCCCATTTCCACCTCTCCTTAGTTTTTTCTCCGTATTGCCCTCTGAACGAATCAGCGATTTGCGACTCTGATCGCATTTTCTTTGAATGTCCATCCCTTTCTTCTGATCGTTGTGTTCTATATTTTCATCTGCTGGAGCTCGAGCTTTCTACACCTTATTGCGCGTCTTACATCCTATCTTTTCCTTCTCCTTTAATCATCTCAGCTATTAGTTCCTTTGTATTGTCGACATCTGATCAAATAAAAATTTAAATGACAGCTCTTTTCCCCCCTCTTTATTTCTAGATAAAGGTCCTTGATTGACGAGCCAAAAAACATGTATATATAAAAAAAAAAACTGTGGTTTTATAATAAAAATAATTGTAGCGGTTTTAAAGTTCAATTTTATTTTTCGAATGTTACGTTCATAATAAACCAACCAAACGAAGTTTAATCCTTGTTTAAATTTAGATTTTCAGATTTTTTTTTTTTAATTTTTTTTTTCTTTTCTGACAGTACACACACATTCTTTAAGGAATCCAAAAACGCGCCGTATAAAGCCTAAATTTTTGTCGCGATCGCCAGAAATTATAAAAAATAAAATAATAAGAGCAATCACGTGTACATATATATTTGCATGTATGGGTGGTAATTTTCAAAATTAAAAATAGGGAAAAGCAATTAGATACTTTATTCGCTTTGATTCGGTGAATCATGACCTACTTATGCGGGATTTAGGAAACATAGGAATATTAGGTAAACAAAAAGAATGGTTCCACAATTCTTTTTTTTTTTTTTAATTTTAAAATAAGTTTGTGGGTCTCACTGGGCAAGTGTGCCCGTTGTGTGAGTGCCCGACACTCTTATTATCGTTTATTCGATTTCGGTACAAACTTATACATATTTATTATAACATTGAAATTATATATACCTTAATTAATATATGTCTTAGTAAATATATATATATAACTTATATATAGGAGAAAAGAAAAACCATACACATACCTGCATTCACTCTAAAAGTCATATATACATATATATCATGATAGCGTAAACACATGATTTAAACTATCTAGGAGTGAGGAATTCGGACGCAGTTTGTTTTCTATTCTTTGCACCATTCCTTCAGCCATTTCACTACCTCCTCTTTCCACACGCTAATACTGTTTTCGTTTGTGATATGATCGGGGATAATTCTCGTTAATTTAATTAAAACCGAATATCACCTGTGGTGTTATCAATTCGTAGATTTGCCCCACTAGGGTATATGTAATATATATTATACTTTGATTTCTTCTTATTCGAGTTTGGCCTAGTTGGTAACATTATATTATTGTTATTTTAATATTCGAGTAACCTGTAATAGTAGTACATCTTTGGTGACATTTCATCATTTTCCTTCCACCATGTTGATTAGATAATGTCGAAGAAAATGTATTAATGAATTTATTGTTAAGAGTACCGAAGGAAATCTAGACAGAACAGCATTTAGCAGTTTGGAAGGAAAAAATAAAAATTTGGTTAATCGCTTGGTTGCATGGATAGGAGTAATAATTTGCAGGTTTCTTGGTCACCTCTCAAATAGGGTATTCGGGCTTGCGTGCATTGTGGCATAATAGAACATAATTACCTATCTGATATTTGTTTAGAGTATTTACTATAGTTAACTATGTTGCGTTGGCCGTAGCCGTTATTCGGATATATTGTTCTGTTTTTAACATTAATAGCGTTAATGTGTAGGATATGACTATTTCATCTGTGTTGTATTTGTTCTGCCTGATTGTACTGTCTGGTTGCTTATATGGGTTGGGATATGTTTGTGGTGATACTGTATAATAATATTATTAGTTATATGTAAATTTCCAGATCGGAAGTGTATACGTTTTGTTAATAGGATATTAGCTTCATTTATGAAGATTGTTGTTTTATTTCACGCGTTCGTGGTTTTGTGGCTATTCCAGTAGATATGCCGATATGTATAATAATAGTACTTAGCTTATAGTCGGACGTTGATATTATGTTGCACGTTATATTTATACAATAAATGATAATAAGTGTTTGGGCACCCACAATATAGGCATTGGCCTTGTGGGACCCTTTACAGTTATTTCAAAAAAAAAAAAAAAAAATTACAACATTAATATTTTAGGCTTTTTTTTTATTTTTTTATTTTTTAAGCGGTCGGTGGTAATAAATTCACCGGCAAGTTGTTATAAAAAACAAATATTACCGGTAAAATTGTTTTTTTTTTTTCTATTTTGAACGTGGAAACTATGAACATTAATCGGGCGAAAGTGAAATCAACGGGATATTCTGTCCGATCGAAATAGTACAGCCTAATTTAACGACATGGTAGCCGGTTGTAGAATTTCTTAAGAAAATAGAAGCGATATCATATGGAAAATCCTAAGAAGGAGATGTTTGTACCTAAACAAAACTTTAGTAACAAGTATTTTAAATAAAAAATTCACTTTCTTAACAGAACAGTAGTGGGCAAAAAAGTAGTTTTCAACGTCATAATGACTAAAAAACTACCTTAGACAATCTGTGTAACCAAATAAATCGCTTAGCATTGTTAAACATTCGTAGATGCATTAAAAAGTGCGCAAATACAAATCTGTTTAAAATTTAAAGGCAACCTCGAATTTTATATTTTAAATTGTATACGATAAAATTTCTATTTGTGTAAAATTATACATACTTTCCCCATAAAAATTTTTAATGTTTTTCTACGATACTTTAATATAAATTTTATGATAAAGTATGATATGTAAACATATTTACATCTATGTCACCGGTCTTAATGCACATCATAAAAGTGTATTTTTCTCGCCATGATTATACCTCCCAGGTCATACCGATCGATCTCAGCTGCGTTATATTTGTAGCGAACGTTTTATTTTCGCGGTAGCATACCTATATATTCAGAAAGTAATAATTATGTAAATTAATATACAATGTAACTTGGTCCATTATTTCACTGTTGCAATAAATAGTTCGCAATATACGCAGAACAGATTTCTAGCATCTCATGTTTATTTTATTTTTGTTTATAGCCGTACCGCACGAATCCGTTAGTTTTACCGGGTGCCAAAGTAAATAAAGACCCGCCTCAAACCGTATCTTATTTGCGTCATCACCCAAATCCGATGATGAGATCACCACCTAGCCATTATGAATGGGTACCAGAAGAAGTAGTAAGAAAGCAAAAGGTATGTATAATACTACATAGTGTATAATATTAAAATAAAAATTGTAATTTTTACTTTATCGTTCAGGTGTTTCTCTGTCATATACCGTGAGAATTAATGAATTCAAATAGAACATCATTCAGCCGCTGTTAGATAAAGAAATTATTGGAACGCTCAAACCGAGTAGTATTGCTTTGTAAATATAAAATAAATAAATTCCCCTTATTAGCAAACAAAAATAAGTATAAATTAATTTACTTTTAAAAATCAATTCAAATACTTCAATTTAAACAAATTTTTTCGGGCTGTATTATCATCAGCTAACAATACAGAGTACACTCAATTAAAACTAAAAACATCAGTGTACTTTAACATTGTTAGCTAATGATTCGGCTATGCCCAAAAACGTTTCCTTATATTGAGGTATTTTAATTTGAATTTATTAAAATAAAAATTAATTTATTCTTATTTATGGTTTTTGTTAATAAGGGGAATTTATTTATTTTATATTTATAAATTTTAACAAACAGCTTATGGACTTATCGACATTTAGTGCTGCTTTGATTTAAGAGCTTTCACTTTTTTTAAACAGACAAGAATCGATCAGAATACCCGCTAGTTTACGAAAACAATGATAACACTCGTTGTGACAATGGCGCACCTGTCCGTTTTTGCCTCACCAAAAATTAGGTGGCGATGGATATACTGCTTATGTATTTCTTTTAGTCTATAAAACACACACACACACACACAGAATTCATATAGACTGCCGTTGAGACAGAGTTCTAAGCGAGAGAGTTTCTTTTTAGCCAGACACAGAATATAAGTTACTTTCTGGAATACAAAAATAATCACTGAAGTACGTAATTACATAACTGTTACTAGTTGAAACTCGTCTAAAAATTCGGTGAACGAATTAATAACGAAAAATGATCTGTATTCGTACAAATTAAGATTACCTCAAATTTCACTATGCGTAGCTTTATCAAAATTTGCAACCTTTCTTCTTTTTGCAGTTATAATTTTTGCTTCCTCATCCTCTGTTTAAAAATTGTTCAGCGTGTCTTAGATGACCATTGATTTTTTTCGATCTTTTTTTTAGAAATGTCGTGTCATTAATAAATTTGACTTTGTTTACGGTCTCCTCATAAATCTTTCTGTAATAATTAATTACCCGAAAGCTTTTTCAGATGCTAGTTATTTCCTTCATATGTTTCTTTTCCTCCTGAAACAGAAATAAAAACAAGTTCATATTTTAACATTGATTTTCGTATCACCTCCCTAGTAGTTATTGTCTTTTACTAAAGCATTTGTTTAAGGTCAACATGTTTCCATAAACATTCTCAATTTCATTTCTTCAACTCCTTTTATTTCTTCTTCTAAACAATATTATCACATACGTGACATTTAAATTACATCATAAAAGTACATTTTTCAACAAACTTAAATATTCCCGAAATTTTTCCACTAAATTTAATGGGGTTTTCATTTTCCCATTTTACTCGCAATCATATTTAAAGGTTAATTTTTCCTCATTATTATTACTATTATACAGATTTATTTTATGGTTTTTTCAATAGTTTTTAAAGCTCTACCTAAAAATGCTCCCTTCTTTCAGTACTTTCATAAATGAAACAACTTTTTAGTTTCTATTTTTCTTTTCTTATGCTCGTCAATTCAAGGACTACCGCCAATGTGAAGGGGCAATAATATCAGAAATAATGAATAGGGAAGGAAAAGATGGTATGTAAAAGACGCAACGAACACCGAAAGGCTATGAACATGATTAACGTTACAAACAACTACGTCATTCGGTTAAAGTTACTTTTATATCATGATTGAAGAATTAGTTCCTTTGTTTTTATATTTCAATATATTTTATATATATATATATATATAAATATACAGTGGCAGATCCACGGGAGAATAGAGGACATTTCCCTCCCAAAGAACCAAAGCCTTTATGAAAAAATTTGTTATAACAGAGAAACTTAATTTATACTATAAAAGATTTGTATAAATTTTATCCATGGATTTAATTACAACTAATATTTAATACTGTTTTCTAGTAAAACTATTCATGTTACGTTTTTATTTTATTTTAAACCCAACTGTCGTCGACCTTTTGCCTGTCTAATTTATTTTTAATTTTTATTTTGTAATGTAAATGAAAATAGTTTAATGAGAAATATATATATTTCAACTTGATTACGAACAAATCATTCGGATCGGATTACTAACAAAAATAAAAAATAAGTAAAGTCTAATAAAAATATTATCGTTCTTACTATTTATAAATTACCATTTTAGCTGGATTTTTATAATTTCGTTATTTTTCACCCTTAAATATAAGACAAAAGTTAAATTAAATTGTAATAATTATGTATTTTTAAATTTTTGATTTTCTTTATGAAACAACGTATTTCTCAAATCTGCCTACCGTAGAAGAAATTTCGCAATTATATACCCCCCCCCCCTTCCTCAATTGTCTCGATGGATCCGCCCCTGTATATATATATATATAAAATTCGTAATAAGCGTTACTCCAATACACATTATACGTTAAACCTTTCATTTTGGAATATTTCGTATTGAACATACGATTGATTTCATTACGTTTATTACTGTCACTTTTAATGGCACGCTATTTTTTTTTGGTGACTATTGTAACTTAACGAATCTTATACTCCCCCACCTTTTCTTTTTTTTTTTTTTTTTAGTTTTTTTAACATACATATTTTTTTTACTTTTATAAGTTATTTAAAACAAACGATATATAATTTTTATTATATTCAACATGAATTATTCTATATGTGATTAAATATATGTTTTTAAGGTTGCTGATTCGGTACTACATAAAACAATAGGAAATGATCTCAACGCTGGAAAGAAGGTTTTATGAATATATAAATGTTTCCTTACTCGCTTATTAAAATAAGCTTTTTATTAATAATAACTTTTTTTTCAGAGGAATTAACATTAATTCTATAAAAACTAATTCAAAAAACTATTAAAACGGTTTTTGTTTTTCTGTTAATGTATTGTTTTAAAATTAAATTGTGCTCTTCCAAAAGCTATTAATCACACTGTAATACTCGGCTTTTCACTTACTAAATCGTAAAGTTTCTTTGACTATTTTAATGCTGGTAAAATATATTCGGAAATAATATATAATTCTAAATTTATTTATTACGCTAATTACTAACATTTTATTTCGTTTTTACAACCATAAAATTTACTATCGATTAAGTAATTATTTTTATTTTACATACATTACTGATTAATTATGCTTTAAATGACGTGTATGAATCCAAAACAATTTTTAATTCTTAAATTTTTTTCTTCATAAAAAATTTAATTTACTTTTTAATAGCTACGCAATGGGAAAACTCATGTTGTACAAATTACAACAGTATCACTCAAAGAGTTGCAAAATTGCGTATAGTTCATTTAATCGTAGTAAAAAACCTCAAATTTGTACATCAACAGATCGATAGTTTGAACTTTTTTTCCCCACGTTCAAAGTGTTTTCTTAAGACTACATCGTCCGTGTCAACTCATAGCTTGTATAAGCCCTCAAGAATTCCTTCGAAAGAGATTTTGCCTCTCAGCGCTAAAGATATAATCGACTTAATAGCTTTTCTGTTTTCCTCAATAAGGCTCTACTAGTATTTATTGAGTTGTACATCTACTGGCAAACTTTCAAGATATGTTCATTATAAACCAAATGTACACATGTTAATATATAATATTTACAAGCTAAAGAGATAATTGAGGAAATAGAGGGAAATCTAATATTGAAATTGAACTAAGAATTATTATAAATTAGTTATATCACAGAATAAAGATAAAAATAGTCTACATTTGGGTGCTTTTTGAAATTTTTTTTTGGATAGAAATTTCATCCATTTTCGGAGCAGTTTGATCCCTAAACGTACCCTCCTCCCAAAAAAAAAAAAAAAATCTTAATGATCAGAATACGATTGTTTCAAATTATAAAATTTAGTTTTTCTTTAAACTGTTGCAAAACTCAATTCTTCATTTTTGTTGCAATTAATATGCGAGGAAATTAATAATCTGCACAAAAGGCCTTAATTAGTGAATTTAGACACAGTCATAAATATATATTTTAGCATTTGTATAACAGTTAAAATTAACTAATAAATAAAACAAGGAAACAACTTCCATATTACACTTTACTTATTCATGGTTGTAAGGAAATTACGCGGTTCGGCAATTAAATAACGAGACTTCATTTCACGTGTAGCTCCTTCTTCATCCTTAATATATGAGAGCACTTTTAGTTTCAAGGGGGAAGCTGCTCTCTCCCTTGGTGACATATTTGATTACATCAACGTAAATCTTTTTTTCTTTTTTTTTTAATATTTTCTTTGACTTGTATAATTACCCTATATGAGATCAAATATGAACTACAAACAATTGCGTATATATATATACGAATTTTTTAAAATAAGTTTTAAAGAAACTGGCAGGTAAATCCTGTCTGCAAATATTCAGCTTAGTTACACAATATAGCATCTTACCTTGTACGAGCTTAAAATTAAACGAGTGTTTAAATGTTCAACTATAAACTAATTATAATTAAACACATAAACTTAAAAAATAAATAAATAAATGAAAATAAAAATAAACTTAGTACATTAAAATTAACATAATTACTTAAAAGTCAGTAACGTGTTTCCTCTTTTCATAATTTGAAATTCCCAAGGTGCCTGGTTGAAATATCTCTAGAATTTCTCTTGGTATTGAGTATGATTTTGTTAATGTTCCTACTTTTGAATTTTAAATGCGTGAATTTTGTTGCTGACTTTCGTTTGCATCGATAGATCTATAAGATTTAATTTTTATTTTTTCAAAATTTCTGAATAATAGACGAGTCTTGCAGGAAATTCATTCATTTATTTCCAACAATCTATTTTAATATTTGTTAGGTTATAATCGTAATTTTTTGATATTAATTTTATACTTTTGTTATGTATAGCGTACATTTATTAGCACCTCTCCCATACTATTATCGCGTACTCTGTATGTGTACAGTAATAACTCTATTTACTGCCACTGATAATATTAAAATTGAAGTAAATAGAGTGAAAAATAATAACTTCATAAAATTATCAGTTGTAGATTTTTATTCAGAGAATATGCGTCAAGTTTAAAATATTAAAAGACATAACTTCAAGTTAATCGGCGTCTATAATAAAAACTGACGATTCCGAATTAAGTGTCTGATTGCGATGAACGGTTTAAACTCATTTTAATGTTTTTTGAATTATTTTTTACATACTCAAAACAATTTAATTTATAATTATCACATAATCACTTCTAACATAGTTTGTTACAACAAATACACCCTGTCAAGAAAGTATCGGGAATTGTCAATTTAAATCTCCCGGGTAATAGCTAGGCAGATAATTTTTTTTTTCCAGGTTGGTAAAACTGTTTTGTATTATGATGCCTATTTTTAGCGCGATCTGTCAACCAGTGTGTTTACAGCAGCTGTTAAAATCAGTCGACCTTGAAGTGTTTTGTCGAAGTTTTACAATGAGTGAAAATATTGAACAACGTACTTGTGTTAAATTCTGTGTTTCGAACGAAATTTCTTGTGCCGATACACTGAAAATGTTACAGAAGGCTTTTGGTGAATCTGCTTTATCAAAAACGCGGGTTTACGAGTGGTACAGAACGTTCAAGGATGGTCGGGAGACGGTCGAAGACATGCCTCGCTCTGGACGGCCTTCAACGAGTGTGACCGATGATAACGTCGATAAAATCAAGGAAATCGTTGCTGAAAATTGTCATGTGAGCTTGAGAGAGATGGCTCATGGATTGGGCATGTCACACGAGAGCGTACGTACGATTGTGCACGAAAAATTGGGTATGCAACGCGTTGCGGCTCGGCTTGTTCCGAAAGACCTGAATTTCTTTCAAAAAAAGTACCGAGAACAGGTAGCTGCAGACATGCTGGATCGAGCCAATTTGGATCCTACCTTCTTGGAAAAGATAATTACTGGTGACGAGACATTGGTGTACGAGTACGACACGCTTACGAACCAGCAATCGTCCGAATGGCGGCCAATTGGCGCGCCAAAGCCGAAAAAACCTCGCCAAAGCCGATCGAAAGTGAAGATCATGTTGATTGTTTTCTTCGATATTCGAGGCGTGGTACACTATGAATATGTGCCAGCCGGACAGACAGTCACCAAAGAGTTTTACTTAAGTGTTTTGAGACGTTTGAGAGAGGCTATCCGTCGTAAACGTAACGATTTGTGGGTCGACAATTCTTGGATTCTCCATCACGATAATGCGCCGTCTCACAAAGCCATAATTGTGAATGAGTTTTTGGCCAAACACTCGGTAAATATCATCGAACAACCGCCGTATTCACCAGATTTAGCACCCTGCGACTTCTTCCTATTCTCAAAACTCAAATTTCCGCTACGGGGAATGCGCTTCGAATCGATTGATGACATCAAGACGAATGCGACGCGAGAGCTAAAGGCCATCCCGGAAACCGCCTATCAGAAGTGCTTTGCAGAGTGGAAAAAGCGTTGGCATATGTGCATCGCTTCGAATGGATGTTATTTTGAAGGTGACAAAATAAATTTGGATGAAAATTAAAAATTGTTCGTTTTATTTAACAATTCCCGATACTTTCTTACGCGACGAATCGTATTATGTAGAAAAATAATAAAAGTAATTAATGGCACTTTTAAATTGGTAAAATAAGGTACTTATTATTAGAAAATAACACAATATTTTAAAAATTTTAAATAATTTACATATATAGCATTCAATTTAAAGTAAAAGCAGTCTTCAATTTCAGATTTCGTCTAATATTACTTATTCAAATTCGGATTCTAATTAAATTTCATGTTTGAACGTAGCAATGTCACTGCTACGACTACACAGAAATCAGTTAGCTTTTCCGCAATTAAGACGTTATTTATAGTTAAAGTAAGTTCTCTGGAAGTGATTCAATGGGCATTGGCTGAGGGAGCTACCGCAGTGTATCAAGGGAACATAAAAACGTCACCGACGTGAATATTTTTAATAAGAAATAAGAAATATGTATTGTTATTTGTGCAAGTGAAACAGTTGGTATAGCTTACAACTGTTCAGTTGGTACTTCCGTATTAAAATTATATAATAATTAGCATTAGCTTCGTTTACGAAGCAATATTTACGGATGACTTTAACATGTGTGACGGTTGCTGACAAAAGGTACATAATGTCAGAAAATAATTAATCGAGAAAAACGCGTTTAAAGTTTCGCAGTATAGTACACTTTAAGGTAATTTAAAACATACAGTTACGAATTACAACAGGAAAACATTTTTTTTCCACCAGTTTGACACCTATTTCACGTTTATAAAGAGCATGCTAAAAAGTGTCCGAAACCGTTGTTAAGTCGAAACTGCTTTTTTGACACACTATGTACCTTTTCTCAACGACCGGTAACATATGCCTATTGCTGGGATATTTCTGATCATCTAAACAGATCTTAATGCAACGTATTATTATCAGTTTGGTTTCACTTTTTGATTAATTCGACTTTCATTTTAAAAATATGAATTAAACAAAAAGATAAGTTTTCACGTTTGAATTCTTTTTTTGGATAGTGTTTTATAGAAAAAATCAATATTAACTGTGTCACAGTTCCAATAGTAAGTGTTATAATATATACGTTTATTTAATTACGCGGTAATCGAATGAATAATTATAGGAGTTACGTTAAATTCCGCCCTCATCCTAAACATCGTAATATTAATTCTAAAATTAATTCTTATCAAGCTACCTTTTATTTCACAGAAATAAATACGGAATAGATATTATTAAAAACACACCAATTATATAATTAAAATTTTTATGTTTTAAAGGTTGTCCTGAAACAATTTAATTCCCCTATTGGATTATATTCGGAGCAGAACATCGCAAATTCCGTTCAGTCACAAACAGGACTTACACCGTAAGTAAATAAAAGGGAGAAATTATTTATTTTAAAGTAGCAATAATTAATTTAATAAAAAAAGTTACCTTTGAGTAAAGTTGTATAGTAAGGTAATGTAACCCCATGGTGTGTTATCTTAACAGAATTACCAAAACTCCATGAAAAAAGTGAAATAAGATAAATTTAAAAAAACAAATTCATTTAAAGCGTGCATCAGAATTATAATATTTTTCTGTTTAAATTTAATATCGAAATAAGTTTTTACTAATTTCTTACTACGTTATTGCTGGGACAGTTAATTCGAAAATGGAAATTGAAATTTGATGTTGCACAGATTTATCAAATCTTTACCGGATGATTTCTTTAAAACACTTTTTTTCTCGCCGTACTTGTCGAAAATACCATTTTAAGTGAAATATAATATATTGTGCACCGATGAAATACGTGAAAAGCGCTAAAAATTTATTTTACTTTTTTCTTAATTATGCAAACTTAAAATTTAAAAAGTGGGAAATTAATTCTAAATGTAGTTTAAAATTTAAGCGTCATCTCCATTTTCGGCCAACTGTTTATTTTACATGAACATGAACATTTTAAAAAAGAGCTTAAAAATCAAAAAAAAAAAAAAAAACATTTTTTATTTGATTTTTTGGAACATCGTGTTTTGAAATTTATGTACATTTTCTTTTCTTTAATTCCACATATTGTAAGTAAAGATGGCAAATAATTTTGTCGAATCATTAGAGGTGCCAAAAATCACGAAGTATATGTAATTATATACATGGAGAAAAATCGAAAAATTCGCATACTTCGCGCACACTACTTACTACTTTACTTAATAAACAAAATGAGATTCACGTAATAAACAATATCTCTCATTTACAATTATTTTCATTATATTTTAACGCAGCATAATAAACCTATAGTATCAGCGACATTTTTATAAAGACGTATTCATGCGGGTCCACTGTCGAAAAGAATGAAGGTGAATAAAATTTTCCTTAACTAATACTCTTTCCGATAAAATTGATCTGATTTTTGATAATTACTCGTATTACAAATTATTGCTCTTCGTATTTTCTTTTATTTATTTTTTTTTTTGTTATACAAGCTTACATAAGAATATTTTTCACGTTCTCATAAATTACATTGTCGCGTTTTCAAAAATTAATAAAAAAAAAATTTTGTTCTTTTTTCAGTTACTTTTGAAAACGCGACAATGTAATTTAACATAACGTGAGAAATGTTCTTACTCCATTTCTTAAATAATCGTAAATAAATTTCTGCTCCTCCGAGCCCGCAAATGTGTCTAATTCTTATATATTATCTTTCCGTATAACAATATAATGATGTAACATTTTAAATATAGTTTAGCTAATAACGCTGATAAAAATGATGAAGTTAATTTCGACAATTTGAATACAGTTATATTCAATCCGCGCACTTCCAGGCAAGTGGTAAAAATTTCTGCACGCTCGCATGAAATTACTGTTTAAGTTTAAAATCGAATTAAAGGTTCGATGAAAATTAATATTTGCATTATTCATGCATGGGCGTCCACAGGATTTTTTCCGAAAAAAGGACGAAATGAGATTAAGAAAAATTTTGTTACCGTTAATATGCCCCACTCGCTTCATACCGGAAACGAAAAAAATCAATTGTTCAATTAATATAAGATTAATTCCTAAAGAATTTTTTGCATTAGCGAAATAGGTAACAATAATATCCAACTTGAATAATCATTTATTAGTTTTACACGATCAACTCGTATTAAATATATAACAATTGCAAATTAATTCATTAAAAAGGAATTTCGAATAAAATATATTAACATACTAACGGCTAATGGTACTATGTGAAAACAAGTAAAGTATGCATGATTAAGCAAAAAAAAATTACTTTCGTTAAAAATAATAATTGTTTTAGAAGTTTTTATTTAGAAGATTTTATATTGCTCAATTATCTTTTAGAAGTACATTATCGACGAGACTAAATTGCACCCTTTTTTTATAAACAAAATTTTTCGAAGGATTAAAGCACAGCTGGTGAGGAGTCTTCTTGATTTCTGAGATTGCCGACTGACATTATATGTTTTCATTTCTCAGTTCAGTTTTATACTTTTTTTATTATTTCTTATTGCATCATTTACAAAACGTTCTTTCTCAAAATAAATTATTTATATCGGTAAAATGCACAATAAGATTCATTATTATATTGTCCCGCAGGTCCATTATGTTAAAAAGAAACATTTAGCGGGCAAAAAATATTTCCTTAAAATATTATGTTTTTTTTTTTTTTTTGAAATACGATGAAAAGAACAGTTCAATGCAGTGATTATAAAATAATTGTTCAATTTTATTATTAGTACAGAGTGAGTAAAAAGTAGTTTTGAAATTCATTCTGCACTTTTTAAACATTATTATTACGTTTATGAGCATTGCCATGTCCATATTTAGTATCGTAATACTACATTCTTTTTTTTTTTAAACATCTATAAACATATATATTAAATTTAATATTTAGATGTATAAAAAAATACTTTGATAAATTAATTTACGAAAAATTTTAAATAAATGAAATTTTTAAATTATAAATTAAGGACAATTTTATATGAAAAATATATGTATATATATTTATAACAGGTTGGTAATGTATCGTAACTCATAAAGGTAGATACTTACTTATTACAAAGTTCTGTATGCGTCGGGAATACACCACAAACTGCATAAAAAACCGTAACCTATAAATAATTTTTTATACTGTTTTATTATTATTATTATTATTATTATCATTATTACTAATTTTAAAAAAACCTATTGCTCTACTTTTTTTCACAATTAAGCTATACAAGCTATGCACCAAGACACGTTAACTGACATACTTAACTTCAAATTATAATTAGTTTCTACAATAAAACTAATATTTTTCCTAATTTTCATAATTACTCAAAAAATTCGGGACCAAGTTTGCCTCAAATTAAATAATCAACATTTCACATCAAAACACATCGATCGACATGAACTAAAAGTAAATAATATTCTTGGATCACGTACAAAAAATTTTGCCTACGGTCTACAAATGTACGTACATGCACTCTCACATTCACCTACACGATTAAAATTGATTTTTTCAGATTTCCAATATTCGAGGACATAAATAAATCATTTTTTTATTTCGATTTTTAAAATTCCAGGAAAGAAGTTAAATTTACACGAAATTATGCAACATAGAATGAAACCAACATCTATATGAGGGGTTTCCTGAAAAATCTGTTCAATTTCAACTGTAATCGTTGTTTTATTAATTTTTAATTACCCACTAAAGTGTAACATTTTAAAAAATAAAATATTAATTTTTTGATTACTTTTTAATCTTACAATAAATATAAAATCGAAGATATGTCATGTACACGCGCAAACAGTTCTTAATTACAATATTATGTAAGCGTTTTATTCATTTATTTCATACGAGAGTACTTAAAAATTATTCTAAATTGTTGATAATGCATTTATTGTTTTCATTTTTACGCGCAATAGTATTTAAACCATTTATACGGATTCAAATAATGTGTGTGAGATATATGAATTTCCCTACATTTTTTAAATATATCATTTAGATTTGTATGAAAGAATATTTATTACAAATCATTAAGTGGTTAATCAATGAAGAAAAAATTATATCGTTTACGATACATACGTATATATACATACATACATATATGTGTGTGTGCGTACATATATATCCACCCCCTCTTCCGACTAAATTAATAAAAATATCCGTGTTAAAAAAAAAAAAAATTATTTCTGCAACAGTAACAAGTATTTTACAACACGAATGTTTCTCTCTTGCCAGGGGAAAAAATATAAAATAAATTAAAAATCAAAATTTATATTTTTATCTCCCACAGAAAAACACTCATTTCGTTGATTACTAATATTAATTATTTTGTCAATGAAATGGTATTTTTATGGGATTTTTAAATCACCTCCCCTAAGAAATCAATTGTTACATATATATTTATATCTTTCGATAGTACAAATGCACACATAACAATGAAAAGGGAACATGTCCATGTTCAAAGACAATTCGCTTTAAAAAAATACCCCGTTCCTAAGAATATCTCATTCTAAAAATAATCGTGATTAAAAATCCCTTTTCTAAATTTTCCGCAAAAATGTTTATCATTATTTAATAATCCCGCTTTAATTAAACGTATTTTATTTGCCAAATTGCGCTCCGGTGTATTAATTAATAAATATTATTTTATATAAAAGTTAAAACAATAAACTCCATATTAACAATTTATAATTATAACTTAACTACATTCTTCTACAATATTATAATTACGAACATCTGCCAGCGGGCATTTTTCTTAAGATGCCCACTAAATGTTTGTCCACTTCACGCATTTTTAAAAATTTTTCATTTTAAAAAAATTAAGCAAGATTATACTCTGACTTTACAATTAGCATCTAAAATTTTTGTTGTAACAAAAACTTTTTCATACAAGCAAACAAATAAATACGCGCACCTGCACAAACGTATATATCTATTTATATATCTGTAGGTAGATAGACGAAAGGGTAAATAGACAAATACAAAAAACAAAAATTGTACCTAGATACTTTTACCTAAATACTTTACAGTCCTGTGTATTTTTTATTGTTTTCCAAACTGTTAGAGGGAAAACAGTCTTTACTGAGATTTCCTTGCGGATATCCATGCTTTATTTTTCAATATAATTAATTTGTACGCGCACGTTAATGATGTAACCGAATATATGTATGTTTTTTTTTTTTTGTTTTAATTTCTTAAATTTAGAAGTCACTATAAATGTAAGTGGATGAAAATGTCAGCAGCTCTTTAATTTTGACTGTATTAATTAAAATTAAAAATCTTCCTACTATACCATATACATGGAATGCTCAAAGCATGATACTTCAGTCTTGTAGATATTAATTTTTGAACTAAGTATAATTTTAATCACTTCTATTCTAAAAAGAAGTGAGATGCACTTGTACATCGCGTTTATGATTGTAATTTTTTATGTCGTCGAATCTGTTAATAAACAACGTAATTTTTAGTAAAATTAACCTCGCACATTATTTTTAATAAATGTAGTTATATTTTAAGAAACACACCACCCCTGCACACGTAATATAGCTTTAAGAATATTAAATATTTTTTTTTTTATAAAAACAACGGCAGATATGCTAAGAACTATTTACTACATAATTAATTTCAGTATTTTTATTGATCTTTCTTTCTTGGAAAATAAAATTCCTCATTCTTCATCCTGAGTATATTCCACTTCTGATTCAAACACATTTTTATCCTTTACTATAATATAACTGAACTTGCATGATTATAACAATTGTTTTAATCAACAAAACTGTTATTTAAAGTTAACTCGCATAATTCAAACGTTTAAATAACTTAAATAATTAAAAGTATGTAAAATATTACCAAATTTTCCCTGTATTTTATCCAGCAGCTTTTTTGTTCTTTTTGTTATGATGGCCTGATCAAATATAAGTATAAAAAACTAACGTTTTTGAAATCAAAGAAATTTGGGCTCGGGTACTGATCTCTCACGAAGTCTACTGATGAAGTACTTTTTTTAAATTAAAATTTTGAATTTATACAAAAATATTCGTATATTCAAATTTAAAAAATTAAACGTTGTGTATAAGATCCAAAAAAGAAGTCGCTCCTTTTCATGCATTTTTTTTTTTTTACGGTTCGTAATTTCTAGTGCAAAATTAAAACGAAAAAAAATAATACTCAAGAGCTAACCGGAACCTACTTACAGTTATTAAAAAATATATCAGTTACAATGGACGACTTACAGAATTTTCTGCTAAAATACAAATAATCAGTACGAATTTATTTTCATTTAATTTTTTATTTAGATACATGGGAAGTATGCACTTTAGTTTATTATCTATTTTATAAACAGTTTTAAAAAATACTGAGCAACGAATTCTGTCGATGTTATTGTGAAATTTTATCATTCATATACTGAAAGTAGTACCGTATTTACTCGCGTAATTTAACCGGCCAAAAAAGGGGATGCGTAAATTACGCGGGAAATCAGATCAACCTGCATTTTGCGGATTATACGTAATAGATGTGTATTTCAAAATTAGTGTTAAGTGAAATCAGTTACCTTTATTTTGAAAAATATATTTATACAATAATAGGTAACTGCATTAGAGTAATTTATAAATTCGAGTACCGGTAATGTACTTCTAAGAAATTAGACATTGTCTAGTAATGTTGAACCTATTAATGCATTTTAATAACGCGAAAATATGGTTTATATTATTTCTCTAAAAAAATGTGCGCAAAAATTAAGGTGCGTAAATTACGCGAGTAAATACGGTAATAGATTCGGGGTACCGTAATAATCTAATTTACGCCAATCATCTATTATTGCCCAAATATTAATCGATAATAATATTATGGTAGAAATCGAAAATTTAGTTCCGACTAATGAACATAGTGATTACACAAAAATGTAAATATTTTGAAGCATGTATTTGACAATAGCTTTAATATTTCGCAATGATACAATTAACACGTATCAATTATATCTATTACTATTTAAATGCATTGGATGCATGTTTGTAAATGTTGACATAAAAAATATTAAATATAAACGAAGAACGTGAATTTATGAAATGCATCAAGACCTGAGCCCTATTATTAATATGCACGATCCACACACATTTCCTACCGCGAATTTCTACATTATTATTTAATTTCCAAAAATGTATATATCAAACTGAAATTTTAAAATACCGTATTACTTCGAATTTAAAACGCATCGGAATTACTAGGTAGTTAGAAAAAGGGTATTTGGAAGAAGTAAAAATACCCAAGATAGAAATAACATAAACGTAATTTACTTAACATTAAATACCTCTAACACAGTAAACAGTATTTTTTTTCTAAATAAAGTAGTCTGTTTTGGTAATTTTCTAATACGTTGTTGAATCATCGTCGGACGTTGAATCGGATTCGTTGCCGTCACTGTGATTCCAAAGAACATCATCTTCCGAGCTATCCAAAGCATTCGACAAGCAGCACTTCAAAAACGACTTAACGATGATACTCCCTGCAAATCTTTCCAAGCTTTCTAAATCCATTCTACGATGGTGGCTGCTGGAGCTCGTTTAATTTTGCCGGTTGGTGTAAGGGGATGGTCAGTTTCAGTCAATCATTGACTTTATTGTACACGAATACGATCTTTAAAGGTTTTATTAACACCGGCATCAAGTGGTTGTAACTGACTTGTCAGTGACGTTTGAACTTATGTAACAAGGCACGGAAAAGGTAATTTACATTGTACCTCGAATTTAAGACGCACCCATTACTTCAGCTTTTTAATTGAGTAAAACATGTATATCTTAAACTCGAAGTAATACGGTAATTTGACTAGGACTAGAATAAAAAGTTATTATCATATTTAATTAATAGAAATTTTCCTATTTTAAAAAATAACTTTCTTAACTTACTAACCAACACAAGAATTATATTACATTGTATAAAAAAGGATTTTATCTGCTTCATTTAATCGAAAAGAATAAAATTCATTTTAGTGTACATATATTATGAAAAATAATATAAATTAGAGAAAATATTTTCATCTAATTCTGTTTAAATTAAATTTTATACGAACGAATATAATTTGTTTAAGGTTATTTCTTAAAATAAACTGGAAGCAACTCGGCTCATAATCGAAATAAACCAGTGGCGGATCCACGGGGAAGGGGTGGATAGGGGACATTTCACCCCAAAGAACCAAAGCCTTTATGAAAAAATTTGTTATAACAGAGAAACTTAATTTATACTATAAAAGATTTGTATAAATTTTACCTATGGATTTAATTATAACTAATATTTAATACCGTTTTCTAGTAAAACCATTAATGTTGCGTTTTTATTTTATTTTAAGACAGTCATCGATCTTTGGCCTTTCTTATTTATTTTTAATTTTTATTTTGTAATGTTAATTCGGATCGGATTATTAACAAAAATAAAAAAGAAGTAAAGTCTAATAACAATACTATTTTTCTTACTATTTCTAAACTAGCATTTTAGCTAGAATTTTATAATTTTGTTATTTTTCATCTAAACATAAAACAAAACTTAAATTAAATTGTAATAATCATGTATTTTTAAAATTCTAAACGGGCGCTATTTGATTTGCTTTATGAAGCAAGGTATTTCTCAAATCTACTGCCTAACGTAGAAGATTTTATAACCCCCCATCCAATGTCTCTCTGGATCCGCCCCTGAAAGAAACGCATCCAGACTGAAACTCTTTCCTCTATTTGATTTATTATATTATCAATACTGAGATATGATTAAAGAATTTTTACGTTTTCAACTTAAATTAATTAGATTTACTTCTAAAAAGTTGCAACTTTTTGAAGTGATGCAAAAATAATCTTCAGTTGATTCTTAAATACAATAATTAACAACTTAAATGAATACAAAAAGGATATTCTTCGTAATTTTGAAAGCAGTAATAATTACTATGCAAAGCAAAAAAAAAAAAAAAAACAACAAAAAGAAACATGAAAAATATTTTGAAATAATGATTAGTTTAATAAATTGCTATTTTGCTACATATCATGTACGTCTGTTAGTTGTATTCATGAAAAAAAAATTAAAATAACTTTTATTAATGAATAATACCAACTTATTTAAAGACCAAAAGTTACATTACAGTGCACACATATTGTTGCTGGCTGAGTTCAAGGTGGTAATTCAACAGACAAAGCCGATATGTCAATTGATTGTACACGTTTACAGTAGCAATTCAAATGCAGTTCAAGTATTTGCGGCTGCATTGACCTGCATACATAAAATATTTCGTATTTAATTAGTTTTTACTTTAAATTGTTAGGCAGTTCAAACTCGAGACTATAGCGTATTAATAATCAACCGTTTTAACCGTTTGTCTAGCTCGACGATATTAACGCATCTCATTATTGCAATTTGTTTACTGAAATAGCGCAATCAGTAGTCATCAAACAGAATGGAGTAATTTCTGGCATAATAATTACTCATTCATATTTTATCAGAAAATAATCAATCATTTTTATAAATTTCTTTTTAAATTTTGAATCGAATATAATTAAATTATATAAAAAATATTTCCTTATAGTAATAAGTAAGGTAATTGTTTTCATTCTTCATATGATATACACTTATGTAAAAATGGCACATTCAACTTTTAATAAAAACTAAGATTCACTTTTCTTCTGCAGGATATTGTATGTTTAGTATTCATTGTGACTGTGTAAAAGTGGGCTGTCAATCCGCCAATTTCACAATATATATGTTCATATTAAATTTATATTTTCTGAAGAACTGAATGCATAATTTGAAAGTTGTATTTATTTACATCCGTAGTAATAAAAATTATACGCAATTTAAAACTTTTTTTTTTTCTTCTTAAAAATGAAATAATATATTCAGTGTGCAATAAAATTTAGTTTATTACGCAAAACAATATATATATATATAATTCTTTAATAACAGCATACTTTTAATAGCAAACATATTGATTAGCTTGGAGTTGTTAATTATTTTCCAAAGACATTAACGGCATAAGTAGCAGTAAAAGTGTCTAAAATTAATTTTGTTCAAAAATTACGTAAAATTATATTTTTCTGATAACCTTAAAATTATATTTACCAATCACTTATTTTCATGAAAAAATATCATAAAATTAACAATATTTATTGTTTAAAATTTTAAAACGGTGGAAAAACTCAATCAAAATATAATTTCAGAGATCCGCACGCTTAGGGCCCAAACATTCCGACTTTAGCATCAGTGGATTTAAATTTTTTTTATTATTGTTATTTATATTATTATTATTATTATTTAATATCTATGTAGAAAGAATTGCCTCACTTGAACATTTCCAAAATTTATCGCCAATTTATTTATAAAATAACGAATTAATCATTTACAGATTGATGGTTTTCAAAACATTTTTTTTTCCATACTTCCCGCTCAGAAAAATTGAAATGCCACTATACTTCCAATCACCACGTTACTTCGGTAAAATTTCCATAAAAATTATAAATCAAATTCAAATTCAAATTCAAATTCAAAAAAAAAAAAAAAAAAAAGAACAATAATAATAAAATGGCGCATATCCGAAAGTTTAGTGGCTGCCCGAGCTCTAACTGATAGGATTTCTGTACATGCTTTAGTGAACAAAGGCTATTGCTCATAATGCACTTATCCACATGCGCCTAGGTCACACACGCGTGTTGCACAATCACTTGTTGAGTAGGGACCAACCATTTGCCCCTTTTGCAACATCCAGACGCCACCATCTACCGGGCACATCCTGCTGAATACCCCGTATTTTTGCCATCACGAGCTAAGTTCAGCATTTCTAACCTGCAGTCGGCTATTTCTAATACAGCATCAATTCACTGGATAAATTCAGCCTTTTCTGAAAGTACTTAATAATCTTAACATACTGTATTTTTCATGATTATTATAACATACGTATGAAAAATAATTAAATTTGGCTTTAATGACATAATTTTATGCAAGTAATGTATTTTGTTGATCGAAAAGGCGTCTTTTTCTTCATTAACGAAACATATGCTACATAAAATTTCCCGATTATGCGTAACTAAATATTTCTTATACTTTATTTCGGCATATTTAATAAGCACATACTGCGCAAATGTCAAACGGCATCATACTTCAGTAATCTTAGAGCAGTTAGATAACACGTTTTTTAGCTTCTGAACAAAATTTGTTCACGCTAGAACTTATCCGGTCAACAATATTTATTGATTTATATATACCTCAATATGCAATAATAAAATTCGTAATTAAGAAATGTATTAACTGAAACAAATTTCTTACGAATCGAACACAAGGATCGTTCTTCGTCATCACTTACTTTAAATGGAAATTATAGAATTTGTTAGATTGAATGCTGTTATTTTTTCTCCTTAACAATTTTCTCCAATGTCAATAATTTAGTTTTTAAATTTTCATTAATAATATAAAATCTTCGAAGTAAAAATATTAAAGCTGCTGCTTAAAAAAAGAAGAAAAAAAATCGTCGGAGTTATTCCTACTGGTCTATTTTGAATAAAAAAATGTCCCCATTCGTTCCTTTGATCATATCAAAACCTGAAAGAAAACTAATTCCGTTTATCGGAAATAATCATTACGTATCGAGTTTCGCTGCGACCATCACCTCATACATAGTCACTGAAATCTTAGATTTGATGCAATTCATTTTACCGCTGACATATCAACTGACTATAGCACCAACACCTCCATGGGTAAACCTGCACCTCAGAATAGATTTTCAGCCCCAGCAATTCTTAATAAAAGAAACATGTCCCTGCATTTTACGTTCCGCATATCAGTACATGATCAGCGAATATGACAGTTGCAAAATAGTTTTTACTGATGACAGCAAAACACCTAAAGGAACAGGTTGTGGAATAGTATCTGACAAAAAAATTATTCTCCGCTACTCTCTTCCGGCGCTATTCACTATTCTTTCGGTGGAACTATTTGCTATAAAACTTTTTATAAAAAATATAACTTCTGATCCTCACCCCTCACACCTCATATGTGCAGACTCATTAAACGCGATCACGTCTATTCAAAAATACAACTCTCCTCACCAACACCCAATAGCCAAAGAAATTATTCGCACTCTTTGTAGTACAAGTATCCGTGTCTTGTTCGAATGGATCACTTCACACATTGGAATCCAGGGAAATTCATTCGCGAATACTGCGGCAAAAGAAGGCTCATTATTCTTCCCGATACCGAACATTGAAATACCTCCAATAGATCTTAAAGCTCATGTAGTGCAAAAATCGCTGCAAAACACGGAAATGGACCAATACTCCAAACATGAACAAGCTGCGTTCAATTTGAGATACTATTCAACCATGGAAAACCTCATTATTCACCAATCGAAGGAATGAAATCGTTGTTACAAGACTCGGCCTAGGTCACTCCAAAATCACTCACAGCCACCTTCTGTCCAGATAACCTATCCTACTGTGTTTCACTTGCGACTCTCTTGTCACAATCCAACCTATAATCGTCAGCTGTCCCACCTATAATTCATACCGAGCAAAAATTCTCCAGTTATCTAACCTTTCCGAAATTCTGTCTGCTGATCGTCATGATAAAATTGAACGCCTCCTACGTTTCCTCAAGATCACTAACCTATTCCACTCCATCCAGCTCCTACTTTATTCGTGCCTCTGGCCTAGACGGCAGTACACGGCACGTTAATCAAAAAAGAAGAAGTAAACTCCATGGACACGAAAAAAATATTTTACAGTGAATAAAAATAATGTACAACGCATAAATTGCAAAAATCTTAAAGTAACAAGATCTGTAATTTCATTCAAATTATCGGTAAAGAAAAGTAAGTTCATAAGTTTATTTGAAATATACACTACATCTTTAAGGTATAAATTTTATCGGTTTGCGATGTTGAAGTAACTGTTGAAAGATTAAAAATAATTTCAGTCATCGCTGTATTTTTTGCTTATGCTAAAAATGTACAGCCAACTTTTTTATCTCTAGAAAAACTTACGGTTAACACTGTGTTGTAAAGAAAAGCATAATGTAATTCAAAAATTAACATTTAATCAAGTATCATTTTTAAGTATTTTATAATTTCGCTTACTTAAAAATACTCGAGTTTGAAAACATTTTTGCGCTGAAAAAATTTCAATCATCGCAATACATTTCTCAGTTATTGTGGAGTTTTGGAAACATGTTTAAAATTATATTAAATCTAATAATGGTAAATTTATTTTCATAAATTTATTTAATGTATTATTTCAAACGAGTATTTGTCACCAATTTTTCTTCTTTAATTTGGAATATATGTCAAAGAAAACGTCTAATAAAGTCTTTGTTGTGAAAAAATACTTACTATGTATTGCGTTAAAAAACATGTTTTGTACAATAATATATTCATGAAAATTAACATTATTATTATTATTATTACTATTATTAACAAAATTAACATTTACCTAAATTTTCCTTAAACTCTTAAACCCACATATGAGGCTGCTATCCTGTATCACTAACTCCTTTCAAATCCTCTTTTAACAGTTATTTATTTCTAACACAATTTTTATATAAATTATGTACGTACGAGTACTTTACTTCCCATAAAAGTAACAATCAGTCGACCAACACATTACTTACGTTTTTTTTTATTCTTTTTTTTTTCTCTTTATTTTCCGATTAACAAAATTTCTCCTACACATATTCTGTCATCCTTACTCCTGGAAATTTCCAATCCGTATTACTATTTTTAGGCTACGTAAAACCATAAAATATGATCCATCGAAATCGGAAACATATAAAGCATTGCAAGAGACCGTATACGGAGACGGAGTTCAAGAAGTTAATACACCACCGACACCTCGAGTATTTTCACCTGTGAAAGTACCACCGAAGGTAAATTATTTTTATTTAATATAGCATTTTTTTTCTTTCTATATTACTATCCCGCCTACAACTTTCCATTTATACATATGTATATATATATGAGCTGGGTGTTTCTCATAGAATTCAGAATTCATGAGTAACGTTTTAATTCAGTTGATTTTAACTTAATCAAACGTAAGTCCAAAAGTATTTTACAGCTCATCTTTTATCAAAGAATCCGCATATGACACAGATCTTTTATATTAATCATTTATCGCTGACGGCTGACATATAAGATTAGAAAATCTATTTTTACTCCTCTTCGCAGAATTATTTAAAAAAAGTAAAAGTGGCTAGCGAAATTGATAATCGGAAAATTATCAAACTAAAACTAAACTGTTTTAATACTTCTGAGGACAAATAATATTAAATACGCAATCAACAAAGGTTTAATAACAATTAAATCAACACACACTAAACAAAAAGGTTTTTTTTTAAAAATTGAAACCGAAATGATAACGTACTACTGAAAAAATAATTCAATTTATTTTTTAAATCAGCCGTTCTTACCTGTGGTCCGCGATGTGTTCGCAGGGGTTCAGTACAGGTTTTTTTAATAAGTGGAAAAAACAATACTGTTATTATAAATTTTGAATTTACATAAAATTATACCGATAATTATAAAAATCGATATACTCACTTATTTGCCCCTACTCTCCAAATTTGACAGATATCTGATTAACTTAAAACTTAAGAGGCCGTATGAAATAATGTGATAAAAAGAGGTGTCCACATCCAAAAAAAAGGTTAAGAACGGTTTGTTCTAAATGACAATTTTCTATTTTACCTAGATTTTATTTTCAGAATTTTAAGTTTTTACTACAATATTTTCATTATAATTATTATTATTACAATATTAGCGTTCATGAAAACTTAGGTTAAATATTATTAGTATTTTTGTTATCATTATTTTTATTGACACTATTATTACTGCTATTTCACTAATACTTCCAGAATATAGTACAGAAATTTTGTTACACGCTACCAATATATTTATTAAAAAAAATATATATATCCCCTCTGAATTTATTATATTCATGGGCGTCACCAAGGGGGGGATTGCCCCCTGGAGCCTTGAAACTTTTTAATCAACTGGCCATGATGAGTATTCATAGGCGCGTAATCATGGACAATTTGGAAGACTTTTATAATAAAGTAGTAGAACAGTTTTCCAGAAACTCACGAAAATTACGTTTTAATTAAGATTTCATTCTTGTTTAATAAAATATTAAGCCTTTACAAATTATACATTTTATTTTTCCTATAACTCATATATATCCTCTTTCTATTATCTTGCCCTCCACTGGCTCACCGGTTGGCGACGCCCTTGATTATATTCCGTTATTTTTATAATTATCAGTGATTACCATCACTGGCATATTTTGCATACGTACTGTGTGTGCGGCACACGTTCAGAAGTTTTTAATACTATCTTCATAATTGCGTTGAATAGATATTTACTAATTAATCACCACACCAGTAGTTCCAGCGCAAAATATATTCACGTCAATAGAAAAATGTGCATCTATAATATCCTCTCCTCTTAACATTAAAGGCAACCAGTACAAATTTTCCTTGATATGCTAGAAATAATAGCACAACATCTTAACAACTACGAAAAATAGATCGGATGTACAAACTAAGATTTACCTATTGTAGTATACAGTGTCTTTGATTTGCTTGCAAGCAGAATGCTTAATATTTAACGCGATCTATGTCCTATCTGATTATCGTATCAGTAGATGATACAATATTATATTTTTCTTGGCTTATCAAATTTCAACATCGTTATTCTACTGCTTTGATCTCGGATTACTTATTTTATATTTATTTCAAAAAAGGTTTTAATATTACTGATTAGCTAAAACCTTGCCAAGTTTAATGTAAATACGTTCTGTAATACAATTTATTTTTAAATATTCTTTAATTGATATTGGTTAAATGTGAAATGTGGGTTTACCTTTAGCAGTGTGTGAAAAGACACTACAAATTAACATTATTTTCAATTAATAAGACACTATTAACGATTTAAGATTAAAAAATTATTTTTATGACTTGGTAATAGAAATTTTTTTTGATAAAGATTACAGTTAATTTCTAAATTAATATTTTGTTAACATTACACATAAGTTTTTCTTTTATTATAAATTAATTTAAGTAAAATATAAATTTATAGTATGTATTTCGCATATTGAGTAGTGCATAACATTAAAATTCACAAACTACACATACACACTTATATATATATATATACAGTGGAAACCGTTTAACACGAAACTGAAGGGACCGAAATATTTCTTCGTGTTAAAAGGATTTCGTGTTAACCGAAACATTCAAAAAAAAATAATTAAAAACTCACCAATATTTTTAATGTCGGTAAAATGTATCAGTTCGATTTTCCGCTAACATTAGCACTTGTAGGTAGTACATATATACACTTCAAATAATTACATTATAAAAAAAAACATAAAAAATTATTGTTTTTTGGGAAACTTGTCGACCGAAATTAAGTAGTATTGCATTCATAGGGGGTAAATAATAGTAACCATTGTTAATTTTATTTATCTGTTAAGGGATGTGACTGGAAAAGCAGGTATATTTGTCCTTCTGAGAAGCAAAATCTTTTCGTGTTAAGCGATTTTTGTTTCGTGTTGTTTCGTGATAAAAGAAAAAAAATGTATGTAATTATATGGCATTTTGTCGGGACCGTAGTATTGTTTCGTATTAAGCGATTTTTCAGGTTAACCGGTTTCGTGTTAAACAATTTCCACTGTATATATATATATATGTATAAAATTCATACTAAATAATGGTAAAATAAAATAATTTGGAGCGAGAGAAAGAACGAAAGGATGAAGAATAAGATTAATTTTATTATTATTAATATTACAACTTAAGTCGTTATTAGTGAAATAGACGGAAACAAATTATAGCACACCTTAATTTTAATGTCAGAATAGGCCACTGGTTACTATACTTTCTGTACCAAGACTAAAATTAAGGTACAATTAGTTAGAAATGGAGTTAAGTATGCTGGTCAATATGTGATAGAGAGTATAAACTTGTATTTGTATGTTGTATACATGCACGCTCAAGTACTGGACAGTATACATGTATTTGAGGGTGCAAGTAACGATCATGTATATGTGTATGCAATAAGTATGCACGCGTGCAGTATGTACAAGAATATGTTTGCATTTATTTACATCTTATTAATTTAAATTTGCTTGTAACCGTTAATTTATCTCTATAATTATTTTTCCCGTATTTATTAAAACTTATTTTTTAATAAAAACATAGACTTTATTTTTATATCATGTAACTTGAATTCTTTTATTTTATTATAGCTTACCGAATCTTATGCACCACACAATATTTTATTTTTGCAAGCCCATTATTATAATTAATGTTATTACTGTTACAAAATTTGTACCAAATTAAATCACTACTCGTGTACTGTTTTGATAATAACATTTTATTTTAAATATATACCAGTATCAAGTACGATTTTGGTTGAAATTAAAATTGCAACGTGAAACCAAACTCATGCACATTTTTGACATGTTCGTACTCTTAAATTATATTATTGAAATAATATGCTAATATGCCATTTATCAGTACGACTCAACTGAAATAATCAATTGGTTTGAAACAAATGTTTAAATGGAAAAAATATCGCCCATTTTTGTGTGCTCTAAAAAGTAATTACGGCAATATATATTATTATAAAACTTTTCAATTTTAATATTCAAGTAAAAATAACTTCTAAGGTACCTTATTATTTTTATAATAACTTCAGCATTTTTATGTTTTACAGAAGTTATCAGCTCCAACATATAATCCAAATGTAAGTATAGAATTTATACACGCAAAATAAATTATTATAAATTATAACTTCACAATACGAAAAAAAAAAAATATATATATATATATTTTTTTTTTTACTTTACTGAAATAATTGTAGAACTCTACTAATTTTGATTATTACTCCCTTTTTCCTTAATAAAATATTACGCAACGGAAGTAAATTTTTTAAATCTTTTAATCGATACACCTATAAAACTTTCACTGACTAAAAATTTCAACAGTTTTCTTCAACAGACGTTTATGTTTTTTGATTTTTTTTTTTTTTGAAATTTATAAGAGATCAAATTGTTAACTTCTTTCTTAGTGTTTAATAGCAAAAACAGTATTAAAGATACAATATAAAATCTTTCGTAATTAAAAAAAAAACTCATTAAATTATAAAATGTTAGTAATGAAAATTTTATTATTTAAACGATTTCTTTTAATATGATCTCGTACTTTATTGGAATATTATGCAAATGTATTTTAAAAATTGATAAAATAAATATCCATTGAACTACCTTATCACTCTTGGCAAATTAATAAATAAGTAAAAGTTAACCATTTAATATTCAAATGTTTTATCTGATAAAAGCGAAGTTCTTTTTAAAAATACTTGATCTTTATGCTCCATTTTTATATCAACGAAACAAACACGGTACAGTAATTAATACAATGTGTCAAAAATTGGGTATTTAGGTGTTAAATGTTCCCATTCCGGCTCTATGGGGATATTCGCTAGATTTATCTTTTAATTTTTAACTTACTTAGATATTATTGCTTTTCCATTTTAAGTCCTGTAATTCGATTATCAGTTTCTATTGCACTTTTTATTTTTCAGCGAGCATCTCCGCAACCACATCCTACAGCTCCACACTCTAGTGTAAGTATCTTGCTTTTTGTTTTATTATTAATATGATTTACTAAGGTAGTTTAATGAATTTTTTAACTTTATTTGAAACCAAATTGAACAAAAAAATTTAAATAACCTATCAATTTCTTTTGTGAACTGAATTTTCAAATAATTTTATAAACAGATTTTTCTTAGTGAAACTATTAGCTAAGGTAAATAATTTTAATTTCAAAAAATGTTATCTAACCTTAAATTACCACTATTACAACTGATAATTTTTTTTCTTTTATCTTAAACTATATTATCAGGTTATTTTAAATCGAACACATTTTATGAACTGAAAGTAGGAAGTTTACCGACCTGCAATAAAGGTATTTTTAAATGCTATGACTAGAGTTTAAAAAATATGTACGTAATTGTGATTTTATCTCCGATAAAAGATAAGTTATTGCCACATAGTATCATTTAGAGAATTCAAGACTTTGAAATTTGTAACTGGAAAGAGCTTTCGTTTTAAAACAAATGAACCGCACAGAAAACACGAGCAATTAGATAGGTTAATATGACATTCGTGAGATTTCATCTTTCATTTTAACTAGCGCATTTTATTCATATATTCCATAAATGAGCTTTTTTTTTTAAATATTTTATAAAAGATATTCATTAGATTTACCAAAATTTATAATTATTACAATATAATTTTCTTGAACCAAAATATTACGATTTGTTTGTGTACAATTATTTTTCACAAATCTATTCTTAATTACGACTTAGATCGCAAATTTCCGTATTATGAGAATATTCTTAAGAAACCACACTCTCGTAATTATTTAACGTTTGAATTGTGATGCTACCGAAATAATTTTTTATTTTATATATAGGCTGATTACGGAGTTCCTACAGATGAAATTCATCAAAGTAACAGTTTTAAACGATTAATGAATATGGTGTTAACTGAAAATAGTTATTAAAAAAACTATGAATGGCGACAACAATATCACGGCAACTTAATATCATAGTAAGATTTTATTAAAATAAACGCGAGTAGTATAAATCTAAATTATAAATGACATTTGAATAATAATTATTTTACACTCAGTTTTCTCCGGATTTTAAAAATATTCAAAAATAGCATGCGCATAATTAATAATCGAAATGAATTTTGTACGCAATTACATTGTAATTTTCGTTCTACATTTGCATAGTAATCAAAAGAACAATAAAAGTAAAATATTTAATTTTTATTCGTTGTAAACGTGAACTCGTGTACTTATTTTACAATGAAACATTTGTCGGGTTTATTGCTTTTTTTTTTAAAATGATAATTTAACATTATAAATTATATTATTGACCAGTTAATAAAATAACCGGTATTAAAATTGGAAAAATATACTCAAAATTTAATATATTGCAATTTTGTATTTTATTTTTACTAACGTTCAAATAATTTTGGGAAAATTAATCTTTTATACTGTTAAAAACGTTGAAATAAACTTTTTATAAACTGTAATTTTTCTTTTTGTTCTAACAGATTAAGTTCCACAACAAACTCTCAGATATACATGAAAGATCTGAAGAAACTTATGCGATAACTAAATGAAATCACAAAAGTGTATCGGATACCTATTTATCGAAGCACACAGTATAGTAATATAATAAAATGTAACTAAAGTATATATCTAGTCATACTAAATAGATTTTAAACAGTCGGTAAACCGCTATTTCTCTCTCTCTATATATATATATATTTATATATGTACATATATGTATATGTCTATACCCACTGTTGTTTTTTAAATTATATACATATTATATATATATACACACATACATATATATAATAGCTTACATATTTATTTATATATACATACATATAATTATACATATACTGTGTAGTTTTAGAATTTGTTAAATTATTTCACGATATTTTATTGTTTACGTTATAAAATTGTGCCCATCGAATTGACTAATATCTTAAAAACAGTATTAATTTAAAAATTAACAATTTATAACAAAGCACTGGAACTAATTTAATTATCCATCTTTATACATATGCAAGTACTGACACATAATAATAAAGTATTTTTGTTATTAAAAATGTGTACTTATTTGGGATGAAAAAACGAAACGGTAATTATATAATTTAATAAAAATACCATCAAAATTGAACAGTCACAAGTGTATTTACATTTTAACGTACCTACTTAAAACGATCAAATGAGCCACCATAAATCAATATTTCTCGATACCATTCTTTATCAATAACATTTTAAATAAACTTTAAATGCTTTGATGGCGAAACAAAACTGAAATAATTAATAATGCAGGATTAAAAAAAAATGCTTTGTTTAAAAAATAAAAGTAATTACAAATCGGAAAAAATTTACGCATATACAATTTCAGGTATAATTCTTAATATTAAAACCTTCGAAGCTGGAAATTTGGATGAACTGTTTTCACCATTTATGGAAGCACGACCATTAGAATTTCGACCTTTAAACTGAATTCTACTTCTGTTAGAGTAACGGCTCGGAGATTTATTTTCTTTATCGCTATGACTTTTTAAATGTATATTCATTTCAACATGTTCATTGTAATCCTCTTCCGTGTCGGTACTACGTGTTGACAAGATACGTTTAATACTCTGGGGCAAGAGTACCATTAGTGACTGTTTCATGATCGAAGTCAATTTAGATTTCGTCAAAAAATTCACTAACAAACACGCTTTACAGCGACTTCTTCTTCTGAGTGTATTGGTGAATTTCATACTACAGTTACCGGGTTGTTTTTTTGAAAAGCAATTAAAAGGTATTACTCTCTTCCGCTGTAAACTTCCCACGGGCAAAAGGTATTCTGTTATAAATGCGTTACATAGTTTACAAACATAAATTTTATAGTTTTCCAAATTGTATAATGTCCTATGCGTATCTTCTGTTGCGCAGATGGCACAACTCAAACCACATTGTCTCATCTTTTCTGAATCTCTCCTAAACCTTTGAATATTATTTCCCCGATGCATTTTTACGTAAACAAAAATTCGATTTATATATAATTATTTTATAGAAAAATCGTTTTTTTTCTTTAATTAAAAATTCTTGTACAATTAAAATTGTAATACACGGTATCCAAATGTAGTTACATAAATAAATAAAAAGTTATACTTGTTCAAACAACATGTCCTGTAAATTTTTTAAAAAAAAATGTAACACCGATATAATATAAAAATTACTTTCAACAACTTTATAGTTCCGAACATGATTTACCGATCGAAAATAACCGGCGAATCTAACGGTAATAACAGTACAATTATAAAGCGGAACTCGTCAAAGCGTCCTTCTATAGATTTAAATAAGAAGCGACAACAATGGTACATTAAATTATTAGGTCAAAATTAATAACGATTAGATAGCTTTAGGAGGCATTTTTCATTTTTAAATACATTACATAATTTGAAAAAATTAAACGCAAATTTATAACTTTTTTAATTGTTTAGTAAATTAAACAATGTTCGTAAAAATATTTAAAATTATTAAGATAAAATAAATGATTATTAAAAATAAATATTAGTAAGTAAAACATATTAATATTATTAAAAATTAATAATTAAAATATAAATTCGGTTCCCGTTCTTAGTTTACTAAAATCTACATCTTATGATCTGTGATTTGTGTTTACCATTTCCCGGTAGAAAATAAGAGTTTCTGTATATAAACAAACCGTCGTCATTCAACTTGAGTGGTATAGTACATTATAAATAATTGATGCAGCGGTACTACAGGTTAGTACATTTATAAATGGTATTGCTGTTTTAAAAATATTTTCGAATAATTTATTAATCAAACCAACGCAGTTAAAACGGTTTTATGGTCAAATAAATGGCTGATATAGACGTTCCAGGTTCGTATACTTATAAGTAGTTCTATATTTTGAAAATATATACGGATTATTCCATTTTGCATAATGAAATAAATTTGTGTTTTAGACTTATTTTAATTTTAACGTATTTACTTCACTTACTGTATCATTTTTAAAGAAAACATTAATATATCGTATAGTAAATAACTAGTATTCATGTAATTATATTATAATGCACGTGACTGGGGAACTAGAAGTGATTTTTCGTTAATTTAATATTGTGTTTTTGAGTGCAATAGAACACACGAAGAGTTCGCTCTGGTACAGTTTAAAATTGAGCTGTACTGTTTCTGGCAAATGGTAGAGATACTTTTCGTCGTCAACTCTAATAAAATGAAGAACAGTGTCTCTTAAGTAAACAATAAATTCAAATTTTAAATAAAGCTACTACTTAAAAGGACAAAATTTATTAAGATAGTAACTATATAGTTTTTGAAGCTTCTATTTTAGGGATGTGTTGTAGAGATATAATATTTTGTATTAAAATTCATTTTTGATAAATGTTATTTAAAACAATTTACGTTATGAACTTCGTACGAATAATATGAAATATTTCATTTGTATTTGCAGTTGTTTAACATGAGAAATATAAATTAATATTTTAATTGTACTAGGGAGAAGAAAAATACATGATAAATTAAATACATAATTCTATATTAAGTAAATAAATAAAAGAAAAAAAAAGAATACCTCTTTGTTCTGAAGACAATGGTAGTTTCGGGTGGGCCATTTTATTAAAACGGTTTTTTTTTATTTATGATTTGTTAACGAAAGAAACAAATGTCATCTGTCGCATCAGTGGTAGTGTGCTACATATCTGTTAAAAGTATATAAAAAAAAAGTTAAAGTACTACATTTAATTTTATTTCATTTTCCGCAAATGTTGAATAACAAAAAGTTATAATCAGGTATTAAAATTCCGAGGAAATATCGGTCAGCTGCTCATAAAATGTTCATTAATTTACGCTTAAATTCAAACGATATTACCAAAGCTAAAATTACACTATATTATAATATATTAATAATATCATACAAAAACAATAGTCAGTTAACTGTACGATGAACATGTAGTGAGCTTGCTAAGAATCAGTATAGTTCAGGGCCTCGCTCTGTTTTATTACATCACCTGACACTCGCGTTACACCTGGTTATTACTTTTATTGATTATATGCATTAAACTAGCGTATAACTGATACTATTATACAAATACAAATATTGAGTAGTTATGTCGTACGATTTATCGGTTAGTAGAAACAGTAAAATCTGTGAGATTGATTTCAGTTTTTTTCATTTTTATTAAAATGAAATTTGTGAACGTCAATTGATAATAAACATGTAACAAATTTTAAATTATTGGAACGTATTGAATCGAAAACACAAAAAGTTTTTACGTTTACAGATTTTATGTATATTCTTCAGGAATTTGGATAGTTAACTATGATTTTTTAGTATCTAATGGTTACAAAAAAAGAAAATAAGAAGTTTCAGTTTTTCTACTTTAACTTTTTTTTATACACTTTTAGTAGAGATTTTAACGTACAACCCGCGTTTGCTTCACTGCTAA
This sequence comes from Icerya purchasi, assembly GCA_039619475.1. Classification (NCBI taxonomy): domain Eukaryota; kingdom Metazoa; phylum Arthropoda; class Insecta; order Hemiptera; family Monophlebidae; genus Icerya; species Icerya purchasi. Next base: position 290,593,732 of record CM077115.1, on the reverse strand, counting down.
TGCGATAGGTGACGTCATTTTCGTAGTTAACGAAATTATAACTAGCTTATAAATAAAAATCAGTTTTGTTAAAATCAAATGATAATTTGTATCTCTTCTTTGCGTATTGTTGAATTTTTTAAGACGTTCGTAAATGAACTACTTGTATGGAATTGTGGAAAAATCAAAATTTTAAACACTTACGTTGCTGAGTAATTGTTTTCTGCAACTTTTTTTTTGCTCCGTTTTATCCGGACTGAAATAATATTAGCTGATTATGTATTTTAAGGATTTAGTGTTCTTTATTTTTTATTATCGACGGCATACAAAGTGATTCACTGAATTACCTGTATGTTATAAATATGTTTAATGAATAATAAATACTAACTCGAATTTGTTGTAAATATAAATTATTTCAAACACCCATTTAAAACGGCAGAGTTTGTTATGTAGACATTTTTATACATTATAACATTGCCCGTTTTTTTTTGTAGCAGACAGTAATTTATTTCAACATTTCTAATTAGTTTTAAATATCTCAGACATTAAAACCAAACTATAAATACTATTTCAAATTTGTTTAACGAATTTAAAGAGTAATTTTTTTGAAAAATTTTACCGAGAAAAGAATGAAATAGATTTGTTTAAAAACAGTGCAGTAATATTTTAAAGATTATGGGAAATCAAAGTTTGCTGCTGAGAAAAGAAATAAAATTAACAAACAATAAAATTTGTATAATTATCTGCTAATTATTCAAAGGTTTTTTTGATGTAACTTAATAAGGATATTTTATATCTCAAGCTCATGAGTGAACTTATAAATCAACTCTAGAATAATAATAACAACGGGCGTTGTTTTGCTTCTTTTTTTTCTTTCAAGGTGCGGTTTTAAAAATTTCACATATCTTCTAATTTATATGGAATTAAAAATTCAAATTTTTAAAAATTAATCACGCGATACCTTGATTTAAACGGTAACATTTTTATCGATTATAATTTTAATTGATATAATATTTTGAACCTAAAATAAAACTAAATACCTAAATTTTATGCTTGCGTTACTATACTAGATTTTGGAGCTATTTTCACGTTTGGCAAAAGTGGATTTGCCGATAACATTCCAAGCCATTTTTTCATTCGGAATGATCCAATTGTGGAAATATCGTGTGGTGAAGAACACACAGCAGTAGTTTGCAGTATGTTTAATGAACATTTAACATTCATATTTTATGTAAAGATAATAATTTCAGGAAATTTAAATTGAATATTACCATTGCCTAACTTCTACAGCTCGACTATTTCTCATCGTTTGTTAGACTTATAAGAATACTTCTTAAAAAGAAGTTTAAGAAATTTATTCATTTGCCTTTTGGTAAGTAATTCCAAAAACGGTATGTAAAATTCTTCGACTTCTTTTAAGAATATAACATTACCGAAGTGCCGGATCATTGAAAATCGAAATCCACAGATATGGATACTAATATATATTTAGATTTGCTGATACGGATGCAGATAGTAATTTTGTGATTTCAATTCCTTTTTTTAAGTCAAGGCAGTTTCATTGGATATCTGATTTCTTCTCGTTATAAATAGTAAAAGATTGATATAATTCGATTGGCCTGTGTGAGTGAAGTAATTGCGTATGTAATATTATCCGTATTAAAACAATTCAAATTATTCTAAGTTATTTCGAATCAATCCTCCATTGTGAGTAAGGGTATAACTTTTTTTCTTTTATGCAGTGCGATATTACTTACTAAGAAAATATTAAATAGCTTTTTTGAAAAAAATATATATTAATAAAACGGATACGGAAATGCTTACAAATATCGGCCATAGTATAAAAGTATGACGTATACGTTTAACAATAAGTATATCCCTTTTAGGATACTTGGAAATGAAATGGCTAATATGTAATCTAAGACAAAAGTTTTCTTTCTCTTTTCCAGTTGAAGATTATCATGAAATTAACATAATTTAGATAATTTCTTTTTCGTTATTTTTTCGGATACGGATCCGGAACTAAATCATCCCGATTGCGTATCTATCAGGCCCAAATGATATGCACGCAGTACACTCAACACTGGCACTAGTTTGCATTGGTTTTTTCGACGAAATATATACCGGTGTGTTAGGTTAGATTAAACGTGTTAGGAAGAGAGAAGGAAATTGCAAAATAGCTGATGTAGGAGTGTAATTATAAAAAAAATTGTGTCCACAGGAAAAACGATAAAGTTTCTTTCTAATTCCGATATTATTGGTTTTCACTTTTCTAACTGATCTTGCACATTTCTGTTCAGAAATTCATTCCATATGATTTTTTTTTTTTTATCGTTTTCAAAAAAGAAGAAAGTTATACGTTCATCGCTTACGTTTTTTTTATATTTGTCACGCATAGTTTGTACCTGTGCGGACCGATTTTAACGACTGTTTGCTCATTCCAAAGTGCACCATTCAGCGGTGGTACAATGTGAATACCGATGAAAATCGGTGAATACAAACTGGGTAGTCATCAAAAAATTTTAAAAAATGTCTCTTTAGATAGTTTTTTATTAATAAAGCAGACACGTAGATTTAAAATACTATCAATTTACCATGGAAACGTAATTTGATAAAATTAAAAGATTATCCGTGTGAAGAAAATCTAGCTTAGAATAAGGAAAGCGAATTTTAAACCGTTATAGCGGCATTTACAAACTTGTCACTTTAAAAAAAGATGATTTTTAATTAGACCGAAAAATTGAAGTATTATGTCAGAAATTGTGAAATAAAATGTTTTTTCTTTTATTATTTTTTAACATCGGCTTCAAGATTTACTATAAAAATCTATTTTTATAGTAAAGGCTCGGTCACACAGAAAGCGGTCTGTCGCCGTGGCGAGAAGCGATATCCGACCGAAGCGGTCAAGCGGTCCAGTTGTGTATTGCTAGGTTGCATCATCCTCGTCAGACAGAACGCGGTCTACGACTTGGGCTATTTTCTTTCGCGATGACAAGCGATCCGATAGTACAGAATTACTGATTTTTCTCGTGATTGCCGTACCGCGTTCAATTAAGATCAGTGACGAAACTGAAATATTTATAGAAACCGTGTTTAAATACGGACCGCTTACACAAAAGTTCGTATGTGACGTCTCCATATCGCCGATCACTCGACAAACCGAATCTTGAAGTCGGTATTAAAAAAAAAAAAAAAATTCACAATTGCTGGCATAATTTGCGTCAAAATGGGTCGATTAATATCATGTTTAATTCCATATTACTATTAATTTTCATCAAATAACTTAATTACTTTTTCCCACACTTACTTTTATTATTCAAAAACTTTTGGACCAAATTTGCTCAAAATCAAATAGTTTCAATTCTACACCAGTTCGCGTTAAATGATGTGAATCGGAGGTAGTGAATATGATCTCATCTGTTTAAGCATAGACGTGATAAGGAAATTTTGTCCGCAATCTGTACACGTGCGCTCATAATCATAAACAGACAGGAAGAGAGAAGTATTTTTTTAAAAAGTTTTTTTTTTTTTTTTAGATTCATTATATTCAAATATGTACATATCAATTTTTTAATTTCGATTTTTAAAGTGATGCGAGAAGTTAATAAAAATAATACCTGTTTAGTGATAAAATTTACAATATAAACCCATAGTCAATGACTTTTATCTACATATTAATAAATATAATTGAAAACAAAACTCAAAATATTCATACAGGCGCAGCTATTAGAAATGAAATAAAATCCTAAAAAAATGAATTTTTCAAGTATTTTGAGATTGAACGATGCTGATACCGCTGAAATTAGTTTGTACGCTAGACCTGATTAAATATATATTCTAAATTTTGAATTAAAAATGAAGAACTAAAAATGTAGTTAGTATATAATATTATAAAGGTTTATAAAGCGACAAATAAGGGGATGTTGATCATTCAAAGAAAAGTAGGAGTCAAAAATGTGGTAATTAAATTAATATATTAATTACTACCCATTACGCTTGATCAGCTTTAAACTAAAATCCCTTGGAAACAACCGTATAGTAATACCCTGGTGTTTTCTCGGGAAGCTGAACAAATATTTCATAATATTGTTGTTAAAGAATAATTGTGTTTTTTTTTTTGAGAGAGAGAGAGAGAGAGAGTCTTAAATTTTAATTTTTATTTTAAAAAAATCGAATAAATCAATCATTACAGTTTATCGTAATTGTTGCGGAAAACAATATTTAGGAAAGTTTTAAAAATCATTTCTTCGCATAATTCCGGATGCTATTGTGCGTTTTATGTATTTCTACTGCTTGGTAAATTGGTACTTTTAATTTTTTTTATTGTACAAAAGTATTAAATTTCAATCAACAGGCAAATATAACATGCTTGCTAACGTGTGTACTTTTTAAATGGCTGACACAAGAACAGTTTTCACCATGTTCAATTCGTTCTGTTACGAAAACAGATCATGACAAAAGAAAACATAGCGTGTTGTAGAACATGATAAAACACTCGCGTCAAAATAATAATAAACATAAGGCAAACGAAACCAACATACACGCAACCGTGAACACGCTATTTTCCTCACTATTATTATTCACTTCATATTTGATTATTAGGGATTTTCATATGCAGCAATTTTAGCAGGGGAAATTACACGGAATTTACAGATTGACAGCTTTTATCGAAAAAGTTTCCTCTAGATTCGTTTTTTTTGTCGAATTTCAGGCACTAAAAATAAAAAATAATTTGTACGCGTAAGCATTCCAGTCCAATGTTTTGTTCTCTTCAGCAATGGTAAACCCATTAGGTTATTATGTCGTTGGAAACTACTCGATTTAGTTAAATAACTAATGAAAGTGGGTGTGTTTGTATGTGCGCACGAATCATTTATTTTTCATTTCCATGCGTTACGGGTAAAGTAAAATAAGGATCGATCTATTATGCCCAGTTACGTGAACATATTTATTATAGTTTCACTTAATTTATAATAAATTTTATTAAAAAACGTGTGTGTGTACCTGTACGCGTTAAGAAAGAAAATTATTTAGGCCACATTAATCGACCTGCAACATATAAAACTCGATCCTTCAGACTTTGCCATGGAGTCACCCCCTGGATCTCCAAATGAATGTTCTCTAATTCTTATGGAAGAGTCAGTTTCAATTGACCATGTTGTTCTTCGAAAAATAATTACACTTTAGAATGATACAGTCATTAATACATACGTATACATACATATATATATATATACGGTACACCAAACCACCCGTCTGCCCTTTCTACAATCTAGAATATCTGGTAAAATAAAAAAATTCAAAGCCTCGTATTAGAAATTGACCGCGCCATATCGAATTGAAATATTTTTGTCTTCCAGCCCCCTCACCAAAAGTTATCTATTCAGACCGAAAGTTCGTTTTTTAAATGGAATAGGACATTTTTTTATGAATTCCAACTTTATCGTAAAAAATAAAAATTTTTTACTCGAAACCTTTTTCCTGAAACCTTCGTTTTCGAACCCAAAAATGTCTTGTGGTTCGATCGAGATAAGTCTAATATATCAATAAGGTCCACTGTGAAAATTTGTGAAACTAGCGGCTTCTGGTGTTGTCTAATATTCGGTATCCTGAACTGGAAGTTGAGGAGCAGCCGAATCACAAAGTAATAGCGTTGAATATAACGCAGAATTCTTAGATAAACATTTAGAAAACAAAAGAGGGGAGAATTAGATTTAACAGATTAAAAAACTCGAAATTATATTGAAAAATATTTAAAATTTATTATCGACTGGAACTTACTCGTCTAAAACAAATTCGAACTAGTTTAAAGGGGTAGAAAATCAACACACCTGGAAGGTCAGTGTGCGATGTGGAATTATTAAGAACGAGATCATTGGTCCTCCTGTTTTTCGACGAAAATTGCGATCAATAGATATTTAGAACTGCTCTAGGCAGACCATCCACCTTTGTGGGAAAATATTCATATAATTGAGGTCAACGGTTTTGATTTGAACAGGACGGTTGCCCAGTTCATTAAAACTAGACCGAACCGAGCTATGTGAAATGTTCCTAATCAGTGGATTGGTAAATGTGATCTAGTTCAGATTTAACCGTTTTTTGGATTGTATGGAGCACATTTAAAAATATGGTGTTCACAGAGAAACCTATAACAAATGAAATTATGATACGTAGAATCTCACACAATCTATCGGGTATTTATCAGCTGTTGAAATTTTTCGAGCCGTTGATTCATTTCTAACAAAAGTTCTGACTTGCACTGAGTAATGTGGAACTCAATTTGAACATTTGTTTTGTTAAATAAAATCGATTTGTTTAAATGTTCAAGTGCATCGCTCTCCAATTGGATAAGATTTATTTCATACGCGTCAAGCAAAAATGAAACTTCAGAAGACATTTTAGAGTAGAAAATGGAGGTTTCAGGAAATATGTTTCAAGCAAAAAAAATCTATTTTTTACGGTAAAATTGGAATCCATAAAAAAAAAAATTTATTTTGTTTTATTTTTTTAAAAAAAAAACTAACTTCTGGTCTAAATAGGCCATTCCGGTGGAGAGCAGAAATTGAAAATATTCCCATCTTATATAGGATAGTCAATTTACCAATATAAGGCTTTGAATTATTCATTTTACTAGATATTCTAGATTTTAGAAGAGGTGGTTAGATGGTCTGAAACACTCCCCGGTATATGCATACGTATGTGTATATATTAAAACAGAAATACAGATAAATGTTAAAAAAATGACGGTAATAAGGTTAAATAACAAAAATCAAAGATAAGAAGTAGACAGAAAGTACAGATGTACTATAAATAAAAAATAATTTTATGTTGGAGTATAAGGAATATAATAGTGATTTATAGAAAAATAAAGATAACAAGAAATCAAAATACTGAATTAAAAAAAAAGTTGCAATAACGAAAAAAATCGTTTAATGGTAGCGAAAAAATCTTGAACAAGAAACAAGCCGATATTGTGTGCGTAGAATGTGGAATTGTATGAATCAACTGGTTGTTGGGAAAATGGGGAAGAGAAGGTAGAATGATGATAAAAATAAAGATTTGAATAAAGTATGTGATGAAGCATAGCGCGGTGCTGCGCGGACCATGACAGAACCTTAAATGAAAATAATAAGTGTAAGGTTAAAAAGTCTATAATGAGTGAAGCACTTGAACGTTTTTTCCTTAACAATTAAAGTTTTCTTCGGTTAAAATTCTGCAAATCGGCTTCTGTAATTAAACGAAATTAAAATTTGTGATCTAACTGCGTTAATGTGAAAGAAGCGGGAATAAAAATTAATAATAAAATTGACACATAAGTAAATGAGTACACGATAACCATCCAATACAAAAATTATGCTACACGTAAAGCAAATAGATATCGATAAAAATGCACATTTTGTCAATGAATAACGTAATTATATAAATACACTACAAAGTTAAATCAATATCTAGGACTAATAGAAGTTTACGAAGAAACTCACACAGAGGTTAAATAATTAAAAAAGATCGGAATTAGAATATAATCATTACACAATTTATATAACTATGCAGAAAATTAACGATTTATGTAGTACATTATGTATTAATAGAATTACAACTATAAATAAGTTTCTTCAAAAAAAAGAAAAAAAGGATATACGAGGGACGTTCGTAAAGTAAGGTTCTCTATTTTTTATTTTTGAAATTAATAAAGCTAGAAAAAGCGGACACGGGCATTGAATTCAGTATACTTTATTTACTTTTCCACATATTCACTCGAGTCGAGAACTTAACTTATAAATACCGTCCTCGTAGAAACTTGCCGTCAAATTTTGTAATCAGGAAAGAACGAAATTTTTCAACTCCTCGTAGGTCTCGAATTTTTTTGCATGGTACCTCGTGACACACTCAAAAACTTGTCAAGAAGATCGGAAATGGTTTGGCGGCGTTCGGATTGTAGGGTTTCTTCGATTTTTCGCATCAGTTCGTCTGAGATTACGGATGGTCTTCCGTTGCTCGTCCTCTACATTCGTTCTACCTCCCGGGAATTCACGGCACCATTTACGAACATGTTGAACACTCATCACAGGATCATAAACTTCCATTATTTGTTGATGAATGTTTAATTGGTTCAATTTTTTTATGGTTTAAAAAACGGAAATAACTGGGTGCATCTCTTAGTCGGCAACAACTTTCAGCAGAATTTCACTCATGATTAATACACGTAACTCGAAAACGAAAAAACATACAGTACTGCGGTTCGAACTAGGTTAAACTTAAATGTTGTAGCTGCAAAATAAAATCGCACCTACTCCCGCATGTTTATTTTAACCGGTTTTACAGGGATGGGAAACTTACTTTGTGAACGTGCCTTATATATACATATAATACCGCAAATGATTCAATAAGATTAATGAAATGATTTTAACAATTAAAAACACGCATTTTTAAAAAAGCATCAAACATAAAATTTATATGTTACAACTAAAAGATTATAGAAATATCTGACCATTGACGAAACCAAATTAAATTAAAATTCGAATATTATACGACGGAGAAAAAATTTTTTTTTCCATTTCCGAATTGAGCTAGGCTGAACACTTATCATTGACCCGGGTAAAGTAAAGTACTTCATTTAATTTACGTTTAAAAATATTTAATATTTAAGCTTGCAATACAGTATGTTTAGAGAAGCTATAAACAATTTTGTATATGGTCTTCAAGGTTTGTGAAAGCCGTAATACATCCTTCAAAGTTTTCATTAATAAAAACTTTGTCTTTCTGTAAAAAACTTTTTACAATCGTCAACTAGTATTTAAGCCGTTCCGGTACGAATCTTTTCTTAGTTCTTTTCCAGGATTTATCGATAAAATTATAATGCATAAAATATTACGATTGGCTTTTACCGAAAAGTTTCCTAAACCGAACTTCATTGCAAAAAAATTGTCGAATAAAAAAAAATTGAAATTACAAGCAAAGAAAATAAAACGGCATCCGAGACATTTAAAAAAAATGTATCGAATATCGATGTATATATATATATATATATATATATATATATATATATATTATCCAGCCTGAAATAATTGGGCACCAGGGAAATCTGGGAAAGTAAAGGCGGCAGAAAGAGAGGAACTGGCCCACCTACTCTTATTAGTGCCGTTGGGCTTAGTACACTGTGAACCTTAACTTCACAATCCCCGCCCTGCTAAGGGTATGGGATTTGCTTTACTATATATATATATATATATATATATGGGCGAGGAACATTTCAAAATATTCCAATTTGTATCAGAATTAAAGCGTAAATTAAGATATGGATTAAAAGATACAAATCAGCATTTAATAGAGTAACACACGAGAGCCATCCGGAAAGTAGTACTCGTTTGCATCGTGCGGAACGCTGGCGTATAGCGGAGCCGCCGGAGAAGTAATAACATGTTCAGTTGTATTTCAGCTGTCTGTGTGCAAAGTTTCGTCTCACTGTTGTTAACTGCGTTAATTCTGTGAGTGTTTATAATGTTCAGGAAAATAAAAAACGCCGCCAGTTTGTAAAGTTAGGGCTGTGATTAAATGTCTCAACTCAAGAAATGTGCGACCTTGTGACATTCATCGTCAATTAAAGTTGATGCACGGGGATAATGCTGTTCAGCGCTAGTGTCGTAATTTCAACTTGGGAAAAGAAAACACCCGTGATAAGGGGCGTTCGGGACGGCCGTCAGTCATTACGGACGAACTGCTGAGTTCAATGAGCGAATTCGTGAAGAATGATCGGCGCGTTACAATTCATGAGATCTGTGAACACTTCTCTAATATTTCACAAATAGTTATTCATGGAATTGTTAAAGAACACTTGCGTTATTCGAAAATTTGTGCGAGGTGGGTTCTTCGCATGCTTACTGATGAACACAAGTCCATGCGTATGGTTGCAGCATTGACGTTCTTGGAACGTTATTCTTGTGAAGAAGACTCTTTCTTGACTCGTATAGTCACTGCTGACGAAACATGGATTTCTTATGCAACAACTGGGAATAAAAGACAATCAATATCGTTCTTCACGAATTCGTTCATTGAACTCGTTCGTCCGTAATAACTGATGACCGTTCCGAACGTCCCTTATCATGGATGTTCTCTCTTCCCAAGTTGAAATTATGACGCAAGCGCCGAACAGGCGAGACTTATCCGTAACATTGTCTCCATACATTTCCTTCAATTGACAATGGATGCCACAAGGTCGCACATTACTTGCGTTGAGAAATTTAATCACAGCCCTAACTTCACAACTGGCGGCGTTTTTTATTTTCTTGAACATTATAAACACTTACAGAATCAATACAGTTAATACCAGCGAGACGTAACTTTGCACACAGATAGCTGAAATACATACAACTGAACGTGTTAGTACTTATGCGGCGGTCCCCCTACACGCCAGCGGTCCGTACGGCGCAAACGAGTACTACTTTCCGGATAACCCTCATATATTATCATTACGGGTAAGTATTACTAGTGCAAATATTATGAACAAAAATTTTGAGAAATATTGCAGTAGGAGAAAGAATAACCAGGAAAAAAAAGTGAAACAGTAATCCTAAACAAAAATAATTGCAAAAGAACAGCGAAAGGGAAGACCAAAAAATGGAGATTAAATTAAAAGCATTGATATAGTGATTTCTAGAATTTCACTATTTCAAAACCGCTTAATGTTTTAAATTTAAAAAAAAAACAAACGCTGCGACTTGAAGTTAAATTATTTGAAAATACAATGAAAAGCGAAATTTATACTTACTAATGATAATAACATCTAACTATATTAGAATTTTCATTTATTTATTTATTGTTTATTTTATTTAATTTATTGACTTTGGAATGAATCAATCAGTCCATGTGCAGTACAGGCAAATGTAATATTGCAAAACTTATAACCTAATTCTACATTCTATAACAAAATTAAATGAACAGTAATATATATTCCAAATCCGCCGAAGAAAGGAGAGAACGTAAAATATACAGAGACCGCTGGCGTAACGAAATAAGTATAGAAAATAAATACGATTGTTCCGCTCTGTACGAGGAACAGTTGAAGAAAGAAGGTGATTTGCATCCAGAGCCATATCTCGTCCGAGTGTGAACGGGTGCTAATTTCTGCAATTCTGTGGAAATGCGCGGGTAGGGCACAGCGGTTTAAACGAAGCCGAGTTAGCGTTATTATGTGCCGAGATATTGGAGCACCAAATTTCTTTGGAAATCGCTAGCTTTATACTGATGGAGTGCATTGCAATCCGATTTGCTCTCACCGTCGTATAAGGGCACAAATTGCCAATTCGTGCTCAGATTTAGCGGCTTCATTACAGACAGTGTTTCCAAGAATTGCAATGTTCCCAGGAACCAAGCAAAAGTTGATTGTGATGTTCCTTGAACGAAGGATGTGTACCTCTTCTAAAATTGCAATATATCATAGACAACTTGGGTAGCGCGTGGAAGTTCAATATAGCATTAGGACAACGAAATCGAGCATGCCGACGGTAATTTGAATTTCCTGGTCACGTTTCTGCTCGAAATAACTTGTGATCTGTCGTATTTGAGTTGCCAGAATTGTATACTATTTAATATAATTTTATTAATCTGTTTTCGTAATTTATCCTTGTGAAATATTTTTTCTTCTAATTTCAATGATTTGATTTTATTTACCATTTTTAACTTTAAATCTATAGGTATAATTCCTGCTATGATATTAACTGAAGTACATGATATTGTGTGACACCCAGAGATTGTTCCTAATTCTAGTATCTTATTCTTGTCCTTTACTGTCAAAACTGAGAAGTATACTGTTGAACAGTATTCGATTATTGATCCGAAGATAGCCCTGTAGATTACATATATTTGAAACCGAACATATTTGAATATGATAATTTTTATTTAAAATAGTTCTTAATTTTGTAATCATTCAACGTACTTAATCGATCTGTAGATTTAACAATAACGAAAAGATTTTTATGCGTTTTCGTATTATCGGTACTGCCACTATCATCTGACGAAACATTAAAAAAAAAATGAGCTCTCGAAAATGATAATAGTGCGATTTGTTAACTATTATTCAGATATTTAAATTTTATATTATTTCGGCAAAAGTTTTAAATTGTGGTTTATTCATTTAGCTTTATTTTAAAAATTCCATTCACTCTGTATACTGCTATGTGATGGACTTATTTTACAAATGGTTTTTCACAAATTCTACGTTAAAGCGATACATTACGATTTTTAATTTTTCCGTAATTTCGCTAAAAACTGTTTGGTAAGAAATGCTCTAAATAAGTTGCTTCGATTAGACCAAATTGTGTTTCATTTTTGAAGTGACCTTAATTCATTCCTAAACCATATCGAAAACAATTTGTATAAATTTTTTGAACTGTGCACCGCGTGTGATAAATTATCCAACGCGCAATGTCAAAATGAAACCATGTCGGAAACAAAAGGTGGGATTTTACTTTTGTTTTAAATTTCTCTGTTAAAGAATGACGCTGCCATTCTGTTCCACGCGCAGTGTAGCGTAATTATTATCTTCCGTTGAATTGGGAATAAAAAAAAAAAAAAAAAAAAAATATATATATATATATATATATATTGCGCACAAATATTATTTACCGATAAAAAGAGAAAAGTATATTCTAATTGTTTTTTTTTTCATATATTTTTGTTTGTTAATTATAACGTGTCCATAATAGTTGATTAATATGTCACATCCAATTAAGTTTTGGTAACACATTAATCCTGTTTTACAATATCTTATTACATTATTATTGTACTTATCTGTTTAAAATGTGTATTTAGTACTAGAATTTTTTAATATAAATGTATGCTGTTTTTACGATACTTGATTTCATTAACTGCAAATTTATTAAATTACTTAAAAATTTTTTTAAGTTCATCTATACTACTATTAAATATTATTGCTACTGCATCCTTGTAAAGTGTGTCGTATATTATTATCCTGTAGATTACATCTAATACACATCTATCTTAATCTTAAATTTTAAATCTTTTTAAATAATCCTTAAATATTCCATGGCTCGATATGAACTGTAAGTTAAAATAATTTGGTACATAAGTATCTTCTAAAATATATAAATAGGCAAAGACAAAGCAGTAACGTACTTTTTCTCCGCTGTTTGTTAGCCTTTTTTTTTTTTTTTTGTTTTGTTTAGTAGCTATTGACGATTTTTAGTGTTATCAGTACAAAAATTTCAGACAGTTATTTTTTTTCTCTTATTTATATAAAAAATTATAAATGAAATCGCTATAGCTAGTAAATCTATTGTTCTTAGTAAGATGTTTTAATTTTTCTTAATAATCATCATTATTATTGTCTTTTTTACAGTATACTAAATCTTAAATGTCATTTAATATCAATAAGTGAGGGTTTTTAAATTGTGATTCACTGTTATATTATTGAATTTATTTTTTATTCAATTATAATGGTACTGAACTGTTTTGTATTGTAAGTACATATAAAAGTGTATGTTCTCAGACATATACAATGAACGAATGTATAAGAGTAGAAAAACAAATTTTGGAAATATGCAAATTCATATGTTTTCTTCAAATTTTTAATAATAATTATGGTTGAATTTCGACCAATAGGCGAACACTAGGTATTGTTAATTCTTTCAATTATGTTTGGGATATTCTAATTGTTTTAGAAAAAGCAATAAAAATTATTTTAAAAAATTTGTAATAAACTTAATCGAAAATATTTTCGAAGTTTATGAAGAACATTTTTCTAATTTGTTTTAATTTATTATAGTTTGTTTTTTTTTTTTTAGTGCGGAAAGAAAAATAAAGGAAGATAAAAAGAACCTTTATTTATGTAAAAAAATATATATTATGAAAAGGTAAACGAATTAATTTTTAAGCCTAAGTTTCTTTTTAAGCGTTTATAAAACACTATTATTTAACACTTCTGACACAGAAAAAATAAGCCAAATAGAAAAACGGCCTCCTGGAATTCATCGGGTTCAGATAAAGATCTACTTGTTTGAATAATAAATAAATTGATTTAGGTCCTTTTCAGATTCAGACATTACTAATATATTTTCCTTTTTTTTTCTTCTGAAAATGGAATATTCCCGAAAAGGTTTATATCATATTCTATTAAAGATTTACTGATATTTGTTATTTACGTTTATATTTTTTATAATTTTTGTGTATCAATTAACGAACAGGATGTATTGCTACACTGTATTTATTAGATAATTTCTTTTTTATTTTACAGATTATAAATACACTTAATTACCGCATGTTTATACGTTTTTTATATTTGCTTTTTAAAATCCGATAATTTAGCGGCCTGTATTATTTAAGGTTGGTAATATAGCTGATATTTGTTAAAAAATCTTCTAGGTATTTGTTTTTTATTTAATTATGGCATAAGGTAAAGCATGTTATATGCATGGCACGTTTAATTTTGTACGGTAACGGCCGGAATTGGAGAATATTTAAGAGCACCAAGGCATAGACGAAGGCAAGAATTTTGGATTACATCTAATTTGTAGAGACGGGACTTGTCGTAGAGTAAATGCGACATAACCAGATTCAGAAGGAGAAATAGAACGGTTAATTAAGGAAAGGGAATATTCCAGCACAGTAAGAAACGTCACGGGCTGGTATAAAAATGAGGAAAAAAGAAGAAGAATTTAAAAGAAGAGAAGCCACACTGATAGTGTTTATATTGAAAAGAGTCGGACTGCGGGAGGAATCTTGAAAGAAACCTCGAAACCCAGTTCTTGATGCTTGAAAAGATAGAGGAAAGAGGTAAATAAAATGATTCCGTCATGAGATTGATAATAAGGGAAGTAAACCGTACTGAGATGTTTGTTACCATTTTATTTTTCAAAACTGGTAAATGGGCATTTTAAAAAATCCAGGATATAACGATAAAAGTAGCGAAGGTGTAATGTTTGTTTTTGGATAAGGGATTTGTATATATATATTTTTTTTTTTTAAATAGTTTTGTATAAGGATTGGCCTTCTTTCAATTTTCAATTCAATTTATTTTATTTATTTATTATTATTACTATTGAAAAAAAGAAAATCCGCAAATGGGCTGCATAGCGCGAGTAGTAGAAAATGTTAAAAAATAAATTTCTCGGTTGAAAATATAATAAACTTGTACAGTAATTAAAGGTCGTCTAAAACCGGTGACGAAACTGTTGGACGAAGTGATGTGAAGCAGCGAGTAACATATATTGTTGAGTGATCTCGAATTTTGAGACTCGTCTCAGATACAGATTCCCTCAGCGTATCTCACACGGACACAGGCCCGAATGTTATTATTTGGCGATTACGAAATCACCGGCTGACTAGAGCATGTGTGAAAATTATGAAAAATTCAACGACAAAACGGCGAAAAATAG
Organism: Icerya purchasi; assembly: GCA_039619475.1. Classification (NCBI taxonomy): domain Eukaryota; kingdom Metazoa; phylum Arthropoda; class Insecta; order Hemiptera; family Monophlebidae; genus Icerya; species Icerya purchasi. The sequence goes on along the minus strand of CM077115.1, from coordinate 290,578,364 downwards.
GCGCGATTCCGAGTCGAAAACGGAACGTGTGATGCGATTAAGCTCGACCGGGTGCTATATCAACTTTCCAACAAAGAGATAATTTTCTATTCGAGATGTAACGGCAAAATCACCCCGAAAACACGAGATTTATTCACATTTTTCCCTCTCTACTCGATACACTCGCTGCGGACATATGGGTAAATACTTACAAAAACAGTCATGCCCACAAAGATACTGTAGCAGAACCTCTACCTCGGTACCCATCGATCGTTACCTGAGTATTTCAGTTTCAACTGAACCAGCATCTCTATAATTCCGGCCGACTGCAACTCGAATGAAAGACAATATACAAACCGAAATTAAATGAGAATTACCAAAAATATAATTTAAATAGGAACATCGCCGAAAACACCGAATTCCTATCGATATAAATACTGTAACTTTTGTAAAGCCTAAAATCAGAGTGGATATCACAAACACCTTGAGTGAAGTTGTTACCGAAAACATTTGAGCTGAGATTTTAACGTAGCAAAGAGTGGCCACAAGCTTCTGCTACCTAGACTGGTAGGATGGAGATTGTAAAAGCCTCGGAAATTCCGCTGGAGAACGATGTAATGGCATCGCTTTATTTAAAACGGAAGGAATTTAGTGTAGGTTATCATAGTACGACATTAATGGATCTGAGAATTATGATAAAAGACAACAACGTGTTTCGTAAATTTCTCCTAGTTAAGTACAAAAGAACCCAAATATTTTTGAATAGAGTGTGTTGTTACTTTCTCGATTTCTAAATTTTTGTTTTGTTTTATTATGCTAAGGCTTGCATTTACCTCCTGCGTATTTGCAAATGGTTATAAACTGAGCCTTCAGAGGTAAATCTATAGGGCAGAGCGGGCTTCACTTAATTATGGTTGTATTACATTTTAATAACAATACTCGGTATAATTTCGGACAGTGCAGGCGTTACTGAAAAATTATTCTTTTGCTAATTTTCTCTTTCAAAAACCCTCCATTTTTCTTTTCACTCACTATTACTGGTTAAAGACTTCGCGCATTATGTTGTTTACGCGCCTCTCAATGTAATTCGTTATTTTTCTGAGGCAATGCGACCCCGCTTAAGTGGCGAAAATGTTGCTTCAGTATATTTTCTGTTTGGTATTATAGCCTCAGACGATACGGACACTACTTAATAGTAGTGGCTGTTCTGATGCCAACATTACCTCCTTCTATAGCTCTTTTCTGATCGGTACTCTAATACTGATATTGCTTTTATTTTATTTGTGTCAATCTTAAGATCGGTGTTCCTCATAGTTTTCGTACTAGCATCTTCTTCTTCTGGTGCCATGCTCGTTATCGAACTTAGGCGATCATCTGGATGACATTTCTATAGGCGCCTCCCTGTCGCCGGCAAGTCGGAAAAGTTCCTCAACGCTCCCGTCGGTCCACTGCCGTATATTGCACAGCCATGATAATCTTTTACGGCCGATGCAGCGTTTCCCTTCAATTTTACCCTGTATGATGCGCCATTCTGTACTTTGGTCCTCTACCTAACATCTAAATATCTTAAATAATTATGTTGTAGTGATTCTGTTTTTGTTTTCGTTTATTATTGTACGTTCTTTTCTTATTTTATAAGCCAATGCCCTTGTTCGTAATCTCCTCATCTTCCAAAAGAAGCTTTTATGAATACTTTTATTTGATTCAGAATTAACTTTTAATATTTTAACTAATTCACGTTTCAACATATCTGAATGGCAATCTAATTAGATCACTTTTTTTTACTTGTTTATTTTGAGTGTAACCGAATTGTAATCGGAAAAGAGTAGGTATATTTTGAAAAAATTTCGGTTTATACCGTAGTCTAGAACACTAGGAGTGGTAAGACGATAAAAAGTTCAGATGGCTGAGAATTTAATTTGTACAGTAAATCAAACCTAAAAACTTTTGTTTCCACCGTTTGAAATGCTAAAATAAATTCCAAGTACGATTTCTAGCATTTAATTTTCATCGATTTAGCTGAATATCGGCATTTAATAACAGTTTTATGATTTAACGATTTAATATTGAAACGAATTGTGACTTAACTAATCGCTCTCGGATCGTCCAATGAGATGAATTTTGAGATCTCGTTTCTGGGAAAGCAATGGTATGAATACTTTGTCCTTGAATACGCACTTGTATCATCGATAACCGGAACTCTTCGGAATGGCGTTAGGCTTTTCTTTTTATTTTACTTGATTTCAGTAATGACTAAATAAAAAAATTCTCGAAAAATAATTTTTTTTTTTTTTAAATTTATTTCCACACGTTGCAAAGGCGGACTTTCCCTCGTCGGTAAATGGCATTCGGTAATTGACCAAATGTTCAAATTTATTACGCGGAAGTGATATAAAACGAACATTCAGCAATACGGACATATATATATATATTTTTTTTTGTTGACGATGCTATTTTCCCGAATGAAATAAAATACATAGCAAATCGCGCGGATAAATTTTACCAAAGGCAACACACGGCTCAAACAACGGACAAACGGTTACACGATAACTTTGATTAACGACTAGCTAAAATGATGTGTAGAACAGCACGCGGCGTTACTTAAAAACGGTAACCGGACGATAATCGACGAGCGCTGAAAAGTCGGCAAGAGGAAAGCAACAACAGTATAATTAACGGTAAAATCACCGAAATCAATACAACAAGCTATGTGCCTATCAGCCGACGATCGAATAATTACACGCACACCCGCTACGGTATCTTATACCTGCCACGGCTCACGTTGCCCTCAGTATTCAACCCTATTGTCGCAGACCATACCTACCAATATACTCATACGGCCCGAAGGCGTGCTAAAGTTTCGATAGAAAATCGGAATTTACAGTTTGAGAAACGTCTCGGACGGTGTCTTACGACGACAATGAACAATACGATGATGTCGAGAGATCGGAAATTAATGATTTTAATCGGAGAATAATTTCTAGCTCGACATCATTGCTAGACAAAATACCAAATTGGTATCAGTATTAAAATATATTTCTACACTATGTGTTTGAATAAATAAATAAAAACATTGGCTTTACAGTAAATATATATATTTTAATTCGAAACGAGGTAGCCGCCCCATTTATACGTTTATATTTACTTAATTATTTTCTGTGAATAATTTTTTTTTTATTTTTTATTTTTCCGTTTTATTTGTTTCTATTTATTGAATGATCATTTTTGATGAGTAGTAAGCTCTTTTACGGTCTGGTATTCTGTACCCAAACCCTACGAATATGCTCTAGGTTCGCAAGTAATCGAAATATGTAAAAAGGATTTTTACATAACTTGTTTTATAATTTTATTTTTAAGGTATTTATTTACAAAATGAAATAATTATAAAAATGGAAAATCACAACATCTAATAATAATAAAGCTTATACTCGTGTTATTCAGAGTAATAAAACAAATCCAACAGCTTTTAACAGTAACATAAAAGATCACAATTTATCAATTACGTTTATCATTAATCTAACTATAGTTAAATTTTTTGATGAATTTACACATGGTAAATCCTCTTATTACATTAGTAACCAATCTGGTCTCAAACATAATTCCAACACTTATTAAATTATGCCATTAACGAAAGACTCATTCGCAATCATGACTTAAATCGCAAATCATCTAAATAAATCCTACGATGATTTATACATTACGTGAAAACTCACTTTACATCAGCATCAAGATTCTCTATACCAAATTACGCAACACTTAAATGTAACCATGCAGAAAACATGGCCAAAGACAAATTCGCAATGTTTACACTAAGAAAAATCCTTCATACACCAACTGGATAATTAAACAGTCCAAAAGTTCAATTCATTACAATTACTTCATCAACTTTCTCGACAAAAAAGTTTATCAGTTACATCTGTGTTATCTATCGAATTGTGTGGTTAGCTAGAAGAAACTTTAATAATCGGTGGTAACATAGAAACATCCGAAGCGGGATTTTCGAAAGTTCAACTTACCCGAACCAGTCAAATGAGTTTTTATTAATAATCTGAAGTCATTTTTGCTTTATTTCAACCAAATATTTATTTGTGTCGAAAGCTCTTAAACATTCTAGATATATTCCTTTTATGCAAAAAAAAAAAAAAAACATTTGCTACTGTAAGTATACATAATAGAAATATTATCTCATTCAAGCCCAGTAATACTAACAAAAAATAAACACAAATCAATTAACAAATTAGAGAGGTTCCTTAATAAATGGTCCGGTTAATTCAGACAAAAACTAGGCTATAAAATAGAAATGAAGATAGTACTAAAAAAACTCTACCAAGTACCAAGTAGATGAAGCATTTAACAAATTTACAAAAATAATTGAGACTTCCATATTGAACGATACAAATTAACATGATTAATAATTGGTACCAATACACAAAAAATTAGTTGTTAGTAAACGTAAAGCGAGAAAAAAAATAGCGAAAATTCAGATATTCTAATGATAAAATAAAATCAAATCAATAATAAATTAAGAAGTCGAAACAATTTGAAAGCTGTACATCTTCTCTGACAATAAGCCGCTAGTAAAATTAACGAAGTACAAAGATAAACTTATCTCACTGGATAGTAACGGTGATGAAAAATATTAATTTTTTTTACGGAACTTATGTATCAGAAATATTTAATATTAATAATGATAACGAAAATTAAAATCAATCACACAGTACTATAATTGAACAGCTAAATGCGCCATTTACATTATATCCTGGACCCCTAAATATTTCTGATGGAAGTTAAAAATGTAATTTTTTACTTTCCACGAACTCCCGATTTTAATAATAGTAAAAATTTTACAAGTACTTTCCAAAAAAAAATAAATAGTGACGCTCATCATTTTAATATTCAACTCTTTTTTTTCTGCAATGGAAATGCTCGGAGATCAAAATGATTCTCAAACTGCAAAGCCAGTCAAGATGTATCATTATATCGTCCAATTAACCTGATACCAATAATAGGAAAAGTATTAAAGAAATGAATACGAAAACGTCTGTTCCCAATATTGAAGAAAAAAGTGTTACTTTTTAGGATCAGTTATAGTTTATAAATAAACACTCGACAAATTTAAAGAGATAACAATACTGTATAGTAGATACGGAACGGGTTTTTGACCGGGTTTGGCACAAAGGTTTACTTTTTAAAATGATAGATCTAGTTCCGTATAACTATTAACTGGTTAATATCGTGTCTAATAGATTGTTCCAGTCAAGTGATTATAGACGATTTTACTTCGGCATATTATCCAGAATTGATGGGAGTTCCACAAAGAAGCGTGTTCGGGTCCGTTTTAAACATGAACATCAGAATTACCTACTGTAGTAAAAATTCACATTTGCTGATGAAACAGGAATTATATGCTGTGATAAAAATCCAAAGCGGTTGTGAAATATACAAGGGCATCTCTCAAAGTAATTGAAAACTGAATAGAAAATAAAAATGAATGAAAAGAAACGTAATCACTTAACATTCCATGCTACGCTGAAAGTAAAAGGTTAACTTGGGTGCGCCACGTATCCACCAAAAGATCTTAAGTATTGAGGAAGTGCGGAATTATATCAACTCTTCTAAATAGTGAGTGAAAATTCCTACTTCCAACCAAAAAACTTTTGTACAACAAAGTAATTAAGCCGATATGGACATATGAAATCGAACTGTAGGGTCGTGCAAAAATTAGCTGACTAAAATTTGTCACGAATTGGGTAATACACTGTGATCTGCATGTTTCTCTGGGCACCGAAGTTGTTAAAACTGGATATTGTTAGTTCTTTAAGAATTCAAAAGACCGCGAGGACATAATACGAAAATTACACGATGTAGATGATCAACCAAAAAGATTAAAAAGGACCTCGTGACCGCTTAAAACAGCATTAGCGGGAAAAGTATATTAACATATATGCTTATTGTCCACGAAGTGGATAGATAACACATTTGAAAAAAAAAAATCAATTTCTACTTCATCTTTCGAGAAAAAGTTAGGTAGACTCTTAAGACTATTTTAACTGTTCGTGTGTAATTTGTTTAGGTGCCCGCCGTTGTTATACTATAGAAAATACCGTATACAATGCAATACTCTTCTGTTCTTAACCCATACGCTGTTGTCTGTTGTTAATTCCTCGTACACGCCAAGTTTCCCAAACAATCCTGTGCCTCAGATCCTCAACTTATTAAATTTAAATAACATAAACCCAATAAATCCTATATACCAAAACTTTACATTAGTATCATCACGATGAGAGTCCTCAATAATAAAAACAGACACACCGCTTAAAAACAATTTCAAACAGCTATCACCAGATGTTATCGAAATAGCTAAAAAGACAATAAATAAATACAGCGACCACATTATAACCTACATAGATAGTGTCAGAAATAGTTTCACCACAATCACATCGGCAACAGCACGCGCGTTCCTAGTATCAGGTAAAGCGTACTATTTTTGACTCAATGATGACTGCACGGTACCGGATGCAAAAAGACCGTATTACTTCGAATTTAAGACACGCATTTTTTACTCGATTAAAGGGCTAAAATAATGGGCGCGTCTTAAAATCGAGGTACAGTGTAAATTACCTCTTCCCTGCCTTGTTGTGTAAGATTGACCAATGGGAAATGTGACGTAGTAGTAATTCCTGGAGGTATGACAAGCCAGTTACAACCACTCGATGTCGGCGTTAATAAACCCTTTAAAGATCGTATTCGTGCACAATGCAATCAGTGATTGACTGAAACTGACCATTCTCTTACACCAACCGGCAAAATAAAACGAGCTCCAGCAGCCACCATCGTAAAATTGATTTCGAAAGCTTAGAAAGATTTGTCAGCGGGGGGTATCATCATTAAATCTTTTTTGAAGTGCTGCTTGTCGAATGTTTTGGATAGTTCGGAAGATGATGTTCTTTGGAATCACAGTGACGGCAACGAATCCGATTCAACGTCCGACGATGATTCAACAACGTATTAGAAAATTACCAAAACAGACTACTTTATTTAGAAAAAAATACTGTTTACTGTGTCACAGGTATTTAATGTTAAATAAATTACGTTTATGTTATTTCTATCTTCGGTATTTTTATTTCTTCCAAATACCCTTTTCCTAAATACCTAGTAATTACGATGCGTCTTAAATTCGACGTTTTTATTTGTTTCCCAAAATACACGGGTGCGTCTTAAATTCGAAGTAATACTGTATATGCCATCCTCTCTCTTCCTGTCAAGCCAACAACAAAAATTTATTAATAACTACAGACTCTCCGGCAGCACTAAAAGCCGCTTCCAGCCCTAAAACAAAAAATATAATAACTATCCAAATCCTCCATAGTATCATCGATATACGGAAGACAGAAGGACAGGTGACGTCTATGTGGGTCCCTGGTCATGCAGGAGTATTGGGGAATGAACAGGCGAATATGACAGTCAGCTTTTCGAGCTCCTCAGAACAGATATTCTCCTTCTCCTTCAGCTATGCCACAATTCTGTTTAGCAAAAAGCAAACAAGAATGAAAAAAACAATGGATCGGATGCCGCACTTTTCTATCCCAAGTAAAGTCGACGACCGAACCATTGTGGCCCCTAGTGAATTGTTCCCACAGAGAGATTTCGGAATAATCAGTCGTCGGCGGACAGGCCGTATCGCAATCTCGCACAGCCGTCTTCTAAATGGGTCACCTTTTACAACACAGCACCCTTTCTGTCTAAATCGTTTTGCTCTAACCGTTCAGGACATATTGGTAAAATGTACAGCATTTACCGTCAACACGGAGACGCATCTACCGTATAAAACACTCCCAGGTACGTTATCAAACACCCAACCTGCAATAAACTCAATTATCAATAACAGAATAGGAAAAATGATATGGCCGCAAACCCCCTTTCAGTGTGGCCCGACAGCCGCAGAATTTAAGTATGGCAGGCTTGTAGTACAAGGAATTTAAAAAAAAAAAATTTTTGACGGAGTTGGCAAGCATAAAAATGTAATATTATCTATTGAGCGCTTAATAACTTTATCAGTTTTTTTTTCCATTATTATTATTATTATTTTACGGGCACTATCATAATTCTCGGCAAATAATTTTTTGTTCAAATAATTGTTGATTTTTGAATTCAAAAAACAGTAGTAAAATATCTGAACGATTCAGATTTGAAATAATTTTGCACATCGTGTTCATTTTTGTTAGCCCTAAGGACCCGCATAATGTATTAATTACGTTCGCGTCTGCAATTTTATATTATTAAGCAGAAATAAATTCATCAGTGTAAACGAAAACCATTACAGCGAAAACGGTTATAACGATATCGAAGGGAGTGAAAATGCGGTCGTGGTCGTAATCAATTTGATGTTATGTCCAACATCCCCTTAATTTTTTAATATCTAATTCAAAAGTTTATCGTTGCTGAACAATCACTCTCTTCCGTGAAATAATATGTACAGAATAATTGTTCACTAATGAAACTAATTTCATTTCAGTATTAGATGTCTTTGGAGAAGCAAAGAGATGTGCACGTTTCGAATTTTTGTAAACGGTTTTTTCGAAAATTTATTTACATTATTTACCATGGAAATTGGAGTTGGGGATATATTGTCTTTCCTAATATAGCCAAACAAAAATTAGCCAAAAAATTTGAATTACAATACAGTTGAAATATGAACCCCCGAAGTTTTAAAATTTAAGTTGCAATGAACGCGATTGACTTAAAATATTATTCGAATAATGATAATAAATTTGAAATCTATAGCGCGAATTACAAGCTCATCGCCAACGGAAACTCTAACGAATACCAGCTTTAAGCTAGCCGCATTTTTGGACGGTCTATCTATTTTATCATTCGAAAATATTTACTAAAAGTGAGAAATAAAATTCATTCTTAAATGTATACCGCGTGACAAAAGTCTTGCTGCACTGTAAACATTTGAGTAAAAGACAGAAAAATGCAGTGGAAACGTTTCAAAAATATATTTAATATACTGAAAATGTAGGAAAAATGTTACACCAGCACAGCCCAAACGGTAAAAACGTGAATTGTATAAAATAATGAAAATAATTGATTATAGAGAACACATCTTAAAACACGCGAAAAAAGTTATAAGTCAAAGAACAATAAAAAATGTTTGATTTATTATCTTGTATTGCCGCCTCGAGCTTCAATCACCGCAGCGCATCGTGCTGGCATCGATTCAATAAAAGTGTGAATAGTGTCTAAATTGAATCCTACTCCTTTAAAAGGATATTCCAGCTGCGACAATGAATTTGATAGTGGACAACGACTTCACGTACACCGTCTGAGGATATCCCACAAGTGCTGTATCAGATTGAGGTCCGGACTGCATGCTGGTCAATCCATTGTAAGAATTCCAACTTGCCGCAAAAATGTTTTTGTAGCTTTAGAAACGTGAGGGCGTCCGTTGTCCTACTGCAGGAGGAATTCTCAACTCACAAGGGATCCGAACACACCAATTTCATCTCGTACAGTGCAACGACGATTACGGCAGTATGGTTTGTATAGTTCGAAGCCGGCAACAGGTGCGGTATTAGCCACACAACATAAGATTGCTCGTTTAAATTTTTCTCGTAAATGATTACGCATTGGAGTGTGAATGACTGGAGCCATGTATTACGGACGAGTCACATTTTACTTTGCAAGCACCAGACGGACATCAGAGAGTCTAGTGACACAAAAGAGAACAATTTAGTCAACAAAATTTCACCTGACGCGTTAATTTTTTCGAGCGCTCTAAAATGGCGCGGGTGGAATTCAATACGATGCCAAAACTGAACTCTACATTTATCAAGGGCCGTCGATAAACACTCATTTTTACATTACAAACATTCTCCAGACCAATGTCGTGCCATTTGCACCATTTGTGGGTCGAGAATTCGCTCTACAGCAGGACAACGCCCGCCCTCGCGTTACTAAAGCTACAAAAACATTTTTGCGACGAGTTGGAATTCCTACAATGGATTAGCCAGCATGCAGTCCGGACCTCAATCTGATAGAGCACTTATATCCTCAAATGTTGTATTTGAATTCGTAGTCCATCATCACATTTTCATTGTTGCAGCTGGATAATGTCCTTTTAGAGGAGCGGGATTCAATTTCGCAGGACACTATTCGCACTCTTATTGAATCGATGCCAGCACGATGCGCTGCAGTGATTGAAGCTCGAGGCGGCAATACAAGATAATAAATCAAACAGTTTTTATTGTTCTTTGACTTATTTATAATTTTTTTCGCGTGTTTCAAGATGCGTTCTCTATAATTAATTATTTTCATTATTTTACACAATTTACGTTTTGTTTCTCTTACCGATTGGGCTGTGCTGGTATAACATTTTTCCTGCATTTTCATTGGAAAGTTTCTACTGCATTTTCCTGTCTTTTACTCAAATTTTTACATTGCGGAAAGACTTTTGTCGCGCAGTATATACATATATATATATATATATATATACATCAACTTCAAGACATACTCTAAAAATTGAATAGAAATGCACTGAAAAGTAAAAAATAATTACTCGACAAGAATAATATACATTAAAATATACATAAGGATATTACAATTATTTGTAAATAACGTTAATACTTTAATTAGAGTTTCGGTAAACCAAATTCAAATTATAACAATAATTAAAAACAGCATTAAGTATTTCTGATGTTTTCAATATTTGGCTCGCAGAAAACGAATAATTGTGCTATTATACTCTTAAACTGTTTCTAATTATTGTTGTAATTTGAATGTGGTGCTCATTTTAGTAAATATTAATAATGTTCAAAAATAACAATAACATTTTTCGGTATACTGTTCTGAAATATATAATATTTTATGAAATAATTTTTTTTTAGTTTTTAAAAATTTCCAATACTCTTAAACTGTTTGCGGTCATTGTTGTGAAACATAATTCTCTAAATATTTATTTTTTCTTTCAAAAAGTCCAATTGAAGAATAAAAGCGACTCGTTCTTCCCTGGCGTAAAGCAGGAAGAAAATCGTTTTTGTTTCAGGCGACTATTTATTCGAAATTGGAAATTCGTCTTGGATGACTTATTTTGATCCATAATTTCCTATCAAATAGATTACAAATATAAAAAAAAAAAAAAAAAAATCCCCCTAATATACACAGCCGCCAAAGATTATTAAGCATTTTCAAATTAACTATATTGCAATAACTGACATTATCCAAGAAGCGGATGTTCAGTTACTTTTAAAATTTTCCTAATTCTTTTATTTCATTGTACCCGTAAAAAATATTTCTTACATTTTCAGACTGAAAAGTTGAATAAAAAATATTTGTATGAATACTATGATTGCTAAGTAAACCGTTTAAATATCGTATACCACCGTAAAATAAGTATTTTTAAACATCATTTATTTAAAATTGCGAATCAAATAGTAAATAAATGTTTATTTTATAGGGAAATAAAATTACAGGCGTATTACTTATAAATTTTATAATGTGTAATTGATTACAATAAAATAGTAGTTATCGTTTATTTGTATTCGCGCAAAAATGTACATGGTTTCCGTTGTTTCTTTTCCCGTAAAATAGCTAACGGACGACTGTTTGTATTCGGTAGTAACGAATGGGGCCAGTTGGGACTTGGCCATAGAGACCATGTCAACAAACCGAGTTGTGTCAAAAGTAAGTAATCAATGTGCCACTTACAATTTCGTCGGCCTGCCGTATGTTCGCAAACATTGTCTACCAATCAGTTTCCCGTTATTGTAATTTTAGACTTGACTGTGCACTAATTTAACAATGAGGTGTACTATTTTTACAGACAGTATCAGCTGCCCTCAGTAATTTATTCATTAAACCTATTACGTGAGAAATAATTTATAGGCTACCGCATATCGATCCAATAAATATTTCACTGCTAATCTTTAACCAAATTTTGTTTTAGCGTTGAAACCGGAGAAAGTTGTGCACGTTGCCTGTGGAATCAATCATACGATCGTTAGCGTAGGTATGTGCACACTAAATATTTAGTCGGTACTTCCTGCACACGCAGATGCATGTGTCTAAAACCCAATTTGAAGTTATTTAAAAAATTGCATGTATCGTTAAATAATTTTATACCTGAAAAATTATACTAACAATGTTTTTTCCGTAATTCCAGTGAGTTAAAGCTGAACTGACGATTTTATTGACTAGCATTAGAACGTAATCGTTATCCGCGAGGTCTGCACGATGAAACACCATTATTAGGGAACTAGCTATTTGTAAAAATGAAATAATTAAGTCTAACTTAGACCGTGTGCGAAGTGCAAAACTATAGTGCGCGGGTTCAGGTGAGTTTAATATGCATAGATTGAGAGAGTTTAATAAATTGTCTACTAAGCGTCCATTAGGGTTAGTATAATTACTGTCCGCGTATGGAGTATGACGGTTGAAATCGCCAACAAGAATTAATGGTGCTGGAAGCTGTTGAATTAGATTGAGAAAGTCAGCTTCAATTAGTTTTTCATGGTGAGAGGTAAAAAGAGCAAAGAGTGAATGGTTGATCAAGATGAATGTGAACACATCGATTTTGAAACTCTAAATTAAGCGGAATGTGCTGCAATGGCAGTTTTGTTAATTTCAGTTATAAATAGAAAATCGTCAGTACAACTTATGACGGACGAATAATTTGATTGGATACTCAGCGATATTAAAAAGACATAAATCAGAATCTTAAAGAATACCAGACGTTAACGCGTATTCTACCATTTTTTTATTATCACTATCAAATAGTCATACAGTTTCGTTTTCTAGAAAGCCGTTAACTATCTTTCATAGAGCCGCGTTTATTTAATTATCCTCAAGAATTTTCAGGAAGCTGAACCATTTAATTTTCTTAAAAGCACTAAACATCAAAACTGATTCAGATCGTATTATTATATTTTTTATTATAAATTTTAATTTCATTCATCGTCGTTTTAAGTGCTAGTTCAATAGATGTACCTTCCCCAAAACCAAATTGATTTTCACTTGAATTTTTTTTGTATTTCTAATTCTGAATAGTGTTTAATGATTTTTTCGTTAACTTTACGTAATGAAGGGAGTAAAATTATTAGTCTATAAACACTGATATCAGAAGGATTTTTTCCTGGTTTATTTGATAATTTAATTTTACCTATTTTCCAGGTCGAAGGGAAAATATTAAGATATATTCCAAAAATATTTGTGAGTAATGTAAAATTGTTTTTGTGTCTAATTTTAATCACTTTATTAGGGATTTTATCGTATTCATTTGATTTCCTGTTATTAAGATCTTTAATCGTATTAGTAAAGTTAAAGAGGATGTAAAAATGGTAATTACAGGAATCTCAAAGAAATGGGACTTGAATAGTGATATGAAATTAAAGTGACAAATATTCGATAAGGAAGCTTCAGAATTTCCTATTAGATAAAATACCGAAGTTACGGTGAACAGGTGACGAATTTTATGAACAGAGTATGACACGGAAACTTCAATCGTTTTCTGACAAATCAAGCACTGAGTGAAATGTAAGGTAGACTGCGCCCTTTAAAGTTTTGAGATTAACAAATGTTGTAAAATCGCAGATTTCTTGCAACAGAAAGCCCAATTAGTAACACTTAACATTGTCTAAATGGACAATGAATCTTTTCAATTAACACAAATGAAGTTAGATCGTTCTGTTTCTGTTTTTATATGCACATCAGCCAAAAACTAATTGATATTATTTCAGAATTTCCGAACGTGAATATTTACGATTTAAAAAACTATGAAATGGTTCGGAAAACCATTTTAAAGGTGGCAAATGAACTTCGCACAAATTACAACATATCCCGAGGTATTCTTTACTCCATTTTATAGCTCCACACTGTTTGCATACTGTTTGCAGTTCAATGTGCATACATTTATCTTTGTCATACTGAACGTTATGATTATAATCAAAAGCTGTTAACTTTTTTAAAAATATTCTAGATGATGTTACTGCTTTTTAAATAGTGTTACAAAAACATGTTTTAAGAATCGTAAGGTACGGAAGTTCACTGTATTGCAATGTATATAAAACATAATTTTCCGTTAACATATATTATATACTTTTTACTTGAACATTGCAGCAAATGGAAAGGTTTATGCTTGCGGTTGTAATAAAAGTGGTCAATTAGGCATCGATAATGGTAATATTTTGGAATATGTAACGATACCTACTTTTGTTATGCAAGTAAATGAAGGCGTTTTACAACTTAGTGTTGGCGCAGAACATTCTGCATTATTGACGAGTACGTGTATTATAACTCATTTATTCTTTTAGTCGTATTAAATTTTCCTATTTTCAGTTTACCTGAAACGATTTAATAATTCTGATCTTGCATGAAATTGACTAAGTTAGAGAAAAATATGGATGCAAATCAGAAGTTGCGAAAATTTAATTGAAAAGTGTATTTTGTTAGTTCCACTATTCCAATTAATATTCGTGTTAATTAATCTATTTCTTCTGTTTTTCTTTTTTCGGGAAAAAGAAAAAATCATAGTATATAATTTTTCTTTATTATCAACGATATATTAATTACAACGTAATTCTTAGGCTACCCCCCATTCGAAAAAATTTCCCAATTTTATGTAACGCTAAATGTCCCAATTTTATGTAACGTTTGTTATATTTTGTAGAATTTTTGTTATTGTTATTTAAAAAATGTCACAATTTTATGTAACGAAAAAATGTCTTAATTTTATATAACGGAAGTTAAATGTAAGAATAGGATTTTTGTGTGTGTTCATGCCAGTAAGAATTACGTTGTAAATTTTGATCATTTTATACAAAGTATAGAAGAGAAAGAGACAGAAATGAAAGCAAGAGGGGTCAAGGGGCACAGCCCCTTGCGAGGCCAAAATGGCCGAGTTATATATATATTAGTTGTGCATTTTAAATTTGCAGTTATGTGAACTTTACATGTGACAATGAGGTATAAGGTCACCCAAAAAGTTTCGACGGTTTCAAAAATTTATAGAAATATTCGGTTAGTAGGCAGAGTGACCACAACGAGCTTTATGTGCGCTAGAAAACGGCAATTTTATTCCTAGTTTGCGTCAGTAACCATGTCGCAGTGACCGAAGCAACAACGCGCGTTTGCAGTTGATGCCCAATAAAATTGACAACGACGAATTTAATGTGAAGAATTTGATTATGAGCGATAAAGCACACTTCCACCTAATAGGCGTAGTGAATATTCAAAGGGTCACCCAAAAAGCTTCGACGATTTCAAACCTGTTAAAACTGATTTAAAAAATGGAAAAGAAAAAAAACTACACATGAAAATAAAGTTTAACTCTTTAATTTTTTATAAAAAACTTACATCAGTTAAATGCTTTCCGTTTTGCGGCTAAACACGATCTTAAACACTCAATTATTGTACACATTTTCCAACGTCGATTTTGGAATTTGTGACATTTCGGCTCGAATTCGGTCCTTTAATTCGTCTAAACTGCGCGGTTTATTAGTGTAGACTCTAGACTTTAAATATTCCCATAGGAAAAAGTCAGGCACCGTTAGGTCACGTGAGCGAGGTGGCCATACGAGAGTAGAGCCCTTAGAGATGATATGTGTACTGAATGTTTGTCGCAATAATTCCATCGTTCGCGTTGCCGTGTGACTAGTACGCCATTCTGCTGGAACCATGTTGAGTGTAGTTTACATTTGGTGCGTAGAGAGGGCACTAAGAAGGTTTCAGTCATGTTCACATACTACTCCTGAGATAAATCTGAATAAATTCTAAATAAAGGCTACGTGTGAAGTAGTAAAAATGCTAATTTCAATTTTTGTATTTCTTAGTGATCAAATCAAAATTAACCAGTTATTTGTTGGTCCTTAATACGGTGAAATAACCGAGAGGGAAATTTTAGCTATAACCTCCCCCACGCTCTTGAAACCTCTACAGATATTGATGCATTCTTGTTTAACGCTTCCTTAACCCGTTACCGCCCAGTGATCTATTTATAGATCACCTACTTTTCTGAACGCCCACTGAAAACGAAATCCTTTATCATTTCTTACTGTCATTAATTGGTTTCCTTATACGTGTAGCCGCACCCTCAAACGAATTTTGAAACATTCTTTTCCACATCAGTCCAGTAGTTAAGGTCTGAAGTTTGCCATTTCGAAGCGTCATAATGCAGTGTTCGATTTTGTATCCAACAGAAAAAAATTTAAAAGTGAGTTAAATTTTTTTTACGTGTTCTACATTTTCAATACCTCTTTAATTATTCTGCGTTATTTAGATTAGAAAAATAACTGCTATTATTATTGAAATTTAAGTTTAAACATGCTGATCTATAAATAGAAGAGGAAAAGGAACAATATGAATCGAATAACGTAAATGATTTTGACCCTAATATTATGGAGCAGCAGCCATCTAGCGCCAATAATGAAAATAAAAAACCGGTTGATTCGAATTTATCAAAAAAATGTGTGAAAAAATCAAAAAAAGAGCCGAAAGCAAATTGGTCAAAAAACAACCCTATTTATACTTTTAACGAAGAAGGTAATTTGTCCGGTGAAAATCTTGAAAGCATTTTAAATATTTTAGGAAATATGAATCCACTTAAAATTTTCGAAGAATTTTTAACTCCCGAATTTTACGAATTCATACGAAATGAAACAGAAAGATATGTAAAAGCGTGTAAAAACAATCCAGAATTTTCAGTTACAGTTGATGATTTGAAGAGTTTTATTGGTTTTTTGATTTTCTCCGACTACCACACCTTATCCAGTGAATAAAATCTGTGGCAAAAAATGGTACTGGCCAATCTTTACAAGAGTTATTGACATGGCTGTCGTAAATACTTATATTCTGTTCAATTTAACAAATTGCGAAAAGAAAAGTATAAAAGACATCCGAAGATATATTGCTGTTGCGTACCTCAAACGAGGAACACATTCTACAAAAAGCATTAGAAGACCTCCGATGAAGTCATCTAGATCAAAAGTGACAGACCCTGTGCGTTTGGATAGAAAATACCATGTTATAGGTAAAAGACAAAACCAAAGAAGATGCCAATTTCAGAAATGTGAGGTCTTACGTTTTGTACAAAATGCAATGTAACGCTTTGTGTGAAATGTTTTCCGTTATATCATACTTAATTATTGCAAATTTTCTCTATAAAAATGTAACTATGTAAGTTTAGATCAGTAAAATAAGATTTTTTCTTTGAAATCTCTTTAGTTGTTTTTAATTTTACAAAAATTTCATTTTTTTTTTTTACTAAATTTGCTAATTTTTAAACATAAATTCAGAGGAAAGTTATTTGCTTTTTTATTACCAGTAGCGCCCAGCGATCTATTTATAGATCACCTATTATCTCAACTGCTAATTACAATAAATTAATAAAACTTCAGAATTACTCTATTTATGATGTATGAAATGTAATTTAAAAATATTTTTCAAAAATTCTCATTTTAAAATAGCTTGGGCGTTAAGGGGTTAATTAACGCTAAATTGGATCTAACCTGCTAAAAGTCCTACCGCGCATTCTTATTTCATATTTGTGCATATGTTAACAGTAATATGTGAAATTCACAATTTTGTATAATTAAACACATTTTTTATGTAATAATGGAAATGCTGAATGTTGTGGATTGTGGGGAATTTCTATACATTATCTAATAATTTCACGTGATCTCAAAAAGTAATAGAATTCTCTGTATATAAAATTAAAAATATACTATAAAACAGAAATAAGTTGCAAAATATTTAAGAAACAAAGATTACCATTCGCTGCACATTTTAAAAAAAGGTGTTCTAATTTTTAATTAAAAATAAAATAGCAACATACAATAATGTATTTATTGTTCGTATTTTTATACCAAAATATTACGTAGTTCACAATAATATTCAATGTTTATTCGCTTACTTTGGTTTTAATATTTAACTTTACATTCACCCATTTCATTTAACAATGTTTTATTCCTTACGTAAACAACGCATTTTTCAAGTATTACTTTAAATAAAGCATTTTTATTCGATGGATTAACGAAATATTATACAACGCTCCTATGCGGATTTGAAGCAACTAGATACATAATCACTTCGTCAAATGCCTTGACGCTTGCGAAATATAAATGCATTGCAGAATGTCACGGATCTCGTGAATGAAACGTATAACCTATATAGCCAATTACTAAACTTTATCGGAACAGAAAGCTTTTTTAGACAATTGAAAAACGAGGGAACACCTTAATAATTTAGGTACATTAGCGAAGAAGAAATGAAGTAATACGCTTAAAAACTGAACGAAGAAAAATCCGAGATAAACATGCACGAGGACCGAAGAAAACACTATAGCTCAAAAATAACAAAGCTGTCGAAGTTCAGATATTTTTAAGATCCGCTACGCATAGGAATGTAAAAAATTTAGTAAGAATAAGTTATATTTCTTATAATATACTACTTTAATTCTCCCTCAGAAATACTACTAAAAAAAGATCTTCTTCTTCTTCATCCGCCGTCTTCGTTACGAAGGTTGGCGATCAACACGGCAATGTCTTTTCTAGACATGGCAGATCTGAACATTTCAATGGGTGAACAGCGGAACCAACGATGAAAATCATTTGTCCACGAATTTTGTGGGCGTCCTTTTAATCTTTTGCCCAAAAGCTTTCCTTCCATAATGAGACGTAAAATCTCATATTTTTGGCCTCTCATGATGTGGTCTAGATAACGTAGTTTACTTTCCTTAATCAAATTTAATAATTCCGGGCGTTTATTGATTCTTTTGAGGACTTCTTTATTAGTAACTTTTAAGATCCACGAAATTTTCAGCATACGCCTATACGAATATAATTCAAAGGCCTGTATACTTCTTTCTGATAAAACATCTAACGTCCAACTCTCGTTGCCATATAGTAAGACCGAGAAAACGTAGCAGCGCAGAATTCTAATTCGTAATCTAAGATTTAATTCCCTTCTGCTAAGCAGGTTCTTCATTTTTATGAGCACTGCTCTCGATTGCTCTATTCCCGATCGGATTTCTTTCTTACAGCTACAGCTGTCGTCGAGAAAGGTACCCAGGTATCTAATTGATTTGACCTGTTCTAGTTTTGTCCCATCTGCTTCTGTTACGCATTGCACAGGCTTCTTAGAGAACACTATTACTTTTGTTTTAGAGCTGTTGATGGTGAGCCCATAAGCTTTGCTATAGTCTATCAGTTTGTTCATTATTTTTTGCAGTTCCTCCTGACTATCAACTATAATGAGACAGTCATCTGCGTATCGAATATTATTAATTGAAAAAGATCACCGAAATATTAAACGGTTTACTGTTCTTTCTCGAATAAAAGTATTTAATATAACATTGTCAACATCTACGTAAAAGTTCGTATCGGATAAAATAATGAAAAGCGTTTTCCTCGCGTGCATTTAAATATAGGTTACCTAATATTAGAGTTGTAATTAAAAAGAAAAGTTTCCCGGTATCTTCCTACACACGCACGAACGCACAACATAAATTTCTGTAATTAAAAATATGATTTTTGGAATTTAAATTTTTCATATTCGTGTTCTAAAAATATATATATATAAACTCAATCTTCTTTCAGACTCCACCATGGAAACATTCTCTGGACCTCCAGGTGATAGTTTCTTTAATTCGTGTTGAAGAATCTGTTTTAACTGACTGACTGTCATTTCTTGCAAAATGAAATAAGTGTATTATAATCACAATAAAATATTACAGATTTTATTACAGAATATTCGATACAAAATGTTACAGGATTTTTATATTCCCCTTTCGCCGGTGTAAAAATGACATACTAGTCGTTAATATACGTTTATGCATTAAATAATTTTTTTTTTTTTTTTTTTTAAACAAAAAAGACTTTTTTTGGTATCCAGTTTTAATTTTAAAAAGTTCCGTAATTATTAAAGTAGCATTTTAAAAACATAAGCGAAGGCGCCAAAAATTTTAAGCTCTCGTTATACTATATATGACTTCGCATTTTCGAGCTAATTAAATATCAGCGTAACTCTTGAGGAATGAACTGTTTTTTCTGTAATTACCTCGAGCAAAGATGTTCAGTAAGTGCATAATATCAAGTAATCCCCTGCAGTTATTTAGATTTTAATAAAATTTAATTTACCAAAATTATAAAATAGAACCGAAAAAAAAAGTATATATATATCCCGTGTCTTTATGTTTGTGCAGGATAAACTCGGAATTTACTTAACCGATTTTTATAAAATTTTGAAAGTACATGCAATTTGGTCCAACTTAACAGATAGGATACTTTTTGTTTTAATTATTTACATAAATATTTGTTATATTAAATAATTTAATCAATCAATTAAAAAAAACAAATTTAATTGTTGGCTATTACTTTTTGTTTTAATTATTTACATAAATATTTGTTATATTAAATAATTTAATCAATCAATTAAAAAAAACAAATTTGACAATTTTATTATTTTTTGAGCACCAACTCTACTTTTCGTGGCGACTTTTGTGTATCGTGCGATGTTAATCGAAATGCAACCATGTTTATCGCTGGCGCATGGCGTTATTATCGATGAATGATAAAATAAATTTTTTCGCGGTTGTTTACAAAAAAGTTCGTGGCATATGTATGTATGAATGTAGAATTAATATGTGTTGACGATGCAATAGTTCCCCATTATGTAAAATACATAGATAGGGATGGTGCATCTTTGTTTTCGTCTCTATCTTATTTATTATATAATAATGAATTATTAGGAGTAGAAGAAAATGTATCGTACAATATGTTAGTAAGAACTGGAAGAGATTTAAGCAATATACTATTGAACTTAATGGGGAACATATAAAAATAAAATAGAGTATTTAACTGATATGTCAAATATTCGAACTTTTAGGCCAAAACCGCCGTATAAATTTTTTAAATTAACCGTTTAACTTTTTTTTTTGATAATTTGCTACCAGAAATATTAAAATCTTTAATCAACTACTGTTATTTTGATTTTATAGTAATAAATTAATTTTAATAAAACGCTCGAGACAGAGCGGTTGAAAGATATGAGTGAAGATGTTCTCTTAAATGTGTAATTATGGGAGATCACCGTGTGAATATAACTTGATTTCTTCAAAACGATGGCTGTGTGTGTTGTGAGCAAAACTTTTTGTTAGATTACGACGGACAGGTGATAGAAAAATCGACAATCTTCAGCTAAACGTGAAACATGAAGACTATTTTTTGTTAGGCGGTGATAAACATGTTTCCCAAAAAAAGAAAGAAAGAATCTTTACGTAAATACAATTCCAGATAAAACAAAAATTTTTTAATGAATTTCCAAGTACAGATTTAAACGAGCATTAATACACGAGCGAAGCCGTGGGGCACAGCTAGTATATATATATATGTATATGTATATTGGAATGTGTACGTAAATTTTTTTTCTATTTTCTAATTAGTCGCGCTGAAGAAGATGATTGAAAATTTATGAGCAAGTATAGCCTAATATGGAAAAGTTTCCTAGATTTTTTCGTATAAGAGGCTTTTTAAAATACAATTTTACTATTTTAAAAAATTTTACTAACCGCATTTAAATGAAAAGGTTTGATACTATACGTTTGACCTTTTGTTTTTTATAGAACAAATAAAACTAGAAAGTGTTGAGAATTAAAAAATATTCTGAAATATCATTTTCCTTGGTTAAGTATCTATAATATTTGGTGACTTTTATTCAGATATACAGAGATGGGAAAAAGAAAGGATTTTAATATTCATAATCGGCTACCTCAGAGCGTTTTTAATGTTTCAATTGTGCAACAAAATAATTTAGCAAAGTTTAAATATTTTACTATTTTTTCTCAACTTTGTAACGTTCAAAAATTATATTTTATTATAAAATAGAATTGCGAATTTTAAAAGTTTAACTCTATTGTAAAAATAATATTGTAGAAAATGGATCCGTTTACATTTGGGGTAGAAATTCTCAAGGACAGCTAGGTTTATCAAAATCAGTTGATAATTCTAGAGAAATTTACTTTAAACCAACATTGCTGCAGATGAACAAAGTATCATTTATATGTTGCGGTTATTATCACACTGGTTTTATCACAGGTAATGTGTTTAATGTAATAGCGTAGTGAATTTAGTAAGTTTAAAAATTAGATTATCATTAAAACAAACAAATTTAAATTATCTTTTTCTTTGTGCTAAATTGGCGATCTTATTTTTTTGCTTATACACGCAATCGTTTGAAATCTGTCATTAATCATCCTGATATCTGACGTAATTAGCATTTTTAATTCGCGAAGAAATAATGTTTTAACGACAGCCACCAGTAACTGTAATCTCTTCCTGCGGATATTTTAACAATTCTGTTCGCTTATATTTATTCGGTTTTAAGTGATCTCGGGCATATAAAATACGCGGTAGTTAAAATTGTTTTAAGAGCTACAAAAGTTAAATGTTATCATTATCAACACATTTTTCCCTACACTTTTAATGTGAATTTTTCATTTTCTCTTTCTGTTCCAAATAAATTATGTCCTGGTATATTAATGGTATGTTAATCGGTTGTAAAATTTGTCCGTCTACAACTTTACTAGTCATTACAGCTGGTTGTAATTGTTTATTGAGAAATGTTTTACTTCACATGGTGAGCTTGTAAACAAATGATGTACATCTTAATCTACCATTTTTAGACTGGATATGAATTTATTTACTCTTTTAGGGATAGCGCCCATCTAAGCGATACGATTCCGATACGACAGCGATTTTAAATCGTAAGCGATAGCAACACGATTCCGATACGACGTAACGCCCACTGAAGCAACGCGATTTATCCGCTGGAGAAGCAACTTAATTTATGATGTGGTGTGATAGTGCAAAAAATGTCATATTTTTCTTCGTTTTCCTGTTCTTTTTTTAGTGAAGAAGCAATGTATCGTTAGTAAATCTTAACAATTTAAATCAAAAAAGAAAACAACGTTATTGAGTACATCCATTTTTTCAAAAGAGTAACAAAATAAACGCTTTAATGTTTATAAAAAACTGAATATATACTCGGAAAAGTTCTAAAGTTTTTATGGAATGAATAAGGAAACGTTTAATTGGTTAGTAGAGAAAATTGGCCAAAAATTGTAAAAAAAAACACCCATTTTAGAACATTTATACACTGCAGAAACGTATTTTAATCACATTACGGGAAATACATTTGTTAATTATGTATATCTAAATGTTTAGAAACATTTTCTATACCATATACATATATATTGCTGTTAATTTATATTACATAAAATAAGAAAATGTAAATATTAATATTTATTTCATAAATATGAATTGTTTTTAAAAATATTCTGAAATAAATTTAAAACACCGATTTTAAATTGTTATTTTTGCCGATTATTCATATTATGCATAAAAATTCAGAATGTAAACAAACAATCGCTTGCTCAAGCAACTAAATATAAAACATGTAGCACTCGAGCGACGGCGATACGATAGTTGCTTATCGGTTGCTTGTCGCATCGCGTCAGTGGGCGCTAACTCATATAATAACGTGGGTTATATTCTGAACTACATTTAGTTGCTATCGTATCGGAATCGTATCGCTTCGGTGGGCGCTCTCCCTTAGAGTACATAATTATAATGTGTTTTTTTAGTAGCCTTTTTGTGATTTTTAAACATACTTCTCATCCTTTATTTATCTAGTGATATTAAAAGCAAGAATAATTTAAAATAACGAGGAGAATATCAAAAGTAATTCACAAACATTAATATATCGAAAAATAACTTAGAAAAAAAAATATGTTGCATATGTGCAATATAACCGTTTAATTCTGCGGCGTGTTTCCACCTCATTAGAAGTCTTTGAATGCTGTTTAATTCGTCTTTGGATTTCACAGCCAAGTTCAGTTCCGCGATCATCGAATAAAAGCGATGCCGTCTCATAGGTTCTTTAAACTTGCAGAATAGATCGAAGTTTTGCAGGCATTTAGGCGAAGTGAAAAATGATTTTCCTCTCGTATTTTTTTAAAATAGCCTTTATCGCCTCGTGTAAATGAAGACGCATATTATCACATAACAGCAGAATAACGAATTCAAATGTCGTTGGTGGCAATTTTTACATTATTGGTCCTAGTTGAGTGTGAACAAAGGTAATGTAGATATTACCGTTGACTGTGTTACCGATTAGAAAAATAACATCGCATTCATACACCATTATCAACATTTGTTTAACTTTAGTTACTTGACGCCAGCATTTCGTTGCGTGTGGGTTTGTGACTTCCATATAATAGCAGTTTATTGTTTGGACTTGGGTTCAAAATCACGTATTCTCGTCAAGCGCCACAACACATCGTAAGAAAGTATTCCTCTCCTCCGCACCGTAACATTGATGATTTTACGGCGTCACGCTTGTTGATTAGCTGAACGACCTTCCGCATGCCTAACATTTGATTTAATATACGTGATATAAACATGAATGATAAATTCGCTTCTGCTACTTTTTCTCCACAAGCCAATCTTCTGTCTTCGTCGATTATTGTTGCAACAATGTGTGCGTTCGGTGCTTCACAAGTTGATCGAGGTCTAGCTGACTTTGGGCTGTCTCCTATTGATACTCTACCCTGTAGAAATTTTTTTCGCCAACGAGAAACTATCGAACGATCCACTGCAGCATCACCATAAACTTCTTTAAACATATGATGAATTTCTGTTACTTTGTACCTTCTGGGAGCCGGAGCTCTAACCGGAACGGGGCGCGTCCACAAGTTGCGGATTGTGGAATAACCTCTAGATATAGAGACTAGCTGCGAATAAGCCCAGAACCTTCAACTGGACAAATAAGCAGTCGCGGACTAAAGAGCGGCTACTGGTGGAAAGTCTCATTCGCAGACGATTCCAGTAGTGACAGGATATATAGGGCTGGATGGCGTGGAGAGGCTATAATGGGGATGGTCTGCTAAAACTCCAACAATGCCTGTCGAAAGTCCTTTTCTTTGGCGAGTCGAGGCCGCCATAAGTCTCGTCCGCTATCTCCCTAATAGCAAAGGGTAGGACAGGCCCTTTAGCGCTGTAACGCAACTGTCCTAGGAGAATGGATACTTCAAAATTAAACCACTCTCCCACAAGCGCGGGGGAGTTCCTTTTCCTTGTTCCTTTCCCTTTTTACATTTCCTAATTATTTTTCTTCGTCCAGCTATTTATCCATCTTCTTTCTGTTCCTTTTCTGTTAGATAAATTTATCCTATTCCTGTCCGCAGTTAACTGCACCAACTGCATCAGTCCAATTGTCCTGGTCTCATCCTTGCCATTGGGTTAACTGGCGTAGTTGGGTGGACGGTATGGTTGTTGCTTGCGCACCAACTTCTGTGCTCCTATAATATGCGCAGCTACCGTCATTTCTCATTTCTCACTTCTTCATTTCTTTCTTTCTCCAATCTTACCCCTTTCCCGTTTTTCCAATTTCTCTCTCTTCCCGTTTCTCCGATCTCTCCCTCTTCCTGTTTCTTTCTTTTATTCAGGCATCGTATTATCTGAAGGGGAAGAAGTGATAAGAGAAATGACACTCATATTCGACAGCGAGTGAGTTAGAAGAAGAAGATAACCTCAGAAGTTTCGATTTTTACAAACGTGCATTGATCAAGATTTGAGGCCTGACCTATGAGCATCTTGGCATCCGCGATTACGTAAATCGCAATTCAAAATAAATTCTTTAACTTTTAAAGAGACTCAAACAAATATTTAGGGAGGTTGATTGTGTTTCTAGTGGCATTACATAGATAGTGACACGGCTGTATGTGTTACTTTTGATAAATCATTTGTATATATTTATTTACTTTTTATTTATTAACGCGGCTTGGTTCAGATAATGATATTTGATTTATTATGATAAGAAAACATACTTATTGTGTGATATTTTAAACAACCAACACAAACTTTAATACACAATATAATTAAAATTTATTATAAACCACCAACTAGTTTCGGACGTTAATCCATAATCATGGCGCAATGTAAACATAAAATTAAAACTATTATTATAAAACTTTACCTTTTTATAATAATAGATTTAATTTCACCATGATTATGGATTAACATCCGAAACTAGTCGGTGGTTTATAATAAATTTTAATTATATTGCGTATTAAAGTTTGTGTTGGTTGTTTAAAATTGATATTTGGTTTTCTTGAATAATTTACAGAAGATAAACTGTATGTATGTGGAAATAATGAGAGTGGTCAATTAGGAATCGATTTGAACAAACGAAAATTAATATGGACTCCCCAAGAAACACCCATGCCGGGAAAGCCAACATCAATTTCTTTTGGTTACCATCATAGCACTGCTTTAGTCGGTAAATGGGTAATTTGTTTTTGTTAAAAAGTAAATAAATAAACCTAAAGAAACAAATGTTTTGAATAATTAATTATTTTTTGACAATGTTAGTGACACTGTAAAAAAAATGTAAACAATTCTGTTTCATTTAAGCGAAAATGCGGCAAAAAACAAGAAAATTGAGATGAATATTAAAAACGACGCTATTAAAAAAAGAAAAAAATATTTTGACGAATTTAGATCATTGTCACTAATTGTTCGACAGACCAGTGATCTGCGGGAACTTTTACCGATATAAATTCAGTGGAAATAGCATTCTTTTTCTAAATATTTCATGCACCTGTTCAAAAAAAAGCTATGCAGCTCCCAGCCAATTTACAGCTAATTTTGATTTGCAACTCATTCGGAAGAGACATCCGTCATTATCGTTTCGTTGCCGTTCTTTTGTCATGGCTGTGAGAGCCGTTTTACGTACCAAATTTTTCTAGTCGTAACCGCATTACACGTTTCGTTTTTTTTTTCAATCTGCGTCAGCGCCAGGCCGTGTATTTAATCTGTTTTCAGCCGGTTTATTTTTTTTTATTCTTTGTTGTTAAATGTTTATAGATATGTCCGTGTCCTTTTACATATTTTCATATCGTCTAATCACAGAGCGTTTGTGAGTCATTTGTTCTCCGCTGTTGAAGAGAAATAATAACTAACGCAGAAAAGAAAATATACGTGTTTAATTAAAAGTTTTTCTGTCAAACGGGGACTCGAAAAAAGGACCCAAGAAG
This sequence comes from Icerya purchasi, assembly GCA_039619475.1. NCBI lineage: Eukaryota > Metazoa > Arthropoda > Insecta > Hemiptera > Monophlebidae > Icerya > Icerya purchasi. Next base: position 290,551,300 of record CM077115.1, on the reverse strand, counting down.
GAAAAGGAGATAGAAGCGAAATCTGTTGTATATATATATAACCTAACATTCGAACCTAGCCAACTTTCCCTAGACTCCCAGATAATTCTTTTCTATAAAGACTACTTCATTCTTAAAAAGAAAAAAATAAATGTCATTTGAGTAGAAATTTATTTCAAAACGAGGCAGAAAAACGTTACATATTTAATAACGTTTTTTTCCATATTACCCCCGGCATAAGAATAACTTTTTCATTAATATACGAACTAGTAATTTTGAAAATCATCCATTATCTACCGAATTAAATACAGGCACACAAATAATTTGGTGAAAATAGTTAAAATTCAATAACTTTTCATTGAACAGTCTTATCTAATAAACATGAAAGTAAATGAAAATTTTCTTTTATTTCAATCATACCAATATTTTAAATTTTGTTTTTTATCACTATACAGAACGAATTTAAAATAACGCACCGATAGGAAAACAAATGTAACATAATTTGTTGTTTCTTGAGTGGCCAGAATCATTTCCTAAAAGACAAGATCATGCGTTACATTACGCGAAGTAACAAAAATTGAACTTTCGTACAGTAAAAATGTATTTCATCTTTTCATGATGATATTAAAAGTTAATGGTAATCGATAATTTTCTTAAATCAGCGTCGAAAGATAAGGTAATTTTTTGTTTTTGTCAAAATTAGCTTTTTACGAGCATATTTAATAAATAATGTTGTGTCTGACGCATTCGTAAATTATATTCTTAGATTATTAAGAGATTAATTGAAACTAGAGTAAATCCTTATTATAACGAATTAGTAAAGATCGCGATGTATAGAATTAGTAAATATAGAAAATTTAAATTTTACTTACAAATTATAGATCAAATTTTAAGAGAGTGTTAAATGGTATTAATTAAATATTTAATTTACAGTAAATATGCAAATTGTGGGTTTAAAAAATTTTAATTCCATGTTTCCGTTATTTATATTTGACGTAGATCGTAAAAAATCGTTCTCTTTTTGGAAGTAATTTTAAATGGAGAATTAGTTATTTATGCTACGGTAATTTTAAAATAATGTCTTATATTATAAAAACTGCATAAACATGGTTTTAAAGGGTAAGGAGACAACAATTTTTCGAAGTTGATTAAAAAGTATTTTTTATTAATTTTACAGGTAGAGGAAAAGTATACGTCTGCGGAGATAATAGTTATGGCCAATTAGGTGTTTATGGCGTTGATGTGGCTAACGAATGGACTTTACTAAAAGCTTTGAATAATCATACGGTTACACAGGTGTCGTGCGGAAATAATCACACCATGTTTATTACAGGTTAATACAAATTTATTTCTTCTGCAAAAAAACATTAACTGAAACAAAGAACAAATATTTTTAACAACTACAAAGTTTTATTATTCTAATCTATATAGATAAATCAGAACTGTTTTGTTGCGGAGATACAAGGTATGGCAAATTAGTAATTTCGGACGTTGATTCTACCCCATTTAGTATTACGGTTCCCGAAAAAATTACAGATCCGTTTAGTCGACTGAAAATTATTCGGGTAAGAATAATTATTTTTATGAAATAAAATGACAATATTACAAAATTTATAAAAAACTATAAATTTTCTTAAAATAAATAAAGAACCGGTTTCAAGTAAAGTTATCTTCAGCTTAGAGATGCAAAATAATAAAACACACTTAAATTGTTTTATGTCAATTAAGCTACAGATTGGCCATGTTTGAAAATGTTTTTTTATATTTATTTTAAGAAAAATTATACTTTGTTATAAACTTTGCAGTATTATCATTTTATTTTATATAATTTAACAAACAGTGAGGATTTTTAAATTACATTTAACACTATTTTAACAGAATTTTCTAAAGAAAGGCATTTATTATGATCTTTCTAGTGATGCTTTCAGTTTTCCTATAATCTTAAGAACTTACATAAATTTTAAAGCTTCAATGAACGATTACATTCGAACAAGCAAAATAAAGAACAATAAAAATCTAAAAAGAAAGTTTATTAGGTATTCAAACTAATTTTCGTTCAAAAAAATGTGTAAACTAAAAATTTTTATTAAATAAAAATGGACAAATGTCCAGATTAAGTGATTTACTAATTCATATTTCTTAAGTGTAAATTATGTATTTCAGCTTGATTTTAAAAAATGAATAATGTCAAATTAATGAAATAATTTTTTTTCCAAATCTTCGTTCAAATTTTTAATATACTCATTTACTTTTAAAAAACGTTCACGAAAGTTATTAACATAATGTAAAAAAACTTTCTTAAAAATTTTTCACATCGAAATCAAATGTAACGCTCGTTACCCATTGCAACGATTGATGTGAAATGTGTTTTTTTCGGCTGCTCATTGCAGCGAGTTAATAATAGTTTGCGATTAAATTGTCGAATTTTTATTCAGTCTTTTACTTTTATCTTTAATCGTTTGTTTTCATTTTAATATAGGTTTCTGTGTTAACAAAGTTTATTATGTAATAAAGTGATATTTAATCGGCAACAAGCTGAATACTTAGGGTATTAATATAGACTAAAAATCAAGCTCGGTATAAATATTACAAATATTGAAACAACAAAAATTTATACATATTAGATTTATGAATAACGCTGAACTTGTTCCAAACTTTTGTATCACTTTATACAAGACCTAATAGCACATTTATATATTTATGTAGGGTCAAAATTAAATATCTTGTACAAAAATTAATTAATGTTCCACTAAAGTATAATACTTTTAAGTTTTCAGGTTGGATTTTGTAATTAACTGTAAATTGATTAACTTAACCTTTCGTTGGTCGCGGACCACTTTCCAAATGTCGTTGGTCGCTCTGCGAGGGAATCCCCGCCACGTATAATTTACTGCGACGTTGCCAGTTTACATGCGGAATTTTGAAACAGTTATAACTTTTTAAAACGTAGTTGGATAGCAACATAATAAATTAAAAATCAGTTATGTTATTAAATTAAAATTTCTTTATTTAATGAGATTTTATATTATCATTTTTCAAATTATTAATTAATTAATAAATATTAAAAAATACTTATTCTAATTATTTTTCTACATATTTGGCAACGTTGCGTACTAAATTTTACCTACGATTGTAGTCGCACAGTGAGGGAATCCCCGCGATTTCACGGTCTACTCACGATAAAAAATTATTATAAAAAAAACTAAAGTGATTACAACTATATAAATGTTTTAGATCGACTTATGACATTTCAATACATGAATAGCTAAATTATTTTATGTAAATTATAAGTAGTTTGTTAAATATTTACATTAAAAAAAAAAGGCGAGGACTCCCTTATAGCGCGACCAACGAAAGGTTAATATACTAATTAAAACACTACCATATAATGATAGCTTTTAATTTAATCACTTTACATTATTAAATTTTAACGGACTGAAGTTCAAAATTTTATTTACAAAAATAAATAATAAAACTATCAAAAATTTTCACGTTATATTTTAGTTCTATATAATAATAAAATTCAAAACAACAGATTTTAAAACTACATGTAAAGTTTAAATACAGACGAAAAATAATTTACCTTCTTCTATTTCAAGTTTATGTGTAATTATTGATCAAATATCATATTTTATATTTACATTTTTAAAACCTTTGTGTTCTGTATTGTATACAAATCCATACTTCTTAACCATTTCAATTAGTGTTTCCATTATATAGAAATTAAATATAAAAAGGGGCAAAAATTTATACAAATTACAAACAAAAAATATGTATATATATATATATGTATATCAATTAAAAATGGTAAAGAAATGTAATATAAAAGATAACTATATTAAATATGTATATGAAACATTTGAAATGTGCAAAATGTGTTTCGAAAAACTCACTCAGCCAGCAATCTGAGCGAGGAATTATTTTTTCTTGCTCGCTTCTTTCGACTATTTCTCACTATAATGGGTAGTGTTACATTTAAATGTACAATAATCGATTTTCAGAAAACACATTACACCTTTGACATTTCTCACTGCAATGGGCAACGGGCCTAAGTATTCTTATTTTAAAAACTAAACACCCTTTTTGCTTTCATAAAATAGGATTTTTAATAATCCTTTTCTGGTAGGTAAACTTGTATGTTAAAAAATAATGTTTTCTTTAAATTTCATGTTTCTAAATTAAACAATTAAGAACGTGTAGTAATGAATCAGTTAAGCAGAACTCTTTTTCTTTTATAAAATAATTATTTTTGTTTATAATAAATTGGACTTTGAAATTACTGATTACACAATTTTAAAGATCTATTAAAAGTAATTAAAAATGAATATCCATTAAAACTAAACTAGTATCAGTACTAGAAAATTATTTACTTAATCTGTTATTTTTTTTTTTAGAAGTTGTCGATGAATTTAAAAAACTTTGATATATCTTTTATCTACTATAAAAGAAAAGAAAATAAAGTGCTTTAGGTGAAATTTTTATATGAAATAAGTTATATTGTATATTAATGATGTTTTCATACACCCCTAGCTAATATAAATATATAGAATAACTTACTACTCGCTCTTTGACAACAAAAAAAGGGGTCATGTTAAATTTACACGAAACAATCAGGGCCACCGGTGAGCGAGCAAAGCAGTGACGTTTACATGATATTTTCTCTACACCAAATAACATCCCATGGCTCGCTTTTTTTATTTAAATTCTTTATACTCACTACTGCTTTTCTGTTTTGCAAAATTCATAAACCAGTTTAATATACATATTTTTATTCTTGTTTCATTTAATATATTTATTAGTTCATTAAGATTTACTGTATCAAAAGTATGTGTTAAATTAGTGAAAGTAATAAGTACTTTAATTCTTGTTTCCATATTATTTTTTGCCGTTTCAACAAAGTCAAGTAATACCGTTGCTGTTTATTCGACTTTTTGACAACTGTCTTGTTCATTATCAACAATTTTATTTTGTTCTAAATAAAAAGTTAAGTAGCTTTATACTTTTCATCGATATTGAATTAATTACTATTAGTCTATTCTCTTCCCGCTTTTTTCTTATGGATCGCATATTTGCATAGGTAATTTGTATATTTTCACCATTAGATTTTTATTTTTAACTTTCCTTCTTACATACTACTATTAAAACTCCCATTTATATTTTATTGAGTAGAGCAATATATGATTATTTTAATTACCACTCATATTCGAAAATGGCAGTTTCCTCTCGTTAATTTTTATGCGATGATCCAATACACGTGCAATAAAATTTTCTCTTGTTTTAAAATGTACATTACATTCAAAACATTTTATAGGAGCCACCCAAGCGAGAAACTGGAAATAAGCCAAGAATTTTGTTATAAAACCGGGGGGAAAAGTAAAAATGGCCAAACGATAGTTTTGATAAAAAAAACAAAAACATTTAAAGCGTAAAATGAATGCATTGTTTAATTTACTTTACTCAATAACAGATTATGAATTTCTTTTTTATTTGTATAAAATATGCTGCGGCGATCAAACAGTATCAATAGTAACAAAAAAATTCCTTTTAATTACGCATTTCAGTTTATAATCAGAGATGAACCTCCTCAGTAAAACTTTCAAAGAGGCTTGAGTTATGTAAACTTCTTGAAGTCAGCGTGTATGATTACAACTGTAAACGTTAAATAAATCTTATAAGACAGAACCATTTTAAATGCAAAAGGAGCAAATCAGCTTGTTATAAAATTCATTATTAATTTTTGTAATAATAAAGTAAACATATCAATTTGAGTTAATTTGTGGTCACTATAACGGTAAAATATTTAAAATGTGAATAAAACAACTTTTAAAAAAAACTAAAAAATTTAATTTGCACTTTTTTTTGTTCCTACTGATATTTCTTTTCACTTCAGTATGTAGGGTTTGTTATTATACAGGCGGAAGTACGTTTGCATAAACTCTTGTACAATTCTAATAACCATGAAATCGAGAGGATTTGGACCGAGAAAATTGGAAATAAACCAGGAAGGTAAAAATTATATCTGAGGGCTACCATGTTTTATTTTATATAATACAGTAGCATGTTTAATCTCGATATGGCGCTTTAGATTGAACTTTTTTGTATATTTTATGTTACATACATTACATTTATAAAGTATATTATTTTTATAGTTTAAATGAATAGAATTAATACGATTTATTTAAATTAAACTATTTAGTAAAAGTTTTTTCACAAAAATTGCAAAGAAAAGCTATCGTTAACAAAAAACAAAACGCTCCACAAAGTAACTGTAAACTAACAGAACACAATACTTAGTGCTCGCTCATTGAGAATAAGAAGAGCGAGTTATATGGCGGCATTTGGTATAAAAAAATACCCCATAACGTCACTGCTTTGTTCGCTCACCGGTGACCCCGACTGTCGCGTCAATTTACACAGGTTCCGCACATCTGACGTCCCTAGCCATGAAAACAATAAATTGTCAACGTATTGCATATCGGATAGAAAAAAATAACATTGATTTATTAAAACGATTGTTATTTATGTTTTAACTGCTAATACTGAGATCGTAATTTATATTTATGCATTTGCAAAATGAAATGTAATGCTTCAGATATGTTGAATGTATATAAATACTTCTGTATACAATTTGAAAAAACTTCCGACTAAATCACCGTAAAATGTAATAAGGGTAGGGATTTTTAAAGTGTGCACCATATTCTCAGTAATTCACTTTCCCAAACAAATATATAAATACGCGAAACATTTAATATCTGTATATAAATAGGTAAAGTCCTTCTTTATTTATTAACCGATTTTTTTTTCTTTTTTTGTTTAATAGCTATTAAAAATCAGTTTTTTTTCTTATTTAAATATAAAATTAATACAAAAGAAATAAAAAATGAACTGTTTGTTACGATATCTTCGATTCGTTTATGTTTTTTTTTTTTTTTTTTGATATATATTTTTACTGCATACGTAGTGCATGATTTTCGAACCGCCATTATGTGATCGCCCGCCGATCGGCTGAGAACCAAGACCGATGCCTTTTTTTGCCTATTCGTTCCGCGTCCTTTCCAGGTATCTGGAATTACCCGCTCGCCTGTTTTGCCGATCATGTGTTTTATTGCTTTGCCCTACCAATATTGACGCCACCGGGCCGTACACAAAGACACTACTAGAGCTGATAATCGACGACGTTCGAAAATCAAAAAATAATACTAAAGAAAGAACAAATTATTAGATCGTCGTCGAAAGATCGCGCCACCAACCCTGATTCGTATCATACTGAAAACATTAAAATTCATTTAAAACTCGCGAAACCGAATTTTGCCATGAGTTAGACCTCGACAGATCGATTTATTGGCCCAAAATACCCCTAGTGTGCAAATGTCATCCAAATCGTTAGAGCCGTTTCCGAGATACGCGAAATAAATTTATATATATACAATTATTGCTCGTTTAAAGATATTAGATATTCAAAAATATCATATTAAACTTAATTTATCCATATTTTGAGATTCAGTAATATTTGTTTTTAATAATATCAAACAGTTTTAAGCAATATACATATATCGACCGATACTTTTTCTTCAGTTATGTTAAAAAATATAAAATTTATTATTTTATGTAATAATATACAGATGTTTTTATAACTAAAATACTGAACACGTGTAAAAACAAATATATTTCTACCGATTGTCTAATAATTTCGTATAACTGTCAAAAATATCAAGTAGCCTATGAAACAATATTTTAAATTTATGTTCAAATAACTAAATTAACAACTTTCAAAAAATCGGACTGAATAATATAAATTGGAAGGAAAATCTTGACTTCTTTCTGTAGACTAGAAATCAACCTATGTATAATTTTTATTGCTAAAATATTTAATATCGTTGTATACATCGTAACTAAAAATATTTTATTACAAAATAAATATTACACTTTTATCGGTTTTTAATTTGCTATTTACTATAGTAAATATGTGTATTTTGCTTTTTAATAAACATTAAAAATAATTATTACTAAAACCAGCACTGATCTTCTTTCTTTTGAAATTATTCGTTTAATAGAATTTTTTCTAAGATAAAAACCTTGACCAATCGATTTCTAAACACGAAACATCTTTAATATTTTGTGGATTTTATTAAAATTATTAGAGCCATTTCTGAAATCCAATTGCATTTGTAAATATAAAAATTATACATTTAATAATAAACTTGGTGACTAAGCTTTGCTCGGATTTATATTTTGAACTTGCAAATCAATATAAATAAGTTTTACAAAATTTGGTTCGGAATTAAATTTATATATTTATGCGTTAATTTATTGTAATATGAAAAATGAAAATGAACAAAGTTCCCTGAATATGAAAATTTATTGTTTTATGGAACAAAAAAAGAACTAATATTTTTTTGAAAAATCGGATTAATGATCCAGCAATTTCATTAATTAAACAAATACATCACCGTTAACCAAAATATTATAACGGTTGCTGCTTTACTCGGCAACGTTATATATATGTAGGTATTTAAGTGTTTATTTTATTATTAACCTCATTATACATTTATTCTCGTGCAAAAAATAGTTCTGAATACTGCTAAATATAATGTTTTGTACAGAAATAAACAACAACAAGGTAAGATTATAATCGAATCCTAGTAAATCATAAAATATAAAAAGTGAAAAATGTATTGTTATTTATAAAATAAATATGCAAAGAGAATGTTCACCCCCCACCCCTCCTTTCAAAACTCTGGGCACGGCCCTGAAATCAGTAATCGATCAAAACTCGCTTTTATTTTAAATAATTTTTATACAGTTCAAAATAAAACGTATTACTTTTAAATAAAAGTAAAAAATAAAATATCGTTAAAATTAAGAATATTTCAGATCGTAAAACATTTTTACATAGAAAAATTTACAACGATTGCATGGGTATCAATATTTGAATAGAGAATTGTTATTAATCGATTTGTCGAATGTTTATTTATTATTCAAAACGTACGTTAAAGGACTCACTAATTTTTTTTAACACAATATATTAGATATATCGTAGAAAATTTTTATAAACATTTATTTTATGTAGAATTTATTTATTGGGAGAAAAAGAGGAAGTTTTATAAAGAAAAATTATTATTTATGAACTCATATTCTTTTTTTATATATATATATATATATATATATATGTATATAAATTAACTGAATTATTTTTAGGATAAAAAACGTAAATTTAAAATCTTACATTTCTACAGTAATGAGTATTTTTGGAAAATAAACCTAAATTTTGTACATGGAAAATTAATTTTTTTTCTGTTCAAAAACGCGAGGCTACCCTGAAGGCTAGAGCCCGGGACCATAGTTCCCTTTAGATCCGGCCCTGCTCATCAGCGGAAATAGAAAACATATTTGAATTATTTGTTGATAATAATAGGTTATTTGCATATGCATGAGATAAATTCCGAAATTCGTGTCTTGGCACATAAATGTTTGTTTGGCAAACGATGTCTTGAAAAATAGTTACAAACACAAGTAAAAAGTTTAAAATCCACTTTATAATATACACATGGGTTTTCTTCACTTTGAACATCAAACAACTAATCTCCGCAGTTTTTTTTATCATAGAAGCCGTATAAATATTTTGGGCGGTCATATATCGAGCATAAACGTGTTTTATATATGCTACAAACTTCTGGCGAAGGAATTCATGGATTTCGGCATCAATTTTGTTATAATTAATATTCAATCTATTGTTCGTTATTATATACTTCTGTTCAATATGTGGAAAAATAAAATAATACTTAAAAATGGTCATATAAGCTGCTGCATTAGAGTCGCCAGTTCAATTTATTATAAAAGAGCGATGCTAATTCCCGGACGTTAGTTCACATATGACATCATGTTGCGAAATTACAATTGGTGTTTTTTAATCGGCGAAGTAACGTTAGCTATAGCAATGACCATGATACGAGCGTCTACAGCCCCATACTTTTAATTTCCGCATTGTGCATCACACGGCTTATTTCATTAAATAGAGATGATGACGTTATGTTTACTCTATGAAGTACGAGTTTAACGTATCAAAAGGCATGATAAGCTAATGGGACCTGTTTAAATTTTTTTTTGCTGAGCGTGTGATATATTGATCAAAAGATATTGTCATTTTGCAGGTGATGAAATCATGTTTCAATTTCTTAATGAAACTTTCTAAATTGACCGAAAGTCCAAAAAGCACAAAAAACGGCACGTTTTTGGTGTGTTATTATTACAAGTTTTGAACTAATTTATAAATCATCATATTTAAAGAATTTTCACTTGTTTGAAGCATTTAAATTTGCAACTATAATAGTTCATGGGGTGTTGAAAGCTCCAAATTTTGAAAATATATCAGCGAACAATTGACAAGTTTCCTAATTGATCTCCCTATCTTTATAGTGTATAATTATTGTAATTGGCAACTTTTATTTTTGAATTTGTATCTACTCTTTTTTCTGAAATAAGCAAATGTATATTATATGGAAATGCACTTAAAAATATTAATTTTTATTTGTATTTTTTTGTGATTGTTACTCTTATGTCATAATTTTTTGTGATACTAAATGTTCGTTTGATAACGATATATTTTCGTTGGTAACGTTTTATCTGAACCATATATCAACTGACGCAGCCAAAAATAAATAAATAAATATAGTTACATAATTGATAAAAATGAGATTTTCAGTTTTTTTTTTTGTTTTTTATAGAGTCTAAAAATCTAAAAGCTGAAATAACTAGAAATGAGTTACAAATAAAGATAAATTATTTAAATATATTTTCGTTATATTTTTTGTTTTAGAAGAATAAAATTAAGTGTGTTTTTTTTAGAAAAACGGCGATCCGACTAACAATTAAGTGATAATATAAACATTAGAAAGCAAACAGAACGGCAATTTAGATGTAACCGAAAAAAACGATTAGAGGTTTCTGGTTGCTGTAAATAAAAAGGAGACCTTATTTTACAACATCCATGATATTTCTTTTTACTGTTCTTTTTTATTCGTATTTAGTGTAGTTACTTGGTGATGTGTTGTTTGAAGTTTCTTTTATTATTGATGGTTTTGATTGTATGTACCTCTATTAATGGTACATGATCCAAAAAGAAGTTGAAATTTATTGTACATGTTTTACAGTACCTTTGTAGTCGGTGACATATGTAAAAACCTGATCTATGGGATATCAGTGATATAGTTGTTAATGAATTGTTATTTATATAGCACCATTCAAAATTCTTCCAGGTTTTTTGGTTAACTTTTAATTTAATGCTAAGTGTTTTGCATTTAAATATCCATTGGATATACACTAATTTCCTAGCCTTTTGAATAATATTTATATTACAGCAGTTCCATCTTTACCCATAAGCCGACGAAGCTCGGGCTTAGGGCCCCCGTTTCGAGGGGACCCCTTAAGATGGAATAAAAAAAATTAATTCAGAATATAAATGTATATATATTCTGAATTAATTATATAGGACATTACCTTGGAGTTACGTATGCGTCTCGTACGGTGCTATGTTTTCTCAATATTGCTATACGGAGTAGAGAGTTGGACTCTCACGAAAAAGTTAGAAGGAAAACTACACGCGTTTGAAATGTTCATTTATCGCCGTATACTGAAGATACCATGGACAGATAAGGTTACCAATGAAGACGTGTTAAAACGAATGTCCAAACGAAGAGAGTTAGTCTTTACCATTCAAAAACGTAAACTGGAATATTACGGGCATGTATGCAGAAATATAAAGTATGAGCCTTTACAACTAGTTCTGAAAGGAAAAATAGACGGTTAAAGAAGCGCAGGACGAAGAAAAACATCATGGAAAGATAACTTATTACGTTGCAGTGGAGAAACAGAAACAGAACTGACGGAAACGGCCATTAATAAGAACAAACTAGCCATATTGATCGCCAAACTTCGTTCGGAGACGGCGTAGATAAGAAGAAGAATATATATATTAATTACAACGTAATTCGTAGGCTACCCCCCATTCGAAAAAATGTCCCAATTTTATGTATTATGTAACGTTTGTTATATTTTATAGGATTTTTATTATTGTTATTTAAAAAATGTCACAATTTTATGTAATGAAATATGTAACGAAAAAATGTCTTAATTTTATATAATGAAAGTTAAATGTTAGAATAGGACTTTTGTGGTTATGTTATTTTTTTTTTGTGTTGATGCCAGTAAGAATTACGTTGTAAATTTTGATCATTTTATACAAAGTATAGAAGAGAAAGAGACAGAAATGAAAGCAAGAGGGGTCAAGGGGCATAGCCCCTTACGAGGCCAAAGTGGCCGAGTTATTATATTATATATATATATACATATATATATATTCCCATAGGTCCTACAAGGAGCAAGGGGCCGCGTTGTTGTTCTTTTGCGGTCCACTGAATCACTAGCACATTTCTTCCGTTCCAACCCGAGATTCGAACTCAGGGCTCCAGATTGCTAGACTGGCTGCGCAGTTCAGAATATTTAAAAAAATTAAAAATAAATTTCAAACATAAAATGTAAATACTTTCTTTTAATTAATCAATAATTCTAAAATTGAAACATATTGCCAGTATGAATAAAATTCCATGATATTTTACGTCGTGTTTTTGAGCAATATATTAACGTTTAATTAATAAGGACATAATTAAAGGAGTTTTTATTACATTAAAAAAAACAATAATTTATAATTTTCTTTTGCATTTTTTTAGTGCAAAGAGATGGTAATGTTTTCAAAATTTATCCTTTCCAAAATATCTCTGATCCAATAAACATTGTTGCTAAACTATTTAGTTTTTTTCAAGCATTGTGCTCCTACGCTGATTTTTTAGAAACTTGAATGCTGAAAAACTTCTTTCTCCAGTGCAATTTGTGACCATTATACTTAAAAATATTCGAAAGCATATTTCTATATTAGGAAAGGTAGAAACAATAAATTCATTTTTTATTCGGGTGTACAAGTCCATTACAGATAAATTGCTTTTCTTTTCTGATGATTCTAAGTAAAATTTACGTACAATTTTTCTTTATTGTTTTATCCGCCATATCTTGTGAATGCAAAAAAAAAACAACTAAAATTGTCGTGTATATTATCATATGCTAACATTTGTTTTTTAATATTAACGCAAAGAGAATCAACAATGGGATAAAAAATTTCGATTTTAAGTTTATCTATTTGGTTTAAAACGATGTCATCGCTTTTTCCTTTGGATCTCGTTAATCTAACACTTCATGCCTTCAGTCTATCATTTTTTTTACTAATTGTTATTTCATTTTTTCCAATAAATGTTTTTTTGTTTCGTTCATTTAAATAAACTCGAAGACTCAAGTCTAGTTTCACTTGATTGCGATGTATCACTCAAAAGTTGCGAAAGAATTTTTAAAATACTGCAATAACTCCACGAATAGCACTAAGAGCGTCACTTCGGGCTGACCATCTGGTATTAGATAATGGTTTTAGTTTCTCTTTACTATTTAAAACAGATACTAATTTTTTCACTAAATAAAAAACATTTTGAGACGAGATTATTAGAGTCTACGCTTTAACGCCGATTAAATTTAAAGAATGTCCAGCGCAAGGTACATACTCAGCGTATTTATTGACTTATTTCAATCGAGCTATGAATAAAACTTTTAATTTGTTAACTAATTAACTTACAAATAATCCTTAAAACCTTAATACCCTTTTCTTCCCAGAACTGTCAATCTCCTGTATTGGTTAAAGTACGATTTTTGTTGGAGTATACTCTTTTCCGAAACATACTCCACAACTTATTTTATACAATAATTTCTTCTTTCTTTTTTCAGAGTTGTTTAATCGCGTGTGAAAGTGTTGTTGCGAGGGTGCCATGCATTTTAGTGTTGACATGATGTCCTTGGTCGTCTCGTTGCTAACTTAAAAGGCAAGATGTTGAAACTTGATCAGGCTGATTCTCATGTTGATTGCAAGTGCACACTTGTTTTTTAAGCAGACTAAAGCGCCAATATGTTAAAAGATGGCGGAACCGGGGAGGGAAATTCAAAATTTTAAAAAGTCTAGTCCCTGCTGACAGGCAGAAGGTATGCTCTTGTCTTCGGGAGAATACCTTTCGACTCCCGAAAACAAGAATATGCCCTTTGCGAAGTTAGCGGGTTAGCAACTCGGGCCAATGAAGCGTCACGTGGCTTCTTTTTTGTTTCGGTGGTGATGCACGTCGATCGTTGTGCTGAAATTTGTATTTTTGCATAAAATCGTTTTATTTAAGTGGGCCCCCAACCGGCGAGGCTTAGGGCCCCCTAACTCTTAAAGACGCCACTGCATTACAGTGCACCTGTGTTTCTAGCATGCTATTCGGAAGTAACTACTGTAGCAACCGGTCTGGTGAAATTCAATATCTTTTCATTATTTTGGAGGTGTCTAAATGTTTATAAAAAACAGAAGAAGCGATAACTTAGATTTATGCTATAATTTATTGGTAATTTTGAAAACTATCCTTTAGTATGTATTTGTTCTGGCGATGAATAAAGTAATATTATTCAAAACGTCAATGGGGAGACGAATTGTTAACGTCTTTTCGTGCGTTTATCTTTGATAAGAAGTTACCGCAGCTATCTCCTTTCATCACATTTACATTTCAGTCACACACACAGCAACACACTTTCGGTGCTTGGTATACACCGCTTATCTATATCTCTATCGCTGTATATATTTCTATTGCTGTATATATTTTTATCGCGCGAAATATATAATTTGTACGGGGTATGTTAGATGATGATGGGGAGGAGGAGACCCCTCCCGGTCACTCGGCTACGGTCAACAATATTTAGATGGTCGACGGTTACTGATAATATGTCAGGTAACGAAATGACGAAATCACCTTTGTCCTCTGACAACACCGTTAGATCAAATAAAAGTAATAATATTAGCATCGGCATCGGCAGCAATAACAGTAATCATAATAATAACAGTAATGATAAGAATAGTGAAGGTAATAACGACGATAATTATATCAAATATAATTCTAGTAGTAGTAATAGAATCATTAATAAAAATCGATATTCTGAATCTTATCGCCCGAACGATTCGGGTATATATAAGGTTTTTGTTGAACGAATTTCTTCTGACCAATTAGATAGGATATCAATTAGTGCTCTGAAAGTCGCAGAAATATTAAGAAGAAATTCTCTATCGAAAAATCTATTTGAAATTAAAAAGGTAAGTCGGAATCGGGTAATTGTTCAATACACCTCTCCAAGCTCCGCTAATGAACTTGTTGATTGATCATTCTTGTTTCACGTCGATTGGCTATAACACTTATATCCCGTCTTACTTAGTTTCTCGATCTGCTGTCATTAAAAACGTCAATATCGAGTACATAGAGGAAGAAATTTTTAATATGATCGATTGTGAGCCCTTCTTGATTAATCGTATTCAAAGATTAAAGAGGAGAGCCATCGTGGATAAGGAAGTTAAATTCGTTCCAAGCACTTTCGTACTTATTGTATTTGAAGGTCAAACCCTGCCGGCCTATGTATTTTTGTGGAACGTACGTTTCAGCTGTGAACCCTTTGTTAGGCGAACACGTCAATGTTTCCGTTGCTTAAGGTATGGGCACATCTCCAGTCAATGTAAGGGACGTGCCAGATGCCTGAAATGTGGAAGTTCTGACCATGTCGAAGATCAATTTGCCAGTTCAGTCCAAACTTGTGTCTATTGCGAGGAATCTCATAAGTCAACTGATCCTTCTTGTCCAGAGAAAAAGCGGCAGATTGCCATTAACGAGATAATGGCAACTCATAATCTGAATTTCCAGGAAGCCTCGTTGGAAGTTCCGCAAACGTACAAGCAGTCAAGTTTATATTCGAACCGAACTAATAACCGATTTTCTCTGCTCACACATTACGACGAGTTTCCGGCAATTGCTCAGAAGAAGCATGAAGAAGACAATGTTAATATACCCGCATATAAACCTAGACCCCTATCTAGAAAGACAGGTCTCAACGACCCAAATCAATTATTGCCGCGCGCATTAAAAAGAACAGTGCCCTTTATGTCCTCTGACGAGGAAAAAAAGTTTAATGATAGAAAATTAATTCTAAAAAAAAGGCTTTCAATGAACAGAAGATGGAATAACTCCGAATCTTCTGTTGCAACTAGTTCAGATGGCACTAAACCGATGGCTTCTGGTACAAAGAAGGATACTAACGGTAATAAATCTAAAAATAATAATCATAATAGTAATGGAAGCATTAGTAACATTAGTAATAAAAATAATACAATTAGCAAGAAAAACACAAATATAAAAGGCAAAAATATACTACCGTTAAAGAATATAAAATCATTATAATAAATAGAAAATAATTTATTAACTTAGTTGTTCTCTCCAAAATGCTTCGAGTATTGCAGTGGAATACCCGGCGTATTCTCGCTAATAAGTGTGACTTGGAGGTATTTCTGTTTAATCACGATGTGGATATCATTTTAATATCAGAAACGTGGCTTACTAACGATAAATACTTTCATATTAATAATTACAGTTGCTACCGAGATGATAGAGTGAATGGGTACGGTGGGGTAGCTGTTCTCGCCAAAAGAACGTTTACTCACCACCCAATTAATCTAAACCTAACTGATTCCAACAATAATACGAAATCCAATGCAGTTTCAGTTTTCGTTACTTATGGGAGCTGCTCTGTAATTTTTATTTCCTATTATTCCCCCCCCCAAACCATTTATTTGATCCGGAAACCATCCTCGGAGCCTTAAATAATTTGGACGAAACACCCATTATTCTGGGTGGGGATTTTAATGCTTTAAATAGATGTTGGAGATGTAGTCGGAATGACAGAAAAGGTTGTGCAGTGATGAATATTATCTCCAATTCATCACTTTGTCTCCTTAACGATGGTTCGGCTACAAAATTCGGGAATCCGCAATTTTCAAATAATCCAGTGGATTTAACGTTAGTTTCAAATGATATTTTCCTGGACTGCTCTTAGAGAGTGCTCCCCATTTCATTGGGTAGCGATCATTTCCCTAGCGTTATTGACATTAGTTCAGAGTCCTCCAACTCTACCGCTGCTGACCCATCTTACTTAGATGATGATATTTCACGATGGAAACTCGCGAAGACCGATTGGAGTAGATTTCAAAATGCACTGGACTTAGGCATTCGTGAAATCAATATCATGGTCGACCCTATGGATAAATATAATCTATTTCAGCAGGCCGTTTTGACGTCTTTACAAGAATCAACCCCACGAGCGACCCTATATAAGGGGAAAAAACCTGGTGGAATAGTGAGTGTGAATTAAAAATTAGAAACCGTAATGAGTCTTTGAGGAAATTTCGATTAGAAGACTCTATGCAATCATACATAGAATATAAAAAATTTTCTGCTGAAACACGTAAACTTTTAAAATTAAGCAAAAAAGCTTCCTGGAAGAATTTATGTAGCAAATTTAATAGGAACACACCTTTAAAGAAGGTTTGGTTTTTGGCTAAATGCTTCAAGGACAATAGAACACCGAGTAATGTCATAGGTAATGCGGACTGGTTTCAGGAGTTTGTTAGCTTGGTGTCCCCTCCGTACGTGCCTACGGCGGATGAGTCAAATGAAATCAATCAGGCGTCACAAACTCATACGGCGGCGAATTATTTTTTGCTACAACCTATCTCCTATGTCGAACTATTTGTCCCATTAAATAAGAAGAAAGATTCAGCACCTGGTATAAATGGCGTAACATATTCAGTCTTAAAGAACATAATAATCTGCTGCAACAGGGTTTGGTTCCGGATGACTGGGGGCGGTTTCTTGTATGTCCTATCCTGAAACCCGGGAAGTCCCTTGTTCAAGCATCTTCTTACCGGTCAATTTCCTTGGCTTCCTGCCGAAGAAAAGCATTTGAACTGGTTATAAAGAATCGTTTGATATGGTGTCTTGATAATAACATCTTTCCGCACAATATGTTTGGGTTTCGTCCAGGTTTAGGGACTTTGGATTGTATTGCTAGCTTTTTAAATGACGTTTACCAATCGTTCATTAATAGGGAGTTTCTTCTGGCCACATTTTTATATGTTAAGGGAGCTTTTGACAATGTTTCCATTTCCATCCTGTTTAAGCAATTAACCGAGTTAGGAATACCAAATCTCATGGTAATAACTCTGTGTAAATTATTTTTGAAAAGATTGCTCTATTTCCTAAACCCAGTTTCTAAACGAACAGAGCTCCATACAGTTTATCGGGGACTTGCTCAAGAATCGGTTTTGAGTCCCCCATTGTTCAACATTTATTACAGATCAATCCTATGTACTCAGCTACCCTCTGCATCAAATATTTTATAATATGCAGATGATGTTGTATATAGTAGAGATAATAATCTTTCTTATTGTATACAGAATAATCAGTTTTCAGTAAACGTTTTCCATGATGCTTTTGAAAAGATTAGTTTGGACTTGTCTCCATCCAAATCTTGTATTACATTATTTACTCTTAGGCCTTACTCTCAACCGTATATAATAATTAAAATGCATAATCAAAACATTACGTTCTCTAAACAGGTGAGATATCTGGGCATGTATCTAGACTCCAGATTAACTTGGGCATTCCATATACAGACGTTGCCCCAGCAGTTACCCAGGACTTTTAATCCGTTAAAGACGATTAGCAATACTTCCTGGGGAGGCGACCCAGTAAGCTTAGGTCTTCTGTATAAAGCTATTGTTAGGTCTAAACTCGATTACGGTGCGGTTTTTTATGGATCGGCTTCAAAGTCGCTTCTGGGCAAGTTAGATGTTCTGCAGAATCTGGGATTGAGGTTTATAACAGGGAATGTTAGATCGGCTCCTACTATAAGTCTTCAGATGGAATCCAAAATTCCTCCCCTACAGGTAAGAAGATCTCTTTTGGCAGATCGGTTTTTAGTTAAATATTGCAACTTCCTCCAGCCATTAATTTTTAAAAAATTCATTAAAATTTCAAACGAATGGAGATTTGTACAGCGTAAGAAACCGCTTTTAATTAAAAATGTCAATAGGTATAGCTCATATTGTCCCGCCCTTATTCCCGTACTGCCATCTAGGTATTTTATGTTCCCGTTTATTATCAATTCAGTTAAAATAGACGTAAATTTAGACCTCTTAAACAACTTAAAGAAAGAATGCCCCCCCCCCATGTATTTAATTCATGATTTTTGCAATTAATGGAATCCGAATACCCTTCTTTCCTAAGAATATTTACGGATGGCGCCAAGTTCTCAGGGTCTAGGAAGGCGACGGGCGCGGCATTCATAACGAGAGAGAACTTAATATTTAAGTTTAAGCTTCCGCCTGAGGCTTCTGTTTTTACTGCTGGGTTGCTCGCCATTGATAAGGTCTGCGATTTTATTCTAAACACTGCAGACGATAGAGGAAAATCGGTAATATGCTCAGACAGTCTAAGCAGCCTTTTGGCCCTTAGGAACAGTCACTTTAAGCATCAGAACCACCCGTTGATATTCGAAATCAAATTAAAACTCGCTAACATTCGGGACAATGGAGGTGCAGTAAAGTTTTGTTGGATCCCTAGTCATTGTGGAATCATATTGAACGAAGTGATGGATCAGGCAGCTAAAGACGCTGCCTGGGACGGGATAATATACCCCTAAATCCCGTCAACGGATTTTTTAGAGAAGGTTAAAAGAGATAACTTAACCGAATTTGAAAATAATATCAAGAGTGCGCCTAGTACAGGCAGGTCTTACGAATTGGTCCAATCGACTCTTCCAGTTAGACCCTGGTATTACAATATTTCTAATGTTCCGGATAGTTTAGTGCGAAAGTTTGTAACTACTATCTGCAGACTTCGTACAGGGCATAACAGGGTGCGATTAAATTTTGGGGTTGAAACCCCTCTACACTCCAACTGTAATGAGCATTTTTAATCACCTGTTGTTTAATTGTGAGGTGCTAGCCAGAGACAGAGTCTTCTTTTTAGAGGATTTAAAGGCCTGCGGTTCGTTTCCACCTTATTGTATTTTTCCCTTCCTCGCTTCAGGTAATCATGTGTTGTTAATAATATTCACGTTTATTAAAAGAAGTAAAATCATTATTTAAATTTTTTTTTGTTTTTTTTTTGCTTTTTTACTTTTTTTTGTTTTTGATTTTGTGGCCCGGCTTCAGTTAACCATCAAGGAGTTCTGATGTGGCTAGTAAATGTCATCTTCCGAGGTCTTGCACCTTGTTAATTAATCGGTTCTAAACCTATATCCTTGACCTGCTGCTGTCCAGTCGCATACCAGTGCCTGTTGCACTTGGGGTGTGATGTGATCAGTGTTAATTTTATATTCTTTCCTTCTTGACACTCGTGGACTATGCCAATCATTGCGGCCATGTGTGTTCAAGTTGTATTGTAAGAGTGTAATTACCAATGTTAATTCCTTATCCTTCTTGACACTCGTGGGCTATGCCAATCATTGCGGCCATGTGTGTTCAAGTTGTATTGTAAGAGTGTAATTATCAATGTTAATTCCTTATCCTCCTTGATACTCGTGAGCTATGTCATATGGCGGCCATGTGTGTTTGAATTGTATTGTAAGAGTGTAATTATCAATGTTAATTCCTTATCCTTCTTGACACTCGTGGGCTATGCCAATCATTGCGGCCATGTGTGTTCAAGTTGTATTGTAAGAGTGTAATTATCAATGTTAATTCCTTATCCTCCTTGATACTCGTGAGCTATGTCATATGGCGGCCATGTGTGTTTGAATTGTATTGTAAGAGTGTAATTATCAATGTTAATTCCTTATCCTTCTTGACACTCGTGGGCTATGTCATATGGCGGCCATGTGTGTTTGAATTGTATTGTGCATGTTTAATTATCAGTGTTAATTCCGTATCCTTCTTCTCGACATACGTGGGCTATGTTGCGTCATTGCGGCCATGTTTGCTCGAACCTTATTGCTACACACTATTCTGTTAGTCTAGGTTATTTGTAGAGGTTGTTGGTGGCCAAATGGTTTCTTGCCGGGCCAAAAAAAAAAAAAAAGTCAATGGAAAAAAGTTGTGACATGGTTTTTACCGAAGATAATACACAAATTATATATCAAAAAAGCCATAAATGTTTAAAATCTTTTTTAAGTAAATTACGGTTCGGTAACTCCAATTTGTTGATTTATACAGTTATTACATTTTTCATTTTTCTCGCCAACTATGCGCAGAAATTCGGAGATACTTTAATTACGTTAGACTAAAGAAAAATCAAATGAATAAGTAGATGAATAGTACAATATTAAAAATTTAGAAATTGTCAACGTTTTTCATTTTCATCGCTTTCGGGAATAATATTCTCTATCGGTGGTGACGGTGAATTGATTAATTTCAAAAAACTAAACTATTGTATATTTCATAGCAAAAATTAACTCGGTCTTGGTTTTACGATTTTCCTTCGCTTCGCCGCTCCGTTATTGTCCCTATTATCCGTTTACCTCTGAATCATACTCTTCTTCCTTCCTCACGTTTTCGTTTTCATCTCGCTCTTTCCCTTAATTATCCTCTTCATTCTGAAGACGAAGCCGTCTGTGATCCTGACCATATCCTCTTTGAATGTCCGTCCCTCGTGAACGAACGCACTTCTTTGTATTCCAATCTGCTGTCACTCAAACTCCTTACACCTTATTGTGCCTCGTATATCTTATCGTTTCCGCCGATCTCAGTTGTTCCTATCCTCAGTTCCTTTATCTTATTAATATTTGACACCGACTTTACATCTAACTGATCCTTCTTCTTCGTTTCGTTTCTGGGCGAAGATCCTTTGTTGACATGCCCAAAGGGGGGTTAGAAAAAAAAAACTCGGTGCATTTTATCAGATTTATTAATAATAGAAAAACAATATACTTCTGCAGAATAGTAATTTCTTTTGAAAATAACCAAAGTCAAACATTAACATATAATAATATATAATAGTCCATTACTATACCAAAAGAAATGTAAACAAAACACGTTTTTTATTCATAGAATTGTATCATAAATTTCAACGTTTCTTTTGTACCATCACTTCGAGGTCTTCCTCAAGGTTCCCCCCTCAATCCTGCTCTTTTCAATATCTGCACTATTAGTGTTGTTTTTTTTTGTTTCCTCCCGCGGTTTTGTAGCTATCGATGACACTCTTAATCCGTCTCTCGATGCACTGGATTGTTTCCTATTCTTAATTTACGTTTTTATTTTTCCTTCTAAGTCTTCTATTGTTTTTACGTTTCACCCTTATGATCCCGCTTTAGTTAATCTATCTTTAAATAATACGTCCCTGCCTCAAGCTAATTGCTTTTGTTATCTTGGACTTTTTCTTATCTGTTGGATGACATTTTCGGAATGTACTAAATATTTTTTTTACTATTAATAGCAGCCACAAAACACAAGAAGAATGCAAATATAATAATTAACGGGAGCCTGAATACAAGACAAGAGTTTATAAAGTGTTAAATCCAGCCGATTTTATTATATGGTGCAAAAGCAGCGACATACGTATACAAAAAGAACACGCGAAATGTGAGTACAGAAGATCAAGAACGTCGAAGTGTTGAAAGGGCAAACACCAAAAGACAAATATTTAATATAATAAAACAAAGAAAATCTAGCTATTTCGGCCACGTTATCAGAGGGAAGCCATACGAATTGTTACGTCTAATTATGCAAGGAAAGATTATGGGAAAAAGAGAGCCAGGAAGAAGAAAGATGTAAATAAATACAAGTGAATCGTTATCTCGTGTGCGTTAGCGTTCCTGTTATCAGCTCGGTAATCAGTTGTTTCGGCAGACCGGTGAGATCGTTTCATTGTTATCTATTTAGATAAATAATTTCGGTTTCTTCGTTGTCGCATTTAACTTTTACTTAGTAAATCTGTTTTACGTTTATTTTTCGCCTTTACATTTTGATATTTCAGTTTGTTTAAATTCATTTCGTTCTTTTTTTTTTTTTTATCTTTTTATTTTCCTGTCTCTTTTTTAAGCCAGTTGATCGATGAGCTCGTCTAGTGGAGGCCGCCCAAAGATTTAAAAGCAAAACCGAATGTATCGCTAAACTTGATGGAGGCTTTTTTTTTCTTTTTCTTTTTTTTTTTAATCTTGGGCGCGTCAACTCAGGACATTTACCCAGCACAAAGGACTAACAAATAATGAAACGTAGGGACTTGAAAGTTAAATCAGGAAGCGATTAGAAACAGAAGAAATAAAGATAGCCAATATAGGAACAACAGAAAGAGAAGGAAGAGCAAGAATGTAGTAGGCACAGTAAGGGGTCGGGAGGCCAAGGCCAAGCAAATTAGAATAAAGGACTGCGCGTTCTGAGGAGATAGATGAGCATTCGAATAGGAGGTGATTTACATCACAGGTCAAATTTAAGATAGGAAGATGAAAACAATATTAAAACGAAAGAAGGAAGCAGGAAGCAGACTGTGATTGAAGTGAAGGCGAATTGTGGGTGAAATAACGGAACGGCTGATGCAGGGAAAATTATTAAACCAGGAAGAAGTGGGTGGAAAGGGTTGTATAGCAAGGTAAAAGGAGTTAGGATCGGAGAAAAGAGACGAATAAAGATCAGTCTATAATTCATGGTGAAAACGATAAGAAAGAGGAGAAAGACATTGGGAGGGGAATCTGTCTATGAAATGGCCATTTACTACAGCTAGACATGCTAAAGAATCGGCAAGATCGTTACCAACGATACCGCAGTGGCCCGGAATCCAGAGCAGGTCAATTAGGATAGAACGGGATGTTAATAAATTATAAATTAAGGAACGAATGTAAAGAATAATAGGATCTGACGATGGTTTAGGGAATGGAGATGAGATGGCTGATAAAACGCTTTTCAAATCAGAGCATATGATAAATTTTGATAAATTGGATGTTGAGGATATAAAAAGGATAGCACGTAAAATAGCCATAGATTCGGCTAAAAAGATAGAAAAAAGGGAGGGAGTTGAAAAGACTCAGAATAGTTGATATCAGGAAGGATAAAAGCAGCTCCGACACCTGAAGCAGATTTTGAGCCATCCGTAAAAACTATGCTGTGAGCTGGAAAAAGTGAATGAAGAGTTTGGTTAAATTCGTTGTGTATTACAGGAAACGGAAGAGATTTAATGTTCGAGGGAAGAGAAAATAGCTTGGGAGAAAACGACAGTTCTACGAAGTTGTAAGTGAAGTACGGGGATTTGTTATAGGAGAGGATAAAGTGAGAGAATAGGACAAATCGGGAGGATATGTGTGAAAGGATTGGAATTTTTCTAGGAGAGAAACGCCAGTTGTCCAGAATATATTGATAGGAATTCACGAGTTTCGAGTGAGGAATATGACGCTGTCGGCAAGCGCAAACCTTCCGGCTCTCTCTCGCCGTCCGCGGTTTTGCCAAGCAAGGATCTGCGGCTATCTCGACCCGATTCACCTAATCTCGCCACTTCAAATAATTCTAACAACAGTGCTTATACAGCTGTCGAGAATTTTATTATCGATGATAGCAAAAATAAATAAAAAAAAAAGTTAAAATAAAATAATATCTAGAATAAAATCTAAAATTAATCACACACATTCCTCAGTCCCAAAATACTGGTAGCTGGCTTCAACAATAATACGTAAGCTAAAGCTAAAACTAAAAATTATATGCATGACAATAATAATAATATTGGTAATAATAATAATTTACATACATACATACAACACAATACAATATAATAATACAGGTTATAAACAAGTATATATCATGTGATTACACATACACATACACGCCGGTATACCCAGCACTCACTCTCACAAATACACCCTCACACATTTGGGTATACAAGCTCTCACACTGACACATTCATGCAATTTCTGCCTATGCGCTACAGGTGCGCGAGTAGCAGAAAATTTTCGCTTTTACATGTTTGCATGCTACATGGGCCGATTTATGTTGTTTTGCGTAAGATCAAACATAGTAATTTGGATTTAAGTGAGTTTTATACACATAAGTTAGCCCATGTTTACACTAAATTAATTAATTATTATCAACTATAATAATTTCTAATACAGTTATTAATATATTACTTGTGCTCACTTATACCTCCGTCCCCTATAGCTACCATGTACACTTCAACTATAATGTAAATAGAAACTAGTAATCATGGGCGTCGCCAGCGGGGGGCAGGGAGGGGCAGCTGCCTCCCCCTGGAGCCTTGAAATTTTTTAATCAACTGGCATTGATGAATATTCATAGGCACGTAATCATGGACAATTTGAAAAACTTATGTTTTAATTAAGATTTTATTCTTGTTTAATAAAATATTAAGCCTTTACAACTTATAAATTTTATTTTTCCTATAACTCATATCCTCTTTCTATCATTCCCCCCCCCCTGGCAGCTGGTAACTCATCTTGCCCCTCCCTGGCTCATCGGCTGGCGACGCCCCTGCTAGTAATAATACAGTTAAAAAAAATATATATAATAATAATAATAAAGAAAATAAAAATAAGAACATCTGTAATAATACTAAGAAAGTGATAATGACAACAATGATAACCTTTATTATAACCGCCGCAGTAAACGTAACAACCATAACAATAACTGCAATTTTAACAAAAAGTGATAACCATTTAGTAGCTTCGGTCAGAATAATAAAGATATGATAATTATATGTATTAATGAGTATGATAATAAGAATATAATCGAAGCAGTTTGGAACAAGAAACTATGGTACATTATGCAGGTAATCAATTATTAACTTACGTCTGTATTTATAGTTTCTGAGTTTCATTTTAAAAGTTACTGGGAGAGAGTTAAAAATAACTGGGCCCATATATTTGGCTTGGATTCTTGTATGGTACTTTTTATAAGATGGCACTTTGGCTTTCTCATCTGCAGACGCCCTTGTAATTCCAGACCTGGTTACAATATTAAACTTCTGTTTGTTTTTTATTACATAGTTTTCATAGTTGGACTGTGTACAGTTTTGGTACGGTTAGCAATTTTTTTGAGTCGATGTTGTGTTCCTTACTTGTTAAATTTCTGAATAATGATTTTTGAAGATAATGTAAGGGTTTTGTAAGGTAATCTGCAGCATTTCCCCAGTGCACTATTCCATATGCAAGTGTAGGTTGATATAATGCTAGATACAATTGTGTGAGTTGTTTAGCATTAAAAGACTGCTTTAGGTAATAGAAAAGATAATTTAATTTTCTTAATTTTCCCGATAGAGAGATGGGATGTTTATTCCATAATAATTTTGAGTCCAGATAGATCCCCAAATATTTTATCTCATACGCTCTATGGATAAATACATTGTCTTCCCACAAGATTTTTAATTGGTTCCACTTACTTTGAGGTAGACAGCTATAAACAATATATTTCGTTTTATTAATGTTAAGACCTATAACGTTTTTCAACATCAAATCATGAATTTTGTCTACATCAGTTTGAACTAGTTTATTTAAAACATCTTGAAATCTAGAACTTGTAACCAAAACAGTGTCATCAGCATAGCTAAATAGTTTTCCTGCTACCTTCAGGTTACATAAATCGTTAATGTACATATATTAAAAAGAGGGTAGGCCCCAAAATACTCCCCTGAGGTACTCCATATATTTGCATTACTTTATCGCTTAGGGTATTATTTATTTTTGTAACAAAATTTCTTTCGGATAGATAAGATTTAAACCAATCAAAAATATGTCCCCGAAAGCCACAAGCATATAATTTATCTAGCAGTATATTATGATCAATAACGTCGAATGCTTTACAAAAGTCGAAGTAGACGGCGACAACTGAGCGGCCTGCTTCCAAATTATCAGATATATATGAAATATGTTCGAAAATTATTATTAATATTAATAATAATAATAATAATAATAATAATAAAAATAAAAATAACAACAATAACATCATTACCACCCCCCGCCACCACCACCAATAATAATAATAATAATAATAATAATAGTAATGACAATAACAATAATAATAATGATAATAGTAATATTAATAATAACAGCAGTTATAATAATAGTAACAATAACGATAATAACAGTAACACTAATAATAACAGCAACACTATTAATTCGCCGATCAATGTCAACCGCTCCGATCATATTCACGATACTTTTGAAAACACTTTTCCGTCCGAATACCCAGACCATTCAAAGTTTTCGTTGAGAACATCTCTAACAATAAAAACATTGGAAATTTCCACCCGCTTGCGCTGGCCAGGCTCATCAGCAAAATTTCCACCTCCTTCTCCGACATTATCCCTGAAGGTAGAGGGCGTATCTCTATTGTCTTCCCCTCCATTTCCACCGCCAACGACTTTCTAAACAATCGCTCCATCTTCAATTCTAACGAGCTGAAAGCTTTCATTCCCCATAATACTCTATACAGAATTGGTGTTATTTCTGGAGTTCATCCTTCTTCCTCTGTTGAGGAAATTAAAGAAGGGCTGTTTCGTCTATCCCTGTAGTATCTATTCGTCGCATCCTTCGCTCTTCCGATGGAACCAAAGTTCCCACCAGAAGTGTCGAATTAAAATTTTCCAAATCCTCTCTCCCTGAGTTTGTATACATTTACAAACTTCGTTTTACAGTGTCCCTAAAGTGCTCTAATTGTTTCCTTTTCGGGCATATTGCACGCCATTGTCGCAGCTCTCTTCCTTCATGTTCCCATTGTTCCTCTAAACATTCTTCCTCCAATTGTACGAATTTCCAGGAGCCCCCATTTTGTCGCAACTGCAAAGGTAGTCACAGCGCTTCCGATCGAGCCTGTCCCGAATGGCATCGGTAGAAGGACATAAAAAGAATCATGGCTTTCGAGAACATCTCTTTTCACGAAGCCGTTAAAGTTAAATCCTCCAGTTCCGCCTCTCTAGCCTTCTCTTATGGTAATCGCGCCGCAGCCCCTATTTCCTCTTCAAACGTCTCCCCCAAACTTCTAAATTTCCCTTTCTTCCACGTCCTAAATCCCCCACTTTCCACAAAACTTCCAAACCCAAATCCTACTCAAAGCCTTCTCCTCAATTTCCTTTCGTTCCATCCCTTTACTCTCGTTTACCATCAAATGGTTGCGCACTGAATCATGACGTCTCTTCCCAATCCAATCCCTCCATATCTTCCAGTTCCTCCTAGTCTTTCTCCTAATTCCTCTCTAAACGATTCTTCTTTTGTTGTCTCCCATATCTCCGCAGCTATCATGGAACTCCTTGCCTCTTTTAACATATAGACTATGCTGTCTTATATAAATAAACGCATAAGAAAAATTTATATAGATCAATACGTAACCCTAAACGATTATGCGGAATGCTACATGACGACGTATCTGCTGCCGTAAACTTTCCCTAGTCATCCGTTTGCCAAAACGTCTCTACACCATGTCCTTCTCAGTCACCGGTGTGTGCAACCCGGAAGGCTCATCCGCCTCATGCTGGCTATATTCAGGTTATCGTTAAATGCCAACTTATTGTAGAACTTGATATATAGTTCTTTATGCACATCTTTGACATACGGAACGTTTAGATCCTCATGGAGTATTTTATTTGACACGTAATACGGAGCGTTAACCATCTGCCTTAATATTCGTGACTGCAATAGCTGTAGTCTTCTGATGTTGCTCACTGCTGAAGTTCCGTATACTTCAAGCCCATATCTCTAACATGTTGCTACAACCGCCATGTAAACTAGTCTTTTACACCTTAAGGTGACCTTAGATTTCCAATTAAAAATACACCCTTTCTGGCAATGACTTTTTGTCTGCAGTTTGCAACTTGAGCTCCCCAAGTAATTCGACGATCCAGTACCAATCCTAGGTATTTAACGGTGTTGCAATTAACCAGCGCTTGCCTATTTAAGTATAAGGGAGGGCAGTTCCCTCTATTCAGCGTGAAGGTGACCTGCTGACTTTTTAAATGATTAATTTTAATTTTCCATTTACTCGCCCAGTCCTGAATTTTATTCAGGTGTTCTTGGACTAGAACCGAAGCGCAAGTCGTATCCTCATGCGCTCCCAGTATACACGTGTCATCAGCAAATGTTGCGGCTACTGTTGTTAAAGCTGGAATATCTGATGTGTAGATCAGATACAGTAGTGGTCCTAAAATACTGCCTTGCGGAACAGAGGCTCTAATAGAAAATTTTTTCCGGATCAATTGAGCCAATCCTAACTCGAAAAGTTCTGTCCGATAGGTATGCTGCCATTACCTGGAAGATATCATTTGGTATCATTGGTTTAAGTTTGAACAGCAGGCCTTGATGCCACACCCGATCGAAGGCCTGCTCAATATCGAGAAACGCCGCACAGCAATACCATCCTCTTTCTGAGGTTGCTGCTATTCTATCAGCTATTCTATGGACCTAATGAATAGTAGAATGGTTAGTACGAAAGCCAAACTGATGACTTGGAATAATATTCGCTCCTGCTATGGAATTTAATATCCGCTCATGCAAAATCATTTCGAATATTTTAGATGAGGTATTTAATAGACGGTTCGCTAGGATTTTTATTCGGTTTCGAGATTAAAAGGATAATCGAATCCTTCCAACATCTAGGACAGGAGCCCAATCTTAGGATGGCGTTGAAGATATAAGTAAGCATAAGAATTCCATTATGCGACATCTTTTTCAATATTTCACTAGTAATCATATCCTCTCCCGGGGCTTTTCTTGCCGGCATTTTTTTAATAATAGCCTGCACCTCACTTGGCATAATTCGTTTGGTCGGAAGCGTTAACTGCATGGCTGCTTATAGGCCGTCACTAACTATTTTATTATTATTACCATTGCCTATGTTTTGATGCGGTTGGAATGTATTATATAGATGTTTGCTAAACACCGTGGCCTTTTCCTCATCTGACTTAGCCCACTCACCATTTGACTTTTTAATCGGGTGCGACTTTTTTAATTGTCTAAGGTACGATTTTGTCGTTTTCCATAACGATCTGTCTTCCGGATTAAGCGAAGAAAAGAATTCACTGTATCTATCGCTTTTATACGCATCCATTTCGGCTCTTAATTCCCTATGCAGCTTATTATATTCCTCCTTATAAAATGGTGTTCTATTACGTTGCCATCTGACACGAGCATTCTTAGTTTTCTGTATTAATGATCTTATCTTCAGGGGTACATTATATACATAATTTGAGGATACCCTTGTTTGAGCTGGAGTAGCTACACTATAAGAGTTCTGGATATTTAGTGCAATTATACAAATGATCCAATCCCTTTGTTATCATAAAGTCGAGGACACTTGGCAATCTATTGGCGTGAGCAGGCCAGTAGGTTTTCTGGCGCGACTATACGTAGGTTGTTGTCTTTAATTACCCTATTTAACATAGCTCCTCTCCGGTCATTTTTGCTGCAATTCCAGCTTGTACTTTTGGCATTATAATCGCCCCCTGTAATGACTTTGTCATTTAACCCAAGTATTATATGCTTATCTCTTTCTTTAATTAAAAAAACCCCAGGATGACAATATATCGCTGCGACTGCGCAGTCGAAGTTGCTAGTCTGCAAATTAATAGCCACCAACTGGTAAACAAATGTGCTTTCAATGTGGGTTAAGAAATGTTTCACGTTTGACCGAATTAGTATAGCCGCTCCTCCGTGCGCCGTCCCATCCGAATGTAACGCTCCATAACAAGTAAATCCTTTAATACTTAAGTTAACATTATTAACTAGGTGCGTTTCACTTATCCGCGCGATATCTATCCTATTCAAATGTAGGAATATTTCAAATTCATTGATTTTAGATCTGATTCCATTATCGTTCCATACCATGATTGCCAAGGTATTATTTATTACATTTTTAAGTCTCATTAATTTAATTTGTCCAATAGTTTATTTACAATACTAAAGAGCGGATTTATTAGTAGCTTGAAATCGTTCATTAATTTGTCCAACGCGCTAACCACGCGCATTGAGAGTTGCCCCATTATCTTAATGCTACTGCTTTCTACTGCAACATTACTATTTTCATAATTTGGGCTAAAATTTTCGTTATTTACCTCCTTTCGTTAAACCAAGGATTTACTCTTTTTGCTTTTTGTTCCAGCGATGGGAAATTCTGCTGATTGAAGAGTAAATGATCGTTAAGTCGCTTACCTAGGCGTTCTGCTTTTTCTTTATTTAGTCGCTTATATTTTCCCGGACAACCTCTGTAGTTAGCCGGATGATCTCCCTCACAAAGCGCACATATTGGCTTAGCGCAATCTTCTTTGTTACAGTCTTTGGTGTTATGTCTATTGCCGCATTTAACGCAGCCGAAGGGTAAATTACAGTAATTTTGGGAGTGCCCGTACAGTTGACATCTCCTGCATTGAATAGGTTGACGTTTATTACGAACTTCTTGAACTTCGACTTTAGCATACATTAAGCCAGTAAGAAAGAATATATCATCATTTTTAGGAGAAGGATTTAAGTCTAGATAATGCATCGGTAGCTGCTGTTTAGTTTTGGGATGAATTTAACGATGTTGCGAACACTGAACCCCTTCCTTTCAATTTCGGATTTGATTTCAGTTAAGTCTGTAGATGGATGGAGGTTCCTTAATAGCACTCTAAATGGTTTATCTTCTGATAATTGATAAGTAAAGAAGAAATAGTTTTTACTTCGTAGCAGGTGAACAATTTTACGATAACTCTCGGCATTCTGCGGAGCAATCGTTACTCCAGTAATCGTTGATTTTAACGTAAATTTAATATCCGTATCTGTCGCTAAGTCATTCCGTAACATTCTGATATCTGTAATATTCTTCACTAAAACGGGGGGAACGGCTTTTTGTTTATTGGGGGGCTGTCGCTCTTTCTGTTTTTTGAAAAAGAATCGGTAGCTGCGACCTTTGCGACTTTATGTTGTTTCGACTGTTCTTTATAGCCGTATTCTCGTCGTTTAATTTAATGCCGTCATCAATCTGCATTTGATTGTTTACTTTATTTGCGTTATTCTCTTCTTCTCCATTTTCGTCCTCTACTGATAAAAATTCGAAAATATTACGCTTGACAATAGCCGGAGATGAATCCGACGAGGCGGCAGAAGTGTCGTACTTTCTTCTCTTTCTACCTTTAACTATGCTCCAATTGTTGTTGTCGGACAATTCTAAACGGATCGGATTAATTTTACTGTCATTACGCCGATGTCTTTGTTCCTTATCACCGCATAAATCAACATTGTCAGAACGGTTAGGTTAGCTCATCTTATCAGTATTAGCCTTGGCAGTATCAATTACATTCCGCTTAACGACGTCGCTACTACTAGCAACAGGCTGTCGTTGTACTGGGGCAGGTAGCGACATTATGGGTAGTATGTGTACGTGCTACGGAGCACACCATAGTAAACGGCGACACAGTGGCCGAAAATATCTGTAGTTTTACGCGCGCCGGTAACTAATCGATCACACAGTTATAAGCACGATTTTAATCACTCCAACGGAAAAAATAAATGCACGGAAAGATTTTACCCGAGACCGGAAACCGGAACGCAGGAAGCACATCATACACACTTGTAAATATAAAACGAAAATCAAATTTAAATTTTATGTTTTATTTTAAATATAATTTCTTATTTTATGCACAGGTTACTTAGATGACGGTGTATATAAAAAAAAATTAATTTCATTATTATTATATTATGATTTCATTACATAAAAATAAAGTAATGAGTAAGAAAGCAATATCGGAATATACCGTAAATTTTAGATTTGTTAATTAACTTTCACAATAATGAACTGAGCTTGGTTTATTTTTGACACTTGCAAATATTTGTATTTTTCATTTGTACACGTTGTGTTAACAGCCACTGTTTTATTCCCGCATATTTAGATCTATCATTTCTTTTACCGTTGAATTTAATTAATTTATGGATAGTTTATTTAAAATTTTAAATAAACCTTACCAATAGGATAAAAATTCTCAAATATAAACCCAATTTTTTAGAAAACAAAACTGAAATAAATTTTTTAAAACTGTGTTCGACTTTTACCAGTAAACGTATTATAAAAATCTTTTATACTCATAACTTTTTTTTTTGAGATTAAAAACTATTTTTTTAGAACACTTTCAATTTATCGGTTTCATTTTTATTTTTTTATCGGAAATTGTTCAAATGAACTTATATAATTAATATTTGAAATAAATTTTAAACTATCCGGTAACGATGAATAACGAACATTTGATGAATGTTTTAACGTCAAATGCCATATCTACCAGCCGCTTAGTTCACAAATACTGCACAAATACTCACGCGAATACAACAATTTTTTTTATGTTTCTTTTCCGTTTTGCCATTTTTTTATTTTATTAATTCCTCCGACTTTTTAAATATTTCACTTGTATTTTATTTTTAACGTCTCTCCAAACATACATCGAAACTGCCATAACCAGTTAATTTTTTATGGATACCGCTTTTTTTTTTTTATTATTAATTTATGTTAAGAATTTCTTTAGTTTAATTTTACAACAATTCCTTACAAATAGGCGCAGTATAAGACATTTAACGAAAATTTTGAAACCAGCAGAAATAAATACTGAAGAGGGCAGGACTAGGGCAGGAACCTTAATGAGAGGAGATATATTATTATGCTCCAACCACCAAACAAGACGCTTATTAAGTATATCCTCAATTAATTTCCTAAGACAAGAAGCGGGGGAATTTGGACGTGGAGAGGAATTATTCGTAAGTACTGGGACAATAATAAAGGAGTTCCAAGAGGGACGTCTAACACGTCTGGAAAGAAAAGAGTTAAATATGTTAAGAAGAATTTGGAGAGATTGGTCAATAGACCCTTGCGGAGAAGAAAAGCTAATGCTATAGAGTGGGCTGGATGATTTTTCAAGAATAGATTTTAATTCGTTAATATTGACAACGGAAGTAAGGAAATGATAAGTAAAATTTTCTGGAAACGGACACAGGGATAAAATTTTCAGGGTAGCCACCCAACAGGGAAACCGGGAATGAGCTAGGGATTTTGTCGCAAAACCGGGGAAAAAAATAAAAATAGCCAAAAAGGATATTTTTAGTAAGAAAAAAATCATTTGAAACGTTAAAAAGTGAATGCCTTTTTTTACTATACTTTAGTTTAAATAAAAATTACGGAGTTCTGTTTTATTCATATAGCAAGTATGCGGCGGCGGTGAAATATTATGAATAGTAACCAAAAGAAATTCCATCATTCTTTTTGTACAATTCAAGTAATTAGCAAAATCGGGAGGATTTAGACTGGGAATTTTTAAAAATTATATTTCAGTGGGCACCATGATTTGTCAACGTTGTTCCAGGGTAAGCGGGAACGACGGCATCAATAAAAACTAGTAGACTATCCATAAAGGTGTTGCAGATAAAACGTTCCAGAATATGGGAATTTAAATTCTCTGACTGTTTTCCAAGCATAGATCAGTGAGGCAGTTCTTGAAAAGAAAGAACAAAAGATTTCCCGAAAGAACTTCTTGGAGAACTTCACCAGATATCCGGCTCTGGTATTAACCTTTTGCGAACCAGAAAGTTCTTGAGAGTAAGACTAGAACGAAGAATGCTTTAAAGGTAGCGCAGCTATGATCGGAATCAGAGTTACATTCCTTGTTCCAACAGTAGTATGAGATTGTTCTATAACGATTGGATATCAGGAAATGGCGAGGAGGAGAGAAAAGCGAGAGAACATTAGTAATAGAATTTAGGAATAAGTTGTATTGAGATATAGTTTCACAAACATGTGGAGAGATAGGAAACGCAGAATCAGCTAAGGAGTGGAAAGGAGTTCAATTTGTTTTGGATGAATTCCAGCAAGAATAATGGGGAGGTTTGAAATAAAAAGGAGAATGAAAATTCCGAGAAGTGATTAGAATAGAAATATGGTTACTGCTGAAAGAGCTTGAATGTGTAGACCAGTTGCAATTAAAACTAGTAGGGGAACATAAAAGATCAAGGAAACTAAAGCAAGAAGGTCAGGTAGTGGAGAAATCATTCTCAAAAAGGAGCGCGAGGAGGAAGTTTTTTTCATCCGAACGCACAAGAAGTATTACTATGGAATAGGCGCTTGGTAATGATGAAGCTGCAGTCCAAAGTATTTTTAGATTCTTAAAAGCTATAAACCTATTACGCCAGAAGATATAATTTTACGTATTGTAGAATTATTTTTAATTATTGTTTTTAGATTTCTTAAATACGTGTAAATTTATTCAAGATATAAATTACTGTTTAAATACTATAAAATTATCCGTAACCGTCTAAATTGTAATGTACAGTAAACGCAAATGACCTAGAAATCGAGCGCCTTTAAATAAATATATAATTTCAATTTCAATTTGATTTTAAATAAATATATAATTTTAATTTCAATTTGATTTTAAAAAAATACATTATGAGAGAAAATGAGATTTTCGAGAACAGTTCCGTTGATATTATGGTTTGCGCAGCCTGATAATAAGATCGAACATTTCTAACAAACCATGTTGGGTTGATCAGTACTGGAAGGAATTTTTTTTCCCCCACTGTACCGGTAAGATCCGCTCGTGACCTCTCTTCCTTATATTTATTAACCATGTAATAACCAACCCATCGTTCCAATGAAAGATTGAATTGGAGATAATAATATGATTGCAACAGGAATAAGGATGTTCTATAAAACCAGCGGGGTAACATGGCAACTTATACAGTGAAGTATGGCCCATAGAGTCCCGTCTGTACTATGAGGAGAATTTGAGATTATTAATGGTAAATTAAACGCTAGCTATGTGTATCTCTTAGAATATTAGCGTATAGCTTCATAAAATAAAAATTATATATATACATATATATGAATTATTCGTTTAGCAGTAATTGTATTTATGTTATTGATAAGGCGTGTTTTATAGAATCAGCTGGATAACATGACAACCTATACAGTGAAGTATGGCCCGTGAAATCTTTTAGTACTATAAAGAGAATTTAAGGATATTAATAGTAGTTTAATACCTGCTATATATGCATCTCTTAGAATATTGGCATATAGCTTTGTAGAATGAATATTATATATATATATACATATATATGAATTATGCATTCCGTACTAATTGTATTTATGTTATTAGCACCATTTTCTTCTTTTTAACTTCCTTTTAAGATAGTCTGGCAGTGTTTTAAAGCAAATTTAAGGTATATAAGAATTCGGATTTTCACTAATTTAAATCAGTGTGCAAGATCATATTGGAGACGTATTTAGGGGCAACTGTGATTGTCCGGAGAATTTTGGGCTGCTGGCTTTGGATTTTTGATAAGTTACTTGTACAAGTGCATCCATATATCTCCAATCCATACCTCCATATTGGAACTATGATAGTTGGATAGATGGATCTTTTTAAGCTTAGGCTTAGAGT
This sequence comes from Icerya purchasi, assembly GCA_039619475.1. Lineage (NCBI taxonomy): Eukaryota > Metazoa > Arthropoda > Insecta > Hemiptera > Monophlebidae > Icerya > Icerya purchasi. Next base: position 290,515,007 of record CM077115.1, on the reverse strand, counting down.
AGAAGATCTGCCTAATAGAGAGGATATGGTATCCAAGCTCGAGTGGCAATTTTTTGATAACCGTGAAAGCGAAAGAAGATGCTGTTCTTAATAAGAATTGCACACCCACCTTAACTAATCTCACCGAACAAACTTGTATGTTCATATCTGATCGTGGTCGTGTTTCCGAAATGAGCGAAATATTGATATTGGAGATATCCAACATATGCTCTAATGAATGTTTATTGACTCTAAGGCTGTTTCCATTGTAAAATTTTACGAGAAACGGACATGATGAATTATAAAAAAGAGCTATAAGGCAAAAACGTTAGTGGCCGTGCAAATATCAAGATTTATAAATAAAAAAAAAAGTAAAAAAAACAAAACATTAATGAGTACCGATTAAAATAAATACAGTTTAATTTACATAAGCGAAATTAAAGACAAATAATTAATAATAGAGATCGGAATATCGCGTTTAGAAAATAAAATTTTTATATAAAGTGGAACAATCTCACCCAGCACATTGATGAGACTGAATGCAATCAGTTAAACGCGCGCCCGGGGGGAGGGTGTGTGTGATCACGACCGATAAACAGTGCAAAAATACTCCATTTTAAAAGAAAAATATATTTAATTTGTTTTGTTTTTTTTCTATTCATCCTAGTGGGCCGGATTCGATGGCAAGTGAATAGCAATACACATATGTACATGTATGTATATATAAAATTACATTTCAAAGCTTTTTGCCGCCCCCATTGTTGTTTTTCTGTTTACATAAAAAAAAATAAAAAATAAATTAAAAAGGGCGGCGCAACCTATAGTTTTACAATGTGATTGTACATGTTTATTTATGAAAAATAAGAAAAGGCCAAGTTTCAGAGAGATGTGTTGGCGTAATAAGTAAAACTTCACATACTCAACGTTTCCCCTGACATTCTTGAGACTAAAATAAACGATACATTTAACCGATGTAGGTGAAAGTGGAAAGCAGTTTCTGTTCCGCAAAGTTTTAAAAGCTAATAAAAATGCAAATTGTTTTCGTTGCGTTAGCAGTGGTCTGAAAATGAATCTGTACATTCCGCTCGCCGTTCCTGCGTGTTATTGTATGACGGCGGGATCGTGCAAAGGGTGTTGCTTTTGGACAGCTCGCAATATAAGCCATGGTCAGTTAACCTTCAACTTCTGGTAGCAACTGAAAGGGTTGTTATTTATATATCAACCCTTTCCATTTAGTTTTACTGAGGAAATTCTATCTTTTTACGGGGCGATTTTTACATATACTCGCACACATGCATATTGTGAAACACGTGACTGTTGGAGTCACGCTATATCCTGACCAGGAATTTCAAAGTTCTAACACTCATTTCATGTGTTTCAATATGGTTGAACGTGTTTACTCGTAGTAGTTCTGCTATGTCTTCTATTTATATATAACTATATATATATATATATATATATATATATATATAGAAAATGTCTGCTAGTGTAAGTTTACGATATACGAAAGAAGCAGTTTAATGTATTACAATTTACATTTTGAAGGGTAAGAGATTTTCGTTTTTTACGTTTTTTTCCTACCTCTCCCCCTTTTTAATCGTATAGATTATTCACGAGGTATGAAAATTATATCCATCATATTTTTATTCAAACCAAAAAAAAAACGAAAAGATAATATCTGCCCTATTTCGAAAACCACCGAGTGTGTGAAAAGCTTTTTTTCTTCTACTCTACTTTATTTTTAAAGTAAGTTTTACCGAAATCGCGTTTTTGTCCGATAAATTGTATTTTTAAATTGCGCCTAATTTGAAATTGTTTCCCTACTTTAGGTAGAGTGTGGTGGTTGTCATTCGATGATTATGGCTTGTTTGAGGCAGGAAGACGATTCCGAAGCTGCGCTACTTTCGAAAGACGATGAGCCGGAAAAACTAAATTCCGACATAGATTCTCCGAAGGTAGGTGTCGGTAATCATATCGGCCGCATAATTGCGTTTATTCTTGCCGGAAAACGAATATAAACCTGAAGTTTAGCTGAAAATATTCCGAATTTCAACTATAACGCTTTCTTTGATGTTAAAAACCTCCTGAATCAAAAAAAAAACACAAAAATAATCGAGTGAAAAACGAATGTGTGCGATGGTTATTGTATTCCACAAAAAAAGCGAAAATACAAAATACGAACGTTTATAAAACTACTGGCAAAGCAAGGGGAAATATAAAAATGCTCTATAGAGTCTTGTTGATAAATATAACGAAGTTGGTTTCTCTGTTGTTCGATCTTTAAACTGTAACGATTTTTATCTCTGTTTGCCGACACCTTTTTACTTGTTCGGTTTAAGTTCAATTGAATTCATCGTGAAAGATGGTTCTTACAAAAAAAGTCTTTAAATTAGAAAGAAAAATTCATAGGGCTCAGTGCGAAATAAAACGTACAGGTATTCAGCAATTACTTTTCCGGAAAAGCTCCGACTGAAAATATTGATTCGCACAGTAATTTTTATTAAAAACTGACTTAATGGTGTAATTTTATAAACTTGTTTAATTTTATTGCATTTTACTTTTCCTGTAATATATTAATAACATATAAAAGGAACAACAACAAGGCTAATTAATTATGACGTTTATGCAAAATTATAATAAATCATCAGAATAAATGTTTCTTAACCCCTCTATGTTAAGCGATGAAAAACCGAGTTCGCTGTGGATGGTTAATTTTAATAGGAATTTTGGAAAACTTTGCAATTTTAAAAATACTAAAAAAAAACAAAAAAAACATTACAAGTCCTCAAAGATATTCCGCTTTTTAAGTGTGTAGAATTGTCGGCTAATGTGTTATTTCAGATTAACTTATAAAAGTACTATTTCGAGTTTTTAGATCCAGTAAGATGCGCGTCTATCTGCGCTTTAACCTATAAATTAAAAACGATAGCATTACCAATTAATTATACTAATTATTTTTGTTAATAAATAACTAATACATACTGGTGACTAGAGCGAGATAAGATTGGTTACTGAAAATCTAGATTTCAGATATAAATGCTTTTATATAACCACATTATTTATGGTTGATGTATGTAACTTACAATTAGTGAAATGAAAGCGAGTACGATTGACTGAGTGTGTTTTTGAAGAAAAAAAAAACTTTTCAGACGATTTTCGGATAATTTCGGTTCGCGACTTATACGTTTTGATCAATAAGAATCAAAAAAAAAACAAAAAACAACAGAAGATTGAAACGTTAGACGGTACGAAAAATAATGCTAAGTTTTAGAGTTAAATTAAATAAGAATAAAAAGAGTAGTATGCGAGATAATTTTAAAGGACACATCAATCCACCGATGTTTATAGAGAGAAAAAGAAAAAAAAAAAAACCGAATTAGTATAATAATTAGTCGAGTAAAAAAGCAGACTATTCTTCCGCGAGAATTATCGAAAGTGGGGCACTCTGATAATAACAAAACTCGCACCGAATTTGTGAATGCAATCGGCCTGTTGTAAATTTGACCAATAATTACAAAATGCTTCTCGAATTGTAAATGCATTTACTACAGTTTTTCTTGTTAATCATCATCATATGCTTGCACTGTATCTCTATGCAATTTTTCCGTTATTTTTACAATATTATTACTATTTTACAAATACAGTTGAAATTTGTTTTAATGTTTAAAGGTTTCTTTATATCTTTTAGAATTAATCGGTGATTTCTTTAAAATTTAAGCAATTATTGGCGACGACAGATTTCTTTTCTTTTTTCTTTTTTTCTTTTTTCTTTTTTTTTTTTCGAGTTTATTTTGTAATCTTTTCGCGAGATAATTAATTGAATCATTTCGTCTAGAATATTTTTTGTCTCTCTTTTAATATCCTAAAATATTACTTATAAAAATAATTCCAAAATTTTAAAAAAAAGTTCATTAACTTTCGCCTAGGGAGATTCGCTGGATCCGCTTTAAATTCGGTTGTCTCTGGTTTGCTCATTTAAACAATTCGCGTCCTAATCTGGAAGTTTTATTTCGCTACATTTTAAGTTTACTGATTTCCGAAGCAATTAAAATACGCCGTTTCAGTACTCTTCACCTTTATTGTGTATTGCATATTTTTTCACTACTTTTAAAGAATTGCCTTAAAAAATTAAATGTTCGCTTTTATTTACTTTTAAAGTTTTTTTATTTATTTATTTGGTGAATAATAACATAAATACATAGTAATTGAAACATAGCCATGAGTATCTCAGTTGAATGAACACCTCATGGATTGGAAACAATAAAAAGAAAATGAAAAAGACAAAAATTAACCGATATAAAAATTAAAATAAAATTATATATTAAATGAAAAATCTTCAAGATCCGAATATTTGGAAGCCATGATAAAATTCGCCGCGTGCAGGAATTTTGATAAATTATCGTTGTTTAATGGAAAACAATTTACGTCTTTAAACAAGAATTTCCATTTGGCGCACTCATTAACGATATGGGTGACAGTTTCAGGAGCATCTCCACAGGAACACAAATCGGTGTCTGCTAGATGGAAACGGTGCAGATAACGAAATCTACCATGTCCAGTGAGAAATTGCGTCACATACGTATTAATATTCTTCGATTTTGATTGGATTGGTTTTAACCTCGGGGACAAAACTAAATGTTAATCTTCCAGTTGAGCTATTGTTCCAGCTATTTTGCATTTCAATAAATCTATTGTTTAGATCCAACTCCAAATTGAGATTATTTAACCCTTTGAAATACAAGATTTTATGCTGCAATACAGAATGCAGTGGCAATTGCTTTTAAAGTTTACTACTACTATTGCGTAAATATGTGTCAGTTGAAAAATTTTATATATACTACAATTCTCTTTCACGTGCCTGTAGTACACGAGTAGTGCTCATCAATAGACATACGAAACGTCATTGTTATATAAATGGGAATTTCCTACCTGATGAAAGAATAACGAATTATCTTCATTCCACCGTTAGCAGACAAAGTGTACAAACTTCGAAATAATAAAGTGACAGTCGACCTTTAGAAGTGGGTTTATAGTACACACTTGCCGACGCCGAGGTACTATTGTTGCCTTTAAATTATGCGCTTTTTCTCTGTTAGCTGCTCATTAATCAATGTAAACACTTTCTCATTATAAGGAAAACTCTCGCAAAAAATTCCTTCCCATACGACCGTGTGTTCGATATATAAAATAAAATATTACTTTTTCCCGTTATAGACGTGTACAATTTGTAGTTTTATTCGCAGTTAAACGCGGACGATAAACAACACCATACCACTGTGAAAGAACCGATCGGAGAACTCACCGAGAAAATCAACATTAGTTCGCAAGTAGCGGAACCAAACGCTGACGCAAAATTCGTCGACGACAGTACCGAAGAGCATCAAAGAATGTCCGCTGAGGATGAAGTAAATGAAACGATAGATAATAATAACCCGTTCGATGATAATACCGTCGATACGACGGAGACTTTGGTAGAGACATCAGAAAATCCAGATCCTACGGAACAAACATTGCCAGCAAAAGAGGATGAGCCACCAGCAGATATGGTGAATGATTTGCAGGTACATTTTAGGTTAAAATTTTTAAACATCAAAATTGTGCATGTATTTCATATGTAATATGCACATAATTAATTTCGTTACAACACTCACGCAAAATTATAAGTTAAATTATTTGAAAAAGCAATTAAAATTTCAACTCTTCATTTAAATGGTAAAATAACACAGTTTAGATTTCACGCTTGTTTCCTTCGATTATTGTTTTACAGTGAAATAGAATTTCGGTTAATTAGACTCTATAATTATCTGTTCTTCAAAATTTTTATTTAAACATTATACACATACATATATGTGTTTGTGTGTGTGTGTGTGTGTGTGTGTATATATGTGCGTTGTGGGTATACACATATTCTGCACTTTAGCGTCACCTAATAATTTGTGGTGTAAGATAGTGCCAATTTCGACCCTTCTGCCCGCTAAGACGGTTCTCTTGAACGATGATCGAACTAATAAAGAGATTCGGGGTACTTAAAAGATACTTCTAAACAATGCATCTTTCTTAATTAGCGCACAGCATCGAAACAAATAATGACGAGCAATCGTGTTGAATTTAATAAAATAGTTTTGTTAACAATAAATAATTTTCATTCAGTGAATGTTATGCATTTTTTTCTCTTCTTTATATTCGAAGTTATACGCTATATTGCAGAAGAGCCAGAACACACTAGAGGCCTTAGAACTGCTACTTCCTGATGATGACTTAAGGCGCCTTAAGCGCACAAAATCTTATGAGCTGGTCGCCTATTTTTTTTTCTATAATATACTCGTATATATATATATATATATATATATATATATATATATATATATATGTAACTTATGGGTATATGCATATATTTGGTGTGCGTGCGTGTGGCTATGCGCATATGATTATTTATATACCTATATAATATTAGGAGTTATGTAATTATACATAGCTTCTACTCTGGTCATGTTACCAATTAGTTAGATTAAGTTTTGTAACATTATTTCAAAAGTAGTACTAATTTATTTACTCTAATAAGATTGTACCCTTCAGGGGACCTCACCTTGTCGTGGTGAATGGGCTTGTGTGTTCCAAAGAAGCTATCAGCTATGCCGGCGGTAGTGTATTCTACTAAAAGGGCCACCCAAGCCGGACAGGTGAAGTGGAGGAACCCGACTAAGCGGGTCCCAGGGCAGATAGAGCTCAAAGCCGTAGCGAAGGCATTCTATCTAAGAGAAGGAACTCTAAAATCAAACCACATGTCTGTCGGCAGCAGGGCGGCCATCATCTAATACAGGCGCGGCGGTGTACATACTACAGAAGCGGCTGTACAGGGAAAATACTCGAGCATTGGAATAGTTTTCCAAAATGGTCGAGTATCTGCGATGTAGAAAGTAAGGGGAAGCTACTGCATTACTTATCCCAAACCAACTCCATGAACGTACAACTAACAACGGCCTCGAGTCCCCGGCGTTCCTTAGATGGAACAGGGGTGCTAAGAATCCCCGGGTGGAAAAGAACAAACAAAAACATGAATAAGACAGAAACATTAAATATCGGAACGTGGAACGTAAGATCTCTAATGAGAATAGGAAAACTAGAGAACATCAAGACGGAAATGAGAAGAATGAGAATCGATATAATAGGAATTAGACACGTGCAAGAGACGTAACTCAATACAAATCAAATGAATTTACACCATTATATCAACTGGCGGCGATAACGCAAAAGGAGCTGCAATCATTTTAAATGAAAAATGGGCAAAAAGAATAGTAGGAACTGTACCAATACACGAAAGAATAATAATGGTGAAGAAACTAGAAGCCGGAATGAAGAAAATAACAATTATTCAAGTTTATATGCCGATTAGTAACGCTGAAGAGGAAGAAATAGAAGAAACGTATAGTAAACTGGAAGAATTAATAGAGACGATTAGTACAGAAGAAATAACGATCCTGATGGGAGATTGGAATGCAGTGGTTGGAGAACAAGAAGAAGGAATAGAAGTAGCGAAATATGGTCTGGGAATCAAGAACGATAGAGGTGAAAGATTAATTGAATTCTGCAAAGAACACAAGTTAACGCTGACCAATACACTGTTTCAACACCATAAACGTAGACGATACACATGGATGAGACCTGGTGACACAGGAAGATACCAAATAGATATGTGAAATAAATGCCAGAATAGGGGTTTTGCTAGGTGTAAAGCGTCAGCTATTATAAATCGAAAGGAAGGACTGAACGAGAGTAGCGGACGCGAGTGCCGAACATATTGTTAGAAAATGTATTATTATGCTCCAGCCACCAAATAAGGCGCCTGTTAAGTATACTCTCAAATAGAGTTTTCTAATGCAGGATGCCAGGGAAATAGGACGTACAGAAGATTTTTTTTTGTAATGGGGACAACGATAAAAGAATTCCAGGAGGAAGAAGTTATACTCTTCAAAAGGAAGGAATTGAAAAGACTAGGGAGAAAGCTAAGGAACTGTTCAGAAAGGTTTTTAAGGGCGAGATAGTTCTGGAAAGATTTCAACCAGGAGAATCAATTTCGCTTGTAATCAGATAGAAGAGGAACATTGACAGTAGTTATTATTATAAAAGAACATGATTACTACCGTAAGAGCCCATAATGTTCAATTATAATTAAGACCAGTAGCCGAAGAGGAAAAGGTCAGATCGAGGGAACTAGAAATAAATGTATTCCTGAAATATGTGGCGGAAAGATCGTTAAGGAGTACTAGGTTATCAGAAAGGATGGCATTCTCAAGGATGTAACCGTTGGGATTAAAAGATGCACAGTCCCATAAAGGGGAATGAGAATTTCAGTCATCAATGATGTTAAAAGGATGCGGGATAGAATTAAAAAACGATGAAAGAGAGAAGCGACGAAGGTCGAAAATAGGCAAAACATAGATGGAAACAATGTTAATAGGACGTGCAGAGGAAGACTAAATGGAGATGTAAACAATGTTAGGTAGATTAGGACCAGGAGGAAGATTAAGGGAAACATCGTAAGCATAGAATGGAATGTCATTTCTAACTAGGATTGTAGAACCACCATAACCGTCATCACGATCACATCTAACTCAGAGCCACGTTTCGGAGAGAAGAGCAACACTAACATTATAAAGATCCTATAATCGGGGCTAATGAATTTTTATTGGCTCTTAGGCTGCGGCAATTCCACTCTAGAATATTTAACATTGCCGTCTTAATAAAACCGAAGAAGAATTGGCAATGAATGAAGTAGGAAGAAGAAGGGGAAAAGACTGTAAGAGGAGCCAACAATTGACACAAAATGGAAGGCATTAGTATTGAGAGAACGAGGATGAGTGGATAACGAAGAAAAGAAAAATATACAGTAGAAATTAAAAATCAGGAGGAAGTAAGTCGAGGCTGCTAAGTCAAAAGGGAAAACAAAGAACAAAGGGAAGGGGACGCCAGGACACACTTCTATATAATACAGGAGGAGAAATAGAATCATTTTTTGATAAAAGGAAAAAGAGTAAGCAACATTCGTGCAGAACCGAAGGACAACCCCGGCAATCTCACCACAGTATAATTAAAACAGCAAAAATGAGAACGAAAAGAATAAGAATGCAACTCAGAAAATTGAGCGAATCACCTCAACGTGATCCTATTCGAGAAAAAAAAAAGAATACAGTAAATGCTCCAATGCCTATTAGTGGTTAAAGCCCCTTCAAGTATCAATATATTTAAAAATAAGAACGGAAAAGGTAGGAAAAAAGGCAAAAATTACTAAAATAAAATCTCTGATCAACTGGCTAATAAGTTTTGCATTGAATAGTGGAAAAGAGATTAAACGAGAAGGAAAAAGCGGGGGAGTAGAAAAGGAGAGAGGAGATAGAAGGTAATATAATGAAGAAAATACGTCCCCGATTTTTCTCACTTTCCTTTTTGTTTTTATTTTTCCCCGTATAGTTTAAGAAATGGAAATTAATTAAAGTTAATATTATTGGTGAGGAAACAAGAAAGAGAGTCAAGAAAGGATGAAGAGGGAGCAATATTGTTCGAAGAAAGTGGCTCCATAATGGCCACAGAAATATCCTCAATTGAGGGGAAGAAGTCCGGAAGAGCAATTAGGAGTAAACAAAGGGATAAGAGTGGCACTAGCAAGATTTGGAGGAAGATAATTACTTGAAGAGAAGAATTTGTTAAGAGCCCAACCATTAGAGGGAAATGGAAAACGATTGGATGGAAGAGGAGGATGGCCAGAGCTTTCAAATTCCCATCCTCTTCTCGCTCTTCCACCTTCAGTATCCCCGTCGATAGCGTTTTTCCTTTTATTGATTCTGTCGCTCCAGCTTATGTTCCTTCTTTTGATGAATTATACTCTTCTTTTCCGGAAAATTCTCCTCCTCACTTCCTAACTTCTGCTTTCAATTTTAATGAATTAAAGTCGGTTCTCTCCAAATCGTCCAACCCTACTCCAGAACTTGACGGTATATCCTATCTCGCTCTTAAAAACCTTTCTGCACAATCCCTGAGTTTTCTTCTTAGTCTTTTCAATTCCTTCCTTTCAAAGGGTCCTTCCTCCTGGAATTCTTTTATCGTCATTCCCATTCCTAAGAAAAATTCTTCCCTACGTCCTATTTCCCTGGCATCCTGTATTAGAAAACTACTTGAGGGTATGCTCAACAAGCGCCTTGTTTGGTGACTAGAGCATAATAATATATTCCCTATTAATATGTTCGGCTTTCGGCCTGGTATTGGCCCTTCTGATTGTGTTAGTCTTTTCGTTTCTCACATATACAAGTCTTTTATCCAAAAACATTTCACCCTAGCTTCCTTTATTGATGTTTTCTCTGCTTTTGATAATGTTCATCTTCCCACTCTAAGAGATAAAATGACGGCAATTAATATCCCAATTAAATTCTCTTCCCCTATTATCAATCTCATGTCAAATCGTTCTATCCACTTCTCCTCTCCATCTCTTAACGCTCCAAGAAAGGTTTTCCAAGGTCTTCCTCAGAGTTCCTCCCTCAATCCTACTCTTTTTAACATCTATACTATCAGTATAGCTTCTTTTCGTTTAAATTCCTATTCTTTATTCTTTACGGACGACATTCTTCTTTTTTCCTCGTCTGAGGATGTTTTAGCAACCTATGAAGCACTCAGTTTGTCGCTCATTGTGCTGGAACATTCTTTCTCCTTAATTAATCTTTCAATTTCTCCCTCTAAGTCTTCTTGTACTATTTTTACCCTCCGTCCCTATAACCCTGCTTTGGTCAACCTATCCTTAAACAATGTATCTCTTTCTCGTGTTAATTGCTTTTGTTATCTCGGTGCCTTTCTTGATAGTCGTTTGTCCTTCTCCGAACACATCAAATATCTTTCTGCTTCCACTATTAAAAGGTTAAACTTGCTGAAAACCCTGTCGCCAACTAAATGGGGTGGCAATCGCTATATTCTTATTTCTCTTTACAAATCTATTATCCGTTCCAAATTTGATTATTGTTCTTTTATTTATGGTAGTGCGTCCAAGACACGTCTTTCCAAACTAGAGGTAATTCAAAATTCTTGCCTTCGTCTCTGTCTTGGCGCTCTTAAATCCTCTCCAACCCCTGCTATTCTTGCTGAATCCAATTCGTCACCCCTATCCATTCGTAGATCTTATTTAGGCTATCGCTTCCTTGTTAAACGTCTTCCTCTCGCATCCTCTACTCTTGTTCAGTCTTATCTTTCGATTTATAACAGCTGGCGCTTCACTCCCAGCAAAACCCCTATTCTGGCTTTTATTTCACATCGTCTCGGTTCATTTTGGCCGTATATTATCTCTTTCAATAATATCCCTTATTTTTCCTTCAACTACACTGATCTCAGTCATCCTCCTAAGGTATTTTTATTCTTCTCCCATTTTCTAAATACCCCTCCCTCCGGCCGTAATTAAACAGGTATTCTACAGCACTATCAATTCCCTATTTCCCTCTCATGTTACCATTTACACGGACGGTTCGAGGGGGCCTGGTGGTGTCGGTGCTTTCTTCATCCTTCCTGATTTTAACCTCTCAGAATCTTTTCGCCTTCCTTATTCCTGTTCCATATTCATAAACGAATTATTCACTATCCTTCGCTGAGTTTAGTACTTTTAACCTATTGTTCGTTTTTCGTATTTATCTCGATTGTTACAAGTTTTCGGTTATAGTTCCAATAATTTCTCCTCTACTCCACTGCTTAAACTATTTTAATTTTCCGATCGATTATTTAAATACCCTTTTTGGAAAATTTGAAAATTCTTTTATTGAAGCCCTTTTTTTTTTTTTTATTTATACTGTTTGCTAAATAGGTTGTTTCTATTTATCCCAGGTTGAAAATAGCACAAACTCATTAATAATTCATATAAAAAAGTTGATAAAGTACGCACAAATACCATCAATAATTCATAATATGGTATAGCGAAATTTCACTATAGCTTGTTGTTTGTTTGTCGAACAATACATGAACTTCACCTTGAGAATTAAGAGATCTACTCGAAACAAATGAGTTTCATGAAGGTGTTAGTATTTCCGAATCACGTATCGTATATTATTCGCTGAAGCTAAAAAAAGGTGCCCATTTTATTAGTGAGTTTTGCTCGAAGCTAATATTGTTAATTTACCGATTCTTCTTTCTTTCTTCTTCCTTAAACCTTCGAGATAGCGTAATAGTGGTGTTATGAAGCAGCCGCATTCGTTACCATCCTCCACGCTGACCTGTCTTGAGCAGTCATCAACGCCTTGTGCAGGCTTAAGCCGATTAACGATTTTAGTACGTTTAAGAAAAAACATAAAAAAGCGTTGATCTTTCGGTAGCTATTTTCTCGATACCTGGAAATAATTAGCTCGAAAGTGTAAAAAAAATTATTTTTCTGTAATTTTATAATAATATTTCCATGAGAAACATAACAGCATCGGCGGCAATGGCAAAACAAATGAATATTACGGAAAAATGAGGGCAAAATATTTTGAAAAAATTCCGTTAAAACCAGTGATAATGCTAAACAATAAATATTAAATTTTCGCCAACAAATGCGAAATTTTCGTTTTTCATTAAGTGTGCAGCTCGCTCGTTTAGAAAATAGTAAATTTCAGTTATCAGACTTAATAACATCGCAGACAAGCACGTGTCCAATGCTGGTATTAAAGAAGCGTCTAATTATACACTTGAAAATGCTTTTGTTCCACATGAAAGAAATATTAATATTGCAATTGACGGTATACGTGGTATGAAAAATATGAAACAGCTCACAGGACTTGGCCTTGGTTTTACGCCACTCAGTTATTGTCCCTATTATCCGTTTACGTCTCAGTCATACTCTTCTTCCTTCCTCACGTTTCCGTTTTCGTCTCGCACTGTTCTTTAATTATCCTCTTCATCTTGACGACGAAGCCGTCTGTAATTCTGACTATATCCCCTTTGAATGTCCGTCCTTCGTGAACGAGCGCACTTCTTTGTACTCTGATTTGTTATCACTCAAACTCCCTAATCCCTATTGCGCTTCGTATATCGTATCGTTTCTGTCCATCTCCGTTTGATCTTATCCTCAGTTCTTTTATTCTATCAATATTTGACACCGACTCTACACGTAACTGATCCTTTTCCCTCGTGTTGTTTCTCGGCGAAAATCCGTTGCTGACATGCCCGAGGGGAGGTAGGTTAAAAAAAGTAATTTTTAGAAAATTCTACCTTCCACAATATTATTCGTCGAAAACATTTCCTAAATTTACACGTTATGAAAGTTGTTATAAAAATTATGAAATATAATCGTTCGTCAGCAAAGATTCATTGGCAATTCAAAACCTTCATAGATCATGAACTTTGACAAGAAAAAATTTTCCGCCAACACTCATCATCGTGTTAATAATTAATAAAGTTATAAACTTGGCAAAATTTTTGTTTTCGTTGTTGAACCCGATTAAGCAGTTTCTCTGAGAAAAGGAAAAATACTTTTCTCAACTCGGCGGCATCAAAAGTAGTTCGCAAATCTCCCCTTTTTATTGATACTAGTAGATAATCAAATTAATGCTAGTATAAGCGAAATTAATAATAAACTTCGCTCAAACAAAGTTTGAACAGAAAATCAAAAGAACTTTTTCAATAAGACTCGTTGTTTAGAACATTTTTTTTTTTTTTTTTTTTTTTAGATTACTAGTCGAGGGCATTACTAACGTGACCACCATTTATTTTTTGACTCAAACGGGACACCGTTTTTTTTTTTTTTTTACGTCAATTAGTAAGTTCTCAATGGAAAAAACACATTTTTATAATATGTTTTTTTTATTTATCAAAATAGAATTTATTACAAATTTGAAAAGTTACGAAACATAAATGTTTAGTTACTTTTATATTTGTCAGAGGAACAAATTTGTTTTAATACAGCTGGTGTGATGAGATTTTAAGTAAGAATGAAATTCTTGTCATGTTTTTTTAATATTTCCCTTAGTTATCAACATCGCCATAAGGACCAGAACCTGTAACTTTCAGACGTCCACAATTTGTTCATTAAAGAAAAGACTCTACTGGTGCATTTTTGCCGTCAGACAGACATAAAATATATTCAATTAAAATACAAAAGTTTTCATGTTTAAGATTGTTAGTATGGAAGTGTTTGAATACTCTTCCACCCAACGAGTTTCCGTTGAAACGTTTAGATTGTTCCACACGGTTACTTTTTACGTCGTGATGTAGTAGGAAATTAATAAAAATTCGTCAAAAACTTCTGTATTTTTATTACAATCAATACATCCAATGCTTCTTGAACGTCTTCCCGTGCAGGTACTTTTTTCAGTTCTGCCCAATAAAATACCGCTAATTCTTTAGTAAAAAACCCAAGAATCCACTGCTCCAAGTATTCAAGACACTTGTTTTATAAAATTCTGTAGCCGTACTTTTCATAAATTCTTCGTCAACATCAGTGCCATTATCTTTGATTTTCACCATTAAAATACGGACTGTAAATGGAAGAAACTGATTAGTCTGTTTCTGAGCCAAGTTGTCTTTCAGTTGATTAATTTCTTTTGCAGCCTCCATTGCCGATAAAGTTTGACCTTCAACTTTCAATACAGCTCGATGAAAACTTGTTGACTGATTGTGTAAAAAATAAAACCACAATTTTCAAAACTCTTTCCCTACGGCAGGCATAAGTGCAAGCCACCTGGTTTTACTATAGCCCAGCATTTTCTGCGATATTCTATTTCAGTTTCGGCACAAAACTCCATTAGAGCTCAATTCGAAGCGTGTAAATAGAATATATCTTTACAATAATGCATCATTTGTAATCTACGGATAGGACATCTGCAGAAGATTTTATTGCGTTGTGTATTATATGGGTTCCGCATTCAATACCTATTAATGGTTTTTCCAAAGATAATTGTAATTTCACTAACACATTATTAGTTCCTCGCTTAGCTGAGCTCCCAAAATTGACGTTGGCATTGTCCCCACAACATGCCACACCGCGTCCGATTTCTTGAAAAAGTTTAACATTGAAGAACTCGAAGCGGTGGCACGGTCGGCATTTTTACGAGAATAAAAGGGGATAAATATCGTGCCTATTCCTGGAGAGAACGTTAAGATTACAACAAGTAAATTACACCAGAAAATACGTTTACCCCCCTAATAACGTTCTTATCATATTTAAGGCAAGCGGAGCGAGAATACCAGGTAGCAACTGTTTGCATTTTGTCGCGTCACTCATTTTCCAATACTCCAACTCTAGATTTTAAATTTATTATAGTCCTAAAACAGTTAATTTAAGTAAGCGTATTAGTTATATTAATTATAATAGAAATAAAATTAGAAGAAGTTTAGATATAGGCAGCCTAAATGTAAGAACATTAATGAGTAATGATAAATTAATAGAATTAGAAGATGCTGTTGTATTCCCGAATGAATACAAGAACGTCGATCAACTTCTTTTCGGTGAGAAATAAATTAGAAACGTTTGAATATGATCCCGACTTTATTTTACCAAAAAACGAAAGTGATGACCGAATTTCACGGTAATTACAGATTTAAAGATAACGAAGCGTTAGCCTGTGAGGGCACGATTAGCGCAACGGGCGGCGAAAATTCTAATCGACCAGACTTATTCGGTTATACCGCGGAGACTTAGTTTCGGCAAAGGTTTCGCCTAATACCGGCATCAAACTAAAATCTACCTGAATGCCTCATTGACGGAAATGGAATAAAAAAGAATAGCACAGGATAGACATTATAAATATAGCCACGGATTATTTGTCTCAACTGTACAAAAGCGAAGCAGTCTTTAATCTTAATGATTATGCAAAACAAAGTATACTAGAGGAACCTACTTTTTTAGAAATAGAAATAGAGGAAGTGATCAAGGGCTTAAAAATGAACAAAACACCTGGTCCGGATGGAATAACGAACGAACATACTAAATTAGCGGGTAAAAGAATGATAGAATTACTTAATGTTCTGTTTAATTTGGTTTTAAAGAATAGAAAAATCCCTAAATCATGGAAACAAGCAGAAATTATCTTAATATACAAGAAAGGAAAAAAAGATAATAAAATAGAAAACTATCGCCCAATAAGTTTAAGCTCCACGGTGTCTAAAATATTTTCTAAGGTTGTAGTTAATAGGTTGAAACAAATACTAAATTTTGAACAATCTATAGAACAGGCTGGGTTTCGAAATGGATTCTCAACCATCGATCCCCCTTACATGTGATAAATCAACTTTTAGAGAAATGTAAGGAATACAAAATAGGGATAAATTTAGCATTCGTAGACTATAAAAAAGCGTTCGACTCGTTAAGCACAAATATTTAGACAGAGCATTAAAAAAAATCAAGAAGTGCCCGAAAATTACAGGGAACTTATAAGGGATATGTACACGGATATGAAGGCAAGAATAGTAGCAGACATAAAAGGCGAATATTTTAATATAGGAAAAGGGGTAAAACAGGGAGACCCATTATCTCCTTTATTATTTTACACTGCTTTAGAGGAAGTTTTTCGAGAGTTGGACTGGGAGGAGAAAGGTATAAGCATAAATGGGATAAAGTTAAATAATCTTAGATTCGCAGACGACGTAGTGATTATGTCCGACGACATAAACGAACTACAGAACATGCTAAATGATTTAAACAAGGCGGGAAAGAAGGCTGGTTTAATTATAAATGTAGATAAGACAAAAATACTATCTACAGACGAAAATAAAACAAGAATTACAATAGACAACACAGAAATCGAAAAGGCAGAGAGTATAATTTATTTAGGACAACTAATATCTCTAAAAAATAAAACAAAAAAAGAAGAAGAGCGTAGAATCGCACTCACCTGGAAAAAATACTGGTCGCTGAAACATATTTTTAAGGGACCTTACAGAAATGAACTAAAAAGGGAAATTCTAAACGCGTGCGTTCTGTCTACCTTAACCATATGGATGTCAGACATGGACAATAATAATATCATGAATAAAATTAAGATATGTCAAAACGCATTGGAAAGATCTATGATTGGAGTTAAATTAAGAGACAAAATAGACTCAAAAAAAATCAAAAACAAATTAAAAGTTAAAGACAATTTCACATGGGCAATAAGAAGGAAAATATGGGATTGGGCAGGACATATTGCAAGAATGGATTCCACAAGATGGACTAAAAAAAAACCAGATTGGACGATATACGCGAAGAGATAAAGAGCAAGACCGGAAAACAGGTGGGAAGATAGTTTCGCTAAAATGTTGAAGCACAAACAATACCATCAGGTGGCTTATGACAGACTAGAGTGGACTCGGTTGAGGGAGACCTTTGCCCGTTTTTAGCGCTAAATTAAATTATACAATAGTTTATTTACTTCAATGTATATTGTGTAACGTTATATCACTAAGGCTAATAATAATAGTGTTATATTTGAAGGGCGTAGATGTGTTCCTATAATTAGTTTCACAAAAAATGTTGAATAACGTAATAAAATAAAATTATAATTTTTTTATCAAATACTACGTATCGTATATAAATTAAATTGACTCGAAGGTATGTGTATAACGGTTTTTATAGTTGAATAGTATAGTGATGATTTTTTAATAATTACATAATAAAAAAATTATTCGTCAGATAAAAAAAAAAAAAAAAAAAATCACGTTTACATTACTACATGTATTTATTGATTTTTATACATTACTTCGCAATATAATGAGAGTGGCATATAGATGAACATGAGCCACACCACTGTCACTTCGGTGCAATATACGTACACGTCGAAATAAACATTACACGGCGGTAAGTCATTATAATTTCTATTAAGACGCGTTTATTGATTATGAAATGTTATAATTTAATTACCGTTACTTAGATCGCAGATAAAAGTGACGATCAAATACCGGCGAACAATGAAGAAACTTCGGCATTGCCTGCATCGACGACAGGTAATAAATTACATAAAATTAGTGGTCTATTATAATATGCGTAAAACTTTTCCGTTATGCATCAGTTAGTTACATAAACAATAGTATAGCTAGTCTTTTTTTTTTTTAAATTTACAATCTGTTCCATGATGAGACATCAAGTAAGGGCAAGAATGGAGATACTCTTTAGCAATAGTACTCCCTATAAGAAAACAAATATCTAGTTTATCTATTTGTATATAAATCTCGAATTAAAATCTTGCAACTTGAATCTTTTTAATTATTACGTTTCATCTCGCAAACCTGCGAATGTGCTACAAATCGATTTTGGATAAAATTCATTATCTCATATTTAATGCTTACATATATGCTTTATTCTTCCATCCTCACAATGAACAGAATACGTAAAGTTCTCCGGTACGACTTTTATATAAAATATTATATAAAAAAGTGTTAAAAAACAAAAATACCGACTTCAAGATTTCTTATAAAAATTTAATAAAAACACACTAAAGAGCAAAAAATAATTACTCCCGATAAGAAAACATATTTCACAGTAATTCTTATACAACATTAATACTTTTATTAGAGTCAGCATCAAATTCATATTGCAATAATAATTAAAAACTGCATTAAATATTCATCAAATTGTTCCTAGATATGGTAATATGTAATTTGAATCCTATTCTAATTAAGGTATTAATGTTGTATAAGACTTACGATAATATCACCCCTTAAGGGGTATATCACTGTGAAATATGTTTTCTTATCGGGGGTAATTATTTTTTACTTTTTAGTGCATTTTTATTAAATTTTTATAATAAAACCTGGATGTCGGTATTTTTTTTTAATATTTTATTTTACAATTTTTAGTATTATACTTAAATTTTTTTTCTTGCTAAAAATCAACTTTTTTTGTCACATTATTCGTTATATTTTATACTTTAAAAAGAAAAGAAAAATCGATTTAAAATATCAAAATATATAATCGCTTTCCTCATTTAAAGCTACATTTGCACGATAATTTGGCAAATTGATAGTATTTTAAGTCAATCGTCCCTTTCATGCTAATAAAAAATTATCCAAAGGGACCACATTTTTTCACGTTTTTTGACGAATACTCAGTTTATGTTTACCGATTTCCAGCAGTACTCACATGGTACCACCGTTGATTCGCGTACTTTCTAATGGACAAAGAATCAGTAATGAATTTGAAAAATCGATTCATATGAATATAAGTTACGCGTGAACAAACATAAAATAAAAAAACATACGCGACGAACATATACAACCTCCTTCTTTTTTGAAGTCGGTAAAAATCAATTTCAACTGGCCTTTAATAAAGCCGAATAAATGTTTTATAAGCATGACGTAAACATTTTACAGATTTCGTTACACAGAATTTCTTTATTGTTCCCGCCATAACAGAATGGCATAGACATAAAAACGTTACAGTTTTTTTGTTATAGGATTTTCTTATTACCTCCGGTGTAAGAATGACAATCATTAATATATATGTATATATTTATATTAATGACTATCTATTCTTGCGCAAGAATACGAATATACAAAATCGTAGGACCTGAAGTGGTGTCACATTTTATAAAAAAAAAAAGAAGTTTTTGAAGAGTAATAAAAAACATATATCTTTTTTTTTTCTACCCCGGGCGCGCCAGCGGTCTTGACCCAACAACATGATAAAACAAGAGATAGAATTAAATAGTCAGACGATCAGAAATGGAACTCACAAAGGACAGCAGCAGCGGAACAATTAAAAGCAATAGGATGGAAAGGATATAGGTAGCGTTAAAAGAAGAAGGAGAAGACCCAAAGCTAAAAGTTGACCGTAAAGAAGGGAGCATTATATCTTATTCGGCAGATTATTTCATGGAAATATTAAATAGAAGTTACAAATGAAAATGAAAAAGGTAAAGTCACGATCAGGTTTTAAATAATGGTTTCATGTAGGTTAGAAATAAAACGTTTTAAAGGATGAACTGGACTAATGCAGAGTTGTAGAGAAAAAATAGTAATATAAAACTTAAAAGTCAAGAAAATTCCAAATTTATCGATACTCTTAGATTAATAGTAAATAGTCTATTATAAATAACGAACAAATGTAATTCTTAATCTCTTTCGTTTTAATTTATTTCAACTGTGTACTGATCCAATGTCGTTTTCGTAAATTATATTTATCGATTTTAAAATTCTTTTTGATTACGATTAAAAAAACAAAACAAAAACAAACACATTATGTTACATTACAGGTCATCGTTGAAAACACGTATTTAACATTATTACAATTATTGTAATTAAATTTAAAATAATTTAAAGAAAAGAAAAGAGAAGAAAATACTAAATAATTAAACATTCATCATCGTCGTTCTGCGCCGCCGTCTTGAAGAATTTCTACCTATTTTTCTCAGGACAACAGTTTTAAACGGTTTATCATGTTCCATCTTATTTCGCAAAAAGACCTTCTTTCTCTCCAATATTTTTGGCAGAAGAATTTTGCCTTGAAGTCTAGTTCACCGAAGTACTTCGTCATTAGTTATCTTCTTTATCCATTTAGTGCGGGACAAACGTCGACAAGACCACGTTTCGGATGCATTTATTTTATTCTGTATTTATTATTGTGAGTAGCAACTTTAAAGTGTGGCTCAAAAGGCTAATTGTGCGAAAATCTTAGGCATTTCCGAACATTTCTCTTCTTTGGAATAGGAATAAACATTGACACTTGGAAGTGCTCGGGTATTTCTCCGGTCCGATATATCATGTTCAACATTACGCATAATGTACTTTTACTTTCATACGACAAGCACTTTATTAATTCAATCGAAATTCCGTCTGTGCCAACTCTTTATTTTTTTCAGCTGATTGAGATATCTAGAACTTTGTTCCCAGAGACAACTTCGGGCACCGCGCATGACCGTGTATTATCTCCATACAATTTTATGACGTACTTGATCTATGCTTTTTCCACTCCTTCTTTGTTTGTGAGCAGTTCACCTTGTTCTATTTCACACCCATTACTGTTTCTCCAGCTTTGTCCATTCTAATTCTGCATTGGAACGAGTGCAAAGAAAAACAAGTGGTGCGCAAACAATCGCATACGAAGCACAAATAAAGAACAAATGATTGGCATTGTTTATAACTTTTACCTTAACATGGGCAAAAGTACTCCCACCCTCTCCAGATAGGGAAGGGGATGGGAACAAAAAAAAAATAAGTGGTGCACAAACAAGCACAAACAAATGACACTATTTTCAACCCTTATCTCAACATGGGCAGAACTCACATCATCCACACCACATTGGGAAAGGGGTAAGCACAAAGAAAAAGAATTGGTGTACAAAAAAGCACAATCGAATGATACAATTTTCAACCCTTACCTTTACATGGGTGGGGCTGCATTTCGCCAGCCTCGCCCAAAGACTTTTCTAATTAAACTGTAAAGGGGGAGAGCATAAACGAAAAGTTTGGTAGCACAAACAAATAAGCCTATTTTGGATTCTCAACTCAAAGTGGGCGGGGCTGACAAAACGCAGCCTTCTTCTGCTTTTGTTATTCCTGCCTATGAATTATTTTTATCCTTTATCCTCAAACGTTTAAGAATACAACATTATTTTCTCCTTCTTCCCATTTCTTGGGCTAATGTCCTCATTAACAAATGCACATCGGGGGAGGGAATAGAAAAAAAAAAAAAAAATTGTCTCGATGGTCTGATAATAGAAAACAGGATTTAATTCTTTTTCACATTTGGTATTCCCATGTTTTTCATACCAACAAAAACTGTTCGTATATTATTATCATGAAATAAAACAAATGGATATTTAATTTAATTGTATTTTAAAAGGTTATTCGTGTAATTAATAAAGCAAAATGTACACATTTTTATTTTCTAGATGCGAATGCGGATAAAAATCAAAATAAAAACCCCAAGAACCGGGCTAAAGTAAGATATTTAAAATTAATTATGAAATACGTGTACAGTTTAAATTCTTTTACGATAATAGTTGAGGTTTTTAATATGCACATTTATATGATGTGATATAACTCAAAAATTGTTATTAATCTGCGGCAGAGCGTATTTTAAAAAACTCCCAATCAATCAGCGACTGCATTCTTAAAGATTTAAGTTCTCAATGCTAATTATCAGAAATTTTCTCTCGCTTTCTCTCTACATAAATATGTACGCATGTTATGTGTGGAAATATGCCGCTAAATGCTGTTCGTCAACTTTTCAATCGATGTTTAGAAAGAAACACTTTCCCGACAACATGGACTGAAGCGGAAGTAGTGCTTATACATAAAAAGGAGATGCGCAAAATTTGAATAATTATAGAACGCAATTAATTTATTGTCATAAATATACAAATTATTTACTCGTGTAATAACGAACCGACTGACACAACAAATTGGCCTTAATCAAGCGAGAGAGCAGGCTGGCTTCAGGCGAGGATTTAGTACAAATGACACCACCTATTAACAATTACAACATTGATACACAGAAGTGAGTACAATATGGAATAATACATAGTCTTCATAGATTATGAGAAGGCGTTCGATTCAACAGAGGTCTGGGTAGTACTAAATTCGTTAAATCTCATTAGGATCAATGATAAGTATATTAACATTATTCGGAACATTAACAGCTCCGCTACAATGCGAATAAGTCTATGGAACAAAACGGAAAAAATCCCAGTAAAACGAGGAGTTAGACAAGGTAATAACATTTCCCCAAAATTATTTATCCGCGCACTGGAAATCGTATTCAAGAATTTAAATGGGGATAATACACCAGGTATCAAAATAGACGGCGAATATCTAAATCATCTCCGATTCGCGGACAACATAGCATTAGTGAGCATAAGCACAGAAGAACTGCAGACGATGATAACAGACCTGAATCTACATTCTAACGAAATAGGATTAAAAATAATCCTAGACAAAACGAAAATAATGACACACACCGAAAGACGAATCAGAATAACAATAAATTCCGAAGAAATAGAACAGGTGGATAGTTACATTTATTCAGGTCAGAAAATCATGACGAATAAAAAGAACGAAACGAAAGCCGAAATAACGAGGAGAATATCGCTGTAGTAGGTTGCGTTTGGAAAATTAAGCGGGATATTCCGGAATGAACAAATACCGCGATTAACTTGAAAAGGAAATTGTATAATCAATGTGTACTTCCGGTCTTGACTTACAGTTCGGAAACGTAGCCATTCACAAAAACTGGTATAAAAAGGGTCAGAAAAATCCAAACCGCGCATGAAAGAAAAATGTTAAATATAAGGCAGATGGATCGTATTCGTAATACATGGATACGCGAACAAACAGGACTAGACGACGCAGTGGAACAGATGGCCAAAATGAAATGGAGTTGAGCTGGTAACGTAGCTAGAAGAAACACGATAATAGATGGTCGAAGCGTGTCTTGCAATGGTGGCCAATAGGCAAAAAAGGAAACCAAGGAAGACCAATGACGCGTTGGCAGGATGATGTAGTAAAAGTAGCCGGAAAGAACTGGATGAGGAATGCGCAGAACAGAAATGGATGGAAAATGTTGGGGAAAGCCTTCATCTAGGAGTGGATTAACAAAGGCAAATCGTGATCGTGATGTTATGTATATATGCGGTAGACGGAGACAGCTAGTACTATGTGTAGAAGGAATGCGTAGCACACTGATACTGCAGCAATAAAAATTGTAAATTTAATTTCATTATTAGTAAATGAATACAAGTTATATATTAATGATATAGAAGGTTAAAAATATATACGATAATGGAATGAAAGGAATCAATAAAAAGGGAGTTAATGACATGTTAATGTAATTGTCCTAATTACTATACATTTTGCAACTGATATTTTAGTTTTTTGTTTTTTTTTTCTACTAAATCAATTAAAATAAAAATGTAAACAATATAACTAAATGAACGTAAACTACTAAAACAACTACCCCAAACATAAATAAATACTCCGTATATATTCATGAGTGAATGCATTCACTGATTTAGTTATACTATTTTTCTTCCGTTTTTTTTTTAAACATTCTCAAATAATCTTTATTTTAATAACATGAATAATTAAAATTTTCCATTCCTATAACAAACAGAACGTTGCTTAACACTAACAATTTCGAAACTTCTTAATCAATCTTATCTCGAAGTGGACGATGACAATATTTTTTATAGTTTATCCATTCCTTATTTTGCTTTGGTATGGAAATATGTTTTTCATAAATTAAAAAAATAAAACAAAAAAAAGCGATTAGTATGCAAAACCCGTTTACTGGAAACTTTCTTTATTTAAAGCAGCAAATCGCTGTGTGCGTTTAACTACCGTTGAAACTAACATTATTTCAATTAAGCTATTATTTTGTATGTTAGTATTGACGTTTAATGGTTTTTTTTCAGTTTTTTTGTTTAATTTTTCTCCATAGATCCCATTTTTTCACATCTCCTATTGAATTGATAAAACAGATCAATTTATGAATGTTTATTTTTTAATAGATAAATGTAATTTTAATAAAAGTTGATTCAAACTATTTATTAAAATAATTGATTTATAAATAGCTTATTTTATTTTTTCAGTCAAAAATATGTGTTTTAATTTAATGCATTCAGTCAGAAGATTACTCAGTCAAATGCAGAGACAACCGGTACGTGTAAATCAAAACTATTTACAAAACATCCATCCTACGAAGCAAAACAGACTGTCAACTAATTAATATTAACCATTATTAATTGCCAATAATTATTTTAATTTGTAAGTTGTACACTGTAATAAAAAGTTTAATTTGCCAGCGAAGAGTAACTATAGAAATTTTGCAAACATGCATATAATTTTTATTTTATTAGTAGTGTTTTACTTATTTTTCAGTTTGTCGGATAAAAGTATTCGCAAAATTGAACCCCCATAGTAGGTATACAATTGTAAATAAAATCTTGAGTAAACATATATTCATCTATTTTAATATATGCATATATATATATATATATATATATATATAAATTAAGAAATATTTTTGTTTTTTCTTTTAATAAAACCTAGTAGTTCTTTTAAAATTTTTTGCTTTGAGTTATGGTACATTGCAACAAATTGGGATTTGTGACGCTATCTTTTGACTAACTACGGTGACAAATTATTTATTGTATTCTGTGTTTAGTTTTTAATTATTTCGTTCCCATTACGTGCCACTTTCGAGGCTTGCAGGTAGATGCGATAAGCTGAACGGCTATTGATTGTGCAAGTGTATGGGTTTTAGGAAAGAAATGATGTCGTCGTAAACTAGTACATTGCTCTAGGAATTAAGATTGAGTGCATGCATTTGTATGTGCACGTAATACTGGTCAGGTGAATGTGTTGAAATGCACAGGTAGAGCAGAGATTATCTCAAGCGACTATGTTAATTGGTAGAGTGATAGCCGTCCGATTTTTGTCTAAATATAGGATGTTCCGCCATGTAGGTAATGTTGAATATAAATCAACGTTTCGTTTTACCGTTTTAGAGTGAACTTTTAAAGTATTTAGAAATAATATCCGCTCATAAATGTTTCATGTTTCCATAATGAATAAACTGTCTTTTTCGTATATTTGCGTAAAATGTATATTTTTACACCAAACGGAGGGAATCGTCGCAGGAAAACTACAAAAGCATTCGCTAATTAGTGCTCTATCGGTTGATCAGTTTTCAAAGTTACGCTTTATTTACATTTTGTTTTTTTAATAATCGGCACTTTATGATCCAAAAAAAAATTAATCTACATTCCGTGTTATATGGTTTTTGAATGTTTTCTGTTGATCGTTGAATATTATTCTCTAAAAGAAATATATAGTTGCTTCTATTTTAAAAGCGATACTTGTAATTACGTGTGTAAAGTAAGCTGTCTATTTTATAATGTGAGATGTATGTTAATTATTACTGTAATTTATTAGGAAAGCAATTCTAAACTGTGTAATAGTTAAAACTATGTAATCATTTCTGACTCATTATATATAGTGTTTATACACTACCTAGGCATTTTGTAGGCAAAGTAATAGAAAAAATTAACATTTTTTTGTTCGCTCGTTTTACCTGCAGTAGGTGAAATTTGCGATTTAAAATCAAAATACTAAGCATTATGTAAAAATAAACAAATTATTATGTTGTCCAATAGTTTTGTACCACATCAAAATTAAACTACGGATGAATAACTTTAAATTAATATTATTGGTTTCGAGTGTTTTAAAGTCGAATTTAATGACATAATTTTGGATATGTAAATATTATTTATTTTAACTAATTAGAAAGGTGTATAAAAGCAGCACATTTGTTGTTACTTAAACTCAGTTTATCAATCATTGTATTGTTTAAAACAAACCGTGATGGATTCCTTTTACACGTAACGGTTTATCTAATAATCGATTACGCTGTATATGTATTGCGTTTTGCTTAACTTATTTTGACTGTATCGCTCGAACACTGGATAATATATATATATATATATATATATATATATATATATATTTTTTACATTTTTACCACTGTAATATTTGATTTTTTCTTATAATAATGCAGCAATAGTTTGTTTAGATTTCATCACTAATCTTATAATAAATAAATTTGCCATAATTTCAAATCAAATCGAATTTATTAAAAATTTTTGGTTACTAATAAATATTATAAATAAATGACTGGATTTTAGCTATTTACGAGACTGCGGCACAAATAGCAGAATAAATCTTTTATACGGACCTAAATTAAAGTTATGTCTAAAGTTAAATAAACAGATATAATTATTAATTTGGTATACATATTGTTTTAGCCCACGTTTACAATATTAACCCGAGTTTGTCGATAAATTTAGTCTCTATATTCGAGAATATGTTATTCTATTAACCATTTTCTCATTTTTCCTTCTAGTTTTCATTGTCCCGCGTATTTTATATACTTTCTAACATTATCGAGAATATGTTATTCTATTAACCATTTTCTCATTTTTCCTTCTAGTTTTCATTGTCCCGCGTATTTTATATACTTTCTAACATTATCGAGAATATGTTTTCATCAAAACCATCTCTCGTTTGTGTTATACTAACAAATCCTTTTAAATTGCACCATTCGTATGGGTCTAAAATTTCACTTTTTCAGCTTCTCGCTAGTCATTTTTCCTTACAGGTAAACTATATAATTTACTTTTAAATTTTACTAAGTTTGTATAATAGTAATGCAACATCTATGTTGTCGACAATTCTTGTTCATCACCGTTTAGTTCCAATTACATTTTAATAGATATCTTTCGGTAACATTATTAAAAATCGCCGTTAAAAAATAAAATCTATTAGAATTTAAGATATATTATTTTTTCTTACATTTTAAAGACGAATTGCTATGTTAAACTCCTCTAAAAAAAAATACTTAAAACATAACTAAATAATAAGATTTTATACTATTTAGATATATTTTGCTTATTCGTATTTTTTAATTACATCGTAAACTTAAAATCGAATATTATAATGACTACAATGCGCGCTTACATAACTTATAGTTTTATCAATGTTTCCGACAGTAAATAACTGATATCTATAAGATTCAATGAACAGTTTATTGTCGTTAAAGCTTTAAATAAAATAATAAAAATTAACTGTTTATCGTGAGGAAAAAGTAATTATTTAATTTTTACGTAAAGCTTTTATTTAACAGTCACAAATGAAACCGCTCTAAAAAGAAATTTTATAATAGTTTTATTCATTAAAAAAACGTACACACGCGCACACACACACATATATATATATATATATATATATATATATATATATATATATATATATATATATATATAAATATAAAATAAACAGTAAAAAATTCCCGCCCTGTATAAACTTATAACATAACGCGCGACTACAACGTACATCGATTTCTAAAATAATGCTGTAAATATGTGTACAAACATCCGTTAAATAAAAATTGTTGTAACTCAAAATAAAAATAACAACGTGACAAAGTAAACTGCATTTAAAAGCAGTAATCAATCGTTTTGACTACACAAAAAAAACAACTTATGAAAGTAAAAAATAAAGTTAAACTAAATTAGTAGCGTCTAATAATCATTTGTAAAAACAGAATAATAATTAATAGTAAAATAAAGATTGCAAAAATTCACCGTGAATAATTAGACTGCGTATGACAAATAGAATTCTCGAAAATAATTTTTTTTAATAACTATTTTTGGTTGGTTACGATTTTTGTTTCATTATTTGGTTGTTTTTTTCTTTTTATTTTTTTATTGCAATCACGATTTAACTGATCACATAAAAAGTTTGCATGAAGAGATTCATTGCGTGCGAAACACTAACCCAAATATAACGTGTCTTCGAATTGTATATTCGGTATAATTATTTACTCTTAAATGTTCGTTTTTTTGACTATTTCAGTATAGATGTACTAGTTTTATTCGTTGCAGCAACTTCAGGCCCAGATGTATATTACAGGAGGTAAATCGGCGTTAGTTTAAATTAAAAAACGACAACTTTTAAGTAATCTTTAAGATTTATTAACCAAATATCTGAATCATTATTTCCAGGTAAGTTTTCACAATGTTTCCATTTTACTCTTTTTCCTTCTCCTTCTTAGAGTAAAAATGTAGCATTAATTGTATTCTGTTATGAAAATTTATTGCAAACGACGATGGTTAAAAGTTTACTTATAAAATAAAATCGGGGAAAGTTATGAAAATCGCGTTGCAAATCAATATAACAACGTCTGGAATATTGAACATGGCCAATAGAATAGTCTAGCAAAAGAACCATCACGTTTCGACACGAAATTTTAATGTAATGCGAATTATACATTGTGAAATAAAAACGCAGTACGATTTTATGTATAAAGGTCACAATTTATAATTATTTTATAATAATCGCATGCTGTTCGAACAATCTATTTCATATAAAATTACCACATACATATATAAATATATATAAAAATTTACAGATTACATGAATGGCGCTTCTACAAAATTCTGATGCTTTACTTGAAATAATAATAATAATAATAATAATAATGGCGTTAAAAATAAAAACTGCAGAAAAAAAATTTGTTTCAATCAAGCCGGAAAGACATATTACAGAAAAGTGTGTAAGGCAATAATCATTGAACTGTATTTTCACTGCATATCTTCTTTTTGTGATAACTAACAAATCATTAGTATCACTTGAAAAATTGACATAACTTCGGAAAAAAAATAAGATTCTGATACTTTTTCTTTTCATCGTTGTGTGGGAAAAAATGCTTTTACATCAACCGAAAACATTACCAACATTATTTATTGTGACAAACTATATAACGCTTACGACGATATGTCTTTACCTTTTAACGTAAATACAGAATTATTCTATAGCAAAAAAAAAGTTGCATCAAAAATAATATTTTATCGAGTATTTAAAAAATAAGTGTTTTTTTCAATTTCTTTCATATGTATACTGTGACTTTGCTTGAAGACAAAATCGCATTTTAATTTCCCTAAAAATCCTCATTACTCAATGATAGGGATTATAAATATATGGTTATGCTACGACATACGAAGTTAACAGAGACGAAATTATAAACGCTGTGTAAGTATATATATATATATATATATATAAATGCATTGATATGGAGGTACATATTGCGACGATAAAATCACTGCGTTATTGACTACCACTCTTGCTGCAATACCATTTACCGTGTAATCTATGATACACTCTAAACACAAACCCGCCATCAGATTTCTATTACAATTTCATCTGATAGCACAACAACGTCAATATTTCTTTTTACTTATAGATTACACTACCAGGTATCGTGGTAAATTTTGGAAACTTTTCTGTTTATAGCAGACACCTTACGTAGAATTTATTAAACATTTAAAGCTTACACGGTGGATATAATTAGAAAAACAATTTACGCTAGACACACCATGTTGTTTAAAAAATTAATCTTAAAACCTTAACGTTTCGGAAAGCTTACACTTACCACCGTTAGATGATGGTAAGTGTGTAAGCTTTCCAAAACATTAAGGTTTTAAGATTAATTTTTCAAACATAGTGTAAAACTTGTGTTTTTTTTAGTCTCACTAAGCGAGTAAAAATCGTTTCTTCGCAGTGCCATGAAAAAGTGTATTATATTATACTAGAATTAATTTTTTTAATGAAAATAATAAGTTACATGTCAATCATTCATATAAATTATGTTTATAAATTGCTATACAAAAACAGTAGCGGTAGAAAAAGAATATTTTCAACTCTCACTTTAATAGTTATAATAGATTCGTTTAGTGCATTAGTTCTCGATCTGCTTTAAACAATGCCGTGTGGTCAGAATCACAATTATTAACCTACAGTAGTGACCCCGATGTATCGAAAAGAGAAAGAATCGAGTAGCTTTGTAAAAAATCAGGTGACATTGGAAGAAATTAGAAAAAATGTTACAATTTAAAAAAGCATCGCCAAAGATGCGCAGATAAAATATCGACAGCAAAAACAAGGCATTTTGGAAATGATTAGACGCTTGTGAAATTGCTAATTCAATAAGCGTTTCCCGTATAAAACACGTACGACTTGAAAGCGATTTAACTAACTTGGAAAATTTTTGTTTACATTCCGCGTGCAAAATTTCTTACTTTACAGGTAAAATTCCTTATTTATCGAATGCGAACGATTTTGTTTTTTATTTTCTTCGGATATTTCAAAAATTTACTGGGGCTCGATTGCATGTAAACTAAAAAACGCATCATTAGCGCCCCAATTATCAAACTCTCTGGTGAATATCAAGTTCACAACAATTTTAACGTATAGCGGGATAATGACTACACGTTCAATGTTCTACATTAAAAACATCATCATCTCATGCGAAAGACATTTTCTTATTTACTACAAAAAATATTTAAAAAACCTAGTATACTTATTTAAATTTTACACACAGACTCTGTACACACATGATTTAAGTAAACAAATCTCGTTTTTATTTATTTTTTAATCCGGAAAATTGAACACAATAGAGATACACCATAAAAATTCTTACCAGAAAACCCGGTTATGCTAACGAATCATTGCTCTCCACTAAAAGACTTAACCAGTGAAGTGAAAAATTTATCTTTACAGCTAGCTTCTATTGAATATAGTTTTTGGTGATTTTTATTAGATGGCAATAGTAGTTAGTGAAAAATATATACATACAGCAGACCTTCAACGTAAGCAGTTCTATGTTCACGAATTTTATTATTCGCAAACGAAAAAAATAATGGCCAGTTTTAACACTCGGAAAATGTAAATTTTGAATTTGCGTACACACTTGGTTTAGTAAAATCCGCATTGTTAAGTGTGAACGGTTTTATTTTCAGATTACAACAACAAATGATAATGAACAAATATAATTATTTAAATTCTCAATTTATAGTCTATTAATGCAATAATAATAAACTATTTTAATCGAAATTTTAAACAACAGCAAACTTAAAAGTGATAGTTTATGGTTTTCTAAACGCGATAAATATGATTAAATTTATTTTTTGCATATTTTTAGTCAATTTATACTATTTACATTATAATAAAACTCGTAATGTGTAATTTAATATATCCTTATCCGTTAAAAAAAAAAAAAAAAACTAATTTCAAGTAGTTCTTACAAATCGGTTATAAAAAAGAAAAATATTTTTTCACCGTCTCGTTCTTTGTCTCTCTATATAATTTATAAAAAGCTAGACTTAACTTCTGGGAAAAATCTTTGGACGTATCCTTCACGAATATCACGGGTTTATGTGCGCCATTAAAAGTGCCACAACGAACTCTTCTTATCACGGAATACATTTGTCACCACCCTTTTTAAGACATCCTGAATTTTTCTTCCTGGTAAATTAAAACGAAAAGATATTATTCGCTATATTTCGCGCCGAGATATTTCAAAAAATTATACTACATATTTCAGTTATCGCGCCGAATTAAAGAGAAAATAAAACTTTTCCATTGCGGCGAGACATGAAACAGCATCTACGCTAAATAATAATAGTAGGTTTGAATTATCTTGGTTACTCAAAAATATAATTACACAACGGAGAATTTACGTTAACGTAACGTAGGTTTGATTTAAACACGAAGCAGTAACGAATTGTAAATTACTAAAACATAAACATTCAATATTTATCAGAGAAAAGTTAAAAAAGGTCGGTTATATTATTTTAAAGCGTGTCGCATCTTTATCAAGATCTGCATCTTTCAAAAAACCCAGAGTTATTATATACTTACGCTACAGCATATCTTAATATTATAAAACACATTAAAAACAAAAATATTTACAAGAAAACGATAATAATACCAAAACGGAAATAAATATGTACAAATTTATAATGTTTAAAACAAATAAGAGAATTTCTAAGCGGCAATGTTATGTCGAAAATTAAAAGCTACATAAAGAATAGTAGGAGCATTTTTAAATATGCAAACAAGCCTCTTCTTAACAGATCTACATTGTCGTGTAGACAGCAGGAAAATAGAAAATGTGTAAGACCTTGAACAGACGCCGGGAAAAAGAATTAGCGACCAACTTGCACGGAAAGAGAATAATTTCGGCGAAATAACGCGAAAGAAATAGTAGAAAAAATAGCTGGGAATAAAATTTGTTAAACACGCATTTAACAAGGCACGATATGTGTTGAAAAATAAAAAAGATACAAAATTTTAGTCGAAACAAATGAATGCCATGCAAAACGACCAAGCAATTTTTTCGCGCTTACAAATTATAAGTTTCTCGTCAAATTTCTTACGGAAATGAAACATTTTCGAAAGTATTTTGTCGCAATTATTATATATATATATGTATTATGCTCTAAGCGATATTTAAGACAGTAAAAAAGAAAAATAAATAAATAAAAAAAAAACAATGTATTAAATTTAGTTATAGCCTTTTTTTTTCTTCTTCTGAAAGCCTTTATTTTAAGCAATCAAAAAATTAATATATTTTATCTCATTTCTTAAATAAAGTAAAGAATTACACAAAACCTCCTTGCTGTATTACATCTACGGTTTTAAAAAATAAAAAATATTTGAAAAATTTACGTTAAAAAGTCAGAAACATTCAATTCTTAGTCAAATATACGATTAAAACCGCATTCTTATACATCAGAACTAAAAAAAAAAAAACAAACAAAACAAAACCAAGTCGAAATGAAACACCTCTATTACATCATTAAGCGTGATAAATTCAATAAAATACTCGTTTTAATACTGCAACCGCTTAAATAATGTTTGAAGAAAGCATGAAAAAAAAAGGAGGAGGTATTTTCAATATGAATTCAGAATGGTAACAGCTGATCGATAAAAAAAAATATACATAAAACATATTCGCTCATTCAAAACTTTCAATTAATTAGCGTACCCCGCAATTTTCTATTACCACAATTTTACATGTCCATTTTACGAACCGGTACTAGATAATGGCAGTGAGGGTATTTTCGAATATGGCATCTGCTGAGCAGACAACTGTTGCCTCTGTGCCGGAGGCGGCCCGATCATGTCTTGCACTTTTCTATAAAACAAAGAAACAAATGAATAACTTAAAACGAAATTGTAATAGTAAACATGCATAAATAGTAATTCGCATTCATAAATGCATTCTACCTCGATACCGTATGTCAGATAAAAAACATTCGGCTAATTCACAATTCACTGCTACAGCTGTTATTTTAAAGGTTAACATGATTAATGACTTCTCCATTTTTTTTTTTTTTTTTTTTTATTAGACAGAACTACTTTCGTACGACAAAATTATTTTCTTTTTCTTTTTTCTTATCCCGAGTGCCAGTTGAGATAAGACTCCACACCGTTCAACGTTATTTTATACCCAACTTTAGTGACTAAAAATTGCACTACTCATAAATAGCCACTATATTGGTTCCCGTAAATAAACAAACGAATTAAAGGGTTTTATAACTTTTAAGAAATGATAAACATAAACATTTTAATTAACTATATACGTGTAACCGTAGGAATATAATTACTAATTCAAAACTTATTATAATAATAACGCGTCATCAGTAGCTTTCGTATCGTGGCGAGAATAAATATATTTTTAGAACGACCATATCTCTACTCTGTATGTTTTAATCAATCGCTGTCTAATATAGTTTTCACTCATGGCTTATCGTTCAGCGCGGTATTACCAGTTACAAACACGTATTTTATTTCCCCGCCTCTTTGCCGTAGCACACTTAGATCAGCGTTCGACTATCTTTAGCCCGAAACACGGTCGTTTAACTGATCTTTAAATAATTATCAATCACGAAATAGGTACGCCATCTCCCGCTAAATAAATGCTTAACACGGAATAAATTTATTTCTCTTCGTAAAGCTAAAGATCGCCTCATCTATAATAGCTAAATCTTCATTGACCATTACATTATTACGAAAATAGAACAAAATACTACGCAATTGTTTAGAAAGTAGTAAAAAAGACCACTTTACCATCTTCACTGCCAGAATTAATTCTGAGTGAAATAATACTATCTTTTTTTTTTTGAGTAAAAAAAGAGAGAAAAGAAAGAAAATGGAACTGCACTAAATATTAAAGTATAAAATGGCTTACTTAGGAAAGAGTGATTTTCGAACTAATTTAGTCTTTCAACAAATATATGTGTGGGTATATATATATATATATATATATATATATTAAATATATTTGCTAAAAGAATTGTTTCTTTTAATCATTGATTTCACGTTGAATTTAATAATATCAACTGAACTTGAACAATTTAATGTAATGAAAAATTATGAATTTTCAAGTAAAATAATTTTCATTATTAACGGCAATTTTGAAGTTTTTATTTTTTATTTTTGAATGAATAAAAAGTACACTTGCGAGTAGTTTCATAAAAGTTGATCACAAGTAATTTGTACATACATATGTATATTAGTAGATACCGAGAGTTGGTTAACTCTTTCGACATTACAGTAACGTATTTAAACGAAATAAAACAATTCAATAAATATAGATGAGTTCAATTAAGATATACAAGAAAAATAGTAAACAAGAAAACCGTTCCTATAAGCGTGGACAACGGCTCTCTCTTCAGTCGTATTATTCGATTCCGCGACTGCCTATTTGTACATCTGGACAGCGTAGTTTAAGGTTAATTGAATAACAAAATCTTTCAAAACTAATGAAAGTAAAATAATATAAAAAGTAAATCCAGTTCCACGAGTCCTTGTGATAAGGTGTGTAAGGTATTTTGGGAATTATAATTCACAATTTACTAAGGTTAATGATATTAAAGATATTAGGCGGATAGTCTTTTTGTCCTGAAATTTTTCAAATTTCAATTTTAAACCAAGGATATATCTGGCAGTAACTTAAATCTAAAAAAAATGTAAGATTCGAAATAAAGGTATCGAATTTTCGGTAGTTAAATAATGCATTAATTACTAAATCAAGATATAAAACAGTAAATCATAAAAAGAGACTAAAAAAATTATAAATTATTTAAAAGTTGTAAAAGAAATATTATAAAAATTAACATTCAATTATTTTTTATGAAATCAAATATAATTGAATGTGAACGCAGTATATATTCCGTGCAAAATACTTGTATTACGGTTTGTGTAGCAATCAATCATTATGCGGATAACAGCGCTATTGTATTTGAAGTGTATATCGATATATTAATAATTTTACTTTAATTTCTCATGATTCTTTTTAAAATAATAATGTGAAAAATAATTCCTCGGAAAATCAACTTTTATTACAAAAATTATACGTAACAATATAAAGAACACTACGACACTAAGGTATAAAAACTCAAAATTTATATGTATTTTAGTGTTCTTTACTTCATCTATGTCAATAATGCGTCAAATTTCCTTACAGTTGATTAAAATAAATCAAACCAAAAAGTTAATTTAACCGTTCGCGGCACATAATACAAAAAATTACCAATTTGTTTACTTCAAAAATATTTCATCAAACTATTCGATATATATATCATTCTTTAAGCTCACCTAGCGCAAGGTAAACAAAGACACCGAACATATTGATTTTTTCCATTATTCAATTTCTTGTACTGAAACAAACAAAAAAAAAAAAAAATGCAAGAAAAAATAATAAATAAAAAAGCAGAATAGAAAAAAAATAAGTTACTTCTATGAAATATTCATATTAGAAGAACGCGAATAATTGTAAAATTGAAAATTTACGCATTAATCTCAAAATGCTGCTTAAAAGGCGCAATCGAGATTATTTATTTTACTACAAGCAAAGGCGCACTCAGGATTTTTTTTTTAGTCGGGGCTAGAATTTAGAAGATGAGTTAAGGGGGTGGTAACTCGGTCCCTCGACCAAGTACCTATCTATTTCCGTGGTTTGTAAATTAAAAGAAAAAAAAAAAATACAAAATTAATGAATATTATTTTTAAAAAAATTACAAAACTGACGAATTTTATTTAAAAAAATAATAATAATAATAGAAACGTAACATTTTGTTTGTAATAAGCACAAATTAAATAAGTATACGAATTTTATTTTAAAAAAATTAGCAAAAAGTATATAACATTATACTTGTAATATAAGTAAAAAGTAAATATGTATGTTTTTAAAAAAAAAAATTAAGTAAAACAAAACATTACAAAACGAAAATAAGATTTCAAAGATTTTTTGGGGGGAGAAATGGCCCCGTGGCACCCCCCTTGAATGCGCCAATGACTACAAGCCTAACTACGAGAGTCGTAAAACGAAAGTTGTTCGCTTGAAAAAGTCCATACATGTGGCGAAAACATTCAAAATCACAGATAATAATCGAGAATATTTAATTTTCGTGATATGTTCTGGTATCGCTTATTAACAGTTGGATTCCTATCAAAAGTTAAATAATTAATAACGCAAAGGTTTATGTACATTTATGAATTTTCTAACTCTTCAACTGTGTTGCGCATAGAAATGCCCTAATTCAGATATACGAATTCTCGAAAATTTAAGCCAGTGCATTTCAAAACGAGATTTTTTTTTAAAATTACTTTTCAAAGCACAAATCTATCTTCAATTTGGAATTTTATTCAGCTAAGATTGAGCAGGTATAAATAAATTTTTAACAGGCGATGAAGGTAATGAAATATTCTTAAAAATAACTTGCGAATACTGTCGAAATAAACAAGTATTACACACAGCGGAAACATTATAATTCAAATTTTAAATTGTACCTCATAAAACCAAAGCGCGTCTTCGGCAATTCCGGGTTCTGTAGTGCCGCACATGTCGCAAACTGCACACTCCGAACAGTGCCATCGACCATTGGGGACACGTTTCATCCCGACACAGTAAATATGATAGCTGGCGTGAAAATACCATTAAAAGTTTTAATTACGCGACCATTCTTAACTAAAACATTTTCTACCTATATTGCTACGTGTGTAAGTTGTAAAACTCGCTTTTTTCCGCTTTATTAATGCAAAAGCACCAAACTTAATTATCCAAAAAAAAAGAGAAAACAAACGAGTTTTCGGAATTCAAATAAGTTAGTTTTGCAACACACATTTTACGCACTTAATATTATTATTAAATAAAAAAAAAAATAAAAATAGCGAGAATTATCTAGCTGAAAGAAAAATTTTAATTTCTTTTTACGGTCGGCTATTTTATGCAAGAAAAAAAATGCTCTGTGTTAAATTCGCATTATAAATGCGCGTGCTATAAAAACGTTTTTTATATCAGCAACAGTCTCCAATTACGACATTTTTTCATTATTTATCTATGATAGAATTTTCGTGGGTTTCGGATTTAACAGAATCTGACCAAAGGACTAGATTCGATTCTATTAAGACCAGGCTTAATATCAGAAAATACGTTTAATATCGATTTTATTAATTTTTCTTTTGCACGCGATAACAATCCTCCCGCAAAGGTAATCTCATTAAAGCAAAATACGAGAACGTGATAATTAAAAATTCAATACATTACCCCCGATCGCATAAGTCGCAGAAAAGCATTTTATCTTCATCCGATTGGTCCAAACACCTGACGCACACTTTGCAATCGGTGCAAAGCCAATTATACTTTTTAACATGCGGTATCATTTCAGTTGACAGTTCTAAACAGCCAGCATGATCTAGAAAAAATGTGCGCAAAATGTTTTTAATTAACGTCACGTCAGACTGTTAAGTTTTACGACGATAGCGCGTCACATTTTTTATTAAAATAATATTACTTCGCAATCTGTCACATATTACTATTTGTGTACAAATACTTTTTAAAACAGTTATCAGTTTTAAAATCATTAATTGTCTTTTTTTAACGGAAAATGAAGTACTTACAGACCGAATGACACTGAGAACAATGGATCAGTTCCTCTAACAGACCTTCTTTACTACACGCTTCATCGTCGTGACAAACTCGGCACGTTAATTTAGCATCGTTTGACAGATCCTCGTCTTCTTCGTGATGGTTGAACCGATTTCCAAAACCGCTCATAGCATATTCATGATCACCAACAGCACAATCGGTCATTCTTTTTAAAACAAAAACCGTAAATGAGAATTATATTTATAAATGTATTGCATATCTATACTAGCCGTTGCCTACTTAAAACATTTATTTTAATGTTCTCCTTGATATAAAGAAAGTGCCGTTAAAACTAAAAAACGTTCGGTTAAAATACACTTTTCTTTATGCGCAGATAAAATATTTAATATCAAATAATTATTTTCCTATCTAGAGTTAAGGAATTCAAAAAAAAAAATAAAAATAAATAAATAAATAAATATAGAGAAATTTGCTAAAATTATCAACTATTAAATATAAATATAGTAAACAACTAGAAATGTATATAACGATATATCTTTAATTTATAATAACGTTTTTGGGGCTAAATAATCATCAGCTAAGAGTACAGCAACGTAGTAGCATGAATATAGCCTGGACGTGTTTTATAAATTCGTGCCACTGCGGCGTTTTTACTTTAGCTGATAATTGTTTCGACCCGAAAACGTTACTATAGGATTAAAATATATATTAACATTTTTCGCAGTTAGTTGAATTTGTAATTGTATTTATTTCCTTATTATTTTATTAGCATATTACATAAACTTAGATTTTGCCATTAGCCCTAGTAATGGGCGAAAACCTCCCTCAACCGAACCCCTTCAAGCCGTTCATAAGCTACTCTTTAAAAATGTCTTTGCCGTGCTATTTCAGCTATATCATCTATCCCATCTTACTTTTTGTTTTCCCTTTTTCTTTCGTTTGTAGATAATCTAGAAGCTATTACTCTCTTTGTCCATCCCGTATTCTTCATCCTCGAAACATGTCCCGCCTAATCCCACTTTAAAATCTTTTTATCACAAAAGCTGTTATATTTTAATTGGTTTTTGACAGATTTCATACTGATTTTCTTTTAGCTTTACTATATTAGTATCGATTTTTCTCTTGAATTTTAACATTTCTTTATCTTTTTAATTACATATCTTCTTTTTGTTATTGCCCATATCTAACAGCCATACGAACCCCCAGTGGATAGAACTTAACTATTTAAAATATCACATTTTACACTTCACACAATCCTTTAAAAATATACTTTAGTGACCAATATTTCCTCCGCACGAGTGTTATTTCGCAGTACACTTCTTTCTATTCTATCATTTAACAATATTAGTTATCCTAAAGAAATCACATTTCCTACTTTCTTAATTTCATAATTACTCATAGTGATCACCTTATTTAATTCTTCTCTAGGGTTGATATTTAATAATCTCCCTCTTTTCCTACACTACTTCATTTATTCATCATAATTTTAAATACTACTGTCATCTGTAAATCTAAGCTTATTTAATCTATTCCCGTTCATTTGTACACCCTTGTCATCCCGGTCTCGATTTTTCTACTTTTCCAAAGCTACAATTAAACAATATTGCAAAGAATAGGTCTTCTTACGTGACTCTTTTTCTATCATAAGGTATTTTCCTTTTTTATCCGTTATTATTCTTGCTCTCATATTCCTATACAGTCTCTTATAATTTTTCTAGAATTTTCAGAGCTTTTTTTGTTTTTCAATACCATTAATAAAGATTTTTTTCCCCCTTAGGCATGTCAGGACATTTACCCAACACAAAGGACTAACAGAATGATGAAACATGGGAATAATTTGTAGGTTATATCAGGAAGCGATTAGAAATAGAAGAAATGAAGGTAGCCAATACAGGAACAACAGAAGGAGAAGGAAGAGCTTGAAAATAGTGGGCACAGTAAGGAGTCGAGAGGCCAAGGCCAAGCAAATTAGAATAAATGACTGCGCGTTCCGAGGAGATAGAAGAGCATTCGAATAAAAGGTAATTTACATTACAGGTTAAATTTAAGATACGAGGATGGAAGGGACACAAGGGAAACTGAACAATATTAAAACGCAAGAGGGAGGCAGGAAGCACTCTATGATTAAACCAAATTATGGAAGAAATAACAGAACGGCTGATGCAGGGAAAATTATTAAAAAAGTTGTGTTCTAAAAGCTTCTGAAAGATTAATAAATGTCAAAATTTACCCTTACCCGATATTCTTTACATTTTTCGATAAATTGACAAATTATATGTGTAAATAGTCTGTAGTTGAATATCCGCTTCAAAAACTAACCTGTTCATAAGGTTGCTCGAAGTGTAGTACCTGTTTTAGTCTACCGATTAGGACTTGGGAGAATATTTTAAACAAAACAAAAGACTGATAATTTTCAATTTTATCTTTCCTCCCTTTTTGTAAATTGCAATAATGTCGGAATCTTTCCATATCCTACGGATTTTCCTGTTATTAATTAATATAGAGTTAATAACAATGGTAAACGAGTTTTTGCAGTTGTCACTATTAAATACTATTTAATCCTTCGCACTCGTTTTCACATTCCATCATCAACAAACTGCGCAAATACGTTCGGAACGTTAAATAATTGTTTCAATATCAAAAATTTTAATTTTCATTTTACATAAAGTTATTTGAAGTTTGGTTACTTCTTACTAGTACATTTTATTTGTTCGTTTAATATTTTGTCTTTAGACATTTTACCACTTCTATTACTTCTATTTCAATAAACGTTTATTCTTCTATTATTCATTCACTTTCTAAACCGTTATTGTTATCAGTTAGATAGTTTTTATATAGATAACAAAAGTAGTTTACCACGGTAGCATTAATATTTAATCTACGCTATATCTTTTTATTCGATTTTTATCTACCAAAAATTTGTATCAGCTTTGTTCTAGACATAGGTTGTTCCTTTTTATACCGTTTATATTTTTGGTAATCTCGAATATCTTATTATTTTTTCTTTTTATTCCTTACTAAATTACCTTAATTCGTACTTTTTATTAGTTTTTATAATAGATTTAATTCTATTTTTTTCCCCACATTTCATATTTATTTATTAATTAATCTTTGACTTTCCTTAATTTTACCTTTTATATCTTTTCGAATTACATAGTTTCGTTTTTAGTGTTTTTGAAATTACTAGTTTATTTGACGCTTTTTTAATTATTAAGTCAATTTTTTCCAGTCCTATCCAAATAATTCTAATTGTATTCAACTTAGCAATTCACTGAATATATAATACTATACTCCATGTTGTTCCCTAACCTTGGGCATATTGGTATTGGTTTATTGGTTTTAATTCTAACTTGTAATTTATTGGTCTATGATCTGAATGGAGGAGAAAATTTTGTGTTGCATCGAAATTTATTAAAATTATTGCGATAGTTTATTATTATGCAGTCCATCCGAATATTGCATTCTCCATCTGGGACAGCTGAAATCCACAATTTTCCGTTCTGTTTTTCAAAATAACTAGTTAAAATCTTACGGTTGTTTTGTGACAGAAGTTCGCCGTTTATTTTTACCTCTTTAGTTTCTTTTTTTGCAATTACGCGAGCCCATTATTTTATTGTCCCCTAATTTTTATTTTCCTCTTCAACTCTCCTCTTATTGTAATTTGGTGAGTACTGTTAAATTTTTGATTTCCTGTAATTTTACTTAGATTTTTATAAAAACTTATCACATTCGGATTCACCCGAAGAGACGTAGTTGGAAAATAAACCCGCATTACAATTATTGCGTTATTATTATCGACCTTAAATCTTGCAAGTGCTATTTTATCTGTCACTTATCAAAAAACCAAAATCTCTCTGTTCCTCATCGCTTCCCTTTCAACGTAATATTTTTACTGATTTTAATGCTAAGATATATTCTCCATATCTTCTCGCTAATCCCTTATATCTATCTTATTAGTATTAAAGGTTTCTTCTAATTACACAAAATTATCATTATTTATTAAGGTTCTCACATCTAAACTGGCGTCGTCTTTATCTTTAATCCACCTCTATTTGTAATGGTATTTGCTTTTCCTCATTTAAATTTTCCTCTATTTGAGTGGTTTGAGAGGTTAGATCTCATTCGTGCTTGGTAACCAGGCATAACTAGATGGTTGTTTTAGTTCCGCTTTATTTTTCATTTTTTTTTTTTTTTTTTTTTTTATTTAACCATGTTTTAATCGGAGGGTTGGAGTTATTCGTATCTGAACTACTAAAATTATTCATCAGTACTTATTTCCAACGCTTTTGTTGCTTCTGCTATTGTTGTTGTAAAATTGCATTATTATAACCCGCTGTGTTATTCTCTTCTCCTATGTTACGAGCTGATGCCTACTAGTTAAATTTATCCCTCTCCCTTTCTCCGTTATTTTGATATATCGTTTCTCTTCTTTGTTCTGCGCATAAGTTGTGTCTTGTCTTTATTATAGTCTTGTTGTTTGACTGCGAATAATAACTCTCGTACATACCGAGTTGTTATGCCTTCAATCACGAATACTTTTGTTGCTGCTGCTAAGCCTACATTGTTTGTGCCGTTATCTTTTTCTTTCTCGAATTTGTCACTAGGTCCGTCTTCCTTTCGGTATTATTTAATGTTCAGAATTACTGTCGACCTATTATATCGCTACGTAATTACAGCTTTTATGTCATATTCACTTATTTGTTCAGCTGACTTACTTGCTGGTAATTTCTGATTTTAGGATTTCCTTCTCTTCTAACGTCATACCGTGAATTACATTGTCTTTCGTTGAATATTAGTTTATTTTATTTACCTCTGTCTTTAGGCGATTACTTTCTTCTTTTAATTTAATCATTTCGTTTTCGTTCTTCAAACCCACCGACTTCTAGCATTGCCCTTTCGATTTTATTATTTGTTTCATCACACATCGATAAGATCGTTTTAATATTGTCGTAACAACTTCTTAATACCTTAAAAATTATAACATTTATATCTTGACTTAATGGAACGTAATGTTGTTTCACCGTAACTCTTATCACTCACTGCTGAACTATGTATTTGTTTTAATATTTTAATAAAATGCTTTTTTACAAAAAATAAATACCGACTTCAAGATTTATTATACAAATTTAAAGATGCACTAAAAAGTAAAAAATAATTACTCCCGATAAAATATATATATATCAGAGTGAT
Source organism: Icerya purchasi (assembly GCA_039619475.1). Lineage (NCBI taxonomy): Eukaryota > Metazoa > Arthropoda > Insecta > Hemiptera > Monophlebidae > Icerya > Icerya purchasi. The sequence continues at coordinate 290,471,632 of CM077115.1, read as the reverse complement.
ATAACACTTAAGTGGTGATATCGTAATTCTTATACAACATTTACTTTTTGAAGTTGGAATTAAATTCATGTTAGGAACAATTTAATCAACATTTAATGCAGTTTTTAATTATTCTTTTAATATGAATTTGATGCCAACTCCAAAAAATTAATGTTGTATAAGAATTACGATATCTCCTTAACTTATACCACTCTGATATATATATTTTATCGGGAGTAATTATTTTTTACTTTTTAGTGCATCTTTAAATTTGTATAATAAATCTTGAAGTCGGTATTTATTTTTTGTAAAAAAGCATTTTATTTTTTACTTTTTAGTGCATTTTTATTCAATTAAATTAAAACATTTTAATAAGAACAGATATTTCCACGATAAAAACACCAAAAGCTACATTTCCATGGTAATTTGGCAAATTTATAGTATTTTAAGTCAAAAATCTAATCCGACGGTGAAAACAATCATGAATGAAAAGCATCCAAAAAGCTCCAATCTCCCGCATTATTAAGGATAACTCAAAAACTATCGGTCAGATCTTGATCAAATTTAAATGGGACCACATGACAAACACTACCTTTCAACTAAAAGAAGAATCATCAAAATCGGTTCATCTAGAAGAAAGTTCTGTGGTAACACACATAAAAAAAAATAAATAAAAAAAAAAAAAAAAAAAATACAGTCGAATTGAATACCTCCTCCTTTTTTGAAGTCGGTTAAAAAACAAATAGATATTAGCGCGTTGCTGTTACTTTTGGAACAACCAAAAATGTTTAAGTTCATCAAATATCTCATTTTTTTTTTTTTTTTTTCGAGTATGTAACACAGAAAAAACATATAATGTTTAGCCTTTTTTTTTTTTTTTTTACTATTACAAATATATATTGTGCCGCATGAATTTTGCTATTTAGTTAAAGTTGCATCATGTTACATTTTAAAAATTCTTAAAAAAATTTATAATTAAAAATGTTATAACAAAGAAAGTAACATTACTTCGTTACTCCTTATAAACCAAGAATAAAAAGTCAAATAAGCGAACAGTAAATCATACTCGTTTGTAATCAATTTTTAAAAAATATTTTATAAACAATGTTTTGTTTTTTTTCCCCCGGTATATATGTAGATCAATAAATAAAAGTATAGAAATAAAGTAAAATGCGTATTTTTATAAAAACTTTTTTTCTTTTAATCTAATCTTAAAACAAAAAAATAAATATTATTTTAAAACTTTCATTTCAAATCTAATCACACGGTATTCTTCGAAAAAATAAATATTTTATAATTAAACAATATTTCGCAACAGATTATTTTTAAAAAAAGAAAAAAGGATGAATAGATAAAGCGTACAAGAAAGAGTAAGGAACAGATTTCAAATGATTTTAAACAAATTTAATTTTACAACTCGTTTTGCGAAGGAAGTAGTAGTTTGCGAAAGCAGTTTATTTTTATTTGATTTTTTTTTAATTGCTTATATTAGATTTATTTTTTTAAAAGAGTTTAAATAAAAAAAGAAATTTATAATATATATGTCGAAATGATAAAATACTAAAAAACACTCTTAAGGGAGCAAAATTAATAAAATACCGATATATATCCAAATCGCGGATATTAAATTGCTATAAATGCTCACATTTTTGTACTCGTTCAGTTTATTTTAATTTATAAATAATTTATTCCAGCTCAAATGGTGAACCAAATGTTTCACTCGAAGATGCAAACAATAGATAATTAGTTATTAACTTTATACATTTAAATTTTTATTCCGTAAAAATTAAACGCACCAGCTTTTGACAAGGACAACGTAAATTTTAATTTTATAAACTAATCATACTCATTTTGGTCGGCGTCAGTTTCCATTTTTAGATCGCTAATGCCGCTGATATTACAGTCGTTAATAGCGCCGCGAGTATCATCGTTAACAATTGACTCAATATTCTCAGTGACGCTTTGCACTTCATGTTCATCATCCGATGGCGATGATGATGAAGACGATGAACAAGAGCTGCACGACGATGACGAAGAGGAAACCGAAATAGCGTCATCTTCGACGTTACTGCCGTCGTTAGCGGACTTGATCCCAAGTTGTTTTATTGGCCCGTACAAAACCGTATTTACCGGCAAATAACGTAGTTCATCCGGCGTATAACTAAAATTCAAAACAAGAAACAGGAAAAGAGCGAGATAAAAAAAAACAAGTAGAAATAATAACAGTAGAAAAACAGAATTTTATTAAAACTTTTAAATTCACTTAAGCCTTGATTGTAATACTCGTAAGAATGCTTGCTTTATGAAAAACTAAAACGCTTATAATAACCATATCATTAAAAATTAATTAAATTCATTAGGATCACCACTTCTTGTATATATCTAATACACCGTTAGTTCTTATGTAATTTTGTTTTACAGGCATTTTTAGACAAATTATAATTCTAATTTCAAAAAAAAACTTCCGAAAATTTAGAATTTATAAAAAATAAATAAATAAATAAAAACAAATTTACAAGAAGACAATTACTACTTTCCAGACAGCGAGGAAGAAATGAAAGCATTTCAGCAACGAGCAATGATATTAAGAATTAAAAAATAATAACAAATCGGGAAAAACTGAGACACAAAGCAATACGAAATATAAAATAACGGTAGGTGTTGAATGCGAATAAAAAAATAATAGAACTAATCTGAAAGAACAAACCAAAAAATATAGAATTTGAGAAAAACGAAAAGTATCAATATACATCCGGTTTTCTTAATATTTTAATTCATAAGTAACAGCGATTATAGTGTATTTCCTAATGGCATGAGAAACCTAGAAATATTGTCACGAATGTGGATATATACTGAGATCCAGAGAAAAGAGTGATGCAACAAATCCGTTGTAAAATAACTTTAAGCATTCAAAAAAATCCATTTAATAATGCAAAAAATTCAGACGTTGAAATTTCTTTTAGACGTATTGAACGAAATAGTAATATGGCATAATGAACAAAATTATTACGGTCAAATTTGAGAGCCTAAAGGAAGAATTTCGATTAGACATATGTATATGTGTATATAGCATGCATCAGAAGATATCATAGGATCAAAACGAATAGGAAAAATATAAAGTATTATATTATGACGACTTCCTACAAGGAAGTTTAAAGAAGAACCTATTTTTTGTTTGTGTATTCTTTCAGATTTTCTCTCTTTTTAATATAATTTCGCTACCATTTCTTTTTTTTTCTTTTTTTTTTTTGTCATTATCTATTTTATAAATCTCGCATTTCTCTTTTCATTTCTTTAAACATTCTTCACATATCTTTTATATGTTTCCTGTTAACATTCACAAAACCAAAAAATTCAACTAGTTATTTTTTTTTTAATATTGTTTTTCGTATTTAATATGTTTTGCACTTTCCTTCGAAATTAAATATAGTTTAAATATTTTTATTTTTTTTATACTACCAAATTAATAAATAACTTTAATAAAAACATTCAATTCTACATACAAGTTAAATAATATTTTAAGCTTGAAATATATTCTCTCGACTATTCAAATACTTAGTTCTCAGTTGTAAAAATTGAAAAAAAAAAAAAAAAAACATTTATTATTTACAACGAAAAAAACTGATTTTGCATGATTCGTAACAATTCTCCGCATTATTTACTTTTCTGCACGTTTAATTAAAACTGATCATATATCTAGGAGGTGAACAATTTTTGACCGAAAATGCTTAGTTGGTTCTAGATTTTACTAAACAAAGGTAGCGCTGAAAGTTATGATGCTACCAGTAGCATTGTTTGCAAGTGATTTGCCTCGCTGTCGGCAATAATAATTCACATTTTAGCTAATCATCCGTTAGAAATTAAGTTAACATTTTATTTTATTTTTTTTTTAGTCTCCAAATAGTAACGAAATTCATACGCATTATTGTTTTATGAATTTGATCAACCGCATAATCCGAAACGTTAAAAAACGTAATCTTTTAATTTTCTAATTTATTTTTAAAAATACAGAAAATTTAATAATTTAATTCAAAGCTGACCAGACTTCATAAATATGAAACAATATTATACACACACATATATATATATAAAATGGGGAAAAACGAAAGGTAAAATAAAATTTTACGCAGGATCATTTTTACGGTATTAGAAAATTTGTAAAATGAACATAAAAGGGTAAAGCCGAAAAAGTGGAAACTTTTATAACTGCAATTTTTTTTCCTTTCCTGATTTTTAAAAGTGAATTCAGATAACAATAAAATTAGGAAAAATAATTATTGCAGCACGTATGCGATTGTGTTAAAAACGACTGACTAGTGTTCACGCTGCATTTATTTTAACAGTGCTACTAAAAATTTAATTATTTCATTTTTATTTAAATTTGAACATCTTGAATTTCTGTTATTTTTTCAGAAATGGTTAAATAATAACAAAAAAACAATGAACGAAGTATTCCTTTACTTTAAAAACTCGTTTCATTTCCTTCTACAAAATTTAGAACTTTTTTTGCCTCTGATACAGACTTTGTGTCCCGGAATACCTCCCTCCGCTATCACAACGAAGAAGACCAACCGAGAAATAAATGTGCTCTGCACCAGAAGAAAAATATCGACCAAATTAAAAAAAATATGCTGTTACAATCATTAAAATGTACATACGGCTTATAATGATCGCAATACTGGCCAGGTAAGATTGAAACCGGATAACTGCCGATTTTCGGACTTTGATCGGCAACTTTCTGAGTTTTCACTCGTGGATAATGTACAATGTAGGTTTGCAAATCTATAACACAACGACGATCTTCTTTTCGACTCTTATTCAAGGCCACATTCCAATTAGAAGCCGATTCCATTGCTCTTTTCTTTAAATCTTGCTTAGTGCCATCCGCCATTAATAGTTTATAACCTAATCCGTTGGCCCAAGCTGCATGCATAAATGATATATAATATTAAAAACAATTACAAATTTATCCGATAAAATAATATTTTACAAAATTTATTTATTAAAATCTAAATAAATGTAACAATATCTCCAAAGGAAGTTGTCTTTACTCTCTTGAGAAAGTCACAATTTTTGGTAAATATCACCTAAAATATATTAAAAAATATATTCATATATAATACACATGTATATATATATATAAAGTAAGGCAAATGCCATACCCCTGACAGAGCGTCAGAGCTTGTGAAGTTAAGGTTCACAATGTACTAAGCTCAACGGCTCCGATGAGAGTAGGGGAGTCGCCAGTTCCTTTTGCGGCATACACGCATATATAAAAAACTCAGCCCTTCTAGCCTGGCAAGGGGGAAGCCCCTTAACCACAGATTTTTTTTCTTCTAAAATTATTTTAGAAAAATTGTTTTCAATTGACTGCGTCATTCTTCTCCATCCTTTATAGTAGCTGGACACAACCACGAGACAAAAAAATGATTATACCCAGGGCTAAGAATGACGTAGTCATTAAAAATATATATACATATATGGGGAGTAAGCGCGCGCGCTCGTGTGTGTGTGTGTGTATCTGTTGATGCGGATATCTCCTTCTTTTGATGATAATGATAATATTTTTAAATGTTTTCACGGAAGCACTCGTCTCACAATGATCAAGCTTCACCCAAACCTCTCGATAGGTGGAGTTACCAATTATTTAAAATCGCGCCTACTTTCAGCCGCACTACAAGAACTAACAACGACGATATAACGGAATAAAGTTAAAGTTTGAAAAAACGACTCAAAAAAATGTGTTTATATAGACTGCCGAAAACTATTCCAACTTTAAAGAAAGTTCTCTCAATGCCAATTTTAATTTGGAATAATTAATCTCTTCTTCGACAAATAATTAATGTATTAGATTTACATATCCTGAAAAAACAAATAATAAAAATGAAACGTCGAACATACGCCCGGGCACTAGATCGATTTTAAGTGGGCAATAACGGTATACGAAAAATATGTAATTTTTTATCTTTCTGTGACAATAAAAATATCAACGCATCTACAGGCATCGCAAATAGCTACTCTGCTCTAATTTACTCCGAACAAAGCAACTGCTACTTCACACACCGTTATTGCACGTATGAGTTAGTCCAATTACATCAGATCTAACTTAACCGTTATTACACCAGATCTCGCACGAATTCACCCTTAAATTTGTTTAACCACCTTTAATAAATTATTTTACCAGTCATCATCGTTATTGTTAAATGTATTTAGATAATTCAGTTAACACGAATATTAACACTATCCGTATCAAAAAAATATTTTTCGTCCTTTCTTTAAATACTCCATTTTTCGCTATATTCTTCGTCATCTTTATCTCCCTGAAGTACCGTGATCAAGTGTTGTTTTTCGAATTATATCCATCTAGCGATTTGATGAGCAACATTTCGGTTTCTCATCTTTGACTTTTATTTGTACTAACAAGGTTTTAGTTTCCGTTCAGTTCACATGACACGCCCGAAATACTTCATCGCACGAAGGACAGAAATATCAAACAGTCGTTGATGCAACTCCACCACTGTGTATGCATTAGTTCGTTTCATCGCAGTCCGAGTATTCAGAGGAAACTTTTCAAGCACCGCATTTCGAAGCTATTTAGCCGTTTCCTTTTATTTAAGGTCCCCGTTCCTGCTGCACATAAAAGTACTGAAAATACAAGTTTTTTTACAGGCTTTATTTTAACACATTTATTAATGCATTGACGCTTCCATATCCTACTTAATTTGAACATATCAAATCGCTCTTTTCAGTGCTGTCCTTTATTTCCTTTTCTGAAACTCCTTTATTTTTAATCAACAATCTTAAACATATAAAACTATCTACTACTTTGTCTACAGAAAAGGTACTACCATCAAATTCTAATAATCTTCCTCTATCCAAGGCCATTATTTTAGTTTTTTTCTTATTTGTTTCAAGGTCGTATTCATGACTAACGCCTTGAATTTTTTCTAGTAGTAGCTACGTCTCTTCGAAATGGCTCCTAATCAATATTGGGAACTACATATTTGGTAATAGTCGTTGAGAGAATGTCCTCGGAGACGTATTGAAAAAGAAAAAAATATTTATGAGACAATTATTACACGATTTACAGATTATGATTACAAACCTTTTTGTTTAAATGATAATTCCTTCGCTTGTTTTTCTCTCATGTGTTTCCTTAGTTCTTCGTATTTGTCTGGGAAGTCAGTACACATTATATCCAAAACTTCGGAAGTTGGAACTGCCGTTATTCCTATTTAATAAATTTAAATTATTAAATAACAACGAATAATACATTCTTTTTTAAATTTGAAGTCGAAAAATTTCTTCTTATTTAATAATTTTGCAATTTAGAAAATGAAAAATTTGATAAAGTTATGAAAATTAATCATCATCATCAGCAAGCCACTCTGAAGAACAATTGTTGAAAAGTGTTCGCAGAAAAAGTAAGAAAATGGAATCAGTTCAAAGCCAAGAAGGTTAGAATTTTGTAATCAATTTTTGGATATGCTGGAGGAAGAAGACGTCGATTTGGATTGTTTTTTTTAGCGACGAGGCGCATTTCGATTTAAATGGTAACGTTAATAAACAAAACATGCGGTATTATGCTACTGAGAACCCTCGAATCGTTCACCCGGTACCCTTGCACTCCCCTCGTATCGCGGTATGGTGCGCAGTCAGTGCGAAAGCGATAATCGGTCCCTACTTCTTCGAGGAGGAGGACGGAGCGAATGTTACTGTGAACGGCGACCGCTACATCCAAATGTTAAACGAGTTTTTTCTACCGGAGCTCAGACGGAAGAGGATTGCATTATCTAAAACGTGGTTTCAACAAGACGGGGCCACACCACATATTCGTAACGATGTTTTGCGGTTATTAAGAGAGAAGTTTCAGGACCGCTTGATTTCGCGAAACTGTGAGCTGTTTTGGCCGCCGCGCAGTCCGGATTTAACACCGACAGATTTATACCTATGGGGGGCTACTTGAAAAGCAAGGTGTATGAGGGTAAACCAGCAACAACCGACGAAATGAAATTGGCCATTCAGAAGGAAATTGCGGCGATTAAAAAACCAACTCTTAAAAAAGTAATGCATAATTTTGAGGAAAGATTGCAACAATGTAAAAATCAAAATGGTGACTATTCATACGGAGTACTGTTCAAAACTAATAGTGTACAATAAATGGCGTTCTTTTTGACGTATTTCAACGTTTGTTTTATTTCCGTAAGTATATTAGTCTTTATTTGACGAGCATTTAAAATTCGGGATGTTCTTTTGGCCCACCCTATATTAAGGACGAAAGTAAATACGCGTGGTGCTTTTTTTAAATAACTCATGAAGCAGCAAGAAAAACGGTAAAAAAATTGAATAACTCAAAAAAAGATATTATGAAAGCTTTGAAAAAACTGTGTATATAGAACGATGGACGGCGTAGTAAATTATATATATATATCCGATAAACAGGAATATTCAGCCTGGTCAAAGCATTTTAAAATTTTACCGCATTTTTTAAATAATTTTCAACAGTATTTTCGCGCAATCTGGGGACTTTAATCTAGAAGAAAAATGTAATTTGAAATAATCATATCTAAGCAGTAAACTGATAACACGTTTCATTAACGTCGAAAGTTATAATAATTATAACAAAGTTATTTCGGTGGACCGATGCAATTAGTTAACTAAACAATAAGTAAAACAAGTAAAGGTAGGTCGCGAGAGCCTAGTTGATAGAGGGTTTGCCTTTCGTTAGGGTAGTTTTAAGTTCGATCCCAGGCAATGACATAAAAAGTATTACACAAATTAAATTAAAATATTCGCTAATAGTCATATGGAAGGCAATGACAAACCACCACGTATACCATCATATGCGCGCCAATTAGTATACAACGGACAAACACGGGAGGAGGACTGTATTTGTAGCGCGATAACAAACGGCTACAATCAGTTTCAAGTGTAGTCTTGCGTGTAGACATTCGTACTACATATAAACAATTACCATGAACGATACCTATTCTGTACGGCTAGGATGTACAAATAGGTAGTCATGATGCTCGAAGTGAGCAACACGACCGAAAAGAAATAATCACGGCAGACCTTAAATTATTTCACTATAGAAAATGAACGGATAAAAAACGAAAAATCCTTACACTCAACCAATTATGATTAAAATGAAATTGATTAAGCGCCTGTGGAACATGAATCTAAGTACAGAACAAAAAAATAATACATTTCTCACACTATACCACAGAAAAAAAAAAAAAAAAACACAAACTCATGGTGAAAAATACAATCGGTTACGCGCACCCGGTTTAATACCAAAACTTGAATTTTCAAATTCAACACATAGACTCAAGTCGGGCAATAATTGTGGCCTAACAAGTTTAAATTTACAGTCCCAAAGAAGAATTAAGAAAATAGAGATGGCCAGTACGAAAGAATTTTTTTGCTATTTAATTCAATATCGTTGGAGTATGACTTTAATTTTAAAATTCTCGGGGGTCTGTCCAGGTTATAGGACCCTCATGTTTTTTCTTCTATTTTGATTAGAAACAAAATGACAAAGATCGAAAAATGAAGCAAAATTTTTTTTGTAATACGTCATAGTTTGATAGAAGCAGGTTATGAAACTATTCAAAAGATCAAAAAAAAAAAAACAACAAAAATATTTTATACATATATAAATCAATAAGGAACGCGTATATGCAGATAAATATAGAAAGAAGCGTAAACTACCAATATCACGTTTTTGTTGTGTATCAAATAACGCTTATGTCAAGTTTTTGGAGCATTTTTATAGTTAATTATTTCATTGATTAATTTATTAAATAGAGCGATTTAATGATTTTCATTTTGCCTCATCGATGCATTATTTGCTTTAAATAAATAATAGTCCTATTAGTATTAATACCATTAATAAAAAATAATTACAAAGTGATATATAAATGTACGAACACACATATATATATATATACTTTTTTTTACCTAAATCACATAAACTTTCAGAAACAAGCCCACTATCGACCAAGTAAGCACGCTCTTCAGAATCGACAGGCCTCCTCTTAATGTCCGGATACTTTCGTTTAAACGATTTTACTCCCAAATAATGCGATATCTGTTCTTGTATCATATATAGTTCACCGCCCTGAATAGGCCATTGATATTCGGCAATCTGGTCAACTGTCATATCTTTGCTGTAAGGCAAACAAAAATTAAATATAATTATCGGTACTTTTTAATATTGTATATTTTTATATTTTAAATACGATGCAAAGAATATTTTTCTGTTCTAAATGTTTGTCTAAATTATTTCGGAATGCTTCGCTGTAACCCTGCGTGTCAAACGAACCGGGATTTTGTTGTTACGCGTTATAAAAAACAAATAAAGAATCATTTTAAAAATTCAGGTCAAACATGATACATTACATGCTGAGATTCTGAATATCCCACATGAAGTTTCAATAAAATCATTACTTTATTTTTTTTACGAATTCACTGTGTAGTTATCAAAATAAATAAATAATAATGTAAATAGATTGTACAATATTTTAAGATCCTTTTAATAGTACAATCGATCAGGGTACACTGGTACACTTATCTTTATAACCTTTCTGTAACACTAATAAATAATACGTTGGTAAAAAACGCTGGCCAATAATTTAAAATGAAATTTTCGTAACCATTATTTATCTATCAAAAAAAAAAAAAAGAAACAAACAAACCCTGAAAACATTTTCCCCGGCTTTAAAGATAAGGAAATGAAATTACACCAATATTTCTTAAAACTGGAGTATTAAAAATCAATAAAGAAATCGTTAATTTTATTTTTTGTAAACACATAAAAATACCATTATCACGAAATATCAAGCTAATTTTGAGGTTAATTAAACACATTTTTAAGTAGAACTACAAGAAATAAAACTACTGAACTTAACTTATTTCTATTATAAAAAATGTTGTTACATATATTCTTTAAATTTATTATCATTGTACGGTGGTAATATGGGTCGTCTATTATTTCGAAAATTTCCCCTTCCTCCTGTTAAAAAATTGACTGTTCGCATAAATATTACTAATTCTATATCCAATAACGGTTTAATGTAAAATACTTCAAACAAACAACTTTTTCACATATATGTACACTGGGTGACAGTTTCCTCCTTCCTGATTTTAAGTTGATTAATTTTTTTAATTTTTTTACTTCTTGTTTAAATAAGTTAGTGGTCTACATGTCTGTCAGTGTATTCAGGCATTATATTATACACTGGAATTTTACATCTAAATGAAAAGAGTTGCCATTTAATTCGGTGATTGCCGCTGGACTCAATTTGAAGGCGCTAACATTAGAATTATTCTTTTACTTTACTAAATAATCAGAAAAAGTTTTCCACTATCACGATAAGATAACAAACTTCCCAGTATATATATGAATAAATTATCGAAAATGTAACGGTTTTACTATAAGTAGCTTAAATATTTTGAACAAACTGATTCGATAACATTTGAAAAAGAAAAAATAAACAATGAAAAGATACAAAATGAACACTGCCAAAAAACGAATAAATTAATCATTAATAAAGATCAACAGAATTTTTTCTAATTCTACTACAATTTCTCTTCTCGGTCACTATTTAATGAACTCAACGCAAAAAAGGTGGTCCACGTAGCTTCCGAAATTACGAATAATCTGCGGCTCAAGTAATTTTAATATTTTTAAGAAAAACGCGTATTTTTTTACAAATTTTTCGATTAAATCATTTTCCGCACAATTCCCTTGATGCAATTGTAAAAAAGTATACATCACTCATTCGACGGTACAAAAGAATTTTTACAATGTTGATTCAGTATTTTACAAACGTTTCTCTCTTTTATAATATATCATATTTAGAAATACGAGGGACGTCCGGAAAGTAGTACCCGTTTGCGTCGTGCGGAACGCTGGTAAGTAGAGTAGCCGCCGGATAAGTACTAACATGTGTTCGATTGTATCCCAGCTGTCTGTGTGCAAAGTTACATCTCACTGGCATTAACTGTGTTGTTTCTGTGAGTGTTTATAATGTTCAAGAAAATAGAGAACGTCGTCTCAGTTGTGAAGCTGATTAGATTTCTCAACGCAAGAAATGTGCCACCCCTTGCGACATTCATCATCAATTGAAGGAGGTGTATGGAAACAATATTATGGATGAATCGACGCAAGGTCTGCTGTCTAGTGGCGTCATTAACCTCCACGACAATGCCCGGCCTCATACGGTTTGGATAACACAACTTGTGCAACAATTCAAATGGGAAACTTTCAACCATCCTCATCCTATAGTCCAGACTTAGCTCCTTCAGATTAGTATCTGTTTACGAAAACTTAAGAGAACTTTTTGGCAGGAAAGAAATTTGAAAGTGATGAAGAACTATAAAAGAAACTGCGACCACGTATCTCAATACACTGGCGGCGGAGGAATATGAAGCTGGGATACAAAAACTCGTGTCGCACGTTACGACAAATGCTTAAATTCGAGAGATGACTACGAGACAAGTAGTTTAAGGCATGTTATTTACAAATAAAACGTTAATATTTGTTAATGTGTACTATTTTTTTTTATATTCCAAAACGAGCACTACTTTCCGGATAAGCCTCGTATAAAGGAAATAATTGCAATTTTTACATAATTTCACAAAACGCAAAAACCGTTGGACGCATTTTAAAAATTTTACTTACAATATTTCATTACGCTGTGTTAACTAAGAGATCTAACTTGGGAAAGAATGAATAAGATCAAAAAACATTCAATCATTTAATTTCTTTTACATTCTAAATTTAGTAATTTCCTCGCCAATTTTAATTGCGTTATTTTATTAATCGTTTTTGGAACAGTTACTTTTTTTTTATTACTTTTATCGGATTATTATTTTCCGAACATTTTCCATTGTAACGCCATTTAAAAGATGGATGACTCTAACTTGCAGTGCACGTCGACTTGCTTAGAATCGGAAAGTTGTCGAAGTCGGCTCTAACCTGAATCCAGAGTTGAGGCAGTGCTTAGTTTTCAGTTATCGTTACAAATTAACTTTTAGAAACACAATATTAACAACTGGCGACTCGACATAGAATCAGAAATCGTATGCACTGCTTGCTACTAACATGGTAATAGGGGCATTTTACTAAACATGGTGGTTTTCTTTTCTTTCAGTGAACAACGCGCCAGCACACGGACACATAAACCAATGAAAACACACGAGAAAATTCAATAGTTTCGATATGAAATTCAGTATAGTATTCTGAAATATAACTCCTGCGGATGATGGTAAGAGGGAAGGAAATAAAAAATAGCTGCTAGATGAGTAATGCATGTAAACAGTTTTACTTATGTTGCAATAAACGATCTACTGATATTTGACAAAAAATAAACCGATTCTTTTAAATACCTTTTCCCAGAATTCAAAGTCGATCCGTTCAGATTAAACTGGTTCATTTTTTAACGTTTGTTTGACTACAATTCTAAGTCGAATTCTGTTTTATTGGCACATGTTTGTTGATCAGCAGCATTTGTATTGGGAAACACGATGATATGGTCTTTAGATGTTTTAATTACATCGTAGTCGTCGCAATAGCCTAGTTGCTAGAGCGCTTGACTTCCGATATGGAGGTTACGGGTTCGATCCCGAGCGACGACGAACTTATTACAAGAATTAAATAAATAAATAAATAATCGCTAGTAATCACGTGGAAGGCAATAGCAAACCACCACGTTCAACATCATATGCGAGCTAGGTCAGTACACAGCAGACCCACACGGGACTGCACTGGTAGCGCGATAACAAGCGGCTACTATCAGTTCCGAATGTAGTCTTGCGTGTGTACACCTGCGTTGCATATATAATTGCTTAGTATACAACCTGTATCGGTAGATCTAAAATGCACGAATAGGTTGTCCACCAACCGAATGGTTGAGGATATAATGATGAATTACATCGTCTGAAAGATGAGCAAAATTAGATTTGACTGTATTAAATTTTGCAATCGCTAAGACACAATGTTAATGGTCAATAGAAATCCCTAAATATGACAGGAGACTATCGGGATTATTGGACACGCGTGAGCAAAATTTCGAATATATTAATCAACGATATACTTTACATTGTTAACTATTCTTTCTGTAAAATAGCTTTTTCAATTTGCCGATAATTCCATTAACCGAACATACAGCTCGTTTTGTTTTCAAAAACCTAATTCTTAGCGTGTTTTATATTTTATTAGCTTTGTAGCTCATATTTGTATCTATGAAATTTAAGCATTCTTAACATTTTCTCTTTTATTAGAAATTTTGCTCACGCGTGTCCGATAATCCCGACAATCTCCTGTCATATTTAGGGATTTCTATTGACCATTAACTATTTTTTTCAACTGCATTTTCTCTACAATGTAATTGAAGCATCTAAAGACCACATCGTATTTCCAAATACAAACGCGGCCGATTATATGTTGTTGCCGCCTCAGAACGTAGAAGAATAAAATATATTCTTATTCGACAAAAATCTTTATACATCAACTTATTATCTTAAACAAAAGTTGGACAAATCTCATTAAACTCTTCAACAAATAGTTCCGTAGCAGATGACTACAATCCTACTATAATTACTGCGTTATTCAAGAGTTTGAAACAGCCTATAGGTGTGTATAATAAGTAGAAAATAATTTTTAACGGATTTAATCGCGCTAACTATAAGTAGCTTTCAGTATACTCGAAATAACAGAAACAGTTTATCACTTTATTCAAAAATCTGGCTGCAATTTTGAAAAAGTTAGCAAATGTTTCGCTTTAATGGAAATATTTTTTCAACTTTTTTCCTTTCACGTTAATTTTTTTAGTACAATAAGAGAGAGAGAGAGAGAGAGAAAAAAATTACGATGACTTGGCATGATTTAAAAAAGAAAAAAAAATACTTTTTAATAACCGAGAAGATTTGCCATTAAAATGCGCTTTTGTTAAAAAATAAAACAAATGAATAAAAATAAGAACGATTTTTCGACCAAGCAATAAGAATTAAAATTAGAGGAATCATATTTGCGCGATTCATTTTTCATGCTAATCAGTATTATAGATATTTTCTGGCTGTTTATTAGTTTAGTCAACTACATAACTCGCTTGCTTTGTACACACACACACACACACACACACACACACACACACACACACACACACATATATATATATATATATATATATATATATACATATATATATATATGTGTGTATGTGTATAATTGTAAACGTTTTAATTTCTTCAGTTTTTCTTTATTCTTGTCTTTAAAACGTTCGACTAGCAATATTAAATCATTTACAGTAATCCATACGCTAATAGTAACGTTAAACGTTTGTACCATTTTACCCATTTCACACCTATTGATTCCCAATATGTTTCCCTTCACGATACATTTGTTTAAATTATTTACTATAATACAACATTTTAACCGATGAAGTTAATATATAACTGCAATATGCTATCTCAACTGTAAATTATGTATCTAGAGTAAGGCTGGATTTTATTGGATAATATTTTATATGTGCAAAATAATATTTAAATGAAAACATGTATAAATTTTACATAATATATTCAATTTAATTTTTAAGGGTATGGTAGAAATTTACGTTTTTCTGGTTTAAAAGTTTTTTTTTTTTTAATGCATCGTACTAAATAATATGTTAGGAGTTATAAACGTGTAACTAAACACAATATTAATTAGCACGGTCTAAAAATATAAAAACCGAATAGCCGTGGTGGTTAGAAAAAAACAAATTTTAGAAATGAAAAATAAATCAGAGCATCAAAATAATACACCCTTGACTTCTGAAATAAAAATCTAATCACATTAATAATTTCTTTTAAAATTTCAATCGTAACTTACCTCTCTAGTTCGCTAAGCTCTACCCTTTTTTTCGTTTTTTGACTTTCGGTTGTCGCTCCACTGCATTCGTCTTCTTCTACTCCTTCTAAAAAAAATGAAATAATTTAGCTCAATATGAACTATTTAAATTATTTACTAGCTCATTTTTAATCAAGTGTAATAATTCCACTTATTATTACAACTTGAATACTGATTTTCGAAAATTTCAACTATTACATTTAAAATAATACGATTTTTTTCACAGCTAGTCTTTTTTTTTTTTTAGTTTTTTTTTTCGTTTTTAATAAAAAAATTATAATCGCACGAGCAGTATTAAATTCTCACGTACCATTTAGTATTGAAACGTTTTTGGAAATCTTCAATTTTTGTTAGCCAATTTTAAAAACACATATACAAATTTACAACATACGATCACTATCAGTAATCATTGCGACAAAGAGTTTACTTATTCTTAACTCGGATTTCAAATGCAGTTTTTCTTAACTTCTTGCGTTAAATTTAATTATTAAATAAAATAGCGGTGTACGTATGGTGAAAATAACTGTATTAAGATTTCCCCGAATATTCAAATTTTATATTAATATTTTCACTACTGGCGTCGAGAATTCTGAGGTTAAGCCTTTATAATGCATTAAAGTCTCAACAATGCTGCAAAAAGCGGAGTGTAGTTCTTTTCTCGGGACAGCCCTTATTTTTTCAGATTTCTTTCGTTCCTAATTCGAGCTAAAAGGGCCATTAAAATTATGATTATTAACATTTTGAATTTCAATAAAGTTAAATAAACTCCCAACTTGTTAACTGAAAAATAAAAATTAATCACGATCCATTTTTTGACTATTTCCATTACTATTTATCGTCAGTTTAGTAATTTTGTTTACAAACAAGCGAACTAGAATTGATGTAAGTTTTTTTTTATTTCGAACATTATTATCATTATCACTGTTACTACTATTAATATTATAATCACACCATTTTATAATGTATAAAGTCATCTTAATTTTGTATTTTTAATCATTCGCCTGCACAATACAAAATATTCGAATTTTTCGTTATGTACAAAATTAAACCGTTAATGTAATAATTATATGGTTTTCCATATCATTTAACATATGTTTTCTTTGATGTATACAAAGTCGCTTTGATTTTGTCATTTTTAGTTACCAGCTTGTGTATAGTACATATTACACTCAGTTGTTTCATTAAGCATAATCCAACCGTTACTGCAATAACCATATTTTTTTTTGTTTCATAATTATATATTTTTTATTCCACGTGCTTAAAAGCGCATTCGTGGATTCATTTTGCAATAATAATAACAAAATTATTATTAATATTATTATTATTGTGTTCTTTATTTTTAATTAAAATAAATGTAACCTATAAAGCCACTACTTTTGTGCGTTAAAAGGGCTATAAAGCTCAGACTAAAATTATAATCGAGTGACTGATTTTTGTTTACAAATAAATTTTTACTTTTTCCTGTTTTTTTTTTGTTTTTTTTTTAAATAAAATTAATTTTAGTTTCAAAGATACCTCTCATACTCACATGGTGACAACGAATTTCTTCTACTGTTTAAAATACTTCGGCGCAGCGATACATTTTTTGTTTTTCATTACGTACATGTATCATGCATACATAAGAGAAATAGTTTTTAAGTAAACAGATAAACGTCATTCGATAGTTCTGTTAGAGAGTTGCGTCATTACGCATTATTTTTGTTAACAGAATAGAAACGTACGGTAGCGGTTCTTTACCCTTTTTGCGTTACAGATATTCTTAACAGATTATTTTCATGTAGCCATCCGAATATTATTAAATGGTGTAAAATTAAATTTCTTGGAAATAAATTACAATACACATTGAGAGCAGTCTTTAAAATTTTTTCATTGAAATATCTAATTCGGAGAGTAGGCAAAAATAAATAAATATATACACTTCCTTAATATATTTATTATTAGCATTTTCGATACTACTATATTGTGTGTGTGTGTGTGTGTATGGAATCAAAATATGGACATTTAGAAGGAATAATTTTAAAAATACCGCAATTTTTCGAGTAAAATACCAGGCGGATACTACAAAAATTAGAAGGAGCAAAGTATGCATTATGTGAAACAAAAAGTGATTATAAAGATGGTTTTTAATAAAATAGAGAAAATTTAAAACAGTTCGAAAAACTCGAACACTTTATTAGCCAACAGGTGTGCAAGTTGAGATTGGATAAAATATTCAATGAGATAATTAAAATCACTGTACGCAAAATAAAACGGCATGAGAGTGACTCGGAATTGCCTCGCTTTATCATAATTGTAACAAAGCTAATCAAGGAATGTAAACTTCTATGTTAATTTTTTTTTTTTATACGCGTAATTCACAATTTTCGTTGGGTTATATATCAAAAAAAAGGTTTGTCACGTTGACCTATTCTATAAAATAAAATAAATATTAACAAATAGCTATGGTCTTATCTATATTGACCTATTCTGTGTTCCAGCGTTACAATTTTAAACAACAGTCAGTTTACTCGCATTGTTCCAAAATTAATGGACGAACTGACGAATAAGTAAGTTTTTTTTAATCTTTAAATTACCCTTTTTCAGAAATTGGATATTTTACAAGTTCAGAACTTTGAATTACTAAAATCGAGCAGGAAACCTTCATTCACACGGTGCAACATGAAATACCCTTCCTTCACCTCACTGATTTAAAGTATTATGATATAATGAAGTATTAATTGAAACTAGAGGTCCTCCTCGCGTCTGACATGTCGAAAGAAAATAAAACAGAAAAAAAGAAAAAAACATTTTTAATGATATCGCATTTCGATAAGAATCTCTCAAACAGAAAAATAAGAGCCGATTATTTATCGAATCGCTCGTTTAGATTATAAGAACTCTTTTCGTTGCGTTACTTCTTTTTCAAATGTTTACTCTAATTCTGATTAACTACCGTTTAAAACATTTATAACATATCCGCATAGACAAAAAGGAATGAAAACAAACAGAATTACACACTATTTGTTATCGTTATTATTAGAGAGTTCATACACCACAGAGGCTTCATTTAACTATTTCAACGAATTTTATCCCGTTTTTGATAACTGTTTAATTTTTTTCCCGAAAATTACAGTTTTACGCATGGATCAATGTAGAGAGGTTCCGAAAACCTAAGACAATGTCGGTGATTCGATCGAAAAAAAACAAAAAAAAAACATGTTTCACCCCCCCCCCCCCAAAACATTAAAAAATTTACCCGGTTTGGATTAAAAATACATAACACGCTGTGTCCCGTGCAATTAAGATTATAATAGTAGTCTTTGATAAATAACGTTTTTTCCTAATCGTTTGATATTTCAATTGCTCCCTGTTGCAGAAGAATTATTATATCGGTAAGACTAGACTGAATGCCGTGTCGTGGTAACTTTCAGCAGTCCGAAAGAGAATGTTATTAGTTCGGTATTTCGGTACCTATATATTCGTTTATACTTGCGATACTCATTTCGCATCAACTTATATCGAATATAATTAATTAGAAGCATGAAAGACACTGGGAGCGTATTCGATGAACAAAGGAAAGGAATAAAGCAGCGAGAATATTCGCGCCAATAGTAAAGTATACAAACATTACGTACCGACTACGTTTACGCTAGGAGCTGCCGGTTGACTAGATTGCCCGTTATCGGCGCTCATCCGAGTTTCATCGTCGAACGAACACAACGTTGGCGGTAAATTTCGAATTTCCTCCTCTAGCTTTTTCTTTTCTTCCTGCAATTTCAGTTTCTTCTCTTTCAGACGTTTCTGCCGTTCTTCGGCCTTCTGCTTTTGCCTCAATCTCTTCTGCTTGGCCAGTTCATTTCGCTCTTTTAATCGCTGCTTTCTCATCTCCATCTTCCGTTCTTTTTCCAATTCTTTCTTCACTCGTTCTTCTTCTAGCCGCGTAATTTCCTCCATTTCTAAAACCGGATCAACCGGATCCGGTTCCGGTTCGGTAACATCGATCTTACGTTTTCGACCTCGTTTACCTAAAAAAAAAAAAAAACAAAAAAAAAAACAAAAAAAAATAAACGTTTTTGCAATATTACAAAGTCAAAAAAAATAATTTAAAAGTAAATATACATAAAACACACACGCGCGCGCGCGCACACCCATTACAAAAACACGATTAAAAAATAGAAAAAATACGTGTTGTTTAAACACGTTTTTCATTAGAAAATACTACCAACCGGAATGCCAAAAAAAATAAAATAAAATAACATAACGTAAAAAATAATAATAATAAAACGAGAAGAAGAAAGATGACGGGACCAGCGAAGCGAAATAAAATGTGCCCCAAAAATTATCCGATCAATTGAAATAATTCCGGATTAAAAAGCTTCGTGTGTCGTAGTTGTCATCGTCGTTTTAAAGCAATTATATTACGTTAAAAATAAACGACTGCAACAGAGAGAGAGAGAATGATAGTTGATAAGATGCAGATGGGGTATTAAGAACGGGGTTAACGGGGTACGCGTCGTGCGGGGTTAGGTATTTACGTAGAGAGAGCCGATTAATAATAACAACGAACAGCAGCAACAGCAGCAACAGCGGAGTGACTACAATAACAGACAAGACAGACCATTAAAAATGAACCAGAGACGACGACACATTAGCTGGCACACGGTTTAAAAACATTCACATCGCGCCGTTAACATCGACTCAGCTCTCATCTTCGCATGCCGTACCACCGTGTATAGTTCTCGCATTCTGATAGAATTAGCCGACTCCTCGGCCGTTATCGTTCAGTTCATTCTTCCGTGCGACAGAATTTATCATTTGAAATCAAACGAAATTTCACAAACAGAATAATGTACTCTACACGAGCACATGTGCGCCTACTCGAACGAGCGCTGAAATAATTCTTCCGATTCCGCAAGTACGCAATACGCACCTTCCGTACAATACAATATACTCGATAGCATAATATAGTGTACACAGGACGCGCGACGACGTTGTTATCTTTACAGAAAGCGAAGACGATGAAATTGCAATTCTTCGCACAGACAACTGACTCGATACCGCTGCTGTTACCGATGAATTAAACGTCGAAACTTACCATCGACAACTAAAAGCGCGCACACTTAGGACACTCCGTGGCGCAAATTATTTCGCACGATCCGGGACTTTTTTCTTCGTTTCTTCTCTTTCTTTAGAAAGCATAAATTTTCAAACGCTATTCGACATGATCGCTCGAGAGAACGGCCAGCGCTAATTAAAACACGCGCGGCCTCGTCACAATGTGTAACAGAATTTACCTGAAAATATGCACACCACGCCTAGCCTCGTACATAAAGGCGAACTTTTCATCGCGTCGTTCACACATAGGCTTCAGCATTGCATGGAAGTCGGATATATAAATAGCGTTCACCTCAAAATGAACGGTCGTCGAGGGGCTACAAATTTATAACTCACATAACACGTTTCCATTAATTAGACCACGTGTAGCAGATCTAAAAACGATTAAAATTTACCCTGCCTAGTCTATAAGCCGGTGCTGCACATTGCCGCCAAATGTCCTATTGTAGAAAAACTAGCAGAAACCAGAACGATATCAAATAAAAAGTTATTAAAATCTCTTAATAGCCGAATGGTAATTTATTAACTTCACAATACGTACACCAGTGTAACGTAGAATGTTCTCGGTTGTGTGTGCGTGCGCGTTTTACACCCACATCGAAAATATAAGTAATTTTCTTTCATTTATAACGCACTACATATATAATTTTTTGCTTTTAGATGAGTGAAGGAGGAATAAAATAAAATAAAAAGTATGCGACTAAAAAACATATCAATAGTAAAAGATAGAAAAATATGATCTCTTTTCAGAAGAGTATTGTATAAATTGCGTGATCTGAATCGCTTTCAAATGGAGCAGTTTCCGTACTATTAAATTTTATAATCTTGTTTTCGTTATTCTTATTCTGAAATTTTTCCCGTTCCTTTTATTTTTCTTTTCACTTTAGGTTTCTACTTTATATTCCCTTTGGACGCTAAAAATTCGCGTTTTTCGATATCGTCTTTCTTACTTTACCGCTTCCAGTAATAGTAGTAGAGTAGTACGGTGTATTCATTTTATCGAAAATATAAAAAAAAAAATAAATAAAACCGAAAAGATTTTAAAAATTGCACAAAAAACTGAAATTGAAAGAGCGCAAACATATAGAGCAGCGCGTTTTCCAAAAACAAACGCAACTGTGTTTAATAATAACGTGAAAATATAAAAATCTTGTTCGTTTCAGAAAGTACGTGCTTCGTCTTTGTCACAAGACTTCTTCAAAAAAAAAAAAAGAAATTTAACAGAAATCACGAATTGCTGCTATTTCTAATAGAAATATTTATCCTTTGAATATTAGATGTTCATATTTTTATGAGAAAAAAAAAAAATACCGCTACTGAGTAAAATTATCATCGTTGCTAATACTCGTAATTCTAATTTTTTGGTAATAACCTGTCACAGTTTTCTACTACTTATGTATATATACAAGAATAGAACTTTCTAAATACCAATATGTGTGTGTGTTTGTATGTGCTGTGTATGCACACATACAGTAAGACATACTACTACTCCTCGCGAATCCTCACAAAGAATTAATAAGATAAATCTATTAATTTTTTTTTTTTTTATCGTTTAAATCGAAGCAAAATCTTTAACACATTTAACCGATAATATTTTTAGTAGAAACTATATAAAAAATTGGAATTAAGCTTTTCATTTTTTTTTCATTTGACAGTTAATACCACGTTATGCTTCGATACGTTGCTGGCAAATTATCGTTCTATTATTTAATTAGAACAGATATACGTACGCCATAATGCGTCAACAAATCTGTTAATACATTGGGCGCCATAATAAGTTTACCGAAAGTATACATACATACATATACATATATCTTAAACAGATTAAATAAAAGTATTTCAAAATACAAAAAAAAAAAAAAACAGTTTTAAGGACGATCGTTGGATATACAAACTTTTTAACAACGAAAAATATTTCAAAAAAAACAAAAAAGAAACCGATATTAAACGATCGATTCTTTTCCTCTTTGTTCAACTATTAGCTAACATGATGTAAAAAAAAAAGACACGCAAAGTAACTATACTAAAATTGTCGACAATTTATTAGTGAACCGATTTCTAAAGATCATTAAGTGGTTTGCGATTTTAGCAGAAATGTACAGTACATAAAAAAATGTTTATATTATACATAAAATCGATTCCATCTAGTTGAAATACATTGGAGCGATAACGATTTGATTCTAATAAGCGAGTGTCTTAATTAAGCGGTATACTGATTTAGAGCATAAAAAAAAGTTTAAAACGTTGGCTACTTATTTCATTTAACTTTTTTAAATGAAATCAACCAAAAAACAAATTTTTAAAAAGAAAAATTTCAGTTTGTCCCGAATTATAAAAGAAAAAAAAAAAACAAAAAACATTTCACTTGATTTAAAAAAAAAATTAAAATAATGGTTGTATTCGGTTATGCTACTGATTATTCTTTAGAAATGTATACAGTTGCATTAGTGACTACTGTTAGACGAAATCGCTGCATATTTCTGGTACAACCAAACTATCTTCGTTTCTATATAGAATAAAATATTGTTTTAAAACCGCGATAATACTGATTATAAATTATTTCTTCTAATTCCGGTTCTTCTTCATCGTTATCGTCTTAGTTTTCTCGAACTACTAAACATATACTAACCATAGGGTAAATATAATTAGACAGTTGACTATTTTTTGGAAAATAGACAGGTAGAGGGAAAAGAGGGGAGTAGAGAACAGAGGGAAAAAAGGTATATACGAATATATATGTATGTACCAGGGTAGTATATGTAAATTATGAATCTATGAACATATTGAAATTAATTTGTAAGAATAATGAGATAATTAATTTGTAAGAATAATGAGATAATTAATTTGTAAGAATAATGAGATAATTAATTTGTAAGAATAATGAGATATTATAAGAGTAAACTAATGGTTCTTCTTTTTTTTTTAGTAAAATATGTAGATCTTGTTTCATTTTGTTTCAAATCGGTTTCTTAATTTTCAGGCCAGATTAAATTTTATTTTATTTATTCATTAAATTTTTATCTTTACTTATTTTATTCTTTTAATTTGTATTTACTTTTTGTTTTATTTATTTTCGCGTTTATTATACACTTAATTCGGGGATGTTATTTGTATCTTTATATTATATATTGTATACTTCATGTAAATTTGTGTAGTTTAAGTTTTGTTTCCACTACTCACGTTGCGTAGCGCATTTGTGGAATTTTTGCAACAGTAATAGTAATTATTATAAATTAATTAATAAAGAATTGAAAAAAAATAATAATTTTTGTTTCAGGAAAGATATTTTCCAAATCTTTATTTTTATCAAAACAATCGAAGTTGTTATAAATGCCTTCAATTGTATCGATTTCGCGTCGAATAGTTTTTATTATTTCTCTGCCCAGATTTTTTAATCCAACATATTCAACAAAATTTTAAATAGTATGAATTAAAACTGTTTGATGTCGGATGAAGAAAAATATAGTTAACCTAAATTATTAACCTGACTGTCCCAGTCACATCCTAAACGGAGTTTTAAATGTACGATATAAAATGTATATATACTTCATTTACTTCTGATCTCAACTAATCGGACCATTTAAGCGACAATAATCCTATCAAGCGGAATTGATTGTATATGTACATATACAAACATAATGTCAGCCGAAAACAGCGTTTAAGTAAGACAAACCTTGGTGAAATAATAAAATCGAAAAAAATTATAAAAATACGTGGACTAGTACCGAAAATCTTTGAACAGAAATATGGAAAATTTTACGGTGCACGCTTATAACAAGCGGCTGCTATCAGTTCCGAATGTAGTCTTCTTGCGTGTGTACACATTCGTACTGTATATAAACAATTGCCTGGTACACAACCTATAACTCGGTACAGCTAAAAGTGTACGAATAGGTTGCGCCAACACGCTATGTAGCGTACGGCACCTAAAGAAAGAAGAAGACGCTTGGAAGATTAAAACTTTTTTTCGCGTACTGTTATAATGTTATTTGTCGGTATCTATGGGTGAAATTTGAAAAAAAACTGAGCAAACGAACAAATACGCTGGGCAACAATATATGACGATCAAATTTGGCTGGAAGCTTTTTAAACCAAAAAAAGGAAAGAGTGTGACGGCCAAAAAAGGCGCAAAGGTTTCAAAAATAAAAAATACGGAACGTTCTAAAAAAATAAAGTAAAAATAACTATAAATACATCAAGTTTTACGATCGAATAATTTAATATCTGAACAATTTTGAATAAAGTTTTTCTTTTTTAATGTTGCTTAAAGTGTTCAGTTTTGCGAAGACTTTGATTTTTTCTTTTATTTTAAAATTACCGAATAAATTTAACTTAACCTTTAAGGTGTACATAATATGTTTTAATTGAATTTTATATTTTTTAATTTGCTATTTAATACGTATTTCGGTTTTAAAATTGTTTTTTTTTTATATGTACAATCATTATATATCGTATTCGTTTTTGACGCTGATATCTTACAAAAATAAAACATATCGGGGTTCTGTACCAGTTTTTTTTTTTTTTGTTTTTTGTTTGTTTTTTATTTCACAAACATTAAAGTTCATTCTTACTTTACTTCTAACAACGACAAGCTATGAATAAGTTAATATCTCTATATTACTTTAATATAAAAATAAACCGAAATTTCTGTTTTCGTTAATGGAGTTATAATATATAATATACGAGTATGTGTGTATATAACGAACAAAATCTAATAGAATAGACTTGTTTAAACTGATTGTCGCATAATTTTAGATTTCTATTTTTGGAATAATTTTGAATTTTAAACACCGTAAACAGAAAATGAAAACACTGTATAATAACTTGCCAAAGAGATATTTTAAATTCAAGAAGCTGCGAAGTAAATGAAAAAAAAAGTTTACGACTGAAGTTACAACCAATATAATAAATACAAAACATATTAAATCGTAAGAATTTATTTAAATTATAAAAATATAATAAAACATCGACTCCATATTCATGCGCTATATATACATATATATATCAATACGGATTGCTGATCCGAAAATGGTCGATGTTTTATTACATTTTCATAATTTAAATAAATTCCTACGAGTTAATGTGTTTTGTATTTCGTTTAGGATTAATGTTCTCGCATATAGAATAGGACGGAAAATTATATAATTAAAATTACAATTATCGATTAAAATATTGAATAATTTTTAAGTTATTTTCATAAACATATATTAAATTATATAAAAATGAATAGTAATTATTTATTAAGGGCAATAGCACAGAAGTAATAATAATAAAAAAGACTAATAAGATGCAAAATAAACGGACAATTGAGTTTATAAAAAGTTCAAATATTTTTTTATTACGGTTTTTATTCTAGAAATGATATCGGTTTTAAGAAATGAAACGTAATTTCAAGAATTCTATTATTTCAACGTTTTAACTCGTTATTCGATCAATTTAATAATAACTTTTACGGAAATAAGAAAAAAACAACACTCGCAAAACTGATAACCACGAAATAAAAAAAAATCTTTTCAAATTCCTACATCATCTAAATGTTTTTGGTATTATAAAACCGTCTAAAAGGAAAATACATCAACCCTTTTTCGTTCATAATGTTGAAAATTACAACGAGCTGTTAAACCTTGTGCCATCGATATTGGAGAGGATTGCATCAGTTTGTTTAGTTTTTGATACTGTCTAAGCATTTAAAACAATCCGGGTTTTTACAGCAGCTGTATTCACATTTTTTTATTTAATCTCTCGAATTTTCCGTTATTATCGTAAATATAATGACGAATAAAAATATGCTGATTTTCATTGCACTTCTAACTTCGTTTAACATCAAATATACATACATGAGTTACACTTTTACATTGGAAAATAATTTCATATTTTTTATTTAAATCATCAAAAATAACGTTTTTTCGAATCTTTTTTAAATTGAAAACCCGCTCTAATAGAAATATGAAATAATAAGAAATGCCTCCTTGTATAATAATCTAACAGCAAAAAAACAAAAAAAAAGATGCATTTAAGCGCTTAACAAACCACGTCGTATATAATAGTTGTCCATTTTATAGAGAAGAACAGGTTTAAAATGTGGAGAATTAAATCTGTCATCGTAGTCGAACAGTAAACACAATTAAACAAGATTAATGCGAAATAATCCTAACAGAAGCCGAACTACAATGTAAGAAAATATTCTAGTTGCTGTACGTTCATCATTTTGTGTTTTAGAAGCGTATCTTTTTGAATCGTTTCTATTAAAAAATGAATAGGACTGCATCACGTTTGCCATAAAAAAAACATGTATAACAGAGAAACGTAAAAGAGATTAAAAAATGTCTTTTCAAATGTATTACCTTTAACCGGCGTCACCGGCGGCTGTTCAAGAGTACTGCGCTCGGCTTTTACGAATTGATTATATTCGTTTTCCGGAGTTTGTTCGAATGACTGTTCACTTATGTCGAATAACGGAATCGGAAACATGAAATGGCCATGCGGTTGATGTTGCTCTTCCGGAACAGCGTCGGATGAAGCGACTTTCGCATTGGTGCCGGTATACGCTTCGGTGTTGTTACTCGATTCGGTCGTACTGACGGCTTGACTGCTAGCGAACCGTTTAAAGTTGCTCTCCATGAACGACTGAGTCGATGCGACGAAGCTGGCAAGAGCCGGCGGAATCGAGTCGCGCGACATGTTCAAATATTCCTTCATCAATTGTTCATTTCGAGCGTTGACCAATGTTTTTGGCGGTCTTCCTCTTCGTCCGGTACCGCGAATTCGTATCTTTCCGCGAGCGGTAATGTAAGTCGTTGCCGTAGGCGGGAAAACCGGAGGAATGTTTCCGTCGAAAAATTGCGGTAACGATATCGGTGGCTGCTGCTGGTCCGAGGACATGTTAACGGCAGCCATAGCAACGTTGGACGTCTTAACGTCCGGCGTTACCGTTTCGCTTGCGCCAGCACCGGCAGAACCGGAATTATTACCGCCGCCGCTGGCGGCGCTATTATCAATGCCGGCAGACTGTTTCTGTTTGCGCTGTTCCGAAATGGCGATCTTCTTTCGTATTTCCGACTTAACGTCAACCGACGATTTGACCGGAGTGGAACTCGGAAGCGGAACTATTTGCACGTCTGTCGTATTTGCAGTTTCAGAGCCGGACGAGTTACCGATAAAATGTCTGCCTAATCCGGGGGAACCGTGCGCTGGCGGAGGAAGCGGCGGAAGAACGGGCTGAGGTTTAAACGCGGACGGATTAGCGGGAATCGTCGAAGGTACTATCGGAGCGGTAGTAGGAATTGACGACTTATTAATAAACTTAGACGATATACTGTCTTTAGAACAAAACGGCAGGGAGTACAAACTTTGGAACTGCGAAATAGCATCCCATTTCATCGGCGAAGTTGGCGAACTGGTAAACATTGGCGCAGTCGGCGAACTTGAAAACATCGGCGATTGCGCGGTAGTACAAATCGACTTCGGAGGAAACAACGCCGCAGGACTACTGCTGCTGGTGGCGGAGGTCGCGCTTGTCGACTTACCGTTCAACGCTGCCAGTTCTGGTTCCGATTGTAAAATTGGAGTTATCGTGACGTTCGATTCTTTTAGCAGTCGTTCCACACGCAACATTTCCGGAGTGGACCAAGGTTGATTTTGGGACAGTTGGTGCTGTAGAGCCTGTTGCTGATCACTGTAACGCGAAGTTGAGCCGGATACGACGTCGGCGGGTAGTTTCTTTATTTTTAAACCGTCTAAAATGTACCGCTTGTTGGGAGACTTTAACGAGTCGAAATTCGCGGTTTTCTCGTCCGATTTCACGTGTAATATTAACGGATGTACTCGATCGGACGAATCGTGCGATTTTTCTTTACGTTTCGTGCCGGACGATTTCGAACTGATACCAGCAGTAGGAGCATTAGTAGCGGGAGGTCTAGCGTGAGGTAGTGAATAATCGAGAGCACTCGGCGCTAACGTTTCACCTTTGTTACGTACCTGTTTTTTCTCTTCTACTTTACCGTTTGCGGCATTATCGCTAACATTATCGCGCGTTACACTCGAATTACTATTATCGCGCGTATTGGAAATTTCCGACGGCGGTTGTTCTTTTTTAGCAGTTTTAATCGAAACGCAATCACCTTGAACAGACAAATGAAGTTTCAACGATTTCTCCTTCTCCGCCACAATGGTATTTCCCGGTGGTGCGCTTGCACCGTTATCGGTGGAAGAGGAAGAAGACTTCGCATTGCTACGGATATCTTCCACGTGGCTAATGATTTTCTCGTCGACATTATCCTTCGCCGATGATTCCGCACGATCTACGTTGCAAATGTTAATAATATCGTCAGTAGTATTCGCAGAATTCGACAGATAGACATTATCGACAGTATCTGCCTGTTTGTCTGTTTCATTACAAACATCTGATATGGCATCGGCTAATTTATCGCCGATAGCGACATCGTCGTCGACCGTATTAACAGTTGTTTCCGCTGCGTCTTCAGGACAGGACGATGGCGCATCCGGTTCGCTAGTTGTTTGATGCGATACATCGTCAGTGGCAGAAATTCCGGTTTCGGTAGCGCCATTACCTTCGACCAGTGTACGGGTTCTGGATCTTTTCGAACCATTTTCCTCTTTCACTTTATTTAATCGAGTCGAAATTGTACGTTTTATCGTTCGCGGTATTTTCGATTTATCGCCGGCGACTGAAGTTACGCTAGGTATTGATCCTAGGTGAACTCTAATTTCGGCCAACGGCTCGTCCACGTTAATTGTACACACCTGTTGCTGTTGTTTAACCGGTATAAGGGCGGGAATTTTTTTCGAACTTTTTTTATTCAACGACAATTTTACTCTTTCAATCGGCTCTTGATCGCTACCGACAGACTCTTCTCTGTGATCGACCGCTTCTTCCGCAACATCGATTCTTTTCTTCCGTTTCTTAGGCGCCGGTTCCGCGTCAACAGTCACTGCGTCATTCTCTTCTTTCTGCTTATCGTCGGCTTCTTCTTTCGCAACACCGACTTTTCCACCGTCAGCGTCAATCTTTTTCCGACGTTTTTTCGGTTGCGACTCTCCGATCACTGATCCGTCTTCTTTCGGTTTACCGACAGTAACTTCCTCTTTTAAATCGTCGGCGGACGATTCGATTCCGTCGACGATATCCATTTTTTTCCGGCGTTTTTTCAACGGCGACTTTTCTTCATTTAACGACGATTCCGCTTTGTTGTTGCCATCTTTAACTACGTCATTCTCGGTAACCGATGATCGCGAAACATTTGTCGTCTCCGTAGATTTTTCAGCGCCAGCTTTTAACGAACTTCTGGACGCTATACGAGAGGATGTTCTTAAAGGTTTGTCCGGTTGCGATTCCGGCTTCGGAACACTGACGGCGATTACGTTATTTGCCTGCGCCGCAACTAAACACTTCTTTTTCCTGCCACGTTTCTTTCTAATTGTACCATCCGGCATAACGATTATACCCGGATCTATCGCGATCGTCTGTTCGGAACCCGTAACCGCTGTTAGCGCGACCGTTTCGTCGACACGAGTTTCGCGATATTGCGTGCCATTAGTGCTGTCGGTACTATCAACGTTATTACCATCGTCACGTTTTTCACTTGAATCCGCAGCGACGACTTTAATTACATTTTCTGTCGCTGCTATAGTCGTCTGATGATTTGCGTCAACATTTTCTTTTTCTTCCGATACACCGACTACACTTTTAATTTCGCTCTCCGATTTTTCAACTCGTACCGCCGCACTATCCAAATCACGTTCTACCGGAGTGTCATCAATTCGTTTACTAATTTTAACGGCAGATCCATTCTCTTTGTTCGTTTCGTCTAACGGACTAATTTCGTTCGCCGGGGTACAACTAGCGATCGCACATAGATTATCCGTTTTCGAATTACCGGCCGACAACGGAAGAACGTTTTCTTCGACGGGCGCATCAGCGCTTTTAAAACTGGAACCGGTTGGCGAAACTGGTTCATCACTCGGTTTGGACGGTAATTTTTCGTACGATTTATCATCCTGATTATCGCTAACAGTCGATAATTTGGCGTTATTACTTACACACGACTGCTCGTCAATTTTTTCATCTTGTACCGAGTTCCGTTCCGATTTATCCGCTGAACAAGCACGATGAAATGCCGGATCGGTATTCGGTGCCTCGTCAATATTACGATCATCTCCCAGATCACAAGTATCGGTTACTTGGCGCTTTTCTATATCGGCACATTTATCAACGTACTCTGCATTCTCTTGAACGCCGGCGTCATGTACTGCTGGAACAGGACTCGTATTGCAAACTTCGACACGGTCAGTTTTAACAGCATCGTCTACTTCCCTGGAATCGCAAACGGTTACATTTTTACCAATATCACCTTTATTCTCTGCAACAGAAGTAACAATGCTCTCTCTCAGTTTAGAAGACTCGGTCGTTTTCGTCATTTTCGATTTGAATTTCGAACTTTTGACATAAGACTTTATTTCGTCCGCATTAACTTCGGATTTTTTCACAATAATAACGGTGTCTGATTTTCTGATAGCCTGGAATGTATTTTTAACGGGCTTTTCTTCAGGTAACTTTTCTTCGTACAACTGATCCGCCGGCTGTTTAATTTCATCTTCGTTAAAATCGTTAATTTCCTCCTTTTCTACTTTGGCACCGTCATCGTCGCTGCACGCATTAACATCGGCAATATCGTCGTTTTTTTCTTTTTCCTCGCCGATTACTCGGTCAATAACAGCGCTGCTAGAGCTGCTACATTCACTGGGTTCTGAAATATGTTCCACCTTCGACTCGATACTCTGTAACAGATTAACTTTTACACCATCATTTACAGTTAATTCGACATGTTCTTTATTGTTTACCTGACTCATTGTTGCAATATTCAATTGTTTAACAACTTCTTCCGTTTCTTCTCTTATTTCCATTTCCGTTGAAATGCAGAATTTTTTATCGTCCGAATTTTGCTCAGCTTCCGTATTTTCATCAATTAATGGCTCGTCAACAGTATTAAGACCAGTTTCGATATGTTCTACATCCGGTGCTGCCACTATCATCGGTAAATGTGAATTCCCGTCACTGTGGTTAGAAGAGTGCAACCGTTCAGTCGGAGCTGTAATTTCGCAACTTTCATCGGGCAAATTAGTATCTTTTGTTTCGGTTTTTTCTAAAATTATAATATCAACGCTCGACGAACCTTCTATTGAATGTTTATCACCTTCAATAATACTAGCTACAGATGGAACATTTTCCTCTAATGTATCATTATTCTGCGCCATTACTTTCTTTTCATTTAAATCATTAGTTTCTTCATGAAGGGTCCTTTCTTCTTTTAATTCGTTTTCTATTTTATCACATTGCTCTGATTCCTTTGTATCTCTATTTAGTTCAATATCAATTTTATTAATACCGATGATCGGCGGTACTGCTTTTTCTTCGTTCAATTCATTCTTTATTTTATAATCACTCGATGTAGCTATTTTTTTTTGCTCATCGTTCATTTCATTAAGTAGTACAATTTCTTTTTCCTTAATTTCATTGCCAGTTTTATTACTTAGCATTGGCGATAAATTGTCTTCTTTCCTTACTTCATTATCATCTCCATTACTATGTGCTGATGGTACTGCTTTATCTTCCTTCAATTCATCACCTATTTTGAGTGCAACTGGAGTATTTTTTTCTTCTTTTAATTCATTATCAATTTCATTCTCTTCTAGTATTACGTTTTCATCTTTTAGCTCATCATTTGTAACCAATGCTGTTTTTCCTTCTACTTCACTTCTTACAGGTAACTCTAGGTATCCTTCTTTTAAATCATCAGTTATCGGCGATAATAATTTCTCTTCTTTTTGATCATTACACATAGGTGATATTAAAGTTTCTTCTTTTAATTCATCACTTACAGGGGATGCTGGTTTTTGTGCTTCATCATTTACAGATGGTGCTGGTTTTTGTTCTTTTAATTCATTTACAGGTGATGGTGGTTTTTCTTCTAGTCCATCCGTTACAGACGACACTGGACTTTCTTTTACTTCATCACTTATAAGAGATGCTGGATTTTCTACTACTTCATCACTTATAAGAGATGCTGGATTTTCTACTACTTCATCACTTATAAGAGATGCTGGATTTTCTACTACTTCATCACTTATAAGAGATGCTGGATTTTCTACTACTTCATCACTTATAAGAGATGCTGGATTTTCTACTACTTCATCACTTATAAGAGATGCTGGATTTTCTACTACTTCATCCTTTGCAGGTGACGCTGGAGTTTCTTCTTCATCCTTTGCAGGTGACGCTGGAGTTTCTTCTTCATCCTTTGCAGGTGACGCTGGAGTTTCTTCTTCATCCTTTGCAGGTGACGCTGGCTTTTCTTCTGCTTCATTTCTTGCAGGCGACACTGGTTTTTCTTCTATTTCATCCTTTACAGGTGACGCTGGCTTTTCTTCTACTTCATCCTTTGCAGGTGACGTTGGCTTTTCTTCTACTTCATCCTTTGCAGGTGACGTTGGCTTTTCTTCTACTTCATTTCTTGCAGGCGACACTGGTTTTTCTTCTATTTCATCTTTTACAGGCGACACTGGATTTTCTTCTATTTCATCTTTTACGGGCGACACTGGATTTTCTTCTATTTCATCTTTTACAGGCGACATTGGATTTTCTTCTACTTCATCCTTGACAGGTGATACTGGATTTTCGTTTACCTTATCGCTTACAGGCGACGCTAAGTTTTCTTCTCTAGGTTCATTTGTAGGCAATGCTCGATTTTCTTCTTTTAGCTCATCATTTATAGCCAATACTGGGTTTTCTTCTATTTCATCACTTACAGCTGACCCTGGGTTCCCGTTTTTTAATTCATCATTTATTGGTGATAATTTATCTTCTTTTGATTCATTATATAGAGATGATACTGTATTTTCTTCTTTTAGTTCATCATTTACACACGATGGCGATTCTTTGTCCCTCAATTCATCACTTATAGGCGACAGCGATTTTTCTTCTCTCGGTTCATCACTTCCAGGCGACGCTGGTTTTTCTTCTGTTTTATCACTTACAGGAGACGCAGGTTTTTGTTCTTTTAATTCATTTACAGGCGATGCTAGCTTTTCTTCTACTTCATTACTTACAGGCGACGCTGGATTTTCTTCTCTTGGATTATCACTTACAAGCGATGCTAGGTTTTCTTCTTTTGATTCATCATTTATTGGTGATAATAATTTCTCTTCTTTTGATTTATCACACATAGCTAATATTATACTTTCTTCTTTTAGTTCATCATTTACAAGCGATGCTGATTTTTCTTCCCTCACTTCATCATTTACAGGTGAAGCTGGTTTTTCTTCTCTTAGTTCATCATTTATAGGTAATGCTGGTTTTTCTTCTCTTAATTCGTTATTTACATGCGATATCAATTTTCCTTCTTTTAGTTCATCACGTACAGGTGATATTGTATTTTCTTCTTTTAGTTCTTCATTCACAGCTAATATTATTTGCTCTTCTTTTGGTTCATCGAATACTGGTGATGAAGGACTTATTTTATTTAAATCAACGCATACAGCTGGTATCAATAGTCTTTCTTCTTCTTTTAGTTCATAATTTACAGATGATACTTTATCTTCTTTATTTTCATTTTCACTTTCATTACTCTGATGTACCATATGCTCCTTTAATTTAACGTCATGTTCACTATCACATTGTTTTCCATTACCTTCAGTTTTTATGGCAGTGTCAGTATTGTTTAAACTTTTTTCGTTGTATTCATTATCGATTTCAGTTTGTCGAAGTGATATAACTTTCTCTTTGCAATCGTTATCCGACTCCCTACAACTTCTAGGCGAAACAATGGATTCTTTCGAGCCGTATACCGGAGAATTGGAACCGCTCTTCGGTAAATTTAAATTTGATTTTTCCACGGTGGATTGATTTTTGTTCGAAAATGTCGGACGAATTAATTTCGGACGCTTAGCAGTAACATTAGGTTTCACTGAAACATCCAGGAGTTGTTTTGGTTGCTCTTTCTGTTCTGCTTTCTGTTGTACTAAATTACCTTTCAAAATGTCCTCTGAAGTCGGTTTACTTTCAGCCGGCTGACTGACAACGACGGTGCTAGTTTTAATAATATTTTCGCTCGATTTAGTGGACTGGTTAATATTATTATCGACGTTAGTGATGACATTTTTATCGGCCGCCGAATTCGAACAAACGTTATCAGACTGGTTTTTTTCGTTTACGCGATTATCGTCAGTTTTAGTAACCGGCAAAATTTTCTTTGGCGCTTGTAAATCGTTTGCAGGAGATGACTGAACGGAACCATCCGACTTTTTCGACAAAACTGTTCTAATAAGTTTTACTCGCTTCGGTTTTTTATCATCCGATTTACTATCCATATTTTTGTTACTTTAAACTAAATTCGATCCTAAAAAAAAAAAAAAAACATAATGCATTACTTTGTTAAATTAAAAAATGATAGTTTAAAAAACTAAAAACAGATGCTTTTACGTAAGATACGCTAATTATCAGTAGTCTGCAGTCCCTCAACAAACGTAAATGATATAAAACCACTCCCATGCTTAATTTTGAATTAAAATTAATTATGTTCACCACTGTACTCTTAGGTTAATATTGTAAAATAACTTAATTTTTTTATTGTGAATTAAAATTAATTATTAATATCCACCTCTTCACTCTTAGGTCAGTATTATAAAATAATTTAAATTATTTTACGCTTTTCAGTGCATCTCACATATAAAGCATCGGTTTTTAGTTTTTTAAACTATAATTTTATTTTTAATTTTTTAGTCTTGAAGGAAATGTAACAGAAGGATCATATTCGATTATAATAATTTTCTGAGTTTACCTAAAACTATAATTACGCTATTCCACTGCATCTACAGTTTACTCTTTCCGTAAATTCAACAATACAATACAGCAATCTAAATCCATTTTCACCTACTTCCCGACGTCCGAATGATGTGAAATTTTTACTAATCGTCAGAACCTAATGACAATGCAATATTATACAGAAAAAAATCACCTGCACCCGCAAATAAATTTAAAAAATGTAAATATTTATAAACGAAATTTAATTTCCAGCGAAAACACGGCGGCTGGACGAAAGCAACGGGTCTGGAGCCGGTCTTTTCCTCCAAGCCGTCGCATCGTGGCGGAAAACATAATGAGATCCGCTAAGGATCCGTTGCTTCTATCAAGTCGCCGTGTTTTCGCTGGAAATAAAGATTATTTCGTTTATAAATATTTACATTTTTTAAACTTTATTTGTGGGTGTAGGCGATTTTTTTCTGCATAATTATGCACTGTCGTCGGGTTTTGACTATTATTAAAAATTTCAAATCATTCGAACATCGGGAAATGGGTGAAAAATGGATTCCAATATTCCATTACCAACATACGAATTAACCAGTGAAGCTAATACAAAGCATATAGAAATATACGCAAAAGATTCATTAAAAGCCTGCGTTTACTCGCTACATTTCGATCCAATTTTGTAAGTAAACTACTCTATTTACGATTCTTTTAAGTTAATCTGATATCAATCAACGCCTTGAACAACACAGTTTCCAATATGTCGTTAAAATATTTAATTACAATGATGTCAAATTGAATATAAATACAGAAATCCATAGTGCGAATTACAAGTTTACCCCCGTACACACATTCTAAAAATAAATTCTTTCACAACGTTCGTAAACGAACTTTTTCGCTCCGCAATACAAATTGCTTATTTACTGATTTAAATTAATTGTCTACATTGCATTCTATATTTATAAATTACATGAAATTATACCACTATTCATCAATTTATAATTTATTAGAAATATATACACCGCTAATATACGTACTTTTGCGTTAACGACATAGCTACATAATTATAGAATATTTCCAAGCATCTATATATGTTCAGAACGATTTTGAAATATATTTATAATACGAAATAAACACACCTATCAAAACGATCGCTACCATCTATTGCAGCAAAAACACATCTTGTTCTGAAATAAAGCCACATTTAACGACGAAGAAATAAATCAGAACGAATATAACAACGAAATTTGCACGTTTCCGCAAATGACATTTAATAGAAAAATTATAAACAACGAAAAAAAGCTTTAAACTATTTTAATAAAACAATAAAAAATAATTCTCATTTCACTTTACGATACTTTAAAGAAGTGTTTTCAATGTTTTTATGTTGTTGTTGTATTGTATTGTGGTTATATTCGCAAACCCGTATTGAATTTATTCAATCGCTGTCTAATATAAATAAAGCTCTATAAAAACATTTTAAAATTTAAAAAAATAAATTAATAAAAAGAGAGAAAATAATGGAAGAAATAGATTTTAAATGTTTTTAATGAAATTAATTAATTTTAAATTTTAATTAATTTAATGTATAAGAATTCAATGGTAACTATAATAAATGTAATAAATGAAATAATGTAACGCGTATATAAATAATACGACATTAATATAAAATAATTTTAAAATAAAGTTTTTTTTTTTTTATTTGAAATCCCATCCTCTGCACAATTCGATAGTAAACGATATGTGAAATGCGAAGTCATTGCGCTAACAGAATCTACAACCTAAACATTGAATTCATTTTTTTCGTCGGTAACGATTACTTGGTGAATCTATTTTTGTAATAAATAATTAAATAGTTAAATTTGTGTAATATGGAAGTTGATCCTGATCAAGAAGTTATTAAAAAGCAGGAAATAATACAATCTGCAAAAGCAACATATGATCAGCTACGATTAGAATGGTATAAAAAATCTCCGGATCTTAATAAGTGCGATCAACTTTTATCAGAATTAAAAGTATGTAGATACACCTACTCGCTAGGTGTGTAATTTTAAACGGTTTATAAATTTAACAAATCTTAATTCACGGTATATAATATTTAACTTCTAAGAGTAATTTAATGTCTGAATAAATTATTTTTAGGTGTTCCTGATTGATCTTACGTTTTTACCAACTTTCCCAATTGAAAATGAAGCTTCCGAAGAAGAATTAACATTAGCTAGTAAGTTAAATTTTGTTACAAAATGAAAAGTAATTATAAAACTATTTTCATCATAACAAATGTAAAATAAAACAGTAGTATTACATTACCCACTAGTACTTTAAGATGACACTGATTGTTTTTTGGTTAATGTTCAGTAATAACCTCGAAATGTCTTATGTATTATGATGTGTCTATTTCTTTCTTTATATTATAATTTTAATTCTTTAAAGGAAGTGTTTTGGAAATCGGTGTAGAATGGAGTATTGCAATGAAGAATATTACGCTATTTGAACGATACATGTCGCAGTTGAAATGCTATTATCTGGATTATAAGTAGGTGCAATTTTTTTGATTTTTTACGTTTTTATTACCGCATTTTGATATATTTTTATACTTCAAATTTTGTATTTCAACAGAAATAAATTGCCAGA
Source organism: Icerya purchasi (assembly GCA_039619475.1). NCBI lineage: Eukaryota > Metazoa > Arthropoda > Insecta > Hemiptera > Monophlebidae > Icerya > Icerya purchasi. The sequence continues at coordinate 290,433,212 of CM077115.1, read as the reverse complement.
ATCAGCTCAGATGTACCCGTTGCTGGGTTTAAATTTATTATTCCTTCTTTCACAAAATCGTGTTGCTGAGTTTCACACGGAATTGGAATTATTGCCCACAGATAAAATTTATAGTAATGTTTATATAAAACATCCGGTTTCATTGGAACAGTATCTTATGGAAGGTCGATACAGTAAGGTAATTTTTTGCGCTTAAATTAATTAAAAAATGAATATATATATATATATATATATAGTATATTCGAGTTGGAGGATTGAAATTGCATTGTTTGGGAGACCGAAATTATTCCTTGATAGCCTCAACTTTATTAGTGTTATTCAAAAATTTTTGTATCCTTGCGCAATCTAGTTTTGATTGATTTCGTACCTAATCGTTTCCGCATAAATTCGATTGTTAAATTTGTTACATATTCTAAATTTAGCTTATTCTTAACGAACATTCTTAATTGCATTTATTAACCGTTCATTGTTCTGTAATGTAGAATTTTATTGTGATAACCTAACTGTTTTCCAACGATTCACTTTTGAGTCTCAGAGTCTGTTGTCATTAAGAGTAAATAATCGGTTGTTGATGAAAATATTTTGATACAAAGTTACTGTCTGGGATGTATTTTATTTTATCAAAACTTTTGAATAAAAAAATTCTAATTATTTAATGTTGCTTTTCTAACAGATTTTTACAGCCGCTCATATAGTTCCTTCACAGACCTATCATTTTTTCATGAACATTTTATTAGAAACCCTTCGGAATGAAATAGCTGAATGCCTAGAAAAGGCATATACCGAAATTTCTGTTTCAGATACAGCGTTTAATTTGAACTTACCGAACCAACAAGCTACTATAGAATTTGGAAAAAAGGTAGTAGTAATATCTTGTTAATATTTTTAAATTGTGCCCGTAGAATTTTTATTTTTACTACATATTCGTTGAATTAAAAGAGCTTGTATATTCATAAGATTTTAATTGAAACAAAATCGTTAAATAAGAAAATCAACAGGAACAATAATATATTGTGTTCCAACTATTTTTACAATGTATAAATCTAATTAAAAAAACAATTTTTTCCATGAATGTTTATAAAATTGCCCATCGCATTAAATAAATTTTTAATGATGTCATAAATTGACTTTTATTTCTCTGTGCATGTAGTGAAAAAGTATACTCACTAATTTTTGTAATCTGTTGATTTTTAATGCTGAATTTTTTTATACATTGCAATTTTACCGAGAGTAAGCTGCACGAAAAACTTTTCGTACTCAAAATTAAATTACTTGTCTTTTGTTTTCTTTTTGATAATACATTCTCATAAATTACAGAAATGTGCGAATATATCTTAATCCCATCGATTTAATTTGATTCATACTTTTATATTTAACAGTTATAATCATTGTTCTACTTTTTTTTTGTTTAATATAAGTACTACTGGGTCATCGTAAACACAATTTAAAAAAATTATTAAAAATAAAGATACTATATATTAAATAGATAATACTAAATTGTGAAAATAAGTTAACAACATACTATTCTTGTTTCCGGTAAGGCCAACAAAATGTAACATAGCCAACTTTATGTAAGAAAAAATTTGCAAATTTTTACAGTGCATGACGTTGATGTGTATATTTATAATGATTTATTTCTATTTATAGAGAAACTGGAATTTAAGTAACGATGGTAGGTTTGTGTTTAGCACTAGTAAGTCAGCAGTAATCAGCGAGGAACATAAAATTCCCGATTATAAAACGCTTGTGGATAATATGTTACAGTATGCCAAAGAAATGGAAAGTATTGTATAATATCTATTTTTTTTGATTTTTTCACCTAAAAGTTATAAAATATAAAAGTAAATTTTAAAAATATATTTCTATGTTTAAATATGTTGAATTTTTCCTTCTTTTAAATTAGTTCACTAATGTAACAGAATTATGTCTATACGTGAATATATATATATATATATATATTTATGTGTGTGTGTGTTTGTATGTACGTTAATAACTATGTCATTCTTGGTCCGGAGTACACCCACCTGCATTTCTTGTCCCATAATTATGTCTCGTTGGTTTTTTGTTAAATGATAATGTCCCATGATTTTATCTCGTTTCTGTGTACAAGATAAAAAAGATTGAATACTGTGTTATACAGTTGCTAAGATTTTTTTTTAAAATAAAAGGCGGATAAGAATAACGCAGTTAATTGAAAACGATTTTTCTAAAAGAAGTTTAGAAGAAAAAAGAAAGGTGATCAAGAGAGCTTGTCCCTTGGCGAGGCCAGAGGCAGAGTTTTATATTTATATTTATATATATATATATATGTGTGTGTGTATATGCAATGGTTGTCTCGCGAGAAGTGAGAGCAACTCTGGTGTGAGTAGGCAAGCACTCACAATGCGTTCGCTACGGGCACATCATAAAGCTCATTTAATTAGCTGTCGAATGCACAAACCGGTGGTTTCTACGAGCATTAGTACATGTTTTATAGTCGAAAAAGTGAGGCGAATTGTAAAAAACGCGCGCAGTTTTGTGTTATCCAGATGGATAAGAAATACATGGAGCAAGAGCAGCGGTATGTGATTCGTTATTATTGTCGGTATTTATTAAAAGAAGCGTATCCTGATGATATTCGACTACTCGGTAATTTAACAATATGTGTATTTCGATGGCATAGCGCGTTTTCGAAAAATATTCGCGATTCTGCCTGTATTTCTAAGCATTCGGATCAGCAACCTTCCTGCAGTGGAAAGAGCGCATGGATCGTTGTTTGCAGGCCATATGTGCCTATTTCGAGAAGATTAATATGAATGATGATGATTCTGTACTAGACGAGTAATAATATATGTAAAAATTTCGAAATACACTTCCTTCCAAAATGTAATTTTTTGTCTAAAAAAACTCTTTTTTTTCAAATCGATGCTGCGTGCGAACGGGGGGAGGTAGGAACTTCCGGTTTGTTTTTAAGATGTGCCCGTAGTGAACGCGTTGTGAGTGCTTGCCTACTCACACCAGAGTTGCTCTCACTTCCCGTGGGACAGCCATTATACAAATATTTATTTGAAGAGGAAAAAAGGGAGAGGAATCTCTTAATATTGTTTATATTTTAGCTATTCAGTGTCTCATTTTTTTTTTTTTTTTTTTTTTGTACAATAGTAGTGCTTACAAACCTTGTAAAAAAAAAACATTTTAAAGTAAAAATTCCAAAACTGACTTTTATTGTTTCATTATTGACCGATTTTCATTAAAGCAGTTGAGTATTAGAGACCGATTTTGTGCTCCGAATTACCTTCAGTATTAGTATTTCAATGAGGCTCTTCGTGTAATGGTTTGAGGATATTGCTGCACTAAAATTAATTAAACTTAAAAATACAATCGCAGTGCAATATAAAGAAATCGTAACTTTAATTAGGTCCTAAAAGTTAATGAAATACTTTTTTTTTCAAATTTTAAAAATTATGATAATACACTTTTCAAAAAATACATTTTATTTTTAAATAGTCATAAGCGTTTACACTAATCAGAGCTTTAATATTGCTAAAAAGATGCATAACCTGTGAAACCAGTAAAAAAAATGTTTTGATTAATTTTTGTAATTGCATTTTTATATTTGTTAATTTATTCCGTTTCTGAATATTAATTAAATTACCTTTAATGTAATGTATAGTTTTTTTTAAATGTTTTATAAGTTATTAAATATCTAAATTATTAACCTGAAAAATAAGCTCATTACGAAGTAAAAAGGAATTCAACCTTTCATCTTCACTACTATTTTTAACGCGTCATTAAATTGAATTCGTCACTTTCTAATTTAAAATTTGTTTCTTTTACCGAATCAACACACTGAAGCATCAGGTAGCAGCAATAAAGTGATAATTTCATATGTAAAAGCGAATTTTATGTAATCTTAAAAATCATTACTTATACTATTTTTCCAAATAGTTTGTCTTAGCATTGGTTTACATTTAAGATAGTGAAAATGCTTCTAATTCTTTTTACATTTAAGTAATACTAAAAAGCAGCCTTTTTAACTAATTTTTATTTCCTTTCCAAATTTTTCACTTTTCGAACGATGAAAGTGTTTCTCTGCCCGGTACATCATTATGAATTTTGTATATTATCTTTTTAATCGTATTAATACTACAGAAAACGTTATGTAAGCTTTAATAATATTTTATGTTAAAAGTTTATAAAATATTTAAAATAAATTATAAGTTAGTAATAATCAGATGTAAAAAAATTAAAAATAACGCTGTGAAAGTAACCAGATATGTTAATTAGATCCAACGAAAAGACATAGACCAGCGTTTTGGGTGGAAATTTTACATATTCTCACTGATTCCCTCCAAATAATCCTCCAAGCATTTTTTACGCCCTGTTTCGAAGTTTAATTTTGTTCTTTTAAAAATACATAACTTTTCAATATTTATTATACTAGTTTGCTTCTGCATTATGATGTACAGCAAAATGCAATTACTAAATATAATTTTTTTATATAGATTATAATAACAAAATTTTTCACTTTCTCTACAGAAGAATGCGCGCGCGTTAACAAAAGAAAATTATAGTTAAACGATTATTTTTATGAACTACTATTAAGTTTTGTCTTATTAAGTTGTTTTATGAAAAATATTTACTTTTTTCTTTTAATTAAAAGTTACAAAGAGAAGGAAAAAAAAACAAATGATTAGTCAAATTTCTAATTTCTCTTATTAAAAATATTTAATACTGAACATTTAAAACATTCATGATAATTAACATTTTTAGTTAAAACTATGTTGAACAATATTGGCAACTTGAAAATTGCGAAAAGATTGTACTTTACATGACCAGCATTAGTAACGAAACGTAGAAATAAACGAGGTTTTATGTAGCAAGTAAACATACATTTTTTGACATTGAAAGAAAGTCGTATTAAAATAAAGAAGAAACACAACTTTAGAACGTATATATGAAGTGCGAGTCTTACATAATTACGACGTAAAGAAAATATCGTTTTCCATGAGAAAGGCACAAGAACTTAATTTCGCCTACAATTATTTATTCGAGATGTTTTTATCTCATTCTACTTTTCCTTTTTAACCAATTTTTGAATTGCGCGCTGCAAGAATATGCAAATTGCTTCTTTGGTTAGATCTTTTTTCGTATCGGTGACTTCTCTGACGTAACATTTAATCTGATAGTTCACTAGCAGATGATTTCATAAATAAAAATATATCAATTCTCTAGATGTTGTATATTGTAACGCTACATTCAATAGGATTATTTTTATTTACAAAATTACATACATATTGTTTGTAATTTGTAAGTGATGTCGATTTAATATGGGTTGTCTATTTGCAAACAAATTTTAATGATAATTATAGTTTTTATAGTTGATTTAAATAAAGTGTGCAAAATGGATTTAGTTTTAATATACAATATATTATCTCATGCTTAAACAAATGTAGTTTTATAAAGCTAACTAGTGTATATTTTAACGAACTAAATGGATCGGTTTTAATCTACATATGTATATATAAAAAAGAAGGAAAAATAATAGTAATAATAGGAATAATAGGAATAATAGGAATAATAATTAACCAATTAATTCTAAGGAGAAAATGGAGGAATTTGAACAGTTTGCGTGTATATATTTTAAGTTAGGTTAACGATAAATGTACCGAGATCGTCGGAGATGTAGAATTTTCGCAGCAACGTAATGGGGTTGCATTAGAAAATTCCGAGCAGTCTGGCAAACTCGCTAAAACGTAAGCCGTTGTGTGTATGCTTCGGTTAGTAATAAAAGCGAGTTTGAATGACGTCACGCTGTCTGTCGAAGAGGCTTGCAATTAAATATTAGTAGTAGTAAAAGGTATCGGACATCTCGGTAGCCGAGCGATTGATGGGAAATTTCGTATTAAAAGTGATACCTAGACAATTGCTCTGCTACGAAGATTATTTCATATAAATACACGCGTTTTTCGAAGCCGCCGGGGGCTTTTTCTATTTTTTTCTCGCCGTCCGATCAACGTCGTGATCGATCGGTTTCTGTTTATCGTATTTTAATCTCGCTCGCAAGTTGCACGTAGAAAATTTCGGTAACTAGTCGTGTTGAATAATCGACTATTAAGTTTTGTTAGATGCATTAAAATATATCGGTATTTTTATTATTTAATTTAATTTCATCTCGCTCTTCTGGGTTTTCAGTCTAATGCTCGTGATTGGTGTTCGCGTGGTAGGCGTTCTGAGCAAGCAACACTGTGGACGGTTTTGCGGTGGGTAGGAAAGGTTTCTCTTTCCTCTTTTGTTTTCGTATTTTTTTCCTTCCTTCTTTTTTTTTTAATTTTTAGGAATTTTTTTTTTCAATGGCGCTCAAACCAATTTAAACTTAAAAGAGCTGAGGCATAACAGAATCATAAAATTAACTTACTGGCAGTTAAGTAATTAAGAGAATTCTGATTCCAAGGGATTTAAACTTCTACCTGACGATTAGAAAAAATTTAAATTACTTGACTAATGCTAATTTTTCATATTTTTCATTCGGAAAATGAAATTTTGAAAATACTTAAACGAACTATAACAATGGAACTGAATTTATCTCGAGCTGCTTACTGCTTTATTTCTATTGGATTATTTCGAAATATGAAAAAATATGCGACTCATAGCTGCAATTTCACATTATATGAAAATCAAAATTATTAGCCGTGCACTAATGCCGATATAAAGTCCCACCCTTTGAGAAAATTATTTTTTTATTTTTTTTAGATAGACTTTCTTCGGTTGTCAGTGCACAGCTAGAAAATTTAATTTTATCTTGACAACACTCAGCAAAAATAAATTAATAAATAACATGAACTAATGTTGTACAATTCTGTTCCGTTGCTTAGTTTCGCTTAACACTTACCTACTGGAGTGCTCGTAAAGCGCGTAAAAAAATGTTATAAAAACATGAAAGTCTACTATCTATATACTTGTTCCAGAACCTTTGAAATCAGCTTGCGTACAATAACACAGTGAGACATTTTCATGTTTTCCCTTAAAAGTGAGCTTTGTACAGCCATTCAGGCATCCGCCGACATTAGAATGTCGTCGTGCAACCTGTAATTTCCTTTATACATATTATATCGCAACGTATGCGCAAAAATATACATTTAACAACTAACTACCGCTAGTACAACGTTCCCCTTACTTGCATCATTATCGTAAAGAGTTAGTAATATTGAGAAAATGACGTGTGAAATACACAAACCTACGATCTTCACAGGTCTTTACAAGCCGTTATGGGGAACACCTTAACCTACTTCTGCTGAATTCATACTCGCGTATGTGGGAAATCGATCTCATTAAATGCTCTCTTATTAGTAATCAGCCGTATCTAAGTAAATACATGAAATTTTCGTAACGCTTTTCCGTGGCTATTCATTTCGTAACACTTTTCAAGTTTATGTGCCAAAGCAAAGACATAAAAATATCAGAAGGATGAATCACAATTTTGAATGTTTAAACATCCTTCTAAATCACATTTATTATAATCTAATTTATTGTTATTGTTTCGTTCAATGTTTACTTCTAATTCAGTTTAAAATAAAATAACTTTAAAAATATTTTATGTCGGTTGTAATACATAATTTATTCTTCGCCACTGTATGATAGATAATTTTATCTGTCAGAAGTGCAAAATTTTTGTAATTTTCGCTTGGAAAAATTATCACGTTTCATTAATTTTAGGATAAATACATTTTTCCTATTTATTTTTGTTAAATTTAAATTGCAAAAAAAATTTTAGGTTAATCGTATGGCCAAAAGTAATAACAGTGTATAATATTATTTTGTAATTTTACCAATGTTTGTTCGTATTTTATTTGAAAATAAAATAAAAATAAATTTTTAAATTTTGCATTTGTTTAGTATTCAAATTGTTAATATATTTTTAATAAATGTGTTTTTTATATAATATAGATCATTAGAAACATTTTTCAATAAATCATAATATTATGATACTCAATAATAATGTAACAGACAGAAATAAAAAATTTAGTTTCTGCTATATTTCTTTTCCTGGTATCATTGCTGTTTTTTTTTTATATGAATATTTTAATTATCATGCTGAAATTAATTATACAAGACGCATTTTAAAGAAATAGTAAGAAAATACAAAAAAACATTTTTAAAATTTTGGAAAAAGCTAACCAAAAAATTAAGCGAAGAGTAAATATGATACTTTTAATTTCACATATATAATTTCTCTTTCCAAACAATAAAGATAGTACAGTCGGCAAATTATAATACGCATTAGTAAAATTCATAACTACATTTGTCTATTACGCATGTAATGTTTTTAGTAGTATTTTACACCCTTCAAATAAATCATAAAAAATAAAGTCATTACATTTAAACGGTATATTAAAATTCAAAAAAAATAAATAAAAACATTAAATTAATCAATTTTATTCAGGTTATTTAATAAAAAAAAATCTAAAACACAGAACTTGCTTACTTCTTTAACCCTCAAGAAGGCGCGCTGCGGTATGCACGCCGCAAACATCATTTAACTAGTGACATCTACGAAATGGATTAATGAAACATTCGGAACTGCTAGCTATGCGATGTCTAGAGTGTATCTCGCAAGCTGTCATTTGATTCGTGTGTGTATGTGCAATCAATTTATAGTTATGATAGCGTGAAATGAGTAGTGTCAGATTTGCGGCGCCTGTACCGCTACGCGACCACGAAGGTAATTGAGATTTTTGTTCAATGTATGCCAAAGAAACCGCCAAGTATGGCCTAAAATTATACGCTCTGTGTGATAGTAGAACTTTTTATACTTTCAATTTTGAAATTTACTGTGGCAAAATATCAGACACACAAGAAACCTTCTAATATTGTCAAGCGATTGGTAGAGCCAATAGAGCATACAAACAGAAACTTGACTACAGATAACTATTATACGAATTATCCTCTCGCTAAATATCTGATTGGAAAAGGAATAACCACGTTAGGGACACTGAAAACAAAATAAAACAGAAATTCCAGAACAATTTACAATAACGAAGAACCGTGAGATAGGCTAATGTTTATTTGGGTTTCAAAATGATTATGTATTAGTATCTTATGTCACCAAGAAAAACAAAATCACGCTACTACTAAGCAGCATGCACGATGATGATGAAATAGACTCAGAAATATTTGACCAGAAGTATTCATTGTTTTCAACGAATAGAAGAACCAATAGATAGCCAATAGCACTTTTGTCACAAGTAATTTACAAACGCAAATATCTCGCCAAAATTTCTTAAAAATAGTTTATCTCTCTCTCTCTCTCTTTAATGAAAAATCATCTCAAAATAAGAGCGCAGATCGGATCTCTACCAAAAGAAAATAGTTTTATTTTTGAAAAAATAAGCTCTACCCACTACACCACCCGCTTCAGAAACACAGATCAGGACCTTGTAAATTGTGTAGATTACACAGGAATAATAAATGGAAAACTCGGTGTTCCGATTGCAGAAATTTTGTGTGCAAGAAACACAGCTCGGTAATAGTTACATGCACAGAAATGGTTCAGTTGATGCAGAAGTCGATGAATAATTTTTTCTAAATATCTATTTTTCACTTTTCTAATTTTTAATTATTTGTTACATCCACTTTTTAATTTGTTGAAAAAACATTGTTTTTCTAAATTCTACATTATACGATTTTTTGTTTTTATTATTGTTACCAATAATGTTTATAAATGTTCAAAATATGTAGTTATAATTTCAAAATTTTTAATAACTGTTCTTCATACCTATTTTTAAATTTGTTGAAATAATTCCTTTTATTTTTCCCCTTCGTTTATTATAAATAGCTATACTTTTTAAACACAGTCTTTATTTTTCTTTATATGACTATTATTCTTATCATCTTTTATAATAATAATAGGATTTTTGTGATTATGTTATTATATTCATGTGGGCCGATTTAGAATTACGTTGTAAATTTTGATCATTTTATACAAAGTATAGAAGAGAAAGAGACAGAAATGTAAGCAAGAGGGGTCAAGGGGCCAGACCCTTACGAGGCCAAAATGGCCGACTTATATATGTATATATATATTAATTACAACGTAATTCTTAGGTTACCTCCCATTAGAAAAAATGCCATAATTTTATGTAATGAAAGTTAAATGTTAGGATAGTATTTTCGTGATTATTTTTTTTTGTGTCGATGCCGGTAAGAATTACGTTGTAAATTTTGATCATTTTATACAAAGTATGGAAGAGAAAGAGATAGAAATGTAGCAAGAGGGGTCAAGGGGCACAGCCCCTTGCAAGGCCAAAATGACCGAGTTTATATATATATATATATATATATAAAAACTTTTTTTGCTTTTCCATAGTGTTATGAAATTAGCAATATAGTTTTTACATACTTCTCCCTATGATGGGACTCCTTATTCTTTATTACACAATACAAAATCTTTGTCAAACAGAAATTATTTTTAAATTAAAAATTAAAACGTTCTTATTCTCAACCTGTACAGTAATAAGAAGTGTATTCATTATGTTTCCAAAAACGAAAACAGCCACCGAACGCAAACGCTAATTGCGCTAACGAAAACGGGACGGCGAACTGTGTAATAGTGAATAATTTGTCTTTTGGTTCGAAAACGACAGATGTAGAAAAGTTTGAAGCGTTTCTCAATCGCTGATTCTTCAGATATCAGTTCATTTTGTGCGGTCGCGTTGAAAATTACTTTCGTTGTCGGAGACGTGGATCGAAAAATCAGGTTTCCGCATAGTATCGCTATTCAAACGATCCGATAATTGTCAGGGGTGATCTTAACTTAGATTTACGAGGGGAGTCGCGCGTTCCCACATTCATAGAATTTATGCGCGCAGAATTCGGACTCGAACTGAAGAACGATCGAACCATTTCAATATCACGCAATTCCACGTGCACTGACGCCGTCTTTTCACGACACGTCGACGCACCTGAAACGATCTCCTACTTTAGTACGCATTGTCCTCTCCTTTCGATAACAACGCATACCTCCAATGTCAATAATGTTGTAAATACTGTTAACGATGTAAATTTAAATACCGCATCTGTCTATAAAGAATCACTTGCTGTACAGTAAAAATCATAAACAGGTTGTCTTTCACACTCGTTGTTGCCCAAAAGATATAAGACTAGCCTAATGACAGTTCAACGAAATAACGTAAATAATTCCTATGTTGAGTGAAAGAATAAAAGAAAGCTGAAGCTGCTCATAAGATATAGTCATGTATTGATGTATCTGCGTGAAGCGTTGACACTCATTTTTCTTTAAAACTTTTGAACATATCTATTTATTTAAAATGTTTGTCTATCTTGAATTTCATCTTCTTCTATTGTCTTATTACAAATTTCTCTAAAATAAGCTTATATAGATGTATTTATATAAGAAAAAAATTATTAAAAAGATTTAATATCAAGTTCGAAGGTAATAGTTTCTCCTTCAAAGTTTATCGATCGATTATCTTGATCTACAATTTAAACATAAATTTTTCTAATCGCATAAATATTTAATGGATAATAACAATGATGTGCTAGTCTTTGTGCGACTTTTTCACCAGTGGAGTATTTAAGACAAATGAATAAACAATATTTCCTGTTGATTTTTCATTTTCATAATTTGATTCACTTAGATGACATGTAGGTCGAATTGCGTTTACTGGAAAAATATCAACTATTGAACCTCAATAAGCATTAGTGTTTTTTTCTACAATTCGCTTATTATTAAATCTCAGAAGGCTTCCTAATGAATTTAGAGCGGTAAATCTAATTTTCTGTTTATGCATATTACTTTAATTTTATGAGTATTTCGTTGCACAATTGCAGTGCATATATTAGTTTTTATATTCTCTACATTAATGAGACACTTTTTTGAGATATTAAAATTTACCATTAAACAAAAGTTCCACCACTCAAAGGAGTATTATTATTAGATAGAATATGTACTCGAACAACTTCATCAAATCTGTATTTTATATTTCTAGCATTATAATTATCAATGTTTCTTATTGTTTCATTTTTGCCGAGATTAATGTATTTTCAACTGCATTTGAATGAACTATAACTATTTTTGCTGATCAAAAAAGTTTTATATGTTCATTAACTACCATTCCAAATAAATCAATTTCAATGTAATTTACAACAGCTGTTATTTGAATACTTATGGATCTCTTTTTTTCCAGTTCTCTTTTAATAACTTTTTAAGTATTTTATTAACTTTATGTAAAACCATATTTTCCAACTACTTCCACTCTTTCTTGCTACAATATCATTTTTAATTCTACCTTTTGGTTTAATGAAATAATCACCATCACACTTAAATTCACTGAATTCTAGAATCATTTGTTCTGGTTCGTTATTACTAAAAATAGTATCATTAAATAGCTTATTCTTATTGTTCAATAAGTTCTTATTAACTATTTTTGTTAAATCACGTTTTTTCAATCTTGAGCATCCTTTTATACTTTTATGTCCACGATAATTATATAATTGTTTTCTTATATATATATATTTTTTCAGTTTTATAATTATATCCATTATTTATAAAGAAAAGATTTTAATAACAATTTTAAAAATTGGTTGGACCATATTATTTTTTGTATATTCGTACTTCAATTTTTTTCTTATACATATAAATACAAAATGGAAAACAATGAAATTGAAATTGATTTTAATGAAGGAATGGGAGCAATTGGAAATCTTGAAATTTTATATGATTTACAATCAGAATTTTATGATCCCAATGATTCTGACATAGAAAATTATTATCTCAACAGAAATTTAAATAATTATGATCCCGATGATTTATATTAGACCCTAATTTAAGAGCAGAACCTGATGAAGAAATACAAGGTCTAGATGAAATAATTTGAGAATAAATTACGAACTTTTTATTTCATTTTCTATAATTCTTGATAAAACACACGCTAGTGAAGCAAGCTTTTCTTGCGACTCAAATAAGCTGCAATGTTTACCATTAATGTAGTATATTTTTTTCTTTTACTTTTTGGTAATTGTTTGTTTTTTCTGAAAGTGAATTTATAAGAGTTATATTTTGATCTTGTTTGTTCAACAAGATTTTTGAAATATGTATATAGTAATTATGTTTTCAAAATCAAATTCATCTTCATCAATGAAAGAATCCATAAACTTCCATCTATACATGTAAAGATTTTTAGAAAAATTATTATTTATATCCTTCAGTAATCTTTTTCAGGAGAATGAACAGTTCCACGAGATTCATCATCAACACATAAGAAATAATGAAGGTACTTTGTGTTGATTAAGTGTATGTTAGAATGTACAGTTCTACAAGGATTGATAAGGTGATAAAGTGCATTCGGGCAGGATTTATACTTTTTTATTTCTCTTTTTTTAATGATATTTCCTTTTCGTACATCCATAACTGAATTACCGATTTTGTGAACCTTATTCAAAATTATTTTTGGTAAGTTGTATTTTTTTGAATTGTAAAAAAAATGTTGATTTTATTCATCCTGTGAATGTTAATTTTTGTTGATATATTTGGATAATAAAAAAATGCATTGATAAAAACTCAGAATAAAAAAAAAATTCAAATTAATTCATGATTGTTTTGGTCAAGTCTCCAAGAAAATTAATATCGAAGTTTAAATGGTTAAAATAATTAATTTATTAATAATCCGAAGAAAAAAAATGTGAGTCAGAATTAGGTATAATATATACTACTGCAATAAAATATGTTTTCATTTCCAATTTTTCGATTAAAAATATTTGACGTGTCAAAATTCGATGTTTTGTCTGGAAAAATATAGCATGTTCTACGCAAACATTAAGGAATACATTCCTTAAATTAAATTAATCTCCATACATATGTTTAACAGAGTCTAATTATTTCACAATAAAATCTTCGAACTGTTCTCTAACAACATAACAATTAACCATAATGTAAAGTCGTAAGAGAACATATAACAATCTGATATACATTTTTTAGTTTAATTATGCAGTTCTTTAAAAAACTGATATTAGCATAAGTAAAAATTATTTGTGCGTCCAACGATAAACTATCCACCATTTCTTAAAGTCTGATGCTTTTTGGCATTGTGTTTCGAAACTGTCCTCTTTTCGTTTGCGCCATATCGAATGGTCTACGTCCATCAATCCGCCTATAACTTCCTGCGGAGGAACAAAATTTTAATGATTAATCGATCCAAAATGCTCAAACATCATTTTCCAACCTAAGGCACTTTACTTTTCTTGGTCTTCAAAGATTCATAAAGATTTTCGAGTGTTTTAATGATATATGTAAATTGGGAAAAGAAAAAAATAAACATTTATCTTTTCTTAATCGTTTTGTTCGGTTATAAGCATTTAACTACCTTTTCATTGATTCGTTGTAATATGGATATAACCAATGGTCGCATATTAATTCTACATATGCTAAGTGGGATGTATGGAAACTGATCGTAATTGCATTTGATTTATATAGTTAAGGGTAAATATGTATATTTATAAACCAGCCGCCAGCATACAATGATATGCATGTTTGCCATTGTCTTCCAAGTAATTATTAATTATTTATATTCATTTTTTGTTTTTTTGATAGCCACCACCAAATCTCGAATTCAGGATCTCAACGACCCTCAGAAGCTCAATTGTTCTGGCAATATCTTTATAATGTAAAACAATTAAAAATATAAAAAGACAACGGACAAAATTTATTTACACGTACAATTCTGATACCGTTATATGGAAATTTGTAAAATCTTAAACGCTTCACATCAAATACTTCATTTTTACAAATAATACTGATAATCCGGTTTAAGACTAATATTTAAATAAAAGTTAATTCTAGTGGAAATTATTTAGTAAATGTACGTTAACACACATGTTAAGTACTGATAATTAATACATAAAGAAGGGTAGCGATTAATATAAGACTATTAGGGTTGATATTTAAGAACAAATTCCTGAAAATGGCTAAGCCTGGTGTATTGGGAAATATAAAAGTGAAATAACATCACCTTATCCATTCAACACACCAAACGTAATACTACACCATGAAGCGCACATAAAAAAGCAATTACAAGATCATTTATATTCTCACTTTAAAACTCGTCGCCCAAACATTATACCATAGCCACGGGTACCATACTTAAAAATGATAATCAAATCGTAAAGCATATATACATATAGCCTTACTTGTAAGGAACTACTAATAGCTTTTACCGTTCCTGATCTATTCTTTCATTGCAAACCGCAAGCACACAAAAAAATATAATTATTTATTTGCATTCATTAAGCCTAATTGCCTTTGCAACACTGAAATATCATTTTGACTAAGTCTTATTTGTTCAGTGTGCAGTGAATATTTTGTTATAATTTTACTACACTATTTGATTACAATGCTGAAACTCTAAGGAATTGGTAGGAGATAACATTCATCACATTATTTAATATTGATGCCAACAAGTAAGTTGATTTTTTTAACCAATGCATATAAGTTCAGGATCAAAGGGATTTGTCGAAGGTTTCTCATTATCAGATGTCTTAAATCCGAATAACTAATGCTAATGTGTAGAGTACAGTTTGTTTTGCGTCGGCTGACCAATTAAACGTAATTCCTTTTGGAAACGAGTATTATTGAAAATTTTACAGTTCTTAAATTTTGTAAGGTGGATTATACATAGAAGAGAATTATCTTATATAGAGTACCCCCCCCCCTTAAGATAGGTGAAATTCCCCTGTTTCAGAATTTTAAAATTAACTTAGGTTAACGTTTTTGAAGTATTGAAGATAAGGTTTGGCAATATTAGTAGCTTCTAGCGGTTTGGTATAACCTGTGTATAAACTAAAAACCGTCATTTTTAGTTTTTTTTTTTTTTTTTTCTAGAAATAAAAATGACATTTTTATGAAAAGAATCAGGCTCATATAACATGTTAGGACTATTATACATGATTTTTTCCAAGTCATAATATGCAGTTTGTTTATTAAATTAGCTGCAGATAATTTTTTTTTATGGAAAATACAATGGTGTAATAAGAAAATTGGATTTTGGTTGGCGTTCTCACAAAATAGTAAAATTGATAATGAACACCAGATTCTACAAGAAAAAATACGTTGAAAACACGTATGACACTTTTAGCAATAATGTTGGATCGTCGTTGAAAAATTTAGCCAATAAAATAATTCCAGACAAGTTGGCCTAGCTCATTGTGTATATATTTGGAAATCTGGCTCAATTCGAATTCAAACACTTCTTCAATCGTTTGACGACTGCAAAGCCATAAGAAGTGCATTTAAAAAGTATCGTTCAGGAAAACACTGAACATGAAAATAGTCAGTTAAGGCCGTTCATAATGTAATGTAAGGTGGAATCATCATTTGAGGTCACTGATTATTAAGTAAACATACATAAGCGACATATCGTTGAACGTAAGTAATTTGAAATACACGCATTTTTATTTAATTGCGCTTCTGATTTGTAGTAGAAAGAGTTTTCAGTATTCACAATTTTCTGTAAATCGTTTGCTATTCTAAAGTCTTAGCTTCAATTCAAATTGGTTAATTAAAAGTTATATAAATCTTCCAAAATATGAAAAGAAAATAACGTATACTATTGCTGTATGATGATCAATTAAAATAATATCTGGTCAACCCTAATGTATTTTAAAATAACATATTTCATATTGAAACTAGACAATGGAAATGTAAAAAATTTCAAAAAGTAAATAAATGCATAGTAATCACAAGACTAAAGCAATCAAAATTTATGGTTTGTAAAGATCTCTAGTGATAATTATCTTCAATTGTTGTAGGTAAAAAAAGAAATTCTTTAATTCAAATACAAAATCATGAAATATGTTCTTTTAAAATATATTAGGTTAACTAGCTACCATTTTAATTGATCACCGCACAACGTAATATATATATTATCTACTTTTCATATTTCGGAAGATTTATATAACTTTTAATTAACCAATTTGAATTGAAGCTAAGACTTTAGAAAAGCAAACGATTTACAGAAAATTGTGAAAACTGAAAACTCTTTCTACTACAAATCAGAAGCGTAATTAAATAAAAATGCGTGTATTTCCAATTTTTATGTTCAAAGTTTTCCTGAACAATACTTTTTAAATGCATTTCTTATGGCTTTGCAATCATCAAAAAATTGAAGAAGTGTTTGAATTCGAATTGAGCCAGACTTTCAAATGTACACAGTATGAGCTAAGCCAACTTGTCTAGAATCATTTTATTTGCTGAATTATCCAACGACGAACCAACATTATTCCTAAAAGTGCCATACGTGTTTTCAACGTATTTTTTCCTGTAGATTGTGATGGCATTATCAATTTTACTATGTAAATAATCTACAAAAAGTTAGCGACCAAAAAACATAAAAAACCTCCCAACAAATCGTTTTTTTTTGTTTTTTTTAGAATTCTTTATGAGGACCCCAACCAAAATTCAATTTTCTGATTAAACCATTGTATTTGCCATAAAAAGGGATGTAATTTAATAAAAAAAATACTTGCAGCCCTTTTAATAAACAAACTATTTGCATTTTAGATACTTTGCAAGTGTTTTAAAAATTGACTTTAAAAAATTCACACATAATTAGTCCTAAGCTTGACTTTTTTCATAAAAATATCATTTTTATTTCCAGAGAAAAAAAAAATTGTTAAAAATTACGCATCTTTCCATCAATTATCACATGGCCAAAAAAAAATGTATTTTTTTTGTAACTTTCGAGCTTTTGGCGCCCCGAGAGCCTAATATAAAGTTGTAAGCTCGGCTATAGTTTTCCTGTAAAGCGGTTCTTTACGCAAGTATTTAAGATACGTTTTGGTTTCCTAAACATTTTTAGTCGGGCTATTGCTTACGTAAACATCCTCTTTTTCTTTTTTTTTTCTGTTTTAGTCCCTAAAGGAGGATCTGTACAATTTTTTAACTGTAATTTTTTAATTTTATGAAAAAGCTCCTGCGATTTAAAATTTTGAATTTCAGTTTTAAAGAGTTATCTGATGATGAGCTGTGAATTTTTCAAGGTTGATTTTTGAGAACGTTTTAAATTCTATGTTATATATTCTTGACGGTTTTGGGGGTTTTCTGTCGCCTAATGTAATCCATTATCTTGTAGTTACAGATTTTCTTAAAGAGAATTTTAATTGTAATTTATGATCCAATTTTGAAGTTGATAAGTCAAACCGTCCGTGAGTTATTACGCAATTTTATTTTATATTTTTTCCGTTTCTGAACCATCTTATTAAGATTCCGTACATTTTATGTGTGCGAAATCCTAAAAATACCTGACAACCTTTATGACAGGTTAAGAAAGATGTTCATTTCGCCATTTCTGCAATTGAAACGTAACTCATAGTGCACTGACTCTATATCCTCGTGATCTTCACTACAAACCGGTAGCTTTAATTCAAATTTTACGCATACAAAAAATTAATTATCAACAGTGGATGAGAGCTAGAAAAAATTAACTTTATCAACTATCTGCTTTGCGCGGACAAATTGAAAGTTACGTTGATCACTAGCGCTTTCCTTCATTAATTGTAAACAAGAAAAACAAATTCCGCTAATTAAATTTCAATAAACTCATTTAATCTAAATACTTATTAAAAACCAGCATATAAAACCGCCAACGAATAGAATGACTTACATTTACCGTGTAAAACCAAACCCAATCAATCATCCTAAAAAACGCAATGAGAAAAAATACCTAAAAAAAAGTACTACAGCAACCAAGAAGAGTCGCATCTTATTGTGTTGAATTGCATACAACAGGCGCCAACTATTCAGAATGAAGACTACTAATTTATTCATTTTACGTTATAGCACACTCCGCACCGGAATGTAAAAACCAAGTCACTTCCGGCTAATGTAAAAAAGGGCATTTTTTTTGCATGTTTTTTTATTTTTTTTAAAAAAGCACGTTATTTTACAAGATGTCGAGAATATTTCAATTAATAAACTAACAAACTTACTTCAGCAAAGTTAGAAGGGAATTTCTTTTCGTCTTCTATAACATGAGCAAATCCCTTTTCGTAATTGAAGTTAACGGCGAAATAAGGAAGTTCCTTTGGAATCGACCTTTTTATATCCATATTTCGTAAATTTACTAATTTCTCATTTTGAGCCCATTCCTTTTCACACTCCAAAATAGCTTTTCGGAAGTACAACGGTGTTAAATTGCTCATATCAAAAGTTACTGGAATGCAGCTTAGCGCCATATGCGGTAACCGATGAAATTGAATAGCCGTTTCATAAAATACACAATCCATACTTCTTTCTT
Source organism: Icerya purchasi (assembly GCA_039619475.1). Lineage (NCBI taxonomy): Eukaryota > Metazoa > Arthropoda > Insecta > Hemiptera > Monophlebidae > Icerya > Icerya purchasi. The sequence goes on along the minus strand of CM077115.1, from coordinate 290,413,926 downwards.
GGAACATTTTTATTAGATGTTTGCAAAATACCTGGAACACGCAGTACCGCTACATGAAATTAAACTATCGCCACCGATAAAAAAAAAAACTCACTAAAGTTACCGGCTGTTCAATTTACCTTCATCTCTTGCCAAACATCTTCGTCCAGTAAAGTAGCACAAGTTGTATGATACATAGGAACAATTAAGCAATGACCTTCCATTAATGACTGATAGCTGGGTACACTTATATAGCTCTGAAATTATACGGAATATTAGACACAAAATGCATGTATACCTTAATAACGAATTATTATATAGAGACAAATTGAACAAATAGTTTTCACCCATTTTAACATTACCATCTACGGTTGATAAATGGTATAGCGTAATAAAAATTCCTTTCATTAATTTTTCCGCATCAATAAAAAATAATAACAAGGCTTGATCAAAGATAAAAGCTCGAATGATGAAGATAGTTTAAAACTAAATCCACTTTACACGGATACATATACATACATATAGATAATCTTTTTCATTGATTTGGCCATACCGATAATGCCAGCCGGGTCTAATGATGAAAAAATATTTGTAATAAAGAAATTTTTAATGAATACATTTCGTTACATGACCTAATAAACATAGCAATAGAAATATTTTTTCTTTGACTAAAATTTTCTAATACTAAAAAAATTCTATACTTCAGATATACCGCGCAACTTGAATTGTTTCACATGAAAACGTAATAATAAAACTGTCTTTTGTCATTTAAAACTGCAACTAGCCGAAGAGGACATAAAAGTCGAAATGATGAAAAAAAGTATCCAACTTTTATCCACGAATAAATGATTTTTTAATTCCGCTTTCAAAAAACATTTTACGCAAAGAAGTATTTTTTTAAAGATTTCTTTCAAACTTACTTTACTTCTTTTTTTCACCTCAATTTTGCAGTCATGAAATTATAAATAAATTTTTACACGGCAAATTATTGATTCAAACATTAAAACATTTATAGCCACTTTAAGAACTTCGAATTGTAAAATGCTAGAATTAGGTCGATCTATTGAGATCTGCCAGAAGTATAAGGATACTAACTCTTAAAGGATAAAGACAAAAAGGAAAAGACGTTTACTTTTTATGATAAGGACTTCATAATGAACAACATAAACTGACGATAAAATATATTAAAGTGATTGATATAAAAATATCAAATCCAATTCACATTGAATTAATCAGCCTTAATATTTCATTTAAGAAACAACCCGAACAGTTGTTCTTCACATTTAAGCTTTATAAAATATTCTCGTATCATTTTGCAATACATTAAAAAAAAAATAAATAAATATTAACACCCCTGTTTTGTACACTTGAAAAAATTTACATTAACCCCCCCCCCAAAAACCAACAAAAAAACACCAACTTACCTTTGTACCTGTTTCTATTATTAAGTGTTTATCCAAATTTGGACTATCAATACATAAGTGACAATCATCCAGAATTCGTTCGCACTTCTTGTGTTTTTCGATTGCGTTTTCTATACTCGATTTACTACTCCTTGGCTTATTCTGTTCCACAAACGAGCCGTCCTCATCCTCATCATCACCGCGAGTACCCTGTAATATGCAGTTCTTTTAGCGCTATAAATTTATCGCCATTGACAACGTTACAATCAATTTTAAAATAATTTTTACTTCGCGAAATTTTAAATTCATTTCAACATTATATCTTATGTTTATAATATGAACAAAAATTAGGGAGATGTATGTATAGGTAACGGGCTCTCAGAAATGGCTTTAAACATTTTGATAAAATTCATAATTAGTAGGGAGTTTCATAGTCTAGAAATCGACTGATTTAGGAAACGGAAACAAACAGTGTTTGTGTTAGTAATCAAACTTGTATTTAGCGTTTAATAAAAAGTGAATAAAAAACAATTAATTTATTTGGCGATTTTAAATATCACGCAAACTAAAATACACGTTCAAAATTGAAAAATATAGAGTAACGTGTGCCAATTGTAAGCTTCGCTTTGTATGCGTAATAGTGTTATATTTTTAAATTTTTGTGACACTCATGAATACACTGACCGATCTGCAAGTATGAAATAGATCGGAGAAAAACGTGATAACCAGATATTAAATATAAATAAATAATAAAAAATAAAATAAATTACCAAATAAAATTGTAAACATACGTATTTTTTGATGAATATCACGATTTACGTAGCAATAAGCAATTATTATCGACTAATTTTCGAAAAATTACAAGTTAAATTAAAGGGATCTTATAGACAAAAAAAAAAATTAAATAACAGCAAATTATTACTACATCTCAACCGCGTAAGCGTCAAACATCAAACGTTTATTCGGTAGCGTATACGCCAAAAATTTAGTAACTTAAAAAAAAAAGCAATTGACATGAAAAGCAAAGTCAATGAGAAGAGGATGTAGTTAAGAAACACAAGACCGAGAACGGTCGTAAGCTTTAGCTGAGCTGAAAACAACAAAGAAAACTTATAATGTGTACGAAGATGAAAGAATTAGAATTTAAGTTTGTCAATGAATATTGTCGTGTAGCTCCTTAAAACGTTACAAGTTCACAGAAACATACACTTACAACACTTCACCATTTTCAGAAAAATGTAATTAACACTAGTTTTAGGATGTAGAAAAGGTATCGGTATAATAACGAAGATCGGAAACGAGATTAAAAAAGGTCCCTTCATACTGGAGGTGAAAATGATACCGAAACATTATAACAAATCACAATAGGGAAAACGAATAAACCAAAAGCAGGAAGGAACAATTTCCTGAAAGCGAATGGCGCTATTATAATTCAATAAAAGTTTCATACCTTCAACATTAGTTTTGAAAATTCCTTATTTTGATCTCTGGCTGATGTCATTTTTTCTTTTTCAAACTGAAATAAAAACACAACGGTGATTTAAAACGTTTATTAAATAAGAGATATAAACTAAACTGGTATGTTCTTACTTGTAAGTAACAATGTATCTAATTATTCAAATTTTTTGCCAAACTGTATTATTAAATAGTAAAATTCCGTAATGAAACAAAATAAAAAATGTAATCAATAGTAAAATATGTATTTAAATTGTTCTTGGTCAACATAATAGGCATCGGTTAATTTACGTTTCATCTATTTTTATTAATAACAGTGTACAATCAATAAATTGAATAACTATTTTAGAAAATTCCAGCATTTAATATATGATAATACTATTAAGAAGCGAAAACTGTATTTTCAGACAAATGCTTATATACTGCTTGCTTTATGTTCTGTCTATTTTATCCGGAATTTAAAAAATTATTTTGAAATAACGAGTAAAATTTACCTGAATATTTCAAATCGAAACTGATTTAGTTCAATGAGTCTAAGAAATCACAATTAGGCCAATTTTGAAATCATTTTTAAAAGATTAAAAACGAACAAAAAAGTTTCAAATAAAAGTCTTGCTGTTCAGCTCAAAACAATGTTTGTATCCCATTTTTGGTAAAAAAAATTTTAAAATATAAAGAAATATGATTTTGCATATCCGTAAAAATTTCATTCTTTAAAAAATTATAATGATATTAAATAAAACAATTCTGCCTTCCTTTCTAAATGATAAAAAAAAAAAAAACATTAAATGATACTTCAATTATGAAATAGTAAACGAAATTTTACCGCATATTTCTAGTCGAAATTTATTTATTTAAATAATCCTTAAGGCAAGTAAACGAATCGGTGCATACGTTATTTTAAAAACAATAAGAAACATTATTTTTTTTTTTTTTAAATTTAGGAATAATAAATTAAAAAACTAATTTACGTTCAGTTGTAAACAATATTTAAATCTTACTTCTGATAAATAAATTTAAAAACATGTATACACCATGTATATGCGTCAATCACATATTTTGACTAAATGCAAGTAAATATTTATATATATTATAAATTACCATTTCTTTTAAGCTATATTTTTCATCTTCTTCAATACATCGAGATCGCTTTCCATCAAGGTGGGTTACAAATTTTTTCTTTTTGGTTTTTCTGTCATCGAAGGAGGAATCATTGGAACCCTTTACAGGTGCGCAAAAACCTCGAGAATTTGTTTGTGTCAATACCACCACATTATCCGTATTCATCACTGTAGACGACGTCGATGCTTGCTTACGGAATTTCCTCGCATTTTCTAATTTAATTGACAGTTTTTTTACTAACTTCTATATTAACAGAAAAAATAAAATAAATAAATAGATAAAAAAGAATAAAGATGAATATATTTTGCATGAAAAAGAAATGTTCAAAAAGTTATAAACATAACACAATGAATAGTGTGTTTTATTTATTTACATCTAGTTATTAATCCAATACACAAAATAGTATGAAACATAATAATATAAAGTATTTAAGGAACGAAACAATCGAATGTCACAAATTTTGACGCTAAATTTTTATGTTAAATTATTTTTCGCGGGAAATTCGAAATGAACAAGAAGTTGTTGGAAATTTACTTTATTTTAATTACAAATTTTTATTTTTACGTTTATGCTTTTTCTTTAAAATCGTGAAATTTCTTTAAAAAATTCCGTAATCACAGACTCCACTGCATTCCTTCACTGATCTTACGATCTTTAGCTTGACCGCATATATAATAAAATGGGTGTTTTTATTGTTTCCCGTATATAACATCAGCTCATGTATCAGAACATCTCTGACGACGCAAGCGGTTTCTACGTACTTTTCGTGGTTTAATAGTCTTCTCCAAGTTATTATGCTTGGTACGATATAAGCAAAATACTTATCATTCCGGTGTTCACTTTGTTGGAAATTATCTTTTTTAAACTCAGCTGAATTTGTTTTCCCCACTGTTCACGCCCCGGCTTTATCGTAAAATAGAAAATGTATAAGATTTTTTTTATTCAACAAAAATACGATATAGACGTACTTACATCATCTCCAGACATTTTTGCTCTTAGTACATCTGCAGCTAAAAAGTTAATTTGTTCTTCTGTTAGCACTTCGCCTTTCCGGTCATTTATATCCAGTTCCTTGGCAGCAGGTTTATCGTCGTCGCTAAACTCATTTACTTCAATTTCCGTATTCTGCGAATGGCTCGGTTTTCTCCAACTTTTCGAATGATAGTACTTCCGATGATCTGAAACATTAGAGGGGTTCCTACGATTTCTATCGTTTTCTTCCGCTGGTCTAATAAATTTTTTCGATTTTCTGTCATTTTTCGAGCTTGAATTTTGTTCGTTGCTCTTTGTAGCTCGTTGTCTCGATTCAGCTTCAGCTATTAATGACTTTAATTTATCCAAAGACTACGAAAAAAATTTAAAAAAAAATATTATTAATTTACTTTCATTTTTAACAAATAACAACGAACACTTCAATGTAGTAAATACTCGGAAAACATTAAAATCAGGAGCAACTTCTGAACCTAAGTTAATGTTTTATGCGCATACATCAGATTTCATTAAAACAATAGCAATGTATTACACGGATAAGCACGGAACTTTAGATCATTAGTGCAAATACTAAAAATTATTTTCTTTGTTTTTATTAAAATACCAACTTCAAGATTTATTCTACAAAATGGACAAAAATGCACTAAAAATTATAAAATAATTATGCGATAAAATATATTTCACAGTGTTATACATAAGGATATTAGGTTTTTCTTAACTATTGAAAATTCACATTACAAGAATATTTGGAAACCATATTAAATGAGCATATAACACATAATCACTAGTTTTCACAAGCCGAAAATTGAAAACATTAGAAATATTTAATATGGTTTTTAATTATTACTAAAATTTGAATTTGGTGTCGACTCCAAAAAGTTAATGTTGTTTAAAAATAGCTATAATTTCTTCCTAATGTATATGATATAAATTATTTTTTACTTTATAATGTATTTTTATTAAATTTTCATCTTGAAGTCGTTTTTTTTTTTTTTTTTTTAATTATTTCACAATTTTTAATGTAAATTATTTTTTAATACGGACGACACACCAGTCAAAAATGCAGCCACCTTCTATAATCTATTAAGCTTGATATTACTTCAGGAGTAACGTTCAAATTTTGTTAGCGATGAGTTTGTAAATCACGTTACGGAAGGCTTCAATTTCAGTATTTTCATTTGAATCTATATTTGCATAAGAAACTAACGCTGATAATACTTTAAGTCACTTTTTACAGATTCATTAGTATGGGCAGTAGGAATCGAGAACAACGTATCGGATAATTGGGAATAAGGTTTCAGCAAAGAATAAGAGAGATATTCGCCAGGCCAAAAAAAAAAGATGGAATATGTGTATATTTTTGCATTCCGGTATATTGATAAAATCTATCATATTTTGAGCTATATGTTCTTATCTAAAATTACAGTATTATCCAATTAATTATTAAATTTTTCTAAAAGCCATTTTTTCATTTGTTTTAATTTTTTTTGATTTAGTATTGCGACTATATTATCAGGTAATTCATCTAAAAGTTCAATTGCTGTTATTATGCTCATGCTATTCTAATAGTTATTTAATTCATTTTTTTTTTCTTATTTTATATTGCCTAATCGATCTTGGGTTATTTTTTGATTTTCCCCCCCCGTTACTCTTATTTCTTAATTAATCCTTTTATTAAAATGAAATAGTATCTATGTAACTTGGTTTTTAAATATTATGTTTATACTATATGTCTATTACTGAATTTATAGATTAGTTTTCGTCCATAATAATTTGTAAAGCACTTTTTTTTTATAAATAATTTAATTGCTTTAAACCACTATTTCGTGCGCATCCTCCCATATGATAACTCTGTACTTAATATGTAACTGGTATAATAAATGAAATATTAAACGTGCTCGAATTGAATTGGTACATTTACTTACATGATATAAAAGCAGGATTGTCCTGCGAAGAGTTTTAGTTATTTTATTTACTTGTCCCGTCTATTTAAATAAATTCTCTCCTATTACATCTTAATATTTACATTTTCCTGTCGATTCAGTATATGTACAGCTGTATGTATTATACGTTTGTTTATGCTGACAGTAAGTTACAGTATTTTATTTCAGATCAGTATTACATGTAGCAGTTATTAGGTTTAATTCGCAAACATTTAGATTTATCTGAATTAATCTGTAATGCCTTAACATGGATGTAATTTATAGTTTCATTGAAGTGTGCTGTAAAAAATGATTAAATCTTTCGGTAATACCAATGCGGCTACGTTATCGGCGTAAGCAAAAATTTTAAAGAATTTAACATTTTTATAAATATGATTTAAATATATTTGAAAAGGTAATGGAGTTACAGAGGGCTGTAGAATAGGTATCGCCTATAACTCTTACATAAATACTCCAGACATAAAAACAAATGTACGGCTACTAAAGAAAATCACATTTTAATAGAAAATATGTCGTGCTCGAAAGATCAACGTGCGTTCTATAATAAAACCTTTTTCAAAACCTGTGCATTCGTTCAGCGCCGCTTTAGAATTCGTTTTCGTTTGAAGAAGGGTAATACCATTCCGGCAGCCGTCCCTCCATCACTGGATGAATCAATCGGTTCGAAACGACTGGTTCAGTGAGACTTCCGAAGACGAGAAGTTGGCTGAGAAGCGTTCGAAACGAAAAAAATACAGAGGAGGTACGAACTGCTTTCGATAAAAGTTCTCAAACATCTACGTAAAAATATGCTCTCCAATTAAACATTTCTGATCGTTCGGTAGGACGCACCACTTTAACGGATATAAATTTTAATTCTTATAAATTGTAATTTGCACAAGAACTGAAAACTGAAGACTTCAGAAACACGAAATAGATTCGCTGAGAAATTTTGGCGTAAATTAAAGATTCTCCAGATGTTTTAAGCAATTTGTTCATGACTGATAAAGCGCATTTTCAACTTTCCGGATTTGTAAATCCCCGAAACATAAGATATTGGTCACATTTGCACGAAGTGAAAGACCTTATTTATTAAAGAAGAAAGCAAAACGATGACTGTAAATTTTACTTGTTACATCAAAGTGTTGAAAAATTTACTAAACGCCACTTTAAAAAGGCAAAGAATATTTGATAAAATTAATTTTTTTAACAAGACCGCGCAACATCGCATACGTGCAACGCGAAAATGGAAATTTTAAGAGATGTTTAGAGACAAAATCATTTCCAAAAATGGTTTTATGCTATAGCCACCTAGTTCACCGAATTTAAATTCCAAGAACTTTCTTTTATACGGGGTTACTCAAACCGGAAGTTTTTTTTACAAAGATCAACAGCATCGGCGATTTAAAATTCATAATTCGAAATGAAATTACCGCCATTAGAAAAGATATGTTAAAAAAAGCGTTTAAAAGTTTAGAAAATAAGTTAAATTCTATTCGTAAAGATGGTAAGTATAATTCTGATGTTATTTTCAAAACTAAATAAACAATTTGACATGGGATTGTTCGCTCTTTCCAGCCGCGCATTTGTTTTCATGTTCAGAGTATTTGTGGAATGTTACAGTGTTACCAAACTATAACGTTCATTCTGCCACATCCGGTACCTGGGGGAAAACCGAACGTAAAGTTGTAGCACTCATATGCATTATTATATTAGCTTTGTTCCTTAAACGGTTGGTTGAACCAATTTAATGTTCTACCATTTCATGGTGGCCCCTCAAATATAATTTTTAAATTCCCGGTTTATTTCCGGGTTTCCTGATTCAAATCCTCCCGATTTCCTGATTACTAGAATTGTACAAAAAAAAAAAAAAAAAAAATAGAAAAGTGAGGATCAAATAACGCATTATTAAGAGAAACAAATGAGTGCCTACGCTTCACGTAGATACATTAATACACGAATATATCTTATGGGTAGCTCCACCTTTCCTTTATTCTTTCACTCAACACAGGAATTATCTACGTTGTTTCATCGAACTCTGTCGATAGGCTGACTTTTTTTCGCGGGCCAGAATCTACAAAAATAAACGAGTGTGAAAGCTGACTTGTTTATGATTTTTATTGTACAGAAAACGATTCTTTAGAGACTGATAGAGTATTTACATTTATATCCTCACATTGACATCGGAGGTATGCGTCATTATCAAAAGAAAGTAGGATATATAGGTGCGCGTTTTACGTACGTTTGCGTATCGTGAATAGACGGCGTCAATGCACGTGGAATTGCGTGATATTGAAATGGTTCGATCGTTCTTCAGTTCGAGTCCGAATTCTGCGCGCATAAATTCTATGAATGTGGGAACGTGCGACCCCCCTCGTAAATCCAAGTTAAGATCACCCCTGACAATTATTGGATCGTTTGAATAGCGATCATCATCATCATTTTGTGCCGACCGTAACGATCGTGGCTACATCAACATTTGTGCGATATATTTTTTCCAGCATATACGGTTTTCTGTTCTTCTTATAATTTGGTGAATTGGCTCTTGGCATAAATTATGTATCTGGTCTATCCATCTCATTGGACATCTTCCCGGAGGTCGTTTGCCATCTATTTTCCCTAGTATTACCAGTTTTTCCAAACTATCGTCTTCTCTCCTCATGATGTGTCCGAAATATTGCATTATTCGACGTTTGCATGTATCCCCTAACCGCATAGCTACGCCAACCTCATTCAAGATAGATTTGTTGGTACGCCTTGCCATCCAAGGAACACGAAGCATTCTTCTCCATATCCACATTTCCAGACTATCTATCCTTTTCTGATCCGCTCTATTTTAGTTGTTTTTGTTATGTCATGACTTTTTCATATACGTGACAACATTTTCATTGCCTCTTTGCTCAATAATGCTCTTCTCTTTATTTCCATTTCACTGGAACCATGGCAACTGATCAATGAGCCTAGGTAGACAAAGTATTCTACTACTTCGTATCCCATTATGTACGTGTCACTATGTGTCGTTGTGCTACTTCTATTCACCACCATGACTTTCATCTTGTCCTGATTCAAAGACATACCGTATATTCAGTTATTACTATGCGGAAATCTGCTATTTCGATGACTGATCATTTTCGATCCACATCTCTGACAACGAAAGTAATTTTCAGCGCGACAGCACAAAATGAACTGATATCTGAAGAATCAGCGATTGAGAAACGCTTCAAACTTTCCTACATCTGTCGTTTTGAACCAAAAGACGTATCACGTATAAATGTGGCAAATTATTCACTATTACACAGTTCGTCGCCCCGTTTTCGTTAGCGCAATTCGCGTTTGCGTTCGGTGGCTGTTTTCGTTTTTGGAAACATAATGAATACACTTCTTATTACTGTGCCAGTTGAGAATAAGAAGTCCCATCATAAGGAAAAGCATGTAAAAACTATATTGCTAATTTCATAACACCATGGAAACGCAAAAAAAGTATTATTTATATATAATTACAACGTAATTCTTAGGCTACCCCCCATTCGAAAAAATGTCCGCCCTTTGACCCCTCCTGCTTTCATTCCTGTCTCTTTCTCTTCTATACTTTGTATAAAATGATCAAAATTTACAACGTAATTCTTACTGGCATCAACACACACAAAAAATAACATAACCACAAAAATCCTATTCTAACATTTACCTTCCGTTATATAAAATTAAGACATTTTTTCGTTACATTTTTCGTTACATATTTCATTACATAAAATTGTGACATTTTTAAAATAACAATAACAAAAATCCTACAAAATATAACAAACGTTACATAAAATTGGGACATTTTTTTGGGACATTTTTTCGAATGGGGGGTAGCCTAAGAATTAAGTTGTAATTAATATATATATATATGGGGTGTAATTGTATATATGCGATAATGTCACGGTAACATTTTATGGTAACATTCCGTGTGACATGCTTCGGTGTGACATTTTGTGGAACAGACAAATGTTCGGAATGACCCCTAGCCATAAGACATATTCATATCAAAAATAATGGAACTTCTTTGTTACTATCGGTTATATTTCACCGCCACAGTGTATTTTATATGAATAAAACAGAACTTCGTAATTTATTTTAAGTAACAGGAAAAAATGCATTCATTTTTTGCTTCAAATGATTTTTTCTTATTAAAAATATCGTTTTTGTCTTTTTTTACTTTATTCCCAGTTTTGCAACAAAGTTCCCGGCTTATTCCCGGTTGGGTGGCCACTCTGCATTTATACCGATCTTTTTAAGATTATTCGGTAAAATATAGTGTCCGAATCACATGCTTTGAACAGATCTAGAAATAATATTTTACAATGTTTCCTCATAAAAATATGTTCACTTACATCATTTGAAAAGTTATATAATAGAGTGGACGGTGATCTATGTTTTTGAAAAGCATATTGATGTTTTCTAATGATGTTAACTTTTTTTAAACGTTGATTATCTACGGTTCTTCTTGCCGCGTAAGTTGCATTATCCTGCTGCAGCAATAAACAATACCGCTTATACGGATTTAAAATACCGATGAAGTGCTTTATAATTTTGCAATATTGCTTCAAACAAATCGTGCAATCACAGAAAACGAGACAGACGATTTTTTTACGGTAAGCTTGGTTCCAGAAATTGAGATAAATATTTTTGAGACCGATACGGTTGTTTTGTGCATTAACATAGCCGTAACGACAAGCTAAGCCTTATTGTTTAAAAAAACACGATTATAAAACCATCTCCTCCACGGTAAAAACCATAATGTAATTTTAAAGGCGCAAACACCTACCTCTCACAAACAGCACAACTGTTACTTTTCACATGTACGAAGTTTCACATGGGTCAGTTGCAAATGATTTGCTCAGTGTATTTTTGAAGTTCGGGATGCCTTTTTTTTTTGGCTCACTCTATACACATACACATATACTTAAGAGCCGTTAATTTGCCGTAGTCGACTCATCGCTGGTTGAACTAACTATCGGATAAACTCGCCGGCCAATTAAATATGACTGTCTGACACGAAAATAAACATCTCGAAAAAAATTTTTAGACTACTTGCTGTGTGGTTCTGGAATTTTCGAATTCTATTTAATTTTTTCATGTATTCCGAATCGTTGTATTAGCATTTTAAGTATTATTCGCATATGGAATTTCAAAAATTATAGCGTAAAAAATATCAGTTTATTTTCATTTGATGCATTCATTACAATAGTACGAATATTGAATAGGTTATCATTTTTTTATTTACTACTAAATTACTCGTAGAGTTAATGTAAGCCGATATAGATTGTGAAACACGGCGGAGATAGAACAAAATAGCACGTAGTCTAAAAAGGTATTCGAAATGTTCATTTTCGTTAGACAGCCATTCGATGGGTCAGCGTTCAATTTACGGCGAAACAACAATGGCCCATATATATCCACATACACTTATAAGTATCTATTTATTTAATACATTTATATTTAAGGCTGTTTAATTAATAAATGGCTAAGTACACAAAAGCTACTTACGCAGTGCTACTAATAATATTAATTTATAACACTGATCTCTATTTTCCAAAAATTTTGCGAACATGTGTGTACCTTCTATAGCATAAAAACATCCACAAAATGCAAGAAATTTAACATGGTAAATTATTTTTATGCTTTTCACGGTTACAAGAAAATACCGTGACATCATGAATTATCGGTAATGAATAATTAATTAATAAAGGCATAGCTCTTTTCTGCCATTCAAACAAAATTGTCATGGTTAGCCGAATTGTGCCTTTTTTTAACGATGCTGAAAAAATCAAAGAGATTTGATTAAAAACGCCAACCTTCATGTGAAAAAAAGTAATTTATATTACCATCAAAATTTTCAATAATATTATTAAAAGTCTAGTTACGGACAAATGGCCCTAGCATGAGCAGCTAATATCTGGACATTTTAACTAAGAGTATAAATTTAGTGTTTCAGATGTTAAAATTTTTTTATATGGTAGTTCAGTTGACGGTTGAAGTAAATTTTGCTTCTGAACCAACTGCTTTAAACAACAGCTGATGATAAAAAATTCGTACAAACGTATGAACAAAGTTCATATCGCAGATCAACAACTGCGGAGGTCATAGTGTAAGTCAATATATGTTAAGCCGGATGAACACTAGTCTAATCATGCACGTAAAACACAATGAAGCGTACAATTTTAATGTAAACATGTTCTAATATCGTTTTTCTACTACTACTACCGCAAGAATAAAAAGTCTTTCGAAATTTTGCTTAATTAATCTAATATTAATTTTAAGCAATGCTAGGCAGCTTACAATTATCGAAGACAGTAATGTGAAGGATAAATTTCACAATAAATCCTCGTTTATTATTCATTAAATAAACTATTAGAGGTCTAAAAATTAACCAGCTCTTAATTGTGCACATAAAAACAAAAATATTAAATTATTTTAAAAAATTAACGCTATTTAAATTTGAAAAAAAGAAAATTAAAGAACTTACTCCCCAGTACTCAGCAGCGACATCTTCGAGAGAACGCTTTTCTTCCTTAGCACGTTCCTTGCATCTGCGCAACGATTTATGCAACCATTCCACACCGTGATCACCAGTTGTAGTTGTGCATAGCTTTACATCGCTAATTTCATCTGGTAAACCACCTTGTCCACTTTTCATGTAAGGATTTAATTCCCTACTACTATAATCTAGCTAAAATAGCAAAAAACGCAAAACACTTAAACTTAATACTTATTTCGTAATTTAAAACATTACTTCAACAATTAATGATTAATGCATTAATCAAAAACATATCTTGCATTTATTGCTTCACTTCATGACGAATTATACCGATGAAACCTTTTTTTTGACATTACTACATTCTAGAACACCTTTAGGCAATATAATAAATTAAAATGGCGAAAGTGAATAAAATAAATTGCAAATATCATCGTACTTAATTTATCAAAACAAAAAATAACAAAAAAAAAAAAAACACTCAATTAACTATTAACATTAATATAATTAAACTAATCCAAACTCATAAAAAAATTTATAGGTATTTGCAATTATGATTTTAATAAAACAAATTTCAATCAAATTAAGTTCTTCCTGTAGAAAATAGAAAATACTCTCTTTATTTTACTAGCTTGTGTTTAATATTATCGTTTGCAACTTTAAATTGCGTAGTCCATAATAATTTATCAAAAATTACAACACTAATTGCTTTTACTAGCGCGAAATGTGTATTTCAAAAATGCATCGCAAACTGTATTAAATGAATATAGTAAATACTTGCATGTTTAAATACACTTCACCTTACTTTTAAAAAAATGTTTAAATATCCTTGAATTTTATCAAACAACTAGCCCAAAATAGACCTGTATAGACTAGGGAATTGCGGATCTTCCGCATAAATTTTCACATCTGCATCCGCAATAATCAATGCGGATATTAATGCGGATGTACCGAAGGTCGTGACAAGAAAGAGATGACTATTTAACGAAATCACACGGTTTGGATCCAATTCGATTGGCCATCACTACTTTGAAAGCTGAACTTTCGGTAAAGTATTCTTCTTTGTCGGAAGAGAAAAATGTATATGCCATCGCCACCTACTACTTAGACCCTCGCTATAAGCACAAGTTTTTTACAACAGTAACTGCGGAAATAATTAAAGAAGATATTTTGAAGATGAGAAACACTAATGATAAACCAGAAACGTTGGTTTTCTTTATTTTAAAGTTGCTAAAAGAATGATAATGACAGGTTCCTCAGATAAAGGTACAGAATAACCAGGAACTTGGGGTATGGTTAGAAAAGCTGGCTTAAAAAACGATCTTGCGCCATGATGCCAGTTTCGTCAAGATGAGGATCAAGAATCGTCAGAAAATGGCAGCGTCGACACTGTACTCAAGAAGGAATTCCTATTTTACCGCAATAAAGAAATGATCAATGTAAATTAAAACCCACTTAAATGGTGGAGCATTCACCGAGAAGAACTGAAAATATTATCTACAATAGCACGCAGATTTTTATCACCTCCACCAAAAAGCGTACCCTTAGTGAACACTTGTTCAGTAGCGCGGGCTTAATTTATGATCCTCTGCGAAACAGACTGAAACCTGAAAAGGCGGCGCCTTTTATGAAATATAATGCATCAATTTTTAACTTTAATTACAAAGTATATAATAATTTAACAAAAATGTAAAAGATTACAAGCTTTTTGTATTATTTATGCACCAATATGAAATTTCTTTAAAAAAAAATCATAAGATCCAAATCCGCAACATCCCGTGTATAGACCAATATATATCTCCAAACTTTGGAAATAGTTTTTTTATGAAAATAATTTTTTGTTTTTTACTTCCTTTTTAATTTCATTAAACTTACAAAGCACAATACACTATGATTTAATAATATATCAACGTTAATGATCATAACAATATTACGGCATAAATTAATAATTATTTAATATAATGCTGATGAGTTCTATACTATTTACAAACTGAAAAAAAAATTAAATAAAAAAAAGACATTCTATAAACTAATCAACTCTATAACAATTTGTACGATAATGTCTTTTCGTTACATTTAATACACAAAAATATTATGTCAACTTGTGTAATACTGACATTCTGCAAAATGCAAGGTATAATTTTGCTTACTTTTATCCTTTTTTTTTCTCGTTATTTTCACGTTTTAAAAAACATGAAAAACATATTTAACTATATTACGTTTATTTTTTATAAATTTTAATGTACCTGCAATTTCAAGTTTTTAGATTCTTTATCTGCATCTCTTGCAGATTTAGTTCTACTAGTTGTCGGTATCGGAAACAATTCTGACATCCAACTATCACGAGAAAGCTTAGAGTCATTCGTAGCAGATGGAATTTCAACTTTCTTTTCAACCCATTCGTCTTCTGAACTAGAATCATTTGTATCAGAGTGCTTTCATGCGGAAAAATACAATAGTTGTTAACATTTATTAAAATAAAAAAAATAAGGTAACAAAAAATATTAATTTAAAATTAAAATAAAGGAGCAAACGGAACCAAGAATAAACAATTATTATTTCATACACTGCTTAAATTTAACTGCGCCATATATTAATTTAAAACTCAAAAAATTGTAAAATTTTCAGCGCAAAAATATTAGTTTTTAACTTTTTTTTTTAATTAATGGGAATCAAAAGCGGTAGAATATTTTCATCGTAACTACATATACTTAAGTTGCGGGCAAGTTGAAACAATTAATAAGAAAAAAAATTATACATTATTAGTCAAATAAAATAAATTATTTATAGTAAAAAAAAAAAAAAAAATCACACAAATTATTCCTCATATATGCATATGGCCCGATGAGTAATCAAAAGGGCCGTGTTTTGTTTTGTTCGTTTTTTTTTTTTTAAGAATAAATAAATAAATTCCTCATATTAATACATTATTTATAATTAAATTACTGATTTATGTTAAAAATCAAATTTATAAACAAAATAAAAAAGAACTAAATTTTAAATAAATTGTGGTCGTACGTAACCTTATGAATAAAAATGATACAAAAGCTAGGCTTATGGCCAAGGGGGTATTGAGGTTCAAATATCCACCGACCGAAATAATATATAGAACCAATAAATAATTTATACTAAACAGAATTAATATAAAATATTACGAAAAGTTTGACGATCCACTTCAGTGCATTATTTATTTTGTAAGGGCAGATGACATGGTGGAATTATAATTTTCTGTTTTTGAAAAAAATAAATTAATAGAGCAGAGTACACAAAAATCTTAAATGCGTTCATTTGAATAGTAAATTGTTGCATTATCCAACAATAAAATAAGTATTAATATTTGTGAAGGTGCCGTCCTGTTAAACTTTTTTATCGTAGACAAACTATTGAAAAAATCGTAATCATCTGTTTTCCGGGCTCTCACTGCAATGACTCCTTTT
The DNA here is from genome assembly GCA_039619475.1 of Icerya purchasi. Classification (NCBI taxonomy): domain Eukaryota; kingdom Metazoa; phylum Arthropoda; class Insecta; order Hemiptera; family Monophlebidae; genus Icerya; species Icerya purchasi. The sequence continues at coordinate 290,397,101 of CM077115.1, read as the reverse complement.
AAATATTAATTCTGGCTACGGGCTTATTAATAACGTTTTTGACTTAATAACATATTAAGATAACAGTTAAATGTTGAAGGAATTTCTAGCTTTGAAAGTAGTTTTTATTCAGATATTTTCTCGCAATAATTAACTTAAAAGATAGATTTCGTTAACGAATTATATGGAAAATATCTCACTTAGAACAAAATTAAATATTCAAACCTTTAAATAGAAATAGTTTACCTTTAACCAACCTAACAACGAATACCTCCCCGTGTCTTTTATACGGAACTATATTGTAAAATGTACACGATCTTTGAACTAAATACGTTTCGCTCCAATAAAAACATGAACTCAAACTGTTAATCACGTTATCGCAGGGATGGCGTCATCAGGGTATCACTTTAGAATGATATACACATTTTGCGAAACAACCCCAACCATAAGACATATTCACGTAAAAAAATTAACGAATTTTCAAAATAATAATATGGTTGAGACAACTGCCATTAATTTAACACTAAAACATAACGTCCTTGTTGTTTGTTCATTAGAACTCAATAAACGACAGAACGATGTAAGAAATTTCGACAAATTGAAGATAAATAATTACAATGTACAAGTATAATCAAGAAAAAAATATATACAACATAATTATCAAAATGAGATAAAAATTAAATAAAAATATTTAATCAAAAATTTAAATCACCAATAACTCGGTCTTAATTCACCGACATTTTCTGAACTCTTCAAAATCATATTAATACTACTATGAAAATCAAATAAGCCAAAAATGCAAGTCACATTGTACAAAGCGGTTACCTTACTTATTTTTTCAAATATTCCTGGAATATTTTTTAAAAATAATCTCACGTTATATCACTCCTTTACAAAACAATATAGCTCTGCGAATAAAAATCTATATTACATACCATACCAACGGTTTATGGTTATATAAATAAAACAAGATCAAAAGATATAGTTCTAATTTTATAAACAGATCTTCCTACAACACTTTATATTATCATGAATAATCAAACATTTTTAAGTAGGACAACCAAAATGTTCATCAAATATTATAATTCTATGCTAAAGTAACAAAACAAAAATTGTGTTTTCATATAAAAAGTAAAAAATGATATATTAATATATTGAATACATATATATATATATATATATATATATAACTCGGCCATTTTGGCCTCGCAAGGGGCTGTGCCCCTTAACCTTTCTTGCTTTCATTTATGTCTCTTTATCTTCTATACTTTGTATAAGATGATCAAAATTTACAACGTAATTCTTACTGGCATCAACACAAAAAGAAAAACAAAACATAATCACAAAAATCCTATTCTAACATTTAACTTTCATTACATAAAATTAAGATATTGTTTCATTACATTTTTCGTTATATATTTCATTACATAAAATTGTGACATTTTTTCAATAACAATAACAAAAATCCTATAAAATATAACAAACGTTACATAAAATTGGGACATTTTGCGTTACATAAAATTGGGAAATTTTTTCGAATGGGGGATAGCCTAAGAATTACGTTGTAATTAATATATATGGTTTGTTTTAGTCTCTCCACTTCTACCCCACACGCGCCTTGACGAGGTTCTCGTGTTAAGTCAATACTTGATGAAGATCGGGTAACCAACCCTGATGGAAGTCAAGATTGGAAAACAAAAGAGTGTAAGGGGGGTCTATGAAGGGCAATTATGCAGAGACTGTAGAAAGGCCTTCGTAGCCTAGGTATAAATAAGGCAGGTTTATTACCCTAGGACGGCGGCAGAAGAACTGTAATAAATCATCAATGGCGGCGTTCCGCAGCTCTGGTGAGTACAAGACTAACAATCTTGGCAGTATTTTGGTTTCAGCTAGAATATGGCTGACCACAATATCTTTTTCAACTGGAAGGCATGATGGAAAAGAAAAACCATTTAACTACTCCAAGTGGTAACCAATCCACCGTTGCCGTATGCAATGCAAGCAAGTTATCATTTTCTGGAGAACTTACACCAACATGCTCGAAGGATGGTAAATCTTTTAGAAAGATTAGATTTCGACAGAAAAACTTTTTTACAACAGTCAATATTAATTCATTACAAAAAGTAGAGAAGCTGAAACAATCGGTAAATGCTCTGAAGGAGCATGATATATGTATCGCTGCAATATAGGAGACAAGACATACAAATGAAAATGCTTTCGAATCTGAGGGATATCGAATTTTCAAAGGAAAAGCAACAAGAGTAAAAACAAACAACGCTGCTTATTTAGGAACAGCTTTTGTAGTCAACTGAAGAATCCTGAACTCTGTTGTAGATTTTCAGTCATCTAACAGTAGAATCTCTCTACTTAGCATTAGATGCACAAATAAAACGTACACGTATGTCGATGCACATGCTCCAATAAATCAAAAAAATAGGACCAATAAAAAAGAAACAGATGTTTTTTGGGAAGAATTAAAAGAAGTCCTCATAAACATTCCCAAGAAACGCTCAACTATATTACTGGGAGATCTTAACGCACAGCTAGGCAGAGAAAAGAAGTACAGAGATATTGTTGGAAGATACCCAGGCCATTTAAGGACTAACAAAAGTGAAGAAAGACTAATAAATCTGTGCCGAGCAGCAAACCTGATCATGAAATACACGGCGTTCAAACACCTACCGAGGAAACAGAAAACATGGACGTCTCCAAAACTCCAAATTAGGCGAATTTCAAAAAGACCATGTGGCGGTTTCAAAAGTACCCACAAAGGAGATACAAAATGTAAAAGTAATAAGAAATTCTAAACTGTACTTAGACCATTACCTTTCTAAAATTAAAATTAATTTTCAACCAAGAAGTACAAGGAAACAAACTAAAACAAAAATATACAAGTATAACACAATGAAATTAAAGAAAGGATCTGAATTTAAGGATAAATTAAAGACTAAAAATCCGGAGAATTGGGGACAACTAAAAAAGGCATTGGTGCAAACGGCTAAAGAAACGCTTGGCTTAACAAAAGTAAGAAAACATTCGTGGTGGAATTACGAATGTGAAGAAGCCGTCGAAAAAAGATAGCAAGCGTGGAAGAAGTGAAATGCAGATAAAAATGTAAAAAATAGAACATATTGTATAGAAACGAGGAAAGAAACAGGAAAGATCATTAAGAAGGTGAAAAGAAATTATCACAGTGATCAGCTAAGTATAATCGAGCAAGACTTCCAGAAGAACAACACAAGGGATTTCTATAAAACATTCAAACGAAGTGTGAATACATTTATATACTCATGCCTTATGTTCAAAGATAGAAATCAAAAGATGGCTTTTAATAACAAAGAAAATTGTGAAATATTGGCAGAATATTTCGAAACGCTAATAAACTGCGAAAGACCAACACTAACCTTCACCTGCGAAGAAGGTCATAGGAATGACGACTCTGTGCCTCCAGATAAAGGCGAAATTGCTAATATAATTAAATCTTTGAAGAACAATAAGGCCCCAGGGAAGGATACAATAATAGCAGAGTTATGGGAAAACTCGAATGATATATGCCAAAACAAACTGGTTGAAATAATCAAAAATATTCGGAAAACAGAAATAATCCCCCAAGACTGGACGACAGCACTGACACATCCACTACATAAAAAAGGAAAACAGACAGATGTGAACAATTACAGAGATATCTCGCTGTTACTAATTACCTATAAAATACTCTCTAAGGCAATTCAACCTAGAGCAGAAAAACAGCTGGACCCACAAATTAGCGAATATCATAGATCACGTGTGGAACAAGTTTTCAACCTCAATAATGCTGTATCTGAAGAGAAGATCCAAAAAATATGTAATAACGTTCATCGATTTTAAGAAAGCGTACGATTCCGTAGATAGAACAGTGTTGTTTAATGTCCTTAAAGAATTTGGCCGGGACAAAAAAACCACAAGCTTAATAAGAAAAACGTTAACAAACATATGCGCTAAAGTGAAATTTAGAGGAAAAATATCTAGACAGTTTAAAATAAAAACAGGAGTTAAACAAGGAGATGGTCTGCCACCTTTACTTTTTAACTGCATACTTCAAAAAGTTATAAGAGAACAGAGAAAAGCTATGAATGAAGAAAATATCACTGGGAAAATTAAACTAGGATACAAGAAGGATAATTTATTGATAGATTGCTTAGCTTTTGCAGACAATCCGGCAACAATAGCGAAATCTATGAAGACAGCAAAGCGGTAGATAGAACTATTAAAGGAGCAGGCGGATAGAGCAAGGCTGCGAATTTCCTTTGAAAAAACCAAATTTATGACAAATATTACAACCGCTCCTGACAGAATAAAAACTGATGTCGGTCAAGTGAAGAGAGTTAATAAATTCAAGTACTTGGGAGAATTAATTGAGCAAAGTGCGTCTGAAAAAGAAGTATTCAAATATAAGATCAATCGAATGAAAACGGCTTTTTATTTAACAAACGAAATATATAATAAGAAATATCTATCAAGAAATGTCAAACTGAGACACTATAAAACTGTGATCAGACCAGAAGCATTATATGCAGTGGAAAGCCTAACAATGAACAGAAAAGGATTAAATGAGCAACTTGAAATCGCAGAAAGAAAGATCGTAAGAAGAATACTGGGACCAGTGGAACAAGGTGGAAAATATATAAAAAGGAGTAACCAGGAAATATACCAACATGCGGAAACCATTACTACCGAGATCCCGAAAAGAAGAATTCGATTCTACGGTCATATGCAAAGGATGGTGCCGAGCAGGCTCACCGCAAGATTGTTCAATTACATGCGAAAACTAAAAATAAGCGGCAAATGGTACACAGAGACCAAAAAAGACCCGAAGGAACTGAAAATTACGCCTTAAGATATAAAACAGCGATCAACATTAAAGAAGAAACTATTTGACTTTAAAGGATTCGTGGAGAAACAGAAAGGAAGAACTAACGAAAAAAAGGACACAGTCCAAGAATGAAAGCAGTATGGAAAGAGAGGAAGAAGAATGGCAGGACCAGTTGACAACGTAGTCCATCAGTGGTTAATTCAAAATAATAATAATAATATATATATATATATATATATATATATATATGTGACCCTGCCCTCAAAAAAAAAATAAATTTTCGATTTTTAGGTTTTGATGGTTTCTGTCACTTCATGCCTTCCTCTTTCCATCGGAATTGGTCCCACCGTTCTATTTTCAAAATTGAGTGAGATATCGACAGTTAAAGATATTACCTTTACTGGTATTAAATACAAACATTTGTGCGAAAACACATCCTGCTGATCGCGCACGAAGTTCACCCTAGAACACTTACGTCAACTATGAAGACCAAACAACAACACAACAATCAGTTTAAACGAGTTCTGTGCCTGTCACACACAAAAACACAAACATAGAAAAAATGTAGCTCAATTAATCAACATTGATGCTTTTTAGTATGATTTTAATAGTTTTCGTGGCTTTTATCCGTCATAGGAAAAGAACCACTTGAGCTACGGTATTTTAAATGTGATTTTCAAATCCAGCACATCAAAATATCCCAATATTACCAAGTTGAAAAAAATTTCATGATAATTTAATTTTAGTCACTTTTGTTCCTCACTGCAGCACCGCTGATATGGTGATAAAAAATCTCAAAAGTGCTTTTTTTTATTCCACTTGATGGTAACATTGATTATTCAAAGATTCAAAACGATATCTTGCACTGAACCAGAGCTATACAATTTTAAAACTTGAATTGATTGCTTCTGAAAAACATAATTTTAACGACAAGCCTTTTTTCTTGGGGCAGGATCACATATATAAATAAAAAACGTAAAAATTGTATCAGTTAATAAAAATTAATTTTTAATATTTCGTATACAACTCTTTGACTCTAATAATAAGATGTAATATAGCCTTGATGCATATTAAACCAAATTTAAAAAAAAAATTTGACAGCATTTTGGTCCATTCGGCCTGTAGCGCTTCCAAAAAAGTTGAATTTTGACTTATTGACAAGATTACATCTTTCCAAGTTTTCGATACAAATAATAGATATATTTTCTGATTAGATTTAGTAATCAGTGGTTTACTTCTACTTCAAGAATTATATTTGATCATTCAACAAACCGTTGAACTATAGATTTTTCCATGCTTCTTGCTTAATCTGATTAGCCAAATTAAAGGGGACACTCGAATTCCGCACCAAGCACTAACACAGTGACAAGTCACACACGAATTCCGCACCAGACCCGAAATAGCCCACCCGCTGACAACTCGAATTGCGCACCACCTTTAAAAAAAATACTCTGATTTTATAAAATCGATGAAAGAATAAAATGAGTAAAAGTCGCTCTTTCAGTGACTTCCAAAATGTGTTATCGTAATGAAACGTTTACTATTTGGAATAATAAGCGAACTACATTTCAGTCGATTAAAAAAGCCTTTAACGTTTGCGAAAAATAGGCTACTATCCCGTTAGCAGTACGATTGTCATTCGAAATATTTTTAACAATCTAGAAACGTACTCATTTAAGGAATGTTGCATAAAATAGAATAATTTTTGCACGAATATTATATAAAATAACGTAAATTACGATAATATTTCTAACTGAATATGTAGAATTTTCAGCGCACGGCATATTATGTTTCATGAAGCTTCTATTTCACATTAATACAAAATACTTTCATATCAACTGATTAATGTACATAAAATATAAATGTGACCATGTAAAATTTTCCAGTTTGACAAATTAAATATGTTGTTATAATATAGAGTTACTTACGAGTTTGAGGGAACCGAGTTTCGGGAAAGTTTCAGTTCAGATTTTATTTTATCCATTAATACTAGTGTGTTCAATCTCAGTTATAAATTGTCATTTGAATTAAAACCAAATTCGTTAAAAATCGGTAATTTTTTCATTTAGTGTACCATCAAACAATACATAGTATTCTACTTCAATTTTAAATGACAACGCAAAAATTTACCATTAAAATAAAATCCTATTTAAAACAATTTAATGAAAACTTACAATGATAATAATTACGTAAATAAATAGTGTTAATACTACTACCTTTTTTCTTTAAATGTTAGTTGGATTTAACAAGATAATTTTCCTTCGTCAAGTTTTTATAATTTGTAGTTTATTGTAAATTAAATAGTTTCTACTCTAGATAATAGATATTTTTGCGCACATTTGGTTGCTATTAATGTATTTTGTTAGATAAATGATAAAGAAGCAGAAGTTTAAACTCAAATTTAGGTTATCAGAATAAAAAAGTAATTCTTAGAAGCAACACTGAAATATGGTTTCATTACTTCCGTGTAATGTTTTCCATTAATACAGAACATGCCCGGGAAAACACTTTTTTTTTTTGGAACTTTTAAGTTTCCAGCACCCTCCGGTAATTTAAATTTAAAGCTAAAATATCGTTATATTTTTCTTTCCAAAGTATCCGTTTATATATTTTCGAAAACTACATTCGTTTGCCGTTTTTAGATGCAAATGGGGTTTAAATTAAGTGCTTATTGGAAATGTTTATTGCGATGCAAAGTTTTTGTTGTTTATTGTATATTTTAAATTTCAGGAATAATATCGGTCGGTGATTTATGCATTTTGAAGTAATTTTTAGATAATTTTAAATTTGTCATATTACATATTCTTAACTCGTTGAGCGACTTTTAGCGCTCAGAGGTCAGAAGAGTTGTTCAAACGTTAGCATTTTCTGAAAGAGCATTTAATACTATTTTTGTATATAGCTTTACATTTTAACGTGTAAGCGTCATATTTCCTCATCAAAAAACATCAAAAATTATCATCTGGCTTATAAGTACATAACAGTAATTCGACACTGTTTAAATTACTGCTCTATTTTAATCATAGAAATAAAATGATGATTCAAAATTGTTATTTTACAGGGGCTTGTAGAATTCAAACTGTTCTAGAAATATTCATCCCCATAATAAAACTGTTAACACTGATAATTGCTTAACATTAATGGTAACACGAAATTAACATTAACGTATATATGAAAGTGAAATATTTTATTAAAAATAATAACTTACAAATAAGGAAAAATTTTAGCTGCCGCTATGTCAAGAGGTAGTATACACGTTTAATCATAAATATAATTCTTTTGAAACTAGAAAGAAAAAAGATCACAAATGTAGACAATTAGGAGTAAGCTAAATTACTGAAAGTTGAGCTAACTGGTAAATTGCAAAAGCCGGAATCAATTTTTAATGATTAAAACATAAATATATCACAGTTATTTATCGGAACTACTTGTTTTAAAAACAAAAATGGAATTAGAAGTTTAAACAATTACGTATTTTTAAAATTAATCTGGAGTATTTTCAAATATTTTTTAATAAACCGTTATACAGGAAATATTTTTAATACATAAGCAGATGTAGTATTTTTCATTAGTAGATTAAAAATTAATTTCAAAAATACGATACGTAAAAATGTTGAAAGTTATCGAACATTAAAAATATAGTACGATTAAGCGCCATCAGTTTTGGAAACCGTTAGTCCAGTGAACAGCAATTATGGTCCGAGCGTCGTTTTCGTTTGTTTTTTTATATTTCATACCTGCAAACTTCCGGTGCGCAATTCGTGTGTGGAGATTACAGACCTTTTTTTAACCTTCGACTCAGGTAAATAACGGTGCGCAATTCGAGTGTGGCTAAATTAAATGCTGCTGTTTTTGGAATTTTTACGACAGTTTGTACAATTAAAACATTCATCTTAACTTAAAAGCTTAAATTGTCGCCTTGCTGGCTTATTTAAATCAATTTAACTTTACTTTTAGAAGCAGATAATATTACATAAGCTATTTTGCAACATTATTAATAAAGACGCAGTTTTATCTCACAATTTAACTTTTCCAAGGAATGAAAAATATCTAATCAACACATATCGTAAAACGTATTTCCTAATTTCTCGCTTCACTAAACATTAATTTGTTTAAGCTGAAATTATGTGAAAAAATTGGTGTAATGAATAAAACAGTTAGCATAAGTATCCTATTGGCAAATCCCAAAATGTTGGTTACGAACGTTTTCGTGATGTATTAACGTTTATGTTGTGTGTCAATTAACAAGTTTATCTGCATTTTTTTTACTATAACTATGTTGTATATCTTTTTTTTCATCTTATTTTATGATATCTGTTCGTGGTCATTTTTTATGTTTAAAAGAAAATTAATTACTATTTTTATCAAAATAAATTTATTCATTTTATTATTTTGCATAGTACCAAATAAAATTAGCAAATTTGAAATGACATAAATATAAAAATTATACACACTATTCCGAAATGTTCAGCATTTTACTTTGATTTTCGTCTATTATTTCCTTAATACTATATAATTATTGTGAAAAGTAACTTTTTTTAAAAGAAAAATGTGCGATAATAAAATAAAACAAATCTTATATGAAGCAGAAACTCATTCTGAATAAATTGATATAAGTTCCATCTCAATCGGTTTAGTTGTTTTCAAAATATCTTCAATGTGACAAACAAGTTATATTACAAAAACAATATTAAATGTAATTTGCTGAGAAAATTAAATTTAATGAAAGATACCTAATTATTGTCACATTATCCATCAATACTACGCAAATTGGTTGAAAGAAAAGAACCAGTGAAAACTTATAAAATTTCGTGCTATTATAGCAAATGAAAATATATCTTAGTTTGCACCTTACAATAATGGCACAAGAATTATCAACAACACTACTTATTAAAAAATACTACAATTCTTTACATAAAAAGTAGAAATATAAACAGTACACACAAAAAACTTAATATTTTTTTACTAATAAGATAAAGCAGTATTGCATAAACTAGCCGAAAATAATTAAAATTACTTAATAATAAAGCAATGTGTGGAAAACGAAGAAACGCTTTCAAAAAGTTTAATAAAATATATACACAAATAAATATAAAACAAATCGCTATTAAAATTTAGATTAATATTAAAACATTTTCATAACATTAGTTAAACATTTTGTTTATTTGCAAAATGGGTTTAGATATAAGTTTAAAATATATTGCCAAGAAATACATGCACACTTATAATTTTACAGTTCGTCAAAGATTTTAATATTAAAAAGCTGAGTATCTGCATTTCACGGTTGTTAAAAAGCACTAAAAATTTAAAAAAAGTTGAATTACAATTCTTACCGATTTTCGCGACTTTTCACGTTTCTTTTTGATTTTTTTATGTTTTAACTTGCGTTTGCCCATTTTTTAATATATATCTGTAATTTTCGGCACTTCAACTATTACGCACACAACTACCAACAAATTCATAACAAAAATACAAGCGTCTATCGACAGCGACGGGGCACCTTTTCCGGATCTACTCGGGTGTGATCGGAATGAAACGAACTTGTACAGCCCGCAATGTTTACATTTGCATTAGTTTGTTTCTTTGTTGCTTATACTTCATTTGTTTAGATGTTTTAGCATTAAAGGAGTTTTAAAGAGTTTTTTCATTTAAAAAATTGTTTTTATTTAATAACCTTAACATGTCTAATGATTTATTTAATAAGTAATTGAAATAATGTGTTCATAAAATTTTAATGTCTTGTAAGTGTTGTATACCTAGATGTGATAGCAATTATAAGAGTAGCAATAAGAAAGTCACTGTCTTTTCTTTTTCAGAAGATGAAAAATTAGCCGAAAAATAGTAAACTGCAGTACATAGAAAGGATTGCTACAACTAAATCTTCTAGGTTAAGTACAAAATTATTTAATAAATTTGATACAATTCGTTTTATAAGTGTTCTAAATTTTTAATTTGTAAAATATTTATTAAAAGAATTGCTTACTTTGCTATTATTCGAAAAAACAAGAAGTTAAAGTGCAAAAATTTTTATTTATTTTATAATAAGAAGTAAAAATTTAAAACGATTTAAGATTCAATTGTATTAGGGTATGATAAAAAGTATAGTACGAAATATTTAGAAATTGTGTACTGTCTTTTCTGTACAGCTATTGTTTTCCAAGTCGGGGAAAATTAAGAAAAATTATAGAAAATAGAAAAGTCGGGAATTTGCAAGATTTTTATATTATTTATTCTATGTAGTACAAAATAATATATTGTCTTTTTCTGAATCACATTATAAACAATTAGAGTTGATGATCAATTTGCATATTTTCATAAGCAGTAATATTTATTATTCAATGCGTTTTCTAATTCTTTAATTGATAATTTAGAAATCTGTCAAAACAACTTAGTAGGTTTTTAGTGAATTTAGATAAAATATATTAATAATTAAAATAAATCTATGTGTTATATTAAATTATTGAAATAATTACCCTAAGAAAATATAATTAAAAAATACTTTTATAAAATATTTCAGATGTTACTCCATCTCAAATACCAAGATGTTCGCAATATTAATCAAAACTTGTAGTAGATAAGAAAAACTGGAAAATGAGGCATTACATATAGCTTTCGAAAACAACAGAGAAGAATTAAAGAATAATATTTATTTTCAGTAAATCTGACCAGTAAAATATATATTTCAAAATGTGAAAACGAAATTGTTATGTAATTCCATTGTAATATGTTAGTGTTTTTTCCTACTATTATTTTTTTCTCTCATTGCTTCGTTTTATTTTTAGTTTTAGAAACAGCCCTTTTCATGGCTACGGTAGTTGTTTAAATTGTAAATTTCTTCAATTGCAATATATGTTTTAAGTTATTTCAGACTGTGTTTTTTTTTTCTTTTCAATTTCAAAAAGGCTTTTGATATATCTGTTATTATATATGTATGTGTTTTAATTTCAGGAACAATGTTGAATGTAGTGTAAAATATACTTCTTCTCTATATCTAAATATGATCATTTCTTTTTTTTTTTAATTTTTTTCGTAGAAAAGTAAAATTAGTCTACAATTTATATTGAAGCAAGTTAATTTTGTTAATAAGTGTTTGAAAAAGATTGTGTAATTTGTATGTACTCAATATATAATCAGAGAGAAAAGCGCATTTTTAAAATGTTAATCAGAAATCTAATATTTTTTAAAATCAAACAGTGCAATACACTTTTGGGCTACCAGTTTAGCGGCAAAAATTTCATAAATATTGGTTTAGTAATTTATGAGATTTCTTATAAAAAAAATATTTACAGACATTATCGAGTAAAAAAGTTGTATTTTAAATAAATAAGAATTACAAAATAAAGTATGCTCACAAAGTATTGTTTTTTACTTCTTTTACCTTAGTAGCGTCTCAGATACTTCAATGAAGTAAATATAATTTTTTTTTTTTATGCGTTCTATTGTTATTATATTTATACAAATAAATAAAATTTTATATTGTTTTATAACCTTTGTTTATATCTTTGGAAAGTGAGTAGCTTGGAAGGAACTGTTAGGAAGAAGAATTTATACTTTTTCATTGTAAAATTTTCAACTGAATCAAAAGAATATGTTGAAAAAAAGGGAAATCCTTACAATTAAAAATACATATTTCCAGAAATATATTCATGGTTTACTTAATGTATTGCTGATACGCACATAATTTGCTTATGGTTTCAAAATTTGTGGAATCTTGAAAATATAAAATTATCCATGTATTTGAAAATTAGCGTTTAAAATTAAAAACATTAAATTAAAGGGTGGTTGAATAAATTTAATGTAAAATACATAAAATAGACGGCAATAAAGTTTTTCAGGCTGCGAAAGGTTTCAAAATAATGTGAAAATGAAAATAATGTAATTTTATAAATTCTGAAGTTCATTTTTTGTAATGTGAAATATATTGTGTTCCAAAATTATTGCCTCGCTGTAATACATTTTATGATAAAGTAAAGTCTATATTTTTTTCTCTGTATTACTGAAGCACACTTGTTGAAGTAAAAATTTATGTCATAAAATGATGGTATCTGTTAATGTGTATCATGTTTTATTATATTGAACTTCGAATCATCGCCACGCTCTTAGAATTATTTGCTTAAAAATAAAAAAGAAATCTTCACAATATTGTATATGAATATTTTGTTTGTTTTACAATGATTTCCTGAGTTCGTAAAGTTATAAATTGGCATCTTTTGTTTTTCAATTTGTTGTGCTCATTCCTGGTTGAACGGAAACGAATAAAAGAACAAAAAGATCAAACATTAAGAATAGTTCTTTTTTATTTCGAAAGTGGTCCATAGTTCTCTATTTATCATTAAACAAAGTAATAACAACTAAATGTTATACAAGACGAACCTAAAACTAACCAACGACACGGTTGAAAAGTACGACTTTGAACTGCTGAGAGTAGCAGAAGAATTATGAAAGTCGAGGAAAACCGCGAAGACTGGAACCAAATCGAATGGAGACACAGACTCGATTAATTTTAGGAGAAACTTCGCCGTTTCAGCGATGATAACGAGAGCAAGTCACTTCAGGTAGCTTGCCTCAGGCAGATGGTTTGTGACATGAAGGCACTGTTATGCGAGTTTGGAGATCAAGGTAACACGGCCGTCCGAATTAAACGCAAGTTATTAATCGCGTTCTCTTTAAAGCAATGTACTTCAAAGTATCTCTTCGCTTATTGCATCATTCAGCTTATAATATTTCGGTACAACGTAGAACGGGGCAGGCCAAATGCCTGGAGAATAGCTCTTCTGGTATTTCATGCCGTGTCCTTCATGTGGAATTCGTACAAACTGTTTATTGGTTCTCGCTCGGGTTCCTTCTGGGAGGAGCATTACATGAGTGATGCTAATGCAACGGATACACGAGCGAATGTGTCTGCATCATGGAAGCAGACGGTTCGTATTTGAAGTACGAAATGACATCAAAGTTGGACACAGAAACGCTAATTGAGTACAATGTGAAGCACTCGCGGTGAATGAGTAACGCATTTCCAGTGACGCTATTCGGCGGAACTGGCTTCTTTCTATATATTTCGAGATTCGGACCATTTCATCCAGACAATAAATAAGATTTGCGCGGAGGTCATATTTACCTGCATGGAATATACGGCCGCCATTAATATCACTGATGCGTCTGATGCTGAACATCTTAATTTAGTGAAGTGTGCAGAAGAAATCATTTACCAAGTGCCGTATCTTAACCGAAGTTACAGAAGGAGCTATCTGCGGACTAAACATAGACTATTTCGCAAACATATTATTAAGAAAATGAGTGGATAGCTACGTCCTCTGGTAAAGGAGAACTGCTGCGGACAAATCCGCAAAGAAATTCAACACCGATTATAACTGGTTTAAATATAACATGAATTAGAATTCAGAAAGATTTATATGATTTTATTTGGTCTACCTTTAGCTTTATATTCGATTTTTGAACGTCGTCAATTATCGGCTCTGGTTGTGTTCTTGTGTAAAGGCCGGTGACAAGCGCGTGTGCGCGCGGACTACTACACGCACTGAAATATCGAGCTAAGTTGTACTTCGTCGAGCGGTGATAGTAGATAAAAGGCCGACTCAGGCAGATGGTTTGTGACCAGAAGGCACTGTAATGCGAGTTTGGAGATCAAGGTAACACGGCCGTCCGAATTAAACGCAAGTTATTAATCGCGTTCTCTTTAAAGCAATGTACTTCAAAGTATCTCTTCGCTTATTGCATCATTCAGCTTATAATATTTCGGTACAATGTAGAACGGGGCAGGACAAATGCCTGGAGAATAGCTCTTCTGGTATTTCTTGCCGTGGCCTTCATGTGGAATTCGTACAAACTGTTTATTGGTTCTCGCTCGGGTTCCTTCTGGGAGGAGCATTACATGAGTGATACTAATGCAACGGATGCACGAGCGAATGTGTCTGCATCATGGAAGCAGACGGTTCGTATTTGAAGTACGAAATGACATCAAAGTTGGACACAGAAACGCTAATTGAGTACAATGTGAAGCACTCGCAGTGAATGAGTAACGCATTTCCAGTGACGCTATTCGGCGGAACTGGCTTCTTTCTATATATTTCGAGATTCGGACCATTTCATCCGGACAATAAATAAGATTTGCGCGGAGGTCATATTTACCTGCATGGAATATACGGCCGCCATTAATATCACTGATGCGTCTGATGCTGAACATCTTAATTTAGTGAAGTGTGCAGAAGAAATCATTTACCAAGTGCCATATCTTAACCGAAGTTACAGAAGGAGCTATCTGCGGACTAAACATAGACTATTTCGCAAACATATTATTAAGAAAATGAGTGGATAGCTACGTCCTCAGGTAAAGGAGAACTGCTGCGGACAAATCCGCAAAGAAATTCAACACCGATTATAACTGGTTTAAATATAACATGAATTAGAATTCAGAAAGATTTATATGATTTTATTTGGTCTACCTTTAGCTTTATATTCGATTTTTGAACGTCGTCAATTATCGGTTCTGGTTGTGTTCTTGTGTAAAGGCCGGTGGCAAGCGCGTGTGCGCGCGGACTACGACACGCACTGAAATATCGAGCTAAGTTGTACTTCGTCGAGCGGTGATAGTAGATAAAAGGCCGCCTCAGGCAGATGGTTTGTGACCAGAAGGCACTGTAATGCGAGTTTGGAGATCAAGGTAACACGGCCGTCCGAATTAAACGCAAGTTATTAATCGCGTTCTCTTTAAAGCAATGTACTTCAAAGTATCTCTTCGCTTATTGCATCATTCAGCTTATAATATTTCGGTACAACGTAGAACGGGGCAGGCCAAATGCCTGGAGAATAGCTCTTCTGGTATTTCTTGCCGTGTCCTTCATGTGGAATTCGTACAAACTGTTTATTGGTTCTTGCTCGGGTTCCTTCTGGGAGGAGCATTACATGAGTGATGCTAATGCAACGGATACACGAGCGAATGTGTCTGCAACATGGAAGCAGACGGTTCGTATTTGAAGTACGAAATTACATCAAAGTTGGACACAGAAACGCTAATTGAGTACAATGTGAAGCACTCGCGGTGAATGAGTAACGCATTTCCAGTGACGCTATTCGGCGGAACTGGCTTCTTTCTATATATTTCGAGATTCGGACCATTTCATCCGGACAATAAATAAGATTTGCGCGGAGGTCATATTTACCTGCATGGAATATACGGCCGCCATTAATATCACTGATGCGTCTGATGCTGAACATCTTAATTTAGTGAAGTGTGCAGAAGAAATCATTTACCAAGTGCCGTATCTTAACCGAAGTTACAGAAGGAGCTATCTGCGGACTAAACATAGACTATTTCGCAAACATATTATTAAGAAAATGAGTGGATAGCTACGTCCTCTGGTAAAAGAGAACTGCCGCGGACAAATCCGCAAAGAAATTCAACACGGATTATAATTGGTTTAAATATAACATGAATTAGAATTCAGAAAGATATATATGATTTTATTTGGTCTACCTTTAGCTTTATATTCGATTTTTGAACGTCGTCAATTATCGGCTCTGGTTGTGTTCTTGTGTAAAGGCCGGTGACAAGCGCGTGTGCGCGCGGACTACTACACGCACTGAAATATCGAGCTAAGTTGTACTTCGTCGAGCGGTGATAGTAGATAAAAGGCCGACTCAGGCAGATGGTTTGTGACCAGAAGGCACTGTAATGCGAGTTTGGAGATCAAGGGAACACGGCCGTCCGAATTAAACGCAAGTTATTAATCGCGTTCTCTTTAAAGCAATGTACTTCAAAGTATCTCTTCGCTTATTGCATCATTCAGCTTATAATATTTCGGTACAATGTAGAACGGGGCAGGACAAATGCCTGGAGAATAGCTCTTCTGGTATTTCTTGCCGTGGCCTTCATGTGGAATTCGTACAAACTGTTTATTGGTTCTCGCTCGGGTTCCTTCTGGGAGGAGCATTACATGAGTGATACTAATGCAACGGATGCACGAGCGAATGTGTCTGCATCATGGAAGCAGACGGTTCGTATTTGAAGTACGAAATGACATCAAAGTTGGACACAGAAACGCTAATTGAGTACAATGTGAAGCACTCGCGGTGAATGAGCAACACATTTCCAGTGACACTATTCGGCGGAACTGGCTTCTTTCTATATATTTCGAGATTCGGACCATTTCATCCAGACAATAAATAAGATTTGCGCGGAGGTCATATTTACCTGCATGGAATATACGGCCGCCATTAATATCACTGATGCGTCTGATGCTGAACATCTTAATTTAGTGAAGTGTGCAGAAGAAATCATTTACCAAGTGCCGTATCTTAACCGAAGTTACAGAAGGAGCTATCTGCGGACTAAACATAGACTATTTCGCAAACATATTATTAAGAAAATGAGTGGATAGCTACGTCCTCTGGTAAAAGAGAACTGCCGCGGACAAATCCGCAAAGAAATTCAACACGGATTATAATTGGTTTAAATATAACATGAATTAGAATTCAGAAAGATATATATGATTTTATTTGGTCTACCTTTAGCTTTATATTCGATTTTTGAACGTCGTCAATTATCGGCTCTGGTTGTGTTCTTGTGTAAAGGCCGGTGACAAGCGCGTGTGCGCGCGGACTACTACACGCACTGAAATATCGAGCTAAGTTGTACTTCGTCGAGCGGTGATAGTAGATAAAAGGCCGACTCAGGCAGATGGTTTGTGACCAGAAGGCACTGTAATGCGAGTTTGGAGATCAAGGTAACACGGCCGTCCGAATTAAACGCAAGTTATTAATCGCGTTCTCTTTAAAGCAATGTACTTCAAAGTATCTCTTCGCTTATTGCATCATTCAGCTTATAATATTTCGGTACAATGTAGAACGGGGCAGGACAAATGCCTGGAGAATAGCTCTTCTGGTATTTCTTGCCGTGGCCTTCATGTGGAATTCGTACAAACTGTTTATTGGTTCTCGCTCGGGTTCCTTCTGGGAGGAGCATTACATGAGTGATACTAATGCAACGGATGCACGAGCGAATGTGTCTGCATCATGGAAGCAGACGGTTCGTATTTGAAGTACGAAATGACATCAAAGTTGGACACAGAAACGCTAATTGAGTACAATGTGAAGCACTCGCAGTGAATGAGTAACGCATTTCCAGTGACGCTATTCGGCGGAACTGGCTTCTTTCTATATATTTCGAGATTCGGACCATTTCATCCGGACAATAAATAAGATTTGCGCGGAGGTCATATTTACCTGCATGGAATATACGGCCGCCATTAATATCACTGATGCGTCTGATGCTGAACATCTTAATTTAGTGAAGTGTGCAGAAGAAATCATTTACCAAGTGCCGTATCTTAACCGAAGTTACAGAAGGAGCTATCTGCGGACTAAACATAGACTATTTCGCAAACATATTATTAAGAAAATGAGTGGATAGCTACGTCCTCTGGTAAAAGAGAACTGCCGCGGACAAATCCGCAAAGAAATTCAACACGGATTATAATTGGTTTAAATATAACATGAATTAGAATTCAGAAAGATATATATGATTTTATTTGGTCTACCTTTAGCTTTATATTCGATTTTTGAACGTCGTCAATTATCGGCTCTGGTTGTGTTCTTGTGTAAAGGCCGGTGACAAGCGCGTGTGCGCGCGGACTACTACACGCACTGAAATATCGAGCTAAGTTGTACTTCGTCGAGCGGTGATAGTAGATAAAAGGCCGACTCAGGCAGATGGTTTGTGACCAGAAGGCACTGTAATGCGAGTTTGGAGATCAAGGTAACACGGCCGTCCGAATTAAACGCAAGTTATTAATCGCGTTCTCTTTAAAGCAATGTACTTCAAAGTATCTCTTCGCTTATTGCATCATTCAGCTTATAATATTTCGGTACAATGTAGAACGGGGCAGGACAAATGCCTGAAGAATAGCTCTTCTGGTATTTCTTGCCGTGGCCTTCATGTGGAATTCGTACAAACTGTTTATTGGTTCTCGCTCGGGTTCCTTCTGGGAGGAGCATTACATGAGTGATACTAATTCAACGGATGCACGAGCGAATGTGTCTGCATCATGGAAGCAGACGGTTCGTATTTGAAGTACGAAATGACATCAAAGTTGGACACAGAAACGCTAATTGAGTACAATGTGAAGCACTCGCGGTGAATGAGCAACACATTTCCAGTGACACTATTCGGCGGAACTGGCTTCTTTCTATATATTTCGAGATTCGGACCATTTCATCCAGACAATAAATAAGATTTGCGCGGAGGTCATATTTACCTGCATGGAATATACGGCCGCCATTAATATCACTGATGCGTCTGATGCTGAACATCTTAATTTAGTGAAGTGTGCAGAAGAAATCATTTACCAAGTGCCGTATCTTAACCGAAGTTACAGAAGGAGCTATCTGCGGACTAAACATAGACTATTTCGCAAACATATTATTAAGAAAATGAGTGGATAGCTACGTCCTCTGGTAAAGGAGAACTGCTGCGGACAAATCCGCAAAGAAATTCAACACCGATTATAACTGGTTTAAATATAACATGAATTAGAATTCAGAAAGATTTATATGATTTTATTTGGTCTACCTTTAGCTTTATATTCGATTTTTGAACGTCGTCAATTATCGGTTCTGGTTGTGTTCTTGTGTAAAGGGCGGTGGCAAGCGCGTGTGCGCGCGGACTACGACACGCACTGAAATATCGAGCTAAGTTGTACTTCGTCGAGCGGTGATAGTAGATAAAAGGCCGCCTCAGGCAGATGGTTTGTGACCAGAAGGCACTGTAATGCGAGTTTGGAGATCAAGGTAACACGGCCGTCCGAATTAAACGCAAGTTATTAATCGCGTTCTCTTTAAAGCAATGTACTTCAAAGTATCTCTTCGCTTATTGCATCATTCAGCTTATAATATTTCGGTACAACGTAGAACGGGGCAGGCCAAATGCCTGGAGAATAGCTCTTCTGGTATTTCTTGCCGTGGCCTTCATGTGGAATTCGTACAAACTGTTTATTGGTTCTTGCTCGGGTTCCTTCTGGGAGGAGCATTACATGAGTGATGCTAATGCAACGGATACACGAGCGAATGTGTCTGCATCATGGAAGCAGACGGTTCGTATTTGAAGTACGAAATGACATCAAAGTTGGACACAGAAACGCTAATTGAGTACAATGTGAAGCACTCGCGGTGAATGAGTAACGCATTTCCAGTGACGCTATTCGGCGGAACTGGCTTCTTTCTATATATTTCGAGATTCGGACCATTTCATCCGGACAATAAATAAGATTTGCGCGGAGGTCATATTTACCTGCATGGAATATACGGCCGCCATTAATATCACTGATGCGTCTGATGCTGAACATCTTAATTTAGTGAAGTGTGCAGAAGAAATCATTTACCAAGTGCCGTATCTTAACCGAAGTTACAGAAGGAGCTATCTGCGGACTAAACATGGACTATTTCGCAAACATATTATTAAGAAAATGAGTGGATAGCTACGTCCTCTGGTAAAAGAGAACTGCCGCAGACAAATCCGCAAAGAAATTCAACACGGATTATAATTGGTTTAAATATAACATGAATTAGAATTCAGAAAGATTTATATGATTTTATTTGGTCTACCTTTAGCTTTATATTCGATTTTTGAACGTCGTCAATTATCGGCTCTGGTTGTGTTCTTGTGTAAAGGCCGGTGACAAGCGCGTGTGCGCGCGGACTACTACACGCACTGAAATATCGAGCTAAGTTGTACTTCGTCGAGCGGTGATAGTAGATAAAAGGCCGACTCAGGCAGATGGTTTGTGACCAGAAGGCACTGTAATGCGAGTTTGGAGATCAAGGTAACACGGCCGTCCGAATTAAACGCAAGTTATTAATCGCGTTCTCTTTAAAGCAATGTACTTCAAAGTATCTCTTCGCTTATTGCATCATTCAGCTTATAATATTTGGGTACAACGTAGAACGGGGCAGGACAAATGCCTGGAGAATAGCTCTTCTGGTATTTCTTGCCGTGGCCTTCATGTGGAATTCGTACAAACTGTTTATTGGTTCTCGCTCGGGTTCCTTCTGGGAGGAGCATTACATGAGTGATACTAATGCAACGGATGCACGAGCGAATGTGTCTGCATCATGGAAGCAGACGGTTCGTATTTGAAGTACGAAATGACATCAAAGTTGGACACAGAAACGCTAATTGAGTACAATGTGAAGCACTCGCGGTGAATGAGCAACACATTTCCAGTGACACTATTCGGCGGAACTGGCTTCTTTCTATATATTTCGAGATTCGGACCATTTCATCCAGACAATAAATAAGATTTGCGCGGAGGTCATATTTACCTGCATGGAATATACGGCCGCCATTAATATCACTGATGCGTCTGATGCTGAACATCTTAATTTAGTGAAGTGTGCAGAAGAAATCATTTACCAAGTGCCGTATCTTAACCGAAGTTACAGAAGGAGCTATCTGCGGACTAAACATAGACTATTTCGCAAACATATTATTAAGAAAATGAGTGGATAGCTACGTCCTCTGGTAAAAGAGAACTGCCGCGGACAAATCCGCAAAGAAATTCAACACGGATTATAATTGGTTTAAATATAACATGAATTAGAATTCAGAAAGATTTATATGATTTTATTTGGTCTACCTTTAGCTTTATATTCGATTTTTGAACGTCGTCAATTATCGGTTCTGGTTGTGTTCTTGTGTAAAGGGCGGTGGCAAGCGCGTGTGCGCGCGGACTACGACACGCACTGAAATATCGAGCTAAGTTGTACTTCGTCGAGCGGTGATAGTAGATAAAAGGCCGCCTCAGGCAGATGGTTTGTGACCAGAAGGCACTGTAATGCGAGTTTGGAGATCAAGGTTACACGGCCGTCCGAATTAAACGCAAGTTATTAATCGCGTTCTCTTTAAAGCAATGTACTTCAAAGTATCTCTTCGCTTATTGCATCATTCAGCTTATAATATTTGGGTACAACGTAGAACGGGGCAGGACAAATGCCTGGAGAATAGCTCTTCTGGTATTTCTTGCCGTGGCCTTCATGTGGAATTCGTACAAACTGTTTATTGGTTCTCGCTCGGGTTCCTTCTGGGAGGAGCATTACATGAGTGATACTAATGCAACGGATGCACGAGCGAATGTGTCTGCATCATGGAAGCAGACGGTTCGTATTTGAAGTACGAAATGACATCAAAGTTGGACACAGAAACGCTAATTGAGTACAATGTGAAGCACTCGCGGTGAATGAGCAACACATTTCCAGTGACACTATTCGGCGGAACTGGCTTCTTTCTATATATTTCGAGATTCGGACCATTTCATCCAGACAATAAATAAGATTTGCGCGGAGGTCATATTTACCTGCATGGAATATACGGCCGCCATTAATATCACTGATGCGTCTGATGCTGAACATCTTAATTTAGTGAAGTGTGCAGAAGAAATCATTTACCAAGTGCCGTATCTTAACCGAAGTTACAGAAGGAGCTATCTGCGGACTAAACATAGACTATTTCGCAAACATATTATTAAGAAAATGAGTGGATAGCTACGTCCTCTGGTAAAAGAGAACTGCCGCGGACAAATCCGCAAAGAAATTCAACACGGATTATAATTGGTTTAAATATAACATGAATTAGAATTCAGAAAGATTTATATGATTTTATTTGGTCTACCTTTAGCTTTATATTCGATTTTTGAACGTCGTCAATTATCGGTTCTGGTTGTGTTCTTGTGTAAAGGGCGGTGGCAAGCGCGTGTGCGCGCGGACTACGACACGCACTGAAATATCGAGCTAAGTTGTACTTCGTCGAGCGGTGATAGTAGATAAAAGGCCGCCTCAGGCAGATGGTTTGTGACCAGAAGGCACTGTAATGCGAGTTTGGAGATCAAGGTTACACGGCCGTCCGAATTAAACGCAAGTTATTAATCGCGTTCTCTTTAAAGCAATGTACTTCAAAGTATCTCTTCGCTTATTGCATCATTCAGCTTATAATATTTCGGTACAACGTAGAACGGGGCAGGCCAAATGCCTGGAGAATAGCTCTTCTGGTATTTCTTGCCGTGGCCTTCATGTGGAATTCGTACAAACTGTTTATTGGTTCTTGCTCGGGTTCCTTCTGGGAGGAGCATTACATGAGTGATGCTAATGCAGCGGATACACGAGCGAATGTGTCTGCATCATGGAAGCAGACGGTTCGTATTTGAAGTACGAAATGACATCAAAGTTGGACACAGAAACGCTAATTGAGTACAATGTGAAGCACTCGCGGTGAATGAGTAACGCATTTCCAGTGACGCTATTCGGCGGAACTGGCTTCTTTCTATATATTTCGAGATTCGGACCATTTCATCCGGACAATAAATAAGATTTGCGCGGAGGTCATATTTACCTGCATGGAATATACGGCCGCCATTAATATCACTGATGCGTCTGATGCTGAACATCTTAATTTAGTGAAGTGTGCAGAAGAAATCATTTACCAAGTGCCGTATCTTAACCGAAGTTACAGAAGGAGCTATCTGCGGACTAAACATGGACTATTTCGCAAACATATTATTAAGAAAATGAGTGGATAGCTACGTCCTCTGGTAAAAGAGAACTGCCGCAGACAAATCCGCAAAGAAATTCAACACGGATTATAATTGGTTTAAATATAACATGAATTAGAATTCAGAAAGATTTATATGATTTTATTTGGTCTACCTTTAGCTTTATATTCGATTTTTGAACGTCGTCAATTATCGGCTCTGGTTGTGTTCTTGTGTAAAGGCCGGTGACAAGCGCGTGTGCGCGCGGACTACTACACGCACTGAAATATCGAGCTAAGTTGTACTTCGTCGAGCGGTGATAGTAGATAAAAGGCCGCCTCAGGCAGATGGTTTGTGACCAGAAGGCACTGTAATGCGAGTTTGGAGATCAAGGTAACACGGCCGTCCGAATTAAACGCAAGTTATTAATCGCGTTCTCTTTAAAGCAATGTACTTCAAAGTATCTCTTCGCTTATTGCATCATTCAGCTTATAATATTTCGGTACAACGTAGAACGGGGCAGGACAAATGCCTGGAGAATAGTTCTTCCGGTATTTCTTGCCGTGGCCTTCATGTGGAATTCGTACAAACTGTTTATTGGTTCTCGCTCGGGTTCCTTCTGGGACGAGCATTACATGAGTGATACTAATGCAACGGATGCACGAGCGAATGTGTCTGCATCATGGAAGCAGACGGTTCGTATTTGAAGTACGAAATGACATCAAAGTTGGACACAGAAACGCTAATTGAGTACAATGTGAAGCACTCGCGGTGAATGAGCAACACATTTCCAGTGACACTATTCGGCGGAACTGGCTTCTTTCTATATATTTCGAGATTCGGACCATTTCATCCAGACAATAAATAAGATTTGCGCGGAGGTCATATTTACCTGCATGGAATATACGGCCGCCATTAATATCACTGATGCGTCTGATGCTGAACATCTTAATTTAGTGAAGTGTGCAGAAGAAATCATTTACCAAGTGCCGTATCTTAACCGAAGTTACAGAAGGAGCTATCTGCGGACTAAACATAGACTATTTCGCAAACATATTATTAAGAAAATGAGTGGATAGCTACGTCCTCTGGTAAAAGAGAACTGCCGCGGACAAATCCGCAAAGAAATTCAACACGGATTATAATTGGTTTAAATATAACATGAATTAGAATTCAGAAAGATATATATGATTTTATTTGGTCTACCTTTAGCTTTATATTCGATTTTTGAACGTCGTCAATTATCGGCTCTGGTTGTGTTCTTGTGTAAAGGCCGGTGACAAGCGCGTGTGCGCGCGGACTACTACACGCACTGAAATATCGAGCTAAGTTGTACTTCGTCGAGCGGTGATAGTAGATAAAAGGCCGACTCAGGCAGATGGTTTGTGACCAGAAGGCACTGTAATGCGAGTTTGGAGATCAAGGTAACACGGCCGTCCGAATTAAACGCAAGTTATTAATCGCGTTCTCTTTAAAGCAATGTACTTCAAAGTATCTCTTCGCTTATTGCATCATTCAGCTTATAATATTTCGGTACAATGTAGAACGGGGCAGGACAAATGCCTGGAGAATAGCTCTTCTGGTATTTCTTGCCGTGCCCTTCATGTGGAATTCGTACAAACTGTTTATTGGTTCTCGCTCGGGTTCCTTCTGGGAGGAGCATTACATGAGTGATACTAATGCAACGGATGCACGAGCGAATGTGTCTGCATCATGGAAGCAGACGGTTCGTATTTGAAGTACGAAATGACATCAAAGTTGGACACAGAAACGCTAATTGAGTACAATGTGAAGCACTCGCGGTGAATGAGCAACACATTTCCAGTGACACTATTCGGCGGAACTGGCTTCTTTCTATATATTTCGAGATTCGGACCATTTCATCCAGACAATAAATAAGATTTGCGCGGAGGTCATATTTACCTGCATGGAATATACGGCCGCCATTAATATCACTGATGCGTCTGATGCTGAACATCTTAATTTAGTGAAGTGTGCAGAAGAAATCATTTACCAAGTGCCGTATCTTAACCGAAGTTACAGAAGGAGCTATCTGCGGACTAAACATAGACTATTTCGCAAACATATTATTAAGAAAATGAGTGGATAGCTACGTCCTCTGGTAAAGGAGAACTGCTGCGGACAAATCCGCAAAGAAATTCAACACCGATTATAACTGGTTTAAATATAACATGAATTAGAATTCAGAAAGATTTATATGATTTTATTTGGTCTACCTTTAGCTTTATATTCGATTTTTGAACGTCGTCAATTATCGGTTCTGGTTGTGTTCTTGTTTAAAGGGCGGTGGCAAGCGCGTGTGCGCGCGGACTACGACACGCACTGAAATATCGAGCTAAGTTGTACTTCGTCGAGCGGTGATAGTAGATAAAAGGCCGCCTCAGGCAGATGGTTTGTGACCAGAAGGCACTGTAATGCGAGTTTGGAGATCAAGGTAACACGGCCGTCCGAATTAAACGCAAGTTATTAATCGCGTTCTCTTTAAAGCAATGTACCTCAAAGTATCTCTTCGCTTATTGCATCATTCAGCTTAAAATATTTCGGTACAATGTAGAACGGGGCAGGCCAAATGCCTGGAGAATAGCTCTTCTGGTATTTCTTGCCGTGGCCTTCATGTGGAATTCGTACAAACTGTTTATTGGTTCTCGCTCGGGTTCCTTCTGGGAGGAGCATTACATGAGTGATACTAATGCAACGGATGCACGAGCGAATGTGTCTGCATCATGGAAGCAGACGGTTCGTATTTGAAGTACGAAATGACATCAAAGTTGGACACAGAAACGCTAATTGAGTACAATGTGAAGCACTCGCGGTGAATGAGCAACACATTTCCAGTGACACTATTCGGCGGAACTGGCTTCTTTCTATATATTTCGAGATTCGGACCATTTCATCCAGACAATAAATAAGATTTGCGCGGAGGTCATATTTACCTGCATGGAATATACGGCCGCCATTAATATCACTGATGCGTCTGATGCTGAACATCTTAATTTAGTGAAGTGTGCAGAAGAAATCATTTACCAAGTGCCGTATCTTAACCGAAGTTACAGAAGGAGCTATCTGCGGACTAAACATAGACTATTTCGCAAACATATTATTAAGAAAATGAGTGGATAGCTACGTCCTCTGGTAAAGGAGAACTGCTGCGGACAAATCCGCAAAGAAATTCAACACCGATTATAACTGGTTTAAATATAACATGAATTAGAATTCAGAAAGATTTATATGATTTTATTTGGTCTACCTTTAGCTTTATATTCGATTTTTGAACGTCGTCAATTATCGGTTCTGGTTGTGTTCTTGTGTAAAGGGCGGTGGCAAGCGCGTGTGCGCGCGGACTACGACACGCACTGAAATATCGAGCTAAGTTGTACTTCGTCGAGCGGTGATAGTAGATAAAAGGCCGCCTCAGGCAGATGGTTTGTGACCAGAAGGCACTGTAATGCGAGTTTGGAGATCAAGGTAACACGGCCGTCCGAATTAAACGCAAGTTATTAATCGCGTTCTCTTTAAAGCAATGTACCTCAAAGTATCTCTTCGCTTATTGCATCATTCAGCTTATAATATTTCGGTACAACGTAGAACGGGGCAGGCCAAATGCCTGGAGAATAGCTCTTCTGGTATTTCTTGCCGTGGCCTTCATGTGGAATTCGTACAAACTGTTTATTGGTTCTTGCTCGGGTTCCTTCTGGGAGGAGCATTACATGAGTGATGCTAATGCAACGGATACACGAGCGAATGTGTCTGCATCATGGAAGCAGACGGTTCGTATTTGAAGTACGAAATGACATCAAAGTTGGACACAGAAACGCTAATTGAGTACAATGTGAAGCACTCGCGGTGAATGAGTAACGCATTTCCAGTGACGCTATTCGGCGGAACTGGCTTCTTTCTATATATTTCGAGATTCGGACCATTTCATCCGGACAATAAATAAGATTTGCGCGGAGGTCATATTTACCTGCATGGAATATACGGCCGCCATTAATATCACTGATGCGTCTGATGCTGAACATCTTAATTTAGTGAAGTGTGCAGAAGAAATCATTTACCAAGTGCCGTATCTTAACCGAAGTTACAGAAGGAGCTATCTGCGGACTAAACATGGACTATTTCGTAAACATATTATTAAGAAAATGAGTGGATAGCTACGTCCTCTGGTAAAAGAGAACTGCCGCAGACAAATCCGCAAAGAAATTCAACACGGATTATAATTGGTTTAAATATAACATGAATTAGAATTCAGAAAGATTTATATGATTTTATTTGGTCTACCTTTAGCTTTATATTCGATTTTTGAACGTCGTCAATTATCGGTTCTGGTTGTGTTCTTGTGTAAAGGGCGGTGGCAAGCGCGTGTGCGCGCGGACTACGACACGCACTGAAATATCGAGCTAAGTTGTACTTCGTCGAGCGGTGATAGTAGATAAAAGGCCGCCTCAGGCAGATGGTTTGTGACCAGAAGGCACTGTAATGCGAGTTTGGAGATCAAGGTAACACGGCCGTCCGAATTAAACGCAAGTTATTAATCGCGTTCTCTTTAAAGCAATGTACTTCAAAGTATCTCTTCGCTTATTGCATCATTCAGCTTATAATATTTCGGTACAACGTAGAACGGGGCAGGCCAAATGCCTGGAGAATAGCTCTTCCGGTATTTCTTGCCGTGGCCTTCACGTGGAATTCGTACAAACTGTTTATTGGTTCTCGCTCGGGTTCCTTCTGGGACGAGCATTACATGAGTGATACTAATGCAACGGATGCACGAGCGAATGTGTCTGCATCATGGAAGCAGACGGTTCGTATTTGAAGTACGAAATGACATCAAAGTTGGACACAGAAACGCTAATTGAGTACAATGTGAAGCACTCGCGGTGAATGAGCAACACAATTCCAGTGACACTATTCGGCGGAACTGGCTTCTTTCTATATATTTCGAGATTCGGACCATTTCATCCAGACAATAAATAAGATTTGCGCGGAGGTCATATTTACCTGCATGGAATATACGGCCGCCATTAATATCACTGATGCGTCTGATGCTGAACATCTTAATTTAGTGAAGTGTGCAGAAGAAATCATTTACCAAGTGCCGTATCTTAACCGAAGTTACAGAAGGAGCTATCTGCGGACTAAACATAGACTATTTCGCAAACATATTATTAAGAAAATGAGTGGATAGCTACGTCCTCTGGTAAAAGAGAACTGCCGCGGACAAATCCGCAAAGAAATTCAACACGGATTATAATTGGTTTAAATATAACATGAATTAGAATTCAGAAAGATTTATATGATTTTATTTGGTCTACCTTTAGCTTTATATTCGATTTTTGAACGTCGTCAATTATCGGTTCTGGTTGTGTTCTTGTGTAAAGGGCGGTGGCAAGCGCGTGTGCGCGCGGACTACGACACGCACTGAAATATCGAGCTAAGTTGTACTTCGTCGAGCGGTGATAGTAGATAAAAGGCCGCCTCAGGCAGATGGTTTGTGACCAGAAGGCACTGTAATGCGAGTTTGGAGATCAAGGTAACACGGCCGTCCGAATTAAACGCAAGTTATTAATCGCGTTCTCTTTAAAGCAATGTACTTCAAAGTATCTCTTCGCTTATTGCATCATTCAGCTTATAATATTTCGGTACAACGTAGAACGGGGCAGGCCAAATGCCTGGAGAATAGCTCTTCTGGTATTTCTTGCCGTGGCCTTCATGTGGAATTCGTACAAACTGTTTATTGGTTCTTGCTCGGGTTCCTTCTGGGAGGAGCATTACATGAGTGATGCTAATGCAGCGGATACACGAGCGAATGTGTCTGCATCATGGAAGCAGACGGTTCGTATTTGAAGTACGAAATGACATCAAAGTTGGACACAGAAACGCTAATTGAGTACAATGTGAAGCACTCGCGGTGAATGAGTAACGCATTTCCAGTGACGCTATTCGGCGGAACTGGCTTCTTTCTATATATTTCGAGATTCGGACCATTTCATCCGGACAATAAATAAGATTTGCGCGGAGGTCATATTTACCTGCATGGAATATACGGCCGCCATTAATATCACTGATGCGTCTGATGCTGAACATCTTAATTTAGTGAAGTGTGCAGAAGAAATCATTTACCAAGTGCCGTATCTTAACCGAAGTTACAGAAGGAGCTATCTGCGGACTAAACATGGACTATTTCGCAAACATATTATTAAGAAAATGAGTGGATAGCTACGTCCTCTGGTAAAAGAGAACTGCCGCAGACAAATCCGCAAAGAAATTCAACACGGATTATAATTGGTTTAAATATAACATGAATTAGAATTCAGAAAGATTTATATGATTTTATTTGGTCTACCTTTAGCTTTATATTCGATTTTTGAACGTCGTCAATTATCGGCTCTGGTTGTGTTCTTGTGTAAAGGCCGGTGACAAGCGCGTGTGCGCGCGGACTACTACACGCACTGAAATATCGAGCTAAGTTGTACTTCGTCGAGCGGTGATAGTAGATAAAAGGCCGCCTCAGGCAGATGGTTTGTGACCAGAAGGCACTGTAATGCGAGTTTGGAGATCAAGGTAACACGGCCGTCCGAATTAAACGCAAGTTATTAATCGCGTTCTCTTTAAAGCAATGTACTTCAAAGTATCTCTTCGCTTATTGCATCATTCAGCTTATAATATTTCGGTACAACGTAGAACGGGGCAGGACAAATGCCTGGAGAATAGTTCTTCCGGTATTTCTTGCCGTGGCCTTCATGTGGAATTCGTACAAACTGTTTATTGGTTCTCGCTCGGGTTCCTTCTGGGACGAGCATTACATGAGTGATACTAATGCAACGGATGCACGAGCGAATGTGTCTGCATCATGGAAGCAGACGGTTCGTATTTGAAGTACGAAATGACATCAAAGTTGGACACAGAAACGCTAATTGAGTACAATGTGAAGCACTCGTGGTGAATGAGCAACACATTTCCAGTGACACTATTCGGCGGAACTGGCTTCTTTCTATATATTTCGAGATTCGGACCATTTCATCCAGACAATAAATAAGATTTGCGCGGAGGTCATATTTACCTGCATGGAATATACGGCCGCCATTAATATCACTGATGCGTCTGATGCTGAACATCTTAATTTAGTGAAGTGTGCAGAAGAAATCATTTACCAAGTGCCGTATCCTAACCGAAGTTACAGAAGGAGCTATCTGCGGACTAAACATAGACTATTTAGCAAACATATTATTAAGAAAATGAGTGGATAGCTACGTCCTCTGGTAAAGGAGAACTGCTGCGGACAAATCCGCAAAAAAATTCAACACCGATTATAACTGGTTTAAATATAACATGAATTAGAATTCAGAAAGATTTATATGATTTTATTTGGTCTACCTTTAGCTTTATATTCGATTTTTGAACGTCGTCAATTATCGGTTCTGGTTGTGTTCTTGTGTAAAGGGCGGTGGCAAGCGCGTGTGCGCGCGGACTACGACACGCACTGAAATATCGAGCTAAGTTGTACTTCGTCGAGCGTTGATAGTAGATAAAAGGCCGCCTCAGGCAGATGGTTTGTGACCAGAAGGAACTGTAATGCGAGTTTGGAGATCAAGGTAACACGGCCGTCCGAATTAAACGCAAGTTATTAATCGCGTTCTCTTTAAAGCAATGTACCTCAAAGTATCTCTTCGCTTATTGCATCATTCAGCTTATAATATTTCGGTACAACGTAGAACGGGGCAGGCCAAATGCCTGGAGAATAGCTCTTCTGGTATTTCTTGCCGTGTCCTTCATGTGGAATTCGTACAAACTGTTTATTGGTTCTCGCTCGGGTTCCTTCTGGGAAAAGCATTACATGAGTGATACTAATGCAACGGATACACGAGCGAATGTGTCTGCATCATGGAAGCAGACGGTTCGTATTTGAAGTACGAAATGACATCAAAGTTGGACACAGAAACGCTAATTGAGTACAATGTGAAGCACTCGCGGTGAATGAGTAACGCATTTCCAGTGACGCTATTCGGCGGAACTGGCTTCTTTCTATATATTTCGAGATTCGGACCATTTCATCCGGACAATAAATAAGATTTGCGCGGAGGTCATATTTACCTGCATGGAATATACGGCCGCCATTAATATCACTGATGCGTCTGATGCTGAACATCTTAATTTAGTGAAGTGTGCAGAAGAAATCATTTACCAAGTGCCGTATCTTAACCGAAGTTACAGAAGGAGCTATCTGCGGACTAAACATAGACTATTTCGCAAACATATTATTAAGAAAATGAGTGGATAGCTACGTCCTCTGGTAAAGGAGAACTGCTGCGGACAAATCCGCAAAAAAATTCAACACCGATTATAACTGGTTTAAATATAACATGAATTAGAATTCAGAAAGATTTATATGATTTTATTTGGTCTACCTTTAGCTTTATATTCGATTTTTGAACGTCGTCAATTATCGGCTCTGGTTGTGTTCTTGTGTAAAGGCCGGTGACAAGCGCGTGTGCGCGCGGACTACTACACGCACTGAAATATCGAGCAAAGTTGTACTTCGTCGAGCGGTGATAGTAGATAAAAGGCCGACTCAGGCAGATGGTTTGTGACCAGAAGGCACTGTAATGCGAGTTTGGAGATCAAGGTAACACGGCCGTCCGAATTAAACGCAAGTTATTAATCGCGTTCTCTTTAAAGCAATGTACTTCAAAGTATCTCTTCGCTTATTGCATCATTCAGCTTATAATATTTCGGTAAAACGTAGAACGGGGCAGGCCAAATGCCTGGAGAATAGCTCTTCTGGTATTTCTTGCCGTGTCCTTCATGTGGAATTCGTACAAACTGTTTATTGGTTCTTGCTCGGGTTCCTTCTGGGAGGAGCATTACATGAGTGATGCTAATGCAACGGATACACGAGCGAATGTGTCTGCATCATGGAAGCAGACGGTTCGTATTTGAAGTACGAAATGACATCAAAGTTGGACACAGAAACGCTAATTGAGTACAATGTGAAGCACTCGCAGTGAATGAGTAACGCATTTCCAGTGACGCTATTCGGCGGAACTGGCTTCTTTCTATATATTTCGAGATTCGGACCATTTCATCCGGACAATAAATAAGATTTGCGCGGAGGTCATATTTACCTGCATGGAATATACGGCCGCCATTAATATCACTGATGCGTCTGATGCTGAACATCTTAATTTAGTGAAGTGTGCAGAAGAAATCATTTACCAAGTGCCGTATCTTAACCGAAGTTACAGAAGGAGCTATCTGCGGACTAAACATAGACTATTTCGCAAACATATTATTAAGAAAATGAGTGGATAGCTACGTCCTCTGGTAAAGGAGAACTGCTGCGGACAAATCCGCAAAGAAATTCAACACCGATTATAACTGGTTTAAATATAACATGAATTAGAATTCAGAAAGATTTATATGATTTTATTTGGTCTACCTTTAGCTTTATATTCGATTTTTGAACGTCGTCAATTATCGGCTCTGGTTGTGTTCTTGTGTAAAGGCCGGTGACAAGCGCGTGTGCGCGCGGACTACTACACGCACTGAAATATCGAGCTAAGTTGTACTTCGTCGAGCGGTGATAGTAGATAAAAGGCCGCCTCAGGCAGATGGTTTGTGACCAGAAGGCACTGTAATGCGAGTTTGGAAATCAAGGTAACACGGCCGTCCGAATTAAACGCAAGTTATTAATCGCGTTCTCTTTAAAGCAATGTACTTCAAAGTATCTCTTCGCTTATTGCATCATTCAGCTTATAATATTTCGGTACAACGTAGAACGGGGCAGGCCAAATGCCTGGAGAATAGCTCTTCTGGTATTTCTTGCCGTGTCCTTCATGTGGAATTCGTACAAACTGTTTATTGGTTCTTGCTCGGGTTCCTTCTGGGAGGAGCATTACATGAGTGATGCTAATGCAACGGATACACGAGCGAATGTGTCTGCATCATGGAAGCAGACGGTTCGTATTTGAAGTACGAAATGACATCAAAGTTGGACACAGAAACGCTAATTGAGTACAATGTGAAGCACTCGCAGTGAATGAGTAACGCATTTCCAGTGACGCTATTCGGCGGAACTGGCTTCTTTCTATATATTTCGAGATTCGGACCATTTCATCCGGACAATAAATAAGATTTGCGCGGAGGTCATATTTACCTGCATGGAATATACGGCCGCCATTAATATCACTGATGCGTCTGATGCTGAACATCTTAATTTAGTGAAGTGTGCAGAAGAAATCATTTACCAAGTGCCGTATCTTAACCGAAGTTACAGAAGGAGCTATCTGCGGACTAAACATAGACTATTTCGCAAACATATTATTAAGAAAATGAGTGGATAGCTACGTCCTCTGGTAAAGGAGAACTGCTGCGGACAAATCCGCAAAGAAATTCAACACCGATTATAACTGGTTTAAATATAACATGAATTAGAATTCAGAAAGATTTATATGATTTTATTTGGTCTACCTTTAGCTTTATATTCGATTTTTGAACGTCGTCAATTATCGGTTCTGGTTGTGTTCTTGTGTAAAGGCCGGTGGCAAGCGCGTGTGCGCGCGGACTACGACACGCACTGAAATATCGAGCTAAGTTGTACTTCGTCGAGCGGTGATAGTAGATAAAAGGCCGCCTCAGGCAGATGGTTTGTGACCAGAAGGCACTGTAATGCGAGTTTGGAGATCAAGGTAACACGGCCGTCCGAATTAAACGCAAGTTATTAATCGCGTTCTCTTTAAAGCAATGTACTTCAAAGTATCTCTTCGCTTATTGCATCATTCAGCTTATAATATTTCGGTACAACGTAGAACGGGGCAGGCCAAATGCCTGGAGAATAGCTCTTCTGGTATTTCTTGCCGTGTCCTTCATGTGGAATTCGTACAAACTGTTTATTGGTTCTTGCTCGGGTTCCTTCTGGGAGGAGCATTACATGAGTGATGCTAATGCAACGGATACACGAGCGAATGTGTCTGCAACATGGAAGCAGACGGTTCGTATTTGAAGTACGAAATTACATCAAAGTTGGACACAGAAACGCTAATTGAGTACAATGTGAAGCACTCGCGGTGAATGAGTAACGCATTTCCAGTGACGCTATTCGGCGGAACTGGCTTCTTTCTATATATTTCGAGATTCGGACCATTTCATCCGGACAATAAATAAGATTTGCGCGGAGGTCATATTTACCTGCATGGAATATACGGCCGCCATTAATATCACTGATGCGTCTGATGCTGAACATCTTAATTTAGTGAAGTGTGCAGAAGAAATCATTTACCAAGTGCCGTATCTTAACCGAAGTTACAGAAGGAGCTATCTGCGGACTAAACATAGACTATTTCGCAAACATATTATTAAGAAAATGAGTGGATAGCTACGTCCTCTGGTAAAAGAGAACTGCCGCGGACAAATCCGCAAAGAAATTCAACACGGATTATAATTGGTTTAAATATAACATGAATTAGAATTCAGAAAGATATATATGATTTTATTTGGTCTACCTTTAGCTTTATATTCGATTTTTGAACGTCGTCAATTATCGGCTCTGGTTGTGTTCTTGTGTAAAGGCCGGTGACAAGCGCGTGTGCGCGCGGACTACTACACGCACTGAAATATCGAGCTAAGTTGTACTTCGTCGAGCGGTGATAGTAGATAAAAGGCCGACTCAGGCAGATGGTTTGTGACCAGAAGGCACTGTAATGCGAGTTTGGAGATCAAGGGAACACGGCCGTCCGAATTAAACGCAAGTTATTAATCGCGTTCTCTTTAAAGCAATGTACTTCAAAGTATCTCTTCGCTTATTGCATCATTCAGCTTATAATATTTCGGTACAATGTAGAACGGGGCAGGACAAATGCCTGGAGAATAGCTCTTCTGGTATTTCTTGCCGTGGCCTTCATGTGGAATTCGTACAAACTGTTTATTGGTTCTCGCTCGGGTTCCTTCTGGGAGGAGCATTACATGAGTGATACTAATGCAACGGATGCACGAGCGAATGTGTCTGCATCATGGAAGCAGACGGTTCGTATTTGAAGTACGAAATGACATCAAAGTTGGACACAGAAACGCTAATTGAGTACAATGTGAAGCACTCGCGGTGAATGAGCAACACATTTCCAGTGACACTATTCGGCGGAACTGGCTTCTTTCTATATATTTCGAGATTCGGACCATTTCATCCAGACAATAAATAAGATTTGCGCGGAGGTCATATTTACCTGCATGGAATATACGGCCGCCATTAATATCACTGATGCGTCTGATGCTGAACATCTTAATTTAGTGAAGTGTGCAGAAGAAATCATTTACCAAGTGCCGTATCTTAACCGAAGTTACAGAAGGAGCTATCTGCGGACTAAACATAGACTATTTCGCAAACATATTATTAAGAAAATGAGTGGATAGCTACGTCCTCTGGTAAAAGAGAACTGCCGCGGACAAATCCGCAAAGAAATTCAACACGGATTATAATTGGTTTAAATATAACATGAATTAGAATTCAGAAAGATATATATGATTTTATTTGGTCTACCTTTAGCTTTATATTCGATTTTTGAACGTCGTCAATTATCGGCTCTGGTTGTGTTCTTGTGTAAAGGCCGGTGACAAGCGCGTGTGCGCGCGGACTACTACACGCACTGAAATATCGAGCTAAGTTGTACTTCGTCGAGCGGTGATAGTAGATAAAAGGCCGACTCAGGCAGATGGTTTGTGACCAGAAGGCACTGTAATGCGAGTTTGGAGATCAAGGGAACACGGCCGTCCGAATTAAACGCAAGTTATAAATCGCGTTCTCTTTAAAGCAATGTACTTCAAAGTATCTCTTCGCTTATTGCATCATTCAGCTTATAATATTTCGGTACAATGTAGAACGGGGCAGGACAAATGCCTGGAGAATAGCTCTTCTGGTATTTCTTGCCGTGGCCTTCATGTGGAATTCGTACAAACTGTTTATTGGTTCTCGCTCGGGTTCCTTCTGGGAGGAGCATTACATGAGTGATACTAATGCAACGGATACACGAGCGAATGTGTCTGCAACATGGAAGCAGACGGTTCGTATTTGAAGTACGAAATTACATCAAAGTTGGACACAGAAACGCTAATTGAGTACAATGTGAAGCACTCGCGGTGAATGAGTAACGCATTTCCAGTGACGCTATTCGGCGGAACTGGCTTCTTTCTATATATTTCGAGATTCGGACCATTTCATCCGGACAATAAATAAGATTTGCGCGGAGGTCATATTTACCTGCATGGAATATACGGCCGCCATTAATATCACTGATGCGTCTGATGCTGAACATCTTAATTTAGTGAAGTGTGCAGAAGAAATCATTTACCAAGTGCCGTATCTTAACCGAAGTTACAGAAGGAGCTATCTGCGGACTAAACATAGACTATTTCGCAAACATATTATTAAGAAAATGAGTGGATAGCTACGTCCTCTGGTAAAAGAGAACTGCCGCGGACAAATCCGCAAAGAAATTCAACACGGATTATAATTGGTTTAAATATAACATGAATTAGAATTCAGAAAGATATATATGATTTTATTTGGTCTACCTTTAGCTTTATATTCGATTTTTGAACGTCGTCAATTATCGGCTCTGGTTGTGTTCTTGTGTAAAGGCCGGTGACAAGCGCGTGTGCGCGCGGACTACTACACGCACTGAAATATCGAGCTAAGTTGTACTTCGTCGAGCGGTGATAGTAGATAAAAGGCCGACTCAGGCAGATGGTTTGTGACCAGAAGGCACTGTAATGCGAGTTTGGAGATCAAGGGAACACGGCCGTCCGAATTAAACGCAAGATATTAATCGCGTTCTCTTTAAAGCAATGTACTTCAAAGTATCTCTTCGCTTATTGCATCATTCAGCTTATAATATTTCGGTACAATGTAGAACGGGGCAGGACAAATGCCTGGAGAATAGCTCTTCTGGTATTTCTTGCCGTGGCCTTCATGTGGAATTCGTACAAACTGTTTATTGGTTCTCGCTCGGGTTCCTTCTGGGAGGAGCATTACATGAGTGATACTAATGCAACGGATGCACGAGCGAATGTGTCTGCATCATGGAAGCAGACGGTTCGTATTTGAAGTACGAAATGACATCAAAGTTGGACACAGAAACGCTAATTGAGTACAATGTGAAGCACTCGCGGTGAATGAGCAACACATTTCCAGTGACACTATTCGGCGGAACTGGCTTCTTTCTATATATTTCGAGATTCGGACCATTTCATCCAGACAATAAATAAGATTTGCGCGGAGGTCATATTTACCTGCATGGAATATACGGCCGCCATTAATATCACTGATGCGTCTGATGCTGAACATCTTAATTTAGTGAAGTGTGCAGAAGAAATCATTTACCAAGTGCCGTATCTTAACCGAAGTTACAGAAGGAGCTATCTGCGGACTAAACATAGACTATTTCGCAAACATATTATTAAGAAAATGAGTGGATAGCTACGTCCTCTGGTAAAAGAGAACTGCCGCGGACAAATCCGCAAAGAAATTCAACACGGATTATAATTGGTTTAAATATAACATGAATTAGAATTCAGAAAGATATATATGATTTTATTTGGTCTACCTTTAGCTTTATATTCGATTTTTGAACGTCGTCAATTATCGGCTCTGGTTGTGTTCTTGTGTAAAGGCCGGTGACAAGCGCGTGTGCGCGCGGACTACTACACGCACTGAAATATCGAGCTAAGTTGTACTTCGTCGAGCGGTGATAGTAGATAAAAGGCCGACTCAGGCAGATGGTTTGTGACCAGAAGGCACTGTAATGCGAGTTTGGAGATCAAGGGAACACGGCCGTCCGAATTAAACGCAAGTTATAAATCGCGTTCTCTTTAAAGCAATGTACTTCAAAGTATCTCTTCGCTTATTGCATCATTCAGCTTATAATATTTCGGTACAATGTAGAACGGGGCAGGACAAATGCCTGGAGAATAGCTCTTCTGGTATTTCTTGCCGTGGCCTTCATGTGGAATTCGTACAAACTGTTTATTGGTTCTCGCTCGGGTTCCTTCTGGGAGGAGCATTACATGAGTGATACTAATGCAACGGATGCACGAGCGAATGTGTCTGCATCATGGAAGCAGACGGTTCGTATTTGAAGTACGAAATGACATCAAAGTTGGACACAGAAACGCTAATTGAGTACAATGTGAAGCACTCGCGGTGAATGAGCAACACATTTCCAGTGACACTATTCGGCGGAACTGGCTTCTTTCTATATATTTCGAGATTCGGACCATTTCATCCAGACAATAAATAAGATTTGCGCGGAGGTCATATTTACCTGCATGGAATATACGGCCGCCATTAATATCACTGATGCGTCTGATGCTGAACATCTTAATTTAGTGAAGTGTGCAGAAGAAATCATTTCCTAAGTGCCGTATCTTAACCGAAGTTACAGAAGGAGCTATCTGCGGACTAAACATAGACTATTTCGCAAACATATTATTAAGAAAATGAGTGGATAGCTACGTCCTCTGGTAAAAGAGAACTGCCGCGGACAAATCCGCAAAGAAATTCAACACGGATTATAATTGGTTTAAATATAACATGAATTAGAATTCAGAAAGATATATATGATTTTATTTGGTCTACCTTTAGCTTTATATTCGATTTTTGAACGTCGTCAATTATCGGCTCTGGTTGTGTTCTTGTGTAAAGGCCGGTGACAAGCGCGTGTGCGCGCGGACTACTACACGCACTGAAATATCGAGCTAAGTTGTACTTCGTCGAGCGGTGATAGTAGATAAAAGGCCGACTCAGGCAGATGGTTTGTGACCAGAAGGCACTGTAATGCGAGTTTGGAGATCAAGGTAACACGGCCGTCCGAATTAAACGCAAGTTATTAATCGCGTTCTCTTTAAAGCAATGTACTTCAAAGTATCTCTTCGCTTATTGCATCATTCAGCTTATAATATTTCGGTACAATGTAGAACGGGGCAGGACAAATGCCTGGAGAATAGCTCTTCTGGTATTTCTTGCCGTGGCCTTCATGTGGAATTCGTACAAACTGTTTATTGGTTCTCGCTCGGGTTCCTTCTGGGAGGAGCATTACATGAGTGATACTAATGCAACGGATGCACG
Source organism: Icerya purchasi (assembly GCA_039619475.1). Classification (NCBI taxonomy): domain Eukaryota; kingdom Metazoa; phylum Arthropoda; class Insecta; order Hemiptera; family Monophlebidae; genus Icerya; species Icerya purchasi. Next base: position 290,357,605 of record CM077115.1, on the reverse strand, counting down.
AGCGAATGTGTCTGCATCATGGAAGCAGGCGGTTCGTATTTGAAGTACGAAATGACATCAAAGTTGGACACAGAAACGCTAATTGAGTACAATGTGAAGCACTCGCGGTGAATGAGCAACACATTTCCAGTGACACTATTCGGCGGAACTGGCTTCTTTCTATATATTTCGAGATTCGGACCATTTCATCCAGACAATAAATAAGATTTGCGCGGAGGTCATATTTACCTGCATGGAATATACGGCCGCCATTAATATCACTGATGCGTCTGATGCTGAACATCTTAATTTAGTGAAGTGTGCAGAAGAAATCATTTACCAAGTGCCGTATCTTAACCGAAGTTACAGAAGGAGCTATCTGCGGACTAAACATAGACTATTTCGCAAACATATTATTAAGAAAATGAGTGGATAGCTACGTCCTCTGGTAAAGGAGAACTGCTGCGGACAAATCCGCAAAGAAATTCAACACCGATTATAACTGGTTTAAATATAACATGAATTAGAATTCAGAAAGATTTATATGATTTTATTTGGTCTACCTTTAGCTTTATATTCGATTTTTGAACGTCGTCAATTATCGGTTCTGGTTGTGTTCTTGTGTAAAGGGCGGTGGCAAGCGCGTGTGCGCGCGGACTACGACACGCACTGAAATATCGAGCTAAGTTGTACTTCGTCGAGCGGTGATAGTAGATAAAAGGCCGCCTCAGGCAGATGGTTTGTGACCAGAAGGCACTGTAATGCGAGTTTGGAGATCAAGGTAACACGGCCGTCCGAATTAAACGCAAGTTATTAATCGCGTTCTCTTTAAAGCAATGTACTTCAAAGTATCTCTTCGCTTATTGCATCATTCAGCTTATAATATTTCGGTACAACGTAGAACGGGGCAGGCCAAATGCCTGGAGAATAGCTCTTCTGGTATTTCTTGCCGTGGCCTTCATGTGGAATTCGTACAAACTGTTTATTGGTTCTTGCTCGGGTTCCTTCTGGGAGGAGCATTACATGAGTGATGCTAATGCAACGGATACACGAGCGAATGTGTCTGCATCATGGAAGCAGACGGTTCGTATTTGAAGTACGAAATGACATCAAAGTTGGACACAGAAACGCTAATTGAGTACAATGTGAAGCACTCGCGGTGAATGAGTAACGCATTTCCAGTGACGCTATTCGGCGGAACTGGCTTCTTTCTATATATTTCGAGATTCGGACCATTTCATCCGGACAATAAATAAGATTTGCGCGGAGGTCATATTTACCTGCATGGAATATACGGCCGCCATTAATATCACTGATGCGTCTGATGCTGAACATCTTAATTTAGTGAAGTGTGCAGAAGAAATCATTTACCAAGTGCCGTATCTTAACCGAAGTTACAGAAGGAGCTATCTGCGGACTAAACATAGACTATTTCGCAAACATATTATTAAGAAAATGAGTGGATAGCTACGTCCTCTGGTAAAAGAGAACTGCCGCGGACAAATCCGCAAAGAAATTCAACACGGATTATAATTGGTTTAAATATAACATGAATTAGAATTCAGAAAGATATATATGATTTTATTTGGTCTACCTTTAGCTTTATATTCGATTTTTGAACGTCGTCAATTATCGGCTCTGGTTGTGTTCTTGTGTAAAGGCCGGTGACAAGCGCGTGTGCGCGCGGACTACTACACGCACTGAAATATCGAGCTAAGTTGTACTTCGTCGAGCGGTGATAGTAGATAAAAGGCCGACTCAGGCAGATGGTTTGTGACCAGAAGGCACTGTAATGCGAGTTTGGAGATCAAGGTAACACGGCCGTCCGAATTAAACGCAAGTTATTAATCGCGTTCTCTTTAAAGCAATGTACTTCAAAGTATCTCTTCGCTTATTGCATCATTCAGCTTATAATATTTCGGTACAATGTAGAACGGGGCAGGACAAATGCCTGGAGAATAGCTCTTCTGGTATTTCTTGCCGTGGCCTTCATGTGGAATTCGTACAAACTGTTTATTGGTTCTCGCTCGGGTTCCTTCTGGGAGGAGCATTACATGAGTGATACTAATGCAACGGATGCACGAGCGAATGTGTCTGCATCATGGAAGCAGGCGGTTCGTATTTGAAGTACGAAATGACATCAAAGTTGGACACAGAAACGCTAATTGAGTACAATGTGAAGCACTCGCGGTGAATGAGCAACACATTTCCAGTGACACTATTCGGCGGAACTGGCTTCTTTCTATATATTTCGAGATTCGGACCATTTCATCCAGACAATAAATAAGATTTGCGCGGAGGTCATATTTACCTGCATGGAATATACGGCCGCCATTAATATCACTGATGCGTCTGATGCTGAACATCTTAATTTAGTGAAGTGTGCAGAAGAAATCATTTACCAAGTGCCGTATCTTAACCGAAGTTACAGAAGGAGCTATCTGCGGACTAAACATAGACTATTTCGCAAACATATTATTAAGAAAATGAGTGGATAGCTACGTCCTCTGGTAAAGGAGAACTGCTGCGGACAAATCCGCAAAGAAATTCAACACCGATTATAACTGGTTTAAATATAACATGAATTAGAATTCAGAAAGATTTATATGATTTTATTTGGTCTACCTTTAGCTTTATATTCGATTTTTGAACGTCGTCAATTATCGGTTCTGGTTGTGTTCTTGTGTAAAGGGCGGTGGCAAGCGCGTGTGCGCGCGGACTACGACACGCACTGAAATATCGAGCTAAGTTGTACTTCGTCGAGCGGTGATAGTAGATAAAAGGCCGCCTCAGGCAGATGGTTTGTGACCAGAAGGCACTGTAATGCGAGTTTGGAGATCAAGGTAACACGGCCGTCCGAATTAAACGCAAGTTATTAATCGCGTTCTCTTTAAAGCAATGTACTTCAAAGTATCTCTTCGCTTATTGCATCATTCAGCTTATAATATTTCGGTACAACGTAGAACGGGGCAGGCCAAATGCCTGGAGAATAGCTCTTCTGGTATTTCTTGCCGTGGCCTTCATGTGGAATTCGTACAAACTGTTTATTGGTTCTTGCTCGGGTTCCTTCTGGGAGGAGCATTACATGAGTGATGCTAATGCAACGGATACACGAGCGAATGTGTCTGCATCATGGAAGCAGACGGTTCGTATTTGAAGTACGAAATGACATCAAAGTTGGACACAGAAACGCTAATTGAGTACAATGTGAAGCACTCGCGGTGAATGAGTAACGCATTTCCAGTGACGCTATTCGGCGGAACTGGCTTCTTTCTATATATTTCGAGATTCGGACCATTTCATCCGGACAATAAATAAGATTTGCGCGGAGGTCATATTTACCTGCATGGAATATACGGCCGCCATTAATATCACTGATGCGTCTGATGCTGAACATCTTAATTTAGTGAAGTGTGCAGAAGAAATCATTTACCAAGTGCCGTATCTTAAGCGAAGTTACAGAAGGAGCTATCTGCGGACTAAACATGGACTATTTCGCAAACATATTATTAAGAAAATGAGTGGATAGCTACGTCCTCTGGTAAAAGAGAACTGCCGCAGACAAATCCGCAAAGAAATTCAACACGGATTATAATTGGTTTAAATATAACATGAATTAGAATTCAGAAAGATTTATATGATTTTATTTGGTCTACCTTTAGCTTTATATTCGATTTTTGAACGTCGTCAATTATCGGCTCTGGTTGTGTTCTTGTGTAAAGGCCGGTGACAAGCGCGTGTGCGCGCGGACTACTACACGCACTGAAATATCGAGCTAAGTTGTACTTCGTCGAGCGGTGATAGTAGATAAAAGGCCACCTCAGGCAGATGGTTTGTGACCAGAAGGCACTGTAATGCGAGTTTGGAGATCAAGGTAACACGGCCGTCCGAATTAAACGCAAGTTATTAATCGCGTTCTCTTTAAAGCAATGTACTTCAAAGTATCTCTTCGCTTATTGCATCATTCAGCTTATAATATTTCGGTACAACGTAGAACGGGGCAGTCCAAATGCCTGGAGAAAAGCTCTTCTGGTATTTCTTGCCGTGTCCTTCATGTGGAATTCGTACAAACTGTTTATTAGTTCTTGCTCGGGTTCCTTCTGGGAGGAGCATTACATGAGTGATGCTAATGCAACGGATACACGAGCGAATGTGTCTGCATCATGGAAGCAGACGGTTCGTATTTGAAGTACGAAATGACATCAAAGTTGGACACAGAAACGCTAATTGAGTACAATGTGAAGCACTCGCGGTGAATGAGCAACACATTTCCAGTGACACTATTCGGCGGAACTGGCTTCTTTCTATATATTTCGAGATTCGGACCATTTCATCCAGACAATAAATAAGATTTGCGCGGAGGTCATATTTACCTGCATGGAATATACGGCCGCCATTAATATCACTGATGCGTCTGATGCTGAACATCTTAATTTAGTGAAGTGTGCAGAAGAAATCATTTACCAAGTGCCGTATCTTAACCGAAGTTACAGAAGGAGCTATCTGCGGACTAAACATAGACTATTTCGCAAACATATTATTAAGAAAATGAGTGGATAGCTACGTCCTCTGGTAAAAGAGAACTGCCGCGGACAAATCCGCAAAGAAATTCAACACGGATTATAATTGGTTTAAATATAACATGAATTAGAATTCAGAAAGATATATATGATTTTATTTGGTCTACCTTTAGCTTTATATTCGATTTTTGAACGTCGTCAATTATCGGCTCTGGTTGTGTTCTTGTGTAAAGGCCGGTGACAAGCGCGTGTGCGCGCGGACTACTACACGCACTGAAATATCGAGCTAAGTTGTACTTCGTCGAGCGGTGATAGTAGATAAAAGGCCACCTCAGGCAGATGGTTTGTGACCAGAAGGCACTGTAATGCGAGTTTGGAGATCAAGGTAACACGGCCGTCCGAATTAAACGCAAGTTATTAATCGCGTTCTCTTTAAAGCAATGTACTTCAAAGTATCTCTTCGCTTATTGCATCATTCAGCTTATAATATTTCGGTACAACGTAGAACGGGGCAGTCCAAATGCCTGGAGAAAAGCTCTTCTGGTATTTCTTGCCGTGTCCTTCATGTGGAATTCGTACAAACTGTTTATTAGTTCTTGCTCGGGTTCCTTCTGGGAGGAGCATTACATGAGTGATGCTAATGCAACGGATACACGAGCGAATGTGTCTGCATCATGGAAGCAGACGGTTCGTATTTGAAGTACGAAATGACATCAAAGTTGGACACAGAAACGCTAATTGAGTACAATGTGAAGCACTCGCGGTGAATGAGCAACACATTTCCAGTGACACTATTCGGCGGAACTGGCTTCTTTCTATATATTTCGAGATTCGGACCATTTCATCCAGACAATAAATAAGATTTGCGCGGAGGTCATATTTACCTGCATGGAATATACGGCCGCCATTAATATCACTGATGCGTCTGATGCTGAACATCTTAATTTAGTGAAGTGTGCAGAAGAAATCATTTACCAAGTGCCGTATCTTAACCGAAGTTACAGAAGGAGCTATCTGCGGACTAAACATAGACTATTTCGCAAACATATTATTAAGAAAATGAGTGGATAGCTACGTCCTCTGGTAAAAGAGAACTGCCGCGGACAAATCCGCAAAGAAATTCAACACGGATTATAATTGGTTTAAATATAACATGAATTAGAATTCAGAAAGATATATATGATTTTATTTGGTCTACCTTTAGCTTTATATTCGATTTTTGAACGTCGTCAATTATCGGCTCTGGTTGTGTTCTTGTGTAAAGGCCGGTGACAAGCGCGTGTGCGCGCGGACTACTACACGCACTGAAATATCGAGCTAAGTTGTACTTCGTCGAGCGGTGATAGTAGATAAAAGGCCGACTCAGGCAGATGGTTTGTGACCAGAAGGCACTGTAATGCGAGTTTGGAGATCAAGGTAACACGGCCGTCCGAATTAAACGCAAGTTATTAATCGCGTTCTCTTTAAAGCAATGTACTTCAAAGTATCTCTTCGCTTATTGCATCATTCAGCTTATAATATTTCGGTACAATGTAGAACGGGGCAGGACAAATGCCTGGAGAATAGCTCTTCTGGTATTTCTTGCCGTGGCCTTCATGTGGAATTCGTACAAACTGTTTATTGGTTCTCGCTCGGGTTCCTTCTGGGAGGAGCATTACATGAGTGATACTAATGCAACGGATGCACGAGCGAATGTGTCTGCATCATGGAAGCAGGCGGTTCGTATTTGAAGTACGAAATGACATCAAAGTTGGACACAGAAACGCTAATTGAGTACAATGTGAAGCACTCGCGGTGAATGAGCAACACATTTCCAGTGACACTATTCGGCGGAACTGGCTTCTTTCTATATATTTCGAGATTCGGACCATTTCATCCAGACAATAAATAAGATTTGCGCGGAGGTCATATTTACCTGCATGGAATATACGGCCGCCATTAATATCACTGATGCGTCTGATGCTGAACATCTTAATTTAGTGAAGTGTGCAGAAGAAATCATTTACCAAGTGCCGTATCTTAACCGAAGTTACAGAAGGAGCTATCTGCGGACTAAACATAGACTATTTCGCAAACATATTATTAAGAAAATGAGTGGATAGCTACGTCCTCTGGTAAAGGAGAACTGCTGCGGACAAATCCGCAAAGAAATTCAACACCGATTATAACTGGTTTAAATATAACATGAATTAGAATTCAGAAAGATTTATATGATTTTATTTGGTCTACCTTTAGCTTTATATTCGATTTTTGAACGTCGTCAATTATCGGTTCTGGTTGTGTTCTTGTGTAAAGGGCGGTGGCAAGCGCGTGTGCGCGCGGACTACGACACGCACTGAAATATCGAGCTAAGTTGTACTTCGTCGAGCGGTGATAGTAGATAAAAGGCCGCCTCAGGCAGATGGTTTGTGACCAGAAGGCACTGTAATGCGAGTTTGGAGATCAAGGTAACACGGCCGTCCGAATTAAACGCAAGTTATTAATCGCGTTCTCTTTAAAGCAATGTACTTCAAAGTATCTCTTCGCTTATTGCATCATTCAGCTTATAATATTTCGGTACAACGTAGAACGGGGCAGGCCAAATGCCTGGAGAATAGCTCTTCTGGTATTTCTTGCCGTGGCCTTCATGTGGAATTCGTACAAACTGTTTATTGGTTCTTGCTCGGGTTCCTTCTGGGAGGAGCATTACATGAGTGATGCTAATGCAACGGATACACGAGCGAATGTGTCTGCATCATGGAAGCAGACGGTTCGTATTTGAAGTACGAAATGACATCAAAGTTGGACACAGAAACGCTAATTGAGTACAATGTGAAGCACTCGCGGTGAATGAGTAACGCATTTCCAGTGACGCTATTCGGCGGAACTGGCTTCTTTCTATATATTTCGAGATTCGGACCATTTCATCCGGACAATAAATAAGATTTGCGCGGAGGTCATATTTACCTGCATGGAATATACGGCCGCCATTAATATCACTGATGCGTCTGATGCTGAACATCTTAATTTAGTGAAGTGTGCAGAAGAAATCATTTACCAAGTGCCGTATCTTAAGCGAAGTTACAGAAGGAGCTATCTGCGGACTAAACATGGACTATTTCGCAAACATATTATTAAGAAAATGAGTGGATAGCTACGTCCTCTGGTAAAAGAGAACTGCCGCAGACAAATCCGCAAAGAAATTCAACACGGATTATAATTGGTTTAAATATAACATGAATTAGAATTCAGAAAGATTTATATGATTTTATTTGGTCTACCTTTAGCTTTATATTCGATTTTTGAACGTCGTCAATTATCGGCTCTGGTTGTGTTCTTGTGTAAAGGCCGGTGACAAGCGCGTGTGCGCGCGGACTACTACACGCACTGAAATATCGAGCTAAGTTGTACTTCGTCGAGCGGTGATAGTAGATAAAAGGCCACCTCAGGCAGATGGTTTGTGACCAGAAGGCACTGTAATGCGAGTTTGGAGATCAAGGTAACACGGCCGTCCGAATTAAACGCAAGTTATTAATCGCGTTCTCTTTAAAGCAATGTACTTCAAAGTATCTCTTCGCTTATTGCATCATTCAGCTTATAATATTTCGGTACAACGTAGAACGGGGCAGTCCAAATGCCTGGAGAAAAGCTCTTCTGGTATTTCTTGCCGTGTCCTTCATGTGGAATTCGTACAAACTGTTTATTAGTTCTTGCTCGGGTTCCTTCTGGGAGGAGCATTACATGAGTGATGCTAATGCAACGGATACACGAGCGAATGTGTCTGCATCATGGAAGCAGACGGTTCGTATTTGAAGTACGAAATGACATCAAAGTTGGACACAGAAACGCTAATTGAGTACAATGTGAAGCACTCGCGGTGAATGAGCAACACATTTCCAGTGACACTATTCGGCGGAACTGGCTTCTTTCTATATATTTCGAGATTCGGACCATTTCATCCAGACAATAAATAAGATTTGCGCGGAGGTCATATTTACCTGCATGGAATATACGGCCGCCATTAATATCACTGATGCGTCTGATGCTGAACATCTTAATTTAGTGAAGTGTGCAGAAGAAATCATTTACCAAGTGCCGTATCTTAACCGAAGTTACAGAAGGAGCTATCTGCGGACTAAACATAGACTATTTCGCAAACATATTATTAAGAAAATGAGTGGATAGCTACGTCCTCTGGTAAAAGAGAACTGCCGCGGACAAATCCGCAAAGAAATTCAACACGGATTATAATTGGTTTAAATATAACATGAATTAGAATTCAGAAAGATATATATGATTTTATTTGGTCTACCTTTAGCTTTATATTCGATTTTTGAACGTCGTCAATTATCGGCTCTGGTTGTGTTCTTGTGTAAAGGCCGGTGACAAGCGCGTGTGCGCGCGGACTACTACACGCACTGAAATATCGAGCTAAGTTGTACTTCGTCGAGCGGTGATAGTAGATAAAAGGCCGACTCAGGCAGATGGTTTGTGACCAGAAGGCACTGTAATGCGAGTTTGGAGATCAAGGGAACACGGCCGTCCGAATTAAACGCAAGTTATAAATCGCGTTCTCTTTAAAGCAATGTACTTCAAAGTATCTCTTCGCTTATTGCATCATTCAGCTTATAATATTTCGGTACAATGTAGAACGGGGCAGGACAAATGCCTGGAGAATAGCTCTTCTGGTATTTCTTGCCGTGGCCTTCATGTGGAATTCGTACAAACTGTTTATTGGTTCTCGCTCGGGTTCCTTCTGGGAGGAGCATTACATGAGTGATACTAATGCAACGGATACACGAGCGAATGTGTCTGCAACATGGAAGCAGACGGTTCGTATTTGAAGTACGAAATTACATCAAAGTTGGACACAGAAACGCTAATTGAGTACAATGTGAAGCACTCGCGGTGAATGAGTAACGCATTTCCAGTGACGCTATTCGGGGGAACTGGCTTCTTTCTATATATTTCGAGATTCGGACCATTTCATCCGGACAATAAATAAGATTTGCGCGGAGGTCATATTTACCTGCATGGAATATACGGCCGCCATTAATATCACTGATGCGTCTGATGCTGAACATCTTAATTTAGTGAAGTGTGCAGAAGAAATCATTTACCAAGTGCCGTATCTTAACCGAAGTTACAGAAGGAGCTATCTGCGGACTAAACATAGACTATTTCGCAAACATATTATTAAGAAAATGAGTGGATAGCTACGTCCTCTGGTAAAAGAGAACTGCCGCGGACAAATCCGCAAAGAAATTCAACACGGATTATAATTGGTTTAAATATAACATGAATTAGAATTCAGAAAGATATATATGATTTTATTTGGTCTACCTTTAGCTTTATATTCGATTTTTGAACGTCGTCAATTATCGGCTCTGGTTGTGTTCTTGTGTAAAGGCCGGTGACAAGCGCGTGTGCGCGCGGACTACTACACGCACTGAAATATCGAGCTAAGTTGTACTTCGTCGAGCGGTGATAGTAGATAAAAGGCCGACTCAGGCAGATGGTTTGTGACCAGAAGGCACTGTAATGCGAGTTTGGAGATCAAGGGAACACGGCCGTCCGAATTAAACGCAAGTTATTAATCGCGTTCTCTTTAAAGCAATGTACTTCAAAGTATCTCTTCGCTTATTGCATCATTCAGCTTATAATATTTCGGTACAATGTAGAACGGGGCAGGACAAATGCCTGGAGAATAGCTCTTCTGGTATTTCTTGCCGTGGCCTTCATGTGGAATTCGTACAAACTGTTTATTGGTTCTCGCTCGGGTTCCTTCTGGGAGGAGCATTACATGAGTGATACTAATGCAACGGATGCACGAGCGAATGTGTCTGCATCATGGAAGCAGACGGTTCGTATTTGAAGTACGAAATGACATCTAAGTTGGACACAGAAACGCTAATTGAGTACAATGTGAAGCACTCGCAGTGAATGAGCAACACATTTCCAGTGACACTATTCGGCGGAACTGGCTTCTTTCTATATATTTCGAGATTCGGACCATTTCATCCAGACAATAAATAAGATTTGCGCGGAGGTCATATTTACCTGCATGGAATATACGGCCGCCATTAATATCACTGATGCGTCTGATGCTGAACATCTTAATTTAGTGAAGTGTGCAGAAGAAATCATTTACCAAGTGCCGTATCTTAACCGAAGTTACAGAAGGAGCTATCTGCGGACTAAACATAGACTATTTCGCAAACATATTATTAAGAAAATGAGTGGATAGCTACGTCCTCTGGTAAAAGAGAACTGCCGCGGACAAATCCGCAAAGAAATTCAACACGGATTATAATTGGTTTAAATATAACATGAATTAGAATTCAGAAAGATATATATGATTTTATTTGGTCTACCTTTAGCTTTATATTCGATTTTTGAACGTCGTCAATTATCGGCTCTGGTTGTGTTCTTGTGTAAAGGCCGGTGACAAGCGCGTGTGCGCGCGGACTACTACACGCACTGAAATATCGAGCTAAGTTGTACTTCGTCGAGCGGTGATAGTAGATAAAAGGCCGACTCAGGCAGATGGTTTGTGACCAGAAGGCACTGTAATGCGAGTTTGGAGATCAAGGGAACACGGCCGTCCGAATTAAACGCAAGTTATAAATCGCGTTCTCTTTAAAGCAATGTACTTCAAAGTATCTCTTCGCTTATTGCATCATTCAGCTTATAATATTTCGGTACAATGTAGAACGGGGCAGGACAAATGCCTGGAGAATAGCTCTTCTGGTATTTCTTGCCGTGGCCTTCATGTGGAATTCGTACAAACTGTTTATTGGTTCTCGCTCGGGTTCCTTCTGGGAGGAGCATTACATGAGTGATACTAATGCAACGGATGCACGAGCGAATGTGTCTGCATCATGGAAGCAGACGGTTCGTATTTGAAGTACGAAATGACATCAAAGTTGGACACAGAAACGCTAATTGAGTACAATGTGAAGCACTCGCGGTGAATGAGCAACACATTTCCAGTGACACTATTCGGCGGAACTGGCTTCTTTCTATATATTTCGAGATTCGGACCATTTCATCCGGACAATAAATAAGATTTGCGCGGAGGTCATATTTACCTGCATGGAATATACGGCCGCCATTAATATCACTGATGCGTCTGATGCTGAACATCTTAATTTAGTGAAGTGTGCAGAAGAAATCATTTCCTAAGTGCCGTATCTTAACCGAAGTTACAGAAGGAGCTATCTGCGGACTAAACATAGACTATTTCGCAAACATATTATTAAGAAAATGAGTGGATAGCTACGTCCTCTGGTAAAAGAGAACTGCCGCGGACAAATCCGCAAAGAAATTCAACACGGATTATAATTGGTTTAAATATAACATGAATTAGAATTCAGAAAGATATATATGATTTTATTTGGTCTACCTTTAGCTTTATATTCGATTTTTGAACGTCGTCAATTATCGGCTCTGGTTGTGTTCTTGTGTAAAGGCCGGTGACAAGCGCGTGTGCGCGCGGACTACTACACGCACTGAAATATCGAGCTAAGTTGTACTTCGTCGAGCGGTGATAGTAGATAAAAGGCCGACTCAGGCAGATGGTTTGTGACCAGAAGGCACTGTAATGCGAGTTTGGAGATCAAGGTAACACGGCCGTCCGAATTAAACGCAAGTTATTAATCGCGTTCTCTTTAAAGCAATGTACTTCAAAGTATCTCTTCGCTTATTGCATCATTCAGCTTATAATATTTCGGTACAATGTAGAACGGGGCAGGACAAATGCCTGGAGAATAGCTCTTCTGGTATTTCTTGCCGTGGCCTTCATGTGGAATTCGTACAAACTGTTTATTGGTTCTCGCTCGGGTTCCTTCTGGGAGGAGCATTACATGAGTGATACTAATGCAACGGATGCACGAGCGAATGTGTCTGCATCATGGAAGCAGGCGGTTCGTATTTGAAGTACGAAATGACATCAAAGTTGGACACAGAAACGCTAATTGAGTACAATGTGAAGCACTCGCGGTGAATGAGCAACACATTTCCAGTGACACTATTCGGCGGAACTGGCTTCTTTCTATATATTTCGAGATTCGGACCATTTCATCCAGACAATAAATAAGATTTGCGCGGAGGTCATATTTACCTGCATGGAATATACGGCCGCCATTAATATCACTGATGCGTCTGATGCTGAACATCTTAATTTAGTGAAGTGTGCAGAAGAAATCATTTACCAAGTGCCGTATCTTAACCGAAGTTACAGAAGGAGCTATCTGCGGACTAAACATAGACTATTTCGCAAACATATTATTAAGAAAATGAGTGGATAGCTACGTCCTCTGGTAAAGGAGAACTGCTGCGGACAAATCCGCAAAGAAATTCAACACCGATTATAACTGGTTTAAATATAACATGAATTAGAATTCAGAAAGATTTATATGATTTTATTTGGTCTACCTTTAGCTTTATATTCGATTTTTGAACGTCGTCAATTATCGGTTCTGGTTGTGTTCTTGTGTAAAGGGCGGTGGCAAGCGCGTGTGCGCGCGGACTACGACACGCACTGAAATATCGAGCTAAGTTGTACTTCGTCGAGCGGTGATAGTAGATAAAAGGCCGCCTCAGGCAGATGGTTTGTGACCAGAAGGCACTGTAATGCGAGTTTGGAGATCAAGGTAACACGGCCGTCCGAATTAAACGCAAGTTATTAATCGCGTTCTCTTTAAAGCAATGTACTTCAAAGTATCTCTTCGCTTATTGCATCATTCAGCTTATAATATTTCGGTACAACGTAGAACGGGGCAGGCCAAATGCCTGGAGAATAGCTCTTCTGGTATTTCTTGCCGTGGCCTTCATGTGGAATTCGTACAAACTGTTTATTGGTTCTTGCTCGGGTTCCTTCTGGGAGGAGCATTACATGAGTGATGCTAATGCAACGGATACACGAGCGAATGTGTCTGCATCATGGAAGCAGACGGTTCGTATTTGAAGTACGAAATGACATCAAAGTTGGACACAGAAACGCTAATTGAGTACAATGTGAAGCACTCGCGGTGAATGAGTAACGCATTTCCAGTGACGCTATTCGGCGGAACTGGCTTCTTTCTATATATTTCGAGATTCGGACCATTTCATCCGGACAATAAATAAGATTTGCGCGGAGGTCATATTTACCTGCATGGAATATACGGCCGCCATTAATATCACTGATGCGTCTGATGCTGAACATCTTAATTTAGTGAAGTGTGCAGAAGAAATCATTTACCAAGTGCCGTATCTTAAGCGAAGTTACAGAAGGAGCTATCTGCGGACTAAACATGGACTATTTCGCAAACATATTATTAAGAAAATGAGTGGATAGCTACGTCCTCTGGTAAAAGAGAACTGCCGCAGACAAATCCGCAAAGAAATTCAACACGGATTATAATTGGTTTAAATATAACATGAATTAGAATTCAGAAAGATTTATATGATTTTATTTGGTCTACCTTTAGCTTTATATTCGATTTTTGAACGTCGTCAATTATCGGCTCTGGTTGTGTTCTTGTGTAAAGGCCGGTGACAAGCGCGTGTGCGCGCGGACTACTACACGCACTGAAATATCGAGCTAAGTTGTACTTCGTCGAGCGGTGATAGTAGATAAAAGGCCACCTCAGGCAGATGGTTTGTGACCAGAAGGCACTGTAATGCGAGTTTGGAGATCAAGGTAACACGGCCGTCCGAATTAAACGCAAGTTATTAATCGCGTTCTCTTTAAAGCAATGTACTTCAAAGTATCTCTTCGCTTATTGCATCATTCAGCTTATAATATTTCGGTACAACGTAGAACGGGGCAGTCCAAATGCCTGGAGAAAAGCTCTTCTGGTATTTCTTGCCGTGTCCTTCATGTGGAATTCGTACAAACTGTTTATTAGTTCTTGCTCGGGTTCCTTCTGGGAGGAGCATTACATGAGTGATGCTAATGCAACGGATACACGAGCGAATGTGTCTGCATCATGGAAGCAGACGGTTCGTATTTGAAGTACGAAATGACATCAAAGTTGGACACAGAAACGCTAATTGAGTACAATGTGAAGCACTCGCGGTGAATGAGCAACACATTTCCAGTGACACTATTCGGCGGAACTGGCTTCTTTCTATATATTTCGAGATTCGGACCATTTCATCCAGACAATAAATAAGATTTGCGCGGAGGTCATATTTACCTGCATGGAATATACGGCCGCCATTAATATCACTGATGCGTCTGATGCTGAACATCTTAATTTAGTGAAGTGTGCAGAAGAAATCATTTACCAAGTGCCGTATCTTAACCGAAGTTACAGAAGGAGCTATCTGCGGACTAAACATAGACTATTTCGCAAACATATTATTAAGAAAATGAGTGGATAGCTACGTCCTCTGGTAAAGGAGAACTGCTGCGGACAAATCCGCAAAAAAATTCAACACCAATTATAACTGGTTTAAATATAACATGAATTAGAATTCAGAAAGATTTATATGATTTTATTTGGTCTACCTTTAGCTTTATATTCGATTTTTGAACGTCGTCAATTATCGGTTCTGGTTGTGTTCTTGTGTAAAGGGCAGTGGCAAGCGCGTGTGCGCGCGGACTACGACACGCACTGAAATATCGAGCTAAGTTGTACTTCGTCGAGCGTTGATAGTAGATAAAAGGCCGCCTCAGGCAGATGGTTTGTGACCAGAAGGCACTGTAATGCGAGTTTGGAGATCAAGGTAACACGGCCGTCCGAATTAAACGCAAGTTATTAATCGCGTTCTCTTTAAAGCAATGTACTTCAAAGTATCTCTTCGCTTATTGCATCATTCAGCTTATAATATTTCGGTACAACGTAGAACGGGGCAGGCCAAATGCCTGGAGAATAGCTCTTCTGGTATTTCTTGCCGTGTCCTTCATGTGGAATTCGTACAAACTGTTTATTGGTTCTTGCTCGGGTTCCTTCTGGGAGGAGCATTACATGAGTGATGCTAATGCAACGGATACACGAGCGAATGTGTCTGCATCATGGAAGCAGACGGTTCGTATTTGAAGTACGAAATGACATCAAAGTTGGACACAGAAACGCTAATTGAGTACAATGTGAAGCACTCGCGGTGAATGAGCAACACATTTCCAGTGACACTATTCGGCGGAACTGGCTTCTTTCTATATATTTCGAGATTCGGACCATTTCATCCAGACAATAAATAAGATTTGCGCGGAGGTCATATTTACCTGCATGGAATATACGGCCGATATTAATATCACTGATGCGTCTGATGCTGAACATCTTAATTTAGTGAAGTGTGCAGAAGAAATCATTTACCAAGTGCCGTATCTTAACCGAAGTTACAGAAGGAGCTATCTGCGGACTAAACATAGACTATTTCGCAAACATATTATTAAGAAAATGAGTGGATAGCTACGTCCTCTGGTAAAAGAGAACTGCCGCGGACAAATCCGCAAAGAAATTCAACACGGATTATAATTGGTTTAAATATAACATGAATTAGAATTCAGAAAGATATATATGATTTTATTTGGTCTACCTTTAGCTTTATATTCGATTTTTGAACGTCGTCAATTATCGGCTCTGGTTGTGTTCTTGTGTAAAGGCCGGTGACAAGCGCGTGTGCGCGCGGACTACTACACGCACTGAAATATCGAGCTAAGTTGTACTTCGTCGAGCGGTGATAGTAGATAAAAGGCCGCCTCAGGCAGATGGTTTGTGACCAGAAGGCACTGTAATGCGAGTTTGGAGATCAAGGTAACACGGCCGTCCGAATTAAACGCAAGTTATTAATCGCGTTCTCTTTAAAGCAATGTACTTCAAAGTATCTCTTCGCTTATTGCATCATTCAGCTTATAATATTTCGGTACAACGTAGAACGGGGCAGGCCAAATGCCTGGAGAATAGCTCTTCTGGTATTTCTCGCCGTGTCCTTCATGTGGAATTCGTACAAACTGTTTATTGGTTCTTGCTCGGGTTCCTTCTGGGAGGAGCATTACATGAGTGATGCTAATGCAACGGATACACGAGCGAATGTGTCTGCATCATGGAAGCAGACGGTTCGTATTTGAAGTACGAAATGACATCAAAGTTGGACACAGAAACGCTAATTGAGTACAATGTGAAGCACTCGCGGTGAATGAGTAACGCATTTCCAGTGACGCTATTCGGCGGAACTGGCTTCTTTCTATATATTTCGAGATTCGGACCATTTCATCCGGACAATAAATAAGATTTGCGCTTAGGTCATATTTACCTGCGTGGAATATACGGCCGCCATTAATATCACTGATGCGTCTGATGCTGAACATCTTAATTTAGTGAAGTGTGCAGAAGAAATCATTTACCAAGTGCCGTATCTTAACCGAAGTTACAGAAGGAGCTATCTGCGGACTAAACATAGACTATTTCGCAAACATATTATTAAGAAAATGAGTGGATAGCTACGTCCTCTGGTAAAAGAGAACTGCCGCGGACAAATCCGCAAAGAAATTCAACACGGATTATAATTGGTTTAAATATAACATGAATTAGAATTCAGAAAGATATATATGATTTTATTTGGTCTACCTTTAGCTTTATATTCGATTTTTGAACGTCGTCAATTATCGGCTCTGGTTGTGTTCTTGTGTAAAGGCCGGTGACAAGCGCGTGTGCGCGCGGACTACTACACGCACTGAAATATCGAGCTAAGTTGTACTTGGTCGAGCGGTGATAGTAGATAAAAGGCCGCCTCAGGCAGATGGTTTGTGACCAGAAGGCACTGTAATGCGAGTTTGGAGATCAAGGTAACACGGCCGTCCGAATAAAACGCAAGTTATTAATCGCGTTCTCTTTAAAGCAATGTACTTCAAAGTATCTCTTCGCTTATTGCATCATTCAGCTTATAATATTTCGGTACAACGTAGAACGGGGCAGGACAAATGCCTGGAGAATAGCTCTTCTGGTATTTCTTGCCGTGGCCTTCATGTGGAATTCGTACAAACTGTTTATTGGTTCTCGCTCGGGTTCCTTCTGGGAGGAGCATTACATGAGTGATACTAATGCAACGGATGCACGAGCGAATGTGTCTGCATCATAGAAGCAGACGGTTCGTATTTGAAGTACGAAATGACATCAAAGTTGGACACAGAAACGCTAATTGAGTACAATGTGAAGCACTCGCGGTGAATGAGCAACACATTTCCAGTGACACTATTCGGCGGAACTGGCTTCTTTCTATATATTTCGAGATTCGGACCATTTCATCCAGACAATAAATAAGATTTGCGCGGAGGTCATATTTACCTGCATGGAATATACGGCCGCCATTAATATCACTGATGCGTCTGATGCTGAACATCTTAATTTAGTGAAGTGTGCAGAAGAAATCATTTACCAAGTGCCGTATCTTAACCGAAGTTACAGAAGGAGCTATCTGCGGACTAAACATAGACTATTTCGCAAACATATTATTAAGAAAATGAGTGGATAGCTACGTCCTCTGGTAAAAGAGAACTGCCGCGGACAAATCCGCAAAGAAATTCAACACGGATTATAATTGGTTTAAATATAACATGAATTAGAATTCAGAAAGATTTATATGATTTTATTTGGTCTACCTTTAGCTTTATATTCGATTTTTGAACGTCGTCAATTATCGGCTCTGGTTGTGTTCTTGTGTAAAGGCCGGTGACAAGCGCGTGTGCGCGCGGACTACTACACGCACTGAAATATCGAGCTAAGTTGTACTTCGTCGAGCGGTGATAGTAGATAAAAGGCCGACTCAGGCAGATGGTTTGTGACCAGAAGGCACTGTAATGCGAGTTTGGAGATCAAGGTAACACGGCCGTCCGAATTAAACGCAAGTTATTAATCGCGTTCTCTTTAAAGCAATGTACTTCAAAGTATCTCTTCGCTTATTGCATCATTCAGCTTATAATATTTCAGTACAACGTAGAATGGGGCAGGCCAAATGCCTGGAGAATAGCTCTTCTGGTATTTCTTGCCGTGTCCTTCATGTGGAATTCGTACAAACTGTTTATTGGTTCTCGCTCGGGTTCCTTCTGGGAGGAGCATTACATGAGTGATACTAATGCAACGGATACACGAGCGAATGTGTCTGCATCATGGAAGAAGACGGTTCGTATTTGAAGTACGAAATGACATCAAAGTTGGACACAGAAACGCTAATTGAGTACAATGTGAAGCACTCGCGGTGAATGAGTAACGCATTTCCAGTGACGCTATTCGGCGGAACTGGCTTCTTTCTATATATTTCGAGATTCGGACCATTTCATCCGGACAATAAATAAGATTTGCGCGGAGGTCATATTTACCTGCATGGAATATACGGCCGCCATTAATATCACTGATGCGTCTGATGCTGAACATCTTAATTTAGTGAAGTGTGCAGAAGAAATCATTTACCAAGTGCCGTATCTTAACCGAAGTTACAGAAGGGGCTATCTGCGGACTAAACATAGACTATTTCGCAAACATATTATTAAGAAAATGAGTGGATAGCTACGTCCTCTGGTAAAGGAGAACTGCTGCGGACAAATCCGCAACGAAATTCAACACCGATTATAACTGGTTTAAATATAACATGAATTAGAATTCAGAAAGATTTTTATGATTTTATTTGGTCTACCTTTAGCTTTATATTCGATTTTTGAACGTCGTCAATTATCGGTTCTGGTTGTGTTCTTGTGTAAAGGCCGGTGGCAAGCGCGTGTGCGCGCGGACTACGACACGCACTGAAATATCGAGCTAAGTTGTACTTCGTCGAGCGGTGATAGTAGATAAAAGGCCGCCTCAGGCAGATGGTTTGTGACCAGAAGGCACTGTGATGCGAGTTTGGAGATCAAGGTAACACGGCCGTCCGAATTAAACGCAAGTTATTAATCGCGTTCTCTTTAAAGCAATGTACTTCAAAGTATCTCTTCGCTTATTGCATCATTCAGCTTATAATATTTCGGTACAATGTAGAACGGGGCAGGACAAATGCCTGGAGAATAGCTCTTCTGGTATTTCTTGCCGTGGCCTTCATGTGGAATTCGTACAAACTGTTTATTGGTTCTCGCTCGGGTTCCTTCTGGGAGGAGCATTACATGAGTGATACTAATGCAACGGATACACGAGCGAATGTGTCTGCAACATGGAAGCAGACGGTTCGTATTTGAAGTACGAAATTACATCAAAGTTGGACACAGAAACGCTAATTGAGTACAATGTGAAGCACTCGCGGTGAATGAGTAACGCATTTCCAGTGACGCTATTCGGCGGAACTGGCTTCTTTCTATATATTTCGAGATTCGGACCATTTCATCCGGACAATAAATAAGATTTGCGCGGAGGTCATATTTACCTGCATGGAATATACGGCCGCCATTAATATCACTGATGCGTCTGATGCTGAACATCTTAATTTAGTGAAGTGTGCAGAAGAAATCATTTACCAAGTGCCGTATCTTAACCGAAGTTACAGAAGGAGCTATCTGCGGACTAAACATAGACTATTTCGCAAACATATTATTAAGAAAATGAGTGGATAGCTACGTCCTCTGGTAAAAGAGAACTGCCGCGGACAAATCCGCAAAGAAATTCAACACGGATTATAATTGGTTTAAATATAACATGAATTAGAATTCAGAAAGATATATATGATTTTATTTGGTCTACCTTTAGCTTTATATTCGATTTTTGAACGTCGTCAATTATCGGCTCTGGTTGTGTTCTTGTGTAAAGGCCGGTGACAAGCGCGTGTGCGCGCGGACTACTACACGCACTGAAATATCGAGCTAAGTTGTACTTCGTCGAGCGGTGATAGTAGATAAAAGGCCGACTCAGGCAGATGGTTTGTGACCAGAAGGCACTGTAATGCGAGTTTGGAGATCAAGGGAACACGGCCGTCCGAATTAAACGCAAGTTATAAATCGCGTTCTCTTTAAAGCAATGTACTTCAAAGTATCTCTTCGCTTATTGCATCATTCAGCTTATAATATTTCGGTACAATGTAGAACGGGGCAGGACAAATGCCTGGAGAATAGCTCTTCTGGTATTTCTTGCCGTGGCCTTCATGTGGAATTCGTACAAACTGTTTATTGGTTCTCGCTCGGGTTCCTTCTGGGAGGAGCATTACATGAGTGATACTAATGCAACGGATACACGAGCGAATGTGTCTGCAACATGGAAGCAGACGGTTCGTATTTGAAGTACGAAATTACATCAAAGTTGGACACAGAAACGCTAATTGAGTACAATGTGAAGCACTCGCGGTGAATGAGTAACGCATTTCCAGTGACGCTATTCGGCGGAACTGGCTTCTTTCTATATATTTCGAGATTCGGACCATTTCATCCGGACAATAAATAAGATTTGCGCGGAGGTCATATTTACCTGCATGGAATATACGGCCGCCATTAATATCACTGATGCGTCTGATGCTGAACATCTTAATTTAGTGAAGTGTGCAGAAGAAATCATTTACCAAGTGCCGTATCTTAACCGAAGTTACAGAAGGAGCTATCTGCGGACTAAACATAGACTATTTCGCAAACATATTATTAAGAAAATGAGTGGATAGCTACGTCCTCTGGTAAAAGAGAACTGCCGCGGACAAATCCGCAAAGAAATTCAACACGGATTATAATTGGTTTAAATATAACATGAATTAGAATTCAGAAAGATATATATGATTTTATTTGGTCTACCTTTAGCTTTATATTCGATTTTTGAACGTCGTCAATTATCGGCTCTGGTTGTGTTCTTGTGTAAAGGCCGGTGACAAGCGCGTGTGCGCGCGGACTACTACACGCACTGAAATATCGAGCTAAGTTGTACTTCGTCGAGCGGTGATAGTAGATAAAAGGCCGACTCAGGCAGATGGTTTGTGACCAGAAGGCACTGTAATGCGAGTTTGGAGATCAAGGGAACACGGCCGTCCGAATTAAACGCAAGTTATTAATCGCGTTCTCTTTAAAGCAATGTACTTCAAAGTATCTCTTCGCTTATTGCATCATTCAGCTTATAATATTTCGGTACAATGTAGAACGGGGCAGGACAAATGCCTGGAGAATAGCTCTTCTGGTATTTCTTGCCGTGGCCTTCATGTGGAATTCGTACAAACTGTTTATTGGTTCTCGCTCGGGTTCCTTCTGGGAGGAGCATTACATGAGTGATACTAATGCAACGGATGCACGAGCGAATGTGTCTGCATCATGGAAGCAGACGGTTCGTATTTGAAGTACGAAATGACATCAAAGTTGGACACAGAAACGCTAATTGAGTACAATGTGAAGCACTCGCGGTGAATGAGCAACACATTTCCAGTGACACTATTCGGCGGAACTGGCTTCTTTCTATATATTTCGAGATTCGGACCATTTCATCCAGACAATAAATAAGATTTGCGCGGAGGTCATATTTACCTGCATGGAATATACGGCCGCCATTAATATCACTGATGCGTCTGATGCTGAACATCTTAATTTAGTGAAGTGTGCAGAAGAAATCATTTACCAAGTGCCGTATCTTAACCGAAGTTACAGAAGGAGCTATCTGCGGACTAAACATAGACTATTTCGCAAACATATTATTAAGAAAATGAGTGGATAGCTACGTCCTCTGGTAAAAGAGAACTGCCGCGGACAAATCCGCAAAGAAATTCAACACGGATTATAATTGGTTTAAATATAACATGAATTAGAATTCAGAAAGATATATATGATTTTATTTGGTCTACCTTTAGCTTTATATTCGATTTTTGAACGTCGTCAATTATCGGCTCTGGTTGTGTTCTTGTGTAAAGGCCGGTGACAAGCGCGTGTGCGCGCGGACTACTACACGCACTGAAATATCGAGCTAAGTTGTACTTCGTCGAGCGGTGATAGTAGATAAAAGGCCGACTCAGGCAGATGGTTTGTGACCAGAAGGCACTGTAATGCGAGTTTGGAGATCAAGGGAACACGGCCGTCCGAATTAAACGCAAGTTATAAATCGCGTTCTCTTTAAAGCAATGTACTTCAAAGTATCTCTTCGCTTATTGCATCATTCAGCTTATAATATTTCGGTACAATGTAGAACGGGGCAGGACAAATGCCTGGAGAATAGCTCTTCTGGTATTTCTTGCCGTGGCCTTCATGTGGAATTCGTACAAACTGTTTAGTGGTTCTCGCTCGGGTTCCTTCTGGGAGGAGCATTACATGAGTGATACTAATGCAACGGATGCACGAGCGAATGTGTCTGCATCATGGAAGCAGACGGTTCGTATTTGAAGTACGAAATGACATCAAAGTTGGACACAGAAACGCTAATTGAGTACAATGTGAAGCACTCGCGGTGAATGAGCAACACATTTCCAGTGACACTATTCGGCGGAACTGGCTTCTTTCTATATATTTCGAGATTCGGACCATTTCATCCAGACAATAAATAAGATTTGCGCGGAGGTCATATTTACCTGCATGGAATATACGGCCGCCATTAATATCACTGATGCGTCTGATGCTGAACATCTTAATTTAGTGAAGTGTGCAGAAGAAATCATTTCCTAAGTGCCGTATCTTAACCGAAGTTACAGAAGGAGCTATCTGCGGACTAAACATAGACTATTTCGCAAACATATTATTAAGAAAATGAGTGGATAGCTACGTCCTCTGGTAAAAGAGAACTGCCGCGGACAAATCCGCAAAGAAATTCAACACGGATTATAATTGGTTTAAATATAACATGAATTAGAATTCAGAAAGATATATATGATTTTATTTGGTCTACCTTTAGCTTTATATTCGATTTTTGAACGTCGTCAATTATCGGCTCTGGTTGTGTTCTTGTGTAAAGGCCGGTGACAAGCGCGTGTGCGCGCGGACTACTACACGCACTAAAATATCGAGCTAAGTTGTACTTCGTCGAGCGGTGATAGTAGATAAAAGGCCGACTCAGGCAGATGGTTTGTGACCAGAAGGCACTGTAATGCGAGTTTGGAGATCAAGGTAACACGGCCGTCCGAATTAAACGCAAGTTATTAATCGCGTTCTCTTTAAAGCAATGTACTTCAAAGTATCTCTTCGCTTATTGCATCATTCAGCTTATAATATTTCGGTACAATGTAGAACGGGGCAGGACAAATGCCTGGAGAATAGCTCTTCTGGTATTTCTTGCCGTGGCCTTCATGTGGAATTCGTACAAACTGTTTATTGGTTCTCGCTCGGGTTCCTTCTGGGAGGAGCATTACATGAGTGATACTAATGCAACGGATGCACGAGCGAATGTGTCTGCATCATGGAAGCAGGCGGTTCGTATTTGAAGTACGAAATGACATCAAAGTTGGACACAGAAACGCTAATTGAGTACAATGTGAAGCACTCGCGGTGAATGAGCAACACATTTCCAGTGACACTATTCGGCGGAACTGGCTTCTTTCTATATATTTCGAGATTCGGACCATTTCATCCAGACAATAAATAAGATTTGCGCGGAGGTCATATTTACCTGCATGGAATATACGGCCGCCATTAATATCACTGATGCGTCTGATGCTGAACATCTTAATTTAGTGAAGTGTGCAGAAGAAATCATTTACCAAGTGCCGTATCTTAACCGAAGTTACAGAAGGAGCTATCTGCGGACTAAACATAGACTATTTCGCAAACATATTATTAAGAAAATGAGTGGATAGCTACGTCCTCTGGTAAAGGAGAACTGCTGCGGACAAATCCGCAAAGAAATTCAACACCGATTATAACTGGTTTAAATATAACATGAATTAGAATTCAGAAAGATTTATATGATTTTATTTGGTCTACCTTTAGCTTTATATTCGATTTTTGAACGTCGTCAATTATCGGTTCTGGTTGTGTTCTTGTGTAAAGGGCGGTGGCAAGCGCGTGTGCGCGCGGACTACGACACGCACTGAAATATCGAGCTAAGTTGTACTTCGTCGAGCGGTGATAGTAGATAAAAGGCCGCCTCAGGCAGATGGTTTGTGACCAGAAGGCACTGTAATGCGAGTTTGGAGATCAAGGTAACACGGCCGTCCGAATTAAACGCAAGTTATTAATCGCGTTCTCTTTAAAGCAATGTACTTCAAAGTATCTCTTCGCTTATTGCATCATTCAGCTTATAATATTTCGGTACAACGTAGAACGGGGCAGGCCAAATGCCTGGAGAATAGCTCTTCTGGTATTTCTTGCCGTGGCCTTCATGTGGAATTCGTACAAACTGTTTATTGGTTCTTGCTCGGGTTCCTTCTGGGAGGAGCATTACATGAGTGATGCTAATGCAACGGATACACGAGCGAATGTGTCTGCATCATGGAAGCAGACGGTTCGTATTTGAAGTACGAAATGACATCAAAGTTGGACACAGAAACGCTAATTGAGTACAATGTGAAGCACTCGCGGTGAATGAGCAACACATTTCCAGTGACACTATTCGGCGGAACTGGCTTCTTTCTATATATTTCGAGATTCGGACCATTTCATCCAGACAATAAATAAGATTTGCGCGGAGGTCATATTTACCTGCATGGAATATACGGCCGCCATTAATATCACTGATGCGTCTGATGCTGAACATCTTAATTTAGTGAAGTGTGCAGAAGAAATCATTTACCAAGTGCCGTATCTTAACCGAAGTTACAGAAGGAGCTATCTGCGGACTAAACATAGACTATTTCGCTAACATATTATTAAGAAAATGAGTGGATAGCTACGTCCTCTGGTAAAGGAGAACTGCTGCGGACAAATCCGCAAAGAAATTCAACACCGATTATAACTGGTTTAAATATAACATGAATTAGAATTCAGAAAGATTTATATGATTTTATTTGGTCTACCTTTAGCTTTATATTCGATTTTTGAACGTCGTCAATTATCGGTTCTGGTTGTGTTCTTGTGTAAAGGGCGGTGGCAAGCGCGTGTGCGCGCGGACTACGACACGCACTGAAATATCGAGCTAAGTTGTACTTCGTCGAGCGGTGATAGTAGATAAAAGGCCGCCTCAGGCAGATGGTTTGTGACCAGAAGGCACTGTAATGCGAGTTTGGAGATCAAGGTAACACGGCCGTCCGAATTAAACGCAAGTTATTAATCGCGTTCTCTTTAAAGCAATGTACTTCAAAGTATCTCTTCGCTTATTGCATCATTCAGCTTATAATATTTCGGTACAACGTAGAACGGGGCAGGCCAAATGCCTGGAGAATAGCTCTTCTGGTATTTCTTGCCGTGGCCTTCATGTGGAATTCGTACAAACTGTTTATTGGTTCTCGCTCGGGTTCCTTCTGGGAGGAGCATTACATGAGTGATACTAATGCAACGGATGCACGAGCGAATGTGTCTGCATCATGGAAGCAGGCGGTTCGTATTTGAAGTACGAAATGACATCAAAGTTGGACACAGAAACGCTAATTGAGTACAATGTGAAGCACTCGCGGTGAATGAGCAACACATTTCCAGTGACACTATTCGGCGGAACTGGCTTCTTTCTATATATTTCGAGATTCGGACCATTTCATCCAGACAATAAATAAGATTTGCGCGGAGGTCATATTTACCTGCATGGAATATACGGCCGCCATTAATATCACTGATGCGTCTGATGCTGAACATCTTAATTTAGTGAAGTGTGCAGAAGAAATCATTTACCAAGTGCCGTATCTTAACCGAAGTTACAGAAGGAGCTATCTGCGGACTAAACATAGACTATTTCGCAAACATATTATTAAGAAAATGAGTGGATAGCTACGTCCTCTGGTAAAGGAGAACTGCTGCGGACAAATCCGCAAAGAAATTCAACACCGATTATAACTGGTTTAAATATAACATGAATTAGAATTCAGAAAGATTTATATGATTTTATTTGGTCTACCTTTAGCTTTATATTCGATTTTTGAACGTCGTCAATTATCGGTTCTGGTTGTGTTCTTGTGTAAAGGGCGGTGGCAAGCGCGTGTGCGCGCGGACTACGACACGCACTGAAATATCGAGCTAAGTTGTACTTCGTCGAGCGGTGATAGTAGATAAAAGGCCGCCTCAGGCAGATGGTTTGTGACCAGAAGGCACTGTAATGCGAGTTTGGAGATCAAGGTAACACGGCCGTCCGAATTAAACGCAAGTTATTAATCGCGTTCTCTTTAAAGCAATGTACTTCAAAGTATCTCTTCGCTTATTGCATCATTCAGCTTATAATATTTCGGTACAATGTAGAACGGGGCAGGACAAATGCCTGGAGAATAGCTCTTCTGGTATTTCTTGCCGTGGCCTTCATGTGGAATTCGTACAAACTGTTTATTGGTTCTCGCTCGGGTTCCTTCTGGGAGGAGCATTACATGAGTGATACTAATGCAACGGATGCACGAGCGAATGTGTCTGCATCATGGAAGCAGACGGTTCGTATTTGAAGTACGAAATGACATCAAAGTTGGACACAGAAACGCTAATTGAGTACAATGTGAAGCACTCGCGGTGAATGAGCAACACATTTCCAGTGACACTATTCGGCGGAACTGGCTTCTTTCTATATATTTCGAGATTCGGACCATTTCATCCAGACAATAAATAAGATTTGCGCGGAGGTCATATTTACCTGCATGGAATATACGGCCGCCATTAATATCACTGATGCGTCTGATGCTGAACATCTTAATTTAGTGAAGTGTGCAGAAGAAATCATTTACCAAGTGCCGTATCTTAACCGAAGTTACAGAAGGAGCTATCTGCGGACTAAACATAGACTATTTCGCAAACATATTATTAAGAAAATGAGTGGATAGCTACGTCCTCTGGTAAAAGAGAACTGCCGCGGACAAATCCGCAAAGAAATTCAACACGGATTATAATTGGTTTAAATATAACATGAATTAGAATTCAGAAAGATATATATGATTTTATTTGGTCTACCTTTAGCTTTATATTCGATTTTTGAACGTCGTCAATTATCGGCTCTGGTTGTGTTCTTGTGTAAAGGCCGGTGACAAGCGCGTGTGCGCGCGGACTACTACACGCACTGAAATATCGAGCTAAGTTGTACTTCGTCGAGCGGTGATAGTAGATAAAAGGCCGACTCAGGCAGATGGTTTGTGACCAGAAGGCACTGTAATGCGAGTTTGGAGATCAAGGGAACACGGCCGTCCGAATTAAACGCAAGTTATAAATCGCGTTCTCTTTAAAGCAATGTACTTCAAAGTATCTCTTCGCTTATTGCATCATTCAGCTTATAATATTTCGGTACAATGTAGAACGGGGCAGGACAAATGCCTGGAGAATAGCTCTTCTGGTATTTCTTGCCGTGGCCTTCATGTGGAATTCGTACAAACTGTTTATTGGTTCTCGCTCGGGTTCCTTCTGGGAGGAGCATTACATGAGTGATACTAATGCAACGGATGCACGAGCGAATGTGTCTGCATCATGGAAGCAGGCGGTTCGTATTTGAAGTACGAAATGACATCAAAGTTGGACACAGAAACGCTAATTGAGTACAATGTGAAGCACTCGCGGTGAATGAGCAACACATTTCCAGTGACACTATTCGGCGGAACTGGCTTCTTTCTATATATTTCGAGATTCGGACCATTTCATCCAGACAATAAATAAGATTTGCGCGGAGGTCATATTTACCTGCATGGAATATACGGCCGCCATTAATATCACTGATGCGTCTGATGCTGAACATCTTAATTTAGTGAAGTGTGCAGAAGAAATCATTTACCAAGTGCCGTATCTTAACCGAAGTTACAGAAGGAGCTATCTGCGGACTAAACATGGACTATTTCGCAAACATATTATTAAGAAAATGAGTGGATAGCTACGTCCTCTGGTAAAAGAGAACTGCCGCAGACAAATCCGCAAAGAAATTCAACACGGATTATAATTGGTTTAAATATAACATGAATTAGAATTCAGAAAGATTTATATGATTTTATTTGGTCTACCTTTAGCTTTATATTCGATTTTTGAACGTCGTCAATTATCGGCTCTGGTTGTGTTCTTGTGTAAAGGCCGGTGACAAGCGCGTGTGCGCGCGGACTACTACACGCACTGAAATATCGAGCTAAGTTGTACTTCGTCGAGCGGTGATAGTAGATAAAAGGCCACCTCAGGCAGATGGTTTGTGACCAGAAGGCACTGTAATGCGAGTTTGGAGATCAAGGTAACACGGCCGTCCGAATTAAACGCAAGTTATTAATCGCGTTCTCTTTAAAGCAATGTACTTCAAAGTATCTCTTCGCTTATTGCATCATTCAGCTTATAATATTTCGGTACAACGTAGAACGGGGCAGTCCAAATGCCTGGAGAAAAGCTCTTCTGGTATTTCTTGCCGTGTCCTTCATGTGGAATTCGTACAAACTGTTTATTAGTTCTTGCTCGGGTTCCTTCTGGGAGGAGCATTACATGAGTGATGCTAATGCAACGGATACACGAGCGAATGTGTCTGCATCATGGAAGCAGACGGTTCGTATTTGAAGTACGAAATGACATCAAAGTTGGACACAGAAACGCTAATTGAGTACAATGTGAAGCACTCGCGGTGAATGAGCAACACATTTCCAGTGACACTATTCGGCGGAACTGGCTTCTTTCTATATATTTCGAGATTCGGACCATTTCATCCAGACAATAAATAAGATTTGCGCGGAGGTCATATTTACCTGCATGGAATATACGGCCGCCATTAATATCACTGATGCGTCTGATGCTGAACATCTTAATTTAGTGAAGTGTGCAGAAGAAATCATTTACCAAGTGCCGTATCTTAACCGAAGTTACAGAAGGAGCTATCTGCGGACTAAACATAGACTATTTCGCAAACATATTATTAAGAAAATGAGTGGATAGCTACGTCCTCTGGTAAAAGAGAACTGCCGCGGACAAATCCGCAAAGAAATTCAACACGGATTATAATTGGTTTAAATATAACATGAATTAGAATTCAGAAAGATATATATGATTTTATTTGGTCTACCTTTAGCTTTATATTCGATTTTTGAACGTCGTCAATTATCGGCTCTGGTTGTGTTCTTGTGTAAAGGCCGGTGACAAGCGCGTGTGCGCGCGGACTACTACACGCACTGAAATATCGAGCTAAGTTGTACTTCGTCGAGCGGTGATAGTAGATAAAAGGCCGACTCAGGCAGATGGTTTGTGACCAGAAGGCACTGTAATGCGAGTTTGGAGATCAAGGGAACACGGCCGTCCGAATTAAACGCAAGTTATAAATCGCGTTCTCTTTAAAGCAATGTACTTCAAAGTATCTCTTCGCTTATTGCATCATTCAGCTTATAATATTTCGGTACAATGTAGAACGGGGCAGGACAAATGCCTGGAGAATAGCTCTTCTGGTATTTCTTGCCGTGGCCTTCATGTGGAATTCGTACAAACTGTTTATTGGTTCTCGCTCGGGTTCCTTCTGGGAGGAGCATTACATGAGTGATACTAATGCAACGGATACACGAGCGAATGTGTCTGCAACATGGAAGCAGACGGTTCGTATTTGAAGTACGAAATTACATCAAAGTTGGACACAGAAACGCTAATTGAGTACAATGTGAAGCACTCGCGGTGAATGAGTAACGCATTTCCAGTGACGCTATTCGGGGGAACTGGCTTCTTTCTATATATTTCGAGATTCGGACCATTTCATCCGGACAATAAATAAGATTTGCGCGGAGGTCATATTTACCTGCATGGAATATACGGCCGCCATTAATATCACTGATGCGTCTGATGCTGAACATCTTAATTTAGTGAAGTGTGCAGAAGAAATCATTTACCAAGTGCCGTATCTTAACCGAAGTTACAGAAGGAGCTATCTGCGGACTAAACATAGACTATTTCGCAAACATATTATTAAGAAAATGAGTGGATAGCTACGTCCTCTGGTAAAAGAGAACTGCCGCGGACAAATCCGCAAAGAAATTCAACACGGATTATAATTGGTTTAAATATAACATGAATTAGAATTCAGAAAGATATATATGATTTTATTTGGTCTACCTTTAGCTTTATATTCGATTTTTGAACGTCGTCAATTATCGGCTCTGGTTGTGTTCTTGTGTAAAGGCCGGTGACAAGCGCGTGTGCGCGCGGACTACTACACGCACTGAAATATCGAGCTAAGTTGTACTTCGTCGAGCGGTGATAGTAGATAAAAGGCCGACTCAGGCAGATGGTTTGTGACCAGAAGGCACTGTAATGCGAGTTTGGAGATCAAGGGAACACGGCCGTCCGAATTAAACGCAAGTTATTAATCGCGTTCTCTTTAAAGCAATGTACTTCAAAGTATCTCTTCGCTTATTGCATCATTCAGCTTATAATATTTCGGTACAATGTAGAACGGGGCAGGACAAATGCCTGGAGAATAGCTCTTCTGGTATTTCTTGCCGTGGCCTTCATGTGGAATTCGTACAAACTGTTTATTGGTTCTCGCTCGGGTTCCTTCTGGGAGGAGCATTACATGAGTGATACTAATGCAACGGATGCACGAGCGAATGTGTCTGCATCATGGAAGCAGACGGTTCGTATTTGAAGTACGAAATGACATCTAAGTTGGACACAGAAACGCTAATTGAGTACAATGTGAAGCACTCGCAGTGAATGAGCAACACATTTCCAGTGACACTATTCGGCGGAACTGGCTTCTTTCTATATATTTCGAGATTCGGACCATTTCATCCAGACAATAAATAAGATTTGCGCGGAGGTCATATTTACCTGCATGGAATATACGGCCGCCATTAATATCACTGATGCGTCTGATGCTGAACATCTTAATTTAGTGAAGTGTGCAGAAGAAATCATTTACCAAGTGCCGTATCTTAACCGAAGTTACAGAAGGAGCTATCTGCGGACTAAACATAGACTATTTCGCAAACATATTATTAAGAAAATGAGTGGATAGCTACGTCCTCTGGTAAAAGAGAACTGCCGCGGACAAATCCGCAAAGAAATTCAACACGGATTATAATTGGTTTAAATATAACATGAATTAGAATTCAGAAAGATATATATGATTTTATTTGGTCTACCTTTAGCTTTATATTCGATTTTTGAACGTCGTCAATTATCGGCTCTGGTTGTGTTCTTGTGTAAAGGCCGGTGACAAGCGCGTGTGCGCGCGGACTACTACACGCACTGAAATATCGAGCTAAGTTGTACTTCGTCGAGCGGTGATAGTAGATAAAAGGCCGACTCAGGCAGATGGTTTGTGACCAGAAGGCACTGTAATGCGAGTTTGGAGATCAAGGGAACACGGCCGTCCGAATTAAACGCAAGTTATAAATCGCGTTCTCTTTAAAGCAATGTACTTCAAAGTATCTCTTCGCTTATTGCATCATTCAGCTTATAATATTTCGGTACAATGTAGAACGGGGCAGGACAAATGCCTGGAGAATAGCTCTTCTGGTATTTCTTGCCGTGGCCTTCATGTAGAATTCGTACAAACTGTTTATTGGTTCTCGCTCGGGTTCCTTCTGGGAGGAGCATTACATGAGTGATACTAATGCAACGGATGCACGAGCGAATGTGTCTGCATCATGGAAGCAGACGGTTCGTATTTGAAGTACGAAATGACATCAAAGTTGGACACAGAAACGCTAATTGAGTACAATGTGAAGCACTCGCGGTGAATGAGCAACACATTTCCAGTGACACTATTCGGCGGAACTGGCTTCTTTCTATATATTTCGAGATTCGGACCATTTCATCCGGACAATAAATAAGATTTGCGCGGAGGTCATATTTACCTGCATGGAATATACGGCCGCCATTAATATCACTGATGCGTCTGATGCTGAACATCTTAATTTAGTGAAGTGTGCAGAAGAAATCATTTCCTAAGTGCCGTATCTTAACCGAAGTTACAGAAGGAGCTATCTGCGGACTAAACATAGACTATTTCGCAAACATATTATTAAGAAAATGAGTGGATAGCTACGTCCTCTGGTAAAAGAGAACTGCCGCGGACAAATCCGCAAAGAAATTCAACACGGATTATAATTGGTTTAAATATAACATGAATTAGAATTCAGAAAGATATATATGATTTTATTTGGTCTACCTTTAGCTTTATATTCGATTTTTGAACGTCGTCAATTATCGGCTCTGGTTGTGTTCTTGTGTAAAGGCCGGTGACAAGCGCGTGTGCGCGCGGACTACTACACGCACTGAAATATCGAGCTAAGTTGTACTTCGTCGAGCGGTGATAGTAGATAAAAGGCCGACTCAGGCAGATGGTTTGTGACCAGAAGGCACTGTAATGCGAGTTTGGAGATCAAGGTAACACGGCCGTCCGAATTAAACGCAAGTTATTAATCGCGTTCTCTTTAAAGCAATGTACTTCAAAGTATCTCTTCGCTTATTGCATCATTCAGCTTATAATATTTCGGTACAATGTAGAACGGGGCAGGACAAATGCCTGGAGAATAGCTCTTCTGGTATTTCTTGCCGTGGCCTTCATGTGGAATTCGTACAAACTGTTTATTGGTTCTCGCTCGGGTTCCTTCTGGGAGGAGCATTACATGAGTGATACTAATGCAACGGATGCACGAGCGAATGTGTCTGCATCATGGAAGCAGGCGGTTCGTATTTGAAGTACGAAATGACATCAAAGTTGGACACAGAAACGCTAATTGAGTACAATGTGAAGCACTCGCGGTGAATGAGCAACACATTTCCAGTGACACTATTCGGCGGAACTGGCTTCTTTCTATATATTTCGAGATTCGGACCATTTCATCCAGACAATAAATAAGATTTGCGCGGAGGTCATATTTACCTGCATGGAATATACGGCCGCCATTAATATCACTGATGCGTCTGATGCTGAACATCTTAATTTAGTGAAGTGTGCAGAAGAAATCATTTACCAAGTGCCGTATCTTAACCGAAGTTACAGAAGGAGCTATCTGCGGACTAAACATAGACTATTTCGCAAACATATTATTAAGAAAATGAGTGGATAGCTACGTCCTCTGGTAAAGGAGAACTGCTGCGGACAAATCCGCAAAGAAATTCAACACCGATTATAACTGGTTTAAATATAACATGAATTAGAATTCAGAAAGATTTATATGATTTTATTTGGTCTACCTTTAGCTTTATATTCGATTTTTGAACGTCGTCAATTATCGGTTCTGGTTGTGTTCTTGTGTAAAGGGCGGTGGCAAGCGCGTGTGCGCGCGGACTACGACACGCACTGAAATATCGAGCTAAGTTGTACTTCGTCGAGCGGTGATAGTAGATAAAAGGCCGCCTCAGGCAGATGGTTTGTGACCAGAAGGCACTGTAATGCGAGTTTGGAGATCAAGGTAACACGGCCGTCCGAATTAAACGCAAGTTATTAATCGCGTTCTCTTTAAAGCAATGTACTTCAAAGTATCTCTTCGCTTATTGCATCATTCAGCTTATAATATTTCGGTACAACGTAGAACGGGGCAGGCCAAATGCCTGGAGAATAGCTCTTCTGGTATTTCTTGCCGTGGCCTTCATGTGGAATTCGTACAAACTGTTTATTGGTTCTTGCTCGGGTTCCTTCTGGGAGGAGCATTACATGAGTGATGCTAATGCAACGGATACACGAGCGAATGTGTCTGCATCATGGAAGCAGACGGTTCGTATTTGAAGTACGAAATGACATCAAAGTTGGACACAGAAACGCTAATTGAGTACAATGTGAAGCACTCGCGGTGAATGAGTAACGCATTTCCAGTGACGCTATTCGGCGGAACTGGCTTCTTTCTATATATTTCGAGATTCGGACCAGTTCATCCGGACAATAAATAAGATTTGCGCGGAGGTCATATTTACCTGCATGGAATATACGGCCGCCATTAATATCACTGATGCGTCTGATGCTGAACATCTTAATTTAGTGAAGTGTGCAGAAGAAATCATTTACCAAGTGCCGTATCTTAAGCGAAGTTACAGAAGGAGCTATCTGCGGACTAAACATGGACTATTTCGCAAACATATTATTAAGAAAATGAGTGGATAGCTACGTCCTCTGGTAAAAGAGAACTGCCGCAGACAAATCCGCAAAGAAATTCAACACGGATTATAATTGGTTTAAATATAACATGAATTAGAATTCAGAAAGATTTATATGATTTTATTTGGTCTACCTTTAGCTTTATATTCGATTTTTGAACGTCGTCAATTATCGGCTCTGGTTGTGTTCTTGTGTAAAGGCCGGTGACAAGCGCGTGTGCGCGCGGACTACTACACGCACTGAAATATCGAGCTAAGTTGTACTTCGTCGAGCGGTGATAGTAGATAAAAGGCCACCTCAGGCAGATGGTTTGTGACCAGAAGGCACTGTAATGCGAGTTTGGAGATCAAGGTAACACGGCCGTCCGAATTAAACGCAAGTTATTAATCGCGTTCTCTTTAAAGCAATGTACTTCAAAGTATCTCTTCGCTTATTGCATCATTCAGCTTATAATATTTCGGTACAACGTAGAACGGGGCAGTCCAAATGCCTGGAGAAAAGCTCTTCTGGTATTTCTTGCCGTGTCCTTCATGTGGAATTCGTACAAACTGTTTATTAGTTCTTGCTCGGGTTCCTTCTGGGAGGAGCATTACATGAGTGATGCTAATGCAACGGATACACGAGCGAATGTGTCTGCATCATGGAAGCAGACGGTTCGTATTTGAAGTACGAAATGACATCAAAGTTGGACACAGAAACGCTAATTGAGTACAATGTGAAGCACTCGCGGTGAATGAGCAACACATTTCCAGTGACACTATTCGGCGGAACTGGCTTCTTTCTATATATTTCGAGATTCGGACCATTTCATCCAGACAATAAATAAGATTTGCGCGGAGGTCATATTTACCTGCATGGAATATACGGCCGCCATTAATATCACTGATGCGTCTGATGCTGAACATCTTAATTTAGTGAAGTGTGCAGAAGAAATCATTTACCAAGTGCCGTATCTTAACCGAAGTTACAGAAGGAGCTATCTGCGGACTAAACATAGACTATTTCGCAAACATATTATTAAGAAAATGAGTGGATAGCTACGTCCTCTGGTAAAGGAGAACTGCTGCGGACAAATCCGCAAAAAAATTCAACACCAATTATAACTGGTTTAAATATAACATGAATTAGAATTCAGAAAGATTTATATGATTTTATTTGGTCTACCTTTAGCTTTATATTCGATTTTTGAACGTCGTCAATTATCGGTTCTGGTTGTGTTCTTGTGTAAAGGGCAGTGGCAAGCGCGTGTGCGCGCGGACTACGACACGCACTGAAATATCGAGCTAAGTTGTACTTCGTCGAGCGTTGATAGTAGATAAAAGGCCGCCTCAGGCAGATGGTTTGTGACCAGAAGGCACTGTAATGCGAGTTTGGAGATCAAGGTAACACGGCCGTCCGAATTAAACGCAAGTTATTAATCGCGTTCTCTTTAAAGCAATGTACTTCAAAGTATCTCTTCGCTTATTGCATCATTCAGCTTATAATATTTCGGTACAACGTAGAACGGGGCAGGCCAAATGCCTGGAGAATAGCTCTTCTGGTATTTCTTGCCGTGTCCTTCATGTGGAATTCGTACAAACTGTTTATTGGTTCTTGCTCGGGTTCCTTCTGGGAGGAGCATTACATGAGTGATGCTAATGCAACGGATACACGAGCGAATGTGTCTGCATCATGGAAGCAGACGGTTCGTATTTGAAGTACGAAATGACATCAAAGTTGGACACAGAAACGCTAATTGAGTACAATGTGAAGCACTCGCGGTGAATGAGCAACACATTTCCAGTGACACTATTCGGCGGAACTGGCTTCTTTCTATATATTTCGAGATTCGGACCATTTCATCCAGACAATAAATAAGATTTGCGCGGAGGTCATATTTACCTGCATGGAATATACGGCCGATATTAATATCACTGATGCGTCTGATGCTGAACATCTTAATTTAGTGAAGTGTGCAGAAGAAATCATTTACCAAGTGCCGTATCTTAACCGAAGTTACAGAAGGAGCTATCTGCGGACTAAACATAGACTATTTCGCAAACATATTATTAAGAAAATGAGTGGATAGCTACGTCCTCTGGTAAAAGAGAACTGCCGCGGACAAATCCGCAAAGAAATTCAACACGGATTATAATTGGTTTAAATATAACATGAATTAGAATTCAGAAAGATATATATGATTTTATTTGGTCTACCTTTAGCTTTATATTCGATTTTTGAACGTCGTCAATTATCGGCTCTGGTTGTGTTCTTGTGTAAAGGCCGGTGACAAGCGCGTGTGCGCGCGGACTACTACACGCACTGAAATATCGAGCTAAGTTGTACTTCGTCGAGCGGTGATAGTAGATAAAAGGCCGCCTCAGGCAGATGGTTTGTGACCAGAAGGCACTGTAATGCGAGTTTGGAGATCAAGGTAACACGGCCGTCCGAATTAAACGCAAGTTATTAATCGCGTTCTCTTTAAAGCAATGTACTTCAAAGTATCTCTTCGCTTATTGCATCATTCAGCTTATAATATTTCGGTACAACGTAGAACGGGGCAGGCCAAATGCCTGGAGAATAGCTCTTCTGGTATTTCTCGCCGTGTCCTTCATGTGGAATTCGTACAAACTGTTTATTGGTTCTTGCTCGGGTTCCTTCTGGGAGGAGCATTACATGAGTGATGCTAATGCAACGGATACACGAGCGAATGTGTCTGCATCATGGAAGCAGACGGTTCGTATTTGAAGTACGAAATGACATCAAAGTTGGACACAGAAACGCTAATTGAGTACAATGTGAAGCACTCGCGGTGAATGAGTAACGCATTTCCAGTGACGCTATTCGGCGGAACTGGCTTCTTTCTATATATTTCGAGATTCGGACCATTTCATCCGGACAATAAATAAGATTTGCGCTTAGGTCATATTTACCTGCGTGGAATATACGGCCGCCATTAATATCACTGATGCGTCTGATGCTGAACATCTTAATTTAGTGAAGTGTGCAGAAGAAATCATTTACCAAGTGCCGTATCTTAACCGAAGTTACAGAAGGAGCTATCTGCGGACTAAACATAGACTATTTCGCAAACATATTATTAAGAAAATGAGTGGATAGCTACGTCCTCTGGTAAAAGAGAACTGCCGCGGACAAATCCGCAAAGAAATTCAACACGGATTATAATTGGTTTAAATATAACATGAATTAGAATTCAGAAAGATATATATGATTTTATTTGGTCTACCTTTAGCTTTATATTCGATTTTTGAACGTCGTCAATTATCGGCTCTGGTTGTGTTCTTGTGTAAAGGCCGGTGACAAGCGCGTGTGCGCGCGGACTACTACACGCACTGAAATATCGAGCTAAGTTGTACTTGGTCGAGCGGTGATAGTAGATAAAAGGCCGCCTCAGGCAGATGGTTTGTGACCAGAAGGCACTGTAATGCGAGTTTGGAGATCAAGGTAACACGGCCGTCCGAATAAAACGCAAGTTATTAATCGCGTTCTCTTTAAAGCAATGTACTTCAAAGTATCTCTTCGCTTATTGCATCATTCAGCTTATAATATTTCGGTACAACGTAGAACGGGGCAGGACAAATGCCTGGAGAATAGCTCTTCTGGTATTTCTTGCCGTGGCCTTCATGTGGAATTCGTACAAACTGTTTATTGGTTCTCGCTCGGGTTCCTTCTGGGAGGAGCATTACATGAGTGATACTAATGCAACGGATGCACGAGCGAATGTGTCTGCATCATAGAAGCAGACGGTTCGTATTTGAAGTACGAAATGACATCAAAGTTGGACACAGAAACGCTAATTGAGTACAATGTGAAGCACTCGCGGTGAATGAGCAACACATTTCCAGTGACACTATTCGGCGGAACTGGCTTCTTTCTATATATTTCGAGATTCGGACCATTTCATCCAGACAATAAATAAGATTTGCGCGGAGGTCATATTTACCTGCATGGAATATACGGCCGCCATTAATATCACTGATGCGTCTGATGCTGAACATCTTAATTTAGTGAAGTGTGCAGAAGAAATCATTTACCAAGTGCCGTATCTTAACCGAAGTTACAGAAGGAGCTATCTGCGGACTAAACATAGACTATTTCGCAAACATATTATTAAGAAAATGAGTGGATAGCTACGTCCTCTGGTAAAAGAGAACTGCCGCGGACAAATCCGCAAAGAAATTCAACACGGATTATAATTGGTTTAAATATAACATGAATTAGAATTCAGAAAGATTTATATGATTTTATTTGGTCTACCTTTAGCTTTATATTCGATTTTTGAAC
The DNA here is from genome assembly GCA_039619475.1 of Icerya purchasi. Lineage (NCBI taxonomy): Eukaryota > Metazoa > Arthropoda > Insecta > Hemiptera > Monophlebidae > Icerya > Icerya purchasi. The sequence goes on along the minus strand of CM077115.1, from coordinate 290,318,889 downwards.
GTCGTCAATTATCGGCTCTGGTTGTGTTCTTGTGTAAAGGCCGGTGACAAGCGCGTGTGCGCGCGGACTACTACACGCACTGAAATATCGAGCTAAGTTGTACTTCGTCGAGCGGTGATAGTAGATAAAAGGCCGACTCAGGCAGATGGTTTGTGACCAGAAGGCACTGTAATGCGAGTTTGGAGATCAAGGTAACACGGCCGTCCGAATTAAACGCAAGTTATTAATCGCGTTCTCTTTAAAGCAATGTACTTCAAAGTATCTCTTCGCTTATTGCATCATTCAGCTTATAATATTTCAGTACAACGTAGAATGGGGCAGGCCAAATGCCTGGAGAATAGCTCTTCTGGTATTTCTTGCCGTGTCCTTCATGTGGAATTCGTACAAACTGTTTATTGGTTCTCGCTCGGGTTCCTTCTGGGAGGAGCATTACATGAGTGATACTAATGCAACGGATACACGAGCGAATGTGTCTGCATCATGGAAGAAGACGGTTCGTATTTGAAGTACGAAATGACATCAAAGTTGGACACAGAAACGCTAATTGAGTACAATGTGAAGCACTCGCGGTGAATGAGTAACGCATTTCCAGTGACGCTATTCGGCGGAACTGGCTTCTTTCTATATATTTCGAGATTCGGACCATTTCATCCGGACAATAAATAAGATTTGCGCGGAGGTCATATTTACCTGCATGGAATATACGGCCGCCATTAATATCACTGATGCGTCTGATGCTGAACATCTTAATTTAGTGAAGTGTGCAGAAGAAATCATTTACCAAGTGCCGTATCTTAACCGAAGTTACAGAAGGGGCTATCTGCGGACTAAACATAGACTATTTCGCAAACATATTATTAAGAAAATGAGTGGATAGCTACGTCCTCTGGTAAAGGAGAACTGCTGCGGACAAATCCGCAACGAAATTCAACACCGATTATAACTGGTTTAAATATAACATGAATTAGAATTCAGAAAGATTTTTATGATTTTATTTGGTCTACCTTTAGCTTTATATTCGATTTTTGAACGTCGTCAATTATCGGTTCTGGTTGTGTTCTTGTGTAAAGGCCGGTGGCAAGCGCGTGTGCGCGCGGACTACGACACGCACTGAAATATCGAGCTAAGTTGTACTTCGTCGAGCGGTGATAGTAGATAAAAGGCCGCCTCAGGCAGATGGTTTGTGACCAGAAGGCACTGTGATGCGAGTTTGGAGATCAAGGTAACACGGCCGTCCGAATTAAACGCAAGTTATTAATCGCGTTCTCTTTAAAGCAATGTACTTCAAAGTATCTCTTCGCTTATTGCATCATTCAGCTTATAATATTTCGGTACAACGTAGAACGGGGCAGGCCAAATGCCTGGAGAATAGCTCTTCTGGTATTTCTTGCCGTGTCCTTCATGTGGAATTCGTACAAACTGTTTATTGGTTCTTGCTCGGGTTCCTTCTGGGAGGAGCATTACATGAGTGATGCTAATGCAACGGATACACGAGCGAATGTGTCTGCATCATGGAAGCAGACGGTTCGTATTTGAAGTACGAAATGACATCAAAGTTGGACACAGAAACGCTAATTGAGTACAATGTGAAGCACTCGCGGTGAATGAGTAACGCATTTCCAGTGACGCTATTCGGCGGAACTGGCTTCTTCCTATATATTTCGAGATTCGGACCATTTCATCCGGACAATAAATAAGATTTGCGCTTAGGTCATATTTACCTGCGTGGAATATACGGCCGCCATTAATATCACTGATGCGTCTGATGCTGAACATCTTAATTTAGTGAAGTGTGCAGAAGAAATCATTTACCAAGTGCCGTATCTTAACCGAAGTTACAGAAGGAGCTATCTGCGGACTAAACATAGACTATTTCGCAAACATATTATTAAGAAAATGAGTGGATAGCTACGTCCTCTGGTAAAAGAGAACTGCCGCGGACAAATCCGCAAAGAAATTCAACACGGATTATAATTGGTTTAAATATAACATGAATTAGAATTCAGAAAGATATATATGATTTTATTTGGTCTACCTTTAGCTTTATATTCGATTTTTGAACGTCGTCAATTATCGGCTCTGGTTGTGTTCTTGTGTAAAGGCCGGTGACAAGCGCGTGTGCGCGCGGACTACTACACGCACTGAAATATCGAGCTAAGTTGTACTTGGTCGAGCGGTGATAGTAGATAAAAGGCCGACTCAGGCAAATGGTTTGTGACCAGAAGGCACTGTAATGCGAGTTTGGAGATCAAGGTAACACGGCCGTCCGAATTAAACGCAAGTTATTAATCGCGTTCTCTTTAAAGCAATGTACTTCAAAGTATCTCTTCGCTTATTGCATCATTCAGCTTATAATATTTCGGTACAACGTAGAACGGGGCAGGACAAATGCCTGGAGAATAGCTCTTCTGGTATTTCTTGCCGTGGCCTTCATGTGGAATTCGTACAAACTGTTTATTGGTTCTCGCTCGGGTTCCTTCTGGGAGGAGCATTACATGAGTGATACTAATGCAACGGATGCACGAGCGAATGTGTCTGCATCATGGAAGCAGACGGTTCGTATTTGAAGTACGAAATGACATCAAAGTTGGACACAGAAACGCTAATTGAGTACAATGTGAAGCACTCGCGGTGAATGAGTAACGCATTTCCAGTGACGCTATTCGGCGGAACTGGCTTCTTCCTATATATTTCGAGATTCGGACCATTTCATCCGGACAATAAATAAGATTTGCGCTTAGGTCATATTTACCTGCGTGGAATATACGGCCGCCATTAATATCACTGATGCGTCTGATGCTGAACATCTTAATTTAGTGAAGTGTGCAGAAGAAATCATTTACCAAGTGCCGTATCTTAACCGAAGTTACAGAAGGAGCTATCTGCGGACTAAACATAGACTATTTCGCAAACATATTATTAAGAAAATGAGTGGATAGCTACGTCCTCTGGTAAAAGAGAACTGCCGCGGACAAATCCGCAAAGAAATTCAACACGGATTATAATTGGTTTAAATATAACATGAATTAGAATTCAGAAAGATATATATGATTTTATTTGGTCTACCTTTAGCTTTATATTCGATTTTTGAACGTCGTCAATTATCGGCTCTGGTTGTGTTCTTGTGTAAAGGCCGGTGACAAGCGCGTGTGCGCGCGGACTACTACACGCACTGAAATATCGAGCTAAGTTGTACTTCGTCGAGCGGTGATAGTAGATAAAAGGCCGACTCAGGCAAATGGTTTGTGACCAGAAGGCACTGTAATGCGAGTTTGGAGATCAAGGTAACACGGCCGTCCGAATTAAACGCAAGTTATTAATCGCGTTCTCTTTAAAGCAATGTACTTCAAAGTATCTCTTCGCTTATTGCATCATTCAGCTTATAATATTTCGGTACAACGTAGAACGGGGCAGGACAAATGCCTGGAGAATAGCTCTTCTGGTATTTCTTGCCGTGGCCTTCATGTGGAATTCGTACAAACTGTTTATTGGTTCTCGCTCGGGTTCCTTCTGGGAGGAGCATTACATGAGTGATACTAATGCAACGGATGCACGAGCGAATGTGTCTGCATCATGGAAGCAGACGGTTCGTATTTGAAGTACGAAATGACATCAAAGTTGGACACAGAAACGCTAATTGAGTACAATGTGAAGCACTCGCGGTGAATGAGCAACACATTTCCAGTGACACTATTCGGCGGAACTGGCTTCTTTCTATATATTTCGAGATTCGGACCATTTCATCCGGACAATAAATAAGATTTGCGCTTAGGTCATATTTACCTGCGTGGAATATACGGCCGCCATTAATATCACTGATGCGTCTGATGCTGAACATCTTAATTTAGTGAAGTGTGCAGAAGAAATCATTTACCAAGTGCCGTATCTTAACCGAAGTTACAGAAGGAGCTATCTGCGGACTAAACATAGACTATTTCGCAAACATATTATTAAGAAAATGAGTGGATAGCTACGTCCTCTGGTAAAAGAGAACTGCCGCGGACAAATCCGCAAAGAAATTCAACACGGATTATAATTGGTTTAAATATAACATGAATTAGAATTCAGAAAGATATATATGATTTTATTTGGTCTACCTTTAGCTTTATATTCGATTTTTGAACGTCGTCAATTATCGGCTCTGGTTGTGTTCTTGTGTAAAGGCCGGTGACAAGCGCGTGTGCGCGCGGACTACTACACGCACTGAAATATCGAGCTAAGTTGTACTTCGTCGAGCGGTGATAGTAGATAAAAGGCCGACTCAGGCAAATGGTTTGTGACCAGAAGGCACTGTAATGCGAGTTTGGAGATCAAGGTAACACGGCCGTCCGAATTAAACGCAAGTTATTAATCGCGTTCTCTTTAAAGCAATGTACTTCAAAGTATCTCTTCGCTTATTGCATCATTCAGCTTATAATATTTCGGTACAACGTAGAACGGGGCAGTCCAAATGCCTGGAGAATAGCTCTTCTGGTATTTCTTGCCGTGTCCTTCATGTGGAATTCGTACAAACTGTTTATTAGTTCTTGCTCGGGTTCCTTCTGGGAGGAGCATTACATGAGTGATGCTAATGCAACGGATACACGAGCGAATGTGTCTGCATCATGGAAGCAGACGGTTCGTATTTGAAGTACGAAATGACATCAAAGTTGGACACAGAAACGCTAATTGAGTACAATGTGAAGCACTCGCGGTGAATGAGTAACGCATTTCCAGTGACGCTATTCGGCGGAACTGGCTTCTTTCTATATATTTCGAGATTCGGACCATTTCATCCGGACAATAAATAAGATTTGCGCGGAGGTCATATTTACCTGCATGGAATATACGGCCGCCATTAATATCACTGATGCGTCTGATGCTGAACATCTTAATTTAGTGAAGTGTGCAGAAGAAATCATTTACCAAGTGCCGTATCTTAACCGAAGTTACAGAAGGAGCTATCTGCGGACTAAACATAGACTATTTCGCAAACATATTATTAAGAAAATGAGTGGATAGCTACGTCCTCTGGTAAAGGAGAACTGCTGCGGACAAATCCGCAAAGAAATTCAACACCGATTATAACTGGTTTAAATATAACATGAATTAGAATTCAGAATGATTTATATGATTTTATTTGGTCTACCTTTAGCTTTATATTCGATTTTTGAACGTCGTCAATTATCGGTTCTGGTTGTGTTCTTGTGTAAAGGGCGGTGGCAAGCGCGTGCGCGCGCGGACTACGACACGCACTGAAATATCGAGCTAAGTTGTACTTCGTCGAGCGGTGATAGTAGATAAAAGGCCGCCTCAGGCAGATGGTTTGTGACCAGAAGGCACTGTAATGCGAGTTTGGAGATCAAGGTAACACGGCCGTCCGAATTAAACGCAAGTTATTAATCGCGTTCTCTTTAAAGCAATGTACTTCAAAGTATCTCTTCGCTTATTGCATCATTCAGCTTATAATATTTCGGTACAACGTAGAACGGGGCAGTCCAAATGCCTGGAGAATAGCTCTTCTGGTATTTCTTGCCGTGTCCTTCATGTGGAATTCGTACAAACTGTTTATTAGTTCTTGCTCGGGTTCCTTCTGGGAGGAGCATTACATGAGTGATGCTAATGCAACGGATACACGAGCGAATGTGTCTGCATCATGGAAGCAGACGGTTCGTATTTGAAGTACGAAATGACATCAAAGTTGGACACAGAAACGCTAATTGAGTACAATGTGAAGCACTCGCGGTGAATGAGCAACACATTTCCAGTGACACTATTCGGCGGAACTGGCTTCTTTCTATATATTTCGAGATTCGGACCATTTCATCCGGACAATAAATAAGATTTGCGCTTAGGTCATATTTACCTGCGTGGAATATACGGCCGCCATTAATATCACTGATGCGTCTGATGCTGAACATCTTAATTTAGTGAAGTGTGCAGAAGAAATCATTTACCAAGTGCCGTATCTTTACCGAAGTTACAGAAGGAGCTATCTGCGGACTAAACATAGACTATTTCGCAAACATATTATTAAGAAAATGAGTGGATAGCTACGTCCTCTGGTAAAAGAGAACTGCTGCGGACAAATCCGCAAAGAAATTCAACACCGATTATAACTGGTTTAAATATAACATGAATTAGAATTCAGAAAGATTTATATGATTTTATTTGGTCTACCTTTAGCTTTATATTCGATTTTTGAACGTCGTCAATTATCGGTTCTGGTTGTGTTCTTGTGTAAAGGGCGGTGGCAAGCGCGTGCGCGCGCGGACTACGACACGCACTGAAATATCGAGCTAAGTTGTACTTCGTCGAGCGGTGATAGTAGATAAAAGGCCGCCTCAGGCAGATGGTTTGTGACCAGAAGGCACTGTAATGCGAGTTTGGAGATCAAGGTAACACGGCCGTCCGAATTAAACGCAAGTTATTAATCGCGTTCTCTTTAAAGCAATGTACTTCAAAGTATCTCTTCGCTTATTGCATCATTCAGCTTATAATATTTCGGTACAACGTAGAACGGGGCAGGACAAATGCCTGGAGAATAGCTCTTCTGGTATTTCTTGCCGTGGCCTTCATGTGGAATTCGTACAAACTGTTTATTGGTTCTCGCTCGGGTTCCTTCTGGGAGGAGCATTACATGAGTGATACTAATGCAACGGATGCACGAGCGAATGTGTCTGCATCATGGAAGCAGACGGTTCGTATTTGAAGTACGAAATGACATCAAAGTTGGACACAGAAACGCTAATTGAGTACAATGTGAAGCACTCGCGGTGAATGAGCAACACATTTCCAGTGACACTATTCGGCGGAACTGGCTTCTTTCTATATATTTCGAGATTCGGACCATTTCATCCAGACAATAAATAAGATTTGCGCGGAGGTCATATTTACCTGCATGGAATATACGGCCGCCATTAATATCACTGATGCGTCTGATGCTGAACATCTTAATTTAGTGAAGTGTGCAGAAGAAATCATTTACCAAGTGCCGTATCTTAACCGAAGTTACAGAAGGAGCTATCTGCGGACTAAACATAGACTATTTCGCAAACATATTATTAAGAAAATGAGTGGATAGCTACGTCCTCTGGTAAAGGAGAACTGCTGCGGACAAATCCGCAAAGAAATTCAACACCGATTATAACTGGTTTAAATATAACATGAATTAGAATTCAGAAAGATTTATATGATTTTATTTGGTCTACCTTTAGCTTTATATTCGATTTTTGAACGTCGTCAATTATCGGTTCTGGTTGTGTTCTTGTGTAAAGGGCGGTGGCAAGCGCGTGCGCGCGCGGACTACGACACGCACTGAAATATCGAGCTAAGTTGTACTTCGTCGAGCGGTGATAGTAGATAAAAGGCCGACTCAGGCAAATGGTTTGTGACCAGAAGGCACTGTAATGCGAGTTTGGAGATCAAGGTAACACGGCCGTCCGAATTAAACGCAAGTTATTAATCGCGTTCTCTTTAAAGCAATGTACTTCAAAGTATCTCTTCGCTTATTGCATCATTCAGCTTATAATATTTCGGTACAACGTAGAACGGGGCAGTCCAAATGCCTGGAGAATAGCTCTTCTGGTATTTCTTGCCGTGTCCTTCATGTGGGATTCGTACAAACTGTTTATTAGTTCTTGCTCGGGTTCCTTCTGGGAGGAGCATTACATGAGTGATGCTAATGCAACGGATACACGAGCGAATGTGTCTGCATCATGGAAGCAGACGGTTCGTATTTGAAGTACGAAATGACATCAAAGTTGGACACAGAAACGCTAATTGAGTACAATGTGAAGCACTCGCGGTGAATGAGTAACGCATTTCCAGTGACGCTATTCGGCGGAACTGGCTTCTTTCTATATATTTCGAGATTCGGACCATTTCATCCGGACAATAAATAAGATTTGCGCGGAGGTCATATTTACCTGCATGGAATATACGGCCGCCATTAATATCACTGATGCGTCTGATGCTGAACATCTTAATTTAGTGAAGTGTGCAGAAGAAATCATTTACCAAGTGCCGTATCTTAACCGAAGTTACAGAAGGAGCTATCTGCGGACTAAACATAGACTATTTCGCAAACATATTATTAAGAAAATGAGTGGATAGCTACGTCCTCTGGTAAAGGAGAACTGCTGCGGACAAATCCGCAAAGAAATTCAACACCGATTATAACTGGTTTAAATATAACATGAATTAGAATTCAGAATGATTTATATGATTTTATTTGGTCTACCTTTAGCTTTATATTCGATTTTTGAACGTCGTCAATTATCGGTTCTGGTTGTGTTCTTGTGTAAAGGGCGGTGGCAAGCGCGTGCGCGCGCGGACTACGACACGCACTGAAATATCGAGCTAAGTTGTACTTCGTCGAGCGGTGATAGTAGATAAAAGGCCGCCTCAGGCAGATGGTTTGTGACCAGAAGGCACTGTAATGCGAGTTTGGAGATCAAGGTAACACGGCCGTCCGAATTAAACGCAAGTTATTAATCGCGTTCTCTTTAAAGCAATGTACTTCAAAGTATCTCTTCGCTTATTGCATCATTCAGCTTATAATATTTCGGTACAACGTAGAACGGGGCAGTCCAAATGCCTGGAGAATAGCTCTTCTGGTATTTCTTGCCGTGTCCTTCATGTGGAATTCGTACAAACTGTTTATTAGTTCTTGCTCGGGTTCCTTCTGGGAGGAGCATTACATGAGTGATGCTAATGCAACGGATACACGAGCGAATGTGTCTGCATCATGGAAGCAGACGGTTCGTATTTGAAGTACGAAATGACATCAAAGTTGGACACAGAAACGCTAATTGAGTACAATGTGAAGCACTCGCGGTGAATGAGCAACACATTTCCAGTGACACTATTCGGCGGAACTGGCTTCTTTCTATATATTTCGAGATTCGGACCATTTCATCCGGACAATAAATAAGATTTGCGCTTAGGTCATATTTACCTGCGTGGAATATACGGCCGCCATTAATATCACTGATGCGTCTGATGCTGAACATCTTAATTTAGTGAAGTGTGCAGAAGAAATCATTTACCAAGTGCCGTATCTTAACCGAAGTTACAGAAGGAGCTATCTGCGGACTAAACATAGACTATTTCGCAAACATATTATTAAGAAAATGAGTGGATAGCTACGTCCTCTGGTAAAGGAGAACTGCTGCGGACAAATCCGCAAAGAAATTCAACACCGATTATAACTGGTTTAAATATAACATGAATTAGAATTCAGAAAGATTTATATGATTTTATTTGGTCTACCTTTAGCTTTATATTCGATTTTTGAACGTCGTCAATTATCGGTTCTGGTTGTGTTCTTGTGTAAAGGGCGGTGGCAAGCGCGTGCGCGCGCGGACTACGACACGCACTGAAATATCGAGCTAAGTTGTACTTCGTCGAGCGGTGATAGTAGATAAAAGGCCGCCTCAGGCAGATGGTTTGTGACCAGAAGGCACTGTAATGCGAGTTTGGAGATCAAGGTAACACGGCCGTCCGAATTAAACGCAAGTTATTAATCGCGTTCTCTTTAAAGCAATGTACTTCAAAGTATCTCTTCGCTTATTGCATCATTCAGCTTATAATATTTCGGTACAACGTAGAACGGGGCAGTCCAAATGCCTGGAGAATAGCTCTTCTGGTATTTCTTGCCGTGTCCTTCATGTGGAATTCGTACAAACTGTTTATTAGTTCTTGCTCGGGTTCCTTCTGGGAGGAGCATTACATGAGTGATGCTAATGCAACGGATACACGAGCGAATGTGTCTGCATCATGGAAGCAGACGGTTCGTATTTGAAGTACGAAATGACATCAAAGTTGGACACAGAAACGCTAATTGAGTACAATGTGAAGCACTCGCGGTGAATGAGCAACACATTTCCAGTGACACTATTCGGCGGAACTGGCTTCTTTCTATATATTTCGAGATTCGGACCATTTCATCCGGACAATAAATAAGATTTGCGCTTAGGTCATATTTACCTGCGTGGAATATACGGCCGCCATTAATATCACTGATGCGTCTGATGCTGAACATCTTAATTTAGTGAAGTGTGCAGAAGAAATCATTTACCAAGTGCCGTATCTTTACCGAAGTTACAGAAGGAGCTATCTGCGGACTAAACATAGACTATTTCGCAAACATATTATTAAGAAAATGAGTGGATAGCTACGTCCTCTGGTAAAAGAGAACTGCTGCGGACAAATCCGCAAAGAAATTCAACACCGATTATAACTGGTTTAAATATAACATGAATTAGAATTCAGAAAGATTTATATGATTTTATTTGGTCTACCTTTAGCTTTATATTCGATTTTTGAACGTCGTCAATTATCGGTTCTGGTTGTGTTCTTGTGTAAAGGGCGGTGGCAAGCGCGTGCGCGCGCGGACTACGACACGCACTGAAATATCGAGCTAAGTTGTACTTCGTCGAGCGGTGATAGTAGATAAAAGGCCGCCTCAGGCAGATGGTTTGTGACCAGAAGGCACTGTAATGCGAGTTTGGAGATCAAGGTAACACGGCCGTCCGAATTAAACGCAAGTTATTAATCGCGTTCTCTTTAAAGCAATGTACTTCAAAGTATCTCTTCGCTTATTGCATCATTCAGCTTATAATATTTCGGTACAACGTAGAACGGGGCAGGACAAATGCCTGGAGAATAGCTCTTCTGGTATTTCTTGCCGTGGCCTTCATGTGGAATTCGTACAAACTGTTTATTGGTTCTCGCTCGGGTTCCTTCTGGGAGGAGCATTACATGAGTGATACTAATGCAACGGATGCACGAGCGAATGTGTCTGCATCATGGAAGCAGACGGTTCGTATTTGAAGTACGAAATGACATCAAAGTTGGACACAGAAACGCTAATTGAGTACAATGTGAAGCACTCGCGGTGAATGAGCAACACATTTCCAGTGACACTATTCGGCGGAACTGGCTTCTTTCTATATATTTCGAGATTCGGACCATTTCATCCAGACAATAAATAAGATTTGCGCGGAGGTCATATTTACCTGCATGGAATATACGGCCGCCATTAATATCACTGATGCGTCTGATGCTGAACATCTTAATTTAGTGAAGTGTGCAGAAGAAATCATTTACCAAGTGCCGTATCTTAACCGAAGTTACAGAAGGAGCTATCTGCGGACTAAACATAGACTATTTCGCAAACATATTATTAAGAAAATGAGTGGATAGCTACGTCCTCTGGTAAAGGAGAACTGCTGCGGACAAATCCGCAAAGAAATTCAACACCGATTATAACTGGTTTAAATATAACATGAATTAGAATTCAGAAAGATTTATATGATTTTATTTGGTCTACCTTTAGCTTTATATTCGATTTTTGAACGTCGTCAATTATCGGTTCTGGTTGTGTTCTTGTGTAAAGGGCGGTGGCAAGCGCGTGCGCGCGCGGACTACGACACGCACTGAAATATCGAGCTAAGTTGTACTTCGTCGAGCGGTGATAGTAGATAAAAGGCCGCCTCAGGCAGATGGTTTGTGACCAGAAGGCACTGTAATGCGAGTTTGGAGATCAAGGTAACACGGCCGTCCGAATTAAACGCAAGTTATTAATCGCGTTCTCTTTAAAGCAATGTACTTCAAAGTATCTCTTCGCTTATTGCATCATTCAGCTTATAATATTTCGGTACAACGTAGAACGGGGCAGTCCAAATGCCTGGAGAATAGCTCTTCTGGTATTTCTTGCCGTGTCCTTCATGTGGAATTCGTACAAACTGTTTATTAGTTCTTGCTCGGGTTCCTTCTGGGAGGAGCATTACATGAGTGATGCTAATGCAACGGATACACGAGCGAATGTGTCTGCATCATGGAAGCAGACGGTTCGTATTTGAAGTACGAAATGACATCAAAGTTGGACACAGAAACGCTAATTGAGTACAATGTGAAGCACTCGCGGTGAATGAGTAACGCATTTCCAGTGACGCTATTCGGCGGAACTGGCTTCTTTCTATATATTTCGAGATTCGGACCATTTCATCCGGACAATAAATAAGATTTGCGCGGAGGTCATATTTACCTGCATGGAATATACGGCCGCCATTAATATCACTGATGCGTCTGATGCTGAACATCTTAATTTAGTGAAGTGTGCAGAAGAAATCATTTACCAAGTGCCGTATCTTAACCGAAGTTACAGAAGGAGCTATCTGCGGACTAAACATAGACTATTTCGCAAACATATTATTAAGAAAATGAGTGGATAGCTACGTCCTCTGGTAAAGGAGAACTGCTGCGGACAAATCCGCAAAGAAATTCAACACCGATTATAACTGGTTTAAATATAACATGAATTAGAATTCAGAATGATTTATATGATTTTATTTGGTCTACCTTTAGCTTTATATTCGATTTTTGAACGTCGTCAATTATCGGTTCTGGTTGTGTTCTTGTGTAAAGGGCGGTGGCAAGCGCGTGCGCGCGCGGACTACGACACGCACTGAAATATCGAGCTAAGTTGTACTTCGTCGAGCGGTGATAGTAGATAAAAGGCCGCCTCAGGCAGATGGTTTGTGACCAGAAGGCACTGTAATGCGAGTTTGGAGATCAAGGTAACACGGCCGTCCGAATTAAACGCAAGTTATTAATCGCGTTCTCTTTAAAGCAATGTACTTCAAAGTATCTCTTCGCTTATTGCATCATTCAGCTTATAATATTTCGGTACAACGTAGAACGGGGCAGTCCAAATGCCTGGAGAATAGCTCTTCTGGTATTTCTTGCCGTGTCCTTCATGTGGAATTCGTACAAACTGTTTATTAGTTCTTGCTCGGGTTCCTTCTGGGAGGAGCATTACATGAGTGATGCTAATGCAACGGATACACGAGCGAATGTGTCTGCATCATGGAAGCAGACGGTTCGTATTTGAAGTACGAAATGACATCAAAGTTGGACACAGAAACGCTAATTGAGTACAATGTGAAGCACTCGCGGTGAATGAGTAACGCATTTCCAGTGACGCTATTCGGCGGAACTGGCTTCTTTCTATATATTTCGAGATTCGGACCATTTCATCCGGACAATAAATAAGATTTGCGCGGAGGTCATATTTACCTGCATGGAATATACGGCCGATATTAATATCACTGATGCGTCTGATGCTGAACATCTTAATTTAGTGAAGTGTGCAGAAGAAATCATTTACCAAGTGCCGTATCTTAACCGAAGTTACAGAAGGAGCTATCTGCGGACTAAACATGGACTATTTCGCAAACATATTATTAAGAAAATGAGTGGATAGCTACGTCCTCTGGTAAAGGAGAACTGCTGCGGACAAATCCGCAAAGAAATTCAACACCGATTATAACTGGTTTAAATATAACATGAATTAGAATTCAGAAAGATTTATATGATTTTATTTGGTCTACCTTTAGCTTTATATTCGATTTTTGAACGTCGTCAATTATCGGTTCTGGTTGTGTTCTTGTGTAAAGGGCGGTGGCAAGCGCGTGCGCGCGCGGACTACGACACGCACTGAAATATCGAGCTAAGTTGTACTTCGTCGAGCGGTGATAGTAGATAAAAGGCCGCCTCAGGCAGATGGTTTGTGACCAGAAGGCACTGTAATGCGAGTTTGGAGATCAAGGTAACACGGCCGTCCGAATTAAACGCAAGTTATTAATCGTGTTCTCTTTAAAGCAATGTACTTCAAAGTATCTCTTCGCTTATTGCATCATTCAGCTTATAATATTTCGGTACAACGTAGAACGGGGCAGTCCAAATGCCTGGAGAATAGCTCTTCTGGTATTTCTTGCCGTGTCCTTCATGTGGAATTCGTACAAACTGTTTATTAGTTCTTGCTCGGGTTCCTTCTGGGAGGAGCATTACATGAGTGATGCTAATGCAACGGATACACGAGCGAATGTGTCTGCATCATGGAAGCAGACGGTTCGTATTTGAAGTACGAAATGACATCAAAGTTGGACACAGAAACGCTAATTGAGTACAATGTGAAGCACTCGCGGTGAATGAGTAACGCATTTCCAGTGACGCTATTCGGCGGAACTGGCTTCTTTCTATATATTTCGAGATTCGGACCATTTCATCCGGACAATAAATAAGATTTGCGCGGAGGTCATATTTACCTGCATGGAATATACGGCCGCCATTAATATCACTGATGCGTCTGATGCTGAACATCTTAATTTAGTGAAGTGTGCAGAAGAAATCATTTACCAAGTGCCGTATCTTAACCGAAGTTACAGAAGGAGCTATCTGCGGACTAAACATAGACTATTTCGCAAACATATTATTAAGAAAATGAGTGGATAGCTACGTCCTCTGGTAAAGGAGAACTGCTGCGGACAAATCCGCAAAGAAATTCAACACCGATTATAACTGGTTTAAATATAACATGTATTAGAATTCAGAAAGATTTATATGATTTTATTTGGTCTACCTTTAGCTTTATATTCGATTTTTGAACGTCGTCAATTATCGGTTCTGGTTGTGTTCTTGTGTAAAGGGCGGTGGCAAGCGCGTGTGCGCGCGGACTACGACACGCACTGAAATATCGAGCTAAGTTGTACTTCGTCGAGCGGTGATAGTAGATAAAAGGCCGCCTCAGGCAGATGGTTTGTGACCAGAAGGCACTGTAATGCGAGTTTGGAGATCAAGGTAACACGGCCGTCCGAATTAAACGCAAGTTATTAATCGCGTTCTCTTTAAAGCAATGTACTTCAAAGTATCTCTTCGCTTATTGCATCATTCAGCTTATAATATTTCGGTACAACGTAGAACGGGGCAGTCCAAATGCCTGGAGAATAGCTCTTCTGGTATTTCTTGCCGTGTCCTTCATGTGGAATTCGTACAAACTGTTTATTAGTTCTTGCTCGGGTTCCTTCTGGGAGGAGCATTACATGAGTGATGCTAATGCAACGGATACACGAGCGAATGTGTCTGCATCATGGAAGCAGACGGTTCGTATTTGAAGTACGAAATGACATCAAAGTTGGACACAGAAACGCTAATTGAGTACAATGTGAAGCACTCGCGGTGAATGAGTAACGCATTTCCAGTGACGCTATTCGGCGGAACTGGCTTCTTTCTATATATTTCGAGATTCGGACCATTTCATCCGGACAATAAATAAGATTTGCGCGGAGGTCATATTTACCTGCATGGAATATACGGCCGCCATTAATATCACTGATGCGTCTGATGCTGAACATCTTAATTTAGTGAAGTGTGCAGAAGAAATCATTTACC
This sequence comes from Icerya purchasi, assembly GCA_039619475.1. Lineage (NCBI taxonomy): Eukaryota > Metazoa > Arthropoda > Insecta > Hemiptera > Monophlebidae > Icerya > Icerya purchasi. The sequence goes on along the minus strand of CM077115.1, from coordinate 290,303,673 downwards.
AAGTGCCGTATCTTAACCGAAGTTACAGAAGGAGCTATCTGCGGACTAAACATGGACTATTTCGCAAACATATTATTAAGAAAATGAGTGGATAGCTACGTCCTCTGGTAAAAGAGAACTGCCGCGGACAAATGCGCAAAGAAATTCAACACGGATTATAATTGGTTTAAATATAACATGAATTAGAATTCAGAAAGATTTATATGATTTTATTTGGTCTACCTTTAGCTTTATATTCGATTTTTGAACGTCGTCAATTATCGGCTCTGGTTGTGTTCTTGTGTAAAGGCCGGTGACAAGCGCGTGTGCGCGCGGACTACTACACGCACTGAAATATCGGGCTAAGTTGTACTTCGTCGAGCGGTGATAGTAGATAAAAGGCCGACTCAGGCAGATGGTTTGTGACCAGAAGGCACTGTAATGCGAGTTTGGAGATCAAGGTAACACGGCCGTCCGAATTAAACGCAAGTTATTAATCGCGTTCTCTTTAAAGCAATGTACTTCAAAGTATCTCTTCGCTTATTGCATCATTCAGCTTATAATATTTCGGTACAACGTAGAACGGGGCAGGACAAATGCCTGGAGAATAGCTCTTCTGGTATTTCTTGCCGTGTCCTTCATGTGGAATTCGTACAAACTGTTTATTAGTTCTTGCTCGGGTTCCTTCTGGGAGGAGCATTACATGAGTGATGCTAATGCAACGGATACACGAGCGAATGTGTCTGCATCATGGAATCAGACGGTTCGTATTTGAAGTACGAAATGACATCAAAGTTGGACACAGAAACGCTAATTGAGTACAATGTGAAGCACTCGCGGTGAATGAGTAACGCATTTCCAGTGACGCTATTCGGCGGAACTGGCTTCTTTCTATATATTTCGAGATTCGGACCATTTCATCCGGACAATAAATAAGATTTGCGCGGAGGTCATATTTACCTGCATGGAATATACGGCCGCCATTAATATCACTGATGCGTCTGATGCTGAACATCTTAATTTAGTGAAGTGTGCAGAAGAAATCATTTACCAAGTGACGTATCTTAACCGAAGTTACAGAAGGAGCTATCTGCGGACTAAACATGGACTATTTCGCAAACATATTATTAAGAAAATGAGTGGATAGCTACGTCCTCTGGTAAAAGAGAACTGCCGCGGACAAATCCGCAAAGAAATTCAACACGGATTATAATTGGTTTAAATATAACATGAATTAGAATTCAGAAAGATTTATATGATTTTATTTGGTCTACCTTTAGCTTTATATTCGATTTTTGAACGTCGTCAATTATCGGCTCTGGTTGTGTTCATGTGTAAAGGCCGGTGACAAGCGCGTGTGCGCGCGGACTACTACACGCACTGAAATATCGAGCTAAGTTGTACTTCGTCGAGCGGTGATAGTAGATAAAAGGCCGACTCAGGCAGATGGTTTGTGACCAGAAGGCACTGTAATGCGAGTTTGGAGATCAAGGTAACACGGCCGTCCGAATTAAACGCAAGTTATTAATCGCGTTCTCTTTAAAGCAATGTACTTCAAAGTATCTCTTCGCTTATTGCATCATTCAGCTTATAATATTTCAGTACAACGTAGAATGGGGCAGGCCAAATGCCTGGAGAATAGCTCTTCTGGTATTTCTTGCCGTGTCCTTCATGTGGAATTCGTACAAACTGTTTATTGGTTCTCGCTCGGGTTCCTTCTGGGAGGAGCATTACATGAGTGATACTAATGCAACGGATACACGAGCGAATGTGTCTGCATCATGGAAGCAGACGGTTCGTATTTGAAGTACGAAATGACATCAAAGTTGGACACAGAAACGCTAATTGAGTACAATGTGAAGCACTCGCGGTGAATGAGTAAAGCATTTCCAGTGACGCTATTCGGCGGAACTGGCTTCTTTCTATATATTTCGAGATTCGGACCATTTCATCCGGACAATAAATAAGATTTGCGCGGAGGTCATATTTACCTGCATGGAATATACGGCCGCCATTAATATCACTGATGCGTCTGATGCTGAACATCTTAATTTAGTGAAGTGTGCAGAAGAAATCATTTACCAAGTGCCGTATCTTAACCGAAGTTACAGAAGGAGCTATCTGCGGACTAAACATAGACTATTTCGCAAACATATTATTAAGAAAATGAGTGGATAGCTACGTCCTCTGGTAAAGGAGAACTGCTGCGGACAAATCCGCAAAGAAATTCAACACCGATTATAACTGGTTTAAATATAACATGAATTAGAATTCAGAAAGATTTATATGATTTTATTTGGTCTACCTTTAGCTTTATATTCGATTTTTGAACGTCGTCAATTATCGGTTCTGGTTGTGTTCTTGTGTAAAGGGCGGTGGCAAGCGCGTGCGCGCGCGGACTACGACACGCACTGAAATATCGAGCTAAGTTGTACTTCGTCGAGCGGTGATAGTAGATAAAAGGCCGCCTCAGGCAGATGGTTTGTGACCAGAAGGCACTGTAATGCGAGTTTGGAGATCAAGGTAACACGGCCGTCCGAATTAAACGCAAGTTATTAATCGCGTTCTCTTTAAAGCAATGTACTTCAAAGTATCTCTTCGCTTATTGCATCATTCAGCTTATAATATTTCGGTACAACGTAGAACGGGGCAGTCCAAATGCCTGGAGAATAGCTCTTCTGGTATTTCTTGCCGTGTCCTTCATGTGGAATTCGTACAAACTGTTTATTAGTTCTTGCTCGGGTTCCTTCTGGGAGGAGCATTACATGAGTGATGCTAATGCAACGGATACACGAGCGAATGTGTCTGCATCATGGAAGCAGACGGTTCGTATTTGAAGTACGAAATGACATCAAAGTTGGACACAGAAACGCTAATTGAGTACAATGTGAAGCACTCGCGGTGAATGAGTAACGCATTTCCAGTGACGCTATTCGGCGGAACTGGCTTCTTTCTATATATTTCGAGATTCGGACCATTTCATCCGGACAATAAATAAGATTTGCGCGGAGGTCATATTTACCTGCATGGAATATACGGCCGCCATTAATATCACTGATGCGTCTGATGCTGAACATCTTAATTTAGTGAAGTGTGCAGAAGAAATCATTTACCAAGTGCCGTATCTTAACCGAAGTTACAGAAGGAGCTATCTGCGGACTAAACATAGACTATTTCGCAAACATATTATTAAGAAAATGAGTGGATAGCTACGTCCTCTGGTAAAGGAGAACTGCTGCGGACAAATCCGCAAAGAAATTCAACACCGATTATAACTGGTTTAAATATAACATGAATTAGAATTCAGAAAGATTTATATGATTTTATTTGGTCTACCTTTAGCTTTATATTCGATTTTTGAACGTCGTCAATTATCGGTTCTGGTTGTGTTCTTGTGTAAAGGGCGGTGGCAAGCGCGTGCGCGCGCGGACTACGACACGCACTGAAATATCGAGCTAAGTTGTACTTCGTCGAGCGGTGATAGTAGATAAAAGGCCGCCTCAGGCAGATGGTTTGTGACCAGAAGGCACTGTAATGCGAGTTTGGAGATCAAGGTAACACGGCCGTCCGAATTAAACGCAAGTTATTAATCGCGTTCTCTTTAAAGCAATGTACTTCAAAGTATCTCTTCGCTTATTGCATCATTCAGCTTATAATATTTCGGTACAACGTAGAACGGGGCAGTCCAAATGCCTGGAGAATAGCTCTTCTGGTATTTCTTGCCGTGTCCTTCATGTGGAATTCGTACAAACTGTTTATTAGTTCTTGCTCGGGTTCCTTCTGGGAGGAGCATTACATGAGTGATGCTAATGCAACGGATACACGAGCGAATGTGTCTGCATCATGGAAGCAGACGGTTCGTATTTGAAGTACGAAATGACATCAAAGTTGGACACAGAAACGCTAATTGAGTACAATGTGAAGCACTCGCGGTGAATGAGTAACGCATTTCCAGTGACGCTATTCGGCGGAACTGGCTTCTTTCTATATATTTCGAGATTCGGACCATTTCATCCGGACAATAAATAAGATTTGCGCGGAGGTCATATTTACCTGCATGGAATATACGGCCGCCATTAATATCACTGATGCGTCTGATGCTGAACATCTTAATTTAGTGAAGTGTGCAGAAGAAATCATTTACCAAGTGCCGTATCTTAACCGAAGTTACAGAAGGAGCTATCTGCGGACTAAACATGGACTATTTCGCAAACATATTATTAAGAAAATGAGTGGATAGCTACGTCCTCTGGTAAAGGAGAACTGCTGCGGACAAATCCGCAAAGAAATTCAACACCGATTATAACTGGTTTAAATATAACATGAATTAGAATTCAGAAAGATTTATATGATTTTATTTGGTCTACCTTTAGCTTTATATTCGATTTTTGAACGTCGTCAATTATCGGTTCTGGTTGTGTTCTTGTGTAAAGGGCGGTGGCAAACGCGTGCGCGCGCGGACTACGACACGCACTGAAATATCGAGCTAAGTTGTACTTCGTCGAGCGGTGATAGTAGATAAAAGGCCGCCTCAGGCAGATGGTTTGTGACCAGAAGGCACTGTAATGCGAGTTTGGAGATCAAGGTAACACGGCCGTCCGAATTAAACGCAAGTTATTAATCGCGTTCTCTTTAAAGCAATGTACTTCAAAGTATCTCTTCGCTTATTGCATCATTCAGCTTATAATATTTCGGTACAACGTAGAACGGGGCAGTCCAAATGCCTGGAGAATAGCTCTTCTGGTATTTCTTGCCGTGTCCTTCATGTGGAATTCGTACAAACTGTTTATTAGTTCTTGCTCGGGTTCCTTCTGGGAGGAGCATTACATGAGTGATGCTAATGCAACGGATACACGAGCGAATGTGTCTGCATCATGGAAGCAGACGGTTCGTATTTGAAGTACGAAATGACATCAAAGTTGGACACAGAAACGCTAATTGAGTACAATGTGAAGCACTCGCGGTGAATGAGTAACGCATTTCCAGTGACGCTATTCGGCGGAACTGGCTTCTTTCTATATATTTCGAGATTCGGACCATTTCATCCGGACAATAAATAAGATTTGCGCGGAGGTCATATTTACCTGCATGGAATATACGGCCGCCATTAATATCACTGATGCGTCTGATGCTGAACATCTTAATTTAGTGAAGTGTGCAGAAGAAATCATTTACCAAGTGCCGTATCTTAACCGAAGTTACAGAAGGAGCTATCTGCGGACTAAACATGGACTATTTCGCAAACATATTATTAAGAAAATGAGTGTATAGCTACGTCCTCTGGTAAAGGAGAACTGCTGCGGACAAATCCGCAAAGAAATTCAACACCGATTATAACTGGTTTAAATATAACATGAATTAGAATTCAGAAAGATTTATATGATTTTATTTGGTCTACCTTTAGCTTTATATTCGATTTTTGAACGTCGTCAATTATCGGTTCTGGTTGTGTTCTTGTGTAAAGGGCGGTGGCAAACGCGTGCGCGCGCGGACTACGACACGCACTGAAATATCGAGCTAAGTTGTACTTCGTCGAGCGGTGATAGTAGATAAAAGGCCGCCTCAGGCAGATGGTTTGTGACCAGAAGGCACTGTAATGCGAGTTTGGAGATCAAGGTAACACGGCCGTCCGAATTAAACGCAAGTTATTAATCGCGTTCTCTTTAAAGCAATGTACTTCAAAGTATCTCTTCGCTTATTGCATCATTCAGCTTATAATATTTCGGTACAACGTAGAACGGGGCAGTCCAAATGCCTGGAGAATAGCTCTTCTGGTATTTCTTGCCGTGTCCTTCATGTGGAATTCGTACAAACTGTTTATTAGTTCTTGCTCGGGTTCCTTCTGGGAGGAGCATTACATGAGTGATGCTAATGCAACGGATACACGAGCGAATGTGTCTGCATCATGGAAGCAGACGGTTCGTATTTGAAGTACGAAATGACATCAAAGTTGGACACAGAAACGCTAATTGAGTACAATGTGAAGCACTCGCGGTGAATGAGTAACGCATTTCCAGTGACGCTATTCGGCGGAACTGGCTTCTTTCTATATATTTCGAGATTCGGACCATTTCATCCGGACAATAAATAAGATTTGCGCGGAGGTCATATTTACCTGCATGGAATATACGGCCGCCATTAATATCACTGATGCGTCTGATGCTGAACATCTTAATTTAGTGAAGTGTGCAGAAGAAATCATTTACCAAGTGCCGTATCTTAACCGAAGTTACAGAAGGAGCTATCTGCGGACTAAACATAGACTATTTCGCAAACATATTATTAAGAAAATGAGTGGATAGCTACGTCCTCTGGTAAAGGAGAACTGCTGCGGACAAATCCGCAAAGAAATTCAACACCGATTATAACTGGTTTAAATATAACATGAATTAGAATTCAGAAAGATTTATATGATTTTATTTGGTCTACCTTTAGCTTTATATTCGATTTTTGAACGTCGTCAATTATCGGTTCTGGTTGTGTTCTTGTGTAAAGGGCGGTGGCAAGCGCGTGTGCGCGCGGACTACGACACGCACTGAAATATCGAGCTAAGTTGTACTTCGTCGAGCGGTGATAGTAGATAAAAGGCCGCCTCAGGCAGATGGTTTGTGACCAGAAGGCACTGTAATGCGAGTTTGGAGATCAAGGTAACACGGCCGTCCGAATTAAACGCAAGTTATTAATCGCGTTCTCTTTAAAGCAATGTACTTCAAAGTATCTCTTCGCTTATTGCATCATTCAGCTTATAATATTTCGGTACAACGTAGAACGGGGCAGTCCAAATGCCTGGAGAATAGCTCTTCTGGTATTTCTTGCCGTGTCCTTCATGTGGAATTCGTACAAACTGTTTATTAGTTCTTGCTCGGGTTCCTTCTGGGAGGAGCATTACATGAGTGATGCTAATGCAACGGATACACGAGCGAATGTGTCTGCATCATGGAAGCAGACGGTTCGTATTTGAAGTACGAAATGACATCAAAGTTGGACACAGAAACGCTAATTGAGTACAATGTGAAGCACTCGCGGTGAATGAGTAACGCATTTCCAGTGACGCTATTCGGCGGAACTGGCTTCTTTCTATATATTTCGAGATTCGGACCATTTCATCCGGACAATAAATAAGATTTGCGCGGAGGTCATATTTACCTGCATGGAATATACGGCCGCCATTAATATCACTGATGCGTCTGATGCTGAACATCTTAATTTAGTGAAGTGTGCAGAAGAAATCATTTACCAAGTGCCGTATCTTAACCGAAGTTACAGAAGGAGCTATCTGCGGACTAAACATGGACTATTTCGCAAACATATTATTAAGAAAATGAGTGGATAGCTACGTCCTCTGGTAAAGGAGAACTGCTGCGGACAAATCCGCAAAGAAATTCAACACCGATTATAACTGGTTTAAATATAACATGAATTAGAATTCAGAAAGATTTATATGATTTTATTTGGTCTACCTTTAGCTTTATATTCGATTTTTGAACGTCGTCAATTATCGGCTCTGGTTGTGTTCTTGGGTAAAGGCCGGTGGCAGGCGCGTGTGCGCGCGGACTACGGCACGCACAGAAATATCGAGCTATGTTGTACCTCATCGAGCGGTGATAGTAGATAAAAGGCCGCCTCAGGCAGATGGTTTGTGACAAGAAGGGACTGTAATGCGAGTTTGGAGATCAAGGTAACACGGCCGTCCGAATTAAACGCAAGTTATTAATCGCGTTCTCTTTAAAGCAATGTACTTCAAAGTATCTCTTCGCTTATTGCATCATTCAGCTTATAATATTTCGGTACAACGTAGAACGGGGCAGTCCAAATGCCTGGAGAATAGCTCTTCTGGTATTTCTTGCCGTGTCCTTCATGTGGAATTCGTACAAACTGTTTATTAGTTCTTGCTCGGGTTCCTTCTGGGAGGAGCATTACATGAGTGATGCTAATGCAACGGATACACGAGCGAATGTGTCTGCATCATGGAAGCAGACGGTTCGTATTTGAAGTACGAAATGACATCAAAGTTGGACACAGAAACGCTAATTGAGTACAATGTGAAGCACTCGCGGTGAATGAGTAACGCATTTCCAGTGACGCTATTCGGCGGAACTGGCTTCTTTCTATATATTTCGAGATTCGGACCATTTCATCCGGACAATAAATAAGATTTGCGCGGAGGTCATATTTACCTGCATGGAATATACGGCCGCCATTAATATCACTGATGCGTCTGATGCTGAACATCTTAATTTAGTGAAGTGTGCAGAAGAAATCATTTACCAAGTGCCGTATCTTAACCGAAGTTACAGAAGGAGCTATCTGCGGACTAAACATAGACTATTTCGCAAACATATTATTAAGAAAATGAGTGGATAGCTACGTCCTCTGGTAAAGGAGAACTGCTGCGGACAAATCCGCAAAGAAATTCAACACCGATTATAACTGGTTTAAATATAACATGAATTAGAATTCAGAAAGATTTATATGATTTTATTTGGTCTACCTTTAGCTTTATATTCGATTTTTGAACGTCGTCAATTATCGGTTCTGGTTGTGTTCTTGTGTAAAGGGCGGTGGCAAGCGCGTGTGCGCGCGGACTACGACACGCACTGAAATATCGAGCTAAGTTGTACTTCGTCGAGCGGTGATAGTAGATAAAAGGCCGCCTCAGGCAGATGGTTTGTGACCAGAAGGCACTGTAATGCGAGTTTGGAGATCAAGGTAACACGGCCGTCCGAATTAAACGCAAGTTATTAATCGCGTTCTCTTTAAAGCAATGTACTTCAAAGTATCTCTTCGCTTATTGCATCATTCAGCTTATAATATTTCGGTACAACGTAGAACGGGGCAGTCCAAATGCCTGGAGAATAGCTCTTCTGGTATTTCTTGCCGTGTCCTTCATGTGGAATTCGTACAAACTGTTTATTAGTTCTTGCTCGGGTTCCTTCTGGGAGGAGCATTACATGAGTGATGCTAATGCAACGGATACACGAGCGAATGTGTCTGCATCATGGAAGCAGACGGTTCGTATTTGAAGTACGAAATGACATCAAAGTTGGACACAGAAACGCTAATTGAGTACAATGTGAAGCACTCGCGGTGAATGAGTAACGCATTTCCAGTGACGCTATTCGGCGGAACTGGCTTCTTTCTATATATTTCGAGATTCGGACCATTTCATCCGGACAATAAATAAGATTTGCGCGGAGGTCATATTTACCTGCATGGAATATACGGCCGCCATTAATATCACTGATGCGTCTGATGCTGAACATCTTAATTTAGTGAAGTGTGCAGAAGAAATCATTTACCAAGTGCCGTATCTTAACCGAAGTTACAGAAGGAGCTATCTGCGGACTAAACATGGACTATTTCGCAAACATATTATTAAGAAAATGAGTGGATAGCTACGTCCTCTGGTAAAAGAGAACTGCCGCGGACAAATGCGCAAAGAAATTCAACACGGATTATAATTGGTTTAAATATAACATGAATTAGAATTCAGAAAGATTTATATGATTTTATTTGGTCTACCTTTAGCTTTATATTCGATTTTTGAACGTCGTCAATTATCGGCTCTGGTTGTGTTCTTGTGTAAAGGCCGGTGACAAGCGCGTGTGCGCGCGGACTACTACACGCACTGAAATATCGAGCTAAGTTGTACTTCGTCGAGCGGTGATAGTAGATAAAAGGCCGACTCAGGCAGATGGTTTGTGACCAGAAGGCACTGTAATGCGAGTTTGGAGATCAAGGTAACACGGCCGTCCGAATTAAACGCAAGTTATTATTCGCGTTCTCTTTAAAGCAATGTACTTCAAAGTATCTCTTCGCTTATTGCATCATTCAGCTTATAATATTTCGGTACAACGTAGAACGGGGCAGGACAAATGCCTGGAGAATAGCTCTTCTGGTATTTCTTGCCGTGTCCTTCATGTGGAATTCGTACAAACTGTTTATTAGTTCTTGCTCGGGTTCCTTCTGGGAGGAGCATTACATGAGTGATGCTAATGCAACGGATACACGAGCGAATGTGTCTGCATCATGGAATCAGACGGTTCGTATTTGAAGTACGAAATGACATCAAAGTTGGACACAGAAACGCTAATTGAGTACAATGTGAAGCACTCGCGGTGAATGAGTAACGCATTTCCAGTGACGCTATTCGGCGGAACTGGCTTCTTTCTATATATTTCGAGATTCGGACCATTTCATCCGGACAATAAATAAGATTTGCGCGGAGGTCATATTTACCTGCATGGAATATACGGCCGCCATTAATATCACTGATGCGTCTGATGCTGAACATCTTAATTTAGTGAAGTGTGCAGAAGAAATCATTTACCAAGTGACGTATCTTAACCGAAGTTACAGAAGGAGCTATCTGCGGACTAAACATGGACTATTTCGCAAACATATTATTAAGAAAATGAGTGGATAGCTACGTCCTCTGGTAAAAGAGAACTGCCGCGGACAAATCCGCAAAGAAATTCAACACGGATTATAATTGGTTTAAATATAACATGAATTAGAATTCAGAAAGATTTATATGATTTTATTTGGTCTACCTTTAGCTTTATATTCGATTTTTGAACGTCGTCAATTATCGGCTCTGGTTGTGTTCATGTGTAAAGGCCGGTGACAAGCGCGTGTGCGCGCGGACTACTACACGCACTGAAATATCGAGCTAAGTTGTACTTCGTCGAGCGGTGATAGTAGATAAAAGGCCGACTCAGGCAGATGGTTTGTGACCAGAAGGCACTGTAATGCGAGTTTGGAGATCAAGGGAACACGGCCGTCCGAATTAAACGCAAGTTATTAATCGCGTTCTCTTTAAAGCAATGTACTTCAAAGTATCTCTTCGCTTATTGCATCATTCAGCTTATAATATTTCAGTACAACGTAGAATGGGGCAGGCCAAATGCCTGGAGAATAGCTCTTCTGGTATTTCTTGCCGTGTCCTTCATGTGGAATTCGTACAAACTGTTTATTGGTTCTCGCTCGGGTTCCTTCTGGGAGGAGCATTACATGAGTGATACTAATGCAACGGATACACGAGCGAATGTGTCTGCATCATGGAAGCAGACGGTTCGTATTTGAAGTACGAAATGACATCAAAGTTGGACACAGAAACGCTAATTGAGTACAATGTGAAGCACTCGCGGTGAATGAGTAAAGCATTTCCAGTGACGCTATTCGGCGGAACTGGCTTCTTTCTATATATTTCGAGATTCGGACCATTTCATGCGGACAATAAATAAGATTTGCGCGGAGGTCATATTTACCTGCATGGAATATACGGCCGCCATTAATATCACTGATGCGTCTGATGCTGAACATCTTAATTTAGTGAAGTGTGCAGAAGAAATCATTTACCAAGTGCCGTATCTTAACCGAAGTTACAGAAGGAGCTATCTGCGGACTAAACATAGACTATTTCGCAAACATATTATTAAGAAAATGAGTGGATAGCTACGTCCTCTGGTAAAGGAGAACTGCTGCGGACAAATCCGCAAAGAAATTCAACACCGATTATAACTGGTTTAAATATAACATGAATTAGAATTCAGGAAGATTTATATGATTTTATTTGGTCTACCTTTAGCTTTATATTCGATTTTTGAACGTCGTCAATTATCGGTTCTGGTTGTGTTCTTGTGTAAAGGCCGGTGGCAAGCGCGTGTGCGCGCGGACTACGACACGCACTGAAATATCTAGCTAAGTTGTACTTCGTCGAGCGGTGATAGTAGATAAAAGGCCGCCTCAGGCAGATGGTTTGTGACCAGAAGGCACTGTAATGCGAGTTTGGAGATCAAGGTAACACGGCCGTCCGAATTAAACGCAAGTTATTAATCGCGTTCTCTTTAAAGCAATGTACTTCAAAGTATCTCTTCGCTTATTGCATCATTAAGCTTATAATATTTCGGTACAACGTAGAACGGGGCAGGCCAAATGCCTGGAGAATAGCTCTTCTGGTATTTCTTGCCGTGTCCTTCATGTGGAATTCGTACAAACTGTTTATTGGTTCTTGCTCGGGTTCCTTCTGGGAGGAGCATTACATGAGTGATGCTAATGCAACGGATACACGAGCGAATGTGTCTGCATCATGGAAGCAGACGGTTCGTATTTGAAGTACGAAATGACATCAATGTTGGACACAGAAACGCTAATTGAGTACAATGTGAAGCACTCGCGGTGAATGAGTAACGCATTTCCAGTGACGCTATTCGGCGGAACTGGCTTCTTTCTATATATTTCGAGATTCGGACCATTTCATCCGGACAATAAATAAGATTTGCGCGGAGGTCATATTTACCTGCATGGAATATACGGCCGCCATTAATATCACTGATGCGTCTGATGCTGAACATCTTAATTTAGTGAAGTGTGCAGAAGAAATCATTTACCAAGTGCCGTATCTTAACCGAAGTTACAGAAGGAGCTATCTGCGGACTAAACATGGACTATTTCGCAAACATATTATTAAGAAAATGAGTGGATAGCTACGTCCTCTGGTAAAAGAGAACTGCCGCGGACAAATCCGCAAAGAAATTCAACACGGATTATAATTGGTTTAAATATAACATGAATTAGAATTCAGAAAGATTTATATGATTTTATTTGGTCTACCTTTAGCTTTATATTCGATTTTTGAACGTCGTCAATTATCGGCTCTGGTTGTGTTCATGTGTAAAGGCCGGTGACAAGCGCGTGTGCGCGCGGACTACTACACGCACTGAAATATCGAGCTAAGTTGTACTTCGTCGAGCGGTGATAGTAGATAAAAGGCCGACTCAGGCAGATGGTTTGTGACCAGAAGGCACTGTAATGCGAGTTTGGAGATCAAGGTAACACGGCCGTCCGAATTAAACGCAAGTTATTAATCGCGTTCTCTTTAAAGCAATGTACTTCAAAGTATCTCTTCGCTTATTGCATCATTCAGCTTATAATATTTCAGTACAACGTAGAATGGGGCAGGCCAAATGCCTGGAGAATAGCTCTTCTGGTATTTCTTGCCGTGTCCTTCATGTGGAATTCGTACAAACTGTTTATTGGTTCTCGCTCGGGTTCCTTCTGGGAGGAGCATTACATGAGTGATACTAATGCAACGGATACACGAGCGAATGTGTCTGCATCATGGAAGCAGACGGTTCGTATTTGAAGTACGAAATGACATCAAAGTTGGACACAGAAACGCTAATTGAGTACAATGTGAAGCACTCGCGGTGAATGAGTAAAGCATTTCCAGTGACGCTATTCGGCGGAACTGGCTTCTTTCTATATATTTCGAGATTCGGACCATTTCATCCGGACAATAAATAAGATTTGCGCGGAGGTCATATTTACCTGCATGGAATATACGGCCGCCATTAATATCACTGATGCGTCTGATGCTGAACATCTTAATTTAGTGAAGTGTGCAGAAGAAATCATTTACCAAGTGCCGTATCTTAACCGAAGTTACAGAAGGAGCTATCTGCGGACTAAACATAGACTATTTCGCAAACATATTATTAAGAAAATGAGTGGATAGCTACGTCCTCTGGTAAAGGAGAACTGCTGCGGACAAATTTGCAAAGAAATTCAACACCGATTACAACTGGTTTAAATATAACATGAATTAGAATTCAGAAAGATTTATATGATTTTATTTGGTCTACCTTTAGCTTTATATTCGATTTTTGAACGTCGTCAATTATCGGTTCTGGTTGTGTTCTTGTGTAAAGGCCGGTGGCAAGCGCGTGTGCGCGCGGACTACGACACGCACTGAAATATCGAGCTAAGTTGTACTTCGTCGAGCGGTGATAGTAGATAAAAGGCCGCCTCAGGCAGATGGTTTGTGACCAGAAGGCACTGTAATGCGAGTTTGGAGATCAAGGTAACACGGCCGTCCGAATTAAACGCAAGTTATTAATCGCGTTCTCTTTAAAGCAATGTACTTCAAAGTATCTCTTCGCTTATTGCATCATTCAGCTTATAATATTTCGGTACAACGTAGAACGGGGCAGTCCAAATGCCTGGAGAATAGCTCTTCTGGTATTTCTTGCCGTGTCCTTCATGTGGAATTCGTACAAACTGTTTATTAGTTCTTGCTCGGGTTCCTTCTGGGAGGAGCATTACATGAGTGATGCTAATGCAACGGATACACGAGCGAATGTGTCTGCATCATGGAAGCAGACGGTTCGTATTTGAAGTACGAAATGACATCAAAGTTGGACACAGAAACGCTAATTGAGTACAATGTGAAGCACTCGCGGTGAATGAGTAACGCATTTCCAGTGACGCTATTCGGCGGAACTGGCTTCTTTCTATATATTTCGAGATTCGGACCATTTCATCCGGACAATAAATAAGATTTGCTCGGAGGTCATATTTACCTGCATGGAATATACGGCCGCCATTAATATCACTGATGCGTCTGATGCTGAACATCTTAATTTAGTGAAGTGTGCAGAAGAAATCATTTACCAAGTGCCGTATCTTAACCGAAGTTACAGAAGGAGCTATCTGCGGACTAAACATGGACTATTTCGCAAACATATTATTAAGAAAATGAGTGGATAGCTACGTCCTCTGGTAAAAGAGAACTGCCGCGGACAAATCCGCAAAGAAATTCAACACGGATTATAATTGGTTTAAATATAACATGAATTAGAATTCAGAAAGATTTATATGATTTTATTTGGTCTACCTTTAGCTTTATATTCGATTTTTGAACGTCGTCAATTATCGGCTCTGGTTGTGTTCATGTGTAAAGGCCGGTGACAAGCGCGTGTGCGCGCGGACTACTACACGCACTGAAATATCGAGCTAAGTTGTACTTCGTCGAGCGGTGATAGTAGATAAAAGGCCGACTCAGGCAGATGGTTTGTGACCAGAAGGCACTGTAATGCGAGTTTGGAGATCAAGGTAACACGGCCGTCCGAATTAAACGCAAGTTATTAATCGCGTTCTCTTTAAAGCAATGTACTTCAAAGTATCTCTTCGCTTATTGCATCATTCAGCTTATAATATTTCGGTACAACGTAGAACGGGGCAGTCCAAATGCCTGGAGAATAGCTCTTCTGCTATTTCTTGCCGTGTCCTTCATGTGGAATTCGTACAAACTGTTTATTAGTTCTTGCTCGGGTTCCTTCTGGGAGGAGCATTACATGAGTGATGCTAATGCAACGGATACACGAGCGAATGTGTCTGCATCATGGAAGCAGACGGTTCGTATTTGAAGTACGAAATGACATCAAAGTTGGACACAGAAACGCTAATTGAGTACAATGTGAAGCACTCGCGGTGAATGAGTAACGCATTTCCAGTGACGCTATTCGGCGGAACTGGCTTCTTTCTATATATTTCGAGATTCGGACCATTTCATCCGGACAATAAATAAGATTTGCGCGGAGGTCATATTTACCTGCATGGAATATACGGCCGCCATTAATATCACTGATGCGTCTGATGCTGAACATCTTAATTTAGTGAAGTGTGCAGAAGAAATCATTTACCAAGTGCCGTATCTTAACCGAAGTTACAGAAGGAGCTATCTGCGGACTAAACATAGACTATTTCGCAAACATATTATTAAGAAAATGAGTGGATAGCTACGTCCTCTGGTAAAGGAGAACTGCTGCGGACAAATCCGCAAAGAAATTCAACACCGATTATAACTGGTTTAAATATAACATGAATTAGAATTCAGAAAGATTTATATGATTTTATTTGGTCTACCTTTAGCTTTATATTCGATTTTTGAACGTCGTCAATTATCGGCTCTGGTTGTGTTCTTGGGTAAAGGCCGGTGGCAGGCGCGTGTGCGCGCGGACTACGGCACGCACAGAAATATCGAGCTATGTTGTACCTCATCGAGCGGTGATAGTAGATAAAAGGCCGCCTCAGGCAGATGGTTTGTGACAAGAAGGGACTGTAATGCGAGTTTGGAGATCAAGGTAACACGGCCGTCCGAATTAAACGCAAGTTATTAATCGCGTTCTCTTTAAAGCAATGTACTTCAAAGTATCTCTTCGCTTATTGCATCATTCAGCTTATAATATTTCGGTACAACGTAGAACGGGGCAGGCCAAATGCCTGGAGAATAGCTCTTCTGGTATTTCTTGCCGTGTCCTTCATGTGGAATTCGTACAAACTGTTTATTGGTTCTTGCTCGGGTTCCTTCTGGGAGGAGCATTACATCAGTGATACTAATGCAACGGATACACGAGCGAATGTGTCTGCATCATGGAAGCAGACGGTTCGTATTTGAAGTACGAAATGACATCAAAGTTGGACACAGAAACGCTAATTGAGTACAATGTGAAGCACTCGCGGTGAATGAGTAACGCATTTCCAGTGACGCTATTCGGCGGAACTGGCTTCTTTCTATATATTTCGAGATTCGGACCATTTCATCCGGACAATAAATAAGATTTGCGCGGAGGTCATATTTACCTGCATGGAATATACGGCCGCCATTAATATCACTGATGCGTCTGATGCTGAACATCTTAATTTAGTGAAGTGTGCAGAAGAAATCATTTACCAAGTGCCGTATCTTAACCGAAGTTACAGAAGGAGCTATCTGCGGACTAAACATAGACTATTTCGCAAACATATTATTAAGAAAATGAGTGGATAGCTACGTCCTCTGGTAAAGGAGAACTGCTGCGGACAAATCCGCAAAGAAATTCAACACCGATTATAACTGGTTTAAATATAACATGAATTAGAATTCAGGAAGATTTATATGATTTTATTTGGTCTACCTTTAGCTTTATATTCGATTTTTGAACGTCGTCAATTATCGGTTCTGGTTGTGTTCTTGTGTAAAGGCCGGTGGCAAGCGCGTGTGCGCGCGGACTACGACACGCACTGAAATATCTAGCTAAGTTGTACTTCGTCGAGCGGTGATAGTAGATAAAAGGCCGCCTCAGGCAGATGGTTTGTGACCAGAAGGCACTGTAATGCGAGTTTGGAGATCAAGGTAACACGGCCGTCCGAATTAAACGCAAGTTATTAATCGCGTTCTCTTTAAAGCAATGTACTTCAAAGTATCTCTTCGCTTATTGCATCATTCAGCTTATAATATTTCGGTACAACGTAGAACGGGGCAGGCCAAATGCCTGGAGAATAGCTCTTCTGGTATTTCTTGCCGTGTCCTTCATGTGGAATTCGTACAAACTGTTTATTGGTTCTTGCTCGGGTTCCTTCTGGGAGGAGCATTACATGAGTGATGCTAATGCAACGGATACACGAGCGAATGTGTCTGCATCATGGAAGCAGACGGTTCGTATTTGAAGTACGAAATGACATCAATGTTGGACACAGAAACGCTAATTGAGTACAATGTGAAGCACTCGCGGTGAATGAGTAACGCATTTCCAGTGACGCTATTCGGCGGAACTGGCTTCTTTCTATATATTTCGAGATTCGGACCATTTCATCCGGACAATAAATAAGATTTGCGCGGAGGTCATATTTACCTGCATGGAATATACGGCCGCCATTAATATCACTGATGCGTCTGATGCTGAACATCTTAATTTAGTGAAGTGTGCAGAAGAAATCATTTACCAAGTGCCGTATCTTAACCGAAGTTACAGAAGGAGCTATCTGCGGACTAAACATGGACTATTTCGCAAACATATTATTAAGAAAATGAGTGGATAGCTACGTCCTCTGGTAAAAGAGAACTGCCGCGGACAAATCCGCAAAGAAATTCAACACGGATTATAATTGGTTTAAATATAACATGAATTAGAATTCAGAAAGATTTATATGATTTTATTTGGTCTACCTTTAGCTTTATATTCGATTTTTGAACGTCGTCAATTATCGGCTCTGGTTGTGTTCATGTGTAAAGGCCGGTGACAAGCGCGTGTGCGCGCGGACTACTACACGCACTGAAATATCGAGCTAAGTTGTACTTCGTCGAGCGGTGATAGTAGATAAAAGGCCGACTCAGGCAGATGGTTTGTGACCAGAAGGCACTGTAATGCGAGTTTGGAGATCAAGGTAACACGGCCGTCCGAATTAAACGCAAGTTATTAATCGCGTTCTCTTTAAAGCAATGTACTTCAAAGTATCTCTTCGCTTATTGCATCATTCAGCTTATAATATTTCAGTACAACGTAGAATGGGGCAGGCCAAATGCCTGGAGAATAGCTCTTCTGGTATTTCTTGCCGTGTCCTTCATGTGGAATTCGTACAAACTGTTTATTGGTTCTCGCTCGGGTTCCTTCTGGGAGGAGCATTACATGAGTGATACTAATGCAACGGATACACGAGCGAATGTGTCTGCATCATGGAAGCAGACGGTTCGTATTTGAAGTACGAAATGACATCAAAGTTGGACACAGAAACGCTAATTGAGTACAATGTGAAGCACTCGCGGTGAATGAGTAAAGCATTTCCAGTGACGCTATTCGGCGGAACTGGCTTCTTTCTATATATTTCGAGATTCGGACCATTTCATCCGGACAATAAATAAGATTTGCGCGGAGGTCATATTTACCTGCATGGAATATACGGCCGCCATTAATATCACTGATGCGTCTGATGCTGAACATCTTAATTTAGTGAAGTGTGCAGAAGAAATCATTTACCAAGTGCCGTATCTTAACCGAAGTTACAGAAGGAGCTATCTGCGGACTAAACATAGACTATTTCGCAAACATATTATTAAGAAAATGAGTGGATAGCTACGTCCTCTGGTAAAGGAGAACTGCTGCGGACAAATCCGCAAAGAAATTCAACACCGATTATAACTGGTTTAAATATAACATGAATTAGAATTCAGAAAGATTTATATGATTTTATTTGGTCTACCTTTAGCTTTATATTCGATTTTTGAACGTCGTCAATTATCGGTTCTGGTTGTGTTCTTGTGTAAAGGCCGGTGGCAAGCGCGTGTGCGCGCGGACTACGACACGCACTGAAATATCGAGCTAAGTTGTACTTCGTCGAGCGGTGATAGTAGATAAAAGGCCGCCTCAGGCAGATGGTTTGTGACCAGAAGGCACTGTAATGCGAGTTTGGAGATCAAGGTAACACGGCCGTCCGAATTAAACGCAAGTTATTAATCGCGTTCTCTTTAAAGCAATGTACTTCAAAGTATCTCTTCGCTTATTGCATCATTCAGCTTATAATATTTCGGTACAACGTAGAACGGGGCAGTCCAAATGCCTGGAGAATAGCTCTTCTGGTATTTCTTGCCGTGTCCTTCATGTGGAATTCGTACAAACTGTTTATTAGTTCTTGCTCGGGTTCCTTCTGGGAGGAGCATTACATGAGTGATGCTAATGCAACGGATACACGAGCGAATGTGTCTGCATCATGGAAGCAGACGGTTCGTATTTGAAGTACGAAATGACATCAAAGTTGGACACAGAAACGCTAATTGAGTACAATGTGAAGCACTCGCGGTGAATGAGTAACGCATTTCCAGTGACGCTATTCGGCGGAACTGGCTTCTTTCTATATATTTCGAGATTCGGACCATTTCATCCGGACAATAAATAAGATTTGCTCGGAGGTCATATTTACCTGCATGGAATATACGGCCGCCATTAATATCACTGATGCGTCTGATGCTGAACATCTTAATTTAGTGAAGTGTGCAGAAGAAATCATTTACCAAGTGCCGTATCTTAACCGAAGTTACAGAAGGAGCTATCTGCGGACTAAACATGGACTATTTCGCAAACATATTATTAAGAAAATGAGTGGATAGCTACGTCCTCTGGTAAAAGAGAACTGCCGCGGACAAATCCGCAAAGAAATTCAACACGGATTATAATTGGTTTAAATATAACATGAATTAGAATTCAGAAAGATTTATATGATTTTATTTGGTCTACCTTTAGCTTTATATTCGATTTTTGAACGTCGTCAATTATCGGCTCTGGTTGTGTTCATGTGTAAAGGCCGGTGACAAGCGCGTGTGCGCGCGGACTACTACACGCACTGAAATATCGAGCTAAGTTGTACTTCGTCGAGCGGTGATAGTAGATAAAAGGCCGACTCAGGCAGATGGTTTGTGACCAGAAGGCACTGTAATGCGAGTTTGGAGATCAAGGTAACACGGCCGTCCGAATTAAACGCAAGTTATTAATCGCGTTCTCTTTAAAGCAATGTACTTCAAAGTATCTCTTCGCTTATTGCATCATTCAGCTTATAATATTTCGGTACAACGTAGAACGGGGCAGTCCAAATGCCTGGAGAATAGCTCTTCTGCTATTTCTTGCCGTGTCCTTCATGTGGAATTCGTACAAACTGTTTATTAGTTCTTGCTCGGGTTCCTTCTGGGAGGAGCATTACATGAGTGATGCTAATGCAACGGATACACGAGCGAATGTGTCTGCATCATGGAAGCAGACGGTTCGTATTTGAAGTACGAAATGACATCAAAGTTGGACACAGAAACGCTAATTGAGTACAATGTGAAGCACTCGCGGTGAATGAGTAACGCATTTCCAGTGACGCTATTCGGCGGAACTGGCTTCTTTCTATATATTTCGAGATTCGGACCATTTCATCCGGACAATAAATAAGATTTGCGCGGAGGTCATATTTACCTGCATGGAATATACGGCCGCCATTAATATCACTGATGCGTCTGATGCTGAACATCTTAATTTAGTGAAGTGTGCAGAAGAAATCATTTACCAAGTGCCGTATCTTAACCGAAGTTACAGAAGGAGCTATCTGCGGACTAAACATAGACTATTTCGCAAACATATTATTAAGAAAATGAGTGGATAGCTACGTCCTCTGGTAAAGGAGAACTGCTGCGGACAAATCCGCAAAGAAATTCAACACCGATTATAACTGGTTTAAATATAACATGAATTAGAATTCAGAAAGATTTATATGATTTTATTTGGTCTACCTTTAGCTTTATATTCGATTTTTGAACGTCGTCAATTATCGGCTCTGGTTGTGTTCTTGGGTAAAGGCCGGTGGCAGGCGCGTGTGCGCGCGGACTACGGCACGCACAGAAATATCGAGCTATGTTGTACCTCATCGAGCGGTGATAGTAGATAAAAGGCCGCCTCAGGCAGATGGTTTGTGACAAGAAGGGACTGTAATGCGAGTTTGGAGATCAAGGTAACACGGCCGTCCGAATTAAACGCAAGTTATTAATCGCGTTCTCTTTAAAGCAATGTACTTCAAAGTATCTCTTCGCTTATTGCATCATTCAGCTTATAATATTTCGGTACAACGTAGAACGGGGCAGGCCAAATGCCTGGAGAATAGCTCTTCTGGTATTTCTTGCCGTGTCCTTCATGTGGAATTCGTACAAACTGTTTATTGGTTCTTGCTCGGGTTCCTTCTGGGAGGAGCATTACATCAGTGATACTAATGCAACGGATACACGAGCGAATGTGTCTGCATCATGGAAGCAGACGGTTCGTATTTGAAGTACGAAATGACATCAAAGTTGGACACAGAAACGCTAATTGAGTACAATGTGAAGCACTCGCGGTGAATGAGTAAAGCATTTCCAGTGACGCTATTCGGCGGAACTGGCTTCTTTCTATATATTTCGAGATTCGGACCATTTCATCCGGACAATAAATAAGATTTGCGCGGAGGTCATATTTACCTGCATGGAATATACGGCCGCCATTAATATCACTGATGCGTCTGATGCTGAACATCTTAATTTAGTGAAGTGTGCAGAAGAAATCATTTACCAAGTGCCGTATCTTAACCGAAGTTACAGAAGGAGCTATCTGCGGACTAAACATAGACTATTTCGCAAACATATTATTAAGAAAATGAGTGGATAGCTACGTCCTCTGGTAAAAGAGAACTGCTGCGGACAAATCCGCAAAGAAATTCAACACCGATTATAACTGGTTTAAATATAACATGAATTAGAATTCAGGAAGATTTATATGATTTTATTTGGTCTACCTTTAGCTTTATATTCGATTTTTGAACGTCGTCAATTATCGGTTCTGGTTGTGTTCTTGTGTAAAGGCCGGTGGCAAGCGCGTGTGCGCGCGGACTACGACACGCACTGAAATATCTAGCTAAGTTGTACTTCGTCGAGCGGTGATAGTAGATAAAAGGCCGCCTCAGGCAGATGGTTTGTGACCAGAAGGCACTGTAATGCGAGTTTGGAGATCAAGGTAACACGGCCGTCCGAATTAAACGCAAGTTATTAATCGCGTTCTCTTTAAAGCAATGTACTTCAAAGTATCTCTTCGCTTATTGCATCATTCAGCTTATAATATTTCGGTACAACGTAGAACGGGGCAGGCCAAATGCCTGGAGAATAGCTCTTCTGGTATTTCTTGCCGTGTCCTTCATGTGGAATTCGTACAAACTGTTTATTGGTTCTTGCTCGGGTTCCTTCTGGGAGGAGCATTACATGAGTGATGCTAATGCAACGGATACACGAGCGAATGTGTCTGCATCATGGAAGCAGACGGTTCGTATTTGAAGTACGAAATGACATCAATGTTGGACACAGAAACGCTAATTGAGTACAATGTGAAGCACTCGCGGTGAATGAGTAACGCATTTCCAGTGACGCTATTCGGCGGAACTGGCTTCTTTCTATATATTTCGAGATTCGGACCATTTCATCCGGACAATAAATAAGATTTGCGCGGAGGTCATATTTACCTGCATGGAATATACGGCCGCCATTAATATCACTGATGCGTCTGATGCTGAACATCTTAATTTAGTGAAGTGTGCAGAAGAAATCATTTACCAAGTGCCGTATCTTAACCGAAGTTACAGAAGGAGCTATCTGCGGACTAAACATGGACTATTTCGCAAACATATTATTAAGAAAATGAGTGGATAGCTACGTCCTCTGGTAAAAGAGAACTGCCGCGGACAAATCCGCAAAGAAATTCAACACGGATTATAATTGGTTTAAATATAACATGAATTAGAATTCAGAAAGATTTATATGATTTTATTTGGTCTACCTTTAGCTTTATATTCGATTTTTGAACGTCGTCAATTATCGGCTCTGGTTGTGTTCATGTGTAAAGGCCGGTGACAAGCGCGTGTGCGCGCGGACTACTACACGCACTGAAATATCGAGCTAAGTTGTACTACGTCGAGCGGTGATAGTAGATAAAAGGCCGACTCAGGCAGATGGTTTGTGACCAGAAGGCACTGTAATGCGAGTTTGGAGATCAAGGTAACACGGCCGTCCGAATTAAACGCAAGTTATTAATCGCGTTCTCTTTAAAGCAATGTACTTCAAAGTATCTCTTCGCTTATTGCATCATTCAGCTTATAATATTTCAGTACAACGTAGAATGGGGCAGGCCAAATGCCTGGAGAATAGCTCTTCTGGTATTTCTTGCCGTGTCCTTCATGTGGAATTCGTACAAACTGTTTATTGGTTCTCGCTCGGGTTCCTTCTGGGAGGAGCATTACATGAGTGATACTAATGCAACGGATACACGAGCGAATGTGTCTGCATCATGGAAGCAGACGGTTCGTATTTGAAGTACGAAATGACATCAAAGTTGGACACAGAAACGCTAATTGAGTACAATGTGAAGCACTCGCGGTGAATGAGTAAAGCATTTCCAGTGACGCTATTCGGCGGAACTGGCTTCTTTCTATATATTTCGAGATTCGGACCATTTCATCCGGACAATAAATAAGATTTGCGCGGAGGTCATATTTACCTGCATGGAATATACGGCCGCCATTAATATCACTGATGCGTCTGATGCTGAACATCTTAATTTAGTGAAGTGTGCAGAAGAAATCATTTACCAAGTGCCGTATCTTAACCGAAGTTACAGAAGGAGCTATCTGCGGACTAAACATAGACTATTTCGCAAACATATTATTAAGAAAATGAGTGGATAGCTACGTCCTCTGGTAAAGGAGAACTGCTGCGGACAAATCCGCAAAGAAATTCAACACCGATTATAACTGGTTTAAATATAACATGAATTAGAATTCAGAAAGATTTATATGATTTTATTTGGTCTACCTTTAGCTTTATATTCGATTTTTGAACGTCGTCAATTATCGGTTCTGGTTGTGTTCTTGTGTAAAGGCCGGTGGCAAGCGCGTGTGCGCGCGGACTACGACACGCACTGAAATATCGAGCTAAGTTGTACTTCGTCGAGCGGTGATAGTAGATAAAAGGCCGCCTCAGGCAGATGGTTTGTGACCAGAAGGCACTGTAATGCGAGTTTGGAGATCAAGGTAACACGGCCGTCCGAATTAAACGCAAGTTATTAATCGCGTTCTCTTTAAAGCAATGTACTTCAAAGTATCTCTTCGCTTATTGCATCATTCAGCTTATAATATTTCGGTACAACGTAGAACGGGGCAGTCCAAATGCCTGGAGAATAGCTCTTCTGGTATTTCTTGCCGTGTCCTTCATGTGGAATTCGTACAAACTGTTTATTAGTTCTTGCTCGGGTTCCTTCTGGGAGGATCATTACATGAGTGATGCTAATGCAACGGATACACGAGCGAATGTGTCTGCATCATGGAAGCAGACGGTTCGTATTTGAAGTACGAAATGACATCAAAGTTGGACACAGAAACGCTAATTGAGTACAATGTGAAGCACTCGCGGTGAATGAGTAACGCATTTCCAGTGACGCTATTCGGCGGAACTGGCTTCTTTCTATATATTTCGAGATTCGGACCATTTCATCCGGACAATAAATAAGATTTGCTCGGAGGTCATATTTACCTGCATGGAATATACGGCCGCCATTAATATCACTGATGCGTCTGATGCTGAACATCTTAATTTAGTGAAGTGTGCAGAAGAAATCATTTACCAAGTGCCGTATCTTAACCGAAGTTACAGAAGGAGCTATCTGCGGACTAAACATGGACTATTTCGCAAACATATTATTAAGAAAATGAGTGGATAGCTACGTCCTCTGGTAAAAGAGAACTGCCGCGGACAAATCCGCAAAGAAATTCAACACGGATTATAATTGGTTTAAATATAACATGAATTAGAATTCAGAAAGATTTATATGATTTTATTTGGTCTACCTTTAGCTTTATATTCGATTTTTGAACGTCGTCAATTATCGGCTCTGGTTGTGTTCATGTGTAAAGGCCGGTGACAAGCGCGTGTGCGCGCGGACTACTACACGCACTGAAATATCGAGCTAAGTTGTACTTCGTCGAGCGGTGATAGTAGATAAAAGGCCGACTCAGGCAGATGGTTTGTGACCAGAAGGCACTGTAATGCGAGTTTGGAGATCAAGGTAACACGGCCGTCCGAATTAAACGCAAGTTATTAATCGCGTTCTCTTTAAAGCAATGTACTTCAAAGTATCTCTTCGCTTATTGCATCATTCAGCTTATAATATTTCGGTACAACGTAGAACGGGGCAGTCCAAATGCCTGGAGAATAGCTCTTCTGCTATTTCTTGCCGTGTCCTTCATGTGGAATTCGTACAAACTGTTTATTAGTTCTTGCTCGGGTTCCTTCTGGGAGGAGCATTACATGAGTGATGCTAATGCAACGGATACACGAGCGAATGTGTCTGCATCATGGAAGCAGACGGTTCGTATTTGAAGTACGAAATGACATCAAAGTTGGACACAGAAACGCTAATTGAGTACAATGTGAAGCACTCGCGGTGAATGAGTAACGCATTTCCAGTGACGCTATTCGGCGGAACTGGCTTCTTTCTATATATTTCGAGATTCGGACCATTTCATCCGGACAATAAATAAGATTTGCGCGGAGGTCATATTTACCTGCATGGAATATACGGCCGCCATTAATATCACTGATGCGTCTGATGCTGAACATCTTAATTTAGTGAAGTGTGCAGAAGAAATCATTTACCAAGTGCCGTATCTTAACCGAAGTTACAGAAGGAGCTATCTGCGGACTAAACATAGACTATTTCGCAAACATATTATTAAGAAAATGAGTGGATAGCTACGTCCTCTGGTAAAGGAGAACTGCTGCGGACAAATCCGCAAAGAAATTCAACACCGATTATAACTGGTTTAAATATAACATGAATTAGAATTCAGAAAGATTTATATGATTTTATTTGGTCTACCTTTAGCTTTATATTCGATTTTTGAACGTCGTCAATTATCGGCTCTGGTTGTGTTCTTGGGTAAAGGCCGGTGGCAGGCGCGTGTGCGCGCGGACTACGGCACGCACAGAAATATCGAGCTATGTTGTACCTCATCGAGCGGTGATAGTAGATAAAAGGCCGCCTCAGGCAGATGGTTTGTGACAAGAAGGGACTGTAATGCGAGTTTGGAGATCAAGGTAACACGGCCGTCCGAATTAAACGCAAGTTATTAATCGCGTTCTCTTTAAAGCAATGTACTTCAAAGTATCTCTTCGCTTATTGCATCATTCAGCTTATAATATTTCGGTACAACGTAGAACGGGGCAGGCCAAATGCCTGGAGAATAGCTCTTCTGGTATTTCTTGCCGTGTCCTTCATGTGGAATTCGTACAAACTGTTTATTGGTTCTTGCTCGGGTTCCTTCTGGGAGGAGCATTACATCAGTGATACTAATGCAACGGATACACGAGCGAATGTGTCTGCATCATGGAAGCAGACGGTTCGTATTTGAAGTACGAAATGACATCAAAGTTGGACACAGAAACGCTAATTGAGTACAATGTGAAGCACTCGCGGTGAATGAGTAACGCATTTCCAGTGACGCTATTCGGCGGAACTGGCTTCTTTCTATATATTTCGAGATTCGGACCATTTCATCCGGACAATAAATAAGATTTGCTCGGAGGTCATATTTACCTGCATGGAATATACGGCCGCCATTAATATCACTGATGCGTCTGATGCTGAACATCTTAATTTAGTGAAGTGTGCAGAAGAAATCATTTACCAAGTGCCGTATCTTAACCGAAGTTACAGAAGGAGCTATCTGCGGACTAAACATGGACTATTTCGCAAACATATTATTAAGAAAATGAGTGGATAGCTACGTCCTCTGGTAAAAGAGAACTGCCGCGGACAAATCCGCAAAGAAATTCAACACGGATTATAATTGGTTTAAATATAACATGAATTAGAATTCAGAAAGATTTATATGATTTTATTTGGTCTACCTTTAGCTTTATATTCGATTTTTGAACGTCGTCAATTATCGGCTCTGGTTGTGTTCATGTGTAAAGGCCGGTGACAAGCGCGTGTGCGCGCGGACTACTACACGCACTGAAATATCGAGCTAAGTTGTACTTCGTCGAGCGGTGATAGTAGATAAAAGGCCGACTCAGGCAGATGGTTTGTGACCAGAAGGCACTGTAATGCGAGTTTGGAGATCAAGGTAACACGGCCGTCCGAATTAAACGCAAGTTATTAATCGCGTTCTCTTTAAAGCAATGTACTTCAAAGTATCTCTTCGCTTATTGCATCATTCAGCTTATAATATTTCGGTACAACGTAGAACGGGGCAGTCCAAATGCCTGGAGAATAGCTCTTCTGCTATTTCTTGCCGTGTCCTTCATGTGGAATTCGTACAAACTGTTTATTAGTTCTTGCTCGGGTTCCTTCTGGGAGGAGCATTACATGAGTGATGCTAATGCAACGGATACACGAGCGAATGTGTCTGCATCATGGAAGCAGACGGTTCGTATTTGAAGTACGAAATGACATCAAAGTTGGACACAGAAACGCTAATTGAGTACAATGTGAAGCACTCGCGGTGAATGAGTAACGCATTTCCAGTGACGCTATTCGGCGGAACTGGCTTCTTTCTATATATTTCGAGATTCGGACCATTTCATCCGGACAATAAATAAGATTTGCGCGGAGGTCATATTTACCTGCATGGAATATACGGCCGCCATTAATATCACTGATGCGTCTGATGCTGAACATCTTAATTTAGTGAAGTGTGCAGAAGAAATCATTTACCAAGTGCCGTATCTTAACCGAAGTTACAGAAGGAGCTATCTGCGGACTAAACATAGACTATTTCGCAAACATATTATTAAGAAAATGAGTGGATAGCTACGTCCTCTGGTAAAGGAGAACTGCTGCGGACAAATCCGCAAAGAAATTCAACACCGATTATAACTGGTTTAAATATAACATGAATTAGAATTCAGAAAGATTTATATGATTTTATTTGGTCTACCTTTAGCTTTATATTCGATTTTTGAACGTCGTCAATTATCGGCTCTGGTTGTGTTCTTGGGTAAAGGCCGGTGGCAGGCGCGTGTGCGCGCGGACTACGGCACGCACAGAAATATCGAGCTATGTTGTACCTCATCGAGCGGTGATAGTAGATAAAAGGCCGCCTCAGGCAGATGGTTTGTGACAAGAAGGGACTGTAATGCGAGTTTGGAGATCAAGGTAACACGGCCGTCCGAATTAAACGCAAGTTATTAATCGCGTTCTCTTTAAAGCAATGTACTTCAAAGTATCTCTTCGCTTATTGCATCATTCAGCTTATAATATTTCGGTACAACGTAGAACGGGGCAGGCCAAATGCCTGGAGAATAGCTCTTCTGGTATTTCTTGCCGTGTCCTTCATGTGGAATTCGTACAAACTGTTTATTGGTTCTTGCTCGGGTTCCTTCTGGGAGGAGCATTACATCAGTGATACTAATGCAACGGATACACGAGCGAATGTGTCTGCATCATGGAAGCAGACGGTTCGTATTTGAAGTACGAAATGACATCAAAGTTGGACACAGAAACGCTAATTGAGTACAATGTGAAGCACTCGCGGTGAATGAGTAACGCATTTCCAGTGACGCTATTCGGCGGAACTGGCTTCTTTCTATATATTTCGAGATTCGGACCATTTCATCCGGACAATAAATAAGATTTGCGCGGAGGTCATATTTACCTGCATGGAATATACGGCCGCCATTAATATCACTGATGCGTCTGATGCTGAACATCTTAATTTAGTGAAGTGTGCAGAAGAAATCATTTACCAAGTGCCGTATCTTAACCGAAGTTACAGAAGGAGCTATCTGCGGACTAAACATAGACTATTTCGCAAACATATTATTAAGAAAATGAGTGGATAGCTACGTCCTCTGGTAAAGGAGAACTGCTGCGGACAAATCCGCAAAGAAATTCAACACCGATTATAACTGGTTTAAATATAACATGAATTAGAATTCAGAAAGATTTATATGATTTTATTTGGTCTACCTTTAGCTTTATATTCGATTTTTGAACGTCGTCAATTATCGGCTCTGGTTGTGTTCTTGGGTAAAGGCCGGTGGCAGGCGCGTGTGCGCGCGGACTACGGCACGCACAGAAATATCGAGCTATGTTGTACCTCATCGAGCGGTGATAGTAGATAAAAGGCCGCCTCAGGCAGATGGTTTGTGACAAGAAGGGACTGTAATGCGAGTTTGGAGATCAAGGTAACACGGCCGTCCGAATTAAACGCAAGTTATTAATCGCGTTCTCTTTAAAGCAATGTACTTCAAAGTATCTCTTCGCTTATTGCATCATTCAGCTTATAATATTTCGGTACAACGTAGAACGGGGCAGGCCAAATGCCTGGAGAATAGCTCTTCTGGTATTTCTTGCCGTGTCCTTCATGTGGAATTCGTACAAACTGTTTATTGGTTCTTGCTCGGGTTCCTTCTGGGAGGAGCATTACATCAGTGATACTAATGCAACGGATACACGAGCGAATGTGTCTGCATCATGGAAGCAGACGGTTCGTATTTGAAGTACGAAATGACATCAAAGTTGGACACAGAAACGCTAATTGAGTACAATGTGAAGCACTCGCGGTGAATGAGTAACGCATTTCCAGTGACGCTATTCGGCGGAACTGGCTTCTTTCTATATATTTCGAGATTCGGACCATTTCATCCGGACAATAAATAAGATTTGCTCGGAGGTCATATTTACCTGCATGGAATATACGGCCGCCATTAATATCACTGATGCGTCTGATGCTGAACATCTTAATTTAGTGAAGTGTGCAGAAGAAATCATTTACCAAGTGCCGTATCTTAACCGAAGTTACAGAAGGAGCTATCTGCGGACTAAACATGGACTATTTCGCAAACATATTATTAAGAAAATGAGTGGATAGCTACGTCCTCTGGTAAAAGAGAACTGCCGCGGACAAATCCGCAAAGAAATTCAACACGGATTATAATTGGTTTAAATATAACATGAATTAGAATTCAGAAAGATTTATATGATTTTATTTGGTCTACCTTTAGCTTTATATTCGATTTTTGAACGTCGTCAATTATCGGCTCTGGTTGTGTTCATGTGTAAAGGCCGGTGACAAGCGCGTGTGCGCGCGGACTACTACACGCACTGAAATATCGAGCTAAGTTATACTTCGTCGAGCGGTGATAGTAGATAAAAGGCCGACTCAGGCAGATGGTTTGTGACCAGAAGGCACTGTAATGCGAGTTTGGAGATCAAGGTAACACGGCCGTCCGAATTAAACGCAAGTTATTAATCGCGTTCTCTTTAAAGCAATGTACTTCAAAGTATCTCTTCGCTTATTGCATCATTCAGCTTATAATATTTCGGTACAACGTAGAACGGGGCAGTCCAAATGCCTGGAGAATAGCTCTTCTGCTATTTCTTGCCGTGTCCTTCATGTGGAATTCGTACAAACTGTTTATTAGTTCTTGCTCGGGTTCCTTCTGGGAGGAGCATTACATGAGTGATGCTAATGCAACGGATACACGAGCGAATGTGTCTGCATCATGGAAGCAGACGGTTCGTATTTGAAGTACGAAATGACATCAAAGTTGGACACAGAAACGCTAATTGAGTACAATGTGAAGCACTCGCGGTGAATGAGTAACGCATTTCCAGTGACGCTATTCGGCGGAACTGGCTTCTTTCTATATATTTCGAGATTCGGACCATTTCATCCGGACAATAAATAAGATTTGCGCGGAGGTCATATTTACCTGCATGGAATATACGGCCGCCATTAATATCACTGATGCGTCTGATGCTGAACATCTTAATTTAGTGAAGTGTGCAGAAGAAATCATTTACCAAGTGCCGTATCTTAACCGAAGTTACAGAAGGAGCTATCTGCGGACTAAACATAGACTATTTCGCAAACATATTATTAAGAAAATGAGTGGATAGCTACGTCCTCTGGTAAAGGAGAACTGCTGCGGACAAATCCGCAAAGAAATTCAACACCGATTATAACTGGTTTAAATATAACATGAATTAGAATTCAGAAAGATTTATATGATTTTATTTGGTCTACCTTTAGCTTTATATTCGATTTTTGAACGTCGTCAATTATCGGCTCTGGTTGTGTTCTTGGGTAAAGGCCGGTGGCAGGCGCGTGTGCGCGCGGACTACGGCACGCACAGAAATATCGAGCTATGTTGTACCTCATCGAGCGGTGATAGTAGATAAAAGGCCGCCTCAGGCAGATGGTTTGTGACAAGAAGGGACTGTAATGCGAGTTTGGAGATCAAGGTAACACGGCCGTCCGAATTAAACGCAAGTTATTAATCGCGTTCTCTTTAAAGCAATGTACTTCAAAGTATCTCTTCGCTTATTGCATCATTCAGCTTATAATATTTCGGTACAACGTAGAACGGGGCAGGCCAAATGCCTGGAGAATAGCTCTTCTGGTATTTCTTGCCGTGTCCTTCATGTGGAATTCGTACAAACTGTTTATTGGTTCTTGCTCGGGTTCCTTCTGGGAGGAGCATTACATCAGTGATACTAATGCAACGGATACACGAGCGAATGTGTCTGCATCATGGAAGCAGACGGTTCGTATTTGAAGTACGAAATGACATCAAAGTTGGACACAGAAACGCTAATTGAGTACAATGTGAAGCACTCGCGGTGAATGAGTAAAGCATTTCCAGTGACGCTATTCGGCGGAACTGGCTTCTTTCTATATATTTCGAGATTCGGACCATTTCATCCGGACAATAAATAAGATTTGCGCGGAGGTCATATTTACCTGCATGGAATATACGGCCGCCATTAATATCACTGATGCGTCTGATGCTGAACATCTTAATTTAGTGAAGTGTGCAGAAGAAATCATTTACCAAGTGCCGTATCTTAACCGAAGTTACAGAAGGAGCTATCTGCGGACTAAACATAGACTATTTCGCAAACATATTATTAAGAAAATGAGTGGATAGCTACGTCCTCTGGTAAAGGAGAACTGCTGCGGACAAATCCGCAAAGAAATTCAACACCGATTATAACTGGTTTAAATATAACATGAATTAGAATTCAGAAAGATTTATATGATTTTATTTGGTCTACCTTTAGCTTTATATTCGATTTTTGAACGTCGTCAATTATCGGCTCTGGTTGTGTTCTTGGGTAAAGGCCGGTGGCAGGCGCGTGTGCGCGCGGACTACGGCACGCACAGAAATATCGAGCTATGTTGTACCTCATCGAGCGGTGATAGTAGATAAAAGGCCGCCTCAGGCAGATGGTTTGTGACAAGAAGGGACTGTAATGCGAGTTTGGAGATCAAGGTAACACGGCCGTCCGAATTAAACGCAAGTTATTAATCGCGTTCTCTTTAAAGCAATGTACTTCAAAGTATCTCTTCGCTTATTGCATCATTCAGCTTATAATATTTCGGTACAACGTAGAACGGGGCAGGCCAAATGCCTGGAGAATAGCTCTTCTGGTATTTCTTGCCGTGTCCTTCATGTGGAATTCGTACAAACTGTTTATTGGTTCTCGCTCGGGTTGCTTCTGGGAGGAGCATTACATGAGTGATGCTAATGCAACGGATACACGAGCGAATGTGTCTGCATCATGGAAGCAGACGGTTCGTATTTGAAGTACGAAATGACATCTAAGTTGGACACAGAAACGCTAATTGAATAAAATGTGAAGCACTCGCGGTGAATGAGTAACGGATTTCCAGTGACGCTATTCGGCGGAACTGGCTTCTTTCTATATATTTCGAGATTCGGACCATTTCATCCGGACAATAAATAAGATTTGCGCGGAGGTCATATTTACCTGCATGGAATATACGGCCGCCATTAATATCACTGATACGTCTGATGCTGAACATCTTAATTTAGTGAAGTGTGCAGAAGAAATCATTTACCAAGTGCCGTATCTTTACTGAAGTTACAGAAGGAGCTATATGCGGACTAAACATAAACTATTTCGCAAACATATTATTAAGAAAATGAGTGGATAGCTACGTCCTCTGGTAAAAGAGAACTGCCACGGACAAATCCGCAAAGAAATTCAACACGGATTATAACTGGTTTAAATATAACATGAATTAGAATTCAGAAAGATTTATATGATTTTATTTGGTCTACCTTTAGCTTTATATTCGATTTTTGAACGTCGTCAATTATCGGTTCTGGTTGTGTTCTTGTGTAAAGGCCGGTGGCAAGCGCGTGTGCGCGCGGACTACGACACGCACTGAAATATCGAGCTATGTTGTACTTCATCGAGCGGTGATAGTAGATAAAAGGCCGCCTCAGGCAGATGGTTTGTGACAAGAAGGCACTGTTATGCGAGTTTAGAGATCAAGGTAACACGGCCGTCCAAATTAAACGCAAGTTATTAATCGCGTTCTCTTTAAAGCAATGTACTTCAAAGTATCTCTTCGCTTATTGCATCATTCAGCTTATAATATTTCGGTACAACGTAGAACGGGGCAGGCCAAATGCCTGCAGAATAGCTCTTCTGCTATTTCTTGCCGTGTCCTTCATGTGGAATTCGTACAAACTGTTTATTGGTTCTCGCTCGGGTTCCTTCTGAGAAGACCATTACATGGGTGATGCTAATGCAACGGATACACGAGCGAATGTGTCTGCATCATGGAAGCAGACGGTTCGTATTTAAAGTACGAAATGACATCAAATTTGGACACAGAAACGCTAATTGAGTACAATGTGAAGCACTCGCGGCGAATGAGTAACGCATTTCCAGTGACGATATTCGGCGGAACTGGCTTCTTTCTATATATTTCGAGATTCGGACCATTTCATCCGGACAATAAATAAGATTTGTGCGGAGGTCATATTTACCTGCATGGAATATACGGCCGCCATTAATATCACTGATGCGTCTGATGCTGAACATCTTAATTTAGTGAAGTGTGCAGAAGAAATCATTTACCAAGTGCCGTATCTTTACCGAAGTTACAGTAGGAGCTATCTGCGGACTAAACATAGACTATTTCGCAAACATATTATTAAGAAAATGAGTGGATAGCTACGTCCTCCGGTATAGGAGAACTGCTGCAGACAAATCCGCAAAGAAATTCAAAACGGATTATAACTGGTTTAAATATAACATGAATTAGAATTCAGAAAGATTTATATGATTTTATTTGGTCTACCTTTAGCTTTATATTCGATTTTTGAACGTCGTCAATTATCGGTTCTGGTTGTGTTCTTGTGTAAAGGCCGGTGGCAAGCGCGTGTGCGCGCGGACTACGACACGCACTGAAATATCGAGCTATGTTGTACTTCATCGAGCGGTGATAGTAGATAAAAGGCCGCCTCAGGCAGATGGTTTGTGACAAGAAGGCACTGTTATGCGAGTTTAGAGATCAAGGTAACACGGCCGTCCAAATTAAACGCAAGTTATTAATCGCGTTCTCTTTAAAGCAATGTACTTCAAAGTATCTCTTCGCTTATTGCATCATTCAGCTTATAATATTTCGGTACAACGTAGAACGGGGCAAGCCAAATGCCTGCAGAATAGCTCTTCTGGTATTTCTTGCCGTGTCCTTCATGTGGAATTCGTACAAACTGTTTATTGGTTCTCGCTCGGGTTCCTTCTGAGAAGACCATTACATGAGTGATGCTAATGCAACGGATACACGAGCGAATGTGTCTGCATCATGGAAGCAGACGGTTCGTATTTAAAGTACGAAATGACATCAAATTTGGACACAGAAACGCTAATTGAGTACAATGTGAAGCACTCGCGGCGAATGAGTAACGCATTTCCAGTGACGATATTCGGCGGAACTGGCTTCTTTCTATATATTTCGAGATTCGGACCATTTCATCCGGACAATAAATAAGATTTGTGCGGAGGTCATATTTACCTGCATGGAATATACGGCCGCCATTAATATCACTGATGCGTCTGATGCTGAACATCTTAATTTAGTGAAGTGTGCAGAAGAAATCATTTACCAAGTGCCGTATCTTTACCGAAGTTACAGTAGGAGCTATCTGCGGACTAAACATAGACTATTTCGCAAACATATTATTAAGAAAATGAGTGGATAGCTACGTCCTCCGGTATAGGAGAACTGCTGCAGACAAATCCGCAAAGAAATTCAACACGGATTATAACTGGTTTAAATATAACATGAATTAGAATTCAGAAAGATTTATATGATTTTATATGGTCTACCTTTAGCTTTATATTCGATTTTTGAACGTCGTCAATTATCGGTTCTGGTTGTGTTCTCGGGTAAAGGCCGGTGGCAGGCGCGTGTGCGCGCGGACTACGGCACGCACAGAAATATCGAGCTATGTTGTACTTCATCGAGCGGTGATAGTAGATAAAAGGCCGCCTCAGGCAGATGGTTTGTGTCAAGAAGGCACTGTTATGCGAGTATGGAGATCAAGGTAACACGGCCGTCCGAATTAAACGCAAGTTATTAATCGCGTTCTCTTTAAAGCAATGTACTTCAAAGTATCTCTTCGCTTATTGCATCATTCAGCTTATAATATTTCGGTACAACGTAGAATGGGGTAGGCCAAATGCCTGGAGAATAGCTCTTCTGGTATATCTTGCCGTATCCTTCATGTGGAATTCGTACAAACTGTTTATTGGTTCTCGCTCGGGTTCCTTCTGGGAGGAGCATTACATGAGTGATGCTAATGCAACGGATACACGAGCGAATGTGTCTGCATCATGGAAGCAGACGGTTCGTATTTAAAGTACGAAATGACATCAAATTTGGACACAGACACGCTAATTGAGTACAATGTGAAGCACTCGCGGCGAATGTGTAACGCATTTCCAGTGACGATATTCGGCGGAACTGGCTTCTTTCTATATATTTCGAGATTCGGACCATTTCATCCGGACAATAAATAAGATTTGCGCGGAGGTCATATTTACCTGCATGGAATATACGGCCGCCATTAATATCACTGATGCGTCTGATGCTGAACATCTTAATTTAGTGAAGTGTGCAGAAGAAATCATTTACCAAGTGCCGCATCTTAACCGAAGTTACAGAAGGAGCTATCTGCGGACTAAACATAGACTATTTCGAAAACATATTATTAAGAAAATGATTGGATAGCTACGTCCTCCGGTATAGGAGAACTGCTGCAGACAAATCCGCAAAGAAATTCAACACGGATTATAACTGGTTTAAATATAACATGAATTAGAATTCAGAAAGATTTATATGATTTTATTTGGTCTACCTTTAGCTTTATATTCGATTTTTGAACGTCGTCAATTATCGGTTCTGGTTGTGTTCTTGTGTAAAGGCCGGTGGCAAGCGCGTGTGCGCGCGGACTACGACACGCACTGAAATATCGAGCTATGTTGTACTTCGTCGAGCGGTGATAGTAGATAAAAGGCCGCCTCAGGCAGATGGTTTGTGACAAGAAGGCACTGTTATGCGAGTTTGGAGATCAAGGTAACACGGCCGTCCGAATTAAACGCAAGTTATTAATCGCGTTCTCTTTAAAGCAATGTACTTCAAAGTATCTCTTCGCTTATTGCATCATTCAGCTTATAATATTTCGGTACAACGTAGAACGGGGCAGGCCAAATGCCTGGAGAATAGCTCTTCTGGTATATCTTGCCGTATCCTTCATGTGGAATTCGTACAAACTGTTTATTGGTTCTCGCTCGGGTTGCTTCTGGGAGGAGCATTACATGAGTGATGCTAATGCAACGGATACACGAGCGAATGTGTCTGCATCATGGAAGCAGACGGTTCGTATTTAAAGTACGAAATGACATCAAATTTGGACACAGAAACGCTAATTGAGTACAATGTGAAGCACTCGCGGCGAATGAGTAACGCATTTCCAGTGACGATATTCGGCGGAACTGGCTTCTTTCTATATATTTCGAGATTCGGACCATTTCATCCGGACAATAAATAAGATTTGCGCGGAGGTCATATTTACCTGCATGGAATATACGGCCGCCATTAATATCACTGATGCGTCTGATGCTGAACATCTTAATTTAGTGAAGTGTGCAGAAGAAATCATTTACCAAGTGCCGCATCTTAACCGAAGTTACAGAAGGAGCTATCTGCGGACTAAACATAGACTATTTCGAAAACATATTATTAAGAAAATGATTGGATAGCTACGTCCTCCGGTATAGGAGAACTGCTGCGGACAAATCCGCAAAGAAATTCAACACGGATTATAACTGGTTTAAATATAACATGAATTAGAATTCAGAAATATTTATATGATTTTATTTGGTCTACCTTTAGCTTTATATTCGATTTTTGAACGTCGTCAATTATCGGTTCTGGTTGTGTTCTTGTGTAAAGGCCGGTGGCAAGCGCGTGTGCGCGCGGACTACGACACGCACTGAAATATCGAGCTATGTTGTACTTCGTCGAGCGGTGATAGTAGATAAAAGGCCGCCTCAGGCAGATGGTTTGTGACAAGAAGGCACTGTTATGCGAGTTTGGAGATCAAGGTAACACGGCCGTCCGAATTAAACGCAAGTTATTAATCGCGTTCTCTTTAAAGCAATGTACTTCAAAGTATCTCTTCGCTTATTGCATCATTCAGCTTATAATATTTCGGTACAACGTAGAACGGGGCAGGCCAAATGCCTGCAGAATAGCTCTTCTGGTATTTCTTGCCGTATCCTTCATGTGGAATTCGTACAAACTGTTTATTGGTTCTCGCTCGGGATCCTTCTGGGAGGTGCATTACATGAGTGATGCTAATGCAATGGATACACGAGCGAATGTGTCTGCATCATGGAGGCAGACGGTTCGTATTTGAAGTACGAAATGACATCAAAGTTGGACACAGAAACGCTAATTGAGTACAATGTGAAGCACTCGCGGCGAATGAGTAACGCATTTCCAGTGACGATATTCGGCGGAACTGGCTTCTTTCTATATATTTCGAGATTCGATCCATTTCATCCGGACAATAAATATACGGCCGCCATTAATTTCACTGATGCGTCTGATGCTGAACATCTTAATTTAGTGAAGTGTGCAGAAGAAATCATTTACCAAGTGCCGTATCTTAACCTAAGTTACAGAAGGAGCTATCTGCGGACTAAACATAGACTATTTCGCAAACATATTATTAAGAAAATGAGTGGATAGCTACGTCCACTGGTAAAGGAGAACTGCTGCGGACAAATCCGCAAAGAAATTCAACACCGATTATAACTGGTTTAATTATAACATGAATTAGAGTTCAGAAAGATTTATATGATTTTATTTGGTCTGCCTTTAGCTTTATATTCGATTTTTGAACGTCGTCAATAATCGGCTCTGGTTGTGTTCTTGGGTAAAGGCCAGTGGCAGGCGCGTGTGCGCGCGGACTACAGCATGCACAGAAATATCGAGCTATGTTGTACCTCATCGAGCGGTGATAGTAGATAAAAGGCCGCCTTTAATATCACTGATGCGTCTGATGCTGAACATCTTAATTTAGTGAAGTGTGCAGAAGAAATCATTTACCAAGTGCCGTATCTTTACCGAAGTTACAGTAGGAGCTATCTGCGGACTAAACATAGACTATTTCGCAAACATATTATTAAGAAAATGAGTGGATAGCTACGTCCTCTGGTAAAGGAGAACTGCTGCGGACAAATCCGCAAAGAAATTCAACACAGATTATAATTGGTTTAAATATAACATGAATTA
This sequence comes from Icerya purchasi, assembly GCA_039619475.1. Classification (NCBI taxonomy): domain Eukaryota; kingdom Metazoa; phylum Arthropoda; class Insecta; order Hemiptera; family Monophlebidae; genus Icerya; species Icerya purchasi. The sequence goes on along the minus strand of CM077115.1, from coordinate 290,264,922 downwards.
GAATTCAGAAAGATTTATATGATTTTATTTGTTCTACCTTTAGCTTTATATTCGATTTTTGAACGTCGTCAATTATCGGCTCTGGTTGTGTTCTTGGGTAAAGGCCGGTGGCAGGCCCGTGTGCGCGCGGACTACGGCACGCACAGAAATATCGAGCTATGTTGTACCTCATCGAGCGGTGATAGTAGATAAAAGGCCGCCTCAGGCAGATGGTTTGTGACAAGAAGGGACTGTTATGCGAGTGTGGAGATCAAGGTAACACGGCCGTCCGAATTAAACGCAAGTTATTAATCGCGTTCTCTTTAAAGCAATGTACATCAAAGTATCTCTTCGCTTATTGCATCATTCAGCTTATAATATTTTGGTACAACGTAGAACGGGGCAGGCCAAATGCCTGCAGAATAGCTCTTCTGGTATTTCTTGCCGTATCCTTCATGTGGAATTCGTACAAACTGTTTATTGGTTCTCGCTCGGGATCCTTCTGGGAGGTGCATTACATGAGTGATGCTAATGCAATGGATACACGAGCGAATGTGTCTGCATCATGGAGGCAGACGGTTCGTATTTGAAGTACGAAATGACATCAAAGTTGGACACAGAAACGCTAATTGAGTACAATGTGAAGCACTCGCGGCGAATGAGTAACGCATTTCCAGTGACGATATTCGGCGGAACTGGCTTCTTTCTATATATTTCGAGATTCGAACCATTTCATCCGGACAATAAATATACGGCCGCCATTAATTTCACTGATGCGTCTGATGCTGAACATCTTAATTTAGTGAAGTGTGCAGAAGAAATCATTTACCAAGTGCCGTATCTTAACCTAAGTTACAGAAGGAGCTATCTGCGGACTAAACATAGACTATTTCGCAAACATATTATTAAGAAAATGAGTGGATAGCTACGTCCACTGGTAAAGGAGAACTGCTGCGGACAAATCCGCAAAGAAATTCAACACAGATTATAATTGGTTTAAATATAACATGAATTAGAATTCAGAAAGATTTATATGATTTTATTTGGTCTGCCTTTAGCTTTATATTCGATTTTTGAACGTCGTCAATAATCGGCTCTGGTTGTGTTCTTGGGTAAAGGCCAGTGGCAGGCGCGTGTGCGCGCGGACTACAGCACGCACAGAAATATCGAGCTATGTTGTACCTCATCGAGCGGTGATAGTAGATAAAAGGCCGCCTTTAATATCACTGATGCGTCTGATGCTGAACATCTTAATTTAGTGAAGTGTGCAGAAGAAATCATTTACCAAGTGCCGTATCTTTACCGAAGTTACAGTAGGAGCTATCTGCGGACTAAACATAGACTATTTCGCAAACATATTATTAAGAAAATGAGTGGATAGCTACGTCCTCTGGTAAAGGAGAACTGCTGCGGACAAATCCGCAAAGAAATTCAACACAGATTATAATTGGTTTAAATATAACATGAATTAGAATTCAGAAAGATTTATATGATTTTATTTGTTCTACCTTTAGCTTTATATTCGATTTTTGAACGTCGTCAATTATCGGCTCTGGTTGTGTTCTTGGGTAAAGGCCGGTGGCAGGCGCGTGTGCGCGCGTACTACGGCACGCACAGAAATATCGAGCTATGTTGTACCTCATCGAGCGGTGATAGTAGATAAAAGGCCGCCTCAGGCAGATGGTTTGTGACAAGAAGGGACTGTTATGCGAGTGTGGAGATCAAGGTAACACGGCCGTCCGAATTAAACGCAAGTTATTAATCGCGTTCTCTTTAAAGCAATGTACTTCAAAGTATCTCTTCGCTTATTGCATCATTCAGCTTATAATATTTCGGTACAACGTAGAACGGGGCAGGCCAAATGCCTGCAGAATAGCTCTTCTGGTATTTCTTGCCGTGTCCTTCATGTGGAATTCGTACAAACTGTTTATTGGTTCTCGCTCGGGATCCTTCTGGGAGGAGCATTACATGAGTAATGCTAATGAAACGGATACACGAGCGAATGTGTCTGCATCATGGAAGCAGACGGTTCGTATTTGAAGTACGAAATGACATCTAAGTTGGACACAGAAACGCTAATTGAGTACAATGTGAAGCACTCGCGGCGAATGAGTAACGCATTTCAAGTGACGATATTCGGCGGAACTGGCTTCTTTCTATATATTTCGAGATTCGGACCATTTCATCCGGACAATAAATAAGATTTGCGCGGAGGTCATATTTACCTGCATGGAATATACGGCCGCCATTAATATCACTGATGCGTCTGATGCTGAACATCTTAATTTAGTGAAGTGTGCAGAAGAAATCATTTACCAAGTGCCGTATCTTTACCGAAGTTACAGTAGGAGCTATCTGCGGACTAAACATAGACTATTTCGCAAACATATTATTAAGAAAATGAGTGGATAGCTACGTCCTCTGGTAAAGGAGAACTGCTGCGGACAAATCCGCAAAGAAATTCAACACAGATTATAATTGGTTTAAATATAACATGAATTAGAATTCAGAAAGATTTATATGATTTTATTTGTTCTACCTTTAGCTTTATATTCGATTTTTGAACGTCGTCAATTATCGGCTCTGGTTGTGTTCTTGGGTAAAGGCCGGTGGCAGGCCCGTGTGCGCGCGGACTACGGCACGCACAGAAATATCGAGCTATGTTGTACCTCATCGAGCGGTGATAGTAGATAAAAGGCCGCCTCAGGCAGATGGTTTGTGACAAGAAGGGACTGTTATGCGAGTGTGGAGATCAAGGTGACACGGCCGTCCGAATTAAACGCAAGTTATTAATCGCGTTCTCTTTAAAGCAATGTACTTCAAAGTATCTCTTCGCTTATTGCATCATTCAGCTTATAATATTTCGGTACAACGTAGAACGGGGCAGGCCAAATGCCTGCAGAATAGCTCTTCTGGTATTTCTTGCCGTGTCCTTCATGTGGAATTCGTACAAACTGTTTATTGGTTCTCGCTCGGGATCCTTCTGAGAGGAGCATTACATGAGTAATGCTAATGCAACGGATACACGAGCGAATGTGTCTGCATCATGGAGGCAGACGGTTCGTATTTGAAGTACGAAATGACATCAAAGTTGGTCACAGAAACGCTAATTGAGTACAATGTGAAGCACTCGCGGTGAATGAGTAACGCATTTCAAGTGAAGATATTCGGCGGAACTGGCTTCTTTCTATATATTTCGAGATCCGGACCATTTCATCCGGACAATAAATAAGATTTGCGCGGAGGTCATATTTACCTGCATGGAATATACGGCCGCCATTAATATCACTGATACGTCTGATGCTGAACATCTTAATTTAGTGAAGTGTGCAGAAGAAATCATTTACCAAGTGCCGTATCTTTACCGAAGTTACAGTAGGAGCTATCTGCGGACTAAACATAGACTATTTCGCAAACATATTATTAAGAAAATGAGTGGATAGCTACGTCCTCTGGTAAAGGAGAACTGCTGCGGACAAATCCGCAAAGAAATTCAACACAGATTATAATTGGTTTAAATATAACATGAATTAGAATTCAGAAAGATTTATATGATTTTATTTGTTCTACCTTTAGCTTTATATTCGATTTTTGAACGTCGTCAATTATCGGCTCTGGTTGTGTTCTTGGGTAAAGGCCGGTGGCAGGCGCGTGTGCGCGCGGACTACGGCACACACAGAAATATCGAGCTATGTTGTACCTCATCGAGCGGTGATAGTAGATAAAAGGCCGCCTCAGGCAGATGGTTTGTGACAAGAAGGGACTGTTATGCGAGTGTGGAGATCAAGGTAACACGGCCGTCCGAATTAAACGCAAGTTATTAATCGCGTTCTCTTTAACGCAATGTACTTCAAAGTATCTCTTCGCTTATTGCATCATTCAGCTTATAATATTTCGGTACAACGTAGAACGGGGCAGGCCAAATGCCTGCAGAATAGCTCTTCTGGTATTTCTTGCCGTATCCTTCATGTGGAATTCGTACAAACTGTTTATTGGTTCTCGCTCGGGATCCTTCTGGGAGGTGCATTACATGAGTGATGCTAATGCAATGGATACACGAGCGAATGTGTCTGCATCATGGAGGCAGACGGTTCGTATTTGAAGTACGAAATGACATCAAAGTTGGACACAGAAACGCTAATTGAGTACAATGTGAAGCACTCGCGGCGAATGAGTAACGCATTTCCAGTGACGATATTCGGCGGAACTGGCTTCTTTCTATATATTTCGAGATTCGAACCATTTCATCCGGACAATAAATATACGGCCGCCATTAATTTCACTGATGCGTCTGATGCTGAACATCTTAATTTAGTGAAGTGTGCAGAAGAAATCATTTACCAAGTGCCGTATCTTAACCAAGTTACAGAAGGAGCTATCTGCGGACTAAACATAGACTATTTCGCAAACATATTATTAAGAAAATGAGTGGATAGCTACGTCCACTGGTAAAGGAGAACTGCTGCGGACAAATCCGCAAAGAAATTCAACACCGATTATAACTGGTTTAATTATAACATGAATTAGAGTTCAGAAAGATTTATATGATTTTATTTGGTCTGCCTTTAGCTTTATATTCGATTTTTGAACGTCGTCAATAATCGGCTCTAGTTGTGTTCTTGGGTAAAGGCCAGTGGCAGGCGCGTGTGCGCGCGGACTACAGCACGCACAGAAATATCGAGCTATGTTGTACCTCATCGAGCGGTGATAGTAGATAAAAGGCCGCCTTTAATATCACTGATGCGTCTGATGCTGAACATCTTAATTTAGTGAAGTGTGCAGAAGAAATCATTTACCAAGTGCCGTATCTTTACCGAAGTTACAGTAGGAGCTATCTGCGGACTAAACATAGACTATTTCGCAAACATATTATTAAGAAAATGAGTGGATAGCTACGTCCTCTGGTAAAGGAGAACTGCTGCGGACAAATCCGCAAAGAAATTCAACACAGATTATAATTGGTTTAAATATAACATGAATTAGAATTCAGAAAGATTTATATGATTTTATTTGTTCTACCTTTAGCTTTATATTCGATTTTTGAACGTCGTCAATTATCGGCTCTGGTTGTGTTCTTGGGTAAAGGCCGGTGGCAGGCGCGTGTGCGCGCGGACTACGGCACGCACAGAAATATCGAGCTATGTTGTACCTCATCGAGCGGTGATAGTAGATAAAAGGCCGCCTCAGGCAGATGGTTTGTGACAAGAAGGGGCTGTTATGCTAGTGTGGAGATCAAGGTAACACGGCCGTCCGAATTAAACGCAAGTTATTAATCGCGTTCTCTTTAAAGCAATGTACTTCAAAGTATCTCTTCGCTTATTGCATCATTCAGCTTATAATATTTCGGTACAACGTAGAACGGGGCAGGCCAAATGCCTGCAGAATAGCTCTTCTGGTATTTCTTGCCGTGTCCTTCATGTGGAATTCGTAAAAACTGTTTATTGGTTCTCGCTCGGGATCCTTCTGAGAGGAGCATTACATGAGTAATGCTAATGCAACGGATACACGAGCGAATGTGTCTGCATCATGGAGCAGACGGTTCGTATTTGAAGTACGAAATGACATCAAAGTTGGTCACAGAAACGCTAATTGAGTACAATGTGAAGCACTCGCGGTGAATGAGTAACGCATTTCAAGTGACGATATTCGGCGGAACTGGCTTCTTTCTATATATTTCGAGATTCGGACCATTTCATCCGGACAATAAATAAGATTTGCGCGGAGGTCATATTTACCTGCATGGAATATACGGCCGCCATTAATATCACTGATGCGTCTGATGCTGAACATCTTAATTTAGTGAAGTGTGCAGAAGAAATCATTTACCAAGTGCCGTATCTTTACCGAAGTTACAGTAGGAGCTATCTGCGGACTAAACATAGACTATTTCGCAAACATATTATTAAGAAAATGAGTGGATAGCTACGTCCTCTGGTAAAGGAGAACTGCTGCGGACAAATCCGCAAAGAAATTCAACACAGATTATAATTGGTTTAAATATAACATGAATTAGAATTCAGAAAGATTTATATGATTTTATTTGTTCTACCTTTAGCTTTATATTCGATTTTTGAACGTCGTCAATTATCGGCTCTGGTTGTGTTCTTGGGTAAAGGCCGGTGGCAGGCGCGTGTGCGCGCGGACTACGGCACGCACAGAAATATCGAGCTATGTTGTACCTCATCGAGCGGTGATAGTAGATAAAAGGCCGCCTCAGGCAGATGGTTTGTGACAAGAAGGGACTGATATGCGAGTGTGGAGATCAAGGTAACACGGCCGTCCGAATTAAACGCAAGTTATTAATCGCGTTCTCTTTAAAGCAATGTACTTCAAAGTATCTCTTCGCTTATTGCATCACTCAGCTTATAATATTTCGGTACAACGTAGAACGGGGCAGGCCAAATGCCTGCAGAATAGCTCTTCTGGTATTTCTTGCCGTGTCCTTCATGTGGAATTCGTACAAACTGTTTATTGGTTCTCGCTCGGGATCCTTCTGAGAGGAGCATTACATGAGTATTGCTAATGCAACGGATACACGAGCGAATGTGTCTGCATCATGGAGGCAGACGGTTCGTATTTGAAGTACGAAATGACATCAAAGTTGGACACAGAAACGCTAATTGAGTACAATGTGAAGCACTCGCGGCGAATGAGTAACGCATTTCCAGTGACGATATTCGGCGGAACTGGCTTCTTTCTATATATTTCGAGATTCGAACCATTTCATCCGGACAATAAATATACGGCCGCCATTAATTTCACTGATGCGTCTGATGCTGAACATCTTAATTTAGTGAAGTGTGCAGAAGAAATCATTTACCAAGTGCCGTATCTTAACCAAGTTACAGAAGGAGCTATCTGCGGACTAAACATAGACTATTTCGCAAACATATTATTAAGAAAATGAGTGGATAGCTACGTCCACTGGTAAAGGAGAACTGCTGCGGACAAATCCGCAAAGAAATTCAACACCGATTATAACTGGTTTAATTATAACATGAATTAGAGTTCAGAAAGATTTATATGATTTTATTTGGTCTGCCTTTAGCTTTATATTCGATTTTTGAACGTCGTCAATAATCGGCTCTAGTTGTGTTCTTGGGTAAAGGCCAGTGGCAGGCGCGTGTGCGCGCGGACTACAGCACGCACAGAAATATCGAGCTATGTTGTACCTCATCGAGCGGTGATAGTAGATAAAAGGCCGCCTTTAATATCACTGATGCGTCTGATGCTGAACATCTTAATTTAGTGAAGTGTGCAGAAGAAATCATTTACCAAGTGCCGTATCTTTACCGAAGTTACAGTAGGAGCTATCTGCGGACTAAACATAGACTATTTCGCAAACATATTATTAAGAAAATGAGTGGATAGCTACGTCCTCTGGTAAAGGAGAACTGCTGCGGACAAATCCGCAAAGAAATTCAACACAGATTATAATTGGTTTAAATATAACATGAATTAGAATTCAGAAAGATTTATATGATTTTATTTGTTCTACCTTTAGCTTTATATTCGATTTTTGAACGTCGTCAATTATCGGCTCTGGTTGTGTTCTTGGGTAAAGGCCGGTGGCAGGCGCGTGTGCGCGCGGACTACGGCACGCACAGAAATATCGAGCTATGTTGTACCTCATCGAGCGGTGATAGTAGATAAAAGGCCGCCTCAGGCAGATGGTTTGTGACAAGAAGGGACTGTTATGCTAGTGTGGAGATCAAGGTAACACGGCCGTCCGAATTAAACGCAAGTTATTAATCGCGTTCTCTTTAAAGCAATGTACTTCAAAGTATCTCTTCGCTTATTGCATCATTCAGCTTATAATATTTCGGTACAACGTAGAACGGGGCAGGCCAAATGCCTGCAGAATAGCTCTTCTGGTATTTCTTGCCGTGTCCTTCATGTGGAATTCGTAAAAACTGTTTATTGGTTCTCGCTCGGGATCCTTCTGAGAGGAGCATTACATGAGTAATGCTAATGCAACGGATACACGAGCGAATGTGTCTGCATCATGGAGCAGACGGTTCGTATTTGAAGTACGAAATGACATCAAAGTTGGTCACAGAAACGCTAATTGAGTACAATGTGAAGCACTCGCGGTGAATGAGTAACGCATTTCAAGTGACGATATTCGGCGGAACTGGCTTCTTTCTATATATTTCGAGATTCGGACCATTTCATCCGGACAATAAATAAGATTTGCGCGGAGGTCATATTTACCTGCATGGAATATACGGCCGCCATTAATATCACTGATGCGTCTGATGCTGAACATCTTAATTTAGTGAAGTGTGCAGAAGAAATCATTTACCAAGTGCCGTATCTTTACCGAAGTTACAGTAGGAGCTATCTGCGGACTAAACATAGACTATTTCGCAAACATATTATTAAGAAAATGAGTGGATAGCTACGTCCTCTGGTAAAGGAGAACTGCTGCGGACAAATCCGCAAAGAAATTCAACACAGATTATAATTGGTTTAAATATAACATGAATTAGAATTCAGAAAGATTTATATGATTTTATTTGTTCTACCTTTAGCTTTATATTCGATTTTTGAACGTCGTCAATTATCGGCTCTGGTTGTGTTCTTGGGTAAAGGCCGGTGGCAGGCGCGTGTGCGCGCGGACTACGGCACGCACAGAAATATCGAGCTATGTTGTACCTCATCGAGCGGTGATAGTAGATAAAAGGCCGCCTCAGGCAGATGGTTTGTGACAAGAAGGGACTGATATGCGAGTGTGGAGATCAAGGTAACACGGCCGTCCGAATTAAACGCAAGTTATTAATCGCGTTCTCTTTAAAGCAATGTACTTCAAAGTATCTCTTCGCTTATTGCATCACTCAGCTTATAATATTTCGGTACAACGTAGAACGGGGCAGGCCAAATGCCTGCAGAATAGCTCTTCTGGTATTTCTTGCCGTGTCCTTCATGTGGAATTCGTACAAACTGTTTATTGGTTCTCGCTCGGGATCCTTCTGAGAGGAGCATTACATGAGTATTGCTAATGCAACGGATACACGAGCGAATGTGTCTGCATCATGGAGGCAGACGGTTCGTATTTGAAGTACGAAATGACATCAAAGTTGGTCACAGAAACGCTAATTGAGTATAATGTGAAGCACTCGCGGTGAATGAGTAACGCATTTCAAGTGACGATATTCGGCGGAACTGGCTTCTTTCTATATATTTCGAGATTCGGACCATTTCATCCGGACAATAAATAAGATTTGCGCGGAGGTCATATTTACCTGCATGGAATATACGGCCGCCATTAATATCACTGATGCGTCTGATGCTGAACATCTTAATTTAGTGAAGTGTGCAGAAGAAATCATTTACCAAGTGCCGTATCTTTACCGAAGTTACAGTAGGAGCTATCTGCGGACTAAACATAGACTATTTCGCAAACATATTATTAAGAAAATGAGTGGATAGCTACGTCCTCTGGTAAAGGAGAACTGCTGCGGACAAATCCGCAAAGAAATTCAACACAGATTATAATTGGTTTAAATATAACATGAATTAGAATTCAGAAAGATTTATATGATTTTATTTGTTCTACCTTTAGCTTTATATTCGATTTTTGAACGTCGTCAATTATCGGCTCTGGTTGTGTTCTTGGGTAAAGGCCGGTGGCAGGCCCGTGTGCGCGCGGACTACGGCACGCACAGAAATATCGAGCTATGTTGTACCTCATCGAGCGGTGATAGTAGATAAAAGGCCGCCTCAGGCAGATGGTTTGTGACAAGAAGGGACTGTTATGCTAGTGTGGAGATCAAGGTAACACGGCCGTCCGAATTAAACGCAAGTTATTAATCGCGTTCTCTTTAACGCAATGTACTTCAAAGTATCTCTTCGCTTATTGCATCATTCAGCTTATAATATTTCGGTACAACGTAGAACGCGGCAGGCCAAATGCCTGCAGAATAGCTCTTCTGGTATTTCTTGCCGTATCCTTCATGTGGAATTCGTACAAACTGTTTATTGGTTCTCGCTCGGGATCCTTCTGGGAGGTGCATTACATGAGTGATGCTAATGCAATGGATACACGAGCGAATGTGTCTGCATCATGGAGGCAGACGGTTCGTATTTGAAGTACGAAATGACATCAAAGTTGGACACAGAAACGCTAATTGAGTACAATGTGAAGCACTCGCGGCGAATGAGTAACGCATTTCCAGTGACGATATTCGGCGGAACTGGCTTCTTTCTATATATTTCGAGATTCGAACCATTTCATCCGGACAATAAATATACGGCCGCCATTAATTTCACTGATGCGTCTGATGCTGAACATCTTAATTTAGTGAAGTGTGCAGAAGAAATCATTTACCAAGTGCCGTATCTTAACCTAAGTTACAGAAGGAGCTATCTGCGGACTAAACATAGACTATTTCGCAAACATATTATTAAGAAAATGAGTGGATAGCTACGTCCACTGGTAAAGGAGAACTGCTGCGGACAAATCCGCAAAGAAATTCAACACCGATTATAACTGGTTTAATTATAACATGAATTAGAGTTCAGAAAGATTTATATGATTTTATTTGGTCTGCCTTTAGCTTTATATTCGATTTTTGAACGTCGTCAATAATCGGCTCTGGTTGTGTTCTTGGGTAAAGGCCAGTGGCAGGCGCGTGTGCGCGCGGACTACAGCACGCACAGAAATATCGAGCTATGTTGTACCTCATCGAGCGGTGATAGTAGATAAAAGGCCGCCTTTAATATCACTGATGCGTCTGATGCTGAACATCTTAATTTAGTGAAGTGTGCAGAAGAAATCATTTACCAAGTGCCGTATCTTTACCGAAGTTACAGTAGGAGCTATCTGCGGACTAAACATAGACTATTTCGCAAACATATTATTAAGAAAATGAGTGGATAGCTACGTCCTCTGGTAAAGGAGAACTGCTGCGGACAAATCCGCAAAGAAATTCAACACAGATTATAATTGGTTTAAATATAACATGAATTAGAATTCAGAAAGATTTATATGATTTTATTTGTTCTACCTTTAGCTTTATATTCGATTTTTGAACGTCGTCAATTATCGGCTCTGGTTGTGTTCTTGGGTAAAGGCCGGTGGCAGGCCCGTGTGCGCGCGGACTACGGCACGCACAGAAATATCGAGCTATGTTGTACCTCATCGAGCAGTGATAGTAGATAAAAGGCCGCCTCAGGCAGATGGTTTGTGACAAGAAGGGACTGTTATGCTAGTGTGGAGATCAAGGTAACACGGCCGTCCGAATTAAACGCAAGTTATTAATCGCGTTCTCTTTAAAGCAATGTACTTCAAAGTATCTCTTCGCTTATTGCATCATTCAGCTTATAATATTTCGGTACAACGTAGAACGGGGCAGGCCAAATGCCTGCAGAATAGCTCTTCTGGTATTTCTTGCCGTGTCCTTCATGTGGAATTCGTAAAAACTGTTTATTGGTTCTCGCTCGGGATCCTTCTGAGAGGAGCATTACATGAGTAATGCTAATGCAACGGATACACGAGCGAATGTGTCTGCATCATGGAGCAGACGGTTCGTATTTGAAGTACGAAATGACATCAAAGTTGGTCACAGAAACGCTAATTGAGTACAATGTGAAGCACTCGCGGTGAATGAGTAACGCATTTCAAGTGACGATATTCGGCGGAACTGGCTTCTTTCTATATATTTCGAGATTCGGACCATTTCATCCGGACAATAAATAAGATTTGCGCGGAGGTCATATTTACCTGCATGGAATATACGGCCGCCATTAATATCACTGATGCGTCTGATGCTGAACATCTTAATTTAGTGAAGTGTGCAGAAGAAATCATTTACCAAGTGCCGTATCTTTACCGAAGTTACAGTAGGAGCTATCTGCGGACTAAACATAGACTATTTCGCAAACATATTATTAAGAAAATGAGTGGATAGCTACGTCCTCTGGTAAAGGAGAACTGCTGCGGACAAATCCGCAAAGAAATTCAACACAGATTATAATTGGTTTAAATATAACATGAATTAGAATTCAGAAAGATTTATATGATTTTATTTGTTCTACCTTTAGCTTTATATTCGATTTTTGAACGTCGTCAATTATCGGCTCTGGTTGTGTTCTTGGGTAAAGGCCGGTGGCAGGCGCGTGTGCGCGCGGACTACGGCACGCACAGAAATATCGAGCTATGTTGTACCTCATCGAGCGGTGATAGTAGATAAAAGGCCGCCTCAGGCAGATGGTTTGTGACAAGAAGGGACTGTTATGCTAGTGTGGAGATCAAGGTAACACGGCCGTCCGAATTAAACGCAAGTTATTAATCGCGTTCTCTTTAAAGCAATGTACTTCAAAGTATCTCTTCGCTTATTGCATCATTCAGCTTATAATATTTCGGTACAACGTAGAACGGGGCAGGCCAAATGCCTGCAGAATAGCTCTTCTGGTATTTCTTGCCGTGTCCTTCATGTGGAATTCGTACAAACTGTTTATTGGTTCTCGCTCGGGATCCTTCTGAGAGGAGCATTACATGAGTAATGCTAATGCAACGGATACACGAGCGAATGTGTCTGCATCATGGAGGCAGACGGTTCGTATTTGAAGTACGAAATGACATCAAAGTTGGTCACAGAAACGCTAATTGAGTACAATGTGAAGCACTCGCGGTGAATGAGTAACGCATTTCAAGTGACGATATTCGGCGGAACTGGCTTCTTTCTATATATTTCGAGATTCGGACCATTTCATCCGGACAATAAATAAGATTTGCGCGGAGGTCATATTTACCTGCATGGAATATACGGCCGCCATTAATATCACTGATGCGTCTGATGCTGAACATCTTAATTTAGTGAAGTGTGCAGAAGAAATCATTTACCAAGTGCCGTATCTTTACCGAAGTTACAGTAGGAGCTATCTGCGGACTAAACATAGACTATTTCGCAAACATATTATTAAGAAAATGAGTGGATAGCCACGTCCTCTGGTAAAGGAGAACTGCTGCGGACAAATCCGCAAAGAAATTCAACACAGATTATAATTGGTTTAAATATAACATGAATTAGAATTCAGAAAGATTTATATGATTTTATTTGTTCTACCTTTAGCTTTATATTCGATTTTTGAACGTCGTCAATTATCGGCTCTGGTTGTGTTCTTGGGTAAAGGCCAGTGGCAGGCGCGTGTGCGCGCGGACTACGGCACGCACAGAAATATCGAGCTATGTTGTACCTCATCGAGCGGTGATAGTAGATAAAAGGCCGCCTCAGGCAGATGGTTTGTGACAAGAAGGGACTGTTATGCGAGTGTGGAGATCAAGGTAACACGGCCGTCCGAATTAAACGCAAGTTATTAATCGCGTTCTCTTTAAAGCAATGTACTTCAAAGTATCTCTTCGCTTATTGCATCATTCAGCTTATAATATTTCGGTACAACGTAGAACGGGGCAGGCCAAATGCCTGCAGAATAGCTCTTCTGGTATTTCTTGCCGTGTCCTTCATGTGGAATTCGTACAAACTGTTTATTGGTTCTCGCTCGGGATCCTTCTGGGAGGAGCATTACATGAGTAATGCTAATGCAACGGATACACGAGCGAATGTGTCTGCATCATGGAGGCAGACGGTTCGTATTTGAAGTACGAAATGACATCAAAGTTGGTCACAGAAACGCTAATTGAGTACAATGTGAAGCACTCGCGGTGAATGAGTAACGCATTTCAAGTGACGATATTCGGCGGAACTGGCTTCTTTCTATATATTTCGAGATTCGGACCATTTCATCCGGACAATAAATAAGATTTGCGCGGAGGTCATATTTACCTGCATGGAATATACGGCCGCCATTAATATCACTGATGCGTCTGATGCTGAACATCTTAATTTAGTGAAGTGTGCAGAAGAAATCATTTACCAAGTGCCGTATCTTTACCGAAGTTACAGTAGGAGCTATCTGCGGACTAAACATAGACTATTTCGCAAACATATTATTAAGAAAATGAGTGGATAGCCACGTCCTCTGGTAAAGGAGAACTGCTGCGGACAAATCCGCAAAGAAATTCAACACAGATTATAATTGGTTTAAATATAACATGAATTAGAATTCAGAAAGATTTATATGATTTTATTTGTTCTACCTTTAGCTTTATATTCGATTTTTGAACGTCGTCAATTATCGGCTCTGGTTGTGTTCTTGGGTAAAGGCCGGTGGCAGGCGCGTGTGCGCGCGGACTACGGCACGCACAGAAATATCGAGCTATGTTGTACCTCATCGAGCGGTGATAGTAGATAAAAGGCCGCCTCAGGCAGATGGTTTGTGACAAGAAGGGACTGTTATGCGAGTGTGGAGATCAAGGTAACACGGCCGTCCGAATTAAACGCAAGTTATTAATCGCGTTCTCTTTAAAGCAATGTACTTCAAAGTATCTCTTCGCTTATTGCATCATTCAGCTTATAATATTTCGGTACAACGTAGAACGGGGCAGGCCAAATGCCTGCAGAATAGCTCTTCTGGTATTTCTTGCCGTGTCCTTCATGTGGAATTCGTACAAACTGTTTATTGGTTCTCGCTCGGGATCCTTCTGGCAGGAGCATTACATGAGTAATGCTAATGCAACGGATACACGAGCGAATGTGTCTGCATCATGGAGGCAGACGGTTCGTATTTGAAGTACGAAATGACATCAAAGTTGGTCACAGAAACGCTAATTGAGTACAATGTGAAGCACTCGCGGTGAATGAGTAACGCATTTCAAGTGACGATATTCGGCGGAACTGGCTTCTTTCTATATATTTCGAGATTCGGACCATTTCATCCGGACAATAAATAAGATTTGCGCGGAGGTCATATTTACCTGCATGGAATATACGGCCGCCATTAATATCACTGATGCGTCTGATGCTGAACATCTTAATTTAGTGAAGTGTGCAGAAGAAATCATTTACCAAGTGCCGTATCTTTACCGAAGTTACAGTAGGAGCTATCTGCGGACTAAACATAGACTATTTCGCAAACATATTATTAAGAAAATGAGTGGATAGCTACGTCCTCTGGTAAAGGAGAACTGCTGCGGACAAATCCGCAAAGAAATTCAACACAGATTATAATTGGTTTAAATATAACATGAATTAGAATTCAGAAAGATTTATATGATTTTATTTGGTCTGCCTTTAGCTTTATATTCGATTTTTGAACGTCGTCAATAATCGGCTCTGGTTGTGTTCTTGGGTAAAGGCCAGTGGCAGGCGCGTGTGCGCGCGGACTACAGCACGCACAGAAATATCGAGCTATGTTGTACCTCATCGAGCGGTGATAGTAGATAAAAGGCCGCCTTTAATATCACTGATGCGTCTGATGCTGAACATCTTAATTTAGTGAAGTGTGCAGAAGAAATCATTTACCAAGTGCCGTATCTTTACCGAAGTTACAGTAGGAGCTATCTGCGGACTAAACATAGACTATTTCGCAAACATATTATTAAGAAAATGAGTGGATAGCTACGTCCTCTGGTAAAGGAGAACTGCTGCGGACAAATCCGCAAAGAAATTCAACACAGATTATAATTGGTTTAAATATAACATGAATTAGAATTCAGAAAGATTTATATGATTTTATTTGTTCTACCTTTAGCTTTATATTCGATTTTTGAACGTCGTCAATTATCGGCTCTGGTTGTGTTCTTGGGTAAAGGCCGGTGGCAGGCCCGTGTGCGCGCGGACTACGGCACGCACAGAAATATCGAGCTATGTTGTACCTCATCGAGCGGTGATAGTAGATAAAAGGCCGCCTCAGGCAGATGGTTTGTGACAAGAAGGGACTGTTATGCTAGTGTGGAGATCAAGGTAACACGGCCGTCCGAATTAAACGCAAGTTATTAATCGCGTTCTCTTTAAAGCAATGTACTTCAAAGTATCTCTTCGCTTATTGCATCATTCAGCTTATAATATTTCGGTACAACGTAGAACGGGGCAGGCCAAATGCCTGCAGAATAGCTCTTCTGGTATTTCTTGCCGTGTCCTTCATGTGGAATTCGTAAAAACTGTTTATTGGTTCTCGCTCGGGATCCTTCTGAGAGGAGCATTACATGAGTAATGCTAATGCAACGGATACACGAGCGAATGTGTCTGCATCATGGAGCAGACGGTTCGTATTTGAAGTACGAAATGACATCAAAGTTGGTCACAGAAACGCTAATTGAGTACAATGTGAAGCACTCGCGGTGAATGAGTAACGCATTTCAAGTGACGATATTCGGCGGAACTGGCTTCTTTCTATATATTTCGAGATTCGGACCATTTCATCCGGACAATAAATAAGATTTGCGCGGAGGTCATATTTACCTGCATGGAATATACGGCCGCCATTAATATCACTGATGCGTCTGATGCTGAACATCTTAATTTAGTGAAGTGTGCAGAAGAAATCATTTACCAAGTGCCGTATCTTTACCGAAGTTACAGTAGGAGCTATCTGCGGACTAAACATAGACTATTTCGCAAACATATTATTAAGAAAATGAGTGGATAGCTACGTCCTCTGGTAAAGGAGAACTGCTGCGGACAAATCCGCAAAGAAATTCAACACAGATTATAATTGGTTTAAATATAACATGAATTAGAATTCAGAAAGATTTATATGATTTTATTTGTTCTACCTTTAGCTTTATATTCGATTTTTGAACGTCGTCAATTATCGGCTCTGGTTGTGTTCTTGGGTAAAGGCCGGTGGCAGGCGCGTGTGCGCGCGGACTACGGCACGCACAGAAATATCGAGCTATGTTGTACCTCATCGAGCGGTGATAGTAGATAAAAGGCCGCCTCAGGCAGATGGTTTGTGACAAGAAGGGACTGTTATGCTAGTGTGGAGATCAAGGTAACACGGCCGTCCGAATTAAACGCAAGTTATTAATCGCGTTCTCTTTAAAGCAATGTACTTCAAAGTATCTCTTCGCTTATTGCATCATTCAGCTTATAATATTTCGGTACAACGTAGAACGGGGCAGGCCAAATGCCTGCAGAATAGCTCTTCTGGTATTTCTTGCCGTGTCCTTCATGTGGAATTCGTACAAACTGTTTATTGGTTCTCGCTCGGGATCCTTCTGAGAGGAGCATTACATGAGTAATGCTAATGCAACGGATACACGAGCGAATGTGTCTGCATCATGGAGGCAGACGGTTCGTATTTGAAGTACGAAATGACATCAAAGTTGGTCACAGAAACGCTAATTGAGTACAATGTGAAGCACTCGCGGTGAATGAGTAACGCATTTCAAGTGACGATATTCGGCGGAACTGGCTTCTTTCTATATATTTCGAGATTCGGACCATTTCATCCGGACAATAAATAAGATTTGCGCGGAGGTCATATTTACCTGCATGGAATATACGGCCGCCATTAATATCACTGATGCGTCTGATGCTGAACATCTTAATTTAGTGAAGTGTGCAGAAGAAATCATTTACCAAGTGCCGTATCTTTACCGAAGTTACAGTAGGAGCTATCTGCGGACTAAACATAGACTATTTCGCAAACATATTATTAAGAAAATGAGTGGATAGCTACGTCCTCTGGTAAAGGAGAACTGCTGCGGACAAATCCGCAAAGAAATTCAACACAGATTATAATTGGTTTAAATATAACATGAATTAGAATTCAGAAAGATTTATATGATTTTATTTGTTCTACCTTTAGCTTTATATTCGATTTTTGAACGTCGTCAATTATCGGCTCTGGTTGTGTTCTTGGGTAAAGGCCGGTGGCAGGCGCGTGTGCGCGCGGACTACGGCACGCACAGAAATATCGAGCTATGTTGTACCTCATCGAGCGGTGATAGTAGATAAAAGGCCGCCTCAGGCAGATGGTTTGTGACAAGAAGGGACTGTTATGCTAGTGTGGAGATCAAGGTAACACGGCCGTCCGAATTAAACGCAAGTTATTAATCGCGTTCTCTTTAAAGCAATGTACTTCAAAGTATCTCTTCGCTTATTGCATCATTCAGCTTATAATATTTCGGTACAACGTAGAACGGGGCAGGCCAAATGCCTGCAGAATAGCTCTTCTGGTATTTCTTGCCGTGTCCTTCATGTGGAATTCGTACAAACTGTTTATTGGTTCTCGCTCGGGATCCTTCTGAGAGGAGCATTACATGAGTAATGCTAATGCAACGGATACACGAGCGAATGTGTCTGCATCATGGAGGCAGACGGTTCGTATTTGAAGTACGAAATGACATCAAAGTTGGTCACAGAAACGCTAATTGAGTACAATGTGAAGCACTCGCGGTGAATGAGTAACGCATTTCAAGTGACGATATTCGGCGGAACTGGCTTCTTTCTATATATTTCGAGATTCGGACCATTTCATCCGGACAATAAATAAGATTTGCGCGGAGGTCATATTTACCTGCATGGAATATACGGCCGCCATTAATATCACTGATGCGTCTGATGCTGAACATCTTAATTTAGTGAAGTGTGCAGAAGAAATCATTTACCAAGTGCCGTATCTTTACCGAAGTTACAGTAGGAGCTATCTGCGGACTAAACATAGACTATTTCGCAAACATATTATTAAGAAAATGAGTGGATAGCCACGTCCTCTGGTAAAGGAGAACTGCTGCGGACAAATCCGCAAAGAAATTCAACACAGATTATAATTGGTTTAAATATAACATGAATTAGAATTCAGAAAGATTTATATGATTTTATTTGTTCTACCTTTAGCTTTATATTCGATTTTTGAACGTCGTCAATTATCGGCTCTGGTTGTGTTCTTGGGTAAAGGCCAGTGGCAGGCGCGTGTGCGCGCGGACTACGGCACGCACAGAAATATCGAGCTATGTTGTACCTCATCGAGCGGTGATAGTAGATAAAAGGCCGCCTCAGGCAGATGGTTTGTGACAAGAAGGGACTGTTATGCGAGTGTGGAGATCAAGGTAACACGGCCGTCCGAATTAAACGCAAGTTATTAATCGCGTTCTCTTTAAAGCAATGTACTTCAAAGTATCTCTTCGCTTATTGCATCATTCAGCTTATAATATTTCGGTACAACGTAGAACGGGGCAGGCCAAATGCCTGCAGAATAGCTCTTCTGGTATTTCTTGCCGTGTCCTTCATGTGGAATTCGTACAAACTGTTTATTGGTTCTCGCTCGGGATCCTTCTGGGAGGAGCATTACATGAGTAATGCTAATGCAACGGATACACGAGCGAATGTGTCTGCATCATGGAGGCAGACGGTTCGTATTTGAAGTACGAAATGACATCAAAGTTGGTCACAGAAACGCTAATTGAGTACAATGTGAAGCACTCGCGGTGAATGAGTAACGCATTTCAAGTGACGATATTCGGCGGAACTGGCTTCTTTCTATATATTTCGAGATTCGGACCATTTCATCCGGACAATAAATAAGATTTGCGCGGAGGTCATATTTACCTGCATGGAATATACGGCCGCCATTAATATCACTGATGCGTCTGATGCTGAACATCTTAATTTAGTGAAGTGTGCAGAAGAAATCATTTACCAAGTGCCGTATCTTTACCGAAGTTACAGTAGGAGCTATCTGCGGACTAAACATAGACTATTTCGCAAACATATTATTAAGAAAATGAGTGGATAGCCACGTCCTCTGGTAAAGGAGAACTGCTGCGGACAAATCCGCAAAGAAATTCAACACAGATTATAATTGGTTTAAATATAACATGAATTAGAATTCAGAAAGATTTATATGATTTTATTTGTTCTACCTTTAGCTTTATATTCGATTTTTGAACGTCGTCAATTATCGGCTCTGGTTGTGTTCTTGGGTAAAGGCCGGTGGCAGGCGCGTGTGCGCGCGGACTACGGCACGCACAGAAATATCGAGCTATGTTGTACCTCATCGAGCGGTGATAGTAGATAAAAGGCCGCCTCAGGCAGATGGTTTGTGACAAGAAGGGACTGTTATGCGAGTGTGGAGATCAAGGTAACACGGCCGTCCGAATTAAACGCAAGTTATTAATCGCGTTCTCTTTAAAGCAATGTACTTCAAAGTATCTCTTCGCTTATTGCATCATTCAGCTTATAATATTTCGGTACAACGTAGAACGGGGCAGGCCAAATGCCTGCAGAATAGCTCTTCTGGTATTTCTTACCGTGTCCTTCATGTGGAATTCGTACAAACTGTTTATTGGTTCTCGCTCGGGTTGCTTCTGGGAGGAGCATTACATGAGTAATGCTAATGCAACGGATACACGAGCGAATGTGTCTGCATCATGGAGGCAGACGGTTCGTATTTGAAGTACGAAATGACATCAAAGTTGGACACAGAAACGCTAATTGAGTACAATGTGAAGCACTCGCGGCGAATGAGTAACGCATTTCCAGTGACGATATTCGGCGGAACTGGCTTCTTTCTATATATTTCGAGATTCGGACCATTTCATCCGGACAATAAATAAGATTTGCGCGGAGGTCATATTTACCTGCATGGAATATACGGCCGCCATTAATATCACTGATGCGTCTGATGCTGAACATCTTAATTTAGTGAAGTGTGCAGAAGAAATCATTTACCAAGTGCCGTATCTTTACCGAAGTTACAGTAGGAGCTATCTGCGGACTAAACATAGACTATTTCGCAAACATATTATTAAGAAAATGAGTGGATAGCTACGTCCTCTGGTAAAGGAGAACTGCTGCGGACAAATCCGCAAAGAAATTCAACACAGATTATAATTGGTTTAAATATAACATGAATTAGAATTCAGAAAGATTTATATGATTTTATTTGTTCTACCTTTAGCTTTATATTCGATTTTTGAACGTCGTCAATTATCGGCTCTGGTTGTGTTCTTGGGTAAAGGCCGGTGGCAGGCGCGTGTGCGCGCGGACTACGGCACGCACAGAAATATCGAGCTATGTTGTACCTCATCGAGCGGTGATAGTAGATAAAAGGCCGCCTCAGGCAGATGGTTTGTGACAAGAAGGGACTGTTATGCGAGTGTGGAGATCAAGGTAACACGGCCGTCCGAATTAAACGCAAGTTATTAATCGCGTTCTCTTTAAAGCAATGTACTTCAAAGTATCTCTTCGCTTATTGCATCATTCAGCTTATAATATTTCGGTACAACGTAGAACGGGGCAGGCCAAATGCCTGCAGAATAGCTCTTCTGGTATTTCTTGCCGTGTCCTTCATGTGGAATTCGTACAAACTGTTTATTGGTTCTCGCTCGGGATCCTTCTGGGAGGAGCATTACATGAGTAATGCTAATGCAACGGATACACGAGCGAATGTGTCTGCATCATGGAGGCAGACGGTTCGTATTTGAAGTACGAAATGACATCAAAGTTGGTCACAGAAACGCTAATTGAGTACAATGTGAAGCACTCGCGGTGAATGAGTAACGCATTTCAAGTGACGATATTCGGCGGAACTGGCTTCTTTCTATATATTTCGAGATTCGGACCATTTCATCCGGACAATAAATAAGATTTGCGCGGAGGTCATATTTACCTGCATGGAATATACGGCCGCCATTAATATCACTGATGCGTCTGATGCTGAACATCTTAATTTAGTGAAGTGTGCAGAAGAAATCATTTACCAAGTGCCGTATCTTTACCGAAGTTACAGTAGGAGCTATCTGCGGACTAAACATAGACTATTTCGCAAACATATTATTAAGAAAATGAGTGGATAGCTACGTCCTCTGGTAAAGGAGAACTGCTGCGGACAAATCCGCAAAGAAATTCAACACAGATTATAATTGGTTTAAATATAACATGAATTAGAATTCAGAAAGATTTATATGATTTTATTTGTTCTACCTTTAGCTTTATATTCGATTTTTGAACGTCGTCAATTATCGGCTCTGGTTGTGTTCTTGGGTAAAGGCCGGTAGCAGGCGCGTGTGCGCGCGGACTACGGCACGCACAGAAATATCGAGCTATGTTGTACCTCATCGAGCGGTGATAGTAGATAAAAGGCCGCCTCAGGCAGATGGTTTGTGACAAGAAGGGACTGTTATGCGAGTGTGGAGATCAAGGTAACACGGCCGTCCGAATTAAACGCAAGTTATTAATCGCGTTCTCTTTAAAGCAATGTACTTCAAAGTATCTCTTCGCTTATTGCATCATTCAGCTTATAATATTTCGGTACAACGTAGAACGGGGCAGGCCAAATGCCTGCAGAATAGCTCTTCTGGTATTTCTTACCGTGTCCTTCATGTGGAATTCGTACAAACTGTTTATTGGTTCTCGCTCGGGTTGCTTCTGGGAGGAGCATTACATGAGTAATGCTAATGCAACGGATACACGAGCGAATGTGTCTGCATCATGGAGGCAGACGGTTCGTATTTGAAGTACGAAATGACATCAAAGTTGGACACAGAAACGCTAATTGAGTACAATGTGAAGCACTCGCGGCGAATGAGTAACGCATTTCCAGTGACGATATTCGGCGGAACTGGCTTCTTTCTATATATTTCGAGATTCGGACCATTTCATCCGGACAATAAATAAGATTTGCGCGGAGGTCATATTTACCTGCATGGAATATACGGCCGCCATTAATATCACTGATGCGTCTGATGCTGAACATCTTAATTTAGTGAAGTGTGCAGAAGAAATCATTTACCAAGTGCGTATCTTTACCGAAGTTACAGTAGGAGCTATCTGCGGACTAAACATAGACTATTTCTCAAACACATTATTAAGAAAATGAGTGGATAGCTACGTCCTCCGGTAAAAGAGAACTGCCGCGGACAAATCCGCAAAGAAATTCAACACAGATTATAATTGGTTTAAATATAACATGAATTAGAATTCAGAAAGATTTATATGATTTTATTTGTTCTAGCTTTAGCTTTATATTCGATTTTTGAACGTCGTCAATTATCGTCTCTGGTTGTGTTCTTGGGTAAAGGCCGGTGGCAGGCGCGTGTGCGCGCGGACTACGGCACGCACAGAAATATCGAGCTATGTTGTACCTCATCGAGCGGTGATAGTAGATAAAAGGCCGCCTCAGGCAGATGGTTTGTGGCAAGAAGGGACTGTTATGCGAGTGTGGAGATCAAGGTAACACGGCCGTCCGAATTAAACGCAAGTTATTAATCGCATTCTCTTTAAAGCCATGCACTTCAAAGTATCTCTCCGCTATTATATATATATATATATATACATATAAATTTTCCATTAGATAGTAATAAAGCCTAATGCTCTCCAGCACCTTAAAAACCCGAAAGTTATCCTCGGTATAGTAATTTTTTTTCGTTGTTTACTATTTACTTTTTTCTTCTGGTCGTCTTCCTTACGTGAGAAAAGGCGAGTTTGCAACAATAAATACTTGGCTAAAGGAACAGTTTTCGTTCAGGCCATAAAAAAAAACAATAAATATACTAGGGGATTGGTCTGGCTGGCCGCTTTACGGCCCGTTCCTTCCGACTTAAAATTGTATTACTCTGTAAATTTTTGTAAAGACTGTATCGTTCACATAAACTTCTTTATGTTTATTTCTTAGAGAAAAGAAGTCCACCCCAATAGGTCAATTAAGAAATGAAATTTAGATTAACATATGTGATAAACTGAATCTGCTAGCGAGGTAATATATGTGAGTGGAATACATTAAATTTAATTTTTTTTAGAGATGTTAGTAAGCAGGTTAAAATATAAATAAAAAAATCTTTTTAAAAATAGCCATTTAGTTATGAAACAAAAAGTACAAAATATTCCGAAAAATAAAAGCGGGGGCTGCAGATTAATAATTAAATATTATATAATATTAATATTTAATTATTAATCTGCGGCCGCCGCTTTTATTTTTCAGAATATTTTGTACTTTTTGGTTCATAACACTAAATGGCTATTTTTAAAAAGGTTTTGTTTTTATATATTTTAGTCTGGACTTTTTACTATGTATTGAAATAAAATAAAAAACAAATTTAGAATTGTATTTCATTTTGCTTTATTTTATTCAATATCTTTATTATAGGACATTTACAGAAATTTGTGTTACATTTAATTAAATAATCAACCGCATTCTTTCAATTATATTTTCTTTTGTTTTTCATACAATATATACAGAATCCTCAGCAAATGAAACACAATGTTTGACTAATAGCAAACTTTCCATTGATATATATATCACATGATCAAAAAAAAAAATATATTCTTGAAACTTTCGAGCTTTCAGCGCCCCGAAGGGTCCGGTTTTAAAGTTGGAAAAGCAAATGTTCCAAAGTAAAGAAATACACAAAAGTGCGCATTGTTTTAACCCTGTTCAAAATTTCTAGCTTTAAAGCTGAGCCACAAACGGGGCATACACGTCGTTTTTTGTGTTTTTTTTTTAATTTTCAGTAAACTACTTCCAATGTTTCGTTAAGGAAATGAAATACGAGTTTGCTCCCGACAAATAGCGATCTTTCCAACAGTATATCATATGCCCGGGGGAAAAAATCCAAAAATTCGAACTTTCGAAGCCCTGAGAAGCTAATTTTAAAGTTAGAAACATAGGTGTCCAAATCAAAGAAATATATGTGCATGTGCATATTTTCAACTTTGTTAAAAATTTTTAGCTATGAGACTCACGCCGTAAAGAGGGAACCACATATAAGATCTTGCTCTTTTTTGAATTTTCCATAAACTTCGAATGTTTCATTAAAGAATTAAAATATGGTTTTATTTTCGACAAATAGCGATCTTTCCAACGATACATCACATGCCCCAAAAAAATGCTGAGCTTTTGACGCCCCGAGGGTCAAAGTTGGAAACCCAGATGTTGCATAATATTGCATTGTCATCTATAACAAACACTTCTGCTAAAGGACACTTTTTTTATTCATCGGGAAGTAGGTAAAAATGTCGTTTGCAAGATTCCCCCCGGACAGACAGAATGACAAAGCGAGTTAAATAAAAGCCTATAGAAAAGCAATACCGTAACTCCATAGACTGCATTCTGAAGACCGTAGCATGTCTAAAACGCATACCAACAACGGAAACAACATTAAATAGCTTTTAAATAACTAGACCAGCATTCATGGTTCACAACGGCTGCCCCACCAAACTGTCGAACTTAAACTACACGGTTTGTCAGTAACCATGTTCCTTTTTTCTTTCTTTTTATATATATATATAAAAAACAGAACATTTAATTACAAAAACATTTAACGACTACAGATGACTGATAACGTAATTCTAAGCGGAGATATAAAACAATAGAAACAGGCTACTCATTACCCACTAAACACGCATCCGAGAAGTATGACCAGACCAACTAGACATTAACTTTATCAGTAGATGTTCGAATCATCTTTGTTTACCTGTTTCACTTTATTTGTATTAATAATACGACTTGACTATTTACACCTTTACATTCGTCAAACGACATTCACAAATTAATTTTGATTTTATTTACACTTTATTGTCGCTGTTCTTATCTTACTTCTTTAACATTATCCAGTGTAATCGAGAAAAAAAATATTCCAGCAAAATATATTAATAATGAAATTTTTTCCTTTCTTTTTATATTTTTATTTATTTGTTATATATATATATCCAACTTCTCGCTTCCGTGAACTGAACACAATACCCGATTTACCATCATCCTCGTCTCGGCTGGTCTTTCTTCTTCCGCAGACCTAACGACCATTCAGAGCGCAGAGAACCTCCGCGTGCGAGCATAATTTCGTGAACAACTTGCGAAACCGTACATATACAGTTTCATTGCGCGTCAATCACCGATATGCACCACCAATGATTCCGGAGCAACATGGCCACAAACACAATCAAGTGAAGCCCACGTCATCCACGAATCCGTGCTTCAGTTAAAGCACCCTAAGCTTGGTTCATTTTAGGACAACGTGGCCACCCTACAATTAAGTAGAGCCCACACTGCCCTAACATGTTGTTCATAACCGGAAAATAACATTATATATGTTAAAATAAATACGAGAAGTAACCATAATTGCCGAGACGATTAGAGTACATAAACAGACTCTGAATCAGTTCAACGCGAACAGAAAGTAAATTTCTCGACCATTCCTCGGCAACGCAAATACGAAGAAAACAGCCTGACACGACGGTCAAATGAGCCATCATCCAGACACAAAAAAACCTATTTACAAATTTCACACACCAATGTATCCACACACGAGGTTTTTTTTTAATAGCAATCATGAGAATACTGGTACACAATAGCACTATGCAAGACCTGCACAGCACATGGGTGCGAAAGCAAATAGGTACGGCCACAAAGCTCCACCAAATTCGTAATATTCAGGTATAATAAACGAGTGTTGTTCAAGACGAGTAGATGTTCATCGCGCTACATGTTTTTTTTTTTTAATATAGTTAAATATTTCATCTTAATTACACGGACCACGCTGCCCCCGACAACATAGCCCAGACGGAATCTACTTAACAGCGGATATTCCTCCGACCTGCTTTACATGAGTCGCATAAACAGCATGGTGAATTTGAGATGGGGGTCAAGAAGACATAGTTTTAAAAACTCGTACACTGGCACACCAGGAACTACTTATATACCACGAGAAGATCAAAAAATTTGTACCTAACACCTGTGACCATCCCTAGACTTCCAGCACAGTACAAAGTAGGAGCTTTAGGACTGCAGCCGTATAGACACTTTCACAAAAAAAAACACATGGAACTAAAAGAACCAAACCAGAAATGATCAATTTACCTTACGTACCTTACGACTTATTATACATATTTGCAATAGTATTCAACAAAAAAAAAAAAAAAAAACGAAAACATCGGCATGATATAAAATCGAGAAATTTCTTATAATTTTACCTAACTTTCCAAATAATTGACAACAAGATTCTTCACTAAAGGAAATCGATACTCTTACAATTAGTACCATGCCGGTCGTAGATAAACCGCACTACGTACTCCTATTGTTATTCTGCCGTCTAAACTTACAATAAGATATGCATTGGTCGCTAAGATTTTACCAATCTTGTAAGGACGTTTGAATAGCAGCTCTAATTTTTTTATTAGATTCTTCGAATGTTTCGACAGATGATCACCCAAAGCATAACTTTTAAGCTTACCTTGTTTCTTACATCTTTTATTTTCTTTACGTTAGATGCCCTTTGTCTTTCTTTAGCCAGTTCTAATAGTTCCTTATATCTTTCTGTAGAGTTTATTTGCGGAAACTTCACCGCTGCTCTAATGACATTAGACGCTCTTCTCTTTTTTGAATGGCCTATATTTCAGTTGCTAGAATATAGGAAAAATACCGAGACCTCAAAATTTTTAAAAAATTTTAAAATTAAATTTTAATAAAAATTTTAAAAAAAATCCCACAGCCGTTCTATATGAATTATGGTCAATAATGATTTCTTTTAACCTGCACACTAAGGTCTCCAGAATACCAAGAAAATATAAAATTCGAAAAATTTTGATATTTCTGGACCGGAATTTGGAAAAATACACGGTTAAAGCGGAAAAACTAGAAACTAAAAAAATGTCTATAGTCCCTTCTACTGTAGCTGGAGGGTCATTCTTTTTTTTTAAATGATGTATTTCAATAGCTAGAATCAACAGGGACTTAATGTATAATTACTTAGATTCTAGTAAAAAGAAACAATTTCAACGTCGCATTTAAAAAATAAATATTGCTAATATCTTAATTTAAAAAGAATCAAATTTAACATATTACAGTCACATATATTACTCTCGCAGCAGTTTTAGGTTTACAGATATTTTAATCTTAATTTCGCTTTTTTTGAGAGATGTATTCATGTACTTTTCTATTCCCCGTTTAAACAAATATATGTGAACGTTGCAGTCTTTATAGAAATTTACGCAGTGAAATAATTTAATGCCCGAAGGAACGGACCGCAAAATGCAAGTAAGAATAAAGAAAAAGTAAACAATTTCTTTTAAGATAGAAGAAAGTAGATTTTTTTAACGAAATAATACAAAAATTTTTATTTTTAAAAACAAATTTAAAAAAAATCAAAAAAAAAAATGTTATAAGTTTACATAACAGAAAAATGGTAGAATTTTATGTAAAGAAAAGTATTTCGGTTAGATAAATATAGCGCAATTTATAATTGATGTATATATGTGATGTATTTTTTTTTTTTTTGTTTTCTGTTACTAAATAAATGACGAGCGGGGGATGATACTGCGTTTAAAAGAGATATGCATACATTTTTGTTTGATAGATTTTGGTTATATTATTTATGGTCATAATTATTATTATACTAAATTATCCGATTGAATTTTAACCTATATATTTTATAATCCTTTACACCTATCTTTCTGTACCGGTCGACCGCTGAAAAACACAATAATTAATCACGAATATGACGCCGAAATGATATAGACAATTAAATAAATATGAAATAAAATTCTACGTAATACTGCTGTCCGTTTGTAGATCGGCTGATGCGCAGAGATCAGATATTAATCGGGCCATTCATTCGTGTTCCGCGATTCGTCACAATTTACCGGACTTGATAATTTCGATACTTGCCGATTTTAAGTCACTACTAATACCGATTATACTTCGCAGGACGACAGATCGCGACACAAATTTTATTACTTTTTCCGGAAAGACCACGATTGCTTTGCCAAGACTGATCGTTAACATACCACTGACCAAACTGAAGAGTAATTAACCTTATAAGGGGTAAAACGCGACTGCTCTACTATAAAAAATCTTTTCTCCGGTTTTTTCCAATTTCACCCTCCCTTGCGCTAGTGGCCGCTCGAGTTGACCCAATCAGGTAGATCCTTTTTTCTAGATGGACGGTGATTGGCGGCCACACCGACAACAGGATTTCAAACATGCCCACATTTACGCTCGCACCACCCATTCTAAATTATGTTTTATTTTTTCTATTATTTTATTTTTATTTTCTTTTTTATTTGAATTTTATTTTTTGGTGCCATGTAATAGGCACATTACAATATGTATATATATTTTATTTTTTTTCATATATTTCCGAACAATCTTATTAGACTTCAATACATTATATGCAGAATTATAAAAAGAACATAACGCCATTTTTAATCTGGTAATCGCCTTTGTGTGTGTGTGTGTGTGTGTGGTTTGAATTATTTTATATTAATAATAAATGATGGTAAACAAAAAAAATCAGTTAATAATAATCGCCGACTTCTTCTTACTGCTCTCGGGACTAGTTTCATATAATTAATCTAAATTCACGGCGTTATAATGGAATAGGTAATATTAACGATATTACTTTTTTCGTTTTAATAGATATGGATTGTACATTCCTTTTTAAATTTTTAACTCATATTTAATTTATACTGACGTCATACGCGCAGTCCATAGAACTGTTAACAGTTAATTAAAAGCATTCGAGGAGCTATTTTTTTTTCCTTTCAATTTTCAAAATTAATGCAATAAGCTACAATGTATCCGCGCAGCAGCAGCAGCAGCAGGAGTTGCACCTATCCGAAGTAAACTCCGTGGGAGTCGCTTAAGACGGTGCACGAGCATGTACTACGTGCTCAGAAAACCGAAAGTGGCTCCTTGCTATCGGTCCTAATATTTTCTTTTTAAATCTTAAAAAGTTGCAGAAAATGTATTCGTTTGTTTATTTGTCTTTTCCTTATTGCGTTGGACTTGTCAGCAGCCGACGAATACCCATCAAAAAGAAGGTGTATTTAAAAAGTTAATATTAAGTAAAAATGACTTATTAATGTTATAGTATACTTTAAATTTTTTATGTCAATAAACTTGTCTTTAATTTTTAATTTTTTCGGACTTACAAATAGAAAGAGGTTATGTGTTCGTCGCATATGCTTCTTTTTTTTTTTGTTTGTTGGCGCATAACTCATTCATATGGATCGACCATTTTACTGATTCAGACGCCATTTTTCGGCAAATCCAAAAAAAGATAAAGAAAAAAAACCTTCTATTTTACTATTTAAAATGTCTTAATTCAATAAATTGCCAAAAGATTACGATTTAACATTCCAAAAAGGAAAAAGGAAGATAATATAAAAATACGCTATTCAATTAACCAAATATTTTACAATGGTCTGGTACCATTTCGCCTAATTCCCATTTCGCCTAAATTTAGGGTGGGGTTACTCAGGTAATAAAAAAAAGGTCAGACAAACATACGAATGATTTCGTGTTGGCAAGAGGGCGTTCATTATCGAATTTTAAGCAGACTAAACGCATCATTTTTTTTTCTATTTGATTCCACTGTTAAGGTTTTTTTTTCTTTCCGAAATACAACAAAAAGGTTTATATGAAAATCAGAAGTGAAAAAATACCGCTAAAAATGTTTGATGTAAATATACGCGAAACAACCACTCCGATTAATATTTGCGAGTTATTTTATTGGATGTCCAGTGCTGCATAAATCCCACCCGCCTTATTGATATTTAGTGTGACAAGAACATTAAGGTTCGGAGTTGCAGAAAAAATAATAAAAAAGCTAAATTATAATTAGGTGTAGTTTCGAAGTGGTCGCGTTTATGTAAGAAAAAGGGAATAAAAACCGAATAGAATTAACAATAATGACATGACATCGAATCATTATTACAGCGGTAATTTTATTATTGATTATTAAAATTACAATTATAAGTACATACAAAAAGTAAATGTTAAAATTAGGAAAACAGTGTTTCTTTTTTTTTAACAAAAGTTCCTGAACCTAATTTCATTTTTCTTTAATTCAAAAAAAGTGAATTTGCAAATCGAAAGAATTTAAAAATTAAATACTGCTTCGGATTTGAATAAATAATCAACAGTGACGTATACGATTACAAGAGATTTTTTAAAATTTAGATATTAGGACGAGAAAAATTACTAGATTTACTATTAAACTCTGTGTACAGCAGAAAAAGAGGAGTAAGCAAGGAATAAACAAGGTGAAGACCCTGTTATATGGGGTCAGTTCATGGCTTTTATGGGATTAATAAATGAGCATAGATTTAAAAGCACCATATCAAAAAAATGTATATTTTAAATATTCTTATATCTATCTCACGAGTATATTTGTTATATTTGATAATCTTTAACAATAGATTTTTAGTTGTAGAAAGCAGTGAAAATAAGGACAATTGATTAAAAAATGGCAAAAAATTGGTAGTAATAAGGGGTTATTACATTTTTAGATGTGTCGCACGGTATAAGAAAAATTTTAGAAGATATAGTCATGATTTTTTTCCCCATTCTACAAGATGAAACGGTAAAACTTGGCGTATGTTGTTAAAAATACTTCTAAAATTGAATTTTAAGGTATAAATAACTTCTCCAGAAGCCTAAATGGTTGTTGTTGGACTTTGAAAAATTCCTCTTCAAATTAGTCACGTTTATTATAATGGCGATGTTTTTCAAGTAATTTAAATAATTGGAATGAAAAAAATAAATAAAACGCAAAAAATGTTGTTTTTAGAGTTCCTGACAAAGTAAAAAAATTTTTTTTTTTTTTCAATTTTTTGGGCACGTCAACAATAGAACTTACCCAACGCAGAGAACTGTACATTATATAAGGAAAAGATTAAAAATTGAGGAGATAAAGAAAGCTAACAAAGGAACTACATTGAGAGAGGAGAAAGCAAGAATGGTTTTGTCACTGTAAGGAGTGGGGATGCCAAAGCGCAGAAGATTGGAATAAAGTGGCACTGTCCTCCTTACTCTTGTTTCTTCTATTTCCCCAGTGTCCAATCGAATTAGATTATAATATTTTTCTTCTTTCTTTTATAATCTGTTAAGTCTGCCAGATTTTTTGGCAAATCCAAAAAAAGTCAAAGAAAAAAAACCTTCTATCTTACTATTTAAAATGCTTCATTCAATAAATTGCCAAAAGATTACGATTTAACATTACAAAAAGGAAAAAGAAAGAGAATATAAAAAGACGCTATTCAATTAACCAAATATTTTATCATACACTTTTGACGTACAAAAGAAAAATTTATAGCAATTAAGAGAAAATAATTTTTTAACGGATGACAATTTTTTTTATTCTCTGTTGCCAAAATCTAAATGAATACCATTTCATTTAAAACGTAATTTGCAATAAATATTTCAATTTACAAATATTAGATATACATATATATTATTTACCTGCTCGATTTGTTTTTATAAATGATACATTCGCAAGCGACAACTTAGAATATTCAAGATAGAAGAATAGAGTTTCCTTCAGAATACGCATAAGACCCAAGCCAGAACAAATTACGATTTCATAGCGTAAAGCAGTTAGTATGCGGTGATTTTCCGTATATTGAGACGGATTCGGCATTTCTTACGACCTTTAATGACGATGTCCCAGCTAGAAAAATAATAAAATTTGGGTAACAATCATTCAATTTCTCGGGCGGTTTCGGTAGCGGGCAAACACGGCATTGTTGTCAAAGATGCTTTCTCAGTTAAAAAATCGAGGGATCCCCCGCTGCGCAAAGGTAATCTTTTTTTCTGCCTACCAAATGTGTTGCCAAGTTGATTTTTTCAAATTATTATTATTATTATTATTATTTTATGGGTCATTTCATTTTTAGGCTAAATGGTACCACACCATCGGTCGCGCATTCATTGCAAGTCAAAGGCAAAAGAATACCCACTGGAAGGCCAAGATGGAGATGGTTCGATGTAATCATTGCGGATCTCATTGAAGCCGGTATTCATTCAAGTCTAGCGGGGTAAACCGAAACAGCTGGAAACGATCAATTTGCACGGCAACCCCCTGCACCAACCGAAAATTGCCAATGGTGAAGAAGAAGAAGAAGCTACACAAGTATATTCGTTAATTGTGAGAAGTTTTCATACGACATTTAGAATTTGTTTTAGTATTCTTTAATATATATTTAATAACTGTTCTCCGTAATACTAATAGCTACAAAATAAACCCTACAAAAGGCTCCGGTAGTTATAGAACTTAAAAATTATAATATTACGTAAGTTTTGAATAAGACTTCTCTCAACGTATAAGTCTTTTAAAAAATCATTTAGTATTTTTCATTATTTTTGTTTTTATTTTTGAATGCCGGCAACGATGATGATGATGTTCTTTTCGGTTGTTTGTACTAAATAAGCATCTTATAATCTGTATCTATATCTATCTTCGTATATAGTATGTAATGAAGATCAAAAATTATCTCTTTGCCTGTTCGTCTGTGCGCGCCAATTTCACTAACTATCGAACTGGTTTTGATCAGGATTTCAATAGTAGAAAGATTTAGTTGCGTGCTTTATAAGTTTCCGGTGTGATTTAGTCGACCTATGAGGTTTTTTGTAAATGAAATAGGAAAAATAGGAAGGTAAAATACACTCGTTTAAAAATAAAGGAGAACTTGAAATATTTTAGACATATCAGTGGAACAAGAACGATGTTAAAAATCATCATACAAGAAAGGTCGTTTGGAAGAAAATGACATGGACGACTCTCTACCTCCCGGACTGATGTTGTTTATAAAATGGTGGGCGGCAGCTTCTTTAGATGCGTTCGATGCGCGCAAAACAGAAATCAATGGCTCAGTTTGGTGTTTCTTCAGGTGATGGATAATAATGGTCACGATATTCTCCCCCGAAGGTGAAGCGATCGACTGATTGAACAGTTAAAATTGTTTTTTTAGAAAAACTACGAAACAACTTAACAGGCATCTGCTTGTCAGTCTTCTAAATGATAAATAACGCAAACTTTAATATCTTAACCCTTATAATGAAAGCGGTAATAATTCTAATTGGATATAAATTCGAGCTAGTGAAGAATGAAATTATAATATTTCATTATGATCGTTGCGTAATGCGCCACAAAAATGAACCTGATATTCATTTTATTCACATGAGAGTATACATTTATTTTTTTAATGTAGATTTCTTGCTATAATCATTATTTAAATTTAGTCAAATTGCATAATGTATATCATTTGCGAAAATGCAATTCCAATATTTGTAAATTTCACCTCAAAAAGTCAACTTCCGTTTTTGTTTATTAAACTGTTGATACATTTCCATTATATGACTTTTTTTTAACGATATATGTGTATCTCTCGTTTTATCATCGTCAATAAAGCTGTTTGCCCATAAGCAGTATCGGAATAACTAATCTGATAACGTTTCATATAAAATACTATTATTTAACCTAGCAGATTATTTACCGTTTTTTTTTTATTCATAGCTGAAATTTCAGTATTTACGGTTAATCCTTATTCACCCCTTCTCGTTAATACGATGCAGTTCGTATTGTTCATCAATCTTTCCTAAGCTCTATTTCTAATCGTCTCTCTAACCATTTCCTTAATTATTGTAGTTGTTGGGTCAAAGCCGCTGGCGCGCCCAAAAGATAATATATAAAATAATATTATTATTTTTTATTTTAAAAAAAAAAAAAAAAATTATTCTTTAAAATAAAATATCCGTTTTTAACCGACTTCAAAAAAAGAAGGAGGATCTCAATTCGACCGTATATTTTTTTATGCGAGTTACCTCAGAACTTTTTTCTAAATAAACTGATTTTGATGATTCTTCTTTTATTTAAAAGCTGGTGCTCATTTAAATTTGATCAAGATCTGAAAAGTAGTTCTTGAATTATCCTTAATAATGCGTATTTAATTGACTTCGACTTCATTGATGATGGTCTAATTTTTTTTTTTCGTTTCGTTATGCTCCCGGTATGGAAATTACTCAATTGAATGTTTCCAGTTGAAAAAATATCTGGAAGACCTGCAGAAAAATCTGAAAAAATGCATTCCAGCCTAAATCAAAATAAAATTACACCTATTTTTACCGACTTACAAAATACGTTTGTCGCGACTTATTTTTTTTTTTTTTTTTTTGTTTGTTCGCGCGTAATTCATTTACTAATCATTTATTCATTAGAAAGAGTACCATTCATCTTAAGTCCATGTGAATACTGATGGAAATCGGTGAACATTAACTGAGTATTCGTCAAAAAACGTGAAAAAATGTGACCTCTTGGGATAATTCTTTTTTCTTCGTATTTTTTATTAGTATAACAGAGGCGATTGACTTAAAGTACCATCAATTTGCCAAATTAACATGGAAATGTAGCTTTTGATGTTTTTACCGTGGCAATGCAATTCAAAATAAAGAAATCGAATTTTTTTTTAAGTATAAAGTATGAAGAATAATGTAAAAAAAAATAATTGATTTTTAACAAGAAACAAATTCGAGTATAACGCTAAAAATTGTAAAATAAAACGTTTTTTTACAAAAAATAAATACCGACTTCAAGGTTTATATTATAAAAATTGAATAAAAACGCACTAGAAAGTAAAAAGTAATTTTGAATAAAAATACACTAAAAGTAAAAAATAATTACTCCTGAAAAGAAAATATATATCAGAGTGATATAACTTAAGGTGATATGATCGTAATTCTTATACAACATTAACTTTTTGGAGTCGGCATCAAATTCATACTAAAATAATAATTAAAAGCCGCATTAAATGTTCATTAAATTGTTCCTAGATATTGTAATATGAATTTGATGCCGACTCTAATAAGTATTAATGCTGTATAAGAATTACAATAATATCATTCCAAGTTATGTCACTTTGAAATATATTTATTTATCGGGAGTAATTATTTTTTACTTTTTAGTGCATTTTTATTCAATAACTTTTTACTTTCTAGTGCATTTTTATTAAATTTGTATAATAAACCTTTTCAAGTCGGTATTTATTTTTTTCTAAAAAAAACATTTTTATTAAATCAATAGAGTGCACCAAATTTAGAAAAAAAATTCACCGACAATAAAAGGTTTAAGTTAAAAATTGCTTTTATTCAGTTATGCGATATGTCATCAATAAAAGCATTTTACTGTGCTCTCACAGGAAATGTGTGACGTCGGATGGAGGACGACTGGGGTGTGAAGATTATGCACTTCCGCATCATGATGCAGTTCCGGAACATCCTTCTTTCGAAATGGAGGAAACCATGTGTGTGTGAAAAAAATTAGACCATTTATACCAGAACGATGGAGTAAAAACCCGATTTGTAATTCATGCGTATTTTCATTTTATTTTATATTTTAAAGGTGCATTTTTCGTTTGTTATACGTACGCTGTAAGTTCTACATCGAGTCACATTATAATGGTAAGTAAAAAACTCAACCGACAACAGGACTTCAATCATACGTACATTTACTCTTGCACCACCGATTCCAAATTATGTTTTATTTTTTCTATTATTTTTAATTTATCTTCTTCCCTATTTAGCAAATGTACCCTGAGCCATGTAATGGACATATTATACGCATCCTAGAAAAATAAAAACTTTAACAAAAATTTTTATTTAATATTTTCATTATAATTCTAATTTATTTACATTTGAAGATCGTTCTTTGATGGTTTATTTATTAGCCTTCATTTATATTTACGCTAGATGGTCGCTTTATTTCAAATTCATTCCTTTTGTTAACATGCCGACCTATTTCCGCTCATATTCTGTAAGAATTTGACTACGTCTTTTCAACCTAAACTACCTTTTTATTATTTGTCAACTGGCTTTTTATCGCTTGCCAATTTCTTTTAACCTACCGCTCGAGCCTTTGCCGTTACGATGGACGTTATATATTTTGTACCTAAACACTTCTCATTTCTTTCCGATGCTCGTCGCGCCGTTTTTCTCGGAATCTGATCATTCGCTTATTACCTGGTTTTCATTCTTTCGATAATATTCCGGTATTGTTTGTCCGGGCCTGCACCAATATTTTACACGAACGATCTTTTTCTTTTACCGCTCTTATGAATAGACGATCATTTCTATGATTTTTCTAAAAACTCATCTATCCCCTTAATTACTTTCGTCATGGCCGATCGTTTGATGTGCCTTGCGACATTCCGTTAACCTTTTTTGCTGTTTACAGTATAGAGTCTTTCTAATTGTTCTCCTCGGTATTCTATTTACATGCTCTTTTGTTAGCTACAGCCGATATACTCAGCAATACTAGGTGATGTTTTGCCTTCGCCGGAATACCGCTTCTTTCTTTATCAAAATACTCGGACATATTCCGGCTCGTGGGACATGCTTGTATACCTTTCTATTCCTTTTCGTAATTTATGGGCCGAGGTTAACAATTCCATTAACAGATATTTCAAAATTGTCGTTTGCTTTTTTATTAGCCGGGACGATGTAGCAGCGTGTAAAATCTAGTCATTAATACTCAGAATGTAAAGGCATATTAATAGAAATACTCGGAAATTCTGAAAAAGACGAATAACAGACCGGAAAAGTGATAAATTGTCACTCATGCAAAACTGTTTTTTACCGAACTCGGGTCATAAGTTAAAAGCTAGCGCAATACAAAATATATCAAAGTTTTGATACGTATCGAATTAAGAAGACACCGTTTTTGGTCCAACAGAAATTTTTTGTTAGTATATATAATACGATGTTTAATAAAACATAGTCATTTTTATATATCGCAGCCACGCCAGATTATTTCTAATTTCTTATTAACGAGAATCGTTTGGCGTAAATTGATGTTAGTTTGATATTATTTTTAAAAGTATTTTGATTTTTTCTCATATGAAATGGAAATAATTTAAATTTAACTAAACTTAACATAGACGCTTAATAATAATTTTATACCTATGTGGTAATCTCAAATATTGGTCTTTTTCTACATTATCGGTAGAAAACAAATAATTACGCGAATTCGATTTTTTCCAAACACTAGTAATCGATTTGCAAATTATAAATGTAAATGTCCTCTTTAAAACAAATTTTCAAAATCAAAACAAATATGTGAACTTATGCGAACGTCAAAACTACAGCTGCATTTCAACAGAAAAATACATTAGATAAATTTCGTATGAACGGCTGGCAGCCAAACTGATATTCATTCCTCTTTATCGCAAACCCCGTTTGAGATTTTCACAAAATTTAGGATACTTATTATAAGAGAAATTAAGAAATTTGTAATAATTAATTTATTAATTTTATGATAATCGTCTTTATACATTGTTCTAGAAATATATGTTCTGATTCTTCAGACATAAAATTTTTAAGTGTATTTTCTCTTTTTGCTCAAAGGTTTTGTCATCGGACTTTTTAATTACTATACTGTGATTTTATTTTTATATACAGAGTGCGGCAGCATAACTTCCTTTTTTAAAATGCGCCATTTTTTTTCTACTAAATTTTTTAAAGAAATAATAACAGAAAATCGAAATAACGGATACTCTAGATCCCATTGGCAATATGTATGCTTCTTCTGTTGCAGTTTTATTTCGATTTTCTGTTATTATTTCTTTAAAAAATTTAGTAGAAAAAAAATGGCGCATTTTAAAAAAGGAAGTTATGCTGCTGCACCCTGTATATATGGCACCCTTTCCAACTGGCTGTAAGGTTACTACCACAATTTTCACATTTACATGGATTCGTCTTTTTCTTTGTACACTGGTCTGACAGGTGATTACTGCTGCATTTGACGCACTTAGGCTGTCTAGCGCAATACTTGACAATATGTCCGAAATCTTGATACCGTCTATATTGTGGAATATCATTCTTTCAATTGTTACCTTAGAGTGAAGAATTCGGGTCATTTTGTATATATCTTAATTGATCGGTTTTGTTTCTAAATTATCACAAAACAGAGGTAAAAGATTTTTTTTTTTTGTTCCACATTTGGCCGATGCAGCATCAGACGCATTTTGCACAGAGGGTATGCTTTTTATTATAACTATATTAGCCACATCTGTAGCAGTATATCCAGCTTTCGGTAATTCTGCCTTAATGACTTTAATCCAGTGGTGTGATGTAAACTACGTATTTACTACACGTTAAGGTTTAGTTGCTTTACTTTGGTAAGAGTGGAATTCCAAGCCATGCAGTTCATCTGCAGTATTATTAACTATCTTTGATAATATATCAATTGTATTTCTATAAGAGTCCGGATCTTTGCAGCTAACTTTGACGTTTCCATTAGATAGGTTTTGTAGTTTTACGTCATTACTTGTATCAGAATTAAGGTTAGAAGTGCAAAGAAAGTCTCATACATTTTCATTTTTAACAGCAGTTTAGTTCACAAAATATAAAATTTTTCCTTAAAATCTATCATCACTGAGTCGAGTACTTCCTCCTCAAATGTTCAATTTTTCCTAATTACTGGTATTTTTAAAAATCGCTCATTTATCGTAAAAAAACAGTGTCACTGAATACTTCAAAGTACAGAGTGCGGCTTACTTTTTTAAAATGCGCCAATTTTTTCTACTGAATTTTTTAAAGAAATAATAACAGAAAATCGAAATAAAACTGCAACGGAAGAAGCATACATATTGCCAATGAGATCTAGAGTATGTTATTTCGATTTTCTGTTATTATTTCTTTAAAAAATGTAGTAGAAAAAAGTGGAGCATTTAAAAAAAGGAAGTTATGCTGCCACACCCTGTATTTTATCATTAGAATTTTTTTTTTCTTCAAAATTTATTGAGTAAAATAAATAATCATTTTAATGTTGCGAAAGAGACTGTTTCGCTTGAAAATTTAATTTACAAAAAAAGTGTTATAAGAAAAAAAGAAATCTAAATTTAATAAAATCTACAAAATACTGATGATTTTAATTGGGGCAATCATTTTTTTTCTTAATTTGTGATATTTTCGCATTTTCAACCTTGCAGGCTGAATTCGTTTTTTAATACTAATACAAGTGGCGTTACATTGTTCTGAATTAGTCAATTTGGTGATTCCTCCTTCGGGTAGTAACTCTAACACTCATTACGTTTAAAAAATTTCTTGATCATTTTGAAACGTAAGGAATACGTTTACTATGGTAAATAGTACGCTAAAAACAGATAACGACGATTTTTAATATTGTGCCAATTACAATGCACATGTAGTCATTGAGTTATACAGATGATAATTTACAAACATCACTCCCTAGGAGATGTTATTGCGACTGATACGTATATAGATATAATAAAGAATTATTTCATAAAACAATAAACTAAAATAATAAGTTGCAGAAACAGTGGTAACATATATTTTTATAATTACTGTTTAAAACTAAACTGAAACGTCTGAATTTGCATCGTCTCTTTTTGGATAAAGTTTCATCATATGAGGTATTAATTCGTTAGCGAGCTCTTGTGTGGACGCGGTTAATATTCTTCTTGCCATTAAATCTAAAGGTTTACCTACAATACAAATGAAAATCGTTCAATCCTTAACGACGACGGTTTTTTTCATTTAAACATTATCACAATAACAGAAATTATTTAATTTATAGTAAAGAAAAATGCTAAATATGTATATTAGAAATTTGCAATTCTACTGTATATATTGTTCATAAAATCCAGATAATTGACCGAAATTATTTTTTAAATTGTGAACTGTTCGCGGAGTATTGACACAAATAAAATATTAATAAAATAATATTACGTATATATTATAAATTTATTATAAAACTTTGCGAATTTATAGCTTATAGAAGAGAAAATATCAAGGAAATATAGGAAGACTATAAAATTTATTTATTCATGCATCACGAGGTAAAATAAAAAATGTATCTCCAAATGCATTATATCAATAACTTTTTTTGATTTTTCGTCTCGTGTTGTTTGTTGTATAATTGCATGATTTATATATATAATAATTTTTTACTATCTATAAGTTGTTTTCCAATTTATCCACTTCATGGGAAATTAAGTTGCCGGCACAGCAAACATGTCCATTTCTTGACTTAATCAATACATTATCAGTCTTCTACAGTCAAACCTTGCAACTTACATTGCTAATATGACCATAGAATTTTTTAAATCTGTTCCTGCATTGAAGGAAGAAAGCGTTTATTTATTATATCGAGTTGTTTGTTTTGCAGGCTGCAAAGGAAACATGAAATACCCTTCTATAATGAAACATTTCAAAAGCATTGATTTTTCAACAGCTCGTCCAGAATTCAGATCCGCAGCGGCCAAAAACGAAAATTTAGGTAGTCTTACTGTTTAATTTTCTTGACTGGTGGCCCTTGCAGACTTTTATTAATTTTGTCATGGATATTTTTGCTATGTTGAATTTTTTTCTAATTTCTAAGTGTTAAATTATAAGAAAGTTCCTTTCCATCTCCAGATATAATCCCTGTACTCCAATCTTTCCTAAGCTCGATTTCTAATCGTCTCTTTATTTAACCCTTTCCTTAATTTCTGTTGTTGTTGGGCCAATGCCGCTTGCGCGCCCAAAAAATAAAAAAAAAAAGTTGGTGGTTAGCGCGATTGAGATTTAATCGAATAATAAGCACAAAAAAAAAAAAAAAATCTTGAAATAAAGTAGTTGTTTCTTGTGTAACCGGGCTGGTTGCACTTTTCTATTGGAATCACACGTTACCCACATGATCTATTTGAAACCGTAGAAACACTATCATTACGCTGTAGTAATATTTACTAGTCACTACAACGCATGGTAATAAAGCGGCGGACTCCCTGGCTCGGGCTGCAAACTCTTCTCACTTCTTCTTTAAAAAACTTCCTTCGTCCAATCTTCTTCCGCTGTGCAAAGGTTTTCATCTTAGATTATGGTATCGGATGTATACGTTTCCTCTTTCTCTAACAATTGTTCTTTCTATATGTCTGTCCAACCTAGTCTTCCTGCCAGTCCGTGGTTCTCTTTGTTTCCTTCACTTCGTCGTTCTGTTGTTGTCTCCGTTATTCGCTTGCGCTTTAACCATTCTCTATTGCCTCCCTCCCTGTTTCATTTTTCGTTGGTTACTTCTCCATATTGTCCTCTTCACTCAAATGAAGAGCATGTTTGCAATGCGGACCATGTGTTCTTTGAGCGTTCATCCTTTTCTGCTGAGTGTTCTGCTTTCTACTTCAGTTTGCTAAAACTTGGTCTTCCTACTCCATTTTGTGCCTCTTATGTCCTATCTTTCCCCTCTCTGCAGATTGTTCCTATTATTTGTTCCTTTCTCCTAACAATATCTGATCGTATTAAGATATAATTGATTCCTTCCTATTCTAATTGTTTCTGGGTAAAGGTCCCCAGTTGACAGGCTCAAAAAAATAAATAAATAAAAAAATAACGCATCTTTAGCCTCGTGTTCAAAAAATACGGTCTAAAAAAGCAAGCCTGAATAGTTTTGCCGTATTTTACAATCGCTCACGGTAGGTATACATTATATCGGTATTAAAGCATTTCTTTCTTTCTTTTTTTTTTTTTTTTAAAATAAAAAAAGGTTCTTTCAAAAATATTAAATTCTCTATGTAAGTCATCCTATTAAACTATATCAGCCATTATTATTAATTAATAAACATAAAAGAACATTTCATTGTTTCCATCTTAACCGGATGAGCTGAAGTTTGCTTTGTAAAAATGGGCAGCTTATATATAGATATTTGTCATCCATATAAATACATTTATATATAAAGTAAAAATAACCTGTACTGACATTGTTTATGTTTAGGTGAACTGGGCTGGTTTTGTAATTAAACATACACTTTTTCAATACATTGAAACTAATTAATAATGAAATCGGTACTATTTTAAGAATTTTTAAAAGAAGTTACAATACCATCTGGATCAATTGCTATTCCACCAGCTTCTCGAACTAGTAAAGCGCCAGCTGCGTAATCCCAGGCGTGGATGCCTATTTCAGAGTACGCATCTACTGCGCCCGATGCTACCATGCACAAGTTAAATGCAGCCGATCCGGCACTTCTTATTCTATAAAGGATAATAGTCCGTGTTAAAATGTTTTGAATTATCTGAATTATCCAGTGATAAATTCTCAACGAGGAGATATTTTTATAATTAAATAAACAATACTATAATTATTTGAATCATCATTTAAACATATATACAAGTTTTCAATTAAATGATTTTATAATTTTAAAACAGAAACCTTTCTTTCACATGTATTCAAATTGTAATGAACTGCAGTATCTACATAATTTCTTTAACTAAAATAATAACGATAAAAGTCAATAAGATAATCTTTTCTTAAATTTAAATTCACATGTGCGTATAATCGCAAAATTTTTAGTACGGCTTCCTTAGCGTATTTCATAGATCAAAAAGAGCAAAACGTTTTTATACTCAAAGGCTGAAAAATGTTTCTGCGAAAAAATATAATCTTTTACAGAAACACTTAATAATACAATTTGTTTTTAAAACTTTTAAACTATTTATAATAATTTTCAAAAAAATTAAAATATTTTTATAACTTGTATAATGACAACTTATTTCAAAAGATTTTTACAACTTTTTCAAAGTGAATACATAGCTTTTTCTTTTCTTTCGCTCAATAATTAAAACAGATTTTTTGTGACAAAAAAAAACCCAAACAAAAAAAGGACTCTCCATTTTTTTTTCTTTCTTATTTCAGGGTTCCCCTGGGGGCTCTCCATTAATTTAAATATGCTTAGTTCTTTATAAAACTTCTGCAAATAAACAAATTCTATGTAGTAGTTCAACGCAACCTTACCAGTAAAAAATTAAAATCGTTTTCTGTAACAAAAAAAACAAACAAACAAACAATTATAATGTTGGTTGTATAGCAATTTTTTGTTTTATCTACATTTTCTATTGGAAAAAAAAATTGGTTATCAGAACTTGAGTTCTCCATAAATTGATATATATGTATACTTCTACAGTGCCCAAAAAATAAAGTCAGTTTTTATTTTTTTCAAAAAATCTTTATTTACTCTTCCAAATCTATTTTACCGCCTTCAAAGTAATCCCTCCCAGACACAATGTCAACGTTTTATCCCATCCTCGAATTGTGCCAAATAGTCACCTTCTGTTTGATCTTTTTTTTTCGCTTTGTTGGGAACGCCAACCAATTCAAGAATACGGAACAAAAGGATTATATTTTAATATATAGAGAAATGTCGGAAATTAACTCTGCTAAAGCTAGAATAACATCTGGTGAAAGAAAGGAAAGTATGTAGGAAGCACAAAAAGGAGTAGGCAGTTTAAGATGTAAGAACTTACAAGGAAAGCACTCGAACCCGAAATCACCGATTTTGATGAAATTGATATATGTTGTAGAACACAAAAAAATAAAAGACCCGGGTTTTTTTTATATCTGCTAATAAACGTATTAAGGGGGTGAAAACTACCCCCAAAGTTTGCCAAAAAAATCGTTTTTTCTAAATATCTCGACTAATACTTAATATTTTTTGGTAAAACAAAATGGAGATTACTCCTTTCGGAAAAGCAAGTGATTCATGATGATTTGAACAATAAGGGATGCATCCCCTATTTTATAGGGGTTGAAACCCCATATTTAATTCATTATTTTGGCGGTAAAAAATAGTACAAAATCTAAAAATAATTTTTTAATTAATAAAATGAAAAACTGAAGTTGACCTGTTTCGGCATTTTCGTTAATTTCACCCCTGAAGGGGTAAACCATCCCTAACGGTACCCCAACCCGAACTCACCGATTTTAATGAAATTGATATATGTTGTAGAACACAAAAAAATAAAAGACACGTGTTTTTTTATATCTGCTAAAAAACATATTAAAAGGGTGAAAACTACCCCAAAAGTTAGCAAAAAAAAAGTTTTTTCTAAATATCCCGACTAACAGTTAATATTTTTTGATAGAACAAAATTGAGATTACTCCTTTCGGAAAAGCAAGTAATTCATGATGATTTGAACAATAATTGATGCATCCCCTATTTTATAGGGGTTGAAACCCCATATTTAATTTATTATTTTGATGATAAAAAATAGTAAAAAATCTGAAAAAAATGTTCAACTAATAAAATGATAAAATGAAGTTCACCTATTTCGGTATTTTCGTTAATTTCACCCCTAAAGTGGTAAACTACCCCTAACACAGACATCTAGTAAGTAACTTTACAAGAATTTTCATATTATTCTGCGAATTACATTAGTTAAAGAGTACATTATTTCTTTGCAGATCACTTTAAAATTTGGTTGGAGAAAATATTTTTACCAAATGTAGGTCATACCTCCTTACTATTACTTGACTCTTGCACTGGTCATTGTCAAAAA
Organism: Icerya purchasi; assembly: GCA_039619475.1. NCBI lineage: Eukaryota > Metazoa > Arthropoda > Insecta > Hemiptera > Monophlebidae > Icerya > Icerya purchasi. The sequence goes on along the minus strand of CM077115.1, from coordinate 290,220,059 downwards.
GTTGTAGAAAAATCAATGCCAGACAATAAAATTGTTAACTTGAAGAAAATTCCTACTGGAACGACGGGAAAAATTCAACCACTTGATGCTTTTGGATTCCGAATTTGGAAAAGTTATGTTCGAAAATTTTCTGATGACGTAATTTTAATGAATTATGATTTAAATTTACATATTAACAATAATATAATAAAACTTCAATCACTGGTTCACAACCAATTGTCTTCACCAAGATATGAAGATCTTTTTAAATATTCCTAGTACAAAAGTGATTATGTAAATAAAAGGCTGGATAAATTTGAAAATCCTGTAGATTTTAGTTTCGGAGATTCTTGTAATACGAATTGCGAAATAGAAGGATGCACAAATGTCGCTATTGTACGTTGCGGTTGGTGCAAAAAATCAGTGTGTTTTAAACACTTTTATGAAGATTACTATTACTGTCGAAATTTCGTTGAATAATATGATGTAGGTATACTTGCAATGAGCTAAAATAAAAATAATTTCTATACTCCTTTATATTTAAATTATAAATGTTCGTATTCATTTTCTATTTTGTAACTTTATTACATATATATATACTAAAAAAAGAAAAAAAAATCAACATCAGATTAGTAATCAGCGACGTCGAAAACCCTGTATCCGAATTGAATTCAAAACCTGATCGCTTAAAATTCCTATTTTTGGTTTTTCTGTGTTAGGGGTAGTTTACCACTTTAGGGGTGAAATTAACGAAAATACCGAAATAGATCAACTTCATTTCATCATTTTATTAGTTAAACATTTTTTTTAGATTTTTTACTATTTTTTATCATCAAAATAATAAATTAAATATGGGGTTTCAACCCCTATAAAATAGGGAATGCATCAATTATTGTTCAAATCATCATGAATTACTTGCTTTTCCGAAAGGAGTAATCTTCATTTTGTTTTACCAAAAAATATTAAGTATTAGTCGAGATATTTAGAAAAAATGTTTTTTTTGGCAAACTTTGGGGGTAGTTTTCGCCCCCTTAATATGTTTATTAGCGAATATAAAAAAACACGGTTTTTTTATTTTTTTATGTTCTACAACATACATCAATTTCATCAAAATCGGTGAGTTCGGGTTCGAGTGCTTTCCTTGTTAGTGTAAGGAAGGGAGCGCTTCTCCACAAAAAGAGAACATTCAAAAAGAATATGATCCGCATCACAAACGCAGTCGTGATCCGAGGGATGAAAAATACAATGTGGAGAAGAAACAATAGAAAAACGAAAAAGAGACAAAGGAAGACAATTATGGTTGAAAGAAAGACGTGTTATGGAGGAAATAATGGAGCCACTGAGACCAGAAGAAACAGCAAACCAAGACCGGGATGAGGGAAAAGGCTGTATTAGTTTGTAAAAAGAATGAGTATTAGAAAAGGAGGTAATGTAGGTATCCGATCATGATTTGCAAAGTGCTTGCCCAGATGGAAAAAGGATATCGTTAGCAGGAAATTTATTGATAAATTTGCCGTTAAAGGAAGCAGAGGGAGCAAACGAGTCAACTAGGCTGTTGCCCGCGATGCCGCTATGACTGGGAATCCAAAGAAGATGGATTTGAATGGAACAAAATAAGAAAAGATTGGTAATTAAAGAACGAATAGAAAGGATAACATAGTCGTATGAAGGGGATGAAAAAGGAAAGGATATAGCGTGCAAAACGCTCATCGGGTCGGAACAGATAAGGTACTTGTTATTATAGGAGAAAAGTGCAATAAAAGAACTGCACGGAGTATTGCATACGATTATGCAGTAAAAATAGAACAGAAGGAAGGAAGTTTATAAAGTTCGTAGTGTGGAAAGGAAAAAACAAGGAAGGAGGTCCTGACGCTCTCGTCGCTCTTAGAACTATCCGTAAAAAGGATAGAAGAAGAAGGAAATAAGGACCTCAAAACCTCATTGAACTGTGAAATTTAGTGTGGGAAAGAAAGAAAAATAAATTAAAAGGATATAAAAGGTTATGTAAAGAACGGAAGTTTATGATATGCATAGATAAATGGCGAATAAGGAGAAAGACGCCGAGAAATGAAAGAATAGAAATCTTCAATAAGAAGAACCGCCAATTAGCCGAAATGTAGGAATGAGCGCAGAAACTAACTTAAAGGACTTAATAGGAAGACGTTTTACGAGCAAGAACTACGACAAACAAGAGGATTTTGGATATTCGGAAAGTCAGAGAAAGGATGCTTATTTAATCTTTACTCAATAAAATCAGACATCGTAAAAACTGTCCAACTCACTTTTTGCGTCGTATAAAACCAAGGTGTAGCTCAAACAATAATGATGTTTATGATGGAAAAAGTTGGCACAGATGTTTGTCACAGTGCAGCCAACTTAAAACAAAAATATTTTTGAGATTAGATATACTCGCGCAATTTAAACTGAAAGCTGGTCTTACTTTTTGGACACAGTAGTAAGTGCCCTTTGGGCCTTATAAGGGGGCAATCCCTCTTGACCCACAATTCTTATTCTTCTAAACTTTTTTGGAAAAATCGTTTTCAACTGACTAAGTCATTTTTATCCGTCTTTTATTTTTTTAAATTCTTAACAATTGCACAATACAGCATTCAACCTCTGATAAAAAATAGGTACTCCGCGTTGATAGAAGAGGTAGTAGCAGATGTTTTACTCGGTGATAACAATGACAAAAATAAAAACATCATTAATACTACAACAACTAGGAATACACTACCAATAATATTCACATTGCCGGCAACTAGAAAATAACATAAATGAATTACTAACCTATAAAGTTAAAATAAAAGTAAGTAAAAATAAGTATATTGCATACGTAAAGTCTACAAAAGATTATGATAAATTACTCATATACCTAAATAAGGGAAATATAAAGCACTATACGTATATTCCACCTCAGGGAAAACCGATAAAATAGTCCTAAAAGGGCTACCAGCTACTCTAAATATTGATATGATAAAACAAAGCCTAAATAATGTAACAAAAATAGAAGACATAAAACAATTTAATGAAAAAAAAAACAAATAACTAATAATATGAATATTATAAAGCTCCCTATATATTTAATCACCTTTCCAGCGAATATAGTAAAAACAGATACATTTATAATAAAAACCATCTGTTTCTGTATGATCGGATGTGTAAAATATAATAAAAAGTACACAGTGCTATAAATGTCAAGAATACGGTCAGGTTTCCTACAATTGCTTTAAGGCCCCAAAGTATCTTAGAAGCGGAGGTAAACACTCGCAAAAAGACTGTAAAAATAAATGTATTAAGTGTATAAACTGTCTCAGCAATCACATAGCAAATTCTAAAAAATATCATATATTTCAAAATATATTAAAATATAAGAAAAGTATAAGTAAAAATAATACAAATTCTAATGAGGGAAATAACATGAATAAAAACATACCAGGAAATAATAGAAGTAACATAAATATAAATAGTGGAAAGACAAATGAAAACAGATTAAGTTACACGCCAGCATTGTTAAAAATCAAAAAAGCAAATACGATAGCCAACCTATAACCTTCGTCCTCTGATCATAATCCAATCATTTAAAATGATCCATAACAAAAATTTTGTAGGATACCATAAAATTAGCATTAAATTAATATAGAACTTACCAACAAGAGCAAAAATCGCTCTTGTGTGCTTATTCAACTCATGTTTTAAATTATGCTATTTTCCGTTACAATGGAAAGTCCCGCTGACAGTACACCTAAGTCCGGTAAAGACGCTTCTCTGGCCCAAAACATACCATCCATTTAGCTTATTAAGTAGTATAAGTAAATTATTCGAAAAGATTATACTTTTACAAGATTAAGAAAGCACAGTGATGAAAATAATATTATATGCGATAATCAATTTGGTTTCCGATCTAAACTTAGTACAATCATACAACTAACTAAAATTTGTGATAAAATTACCGACAATTACAATCTAAACAAACATACAGGAGTATTACTAGTAGATATCGAAAAAGCTTTTGACACCACACACGGATAGAAGGTACAATATTTAAACTAATTCAGCTCAAGTATCCTTATTTTTTAATATGTACAGGGTGGCCCAAATAAATGGATCATATTTCAAGTCGCGCTAAACTCGCTACTGGAAAAGGTAAAAAGGTAAACAAAGCAAATCCCGGTAGCCAGCAGTATCAATTTTTATCCCGTTCAGTTGGTTTTACGATATCGCAGTGGAGTGCCGAACAATTTTAGAAACGTATTTTTGGTAACCGCATCATTTTGAAAGGTCCGCCGTGCTCGCCTGTTTGTCGTCCTGTGATTATTTCCTCTTGTGCTACTTAAAGTGAAAGGTGTTCGAAAATAAACCAAAGACATTAGATCAGCTGCGGGACAATATCGTGCGAGAAACAAACCTCGTTGGCCACGATAAGTTGCAAAAAGTGTTTTTAAGTTTTAAAAAACGATCGGTTGTGTAAAAAATGGTGGTAAACATCTGTCTGGAATTATATTTAAAACGTAACCTGTAAGTTTGTAACAATTTTATCGATAAAAATTGACACTTTCAGCTACCAAAACATTTTTTGTTTGCCTCTCTATCCCTTCCAGTAGTGAATTTAGCGCGACATGAAATATGATCCATTTATTTGGGCCACCCTATATAATAAAAGCATATCTATTAAACAGAAAATTTTATGTTAAACTAAATAATTATGAGTTACCAAAACAGCACATAACTGCTGGTGTACCGCAAAGGAGCATTTTAGGAACGTATTTATTTATACCATACTAAAACGGCATTCCTAAAATCAAAGAGTCTGAAACAAACCTATATGCAGATGATACTGCAACAGTAGCACCATTTTATAGAACAGACGCAATAACAAATAGACTGAAACGAGTAGCAAATACGATAATAAGATATTTTAAAAAGTGGCAAATTAAAATAAACAGCTATAAAACGGAAGCCATTTTATTTACTAGAAGGCAACCATTTATACGAAAACTAGTAAACATCCAAGACAGACAGGTGGAATGGAAGGATGAAATCTAATACACCTAAGTTTAACACTCGATAAAAGATTAACTTTCACGAAACTTATCAAAAATAACGCCATAAAAGCTCAGAAAGAGATTTGTTGTCTATACCAATACTACAACAGAAAATCGCATTTAACACCGGAAAACAAATTTAAGATCTATAAACAAATCACATCCTACCCAAAATATTATTTGCAGCAATAATTTCATCTATCAGATAAATTATGCAGGAATATGTAAAAATACCGCACGCATAAGCAAGTTTATATATACACTACGGATTTAAAGAGTATTTTATGCAAAAATTTAGAAATAATTTTAGTGTAAACTAAATACGAAATTTAAAAACACCCATTTTTGTTTTAGTTTACTTAATTATAATGATAACGATAATAATAACAACTTTATTAAGTTTACCCTTGAGCGTTTGATAACAGCGCTTTGTAATATTTTAAAAATTCTTCCATATTCTTTTCTGACGCTACTTTCAGAATAGGTTCGCAGGTAACCAATGCCGATGACAAATCTTAAAGAAAGAAATAAAAATATTGTTGTTATTTCGTAGTAGATCATACATTATATTAATGACAACGTTATTCTTATTCCGGAGGTAATATGAAAAAAGCGTCAGGGAATAAGTAGCATTTTTCTGTTATACTTTGAAATAAATTGTTACGCAAGCCGTAAATTAAATTTTTCATTTCTTGAAAATGATAAATATTACAGAACTATTACGAGTTCCAGCAGGTGTCTCCATGCTAACGGACAAGAGATCAAGTTTTATTATACATTGATACAAACCGGAACGGCGGCTTAATCTAATTCGCAAATTATTTGTTCGCTGTCTATAGTTTATTAAGAGAGAATTGAGCATATACATGTGTATGCGCCGAATATCGGGCGCATTTTATAAATATTTTTATATTTCGTATGTAAAAGGTCATTGAATAGTGGTAAATATTTTTTTTATCACGATTAAGATGTCGCGATCGAAATGTATAACAATTCCAAAGCAGTTAACATTCGGCCAGTAAAAATACATATAGGCTGATTAGTGCGTGTACTGCACGTATATAAAAAAATTACACAGTCAGTTAATGAATTAATTTTGTAATTTCCAGTAAAAAGGCGTTATTCGTTATTTGAATAATAATTTATCCTTGGCGCGTAAAGTTGGTGATTAATTTAGTCGCCGCATTGTAGAAACTCATGTCAGCCAATCGTCAGTCTTAATTCCGTTAAATAGGTGGTATCATACATTTAAAATTTTGATTTTCTAGTTGCTGTGCAGTTAATATTTTTTTCTACTCTGAAATACTTGTTTTAATTCACGATACATGAGATCTCAATTTTAATCGAATTTATTTTTTTTAAATTATTATGTTTACGCGATAGACATCTGCAACATACGAGTATGGTGATTGTTCGTGATATACTTGAAGAGGCACTGCAGCTGTTCTATGGTACTAAAAGTTTGTTATTATTTATTTTTTCTTCTATTCTCTTTAAAATTTTAGTAAAAGCCTAATGCTCATAAAGAAAATAAAAAAATATATATACATATACATATACATATACATATACATATATATATATATATATATATATATATATATATATATATATATATATATATATATATATATATATATTGAATAATGTGGTTGTAATTTTTCTTAAAATAATACATTTCAATTTTTTTTTTATTATAAGAAAAAAAAGTTGTATATATTTCATATTATAATTTTAAAGTTACGTATCTTAATGTACATTTTATTTATTTCTAATTCATTTTACATTATTGCTCGTGTAAATTATTTATAGTAGCTTTATTAATTTTCTTTAACTAAATTCAAATATCAATTTTCTTTTAGATAAATTTTTCATTTTTTAAATTCTTTTTAGAAAACTGCTTTTTGATTTATTTCTTTTTGTGTAGTGGTACGTGCAATTGTATATCGAGTTAATTCCATTTCAATTGAATGATATTATTATAAAAAATTATTTATAGTGTAACGATTTTCCATAATTAATTCTTGTAATTACGCAGCAATTCAATAATATGTCTATGTTACAAAGCTGCTTTTCTTGCGACTTCATCTTTACTGAAATACTCATTAGAGTCACATATCTGAAAATCAAATTGCGCTCATCACTACAATCATTTAATTTTTACTCCGTCTTGACCACTGCAATTCCTTATACCATATTCACTTATTTTGTAATCTGTTTATCTGTATTCCTCCTTGATCCTTGGATTTTCTATGTGAAAAACGTTTATTTTTTTTTTTTTTTAAGATTTTAATTAATATATTTATGTAAAAATTCTTCCTCCGTTTGTAAAACATGCTTATCATCTTCCAACAAAAAATAGTCTTCACGTTTCGTGTTCAGCCGAAGATATTGTCGTTCTTTCTATGAAACCTATCTGTCGCGATTTAACAAAAAGCTTCGCTCAACTAAACACCACCTACAGCCATAATTTTGAAGGCTTACAGAGTGACCTCCGGTAATTACATATTTAATTTAACATCTTCTTCAGTCATATCTTTCAGCCTCTCCTTCTGGGGCACTTCATTAAAATTAATTTATTAACACAACAGCAAACTACATTAGTTAAGTACGGATTTCAAATTTGAGTATAAATAATATTCCCGGTAGCAGCTATTAAAAATTCGCTCGTAGAATTTTTTATTTCTCTATCTTCGCGTTGGGCACAGTAGTTAGACTAGGAGTGGGACTTGTATGTTTAGATCCTGTCATGGAAGTTTAATGATTTCAGTAATGCAAAAAAAGAAGCAACGGAACGCGGTGTATTTATTTATACCAGAAATTAATAAAATGTCGTATAGAGTTTATTATTTACCGCAGTAATCATTTTATTTAAAATTTTATTAATTTTTTTTTTTTTTATTCGTCCCGTATGCACTTCCGCATTGCCAGTCGCACCTCAACTACTTAAAACCTCATATTCTCATATATCATGAAAGAAGGAGGATAGAAAAATCCGCCTTACCTTAAAACCTTCGTTTGGACAACACAAATACACCCTGAAAATTTTAGCATGATCTGTTCAGCGGTACAGGAATGCATACGGGATAAACAAACATACAAATATACAAACATACTCATTTTTATATTATGAAATAACTTATTTAAAATTTCTTGATTGTTGAAAGGGGTCCCACTGTTCACAGTGGATTATAAGAATTTTAGTACAATAAGGGCGAGAAAGAACACGTCAACTGAAATCGAATAATATAACTTAAGGTACCACAATTTATTTTTACTTTAAATTTGAGTTCTATTTCTTTAGGAAAGCGTTAAAACAGTTATATATTTTTTACTGGATCGTTTAAGTCCAAAAATATTCCTACAATTAGCTAATTATGGGTTCATAATTTTACAGAATTTAACGTAACATTATTATTATTATTAGTAATAGTGGTAGTAGTAGTAGTAATGTTTTATTACCGTCATTATTTTCACCCTTAACAGCACCGTGCATTAATTTAATATTTTTCTAGAATCTGTCTAGCAGTTGCTGTATGTTCCAAGTCCGGTAAAAAATTTTCTTAGACAGGACTTACGCGTGTTCTTTCTTTAGACTATTCCTATGACAAGAATCTGCAACAGTTTTTGTTTTGAATTTCTTAATATATAGTCCAGATATATGACTTTTCTCCTTTTTATTATATCAAATAATTTGCGTTCTTTGTTCATTTTTGTTAGTTTTTTTAAGTTGATCTTTGTCTAAGGTATCCCTAATATCCGTCAGTACCACCAAATCCCAAAGATAGCTGATTAATGATAAATTTGCTTTTAACACGTTTCGAATTTATAGAGAAAAATTTTTTCTATACGTAGTGCTTTAAAATATGGTATCTGATTTTTAAACATAAGTGGCATTAATTAGTATTTTTCGAAAACGACTAAATGCAGTTTGGTTTGCCCAATACACTTAATTCCGTAGTTTTGCTCAACTTCTTTATTGGTCCATGAGACGAGGTATCCATTACCAATCTTCAACCGTCTTTTGATAATAATCATTACTATTTTCTGATATAAATTTTCGTTTTTCGACACTTTTACAGAAATGCTTTGGATTTTCCGCTACGCTTTTTCTCATTGCTTCGATCAAGGATATCATTTAACCCTTCTGCCAGAAGCACAGCAGTGCTATGAACGTAACAATATTATTAATAGTAATTCCGTTAATCTTTACAGCTATAATTAAGGCAAATTGAAGGATTTTTTCAGCAAAAATATTAAATGGTAGAGTTATACATTATTTTCATTCGCAACAACAACTTTTTGATCTAAATATAAATTTTTGATCAAACATGTATATCAGCCGTGCCTAAACTGATCCTTTTCATTGAATTCGGAAATGTTTGTCACGTCTAACTGTACAGAATCAAAATTACACTGGCGTGGTTAGTTAGGCAGCGGGATTTCGTATCAGTGGAATTCGATTGATGGTCATCGCGCACTGCAAAATCAAAAATGATCGCTCTCGTCGGGTACACTATATCTATATTTAACAAGCTCATAAAAAAAAAAAAAAAAATCGAACTTCAAAATTTAGGAAACAAAGAAGACTGGGCGGCGGCCTTATTCTCCAGCTTTCAGCAGTACAGCAGTTTGCAGTATAACGCATCTCTAAACTTTATTTTATTATATTATATTAATAGTTTTGGTAATACATTCAGGTTTTTTACAGGATCGATCGCTGAGAAAGGATTAACTGTATAAACATTTAATTATATACAAAGTGAAATATTTGACATAAATACGAAAATTATTGTGTATTATTTCTTTCAATGCTACTATTTGATTGTTCCAACCAGCAATCTGATTGCAGCTTAACGGTACTCTTCTCTGAGATCTACGGCAATTCTTTTTCTCTTTTGTAACTACTCCGATGCGCATCTGTAGAAGTGATCTGATTACTGGCTGAAAATTTACCTTCAAAGTATTTCGCGTAAACGATCAAACGCGATTTTAACTTTACTCTCAATTTGTTTAACAATCGAAAAAAAAGAAAAGTAGTCCATTAAGAAATAATTTTGCCACTTTTACTGGAACGAAAATTAACGACTAACTGTTTCTCTGCCAACTAATAATTGCCTCCCTTTTTTCTCGGATCATCTTCATCCTACACAGTATGAATCCAAGTTGGATAATATACCAACAAGCATGTCAGTCACCTTCTATCCAATACGAAATATCTACTTACATACAGAACACACACACACACAACTACCCGCCGCTACAATTTCAAAGTTTTAATTAAATTTAAATTTTTTAAAAGTTTTATCCATTTTTAATATACTGTGTGGAATATATTGTACGTGTATATTGCGGTAAATAATAAATTGTGCCACAATCTACCAGCAAAATTCTCGGATCTTTTTTTTTTTTTGCATTTTCGTAAAATGGTCAGCCTGCTAAAAAAAATACAAGAAAATACTCTGAAATAGTGCGATTACTTTTTTTATACATAATAACTACCTATATCCCCATTCAAATATATACACACACATATATATATATATATATATATATATATGTAAACTTACTCGTTACTTTAGACACGCTTATACGTTTTCCATTTAAAAATGCTCCGCGGCCTTTTATGGCAGTGAATGTAAATTGAAGAACCGGTACTTCTACTAAAGCTAATTCTAATTCTTTATTAATGGTCAGGGCGATGGAAATGCAAACATTTGGATAGCCGTGAACAAAATTCAAAGTTCCATCTACAGGATCAATTATCCATGTTGGATCAGATGTAAATTCAACAACTTTACCGTCAGCGGTACCTTCTTCTCCTATAAATCTGTAGAAAATTACGTAAAATATAGTTCTTTGTTAATATAGAAAACAAACAATGTGATAATTTCTAAGTAACACTGCGTGATTCAGACGATTTTCAAATAACAATTAAACAAAACTAAAACGTTTTAAGTAGTACATCTATTAGACACACACGGGACTGCACTAGTGGCGCGATAACAAGCGGCTACTATCAGTTCCGAATGTAGTCTTCTTGCGTGTGTACATCTGCGTTGCATATAATAATTGCTATGAGCGCTACCTATTCTGTACAACTAGAATGAACGAATAGGTAGTCACGACGCTCGAATTCGAGCAATACGACTGTTACAGTACCAGGGAAATGACGATATTCAGTGGAGGTAAGGAACTCAAACGTACAGAAGTGGGAGTTAATAATACTGCGTTAGCATTTATTGGTAAACAAAGTTAACAAAAATGAGATAACTGATAGCATGAAAGTACTCTAGATAAAAATTTTAATTACATCACAAAACCGCTAATTTTTATCTTGGTTAAAAGGTACTTTAGTAAGTCATTTAAATGACGTGTCGTTGCTAATCCCGGTCCTAGAGTAATATACATTGTGATAATATTAGCGCAGGTTAACAAAACAAAGACGCTTTTTGTCTCAGATTAAACAAGTTTCTCCTAACCTTTTTTCTTGACGAATTCGAAAATCAATCTATTCTTAAATTACAGTATGTAAAAAAAAAAGATGTATTTATATCTGATAAAATGCGAAAATTATAAATTTATAAAAGTCAGAAACGGTGTTATTTATTATATTTTTATTCACATTTTAATACCTTTTCTTGATGTGGTACATTTAATATTATCTTATTAAAAATTTGACCTTACGACTTATTAACCGTTATTATGATGAAAGCTATTTCACTGAGATCTGCAACCATATTAATATCCGTGTCTCCTGTCAATCTATCAGACGAATGTTTTCAATATCACCTTTCCCATCACCAGTTAATATTTCGAAACACAGTAATGTTTTGCCCATTCCATTTACGATTAATCGCACTCCATTACATAGTCCGCGATATATAAATTGCTTAATAACTTCACAATCTACTTTCCCTCTGCGGTTTTAAGTTCAATTCTGCGGAAGGTGAAAGCGGTCATCGATTTTGGTTAAAATTTAAGTAACCGACCGAATTTGTGTAAGGTTCCTCCTGTAATACGATTATTTTTAAGACACGCTTTATATATTTGCTACCTAACTCTTCCCTGAAAAAGATTGCCTAAAATTTACTTCAAATGCAGATATTTTCCCTACAATTTAATATCTAAATTCAACGCATCTTGGTAATTGTTATTCTATATCTCGCGGAGAATAATTTCATATATCAGCCTTGAACGGTTTTTCATTGTACGTGCTTAGTTCAATATCATGTGAGGCCGTCTAATGCGTTTAAAAGCAGTCTGAACTGTTTTCGCGCTGTTTGTTTGTATGAAAAAAGAACTGCAATTATCCTGTTTCGGATTTTGTTACAATCTTTCTTTTCAACAGCCGCCAGCAATGGATTTCACATTTGTAAAATCTTGATTTGTACATGAAAAATTTATTTTAAGTATTAATTTCTTTTTCTGTTATTTCATTATCATTTTATTAAGAGCATGTAGTAACGCAGTATAATCTAAATTCATATTTTCCTTTGTCTTTAAACAATTCCTGAATTATGCATAATGCAGCCGCATTACATTTTTCCCATAGCCAACTATACTCCTTAATCGTTACCAAATAAACAGAAAGTTGTTTTAGTTTATTTAGCATCATTATCATAACTTCTTAATAAATAATTTACTAATATACACAAATCTGCTGTTTTCACTGCTTCTTCAAAAGTTGAATATTTTACGCACTATATTACATTCAACTATTTGAATCTTATTACTAAGAGACGTAAAAGGATATTTAAATTTTTTTTAAATCATCTAGGCTCCCTCAAATATTTTTTAAAATTATAATATTTCTACAATTTTCACGCGAAAAATAAAACTTTGTAAATGTTAAAGTAAAACTTAGTGGCAGTTGGAATTGTACATGCATCAGTTTGTACTATTTATTGTTTATTGTTCCGCGAGCCACGTCGACATACGAAAACAGAAATGTACCTGGAAGTTCTGCCGAAATTTTTAATCATGCTTCTAATAATAGATCAAATCTTTTGAAACAATTTTTGGCTACGCCATCGAGATTCGGATATGACAAAGTCAATTTTTAATATACAAATCTTTGAGCCTCGCTCCCCAAAGCGAAAAAAAAAAAACATCATTATTTATTACAATAACATCAATCAGTATCAGTTTTTAATTTATCTTAATATTAATAATAATAAAAAAAAAACACCGTATATGCATTAACTTAATGTTATATTTTCGTTACACGAATTATAAATTAAAGTACACAAAATTTTGTCTGTCCATGAATGTGTTTAAAAGAAACAGACAAAACCGGTCGGACTGCAATATTATTTTACTTTTTTATAAATATTATTATGTGATTTTACGTTTTTTATAATTCAATTTAATTAATGTCACATGTTGAGAACTTTGATTTATAATTCATGTAATGAAAATATAACATTACGTAAATGCATATACGGTGATTTACTTTGTTATTATTAATATTGAAAGCAGTTTACGGAAGAAAATTCTTTATAATTCATCTTTATAGTTTAATATTCAGCATAGAGATTCGTTTAAAATATTAACGTATATTTAAGTAGAATACATTTCTGTGATTTATGAATTAAGTTTTCAAGTACACCTTAAGGGCCGTTGTCCATTGCAGTGAGGAATGTGAAATGTGCTTTTTTAGATTGCTCATTGCAGCGAAGTGAGGAATGTGAAATGTGCTTTTTTCGATTGCTTATTGCAGCGAAGTGAGGAATGTGAAATGTGCTTTTTTCGATTGCTTATTGCAGCGAAGTGAGGAATGTGAAATGTGCTTTTTTCGATTGCTCATTGCAGCGAAGAAATAACAGTTTGTGATTAAATTATCAAATTTTTATTCAGTCTTTTACTTTTATTTTTAATCTTTTGTTTTTAATATAGGTTTCCGTGTTAACAAAGTTTATTATGTAATAAAGTGATGCTAATTTAACCGGCAACAAATTAAGTACTTAGGATATTAATATAGACTAAAAATTAAACTCTGTATAAATGTTACAAATATTGAAACAACAAAAATTTATATATATTAGATTTATAAATATCGCTGAACTTGTTTTAAATTTTTATATCACTTTATATAAGACCTAATAGTACATTTATATATTTATGTAGGATTAAAATTAAATATCTTATACAAAAAAATTAAATAATTAATGTTTTAGTAAAATATAATAATTTTTAATTTTTAGGTTGGATTTTGTAATTAATTGTAAATTGATTGACTTAATATCCTAATTAAAACATTACAATATAATTATTGCTTTTAATTAAATCACTTTACATTATTAAATTTTAATGTACATTTTTTTGAAGTTGAAAATTTTCTTTACAAAAATAAATTATAAAACTAATAAAAATTTTCTAAGTGATATTTCAATTCTTCTATATAATAATAAAATTCAAAACAACAGATTATAAAACTGCATGTAAAGTTTAATAAGTATAGACGAAAAATAATTTACCATCTTTTATTTCAACTTTTGTGTAATTACAGACCAAATATGTATCATCTTTCATATTTACATTATTTAAATCTTTGTTTTTTGTATTGTATAAAAATTCATACTTCTTAACCATTTCAATTAGTTTTTCCATTAGTATGTCGAAATTAAAAAAAGGGGACAAATATTTATACAAATTACAAACAAAAAATATACAAATATATATATATATATAGAAATTAAAAATGGCAAAGAAATTTGATATAAAAGCCAACTATTATATGAAACGCTATAAAAGATGCGCGAAATCTGTTTTGAACAACTAGCTTAGCGAGCGATCCGAGCGAGGAATTATTCCTTCGCCTCTTTCGTCTCTTTCGATTATTTCGACTGTTTCTCACTGCAATGGGCAGTGATATACATTTAAATGTACGGCAATCGATTTTCAGAAAACACATTACACATTTCACATTTCACAATCCTCGCTGCAATGGGCAACGGGCTTAATGTAAAATTCTCCATACATACTTCATTTTATAATAATAGTGTAATTAATATTTACATAGTAACAATTTTGCACCGTTATATTCTCATTATCTTTTTGTTTTTCATGAACCAGCATATATATTTCAGTTGGGATATACAACTGATAATCAAGATAAAACTCTTCATATTTCAAGTAAAATACTTTCAGCGTACCTATTTCTCCGTTTTAATCATTAGCAAATATTTAAATGTCATAAATAATTTTATTACGCAAAAATATATATTTATTTAAAAAAACACACCGCCATGTTTCAAAGAACTACTTCATTAAAATAAAAACAAGAATTTTGCCTTTACTTTTGGTAAGATAAAGTATAGAAGTTTTTTTTTTTTTTTTTTTTTTCGGCCCGGCGTTTAAACCATGTGGCTATTTTTATATTGCTTTAAACTCCAAGAAAAATTGAAAAAACACTGGTTAGATTCTCGTTCATGCAATCGGTGACGAACACGAGAGAGTCGGATTAGGAGGTTCCAGTTTTTACAAAAAGATATCAACGCAGGTGAAATTGGGGTACATTAACTGGCATTACTGTTAAAAACTTGAAATGTTCTCCAAAAAAAAAAAAAAAAAAAAAACCAGTAGAAAATTCACGTGTCTACTTATTAAGCAAGAGTTCTTTATTATCAAAATCCATATTTAAGTAATTACATTTTTAAATTTAAAGCGACTAACCGAAAAATCTTTATATTCCAAGTAAAAAATATTGTAGTGTGTTTACCATTCAGTTTTTCTTTTTTGGCAAAAATATTTAAAAACATAAAAAATTAATTAATTAATATTATGTTTATTTACTTGTGATCCGGAAATTGTTTACTTAAGCCAGAAATAAGGAACTCTTCAACCCATTTATCTGTTTCCGTTACAAAATCAGCAGCATGTTGCTTCGTCGCCACGTTAGATTTAACCTCTGTAATTTTTTCCCGAATAACCTATAAAATAAAAAATAAGATGTCAAATTTATGTAAAAGTATTCTTATAATCTTTCAAATAGGATAAAGATTTTATTTATTAACCTGCTTTCTCGATATGCACATATACACACGCCACAAGTGCATACATTTAAAAAAAAGTTAAATAAAGAAAAAAGTAAAATTTATATTTTACAAGAAAGGTTCAACACTTCTTTTACTGTTATCATACCAATAATATCCTTTTCCCCATACTATAACTCTGTAATGTTTCTTGAACCTACCCCATGAAACGTTTTATACTCAAAAGAGTATGGAGGAAAATAGAATTAGTCTATAAAACAATAAATATGGACTCTACATTCGTCTCATTTGCAGATGACCTAAGTATTCTATTTAATATCAAAGAAAAAATATGAAAAAAATTGAAGTGGCATGCCATAAACTTAAGCAATGCATTTCAGACCTAGGAATAACCTTTTCAGTGGAGAAGTGTAAATCCGTGTTAATAGGAAATCAAATTGTTCGCGACAAAGTTTAAAATTTTAGTATTACCTCAGGGAAAACTATTTCTCTGGTTGATAAAATCAAATACCTCGGAGTTATAGTTGTTCATAAACTAAAGTTTACAGCGCACCTAAAAAAGACAAGTATGAAATGTTGTAAGATTTACAATAAATTGAGAAAATTACTTTCAAATAACTGAGGGCTTAAAAACATGGTTAAATTAATCGTATTAAGGGCTCATCCAACACATTATTGGACATGGAGCGTGTATATATGTCAACAAAAAAAAAAAACAATAAACTCGGGCAATAAGCATCAAAGGAAATATTTATTAAATACCTCGTCACTTTATAGAACAACCCGGATAGCAGCAACGTATGTAATATTTAATATTGCCCCAGTAGACCTATTTTTAATTGGTAGAACCATTACTTCGAAGTATAGAATTACCAACAACTTAAACAAGGTTAAGTCCCGTGAATTTCTGAAAAATCATAACATGAAGAAGGATCTGGGAATAGAACCATCTGTTAAGATTCTCAAAAAATTAAATCATTAATATGTGGTAATCGAGGTGGGACCACGAAGTAACTGGTCGCAAGGTCTACAATTTCTTTCCCAGTATTGCGAATAGACTTCTTCTTGAATTCAGTCCTAAGACTGGTCTTTTGCCATGCTGGTACTCTTCCAGAACGTTTGATCTTCTGCAACTCTTTTTAACTTCCTATAGCTGCCAACTAAAAATTAAAAACATAAAGGTCCTCACTGGGCATGAGAAAAAAGGTTGGATTTTATTAAGAAACGAAAAAAAATGGGACAAAATCGAATACTATCGCGTTTTTCATTTTTTTTTTATATGTAAAAACGCAACATGCATAAAAAAAATCAGCATAAAGTTTTTAAATCACTTTCCCACTTGCACCTAAACACACGCATTGATATCTGTTTATGAAACAATTATAGCTTTTTTTTTTTTTTTTTTTGATAATTTTAAATAATTAAAATTAGTTTCCTATAAAGATTAACTTAAATATTTCATAAATTCATTTAGTTCATCAAATAATTTTTCTGCCACACTTAATTCCGTAAATTTAACATTTTTGCTTTTTGAGACCGTAACTAATATCGATTTTAATCGATGAACGAAGATGGCGAATATTTAAAACTGTGGAAAGTATTATCAGAAGTAGTTCTATTAAATGCGGAGAATCAGGTAAAAAAGCGATCAAAGCATAATTGCACCTTTTCAGCGCGTTAATTTCGTTACACCGTATTAAAATAAATAATTTTTCCCGACAGCAGTAAGTAGTGGCTTAGAGCGTTGAAAAGGAGTGGTACTGTTAATAAAGCTTGCTTTTCTAGTTTCGTTATTTAATAAGATCGAGGAGACGACTTTGAAACACTAGAGAAACTCGGAGATGCCGATTTGTGCGGATGTGATGAACATGTGAGTTCCGTGCAGCACATTGTTCGACCACCAGTGGGGAGTATTTGAAAGTGACAGCTTGCACTTCGCGATTTAGTTGAAATACGCAACCCACTGCCGGCAAGTACCGAGCTAATTATTTCAGATTCGGGGTATATCGCAGGTGTTTTTAAAAAATAATAAGTCTATAAAAGCGAAGAATTATTTGGATTTTTTTTTTTTAATTTTTCAATTAATGTCGTTCACTCAGTAAGATCAAATTTTTTTTTTTTTTTTTGTTTCGACCTCGCATTGAAACATTTGTAAGTTTGATAATATATCGGGGAGTGTTTTATGTGGTAGGAGCATCCGTGTTGATACGAATACTGCGCGATCTACTAATATGTGCTGGACGGTTGCGATGAAACTTCTCATACAGAAAGGGCACTGCGTTATAGAGAATGACCCATCATGGCCAGGTAATTTATAGCAAAAATGTTGATTTAAAATAACGAATAAAACTTAGCAAAAACAAAATAATTCACATCTAAACGATACGTAAATTTACATTAAACAATCTATTTTTACTTACCTTAATCTAAAGAAAACCAAAAAAATAAAAATCACATTAAATATCACATTTACGCAATATTCAATCACATTACGGAATGTTCACTCAAATTTCGCAATATTTTAATTTACGCAAAATAAAATTGGAAATAGGTCACTTTGAACACATTTACAAATAATAATTCGCTTAGAATATATTCGAAAGGTGAAGGAATTCAATTAAATTTCACTCTAATATTGCGAAGAAATTATTCGAAACAATTTCCAAAAAAACCACCTGTTTAACTGAATACATATACAGCTGAAAACGACGTGCCTATGAATTGGAGCACGTCAGTCAGTATAGGATAAAACAATAGCGTGCGAGTATTGTGGGTCACGTGAAATATGGTAGCTGTTTGGTTTTTTTGTTTATTTTTATAATACCAGCAAATTACGTGTGAATGAAAATGTATGAGTTTTAAACATAGATTCGCTCTTCCTCTTGTATTTAGGAAAAGAATAAAAAAAAAAAAGGAAAAAAAAAGTAGGTAAATATATCAATTAGAACGGACGCTATAGGTATGTGTAACTGAAATGCTAAGCGTATATCTAAATAAACTCACTCTTGGAGTGGATTACACTCTGCAAGGGGATTAAATCAATTATAAATCATCCACTCCGCATTCACTCCAAATTCACTTCGCTAATTTTTTACAGCGTATGAACGTAAACAATGAAAGTTTAATTTAATTTAATTTAATTTAATGTATTTGTAACGGATATTTATACATAAATTTTATCTTTCCGCAATCCTTCTCCATGTGAACTTTAACTATGCCAAGTCTCACACTCCTCCGTTCGCGCAATATGCTTAAAAAAGGGTACAAAGTTTTTTTTTCACGTATTAATATATAGATAATGAAGATAATTTAAATAATAAAATAGTTTCCAGTGTAAATAATATACAACTGGCTAATGATCCCGTTACGAGTGATAGTTATAGTAAAGGCAATTATACATTTGGCAGGCATAATTTTAAAGATAATCATATCGATACTGGTAATAACAGAATTACTATTAATAATAATAATAATAATAGTAGTAATTATCGTAATAATAAAAATAATAACTCTTGTAATAATATTAATTTTGATGTTTCCTACAAATTAACCGTGCCGACGTTTAATAATAATGCATCGATAGGTGTCATTTTACGCAACTTGCTAATTAGGTTACGATATAAAAACCAGTCGTTGTAACATTATAATGATCATTTCTTACCTCCGGTTCAGAGTATTAAATACTTAGGAGTAATTATGGACCAGCGACTAACATGGCAGCCTCACATAACACACGTGAGAAATAAGATAGCAACAAGAATGGCCATACTAAAAAGATTTTTCGATGCACGATCGACTGTGAGGCTGTCCTGCAGGCGTCTCATATACTTGGCGGTTATAGCTCCCATATGGAGATATGGTATTGAGGTGTACGGATCGGCAGCTAGAAGTAACATCAATAAAATCCAACAGCTGCAGTCGAATATTCTCCGTAGAATAGTTGGAGCTCCATACTTTGTTTCTAATGACACATTACATAATGATCTGCATGTTCCTTATGTTCATGAGTACTATGCTGAGCAGTATAGAAAATTCTTTGAAAAGCTGCCAGACAGTGGTAATATCAACGTGGTCAGCATGTATCACCAGGATCTTCCGGAGATTTGTGGCAATATGTTTTATTAAATAGGCGACGAAAATAAATATACCGTACTGTTTTTAGTTGTAATGAGAATACAATTTCGTTCGCTGCTTACGCCGCGCACTAACTGACAAAGCTTTATCGAGAGGAACGTTTTTTATATGTAAAAACACGAATTCTGATATATATGTATTTTTTATTTGTGTTACTTGTTGGACTTTTTAAATCTTTTGGATAAATAGTTAGCTTTTGTGTACTACAACCATTGATGGATAAATCGTATTTTTCGTTCTCCAAATTTTTCGCGGAGAAATATAAGTATTGAGCTATCTTATTAGCTCTGACGCCCGAGCAGTTTAACAAACTCGATCAGATTAATATTAAACGTCGTATTAAAACAAGGGCCCAATTCGTCTTCTAGAATAACAAACAATCTTTGAGACTTAACTTTCGTATTAAATGTCTTCTGGAGTAATAATCAACCTCTGACACCCAATTCCATATTAATATTCATCTTCAACCCAAACGACATACACATTTCAGTCCTTCTCACAAATCTTCATCAACCACCGACCTCGTATTTAGAACATCAAGCCTAAGCCACTTCATCTATGCGTTCCATCACTTCGATATATCAGGAAGCGACACGTTCCTTAACCAATTTACCTTAACATAATCATCAAGCGAGGATCCAGCTGACTGGTGGAACTCTAAACACGCCAATTGAAGTCCTATCCAAGAGCTTTACACAGAAATACCTGAACTTGAATTCGATAACTTGGTCGTTTCAGCATTCATCAATTATATTCTTTTTCACGTCTCTCAATTTATATCAAAACGTAACACTTTTCGCGAAAAGTCCAGTCCATGGTGGTTCAAAAACTGTAGTCGCAATCGTAAATGAACCCTAAAAGCTCTATAATAGTTTCCAACTCACTTCAACCTACTTAATTATCAAAAACTGAGAGCCATCATTCAGCGTGCCATTATACAAGCAAGGAGAGATTCGTCGAGAACATACATATCTAGTATTAGCTCCACCATTTCTAATTCTCAAATCTGGTTAATAATTTGGAAAATAGAATAAAGAAAAACACAGTTCCTCTCCGAACAGCGTTTTCATCAACAATGAGTTTAACATTGATCCCACAGAAATAACAAAGTCATTCGCAACTTATTTTAACCACGAAAATACCACAACAACAATATCCCTTTCGACAAACCATCCAACTAAGATTTCAATAAGCTCGAAGATGCTATCAACTTCTCGAAAATTTCAGCCCCGCGACCAGACCATACCCATATTCAATTTTTCCGAAATGCTCCTAATAGCATAATTCATCTTCTAATCTTTAATGCTATGTGGAACTCAAATTATTTTCCTACTCTACAGAGAAAGGTAATTGTAATTCCCTTCCTTAACCGGACAAAAACCGTTTTCAGATTAATACGAGTAGCTGCAGACTAATATCCTTAACATTTAATCTCTGTAAAATTCTCGAAAGAATAATAAACAAATAACTTATATGGTTCTTAGAACATAGAAGAAAACTTTTTTTTTACTTATTACGGTTTTAGACTTTGAAGAACAGCAGCACAGCGCTAGCTAATCCATATAAATAGAAAAATAAACGAAGCGCATCATGACAAAAATTACCTACTAGCGATTTTTTTTTTTTTTCAGCAGGGTATTTGCCACAATATTAAGATGTAAAATTCTCTTCATTCTGAAAGCATTGCAATATTAAAGGGAACATGTGAATCTTTATGTCTAACTTTCTTCTTAACGGAGAATTTGTAGACAACTCCTCACAAGGAAAGCACTCGAACCCGAACTCACCGATTTTGATGAAATTGATGTATGTTGTAGAACATAAAAAAATAAAAAAACCGTGTTTTTTTATATTCGCTAATAAACATATTAAGGGGGCGAAAACTACCCCAAAGTTTGCCAAAAAAAACATTTTTTCTAAATATCTCGACTAATACTTAATATTTTTTGGTAAAACAAAATGAAGATTACTCCTTTCGGAAAAGCAAGCAATTCATGATGATTTGAAGAATAATTGATGCATTCCCTATTTTATAGGGGTTGAAACCCCATATTTAATTTATTATTTTGATGATAAAAAATAGTAAAAAATCTAAAAAAAATGTTTAACTAATAAAATGATAAAATGAAGTTGACCTATTTCGGTATTTTCGTTAATTTCACCCCTAAAGTGGTAAACTATCCTTAACACAGAAAAACCAAAAATAGGAATTTCAAGCGATCAGATTTTGAATTCAATTCGGATACAGGGTTTTCGACGTCGCTGATTACGAACCTGATATCATTTTTTTTTTTTTTTTTTTTTTTTTTTTAGTATATATATTTAATAAAGTTACAAAATAGAAAATGAAAACGAACATTTATAATTTAAAAATAAAGGAGTATAGAAATTATTTTTATTTTAGCTCATTGCAAGTATACATCATATTATTCAACGAAATTTCGACAGTAATGGTAATTTTCATAAGTGTTTAAAACACACTGATTTTTTGCACCAACCGCAACGTACAATAGCGACATTTGTGCATCCTTCTATTTCGCAATGCGTATTACAAGAATCTCCGAAACTAAAATCTACAGGATTTTCAATTTTATCCGGCATTTCATTTACATAACCATTTTTGTACCAGGAATATTTAAAAAGATCTTCATATCTTGGTGAAGACAATTGGTTGTGAACCAGTGATTGAAGTTTTATTATATTATTTCTAATATGTAAATTTAAATCAATTGAATTCAAAATCTGATCGCTTGAAATTCCTATTTTTGGTTTTTCTGTGTTAGGGGTAGTTTACCACTTTAGGGGTGAAATTAACGAAAATACCGAAATAGATCAACTTCATTTCATCATTTTATTAGTTAAACGTTTTTTTTAGATTTTTTACTATTTTTTATCATCAAAATAATAAATTAAATATGGGGTTTCGACCCCTATAAAATAGGGGATGCATCAATTATTGTTCAAATCATCATGAATTACTTGCGTTTCCGAAAGGAGTAATCTCAATTTTGTTTTACCAAAAAATATTAACTGTTAGTCGAGATATTTAGAAAAAACGTTTTTTTTTGCTAACTTTTGGGGTAGTTTTCACCCTCTTAATATGTTTATTAGCAGATATAAAAAAAAACACGGGTCTTTTATTTTTTTGATATATCAATTTCATTAAAATCGGTGAGTTCGGGTTCGAGTGCTTTCCTTGTCAGTCACATACATATACATACTTCTAAATAGGGTGTCTCAGGGCGCAGTTCTCAGTTGTACACTCTTCATAATAGGTATTGATGATTTAGTGAAATCAGTTATTTCACTTATTTACAAAGCTCTCTTCGCAGATAACTCCTGTGTACTTATCAATTGTAAAAATCCCAAATTTGAAGAAAATCTCCCCCAACAAACAGTAAAGCAAATATACGCACGGACTCGGCGAAATGGACTACAAATCTCGCAAGCAAAATCAACTGCATTTTTTTCTGTAAACACTACAAGTGCTCTAAAAATGTTAACATTTGTTTTGATGATAATATATCTATTTCAGTTTCAGATAGTCAGATATCTACGTGCAATCTTTGACAGCACGGCATCCTGGATTCCAGAACTCATAAAACTTAAAACAAAATGTTTTTAAAAAATGAATCTTTTAAGATACGGCTCCGACAGATCTACACTTCTTAAATTTTATCAATCTCTAATTCGTCAAATAATTGACTACGACACACTTCTTTACGGTTTTGCCACCCAAACATTTCTCGACGCTCTGAATACAATTCACAATACATGCCCGAGATTAATTACAAGTGGTTTTTATATGAATTGATAGTTTCCTAGGCGAATCCTCAGAAACCCTCTAACAAATATTCAAAGATACCTTATCTCTACAAACACTATTCTCAACATTCTCGCTAACCACAAATTCAGTTCTTCTCTTCATTTTATGAACTACCCAATTTTTTTCCCCACAATAACAACGATCTTTGTAAATTAATTGCTTGAAAAATACCGGTCGCTGAATTTTCTTTTTAATATCAATCCACTATGGCTAGAATTCACTCTAAATTTATATCTATCCCTTATAGACTTTGGCAAATCCCAATTAATCTCACCACTTTGGCTTAAACAGTCTTCTCAACCGAATTCTATGTTCTCAAACTAGCAGTCAACTATGGTACATACCTCACATACAACTGTATTCTGATATTAACAGATTCACTACCTATACTCCTATCCATCAATAAGTTTTATAAAAAGAAACAACATCTGATATCCCAAAAAACAATCCAAACACTTCATCTCATTCCAATATTCGCCAAAATGGACACGCCTACGAAATTGCAAAACTAGCCCTAAATATTTCCCAAATACCGAATATTCTAATCCTAATAGCCGATCTGAAAAAAACAGGTAAATTATCCGCATAAAAGGTTTTCCAACAAATCTGAGATCTAGTCTCAGACACAAATAAACTAGTCAATTAGAAAAACAGTAGTCGTTCCGTGGCAAACTTCAATCTAAGAATCAAAAAAAAAAAAAAAAAAAAAAAAAATGAAGTAATACTTTCCTACTTAAGAACAGCTACCCCAACTTAACACATCGCCACATCCTAAACAAACAGCCGCGATCGACATGTGACACCTGCGATGTCCCAATATCAATCAATCATATAATTATCGAGTGTCCAAAGTTTTATAATCAAAGAAATTTACATATCCCAAACGAAATCTTGAATCTGTACTATCCGACAGCAACAAGTAAAACTTCAAACTTCTTTCATGCCTCAAAGCTACCAAACTCTATAGTTTGCATTTAATTATCACAGTCTCGCGCCTCTAGACAAATGGCTACACGACAGAGCTAATAATAATAATAATAAAAAAAATTATTAACATAAAAAACAGAAGAAACTTTAGATCTCGAAGATACACATTATTTACTCGCCTTACACTGCAGTAGTGTTCGACCAAGGATTATCAAATTTCAAATGCCTGATTAGATAGTTGTTACTTTTAAGTATGAGTTCTTTTTACATTCAGTATTTACTTTTAAATTAAATAAATTTCTATTAAATGACAAATTAAAAATCAATTCTAAATGATAAATTAATTTTAATCACACTGCATCAAAATTAAATGTACTAATTCGAAATTAAAAAAACAAAAATCCGTCCGGTAAATTGGCTGTTTCTTAAAAAAAAAAAAAGTTATCTAGTAGCTCTAAATATGTATATGGTATTTTTATTATATTAGAGTAATAAAAAATGCGCTAAAATCGCATAAATCATTAATTTAAATTATTTTTCAGTAATCTGTAGACAAACCTACGGGAAACATATTTACATGCTTTTCTATTTGCAAAGCTTTTAAATCCTCAGTCGAATAGCTTTAACCCCTTATCTATTACGTCATTATTTAAATTACCAATGTAACACGTATACTTCATAATTTCTACTCACAGTTTTTTAATTTTTGTACCCTTCAAGAAAGGTCGCTAAAAGATTCATAAAAGAATTTTTATTCGTGTTGAATAATTTTTTAAAATAAAAATTATCGTCATTGAAAATCCGAATTATTTTAATTTTCAAAGAATATTAAAAACAAGTGAAATATAATAGTTAGTTTTTACATGATATATGATTTATACAAAAAGAAAGATAACAACTGAAGTAGTTTTTTGTATTTTCATCATAATTAATTTACCAAATTTTAAAACATGCTCTTTTTGGTTGGTTTAGAAATTGCAGAACCATTTCTAAAGTAACTAGAAAAAATTTCGTAAAATATATTGCAATATTCAGATATGATTCACTATAACATATTAAATATTATGTTTTGAAATTTAATAAATTAATTTTGATGGAAATACAAACATTTGTTTTGACGAACAATTAACACAATATTTCATACTTCTTCATTTGTTTTTCCAAACATTGTGTGCATTACTGAAGTAAATAAGACGGTAAATTATTTTCATTGCCGAAATGAAATTTTTCGCCTTTTTACCAATAAATAACCTGTTTTAATTTATTTATAATTACTGCATAAAACCTCTGATCTGCAGGTAATCGTCTGGTCGAAAGATTAATGATAAAACTAAATTAACAGAAAATGTTGATTAATTACTGCTCACTAGAAGTAACATTTAAACTGAAGTTAACCCCGAAAATGAAAACTACACAAAATGTAAAGAAACTACATAATAGAAACAAATTTGAATTTATGATGAGCAACATTTCCAGTGGTATAAAATTAAAGAAAAAAATTAAGAAGCCACCGAAAATTTTTTGGGAAATTATGCAAGACAAAAGAGAAAAGTTTTCTCCCCATCTTTTCGCATCATTTACTGCGGCATAGGCCAGAAGCGCGGTGAAGGATATAGGTTTAAATATTATTTATGAGGTTAGTGATGGACAGGAAGTGAAGGAGTCGGTATAGTGACACTTGAAGAATAGAGAGCAGAGTTGTTGGTAAATTACTTATGATTCTATGGTGAGCGTACAAAGGACATTCAGTGAGAAAATGATTAATTGTTATTTGAGTACGACAGGTGCTACATATTGGTAGAGGAAGATTTCGAAAGAGGTGACCGTGTGTTAGGATAGTGTGGCCTATGAGCAGTCTACAAATAATGGTTTGATGTCTACGTTGGCGAAGTTGGACTGTCCATGGTTTCGTTGTCAGTTTGACTGCTCGTAGCTTCACTGTGGTCGGAGTGTTCCACCATTGTTACTGCCACTGCTTGTCGAGGATTGCTCCGCTGTGTTTCGTAAAGTCCTTTTGCGGTACTGGTATTGGTGGATGTGGCATCATCTTCGCCGCCTCTTTAGCTGCCTGGTCTGCCATTTGGTTTCCGATTATTCCAGAATGACTCGGTATCCATGTGAAATTGATCTGAGTGCTTGGTATGTTCTGTAGGATTTATCAATGCTCTTGGCTATCGGATGTTGCACTCTTTTCCCAGTATTTTGAATGCTTGTAATAGCTGCCAAAGAATCTGAACAGATCAGTACTTTTAGAAGGTTTTTCGAAATTGCTTCCTGGGTGGCCAATAATAAGCTGTATAGCTCCGCCGATAATATTGAAAAATATGGAGGCAATGAGTAGTAACGATTAAATTTGATCGCTTTAAAAAATCTGTATGTGCCTTAGACAAATGATCTGTATTGTTTCGGTCCATGTTCGTAAGTGTTAAATTCGTTCGGAATGGATTGTCAGACCACGGAGATATTGCAGGTAGAGAATCGCTGGACATTGGCTTGACGTGTTGCATGTTGAAGGACCGTATGATGTCATTTGCTTGGTGATATAACATATGTTGTACGTATGGCGATGAAATTTTGGTATTTGTTTGTACAGGGCCTAGTAAATTTGGAACTGACTGTAAATGCGTGTGGAACTTCATGAGAATATATTTCCAGTGGAAGCTTAATGGTCATAGCTCTGTACTGTCAAAGTCCGCAATGCTCCTGTTGCTAGTCTGAGAGCAGTGTTTTGGACTGTGCCAAGAGTTGTTTGTGTGCCCGAATTGCTGATACAAAGATCGGATAACCATAGTCACATTTTCAGCGTATTAACGCTTGATAAATTTGAATTAGAGAATATCAGTCGACACCGTATGAGGTATGCGCCAGTTTCTTCATTATGTTCAGTTTTCATGCACAGAATTTCTTAAGATAATTTATATAGTCTCTCCAATTCAGTTTGTTATCAGATATGAGTCCCTAGTAACGAATTGTACGAGCAGTTGGAATTAAAGAATTGTTCAACACGATTTGTAGTTCGTGATTAAATTTACGAATCGTACGTAAATGTACAGCAGTGGTTTTAGTAGGTGAACGTTTTAATCCATTGCGGGTGGACCATTCTTGTACTCGATTTGTGTTTTTTTGTAGTACGGACTGTCCAGCTGAGGGATCATTATAATTTACAAATATAGTGAAGTCGTCAGCGAATAGCACGGATCTTACTGGAAGGTCGATTATCTCAACTATGATGTTTATAGCGATGTTAAAAAGTATTGAGCCAAGTACGGACCCCTGTGGAACTTCGTTGAACAGATCGTGTACAAGCGAGGTCGTACCATTGGCACGAGCAAAGAATTTGCGATTCTGCAGAAAGTTGTTAATAAATATAGCTAGTCGACCTCTAATGTTTCACTTGTATAGGGTCTTCATGACTCGGTCTTTCCATATTATATCGAAAGCTTTGCTGAAGTCAAAGAAGACCGCTAGCAGGTGTTGTTTTCGAGAAAAGGATTCTAGAATGGTGTTTTGTATGAAGAATGCCTGATCGATTGCTGAACGACATGGTCTGAAGCCGTACTCCTTATTTGTGAGAAAATTGCGAGATTCTAGTTTCCACTGCAGCATGTAGTTCACAATTTTTTTAAATAACTTACAAAGGACTGATGTAAGCGCAATTGGGCGGTAACTGTCTGGTAATGTTGGATTCTTATTAGGTTTTAGGAACGGAATAACTATCGCTAATCTCCAGCTATCAGGAAAAGTTTCTGTTTAGCGTGGAAAGATCAGGTTGTACAACGGCGTTGGCAGATTGTGAGAAAAACTGAGCGAAAATGAAAGCTATTTGTTGTTTATCAGTATACCGTGTCTGGTTAAACTGGATCGATGATATAGCTCTGTGTGAAGAAGAAGTTTGTTCTAACATATTGATTTTGTTCCACATTTCTCGCGGCAGGATGCTAAGTGTAATTGTCATTATATATTCCATCCAAGATTTGCGTTTAGCTTCTTTAATGGTATATTTAGCTTTGGCTCTCATTTTTCTATACTATATATGATTTTCTAGCTCGTTAGTAGCTTTAAGGTTTTTTAGAGCTCTTCTTCTGTTTGCTATATCAATTGAACAGGCATCATTCCACCATAGAACTATCTTGCGGCGCCATCTGCTAGGGCGTGTAGCAGGTGAACAAGCAATAGCAAGGTTGACTAGAGAATTTGTGAAAGAATGGACAACAGTATCTATGTTAGCTGCAAGATCGACATCTTGTAGCTCAACATGCCATGAATTGTATTTGTTCCAGTCAACGATGAAGGGAAAAAAAAACAATATCAATGGTGAAAAGAAAAAACATAAAAATAAACAAAACAATGGAGAATATAAAAAATGGCAAAAAATAATAAAAAGAAAAATATAGCAAGTTACCTACCACGTTTTTAAGGTACGCGAAAAATTAAAAGAGATTATCATAATTTGTAAATGATACACAACTGCAGTGGTCAATGTTGATAAAAATGAAGAAACAATGGTATTTATGAGGCAAAAAAAATACTTTTTGAAGAAAATAAATAAAGGAACTATTTAGTACAAAAAATAATAAGCAAGAACTTAGAAAAGAAATAGGAAGTAGACTGAGGTTTTTTTTTTTGGGGCTTTAAACTCAAACTCCACCCATCGTCTAGACGAGGGTTATTGAACCGGAAATGTGAAGTTCAATTTAAAAATCAAAAAACTTCATAACACTCTCGGTCCAGACAATACTTTAACAGAAGAAATTAAAGCACTATCTTTAGAAAAAACTCTAATTCATGAAACTCGCTTTAATTCACCTTACCACAATTACTAAAAAGTTTAGAATGAAGGAATATGATGATTCCAGACTTCTACGCAGGTGCTCTAAAGATATTTTTAAGAATTGGTCAAAAAAGAATTTTTAAGTAGTTGAAAAAGTGATATGGAAAAATTCAGATCGGTTACTAAGCACTCGTAGAATAATATTATGCGTCCGGCTACCAACGCAAAAATCAAGATATGTACACATCTTACTCAGATTTCGAAAAGACCTTTGGTACAGTAAAATATAATAAGACGTTTGAAATATTAGAAAAAACCTCAATAGAAACAAACGATTTGAGATGCATCGGGGATTATCATATTATTAATAGTAGACTATGGTGCGACTAGAAAATGATGAATCACACGATATAAAAATCGAACGTAAAGTAATATAAGGTTGTATACTGTTGGCGATGCTGTTCAATATTTATTTAGACTACATATTTTTGAACAAGTTGCTCAGAATCAACAGAGGGAATTGGTATTAATGATGTATTGGTAAACAATATTAGATTTGCAGATTATACTGCTACCACGGCTAGTTTACAAGAAGGCTGACAAAGATTAATTTATAATGCGTACATAGATTTGCAGATAGACCAGGAATTAATTCTTTAAAACTAAAATGGCAGATGCTTTGAACAGAGCTATTTCATTTTTGTTTTTAAATACTGATTCGTACTTTTATAATACATCGTTTGAAATGTCAAGAAAAAAAACCAGCGCTGAGCACCTCCCCGTTGGAGACCCCCGATGCTCTCTGTTTAGAACTTACGGCTAAAATTCAAAAAACATGGAACATGCTTTAGCCGTTTGCTGCCTGTTAATAGATATCTCTGATGATACTTTCAACTGTTTCTGTTCGATATATTAAAATTGAAGATACGATAATGAAAATTCGAAAAAAAAAAAGTAATAATGTTAACGATTTTATTTTAATTTTGTTTCATTCTCGTGTCACGCGATCCTTAGAAGTAATGGGCAATATGGGTTTATGATAGCTGAAGTAACTTTGGTAATTTTTAGAATCAATTTTGTCGATGTGACGACTGAAGATCGAATCGATACACGATCCCTTACAGGTAGTTGTTAGAGCTGGATTCGTTTTGAGTTATAATTCAAAGGTTTCTTCCATAAATTGAAATAATCACCGATTTTCAGGTTTTTTGAGATCAATGTTGATATCCCCTGATAGAAGTATAAGTATTGTGTCCTATTCTCTCTTTTTGATTACGTTAACAATTTGTGCTACTTTTGGTGTGTATATGCCAATAAATTTAATTCGAAGAAATCTTCGATATCGTCAATCGAAGTGTCTGGCGAGATGTAAACAGTCACAAGTAGAACTC
The DNA here is from genome assembly GCA_039619475.1 of Icerya purchasi. Lineage (NCBI taxonomy): Eukaryota > Metazoa > Arthropoda > Insecta > Hemiptera > Monophlebidae > Icerya > Icerya purchasi. The sequence goes on along the minus strand of CM077115.1, from coordinate 290,188,992 downwards.
GTTGACCGTTTATAACACTTTCGATAGCGCAAAAATATCCGCACATTCCTCAATGGCCCCATTAATTTTATCAATAGACAACAATTGTTTGTCAAATCTCATCAGAATATGCGGAGTTGAAAATAACGCGTAGTCTTCTTTTTCGTAGATGGCGATTTCCCCAGCTCACACTTTTTCACGTTTGAACTCAGTAACACATCGATATCCTCTCAGTCCAACCTTGTCGTCGTTATCAAACCAAATTTCGATTAACGCCATGATCTTGATTTCAGGCAACAGGAAATCACTAATAAAATCTTCCTTATGTGCCCTCAAACTCTGGACGTTGAATGCGAGTAGCGACAAATCCTTGGGACCGACACGGTGTAAGAATATACTGCATTCGTCGCTGGAGGGACAATCAGCTAGGCGAACATCATCGGAGCGCGGTTCGAACACGACTGACTGGATATATAAATGTATAAGACTGTAAGCCGATGAGCATTTTAAAACGTAGTAAAACAGAAATAACAAATAAAAAATGTATTCACGTGAAAAAGGAACGTTGGATAACATGGTTAAAATTTTGAATGGTTGGGAAATATTGCATTTTTTGGAAAAATTTCGTAACAACTTCACCGGAAACTAATAAATAAAAGTAAAATGCGAAAATTAAGATTTTTTGTTCATGCCCCCTTTAGACTAGCGCTATTAACATTTTTTATTTCAAGACGTACTTAAGATTTCAGACAAATTTCCGCCACACCCTTAAATTAACTTTAGTAAAGAAAAAGTAACAAAAAGGAATTTACTTTATATACATAGTTATGATAAATGATTTTCATCATATTAAATGTATAGTTGATATTTCGAACTGAAAAATGAGTAAACTATTAAACAGCTTATATCTTATGAAAATATGTACTAAGCTATTGCGATAGATTCATATGTAAAATGAATGCAACTTGAACCATTGAATACAAAATGTAGAACTATATTCCCTTTCTATGTTGATAAATAAGATCACATCGACTTTGATAAAAAAATAAAAATGGTATTCACATATTCGTTTACTTGCTGTTCTCCATGATGAAAATTCAGTCCACACACACATATATATATATATGTATATATATGCGAGGAAACATAAAATAAAAAATCGCAAGAGCATTTATAATAAAGATAATAATTCGAACAAATAAAGAAACCCACGAAAATTATGATCCAAAATAAAAAATTGTGAATGAGAGCAATGCATTTACTTTTAGTTTTAAAAAATCCGATCCATTCAAACTGAAAGAATACAGAATTAAAATCAACGACCACAAGTGTTCTTGAAACAAAATCAGTCCCAATAAATATACTACTACTAATAAAAAATAGTCCCGTGTCATCATCACATTTTGTTTTACATTAGTTAAATATCTAAAAAAGGTAGTATCTTTTTATTTGTAAATTTACTTCGTTTAATGTTTCTTTCGAAATAATTTAATATTAAACCGCTTTAGAAGTTCATTTGAGTACGCCGCCACGGTACGTTGCCAATAGTAATGAGTAGGCTCGAAAAGATACGTATCCGCTGAACAGATCATACAATGAAGTTGATGATGTAATAACTCCAACGGCAGCATTACACAAACGATCAATGAAAAACCGAACCCACAAACGATTCGGCATTATTATAAGTTTAGAATGTAAAAAAAATGTTACGCAGTTCCCAAGTTTACATCCATTACAGAAGATAAGAGTTACCTTGAAAACAGCACAGTTTATTTTGCATTCGATTTTTTTTTTCTACGGTTCATGCCGAATGAACGTATGATCAGTTAGCGAAGTAGAAAATGTAGTTAATACGATATTCGAATTAAAGAAAAATGTCGCCCCCTTTGGCTTCCTCTACAAATACCGTATTCTCTGTGCAACCATACAAGTGTTCGTTACTTTTTCTTTTTTTATTTACTCATCTTTTTACCTCTTTGCTCTTATTATAATTCGTCGTATTATTATTTAATACGCTACCATTTTTTAAATTTACCAGCACAAAAACAATCTATCTTGCTAAGGAATACTTCGTACACATGGGATCTATATGAGTTCAATGGATATGAATCTGGGATTCAAAACTAGAACCTATGATCTACCGGATCTGCGTACGAAAGCATAACGAATTTACCATAATTCTTGTATTTTCTAGTTATCATCCAATATTGCCTTGTATTGTTTTGTATCGTATTTCAACATTTCGACTGTACTAACTGCGTACAGCTTCCATTCTGTTCAATATTTTTGACAGTAACACCTAAATAGCTTCCCCACTCCACTAATTTAGTCTAAATATGAAAAACCAGTTTAGATTAAACGCTGGCGCAGACAAAACCAGTTTATTCCAAGGTTAAATTCAAATTTCAAAACGAACTGATTTATTCAACCTGTAGCGTATATATTTTATTACGGCGGAATTTAATTAACTAATTAAAACGATGCAAAAAGAAAAGTCCAAACTAAGTGAAGCTAGCTTTTCAGTGTTAAATAACGTTGTACCGAAATATTACTTTTTTAAAAAGTGGGCAATTATTTTAGATAATTAGCCATTTTACATTATTGACAAATTGGCGTTATAAGTCTATACAAGTTTACTACGAACATCTGTAAGGAACGTAAGAGCGTTAATAAATCAAAGAAATTTAAGAAAAAAGTATAACTTCGACTTTGGTCTAATACCATTTTTAAGACTATTATAATTAATTCTAACTTACTTTTGCAGCTTCTGTAGACAATTTTAACACTGCTTTTAAATATAAATCTATATTACTCATTTTTTATTAAAAATGCTAAAAATTTCGATTTTACCCTCCTTCCTTCGTGCATGCAAACCTTACACTAGCTAATGTGGTTCAGTGGATAGATTTTGATAACAATTTTCTTTTACCGATAAACAGTGTATTAAGTTAATTATTCAGATATTATCTGGCTTCAATTTTTTTGTTACCACAATTTAAATATTAAATAATACGCTATTTTACGGTTTAATTACGTAATATTATATTTAGTTAAAAATTATTAAATTTTAATAGCAGCGCATTTTTTTCTTTTATTATTTGATAAAAGTTATTTAATAAATAAGCCACTATTATAACGTTAAAATAGCACAAAAATAAACCCAATAAAATTCGTTATTTACTTGTCGGTTCAATACTTAAATTCGTTATAAAATTTTTGCGGGATTTTCAGATGATGTATTGATATTTATCTTTTTACCTACTAAGGCCTGCTAGATACTTTGTTTTTAAATTATTACGACAGCTAGATTTCATTATGAATCCGTCTGATAATCAAATTAGCATAGAGACCCATTCGGATCTTCATTACCTTGTTGCCTCTATTGATAAGTCAAAAGTAAAAAGTAAGTCTATTAAAATAACTAAATAATTACAATATTGAAACAGATATTACTAGTGCGGGTTGGAATTAAAATTAAATTATCAACTGTTAATTATGACAGTAATTAAGTCTTTGAGTATGTCTTTATGAGTTGATAGAGATTATTTTTTCGCTATCATTTATTCCTTTCTAACGTTTTCCGTTATTTTGATTCAGTTGTGTGTACATTTCTGTTTAATAAACATTCCTTGAATAAATATTTAAGTTAAGCAGTTCATGAACTACTTAATTTTGAGTTATCGAAAGACTACGTATTATGTAGCGCATTTAAGTAAAGTTTATAATAACACAAAATATAAAACCATAAAATGAAACTTTAAATTAACGTTCGGAAAATTAATGTTAAATTTTAGAATCAAATTCGTATAGGTATATATAGAGCATTTCACTTTAACTTATATACTTCAAACAATTAGATAAACGGTAGGATTCTTTTTTAACTAACAAGATTGAATAAAATCAAATTTTAATAATTGAAATTTACAAAAGTTGTAAATTAGAGTTCGCGCTCATGATTTAACTGAACGTATCTAAAACTTTTTGGAATATTAAAATTTCACGCTATTTTTTTTTTCTAAAGGAGATTACTCGCTTTTATGCGTTTAAGTAAAATCGTATTCGCAAAATAGAATAAAAGTAGTCTATGTAGTATTTTTATTTAACGGTTTCGATCGTTAAATTATCTACGGCGGATCGCGTTGAATATTACGACAACTGTTTCCAAAATTTCTAATTAAAATAAAGTACTGTATGTAATTTACGGGTAGATTTTCTTAAATAATTTATGTAACATTTAATTCTGTATCGATGATGTATGATTAATATGCGGTTATGTATTTTTATTGTCTAGAAGAGGACATTTCCGATTCCGAAAGAGATATTCCAGTACATTTGATTAATACTGTGTCGGAAAAAAATATACCAAAGATATTGGTTACAAAATTAAAAAATAAAAATGCCACAGTGTAAGTGAAAGTTGAATGGTATTACGATTATTTAGTTATTTTTATTTTGCAATGTGTTATGGATGTAACAATGATAATTTTTGTATTGCAAAAAACACTTTGTATCCGTTATCTGAACTGTTTCGGTGATGAGAAAAAGTAGATGAGCCTAATAAAATAATAGTACTGATCCCCTTATGCTACACGTAACTTGTTAAATGTATTTAATGGATAGTGTTTCTCTTCGTATCTGGTTATTGAAGGTGATGGTTGAAGAAGAATATCATTAGATGCATTGCGTTTACAAGATTTTACTTAGGAAACTATAAAGTGGAAACGGAAAGAAGATGTTTTCCGATATTTGATTACCTATTGTGTAAGTTTAAATATAAATTATCCAAATCCTGTACGGTAAACATTATATAAATTTCAGCGTGAAAAGTTCATTAAGGCGAAAATAAATTATACAGAAATTTAACGAAATAAAAAATTTTTTATGGCTGGTAATGTGACAAATCTTTCAAAGAAGAATGTGAATTAAAATTACTGAAAAGTGTTATTAAATTAATTGGCATGTAATTATTCGAGAACTAGATGTGATAAATCAGTACAAGTTATTAAATAAAGTCAGTATAATCATAAAGTTCCCGTAAACAAATAACGATTGCTTGCAATTTAAATTTGCTACAAGTTGCATAACAAAGTTGTGAACGAAATTCTTTCACGGTAATATAAATGGTGATATTCTGTATAAAGAAGTTACTTCAATTTATTACAATATTAGTACATTATGTTTTGATTTCGAGATAAAATTTTACAAGTATACTAAATGGTTATTCTTTCAGAGAAATTTCTTTTACGGTGTAATTTTTAACATTTTCTAATTTGTAATAGAGTAGAATTATTTTGTTTAGTTTCGTCTTTTTTTTGTTAATTTTTTTGATATTTATCACTTTAGTCAAATAAAACTATCATTGATACTTCTATAATAAAACAACTAACATTCATAAGCTAATTTGAAAAAAAAATAAATAAAATGTACATTACACTATTCACCATGGGCGAGTGTGAGGTCGGAAGAAGGGGAAATGTAGAAATAAAATATATTACAAAATCTGTTTATGCAGAGAGAACGATACAATTTGATGCTATGAATAAAAAAACAGAAATTAAAAAATTTTAATCAAAAAGGAACGCGTATCTTGGTTGTTTGTAAGTTAATTCGATTTTTCGGGTCGTACATTTGTTGCACGCAGACAAAAAGTTATCGTTTCCGTAAGTTCTACAATAAAATCGTTTTCGATACAAAGAAAATTTCTTAATTAATTTTTTATTCTTGTCAATGCTGAAAACGATCCGTTTACGGACGAACTAGTAGCTCTAGGGTGATTGCGGTTTATTATGAGAGGAGGATATATATTTACAGAAAAGCATCGAACCTGATTCAATATTAAAGTTCATTATAGTTTTCGTAATGACATAAAGTTCAGTTTTTAACACGAAATCACTGTAATTATTTTGTTTCAAATTTAAAATTTTTTCATATTTTAGGAAATCAAAAATTTAGTCCATCTTTAATATTTCTCTTGTGGTTTCACAGGCGAACAACAGTTCCTTTCTTTATTAGAACAGTACGTAATTAAGTGACTGAAGCCATCGTTGAGTTTTGATAGATGATTCAGTTGTTTTTTTCGTTTTTTTTTTTTGTATTTTTCTGTTTTTGTAAAGATAACAGTTAATATCAAATATTTTTTTCTGAAATTTGACATAAATCAGACTACGAAAGAATAAAAGAAAATTAAAATCGAAGTCTTCCAAAAATAGGAGTAAATCAATGCAAATGTTTTTGAATTTCACTTTACATTTCAACGAACAACACGAACACATTTTTTAGTTGTTTTTTTTTTTTTCTTTTTTTTTTGTACCTATTTACTACCAGAAAAGTTAAACTTTTAAAATGATTTTCTAATTCACTTTCAAACTTAACGATTCATAATACGCTCTAAAAGTAATCTCTTGTTTTCCTCTAAAAACCTATAAACTTTGATAACCTAGTTGTTAGAATATTTGACTTTTATCACGGAAGTCTAGAATCCGATCACAGGCGACGACAAAAATTACAGAAATTATTACAAAAATAATTAATTAATCGGTAATAATCACGTGCTAAGCAATGACAAACCACCACGTATACTATAGTATGGGCGCGGGATGATATGTAGACGAACTCAGTGGGATTATATTTTTATCGCGATAACAAGCGATTACAATCATTTCTAAACGTAGTATTGCGTACAGTTGGGTTACATACAAAAGTTGCCACGAACGCTGGCTACACCTGTGCAATTAGAATGTGCAAAAGGTAGTCACAATGCTTGAATAGGATTTTTGTGGTTATGTTATTTTTTGTGTGTGTTGATGCCAGTAAGAATTACGTTGTAAATTTTGATCATTTTATACAAAGTATAGAAGAGAAAGAGATAGAAGTATAAGCAAGAGGGGTCAAGGGACACAGCACCTTGCGAGGCCAAAATGGCCGAGTTATATATATATATATATATATATATATATATATATATATATATATATATATATATTAATTACAATGTAATTCTTAGGCTACCCCCTACCCTCCCATTCGAAAAAATGTCCCAGAAAAATGTCCCAATTTTATGTAACGCAAAATGTCCCAATTTTATGTAACGTTTGTTATATTTTATAAGATTTTTGTTATTGTTATTTAATAAATGTCACAATTTTATGTAATGAAATATGTAACGAAAAAATGTCTTAATTTTATATAATGAAAGTTAAATGTTAGAATAGGACTTTTGTGGTTGTTATTGTTTTTGTGTGTTGATGCCAGTAAGAATTACGTTGTAAATTTTGATCATTTTATACAAAGTACAGAAGAGAAAGAGACAGAAATGAAAGTAAGAGGGGTCAAGGGGCACAGCCCCTTGCGAGGCCAAAATGGCTGAGTTATATATATATATATATATATAACGACCAGTCATTTCATAAATAAATATATAGTGTAGAAACTTTTTTTGGAATGTCTTACCTTCAGCTAAAAATCAGGAAAAAAATATATTAATATAAATAAATTAGTTTATATATCAAAATTGAAGGATATCTAAATATCTTATCTTCAATTGAAAAATAAAATCAAAGAATATTAATTATAATCAATTTTTAATATTTGATTTTAATGGAAAATAAAAAAGAAATGTATAAAAATATTAACAATAGTCGATTAATATGATTGAATTATATAAGTAAAGGCGAATTTGGAACATATACTGTCAAATTCTCAGGAAGCTGTTCTGTTAGAAAAGAAAATGAAAAAAATATTAGTAGAGAAACGCTAAATATACGCGATTGGGCCCCGAATTAGACCTAAATCACTATGTTAATTTAATATTTGTTATTGTGTTTATAATTTTATTATTTTATTAACTATTTAACAAACAAATGCACGAATATAATACATGCGTAACTTCTATCGTGTACGATAATTATTCTATTCTCTTTTACGTTTTCATTGTGTATATGTGGATCGATAAATGGAACTATTTACTTGAGTAGTTTTCAATACACGTTTTTCCAAATTATTTTGAAATGTGATTAAAGGATAACTCATGCTTTTTTTATACCTCATGTGAATTGTTCAAATTATCACAACAAAACAATGTTTTCATTGTTCTACAACCGCATAACCATTGTACTGCAGTGAATAAATTTGTTCGAAAATACCGAGTAAACATTTAATTATTTAAATTATGCAAATTAGGCTTTTAGTCTCCGTATAATAGTAATCTTTTCTTTTTGAAAATTTGAAGAACTAAACTTTACAAAAAAAAATTTTCAGTAACGCAGTTACACTTAACTTTGATTTTCGTTTTGCTGCAAATTTAACATGATGGTATTGTGGTGGTAGTAGTGGCGTAATTTTGGTTGTAGCAATATCGACTTCAAATGTACCGTTGATCATCACACAAATACATACTATTACTAAACAACGTCATGATAAAGAACTAAATATTTATTACAAAGAACTAGTAATTTGAAAGAAAACAAACTACTTGACAACTGCGACACGATAAACGAGCCAGACTGAAATATCGGCTGAGCGTATATAAAACATCTAGTTCATACACGATTTATATGGTCGATAATGCCTGGCGCTTCGTAAGATAAAATATGCATGCGTGACTTATGACATCTTTATGAGTATGCTAATGTGTATGCACGAATTTGATCGCAGAAGACGAAATAATTCGCACTTTTGAGCAAAACCTTTGAACTGACACTTTATCTAGCAGGTTGTCACTTTTTTTGTTTATTCACTCTGCTTTTAATCTTTTGATCTGTCATGGCTGTTTTATTCTTTTTGAATTAAATAAAAACAATTTTTATTTTGTTTCTGGCACTTCATTGACGTTGCGCCCCGCTGCTCTCCACCCTAGTTAAAATATAGAATTCTCGTTATAGTACAGTACGCATTAATTTTGAAAATTACAAATAAGAACTAGTTGTTCTTTCCTGCACTTTATAGAAGAGTTGTTCCGTTTTCACTTGAGCAAGGACATTCTGATTGCACCAAACGAAACAAAACGCGCACTATAGAATGCTCAAAAATTCGCAGAATATTTGGCAATTGGAGAAATTGGAAATGTGCGTTGTGTTCAAAAACGCGGTTGCGTGCGTTAGGGGTATGCGTATTAGTCGATGCACGAACTGAGATAAAGGTAACCAAAGTATGTTTATGTAAATAAAATGCGGCGAGGTTATCCAATATTACGAATACCGGGGATCTAAAGTATTTTCAACCTTCTAGTTAGATTACTTGGTAGCAGCACATGCTGCATGTATTAATGTTATAGTGCTTTCAGTTTGCTGAGGATTTTCTATTAGCATGGAAAGGATTTCATAATTTTTCTATAAAGTGGTATTTGACGCGTGAAGCGTAGCGTTTCAGATTTTTCAGAGAATCTTCAACTGTACAGTGGCTGCATTCGTTAAAAGTAGTTCTTTTCTAGCTTGCAACTGATTGGATGGATTAGGGGATAATCTGTGTGGTTAGGTTTGAACTTTCTTATTGATTATTGTTTAAGAATTATGCAAAACTTTATTATTTGTTGCTTTAATTTTCCGACTTATAAGACTGACATACGTTTTTCAAGTGATAACATTTATTTCATTTATAATGTAGTAACCGAATAAAAACACGAACGAATGTCAATATTTTTCAATACCGATTTTTGAGTTCTATTATAACTGAAATCTGAAATTTGGTAATGAAAATGTTTTCGAAATACGTTGTAGAACTTTTTTTTTGTGTCATGTTAAATCCTTAATATAATTCCTTTTTTTTGCAAGGAAGTGTTTTTATCGCAATTTTTAAATAAAAAAAATTCGTCAATGTGTTTATTGCACTTCTGAATATTATGAATTTCGATAGTTTGGCGTATATTTTTCTTTAGAAATTTACACGGGTTTACTTGCAAGAATTAATAGAAATAATCGGTATATTTGTATTTTTAATCGTGTACAGTACTGAAATTCCCGAGGAAGAAATTATCGGAAATCCCATTGGCATGCTACAAGAACTGTGTATGATACGAAAATGGATGCCTCCGGAATATAGTACTGAACAGGAAGAAGGGCTGCCGCATGAGAGACTGTTTACAATATCATGTTCAGTTGGAAATTTTCGTGAATACGGTATTTACTTTTAATTTTTATTTTGCATATTTATCATTTTTAATAATATTAAAAAGTTTAATTCAAGTTTATCCTGTAACTTTTCGGATTTATACATTTTTCAACGAAAATGTGCAGACAGTTTTTAATAAGCCACCTTGAAAAATAAATTATTTGTAATGTTTTTTTTCATTTCTAAATGTAGAATATGTTTTTGATCAACCGTGATATTTCTAAGATATCATAAATGCTTTAAGTTATAATTTAATAAAATTTTAGTTCTGAAAAGTTACAAAATAATTCTAATATTATTTGTATTAAATATGCAACACTTACTGATAAAAATTTCAATCATCTGCATCGGATTATGAATAGAATGTTAAGTATGATTTAAGGTAAGAAACATATCTCGAGGAACTGCTGGTGCTTATCAGTGCAAGTACATATTGCCTCAAAGAGTTAATAACAAAAAGTTAGTTGATGTTTCTAAACTGATTTTCCATAAGCGATATAAATTCAATAATTTATTTTATTTCCCAAATTGCTATTAACTCCTGTTAAGATAATTGTCAAGTTTTTATTTTCACATCTTGTTATTTCTGGGGAATAGTTTTTTTTTTTTTATTTTTGAAATATGTACTCGTTAAAAATTGTGTTTTTCATACTGCTTTGTATCGGCATATACGACTTTACATTCTTTGCTGGTTGTCAATCTTACATTTGTCGATTTTACTTACGTTTTTCGTTTCATTTACTTTATTGAAATATATGGATTTGAAACACCGTGCGATTACTTTTCTCATATAACATTTTTTTTAATTTCAGTTTAATTATCTTGTTATTATCTAGTTACAGTTTAACTAGTTTCACTGTATATTCATTCTATGCATTCTTATACTTGTACTGTATCTTCACAGTTTATTTCCTAAAACCCCGTGGCAAATTTTCTACAAATAATTTATGCTTTCTTCACTATAAGCATTGACAGTTTTTTTTTTGTTTTTGTTTTTGTGATGTAAATTTAGTTATTAAAAAAGTATTTTATCTTAACCTATAAGAGTTTGTATTCCGACTCAGCAAATGCATTTAGCGATTAGATAAAGCTGCAAGCTTTTCGAGAATGCATATGTACAGGTACAAAAATATTCATTATAATTATCTAAAGAATCGGAATTGACATCATATCAAACTATTTTTTCCTCGACTCTTGATTGTACATTTCGCTAATTTTTTAAATTTCAACTATAATGAAGAACTGTGATACATAAACATAGCTAACACAATATTCATAATTCTCGATTGTGCATATACTTGATGTTATTTATGCTTATTTTGCCTTTAGCTTTTTCATTACATATTTTATATATGATTTTTTTTTGAATTTATTTTTATACACATTTTTAGTCAATTTGTCATTTATCAGAGTGGCCAACTAATGGGGAAACTGAAAAAATCAGGAAAGAAAAGTAAAAACAGCCAAAAACGATATTTTTAGTTTACTCAAAATAAATTACGAAGTTCTGTTTAATTTATATAAAATATGCTGCAGTGGTCAAATATTACCAGTAGTAACAAAAAAAAAAAACAAAAAAAAACACATTTTTCTTTTTGTACAATTCTAGTGATCAGGAAATCAGGAGGGATTTGAAGTGGAAAAACTGGGAGGATTTGGATTACAAAAACCGGGAATATAAAAACCATGTTTATATTATAAGAAAACTCAATAATTTAATATTTAGCTTTTTTTTAAATTTAATTGTAAGTTCTTACAAATCGGTAAAAAAGATTTTTTTTTTTTATTGTCTTGTCCTTACTCCACCTTATAACCCATAAAAAGTAAACTTAACATTTAAAAAAAAATTTAAATCGCATCCCTTGAGAATGTTAAGGGTTTATTGTATCTGGAAAGATTCACCAGTTTTAAATTATAGCAACTAGTAAAATCTGTAGTATTAAAGTAAAACGGAAGTCAATTTGAATTAGCTGTGCAATTATGTAAATTTTATTATTATTGATTTAATGGTTCTGAAGTAAAACAGAATTTTCAGTAGATAGACAGATAAACATGAATTTTAAGAAATATAGCTTTATGTTTTAAGTTACTATTTTGTAAGTAGCTGTACTGACTGCTCCTATTTATTATTTTAGTATGGTAAAAATGCCGGTTCTAGGACAGTGGATAGGGAAATGTCAGTGGTGGGAGGGGGAAATTGTCACTTTGCCAAGACCTTGATCTTGTCCTTCGGACTTGGCCTGTGATGTCACAACCCAAATACCATGTCCACCAGCTGAAAACGAACCTAACTATGCTTTCCAGAGCCTGAAAATTAACCAAACTACCCTTATTTTGGGCGATGACGTCACATTTGTGGACGCCATTTTTTTCCTAGCACATTGCCATCGTTTGGGTCTGGACTACCACCAGAAATACTTAATCGCCGAGTGGTTATTTTTGTGAAGGACCCAAGTGACCCCATTGAAAATAAAAATAGTTTCCTCTTTGCTGTGCTGGCTAAATTCACTATCAATCCCTTCCACACATATCAGTACAAAACGTTAAAAACATCTACAATTTTGAAAAGGTGCGTTTGCCTATTCGAATAATGGAAGATATAGAGATCTTCGAAAGGGAAAATGGCCTGACGTTTAACCTGTACAAATTAGATGAGCCTGGATACGTTGCGATATAAAATCGAAGTCGTTTCGGTATTTAGAAAAAAGACTTAGATATAAAATTTCTGAAACCACACTAATATCGTATACTGGAGCCACGGTGTAACATTCCAGTTTTCCTGAGGCTGTTACGGATAGAAAACCTGAAAACCAGATTTACATGTTGAAGTTGCCTTTTCCCTCCTTAAATCAGAAACTGAGTACGATACAGTGTTACGGTGTGAATATGAGTCATTTCAAAATATAACTTTTGAAAAAGTGCGTAAGAAAATATCGCTTAATCACATATAACATTTGTTGTAATCCTATTTTTATTTATTTTTTCCTAACTAATCCTAGTCAATATCCGCGGGAATTTGTGCAAAAAGTTGCCCGATCGAAATGTTTTTACTATTTTTTCATAAATAAATACTATAAGGTGTTATCGTTGTAATGTATTCGCTCGAAATTTGTTTTTTATTCATTTTTCCAAAAATGTATTTTTTTAAACTGTCATAAAATTTGTTTCGTTTTATTTATTTTTATTTATTTTTTTTGCATCGCCATTGTAAGTAAGGAAGTACGTATTTTTTGAAATTTTATACTATAAATTCATAAATATGCGATGTATGTTTTAAGATATATAGAATAATAAAGGAAACGTTTATTAAAAATAGCGTTCTTAATCCTGTCGTAATCATATATATAGAAATTCACAGGCTGGGTGCTATTTATGAAACATTTACAAATAAAAGAAAGATAAAACATAGATAAAAAAAAAGTAGTTTCGATCTTTTAAAAGAACAAGCAAAATGTTTTAGTCGTAATTAAAAATATAACAATTAGTAAAAATTATGTGTACCAGCGACTGGTCTAATGTGTTCGAACCTCACACCGCTGGACTCTGCCCGTCATGTCGAAACCATCACACCATTCGCGGGTACGTATAAATGTTACTAAAAGAGATGTATTGATATTTTTTTTTTTTAATATGACGTCACAGCCGCGGACAACGTTTTTTCCTGGCACTTGCTCAGGTTCGATCGCGTTTTCGTATGATCCCGCACCCCGCAGCCAGCCCAGCTGCCTGGCGGATGCCGATTTTCGTATTTTTTTGATTTAATTTTTATTTTACTAAGTCCGATTTTATTTTATCGAATCGGAAAACAAAAGTTGTTTCTTTCGCAAAATAAAAAAATAAAAAGGCACTATGAACAACAACGTTAATTCGGTGTAATAAAAATTTTGGCAAATATAGTAACGCCCCGAAATGAAAAAACGATTCATAAAATTACATAGACAATGTTTATTTAAAGATTGATGTCGCATTTTAAGAAATAAAAAATTTACGATCATAAAAAGTAGATAGCCGGATGGTGAACTAAATATAGTAGCGAATTGGGGCCAAAACGACTAGTAAAATTACAACGATCGATACTGCATTTTAAGCAATAAAAAATTTACGATCATAAAAAGTAAATAGCTGGATAGGTAAGCCTGAAGTCGTCGCAGATACAAATTTTTTTTCTACGAACGAACAATCGTCCCTGATTGACTACAGCCACCTCCCCCATCGAAATTTTATAACAAAATCAGTAGCCGTTCAACAGAGATCCCTTCAGTTGCATTTCAAACACAAAATTAGTTGCAGTAAGTTTTTCTTGCGGAAATTTGCTCCTCAAACAGAACTTAAAAAGTAATTATATTTATTAAAAAATATCTATTTTAATTCCTATAGCGTAACTTTTGCAAAATATCGTGCGAGAAATAAACGATATTCCGCAGTCATTATTGCAACGCATCGCTCTGAATAACGTCGAGAAATCCGTGAGTGTGTACGCCGCGACGGAAAACATTTAGACGGTATTATCTTTAAAAAATAAAATCCGTATGTTTCAATGGTTTATTTCGATTAACAATTCATAATTATTTTCTACATACGAGGGTGGTTCAAATATAAACCGGAATTTCGTCATAAAAATTTTTATTTTATACTTACAGTGCTCATATTTTTTACAATTTTTCGAGATAACCACCCTCGCACGCTACGCACTTTTTCCACCTCTCCGGCAATTTTTTTATTCCTTTTTCGTAAAAATCTCGCGGCTTGTCACATAGCCATTTGCGCACGAACGATTCCACCTCATCGTTGCTGTCGAAACGTTGTCCACCAAGTGCTTCTTTCAACGGGCCAAACAAATAATAATCACAAGGCGACAAATCTGGACTGTAAAGAGGATGTTCAAGTGTTTCCCAGCCCAATTCGGCCAATGTCTCCATCGTGAGCCGAGCTGTATGTGGCCTGGCGTTGTCTTGAAGTAGTATCGCACTACGGATCGGAATTTCGCGCCTTTTTGTTCGATAGGCCGGTTTGACTGTGTTTTTTTAGGAGGTTACTGTAATACTGCGCCGTCACAGTACGTTGTTCAGTTAGGAAATCGACTGCGATCACTCCCTTCATGACCCAAAACACGGTACACAACACCTTCCCAGCTGACTGTGTAACCTTCGCTTTGACTGGCGCTCCCTCTTTTTTCTTCCGCCACTCCATAGACGAGCGTTTACTCTCCGGCGTATAGTAGTGTACCCAAGTTTCGTCCGTGGTGAATATTCGCCGCAATAAATTCTCTCCTTCCTCTTCATACCGCTGCAGGAGACGCGTACAAACTTCCCAACGAGTGAATTTCTGTTCAAAATTCAGAAGTCTTGGCACCCATCTGGCTGCAATTTTGCGATAACCTAGCCGATCATGAATTATTGTCTCAATACTACCTATGCTGATGCCCAATTCGTCGGTCATATCGCGTACACGGACGCGTCGGTCATCCAAAATGAGTTGTTCGATAGCTTTGACGTGTTCATCTGTAATGCTGGTTTTTGGGCGCCGCGCATGTGGTATGTTTGACACCACTTCACGTCCTTTTCAAAACGCGCAACACCACTCGTACACTTGAGTTTTGGAGAGACACTAATCCCCGAACTGTTCGCGTAATTTTCGGTAAATTTCCACGGATTTTACGTCGTCTTTGACTAAAAAACGAATAATGATGCGTTGTGCAACAGACACTGGTACTTCTTTTTCACTCATGGCTCTAACTACACTAAAAAGTGAGCTTACGCGGTTCTAATTGCTCTACACGCTTCGTAACAAACCGGTCTAACTGCCAGTGCAACCACTTTTTCCACAATAAATTTTTCGCGCGTTTATTTAAAAATTCCGGTTTATATTTGAACCACCCTCGTATAATATCGATTTATTTCATTTACAAATCCTAAATCTGTCGCGGGACACCGGGTATATGTATATACATTTTTTTTCTTCGTAATTCAAAAAAACGGACTTTTTCTCTTTTACGATTAAATTGTAACGTTAAGAAAAATATAATAATTCACTTACAAATATGAAGAACACTTTGGCTAAACAATATATTCTTAGGAAATTAATAAAGAGTTCGTTTTTATTTTCTAAGTATTAGATGAACATTACTATTATCATAAATAGTAGATAATCATTGCTTTTAGCTTTTTATTAACATCAGCGAAGAGGAGTTATAACATTAAACCAATATTGTAGTAATGATTAGAAGCTGGAAGAGAATGCTACATTTATTTATTTACTTATTCACGAGGGGGCGAAATGTGTGCGTGGAAAGCCTTATTTCCTATTATAGCGGTAGGCAAAATTACGTTTTTTAAAATTCGATTCTAATACGATTGGAGATTGAGAAAATGAAAAGATTATAGAAACGATAGATAGGCAAGAAGGAACTGAAAGAATAAAGAGCATTTTAAGAAGGAGGAAAATGAATCGGATCTAAAGATTATTGAACTTTTAATTATCGACTTTTCTAATTATTTTCGAATTGCGGCATTCAGTGACGAGAAAAAGAGAAATTTACCTTTGACGGGGGGATTTTAAAATTAGTCCAAGTTTGGATAATGGGGCTGGAATAGATTTTTTTGTTTGTTGGTCAAAAAATCACGCACTGTTCATTTCCATTTTTCAATAAGTTATTTATTACTGAACAGATTTTTATTTTGTATCGGTATTTTTATCGTTTTAATAAGTGTATATGGTTATATTTTGACGCAGTTGCTTTTTTAAGTTTACCTGCAAGCAACTAGAACAATTTTCTGCGTTGCTTAAAAATTTTGGAATTTAACGTATGTCTTCTCTTTTTTACACCTCTTAACAGAGAGATGTATTAGTTATTGGAAACATTTTACGTACAGTTTCATTTTAGTTGCTTCCGCTGTGCGAGGCGGCCTGATTATTTATAATTTTTAATTATGTATGAAGCAAATTGAGAGTTTTATTTCAATAAGTATTTAATTTTTTTTTATCATTTTAGGCGTAGGAAAATCGAAAAAGTTGGCAAAAAGACAAGCTGCACATAAAATGGTTCAAAAGATTTTAACAATTCCGGCAGAGGATGATAAAATAAACTTGGATGATGAAGATGAAGTACGCATTCGTGGCCGAATTTAATAAAGCGTTAATTTTAATATTTTCTTAGCGATAAGCGTTAATCATAGGCTATCGATTTTCCGAATTTATCTGGAAGTTGATTGTTAATTCGTATCTGTTGTTATTTAATAAACGCAGATTATGGATCGGTTTGCGAGTCAAAAAGGCCTGAAGAATTCGACATCTAACACAAGTCGAAAAATATCATTATTTCATAAAAACTTGAAAGGTTTCACCGGTGCGAAATTGGAGCTCTTGAAGGTATTTTATATTCCAGGAAAACATAGTAGTAGTTGTACGCTTAGATATTAACAACATGTTGGATTTAAGTATAATTACCTTTTATATACACATGCAAATACAATAAACAAATGGAAAGCAATTAAAAATGTTAGAAACGCTTATGATACACCGACACATGTTTCGGAGAGTACTGCTCCATAATCATAGTGAATATTAAACAAGGTCTGTAGAAAAAGTTCCCGGACTACCGCTATAAAATCCGTACTAGTGGCCTGATTTGTCTGAAATTCACGGTACTTATATACTTTAATGTTGTCAGAAGAGATGACGAAAGTTTCAGGTTGCTACCTGCATTAGTTTACTCGGGAGACCGCCAATTATGAGTGAACCTCTGTGTACTGTGTCACGTTTGCGATAATGGAACAAAGAGCCGCGATTAAATTTTGTTTTTTGTGTGGTAATTCCGCATCAGAAACGTACGAGTTGATGAAAAACGCATGCAAGGGGATGAATGTGTAAGTCGTACAACGTGTTTTGTATCGCCGATTTAAAAGTGGACGGAGCCCGTCGATCCGTACAAAGGACGACCGAGCAGAACGACTGCCGACGAAAACGTGGCTCGGGTGCAAGCTATACTCGCTGAAAATCGGCCAGTAACGTGTCGGTTCATCACAAATGAACTAAACGTGAGTGTACCATGTTCGTTCATGTTATTCTTAGCAATGCTTTCGGTAAAAAGAAGCTGTGTACTGCCAGGTTCGTAGCGCATTAACCCCTTACGACCGAACAAAAAGAACAGCGCCTGGAAGCGAGCGAGACTCACATTGAAGCCGCTAATATGGACTCGAATTTTTTAAAGACGATCATTACCGGCGATGAGTCTTCGAGTACGATCCCAGCACAAAACGAATTACCACACAAAGAACAAAATTTAATCGCTGCTCTTTGCTCCATTATCGCAAACGTGACACAGTACACAGAGGTTCACTCATAATTGGCGGTCTCCTGAGTAAACTAATGCAGGTAGCGACCTGAAACTTTCGTCATCTCTCTTCTCATAATATTCAAGTATATTAGTTCCGTGAATTATACAGACAAATCGCGCCACTAGTATGGATTTTATAGCGGTTGTCCGGGAACTTTTTTTACAGACCTTGTATAATATTCACTATGATTATGGAGCAGTACTCTCCGAAACATCGATATATGATAATCGTTTTAAATATATTTGTTTTCTATTTTAACATTAGTAATCGCATATTAACAGTTATTTTCAATTATTTACACTTATCACATATTATAATTTTTTACAGTATTAAGTTGAAAACATGTATGTACAAAATACACTTTACGGATTATTATTTATGAGCTATAAAACGTATAACTATTTTTTGTTCTTAGTCGATGGAACTAAATAATATCACTGTTGATCCGTTCAAAATGGTAAGAGATATAGCGACGGAAAATAAAGTGGAAATTACTTACGTTAACATAGAGGAGAAATCGCACTCTGGTAAGAATTTCATTTTTTGCAACCAACGTCTTAAGTGAAGCTTTTTTTTATCACGAATTCTTGAGAATTTCCTTTATGATTAAACATCAGAAATTTATAAGGTGTAAAAAAAATTTCCAAATACTTGTACAAAAACTGAAAGTATAATAAATAAGATATATTTTTTTCGCGTTAGACGAGATTACGAGACAAATGTATATTCTTTCGTTTTAACTAATCCGTAAATTAATATAGTGGCTCCACTCAAATAAATTTTTAAATTCCCAGTTTATTCTCAGTTTTCCTAGTCCAAATCCTCCAAATTTCCCGATTAATAGAATTGTACAAAAAGAATGATGTAATTTTTTTGTTACTATTGGGGTAATATTTGACCGCCGCAGCAAATTTTATACGAATAAAATAGAACTTCGTAGTTTACCGTTCAGTGTGAAGTACATTAAAAAATGCACTCACATTTTTTAACATTTCAAATGATTTTTTATTATTAAAAATATCGCTTTTGACTTACTTTTTTCCCGGTTTTACAAAAAAATTCCCGGCTTATTCTCAGTTTCCCGGGGCTGGGTGGTCACCCTGATTAAGGAATAATTAATCGGCTATTCTTATTCGAGATTTAGATTACTAAAATAATTAATTAGTAAAATCTTTAAATTTCCCCAAAATAAATTCATGCCTTTTTTGAAGTATTCATTTAAAGTAAGTACATCGTGGAAACTCTGAGGTAACTGCGGTAGAGCTGTTGCGATCCGTATGCGCAGTAGCAAGCTTCGCCTTCTGACATAATCTGCCGATCAATGTGTACATATTATTATCGTGTTTAGTCGTGCATTGTTGTCTTGACTTTATTACGTTTTATCTAGAAAATAATTGTAAATAAATCTCAAATTTGAAAAAAAAAATCTCGACTGTTATTAATTATTTTTGCCGTGTTAAAAAAATATAAATAACGTAATTTATTTCCATATAATTAAACTTTATGAATATAAAATGAAGTTATTTAAAAAATGGAAAACTTCAGTTGAAAAAAAAATTAAACAACGCTCGAATTATTATTATTAAATAAAAAGTAATGTAACAATTAGTGACGGGAATAACCATAACATTTGTGAAACGTTATACTGCTGGTACGTGGGAACTCGTATTTAGGATAATAAAAACACTACGTGTTATTTGTACAGTCGCTTTAAAAATTCAAAATTAATATTCGTTTAACATTCCTCTCCATACCATAAATAGCTCTAATGTAACGTTAAAGCAAAACTTGGAACATTAGTGAATTACTTAGCATAATCGTAAATGTTTTACATTTTTAACTTTAGCAGCGGATTTACTGTAGCAGAAACGCAGATAATCTGCACATTGCTTATATAAACCTACAGTAATTTAACATTTTTTTTTTTTTGCCTGTATATAAAAAAAAAAATGCGATTTTTCAGCATTAGAAATTAATTTTTCATTGGTTTAAAAATTTAAAAATTATTTCAACATTAATATAAGACAGCCCAGGAATGACTAAAAATTGAAAACACTCGAATAGTATATTTAAAAATCCCTGCTCGTTTCATTTGCATTGCGTTTTAGCGACGTTGACTGACAATCGTACGATGGAAACTGTGTAGTAATTTGCACCACCATAAATTGAATAGTCCGAAATAATTAAAAGTTAAGATTTTGAGGGCAACGAACATTAGAAAAAATTTTGTTCTATAGAGAAATAGTCATAATAATAAAAAAAAAATCAAATAAATTATTTCTATTTGATTATTTATGCGTTTATAAAAAGTTTTTCAATTTTTCAAATTCATATTTGCGTTTGATATTATGAAAAAGAGTTGTAATGCAACTGATGAAGAAGGTCTGGATAGGTTACGTAAGAAAAAGATATGCAATAGTATCACAATAATAAATCACTCGGAGAAAAAATGGGAGTTAGAAAAGTAAAATATTTAAATAAAAATTCTTATTTAATAACGAAGGACTAATAATTTAATTTTGCTTTTTCTCCTTTCAGCGCCTGATAATACCTGAATAAAAAGATTTAATCGTGATATTTATAATTATGTTTTCTCATATATATTTGACTCGTGTATGCAGACAAAAAGTGGTATAGAACTCAGAAATTAACTTCCGTATCTTAGAAACACATTTTGTTAGAAATTACTTAACTTGTTTAACGTTTTACAGTTATATACATTAATACACGAAATATTACGAGTCGATGTACAGACTAAAAGCAAATGACATAATGTGCGAATAACTAAACTTACTGTTAACAGATTAGCAGATAAGGTAAACGCACTTACGTTAACCGTCAAATTCATTATGCTATTATTTGTAGTTTATGTTCGTTCACATATAAACTGTAAATAACCGCTAAAATGAACGAACTAAATTTACGGCTATAACATATATTCGCTAAAAGTTTACCGTTAATATTTATAGAAATAACTAATAATTAAGCGTACCAGTTAGAATTATTTCTACCAATACGTTATCTTGCATTATCATACGCCGTGACAAGAAATCGCAGAACTTGATGCTTGGATTCGACATTACAAGTTATAAATTGGAATATACGAGGGGGTCCTTCAATAAGTAAACAGACAAATCGCTATAAAATTTTTAATTATTAATATACTTACAATGTTTTGTTTTTTTTTTCATTTTTCGACGTATTCCTCTTCTACACGAATACACTCCTCCCGCCGATCTGCGAGGCTTCATATTCCCTTGGCGAAGAATTCTTTAGGTTGAGTGCACTTTAGGACATTCACCTTAACTTCTTTGTTGTTTTCGAAAACGTGTCCACGCAAAGAGTTCTCGAGCAGCC
Organism: Icerya purchasi; assembly: GCA_039619475.1. Classification (NCBI taxonomy): domain Eukaryota; kingdom Metazoa; phylum Arthropoda; class Insecta; order Hemiptera; family Monophlebidae; genus Icerya; species Icerya purchasi. The sequence continues at coordinate 290,167,216 of CM077115.1, read as the reverse complement.
CAAAACAAATGCAAAAATCTGATGGGGCTACGTCAGGGCTGTATAAAGAATGCGGGAGGACCTCCCACCCCATTTCCTCCAATATAGCTTCCGTTGATAGGGCGCTGTGGGGGGTGGCATTGTCCTGCTGAAGGATAACCCCTTTCGTGATGCGTCCTGGCCGTTTCCGCCATATCGCCGGTCGAAGTTGGGTTTTGAACACTTCTGCATACGACTTTGCGTTGACAGTGCCTCCATCTTCCAGATAATGACAAAGATCCGCGCCTTTCATATCCAAAAACACGGTCGAAAGCACTTTATTTGCTGAGCGACGCGACTTAAATTTTTCGGCTACAGGCGACTCCGGATGCTTCCACACCATATTTTGTTTTTTCGTTTCAGGCTCGTAATGATGGACTCGTGTCTCTGACTATACGTTCTAAAAAGGCCTCACCTTCAATATCGAACCGATTTTTGAGCTTCTTGCAAATTCTTAGCCGATTTTCTATGTGCACCGCGGATAATATTTTGGGAACCCACCTGACGTAGGTTTTTTTGGAAATTGAGATGGTTGTGAATGATATTGTGGATGGTACCGACACTTATACCGTACTGGAGTGATATTTCTTCAATTGTAACCCGCCTGTCGGCTAAAATAATCTTCTTAATGTTTTTTAGGAGGATCGGCGATGTCACTTCGATTGGGCGTCCACTACGCGGTTCTGTCGCTGTACTTTTTCGGCCGTTTTTAACTGATCCACCTACGAATAAGAACTTGCGCGATTCGTACACAAACTACCCCGTATTGTTCGGTCATTCTCCGATAAATTTCGCTGGGTTTAACCCCTTGTGACATCAAAAAACGAATAACACCGCGCTTTTCGTAGTGTGTACTTTCTTAGAGTGGCGCGGACCACTTTGGGAATCATTGGCGAACAACCAACGACGCATAACGGTAACACACTCCAACTAACAAAACGAGCTATCGTGGAAGTCGCTACCACCTTTAGTTCCCCCTCCAGAGCGATTTGTCTGTTTACTTATTGAAGGACCTACGTATATATACTTCCCCGGAATACATAAACTTCCTGCGCGTTGGTTATTTTTTGTCTAACATAAAATAAAAATTAGTGTACGTGCAACACACATACCCCGGTTTATAACTGTAGACACTTTGAATAGGGTTATATCGAATTATGAAAAATACTAAAAAAAAAACAAAACAAATCAAATATGTTATTACTATACATTTAAAACTTTTGCGGAACAATTTTAAATAATTAAAAGGCAAAATAAGTTGAATTTAAAAGTAAAAGTTCATTATAAACTTTCAATATAAATGTAATATGATGTTTGTTAAATTTTTGTTTAGGACGATTCCAGTGCTTGGTTCAATTGTCAACATTACCGGTGGCTGTCTGTCATGGATCAGGGGTTACGTTGGCGGAAGCGCAAAAGGATGCCGCACTGTGTACTTTGCGATACATAAAGTTATTAACATGTAACAACACGTACGACTTACTGAAAGAATATACCGTTTAGAGCTTTTTCAGCTCATTTGTGGAACAAAAGTAAAAGGAAGACTAACGGAACAAATATCTGCGATCAATTTTTTTAAATGTTTTTTTCTTATTTGTTTTGATGTTATAATCAATTTGTCGCAGTTTTGATTATTAGGAAGTATCATGAATGAAGAGAAGTATCATACATTAAACTGTTTAGAGCCAAGCTTAGATGATTCCCAGTAAAAGTCGGGTTAATCGCGGTTAAATAAAAAAAAAAAATGAATTTTTTCTTATAATAATATAAGTTTAGTCAAAAACGAAAACAAATTATTGTAACCGTTCAAATATTTTTATTGACTGTTTTCCAAATTATTTTAAAAGTTTTCATCTTCAACCTATTCATATATATTGATTACAACGTAATTCTTAAGCCAGCCTCCATTAGAAAAAATGTCTTAATTTTATGTAACGTTTGTTATATTTTATAGGATTTCTGTGATTATGCTACTATATTCATATGGGCCGCCGATTTAGAATTACGTTGTAAATTTTGATCATTTTATACAAAGTATAGAAGAGAAAGAGATAGAGATGTAAGCAAGAGTGATCAATACATATACAAGCAGAAAAATCAAAAACTGCGTGGTTTAAAAATGTAATTGAGACAATTTTGATATTACTCTATTACGTTTCGTCATAATTAGTTAGAAAGTGTAAAATTTTTTTATATTTTACCGTTTTTTTCCTATTTCATATGCGTTTTGTTACATTTATTTTTAATAGATCTTCTAGTTACAGTATATATTAACGCAGATTTGCATTTAACGCATAATGAAGAATATATTTTTAATATATTAAAGTTGAAAAGATGGTTATTTAAATTTTAATACTTTACTATATCGGGGAGTTATTTTCGGTAGCTATTTGAGAGAAATACTTTTCGTGTTTATTATACGACGATATATGTTACAATTTTTCAAACGTATGCTATTAAAATGATTAACAATTACTTTACAAATGCCTTAATATGTGCCAAGCAAAACCCATTGACAATTTATTATATGTTGCTAAAGATGCAATTGTTTTTCGTGGTTTTTGGATGAAAAGTTTTTTGAACGTGCGCAAAACTTAGGATTTATTTATACCGTAAATTTAACGTACCGAATAAAACGATGAGACGAGCAATTTTAAAAATTTCAATTGTTCTTAATAACCAGAAAAAGATCCGCACGTAAGGGTCGAATAATTAAGAGCTGTGTATTTAAATACGTGAAAAAATGGCGACAAAAGGAACAAATACATTTTTTGTTGATTTTTAGCTGTTATCTTCAACCTTCTTTTTTAAGTCGTAATTTGGATTCATTTTCCTTTTTTTTATTCATTAAATATTTCTTCGGATGACTCATTCAATATTCTTCCCATAATTATACTTTCTTGTTGGTCTGAGTTTGATTTCGTCACAAAAACATCACATTGTCTGACGGGTTTTTTAAATTCGTATTTTATCTACACTTCTATATTTGCGTGTTTTTGATTTGTAACAATTTCCTGTTTAGATATTAAACATAAAAACTATCAAAAAATAAATATTCGGTAATGGTCGTGTGTGGAAGGCAATAGATAATATATCATGATTATGGATTTCTACGAGAGTGCTTCGATCAGTAAACGAAAAAGGTGACATAAATATCATAAAAATGCGATATTTCAAAAAAAAACAAAAAAACATTATATTTCTCGATAGTGATCTCCCTTTACACTAATAAATGTTTCCCACCCCCATATATGCAATGGAGGTTACATTTTTCATAGAATTCTTTAGATTGATTATGAAGCCATTTGTTTTAATGTCTTTATTGTAAGCGAAATTCTTCCCTCGTTAAAACGTTTTCGGGTGTCCCAAAAGAGCAGTAGTTGCACGGCGCTAAATTAGGACTGTATGGCAAGTGTGGGAGAAATTTTTATCCATTTTATTCTGAAACTTCCTGCGTCATATGGACGCTGTGAGCGGGGACATTGTAAGATGACGCTTCTTGTTATCAGTCTTCGACGTTTTTGCCTGATGGTTATCCTCAATTGTTTGTCCAAAACTTCGGTATATGATTGGGCATTACCGGTACGACTGCCTTTCAAGTAATAATAAAAAATCACCTATTTATGTCCCAAAACACAGTCAAAAGCACTTTATTTTTCTTTGCCACAGGGGTGAACCGGGATGTTTCCAAACCATGCTTTGTCTTTTTGATTCGGATTCATAATAATTCACCCACGTCTCTTCACCGGTTATAATTCTCTGTAAAAATGGCTTACTTTCATCATTGAACCTTTTTTGAGCTCTAAACAGATTTTTAAGCGAGTTTGTTTGTGAAGAAGAGGTGGCAACATTTTGGGAACCCATCCGGCTTGGATTTTTCGAAAATTGAAGTCTCGCGAATGAATTTATGTATTATATCGACACTGGCACCTAATCTGATGATACTTTTCCGGTTAAAATGTGTCTGTTTTTAAAAGTTAGTTGTTTAACATTTTTTTTATCAGCGCCAGCGTCAAAACTTCAACTGGCCGTCCGCTGCGCTATACTGTCTCCACATTTTGGCGCCCATTTTTGAACTGCTCGACCCATGAATAAAAACTTGAAGAATTCATGTATGAACTACTATACTGTGCCTACGTTATTCGATATATTTCACAAGGTTTAACATTTTCAGAAAGCAAAAATCAAATCATAGTGCGCTGCTTTGTGTGCGTGCTATTGAGTAGTAGCGAGCAAGTTTAGGATCACTGAAACGCAATCGACGATCCATATCCCGAAACAACTGATCATATGTGTAGCCAAAACACGTACTAAGTGAACAATACCATCGCCACCACGGTAACCGGTTTTGTTTCCCCTCCAAATCACTTTTCCGTTTACTTACTGAAGCATCTTCGCATATATTCACACTTAATGATAAATTTTGGATACTTTGTTTTGTGTATCTCTGTTTTTGATATGTCTATCTTTTTCGACATTCCTTACGCTTGTGCATATTCCGTTCACCAGCACAAAAATTCCACATTCACTGGCATATAATCAATTAAACTGTCACATTCACAGTTCATAGTTGCGCGTTGTATTGTTTTTTTTCTTACCGTAAGATACACATTAAGTAGTGCTTTTGTGTGGTGGATACATTGATACAGTCCTCATTTGAATTTTTAATCATAGTAAAATGTCAAAAAATCCACTGCAGCCGCCACATGCCGTTGCTTGTTTTCATCTGATTGTCGCTGACAATTTGCGATAGCCTGGAACATTGTGATTTATTATTGCAACGAATGCACAGCAACATGGACATTCATATAGCAATCTGCGAAAACATGTAGCGTATCTTCTTCAACACATTTAAGACTCTGCCACACAGGACGCGATCTGTCGCGACGGGCAGCGATCTCTGACCGCCGCAATTCGGCGATATGGTTATATGATGTAACATTGCATCATCCCTGTCACACACAAGGCGATCTGTCGTAGCGATCCCGTCTTGATCGCGGCGGCAGTCGATACAGTTGTACAAAATTACAAAAATCATCATGCGATCCAGTTAATTATCAAGATGGGCCGAAATGAAAGAGCTTGAAGCACAAATTCACAGGCCTGGGCTATCGACACCCGAGTCATCACTGCATTCGGAATCTTCACATTCCTCAACAATGGCATTTGGATCAGGTAATACTTCTCCTACTTACCAGAACTTGAACTCCGTTCCGTCATCTTCAGCCAATCCTTCGTATGTAAATGTTGATCATGATTTATATGAAACATGGATCCAATTTTTAGTTAAATTAGCAAAAAATAATTCCTGCGTCTATGTAACGTCCATTACTTATTATATTTGTAATTTAATCTGGCGTATTGAAATAAAAAAGTTCGTTCAAACGACATAGATACGAGGTCTTTTCCAATTCGTTGTGATCCGCTTAATCCTGGGTCGCAGTACTTCATATAGCTCCTCAAAACTCCGCCTTGATATTGGGAATTATAAAAAAAAAACTGTCTTCATGAGATTGTAGTTCTCGACAGAGACGGTAGTATTTACCAAGTTGTTCTCTCTTTTGATTTATTGGATGCACCCAAAATTGTCTTTTCGTGCTGGTACTCCGTAATGCTAAAAAAAGCAAGAGTTCCTCTTCGTCAGAACAACTCATTTTTCTAGAGAAGCATGCAAACCACTTCTGCGAACTTGTTGTGCAGAAATCTATCACTATAGATATCCTATTGTGTGTAGCGTAGTCGTACCGCCGATCGCCAAGGAGATCGCGGGGTCGCTACCCGTCGCGACAGATCGCGTCCTGTGTGACGAAGGCTTTAATATTTTCTTCGCTCAGCCGTCTGGTAGCACTCCACTTTACGGCTCGTCTTCGATACTCATTTGTTCTTTTTAAAACCACCGGATTGTCCACACAGCGTTCATCATATGTGTCCTTCACTACTGCGATGGCACGTGATAATTTCTCCTTCCTCACCGCGAGAAAACAAACAACTGCGCGAATTCTGTTGTGCAAAAAACTTTCTTATCAAATTTTAAATATTTTTTCGCTCTTGTTTATATCCCGCCTTCTTTTTTTTTTCATCCTAACACATCACGATTAACCGTACACCAAATGCTTCTCTAAGAACAGTAGAATTTTCAGCACTTTATTTTTCAGCACCTTGATGTGATTCGTGAATGGCTTCAATAGCTGATTTTCCTTCTGTTTTAAAAGCCATATCATCGTTTTTTATAAGCAGTATACACAATTCTAACGTTTCCTAGCAGTTTCCACCATGACACTAAATTTATCTCCAGATCTCGGTTTGTAATTTTAAAATCATTGCGATTTTCTTCCTTTCAATGTAACGTTCATTTTAGATTTTGTCTGTTTTATAATCGTTAACCAACTTTATATATCCTTTATTTTTGCGTTACCATGCACGCATTTCTAATGTCTGTTATTGTTAAGGAAAAGAAGCTAAATTTTTATTTGAGTGAATAATACAAACATAAATTACCGGTAATGTAACTGAAAGGAGAGAGAATAAGAGTATAAAAGACGTAAAAGAAGGACTGTAAATGTAAATGTTAGAAGTTTTGAGTGCTGATACTTGTAATCGAACGGAAAGAAACGAGATATTCAAAGATAAAGTGTTCTGCATTGCGTAATGAATTGGCCACGAAGAGAGAACAAAGCGGAGAGGTTATGTCAGCTTTTTCATTACTCTCAGTTGTAGAAGGGAACTCGGAGAAAATATTGCTAAAAGGAGCGATAACGTGATAGAGAGCTTAAAGGGACCACATATATACAATAACAGCATTGGAAAAAGAAAAAAACGTGCATAAGGTCAAGAACATTTTTCGAATTTAATATGAAAAGAAACCTTTCGATCAAGGGTGGAAAACGTAAAGTAAATTAAATGTACATACTGACTAATGGAACAGAATGATGGTAATTTGAATAAAACTGAGTAATCAACAGCAAGCGAGTCTACGTCGTGCGCTATTTTACATTGTCCATTAGAAAAAGATTACTAAAATATTGGCGTGTGATTGAATTCGCTAATAATTGAAGAGCTGGTCAGAAACTCGATTTTTGAAAGACGAAAGAAAACGGCATTTTGATCTAAATCTGGTAACGAGCGAGCGTTATCGCGCAAAGAAAACAAGTTTAATCAAATTTAACGGATTTTTATAGTATCAGTTTATCCCACTTATTGCAAAGCGGAGTTTAAGGACGTGAATAAAAATGATCCGTGTGTTTTAAAAAATATATTGATCATCGTCCGAAGGGTTGTAAGAACGGTAGATGAATATACGAGAAGATTTTAAAGGAAATACTTTTTCCCCTCCAAAAGATTGTGTATTTGTGAAATATGTATATAAAGTGGCAAAGGACTGTATGTAAATGGTAGATGAGCATGATATTGTTATTAACAATAACGATTACAAAAATTGGGTGCAAGAAGTTCTTAAACTAAATATTAATTTCTACAAATCGCAGGTGCTCTTTGAGCATGGTAAGTTTGCAGCCTGCTTATATAGATTTTGACTTGTTAACGGCCTCGGTTGTGCTCATTATTCGGTAGACGCTATAGATGACGTAAATCATTTTATCTACCACCTTACGTACAAAATTCAATAAAAAAAAAAATATATATAAATGAGTGGAACTTTTTTCTTACCGATAAAAATCATTTCAGCTTCCCCAAGTACGCTGAGAAAATGCTATACAAAATAAGTTCCAACTTATTAATTAAATTCAGTTTGATAAGTGAAAACAATTCGTCGAACAGTAAATCATCAGCTAAAGTTAAATTTTAGCAGTCTCCTCTTCATATTTCTCATATCTCTCTCTCTGTGAGTGTTTATATATATATATATATCATCATCATCATCATCATTCGTTTGTTCGCTTGAATTCGAGCGTCTAAACCACCTTCCTGTACAATCTAGTTGCACAAAATAGAATGGTAGCATTCTTGGCAATTAGATATATTTCTTTAAAATGTAAATAGCAATGTTATAACATTAAAATTATAATTGTTAATAACATAAATTAATTCAAACGTTATTAGGAGGCGAATTTTGCAGAACGTATTATTTATGATGATGCATTTTGAATTTTACAAGTCGATTCTGAATTAGAAGCTATAAAATGGGGAAGAATATTGGCGAAACAAAAAAAATTAAGTAAAAACGATTTTAAATGTATAAATAAGTCTTGATGAAAATTACAAAAGATATTTAATAAAGCCCCGAGGAAAGGAGTGAAGAGTAATAGGTCTACTTAGAAGCAGAGTTCTACGATTAAAAGGTAAAGTAGATACGTAGGCTATAGATCGGATGAAAACGTATCTTTTGGTATGCAGTTAAACAGTCTGCGCGCTACCATAAAGACCAATAGTATGGATCCAGTTTCATTGAGGACAATGTTAAGAAAATAAGCCATTTGTATAAAGTAATGAATTTACGACAATATATATTTATCAGCAGCAGATGCAAACATATAGTTACCAAGAAACGACATGAGGTGTGAGTTTCAAAGTGTGATAGTGACAAAATCGCATTTAGAAAGAAAATGCGCTATACCAGTTCCGGCGAAGATCGTTTATCAGTGTCCACTATTCGGCTATTTTTGTCTGTAAGCAAAATTCTCGAGAGTCCAGGTGCTGGTTTGGGACAGTTACAATGGGTTAATGCGATTAGGGACATCATTCTCGTACAGTTGTGCAGTTTTTTCGTTTTGGTAGCACTCTCGCTAGTCGTCACTTACATAAATCAACACAAAACGAAAAACTGATTCAACATTAAAACTATATTTCTTGTCGCGCTCAAAACGTTTTACACGTTACAACAATGTCAAAAAGTAATAAAAAAATAAAAATCAAATTTGTTCAGAATTTATTTGAATAACGATGATAATAGTGTTATTTTAAAGTAAACAAATAATATTAAGTTTCCGAAAGCATTATCTAAAAATATAAAAATATGTAAAATAACGGCCATGGTGATGTAGCCTATTTAGTTAAAAACATACGATGACATCACTAATATTTCAGGTTTTAGTTCAAATGCGAATATGTATTTTCTTGATCTCTTTTTTACAATAAACTATAATATCGTAATATATTAAAACCGTTCATCATTATTAAAAGTTTTGTTTATGACAATTAGTTTACCGTAAATGTGGGGGACTAGATTAATTTTATCGCCTAATTGTAAATACACATACACACGCGCGCGCACACACACACACACACGTACACATTATAGAAAGACCGAGAGCACGCAGATCATCATTTGTATAATTAAAATACACAAGTAAACAATAATGATACTAAATTTATTTAATAGAAAAAAAAAAAACGAGTTTTCTGCATGTTAATTCACTATTACAATTTTCTGACGACCGTTTCACGTATTATTTTAAACGAACTAATAATTATTCGATTTCTGTTGTACGATAAAAATTTTAATTTGTGGAATAAGATGGAATAACGACAGATGTTTTAACCGAAACAATTCAGTGTATAAGAAACGTTAATAAACCAGTCTACTAATATCACCGTATTAAAATAAAAATCGATTTCGCCGCTCAACTGAAATATAGATGTAAAAATTTGCTAGGAGTTCATACTGTCTTATACATATCGTCGCGTTTCTTCTTTTTAACGGATAGCACCCGTTTTATAGTACATTTCTATTGATAACTAATGAATTCAACATTCCGCTCACTGCGTACTATTTGGATACAAAACGCGTGATTTATCCAAGTTCGCTATGTGGCTAGGATAGGTTTACGTTGAAAATGCGAAATGAAGAGCGATGTGAGATAGAGCGAAGAAATTGCAAGTAAGAGAAAGCCCTGCGATTTGTTCAAAAAATATTTTTCATTCTTTTTTATGTACATCTCGTCAAACAAGGTAAATATTTTTCATAGAAATTTATTGTATAGAACAAAACGCATTTTAAAACTGGATTTTAAAACAGTGAACAAAGGAGTACCGACATAAAGAACAATTACACTTTTGAATAGTGCCAATCCGAAACTTTTTAGGTAGACGGGTCTACATTATTTTTAATTTCTTTCGGAAATGTCAAAATACTGAAAAACGTAAAACACATTTTTCGTGCAATCAGTACAAGTAGCAGCTACTTAATCTCGGACGAACACAAAAGAATAAAATTGCTCGCACTAATTTAAAAAAGAATAATATCGGTCACGCGTAGTTTAAAACGATAAATAATTACATATAAGACGATGATAAACAAAACATATTCATACAATAGTCCGATGCTAAAAGTACCTGCTTTCTTGAAACTGTCAACTGCGACGGCTTACGATTACTGCTGGCAGTTTATGAACACATTCTATAATTGTTAATAATATTTGTTTTCTCAAAATTATTCCATCGCAATTGTTTTGAACTTACGCTAATCTATTGTTTGCCGTTTCTTTTTTAGATCGGGCGAATGAAAAAAGTTGAAATTCAGGAAGCGAATAATGGTGGCGAAAATAAGAAGAATATGGGACAGCTTATGTATTTGAAAAGCAGCAGTCTAACCGATAACAGTTTTAAAAAGGAATGTAGAAGGAATGTGGAGGACAGGAACGCAAACGAACGTCTTAGATGACCTGTAGGGAAAAAGAAAGTGTAGAAAGTTCAAGCAAAGAGGAAGACAGGAATAATGAAATATTTCATATAGTAAATTTTGGCAATGTGAAGGTGTGTAATTAATCAGTTAAAGAAGGAAGTTTTTCTTATATGCGTGTCTACTTATTTGTTTAGTTTAAATAGTTTACAAATCGTCATTTTAAAAATGAAAATATATTTAAAAAAAAAAACCCTCCGTCGATAATTGTTTATCAAAAACAAAAACGGACAGTTACGATGGAAAATTTTAAAGAAACAACATTAAAACGATCAATCATACTACTAAATATTAACACTGCCGACCAAGGGGTTGTGGAGATTTCAACGGAACATACTAAATCTGAACCGGTAATAATAGCCATTTTCATCGCTCTGTTATTAACTGCCGCGAAAAAAAAAAAAAAAAAAAAAATATATATATATATATAAGATCTACTCAATTACAAATAATGCCGAGTATATTTAAAATAATAGGACTGCAATTGAGAAAGGTGTAAATACATATAAAACGTAACGAACTTTACTAAACAATTTCGAAAACTGTGGCCTCTTCCCTTCTTTACCGTAACACTTACAAAGGCGAACGAGATTCATTCTTCATATTCAGCACGTCCAACTGGTACACCCCTTAATACGCATTATATCTATTTTTATTAATTAAGCACGCTTATTTCTGATAATACATTTCATTTGAAAATCATATCTTGTATTTTAATTCGATGTATTTTCGTAATTTATTTACTTTGCCGCACGGAATTATAGGAGCAACATCTGACTGCTAAGTAGACTGTTAATTAATTTCGCACAGGACTTGAAAAAAGTATCAATAGAGAAATTACCGAGTAGATCATGAGCGCATCTGCTGTACTCCGAGAGGGTTTCTTAATCTAATACAGTACGTACAATCAGGAAAAGGAATAAAATATATTAAATTAAAAACATTTAGTAACTTTATATAATAGCGACGAGAACGCGGATACGTGTAGGCGTAGAAAATCGCGTTGGCGGATGGCGCGTATGTTAGCTATGTCTTATGGCGGACAGAGATAAAATGGTATTTTTATGATGCAACTGGAGGACCGGTATCAAAGTATATGTTAGCTGGTTGCTGTTTGAACGCAATTGAATTAAAACATTCGAAAGAGTTCGCACGATATTCTGCTGATGGACGCAATAAAATATACGCATATTGCATGACAAATCGGTTACCTGAGGTTCGCCGCTTATCAATTTTTTCGTAGTGTAAGCGATCACCTGTTCAATTTTGTTTTCATCTAAATGTTGCTCCTCTTCATCTACGTCAGTCGTAATATTTCCGTCGATGCTACCGCCTTCGTCTACATATAAAACGCATATTATTCGCCATATAGTAAACTCGAAAAGAAATTTACAAAAAAACGTAATAAGTTGCGGTAAACTGAAATCCCGTAGCAGTTAATTTAATTCGCCAAAAGAAGGCCAGCCGGCGCTCCGAATGATTGTAATTACTTTATTATGATTACAATTTAGAAGGGACTAATAAAATACGTCTCGTACTGAATTAAAAATAATAGAGCTAGATAGATATTTTTCAGTCCAACTGAGAAAGGCAAATAAACCTTTTCTAAAAAGTAATTTGACTGAAATATCGATTTTTTTCTTTTCTTCAATGTCTTTTACTAATGTAAGTACAGATTAAAGGCACTTGTAACCCAATTAATATTTACATTCTAATCATAAAAAATATTTTTATCGATTTCCTGAAAACCGATTTTTCAGACAATTCTAATAACTATAATAATAATAATAATAATAAATCCAAATATAAAATCAAATAAAAGAAATAAAAATAAATAAAATAAAAAAATCAGTTTATTACTTTTCTGATAGACTGTATTTATTGATGGCATGTTAATTAGAAGCGGTTTTATTTTACAATTTTAATATATACGTAAAATGCCCCAAATACACTACTGTTTTAATTCCTCATTTCAGATCGTCCAATGAATTTACTCTTAAATACTCTAAACATTTTTTAACTTTAGCTTTTATTATTTAATTATAATCTATTATCTTTTCCCTTCAACCTCTAACGGTGCTGGTATTTTTATTCTATTTGTTTTTTCCCTAAATTTAATGGTTGCGCTACTTAACGTGTAATATTTAATAACCATTAAAATAATAATTACAAGGGCCTGTTAAAAAGTAATCATTCATCTTTCCAAAATCAGTTCTAAATGAGATAAATAAATGAAACAAATTCTAAATTGAAGAAAAAAGTGTACCGAATAAAATTATAAAATCATTTTTCAACATAACATTTTTACTTTTTAACCATTCATTCACGAACTGTTGAATTTCCTCGTTCTAAACTGAAATAAGTTACCTTAAGGTTTTCCTTCATCTCTGGAAATAAATAAAAGTCCAAATGAGCCAAATAAGGACTATATGCCGGATGCAGTACGATTTTAAAACTTTAAAATTGAAGCGTTCGTTTGGCGCTACAGTGAAGTTCCAACGTGCGCAATTTTTCGGAATTTTAGTTCTTCATTGATGAATGGTTGACCTTTTCATGTGAAATGACCAATTAAGCTGCGATTTCGTCCCGTGTTATTTGTCTATTAGCGCGAATCTATTCATTAACTTTCTGAACATTTTCATCAGTGACCGCAGTTTTGGAGTGCCCGCAATGGGAAATCTGTGGCTCACATTCTTAGCAGCAACTAACCTACTATGATCATTGCTTAAATCAAGTGCTTGATCACCGTAAACATTCTGTAGATGGGAATAAACCTGTTTTGGTGTACACCCTTCTGCGACTAAAAATTCATTGCTTCCATAGCAATAGAACACAAATGCAACTAAACTAGACGAAGTACTATATCATACCAACCGCAGCTCTCTTCTACCGCTCCTTCCGTAAGTACCTGATAGGAATTACTTTTTAACTGACTCTCGTAATTTGTTGCTTTTAAATTGTGTATATCACAAACCTTAAAAACTATGTCTTCTATTTAATATGTTAAGAAAATGTACATTTTTTAGAAATATAAATAAATACATATAAATTTAAAAAATATAAGTATGAACAATTTTTTCGTCCTTTATAATAATTTCCGGGTAAAGTTATTGCAAGGAGAAAGGATTGGTTTACTATTTTGATTTAGCTAATAACTGATTCTGGAATTCCGAGTTTTTATTGGAACTCAGCCTTCTTGTGCATTCGCTTTCTACATTATTTGTTGAAGTAAAAATTTAAAATAAAATTATTAATACGGTGATACAAATTATCGAACGGAATTGTGTACAATCGTCAACATAATAATTACAAACTGATATGTGTCGGAGTAGCCATTTACACATACACACACTTGTATTTATACAGTTTAAAGAAACGATTTTGCAATTAGCTTGAAATGTGACATTCGTGTTGCATATTATAGTGTACAAATGCTCGAACGGATAGTTACAAAGCTCAGAATCAAGCGAAATTAAGAAGAATTTTAACTAAAATTTATTAAGAATCAAGTATTTTTACAGACTATCTGACAACACCAAAATGATTTGTATTTACAAACCATAAATAAATGTATTTTTCATTGCGAACTAATAATTTTTCTCTATACCATTAATTAATAACCATCATAAAATACGGTTTGACATTGCTGTAACGTAACATGCTTTCTTTTAGTTAACCGTAGAACATTATACATAATTAAAGACATGTTTAAATTTGGATCAAACGTTTATATCGATGTTTATTTTTAAAAATTGTAAGTATATAAATTTTGTGTATAATATTATACAAACAGTATCGTACGGATTAATAAGCTTTAAAAATTATATAATATTACTCTTCAATTATATAACCGCTTAACGTTGTTTTTGTTTTTTTTTTATAAATATTCGATATAATATATTCGGAAAACGAACTCTGCTCTCACTTTTTCTTCTATTTTTTTTTATTTAGATTCATTTGTTCTTGGCTGCACAAAAATCGGTAATTTCGCCTTTATTATAGTATTACTTAATCCATGGAGTATATTTCTCGCGCTGACGATGATAACATCTTCCAAGATCATTAAGTCTTTGGTATTTATACATACATCCAGTATAATAAGACTAGACGATTTATTTTTTAAACTTATACTGAAGTATCACAACTAGTTTTTGATAAATTTTAGCTTTTTTTAGTACTTTTCTATTTGTTATTTTGTGTATTTAAATGTGCAGTATATGAATTTAAGATAAAAAAGCTTTACGTTAATTTATGATTGGATATGTAGCATTTAGTTTCTTGATTTTAATTTATCGTTGTTAAAATTTTTTTCCCCTGGGTTATATCATAGAATAATACCATTCTATGATATAATCTAGCGTTTTGGAATTTTTTTTATTTGTTGAAAATAATTAAAAAGGATTGACATTTGGAATATCAAATCATATATACATATATATTAATTACAACGTAATTCTTAGGCTACCCCCATTAGAAAAAATGTCCCAATTTTATGTAATGAAAAATGTTCCAATTTTATGTAATAAAAAGTGTCCCAATTTTATGTAAAGTTTGTTATATTTTATAGGATTTTTGTGATTGTTATTTTTTTTGTGTTGATGCCAGTAAGAATTACGTTGTAAATTTTGATTATTTTATACAAAGTATAGACGAGAAAGAGACAGACATGAAAGCAAGAGGGGTCAAGGGGTACAGCCCCTTGCAAGGCCAAAATGGCCGAGTTTATATATATATATATATATATATAGCACACACATACATATATATAATATAAAGATAAAGAGAGGAAACAGATTCATTTCAACTACATATAATTTTTTTGATTGGTCATTCTATTATATGTTTATAAAATAAAATAAATTCAAGAAGAATACATTTCTCTTCTTAAATTTTCATATGAAATATATAGTTAAAAGTAAAATACCTGCAGTTAGATAACAAACCACTACGGCTACTGTATTTTCGTAATTAAATCGTTTCCGCAAAAATGCTTTATGTTTCTTATCGATACGGCATCCTGTTTCTTCATCTAGCAGTGAAAAATAAAATTATGAAGTATTATTCAATTTTAGAAATCGTATAAGCATATCAGTTATTCAACACGTTTGCAAGGGCTATGAACGTGTACAAACTAATTTTCTAAAATTCGCTACGCATCAACAGTAATTGTTAATGTACAATTAACAAAAGATATCAATAGTCTATTTGTTCAGTTATAAATTTAATTTTTATAAAAGATAATTTACGTATCTCCCCCTTTTTATTTTAAAAGATGTCTGCGGTCCAGAAAAATTCAGAAAATATTTACGCTAATTTATTTTAATTTCTTAACAAACAAGCTCTTAATTTGTTGAGCAACTAAATTTTCAATCTTGCAAATTATACTACAATTTTTTTAAAGAGAAATTTTTATAGTGTAAAAGTGAATTCGGGCAAAGATAAAATGAAAGTGAAATACATGACGATCGAAGTTAGAAAATAAAGAGAACTAATTTGCCGATAATTTTGTTTCATTGCATAACAATGTTTGAAACAGTTGTATAGCGCACTGCAAGAACCGTTATTATTTTTCTATTTAGGCAAAGCAAAACCGATACGCCATTCACATTATAATTTTGAACATGGGTTTTGTTGCGTTCACATTTTACTCATCGGTGAGTTTTTGGCTGGGGGACCGAATCATTATTATCTGCGAATTAATTATGACGTATCTGTCAATGTAATTCATAAAATAGAAAATAACTATATTTTCAGGAGCGATTATTTACAGAATTTTTTCTAATCGGCAAGTTAATAAATTTATCGACTTTATACATCAGAATTTACTAAAATATTCTGTTGTGTTTTACGACAAAATTCTGGCGATTCCGAGTAAAAGCGTTCATCTAATGTTTGCATTGGGGCAATATTATTCTGACCATCATAAAGTTTATCGATGGAAAACTTTATCCGGGCATTTAAATATTCTGAACTAAACAATAACTAGCTTAAAGAATACGTTTCAACTGCATCGAAGATAAAATTTTTTATTTTGGTAATACTGGAAATATATAATTTCTTAAAAACCAATTTAATCGCTTAATTAAAGCGCGCGGAAAATAATACTATAAGTTTACATAAAAATGTGCATTTTTTACTCAATATAATAACCGATTCAAAATATAAATCCTCTCAAAAAAGTACCTAGAATTTGTCAGGGAAACATCTTAATCATTGAAATGTGCCTTTTAACTTCCAAAAAAGGTTCTATTAGAAGCAATACAAATACGCTAATGATTAGCCTTTCATCGAAACTATTCTGTAAATATTTTTCGGAATAACCATTAGCTCCTTCAGCAAATTTTATTTTAGAAATTCGATTGAGGTAAAACACCTTCTGTAGAGTGGTAATTTCGGTTTTGGAAATAGGAAAATATCAACAGAAGCCATACTGGGTGAATGCAGAACTTGATTCAGAACATCCTTCAAATTTTTCGCCAATAAAATGGCTTTGTATGATGGTCGTTATTGTGGTGCAAAATCCATAAATTGTTTGTCCACAGCCGGATATTTTCTCGTAAATGTTTCAAAACGCTCAAATAGCACACTTTATTAACTATATGTCCCTTTAGCAGAAAACTCTGATTACACAATACCACGCTAACTAAAAAAAAAAAAATAGCTTTACTTTGATTTTGGAGTAACTCTAGTGTTTTTTTTTTTTTTAAATTTAGGCTCATTTTTCCCTCTTTAATCAGCGTTGACTTATTTATATGTCAGTCTCATAAATCCATGTCTCGTTTCCGACATAACGCGTATCATGTTTCATGAATGTAAAATCGAAGTTGAACTGAATGACGACGCGTTTCATGTTTAAATTATTAATGGGAATGTAATACGTTAAGGTCGAGAATCATTCTCTTAAATTTACATGATGATTTCGTTCATTTTATTGATGTTTTCATCGTTCAAGGCGTTGAAAAGCAATTGGAATAAAGGAAATCTTTATAAAATTCTCGGTCTTCTTTGAATGTTTTGTAACACTTGGGTGCTTGTGTTTTGAATAAAACTGATTCACTATAGGTCTTTCCAACATTTGCAATGATTTCGCACACGAAATTTCATTAGCAATACAAACAACTCTTTGCTTAATATTTTCATTCATTATAAAAATTGCAGGGGGAATTTAAGAAGCACTAACAATACCAGCAGCTGTAAATAAATGTACGTTATAACTATGTATACGGTGCTTCCATCTTACAATAAAAAAATTTAAAAATATTTTACACGAGCTTTTTAAATGAAAAATTCCCGGAAATTTGACAGAACACCCACATACACATACATACATATTAATTACAACGTAATGCTTAGACCACCCCCCAAGAGAAAAAATGTCACAATTTTATGTAATGAAAGTTAAATGTTAGGATAGGATTTTTGTTATTATGTTATTATATTCACATTGACCGAATTTGAATTACGTTGTAAATTTTGATCATTTTATACAAAGTGCAGAAGAGACAGAGACAGAAATGTAAGCAAGAAGGATCAAGGTGCTGTGGGCACAGCCCCTTGCGAGACCAAAATGATCGAGTTATATATATATATATATATATATATATATATAAATAAAAATAAACTTTAAAAAAGTTCGATAAACTAAATTAAAACGAACATAAACAAATTGTAAACATACATTGAAAACGAGAATTTCCTCGATGAGCCCAGACGTGCCATTCAATTTTAGCATTTCTTGGTAGCTTCGAAACGACGACATAATCGACAATTGCATTATTTGATTTACGTTCCCATTCTTGTCTAGCCGATCTGATATAGTTTGAATTAGTAACGTAACAAATACCCTATAAATATTTAAACGAATTTATAATCACTTTTGAAGAAGTAATACTGGTCACTTTTTATAATAAATATTTACCGTTACATACAGATAGAAGGATAAATATAAAAAAATTACAATATTATAATACAACCGAAACATGCGCAAGTTAAAAAGCCTTAGATCAACTTGTAGAAGATCATTGATCGATAATGTAAAAAGGATGGAAAGAAAAATAAAATCGTTACAAAATCATCGCAAAAATCGAAGTTTATTTAAGAACATGTAGGCACTTTTTGACTAATCATGAAAGTTATAAACATTCTATTCTGTGAAATGCAACAATATATTTTTAAGGAACATTGGTCCTTTTTTTTTTTTAAATTTAAAAATTACGGTAAAGAATTATTTATATTTTAAAATCCATTTTTAAACAACTAAAAAAAGAGTACTAAGGCAAAAGTATCTTATGGTAATGATACCTATTTCGATTACATTAAAAAAAAAGGACATTTTTTTAAACTCCGAAAAAAAATTCGATTACGCACTCAAAATAGGTTAAGATAATTCATCTTTGATCTATATTCCGTATACCAATAAAATATATTTAAGTCACGAGCAGTATCTATATATATATAAACATATATATATATATATATATATATATATATATATATATATATACACACACACACACACACACACACAACACATATATACGTACACATACGTAAATGAACAGATGCTGTATTACACATAATTAATTAGTTTGAACTGTAATACGATGACCCTGATCATAGATGAAAGGATGTCTGTTAAATGGTAAACCTTAATATATAAGCAAGCGAGAAATATAAGAGAGAGAGAGAGAGAGCGAGAGTGAAACAGTGTAATAATTAATGTGCCGTTACCAGTAGAAATTTTGGGTGTATATGTACTTCATTTACGTGTTAATTGGTTTCCTTTTTTTACCGTAAAGTTAATAGCCGTTTTAAATGTTTGTTGACGGTTCGGCAATGTACTTACATCGGATGGAGCCAAGGCGTCCGGCATCTTAGTACATGGGTAGATGTTCGTTTCTTTCCTTCATGAAACGAGCTGCTCCAACCTCCCCCCTCCATGATGATGATCAGACTTCTTAGAGCGCCCAGCTATCAGCATTCAAAGAATCTGAAGCCACGTGAAGATAATAATTTAGTGTATGAAGGGACTCTCAGCAGTTCTTCAACCGTTTCAGTTTAATTGTACATTGTTTTTTGAAAAGAACTGAAGGTCGCACAGAGGTATTATATTAAAGAGCAAATAAAAATAAATATATTTAATGTTAGGTTAAGGTGCAAAAAATGAATGGGAATGAAAACGTTTTGTATGCCCGGAATAATTTACCTCAACCACAAGAGCCTACACTGCGGATAACTAAGAAAAAGAAAGTAATTCGGTCAAAATGAAAAATAACAAAAAAAAATAAATAAATAGAAAATCCAACAAAAAACTCTTCTTTTTACTGAGCTTTAGTCGAGTTTCATATAATTTTTTTCATCGTTCATTTTGCAAGAATAAAATTTTTTCCCGTGTATATAAAGATGAAATCAGGGGTGTACATATAAAAAACCACACGCACGCACATTAAAAAAATTGTTAAAAAGAGGGACTGAAAGATTTAACTGTAAATTATTACAATAAGCTGTGAATTAAATTTCAAAAATATATATTTAAACTATATTTTTGTTTTAAATTTTCGACCAACAAAGGAAAATTGGTATACGATTATCAAATAAACTGCACCCAAAAATAAATTAGGCTGAATATCCATCAGCGCTAGGCGACGTTTTTTTAGGTCGCGGCATATACCTTTAAATAGAGAACTATCATGACGTAGCAGCGACTGGTAACGAACGACTGATCGTGTCATCCTCAGGCGACCGCAACGCGACTTTTTTCGATCCGCACATAAAAAATGAGTTTCATCATCTTCACTATATTACTACTTCATAAATGAAATGAATGAAGTTATACAATAGTGGTCGCGGTCTCGTCGCGGTCGCGCAGCGCTGGTGGATACTCAGCCTTAAACGAATTTAACAATAATAAAATAGTAAAAATAAATTTTACGTTTAATAATGTATTGTTTTCTTGAACTTAAGGAAAATAATTTAAAATAATGTTACGATCGAAATATCTGTTAAAGATTTGAGATTAATAATTAAAATAACCCATTTTAACACTTCGGCGGAATTGAAGTTAGGAAATTCTACCAGTTTTTTATAAAAAAAATTATTGTAAGTTTTTAAAAAGAGGAATACTTTAATTTACTTTATCTGTTGCGTAAGTATGCATACACGTCCGTGATTTATATTTTAATACAAAATTATACAGATATATCTTGTATTTTGTTAATTAAACACTATAAATAGGTCGCCCATACGTACTTGAACAATATCCCGAAGTAACATGTTATGGTCCATGGCTTTGATAATTCTACCGACATGTCTTAAAGCTAAACGGCACTGTCGCTGTACACTACCATCTAATAATTGCATTGTTCCGGGAACTAAAGGTATCTGGCCAGCAATATAAAGAATATCGCCAACCTAAAAACAACAAATGAAAATCAGTTCAGTAAAAGTATACGCAGATCGCTGGACTAGTTGTTACGATGTATCAAAATAATTAGAAAATATTAATAACTATGTGAACAGTACGTTTAACCTACATCACACTGAAAAGAATTTTCAAAAACAAATTGAATAATCTGATAAATAAAAAGTACATGGTTATTTAATATAATTACTTTTAATTACCGACTTCCAAAAATAAATAAGTTATACTGTTTTGTTTTTTTTGTTGTTGTTTTTTTAAATAATATTTAACTACAAATTCTTAGGCACTATTTCCTTTTTTCACTACAACTTTAATTTACTGTATCTTTATTTTTCTCATTTCTATCTATTACTTTTATTCTCCGTTTTAATGATTTTTGGTATTAAATTTTCCTAATCTAACATGACATCACATATATTACTTTCAGCTTACATGAATATTTCTGGAAATCGTTATCGAAATAGTTTCCATTATTACTCTACCGTGTACATTTCCGTTGACATTTCTATCACCTTACTCTTGTAAGTAAAAAGACACCGTTCTCTCTCCACACACTTCCAACATGACTGCAATTTGTTGCTTTCGCATTAAATATGATTTCTGCAATACTACAAATGTTCTCTTAATTATACTTACTTTATTGCACACTTCAACGCCAGCAAATATCCGACCTGCAAATTTTTTGAATTTCTTTATAACTATCTCCTTTGATGCAAACATGCAAACGCTACTGTCGTTTACCGTTTAGTGGTTCTATAGGGTGATTTTTTAAGAGTTAAGTTTTTCAGGTTGGCAGCACTGGTTGGTATTGGCATCCAAACGTCAAATTTCGCACCAAATTTGGTGATAACAGCACGAATTGTTGATTCACCGGGTCGATTATGACGACCATAATATGGTCGTAACAAACGATGCACATTTTTCACAGAGCACTGGTTTTTGATGATAAATTTCAACCATTTGCAATCGTTGCTCGTTTGTAAGTCTTTCCATGATGAAATGGCAGAGTATACTGAAAACTTTTCACTTTGACAGATGACATTTGGACGCCAATACCAACCAGTGCTGCCAACCTGAAAAACTTAACTATTAAAAAATCACCCGTTATAAAATGAAAAAAATTTTCTTCTTCCTAAATGTAGAGACTTTAATTACTGCATTTTTTTTTTTTTTTTGTATATTTACTCTTGTTTTGCCTTTTGTTTAGAAATAAATGAAGACGCAAAAAAAGACACAATGACTATGCTTTACGCTGAAAAATATTTGCCAAGTGAAAAATTATTAATAATATATAGAAAAATTTTCCTACCATGCTAGCTTGACTATATGGCCCAATATTAGCGGGAGCCCAGTGTGAAATACTTTGAACATGCATAGTACGACGTTCATTTGATGAAGTGGCATCTTCATTTGAATGATACGCAATTGTTTCCATTATGATCGGCGTTTCGGGTGGTAATGGAACTTCGACGCACACACGAACGGGTGCAATCATACTATCAATAAATTTTGCGTACAGCGAATTAAGCTTGACATACTCATTCATGTCACGAACAAACAAAACTACTGATACTAAACACGATGCTGGATAGCGATGAGCGGTAAGTAAATCTAATTAACGGAAAAACAAAAACTTTACAAAAATTTGATATCTTAAAAGGGGTAAAATCAAATGAAATAAATAAATGTTTGTAGCAGACGTAATTACATTACTTTAAATACGTGGGAGTACACGAATGACATATATTTTTTACGAGATAAATGCAGTACGGTGCAAAAAACAGTATTTTAAGTGAAGCCGTTACGATAGTGACGAAATTAATTTTAGGTTCGAATCTAACGATAGTTAAAAAGGTTAGACAATAAATGATACATAATAGCAATCATTAATCTAAACAGAAGACAATGGCAACCCGACTGGAGTATTAGGGCGCGGCGTATACGGCTCTGAGTAGGTGTGTTTGACTAACAATAAGTTAGAATGTAGATGCGATTGCAAGTTTTGAGGGTACATGTGGGTATATTATAATACTTACCACTATACGTTTGTTTGCCCGTATTGTTTTAATCTGCAAGTATGGGTTTATGTTAATTTATGACTGTTGGATTAATAACTTATACGTAGGGTATTTCAAAAGTAATGCACACACGTCCATAGAAAAAAAAAATTGATTTGACAAAGTCATATAAATATTACAATCTTTCAATATAATCACCCTCCTCCTCAATGATACGTTCCCAGCGACGGAGGAGGTTCTAAATGCCGCCCAGGAGGCCTTTGAAGCTTAGTTCACGAATGCGTCGGGTCACAGCACTATTTAAGACCACTAAATCCGGAAAACGGATTCCTCGCATCGGCTCCTTGAGTTTGCAGAACAGGTCATAATCACAAGGAGCCATATCCGACGAATAAGGTGGATGTGGTAACCATTCCCAGCCGTATTCTGCAAAAATTGCTCGAATTTCATCATTGTCATGAGGACGTGCATTATCATAATCTTCCTTTTCCCCAACTCGTTTCGTAGAATACGAAAAACTCTGGTGGCCGACAAGTTTTCAATACCAGCTACATGAGCTATCTCTTCGCACGTCATACGGCGATATTCATCGATCAGTGATGCCACTATAGCGATGTTTGTGTTGCCACGCGAAGTTCTTGGACAACCAGTACAAGGCGCATCCCCAATCAACAAACGGCTTTCTTTAAATTTTTTCCCAGCGGGAAATTGTCACTGACATACACCTTTTTTTCTGTAGGCGTACAACCATGAAAAGTTTTGATTTTCACACACAATCGCTGGTCCAGATTTGTAACGCGACCTGAGTGGTCTTCCACCATTATAAAAACACGTCTTTACGCACGCACAACTTACTCGAAACCAATCCGTGTTGAAAAAACTTTAAGGTATACATCCCTTCTATTTTCCCCCTTCGAAGTGCATACAAGCTGCGTAAGAACGACGTGTGCATTACTTTTGAAATGCTCTACGTATATCGTTGTTTAGCTCTGTAAGTGCTAAATATAATTGGCCGAAAGGCTGTTGTTGTGTACATTGTTGCAAATAAATAAATAAATTATACATGATATTATGCGTTCCGGTTAGACGCAAACTTACATTCGTTGATTTACCGTAAGTTTGTTCGCTGTTATAGATAAGATTACAATAGGCCGGTGGCAAAATAAATGAATGTATTTTAAGCGAACGAATAAACATTTCTTCCAGAGATCTTTTGGTCATTGTAATAAAAATAAATAAATAAATCGTTTGAAAAAAAAAAAATTAAGTGGTAATAATCCTCGAGAAAGAGTAATAATATACGAGGAATGGAACAAATAAAGAAACTGGTGGAAGTGTAGAGCCAGGATATGGCGCATTTTGTACAGTACTGAACAAAATTATTTTGAATTGTAATATCGCACACTAGTTTTATTTCAAAATCGTTTTATTAAAAGGTAACTTTCCATAATGTACAGAGATTACAAAATTTTTGTAGACATTTAAGAAGTGAAAAATTTTCATAAATATTCTGATGGTTGCTATTATGTAAAATGGAATTAAATGAGAAAAAACAATTTTTATTTCGAAAATAATTAACAATCGATGTTTTCCTTTTTCACTTAAGCAGAATAGTTTAAGATCGTGAGTACTAAAGATTTTAGTTTGGTTATGGTAACTAACAACATTTAAAATAAAACAATCGCAAACCGCATACAAGCGTGTTTGGTCGAAACCATATTATCTACATATAAATAGACAAACACAAAACAGTCCAGTACCATTTTTTCCTCTGTTTCTAACCGATTTTTTTTTTTTTAATGTTTAGTAGCTGTTGACGATCTTTAGTGTTATCAGAAAAAAAAATTTGAACACAGCTACTTTTTTTCTTATCTAAATAAAAAATGAATACAAAAAATAAAAAAAGAAATCGCTATAACCAGTAAATCTGTTCTTATTAAATTTTTAAATTTTTTTTTAATAATCATCATCATTGGCTTTTTTACAGTGTACTAAATCTTAAGGTATCATTTAATATTAATAAATGAGGGTTTTTAAATTGCAATTTACTGTTATTTTATTGAATTTATTTTTTATTCAATTATACTGGTACTGAACTGTTTTGTATTGTAAGTACATATAAAATTTTAGAAATATGCAAATATATATAATGTGGGGAGAAGAGTAAGTTAGAAAGTTTTATTAAAATATTTGTATTGTGCTCTAGATATATATATATATATTTCTTTTTGTTTTTAATAATTTATAAGTTTCAGGATTTTTTGTCAATTCCTTATTTCCTTTCCTTCTTTTAAACTATACTCCAGTTTATAATTTATCATTAAAATATATATATATAAATTTCAATATATATTCACATACCGGATAAATTAGTTAAAGCGAGGTTCATCGCAGAAAGTAAGTCATCATTGTTACCGACTACAGAACTGATCCAACACCATCCGGATAAATTAATGCATACGTGTCCAGTTTCTCTTTGGAAGATTTTAGAATCAAAACGCTGCAGAATACATGCATAGTTTAAATTCTCCATTAGTCTTCACTGTTTATTCGTTAAATTCAGTATTAACGAAATGTGCTTATTTAGATTTACATGTTTCATCAAGGGAGAAATTTTTAGTTTATAATAAATTTTCGTCTTTATTTTAATTCTCTTAAGGAGGACGATACATGTAAAATTTTTAAAAATCAATTTTTCTTTTTTTGCATAAATAGTTTAATATAACATTTCAAAAATATGCCTGCAAATTTTCAAAATGAAATTCTTATTATTTTTCGATTTATAACTCATTAAAGTGCCCCGCCTCAACTCAAAGTTCGAGTGCTATTATATCTGTATTAAAGCGGTTGGCTCTTAATACCTGCTTCTCGGATTCCTTACCTTGGGACCTTTTATATTGAAGACCCGAGTAAGCAGATGTTTAGAACCTCGTTTGTTTCTTGATTTCGTGAAAAGAACAGCTGTATAGTGATACAATCTCATGACGACGTTCGAGTTAGAAATTAACCTTTGACTGTTCATTAATTCACGATCTTTCAAACGTCGTTCTAGGTTGCATCGTTGCTTTATCGTGTCAAGGATGTTTACTCGACCAATACCAAAAATCCCCGTGCTCGGTAGTAAGTCCGGTCGTTTGCATGGTCGCATCAGGGTAGAGGCTGTGCTTGTGAAACGGATACTGAAGAATATCGTGAATGGTATGAAGAACATGAACCAAATTAGGCGGTTACATGTATCGCCCCCCTTAAACTTTTCTGTTTTCTAATGATATAATTTTATTATTAATCACTAGTGTCTGTTTAAAATATTCTAGTTACATATAAGTCTGCAAACTTTAATGGCTAAATTAAAATAAACAAATAAATATAGAAAATATCATAGGAAATACAGAAACGTAAAATCTCTTCCAAAGTTACATTAAATACATTTTAATTTTATCTCAATTTTACAATAGTTAATAATAATTATTTTTCTACTTTACGGGAAATTTTATATTTCCTATTCATTTTACACAATTACTAGAATATAAGAAGCAGAACTGATTAAATTCTCACTAGTTCATCATTGTAAGATGCTTCGACCACTTTCAGTAGATCAGTTACGCTATTGATATCTTCGCCATCACCGCAAATTACATCGATTTCTTCGTAATCACTATCATTTCCCAACTGTTCCGATGTCTCTTCCAAATCACTAACGTATTCTAGCGGTCCCCTGATTAAATATTGACTAATACATTTTGAAAAGTTTCCGTCATTGTTAAAATTTTCCTACAAAAAAATTAAAACCAGAACGTTACAATTTCATTCTACTGCTGAGGATAATTATTATCAAAAAATGTTATCATCTCTTTTAACTATCCATCGATATAAATCATTTCGCCAGTGCATTCTTACAGTAATCAAAACAATAAATTACATCACACAATGAAATCAGTTATACGTATTAAGAACAAATTCTAGAAGACATACATCGTCTTATATATGTATGCTTGAGTAAAGGTTTTGTAATTATTCTAAATAATTCACAACATCGGCTCAATGATAAGTAACTTTTTAATTTACTATAATGCATATTAAAAGTGGGCTGAATAGTTAATAGCAAAGCCGAAATAAAATTAGAAATAACAATAATAAAAAGAAACGTTTTATTTCATCTAATTTGGCGTATGTTAAAATCAATTCAGTTTATCTTTTTTCTCCTTTTTTTCTTGAAAATTTATCGCTAATTTTTTGGCAAGTAAGTACAATCCGTTTATTAAATATATCAAAGGACTATCTAATACGAATATGAATACTTAAATCATATCAATTCCCGTCATATTTTAACTACAGAAGGAGGAGGATTTAACAGGAAGAAATTAATACTAGATATATTTTCTTCCTACGAGAGTAAATATCGTTTACATTGTATTTTACAAGAGTTTCTTTATATTAATATTACTATTCGTATAACTGTCAAAGTTATTTTTCTATTTCACATTGTTTAATGATTAATAATTACCATATGTATGTATAATAATAGCTCAGTCATATTTTGCATTTATAGTGAATGCATTTTTTCCTGCGAGTAAATTTTTATTTTTTATCAGTTAAACATAGTACACGTTTTAACAACTTTTTTACGGGTTATTTTGTTAAACACCCTTTTAAAATCACCAAATCAGATTAACGTTAAATACTGCGTGTCTCAAAAATCCCGCAACCCAAACATGACGTTTTAGAAAGAAAAATGAATACCTCGACATAGAGCTGATTTTATTTCGAAAAATTTACATGTGTTGAAAATTAGTGTTCTCACATTGTAAACACATTAACGTTGGTTTTTCTAAATTACGAAACACGCGTCGCAACATTTCAGGAGTGATTTCCTTAATTTTTTCGGTGTAGGCTTCTTTTAACTCGTCAATACTGGTTGGATTGTTCTTATAAATCGAGTTTTTAAGAAAAATTCATAGAAAGAAATCTGGAGGCGTGAGGTCTGAGCTCCGCGGAGGCCATGAGACCGTAGAAATGAAGCGCACTCAAAAAAACTCACGTAGAAGAAATGCCACTGTATGCGCAGCACGGTGCGCCGGAGCACCATCTTGCTAAAATTAAAAAAAAACGTTCGTCTACTTCAAGCTGTGAGATAAAATCGGTAATTATCGCTTGATAAGTTTTAGCGCTAAATTTTTCAGTAAAATAACTTTCAATAATAAAAACTCTTTGTTCTGGATTAAAAGCCATTATACGATTTTTATTTTGTATCACCTTGCACATGACAAAACTCAACAGTGTCGCGTTCGACACTATAACGAGTGTTGAGTAGACACTTCACTGTTGCCCTATTCATATTTTCAAATTTCTCTGTCTCCTTTTTCTGTTTTTCCCGGTTTCCTATTTTTTTGGGTTACATGACTTTTGAGACACACTGTACTTTTTTTCGTATACCGCGACACTCTGCTCAAATCAAAATTGTCTATTTTTCTATAGTTCAACGTCTAAAACAATTTATAAGAAATACTTTAAAATGCAGTTTATTAAACCTAATTGTTTACATTCTACGCGTATCGTTGAGTAAAAGATATTCGCGGAAAACATAATTTTTCTAATTTTGGAATCAGCTGTTTCATTTTAAAAAACTCGAAAGACAATAGTGAAATGGTCGCTTGCAGAAATTTCTCTTACAGAAACATCTCTCAATATGGCTGAGCTATTGATATCGTTACTGATCTGAAAGGTTGCATACAATTAACATTTCGATATACTTACACCTTTATCAATTAAATGCAACTTTTTAAAGTTTAAATAACCAACTGGGGCAATCGCATCGTCAGAGTGAATTATTGTTTCGTACGCATCTCTAAAAAATAAATACAAAATAAAAGTGTATATAAAAACGGTGGAAACGGTATTTTAGCAACAACGTATTATGCCTTTTTTTTTTTATTCTTTCTAATCACTATTAATACTATATCATATTGATCGGCTACAACTAAAGGTTACACCTACGTATATCTATGTACCTAGATAATATATCTTAAGAATTACTGCACCACAATTTCAGAGGCTACACACACAGAGGTGAAATGTTAGTAAACTTTAATGTTTCCGATGATATTATAAGCAGCTTCGTCTAGTTACCATTAAGTTTATAAGTACGTTCACAGTCATGGGCTACGAAAATATTTAAACCCTAATACTACTTTTATTTCGTTATACAATATCATTGACTTTTACAAAACTTTGATATTCGTATAGAGCAGTATTTTAAAACTGGAAATTAACTCTTTACTTTTACATTTACAAATTTAAAAAAATTTATATTTAATTGTAATAATTACTTTGTTATTAATTTAATAATAACGCATTATTCAGCTACTAGGCTATCACACTGAGCATGCAAAGTATTTACTATTATTATAAACAAGAGGAAAAAGAATAACAAATTCAAAATAATGTAAAAAAAAAAAAAAAAACAAACAAGATTTATTCTGAAAACATGCAGGAAATAAAAATTACACTTTTATGACAAAAAATATTAATAATACATATAAATTATCATCCTCTGATAATGCAAGGATAGCGCGTTAATATATAAGTACACAGAAATATTTCAATAAACAACTGATAATATGAAAGAAAAAAGCGGAGTTTTAGAAAAAAACCGTATGTACTTTGCAGATAGAACATCTAAGAAGAAGGAAAAGAAACAAATAATGAAGAAATTAAAATAGAAAAATTGGAAGATAATTAACGGAACGAATCCTAAAAAGAATGAATCCAATACCAAATGGGCCTCGTTCTTAACGAAATAAGAAATAATAATAAATAAAACTAGAAAAACAAACAACGTTTTCGTTTAAAATCAAATAACAATATAATGGCGCCTAGTGATTTTGCCGAGAATTGTTTTGCTTAGAGCAATGAAATTTATTTATAAAGTTGCGAAGCTTAATTAAGTTATTATCGAATGCAACATTTTGTAGTAATTTTAAATTAAATTTACAAATTCTTTCCGAAAATGAGTAGAACGTTACGTAAAAATTAATTTTTAACTTCAAGAATAAGATTAATGAAAAAAGATAATTACTTGATTTATTAATCGTATGTTAGTAGCACGCAAGTATCTTTCAGATAAGCACATAAGGAATCAATAGGCGATTCCAAGTACACATGCAGTCATGCATGTCAAGCTTATGCTTTATACACCCAAAATGGGACCCTGTTTTTTCGTCTGTAAAGATTTTCATCATTCAACTGTACGGATATAACGTAGTGCAGAAAGGCCTAGCTTCTTCAAAGTTTTATACGAATATATATATATATACACATAAAGAAACAACAAACGTTGCGGACTGATGCTTTATTTAAAAACATTATTATTCTA
This sequence comes from Icerya purchasi, assembly GCA_039619475.1. Taxonomy (NCBI): domain Eukaryota; kingdom Metazoa; phylum Arthropoda; class Insecta; order Hemiptera; family Monophlebidae; genus Icerya; species Icerya purchasi. The sequence goes on along the minus strand of CM077115.1, from coordinate 290,136,752 downwards.
GTGAACATTTTCATTAATAAACAAAAACGCAACTAATTTTCCTAATTTACCAGAAGAAAACTTTTTTTTTTTTTTTTTTTTTTAGAAAAAGTAAAGCTAATGAACAAATGAATTTCTCTAATTGAAAGTTTTTAATTGATTTCTTGTCAATCAATTCTTATAATAAAACAATTATTCAAAAAGTCACTTCTCTCTATTTTACTACATTTATTTTTGCAAAAATTATTTTGAATCCACCTTTTTTTTTTTTGTTATCATTCACATTTTGTGATCATTTGTGATTCATATGTTCGTTATCAATATTAATATATTATACAGAGCACGGTAGAAATATTTTCTTTTTTATAATAATACTGATTCGTTATTTTCGGCGTCATTTTGTGATGATGCCGAGTTAAAAATGATTTTCTGGTAACCGTTTTTAATTTTCAATCTCTCGACATTATCGCTATGTTAATTATCAAGGACGCCTACTTAGCTGCAAACGTAAATTCTGCAGATTGTCAATATTTCGGCATGTGCAGAGTTGCTGGCTGTGTAAGTGTCTTTGTGTTGGTGGTTCATGACAGCAGGGTAGTATCTATTCGCTGCGAGTACACTTTGTTCGTTACTGCCGAGCAGTATGAACTGAGCAAATATTTATAAAATCTCGCTAAAATTAGACAGTGCAGCGGGTAATGTACTTGTCCGAATATCTGATCGTTTCTAGGCACGTAGCCTTTATTTTAACTGCCAGTTTTTCCAATTCAGTTGATTAGTGGCCGGTGAATTGTATCGCGTACGTATTTCTCTAGTTAACGTTGCGTTGCATGCCGTTTTGTTAAACATCTATATAATGCGCGCTCCCTTAAGTCGAATTTTGATTTGATTATTATATTTTGTCTGGTCACAAAGTATTCGTCATTGTGCAGTATTCTGTGAAAAGAATACACGCGTTGTTCTTTTTTGAAAAATTTCTTCTATTATTCCTTCACACGGGTAGTTGATGATTTTGTTCCGCCCTTTGTTTCCCTTTTTTTTTGTGTCCGAACGTATAACAGGATTATTCTGAAATAACACTCGGACCAGTATTTGAGTGACATTCCTTCCGGAGGAGTTTAGTCGGTCGAGTGTTTTTTTAATTCTGTCCTAGGGGTCGATTTAGCGAATAACAAAATAAAAAAGCCTAATAATCAAAAAAAGAAACTGAAACTTTAGATCATTCAAAAATCCAGCGAGTCCGAGTCCTAGATTAGGAGCTTCCATTTGGTAGGGAAATTAGATTTACATTTAGTGGCATCCGTAACCGGGAAACAAATAAAACCCAACCAATTTGTTTCGTCGACTCAATGGAGACCTCAGAAATAACCAATTCGTTTTAATATATATATATATATACTTTTACGATCGTATAAAAAGAATATTAATTTGATAAAAATTATCCTGAAAGTTCATTACACGATACTTTGTTTACAAAAAATGTTTAAATGCTTTCTCCTCTACATTTAAGATACTAGAAACATCTATTGTGAAATATATGAGGCTTATTGAATCAGAAAACAATTCAAGTGTTTACACGTCTTTATAAAATCTTACAAGTTATACTGGAAAAAAAAAAAAAAAAAAAAAACTTTCAACAAAATTACTCAACTACATTGATTATAAAGAATAAAATTTAACTCTCATACGTTGGTTTGAATTTAAACAAAAAGTTAATATATATTACAGAATTCATCTTACAACAAGGAATGACATTTTTATTTACCGTTCTTTAGATTAATATTCGGTAATATTATTTTTCCTGTATATCATTTAAATTAAAAATAATACTCATCAAATGTGGTACAAATTTTATTAGAAAATTAATTTTAAATGAATTCAGAGTATTAAAAGTTCTCCACATAATATAGTTTTTGCTTAATAATAATGATAACTTTAAAAAAAATAGCAGTAAAGTCTGAAAAAAAAAAAAGTATCAATACAAAAAAATTAAAAATAAAAGTAAAAAACAGAAAAATAGTAAACTGGATGTAACACATCTATGTCATAGTGTTGTGAGAATGAATGGTCACGGAAATGTCCAGCAGCGGATCTGAAGTTTCATGAGGAAAAAGATTGAATATTAAATCCGGACTCTCCAGAAATAAAAAGGTAAAAAATAACAAGAAATTTTTGATAATAAAAAAAAAGTGTTAGTTCTTACGATTTGAATGTAGTACTGATATTTGTGGTTTGTTTCATATAATTATTTATATTTTAAATTTATATTTAAAAAAAAAAAAAAAACGATTTTTTTTCTTTTTCGTCGATAGGTCTTTATGTTTTAAGATCTAAATATACGATAATCATTTTGGGTATTTTATTATTTCCGTATGCTACTCATGTATTCTCTATTCATTAAATTTTCTTTTTCAACAAAATAATACAGATACATATTGATTATTTTTTTATTTTCCAACAATTCCGAGAAAAAGTTTCTTCTTAATTTTACGCATGTATGCTGAACGTATTGAAAAGAAAGACAAAAAAAAACTGTTTTTTGAACATTTTACATTTTGAAACGTACGCCAAGAATAATTTTATTCGCGTATAAAATAAGAAACATAATTTCCCGAAGCGTCACTGAATTATACACGGTTAATAATTTATCCAGCCTTCTAAAAAAAGTAATAGTTATAAAAAATCTGTCTTTTAGTTGTTGCGAAAAGCTTATTGGAAGAAGGGACAGCTCTCCGAGGACCTCCCAGTTCAGTTTTGGTGGTTTTGCAACGTTTACTTCAGAGCCAACTAGAAGCCGTAAGAAATCATTTTAGATAACGCAGTATACGATTGCGTTCTTTAAAGATTATAATATTTTGTTTCGAAATATCAGCAAAGAAAATTAATATTTCCCACTGTGTTAATTCAATTTAAATAATTCAACTGATTCAAATTAAATGTAATTTATCCAGATCGTCCGATTTCGGATAGAACATTAAAACTTAAAAACGAGTTTTATTATTTTCACTGAAATTATTTATAGCGTTTATATTTTTTAAGGGTGAATGTGACGGGGTTTTGAATATTACATTTCAATATATCCCTCAATGTAATGGCGGAAGATGGAATTAATTTCTGCTTTAAATACGAGACAGTATAATATTAAATAAATCAAAAGATACAAAGGAAAAATTGCGACGACAGCACCAAGAAAAAATATGTCTGCAGAGGTTATAAACTGAAAAAATACGGTTCTTTCCTCATTAAATACAATATTTTTTACATTAAATTGGAAATTATAATCTAGCATCTTGTCCCTAAACAGGTTAGTTCAATTAATATTCGCGAGGGAATAGTGTTTGGTTTTCACAAAATTATGTTTAATTTCTTTAAGAAAACAGTGGGAGATTACATAACTAGTTTGAAAAATGATTTAAAAAAGGTTAAAAGAGACGTATAAAAAATTAATTTTTACCTTTAACTTCAACTAATATATTTATTATTAAAAAATGGATTATATAAATTGCAAAATACAGCTTTCTTTTAAATCCATTAGTCACGTACAAGGAATTTCAAAATAATAATGAAAAAAAATTATTTTATAATTTCAAGCTTTCAAAATATCAGAATCAAGAAATTATTTTTAGTCCTTCCGTAGATGAAAAGTATGTATTTTTACTTTTGATGTCTGTATACGCTTAAAGTTTATTTCAAAGTTTTTAAAAATATTTTGAACCATTTTGGAACGTAAGCGAAATTTATCGGAATCCGCTGAACAATTGTAATTAAAAAATTGCTGCCGAATGAAAAGCAAATGAATCTGATGAAGTAAATCCACAGAAAAATTCACAATTTTCAAATTTAATTCGAAATAAAAAAAAAAAAAGAAAAAGAAAAATCTAATATGCTCTTAAAAAATAATTTAATTTATAAGATATTATTTCAAATAAATCACCCTCTTAAGGGGGGCCCCGGTAGGATCTTGGAGGTAAAAAAAAGCGATTTTTTGATAATTTTTTTGGAGAATATGGTTAATGCAAGTTTATTTACATAATTAGTACATGATTAAGTGAAATCTGAAGAATATTGTGTTAAATTTTCATTGAAAAATATAAAGAATTAAGCCAATGGCAGCAAATCTTCGCAGGCGCCTCGAAAAAAATTGTTTTGCGGTGCACCGCATAACTCAGTACTGGATTATCTGAAATGAAAAAACCAAAGTTTTTTCATTAATTAATGAGTTTCTGTAGGTAGCAACGGTTTTTTTTTTCCTAATTAATACCGATTTTTGAGTAAAAATTAGCCATTTGTTATCGTAAAATAAATAATAATTTTAAAAAAAAACTCGACGTTGCTACCTTACAAATTGTCTATAAAAATAGTGTACCAAATTTCAGAACGATCGGTACAGTAGATTTTGAGTTACAGAGTACACCGGCTGCGAAAACGCTGTTTCGAGAAAAACGCGTTTAAAGTTTTTTGTAGTATAAAATCACAAATTAAACGTTAATAAGGTAGTAGTAATTTTCGTCTACACTCACACAGAATCATCAATGCCAGGTCCATAAAGTGAAGAACTTTGGTCTAGAATGTCCAAAGCATCTTTTTGCTCTTACCTAAGACGAATTCTCTCTTCTTTAGTATGTTCCGCCGCTCGCTCACTCGCTCATTCGTGTATTGTCCACTGATTGCACCCGTCCATGAGAACTTGGGCTTGTACTAATTCCCATTCCCATCTCTTCCAGAAAGGTCAGGTAAGCAACACAGCCTTCATTGAAGGTAGAGGTAGCCACATGAGCTGTAAACTCAACAACAACTGTCGAACCACTTTCAGATTTTGGCGAAATCTTCCAAATGAGTTGGTTGATACTCTCATTATTGTTTTGAGTGAATCCACCAATACATCGCTCCAGGAGGACATATTTGTTCAGATCTTCATAAATTGGTTTAATCCCTTCTAGAACATCACTTGATAGAGCAGAGTAAGAGTGTTTGGAAGAATGCAATTCATTTGCAGCTGCGGCTCTCTGCCATTCACACCATGAGTTTTCGCCGCTCAGGCAGTTTTGGTACTGTGGATGTTTGTCAGTTGAAGCGTAGTGATAATAAGTAGCCCAAATGGCCTTCTTCATTTCTTCTACAAAATGAAAATTGTAACGGATGGCACGACCATAGTAAAGCGTTAGTTTATCAATTAATTTAGCAGTGAGCTTGTCTTTACCAGAAAGTGCTTTTCTTTGTATTTTCTTTCTAGCCTTAGTTTCAATATCAATTACACATTTTTTTACTAAACCGCGCAAACGGGTCCCCATTCTCTTCTGGACGTGTCCCACACATTATTTTTTGTTGATTAACATACAAAATCTTCGTTCAACTTAGCGTTACTCGACACACAGTATTGCGCTTTTCGCCGCAAGCACAAGTCAGTGCCTTAGCCCTCGACCACTACCACTCAAACACAAACGCGTCTCTACCCTGATGCAATTGTGCAAAGAACCAGACTTACAACAGAACACAGGGATTTTTAGTTTTGGCCGAGTAAGCATCCTTGACACGATAAAGCAACGATGCAACCTAGAACGATGTTTGAGAGATCGTGAATAGATGAACAACCAGAGACTAATTTCTAACTCAAACGTCGTCAAGAGATAGCGCGTACCAAATCCGTCCCAAGGTATAGTTATAAACATCTACCTATCTGCGTAAATATTTTTCGAAAAAAGTAATTAAGGGATTACACAAAAGGGACAGAAAAATATGCTCTTTAATCCCGTTGTGCGTCAGGGCCAAGTACTCGTTTTCGTTCTTTTAGTAGAGTTAGAGCGGCGCACAGTTATAATGCCATATCTTTGTTAGCTTTGCTTCGATTTATTTGAAATTTTGACACAATATTCTTGTGATGTTGTACATTTATTTTATGAAATAAAAAAAAAAAAAAATTTTTTTTAATCCCCAAGACAAATTTCATGATTAAAGTAAGTTGCTTTTATTTAATGCAGGCGATAGGGGCAGTACTTTGTGTAGATTTTTCACGACAAAATGTGACGTCATTAGTTTTAGTTAAGATATATTAATTCGCAATTATATATCGTAAATTTATTTGCTTCTGATATGAAAATAAAAAAAAAATACTTTAACGTAACGTGTGCGTGCATACACGAGGGTGATATTTTCACAAAAGGAAAACCCTTAGCAAGAAAATTTAATATATATATAATGTTTATTAAATTTTAAATAATTTAAGAAGGCAAATTAGTCTAGTCTTCTCCGAGACAATATTTAGCGCTTCCGTCGCGATGAAAAAAATGGTTAACCATGAAACAGCAGATTTGCAACACATTTTTTTTTTTGTATTTTGTAAACATTTTTACATTTATTTATTTTTGTACATATTTTTAACTTTACTTTTTAAAAATCATTTTAACACAGTATTATTCTTTAGACGTTAATTTCTTGTATAAAAATTAATTTCTCCGTTCGTCCGTAATTTTATAATTTCATAATAATCTGTAACTGTTATATAATATTATTATACGCTTAAACTCCATTCAGGTTGTTAACTTACATCTACATATTAATAATTTCAATTTTTTACTTTAAATTAGCTAATTACATCATCCGCTACAGCGAAACCGTGCTCCTCAAAGTACCGTCCCTTTTGTTCCATTATTAATATTACTATTTCAGATCATTTGAAACAATATTACGACTCGTGTAATCGAGCTGTTGATTTAGCAGGTCAGTGAATGTAAAATGCATATAATTAAGATTTCCAGCAAAACGTTCAAAAAACAAGATTTATAATTCTATCTTTGAATACGATTTGAAAATTTTCGAAATTGCAATAGCCAACCGGTACGTGTAACAAATTATTAAAAATAAAAACGAATTACACGAATGCAGCCCCTCTCCTTTAGATCCGCTGCTGAAAATGTCCAAATATATAGTTGAAAGATACTTACATTGCAATTCTTTTCTTAAAGAACGGACAGTCAAGTGTAAACGTTTCGTATTCGCCACCCTCGCCGCAAATATTTAAACCGTATTTTTCATTCTGGAAACGAATTATCATTGTCAAGAGAACAAAAAAAACGACTACGCTACCTATCATACACACACTATCACTACTACATATTTATCGCATCGCATGAACGCGCTACAAAATACTACTTAATATTACTACAAGAAATATCTTAAACACATACATCCGTGCACATATACCAAACACAATGATTCACAGCAGTGGTATTTTTCAGTAGAATAATAATAAATTAACATTGATAATAACAACAATAATTATTATAATAACAATAGTAAAACAACATGAGAAATATTATTACTATTATTAATAATAATAATAAGAAGAACAACAACAACAACAAATTAAAATTATAGTTAACTACACTTTATTTTAATAAATTTAATAATTTTGCAGTTATTTTCGTTTTATTTGTTTCACTTTCTTCGCCCTCAATTTTTTTTTCTTTCGAAAAATAAAAACCCAGCTGACAGTTTATACTTATATGTCAATAATACCGCAATAAAATATCAACAGATTTTAACCGCGAAGTTAAAACAACTATCAGTGTTATTACAATAAAACAAATGCATTAGCAACTTAACATTTTTAATTGTAACTAAATGAAATAGCTTACATAAGCAATACTGATTTTTTAAGTTTAATTTTCAAAAAAATACCGATTAAAAAGGTGAGGAGAAGTGCAAGATTATTATAACGGTATCCTTATAATTCAGAAAATGTTAAGCAATTAAGAAATCGCTTATTACTCAATATTACAACTAATAACTGTATAGGAAAAATTTAACAGTAGTAGCAAAAAGACAAAATTAAAATAATGCGAATAAAATTAAAAGCTACGGAAGAGAAAAAGCTTCAGTTAAAAGAATAATAAATAAAAATTAAAACAAAGATGCAGAATTATGTTACATTTAATTTAATGATCTTGATATCAAGTGCTTATTATGAGTTAGAAATTTATCGATAAAAGTCTGGTCGTAGCATAGCCTTTCACACTATATGTGGACACAATTATACAATCTGATAATAATGCCGATTTTACTATTCTGGAAAAGATATATTTATTTTATTGTATGGTCAGGAAAATATGTCAATTATGTTATGTTTAGTACATAGTCGAAAATGCATTATTCCCGACGGAAAAAAACAACAAAACAAAACATACCAAATTCAAGGAACTAGTTATCTCCACTTTATAAACTCAGTAAACTGACAAATAAATTCTCTCTCTCTCTAATCTTATAGTGCCGGTAGGCTTAGCACATTGAAAACTTTAACTTTACAACCTCCGGTGTTCTGCACGAAATAAGATTTGCTTTATTTTAACATCATTACAGCGACATTTACCTCATCGGATTGGCATCTTACACGAACATTTAAAATACACTGAATTAGCATGCAGTCAATCCTTTTGGTTATTTATATTTAACATTGCGGATTTTTTTTTTATCTAAGAAACTATCACCATAATACTATCCTATACATTTTAAAATTGTTATTTCATGTAACAGGTAAAATTATACGAAAAAAACAAAGAAAATTTTAGAAACATTAATGATGATTAAAAAATAGCATTTATTCCAGCAGATTTATTCCTTTTGATACATATTTAAAACGTTTTGAAATAAAAATTGCAATCTCGTATATCGCATGAACTTTCTACATAGGTAAATAGACAAACATTAAAAAAGAATATACACATATACGAGTACATATGTACTAGCTGTTACCCACGGCTTCGCTTTTGTTTTACTTGGTGTATATATATATATATATATATGTTATGGAGAACATTTTTTTAAATCTTTAATTTATTTTATCCTAGTTTTTTAAATTTGTACATCCTTTGCAAAATATTCATTAGAGTCAACTCAGTGACATTTCTGTAGGTCCATAGCTTTCATCACTGTAATCATCCGTTCTTTATTCCATATTTACTATTTTGATCACATCATTCACTTATTTTATAAGTGACTCATTTACTTATCCGCTAGCTGTTTCCTGCTGCTTCACCCACGGATTAATGTAAGTTTTTAATTTTTTTTTCCTTTTTTCATGTGGTGAATTCTATATTTTTATTAAAGATTTATTTTTACTATTCCGTTTTTAATTATTAGTATAATAATTAAAACAAACCTTAAATACATTTTACAACAGCAAACCACAATAGTAGGCAAGGGTTTAAGATAGATCCGAAAGTAAATAATATTTTTCGTACAGAAAATATTAAAACTCCCGTTGCGGGATTTTTTATTAGTTTTTCTGTAACTTCAATATTTTTTTTTTTTTGTGGAACATTACTAACATTATATAGGGAAATATTAAAAAAAAAATAAAAGATATTATTGTAACAAATTATTTATAATGTAACGTTTTTGCGTAATTAAGCAGTGATTTTTTTTTTTTTTTTTTTTTTTTGAGCATGTCGGCTATGGACGTTTACTCAATCCAAAGGTATGGTAGCATTAATGATTATATAGGAAAAATATTAGGAATGAAGCTAACAAAAGAATAACGAGGGAGAAGGAAAAGAAAGGATGTTGTGAGCGCTGTAAGGAGGCCAAGACACAAAAGACCAGAATACGGTATCGTACGTTCTGAAGAAATGAAAGGACATTCAAGCAAAACGTGATTTGCATCACAAATGGAATTTTCTTCTGACGGATCAAACAGGCAAAGAGAAGACTGGGAAATCGATAAACGGAAGAGCGAAGCAGAAAGCGGGCTGCGATTTAAATGAAGTCTAATTAAGATGAGATAGTTAACCGTCTCATGTTGGGGAAATTCTGAAACCAAGGGGAAAGAAGAATGGGCTGTATAGCAGACAGTGATTCAATAATATGTATACGTTACAAAGCTTCTTTCTGCGAATTCGTCTTAGTCAGCTACTGTGTCGTAATTGGTTAGGCAGTAGTGATTCGTTCGCGCAGGACTCGGCTCGAATCCAGCTGCCGCGTACTGACATTTTAAAAATTTCACTTGCGCTGGGTTAATGCCCATAGTTAACGCGCCCAAAAAAAAAAAAATAAATAATAAAAGGCTTCACCTTCTTTGCAAAAATACTTTATTAGTTAACTGAGCTTCATATCTGAAAATCAAATTACTTTCATCACTGGAATCATTTGGTTTTTACTCCTTCTTGACCACACCATTTTCTTTATACCATACCCACTTATTTTATAATCTATCCACCTATATTCCCCCTTGATCATTCGACTTTATATGTGAAATACACTAATTTTTTATTTTTTGGTTTTTAATTAATATATTTACGTAAAGATTCTTTCTCTCTTTGGAAAACATGTTTATCACCGTCGAATAAAAAATTACGTTTCATGTTCAGCTCAAGATTATTCGTCACTCTATTTCCTGTCTGTTACGATTTAACAAAAAGTTTCGCTCAACTAAACAGCCCACACGTCTATAATTTTGAAAGAGGCAACTTATTCACATGGTGATTTCCCATAATTACCCATTAGAACATTTTCTTCACTCATATCTCCTGACCTCTTCGTCACAAGCGTTTTATTAAAATTAATTTATTACCACAACAACAAAAGACATTAGTTGAGTAAGGATTTCAAATTTGAGCATATATAATATTCTCGGTGGCAACTATTAAAAATTTTGTTAATGTATTTTTTATTCATCTGTAAAAACTAATAGAAAAGATTGCTTTTTTTTAAAAATCGCCCGGATGGGTACATCAGCTGGGCTAGGAATGCGACTTGTACGTTTAGATCCTGTCATAGAGGTTTAATGATTTCAGTACGTAAAAAACAAAAAAAAAACAAATAAATATCGTGGTGCGGTGTATTAACTTATGCCAAAAATTAATAAAATGTTATCTAGAGCTTATCATTTATCATGGTAATCATTTGATTTAAAATATTTATCATAACAATTTTTTTATATCCTTGTTCCGTATGCATTCCTGTACCGTTGGACGAATCATAATTCATCGTTTAACTATTTAAAACCTCATATTTCGTGAAGGAGGAGCGGTAAGAAATTCTGACATAGCTTAAAATTTCGTTGGAACAACACGAGTACACCCTGAAAATTTCAACCTAATCTGTCTAGTGGTACAAAAACGCATACGGGACAAACAATCATTTATTTTTATACACAAAACACACGTATAAATATATATATATATATAAGATTCCGTCAAAGGAATTAAAAAATCCAATTTTAAAATCGCGTAATAAGACAGTCTCAGAAGATAAATTAGTGATCACTAAAAATATTTATTAACTCTAATACTGCAGTTCTTAAATTGTAAAAGCTCAAAAAGATGTCAGGGAGAAATACACAAATTTATGTATATTCGCATATAAAAATGAAAAATACTAAATAACCAGCCGAATGACAATATACTGACCTTACAGATGCAAGTATTCGTAACGTTTATTATACAGCGCGCAAAAATGAAATGAGGTATACAAAGAGGAATTTCAAATACTTGCCTATCGGAAGAGCACTAGAGGTGATGATAAAAAACCAGCTGAACAACAAAATTAATGTATGCACTATTCGAAATTTAATTGGACTAATTTTAAACTATTGGCGTCTTTATGAATGCAAATGAGTGAACTATTCAATAACAATCAAAATATTTGCACAAGCCAGCCTCATCCGTAATCTAACAAATTTAATACATATAATTACTCAAAATAAATTGTGCCAACAGTTCGAAATACTTGAATTTTTCTGCATTTTAAATAAGTAATGCGAAGAATGTTGAAGTTTTCAGCGTTTGCAAATTTAAAAAATTACGGTCGAAAGGATCAATAGAAAATGTTATTGGTTAAATAAGAATAAATTAATTATGTAAGAATGAAATTATTAATTTTAAAACGTATACAATCACATTCGTGTGCAAAATCATTACAGAAATATCACGCGCAAAATATTTCTAATACCAGTAGAATGATAAAAATAAAATATACCGTAGCACTTCATAACAAAAATTCCCTAAAATGTCTTATTAAATTACGTTATTTACCTCGCATCGTTAATTATTGGCGTTGAGTACATTTTAAAGAACACACACATAACCATTACTTTTAAAAATCGCAAATATTAATATACTTCAAAGAATTTTTGATCAAGCTATTTATTTGAACTTACATTACACGCGCGTACACACATACACATTCATTATTATGTCAAATCAAAACGAATCGAAAATTTCATTTTAATTCATTAAAAGTTTAATACATTATCAAAAAAAAAAAAAGCGAATATCTCAAATGAAAGATAATAATTTTAGTTACAAGTTATGAAAAAAATAAATAATTTATCAACAATAAAATTTTAATTATTATAATAGAAAAAATAAAATGAAATAGCGTAAAAAAATCCCATAAAATTATCAGAATGCCAAAGTTTTTTTTTTTTTTTGTTTTTGTTAAATTAAACGTTAAAAATTAATTAATATAAATTTAAATTTTAACTGCGCCAAAACGGGCAATTTGTTTTGACGCAGCGATATTAATCGAAATAATAGAAATGTATACTATAACGAAAAATAGAACATGCAGCTTGAAATTAAAAGCGAATCATTAAATATTATATACACGTAGTGTAAAATATACAGAAAAAATACAAAGCCGTTTATACATTCTAAACATTCCGGTATAAAGTATATAAAACACTACGAAGATAACTGAAACATCGCTACAGTAATCGTTATCGACCGCGATTAAACAATAAAATCACTGCTGACAAATTCTTACCATATTTATCAGATGCGGCTGTATCTGGGACAAGTGCATTCCTAAATGTTTGGACGGATCTAGACCGAGAGCTGCTACTTTTATCACTATTGAATCAACGTTTGAATCGATCATTTCTTGTAACAGATCGCCCTGATCGCGCCTCCATAAATACGCCAACGATACCAAACCTAATCGTGAACACCTGTTCACATATTAAACTTTTGCAATTACCTCTGTAAACATTATTAAGATACGGTTTAACTGAAAACCAAATTTGTAAACAATCAAGAATATTTGTCTAATAACAATCGAATGTTTCGTGTGTTTACTAGAATATTACGTACCCAAATTAAAATGAATATGACGCATGCGCAGAAACAATTCGTTATACTTACACATTTTCTACTCTAAGTCGTTGATAATCCGACAAAACAGCACCCGATGCAACCGCGTCAATTCCAATTTCGCTCTAAAAAAAATTTTCGCGTTAAAAATATAAGAAAGAATAGTATAAATAATTTCATTATTTATTTAATATCGCAATTTTTACAGAAGAACTGAGAAACCACATTAAGATAAAATATGTAATGAAAATTAATTTCTATTTCTTTTTCTTCTTTATATTATATTTCGACTAAGTTTGTTTTCGTAGCTTCAACTGGTGTCATTTTGATAGTACAGGTTTCTAACTAAAAGCCCCAAAAGTATTAACCAATATTGTAACAAATTTTTGATTTCGCACATAATTCTGCTCAATTGTAGTTTTTTTTTTTTTTTTTTTTTTTTTTTTTTTTTTTTGTAATTGAGCTGATCGAAAACAAATAATAATAGTTACAGGACACGCGATTTACTGGAAAAAATTAAAACTGTTCAAATTCGTTTATTAATTTAATTTTAGAGACATATTTGCAAGCAGCATAAAGTACTAATATTATATCTGTTGAGAGATAAAAAAATTCGCAATCGTTGAAATAATATTAACCTTTAATGCTGCTGACCTTGGTAAACTAAGAATTTTCAGTTCCTGACTTTCTGTGAAAAGTACAATATGCCAGGCTTACTCTACTCTATTACAATTTTCAGATTAATTTAGCATGCTTTAACCTATAGCGGACAAATCAGTCATTATCTAGTAACATCTATAAATAAGCATATCGATCATAAATTACGACGGTTATTCTATAAGTAAGCGTTTCCAAATATATATACATAAGCAAAACGCTCGAATTACCGAATAAGCCTTTATATAACTTTCCAATGCGCGAAATGCAATTAGCAATATTTCGTCAGACCCACAATGTTTATACTGGACCTATCTGGTCAAATATCTCTAAATTAACAATGGGAAATGTACAAAGATTTCTAAGTAAACGTTGTAGGGTGATCCCAAACGTTTCATTTCCAAAATTGTCATGAAGTATACGTCCCACAAAATAACAACTACTCTATATTAAAAATTTCATTAGTTACTTTCCCGAAAATTATAATGACTATGTTTTCAAAAAAACATTTGCAGACTAAATGAAAATTTTCATTCATCTTAAGTGTAAGAAGTTCAAACACCGAGGAATAAAGTATTTTCTATTTTAAAGTTGACTATTCATTTCCAACGTGTTTATAACTCCTAAACCATACTTGTATTACCAGCTACCCGTTTAATTTATTCGGAGTTTTTAGTTTGCAAATTTTATTCCGATGCTTATTAATGTGTTTAAATATTCTTCTTTAAAAATTTAATTTGTCCTATATTCATTACTTTTTCACTGTTAGTGTGTCATTATTAGAGTAATGATAACAGTTTCACCTTTTCATATATACATTTTTTCATCCGGTTTTTATAAAAAATATTTGGCCCCAAAAAGTCACAAATGAAGTACTCAACAGAGTTCAGGAAGAAAGGTCGTTACTAGGTCAAGTAAACAAGCGGCGGTTAGCTTGGATGGAGCATGTCCTCCGTCACAGCGAATTACTACGAGATGAAACAGAAGGAAAAATCCGAGGGAAAAGAGGAAAAGGAAGGCCGAGAACATTTGTAGACATGTTAATAACAGATCCACAGCTAATTAGATACTCGGAAATGAAAAAAATTGTCGGAGAATCGGATCAACTGGAAGGCACTTATCATGGAACAAAACCAGTCCTAGGACTGTAACAATGATGATGATGATAAAAAATTATTATACGTATAGATATTGCGTATTACTGCTAAATTTATTTAAGTAAATCTTTAATCATACATTTCTTTATTACGACGTTAAAATTATACAAAAGTACAAACTTTCACTGTGTGCAAAAGATTGTATAAATCTTCAACTTCATCGCCGGCAGTTGGCTTATACCATTTGTCGTGATGATGAGCTACGCCGGAAGTGTATTGCCTGAATAATGGTAAACCCATTGCGTCTGCATACAAACTAATACCTTGATGGCCGACTGTTTGATACATATAACTATCCAATTCATCCGTAACTGCACAAATATATATATATATATATATATATATATATACATATATATACGCAACATCGTTAACAAGACCGGTATAGATATGATTTTCTATGTTATGACTAATTTAATAAGAAATTTTTTTTGCTCCGATTCTAAGTGTCTAATTTTTTGTATTATGATACTCCCGATATCAATTGTGGTATAAAATTAATGATTTAGAATTGTTAATGTGATAAATTATTTCGGAAAATTTTAAAAACATTCCAGATAATTATCGCGATAAAACTAATTAAATCAAATGAAACAGTACGCTATATATCACCGCTAGTATATCATTCCGATTTAAAATCCAAAAACATATCAGCTTATTTACAATTAGAAACAATATTAACGTAAATCATCCATTCAGCGACGTAAAATGTAATAAATTCAAATTTCACTCAAAATAAAACAAACTAAAAAACTTATGGACGAATTTTATTATCAAGAATTATGAAACAATTGTAATAGTAAATGCAATCAAAGTAATAATGATCAATTTTGTAAACGTGATAAGTTCTCAATTTCCATCTCATGTAACCGAGTATTTACAAATGGTTCGAAGAGGTCCGGGTGGTGTCGGTGCCTCTTTTATCCGACCAGATTCTGATTTTTCAGAATTTTTTCGTCTGTCTCCTTTTTGTTCGACATTCATAAACGTATTAATGACTATCCTACGTTCCATTATTTTCATTTCCTCCAATTATCTTTCCTCTAAATTCTAAATTATATCAGATTCCATGTCCGCCCTTCAATCTATTCTCCTCTAACTGATCATTCCCGTGATTTTATTATTCTTCGTATACGCTCATTTATCCACGTTCTTTCTTTCCTCCATTCCATTCAAACTGATTTGCTATGGGTTTCCAGCCATTCGGGCATTTTTGGTAATGAAGCGGCAGATTCCTTGACTCGAGTTGCTGCTACATTTTTTTCAACAAAATCCCATGCTCTAATCTCCTCCCGCTGTGTAAAAGTTTTCATCTTAGATTTTGGTCGGATATATATATATATGTTTCCTCTTTTTTTAACAATTGTTCTTTTTATCTGTCTTTTCAACTTAGTCTTCATGCCAATCCGTGGTTCTCTCCGTTTCCTTCACTTCGTCGTTCTTTCACAGGAATGATCAAATAGAGGAGAATAGATTGAAGGGCGGACATGGAATCTGATATAATTTAGAATTTAGAGGAAAGATAATTGGAGGGAATGAAAATAATGGAACGTAGGATAGTCATTAATACGTTTATGAATGTAGAACAGAAAGGAGACAGACGAAAAGATTCTGAAAAATCAGAATCCGGTCAGATAAAAGAGGCACCGACACCACCCGGGCCTCTTCGAACCATTTGTAAATACGGTTACATGAGTTGGAAATTGAGAATTAATAGTACTAATTGGGGTCTGTGGAAGAAATTTGGAGATCGTAAGTATAGTAAACAGAGGAGATTGTCAAAAGAAATTTTATAAGAGAAAAACGAACTAAGCCGAAGAGAGATGAGGGATAAAATAAGGGTTTTTTTAGGTGTGAAACGCCAGTTCCTAGATATAGAGAGGTTGGAATGGATAAGAGTAGAGGACGTGAGTGGAAGATGTTGAGCAGTAAAATGATAGGCCAAATAGGATTTGGGAATAGAATGAGGTGTATTAGATTCAGCAAGGACTGCTGGAATAGGAGAGGATTTAAGAGTATCAAGGCATAGACGACGGCATGAATTTTGGATTACATCTAATTTAAAGAAGCGGGACTCGGAGGCACAACCATAAAAAAATGAACAGTAATCAAATTTGGAAAGTATGATGGCTTGATAAAGAGAAGTAAGGATATAAGGATCACTACGAGCCTTCAGCAGGTTTAGCCTTTTGATTGCAGAAGGGGAGATATTTGATGTGTTCAGAGAAGGATAACCGACTGTCAAGGAAGATAGCAAGATTACAGAAACATCTAACACGAGAGGGAGAGAGAGGGAGGTATTTTCTAGGGATAGATAGACAGAAGCAGGATTATAAAATACGACGTAACGGGATTTAGTAGGAGAAATAGGAAGGTTAAATGAGGAAAGGTAGTAAGAGACGAATTAAGTGGTTCACTGGCTGATATAATATCATGAGATGAGGCAAAGAGTAGAATGTCGTTAGCAAAGACTAAAGAAGAAGAATTTAGAGGAAGAGAAGCCACACCACTAACTCTATATCTGATCGCATCAAAATATAATTTACTCATTTTCCTTTTTAATTGTTTCTGGGTAAAGGTCCCTTTGGCGAGCCAAAAAAGAAAAATATTGTAAAAGTTTATTTTAATGAATTTAACAAATTCCCAATCGAAGAAATCATCACTGTAAAAGTAATTCACGTTTGTATTAATAATTACAATATATATATATATAAAAAAATAGGAAATGAGTTTAATATACTACCCCAAACTTAAATAAATTGATTATAAACTCCATTATTAAATATTCTATTCAAGGTTTTTTTTCAATATAAAGCACCGATTAAGATTAAAATTATACACGAAACATAAAGCTGCAGTAAAATAATAAAAATTAATCAGATTCAAATGGTAAGCTACTTAGCCGCCAGGCCATAAAAAAAAAAAAAAAAAAAAAAAAATAAGTGATTTAATGCATCAAAATTTTTAACTAGATAAAAAGAGGAAAAAGGGCCTAGCCGAATAAGCGCGTTAAAACTGCCTATGAACGGATCGGGGTGATAAATATGCCTTCTTATTTAGCACTAAAAATGATGACGATTTCTAAGTTTTCCGCTCAAAATATGCTAACCTAACCTCGAAATCGAATATTACATGTTTTTCAATTTTTTTATATCTCAGCCTCTAGTTTACCAATTTGAAAAAAACTTGAACGATTTTGTAGGGCTTCTTAAGTTACATCATTATGAATTTTTTCCGATTTTTTTGGCGCGAAATTCAAATTTTTACAAGCGTTTTAAATTTTAAAAGCTCGATAAAAATGAAACAAAAAATATGGTTTTCTCAAAAAAAAAAAATATGTTGTGGAATTTGTGTCCTTGAAATTTTTCAGAATTTTTGGAATAGTGGAACAGGATCAAAAACACGAAAACCCGTTTTTTTCAGCAGAAAATGGGCATTCTTCGCTTCGAAACTTGAAGTTGTCATTTGAAAATCCCCTAAATTCACACCGAACCTTCGGATATATTTTTTAGGTTATATTAATGAAGACGCTGAGTGCTTATCTAAAACGGTGGAACAGGGAGAAACCTTTGAATTATAATTACAGAAAAAGTCTTTAATCATGGATTCTCGAAAAAAAGTAATGTCATGTATTTCAATTTTGCATGGCAGAATAGTTTCAGTATATTTCCAGATTCTTTTTTGGGATTGTACCATACCGAAAATTCAACAAATCCTTCTCTCAATCGCATAGTTTCAAAAGATAATGGCTTCAATGGTATGCACGATTTGACATGCCACCAGACTACGTGAAATAATTATAATTGGTCCACCAATGCATTCCTCTCAAACTTGATTTTATACCTGAAACCATATATATTAATATGGATTCCGTACCTGTGATGGTGTCCGAGCTAGAAAATATTCGTTTCACGGTCCGCGTTGTCTCGTCGAGCATACTTACTCAGCCAAAACGAAAAATCACCGTGCACGGTAATTTGTTCGGCTGCATCGGGTAGAGACTATGTTAGTGTCTGCGTGGTGGTGGTCGAAAGCTAAGGCAGTGACATGTGCCTGTGGCGTACGCGCAGTTGTGCTGCGTGCCGTATAGCCTTGAGTTGAAGAAAGATTTTACAAAATCCCGTTAAAATCAGGCAGGGCCACTAGTGCGGTGATCTACGCAGAAGTGTTCTAGAACATTCTCAGGCCGTCACGATAGCCTAGTGGCGTGAACTCTTGATTATCAAGATATCGGTCATGAGTTCAATTCCCAGCGACGGCCAAAAAAAGTATAGACTGATATTTACTGAAAAGGTTAATTTAATGATTAGTTAGTATCCAAATGGTATTTAAAGCCAGGCCAAAAGACAAAAAAATAAATAAAACATTCTGCGTAGCCTTTTGTCATTTTGTTACAGAACACATCATTCTTAGCTCGATATAATCGTCTTAATCGCTGTCGTAGTTTTTCGGATTAATTTAGCCCATTAACTTCCATCTAGTCAGATCGCCGTGTAACACGTTTTTTTTTTGTTTTTTTTTTGTTAAAATATACATAATTAAATTCTTGAATTCCCTGAGACTGTGTGAACGGTTTGAGAGCAATAGGCGCTGCTCGCATGTAACAGCACTTATTTATTTATCTAATGCTAGGCACCAATCTCAGATCTTGCGACTAGCAGAAAGATTGAATGATATTTTTGTAAGAAGCTCTGTCTGTACAAAAAAACTCTCGGTCTTCCAAAGAGCGTAAGAACCTGGCCGACGATCGCCCGTGTTCGTGAAGCCATCCAGTCAAATCCGAGTCGCTCTGGCCGAATGCATGCAAAAAAACCTAAACGCGTCTACAAGAATACTTCGTGAAGACTTAAATTACCACCCATGCAAGATATTGCACACCCAACAGCTCCTGCCCACCGATTATGCCGCAAGAGTAGCATTCTACGAAACGATGTTATAGAAACTTGAGTCGAAAGAAATCACACTAGACGCGATCTTGATAACAAATGAGGCACATTATTATCTGAATGGAGACGTAAATAAACAAAATCTTCGATACCGGAGCGACGAAAATCCTCTCGTATTGTTCACGATAAGCTCCTCCACTGGCCCAAGGTTACGGCTCGGATGGGAGTTATGGCGTGGGTTGTCATCGCCCCGTATTTTTTCGACGGTACAGTTAAGGGGAAGTTTCCAATCAGCTATTAAATGAGTTTGTACGACCGGAACTGACAAGGAGAAGGAGGTTATCAGGTAGCTGGTTCTAGCAAGACGGCGCACCGTGGCATACGGCAAGGGAAACGATCAGGACGAATATTCGGTAACCGTTTAATTTTGAGAAACGCGCAGATTGTCTATTTGGCCACCCCGCTCGTCGGATCTTTCTGCCTGTGATTTTTTTTTTCTTTTTCTGTGGGGGTATTTGAAGTCAAAAGTATACGAAACCAAACCTCGAAACCCGGAAAAATTGAAAGCCGAGATTTGACATCATGCCGCGGCTATTCCAACGAATATGTTGGCTAAGTTGCTTTGCGACTTCATAATTGTATCGAAAATCAAGGTCGTCATTTAAATGATGTTATCTTTAAGACTACACACTTGACATAAATAAATACATCAGAAAAAATGTTCTTTCTTTCTCTTTCCAACGCAACCAAGCTTGTTTTCCTAACTTACATACAGATGGCGCTATTACGTTTTGAAATACAATCTGTTTCTCTGCCACACTCTACACGTATATATACACGAGGGGGAACCCAAAAATAATGGGAAATACTTTTAAAACGCGTTTAATTTAATTTTCTGTATTTATTTACCGCGTTCCCGTATATACTAATAAATAAAAAAAATGATCTAAAGAGTCCATTTTTTTCACATTTTTAGTTTATGTTCACTGATACTCAACGGTATACTTACATGGTACCACCACTGAATGGTGCACTTTAGAATTAACAAAGAATCATTAAAATCGATCTACATGAGTACAAGTTTAAAAAAAAGAAAAAAAACACGCGTGACGTATAATTTTTTTTTTTTTTGGAATTTGATAAAAAGAAAGTATATTCTACATACGAGTTTAATATATATTTTAATATCAACATATTCTACCCAATAATATTTTAATTAATTTCCAGACCAGAAAATAAAAACAAAAAATAAGTTTATATTTATACATTAGATAAAAATAAAAATAAATAAACACACTTTTGTATTTGGTTGATAAAAAAAAAGATCAATTTTAAGCCATTATTAAGATTTAAAAATGTGCAGGCTTTAGATTTTTTTATTTATTCTTTAATTAGCTCTGAATTTAAAGCTTAATTTTAACTGAATCTGAATATGTTCAGCTGAATTAGATGGCATTTATATATAAGGGTTACTAACTTTAACTACAGCAAAGTTCAAATGTTCAGTAAACATGTTAAACTGCCGTCTGATAATGCAACCAGACTGAGAGTTCACCTTCAATATGTAGGATTGAGAACAGGTCGGATTCACAGATACGCACGTATTTTTACGTAGTATTTACAAGAACAAAAAAAAAAAAAAAAGAAGAAAAAAAGTGTTATAAAAAGTAAACGAAAAAGAAAAAAAAAAAAAAAACAATATGAAATTCGTAGATTCTCTTGTGGTATTTATTTGAAAAATGAATAAAGCGACATCTGATCGAATAATAAACATGAAAATTCTCAATGACTTTTCAGGTTGTTCGCCGAATATTTTAGTTTTAATTAATGTATCTCATCCTTATAAAGTTAACCACGAATGTGGGCATTTCCAAAATGCTATTACATGAATACGAAGTAATGGTGAAGTAAATAATGCCCGTTTCTAAAAAAAAAAAAAAGGTAGCATTCGTAAAAGCAGTATTTTTTTCTTTTTTTTTGAGTTTAATGCCGAAATTATTAACAATATTAATTTGAATATAAAAACTGTTCGTAACATATTTACATACATAGTCTGAAAATTAAGGCGAAAATATACAGAAAATGTTTTCGGCGAACCTGTTTCCAAATTTAACATATCATTGCCTATTGTTGAAAACGTGTTAATAAGACGAGTCACAATGGTGGTACACAGCTGTCAGAAAATTGGTCACCCTAAGATACGTTTACTGAACATTATATTTATTGGTTATTAAGAATATTTCGTGAAAATAATGCATTAGTGTTGGTTTTCGAACGATTATATTCGACTGTTTAAAATTCTAAAGTCTATCCATGAAAAATCTTAGATGCAAAACGATCTCAAATGATATCACTCCTTGGAAACTATAATTCCAAAAAACACCGAAATCGTGACCGTACAGAAGTAATGTTATATGGGTAAATTATTCAAGTTAAAAATTGTTTAATAGGCCGGCACTAAACATATTCGAACTAAATCTCCATATTAAAACTTTAAAGATGAACGATTATGAAACACCGGTAAAACAATTTGTGAAATAATTAGATGACAATATAGAGTAGTCGAGCGAAAATTTACGTATGATATTATCACTGTAAAATTCCAAAGTAGGACAGTCGAATGAAATGACAGAAAGAGTAGCTTTCTTGCGTGGGGCTATTTTGAAATGATATTTTAATATTTAATCTAAAATGTTCACACGAAACCGACATTACCTTTATTATCCGGCTGAAGATTAGCTAAGGCAACAACTTCGTGACCAGCTGCTACACATTGCAATATACTGTAACAGCTATCTTTCCCGCCGCTTATAAGTGCCACCACTTTCATGGTACTTCTTATTTTCTTTTCTTCTATCTTCTCGTCATTCTGTAATCAAAAATACGCGACATTCATATTTAATCAGTTAAATTCATCGCATTTACATGTTTAGTTTTATAAAACAATCATGAAATAGTAAATGCAACCGATGCCAATAGCATAAATATTCCGCGATAATAAAACGGTCTTCGATAACCACTACTAGCGCTCGAATGATTCGTGTGTTGTTTTAAAATGTATTAATAACATTATTAATACATTCAATTTCGATATTAAATATTGAAATAATACAAATAACGTTCGGGTTCTTTTTGTAACACTGTAGTTAATTATTTTTTCAAACACTGCATCGTTATACGAGTTTTTACAGAATAATAAATTCACGTTGAAATCACGTACGAGTAATGACATAATTTCTTTCTCAGTGTATTTTAAACGAGCATTGTGGAAATAAGCCGAAAACAAAGTAGAGCTCAATATGATCTGCATATTAACCATTATAGTCACAATTTGTGTTTGGAGTGTCGCATATGATATATTCAAATAATGATCAATAGTTTATGCAGTTAACAATGAGACTCATCGCTATGCTTCCATCATAAACCGTGACAATTTTACGATAGGCTCACACCGACAACCATATTATAGGTACGTATCTTTTCGCATTGTACACGTATATAAAAAGTTGCCTATAATAAAAACCGTTTCCGCCGTGTCGAAAAACTATACGAGTTACATAAATAGGAAGATCTGAGAAGTTCGATCTTAGTGACGGATTAACTCATATAGTTTAGTGACAAATACTGAAATAACATCCACATCGAAAACGTCAACTGTCAATACGTAAATCTTCCAGAAAAAAGTTTTAAAGAAATTGAAATCTTTATTCGGTAACTTTAGACTAACGATTACAGTGCGAACAATATAGCTGTATTCCAAGTATGTATCTCATGTACATTTATATTGTTTTCAGTTTTCACCGTAGACTCAAAGTTAGCACTGCTGCAAAAAAATAATAATCAGAATACTTCAAAACGTTAATTAAAACGTTATCGGAACAGAAAAGAACGATGCGGATGATATAGAAGTTGTTGATAATCAGTGGTTTGCAAGCGTTTACCCTCCTGGGACTTTCGGAAAAAATAATTGCCTCTTCTCTTATGCACTTGAAGGTTCAACGTCTCATCGCACGCTTCAAGTTATGGACTGAATTTATTTACCCGCTGTTGTTTTTGTTATTATGCCGCATTATTTGAATTTTAAAATTTAAGCAATATACGAATTATAAATTCAAACTCAATTTCTATAAAATAATTGGAAAGAATTATATTGACGCTTATTCCGTAAACCAAATCACATTGTCGGTTAAGTACATATTTTTTTTTCTTTTTTTTTAAATCTTTTATTGATATTGTTAGCGTTTTTTTTTGGGGGGGGAGCTCCTTCCAGTTTTTCAGTGAAAAGAGGAAGATTCCATTGCTCGCTTATTTTTTTTCAACCTCAACAGATCTTTTTATTTGATCAAACTGCTTGTTACATCTTCTGCTTCTTAAAATGATCGTTTAAAATTTTAAAAATTGTACACTTTCGGTTTGAAGCTACATTCAAATTATTTACATTAATATTTCACTTCCTAATGTGTTTTCGAAGCTTATTTTTAAGGACAAAAGGGATCTACATTAACCTTGCTTACGAGTGGAATCTTCTAAGACGATCAAAGACACCGTACTGCCTTATACAATCTGAATTGGATGTTGTTTTTTGAAATTTGGCGTTGATTGTGTTACCCGCGTTCAACAAGACGAATAATTTTTTTCGGGTATCACCTATGGAATATGTTGGCGTACAAAGAAGGTTCGCAGTGTACACAGATATCGAACACAGCCGACGGCGAAACATAAACAACGGTTTACCATAGGATTCAGTACTCGCGCCACTTTCAGATTATATTTTATTTTGATTTTGATGTTTTTGATATTAGTATTTTATAATTTGTTCCTCTTTTAGTTTTCGGTATATTACTGGTGGTATAAGCGGCAATACAATAAATGACGTAAATACATCTCTTCATCTCCGTTACAAATATCAGCGTTAAGAAATAATAACTAACAATAGTGCCAAACAAAAGAAGAAGGCCGCTTTTATTCACCTACCACCTCATCATATGATGCACCGCGTCAGCGAAGACGTAATATTTACCAAGTTTTAAGTATCGAAAAAACCAAAGAGGAAACAGAAGAATTATTACAATTAGGCAATAACCATACTCATATTAAGGACAACGATAAGTCCTCCGTAAATACGAATAAAAATACTCGTAAATTTAATCGCGATTTTCTAGAAATCAGAAACTCTAAACCTCCACCAACAATAATGGTTAAAAACATTTTAAACTTCAATATTTTCAGAACTTTTAAGTATACCCGATGCTAATTTTTCTTTGAAATCTACATTGACAGAAATCACTGTTAACCCAGAAAATCTAACTAGTTATAGAAATATCATAAAAACACTAAAGGATAACGCATGCTTCTATTACACATATTCACTATCGGAAGACAAACTATTTAGAGTTGTTTTAAGAAATATGCACTGGTCAACCGACATAACAGATAAAAAAAAACATGCGATAGAAGAAAACGGGTTCGAAGTTGTACGAATAGTAAACATATTAAAACATAAGACAAAATTACCCCTTCCCATGTTTCTCGTGGACATTAAATCATCCACAAAAAACGAAGACATATTCAAAATAACAAATTTGCTGAATACAGCAATAGTCTTTGAAGAACCCAGGAGGAATTTAGGTGTTATGCAGTACAAGCGTTTCCAACTTTCTGGACACACAGCAAATTACCGTAACTTACCTTCTTGGTGTGTGATGGGCGCTGGGAGGCACGAGACTAATAAATGTGGAAAAAATCCAGGGGAATCGCCCAAATGTGCTTGTGCGATCATCCTACGCATAAGGAGCAAATACACTACCACAATAAGCAACAACGTAATATAAATCCGATATAAAACAAATCGCTCCGCACGCTTATTTTGCAGAAGAATTCCCTTCTCTAAAGGGAACCAGTCGCAACTCGTATGCCAGCAGAGTAAAACTCCAAAACATCAATCAGGCTAACACAAATTCCATAGACGAATCGGCCAGTAATCCACGAATAACATTATCAAAATTCAAATTAATGATAAATCCCTTAATACCCCCATTAACCAAAGTTATAAATCACATAATGTCACAAATGCAGTCAAATGGAATCATTGTCACGCAGCACTCTCTAGTGATATTAACATGGAATTCAAACGGTATTGCACAAAAAAAAAAAGAACAAATTAGAAATCGCCCTTAATCAGAACGACATTAATGTTGCCTTGATCACAGAGACTTGCTTATACTACGGGAAAAGCTTTAAGGTAACCGGCTACACAAGCTACTGGGCACAGTACTCGGATGGAACGGCATGGACCAGAGATTAGCGTATACAATTTAACGAACAGACAAGCAAACAGGTTATGTTTACAAATGGGTAGTGTGTCCCGGAGTAAAAATTAATAATATGTAAATACAACAATCGGAAATGGTGAAGTACTTCGGAATCATGTAGGATGGGCGGCTCACGTGGCGATATCGTATAGCACATGTGCGAACGAAGATTACGGTTCGTGCCAGGACGTTATATCCACCACTAAGTCGTTACTCACCACTAAGTCTGTAGTTAAAAAGAGAAATATATTTAACCTATATCGCACCGATATGGAAATACAGAATTGAGCTGTATGGTAGTGCTAGCAAATCAAATTTGCAGCGGATACAGCAACAGTCTATGATTTTGCGAACGCTGACCAAAGTGTGTATCTAACGAGACCTTACATAATGATGTAAGGATACCATTCGTCGAAGAAACTCATAAAGAACAGTACGCAACGTTTTTCAACAAATTATCACAACATTGTAGCCTAAACATTAGAAAAGTGTATAGAAGCACTCTGCCGGGAAATCCAGCCGGAAGGTTAAAAAGAAAATGGTGCCCAGATGCGATTATCTATCTTTCCTTGTCATTAGACACAATAAGCAAGAGAAAAATGAATCATTACATGTCCAAGTCTCTCAATAGATAGATTGGCCTGTACTCTAGTTGTCCAAAATTGGTCTCTGTAGTATGTTACAAACACCGCTGGTTGTGGTATAAATACATACCGGCATAGAGTAAAAAGAAAAAAAAGCGCATGGTTGATACGATAAATAAATAAATGTCTTTTTCTAATTGTCACGCGCTGCGGATCCGGCTGTCACTTTTAATTAGCCAACTGCATTAGAATTCTTACATCTTTTAATTTCTGAAGCTAGTAAAAATAAATTTTTACCGATCTTCATTATCAACTGCAACTGTTCCTATATTATAAGATCAGAAAATTCTGTAGTTGTCACTCATTTTTTTATAAATCAAAAATCCAGCTCTTCGCACATTAGTTTTTCTTCAACAATTCGGGAAATGAATTTATAATTGCACTTTTTTTTTTTTTTTAAATATGAACATTAAATACAGCATGGCGATAATTATTATACAGACGTCGAACGGGAGAAGTGTTCATAAATGCTCAATAAAAATTCAAGGTTTACCGGTAAAGTTAGAAGTTGATTGTAAACAACGATTTACTGCATTATTAAACAATAGAACTTTGATTATTATCAGCACGAAATGAATAGCCTGGCGACCATGAAAGGAGAATAGCCAAATTTCATTCAATTCAACCTGGTTAAAATCGATATGTTATGGAAGCGACGAAACGAGCAGTTTATTCGGCTTTATTCGATTTGTAAAGGTTTCACTGTCGTATTTCATCGCATTATCGCACTCTTCTTTGAAGACAACTTTACATGACACGCCATACCATTCATTCCGAAATACACGGCCGCGCTGTAAACTTCTTCGTGCAGATGTTATTTTTATGTATAACTGTCTCTACCTCGGATCTAGATTTCTCTTTAGTTTACTTTACTTATTTATTTATTTTGTTAAAATCTATTCAGTGCTGAATATAACGAGCGGTTAATAAAATTTCTATGAACGGTGACCAATTAGTCGAGAAAATGATTAAACTTCAGTGTATATATTAATGACTATGTCACTTTTGAGTTGCAGGTAATATGACTATCCTGCAATTCGTGTCGCGCTTATAAAACACTTACATCATTATGCGAAGAATGACGCAGTTAATTAAAGCTAACTCTTCTATAAGAATTACAGAAAACTAGTGTTTGAGGGCCTAGGAGGTTTCCCAATTATGAGGTTTGAAGGATTGATATATATATATATATATATATATATATATATATATATATATATTCATAGTGCAAACAAAGCAACAAATACTTAATAAAACAGATGTTTCATTGCCCAAAATTCAACACTTCTCGTTCTATATATGTCTTTGCTCTTTCACAATGTTGTTGAAAGGCTTGAAATTTCCTTTCAACAGTTGGTCACATTTCTTTGAATACATTTTATGTTACCAAATCGACGACCTTATAATATAGTTTTTAGTTTGGAAAAAAGAATAAAGTTTGCTGCTGTCAAATCCGGTAAATACGGGGAGAATTGTTGATGACGGTAACCGATCTTTTCGTCAAGCACTGTGAAACAGTCAGCGATGAATGAGATCGTGCATTATCGTATGGGAGAAACAAATCTTCAGACCGGTGTAACTGAAGCTTAACCCTTTGGTTATTTTTCAAAAGTCGTTTTCTTACTTCTTTATAAAATCTCCCGTTTGTGGTTTACCCAGGTGGTACAGATTTGACATAGATTATGCCGTGAGTCAATATTTTTCGTGTATATGCTGCTACTTGGTCACCCCTTCCTCTGATCATTTTTCAGCGACTGTTGACCATTTTTAAAACGCGAAATCCACTCGAACACTATTGTTCCCATATGCTTCGCGGCCATCATATGAAATATTTCTGTAGCTGTTTTACCAGGCAGAAAACAAAACTTAATAACAGTACGGGGCCCCATTGCATAAATCGTGACAAACAAACAAAACGAGTTAATTTTAAACGCTTCCAAAACACAAATTAATACACGTTTCACCATAATCTAAAATTCTATACACTCGGAAAAGATCGGGCTAATAACATTGTTTACTGCAAACAGATAGCGTGTCAAGTATTCTTTTTTTATAACCACAATTCCGGAACTTTTTTAACGCACCATACTAATATATATATATATTACAATTTTTTTATGCCTTCAACAGACTAAAAACCTGATAAAGCAGGATATAATATACATTTAGTATGAATACTTGATAGATTGGCTCAATAAAAGTATTAATTAATCTTATAAATAAAGTAACATAAATAAAAAGTTGAAATAACATTTGTGTCGCTTAATATTTAGTGTAAATTTATTTGTTAATGACTGATAAATATTTTTTTAAACAAGTGCATACACGCACACACATGAAATACGAAGCTAATCAGAAGCTTCTTATAAACGATCACATGGTAAGTTCAACCTGTCTGAAGTCAAGGAAACCAGTCGGCATAATTGTAGACAACCTCATTGCAGAGAACTTTGATGCCATGATAAAATGACGGGAACAATGGGAGCTATCAAACCCAGACAAATGGAAGCTAATCACATACTCCGAAGCAACAATAAATGGGTTTGACGTAACCTATAAAAAATGGGTGCAATTAAATCACATCGAAATGAACGCGGACGGCGTAATATAAAAAATGACACTGCTTGTGACTGTGAACAGCTACACCAAACTATTGAACATATTGTACGTAACTGTCCAAAAGGACTTTCGAAGGAACATTTAACGAAATTCACGAAATTCCAAAGGAGGCGTTGGCATGGATACGAAATTTCAACGTGTCGATATAATGTTGTCAGATCGAGCTATACGATAAGAGGAAGACACACACACCTACAAATATACACATATTAGCATGACAGGCCAGAAATTATAGTGTTTGTACACAACACACCAATCCATAGTTTCGAGACTTGTCTCATTCCGAATTCAAATCGCTACATGTTTACCCGCTTGGCGTAATTAGGTAGCAGAAAAATTTGGGAAAGCGAAGACGACTGAAAGGCAATAATATTCTTTTCAGATCCATTAGACCCTTAAGTACATTGCGAACCCCGACTTCATAATCATCAACAGGGAACTGCACTCAGTTTATATATACATATTAATGTATCATGTTAAGAATATTATTCTACGAATTCCCTCAAAATTAGTGCATGTCTAATGCTAATAAAATGGAATTTCGCTTACGGATCACCTTTATTACGTTTGTGTTAATTTTTTCAATGTTTTTTTTTCCTTTTCAGAAAATGTCACTTGTTCATATCTACCGGTTGAATTCATTGCAGTGGATTACTGTCGCTTTAAATCAAACTATAATTATATACACCACAAATGTTCGAAATTCTACAGCACAGATCGATAAGCGGTATTTTAATAACTTTTACGACATTATTGCACGATTATACTGAATTTCATTAGAACTTGAGAATTTAAAACAATTTCAACTGCCAAAATATAAAAAAAGAGCAAAAAAAATTATAATATTTTTTAAAAATGTTAATTTTTTAAATTTCATTGAATTAAATTTAAAAATTTCAATCGTTCATAAAATAAAACTGTAAGAAAACAGAATTAAAAAAAAAAAAAAAAACAAAAAAAAAACCACCGTAAATCATAAAAAACATACAAACACACACACATATACACCGCAATTCGTCGAGTAATCTTTTACTAATCGATATTAAAGATTCCTAACAAGCTGTGTCGCATGCATATCCTTGAAAGTGATACGCATGAATGCACGCATACACACAGACACACGAATATAAAAATAATAGTAATAATAAAAATATTAAATATCATTAACAACAAATATACAGAGAAAATTGAATTAAAAATCGTAAAATACTGTAATACGGTAGAATTATGGAACATCAGTTACATGCATCAGATAGGAACGAAAAACATTTTACGTTATAGAGATCATAAAATTCTTATACGAACTGTAATTTTATCATCGCTTTTAACAACATAAATTTTATAAGAAATTATTTCATTTTGTATCACAATCATGGAACTACGACACATACAAGAGAAATTCAAATTCGCAGTTCGGACATAATTTCACGTTTACGAAATTAATTAACACTAAACAATATTAATAATTAAATACGTAATTAATAATTTCTCTTCTTTTGTGCATACGATTTATCTGTGTGTACGGCAGCTGATAAAGATAACATTAGTTAAAGATCAAAAATATATAGTAAAACCAATATCGCAAAAGGTAAAACCTCATTTGGAAACCATCAGTTAGAGCTAATAGCTTACAATCATTACAAGTCATATTTGCAAAATTTTCATCATTTGGTTACAAATGAAATCACACACCTTCCGCTTAATAATCGTAACATAATTGTAATTCACTTAAAATTTACGACCAATATTTCAAACTAAACTATCACTTCAATGGATTTTAATTATTTTATTCGATAATGATTTCACAGAATTTAAAAGAAACAAATTTGTACTCGCTTTCTTTGTAGTAGCTACTAGGCATAAAGTTATAATAATACAAAATAAAAATAAAATTGACGATATTATTAACAACCTAGACAACTCGGTAACTTTAATGTGCTTCAAAGTTTAAAACTATTCAAGAAAGAAATGAGGCACGCAAAAGTCAGAACCGCGATTTAAAGAGCATTAGAAGAAAAGAAAAAACAATAATTTTCGGGCTGGAGCTTTTTATTCTTAGCGTCAGCGGAACAATCGAAGATTTTTTCGATTTTGCAGAACGAAGGAATAAACGGTTCTTACCGGATTCCGGTTTAAAGAACGCGGATGAATTTCAGCTCTGGCTTAAAATAGGTTAAATATTTTGGTTTCGGGGTGAAATTTTTCAACAATTGCAGCAGAGGTCAAGAAAAGCGAATATTTACGATATATGAAGAAAAGCAGTGACAACAAAAAGACAAAAGGAATTACTTCTTTTTTACAAAACATTTCATTCTATTTGCATAGCTAATGACCGAAAAGATTGTTCACCATCAATGTGCCCATCGGTTTGACATATGTTGTTCAGTGAGAACAGAGAGCGAATATTTCATTCGGCAAAAAATTTAACGTTCTATTTTACCGCTGTTTGGCCTTCTCGGCAAAACGCATATTTATTTAATGTTACAGAAACGAATGTTTAAATAACAATCGTAGTAAACCGGCTGAATTTTAACGAGAGAACTCTATTTAATAACTTACATATTGAAACAACTTTAACTTTTAGTTGATGTTAATCTCCAAATGACTGCGTCAACACTGAACTTACAACTATTCCCACGAACGTGTTTTCATCGTCCGCAGAAAATTCAATAATTTGTTGGGATGTAAACCTCTTTGAAAAACTAAACGCGACGGTCCTTATTTGGCAACTTATTGCAAAGACTATCGCTTTCCTTCACTATGCATCCACTCTTCTTGGATGATGTACCGGATAAGGAAAATATTAACCGACCAGAAGACTAATATACTGCGATGGAAACAAAGCATCATGTGCGATATAGCATTGCGTTATTTTTCTTCTGGAACACAGCAAGTTAAGTTAAGAGTCATACAAGTCTATAAAAGGTGACACCTAAGATCTGGGATCTAAAATATTGTAATGATCCTACGCAGAGTGGGTTGCGGTATTAAAAGATTTCGTGATTTCTTTTGCACTTTCTTAATTCCCGACTTGGTACACCGATTGGTTTATTTTTCCTTTTTTACCATCAATTTCTTTCGGCATAGTCCCTGTTTATGTGTTTTACAATATTTTTGTTCTTTTCTTTAAATGTGTTCACGTTTCGTAACAACTACACACAAAAATCTGTAAAATGAAGTTATAAATTTTTGTAAAAAGAAAATATTTCGAAAATTATCGAAATTAGAAAATTAAAAGTATCAAATAATCTAAACGCTTCTAGAAAATTCCAAAAAATGCTATAGCTCGTGATTTGCACTTTTAATTTGTTCAAATAAAATTGATCACATTGGTAACTAAAAAACAAAACGATTCTAGCAACTTTCTTTACGAGTTTTCTTCCATTTAATTCAGCGAAAAAACACTTCAATAACCTTTTTTTGATTTGCTTTCTACTTTACTACTACTTTTTTCGCTACATTTATTTCAAGCATTTTTTCTGATCAACACTTTGCTTTGCCCAAACTACTCTAAAAAAAAAAAAGACACAACTTCCTTCAAATTATACGATATAGTGAGCAGTTGTAACTCATTTCGAGTATTATACTTGTGCCGTAAAAAAAAAAAAAAAAAGAAGAAAATAGTAAATGAAGAAATTCGAGTAAATGCTGCGCAAAGAACGTTTCAGAGATAAAGGATAATGGAATAATGTGAATTCCGAAATCTACAATAGGGACAAATGTTCTACTAAAATAGAAAAAGAAAAAGCTATGAGAATACTAACACAATTTTACTGGGATTACGACGGGAGGGTGGAGTTTAAAAAGAGAAATGGGACAAATGAATATTCCAAATCCGTATAAAGTGAAACGAAAAGAAAATAGTAAAATGAGTGATACGCACTAGAGCAGAAGTAACAGAATCATACCAACCAGAATGACGAAGTAGATATCAATAGAGAGTAAAGAGAAATCGAATTACGAAGAAAGTCAAAAATTAGTCAATACATTTTTATTAACGAACAATATTTCATTACATATTATGTTTGCGTTATTAACAACGTTACATTTATAATTCAGATTGTATCGATACTCAATATCCCGACGGTATTTAATATCGCATACAATTAATATAAATATATAAAATAATTGACAAACACAATTAATTATAAATATATAAAATAATTGACAAACACAATTAATTATAAATATATAAAATAATTGACAAACACAATTAATTATAAATAAACGTTTGCCAACTATTTTCGGTTACACAGAACCGCAATTATAAAATTAAAACATAAATTTTTCACGAAAAAAAAAAAAAAAAAATTATGAAAAATTTACATTTTACTCTGTGCCAAGATTACGGTTTTATTTAACCGAAAGTACGCAGGGCCAGATGTTTGTGAATTTTTACATATTTCTATTAATTATAACACTGAATAGTACACAATTTGTACCGCGAATCAACCTACAGCGAATAAAATTTCCAGGATATTTTACTCCTGTGCATGGAAGTATTGCACTGGAAATAGCAGTACCAGAGTTTTCTAAATAGATACGCGTTGCTAACAGAAAAACGTTTCAATTAACATACTGATGCATAGGAGAAATAATAGTAAATTCTTCAGTTCTATGTCGATCTCATTGATAATACAAACATTATTAGCAATCTGATGCAATCATCAATATATTCGAGAATAACTAAAATTTAGCATTCGCAAAGCTGTCCGACCCAATTAAATTTTGCAAAAAGGAGCTTTGTTCACACAATTGCAAATGTTCCGCTTCAATCTAGTTCGTAGTTATTTGGACGTACGCACACGTTTCTGTCGGTAATACCTGTGTGCAACAGATGGATCGGGATTTCAATTTTTTTCGAAGCATATTGCGGCTTATGATAATTACGCGGAACGAAGGTCGCTTAATTATCTTAATTCTCGTTTTTGGACTTATTAAAATGTCTTTATTGTTAGGCCCCCGTTGTGATCAATAGCAATTCAAGATTAACACGTGGTATACAACAATTTGTGATTCGATTCTTTACGAGTCTAAATGTATCGATTCAGTAGTTTTCTCCATTGCCTTGAAGAAAATGAATTACCATCTACTTTGGATGACATTCCGTTAGCTGTCCCAATATTAGCCAGTACAGCAATGGGCTACTAATTAGATGGGTATTGTAGGGAAAGATTGATAGGTCGACACTGTACGTTAGCCAAATGAAGCGAGTTTTCATTTAACATGATGCATTTATTTTTGTGGAGACGAAGGCTCGATAGAAAAAATGCGACATAGAATACAGCGCATCTCTCTGCTCGTCAAAAACGATAGGTGCAAGAAATTTTTCAGGCAGTTTTTGCCTGTGCAAGGAGGAAAGACAATCTGAACAAATTCTTTGAACGTAAATATTTATTTATTACTCTTATTTTTATTTTTTCTATCCGGGAGAGTGAGGTTTTTATTTTTATTATTTACGGTGATATTATTATTAGGAAAGAGAAGCATTCCATCAATTAAATTGTTAATTACATTTATTAAAAATGCAAACATTTACGAAATCTTTATGAATAAATGCATCGGCTATCTCTCCACTCTTCTCACTGATTTTCTTTCTTCTCTCATTTGTACCTACATTATCACTTCGGTTTATATTAATCATATTCAATCCTTTGTAATGTTCGTTTAAAATTTTCAGTTACTTATGTATTATTTTGAAAGAAAAAAAACCATTACAAAACAGGTTTTTCCCGATTTTTTAGTTTCCATCTTTGTACCGAAGTATTTTCGATCGCATATTTGTAGAACTTTTTTTATCCAGCATGAAATTTTTTATTAGAAACTCCAGCTCAGTCCACCTGTACGGAAATCCTGCACACACATATATGTATATATGTATATATATCATTCATTCGTTTTAATATTATATTCTAAGATTTAAATAAAGTTAACGAGTAATTAGTTTAATATTGTTCGTTTAAGCAAATAACAATAGTTAGAATAGCACTGCTAAGGTTTACAAAAGGGAAAAAAAAAACAAAAAACAATCTAATAAATAAAATAATTGATACAATAATTAGGAGAGTGCTTTCAAAAAACACGTAAGTTACACATTAAACGTAAAATTTATCTAAATTTATTTTTAGACATAGTTTTATTACAATCGATTTTTTTTTTTTTTTTTAATTTACCTGCAAATAAAGGATTTTATGTTTTGGTTTTGTCGATGGTTATCGATAAATTGAACTTCGTAAATTATAAAGTGAACTACGCAAGTAACACAATTACTGAAATTCGTAAAAATTCATTATCTTACAACTGCGGAAAAACACGAGAAATGCGATTTAAAGTATTCAAACAGAAAATAGAAAAAAAAGTATTTTCACATAATCACGATGGACATATAATCGAAACAATAAGTAGACACAGTAAAATAGTTTTGTGCACAAATCGTTTAAGATGAAATAGGTACGGGCTTAGTGCCAGCTAGACTGTTTGTTTTAAAAATATATATTGTTGCTTCTCTGGCAAATTTGCAAAAATTTTTAAACCACTCATGTGCAAACATTGAGTTTACTTTTCTGTTAGTAAATACGGTACGCAAAAGTATACAATATCATCTGAACTTATCTATATCTTTAACTGTGGAACTCGAATGTCCATTAAAATTATAAAATAGACAAAATAACGCTTATGTGGTTTCGCTGCCAAAGTTGAGAGTATAGTCGTTTTTATGTAATTATAAACTATACCATTCATTAAAGCACCGCTACAGACCCTAAATAACGCTTGGAAGCAGTTATTCTCAATTTAGGCATCATCATAATTCGAATTAGTAATTATTGTGACTTGACTCGTTATTTATTTATTTTTTTTTTTTGATCGAATTTTTCGATATCAGCATTACGAAATTATTGAAAACCTAGCATCACAAAAAATCTTATATTCGATTAAAAAGTTTGAGTACCAGATAAATTTAAGAGAAACCTATTCAACACCCATAGGACCATTAGGCACAGTAGCTTGTGTAACTTTACAATCTTTAGTTCCTTACCATGGAATTCCACTTACATTTTTTTTAAATATTACACTAGAATGTAAACTTGTTTAATACAAGTTTATTTCTAAAACGGTTCATTAGGATAAAAAAAAACAAATTTAACTTTTGGAATATTATCCATAAAATTTGCAAATCATAAATTCTATTTTTTTTTCTTCAAATTTATCGTACGTGGTTACATAATTACTTGGGAAATTTTTAAATCTAGACTTAAAGATTTGTGAATTTTATGGATAGTAGTTTAAATTGTTTCATCGATTTTATACATCGAGTTTGATGTTGATTCCATGATTAATTTGCGCGTTTTCGATTTTAATTGGTTTGTTTAGTTAACACTTTTGTTTACACAAATCGATCCACAGATTTTATCTAAGTATTCATTAAAAATGTATACGTGATACGCGTTAAAATTTTTATATTAAACTCAAAAATTTTAAAATGAAAATATTTACAATAAAAAAAAAAATAATCACTTTTTTTATTACAATTTAATTAACACAGAACAGAGTTCACAAATACCATTATATTTCGAAACCGTAATTAACTGACAAATAAGATCATTGATAGAAATCTAAAAATCCAAAAAAAAATGAAAACCCGATATAAAATTCGCGTTTTATCTGCCCATTGAATAAATAGACGTTTAAAACAATGTTTTAAAAATAAGCAATCAAAAGTTTGTAATTGACCGTATATACATACGCACATCAGGGATGGGTGAATGGATGTGCGTGTGAGCGTGTAATTTGGGCACATGAATTAACTGGATAATTTAATACGAAAAATGTCGATTTCATACAAAAATTAAATGTGACTAAAATCAGTTCTTCACTCGTTTAATCCATTTTTGTTCTAAATTATCTTTTAAGTTCCAAGATAGCAAAATGTTTATAATTAATCATTGTCAATTATCCCGTTAAACTGGTAAAATAGCCGCGAGAACTAAGAGACAAAAACTGGAAAAAGAAGAAAACATTTTGAGTAACGAAGATAAATTTACGTTACGTCGAAGTAAAGGATGTAGAAACAATGTAGTCAATGTAGTTAATGTAGTGTGGTCCCTAGGGTTACGAATTCACCCCGAACCATTTGCATTTATAGCGTTATTGTGCCATTATCAACAGCTATCGCGAATATATTCGACCCGATTTCTAAAGAAACATACGTGTCGACAGTATTTCAAATTCAAAAAAAAAACACTGCTTTAAAAAACAAACAAACAAACAAACATTTTATATGCGTCGTTAATTTCCTATTTTAAAACTTTTTTTTCTCTTCTTTATCTTATTAAATTTTTATTTTAACACCTGTACATGCGATTTTAAACTTTTTTTAAAAACACAAAATACACTTTGTTCAATTAATATTACAGTGCAATTATTCTATTAATATTTTTACACTGTTATCTATTTTAATCATCTTAAATTAATATGTCACAGTCGATTTTTTGTTTGAAACTGGCTTTAAGATCTGATGATTAGCTGCGCATAGCTGAAATTGCAGTAATTCGTTGATATTTGAAATTTTATAACAAATTTCGAAAATCGCGATTATATTTAAATTAGAATCAATAACACCTTAAAAATTCCATTATCAGTGCTTCTCCGGAACCCACATATATAAACACAATCGGTTCTTCCAACTTGGATGCGTGCACTACCTTGTACGTTTGAGATTTCATTTAAAGTGTTTTTGAAGGTGTAAAAGTAAATAAAATATAATTTATAATTCAAAATAAAATACCTTGCAAGATTGATATTTCATACTGGATTATAAATTGTATTTTATTTACTTACACCTTCGAAAAGATTTTAAACGAAATCTAATCATCCCGTATCATTGCTAATAATATGAACCTCTTAACCTTTTGAACTTTAAATATTAACATAATAAAATCGAGGCGTACGTAGAAGAAAATAAAAATGAAAACGAATTCTAATATTGCACATGATTATAATTTTGATTTTACTCGATAATTATAGAAAAATCAATACAAACCGTAAATTTGAAAAGAGTTGAATAACACTGACTTATTATTGCAATCGTTAAAAATTTACATCTCATAGTTTAAAAAAAAATAATTAAAATATAATATAAAAAAAAAAAAAACGAGTAATAAAATATTCGAGTAATTTCATTTTTATTCCTTATTAATTTATGGGTTTTATCTTTAAAATTAGATCTACATTAACATTTTGTAATTTCTAACCATTAAATAATCGCAGATCTTAAAAAATTATTTTAAACTGCAAATAAAAATTTCGTTTCTGAAACCATTTTGCAAATACATCTTTCGTAGGCAAGATTTGTTTATGTCAATTTTTTATTACATTTCAAATTTTATATTTAAAATGGAAAACAATACTACATTTAATCATTTTTTTAAATTTCAAATAAGCGAAAGCATTTTTTTTTTTTATACAAATCCGAAAAATACAATGGCATTCGGAAAAATGTAATATTTTTAAGTCAATTGCTTTTATTTTCAAATGCAACATTAATCTCGCATTAATAATAAGTGTGATGGTCGATAAAAATACGTTTAATTTAAATGTCTCTTAAAGGATTTACTTCGAATGTTTATTAGTTTATTTCACTCCAAAACTTGTTCTTTAATTAAGCATGCTCAGTCTGACTGATTTTCAAGTACATTTTAATATTCGAATAACAAAATTGATCAAGCACATAAAGTCTTACAACTAATATGCCTTTCCCTTTTTACCAATTAATTCACTAACTTCATTTAGCTTGCCCATCAATTCTGAGGTATGTGTTCTCAATAGTAACGCCGGTGACATTGACATATCTCTTTGAAAGCACTAAAACTAATAACAGAACTTTTATCTGTATGCCTATTTGTTCAGCGAAACATTTAAGGTTAGACAATGGAAACAGATTAATTTGGTTTTTGCCCTTATCTACCTAAGTCTAAATGTCCCACAGCTCCAAAAGTTATACCGTATAATTTTGTATTATAATCGTCAGTCTCTTTCTATTATTTGAAAAAATTATTTTCAAAAGATTAAGAATTTTCTTCATAGCAAAAAAATATTTGTAACTGAATTAACTGTTATTTTCTTTAATTTTATTTTAAAAAATAATAAATTTAATCGTCTAAAACTTTACCCCTTAGGTAACCAAATATAGAAATATATTACGGAGTAGTATGAAAAAAGGCGATTCCAATTATAATCCTTTTTTTTTTTTTTTTTTTTTTTTCTAAATAATATATGCAAACAATTTAAAAACCGTGTGAGAAATTATTAAGACTATTATGGACCTAAAGTACATTATGCATTACAGAATGGATTTTAGATCATTTTCCCTAATGAAAAGCAACGTTGACCCTAGGCCAGATGCTGTATTAGAAAGGGTCGACTACAGGTTAAAAATGCCGAACTTGTTTCGTTAGGACAGAAATACCGGTAGATAGCAGTGTCTGGGTGTTATATAAGAGGCAAACGGTTGGTAGGTCATTCCCACTCAATAATAATGAATATTTTTTCACGTTTATTTAAACTTTAGATTATGAATTCAAATTTGAGAAGGCAAAGAAATATAAGTTCAAGTTTAAACAAAAATTAAAAAAAGAAAACTACTACCGAATAAAAAACAATTATAATATATATACATATACGTATATATATATATATATATATAAATAAAATAGTTCTGACAAAATTACTTTATTTTCCAACAGAAATCAGTATTAAGAAGAAAAGCAATAAACACGTCAACTAAAATAAACGAAATAAATACAAAATGCTTACATAATTATAAAATTCGATAAACATTTCAAAGGACTTATCCACTTTAGCACGATTAGAATATTCAGATTTGTGGCGGTACAGATGGAACTAATCTTTTAAAATATTTCAATGAATTTTAAATAAGTTCTTCCTATCTCTAAAATGAAGAAAGTAAATGTTCTAACTTGACGGGATAAATATTATTTTACAAGTTTTTTTTTTCTTCAGAATTTAGTATGATTTGTAATGTAAACGTATATTGAAAGAAATAATGCTACCTCATTAATCCTAACCTATATGTTAACAAGATTACTTTCTGACTTTTACGTTTGTAACCAATTTACTTCCTCTCTTTTTCTATCTTTAATATATATTGCCTTCGGGATAAACGCAATACTGCACAACATTACTTACTCGAATAATAATTAAATATAGGATATTCCTTTTTAAACGGACATCATATGAGTTAACCCACTGTAAACGTAACATATTATCCTCCGACGAAATTTACATTATCCTTTTTTACAACGAATTTTTTAATAATTTTTTAATATTTATAATTTGTAATTAAATTTAATTTTCCCTGAAAATATCGCAAGCTTTGAAAATATATTTTTATTTTATTACTATGACAGTGAAACCATTTATTATTTTTCAAATATTACTAACAAATTATATGTATACGTTTGACAATAACAATTTTACTTTCCATTGCGATTTCCACTATTTCTGAGATGCTAAAAGTTACTATTGAATGAATTCATTATCCTTTATTAGATTCTTCTACAGATGGAAAAAATATTATAGTTTAAGGGGGGTTATACCTCTAGTCGTGAAACTCAAGAAATGATTTTTTTCAAATATTTGTTTAGAAGTAACTATAGATAATAACAATTTTATTTTTGTCGATAATCATTCTGCTGGATTTTATAAATAAATGATAAAAAGATAATAAAATTGGCAGTGTTATCATCTTAAATTCCTTTTTTATGAATGGTAAGCATATCTCTGGAACCATTTGACTGATTTTTCCGAACTATGCCATACATTTTCTATACCCATTTTGCTTGTCATCGAACGAAGGAATTTTTATTTGATCAAAAAACTTCTATTTCTAACGATCAAAAATTAAAATATGGCAACGTTACTCAGTTTTTTTTGTTCTAATTTACTCTATTTATTGATTTTTTTTTTTTTTTTTAATTCTTTTATTTAGGAATAAGAACGATCCCTAAACCAAAATTATTTTACATAAAATTCTGATTTCAGTCGATCCAATTTGCAGTAATCTCGCTCATCGCAAAATTCCATAAAAATAAGGATCCAAGAAAGATGATTATAACACTGCTTCCTTTTTTATTATTACTTTTTTATTATTATTATTTATTTATAAAATCTTATAGAATGATTTATTAAATAAAATAACATTTTTATCATCTATAGTTACGTCTAAAAAAGTTTGAAAGAAATGTAATTTTGCATTCTATGACTAGACCTCTTTAGCAGACATATTAAAAGTTATATTTTATAGCTTATATATTTATACTATAAACTTTCAGTACAATTGATGATAACTTTCACTATTTAAATATTTATAATTTTACGAATTAACAAAAGAAAATGTCAAGTTTAAATAATAAAAGTCAGATACTGTAATACTGTAATATTTTCTTAAACGAAATAATGAATGCAATTTGAAATATACAAATTGGTATACAATTTATAAGTGCTACAACAGAACGAATGCACCATTTTAGTTAATCGTGCGAATACAAGTAGTTATCGAATTAATGTATGAAAAAATGTAAAATAAAAAATTGTATAATCATTAGGTTTAGAAAGCTATTTTGCGTAATTATTAATTTTACAGTCAAAAAAAATTTCCAGAAATTAATTTATTCGTAAAATATCCATGTGGAACTTTTTCCATTATGTTCAAATTATACAATATCTTCTTGTACTTTTACACATTTATGAAAATTTTTATAACTTCGAAAGATCTAAAAGGACAATAGTTTTACAACAAAACATAAGTAACAAATCAGAAAAATTTTCTTTTTAGTACTTCTTAATTGCTTGACAGAAAAATTATGGAAAATTTAAGTTTCTAACTTTCGTCGCATAAAGTACATTTAAAAGATATTTAAACAAGTATAATTTTTACTGAAAATAAATTTTCTTACTTAGTTAGTAAACTTTCAAGAACTAAGCATAAACACATTATCATGTAAAGCTGAATTACATTTAAAATAAATTAGATACAGCTCAAATTTAACGTGAATTATGAATATTAACTCTGTAATGAAAAAGTTCACAAAATGTATGTTTTATACAAGCGGCAGAAATGTAGCTAAATGTAAAAATTGTAATTCATGAGACATTAAGTTTTCTACAAACATAAAACTAAACATCTTAAAAAATGTAAGTTTTATAACAATACGTATATATTACAATTATGTTTAAAAACTATACAACTACAAATACGATAATAACTTGATGTATAAATAATTAGAATTCTATTACTACATACTTTAAACTAATAAAATAGGTTTCAAAAAAAAACAAAACTTCATTTATAACACAACATTCATGAACGTATATAGTTCACAAATTTGGTATTAAGTATTTCTATTGTTTTAAATACTATCACCTATTTATTAAGAATACCATTAAGCAACAATTACAAACATTCACACTAAACTTTTTATAATGGAATTTGTCGGTTATTAAAATAAATATATTCTTCATATTATTCAATAAAAAATTTTACTTCTGGTAAAAAAGAATAGTTAAACATTACAGTTATGTGTTAGAACATTCAATTAATTTGTATGAATTATACTGTAAATTGGTCATTGGTTTTCATTTAAAACGTATACATTGGCCGGAGATAATTTTTTTAAAGAGTTATACAAATTTACTTCTTGAGCACAAGATTTTATAAAGAGAAATAATTATTACTTACGGGGTTTCTTCAAAATTTGTATGCAAACTCATTCCTCTAGGGCATTAAAATAGAAAAACCGGTTTATAAATAACCCAATGAAAACAAATTTCAAAACTTACCTAATTTTATAACTTCACCAAAAAGAGACAACGGCAGATACACTAAAACCATTATGAAGTGAAAAGAGCAGAATTCATCGTAAACAAGATACGAAATGTCGGTGATAACAGCACAAGACGAATTGTGTGATACTGCTTTACACACGCATCCACTGTTCATCGACGGTTACAAAGTCACGTAATATTAATGTTACATAGAAAGGTAACGATGGTAACGTATTATTTTGTATATTTAAAATTTTCAGTTTTTTATAGCATTTATTGAAACTTGAGTTAACAATTAAAATTTTTTAAAAACTTTATATTTCACTTTTAAAATGCATAGGTTACCAAATCAAGTACCAAATAGAATTAAAAAGCGATTTACAATGTTGTCAAATTTCAGTCTACATCTTTAATTATATTTTACCTTTTTTTTAGCATTTGTTAAATTTTATTTTATTCAAATTATTTATATCACAACTTTTAAAAAATGAGGCTGAAGAGAATTGAATTTTGTATAAACACATATTCAGAACATAATATGTGAAACTTTATTCTTGTATTTTAAGTAAAAATTTTAAAAAAGGTAACAATAAATTTAGTTTTTTAATGCAAATATAAATCCTAAATAAAATTTAATGGAAAAACCTGAAACTCGAATTTAAAACTTTAAACACAGTTCAAATATAAAAGATTAAAGTTATTTAGTAATTTTTTAATTTGAAAGATTAAAAAAAATAAAAAAGTGAATTTTTAGTGTAATATTAAAAAAAAAATCGTTCAGTAGCCTTTTATATGAATACATAATTTTATTATTTATCGTAATTTATGTTTTTTCGTTAATTATTTCTTTTTCTATTATCTTAATTCCTAGTCTTCCTTCTCGTTGCCATATTTTTTTTTATTATTTTCATTTTCTTTTTATTCTAAATTTCAAAATAGCCCTTTTCGAGACTTCTTCATACATGTAATTTATGAAAATATATTTATTTTTCTTTTAATGATTTAGTTATATATATATATATATATATATATCCTTTTCTTTTTTTTTTGCATTAAAAATTTATAAAAATAATTAATCTACATTTAAGGACGAAAAAATTATGACTAATTTTTACATTTACAAAGTGTAAAATCCTGAATACAAGCCCAAGTGAAAATTACAATTAAATTTAGTGCTTTTTATTTTTAGATTTCAATAAAAAATAGAACTGAATAAATGCTTTTTAAGAACACATAATTTTAAGTTTTTGTAAAAGCTCCAAAAAAAAAAAATTAATTTACAAACAATGAATACAATATTTTGAATTTATTTTTATGCATATTTTTAAGCAACCTTTCAATCCTATTATAAAAAATTCAGTAATGTTCTGTTTTCTTCCTTTTTAAAAAAAAAACTAGTTTTGAGTTCTTATGAAATGGTTAAAATGAAAATTATTCTTTTGCAGTCTCAATTATCAACCGTATATAACTTACAAAAAAATAAATGTTATAATCACAAAGAAATTTTTAAAACATATCCTTCCTGAATTTTAAAATTTACTAAACTTAGTACTA
The DNA here is from genome assembly GCA_039619475.1 of Icerya purchasi. Taxonomy (NCBI): domain Eukaryota; kingdom Metazoa; phylum Arthropoda; class Insecta; order Hemiptera; family Monophlebidae; genus Icerya; species Icerya purchasi. Next base: position 290,092,018 of record CM077115.1, on the reverse strand, counting down.
AAGTAAATTTTTAAGAGCTGATAAAAAGTTTTTTGTTTGTAACATAATATTTTCCAGAACTCATGCATTGTTTTCATCAGATGTTAATAAAGGAAATATTTTATGTTAAACTGTATTTGGAATTAACAAGTAACAAAATAATTCATACAATTTTTGTTGTCATTTCATATATTAAAAAGAGTTACATGCAATATGATCCTATTTAAACCTAAGTGTACAAATAAATTTTAAAGTATTAATATAAATAAAGTTACAAGTAAACAAAGAAACACAGTGTGTAATAATTACTTATCAGCAAAAACGTTATGGGATTTAGCCCATTTCATTTAAACCTTTTAAATTTTTAATTTAAAAAAATACTTATGTGATTTTAAATTTTCCAAATATGATTGATTTTTCAAGTGGAAATTAACACTATCTGCATTTATAATTTCGAATGCTGAATTTTTTTCCCCCCAGTATGTATTTTATTTAATCTTTCATATTAATAAGTTTGTTCATCACTTGAAGTTAATCCTTTTGAAGAAAATTATAAGAAAATCTTAACTTACATATTTTGACAGTAAATGCAGGACTACAAAGAAATCAAAGATGAAAAAAGTACAAACAGCAATTATTTATATAAAATTTGATAGTTAATTGTTTTATTTGAAGCATATAATGTATATATTTTGATTTTTTTTTCTTTTCTTGCTATTTTACAACTAGTCTTATCAGCTATTTGGTAATTTATGGAATAGGATGGAATAACATTAATAAGCAACCCATCCAGTGAAGGGTACTAAAATTTATATATATATATATATATATATATATATATATGCAAAATGCATACACAGATACTGTTGTATTCTTATATACGCATACATATCATACATACACGCATCCGCTCACACACATATTATTTATACATTTATAACTTATATGAGATCTTGAGGTCATTTTCTATTCAGTATATATTCTTCGCCTAAGTCATTCAGCAGTTCTTTTGTTGTACTATTAGGATGTTCTTTCAATCACAAAATTAACCATTTTGAACTATAAGCGTATAAATATTTATGTTTAAATTAAACTATCAATATTTTTATTGATATTTACAAATCTACACCTTAAACAGAGCATATCATTACTTTTATTAATATTTTCCAACAACAACAATTTTATCATCGTTGACTAGTGTTATAAGTATGAATAGAATTAAAAATTTGTTATCCTAAGGGATGGGAAGGGAGTAAATTTCCAGAGTTTGTCAAAACGTTGAAATTTCAATATTAAGAACCCAAATTTCGAAGGTTTTTGTACCGCGTTCCCTTCTTACACTTTATTTTTTTTTTTTAATTTGTAAAATCACGTAATATTACATTTGTATTGATAAAGAAATATGTGTATACATTCATTAATATTTGCATGAAAGTGAGTTACAGTACCAACAGAAATAAGAGAGTTAGTAGTAGTAACAGTATTAAATTAAATTTTTACTGCAAACTATTTGGTGATAATGAAAATATAAATATAGATGGGAAAAACCAAGATAAAATGATTTTTTACAAAATATAATACCGACTTCAAGGTTTATTATAAAAAATTTAAAAATGCACTATAAAGTAAAAAATAATTACTCCCGATAAAAAATATATATCAGAGTGATATAACTTAAGGTGATATCGTAATTCTTATACAACATTAACTTTTTGGAGTTAGCATCAAATTCATATTATAATAATAATTAAAAACTGCCTTAAATGTTCATTAAATTGTTCCTAGATATAGTAACATGAATTTGATGCCAACTCCAAAAAGTTAATGTTGTATAAGAATTACGATATCACCTTAAGTTATATCACTCTGTTTTTTTTTTTTTTATCGAGAGTAATTATTTTTTACTTTTTAGTGCATTTTTAAATTTTTATAATAAACCTTGAAGTCGGTATTTATTTTTTGTAAAAATACATTTTATTTTACAATTTTTAGTGTCATACCTGAAAATTTTCTTCTTGTTAAAAATCAATTTTTTTTCACATTACTCTCCATACTTTATACTATAAAAAATTTATTTTTTTATCTTGAACTGCATTTCCATAGTAAAAACATCAAAAGCTACATTTCCATGGTAATTTGGCAAATTAATAGTATTTTAAGTCAATCGCCTCCGCGTTTTTATAATTCATCAGAATGGTAATGGTAAGGTTTTTCAATTATTATTATCAACTATTGTATTTCTTACCATTCGTTTATCTATAACGCTTTGTTGTTTCTTTAATTCGACCAAGTGCGTCGCTTAGCAGATAAAACCAAAGCCAGTGGTAGTGCACATCGCTTATCGCGGCTTGATCTTATTTCAATTGTCATGTCTTCAAAAAAAAAAAATATTAAAAAAAAAAAGCGAAGCTAAATCTAACCCCACAGTGAAACCAATCATGAATGAAAAGCATCCAAAAAGACATCAACTTTCCAAAGCTTCAATCTCCCTCATTATTAAGGATAACTCAAAAACTACTAGTCAGATCTTGATCAAATTTAAATGGGGCTACATGAGAAGCACTAGCTTTCAAATAAAAGAAGAGTCATCAAAATCAGTTCACCTAGAAAAAAGTTCTGAAGTAACACACATAAAAAAAAAACAAAAAGTCAAATTGAGAACTTCCTCCTCTTTTTGAAGTCGGTTAAAAATGCAGTTAATAATAACAGCAAAGAAAAGGAAATAAATATTTTTTTTTTGGCTTGGTTTTTTCTTTTAGCTTTTTAGCCAGTTTATATGTTAAAAATGTCATATAATATTCAAATTGGCCAGACGGCGAAAGCTAGGCACAGAAGGAGGAGGGAGAAAAAAAATAGATTCAAATCTCAATCTTCAGTATTGCATTTTTTGAGGAACTGATAAAGCTGTTTACATGCTTAATGGATTTGTAAGAATGGGTACTGTATTTATTGATAGTGTGTGATATTTCTAAGTTAATTTATTTATAAGTTCTTCTCCTTGTTTTTGGAATCGGGTACATTGCCATAGGAAATGATTAATATTTTCCTCGTAGTCTTTATTACAGTTTTGGCATTTAACTGATTCGGTGATGTTCAGTTTCTTTAATTGGTCTGCTGTTCTGGTATGTGTTCTAAGCTATATAATTTTCTTTATGTAATTGCAATAGTTGTTTTGCCTTTACGAAGGGACTTACCAAGCGAAATAAAACAGTCTGATGCAGTTACAAATATGAACGATCAGTTCGATATGATGGATGCAAAAAGTTTTGTGTTTGCAATATTAGCCAAATTTGTCTATTCGAAAAAATTAACGATTTTTAACACATATTGGAATCTGGAATTAGAAACATTTGTAATTTGAAGGTAATAACAATATTACAATAGTAGTGAAAGCTGACATTAAACATGTAAACAACACAAATTGGAGGGGATATGCGAATTATAATCAAAATGGATGGAAAAAATATAAATAAAAAATAATTTATATTCAAAATATAGACAAATAATATAAATGGAAAATTTAATGTAGGGTTTTTTATGGTAGCGCAGTAGACTGATTAAGGCGCTTGCGGGCCCGCCGCTAGCTGTTTGTATGCCCGCGTGCAATATACAATTTGCCGCCCTATGTACAACTCTACGCTGAGCTCGAAATCGGCGAATCAGTGGAACGTTCCGGAACAGGTTCGATAACGTTCGATTCGTTCGACTACTTCTCCGAATCTGAGTATCAAATCAAATTCGAGCCGTTTTGAATAAGGATGCAGAAAGGCTATTTAATGTTGCCTTTTAAGAGTATGCAAAAATGAATAGAAATACTTTACAAAGAAAAACTATATTTATATTTATAATAAGTAGGTGCTTAGTGATTTTGTCTTACATTTACACGATTTTTACACGTTTAAATAATACAAAATATATCCTATATAAAGAATATTCTACATAAATTGAACTATTCTTGTCTTTATGTTTGCAAAATCTGCTATCAATTTTTTCGTATCCAAGCTGTCTAAAATTTCATGTTCAATCAAAACTATAGCTAAATTACTTAGTCTTTGCTGGTGCATTGTTGATCTTAAGTAGTTTTTTATAATTTTTAACTTTGAATGTTTTTTTTATCATTAAATAAAATATATTTTTATCATATATTTTGATCAGTCAATTTGCCACCCTCTAGACATGCCACCCGCATGTGGTGCACGCCTTGCACACCCCCGCTTATGGCGAGCCTGGGCGCTTGGCTACTAAACTAGAGGACATAGTTCAAGATTTGCCTAGTTCCAGATCTGAATAGCTCCCAGCTTTATCCAGTCTGAAATAATTGGGTACCAGAGAAATCTGGGAAAGTAAAGGCGGCCGAGAGAAAGGAACTGACCTCCTACTCTCATTAGTGCCGTTGGGCTTAGTTCCTTGTGAACCTTAACTTCACAATCCCCGATGCCCTGTCAAGGGTATGGGACCTACCTTACTTTACTTGATTTTATTATTTTTTTTTATCATTTTACAACTATAATGAAAAAGATTATATAAAAGTTAACATTAATTTTAAGAAAAATGTTATAATATTAGTATTAACTTGTAAAAATAATAAATAATTTTTAGCAATGGCTCTGCAGTTATTTTGGTGGCATGTATGGGAATACCTATCAAAATCTATACTCTGAGACATATTTCCCCATATACATTATTATCACAATTATTTTGGTTAGATATGCATTAATACATCTTTTAATTTATATGAACACAACAGATGCTTCACACATGAGTGAAATAAACATCATAATTATACACACATGCATACATGCACACAAACACACATATACACATATGCACACCCACATGCACACAACCCAACAATCTAGCAAGGGTTAGTAAGTTGTATTAGCACTAGCTGGTTATAGATATAGTAAAGCAATCCCCAGAGCATACAAAGACACACACACACACACATACTCAAATGCACAATTTGTTAGTAGGTTAGAAACGTTTAAATGTGAGTTGTCAGCAGTGAAACATATTCCCAAAATATATACAAACAAGCTTAGAAAACTAGTAGACTGTTTAGGCAGTAGTAGATGCATCATCAACATACATAGAAACACATAGGTGTACAAAGCAACTTAGCACAGGTTAACATGGTATATTAGGTTTGGTAAGTTATAGGTATAATAAAGACCGCCTCCAAAGTATACACACCCGCACATACTTTCACACATGCACACACAAAACAGCTTAGCATAGGTTAGCAAGTTATATTAGCATTGGTTGGTTATAGATGTAATAAAGCACATCCCCAAAGCATACATATGCAAAAAACAGCATATTTGGAAGGAGTTAAAAAAGTTTATAGGTGACTGGCCAGCAGTAACACATATTCTCAAAGTGTTCTCAAACATAAGCTGATGGGCTCGTTAGCAAAGTATTACATCAGCTAGGTAATCATAAATGTATTATCAACACACATGCAAGCACATATGTATACAAAGCAACTTAGTACAGGTCAGTAAAATTATAATTGGCTGGGTGAAGCGTCCTTTTAATCTCCCTACTGGATTAGTGTTGTTACTGAAGAGTGAGTATTTCCAGTAGTAATGTCAACAGAGAAAGCATGCTGTTGCATTAAGGTGTGTTGGATGTTAAGATATATTGATTTTGGTTTGTAATACTGAAGATGCATATGCACCAAGCAGAATAGCATAATTGATGTAAAATGTTGTGGCACAGTGGTAAAATCTTATTGGAGCGCCCGATGTGAATGGAAGGCATGGCCATTTGATGGAGTACTGACTCTTGATTAGCTGCATAAAAGGGGTGCGGCCATGTGACTAAATACTGACCTCTGATTGTTTTTTTAGAAGGGTGTGTGATCACATGATGAAATACTTATTCCTGATTGGCTATTTCTCTAGAAATGACATATTCTACCTACTTTGAATTGACACAAATTTTTATAAGAAATATGATACAAACTTATTAACAATTAGATTAAACAAAATTGTGACTTATCTAGTTTCAAAATGTGGTATGGTTTTGATGGAAAAATCACATGTTACACAAAAAGACGGCGACTAGAATACATTTCAATGGTGACTACAACTAGAAGAAAATTTGATGCTGCCACAGTGGCAATTGGCAATCAACTAGAACAATATATGTAACTGACTATCTCTCTAACTAAAATGACTGAATAATAACCAAAGAACAATTAATGGAAGTGATAATAGTAAAAATTATATTGCTGCTTCTCAAACATCTTTCAAATGATACTGCATTAGCCACTCTACTTGACTTTTACAGGATTTTACAATACTCCCCCCGGCTCGGTGCTCCTTGGTACAACTCTTGTGTGAGTAGTTGTTTTTTTTTTTTTTTTTTTTTTTTTTGGGCTTTACTCAAAAACAATTAGAATAGGAAGGAATCACTTATATCTTGATACAGTCAGGTATTTTTAGGAGAAAGGAACAAATAATAGGAACAATCTGTGGAGAGGGAAGAGATAAAACATAAGAGACACAGTATGGAATAGGAAGACCAAGTCTCAGCAAACTGAAGTAGAAAGCCGAGCTCAGCAGAAAGAAATGAACACTCAACGAACATATGGTCCGTATCACAAACATACTATTCATTCAAGTGGAGAGGACAATATGGAGAGGCAACCAACAAAAAAGAAAACAGGAGGAAGGCAACAGAGAATGGTTAAAGAGCAAGTGAATAATGGAGACAACAGAACGACGAAGTGAAGGAAACAAAGAGAACCACGGATTGGCAGGAAGACTAGGTTGGACAGATAGATAGAAAGAAAGATTGTTAGAGAAAGAGGAAATGTACATATCTGACCAAACCTAAGATGAAAACCTTTGCACAGTGGAAGGAGATTGGACGAAGGGACTTTTTTAAAGAAGAAGTGAGAATAGGCAGCAGCCTGAGCCAAGATGTCCGCCACTTTATTACACAGATGTCCGGATGGCTAGGAACCCACAGCAAATCAATTTGAATGGAATGAAGGGAAGAAAGAATCTGGATAAGTGAGTGTGTACGAAGTATAATAAAATCACAGGAATGATCATGATGGGGAGACAAATGGCCTGAAGGGCAGTCATGGAGTCCAATATAGTCAAGAATTTGGAGGAAATGTGATTAGAGGAAATGAAAATAATGTAACGTAGAATAGCCATCAATTCGGCTGTGAATATAGAGCAGAAAAGAGGCAAGTGAAAAGATTCTGAAAAGCCAAAATCTGGGAGGATAAAAGAAGCACCGACACCATCCTACTTCCTTGAGCCATTTGTAAACACGGTTGCATGCGAGGGAAAATCAGAATTTATAAAACTGTGGAATTCCTGTCTGATTAAGGTCTGCAGAAGAAACTTAGAGAGCGTAGGAACAGTAAAAAAAATTTGGAGGATGGTAGAGATCTGCAAAATTAAAAGTGAAATAAGGGAGATTGACAAAGGGCATTATGTAAGGACAAAACGAACTAGCCGAAGAGAAATGAGAGATACAATAGGAATTTTCCTAGGTACGAAACGCCAGTTCCTAGAAATGAAAGGATAAGAATGGATAAAGGTAGAAGACATGAGTGGGAGACGCTTAGTAAGAAAACGATAGAGCCCAAATAAGAACTGCGAATTGGTAGATATGGGAGTCAAAAAGACTAATACAGTCGGAAGGACCAATATCAGGCCGAACGCCAAACATATTGCTAGGAAGTACATTATTATGCTCTAGCCAGCATGTGTACACCTGCGTTGCATATTAATAATTGTCTAGTACACTACCTATATCTGTACAGCAGAGATTTAGGAATAAGTAGTACCCACCAACTATTAGGTTGAGGAGAGAAAGAGGAGAGCCACTAAACAAGGCGCTTGTTTAATATACCTTCAAACAATTTTCTGATACAGGATGCCAAAGAAATAGAGTGTAAGGAAGAACTTTTTTTAGGAATAGGAATGATGATAAAAGAATTCTAAGAGGAGGGAGTTATACCTCTGGAGAGGAAACAATTAAAAAGATGAAGGAGAAACGCAAGGGACTGTTCAGCCAGGTTTTTAAGGACTGGAACAAGTATACCGTCAAGACCTGGAGTGGGGCTAGAAGATTTGAAAAGGACAGATTTTAATTCATAAATATTGAAAGCAGAAGTCAGGAAATGTGTCGGGGAATTATGGGGAGTTGGAGTTGAATACAGTTTGTCAACGTTAGGAACATAAGCAGGAGCAACGGAATCAATAAAGTATTCTAAGCTAACTTTAGAAAGATTGAGATTGGAAGGACGTTCAGAGGATGGGGATTTGAAAGCTCTAGCCATTTTCCAGATATGAGAAAGAGGGGTATTCTTAGAGAATGAAGATCAGAAATTCTTTCAGGAGGACCTTTTTGAGACTTTAAGTATATACCTTGCTCTTCCGTTCGCTCGTTTATGAACAAGAAAGTATTCAGTTGTAGGGTCTAAACAAAAAGTTCTAAAGGTGGCACGGCTATGGTGGAATGCGCGGTTGCATTCCTCATTCCACCAAAGAGATGAGGTTTTATTGTAGTTGTTAGATGTCTAATGATGGGTAGGTGAAGATAGGGAGAGAGCAGACTCAACAGAATTTAAAAAGGAATTATAGAGAAGTATGGGATCGGAGTCGAGTTGAGTGCTAGTGAGTGATGAGTCGACACATGAACGGAACATAGTCCAATTTTCTTTGGAGAGGTTCCACCGAGGAGAATGTAGAGGCCTGAAGCAAGTTAGAGAAGAAAAGTTAACAGGAACTATTAGGATAGGAACATGGTTACTACTGTAAGAATCCATAAGATTTCTCCAGTTATAATTAAGACCAATAGTGGAAGAAGCAAAGGTTAGATCAAGAGAACTAGAAATAGATGGATATCTGAAATAGGCTGGGGAGTGACCATTAAGAAGAATTAAATTATTGGAAAAAATACCACTCTCAAGGACGGAACCGTTGGAATTGTAGGATGCGCAACCCCATAAGGGCGAATTGGCGTTCCAAGCACTCCCAATAATAAATGGTTGCGGGATAGAGTTGAAAAAAGTGGAAAGAGGGAACTGACGAAGATCATAATTAGGAGGAACGTTGATGGAGACAATGTTAATGGAATGCGGAAGGGTGGTACAGGTAGAGATGTGGACAATGTTGGGTGTGTGTAGAGTTACCTCTGCTAGCGGCCGCTACCAACAATACACACACACAGGCAGTCTCAATCCCAACACAACTGTTCATTTGACTGTATACGGGAATCTTGGTTTTAGCCAATAAGCATCCTCAATACCTGCAATCTGTGATAACGTCAAATAAAATGGTATTCGAAAGACCACAAATTAATGATTTTATCGAAGAGAATATTTTTATAACTCGAACACTGTCAAAAAGATCGTGATACAATTACAGAATCTGTCTCATTGTATAAACATTTTTTTTTCCGAATGGGCATTTTTTACATCCTGTTCAATCAACACTATATTCTTTGATAGATGTTTTGTTCATTCAAGCTGTATAATTGCATAAAAAATAACCATAATTTAGGCATTTTATGCACGCTATACTAAGACTTTTACCCATAGTTATAGGTGAAGTAGAACAATAACTAGAACAAAAATATTGTATTATTCCTTTGGATTCCTAACAGATGCATCCGTTTTCTGAATTGGTATAAACACAATAACATCTAATACAGTAAAATTCGCATAAGTAATTTTTCTTATTTTTTCTGTATGTTTTACATTTGCAACAACAAACAATATAACTCTTGCATTTATCACACACTATTCCATCTGTTTTAGCTTTATTGGTGTATCAAGGAAAACATCTTTCAGAGCAGCAATATGCCCATTCTAATTTTTTTTCTTTACATAAACACCACTTTGGAACATAATGATAATCTTTGTATCAACATTTTTTACAGTCGATTTTGCAAACGCAATTATTATCATTCTTCATATGCATTTTACATAAACAAAGGAAAATACTGCAACATTCACATTTTCGCAAATTGCACCATCCGCTTATGTTTCTTCAGGTATAATAAAGCATTGGTTCAAACAACAATAATTCAGGTTCTGTGATATAATTCACAATTACAAATCTAAATATATACGCATAACTGTACAGGTTATTTGTTAGACTGTAAAAAAATTCTATCGGCAAACTTTATTTATACTAGAAAAATAATAATCTAATAATTTTTATCCAATTTAACAAAGTATCTGTGATATCAGATTTATTTTCATTTATAAATCTGCTTTGTTATTGTTCAATTTAGCTTTAACCATATGTATATAACAACAATCCACTTCATCATGATTACTCATTGATATAGAAACTGATTAGCTACTTACAGGATTGTAAATGATGATGATATGGTACACAACATCAATAATTTCCTGTTAGGAGGAAAAGCTGAAGTTCTCTTTATCCCACCCATCCACATTTAAACTGGAATAAAGTATAGCTTAATGCTACATTGTTATTTGAGCTGTGTTACAGAGTTGGATGAGGAGGAACAAACTATTTTGACTTATTTTTTATCCAAGGTGCAGTTATTGGTTGCTGAAGAAGATTTAAACATTTGGTACTAGCAGTCTACAAGTAAAATCAAGCAGTTGGTGGATATATTTAATGTGCATGGTTTGGGATGGACGACAAGTAAATTAGCTACTTTGAGATAAAAATCAATCACTGTAACATTCTGGTTTGTGTTTTATTATATACACAGTTACTAGAAAAGATTGCTGTATGGAAAATAGTTGTCAATTTATAAAATGGGGATGAGTTTTGTTTCAAGTATGCAATGCTATCAAAATTTATGAAGAAGGATCTGTAAAATGTAGAATTTTACAATTCACATGTTCACACAGTCTTAGATTGATACAATATTAATCTCTACAGTACTTACTCACTATTTAAAGCGAGTGTTGTTAAACAGCTTAATCGAACTTTAAAAAGCGTTTTTTGGAAAGAATTTACCACTCATTGTGATAAGCGCTGGATAACTGTATTAGCAGATATGACCATTGCTTAATGCAAAACATGGTTAATTTTAGTAATGCAAAACATTGGAAGGATGCTGTTACCAAACATCAAGGTAACAATTTCCTAGATGATGTGAAAAAGGAAATGGAAAATCGTGTAAATGCAATAAGAACAAAACCAGAGGATGTCGATAAATATATCAATGTGAAAAAGATGAATCAAGATGTGTATATATCAAAACAAGGGATGAAAAGCTGCAAAAAGTTATCAATGCTGAGAGTGTTTACCATAATGAGCACAATGTTGTTATTCAAACCATTTAGCAGTGGGTCTACCTTCATTAGAACAAGGGATCAGTGGTAAACTTGAATTGGTGAATATGAAATAGAATAATTTATTGAGAGAAATTACAACATATGGTGCATAATTCATTAACATCAAAGAAGACATTCAACATCAAAGAACATTGGAAAATGTGCATTACACTTGGAGTAGTGCCGTTATCAAAGAAGTTAATGAAAAAATATTACCATTTAGCATTATAAACACACTCCTAAATCAGCGTAGCAGATTGAATTATAAGTTGGGGAAGAAAATAACTAAAGAGCGAGAAAATAAATGGCCTGTATCAACGAAGAATTTGGATTTGTTACATCAAAATTATGCAACAATCAAAAATACAGCTAATGATGTGTATGATAACATTTAAAAAATATGGCGTCAACTGGAAGATTTTATTAATCAAATAAAGAAGGATATTGTTGTAAGTTCTAGTTAGGTAGATTTTTGTTTATCACAAGTGTAAAAAAAAAACTTACATCATTCAGTACAAAAATTAAGGGTACTCATTAATGTAACTGGTAATATAGCGGCTATATGTATACTAGTGTTAGTAGTCAGCGTTCACTGTTTGATTTGGAGGCAGGTATTCGTGATGAATTAACCCTTTTGCATCAAGATATGCGATGAGCATAGTTTTCACCTTGGATTTTTGTTGGCGAACTTTCTCAGCTTTCGGAACGCTTGGACTGAGCCATGCGGATGACTGACGTTTTGTTAGAGGGTCGTATTGAAAGCAATAACTTTCATCTCCAGTAACGATTGAAGTTAGGAAGTTCGGATCCGCATCGCAAGTCTCGATAAAATCTTGACAACAATCGACGCGATGTTGCTTCTGTTCTGTTGTGAGGAAGTGCGGAACAAATCGAGAACACACCTTCCTGCGGAGCATTTTTTCTTTTAAAATCGGTTTTACGCTATCCTTACTCATATTCAGTTCGATAGCTAACATTCAGAAAGACATGTGACGATCTTTCATCAGCAGGGCGTGCACTCGAGCCTCGTTTTCATCGGTAACAACTATCGACGTCCGGCCTGTTCTATCATCGTCTTCTAACGACTGCTTACTATCCTTGAACCGCGTATACCATGTGTAAACAGTCGTACGTGATACTATACCTTCACCGAAACCATCATCGATAAATTTTCGAGGTTTCTGAAAATGTTTTTTTAGGTCTAACGCAGAATTTAATCGCGGAACGAATTTCGCACTTTTCATCCATTTTCAGATTTGCACATGCGACTCAAACACACCTTTACTAAAATACGTCTAACTCGCAAACGAATCATCAATGGAAATTGCTGAAATTTTGTACACGCACTTTAGAAGAATGTAGCAATACAGTACGGGCGTTGTTTAATAGATCGCGTTACTTGTATACGTGCTAAAAAAGAAGTTCGGGAACTTTTCCGACACAGTGTGTATTCTGAATTTTAACAATATTAAATTTTTTATTTTTATTGAAAGTTAATACGTTTTATTTAGAACTGCATAAAAATTATTTAAAGTAAAGGCAAGTTTTAATCGATTGCTGATTTTATAAATATATTTGGATTTCGAAAAATTTAATAAATCATACTGTGTTTCATTCCTTTTTTTTCGGATCAGATAAACTATTATGGAATTTTAAACATACTTTATATAAAGGAAAGAACTTAATCCATGAGTGTATTAATATTAACTTGAAAACCGCTGCAGCGACAATACCGGCGCAATATCGCTGCTGTAGATAATGCATTATAAATGAAGTCTTTATTTTTATTAAAAAGACGATTATTTTTTTGCTACCCACAATATTTCATTTTTATATATAAATATTTTTTTTTAGAAAAATAAAACAATGTTTTTAATAAAAAATTACAAATATTAACATATATATATGTGTGTATATATACATCACTCGGCTATTTTGGACTCGCAAGGGGCTGTGCCCCTTGATCCCTTTTGCTTACATTTCTATCTCTTTCTCTTCTATACTTTGTATAAAATTATCAAAATTTACAACATAATTCTTACTGGCATTGATATAAAAAGAATAACATAATCACAAAAATCCTATCCTAACATTCAACTTTCATTATATAAAATTAAGTCATTTTTTCATATTTTTCGGTTAGATAATATTGTGACATTTTTTAAATACAATCACAAAAATCCTATAAAAATCAACAAACGTTACATAAAATTTGGACATTTTTCATTATATAAAATTATGCTATTTTTTGGAACATTTTTGATAATGGGGGTAGCCTAAGAATTACATTGTAATTAATATATGTGTATCTCTATAATAAAGCGCCAAGGAAATAAATAGACGAAAAATCGGAAAAAAATAAACGAAAAATCAAAAAAAAGTCCTGAGACCGTTCTATGGCACTTAGAAAGCTAATTTTTTTTTTTAATCGACAGCTCCAGGTCAGCGGCTTTTAGGAAAATTATAGAGGGTCCAAAATTTTTATACCTTGGGGCTCAAAACGAGCAATGAATCAAATTTTTTTTCCATCATAGACGAAAATAAGACAGAAGACTAAAAATGAAAAAAAAATCCTGAGCCCGTTCTATGGCACTTAGAAAGCTAATTTTTTTTTTTAATCCATAGCTTCAAGTTAGTAGCTTTTAGGAAAATTATAAAATGTTCAAAATTTTCATACCTTGGGACTCAAAACGAGCGATGTATCAAATTTTTCTACCAAAATAGAAGAAAATAAGACAAAGACCAAAAATTACAAAAAAGTCCTGAGGCTGTTCTATGGCATTTAGGAAGTTAATTTTTTTTTTTAATCGACAGCTCCAGGTCGGTAGCATTTAGGAAAAATATAAAAAGCTCAAAATTTTATTAATACCTTAGGGCTCAAAACGAGCAATAAATCAAAGCAATAAATCACATTTTTTTGCCGTTTTTCAATTTTTTAATCGTTTATCAAAAACTAATTATTCTACTGAACTGCTTTAGGTCTCATTTTAAAGAGAATTGAATTTAGAGTATTTCCCTCGCTTACACTGCCCTTCTAGCGATTGAACTTTTTGAGGAGCTATTTTATTTCAATCTTTTAACAAAATAATTTCAATTTTCGTATTATTAGATGAAAAATCAAAAAAAAGTCCTGAGACCGTTCTATGGCACTTAGAAAACTAACTTTTTTTTAAATCGACAGCTCCAGGCCAGTGGCTTTTAAGAAAATTATAAGATGTCCAAAATGTTCATACCTTGGGGCTCAAAACAAAAAGGGAATAGATCAGCGCTAATTTAATAAGATCATTACCAATCACATGAAAACGCAATACTACTGTATTTACCTACGACGTACCGCGCTTCCACCCGCCAGGCAACCGTTGCTGGTTTTTCGTTCATCGTGTATTACTCATAGTGGACAAAGACGAAACATCTTTTGTTAACGATTCTTCTTTTGTTTCCTCTATGGTGTATTATTGGTGTATTTTTAAATTTGAAAAACGACGTTGTAATTTGGAAGTTGTGATAGGCACAAACTGAAGAAATGAGCAAACTAACGTATTTGCAATTCTACGAACAGTATCGTGATAGTGGAAAGAGAAATATAGAGACTGGTCGCAATCATTTTATAAAAAGGGTTCGAGGAGTATGTGTTTTTCGAAAGTGGTCCGAGTTACTCAAAAGTTTTATTAGAAATTGGTGAAGGAAAAATGCCAGAGACTTTGTATGGCGAAGAAAATGGAATCATATTAAATTTCCCCGATTTAAAAATGTTTACTTCACTTGATGAAATGATTGATCACATTTATCTCGATGATGTTCTATCAAATTTTTCTAAAATGTCCAAAGATGTATTTTATCACCAACGAACAAAAACATAAATCAAATAAACAGATTGATAATAGGGAAAAAATTTCTGGAGATGAAATAAATTTATATAGTGCTGATACAACTCTGATTGATGAAAAAGAAACAAATGTAGATTCCACACATTTATGTACTGAAATTTTAAACAAAATGTCAGACCCAGGAGTTCCAAATCACAAAATTACTATAAAAATTGGAGCGATTTGTATCCTCATCAGAAATTTGAATTTCGAAGAAGGTCTGGTGAATGGAAGAAAAGTCGTCATTAAATCTGTTAAAGGTTTCATAATTGAAGTATTTCGTCTGGAAAATGAATGTAAGACGTTTCTAATTCCTAGGATCAGTTTCAAATTTATAGCTGGCGACACTGGCATTTAGATTTTAAGAAGGCAGTTCCCTATCAAGTTAGCCTATGCCATGACCATTAACAAAGCTCCGGGTGAAACATTGGATTTCGCCGCTATTGATTTGAAGGATAATGTCTTCACTCATAGGCAATTGTATGTTGCCTTGAACGAGTGAGAACATCTAAAAATATATGCATTTTGAGCCTTGGTCACGACGAAACTCTCACAAAACGGGGGTTTGGTGGCGGGTCCGGGTGGGGGGTTGGGCCGCGAAGCGGCCAGGGGGAAAACCCCCTAGTATATAAAAAAATCCCTATTTGACTTTTAATTTATGTGGTGTTTAGTTTGTTAGAGTAAGAAAATTGATTTCTTAAAGAGGGCATAATTTTAATTTTATTAGTCATTCACATGTACACAGTAAACTTTTTTTTTTGTTTGTTTGTTTGCACATATATAATACTGAGTTTTTTCATAATTTTTTCTTCGAAGGGGGACCTCTCATTCACGATTAGTTCCGGGCCCTATAAATCCTTAATCTGCTCCTGAGTTTTTCCTTCAACGATATGCTCCCAATGAAAGTAAGGGGCTAGTTCCTTTTTCTCAACAATTTTTACTTTCCCCGAGTTTTCTTGTACACAATTATTTTTGGCTAGGCAAATCTGAGAAGGACTGGGATCTGGAATAAAACAAATCTTAAATTCATGACTTCTAGTTTAATGGATGAATACCTTACCTACTAGGCTATCACACTACCTTCAATGGAGTAATCATAAGAATATTATTTATAAATTTTGAAATGTTGAATAAATTTAACATAAAGATAGAAGTAAAATTTGGAGATTTCACCAACAAAATTTAACTTATGAATGTAATATAATTTTAAAAAAATCTGTTAGATCTTTTATAATGTTATAAATGAGAAAAATATGAAAACAAATCTGAGATTATCATATCTGTAAACTAAAAACCAATTTCTATTAAATTTATTTTCATTTTCACTTAAATAATACGTGTATTTATAATTCAGTCTTAATTTATATAGATAAACATTTTGCAACAATTTGAAATATTTTATAAAAAAAAAATTAATTAACCTATTAACTGATGGCACTGTGCTCGTTATTGTAATCCAAATTACACGTTCAATTGCTAACACCGTAAATTATATTGAAAAATTACAATACTAAAGGATTAGCGCTCAGACCAACATGTATCATATTTCCTATCATTGTAAAAAAATCAAAATTAGAATACACTCGAAATAGATAGGAATATAAATACAGAAAATAAACGCATCTTAGTAGCACTTTATTGAACTATAAACTTCGGTAATTTTGCTTGTTTTACTATTTATATGTTTATTGTGAGTTCATGTGCTTCCTTTACAATTATTTAAAAACGAATATTAGAAATTAAAAAAAAAAAAAATGGCGAATATGTATCTTAAAGTGCACATAATACATAGATTTTTTTCTTAAATTCAAAAAGGAAAATAATTAAATTATTATCTATTTTGTAATTTACATAAAAAGCGTATATTTTTTTAAACATTAAAATATTTTTTAAAAAAATAATTTTTTTACTGTCAGATTGCACATTTTGATGTATATCGATACTTAAATTGAAACTGTTGAACGTTGAACAACATTTTGTATCATACCGGATAATTTCGTGTGTTAGAATGAAAGTTTATCAGCATGAAAAAGTGATACGATTACGATTACAGTTGTTTTATTTGTGTCCATCAATTCTTTTTAATTTTCGTTTGACATTGTTTTTTCTTGTTATTACGATTCGTAAAAATACGATGGAATACGATTATTTAATTAAATTTTTAACTTTGGGAAATTCCGGAGTCGGGAAAACATGTTTTTTACATCAGTATACAGAAGGTAAATTTAATTCCAAGTTTATTTCAACAGTTGGTATAGATTTTAAAGAAAAACGTTTGGTAAGTATATGAAAGTGCACGTTTTTAAATTTTGGTTAACAATATGTTGCAATTTATCAGTGCAAGCACTTGCTTTGGAATAAGTTTATGTATGCTTGCTTTTTTCTGCAATTATTTTATCGTAATATTATTTTTCAGTACGATTTGAATATATTGTAGTAGTGTGTTTTGTTTAAATATTTCATATTTTTAGGTTTATAAGAACCAAGGGAGAAGTCATCGAATACATCTACAAATTTGGGATACAGCTGGACAAGAGAGGTATATTGCTATTTAAGCTACTTTATAAGTGTTACCAATATATTAAAAATAATATTGTTTGTATAATTTTTAAAATGTTTAATATTCTCTTGAGCGTGCACATATGGAAATGGCTTTATATGGCTGGGCATAGTTCATTAAATTAAAAGCTAATCTTAAAATACGTTATTTTTCGCGCTTTTTTGAACTACTAGCCAACATCGAACGTTTCGTTATAGAAATAAAATAAGGGTTCGTTCCTGACAAACAGCTTTTTTTCCAACAATATATCACATGCCCGGAAAATTTTTTTTTTTTTTTCAGAAATGTTGAACTTTCGACGCCCTGGGGCGCTGATTTTAAAGTAAGATACCCAGATGTTCCAAACCAGAGAAATATACGGGGAAGCACATATTTTTAACTTTGTTTAAAATTTTTTTACCTATAATACTCGCGCCGCAAAGGGGGGGGGGACACTTTATTTTTGGCGCTTTTTTGAACTTTTCACCAACTTTGAAAGTTTCGCTAAGGAAATTAAATACGGGTTTGTTCTCGACAAATAGCGATTTTTTCATCAATATGTCATACGTCCGGGGAAAAAAAAAAGTTGTCGAAACTTTCGATCTTTCGCCGCCCCAAGGGTCTAACTATAAAATTGTAAGCTAAGCTATCATATGGTACCCTAAGTTGAAAGGTACTCTTTTTAATGAACAAAGAATCAGACAAATCGGTCCGTATGAACATGATTTATGCGCATTTCATTTTTAATTTTTCTAATTATGTTATCTATTTTGCTTGTAGCCGTTGCCATATAAAACTAATTTCAATTTTAACTAAATTTAATGTAAATTAAAAAAAAAAAGGCAAATAACGAAAAGAGAATTCAGACGACATATCAAAAAACGCGCTATCCCGTAAGAAACAAATTACACAAAGATGTAATTTGTATAATTGTTACTGTACCACACGAGGAAACGAATTAATAATTATAGAAAAATAAAAGCGAAACGTTATTTTGTAAATTTAATGAATTATTTGTAATTGACGCTTTGTTACTCGCTCTTGTATGATTAATTGAAATAACCGGTTAGTGCATACACAGTAAATTGCCTAGTACACTAAAATTCGTAGAAATAAGAGTAGTACACCGAAACAGAATATAGAGATATTGACAATAGAAAATTAATGAGCTTCGTTATAATGCGAAGAATAATCAAACAGTTAACAATGTAAACGAACTCTTATGAAATAAAAAAATGATCTATGCCCATTTTGGAAAGCTTAAAGGAAATGTGATATTTTTTTAAAAGTATAAACTGTATGTAATCTTTTAAAATATGTTAGATTTCGTAGTCTAACCACTAGTTTTTACCGAGATGCGATGGGATTCATTTTGTTGTTTGACTTAACTAATGAAGATTCATTTTTGGATGTGACGAATTGGCTTTTTCAGCTGAAGGTAATTATTTTTATTTTCTTAATGTACTAATATGCTCGTTAAAGTTAAATTCGTATTATCGTAATATCCTATACTGTTTTTAAACAAATGCTAAATTTTTGATTCTAATTATTAATTATAACGAGCCAGCTTTTAAAACTGATAATATATTGTTTAATGTTGGTAAAAGTTTTTGTGTTGCTTTTGTATTATTTTTTTCGCTGCGTTTGCAATTTTATTATTTTTTTTTTTGTTTTACGTTATTTTATGATTATAATCGATCAGTGTTAGTTTTATGTTTTTTCAAAAATTTCTGTAAGCCGTGTACATTCAGAAATTATTTTTAAGATTTGTTGATGAAGCAAACTGTTAGCTGTCAGAGGAAATCACTAAAACAATACCGATGATAGTTGGTCGATTTACATGTATCGGGTAAATATATTTAATTTTTTTGAAATTAGAATTTTGCTGTTTTTGAAAATTATACGGTAATTATGTAGTTCTTAGTTTTAACGTTACTTTATTTTAATTTATAATTACGTACAAAAAACACGCTTGATTGGAAGACGTATTTTCCGAAATCTGAACCGGTAAGTTTGAATAATTTATGTGGGTATTTTATCAGTTGCTTATTTACTAATTTTGTTATTTTGGAGTTCTTGGGAATTTGATGTATCGCGATTTGAATGGTTTTACAGTTTTTTTTACGCCTTTCATTAGCTTTTGTCGAGTTTAATATATATTTAGAGAAAAACAGATATAATCGACGTTGTATATATTTAAAATAGTATATATATTTACTTAGGCCCATGCGTATTGTGAGAACCCGGATATAATTATATGCGGGAACAAAGTTGATATAGAGGAGCAGCGCGTTATAACTTCAGAGCAAGCGAAGGAAATGGCCGAAATGCATAAGTAATTATTTTTAATATATATTGCGTATATTTTTTTATTCGTGTTTTTTATTAACTTTGATTTTATTGTGTTGGCAATTTGTTATAGAAAACAATATCAGATGTGCACGGTAAAATGGTTCGCACATCGAAAATGTTACTAATAGGTTTTAGATATATTTACTATATGTATAAATCATTAATATTTGAAAATTTTGCGAACACATGTACCGAGTATGTACGACATTCGAAATTTTTTTGAATTGTAAGCACATAACATCCGAACTAATAATTCAAAAATTAGAAAAATTATGGATAAAAACAAATAAGCATCATAAATGATGGAAAAAATTGATGCAAATTGTGTGTTATATTTAAACCTAACTTTCTCAGTTACACTTTTCAATATCGAGCGTTATGATTATTTTACATTCTTATTGCACAAATAAAGGCAATGCTTATAACAGTTCTGCATGCGGCGTGCACGTATCAGGACTACATTTAAGATGGCTTGTAATTATTTGTGCGATATACTTTTGGTTGTATAGAATTAATGATTTGCTACTGCCTTCCTCGCGACTATTAAGATTGATTATATTCTTAATAAATTTTAATTGTTAACGGATATCGAATTTTAAACTCTGTTTTTATGATAGTTCGACTGTTTCTACCGCTCAGCTATCGGAACGATGAGTGAAAATAATATTGTGATTCAACTTCTCTTTTTTTTTTTGTACGTAACATTGAAGCGAATGTATTTATGTCTCGTTTACGGCTTTGTCGTTGTTTTTGAATACTGAGAAGTCAATTTTTGTAATAAAATCAAAAAATAGTTCCTTGACAGAAAATTATATTTCAGTTTATATTTGTATATTTAAATTGTTTAATTTATTCATGTATTACGAATGTTAGTGTAAAGTTGTTATGTAGCAATAGTTTCCGTATCATTTTACGAGTTAATTTTTTTGAAATAATTGATTTTCATTATGACGCGAGTAGAGTATACTTATGACTTTTAGCAGCTGCTATCTTATACTGTTTATCGCTCGTTACATAAAATTTAAAATATGTTTAACGACGCTATGCCGTATAAAAACCAACTGTTTCGTTGATGTACGTTGGAAAATTAATACTTTCCGACATTTGTGAAATACCATAGATAAATATTGCCGCAATGGGTGTGACCTTGCGATAATATTTGAAATATTATTACCTCGACGTTTGGGAAATCGGATATTTCTGTTTAAAACAATTTCAACTTTATGCCTTATTTATTTACTATTGTTGTTTAACGCTATCAGTTTTAAATTAAAATTAAAAAGAAATATGTATTTGTGTATGCTTGCGTGTGGGTTGAGTGGTAAGTGAGTGGGTGATCGGCGTGTGTGTGTTCGAGAACAGGTTACAACATTTTTGATTTATTAAAATATGCAATAGAATGTTTTACTTACTTATTAATTAATTTTGTTCGAAATTTTTGTAAACAAAAATTCATTAATGATAAATAATATAATTGTTTTGAAGGACATTTTACAGTTGTAATCGCTAATTATATGATTACTACATGACATATACAAAAGTTTAAACACATCTCGTAATTCATTTAAATGAATTCATGAATTTCTGTGTGTAGGTTTTTTAAAATTATTACTCTATTCGAGTGACTCGTTTCGGTAAGATTAATTTATCGTTAATTCTCAGTATGTTTTTAAAGTTAACTTAAATTACGTTTTAAATTTTAACATTTAAAACTTATATACTTACAATGAATTATGTTGTCTTGCATGCAAAAATTAGATTGCCATATCTGGAAACTTCAGCGGCTACCGGTGTTAATGTTAATCTAGCTGTTGAAACATTGTTGGATATGGTAATGCATCGCGTAGAAGTAGATACGGATCGAACATTGCCGAAATCAAATAATGAAACTAAACGATTAAATGCATGTGATAACAAATCGTATTCTTGTCATTGTTAATTTCCAGGATTATTTTCATACTTCTTAAAGTGTTCATTTTTTCTTACTTCTTTTTTATCAAACAAATGTGAAACAAACATTCCTAAGTTATATGTTTTTTTCTTTTTTCTTTTTCGTCTTTAAATTTTGATTAAGGATTATATCGCATCGCGATGACAGCCGCAATGCTAGCAGAATTGTCTTGGTAATTGCGGGTTGTTTTTAAAATAAAGTGGTCAAATTTGATATAAATGTTGAAATATTTAATTAAAGTAATTATATATCAAAAAAATTTTGTTAATAATATTGGTTACAACTAAATGAGGAATCTTGACAGCTCGTATTATTTGGCAAGTGTAATCACTTCGATTCGGTTGAGCTACACAACTGGTTTGGATTTTGGCGCTAGTAAATTACTAGCAAGCCATCAGTCATTTTATCTTATATTTATTGAAACTGCTAGTGACGTTACTATGCCATTCTGGTAGTACTTAAGTATTGCTGATTGTTAATTTAATTATGTATTAACAATAAAAAAAAGTTTAAAGTAATACAAAACATATTTCAAAAATGAAACATGGGCCTAATAGTCTCATTCAGTTATAAGGTGCAAAAATAGTTCAAAATATATGTACAGTTCTGTACTAATATACGTAAAATAATATGGTATTGTACTGACTTTTTTTCCATGAATTTATAATTTAATTCGCTTGTACATATACAATATAAGTATATAATAAAATTAATGTCACTAATGAAAAAGTACGAATATTATTGTAAATGGTTTTTTCTATTTACTTTCCAGATTCTTGAATATTTATTGTATGTAATATAGAATTTAGTCACACTGAAATAGAATAATACTCAACGAATAGTTCTACATCGAGGTATAATCTTTTAATTTAATTTTATTGTCTTTGTCGTTGTCATTGTCGTTTCTATTGCCATTGCCATTGCCATTTTCAAAAAGAAATTTTGAAATATTTCAGTTTAACCGAATAGTTAGAAGTAATTAAAATGTAAATAAGTTTAACAAGTAGCAATGCTGTATGAGTGCTATTGAAGCAGGCAGTGGAACCCCCCGACTATTACTAAATATCTTCTTTTTTTTTCTTCTTGTGGTTTTATTTTGTACACACTAACTAACTAGACATATTGGTTATCAAGGTTTTTTGCGGTTACAGTAGTAGCAAAAACCTTTTTAATTCTCATTGTTCGCTATATAAAACGTATATCGATGTTTTTATTTTGACGAAATGTTGTTTGTGACATAGATCGAAGTTTTCTTTATTTTTAAAATTATTGAAATGCCTTAGTTATATACGCCAAATATTGTTATTTAAATGTGTTCTTTTGATTTCAAAATATCAATTCAGTTCATATAAATGTCAAGAAGAGACACTACACCAGATCTGTGTTTGGCATATGATGTGAAAAGTTGAAATAATTATGAATATTTAACCGCCTGGTATGAAACCTTTCCCCATGAAAAAAATCAAGCGATAACAGTAAGAAAATATCTGTTTAATTATTTTAGTTTTCCATTAGATATATTGGACGTCGGTGTTTTTGATTCACCGACTAATTCGCACGGTAAATTCCGATTTTGTCGTTATTTGAAATTTTATGAAATGCATTAGTAATATTTGCGGTTTTCAGAAATTAAAAATAAAATTTGCAACAAATACTTCTAAATTAACGTTTCATTGGACACTTAGAAACATATTCCAGGAATATAGAAGTAATTTTTTTTTCTTGATAAAAACACATCTATTAATTTATGTATTGTGTATAAGAGCAAATACGTTTTTTTTTGATAATAAATTTATGAAATTATTAAAAAAAGCTATAAATAAATTATAAGTAAACTTTCATAAAATAATAATAGTATAATCATACAAATATTTTAAGAAGTCAAACTAATAAATTACAAGTGAAACTTGGAGAAATGTTTTTGGTGTAAATTGTTAACACATTTTTGACATTTACGATTTTACTTATACTGGCGCCCACCGCAACTGTCTTTCTGTAGGTACAATGATGTTATCAACATCGTGTTTTCGAATTGATGCTGATACCTGAGTGGAATGTCCACTATTTCTTTTATTTATTCCATACTTTTGTAAAACAGTTTTCCTATGGACCGCTTGAATTTAAAAGTGTTCATTTCGTGTTTAATTTTTGGCAAAAAAATTTGCATTATTTATCGCAACATCAATTAGTCGAAATATACTTGGCATGTACTAATTTTTTTTATGTAAGTTATTCAATAATAAGAAATATTTAAATCGAGTCGACCCATACAACCCATGTATTTATTATAATAAAAAATCATATTTGGTTAATTGATTTCAATTCGAGCTTTTTGGGTTGCTAAGTACTTTCTTGTTTTCTTTAAAGGTTGCATTCCATATTCTCTGGGTAAAGACAAAACATTGTTGTCATGCCAATAGTCAGCATGAGGGAAGTGTCTCCGAGCGCCGATGAAACACTTCCCCCACTATGCCGCTCTTCTGCTTTGCGCGCTGACGCGGCCGTCCGAAGCGCAAAATTACACTTTTTTCGGCACCGTTTTTGAACTATGTAACTTGCAATTAAATTTTTTTCATGAAAAATCGGTTGTGGAACAACTCTTTCAGAATAAAATCCTTTTTGAATTTTTGCTCTAGAACTATTATTAACAAACCGGGGGCCGGATTTCGGCGACCTCTGCTTTAACATTATTGCTAATTCTGCAAAAATTTGTGAATATCAAAAAGCCAAATTTTTATGGTAGTTAGGCCTCTCAAATACCTAAAATTTAAATAAAGAAAAAGTTCGATACTATAATTAATATCTTGGCCTTTTTTTAAATAGCCGCCTCACATTCCATGAGTACATTAATTTTCTCTATAAATCCTGTCTTAAAAGACTTAATCTCCTTAAATCTCTCTCTCCCCTCATATGGGGAGGTGATCCGTTTATCCTTCTAATTTTTTTCAAAGCCATCATCCGGTCCAAGCTCGACTATTGCTCCTTTATATACGGTAATTCCTCCAAGTCTCTTCTCTCCAAACTCGACGCGATCCAGAACTCTTGCCTCCGTTTGTGCATTGGAGCCTTGAAATCCTCCTCCATTCCCGCAGTTCTATCAGAGTCGGTTACCCAACCACTGCTTATTCGCCGTTCTCAGCTTGGGTATCGCTTCTTAATTAAACGGCTTCCCATCTCCTCGTCCAAACTTATTTCCTCCTATCTATATATCAAAAACTGCTGGCGTTTTTCTCTTCATAAAATCCCAATCCTGTCGCTCATTGCTACCCGTCTTTCTAATTTTTCTCCTCTTGTCCTTTCCTACAACACTCTCGCGTACTTCCTTCATGACTTCAATACCCTATGGTAGCCTATCAAATTTTCCTCTCTCCTACTTCGAGCCAATTCCTCCTCTAACGGTGCAGTTAACAATGAATTCTTTTCCTGCTCATGTATTGATCTTTACTGATGGTTCCAAGAGCGAAGACAGCGTGGGTGGTGCGTTTACTGCTCCGTCGCTTCGACATTCTGAGTCCTTCCGGCTTCCTTCCTTTTGCTCTATTTTTTCTGCCGAGTCGATGGCCATCCTTCAGGCTATCTCTTATATTTCCTCTTTAAGCGATCTTTCCCAATTCCTCATTATTTCGGACTCTAAGGGCGTCCTTCAAGCCCTATCTTCTCCTCCTTCACATTCCTCTGATAATATTATTATCTTAATTCGTTCTCTTACCTCCACTCTGCAGTCATCCCGTTCTATTTTCATTGATTTTTTATGGGTCCCCAGTCATCCCGGAATTGATGGCAATGATGCAGCCGATTCTTTGGCTCGTTCTGCTGGTCGCCTTGATTCATTCCTCAATCATTTCCCTTCTTCAGATATCCTTTCCTTATCTACCTCCAATCATGCCAGACTTTGGCAGGATATTTATCCCTCCCTATTTTCTAATCGTCATTCTCATTACCGTTTCATTCAGCCAATTCCTCGTTCCCTGTCTTGGTTCCATTCTATTCCTTTCAGTCGTCGCTCTTCTATTGTCTCCCTAATTCGTCTCCGTATCAATCATTTTCTCCTCCCCTCCTCTCGCTTTCGATTTGCTCTATCGCCTTCTCCTGATTGTTCTCTTCACGATTGTGATCCTCCTCGTACATGTGATGCTGATCACATTTTCTTCGAGTGTCCTGCTCTTTTTAATAATCACTCCCTTTTATACAGTCAGCTTTTGTCATTAGGTCTCCCTACTCCCTATAACTCTAGACTTTATCCTCTCCTTTCCTTCATCTTCTGTGATGTCCGCATTGCTGTCCTTTGTTGCGTCCATTTCTGACCGCTTAGTTGTTTAATTTTGTAGCTTAGTTTTCTTGTTGTTGGGTCAATGCCGCTGGCGCGCCCACAAAAAAAGAAAATTGAAAGCTACGTAGTTAATTTTTCAAAATTCGTTATTTTTGCAGTTTTTATTTTTTTGTTTACAGAAACTTACAAACCGGTTTAAATTAAACAAAAATACATTTATTCGAATTTTAAAGATCTATAACGAGATTTTTTTTTGTATTAGTTACTTTTTTTATAATGGAAAAAGTCGAAAATCCGGTTTTCGCAAACATTTGTGAACTGGTTTTTATGGGAATATAAAATTTGGTGTCCATTCAATAACAGTTTTATTCCTAACATTTTTTTACATAGCATTGCGGTAAAAGCACTTTTATCAACTGACTTTTTGTATTTTTTACTAATTTGATTGGACTAAAAGTCTAATTTTAGTAATAATTTGTAAATTGCCCACTGAAGTTTGGAAAAAAATTCGCTCAATAGAAAAACAACAGTTTCAACATTTCCTTCCAGTATTATATGTATCTAACAAAAATTTTATTTTAGGTTTCAAAGAGATTGTTTCCACCTTCACATTATTCATTTCAGAATTATTTAAGATTTGCATCTTTCATTAGATTTTCGCTTATTTAAAATTTCAGGAGAGGCCATCATTTTCAGTTTTAATTTCTTAAATTTTAAACCTTAGAATTCGTCCATTACCGTTGATAAAATTCAATATGCCATCAATCAAATGAAATAATCGTCTCGAGATCGGATGGAATTCACTCCCTTATGATTTAACATGCACTGCAATTAGCGATTTATTTCTTTCTAAAATATTTAACTCAGACTGGATATCTCACTCATTCTTAGATCAGTGAAAAATTTCGGAGGTTATTTTAGTTCCTAAATCAAACAAGAAACTTCTTGCCATGAACTGCAACAAAGGCGAGAGGCACGGAAAGTTGGGATAGGAAGTTAGTGGAATTGAGATAAGCGAATAATTTCTTTATATTTATTTCATTGTTGCTTAAGAGTTCTTTCAAGGTAGACGGAAGGAAAAATGTGGCGCGAATGTGATTATATTTGCGGAAATCTAATAGAATATGTTGGACGGAGAGAAGGAAAGAACAGGTTTCACATATTGGTGGTAAGGAATTGTTCAGGAAGAATTGGTGGGTAATCCGTGTGTGGACAGTGCTACTTCCTCCTTTCTGCTTGGTCGGAATCACGATTGCCATAAGTATGTGTCCTCTTTGATGGAACCAAGTTTATTCGACGTAGTCACGAGTGGAAACATTTCTTTAATAGGCTGCTAGTTATTTCATGAACAGCGTCGTTGGCAGGTATTCGGTTGTTCGCTACAGGAAAGCTTATGCTGTTTTTTTCGCGGCGCGGTCTGCAGAATACCTTTGTGTCCTGGTATCCAGGCAAATATGATCTTGAAGTCTACAATAGTTATTGTAAATAATATTTCTTTAGTTATCGAGTGTTACGACTTATCGTAGGACTTTAGTAGACATGTTAAAGCATTTAAAGAGTGCAGATCAGGCAGTTTTGTTTGGACTGTACACAGATTTAAACTGCCAGTTTGATTGCAAATAATTCGGCAGAGAGCGTTTGTTTAGGTTTGGATGTTTTGCAAGAAACCGTCGACAAGCTCTTTCATGATCTAAATACAACGGATTAAAGAATATATATATATATATATATATATATATATATATATATATATATATATATATATAATTTAATTTTATTAAC
Source organism: Icerya purchasi (assembly GCA_039619475.1). NCBI lineage: Eukaryota > Metazoa > Arthropoda > Insecta > Hemiptera > Monophlebidae > Icerya > Icerya purchasi. The sequence continues at coordinate 290,063,986 of CM077115.1, read as the reverse complement.
GGAGCGTGCGAAGTATTTTTTATAGCACGATTTATAAGTTTCAGTATTGCGGTATTTAGAATTTTTAAACGTTTTAAATGACATTAAGTAATACCTCTTTTAAAAAATAATTCCATATGAGATAACTGGTTGATATAAAGCCAAACCAAGTAAATTTTATGTAAGTGGTGATGCGGAAAATATTGTAATAAGTAATAAGATAAAAAATTTAGCTTTCTTAATTTATCAGAATATGACAGGTGCAAATTCTAACTTAATTTATTGTAGAATTTTATAAATTTCATGATCTTTGGCAATTTTGAGGCTCACATTGATAAATTGAAAATTAGCCTATTACGGTTTAATCAGTCAATTATTTTATAAATTCCAGATTGAGCAAAATTATATAGAATATCCAAAGAACGAAAATTAATTAGTAAAATGTCATCAGCATATATTAATAATTTATCTGGAATGTTCAAGTTCATAATTTGTTAACATAAATCAGAAATAGAAAAGCACTAAAATGCATCGCTGTGGCACTCCAAAATCTTGGGTATAATAATGACAATAACAATAATTTATAATGTTTTTTGAATTCATGTAGAAACCAGCACTAAACTTGCAGCATTGCGTTACATACTACTTCATTATTGAAAGTTTCGATCATGATTATGCGAATAGAATAAACTATTCCAATTTAAATAAATACTGCAATTATGAACGAATTCGAGAAAAAAATGATGGATGGAAGAATTCATTAACGCAATAATACAAAGTATAATATTCATATACTCTTCCTTAATAATTGATGCATTATTTTAAGGAATTTAATTGAAGTCATTAATATCCAATAAGAAGTAGGAGCTCAAAACGTCAGTTTTTGAAAATGGAAGATAGGAATGGATAAAACGACACGAGCGAAAGCCGCTTAATAGGGAGGAATTGATACCTAAATAAGATCTGTCACTAGCAGGGGAGCTGTATTTGAGCCAGCTAGAATTGCCGAAATTGGGGAAGATTTGAGCACGTCAAAAGAGAGCTGAAAATAAGAATTTTGAATTGTATTTGATTTTAAAAAAACTTCATCACTATAAATCAACGGAGCAGTAGTCAAATTTGAAGCGGACGATGGAATTACGCAAGATAATATGGATGCATAGATCGTCATATCTTATTTAGTGTTGGAGATGTAGATCTTCGACAAGTTTAACTTTTTAATAGCAGGAAAGGAAAGGTATTCGATATGTTTGAGAAAAAACAAACAACTGTAGAGGAACATATTAAAAGATAATAGAAGTAATTAACCCGAAGAAAAAAAAAGCGTTGTTTGTGGATAAATCAACAGAAGCAGAATTATAAAAGGGTGAAGCGTAAAAACAATACAAGAGCACACAGAAAGATTAATTGAGTGGAGGGAGTGTTCCGATGAGTAATAAATTAAATGCTTTATTGGAAGGTACATTACTTTATGGAAAGAAGAAAAAAGCGGGATGGCATGGGAAAAACATGAAGGAATTCATGAGAAACAACAATAAAGCGTGTATATTGTAAAAAAGCAGGACTGAAGGCGAAACCTTGAAGAAGCTGCAGGGAACTTTTGTTTCAGTGGAATTGTGCATATGTATACAAAATGCGGGTGTGCAGAGGGGTGGTTTCATGTCGGTATATGTGTGTATATATAGAGTATAGTTATATGTATATAGATCGTTAGTATATCTGATAAGCACGGCGATTAATAGTGTAACGTTGATAACCGTGTACCGAATACTATCTGCGATAGCTTAATATTTGGTGGAATGTGACCAATTCACTCCCTCTCTACCGTCATTTAACTTCTAATGTCGTCTCCATTTCAATTTTATAAAAAAAGTAGCGCAGATAATACAGCTTAAGAATTTTTCACAACACCCGGTAGTGTGTTTTTTAGACTAGCGATTAAGGTGGGAGATTACGAATTAAATACGTACAATATCTCGTTTTCATCAACTATGCTAAAAAGAGTGAACAAGTGTAATAGAGGATTTAGCATTTTCTGTAATAATAGTTTTCGATTCTCCTCTCAAATATGACTTCTCTAATTCAGTATCGCAGTAAACAAAATTGTAAGAATTATAGTATTATTAAAAAATGGACTGATAATATAGACAGCATATTAAATGTAAATAATACACTCCAAATTAATACAGAATTATTTCATGTGTTATACTTAAACATAAGAACTGTGAGACGTAACTGGGATCAATTTATATCGTATATTCACAGGTCATCTTTAAGTGTAATCGTATTAACTGAAATTAATATAAGTAACGATGAATTAAATTTATATAATATAACTGGATTCACGAATATTGGATTACAAAGATCAATTGGGTATAATGGAGGAATACTTGTGTTTATAAATAATAAGTTTAGATGGCACATTCGGGAAGTTAATAATAGGCCAAGTATGGACCTGGTGATGATAGTTATAGATATCTGCGAAAACAATCCCTTACACTTAATTGCTGTATACAGATCACCGAGCAAAAACGTAGGCGAATTTATAAACAAAACTGCTTCACTCCTAAAAAAGTTAAATAACAAAGATAATTTCCTGATTTGCGGTGACTTTAATATAGATTTATTTCTTCATAATGCTCAAGTTGAGAATTTCTTAAACGTAATTTATGGGGCAGGAGGAGTACAGTTAATAAATGGAATTACGAGAGAAGAAGAGCGGATAGATAGAAGTACTCAATCATGTATAGATAACATTTTTGTTAAGTGTAATACAAATGAAATTACTTCGGGAATTATTAATTCGAAAATATCGGACCATTATATCATCTGCTGTGCGTTTAGTATTTCAAATCGTAATTGTCAACGTACTAAGAACTATTTGAAATATGTTTTTGATAACAAAAGGTTGCAGAACATGATAATTAATTATAACTGGAAGGAGGTAAGTATTTCCACAACGGCAGGAAATATGTATGAAAAGATACATTCAGTTTTTAAGGGATTTTACAAAGAATGCAAATTGGAAGTACGTGAGAGTAAGAGGGTGAATAAATATAGTCCTAAAAATGAATGGATGAGTCATAAAATACTTAATTTTATGAAAATCAGAGATCAATATTTTAAACTTAGTGAAAGAAATAGAACCAATATTCGATACAAAAAATTTGTTCAGAAAATATCGAAATATAGTTGCAACTGAAATAAGGAATGCGAAACAGAAGTTTTACTAAAGTCAAATATTGAAGGCAAATAATGACAGTAAAAAAGTATGGAATGTAATTAAAAATCTCGTTAATAAAAAAAAATAAAACAACAATAGATGATTTCATTGTAAAACATTTTGAAAATACTGCAATAGTAACTGAACAATTTAGTGAATACCTTATGCGTTCGTGGAACAACATAGGCACAAATGTCGCATTCAGTAATTGAATACGAATTCTGATAATTTCATTTTGTCTTCCTTTTATATTCCGCCTGCAAAAATAAATCTCAAATAGAAGTAATAATTAACGATCTAAAAGTTTATAAGGCACTTGGATGGGATGAAATTAGGGTTCATGATATTAAACATAACTCAAACATCTTTATTCCTATTTTGACTAACATGGTCAACTATTCAATAAAGGAAGCTAACACTCCGGATGGGCTTACAAGAGGTATTGTTAGACCGATATATAAAAAAGGAGTGAAAAATCAATTTGAAAACTACCGTCCAATAACAATAACATTGGTAATAGCTAAAATTGTTGAACACTATATTGAAAGAAATTATGTGGAAAAAAACAACCTACTCTATGAAAATCAACACGGTTTTAGAGAAAAAAGGATCCACGATAACGTTATTGAGAACGATTGTAAATGAGATAAATACAGGACTATCGATGGGGCACCAATTTTTAATTACATTTATTGACCTATCCAAAGCGTTTGATCTAGTTGACCATGAATTATTGATCAAAGACCTAGAAAATCTGGGTATTAAAAATAATCAACTTAAGTGGTTTAAGAATTATATAACAAATAGGAAAAATATGGTTAAAATCGCAGGGAACAAAAGTAATGAAAAAACTATTTAATACGGTGTAGGACAGGGTATCATATTGGCCCCTATCCTTTTACTTATTTACACCAACACGTTACACAAGCATATTAAAAATGCAAAGGTTTACGTCTTTGCTGATGATATTGCTTTATTAATGGAGCACAACAATTTAGAGATCGCGGAAAAATTATTACGAGATGATGTTGATAATTTGAGTAAATGGACACATGATAGGAGATTATGTATAAATATAAACAAATCAAAAGTATTACACATTCGGAACAATTCTAAACATAAGATACGTGACCCGCGAATTGTCCTTCATAATAACGATTGCCTTCATGAGTTTCATAAAAATATCAATACACATCTATGTTTCTGTCCACCGTTATGGAACGTAAATGACTTTAAATATTTAGGTATATATATTGATAAATCTTAGAACAGGAAAAAACACATTCAAAGTTTAAACTCAAAAATAAGACAGACAATTCCAGCTTTATATAAAATAAAGCAGGTACTAGCACATCGAACACTATGTATATATTATAATTCAATAATAATGTCTAGAATTTTATAAGGAATTCAAATATATTATGCGAGGTTAAGAAAACAGAAACAAACAAAATAAGTAAAATACAGAAGAGGTGTTTGAAACTTACACTCCTACTGGAAGAAAAACCACTTGGGGACAACATGGTGGAAGGAAAACGATGAAATGTCCCCCAAGATGTATTATTTCTATTATAGATTACTAGAATTTAATGTTAAAAATATAAAATTACCATCCAAGAAAAAAAATTCGGATAACAAGAAACCATGGTAATACATATTACATCTATCCCCGCGGTGTAAATCTACGAATATTGATAACACTGATGATTCAGTTTTAATTAATTTAAATAAGTACAATCCCTAATCATATACTAGAGGGGGAAAAAAATTGGTGCGTGGAAAAAGGAGATGCAAGAATGGTTGAAGGAATGGTGCAAAGATTGAAGATCAAGTTACGATATCTCGCTACTCTTTAATGCTTCTTTATTTATGAATTTTGGTTTTGACTTTATCGTGTCCATTCTGGTTTTTAAGTTTCTATCATAGGATCATGTTTTTCGATCTGGAAATATTAAGCTGTCTGCACGTATCGGTTTACAGATGCATATTACGCGATATGTTATGTATTGCAATATGTACATATACTCTTAATTAAATATGTTAGGTTTATTAGTATTGTAATTTATGAAATAAGTTAAAATAGTTGTAATTTTTGTAATTTGTATCTTTGTTTAATAAACGTTAATAAGAGTGTTGGGCATTCACACAACGGGTATTTTTGCTCTGTGAGACCCACAGCTTATTTTTAAAATAAAAAAGATCTGCGATAGATTATATTTTCCTCGTTGGAATGATGTTTTACTTCTCTACCACTCCCTCCAATCTTGCATTAGCCCTCTTATATTTTGCATTCACATATATATTCGTATAATGCTTGTAGCGAAATAACTGAGACTGAATTTTGCACAAGTCGACAGCGTTACTTATCAGCCGGAAAATATCTCAGGATGACATTTCATTAGCTATTCATAAAGACTGTCGAGCATCGTTAAAAACTCGTTGTTGTGTATGGTGCATGCGTCGTACATCTCTCCAAAAGAGTTCTAAGCAATTTTTACTTTAAAAAACGGGGAAAAAGTACTAACGAAATAATTTCTGTTCTGAATCGACATCATAAACGAGAATATCCTTTTAAAAGTATGCGTCATTAATGGCTAGACAAGCATCTTCGAAAATTCGTTAGCTGGTAGCGAGTTGAAAAACAGTTGCGTCGCTGTTATAATTTTTTTCATTCGTTAGTAATGAGGCGCAAGGTTTATAGACTGTGCGTTGGATGAGGGTATCAATTTTTCTCTTTGCTAGTACGTATGAAGATGCACATTATCTTTTCCTAATCTCTGAAATAATAAAAATAAAATAGTAAAATAAAAATACCACAATAGACTTTTGTATATAGCTCAGTATAAGCATACACAAAACGGTATTGTCGACGTGTGCGCAAACACTGGCGTACACGTGCATGTGTAGCGGTCAGGTGCTGTCAACATATACATGTAATTACAACGCATGGGAATGCACACGTCGGGATCTCCTCGTAGTGTGCGGAAACAAAGATTTGGCTAATTTTCAGCAGTGGAACTGTTTACTTCTACTACATTTGAAAAAAGGGTGGTTGATATTTGACGTTGTACTGTGTAAACGGAAGAAAGGGTTGGGCTATTTTTTTGGTTCTCCATTAGCATACTTAGGCTACAGTTTGAAAATTTTACATCAGATATTTGAACTTGTACAGCAGAAAGAGGTGGTTGTTGGGTTCACTTTTTTTGTGAAGCTGGTACTCGCATTTGTCATACGGTAGGGGTGAAAGGTTAATTTTCGCTATAGTTAAGTTACCTTTTCGAAAAAAACGATATTGGGTTACTAAAGTCAGACAGCGTGAAAGGAAGAGAGGTTGGGGTTATTTTTCAATCGGTAAATGCTCGGATTATTGAAGTTATAAACTTAAGAGGGAATGGGTTGGTGTTAATTTTTTATACTGGAATATTAGGCGACATTTGGAAAAATACGAGGTGGGACAATGGTATTCGTTGAATTGTTTCATAGCGCGACTTGTGGCAACACTGCCATGGTGCTCGCAGTCTCGTCGGAAGGAGGGGAAATTTCTGAGTCAGTATATCCATAACGGTAGCACACGTATGTATATCTCGCGTTCTGTGGTCGTTTAAACAAAGTAAGATTTTTACACGTGTAGTGAAAATCTGCGATGTAAATACCGAGCGACGTGATCAAATTCTTGGTCAAATGCGGAGTAAAACCGTCATCGGAAATCCTCGTACAGTTACTAAAGCATGTTTAAGGAAGACGCTATGAAACAACAGGCCGTTTTCAAGTGGGCTAAGCGGTTTAAAGACGGCCGTGAATCAGTCGAAGGCGGCGGTCCGTCTCAAAAACGGCGGCAAATGTTGAACGTGTGCGCATGCGTGCGTGCTCCAAGACCGTCGAGTGAGTTGTCGAATGTTAAAAGAAGAGTTAAACATCCAGCGCGAGACCATTCGGCAGATTTTAAATGACGATCTAGAGGTGCGCAAACTGTGCGCCACGATGGTGTTTCAAAACTGATCACAGCTGAGCAAAAAGAGCTCCGGAGATCCATCTGTCTGGACGTGATTGATCGAACTGACGCTGAAGGAAACCAGTGGATGTCATCCGTTATCACGGGGGACGAGTTTTGGGTGTTCGAATATGGCCCTGAGATCAAGAGATAAGCATGCAGTGGGTGGAGAAGGGCGGGGAGCGCCCGAAAAAAGTTCACATGTCCAAATCAATAGTCAAGAGACTGATCGCTTTCTTTGATATCAACGGCGTTGTTCATCACGAATACGTTCCCGCAGGCCAGACTGTCAATGCAGCATTCTACATCGAAGTTTTGAAACGGTTACGAACCCGCGTGTACTGCGAACGATCCGAATTGGCCTAAAAGGGTCGGGTGCTGCATCACGACAACGCTCCAACGCACTCGTCCTTCGCAGTACGCCTGTTTTTGACGCTCCACAGCATCCCCCACGCTCCCGCACCCTCCCCTACAGCCTGGACCTGGCTCCGTGCGACTTTCATTTGTTCCCTTAACTCAAAAGTAACTTGAAAGGAAACCGATATGACGACATTACGAAAGTCCAAAGTGTCAGACCTATCTTCGGAGGGGTTTACGAGGTGCTTCTAAAAATGGGTTGAACGTTGGCGCCGGTGAGCTGACCTCGGAGGAGACTAATGTGAAGGTGTTTAGAATAAGTTTCCCTCTCACCCTATTACGAATATACAATTGTCACACCTGGTAGATGTTAAATTTATTTGAGTAGGAGAAGAAGAGGTTGGGTTTTTTTTCGGGGATGGTATACTTGGGTTAATTTTTGGAATCCGCAGTATAGCTTTGCGAATACTCGCGTGCATACGAAATATTAGCATGACAGCAACGAGAATGTACGAAGAAATAAGGGTAGGCGTGGGACATTTAAAATCAACCAGTACGACTGATACGATATATTAAAAGTACAAAAAATGGGAAGGTATCAGTGTCGTTGTGATAAGCTGTTAAAATGTTCGACGAACTATCAATTATCGGAGCGACCTGAGTGAACTAAATTTAGCGGCGATATGGAAAAAGGAGTAAAAACGGAATAATCGCGTTAATGGTCGCGTGGAAGACAATGACTAGCTCTCATTCACCGTATGTATGCAAATACTATCGATGTACAGGATCGGCTGCATTTATAACGAAAATTAAACATAATCGGCCTTATTTGTCGTGCACATACTCGTATTTGCATTGTGCATAGAACATTATCGTGCGCGCATCAAAAATAATGGACGAATAGGTCCAGCAACAATTTGCCCGTGTAAAATAAAGAAAAGAAGAAATCGAAATATCAATAATGGTTTTATTTGATTGGCTTTACTAATTTTTTGACAACTACCAATTAAGAGGTAAACCAAAGCAGAATGTAGACATTTTTTAAATTCATTCGGTATCCGAAAAATAGCCTTTAATTTATTTAGAGCTCTATTTAAAATAATCACGTAAAAACAAGACAAAACAAAACAGACAAAAAAGACATCATTTCTGAACGCTTCAGCTATACACTGTGTCCTGCAGTTTTCCACATCGCGGTATATTATTCGCATCGAATTATAATAAGGGCAGCAGCGACAGCTATGATGTGCGAGTGCTACGCGACTAATGCAAGCAGTAATTTGTTGGGATTACATGAACGAGAACACTTGGCGGACACATGATGCACAGGCATGAAGGTAGAAAAGGTAGAACGACAGAGTAGGCAGAAAGAGAAGAGGTTTAAGCGAAAGGTATGTTGCGACAATAATCATATTTTAATAGAACGAAGGAGATGATATGGCGCCGAAGTCGGTCGCAAAATTTCGGCAACGGTTAAAAGCGCCTTATCTGTTCTAATCTGAATCACGTAAGTCATTAGCAACAGCTTCTACCGAAAGTGTCTGTTAATACTTTACTAACGGATCCTATCTCGTTTTTGGTAGCATTTATGTACGCTACTACACTTCAGCAAATAGCCCATGTTCGGTAACGAACTTTACTGCCTGACAATATGGTGCAGTGCGAACATTAACGACGTAACGGCATCGGACTGCTGGAACAATTCAGATTCAGCTTTCCCACTTTCATTTCTGGTCACTGTTTCTCCGAAGAGATACCCCACCCCCGTATTTTTTATCTGCAATACTGTTCGAAATTGTACTTTCAAACTTTACTAGTTATCAGCCTCTCCTCGGCGCTGGACTCTTAACAGGGTAAGGCGGAAATCTAAAATTACTATTACGACCGTGTCCAAAAGTTCTTTTTCTTTGTGTCTAATGAAAAATACGAAAAGATCAAGCAGGACTTTGTCACTGACACCAGGCAGAAAATTAACGAAATGAAAAAAGGTATTCTTTCGATTCATCTTCCTTCGTGGCATTACGTTTTATATGATCTTCCGATTAATTTTTTTTAAAAAATGTTATATAATTTTCTATTTCCTCTTTTTTTTTTTTAAATGTGGAACATACTAATAGAAATTACCGAACAAATAAAAATCATTACTTGATTACGAAAAGCGCTGGGCTGTAGTGGTAATAAACGAACAATTCTTATTTATATTTATAAGTATGCCATTTTTACGCCGAGGGTTATTTGAAAAAATGCGTGACATTTTTGTATCGATGATGTGTAAGGTTGAAAAATGATATAGGTCAATTAAAACCGATTTTTCAATAAGAATTTCGGAGATTCAGAGAGTATCCCTATGGGGAGATTAGAAGAATGTATTAATGACAATGCCATTCTTACGTCAAAAATGCGTTAGAAAAACTGTTTTTTTTTTTTTGTTTTTTGTTTTTATTTTTATTTTTTTTTTTTGACTCGTGAACCAGGGACCTCATCCAAAAACAATAGGAAGAAGTAACTAATTAAAACTTAATTCGATCGGAAATGACAGAAATAAAGGAACCAATGACAGGAACAACAGATACTGTAGGAAGCACAGTAGGAAGCAGGAAGCCTTGACTTTAAAAGGAGTAAATAAAGGGAAGAGTGTCTTGCTGAAAGAGCGGAACATTCAAAGAAAATATGATTAGCATCACAGATAAATGTTTCATTAGGAGGTAGGGGACAATACGGAGAGGAAACCAAAGAGAGACGATAACGGGAAGAGGGCAATAGAGTGTGATTGAAGCATAGGCGAATAATGGGGACAATAATAGAACGTGGAAAAACTGTTGAAAAATGAGTAAACTGTAAATGATTATTATTGTTTAAGAATGATGTAGTCAACTGAAATTTACTCTTTTACAAGTATTTTAAAAAAATGATCATTTGGTGGTTTACGCGTCATAGCGCGTTCTGAAGGATCGAATTTTTAATATATATATATATGTATCATATATTCCGGTACATAAAGCGATTTCTCTAAAACGGCTCTATCGATTTTTATGAAGTTGATGGATTAGGTAGAGTCGGAGTTTAGAAATTAATTTGGTTACTGTCTTCTTTAAAAAGAGGTGAACAGTGCCGGACTTTTGAGCAACTGTATTTAGCATCCAGGACCGTAGCCAGGAATTCATTGGGGGGGGGGGCATTCCGAACAATACGCAATACGTAACAAAAAATAACATGATATTACATTTTTTATATTTTTTATTTAATTATTTCTATAAATATAATAATAAGATACAAAATATTTCCTAACACAGTTCATAACCGGTCATGAAGATTTTCAGACGTACCTTAAAAGATTCAAAGTAACAAACAATGATAACTGCAAAGTATGTGAAATTAAAATAGATACACCGGACCATACTGTGTTTAGAATGTTCAGCATTTAAACAAGTACGAAGTAACTATTCGGGACAAGCAATGCATTTGAAAACTGCTTCAGAGACCGAAACCGTAATACTCGAAATACTATTAACCGTATTAATATAATAATGAAGCAAAAAAGTCTCCTCCTGTCTTAATAAATGAGTTGAAACAGGAAGTTAAGAAAAGTACAGAAAAACCGACAGGTAAAACGCTCTCCTCTGTATTTTCTGTTATTTATAATTAATAGGAAAGGAAAAAATAAAATCCAAAACATTTTGGGGGGGGGGGCTTAAACACCTCTCTGCCTACGGCCACGTTAGCATCTATTAAAAATTAACTTATTTACTATGGTAAATATTGAAAAGTTGTTTATAATGAAATATATTTATATATTTGCAAGACGATTTAAAATTATACGTTGATTAAAACAGAAACTGGTGTCGAAAGTTATATGCAGAGATGTTAACTTTAATAATAAAATTAAAGTTGAAATTTTTGGTAGAAACCGCGTCGTTATTAAAAATAACTGACGTTTTGAATCCTTATATACACAGTCCATCGTCAGAAACTAAATTAAAACTAACTCGGTTGTTTCTGCTGACTTTGACTTATCAAATTATATACCTTTTTTTCTTCGACTGGAATTGGAAGGATTACTGTCATTGGTTTCAACGTCGATTACTCGTGGATTCTTCTTAGCAAGTGGGCCATTAATTGATAAAAATTCCATTATATATCATTTTCCAAAAAATTCCAGTTCTGTTCAAAACTTTCCATTGTGATTTGAACATTCCGAAGTAAAAACAGAGTCTATTAATGAGTTCGAGAACTATCGAAAGCTTTTGAACAATTGTGTTTTTGGTAAAATAATAAAGAATACCATCAGGCCTGCAGAATTAATATGTAGTCTATTCTAGATAAAGCGAAGTTTACTAAGTTGGTTGAAAAGTGTAATTTTAAAGACTGAACAATATTTAGTGAACAGTCATGCTGCATTCAATAAAAATTTAGATAATAGAGAAACCAGAAGATATAAAAGGGTACGGATTTCTATAGTTTTATGGAGTATTATAATTGCGTAACTGGAGTATGCAGTAAATTAAATGATAATTATAAGGTATTTTATAATTTACAAAGCTTAAAGCGCACATTGTACACTCTGGAACAGGGTAAAATTGTGCTAAGTGGCAATGACGGTGAACAATACGTGGTAATAATATAGAAACTATAGTATATAGAGAGTCTAAACATAACGTAAAAATTTTATACGCTTTTAGCTGATTTAACCGGTATTGTAATAGTATTATCGCAACTCAAACAAAAAAAAAAAAATTCTAAAATTAAAGAGAATTTTTATAAAAATACTTACAGAAAGAATCAAAATCAAATTCTTGCAACTTTTTATGGCTTTAGTGAAAACAGAAGTGTTAAAATAAAAAAAGCACGTTATGATAAAAAATAAATTTCAACACTTATTAACAATTATATATATTTTGAAAGTAATGTTTCAATTTCCACTCATTTTTCCACTACTAACCCGATTCCAAATTTGACGTAAGAAATTAATTTCACTGTTAAAGATTAACTTTTTTTTTATTATTTTTTTATTTTACTTATAAAAATATAATGTGGTCAACGGTGGAAATCATCCAATTAAGTTTTGGATTGCTCCACTCCACATTGTACAATCGTTAATCTTTATCTTAAAATACTGTAATACTAATATAAATTAATATTAGACTTCCTGTATTCCAATTCATTTTTGACCAATTTATTGAAAATATTCATTTTTTCCCGTACCAATTCACTCAAGATTATGTGCTGTACACTGTTCTGCTAGTTGCATCTAATGCAATTGTCGATTTCTGCTATATTAAATCTTTTGAGATAGATTTTGAAATTTCCATTTCCTGATATAAACTGTACATTGTAAAAGTTTGGAGTATAAGGCGTGTTATTTTTTAGCCTCTCCTTAATGGTTGGAAAAAAACTTTTCGTTATTCCGTCATGACACTTATCTACACCGTTTCAAACTTTTCTATATTATATTGTTCACTGATAAATTTTTTGAATTTTCTAGCTGTTAAAATTTTATTCTCTACTATATAAATCTATTATTTGTATATGTGTTGATATTTTCGAAAGTTTGTTCTACCTTTAATTCCTTTTTGACTGCAAATACTGTGATATGTTTTTCTATTTCTAAGTATAAAGGTAATATTCCAGCTGTAACTAATGCATTTGTATTAATTTATTGTTTTGTAAGCTTTGATTATGATATTCTGTGTATGCTCGCTGAAAATTTTTTTAAAATTTATTGAACTTTAGCATATCCTTGTAAATAATACTACCGTATAATAGATTTGATAATATATATCACTGTTTTATATAATATGGAATAATAAAATTACGAAATTTAGTAATATATTCACAAAGCTGTTTAACGATAACAATCGGATAAATTACAAAAAAGGTATTAAAGATTAACTTCAATCTCTTTTTTCTATCCGACTATAAAATCCTAGTGATTCAATAAAAATTTTTTTTGCAAAATTAGCCGAAATATACTATCCACTTGTCTAGAATGATTTTGTTCCTACGCATACGCGCGCACAACTATTTCGACGCACGCCAGCCCAATCAGCCCCTTTTTGAAAGTTTCCAAACATGCTTAAGCCAGTAAAGTACCACGATTACACATGTACATGCGCTTCTGTGCACGTAAACAGTATCGGTTTGCAATAAGCAGTGATTTCACTCTATAGAATAGTATCTATACGTAATTTATTATTTTATTTCCAACGATTAGAAGAAGTAAATTTTCGAGGACCATTAAAAAAACGTTCAGAACTGGACACTTAAAACTCAAATTTTAAAGGATTTTATCAAGGGGTGGTTGACTACTGCATTTTATTTTTAAAAATTTTCTATTTTTTGAAACTAATGCAAAATCTTAAATATCGGACAGGAGGCACTTAAAATTTTTGGAAACCGCTAAAAAACACTCGACACTTAGAGTCCAAATTTTAAAGAAATTTACCAAGACGCGTTTCATGCAATCTTTTTTATATTTCTTTAGTTTTAAATTTGTAATTCGTAAATAATAAGCTATATATAATGCTATCTATTACGCGACTGGACCATTAGAGCGAAGAAGAAATATATAATGGAAAAGTTAAAAAAGCTTTTATTAAACAATTCCGTCACTGCGCTTGCTGCAATATTATTCCGCTTACTGTTTTAATCTATAAGCAAGATCTGAAGACACATAAGCGGCGCTTCAGTGTCGCTGTTCCGGCCGGATTGTCGACGGACGGGGGTTGAAGTGAAAAATATTTGTTAATTTTGGTCTAGTTTTTTTTTTTATCCTCAAAGTTACGTACAATCTTCGACAATTACACTGCAGTCGTAGACATTCGTAATAATATAATTTTTTTTCTCTTTTACTTTATTTATTTTTTGTCTTTTTCCACATTTTTTTTAAAATTAAAAAAACCGTATATTTGTACACCTCTATATTCTAATAATACATTTAGATTTTGTTTTATCCGTCCGGAAAGCGTAAGTGTTTTCTGTTATAAATTTACTTATTATTAGTCGTACATAACTAAATTTAGTTTGCGGAAAAAACAATAAACTAGTAATCCTTCCGAAAAATATAGGAAGATTTATACTAATTTAATTTACAACGAATATTACGTACGAAATATCGAAATCCGTATTTTGTTAACATTAATATGAGATTTTCAAAAAATTTCCACGTGTTCTCTGTAATTATTTCCTGCATGTACCGGGTATTTTTATATATTCGTGCATAGTGTTGATGTTAGTGTCTCGTGCTTTATTTAGTACTATTCGTAGACGGTGATACTGAATTCTTTGCAGTTCCTGAAAAATAATTTAACTGCTAGACGACCAAATTTCTTCTTGTACTGTCGTTTTCCATGAGCGTTGGGGATTATCATAACGTGAGTTTTAACGGACAACACTAAGAGAATGTTTAATAATACAATAAATTCTCTATTCCGTGATCACTCTTTAATTTTTACTGACGGATCGAAGAACCTGATCGGAGTTGGGGCGGCATTCTTGTGCCCTCAGTTCTTTCATTCTCGGTCTTTTAGACTTCCGTCTTTTTGTTCTGTCTTTACTGCAGAATCTGTTGCCATTCTACAAGCCATTATTTATATTTCCTCTTCTGCAAGTCCTTCCAAATTCCTTATTGTTTCTGATTCTTTAAGTGTTCTTCTAGCGCTATCTCCACCTTCCCTTTCTTCTTCCACGGATGCTATTATCCTTTCTGTTCGTTCTCTTCTTCATGATCTATCCTCATCGACGTCTACTCAGATTGACTTTCTTTGGATTTCGGGACATTCAGGCATTGATGGAAATGTAGCCGTCGACCTCCTTGCTAAAGCTGCTGTTTCCAATGGGAATTTTATTAGTAGGCTTCCAGCACACAATATTCTTCTTCCAACTAAATCCTGCCATCTTAGGCACTCTGTTTAATCTCTTTTCGCTAATCCTAATTCCTTTTATCTCTTGATTAATCCTGTTCCTCCTCCTCGTCCTTGGTTCTATGAGTTTCCCAGTTTGTGTCGGTCCATAATTACTAAATTATCTCGCCTCCGTTTCTCGCATAGTCTCCTTCCTTCTTCACACTAAATCGCTTTTCTTTGGCTACATCTCATAATTGTCCATTGGATCCTGAAGGTTCCCAGTATGTTTGTGATGCGAATTACGTGCTCTTCGAGTGCTCCGGTTTATCTCGCGAGCGTGAGTTACTTTATTATCATCTTTTAAAGCTTGGTCTTCCTGCTCCTTTCAACACCTCTTATGTTCTTTCTCTATCTATTCTCTCTGTTGTTCCTATCCTAGGGGTGTTCCTTGATTCCATTGTCGACAGAATAAAAATATAATTTCTATTCTATTCCATGTATCTATTCCATTTTGCTGGGCTAATGCTCTTTGGTAGCAAACCCAAGGGGCGTAAAAAAAAAAAAAAAATGTTTCGAGATAGCTTTCCGAAATTTTGGATACCCCTGTCTATTTATAGATATTTTGGCACCATGACATTGGTTTACGGTCAATTCTACGCTGATCTTCTATTTTACACTGCAATATTGGACGCAGTAAGGAGTATTTTTTTCCACGCAGGATGTGGCCAAGATAACTTGACTTCCGCCACTTTATATTGAATAAAAGCTGTCTTCCAACACCAGCTATTTCCAGAACCGTTGAATTTTTAATTTTTTGTGTCCATGAAATCTTCAGCATCCTGCGAATGGTCCACATTTCAAACGCCTCTAACCGGTTTATGGTACTGCATATAATATTTTGGGCAGGATGATTTGTTTGTAGATAATAAGTTTGTTTTCAAGATGCGTTTTTCTATTAAAGTATGGCTATAGACAACAGATCTCTTTCTGAGCTTTTATAATTTTATTTTTGATAAGTTTTGTGAAAGTTAATTTTTTATCGAGTGTTAGACCTAGGTGCTGAATTTCATATCTTTCCATTTCACCTGTCTCTCTTGAATACTTACTTCTTTTCGTATACATGGTCGTCTTCTAGTAAATAAAATGGCTTCCGTTTTATTGCTATTTATTGGAACGAAGTTCCTTTACGCGCCTTGTCGGTAGGAGTAAACTGGCAGAAATGGCGAGGCCACGAAAAAGCGTTATACGTCGTCCTCCAGGCGACCTTTACTCTCTTTCTCTCTGTCTCTTTCTATTATATACGGGTGTGTGTGTGTGTTGAGTGTGTGCATACGAGCGAGTATCGAGAATCGAGCAGCAAGCATCGTACGCGGGGTCAGCTGTATAAGCTCAATTTTAAACACGTGTACATTTTATTGAATTTAAAAATTGGCGGCGCGGTTTTTTTGTGCCACATTACCAAACTTCAACGAGTCTGATGATTTATTTATTCTTTTTGTTTTAATTCATACGGGATTTATATATTGTGTGTCATTTTTTATCGTATACTTCATGAATGACTTTATACTTGTATATCTACCAAAAAACTTAAAGGAACTTCGTTCCTACCGGGTGTCCTCCTCTTGACACCACTTCTTTTTTTTTTTTTCAACCTGCTACTTTTTAAAATGTTTTATTATCGTTAGGATTATATTTCCTAAATAATAATTATTTGCTGTAATGCGTGTTTGTATGTGTTTTTAATAAAGAAAATACAGAAAATAGATTCAAACATTTCTATTTTAAATTTTATTATCGTATTCGCTGTTCTTTCCAGTAAGTGGTGACTTTCTGTCAATTAGCCAGTACATCAGACTAAGCTTGTGCTTCGGTTGCAGTTTTTTGTGCTTGATATGTGTCTTACACGTGAGTCACGGATCGAGATTCAGTACAAGATCCTTTACTAACTTAGACTGAAGTATTTGGATGCTGTTAATACTATAATCTGGTGCTGTAAGTCGACTGGGCAAAGTGTATATGTTACGTGAACTGCCTTCTTTTCATTGAGCTTTATTCTCCAATTCTGTATCCACCGCGCAACTCGGTCAAGATGATGTTAGAGAACTATTGTCGCTCCTGCTTGTATTTGTTTTGTTGCCATGATGAAAGTATCGTCAGTGTAAGTGGCTGTAAAAATATCATCTGAGAGTGCAATATCAGAAGTGTCTAGAGCAGAGGTGGCCAACCTAAATGATCTTACGGGCTATAACTCCGCGGGCCGCATATAAAATCATATATTCCCATATTACATTTAGGCCTACTATAAACGTTTTTTTATAGTGAAAAATTGAAACATAATTAGTTATTATTATTGTGTTCACTATTATTCAAACATAGACAATATAATAATAATGATACTAAACGCACATTACAAAGAAATATATAACACTAAAAATGAAATATAAAAAATATATTACTCTGCTCTGCTCTGCTATCAACAATCAGCTGTACGTATCTATGGATGGTCACACTGAGATCACTTAAAAACATAAAACTTGTTATATTAAATGTTGCAACATGTACGCGCATTATGAGTTTGCAGAACATAATTTTTTTGTACTTTGACCGTCTCGCGGGCCGCAAAAATGTTCAAGGTGGACCGCGGGTTGGCCACTCCTGATTTAGAGTATACAAGACAGGTCCAAAAACATTGGACAGGGGTACACTAGCTTGTATGGACTGAAATACAGACTTCGTATCTTCGTGCACAATGCGGAATGTGCGTTTTTTTTTTTTGGTATGACTGAAGAAGTTGGCAGAAATTCTGGGGTAAGATCGGTTTAATTTATAAATTAAGTTTTCATGTCAGACTTGATCGAACCTGCGCAACATCTAAGAATATAGCGACATAGTACAGTTTTTTTTTTTGAATTCTTGCATAATGTATCTTGTTACCGAATGTATTTGATTAATCATTGAAAGGTAGCTACGGAACCTAAATTGATGATCTGGAAGCTTATCTGCTATATTGCGGTTTAAGTCGCTCTAAGAGCAGATTTTCATATAATTTGGATAGAGGTGATAATGGCGTAATTGGTCTGCAGGACGTTACTATTTTTGGTAGCTTGTTTGATTTTTTCAGCATGACGATCTGTGTCGTTTTAAATATTGCAGGAACATATTGAAGATTAAGGCTACTGGTTAATATGTTCTGAACAGTACTGCTTTCTGTGATATCTCCTTAAGTACTGCAAGAGCATCAATTCCTGTCGCTTTCTCGGGATTTCTATCGATCATTGTAGCAACCTCTGTAGGAGACATGAACTTTATAGGTTGTTACGGTTGACAGACTGAAATTCTATCTATGTATGATTAAATATTATTTGGCTGAAATACTGTTTCCAGATATTTTTTTGCGAACAGTTCTGGTTTCTCTTTATTTTGACGCATCCATTTTCCATCTTCATTTTTAAGTGGCGGTATCTGGACCGTGGGTTGTTTGAATCGTTGAGTTGTCCGCCACATGGAATAATCTTTATCAACACTAGAACTCAAGTTCTTCAAGACATCTTCAAACTTTGTCCTATCTATTGTTGCGATTAACCGGCGGTTCAACCGGTTGCTGCCTCTGATTCAATACATTCTTCTGATCATCCTATCCAGTGCCAAATGCACTGTGCTTTTCATTGTTGTTTGATTAGCAGTTTAACCTGTAATGGGTATTGCACTTTTCTTGAACTGTTGTGGAATTAAAAACTGGTGTATCATTTTTAGCGTCCTTTATGAATTATTGGGATGAATTGCTGATTTTGCATTTCCAGTTCTGCTGTTGTTTTTAGTCAGACTTTCATGTTTGTACTAGAATTAAGTTTTTCTCGAAACTGATTCCCGCTTACAAAACTTGTTGGTAAGATTATGACGTGTCTGCTTCTGTGTCACATGTCACTAAGTGTAAAGGGCGTTGGGTCATGGTCAGAAGTAAGCTCCCAATAGTTATTAAATTCAATGTAATTAGCCGCAACTCTGCGAGTTATGTAGAAGTCAATGAGATTAGGAATTTCATCAAGATCTGTTGGATTCCGGGATGTATGGAGCTCGCATGACTTTGCATTGATTGCTTTGAGCAATTCCCTACCTTTAGTTGTTATCAACTGTGAACCTCATGTAAAGTGTTTTGCATTGCAATCACTTCCAAGGATGAATCTGCTACCCAGATGCTTAAATATTTCACTGAATTGTTCCTGTTTTACTGTATGCCTCGGAGGACAGTGTATGCTGCCGCAAGTGTTAGTTCAGCGTTATTAAGGTATACAGTTATATTTGTAATTTGGATATAATCTTTATGAATCTGTTTGTTAACGTAGTGTTTAACATTGTCTAAGACGATTATAGCTATGCCAGCGTGTGGTTTATAATGAATATCAGCTCTGTATTTGGCATGTGGCGTGTAATATGTTATATAACCGTGTATATGAAAGAATCGACGACCATTGAGAATGCCTCCGAAATCAGAGTAACATCTATGTTTTTATGTCTAAGGAATACCTTAAATTCTTTCTTTCTCTCCAGGAGACTATTGGGATTCCATGTGATTATGCGAAGCGTAGTCATTTTTTTTAAATTTTATTGCGTTTCTATTTTTTGCTAACATCATCAGCTCGACAACTATTGGCTTTCAAATTGGTTATTCTGGAACTCATACTTTGTAACAGATTCCAGATGTCGTCTATGGTTTTTTCCTTTATACGCTGTTTTCCGATTTGGACTGTGATTATTTAACTTGTTTTTTTGGTTGTGCTGACTTTGGAGATGATTGTAAAGTTGTGGGTGTCGATGTGGGAGTAGAAACTGCAATTTGTGGGTTCTGATGTATTTTTTCCAGAACCGTCACTTTTTCGACTTTAGTCTGAGCTGCTAGCTTTTCTTGATATGCTGGACAACCTTCCAATTTGCTGTGTTCTACCACAATTAGCACATTTACGTTGTTGCATTTTAGGCTTCTGACGCTACGTTGTTCGTTGCTCTTTACCACATCTTGTACAATTTGTTTTGCTGTGTCTGTGGAGTTGACAGTTTTTACGCTGGATCATTTCATTTGCCTTTTAGCATGGTGGTTCTATCTTTCATATATGTATGCCTCTATTATTGGAATTAGGCGCTAATTCAATAAAGAACGACGGTCTAGGCGTTCTAATTGTTTTACACAAAACACTTCCGTTCTTCTTTGTTTCAGTCTGTACTTTATTTAGTAGTGCTTTTGTAACGCATACTGCCGGATGTCCCTTTTCGCGAAGGGCTTCAATAATTTTTCCAGTTTTGTTGTAGGATATAAGTGCCTAATTACAACTTCGAAAGGGGCTTCCTTTTTAACCTGAAACGTGTGAAACTCTATGCCATTTAGGGAATGATTTATTGTTTCTTTTCCCTCTCTCAATTTGTCCATTACCATATGAAAACTTGACCCGTCAGAGCAAATTAATTTGGAATTTCCATTGCTCAACGACTGTATGGTAGGATTCGGATAGTCTAGTTCACGTATATTCTGCATAAGGTGTTCGATATCTTTAACATTACTAACAAAGATAGGACAAGAGCTTGCGCTATATGACTGTATGATACTTTGACATACTAGTAGTTTATTTTTCAGATTTATTACCAGACGTCATATAACATATCGGTACGTTCAAATGATCGAGTGCGCTCCCGAGGTGACAGCATCTTTATATTGCTGGTCTGTTTTTGTTCTCCGACTAGTGCACTAGGAGTGCTATGCGAATGTGTTCGTGAACAAATGTCTCCTTGACTTGTTAACTTATTACTTAAAAGCGTGACCTGCTTTTGAAGCTGTTCTGTTTGGTGTTTATATTTCTGTTCTCTCTATTTTGCTTCAGCTTGCCATTGCTAGTATTGCTGCATAGTGATACCAGCAACTCGTGATTGTGTAGAGGAAGGAGCTGTGCTTATTTGTTGCTCCATATGATTGTTCTTTATCGATTGCTATTAAACACGACGCGTGTAAAAATAATAATGATCGATAATAGATTAATATACGATGGTTCGATATTTGACATTCTATATCTGGCTACACTGACAAAATAGTTTGCCGTGCAGTCTGTACAACGATAAACCGATGTAAAAAAAAAAAGATTCTTACCAACTCAAACAGAATTTTGATGAAAAATCCGATTTCACTTTAGTATTTCGTTACTCGTATTTTTTTAAAAACCGTGAGAATATTATTTTTAGTGCAAGTACTTTTAGAAGAACGAGCCATGAACACAGAATGCACATCCCGTCATCAAAACTTCACAACCGCATGTATCATACACATAAGTAACCAGAACTAACATGCTATTTGCATCTCTTTCGCTTTTGCAAGATATTCTATCGTCTTAAGTTTTGTTTCAACTATGTGCACTGTCGCAGACTCGCCAATCATGACAACCCTCGTTGATCTGGCCGATTACTTTGGAAGCACATATATATATATATTTGAATGTGAAGAGAAATAAACGGCTAGCGATAATAGAAGAGATTGGCAAATGGTATGAAGAAGAGAGTAACATCCCGGTGACTGATGAAAACGTTTAAGACAATCACTTAGATCCCAAATTTTAAATTAATTTATCGAGAATCGTTCGATTCATCCACTTATATATTAAACCCGTTTAAAATATTACTCGAATGGATTTTTAAACATCAAAGAATGAATAAAATAAAATTTGCAGGTGATGAAAGAAGGGCTGAAGGATCCTGGAGTTGAATGAAAACATACAATATAGAACACTTAGAATCGAGATTTTAAAAATATTTCCAAGTCGCGTTCTATTCATACAATTTTTGTTTTTAATTTTATTTATCAGCACAGAAAGAGTTTTATAAATGTATCGCATTTCAGATTTTATTCCTACTCTGGTGCATAACATTCTAATCATGCAATAGTTTCAAAGAATAAAAAATCGTTAGGAGCCAACCACCACTCTTTGGTAATTTTCTAGATGTCCGGATCAAACGGAATAATTTGGGTGAAATCCTTGCATCCGTATATCGTCAAAAAAACACATGCGGATAAATATTTACACAAAAATTTTCACCATTTTCCGATCTAAAAGGTTAGCGTTTTAAGATTTTTGTAAATAGAGTGAAAGAGGTGTCGTGCTACGATGATCTTAAGGAAGGGTTAAGATACTTTAAAAGAGTCACGGTTAAGAATGGATATGTGGTATTATGTAAATAAGTTTAGCAAAACCAAGCAGGATAGGAAGTAGTCATTAAACCAGGCGACTGGAAGGTCCGCTAATCCGAACCCCAATTTCTGTCCCGGAGGCGAAAATTCACCCCAGACCGGTAATCCGAACACGAAACTCACCACAATTCATGTCCAGGTGGCCAAAATTCACCCAAGTTTCCCCCGATTCCTCCGAGTTTCCCCCGGACGGTTCCCGCTCGTTTCCGATAAACCGAACGTCCAAACAGTGTCCAGAGGTCAATAAACTGTCCAAAGTGTTATTCGGGGGCGCAAGTAACCCCAATTAGTGTCCAGGTGCTGAAAGTTCCCCCAAGTTCCCCAAATTTCTCCAAAATTCCCCCGTACGCGTCCCGCTTGTTTCCGATAAACCGAACCGATTATTAATTAACATAAGTATATTAATTAATGTCCGAAAGTAACCCAAGTCCCCGCTCGCCCCGCCCGCCCACTGCTACGTTATCACAATTTTTTCAAAATTCAGGACCTAAGTAAGAAAATTCCAAAATTTAACCCCAATATATTATTTAAAGCGTAAATCTAACCTATAACTCCAGTTCACACCTCTCACATGTATATTTCGATCCCGCACACGCTCCAGTCGCCGTCGCGAAAGCGCACGCGCCGACCCCCCGCATATTCCGATATCCGCCGCGATATCACACACACACACACACACACACACGAACGCTCCCTTTCCGATACTGCGATTATTTCTTTAATATTTCAAAGTCTAAGTATACATAATATAAAATTAGCCGAAGCATAATTTTTTATTTTCCTGATTCCCCGATCTTACTACCATATTCCAAGACGCACGTCCCGATCCCACACATATATCTAACACAGCGTTATTCTCTGCGAAAACGCACGCGCTGACCCCCCGCATATATCTATCATAACGCTCTCCGCCGCGAAAGCGCACGCACCGTTCCCCCGCACGTGTTGTCTGTTTATACTATCGCGATTACTTTTTTTTAATTATTATTTTTTTCACATAATAACCCAATCCTTGCTCTGTTGTCTAAACCTAACCGGTTATCCAAAACATTTACAAATTATCAAATCAAGTATTTCTATAGTCTAAAATAGCCTTAGTATCCTTTACCCCTTCCACCCTCTTTTCCGATCGATTCCGTTGTTTTAATATCGAATATATCGCATTCTATTTACTTTTACTACGACCATTAAACCCCCGATCGACGTTCCCAACGCATCCGTCATCTCATATTAAGAGGTAATTATTTTTTTCTGTGACCGCTATGAGAATGCACACCGTCCATTCCCGCACACCCATCTGCTGTCGTTAGTTCCCATACCGTTCATAATAACTTTTATTCAACTCCAAGCATTATGGAATTATTCCAATTATATATTTTCTTCACTTCCGATCATTTCTTCTGACCGTTCATAATATTTTTATTTTCCTCCGGTTCTAAAAATAAATCCTACAATGTCTTCAACGCGATGAATGCGCACACATCTTCTGCAGCTAGTTTCCATATCGATCATAATCACTTTTTTCAACTCCAAGTATTATGGAATTATTCTAACTATATATTTTCTTCACTTCCGATCATTTCTTCTGACCGTTCATAATATTTTTATTTTTCTCCGATTCTAAAAATAAATCCTACAATGTCTTCAACGCGATGAATGCGCACACATCTTCTACAGTTAGTTTCCATATCGATCTTAATAATTTTTTCGAGTCTAACTATTATGGAATTATCCTAATTATATTTTTTTGCTTCCGATCTTTCCTTCCGACGGTGTATTATTTTTATTTTTCTCCGATTCTAAAAATAAATCCTATAATGTCTTCACTGATATGAAGGCTTACACATCCTCTGCAGTTAGTCTACATATCGTTCATAATATCCTTTATGCAACTCCAAGTATTATGGAATTATTCCAATTATATTTTTCACGTTTCCGATCATTTCTTACGACAGTACATTATTTTTATTTTTCTCATAATCTAAAAATAAATCCTTCGATACCTTTACTGTATGAATGCATACACATCAGCCGTCGTTAGTTCCCATACCGTTCATAATAACTTTTTTCAACTCCAAGTATTATGGAATTATTCCAATTATATTTTTCACGTTTCCGATCATTTCTCCCGACAGTACATTATTTTTATTTTTCTCATAATCTAAAAATAAATCCTTCGATACCTTTACTGTATGAATGCATACACATCCTCTGCAATTAGTTTCCATATCGTTCTTAATAATTTTTTCATGTCTATGTATTATGGAATTACTCTAAAATATTTTTTTTCTCCCTCCAAAGATTTTTTCCAAAAGTAAGTATTTGTAAATTTATGTCGAGTAGAGTTTTATTTAACACGATTTCAACCACCCCTCCCTCTCCTTTACACCCTACACAAATTACAAATCTTTCATATTATTTTTCACGAGGACATCCACCCGAATGTGAATCCGCGCCACCCATTCCTGCACACACATATGCTAGAGATGGTTTCCCAATCATTCATATTAATTTTTTTCCAAGTCTATTAGTTTAAGAATATTTTATTTATTTCAAACTCCAAATATTTTTCAAGATCTTTTCATATTATATTTTATTTTCTGTTTAAGACCCCATCAAACCCTCGACTGTCACGAAAGCATCCCGACACTTCTCACACACGTTCTCCATTATACATTATCAAAATGAATCGAAATTTATAATCAACGAAGACAATTTACTGATGCTATATACTTTTTATATTTTTTCCCCGTACTCCTCGACCGCCAGATCCGTCACAAAAGCGTACAAGTCGTTCCCACACATATATACATTGTCACGACTACACAACACTATATCTGTGCATGTTATACATTCATATTATGTATTTTCAAAATCGAACCGACTCTCAATATTTTTCACTTTACAAGGATCTAAAAATTTCTTCTTCTCTCCTTTTACTACCCCTGGACTAAATTAACAACCATACATAATGTTATTTTTATTTATTTATTCTCAAATACTTATACACGCATACACATCCGTTAGCACTATTTACCAAATCATTCATATTAATGTATTACAGATTTTTAAGCTTCCAATCATTTCACCGTTCATAAGTTTTTTATTTTTATGCAAAACAGTCGTCGTGAATCTCAAACATCCGTTCTGCACACATGTTTCTACGCATTCGTCACTGTACCCGTCCGTTATTCCACTTTCATTTATTTTATTCATTTGTTATTTTTTCTATCAAAAGCCTGAATCTAACCTTGAACCTCTTTACCGTTCTTCATTCTTTGTATGTAATACTTTTCTGAGCTTAGTTACCGTAGAATTTAATTAATCGATATATTTTATTTTTCAATCGACAAAATTTTTTAAAATCTTTCATAATCATATTTTTATACAAATACAAGTATGGTTTTAATATTTTTTTAAATTTCGTAAATTATTTTTCCGCGATATACATGAGTTTGTCTATGAGGTGTTGGTGGTCAATTGTATAGAGCGACAGACAGAAAAAACCTGTTAGTTTACGAACCACAGCATGTTCGAAGAAAAAACACGGTAGCACGACCAGATCAGGGTTGCAATGTGCGAGTGAGAGAGTGTATGTGAGTGAAATAGAAGGTTATATTCTCGAGGGCAACAGCCTGATTGTAAAAATACGTTAAAGATACCTGCATCTATCCCTGAACAGTCATCATATCGAACACAAAAAGGTCGCCTAAAAGAATATTGTTTTCTTTTTCAGGTAACGAACAGTAACATTTTTTTCTCTGTGTTATAAAATTAGCCCGAGTATATTTTTTATTCTTTCATTACGCTAAAATTTTTTCTAATCTTTTTTGTAATATGCTGTGCAGACAAATGTACGCCGCAGACACTTCTCGCTTCATTACTGCTGATATATCTGTACGTTCATTGACACTATTCTTATCGTAATATAGTTTTTTCAGGAAATCGTAGAAAATGGTTCTTCGCTCCATTCATACTATGTAATCTATTTCCAAAATTCAAATCGTGCATAATTACTTTAAAATCAACTTAAATATATTTCATCATTTCCAAAATTAGCAATCTCCTTACAGACCATTATCTCATTTTCCGATTGCCAATAATATTTTTTTTTTAATCTATCGTACATATATTATTTTTTTATCGTTTAAATTTTTCTTCAATTCGCAAAGGGCCTAACCTATAGAAAACATATTCTTGTAAACATTCATGACGAATTCACTCCTTCTACTTACATTATGAGTTAATTTTTCTGTAATTATTTTTAACATCTTGAAATTATAGTAGTTTTTTTTTAATTTTTTTATTTTCCATACATGACAAAAATATTGAAATCACTACATCTATAAATGCATTCACCGTAAGACTCCACTAAACTATCATGAATTTTTAAAATTAGCCCAAACATACTATTTTTCACTACAAATTACATTCGCCTATAATTTTTTCTATATAATCACTAACCTACGAAAACACTTCGTTCGTTTTACTCATGTCGAAGCAATCACTCCTTTTCCCTCTTGCTATCTATGTTCAAAGTCTAATAATGTAATACGAAATTATTCTAAATAAATGTTCATGCTAGCAAAATTATTACATCACCCCTTTTTCTACACAATTGTATGCATGTTTCCGAAAAATCTCACTATATATTTTCAAAATTAACTCCAGCCCCACGTATTATTTTTACATTTCATTCATTTATATTTGTTTAATCATATCTGCTGCAAGACCGTATAAAAGAATACAAGCAGTTCCCGCACAAATAATTATTGTTCAGAGGTGTTGTTGGCGTACTTTATCATATACTTTTGTAAGCTCATACAGAACGGCTTCATTACCTTTTATCATTCATTTAGATGCGGAGTCACACAACTTTTAGCGGAGCAATCAATTCTTTGCAAAACTAATGATTGAAAGCATCCTCCCCACCCCCAAAAAAAGACGTTGAATAGCGAGGATTTTTTTTTTTTACACACCCAAAATAAATGAGATAATTATTTCTCTATATTTATCACATTACCAAGATTGTATATATCACTCGATCACCTCTTTCACTCATTCGTCGATTTCAAATGTGAAGGAAATTTTCGTACCATGCTTTATTCATACATTTTATTTCTGAATAGAATGTTATATGGCTGGGATGGCAGTAAAGATTTCAATTTTATATATGAAGAATGGATGAAGCAATCCAGAGACTGTTGTAAATGTATAAGTCTTATTATTTGAAATATAAAATTTGAAGGAAATTTATATATCTTGCTTCGTTTTAAGATGTTTTATTTTTACATTTTTTTAATCTCCCTCTTACTATTATTTTTGAAACGGATGTTGATAACTATGAATAGTATTTGTGATTATAGAGAGAGAGGTAAACGTTTTCCTTACTTTTGACTAATTATGTACAATTTTCAATCATTTTTTACAATTTTTCGCACATTTTACTACTTTTACATTGTTTTAAGCAATTTTTGCTATTTCGCATCATTTTCCAGTCTTTTTTTGTACTTTTTACACAATTTTCATCGATCTTTCAACAACGTTGTAAGGGTTTTTTTTTTTTTCTTTCTTACATCTCATTACAATATCGTTAGTCATCAATGATAACAGTACATATTTATGCTTTCACATCACCTTTCGCTTCATCTGTGCACATCTACAACTTAACAAGCGCAGAACCAGTTGAATGTTGTAGGCCCGCAATCACGATCTACATTTGATTATTGGATTTACCAGTCACATCTTTGAACGTTTGATTTAATGAATTGACAGGGACTTTGTATTTTGCTCGCCCGCTCGATATCTTCAACAGACTATCATGCTAACGTTTAATAAGAGCAGCCATAAAGCTCCAGACGTTTACTGAATGTTTTCTCAACACATTCACAGCCCATACCCCATACACTAAGGAAATCTTTAAACACCTCTATAACCATTCCTTTTAAGCTGGAGGGAGCAAGGGACTCTTATAATCGTTTTGACAATCAACACTTCGTCGTCCATCGCCCTAGCTTTACTTGTCGTTGCACAGACATGTAGTAAACGTTTTCTTCTTTTACAATTTTTTTATATTTCAACACTATTAACAAATTTTACCACCATACTAACTAATTATAAACAGTTTTCCATTATTTCTTATCATGTTCTTATGTTTTAGAGTCTTTTTACGCTATTTTTTTTCAACAATTTATGATATTTCTTTTCATTTTCTTGCGTTTTAATGTCTTTCATACAATTTTACTCAATTTTTCGTCATATTCGTCAGTTTTTTATTTATCTCTTACATTATATATCTGAATGTGTCGAATATCCAACCTTTTAACTATATTTTATAATTTGATACGATCATAGATAATAACAAAAGATTTAATTCAATATTGTTCACAATTTATTCAATAATTTTTATGACATTCATTATAATCAATAAAAATAATCATTGCTTCATTGTTTCAATGTTAAATTCTAATATATCATTATCAGCCATTAATATTTTACAACATAAAATATCTAATTTAACTGAATATATCCTTCTTCAGCCAACTTTTCTTCAATCATCCGAATTTCAGTATCTAAACCATTATTTCCCGATTGTTTAGATCTGTGTAGTATCAATAATCGCTCAACCAATTCATTAGGATCGTCAGAATAATTGAAATGAGAGTCTTCAAGATTTACTTTGTGAACAGTCCTATATGCACGTTTCTTTTTCGTTTTACCCTGATAAACTTTTACATTCTTTATGGTAGATTGAAATAGAGGACGTATTATTTTTCTGTATTTAGGAAGTGGAGTACCCTTTAATACACCAGTAACACGTACATGAGCTCCAGTAAATTCCAGTATTTGTTTATATAAAGCTAAATCATTATTTGTATATTTATTCTCATCAACATTTGCTTCCATCAGTAAATGAATCAGTCCTGGTGTGTAAGGAAATTTAGTTAGTGTTCTTCCTTTTCCTAAATAAATTTCACCACATTTCCGATTCCATGAAATTGGTGTTGAACCCATCATATACTCATGTGTGTTCGCATTATATTGTATTCCATATACAGGATCATTTGGTAGAGGTTCATCATAATCTATTTGAAATGGAGCCGTTTCATATATATTAAGGGCCTTATTATCACGATTTTCATATTCTTCTTCATTTTCAATAGCAGTCTCATAATCACGTTTCCTACTGTCATTAGAAAGTTTGTGTCGTTTTACCATTGATATATCATCACTTATTCCATCAGAACCATTTTTCATCCTTTTAGGTATTTGTAATGATTCCCGAATATCCAATATCTGTATTGTAACAGGTTCAAGCATTGCAGCTAAAGTATTTGTAATAGATTTAGTCGCATACTTTAACGCATTATATTTTTTCATTATATCGCTGCGTATCCTTTCCAGTTCGCTTTTAAGAATTGCTTCTTTATTTATTCCGTTATTACCAACATTAACCATCACTTTACTCGTTGATACCATTATTACAGGTAATTAAAAATTCATCAAAACTTACATGTAAATCTTCTCTATATATACATTTCACAATCTATTTTGAACACAGAGAGTTAATGCTAATTCATCAGCAATAATTTATAGAATGTTTTTAAAGGCTTAAAGGATGCTTATTATATACATATTGTATTTCAAACTGTTCCCTAAAAACACTATTCATGAAACAAAATCTTTATAAATAAAAATAAACAACAAAATTGGAACAGAAATTTTAATGGAATTTAAGAATCAGTATTTATTTTTCAATATACTAATATCTCAAAATAAGTGATAACATCTAACCTTTTACTAATGATATTACAAAATCTGGAGCAGTGTAATTCACATGCAGGATATATACATATATATCAACATACATATATATATCTACATATATGTATATATGTAGATATATATGTATATATATATATGTAGATATATATGTGTATATATGTAGATATATATGTATATATGTAGATATATATGTGTATATATGTAGATATATATGTATATATGTAGATGTATATGTATATATGTAGATATATATGTATATATGTAGATATATATGTATATATATATGTAGATATATATGTATATATGTAGATATATATGTGTATATATGTAGATATATATGTGTATATATGTAGATATATATGTATATATGTAGATATATATGTATATATGTAGATATATATGTATATATGTAGATATATATGTATATATATGTAGATATATATGTATATATATGTAGATATATATGTGTATATATGTAGATATATATGTGTATATATGTAGATATATATGTATATATATATATGTAGATATATATGTGTATATATGTAGATATATATGTATATATGTAGATATATATGTATATATGTAGATATATATGTGTATATATGTAGATATATATGTATATATGTAGATATATATGTGTATATATGTAGATATATATGTATATATGTAGATATATATGTATATATGTAGATATATATGTATATATATGTAGATATATATGTATATATGTAGATATATATGTATATATGTAGATATATATGTATATATATATATGTAGATATATATGTGTATATATGTAGATATATATGTATATATGTAGATATATATGTATATATGTAGATATATATGTGTATATATGTAGATATATATGTATATATGTAGATATATATGTATATATGTAGATATATATGTATATATGTAGATATATATGTATATATATGTAGATATATATGTATATATGTAGATATATATGTATATATGTAGATATATATATATATATATGTAGATATATATGTGTATATATGTAGATATATATGTGTATATATGTAGATATATATGTGTATATGTTGATATATATGTATATATCCAGCATGTGAATTACACTGCTCCAGATTTTGTAATATCATTAGTAAAAGGTTAGATGTTATCACTTATTTTGAGATATTAGTATATTGAAAAATAAATACTGATTCTTAAATTCCATTAAAATTTCTGTTCCAATTATGTTGTTTATTTTTATTTATAAAGATTTTGTTTCATGAATAGTGTTTTTAGGGAACAGTTTGAAATACAATATGTATATAATAAGCATCCTTTAAGCCTTTAAAAACATTCTATAAATTATTGCTGATGAATTAGCATTAACTCTCTGTGTTCAAAATAGATTGTGAAATGTATATATAGAGAAGATTTACATGTAAGTTTTGATGAATTTTTAATTACCTGTAATAATGGTATCAACGAGTAAAGTGATGGTTAATGTTGGTAATAACGGAATAAATAAAGAAGCAATTCTTAAAAGCGAACTGGAAAGGATACGCAGCGATATAATGAAAAAATATAATGCGTTAAAGTATGCGACTAAATCTATTACAAATACTTTAGCTGCAATGCTTGAACCTGTTACAATACAGATATTGGATATTCGGGAATCATTACAAATACCTAAAAGGATGAAAAATGGTTCTGATGGAATAAGTGATGATATATCAATGGTAAAACGACACAAACTTTCTAATGACAGTAGGAAACGTGATTATGAGACTGCTATTGAAAATGAAGAAGAATATGAAAATCGTGATAATAAGGCCCTTAATATATATGAAACGGCTCCATTTCAAATAGATTATGATGAACCTCTACCAAATGATCCTGTATATGGAATACAATATAATGCGAACACACATGAGTATATGATGGGTTCAACACCAATTTCATGGAATCGGAAATGTGGTGAAATTTATTTAGGAAAAGGAAGAACACTAACTAAATTTCCTTACACACCAGGACTGATTCATTTACTGATGGAAGCAAATGTTGATGAGAATAAATATACAAATAATGATTTAGCTTTATATAAACAAATACTGGAATTTACTGGAGCTCATGTACGTGTTACTGGTGTATTAAAGGGTACTCCACTTCCTAAATACAGAAAAATAATACGTCCTCTATTTCAATCTACCATAAAGAATGTAAAAGTTTATCAGGGTAAAACGAAAAAGAAACGTGCATATAGGACTGTTCACAAAGTAAATCTTGAAGACTCTCATTTCAATTATTCTGACGATCCTAATGAATTGGTTGAGCGATTATTGATACTACACAGATCTAAACAATCGGGAAATAATGGTTTAGATACTGAAATTCGGATGATTGAAGAAAAGTTGGCTGAAGAAGGATATATTCAGTTAAATTAGATATTTTATGTTGTAAAATATTAATGGCTGATAATGATATATTAGAATTTAACATTGAAACAATGAAGCAATGATTATTTTTATTGATTATAATGAATGTCATAAAAATTATTGAATAAATTGTGAACAATATTGAATTAAATCTTTTGTTATTGTCTATGATCGTATCAAATTATAAAATATAGTTAAAAGGTTGGATATTCGACACATTCAGATATATAATGTAAGAGATAAATAAAAAACTGACGAATATGACGAAAAATTGAGTAAAATTGTATGAAAGACATTAAAACGCAAGAAAATGAAAAGAAATATCATAAATTGTTGAAAAAAAATAGCGTAAAAAGACTCTAAAACATAAGAACATGATAAGAAATAATGGAAAACTGTTTATAATTAGTTAGTATGGTGGTAAAATTTGTTAATAGTGTTGAAATATAAAAAAATTGTAAAAGAAGAAAACGTTTACTACATGTCTGTGCAACGACAAGTAAAGCTAGGGCGATGGACGACGAAGTGTTGATTGTCAAAACGATTATAGGAGTCCCTTGCTCCCTCCAGCTTAAAAGGAATGGTTATAGAGGTGTTTAAAGATTTCCTTAGTGTATGGGGTATGGGCTGTGAATGTGTTGAGAAAACATTCAGTAAACGTCTGGAGCTTTATGGCTGCTCTTATTAAACGTTAGCATGATAGTCTGTTGAAGATATCGAGCGGGCGAGCAAAATACAAAGTCCCTGTCAATTCATTAAATCAAACGTTCAAAGATGTGACTGGTAAATCCAATAATCAAATGTAGATCGTGATTGCGGGCCTACAACATTCAACTGGTTCTGCGCTTGTTAAGTTGTAGATGTGCACAGATGAAGCGAAAGGTGATGTGAAAGCATAAATATGTACTGTTATCATTGATGACTAACGATATTGTAATGAGATGTAAGAAAGAAAAAAAAAAAAAACCCTTACAACGTTGTTGAAAGATCGATGAAAATTGTGTAAAAAGTACAAAAAAAGACTGGAAAATGATGCGAAATAGCAAAAATTGCTTAAAACAATGTAAAAGTAGTAAAATGTGCGAAAAATTGTAAAAAATGATTGAAAATTGTACATAATTAGTCAAAAGTAAGGAAAACGTTTACCTCTCTCTCTATAATCACAAATACTATTCATAGTTATCAACATCCGTTTCAAAAATAATAGTAAGAGGGAGATTAAAAAAATGTAAAAATAAAACATCTTAAAACGAAGCAAGATATATAAATTTCCTTCAAATTTTATATTTCAAATAATAAGACTTATACATTTACAACAGTCTCTGGATTGCTTCATCCATTCTTCATATATAAAATTGAAATCTTTACTGCCATCCCAGCCATATAACATTCTATTCAGAAATAAAATGTATGAATAAAGCATGGTACGAAAATTTCCTTCACATTTGAAATCGACGAATGAGTGAAAGAGGTGATCGAGTGATATATACAATCTTGGTAATGTGATAAATATAGAGAAATAATTATCTCATTTATTTTGGGTGTGTAAAAAAAAAAAATCCTCGCTATTCAACGTCTTTTTTTGGGGGTGGGGAGGATGCTTTCAATCATTAGTTTTGCAAAGAATTGATTGCTCCGCTAAAAGTTGTGTGACTCCGCATCTAAATGAATGATAAAAGGTAATGAAGCCGTTCTGTATGAGCTTACAAAAGTATATGATAAAGTACGCCAACAACACCTCTGAACAATAATTATGTGTGCGGGAACTGCTTGTATTCTTTTATACGGTCTTGCAGCAGATATGATTAAACAAATATAAATGAATGAAATGTAAAAATAATACGTGGGGCTGGAGTTAATTTTGAAAATATATAGTGAGATTTTTCGGAAACATGCATACAATTGTGTAGAAAAAGGGGTAATGTAATAATTTTGCTAGCATGAACATTTATTTAGAATAATTTCGTATTACATTATTAGACTTTGAACATAGATAGCAAGAGGGAAAAGGAGTGATTGCTTCGACATGAGTAAAACGAACGAAGTGTTTTCGTAGGTTAGTGATTATATAGAAAAAATTATAGGCGAATGTAATTTGTAGTGAAAAATAGTATGTTTGGGCTAATTTTAAAAATTCATGATAGTTTAGTGGAGTCTTACGGTGAATGCATTTATAGATGTAGTGATTTCAATATTTTTGTCATGTATGGAAAATAAAAAAATTAAAAAAAAACTACTATAATTTCAAGATGTTAAAAATAATTACAGAAAAATTAACTCATAATGTAAGTAGAAGGAGTGAATTCGTCATGAATGTTTACAAGAATATGTTTTCTATAGGTTAGGCCCTTTGCGAATTGAAGAAAAATTTAAACGATAAAAAAATAATATATGTACGATAGATTAAAAAAAAAATATTATTGGCAATCGGAAAATGAGATAATGGTCTGTAAGGAGATTGCTAATTTTGGAAATGATGAAATATATTTAAGTTGATTTTAAAGTAATTATGCACGATTTGAATTTTGGAAATAGATTACATAGTATGAATGGAGCGAAGAACCATTTTCTACGATTTCCTGAAAAAACTATATTACGATAAGAATAGTGTCAATGAACGTACAGATATATCAGCAGTAATGAAGCGAGAAGTGTCTGCGGCGTACATTTGTCTGCACAGCATATTACAAAAAAGATTAGAAAAAATTTTAGCGTAATGAAAGAATAAAAAATATACTTGGGCTAATTTTATAACACAGAGAAAAAAATGTTACTGTTCGTTACCTGAAAAAGAAAACAATATTCTTTTAGGCGACCTTTTTGTGTTCGATATGATGACTGTTCAGGGATAGATGCAGGTATCTTTAACGTATTTTTACAATCAGGCTGTTGCCCTCGAGAATATAACCTTCTATTTCACTCACATACACTCTCTCACTCGCACATTGCAACCCTGATCTGGTCGTGCTACCGTGTTTTTTCTTCGAACATGCTGTGGTTCGTAAACTAACAGGTTTTTTCTGTCTGTCGCTCTATACAATTGACCACCAACACCTCATAGACAAACTCATGTATATCGCGGAAAAATAATTTACGAAATTTAAAAAAATATTAAAACCATACTTGTATTTGTATAAAAATATGATTATGAAAGATTTTAAAAAATTTTGTCGATTGAAAAATAAAATATATCGATTAATTAAATTCTACGGTAACTAAGCTCAGAAAAGTATTACATACAAAGAATGAAGAACGGTAAAGAGGTTCAAGGTTAGATTCAGGCTTTTGATAGAAAAAATAACAAATGAATAAAATAAATGAAAGTGGAATAACGGACGGGTACAGTGACGAATGCGTAGAAACATGTGTGCAGAACGGATGTTTGAGATTCACGACGACTGTTTTGCATAAAAATAAAAAACTTATGAACGGTGAAATGATTGGAAGCTTAAAAATCTGTAATACATTAATATGAATGATTTGGTAAATAGTGCTAACGGATGTGTATGCGTGTATAAGTATTTGAGAATAAATAAATAAAAATAACATTATGTATGGTTGTTAATTTAGTCCAGGGGTAGTAAAAGGAGAGAAGAAGAAATTTTTAGATCCTTGTAAAGTGAAAAATATTGAGAGTCGGTTCGATTTTGAAAATACATAATATGAATGTATAACATGCACAGATATAGTGTTGTGTAGTCGTGACAATGTATATATGTGTGGGAACGACTTGTACGCTTTTGTGACGGATCTGGCGGTCGAGGAGTACGGGGAAAAAATATAAAAAGTATATAGCATCAGTAAATTGTCTTCGTTGATTATAAATTTCGATTCATTTTGATAATGTATAATGGAGAACGTGTGTGAGAAGTGTCGGGATGCTTTCGCGACAGTCGAGGGTTTGATGGGGTCTTAAACAGAAAATAAAATATAATATGAAAAGATCTTGAAAAATATTTGGAGTTTGAAATAAATAAAATATTCTTAAACTAATAGACTTGGAAAAAAATTAATATGAATGATTGGGAAACCATCTCTAGCATATGTGTGTGCAGGAATGGGTGGCGCGGATTCACATTCGGGTGGATGTCCTCGTGAAAAATAATATGAAAGATTTGTAATTTGTGTAGGGTGTAAAGGAGAGGGAGGGGTGGTTGAAATCGTGTTAAATAAAACTCTACTCGACATAAATTTACAAATACTTACTTTTGGAAAAAATCTTTGGAGGGAGAAAAAAAATATTTTAGAGTAATTCCATAATACATAGACATGAAAAAATTATTAAGAACGATATGGAAACTAATTGCAGAGGATGTGTATGCATTCATACAGTAAAGGTATCGAAGGATTTATTTTTAGATTATGAGAAAAATAAAAATAATGTACTGTCGGGAGAAATGATCGGAAACGTGAAAAATATAATTGGAATAATTCCATAATACTTGGAGTTGAAAAAAGTTATTATGAACGGTATGGGAACTAACGACGGCTGATGTGTATGCATTCATACAGTAAAGGTATCGAAGGATTTATTTTTAGATTATGAGAAAAATAAAAATAATGTACTGTCGTAAGAAATGATCGGAAACGTGAAAAATATAATTGGAATAATTCCATAATACTTGGAGTTGCATAAAGGATATTATGAACGATATGTAGACTAACTGCAGAGGATGTGT
Source organism: Icerya purchasi (assembly GCA_039619475.1). NCBI lineage: Eukaryota > Metazoa > Arthropoda > Insecta > Hemiptera > Monophlebidae > Icerya > Icerya purchasi. The sequence continues at coordinate 290,026,492 of CM077115.1, read as the reverse complement.
AAGCCTTCATATCAGTGAAGACATTATAGGATTTATTTTTAGAATCGGAGAAAAATAAAAATAATACACCGTCGGAAGGAAAGATCGGAAGCAAAAAAATATAATTAGGATAATTCCATAATAGTTAGACTCGAAAAAATTATTAAGATCGATATGGAAACTAACTGTAGAAGATGTGTGCGCATTCATCGCGTTGAAGACATTGTAGGATTTATTTTTAGAATCGGAGAAAAATAAAAATATTATGAACGGTCAGAAGAAATGATCGGAAGTGAAGAAAATATATAGTTAGAATAATTCCATAATACTTGGAGTTGAAAAAAGTGATTATGATCGATATGGAAACTAGCTGCAGAAGATGTGTGCGCATTCATCGCGTTGAAGACATTGTAGGATTTATTTTTAGAACCGGAGGAAAATAAAAATATTATGAACGGTCAGAAGAAATGATCGGAAGTGAAGAAAATATATAATTGGAATAATTCCATAATGCTTGGAGTTGAATAAAAGTTATTATGAACGGTATGGGAACTAACGACAGCAGATGGGTGTGCGGGAATGGACGGTGTGCATTCTCATAGCGGTCACAGAAAAAAATAATTACCTCTTAATATGAGATGACGGATGCGTTGGGAACGTCGATCGGGGGTTTAATGGTCGTAGTAAAAGTAAATAGAATGCGATATATTCGATATTAAAACAACGGAATCGATCGGAAAAGAGGGTGGAAGGGGTAAAGGATACTAAGGCTATTTTAGACTATAGAAATACTTGATTTGATAATTTGTAAATGTTTTGGATAACCGGTTAGGTTTAGACAACAGAGCAAGGATTGGGTTATTATGTGAAAAAAATAATAATTAAAAAAAAGTAATCGCGATAGTATAAACAGACAACACGTGCGGGGGAACGGTGCGTGCGCTTTCGCGGCGGAGAGCGTTATGATAGATATATGCGGGGGGTCAGCGCGTGCGTTTTCGCAGAGAATAACGCTGTGTTAGATATATGTGTGGGATCGGGACGTGCGTCTTGGAATATGGTAGTAAGATCGGGGAATCAGGAAAATAAAAAATTATGCTTCGGCTAATTTTATATTATGTATACTTAGACTTTGAAATATTAAAGAAATAATCGCAGTATCGGAAAGGGAGCGTTCGTGTGTGTGTGTGTGTGTGTGTGTGATATCGCGGCGGATATCGGAATATGCGGGGGGTCGGCGCGTGCGCTTTCGCGACGGCGACTGGAGCGTGTGCGGGATCGAAATATACATGTGAGAGGTGTGAACTGGAGTTATAGGTTAGATTTACGCTTTAAATAATATATTGGGGTTAAATTTTGGAATTTTCTTACTTAGGTCCTGAATTTTGAAAAAATTGTGATAACGTAGCAGTGGGCGGGCGGGGCGAGCGGGGACTTGGGTTACTTTCGGACATTAATTAATATACTTATGTTAATTAATAATCGGTTCTGTTTATCAGAAACGAGCAGGACGCGTACGAGGGAATTTTGTAGACGGAGCGTTTGTGTGTGTGTGTGTGTGTGTGTGTGTGGGTGTGATATCGCGGTGGACATCGGAATATGCGTGAGATCGGCACGTGCGCTTTCGCGTCGGCGACCGGAGCGTGCGCGAGAACGAAATATACATGTGAGAGGTGTGAACTGGAGTTATAGGTTAGATTTACTCTTTAAATAATATATCGGGGTTAAATTTTGGAATTTTCTTACTTAGATCCTGAATTTTGAAAAAATTGTGATAACGTAGCAGTGGGCGGGCGGGGCGAGCGGGGACTTGGGTTACTTTCGGACATTAATTAATATACTTATGTTAATTAATAATCGGTTCGGTTTATCGGAAACAAGCGGGACGCGTACGGGGGAATTTTGGAGAAATTTGGGGAACTTGGGGGAACTTTCAGCACCTGGACACTAATTGGGGTTACTTGCGCCCCCGAATAACACTTTGGACAGTTTATTGACCTCTGGACACTGTTTGGACGTTCGGTTTATCGGAAACGAGCGGGAACCGTCCGGGGGAAACTCGGAGGAATCGGGGGAAACTTGGGTGAATTTTGGCCACCTGGACATGAATTGTGGTGAGTTTCGTGTTCGGATTACCGGTCTGGGGTGAATTTTCGCCTCCGGGACAGAAATTGGGGTTCGGATTAGCGGACCTTCCAGTCGCCTGGTTTAATGACTACTATAGGATTATTGAAACAGAACAACCTTCTACCAGTATAATAGTGTTGCCCTTTGTCAAAGACAGAAAAGATTGGGAGGATTCTCCAAAAGAATAATGTGAGGCCGGTTTTTTGGGACGACATGTGTGAAAATTAGAATCGTTTTACGAAGTTCTAAAGATAGTTTACCTTGGTTGCATAGTGCCGGTGTGTATAAAATACGTGGGTTGAATTACGTTGGACAAATGGGTACCGATATCCCAAACCGGAGTGAAAGAGCGCATAGTCGATTGTACACGTAGGCTGTTGATAAATCAGCATTAACGGAACATTAGGCGAAAATCAATTGCACGATTAGGTTTGAGACTATTATTACTTTGGCAAAGGAAATTCAGATTGGCAAGGGGCTAGTTAGGGAAGCCATCGAATTTCAATAGGGAAGATGGTCTACGTATTTCTGCGGCTTGGAAACCGGTAATTAGTTTGACGAAATTGCGTCAATAGTAGCTTGTAGGAATTTTTTCTTTATTTTCGTGCCTTTTGGGTTGCGGAAATTTTGTTTACTTCGTATAGACGTGTTGCTGCTTTCTGTTTCTTACTGTTTCTTCGGGGTTCTCCTTTTGTCAGCGAGTTGTTTACTTTAAGAATTTATTTGTCGACTTTCTATGTAAGACCGTGTTTATTAGTTCTGTAGCGTAGTTGTTTCTGATGATGGTTGGTGTAATCCTTCCGAAACATCAAGTAAATATATTTCTTTAACACAGTTATTCTCGAAAATTATTTATGACGAGTTTTAAAGTTATGTTACAATTCTTTTTATTTATTTATTTGTTGTTTTTTTAAAATTAATTTTGTATTATTCTTTTTTGTTGTCCATGTAAATTATTTATGGGATATTCGTTAATTTTATTTGTCTTAATTTAGACATAAATTTTTTCTGAAATAAATTTAATTTTTTATTTTTACAAATTTTGAAGTAAAAAGTGTTTTTTAAATTTAATATTCTTGTGTAGTAGTACGTGTGATTGTACGTCGAGTTAATTCCATTTTAACATTTTACTGCCTTAAAGAAGTACTGGGAAAAAAGGTAGCGATTACGGATGTGAAAAATGGAAAGGCCCCCAGCAGAGATTGAAGGCCTCGGGAGAAAGTAAAGTTACTACTCTATGACGGTTATGTAATTATGTATGGCGCACAGGAAAATAACCAAAGTGGATTGGTGTAAGTCAATACCGATACCAATACACAAGAAAGACGGTATTAAGATACGTAATAATTATCACATAAAAGCTCTTATTTCATACGCAAGCAAAAGGGGTACTGTTGAAGATATTGAACGAACGATTGGAAACGTTTCTCAGCAGCCGAATACCAGTGGAGCAGGCTGATTCTGTTACGAGATGAGGAAAAGAAAACAAATTATCAATACGCGAATGATAGCATAGAGAAATATGGTAAATGTAACATTCCCTGTAATATGATTCATTGATTGTGCTGGAACCTTCGATCGTGTAAGATGGAGTTATTTAATGAATACGCTGAAGGAAATGGGCGTACTTGGACACTTAACCAAGTTGTTGTTGATGGCTTTATATAAGAACAGTAAAATGACAGTTAGGTTTTCTGGAGAAGGGTCTGTAATTTTCAAAGCAAAGCGTGGCGTCCAGCAAGAAAACATCCTGTCGCCCAAGTTTTCAACATATATTGGAGAGAATATGTGCGAGAAGCTCTGGCACACTGTAATAACAGTATTGGTGGCAAGAAAGTGTCTTCGTTGGTGTCGTCGGGCATAGAAATGATGGAAATAATCATTATGGCGGTGGACCGCAAAAGGGTCCTAAATAACGCACCTACTGGCTGGCAGATTTTGAAAAATTAGAGTCTTTCATATACTTAGGGTCATTAATTGAAGCTAATGGAGGCTCATCGGCTGAGATAAAAAGGGGAATTGCTTTCGGTAAGATTGTAACAATGCGATTGTATAATCTTGCAATAGGAAATTGCCTCTGTACATAGGAGAAAAAAAAACTAATCTTAATGCAGTAGAAACATGGGCGCTCAAAACACGAGACAAACAACACACAGACACGCTTTTGAAATATGAATATTGTTACGTTTATAACTTACTCTTAAGTTTATGCATTTTATTTTCTTTTCCTTTTACTATAGTATATACATATAAATATATATATATATATATATTATGTTTACGGGACCAATAAATTACGATATAGATCCTAAATTTAGACTTCTAGCTTACGTTTCGCCGAGCTCGCTGCAGCTTGCCACACGCATTCAACTGATGTACATACGCACAAAGTAATCGCATAATTCATAGATGAAATAAAAATTTGACTAATATTTGCGGACGATAGGTGATCCCGGTTGGCCAATGGTTACTTGGCTAGAGCCGCGATTCAATTGACGGTAGACCTCCTGCTCGAACCCGATTCGTCGATCGCGATCTTAATTTGCAGCAATTTGTCCGAAGTCTCGGAATAGCTTTATCTGTTAGCACCGCAGGGGCTGATTCGTTTTTGGGTTTCGGTTGACTCGTCTCCGATCGGCCGAGTTACGGGTATTCTGTTTAAACCAGTTAACCGGTACCGCTAATGTCGCAGTTCGTGCTCAGTCCCCGACCGGGGTGGTTGCGGGCGTTTTCTCTAAATAATACAATACATGTACGAGAATGAAAGACAAAAAACATAAAAATTAACTTACTTTTAACGCGTCTGTTACTCAGATAACAGCACTATAAGTACTAATCCGGCGGTAAACGTACTGAACAGTACAGCCGCTGAAAAGGCCCGGTACAAACGACACACCTCTCCCTAAAAAATTCTGTTGCCGAGATTTCTTATCATTTGGTACGGCACGACTCGAACAGTCCTTCGTACACACACACACACACACGCACACACACACATGCACAACCGAACACAACAATATGACGCCGAATACCGCGTGTGCCATAGACCGAATGGAAAACAAATTTATCCGTACACGAAGAAGTGGACGAACCGAGCCAGCTGCACAAATTTTATGAGCAACGAATCCATCAATTTTCCAGAGTCGTGGGAAAGGTGGAGGCGTAGGATTGATGGACTAGGAGACAAATTCGGATCGGTCATCACAGGAGCGCTAAATTCAGAACCGCAAACATTAGAGAACGCTCGCAGATCATTCAGAATTGATTGAAATCCCTGTTTCCTTTTTTAGGGCCGCGCCTTAATGATGTCAGCTGAAAATAAAACATCAGAAAGAATTTTATCGAGAAATAATCGCGTAAGATTATTTGCACGATTTTCTATCGTAAATCACGAAATTTAACGCAGCATAATTGAAACCGGGGATGATGATGTTAAATTTTCTATTAAAATTTAATTATAAAACTGTTTACAACGGCATCATATATAGATCTTTAGTGATGTACAAGTGTGTCGCGTTAGAGAGAAGAATGTGTAATAACGGGGTCCGTCCTATGAATTTCGGGACTCTCTTTAAATCTCGCCAAAAGGGGAAGCTCAATAGCGCCTAGAGTAGTTGAGAATCTTTGATTATCTTTGATCATCTTTGATCATTTTTGATCATCTTTAATTATCTTCAGTCATAAAAAGCTCGCTGGTATTAACGAGCGACAACATGAGGGGGAAAATATAAATGCGGGCGTCGAAAGAATAACCGTGTAATTTTCGACTTACAGTCACCGCAGCGAACCCGACTGTGAGAAGAAATGATTTGCATGCTTTTTAGTAGAGCACTTGCCAAGGACAAGACAACACGCGTTCACTTCGATTTCCGGATTTTTCCGTTTTTTTTCAATTTCTGTTCGCGGAAAAATACGAGAGACGGCATTAAGGATAGTCCGGGCTAAACAATAATAATGATAAAAAAGCGAAGAAAAAGGAAAGTAATAGAAGGAAATCCGATAGAAAAACTAGATGGAAATGTCAAAAGTGTGAAATATAATCCGAATCAAGAGCGCGTACTAGTAGAGCGGCACTGGGAGCCGGTGCATGGCAGTTGGGAACTGTGCCTCGACTAAACAGACACAGCGCGGTTGTAGGAGCGCAGATATCTTTGGCAAGCCAGACGTGACTTTCGTAAATTATTACAAGCGGCAAAGCCAGCGCTGCCACATCAGACTGCACAACGTGCCGTCGCTCGATGAATCTGCCTGCGAACTCGTTCGCCGGCTATCGCTCGACCCGAGTTGCGGGCTGCTCGCTCATTTTCACGCGTAAACTTTTAATATTATTTTTGTATATTTTTTGGAACAAATCCACGCTCCCGCTATCGCGCATCATCGCTGCCGCGCCAACGCCTGCAGTTTACTTAAAAACTTTCCGAACTGCTCTGTAAACAGAATTATTATTATATCATCCGCGACTTATCTTATTGCACTTCCATCAGACGCTCGCCATCTAACACCCTCTGTCGTTAAGATCCCGCCGAACCGCGAGGAAAAAGACCCAGGCCAACTCTCCTTCTGCAAATTGAATGGTAACGGAATGAAAGAGAGAAGGAAACTGGAGAGAAAATAAATAAATAAGAAACGCGTGAACGGGAAAGTAATCAGAAAAAATCGGGAAAAAAACCGCCACCTCCCGAGCTTACAAACAGTCTGACAAAAAAAAACAAAACAACAAATAACCGAACAACTGCGAAGTGCGAATCGAACGCGTACCAAATTTGGCAAATTTTCTCTCAGCAGACGACGGTTTTGGCTGCGATATTTCAATCAGAGCGCCGATAGTTTTCCTTTTGTTCTGCTTCGGAAAATTATAATAATTCTCTAATTTGAGAAATTGAAATTCCAAAAGTTACGCTCCTTCGCCGGAAATTTTTCTACCAACTAATAGAAAACGAAATTAGTAATCCAGCATTAACCGGCAGCAGCCATTGGACATACCAAATTAATTAAACAGTCCAGCCGATGATGAGACAGTCTCTTTTCTTTTTTCTTTTTCTTTTTCTTTTTTTTATTATTTTTCCCGTTCCTTTTTAAATTTTAGGTTGTTATCCTTTAGAGCGTTCCCCCCCCCCCCCATTAATAATGATCGTTACGGCTTTCGAAGTATTTGCTATATGACGACGGGATGTATTTCAAAATAGAGACTTCATTCCAGTGCCGACTAGTTCGATCGAAAAATCCTTCCAACGGTATTAAATGAAGGTAGGAGTAGCCGCTTTTGCGGATATGGAAATCGGACACACACGCACACACGATTTGACAAAAATACAGCGTAAACCTACCGATCCTTCCTAGCGGTTTTTACAAAGAATGCAATTTAAACTCCCTGTCTCGAACGCACAGCTGAGCTAACTGTCGCAATAAAAAAAAAAAAAACACGACATTTAAATAATTTTAATTTTCAGAATAAATACCGGACTTTTCAGATTAACGATTATTTATTAATCTTAATGCCGATTAATTCATAATCGATGTTCGTTTTAATTCGACATTATTGCCGCATTTACAGTGCTACCCCGTCTTTATACTACTGCTGCAAGACTCCGAAAATTAACCTCATTCTCGATGGGCGACTACCGTAATCTAAGACCCGGTTTTCAAATTTAACCGAATTATATAATTTTAATCTGCCGGAAAATAACCTTAACTCTAGTTTTTCACGCTGCAATCTTCCAGAAACTAACTTCAATCCCTCTTCTTTCCGCTCGGTGATGTCATTAACATGACACGTCCGTTTTCCAAAATTTATGTGGAATTCTAAATGGTATATGTCCTTATATAAGTCTACGAGTACTACGACTAAATTAATTTCTGTAGCGTCGTATATATATTAAAAAAAAAACCTAAAAGACCCAATATAAACACCTAGACTTTTCTCTTTACTCCTCGGGCAGGTAGACACGTACGTTATCCGCCTATAATTTATCCCATCTGCGACTGTATGGCTTCATTGAACATGCTAAATTCCGTACATCCCGTGACGTTATTTTAGCGAACTAAATTATAAAGTTCATTGAAATTTTGCGACAATATCCGATCAGCAACTGACATTGTAATACCGTATGGTCGCTTATACCACGCGCACGTCCCCCCCCCACACAATTTTATTCTGTAAAGGGGAGGTGCGAGTCTTACACGAGGATTGCTGCTGACCGGTCGTTGACCTCTCCCTACCTAAACACACATTCCTTTCCATTGCTGACATTGCAAACTAGGTCTGCCTATTATTCTGTGCCATTCATTCGGTGAACATCACTTTGTGCGGAGTAGCCTTAATTGTTTTGTTTTAATCGTGTTGTGTATTACAAAGTTACTATCTATTTTTGTAGTACCCCGCTATTTTGCCAGTGTTTTGATGAACCTCGTTTTGTTATTTACCGTAAGATAACTACGTACCTATTGTTTTAATAGAGTAACTGAAAAATTCAGTGTTTAATTTTTAAAGTTTTACTTTGCGTCTATTTGTGAAATTACGGATATAATGGAATAATGGAGGTTGCGTTCATTTACCGCGGCGGAAAAGTTACCGGTTGTAAGAAGCAGAGGTCACATTGGTAATAGAGCAGCACAAATAAAGTACAATATTCCTTAATCTTGCATCGGAGACCGGAGAAAAAAGAAAGCTGAAGGAAGCTCCGTCAAGAAAAAGGGCATTCCGAAGAGAAAAGCATCAAAATGTCCCGAGTTGGAAAATAAGCTCGCCGCCGTCATTGAAGAAAGTCTATGCTGTTACGAATGAAATGTGCTCAATGGAGGCGATGAAACTTGCGATGGCGTTAAATATAAGCTCGGATGAATTTAAAAATGGCTTTATAATTTTTTAAAAAAAATAAGTCGAGACTTTGTGTTCGACGTAAAACAACAATATGTCAACGGCTACCGGAGATGTATACAAATCAACTTATTTCATTTCAGCGGCATGTTATTCAATTACGAAAAAGTATCAATTACCCGCTGAGTCAGAAACGCCGATCAAACTCCAGTCTAATTTTGCGATGTCAATGGATACGACGGTCAATAAAATAGGACAAAAAAAAGAATAGGCATTCGGTCAACTGATTGTGAGAAACAGCGGTGCTCGATAATATTAACGGTACTAGCGGACGGACGGAAACTTCCGCCTTGCGTAATCCTGAAGCGGAAAACGCTGCTGAAAAAAGGAACATTTTTCATTTGTCAGAGCTCAGGAACGAGGTTGGATGGACACCACATTAGTAGTTGACCGGATAAAGTGCGCATGGAACAGGCGACCTGGTGCATTATTGAAAAAATCAAGCATGCTTGTAGTGGACAGTTTTCGTGGACGTTTAATGCATGATGTTAAAAAAGTTTTACTTGAAACTAAGACGGGACAAGTAATCATTCCAGTGAGGATTTGACTTTAGTGCTCCAACCACTAGACACATGTATTAACAAGTCCTTTAAGACTCTATTAAAAAAGAAGTATACACACAGTGGATGGAAACAGCAGAACACGAACTAATTCTTACAGGAAGACTGCGAAGACCATCGCTGTCGTTGATCTGTAATTGGATCAAGCGTGGAATGATATTATACTTGAAGATTTAATAAAGAAGAGTTTCTTGAAAACTGGGGTATCCAACAATTTAGATGGCAGCGAAGATTGCATCAGACTGCTTCATCAAGCGATTCAGAAATAGAGCCAATCCACTTGATAGCAGCGACAATGAATGAAAACCAAGTTAATACCTAATACACGAATCTATTTTACGTATGGATGTAAATGTAGTTTTTCTGTTCTTGTTAATTTAGGCCTACGCCGTTCTAATGTTTGTTTCGTATTCTGTAGCTTTATACACTCGGGACATAGACGCGTTCGTTGCGAGCCTGCTATTACAGAATCAATAAGGTCTCTTTATCTATTCAAGAACAACAAACTTTAAAAAATATACTACTAAACTGTATTTCAAAATATAGGTACCTAATAATTTTTGTACTGTAAATATTTTTATACCTAATAAAAGAACATGACTACTAATCATTGCAAGTCTTTCTTAATGCAACCTAATGAACTTCTTTAAATTCTCACAAATGTTGTAATACGATAATGAAAGTGTTGTAAACAAAAATTTTTTACAAATTTTTCGGTAGATGAAATAGAGGAGCGCGTCTTACATGAAGGCGAGTGGTATACGCGACAATATGGTAATATTATGGTAACTCAAATAAAAAAAAAAAATCTTAAAAATGAAAGAGAATTTTTATAAAAATACAAAAATAATCGAAATCAAATTCTCGCAATTTTTTGTATAGTGACTTCTTGCACCTGAATGTTGGAGCTAATTTAGGCTTGTAAATGATTCGACAAAAAAAAAAAAAAAAATTAGCCACTGCATAGACAAAATAGATGCTGGCGCGATAAATTTTGTTGTCGAGTCGAATAAATATGAAATTTTTGAAGTCGCATTTTAGCGAAAATTCGAGCGATTGCAAGTTATGGCCAGTTGTTGAAAACCATATTGCCTTAGGTTATTACTAGGAAATCTAGTGCTTTCCTCATTTTTAAATTGTAGCATCATTTTCAGTTTTTGGTCGGATATGAATTCATGGTTGGCACTGATGTACCTGTAGTAACATTTTAATTTTATATTTCTTTTAGCATTCCGAAAACGCTTAATGAACCGAATAATTATCCTACACGTCAGAAATGACAAAAAGTGCTATATTATATGAAATTTAAAACGGCCTCTATAGAATCAAACTTTCAAATTCATAATTCGTCACCAGGTATTAAAAGTAAAATTTAAGATAATTACTCCCCCCCCCCCTCCCCAGTGGAGTTTGAAAAATGTAGGCGGTAGTTCTAATATTTTTAAATATTAAAGGAAAAATGTGTCTAATATTACCGGATTAAATTTGAGCTTTTGAGCTGTCGCATATTTATATATTTTTTTTTTTTATATAAGAAACCATATTTCAGTTTTATTAAGAAATTTCGAAAAATTGTAGTCATGTGTATTACAAAAAAAAAAACAACTTAGCACTCTACAAATACATACAGGAATGTTGTGTGAAAAATACGGGATTCATTACAGCTTCAAAACTGGGAATATATCTTTTTCGAATTTTCAGTATTAAGTACGAGTAGAAGTAAATTACGGTACTCGGAATAATCCGGAGCATATAAACATCACGATTGACTGACTGTATATTTTTTTTTTAATGTATCGCTGGCAGATTGCGACCTTAACGAGCAACATCCCCAATGCACGCTTTTGGATATATCCCTTTATTACAGAAAATAATAATAATGATAATTATTATTATTATTTACTATTGTTATTATTTTTATTATTACTATCGTAGTAAATTCAAAAACAAACTAGTGCTGATGTATTTATACGTTCAAAAGTGGTAGTACAATTGTCTACCGGCTGATAGTGAAACTAGAAAACACTATTGCCAATAAAAAAAATCTTCCGTTGTTCGAATTCTTTGACGGATAATATTTTAAAAGCTATTCACTACAAAGGTTTTTATGGTTAGTGGAAATACAGTCGAACAGAATTTCATTAGGTAAATGGATTTAAATATAATAAATAGGCTGGGATTTCGAGGAACCGAAAGTATTATTATGCTGACTCTAAGAAAAATTTTTACCTATAAAAGAAAAGGTTCTTTAATAGGTCAAAAGTACCCGATTGCATTAGTACATTACATAAACGCTTACATATAAAAGAGAAGGTATATATGCATTAAGGTAAAAGATAAAAGAAATTTATAAAAAATTGCTCTGCATTTCTATATTGTACGCTGCATAGATAATTCGCTTCGCTCTTTTGTTTTTTATTTTACTTTTAATTTTTATGATGGAAAATGTCAACGGTTTCTCTTTAAACATTTCTTTCTTCGCTGTATAACCTTAAATCACACCGATGAAAATTTTAATTTTACCCGCAGAATTAATTTAATTAGGATCCGCGGATGAACAATGAAACTTATTTTAATTTCCACGAGGATAGCTAAACATTGAGGGACATTTTAGATACGATCTGGTTTCGAGAGGACATTGAAGTATATTTTCACTTCTAATGATTAAATAATTGTCTGCTCAGTACTTTACAGGTGATCGTTGTCCAGGGGAGTGCGTACACTGTTGATTGTTTCGTCGTTCATGCCATCAGAAGGCCGACCATTCCGCGCGTCATCGTGTGTGTCCGTTTTCCCTCTTCGAATTGTTTTACCTAGCGATATACAGCTGCTCTTGTTATCACATTTTTGTCTTCATATGTTGCACATAAACGTCGATAAATTTCGGCACCAGGAATCTTTTCAATAGTTAAAAGTTTGATAACTGCACGTAATTCACATTTGGACGGTCTTTTTTCCGCTCTAAAACACGTAATTTACAACCGATCGTTTTCAATCTTTGAGAATACATTGTAGTAACCTTGAGAAACATGCCTACTCAGTTGCATCGCTTCAGTGTTACCGTGAGTGGAGAACGAAAATGTGTATACTTACTTTTCAAACGACCTACGTATATCGACATTTTAAAAATTAAAAGATTTCAAAATATATTAAAAAGTTTTCAGAGAACTATTGCAATAAAAAAATGATTAAAGCTTATAGAACTACCAGCTACATGGCAAGCACTGTCATTGCAGGTATTAAACCATTAACTTACGAAATACAGAAACATATTAACATATTTTTAATAAAAAATCATGAATTCTGTAACGTACAGTATCATCAACCTTACTTCATACACGAACAAACCTCGTTAACGCTTGAATAGTTTAAACTTATATTAGATAAGTATTATAATAATAAATTTCAGGTGCAGTAGAACGAATATACCGGTATAGCTAAAAAAAAATTTCCAATCATAAATGATAGACTACATAACATAGTATTTATGCTGAATTTTTTTAATGTCCAATTTCTTACTGGACACGGTCTATTTAAGGATTATTTACATAAACATAAAATTGCACACTCAAATAAACGTGTAACGTGTAACTTTCCTGATACTATTAAGCAGCTGTAACCATAGTAATACCGATTTTAGCAATATTATTAGCATTGATCAACTAGTAATTAAGCTATTTACACAATATGTTCAGTAGTTTTACGATAGCCGAAATAAATCACCGTAAAATACATATGTACACCTGTATTAATATTAAATTTATGTATACTAAGGAGAAAGTACTCGGAAGAGTGGGGAGAGGACGCAGGAGATTTAACATGCTGACTAGCGTAGAAGTTCCGGGTCGGAGCAACCTCTTTTTATAAGAGAAACTAATAAAAATAAATAAGTACTAATTATTATTAACATTGTAAAACAGTCTGTCAGGATAAACTTAAATGGACGGGCCCAGGGCAGACCTGTTATAATTGGGGACCGAAATAAAAAAAAGTATTGTACAATACGAAAAAATGAATAAAAAACAAGGTACCAGTAGGCAATTTCAGTTAATCAATTTGTTAAAATTACATTTTTGTAATCGAAATCACAATTTTTAGTAGACACCACGTCAACATTAACAAGTCTATTTAATGTTTCGATTCGAAACTAAACTAAAATTTGTTTCAGCAGTCTACGACTTCGTGAATTATCTCTTATTCTTTCTCCTTATTGTCCATTGCCCCTCCAACAATCAATTTATTTGTGATCCCGGTCATATAATGTTCGGTTATTCGTCGTTTTCAACTGAACAAGTTTCTTTTTATTCCTTCCCATTTACAAATCGGTATTCCCACTGTGTTTCATTCATTTTCTCCCTTTCTTCCCCTTCTGTTATCCTAGCTCTTGATTCTTTTCTGTCGGCTATCTCTGATCGTGTAAGAATCTGAGTTTTTCTGGCCCCTTTATTTCATCGTTCTTGGGTCAATGTCCATGTTGACGAACCCATAAGGAAAAAAAAAAATTATCTTTTTTTCTTTTAAAAAGTCGCCATCGTCACTTATATTTGCGTGCGCGTTAATCCTACTACTAATTATTTCTAGGTTTTCTGTAACCAGCGTGTCATTATTATTATTTTTTTTCGGGCTCGTCAACCGGGGACCTCACACAGAAACAATAGGATGAAGAATTAACTAATTAAAACTCAATTAGATCGGAAATGACCGAAATAAAGGAACCAATGGCAGGAACAACAGATACTGAGAGGGAATGGATAGGATATAGGAAGCACAGTAGGGAGCAGGAAGCCTTGACTTTAAAAGGAGTAAATAAAGGGAAGAGCGTTCTGAAGAAAAAGCAGAACACTCAAAGAAAATGTGATTAGCATCACAAACAAATGCTTCATTACGATGTAGGGGATAATAAGGAGAGGAAACCAAAGAGAGACGATAACGGGAAGCGGGCAATAGAGTGTGATTGAAGCGTAGGCGAATAATAGGGACCATAACAGAACGTGGATAAAAAGGGAATTCTGAGAACCAAGAATTAGTAGGAAGGTTAGGTTGAATTGAGAGGTAGAAGGAACTATCATTGGTAAAAGAGGAAGGGTACATATCCGAACAAAATTTAAAGTTAAATTTCTTACTTAAAAACAATAGATTAGAACTCTAAAGATCTTTTTAAAGTAAAAGCGGGAACGGACAGCAACTTGAGCCAAAGCATCAACCATTTCGTTACCCTCGATGCCTCTATGAGCAGGTACCCACAGCAAATCAACGTGAATAGAGTGAAGAAGCAAACGATTGCGAATGAGAGGTCGTACACGAAGAATGATGAAGTCTGATGAGGAAGGGGGAAGAGGTAAACTGATAGCCTGAGGGGCACTCATGGAATCAGATATTATCAGATAGTGGGAGAAGTTACGATTAGAGAAAATATAAATAATTGCACGTAGGATAGTCATTAATTCATTTGTGAAAATAGAACAGAAAAGTAAAAGACGAAAGGATTCGGAAAAATTAAAAACAGGGATAATAAAGGAAGCCCCGACACTACTAGGCCTCCTAGAGCCATTAATGATGAGTACATGAGAAGGAAAGAGGGAACTGATAATGCTGTGAAGTTCCTGTTTAATAATCGCTTGAGGCATAGACCTGGGGAAGAATTAGAAAGAAAATATATTTTGAGAGGGTGTGTGAGATCAAAATAATTAAAGGAAAAGTAAGGGAGATTATTATTGGAAATTATATGGGACGAAAAATAACTAAGACGGCAAGATATTAGGGCTAAGATGGGAATTTCATTAAGAATAAAACGCCAGGTTCTGACAATGGAAATGTAGGAAGGGATAAGTTGAGAGGAAATGCAAGGTACACGTTTAGAAAGAAAACGATAGCCCAAATAAGATCTTCGAACTGAAAGAGGAGATGTATTAGATTCAGCAAGCATTGCTGAAATAGGAGAAGATTTAAGAGCATCGAGATATAGACGGAAACAGGAATCAGTCATAGATAAATGAACAGTAATCGAACTTGGAGCGAATAATGGACTTATACGAGGAAATGAGTGCAAGAGGATCACCACCCCATTTGGTCAATAAATTCAGTCTTTTAATGGCAGAACGAGAAAGATAACTGATATGCTCGGAAAAGGTTAGTCGACTATTTAGGTAAACTCCAAGGTAGCAGAAGTAACTAATGCGAAGAAGTAACATCCGATTCAGAGAAATATTGACAGAAGCGGGATTGTACGGACGCAGAGTGAAAACCATGCAAGAAGATTTGGAAGGAGAAATAGAAAGATGAACAGACGACAGAGAATGTTGTAGCGTAGCCAGAGAAGAATTAAGCGTCTCGTTGGCAGCTGCGATGTCGCAAGAAGAGGAAAAAAGAACAATATCATCGGCAAAGAATAAGGAAAGGGAGTTTAAAGGAAGGGATGCCATAGAAACAGTGTAAATGTTAAAAAGAGTAGGACTCAGAGGGTGATCTTTGGGAAGACCACGAAATACACTTCTTCGAGCTAGAGGCTCTGGAGAGAAAAAGTGGAGAGTCATCAACGTTCGTTTTCAGTATATTGTTAAGTAAAGTATACCTTTCCAATTTTTCTATAAAACGGACTGCGAAACATTTCGCCAAATGTAGTAATTACTTAAAAAAGAACTTCATAATATAAGGTAATTTTTGACCCCTCATATAGCACGTGCTTCGATACAAGTATAATATATTTGTACATAGCCATGTATGGGCCTGTATATTTTGATGCATGTTTTTTTTTTTTCAGTCTTTCAGCTAATTTTTATGGTTTAAATAGCTTGAGAGAAAGTATTATTAATAGTAAAACTAATCCGTCATTTTTCATCCTTTTCGATCTTTCCCATTTGTTCTAAATTATTTTATTTTATTTTTATTTAATACAAGTTATACAATGTGCGTGAACGTGGGAGTATATTTATGTGTGCACGTTTGATTATTATATACAACTAAATGTTATGTAAAATTAAACATTTAATTGATATGTTTTATTTTGAATAATTTATAAAAACCAAAAACATATACAGATGTTTAATAGTGATGTAATATTTACTTCTAGATTAATTCTAATCTTCTTGCCTTAGTTAAAATTTTTTCAATTATCAAATCATAAAAAAAATCTTTTAACTTTAATGCATATAAGAATTTTTTTTAAATTTCATAAGAATGCAATTTGTAGTATTCCGCTGCACACACCTAAAAATTACACCACGCTACACATTCCGGTAACATCAGTTGAAGAATAGTTAAAAATAAAGCCTATTTGATTCCTTTTCTCCAAATACAAATTGTTGTGTTAAATAATTCAATTTCAATCAAACTATGGCAAGATATAGGCTGACAAATGATATTAAAATGTATTTTAAATAAATATAATATAAAAGTAATCCGAGATCAAAGACGTTAAGTAAGCCGGAAATAATATAATACTGCATTATCCACTGGTCTGATAATCTAACAGCATACAGATTGTATAAAGCGCCTCTAAAACATGCTGATTTCACATAAAACCAACCCACAATGATATATGTTATAAGGGAATTATACATTAGTTAAATTGGGACGATTTGTATTCATCATATTTAGTTACATTGGATACATATTTTCGACCATTATATTGCATACTAACACAGGCAAATTTCAGTATGCGTAATATCAGATTTGTTTATTTTAGTAGTCAAAATTTTGTACTACTATTTTCTAGCATAGCCGGGAGAATTTTCATTACCCATCGCCAAAATTGCCATATGGTTGCTTTTAATGACAAACTGAGATGCCAATACACACGTTTTACTATTGACGGGTGTATATTAGATTTTGTGTGGGAACTGCTGTTGTATACGGTCAAATAAGGGACACGCCATAAACTTAGCATTTATGGGGAATATACTACTGATATACTTATACACATATAGTAATGACTGCCATTTTTATTTAGAGAGTAATGTGGAAATCCTATAACGTTTAATATTTATATGTAATATTTTCTCAGAGGCAATCAAAGAGACTTGCATAAAGGAATTAAGCAAAAGTGATAATAAAGCGAAGAAACCGTGGATGACGGAGGACATTTTAAATCTAATGGAACACCGTCGAAAAGTCAAAAAGGACAGGATTTTATACAAAAGCACACACAAAGCAATAAAAAAGAAGATACGACAAGCTAAAGCTGAATGGATGAAAATACAATGTAAAGAATTAGAAGAACTGCAGGAAAGACACGATGCTTATAATACCCACCGGAAAATTAAAGAGATAACGGCACTCTATAGGAAGAAAACATCTGCAAAGTTACTGAAAAAAGATGGCTCCCTAGCAATGGATGTAGAAGAAAAACTAGAAGTATGGACACAATATATAAAAAAGACGTTCAATGACAAAAAAATAGAAAAGCCAACAGAGATAAGCATAGAGGAAGAAAAGCTAAAAATTCTAAAAACTGAAGTGATACAAGCCATACAATTAGCAAAACCAAGAAGAGCCATGGGGCCTGATAACATACCGATTGATATAATTAAGCTGCTCAATGATGAGAATGTGGTAAAATTAACTGCTATTTTTAATGACGTATATAGCACAGGTGAAATGCCGCAGGAATGGCTAGAGTCAATATTTATAACGTTTCCAAAAAGGACTCAAGCAAATACATGTGATGATTACCGAATAATCAGTCTGATGAGCCATTTACTGAAAATCCTGCTAAGAATAATATATTCAAGAATACGTGGCATATGTGATCGGGATATGGACCAATGTCAGTTTGGCTTCAGACAAGGGTATGGTACTAGAGAAGCACTAGTAGCGATAAACGTCTTGTTACAAAAATGCCGCGATCAACAAAAAGAGGTGTTTGTTTGCTTCCTCGACTACAAAAAAGCCTTTGACCAGGTGCAGCATGATCATTTAATGCGAATACTGGAAAGGAAAGGGATCAACGAATATGACAAAAGAATCATACAAAAATTATATTATAGTCAAAATGCCAAAATCCGGTTAGAAAACAGAGAGTCAGGATGCATTCCCATAAAACGCGGAGTCAGACAAGGGTGTATTTTATCACCTTTGCTTTTTAACATATATGCAGATGAAATGTTTCAAGAGGCCCTATGGAACTTGCAGGTAGGAATCAAAATTAATGGGAGGCAAATAAATAATATTCGATACGCAGACGACGCTGCCCTACTAGCCACATCCCCGGAAGACCTGCAAAAATTAGTTGATAAAGTCAATGAAAGCGGAAAGAAATATGGACTACAAATTAATGAAAATAAAACAAAGCTGATGATTGTAAGCAGGAAAAGTCATAAAAACGTTACAATAAAAATTAATAGTAAAAACGTGGAACGGGTTAAAGAATTTAAGTAGCTGGGATGATGTTACATAACAGAAGATCTAAATCCGGATATAGAAGTTAGGAGAAGATGTGCTCAAGCAAAACAAGCTTTTCAAAGGATGAAAAATTTACTCACAGATGGATCTTTGAAGTTGAAAATCAGACAAGATTTCATAAGGTGCTACATTTATTCTATCCTATTATATGGAGCGGAGGCGGCAACATGCACAGCAAAAACACTGAAATATTTTGAATCGTGTGAAATGTGGCTGCACAGAAGAAGTATGAAGATATCATGGACACAGAAGATGAGGAACGATATGGTACTGAAGAAAGCCAATACGGAAAGGAAAATCTTGAACATAATTAAGAAGAGGAAATCAAGCTATTTTGGACATATTGTTAGAGGAAGGGCGTATGAACTATTAAGAACAATTATCCAAGGAAAAATTGATGGAAGAAGAGGTAGAGGATGGAGAAAGGTATCATGGACGAGAAATATACGTCAATGGACGGGAAGACGCACGATAGCTGAACTCGTGGAAGCAGCGAGAAAACGGTGGATTTAAGTCAAAATGATCGCTTACGCGCAGTAAATGCGTATAGCACTGTGATGATGATGAATATTTTGTTATCACGCTTATGAGACATTCGTTTCATTTCGCGAAGAATTTTGTAGTTAGTTAAAACTGATTCTTTCGTAAATCTATAAGAACAATATAAGACTATTTCTCTGGACATCTATGTATGTTGAGGTTTGATGGATGAAGTTTATAAATATATTTATATACATATATAGAGCTAAATGACCATGTCAACTTTACACTTTGATGGTAAGAAAAATTTTTAACATTTTTGTATCGAATGTCTTGTAATATTTTTGTTTTCCGAATATTCCGTAAGATCTACCCCAATTATGAGATATTCATTAAATTTTGTAAAAAAACCAAAATAATCAATTAAAATTAATTCTTCCGTCACATAAGACTGTCTTCTCGGAGGTTGTTTTCATAGCGAAGTCAGCTTGAACAAAGCTTTTTTTTAAAAGAGAAAAATCTAAAATAGTCAAAATCCCGCTGAAAATATCAAAATTTAACAAATTAGGATGCAAGATGTGCGTGTGTCGGAGAGAGGAGGTGCTAGAAAAAGAAAAAAAAGTTTATAAGTAAAGCGCGTGGTAAAATAATAAAATAGTTTTAAAAAAATTGGGGAAATCGTGACGGAGAAAAAAAGTGAAATCGGTAATATGTGTAAAGTTTATTCGCTCCGGATTCAGCTAACCTGGCGAGCTTTCTGTGTAAAAGTTGCGGTAACAATTTTGACACTGGTAATCCCTTCGGCGATGACCCGCTTCCAAAGCGATACGGTATGGGTGATGGATTCCCGGGAATAAGTGGTTTTTTAATGGAAACGGCTAGCGCAATGGCAGAGTGGCGGAGTCGACGGCGGCGAATCTATTGTCGCTACTTTGCTAAGGGGCTGCTAGGAGTATGTGCGCGAGATAATTCCGAAAGAGTATCGAGATGCGTATTTTCCAATCGGGAAAACCCAATCATCTGACAAAGGATTAAAAAAGGATAAAAGATGGAATGAAGATAAACTCGGAAGAGCAGTCAACGATGTCACCAACCATTTCCTTTCCGCGATTAAGATAACTAAGTACCTTGCTTATTTTTCCCCGGAACCGTTAGCCGCGCTGCTCTACCTCTTCTTCCGCCGGTTTTTCCAATTTCCTTCCAAGAATTTTATTTTTCTTTTCCTCTTCATAGATGTGTGTATATATACAGAATGACGCATTTTTAGCTGGGGAAAAATGCACGCACAACTTCCGTCAATTTCAATTTTTTAAGCAGGAAACGGTTTAACTTTGCGCGACAATTTTGAATATTTCTTCCGCTAGTCGACAATAGCGCGTCACCATTTAAATCTCGGTATTTTTTCTAGATTTTCAAAAAAAAAAGTCACCAAACATACTTTTAACCGTCACAGATGTTGAAAGTTCACAGCTCGCTATTGGCAGCGAGATTTCAGCTATTTTAGAAATAATTTTTAATTGATAACATTCCCATACAATAGAATCTGTAATATTATTAATAGATGAAAAGATTATTATTTTGTAATTTCGACGGTAAAATTAAAAAATATCATAAGAAATAAAAGATTTTAATCAATACTAGCCATTAAAAGCTGATATTATCCCCCTTCAAATCGAATTAAAAAACTAATAACGATTTCTCACATGGATGTACGATATAAATTCATTGACCGCAGTTAAACTTCATCAGATTTCTTTTCGAACTGGACTGTATCTACTAAAGCGGTAAATTTTTTGTCGGTAATTTCAAAAACTTTCTAGTCATCGCAAAACTTTCTATTTTTGAAAATATCTGCGAAAAAAAATCAGTTTAATATACCACTCGAAATTCCCGAGAAAATTTATTTTCCATTTGAACAAAAAGAAATAAAGCTGAACAGTGTTATCGTTACGATAAGTTAATATCACAATCCAGAATAACGAGAATTACATCTATAATGAAAAATGTAAGTATTACCAAATATTCTCCGAAATATGTCTGTACTTGCAGCATTTAAATGATATTTAAATGTTTACATCATATTGAAGGGCTTTTTCCTATAGCATTCAACCTTTTTGGATGACCCCAATTTCTCTCTATAGAAAAGTTTAATATTTTCAAAATTTTGAAGTTAGTTTAAACCGACTAATCCGTGACGCCCTGTCAAGGATATGGGACTTACTTTACTTTACTTTACTCTATCTATTGACTGAACATTTCTTTAACTGATATCGATAAGCATCTGAACACTCTCACGAACTTAATCATTACTGCCGCTGAAAACTTTATTCCAAAGATACCAACCAATAGGTTACATAATAGTTTGCCTACTTATATGCTTGCGCTTCTCAAGCTTAAGAATTATATTAGAAGATTATACGTTAAGCTTCGTTTTACTAGCCGTTCAAGGTATTTAAAAATTGGGTTGAATTATATTAATAATCTTGTCAGGTTTCTTCTACGTAAAAATAGAAATGATAATTTTAATCGCATGCTGTCAAATCTAACAGTAAAAGACAATCTCGCCTCTGGGGAAAATCTGCAAACTTTATACTAAGCAGCACGCGTTTCTTCCTCCTTTGTATGACGCATGCCTAGATAACTACCTGTATAGCGGTTCCGCGAAAGCTGAGTTACTAGCGGCAGAATATTTCGCGATTCACACCCGAAATTGCAAAAACTTACGTCGAAGTATCAAACAAATAAAATCAATTCCACTGTTAAAAACTTTCTGACTCAGAATCATTCGGCCGATAATATTCTACTAGTTACTCCCAAAGAGACACGAGACAATATTAAAGCCTTGAAACCTAAAAACACTTCTGGAAATGATAATATTCCTGCTATTGTCATTAAAAAACTCCCCTGTAAAGCCATTGTTGAACTTACTAACTTGATAAATGCTATGCTTAGATTTGGATATTTCCCTAACAATTGGAAAATTGCAGCAATCATTACTCTCCCTAAGCCCGGGAAAGACACTTCGCAAACGTCAAATATTCACCCTATTAGCCTACTAAATAATCTCAGTAAGATAGCAGAAAAATCTATATTATCTCGACTTAAAATGCATTCCAACAGACATCACTTGATTCCTAATGTTCAGTTCGGTTTTCGTCCTGGTTACTCAACCACTCATCAGGTGGCGAGAATTACGGAATATATTTCGCATAATTACAACTGCAATAAACATACAGGTATGGTCCTATTAGATGTTGCAAAAGCATTTGATAGAACATGGCACAAGGGGATTATTTATTTATAAAATGATTCTATACAAATTCCCTCCTCATATTATTAATCTCCTTCATAGTTACTTGAGTAACAGATTATTCTATGTAATTGTTAATAGAGCTAGGTCGTCCACTAAAACGTGTTTAGCTGGGGTCCCGCAAGGAACTATCTTAGGTCCCTTTTTATTTACGTTATTTCTATCTGATTTTCCCGAGCTGAGGGAGGTGCAGGCCGCGCTGTACGCCGATGATACGGCACTTTACTGCAGTTCTTATATACCAAATGCAATTACAAACAAGCTGCAAGCGGGACTTAATTGCGTTTCGCGTTATTTTAAAAAATGGCAAATAGACATAAACCCCCGAGTAAAACTGAAACCGTATTTTTCACTCGCAGGCGCCCCATCCTGCCCGCCGAAATAAAAATTAATTCCAAAATAATTAGCTGGTCGAATCAAGTGCGCTATCTTGGAGTTATACTAGACAAAAGGTTGAACTACTCGGAGCATATAAATCAAGTGTGTTCATAAAAGCTAATAAAAGAATTTCTACCATATATCATCCATTATTCAATCGAAAGTCGTTTCTTAGCATTAATAACAAACTAATTCTATACAAAACCTTAATTCGTCCTATAGTTTGCTATTCATGTCCAGTGTGGAGTTCAGTTTCTAATGCTAGTTATAGTATAAGCTGCAGTTATTGCAAAGCATCCGGTTTAAGATGTGCATTAAATGTCCCCAGAAGATACTCTAAAATTGTAAATATGCATCTGACCTTAGGACTACCTTTTATTAGAGATTACGTATTAGATTTAACAGGTAAATTCTGTGAAAAGTGTCTACAGCATGAAAATAAGTTAATCTCTGCAATTGGTAATTACGATTCTACGCAACTCGAGTAGTTCATGTACACCAGGTAAACAAGCACAGAAGGCTTAAACACAATATACACTGTAGTATTAGTTATATTGTTATAGCGTTTAAGTTTCTTTATTTATCACAATTGTAAATATTATTTTGACATGTATTATTTTTAGTTATTTATTTATTCATTTTTTTTTCTTCTTTTCTTTTCTCGTCCGTGATGCACAGGTTTTTTTTTTAATTGTTTTTTTACCTGTTGTTACAATTTAAGCTGTAATTTATCATGTCTATGCATTGCTTTTTTCATTTCAACTTCAAGTCGTGCGGTAAGCTATAGTTGGCGGTACGCAATTATAAGTTATAATATTATTTTCTTTCATGTTGCTCCTCGATTGTTTTTTGCAATAAACTTCTTCTTTCTTCTTTCTTTCTTCTTTATTTATAATTTTTTCGTAGAAAATGTTCAATATTTTCAGAATTTTGAAAGCCACCAAATATCAGTTTCGTGTTATTTTTTCTCATATGGTCAGCATAGAATTTAATAATACAATAAGTTCTCTATCTCGCGATCTCTCTTTAATCTTTACGGACTGATCTAATGGTTCTAACGGAGTTGGTGTCTAGTTCTTGTGTTCTTGGTTAGCCATTTTCAAAACAAGAACATTAGCCCAAGAAATGGGAAGGAAGAAAAATAAATTTATATTCTTATGCGTTTAAGGACAGAGGATAAAAGTAATTCAAGAGAAGAAATAACCGAAACAAAAGGAAATAAGAGAATACAAGCAACATTATAAGGAGTAGATGGAGTTTTAGTAGCGGAGAATAGGAGGACGCTTTCTCAGTAGAGAAGGCCGCACATTCAAATAAAATGTGATTAGGATCACAAGGAAAGTATATGGAAGGGTGGTGAAAAGGACAAAATGGAGTAGATGCAGAAGAAAACTGAGAAAATGATGCAAGAAGGAGACTGTGATTAAAACGAAGGCGACAAATAGCAGAGATTGTAGAGTGTTTAAGAGAGGAGAAGTCAAAGAACCATGGATGAAGTTGAAGAGATGGCTGAACAGAGAAGTAAAAAGAGGCAGGATTCGAAAATAAAGAAGAATAGGAGTTGAACCATAATTTAGAATTAGCGACCGCAGAAAGAAGAGCAATATAATGGGCTAAAATGTGCCCAAAAATGTGCCCCTGGAAATGGAAGAATGGGCTAAGGAATCCACCGATTCATTGCCCTCAGTACCAACTCCACTTGGCACTTTAGTAGTGTCCTATAGACAATGATGTGAGTGGGAAATTGAGAACCTAAAACATCGGAGAATTCAGCTCTGACGACATATTAAGGAACAGATTTAGAACGGAACGGTAAAGAAAAACATTTAATAGGATGAAAGAAACTGGAAAAAATTAAAGAAAAATAAGAAAATTTATCATGACTATAAATAAAAAGCGAACAGAAATTAGGGATAAAATTGGAGTTTTATTAGAAGTAAATCGCCATTTATGAAGGATGGATGAATAAGAAGAAAGAAGTGAAGAGAAATAAATAGGCAGACACGCTTAATCAAAAAGCAATAACCCAAATAGGAACTACGAATAAAAAGAGGAGGAGTATGGGATTTAGCAAGGATAGCCAGAACTGGAGTAGATCGCTGGGCACCAAGACAAAGACGAAGACAGATATATTAAATACAGTCTAATTTTGAAAAGAGAGATCGTGAAGAATTGCCATTAATAAAGCAACGGTTGTCCAGGACAGAGAAGATAAAAGATTTAGAAAACAAGAATAGGATTCAGAGATCGCCTCTTCATTAGTATGAGAAAGAGTTTTGAACAGATTGAACATTTAAGAGAGGATAGATAGAGATGATTAATGTGATTGTGAAAGGAGAGACGGCTGTCAAGTTAAACGTACCGACGTATTTATCTAAATTCAATTCACCGTTTTATTCTTGCTAGTCTAGATAGCAGTTCATGCCACGAACATTAATAACTGACAACCAAACGGTAGTATTTAAGGTAGTTGGGGTTACTGGAAAAGTTGAAATTGCAGTTACTTTTTTTGGAAATAATATCTTCCCAGAAACTGATTTCCATTACAAAACAAGAACTTGTACAATGAAAAAGATTTTTTTTTTTTTTTTTTTTTTTAATTTGGGCTCGTCAACCGAGGACCTTCACCCAGAAACAATTAAGGGAAAACAAACGTTACATAGTGAGGCGATCAGCTATCATTAATAAGAAGGAAACAATGGAGGGGATAATAAGTGTAGAAGGAAAAGACAGGATATAACGAGCACAAAAAGGAGCAGGAAGCCCCAGCCCAAGCAAGTGGGAATACAGAGTCGAGCGCTCCACCGAAAGAGCAGAGCACTCAAAGATCACGTAACCGCATCATTTGAATGGAGAGGACAACATGGGGAAGAGATCAACGAGAGGCGAAAGCGTGAGGAAGGCAGCAAGGAATGGTTAAAGCGCAAACACACAATGGAGACAACAACAGAACGAGGAAGTGAAGATTTATTTTCTTTGCTAAATAAAATCGAATATATGAAAAAATGCTCTGACACACAAGGTACAATTAAAGAACGAGAATGTGTTAAAATTCTCTACTTTTTCCAACTCGAATGGGATCTGAGCTGTAATAACAAGTCTAAAAGTCTATTGCAGAAAAGGGATATCATCAAAAAAAGTAAATAAGCTGAGAAGATGTTATTATTAAAAAGCTGCTTGCAAAATTATAGAATGTGTAGACATCGCGTATCCTGTAATGTTTTAATCATAGGGTTATGGATTTGATGGCCAAGTTTGATTTTAACCAGAATAGAACAGATCGGGTTTTAAACTCGCGCAAGGTTAATTGAATCGTAATTAAAGATGATAATGAAATAAAAACCCCTAATAATCGGTCACATTTCAGAAAAAAAGTAAAAGCAAAAATGAGCCAGAAGAAGGAGTAAAATAATAAAAGTGTCGGCTGGGAGATCCAGTAAAATTCCAACAAACGTATGCGTATAAAAGGAGCTTTACTCTTGTTCGCAAATTCGAGTTTATATTATGAATCTTTTATCTCCCCAATACCAGTTGTCATTTAATTCAACCTTTCACATATTTCATTTTCATCACGATACAGTCGTACCATTTACGATATATAAATCAGTTGTCCTCATAATCCAATCCACCTCTGAGTTTAATTCATACTTAATAAGCACAATAATTTAACAAATCCTTGGTTAAGGCATACCGAATTGAAAAATGTTATGGATGTTATTAAGTGCTGCTAATATTGGATATTTTCTTTATTCCGATTCCCGAAATCGCAATATTCTTTGGTAACATCATTAAAAGCTTTCTTCATTAATAATTATCGACTGCCGCATAAAAATTTCAAAACTTGCTCCTCAAGGTAATAAAATATTGCTCAAAATTTCTTAATTTACAGATCTTCCGCCATAATGAGTATACATAATTCTTAGTATCAATGCTAATATTTACTTATATCCAGTATTCAAAGATATTAATTTTATTATTATTATTGATATAAAAATCCCATAAATGCACTGAATAGCGCGAATCTTCTTCTCTATAACGCCATACTCAGCTTCTGAGCATTGGCGACTCTACCCGGTGAAAAACAAATACGAAAATTATTATAAAATCTAAAAAATAAAAATAAAATATAAACCAAAACCTAGCTAATACTTTATATTATAATATGAACAAAAATTGTATATATGTACATACGTATATAACATGATGATGCATGGGTTAGGATTTTTCCTGATAATCAAAATCATTATTAAATGACAGAAACTTTTCAGCGCCAGTAAAAGAGATTTTGTTGATACCGTCATATGCTTATCAGCCATTATACATTGAATTTCATATACTTCATCTTTTTGTAGAGGTTCATCAACATTTCCATTCCTGCAGTTCTATCAGAGTCTGTTGCCCAACCACTGTTTATTCGCCGTTCTCAGCTTGGGTATCGTTTCTTAATTAAACGGCTCCTATCTCCTCGTCCAAACTTATTTCCTCCTATCTATATATCGAAAACTGCTGGCGTTTTTCTTCTCATAAAATCCCAATCCTGTCGCTCATTGCTACCCGTCTTTCTAATTTTTCTCCTGTTGTCCTTTCCTACAACACTCTCCCGTACTTCCTTCATGACTTCAATAGCCTATGGCAGCCTATCAAATTTTCCTCTCTCCTACTTCGAGCCAATTCCTCCTCTAACGGTCTCCTTTCCTTCATCTTCTGTGGTGTCCGCATTGCTGTCCTTTGTTGCGTCCATTTCTGACCGCTTAGTTGTTTAATTTTGTAGCTTAGTTTTCTTGTTGTTGGGTCAATGCCGCTGGCGCCCCCCCCCAAAAAGAAAAAAAAAAATTTACATCATTGAGCTATTTCACTTATATGAAATAAATCAAATTCAAGCTTGTTTTCATCTTCGTTTTTACCATTAATTTCAACATCAGTATAATCTCTTTTAGAAAATTTTTGTCATTTGATAATAATTTTAACTATAGGGAAAATTCCAACTTGTGCATCAGTATATAGAAGAACTTAACCAGGTATTAAATCATAACATCAAAAACTCCTCTCCCGGCCCAGACGACACCCATCCGTTTATGTTAAAACATCTGACTAATCAATCGAAAATAAACCTTTTAAATCTTTACAATAAAATCTGAACGTCTGATTCATTCCCTTCTACTTAAAAAATAGCTACAATAATTCCGATCCTGAAACCTGGTAAAAAAAACTCTCTTGCGTCTAATTATCGTCCAATATCCCTAATACCAGTTCCGTGCAAAATATTAGAAAAAATGGTCAGTAAATGCCTAATCTAGTACATCGACAAAAGTAACGCGTTAAGCACCCGTCAAAGTGGTTTTAGAAAAAAAAAGGTCAACCGCGAATCATCTGTTCAGCCTCCAAAACGAAGTCCTGAATGCATTCTACAGCAAACAAAGCGTACTGTCTATCTTCTTCGAACTCGAAAAAGCCTATGACAAAGCTTGGCGTTTCAAAATTATCCAAAAACTTCATCTTATTGGAATAAGAGAACAACTCGGATTCTTCATTATAAACTTTCTCACCGACCGAACTTTTAAAGTAAGAGTTAATAATATATATTCCCACTTGCGCACTATTGAAAACGGAGTTCCACAAGGATCAGTGTTGGGCACTATCTCATTCATTTTACTTATTGATAGTATCAAAGAAATCGTCCCACGTCCAGTGTCACTAAGAATTTTTGTCGATGACATAAACATCTTAATACGTACAAATAATTTAAACATTGCTCAAAAAGTTATACAAGACACCTTAGATCTCATCCAAAAATGGGCGGATATAAATGGATTAGTCTTCTCAGAATCGATAACCGACTGTGCTTTATTTACAGGAAAGTATAAATCCCAAAAATCAACTCTTAAACTCAATGGACGTACTCTCGAAGTTAAACCATGTACTAAATTTCTTGGGCAAACCTTTGATAGTAAATTACCTTGGACTCCCCACTATCTAGGACTAAAAAAAGCCTTAAAGAAAATCCTCAATATAATTAAAACTATTAATAAGTTCAAATACGATCCATTCAGAAAATTACTAATGCAAATACATAAACCCTTCATTCGGAGCAAAATCGAATATAGATATCCAGCTCTCAATAACACATCCTACAAAACCTTGGCCATCATAAAGCTAATACAAAACGCAGCCATACGAATGTGTGTCGGAGCTCTACCATCCTCACCAATAGATAGTATATTCTGCGAAGCAGCCGAACTTCCCTCACAATTTAGAAAAAATTTGGTCACAAACAGGTGCTTCCTATCTGTTGTAACTAATCCAAAAAATCTAATACAAAACTTGATAAATTCGTACGTTAAAAACCCTTCGCGGCAGGCCGAAAAACCAATCATCAATTTCCTGTCTTTTCTAAAAAATAATGAGCTCAATTTTTCAAACTTGAACCAAGAAAATTCAAAATTTCCATTCTGGTTATTACAAACCCCAAACATAGATTTTTCTTTAATAAATTACAGTAACTCACCATATAATTAAAAATCGTTATCACGAAAAAGTTACTAATTTTCCTAATTATGTACTATGCTTTACGGATGAGTCAAAAATCGGAAATCAATATACAGGATATGCTTTTTCTATCAATGGAAAAGTTAAAAACTGCAAACTTCGCAAATGCTCTTCGAACCATACAGCCGAATTAATAGCAATTCTTCACTGTTTGAAAAGCCTAAAAATTAAAGAAAACAGCAAAAATTATTTAATCCAAAGCGACTCTATAAGCTTACTAACATCCATCCTGAACATTTTTTCAACTGACAAATTTGTCCAAGATATTCACTAACAACTAAACAAGCTAAAATCTCGAAACATTAATATCAAATTAATGTATATACTCAGTTATATCGGAATCCAGGGAAATGAAATAGTAGATAACCTGGCCAAAACCGCCGCTACACCCTCTCCGGTTACCTCCACCACAGTTGCGGACATCAAGCATTTATTAAATCAAACCAAAATATATAATTGGCAAGCATTGTGGAACACGAAATCCCATAACAAATTATTTTAACACAAAAAATCCGTACAACCTTGGAAAAACTTTTCCCAACTAAATCGACAAGAAGAATTAATAATCACCAGACTTAGAATCTCTCTATCGAATCATTTCACCCCATGTAGGGGTATCATGACCATGATCTGCCACCCGGTTGATCAGACTGCGCCAACAATTCCGATCTCTTGCGATGTGTACAAAATCCTGAAAGGTACGATCAGCAGCTATGCACACTGCGCCCAACCACCTAGTTGGCGCACGACCGGACAGCCAGGAGAACCAATGTCTGCATAATAAATGAGATTGGTAACCCGAAGAGGCTATCATCTGTGGTGCTCTGCAGGATACTGCGGTATTTTAGTCATGTGATCAGAGCGAACAATTTGGAAACGTTGCTCATCCAAGGAAAGGTCAACGGAAAAAGGAGTCGAGGTCGTGCGCCGACTAGGTGGTCGGGCGCAGTGTGCATAGCTGCTGGTCGTACCTTTCAGGATTGTGTACACATCGCAAGAGATCGGAATTGTTGGCGCAGTCTGATCAACCGGATGACAGATCATGGTTACGATACCCCTACATGGAGTGAGATGATTTGATAATAATAATTTACATTAAATTTATACAACTCATATGATGTACACTAGTTTTCAAGCATTTGTTAAAAAATATATAAATATTAAAAAAATTGTACTTAATTCACTCTGAGCTATTAATTATTTCGTGTTATTACAAACGTAGTATAAGATATTCTTATATAGTCTCCTTACATTAATAGTAAAGTAAAGTAAGTCCCATATCCTTTAACAGGGTGTTGGGATTGTGAAGTTAAGGTTCACAATGTACTAAGCCCAATGGCACTAATGAGAGTAGGGGGGCCAGTTCCTTTCTATCGGCTGCCTTTACTTTTCCAGATTTCTCTGTTACCCAATTATTTCAGGCTGAGTAAACTTGGGAGCGACTTGGATCCGTAATAGTATATAACTATATTATTTAGACGCACATATTAACTAGAAAATTCGGTATGATAAATTTAGAGAAGGAATCATGTCAAACCATCTGGTCAGAGAAGGTAAGGGCTGCACGGAAAGATAGAAGGAATTCGGATTGGAGAAACGAGGGAAAAAAATATCTTTTTAATGAAGAAAGGTATGGAGGAACAGATAGGGAAAGAGCAAAGGAAATAGATTGAGTGAATGACTTATATTGGGATGTAGGATTCCTGTCAATTTTGATGAAAGGAAGAGATGAATCAACAATACAGCGAAACTTCGACCAGTCAGTTTTTGGAAGGTACCATTGCGGAGTATGAAGAAGTTCAGGCTGCACAGGAGGAGAAAAGTTGTTGAGGGATACGATTATGGGAACATGGTATGTATTGATATTCATTTTAAAGTTTTTGTGGCATTGTAACGCATGCCATCTATGTGAGCCAATATAACTTACTGAGCGAATATAATACATATTGCTATTTTATTTCCTTTCTTTCCCCCTAGATTATGCCACAGTAAGGAGTGGCTGGGCCGGCTAGTATACATATAATATATATATTAATTACAACGTAATTCTTAGGCTACCATTAGAAAAAAAGTCCTAATTTTGTATAACGAAAAAATGTCTCAAAAAATGTCCCAATTTTATGTAACGTTTGTTATATTTTAATTTTTCCGACTTCCAAAAAGAAGGAGTTTATATGTTCGTCGCGTTTGTTTTTATTTTTTTTTATGTTTGTTTGCACGTAACTCATATTTATATAGACCGATTTTACTGATTTTTTGTCCGCAGTTCGCGTTTGCGTTCGGTGGCGGTTTTCGTTTTTGGAAACATAATGAATACAATTCTTATTACTGTGCAGGTTGATGAATAAGAAGCGCCAATATAGGGAGAAGTATGTAAAGAATATATTGCTAATTTAATAATACCATGGAAACGCAAAAAAAGTATTATTTATATGTGTTGTAGTATAATATGTTAAGTTGTTTCGGTAGTTTAATAAAATTTATTTATTTTTTATTATATAAAATTGGACGTTTTTTCGTTATAAAATCTAATGGGGACTGGCCTAACAATTACGTTGTAAATTTTAATCATTTTATACAAAGTATAGAAGAGAAAGATACAGAAATGTAAGCAAGAGGGGTTAAGAGGCGCAGCCCATTGCGAGGCCAAAATGGCCAGTTTATATATATATATGTATATATCAATCGCCATTTTTTTTTGAAAAAAAAAGGTATGTGAAACAAGATTGCAGTTTTTTGGTAGATGCCGTCATCACCGCATCTGGAATGATCGGTAATGGTCTTTGAAGTGTGAGTGTGTGGGGCATGATTCTACAAGGCTGTGTGATAGAATAGAAAGTATACAAATACATAGAGACAGTATTATATGTGGTAATGGTTTAAGTGATTGCGTTTTTGTAGTTTTTTTTCGTCTTCAGCGTTTAGAAACAAAATATATTAGTAGGTAAATTGTGAAGGAGGGGTTATGAGGCTAATTTTGATATCTGCATTTGAAAATAAAAAAAAAAAGATTAGAAATGGAAATTTCAGATGTAAGTTTACATGTAAGGTTGTGTTACGCTCGGACATTGTTCGCTGAGAAAAGAGGGACCTGTGATGCGAAAATATATGGATTCTGATACTTGAAAGTGTTTAGAATAAAATGTAATATGTAGTTTTCTCACAAACACTTATTTAATGTTTTAAAACATACAAAATTGATTGAAGAAAATGGAAAAAAAGTAGAAAAATATTAGAAATTTTAAAGAAATCGTAAAAAATATTTCCCCTCCCAGTTGTTAGTTTTCTTTGGTAATTTTGATGACTTTTTATTCGCTTCGGGTATTTTTTGAGTATTGGTCTTTTTTATTTCTCGGAACTTTGTTTTTTTCTTCGTTGGTGCTTCAGTTTTTTTTTTTTTTTTTTGATTCTAGTTTCAGTTGCCTTCTTTTTCTCTTATTTTTTCTTTGCTTCATCATGCTGCTAAAACTTGGAAAATAATAAGGTAGTTTCCTC
Source organism: Icerya purchasi (assembly GCA_039619475.1). Lineage (NCBI taxonomy): Eukaryota > Metazoa > Arthropoda > Insecta > Hemiptera > Monophlebidae > Icerya > Icerya purchasi. The sequence goes on along the minus strand of CM077115.1, from coordinate 289,993,341 downwards.
TTGCTTTCCTCATTGCAGTGTCGTAGTCGATTAAACCAATATGTGATTTTCACTATACAATTATCTTAACTTAGACCTTGCCGATGCTATTTGTCTTCAGCTACAAGAAGGTGTACTGTTAACAACTGCCGCTCTGTACCAGAGACGTAACCCTTTTTTTTTCAGGGCTATGGAACGCCCTAGTCAGTTCCTCAGAGGAAAACTTCTGTCGCCGTCCATAGGATAAGTAACCTATCCGTGTTCCTCCCCAATCTAAAACGGCTTTTTTCAAGTTAAACATTTGAACTCTAACTTGTGAAAGGATACATGACTTATAATGACAATCACACTTATAGTGACAAACTTTGATGAAAATTGTCATGTTTTGCGTGTTATATTTTTATTAAAAAATACTACTAACGTGTCAGGGTTTATGGTTCCCTAATTTATTCAATGATACCTGTTTTTTCTCCTCATTTGTTGATCAGTCGCTGTGGTAAATGGATTACTTGACTGCTTCTGGTATGAGGTTGTATTAGTGGAATCTAGGCTAGCAATGTAGGGGATGGTGGCTCTATTAAACTCACTCTTTGGAAAGCTGTCTTCTGCAGCTTCATCAAATCCAAACGAGAGTAGTGTCGTCCATTTATATCTAAATTTGCGCTCAATCACTTAAATGGTCCCTTATGTGGGTTGGGTGTAGATCTTTTCTATTGCTGTAATCCCGGATAAGAACATGGTAGCATATTGCCAATGATGAGCAAACAAAAATAGGGCGTGCTGGCAAAACTTGTTGCCATGGTTGGATGGACCCGAAAATGTTTCTCAAACGGATCAGTAATGGGTACGGTTCTATAGCATCGGCAGATAGTTCTAAGAATTTTGCAAGTAGTCGAAGTGAGGTACTGTATAACAATTCACTAGGTTAAAATTCCCATATCGTTAGATGTGGTTCGCATGTCCAACAAAACAAGGGGTGGGTAATGGGCCCATGAGTCATTGTGGCAACAGAGCGCTCTTTTCAATGTACCATGTGTTTTTTCGACTTTGCTGTTTTCTTTTTTGGATTATAGGCCGTGATAAAGATATGATGGATTCCAAGAATTCAAAGATTTAGAACCATCAGTAAAAACCGGTTGGAAGTTCGACCTGTGGTCTGAAATTATTGTATTGAATGCTCTGCGAGCGTTGTGTCTATTAACGAACGGAAAATAATCCAAATCTACCTGCAACTTAAAGCAGTTGTGTGAGTATGGGTATTTGAAGTTCAATGAAGGATACAGCGGTATGGTAATGGAAGAATATCGCTGAAGCCTAGCAGCACTTAAAGATAATGGAGGCATTTTGGAGGCTTTAAATCTCCAATTATCTTTAACGTCTAAATAAGATTTAAGTAAATTGAGGCGGGCTGGAGGACAGTATTTTATAAGAAACCTGTCTGCTAGGTACAATGATCTAATAGAAAGAGGAGGGATATTGGTTTAACTTCCAAAGCAGCAACAGAGGTAGGTAAGCAATCACAGACGTAAGAATGAGTTCTGCATCCTCCCTAATTTGTTGCGATTGGCTGTTGCGGAGTTATGAAAGGAGTAACAACCATAGTCTAGAATACAGCAATAGTATGCTTTGTATAACTTATTTATTGTGCAAGGAACGATACCCCAATTGACATTACAGAGGGTCTTGAGTAGGGGTAATTGTTTTAGAAGTTTGTTACACATGTAATCAATATGTTGGCTCCAATTTAATTTGGAGTTGAAAATAAAACCTAAGTACTTATGTGCCGGAAAAAGGGGAACAGTAGAACCGGCGATGGAAACAACACGGTGAGCTGGGTTAATTGAGCGATATGAGAACACTACTGTTGAACCCTTTGAAGGAGCAACACACAAACCAAGATCATTTAGGATATTTTAAACCTGTATGATATCGCGATTAAGCAAGGTGGAAGTTTCAGATAAGTTTCTACTGCGACTGCAGAGAACAATGGAATCACCATAAGACAATAGAAAATTGTTTTTCGCCAATCCTAAATTAAGGATTTTTAAGATATACAAGTTAAATACAAGCGGGCATTGATCCCTGACATAAACCTGTGTGGAAGGTTCTATCAACTGGTGCTTGTATGGGGTGTTGGAAACACAACGTTTTCTCCGAAAATAAATTGTGTATTAGGTTAGCAAAGTTCTCAAATATCCCTAATTCCATTAGTATGTTAGATAAAATGTCCAATCGAACATTATCAAACGCCCCCTTAATATCTATGAAACACACGATCAGATATTCTTTCTTGATGTAAGACTGATGAATGTTAGCCAACAGGTTAGCTACACCGTCTAAACTGCCTATTCCGTGACTGAAACCAAATAAGTTGTTTGGAAAGATGTTATTGTGCTCGGTCCACCAGGAGAGTCTGTTATTCAGTATGCTTTCAAACATCTTGCGAATACATGACACAAGGGTAATGGGTCTATATGAAGAGAACAGGCGGGGCGGTAAGAGCGGAGTTCTTAAATTTCTTCAATTCCCGCGGAATGTGATTAGTATTTAAAATATAATTAAAAATATTTAGTAGTATCTTAACAGAAGGCTCCGGTAAGTTGTTCAGTACATGGTAGGTTACGCCGTCCATGCCTGGACACGAGATTTTATTAAAGGATAACGCCATTTTCAGTTCCTGCATATCGATAGTTCCAGAAAGAAAGTGACTATTGCTTTTAGATAGTATCATCGAACTTGTAGTTTGAGTAATTTTCGGTAAATTCGGTACATATGATGGTGCGATGTTGTTTATAAATTTATCACAGCATTTCCCGATAAAGTAGTGTTGTATGAATCGTTGCCTTCAAATCATTTTTTTAATTTTTTAAATTTTTGACCAGACTAACGAAATAGGCGTATATTGATATTTTGCAAAACGAATCTTTTCCAACACTGCGCCTTGACCGGCAAGTACCTACGAGTAAGAGCCTCCTGTTTCTTAATTAACAGATAGTCTGACATGCTTCTACTTCGACGGCAAACTCGAAACAGTACATATTTTTTCCTGATCATATCGGCACAGATTTTATTACACCAGGGCGTAGGGGGTCGTTTGCTAAGATAGACAAGCCCCTCTCTTTGCAGTGCACTGCAAGGAATAATATAGAACATTAACAAAATTATCGTATAAGGATGTATTGTCAGGGGTAGCTTCTCGGTGTTGATTACTCAGGAAGTGAAATAAATTGGTAAATCTCGAAACATTATCATCCGGAAGCACCCAACTTTGTTAAGGACCGAATATGGACATCTAAAAGGGAATTCAATAAAGATAGGTAGATGGTCGCTACCAAGAGGTCATTGCAAAACTTGCTAGACAAAATTGGAAGTAAAGTTAGAAGAAAAAAACGTTAGGTCCAAAGCATTAGCTGGTCGTGAAAAAGCGGGAATGGCGGTGTGCGTACCATTATTGTCTAGAATCCAGTTAGTTTTTTCTAGGATATTAATAATTCGTCGACCTATACGGTTTGAATTATGGCAACCTCATAATGGTTGAATACCATTGAAGTCGCCGCAGCATATAATATAGTCAGTATCAGGGATTTTATTAATTAAATCAATAAAGTCATTTTCAGGAAAATATGCGTTAAGGGGACAATATATGGAAAAGACATATATAACCTTATGTCCCAAGAAAACTGAAATTAACAATTCATTAACTCGCGAAAAATACCAATTTTGTTTATGCTGTGAGGAAAATCCAGTTTAATTAGAATAGCAGTACTACCGTATGCATTCTGTCCGTCGTGCCCATAGCATAGCCTGATAAAGTAAGGTTGGTAGACTGCTCAAGGCAAGTTTCTGATAAAATTACATACAAGGTTGAAGTCATGGAACGCAAGAAGAAATTGCAGATTAATTAAATTTTTTTTGACACTCCGGCAATTCCATTGCAAAATACTTATAGACCTAACCATAAACGAATACGAGAACAATAAGGGGATCACAAAAAAAGAAAAATTGTAATAAAAGGAATACGCAGAAGGAATATGGAATCGGCAGAAAAAGTAACGCTACGCATATAATATAAATGCAAAACAAACTTATAATGATAAATCGAACATATGTACGTATATTCATGCACATGATATACACGATATATGCATATACAGTTGTGAACGTGTAGAATACGATTTACGATAACCTTATGTATCAGCAATAGCGGATGAAATTATTATTAACAGATACATTTGCGATGACCGTGTTATAGTAAGATTAAATATTCACCTTATTCGTTATAATAAGAAATATTTAAGTTGAGAGTATGTACAACTAATATTACTAGACAAGTTGGAAGTGAAAAATTAACTATTTTTTTTTTTTGATTTGAAGTTGGATTTGTGAAGTTTTCTTCGTTTTTACAGGAATTTTTATTGAGGATGAAGATTTAGAGCTTAGAGGACTTGTAGGAGACAATTCGTTACGACCTTGAACCTTAGATTGTTGTTGTGGAGGCAGGTTGGCAGGTTTGTGAACTGTGAAGTACCTGGATTAGAGCAAGGAGTAGTGTTAATTTTAAAAGAAGGAATACTTTGTGCATCCAGGATATCACTAGGAGGAGGAGTTGTAGAATTAGGAGTATCCTTAAAAAATGAGGAAGGTTTTCCTGACCGAAAAATGAGTGTCGCATTAAGATTAGGATCGCGCGGGGCATGCAAGGCCGATTATGGAACGAAGATTGAGTTTTATGGAAATTTCTACTTTTGTTGATCGATCTTGATACGGAGTGTACTGAACGAGATATGCTGGCGACATCGGCGTACGAGAATACATTGGAAACTTCAGAGCTTCTGATCTTATCGATTGCTCCTGGTATTGAGAGGTTATCGTATGCTTTTATTTTTCGAATTTTGAATTGCTCCAGATAAACAGGGCAGTTTCTGTCAGTAGTTAGATGATTTCCGGTACAATTCAAGCATGTAACCTGATCCGGAACTACCAAACGAGGTTTAGACCTGCAATGTTGAATAATATGCGAAAATCGTAGGCAATTGCGGCATTGTCTGGGGAGTCTTACGTTCGGCTTAACTGAAAAACGTAGTCTGTACAGGTATAAAAAACTGAGGAAGCACAAATTAAACATTCACCACTGCCATGTCTGCTAATCTTTCTGATCTGGTTGAATCGGATGTCGCTTTGCATGGCGTGAAACAGTTCTTCTTCCGATATTGACGGATCTATGTCCTGAATAACCGCATAGCGATAAAGTAAGGCATTAGAAATGTAGGTTTTTAAGTGCTTGATTTCAGAGAGTCACTGCGAATTCTTAAAATGAATTGGTTAGCGAATAAGCCGGAGTCAAATATGACTTTAATTTTATTAACACCATTCTGTTGAAAGTATTTAATACCATTGTACGCCGATAAGATTTTGCACACGCCGAGCGGATTGTAATTAGCGAAATTGTGCGAGTCAGATTGAATAATAATAGAATATGGGCCAGAATAAAGCGACGGATCGAACAAAGCAACATTTATCGCATCATTCGCCCAATATTGCAGCTGTTAGTAGACTAATTACTATTACCGTTATCGGAGGTGGTGGTAGCGCCATTATTATCAGCGTCGCAGTTGGCAGGGAAGCAGTCGGCAAATCGGACATTTGCAGACGGTGGAAGCGGGAGCCTCCCTCCACCCGGGAGCGAATACGCTCATATTTTAAATTATGTACTCTACCAGACTGAATAATTAGTACGCGTAAGAATACAATAAACACACAAAATACCATTAACTTTTATTAAATTCACTTTTTTTTTTCGTGTTATTGCAATAAAATTTCACTGTTGGCGCTTCGCTAGTTCGCTTATTAGAAAATAAGTGTTAAAACATACTGGTCTGTTAGATTTAGTGCTCTTTATCTCCACTAGATGGCGTTGTAATAGTGAAAGATGGAGTCTAGTTGTACGTAAAATGTTATTATCTGGATTAAAAAAAAAAAAAAACGTGTGGTGTGCAGCGCACGTATGACTAAAATATTTTGTTCCTAAATTCTCGATGTTTGATTTGCTATTTATGTGTAACTCCGAATATAGTTGTATCCTCGGCAATGTATTCACATTCAGACACAACGATGTGTGATTTAATAGATTTCAACTTCGAAAGACGACTCATAAACGTAATTTTGGGTACAGTCGGATTTTAATATGTCTCAATTCTAAAGAACGACGATGGCTGTATACGTAACTATCAAAATTTACCAATGTTGCTGTGTGTATACAGAGTAGTGTGCAGAGTTTGAATTGAATGCATGTCCTGAGATTGTACACTGAGTGTGATACACATATCTCTGTCGAAGTTGGAGTTGAGTGAATGTGTTTATCCACAGTTGGGGAAAAGTTACATTTATATCTAACTGGTTTAGCTACTTTGCGCATTTTCTCGCTGATGTCAGATAACTGCTTACAACGTCTGGCGAACATAGCGAGTTCTCAGATATTTACCGACAAGCTAAAAACCATTTTTAGCCAGGTTAATCGCTGCCGCTCGTATTCTGCAAGATTTCTTTCTTTTTCAAGTACTCCGCCGCATGAATAAAAGTACTAGATGATTCGCCACTGATTACTCTACTACTACATTAATGATAAAAACGTCTATTCGAAGGAGGCATAAAAAAAGCAAAATTTTACTCTGCAAAGTCAGCGGTCTCCTAAGAGAAATTTTGCGGCATATAGACGGAACTGATCGAATGTAACAATAGTAAAAGGAAACACGCCAGCTAGCAAACGATGTTCCTCGTAATCATTGACTGCTGGGCGCAGTTTCGAAATTGTTAGAGAAAAAAGCTGCCGAAGGAGTTGCACCTTAAATGAACGGCCTGCCTGAAGATCAAGTGAAAAGCACACGACCTACCTGTCTTTACTTATATTTCGGTAGAAGGAGACGCGTCGACGCGCTGAATTAATATTTCAGATAAAATCAAGCGCGAAGTTTTCAGCAACATACTCATTAAAACGGTATTTGCAGCGATATCAACATAGCGATTTAGTTAAAACGTTTTCGTATGATGTAGAAAAATTAACTTCAATAAAGGAAAAGGGCCAGAGTTGGCCGTTGCGCGGGAAACCACGCAATCGAATAGAAAATACAAAAGGCCACGAACGCAATAGCATATGTCCGCGAAGAAGGGTTGATGAAAAATAGCAAAACGTAGAGTGGTATATAGCGGAAGAACAAAGGGTTAGCAAGTGCTGGGCGCTTATTGCGTGCGAAATGGAAGTAATAGTCCGCCACGGAAAATGTTCTAGCGAAGTAAACGTCCAAACGGCACAGCTGAATGCTACCAGCCGTCTCAGCGTGCACGACTATCAGAAGCATACGTCGTCTGGCGAGGTCCTTGGTCGCTTATAAATTCAGGTTAAGAAGTCGAGCCGCGGAACAGCAACAGAAGTGAATGAGTTATTTCAAACGTCAAGATGAAGCGTATTTTTATCACGGACAGAATACAAATGAAAACGCGACCACTTACCGTCAACATGCGTACTATTATCTGCGTTTATAATAAAGACAGCCTGCTGGTCCTTTCGTTAAGCCGTTATTAGTTGTAGTGGCTCTAGCACGCCGGAATAGAGTACCAGGCGAGTCCCTGTTCGCCGTTAAGTACATCGTTCCGCCAAGCACTTGCATAAACTAATACGCGGTGTTGCTTTCCTATCTCAACAACTACGTATCTCCGAGGCATCTCTCTTTAATTCAATTAAAATGTGCAAAATTTACACATCGACGCAACAGCGAATTGCCGATACCATTAAAATGTAGAGGGAAATCTTTTCGGACCGATGACTATCAAAGATCGAGCAACAACTTTTCGACTTTTCGGTCGTACGATACCGCGGAAAGCAGAATAGATTAGGATGGAATACGAGTTAATAAAATTAGAGCAGAGAAGCTAGAGAAACCGTTTGAAAGGTACTGGCGATAAAGTTTTAGAATTTTCCAGCGGTAAACGGTGTATGGAATATGGGGGGCGGAATTTTTCTTTAAAAAATACAGGATAATAAAGATGTGATGCGCTGTCCAGCTTAGTAAAAAGTGTTCATGATTAGAATGTCTAAATAGTGAATAATGAGAGGTGGCGACCTTGGTAAATGCACTGCTGATTTGGTCTATTAGTGATGGTATTTATTTCAGTAGCCCTTTACTGTTAGTTTTGTGCTAGTTCCCGTTATAGTTAAATACTTCAGCAACCTGCTCTGATACTGACCGAAACGCTTATGCGGCTGGCCTTGTAGAATTCACTTCGGTTTTTAACCGTTAGTGGATGACACGTGTTTCAGTTACTTTTACTGTCGGTTTCGTATTTTAGTTACCGTAATAATCGCAATAACAATTTGCTTTGATACTGGTCAGAACATAACTGAAAGTGAAAAAAAAAAAGAAAGTAACATATTTAACGTTATCATTTCTTGGTCAGATTAATAATCGACCAAAGGAGGTTGCTAGCAGATGTGTATGTAGATTGAAGAGGCATAGCGCAGAAGTAGCGACCTAGAATCCTATAATTACTGGAGAATGGAAGGATTGAATATCCGTTAAAGGATGTAGAAAGAATAAACAAAAAAAAAAAAAAAAAAAAAAAAAACTATTCGCACAATTTGAAAAACCGTACAGAAGTATTGCCAAGACAGTACTGCACTAGAGATATTATAGATTTTACGGAGAGAAACTCTATCGATTATCAGATTATTTTAAAACATGACTTAATTTAGATCTCTACTTCACATAGATGACCAAAGAGAGAAAACCACCTGACCAACTGCCAGCGAGCGTTAGGCTTTTGTATAAAGAAAAGGGAACAAAAAAAAAACGGAGCATCGCCGCGGACCGGCCGATAATTATGAAAGATCGAAATTTAAAAAAATAATAATAATACGGCAAAACGACAACTAGTGCTGATACTTAATTCTCTTTATTGACTTTGTAACACGACAACCGTAAATCAATTTGATAAATAAATAAAATGACTATATGCCGTGACTAGTTGCAGAAAATGGCCGTTTCATAGACAGATTCCCCTCCCAATGTCTTTGTCCTCTCTCTTATACTTTTGGACTGATCTTTATCCGTCTCTTTTCTTCAATCCTAACTTCTCTTACCTCGCTATACAACCCTCTCCAACCACTTCTTCTCCTGGTTTAATAATTTTCCCTGCATCAGCCGTTCTTTTCCATAATCCGCCTCCGCTTTAATCACAGTCTGCTTCCTGCCTCCCTCTTTCGTTTTAATATTGTTCAGTCTCCCCTGTGTCCCTTCTATCCTCCTATCTTAAATTTGATCTGTGATGTAAATCATCTTCTATTCGAATGCTCTTCTATCTCCTCAGAAAGCGCAGTCCTCTAAATTTGTTTGGCCTTGGCCTCCCGACTCCTTACTGTGCCCACTACATTCTTGCTTTTCCGTCTCCTTCTGCTGTTCCTGTATTGGCTATCTTCATTTCTACTGTTTCTAATCGCTTCCTGATATAACTTACAAATCCCTACGTTTCATCATTCTGTTAGTCCTTTGTGTTGGGTAAAAGTCCTGTGTTGACGCGCCCAAGGGGAAAAAATTACTAGACGTGTATGTAAAATAAATAATAAAATTTTTAGTATTTAGCGGCAATTACCGTAATAAAGCTTCGAAGTTACAAAACAACTCGCGCGACGGCGAATGCAAAAAAGACAAAACGGCTAGCGACGACATCGGTCTTCGAACGATTGACCAACAACCCAATGTATGATAATCGGCGATTAGACGTACAGCAATTGTATTGCCGATTATTCCCTGATAAAAGACCATTGTAGAATCCGCTGCCGTTCGGCGTGTTACTCCACGCGATATACGATGTCCGTTGCGTGCGTGGTACTTGCACCACCTCAGCTAATATATAGTTCTGCTAGCCGAACTAAACGCAACTTTTCGGAATTAATATATACACTCGGACACAGGCACATCCATCATTCGTGAATATCGGTAATTTATCGGATTCTATCACACGGCTCGATCGCGAACACTCGCACATGCACAAGCAATGCAATAAACTTCACGAACCTGATAAAATCCGACACCGATATTCAGCACGTGTATAATAATTCTTTTTATAAATTAACCGAAAGACAGCGCCGCATGTATATGTACATATACATATATATATATATATATATATATATACATATATATATATATATGACGCAACAAAACAAATAATTTTCAATTTTGAAACTAAGTTGTACTAGTTCGTATTAATACATACGGCCTGAAATAATTGGGTACCATAGAAATCTGGGAAAGTAAAGGCGGATCCCAAGTAGAAAGGAACTGGCCCCCCTACTCTCATTAGTGCCGTTGGGTTTAGTTCATTGTGAACCTTAACTTCACAATCCCCGACGCCCTGTGAAGGGTATGGGATTTACTTTACTTATATATATATATACAATGGCTGTCCCAAGGTAACTGATACTGCGTTTCCTATTTCTAAACAAATTGAAAACACCATAGACTTGTAGCGCAGCTCATTTTGTAACCAAAGTAAAAAATTCAAACCGGTTTCCTTCGCGAGTAATCGTATAGTATTCAGTTTATGAATGTGTGTTGCGCGATACCCTACAAAATTTTTGCGTTGCGATATGGACCTAAAAAAGGAACAACGCTTCGTAGTTCGTTATAGTGTTCGCCGTGGTTTATCGGCTTGTGCCACAGTGAAAGAGATGACAGCTATTTATAAAGGAGAATGCCTATCAAGAGCAACAATAATTCGGTGGCACAAAACCTTCTCGAGGGCTGTGAGTCTGCAGAATTGTTTATACATGCTGGCCCTTCATGCACCGTATCAACAGAAGAAAACATAAACGTAATGACTATTTGTGCAGGATCTCTCAATCCGTGCTCTGGAAAAGTTGATCCACATTCCAAGAACCATTTTGCATCGCATTTTAACTGGATTATTTAAAAATGAAGCGAGTATGTTCGAAATGGGTTCTACACATGCTGACTGGAGAACAACTTGACAAGCATGTCGAACTGTGTTCTGTGAGGCGCTTGAAATGAATAAAACTGAACCTGATATCCTTAATCGGATGGTAACGTGTAATGAGAGCTGGGTTCATCATTGCGATCCTCTCTTGAAACAAGAAAGTGCGACATGGAAAATGACCACTTCGTCACAGAACAAGAAAGTCCATCAATCAATTAGCGCGGGCAAAGTGATGCTGATAGCCCTTTTCGACTGTCGCCGAATGGTCTACACACACTTTCTACCCCCCTGTAACACTATAAATAGTGAGTATTATTGCGGTGTTTTGTCAAAATTAAGGGAACATGTGACTAGGAAACTACCGGAGAATTCGTGGTTGCTTCTTCACGACAACGCGCGTCCTTAAACATCACAGTTTGTAAGAAGTTTCCTGCAAAAATGGAAAATCCAGGTGTTACCGTATGCACCTTACAGTCCGGATATCGCTCTCTGTCATTATTGATTGTTTCCGATGTTCAAAAAAGGATTACGTGGCCAGAAATTCGACAGAATGCAGTACAAAATGTTCTGAAACGAATTCCAAAAGACAATTCATGTAAAATGGCAAGAACTGATATGCGTCAATTCTGATGGCTGGTATTTTGAAAAAGATGGAGAACCTCATGAAATGAACATCAATCGCGAATAAAATTGTATTTTTCTGTAAATTTCTATAAATTTCTATAAATTTCTATAAATTTCTGTAAATTTCTGTAAATTTCTGTAAATTTCTGTAAATTTCTGTAAATTTCTGTAAATTTCTGTAAATTTCTATAAATTCCTGTAAAAATATGACTTTGAAAAAAACTCGTAGGATAAAATTTTATTATCAACGCGTTATAACAGTACACTCGGTAATTGGAAAATGTTCAAATTTGTACTGTGAATAGTCAGTGAGTTAGTTTGGTCGTTAATCAATAGGTGACGTTATATTCTTATATGAAGCGCAGTCTACCACGGGACAGCCTAGAGTGAGATAGTAGTCTTTATTTTAATGACTTCCGAATTCTTTACTACGCGTCCTTTAGATACTTTCCAAATATATTAAAAATAATTCCTCCGGAATTTGAACTCTTAATTTTAATATCGATACGTGCCACAAAATCGAAAAAGTTTTAAATGGAAAATAAATGCGATTTTTTTCATCAGTAATTTTTTATAAATCTAAAAATTGACAAATCGATTTGAAATTTTCACAGTTCTAGCTGATACCACGAGGAAAAAACTCCGAAAACTTCCAATTTTTATATTCATTACTTCCTTATATATCAGATCAACAAAAAAATAAAACGAAATTTTCTCCACTCGAAATATTTTCATAATACCACTCGAATTATGAAATAATTTGGTGTTTTTTTTTTTTTTTATACAGGTTCTGTCAAAAAAATAATTTTCTTAAGATAATTTAAGAATTTTTAAAATCAGAAACTTTCCTAATTTTTATTGATTAAAAAAATATATATTTTATTAATTGAAAGAACCGTATTTATATAATAATTAAAAACAAATTAATCGCTTTTTATATTGAAGTGTAGGTTTTTGTTTTATTACACATAGCTTTAGAGATCGAAGGAAAACTTTTTTCGTGTTCTTTTACTAAATTGTTGCTAATTTTCGTAAATTTCCCATTAAAATCTTCCATTAATTTTACAGCTCTTTCGGCGTAATCATTGGCAACTTTCAGATTTTTGAGGACTTCTGCTGCGGTCTAGTGCCATTATTTTTTCATTCTCAGTAACGAATATCCAGCGCAAATTCTTAATTGGAATCTATTAAAAATATGTATCGAATCATCAGTATAACAAAGTAGTCCAATTTTACATTTTGAAGTTCACCTATTTTTTGATGTCGTTTGATGCGATTTTTCTATCATTATTATCATTGCCACCGAAGTCACCGTCATTATTATCATTTTAGTAGCTTCATTAGTCTCCGTGAAAGATTCAGTATTTTCTGTGGTTGTTAATAAACACTGCTACGTAATACCTTGGAGAAATGATTTATCGAAAAATTCAGATACATTCACGAAATAAGGCCGCAGGTATCCGCTACTGCAGAAATCAATATAATATCACAATCAGACAAATAACGATAAAGGAATATAATATTTACCAAAATGAATACTACGATATTTTCCCCGATGGCAGTTAAAAAAAGAAAAAGACGCATGAAAAATGAAATAAAAATAAATAAATAAACAAAATTTAGATTGAACCTAGGCCCACACCCTTTCTCATCCATTTGCAACATTCATCTTCGCTCTTCTTCAATTTAAACACAGTTTGCCGCGCCGTAAAACTGCAGTTAATAAATGAGGATTGCTATCAATGGCCTGGAAGAAGATTTATCGCTGTTGGCAGATTTTTATCAATGAATCGGAAATGGATTTTCCTGTAAACTACGAGTGGTTCCCATTTTCGTTTCCACATTATTTCCGATAAATTATCATTATACGTCGTCACGACGTACTGACGGCTGACTTTTACAATCTTTTACGCGAGCGTATTATTTGAACTAGAATTTTTCGACATCTTTCGCTTCGTTTCCAAGTTCAGGTTAGTTTTCCTCTGCTTGCGACGCTGTTAATTAATATAGAATTCGATAATCAAGGAAACTTTGCGTGCAACAACAAACAACTCGGGAAAGCAACAGCTCTAAATACCGCAGTTTAGTTTTCGTTCGGAACAAAATTATAAAATTCGTATCTAAACCAATTAAAAATGGAAGAAAAAAAAAAAAATATATATATATATATATAATAACGAGCGAACATTAATCGAACATATAGGAACGAGCTACAAGAGTACGAAATTATGCAAACGGATCATCGGTCCACAAATAATGAAAAAGAAAAATATGTAACAGCATTATACAATAAAACCATGAGAATACTGAAAAAAAAAAAAGCTTAAAGATTATTCAAAATACATTTCCCGAAAGACTGCAACACAGCACGTCTTCAAAATGAGTAATAGCGGTAGAGGAACACTATAAATATTAACGGATAATCATGAGGAACAATTTATAGATTATATACATATAATGAAAATGGCACAAACAGCATATTGTAAATATTCCTAGTACGATTGTAAAGATACAAATAAAAACAATAATGCAATAGTGCTCAAATGGATATAAGCTAACTGCAGCGGGGAATGCTCTCAAGCCGTTGATTTTTTAAAATTTTAACCGGACAGGCAGAAGGAAGTTTAGAAGAAAGAAAGAGGCTAAACTTTTAAAATGTAGAAAACATCGAAATCCTAGTTTGGAGGTCGATTTAAAAGTTCACAAGCTGGGTGATTAAAATACGACAATAATTCGAGCGATATTCTTCGACGATGAGATCGTTTTATATGAAATGTGTGCTACCTGATTATCGAGCTTTACTCAGGTTTACTCCGGACGTACAGAATTTACAATTTCATACGTGACCTAATTTTTTTTATTTCAACAGGTATTTTAGTTTGCGTAATATTTAAAGTCGCTATTTAATTCGAAAATAAATTTGTTCTCTCGTTTTTATACGGAATTATTTTGGCTCTACAAAAAATAAAAACGAATATTCATAATATTTTACCACCAAAAACTCCTGGAAAATAATTGTAAATATCATTATCATAATTCAAAAAAAAAACAAAAAAAACACTCAACACAGAAGTTTTTTTATTTATTATTAAAATAATCACATTAATTTATGTCGATATACACGCAGGACATTTCAAAAGTAATGTGCACGACGTTCTTACGTAATCTGTAAGCATCTAGGAGGTGGAAAAACGGAAGGGATGTATACTATGAAGTTTTGTCTACACGATTAGTATGCATTGTGATCGAGTAATTGGTTTCGAGTGAGTTGTGCATACGTACAAATGTGTTTTTTTTGGAAAACCGCTCGGATACATATCTGGACCGGTGATTGCGTGTGAAAATCGAAATTTTTCGTGGTCGTAGGCCTACAGAAATTAATTCTTCATTTGAAGACGTGTATGACAGTGATACCATGGACTGTATCAGTATTATTTCTCGCTGGAGGAAAAAATTAAAAAAAAGCTGTTTGTCGGTTGAGGATGCGCCATGTACTGGTCGTCTAAGAACTTCGTGTGACAACGCAAACATCGCTATAGTGGCAACACTGATCGATGAAAATCGTCGTACGATGTGCGAAGAGATAGGTCATACAGCTGGTATTGCAAAACCAGTCCGCCACCAGCACCAAAAATCCGAAAATTGCTTCCATCACTACTTGATCGCTGCGCTCTCATCTTGCGTGATAATACACGCCCTCGTGACAATAATGCAATTTGAGCAATTTATGCGGAATACGGTCGGGAATTGTTACCACATCCACTCTATTCGACGGATATGGCTCCCTGTGATTATGACCTGTTCTACAAACTCAAGAGCCGATGCGAGGATTACCGGATTTAGAGGCCTTAAATAATACTGTGACCCGACGGATTCGTGGATGAAATTTCAAAGGCCTCCTGGACGGCATCCAAAACCTTCCCCAACGCTAGATAACTGAGGAGGAGATTGAAAGATTGTAATATTTATATGACTTTGTCAAGTACACTTTTTTTTTTTTATACGGACACGTGTGCATTACTTTTGAAATGTCCTACTTATTTCAGAGATTAATGCTCAATCAGTAAGTAAACAGAACACATATTTAAATTAAAGAATACCTTCTTGTTTCGTGATAACCTAAAACGTGTTAGCGTTTTTCAATTTAAATAACGCATTTTCTGTTTATGCGTTCATTTACTAAGCGAGCTTTAACGGTAGGTACGGAAATTTGTTCCCGAAATAGTAATTGTACGCCTCATTTTCTGAAAGTTCTGATATTAAGTGTCGTTCGAGGATATTTTTAACTCGCGTCTGGTTTTATCACGAAGAAGAATATAGTGTGTGGAGAATTTCTGTTCGCGTTCTCTGTGATGAACGAATTTCTGCATGAAGGCTGTAAATATGAAACGGGTTTATTTTCCTCAATAGAAGATGAAAAGATTGGAAAAATCTATACTTTGCCTTTTCGTTATGCGGGTCTCCAATTTTGACATATTTTCAATTTTTCTTTCTTTTTAAAATTAGGTACGTTTTGTCTACTTTTTTTCTTCTTATTCTTCTCAAAATATACGCGCACGGACGTACGCGCGCGCGCGCGCACACACACACAGTATAATGTATATATATATATATATATATATATATATATATATATATATATATATATATATTGTGTAAGATAAATCTGTATGTGTGGCTGTCGTTACGTAGTTTATTTTTGTACCAACAGTTTGTTTTATCTGGTTGCGTCTTTTGTATCGTCGTCTGAGTTAAACAAAGAAGAACGAATATAAAAAGGTAGGAGGTAAAAATTACATCATCTTTTTCGGTGCGATAATACTCTTTTGCAGCGAGTTATTTGCATAAAAATTGGTTCGCTTTTGTTGTTTATCAAAGGCAAACACGTCGATTTTAAGCTACAAACGAACTTATGTAATGTTTCCAGCGTTAAACGAATTTCCCATTGTTTCTTTTTTGTTTACTTATTGTTTTTATTAGGCCGGTTCATTTTGTGTCGGTTCTTCTTCGATAAAAGGTAATGAATATAAATTTCCCTTTCTTTTTTTTTTCATCCGAATTTTACAGTTCGTTATGCACGTATTTTTCACTAGGTGAAAATACGATTTTTATAGGTTTGAAGCTTTGCATCCGGATAATTTGTAATGCTGCAGAGTTACTCTATTCGCAAAACGGTACCATCGTTACGAATATCGCGTAAAATGAAATGCACTATTGGGGCATAAACAAGTAGAAAAAAATTATTCTGATTTATTTTGCAATTATATTTTTCAGATAAAAAAATAGGAATAATTTTTTTAATATTTTTTCTTTCATTTTTTATTAGGCGGTCTGTTTATATCGATATTAATAAGTTTCATTAATAGTAAATATTTACGTTTACAATAATTTCAGAAGACTTCAGCTAAACACACCTTTAGCCTTAAATATGGGGAGAGGGTCATCCGGTATAAAGGGGTATGATTCAATTCCTTTTCAAGGTCTCTATATAAATAACAAAAAACCTTAAATACTATTGGCAAGCACCGGAGGAAATTTCTTCTAAATATTTCGTCTTCTTATAGAATCTGTCCCACGTCTGCTCCGCTAATATCATATCAAACATTCTTCTGCTGGATCTTCTTGTCGCGGGTGCCTCCATCATCACTGAATACAGGTCCGTTGAAGATGTATCTTGTATTGAGTATATCCAGTTCCCAGATATCGATCTTTCCAGTTTGGGTTCTTTTCCAAGTCGCGAAACTCTTAAAAACCATTTTAACGGCACACACTCCTTGCAACATGGCAGCGGAGGAAGGACAGTTGTGTCGACCTGGAAGGAAGGTATACATGCTCTTTCTGAAAGTTTTTGACAGATCAAAATTAAAAAACTTAAGCATTAATTTTTACAATATGCAGGTGCTCTCCGGGCACGAAAAGTTTGTCTCCTACTTACATAGGTTCCGTCTTTCTGATGGTTCTGGGTGCACCATGTGCACCTCTGGCGTGGAAAATAAAATTGAACATCTTTTTCACTGTTCCAGAATTGAGGATCTTAGATCCAAATACAATATTAATAGCTCCCAATCTCTAATCATCACTAGAGAAAATTCTACAAATTTCCGGTTGCATATGGAGTTTGCGATACAAAGGAAGTTCATAAACGGCAACTAATACATTATTAACCCCTAAACTCAAATTCAGTCGTGAAACTACAAATGTAGCATGGGGTTTTTCTATCTTATGTACTTCCTGTAAATAATTAAAAAGCATTTAAATTATTGCATTTAATATTTTTAAGTTATTTTAAGTTATACTTAGAAAAACTCATCCATAAACACTCACGCTTGGTGAGTAGAGGGACTTATGTTTTTCATCCTTTTACCACCTTAGTTTAAGTACATTTTGCAGGAAACTTGTTTATTAATACATTATTTTAGCTAAACACTCACATGTACTCACTTCTGATTTAAGCGCACTAGTTCCCTGCAAACTTTATATACACATTTTTTTTAAATACACCATTTTAATCAGTAAAACAAAAAAAAAAAATATAGCAAATATTTATAGTAGTGCGATCAGAACTATCGTATTAAAGTAAAAATTCGCTGCGAATTCCTGCCGATGTGTTCCGATTAATTAACAGTGTTCTTATCTATCCATTTTAGACGAAATGCTTAATTTCGGACGTCGTGATTTCTTATCCGTAAATTCTTGTTGTGTAGCGTAACGATAATATCCTGTATTTCACTACGAAAGGGTATGAAAGATGACATTTGAAACAATGATTGTAGTAGCTTGTTACCGTAATACAAATGCTGTCTCTAAGTGTGTTTATTTACATGCCAACTGGCGCGCATATGATGGTAGGAATGGTGGTTGCATGCATTTTTAGCGGTTATCTATTTTAATCGTTTTTACTGGTCCATTAGTTCTCGATCTCAGGATTGTCCGATATTTGATAATTTGATCGTTCTCAAACTCGGCCATCGACTTGGATTGAATTTTTACGGTTTTAGCTGGCGTGCATTCTCATAAAATTGTACTGTATTATCTTCTCTCGATTATAATTAATGAATAGAATACGAAACGAAGTAATTTCACTGCCGATGTCATATGCGCAAGCGGTTAGAGATGGGGTAATACACGGGTCTGCTTTTGAAGCATCCGTGTATATATGGAAAGAGTTGGGATGATTATTGATTTTCTAGATGACGTGGTGAGTTATGTTCGCCATTGGTTCGTGAGCTATTACATCTAAGAGAGGTGAGTCTATCCTTGCGGGGATGTCTTTCCAAGGGGGAAGTTTGTAGTAATGGGTGTCGGGATTTGGCAATTGCACGCCACTATCGATAATTTGTTTTATTAATCTAGGAATTGGACCTCTAGGGAAAGACGGAAGCGGAATATCAGTAGCGTTTGGAAAAGAAATAATTTCGTACTGATGAAAATATCAGTGAATTAAATCGCGCGCGATAATAGAAGAACCGATCAGGGGAAGTGATGGTATGCCACTAAGGAAACAAGCAATTGCTGAAGGAGAAGTTCGGTGAAGACCAAAAATTAAGCGAATGGATGTATGATGTATGGAATCAAGAGAACTGAGTAACGAGACTAGTCGAGGAGTACACACCTGGTACCCGTAAGTTAATCTGGAAAGAATAAGGGCTTTATAAATGGTAACAAGATATTGAATTTAGGACTGGACAAGTATTTTGTAATAGAGAGGTTCTTTATGCATATATTTTTAAGCCTGGAAATATGAGGGAACCAGGGCAAAGAGAAATCAAAAACTAGATCTAATAATTTAAAAGAGTTGGAGAAAGGAAGAGGAAAATTACTGAGATGGGATGTTAACACATGAAGTTCTGAAAGTGGAGAAATTTATCTCACTGCGTACAGCCCAGGTATATAGTTTATCTATTGGCGACTGGAGAATAGACTGGGTATTGGATAGGAGGTTGGATGAGATTGATATATTCAGGTTATCAATAAATAATCGGGCAGACACTGACGGCTTAATACGGCTGAGGCGCATTCCTGGGGGATTCCATTCTCCGTAGGATCAGGAAAGGACGTCACAAAGCCTACTTTCACTTGCATTGCTCTATTAGATAAGAAATATAGGATGAAATTTCCCATTTTGCCATTTATTCCGGCATTTTTCAGTTTAAGTAGCAAACGGTACATTTAATACACTTGTAGAAAGCGAATTAAACGGTTCGGGTTTAGTCGAATTTCGTTCTTCCAATAGTTTTATAAAAAAAACTGTTTAAACATATATAATTTTATGTGTGTAACATTTTTAATTTTACGGTTATTTTTTTAAATATTTGTTTATTCTAGCATAAAATTTCGTTTAATGATTTTATATACATACGTATCTTCTTTTTGGAAGGTAAACAATTATTTTGTGGGTATTTTATTTTTTATCTGTTGCATTTATTTCTTTAGTGCATTGATATTTATATTCATCCAGTAAAAAGAAATACTCTTTAATTATTTTTGTACATAAATGTTTTTATCGTTGTTTTGTTTTCCTGCGTTTTAATCCTCCCCCTTCGAAAAAAAAATCCGTGCTGTGTTCATGGTAGTAGAATTTGTTTTTGTTTAGTATAACAAATGCCGCAGCGTTTGCCTATTTAATTGTGGTTTTGTATTTTTAAAGAAAATGAAACGCAATTTTTATTTTGAAATATTCACGATGGCTAGTAGTATAATAATGGCCTACACGATAATTATAATTTTTTTTCATTTTTTATGTGTTTCAACACAAAAATGACATTTTTAATTTTCTTTAAAAATACAACTAACAATTAAACCTTTCATTAAATGAATACAACTACCACTAATTAAAACGGCTTCTTTTAACAACAGACAACTGCTGAAAATTGAATGGTCGTGACGCAGGTTCTCAGCGAAATTATTTGCGGCAACCGTTTCGTGGGTTATACTAATTGCAAACTCATATAAATAAACTAAAAATTTGCTATTCAGACGATAAAAATTAAATTGAAACATTGACAGCGACTTTTTGCTTGTTCGTCAATGCTCGCTTGCATAATAGAGGACAGGCGCCTCTGTGTCTTTTAGTCTTAAAAATTTATCTTGAACAACGAGTACAATAGAGAAAATTTGTTTTATTCATTTATTTTTTTTATTACTCTTAGAAGGCTCTCTAGTGTTGCATTTAGACTGATTTAAAAATTTGATATTTGCCTTGTCGTCATATAATAAAAACTAAAAATTCGACAGACCGCAATTACAATATATATTTTTTAATTTTCAAATGTGAAATTATTGTTGCAATAAAATCTCACGATCACTTTATTCAGTTGTTTGTTTTTTAATACATACATATTTTTTTCTTATTAACGTAATAAACCGTTAATTAATATTAAAATAGTCAATTTTCAGTTTACGATTAAATATGAATAAATAAACACCAAAAAATAGAAATATATATGTTATCGAAATTTACAAAAAAGAAAAACTAATGCATTTCGTAACCACAATCGTCTAAACTATACCAGATTAGGAGCCGTTTTATTCGGAATGTATCTTTCCCTTCTCCACACATCGTGTCCACTATTTGTTTTTTTCTACTAACAATAATCGACCGAATTAAGATATAATTGACTCTTTTCCTTTTTAATTAAAGGTTTTTGGTTACAAGCCTAAAAAAAAAAAAAAAAAAATTTAGTTCTTCGTCTATAAAAAGATGGACGGAGTTAATTTTTTTGCCTTTTCAATATACTCTTTGTGCGATTAATTGTATAAAACATCAAGATCGATTAGTATAGCGTTTGAAACGTAGATATTAATGTGATTATGGCGCTGTAGTGAGCCTAACTTTGGAATTAAATTTTAAAGCTTCTCCGGATAAATGGTAAATTGTAAAAAATAAAGGAAGTATCGGGATGCAGATACGATAACCAATTTCCTGTTTTCAGTGGCAAGTTTTATAATAACCGGCGAGTGCTATCATGGCTGTAACAACGGCTTTAACATTGTATAAATAATTTTAATTTTAAGCGGACGGTTTAGATTAGTTTTTCACTTCGATTCGTATTATTGAATAAAATTCGTTGAAAATTTTAGGAGAATTCCCGATTTTAAACGCAATTAGCTTGTTTTGTCGCTCATAAATCGAATTATTTTCGCTCCGGTGTCTTTGTTCGTGAATAAATTTAATTCTCTGATGTTAATTTCTGCCATTGGCTTCACGCTATCATCGAGTATTATTATCATTGCCGTAGCCGAGCGAGAAAGAGAGTCGGCGAGGAGAGTTTTTGTGTTTTACGAAATATCAGATTACCGAATTTGAAGTGACGAATATTTTCTAACGGTAGGGACCGTGTTGCAAGGGTAACGGCACAGCAAAAAACGAATAATAGTGTACCCGGCATAGTAGTCTATGAGAAAATACCAAAAGTAGGTCGACGCACCGAGAAGGAAATGCAAATTAGTCAAAAATAAATTACAGAAACGAACGAACAGAGATATTACCGTTTTGTGTCTTGCCCTCATGTTCACTTATTCAACCTTCGAAGACCCGGTCTTTGATTTTATAATTAGCCGCGATTGTAATTAGTGTTTTGGCACTTTGTAAGTGAGAATAGCTGAGAAATACTTAATGAGCAACTTACCGTTTCTCTCTAAATTTTGCTTCCTTTAAACGTTATCGTTCTATTTTCGAATCATTTCTATTTACATTGCGTATCAAAAATAATGAATTATTGAACTTTTTCCAAGAAATAGTGCGGAAAGGAGGGAATCAATTAGTCAGTAGTTCGATTAGAGATACACAAAATGAAAAATCAAGAGGTAGATTGTGGATGATTTATACAAAAGGGGAACAATAGGGATAGGAAGCTCAAAAATAGAATGTTTTTTGTAAGAGAAGGGGATTTTCAAAGAGGATGTGGTTGAAGTCTCAGAAAGCTTCATCGTTGAAGAGGACAACACCGAAATTATATAAATATATATATATATGTGTAGTGCTCTAAATCTTGGTTCAAGGTACTGTTTTGATCGTACGTACGACAGAATCTCGAGAATAATCGGCGATTTAAATTTAATTAAAATCTGCGCTGACAAAATGTTCCTTATCTGGTTATAATTGATGCAGCTATTTTTTAAAAGTCTGCTGTGAAAAACTTAGGCTATGGAAGGAACCTATTGATGTTTTTGAAATTTGAAATGGTATTGATTTGTTTAAAAAATGGGGAGGAAAAAAATTGAAATATTGTAAAAGTTTTTTGATAATCATATCGGATAGATTCTGGTATAAACTTCTTGGAATTATGCTATGGCGTAGAAAATATTTTTAATCTATCATAATTTTGTATATGATTCTTTTTGTGTCCTATAATTATATATTTTTGGATGATTTTTTTATTACTTTTTTCTAATTCATCAGTAGCATAAAACATTTACTTAAAAATGCCAATTTACAACCGGCGTATATGTTTATTTCAAGATTGAAAATTATAAAAAACCGTCTTGGTCGCACAGTTCTCATTTGCATAAAATGTCAGCTTGCTACTAATGTAGAAGTGAAGGATGTAATAAATGATGTGCTGTGAAGCAAACTCGTTAAATAAAAAGTTTGTATAAAATTAATGATTTTTTTGGCTTGGTTTTTACATTTAATCTTTTAGCCAGTTTATATGTTAAACGTGTCGTCATATAGTATTCAAATCTTAGAGTTCAATATTGCATTTCCTAAGGAGTATTGATAAAGCTGTTCACATGCCTAATGGATTTGTAAGAATGGATACTGTATTTATCGGTAGCGTGTGATATTCCTGAGTTAATAAGTTCTTCTCGTTGTTCTTGGAATCGAGTACAATAGGAGATGATTAATATTTTCATCGCAGTCTTTATTACAATATTGGCATTTATCCGATGATTCGATGATGTTCAGTTTCTTTAGTTCTGGTATGTCCTGTTCTAAGTCGTATGATTTGCTTTATGTAATTGCTGGGTAGGTTCTCCTTGACTTGAAGGTACCACCACGGGGGTTCCTGATACTTTTGGTATATTGAAATAATACTTTCCGCAGTTTATTCTGTTCAAAATTAATTTTTTGTTTATTTGTTGCCATATTTTTAACAGTATGTACGTAATCTGTCCAATGGTATTTGATTTGTTCACATTTCCGGTTTCCGGTGACCTTCCTTGTCAATGTGTCAACGGATTCATTTCATTTTATTTCACTATGTCCTGGTATTCATTTGAGTACTACGTGATTATTGTGATTTACTTTTGCAGATTCTATTTTCCTTTTTATCTTCCATACGATATTATTGTCGGTTGCGTCATATAATGCGCTCAGTGAGTCGATCAACATCAGAAAATTATGATTTCTATTTTCAGTGTTTACGAATTTGTCGATTGCTTGATACGGTGCGTATAATCCTGTCGTATATGACGAATGTGTCACCGGATATTTATAGTTTTATTATATATTGCACAGGAGTAGATTCTTTTTTCTACATTTAATGATCCATCAGTATAGATCTGTTCATAATGATGATATTTCTTTTCCACTATGTCTTGTTATATCTTTTCATTATATTCCTGGCAAACCTTTTTAAATTCTTTTTTTTTTTTTTTTTTTTTTTTTTGGTTGCAAATTACATTACGTTTAAGGACCCTGCCAAGCTTTGCAGCTGGTCGGCGTGGTGCAAAAAAATAACGCATACCTCCCTTCTTTTTTAGTCAATATTATACAATGTTACTTATACTTAAACTAGTTCGGAGACATATTACTAGTTATCAGTACTACTAACGATTCGTCTTATTTAGATATTCCATGTATCCAGTTGTCGTAATGGTGATGATTATTTTAACCTTTTATTATTGTTATTACGTAAAATATTATCTAAACTTAACTTGAAACTTCTTTTACAACAAAACATAAAAAGTACAACATTTTCCTAGCATAATAATACCCTTATATCTTTTCATAATCTTATATATCCACATATCTTCGCACATATCTGACACATATACTATTATCAATACTTAATATATACTCGATAGTAAGAACATGATTGTTTTATTAACTTTTAATACTTTTATTCATAACCCATTTTCTTATTTCTACTTTGGATGACTTTTTATTTGGCTGTAGTTGTTTAATATCTTCTCGTAATTTGTTATATCTATATGGATATTTCCTAGCATATTAAAATAGTCTATGTCCTTTTACTTTGATTTAGATTTTTCAAATGGTTCGATACCCTCTAGATAAAGCAGGTATACTTTTATTAGTCCAATCATTATTATTGTTAATAAGTTCGGTTGCTATTAGTAATTTGTTGTTAAGAGGATGACATGTATTTGATTTGATTTTTAACATGTATTTATCAGCTATGTATTGTGTTCTTAAATCGGTTGTAATCTTCCCGGTTTTTATAATGTAACACATGAATAGGGATTGTTTTAAAGGTGCCTATTATATTAACCTTAATGCTTTATTTTGTATTACTTGTATGTTATTTTTTCGAATGTTGCTAGAGGTGGTTACTATATGTAGTCTTATTAATGATCTATATATCATTGTATTAGCCTTTGGATGGCAGCCCCATTTGACTCCATTCAATACTCGTAATATATTAAGTCCATTTTCACATTTTGTTTGTATGTTCTTTATTTCAGTGGCTCAGGCTGTGTGTCTAAATCTTAGATAGACTGTGCATGGTCTTACGTTAGTTATGTAAGGTTCACATGCGAATCTTACTCGATTAATAAATATACATTGAGGGAACGTTTGTCCATAGAATGTTAGTTTGATTGATTTACTTGGAATATACGTTACTTGGTCATCTACGATTTTTCTTCTATTTAAGCGTTTTGCTTTAACTAATATAAATTTATCACATTCTATATTGTCATATAATTCCTCCGTGTTATAGTTAGTATCTACATCTTTTATTACCGTCGATCTAGTAATAAAAAAGATCGGAATATAAACTCGATATTCTTTCTGTTTGATTCTGTAGTTCATTGGCTGTTTCACCGTTCTGACAATATATGGTTATATTATTTCTACCTGTACGTTTAATTTCAAATATGTTTTTGCAGTATCCTAATTACTTATTGTTGTTTTATCTGATTTTTCTATCATGACTTTGTAGTCTTCAAAATGATGTTCGTTATCGTAAAATAGTACCGGATAAGTTTTATCAGTATTATAATTATTTGTTAGTGATTTCTATGTCTTATTGTTATCGTTTATAGTGATTTCTTTGGTGCCATTAATATTTTTATTCTTATCTTCATTGTTATCAGTTTTCTGACCGTTCCCGCTACCATTGTTACTAACACTATTGTTAGTATTAATTAGATAAAATTTTCATACCTTCTGCCGTGTTCTTTTTACCTATTTTGTCGTACATATCTACGTCTTGATTTCAGGAATTATATAAATTTTTTGTTTTCAACTTTGGTCTGCAGATTAAAACTGTTAAACGTACTTTAGTAGGCTTGATTTTATAAGAAGTTTTCGTTAGACATAAAAAGCTAAGAACGACGACTGCATTGATCGAATTAGGCGAAAATATCTGAAAGAGAAAATTGGAATTTAGAAAAGTTTTTTCTTTTTCCAAATCAGTCAATGTAATTTTCTGGTCAATTTTTTCATTTGCCGGTTAGCTTTTTTTATAACTGAAACACGATAGAAATGAACGAAAGCCACTCAATAGCCGTGCTAAAAATTCCATCGCATTTTTATTTGTGTGTGTGTCCGATTTCGTACATTTGACTTTATTTTCGCCTATTTGACTTTCTCTCGACTGAATACCGCTTTGAAAACCAGACGAATAATAAATTTGATTTATTTAAGCGAATCATTTGGTCTCGCTTCAGTAGATTTTCCATGTCATAAATGTTGCCACCGCGTTCCACTGTGCTTATATTTTTGCGTTCTGGTTAACGTTATACGTTGTCCGTACATGTGACCATGTGTGTCGTCATGGTTCCCCCTTTCCCTGGTATAGAAGCTCTGGGGCGAGGATACGTATATGGAAATTTGTTTTTTTCGCTCCGGCACGATAGGCATTTTTATGATAATGTCCGACATTTTAAAATGGCGGATATCCGTCAAGAATTTTAAATAGGCTGCACCACCAATGCGTGCCATAAATTTAACAGCTTTCCGTCCGGTTCTAGGGTGCCTTGTAATAAACTCCGGAAGATCGTTTATACATCGTGTCATTTTTCATGATTAATAATCGAGTGAAACGTTTCCGAACCGCTTTCTTTTTTATTTTATTTTATTGTTATTATTTTTTTTACTTCGGGGTTAAGTCTTTTATCACTATTATTAATATTGCTATTATTGTTTAAATAATAAATGAATGGAAATTCACAAATTTCACCTAGAAAAATCACCCCTCATTTCTAAAAAATAAGCGACGTTTTTTATAAAGCAATCAATCAATATTACATATATACATAAATATATATATATATACAAAACAAATTAACCATTCTGCTAATGTGTGTTGTAGTGCGAAAAATAAAGCAACAAAATACACAGAAAAACACTTATATAAATGTACCTTAGCAAAACATTAATAAATATATGTAAATGGAATAAAGATTAGTAGAAATGAATAAAAAAAAGAAAAACGCGTTCCCATCAAAAACAGAATAAACCAGGATCCTTTCTTTAAGTTTTTAATTTTTTTTTAAAAATAGGTTCGTCAACATGGACATTGGCCCAAGAACAGCGGAACAGAGAGGAAAGAGAGACTCAGATTTTTACACGATCAGAGATAGCCGACAGAAAGGAATCAAGAGCTAGAATAACCGAAGGAGAAGGAAGGGAGAGAATGAATGAAGCACAGTATGGAGTGGGAATACCGGTTTCTAAGAGGAAGGAATAAAAAGAAGCTTGTTCGGTTGAAAGCGCGAACAACTGAAAATTATATGATCGGGATCAGAAATACATTGATCGCTGGGAGGGTGCAATGGACAATAAGGAGAAGGCACGAGAGAATAACGGAACAATGAGGAAGGGAGAAAACTATGACCAAAACACAGGCGGCAAATCGCAAAGAGATTGGAATGGCGCATAGAAGGAAAGTTAATAAACCATGGAAAGCGTGGAAGGGAAGGTTGAATAGACAAGAAAAAGAAGTTCGGGTTGGAGAATGAGGAGCCGTAGGAGTCAGACCACGGTTTGGAATGAGCAGCTGCAGACAGAAGGGTAATATTAGAAGCTGAGAAGGCAGGAAGAAACCGAATAGGAAGATAATAGAGCGGATGAGGAGAGAGCAAGAGGAAATAATAGGCAACCGTCTGATGAGGAAACGATAACCTAAGAAGGAGCTTCGAAGGAAAAGAGGAGGAATGTGACACTCTGCGTGCAGAGCTGGGATAGGAGTAAACTTTTGGGCTCCAAGGCAGAGGCGGAGACATGTATTTTGGACCCGGTCGAGTTTAGACAGAAGGGATCTAGAAGAATTACCATAAATATAGGAACAGTAATCAAGAGCAGAGCGAATAAAAGATTTGTAAAACATAAGTAGGATCACAGGATCACCTCCCCAGACAGTGTGTGAAAGGGATTTAATGAGGTTGAGCCTTTTAAAGGAGGATACGAATAAACGGTTGATATGGACATGGAAGGAAATTCGGCTATTCAGAAAAACACCTAAATAACGGAAGGAGGAAGTAAGAGGAATTGGGCCATTATTTATGACAAGGCCGACTGAGAAAGGAATAAAAGGGCGCAGTGTAAAGACGACAGTAGAAGACTTAAGAGAAGAGATGAAAAGATGGATGTTGGGTAAGACATTTTCCAATGAAATTAAGGAGATTTGAAGTTGGGAATTGGCTTGCGAAATGTTGCGATGAGAGGAATAAGTGAGGATGTCGTCAGAAAAAATAAAGAGAACAGGAACTCAAAGACAAAGACACAATTTTGATAAAATAAATATTGAATACAGTTGACTAAGGCAGGAACCCTGCGGTAGTCCACGATAGATTATTCTAGTGGCATCCTGAAAGGGAACGGAAGGAGTGACCGTTCGGTAGAGGAAAAGATTAATAATCAGGGTAGAAAGTGAGCCGGAATGTTTAAGGAAAGCATCAAATCAAAGCCGGAATGTTTAAGGAAAGCATCAAATCAAAAAGAGTCGGGAGATGGACATTGTCGAAGGCTGCCGAAATATCAAGAAAGTAAGCAATAAGGAATTTTTTGTCGATGAATGGCTTGTAAACATCTGCTAGGAATGCGCTAATACAATCAGGAGGGCCATTAATACCTATATACGAGTATATTGTTAAACACGTCGTCGCGATAGCCTAGTTGCTAGAGCGATTGACTTCCGTTATGGAAGTCACGGGTTCGATCCTGGGCGGTGACAGAACTTATTACAAAGAATTAAATTAAAATACTCGCTAATAATCACGTGGAAGGCAACGGCAAACATGCATACCATCATATGCGCGCTAGTTAGTATACAGCAGACCTACACGGGACTGCACTTGTATATCGATAAATCAAACGATTACTAATTAGTTCCGAATGAAGTCTTGCGTGTGTACACATTCGTACTGCATATAACAATTTCCTGGTACACTATGCCTGTGTCTGTATAGCTGAGATGTACGAATAAGTAGTCGCCGATGTTCAGGAATTAAGTATGGCACTATAAAGAAGAATACTTAAACACATAAATAAGCATCTTAAATTAAATGTAGTGCTGCACCCAATAAACCCGCGCACGCTTAGGTATGTACACATTTATACTCGGGGAATTGCAGATGTTCGGTGTACCATCTTAACGGTTTTCGAGATGTGTACTATTATCTACGTACATGTGTAAATGTGGTTATACATTGAGTAGAAGGATATGTTCTTTTAGTATCATATGCAGATATGTGCACGTGGATGACCATTTGTTTATTGGCTAAATTTTATGATTGGCCACTGCAACTAAGTCTCTCATTTTTTCCCCCCGGCCCATTGTCTTCTTGGACCTTGATGTGCTTCTTTATCCACGTCCTATTTTCACATTGATTTTTTTTTATACAATTATACTCTGATAAAATGGCCAAAATAACTCGATTTCCTTTTGAAATATTTCCCTCCCGGCATTTTCTCTCTGCAATATTTCGTTGTTTTTTATCTTCTGCATTTATGATATTCTCGTGGTTCTCCTGTGCAGCCCCACGCTTTACACGCTTTTGTATATCAAAGTGTTTTTCTTGTATATATTGCTGTTTCTGCGCTATATAATAAAATACAGTATATGTAGCATCTTATAAAATTATGTTTTATGCGTAAAAACTTAAAAACAAGTCCGTAAGTAATTTTTGCGTTTTTTCAAAATCTGCTTTAGCATAACCACATCTTTTGACTTCAACAGATGAACCGCGTGTTCGTGGTATAACAACCTAAGTATCTGAATTCAGCAACTTCTTCTAAATTTTTTCCATTAATGGGAATAGTTGCATTGCGATATATTTTGTGGCTGATTATCATGAATTTCGTCTTTCTTTTACAAATTGCAAATTCGTATTGTTTACCTACCGAATCAATTTGATTGACCACTGCTGTAATTCTTTGTTGTAGTTTTCGCTAACAAAATAGTATCATCCGCATATCGAATATTGTTAATATGTATTTGAATACCGAAGTTATTTTTCTGTAATGCATCTTTAAAAATCGCATTAGCATGTATACTGAACATTAGTGGTGACAAAATCCATCCCTGTCTCACTCCTCTGCATATATGTACTGATTCTGAATCCATACCATCTATGCGAATGTTAGCACTTCATTCTCGGCATAGGTTTTGTATTATTCTTTGATTATATTTGTTTACCCTTTTTTTGATTTTATATCAATTTGTTATGTTTAGCACGATCAAAAACTTTTTTGTGATCCAAAAAGAAGATAAAAATAAAAACATCACGTTCCTGGTCCCAAATCCTTGACGGAAACTAAACTAACATTCATCTAAATTTGTTCACATTTATTACGTATTTTCGTGAATGAGCAGAAAATTTTTTAACACATGACTCATTAGTCCAATCATTCTATAGTAATTAGGGGTATCAGGTTGTTCCTGCTTCGGTAAAGTTATAAATACTGACTCGAACCATTACGAGTGAATTGCTCGTAATCTGCTGTTAACGGGTTTTGTTACCAGGAACGCCTTTGGGTTGTGAACTTTTCTCCGTTCCTATCAGCGATGTGTTGTGAGCTCTGCTTTAGATTTCCTAATCAGCGCTAAGCCCGTCAAAATAGGCAATTATTACTACCCTACTCAATGTGGACGTACAGAACTCACGTTATTATTGTTCTTCCCTCACCAACTCTTAATAGCTTCTTGGTTCATAGGAGTTTGAATGATAAAATCCGATGTATCCTCAAAAGTGCCAAGAATAACTCTTTGAAATTTTTTTGTTTCTCCTTTTCTCTCTCATCTTTTATTTCCAAAGTCTTAGAAACTCGCTGCTAAATGCCCATCTAGCTCCATCCACCCTATGGATTGAGTTTCTTCTTTTTTAGACTTTACGGTTTCTCCTTACAGCTTTTCTTCATGTTCATAATTTCGATAAAGTTGACGCCTTAATTTCTTCTTAACCATCGCCGTCTCATTGCTTTTCCTCCAACTTTTGCTTCTCTTAATTTCTTGCTTCGCTGAATAACTTCCTCAACACCTGTTCTTCCTATGATAGAATTTCTTACTTTATCCTTAAAAATCTACCATAAGAGCACTCGAAACTCTTCTAATCATCTTTAACTCCTTTTTTTAGTCTGATTTATGAAGCGCCTTCACTGTTATCCGTATTCCTAAGAATAATTCCGCCACTTTTTGACCTATTTCTTTAGCTTGTTGCCTGAAAAAAATTTTGTATACCCCCTTTGAGTTATAAAGAAAGAATGGGATGATGTGAATAACCTTTGCATAACGATAAGGTTGCAGATCATAATCATTTGACTAGAAAATTTTACAGTGCTGCACATGCAAAGTGTAACCTGGAACCCAATCCCCATCATTTGTTCCAGTATTTATACATAACCTAAACGGATATGATACACATCTATTCATCAATGATTTAGTGTATAACGAGCAAGACATCAAAGCAATAGCAAATAGTGCAAAGCGCTATAAATCATTTTCAAGAAGAGTATTAGAGAAAATGAAAATATTCCATTTCATGGTGTCAGATCTTAAGAAATAGTTATTTGTCTGATTATGCACTTCATCATACGATCAGCAACGTTACATTATTTGATCTGCTTCTTTATTATGAAAAACAGGTGTTTTCTCATATCCATATCTACCATCATAGGAAAAGTTGGAAGAGTTAAGTTTGCTTGAACAGAGTCATCTCTACAGTTCATTGACAAATTCAGATATTAGCGAAGAAGATTACTCTCGTGCATGAAATGTGTGAAATATATTAAATGTTCACATACTCGGGGAGCATAGTGTTATGTGATTGAAGACAGACGTATTACTTTTACCGATATTTTTGAAAACATTAGAACCGTTTGCTATAAAATTGATAAATTAGATCCTGCATGAAGTTTAATTGCTCTTGGATTAGCCGACAAAGGTTCAATTGAAACTCTTCCCTGATTATGATATGATTTTATTTTTTCAAGTCGAAATTCATGGCGGTATGTGTCAGTGCATAAAACGAAATTACCTATATTAATAGCTGTAATAATAGTAGTAGTTGTAATGGTAATAGCGTTGAGACTAATGATGATGCTAGTAGTAATGCTACAGATAGTATATTTATAGTACACTTGGATGCTACTAACCCATGCGGCTGGACTATAAGTGAACTACTTCCGGTGAGTGGTTCTAGATGATTCAGTGTTTGATAATGGCCCATTGGTTATATACTTGAAATGAATTTATAGTATTCTTTAAATTTGCATTTAGTACACAATGATTTGTCTCTATAGCCCAAGGCTGAAACTATAAAAAAATTCTTGAAATTAGTTAATATAGTAGGAAATAAACATAACTGCATCATTCACTACAAAAACTTTAAACAAACAATTGTATTAGGATTAAAACTACAGCATATACATCGAGTTATTTGTTTCAATCAGTTGGCATGGTTAAAATCTTACATTGACTTGAACATTCTACAACGGAAATAGGCCACTAATTAATTTAATGACTATGGAAAAAGCTGCTGAATAATTGTGTTTTTGTAAAAGTGATGATTAAGGTGCAACTTACATCAGAAAATATTTTTATAAATGTGTATAATATGTGTGTCATCATGAAATATATTTAATAAATAGTACACTAAATCCTTGTAGTCAATTATTGTATATGCAATATTTGAACACTACAATAAAAACAAAAAACAGTCGTTTCCATAGAATTCATAAAAATTTCAATTTTCTTTTCTTTTGTCAAATATCGAAAAGAAATAAATTTATTCTGGATTTCGGTCCATTTTATTCAAGCAGTTCTTATTTCGCAGGCATTTCGGGGGCGTGGGGGCTGCCCCCCCCCCAAGGTACGGCATTGGTCATTTACTTACATAATTAAGAATGAGCTTAATTTTATGGATTATTATAATTATGTGAGTGATGTGCGTGGTAAATTAATAGATTATTATAAGAGATTTTATAACATAGAAAGCATTAATAATACATTGTACATTTTAGAACAGATTAAAATTATATTAAGTAGTGAAGATGATAAAAGAATAATATTTGCTTGTAATGTAGATGTAATAGTTTGTGCAAACTCTATATATGTAATGAATTATATAAAAATTTTGATGTTGTTTTAGCTAATGTAAAGTTGTGTATATTAAATAAGAATGCGTGCACCATAATATTGTATATACAAAGTAATTATTATATTTATTTTCATCATCTTTACTTTATATTGCCTTTCAATTACTGATTTTATAAGTTGTGTAAAGTTTATTATATTTTCTAACTTAATCTTATAATATGATTGATACCTTAAAGATAATTTATGTTGGTCTTAGAATAATAGTTAAAATATGTCGAGATTTATTAATTTAATTTATTATTTTGTTATTTCTTTCCTCAAAATTATTCTTATTCAAAAAAATTATTACTTAAATTTTCAGTCGCGTTTAAGTAGGTTCAAAATTATGAAATATTTATTGTTCTTAATGTATCTAAATTCAAACTGAGCCCGCAGCCTGAAGTTTTAGAAACATGGTGTGCGTGCATATTTTTGTTGATTAAGTAGCGAATTTTTTGTTTAGTATCAGAAAATTTCCTATCGTACATTAAGAATATTACTAACATTTAAAAGTTGTGCTGAGTTTACTTTCAAAAACAGCCGAGTTATAAAAAAAGATATATACCATTAAAATAATTAAAAATATAAGCAAATGAATGATGGCAGCCTAATCAATAATGTTTAATATTCAATAGCACAAATTAATTTTAATTACAAAAAGAAAAAAAGTCGAGAAGTAAAAAATAAAAGAAATAAGAAACAGAGAAAGTTGCTCATAATAATTGCTATTATTTTCGAATGAAGGTGATTGATTTTTTCACTTAAGCCAAACTAGGTAAATACGAAAGTTTCGACGTTCCCTTTCACCTTTTTGTAAACAGAATTGCCTGTTTTTTTTCCCGAAGTAGGTGAATTTATGTTTTTAAGAAAATTGAAATTTTAAATTAAATCGCAGCACGTTTAGGCTAATGGCATAAGTGCGAAATAAAATAAAATCAATGTAAACGATAAAAAATATTAAAAATAAAACTTTAGTTTACCTAAAAAGCTGATTTAAATTATAGGAAGTGGGCTTCAAACGTTTTTACAATAGAAATTACAAAAAAAAAAAAAGCGTATAGTTCTTTCACGAAGTTTGTGCAAAAGTAAGAAATTGTTTAATTTTGTTATGAAAAATTATGCAAAATAATACAAAAGAAGAAAAGATAAATTGCTCGTCGATTACACGAAGGAAACATAAATTAAATTATTATTAAAATAATCGAATGAAATAATCTGACCGATTAAATAAGGTTTAAAAAAATTGAGAAGAAGGTACTTTTTTAAAAAATAAACAAATAAACAATTAATGATATCTAAATAAAAATGCTCTAATTTAAGGACGACGTGAAAAAAAGCAATTAATTATTGCTGTTCAACGTTTATTTGTATGTTTAATACGAGTATACATACATAACAAGTAGCACGCAGTTGTGGGAAAAATTTTGCATGACCCCCACACATTTTAAACGAAATTTAAAAAAATATTCGGAGAGTAAATAAATAACATTTCTCCTTAAATTTTTCAGTACTTCGATTTTTGGCTTTATAGTTATTTAATTAATATATTTTTTATATTTTATAACGATAATTTATTATTAAGCGAAAGGATAAAATAATTATTTTAATTGTAGTTTTTTGTTCTATTAAAAAAAAAGAATGTTATAAGAAGGTGTAACTTTCATTCATACCTCAAATGTAGCTTTTAGTTACGTTAGGTGGAGTAAGCCGTTCGAGCGTACTAATAATTATTTACGTACTTTTTAATAAATGTGGAACGTTTGTGCTATTGGATGTACATTTAGTTCTCCTTTATCGCGATGTTCATCTTTATATAACAGATTGAGCACCAAATTGGGGAAGTGTAAGTTTTTTTGGTTTTCTTTTTCTGGGCTCGTCGGCAAGGGACCTCGCTCAGAAACAATAGGAAGAAGAGTTAACTAATTAAAACTTAATTCGATCGGAAATGGCAGAAATAAAGGAACCAACGGCAGGAATAACAGACACTGAGAGGGAAAGGACAGGATATAGGAAGCGCAGTAGGGAGCAGGAAGCCTTGACTTTAAAAGGAGTAAATAAAGGGTAGAGCGTTCCGCAGAACGAGCAGAACACTCAAAGAAAATGTGATTAGCATCACAGATAAGTTCCTCATTCGGATATAGATAACAATAAGGAGAGGAAGCCAAGACGAAAACGGAAAGCAGGCAATATAGTGTGTAAGTTAAAACAGATCTGTTATAAAAATCGAGCTTATTGTTTCATAATTAAATAATGAATAAATGGCTGTTATTTCTAGATTTTTTAAGTAAAATTTGTTAAATATTTTATTAAGGGGCAGCGTCGTGAGTTGATGAGGCGTTACTTTCGCCGTTATCAAAGAATTACGCATGTACATAGAGATAATAAAAGTGCGTGTGCGACCGAATATTGTACAAGGTGGAATGTATTAAACGAATTAAACGAGAGAGCTGAATATATGAACGTTCTGGCTGTCTCTTTTTAACCGAGTGCGATCGAATGTCTCCTGCAAAATATTCTGCATCAAGACGGTTTGAATCGGCATCATCACATGTAAGAACACTTTTTTATATTATAGTGGAACAGATGAAGATATTTTTAAATGGGCAATTTATTATTAAAAAATAAGTAAACGCATTACGATGGTATAAGATCCGCGAGGTATGAATTCCTTCTCAAACTTTAAGATCTAGAAAGTCTTCGGTAATGGAAAAGATGCATGTGTGCAGCATGTATGTATATAGCATATTGGTATGAATATAATGATGTTGATGCATGTGTGCAATATTTATGTATGTGTACATTTTTGAATGGAAGCAAAATCTACCACAAATTACCAACCTTTGCAGATCTGATGCAGTTTCTCCAATATGCAATTGTTTTGTAGAGTTTGAATTAAAAAACCTACCATTTGATATTGTAATTGCTTTGTTAAAAGTGAAATGAAAGATTTACCTAGCAAGTAGCACCTGCATGCTTGAATCGTTATTATATTCCTTATCCAAGCTTTTATTATTTGGCCAGAATAATTAACTACTTAAGAACTCTCTTCAATAGTTTTATTTTTAACTAACACCTCCATCCAAAACACATCAATCATCATACTACTATCGCATACAATACAACCATTAGGTCAAAGTTCTGTAGATTTCTGTAACAAATTACTAACCATCACAAACAAAGATTTAAGATAAATACAGTGTAATAGAAAGAACTGCTCAACTTAGACCCAAAATCGCTATTTTTATATAAATTATACTATTTACAGATAAAATGCACTATTTTAGGTGGTATATCTCTATAAAATCCTGACTAAGTTTATACAAATTATTTTACCTCTACAATGCATTATCAAATTTAATAAATTAGAGTAATAAACACCTATGTCAGTACAAAATTTAGTGCGCAGTAAAAAGTACACATTAATGTCTAGTACTAGACTTAATTGTAGTACATGGTTTCATATAATTATGTAATATAATTCTTATCTGATAATTTAGCTAAAATTTTATAAAATTTCTTATGAAATTCCTTGTACATCAAGTTTCTATAAGCTAATGTATCTATATTATTACTAGATATTGTTATTTTATCATCTTTGCCACCTAATACAATTTAAATCTGCTCTAGAGTACGCAGTGTACGCTTAATGCTTTGTATGCCATAAATATCTTACAGCTGTCACTTATTTTTTCTTTTTATTTCTGAATTGACTTAGTTTCTGCCTATTTTTCATCTATATTACCGTTTAATTTGCTAACACACACCAGTCTTACAAAATTGTATTATAAAATTAAATTGATTCATAATTATAAATGACTGTACAACCTTACATTTTCTAATTTCTCTATTATCTACAGTACTTATCGAATACATTTTTGCACATAATACAACTAATTCCCTAATTACAGTTCCACTCAGTCCATCTTTAAATACTCCGAGCTTTTTTTTTTTTTTATTTTCTAAAGAATAACACAGATATTCCTCTGGATAATCACTTGAATCAAAATATTGCGTGTTATCTTTAATATTTTTATAAAAATCGGCTGTTTTAAGATCATAAATAAGTGAATCAATATCACAGTACAAAAGATTAATTTCTTTTTTACATTTTACACATTATGTTGCAATGAAATCGAAGTAAATTGGTTTATTAAATTTAATCATTGTTGGGTTTGAATAAATCGCAGTCGAAAACGGCCTTTTACTGAATATTGTTCTGTACTTAAAATTATTTGTTCCGACGAGCTTAGTCAATTTTATTTTGTCCGATGTAAGTTGCACCTTAATCATCACTTTTACAAAAACACAATTATTCAGCAGCTTTTTCCATAGTTCTCAAATTAATTAGTATTGAAACAAATAACTTGATGTATATGCTGTAGTTTTAATCCTAATGCAATTGTTTGTTTAAGGTTTTTGTAGTGAATGATGCAGTTATGTTTACTTCCTAATATATTAACTAATTTCTCGAATTTTTTTATAGTTTTAACCTTGGGACATAGGGGAAAATCAGTATGTGTTGAATGCAAATTTAAAGAATACTATAAATTAACTTCAAGTATGTAACCAATACCTGGCAGTAGGTATAAAATGCATTTCCCAATTTGTCTGGCCAGCACGGGGGATTAGGCCAACTTATCCCGCCAGTAATTGCCTGCACCCAGCCGTGAGTTGATATGAGCATATCATGATCGTGATGTAACCAATAGGCCCATTATCAAAAATACTTGAAATATCTAATTCTAATATTTCATTTTGACTGAGCCATTTGGAACCATTAATGTCCAGCCATATGGGTTATTAGCATCCAAATACACTATAAATGTACTATCGGTAGCATTACTATCAGCATCATCATCAGTTGGTACTATTACCATTGTTACTATAACCATTATTACAACTATTAATGTAGACATTTTTTGCTTTGCTATGACATTTAACGCACACTGGCACATATCACCACATATTCCAGATTCAAATAATTAAATCATATCACAGTCAGTTAAAAGCTCTAATTGGACCTTTGTCAACTTTAACATTACTTGGAAGGCTAATCCAGGAGCGGTAAAACTACATGCAGGATCTAATGTGTAAATTTTATGGCAGACACTCCTGAAGTCTTCGAAAAAATCAGAAAGCATTCTGAGGTAGGAATCGCTATACACATTGAATATTTTAATATTTAGTGTATTCTGCACATATAATGCGCATTCTTCGCTAATATCTTATTTTCTCAGTGGATCGTAGAGATGACTCTATTCAGGCAAACTTGTCTCTTCCAATGTCTCTTGTAATGATAAACATGAATATGAGAAAACATATTTTCTGTGGAACAAAATAAGTAAATTGGGCGATGTAAAGTTACTATTGGTCGTATTATGAAGTGCACTGTCATCGACTTACCAAGACTTGATACCATGAAGTATCAATGAATCGTACTTTAATTTTTTATTAAACACGTTTGAGATATATCTTTACTATTTGGTATTACCTTGATGTCTTGCTTGCTACATGCTAGATCTCTAATGAATAGACGCGCGTCATATCTGCTCAGGTTATGCATAAATAATGGAACAAATGATGGGAGCTAGTATTCCAGGTTACATTTCGTATGTACAGTACCACAAAATTTTCCAGTCAAATGATTGTTATCTGCAACTTTATCATTATTCAGGGATTCTGTGCAAAGGTAACACATTGTTGAAGCATAATATCTCTAAATCCTTTGGCGTCTAATGCGATCAAATGTTTTTGTGGTAATTTTTTTTTGTTTTTCGCACATATTTTACCAACTATTAATAAAATATTTTGCATTCATTAGGACACAATATATTTTAGGTTTCAGTAAGATATTAAGTCTGACATCCTTTTTACATCTGAACATAATATAGTAACAAAAGCCAAATGCTTCATGTTGTTGTAGATGAATAGTACTGGACGTTTTTTGAAAATGATTCTGAATACCATCGTCTGAACCGTCCGCAATCCATTGATGTTTGCATTTTTAATCATCTCCTTCACGTTTTTGAATTTTTCGTCGTTTTTGACCAAATTCCAAATCACCAATATTACTGCCTTCAATACACTTTTTACATTGAGTATCGTCTTCTGTAGAATCAAATTTATTATTGTTCTTAGTGCCAAACATTTGTCGATTGTTGTTTAGAGGTTGCAGGAGACACTAAAAATATGCATATGTTACAAATGGTACAGGCGTTACTATTTGTGGAATCTTAATATCTTGTCGGTGTAACAACTACAACAGGACTGTTATTAAAGCAACGGTGCGAGCCTTACCTCTTTATTGTGTTCTTATTACTAGCGACGATTTTGCTTCCGTCTAGTTTTGGTGTACTGCCAACGTTTGTGCTGGCGGGAGTGAGCGAGGCATTTCACGAGGCAGCTCTGAATGTAATACTTCTTATTAACAAAATAAAATAAAGGCAAGAAATATGATTTATTATCAAACAGCGATAAAAGGTTTATTGTTAAACATCGATTAATTCTAATATCGAAGATAAAAAATATTCTAACAATTTTTACATTTTGGTACTGGAATTAGGATTCAGTTTAGCTTTTGATAATTTTAAACACTGAATAAGGTTAAATTGCCCGAACTACGATTTTATTCTACTATATCAATAAGTGAGCGTTAACTTAAAAACAAGGTTGCATTGTCACTTCAATGATTTTTAAAAGTCAGCAAATTATTCCGAAGTAACGGAAGGACTTTAATAATCCACATTAGAGGTTTCAGGATTTTTAAACTAACAAATTAAAATAATTCTAATGTAGCTAAACGAACAAAACTATACCAATCAAAAAAATAGGTTTCCCATTACGTTTTTAACTTTTTTAGAAATAAAATTTTTTTATTATATGTTACCATTTTATGGAATGAAAAATATGAAAATGAATCTTAAAATTTTTTGCAATGTTTCTTTGTTA
Organism: Icerya purchasi; assembly: GCA_039619475.1. Taxonomy (NCBI): domain Eukaryota; kingdom Metazoa; phylum Arthropoda; class Insecta; order Hemiptera; family Monophlebidae; genus Icerya; species Icerya purchasi. Next base: position 289,953,037 of record CM077115.1, on the reverse strand, counting down.
AGTTTACACGGTATAAATTGCACTTTGTTTATGGCCCTTCCAGTAATATTTTTTTTTTTTTTATTTATTTTTTTTTTTTTATATATATATCTTGCTATTTTACACCTAGTCTTATCAACTATTTGGTAATCTATGGAATAAGTTAAAATGACATGAATAAGCAACCCAACCAGTGAAGGGTGCTAAAATTAACTTATATATGTGTATACAAAATGCATACACACATATTTTTGCATTCTCACGGACACATACATACCATCACACACGCACATACACCCACACACATCAGCACACGCACATACACCCTCACACATCAGCACACGCACATACACCCTCACACATTAGCACACACACATATTATTTATACTTTTTTAATTTATAAGAGATCTTGAGGTCGTTTCCTATTCAGCCTACGTCCCTCGCTTGGATTACTCAGCAGTTCTTTTGCTGTACTATTAGGATGTTCTTTCAATCTGGCAGCATATCGTCGGGCAGCAGTTTCTATTTCATTTTTTACAAATTGAACTCCAAGATCTTCATGGATCGTGATGTTGGTTATGTACCATGGAGCAGAGATGATCGTGCGTAGTATCTTATTCTGTACTCTTTGCATAATTGAAATGTTGCTGTTTTTGGCACAGCCCCATAACTGGCAGCCGTATTGCCAGACGGGTTTGAGAATTTGCTTATAAAGAAGCAACTTGTTTTCAAGAGATACTATTGATCTCTTACCCAACAGCCAGTACAGTTGCCGCAGCTTGATGTTCAACTCATTTCGCTTTGTTGTAATGTGCTTCCTCCAAGTCAAGCGTTTGTCGAGGTGAATACCAAGATACTTTACATCTTCTTTCTGATGGATCTCCACACCATTCATCATTATATTTCCGGATGAATCGATTCTTCGGTTAGTGGAAACTACTCGAGATGATTTACCTTCATTAATCTTTATCTTCCATAATTTGCACCAAGATGTTACTTTATTGACTGCTGTCTGCAGGTTTTTACGCGCAACTTTTGGACATTTATTTGAACACAAGATCGCTGTGTCATCAGCGAAAGTTGCTATATGAACGTGCGATGTAATAGGAATATCCGCTGTGTAGATCAGGTAGAGAAGCGGTCCAAGTACACTCCCTTGAGGAACTCCTGCTCGAACCGAATATATACTTGATTCGTCATCACCATATTTAATGTAGAAATATCTTTCGTTTAAATACGACCGGAATAATTCAGCTAGTTGATAGGGAAAATGACGTCGAAGTTTTTGCAATAGACCATCGTGCCAAACTCGATCGAATGCTTGGCTTACATTTAAAAATACGGTATCGCAAACCATTTTTCCACCCAGGGATTTTTCAATTTGGTGAACAATCCGATGCACCTGCTCTATTGTACTATGTTTTGCTCGGAAGCCAAACTGGTGTTCAGGTATTATCTCTTTGCATTCAACTATAGGCATTATTCTTTTTAACAGTAATTTTTCGTATAATTTAGAAAGTACCGGAAAAATTGAAATTGGTCGATACGATGATGGTTCCGTTGGAGGTTTTTGTGGTTTTTGAACTACAACAATTTGCGAAATTTTAGTTGTATTGGAAAATATGTTAATCGCAGCATTGCATTAAATATATACGCTAGTAACACCAGTCCTTTTTTTGGCAATTCCTTTAAAACTTTTGCTGTTATTAAATCATAACCTGGTGCTTTGTTAGGGTTCATTGTCCGTATTATACTGTTAATTTCACCTGATGAGGTCAATTTCATAGGTTTTGAGACATCTTGACAACAGGAATCAGAAATTAACGATGTATCAACAGGATGTGACTTAAATATATTGGAAAAATATTCGCCGAACAGTTTCGCTTTTTCAACATCAGCACGAGCCCAGCTACGATCCGGTTTCCTTATAGGACAAACAGATGGTTTTGGTCCTTTAAGGTTCCGAGCAGCTTTCCACAAAGAGAAATTATGTTGCGCTAGAGGTGATAAATTGATCAGTTGCTGAATGAGTGTGATTTATTCTTTAAATCCTGCAACAAACGTTTAACGAGTTTCGTCTGTTTGTTCAATGCAGTTTTATGCGCAGGGTTTCTGAATATTTGCCACTGCTTCCTCAATAGTAATATATTTCAAAAAATCTTTGGAGGATTTGAACCACAATAACGCTTGGCTACATAGGCTTATTTCCAATACTTTATTGCGTATCCACTCGAACATTAAAAATATCTGATCTTCAGTCCCTTAATATTTCTATGTTACATAAAGTTTCCATTTCCCTTATGTGGTACTTGAGCATGTAACATCACAATTTCCGTTAATCCCATTTATGTTACTAATAACAGTTGAATTTTGTTGCATTAATTTAAATAGTTCTTATCTTTCAAAGTTCCCTTTGGAACACTCATATATCGGTTGCATTGTATCGAAATTTCCCAAAATTATAAATGGACGGTTTAACTAAGAACTTACTATTGCTTATTGATTTTGAATATTTACAGTTTTATCGCGCTAGTTTGAACCGCACTGATTTGTCTATGTGTACATATATATGATATTCGAGCAAAAAAGCAACTTCTCCATCATTGCACCTAATTCTCTCTCTCTCTCTCTTTCTATTATTTTTTATTACATTGTAATCTAATATTTTAAGTTGGTGTTTGTATTTCAGCTATGTTTCCGAAAGAATCATTTTTAATTTAATTTTTGACGAATGTGTTAGCGTCCTCACACTTCAGTTATTTGAAACCCGATGATCCAGAATTGATGAATGGCTGCAACGGCAATGCAATCCGGTTAATTAATCTGATGAATGTACTGATTTTTGAGGACTATGTCAACGAATTAAATTTGAAAAGAAAGATATTTCATAATTAGTATACAGAAATATCTTTGTACGGCGTTAAAGGATTAATGTTATTTCGTAATGCTTCCGATTTTAATACGATTTTTGTAAATCTGCAGCAATAAGGAGGCTGCCCAACAGGAATTGTTGGTTAAGCAACCGAAAGCTGAACGACGATGAAATCTGTAGCCCGATTAGTGCTGCTCGGCAGGAAACGGACGATAGGAATGAGTAGTACTCGTCATGCAGCACCTTCGCATTGCTGGAAATGAGGAATGGTCGCTGGACCTGCTGATGATATGTAGGTGGTATGATGAGCGTGGTGACTATGTAATGAGCGCTGCTTATTGGCGCATGACTTTGAAAAGAGTTGTTGACCTGCAGCGATAATTCTGTTGGAACCAGACCGTTGCACAACCTTCGACTGGTGGTGTTGTTCTAGAGACGCGAATGATGCGTGAAAAATTCAGAATGTGACTAACTGAAGGCATGAAAATCCTCATGGATATAAATATGAGCGGGTTGCACGCTCTGCAGCGTGATTTGTTTTACGACGGAGCAAAGAATAAGAACCGGTTTGATTTTTGAAAAATTATTTATTCTACAAAATTTAAATAAAGAAAATTGATATAATTCGACATGTGAATCTAGACAATACGAGATGGCGTTCGATGTTGAAGAGCTGAACTGAGATGTCGAGGCAAAGGTAGAAATTACCAGAATAAATGCTGCGTTGGAGAATTTTAATCGGAGGCGGTAAAGGCGGAATAAAACAAAATGCCAATTTTTATATAGAATGAAAAAGATTATTATTAAAATATTTTAACGATAATTAAATGGATTACTCAGGAAATCAGTGATTTTCGGAGTAAGTAAAGTAATATTAAATGGTCGTTGAACGAATTGTAAATTCATGTCGAGTGAACATTCAATAAACGTTGGAAAAAAGTTGTGAACAAATATTTGATAAACATCAAGCAGACATTAAACAAAAGGCGTTGAATGAATATTTTTTTTTTATCTCCAATTCCAACAAGTTGACGGGGTAAGTATATTTTATATTATAATGTATATAAAGGGGCAAGGTACTAGGATAGTTCCTTGGCGAGTGTACTTACGTTAAGGGGTGAAAGAGGGGATGAAAAGCATAGTCCCCTCAGTCACCAAGTGTGTATGTAATAGTGAGTATGCCAAGTATATATATATATAAACAAAAACAAAGAACAATTCAATGATACTTTAAAAAAAAATAAAATTATGCGGAAGTGGAGTTAATATAGATATAAATAAATACATATATTTCTATATCTAAATATATACACAATCATATACAGCCTGTCGATAATCTAATCTATCCAGGAAGTACATGGGGATTAATGAACACACTCCTTGATTAGGGAAAACGTTTAAATTCAGAGTGAATGGAGTGAAAATTTTAAGATTATGTACAACACTTGAACTTCCTGATCATAGCAGACTGCATATATAATAAAATATTACGTGAATTAGCTTTAGTGATAATAAGAGACTGATTGGGTTTTATAACATGTTTTAAACGTAAATCTGTAAAGACGGGACAATGAAACATGATATGATCAATGTCATCGGCTTCACCTGTATTACATAGGGAATATCCCCCCCCCCCCGGTAAGTTGGAACCTATATAAGTATGATCAAAATTTTCCGTGGCCATAGAGCACTTGTGAATTGTAAAAAGTGATATTTAACTTCTTTAATTTAAACCTCGTTCACTAATCAGTGGAAAGAACAAATACGTTTTCCTATCAGTGTCAAGGCCGTATCTCATCTGGCTTGCCAAGCTGAAAGCAGAGATGAATGTTTGAAATTTTTGAAAATTTTTAAGCTAGGATTAGACTACTGAGATCAACTGATAAGAATTTAATGTTTAATAATTTAGAGACATCTTTTTGGAGTCTATATTCACATATTATAGAGCTGCCAATGATAAAAAGGTCCAATGGTAAGATATTAGAAATTACATTGACAGCCGAAGTGAGACATGTTCTATATAAGGAGGCAATATTAAGTAGAAATTTACGCTGATGTTTTTTTAACATCGGCGATCGATCTCTTATTAACATAAATTTCCGAGCCGTATCCATACAGAGGTTCCAGGAGACCTCTATCTATATAGGATAACTCTCTGCCTATACATCAGACCATAAATATTCGATCGGAGCCTTTTGAGTTTATAATAAATATCATCATATTTTTTATGTATATATTTGATATGGGGAAGAAATGTAAGTTTGTCATCAATTAAGATACCTAAGTATTTCAATTGTTTTGTATGAAAAATCGATTCATTAGCAATGAGAGCAGGCCTTTTTGACCTATTCTACTATTCTCTGCTCGCCAAACACAATAAATTGACATTTGAGAACAGAAAAATAGAGACACGAGATCATTAATGACGTTTTCTAGGTAGTTGCAAACAACCTTAATAATTTTCAAATCATAATACTCATAAACAGGAAATTTAATACACATGTTGTCGGCATAAGAGATTAGTGATGTACATGGGAATATAATAATATATTCCAGAGTGCGGGTGAACAATAATTGAATACTTAAACGTTATATAAACGATAAATGACTTTCGGTATTCTAATTTCTTTCATAATACTATGGTTTTTTTTTGGATTTTATAGTTTTGGGCTTCCGCAATGCGGTAATTAACAGTATTCCTGGAAATAATTTAAAAAAAATTTGAATAATTTTTCTTGAAAAGGCACTACATATTTGTTTATGGTTTGAATACTTAAGTTCTTTTTCGTTATTAACCTATTCACTATATATTTTCAGTTGTAATAGAATTGTAATAAATCATTCGTGTTCGTTTGGATAGAATTTTATTATATACATGATTAACTTTTACAAATTTTTGGCAATTATAAAAATATAGTTTATATAAAAATTTAGAATTTCGCACAAAAAAAAAAAAAAAAAAAGAAAACCAACAAAATAGATGTTTAAATATATACCTGGCATTTTATTAATCAAATAGATATATACTCGCATATGTATATATTCACAAAAATGCATATATATATATATATATATATATATTATTTATTTGTCTCTATTTTTTAAATTGTAATCTGATGATATGTGACAGCTGAATTCTTAATTTTTACTTGTTTTTTATCATTAATCTATGCTAACTATTTCAATTTTGCATTTCTCCGTTGCCACACTTTTGTGCCGCAAAATCCAATTTGGACGTTTATAATAATTCTAAGAAAATTTCACGTGATTCGCCTCTTCTGTAAAAATTATTAAATTCCGAATTCAGATTGTCATACCTTATTTTTTATATACCACGTTTTTATAATTTCATATGCTCTGTAGCGTGGTGCAGAACTATACGTTTTCTATCGGGTGCTGAGCAGTTGCTTAGATTAAGTAATAAATTTAATCTAGCCAGAGTTCTTAGGTTGACGGACATGTTGCATACAGTTTTTAAAAATGATATCGGAAGAGAGGTTCCATGAATTATGAGTTCAGTCTATCTTCTCTGTCACTAAAAATAACATCTTTACTTCGCACCGATAATCACACGTAACACGTAAGAAGTTTTTCGTGGAATTGGAATAACTAATCAGTCGGGAGTCATCAATTCTCTTTCTCTTACAAAACGTTTTCTTTTCTGTTCTTTTTCTTTAAATCTGCCGATGTGGCGTTTTATGCATTTTCTTTTATGGAAAAGGGTGTATACATTAATGAGCTATACAGAGCTGCGTTTTGTAATCCGGTTACTCAAGAAGCCAAAATGGCTCAAAACAGTAATAACCAGTTACTTGCTACAGATCGCGGATTTTTTATATCGCTACTTCTGCAATGTACTACGGTTTCAGATGCGGACGGTAACAGAGCACACTATATCGACAATGTAGCTCTTGTAACGTAAAATAAGCAAAGTACACGTTTGACGGTTCTGCATGGCGAGCAACAAATATGGGGCAAGCGACTGACATAGGATTAGTTTGCAAACGAAGTGTACTGACAGCGTATATTGACGTGTTTCAGCTGGAGTAACGAAAACAATTATTACGAAGGCGGCATTGTTGAGACCTAAAGCTGAAATGGGCGCCCAGAAATCTATACGTGCGTTTTCAGTGTAGCACAAATGTAAATTTGCATCAGCGGATGCGATTATGCAGATTAAGCGTGTTCCGGTATCTGCGCGCTGTACTTGGTGTAGCTTTCGCAGAAAAGTAAACAATCAAGGCGAATTTGAAAAAGATAGGCTCTTCGAAATGTGCTTCGCGATCGTTCGTATACATGTAAATTATTCGCACACTGCTATCGAAAAGGTTATCAGCAGATGCCGGGAAAAAGAAAATCGAAATTATGATAATTCCGATTTAATCTAGCCAGAACGGAAGACTCTCTCCGTATGCGGCCTAAATTATTTATGCCGGACGGCGCAGGTTTTTATCGGACTCTACTGTTTATACAAGTTCCATTTTCGCCTAATGCATCGCGCTAAACTGGTAGAAAACAAAAGCGAACCGGAACAGACGGATGACGGTTGAATTGGCTGAACGGGAAGCGGCAAAAAACGCCCTGGCAATGAGCAAAGGTTTTAGTGCGAAATCGTTGCGCGCGCCTTAAAAACCTCGGGACACGTTTTAAAAATAGAATGATAGGAATTTCGGGTGCTTGCGGAGTTTTGGCCATTGGTAATGGTGTGTGAAAAAACAATCGCTACCTATGCAAATGGCATTTTTTCAACTTCGTTGCCATCGTTTCGCATTGTTTTCAACAATTACGCACACACACGACGGCGTGTGTGCCCGATGCGGTGCACCACGCGGCGACAAAAACCTACACAATTGGGCTTAAGCTTCGCAGTAGCATCTCCGAAATGAAATATACACCGGTTACCGGGGCTGCAAAGACGCGCATGATATTATTAGTCTTTTACCTTTGTTTTCTAAACTTTAGTGAGCTCGGCCACCTGCCATCGGATAAATAAATTCAACCTCTTGTCTACAAAACTGTAACTCAGACCACCGTTTCCCCTTCCATCGGCATTATTTAAAGATATTACTGAATCATTTTCTTCTGATTTCTCAGCACCGCCACCCCCAGCCAGGAACACTTGTGCTCTTCATTGCAGGAAACACGGTTCACGTAGCAGTTTCTAGTTTTCATTTTTATTTATTTCCTCCGTTGCACTTGGTTCATAGATTAGAACGGTCGGATCGTTCTCTTACAGTTCGCTCGCTATTTTGCTGCCTAGTTCTCATAAGAATCGCTGCACGCTTTCAGACGACCAGTATCCTCTGTCATATTTCGCCAGACGATAATTTTATAAATTATCCGCTGCATTAATTATTGCAGGAATTTCAGATCCGGAAACGTGTAAAATTCGTATTTTTTATTTTTTTTCTCGAGAAACGATATTAAAAATAATATCATTCATCATGATAGTGATAAATTTATCCGTAAGACTAAAACTGTTAATGGAATATTAAATGAATTTTACATAGAAAAACATCAAAAAATAATGTTTGACAATTATAATGGATTATTAGCGAAAGACTTTTTATAAATGATGTTATTTAATTCCGTTAAACCTATTTGTTTAAATTAATCAAATTATTCAAGTTGAATTCGAGCTACTTCCTCCGATTAGATAAGCTAACCTTTTTTTAAAACAGTTTCTCTATAACATCTAATATCATTTTTTTTTTTCTTTTAAATACTCAGTGTTTTTTGATATAGACTTCGTAATTCTGTGTTTTGCTTTTGTCAAATTTAGTTGAATCGTGCGACCCTAATTTGGGCTAGAGATGGAGGGTCAATATTTTTTTTTTTTATAATCAGTATACATTATTGAATTTGTAATTATATTTTTTAAATTTGTAATAAATAAATGTGGTTTCTTATTTTAAACTTCTTAATTCCTGTGTCTGTTTAAACTCATCGATTTTTTTTTTTGTTTAAATTATATATACATTATTTAGTTCCAAGTACCTCTCTAAAGCGAGTTTGTCGTTTAGGTCCTAGACAAATAATACGCATCCTTGATATTTATTAAATGAAAAATTTGCACTTTAATTCTATATATACGTAGGACATTTAAAAAGTATTGCACACGACGTTCTTACGCAGTCTGTATGGTTTTAGGAGAGGGAAAAGCAAGAGGGAATTATTCATTTAGCAGTAATTGTATTTATGAAAGCGTGTTTCATAGAATCAGTAGGATAATATGGCAACCTATACAGTGAAGTATGCCCCATAGAATCCTGCCAGTACTATAAAGAGGATATTAATAGTAGTTTAACGTCCGCTATATATGGCTTTTAGAATACTGGTATATAGCGTTATAAAATGAATATTATATATATATACACCCTGTCAAGAAAGTATCGGGAATTGTCAATTTAAATCTCCCGGGTAATAGCTAGGCAGATAATTTTTTTTTTCCAGGTTGGTACAACTGTTTTGTATTATGATGCCTATTTTTAGCGCGATCTGTCAACCAGTGTGTTTACAGCAGCTGTTAAAATCAGTCGACTTGAAGTGTTTTGTCGAAGTTTTACAATGAGTGAAAATATTGAACAACGTACTTGTGTTAAATTCTGTGTTTCGAACGAAATTTCTTGTGCCGATACACTGAAAATGTTACAGAAGGCTTTTGGTGAATCTGCTTTATCAAAAACGCGGGTTTACGAGTGGTACAGAGCGTTCAAGGATGGTCGGGAGACGGTCGAAGACATGCCTCGCTTTGGACGGCCTTCAACGAGTGTGACCGATGATAACGTCGATAAAATCAAGGAAATCGTTGCTGAAAATTGTCATGTGAGCTTGAGAGAGATGGCTCATGGATTGGGCATGTCACACGAGAGCGTACGTACGATTGTGCACGAAAAATTGGGTATGCAACGCGTTGCGGCTCGGCTTGTTCCGAAAGACCTGAATTTCTTTCAAAAAAAGTACCGAGAACAGGTAGCTGCAGACATGCTGGATCGAGCCAATTTGGATCCTACCTTCTTGGAAAAGATAATTACTGGTGACGAGACATGGGTGTACGAGTACGACACGCTTACGAACCAGCAATCGTCCGAATGGCGGCCAAAGCCGAAAAAACCTCGCCAAAGCCGATCGAAAGTGAAGATCATGTTGATTGTTTTCTTCGATATTCGAGGCGTGGTACACTATGAATATGTGCCAGCCGGACAGACAGTCACCAAAGAGTTTTACTTAAGTGTTTTGAGACGTTTGAGAGAGGCTATCCGTCGTAAACGTAACGATTTGTGGGTCGACAATTCTTGGATTCTCCATCACGATAATGCGCCGTCTCACAAAGCCATAATTGTGAATGAGTTTTTGGCCAAACACTCGGTAAATATCATCGAACAACCGCCGTATTCACCAGATTTAGCACCCTGCGACTTCTTCCTATTCTCAAAACTCAAATTTCCGCTACGGGGAATGCGCTTCGAATCGATTGATGACATCAAGACGAATGCGACGCGAGAGCTAAAGGCCATCCCGGAAACCGCCTATCAGAAGTGCTTTGCCGAGTGGAAAAAGCGTTGGCATATGTGCATCGCTTCGAATGGATGTTATTTTGAAGGTGACAAAATAAATTTGGATGAAAATTAAAAATTGTTCGTTTTATTTAACAATTCCCGATACTTTCTTGACAGGGTGTATATGTATATATATGAATTATGTGTTCCGTACTAATTGTATTTATGTTACTGGAAGAGTGTCAGGGCGCCATTTTCTTTTTTTAAGCTCCTTTTAGGATTGCCTGACAGTGTTTTTGTGTACATGTTGTGTATATAAGGATTCGGATTTAATTTTAATTTTTCAAATTTTTTTTTATATTGTGTGGTATAGACTTTACTAACAAAGGGGATATTTAAATCAGTGTGTAAGGTCATATTAGAGACGTATTTAGGGGCAGCTGGAGAATTTCGGACTGTTGGCTTTAGATTTTTGATAATTTAATATATACCTTTAGTCCATACCTCCATCAGATAGATGGATCTTTTTATGCTTAGACTTAGAGTAGAAGATTTGCCTAATAGAGGGTATAGTATTCTAGCTCGAGTGGAAATTTTTTGACAGTCTGAGAAACATGATATCTCCAGATGAGTCTGCGATTGAGATACATTCCCAAATATCTCACAGAATCCGATTGTTTGATTTCCCTATTATTTATTTTTATTCGGGGACATGTAGCCAATCTATTTGTAAATACGGCTTGTTGACATTTCTCTTCATTGAATTTAATTCTCCATTTATCTGTCCAGGTCTGAATTCTGTTTATGTGCTGTTGAATAGCTAAACTTGCACAGTTAGGATTTACAGAGGAAGCCAGTAGGGATATATCGCCCGCAAAAGAGACTAAGATAGTCTGCCTAGAGGTAGGTATATCTGTAGTGTATATGGAATATAAGACGGGGCTCAGAAGACTACCCTGCAGAACTGAGGTCAAAATGATTCTCTCACTAGATATTGCATTGTTCACTTTTACTGTGAAAGTTCTGTCAGACAGATAAGAAAGAAAGAATAAATATAAGTTTGGATGTAGTAGTTGTTTGAGTTTATAAAGCAGACCCATATGACACACTCTATCGAACGCTTGAGATACGTCCAGGGAGGCTACGGAGCATACTTCCCTCTTTCCAGAGTCGTTGAGATTGCATCCACTATCCTATAGTACTGTATTGTCGAATTTATGGTTTTGAAGCCGAACTGATGATTGGGAATTGCTTTACTATTATAGGTCGAATTCTTCTTAATATTAGCCTTTAGTTCTTCTAAGGAATTTGACAAGAAAACCACGTCATCCGCAAATCTTAAATTGGAAATTATTTTTCTATTTATTTTTAAACCTTTTCTATTCCGCTAATAAGTGTTACTTGGAGTTATTTCTGTTTAATCACGATGTGGATATCATTTTAATGTCAGAAACGTGGCTTGCTACCGATAAATACTTTCATATTAATAATTACAGTTGCTACCGGGATGATGGTGGGGTAGCTGTTCTTGTCAAGAGAACGTTTACTCACTGCCCAATTAATCTAAACCTAACTAATTCAAACAACAATACGAAATCCAATGCAGTTTCAGTTTTCGTTTCTAGTGGGAGCTGCTCTCGAATTTTGATTTCCTATTATTCCCCTCCAAGCCACTTATTTAACCCGGAAGCCATCCTCGGAGCCTTAAATAATTTGGGCGAAACACCCATCATTCTGGTTGGGAATTTTAATGCTTTAAATAGATGTTGGGGATGTAGTCGGAATGACAGAAAAGGTTGGGCAGTGATGAATATCATCTCTAATTCATCACTTTGTCTCCTTAACGATGGTTCGGCTACTAAATTTTCCGGAATCCACAATTTTCAAATGATCCAGTGGATTTAACGTTAGTTTTAAATAATATTTTCCTGGATTGCTCTTGGAGAATGCTCCCGATTTCATTGGGTAGCGATCACTTCCCTATCGTTATTGATATTGGTTCAGAGTCTTCCAACTCTACTGCCTCTGACCTACCTTGCTTAGATGATAATATCTTACGATGGAAACTCGCAAAGACCGATTGGAATAGATTTCAAAATGCATTGGACTAGGGCGTTCGTGAAGTCAATACCATAGTCGACCCCATGGATAAATATAATCTATTTCAGCAGGCCATTTTGACGGCTTTACAAGAATCAATCCCGCGAGCGACCCTATATAAGGGGAAAAACAATCTAAGCCCTGGTGGAATAGTAAGTGTGAATTAAAAATTAGAAACCGTAATTAGGCTTTAGGGAAATTCGGTTAGAAGGTTCCATGCGCTCATACATAGAATATAAAAAAGTTGCTGCCGAAACACGTAAATTTTTAAAATCAAGCAAAAAAGCTTCCTGGGAGAATTTATGTAGCAAATTTAATAGGAACTCGCATTTAAAGGAGATTTGGTTTTTGGCTAAACGCTTCACGGACAATAGTATACCGAGTAATGTCATAAGTACTGCGGACTGGTTTCATGAGTTTGTTAGCTTGGTGTCCCCATGTGCCTACGGTGGATGAGTTAACTGAAATCAATCAGGCGCCACAAACTCATACGGCGGACAATCATTTTTTGCTACAACCTATCTCCTATGCAGAACTCTTTGTCCTGTTAAATAAGAAGAAAGATTCAGAACCTGGCCTAAATAGTGTAACATATTCTGTTCTAAAGAACATGTCTGAAAATTCCAAAATTATTTTTGTCGACATCTTTAATGATCTGCTGCAACAGGGTTTGGTTCCGGAAGACTAGGGCGGTTTCTTGTATGCCCTATTCTGAAACCCGGGAAGTCTCCTGCTTAAGCATCTTCTTATCGGCCCCTGGCTTCCAGCCTAAAAAAAGCGTTTGAACTGGTTATAAAGAATCGTTTAATATGGTGGCTTGAAAATAACAAAATCTTTCCACACAATATGTTTGGGTTTCGTCCAGGTTTAGTGACTTTGGATTGTATTGCTAGCTTTTTAAATGACGTTTCTCAATCGTTCATTAAAAGGGAGTTTTTTCTGGCAACATTTTTAGATGTTAAGGGAGCTTTTGACAATGTTTCCATTCCCATCCTGTTTATGCAATTAACTGAGTTAGGAATACCAAATCTCATGGTAATAACTTTGTGTAAATTATTTTCGAAAAGATTGCTCTATTTCCTAAACCCTGCTTCTAAACGAACGGATCTCCGTAAGTTTATCAGGGACTTGCTCAAGGATCGGTTTTGAGTCCTTTATTTTTCAACATTTATAACAGCCCAATCCTTTGTACCCAGCTACCCTCTGCATCAAATATTTTATCATATGCTGACGATTTTGTTGTATATAGTAGAGATAAACATCATTTTTATTGTATACAGAATAATCAATTGGCTTTCATAACGCAAGAGAACTTTATATTTAAGTTTAAGCTTCCGCCTGAGGCTTCTGTGTTTACTGCTGAGTTGCACGCCATTGACAAGGCCTGTGATTTTATTCTAAATGTTGCAGACGATAGAGGAAAATCGGTAATATGCTCAGAGAGTCTAAGCAGCTTTTTGGCCCTTATGAACAGTCACTAAGCATCAGCGCCACCAACTGATATTCGAAATCAAATTAAAACTCGCTAACATTCGGGAAAATAGGGGTATAGTAAAGTTTTGTTGGATCCCTAGTTACTGTGGGGTCATTTTGAACGAGGTGGTGGATGAGGCAGCTAAAGACGCTGCCTAGGACGGCATAATATATCCCTACATCCCATCAACGGATCTTTTAGAGAAGGTTCAAAGAGATAACTTAATCGAATGGGAAAATATTATCAAGAGTGCGTCTAGTGTAGGCAGGTCTTACGAATTGGTCCAATTGACTCTTCCGGTTAGACTCTGGTATTACAATATTTCTAATGTTCCGGACAGTTTGGTGCGAAGGTTTGAAACTACTATCTGTAGACTTTGTATAAGGCATAACAGGGTGTGACTAAATTTTGGGGTTGAAATCGCTCTACATTCAAACTGTAATGAACATTTTAGCATAGTTTATCGTGAGGAAATTAATCACCTGTTGTTTAATTGTGAGATGCTAGCCGGAGACAGATTCTTCCTTTTGGAGGATTTAAAGGCCTGCGATTTGTTTCCTCCTTACTGTATTTTTCCCTTACTCGCTTCAGATAATTGTGCGTTGATAATAATATTTACGTTTATTAGGAGGAGTGGAATCGTTATTTAAAGTTTTTTTTTGTTTTTGTTTTTATGACCTGGCTTCAGTTAACTATCAAACCATTTGGCCATCATGGATAGTACCGGTATTATGGCGCAAAGAAATTTCAGGCTATAAAATAAATATAATTTTTAGTAGTGATAATAATAATATACATTTAAAGAGGGGGGAAATTGTGGAGAGAGAAGGAAAGGAAACAAACAAATAAGGTAAATAAAATATAGTATTAATAGATCCTAGCTAGGAAATAACACTGTGCTGCTACATTTTTCCTTGCTTATTTCCTAATGTTTTGCTCTTCAGTCGTGACCAAGTGCTCGTCGCACTTTGGTCGTGATATGGCCAGTTTATAGTGTTCTACTTATCTTATTTCGGCATCCGTGGGTCGTGTGATCCACGATGGCCATGATTGTTGCAAAGGTCTGTTACAAAAAGCAAGTTTCGTAACTTCTTTTTGTGTTTTTATAATGACACAACGGATCCTTAAATAACAGCATAATGATAATAGTAGTAATAATAATAATAATAATAATAATAATGGAAAAGTAAATGGTAGAGCGAAAAAGTTGAAATTTAATAAAAGAGTAATTAATATAAATGAAAGGTTTGGTTGATGGCCAAATGGTTTTACGCCGGGCCAGAAAAAAAACAACAAAAAAACCTTTGTTACCCCAGTGCAACTTCCTAAAAATATCTTCCAAAGCGCAGTTAAATGAAACCGGTGATAATGGATCTTCCTGTCTAACCGCTTTCTTAATATGAAAGTACCGACCTTCTACATCTGTTAATATTCTGGCTCTAAAGTCTTTATATATATTTTTTATTAATGTTATATAGTTTTCTGGACCCCCTTGATTTTTAAGTGATGCAAATAAGTACTGATGTTTTAAACAGTTGAAACCTTTATTTCAATTAGAGCCATATATATTTCGACTTGATATTCTATGCATTTCACAATGACTTGGTTCATGCGACCTTCTGAAACCAGCTTGTTCTACAGGTTGCTCATCCGGTAACAGGTTGCATTCTATTTGTTAACAGTTTTGAAAAAAAAAATTCTCCCCCTTTTCAATTATGTGTTTTTTTTTGTTTTTTTTTTTTGGGCGCATCAACTATGGACCATTGCCCAGACACAATGGGAAGAAGAGACAACTAACTAGAACCTAATTCGATTGGAGACAGCTGAAATAAAGGAACCAAGGACAAGAACAACCGACTGGGAAGGAAGGGACAAGATGTAAGACGCACAGTAAGGAGTGGGAAGCCCCAGTTTTATAAGGTGAAGATAGAAAAGAGAACGCTCCGCAGAAAGAGCAGAGCACTCGAAGAAAATGTGATCAGCATCACAGACAACTGCTTCATCTGGATGCAACGGACAATGAGGAGAGGGAAGCAAAGAGAAGAAGAGGGCAGCAGTGTGTTATTAAAGCGCAGGCGGACAATAGAGGAAATTATAAATCGTGGAAGAGAGGGAAACTCCGAGAACCATGTATGAGAAGGAAGTGTAGGTTGAATTGGAAGGTAGAAGGAACGATTGTTGGTAAAAGAAGAAGGGTACACATCCGACCAAAATCTAAAGTGAAGCTTCTTAATCAGGGGTAATAGATTAACAGCCGGGATTTTTTTAAAATAGAAGCGAGAACGAACAGCAACCTGAGCCAAAGCATCCGCCATTTCATTACCCTCGATGCCTCTGTGACCAGGAACCCACAGTAAGTCAATGTGTACAGAGTGATGGAAAGAAAGATTATAAATGAGAGATCGTATACGAAGAATGAAGAAGTCAGAAGAGGGAGGAGGAAGCGGTGAACTGATAGCCTGGAGAGCACCCATGGAGTCAGAAATGATTAGATAGTCGGAGGACGAACGATTGGACAAGATATGTATGATCGCACGAACGATAGCCATCAATTCGGCCGTAAAAATAGAACAGAAAGATGGGAGGCGAAAGGATTCGGAGAAGTTGGAGTCGGGAAAAATAAAAGACGATCCGACCCCACCGGGTCCTCTAGAGCCATCAGTAAAAACAAGTGCATGAGAAGGAAAAAGACAACTCACCGTTCTGCGAAATTCCTGTTTAATGACGGTCTGAGGCATAAACTTAGAAAATTTAGGGAGAAAATGTACTTTGGGAGGGTGTAAGAGGATGTGTTGTGTGTAACTACTATGATCATTACAGCACACACAGGGGGAGCTCATTTAAATCTGGTGAGTTAAGCCGCTTATTTTAACGAAGGCAATAACCCTTTTTCTTCTTCTTCTTCTTCTTCGTACAACCCGATTCGAGTATAGCTTAACCATTTTTCATGGATTCAGCCATTTGACGAAATGCGTCTCGATTTCTTGTAATCTGGAACAATTCTCCTACCTTTATAACTCCAGTCCATTTCTTAATATTTTGGAGCCAAGAAATCCTTCTTCTTCCTTGTCCCTTTTTCCCTTCTACCGCTCTCGTCATAATTGTGTGCAGATAACCCTGGTGATGGCAATTGACTCATTTGGGATGTTGCGCTCTACGTTTCTCAGTAAGCCAAGTTGTTTTTGTACTATAGTAAACTTTTAGCAGATAAGGAGTATGTGAAAAACTGTCGGTACGTTTGTCTGGCCGCGCAAGGGGCACATAACCGGAGGTGGCACATTGCCGATTATATGTTTATGGGAGATAGCGATGTGGCCGATTCATAGCCGGCTGAGAATTTTAAAGTCGTATCAGAATGTTCCTTCCGGGAGCCGCCATGATTTAACTGCGGGCTTAATGATTTTCAAGAATATTGTAGCAGCTGCCCGTTCAGTCTTCGACTGGTTTTCGCACGCCTTCAAGAACATATATGTCATTGATGATGGTAGGTCCATGTCTTCTGGCATTGGCGAATGCGAGTTAGGCTTCGTATGAGAGGTCGTGACCATCGAATGCACAGGTTACAGGCAAGGTGGTCCGGATATCTGTTAATTGCTCTACCACCAGTTTCACTGTACAGAGGGGACTTGTTGTGCTTCGATTTTGTTTCAGCGATAGGTCAGTATATTTATATGGAAAGTGATTCAAGGAAGAATAAGAATATTGGGGCTGGATGTTGATCTTTGTACAGATGTAATACTACATCTTCGCAGGTCGGCCAGTAATTCTGGTAGTGGATCGCCGGGAAAATTTGGTTCAAGAGGATAATGCTTCAGGGGGAGGTTTTGTGTCTGGTTGAAATGATGGTACATATTTCGCAGTATGAAATATTTTCGTAAGTGGGAAAGTGGAGGGCAACCGGATAGAATACACATGCTCTGGCAGCTGAAGAGGTTCAATGCACTTCCAAAATGTATTTCAATGCGAGGCGAAGTACAGGATCCAGGGGATTTCAATAGAGATTTGCTAACCGAGGAGTACACCTGATACCCATAGTGAATTTTTGGTAAGATCAGCGATCTGTAGATATTAAACAGGAATTTAGGATTAATATTACATTTGGAGATAGCCAGATATTTCAGTATGGGGATAGAACTGATGCAACTGTTTTCGAAATGTGATGCTATCGCAGGCTACTTAAAATATCACAGACCGAATACGAAACAAATACGGCAGTGTTGGCAATAATAGAGGAACATCTGAAACTAGTCGAAAAATCGGAAAATGAAATATCTGATTCCAAAATAAGAGAAAACGGTTTATTCGTGTCAGCGGTACAAAAACAAGAAAAGTCAATAAAAGAACAAAGGAGATCAGAGCTAATGACAATGAACCCTTTCTTAAACTTACCATGTAAGAGTCTGCGAGAGATGATTACTCAGGTTAAAAGTAGATTAATCTAATAATGCATGCAATCTCTCCTTTAAGACACTCAATTTTGAGAATCATATCGAGGAAAGTAATAACGAAGATTTCTTAATAATCCTGGACATGGGCATCGCCAGCGGGGAGCAGGGAGGGGCAGCTGCCCCCCTGGAGCCTTGAAACTTTTTAATCAACTGGCGTTGATGAATATTCATAATCGTGTAATCATGGAAAATTTGGAAAACTTATGTTTTAATTAAGATTTTATTCTTGTTTAATAAAATATTAAGCCTTTACAACTTATAAATTTTATTTTTCCTATAACTCATATCCTCTTTCTATCATCTCGCTCCTCCCTGGCTCATCGGCTGGCGACGCCCTTGATCCTGGAATTACCAGGAAAACGATTAGACGAGGTATACAACATTACAAGAAACTCAAGTTCACGAATGATTTTTTTTTTGATTTTTTTATTTTTTTTGAAAAATATGTACTTATTATTTTTTACATACAAAACTTTCGTCAAGCTAAAACGCTTGTCGACGAATTATCCTATTGAACACTTTACCATCTTAAATTAACTTATACATATACATAATCGTGTAATATTTACTAGTCTTAATCTATCTATTTTATTTATCAATAATTAATAATCTACTTTTTATTTCCTATATTCAAAGTTTTTTTTTCTAGTTTTTTTGTTGCGCTTTATAATTTTATTTTATGTTTATTATTTTTTTTATATTTTCTTCTTCCTGAAGCCATTCCTTTATTTTCCTTTTTCTTTCCCCTATTTTTTCCTTCTCTATTATTTCTTTGGGTATTTTATTCAACATCTGAGTTATAATATATTTGTCCGTTTGCTAATCTATGTTCTTGCTAACGGCAGTTGAAGCGAAAGTTTTTCCCTCAACTCGTATTCTGTGTTTATTGTATTTAGTCCTTCCCGCACGTAGTATTATTCGTATTAGATAAACGTAAATGAGCAAATTATTACTCGACGGTTGCTGATGTTACATCTGATGAAGCCTACAAAGAGCAAAAAACAACGTTTATTCTTCGATACCTACATTTAATTTCAGTGAAAATAAATAAGGAACGTTTTTCAAGTTTATTGATTGTACTGAAGGGAAAAAAAACTGAATTATTGCTGGTCTAATATGTGACACACTGAAAAATTACGATATTCTTTTAAGTGAATGTCGAGGGTAAGGATACGATAATGGTTTTAATATGCAAGATGAATTTCTGGGGCTCAAAGTTATATTGTCAAACTGTCGGCGATTCCTTTTGCGTTTGCTACAGTTTCAATTTTTGAGATGTAGATTCATCTGGGTGCCGTGTCTAACATTTTGTACAAAACCGCTACCGGCCTTCAACGTTGCGCTAAATTAAAAAAGGAACTTGGCTCTGGAATGATTCGTGATATCCGAAACGATGCAATTAGACCGTTTTTTAATAACTTAAACTGGAAAAAAAAACATCAAAAAACATTAAAAAACATTAAAAAACTCAGTTTCTTTCAACCTGAGTATTAATAAAACTCGTAAGAACTTGTATACGACTTTATAAAGAATAGCTTTCAATTTTCGAATGCATTCCATTTGAGGTTAAAACTGTCGCGTGCTATTAATGAAAAAAATGTTATTCTTCAAGTGGTTAAAAATATTCAAAGTTAAGAATCTTGAAAGACTTTTATCTGATATTTACGAGTATAACGAGACTGAGGTTAATTTGAAACTGTTTTACAAACAAATGTAAAAACGTGATAGATGATCCAGAAGGAACATCGTTCTGGTTATATTTTCTTCAGAAAAGAAAACGAACGAAAATATTTATCAATTCTGAATTTGGCACAGCAAGGAGATCTCAAGTACTGCAGATGAAGCTTCAAATGTAATATATTTCTGCAGTAATTGTTTTTTTTTGTTTTTTTTTTATAAGGGTGTGTATGAGGGTTTCCATGTGCCGTGTTTAACTACTGGGGCTATTGCAGCACATGGAGCCTACTTAAGCTGATTAAATGCGATAGTAGAGATCGCTGCTCCGCATGAAAGCTAATACAGCTGCGACCGTGGGCGGAGCATTTGACAGTATCTTAGAACTAGAGGAAGTGGTGAAATGAATGGATCGCGGTACTGCAAATGAGGGACATTCGAGGAGTAGGTGATATTTTTTTTTTTTTTTTTTTTTTTTTTTGGGCGCGCCAGCGGCATTGACCCAACAACAAGAAAACTAAGCTAATAAATTAAATAACTAAGCGGTCCGAAATGGATGCAACAAAGGACAGCAGTGCGAATACCACAGAAGATGAAGGAAAGGAGAGGATAAAGGAAGAGTTATAGGGAGTAGGGAGACCTAATGACAGGAGCTGACTGTAGGAGTAGGTGATAGGTGGATGGGATGCTCGATTGACTACAAAAGGGGCAGACATTTGGGGGTACCTGGCTCGATGTAGCTGTGCGAGAGGGTTGTATGTCCTATTCGGAGACGATTTAGGACAGAAAAATCTCTGTGAGAAACTCCGTCTGTGGGCCACCAAGGCTCCGTGGTTATTTTTATGCTTCGGAGAAACGTACTTGAAGATCTTTGTTGATTCCGTTATTGTTGGAATTATTAGCACGATGAAGGACCCCCCCCCCCCCCCCCTTTTTTTTTTTCGCGACACTTCTTTCGCTCGATGAACAGGATAACTCGCTGTAGAAAATTTATTAAAAGGTACAAGCTGACATAACTGACGAGCTCTCGGATGAAGAATTCATTTAAAGCATGCGTACAGCTCAAATTTTTGAGACAAAGTTGCTTTTATTCGATTTAATATGCAGCAGAAATATAAGATCATTAAACGCGGATAGCAAAAAGAGACACTAAAAATGTATTTGAGATAAGGACCTAATTATAATGATAAAATTGTTGCGAGTTAAGCAAAAGAAATTATTAATAAGTACAGAGAAAGTCGAATTTTCTTATTAGCGATACTGGAAAAATAAAAAGTTAGATACCGAAAGAAAATATAACAAAGGAAGTGGTAAATAATAATTGAAAAAATAAAATAGCCTCACTGGTATTATTGTAGGAGCTAGAAAATACAAAATATGATAAAATCACGGATAGGCATTTTGTTTCAGGAGCCAACAAAGAAGAAGAAGAAGAAGAAAAAAATATAGGTAGGTGGTAATATGTAAGTAAACGGTTTCTATTGTTTTGGTATATATTACGTATTTAGAGTAACTTTTTAACGCATAATTATCCGGAGGATTAGCAGAGTCATTAAAATTTCCAGATAAAATATTTTTAAGGCACACATTAGAAAATGATTACTGAGGGGGGGGGGGGGATTTTTAGCGGATAAATTTCGTCGTGATGAAGTTGAAAATGTAAGAACGGCGTTTAGTCAATTTACCGTTTCTTAAAGGTTTTTGATAATCGTGAAGTATAACGCGGACACTGAAAAATGCGCTATGAAAGGAAAAAGCGCGGAAATACTTTAAAAGTACTTTGAAAAGTTTTCCTCTAGTCCGGCAGAATTTTCTTGGAGTTTTCCTCGCACTTGGAAATTCCGCAATTTTTCTTATGCACGAAAGCCGGCCAGATAACACAAGTGCAGGTTATTTCTAGAACGGCGAATTCTTCTAATGGGCTGAATTTATCTTTTTAAAAATGTTGTCTAAATAAAGCCAATTTGTTCACACGGGTTTCTACGAATTCGAGCGAGATTAAAAAAGTAATATTTTGAGCAGCTGAATGATGACCAGAGATGAAGTTACCTGGCTTATTTTTTTGAAAAATCCGGACGTAAGGTTAACCGCATTTAAAAATAAAGAGCTCTTTATACTACGGCCTTATCCGCCGATTAAGAATAGTCCGGAAAAAAGAAAAAAAATATTACTCGACTTAGCGACTACATGTTCAGCGAATACTAAAGTACGCAAGTAAGCAGTATTTGAGAGACAGTTCTACGTGTAACACAAATTTTCCACGTCAGTCCAGTTACGGGCGTTAGTATTGAACGTTTGGCGATTGTCTTTCGCGCATCAACTATTATTTATTCTACCGATTAATTTTCAACATTCCATCCCAGAGGATCGAGCTTGGACTAGCGCAGTTGCTAGTTGAGCGGTTCTCACGACCGTTTTAACAAATAATGAAAACCGGGGTCATTCACTTTGTCGGAACTTTTTGAAAGCGGCGCGATTAAAATGACCTTGTATAAATATAGTCAAAGTTTTTATGAAAGAAAAGTAAAACGAAATTTAGTTTACCACAAATGCAAAGTCGAATTAATAAATTGCTGATAGGAGATTAGTCGTCGCTCGAAAAGGTACATAATCGCGTAATTTTTAGCCAACCACGATGAGATATCTTTTATATCTTTTTACAAATATAACGGCTGAAATGCACACGTCTAAATGGGTTACCGCGAGGCCAGATCACATCGATTGAAGACATCCTCTCAAATACCCCTACTGCTTTGAACAATCTTATGACTTTCGTTAAGGCTAGCGAGCTAAGGAGTATGCTTTAAACGTGGGTCCACTCACTGCGATAACCGAGGTAGTTAATGCAGCGAGTGGTTTAGTACCCCTTCTTAAATTTAAAAAAAAAAAAATAAGCCGAAAATTTTTTTTCGCATCTACATTAAATAGATAATTAGCAGACTGATCAAAATTCGGTAAGTTTCCTCTTCCTAGTCATCAGACTGTAGTTTAAAGTCCTCTAGCCTGAGCATTTACACCATTTTCGCGTATCGACTAAAGCGAATCATAATGTTTTAGGCTTACCTATGCACGATGGGTTTTCTGTCAAGTACGAGTTGAAATATTTCTTACATTCCTCATTTTCCCATCTAAATTTTGCTTGCCTTTCTGGTAGTTTTCTTTCCGTACGCATGTATTCTCTGCAAACTCGTTTTATTAATCATTCTACTTTCAAAACAACTCTGATGGTAAGCTAGAAGATCTTTAATTTCAGTGTGTTCTTTCTATGGGTCAAGCTCCTTCAATACCATGCAGGAGCGCAAACCGAAATATGCGGAACTTTAGAATTCAAAAAAAAAAATAATAAAATTTAAATAGATCTGGTTTTTACCTTGATTCCTTCAACGAATTTTTTATAAATCCGCGTGCTAAAATACAGAAATTTTCATACAGACTTTGCTTGGCTGTTGAATTAGAATCGCTTTTCTTCTCGCGTACGATTGGTTCCATTTTGTTTCGGGGACGTTTACTTTTAAAACTACACTAAGAGCTCACATCAGAAACACGAATAATCATATACTGCCACTATCTCATATTAATACTGTGTTACATTAGAGGTACGGTTATTATCAACTTTTTTTTTTTTTTTTTTTTTATCATTCCTTGTTTGAATTGCTAGTTTGAATGTACCATTTTCAGCGAATTATTTAAAAGCGTTTCCTTTTATCAGACGCTTCGATTATATCGCCGGATCTTCTACTATTATTCGTATTTTTGACGTACAAAGTCCACATCTGTGTAGTAATTTGCTGCTAGATGTTTGCCAGCGACTTATTATCCGTCTGCCGACAATCCGGATTAACTTCGAAACTTATTATCCTCCAGAAGTGGGCATTGTTTTCTACTCTTTCTCGTTCGCATAGGTGAAATTGTCTTCTTCGTACTTTTACATAATTCAGCGGAGCCGGTTTTGATAACGTTGACTCTGGCGTTGGTGCACATGGACGAGTATCTGCATCTAACGCAATAGTAACAGAGACTGATTATGTACGTATGTTTTAGCATTTATTACCTTAATTTCACAATCCCCGGTGCCTTGCTAAAGGTATGAGACTTATTTTACTTTACTGCCTAATGAATTGGAAGAAACGGTTACAGTGCTGACGTTGCGGGAGTGCCTTTCTGGCGGCTTTATAATATTTTTTTTAGATTCTTATCAGGCCCCACCATGCTGCAGATTTTCATTCACGTATGTCTTGCAGGAGCATAGGCAAATGGAAACGGCGACACTCGAATTGCGCACCGTTGTTTACCTGGCCGACGGTTTAAAAAGGTCTAGTAACCTAAACACTCGAATAGCGCACCGGAAGTTTGCCGGTATGAAATATAAAAGAAACGAACGAAAACGGCACCATAATCGCTGTTTATTGGACTCAGTGGTTCCAAAACTGATGGCGGCTTTTTCGTATAACATTTGAATGTTCCGATGGCTTTCAACATTTTTACGCATCATCGTATACTTAAAAAATAGCCTATTCTTCGCAAACCCCTAAGGAGGTTTTTTCTAAGCAACCGAAATATTATTCCAAATAGTAAACGTTCCCCATCGAGATAAAGACATTTTGGAAGTCACTGAAAGAACGACACTTTTACTGATTTTATTCTTTCGTCGATTTTATAAAATCCGGAGTTTTTATTTTTAAAGCGGTGCGCATTTCGAGTTCTCAGCAGGCGGGCTATTTCGAGTCGGTGCGCAATTCGAGTCCGACTTGTCATTGTGCGAAGTGTGTTGGTGCGCAATTCGGGTGTCCCCATGGAAACTATAGCATACTCCGCCCGCTATCGGATTCAGTCATTTTTCACTCTGAAGAAGTTAACAAAACAAATCATTTCTTTTTTTTTTTTACTGCTTACAAAAAAATCCTTGTTCCGAGACATAGTTCTCACAATAATGACACCAACAATTGTCTTTATTGTTTGTATACGGTTTACATAGGTAGCAGCAGTTATTGTAGCTAAGACACCTGAAATATGCTACACCATCCACTTGCAAGTTTGATAAAACAAAACATCTGCCTAGAAGTCTTCTGATTCTGTTCCCGAGGACTTCTCTATGAATAAATGTAGAAGTACTCACGCACCCGTTCTGGAATGATTAACAGTGTACTATAGGGATCTCTCCCTGCACGCTCTTTTAGATGGTATCATAAAAACAGAATGGCGTCCGGTAATGCGGGCTGATTGTGTGCG
The DNA here is from genome assembly GCA_039619475.1 of Icerya purchasi. Taxonomy (NCBI): domain Eukaryota; kingdom Metazoa; phylum Arthropoda; class Insecta; order Hemiptera; family Monophlebidae; genus Icerya; species Icerya purchasi. Next base: position 289,927,762 of record CM077115.1, on the reverse strand, counting down.
GAAAGAATTTAATTAACAATATCGACGGGTTGGGTATTTGACTTCATTTACTGGGCATATGGGAAATGCGAGTTTTTTCCTGTTATCGGTGCATAGATATAACATTATGTAGCGCTAATATGTGGAGGTGCGTAATGTATAATGCTGCGGTTGTGTGCCATCAATCTGTTGCCATGGATGAAGGTGAGGAAAGCGATTATGTTGGTAGTAATATTGTCGACGAGCTAAGTCTAAGAAACAAGAAAAAGTCGATGTTTGATATAGCGATAATTTAAACTTTTATTTATTTATTATTTTTGTGAATATTTATGAAATCTTTTAGTTCAAAATTATCTAAATAAGTAAAATGAATTGAAGTTGAAAAGTTATAATGTCATCAACATAGTGTAACGGATGGTGTTAGCACAATGAAAGTGGTAGTATATGATCATTCGTGTTTGTGATGTGAGCTCTTAGTGTAGTTTTAAAAATAAACGTCCCCGAAACAGAATGGAACCAATCGTACGCGAGAAGAAAAGCGATTCTAATTCAACAACCAAACAAAGTCTATGCCCAGTTCCACGCACGGAAAAAGGGATCGATGAAAATTTCTGTATTTTAGCACGCGGATTTACAAAAAATTCGTTGAAGGAATCAAGGTAAAAACCAGATCTAAAAAAACCAAAGCAGCATTTAAACTCTTTTTTTTTTTGTTGTTAATATAGGTGTCAAGAATTGGATGGGGGCTAGATGTAGCGGCTGTGGAGTGTTTGTGTGGTATCACTGGTGATAATTTCATTAATGATCATTATTATTCGTGTAAACAGCATTCATTATAAACACTTGCAAACAGATATACTTTTATGACTTTTAATATCTTAGGGAACTGTCATCGGGTGAGATAGTAGGGTGAGGATTGTAGTCACACACCGTCGACCGCGTGTCATTTAGAGGTAATTAGGAGGGGTTTTGCTGGAAAGAACGCCGTTTGATGTTTTGATATATTGATAATTTAAATTTTTATTTATTTATTATTTCTGAAATATTTACAATGAACTAAGCGCTTTTTGCTGGAACTCTGCAAGGATTCAGTTGGAGTTGGATAATGTGTTGAGGTTTCATATTTTTAGTATGGTTCCGTGAGAGGGAGATCTACCAGGTGGCAATATTGTTAGTGGTTTAAACTTGATAAGCGCAATAAAGGCTAACAGTATGTCGATACTTTATTCGATATTCGGATATATCAGTTGTTTACATTTTTCTTTATTTATTCTTTTTTAAATAGTTACACATTTCAAAATTTCAGAATGAATTAAATGAGTAAAACGAACTAAACTAATTTTGTTGTAAACTAAAATGAGTGTCTTTCTGTAATGTCTTATTTTCAGGAAGATCTTTAAGGCATGGAGCTATTAAGCTAATTATTCAATAATTACCATGTGTAACCGATGCATTCGAGTTTCTTTGTTTTTCTTTTCAGTATGTTATAATAAATCGGAAGAGTCGTAGTGAAAGTCATTAAAGAATGATTCCACTCGACATCTGTGTATCTTTATTCGACGCTTCCAGAATTTCACCTTGAATTGCATCAGGGGGACTATCTGCATTTTGAGTTATTCAACATTTTCGCTGTCTTTTCTCTTTTCTTTAATTTCTTCTGCGACCGGCATCGTTCCGACTACATAATCCATCCCTGTGGAATAATTCCCAAACGTTATAACTTTCCCAAACCTATTTTGAATGTTTTGTTCGACAATATTCCACCGTCCTTATCTTTCAGGAAGACCCAACTGCGCGCGTTCTCGTTGTTCTGACAAACTCTGTTAATTTTTTTTCTTTTTTGCGACTATTAATCACGCCGTAATTCTTCCGGATCTGTTCTGTTCGTTTTTCTGCATTTTTCACGCCTACAAATAGCGGAATAGTATAATATGAAACATTTTCCGGATATAATTAAAAAGTAATTAAAAGCATACGACTGAGCCGATTAGTTTCACAATAAAATCATTCATCAACTCGTTTTCACCATGGTCATTGTATATTTCAATCCGAAACTTAAATTCGTATTTACCATCGGTATGCGGATACTTTAATCCGAAACTAATCGCCGCGAATTGCACATTTTTGTTTACGTTTTAATTCTATTCGGCATTCTGTTTTATATCATTTCAGTTTTCTCTTCTGCCAGGCTTATTTTTTTTATGTCTCTCTTGCACGTTGTTTTGTAATTTTCTCGTAATTTTTTCATTTCCCTACAGCGAATGATATTACGTCAATCTGAACTCCTTAACTTTAGTGTACGCTTCTGTTTGTTTCTTATTTTACATATGACGATGCGTTTTGCTTTAGTACTTTATGAAGTGAAGTTTTATCATCATGGCATTAACGCCCGGGTGCCTTTGAACTGGACATCGTACTTGAACTTATGTCTCGACCAGCGATTCCGATGTATATGGGCGACTTTAATTGGAAGCAAACATTTATACTATAAGAACAGATCTTATTCAATGAAAAATTGTAATAATCGCCCGGAATATTCTTTAGGCCAAGTCCATAATTTTTAAATTCATAAGCATTTTGTCTCTGCTCTATCTCGGTATTCTGATCATCCGATATTTTATGTATTTTCATTTCTACCATTGCATCTCACTACAACAATTCTCCTGCTCTTTTTCATATATATATATACGATTGGAGCACATACACGCAATGTACTTCCAATATATTTATTTATACAATGGTAGTTTCTGATGACAGTGTAAAGACCGTTACTGCTTCAACTTCATTTTTAGAAAATAAGGCGCCGCATCGTTGCTTTATGTTTTTTGAACTTAAACCTGAGACTGTGTCGCATTCTCCATTTTTAGTACTTGGCTATCGTACTCTACAATTATCGCGTATAACGATATTTATTTCAGCTTCTACGTTTAAAATATTTATTGAAAAATGTATGTAATTGAAAAGGGATTAGTAAATGTCTCATTGCCTCCGATTCCAAAAGTGTTCTTCAGGCTATTTCTTTTCCTCCTTCTCGTCCCTCCAACTCTATTATTCTCCCAATTCGTTTTCTCATATCCAATCTAAACCCGCTCTATTACTATTGCCATTTTGTGGGTTCCTAGCATTCTGGCATCGAGGGTAACGAGTTAACGGATTTTTTAGCCCGTTCGACCGCCCGCGATGGTCCTTTACTCTGTAATTTTCTTACCACGGACATCCTCCATCTTTCCTCAGCTAATCATTCCCGACTATGGTCGGACATCTATCCTTCTTTATTTTCTAATCCCGTGTCTCATTATCTTCAAATTCAGCCAGTTCCCTGTAAGTACGTTTTGTGTCATTTTTAAATGTTCATAAAGTTTTTTAGATGTTGTTAGTAAAATTAATTTATGTTTATTTATAAATACAATTAATGTTATATATATATATATATATATATATGTAAATATAGTGAATAAAATTCGGTTTTATCATAATTTATAATTATTAGTAACTGCAATTTTTGGATAATTAATTAATTAATTTACTTATTATTGGCAATAATCGCTATTGTTATTTAAACATTTGTCGTAACGGTAAATGAGTTTTTCTTTGCCGAGCTGGTACTGCTGCGCGTCTAACTTTTGTAACCAGATTGTCACGTTGTTCTTAAGTTTGTCATCATTGTTGAATCGTTGTGTACCCAAAAACCGTTTCAACAAGAGGAAAAGATGAAAATCAGACGGCGCAAGGTTCTGGGAGTATGCTGGGTGTTCGAAGACCAACCATTTCCATTTTTCGGTGTGCTGGATTGTCGCGCGAGAGATCAAGATTGGTTTTTTCTTCAAAAGTCCCGGACGCTTGTTTTTTACGGCTTTTTTCAAATTATTCAACGTTTGGCAGTAACTATCGAAGTTTATGGTGGTACGTCGAAGCATAAATTCGATCAAACGAGGCAGCAGTAGCAAAAGACCGTTGCCATAAGCTTCTTCGCAGACTTCTCCGCCTTGCATTTTTTCAACCACGGTGAATTTACCCGTTTCCATTCCATGGTATCGATTTTCGTGGTTTAAAGTGCTGAATTCATTCACGAACGGATCAGTTCGACATTGCATTATCAGCATACGTATTTTTCAACTGGTCGTGTATTTTTTTAACTGGTAACGAACTAACAAATAACTGCACATTGTTCAGAAAACCGGGACGCGCATCTCGCCAGTGGTACCACAAGCTGAGATCTGAAAGCGTAACGGAGACTTTTGAAACGCCTCTCGTATAACTAAAATTAAGTAGTAACGCGCGTAAGTATACTCAAGTACAGAGTGTGGCTCGGAAACCTATTGCGTTGCGTGTCGCCATAACTTGCGAACAAATTAGAGATTTTTTTTTTTTTACCAAAAAGACACCGAGTTTTACCAATTTCTTATTCTAAATAAACACATGTCCGGAAATTACTTCATTTTAAAAACATTACCGCTCAAATGATCGCCCCTAATTTTAACACCATTCCTGACCCGCTTCTTGAACTTTGCGGTCACTTTTTTGAGTATTGCGCTGTTCCTTGTTCCATGTTCTTTCGAAATCCCACTAGATCTCTGTGTTTTATACACTTCATATACCCCTATAAAAAAAAGTCACAATATGACAAATGCGGCGATCGAGGTGGCCAGGTGAGATCGGCTCCGCGTGTGCTTATACGGTTGCCAAAATGTTTCCGCAGCAATTGCATGGTTTTCCGTTTCTGTACGACGTGTGGTACCATCTTGTGGGCAGCAAGTTCATGGCAGTTCACTTTTTATTCGCAGCGCTGACAATAGGAACTCTTTCAACATCTGCCGATACCGTCCGCTGTTCACCGTCTCTTCGAAGAAATTAGGACTGATTACGCCGTAAGACGTCGCGTTACCTCCAAAAGGTGAAGCGGGTTTTCGTGAATGACGTGCGGATTCTTGTTGCTCCAGTAACGCATATTTCGGTTATTAATACCGCTACTATGCAAATAAAAATGCTGCTCGTCTGTAAACAAAACGCGGTCTGGAAGCGATTCCTTATCTTCGATTTCTTGGAGTACGCATTCGTAAAATTCTAATCGAGTAGTTCTGAGGCCAGCAGTTTTTGAGTTATTAACATTTTATACGGACGAAAGTGTAGAGAGGTCTTCGTGGAAACTACATCGCACGGTTCTGCCGCTTAGGTGAAAAATGTCAGCATGCTTCCGATCTTTGCGGATGTTTTTTTGGAGTGGCACTGACGCGCTCGATGTTTTGTGGTGTTCTAACCTTCTTCACAAACCCCGGAAGCTTTTATTTTATTAACGGTTTTTCTTTTTTTCGCGAAAATTTTTAACCTGTGGATGATCCGTTTCCTCTCTGGGCACTGGTTTACGCGGCTGAATAGAAACACGTTTAAATCGCGAATAGTGGACGCGTAGGATTTCTGACTTTTGAAAAACGATTCAACCGCAAACTCGCGGTGCTTTGTAATCCACTCACTCATCGTTGCTAAATACTACCATGAACCAGAACTTGATGGACTAACTGCGGCCAGCTGAAATTTCGCTCCCGCACCCCATTTGTTTACCGTGACACACCTGTTAGATTTAATATTAGAGGATAAATATTTAATTCTTTGCTTATTTAGCATGCTATTTTAAATATTTATATTCTACATATCACGTGTTATAAACAAAAGTAATTTTACTTTTATATGTATATTATTATTATCGAATCGTTTCACCCCATGTAGGGGTATCGCGACCATGATCTGTCACCCGGTTGATCAGACTGCGGCAACAATTCTGATCCCTTGCGATGTGTACGCAATCGTGAAAGGTACGACCAGCAGCTTTGCATACCGCGTCGGACCATCTAGTCGGCGTACGACCTCGACTTCTTCTTTCGTTGGCCTTTCCTTGGATCAGCAGCGCTTTCAAATTGTCCGCTTTGATCACATGACCAAAATAACGCAGTATCCTGCAGAGCAACACAGATGATAGCCTCTTTGGGTTACCAATTTCATTTAGTATGGAGACATTGGTTCTTCGAGCTGTCCATGGGACACGCAGCATACACCTCCAGCACCATATTTCGAGTGCGTGTTTACGTTTTTCGACCAGGTCTCCGCACCATATAAAAACACTAAGAAGACGAGGGCATTCACTAGCCGAATCTTTACACTTTTACTAACAACGGGGCCAGACCAAATTCTTTTTAAACGGCTCATTGCGTTGCGTGTAATCTGTGTTCTGTGGCGTATGCCATTTTTACATCCACCGCTGTTTTCTACTATAGAGCCTAAATATGTAAAGCGGCTTACTACACCCTCAATTTCACGTATTGTTGAACAGTTACTCTCTAGACGGTCAATGATCATTATTTTGGTTTTGGCTTTGTTAACTTGGAGGCCATATTCTGCACTGATTTTTACCAGTCGATCCAGAATATATGACATTTCCTCCCTGTTTTTTACAGCTAACGTGGTGTCATCCGCATATCGGTGATTAGAGATGAACATCCCACCAACCGAGATACCTCCATCCCAGTTGACTGTGCCATTTGTTGTATCAATTTACAGTATTCTGCGCATTATGAATTCACCATAAAAAAGTAGCGGTAAAAGGGTACAGCCTTGGCGTACACCCCACGCAGGATAAAACTTTTCCGAGTAAATTCCATTAGTTATCCGGACATTTGCTGAAGCCTTTTCATATAGCTGCTTGATCAGCCATACTAAATGTGCTGGCGCCCTTATATCCATTAATATCGACCACATTTTCGACCAATGCACCGAGTCGAAAGCTTTCTTATAATCGACGAAACAGAGTACAGCTGGGATATTATATTCACGATAAATAATCTAAGATTGAGGATCTGTTCTCTTGTTCTCGTTCCTTTTGTAAAACCAGCCTGTTCTGACGCGACCTGAGTGTGCATCAGAGCATACAAACGATCGTATATAATTTTGATCATCACTTTGCTTATATGCGGTATCAGTGAGATATAGTCTGATAGTTTATTCGGGTGATCCTTTCTTGTGCAGAGTACTATAGGTCGTCTGACACCATTCCTCCGGCCACTCCCCTGAAAACCAAACGACATTGCAGATGTGGTAAATTGTTTTTGTAATTTTTTCGCCCGCAGCCTTGAAAACTTCAGCGAGGATACCATCTGAACCTTGAGCCTTATTTATCTTCATATATGCAATAGCGTTCACAACCTTCTGCAGCAAAATTTCTCGTTCCCGTTTAGGAAAATTATGAAGTGCAGTGTTAGCGATTCCATTTTCATCCGCGGCACTGTATAATTTGGCGTAGTACTTCCTCCATACCTCAGTCAATTCTTCGAAACCAGACCGAATGGTTTTCGTCACGCAATATCAGCTTCCTCATTTTAAATTCTCTTGCTACTAGACGTATTTTCTTAAAGGGGAAACCTGTTTCATTTTTCTAAGATGATAGATGTTTTTATTTTTATCTCTGCGACTTAATTTATCAATTATCCGGCTCAAGTGTTTTCTGTTCTCTTCGTAGTGGTCACACCCGCAAGGCAGGTTTCGTCGCTCTTCAATGGCTGCTATAGTTTCGTCTAAGAACCAATGCTTCCATAAGTTTTGGTTGATTTGCACGGTTGTGACGCGTAATAGGCTTGCTGTGCCCATTGTTGATCAGGTGATATTCCGTCAGGTTGTATTTGGGGTTGCGCTATTCTGTTCAAGGCAAGTTTGAAAGTGTTTGGTTTTGTAATTTTTATTTATTCCGGGATTCATTCTGCATTTTTCTGGCGCGTGGAGTCTTAACCGGATTTTCATCATCAGCAATCTATGATCTGACCCACATTTTGCACCTGGTGGTGTTTTCACATTTTTACACAATGACGACCATCTCTTATTCACAAGTATATAGTCGATTTGATTCCTATATCTGTCGTCAGGTGATAACCATGTAGTTCGAGGATGATGTTGTAACATTGTGTTCATAATTGGCATCTCTCAGTCAACTGCAAACTGAAATAATAATAATAATAAAAAATATACATATACATTATCACGTTACCAGTCACCAGAGGTAACCAGTTCTGTGATAAAATATATATTTCTTTTAAATGAAGTTAATTTATACTTTTTACTACTTTTATCTCTGTCTTTAATATTTTTTTTACTCGGTCTGCCGGAAATTACTTTGCACACTCACACAAGCGATAATCCAACACTTCGTACACAAAATTTTTCTATATTTTACAACACCGAGACACTAAACGATTGGGAGATGCAGCTGCATATATAAAAAAAATTAACACAAATCAATCCAACTCATTAAAATACATATACCATACACATATGTATACTTAATCAATCGCAGAACTCACAAATTTTTAAACAACAACAATAAAATAATATAAAATATGAATATATAAATCTGGCCTGTATTTTCCTTGACTGCGATCTATCCGTCTGGTTGACTAGTGACTGCGAAAGCTGGGCTTCTTAGCTCCTCCAGTAGCTACTGTATAGGCACTGGTGACTTTCGAGCGCTTTCGTCCACCCTCGGTCTTCGAAGTTTTTGATCTCCGGCTACACAATTTCGAAGCTGTTCCTTATTCTTTTACTTTTTTCTTTTATTTTCTTCGATTATTGCGCCTCTTTCTTAAAACAATATGCTTTTGTAGTGACTAGGATGATGTCTTTCGATATAACGCGATTATAACTATATAAAAATAACTAAAACAACTGACTAGAAAATGCAGGTACATACGAGGACACGTTTGCGCGTAAAGCGGATTCACACAGCCACTAGCATAATTAAAGTAATTTCCGTGCGCCGAGATCGAACAGATTCCGCTCTATTCATCCGTCTCTTGTCATCTTACACAGTCATTTTTGCGAAATTCCCTTTTCATTTTAGATACGCCGTCAGATGATCAGCTGTATGCTTATGAATAACCTATATTGATGGAATTTCTATTTTATATATATATATATATATTTCAGAAATATTCTCTCTTGCATATTTTAAATTATTCCATCATATTTGTATTTAAATAATTCCAATTTTCTCGCCTACCCCATCTATATCGTATCACGATATATCACTGCGTTCTAAAAAAAATGTTTTCCTTTGAATTTTAATGATAATTTCATGCTTACATCGTAACATTTAAAAGAAAATCATCTTAATACAGCAAGGATCCTTTTTGGTAAAGTTTGAACAAAATGATAAATTGTTTATATTCTTTTTCAAATCATAAGGCGGAGATAACACATTATATTGTAGAGACGCTGTGAATAATCGCGTTCCGATTCGACGCGAGATTTAGCTGATAAGCGACAATTGATCTGACGAATTCTAATCGCCACTATTTTTCGGAGACACTGATGTTACACGCACACGAAGAATTACGCACCGGCATCAATGTTGCTAATGAACACTCCTCCACCAGATCTAATGATCTGATTAGCTTACCACACTCAGTACCACTGCAAATTACATACTACCCTTTTTAACCGATACGCCCCATTTGATATTCTTCTTACACTCTCATTTACTCATCCAATAGACTGCGAATCACACATTGCTACTCAAATTATTTCCTACCAATCATATTACATAATTTTTATTAATTTTACGCACATTTTGTTGCCGTAACAACTTATTTAAAATAATCTATAAACATTTTTTTTTTTTTTTTTTTTCATATAGACAAAACCGATACGCGCACGTTTTATTACCACAACTTATTTACATACCATATATACATTTTAGCCGAATATTTTAGGTACAACAGCAGGTAACTAAATATCATTCGCATAAATAGGTAATATTAACTGTTTTCATAATCCTAAAGATTTATTTATTATTCTCTTACTTTAAATCTTCCGTTCTCTAAGTCAACTAATTCGACTCTCATTCACTTTCAACATTACCCTTTTTTCAAATTCTTTACATTTTGTATTCCGAGACTTTGATTATTCTGATCTACTATCTCATATGTGTTAGTTCCTATTTTCTTACCGATCTTAAATGGCCCTTTATAAACGTCACTTAACTTTTTTGATTTGTTCTTGGCTTTATCAGATAGTGTATGATTCCGGATATATACTGGATCACCAACACTTAATTCTAGCATTCTATTATTTATTTTTTCCATGTTTCTCTTTCCGACGTATTCTATTTTTTCCCGGACCGTTTCAATTAACCTCCTATGATTTATTATCGATTTCTCTGGATACTCTACTCGTTCACGTAGTAACCCTGGATTCTCTTTTCCTGTCAGCACCGTTATTGGAGGCTCTCCAGTTACACTATGCGGTATGCTATTTATAATTCTCTCTACTTTATCTACATGATAACACCAATTCTTTTGTTTATACCTGTTGAACACTTTTAAGTACTTCGCTATCTCGAGATTACATCTTTCAACTGGATTCCCTTGAGGAAAATACGGGGGTATGCGTCTCAATTCTATATTTTCATTTTTAAAATGCTCAGTCCACAACCCACTTCTGAATATTGTGGCGTTATCTGATATTATAACTTTCATTTTCCCATATGTACTAATAAAACTGTTCATCTTTGCAATTACTATTCTACTTGACAATTTCTTTACTGGGTACAACTTAACAAATTTTGAGAAAATATCGTATACGACCAACAGCTTATCCTTCCCCTTCGACACGGGAAGCGGTCCCAGTATATCTATCGAGACTACATCCAATGGACTTTGCACCTTATGAGCTTTATATATAGGTTTATGTCCACTGTAATTATACTTCACTCTCTTACACAATTCACACTTATTCAACTCTCTTCTAACTAACACACTCATTTTATTAAAATATGTAGCATTCTTTGCGTAAAATATGAATAGTTTTGTTAATTCCAACATGGGCATACTGCTTATGGTATAACCAGATAACCTCCGTAATCATGTTCTCCGGGATGCAGATTTTCCAATGCAATTTACTCCCACTGTTATCTAAAAACAAAATATTTTGTTGATATGTATAAAATAATCGTAACTTCCTATCCTGTTTTAATCGAGTTATCACGATGGCCCATGATTTATCCTTCTGCTGCTCTATTTTAGTCCGATCGATAATCTCTGAAACAGTATCTAAATTACTTTTCAAAACCCCTACTAATATTTTCTGTGTCCTTTCCTCTTCTTCACACGTCAAGAATCTAGACAAGCTATCTGCCACCACATTATCTCTTCCTTTTATATAGTCAAACTGTAACTCAAATCCCTGTAAATACAACATCCAACGAACAAGTCTTTGTGATTTCCACCTACTTTCCCTTAAAAATCTCAAACTCTGATGATCTGTTCTCAAAACTGTTTTATGACCTTCAATGAAAATTCTTTTTTTTTTTTTTTTTTTTTCCCTACCCTGGGCGCGCCAGCGGCCTTGACCCAACAACATGAAAAATTAACAGTTATAACTAAATAACCAGGCGGTCAGAAATGGAGAGGACAAAGGACAGTAGCAATGGGATAACTGAAGGCAATGGGAAGGAAAGAATATAGGTAGCGTTAAAGGGAGTAGGAAGACCCAAAACTAGAAGTTGGGTGTAAAGAATAGAGCGTTCGTTAGAGAGTGCTGAACATTCGAATAGGATGTGATTTGAATCACAAATACAAGAAGGCTCAGAAGCGTGAAGAGAGCAGAAAGGAGAAGGGGACAAAGCGAATCGAAAGCGAGAAGAGGGGAGAAGAGAATGATTGATTCTAAGCCTAATTAAGGAAACAACAGTGGAACGACGACAGATAGGAATAGATTGAAACCAAGGCAGGAAACTAGGAACCGGTTGAATAAGACGGTACTGAGAAAAGCGATTTGAGAATATAGATGGATACATGTCAGACCAAAGTCTGGAATGATTAGAGCGTGATAGAGAAAGAATGTCTGAGGAAGGGAAAGAGTCGAGGAAAGGACCAGTGCGGGCGGCTGAGCGAGCTAAAGAGTCAGCTGAGTCATTTCCCTCAATATTGGAATGACTAGGGACCCATAGAAAGTCTATGGAAATGGAGCGGAACGAGAACAAAGAGGAGACAAGAGAACGGATAGAGAGGATGATACCGTCAGAAGTATAAGAAGGAGGAGAGGAGATGGCTTGAAGAACGCCTTTGGAATCAGAGACAATCAGGAATTTGTGAACTCCACTCGTAGAGGATATGAAATGAATTGCACGAAGAATTGAGATCGACTCGGCCGAGAAGATAGAGCAGAAGGAAGGAAGTCTGAAGGACTCAGAGTGTAGGAACGTAGGAGACGTATACGCACCACCCACGCCCCCATCACTCTTGGAGCCATCCGAGAAGATTAAGGCATGGGAAGGAAAAGAAGAGTTCAGCAGCTGAAAGAATTCGAAGTTGACTACATTGTGAGAGGAACAATTAGCTCGGACTGGAAGAGAGGAGAAATTGATGGGGTGCCATATGCTATTAAAGTCGAAAGAAAAGTAAGGAAGACTGTTATAAGAGGAAACGTAGGGAGAAAAATTGGAAACACGAGCAGCTATATGCGATAAAATCGGAATTCTATGAGGCGCCAAGCGCCAGTGATTTTTGATATAAAGATAGGAAGGGATAATATTGGATGACAAAATGGGGAGGCGTTTTATTAAAAATCGATAACCGAGGAGTGAACGACGAATGGAAAGAGGTTGAGTGGAAGATTCGGATAGAATCGCAGGAATAGGAGAAGATCTTAAAGCGCCAATGCATAGGCGAAGGCAGGAATTCTGAATTGCGTCAAGTTTCGAAAGGAGAGACTTGGAAGCACTGCCATAAATGAAGGAACAATAGTCGAGTTTGGACCGAATAATCGATTTATATAGAATTAATAGAATGCACGGGTCTCCACCCCATCTGAGCGGTGATAAAGATTTGAGGAGATTAAGTCTTTTGATCGAGGAATTATAGATATAATTAATATGTTCATGAAATGTAAGGCGACTATTTAAGAAAATACCTAGATAACATATGGAATTAACAGTGGGAATAGGTGTACCAGATACGTTGATGTTTATAAAAGCACGATTAAAGGGGCGGAGAGCAAAAATTATACAGGAAGACTTGGAAGGGGAAAGAGAGAGGTGGAGTGTAGATAGAGCATTGCTAAGATGGGACAATGAATGGTTTAACTCGTTGGTGGCAGAGGACAGATCATCTGAGGTGGAATAAACTAAAATGTCATCAGCAAAAAGGAGAGAGAAAGAGGGAATAGGAAGCGAAGCAATATCGAAAGAGTAAATATTAAAAAGAGTGGGGCTAAGGCAGGATCCCTGGGGAAGCCCACGATAGACGCATCTAGAGGTGGAAAGAAAAGGAGAAGATAGATAAAGAGTTCTATGTTGAAAGAGGTTGAGTATAAGAGAGATAAAAACCGGTGGGAGATTAAGAGAGAGAAGTTTGGAGCCCAGAGAAGGAAGTTGCACATTGTCGAATGCAGAGCAGACATCGACAAAAGTAGCGACAGTAAATTTTTTAGAAAGGAATGATTTATAGATATCTGCAAGGAAGGTACTGATGCAATCTACCGGGCCAAGCCCGGGGCGAAAACCGAACATATTAGAAGGAACTAGATTATTATGCTCAAGCCACCAAACAAGACGGTTGTTTATTAAACCTTCAAAGAGTTTGCGCAGACATGAGGCTAGGGAGATAGGACGGAAGGAACACTGACTTTTTTTCGGAATTGGAATGACGATGAAGTCATTCCAAGACTCAGAGAGTAGGAAAGAGTTGAAGATATTCAGAAGGGAGAGCAGCGAGGAAGGAGAGAGTTTTTTAAGAATAGGGAAAGAAAGACCGTCCAAGCCAGGAGCAGAAGGAGAGGTTTTGTTAAGAACGGACAAGAGTTCCTCGTAGCGGAAAGGGGACGATAGGAAATGAGGTTCTGAGGAATTTGGGAGCGAAGGAATGATCGATTCCTCGAAAGTGGGGACATACGGAGGAGCAATAGAGTCCAAGAAAGAGTGAAGTTCAGGCAAAGAAGGATGAGAGAAGTGGGGACGCTCAGAAAGAGGAGATCTGAACGCTTTTGCCATTTTCCATATCTTAGAGAGAGGCGTATCTCTAGAGAAAGATGAACAAAATGATTTCCAAGAGTTCCTCTTGGCAGATTTTGAAACGTACCGAGCCTTTGCGTTGGCTTCTTTGTGAGCTAAAAAGTTGGATATTGAGGAACAAGAACGAAAGGCTTTGAAGGTAGCGGTGCTTCTTTGGAAGGCAACTTTACACTCTTCATTCCACCAAAGAGAGGAGGCACAAGAGGAAGAACGACCGCGCGAAAAGGAAGAAGGAGGGGAGGAAGCGGAAAGAGCAGAATATAGAGATTGAATGAAGAAGTTGTACTGGGATGACGGATCGGGAAAATCCAGAATAAGGGGGAGTGAGGAATCCACCAAAGATCGGAATTTAGTCCAATCTGTTTTGGAGAGAAGCCAGTGAGGAGCGTGCAAGGGCCTGAAAGGTTTAGAAGGAAGAGCGTTGTTGAGAGCTAGGAGAATGGGGAGATGATCACTACCAAAAGTGCCGTCGAGAGTTCTCCAGGAGCTTACAAGACCAAGATTCGGAGATGAAAACGAGAGGTCGATTGCACTAGAAGAAGATGGATGTTTGAAGAAAGTAGGAGAACGATCGTTGTGGAGAAAAAGATTATGGTTTAGGATGAGATTTTCCAGAGTCACACCGTTAGGATTGCGCCCTGTGCAGCCCCACATAGGAGAGTGCGCATTCCAGTCTCCACCAATAATAAATGGATCAGATAGGGATGAAAGGAATGAAGACAAAGGAAGACTAGAGACGCTGGAGTTGGGAGGGATGTACACGCAAGCAATATGTAAAGGATTCGGGAGAAGATTTTCAAGTGAAATGTGGATCATGTTAGGGTGGTTGGGAAGGGGCGGAGGAAGAAATGGGATATTGTGGGTGTGATAGGATAGATCGTGTCTAATTAAAATCGCAACGCCACCATACCCATCCATACGGTCAGATCGAACTAGAGGATAACCTTTGAAATCAAGAGATGAGGAGGATTTAAGCCAAGTTTCAGATAACAGCGCTACATGGATATTGTAGAAGTCTAATAGACATTCTACACTTAGTTTATTAGCTCGTAAGCTGCGGCAATTCCATTGAAGGATGTTTAAGGCGTAAGACCGCGACATTCTAGTTAAAAGGAGAAGAGGAATTAAAAGAATGAGAAAAAGTAGCGGGAGAAGATAGAGCTGTAATTGAAGTAAAAGAAAGGAGGGCAAGGGTAGTAGGAAGGGTATAATAAATGAGAGGAGATCGCTTGTAGACGATCTTCCAACTTAAAGGAGAAGTTGACAATGGAAAAAAGAGTAGAAGAGAGAAGACGTGTCCGAAATTGGATACAGGCAAAATTGAAGATACCTCACCATTAGCGGTACCGTCAGTAATTAAAAATAAACCGGAGAAATACCTGCACGAATTGGGTTGATGCCCAGTTTGTAGGCTTCCTTCCGACATAGTGTTGAAAAAGAGACGAGAGAAATACCTGCACGAACTGGGTTGATGACCAGTTTGTAGGCTTCCTTCCATAATGATATAGCTATGTAGCATGAAGGAAAAATGGAATAAAATTCGAACTAAGGAAAGTTTTGAGTTGATGATTCCTGAGCGAACAGTTATCCTTGGCGAAACGGACGCAAAAGAAAAAAGGAGAAATAAGAGTAACAAGTATAGAATGGGGTGCTGGAAGATGGTGAAAAAGGAGAAAGAAAGAACAAAGGATGAAAGAGGTGGTCTAGTTGAAATGAACGTGATTGGATAGGAAGGCTGAAAGATTATCAAGGAATGAGGAGGAGGAGGATATGTTAAAGGAGGCAAGGAGTTCCATGATAGCTGCGGAAATATGGGAGACAACAAAGGAAGAATCGTTTAGAGAGGAATTAGGAGAAAGAATAGGAGGAACTAGTAAGGGACTGGAAGATATGGGGGGGTTGGATTGGGGGGAGTCGTTGCGATTCAGTGCACATCCATTTAGTGGTAAATGAGAGTAAAGGGATGGAACGAAAGGAAATTGAGGAGAAGGCTTTGAGTAGGATTTGGGTTTGGAAGTTTTGTGGAAAGTGGGGGATTTGGGACGTGGAAGAGAGGGGAATTTAGAAGTTTTTGGGGAGACGTTTAGAGAGGAAATAGGGGCTGCGGCGCGATTAGCATAGGAGAAGGCTGGAGAGGCGGAACTGGAGGATTTAATTTTAACGGCTTCGTGAAAGGAGATGTTCTCGAAAGCCATGATTCTTTTTATGTCCTTCTGCCGCTGCCATTCGGGACAGGCTCGATCGGAAGCGCTGTGACTACCTTTGCAGTTGCGACAAAAAGGAGGCTCCTGGAGATTTGTACAATCAGAGAAAGAATGTTTAGAGGAACAATGGGAACATGAGGGAAGAGAGCTGCGGCAATGGCGTGCAATATGCCCGAAAAGGAAACAATTAGAGCACTGAGTGGGAGAACGGATACTTGGGGACACTGTAAAACGAAGTTTGTAAATGGATACAAACTCAGGGAGAGAGGATCTGGCAAATTTTAATTCGACACTTCTGGTGGGAACTTTGGTTCCATCGGAAGAGCGAAGGATGCGACGAATAGATACTATAGGGATAGACGTAACAAGCCCTTCTTTAATTTCCTCAACAGAGAAAGAAGGATGAACTCCAGAAATAACACCAATTCTGTATAGAGTATTGTGGGGAATGAAAGCTTTCAGGTCGTTAGAATTGAAGAAGGAGCGATTGTTTAGAAAGTCGTTGGCGGTGGAAATGGAGGGGAAGATAACAGAGATACGCCCTCTACCCTGAGGGGTAATGTCGGAGAAGGAGGTGGAAATTTTGCTGATGAGCCTGGCCAGCGCAAGCGGGTGGAAATTTCCAATGTTTTTATTGTCAGAGGTGTTCTCAACGAAAACTTTGAATGGTCCTGGGTATTTGGACGGAAAAGTGTTTTCAAAAGTATCGTGAATATGATCGGAGTTAATAGTGTTGCTGTTATTATTAGTGTTACTGTTATTATCGTTATTGTTACTACTATTATAACTGCTGTTATTATTAATATTATTATTATCATTATTGTTATTGTTATTGTCATTACTATTATTATTATTAATATTAATATTATTATTATTATTATTATTAATATTATTATTATTATTATTATTATTAATATTATTATTATTATTATTGTTTTTACTATTATTATCGATAATATAATTCTCGACAGCTGTATTAGGACTGTTGTTAGGATTATTTAAAGTGGCAAGATTAGGTGAATCGGGTCGAGATAGCCGCAGATCCTTGCTTGGCAAAACCGCGGACGGCGAGAGAGGGCCGGACGGTTTGCGCTTGCCGTTAGCGTCAACCTCCATCAAGTTTAGCGAAACATTCGGTTTCGCTTTTAAATCTTTGGAGGAGGCCGCTGGGCGGCCCCCACTAGACGAGCTCATCGATCAACTGGGTTAGAAAGAGAGAGGAAAATAAATAATAATAATAAAAAAAAAAAAAAAAAAAAAAAAAAAAAAAAAAAAAAAACGAAGTGAATTTAAACGAACTGAATTATTAAAATGTAGAAGCAAAAAAGAAATGTAACATAATACGATATTGGTTACTAAGTAAAAGTTAAATGCGGCAGCGAAGAAACCGAAATTATTTGTCTAAATAGATAATAATGAAGCGATCTCACCGGTCTGCCGAAACAACTGATTACCGAGCTGATAACGGGAACGCGAACGCACACGAGATAACGATTCAAATAACCTGTTATTTTTTTGAAAATTCTAAATTTCTGACAGGCATACACAATCGCTAGAAGTTCTTTTTCGGTGCAACAATAGTTTTTTTCGTACTTCGTCAATAAACGACTAACAAACATGATCGGACGGGGAAATTCTCCTTCTAACTGATATAATTCACCCCCTATTCCCATATCCGATGCATCGGTTCTTACGTAAAATGTTTTTTCATAATTAGGAGTTTGCAGGTACAATTCTTCCGAAAATATTAATTTAAATGCCTCGAACGCCTCTTGTTGTTCTGTTCCCCACTGAAATGCTACTTCATTTCTTTGTAACCTCGAAATCGGTTCCGTTAAGTGTGCGAATTTTTGAACAAACCGTCTATAAAAATTGCATAACCCTAAGAAGCTCTGCACTTCTTTTTTATTTTTCGGTGCCTTAAATGACCTGATTGTTTCCACTTTTTCTTTTTGCATTGAGATCCCTTTTTCACTTAACGTATAACCCAAGAAACTAACTTGACTTACCCCAAACTCTGACTTTCTTATATTTATCGTCATATTAGCTTGCTCTAATCTTCTTAATACAATGTCTATGTGCCTCAAATGTTCTTCTTCTGTTTTTGATATTATACAAACATCATCCACATAATTAATAATAAACTCTTCACATTCGTTTCCTAGCACCACCGACAGGGCTTTTATAAAAGAGGCTGTACTAACAGATAATCCAAACGGTACCACCGCAAATTCATAATTTTTTCCTTCAAATGTGAATGCGGTATATTTCCTAGAACTTTTCTCCAGCGGAACTTGTAGAAAACTAGCGACTAAATCTACGGAGCTGATGTATTTAAACTGATCGTATTTATATAATAGCTCTTCAATGGGTAAGGGCTTCTCATTATCTATTTGAATAACTTTGTTTATCTCCCGAGAATCTAAACACAATCTTACCTCCCCACTTTTCTTTATAACGGCTACTAAAGGACTACTATATGGAGATGTAGAACTAGTTATTATCCCTTCATCTAACATTTTCTTAATTTCCTCTCGGACCATTGCTCTCTTGCTTACCGGTATAGGATACATTCTATTACATTGAAACACCTCATGCGGGATTGTATTAATTTTATATTCATATTGATTGCATCTTCCAGGTCTATCACTAAAAACTTTATTATGTTTCAATAGTACACCTCTTATCCTAGTTTTCATGTCATCCGACAATATACAATTTTTTAACGATAACTCAATCTCTTTATGTTTCTTCGGATCTTCCACCTCTATGTTTGTTAACTCACTCAGCTCTACCAAATGTGTGTTATTTTCTTTTATTTGCTGGACAACATTCAGGCCCAAACTGCCTATTTTCTCAGTAAATTTAATCACCGTCTCTCTTCTTACTTCTCCATTATGACCATCTCCGTGTCCCAATTTTATCGTCTTACTTATAAAATTTATTTCGGCTAGAGAATTATTGAAAAAATCACATCCCAGGATCATGTCTAAATTTAGTCCCGGGATTACTAAAAATGCCGTTGGTATTATGATATTATTTATCCTAATAGCTAATTTCACTTGTAATTTAATTTGTTTCGGTGATTTCTTGTACGCTCCAATAACCGTTACATTGGTCACCGGCAACCGGGGAATTGCATTTGCTTCTCTATTTTTTTTTATATTCTCCCACATTTTCTGCGAGATCGCTGTGACCTGTGATCCTGTATCCACTAACGCAATATATACTTTCTCTTGTATTAATACCTCAATCATTGGCAACTTTATATTTAATAAATCCCCTGTTTCCTCATTCTCTTCTTTTAACAAATCTTCTTCCACAGAGCAAATTATTCTACAACCATTTCTCGCCTCCCGCGCCCCTTCGCGTCGGCCTATTAAAATTTTTCTTTTATCTGGTCTTTCAATAATTCTAGACCATCCACATTCAATGGATACCATCAAAATTACCCCTAAAGAACTGCTGTTCAAACAACTCTGCTTTGCAACCATACCTGTTCATTGTCATCCGATATAAATTGATAACCGATACATTTTCTTCTGCGAGCGAGCGTATATACTCGTTCAGATCTTCGCATCGATCCTTTCCTTCTCGGGTCTTATACCGCATTCTCGCCGGAACTGTGACTAAAACTACTTTTTTCGCCCCTTTTGACTTTACAATTTCTACCAATTCTTTATAATTCTGTTTCACCTCATTAATGTTATAAAATTTATCAATGTCCCGACTAATATCACCACTCTATCACTGATCTTTCTATTCATCCCTCTAATCATATTACCTAAAGCTCTCGTAGTAATCCCTGAAATACATAACCCTATCCTGTTACTTCCTTGACTTGTCTTCGTCGGTCGCAGCCCACAATACTTATTGCTAAATCTAACCATCTGGCTATCCCCTATCATCTCTATGCCCTCCAATTTTGGAATAAACTCCTGTTCTTTATCTGCGTAATTTATCTCACACCGTTCAATAACATTTATTCTCCTCTTACCATTTTCCATCTTTGTTACACTACGTATTTTTTCATCCTCAAACCTACCCCACTCATGCACACATTCAATTAATTTCTCTTTCGTATCAATTTTGTCACATTTAATCACTAATCTTATTTCTTTCGGTAGTTTATATTTAATTGTATTCACGAACTCTTTTTCAGGTATAGGCTTATCCAAATATTCTAATTCATTTATCCATTTAATAATGTAATTTTCATAATTCCAACCCTCCTTGCAAACGTTTTCATCTGAGTAGAACCTTGCGATCAGCTTTTGTTGCGTTTCCTGATCCCAATATCGATTAATTAATTTTTCTTTAGCTTCTTCCCATTCAACGTTACTCCCTAGAATACTCTTCGCCCACGGCTGTTCGGACGTGTCTAACTTTTTTATGGCCATATCTACTTTTTCTTTATCACTAAAACTATGCCTATTGAATATTCCTTCCAAATCGGCTATAAACTCCTTTATGTGTGTTGTAGAATTCTTTCCCCTAAACACCCGTATGTTTTCTTCTACATTAAATGCATACCTCGCTGGCAAAACACTAGTCACCTTCTGTTGCTCGAGGTTTCTCCTTAAATTTACAATTTCGGAATCCTTCCTATACAACTCTTCTCTTATCGATTCTACTTCCGTTCGAACTTTTCTTTCTACTTCTTGTGTTAATTCATCTCTTACTGTCGTTACCTTGTTCTTTATTTGATCTTCCACACTTCGATCTACCTCATTAACCTGACAATTAAATTTCGTTTCAAGTGTAACTAAAGTTTTATTTTTCTGTACTAAATTATTATTTATCTTCGAAATATTTTCTTTTTGCTCATTTAAATCTGTATTTAATGTTGCTACTTGACTATGTACTTTATTAATATCATTTTCCAGATTTCATGCTTTATTTTTAAGTTGTTCTTCCATGTTTTTTGTGATTTTACTTAGACTACTTTCCAATTTCTTCTCTACATCTACACTTTGTACTTTAAACTTTTCATTTAAATCTTTATGTAAGTTTTTAAATTCATTTTCCAATTCATTAATATCATCTCTAAAGGCCTTATGTTGCAATTCTATATTTTTTACTTGTTTACTAAATGTTTCTTTTTGTTCATCAAATTTATGGCTAATTTCTTTATTTTGTTCATCAAATTTACTATTCATATCATTACTAAATTTTTTATTTTGATCATCAAATTTGCTATTTTGTTCATTAAATTTACTATTCATATCATTACTAAATTTTTTATTTTGTTCATTAAATTTACTATTCATATCTTTACTTAATTGTTGTATTAATTGAACTAACATAACATTACTAACATTTTCCTCTTTACCTTTTTGTGATTCTTCTCTTTCTTCCCTCATTGTCGAATTCATTAATTCTACACCTGAATCTTCTATCGCATTTTCCGCCTCTACGTTCACTCCTCTTGTCGTGACACCTCCTCCTCTGTTAGGAGTACTTCCCAAGGAAGTTCTCCTGAACTCACTTCTCAAAACCCGTCTCTCTGCCATTATTGTCCGCTCCACTAATTGTAATAAAACTAAAATTTATTACAATTAGTGAATCCCGCGTCGTGGTCGCCAATTTATCACGTTACCAGTCACCAGAGGTAACCAGTTCTGTGATAAAATATATATTTCTTTTAAATGAAGTTAATTTATACTTTTTACTACTTTTATCTCTGGAAATGGAGCGGAACGAGAACAAAGAGGAGACAAGAGAACGGATAGAGAGGATGATACCGTCAGAAGTATAAGAAGGAGGAGAGGAGATGGCTTGAAGAACGCCTTTGGAATCAGAGACAATCAGGAATTTGTGAACTCCACTCGTAGAGGATATGAAATGAATTGCACGAAGAATTGAGATCGACTCGGCCGAGAAGATAGAGCAGAAGGAAGGAAGTCTGAAGGACTCAGAGTGTAGGAACGTAGGAGACGTATACGCACCACCCACGCCCCCATCACTCTTGGAGCCATCCGAGAAGATTAAGGCATGGGAAGGAAAAGAAGAGTTCAGCAGCTGAAAGAATTCGAAGTTGACTACATTGTGAGAGGAACAATTAGCTCGGACTGGAAGAGAGGAGAAATTGATGGGGTGCCATATGCTATTAAAGTCGAAAGAAAAGTAAGGAAGACTGTTATAAGAGGAAACGTAGGGAGAAAAATTGGAAACACGAGCAGCTATATGCGATAAAATCGGAATTCTATGAGGCGCCAAGCGCCAGTGATTTTTGATATAAAGATAGGAAGGGATAATATTGGATGACAAAATGGGGAGGCGTTTTATTAAAAATCGATAACCGAGGAGTGAACGACGAATGGAAAGAGGTTGAGTGGAAGATTCGGATAGAATCGCAGGAATAGGAGAAGATCTTAAAGCGCCAATGCATAGGCGAAGGCAGGAATTCTGAATTGCGTCAAGTTTCGAAAGGAGAGACTTGGAAGCACTGCCATAAATGAAGGAACAATAGTCGAGTTTGGACCGAATAATCGATTTATATAGAATTAATAGAATGCACGGGTCTCCACCCCATCTGAGCGGTGATAAAGATTTGAGGAGATTAAGTCTTTTGATCGAGGAATTATAGATATAATTAATATGTTCATGAAATGTAAGGCGACTATTTAAGAAAATACCTAGATAACATATGGAATTAACAGTGGGAATAGGTGTACCAGATACGTTGATGTTTATAAAAGCACGATTAAAGGGGCGGAGAGCAAAAATTATACAGGAAGACTTGGAAGGGGAAAGAGAGAGGTGGAGTGTAGATAGAGCATTGCTAAGATGGGACAATGAATGGTTTAACTCGTTGGTGGCAGAGGACAGATCATCTGAGGTGGAATAAACTAAAATGTCATCAGCAAAAAGGAGAGAGAAAGAGGGAATAGGAAGCGAAGCAATATCGAAAGAGTAAATATTAAAAAGAGTGGGGCTAAGGCAGGATCCCTGGGGAAGCCAGACTTTCTATGGGTCCCTAGTCATTCCAATATTGAGGGAAATGACTCAGCTGACTCTTTAGCTCGCTCAGCCGCCCGCACTGGTCCTTTCCTCGACTCTTTCCCTTCCTCAGACATTCTTTCTCTATCACGCTCTAATCATTCCAGACTTTGGTCTGACATGTATCCATCTATATTCTCAAATCGCTTTTCTCAGTACCGTCTTATTCAACCGGTTCCTAGTTTCCTGCCTTGGTTTCAATCTATTCCTATCTGTCGTCGTTCCACTGTTGTTTCCTTAATTAGGCTTAGAATCAATCATTCTCTTCTCCCCTCTTCTCGCTTTCGATTCGCTTTGTCCCCTTCTCCTTTCTGCTCTCTTCACGCTTCTGAGCCTTCTTGTATTTGTGATTCAAATCACATCCTATTCGAATGTTCAGCACTCTCTAACGAACGCTCTATTCTTTACACCCAACTTCTAGTTTTGGGTCTTCCTACTCCCTTTAACGCTACCTATATTCTTTCCTTCCCATTGCCTTCAGTTATCCCATTGCTACTGTCCTTTGTCCTCTCCATTTCTGACCGCCTGGTTATTTAGTTATAACTGTTAATTTTTCATGTTGTTGGGTCAAGGCCGCTGGCGCGCCCAGGGTAGGGAAAAAAAAAAAAAATACTTTTATCTCTGTCTTTAATATTTTTTTTACTCGGTCTGCCGGAAATTACTTTGCACACTCACACAAGCGATAATCCAACACTTCGTACACAAAATTTTTCTATATTTTACAACACCGAGACACTAAACGATTGGGAGATGCAGCTGCATATATAAAAAAAATTAACACAAATCAATCCAACTCATTAAAATACATATACCATACACATATACTTAATCAATCGCAGAACTCACAAATTTTTAAACAACAACAATAAAATAATATAAAATATGAATATATAAATCTGGCCTGTATTTTCCTTGACTGCGATCTATCCGTCTGGTTGACTAGTGACTGCGAAGGCTGGGCTTCTTAGCTCCTCCAGTAGCTACCATATAGGCACTGGTGACTTTCGAGCGCTTTCGTCCACCCTAGGACTTCGAAGTTTTTGATCTCCGGCTACACAATTTCGAAGCTGTTCCTTATTCTTTTACTTTTTTCTTTTATTTTCTTCGATTATTGCGCCTCTTTCTTAAAACAATATGCTTTTGTAGTGACTAGGATGATGTCTTTCGATATAACGCGATTATAACTATATAAAAATAACTAAAACAACTGACTAGAAAATGCAGGTACGTACGAGGACACGTTTGCGCGTAAAGCGGATTCACACAGCCACTAGCATAATTAAAGTAATTTCCGTGCGCCGAGATCGAACAGATTCCGCTCTATTCATCCGTCTCTTGTCATCTTACACAGTCATTTTTGCGAAATTCCCTTTTCATTTTAGATACGCCGTCAGATGATCAGCTGTATGCTTATGAATAACCTATATTGATGGAATTTCTATTTTATATATATATATATATTTCAGAAATATTCTCTCTTGCATATTTTAAATTATTCCATCATATTTGTATTTAAATAATTCCAATTTTCTCGCCTACCCCATCTATATCGTATCACGATATATCACTGCGTTCTAAAAAAAATGTTTTCCTTTGAATTTTAATGATAATTTCATGCTTACATCGTAACATTTAAAAGAAAATCATCTTAATACAGCAAGGATCCTTTTTGGTAAAGTTTGAACAAAATGATAAATTGTTTATATTCTTTTTCAAATCATAAGGCGGAGATAACACATTATATTGTAGAGACGCTGTGAATAATCGCGTTCCGATTCGACGCGAGATTTAGCTGATAAGCGACAATTGATCTGACGAATTCTAATCGCCACTATTTTTCGGAGACACTGATGTTACACGCACACGAAGAATTACGCACCGGCATCAATGTTGCTAATGAACACTCCTCCACCAGATCTAATGATCTGATTAGCTTACCACACTCAGTACCACTGCAAATTACATACTACCCTTTTTAACCGATACGCCTCATTTATTAATTGGAACGTAATTCTTAGGCCGGCTCCCATTAGAAAAAATGTCCCAATTTTATGTAACGTTTGTTATATTTTAATTTTTACTGACTTTGAAAAAGAAGGAGATTATACATTCGTGATGAATAAGAATGCCCACTCTATAGGGAGAAGCATGTAAAGACTATATTGCTAATTTAATGATACCATGGAAACGCAAAAAAAGTATTATTTATATGTGCTGTAGTATTTTAAGTTGTTTCTTTAGTTAAATAAAATTTATGGTATAAATTATTGGTTGTATTTTTTTTTTTTTTATTATATAAAATTGGGGAATTTTTCCATTATAAAATCTAATGGGGGCCGGTCTAAGAATTACGTTGTAAATTTTAATCATTTTATACAAAGTATAGGAGAAAAAAAGACAGAAATGTAAGCAAAAGAGATCAAGGGGCGCAGCCCCTTGCGAGGCCAAAACGGCCCAGACCGATTTCAACAGCAACAATAAATATTGGAAATTAAAATTTAAACTTCTAACTGAACTGTGTCACTCAAGGTTTTCAAGTGGCAATACAATATCCATCCATCGCAGTGAACTGTGCATATGTGCAACGGGAAAAGACAAAGAACCCCGTCGTCAAATCGCCTATTGTCGCTAAATCTTTTAACAACCGCCACCGACGCTTCAGGTGAACGAACGACCGCAGCAGTGAAAAAATATTTAATATAGCGATAGTTTCAATTGAATTTAAGTTAAGCTCAAAACAAATTAGTCGACGAAACTCGACGATTTTATTTCGCTGACCCGTTTTAGGCAATTTATATCCGGCCGAATTTTCGAAGGTACTCTGGGTCCCTTGACGGGAAATTGGGTTATAATTTAATTATATACAAGTAAATATTAAAATATAGGTTACTTTACAGCTGTAGCACAAGAATTGGGGTTGGGGTCCTTCTCTGGGACTATGAGGTGTTCGGATTACTGGAACGTAATATTCTAAGGGTTGGGGGTTGGTCTAGATCGTATTTGGATTACCAAGACTATGGGGAACGGGACAGGGGAACCGAGGAAACTTTGGTGAACTTTCACGAGCTGGACACTAATTGGGGTTAGTTTGCGCCCCCAAATAAAGTAGATGGGGGTAGATTTTGACCTCGAGATACAATTTTAGGGTTCAGATTAGTGGAACTGTCCGGGAAAATTGGAGGGCAACTCGGAGGAACTGGGGGAAACTTGGGTTAAATTTGATCGCCTGGACACAAATTTAGGTGAATTTTGAGCACCTGGACACTATTTGTGGTTAGTTTTGACGACGTGGACGGGAATTGGGGTGAATTTTGAGTACCTGGATGGGGATTGAGGTGAATTTTGAGTACATGGACGGGGATTGAGATGAATTTTGACTACCTGGACGGGGATTGAGGTGAATTTTGAGTACCTGGACGAGGATTGAGTTGAATTTTGAGTACCTGGACTGCAAATCGGAGGAACTGCCCAGGAATATCGGAGGAAAACCTGGACACCCGGGGGAAACTGACCCAGCTGCCCCATTTATTAGCTACTATATGTATATATAAATATTTTTAAGTTTGTATTTAAGGGGAAAGGCGTTCCCAAGTTCACTGCGATGGATGGATATTGTATTGCCACTTGAAAACCTTGAGTGACACAGTTCAGTTAGAAGTTTAAATTTTAATTTCCAATATTTATTGTTGCTGTTGAAATCGGTTTCATTAATATTCGAATAGAGTCTAATATGAAGGTATTTAGTCGACCATCTCGTCTAACATAAAACTGAAAAGTTTCTGATTATCATGCAAACTACTCGGTTTTTGAAATTGACGCAAAAGTATTTCATAAAGAAGTAAATAAAACAGTAATCGGTTGATGACGTATTCTTTGTTTTTCGTCTAGACCATTAATTATCCGAGGCAGTGAAATGCATACGACGCTTGTTTGCATCGATAGAGCCGCTGGTAAATACTTTTGCTAATAGGCAGCAGTTTGAAAATTGTCAGATTTTATTAATAAAGCTAATATTAAAGCTTTAGGTCACCGATGGTGATTTAATTATGTCCTTAGTGTCGTGCTGACACGCCGGCGAATAAAAGGTCCGGCTCAATTGGTATCTCAAAGTTTCCACGTCGTATTCAAGCTTCGAAATATCCGCTCGCGTGTAATCGTATTAAAAGTTTACACGGCGAAATGTCAGAGTAAATTCAAGGAGCGGATTTTCGAAAATTCGGCCGGATATAAATTGCCTAAAACGGGTCAGCGAAATAAAATCGTCGAGTTTCGTCGACTAATTTGTTTTGAGCTTAACTGAAATTCAATTGAAACTATCGCTATATTAAATATTTTTTCACTGCTGCGGTCGTTCGTTCACCTGAAGCGTCGGTGGCGGTTGTTAAAAGATTTAGCGACAATAGGCGATTTGACGACGGGGTTCTTTGTCTTTTCCCGTTGCACATATGCACTCGTTCGTTACCCTCGCGAGGTAATCAACGGCTAAGAAATATTTCAACGTTACCTAAAAGCCGCGCGCGTTTATGGAAAGAAGTTTTAAATTAGAAGGAAAAAGTTTTGAAAAAAAGCACTTTGAACAAAAGTGTAAAAAGACAATACATTTAGAGTAATTTCGCGTTTTTGTAATATTGGACGCGATTTTTGTTTCGTCGCGGTAACAGTGTGTTTTTTCAACTGTAAAACACCGCCCTACTTATTCGTCGCCGAGATGTATTAATGTCGCCCTCAGTTATTCTCTAAAGCCTTCATCATTATTACTATCGTCATCATCGTTATTGGCAATATTACCGCTATTCTTTTCTTATTCTTCTTCTCCTCTTTCTATTCTTATTCTTACCATTATTACTATTATTACTTTTATTATTATTATTATTATTATTATTATTATTATTATTATTATTATTATTATTATTACTATTTCACTGTAATTTTCCAGCTGTTCTGGAAATAAGTTCTATCGCCAATTTTTACGACACTCGAGTAAATTGCTTTCTGCAACTTTCTAAGAAAATTTGTTAAAGTTTCAATTTTTTAAAATTTAACTGCGTCATATATTATAAATGTATCTAAACACAGATTCTACTATTATTAAAAATATACGATTTATCGTCGTCACGATGTAAGTTTGAAATGTTTATTTATTATCATTACAATTTTAGACTATTGTGCGCATAGTTGCACGAGGCGTAGTTTTCACTAATACTAAACAATTTCCTAAATATGATATACAAGATCCATCTACATATAATTAAGAAAATTAGGTCGCTCTTATATAATAATAATAAAAATAATAATAGGGTTGACTTTACGTAAATTGACACGATGAGATAAATAGTAATATTAAGAAACCACATTTTAAATATAAATCAAAATCCATCTTACGTGTATAGGCGCTAAAATAAATAAATGGAAAGTAAAAGGAAATAAAGCATGTTTGTAGAAAGAGGGGGGTTATCCTTTAAGTAAATTGGCATAAAAATGGTAAAAAAAAAAAAATAAAGTCGAAAATCGTATATATAATTTTATATAACTAACTCTTACTACCCCATATATACATAATTGCTAGTAAATTTTTGGGAAACATAACAAAGAGAGATAAACAATATAATAAAACGCAGTAAACAAACCGAAATAGACTAAATTTAACTTATAGCGTATGCTCACTCTTGTCCACTTATCAAAACACTCACTAATTTATATTACAAAAATAATTCAATCACCATATTACTCAACTACAATACAATCCAGAATATGTAAAGAAAGTAAATATCTTATTGAAATGATTTTTTAAGTGTTTATGGTGGCGTTTATAATTTATTAGTAGGTACTTTACTTCAGCGGAGAGGACATTAAATATAATAGCACCACCAGTATAACTTACTTGGCTTCTCGTACGGTATTTAAAATACTATGCGATTTTGGCGAAGCAAGTATTTTTAGATCTGGTGTTATCATCTTTTAGAAATATTTTAAATTCATGTTTGTTAATAACTACAAAATTCAGCAAAATAGTTTTCTATGCGGCATCTAGGCTTAATATATTGCAGTTAGATTTGACTCTCTCAAAAGGCAAGATTCTGTTAAGGAACGCATTTTGTAATGAAATTTTGCCCCACCCCCAAAAAAAAGATCCCATATGAAAGAATCGGTTGATGTAGTTCTTCTTCTTCGAGTCCCGACCGTTCTTGATCGTAGGTGACCTTATTAAAAAAATCTTTTGTATGCAAGGTGGACTAATTGTTCGGTATTCATCCCCGACCATGCCTTGATGTCGCACATCCATGCGGGGCACAGGTTGTTGTAACTAGAGTCATCTTCTCTAGTCATTAGTCACTCGATCGTCATATGGTGCTAGCCTCACCGGCGGAGAAACCTAATAGCAACCAGGTGATCCAGTCGTGCAGGGTGGTAAGTTTCTGTTCGGCGGGCTTAGCGCTGATTAGAAAATCAAAATCGGAACTCACAACATAAGCTGATAGGAAAACGGAAGGAGGTTCACTTGTCGATGGTGATGCTACTAATAAATACCGTTAAGCTTTTTACTGCGTAACAACTGCAGACTAGCAGCAACTCGTTCGTGACAATGTGCCCCAGTCAGATTGTGAATATCAATCTAGAACGAGCAGGCGAGTACTTAAAACCGGGTCCTATTGGCTAAGGGAGACAATCCTGACAGAAAACCAGCGGAAGGCAAAGGGAAACCACCGCTGTACAAATACCTAGTAAAACCTCATGAATAGAGTAATATACTCGTATAAACGACGTAAATGGCGAAATGAGAAGTGCTTCTGAAGATAGAAAAAAAGAGTTTAATTTTCTGAGATTACTTGTTAAATAAGTTAGGTGTCTACTCCACAATAACTTATGATCGAACACTAATCCTAAGTATTTTTAATCTCATATATTCTCGCAAAGTACTTATAGAGAGCAGTTTGTTCCGGCAAACAATCTCATTATCGAATAACACGGACAGACCTGGGTATAGTTGGCAACAATAAATCATTCTTAATTTCAACTTTATCCGGCACAAACAGATCATTTTTTAAAAGTTGTTCTGCATCTTTACTTTTACAGCAAACGATATTGTGATAAACGTACACCGAATCAATCAAGTTGCTTATATATAAAGTTATTTATTTTTATAAAATATTTATACCGAACGAAACACAGTCCTGAATTAGATTTATTTCTTAAACCAATTAAAGAATAAAGGAATTAATATTTTTGAATGGGTGAACAATAATAGTACGACTTAGTTCTTTGCAGTTGTTCCTGTGGCAGGTTAATAGAGCTCCACAAAATTCTCGATGGTGTAGAAAAAAAGGTAACTTTCATATATAATATGCATTGGGCTGCATTGCTGATTGATGAGAATAAACAAGTTCGATATATTTTAGGAAGTAGCTCGTGGTTGATTTCAAGAGACGTCGTAGCTATTTGAAGGAGCCAGAACTTTCATCTTTAAAAAAAACTAGAGTATAACTTTGTATTAATGACCGACAGTGGTCTAGAGTTTTAAGAACTCATCGTAATACTATGAAGTATGTCGTCCAGTACGTGATTTTTTTCTCTAGTTTATCGAACAACATGAATAATAAGTGCAAAGGGGAGTATATGCCAACTAACTGTTGAGTTTTCGCAAACTGAACCGCCAGTATATGAGTTGGCCGTACACCAGAAACTGGAACTTTAATATGAACTTTCTCCAGCAGAATGGGATAATTTATCTTACCACGAACTAAATCGTTCGCTTTTCTAAGCCATTCATATTTAACTGACGGTTTATTTATTCGTATTTCAAGTGCGCACCGCTTGGTCTAATAACCTGTACCGGAAGCACTTTGAAAACTTCTGTATATTTTCAATTTTATTCATTAAATCACAGCGCACCAAATTTCAAATGCAAGCGGACTAATAAATTGTGCAAAATTAAACGTGTTTCAAGTTGTCTGAAATTTGTACTATTTCGCGCCATTAACCGCAACGTTTTCCTACTTTACGAATTGTGTACATTTCATGAATTTTAAATGTAACTTTTGCATCTAATAAAATGTCAAGTTCTCTGACACACAAGTCTTCTTTTTTAATAGAAACTCTTCTAAGTGATATGAAGCACTAGAACGGAGAAGTTTGCACGTAAATGAAACGAGTTTACATTTAAATGAATTCACTGGTAAGTTGTTAGCGACACTTTAAGATACACAAAATTATTGACATATTTTTGTAATAGTAAAGCGTCATTGCTTTGAATCATTTCGTACCATCAGCGTATATTAATATCTTCGAATGCTGTATTACATCCGGTAAATCGTTAATATGCGATAAACAGAAAAAAACCACTAAAGTGGACCCTCGGGTACTCCTGAAGGACAGAAAACAGAAAAGAATTTGCGGTGGTTAATTTGAACATCATACACATCGCATTTTTAGGATTCCGTAAAAACTTACGGAATCCTAATAAAATGGTACACAAATGACAAAAATATCAAATAAAAGTCAATAACTCACGAACAGCTTGACTTATAAACTTCAAATTTGGAACATAAATCCCAATTAAAATTCTCTTTAAAACGATCTATAACTTAAAGATTACCGATTACCCTGGGCGGCAAAAAACCTAAAAAACCGTCAAGAATATATAATATGGTACATAAAACGACCTCAAAAATCACTTAAAAAATCATAACTCTCCACCGGATAAACCTATAAAGCTGAAATTCAAAATGTAAACTAAAATGCAGGAGTCCTTTCATAAAATCAAAAAATTATGCTACAAAAGTTATGTAAAGTTGCCGAAAAGTTCAAAAAAGTTCAAAAAATGACGTGTCCCCTCCCCTAGCGACGCGAATATTATAGCTAACAATTTTGAACACGATTAAAAATATGAGCATCCCCGTATATTTCTCTAGTTTGAAACATCCGGCCTTCCAACTTTAAACTTGGACCTTCGGGGCGCCGAAAGCTTGAAATTTGTGAAAAAAATATTTTTTTTCCCGGGCATGTGATATATCGTTGGAAAGATTGCTATTTGTCGAGAACGAAACCGTATTTCATATCCTTAACAAAACTTTCAAAGTTGCCGTAAAGTTTAAAAAAGCGCGAAAAATGACGTGTCTTCCCCCCCCCCCCCTCGCGTCGCGAATATTATAGCTAAAAATTTAGAACACGGTTTAAAATATGCGACTCCACATACATATATTTCTCTAGTTTGGAACATCGAAATTTCCAGCTTTAAAATTAGACTCTTAGGGCGCCAAAAGCTTGAACTTTTCAAAAAAAATATTTTTTTTCCCGGGCTTGCGATATATCATTAGAAAGATCGCTATTTGTCGGGAACGAGCCCGTATTTCATTTTCTTAACAAAACTTTCAAAGCTGCTGAAAAGTTCAAAAAAGCGTGATCTCTAATTTGTAGCCCCCTCTTTACGACGTGAGTATTATAGCTATACATTTGGAACAAGATGTAAAATATGCGACTCCACGTATATTTCTCTAGTTTGTAACATCGAAATTTCCAGCTTTAAAATTAGACTTTCAGGGCGCCAAAAGCTTGAACTTTTCAAAAAAAATATTTTTTTTCCCGGGCTTGCGATATATCATTAGAAAGATCGCTATTTGTCGGGAACGAGCCCGTATTTCGTTTTCTTAACCGAACTTTCAAATTTGTTAAAAAGTTCAAAAAGCGCGAGAACTAATATGTAGCCCCCTGTTTGCATCGCGAATATTATAGCTATAAATTTCGAATGGGGTTGAAAATATGCTCTTTCTGGCATGTTTGCGTAGTTTATTTAAAATTTTGTGTATATATCTAAATAAATTTTATTTAAAAATCGTAATCTAATAAATAGTGACAAACAAGGAAGGTGGTTTAAGTAATAGTATTCAAATATAACTATATAGAAGTTCGGAAAACAAACAAGTACAATTACAAATTTTTAAATATTTATTGATAATTAATCCTTCCAAAAATCTAGGACTGAATAGCGTTTATTTATTAGAATTTATTTTTTTTTGCAGTACAATATGATGACACTGCGTGATGTGTGAAAAAGAACTGGACTAAAAGTATCTGTTTTGGAATTATTGTTGTTTTGAATTTAGTATTATGTAAATGAAAATTATGGTTATCTTTAACTTAACATACGGAATCTTCAGCGCATGAAACCTCATGCTTGACTGAACTTGTTTTTTTTTAAGGTTCTCATTGATAGAAAATTAATTTTTCTACAGGATCTATAAAAACGTAAGAAATAAAACGAATTAATCGTTTATTTTCAATTTTACCCAGCCTGAAATAATTGGGTACCAGAGAAATCTGGGAAAGAAAAGGCGGATCCCAAGTAGAAAGGAACTGGTCCCCCTACTCTCATTAGTGCCGTTGGGCTTAGTACATTGTGAACCTTAAATTCACAATCCCGACGCCCTGTCAAGGGTATGGAACTCACTTTACTTTACTTTTACGTAGTCTACGTTGCACTATTAGCGGAGGCTTTAGGGCCAGCCATAACGATAAATGTTCAGAAATGTGAATTAGTTATTTAATTTTTAGTTAACCGATAGTTCACTGATTTTAAGTTATACGCGTTAAATTTTTGAATTTAGTCAATTGTTAGTCAATGTTTCAGTCAATTTTTAGTCAATAATCATTAAAAATTGATATATCGAAACTTTTTCTTTTAAACGGCATAAAAAAGAAATAATTATAACAGATGTAAATTATACAGATTTTCTTTTTATAGGCTCAAGTGTAAAAATGGCATTATATACATATATATATATATATATATATATATATATATTACTAGCAGATCCGACAGACGTTGTCCTGCATGAACGTGGGTTGTCTGCTATTAGCGGATTGAGGAAACGTTTTTTCGTTATTCTAATTTTCATACTGTTGCCGAAAGCAAAATCCAAAAAATTTAGTGCAATTTCTCGTTATCACGCGCCGTTCAATTCTCGTGAAACTTAAAATAGTTTCAAAAAATTTAATGAAATCGTAAAATGTAGGCCTACATAGCTGGAATGCGAATGCGTGCGATATAATACTAAAATTAAATTTACCTATTAATCGGTTCGCCGATCAGTCCGAATTAGACTAAATAAATTTCGTCGCTTACCTATAGGGCCATATACAAAAGAAATACCATTTTTAAGCAAAAAAAGAAAAGCAAAACACTCACATTAAACAATAACCTTCAGTTTTAAATAATAAAAAAAATTAGTCTTCTTGTACAACGTAAATAAATATAAAAAATACAAAGTAAAACATTTTACATAGATGGAACAGTTTAAATAATTAAAAATAAAACTTACAAAAAATCTTATTTTGTAATTTATTATCATTATATTTTTTTTACTTTTAAATAGCCTATATTGTTCCTCATGACCGCATAAATAAACTGTCCAAATTTCATAACACTCGGATGGATAGTTTCGGAGTCTACATACGTTCATTTTTATATATAACTTCGTTGCAATTTCCATTTCGCATCTCGCTAAATTTCTTATTCATTTAGTTTGTTTCGTTATTTACTTTATTTTTAGTCATTTAAATTATTATATTTGCCCGCGCAGTCGTCTTTCATATTGACCGCCGCAAGTTCTACACAGTTAATTGGATAATCCAGACGCTGTAGTTCACACGATAATGTATGTAAATATAATTACCTGCCTCGAAAATAATAATTAAAATAAAAAACTAATTTCATCTGTCACCTTTTCATTTTACTTATTTATTTATTTATTTTTGGGCTCGTCAGCTATCGGGGCATTAATCTGGCGCGCACTATCGTTTTTGTTTACACTTTTTCGTTAACTGCAGCAGCATTAGGATCATCGAACGAAACATCATTGCCTAACTGAATCACGCGTCATGTTATTTAATTGGAAGTACTCGGCGCATCGAGCAGTTTCTCGGCTCACAAAATCATGCCATCCTCAGAAATTAAATTATACACTGCCATCTGTTGGACACTTATGGAACTTATAAATAATTACAACTCTTTATCCTATAAAACATTTAATTTTCAATAAAAAAATATTGAGGTCATTAATCGAGATAAAAACTATCCTATCTTTTAAGTTGGACCAAATCACACACAGTTTGCAAAATTTCATTAAGATGGGTTGAGTAGTTTTGGAGATTACCGCGGACAAACATTTGTGACACGGGATTTTTATACACATAAAATATATAGTATATGTATATACATATATATATATATATATAAAATATATATTGTACGTACATATACAGCTTCGAATATTCTGCATCTCGAAATTTAAGTCACGCATTTTACTAACTCTAGGCCACTCTAAAAACATATCATGTTAAAAATAAAAATCATACGAGTGCGTGAAATTACGAAACCGCACATCAATAGGGAGTATCAAGATTATTTCCTGCAGCTATATACTCTCAATAATAACATAGAAATTCTCGTTCTAAATCATTTTAATGCCGACAGTTTTTGTCGTTATCTTCTTCTTATCAAGAAACAGCAATCATTTTCTCTTCTCCTTGCTGCCTGAATTTTACTTTCTAGTCTTCTTTTTACTGAAGCTCTTCTTCTTCTTCTTTCGGTGCATATCCTTTATAGGTGTTTGCGATCGAATTGTCTATCACGCTTTTGCCTCCTGCTGCTCTGAAGAGAGTTCTGTAGTTTTTGCAGTAAATCACATTTTTAGACTTTTGAGCCAAGATATTCTTCTTCGTCCCGGACCTCTTCGTTCCATTATCTTGCCTTGAAGTGTTGTCTGTAGCAGTTCACATCTTCGTTCATTTCTTATTATATGACCCAAATATTTCAATTTTCCGGATTAGCTCATTGTTGCCATTTCTAGTCTTTCCTTTCACAAGGAATTTTTCTTTCAATTTTTCTTTGTAAGGCAAGCATGAAGATTCCTTCTTTCCTAATTTCGAAGAGGAAGTATTTTTTTTCCTTCTTTGGATATCGTCTACCGGGTACATCCTTTCCGATTTCCTGTAGCACTTCTTTGTTTGATTTCTCTTGGGCACACGCAGTTCTCCATATTTTCCTCAATATTCTCATTTGAAGGTGTTTTTTTGTTTAATGGCTTCGGCGCTTAATGTCCACCTTTCCACGGTATATTTGCCGCTGACATAACGCAGCATTGTATTTTATTTTTATTTTCGTGCTCGTTCTCAGTTTTTGAGCTTTCAGTGTCGTCTGCAAGTTGTTAAGCGTTTGTTTTTCCATTCCGATATGTATCCTTACTTTTTTTTTGTATATCGCCCATCGCTTGTGAAAAGGGCGCCTAAGTGTCTAACTTAATGTTTTAACTTCTTCCGTTCGAGTTTTCCCTTAACCGGATTTTTGTTATTAATGTTTTTAACTTTTCATGATTCATACAAATAATAATTCTCAGTTTACGGAAACAAATTGTTAAGAACTATGGACGGCGAATTGTGATGGATGCGAGTTAGACTAGCCCGCGGGAAGCAACTTCGAACGCTTATAAAATACGGAATGGACAGATTTCGTGGTAAAACGATAGTCCATTTTTTTTTTTTTTTTATTAACATTTAAGTTTATCTCGTCGTACCATTATTTTAGAAGACCAATATTTATGACGTAAATGTTCAGATTATTGTTTACATAAATATCACTGATTGTTTAGACTTTTCGCTCCTGCATCGAGTGTGTATTTTCGTCGTCGCTTAATACTGGGTATAAGAATTATTTATCGCAAAGAAAACACCATTTAACACTCAAAATTTAAAAATTTTTGTAGGTAAAGTGAGTCCCTTCGATCATTGACGTGGCGTCATGGATTGTGCACCTGGCATCACAATGCAAGGCGACATCATTAATAAGTGCCTTTCTCTCGACTTACTTTGCTACGACATCTTGAATTTAACACCTTAATTTCGTAGCTAAATAGATCTCAGAACTTTAGACTACCTTAAAATGACTAAGCCCATTACGTTTTTGTATTAAAAATTGAGTATAGTGTGCCTCTCCATACCCGTCCAGCTTTTTTACGAAACGTTTTCGCGAGTGTAAAGGCGGGATATTCTCGAAAACCTTTCTAACATTTGCCTTTTACGTATTTATTTTAAATGTTTTAACGCGCTCTTAGTAATTATTATTCGTTATATTTTCTTATAAAAGAATTTAAGTGCATAAAAATAGTTTTTTTTTTTAACTAACTTCTTACGTCGTTAGTTCCAACTCAGAGACAGTTTTAGAAGATAGAACTGGTTATTATTTGGCAAATTTAATTGCCTACTTCCGTCTTGTTCGAAGGCTGATGCGTTTAAAATTTTAACATTACAAATGGGCATTTTTGAAAAATATGTAAATAATTACGCTACTACGCGACGATCAAATTATACCACCTATTTGATAGTCTAGTATACGCAGTAGGTCAGTTTTGTTAACCGAAATTCTGAGTGTATTTAAACTTGAATAATCTAGAAAAAAGCTTTAGAAAATGTGCCTGAAACGTACATTTCTAAACTTTTGTACATTATTTATAGACCAGCAGTTTTTCAAATTAAAGCTTCTTTTTCTTTAATGTTTCCCTCAACGTTGAAAAGGTAGAAAATATTTCCTAGAATTGGACGGGAAAAGTCTTTCATATCTATTTCTTCAAATTTCGTAAGAGACTCGACCAGAACAGGAAAGAAAATTACACGTTCTATTACAACTCTATCTAATATTTTCATCGTTTCATGTGACGCAGGAATGAAAGAAAATTCAATATCCGTTCTGCCAACAAAAGATTATACGACACAAGATAACTCCGGATCGTATAAAAATTTAATTAGGTAAAATCGTTTTAAAAATTTTCTCACAAGAATAGTTTAAAAATCGTATGTAAGCAAATCATATATCAAAAACCGCAATATTGAATTTGTCACTTTGTATTTCAATACGTTGTTACACGCGTATTATAATTGCTTTTCGTATCGTAAACCTTTAATTCGAATAACTTACTATTTACATACAGCCAATATTGAGAAATCATTTTTTTTTAGCATTCTGGTTTGATATAAAATTTGTTTCAAACAGATTTTTAAAACGACTCCCAGCATCGTTGGGAACGTGACGTGAAACACTGACACTACAAAAATTGACCTCCGGGATTTAAGTTGCACACCAACTTAAACGGCTAGCACCAGTCGTTAGATTATACAAAATAAATTTATCTATATACATCATCATCGCTGTATTTAATTTAGGCGGTACACTTTATTTAGTTCTTTAATTCTTAAAAACAAAAAAATAAATAAAAATAAAATAAATTAAAAAAAAACAACTGATGACTGTTTAAAAAAAAGGTCGATTTATTTCTGCATGGTGTAATAAATTGTTCTGTAAGATACTTGTACCGGATATTTTCGTACTGTGAATTACGACTGAGCTAAAAAGTTTCATGTTTAAGCGGCTTTTTTTCTTACGATCTATGCGTAAGGGGAGTGATTCGATTAAAATGGTCAACGTCAAACGTTTATGTTAACATCGACAACGTCAGATATTTCTTGGTAAGTCAATTTCGAACAAAGCGATATTTCAAGGCAGATAAGGAAGAATAAGAAAATAGATTTATTGCGAAGGGAAAATCTTCTTTTCGTCGAAAACGAGAAAGGGTGCTGTACTACGTCTAAACTTCCCCACGAACATGGAACGAATTTTGATTTCTTTAATTACAGTAAATCTGAAAAATAAAAAAAAAAATGTTTACAAAGAAAATATTCTGAAAATGATTTTGTAGTTTTTTTAAATTCTATAATTTTCTTCTAGCCGTAATTTTATCAGAAAAAGAAAATAAAAATTCCCGTTTTCTGATCCAAAAATATGCCTTATTTGGAATGCGAACACGCTAAAGACACTGATCGGTTCAAGGTATCACATATCTTTCCTGCGAGAAGAAAAGCAACCGGTTGAAATTTGTTTGTTTCACCGCTAAAATATTCGTTATAAAACATTTTTCTTGACGGTATTGAACATGTTTTTCAGTAAAGTGTATATGTCCGGAGTGCATTATGATTTCTTCACTATTTCTCTTAAATAGACGCTGGTTCTGCTTGTCCATCTCCGATTTGGAAGAGCAAATGATATTTTAATCTTTTTAATATACAATATACTGAGTATTAGTTATTGGCGCGACGAAAGCTACAAATAAATCTCTTTTTTCTTACGTCCATATGTGTATATCGAGTTGGTCAATTTTTCCAGTCATATTCGGTTATTACAGATAACGCACAGCGTTTTTATTTTCGGGCGCCTAATATTATTTCTGCTAGTATGTTATCCGATCCCAAGAATTTTTTTATCGTTAATTTTCTACTTCTGAAAATTCCGATGTTCATGATGCATTTATTAATGTTGCATTGGCTGCTCGCTTCTTCAATGATTAAATCTTTCAGTCCTAATCCCATTTACATAAACTCCGCGATTTATCTGTAATAATAATAATAATAATAATAATAATAATAATAATAATAATAATAATAATAATAATAATAATAATAATAATAATACTAATAATAATACTAATAATAATAATAATACTAATAATAATAATAATAATAATAATAATAATAATAATAATAATAATAATAATAATAATAATAATAATAATAATAATAATAATAATACTGTGTTTGTATTTGATACCACACATATACTTGTACAATTCATTGTTATCATTCTTATCAAAACTCTGTTTTTCCGGGAATGACAAAGAAATTCTCTTCGCTCTGTACTTACCAGGTGAAACGTTTCAAAAATATGTGTTGGTATCGTAGAATTAGCTTAATAATTATATTTTACCATTTTTCAAAATGAACTCTCCCAATAACGGTTCTAATTTTTTTTTAACGACTGTGCGTAATATTTTTTATTTATTTATTTTTATTTTTTCTGCATGCAGCTCTGATACTAATCTTACCCATCCATGTGCCTCATACTATGACTGTTCGGTTATTTATTTTCAAATTTCCAAAGTAAGTTTTAAAAATAAATCCAAGTATCCTACCGCAGTGCTGCGAAAACTAACTCTTTTATATCTTTTATCGTCCCTTTTGCCTGTGGTAAATAATATTTTTCTTATTTTTATTTTTTCACCGAGTTCGTTGAATGTTCTAACCTATAAAAAGAATGTCGTTGTTCATATGCCTAACGATTGCAATCCTTATAATTGTATTTTGAAGTATGTGTTTTAATTATTTTTTATTATCGAGCAAGCATTATATTATTGTTCCGATTTTTTTAGTTTTCCGTGTACGCCAAAGCAAAGTTATCGAAATCGCAAAATCGATACTGTGCGTCATCAGTAACCCACCATGAATTTTCAAAATTAGTATAAGTATTAAAATTTATATTCCATTCCACTCTTTCTCTTCACACCGCATCTCTCCAAAAATGTAAACGATAAGTATTCAAAATTAATTCAAGTATACTTTTCCGGTACAGAAGAATTAATTTAATTACTCATTAAAGTGGGGAATGGCAAGCGACGACTTCTGCGATTGCGAGAAGGTTATGAACGCGCGATCACCTCCTTTTCTGCCCACAAATTGAAGTGAGCAGTAAAATAATACAGGAATTGCGTGAGTTTCGAAGAAATCAAACGGAAAAAATTTCGAAAATATCAGGATGCTGGAAGGGGAAAATTTAAGAAGATCCTGGTCTAATTTGATGTGCCAGCCGATACGAAAGAAGAAGACCTATTTTGTCTATAAAAATCTTACCATTTCCCGCTTTGTCGATCCCTTCTTTATTTCTTCTGATATCAGTCTTGGCTGTTATTAGAATACTCGTGATGACACTTTCGGAACATACCCCTATTGTTATTTTCTGTAGCAGCTCTACTCCGGCATCTTATAAGTTCTCCAGTGGTTTTTATTTCCAAAACGGACTGGGATAAATTCTGTTCCTCGGTCGATTTCCACCTCTCACACAATAATCTTTATTCGGATACTATTTTGTAGTAAAATTCCTTTATTAACTTCACTTCCCTTACTTTCCTACTTCTCGCTCAAAAAGTTTACACCAATAAGCTTTATCCTTACGGTGTAACTATTAATGCGAGGCTTTTTATCCCAGCGTTGCTACTTTTAGAACCTTTCAACCCTGTTCTTTCTTTTTTAATTTTCTATCCTACAGGAAAGCGAATTCATCCTGTCTCTTCTTCTCTTGTTCTACTTTTATTTTTAAAATTTAGAAAATAGATAAAGTCTTCAAAACTTTTAAATAAATATACCTGTTCTACCTCAACTTGTCTCTTGAAGCTCTCATTATTGGTTTACTAGCTCTTAGTTATGTTCCTCACTTCGACGAAATAAGTACTCCTCATTTCAACATCATTACACGTTTTCTAGCTTTCTCCTTAACGAACTTCTGTCAAAGCTCCTCAAATTTCACTCTAGTAACAAACGACATATCCTTCTTCATTTTTATAAAATCTTTCCAATTCTTCACTTGAAGAACTCGTAAATATTTTCAATTTTTTTGTCTTTCTCAACTTTCTTGAAACGTCCTTTTAATAATTTCAATATGCAAAAAAAAAAACCAACTACCTTTTGTCGAATCGCCTTGAACTTGTGTTTGAGGAAAGTAACTTGAAATTTGCTCAATAAATGTATTATTTGGTGGTTCGAGCACAAAAATTTATTTTCCACCAATATGTTTGGTTTCCGACCGTACCTTAGCTTTTCTGATTATATTTCTCTCTTTCTTTCTTATGTTTATAAATAATTTTTTTTTTTTTTTAAAATTATTTTTGTTGCCTTCGTCGACGTTCACTCTGCCTTTATTAATGTTCGATTCCTTCCCTTAAAGACAAAAAATGTTTTCTATTGGCTTCCCTTTTTCCTCAAAGAATTCATATAATTTTTCACGTTTCTAATCGGTTTTTTCAGTTTTCATCCTTCATTTTTTTTTAATGCGGTAAACATCCTTATTTTACATTCAACTTCTTAGATTTCTTTCATTCACCAAAGTTGTTTTTCTTCCTTCTCACGGGCTAAATATTAATTTTTTTCAGCCGTTGTTAGTGAATTCAATTATATAATAAACTCTGTTATTTCTTCGTCTTCTATTATTTTTACTGGAGATTCTGGGAAAATGCTGCGTAAATCGCTTAACTCTAGTAGTATTCTCATTCAGTTTAATCCAGAAACATTCCTAACAATCCGCGTACCAAAGAATTTTGGTTTTATTAATACTTTTCAATATTTTCATTTCAAGTACACCGTAAGTTATTTCCTATCTCTGAGTATATCTACGGCACTAATGCCGTAAGATGCTTTAGTTCATAGAATATTCCAGTACATACGAAAATATGCAGGTAATGTAAAAGGACGCGTGCAGGAATTGATTGGGGCACCGAATAAGCAAGCTAGAAAAAGCGTCCTAGTATACTGTTCTATAGAAATCTGCACACGGTTTCACCGATCGGTCAAATTGGGTAAATACTTTTTTACGACGCGTAATATTTTGATGATATTTCCAAAATTACTAAACGTGAATTATGAAAAAAAAAAAAAGAAAACGCGTAAAAAAATTTTAAATAGTACTCAAACGATCGCGGGGAAATTTTTCAGTGCGTTTTGAGGCTCACAAAATGGTACGGTATCTTGGAGATACATATTATACCGAAAACTGTCATAATTGCCGATAGTTCAAAGGGAAACATCGGAGATTCAGCGTGAACATCTCTTTTATACTATTCTGATATGGAATCTTTTAACGAAACTATCGGTACAACTTTGTGAAATATGCTGTAAAAGGAAAACAAAGTGGAAACAGAAATTTAGTGTGAATTCATTTTTGGAAATTGGAAAGTCTGTTAAGAAGCGTGTTATTTTACTGCGGTAACGTCACTTGTCCTTTCTAACGAACAGAGTTGTAGGTTCTCCAACGAATTTTAATCGGTAGGAAATCAACCATCTAATTCGAAGAAGAGACTTTATAAAGTCACACTTTACGATTTGTCAATGTGTAGAGTTGAAATAAGATAATGGAGCAGTGTGAAATACACGTAATTTTGCGAGAGTAACTATTATTGAGTCTTAGGTTAAAGGGATATCTGGCTTGATTGTACACGGGTTATTTCGCAGTTAACTGGAACTGGATGCAGTAATTTTCGTAGGAAGTGTAAAATTGTTGTACGGTAAGACGATCGAGTTCAGTGAAAAAGTTGCAACTGATAAGTGATTCAGTGTAATTTAAAGGTGTCGCACCCACTTTACTGCCCTATTATTATGCGATTGGACAAAAGAATTTGCCAATGAACGGAACGTACGTAAAATGCAACATTTCCCGTTCAAAGGAACAAAAGTCGCCGGTACGGCTCTTTTGACAATCTAATAAACTTCTGTCGTTACTAAAATTTCCGCTTTCGTCTTCCTTTGAATCATCATCTTTTCCGCGCCAGCTCTTTTTCCTTCTTATCTCGAACTAGCTAAATAGCGTTTGACAAAAGTCGTGTCAGCGCTGCTTCAAATTGCACTAGCTAAAAAGAGAATCATCGGCTGACTTGGAACCATTACGACGAAAAGAGAACGTTGTCAATATACAACCTATATCTCCGTAGTAAACTCGACTAATTCCAGAAAAGATTAAAGGCCTGCGCTTTCCCTGCCGCCGTAATGTCTCTTTTATTTTGGTCACTCGTGATTGTCGACCATTCCGCCTCTCATTCGTTTCTTCGCTCTCGTTTGTTTGTTTTTTCCGTCGTCAGTTGTTCTTCGACATATCCGTTGTTTCTATACGATGTTATCAATTTTCCTTATAACTGATCCTCTCCGTTTGATTGAAGCTGTCGGTGCGCTTTCTGCTGAGCAGATTACTATAGGAAGAAAATTATGATTATTTTAAATTTTATCTCGTTTTTTGATGTACATGTATATTATGATAAATATATCGCTATTTTCATTCAGCTAGAATTTGAAATATACCGATGTTTTTATAAGCCTAACGGCACTAATGCTCGTGGGGGGGGGGGGGAGTTCCATTCTCTCGGCCGCTTCTACTTTCCCAGATTTCTCTAGTAATTCCGGTATAAATTCGGTACATGGCTAATGACTCTTAGCGGACACGCACCTGATAAATTTGCTGCGGTTTACGCGTGCACATGTTG
This sequence comes from Icerya purchasi, assembly GCA_039619475.1. Lineage (NCBI taxonomy): Eukaryota > Metazoa > Arthropoda > Insecta > Hemiptera > Monophlebidae > Icerya > Icerya purchasi. The sequence goes on along the minus strand of CM077115.1, from coordinate 289,883,414 downwards.
TTCTGTACTTTTGCCTATTCTACTAACTTTGTCCACTGCGGATGACCTCTTGCGATCGTTTTCCAGTCTTTCAGGCAATCCGACTTTTTGAGCAATAACTGTATACGGTCTTTTCATCATTCTGTCTTGCGATCTCGATCCTCCTTTTTTGACCTCTCCGCTAAAGCATGCAACAATAGTGGCGACAAAGTAATTTTGTAAAATATAAAGATATATATTTTTTTCCTTTTTAATTTTTTTTTTTGTTGGAAAATAAATATTACTAAATTCATTTTTTATTTTATAATAAATCTATCGTTCTTCGCGCGGATAGAAAACGAGAAAGACATGCAAAAAATTTTCGCTCAAATGGTTGAATAGAATTTGTCTGAAAGAATAATGGGCAGATTCGCGCCTATGTATGTATACGTGCTGGCAAATGCCATTAATAACCCTGTTGTCGCCAGAAGCCGTTAATTTTTTTTTTTAATAATCGTAATAAAGGTAATATACTGATAAATACTGACAAAGTTCTTTTCTAAAAAAATTAATTTTAAATACAGCATGCCGGTCTCCGAATCGGATTTCGATCAGCAGTCTAATCATGGTCAAATTTAGTTACCCATTTTGATGTCATTGAAACAGTACACCATCTTAACTTAATAAGTCATTAGCTTCTAGTTGCATGTTTTCCAAGAATTCTAGCACATCTCCACCACCTCATGCCTGTCATTTTTACCGAATTGCAAACGACCTTACGCAGTTCTTTTAATTCCTCTCTCGCTATTATCCTTCTCCGTTTTACAACTCCAATATCCAATTTGTGTGTGATCCCGATCACATAATGTTCGAGTGTCCGATCAAGCTGCTTTCTATTCCTCCCTTTTACATGTTCCCACTTCATACAGTGTTTCGTTCATTCCCTCCCTTCCTTCTCCTTCTGTTGTTCAGACTCTTGATTCCTTTTTGTCGGCTATCTCTGATCGTGTAAAGATCCGAGTCTTTTGTGTCCTTTTTCCTTTGTTCTTGGGCCAATGTCCTTGTAGCCCCCCCCCCCAGTTCCACCGATTCTGCTCCTCTATTTTTATTAATTTTATATAATTTCTTCTTCCTACCCTGCTTAACTTCTTCTGCTTGAAATTATTCCAATACCTAGACCTAATTCTGCTTGACTTTGTACAATATCTCTTGCTTCTCGCGTAAGAAATCTTTTCGGAAGTTTAATTAACAGACTTTCCAGTTGCTCGAATCCTCGCTTCCATGTTACTCTTGTGATTTTATCATTCTTCGCAGACGTCTTCTTATCGATTTTCTCTCTACTCATTGCTTGCTGTCTGTTCCCATTCTATACGTGAAACTTGATGAGTAATAAAATAAAATTTGGCTCGAGTTGCCGCTTCCTCTAGCATATTTCACCCGGGAAAAAGTGCGATTTGAGTATCTTACGACTCTATGTAAAAAATTTGTCACCTTAGATTCTGCTATCAGGTATTTAAACTTCTTTCCTCCGTAACGATCGTTCTTTTTATCTATAAAGACTTTCTTTATAATTTCTATGGTTTTCTTTCGAATTTCCTTTGCATCCCCGTTCTATTGTTGTTTCTCTTATTTGTGTTTACGCCATTTTAATCATATTATTATTTTCCACATGATTTTTCCATAAAAATCTTTCCATTTTGTTCTTTCCGGACGAATGAAGTAAAGGTATCTGTAAAATACTGAACACATCTCCTTTGAAAGTGTTCTCTCTGTTGAACGTTATTTTCAACATTCCGGTTTATTAAAGTATACTTTTATTTCTATTCCTTGTTACGCAGTTTGTATCTTGTCTTTTCTCTCTCTCTGTCTACCATTCCCATATTTTCAATATTTGATATCGAATTGAAATTTAACTGACTGCTCTTTCTTTTCTATTTGTTTAGGCATATAAGTCCTCCGGTTAGCGTGCCTCAAAGACACACACACACACACTCAGCCTTCTCGATTATGTTAGGAAATTTTTGACACACTATTTATCAACAAAAAATTTCTTCTTGCTTCCTTTTTCGACACATTTTTGCAGTCCTTAACAATACCTCCACGTTTACTTCGATTTTATGCTCCTTTTTAATATTCTTACTTACTTTTTTTCTTCCGTTGTAAACGCGATTACTTTTTTTTTCTCCTTTCTTTTTATCTCTAGACCGATCTTTAGTGGGTTATTTGCCTTCGTCGTCGTCGTGGTCGCATCTCCGGAGTCAAGAGATTCCGTACATCTATATTTTTCGTTCTCTGGCGTACATTAAGATCTCTTTCAGATTTTTAATCGTTGAGTTGGCTGTGATGTTAGTGTTAATTAGTTGCAATCTTTTCTTTCCTTTAATCGATTTTGCCCGTATTTTACCATGGATGGAATATTCGTTTTCTCGTATTTTACGCGCTATGTATTTTAATTTTCTTTTTTTTTTTTGTCTTCAATTAAAACTTTTTCCTTTTATTCATTTTTTTTTTTTTTTTTTTTTATAATTTGCGGGTCCCACAAGGCACTAGCCCGTCTGTGGGTTCCCAACATAATTATATCGTTTATTTGTACAATATAACATCAACTTAACTTAAGTACTACTTTCTGTTACAGCATAAAAAGTGTTAACTTTGTATATATTAAGTATTACTACAAAATCCACACTCTCATTATTTATCATTTATATTACGATTATACACCATCATCTAAAATAATATTTACTATTACAATACCTTAATAGGATAACTTATATATTACAATAATACAATATAATTTTTATACAACTACTACTCTCTCATTAGCAGCTTAAAACTGGAGATAGTAACGAGTCTCATGTCAACGTAGTCAATGTTATAAGTGGTTATCTTACGAGTACTGTTTCATTTCGTATATAACCGGTTCATGATATCTTTAATAGTTTTCGGTAGGACCAGATTTCGAATGCGGATATCTTCGTCTCACATTCAGCGCTCATGGTCCATGTTTCGCATTTCAGCACCGACTTATACACCGCATTATCCTTTTCCTCCGGAGATTCATGCTCATCTTTTGATTTACAATTAATAAATGCATTCTTTGCCATACCAGTTCTTGTTTTTATTTCTTTTGTGTCTCTGCCATCGTTACTTATTAGAACTCCCCTAAATATCTGTAACTACTTTCAGTTTTTGTGTTCCTATATTTACCTTTTTGTCATCGCTTCTCGTCAACTACCTTTTTTTTTCTTTTTTTTTTTTTATTTATTTATTTATTATTATTATTATATAAATTATCTCCTTTTCAAATAATTCTTGAAATTACAAAACCTTAATAAATAAATATAAAAAAAATACGATTACAAAGTGTAAATTCTTATAGTTGGAGACCGTTTGACCAATGGTTTATCCGTATCTCCTCTACATTACAAGATATAGGGAGGGCCAAAAGAACATCCCGAATTTCAAACATACACTGTGAGTTAGCGTGGCGATTGCAACGCCATCTGGCGCTAAATAATATGCCGTTTAATATAAATATAGTTGGTTAGTAGTCATGATGTCGTGGACGCGTAAACATTTCGTTGTCGAGTACTTTGTGAAAAACGGTGAAAGTGTAATCGCGGTACAACGCGCGTTTAAAAAACAATTTGATTTAAAACGTCATGACAATCCCCCCGACCGTAAAAGTATCCTCAAATGGGTAAAAAATTTCCGAGAATACGGTAGTGTGGCGGCGGTCAACCATCAAGGTCGCCGTCGATCGTCTAGAACCCCGACAAACATCGAAAAAGTGCGCGTAGCATTGTCGCGAAGTCCGCGCAGATCCGTTCGTCGCCAGGCTTCCGCCTTGAAAATTCCCCGTACTTCACTCAGAAGAAGAATTCGAAACGACCTCAATATGCACCCATACAAGATACAACTAACCGAAGAATTGATACCAACAGATAAGCCAAGAAGGTTAGAATTTTGTAATAAATTTTTGGATATGCTGGAGGAAGAAGACGTCGATTTGGATTATGTTTTTTTTAGCGACGAGGCGCATTTCGATTTAAATGGTAACGTTAATAAACAAAACATGCGGTATTATGCTACTGAGAACCCTCGAATCGTTCACCCGGTACCCTTGCACTCCCCTCGTATCGCGGTATGGTGCGCAGTCAGTGCGAAAGCGATAATCGGTCCCTACTTCTTCGAGGAGGAGGACGGAGCGAATGTTACTGTGAACGGCGACCGCTACATCCAAATGTTAAACGAGTTTTTTCTACCCGGAGCTCAGACGGAAGAGGATTGCATTATCTAAAACGTGGTTTCAACAAGACGGGGCCACACCACATATTCGTAACGATGTTTTGCGGTTATTAAGAGAGAAGTTTCAGGACCGCTTGATTTCGCGAAACTGTGAGCTGTTTTGGCCGCCGCGCAGTCCGGATTTAACACCGACAAATTTTTACCTATGGGGGGCTACTTGAAAAGCAAGGTGTACGAGGGTAAACCAGCAACAACCGACGAGATGAAATTGGCCATTCAGAAGGAAATTGCGGCGATTAAAAAACCAACTCTTAAAAAAGTAATGCATAATTTTGAGGAAAGATTGCAACAATGTAAAAATCAAAATGGTGACTATTCATACGGAGTATTATTTAAAACTAATAGTGTACAATAAATGGCGTTCTTTTTGAAGTATTTCAACGTTTGTTTTATTTCCGTAAGTATATTAGTCTTTATTTGACGAGCATATAAAATTCGGGATGTTCTTTTGGCCCACCCTGTATCTAAAGAGAAAAAGCTATCGACTTCGATTATAACATCATATTCTTTTTTTTCTCTTTAATATAGCGGTTATATATTTTAAGGTCTTCATGGTATTATTTTTATTCTTGAACCAGTTGTAGTTTTTTCTCCGATGTTGTATTCAGCTCTTATGTGCTCGAATTTGGAACAATATAGAAAAGTATGATCCGGTGAATCTGTTTCGATATTGCATTCTCTGCATTTATCATCATTTGTTATGCCCATTTTCTTTAGATACTCAGCGAAATTACCGTGTCCGGACAAAAATTGGGTTAGAAAGAAATCTGGATTGAGTAATTTGTTCTTCAATCTATCCTCGATTCTGGTTAATAATCCATACGTTCGTCTCCCTGTTAATTCTTGCTCATAAGTGTTTTGCCATTCCTCCAGGTATTTCGACCTCGACATTATTTAACATGTTAAAAAAATTCAGTTGTTTATTAGACACTGATAATTCGAATTTAAAAAAAGAAAACGTTAAATTGAACTCTATCAGAAAAAAATATTAAAATTATTTATATAATTACCGACATGTTGAACACAGTCCCATAATTATAGTGCATTCCAAATTAAAAATGAATAAACGCATCGCGTATTTCATATATTACGTTGCAGGTTATTAATAATTAATTTGTAATATATTATGATTGACTATGTTCCCGAAACGTATTATATAAATAAATTTAATGTATTTTTCTGATAAAGTTTAATGTTTTTCAAATTAGTCGTTTATATAGGCCTAGTGCCAGACGTGAGTTGGCCACACTTAGGCTACACAGTGTGCGGTAATTTGCTTTGTTAAGCCACTTCACACTTGCCTCTTTATGTAGATCGTCTTGCCATCGGTCAAAGGACCTTCCGGAATTTTTTCAACCCTCCTTCGGTAACCATTCCATTATTTATTACGCGCTTTCTTTGTTATAATGTTACATTTAAACCACATCATTTTCTTTACGGTGTCTTTCGGCCCCGCTATCGCTGAAATTTGTTCTTCGGCCTATTAATTTTGTAGTCAGTTTCGATCTTTCTTGAGCTAACTCATCGGGACTCTTCGCTGACTGTATACTTTCCCTTTTGAGGAATTAGCCCTTACTCTTTAATATATTGCCAAGCTTTCCAAATGCTACTCATAAGAGAAGTATTTTTATGTTTCTCTTGAAAGGGTATTCCTTTTTTGTAATGATTATTCATTTGCTGTTTTAGCTTTCGTTTCTTAAGTTTTATTTTGACTTGCGCCACGAAGTATCCATAATCTTGAACTTATTTTAAACGAACTGCTGTAACGTATTTATGATTTTTTCTCTAAATCATCGTCGCTGCTACCCCTAATTAATGATTTACGGTCGCGAAGCGTAGGTGATTTAGTTTTTCACGATTTTCAATGTGAAATTTAAACATCTGCATAGTTTTATCGACATTCTGTTTTATTCACCAGTTGCAGTTGCATTATTGCTGAGCTGTGTACTTTTTTTTTTATATGTATATTTAGCTCTTCTGGTAAGTACCGTCCAAATTTCCACCGTATCGAATGTTTTTTTGATAATTTGCAAGAGGCGTATGCAATTCAAAATTTAATTCTCTATTACTGTATGAATGTGATCATGAGTTTTGAAGTTGGAAACCTCGCTTGTTTGCGTGCTTGGTTTCATGTACTAGTTCCGGTTAGTAAATTCGTCAAAAATTTGAATACTTTTAAAGTAATCTGGTCAGCTTGTAGGAGATTATCTGTATAAATATCAATGCGTTAATTGAGCTTAAACGGAAGATCGCTAGGCCTGGCCAGTAATCTAATAACGTTTTGCGGTCAACACTTCTGTTACGGGGTGCGACCCGTTTGGAGATAAACTGCAAAACTACGCGGTTTTTCTCCAGCATCCCTTGGCATGCGTACGAAATTCTTCTAAAATTTTTCTGTTTTATAATTAGCTGAGAAGATGGCCTTTCTTCCCTCGAATTATTTATTTCTTAGTTTTATTATAAGTTCTGTTACTTGATCAAATATCACTTTTAACAAACAGTTAACAGGTTTTCGTACTACACTTGTACTAACTCTGCGGTTATTACCGATGGAAATTTCTCGCCAACGAAGAAGGAATTACTGAGCACCTTCGCCACGTATAGACGTTTTGTCTGAGCACGTGGGGCCACACGAACTTACTTACTAGACGGTGAAATAAGAAAGTAACTTTTCATTATTTGCATCATCTATCACTTTAAACGCGTTTTCATTTTCCTTTTCCTCTTTTCACTATGACGTCACACTCCTTTGGATTTTCTTTGTCACTTTTTAACCGTCTTCCGATTATATCGTATTTTCACGCTCTCTCCTGGTCGGTCGCCGTCATTTATCATAGTTTACACCGCGAACCGCGTTAACCACCTATACAGGGCAGACATTATTAAACATTTTGAAGAAAACGACGATATCGCCGCGGAAATCTTTACGTGACGATATTCCGTGCAATGATTTCGCTACATTAATCAGCACGAAGAAGAGAAGTTTGCACAAGAGGGGCGCGGAAAATACACTTCGTGTACCAAGAAATTACAATATGCAACCACGCTAGAAACCACATGTTCCTCGACCGCTGGCAACTCTTGCTTGCATTACAATGCTTGGTAGATTCTTTTTTATTTTTTTTTTTTCATTTTTTTTTTTTTTTGTAAAGCACATCGGAACTGTCACACGCCGCTAATTCCGTGCGGATTACGGAATGATAAGAATTATCGAAATTCCAGTTTTCTCGGTCGTCGCGATGACCCCGAGTTGCTCGAACGATCGCATTTGGACTTTTAGGAAAAGGAGAGTGGATAATAAAAATAAAGTAAAGTAAGTCCCATACCCTTGATAGTGAAAATTTAACGTTCCCAGTGTACTAAGCGCAATGGCATTAATGAGAGTGGTGGGTCAGTTCTACAGACATATAATTGGACGTTTCTATAAAACAGTTAAATATTTGCAATATCGGTCCCAAACCGCGTTGTACACTAAATATGTGCCACTGTAAGAATATGACATTTTCTCTACATCTTTTACCAGTCCTTATTTTCACTTGGACATATTGCGTGATTGATTTCGGTTTGATTTACCATTTAGGCTAGATTGTCTTGTCCAGGTATTAATATTGAAAATTATATATGTGTTAAAGATTTTAAGTGTAATGTTTTTTATTTAATTGGGTAATGTAAAAATCACTGTAGGTTGTTATTTTTGCCAGTAAATTTTGGTTTTAAAACTAAGAACGCGAATTTTTGAAATTTAGTTGCCGAAGTTGAATTGCTCAAATTGCGGTTTTCTATGTTGAAGTGTCTAATGTCGTCATACTTACTGCAGTGAGTGAAAGATTATACGATTGGCGTTATCAATTTCCCCACAGTCACACTTGTCGTCCTCAGCAATTTTGTATTTTTTCAAGTATGCTCCGAAGTGAAGCTCGGTAGTGTAAAAGTCAGCTGTTAATTGTAAATATTTGGGATTATTCTGTGGGTATAACGTGACCTGCCCTATCTCTTTCCCAGGAATTTTGCCATATGGACATGAAATAGTTGTTAATGTGTCTTTTGAGTTGTTTTAGTGACATTTTTATATGTAAATCATGGTGGATTAGCATGTAGGAACCGTTCTGAAGAGGATTTATTATTGGAGGTAGAAAGTTCATTATTTGATGGACATGACCATTAATATATTCAAAAATTTGTATGGTTTTCTATGGTAAAAATGTTTGATCTATTAGTGAAAGGACTCTCGTAAGAGCAACAGCGGCGCTGTGAGAAATTGTTCTATAAACTCTACAGGCGTTTATTAAGTATTTACGTTGTGTAGAGTAGATTTTTTGCTTTAGGGTTTTCTTTTTTAGGTGTTGAAAAAAACACAGAGCTACAGTAACACACTGTATTCTCAACAAGTGACTTGTACAGTACAAGTCTGTATAATGAAAGTCCCATGTATTTCTGCACACTTCTATTGTAATTGATAGTATTTAGCGTCCAACTTAGATGCAGTATAGTCTATGTGTCGTTTAAAGGAGAGTTTATTGTCTAATATAACTCCTAGGTATTTAACATGTTCGACTACTTTTAAATCGATCCCCTGTAAAGTACTTTAATAAGGGTCGTTTCTACTACCGCGATGTCACGGTGTACATGAAGCTGTAATTTACTGCTCGACTGAGGGGAGCACAAGACTTAACCGATATTAGACCATGCTCGATCTGAAAAATTATAATGAGTTCTGTTAAGTTTAGCGATATAAGGTGTTAAACGTGTTTATTGTATTTTTTTCAATCTTACCTCCTGAACTGGATTTTTTGCTTAACCAGATACGGCTAAGCGCGTTCAGATCATCTAATACGAGTATAACGAAAGGTTTAAGCAGATGTTTTATCAATGAAAATAAATGCTCCGTAGTGATTTCTTCTGAAAAATTGCAATTGGTTGTTTAAACTTGGTACTAGTACTAGCAGCCCAGTATTTAATACTATTGCTTCATAATGAAATTCTGATTTGACGGCTAGTAGTAACAAGTCGCTATATAATGTCATGTATTGTAGCGTAAAATGTTTCATAGCGAGAAAGGGGAAAACTTTACTTTTAAAATATGTTTCTCGATGATAAATAAAATAAAATGCTGATTGAATTCTGGATGAGTTTAAGATCTTCCTAATGTACATATATGCCATTTCCACATGGAATAAATATATCTTCCAGCATTTGTACGAACTAATTTATATCATTTAGATAGACACGGTCGAATCCGATTCGTTCAATTATTTTATGTCGATGTTCTGTGCTAGCTTGTGGCATATCTTGTAATAAACGTTTTTTTTTTGTTTCTTTTTTTTTTTTTAAATTTCGTTAGTTTAATTTTAATTGAACGAGATCATCTGTCATAAAGTTACGATTTTCATCTGTCACTTTACTAATAGCTTGTACATCGCCAGTAAATTTTTCAACAATGTTGAACGAATTACTTACCCATTGACCGTAGTCAACAATAATACGAAATTTCAAAATGCTGTTGAACATTCCTTGTTGGTGTATTTATTGTTAATGTTAACTTCAGCCGGTAATAAAAGATGTCTGGTATCTGTCGCTGGCCTGAAATTTTTTTCTTTGGTAGCTGAGGTATTTTTTGACATTCTGTCTTGCTCAGTTCTATTTGACTTTTAACATCCTGTTCGGATGCAGGCGGCTTGCCATTTTAAATTAAGTGATCATCCGAATTAGCAGCAGTTGAAGAGAGTGGACCTCTTTTCTTAATCGAATATTACAGTCGTAAGAAGAGAATTCTGAATATTTGGTAGACAAGATACCATTTTTAGTCGCTGAGACAGTTTCACGATTATTTTCATTTGTTAAGGGAATTTTACTTATTGATAGCTGAATATCACGGTATTTTTTCTTATGTTAACATTCATTGTTACACATGTAGCATTTCGGTTCATCGTTTATTACAAATATACGGAAGGTTTGATTATCGTGACTTATCAATAGGAAATCCGGTACGTGTAGCTCTTTATGGTCCTGAATATAAATTATTCATCATGTAAGAATATTCTTCATTCTCGTTAACTCTGAGACGCATAGTTATCAAAAAAAAAAAAGGAACAGGTCTAATTTTATCAGCAATGAAGTGATCAATAATTATTTTGTCTATAATGTAGGTATAGAGGTTTGATTTATTTTTTCGATGGTTTTGCGAACTTAACGGCTGGTATAAATTGATTTTTCAGTTTTATGTCTTTGTAAGTGGAAATTTAGTACTTCTACAAGTAGATGAAGATATGATTTTTTCAGATTCTTGAGGCGAACAGCGTTTTTTTGAGACCGATTGTAACATCAAAGGCGATTATGTGTTCTTGTAATTTAGTATTCTCGATTGCAGAAACTGTTAGAGCAATTTTATTTATTTATTTTTTTCCGTTATCGGCTTTGCAACGTTAGAATATAAACGGGTCGATGTGTCCTTAGGCTGCTTTGCTTGATTACGTTCGGTTCATTATTTGTGTTATTATTCTGTTGTCAGGATTGATAAAAGACAACGATTCGCGCGCATTGCTAACATTTAAAATACATAGCAAATAGAGCGATCGGTTTCCCCGGTCGGCGGTCCGGTAGCAGTAAGAACGATATGAATTATCGATTAGAAAGTCGAAATGCAAATTAAAGAATGCAGGAATAAACGTAATTATTCCATGCTCGTAAAAATTAAAATAGTTAGCGGGGGATATAAATATAGAATATAAAAATGTGAATTAGTTGATTGATGTAGAGCTTTAAAAATATAAAGATGAAAAGAATACACAAAGCGGGATTACTTCAGGACAATAGAATTACATCTATAAACGTAGATAACGGGAATACGGGATCGCGAATAACACAGGAAAAAGTAACTGCAGCTAATAAAAATTATAGGTTAGGTTGTTGAATTTGATCATATCAATGCAGAAATTACGAAACTATCGAGCAAAGGAATAAAGGCAATGATATACCACTATAGTTGTGTTTGCAAGACTGCGAGCGATTGGCTCAAAATCAACCTTTGTTATGTTTCCAAAAAAGAACATAGCAAGAAAATGCAGTGGTTATAGAGCTACTATTCCAATAAGCTATGTTTAAGAGATACTCGTATTTTTACAAATAATTACATAGACAGAGGAATATATTAATGGTACACAATTTATCTTCAGAAAAAGATTAGGAACTAGGGGATTTTTTTCGCAACTAAAATTATGATCCAAAGATGCGTAAACAAATATGTGTGTAGCTGTAGCCTCATTGTGTCGTCGTTTATTACATTAAAACCTATGTATAGTTTTGTAATCATTTTGATACATATATATATATATACAGTGAGTCACAAAAATGTTTGCACTCTCGTCAGTTTCACATTATAATGGACCCCAAAATAATGTAAAAAGAAGTGGTAAGAAAATTGCGAAGGGAATTTGATAAAATGGGGCGTAATGAGGAAATATGCATACACAGAGACAGCAAAGGAAGAAGAAGAGGAAAATAGAAAAAGATAACGTAGGAGAAACCCAAATTTGCAGCTCACAAAAATGTTTGCACTTTCATCTACAGCGGGATTGATACGTTTTGTAAAGCTCAGAATGAGTCATTTCCGAATGCGAGGTAGTGAGTAATACGTTCCGAGATAACTGCACGTATGAATCTGCTTACGGTGTGCATCGTACGCGTGAAAAAGTCAGACTTACAATTTTGAAAGAAAGTGTGATTGAAATTGGAAGGATGCCCGGTAAACGAACGTCCCCGGAGAAGATACAACTTGTGGTTTGGCGCCGGGAGAATGGAAAATCATACAAGAAAGTATGTGAGATGCTTCAAATGAAGGAGAGAACGGTAAAATACATCATCGAACGATTCAAAAGGGAAAATCGAATTCATCTCTGTAATAGTCCCGGTCACCCACGAATTTTCAATGCGTATGAAAAACGTCGAATTCTCCGGAGAAAGTGAAGAAAAATCCCCGTCTAAGCCCTCCCAAACTGACGACTGAAATAACAAGTGAATGCGAGAAGCAAGCGAATGCGAAAATCGTGCGTAGAATATTGGGGAAGAATGAATTTCACGGACGTGTAGATCGCAGATAACCACACATCTCCGAAAAGAACCGTAAATGACGGCTACTACAATTTGCCTGGGAGTATTTTGGGAAGGATGAAGCTTTCTGGGGGAACGTGATCTTTCGCGACGAAAGTAAATTTAATACATTCGGGTCCAACGGACGATCCACAGTATCGAGATAAAAGAACACAGAATTAAAACCATACACCCTGAAACCAACTGTAAACCATAGAAGTGGTAGTTTAATCTGGGGATGCATATCGGCTGCTAGAGTCAGTGAATATTCATCGACGAAGAAATAAATCAATATGTATACTTGGACATTTTACAAAAAACATTTAAAGAAAAACGCCACCAAAATGGGCATTTTACGCAATTATATCAAGACAACGACCCTAAGCATCGCGGCTTGTGCAACAATGGTTGCTATACAATTGTCCAATTGTCCACACTTATTTCATCCTTCAGCGCAGTCCCTAGACCTGAACCCGATTCAGCATGTATGGAAAGAGCTTGATTGCCGCATCCGCACACGTTCAAAACTAAACTTCGTAATCGTCTGCTACTTGAATGGTCGCACTTTGAACGTGAATATTTGGTGAAGGTCATCATGAATTTGCTAAGAGGTTACAATCCGTTCTCGACCAGAAAGGATATCCTACGAAGTATTGAACGGTATTTATTTCTGTTTGTTCACCCTATTTTTACTTATTTTCGTGATTGTGCAAACATTTTTGTGAGCAGTGATTTTTTCTTTTTTTCGTTGAAAGCTCCTTTTGGGGGGGGGGGGGATTTATTTTTCCAATGCTGAAGTTTACTCTTCACTAAATCGCTTTTCCTTGGTTGCATCTCATAATTATCCAATGGATCCTGAAGGTTCCCAGTATGTTTGTGATGCGAATCACGTGCTTTTCGAGTGCTCCGGTTTATCTCGCGAGCGTCAGTTACTTTATTATCATCTTTTAAATCTTTGTCTTCCTGCTCCTTTCAACGCCTCTTATGTACTTTCTCTACCTATTCTCTCTGTTTGTTCCTGTCCTAAGGGTGTTCCTTGATTCCATTGTCGACAGAATAAAAATATAATTTCTATTCTATTCCATGCATCTATTCCTTTTTGCTGGGCTAATGTGCTCTTTGGTAGCAAACCCAAGGGGGGTAAAAAAAAACAAAAACAAAACGTTTTTATTTTCTCCGTGCATAGTACTCATTCGAATAAAATTTTTTATTTCGCCTCAAAAGTTACTTTCAATGACTTTTCAGTCTATTCTAATACACAAAATTGATGAAGGTGCAAACATTTTTGTGACTCACTGTATATATGTACAAACACAAAAATATATTGGTTTCTGAATAATCGTGAGACTTCCGGTCAGTCATAGCTTCGAAATCTAAAGCGTTTCGTATTAATCTCGTATTGATTAGTAAAATATCCACATATCCACATCTGAAACGTTAATAGCATCCGCAGAATGAGCGGAAATAGTTCATTCAATTATTTAATAAAATACGTAATATTAATTTAAAAATAATTGATTGGTAAGTCAAAAGTTTGTCGATCGAGTCATGTTATTTACTGAAATAATTAACAACCGTGAAAGTATTCTAGGTTTTATTTAAAATCTTTTACAACAATGTTTATCTTCAACTTTTCTTTTACTCCGTCGAATCGATGAATTTGTCAAAGAACTAAATTACGATGATATTTTATTCAAAAACTTGTGTCTTCAAAACACTTAAAGTACGAAATAAAAATTTCTATTCAAGTTTATTTTATTACCTTACGATGTTAAAGTTTATAGTTTGTAAGCATAGAAAACGATATATTTTTTCACATAATCCGAATTTATAGTGTTTTTGTGTCGCTGTAAATATTTCCTCCATTTAACTACTAGTAGTTTTGTATCCGTTAACTTATTAAGTTAGAAATGGCTTTACTTGAAAACGCTACTTTGTAATATTTATTTTGAAAAATTCTGATTTTTTATAAATTTTGTACATTTTAATTAATTTCTTTTTTCTTTCTAATAAACTTTTATTATTTCATTTTTTGTTGTTCCCCCAGTGGTTATATTTAGTTTTTCCGTGGGCAGATCTCTTTATATAGCGTAGCGTATAATATGTTAAATTTTGGATTCACTATATCTGATTTACATATATTCTCATTCGGATGTCAATTGAATAAATTACTTTTCGAAGAAAAAAGATTATAAACTAAGCACTTTATTTCTTTTCCATTTCTTATAGATCCGAGTAAGAACGGACCGAAATCTAACGAGCGCAATATTAGTAATAATAAATATTGAACCGGAAACATGTGTATGAGCATGTATTTAAAAACAGTTTATAAAATTATGATCAATATGTTACCGTAGGAAAATTATGCGATAAATTTCTTATAGATACATATATGTATATATATATATATATATATATATATATATTAAATAGTATTAGATTAAAATTAATACATTATAGTGTATAAAAATATATATTTTATATATACCTCTATATACGTAAGTAGTGACGTATTGGTTAAACGGTAGAGAAATAATTTATGGCCGTTGGGCAATAGTAAGGGATCATCAGACATGTTTGAAATTTGAACTCTTGTAGCGCGACATAGTGTGCCATTATATATACGTTTAAGAATGAAACAACTAATGGTAACTGAACCGTAAGGTTAAATTATTGAGAGAGAGGTAATTTTACTAATACGTTACAAATACTTTAGTCATATGTGAGAGTTATTCTGATTATATTTTCGATTGAAATTAAAAATCAGTCGTTATTGAACATCGATCGAGATATTGTTCATATTTTTATACTAGTTCGTTAACTTGTATTATTTAATAAAATCTAATTTCGAACAAGTTCAATCATTTGAAAACTTAACAGCATTCCGTTAACACTAATCGTAATCGGACAATATTATAGATTTTACGCTTCGGTTATTTTAATATATTTTTCGGTCATAGAATTATAATTTATCTGTGAACTGAAACAAGATAAAAAATAAATAAAAAATTGCGAGACAAATTACAAATTTTTGAAGTTATTTTTCTATTCCGTATAAAAAATATTTTAACGAATTACTTCAATATAGAAATTATGATTACCGTTGTTTTTTCCTACTTTTTTCCTTTTTTTCCATATATTCTTTCGAGTAATGGAAATAGAGAATGTAATCGTGAGTATTGTTCTTTTTTTTTTTTTTTTTTTTTTTTTTTTTTCGGACTATAACGCGGACTATTGTTAGGGGACGAGTTGAAAAGAATATTGTACGTTTGAAAGTTCAAGCTTATTTATACGATGAAGATAAGTACATATATTGCACCGATGGATAGCAGGACTAAATAAGGAAAGGACAAATATGGAGGATATCTGAGAGCAGATATGACTAACCTTTTAACGACTAATAACCGATAAAATTGGGAAATTGTAGTATGTCCTTTGCGGATCATTAAAGCTCGCTAGTATGTTGGTTGAAAAAGGTTCAATTGCAAGCCTGAATAAGTAAACTTAAATAAAAAAGAGAAGGCAACATTAATGAATCTATACAATTTGGTGTCTTGCGATAAAGTTATCGTAGTTAGATTAAATGTATAAGCGTTTTTTTTTTTCAGAAAAGGAAATAAACCTAACGAAGTCTTGAAATTGGTTATGAATACTTATGTTGTTTTTTTTTTTTAAATAAAGAATCTAAAACAGATAAGACATTAAATAGCTCCTAACAAATTAAATTATACGTAGCGTTAATAAAAACAGAAACGAAATCGTGTGATTTTGGTAAATACGCCTTAAGCAATATAAGTAAAATAACTTTTAGTAAATAATTCATTAATGGTTACGTGGCATTATTTTTAAAATGGTTAAATTATTGGTAACTAAGTTTACACTTTAATTTTATTTTTAATATCTAACAACATCATCGCTGACGAGCGTTGCAGAAAATATGAATTAATTTTTTTGAAATTATCATTTCAATATTTTATTTAAATTATTGGTTAATAAACTATGAAAACGGAAAATTTGATTATTCATAAAATACGTAAAAGCGACATGTTTTGCAGTCGCAATGATCTGTGAGTAATTAAATTTTCTGTTTTCATATAGTTTAATAGCAATAATTTATATTAATACAGAAAACGGATAATTAAATATTAGTTAAGAGATGGGCTTGAACTACTCATTGTTTAAGTTATTATTAATGTAGCTTTTTTAGTACAATTTGGATTTAAATCGTTCTCGGTTTAAAAAAGTGGTTTATTTTTAATCGGGTTTTTTTATTTACAAAGTTCAAATTTATTTTATTTTGTGAAGCTGGTATAGTTCAAGATATTAACTGGGTCACGAATAAAATAACACAGTATGCCATATTTAAACAATAAATTTGTGTAAAATTTGTGTAAAATTTGTGTAAAATTTGTGTAAAATTTGTGTAAAATTTGTGAAATGCGCAAAATATTATACATAAAAAGTAAATGTTTTACTCTGCGTAAACTTCCATAGTACACCGAGATTTTGAAGAGATCGATTAATTAGTCGATTTTTCAGAAACATATGGCAAAGTTTATAGAAATTTATCGGTTCGATATATGTATAAGGCAAATTCGGTCAGAATCAAAATTGCTCGGGTAATTTTATAAGATCAATATTTTGAATATTTTTTGTTTTTTTTTTTTTAAAAATATTATTACGATAGTTTTAATACAAAAATGTTTAAACATATTTTAGCGTGTTGGTGAGATGAAAAAAATTAAAAGCTCATTTAAATGATATTTCAAAGCGTACCACCTCTACTAGTAGTGTTAACATATTCTGAAGTATAATGTGGATAGCTGAAACTGCAGTTTTGCAAGAAGTTTCGTGATTTCTAATATGGACGAAGAAACGAATAGAACTTTAATGTCGAGCTCTGTCCAGATGGGTTTTAAGACAAACAATGGTGTAATTGAAGGTATTTGACTTGTAAAGATGTAAAAAAGGTGTAGAACCGAAGTCCGATTAAGTAACGGTAAGTGAATAAACTCTTCGAAAATAGCCGCGCGAGTCCTATCTCTTCGCTTACTGATAAGAAAAGTATTTTTTCATTCGATTTTCTTCATCTGTTCATTGTTCGTTTCTGAACTTCCTAACGAACTGTACATCGGCAATTTTCAACTATTCTAGCCGACCTTATGTCCGACGACCACTGTTATACAGACGATTAGAGTTTACATCACTTCTATCTTACTCTGCGCCATTAAAACTTTTCCAGTCCATCTGGTCGTATGATGTGTTCAAAAAGCTTTCACCTTTTATCCTTGAATGGATGGAGTGCTAGGCGTTCTTTCTCGTTTTAACTCTGATTTTCCCATTTACCATCCCTGTAATGCGAAACACTTGAGATTAGTAATAGGATAGCTAAGATTTGGTATTTTCTGATCGTCTGTTCTTTTAATTATCATTTATCTTTTCAAAAAAAATTCCTTAGGCGTAGTGACAGAATGCGTCCTTTATTTCGCGCTTTTATCGAACTTTTAGTTTTTATATAAGCTTTGTTGTATAAAACGACTTGATTAGTAGTTGCATTAAATCATCTAGCGTAGCTCAACTTTTTCTCACCATTAATAATTAAAAATGGAGTGTATTAGCACGAATTCGACAATCGCAAAACGAATGAGTAAGAGAAGTAACAGAGACGATGAAAATGTGAAAAAAAATGTAAGAGGTAAGAAACCCGAGTTATGAGGATAGAAAGGAAAATGGTTGGACGTGCGAAAAGCACATTGCAGTACCGGCGTCACACGGAAATAGGCGAAGGATGAAGAGAACATGCTGGAAGGACTACATAGAGAAAAGCAGAAATAAAGGAAGTAAATTGTCGCCAAATCGATATAAGACAATGTGATAGGGGAGGTCGGAAGAGAAGGAAAGTTTCAGAATCACGGAATAGAAGAGTTACTAATTCGATACAAGAATGGAAGGAGTAAGGGTTGACGAAGAAACGGTAATAGATATCATTTCAGAATCAGCGTTAAAATTACTGAAAAATTGAATGGTTATGATTTTTATTTAAACGAAAAAATGAGAAAAATTAATTTAAAAAAAGACACGAAAACGGCATATATTCAAATGTATTCTTCATTGACGTTTTACCGTCTTCCTTTATTTATTTATTTTTTTTTTGTCCCCCCCCCTCCCCCCCCACCTTGGGCATGTCAACAAAGGATCTTCGCCCAGAAACGAAAGGAAGGAGAAGAATCAGTTAGATGTAAAGTCGGTGTCAAATATTGATAAGATAAAGGAACTGAGGATAGGAAGAACTGAGATCGACGGAAACGATAAGATATACGAGGCACAATAAGGAGTAGGGAGTTTGAGTGACAGCAGATTGGAGTACAAAGAGGTGTGTTCGTTCACGAGCGATGGACATTCAAAGAGGATATGGTCAGGATCACAGATGGCTTCGTCGTCAGGATGAAGAGGGCAATAAGGGGAAAGAGCGAGATGAAAACGAAAACGTGAGGAAGGAAGATATATTTAGATTACACATATAGAGCAAAGAAAAAAAATGATAAACATGACAATTAAAGTGTGTGTATGAAAAGAAAAGAAGATTGAATTGAGAGAGAAAGACTAAATACTATTTGTAAAGAAGGAAGAATGAAGATAATAAAGATGCGAAAATCGGCGTTTTTGATGAAATTTTTCTCTCTCTCTCTCTCTGCTAGTTGTTATAAAACGTTCACCAGCGTATTTCTAGAACCATTCTTAAATCGTCATTAATACGTAATTAATGCTATACTTTTTAAATTTACATTCGATTTTTCTCCTTGACTTTTCCTTTTACAATTTCGACGGCTGTGGAAGGAGAAAAAATAGTATAACTGAAAATTTGGATATATTCGGCAGCGGAGATATTTGTCTTTTTTCATTTTTTATTATCGAATATTAATAATTTATTTGGACCACCAACTAACTCTGTTCATGAAATTTAATCAAAAATGGTGATCACCTGCGAGTGAGAATATTAAGCGTGCTCTAATGTACGGTACATTTCGATTTACCTACAAATCAGTTAATACTAATGAAAGTTTTTTCAATTATTTCTGTGATAATTGTTCGACACAAAAACAAAATGATTTTTATCGAGCTAAATAAAAAATGATTAATTACTTTTTATTTACTACTTTATCAAACTCTACATCATACATATGTACATATGAAAAATTAAGGTTATCAAAAACTAAACTAAATATTTCAATTTACTATAATTGAATGATGGAAGTCCATTTTCGACTTACTCTTATAATTCAAAATCAATTTCTAGTTAATTCTAAAAATTATTTTTAAGCTTTTTTTTTCTTATTAACGTGTGTACGGTCTAATATACTAATGGTTTATTTTTTACCGTGTCAGTTTTTTCATTTTTACTGCGATATGAAAGAGCTGGCTGAACTTTCGATTTTTATAAAAAATCCATCGGATTCTTTCTAATTTTTCTACTCTATTTGATAGAAAAAAGAGAGTAAGTTCATGATTACTAAAACTTCTGCGAGTTTTGTTTTCAGAAATTTTGCAACTCGCTCTATCCTCGCTTTATCGTATAGAAAATGTTTTGATACTTTTTTTTTTTTTTTTTTTTTCATATTTACAAACGAGGTTGATTAAAACTTTTGTTGGTCAATATAGCATTCGAAATTTTAAAATTTATAAATCTAGCCCGGTTGAATTTTCGCATGTATATTCTTGATAATCAGTGTAATGATGTGTGTATCCTTCGGAGTAAGGAGAAAATATCCCAATAAATTATGGTACTAATAAAATTAGTCCGATGTTATTTTATACATGGATCTAAAATTTCAATTTACCTTATCGCCTCATTAAAATATAATAGTATAAAAATAATTATAATAATAATAAATATAATAATAATAATAGTAATTATAATAATAATAATAATGCGAAGACGAAAACTTAGCATAGATTAAGAGGCGTTCGGTGTACTTTTTGAATTATTAGATTCCGGTTTTCGGCTTTCAGTAACTTTCACATTGCCAAGCAGCTGTCGGAGAGATCGAGATCCTACTGAAATCGTTAAATTTTAAACTGCTACGTTATTCTGAAATATCTTTTCTTTTCGCTCACTTTCGTGATTTATACTATTTTTATTTATCAGATTTGTAATTTTAACACGTCTCTCTAAGTCGGCTTTGGGCATACATTCGCCGTTTTCCTGCAATCTAGGATAGATAATTAAATTTTTAACAAATAATCTAACGTCTTCCCTAATAGTTTCGGCGAATATCAGAGTACCGTGAAAATTAATCTTTTTCTATTTTTCGTAAAGAACAAAAGTTTCCGATAAAGTGGTTTGGAAATGGTAGTAACAAAATAATAATGATAATAATAATAATAATAATAATAATAATACACAATAATAGGAGTAGTAGTAGTAGTAGTGTAGTAGTAATTCATAATAATAGTATAATGACAGTAATAATAATTTGAGCTATATAAAATATTAAGAAAATGTCGCCAGCACTGAACGATATTAGGTCGAGGTTTATAAATTAAGGGAGGTGATTCTTTGACCACTTGCTGAGGAAAGTGATCGGTCAACTCCCTGCAGCGAGAAGTGTCTGTACGAAAGGTACTCGGGCGGTAGTGGCTGCTGATTTTTCGCATTCTTTCTTTGCTTTTTCACCTTCATGTAAACCAGGACGACGACCAGCACGATGAAGACAACGAATCCTAAACAGCAGCCAACTATCAGCCCTAGACGCCGGGTCAGGATCGAGTTTTCCTGCGGTTCCTCTACCTGAACGTTGTCGCCCAAATCCAAAGTTTTCACTTCGGTACATCGAGTGCTGTGTATGTCCAACACTGGGGGCAGATTTTGGTCGCTGTTGGCAGTGTCCCCGTGTTCTTTATCGGCTCTTGACGACTTGTTATTACTGGCCAATGTAGGCCAGTTCCCGAGTCCTACGACGCAAATTAAATATCTTGTATCCGGCGCTAGTTCGGCTAGTTTAACTGATTTCGTATCTTGGTTGTACATTTTGCTATTTACCTGTAAACAGAACTCACGTTTAAAAACGCACGAACAAACATTAACACCGTTGTGTCTCGTGCTAATGGTTTTCAGCAACTCTGTACAATGGTCACAATTTGCTTTCAACGGTTTCGATTAATAAATAAGAAAAACAATTAATACTGCTTTAAGGTAAAAATCAAAAGTACGCAGAGATGTTAATAAATCTTAATATAACATTTATTCAACTATTCGTTTAATTTATATAGTCTAAGCAGCTCGAGTTTATAATAAGCCGGTTTAATCCATTAAGGTAGTGTTAAATTGATAAGCTCTATCGATGTTATCTGTGCCGGCTATTATTTAACGTCGCGTTACAATTGATTTAATATGTCGTTCTTCGGTCACAGTTTTTCGCTGTAACTCGTGTCTATTTCGTTTGTTGATAATTATCGTGTTATTGCGTACGGTTCTCCTCGCCTTTCTTCACTTCCTTTGTTTTCTTATTTCTCTTTTCTCTCTTTTCTTGTCCAATTTCGCTATCTTTTTGCGTAAACTCTTGAAATAGCCCTTTTCAGGGCTCCCGTTTTATTCGTACTTTTTGTTTTTTTGATTTACCGTATAATAATACAACTCATTCGCTTATTTAAATCGGTTCGGTTTCTTATTTCAACCGACTAACCATTATTCGAACTATTTTGGTCATCCGGAAATGACATCTTTAAGCGCAACAGCAGATAAATAAATCGATTTAACTAAACTGACATCAGGCCACGCGGCACCCAGAGGCGAACATTACAGCGTTCCCTGCATAATTTAATTTTTTTTAGTAAATGCACAATGCCACTTTAAAGGTGATTAAATTTTTAATATTTCCCATGACGTTGACCTTTACAGTTTTTGAGATATTTTAATTGGGAAATCAAAATCGAATTTTCAAAACTTTCAATTAAAATATTTGAAAACAACTAAAAACAAAATTTGGAGGGTGTAGAGCGACAGAAATATTATACGAGTTGATGCGCTTTGAAATTTTATAGCCGAAAAATTTGTAGTTTTTTTTTTTCGTTTTTGAGATGGTTCTACCAAAAATGGCAAACATACTTTCGCCGGAATTAACAAGTTGCGTTTCATACAGTTAAATTATTATAAACCAAAAAATAGATTAAAAAAATGACCGAATTACTACTGAATTTAGTCTTTTTTTTTTTAATAAAAGAAATTTAGTATAAGAAAAACATATTAAAAATATAGTAAATATCGTTTTAAAGGGAGAAGGACGTAAGCTCTGTGATGATTTTTAAAATTTCAACGCTCCCTCTTAGTAATTCTGTACCGATCAATTACTCAATTGAATTACAAGTTATTTCAATTAAATGTGTGATGTCCGGAAATATTCTGACGATATTTAAATAATAATTCGCCGATATAGGTACTAAAGTTTTATTAGATCCTTTGAATTTAGTAACGCTGCAGAAACTTGTTTTATTAAATGATTAAGAAATAAAATATATATATATATATATATATATATATATATAAATACGCGTATATGTTATTTAAATAAAATAATTTAATTTTCAATAGAACAAGTCTGTATACAATTAAGACATATTGAAGATTTGCTTTGCTGATTTGATTTATAATCTCTCTCAATATTGTGGGCTTCCCTAAAAAAATTGACTACAAAGTTGTTTTTTTTTGCCATTATTTTATTATTTATTTTATTTTTTTGTTTATACTTTATTTTTGCCTTTTCCCCTTATAAATAATTGTCGATCTTTTCGTTTGTTCCAAATAATCTGCATGTTAGTTTTTGATGCATTTTCAAAGTATTCGTAAAAAATCTTCGTATTTATTATATTATCCGCGTGTAAGATTATCGGTTTATTTTATTTTATTTTATTTTATTTTATTTTATTTTATTTTATTTATTTATAGTGTCAACCACGCGCTTATACTACTAATATATCGAAAACTAAAAGAGGAATTACAAAGTAAAAGTATTAAAAACATCAAAAAACGAAATAAAACATCATTTAGTTATAAACTAACATTTGTTAGTCAGTTTTTTGGAGAGGATGACAAACCTTTGTTATTAAAAGTATATATTTTGCAAAATTAACGAAGTGCGTCATGGTTTGAGTGTCTCGTAATAATCGCACAAGTTCGATTCCGTGAGCCTCTATTCAATCATTAAGTAGTTACAGCGGGGCCCTGTTTGGTTCCGACTCGATTCGGATTACACCATTCTTTTCTATTCAGATCAAATCATGCCACTCAGATTTTTGTGTTTATAATTAATTGTTCGTTAGCTGGAGCCTGTTCGCTTCATAGTTCTTTCCAGCTGGGAGCCCCGCATTGTTCCCATACTGTAATTCGCTGATCGTCATTCATGCTGGTTTTTTAAATATCTTTTACAAATCTTAATACGCGCGCTACGTGCTGTATTTAGACTATTCTCATTTTGGTGTCTCTTCTCTATGGGTAAACAAAGGAAAAATGTTAGCAAGCACAGGAAGCCACGCAGTAGGGATTGATTTAAGAAGTGTGTCGGTAACTATAATGTCGAGTTCAGCTGAATATCGATTTTCTTTGTGTTCGTACTAGCCAGCTAAACTGGGCAGCATATTTTGCAACTGAATACAAACTTCAAAGCAACATCCTTGAAAGATAACGCTGTCAAAATCAACGTACATACTCCTGATGATTATAGATAAATAGTGTCCAAGAAGACATTAACTACCACACTTACCAAATAAAAGACGAAAGAGCGTCGTAATTCGGAATTTACATCCCTCTGTCACAAATGACGACATTAAGCAGGCTCTCGAGGAACAAAGATTTCAAGTCAGGTCTGTCTTTAATATCAAAAATAAAAAAAAAACTAAAGAACCTCTGCCACTACATTTTACCGAGTTGGAGCCGACCGATGACATTAAACGTATATATGATCTCGATTTCTGATTACATTTAAAAATTAGAGTAGGAATAAAAAGAGACATAGCCCAATGTAGTAGATGTCAAAAGTATGGACACACGCGATCATTCTGTAATCGGCCCCCTATAAATGGTGCGCAGGTAATCGTAATTCAGCTGATTGCAAAAAGAATAAGACTTACCGTCGAAGTTTATGCGCGCAGCTACATCCTTCTAATTATAAGAGCTGTATCGCAAATTATACAATGCGAAATTCAACGCAGAGCAGACGCTTACTGACGAACCGAATCTTCCCGCAGGGTACGGTAATCTTGCGCGTGATGTTATGCCTCAAAATCGGCATAAAGCTCAGTTATCGTATGGGAAAGTTACGTTAGGGACTAACGGCGCCAATACAGTGCCTAATCTTAGCGATAATGTTTATAACGGTGTTGGTTTCGAAAATGGTGGTGATAACGAAAGTAATAGCCGTTTCCTAACTCGCTTACCGGTATAGATGTAATATTAAATGCATTTTTAAACGAATTTAAAAATATGTTTCAACTGTTAACGAATCAGAATACTGTGATCGTGAATAAAACACTAGTAAGTAATGGCTACCTTATTAAGAATTGCACTTTGGAACGCCAATGGCGCTTTACAACGTACGTTAGAAATAGAGCTCTTTTTAAAATCTCACTTCATTGATATACTGCTCATCTCCGGAACACATTTCACAAATAAAACACTTTTTAATATTCCCCACTACGATGTGTGCACACTTGTGTCTTTGGCCAGATAATAAAGCTCGCGGTGGTAGCGCAATTATTATTGAAAAAAACATCAAACACAAAATTTTTCTGAAATACGAATATGCTCATTTAACGGAACTGTCGCAATTTCCGTCGTATATTGCTCTCCAAATGAACGACTAGACGAAAACCTATTTGTTAAATATTTTAAGTCATTGGGAGAAAAATTTATATCCGGTGGAGACTCGAATTCAAAAAGTTGCAAACGGGGCTCTCGTTTGGATAATCTCAGGGAAAATATTCTGGAAAAAGTAATTGCTATCCAGAATCTAGGTTAGTTCTCGGGGGGCGAGCCTACCTATTGGCCTCACGATCGCAGGAAAAAACCTGATCTACTCGATTCTTTTGTAACAAAAGGAATCCCCCATCTTTATATATGAGAGCGGACTTTTGTTTCGATCTACAGTCAGACCACTCCTCGGTTATATTAACGGTGAGAATTTCGCCAATAAGAAAAACACCTGAGCCATACCTTATCAAAAAAAAAAAAAAAACCAACTGACCTTTATTTAAACAATATCTAGAGACTAACGTAAATTTAAATATGCCTCTGAAAACAAATTACGACATTGATAAATCAGTTCAAAACTTAACAGAAACCATACAAAATGCTGCGTGGCTAGCCATTATCATTATAGAACTTCCCAAAGGGTCTAATAATATCCCGAAACATTAACACTAGTGCGCGAAAAGAGGAAATTACGAAAAACCTGGAATACGACGAGAAATTCGGCTATTAAAACGCAACTAAATAGAAAAACCAAGCAGCTGCTTGAAATACTGCGCGAAAATAAAGACGAAACGCGTGCAACATTTCTGTCGATTTTGTCGCTGACCAAAAACGATGATTACTCACGGTGCAAAGCAGACGTTTCCAACGGCCAACTGTGCGTATTCCGCCAATACAAAAACCTGACGGGGTAGCTGGGCTCGCACTAACTTAGATAAAGCGGCGCTTTGGGCTAATTATTTTTACGATGTATTTACACCAAATCCTCAGGCTGCTGACTCCACAGGAATCCTCGAATACCTGGAAAAACCGCTGCAAATGAGTCTCTACCTATAATACCGGTTACCCCTAGTGAGATACTGCAACTCTGCAAAAATATGAAACGGAAAAAGAGCCCCGGATTTGACAGTCACAGCGGAGCTTTCAAGTGAATTACCACGTAGAAGTATTGTATTTATAACACAAATATATAATAACGCCGTCCTTCGTAATCAATATTTTCCACTAGCTTGGAAGTTTTCGCAGATAATTGTTATATCGAAGCCTGGCAAACCGTCTGAGGTGGTCTCATCCCTATCTCGTTGCTTCCTGTCTTCTCAAAGATACTGGAAAAATTAATTTTAAAATGGAACGGTTGTTTCCAATATTATCTACCAATACAATTATTCCCGATTAACACTATAGTCACAGACTAACCGAAATTATTGAAAATAGTTTAGAAAACAAGAATATCTGTATGGCCGCGTTTCTGGATGTCCAGCAGGCTTTCGATAATGGCATCAAGGATTATTGTATAAAATTCAAACTTCTGCTTTCTCATTGCTGTCTACTATTTAAATCGTATATAAAAGAAAGATATTTCCGAGTGAAAATATCCGATGAATACTCAGATACTTTTCCGGTAAGGGACGGGGTCCCGCAGGGGAGCGTTCTGGGTCAAATATTGTACTTAATCTATACGTCTGACTTCCCGATGCTGGATAATACGGAAGTAGCTTTGTACGCAGATGATGCAGCCATCTTGACTGTTGAGAAGTGTGAAAACATAGCCACAGAAAACCGGCAGAAGTCATTTGGGCATGTGGAAAGTTGGCTAAAACGATGGCGCATAGTAGTCAATGAAAGTAAGTGGACACATATTTCATTCACAAATCGAAAAATTGAACGCCTGCGAATCGAAATAAATAACGTCGTAATACCTAATAATGTAAAATATTTAAGCATGCACTTGAACGCTAGGTTGACCTGGGGTATTCACATTCAGAAAAAAATCGAGCGTTTGAGGTTTAAAACTAGAACCATGTCGTGGCTGTTAGCTAAGAAATCGGACTTGTCTTTAGACAATAAAACTCTATTATATAGAATAGTAGCTCTAAAACCGATCTGGGTGTATCGTATACAGCTGTGGGGTTACGCAAAAACATCGAACTTATACAAAAAATACAGCGATATCCAAATAGGGTGCTGAGAGCCATTACTGCAGCCCCCTGGTACGTCTCAAATTATAATGGAGAATGACTTAAATGTCATGTTTTGCGGAGGATGAAATCAAAAAACAAGCAAATAAATACGTCGCCCGACTTTTAGCATTCATATGAATCCACTTGCTACCAATTTGCTGGATAACTCCGGTGAAATACGCAGACTGTGGCGAAATTAGTCTTTAGACCTTGTCCAGCCATTATAAAGTTCAGAGGGAGTACTACTGAGTACTACCCCTCCACAAAACATTCCTCATCACATTAAATTAATCGCTAAATGACTATTAAAGTTGGCACAGTACTCACTCACCCTGTTTAAGTCATCGGTAAGTATACGTTCAACATATCTCAAATATTTACCTTAAACCGCAAGCGCTATGTCACCTGCATACTGGAATAACTCAGCAGGAAATGCCGGTAGATGGCGAACGTATAAATTAAACAAAAGCATTGCGAGCATTGAACAGTGTGTAATCTGTTCCAGGAATCTTTCTCAAAATTGTTCCGGAATTTCTAAACTTCTTGTACAAGAAATTCCTATAGAATTGCCTAGAATTTCTACAATTACCTCTCGAGACTATACACATCCGTCGCATCTGGAGATCTCTGATTTTTACACATTATTGTTCTTTAAAATTCGCGTTTTGTTTTCATTATCGGCTAGACGTTTGACACGTTTAAATTAATATGGCAGGAAAACATACTTATTGTGTAATATTAACTTAAACAACACAAACTTTAAAACACAATATAATTAAAATTTTTTATGATCCACCGACTAGCTTCGGACATTAATGCATATTCGTTCGTCATAATACGAATACGGATTAATGCCCGAAGCTAGTCGGTGGATTATAAAAAAATTGAATTATATCGTGTTTTAAAATTTTTGTTATTTGTTTATTTTGAAATTATTTTTCCAATATTTAACGCTTTAATCATCGATGTAATATTTCTTAAACCTTTACTGTCGTCGCGATGGCCTACTGGCTAGAGTGCTTGGCTTCAGTTTCGGAAGTTTTTCAATCCCGGGCGATGACAGAATATGGCGCGCTAGTTAAGCAGTATAGACACACACTTGGTGGAACTGCATTTGTATATCGATAAATCAAGCGACCATAATCAGTTCCAAATGTAGTCGTGCGTGTTAGCGTCGCATGAAAATATTCAGCCGGCGAACAATCGTATCAACGGGAGTAGGCCAGTCGTCTCGCCTTGCCACTGATACCTTCCACACGTTGGTTGGCAGCACGGAAGCTGTTGCGTTCCGGTTTACGTGCTCCGCGCTGTGATGTGGGTGTGCGGTTGTGCACCCACTTCCACATTGTCAAATTCTCGTACAGACTTTGCATTTCTAATATCTAATACGTATGTCGTTAACATACCTAAAATGCATACGGCTACTTCGAATACGAGAGCCTGTCTAATAATGTCTAATAATGTCTAATAATGTCTCATAACAAAACTTTACTCTAGCTATTTTAATTCTACATCTCTGATTGTTCTTTGTATTCTCCATTTATTGCCGATTACGAATATATACATTTTTGAGTGCTTTCGATTATTCATATAAGTTCGGGAATTCATCAGTTACTTTTATGAAAAATATAGTAAGTTATAACAACTATCAAAGCGTAACAAACAAATTTAAGTACAAAATGATTTACTTAGAAACCTTTTAACGGGTAGTATAACCCATCGTCAGCTAAACATCAGATACAAAATCTAAATCATGATTTAGATTTTGTTAATCATGATTTAGGTTTTGTTTCTGATCACATACATTGAGTTGTATTTTTAGCTGATGATGGGGGTTATTCCCGAAAACGTTTCTAAGTAAGCAATCATTTTATACTTAAATTTGTTACGTTTTGATAGTTGTTATAACTTACTACGAGTATATTCTATAATTAACAAACAGGATGTTAAAAGCTTCTTTATTTCTATGCAGGTTATTCAATTAATGATTTCACTTTGTCTAAATGTCAATTTTACGGTCGTTTTTTATATTAACGCGCTCGATTGACTAATCCTGATTTATATTTCGTTCTGCGTCCAAATTTGTAAAAAGTTCATAAATTATTCATTCTAGTTCGCATCGATGGATAGGGGAGAGTGTACCAATTACTTGGGAGACAACTATTTTTAATAATATTCTTAAGAGCAGATGGCCTAATTATCTCTATATACATATACGGATGGTTCAAAAAAGGAGGATGTAGTAGGCGCGGCATTTGTCATTCCGCAACTTCTTCTTCTAATTTCTTCTACCTCGTTCGGCTTTAATTTTTATACGGCGGAATGCGCAGCGGTGGTATGAGTTTTAACGTTCATGTTAACTTCTGCTAACGGCAAAAATATTTTGATTATATCGGACTCGAAAAGTTGTTTGATGTTTTTATCAAAAATGGCATTTAATTATAAATTTTAATTAGCTTCGATTAAATCATCTGTCTTTTCTTTGAAAGCTTCCGGCCTATCAGTGCAATTTGCATGGATTCCGGCCCATGTGGATATATATGGAAATGAGGTTGCCGACAATTGGGCTAGGAACGCGATTGGTAGTTGTAGGATTCTACGGCATATCCCACCCGAGGATTTATTAGGTATAATCAGGTTAATGCATAAAGAATATCGGGAGGCTCTGTGGTCCAATCCATATACTAACAAATATTATAAAAAGATTCAAAGAAATATCCCTGCCAAACTATGGCGTTCCCCGTTGTCATACTCGAACATCTATGCAAGAAATTTCTATGTAACAATCTGTAGATTACGCACTGGGACAAATATGCCGCCTGCTGTTTTTTATATAGAATCCGGTGGATTGATTTTCTTTACTCATCCAAAGAGTGGCTCATGCGGATCGCACGTTCTTAGAATGTTCTTATTACACTTCGCACATTTCTGACCTCCATCGAGCGTTATTATTACTAAATATCCCGTGTCCATATAATGTGAATTATATCCTTTCACTACCGATTACATATCATGCAATCTATGATTTTGTAAGAAGTAGGATATTGGTATAGAGTCATAGCGTAATAGAGAATTGAGATTAATAAAAGAAAGAAACAGACGATGGGTGGAATTTGAGTTTAAAGCCCCCCCCCGCGCAAAAAAAAAAGTTTGCCATCATTTTACAAAGGCGGTATTTATTTCGAACAGTGAAGTTTTACATTGTACCGAGAATTATACTGCCCTGGTTGGGAATTATTTGTAAATGTAATTGTGGGCCGTTTTTTTATTATGAATTATCCCAGTAACTCCGTAAGCAATTTTAATAGTTGTTCTGTTTTTTTGTTTTTTTTTCCCGGGTCATCGTGTAGTATTGGTTTTAGTGTATTATTTAATAGTTGCAAAGATCTCGGTAATTTTCGCATTTTTGACATTGCAACAGCATAATTATGATGCTAATTATTTTCTGATGTGATCTTTTCTGGACAATGTATTTTCTGGTGATCGTATCGGAGTTTGTATTTTTAATTTAATTTTGAACTGCTGTAGAGCATTAGACGGGGCAGCGCGTATTAAGTATTATTCGGGTGTACCTGATTTTTTATATATTTTAAATTGTTTTCCATTAGTTCGGCTGTGTATATAAGAATTCAGTTGCAGTAGGAGCTAAACTTCAGTTTTTAAGAGGGAAGCAGAAGTAATTTGATTCTGTATATATGTATTTGTATATGACTTCTGTATTTTTTGAAAATTTCGTTTAATTTTATTTTTTTAAATTACACATTTACTATGACTATAGTTTTGGTACGTTGTTTTCATTGTTAGTAAAGTGCATTGAACTAATTCTAGTAGGCTCTACGCGTTAAAGGTTTGAAAGCGTTGGGTTTATTTTGAAATAAATGGTGAAGCCTGTTTATTGCTGCATTGTGATATAAACTAGATGTGATAGAATAGAAAGTAATTTGTTACGATATTTTAGATACCTCCTTTATTCGAGTGGTAAAATGTTTACTTCCAAATGCAAAGCTGGAGTGCATATTAAGTGTTTTTAATGCAACTTTTAGAATTTTAAATTCTTCAAAGTGCTGCTGCCACCGGGTTGTATATAAAACACCCGAACGTAATCTGTTCTACTTAGTACCTAGAATTTATGCAACTGAATCAGTGGTTTTCTGTCAGATCTCCAGGGTGAGTGGTGTAGCATCTTTAACACATTTTTAACTTTTGAGTACGATTTGTTTTTATACTGTTTATGTGATTTCCCGTCTAATGTTAGTCCTAGGTTATTTGTAATTTCTGTGTGAACTGAACTAATATCTTTTGATACAAATGACGTTGGAATATCATCGATTTCTTTCCATAGAGCTATTTAAAACACTTAGAGGGGAGTATCATTCCTTTAAGTGATCAACCGCGTTGTTGTTTTGCCGCCACTGTGCCGATTCCACAAATAGCATACGAAAAATACGACCGGATGACCTAGTTCAAACATTCTTTTGGAACATGTACGTATGTAGAACTTGTGCGATATAGTTGAACTTGTTAATTTTAATCTAGGTGATGATTTTAAAAAAAAAATTACGTTATTTATTGTCGTTTTTTTTTTAAAATTTCAGTTCGTCTCTTACGGATGATATCAGTCAAGCGCGAATGATAATTTTCGACATTTTCAATTATCAGCATCGGGATTCAAACCGAGTTCCACGGGAACGAAACACTCGCGAAAGGTAGCGTTTGAAATATAAATCTGTTCGAAAGTCAGCGAATAGCAATTTAGTATGTTAACAGTTCCAAAGTTTCAATGGGGCAAAAATAAATGAGAATGAGCTTATTATTACTACTAGCAGAAAATCCAAGTGAAAACGGCTGCCATGTATAAATGTGTATGTTAGTAGCGTTCTCATCGATATTTCGTATGAATAGTTGCCATGCTCCACCTAATTATTGTAAATGTGTTTCCGTATAAACAGAGCTACACGCGCGCACCAATAGAAGCGATTTTATTACGGTCATTTTACAAACACAAAGTAAAATGAACGAACGAGAAAGAAAGCTATTTTTTTAAGAAATAAAGATGAGGAGGAAAACCATAAAAATTAAGAGCCCATTTCATTTCCGTTTTCATATTTTAACAATCAACCCGCTCTGTACGTGTATAGTTTTTTCTTCGTGCTTTATACTGTTTTCGAACCTTTTTTGCTTTATATTCCTTTTATTATTTATTTCCTACCAGTCTCGTTGAATGTGCACATAAAGAACAAAACAGGATAAACTTTACAGTTCCTTTCTAGAATTTTCACTTCTTCCTTTCAGTGTCTATTTTGTTTTAATGAGGTCGTAACCGCAGCGAAAAAAAACAAAAAAAAAAAAAACTATCCTAGCGCTTCGAACCTTGATGTTCGGGATAATAATAATTCGTTTCATAAATTTTTATTATTGCCATTCATTTTTTTCCACTTTTTTTCTCATAAAATTTTTTCCGTACTGTTTTCACGGCAGCAGTGATAACCGTGCAACGAATTAATACTGCGGCGACTGGTGTTGTAGTAAAAACTACAATGAACAGGTAGGAATTGAAAGAGGAGAAAAGTTCATTTACAGAAGAAGTATTGAGCCAAGAAGTTTAACATATAGCTGAAGCTAATTAAAGATATTTCCCTAGTTCATTTTCTCTGAAACAATCGCGCTATGTCAACTTGTCTCAGTAAAAGACATTTTGGGGGAGGGGGATTACTCTAACCTGAAGGAAAAGAATGAATTATAAATATTTTAGCAAGTAAATAGTGCACACACCTTTATCTGAAATGAAGAAAGCTGGCGCGGGTGTGTAGGTTTATTGCGGTGGGAAATGTACAGTAAACCTTTACATTTGCGATTGATAAATTGTAAAATTTATTTTCTTGATTGTTCAGTCTGATTTTTCTATAAATTATATTGTATACAAATAAGGACTGAGACGGCAAAAAAAATAACGTTCTTCATTTTAATCAATTTAATAGGAAGTACTCGGAATCAGCTACTGCGGCGTAATTAATTGGGTAATGATGTTTCGTTCGGCTAGGACCTGGCTCGAATTCTGCTGCTTCGCATTACTAAATATAAAAAAAATTCTTTCGCGCTGTGTTAATGATGCCTAGAAAAAAAAAAAAAAAAGAAGGGCACGCAGAATAGCGGATGATTCCGCATAGAAGATAGAGCAAAAGTAGGGAAGTTTAAAGGACTCGACATAATTTCGAGAAGGACATAAAAACGCTGCACCAACGCCATTGGGTCCCTTGGAGCCATCGGTGAAAATCAAAAAGTGATTAGGGAAAGAAGAGTTTAGATTCTGTAAAAATTCTTCAGGTCCTTTCCTGTTTCTCGCAATTTCCTTATCCTGTCGGATGCTCAAAGCGTGCTGCAGACTATCGCATCTCCTCTCCCTCTTCACTCAGCCGATTACGTTATTCTTTTTATTCGCTCCTTGATTCATGATCTTTTGCTTTCACACTCAATCCAAACGGACTTCTATTGGATACCGGGTCATGCCGGAATTGAGGGTAATGAGTTAGTTGATTCATTCGCTCGGTTATCTTCCTCTTCTGGTAGGTTTCTTCCTGTTTTCTCTTCTTCTAATATTACCTTTCTGTCTTCTGCTGCTTATTCCAATCTATGGTTTGTACGTCTCCTCTTTCTCCAACCCGTATTCCTTTTCAGCCTTCCCTTCCTCGTTTCCTCTGGTTTCTTGACTTTTCTTCCATGCGTCGCTCCAACATCTCTGCGATTTGCTGCCTGCGCTTTGGGCACAGTTTGCTTCCTTCCTCGTTTTTCCGTTACTCTCTTGTGCCGTCTCCTTTTTGTCCATTGCACCCCTCCAATATTCAATTTGTGTCTGATCCCGATCACATAATGTTCGAGTATTCATCTCTTGTAACCGATCAAGCTGCTTTCTACTCCTCCCTTTTACATATTCCCACTTCATACAGTGTTTCGTTCATTCTCTCCCTTCTTTCTCCTTCTGTTGTTCAGGCTCTTGATTCCTTTTTGTTGGCTATCTCTGATCGTGTAAAGATCTGAGTCTATTACGTCCTTTTTCCTTTGTTCTTGGGTCAATGTCCTTGTAGACGCCCCCCCCCAAAAGTTCCTCCGATTCTGCTCCTCTATTTTTATTAATTTTATATAATTTCTTCTTCCTACCCTGCTTACCTTCTTCTGCTTGAAATTATTCCAATACCTAGACCTAATTCTGCTTGACTTTGTACAATATCTCATGCTTCTCGCGTAAGAAATCTTTTCGAAGGTTTAATTAACAGACTTTCCAGTTGCTCGAATCCTCGCTTCCATGTCACTCGATTGATTTTATCATTCTTCGCAGATGCCGTCTTATCGATTTTCTCTCTACTCATTGCTTGCTGTCTGTTCCCACTCTATACGTGAAACTTGATGAGTAATAAAATAAAATTTGACTCGAGTTGCCACTTCCTCTAGCATATTTTACCGGGAAAAAGTGCGATTTGAATATCTTACGACTCTATGTAAAAAATCTCACCTTAGATTCTGCTATCAGGTATTTAAATTATATTCAATACATAAAGACAGTAAAGCCTTTATAATGCACTCAACTTCATGGCCGAAATTGATCACATAATTCATCTAACCACTATCCGAAATACGAAGATTTAAAAAACTAGGGAATTTTAATTAATGTTAATAAAAATAATTAAACGCAATTTCTAGAGGATGCTGTTAGAGAAATCCAAATGCAGTTAAAAAAATTTATATATGAAGAAATCAATTTAAACTAAATTTTGTACATTGCGGAGAAGAAGAATGGAAAAAATCCGAAAATAAATAAATGGAGACAACAGAACTTTCTATCAAGACTTATTGTAGTGGCTGATATTTTTCACTTGGTACCAGAGTTATAAAGACTAGAGCAAAAATGAAGAGGAAAACTACATAAATAAAAATTCAAATATGCAAAATTAAAGTAATTCTCTGCGTAACAATATTAAAAATAGAACTTTTTTCTCGTAACTTAAGTAATACAACAAATAAGGCAGATAAATGCCAAGGGACACTGATTTATTAAAAATACTATTACTATTATCTTTAAATTTTTCGCAATTAAAAATATATCTTCTAAAAATTTAACTGATGCATGATAATTA
The DNA here is from genome assembly GCA_039619475.1 of Icerya purchasi. Taxonomy (NCBI): domain Eukaryota; kingdom Metazoa; phylum Arthropoda; class Insecta; order Hemiptera; family Monophlebidae; genus Icerya; species Icerya purchasi. The sequence continues at coordinate 289,848,012 of CM077115.1, read as the reverse complement.
CATGGTCCTGCATGTATAAAACTAACGGGATGATATACACCGCGGTACCTACGGAGAAAATGAGAAGGAATTGACAAGCGGTGAAACATACGAATGTTGGAATAATGGTTGAACGATATTAAAAAGACGCGCCTTTTTGCGTAGTCTGCTAATATTCGGTATCTAGGAAACATAATTATTACGTTTAATTTTAATTTTAGATCTGGAGTTGGAGTAATATATGAAAATTCAGGACCCACTAAGAATGATGACTCTCTGCCAGCAACATCAGCCACTTCATAAAGTTTTAACTCGCACGACTTGGAAACCGAAAAAAAAAAGTTCTAAAACACACCCTGCAGTCGAAAGTTTATCCATCATTTCCTACACGGTGGGGTAATACTTTAATAGGTAGTTTGCATATATCACATGTACCTTACTATCAAGTGCATTGAGAATATAATGGTAAGTCTTGGAAATCGCTGGAGGTTCAACGTAAAAAATAAATGCCCAGGATGGTATCACAATGAATTAAAATCAATACGCGAGTCCTTGATTTTAATGACAGAGTTTAATGCCACGGCATTGACAAAAGCAATTTCCGTGTGTAATCAGTCGGAATCTTGTTCCATTCTTCTTGGAGCCTCTCGTGATTTTTTTCCAAATACTTTCACGCGTTTTCGATTCCGGTGACTGCGGTAGCGTTTGTAATACACTTTGAAACCATTATAAAGTAAGCATGAACGCGTCTTGTATACTTTATACTTAGAATCGTTATATCCTGATGGAACTTGAATAACTTCGCAGTGACTAATTTTTCCGCTCTTTGGCAAAGATTTTCATGCAAAACATTAGTGTACACATATTAGCTAATCTCTTCGATGAACATCAATGACCTACACCGTACACGTGACTGCCTTCATGTTTCACAGCTGTATTGAAATGTTTAAATTCTAATTCTGCATTTGGTTTCCGCTTCACGTTATTTCCAAACTGAAAATTACATGATTCCACAATTTCTCGTCAGTCGAATCAAGGCAAAGTCTAGGCGCTTTTTCTTATTAATCGCATTGATGAATGATTTTCGATGAACTGCGAATACGTCTGGCAGAACAATTTCCTTACATTGGTAATTTACGCATTTACTTTTAGATTTTTTGCTACCTCTCTAATAATATGCCATTTATCATGAGCTGAATGTTTTTCATTGTAATATGACAAGAAAATCGACTGTGGCGTAAAAGCGGTTGATATAGTCAGGCAAAAGAAGGCGAGTATTTTTCCAAGTGCCTGGAAGTCACAACGAGCAAATAACAAAAACCGTATACTGATTCAGCCGCGGATTTTTTTCGGCTGCTCTAGTTGAACTCCGAGCAGCACACTCAATGGTGGTTCAACGTAGTGTGCAAGGCATGTAAAAAAAAAAAAAAAAAAAAAAAAAAAAAACGTAACAAAAAAAGACATAGAAGAACGAAGAATATCGTAACAAACTCCACCTTGAGTCGAAAAGATTCATGAAGGTACAACAAGTGAATGAATATTTCAAAAAAAAAAAAAGAATCAAAAGAAAAATTTCTAAACGAATATTAATAAAAAAATAATTAAAAAATACACTAAATAGTTGACGGGAAGTTCAACGAGTTGTTGAATTGTTCGACAAAATAGTCTGGACAAAGTTCTGATGTGCACTAATCTCGCCGTTTCGAACTAGGTAGGTGGTAAATAACGTTCATTGGCTATTTGAAGGAATTGAATCATCGATGTTGAGATTTTGTTGAGATTGTTTCCATCTGTTGCGAATTTGTAGTTGGTTAAAATCTGGAATAAGGCGACACTGTAGCTCTTATTAACTGATAGTGAGTGAGCATGTTAATTGAAATATTATCACTAACTGGACTTTCCGATAATAAGCTCTCCCTACTAAGAAGTGCCTGATACGCGATTGGTTGCGAATTTAAAATGACCCGGACTATAGCTAATTTATCGGCATCAGTATTTGCGTACCGATAGAAGTGAATAAGCCTTTTCGAACTTGACAGGAGTGAGGCGATGAATTTTTATCTAATCCATTTTGAATCTGCGAAGTTAACGATTTCGGATTGTTCCAGTAAGTTGTTTTCTCTTGCGAAATTTGTTGCGCTGTTAGAATAGATCGTTTGAGGTAACCCTCAGCAACTAACGAAGCGTTCAAGCATCATGAGATACGATTCAGATTGATCACGAGTTCAATTGGACTGCTAGAGTCACGAAGCGGAAACAAAGAAGGCGATATAAACTTTATTGTACTCAGTGGATCGGTGATTTGTGTACTCAATTCTGATGGAAACCAGATAGGCCGACGCCGGGAAATTGTAAACGGACGAGAAATCGACGTTCGTTCAAGTTGGACCATAGTAGCGTTTACGCGAATGCAAAGTATGCATTTGAAAATGGATTTCTTCTTCAAAAGGATCAATGATCCCTACAAATAAAATTGACGAGAAACGATTTCGAAGAGTGATAACATAAATTACGATTAGGTTCAACGAGGCGAGTATTACGTGATATTAAGATGCTTGGCATCACAAAAGAAATTGTAAACAGATTTGCAACTATTATTAGCTAAAAATTATTTATGTACAATTTTTTTCTATATAGCGGAATTTTCTTTTGTAAAAAGAATAATATTTGTCACCAATAAATTCGATTCGCGAAAAATTAATCAATGAATTCATTGCAAAATTACGTTCGTTAACCCTATTAAAGTACTAGAAATTTTAGTTCCATTATGTAAATTATTAAAATATCGTCAAATGTGCATCGATTTAAATAATTTAACCGAATTACTTTGAACTTTTTTCTTAATTGGTAAATTAGCTGATAGCAAGCGTGCATGAGTTGTATTTGTTATAATTTCGTCGATAGAATCAGTTCCGGTCATACACCTAAGATCATTACATCGTTTCACTATTTGCAGAAAAAGAAGTTAAATTATCACATCAAAAGCTCAGATTGTAGTGTTGGCCCAGTTAAGAGTTGATTATTTAGTGAAGTAGCATACTCATCGATAGTAGATGTGTTAAAAAAAAAAAAGCGATATTTAGTTATTATACGGTTAAGCAGTAAAGTACGAGTTAGTAATAATTTGAGAGTGAGGAAGTTTTCTCTTGCGACTCAATTCTTCATATTTTGATATAAAATCGCAAGACGCCTAGACGATATTTTCTTTCCAATTTGACAATCATTGACTTAGCCTTATAAAATGAACTGTTTAGGTTAACAATACTAGATACTTAATTGATAAGCGACATTTAAAAATACCGTTTACAAGACGTTCATCAAAATGAAATTTTATCATCGTAAGTTCGAATAAAATTTCCGCATCCTCGGAAGACGATTCTTCACTGGCATCGTCGATTTCGAAAAACCGTCTGTGCTGAGTGTCGATGTGTTTACTTTCGAAAGTTCAAAGTACGATTTTGTAGCGAGAAAGGACGATTTTTACGAGCCTGAATGAAATAACTGAATTTTTATCACGACATAAATAAATACCCTCGAAAAATTGTCTTTGATATTCTGAAACAAATTCGATATAATCAGCGCCAAAAATTATATCTACATCACTACGATCATTTGATTCAGCGAATTGAATTTATGCAAGTCTTGCATTACGTTAACAAGGTTTCTACCAGATTATTGTGTATGGGTTTTTTTATTGATTACTTCACCTCGATAGAGCGATAGGAGAAAAACAAGGTTTGCAAAACGAACTGGAATATTGAATCGAGAGTAGTGGAGCTATTACTAGAAAATTTGATTTTCATTTTTTGTAAATGTTTAATATACGCTTGCATAATTCGCGACGAATTAGGGTAGTTTTGGACGCTGATCGAGTAATAAACGAACGCGTACAGTGCCTGAAATAGTTTTCACCTTTACAACCACTGTTGATTAGAATATCATTTTGCAGATTGACTTGACAGCGCCCATCGTTGCTTTAGCTATAATTAAGTTTGAATTAGCGGTTGGTAATTGAGACTCGGGTTTTGAAGCTTGTCTTGAAATCGTAATTGGCTTTTGACGACGACAAGTTATTCCGATGCAGCATCGCAATACTAACAATTTTTACACTCTACAATAACGTGAAAAAGATGAAACATTTTATACGTAATTTCGTTTGATTTTTTTCGCGATTTTAAAACGATCCTTTAAATGATTCAATTTTCACCACTCGAAGTATATTTTAATTTGCTTGGATTTGCGGCAAGTCCTTCTAGCCAGATCGAATGCGGGCTCGGGACTTCTATACGTTTCGATGAATTAGAAACTTCCACCAAACGATCATCGACAATGAAAACCGGCTTTGCATGAACTTCCGTAGTTCGTCGAAGTTTCTTGGAGTTTTCCTATTTTGCAGAAATTTCGAAATTAACCTTACCCCGGACACGGTATAAATTACAAATTTTGAAAACATTTTATCGATCATTTCAACTTTGACTTTACCTAAAAAGGCAACGAATTTGACTTTCACTTTTAATTGACTCTAAATTGTACAGATTGTGAAAAACGGCCTTTACTACCGCGCGTTTGTCGTCAAAATGGCGATGAAGCTTCCAAGTGAGCTCTATCATTAAGTTTGAAATCACGAATAAAATCTGTAGCATTGCTCGTTAATCCATGTTTAAAATAATACAGTTTCTGCACGTGAGAAAGTATGAATGAGGTTTCGTTGGAAACAACCCCTTACAATTTTGGAAATTTAAATTATTACCATTGAGTTGATGAGTCAGGACGTAATAAGTGATGGGAGCTGATTATCCATCGTCAATTTCTGATGAAACTTTTTGGTGACCGTTTTGTTTTGAAGAGCGCTACATTGCTGGTTTCGTAGTCTTCCTTTATGAAATTTTCCGTTTTGATGATATAATCGTTAGCATTTTGATTGAGTGCGTCCACGGGATCATTAGTTTGGACCTCGAACTTTGGATTAGAAATTCTGTTAATCGTTTAACACCAACTCACTCAGACTTTAAATGTCAACTCATTTGATATCTCAACCGAATGAGGTTGATTTTTAGAGTATGCTGCGTTACTACCCGTTATCCAATATGTTGATAATGGAACAGCTGATGTTCCGTTACGACTGAACACCGAAGAATAAAATTTAAGTAACTACGAGCTTGCCAAAGTTAAACATCGATTTATTCTAGAAAAATCGGCGTAATGTATCCATGTCAATGGAATTTTTTTGTTTTTTTTTTTTTTATATATGTATATAATTAAACGATTAACAAATTAAAATGTTTATACGAAGTGTTTATTAGGTTTCTAATTTTTTGCCGAAAAAACGATTAAATATTGTAATCCGATAAAAGCGAAAAAACGGTTGTGTACGATGGCGATTGACAGATCCAGACAAAAGGAAACGATTATTTACAGGTCCGGAAAAGTTATGACAAACAAATAGCAAAAACCAAGAATTTAGCCGACACTTTCTTCAGAAAAACCAACAAGGAAAAAGCATCTCCCCGGCTGCTTAAGCTACACGATGGCGCTTCCACATAGTGTGCTAATAAAAAATATATGTAACAAAAAACAAAAACAACAACAACAACAACAACATCGTAATAATTTCTGTTCGGAAAAATTCAGCTAACATGTTCAAATAATAGCGACAAAAAACGTTTCTTTCTTCTTAACACGTATTTATTTTCAAATACTACGTTCTAGTATTTATTTGACTCACTTTATATACCTATGTAGGAGAAATTGGAGAAAGAAGGAAAAAATATAAATAACTACGTATACGTTACTAATATATGTTGTTTCCATTTCCTTCTTTTATATCTTTTGATTACAAACTACGTAAACAACTATAAGTGATAAGCGATGAAGTTTCGAGGGGATAGTGGTGTAGTTGGTTCTGCCTTCTATATCGCTGATATAACGACTGTAAAGTTTAAACCACCACTACAACTATCTACTTTTACCTCGGAGCTTCCGGCTATAGATAAGGTGTTGGAATATATCTTAAATGCCTGTCACTGTAAAGTAAAGTAAAGTAAAGTGAGTTCCATACCCTTGACTGGGCGTTGGGATTGTGAAGTTAAGGTTCACAACGGCACTAATGAGAGTAGGGGGGGCAGTTCCTTACTCTCGGCCGCTTTCACTGTCCCACATTTCTCTGATACCCAATTATTTCAGGCTGCGTAAGCTTGGGAGCGACTTGGATCCGGGACGAGACAAGTCTCGAACCCGTGACCTCCAACTTGGTAGCCAAAATGGCCAGTTTATCATATTTTCCGATATACAAAGGCAGCTCTCAAACAGTGCAGTTTCAATCACAGTTGTTATTTGGTCATCTACAATATTAAGGAAAGGTACTGAAATATTTCAAGACAAGAGAAAGTGCTTAAACTATGTTGGAATCCGGGACACCGGGATACTGCGGTGTCCTTTGTGGGACTTTACGGCATAAGACTCGGGTTTAATGGAGTTATTTTTTCCGTCTGTCCCTTCAACTGATCCATTGTCGAACTTACCAATAGACAGAATAGAGTTGACTGGTTAATATGTCTCGGGGGAAGTCTTCATTGTGGTAGATTGTACTATTGCGTGTAACCTGTCTTACTTTCTTCCTCCTGGTTTTATTCTATTCTTTTGACATCGTCAGTCGAACACGATCTTTTGTGACGATCATTTTGCGTATGGGGTATTTTAACTCAACTTCCTTTCTTGCTCAATATGCTCTAATCACTCCTATAATGATAATTTAAAAGAAGATGTCAACCATTCGATATTTAATTGCCATCGGTTCGACAATCGTAGACATGCCGAATTAATAGCTGACAATGTATTTCTGCCCTATTGTATATGCGTAATCAGGCATTAGTAGCGCTACTTAATTTTCTGCGTATTAATACTGTTGTTATTTAATTGAATAGTTTGAACTATTTCGCTCTATTGAATGGCCGTTTTTCGTGCGTTTCGGTTTTATCTAGCAGATGTGTATCTAATCGAGCGTTTAACAATCAGTTATTAGTCTAATTTAATTTACCTCTACCGTTATCGGCTTCGTTCTATTATAAAACTCCGCGCATCACTATCAGCATGCAACGGACCCCCCCGCCGAACCGGAAACAAATAACGATGCCCCGTGAAGCGAACTTATCAATGCCGCAGACATTACCATCGAAGCCAGCAGAAGCATCTCTTCACACAAAAACCGCTCGAATAAAATCTGCAGCGTCCGATAACAAGAAAGATAAAAACGCTTCTTCTTCATCAAAGCGTAGTCTCCTTCCTTCTTCACTAAATCGCTTTTCCTTGGCTGCATCTCATAATTATCCATTGGATTCTGAAGGTTCCCAGTATGTTTGTGATGCGAATCACGTGCTCTTCGAGTGCTCCGGTTTATCTCGCGAGCGTAAGTTAGTTTATTATCATTTTTTAAAGCTTGATCCTCCTGCTCCTTTCAACGCCGCTTATGTTCTTTCTCTACTTATTCTCTCTGTTGTTTCTGTCCTACGGGTGTTCCTTGATTCCATTGTCGACAGAATAAAAATATAATTTCTATTCTATTCCATGTATCTATTCCTTTTTGCTGGGCTAATGTGCTCTTTGGTAGCAAACCCAAGGGGGGTAAAAAAAAAAGTAAAAAAATAAGTAAGATCGTTCCGTTAAAGATTTTCCTAATACGCAAAACCTTATCGTCTTTTCAAAAATGAAATTAATTGCAAATGAAACAAGTAAGCCTGCAAACTTAACAGTTAACTAGTTCGACACACCTATTTTACAGGACCCAACCGCTACTACACTAAATTTAATGGCAAATAATTAAACATCTTCAAACACAAACTTAGTAATCAACTCAATTTCCTTTTTTCTGATAAACTAAAATTTCGAAAAACTACTTCTCTAATAGATTTCGATTTTCCTTCCGAAGACCAAGGCGTATTATTTCCATACGTCGAAAATGTGAATCCTTCAGACTATTTCAACGCCCTTAAAAATCTAGTAGGAGGTCCGATAACCATAATTGCAGGCTCCAAAATTAGCAATAACCGAGTTATCGAAAAATAACACAGACAACCTCTTTCATAACGGAACCGTTACCACCGTGAATAATAATACACAATCACTGGTCACAGGTTAAAAAACCCTACCCAAAAAATTATGTTATCCAATGTATCTCTAACCTTTCCACACTCTGTTGTCAAAGTCTATCTCGAGGGATTATTAAATCTAAAATTAGTCTCTGCAATTTCTCTGCTTCGAGTTAATGACTGAGAGTTTGACCACGTAATCAGTTGGAGAAGGCGGCTGTATGTTGATAGTGACAATCTTCCACCCTCGCCCGACTCTTTCATAATAGTTCATAATGAACGCGAACACCGAATATTTATTCAAACGGGTGTGCAGGACATGCCGCCCACTGCTCCATCTGTAGAACATAGCATCCTCTCCACCATACACATAAAAACCCCGTCAGTTTCGCAAAGCAGAACCACCTCCACCGAGATAAACAGTCAAGCCTCCGTCTCTGAAAATAGTATGGCAGTCAACCCCCGAAGAAATTCAAGCACCAACTAAGCAACCTCACCCACAAACCCCTGATACTTCTCAGACGACTACGGGGCTTAACTTTACAGATAACACAGGAGCCATTCCTTTAGAACCGCTACAAATACAAATAAACGAATCAGAAAACCGAGAGCATCCAAATGCGGTAAAGGCCAGAGACGACGGAGCAAACGCAGATTTCAAAACTCCACCATCAAAACTTAAAAAACAAAAATTGCCTACTGTCGAACTTCTAAAGCCTGCAGAAAGCAACATCACCAATCAAGAATATCCATTGTCTTTTACTGACCTCGTAACCTTAATGGATAGGATTCAAGGACAACACGATCCTCCGATGAGTATATTATCCACCTTCATCGAAGACATAGACGGATTTATCTACATGCTTTCAGATAACTATTTCTTACTTCGAAATCGAGCATCAGCTGACCAACAAACTTGCTAAGCAGTCGGATTCAGACCAGACAGCCGACTAACCATATCCATAAGAACAAACCGCACATCCTTGTACTGTAACGGCCACAGCAGTTAAACACGGTGCAGGATGTTGACAGAAAAAAATCCAAAAAAATTGGCGGTGCATTTTTTTGATTTCCTTTTGCCTTCTCTTCGTTTAAACAATTTTTATATTTTGTTGAGCGGGATCTTTTTTTTTTTTTTTTTTTTTTTTTAGTTTTCTTCTTTCTACTTTGAGAAAATACGTTTTATGTCATTTGAGATACATTGAACCAATTTAAACGAATTTGATAATGCAGATGAGCCGGCTTAATGAATGTCTCTCTTTAGGCCAAAAACGAAAAAAAAGAAAACAAAGAAAAGAAAAATAAGCAGTTGTTTATCGCAACAGGCTACGCAGGCGTAGAGTATGCTAAGTAATCTCGAAATGCTGAACATTTAGCAAAGAACTTAGTTGAATGTTTAAGTGCAACACCCGTGTATTGACAGGGCTGTTTGTGTATTTATGCACTTTCACGAGATATTAGTAAATATTGGAGCATCGAGTATTATTCTGCAACAATGATTTTGCGTAATCTTGTGCTATTTTTTGATGTTAGATTCAGATGTATACGTTCGGACTGGATAATAACTGAACAGGTTTAATTCAGCTCTTTATAGGTGACAGGCGTTTATTTACATCGGATATATTATTATTTCTTTTGCGAACTACATAATATTCAATGAAAGTAGTAAAATTAAAATGTTCACCTATTTTCTAACATTTCTACATCAAGTAAATGCAATATACATCGAACCCATAACTACTAGACTATACATTCGCTTGCCAAAACTTGTTTAACACTTGTTTTCGTAATTTTTTTACGAAAAAAAAAAAAGCAAAAAAAAAAGCAATCTCATCAGGATAGCAAATGGAGTTTGCAGCGTCGAGTCTAAGTTCTCTGTTAACGGTTACAATTCATTCTTGAAGTGGTAATATACACACAACTGGCCAGTCCAGCGTAAAATCGGAAACCTTCTGTACCGCTTACTGCCAAAAGGTAATCGTTTTGTTATGAAACGAATTCAGCATAATATTAATGCAGAAGCTGCAATGTGACTTGTGCAGGTAAGAGGTAAGGAAATAAAAAATGGTTTCTGTACGCGATAGCGCAAGTTAGATAAATGAGAGCAACGGACAATGATAGCTGAAAGCGTTATGTTGACAGCTTTGCTTACAACGCAACAAAAGATCTACTATTTTTTAACAGAGAATAAGCGGATTCCTTTAAATTCCGGAAGCTCCCCGTTACCTCCTTTTAGAACTCCGAGAGTCGACTGGTTGATATGAAACTGTGCTGGTTCATTTTTTATCATTTTTGTTCTACTCTACAAGTCGCAGTCGAATTTTGTTTTACTAATAGGCGACTTTAACCTAGAGTCGATTCTAAAAAGCTGGTTTCCGTTGGGAGGAGTTACGAAATCGGCCATCTCTAAAAACAAGTAAAAATTACGTTATTTAGAATGGTAAACACGAAATGTGATAGGTGACAAGTAGCAGTGAAAAACGATATTTAGAAGGTCATCATAATATTGCGGATTTTTCAGTAAAGAGTGATGCGAAGTTAGCGCAGTAGTTGTGACGTTTGAATGGCCTGCAGCTATGTCAAAACGAAAAAACCCACTGACAGTTGGGGAGCAGAAATAATTTCAGGTTTAATATTCGTTCTGGTTTTGTTTTGCTCTTATTTTTTCTTTTTCACCTTTTTGAGCACATCTGCGTTGTCCGCGATACCGGAGAAGTAGCGAAATTAATGAAAGCGCTTCTGAAGAGTTTCATCGGAAATGGAGGTGAAAGGAAAAATTTAACGACTGCAGCAAGTCGTGCCGACAGAACCGAAGCCTTAGAGAGAAATTGCGTAAAAAGAAAATTATTACTTCGACAAAACGGCGAAAAGATGAAATTGCCAGAGAAAACATCTGTTCGAGCAAAATTAATTATCGTTCCAGTCAGAAATTTCGTCGGAAAATCTTTTCGCGTCATTTTGAGTATGAATTAAATATGACCGTCCGAAATTCTGAGATGTTTAGAGATTTAATTTTAGTTTGATCATGATTGATTAAAAGTAACAAAACGAAATATTAAAGCTGGACAAATGTTTACCGTGCTATTGGATTCCGTTGACGTAATAACGCTATAGGTAATTCGATAGCCGAAGACTCCGGTGTGATTTCGACTTTGCCACGATACAACCACCGAATACGGCTGGATGTCGTGTATCGCTAACTTCTGCACCAAAGGAGCCGCGCAGAATTCCGGAGGATCCAGATCTAGAAACGACAAACCCTTCAGTTCGGGCGGTTTCTCACATCGCAGAACGGCAGACCGCTTCTTCGTCCCGCTCTCGCCCATCATTTTTTGGTGATCTCTCAGCCATTCCCAAAGTTCTTGCTGAGCACATCCGCAGTGGAGAGGATTTTCTGAAACACAAATACGCAACTAACAGTTAGGTAAGGTAATTAAATAAAAATTTCTAGCGCGAAATTTTTATTTATTCGGGATGCGAGGATATTTAATGTGCCCATTACATGGAAAAAATAAAAAATTATAATAAATAAATAAAAATATATCAATAATTAATTGTAATGTAATGCGAGGGTAAATACGTGAATGTGTGGGAACCTGTCACTGACTGGGGACAGACGGATCGATATAGATTATGCCAGAGAAGGGATGCGCGCAATGATTGGTAAGATGAAGAGATGATCGGTAGGTCTACGACGGGGAGGAGACAGTTCCGGAAGAAAAAAGATCGGTAAATGCCGAAAAATTAGAGAGGAGATTCAGTTCCGTTTCTGCCAAGATTGTATAGTTCTCGAGTATTCTAAGGTCAGCGAGACTGCGAATCGACTCGTTGAAAAGAATAGCGGTCCGAACGAAAAATACGTAAGAACGCGATCCAGTAAGGTCCGAGAACCAAATCAGTCGTCGAGGTTCGATTACACGATTATAAAAATCCGTTTGGTCTCAACTTAATCAACGTGTAACGCTCTTTCCAATGATATATCACACGGCCGGGAAAACAAATACATTTTTCCAAAAGTTCGAGCTAATGGAGCCCCGATAGGCTAATTTTAAAGTTGAAAACCTCAAACTAGAGAAATGCACATTTCCAACCTTGTTCAAAATTTTTAGCTATAATACTCACGTCGCAAAAACAGGGCTACATGTTAGTTCTCGCGCTTTTTCGAACTTTTCGATAACTTTAAAAGTTTCGTTAAGAAAATGAAATACGGTTTCGTTCTCAACAAATAGAGCGATCTTTCCAATGATACATCACATGGCCCGGGGAAGAAAATATTTTTCTCCAAAATTTCGAGCTTTCGGCGCCCCGAGGATTTAATTTTAAAGCTGGAAATCCGGATGTTCCAAACTAGAGAAATATACGTGGATGCGCATATTTTTAACCGCGTTCAAAATTTTCCTCGCGACGCTAGGGGAACACGTACTTTTTTGCGCTTTTTTGAACTTATCGGCAACTTTACACAACTCTATTACCGTAATTTTTTGATTTTATGAAAGGACTCTTGCATTTTATTTTACATTTTGAATTTCAGCTTTATAGGTTTATCGGGTGATATGATTTTTCAAGTAATTTTTGAGATCGTTTTAAATACCGTATTATATATTGTTGACGGCTTTTTTGGGTATTTAGCCACCCAGAGTAATCGGCCATCTTGATGTTATACATAGATCGTTTTAAAGATAATTTTAATTGTAATTTATGTTCCAAATTTTGAAGTTTATAAATCAAGCCGTCCGTGAGTTATCGGATATTTTATTTTATATTTTTGTCGTATTTGAACCGTCTGATTATTTGGATTCCGTACATTATATGTGTACGGAATCCGAAAAAAGAACCGGGTATACTCCACAGGATTGTAGAATCAATCCAGCGTGAAATAATGGTAGTTGTTTATATTTTCAATCTACGGCAACCGAGTTCGAATCAAACGAAACACAGCTACTTAAGTTCTCATTGTCACCTTAATCGTGTTGTGCTCAAGTTACGGTCCGGGGCTATCTCTTATAACAATGACTTATTACGGTTTTTTATAGAAACGGATTGTGGAAAAATATTAATTCTAACTAATAAACCGAAGTGAGCAAGCTCGTTTCATTTTCTAATTATCCTAACACGAAAACATTGTTTATTTGGATAACTATTTAACTGTTGTTGTTTTTTTATTTTTATTATTATTCCTTTTTTTTTAAATAATTCGTTTGTATTTTGTTTTGTTTTGTTTTTTCGATTCTGCTATATGTACCCGACCCATATTTCTCTAACTAATTCTGCGATTTAGTAAATATATCGTTAAAATAAATACGGTTGAATTAATGTAAAGCTTAGCGAATCAACGCCTAACTGCACTTTTTCTGGCTGCGCATATCTTCAACATTGATAATAACTCTGATGAAGAAAAAACTACCAAATAATATTAAATTTGCGAAATAAAATTAAAACAGATACATCCGAAATATATAAAATTTTACTCGTTACATTTGAAAAAAAAAATCGAATATTAAAAATACTGCCGCGATTATCGATTAATTATTAAAAGGAAACGACAACAAACAACTTTTCAAACTTTAGCATGAATTACAATTGCTAATTTGAATACTAAAATTACGAGTTACGGTGTCTATTTTGCTAAGGATTTTACAAACGGGATTTTTCAGGAAAATAAAAATACAGTTCAAATATAAACTAACCACGTACTGCAATAGCAGAAGAACATCAGTTTCGAAAATTTCATCGAACGAAACGATTTTAATTAATTGCAAGAGTGATGTAGATGCAACTCCGTTAAAGAAATAAAATTTAACATAAAACTTTATCCACAATCGGATCTACCGTTCGGTCATTTTACAAATTTAAATGTGATAACAGCGGAGGGAGTTTAAAAATCAAAAATTAAGGAAGAGGCAAATGTAATGACGGGCGAAAGAAGAAAACTTAGACTTCCCGAAAAAGCCGAAATTACTTCTACCAGCTGCCATCATTGTCTTCGGTATTTAAGAAGCCATTGAGGAAGATCTCGATGTAACAGTAATGAGAATAGTTGAAAAAATACCAGAAATCTTCGAATTGCTTAATAATATTTTAAAAATTGGACCGAATTATTTCGTATTGTCAATTTCATTTAAGATGTACGTATTTGATTTTTATTTTTTACACATCTGTTATATTTATATTTATTTTCCTCTGGTAAAATTTTTGTAATTTTTTTGTTTTCGTTCGAGTTTTTCAACACCTCTTTCTACTGATTCCAATTACACTTACCGGACTGTAAATCATTGAAAAACGTACGCTAATGTTAACACGGGAGTTCAGACCGATAATATAGAACGTTTATGGCGTGAAGTTCGGAGTAAAATTCCGAAATATGGTAATCGGAAAATCAGGTCAGCCGAATGGGGTGGCAATACGCGGAGGTAAAACTAGACGAGAAACTATAGTAGCAACGTGTGGAATTTTAGAACGCTATACCAACCGGGGAAAATGATAAACTTTGCAATGAAAGCGAAAAGATTAAACGTAGATATTCTAGAAGTAAGTGAAACGAGGTGGCCAATAAACGAAAGAATAAATCCAAGTAATGAATACGTCACTGCAGGTGATGGAAATGCGGATGCTAAGATGGTCACGAGGCGCCCGATTATCGGACCATATTAAGAACAATGTTGTCCGGAGAACAATGGGAGTCGTGCCAATAACAGACAAACTGTGCGGAGCAGGTTGCGATGGTATGGGCACGTACAACGGGCCCGAGAAACTAGAAGCGAATCGGTGCTGGCTTTGGCAGACAGAGTTCAGGTCAGTGGTAAGCAGCCGGTAGGTAGGCCGAAAAGAAGATGGTTAGATGCTGTCGCGGAGGTTGTCAACAGAGTCGGAGTGAATCCATCCCTAGTATATGACCGTTCGGGCTGGAAGCGCGCCATAAGCCAAGCAGACCCCGCTCCAGCGGGAAAATGCTGAAGAAGAAGAAGAATGAATACGAATTCAAATTCTCATGACGCGAGACACATGAACGCGGTATAAATGATTAGTAAATACATAGCGGCCGCAGTGAATGTTGTTATTCCAATATCAGACAGGGTCATTATAATAGGAATCGACTTGAAACCTAAACCAATAGTAATAATACAAGTAGAGGCGCCCAGATCAGATCATGATTTGAAAGAGGTAGAAGAATTCTATGCGGAAGTTGAAGCAGCAGAATCGAGGGCGGGAGTATTTCGAGACCACTGGTCTAAATGATCGGGGAGGGGGGAAACGGATAGTGGGACTTTTGAAATTGAAAAGATTTCTGTTGTTAAAAAGAGTATCGTTTGAGGGGTGCTTGAACTCTCTCCTTTCTGAATATTAACTCATTGTGACTGGCCTGAGAACGCGGACTCGGTTGAAGGGGCGAAAATAAACCCTTTTCGTTCAGATTTATTTTTAATAATATTACGGATTAATTCAACAATTCGCTGTTTATTTAAATTGCGTTAATTTTTTTATCTTTTTTTTTTTTTTTTTTCATTTTTGCTTTGTTGTTTGGCGTTTTGACGCTATACTTTTTCCGCAAAGTAACTCCAGTAATCGTTGATATATACATACATGTACATGTCTAAAATTTAAATCAATTTGCATAATTTTCATTAATTCCTCTGATAATTTTTTTCGGCCAAAAAACATTTTAATATTTAAAATAAAAAATTATATTTATTTCAACTTTGTTCTAATTAAAATTGCGAGGAAGAAGCCGGTTAAGAAATTACTTAATTCTAATTTTATTTCCCTTTGTAGAGCTTATCGGTTTTTTCGTTTTTTTTTGTTTTATCCCCCCATTAACTGTCGTTCTAGTTTTCGCTGGTCTCGATACTGGCAGAAACACACTTAAATTTTCCGCGAAGAAAAGCGAACGGCGAACGCTGAAACGGAACTGTTAGAGGGAGAAATTTAAAATTTTTTAACCGGAACGAATTATAAATTTAAATTCAGGTCTGCCGACTGTTTTGCTGGTTTAGACGGAAGTGGTTGCCTATCTCCTTCTGGAAGTCTTAGAAAGTTTGTCTTCATTAACTTCAGTTTATTGTACGAGAAAAAAAATAAATAAAAAAAAAGAAAGAAAAAAAAAGGTATTAATAATAATAATGCTAATGAAAAATAATAAAATCTAAAGCGAGATAAAATAAAAGAAAAAACACAAGTCGAAATAAGACTGTGTACCTTTTCCAGCAGTTGCGTACACTTGGCCGCTCTATACACATCGGAGCAGTTTATATTCAATTAAATTGAAACTCGAGAACATCGTGACTAACTTACTTTTTAACTGCAACTTGGCCAATTACGAAAAGTTTTTCTTTTTATTCTTATTTGTTTAAATTATCACTAAATGATTTTTTTTTTTCAACTAACCGCCGTGCTTAATTTTCTGCATTGTCGTAGTTCATTATTATTATTATTATGTATTTCTTCCTGTAAATTTTCAAACTTTTGAGTTGACTTTGTGCTGCAAATGTTTTATGAATTTCTGACTTTATATTAGAAATGTGAACAACACTTTTTATATTTTCAGATCGGCTCGATAAGTAAATTCATACATAAGGCTGCGGTGCGTCTGAAAGGCCTGCCATATCAAAAGAAAATTTTTCAATAAAAGAAGCCCCTCTACGATGAACACTGAAAAACAACTTAGAGAATTTGTTCTGCCTGCTTCACTTTATCCACGCTAATTGCTTGGGCGGAAGTATTCTTAGTTGACGAGGTTACTACTAGAAAGAGGGAAAACATCGATTTTTTAAAATTATTTCCGTTATAGTTGGTTTAACATGTCAGTGTGACAATTTTTAAATTACACGTTAGGAACGTTAGTACCCCGTATATTTCTAGTATTATCAATATTTTTCACCCTATTTCATAAAAAATAAATAAATAAATGAATAAACGAAACAAAATTTTCTAATTACTTTAGCTTTTAAATTAGTACTAAAATCGTTAATTCTGTATATAAATTATAAGTGTGTACAAGAAAAACGCAATAAATAGAAAATATAATTATTTACAAAATATGCATCGTGACACGTAACCAAAATTCTAGAATAAGTGATTTTAAAATATTGTTGGTTTTCTTAGATTTGTTAATTCCGTACAGTTTATTTTGTGAAATATTTGCTAATTCTTTGTGTTTTTTACACTTCGTTATAACTTTCAGATATTCATAAAATGAAAATAACTCTCGAAATTTCTTTAGCTTACATTGCGATCAATTGAATCGAATAACTTTCTTTGCTATTATGGTTAAGAAGTATCATAGAAGATACATATTTTTAATAAATTAACGAAGGGAGGGCCCATTTATATAAAAGAAAAAAACATTTTAATGTACAAAAGCTTTTATTTGAAACATGAAATATAAAAATGTAACGGGATGCTTTAGTATTTCCTAATGAGAACTTGACAGTTACAAATGAAATAAACGTACAGATAGGAAAAATAAATATAGTACTGTTAATGACAACCATTCAAATGTTATACTTATTCCTCCTGGTAAGGTGTTCATCAATTAAGACATGCACGTGTAGAAATATAACTGCCGATAATGTTCGAGTTAACCGTAATTTTGTAGTCCTCCTTCCATGACTTCAGCTGATTTCTTCTCTATTTTAGCATTTGTGCCGATATGTTGAGTAGTGGTTGCGCCTATAGTGATAATTGCAAGATCGACTGTTTTAGTTTTCTATTTACACTATCTGAATATAATGAGTTCTCTCCGTGTTAATCTGGGTCTACTGCAGATCTTTCGTATTTTTCTTCAGACATGATTGAGCTTTGTTTTTTCAGCATTTAATCGTTTATCGTGGTCCCTTTTAATGTCATTTTTTATAATATCGTGTTATCGCTTTTAATCGCGTTCCTCAGATCAAGACTATCCGCGATATTTACTAGGCGTTTACATGGCAGGCTTACATAATTTTGTTTATGCAATTGCTAGAAGCAATCTTAACACTACCCTTCAAGCTTGCTACAGAAAACGATAATTGTATCTGTTTTCCATTCATCCTCTCATGTCTCCACGCCGGTTATAGCAGTTTTTCTTGGAAATCGTGATTACTATTCAGATAAAACTCAGATGAGACGACAGCCGTACGATGCTTTATAATACGATATATGCTTTCTTTTACCATGTACCCTTTATGCATCCACCTTTTGTTGTTCTAAATATTTGTAACGTTGTCAACCTGAGAATTCTCTGAATTTGGGATCCAAAACGCTTAATGAGGGGGACTTTATATTGAATAATTTGTTGACTCTATGAAACTTTATTTCGTGTTGCGTTCATTCTGCATATGGTGTAGCGGTGGAATTTTCGAATTGTTTCTGTTGACAATTTGCTTTGTATTCTTTAATTTCCACAATTTCCGCCATACCGGGTTCTCTCATAGCACGTAAACATGGAATTTTGTAAACATCCACCGCATGTAGCTGGAGTAAGTCGTCTCTGTTATTTCTTTAAAAAATTGTATCATTCTGTCAACTTCAAACACCGGTGAATTTAATTTCCGACTAATTTGATCCGTAACATTTTAAATATAAGGCAGTGCAATGTTTTTCCAAAAAAATTCTTTGTATTTTATTTTTCTTCATTTTTTTCTTTGAATTTTTGAAATTTATCGATTTTATTGCTTTTTTTTTATATCAATTTTTTATTTACATTTATAATTTCTTCCTCAATTTTACTTTTATCACACATTTTTTTAGCGCTCCTTAACAATATTCCAAACACATGATATTTAAGGCTCAGGCATTGATGCGATTCTTTATGAAAATATTTGTCAGCGTGAGTAGGTTTGTGAAACACTGAAGTGCTTATACTTCCACTAGTGAAAAAACCCAGAATTGCTCTATTCCCGTCCTCTTCTATGGCGAGTTTTATATTTTGGTGAAATTTTTCAGATCTGTGAAGAAATCTATTTTTTTCTTTTTCTTTTCCATTTTGTTAAACTACAAACGCGTCGTCTATATATCGCATTCATCTTCGGTGACCACTTATTGACAATTTTCTTTTATAACTCGTTCGTAAAAATATTCTCAAAAATTGGCATTAGGCGCAAAACCCATTGCCATGCCGTCTCCTTGCTTGTAAACCTTGCCCGTTAAATTTAAACACATTCATGTACCATAGTTAGCCACCAAATCTTGTTCAGCATTCCTTTAAAAAGTTTCCTGAAACACAATGTCAAGGAGATAGGGCGTAAAGAGGAATTTTTCTTAGGAAAAGGAATGATGATGAAAGAGTTCGAGGAAAGGGGAGTGATACTTCTGGACAAGAAGGAGTTAAAGAACTCAAAGAGGAACAAAAGAGACTGCTCAGGCAGATTTTTAAGGAAAATATAAGGAATGCCGTCTAGACTTGGTGTAGGGTTGTTAATAGTTTAGAAGAACAGATTTTAATTCGTTGATATTGAAACTCGGATGTAAGAAGGTGAGGAGAAAAACAATTGTCTTAGCATGTTGTTTAATTAGAGATATGTCAGTGACTTACTTGTCTACCTTCTACATCAGAGAACATGTGGCTACTTCGTACAGAGTGAAAATCGACATAAGCGACGGTATTAAACCCTTTTGTAGCAGTTACCACTCATCTGGCGATGTGCAAAGTTGCTGCTTGCTCTTGCTTTAGTTTTATTTTGCGCAATTAAACGGGCTCTCATTTCGAGTGTTGCCTACCTTGACGATCCCGAAAAATTAAAAACAAACAATGTTCACAGGATATTTCTGAACAGCTCTGATGGTTCTTTCTATGTGGTTTTGTGTTTTTCACTGTGTGGACGAAATATCTTATAATAAATGAAAGCGTAATATGATAGTTTGGTTACATAGCGAATAATATAAACTTGATGAAAAAAATCATTATAGAAACAGGAAAACGATTATATTATAGAGTAAGATGTTCAACACGATGGAAAGTGAAGGTATTAATTGGATACAGCACGTCTGAAGCATTTTATCTAGCACCGAATCAAGATAAATGGAGAAAATGCAAAAGAAACATGATGTCATTACATCTTTATGTAAGATTAGGGACTTACTTGAATATTGTCAAATTGGTATTAAAACTTGTTGCGAGGTCGTTAGTGAACACTCGAGAGGCTTTGTACTACTGCTGGAGGCATAAAGAAGAGTGCAGGTGCGATATAATGTTAACTCGTCCATTTTAAAAACAAAAGTCGGGCCTGATGCTTCCTCAATTGTCCATAACGCCTCATCAGAATCTACTTCGTCACTAATCGTTAAATAGGAATTAACATTTTTTGTTTTTTTGAGTTTACCGCTGGCTTTGATACCAACTACTTAAATGTATTATGCTAGGAAATTAGATTGTGAGACGATAGAAGATGGAAAGAACAAAGGATTGAAGTAAGGGAATTATTGATGGCGATGGGAAGGGAAAGATAAAGGAAGCACTGTAAGCAGTCGGAAGACCAGAAGCTAAATTTTTTGAATAAAAAAGGGAACGTTCGTTAATAAGAGTCGAACATTCGAAGAAAACATGGTTTATGTCGCATAGAAGGAGCTAAAGAGAAACGAAAGCGAGAAGCGGGGAGAAGAGAATGATTATTTCTTAATCTGATTAAGGAGACAGTAGTAGAACGATGACTGAACGGAATGAAGAGAAACTTAGGCCGAGGACTGACTGCCGGCTGTATGAGAGGATAGTGTGAATCGGGATTAGAGAATAAGGAAGGGTATCTATTCAGCCAAAGTCTGGAATGATTGATTGAGAAAGGAGGATTAAGTCGGAAGCTGGAAAATGGCTAGAAAAGGGACCACGGAGGGCGGCCCAGACAGAAAATCTGAATGACTGGGAATCCAAAGTCTATAAGAATAGAACGATATGATAGTAAGTTGGAGGTAGAGAACGAATCGATAGAATAATACTATTAGAGGAATGAGTAGGAGGAGAAGAAATTGCTCGAAGGACGCTTTTCGAATCGGGAATAATGAGAAAATTTAAAGATTCTGCTAGTTGTAGAAATGAAGAATATTGCACGAAGCATGGAAACACCCTCAGTTGTGAAGATAGAGCAAAAGGAAGGGAGCCTGAAGGATTCAAAATGATGAAGAGAAGGGGAGGCAAACGTCCACCCATACCCGCCTATAATTTTGGTATCATCGGTAAAATATAGTACATGAGAAGGAAATGAGAATTCTAGTGTACGGAGAAATTCAACTTTTTTTTTGGCCAAATTCAACTTTAATTACCTTTCGAGAAGTGGAGTTAGCACGAGAAGGAAGCAGAGAGAAATTGATTGGCCACCATATGCCAATGAAATTGTGATAGAAGATTATTGGAAAAAATAAATGGAAAAAACTCAAAAATCCGTGCAGCTATGTGAGAGAGGATCAGAATTTTATCAGGAACAAAACGCTAGCGTTCTTAATGTGAAGATAGGAGGGAATGAGGTTGGAAGTGGAGAGAGGGAGAAGTTTAATTAGGAAATGATATCCAAGCAGAGATCAGCGAATATAATTAATTAACCAAAAAATAAATGAACTGGGTCTTAAATTTAACACTACTAAAACACAAGCCCTATTAATAAGCAAGAAACGTGATAAATTAATCATCAAAGATCACCTTGAAAAAAACTTAGAATAAAATTATCATTCTAAATGAAATGAAATATCTCGGTTTAATAGTAGATAGTAATTTAAATGTTCGTAAACTTTTCTTAAACACGTAGAATTCATAATAGATAAAGTCAAAAAGTTTTACATTACACTAAAATCATTGTACTCTAATATTTTTGGAATACGCTTTAGCCAGACGACGAGGGGGGATACATTGTACCTCAGAGAAAGGCAAAGTTTTAGCAACTAAGGATGATATCCCCACCCGCCTTATTACCATTCAAAAAACACTATCTACTAGCCTATGCGCAATTGAGATAAGTTTACACGGTTCGAACTTAGTTAAATGGCTCCAAGAATGAAAGTTGATTGTGAGTGACTCTTGAAAAAATATGACAGATCTTTGTATGTATAAGCAATAACAGAAAAATTACATAAAATTAGGATTGAACAATTTCATGGAAATCGGAACATTATATAAACAAATAAAGATTTAAATAACTCTACTATTCTCACTCGATTGCGAGTATGAGATTATCCTCTAATTCATAGAAGAATTAGAAGCTAGAGATAGTAGCGCAACTGGGAAGCACGTAAACCGGCGCCCAACCTAGCTTCTGTGCTGCTGACCAACGTGAGAAAGGATATCAGGAGCGAGGCGAAGACTGTTCGCCGGCTGAATATTCATGCGACGTTATCGCACACGCTCTACTACATTTGAGACTATAATAACTTGTTATAGCGCTATAAATGCAAAGCCTAAGTGTGTGTTTCTGTTTACTAACTAGCGCGCATATACTGTCATCGCCTGGGATCGAACCCGAGACTTCCGAAGTGGGAGCCAAGCGCTCTAGCCACTAGACCATCGCGATGACCAAATTTAAATTACTAACGAATTACATAGAGATATTAGATGAACCCGTTAATGAATACAGACTATCACAGCCCAGGGATCAGTAGAGACTTTAAGGGTGGTAGAAAATAAAAAACTCACAATCACGTCAAAAAACGATAAGCGCAATTTAAGGATTAATCGTAATTATTAATTTTTGAGACAGTGTAGAAATTTGCAAATAATCACAAATACGGTGATTTGGAGATGTAATGATTTTAATCGTAACGATGGGCAAGTACGAAGGAACACTTTAGCTCAGAAAGCCAATATATGACATCGGAGCAAACACGACTTCTCATGTTCACAAAATGTTAAAATGTCGAACAAATTGGTATTGCGGTAATTTAGCAACGGACAGATTTTGCTGGGAAAAGTAAATCTAGCTGAAAGAAGATGCAAAAATTATTAGATACAAGACAACTGTAAGGTCATTCCACCAAGAAGTCGAAATTAAAAGTTAACAATCGCACTAGGACTTTTTTTTGGATGCAATAATCGGTTTCAGTTACTGGTCAATTAATCAAATTTAAGCAAGAAATTATTGGCAGCTGGACTATAAATATTGTCAAATTGCCGTTGACAAATAATATAATTATTCATAGTGATTGCATTATTTCCCATCAACCATTTGGATTTACGCCAAAAAATATATGACAGATTATCTGTATTAAAAAAAAAAAAAAAAAATAGTAGGAAAGACTTTAAACGGTATTATAAACCTTCTGGCGTTGAACATGCAATGAGAAAAATTGGCTCGGATGACTGACCTCTTTCAAAAAGAGTGAACTGAATTGATTTATATCTCTTGCTGTACATAAGAAGAAGTCATGAAATCAACGCGAGAACTGAAATGCAATAAAAATAATGCCGTACATATTTAAGATCGGGAAAATACGTTTTCTCATTATCATCGGATACAGTTAATGGAAAAATCCCACGACTATAATGTTTCTAGTCACTTTTTTGAAACACATCAGGGCTCTGGCGGCACGAAGTATACACATCAGAATTGCTGATCAATTTTCTAGGCAGTTTTAGCCTATAACCGCCGTTATTTAATGTCTATGGCGTTTGTCAAAAAAAAAAAGCAAAAAAAACAACGACCAACTAGCAGAGCAGTGTTTTGTAATAATATAAGAGAAACTAATAATTAAAAGTGTCCATCATGATACCCCAGGCTCTCTAGAAGAGGAAGTTATAGAAATTTGTAGAAAAATAATTGGAAATTTGCTCGGAGAAGTTAATTTATGCAATTGATATTTATTTTTAACCCGCATCTATCTTAAAAAGGTATTTTTAAATTCTAACTAAACATACCTTCCGCTCTAAGACTGCGTATCTGAGTCTCCAATGGTCTGAAAGCATTCAGCGGCAGGTGTTCGAAATAGTTTCTGCTGACGTCTAATAAGCGAAGTTTCTTTAACGGTCTGAAGACGTCAGCCGACGCTATAGTCGAGATAAGATTTCCGAGTAAGTGTAATTCGGCCAGATTGTGTAGGTTGGCGAACGTATCCCGATCTAGGTGCTCAATACGGTTATAGGACAGATCGAGTATCTGTAACGATTTCAAGTCGGCGTCGAATTCGGCCAGTTGCCATATTCTGTTTCGGGTCAGGTTCAGCAAGCGTAACTGCGACAGACCCTTCAGATTGCCACGCGCCAGCCACTCTAGCACGTTAGCGCTCACGTCCAGCGTAAGCAAATTCGGTAGGTAACGGAAGGCGCTGGGCGCTATCTGAGTGATTCGATTGCGCGAAATATACAGATTCATCAGGTTCCGGAACGGTTCAAAGTCAGCCGTTTCGAGTACGGTTAGGTTCGTTTCGGTGATGTGCAGCTCTTCCAGCGACGGATAGTCGAGCTTCGAAACGGCGTTACCGGTTGCCGTTAATAAACCGACCAACGGATTATCGGTGAAGTTTAACAGTTTGAGATTCGGCAAATTTCGACCGGATATCGAAATGGACGGAATGCGATCGAACCGGTTCCCGGCCAAGTTGAGCAATTTCAGAGAGGATGACGAGTGTCGGAAAAAATTTTCAGGTAACCGATCTAGACGATTGTAGGCCAGATTGACCGACGAAAGGTGTGGCAGTTGATTGGTGACGTTCGTGTCGGCGAAACCGCTCAGCGAATCTATAAGATTGCCGGATAGATCGAGTTCGGTCAGGTGCGGCCACTGTTTGGTCAGTTTTGAGAAATCGATACGCGTAATACGATTGCCCGGAATGGAAAACGACTTTACCGAGTTGCGCCCGGACAGCGAGCTGTACGGTAGCTCGGCGAACCGGTTCGAATCCAGTCGAATTTCCCGCAGCGAACTCAGCGACCGAAAAACGCCGGCCGGTAGCTCGGTTAGACGGTTTCCGCGCAACGTTAACACCGTCAGACGGGAATTCGACAGGAACGCGTTCTCCGACAGTCTGTCGATTTCCGCGTAATCGAGGTACAGTTCGCGAACGCTCGGAACATTTTTCAGCGTGGTCGAGTCCAGTGCGGACATGTTGTTCCGGCACAGATTTAGAACTTGCAAACCGTTCGCTTCAATTTTCGCGACGCTGCTCGGTTCCAGCTGATTGTGGTCTAGCGAGACGTGTTGCAACTTCACCAGCGACTGAAAGGCGCCCTCTTCGATTGTACTGGTCGAACAGTTGCGCAATTTCAACCGTTCCAACGATAAGCCGCCGCGGAACATGTTCCGGTGCAGCACCAGCAGTTTGTTGTCCGACAAGTCGAGCAGTCGCAGCTTTTTCAGTGCCGCGAAAGCGTCCGATTCGATCGTGTGTATGTTGTTCGAGGCCAGATAGAGCTCCTGCAAGTTGACCAGGTCGACGAAAGTAGTCTTGGCTATGTAGCGCAACTGATTGAAGTTCAGATCGAGCAGCGAGAGCGCTCGCATGGTTCGGAATGTGCCGTTCTCGACCGACGATATACTGTTCCCGGTCAGGTAGATCCGCTGAACCGCTACCAAGTCGCCGAAAAACGCTCCGTCCAGCCTGGTCAGTTTGTTACGACCGAGACGCATTATCTGAACGTTCGACTGACCCTTCAGCGATCGATTGTGCAGCCACGTTATCCCGTTCGAGTCCAGCTGAATCGACAGCAACGACGAACTATCGTGCCGGAACACGTCGCCGAATTTAACGAGCCGGTTACCTTGCAGGTTGATATGTTGCAGATTTACCATGGTGCTGAAGGCGCCCGGCTCGATGTCGTCGATCCGGTTATTCTGCAAGTGTAACTCGGACAGATTCGTCAGCGGACGGAACGTGTTCTTGCTGACGGACGGTATCTTGTTGTCGTGCAGGCGCAACTCCTTCAAGCCGGTCATGTTCGCGAAAGCTTCTTCGTCGATCTGTCGCAACTCGTTATTGTCCAGATCGAGCGTGAACAGTTCGCGACAAGACGCGAACAGACCGGCCGGTAACGATTCGAGAAAGTTCTCGCTCAAGTGTAGCCGATATAACGTTTTCAGCGGAGCAAACGCGCGTGCTTCTATTCGACGGACCGCGTTCTGCTGCAGGTAGATGACGCGTATGGCTGCCGAATTGACGAACGCTTCGTCCGTCACGTCCAGAATGTTGTTCTCGGATAGGAACAGTTCGGTCAACTCGGCCAGATTCGAGAATACCGAGTCGATGTAGTGCACGTGGTTGTGACTGATGTCGATAGTCTTCAATTTCACGTTGGTGCGAAACGTCATGTCGTCCAGAAAAACGATTTTATTATGACTCAGGTCGATGCTCTCCAGTTCCTGCAGCGAGACGAACGCGTCGCGATGGATGCCTTCGATCGCGTTATAGTAGAGCGACAGCGTTCGGACGAACGGCAGCGGCCTGAAGGCGTCCTCGGAAACGGAAACGAAATTGTTCGAGCTCAGATCTAGATGCTGCAAACTCTTCACGGACGAATAGCCGTCGTCCGGAATGTAGCTGATCTCGTTCCAGGCCAGTTTGATGTCCTTCAGTCGGTCCAGACGTTTGATCGCGACAAACGGAAAGTTCTTCAGCTTATTGTCGGACAGGTCGATCTGCGTCAGACTGTCCTCCAGACCGGCCAGCGCGTATTCCGCTATCCGATTGACCGCGTTGCCCTTCAGGTTGATTTCGGTCAGCTTCAAACCGTAGAAACAGTAATTCGGCAAATGTTCGATCTGATTCGTTTCGAAGGTCACCGATTGTAACCGGATCAGCGGGGTTAACGTTTTACGCGGCACTTCGGTCAGTTTAGCTCCGACTATCGACAGCGATTCTACCGACGTACGCAAGTTGGCGAACGTGCTTTCGGCCAGCTGGCTCAAATTCGACTGCGTTATCTTCAGCTGATTGACGAGCGTATCGGTCGGGAACAGTGCCGTCTCCAACGACGTTACCTTTTTATCGAGATCGTAGACGCTGACCGATTTGATCGGGATACCGTTGAACGCGGACACGACTCGACGTAGCCGCACCAAATCGATGCCCGGACACTCCAGATAAACTTCATCTTGGAACACGTAACAAGAGCAGCTGTTGTCGCTTATGGTCGGACAAGCGATCTCGATGGCGAACCGTTCCGGTGCCAGAATGAACAGCAGTAGAAGTAGCGTGGACAAGATGAACGTGCGATGCCGCAATAACGATACACAACGATACCAATCATCGGCAGTCCGATTCCTCATCGCACCCCCATGTCAGTTTAGTATCTTTGATATTCGCCCCGACGATGGCAGCGAAAGCGACCTATTAAGAGAAAAAACGAATTAGTCATTTCGATATCTTTCCGTGTGTATGTTGTTATCATATATATATATAGAGAGAGAGAGAAACCGGAAACGAATTTTTATAAATAAAGGCATCTGTACGCGTGATAAGCCGCATAGACAGAACTTTGCAACACGTTTTTAAGTATTACGGTGTCGTTTCTTTTAACGACTTTTGTAAATGCGAAAAAATGGCGATTTAGTTGATTTACTTGAGAAAAAAAAACCTGTTTTAAAAATTGCCGAAATAGCTGAGGTTGTTCGCTAAAAATCTTAAAAACAAAGTTTAATAAATACCGCGGTGATTACTAATGCGTCGCCTTTAATTATCAAAATTTTAAGCAATACAGAACAAATGAGGGATCTCTCGGGTGACATTGACCGTTTTAATTCTATTAATTTTTAATTACACGATTAAGTGCGATTTAAACACATACAAAAGAAGAGCGAAAAATAATTTTTTCACCCATCTTCGCTACGATGTGAAAGGACGTTTCGAGACTGCTTTCAGAAATAAAATTAATTATAAAATGTTTCGGCAAAAGCAAAACCTTGTTTGCCCTTCAAATATCGCTACTGACAAGTCTGACACTTGGTTAGGGAGGATTAGGGTAAAACCTGCTCCTTTGGTTTTTGTTATATATTTTCGGCACTATTTAATTACTAAATAATACTGTATAGACGTTAAAAGAAGCACAATTTGTTATAATGAAAACATAGACTCGGTGCTTTCTAGCACCATCGCAGTCAGGCTGGAACTGGTCGGCGTATAAGAAAATGTTTTTTTATTACGACAAATTACGTTATTTACTGTATCCGTGACGTAATTACGTCCAAGTCGGTAAACTGTATAATTCACAATTATCATTGGTTGTATGCAGCCAGAGTCGTGCGTATGAAACTTCACGGAATTTTATGATAGTTGGTAAAACAATTTTAACCGAACTCTTTATTACGTCTTGTCAAGTGTATCATTAGACTTGCTTCATTTAAGGTGGAGTTCAAATTCACATTCCCTACCTTTGATACCTCCATCTAAAGGCAAGAAGGTAGCCTATTGCTTTCGTAATTATTACTCACAGTAACAGTGTTTCCTTCCAGTCGCTGCAGTTTTCATTTTAAAATGTTTCACTGCATTCTCGGTTGCATTATTTTCTTTGAAATTCTTTTTCGTAACCTTTCAAAGAAAAATACGAATAGTATAAAAAGCAAAATATATATATATACACATGTACATATGTATATATATATATATGTATTTTTTTAACCGAATAATATACGTAAATTCTGTTCAAAAAGTAGCTGCTACTATTTTAATAACGCTAATGGTTTTTTCGTGATTAAAGAACATTATTCGTTAGCGATCATGTAGTCGGCGTCGAGGGCTCGTACACCGTTCTTTTCATAACTTTAATAACGACTAATTGCAGCACTATTCGCAAAGATGTTGAATTTTTTATTCGAATCGAAATTTACAGCATAATAGCGCTAAGTCGGTTAAAATTGAAGCTATTTTCAAAGACACTTTATCACGATACCTTTTGATATTCGTTAATTATTATCGTTTCTTTTTAATCTTCTTCTTCTGTGCCCATTTTATCGGCTTATTTAAAATAAATCGACTATTCGGTTTTTTTCACCGTCTAATAAAATCTCAGGTTGTAATTTTAAATCGCTTTTTTTCAGGATATTCATTAAAATTGGACAGATTTTTTAAAAAATGATGATTTACACTTTTAGTAAAATGTTAAAAACAAAAGTTTAATGGAGGAATTTGTCTAGCACAGCAGAGAAAATTAGTAGGAAAAAATTTTAAGTTTCAGTTTACTATTGCGTATATAGTAATGTGGAAATAAATTAATTATTGCTTCCGTCATGCTTATCGATTTCAGACTTTGTTTGCATTAAAAATCAGAATATAAAAACAAAAAAATAGCAAGGGGGTATAAATTTAGATAAATTTACAGGCTGAATTCGTTTTTAGTTTTTATTGGGTGTATTCTTTATATGATATGGGTTATGCCCGAAAACATTTCTTTAAGTTGAGGTATTTATTTTAATTTTGTTAAAGTAAATTAATTTGTATTTATTTATTGCTTGTTATTAGGGAATTTATTTATTTTATATTTACTAAGGAGGTACGTTCACCTAGAGTGGTGGTAGTAAAAATTTGTTTTCAGGGGGGAGTTTTAAAATTTTCTTTCTACATTTTAAATTTGAGAAGAATTAACGAAGATAATTAACCACTTTTAGCCCTTGATTATATGTTTATATAATGTACATTTTTTAACGTCCGAAAATGTCGTGTTTTGATAATTCCCTGTTAAAAAGGTTTACAAAATTCCTGGAGGCATATCATCAAAATTTCTTGCATGATCCACTACTCTGCTCATCGACGTAAGTAACACAGTAAGCAGTGTATTAAATAATACGATAAACAATAAGATAAGCGACAAGACGCTGTGAATTAGCACGGCGACTATTGATACAAGTCTTTTTCGAAGACACTTAAATATCTATCAAACTATATGATTTACTTTTTTCATCTCCGTTTTTCTTTAAACGTAGGACTGTGCTAGGAAACGTTGCTTCAAATTGAGGTATTTATTTCAATTTATTCAAGTAAATTAATTTATATTTATTTATTGCTTGCTATTGAAGTATATATTTATTTTATTTACTTTCGCTTTCTATTAAGAAAACACACTTTATACTTTAGTAAGTATAAATATTTAATTATATGCGAGAAAGAGAATTCGGTTTTGTTTGCATTTTAAAAAAACGATGAATATGAGAAAAAGTACATTCTATATCGAAATGTCTTATAAAAAGTTCTAATATTTTTATACAGTGCGAAGCTAAATCGTTAAAAATATTTGTTAACTTTTTTTAATGAAAAAAGTGCCTTTGATATATAAATCGAAAATGAAAGAAAATAAGGTCTATGACCAATTTTATTATGCTATTTTGAAGTACAATTTATGACACTATGTTTTGAATGAAAATTGTTATCGAATTTTTGATCGGGAAACAAACAGACGATAAAAGACATTAGCGCAACACCAAAACAGAAAAAAAAAAAAAATGAAAATAATAAATTACAATATTTTTGGAAATGAAATGAAAATTTACAAATGAGATAAAATTAATGAACGAAACGCAGAATCTAAGGGAGGAATCAAATACGGACGTAAAAAGGTATTTTAGATAATTTATAATACAAAAAGTATATAGAAATGAAAAATTTAAAATAATAAAAATACGCGGTGGAATGCATGACTTAGAAATTATTAGGTCACGAAGAAACTAACAGGGCTAAAAAAGGAAACTAAATTGATCAAACAAAATTCTCAAAGCTTCCGATAGTAGCAAAATCATTATATATCTAAAGTAAAGGAAATAGTTGAAAAGGAAGCTTGGAAAGGACTAGTTGAAAATTCTATTGCATGCAGTAAGCGCAATATAATAATAATCATGGAAAGTAAGAAAAAAACCAAATTTTCCTTCCTTAACGAATATAAATAAACGAACAAGTGTAATAAATGAGAAAATGTGAATTGGTACGCTAAAAATTATTTCCAAAATACAGGGGGGGGGACATTGAAATTGAAAGTTATAAATTAAATTCTATAATTCAGAAATTAGAAAAGAAAAAAGCTTTAAAGTATCTAATAAAATGATTAAAATTGTAAATAAAAATGATCCTTACTAAACTACAATTTACAAAAAATATTTGAAACTAAGGGAATTTACACACACTTCTGGGAAATATCGAAAATTAAATTAATAAACAAACCTTAAAAAAAAAATCGCATATTCTAATTTGTACAGACCTATAAAACTGAACTTTACAAAAAGGTCATGAAAAAATTATACGATCCAAATTAAAAAGGAAATTTTAAACCAATTTGGGCGCGTAAAAAAGTGTCCACTCAATTGATAATTGAAACATACAGAAATATTATCCTTTGAAAAGTACGAAATAATTTTACTACCGAGCTTCGATATAAGCGGAGAGCATTTAATAGTATAAAATGGCCATCTCCATAAAAAAAAGCGAGTAATGTTTAATCGGGCCTAATAAATATAATTAAAAGCTTTTTAAACAACAGAATAATAGAATTTTATAACAATAAACAGCGTATAATAAATAATTTTCGGATAGAACTGTGTTTTTAAAAGATATTCATTCGCTTAACGTTTCGACTTATCTGATGACGGCCAGTGTAAGCTGATCGAAACGTTAAGCGAATAAATATCTTTTAGAAACACAGTTCTATTCGAAAATTATTTATTACAAGTATTCATTGTAAAAGCTTTAAATATTTAATAAACAGCGTATATAGGAAGCAATAATTACAGCTGACGTGTTGCAAGAATCAGCGGTCTCCATTCCTCTATTTATGGATATAGTCTGAGAAACTCCTCCGCCCCTTTGGAAGGGTGGGGGGAGACTCCTACTGATGCGATTGGGTTGAAATGGCCAGTAGCCTCCTGTCTCTGGAAGAGGAATGTAAGGTAAGTGAGGTTAAGTTTCTTGTTTGCATACTCTCTTTTATCCCCCCCCCCACACACACACACACATACACACTCTTGTTCAAGGAGGAGTCTGTGAGACTCTGCCCCCTGAAGACTACATATATCTGTATGAAATGCAAAAAAAGCCATGTCTGCAGTGCAGGCAGATAATTTGCAAGGACTGCCTTGCCAAGTGATATTCCTTTCATAATTCTGTGTTCGAAAGAAATTTTGATTTTTATTTTCTCACTCTGAGAGTTTCTCATTCATTTTATAAAACTTTGCTATTTGAATTTTTCAAATTGAAATTTACTAATTACTTATTTACACTTATTGGTTGAAACTTATTTCTAATTTTGAAATGCATATTTCGAAATTTGATTCCTTATATTTTTAAAATTTAATTCAGGGTCCAAGATGGTGCTGTGCACTTTGCGATATTTCATAGAAGGGTATTTAGCTAAATACTTAGTTATCAAAAGTATTTTACCAGGATTTGAATTCAATGGCGTAATAGTTCCTGCGCTAAATAAAAAAACTACTTATTATTTGTAATCTAATAAAATGTTTTATTCAGTTAGATTGTCGTTTTCCTCATTCCCACATCATCACGTATGGGAATCAGTGAGGTACTAGGAAGAACTGTGTAAAATTAGCTATGGGAGTTTGACAGACTCTGTCCCATCCTTCACCATCAAACTACTGTCCATAAGCAGTGGGTTAATTTGCAGCGTCAACTGGCAGGAGATACTTTCTGCTTACGAACAGAAATTTAAAACTCCTGGCTACCTTATGCGCATGCTTCGAAGCTACCTCAAGGACCGTGTGCTAATATATCAGTCGCAATCAGGCTTGAAATACAAAAGCGTAACTGCCGGCGCCGCGCAAGGCTCCATCTTAGGACCAGACCTTTGGAATGTAAGCTATGATGAAATACTACGCCTGCAGCTTCCAGACGACTCATACCTAATAGGTTACGCAGATGATATAGCAGCAGTCATCACGGCCAGGGATACCATTGCAGCTCAGCAGAAACTAACGCGAGTGATGCTGAAAACGCAGGAATGGCTGGAAAACCACGGACTCGGTCTAGCAGTTGAAAAAACGGAGCTCCTCCTAATTACGAGCAAGCGCACCCAAATCGGTGTCGATTTCAACATCGGGCATACGCCAGTCAAGACGAAGAGAGCGGTTAAGTACCTGGGAATACATATCGACCCACAGCTCTCTTATAAAGTACAAATTCAACACGCAGCAGACAGAGCGAGCAAACAAGTATCAATGCTGAGTCGATTAATGGCAAATGTAGACGGCCCAACTTCCAGCAAGCGGCGACTGATGATGACAGCATGCACTTCGGCACTCTTATACGGTTCTGAGATATGGGCTGACTCCCTAAGTGTGCAACAAAAAAGGAAACCTCTTGCAGTAGTGCAGAGGACCGCGGCAATCCGTGTAGTTTCGGCTTACCGAACAGTGTCTGAAGCGGCCGTGTTGGTAGTGAGTGGCACACCACCAATCGATCTATTGGCCAAGGAAAGGAAACGCATGTGGGAGGCCAAGAAATTAGATCAACTTGACATCAATCGCTTTGCAGCGATCCGTCAGCTAACCATCTACAGCTGGCAACAACGATGGAATGAAGAAGTCGTTGGCAGATGGACTGCGCAGCTGATCCCAAATATAGAAGTGTGGATAAATAGGAAGCTGGGTGAGGTTAACTTCTACCTTACCCAGTTTCTCACAGCGCACGGCTACTTCAGAGCATATTTGAAGAGATTTGGAAAAGCGGAGCGCCCGAATTGCATCTACTGTGACTTCTATAATGACGATCCGGAGCACACATTCTTCCACTGTCCCCATTGGACACGCCAGAGACTAGAGCTCGAAATAAAAGTAGGCATTCTCACTAAATACAACATCATAGAGAGAATGCTAAGCAGTGAGGAAACATGGTCACTGATTGCACACCATATAGAATCCTTGCTGCGACAGAAAAAGCGCGACCTGGACGCAGGTACTGATAACAGAGCCAATGTAAACTAATACGAAGGAGGGTCGCCCTGAAGTAATGCGAGAGCGGTTTCCAGGGCGACATAAAGAATCCTCCTTGATCGGAGTTGGGTTTTTAGTGGGGACACCACACAGAGGGGCACGACGGTGCCTCTATCGTCCGAAAGGATTTTCCCAACTTCAGCGCAAAAAAAAAAAAAAAAAAAAAATTTGCAAAATAGCTACGATGAAGATAAAGTAATATAAAAGTTTTCAGGGCCATAATTCAGTTTTAGGTAGCAACCATTGGCAAGTCTGCCGAAATTCTAACACGGTATTATCGGTTTCATTTTTGTCAACGTGTCAAAAAATCGATTCCTTCAAGTTTAACGATGGACAATGTAAAGATCGTGTGACAATTGCGTCACTTATACAACGTTTTTGTAAAATTCAAGTACATTTTATAGAATAGGAGAAAAGTAAAAATATAAGTAAATGAACATTGAAATTTGTACGGTTATTGTGTTTTTTATGTATTTTTTACAAAAAAAATTGTAGATTCGCGAAAGTGATGTAGAAATGTTTTGAATTTTCTTCGACAATTTGATGCGAGAAGAAATTAAGAACGGGCATTTAAGGCGAATATTTCATATTTATAAATATAAAGCATGATGTGTGTTATAGGATATTAAACTTTTTCCTGCTTATGAAATACTCTGAAACAAGATGGAACAGTTGATGAAAGATGCTGCTGAAATTGTTGATTTATTTGAGGAAAAGTTAATAAAGTCCGCAAGCGAAGAAGCGTGAGGAAATTCAGAAGGCGAGAGAAGCTCAACGGTTTTAAAAGTTTTACAAGTGTACGTAAGTGTCATACGCGAGTTAACCGAAGCGACGGAATGTGAAGATTTAATTAATTTCACGCTATTTTAAGCGAAACATCGGAAGAATTTTCATTAAGAAGAAGAAATTCTTTGAACTTATTACGTTTTGCATCCGCCCTATTCAACAAGTCATCGCTTGTGTGTGCAGGTACCATCTCGTTTCTCCGACCGGAGCACAACGACTATTTACAAACATCGTTCGGCAATTCAGTTATGTTATTGTTAAATTTTTGATTAGTTCCAGCTGAGCTGTGAACTTTTTAAATACTTCAGCACCCCGACTTCGAGAAAGCGACTTTTGCCGGTGAAAAACCGACTTGAATATGTGTTATCAAAATTTCCTTTTACGGGAAAACTGTTACGGTTACGCGCGAGCCTTCTTTTAATAAGTTATAAAATCATTATTCATAATTCGTTTCTTATATTTGAATTTTATTATTATCTTACCAAGCCTACACAATTAGCAGAGCGTTGTTTAGGAAAGAGCCTATTAATCGGTTTAAAAAGATAGATAACGGGTCGCGAGTATGAGAACTGTAACTTTTACTAAGGTTCATAGCAACCTCTTCGTTCCGGTAATATTCACGAAATTAAGTTATAAGTTGCGGAATTTATTTTCAAATGATATGCGAAATTCAACGTTTCGTTTTCTTTCCTAAATTTTACCTCCGAAATAAATAACAAAGAAATAATTTTAAAATACTTCCTAACGTTAAATATGCAAATATTAAAAATAGAAATCTGAACGCGCTTCGAGGAGGCAGGTACATCAAAGAGTATCGTTCAGTTTAGTAAAGAAATTAAATAAATGTAGGTCGGCGAACTGTACAATTAATTATCATCTGGTCGAAAGGAATGTAAAATTTTCGCCCAGGTTCT
The DNA here is from genome assembly GCA_039619475.1 of Icerya purchasi. Taxonomy (NCBI): domain Eukaryota; kingdom Metazoa; phylum Arthropoda; class Insecta; order Hemiptera; family Monophlebidae; genus Icerya; species Icerya purchasi. The sequence goes on along the minus strand of CM077115.1, from coordinate 289,812,444 downwards.
TTGTGAAGCCTTAAGCTTCGAAACACATCGGAAATGAGTACTAACTTGTAACGTTTCTAAATCGAAAGCGTTTACTACTCTCTCGATCAGGCTAAATTAAATTTATATGCGTAAAAAATGCAAGGAGAAAAAAAACTCGATTGATTTATATAATGTAAGTGATTAAAAAGTCGTTAGCTGTGGAAGTCATTTTTCGCGCTCGTTGATTTGTAAATTGCCGTGTTTCAATATACATCACTACATATTCATGAGGATAGAAATTTTTCTATAGTGAACGGAAGTGCCTCGTCTACGATTAAATGTAGAAACATTATTTTTTAGCTTATCTATCGCTCCTATGTCGGTTCTTCAATTTTTAAAATCCCCTCGTACTTAAACTTCACTTCGCAATACGACCTTTCCATAGAATCTATTTTTATCGTCTGAACTTGCTTTCCTCCTGTCCGGTTTTCAATTCACTAACGATTGAAATTCCTTATGGTGCAATTATTAGAATTGTCCAGCCTTCTAATCTTCCTTTGTCATTAGCCTCTTCCAGTCCAGAAGTATCATTCATTCTTCTCTTTTAGTCTGGAACCCTATTAGACTGGTCTTTCGTCGATTGCCTCTGGGCTCTTATCTTAGTCCAACTCTGATCAACATCTATCTTTCATAAAACTGATCCTATTTCGTTAAATTATTTTTCCCTTTTCGTTTTCTTCCCTTTTTTTGACCGTCGACGACACTCTCGTTTACTCCACTTATCGTAGCATCTCGATAGTTAACTTTCATCTTTAAAACTGTAGAAAACATTTTATCTAGTATTAATCTTTTACTATAATGTTTACTCTTCGCCATTTCGATCCTTTTCTTAATTAATTGCTCTAGTCCATTCTCCCTCTTGTTAACTTCTTTCGCTGCTTAAGAGTATTTTTAGATAGCCGTCTTCCGTTTCATAAACACATTAATTAGTCATATACATATCATTGCTCAAAAGGTGCTCAAAAAACATTCTTTTTACATATGGATTGGAAATATTATCGCATTTTGCCTGCATTTCACAAATCTTATATCCATTCGATTCTGGATTATTGCCGTTTGTGTACTATACGGTAACTATTCCAGGTCAGTGCTTTCCAAACTCAATTGCGTCAAAAATACCTATCTTCTCTTTTGTGTTGAAGCTCGGAAATCTTCTTGTATTCCCGCTGTTCAAAACTCGCCTTCCTTCTCTATATATGTAACGTCTTTGTTTAGGTTTTATCGTTTCCTACGTTCGCCTATTTCCGCTTTCTCACTTATTTCTTTTAATCCCTCATCTTATATCTAACTGTTTTGCTCTTCTGCCATATAAAGTACCGATTCTACACCTCTTATCTCTTCCCCGACTCCTTCACTTTTCACCATATAAGCGGTCTGTTCGAATTTCTTTAGAAACTCGTTAATTTTTCTTCAATACGTTAGGAAGCGTCATTCTGCTTCCCAGCCACAAATCCGTTGATCTACATCGTACATCGAAAATATCTTTTCATTTCTTTCCTTACTCATTGAAGTTCGAATAATTTCCATTGCACACTTCGAACAAGAAAGTTGACATTTCAAATTAAAACGAATTTTTAATTTCAAAATTTTTCGTTCTACATTCATATTTGTAATCTGATCTTTAAAAACACTTCGATATATATATATATATATATATAGTATTTATTAAATAATAAAACAAACGAAACATACTTACGATAACCGAAGATACAAAAAGCAATAAATTCTACACATGAAAATAAACGGATCGTTATCGTGTAAATTCGCGTAATTAGTCATGTCATACTGACATAATGCAATTTGGAATATATTGGCTCCGGAAATTCACGCTGAATTCCCATTGCTTTTGCGAACGCGCTATTTCACCTAAACATTTGTTTCTATAAAAACTACGACAGATTCAAACGTTGACCCGCACATACGTAATTTTTTGCCCTTCAACTTTTCCGGTATTGCACATGAGGTCTCTCTCGGTCGTCTGTGGTCCATTCATTTTATCGATCAGCAGTGCATCTTTTTCCGTCTGTCTTATCTCACCGATTAGAACGGATGCATCTGGTACCGGCTGTAATATACTTCCCAAATTTTATTTTGCTTTTTTTATTTATTTATTTTTTTTTTGTTCTGTGACAACCACAACATCGCAAATCATTTCGAAATTCTCAAGCAAAATTTTTCATTGCAAATCTGACCACGTTGTATTCTACCGTCGCATTGGATAACGCGCATTCGACCACATTGAACTACATCTACATACGCAAAAGACTAAGGAGGAATTTTTTATCTACGTACGTTTTCCTCGCTTCTCTTTCCCCGATGATTTATTTCTTTTAATACCGTTCGTTTCGTGCACGTAACGCCACCGTTCAAGTACATGTTGAAAATAATAATGATCCGAAATTCGGGATTCTTTAAAATTTTCTTGCTTCAGCTTTTTTCCTCCACCCACCAGCGCTGTATATACCACGCTCATTCCGAGCAGCATTCTCTATCGATCATGTAGCAGTCCATTGTTTCACACAACTTTTAATCTACGCACAATTAATTTTTCCTTTTCCCTAGTTTTTATTTTTTTTTATAATGGGTTCGTCGAAATAGACATTGGTACAAGAAGAATGATGAGAGGCGGAATCTGATGTTTACGCGATCAGATCCAGAGCATAAAAAAGACCCAAGTGCCGGAATGATTGAAGGCGAGATGTCAAGGAGAGAATAAAAGATGTAAAATAAGCAATTGGAAGACGAATTAATACAAGAGAAGGGTAGAAGGAAGAACGTTCGGATATACTCAAATAAAATGTGATCAGTGTCACCTATACAGTTGTGAGAGGAAGGGTGTAGGGGACAGAGAGGAGAGGGTGCTAAAGAGAAGCGAAATAAAGATGCAGGAAACTGTGCCCAAAGCGTAGGTGACAGATTGCAGAGAGAGAGAGAGAGAGAGAGAGAGAGAGTTGAACGCCGCATGGTGGGTGAATTAAAAAATCAGGGATAAAACGGTAGATTAGGCTGGATAAAGAGATAAAAGGAATCCGGATTTGAGAATGAGGAGAAATACGTGTTCAGCGATAGTTTGGAGTGAGCTGTTGTGGAGAGGAGATTAATATTGTGGGATGAAAAAAACGCCAAGAAATTTACAGGTAGAAGAACGAGCTAGTATATCGGCTGAGTTGTTACCTTCGATTCCAGAGTACCCGGGAATCCACAGTGAGTTTGTTTAGATATAGAACGAGAAAGGAAAATGTTATGGATGAGAGAGCGCATGAGAAGGATTATGTAACCAGCATAGGGATGAAGGAAACGGAGACGAGTTCTGATGATGATCGGTGTAAATTAGCCGAAACGTTGAGCATTGTAAATATACGAATTTTCGTAAAACATGGTGTCTACTGTGAATTATTTGTCTAATCAAATCCATTACGAAAGTCTAAGATGTTTAATTACGGATTTTCTAATGACGTTAAAGAATTTTGGAGCTGGGAGCAGGCGACAGAAATACGGCGATGGGAAAAGCAGATATCATCGGTGTAAAAAAGAGAAGGTGAACTTAGGGACAAGGAAGCAGTATTAATGGAGTAGATGTTGAATACTCAGTGTTGGGCTGAGGCGAGAGCCTTGTGGTAATCTGCGGAATACTAACCTAGTGTAGGTATCGGAAGGAGTAGAAAGAATGGCAGTTCTACACTTAAAAAGATTACTTACGAGGGAAGAAAAGTGAGAGCCGGTATATTAAAAGAAAGTATTACATCAGGCAATGTAGCGAGGCGGACATTGTCGAAAGTCGCAGTGATGTCAACAAAAGAAGAAACAAGAAATTCTTCACGGATAAATTTTCGAGTAATTAGCAAAAACGAACTAATACAATCTCGGGAACGGCGAAAACTATACACGTTGGTGGGTAGTAAATCATTGTGTTCCAGCAGCTAAACAAGGCGTCAATCAATTAAGCTTTCGAAAAGCTTTCTAACGCAAGAAGCAAGAGAGATTGAATGAAGTGTTGTGTTTAGAGATCGGGATGATGATAAAGGTATTCGAAGAAGAGAGAGCAGAATAGGAACGAAGATAAATAAGTTCAAAAAGAACCGAAGAGAATACACACTAAGATAGGTTTTTGAGAATGGGAAAGAAAACTCCATTTTTTCCAGGAGAGGAATTTGCCGAATTACGTAAGGATGCTTCTAGTTCTGTAAAAGTAAATGAGGAAACCAAAAAATGTGAGGAGGTGTAATCGGATGAAATGCAACAGGATTCTTGAAAGTTAGGAACGTAATTGGGAGCTATAGAATTTTGAAAAGGGGTTTAATTTATTAGGAGGAAGATTCTAATTAGGAGGACGTGGAGAGAGAAGTCACTTGAAGGTTTTGGCCATTTACGAAATGTGCGAAGCAGGAGTGGAGCATGAAAAGGAGAAACAGAAGCTTTTTCATGAGTTTCTTTTAGCCATTTTCAGAGTGAATCTAGAGCTTTAGCGTTGCTTTTTTATGAGTGAGTATAAATGTGGATAAACTAAGGTCGAAAGCAGCTTTGCAGTCCTGGTTCCATCACAAGTAGTAAGACGTTTTAGCTTTTTTGTGAGTAGAAGACCGAATGGGAGGAGCAGAACAAGTTAAAGCATTTGAAACGGAATTTATGAAGAAATCATATTGAGGGGAAACATTCAAATTTGTTGGAATCGAAGACCCGAGTTTTTATTATTTTTAAACTGTTATCATCTGTTGTTTTTTTTATCAGTTCTTTGTGATCGTTCCCAGTTTCAGATAATATTTACGAGCAACTGTGGTTAATTTTAAATTTTCAAATAACATTGACAGTGTAAAATATTGAATTTCCCACCCCTCAATAAAAAAAAAAAAAAACTTCTAAATTGCTTGGAAAATATTTTTTTTCCCCCTCGATTTATTGTATTACAAACTGGCCATCTAGGCCATTTAGCAATATTTTTAACTAGGGAAATATTGAGCATGAAGGGAGAAGTACCCACCTCTTTACCTTAAATTAAGGGTCATGAGGTTTCTTACGCTTTAACCGCCTCCTATCACTAACAGTATGTAACAGTCCTGCAGCAATCCCTAAATCCTGATGCAAGGTTAGATTTTGTACATACCATGGCTCTTAGCCTAAGGATTTTATTCTGCATGGTCTGTATTATCTTCAGATTTGTAGGTTTAGCACAATTCCAAAGCTGTACTCCGTAGGTCCAAATAGGCTTCAAGATACTTGTGTATATCAAACGTGAAAAATAAGAGAAAAACCAGTAAGTACCGGTATACGTATTGCATTTATCAGTCCAAAATGCGTATTTGCATTGCACACGATACTATACTGCTTAATTTGTATTGCAAACTGTTTTACTCGGACTAGGTTGGTCTGTCAATTGTTAAATTCAGAATTAGAAGTTAAAAGAAGTTTATCAGAAAACTAAATCATCAGGGAAGTGAGTAATAAAATATATATATATATATATATATTTAATCATTAACAAACAAAAATAAGCATAAAGTAATTAACTTTAATAAATTAAAATACCTCAGTTTAATGAAACGTTTTCCGGCATAGCCAATCATCAGTCCACAACATAAAATACACTCAGTTAAAACTAAAGGCGCAATTGAGTGTACCCTGTGTTATTCGCTGATGATGGGCTATTTCTTTAAATTGAGGTATTTTTATTTATTAAAGGGTAAATTAATTTATACGCATGTTTGTTTGTTAATAAGGGACGAATTTGTTTATTTTATATTTATAACTATTAACAAACGGGTTATGGATTTATCTACACTTGGATTACATTTAGTTTGCTTAATGAGCTGGCGCCATTCTACGTCCAAATTTGTACAAAAAAATCCGAGCTCTAACGTTCCAAACAAAATTACTAACATGTGCAAGTATGTACAATAATTGGGCTTCTTTCCGAATAGATTTCGGAGCACTAATAAGAAAACTTGGAAAAAAAAAGAATAAAACTCGGAGTGCGCTGGTGCATTGAAGTTCGAACACGATTAGCCGCCGTTATAAAAAATCGTATTTGTGAATGCTCGGAGTTAGCCGGAAATCGTGTGCCAGAGACCTTTACTTAATAAACTCGGTCTAATGTTTCTTTTCCTTTTATGTAATTCCTCTATTCACGGCAAATACGAGATAAAGAAAGTGAAAATTAGAAATCATATAAACGAAACTACTTTAAATATCTTGAAAACGCCTTTCACAACACATCGGTAAAGGCGGGTCATCCTGAAGAAAAACATTTAGGTCCAAAATCCTTGCATAGCCATTAATGTGCATTATGAAATTTTAATAGATTATCAAATTATCAAAGGTTTCTGTTACGATATTTTCCGTTTATTTATCGTTTTCTTGTTATATATATTTGTTATTGCACACCTAGCACGCTATGTTTGAGCCGCCATTGTGTAGACTGCTTGATGATCGGTCGTGGTAGCTGGGAGAGATTGCTTTTTTCTTTATTTGTTTTTCTCAAAAGGTGTCGGCTAGGTCAATGCTGTTTTCACCTATTCGTTCGTTTCCAGACCTCTGGAAATACTCGCTTCCTTCTGTTGGACTACGGCGGTCGTTTTCGCATCCCAGCCATGTTTTTACCTTTGTTCTATTACTAAATCGTTTCATTAATGTCTGCTCAACATCGACCGATGAATACAACTTTTCGTATATTTGTAATTTACCGCAATTTGTTAACCATTTAATTATAAAAATAGCCTAACTCTTTAACAGTCTGCATTCTGAACACCCATCGGATAACCTATTTGAAAGATAGTGTTTAAGTGTCTGCCAGATCTGCCCCCTATTGAAATTAAATACTGCTCCTTCCTGACACTCGGGGTTATAATTATATTAGAAACAACTGGTTTTTAAATTCTTGAAAGTAGAGGCTTATTTTAATCAAAATTGGGAATTTTATGATATATTCGCGTTTTCAAGTATGGAATATCCTTTTCCAAAAAAAAAAAAAAAAAAAAAATCAACGAAATTTTTTTTTTTATTTATTTTTTTTCGTGGGCGCGCCAGCGGCATTGACCTAACAACAGGAAAAACTAAGCTAAAGAATAAAGAACTAAATAGCTAGGCGGTCCGACATGGACGCAACAAAGGACAGCAGTGCAGACACCACGGAAATGAAGGAAAGGAGAGGATAAAGGAAGAGTTATAGGGAATGTGTTAAGAGCTGACCGTATAAAAAGAAGCGTTCATTACGAAGAGCAGGATACTCGAAGAAAATGTGATCAGCATCATATATACGACGAGGATCACAATTGTGAAGAGAGCAATAAGGAGAAGTCGACAGAGCAAATTGAAAGCGAGAGGAGGGGAGGAGAAAATGATTGATTCGAAGACGAATTAGGGAGACAATAGAAAAGCGACGACCGAAAGGAATAGAATGGAACTAAGACAGAGAACGAGAAATCGGCTGAATAAAATAGTAATACGAATGACGATTAGAAAATAGAGGGAGATAAGTATCCTGCCAAAGTCTGGCGTGATTGGAGCTGGATAAGGAACAAATATCCGAAGAAGGGAAATAGTTGAGGAATGAATCAAGGTGACCAGCAGAACGAGCCAAAGAATCGGCTGCGTCATTGCCATCAATTCCGGAATGACTGGGGACCCATAAAACATCAATAAGAATAGAGCGGGATGACTGCAGAGTGGACGTAAGAGAACTAATTGAGAGAATAATACTATCAGAGGAATATGAAGGAGAAGAGGATAGGGCTTGAAGGACGCTTTTAGAGTCCGAAATAATGAGGAATTGGGAAAGATCGCTGAAAGAGGAAATAAAAGAGATTGCCTGAAGGATGACGATCGACTCGGTAGAAAAAATAGTGCAGAAGGAAGAAAGCCGGAAGGACTCGATAAATTACAATTATATCATGTTATTCGATATGTATCAATACGGAATCTCGATTGTTTTTTCGAAAGTTTTTGATTAATTAAGAAATACTCTGAAACTAGTTTAGTTTTTTCATAAAAAATAGTTTTTAACACGAAGTTAAATTCATTGAAGCGTTTTAAAGTCTATACGTGGTTCAGCGTTGAAAAAGCGCGAAGCAAATAATCTTTCCTTAAAAATAATAGAAAAAACATATTTTCTCTTTGAATAGCTTCCCTAAGAAATTCGACTCGATCGTGTTTGAATAAATGCTGATATTTTTTCATTCGTTATGTACCGCGAGGATCGCGGTATTATTTTCGGGCAAATTTAGTTCAGGGTCTTTTAGTAATTTAAAAAAATGCAGGAAAAATTAATTTAGTTATTTCATCGAAATCGGTCGAAGCGTTCTGACAATGTACATTTAATTATGACAAAAAATAAATTTCAACACTTATTAACAATTATATATATATATAATTGTTAATAAGTGTTGAAATTTATTTATTTTATTTTTTTTTTTTTGTCATAACTATATTGTTAACAATGTGTATAAATAATAAATACGATGTACATTTACTTCATGTTGAAGAAAAACCAACTTGAAATGGGTTTTAATTAAGGGGAAGGGGGAGCTTTTTAAAAAACCGTTTACAAGCTGCGTCGGTGTCTGTGTAGGTGCTTAATATATTCTCGTTGCACGTAAAACTTTGTGACTAATACACGCGCTTTATTATAATCGAGAGAGGAACTGGTTAGAATGTAACCCGTTCGACGTGGGGTACATTCAACTTATCTTCTTTCGTTTTGCACTTCTTAACACAGCCAGATATTAACCCTTACCTTTTCTTACCTGTTTTTGGTAATCGATAAAGCTGGGTATCTAGCATACAATTTTGTTAGAATAAAAATCATATAGGACGACGAAAAATATTTCTTTAAAAGTTTTATCGATTATTATTCGTATAAAATTGCCGAATTAAAAATTAAGTCTCGTCAAAATGTTGAATTTGGTCATGCATTTATTCTCGCTTTACTTTCCATCTAGTACATATAAGCGCATTCATACACCAAGCTAACAGGCCAAAAATAAATTTCGGTATGTCATAATGGGTGTCCCACGAGGACATGCTGCATCAATGCTGTAAGTTGTGTTATGTATTTCGATTGCGAATTTTTGGATATGAATTGTCAAACTTGACAGCTTTTATAGTGGGGGAAAAAAAACAATAACGAATAGAAAACTTATTCTAAACTCCAATTTGTGATATAATTCGGCAAGACGACCAACTTTATTATATCCACTATATGGAGCAATAATTGACATTAATCGATTACAGTTTATCCTTAGATTTATTTGATTTTTTGATACCCCGGTACTTTGATTAAATAAAACAGTTCTTCTACTTGTTAAGCAGTTTTGAATAATAGTCTCTATATTTTGAACGAAATAAATTTTTCATTTTCATCATTTTTAAAATGTAAATCAATTTTTATTTGATTGAATGCAGCACCCATGTCGAAAATAATTAATAATACAACACTGTTCTGCAGCTTTTAATTGCATGCCCTTTTCATATGAAAATATTCGCTATCGACGCGGGTAGAAATTACTTGTGTGTTAGCTTTCAAAAAAATCAGATAAAACAACAGGCGGACTGACTGAAATGAAACTATTCGCAGGAAATTACACATCATTGGCAACTTTCGTCGAAATTTAAATCGAAATTTAAATCGAAACAATATAGGATTGAAATTTATTTTGCGCAAGCAAGAGTAATCAAAAATTTTAAGCTTTCAGGGAGATACTATTTTTTGAAAGTATAGTAGATGATAAAAATCGAAAATTAAACGCTTGAATATTGTGTACTATTTAATATGATAAGTTATATATATTTTAAAACCTTAATTTACGTTACAAAAGTTATAGTTTTATATATTACGCGGACACAGAGTACCTTTGAATTCATTAAAACATATATAACATTTATTTATATTAAATTATTACTTATGTTTTAATGAATTGAAAGGTACTCTGTGTCCGCGTAATATATAAAACTATAACTTTTGTAACGTAAATTAAGGTTTTAAAATATATATAACTTATCATATTATTGAGACAAACGATTACAGGAAGAAATAACACATAATTGTACTATTTGTTTATATTTACTTTTCTGCTAATAGCGGAGGTGGGTTAATAATATTTCGAAAATGTTCTTTACTATATTATCAGACCTTTCTGTTATAATTAAATGTTTAAGTTGACGTTAAAATCAGCCTTTTATATTGAAATTATTTTGCAAAATTATAATCTAGCTAATAATTTATTTACTCGGCGACGAAGTAGTTCCGATAGGCGAACGGGAAATGAATTTCCTTTAGAAAGTTACTTTTTTATACGGGTAAAAGTGCTACAGGAGCGGATGTGTGCTGCTATTTATTTATGGCTGCTAGCGGCGTCAAGGTAATGCGATTCGAAACTGTTAATTAAGATGAGGCTGCGCAGTATAGGTGTTTATGTAACGTTTAGAGTGGCTGACGTAAGCGACGAATTAATCAAGTTTATGGAATTTCAGCGGTCCGTCCACGCGCCCGTTCGAATCAACTTTAAACTTTGGGCACCCACTCGGGCTAAAAGTTATTTCATCGACTAACTCGTTCACTTTGTGCACGGGGATTTTTCGCCCGAAGACATTCGTCAGCCGTGGAGACGTTACTTCTAATAAAGTTTAAATTCGAGGCAACCGACGCTGGAACTGCTCGGCAACTCGTTTAGCTAAATCCCTTTCACTTGGAAAGGGGTATTTGTCTGCGTCGACAGCTCGTACTTATTAACAGAACGAATCTGTCGCTGTGATGTTCCAACGTCTGAGGTTTTAGCGCGATTGATTTGGCAGAGTGCATCAGAATTTGCCGAGCGCCTTCTAAATGAGATATATCTAGTTGCTAATTCGTCCGTAAAAAGCCCTAACCAGTTGAAATAAATTTCACACATAAATTAATTTTATTTCCATTTAGGACGCCGCGCGTTCAGCATTTCATAGCCGCAGGCGCGTACGAGTTATTTATCGAGTTAAATAAATACGAACTTTCGATTCAGGTTTTCTTCGCGTTGTTTCCCGATTTTCAGAGTTACTTATGCACCTGAGCACACATCATTCGTTCTTACTGATTTATAACGATTGTTATGTTATAACGAATGCTACGTTTTAATAAAAAAAAATTAGGCCGGAAGTGTCCCCGTATGTATTAAGAGACCGATTTACATTATAACTATAAATTAAAATATTATTATACGAATTAAAATTTTGTCCCGTCCTGGAATACAACATTTATACGACGAGTTTTAGTCTAATTTATGGTTAAATCAACGTCCAGCTACGCCGCAGGTTAGCTGTAATAAAAGTGAAGTAATAAATCGATACATTTCGAAACGCACGGAGGTGATGCTCATTTTCATAGGAATCTAATAATCCAGTTGAAACATTGCGGGGCTGAGATCGATCAACATACGTACTGAGCCGTGGTGACCACTGCTACTCATACTTTGCAGATTTTTCAGCGTTGACCACACCAATATTTCGTAACTAGCTGTTGAACACCCTTCTTTTCCTCCCGCCATTATGTAACTTACCGGTTTCATCAACCACCGAATATATCCTGGAACATTGTCCACATGCATGCGTATATGGCGCCACCTAACTCATTATTTTATTACGTTGTCAAGAAGTTACCATATAAAATCGGCTAAATTAATCAACTACTTCTAAATTCGTATTTGTAATAATCTTAGAGCAATCGCAGTATAAGGATCATAAATAATATTATTAAAACAACATTAAAAAAAATTAATTCTTTGTATTTCATATGAAAAAAAAAAAAAATACATATACATATGTACGAGAATAAGTTCGAGATATGTATTACATTTTAGTTGGTGATACGTGAACCGACCGTGTATCTATAATCAATGTACAATTAACAGCAGTACAGGAAGAAAATATACACTTGTATTTTACACACACACACACACACACACACACACACACACACACACACACACACACACACACACACACACACACACACACACACACACACACACACACACACTTAATCGATACATTTTACGGAATTGATTCGATTTTTTTTTTTTTATTCGATATTGTACAATGCTCGGTATGAGACTGTATAGGGCAGACTCGGAGAAGTAACTGTGTGGAAAAATGTCTGCAAATTTAAAGTTTGCACTTCGATTTCAACGATAAAGTAATTTGCAATCTTTCTAATTTTATTAATACGAGTATGTAGCGAATACTTTAAAAATTATTCACGCGAAATTTCATTTTAAAAGTAATTCGTTTCAAACACATCGCAGTACTATTTTGCCTATCATATTTCACGCTGACACATGTTATTAATTAATTCATCGTATTTCTTCTTATAACAATTCCATATATCGAAATTGCGATATCGATACAAAGAAGTGGGAATTTTTAGATTTAACCTGATGCGATAATATTCTATATTGTAATTCGATATATTTTCGCAACCGGTTACTAATTTCACTTTAAAAGAAAAAAAAAAAACTAATATTTTTGCATAAATGATTTTTAAAGAAAATGGTACTTCATATTAGCTAAGAATTGTTTAACCATAACGCGTGCGATAATGAAGCAAAATAAAAATAATGTATGAAAAGAAGAATTCTCGAGTTACATTGTCAACTCTAAGCGAAGAAATATAAACAAAATTAGAATTATTATAATTTCAAAAAAAAAAGACAATAAACGGCCAGAGGTAAAATTACGAAAGTTTATAGTTAAGATCGCGCATAATAAAATTCTAGGGAGCGACAGTTTGCCTGAAAATGTTTACACTTTACACAACGAACGATGGCGACATAGAGAAAAAGCAGAAAAACCATCGGGGTAATACCGGTCCAGTCTGTGGGGGGAGTTGGATTATGAGTATAGGAAAACGAATCAGAACGGAGAAGAAGAAACGATGATAAATGGACCGAGGCAGGCAGCGGACAGGTTAATTTAAGCCAATTTTCCCGAGCTCAGAGACTGCTGTCTATTTTTCATTCTATCGAACAGAATGAAATATTTTTGCGCTCAGTGGGTGCCCATTTTAGGCTCACCGCTGAGAGTGTAAATTTTACGTCTCTCGAAAAATATCGATAAATTTTTTCCAAACCTCCAACGCGCTACACTTCTATTTTGGATTTGTGCTTTTTTCATTAAATTTTTTCCACCAGATTCAAAGTTAAATTACATTGTACAGTTTCGATCGGTTTGCGTTTATTCGAAATTTCTATTTCTATTTTTCCCCCTTGTCACACTTGATGTGACAATTTCATTTGTAATTTTTTGTTCAAGTTTCATGTACAAATTATAGTATAAAACTGAAATTGTTTTTTTTTCTTTCTTTTTTTTTTTTTTTTTTTGGTTTTTGTTGCAACAACTGCGAGTATTTGCACATCATGCTGCTCCGAAGTAGTAAATAAACACGCTTTTATTGTGAATTGTAAAGCGAAACGGAAAGGAACATTAAAAATATTAAAATTATAACTTTTAAAAGTGAACACTAAACTTGAAATGTGAGAAACCTACGTGACATCGGAATATACTCTACCGTCTTGTTACTGTTGGAACCTTTTTTCAAGAATTTCCGAATTAATTAAGAACATAGTATCCTCTTTTAATGAGAAACCTTTCAATCGTCTAATGTACACTAGAAATTGGTTGTAATGACTTTGAAGGGGGTGAGTGATCTAGTCGTTACAACAGTTGGTTTGTTGTTATATCCGATATTAAATAAAGTATTTTGATGTTTTAATATCTACGATTTACTGATATATATATATATATATATAGCGAAACTTCTACTAACGGCCACTTCTAAATAGCGGACATTTCCATGTAATGGGTAATTTTAAAATCCCCGGCATTTTCCCATAAGACACAAAAAAAAAATATTTCCCAAAAGCGGACTTTCCCAATTACGGACGCGGACACTTTAATAAGTATGATTTTGGAAATTCGATTTCTGTTAAACGGACAAAGTTGGGCAAAAGAAGTTTAATTAGTGCTCCAGATTATTGTTTAATAGACGAGGGATTGCATGTGGAAGATCCATGTACCGACATAAATGAATTAGCAGCTGAATTCATGCAACAACAACATCCATCCGATGCATGATGCAATAGACTGTGATGACATAATAATGTTTATGATGGCGAAGAAGACACAACTACTGAAGTTGACTGTGAAACTTTAAGTAATGTTGACTCGTTAGTTGCTATTGGAAAACTAAAAAAATCGTATTTCATTTATAAAGCTGATGCTGAAGGTTTAAAAATGATATCCGAACTGCAAGTGCATGTCGAATCGCGGATTTTAAATGAAAGTAAAATTATCGATTTTTTCATACAAAACTGAAATATGTTCGATACGCTAGCATTTACAGTATGTGTTAAAACGAAAAAAAATATTTCGAACATGAGTGATTAAAATTATAGATTATCTTGCGTTCTTAAAAACAAAAAGTGATTTATACTCTATTGCCTAACTTGTTTATCAACTAATCTTGGAATACAAACATAAGTACTGTAGTAGTGTACATACATACATATATTTTTATATTATACGAACATTTCTTTTTTATATTTTAGACGCATGTATGTTTTTAAGTGTAAATATGTACTGTATTTTTTTATATTACGTACTATCTTTTATATTCTTGTTAAATACGTTACAATACACAATAATGTAAATTTCAGTAATCTGTAAATACATTATTATTTTCCATTACCGGATACTTTTTAATACCGGACAAATTTTTTGGTCCCGAGACTGTCGGTTATTCAGAAGTTTTACTGTATATATATTTTAATAAAATCCAGAATACAAATACAACATCTTTTTTCTCTATACATGAAAGTGTACAATCATGAAAAAATAAAACTTAAATATCAGTCTGAAACAAGTGTGAAAAAGTGAAAAAAAGTACCACTTATAAACAGTTCAGTTTTTCCTTGTTTTCGAATAAATTCGTAATTTTCGATTTTTTATCATAACGAGATTATCCCCTTTTTCTAATATATCTTGTAAAGAAGTGTGGTTTTCATCAGTTTCCTTTAGTTTACGATCAGCATTTAACATAGCAACACGCAGTGTACTGTTTCATCCAGTACAAATTTCATTTTTAAGCGGAAAAGGATTAAGGGACTTTTTTTTTTTTCTTCGCCAAAATTATCTGCAACGCTTTTCAAAGTTAAATTTTACGTCGTCGAGTAAGCGGTAATTAATTGTCTGTATACCAAAATTTTGGTCGTAAATAGCCTGTTTTTTCACTACAATCAATGTCGCCAGAATATAGTTTTATGGAATTCCGTCGGTTCCAGCAATGTTTGATAACTGGTACGTCACCATAACCGATCTTCACTGTTCTCTTAGTTTTTTCTCGAAACTTGTATTCTCAGTAGAGTGAATTTCAATTTTTTCCTACTATTCGCTATGTATAATTTTAACAACAATCATATATATATATGAATATTCTATGTTTAATGACTAGAGCGAGGATTTTCGCGCAACGAGAAACTCAAAAAGTGCAGTAAAAACCTTCGAAATGTGAAATATAATGTGAAAACGTGCAGTAAAAATTAAAAATGCGCAATAAACTTTTAACTTCAGTAAATGTATTGAAGTAATTTACACGCAACGAATTTTTACTTAAAAGCTTCGAAGTAAACGATATAATTAAATGCATTTTTAAGTTATCTTCTTTAAAACTGCGTTTTCTTTTAATTTAAAATAGTCTTATACACTGAAAACAATCGTTCTACCCACACTGAATGTTTACGTATGCTAAATTGGAAATGTGCTGAGGATTAATCTCTCTACTTTTTAATGTATCTTCCATCTAGTATATATTTGGTGCATTTTTTAGAAACTCGGATTTTTTTGTTTAAAAATAAACGTAAATAGAACGAGTTCTGTAATGTAGACTTTAAATAATAATTTCATTTTTCTTATTTTTTTCTGAATAAAAAAATGGATACCTAAATACTTTCTACATGCATTTGATAATAATTTGTCTAAACGTTTTCTGATTTCTTACGCAAATGCAAGCTTTTATCTTTAAAAAAATGAACAAACACGAAATAGTGTAACGTTATGGGATGATATACGTGTATCGAGCAATTTTATACTCTTTCCAACGTGCAACAATGTCTAAAATTACGACTGGGTTATGGTTAAACAGTTAAGGTACATTATTAGGGAAAAAACCAACAAAAAACCTAGCTTCAGGAGAACAAATAAAAATAATGAAATTAATAAAAATATAATAAAACATCTAATAGAGTAATATCGTCACAAAGAATCATACAATGGCAGAGGTAAGAAATATACCTAAGCAGAGTATCACTGACGTGTAGAGAAGCCTGGGAATAGTTAGACTAAAGCAGTATATGTTTAATACGTTTGTGTTTTTTGTATTTTTAACTGGAGAGAGGTTCTTGTGTAATCTACAATTTTATTGACAAAAATATGATCACTTTTAGAACAGTCGTGTCAAAGAATTTTTTAGCTTGTAGGGAGATTACATTTTCGATATGGGACAGTTTCAATACAGCATGCATATTATTAACGCTAGTGTATAGTGAAGTGCATAGAATAATTCGACAAAATTTTTATTTTGGAATCGTTGAACTTTCTGAATGGTGAATCTCAGAAGTATTTTAGACCATATGGAAGAGGCATAAAGAAGGACAGGTCTAATTACACTTTTGTAGAGTAATAACTTATTTGCTGGTGTTAGTTTGCATTTTTTTTTTTTATTGAAAACGTGTCTTAGTAGAAATCACACGGATGGGCTTTATTGATTGATCAATGTGATTAAGGTTAGTCGCTCGTTCTAGCACGACACCTAAATATTTAATTTCGCTTTTAATCTGGCAGACTTAATTTTCCAGTATTAATTCTGGTTAGTGTGTATGTTGGTCTTCTTCTTGTGAAAAAGATAGTTTACATTTTAGTATATGGTTTAATTTGATTTTCCATTTAACTAGGTATTTTTTTATTCTTAAAAAGTTTTCTCTTTTAATCGACGTTTAATTGTATCAGTTCTGAAAGAGGCGCAATAAATAACAGCGTCATCTGCGAACTGTGCTAACTCAGCCTGTCTTAGTGTAGGGAAATCATTTGAGAAAATGATAAATAAGAAGAAGCCAAGTATGTTCTCTTAGGGAACTTCAGCCACCGATACTTTTGGTGAAAAGATAGTGTCTCCGATTTTTACAAAGAAACTCCTTCCTGTCAGATAGTTATGTATAAGGACGATCAGAAATTTTGGAAATTGATATTGAATTAATTTGTAAATTAAGCCCTGGTACCATGTGGTCTCAAAGACCTTTTCAATGTCAAGCAAAAGCAGTCCAGTGTGTTTGTTCAAATGAAAGTAGTCTGTTACAAACTCGGTTAGCCTACTTTTTTTCCCCTTGTTTTTTTCCTTGGGCTTGCCAACAACGGACGATTACCAATTAACACATATAACCAGTAGCAGTTAGGAGTCAAAAGGAATGGAACCTGACTAAGCAACCATACCAACGGTAATAACAGTCAACGTCGATAAACCCAAAACATATGCATCCTGAAAAGAAAAAGAACAACATTGTCGAAAAGAAGAACAAAAAAAGTTTTCTATCCAATACTGTGGTCACATCTGCAATTACAGAGCCTACAGTACCGACGGATAGAGGAATCAGCCTACAATTAAAGAAGAAGAAGAAACACGAGATGTTTGAAAAACAGTTAGAACCATCAAGCGCCAGAGCTATATAGAACACAGTGCTTAGCGCGCTGTAAAAGGCGATCCGAAAGTTCAATGACTTCCTTCACCACTATAAAGCAAAGTTTATAATTCTTAATTATGAAACATAATTATGGCGAGGACTGCGAAAACAGCGCCGGCCTACCATCTTGTCA
The DNA here is from genome assembly GCA_039619475.1 of Icerya purchasi. Taxonomy (NCBI): domain Eukaryota; kingdom Metazoa; phylum Arthropoda; class Insecta; order Hemiptera; family Monophlebidae; genus Icerya; species Icerya purchasi. The sequence goes on along the minus strand of CM077115.1, from coordinate 289,794,543 downwards.
AAAGCAAACGAATAGAATATACGATAGCCACACTGCAACAGCAGCACCCACGGTGCCGGCTGACTTTTAACATTCCGGCCACAATTTACGACAGCAGGCACGCAATATTAACTGTAAAGTATGCATGTTTGTCACTGTAACTGCAATATCAGTGCGTGCTCTTTGTTTAGAGAGGAGTTCATCAGGAGTAACTAAACACGAAAAGACAGGGATGGTAAAATAAAAAGAAACTGCTGCAGGGATTCTATTTTAACATGATGGACTATAGAAGATAGGAATTTTGCTACAATTGGGATGATCAACGTCAAATGTAGAGAGAGAATAAAGGACACACAATATGGAGTTGGAATATCATGTGAGAGCAGCTCCAAGTATAGAGTTGTCCTTTCAGATGATAGAGAGGACCACTCAAAAAAGACATGATCAGAGTCACATACGACTGTATTATCGACACACAGCGGACAAATAGGAGAGGAAACAATAGAGAAACGATACAATGAAGCAAGAAGCCGACTGTGACCAGATCGAAGACGACAGATAGCAGACATGATGGTAAGGGGGAGGTGTGGAAAATCTAAGTACCATGGTTGAGCAGGCAGATTGGGATGAATGGAAACATACTGTGAATTAGGATTGGAAAAGGATGATCTACATGTAAAAGAATTTCCAATTTGCATTTAGGATACTTTTTGCGATATTTATTAATTCGTGAGAAGGAGATTCTTAGAAACCGTTAACGAAAACGAATTATTATAAAATTCGCATTAACAATTTTCTGGGTATTTAATTATCGCTCATTAAAATTTTTGAATTAAAATTAGATGGAATTAAACCATCTAACGAATTACACTGGAGCATTCATATAGTAAGAGTCTGTTTCAAGTCCTATTCTGGATGATTACAATTTTATTTTACGGAGGTATTCTGGAATTATTTTCAAATGTTAACGCATACATACAAATACATACATGTATATATATATATATATATATATATATATATATATATATATGCGTGTGGTCTTGCGTGCGTACACTCGCATTGCGTATTGCAATGGCCATGAGTGCTGCCTATTCTGTACAACTAGAATGTACAAATAGGTAGTCATGACGCTCGGAATCGAGCGATACGACTCAGATGATGATGATGATGATGATAACTCGGCCATTTTGGCCTCGCAAGGGGCTGTGCTCCTTGACCCCTCTTGTTTACATTTCTGTCTCTTTCTCTTCTATACGTTGTATAAAATGGTCAAAATTTACAACGTAATTCTTACTGGCATCAACACAAAAAAAATAACATAATCACAAAAATCCTATCCTAACATTTAATTTTCATTATATAAAATTAAGACATTGTTTCGTTACATTTTTCGTTATATATTTCGTTACATTTTTCGTTATATATTTCGTTACATAAAATTGTGACATTTTTTAAATAACAATAACAAAAATCCTATAAAATATAACAAACGTAACATAAAATTAGGACATTTTTTCTAATGGTGTTGGTGGGGGGGTAGCCTAAGAATTACGTTGTAATTAATACATATGTACATATTAATGGCTACGTCATATTTACGCCAGGGGTCCATCAGGAAAAGTGTTCTGTCACGAAATTTGTCCTAAAGAAATGTCACAATTTTATGGAATGAAATTAACGTAAATGTAACGAAAAAAGGTAACGAAAAAATTTTGTCGGCGTAGCCAGTGGAAAAGTTGACTCTTCTATAAGAATTATAGAAGAACTAGACCTAGTGGTGAAGGGGGCTTGCCCCCTTCTGAATCCCAAAAGGCCGAGTTTATATATATATACATGTATATGCATTTGTTTGTTTTTTATACGATCATAAAATTGCGTACTTTAAGTTATAAGTAACCGAATAAAAAAAAAGGAAACTCCTTCTAATTATCCATATAACTATTTTGAGATGTGTTTGATTATCAGCTATGTATCTTTTATATTGCTCGCATTCTCCAGATTGACGAATTTGCATTTTCTTTTTTTTTTCTTTTTTTTTTTTGGCCCGGACCAAATTACAGCGTCCTTCTGGCTAATAATTCCCCACAATCAACAACATAAAATGAAAACCTAAAAAATTTATAATAACCAGTAAATGGATAAAAAAAAGAATAAAATAAAATTAGCTCCTTACATAAACAAAATAAACTCGAATGAATAAGGGAAAGAAGAAAAAAAAAAATTAAATAGCACAAAAATTAAATAACAATCTTGTTTCCTTCAATAAAAGAAAATCTTATCACTAGAACAAAGAAGATAAAAAATACGCAATGGGGGATAAATACCGTAGGACATGAGGTCTTTAGAAATCACAAGTCTCTTGTTGTCAAACTGGATGCAATTAAATAACAGGTGGTTAATGTATTCTCCAAAATTTTGTCGACAATAGGTACTAAAACCCGTGCAGTGCCCTGTATCTGAAAAGTTTAAAACCAATCGGCAATAGCTGGAGCGGAGCCTACACACATCGGTCATAAACCTACGGGTCAAATTAACTGGTACACAAATACGATAGAACCAAGATGTGGATGGCAGAGATGGTGGACCGTATGAAAATATTTACCAGGCCCTTGTTCACTGCAAGTAAAACTCACTCAATCCGCATGATTATCTCTTTTAGCTTTGTCTAGAAGATCGAAGGATGGGATGAATGGAAACTTAATTCCTGATCTAACATCTTCGTTTGCAATTGAATCAATTCGGTCACTAAGTAATACCCTACAGCGATCTGGAATCCAGCAAAATTTAATGACTCCTCCCAGTTTTGAAATATTAAAATAATTTTCCTTAATTCTATAAATAAGTGGGTGGCAATTATATTCAAAGTTACTTCTCTGAAGCGACAAGAGAGAACTAAGGCTGTCCGAAAATATCATGAACTTCCCTGTGGATTGCAACACATTTGCGAATATAATACTTATTAGTAGTGATGATCTGTTGAATAACAGTTTAAGGTTTCGCAATTGATACAAAACAAAAAAAACAACAAAAAAAACAAAAAACAAAACAAAAAAAAAACATAACAAAAAAAAAACAAAACAAAAAAAAACTGGAACTATAATTGTTCCAATTTGTTAACTGAAACAAAAAACTGTTTTAATTATAGTTTCTATTTTCTGTTCCCAGTATAATTCCTTTTACAGTTATACCTTCTGTTCTGGGTTTAGCTTTTTTTTTGGTTAAATTTATAATTCTTAATTAAAAATATTGATTTTTTTTAAATTTACCGACTGAGTATTATTTAAATCTTTACCAACACAAATCGTAACAGGAAAAGTATCTACTGTATTATTTATTAAAAGGACAAATGAAAAGTTAAACTGAAACTCTCTGGGAACTTTAGTATATTATTTTGACCTAACCTGAAATTTATATGAAAGTCAAAAGAGCTAAGATTCTAACTGATGCAAAACATAGATTAAATATTAAATCTGTATTTTAAAATTTTCTGAAATTAAGTGAATGGTATATCCTTCATACTCTTGCACTGGCAGGCTAATGGCACCGGGTTCAATTCTGCTGTATTGTTAATTTTATTTGATCCAAATTTATTGTCTATGATTAGAATACTACGATTATAACGATTATTGAATTCTTATCATTACATTATGTTCGCGAAGAAACAACGAAAATATTAGATTGCGTTTCAACTGGAAGAACATACATTATGTTGTTTTCACCGACTTCAAAAAAGGAAAGTTACGTTCATTGCGTATATTTTTTAATGTTTTTTCACGCATAATTTTTGCCGCCGGCTTATAAATAATTATTAATTAGATTTAATTTGAATGCGCTCCAATTAATTATGATGGTATCACAGCAATTACTGTTGTTATTGAATTTTAACGAACTTTTTGCCTCCAATATTACCTTTTTTCGTTTATATGTTATTTTTAACAATATTATTAACAAGTTCCATAACTTAGATAATGCTACTTGTGGACAGGCAAAAAAATGTTTCGGGTCTGCAAATAGTACATTTCATCGGCTCTCGTGACTAAAATGTAGGGATATGCTTTTTACAAATACATCTCTAGCGATTTCACACAATTCTCTGTTCATTCGGAAAGTACCACATTATATATGTCACTTTAACGTTTTAACTTTCACTGACTCTAAAAGTCCTTCGAACATAATAATATAAATAGAAAACGATTGAATATTGTAAATGCATTATCCTTTTTTTCTGCGTAAGAGTGTAATTAAAAAAAAAAATTCGTCAAATTTTTTGAAAAAAAGAAGAAAATAGAATAACAAACGGAGGAAGGTGACAGTGGCCCGTTCTCTTTGTGCAATAATTAAATGTTAATTTGTGTATCCTTTGAGAGCAGTTATAAAATCTGTAAAGACAATGACGTCGGGTTTGCGATTAAAAGTTGTTCGTCTGTACTATCTGTGGAAATTTGACGGCTTCCATGAAAATATATAAAATTCAACGGAAGATCAACGTGAAAGTGCACTCGGAAAGCAGCTTTTATTGATAATCAGTGATTATAAAAAGTAATCACCGTGTGCCTCTTATGCAACATTGTATCGTACCTTCAGTAATAACAGAACTTTTTAAAATTTGCTTTTATTTCTTATTTGTTTGTAGTGTATGATCATCGCGTTTTTTTTTCTTTTTTCGGAAAAATTTATTGTAAATGAAAATAAATTAAAAATAAAAGGGCATAGCGAGCCAATATAAAATCGAACACTAAAAATAAATTGGATAAAAATTAGCATATAAAAAAAAAGGAAAAATTAAATTTAATAGAATTTTTCGGAACTAATTTTTATATCCGTTTATTAAGCGTTAAAATTTTACCGAACTATTTTTGAGTAGTTATTCTAATTGAATAAATACATTTTCACGATTAAAACTCTAGTGATAACCTTAGAAATCGACGGGCGGAGGGGGAATGAGAACCATCGGTCTCGTAAATGTAATCATTATTTCATGTTGCGTCCCTGGCGGCAATATGGTAAGCGCGTAATGGCATTACTTGATCAACTCTTTTAACCATTATCTTATTAAGGAGATGGAAATTAAAAGTTATCTCTTAACAGGATATTAAATATATATGCAACAAAATTGAAGTTTCTTGGACAATTAGTATTGGAAGTTAATCTAAGTCTACCTAATGCGTTTTATTTGCGAAAAAATAAAAACATCACTCGAAATCATATTTTACTATTATCACTTCATATAAAATCTATATTAAATGTATTATTATTTTTTTGTTTTGTTTTTTTCAACTTCAATTATACTAAACAGAATGAAACGGATTTTTAATCGGAAATTCTATACTGAACAAAAATGTTCCTGTAAACATGAGGTCGCAAAGGCTTCGGTGCAGAATGCAAAGCGGGGGGGTATTTTTTTTTTTTCTTTCTTTCAGCAATTTTGCAACCGGGTCTAGGCTGTCTAGAAATTTTTTTAGCACAGTGTGACTGATTTGTGGAGCTCCTTATGCAGCGACAAGGATTTCCGTTACCTGTATTTTAATACTTTTTAATTATTGCCGTCGATTTGTAGTAAATCTCTTTCGGTTTTGTTCGTTTTGATCCTCTGCCGAATTGTCTAGTAAACCAAGGGCTAAAATATTTGTGTAATGATCTAGTTTATCGGCATATTCTCGAACTTTTTCTTGTATTTGTTTTTTAACAGCTTTAACCGCTAAATCCGAGTGCAATGTAAGATTGCTTATATATCACGGGGGGCGCCTGCAATTGTTCTTAGTGCTTTACTTTGGAATCATCGTTATATTACTCTGTTTAGCACAGCCCCGCAGTCGTACGCCACCATATATGTAGGTTTTAGAATTTGATAATACAGTAGTATTTTGTTCTCCAGCGATAGTTCGGATTTTCTTCGTACGATGCGTAACATGTTTCTATACTTTATATTCAATTCGTTCCGTTTTTTAACTATATGGCTTTTCCATTTTAGCTGTCTGTCCGAATGAATTCCGGGAAATTATCTGATTGTTAATATGAATATTTTTGATATTGCAGATTTTTTTATTTGTAAATATTACACGGACAGTTTTTTCTCGTTAATTACTATTCGCCACAGTTTGAACTATACTGAGCGTGTATTAATAGCTGATTGTAGGTTAACTGCGTCCTTTTTCTAGAGATAAATCTGAACAAATCACTGTTTTATCATTTGCGAAAGCGGTGATTTCCGTGTTATTTGGCACATGCGCCGTATAAATTAGGTAAAGAATCGGTCCCAATATGCTACCTTGAGGTAAACCAGCTTTTATCGGATGCAGTCGAGATTCTTCATCTGCATACCTGGTCACAAACTATCGTTCACTAAGGTAAGATTTAGATAATTCGAAAAAACTTATATGGGAGGTGACGTTGGATTTTATAGATGTCAAACGCTTGTTTAACACAAGAAGTATCAAAAAACATTTTACAACACTGCTTTTGTAGAAATACACAAACGACTAATCGTAGCAAGGAACTTTTAAATAAACACTTTACGATACTGACTACTGTGTCTCCAATAATTAATAGTATCAGAGACAATGGAATAAATACATTAATGAGAGAAAAAAAAACAAAACAACAAAATCAATAAGTGAGAACAAGAACACATCTTCACCCCGTCACACCTGCAAAATATAAAGAAATCCGTAGAGCCCTGGTGCCCCCCCCCCGGGGGGGGGACCTTACGAGTTTATTATCGCGCGCTCAACCGTTTACGCCTGGGCCACACGCGACTATCCCACGACTACCTGTTGGAAGGCGCTCACCCTCCAACCACGTGTCCTTTCTGTCGCGCACAAGAGCCACCGGCGGTTGAGCACATTCTCATAAATTGCCCTACATTACAATCCTCCAGAACGAGACACGGATTTGATAACCTCAGCCATGTTCTCTCAAACTCAGAAGCGAACCAAAGTTCGTCAGGGACAGTGGATTAGGGGTACTTCTCTAACCGGAGACTCTCGGGCCGTAATCCCGGGGTCTAACCAAGGTTTGAGAAATTAAAAAAAAAAAAAAAGAAAAAAAGAAAAAGAGAATTAAGTGTTAGCCAGTGCATTCAGTCACAAAGAAGATTTTACATAAATGTTTGCATTTGTAATAACAGGTGTAATTAATAATTTGATACTTAAACGTTCCTCTTTTCTTACAATAATAATATCAACATAAATAATAAAAGCTGGCCACTGTGTACTATTCTGAGGGGAAAAAAAATGTTGCAAAATATTCTTTTTCCATTTCTCAGTCCTATAGAGGAGCATTCATTTATGGCTCTTTATTTACGGGAAGAAGAAGAAGAAACGTATATTTGCGCTTAATTTTTTAACAAATAACAATGCATAACTTAAGCGGGTAATCTGTACCGGAAAAACATGATTTCCTTATCAGATAACTTAATATATATATATCAGAACACGAAAATGATAAACAAGAAAAAAAGAATCTATAATTATAGACAGGAAAAGTTTAAAAAAACCTGACACATTCGCTTATTAAATAGTTTAAGTTTTAATGACTCAGCATAAATTAGCATAATCTCGCAATTTAGATGAAATTCTAAGAGTTCATGAAAAGAAATTAACAATTTGGTGAGAAACAGAGATATAGGGCTGTAAAAATACTCAGAGTAATACATGTTTAATTCGTCTGTGTTTATATTTCTTGTATCTATGTTTTAAGGACTGATAATTATACCTGCCTATATTGTTTATAGTTATAATGTCAGACATAGCGCAATAATTAAAGAAACTTATTGCACGTTCTTTTATAATCTCACTGACATACGGAAAATGCAGATAATCGTGCATGGTTTTAATGCGTGTGTATCGTGAGTTATTTAATATGATTCTAAAACAATGGTTTTGAATTCGCTGGAGCTTCATTAAGTTACTATGGCTGGTCGAACACCAGACTGATATAATAGCGTGGGTAGTAATACCGCTTTATAAATCACGAACTTATTGGACACTGTTAGACATGATTTTCTATTAAAAATCGGAAACAGGTTACACAACTTACGCTGAGTTTTATAAATACGTTGATTTATATGCTTTGTAAACGTAAGTTTTTTATCTAGTGTCATACCTAAGTGTGAGTTACCTCATCTTTCCATTCGATCGTATTGTTTTTAATTTTAACGTGATTGTTAATTGTTGGCCTGCGCTTTGTAAATATAATTGCCTCAGATTTATTTTCGTTGATATTAATTCTCCATTTCGTGAAGTATTTGACTAACTTATTTGCGGCATCCGTGAGTCGTCGACATATTGTATCAATTCGGTAGGATGTGGCGACAAGTGCAGTGTCATCAGCGTAAAGATTTAGACTTACATGATGTGTAAGCGGAAGGTCGTTTATGTATAAAATAAAAAGGTAGGGACCCAAGATGCTCCCCTGAGGAACTCCAGCGGCACAAAATTTCTTACTAGATTTAACATTTTTAATTTGCACGTAAAACTGTCTATTCGTTAAATAAGTTCTGATAAGCAGTACTCTAAGTATTGTGGATATCCATATTTGATTAATTTAAATACAATGCCTTCATGCCAAGTGATATCAAAAGCCTTTTCAACATCAATGAGTACTAGACCGGTATGTTTATTTTGGTTAAAATTGTCAGTGATTGTATCGCATAAAGCGGCAAGTTGCATTGTCGTACCTAAATTAGGCCTAAATCCAAATTGGAATTCCCTAAAAATAGCATTTGTGTCACTGTACTTGTTTAGTCTAATTAAGATTAATTTTTCGAAGATTTAGCTGATATTACTTAATAGACTAATAGGCCTGATATTTTGCACATAGGAAGCATCCTTTCCATGCTTCGCAAGAGGTATCGTTATTGAGGTTCTCCAGGATAAAGGGTAATAAGTTAAGCGTAGGCAGGAATTAAAAAGGCTAACTAACCCGAGGATAGCTTTTTTTGGGAGATTCTTGATCATGCGGATGTGCACCAAGTCATTTCCGACAGAGTTTGTGTTTCTCAATGTACGAATGCATTTCTTAACTTCTTTAGGCGTAGTAAAAATACGTGGATTTGATGTAGGGGACGTTTGGCATAGATATCTGTTTATAGCTTGTCTGACGCTGCGAACATGATAGTGTGTAGATAAGCATTCATTTTGCTTATGTATATTGTGAAAATAGGTAGCAAGTACTTCGGTTTTGTCTTTAATGGAATATGCAATCTTATTAATACTGTTTGGGATTGTGATTGGTGGCAGCTCAGTCTGATTTCTACAGAAACGTTTGTTTACTTTCCACAGAGTGTTGTCTTTATGGGACAAATTCTTCAAAAATACGTTCCATTTTTCATTTCTCTCATGAAGGGGAACCTTTCTAAAGGTGTCTATACGAAACGATTTAAAATTGCTGAAACAGACATCTGTATAGACTGTAAAGAGGAAACAGACGATTGCTTTCATTCGATTTTCGAATGCAATAAGTTTAAAAACGAAAGAGAAAAACGGAAAATAATAAAAAAATCCAATAACCGAAATACATAAAAAAAACTTTTTTAATTTGATTAGCTTTGTCAACCATGTAATGAATAACAAAACAAAACACATCAACAACAAATAATAACAGTAACAATCAGAAACTCTGGCTGAAAAACCGCAAGATACAGCGGAGTAAATAAATAAATAATAAAAAAAAAAAAAAAAAAAATGAAATTTCTTATTAGAACGTTCAGTTTGAAGTTTTTTTTTTCCTCCTTTCTCTGTGCCTAGCTTTCGCCATCTGGCCAATCAACACAAATTGTGGTTCCTGCGCTGGGATTCGGGTATCCTAACCACTAGACCACATGGGAACCCAGCTTGAATCCCAACGTATGTACATATTATGTATGTACCAGGTAACCGAGTCTTGCTCGGATTCGCCATCAATGTATTCATGCATTTCAAAAGCAACTAAAAATGCAGCAATAATATACGGCAAGAAAGCTTATTATATCCGTCCCGAAAAAAAATAGGGGAAGAAAATTAGGTAGATCGTTGATTCATTTTGGCAAGACGACATATGGTCAAAGTAGTAGCGGGATAATAATCTGAATTACAGGAATAACTGCAACAACTTTGAAAAAGCCTACGTCCGAAAGAGTATTAGACTAACCGTAATATTTAAAAACTACATTTATAACCTTTGCGTATTATTCCTTTTAAATATCGAAGTGATCCCCGGTTACACGAAATAAAACCAAATCTCAAATATTCATAATGAAAGGTATCGTAAAAACTCTACTCAGGCGAAATGAAAGCTGTTAACTCTTAATAGTCAATTTATTTGATCGTACTTGTATGTTTGACAGTTAGTAAAGGATAGAGTTTTCCGACGATCGATATACACCATCCTAAAGTTTATCAATAGCAGTAGAAGTAGCAACGATTAGTCAAGGCTGGTAAAAAATTTCATTTTTTTTTTTTTTTTTAACGTGCAAAACGATACTGTGGACAATACAAAAATTGTTCATTTAATAATATAAATAATATAGTGCAGTGATGTAATAACAGCTGTAAATATGGACCAATTTTTTCGCGGTAAATGAGAATCATCAAAAAAAAACAAAAAAACACGACATTATCGATCGGTGTTGTATTTTCTCGAAAAGTATAAAGATAAAAATGAAAAGTTATTAGAAACCGTAAACTCATGTAAACTTTTTATTTTTACAAAATCGATAAAAAAAAGTTTTGAACAAATGATTATTGACAATGAAAGCGAGGTTATATTAGGTTGTAGTGAATTTTCGATTGTAATTGGTTTTTTCTTCGATTAACACGATATAACAGCGACACAGACGCGTACCTAAACGCAGGAACGATTAACGTAACTTCGTTTTTCGACCTCCGAAAAATAATAAAACGATAATGACGGGCTGCCTTCGAGACATGCGAGCGAGCAAGGCGTTTTGCGTCTTCCATTATCGATGTTGGAAATATGATATGCCGGCTAGCTTTATGCTGCGATATAAATTAAGGACAGAATGAAAGCAGCATCAGCGCCGTGCTCGCTCTATTAAGGGAGAACAGAAGAGAGGCTGCTGGACGAAATTTTTAAAACCACCAAGATAAATCTCGGACGGAGCACCACTCGGCAGCCAAGAGCTGTACTTATGTGTGTTCCAGCACTGCTGGAAAGTATTTTTTAAATTGCGCCGGATAAGTTACGATTTGAAGAGGAGGGACTTTCTTACGTGGTCGACCGGAGCGATGGGTGAGGCGCGGAAAATTTCCAGAGTTTCGGTAAAAGGACTAAACACTTTCCCCGTTAACCGTTTGTCGCCCGTAACGGGGAAAAAGACTAGACGAATTTTCGAAAAATCCACGCCCGGTCATCTAAGTCCATTGTACACGTATGTGGTCGCGGAATAAAACGCCTACATTATTATCGTCCGCAAATACGTATATATAAATGTATTGTTTTCTTCGCTGCTTCGAGTAAAACTGCTGTTCTAGGTCACCGTAAAGAGGCCCCTAGTTGATCCGACTGTAGTTGAAGATCTCGTACCTTATCGAATCTCAAAAGTGTGTTCTCCGTGCTAGCCCGGCAGAGCTAGATGGCGAGCGCTGTTAAGCCGTCGAAGGTAATATTCCAACTGAGATTGTTCTGGCCCTAATCCGTTTTCGCGTCCGCGCATAATGTTCACCCCTGCCAGTATCCTTCTTCTGTTCTTTCGTGTTGCTTTTTGAACAAGTTTTCGCGTAATTTCACCGATTCCAAGAAAAGGACGAAAATTATAAAATGAAAAGAGCAAGAAGAAAACGTCCAAAAAAAAAAACCAAAAAAAAGGGATAATTCCGGCTGTAGATTTTGTGTCGCCGATTATTAAGCAGTTTGGAAACCCGATTTTATCGGAGTATGAAGTTTTCCGGGCACGCTCATTATTAATTTGTTCGTTAACAGCGTCATCCAGCAGTGTCCAAAAGTGGAAAAGGTGCTCTGTCGAAGATGCATTTGGCGATTTTAGCGGCTGAATGGAGCACCGATAGATGGTGGGAGCTGAACGGTGAGTTTAGATTGACCGAAGTAATAGTTTTTAACGCGTAGGATACGAGCGTATTTTTAAAAATGGAAGAGCATATAAAAAAACATCAAAATTCCGACTCAAAAAAAAAAAAAAAAAAACAAAAAAAAAAACATCGACGCTATTGTCCTAAAAACACATTTAAATGAAGAGAAAGAAAAGAAAACATTTTTAATCGATACAGTTTACAATAGACGTTGTTTGATGTAAGGCTATTTTATGCGATTGGTCTGATCAGAAACGATGTAAAAAGAAATCCACGAGTTTGACGACGGAAGAAAAGCACTGCTTGCGGAGAACGACGAAATAGTAAGAATGAGTGACTCTTTTGAGAACGGAACGGCGGTAAGATTTGAAACTCAGCTAGAGTAGAAGGATCAGAAAACGCCAGAACGAAGACGAAAGTTCCTAATTGTCCCAGTTCGGATAATACTATAGAAAAGACGTTGTTATGATAAAGCGTTTTTCTTGGCGTTTACTTATTCGATGTACTTGAACATTTTTTACGACTGGTACATTTAACACTGTTTCATCATTAAAATTAATCATTTGATATTATTAATTTTTCTTATAACTTTGAGAGTTGTGTATCGTAGTATTCTTTGCGGCGTTTAAGTTCTGTTTTTATTTCGATCATTTTCAAAAATATGATTTTTAGTATTCCGCAAATTTGTAAAAAGAGATTTTACTCTTTTTGTTTTTAAATTGAATTAAAATTCGCGAAACTATCCCCCGCTTTTTAATCGTTAAAATAAATGTGGAGTAAAAAAAATTATATTCAGTATACGTTACCCGATTTTTGCAAAAAGAAAAAAACAAACAATTTCATCTATTCACTTAAGTATCCTAATATTTGCAAATATTCTATTTCGAGTCGCTGATTATTATTAAATATTTTAATATTACGACAAATATTGCAAAAAAAAAAAAGAAGTTTTTCACTCGTTTTATTTTTTGTAACGATAGCGAAATGTATTGACTGCGAATTCCCCGTGCGTTTTAGAATAAGAAAAAATTCCGCAACAGGAGTAAGTACAGTATTGACAAGTGTCACGTTATGCAACAACTATGGCCTAATAAGCCGGAAAATTAATATTCAAAGAGTACCCAAAAATAATAATAAATGTTTATTACAAAGAAATAGGGAGAAATCGTATATGTATATTTATTAATTACGTTCGGGTTGCTCAGATTTGTACAAGGCGATTTTACTTTTTTATTTTTAAATTTAATTCACATTCGCGAAACTATGCTGATTTTTAATCGTTAAAATAAATATAGCGTAAAAAAATTATATTCGAAATATGTTACTCGATTTTCGAAATAAGGCTCTAATTCTTTCATACTGATCTACGCAATTCTATCAAAGTGTATTGCAACATTCTCAAATATTTTAATTTTCACTCGAGTCAATGATTTACGACATCAAACGTAAGAACACTTAAAGTTTTCCCCCTTTATTTTTTTTGTCATATACATTAATTACAACGAAATTCTTAGGCTACCCCCCCCCATTAGCAAAAATGTCCCAATTTTATGCAACGTTTGTTATATTTCATAGGATTTTTGTGATTATGTTATTATATTCATATAGACCGATTTTGTAAATTTTAACAATTTTATACAAAGTATAGAAGAGAAAGAGACAGAAATATAAGCAAGAGGGCACTTGCGAGGCCAAAATAGCCGAGTTATATATATATATATATAGAAGATTTATAAGTATACATTAACGATCAGCTACATTCTAGAATAATGAAAAAATTCACAATAAGTACTATTATAAATTTTATTATAATCGCCATCGGTGCTTTAGCTTGGCAGCTAGATCGCACCACGTTCTCCGAGAAGGCATGTTTAGCGCTATCTTCTTTAGCTCGGAATATGATGGCATTACCGATTCATTCAGTAAAGTATTTATGAAGCTAATTCGAGGATGACCGCTCCCCTTCCACCATAATTTTTCATCTATTATGTCTTTTAATGTATTACGATATCCTGCCACGAAGTAGTGTGCCCTAACCACCGAAGCTGTGTTTTACGAATCCGATGCAGAATATTTTTTCCTTCATGAATCCTTTCCAGCACCGTCTTATTATTTACTTTACTCGTACAGTTCATTTTTCTGAAACTTTCTTTAGCAGCATATTTATAATACATAATTTTTCCAGCGAGGTGTTTGTTTTAGATTTTTTTTTACAGCGGTTTGAAATTTTCAAATACATTTTTAGGATAGGTCTTGTTGATGAATAAGTCTGAAAATATTTTTTAATTGTAGGGGTTCGAAGTCTCTTCAATTTGAGCCCAGCGTGAATAATATCGGCCAACTGGTTCTCAAGATATCGTCAAAAAACTCGATTTTAGATTTTGCCCCTAGGGGGCGCCCCTTAAACGGTAGCGGGCTGAAACTTTCAGGATGATAGTATTTTCCGATGCCTGACACGATGGTATAATTTTTATAACGATTGATTTGGGGGAATTTTTCACTATCTTACCCTGCTATGTTCTTTACATACGTATTCATTTTGGATGACAATTCAATAATTTCATAATTTTGTCCTAATGTCCTGACCGGGATCATCAGAAAAAAAAAAAAAACAAAAAACAATGACCCCTTCTACGAGTTACAAACATGATGATAAGTGCACTGTCCTTTGTTTATCAAAAACTTAATATGGTTCGAAACTGATTTCATAGATGTCGCTAAGTCTATTTCTTTACGCGCTTTTTATTTTATTAAACTTTGCCTTAGGTTAAATGTATATATTACAGTGTAATGCTTCTGTTTTTTTACAAACGACGGTAAAGTAATTAAATAACAGAAAACTTTAAGCGCCGAAAGAAAATTATTCTTAAACCTTACGTTTGTCGAGTCACAACTACGTAAAGCACGAAATATAATTTGAGAATGGGATAATACAAGCCAGTATTTGTATGCGTTGTTGACTTCATGGGAGGTATGTCGGCACAATGAAAAGAGGGTGTTACTTTTTTTTTTTTTTTTTGTTTTGTGGGCGTCGAAGAGGGTGTTACTTCGCAATAGGGTAGTGCTGCTAATAAGAATGGTAAAATTAACGATAGAAAATAACGACTTTGACGACTTCGACGACGAGTGTTAAAAGAAATTATAAATCGGTCGTAGTGTTCGAGACCAAAAATAATAAAGCCAAAGAATTTTAGGTGGGCCACAAAGATAAAAACCGCTCGGCGGATGAAAGATTTCCATGAGAAAGGTCGATATAGTGTAGGGTATAAAAGCAGATAGTCGGACCGAGGACGAATCGGAGAAATTACAAGTCGAACATAAAAAGGCTATATATTTGTGTGCTTGCATAGGAGAGAAGGAAACAGCCGTCAAATAGCCGGTTTTCAAACAATTAGAGATTTTGCGGCACTTTAGTGATAATAAATGTTAAATAAAATTATAGTTAAAAAAAATTTAAAACACACGCTTTTATAGCAATGTGAAAAGTAAAAAATAATTTTTAGATATAAAGATAATATTTAACAGTGATGAAAATCTCCTAAGTCGATATATTTTAAGTTTTTCTAATAAGCTCAAAATGAGAATAAAGTAATTCGAAACAAATTAAGAAGGCGTGGTGGGGTGCTTCCTATATTTAATAAAATAACTCGACCTACAAATAGTTAAAAAATAAAAGAAAAACTATAAACAACTGATATCAAAAGCACCCTACGCTTTCTTTTACATTAAAGTTAATTTGTTGTGAATTATTCTCATTTTGAGCTTATTAGAAAAACTTAAAATATATTGACTTAGGAGATTTTCATCACTGTTAAATATTATCTTTGTGTTTAAAAATTATTCTTTACTTTTTCACATTGCTATAAAAGCGTGTTTTTTTTTAGTTTTTTTTTAAACTATAATTTTATTTAAAGCTAATTTTTAAAATTTTGACGAACTGTGGAATATTTTTCGTTACAGGGAAATTATGGAAAATGCAAAAAAAAACACTTTTACAAATTACGTAATTTTTAACATTTAATCTGTTTTGAACCTGTCCAGATAAAGTCCGCTATTATTGACAAGCGAGCTGGGACATTATGCGAAGAATTATACTAACCACCGTTATTGGTCTGCTTAGAGTTAACTAACATTAACCGTACGTGTTCCGCGTTAAACATGTTATCACTACTTTCCTGAGGAAATCGTACACTACAAGAAAGTCGTGTACGTCGATGCAAGTTAAAAATGTTTAGCGTAGCAACATCGGACTGAGAAAATGAGAAACAAGTTTTAAAGCTCTCTCTGGTAAGTGTAATTCAAATTTAACCGAGGTGCTAGCGGTTTGGTATATAAATCTTTTTTTAGGCCATTCATTCAAAAATGCAAAGATTAGCCCGGCGGAATATGCTAAATGACATTTCTCAGAGTCGCTGGATTTCATTATCGGACAAGTTATTATTAATATCACTATTATTATTATTATTGTTGTTGTTATTTCAACGCAATATTAGTTGGCGCACCGGACGGAGCCTATCTTTTTCAATGAGCTGCTCTGTGTTCATTGAACTAATATAATTATTATTCGATAAATTTTGAACTAACCGGGTCATTCGAGCAAAAAGCCAGTGTCGGTGGAACCGTGTTAGTAATAATCACCGTTTGATAGGTATAACGACGAACCGGATTACTGGTCAGTCGGCGAACAGAAAATTGGGGTTATAAATCAAACTCGGTAACGTTTCGACTAGCGCGCTAGTCGTAACTGTTTTAACGCAACAAAACCGGACAGTTCATTTTGTAAATTTGATATTATCGTTTTACCGTCACAAACCAACGGCGATTCCGCTAATGCGTTACGGATTACACGCAGATAAACGCATCGTCCGACTCGACTAGCCAGAAATTCGTTCGCTCGGCTCGAAATCGGGATTTACCGCTCTGAAAGAACACAGCGCGCTGGAATTCGCTGATAACCGAAGCGCGCTCCGAAAGCCAAAATTATTGTTCTTATCAGATTAAGGTATCTTCGCGTTATCCTTCCAAACTTTTCTGCACTCGGAAATTTGCACAGTTCTCATAATGGCCCCCACTGGCCGGGGCTGTACATGTGGCTTCATTATTGTATTTGCCGCGCTACTTCAGGCCTTTTCGTTCGAAAATGCAGCGACATACCAGCATAAAAACGAAAAACAAACAAGCAGAAAAAGAAAAATAGAAAAAACTACAAAAACATTTAATTCTTCTTTCGTTTAAGCATTTCTTTTAGCTTCATTTAGTGCCCCATCGTCCAATTTCAATTTGCTTTTGGTCGCAAGATAAGCGGTGTGTCCACCGTGTTCCGGTTTTTTCCCAACTGATGGTGACATGGAAATTCATTTAATATATTTCACGCACAAAGTAAATTATTAATATTAAAATAAAATGGATAAATTTTCTATATAAAGTTTAATCATGACTTTCCCAATATATATATATATGTACTTCGTTGGTCAAGCTTTACTAGGACAATTATTCGGTCTCGTAAACATGCAGTGTATAACATAGATTATTATAACGGTCTCGCATTACACGAAATTAAACCGAATTCGAGAATTCATAGGGCAGAAATATATTATTATCCCCCTGCATAGCTGCTCCAAATGACCAGCGGCTTGTTTTAACTCGTATTAAATATTTAAAATCACCACTTATGAAATATTATTATTAGGTTTCAAAAACTACTATAAAAATAAGAAAATTCTGGTTGCAATCGTTTAAAGAGGTAAATAATTTTAATTCTAGTTTGAAATATTAAAATCCCGAAATGTGAAGTAATTCCGAATTCATTTAGACATACAGATCAATCGAAAATGCGCGAAAACAAAATGTGTACTAACGAGTGAATATTAATCGAAAATATGAAAAATTCCTACGATTATGAAATTATACACAACAGCAAGCGGCTCGGTTAATAACGAAAATAAAAACATAAAAAGAACTTATCAATAAAACATCTTTTCCAATTAATTGCAATACACTAAAAACAAGTTTTAGAAACATTTTTAATATTGTCCTTTTTAGGTGTAATTTACAGATTACGAAATCAAAATAGTATCGAAAAAAAACAAACAAAAAAAAGTAATAATACAATAGCGCTCGAGACCCCCCCCCCCATCACCGGTTATGATAAATAGGAAATGAAATTGTCGGCAAAAATGATAGCGGAGAAACAGAACAGATCAAATTTAGTTGGACCAAACATTCCGCTCATTAAATACTAGAAAAAGACCGGTGAACAAAATACTCAAAAAATAAAAAGGCGGTGTGGAATATCAGATAATAAAAATGGAAGACGCGAAATATGATTTACAAAGAATGCATAATTAGAATTAGAATTGGAATTTTAGGAATCACAAAAAGATTATTCTAAATGAAAGTAATGAAAACAATAATTTACACGAATGTGTGATTTTAGAGTATATACCTCATATTGGACAGATGATAAATGATGAATGGTAAGCACAATATGAAAAAAACTAGTGGGAATGTTGGGAAGAAATACTTCGAAATACAAAAAACCATACAGAAGAAAACGTGGCTTACAAATAAAATGAGTGGAGAATGTATACTATATCTGTTTATTTCACTCATTGTTTCTATTATGTTGTACAGTAATTAATTTTAAACACTAATTTGAAACGTACCGGTCACATAAGAACTCTGGAAATATTTCTTAAAGATGGGTATAATAATGAATAATTTATGCGAATGCGGAGAGATCGGCTCAATTGAACACATTATTTGGCAATGTGAAATATACGATGATCATAAAACAAATTAAAATATGTACAGAAATCGGGGGGGGGGGGGAGGTGTCAAACGTTATCGAATGCTTGTGTGACATGGAGAGGCATTTTCGCCATTTCCCAAAGTTAACGAAATTTCATCAACTGATCGGTGACATTGATCGTAGAGTGCTCCGTGCGAAGACCAAACTGACGATTCGCTAGCGTAACATTTATAATAGGATCAATACGATTTAAAATCAGCTTCTTTCAAATTCAAAGAAGAATAGCCGCTCTCTGCGGTAGACGCGAGATTATTTCTCCAGTGATTTTATCGAAATCAGGAGCTTTACATAACGGTCTACTACGGAGGCATTTGAGAACTTTCTTAGGAGAAAAGAGACCTCTTGGTAGTGTACGTTCACAATTAAGTCAGAGTGTTCCTTGTTGCAATCTGGATGCGTGAAGAAGACCGCACATCAAGGTGGTTCGTAAAAGCATTCACCTGTCCGATTTAATTCGAATATTATTTAATCTGATATTTTGTAATTCTTCCGATTAACCTGATTGATTTAATAGCTCTTTAAATGAAGTCCATATAGGTTTTTCGTCATCATTATTAGCTCGTGTGTGATGATGACGATTTTATTTTCGTACTCATCAATCCCATCCTTTAGTTTAACTCTTTGAATCTTATGAGGATGGGTAACGATTACGCTGTCATCTCCTTTTGGCTGATATGGTTTCCTTTATTAATTTCCTCAATTCCACGGGTATGTAAATATTTTGATGAGATATTTTTGACATTGATCGGAAAAATTATTATACGCGCGAATTTCACGAGATTAGAAAATTGTTTAACCGCTCGGCCATTATCGTTTTTGTTCATTAATCACATCGAGACTACTTTTAATTATACTTGAAAAAATATTCCAGTTAGTGTTCTGATTTGTCAGTCCCTGTTGGTTTAAGACGATTTTAGGACTTACATCTAAGCTGCAATCACTGGACCGGATCAGATGAGAGATCAATGACCGTTCTTCTACAGTTCCTGTTATACTTTTGTAAGCCACGAATGACCAAGAAGTCTAAGTCAGTCATCCGGAAGCTTATTTAGATGCTGCGGTCAGTATATACATGGAAGTCATTCGGATGAAACGGTAAGAGTGTGCATTGTCTCGTACCAATTTATATAGTTTCTTTCCAAATGAGTTTGTAGTTCTCGATTCCCGTAAGTTATTTTTAATGATCACCACCGCATATACAGGCAGCATGGTAGAGCCTAGTGGTTAAGGTGCTTGGTTACCAAGTCGGAGGTCACGGGTTCGAGACTTATCTCGTCCCGGATCCAAGTCGCTCCCAAACTTACCCGGCCCGAAATAATTGGGTACCAGAAAAATCTGGGAAAGTAAAGGCGGATAATCCAAAAGTAGAAAGGAACTGGCCCCAGTATTCTCCTTAGATCCATTAGGCTTAGTACATTGTGAACCTTAACTTCACAATCCATAATACCTTATCAAGGGTATGGAACTCACTTTACTCACTTACTTTACTTACCGCATATACATATTGTCACAAATCTTACCGATCTATTACAACCGTTGCAATGTTTTTTTTTTTTTCATTTTTTTTTTTTTTTTTAACTTTCACCACTGCTTAACAGTGCAGAGTAAGAAAAAATCGTCCTAATTAACCGCTTAATTTAAATGAAGTGATCTGTGATCTCGAGACTTACTTCAAATATAGATTTCTCGGCTGGATTGGACATAGGCCCGAGTGTTATTATTTTATGGTGGATAAAAAAAAAAAAAAGAAAAGATAAAGTGGCAATGAAGAAAAAGTGAAATGTAAAAAAATCCATTTATTTCAAAATCACCTGCTAGCAACTAGAAAATGTTCAAAAACTGTGCACAATACAGCGACAGAACGGCGAAGAACAGTTTAAATGTACGATTTTAAATCGAAAGCGAATGACGCGATTAAGCTCTAGATTAATTACGAGTTGACCGGCACTAGATCATAATCTACGACGAACGTAATTCCCCAATCGAGATTTAACCGCAAAACTACCCCTAAAAAACTGCCGATTTATTCAAATTTTTCCTAACTCTGTTTAATGCTGCTCGATGTACGAACAGACCAAGTTGGTGTACACTCGCTGCGAACATAAGTAGACACTTACACCGCCAACCTTGCCGATGAAGATAATAAAGCGCAACTTGTACCTGGGGGTACGTATAGATTATATCTGATCGTTGTATGGCCGGTTTCAGTTGAACCAGCAGCTCTGTAATTTTGGCGTATCTATATAAATACGTTTTATGTAATTTTTAAATATTCATAAAATATTTTAGATGTTGTTAGCGAAATTAATTTATGTTTATTTATAAATAATTAATGTTATACGTATGTGAATATAGTGAATAAAATTCAGTTTTAACATATTATTAATTGCAATTTTTGGATAATTAATTAATTAATTCACTTATTATTGGCAGAAAATTGTATTATAATTCACCCGAAGAGGTGTATACAAACACCTCTCTGGATGACAGTAAGTTGCGGTTACTGCTATATACTTGGAAAGTGTTTCTACATTTACCGCTTCAATCTGATATATGAAGGGACTGTATGTAAAATTTTTATATTGTTTGTGTATATTCTTGACTGGTATGAACCAGCGTGAGCTGTTCTGTCCGGGCGATATGTTGAGTATGCTATGTATCTACGGACTTTGAAACATTTTTTTTTTTTTTTTTTTTTTTCATAGTGAGATGGGTTTTTTGCGATTAATGCGGTGTCAATTATACTATTTTTTACAGAAAAGTTCGAATTCATTCTTTTTTTTGAGGGGGGTAATATCATTCGTGTTCCACAGTATTATTATCGTGAGTGTGAATTTTGTGTGATCATATTAGTGCCGCTTAGCATTATGGAGACAATTTTGCAATGACCTTTGTCAAGAGTGATAGTAACGGATTTATAGTAGATTTAACTTCATCGATGAACAAAGTCAACATTATCGAAATATCGTTAATCGCTGTTGTTTATGTTCAATGAACATCTGTATCAGTTTTAGTTTTGGGGGAAGTTTATACTTTTCGAGCGACATTGACGTACGATGCCCGATTTCCCGTACTTAATTTCTCATTCGAATAAATATTTCTAGATACGGCAGGGAATTCTGATATTTAGTGTATTTTATTGTAAAATTCTGCTTGCAGCTTCTAAATGGAGCAACCTTTATGGCTTGTAGGACGGTTAGCGTTAAGGCGCATTTTGTTGCTTCAGTTGAGCTTCTATTATAAAGTTCGGTATTATGCATCCTAGCTCACTTAACGCAATGCAAACGAAGGGGTTACAGCGATTTGCCTTACGGCCGAATAACCTGTTATATCTTTTGCGTTTTTTGAGCCGTACCACTGTATTTAATATGTGATTGATCATGGATTAGTTCGCTAACGTAGAATATTAATAAACAATTTTCACTTGAAATCCGCTAGACTCAATTTAATTCCTCATATCGGTGTTTTGCATTTGTAGAGTGATGTAAGTTCTTAATTACTACGCTGAACGGATTGGCCTTTGGTTAGGAATAAAAGAAGAAATGTTTATTTTCTTTTAAGGTTTTAACGATCCAACGGTAACTCGCATCGGGAATTCCTAATAAAAACATCAGATAGCGTAGTTTTTAATCCAAGTTCTACGCATCAGCTATTTCTAGAATGAATTACCCGGAGCTGTTGAAATTCGCGATATTTTTAACTACGATGTTCGTGGTCAATCGGACTGATTTCGTCGCTTATACTGGTTTCTTCCGGTGACATTCTGTCACCGTTATTATCTTTGTTCCGGTCGTTGTCGGTTGACAGGAGAATTCAAAGCTAGCTTTTTTTAGGCTTTAATGAGGGGTTGTTACCACCGGCAGCATATCACCCGTAAAATGTTTTACCGCTGCTGTATGTTTAGGCGTGTTTCAGTCATCGCTGTCACTTGTTGTCGCTGTATTGTTGACGTTTAATGCCGTTACTTGTTTTCGACTTTTGTAGGCTCAATCTGCCATTGAAAGTAGCGCCAACGACGGTTTTATTAGCTCCATTAGCTGACGATGAATTTGAAAGCCGCGGAGGCCGCTGTTATTAATAGATAAATGTGAGCTTGATTGTCGGACTTTTTACAAAAATTATTATTTGGTGTAATACTCGCATTCGTAATTTCATTCGTAATTTTATTCGTAATTTTAAAATAGCGCATAGCTATAAGCACCCTGACAAAGCCAGCCGATAAAGGAAAGATATCACCTGCGTTATCAGCAATTTATCAATAGCGGAAGCCTGACGACAAAACGGAAGGAAGTAATACAAAAAAAGCTTTTAAACTTTCCTCCATATAAATAAAGTAAATAAATATATTTCAATATGAAAGAAAGATATTATAAAATAATAAAATTATAAACATAATAACGAACATTTAAATATTTGATATAAACGAATATTTAAGAAATATCTTTGGCAACTTTTTATCTTCAGCTAGGTAGCGGTAAAATTTCTAGAATATTCATTTACATTCGATCTAAAGATGTTTAATATTGCGGCTTTAATTTTATTATTTTATTAACTATGATGTAACACGAAACACGATGTATGGATATACTGGATTATTAGTTTTTAACTTACTATATTTACTACGGTGTACATAAATGCATTACAATTACTTATGAACATTCTTGTTAATAAGCCCTAAATACAAGTGACCATTAAAACAAAACCTCTTCGCCTTATTTTTAATAGTTTATTAGAATTTTCTAAATGTGAATTATTTCTAGACTTCATTTTTGGTCGGTGCCCCACCGAGCGTGTATTTCAGCAAATTCCGAAATAACAATTACACGCATACATATGTAATCGTTCGGATTTCGACAGCGGCAAAAACTCCAGCATTCTCCAGAGCTTTTATAATTCTTTTAGAAGAAGAGAGGTGGTCTTTCAACTGACCATGTCATTTGTCGAAAATTGAAATAGATGCCTTATAATCAGGTGCCGTAAAAACGTTTAAAAGCTTTTCTTATTACCCGTCGATCTAAGAATGGCATAGGCATTAATCTTTAATTTAGTGAAACCGCAGTCGGCAATAGTTTATTTATTAAATACGCTTAAAAAACCGGCGTGACAGAAAATTAACATTTAAAAAAATATAAAAAATACCGACATGTTGTTTCGGAGTTACTTACTCCATAATCATGGCAATAGTTCATATTAATTGTATTTGCGAATATTTTTATGTATTTATAATAATTATAACATTAATCTATATACCAATATATGAAATTGAAGCGTTAGATGGAATAAGGGTCATTTTGAAAAAACCTTGTTTTGAGAAAAACGCATTTTAAAGTTTCACTTTTATCTCATTAGTAGATTAATAAAGAGGTAGAACTATGAAATTTTAATATGTTACGGCCTCACCAATTCGTATTGTTTTAAAAAAAAAGTTTTTGAAAATTTCCATAGGGAGCGCTGCTATGAACGTTTAAAAAAGCTCCAAAATTGCCCTTCTTTCAAAGAACTTTTTTCTGACATTCTGCTACTACTTTTTTCGGGTTCTATGTTCGTTTTAAAGTTACATTTTCTTCAGAAAACAATTCTTTGGTGTGTTTTTTCACATTTTTTGTTGAGGTAATCAAATGCTGGAAATAATAAATTTTGCACAAAACATTAATTTTCAAAAAGAAATATTCTCAAAAAAAGGTTCTTTTTTAAACATAACTAATCAAATAAATTTAACAAATTCTCTTTAAATTTAAAAACTTCTTCTTCGGTTAGGTACTTGAATAAATCTTCTACATCTTTCCTTTTTTTTTCACTATCGATACCCCCCGGAGCAGGTGCAGAATTTAGCGTTAAATTTTCCAAGTCTGTAATATTCGGTTTCCAAAATTCGATTTTGATCCACACGTCTTCGTTGTGAGATGTTGAGGTGTATACGAATTCTCTATCATAAAACGACAATATTGTTGGATTTTAAAAGCAGTTGTAGAATTTTTCGGGTTATTTAAAAAAAAAGAACTGGAAGCGTTTTGCTCCATGATTTCAATATGGAACTATCGAAAACCACATTGAATGGGCATATGGTGTCTTTCGGGCTGCAACCAAGTATTCCCAGTATGTTCGTACATCAACCACGCGAGATACCTTTTTGGCTTTTTTAACGGAAAAGGGAAAAATTGCGGTCACATTGATTGAATCAACTTTTACATCAGATATTTTCGAGATAACCATAAGCAATACATAACCATATACTTATTCTTATTTTATGCTTCGCAAGCATCCGAAAATAATACGATTTTTTCATACCCTTTAACAAATAGTTTGTATGCTTTCATTTAAAAATAAAATAACGGATGCGGGGCCTTTGGAAGCTTCACCTTCTACAAATGCATATCTGACTTCGGTGAGCTGTAAAAATTGACGTTAACAATATAGAGCCAAACCAAGCGTTTATAAAACTGTTCACATACATTGCGGCGAGGTAGTGGAGCATATTCTGTGGGTAATCAAGTTCTACATAAGACACGTCGTCATGTGGATCTTCTAAATAATTTCTTTTCAGAATAATCATAACGCTTCAAATGTACTCGAAATTCTGCTGTAGGTGTCTTGTGAAAATAGAAATACTCCATGTATAAAAATTGCACTAGCACGCTCTATACATTCGATAATGAACTGAAAGTTTGATAAAGTAGGAATGAGCGATTCAGAAAATCGGTTCTTCCTTAAAAAGAGCAATTTGTACAAATGGCCCTTATTCCAGCTACCCCTTCAATTGTAGTGCCTGTCGATGATTATCACGAATATTTATAATCACCACATTCGGCTATTTTCATCATACTCGAACGGAAAAAATTGATTGTTTTAAGTTAACCTCTTTGTTCGTGTGTTCTGATTTAACTCAACAACTATTAAAGCAAGAATGACGAAATCTATACAGTCTAAATATTGCTCAAACACGATTCTAAGCTTCTTTATTCATATGGCAAATATAATGTAGCAAATGCGAATGTTTAAAATTGAAACGAGAGAGTCTAGGAAATTTCCGTTGAACCATTTAAAACTCGCATCTCAAAAAAGTACGAAAACCGCATCTTAAAAATTCAAGTTCCACTTTTATGTCAGCGGATTATTTTTGTCGTTTTTTCGGTGATTTAACAGATGTGTTCTCTGCTACAACAGGATTTATCAGTGTCTATCGCACTCCAGATAATATTATGTATATTTTAAGTAGAGACAAAATGTATTACAGCCGTTGAAAACAAACTATTTTCATTATTACTACTGATGTTAATAATTTCTGTCATTTGCCTATCTGGAAATCACGCAGCTTAAAAAGTTCATAGAAGATATAGACGATTATTTCAGAAAGCATAAACCGAATCGGGAACATGTTACACACAATATCAGTCAGTATTTCTTACTAAACCACAGTACGTCGCAACAATTTTTGTTTTTTTTTTTTTTTTCTACAAGTGCATAAATTATTACTTACACTAATGCTTGGTGTAATAATTTGTGCGTTTCGTAACTTTTTCGATAATTATGCATCTTGAATTTGATATTTGTAACGTGCGGATATATCAAATAGAAATAAAATCAATAAATAAACGAATAAATAAAAATGTTTAAAGGTCGAACATGCTGAGAGTCTGACAGTGTGTGTAAATGAAAACCAGTTGTTGGCTGGGGGTTGTCGGATGCAGATCGATCTTTTGATGTGTGCGGTGATTGGATAGCAAATAAATCATATCAATGTCTCCATAGAACGAAATAAAAAACCGAATTGAAAAAAAACGTCCAAGTCGAAGACAAAATATTCACCACTTCCGGTAAGTGTAACGATATCATGACCGAAAGAAGCCCGATCCAGAATAGTAACCAGATTGAAAATCGGTCTTCTAATTAGTAAAGTCGGTAAATGAAATGTAAAATATGTTAATTACCGCGTCTCTTTCCTGCGTTAACCACATCAGTGTACACACACCTGTCGTCAGCACGGAACACCGACAACGCGGCAACCGCCGCAAACTGTGGTACGTGTACCATTTGTATTATTATAATTTTTGGGGTATATTTAATTAATCGTGTTTTTCAGCGGTCAGCCGTCCAAAAAATATGGCTGTGGGGATTAATAAAAATGTACATTTTAAAAAACCTAGACTACGATTTAATAATTTAACAGTAAGGATAAAATAACAATTTAATTCTACGTCCCCGTGGTAATTTTAAGGGAACGTGATGGCATGTCTGAGAGAAAATAGAACGAATATCAACGTATGAACACTAATTACATACTCAAAAAGGAAATTATGGAAGCCGCGACGAGCTTCTGAAATTAAAAATACTAATTATCCCACAAAGATAACTAAGATCTGATTAAAAGATCTAATGAAAAATTAGAGAGCGGAAGTAAAAAAATTTAAAAAAAAAAAAAGTTTTTTTTAACTAATTTTATCGTAGCAAAGCGTTAAGGTTTTCGCATAGAGTAACAAAGTAGGCGTGAGGGCTGCAACGTAATAATGACTGGTGATATCGCCGATATCGGTTTCAACTGATGCGAGTGAATTTCCTTCTATTATTTCCGCATCGCCCCGTGAAAATAATACTTTAAAGCTATCAGGCCTAGTAGAGCTAACTGTCTATAGCACTTTACGAACACCTCTTTGTTGTGTGTCTCCTTTCAGATCAATTGGAAATTCTGCGCTCCTCGAAGACAATTTTCTTTGACAAGCAGTATAATTAAAAATTGTTGTCCTCCCATCGAAAATGAGATTGAGCTGACGCCTACAGCTCGTACGCCCACGGAAAGGTCTCGCAAAGCGAAATGATTTATTCGAATTGACGTTCTAGTAAGATCTGTTCAATATAGGTGTGTCGGGAACTCGGTGGAAAGAACCGAAACCATCGATTCCCTAAAACGAACAATGGAGATATTAGATCGGAAAATCGACTTTGTCGATTTCGAAGACAACCCCTGAAATGGTCTGTAGTGCCGAATTTTTAAAAGTGATCCTGTTTAATTTTTCCGCCGATTGCCAGTGTGAAAATACCAGCCCGAAATATTAAAATTCTTTTCAATATCGCTAATAACTTCGAACCATCTCGATTACCTATTTCGATTACCTATCTCGATTACCTATCTTGATTATCCATCTCGATTTCGATATCATTAATCGCTTATAATAATACATCGTTGCTCTTTGTAAATTTCTAATTTCCAGTTATCATCAAAGATGGTCTTGCAGATTTGCCGTTCTCAAATTAAATCGGTTCCGCGCGGTTGACTTTATGCAAAATCATCACTGTTTCGAATTTATACCGTTTACAGATAACGGCTAAGATCTCCTTCTGGTAACATTGGCGAAACGGGTTGCTGCCTCTTCTCACTTATTTTTAAAAAAAAACTCCCACCGTCTAAACTCCTTCCACTGTGCAAAGGTTTTCATCTCAGATTATGGTATCGGATATATGCGCTTCCTCTTTCTATAATAATTGATTTTTTATATCTGTCTCTTCAACCCCTAGTCTTCCTGTTAACCTATGGTTCTCTTTGTTTCCTTCACTTCGTCGTTCTGTTTTTGTCTCCGTTATTCGTCTACGCTTTTAAGCTATACTATATTATCTTCCTCCCGCTTTCGTTTTTCGTTGGTTGCCTCTCCATATTGTTCTCTCCACTCAAACGAAGAGCGTGTTTGCGATGCGGATCATGTGTTTTTTTTATATATATTTTTTGTGAATAATAATGTCTGTAACTTTTATTTTAAGTAATAATTTAATATAAATAAATGTTGTATGTTTTAACGAATTAAAAGGTACTTTGTGTCCGAGTAATATTTAAAACTATAACTTTGTAACGTAATTTAAGGTTTAAAAATACATAACTTATAATATCAGTGTTTACTAAGTGTTTATCGCTTTCTGCTGAGTGTTGTTCCGCTTTCTATTCCAGTATGCTGCGACTTGTCCTACTCCATATTGCGCCTCTTATATCCTATCCTTTTCTTCTCCACCTATTGTTCCTATTATATTGATTACTTCCTCCTAACAACATCTGATTTCGTATGAAGATATAATTGACTCCTATATCTTTTTTAAATTGTTTCCGAGTAACGGCTGACAAGCCCAAAAAAAAAAAACAAAAAAAACACTTCTACACTATTTACAGTGTCGGAACCAGTGTATCCGAAAAGGGAACAATTCGTGGAAAAGGGACATGTGTAAAAGATAATAATTTAAGGTCGGTTGGAAGCTTCAGTGCGGATACCTATTAACGGGGGATGGAATCGTCCGAGTAGCAGTTGTAAAAACGGATCAAAGAGAATAAAACGGGGAGGTGGGTGGTTAAGCTGGTTCCTTTGATAACAGGATTTCCTCAATTCCATCTCGAGGTGGAACGTTAAGAATTAATTTTAAGGTTATAAATTTACCAGCTGGTAAGAGCGCTTTTGTTTTCTATATAGACTATTTTTTTTTTTTTTTTGCTTTTCCATTTACCTTGTTTTTTGTTTCTGCATCTTACGTTGTTATCGTTGCGGTCGCAAGTTTTTAATATTATTTTCCGTTTTCGTACTTTCGCCATTGCGTTTTAAACTTTTTCAGAAACAGGCTTTTTTAGGGGCTACCATCATAATTAATAGAGAAACGGATATTGTAATTACATTTTAAATTAACGATAAACGACGCCAAACACCCTGGTCTTCCGAGAATAAACGCACGCCATTGTACACCCTACTTTCACAATCCACTAATACCCCCTGTTTCATTTTTACTTTTATCCGATAATTAAGAGAGCTGCGCTCTTATATGAAACGGGGTAAGTTTAAAAAATAACTTTTGTCGCACTCCCGGTGGTTGTGATTATACTTTAAACGTTTCGTAATTATTTACATTTTCTGTAGACGGTGTTGAAGTATTCTAGGTTTTTACTTCAGCTTCTGTAAACGTATCTAATACACTTAAACTGATTAGTATGCTTGGGGGTGAATCATTTTTTTTTTTTTTATCTTTTTCAGGGTCGTCAGCCAAAGGTATTCTCATAGATTACATTAGTGAGAGGGAAGGAGAAACGAATTAGAATTTAATACTACTAGAGATAGAAGAAATGAAAGACATTCTAATAAGAATATATGTAGTAAGTTATAACAAATACATATATAACAAAGAATTTTAAGAATAAAATGATTGCTTACTCAGAAACGTTTTCGGGTACAACCCCTATCATCAGCTAAAAACACAACTCAATATATGTGATCAGAAACAAATTCTAAATAGGATGTTAAAAGATTCTTTACTATAATAGGAATATATATGAAAGTGAAAGAATACACAAAGCGCTCTATATGGAGTAGGCAAACCAAGATTCAGGAGTTGTCTATAAAAGTGGGCGCGTTTTACGGATATAGAGGCGCATTCGAAGAAGATGTGATTTGTATCGCAGAGTAAATCAGAATCGTCAGAAAGGAAATAGAACAAAAAGGAGGACATAGAATAAACGAAAAGTCGATGCAAGCCTGCAGATCGAACATAATTAGAATATTTTCAAACTGTCTCTGATGATTAAATAATCGGTCATTTTACGTTTTTTTTAAATCACGCTATTACTATCGAGTATTCTAACGGAAGAGAATTGTCGATTGAATATTGCGTGGCATAAAGTGAAGTACGTTTATTTTTTAAATTATAATAATATACAAATTACCGGACACTCAGGCAGAAATGGACAAACTTGAAAAGCATAACACGTTTTCTAATTAACTGATGTCTGAAATAACCATCTGACTTTTTCGTGAATACTGTTGCCGAAATTAGAGAAATTCACGTTATTCCGTTGCTTATTTTTATTTCACACCCAACCTTCAAAAGCGGAATTCTAATTGCTTTCAAGTCATCTTTATCCGAATCGGTACGTGTTTATATAAATTGTTGTTTTTTTGCTTTTTTTTTGTTTCGGATTTTTCGAAATGAAAATCGAATTAGTAGGTAAAATAACGGATGGAAAAGAAAAAAATAAACATCGAGGAAGGATATTAATGCGAAATAAAATAGTAACACTATCGTCGTGAACGAGGGCTAAGTCCTGTCTCGAAGAACTAGGCGAAAGAGAGAAGTGTGTCTGTAGACCGTTCTAAGAAATCGAAATCTGATTTATTTACAAAAGGCCAGAACATCAAGTCGCTTGATAATAATGACGCGGCACAGATTTAGCCGGTACACAAGGCAAAGATGTTTCTTGGTCCTAGAAGTATACCACCTAAAAGTAAATATAATTAGTTCTACAGAAATTGATTTTTTTTTTTTTTGTTCCATTCGATTATCTCAGATGTTACCACGAAAACGGTGTGAATTTTTGTAAAAAATGTAA
Source organism: Icerya purchasi (assembly GCA_039619475.1). Lineage (NCBI taxonomy): Eukaryota > Metazoa > Arthropoda > Insecta > Hemiptera > Monophlebidae > Icerya > Icerya purchasi. The sequence goes on along the minus strand of CM077115.1, from coordinate 289,763,378 downwards.
AAAATAAAAGTAAAAATATTACAAAAATGTTTGCGAGATTTATATTCGGCCGCGATAGAAAAAAAAAACAAAAAAAACTACAAGCAAATGAAGGGAAAGCGAAAAATGAAAAAAAAACATAAAATAGGGTGGGGCCAAGAAGAGCGACACTAAAGAAATAAATTACAGCAGGTATGTAAACAAACAGATGACGCAGATGGTTTAAAAAGCGGGAATGGGAATAACTGTTCCTCTCAGTGTGTGTGTGTGTGTGTGTGTGTGCGAGTGAGTGGGGGTAAAAAGGAAGTTATTGTCATAAACCGATTTGCTATCTTCTCGTTTAGCAATTTGAATGTAATTTAAAAGGCGTTTTACTACGTTTCTTTTTATTTATTTTATTTTTGTTTTTTTGCAAAAATGACGCTTTTTCAAAAACTTTAATTCCCTTTGTCGGCTCAGTCTGGCCGTGTATAATTGTTCTCCGCTCCGACCGTAGCCGGCTTGCATTAGCGTCTCCTCTGTTGTCCCATGATGTTCTTCCTTTGCGAATTTAATTCAGGTTCGATAAACGGCTTGCCCGGGTATTTAGCATTCGCGTTGATAAACGAGCAGCCTTCTTCAGAGCTCTACACATGCTAAATCCCGAAAAATTACACCTCCAACTCACTAATGTTTTATTACGACAACACAAATGAGCCGCTGTCGTTCTTCTTGCAAAGCTTACAAATTAATGTATGTGTATGCAGTTCGAGCAGCGTTGCCAACCTGATTTTTTCGCGAGGTCTAACTGCAGCAGCTGACTCCGCCTCCAGTTTAATTAAAAGCGTAGATTTGAATTAATAATTCTAGAAATCATCTTATGGGAAACTTTGCGAAAAATATGATCGGCCGACCGCGTTACATATGTCAGAGGTCAAGAGCGGTAGTTTCGTCGCAGCTTAACATTTTAAAAAAAAACTTTTTTTTTTTTTTTTTTTTTTTAAAGTACAACTATTTGAGGGCTGTCCAACAATTTTTTAATTTGAAATGCGAAGTACCGAGTTAGGCGGGTCAACACACCCATTCATTGGTGCTTTCCAGTGAAAGATTCCGGTAATTGTTTTGATCGGCGTACATCGAGACTGTAATCATGGCCAGTGTGTTTGAATGAGATTCTAAGCGCCTTATATACTGCTCAGTGGCGTGTTTGAGCTGGTCTTTAACATAAAGAATAATAAAGTCTCGATGTAATGTATAGAGATATATATCAGGGAGGTGAAATGAAATTATTTTGGAACCGCTGGATCTTATTGATATGAATACCTTTTGCTCAGCTCCATAATAGTAGGTTCATATAGGCTAGAAATATGGTAAGTACCGTTTCGTAATTTGATGTTTTTTTTTTGTTTTTTTTTTTTTTTTTTTAAAGATTTTATACAGGATTTCTTACTGTTCGAGTAATAGAAAAGGGTGATATTTGCGATATCATTCGATAATTGACAAAAACCGTTGAAAAATACGCGGCAGAGTTGTAATTTACGCGATGCAGTACATATCGTGATTGAAAAACATTAAATAAAAAGAATATTAAAATGGTCTAAGATTTGAGGGCTTGGTTAAGAGTAGTAATAAAAACTGGTTGGCATCAAGAGTGTGAAAGGAAGAACGCGGTAATCATAAAAAGAAGAGCTCGGAAATGAGCAGACATAGAGAAAAAAGAGAAAGCGTTACTGCAACCGGGAAAAAGAACCGTAACACCTGGACAGAGAACTAAAAGTGCGAGGTGAGACAGCTCTAAAGGGAAATGATAAAATAGTTGAAATCGAAGTGGAATCGGAAAAAGTAGACGGGGTCTAATAGACATCAACGAGAATACACGGAGAACAACTGATAAAACTAAACAGCGGGCACATTACCTGTAACAGCTTCGAAAATACGGGAGGAAAAATAAGATGAGCGATCGCTCTATTGATTTTCTAATAAACAATAGTGCGCAACAGTCCATGAAAGAAATAAAATGCACAAGTAAAAGAGAAATACTTTTACGTGTAGCATTGAATAAAAATAAATAAAGTTGAAAATAATACAAGTCTACGCTTCTACATCGAAATCGGAGGAAGATGAAGTAGACGCATTTTATGAACAGATCGAATAATACGGAGAAAAAAGATATGTAGTAACCGTGGGAGCGTTTAATGGCAGAATTGGTAAATTTCAAAGTGACGACAGGGAGAACAGATATTGAATACGAAATGAAAAAGGATAAACGCTGATAAATTTTGCAAATACTGCAAAATTATACATCACGAACACATTTTTTAAAAACCAAATAAAAAAATAAAATGGGCGTGGTTTTGAAAAATTAATAAAAATGAAATAGATTACATACTACGCAATAGGAGAGATGTAATTTCGGAAAGAAACTATATTAAACAAATTTAATACTGAAAGCAACCACCGCCTGGGAGCGCAAAAATACGCTTAAATACAGAATAGAGAAGGCGGAACAAATAATGAAAACAAGAATTCCTCTGGAAGGGTTAAGTCCCAAGGAAAAACCGAATAAGAATACCCTGAACAACGAAAATGATAGTCATTGTATTGATAAAATTAATAAGAATATAATAAAAAATCTCGAACTCAGCAACAATGCCGCAATCTTCAAAAGGAAGTAAAACCTCATAAGTTACGAAAAGAGCTTGCAAAAAGGAGAAAAAGGGAAATGATGGTAAAAAGAACCAAAAAAAAAAAACAGAGATAAAATAGAATTCTCGTTGAATTGGAGAGGTTATAAGGAACTACAACTGTAAAAAGATAAACGAAATCATGGAAAAAACAGTAATACGAAAGTTCCAAAATGTAAATTACAATTTAGAACAAGACAAATAACTAAGATAAGGAAATAGGTGAATTAATCACAGATTATCGATAAATCTTCAAAAGAATTGGGGAATACTATGCGAATTTATATTGCAATGAACTAAGATATGGGATATGATTCAGCCACTTAAGAAAAACAAGAGGAAAAAATTCCTTTAATAACGAAAAAAAAAAAAAAATAGAACGAGATTATGAAGCTTGAAGGAAGCAAACTACAGAAAATATTATTCGAAACTATTCAAGACGACGCAGGTTAGTAATTATTTATTTTTCGATTGAAGCCGTGATGTTAGTTTGTTTCCCTATTTAACATGCTGATTCACAATTCAGTGAGTTCATTAGATCGCTCGCGATTAGACTATTAAATAAAAAAGAATGAGAATGAGTTCAGCGTACAGAATGTAAGTAGAAGAAATGGGTAAAGCAACAAATTATAATCAGGTCAACTCTTTTTTTTCAATCAAAATTATAAAAAGGTATCGAAATTGTATCGAAATTGTATCACCAGCAGTTATAGATTTAATTAGAATAACTCTACGAAATAAAGTTTAGTAAACAAGCTTAATTGCGCCTGATTTCAAAATTATTCTTCAATAGGATATTTTCCTTTTAACTGATTTTTCGTTTTTATTCTTTCCTTTGTTTATCTGTAAATTATGCACGTTCATCTTCTTTCGTTCAGTTCAACAATAATATAATCTCGTTCAGAATGTGAGAGCAGAAATAAAAGTAGGTCATTGAAGACCTACGGGGAAAAGAATACGATTTTTATAAAGGCTCGCTTCGGATGGGTAATATTTCACGCAAGTGTTTCTACTGTTATATTCAAAACGGATTATCATGATTTTATTTAATTGTGGGAATGACAGTTTTCGCTTCAACTGTTTATTGACTTTTCAGTTAGAATTTTCAAAATAGTTATATCGGGAAAGCTTAAAGCGATTCTGGATTTCAGCCAACTTTCATTTTGGCTGGAACATAAAACAACATTAGGTCATTACTTATCAACCTTCAGAAGTTATTCTCATGAATATATATATATACATATAAATATACATATACATATACATATAAATATATGTGTGTGTGTGTGTATGTATACTCGGACTAATATATTTATATATTTACATATTATGCACATCTATACTGAAAGCGTGTGAAAGAGCTATAACTTAAAAAAGATCGGATATCTTGAAGAGAACTATTTACAATTTTATATGATTTTTTAAAAATAATGGGATCACGCAGGTAAAAATGGCCTTATTCCACTGAAAAGGAAAACGGCGTCGAATGGGTTTATTTCCGATTTTTTAAAATAAATATGTTCTTAAATTTATTGTCAAATCTGTCCTGATTATGAACATAAATGATGTTTATATTTTCTTTGGGAATGAAGGTGATATCTGTTAATTTTAAATTTTAGGAAATATAGATTATTCCAAAAAACAACCACCTTAATGATAAAGTTTGTTTTCCATCTTATGTAAATTTGATCGATCCTTAATTACAACGTATTTCCGAAACCTTAGACGGTTAATATTTAAATTAATATTGGTTTCGGATTTTTCAAGTCCATAATTATAATATATGATAATAATGAGCATAAAGTAAATGTACCAAAACATGTTCGAGACATGTTTTTCCATTAACGTGAGGAATCTGCATTTTCTATTTGTTTTGTATCGAACTGTTTTATAAGCTTAACTTTATATATCAGAGATACTAATTAGACGTAAATTTTCCTGTAAATTCGTTTACGTAAAACAAAAAAAAAAAAAAAAACAATTAAATCGCGGGAAAAATTGCAGTTTTAATGATCGGCTGAAAAGTCCTAATTGCAGTTTTTTTTATAGTCATTGCATAGCAGATCTGTTTCGATATATTTCTTGATGTGTAAGCATTTCCTTTTATGGATTGCCAGATAACGCTGTCAAATAAAACAGATTGGTCGTTCTTTCTGTTAAAAAGTGGTTTATGAAATATGTAATGTTCCTCCGTTAAGCTTTAAAGCAAAATGGTAATTCTTTTTTTTTTTTTTTTTTTTTTAAAGAATAACTCGAAATTTATTCTTCTATAAGCGCTGTAGAAGAACTAACATCTATGGCCACAATCTAGTTTACATATATGAAAGATCTTACTAATCTAATCGCATTTATTTAACGAAAGACATTTTTAAAACATATTCTGTAATAATAGATTTTATCACTGCGCTGCAGTTACTTCGGATTATAATCAGAAATATAATTAAATCAAAAGTTTTCGTTATTTATTAAAAAAATAAATAAAAAAAAAAAAAAAATTGGTATGTTGTTGCTTGATCTAACGTGATTGGCTTATTCCAAAACATATCTTATTTAAAATAAAGTGGTTTTTCGCGTCTATCCCTCTGTCTGTGATAGGAATACTAGGAACTACAAAGCCGATTTCGTTCTCGGTTTCAACAACGGCTAGGCTGATACCCAAAGAAGGCTTTAATGCATAATTCATAAATTTTCTTGATGTAATTGAGCTGACCGATGAAGATTTTTGTTAATAAAGTTGTTGGGAATAGATGAGTAAAATAGACTCAATAAAATAGAATTTGAAATCGGATGATTATTGTAATAAGTATAAATTCTAGATAAACTAAAAAGTAATTACGTCAATTTCTAAGCAAAAATGTAATCAGATGTTAATATACGGCGAAACTGTAGACAACAATTATAAGGCAAATAAAATAAAATAAAAATAGAATTACTTTTTTTTTTCTTTTTTTTTTGAGGAGAGTTGTGTATAGTTTGCATAACTTGTGGGGTTTGTAAGTAGATTGTACTTAAGATTTTTTAAGCAAATCTTTCAGCATGCATTAGTCACAGTCAACCAGACACCAGTATGACTTAGAGCACAAGGATAGAATCATGTAAAAAATCTTTTCCAGAAAAGCTAAAGTAAAATTCATCTGTTCAACACTCGTGCGGTTTAAAGTCTGAGCAATAGGTAACGAGTAAAATGCTGCGAGCTATTTAGGTTTGCAGAATACTTGGTGGCAGAGCAGGTGCCGTACATTTGTGTTTTTCAAGTCAGAATAGACTTGTTTAGATGTCTGACCTTTGCGTTCCCATCGATTTCAAATGCACTGGCAATAGAAGAGAGAAGTGATGGACATACACTTTCATATATACTTCAAAAAACTGCGGATAAGTCGGTCTTTCGAATAATTAGGTAAATACCGCAACGGTTTACTGCTCATCCGGATTTTTCAAATCGTCGATATTTTTTACTCTTTATTTGGCCCTCTCTGCTCTCCCGACCCCGATACGACTACTTTCTTCATCTTAATCGTTCTTTCATTCTATTTATCGTTTCGTTTTAGTCATATTTACTCTCTTCCGTTTTTCATTTTTTAACAGCTTCTACTTTTTTTCAGATCTGTCCAAACGATGCAGTTTAATTTGTGATGCCGGTCATATTTTTTTTTTTTTGCACGTTCCGTTGTCTCTGCTGATCGTCTTGTGTGTCTACTTTCAGCTCCTAGTCTCATATTATATCTTACACCTTGTAATGCACACTTCATTTCTACGCTTCCTTCACCTTATATAATTTCTATGATTTTGTCTCCTTCTTTTCTCCAGTTAGCGGACTGATTTTCTTCCTTCTAGTACTTCGAAATATAAAGTTATGTCAATGTACTCGGTTGACGAGTGAAAATCAAAAAAAAGAAATAAAAGAAAGAGGACGACCAAGAGAAAGATGAAAGACCGACGTAAAGGAAATGATAACTGGAAAATATGGCGAAGGAATAGAAGCTTAAGGGAGTGTTTGGTATTTTGCAGTGGATGTCGTCGCAATAGCCTAGTTGCTAGAGCGCTTGGCTTCCGTCACGGAAATTCGGGTTCGATCCCGGGCGACGACAAAAATTATTACGAAAAATTAAATTAAATACTCTGTAATAGTCACGTGGATGATAATGGCAAATACGCATATTATCATATGCGCGCTAGTTAGTACATAAAATACATACACAGGACTGCACTTGTATATGCCGATATAAATCAAACGATTACTAATCAGTTCCGAATGTAGTCTTCTTGTGTGTGTACACTCGCGTCATATAACAATTGCCTAGTACACTATGCCTATGTCTGTACGGCTGAAATGTACGAATAGGTTGCCCACCAACCGAATGGTTGAGGAGATAGTAATGGTGAAATAATGGCTAATGAGAAAGAGAAAGTCTAATAATTTTTATTTATGTTTTGAAATCAGCATAATTATAACAAACTTTCAAGCATCGCTCGCGATGGAAGTGAGGCAAGACCTCGTATGTATAATAGTAGGTAAGTTTATTCTTGATTATAAATATATATATAGAAGAAATATTTTTTGACAGATTGAAACGGATATAATATATTGTCGGTGCCAGTTGTTTCCCTAATATTTCAGTACTTGAGTTGAAAATTAAGTTTGTATATGGTAAAACAAAGATTTTAAGGTTCGCTCGGTTTAGTTGTAAAAAGACGGTTTTCTTGCCTTAAAAATCCGACTTTTGATCGCATTAAAAAGGGTATTGTACTTTATTGTTCAGGTTAAAAAAATAGATAAATAAATAAAGTCAAAAGTAATTTTGTTGCCATTCGCGCGAATACTTTTCTGAAATATTCAATTTTTTTATTTTTTTATTTTAATTTAACGTGCCGTATACAGCGACTAGGCTAGAGGCACGGTAAAGATGTATTATAGTAACTGTAGCAGATCTGATTCTTTAAGAAATCCGAAAAGCCTGGAAATTATCCTTTCATCGTCACCAAGAAGTTCTGTAAGTGATGAAGGCAGATTTGAATTTCGTACAATCGATAAGCAGGTGTTGAACGGTCAGCGGAACAGTGCAGTAATCACATTGAGGAGGAACATCCTTATTTAGAAGGAATGAATGTGTGATAGCAGTATGGCCAATGCGAACCCGACAAAGGGCCGTTTCCTCTCTTCGGCTGCATCTAGTTGAGGTTAACCATGGCACTGAACGATGTTTAATTCTTTTTAATTTATTTGTTGATGGAACTTCCAGCCACGTGTCATGGAATTTTTTATCTAGACAACGAGTAACATGTTTCTTAAAATCCGCCGTCGGTATTGGAATGTCTGGAACAGGGTTGAAATAGGTTGCTTCTTTGGCAGCTTGGTCCACTAATTCGTTGCCTGGAATTCCTCTATGACTTGGAGATCATACGAAGACTATTTGGAAGCGAGTTTTTTGCAGGGCCGAGATAATTTCTTTTGCTATGGGATGTTGTTGACGATCATGGTACTTAAGTAAGCTTTGTAGTGCTCCTAAGGAATCGGTACAAATTAAATTTTTGTCTGAAGAAATATTAAGCACAGCCATGATAATAGCATAAAGCTCAGCCGACTGGATGGAATAGAGTGCAGGTAGCGAGCATCGTATTGTATCGAGCTGATCTGATATTATTGCGCAGCCGGTGCGATTTTCCATTTTGGATTCATCAGTGAACATTATTTTGTAATCTGGATATTTTGAAAGTAGTTGCTGGAAGGCGCATGCAACATTCTTGGTGAGATCTTTTCCTAATTCTAGTAAGGTTAAATCACATTGGATTTGAAGATCTGACCAAGGTGGTTGCACTTGTTTTAGGTTGCTGTACAAATTTGGTTGAACTATATTAAGCGAGTGGAGCAGTTTCGATATCTGAGTCAAGAAATGCATATCTGTGAGCGAAGATCTGGCAACTGTAATAGTTCCGTGGGCTGGAGAGTAAGATGAAGCCTTAATACGTGTATACAGATTCAGCAGTAGTTGTTCTCTACGCAAGGAGAGTGGTTTTTCGTTGGACTCGTATAACATGCTGATTATTGGTGAGGTACGAAAAGCGCCGAGTGCCAGCCAGACGGCTGAATTTTGGATCGTGTTTAGTCGGTTTAAAATATGGTTTTTAGCGGAAAAGTAGATTCCTGCGCCATAATCCCATTTTGAACGAATTAGAGTGCTGTAGATTCATTAATAATGACGTTCTATCTGAACCATAGCGAGTATGCGCAAACTTCTTCATCAAATTAAGTTTTTTTAATCCAGATCTTTTAAGAGTGTTGATGTGGGAAGACCACGTCAGTTTATTATCAAAAATTAGACCGAGGTATTTGACTTCATCTACTTTCGAAATCTTTTTTCCATTTAGTTGAATACAGATGTCGTGTTGGCAATTTCTGATTTTACAAAAATGGATACTGGTCGTTTTAGAGTCGGAAAATTTCAGTCCTTTGTGCAATGCCCATGTTTGTAATTTGTCCACTGTTTTTTGTAAAATTTGTTGACCTATTGCTGGGTCTGTGCAAGATGTGAATATCGTGAAGTCATCCGCAAACAGGGTACAGTTGACTGGTGCTTCAATTTCTTTACCTATATCGTTTATAATTAAGTTGGAAAGTGTGGGACTAAGTACCGATCCCTGAGGAACACCGTTCTGTAATTCGAATCTTTTTGAAGTTGCTCCACCAATTTTGACAGTAAAGTATCGTTTAGTGAGAAATTCCCGAATAATTTTAGGTAAATTTCCTCGGAAATTGAAGCCATGTAGAGTCTGAAGGATTTTATTGCGCCATACTGTATCGAATGCCTTTGACATATCGAAAAATATAGCCAGTAAATGTCTTTTTGTGGCAAAAGCGTTGATGATGGAATTTTGAAGTAGTAGCAATTGATCTTGCGTGGATCTTCCTGCTCGAAAACAACACTGTTTACTAGTAAGGAGGTTGTTGGATTCGAGCTCCCAACAGAGCCGATTTTTCACTATTCGTTCAAATACTTTGCAGAGAACTGATGTTAGTGATATTGGGCGATAGCTGTCCACAAGAGTGGGGTTTTTGTTTGGTTTTAGCACGGGGATAATGATTGCAGATCTCCATTTGTCTGGAAAATCATTGGTAGCCCAGATATAGTTAAAGATTTGTAATAACTGAATTATGACTTTGTCTGGCGCTTTTTGCAGTAGAAAAATGTGGAAATGGTCAGATCCTACTGTGGCCGGTTTTGTGGTTCTTATGGCATTTTCTAGTTCCTGAAGTGAAATGTTTTGATTATATGTCTCTGAATTTAGGCTTTCAAAGTCGAAATCCGATAGGTATTTATTCTCTTTTATGGCGATAAATGCTGGGTTACAGTTTGAATCACTAGATATGTTCGCAAAATGGGAAGCGAAACAACTGAGGATTTTGTCTTGATCGGTTGTTATTTGATCTCTGGTTAGAATAGCCGTTGAAACATGGAAAGCTGAGGATTTTTCTATCGATCTGATTGTTTGCCATACTTGTTTTGTTGGCGTATCAGCATTGATCGAAGAAATATACTTCAACCAAGATTGACGCTTTGATTGTTTTAGGATCCACTTAGCTTTGGCTCGTTTTTTCCTGTAGTCGAGATGGTTTTCTATAGAAGGAAATGCTTTCAGATTTTTTAGGGCCTTGCGTCTGTTTTTAATTGCTTTAGAGCATTCATCCGTCCACCAGGGGACGTGACGGAGTTTGAAATTAGTGTCGTTAGTTATTTTTGTAGGCGGTGAAAATTTTTCAGCCGTAGAAGTGAGTAATTCAGTAAATGAGTTCACTGTCTCATTTATATGACCGAAAATTTTGCTTCCGAAATATCTATCACAGTATAATTTATACGAGTTCCAATCGGTTTTTTTATAGTTTATCTTTTTTTTTGAGATGAAGGATATTTCTAAGTGTGAAATTGGTGTTGAATAATTACTGCGGAATGATCACTGCCGGCCTGATCTGAGTGGGTGTATACTAACGTGGAACTGCTAAGGTGGGGAGAAGTGATTACCAAATCTAAGTTCGACCATTTTCGGTAAGAAAAGTTATAGTGTGTGACTGTGTTACAGTTTAAAATGGTCAAGTTCTGATTCGCAATGACCGATTCGATGATCTTGCCATTTTTATTGTATTTCGAACTTCCCCAGGACGGACTATGAGCGTTGAAGTCTCCACAAAAAATAATTGGCTTTGGTAGGAACTGAATTAGGCTTGTAAGCTGATCTTCCGAAGTGCTTTCCCCAGGCGGTAGATAGACGATGCAGATTGTTACAGGGTTTTTTATGAAGAGTTTTGCGGCTACTATTTGTAGATTTGTTAGAAGATTAAGTCTTTGAAAATAAATATCTGATCGAATGGATAGTAGTACTCCACCTTGAGCTGAGGTTGCGGAAGCTTTGGTTAGACTGATTACGTTATATGATGGTAAAGAGAAGTTTTGATCTGCTTTCAAATGCGTCTCTTGGAGGTAAATTGCTGCCGGTGTGTATTGGGAGATTAGGAGTTTAAGGTCTTCGAAGTGGAGGTAGACTCCATTGCAATTCCAAGATATAATGTTACTTAAGTCCATGATTTAATTTTCAGATTTGAAAACAATTTAGGAGACTGGAGGCCGAGCATTTAGCTCATCTTCTAAATGCCGAATAATTCGAGTCAAATTTATTCTTCATCTTTGAGTTTTGTAATAGTTTATAATTACCTCTAAGCATGAAGGCTAGGGCTTTAAGGTCGGGTGTAAACTCTTTCGCGATAGTTGCCGCTTGACTATTATTATCTTTACACATATTTACAAACATGCTGAGATTGTCTAAGGACAAGACATATTTGTCTGGAATTTCCGGCACACTTCCGCGAAGAGGAGCGAGGGTTTCCTTTATTGATGTTAGGGTATCAGTTTGTAGTTGCAATGATTCTTCAGCGTCGCTCCCGGTCTCATTTTCTTGATCTGTAGGTGTTTTTTTCATCTTTTTGTTTTTATTTTTATTGTCGGTTTTTGTTTCTTTAAGTTCTTGAATGTTTGTATCTGGATTTGAGGATGAGGATGACGAGGAATTCGTAGAAGGTGGAGAACGTTTTGATGAATTTGTAGATACTTTCGGCAGGTCGTTTGATACTTCATTTATTTGAGAAAATGTACTAGTAATTTGGTTTCCGTTGGAACATTTTTGTGGAAGAGGTGGAAAGAACTCTGTTTGTGTCTTATCTTGAACGGCATTATCGACACTTGGTACCCCAATTTCTTGTTCAAATACGTTATTATAATTCGGACAGTCTTCGGCTCGGTGATTTTTTTGATGACATCGGAAGCACGTAAATTCATCGAAGGTTATGAAAATTCTGTGTTTTTGGTCGTTATATTCAATGAGGAATGACCCGTGCATTAAGTCTTTATTAATCTCTGTATTGGTATAAAATTGTCTACGCCAGGTAACGATATGGCCAAATAATTGATCGTGTGGATTCAAACGGAGGAAGGAAATATTAGATGTCATGTTCAGTTTTAATACGTTTTTAATATAATCCTCGAGAATTTCATTTGGTATGGTTGGATTTACATGAGAGAGTACGATTTTTTGTGTTGGACTGATCAACCTTCTACATTTGATGAAGTTTGATTCAATAGTAAAACCTCCATGTTTTTCTATGAATTCTTCTACTAATTGTGGAGTCTTTAAATGTAAAATGATTCGATTCTTACTTATCTTGGCAGCAGTAATAATATTTTGTGGTCCTTTTACCAGGTCCATTATTGCAATAAGGTAATCGCGTATTTTATAATTAAGTATGCAGTTGAAAACCAAACCGTGTTTGTCGGTGGGATGGTTGAATGAGGTCAGCGGGGTTATTTTTCCACGGGTTTTTGTAGCATATGTAGGCGCTTTATCAGAAGGCATGTTGATTGATGATTGTTGTGGAGGGGGAGCATCCATTGTTCGATGAGCGTCGCTCGTCGATTAACAGATAAGAAAAACCGGACTTCGATATCAGGTAATTTCTTAGAAAAAAAAATAAATATAAAAGAAAAAACAAAGGGAAATTTAACGCATAAAAACTAGTTTCTAGCAACACGTGAAAGCGATAGTTTAACGCGAGAACGCACGACTGTTCACTTTAACTGTTCACCAATTCTTCTTCAAAAAACAATATTCAATTTTAAATCGTCTCCTAAGCGTGGAATTTGTTCGAATTCTTTTTTTCGGGAGTGTAAATTAAATTAGACTCTTTGTATTACTAAATTTTTTCAGTTAGTATGGATCAATATTATTTTAGAATTACATCGTGTGATTATGTTGCGGTTATTCCATCTAGTTTACTAAAAGCTATTATTCGGTTTATCTTAAAAATACTTTTTGAAGAATTCTTTGAAAAACGAGCGCGAGCCGATTCAGATTTGAAAACTTTTAATAACGTCAATGACACCTTGAAAAATTTCTATCCGATTAAGAACGAAAATAATTGTTTATAATGCGGTTCACAACGATGTTCAGTACGGGGTAATATATTGGCCGTTCCATTAAAAGTTATCTAGTTTATCGCTTAGCAGTTTTTGCTATCGATAAGCATATTCGACTAGAACGATACAGTCAAGGATGGGATTGGAAAAATATTTATCTACCAACAGACACCTAGTTGGGCGAAGAAGAAGGAAGAATAAAAATAAATTAACAATATCGAGCTAGAAGTAGAATAGTCTCGCCGTAGTAACTTCAAATTCAACTTTCTGCTGGAAAAGATGAATTTTTTGTCTTCTTAATGGCCTTCAAAACGTAAAGTTTTCCAATTATCGTCGCGTGTTATACATGGAAAAACCGTTTCGTTGTAAATTGCGACGCGAGAAACGAGTTTATAAAGCCCCCTCTGATCAACATCAACTTCTATCAACTTAAACAAACAAACTTTCGAATAATAAGGAGCCTGGCAAAGTAGCGAATGACGATTGTAAAAGTTCAGACCCCTAAATTGTTGTTATTTTATAGTTTTTGTTAAATTTATTTAAAATTAAAATGAAATATGAAATATAGTCTACACAGGTTAAATATATGTATCGCAACAGTAGCTTATTTTAAGCATATTATCATTATCAAGATAGCTTCCAAAACTACAGGGTCCCGTTTTTATATGCCCACCGCTGCTAATAAGTAGATATAATATCTTCGTTCTAAAACACCGCAGCAAATCAAAAGCGAGTATTTAGTCACATGATCAAAATCGTTTCTAACCGGTCAATCCGGAATGAATATTAAATCACACGACCATGCCTCCCTTTTTATTACTGATCTCCATCTAGAAGTTAACCAGCGTACTTACTTTGCTTGTACATACATTCGTTCAGTGTTATGAACCCAAAAAAGAACGAAAAAAAAAGAAACATCATACCTCAATAACCACCAATAATATCCTCATGACCATTTGATTTTTTTTCATTTCTATCGCAGAAAAACTAACTGACAAATCGTTTAATACAACCTGTTGAAAATTTGGGCTACTTTGTCTAAAGACTACCTCAGCATGTTAAAAAGTCGAGTAAAGGGCCTAACAGAAACTTAAGAAGAAAATTCAAGTCCCTACGAATGGTATATTGGTTGTGTTGAGTAAGTTCATTCAGATTCACAAGGACAGTATGAGCTGTATTAGTTCTTTTAGGAAACATCTGCAATAAATACGAGTATATTTTTAACTAGTGTAACACCTCCAATAATTCACTAATTAATTTATTAACCAGTTTAAAACAGTTAATTTCTACGATGATATTAAAAATAATGCACAGCATTTTGATACAAGTGTCAAAGGATCATCCATGTTATTCTATAGATCATAAAAAGAAACTTGGGGTATTTAAGAATAAACCGAATGGAACTGCGCGACTAGTGTGTGTGTGTGATAAATTAAGTGATAATTATAAGGTATTTTAATACATTGTACATTAAAGCGAACTAAACTATTATTAGGCAATAATGATAATAAAAGAATAATATGTAGTAATAATATAAATACAATAGCTTATGGAAACTCTATGTACGATTAATTCTGTAAGAAGTTTAATTTTGTTTTAGTCGAGTTAAGAATAGATATATCAGAAAAGAAAGGTTATGATCATATAGGATTATGTACTACTATTATTATTTTGTGCGCACTGTTAGACACATTAATGTACATATTTAACCGGTATTGACAATTGAGTTTATTTCCTTAATATAATATATTCCTCTGCAATATATTAACTTTCGCGCCAAATAACTGTTTTTTTTTTCATTTTTAGGGTATTTTTAATAAATTTTTAAAAATATTAAAAGTCGGTATTTATTTTTTTATGAAAAAACTATTTTTCCGTATTATTTTTATCACTCTTGTTTCCCACTTCATTGACTAAAATTCCTACTGGTCACAGCTAATTTACACCGAAAAAAAATTATGAATTATTCATATAGCCTTCTTCAGGTATATCTCTACCATTGAGAAATGGGAAATGGAATAAACAGACACAAAAAGATCGGTACCTTTCATCGTGCAATTCAGTTAATAAGCGAATTAGATTTATAATTTATTACGTTTATACACTTTACAGAAGTATCACTGAGAAATAGGCTCATGTCTGTTTTTATTATTTTACGAAATTACTTTAACTTTACAACCATCCGGCCATTTCAATATGTCGAATGTTTTTGGGCTGATTGTAAGATGGTATAAAATCACATTTGTAACACTGTAAAATCATTATTAATTTCAATGGTATTTTTAGTATGCTTTTTTGTATAAAAAGTCACTTGATACGCATTTATTCCCTTTCGTAGATATATGCGGAAAAAACATTAATATAGTTCAACCTTTCTTTCCGAGCGCAGCGGAAATACTACTATATTAGCAACGTGCACTGCTGTAACTTTTTTTATTTATATTTTTACATTATTTTATCCGAATTTCTAAATTTTGCGCTATCGGGAATCAGTCTATTCATTTTGTTGAAATCAGACTGCACATATGGATACAGACTTATACGACTGGGTACTTTTATGATGCAGATCGTTTATCGTTCAGTGTTTAGTCTTTCGGTGACCTAAGATGCTAATTCTCAGATCACGCTCGTTATCAGATTTTTCACTTTGATTTTATTTAAATTCAAGTTTCTTTGTTTCCTGTCACTTGATTCCGTTATCCTCTTTTCACTCATTAATCTCGGAATTATTACTTAATAAAACTTATAACTTACCTAACATTATGGTATAATAATTACTGACTACTAGACCCGAAATAAAACATTTTTATCGTGAAATGAGAACTTTTATTTATTTTTAATGAATCAAAAATACCTTTTGTTTGCAGCAACACAGCGATCGTTGAACGCACGTCTCCTTTCATCTTAACGTCATGAATCATTTAGACTAAAACCTTCTCCAAAATAATCTTAATTAGCTGCCAAAACTGCATCAAAATTCGTTCAGTAGTTTTCGAGCATTAGCGGGTCTGACACACTTTCCGATTTCCATTATAGACTCGCTGTTAATACCTCGCCAGAAACGGATAAAATTTTTTCACTTTACGTAACATTTATAATTACTATAGAAAACATTTTATTTAATTTGTTTTTCATTTTATCGTTCGCATTTTACCGCTCATTTTTCCCACTTCATTGACCGAAATCCTCATAAGTATAGAAAAAACTTTAAATTATGCACTAAAACCTTCCTTGGGAGTTCGTATATCCGCTGATAAAAACCGGAACGAAGTTAGTAATGCTAACAAGTTTCACTTATTTTACTACGTAACGGCTCATATGTAATTACACATATTGCTTTAATTGTACTACTTTCCACTATTTGCACTTTATAACGCATCTGTGGACCTTGTATAACAATAATGATAATAATAAACATTGATTGATTGATTGATATATATATATATATATATATTTATACATACATACATATATATATATATATATAAACAATGGCTGTCCCACCGGAAGTGAGAGCAACTCTGGTGTGAGTAGGCAACCACTCACAACGCGTTCGCTCCGGGAACATATTTAAAGCTCATTTAATTAGCTATCGAATGCAATAAACAGGAAGTTCCTACCTCCTCCCGTTCGCCCGCAGAATCGATTTGAAAAAAAAGTGTTTCGTCAACCTCCACCGTTTTTTTAGACAAAAAAATGAAAAAATTTTGGAAGTAAGTGCATTTGGAAATTTTTCCATAAATTATTACTCGCCTAGTACAGAATCATCATCTCATTCATATGAATCTTGTCTAAATCAGCACCTATGGCCTACAAACAACGATCCATGCGCTCTTTTTTCCACTTCAGCAAGGTCACTTTGAACTTGCGCGAATATTTTTTGAAAACGCGCTATGCCATCGAAATATTGTCAAATTACCGAGTAGTCGAATGTCATCAGGATACGCTTCTTTTAATAAATCGAACGTCTTTTTAGCAACCGACAATAATAACGAATCAAATGCCGCTTTTCTTGCTCCATGTCTTTCTTATCTATCTGGACTATACAAAACTGCTCGCGTTTTTCACAATTCGCGTCTTGCTCTTTCGATTAGAACACACGTATTAATGCTCGTAGAAACCTCCGGTTTGTCGCATTTGACAGCTGATGGAATGACCTTTTTAAGGTCAGCTGATCGCGAGATCCGTTACGATGCGTTTTCAACCCGCCCGTCCCGCTTGAAAAAAATGGTTGGGATGTTGCATTCGATAGCTAATTAAATGGGCTTTAAGATGTCCCGGAGCGAACGCGCTATGAGCGGTTGCCTACTCACACCGGAGTTGCTCTCACTTCCCATGGAACAGCCATTGTATATATATAAATTCGGTTATAATAACACCGGCTGTAGTAACATGCCCGTTATAGAGACGAATGTGCTGGAACTGGCAGATTTCTATAAAACTCGATGTTAATTCCTATCGATTATAATATCTCTTTTGTATTCGAAAATTTTTTCTACATCTTCCGGATCCTTACAGTAGTGCTTCTTTTATCCGTCCTTTCCCATCTCCAGCAATAATTCCTTTACTTCAATCCTTTGTTCTTTCCATCTCCTATCGCTCCAAAATCCAAATTTCTAACAGAAAACATTCAAGTGGTTGGATTGAAGTCAAGGGCGAGCTTAAAAAGAAACAAAATTTACTTCCCTTTTATTAAAACAGGATGAATCAGGGACTAAAAATTTCTCCGGAAATAACTAATTAACTGCGAAACCTGCATCAAGATCGATTTCGTAGTTTTTGGGATTATTGGTGACAGACAGATTTTTCAAATTTCATTTATATACATATATATATATAGATAGATAGATAGAATAAAAAATATACATACAACCAATATGATTTTATATAATGCCCAGGCATTTTATTTAAATACTGAATAGATCTTTGATTAAATATGTTACCGAAAACAGTATTAAATTGAAGGTTTTGCGTAATGCATAGTGGTTTTATATATTAATTAAAATATACGAAAAATTATACATAAAGGAACACATTTTTATAATCATTTTGAGTGATATTTTAAATTATTTTATAGCCGAATAACTGATTTTTTAAATCAGTTTAATTAAATAACATATGCTATCGAAGACAAAAAATGATGATGATATTTTTCCCTTATTTTGTAAAACTGTTTTTCAACATGTAAATTAGGCTGAGGATTGTAATTATTAGTAAAACGCATTCGAAATAATTAGATTAGCGGTATTGTATATATAATAATTTCGATAGAAAAAAATATTTTCAACTGAAATCATCGTATTCTAGAACCGCAATAGTTCATCATGCGCCGTTTCAAAGTACGTTTATACTAAAAACTTTTACGACAGGTGTGTTACACAAAACTGCACATTATAAAAATGTATTAATCTAAAATACATAAAACAATTACCGACGTCGTCAACACCTGTAAACAAAGAACAGTTCTCTTTTATTGTTTTAAAATTTGTTTGTTATACTTGTATTTGTTACAGTTTAATATATTTTTATATTTTAACAAACAGCATGTTAAATGATTCTATACAGTGGCGTGTGAGAACATTTCACAACCAGCGGGGGCATAAATTACCACTATACATAGAGAAGCCTATATATATATATATGTACATTCACACCTACATATTTGAAGAACGTTAGAGTTATTGATAATGCTTCATCCTAATCTACACAATTAATAGCCTTTGTTATAATAAATATTATATATTGTAGAAAGGATTTGTACATAATAAGTCAACTGTACTGGAAGCAAACGGCTGAGATACGAATCGAAAACGTAACATCGGAGGATGTAGAAATTAAAAAAGGAGTTCGAAAGCGATACTGTCTGCACTGTTTTTCAATTTATATGCAGAAACAATCACCAGAGAAGCGCTTGATGAGGATGACGGGATGATCAAGGTAAATGGAGTCACTGTTAATAATATACGACATACGAATGACTATGTCTGATTATAGCTGATAGTCAGGAAGAATTAGAAAAAATTATGAACAAACTTATAGACTATAGCAAAGCTTATGGGCTCACTATCAACAGCTCTAAAACAAAAGTAATGATGTTCTCTAAGAAATCTGTATAATGAATGATAAAAGCAGATGAGATAAAACTAGAACAGGTGAAATCAATTAAATACACCTAGTGGTACCTTTCTGGACGATAATTGCAGCTGTATGAAAGAAATCCGTTCGCGAATATAGAGCAATCGAGAGCAGTGCTCATAAACATGAAGAACCTTCTCAGCAGACGGGTATTAAGTCTTGGACTACGAATTAATGCGGTGCTACGTTTTCTTAGAGTTGGACGTTGGATACTGCCTTAGAAAGAAGTATACAGGCCTTTGAATTATATTCGTATAGGCATATGCTGAAAATTCCGTGGATCTTAAAAATTATGAATAAAGAAGTTGTCGAAAGAATGAATAAGCGCCCGGAATTATTAAATTTGATTAAGGAACTTAATCTACGATATCTAGGAGAAGCGAAAAATATGAGGTTTTACGTCTTATTATGGAAGGAAAGCTTTTGATCAAAAGATTGAAATAGCGCCTACAAAATTCTTGCACAAAGGATTTTTATCGTTTGTTCGCCCGTTGAAATGTTCAGATCTGCCATGCCAAGAAAAGACATTGCTGTGTTGATCGGCAACCTTCGTAACGGAGACGGCTGATGAAGAAGAAGAAGAAATGATGTATAATGAAAAAGCAAATAAAAATAAAAATTGAAAGAAAATGTGATTAACGTATTTGAAATGAACATAAGATTTATTTACCCGCTTTTCGTTTAATTTTCTTAGATTTTTATTAAATAACTGTTGTAGGTATACACCGGTATAATATATATTTATATGTTTCGAGGGTGCGTCGCCTCCGCACTGGGGAGGTGACCGTCCCTGTAATCCCCCTCAGTTTGGCACGCCACAGATTCTATATTAAAGAGCAGTTCTGTGATCGGTTTCGGTTAAACTGATACTTTTATGGTAATATCGACGCGTATCAATTTTTTTCTTTTTCTTTTTTTTTTTCTTTGAATGCAGAAAGGAACAAGCACAAAAATGAGAAGAAAAGATGCGCAAAAATGATCGCCAACGTCTGGTATATAGTGAATTCGGTGAAAGTAAAAACTACGTCGGCTTAAAAGCTGTGAAGATTACTGTTCTCGAAACAGACTAAGGTGGAGATATGAAAATGAAAAAGGACTGAGAACTGTGTCGTGCAAGGAAGGACCTTCTTTTTATCGGAAATAACGGTTATTTCGAAAGGTAGTAACATTTTCAAGAATGTTCAAATTTTACATTTTAATCGGGAGCCGAACCAGCGATTGTAATCGTCGCGGTCTTCGGTTAAAAAGGTTACCAACGTTAGCGCGCAAGCGATCTATCTGGTGCGCGTTTGCGGTGGCCAGCTCTTCTGTAAACAAGCGACAATTAAGTGGTAAAAAGGACAAAGAGGAAAAAAAGCAAAAAGCCAAAAGCAAAAAGAAAACGATGGATTTATAGTGCTTATTTGGACTGAGAGTAGAATTTTAATGGTAGAGAAAATTTACAGAAAACGTGTAACACTCTGAAAAGTACTCGTTAAAACACGGACACGACCGATCTAGGACGGTAATAGAGCTTGTTCTCGGATCCGGGGCTTCGGTTCCGCTTCGTCAAACTGGAATTTCTGTTCGTAGCACCCTTGAGCGGTGTCGGCGGAGAATACAAATTTGCTTTTTCTGTTTCATTTCGCCTCCACTGCGACGCTTATGCTATATTAGGTTTTGTTTCGACGTGCGCGCACCCGGAGCCCGCAAAATCTACAGCGCCACCAGGAATTGTGTATCGGGTCGGGCTAGACGAAGCAAAACCGATGTCGGCTTTCTGCTGCAAAGGACAAAGACAAACGGATAAGGAAAAGACAAGCAGCCGATAGGGCAACTACTGGTAAATAGTTGGCCTGTCTGTAAAAAGGCAAACTTTAAACTTTTCGCATTTTTTATTTAGTTTAGTGCCCCCTCCTTTTTTCTTTTTTTTTTATTCCACTTTTATTTCTTTTCATTTTGTTGTTTTCTACCGGTTTTTTTTGTTTTTTTTTTTTTTTTTTTTTCTGCTCTTTTAACTGTCTGTTTTCGTTGCGAAATGGAAAAAAGCCAGCAACGCGCTGAACTAGTTGAGATGAATTCTAAATTTCGCTTTTCGACTTGATGCCTGCACAACTGCGACGCTCTCTCACAAATGCGCTACGTTATGTTATATTGCGCCATACTACTACAAAACTTATGCGTGTGTGTGTGTGCGTGTGTGTGTGTGTGCGGCTCGTCGAATCCATTAGAAAGAGTAGTTGTATTAAATAACGGTTTGTTCATTAAACAGAACGTTCTGCCTGCGTTCCTTATTTGCGGTGTATCTTCCGGTAAACAAACTTAATTTAACAAAGGCAAACACGCCGAATTACCAAGTACCAGTCACCGCGTCTTCCTTCTCCAGCAACCACCGGCCGGAGTCTAGTTGCGGACTTGTCGATTAAGCACTCTATGTGTCGTATATTTTTAACGATTTTCCCCTGTTAATATTATTTTTCTTTCCCCGAAACGGCAGCCTAAATTAAGCGCACACCACTCGATATTTGCCTCGTTACTCTTCCGTCTATTCAGTTGTTGCATTCTAGAGCTCTTCGAACCACCGGCTTCCTGAAATTTCTCTCTTTGTTCGTTGCATTGCTGAAATAACTTTTCCCTATATATCCTCTGAATAGGCGCCTATCTATATCGTTGTTATCTGCCTCGTTCAGAATATTTTACATCTTTATTTTTTTTTCTTTTTAATATTCAATTATCCGGCCGTAGCTTGTTTTATTATTTATCGTCGTTTTTGTTATGTATCGTGCTAGACTTTTACGAACATATTTTATTCTAAATTCCGCGGAATTCCGTGATCCTCGTAAACACATTTTAGAAATTCGATAAAAGTTTGGATTGAATTCCTGCTTGCAGCCCCCCGATCGGTTAATTGACTAAAGTTTTTTTCGCCTGCGCCAAGGTTGCAATCCGTAATGTTTCGAGATAAGAGAAACTATCTCTATCAGAATTCAATGCGCAATTTTAACCTATGGGAAGCGAGTTATTAGCAGGAACTTTATTGAAATAGAACCGTAAAGGTAAAGCAACCCGGCCAAGTATTTCATCATTTACTCGTAGTTATCCTCAGTGCGCGCATGGCTAAGAATAGAAGACAAATATTGAGAGCGAAAAGACTATGGTAGATAAAGGAGTCGAATACGAAAAAAAATGACAAAACCGCAGGAACGAGTTAAAAATGAGAGGAACTAGCTCTTAGAGAGCAAGCATGGAGACAGGGGTAATTAAATAAACGGGAACGATACGAGTAGATATAAACAATTGAACGTAAGATGGCCATAGGTTTAGAAGGAAGCAAGACGGAAAGATTCAAAGTAACTGACATTAGGATTAAAATTGGTCTTTCCAGAGAGAAATAGGGATTTTATGGTACCCCGTGGAATTCCTGCACGACTACAAATTCGAGAAGAGATTGAAAGAGAAAAGACGAATACTTTGGATAGAATAGGAACGGTCGGCAAAGTTAAAGGAAAAGAACAGAAGATTATATTAGTGGAAACTGTGCTTGACGAGAAAGAGCTTTTTAGATGCAAGGAAATATTTTCTTAAGAGAAAAGCGTCAGTTTCGCAAACTAGAGGGGTAGGATGGAACAAGTCGAGAGGATGTCAACGATAGACGTTTAGAAGGAAACCGATAGTTCGAACAGGATGAACGGGATGTGTTTTGGATCTCATCACAACTGCTGGCAGCGAGCATAAGGATTTCGAATTCAAGTTGGTGAAAATTTAAGCCACCGCCGAATTTTTGTTTCCTAAAAGTAAAACTTTTTGAGCGTGTACGCCGAATGATATGGTTGAAGCGTATCAATTGTAATGCAAATCTTGTGTAAAATTTTCTATTTTTTGGTATATTCCCTATAATGGGATTGAAATAACAGTAATTAATGTTAATATTCGTTTCTGTATACGTTATACAATTAATAGAGACAAACCGAACATAACCTGAAATTTTATTATGTTTCGAGAAATAAATTTAAAAAAAAAACTTAATACATAAATGGCAACTAGGCGACGTTTAATGCTATAGCAGCGATCCCAGAATTAAATCAGTTCCGCGGGAAATTATAAAAAAATTTCTCACTTACGCACAACGAAATACCGAACTATAACACGGCTTAGTCGAGACTACGCAGATATAGACTAATATATATGTATGCATTTCATTCTGAGATTGCACATCGTTAACCGATATCATCGTTCGTGGCAACTTCTGTTGCAAGCACGGGCTGATGGGGGTGTATTTCGTTGAATTCGTCAAAAATGAAAATTATCCGGTAATTAATCCAAAAAATTGTAATTAAAAGTAGTATATTCTATTATATACGGTTTCTTGAGGATAGAGAACATGGAGAACAACCACCACTAGCGCGAACTTTATGCACGGACCAAGTAGTGTTGATGGTTCTAAATCGGCGTTCGCATTTAAAATATGACAATACATAATTCTAATGTTGAACGAGGGGTACACTGTACATATGTTAGATTTTTATACGTAGCATAATTAATATGTGGACGAAATTATAACACAAATAAATATAAAAAAGAAGCGAAGTTATCCAAAAATATGTTGTGGAATTTTCAAAACAGAAATAAATGATTAATACAGATGAAGACCAGTGTTTTTTCATGTCTCCTGTCATTAACGGTGAGTATGTTTTTATAATATCACAATTACCGCACATAATTTACTAAATATTTATTTTTCCTTTTGGCACGTCAATAGAGGGCTTTCACCCAGCAGCAACGCAAAAGGAAAGGATCAGTTATGTGCTGATTCGGTCAGAAATAGCCAGAATGAAAGAACCGAGCACCGAGATAATAGACTGGTAAGGAAGAGACAAAATGAAAGTGACGCGATAAGATACATGTCAAAATAATATTTACAATTGTGATAAATAAAGAAACTTAAACGCTATAACAATATAACTAATACTACAGTGTATATTGTGTTTAAGCCTTCTGTGCTTGTGTACCTGGTGTACATGAACTACTCGAGTTGCGTAGAATCGTAATTACCAATTGCAGAGATTAACTTATTTTCATGCTGTAGACACTTTTCACAGAATTTACCTGTTAAATCTAATACGTAATCTATAATAAAAGGTAGTCCTAAGGTCAGATGCATATTTACAATTTTAGAGTATCCTGGGGACATTTAATACACATCTTAAACCAGATGCTTTGCAATAACTGCAGCTTATACTATAACTAGCATTAGAAACTGAACTCCACACTGGACATGAATAGCAAACTATAGGACGAATTAAGGTTTTGTATAGAATTAGTTTGTTATTAATGCTAAGAAACGACTTTCGATTGAATAATGGAAGATATATGGTAGAAATTCTTTTATTAGCTTTTATGAACACTTGATTTATATGCTCCGAGTAGTTCAACCTTTTGTCTAGTATAACTCCAAGATAGCGCACGTGATTCGATCAGCTAATTATTTCGGAATTAATTTTTATTTCGGCGGGCAGGATGGGGCGCCTGCGAGTGAAAAATACGGTTTCAGTTTTACTCGGGGGTTTATGTCTATTTGCCGTTTTTTAAAATAACGCAAAACGCAATTAAGTCCCGCTTGCAGCTTGTTTGTAATTGCATTTGGTATATAAGAACTGCAGTAAAGTGTCGTATCATCGGCGTACAGCGCGGCCTGCACCTCCCTCAGCTCGGGAAAATCCGATAGAAATAACGTAAATAAAAAGGGACCTAAGATACTTCCTTGCGGGACCCCAGCTAAACACGTTTTAGTGGACGACCTAGCTCCATTAACAATTACATAGAATAATCTGTTACTCAAGTAACTATGAAGGAGATTAATAATATGAGGAGGGAATTTGTATAGAATCATTTTATAAATAAATAATCCCCTTGTGCCATGTTCTATCAAATGCTTTTGCAACATCTAATAGGACCATACCTGTATGTTTATTGCAGTTGTAATTATGCGAAATATATTCCGTAATTCTCGCCACCTGATGAGTGGTTGAGTAACCGGGACGAAAACCGAACTGAACATTAGGAATCAAGTGATGTCTGTTGGAATGCATTTTAAGTCGAGATAATATAGATTTTTCTGCTATCTTACTGAGATTATTTAGTAGGCTAATAGGGTGAATATTTGACGTTTGCGAAGTGTCTTTCCCGGGCTTAGGGAGAGTAATGATTGCTGCAATTTTCCAACTGTTAGGTAAATATCCAAATCTAAGCATAGCATTTATCAAGTTAGTAAGTTCAACAATGGCTTTACAGGGGAGTTTTTTAATGACAATAGCAGGAATATTATCATTTCCAGAAGTGTTTTTAGGTTTCAAGGCTTTAATATTGTCTCGTGTCTCTTTGGGAGTAACTAGTAGAATATTATCGGCCGAATGATTCTGAGTCAGAAAGTTTTTAACAGTGGAATTGATTTTATTTGTTTGATACTTCGACGTAAGTTTGCAATTTCGGGTGTGAGTCGCGAAGTATTCTGCCGCTAGTAACTCAGCCTTCGCGGAACCGCTATACAGGTAGTTATCTAGGCATGCGTCATACAAAGGAGGAAGAAACACGTGCTGCTTAGTATAAAGTTTGCAGAATTTCCCCAAAGGCGATTGTCTTTTACTGTTAGATTTGACAGCATGCGATTAAAATTATCATTTTTATTTTTACGTAGAAGAAATCTGACAAGATTATTAATATAATTCAACCCAATTTTTAAATACCGTGAACGGCTAGTAAAACGAAGCTTAACGTATAATCTTCTAATATAATTCTTGAGAAGCGCAAGCATATAAGTAGGCAAACTATTATGTAACCTATTGGTTGGTATCTTTGGAATAAAGTTTTCAGCGGCAGTAATGATTAAGTTCGTGACAGTGTTCAGATGCTTATCGATATCAGTCACGCTAATAAAAATACGCGCGTTTAGAATAATATTTTCTGAAATAAATTTTCTAAATTCGTCCCAATTTGCGTTTTGAAAGTCAGGAATGTAATTATCTACAGCATGCAATTTATTACTCACTATGACACAACAGATATGGGATTATGGTCAGAAGACAGACAAATACGAGAAAATACGAGTATAAGCGAATGGCGGATGAGTAGAATCGAATTTATTCGCGCACATAACCGGCTTTCATTGAATTGATGTATATTATGCAGTCGTTCGAAAAATACACGCATGAGGAAGAGAACGGTTTCCGTTGCAGTGAGGAATGGCCGGTGTGTAGATGTTTATACAACGAACATGAGTAACGAAGTATTAATTAGTAAAGAAAAGCTTTATAAGGTATAAAATGATCCGATTTACTAACCTTCAAATCGGAACATTTTAGTCATTTCAGTTTTAAATTTTGTTAATTTCAAATTAATGCTTATAGCAATGCTTGATGCTACAGTCGGAAACATTTTCGAGTAAAACTAGAATGCCCCGCATCACAAACAACTCTTAAATAAATAATAAACAAAAATAACCTTTAAAGGGTACAATATTTATTGAAATAAGACACGGTACTCCGCAATTATTGTTTTTTGAAATATAAAGCTGTTGCAATAAATTAAAAGATTTCATAATTTGTTAATACCGATAGTTATTAACGTACTGTTTAAATATAGTTATTATCCTCAAGAATGGAAATTAAGTAAAACGGTTGGAATATCTAAAATGAATAAAAGTCCAATCTTGTCTACTTCATACAGAGCTATATTCGTTATTATCTTATTTCAGTAAAATTTATGAAAAATGTATTCATCATAAACTGAAAGAATTTGTGGCGAAAAACGGAATAGTACATGATAATTCCAGTATGGCGCATTGCTAGGTAGATCATCTGAATTGGCTATACAGAATATTTTACAAACAATAAAAATTACCGGTACATGCTTACTTACTCTTGATATAACAAAGTCTTTCGATAGTTTAGATTTAAATAGATTACTTGCATTATTAAAGGAACTAGGATTACATAACGGCATGTTGAACATTGTAGATCTCGAAAATCGCTACACCGTATTACAAATCGGTAATTAATCAAAAACATAAAAAAAACCGTTATGGGAGTACCGCAAGGGTTTGTTTTAGGACCGTACTTGTGGAAAATAGTTTTCTTTCAAATGTACATCAGATTACCCATTAATAGGTAAAAATTTTCGCTTTCGTATGTGCTATTGCAATAGTAATAGCCCCGATAAGAATGAAAATGTATTGGAAAATAAATTTCACCAGATTTATACAGAAATCGCGAAATGGTTAGAACAATTTAATTTAAAGATTAACGAATCGAAGTCAACTTACATGTTGTTTAACAAAAACTTAAAGGATAAATGATTAAATTTGCTCCAATACGGATTAAATATTGGTATGGCTAGCCAAAGCAAATACTTAGGTGTATTAATAGAAAATAATTTAAAATTTTATAATAATTTTCACTATATCACTAAAAAAATTAAATACACTTTTAATCCTTATTTAACAAATTATATAATAATAATAATAATAATAATAATAATAATAATAACCGATTAAAGTACAAGAGGGGAATAATAACATTATATAAAAGCGTAATATTGCCTAACATACTTTATGGTAGTGCAATATATATATATATATATATATATATATAGACATTTTAAAAGTTAAAAGATTTCAAAATATATATTAAGAAGTTTTACTATTGCAATAAAAATGATTAATGTTTATAGAACTACCAGCTACATGTCAAGCACTGTCATTGTAGGTATTAAACCATTAACTTACGAAATACAGAAACATATTAACTTATTTTTAATAAAAAATAATATTAAAAATCACGAATTCCATAACGTACAGTATCATCAACCATACTTCATACACGAACAAAACTCGTTAACGCTTAAACAATTTAAACACTTATATATTAGATAAGTATTATAATAATAAATTTCAGGCGCAGTGCGATGAATATAATAACGGTATAGCTAAAAAAAAATTTCCAACCATAGATGATAGACTACATAATAAAGCTTTTACGCTAAATTTTGTGTAATGTCCAATTTCTCACTGGACGCACGGTCTATTTAAAGATTATTTACATAAACATAAAATTGCACACTCAAATAACTGTGTAACGTGTAATTCTTTATTGATAATTAGTAATACAGATTTTAGAAATATTAGCTCTGATCAATTAAGCTATTTACAATACCCTTTTTAAAATCGATCACTGTTGAAAGGGTATGTTAACCAGCAACTCTTATTTCTTGCTTAACTACATAGGAACAAAACCAATGACCTTTGCATGAATTATGTAGCTGATGTTATCAAGAAGATGATAACAAAACATCAGGAACGGTTACATAATCACACGAACTGGACTGCAATTGGCCTAGTGGATAATTTGCCGCTAATGCAAGTGCGCAGACTAAGAACAATACCTTTAAAGCTGGCATAGCAAAAAAAAAGAAAAAAAAGAAAATAAACTACATACACTTAGAATGTGTTTTTTTGTGGTCAGTACATGGGAGAGAAGAAACATTTTTTATCAGAAAACGAGATGTAGAAAAAACAAAAATGAATTTAATGTGTGCACCGTTAAAAGTAGGATGTAACTTTTTTTTCTTTCTTTTACTTGGCATTTGACTCCATACGAACTGGCTATAAATACTCGTGTTCTCTTGCTGACGGATTATCTGAGCCGCTTCAGGTTTCCTTAAGCGAGCTTAAAAGCCATTGAGTCACACCGAAATGATTATTTAAAAATCAGGGGTAAATTTGAAATTTGTTTGCGCTAAATTAAAAGAAGACTACCGCTGCGTGTACAATTTTGTGGTTTCATTGCTGGTTTAGTCGGTGTGAAATTTTCGGATATAATTTTATTCCTCCTTTTCCTCTGCAAAAGCAGAGAAGGATGTTTTTTTTTTTTTTTTTTTGATTATTCTTGTCGTTGTTTTTTGTTTTTTTTTCAAGTGAAAAGGAAATTGCTTTCGTAGTTAGGTGACAGATGGGCAATTTTCTTCGAATACTTACGCTTTTGAGCGCTATTCGCAAGTCGTCAACCGGCTGACAAGAACGGCCGCCTCACACACTACTCAGCGTAATGCGTATAAAGGCGATTTTCTTCTGGACGTAGTGTGTCGAAGCGATGTGGAAAATGGCGTGAAAAATCGATTTGCTTCTTCATTGTAGTCAAATCAACAAACTGAACAAGCGACCATCCCTTTAACATAAATCTTCGCTTCTGCCTCCTGTGTGTCGTGTGCTAAATTAATTCCAAAAACTCATGCCGCCGGCATGTTTCGGTAGTTGAAAATAAAAAAAGTTTTAATTTTTAACTTTTTTTTATACACTTTGGGTGGTCCCTTTTTGCGTCATTTAGTCTAAAAAAAAAGGAAAAAAAAAAGGAAAAAAAAAAAGAAAAAAAAAGGAGACCGAAAAAACGTTTAAAAATATTTTTGGAATTCCTGTTTGGGATTTCATCAAGCCGTCGGTACCACGAAAATAATTTTTAATCAACTTTAAGAGTGTTCTAAATATTATTTCCGGATGAAATTTTCCGAAAAAATTTACAATATTTACTTAACGGGGGGAGAGCTGCGCCGCGAACAAAATCATTCGGAACATCAACTTCAAACAGTGCGTCGATTTACCGTTCATTTTCTATTTTACTGATTGTCTTTTCCGCTTATAGAGCAGTTTCTAAGAGTATACTGTCGACTAAGCGCATTTAATTTTTTATTTCATTTTTACAATTTTCTTATGGCTGAAACAAATGATGGCCCAATAACAACAAGACATAATATAAAAACACAATATGCACCTACATGATAGGTTTGTTATTAATAATATTAAATTTAAAAGAAAAAAAAAAAAAAGAGAAAGAGAAAAACCGAACAAATAATATCGAATTACTGAATTAAATAAAAGACGATAAACATTATAAATAAATAATCTACTCGGATAACATTAGTATTAAAAGCGTAAACAAGTAAATTGAACAAATAATATCGAATACTAATTGAATAAAATAAAATAAATAATATAAAATCTGCCAGGATATTATTAACACGCATCTGCCGATATAAGTTTAGATGTACTCTCATTAATGATTTCGATAAATCATCTTTTTAAATAAAGACCTTGCAGACAGGGGAGGACTTTAAATGAAATGAAGTTACAGAAACCATCATAGCTCAAAACCGAGAATTCACTAATTCTCTTCCGCGATATAAATGAAACAATCTTCTATTTATAATCATACTAGGTAGCACACTAACAATTAGAGAAAGTAACTGTATAAATCACGGTCTACTATATTAAGTGATTACGTAAGTCGTACAAAAAATAATAACCTGGTCACTTTTCTCCTTGTAAACAGTGGATTAAAATTCCATACCGGGTTAATATATGCTACGCGAAGTATAACTGCGGCTGGCGGGGCTACCATTTTCTAAATATTAATTAGGCGTTAAAACTATTTCGCGCGAAATGATTCTTTGAAATATTGAAAGTAAATTTCATTCTTGTATAGATTTTCCAAGGAAAAATTTTGAAATTTATCGATATATAAAACGTTATTAATAGAATGCTTAAATTACTAGTTAAGCTATCTGAAATTTGTTTCGAATTACCTGCTGCTGCTGCTGCTGAATTAATTTGCGCTTATTAATAATATTTCGGAAAACAATCGCACACTTTTAAGTCTTCCTAGAGCTCTAGAAAACTAATTAAGTGCAACCTCCGATTTTATGTTCCAGTTTAAAATTGTGCCGCATAAAATGTCCGTTAATATTGCGTAACGTTACGTGAATCCTCCGTTTAACATTCCGATTTACTAACTAGTCCAATAAAATATTTCCTAAAAATATTTATTATTTTTCTAAATCTTCCGGTTAAATGTTAGTACTAGGTTTTTTTGTAATCGCTCTTTCGCATTTTGATCGCGTAGCGGATGTTTGGTTAAAATTAAAGATGCGTGCCGAATTATCCGAGCATGTATAATTTACAGCTATCAAACGAGCGAGCTAATTGCTGAAAATTATCGATTTTCCGGGGAATTTTCGCGATGTTGTTAAACCACGTGTGCTACTTCAGAATTTATTGTCATATAAAAGTTGAAAGTAATCACACACACGGCAGTTGTCGGTTAAAAGTGAAAAAAACACTAAAGCCTTTTTCTTTGCGCAGCGACGAAGAACGCTTTTCATATATCGATTGAAATTCGATATCTTACCAACAGCTTCAGTTATAGAACGCATATTTACTCCCGAATCGCGTAAAATACTACTAAAAAGGAAACGGAAACAATCGAGCTGGTTTCAAATTTTTTTATTAAGTTAAAAAAAAGACCAGCTAAACAACATTGTAACTGAATCTTTGCCGAACGACGACCGTTTCGACGGAAGTACATCCGAGCCTGTAATTTCCGTTTTATTCTCAGCTTTTTAAATGACTCCACCAGTCCAGTCCAGTCCGTAGTACTTATCATCGTGCAGAGGAACAAAACGAGAAACCGAATAACGTGTAAACGCGCAACGAACATTACTTTTTTGCCGCCATCAATGCAGTTTTCTCGCATTTTAAAAAACACACTTTGATCGCCTTAATGAACTCGAAGAAAATGCCCTTCAAATTGCGGCTGATTTTCTTCGCTGCTCTCTTTAATTCAGAAATTCGGTATATTCCGAAAGCGATTTCCTGGCTCTATTCTTAAATTTAAACCTAAGCAACGCCCCTTTTGCTGTTCCGCAATGGTCGATCGATCGCAAGCATTATACCAAATTCGTATCGAAATGTAGCTTTTTTCCTTTTTTCTTTTTAAGTTGCGGCTGGTCCCACAAGGCATTCTGCTTGCTGTGGGTGCGAGCAACACTTAATTCATAAATATGATTACAAAAAACTTCTTAATAGCTACTCATCTTTATATGCAGTATACTTAACATACGATTACACTTGGCGATCATTCATACTCGTCGTTCACTCCTCGGTTATCGATTTTTAATAAAAATATTATTCCTTCCTATCTTCATATCAAAAATCACTGGCGCTTGGCGCCTCATAGAATTCCGATTTTATCGCATATAGCTGCTCGTGTTTCCAATTTTTCTCCCTATCTTTCCTCTTATAACATAGTCTTCCTTACGTTTCTCTCGATTTTAATAGCATATGGCACCCCATCCATTTCTCCTCTCTTCCAGTCCGAGCTAATTTTTCCTCTCAAAATGTAGTCAACTTCGAATTCCTTCAGCTGCTGAACTCTTCTTTTCCTTCACATGCCTTAATCTTCTCGGATGGCTCCAAGAGGGATGGGGGCGTGGGCGGCGCGTATACGTCTCCTACGTTCCTGCACTCTGAGTCTTTCAAACTTCCCGTCTTTCTGCTCTATCTTCTCGGCCGAGTCGATCTCAATTCTTCGTGCAATTCAATTCATATCCTCTACGAGTGGGGTTCACAAATTCCTGATTGTTTCTGATTCCAAAGGCGTTCTTCAAACCATCTCTCCTCTCCTCCTTCTCATACTTCTGACGGTATCATCCTCTCTATTCGATCTCCTGTCTCCTCTTTGTTCTCGTTCCGCTTCCATTCTCATAGACTTTCTAAGTCATTCCAATATTGAGGGCAATGACTCAGCTGACTCTTTAGATCACTCAGCCGCCCGCATTAGTCTTCTCCTCGACTCTTTTCCTTTCTCAGACATTCTTTCCCTATCCCGCTCTAATCATTCTAGACTTTGTTTGGACATGTATCCCCATCTTTATTCTCTAATCATTATTCATACTTCCGTCTTATTCAACCGGTTTTTCCTGCCTTGGTTTCAATCTATTCCTATCTGTCGTCGTTCCACTGTTGTGTTTCCTTAATTAGGCTTAGAATTAATCATTCTCTACTCCCCTCTTCTCGCTTTCGTTTTTCTTTAGCTCTTTCTCCTTTCTGCTCTCTTCACGCTTCTGAGCCTTCTTGTATTTGTGACACTCAAATCATATCCTATTCGAATGTTCTGCACTCTCTAACGAACGCTCCTTTCTTTACGCCCAATTTCTAGTTTTGGGTCTTCCTACTCTATTTAACGCTACCTATATTCTTTCTTTCCCATTGCCTTCAGTTATTCCATTGCTGTTGTCCTTTGTCTTTTCCATTTCTGACCGCCTGGCTATTTATTTATAACTCTTAATTTTTCATGTTGTTGTGTCAAGGCCGCTGGCGCGCCCAGGGTAGGAAAAAAAAAAAAGAAAATCATTCATCTTAAATACGATAGATTCTCCACCATTATATAGAATTAAAAAGTAACTTATTGTCTTTAATTTATATTTTCAACCAGCTACTGCTTAATTATTAGTTTACAAAGTCCTATTTCTCATTAAATCTTCTGGAATTCGTACCAGTAATTTAATTAAAACTGCCTCATCCCTGTGTTGTCTATCTTGCTATTTATACCTCTTGGTCGGATATAGTACACTTCTTTATGGTTCCTAGTTATTCTACCTCTTTTCGTCTCGACGATAATGGAGTATTATTATTAGTCTTATACTCCAGCAGTCGGTGATAATAAAATAACATCTTTGGGGACATTTCTTTTTTCTTTCTCCACCAGCTACTGTAGCTGCTATCCTGATCTATTTTTGGATATTACTATTATCTTTAAGCATCTCTTTTGTTGATTATTATTAGTCCTTTTGATTATTGCACTTTTTACTTTCCTCCAAATTGTTATTTCATATAATATTTGTGACAATACTATAGCGTAAGTGTATACACGAAGACCATCATATGGTATTGATCGAGCTAATCTATATAATGCAGGCATCGTTTGTTAGATAAACTTGTAATATGCTTGTCCCGGGATAATGTTTTTTTTTGTCAAAAGTTAGTCCAAGGTATTTAACCTCATCCGTCGTGTCCAGCGAAGTACAACCACAATTCAAGGGAGGAGTCAAACAACTATTGCTATGCATTCCAAATCTCTGCCGGACGTTCGTATATATAAAACCTTTGACTTTTTTATATTAATCGTTAGTTGTTTGCCATGTGTCCACCTATTCATGATATCAACATCCTTTTGCAACAGTTTTTCGGCCACCTGAATGTCACGGTGTTCAATTACGAGTGCTATGTCATCTGCATAGCCATATACAGCCGAATGTTTAACATATTTATGAAGAGAGTTGGTGTAAATCAGAAACGAATATAGTTCCCTTCTCTACACCTCTTAAAGCAATTTCCTCTCTGCTTAGTTCTTCATCGATTTTAACAACCCTCGCTCTATTACGTTTACGTAACTTTCGAATCATTTATTCTGTTTGCCTATAATGCCAATACACCTTCCATATCTTGCAACAGTATTTGATGATTTACCGCATCAAATGCTTCACTGATGTCTATAAAACTTACCAGAAATTGTTAATTATCAGTCTTTTATTGATTCTGCTTGTTAATGCTATTAGCAAAAGGAGACTGTTGAGATTTTCTTTCTCTAAAGCCGAATTGGTTATTACGTAGTATTTCATTTTCCTCCAGGTAATTTCTTAAGTGAGACGCGATAAATTGTTCCAGAATTTTTTTTTGGCAACACTGAAATAATCGTAATCGGTCGATAATATTCGCATGCTCTCGCTTCACCACTTTTGTGTATATAGGTCGAATTATTCGGTTTCTCAATGTAGACTTCGTCGGATATTTGATCGTTCCTCTTAACTTTCACCGGAGGTTCGTTGAAGCCGATTCACAGTGATGCCATGGGAAACGTTTTAAACACGTGCTGCCCCGCAATATGAGATACGAGTAACTTTATTACGATAATATCGCTAATTGCGAACTTTTCGCGCGTAAAGTTTCTAATCGCTTGCGTGATTTATAACTCGGTTGTGTATATGAAGAAGTACCGCGTTCTAAATTTATCGCCTCTAAGTCATTTTATCGTCGTGCTAACTGCCGGGCGATGACTAGGAGAATTTATTAAAATACGTCAAAATAAAAACAACGTATGTGTACGTTACATTACGAACAAAAAAAAAAAAAAAAAAAAAAATGCCGACCAGTTTCAAATAATTCATTTATTATCCGGAACTAGTTGGGTTTTTTTTCATAATTTACGTAATATTGGTGGTCTCTTGATTATTGATTCTTTCAATCTCTATTGTATCGCTGTTTATAATCTGTTTTCTGCGCGGCCTACATATCCTGAAAATTCGCTATGTGTCGTCATCGTTCGTTTTCGCTTTACCTTTACATGAACAATTTCAAAGCGTGCAAAACAACGTCATTGTTTAGCGGGTTATGTTTTTTTTTTTTTTATATATATTATCGGATATGTTTTTATGATTAATTTTTTCAACTCCGCAAGTAATTTTGTGGCCGTTCATAACAGTTTTGATGTGCCTGATGGGAAATTATTGATTTCTTTCAATTTCTCTGTTTATAACTTCTAAAGTCTTTTTAACGTAAATGTGATTTATAATTGAATTAGCCGGACGATATTTCATTAAGTTTCCAACAATTTCACGTATCTATAAACACCACTTTTAAATTTCGTTCTATTTTGATAATTTGTCCGCGCAGAAAACTAATAAATCTGAAAAAGTTTTTTTGAGTTCGTTCGCGATAAAAATATCGCCTAAATCATTGTCGACTCTATTTTTCAATTATCCGATGAGATTAGGTCCCGAAAATTAAAAAGATCATCTTTTCGCGTTTGTGTTTAGAAAAGTTTGCACACTTCGATAACTTATGGAATATAATAAAATTTAAAATTTTCGGCGTTTTTTGCTTTTTACTCGACAACTATTTTCACTTCTCGCATTTAGACAAAAATTATTCTTTGTGAGATCTTAAGGCTAGTTCTGATGTTGAAAAAAGGAATTTTTTTTGAAATCTATCGTACAATTTCATGTTCATCGCGTACTTTCCTCTAATGACAGTACTCTATCGGGGTGACCGTTAATATGTGTGCCCCACTTCCGGCCACAATCTATATAGAATAAAATGTTCTTGTCACCAAAAATTGGGATTAATTTCTATAATCGCCTTAACAGAATTTGACGTTTTAGAAAATATTTACTGTTCCGAACAATTCTCACCTGGAGTGTGTTACCTTTCCCCGTATGCGTAGAATATGGAGAGAAAAACAACAAAAAAAAAAAAGACGATACCATTGTAATGGACAAATGTGAAATTTCAGATGAAAAGTTAATTCTTTCCAAGGGATATCAAGGGAAAAGTCATAATTTGGCAAAATCAACAGTACTAACTGCGCATTTTGATGTATGCATGGTAGCATATTCCCCCGGATTACGTTTTAAAACGGTATAGTATTAGCGAAAATCGATTCTCATAAAAACTGACACCGATCAGATTAAATTGAAATAGTAATTTTAACAAAGATGATGGTTTATTAAATTCGTCAGTCTAGAAAAAAATTGACGATAGACGTGATATTATCAATTAAAGTACAGAATTAATCGTGGGGTGATTGGGAGTTTGAATAATAAGCTTGTCCAATTTGCTGACCAAGAATGCGGTATACTTTAAGATTCAGCCAAGATGATTTATTGTAATTCGTATTCAAAAAACTAAATAATGTTGCAAACAGTGACCTTTCCGAAATTTTTTTTGAATTTATCTATTTTAAAAGAGTTAGTTGTTTTCTCTATATTACTAGAAAAGAATCAATATCTATGGGGAAATGTTTTTTTTTTTTCCTAGTTTACCGCACAATGTGCAGCATCTTTGGCTAGAATCGTGGAAATTAGGAAAGGATAGAACGAATATGATAGTTACAGGATCGTCTAGTAGTTGGGATTTAAGGTTAGGTACGTGCTTGAGCCACAGGATTTGAAGTAATGGACGCGTTGCGAGAAAATGAGTAACAGAGATAGGGACGTTGCATGAGGGGCATAGCGAGGCGGAAGATCCAGGCAAAATGTGGCCATGTGAATATTTTGTGTGCCCGATGCGAAGCCGACACAGAGCGGTCTGATCCTTACGATACGAGGGAAAGTAATCCCGTGGACAGACGTTGCCTTTAAGGAAGCGCGAAAGTGGTCTGGAGAAAAATTGTTCGGGGCTGTACTCAACTTCCTCTCTTTTAATGACATGTGGGGTCGTTTAGTGTTGACTTATCACCCTGGATTGTTTGAAACATCGTACGCGATTTAAGTATGTTTTTTAGTTATTTATTTTACTCTTGACTATATCGATGTCTTTAAAAAAATATTTAATCTTATTCGCTGCGAATAAATGTCATGTATCAGTTGCCTGTGCTTTAAACTTTGCAAGATGGATATTGACAGAAGCGGGATTGTAGAGTAAATACGACATAATAAGATTTTATAGAAGAAATGGAAAGATTAATTGAGGAAAGGGAATGTTGCACAACAGTGAGAGACGAATTAAGCGACTTACTGGTTGATATAATATCATAAGATGAGGAAAATAGCAGGATGTCATCAGCAAAGAAGAGAGAAGAATTTGAAGGGAAAAAAAGCCATACTGATTGTAGAATATATATATATATATATCGAAAAGAGTAGGACAGAAGCAGGAACCTTGAGGATGACCTCGAAAAACCGTTCTTGAAACATGAAAAGATGGAGAAGAACAATTTTTTACGTGCAAAATTTAAGTTTCTTTCCCAAAATACTCAATATTGTAAAAATGCAAGCTTTTAAATTTGCGTTTTTTATCCTAAAATTAATTCAGTTAATTTTTATATATACAAAAAAAAAAAAAAACACACAATATATGAGTGTTCATTAATGCAATTATATACTTTCTGTAAAAATCGTCCTCTTTTTCTCCCAATAAACTAAATGCTACGTAAAATGAACATTTATAGAAATTCTCTGCGATAAATCTAATTTATTCTGTTTAATTAAAATGAATAAGTCTTTTAACAAATAAATAAACATTCCACATTGTTGAAATACCTAGGACATATAATTAAAAGTAATCAATATGGGCTATTACAAACTATTCTTCAAGGAAATATTGAGGGGAAATTGTCATTCTACGTACTCGCATCTCGGTTGCGTCATACTTCAATAACTGATGTAGCAGAATTCGCATAGATGAGCATGCGTCAGTTTAATGAACTTATCGCATCGATTTTCGAAAGTCTCGGGCTTGTATTTACGCAAACGTCTGAAGTAGTCGTGTAAATCGGAATTTTATGAATCCTAGCGTGGTATAATACATGCTCCTTTTAAAGATTACTCTTATAAGCTATCTAAAGGCGCGGTGCACGCTAAACCAATGTAAACCAGCTGGTGTTCGTGACACTTATCATACTCGTATATAACATTTTCATGCGCCCTTTGCTGCAAACTTTAAATCGTAATCGTGGATACTTCTACGAGTGAAAATTGAATTCTACGACAGCGTATAAGTCGACTTTTTAGTACAATTGATGTTGAACGTTAACTTATAGAGGTACCCACGACTTGTCAAGGTGCTCGTTTGACTGCGTCTGACATTTGCTCGAATAGGCGGCCGATTTTTTAATCGCCGAACAATAATCGTACACGTTTTCGTTCGTTGTCAAGGCTACGTTTATCGTAATGTTTCGATCGCGCCATTTACCAATCCGTCAATTAGCGCGGACCATGTACAATTTACCTAGTATTACTTTCAGCACCTGCCAGCAAGGCCGTGTCCACTGGGGAGGGGGTTAACCCCCCATGACAACTGAAATAGTTATTATGAATACACAAAAATCTGAAAAAAATCACAAATTTAAAATAAATATTGATGATTTTTTAGGGTGTTCTTACCTACTTTTAAAAGAAAAAAGAAAAAATATACTTCATATTTTTAGGTACTTCATTATTATCTTATGCAAAAATTTTTATTACGAGTATAATTAATAACATATATCATTTTTATTAATGTTCATATACGGGGGGTAATTAATTAATGTAAATTATTAATATGTAAATCAAAATGATGGAAATTATTAATAGTACGAACATTAGTGAAAAATGTATTGTTGTTTATAAAAGAAATATGCGAAGAAAATGTTCACCCCCCCCCCCTTTCAAAATTCTGGGCACGGGCCTGCCTGCCAGTATTATGCATACGCATGGGTGAACCCTGATTTTTTCTCAATATGTTTCTAAGACAGAAAAATGTTGAAATAGGAATTAACCCGCACGCATATCGCACACATTACCGCACACATTACCGCACAAGCAAAATAAATTAAGAGTCCATTTGGTATAAATTTCAAAAAAATAAAAAAAAATAAATTCATTTAAGGTAAAACGACATTTAAATTTAATTTAAAAAAATGAACAAATCCATTATAAATAACTGACGTAGACAATACAATTGAAAATGCAAAATAAATTCAAGAAATAAACTAAATAAATAAAAAGGTTTATTAAGTACCTTTAATTTTAGAACTATACAGATTAATATTTAGTCTTATAATAAAAAAAAAATAAATAAATAAATAAATGGAATATATTATTTAAAGGAAAATAGCAACCATATCAAGAAATTTATTTAAAAGTGAATACGTCCGCTCACATTAACAAACTTTTCTAAATTGCCAATCTAATAATTGCTGGTTCGTTGCATTACCGCTGTCTTTACCACTCTTCATTTGTCACAGATGGTCACAGATTTTCCCTAGTAAGGTACATTTTGCCAACTTGATGCGAATTAGGCGCGCGTCAATATCATTTCGCTAAGATAAAATAGCGGTAGCATAGTCACAGTTTTGCAGCAAAAAATGAACAGGGTATTTTTTTTACTTTTTAGGATCGCCACATCGTGTCAATCGCTCTGCCGAAATTGAGAAATACTCGGTTATATTATACAAAAAAAGGGTGTATGGTGAAAATGTGGCCAACAAGAAGGGAAGAAAGATATTAGTGGGAAAGAATATTTTAGAGATAGTTAAGTAAGCGAGTTATATTATTGCTGTAATTTGCGTTAGTAATATCATTACGTTAAAAAATAATACATATGCAATTGTACCACAGAAAATGATAGCAATATATCTCAGTTCCAAAAGCAATATTTTTTGTGTTTATTGTATTATTATTACTTGTCTAAATGAAAAAAAAAAAAAAAAACAAAAAAAAATAGAATAAAAGAAACCCTAATATTTAAACGAAATCCTCGGGGTTAAACGGATTTATTTCATTGATTCTGCAACAAAAAGGATTCGATCCCGAAGAGAATTCGATTGAGTTGTTTCAGTATGAAATAAATTAACCCATGTTTAATTTATTACGAAACTATGGGCGCGCCAGCGGGGGGCGGGGACAGCAGCTGCCCCTCCTGGAACCTTGAAACTTTTTAATCAACTGGCTATGATGATTATTCATAAGCGTGTAATCATAGACAATTTGCCAGAAACCCACGAAAATTATGTTTTAATTAAGATTTTATTCTTGTTTAATAAAATATTAAGCCTTTACAACTTATAAATTTTATTTTTCCTATAACCTATATCCTCTTTCTATCATCTTGACCCCCCCCTGGCGGCTGGCAACTCATCGCCCCCGGTTCATTGGCTGGCGACGCCCTTGTACGGAACCATTAAAAGTTAATTCGCAAACTCGGGAAAAATTATTTAATTTTTAATTTTTGCCACCAAAGAATAAATAGGTCTATCTCCAGCAGCATGCCTCTCTTCATTGCCGAGTTGTTTGGGATTTTATTTTGCCTTTTGGAATTTGAGGCAACAATTTCTTTATCCTGGACAATTCATCGTTACAGGAATACTTCTAGTGCCTTAAAAAAATTCATTGATTTTAAAAATCCGGGATTCACCACATTTGCACGAAAAAAAAACAAAACAGAACAAAAAAATGTAAAAAAAACTAGATGTTATTCTTACGGATCACTAATAGACGAGCTGGTTAATTTCAACCAGTTTGGTTAAACCCAGACACGATTGGAAATTGAAATATTTAAGAACCGGAACAATGAGCGGTGTCAAAAAGTAAAGGACAAATATGAAAAATGCATGTGTATTCTCAGAAACAATAACTTGAAAGTTAAAGAAACGTTTTGCTTAACAGCTGACCGAGAATTCATGGTAATTTTCCCAAAAATGTATACATATCACTGCTAATGGTAACGCTTTAGAATTGACGCTTTTCCGAGTGACCGTCATTCTGCTGGGGCGTAGATGTTTAAAGGGGTATCCATCCGACTTAAAACTAAGCTTGGGCTGGTAACGCGAAGTAACTTCAAACACAGAAGCAGAGAATTAGCCGATGACGAAACGTCAGCGTACCATTAGTAAGGGGTTTGTAAGCAAAGGAACCGAAATCAACTGAAACACTTACACGTCAGCAACTGAAGAGTATTTAATTAGGTAAACAAAGTAGTTAAAGCGTTTTCATAATAATCCTCCATCACTCGAGCTGTTGTAAAAAAAATATAACAAAAACCGTTTCTATCATTTACTACGTCAGAATAAATGACATCATTAGGCCGCTTTTAACGTATTTTCTTTCATTAGCTGTTTCTGGACGTCCTTTGAAAGTCAGCTCTATCAACTATTGTGAACTATTTAATTTAGATGCAGTCGTTGTATGTAATAAAGCGAGCGGTTAATTATATCTATCGCGTTTAGGTTGCAGCTGTTATGTATTTATATGCATATTTAATATTTCGCAGTTAAATTCTTATTTATAGTAAGGAAATGTTTTACATTTGTAATCGTTGTCTAGGGATCTCTAGACCGGAATTATCTACAAAACCAGAAAAAATTGGTTTATATGATATTCTTAGAATTTACAGTGAAGAAAAGGTTACATTTATTAACCGAAACAGTGAAAATCAGAAAAAGGGGAAGTGATCAAGAACGGCGCTTTTGAGATGTACTGTTACCGACGTGCCCTGAAAGTATCATGGACACAAAAAGTAAAGAATATTGAAATACTTAATAGACTGGGAAAGAACCTTGAACTACTACGAACCATCAAAAAACAGAAACTACAATACTTGGGACATATCTTAAGAGGATCTAGGTATACCACTCTAAAAATACTACTTGAGGGTAAAATTGCCGGGAAGAGATCGAGAGGTAGACGTCAAATTTCATGGATGGATAATCTTAACAACTGGTTCAACTGTTCCTCATTAGAACTTTTCCGAACAGCTGTTGATAGAAATAAATTCCAATTGTGGATCGCCAACCTTCGAGACGGAGACGGCGGATGAAGAAGAAGAATATATTAATTACAACGTGATTCTTAGGCTACCCCACCCATTCGAAAAAATCTCCCAATTTTATGTAACGTTTGTTATATTTTATAGGATTCTTGTTATTATTATTTAAAAAATGTCACGATTTTATTTAATGAAATATGTAACGAAAAATGTAACGAAAAAATGTCTTAATTTTATATAACGGAAGTTAAATGTTAGAATAGAATTTTTGTGGTAATGTTATTTTTTTTGTGTGTTGATGCCAGTAAGAATTACTTTGTAAATTTTGATCATTTTATACAAAGTATAGAAGAGAAAGAGAAAGAAATGAAAGTAAGAGGGGTCAAGGGGCACAGCCCCTTGCGAAGTCAAAATGGCCGAGTTTATATATATATATTAATTACAACGTAATTCTTAGGCTACCTCCCATTCGAAAAAATGTCCCAATTTTATGTAACGCTAAATGTCTCAATTTTATGTAACGCTAAATGTCCCAAAAAAATGTCCCAGAAAAATGTCCCAATTTTATGTAACGTTTGTTATATTTTGCAGGATTTTTGTTATTGTTATTTAAAAAATGTCACAATTTTATGTAATGAAATATGTAACGAAAAATGTAACGAAAAAATGTCTTAATTTTATGTAACGGAAGTTAAATGTTAGAATAAGATTTTTGTCGTTATGTTATTTTTTGTGTGTGTTGATGCCAGTAAGAATTACGTTGTAAATTTTGATCATTTTATACAAAGTATAGAAGAGAAAGAGACAGAAATGAAAGCAAGAGGGGTCAAGGGGCACAGCCCCTAGCGAGGCCAAAATGGCCGAGTTATATATATGTATATATATATATATATATATACAGGGGGAGAGAGAGAGAGAGAGAAGGAGAGAAAGAAACTGGTCAACATACATATATACATATCCCACATCGATGAGACATATTTTTTGCAAAAATGTCTAATGAAAATAAATATATAATAAAAAATACACCATATATTAGTGTGATTTTAATTTTTAGAAGATATTCGTAAAATGTAAAGGAAACGTTAATTAACTGTTTCAAAATATTCGAGGTAAACTATTTTCAACGGTTTATATTAAATCATTAAAATTATTAGTTACGTTTGTTTTAAACGATAGTAAAACGTTTTTTTATTTAATAAACTAAATTTTACTAAAAGAAAAAAGTGAAAAATCAAATGCACGAAATGCGACACCGTGTAGATGATTAAAAATAGTTAAGCGAATACGTAACCATTTTTATATTTCTAATGTAAATAAGTGTATTATTTAAAGTAAGTAGTATAGCTCCTAACGCGCGCATGTAATTAAACCACTATTTTCTAAAGTTTTTTTTGTAGGTTTATTTTTTTC
This sequence comes from Icerya purchasi, assembly GCA_039619475.1. Classification (NCBI taxonomy): domain Eukaryota; kingdom Metazoa; phylum Arthropoda; class Insecta; order Hemiptera; family Monophlebidae; genus Icerya; species Icerya purchasi. The sequence goes on along the minus strand of CM077115.1, from coordinate 289,719,630 downwards.
TACATTATTTATTTAATTAAGTATTTTTATGTCGGTGAAAGAAGGTAACTGCGAAAAATGTACTGAAGCAGATTTTTTTTTTCTCTTTCTTTCTACAATCTGCAACTATTGCAGTCAGTGGAAGTGACCTAGGCAAAATAGCATGAAGTAAATAACTTAATACGACTGGTCAATGCAATGACCCCAGTCTCCTTGCTGTATTAGACCTAAATAAATTCACAGATTATTCAAAATATCACGCGACCACGGTCTTTTTAATCGACGAGTTGAGGGATCAGGTATATTTTGATCTGCGAGGTCAGTAACCAGCACGTTTGTATTAGCCAGTCAAAGAAGGCCTTGTATCTTAATTTTACTGCTTCAGTAACAGAAGGAATCCGGAGATCCCTTTTTATCGATGTATTCGATGCAAACCACGGGGACCACCGACTATCTTATGCAAGATACTCGACTGTTTGAACACGACTTATGTGCCATTTTTTAGAAGTTCTCCAAAGAATTTCGACATCCCATATGTCCGGTGGCTTAATTAAGCTATTGTATATTAGTGTTTTATTATCTACTGATAATCTGAATCGAGTATCTAGCAGTTCATATCGTCTTATTTTTTCGCTAATTTTGACGGTAATATGCCCACGTGTAAGGCGTTTGTACAAGTCTAAGTACCTTATATTACTCACTGTCGGCGTAATATTCCCATTTAAATAAACTGGAGGTGTGATACCTCTCCGTAATGTAAAGGTGATATGGATGCTCTTCCCTTCGTTGATCTTTATCTTCCAATCTGTCAACCATGATTCTAAACGAGTAATTTGTTGATCTAGTCACATCAGAATCAGAAGCAATTATGCATCCATCATCAGCAAAGGTGTATAACGTTGTGTTAATGGTACTGAACGTATCAGATATGAATGATGTAAACAACACCGGCGCCTAAGAATATTTCCCTGCCCGAACAAGACACGGGATAAATAGAAGAGTAAATATTACTTTCTTTAACACTGGAATACCTCTCGGTAAGATGTGATTTAATAATATGGAAATATTGTGTTAGTAAGATATTTTTTAACTTATATAAAATCCCTGGGTGTCACACCCGATCAAATGTCTGAAACACATCCAAGAGCGCTGCAGAGCATTTCACTGTCAAGTACAGTAGTTATATTGTTAAGGAACTTATGACATCGGTGTACAGGGGAATGCATTTTCCCGAAACTAAACTGGCGAGGTGGAATAATTCCACTCCCCTCTAAGACCGGATATAAAATATCACCGTGGGACGAACCATCAGGATGATTAGATCACTATGTGGAATAGCCCTCTACATGGAATTGGAGATTACTGTTAACGTGTGATTCACTTATAAGTGCTCTATGTCGATTCTTTTTCTATGAAGTAATACATCTAGTTCATTATAATGTGAATTTACACTATTGGCATTCCATAAGAGGATAGCTAGTGACTGCTGCGTATAATTATACATATATTTTATTTAGGAAGAAGATGTGTGTCGTTAGTTAAGATATAGGGAAAATTAAAAGCGTGCTTAATAATCCAAAATCATTGACGAATTCAGCTAGGATTCTGGATATATTATTGGTTTCAGTAGAGGGTTGCAATTTTCTATACAGCTTGCCGTTAACACGATAACACGGCAAAGACATTATATTTCACTCTGTTTTACAATCGAAATATGTTAAACTATACAAAATAAAGATAATATTATGGAACAAGATAACGTATAAGTAAAAACCGTGTAATGTACATATTGAACGAAACATTTAAAGCGGAAATCGATTATAATGACATCGATTATAGTGAGACAGCGGCTATTAGAGAACGCTGGAACCGGCAGAATTACATAAAACTGTATGTTAATCTCTACTAGATTAAAAAGACAATGACTACAATGAAAAATCCGTTATGGCGACCAACATTTTCGTACGCAGATAAAAAGCTGTCGCTGATATATTCTATGTTCTGCTTTTGTTGCTAATTAGCATATTAAATGCTTATCGTAAATTTAACGACATTTATAAAAACCCGTGGTAGGTGACATTAAAAAAAGTATTATGGAATGACTGCGTTATTCATCTCGTTATAACAAAAGGTCAAAAATCACGAATTTCTTCCGAAGTAAGAAAACATTGAACCACTGTCATTTTTGTATAGTAATTTTTTCCTCATTTTTCTTTTTACATTGGTTTCGGTTCTATTTTTACATCTAGGGCCTTCGTGGTTAATGAAAGTGTTTGAATTTACAAGAAAATGATCGTAAATAAACGGTAATTTGTTTAATCAGTGAAATTTTGCAAAATATATTTCACCGAAGTCTTATAATGAAGTAAACGAATCGGCTATTATATTTCGATCAACTTATTCTTTCTCTTCGATGTCTTTATAACCGATTTTCGCTATATAAAGAAGAAAAAATCCTTACAATATGCCTGATGAAAATAAAGGCCTAAAGAAATAATGAATAGTTGATGTTGCCTAAATTACACGTGTAAGTACACGATGATACAACAGTTCAGTGAACAAATCAGTATGCATCAGGGGCTAATGTGTAGTTAGCTGGGCAGCGGTTTACTTAGTTCGAGTAGAGAACTTGGTTCAAATTCCGCTATTTTTTTATTTTCTTTTTTCTTTTTAGTATTAATTTACTATTCGACGTAACGTTTTTAACCACAGAGGCTATTTGTATTTAACTAGTTTAGTAGTTTTAATAAATTGAGGAATGGATGCCGTTGCTGGGACAGGGAACTGTCAAGCATGCTAATGACGGTGTCACTGCCATTTTAAGAAGATAGTATGTTGACATTCATAGACTACGTGAAGGTGGAAGAGAGGTAATGTTTTGGAAACAGAGAGCGCAGTTGGAAAAAATGCAGAAAATAATTATCGCGTTGGGCTTAAAAAAGCTTAAACGAAAATATAAAAAAAAATATAAAAAACATAGAATCCGATAAATGACAGAAACAGAAAAATATTTAGTTCGAGCGGTAAGTCTGGACAAAGTAGGGTGATCGTTTTACATTTTTTCGATTCCTTAAGTCAAACTCCGTTTATAAGTGCTTTAATGCGGTTTTTTGTAATCATTACTTCATTCTAGGAGTGCAATTTGAATTTTCTTTTGTTAATATCTTCTTCTCTTGATAGTTGAAATCGGTCTGGTGTCAAGTGTAACTCGATGCTAAATAAGTGAGTTGATTCAGATTCGTTTCTCGGAGTTACCTGTTTCTCTAGTCGCAACTGATGAAACCGAGTTTCTATTTGTCATAGATGAAATTAAGTTTCGAAGTAGGATTTCTTATTTCTTATAAGGAAAATAAAAAATCAAGAAATTCAATTTTTTTGAAATTTATAGTATAATATAGGATTTGAAGTCGTCCCGTTTCGCCTAGTGGCTAGAGCGCTTGACTTCCGATCCGGAGATCTCGGGTTTGATACCGGGCGACGACAAAAATATGCGGCGCTAGTTTAGTACACAGCAGTTTAGACACACTTAGGGATTTGTATATCGATAAATCAAGCGACTATAGTCAGTTCGAATTGTAGTCGTGTGTATTAGCGTCGCATAGAAATATTCAGCCGGCGAACAATCGCCTCAACGTGATTAAAGGCCGATCGTCTTGGTTCGCCTTGACACTGATAATTTGTTTCACTTTAGTCGGCAGCACGAAAGCAAACGCTCCTGCTTACGTGATCGAAAGTATTAGCGTATGAAAACCTGGCAGCAGGTATACACTGCACATCTTCCAATTAGCACGGGAGATTAGGCCAACTTATCCCACTAGGGATTGCCTACAGCCGAGCAGCGGGCTGATATATGGCATGTCGTGATCGTGATAGGATTTGAAAATTTCAAAATGTAATGGATATTCCACTGAAAATCCGCTATTTCTTTCCCTTAACAACAACAACGATTGCTGATAAAAAAAAAAAAAAAACATTGGTTGAGAAGTGTGTGTAACACGTTGCGATGTAATCACCGCTTTGAATTTCAATTGAATTACAATTGTTTCGGAAAGCCAAATTTAATATAAAAAAATAAAATTCTATTTTAATTGAGATTTTGTTGTACAGTGGTGAGTGACTAAATATCACATTCGAGATTACAATGCAGTTGGTCAATGCAACAACGTTGACAGATCAGAGGAGTAATTATCCGTGTGTGTGTGTGTGTGTGTGTGTGTGGTAAGCTTCTGTATTATAAAATTTCATTATTTAATGCGACAAGTATTCTGGCTAGTAATTTCCGAAACCGAATGCAGTTAACATCGGAGAAATTTTATTACTATCTTCTGCGAATCTAAATACAATCATTTTTTTAAAGAGTTAAATGAAATAATTAGCAATTTATCTGAAAACAGTATTTTGGCCGGTGATATGAATATGTGTTGGTTAAACAAGGTTGCAAAGAACACTTAAATTATAAATATTACAAAATTGTACAATAAAAATGTTCATATTAAACCTGAAGAAGAATGATATGGATCATTTACTTAATGGCCGGTATTCTTCAGGAAAGTATGTTAGAGAGTCGTATTTATATTTAGTATCCACCCACGACCTGTATGCATGATTACAGAGAACCAAAAATGAACCCTGTTATACAGATAGCACTGCACGCCGGTAACAATATCGCATAGAACAGATAGTCGTACATCACAGGCAGGTGAAAAAGTAAAAGAAAAAGCAGAATTATGAAACACCATAACAAACGGATAATTAAATGAAAGTAAAACTGAGAATTATTTTTACTAATAATCACGACAACATCATTTTAAGCCCTTCTGTAGTATGCAAATCGGTTGCGAATTACCTAAAAATTTCCGTAAACAAAAGATTAAGACGTTTAAAAAATACCGTAGATGACACGGCGTTTTAAAATCTCCTTTAATAAGTACGCGCCTTATTAATAATTTTTAATGAAAAATCGAAAAAATTAAAATACGCAAATAAATTACGAACTTAATAAAAAAGAGTAACGCTTTGTAAAATAACATGTGCTGCAGCGGTCTAAAACAACAAAAAACCCATAGCTCCTCATTTTCCCGAAGGTGAAGCGCTCACAGAGGAATTCTCAGTTCGTAAGGTTATCACATTCCAAAATAACTGTAGCCGGCTGATATTCTCACTTTAAAGATAGCTGAAATAACATAATAGGAGTAGAAAAAAATGTTGATATTTTTAAATTTCTAATTGTAACATTTAAAATTACTTTTCTCAATATTCCGGCGTTAATTGCAATAGTCACAATGCGACTGAAATATACCAAAATATAAATTAAGAAATCGCGTTAGTAATTGTCGAGTTGTTAGAGTTTCGTGTAATTCTACAAATTCGATCCGTAATAAATCGATTTAAAAATTTCTGCCGCGAAGCGAAAAAGAAATTTGCAACAAAAAAGTTACTACCAAGAATCTAACCGGGGTTATCCGAGGAGGAAAATTAAATTCCACGATTGTAGGACGCTTTTAGAAATGGTTTAAATTCTTTTGGTTTCACGTAAATTGCGATTAAATAATTTTCGCGGGGTTACGTTAATAGCGCTATTGCTTCTTTTTCTTTATACTTAAAAAGCCAAAATCTTGTAAAAAGGTTTCCCCGACACAGCCTAAAAAGTAACAAAAAACAGCACGAATTTGAAAAAAAAAAAACAAACAAAAAATAAAGGAAAAAGGAGAAGCAAGTTCAGTGTTAGGGAAATAATTTAGCACTAACAAGAGGAAATTGAAGAGATTGAGCGAGTAAGTAAAACAGGGGAAATTAATATCTAAGAGGGGCAAGCGGGAAAGTCATTAGAGTGCATAGCTGGGTTAAACACGCACTAGCCAATCTTTTAATGAGCTCTATTAATTAAAACTGCACCCCCTCGAAAGGGGCCCCAAAAATAACGGGGAGAGGAATGGAGCAGGTCGGATCAAAAATTCACTGTAGACTCTTCGCCGATGGCGTTTCTTTCAGTAATTTCCATTTTCCTCATTTATAAATTGGCCAGTAGTCGGTTAAATTTGCTATTTCAATTACGTAACCCCCCGGCGGCGACCCCGTTACTGGACGGTTAGCATTTCTGCTGTTCGATCGTAGCAGAAAAATGGAAGCTGTTCGTATTAATTACTCGGCTCGTTTTAAGCGGTTCCAAAATATCGACGACAAAACAAAATTATTAAAAATGCCTAAGCACCGCTTCGCGATCTGATTAATAAAATTGCAATTAAAATTTTTTGCTGAAAATCTGACAACGCCTTTTCCAACAACACGTCTACTCTATCCATCGTCAGAATTGAAATGTTTTAGAAGACTTTTCAAAATAACTAGGAACGCGTAGTTATATTAATTAATTAATTTTTTCCTCTTTCCGCGCTATTTATCCATTTATCCATTAGTCGAAATTTTATAATGGTACATATAAGCAGTGAATTATGAATAATTTGGTAATTATAACCGATATGAAGTAAGAGTGCTTTCATTTCTTAATGTCCAAGATTTACTGTTATGGAAGATAAAATTTTCGTAAAATATTTTACAAAAGTAACTTTTTTCACCGCTTAAACACAATCATTTAGCTACAATAACAGCTGCACACAATCCTTACTTCCTTTCTTTACTATTACTTATTACTATTTACTATTTTACTGTATAATATTATAAATGCAAAAGTAATTCTGTCTGCCTGTCTGTCTGTTACCTTTTCACGCTTAAACCGCTGAACCGATTTATATGAAATTTGTCATGGAGATAGTTTGAGGTCCAGGGAAGGATATAGGATAGTTTTTTTATTCTGGGAATCACCGCATAAGCGGGTGAAAAAGGGTGCGTGTGTAAGTATGTCATTACTGAACTTAGAAGCATGAAAATTTATATGTATGTAAGCTATTTTAGACATCTAAATAGCCATTTTCTTAATTTAAACCCCTAGGAGGGGGGGGGGGATAATGGGGTGGCAGAGTTTATATGGGATATGTTATATTTTTGGGCGTTTTTATTATTTGAAATTTTAGTTTCGGCATTTTTGTAAAGTCGTCATAGATGATATATTTCATTTTCGCGCGGATTTTTTTAAAAAGATAAAAATTAAAAAGTTAGCTCCAAAGAATGATAACGTCTGTCGACTCAATAATAAGTTTCAATTAAAAATTTCTAGTGCGATTACAGAGTACAAATCCATTGATACAGTTACGGAAGAGGATCAAGATGTTAATTATCCAGTCGAATTTCTCAATTCATTGGAGCCACCTAGAATGCCATTGGTTCACCAATACTGCTCCTTCGGAATCTTAACATGCCAAAGTTTTGTAATGGAACCAGACTTTCATTAAAAAAATTGATATTGAAGCGACAATAATTAACGGAAAATATAAAGGAGAATATGCGCTGTTTCCGCGCACTTCAATGATTGCCACTGATTTGCCCTTCACATTCAAACGATTACAGTTTCCTGCGCGTCTTGCATTCGCGATAACAATCAACAAAGGTCAAGGGCAGTCGCTACGCGTTGCTGGATTGAATTTAGAAAATCCATGTTTTCGCATGGGGTCAACCAGCTTGCTCTAGATTACGAATTCCAAAAAATCTGTACATCTGTACAACAATTGTTTTTGTCCACTTGCGTTACGCTAGATGTTAATATTAATTTGAGATATTTAAAGTTAGTTCGGTTATATGACGAATAGAATAGTAAAATATATTATTCATTCGAAAAGAACAAAATCGTTAGCTAATAATAAAGTTCGTTGTGTCGTTTGATAGTCGGTTCGCCGCGTTGTTGCGTTTACGTAAATAATATTATTTCGTTCGATTACCGTAATTATCTATTAGAAACGATATTCGTACTGTAAAATCATCAGATCGGTGAGATTAGACCAATTTATATATACTATATTTCGTTATCGGTGTAAATACATACGCATAGCACATTCACACGAGACGGTACGTCGTTCGTCGTTATCATGACGGCAACGGCTGTACCTGCGTCAATTACACACACTATGCACCCGCCGACATACGCACAAACACACATACAATCATCAACATGTAACGGCACAGCAGCAACGCATCACGCACACATCGTACAACCAACTAATTTAATAGCGAGCTAAACGCCTGTTATCAGTAGCGGAGTTTATTCGTCTACCGCGCAACCTTTGTATTACATTTCTCAACCGTCTTCAGCGATGCAAACGGATTATATGCAACAGTTTCCTATTTTAGGTAATGTTATTACGCCGAGTCAACCTCCCAGCACTATTGGGGATATTACTGAGACTGATAATGACCACAGCGATACAATGAGCGAAAATAACCTAAATGATGACTGGCAAGAACCGAAGAGGAAGGCCAAAAAGCGATCTCATTTACAAATCAATATAGGAAATATCAGCAGAAACTCTAACCGATTTAGCTGTTTGAACAATCTCAATGACGATTGCACAGAAAATAGAGATCCAACTGACCCGAAACCAAAAATAACCCCACCTCCACCACTTTTCGTACATGATGTTATAAATTTCGCATCAATGATTAAAAAAATCGCTATAATACTAGGCAAACAAGATTTTGTTGCTAAAACTTTAAAGAAAAACACAGTAAAGGTTAACGTCCAATGTTCCGACGATTACCGTAAACTCGTCTCCACATTCAAAAAAGAGGATGTTAACTATCACACATACCAACTAAAACAGGAAAGATCCTACAAAGTTGTAATAAGGCACCTCCACCACTCTTTTCAAGACGAGGAAATTAAGCAGGCACTTAAGGAAAAAGGCTTCGTTGCCCGAAATCTACTAAACATTAGACATAAGGTAACTAAAGAGCCTCTCCCTTTATACTTCGTTGATCTTGAACCCACAGAAAACGTTAAAGAAATTTTTAACCTAACCCATTTACTCTACACGAAAATAAAGGTCGAAGCTCCTCACCCCGAAAAAACAATTCCACAGTGTCTGCGTTGTCAGTCTTATGGGCACACCAGAACTTTTTGTAATCGACCGTACAGGTGTGTTAAGTGTGGTAGTCACCATAAGTTCACAGAGTGTAAAAAGGATGAAAACTCTGCGCCAAAGTGTGCGTTGTGTGGAAATGACCATCCGTCCAACTACAAGGGATGTGCAATTTACCAAAAATTATACGAACGTAAATATAAAACCGCAAACATCAACGTAAATAGGTTCGGATTTAAAAGTAACCAGCAACAGTATGGAAATCAACAAATGACGTATGCTGAAGTTGTAACAAACCAAGATAGTGCTAATAATTCTAACATCAATAATAATGCTGAACTTACAGCAGGCGAAAACAATAATAGGAATCTCAATAGTTCTAAATATCGAGATAACAACTCTGATCTCCAAAATACGCTAACAACCCTCTTAAATGAATTTAAAGCAATGTTTAACCAGCTCTTGCAGCAGAATTCCATTGTCCTAAATCTGCTAACATCACTAACAAGCAAATTAATAAAATAATGGCCCCGTCGTTGAGAATAGCTCACTGGAACGCCAACGGGGCGCTGCAAAAGGGACGTGAGATCGAGCTGTTTTTAAGTAGTGAGCAAATTGATATTCTCCTTCTTTCAGAGACACATTTTACGCAAAAAACATACTTTCATATTCCGAATTACCGTACGTACCAAACAACAAGACCTGACCACAAAGCCCATGGCAGAAGTGCAGTTATAATCAAGAATACTATTAAGCATTATGAACTATGTAAAATTTCTAGTATAGAAATGCAATCTACTAGTATAATGGTGTACTCTTTAAATGGAAAAATTGCGATCTCAGCTAGTTATTGCCCACCAAACCGCACACTTGACGAACAAAAATTAAGTGAATATTTTCAGAGTTTAGGTGATAGCTTCATTGCAGGTGGTGACTGGAATGCAAAGAATATGCGCTGGGGATCAAGGTTCACGAACACAAGAGGTAGTCTATTCGAAAAAGTAATGCTCACTGTAAATCTTGGGTGCCTGGCTACTGGTGAGCCAACATATTGGCCAACAGATAAAAACAAAATTCCTGACGCGATCGATTTCTTCATAACCAAGAGAATATCAATGCTTAATTGCAAAACTAACACATGTTTTGACTTATTTTCAGACCATAGTGCCCAAATTCTAACAATAAGTACATGCTTAATAACAAAAGAAGAACCTCCTTCTTTATATAATAAACGAACGGATTGGGACAACTTCCGAGAAGGAATAGATAAAATGCTGAATTTAAACATTCCTTTAAAAAATGAACGAGAGATAGACGTAGCAGTCCAGTACCTAACTGAAACTATCCAAACAATGGCATGGAAATCTTCGCCTCCTATTAAGCCTTCAGCTTCAATATCTAACCTACCAAGGCACGTCTTAAATTTAGTAAGGGAAAAAAGAAAAATTCGCAAAAAGTGGCATATAACAAGAAATCCCGCTTATAAAACTTTGCTAAATAACAAATCCAAACAGTTAAATATACTAATTCGTAACGCTAAAAATGAAACCTTACAACGACACTTGCAGAATTTATCTCCAAATCAGTCTACCGACTACAGCCTGTGCAAAGTAGTTAAAAGCCGAAATAGGCCAGTACAATATTCTCCTCCTATAAGAAAATCGGACGGAACCTAGGCCAAGGCTGATAATGAGAAAGCTGAAGTTTTTGCTAAATATTTTAGCGAAGTCTTTAAACCAAACCCTAAGGTTACAAACTCAGATGATATAACAGAGTTTCTGAGCTCCCCACTACAGCTTAGTGTCCCCATTACGCCGGCATCCCCAAAGGAAATACAGTATGTAATTCAAAAACTAATCGATAAAAAAAGCCCTGGGCACGATCTGATCACCAAAGAAGTGTTACTAGAACTGCCACGCAAAGCTATTTTGTTTATTACTAATATATTTAATGCAATCTTCCGCTTGCAATACTTCCCGCTGTCTTGGAAACTGGCACAAATAGTGGTAATTCCTAAACCAGGAAAGTCTCCAGTGGATGTAACTTCCTACAGACCAATATCCTTACTACCTATCCTATCTAAAGTGCTGGAAAAATTAATCTTAAAAAGATTGCATCCTCTGATTATAAAGGAGAATATTATACCAGACCACCAATTTGGGTTTCGAGAAAAACACTCGACTATTGAACAGGTACACCGAATCCAACGTATTATCCAAGATAGCTTTGAAGCTAAGGAAATATGTGTAGGTGTATTCCTGGATATAAAACAGGCCTTTGATAAGGTTTGGCATCGTGGTCTGTTATATAAAATTAAGAAAAATCTTCCTCATCCTTTTTATCTTCTTCTAAAGTCTTTCCTTGATGATCGAACATATCAAATTAAATTCCAGAATGAACTATCAAACATCTATCCTATATCCGCTGGTGTGCCTCAAGGCAGTGTACTGGGTCCAGTGCTTTACCAAATGTACACTGCAGACTTTCCTGACAGCGAGGGCGTAGCTATTGCTACATTTGCAGACGATACTGCGCTTATAGCGGCAAACAAAGATGCTGGAACAGTAACAAATAAATTTCAGCTGGCGTTAGCAAAAACTGAAAGGTGGTTAGATCGATGACGAATTAAAGTTAACGAGAAAAAGTGTACACAGGTTACATTCGCTCTACGAAAGGTAGTCTGCCCGCCAACCAAAATTAACGGCGAAACAATCCCAGTTAGGAATGAGGTGAAATACCTTGGGTTGCACTTGGATAGTAAATTAAGGTGGAATAAGCATGCCTCACAAAAAAGAAAGTGCTTGGATATAAAGCTAAGAAAACTCTACTGGCTTCTTGGTAAGCATTCCAGCTTGTCGATCGAAAACAAAGTATTAATATATAAAATAATATTGAAACCAGTATGGACATACGGTCTAACTTTATGGGGCTGTGCTAAAAATACACACATTAATAAAATACAACGTTTCCAAAATAAAGCTATTAGACTCATTGTGTCACCTCCTTGGTATGTCTCCACGGACACACTCCATAGGGACTTCAACATACCTTACGTAAAGGAAGAAATAAAACTTGCCGCACAGCGGTATACTAGTCGATTAGAAACACATCCCAACCCACTAGCTATCAACCTGCTTGACAATAGTCAAGAAATTCGACGGCTGAAGTGCTCTAGAGTCTTTGACTTTGTTTAGAACTTGAATAGATGTTCCTGGGGAACCCTGATAGTGGTGGCCCCTTACGCGTTAATTTGCATTCCAGTAAAATTGCTTGATGGTCTATGGAGACCAGTTGTAATTAATAAAAAATAATATAAAAAAAAAAAAAAAAAAAATATTATTCATTCGCGTGAATTATTAATAAAAAAAAGTTACATAATTTATCGTAAATCTATAATAATAAAAATAATAATAATGAATTATTATAAATATGAGTAATCCTTTATTTCTACGCATTTTACGACAAAGCTTTATCGATTTTTCATTGTAATATACCGCCCATCCATTTGATATATATATATATATATATTAAATAGTAAATGAATATACACTGGCAGGACAACGTTTGAAAAACGTTGTTTACAAACATATGTTGAATTAAAATTTTACTACTATAAATGTAACTAAATGAATACTACTGTAGATGTAAATAAACAAAAATAATTACATAAAAGTAAATAATAAAAAAAATATATAGAAGTAAATACTTAATAAAAAAAAAAAAAAAAAAAAAATAATAATAATAATAATAATAAAATAAAAACCTATAGTTATGATTTAATAATGAAACCTCTTTCATTTAGATTTGTTTTCACGTCGAAACAGCCTACTTGAAGTACTAATTCTCCGCGGACAAAGTCGCGGGTACAAGCTAGTTTTTAATAAATTCTAAAGTGCAAACACCGACTTTTTTCTTTACAATTTTGAAGTATAATCACGACAAAATAGAACCTCAAGTATTGAAAAGAAAAGACAATTACCATGCGTCTGGAGAAATTTGTAATTTCCGATTTGTTATTATAACAAGGAAATCGATTACAACCGAGCAATGTAAGCAAATTTTTCGATTTCGAAAAAAAAAATTAAACTTTACAAAGAGGGAAACAGTTGAACGTAATGATGTTGCCATTAAGCTGAGAAATACGTAATTGAAAAAGATTTCGAACTACTAGACTGCGGAAAACAACAAGTTATGTTGACCATCAGACAATCTATCGTCTTTCAAAGAAAAATTTAGAATGCTATGTATAGACATCGATTAACCGAATTTCGGTTGAAAAGGCACGCCATAAGAAAGAAATTACTCATAAATTACAGGTTACAGCGAGGTTAAATTACAATTCGCAAAAGAACACACCAACTAGACGTAAAAACAGCGGGCGAAAATAATTTCGATGTTTTGTACAAGAATAATTCAAAAAAAAATTGGAGAACTTTGTAATGACGTAGATCTGGCACGGATCGAAATGGTACCCTGGCTCTATTTGCTGAATTAATGGAATCACTAATTTCCGTGTATGTGTAAGTATTTTACTGATGGCTGTATCTTCCAAGCTGGCAACGATCCGAAACCCACTCAAAAACAGCTCTGGATTTTCTCCGAGACAATAACATTCCAGTACGTTCAATCTTAATCCAATTAAGATCTTTGGAAAGACGCTGGCAATTTGTTCAACAAAAAAAAAAAAAAAAATTATCCATTTTCGTCCAACTTTCTGGATTTGTTGAAGAAGTACAAATAAATCCGCCTGATTGAACCCAGGTAACGAAAAATAGAAATAAAGGGGGGCCATCACGACATTAAATTTTAAATGGATTCTAGGTCTTTTAATTTGTAGGTAAAATTGGGGTTTTTTTTACTTCCAATTGTATAAATTTCCCTTTTTTTGTATTATTAATTTTTTTTTAAACATAATATCGCATTATTCAGCTTTAACTATGCGATAATCTATCACACGTTGTACATTTGCGAATTCTTATTTCGAATGTGATTTTCTTATTTTATATATCTCCCTCTACTCTTCTAGGTTCAGTTTCCCTACGCGTAAGCCTGACACTGTATGTATTTTATCTTGAAACTTATTTGGAATTTCAAATCAATTCCCCATCTGAATTTTTATTAATTATACATAGATTAATTATTGACTTCTTGATACTAATAGGAGCCTAATGTTTATTAATTTCTCAAACTTTTTCTTTTTTTAATTTTAATTTAAAATAAGATAATGTAATTATTACCGTAGACTATTTAGTTTGTTGTAAAATTTAAAACAGAATAAAAAAAATCGGTTTGTTTGACAGGGTTTGGTGTAGTGGAACATTTTGATAAAACTCCGGAATTTTTTCAGAAGGTGATCTACAGTTTGAGAGACCGAATTCACCTGCGTAATGTAAGAAGGAGGGCCATTCTGAATTCGCAAGATTAATTTCTGCTAATATTATATTCATCTACATAAAAATAGTTATGTTCGATTATAATCAGCAGGTTTATTGCATCAGTTTCGATGAAAAAAAAAAAAAGTGCATTATTAGAACTACAAAATTTATTTTAAAATTTAATAAATATATTGAAAATTGTAAAAGTTTTATTATCTGCTGCACCGGAAAATCCCCCTAGAACCATAAGTTACACTAAATTATGCTACAGTTTCTTTCACGTGATCTTTATTAAACCAATGATCAATTCGATGCTCGGTAATTTAATATAAAAGTTAGCAGAGAATTAAAATTATTTTATTACTACAACGAAGAGTACAGAGGATGTCTTAAGTGTTTTGAGGATAAAAAAGGTATACATATATAAAAACTCGGCTTTTCGTACCTCGCAATGAGCTCCACTCTTTCATTCCGTCTGAAGAAGACACCCCGATCGCTCAGCTGTATCACTTTTACATTTCGTATAAAATGAGGAAAATTTACAAGATCATTCTTTTTGACTGCGCGACAAAAAGAAAAGTAAACAATTATATACGAATAAATATGTAGAAATACTTATATTCCTACATCATTATATTTCGAGAACTAGCGACGACAGCCGAACAACGATCTCGTATATAGTATTTTGGGATAAATTTTTGTGACAGATAAAGTAGGAGAGCAGGGCTAAGAATAACGTTGTCATTAATATGCATATTTTATAATCAAATTGTTCATTTTACTCATCATAAGGGCGCTTAATTTCAGCCACTATAATATATACAAGTAAATGAATAAATAATTCGATTCTTCGAATTTCGGATACCCCCTGAACAATAGATGATAGTTTTCTATAATTCTTTTAGAAGAGCCGATTTAATTGAATACGTCACTTTGTAATTTATGTTTGCGTAACAATTTCAAGTTGTCGTCATTTTATTTTCGTTACATAAAAATGTTACATTTAATTGATAAAATTCACGATCTTTCATATTTTTTTCTAGGTTAAAAAGGACACAACAGTCAATATAAAAAATATGTGCAATGGAAATATGTATTATACGAAGAATTTCAGTTGAGAAAGATATTTACAGATGCGTATATAATTGCATACTAATTCACATTCTTCCCAGGTAGTAGTAATTTTTGGAAAGTTTCTTGGATATTAGACGTAGAAGACCGATCTGTAAGGAGTATAGCGCGTTAAAGCTCATTGTGTGTTATCGGTATATCTTTATGCTTGTTTATACTACGCATAATAACAAATAAAATGCTAATTCTCAGTGTAAGGTTTTTATTTTGTCGTCCTCCAAACGCACATAAATATTAACGCTCTTTACTCGCTGCGTTCTGTGCGTTTGTTTCGTATATAGACTATATTACTGTCAAATAACAAAAATAAACTCTAGCTTCATTGCTAGCCACACGGTTTATCATTGTTGGAAAAAAACAACAAAAGAAAAAAATTCAAAACATATTTATTCCATCAAATAAGTACCACTTACCGTAAACACAAAACGGGTTAAAGTAGATGAGACAAGTGGTGGAAAGCTGAAGTATTTTTCGTTTGGTTATTGTTCTTTATTCCATTACGGTACCCGGATGATAAATTATCTGCAAATAAAAACAATAAAGTGTGTTATTAATTTTTTCGCTTTTGTTATTTTAACACCGGTTTAATTGAAACCAATGCTACGTTTAATTATGACTTGGTTATAATAAAAGAAAGAATTTTTTTATTTATTTATTTTATTTTATTTTTTTTTGAATTTGCCGAAAAATGGCGTCAGTCCAATAGACTTGAAATATTATAAAAGGAAGTAGAGAAACATTAGAACCGAATTCAATTAATAGTAGGGAAATAAAGGTAGGAAGAACAAGGGGAAGAAATGAGGAAAACGAGAGTATGAAAGAAGCATTGTACCGGAGTAAAAATATAAGTGCTCAGGTAAAAGGGAAGAACATTCATGATTGGCAAAGGGCTTCAGAAATTCAATAGATCTTAAACAAGTATTGAATTTAACCGATTCAGATATAATAAATAAAGAAACCCTAAAAAAAGGATTTTGCACTCTGCTAAAATACATATACTGAAAACGAACCCTCAACCTATGCAGAAAAGGGGATACCCTGATGGAATCACGAGTGTATGACGGTTGTTATTAAAAATAAAAATAAACTTCTTAACACATATAAGTGTCATCCAACTAATGATAACCTGCGGAAATTTAAAAAGGCAAGAGATGTAGCAAGAAGAATTATTATACAACGCAAGAAGGAGTTTCAGTAGGACTTCATTTCAAACAACATGAATTCAAAAACTACTGTAGCAACAATATGGAATCAAATAAGAAAAATTCTGAATAAGGGATAACACCATCACTGCGGTAACCAACTCGGACGGGGAAGATTACAGCATCAGTACAAACACATAGTAGAGATCATAGCTGGACACTACTATAATATATCTAGTGAACGTGTGAACTTCTAACTATGCAAACTAATAGAAACGAGTCAGGTTTCGACTTGATGAACGAAGCGGAATTATAATAAAGATATTACCCAGTATGAATTACCCAACACGGTAGAGGGACAAAAGAAGTCGGCAGCTGGTCCTAATAATATTCACCCGGAAATGCTAAAAAATCTTACAGAAGAGAATATCAAATGTATACAACGTTTATTCAATCAAATTTGGAAACTACACAAAATTCCTACATTATGGAAGGAGGCCACCATTGTACCGATCTTGAAGCCTGACAAAGATAAAAACCAAGCCAACATAGCTACCGTCCAATATCGTTAACATGCTTACTGTGCAAAATGTTAGAAGAGATTATTGCAAAGCGGATAATGTGGACTGTAGAAAATAAAAACTTGCCAGACAACCATCAGAGTAGTTTCCGGAAAGGTCGGTCGATTGTCGACAGTATATTAAGATTGCAGCGAGAAATTCTAGACGGTTTTACTATGCGGCAATGTATGTGTGTTTTTCGACATAGAGAAAGCTTTTTTGATCATATATCCAAAGAGTCAATTATAAATACGTTACATGAGATGGGATTCAGAGGGAACTTGCCGAAAGTTTTTATGGCATTCCTTCAAAATAGAAAATTTAAAATTTTTCGAATAGGGAGTTCATTATCAACTTAAAGAAATCAAGGATTAGTATTGAACTCTCTACTATTTATAATAATTCGAAGCTATTTACAACGTCTAATCGAATACTCAGCTAACTACTGAATATTTGCAGATGATCTAGCGATTTACATGCGAGGAAATAACATCACACAAATAGAAGGAAAATTACAAAATACTATAACGGCAATTGAAAAGTGGGGAATTGCAAAGAATATACATTTTTCCACCAGCAAAACCTGTGTAATAAATGTTACCAAGAGGACTCCAGTACGCGAAATAAGGCTGAAACTGAAAGATACATTCATAACTAACAAAAATAAAACGACTTTTTTGGGACTACTCATATTCGACAAAAAATTAGGCAAAAGCTCTTACTTGTAATCCGCTAAAAATGCTGCATGGTAAATCGTGGGGATCTGACAGAAGCATATGCTCTTACGACTATAACTCATGTCAGATCAATAATGGATTGCGCTGCGATTATGCCACAGCGGCGGAAAGTACACTTAAGAAGCTGAATGAAATTCAGAATAACGTACTCAGAATAAGCAGCGAGGCGTTCTGTACGAGTCCAGTTATTAGTTTGCTGTGGAAGCAAACATGATGCCACTAAAACACCGGTGAATGTTATTAGCACTGAAATATTATGTGAAACTCAGCGGCAACAGGTGTGTCATATAAATTACTACAAAACGTTCCATTTTAATCTACATAAGATCATCGCGACAGAAACAAACGCTTATTGCAGTTAGGTGTATCGACTACTTCAATTACCTACACATAAATCGACTTACTTTCATTCCATCCGAACCTACAAATCCGCCCTTTGATTGATATCATGCGGACCACAACAGCACACGGAAAAGACTTATTAAATGCAAAGAAACAGTTAATGATCGCAATCAAAGACGCCTTTCAAAACATATGGGAGAACCAAATGAATAACAAGTTACAG
Organism: Icerya purchasi; assembly: GCA_039619475.1. Taxonomy (NCBI): domain Eukaryota; kingdom Metazoa; phylum Arthropoda; class Insecta; order Hemiptera; family Monophlebidae; genus Icerya; species Icerya purchasi. The sequence goes on along the minus strand of CM077115.1, from coordinate 289,701,175 downwards.
CAAATTAAACTGGAACATTGGGAAACATCACATCGTGCAAACAGGCGAGAAGAGATTGTGTATTAAGCAGAATCCGCATCGGCCACACAAAACTAACACACGGACTCTTACTGCAAAGTGAACTTCCACCATCATATGTATTTTGTGGTACTCAAAGTCTGTCCATTGACCATGTTATCTCCGTATGTCCAAAACTCAACAAGGAGCGTGAGGAAGCTTTCCCATCCGCACACATGAGAACAATTACTATGGAAAAGGCGCTTGGTAATGATGAAGCTGAAGTCCAAATTCTTAAAAGCTGTAAACCTTTTTCAGAAGATATGATTTTTGGTTTACGTGTTGTAGAATTATTTGTAATTATTGTTTTTAGATTTCTTAAATATGTGTAAATTTATAGAAGATATAACTTCCCGTTTAAATACTATAAAATTATCTGTAACTATCTAAATTGCAATTGTATAGTAGACGCAAATGACCTAGAAGTCGAGCGTCTTTAAATAAATATATAATTTGGTTTGATTTGAATTTCAGATAAATGAAGCTTTGTAGTGACAGGAAGGGAAGATAAACTAAGAAGGTAAAAAAAAAAAAAACAACAAAAAACGAGAGATTAAATTGGGTAAAGAAAATAAAGTAAATAGTGAATAATTACTAAGAAAAAGTAATAAACCATTTGAAATAAACGTTAAATGCAATAAATTAAAAAGTACCATCGGTAACATTTCATGCTGGAAATGCGCAATCTTAATCTGATTTTTTTTTCACAAATAAAAGAAATCTTACTGGGTGTTTTTACATCTACTAGATCGTACTGATTGTTCACCTTCGACTACAGACCGATTACTCTTTTTACGTGATGTTTTCATTCCACTTTTGAATTCTTTGATTATTCCTACAAATTTCGGATTTTCACAAATTACTTCAATTTCTAAAATCCACCCAAATAATTTTATATCAAAGGATCGGTTTATAACAGACGTGAAAGTGGTAAATGAATAATATGAAAATAAAAATTTCATTCATGAGAAGCTGATGTGATTTTTGGGCAACTACTGCTCCGATACTCAGTGAAAACATCGAGAAATTGGCATTAACCCCGGTGTATGTATTATTTTGTTCTTCGATCAGAACAGTCACCGAAATCGCAATAAGCTTTTTGTTACCATTGAAAGTTCTTTTTCCCTTTACGAAGGATAAAAACCTGGCTCTGATTTATCACGAGAACCAGTTGAACAGTTTTTGTTTAATGGGAATACACAGACGGAGAATAAATGTACAGGTTCTAAACTAGGTTATGGAGATATGGTTTGCTCAAAAATCGGGACGATTGCAATTTCTTTTCAAATAAACTTAAATATTTACAGCGACGTTTGCTATTCTTATTCTGTACTTTACACATACCTTTAAGTGACACATTGCAGCATTTATTCAACTCTCGTGTATCATAAATTTCTTTTCTTACCATCAGTAATTTATATATGTGCTTTCATATACATAATTGTTGTTATATATGTACCTTAAAAATTTAAGCAGGCAAAATTTACGTAAATGTGTGTGTATAACTGTATAATGGAATTTATAAAAAAATTCTGGGTATCATATTTATATATGGATATACATATATTGAAGCGAATCCATTGTTTAGTTAGAGACGCCTTTCTAATTTTCCTCTGATAGTACGCTAGCTGTATGTTTCATTGGAAGTAGGGATAGGCCTCACACCTATTAATGGAATTCGCTTACGCTTTTCAACTAGATAAAAAAACATTTAAATGAATGAAATAAGTCTTTATTTTATTATTGCCGTGTGATTTTCACTCCATATACATATATAACTCCGAAACATGTCGGATGTATTTTATATTTTTTATAACAATTGTTATTTTTCTCTAATACGTGCGCTTATATACATATTATATATTTATTAATAAAGTGATGTAACAGAAAATCGATTCGAACGTTTATAATTTAAATTTAAATATTTTCGACGACTACGCTGAAAACTTTTTACTTTTCGATCGAAAAAAATATAAATACCGCGATCTATCAGAAACTCCCGGTGGACGACAGGTAAAGACCATGAAGCAACAATGTAGGAAATATAAAGTAATAACTGAACGGCGATCGTTATTCTTCGCGGCGTTAGATGACTGCTGGAAATAACACTTTATCATCGCTACCCGTGCATAGTATACACACCTGATATGTACACTCGTGCATACCCGAATGCATATACACAATCTTGCCCCTAGAGCAGTGGTGCACCTAGTTCGCGACCGAATTATTCTTCAACCAGCACACGTATTCAAACTATACGAAATAACAAGCACTGGCTGCTCGATCGGCTACATCAGTGCCTCGAGACAATGCGAGCGAAATAAACAATTACAATTAAACAGGACGCTTTAAAATAATTTCGTTACTGGAGTAAGTCGAGAGATAGCGCCACAAACTCCGATTCGTTACAATATATATACATATATATATATTTACTAGCTGACTCGGCCAACTTCGTACCGCCCCAGAACCAATAAATGTTGTGTTAATTTATCAACAATTAATACTCAAAATGAATTTAGTTCAATAAATGTACAAAAACCAAAATGAAAAGTATTTTAATTACACTGAAATAAATGTAATTCACGTGGCAGCAAGATTCCCCTTAATAAAAACAATCAGTATAAATTTACTTTGAAAAAAATTAAAGTAAATTACTTTGAAAACATTCAGCTAACAACACAGAGTACGCACTCAATTTATATACTTTTTGATAATGTACTCTGTGCAGTTAGCTGATGATGGGCTATGCGCGAAAAAAAACGTGTTTCTAAAGTAATTTAATTTCTTAAAGTAAATTTATACCGATTTTTAGGATTTCGTACACATATAATGCACGGAATAATCCGAATAAGATGGTTCAGAAACGATAAAAATATTCAATTATACAATAGAGCTCGGAAACGGTTTGACTTATCGGAATTGGATCATAAATTACAATTAAACTTCGATCCGTGACAATTTTCAACTTTAAGCAGAGCGATTACCCTGGGCGGCAAGAAACCCTCTAGAATATATAATATTGAATTTAGAACTACCTCAAAAATCACCCTTAAAATATTCATAATTCATCTCCAGATAACTCTTCGAAAGCGGAATTCAAATTATAAAACAACACACTGCAGCCCTTTCATAAAATTAAAAAATTATGGTTAAAAAATTATTTGAACCCTCCTTTTGGGCCAAAAACAGCAAAAAAAAATGAATTTTCTCCATATTTTTTTTTTTTAAATTTCGTATTCTGCTATTCGGGGCGGAGACAAATCCAACAAATCAAAGATCATAAAAATCGATCCGGCCGTTCTATGGTGTAACTAACCTGACTTTGTTTTATATAAATATAGATAGCAGACCCGGTCACGCGTTGCTGTGGCTCTGTTGTAATACATTGAATTAATATTATATACTAATCCATTCAATACAGTCAAAAGCCGATCTAAAAACACACAGGATTGAGCTTTCGAATTCACTTTCCGGATGGTTGGGGAAAATGTTTTCAAGGACTGCACATGTTGATTTTTATGAATATATTTCTGTGTTTTTACTGGCATTTAGTAGTCGAAGTGTGATAGACGTCTTTTTATATATAGTCTTTTTATAACATTTTTTAATTTATTTTCTTGCTAAGATAAATCGCAATATTTTTACGACTGAAATATAAAATCGTCACTCACCGCAAAAATGTGAATATTTTCATACAATATTACCAAAAGTTGTGAATATACCGAACATGCAGGGAAAATATGCGAGTAACGGACGATGGATCAAATTTACCAAAATGAAAATAAGAATAGGTGTGAATAACTCGGAACACGAAAAACATACACAAAATAGTTGATGCACTTATTGTAATGTTTGCGGTCGATTTTTCAATTTTCTGTCGGTAGCTAATTTTTCTGATCAAAGACCTTTTAGTTGTTATAAATGTCGCATTGTTGGGACAATCTCTTCGTGCTTCTCAAATTTTTTTCGTTACCTGATTACCGAGACGTGTGAATGTTTCATTTTTTTTTATGGTTCTCGCGGTACTTGTGAAGTCGGGTCGTTTATTCTTTTCTTTTCTTTTTCCCGATTTAGGGTGTACCGTGTTTAAATGCAGACCGGTTTGCACCGTACTCGCTAAACAATCATTCGCCTACACTGTTCTTCTACATCCTTTCATTATATATTTAGTTTAGCGTTGCGACCATTTAACAACGGTAAATGTGGTCCGCTACAATTCACAAATGTTAGATGTAAGCACGTACGGGGAAAAAAATGAAAAATAAAAAAAAAAAAAAAAAAAAGAAATACAACTATATAAGTAAACCTAAAAAGCAAAACCTTATCTAAATACAAAATTTCATCCAAATCATATTCACAAAACAAAATATTTTATAACTAATTCATGAATTTAAAGCCTCTTTCCATACAACTTTGCTTTTCAATACTGAACCCAACAAAAATGTAGAGATCCTTCGAATTCGCTTTCCGGACGGTTAGAAAATGTTTTCAATGACTGCACACGTTGATTTTTATGAATATATTTCTATACGTTTTTTATCAGAAAAATTATATTTTAGTTATATAGAGTCGTCAGCTTCATCTATCGGTTTATTCGTTATAAAAATAAATAAAAAGCCTCTTGTAATTTTACCTGTGATCAGCTGTTTTCCAACCAATTTGAAAAAATTTCCGACTAAATCACTACAAGGGGGTTTTCAAAATGTGCACAATATATTCTCAGTAATTCACTTTCACATACAAATATATAAGTACGCAAAAAATTTAATATCTGCATATAAATGAGCAAAGTCCTTCTTTGTTTATTAACCGATTTTCTTTTTCTTTTTTTTGTTTAATAGCTATTAAAAATCAGTTTTTTTTTCTTTTTTAAATATAAAATTAATAAAAAAAAAAAAATAAAAAAGGAACTGTTTGTTACGATATTTTCGATTCGTTTATGCTTTGGTTTTTTCTTATATATATATTTTTACTGCATGTGTAGCGCATGATTTTCGAACCGCCATTATGTCACCGCCCGCTGATCGGCTTTTTTTCGCCTATTCGTTTCTCGCCGTTTGCAGGTATCTGGAATTATCTGCTTGCCCGTGCACTACCAGTATAGACGCCACCGGCCTTTACACAAAGACACTACCAGAGAACTGATAATCGACGGCGTTCGAAAATTAAAAAATAATACTAAAGACAGATAAAATTATCTATTAGATCGTCGACGAAAGATCGTGCCACCAACCCTGATTAGTATCATTTTGAAAATATTAAAATTCATTTAAAACTCGCGAAACCGAATTTATTCATGGATTATACTTCGACAGATCCATTTATTGGCCCAAAATACCCTTTGTGTGCAAATTTCATTCTAATTAATTATAACTTTTTATCCAAATGAACCATTTAATTTGCAATAAAAAAATATTGAGGTCATCAATCGAGATAAAAACTATCCTATCTTTTAAGCTAGACTAAATCACACATAGTGTGAGCATTTCATTAAGATCGGTTGAGTAGTTTCGGAGATTACTTCGACCAAACATTTGTGACACGGGATTTTTAGGATATATAAGCAATTGTCTAAAATGTACCCGATGAGGAGCCATTTCATTCTGAAAGTGTTATTGAATCTGTGGGGTTTTTATAATGAAATAAAGCAGTATTGAATTTTTCAATGTTATAAAAATAATATTAAAATTAAAAAAGAAATGGTATTTTTACAAAATTAGGTTTTTCAGTGTATTTTAAAATAATTATATTAGTATGTAGCAGCTATGATTAAAGAGAACTATTTGAAGAAAGAATTAATTTTTTTGTAAAATATTTTAAGAAATATACGGCGTAATTGAAAACAATCGCTTTGTCTTATTAATATTTAATGCGGATACTTTGAAAATGAACGGAATGTACTGCTTACCTGATCGCATCTAATAGGAACCCCACAAATTGAATGATACTTTCCGAAGTAAACTGCTCTTTTTGTATGTATATATATATATACATATATGTATATAAACTCGGTAATTTTGACCTTGCAAGGGGCTGTGCTCTTTGACCCCTTTTGCTTACATTGCTGTCTCTTTCTCTTCTTTACTTTGTATAAAATTATCAAATAGGCCGGCCCGCATTACATTTTATAAAGAAAAAATGCCTCAATTTTGTGTAATAAAAAAAAAATACAACCAATAATTTATACCATAAATTTTATTAAACTACCGAAACAACTTAACATACTACAACACATATACATATATAATATTTTTTTTTGCGTTTCCCCATGGTATTCTTCTTCTTTCAGCGATTTTGGCCATCTTTGGACCGCGTATTATAATGCATCCTGTCATTTCTCGTCCGCTCCTTCCGGTACATTTTCATCAGCTTCCCGTGACGGATCTTTCTTTCACTTGTTTCTGCTCCCGTTCTTCCTTATTCCTATGAACCCCTTCCAATCCTGTACCTTTCTTCGAAATTCGTTTCTATCTTTTATTTCTTCTTCGTTTATTCCGCATTTCTGTAAGGTCACTTTTCACCTCCCGAAACCAGTTCGGATTTGTGTTCGCGTTTTTGTCGAAATAGTCAAACAGTTTCTTCGTCATCCTTTTTCCGTCCATTCTTTTTGTAAATGTTCGTACAGTTTCACTTTTCTTTTCCGCATGGAGTCACCTATTTTTTTTTCAATGTTTTCATAAACTTCTTTATTGCTTCTCAATTTCAACATTCCGTTTTAATGTCTCGGTCCTAAAATTCTTCTAATAATTTTTCAGTCTTTCATTTCAATTTCTTGCATTTGTTTTCTATGGTATTATTAAATTAGCAATATATAGTTTTTACGTGCTTCTCCCTATGCTACGGCGGTACTTGTTATTCGTAAACTTGGACAATAATAAGAGGTGTATTCATTATGTGTTTGCAAAAACGAAAACCGCCACCGAACACAAACGTGAATTGTGGAAACGAAAATGGGACGACGAACTGTGCAATAGCGAACAGTTTGCCACATTTATTGGTAATGCGCCTTTGGTTCAAAATCGACCGATGTAGAAAAGTTTGAAGCGTTAAAATATAACAAACGTTACATAAAATTGGGACATTTTTTCTAATGGGAGCCGGTCTATGAATTACGTTGTAATTAATATATATAATTTATATATATATATATATATATAAATATATATATATATATATATATAATACATATACATCCTGTAGTGATGCTCGCAAAATCACAGCACCGCTTCTTTGCCGCCGCACCGGAGTAGTTGCGATTTGGAGCAGTGATTTCGGAAAAACACTCACTGTTCCGGCAATTGCACGGACAAAAGCCGTAACAACTGCTCCAGAGCACTAAGCGTAAAACGGTGTTCTCTTTTTTGCCGACTATACCGCTGCCTTTGCTCAACTAGTTCAATTTCCGCATAAAACGCACATACACAAATATGCGCTACCACTGGTGACAGCATGTTTTGCTATCATAGAATATTCTTCATGAATAGAGCCTTTGGTCTGATGGTGATTTTTAAGAATTGAAATTATTTAAAGGCGTAATACTAGGTCGTACATAAATTCTCATCGCAAACATTAACGCGCTCGTGATTTTTTTACTATTCTGTCTACATGCTATTGTTTTTTTTTTCTTCTTTCATTAGCACATTATTTTGTTTAAAAAAAATAACAGACCAAATTTTTGATACTAAATGATTAGTTGAGTACTTTAAAAGGGTTCATTTCAAATTTTTTTCTCATTTCGTTTTATTTTTTCATTTACAATCAGGTGACAATATAGTAATCTTTACTATATAGTTAATCGAACGTTTTGCGTGTCAGTTATCGAGGCAAAGATAATAATATTTTAACTCATACTCATTTGTTCGAAATAATTATTTGAAATTACATGTTTGCCAAATAGTAAACAAAAGCGATAAAAATAGAAATATATTTACCCTCAGAAACGCTTTCGGGCAAAGTCTATCTTCAAACAATAAAAACTGCAACATGAACATAGAAGCGAATAAATGTTGCGAACAAAGTACAAAAATCGTATAATGATTTTGCGTTTTAATTTTGAAAAGTATTGTAAAAAAGTATTTCTGCGGTCACAACTAAATTTCTCTCTCTCTCTCTCTCTCTCTCTCTCTCTCTCTCTCTCTCTCTCTCTCTCTGATTCTTCAGTCAGTAATTCTGGTCACAGCTGCCTGGTCTTATTAATTTCTGATTATAACAACAACAACCCTTTTCTCTTAAGTTATTACGGATTCCGAATACAGACACACAGCGAGTGTATTGCGAGAAGAAAATACGATGGTTTGTTTTGTTGTTGGTCGAGTTTATTTTCTAATGTACACATACGCAGAAGCCATAAGTGTTCTTGACTTTAAATAAGTATGCCGTTGATCAGCTGCTTTTTAAATTTATTTCTCGAATATATAAATGTATCTATATATACATACATCATGATATATATGGAAAAACTTTTAATTTCGGGCCTTTATTTTCCATCGCGAATCGCTGTTTTCTATTCGCATTTTCGCAGTGTTTTCCATCCTTTTAATTCGTTTAGCCCGCAGCGCTAGGAAATTATACGGACGGTGTAGACACACAGTGCGTCTTTTCTCTCGAATACACTCACACACTTTTTACCTTTTTAATGGTAAAATTTCCAGCATTTCTAGTAAAACTGAGTACACACTAGGCCGAACAGAAATCTTTCCTACTACCAAAGCCTGCAGGCAGTTCACACATGTCTCTGCAAAAGCACGTTTCTCTACTTCGTATGGAAATTGCAATTTTAGCAACTTTCACGTACTGACTGTCGCGTTGCACATTTCCGAGTTACCAGCAGTTTGCCTAGACTTAGTAACTACATTTAGGTGCAGACGAAACAGTTTTGTTTAATTCGACCGTATTAAGCGATTATTACCGTTGAATGTTTTTAAACGTAAATCGTACTTTTTCCTTTTTTTCCTTCTATCTGACTAGTTATGGTCTAACTTGAAAATGTACATAAACTTAACTAATTGACATATTCTACGAACGAAACAGCAGCTAAATTGTGCGGCATGCTGTTCCTGTTCCTGTTGCTGTTCTCGGGTCAGTCAATGTTTAATAATTCAACAATTAACGATGTAAAAGTGTATTGCTTATTCTATTTATTTTTCGCATTTCAATATATTGCATCACCGTGGTGTTGATTTCTTAAAATTACGTATTATTCAGCTGATTTCAAATCAATTTTCGGCATCAGTTCTCTAGTTTATACGCGAACTGTTGATAATTCGGGTATATATATTTTTTTTTTTTTTTTTTTATAAATAAATAAATTGTGGGTCTCACATGGTTAATTTTGCCCGTTGCGTGAGTGCCCAACACTCTTATTATCGTTTATTCTAGTAAACAAAGTTACAATTAATCATTCTTACTACCTAAATCGAACGTATTAAACCAAAAAAATAAAATATATCAATCGACGCAAATATATATATATATATATATGAATTACACAATAATACACCCATACACAGGAGCCGCTTATATATTGGACACATTGCATACATTAATGTACAGGAAAGAAAAAAGAAACGAAACTGGTAAATAGATGGTCTAAAAGAGCCCTAAAAAATGTAGCAATAATAATAAAGGGAAAAGAGGATGCAGCAAAATTCCCCTTAATCTTTGCACGATTCTTTCAACCACTTTCTCACTTCCCTCTTCCATACACCAATTTGTTTTCCCCGTTTATTATGTGACTATGGTACTTATTAATTTAAAATTAGAACCGAATCATCTGAATTGTCGATTCGTAGATTTACCCCTCTAGGATTTAATTTTCCATAAAAATTCTCATGATGTAATGTTAAAACTTAAATAAGAAGATGAAAAATTGTTATTATTGTACCGCGCGGACTTATTTGTAAGGAAAGCTGCAAATGTTTACGATGATCAAAAAGTATAACTTCAGTATGGCTAATGAGTGTGTAAAAGTAAGGAAAACTGAGGACAATTGAAACAACTTTTTGACATTTTCACGTTTTTACTTTGGTACATAAACTCGAAAAGCGTCACAGAAAAGCGTTACGAAAATTTAATATCTTTACTTGGATACGACTGATTAGTAATAAGAGAGCATTGAATGAGACCGATTTTCCACATATGCGACTGTTTTCTTCTTTATTATTAAGCTCGTCATCTAAAAATCTAGAAATGTTCGCATAATTTAAATCTTTAAACGGATAAGAAGAATAACAGACAAAGGAGAAGAATAGAGCACAAGATACAAGAAATAGGATGGAGATTTGCTAATTATAATGCAAATTAGAAAAGTATAATAGGACGCTGAACGGACAAAAATAAAGAACATTCGAATATTAAAGTCGTCGTAACATTGGGCTACAAGAAATAGAAAAAAGAAACTCCAAAGGGAAAACATGAAAGTATCTCACTGTTTTGCGGACTTGTATGTAAGCTAATTTTTATTTAACTTTTTTTACAGCCAACTTATTATTTTTATTATTATTATTATTATTACTATTATTATTATTATTATTATTATTATTATTATTATTATTATTATTTTGTAAATTAATTTATGATATATGGTTTATACAATGTGTGTAACGTTTCGAAACATATTTACATTTTTGTCTTATGCTCACATCGTTATCGTACGTAACTATTATTAAATCCGGTATGTTATTTTCATTCTTTTTATTATATAATTCTTATATTGCATAGCCTTCTAAAACTGGAAACAAGTTCGAAACTTTACCTATGTGTAGCCCCTGAGCCTTAGTAAATGTTAGAAGCTAGGTTACTTTCAGTCCGGCTTGTTTAAGTTTTTCTTCTATCATTACGTGCGGTATATATGTGTGCTGATATGTTAGATAAAATTATTCGCTTCGCCCCGGATTTAATAATTTGCGAACTCTAATTTCACTGTTAGCAATTTTTATGTCGTGATGTTTATTAATACATTTTTCTGCTTGCATTTTATTAGTAAGGTATTCTAATTGTTCGACCATGCACTGAATCTAAAAAAGTTCAGTCTTCATACTTTTTAACCTTTTTCTGTTCTATGACATGTGTAAAATGAAAAATAGCAACGCCTTAAGTACTACACTCCAGATGTTTAAGGTCTGACTGTTACTCTTTAGTAAATTACTAAAATAATCAAAGCATTCCTCCTCAGGAAGTGTCATGAGTTCACTAATTCTTTCATGAAGAACTCAGGGTTTTTATAAGCGGCCATCATTTGTCTGCAAGAAACTCGACTAAAACTTAACCAAAATCCCATCATTCCCCCTCGTATAATATTATTAAACCCGTTCCTCTTCCTGGTCAACATGTGTATGGTTGACTTTTACAAGCAATCCGAAATAATATCCTCCTTTTACAACAGATCTTACCTAGTACGAACCTACAACTACTATGCGGCCGCATTCAAATGAAACAATCTTGCACACTTTGTTCCTTCTATATGCCTCCAGGTGAGCCTATTGGAGAATTCCACTTCTTCAACATTTTATTACTTCTCAGTTCTCCCGTAATAAATTAACTGGGGGGATTTCAATTCGCCCATTGCTCAGAAGCAATCGCACAAATCATACAGGTAGTCTTCTAGAAAAATTATTAGATACTGCCAAAACAAATCACTATGGTCAACTCTTTATTTAACTATCACTTCGCCACAGCCTTAAACAAATTACATGTTTTTCATCATGCAGATTTAGCTGACAGCGACCGCATTCCCGTGATAGCTAAGTTAATTGATTCCAAATTTCTTTCAGATCCACCGTTGCCGCACTTAAACTACAAGAAAACAGACTGCGATAGATACGCCATTGATTGTAGAGATCTCTCAATCGATATGCCAATGTATATAAATAATGTTATCGATGTTTTTACTTCCACGACACCGGTCAAAAAGGTTCAGTTATTTACAGTTTCTCCAAGAAGTGTATATTGTAAGTTAGTTCCTTGGCGCGTTTCTATCTCCTTCAATACTTATTACACGGCAAAATTCAAAAATAATTACCAACATTTAACATTTAAGTCCGTCCTGTTTTTCCTGACAAAACAAAACTTTTGGGGCACTTTATTCTTGGCGAATTAAGATCAGTTTTTGATTGGTTCTTTTTTTTTTTCAGAACTTAGTAGTATCGTCAGTAACTTTAAGTTACGACGAGCCATGTTGTTTAATTCGGTGTTTAATAAACGAATAATTAAGACGCATTTCTGCGTGACCACGTTTTGTATTATTTTTTGTTTAAATGGCGGATTCATTTGAAATTTAGCAATAAAGCGAAATCAAGTAAAAAGACAAAACGGTTAAAATGTTACAGAGGAAAACTTTAATGATGATTTTATTTAATAGCAACGAATTTATGAGTAATAAGAACGATTTCAAAAAGCCAGAGTTATTGATAACGTACGACCCTAGTTTAGATTTTTTTTTTTTTTTATCCTCCCTTTGGGCACGCCAGGTAAGGACCTACACCGAGAAACAGCAAGAAAGAAAAGAGCCGTTAGTTAAATTTTGATTCGGTCAGATATGGACAATATAAAAGAATTGACGGATGAAATAATTGATGACGAGGGGAGGGACAAACTATAAGATGCACAATAAGGAGCAGGCTTGAGTTTCAGCAGACACGAATATAGAATACAACGTTCGACCGAAAGGAATGGACATTCAAAAAAGATGTGATTGGAGTCGCAAACCACCGTTTCGTTGAGGTGGACAATTTGGAGAGGAGACAAGGGAATAGGGAAAACGAGAGGAAAGAAGAGCAGAATGGGCAAAACGTAAGCGAATCATAGAAATAACAACAGAACGGAGAAGTGAAGGAAACTCCAAGAACTAAGAATTAGAAGCTAGGTTGTACAGAAAGATGAAATGTTTGATCGTTACGAAAGATGGAGGGGCAAATATCTGACCAAAGTTTGAGATGAAACTTAGTACATAGGGAAGTCAAGTTAGAGAATGACATTTCTCTTAAGAAAAGGAACGAGAAGAAGCAGAAACTCGAGCCAAAAAATCATTCATTTCATTACTTTTGATGCTCATGTGGCTGGGAACCGACAGAAAATTAACATAGATGAAGTAGCGAGAAGATAAGACAGCGTATGCGAAGAATGATGAAATCGGAAGAATGATCAGGAAGAGGTGATAGCTTAAAGAGCACTCAAGGAATCTGAAATAACGAAATAATTAGAAAACCGACGACTGCGGGAAATGAAGATAATAGAGCGAAGGCGAATTCAATTCGTTTATAAAGGTAGAACAGAAAGAAGGAAGACGAAATGATTCGGATGAAATCCGGAAGGACAAAAGAAGCTCCGACAACATGAGGTGGTGGTCCTCTAGACGGAGATGGTTATATGCGATGTAAATTGGGAATTGATAATGCTGTGGAATTTCTGTTGAACTATTGCTTGGGAAAGGGATTTGGAAAGTGACGGTACAAAAAAAAACAAAACAACACTGGGATAATGGCAGGGATCGGTAAATCTAAAAGAAAAAAAAAAAGCAGGAAGATTATTACCTGAGATGATTGTGTAACTCCAAAAAGAACTAAGTCGAAGCGAAATGAAAGCTAAAACAGGGATTTTCCTAGGCGTAAAACGTATAAATTGAAAGATAGGAATGAATAAGAGTACAGGACGTAGTTTAGAAATAAAAGATTGAAATAAAAATTTTAAAAATCGCGCTCACTGAAACATCTAAATTGCAATTATAGAAACTGCCAATTAAAAATATTAATCTCATACAGGTGTCGTGCGAATCGATTTTAATTCCGGAATCGATGATTAAAATAAAAAAAAAAAAAAAAAAGGTATTGTTGTAGGATGGAAAATCTTAATATTATACCAATTTTTTTAGAAACAGTGCATTACGGAATCTAGCAAACATTAGTCGCGCATGGTAGTGATAAGGCATCGACAAGAATTATCTTCGAAAAATAACCATCCGTCTTTACGATAATTAATCCGAGTGAAATTACAGCTACCATAGCGTTAGATTATTCATTTGAATATAATAAAACTGTTCGAATTTCAATAACGTCTACAGCTGACAAGCTGATTAGCTACCGCGGGGCGAGCAAAATTAGGAAAATATTGGCTTATATAAGAGAGGAAGAAAAAAAAAAAAATTAGCCGACTGATTTTCTTCGGTCGCGTCAACTATGGGACCCGGGGCAAATTAAATTTGTGTATATTTTCAAAGCAGGTCCTATCCAAACGAAATACCGCTCTGCCTGACCAACTACACAATACGCTAACTCAGTTGAAAAAACCCTGACGATTGCCTGAATTGATTAAGTTAAGCATCGAAGTAGACGAGATGAATTTTATAGTATAAATAAAAAATGTTTGAAATACCAAAAGAGGGAGAGAGAGAGAGAGAGAGAGAGAGAGAGAGAGAGAGCTATAATGATTAAAACGGCGAATGAAAATTTGAATAAAAAATTGGGAAACTAGACGATATTTCATTATTGCTGCAAAAAAAGATAAAATGTGAGAATGTAGAACGGAAACAGAATATAAATTAAACAAGATATTAACGAGAAAACCTTCGCTAAACGGCCAGCAAGAAATAAATAAAATAAATATTGCCACGTGCTCAAGATTATCGCGAAACCGAGCAACTTCGCTTTTTATCTATTCTCCGAGACTTTCGTCTAGAACATTTCCAACACGCAACCGGAATACAGTAATCTGCATAAAGCGTACAAGCGAAACGGTAAAAGAAGACCAATTTTAAAAACCACTGTCGTTATTTTATTTTAATGGGGACTTCTTTATGCATGTAATAATAGGGAATATTGACAGGACGGCCTTTGCAAAGACTATAATTACATTTATGTAATAATTCAGCAACGACTTATATTAAAAGCTGAGTATCGCGCACATATAAATATCGTAATTAAAGAAACGAGACGCGGGAATATTTTAAAAACCCCTAAAAAATCGCTTAAAAATCTGAAACAGACGCTAATAACATTACATAACAACAACGAGACAAAAATAGCTTGAATAGCAGCCTACCGAGCGATAGGTGCTAAAAAAGAAATTTTGTTAGAACTTTTAATTCAAACCTAGATCCATCGACTTGATTCCATCAATCCCCCGAACTTCTAGTGTGAATTGTCCAGCAACCCAATATGTTGTTCGGGTGCGTTTCTAGACTGTAGGCATACTTATTTGCGTCGTCGAATATTATTACTTCTTGAATAAACTTTATTCCGAGGTCTCTTTGTGAAGCGTTAAATTGTTAGTGTACCGCGGAGCATTCACAACCATCCGGAGGATTTTGTTCCGGTTCATCATTCGTTGTACGATTGCTATGCTACTCTTTTTAGAACAGCCCCATAGCGGGCAGCTGTAACGCCAAACTGGCTTTAAAATCTGATTATAAACTAGTAGTTTATTTTCAGCAGATAATTTCAACTTCCTATTTAGCAGCCAGTATAGTTGTCTTAACTTTATATTTAATTCGGTCCGTTTTATATGTTTCTTCCATGTCAGGCGTTAATCACACACGCAGATATTTTATATCTGTTTTTCGCGGAACCAGGACTACACGTCTTTCGTCGGATCAATTTTTCGGTTAGTGAAGATTACTCGCGTTGATTTACTTTCAATGGTTTTGATTTTCCGTAAGTTGAGCCATGACGAAATTTTAGTTACTGCTGCTTGGATGGTATTCCGCGCTTTGACATGCGTCTGATCGTAAAATCGCGGTATCGTCAGCAAAGGCTGCTCTGCCTTTACATTGGGCATCTGATGTGTAAATGGGATAGAGTAATGGCCCTAGTACACACTTCCCTGCGGAACCCTGCTTTTATTGGATATTATATATTTAATTACTTGACGTAGAAATATATCTTTCAGTCATGTATAACTGAAGCAACTGATGTAATTCATAAGGAAAATGTCGTTTAATTTTCTGTATAAGACCATTGTACCAGACTTTGTCGAAAGCCCGGCTTATGTCCAGAAACACAGCGTCGCGGAATTTTTATCTTTTCGAGAGATGTTTCAACGGTGGTAACTCTACACGATGAACTTGTTCTATTATGCTTGAAATCCAAACTGATGGTTTGGTATATCGTTGATAACTGGTATCATCCGTTTTAGTAGCAGTTTTTCATAAAGTTTAGAGATTACAGGCAGCAATGAGATGGGTCGATACGAAGCCCCGGCTATGTCGGGAATTTCTGCGGTTTTTTAATAACGACAATTTGCGACAGTTTTAGTTGTAAAGGAAAATACCGCAGCCGGACTATCGCATTGAAAATGTATACCAGTAATATGATGAAACCTTTTCTGACGGCAATTCCCCTTTAAAATTCGTGCGGTTACTAAATCATAGCCCGGCGATTTATTTGAGTTTAAAGTTTTCACTAAAGCATCGATTTCACGCGGAAACGTAGATTTTATTGCCGAGCAAACGTCGTAACAATAAGTTTCATGGTTGAACGTTGTGTATTCCAGGATGTGGCTGGAATATCTTTACGAAATGTTTTCCGAATACCTCCGCTTTTTCTAGATCCGTTCTAGCGTAGGTTCGGTCCTATTTCCTAATCGGATGTACCGCTTGTATTGGCCTTTTTAGGTTTCTTGTTGCCTTCCACAGCGAGTAGCCACGCTGTGCCAGAGGTGATAGATTTATTAACCTTAGAAATGTAGCAAACTTTATGTTTTTTTCAAAATAAGGTGGTATTCTGACTTCGTGTGTCATGTTCCGAATCAACGGTATTATCAGACGAGTTTTATGTACATGTTTCCATGATGAAAATCAGCATACATGTGACACCTGGTGTCTATTAAAAGAGGCCTATCGTCCGAAAAGAATTTTTCGAGAAAACAACTGTTAAACAAAACAACTCCATATCGTGATCTTCGGTAGTGGTGCACTCGCGCCTTGTCATAATGCTCTTCCACTTTCTCTGTCCGATCAATCATCTTCATTACGCAGTTTTGTTGTTACTCGAATAACTCTAATGTTGTGGCGAGTAGTGAAAGGACTACAAAAAAACAATATCATTAAATTTCCTCCTTACAGGCCATACCAAATTCTCACCCGATAGGTACTTTGGTATATTCAAGTCAAAGTATGAACACTCACGAGGATGCAATGTTACTGCCTCATCTCCTTCAGGTCATAATAAACCTATTTCTGCTGAAAATGTAATTTCGTACGACTGGGACATGAGACAATTTTACAAACCATTAATTAGAAAAGCGAGCTTTCATCATTTCATAATTTCCTCGGATTCTGTAAAGCAGTTCGCCGACAGCGACGGAACGACCAAATTTTAATCTTATTACAACCTGTAAATCTCTTCGTGCCGAAAATTATAACTCCAAAATGTTTATCTATCGAATTAATAATAATCGAGATTTAATTTCTGACATCATAAAAGTCGACGATATAGCTTCACTGCTTGAAAAAAAAAAAAAAAAAAAGTTGCTTTCAAAAGCGAAAACTCTTCTTATGACGCACTGGCCGGAGGAGACAGATGCAGTCATTTAACAGTGTACGACATCCGCTGTCGCAGATAAAAGAAATTCTCAGCATCTCGGGTGGTAATATTTATTTACTTGGTATTAACACCGTCAGTACTAATGGTGGTTTATTCAATTATGCACTCTCGAACCTATTTTGCCGATAACAGTTCATTTTCGCATTATCTTTCGGTACCTCTATTACTCCACCCCGTCAGATGAGATAAAATCGGAACTAATGAAATCGGTCACAAATATAATAAATCAAGGAAGAAATACCCGCTACATGACTACTGGTTAACGATAAAAGACCGATTGCTGAGGTGAATGTCGGTTAACAGTGATTATTAGGGTTGATCTCGAAATTGAAGGGGGAACAATAAAATCCTCTGAGAATACCGGGAGAGAAGCATGTTGCCAAAAGAGCGAGTTCGTTAGTAAAGATAGGTAACAGGATGCTGCGCGTAAGTAATTAACGGGGTTACATATAGACTATGGGATATTTTAAACGTGTAGATTATCACCAGTGTCTGGTTAGCAGCGGCACCTGTATCGATATGACCGAAGTATGGACAAGCGTTGAGTAGTCTCGCTAGGGGATAATAATTTCGAAAGATAAGATATGAATGCGGAATGAGAAGAGGTGTGTTTTTTACGGGCGACGGCTGAGTTATGGGTTGAAATAAGATGTTTTCAAATTCAAAACTGTTAGTAATGAAAATTACCCTTTATATTAAAATATTTCTGCTACGTTAAATTTCTTTTCTTCATTATATTATCCTGCATAGCATTTAAATTCATGTAAACGTTCGCGGTAAAATGATTGGTTGGCTCGTTTCCCATAATTTTTTGTTGTGCATTATATTTATTTACTTATTTTTCTTGTTTTATTTGTTTTTTTAAATTCAGCACGAACAAAATAATTCTTGTTATTGTTTTTTATTTTGCCGTTTATTATCACTGTTATTTCTTTTTTTGTTTCGGTTCTACCACTTTGAACCATTTAAGATCAACGACCGTTGGCTATTCCACAGCTTTTTTTCCGGGTTTTTTCTTATTTTTTGCGAATTTAGTGATATTTTGTTATTTTAGCCGTATTTTACCCGTGAACATTTAACTTCGCGCTTAAATTAATCATTTTCTCTTGACACGTTGATAATAAGTGGTCTGTTTAGACCACCGCTTTTGTATATAAACATTGCCAACACTGTAAATAATTTCAAAAGAAACGAATTTATTTAGTTTGTGTATTTAGAGCGGTTTTGCAAGTTTTTCTTTTTTTTCCTTTTTTGCACACATTGTAAAAAATTCTGCAATTGTATTGCAAATTTAATTTCAACAGAAATTTCAGAGGAAAAAGAAAAAAAAAATGTAATATGTCTGAGGTCTTTTATTTCCAAATAGAAAATAACCGCAAGAATTTGGTGGAAATGTAGGAGGAACTTTAGAAAATTTAGGTTGAGGTTTTCCGACATTTACATCGAGGATAAGTGCTTGATATGGATCTCATCACGCTAACGTTTAGGTTAATAAGTTTCATTGATTTTTGAGTTGCAGAAATATAATTTTTAATGTTTGGTATTAGCCAACTATTATTCACTTTAAATCACGTATTTTGAGAACCGTTCGAGTCTCGAATCTTACATTATCAATTAATGAAAGAATACGCTTTTGTCGATTCAGCCAATTTCTTTTGATATAAATATATTTTTCAGAAAATATTTGCAAACACACACGGCGAAGAGATAAGAAGAAATCTTTTTTTTCTTATTTATTTTGATATTCTGCATTGTGTTTAGCAGTGATGGCGGCGAAGCTGAAAATTAAAATTATAATGAAATTAAAAGAACTCCTCGTACAAGTTGTAACAAATCCGTGACATTTGTAACAATATCTCGGACGGTGGAATTGCTGTTGGGAGTAAAAAGTTGAACAACCTACGTCACACTGATGACACTACTCTCATAAAGGAGAATTGATAACCTTCTCACAAGAATTGAAAACAACAAATTTCAACCTCAATAAAAAGAAAATCAAATTGATGATCATCGATGATAGGGCGGATGGCTAGATAGAA
Organism: Icerya purchasi; assembly: GCA_039619475.1. NCBI lineage: Eukaryota > Metazoa > Arthropoda > Insecta > Hemiptera > Monophlebidae > Icerya > Icerya purchasi. The sequence goes on along the minus strand of CM077115.1, from coordinate 289,681,542 downwards.
GCATATAAAACTGTGTCGGAATATGTGCATTATTTGGGTTCACTTACTGAAGACACAGGGGTGTCTCAACCGCTGATTTCTAAAGGAGAATGTAACCGGCACACAATGTCACGAGCCAATTAAATAGAGTGTGCGGCGAGAAACGTGAATTAAAAATACAGTTAAAGTGAAATAATAGGAAATATTATTATTTTAGATGATGATATATAATTGTAACATAAATGATAAATAATGAGAGTGTGGATTTTGTAGTATAGTAATATATATCAGTTAACACTTTTTATGCTGTAACAGAAAGTAGTACTTAAGTTAAGTTGATGTTATATTGTATAAATAAATGATATAATTATGTTCGGAACCCACAGACGGGCTAGTGCCCCCTTGTGGGACCCGCAAATTATTATTTTTAAAAAAAAAAAAAAAATATCCTTGGTGTTCTCTGTGGTTAGCTATACATTAAAAACGTGGACAGTCGCCGACCAAAAATACACCGATAGTTTTAAGATGTGGACATCGATAGCAATTATTATAAGTATTTTTTTCCGTAAACTGTTTGTAAACTGCCGATAATAAGTAAATAAATAAATGAATGTCCAAAAATTACTAATAATTATAAATTATGTTAAGACCGAATTTTATTCGCTCTATTCACGTAAGTATAACATTAATTATTTGTAAATAAACATAATTTTGATTTCACTAACATCTAACAAACTTTATGAACATTTAAAAATTACATAAAACATTTTATACTTACGTAAATATAGCGAATAGAATTCTGTTTTAACGTAATTTATAATTATCAGTAATTTTGCGACATTCATTTATTTACTTATCGATAGCAATGTTAAGAATATTCCGAACAACAAAGAAAACTAACGTATCAATTCTGATTAAACGGATAATAGAACAACGATTGCCTAACGAAATTATGATAGAAATATATAAAAATATTTCAAACACATCTCGCGAAGGGAAAATACAATGGAAACTAAATGGAAAGCGCTCTCGTAGAAGTTTGCTAATTCGATGGATACGCGCAATTTCAAAAGCAACAAATGGAACTTTTACTTCTACATCATGTGTCGGGCAGATTAAAGGCTGCAAGTGCTGGCGGAAATTAGTCGAGGCAGCATCCTAAAGGATATGCGGTCGCTATGCTCCTTCGGGGAGCAAACAACTACGATAGAGGATTGAGGGAGTGAGAGAGAGAGAGCGAGATTCTAAAACGAATTAGATGATTCAAAATTTCGCTTTAATACTGCAGATGGAAGTGACGATTTTTTTAATTTTTTTTATTTTCATTCTTTTTGGGTCTGTCGACGAAAATATTAGCTGAAGAACTGGGAACTTTTTAAATTTACTCTAATCAACTTGGTCACTGTTGTGCATTTTGTTATAAATGTCACAGACTGCGACGATAATTTCGGACGAAAAAGGAGAAAATTTTATTGTTAAATTCACGGTTGATTTTTGGAGCTGTTATGAGATGAATTTCTAGTGGGGCAGAGTGTTTCGTTTGGGAATGACATTTGCGCATGGAAAGGCATTTCTTGTTGAAGAGCAAAAAACTAACGGGGTTGACTGGCTGTTTAGCTGACTAAAACTTCTTCTCGGCGGAAAAGACGTTCTCGGTTCGCCATCTTTTTTATTATCCATCACCCGTACCGTTTGAATGACGTTCTTTCCGGATATTTTCTTATAATTTGAGCCGACTGCTGGCGGTAATGGGCATTTTTTGCCACCGAACCGGCTGTGGAATTTTTAATAGAGCGAAATAGAGACAGAAGCGGCATTTTAAATTCCTCCGAGTTTACCTCTGGCGCATTCTTTCCGCTGTTGATATTTTCGCAATGATTGTCTTCTTAATTCTTCAGCAACGTAAGAAACTTCCTCGACAAAATATGTTTGCTTTAATTTTCTTTTATTTATTTTTATCCTTCATTTATTTGCCCTGGTCGGGCACATTAAGCCTGCGCGAGTGACGGTAATTCCGGATTTTTTCGATTGTGTAATTCGAATTCGAATTACATTATGTGAGGTAGTACTAAAAAGTAGCGGACTGTGAAACGTGTTTATTCATTTATTTATTCATTTATTTATTCATTTATTTATTCATTTATTTATTTATTTATTTATTTATCTATTTATTTATTTATTTATTTATTTATTTATTTATTTATTTCTTTCTAACAAGTGTGTCCAAGTTAAACATGGTTCTTTTTAAATTATTTTAACCGTTATAAAATAATATTAAGTCTCAGACTCGTAATTCGGACAAAGACACACTCTTATTTCTTGTTGACCTATTCTCGAAGTATTGTTATTATCATCTTTTATGTATATTTATTGATCTCTTCTTTTACTTTTTAAAGGAAATCATTTCAGACTACAAATTAGTTTTTAGGAAAGGGATCGTGAATACGTTGGTTTAAAAACTGCGGAAAAAGAGGAAGTGAATTGAGAACTTTAAGCGATTAAAATTAATTGGCATAAATCACTCAAGGGTTTCGATAACATAAACAGAAATAGAGGAGAGAATGAAAGAATCATTTTAGAAAATAGAGACACCGGATTCCTAAGAAAGATGTGTGTGGAAGGGAAATAATTGTTTAACTGAAATGAAAGAGTACTCAAACAGAACACGATCCATCCGCTGGTATAAAACGAATATACAAGGGCGGAGAGGTCAAAATGGAGACGGCCCGAGACAAAAACACAAAAGCGATAATAGGAGAAAGCTGTGTGCATATCGTAGATGGCATAGAAAGAAAGTGAAAAGACCGAGGGCTGAGAAGAAAAAGGCGGTTGAATAGGCAAAAGAAATATGAGAAGGAATATAATATGTGCATACTGTAGATTTTAGAGGGATTACAGGTAGAAGAGTGCAATACTGTTGGATAAGAATACACCAAGAAATTCGCCAGTAGAAGGAGACGAACGGGCTAATAAATGAGCTGACTTTTTCGCTTCTGGAGTGGCCCGCGGAATTCGTAGGAATTTGGATTGAATGAGAAGAAATGGTAAATTAGAGAAGATTGACCTACAGAATGCTTTATGGATCTCACATAATAAGGGGCATTATTGTAAGGAACAAGGGAAGAAGATTCGACGAACGAGACAGCAGTGGACTCAGAAGGTTGAACAAAACGAAGTTTAAACGGTTCAGAGGATTCTGAAATTAACGTCGGGTCGCGTTATTTTTGCGAATTCCGACTTTACGTTATATTAAAATATTAAATACCTACAACAATGTAATCTATTTAGTTTTCGCAAGGTGTAGATATAGGCTATCCTAGAATAAACGTAAATTTGGACCGCGACTTGACGGTTTAAGTTGAAAATAAATAAAAATGGTCGAAAAAAAAAAGAAGAAAAAAACTGATTCGATAAACTTGCCAACGAAATGGTATAAAAGGAATCGAAAAAAGGGAATACTACTTTTAAAAGAGAAAGTGAAATTTATCTATTACATTTAGTGATTTTTATAGGGCTTGTAGCTAGAACTCTGCTTAAAAGAGAGCAGCCAGATTAGATTTTTCGTATGGCAGATCGCCGAGGTCCTGGACACTCTAACGGATGATTGTAGTATTTAATTCCGGTGACGGAGCGCGCAGTGGTAGTGTTTATGAGGAATGGAAATAACATCTGATGTAACTTTGTGTCCCTTCCATCCTCCTATCTTAAATTTGACCTGTGATGTAAATCACCTTCTATTCGAATGCTCGTCTATCTCCTCAGAACGCGAAGTCCTCTAATTTGCTTGGCCTTGGCTTCCCGATTCCTTATTGTGGAACAACACTACATTTTTGCTCTTCCGTCTCCTTCTGCTGTTCCTGTATTGGCTACCTTCATTTCTTCCGTTTCTAATCGCTTCCAGATATTACTTTCAAATCCCTACAGTTCATTATTTGTTAGTCTTTTGTGTTGGGTAAATTTCCTGTGTTGACGCGCCCAAAGAAAAAAAAAAAAAAAAAACAAAAACAAAAGTAACCACGGCGTTTGGAGAAAAAAATTCTCAAAATCCGTGTATTGATAACGCCGCACCAAACACGTTACTGAATCAAAACCTGATGCAACGGTAGATGAAGGGACAGCAGAGTTGAGGAAATTAAAATTGAACAAAGTATTTGTTCAGGCCAATAAAAAAAAAAAAAAAGGAAACAAAGAATGTTGTTCAGAAAATATTAGAGCAGAGGTGCTTTCAGAAATATCTATAAAAGCTATACTGCACATAACTATATATATGAAAAATTGGATAGTAGGGTCTATCGAAATCTATTACACTTCGCCCCCTATACATGAGAGGAATTGGAAAACGTCCTCTGTCAATTATAACTCTCATTTCTCATAATAGCGAAGCAAACGTAAAAATAGTGAATAATAAATTATAATCGTTTATCATAAGTACAATGTCCAAAGAACAAAAATCAGTTTCAGAAAGGTCTTTATTGGAGGGAGCTCGTCAACTATAGGCATAAATTGACACGAGCGAAGAAATATTTAACGGAATATGCTAGACTATTTTTATTGATTACGCTGTGATCTTTGTTTGGACTATAACCGGGGAAAAAATGTTGGAGCTGCTTGCGCACTCTAGGAACACCTGAGCATTTACCGGTCGTGATTAGTAAAGACAATTGGTAAATGTAAATAATGGTATTGAACAAGGTCCGTTTGAAATAGAACGAGACACAAGGCACACAGTGTATCCTGTCTCCGCTGTTATTTAACGCGTTTAGTGAACTTATAATGAGAGAAGTTTTAACTAGTTCTGCCGAATCAGGATTTTCAATTTCAGATACACAACGATGATACAACCTGATTAACTATTTCAAAGAATCTCCTAGTTACAGATTGCGAGTATGAAATTTGTTCGAACATCAATGAATTACGAGTTCTAAATAGCGTTATTTATTTAAATTCTTTATATATTTAAATTCTTTATATATTTAAATTCTTTATATCCGGTGACGGTTGCGATGAAACTGAAATGAAACGAAGAATAAATATACGAATCGCTTGACACTATATGAATTACATAAAATATGCGGACCGGTTCTTATCGAAATAATTTTGGAAAATTATTACGTGCTCATTATCAGTGTTCACACATAGTGGCATATACATATAAATGCCCAGTTGCATGCTAATAAGTAGATACAAGTTTACACGTGTGTGAAAAATTGTCTCGGTACTCTCGTTAGAGGGCTGTTATTTAAGATTCTTTCTTTTATCCGAAGGTTTCACGCTGTGTCATTTACGTCACTTGCTTCGGTTACATAATTTAATGCAAAGGTGTTTCCCCACGATCTATAAGTGATTATCTGACAATTAAGTGTTCGGTAAAGATTTTTCTCGAAAAGATTTTCTACTTAAGGAAAAAGTTTGAAATTAGTAATGAATGGAATAGCTATACTTCTTATTGGAAATCAATTTCAAAATAGGTAATGTACAAAAGAAGCAAAAATTTGATATGGGGGTGTATTACAAGGGTCTGTGTTTTGGACCTATATCTATGGGAAATAGTTTTTTCTCAATTATATAAGATAATATTACCTAACGATGTTAAGATATATACCTTTCTAGACGATATTGCGGTTGTACTTGCAGATAAAAATGAAAAAGGTTCAGAAAATAAGATAAATTTAGTGTACATAAAAATAGCGAAATGGCTGAATAAAATTTAAGATTAACGAAACTAAATCTAATTATATGATATTTAATAAAAAATATACTAATAGACCATTAAATTTAGAGCACAGTACGGTTTAAAGATCATCTATGTAAAACAAATAAAATACTTGCGAGTAATAATGATAAACAGTAATTTAAAATTTTGTGAACATTTTAATTACCTTAAAACCAAAATAAGAAAATTCATAATAATATTTAACTAGTTGTATAATAACCAAAACTGTGTATAAATTATAAAAAAGGAGTTACATTGTATAAAAGTATTATTTTACCTAGCACATACTTCATAATAGTATGTCATATATGTAGAAATGTTAAAAACTAAAAAATTTCAAAAGATGTTATACCCTGACATATTCCTTTGAAGCATTGTACACCTATTTCATAATTTACCCCGATATTTTACGGTAAGGTTGCTGCCTGGAAAATAGTTTATAATCCAATTTATAAGATTATTTGAAATTTCATATTGCACCAGAAAAGTATTCTCCTTAGTATTTCCAAATTAACAATGGCACATACATTTTTAAAATCAATAAATATAATAGTGGTTTTTGAACATATTCATTTTTCAATTTCGGCGTTAAGAATATTAAGACTATCTCCAGTGCTGTGTATCCGGATCTGAATCCAAATTGGGTTTTACGGAAATTTGCCCGTATGGTGACCACCGTTTATCGTTTTTTTTTTTGTTTTTTTTTTTTGCGGAGTATACCATCCTTTGCTGTTTTCGTATTTTTGGAACGGTATAAATTTAAAAAAAAAAATAAGTGATTATTCCTTTACTTAGAAGACCGTGGTAGTAATAAGATTTTTAAAGCAGTATACTTAAAGTGTAATGAATGTTGCCAGAAGATCGTCCATTCATTTTTCAGATGAAAAAAGGTGTATGCGTACACCACTTACAACTATTGCCACCATTATTACGTACCTCCTTCGAGTGTTTCAATAAAAATTTCCAAAGTAATACGTAACTTTTCTTTCTTCGATGAAAAAACTTAATGAGGTTCGCGCTTCAAGTAAAAACTTTTAACATCAACAGTTTAAGTTTGAGAAGAATAATTAACGGAAGTTATCGTAGTAATTTAAGTTGTCCGCTCGAATTTAGCGCGCACGCGTAACTTGCCGACGTAATGTGAGTTGATAGGTAGTGTTGACAGGTGGATGCGCCGAGTAGCGTGTTAGTTCTGAAACAATTTCAACAATAATTTGTTCCAGGTAACGAAAATCCAATAGGAAGATGATAGAGTAGAAAATAAAAGGCGGATGAATGACGAAAAAAGAACAAAAGCGAGCAGTGAGAAGATAATTTGGTGTTAAGTAAAAGCAAGGATGATTCTTACGAGTTTATAACACAGATCGGTCGAAAATAGGTTTGCAGCTATTTTCATTTGCCCTAAAAAAGGATGATAACAGAAATAATAATAATAATAATAATAATAATAATAATAATAATAAAGTAATAATAGTAAATAGTAATAGTGATAATAACGATGATAAATATTACGTAAATTTAGGACACAGATAAAATTTGCAGCCACCCTCTTTACATGAACTGCGGGCGTTTTGAACATTTTTAATTAGTTTATTATTTAATTAATGTTCTTCAAATAACCTGCAGCTGCTCGGCTTTATTCAACAACTTTAAGCATTCTTGATGTGGCGCTCAAGATACTTTAACGGTTCCTGAATTCATCTGCCCTTCCGTTTCTTAATTAGCAACTCCCCGAAACCCCCGTTCCTTTCTTTCGACTAACACCTATTTTCGGAAAATGGCTTCGTTGCACATCAAAGAAGTACTACATATGTAAACAGATTTAAATCATTCATTTTCAGGCATATCCCGTTATGTAAATGCACGCTGGCATGATGAAATAATTCAGGGAAAAACGCTCAACTTCACCAGTACCGAAGGCAGTACACACGTATGTGTTAAATTCAGTTAAACCAGCTAGATTACAAAAATATATGTATGTAGTAATAATCAGGAGGCCGATGTAAGAATAATGAAAACATACCGTTGACGTACATTTAGTTATTGATTAATTACTAACATAAAGAGAGCGGACCAAGCCAATGTCTTTCAGTAGGAAATGGTTGAAAAGAAATGAGTAAAAGAATATATTATAAAGTTACGGTACACCTACGTAATGTGCGAGAAATCTGTGAACAAGAGATATCAATCGTTCGAATAAAACAATAATCGTACAACGTGTGGGAAGAAAGAAACTTCGAAGGAGAAAATCATATGGAAAGTATACAGTTGAAATGGCGTGTTTAGTAGTAAAAAGAAGTAGCAAAAAAAAAAAAAAAAAGATAACAATTGTACAGAAAAAATATATTGGTCTTCGACATTGAATAGTGCTTTTTTTTTTTTTTAGAAACAAGTCAAAAATTGATATTTATCGATAGCTGTGTCCTGCTAAAATATATGGATGATGACAGACATAGAAGATGCTATAGAAGATAAACTGAATAAGATACAAGACACGAATAATATGACACGCCGTTGAGGGAAAAATAATGAAATAAAGAGAATATTGCATCGGAAATAAATAGTCTAGAATTAGCGGTTCCGGTCTGACGTCATACCTAAAAGCTGCGTGTTAGGGCGCAGAAGCTAACCTCGTCCCCGCTCAGCAGGAGATTGAATCAAAGTATCCGTTTTCAAAAATCCAACTCAAATTTGAAAACATCCTCAATCCAGTCCCCCTCTCGCAGCTTAAATTGCTAAACGTTCGTAAGAAACGATTTCTTTTTTTTTTCTTCTAGAATAGCGTAGCCTTCGACTGTCGCACAAGCGTGCCAACAGTACACGCGCACACGTGTAGCACCGATCGTGCGACAACGCCATCGCAGCGATTTCAAAAATTTCTGAACGCAAGTCTAAAAATTTCAAAATTAGCCCAAGTATGGTATCTGCGACCAGAAACAAATCTTAGCTCCTGCAATTTCCTCAAACGGTGTATACGGTATTTTCAGCTTCGATGTTCAGCGCAAATATAAACAAAAAAAACAAAACAAAAAAAACCTGAAATTAGGTAATAATTTTTGCCGTTTTAAAGTTTTACATAAAATATCGGATGGGATTTTTTCCCGTATTCTTAAAACTAAAGAACATTGTTAAAAAAAAAAAAAGTGCTCGAAAATGATAACGGTAATATAATAATAATACCAATAAATAATGATAAAAAGTAACGGAAAATAAATAAACCGAAATAGAACGTAAAAGTGAAACATCGATCTTAAAATGAAGGAAGATTTCGGAAAAGAAATAAAAAGGCTATTAAAAATGTGAGCGATTTAGTAGGGCCTACTAACACGGAGCGATAGTTTTATGCATCGGTGGTTAAATATAGTAACAGCGGGCCAAGCCATAAGGCGAAATTTACAGTCGTTGTTTATAATTCGAACAGTAACAGGTACATGTGCAGTAGGGCTCAAAACCGTTTCACTTGGCCCCTTTTTCAAATAAACAACGTCGCTTTATAAACCGCTCCACGAATACTTCGTCTGTCTAGGCCGCTTTATTTCCTTCTTTAAACGTTTTAACACGTGCTGCCACAAAAAACATTGTTCTTAGAGTCGCAGTTCCAAAATCTCGGCCCGGCATTATCTCCCGCTAGCCAGTAGTTGTTCACGATTCAGTGTGTCAACGTTGCTGTTTCTCTGTTATCGACTTTCAAACTTTTCGAGGCATACGCGATATTCCCGAACGAACAACCATCACCGGTTGTTGTTTACTCTAATTTACGAATGAAAAAAGGTCTAATTCATTTTCCTTTTTTCTTCTCTTCTCTACATAGAGCCTATCGAGAGCTAGAGTCTTACGTATTTCGAGGAAGAGTTCGAAATGAAATAAATCGAATCGCGCGAAAAATTAATATTTACTTTTAACGCAGAATCACTTCTAAAAAAGCTGTTCTTTCGAGGCTTGCACGGTGATTTTGTCCGAATCTTACATTATCCCCCCCCCTTATATCTCTCTCATTGTCAGTACAGCTCAATTGTCTACCGATTCTTCTTGCTTTCGCTGACGATGTCCTTTTATAAATTTCCGTCGAGTAATATATTTTTGTCAGTTGGTAGCGAAAAGCTTAATACTTCGGTGAACACTTTAAACGAAAATATTCCTTTTCAAAATTCATCTTTTTATTTCTTCACCAAAGTCCGTCTGTATATTTCCTTCTTGTCTCGTCCGTTCTCAAGGGACATCTCTAATCCCTCTATCCGTAACACACAGTCCGTTAGTCAATAACTTCTGCTACCTCAGCGGGGTTTTCTTAACCGCCCTCTATCATTTTCAGAACATATTAACTCCGATTAAATCTAAAAATCTTTTTCGTCAATCGAGTGGTCCTGTTATTCACAAAATCCGCTATTCATTCAAGACTCGTCTATTGTTCATTTTTGTATGGCAATCTCAATCTCATCTGATTAAATTCGATCCTCTTCAGAATTCTCGCTTACACTTTTGCGCCTCAGAATGCTAAAATATGTTCCGATTTCTACGCTATATGCCGAGTCTAGTTTTTTTTCTTTCCTTTGTGCGTTTGTAGGTTCCATCTGGGCTTTGTTAAAGAAGCGTATCTGTAATCTTTGGTAAAAACATATTATTAAGCTTTCATATTTCACGTTTTGTCACATATTAGCCGGAGAATAAAAGAATTTATTCCGAAAAATTATCTCTTGAAACGTCGTTATTTTTGATTTTTCGACCTTCTTCGTCTGTTCAATCTCAATTCCCTTCCTGCGAATATTTCTTTCCATGAATTTTCATAACATCACATTACCTCTTTATTTCTCTATTACACACGTATTTGTACCGATGCTTTCAAAAAGAACCTTAAGAAGTTGGAGGAGAGCTTCCATCCTATTTCCTCCTACTCGTCGATGTTCAGAATTTTACAAATTACCTAATTCATACTTCGCGAAACCAAAATACTTTACGCTTTTCTTTTTATATCTGCCATCCATCGTATTAACAAATTCCCGGTGATCTTCTATTCTTTGTACTCCATTTCTCCTTCAAGCTGTCTCTCGCCCTGCGACTTTACTATTCTTCGCATTCGATTCGTTGTTTCTACATAAACTATATGTATGTCTTCATACATCCAAATAGGCTTTCTCTGCATTCCCGGCCTAGTTAGAATTGAGCGAAATAAAGAAGTTGACTATTTAGTATGCTTAGCAGCTTCGAATGGCAGTCACATATTAGTAACTTTCCAGTTTATAACCTTCTCCTTCCAAAAAAAACAAAAAAAAAAAACAAAAAAAAAAAATTGAATTTAAAATTTTAGTTTGATAACTTTTACCTTTACTAATTTAGACACCCCTTCCACCATTCCGCCTTCTCTTCGTACCGCTTTTCAAGACTTTGATAGGCTTCGACGTTACAGCATAATATATCATTGTGCCGTCTTCGATTTAACCATTCCCCTTATATTCTGCCTCTCGACGATGTTGCTTCACTCCTCTCTCCGTTCGTCGGATCACAATTCTGTACACGATGCCAATCACGTTCTCTTTGAATTTTCTTTCTCATCCTTTGGAACAGTTTCTATTCTAAACGCCTTTAATGCAATGTTCCCAATCCTTAAACGATTTCGTCTAACACACTTAATCTTCGTGCATTTCATATTCTTTGCTTTCCTTTTACATTCAATATCGAATAGAATTAAATTCCGACTATCTCGCGAACTAATTAAAGTATTATTATTCGCGATGAGTAAGTGTGCCCCGTGTTGGTCAATTAGCAAAAAAACTAATTAAACAAAATGATTCTCGTGAAAAATTAATACTTATTTTCAATGCAGAATCTCTAACTCCGGTTGCTTGATTTTTAAATCTCCTTAACTTTATCTTTACCCACTCCAAAAGGAAGGAGTTTAGGCTCGCATATATAGAACAATTTTAATGGTTCTTTGTTCTTTCGAAAGTGTACCATTAGCGAGCGGTGGTGGTACCCCGCGTGAGCACTAATGAAAATCGATGAGCACAAACTAAACAGTGCGCGAAAAACTGGGCTGCTTTGACAATCGCTTTTTTATTATTATAGCAGACACGATTGATGTAAAATATTAGCAATAATAAATATTAACCAAAGCGGAAATTGCGCCCGAATCTGAAATCGGAGGTTGAAAGAAATTGAACACAGACGGTAGACGAGGAAAACGATAAAAAAAAAGGGGGCACATTGTAAGGAGTAGGAAATCTTATAAGAATTAAACATAATAATTACAAAAACGAAAGACCGATATCACAGAGCGGATCTGAAACGGGGACGAAGCTTAAAACGAAATAGAAGAACGAACGCTAGACACTCGAGGTAGCTCAGATTCTGATAAGTCGTAGTATCGGAGATGTCAGATTTAGTTAAATAGTTTTAAAAGGATTACCATTGCGCCATAGTGACTTATTGTTAGCCAGACGGCGAAGTTTGTATCGGGAAATAGATGAAATAAAAGGAATAAATAAAACAATAATTATAATAAAAATTAGACAAAAAATCGAAAAGAAAAACCCGGTAAAAAGCCAGCTCGTTTTGACCATCATAAAGCTTTTTGCTTATGTTTCCGATTGCAATCCGTCGCGCGAAATGTATTACTTAAAAGGAAAAATAATCGACGAAAGCATTCTCACATTTCCGCGTCTGTCTATCGTCGTTGTTCGGTATAAGTTCGTTCGACAGTCTGTTATTATTTTTATCGACGCTGAGCGAAATAGTCGCGAATCGGCTCGACACTCGACCGATGTTCGTTTCGGGAAAATTATCCCGGGCCGTCATTAACAGAATCGAATCGGCGGAACTGTAGGAAACCGCTAATTCGGGGTGGCCTCTTTAGAAAGTTGGTTAATTTACTGTCGTTAACCGACTCGAATTTGAAGGCGGCCTGTACAGGCTGCGCTCTTGTTAGACAATAATCGAATATCTCGCTCGCATTACGGTCGCTAATCCATATACAGCGGCGTGAACTTTTCGAGATGCGATACCGCTGCTCTGAAATTCCCCGTCGTCGTAATCTTGAAAATGTGAGCTGTAAACTTTTCCACGATACCGGCCCGATTCCGTTCCATCGGCAGCTATATCGCATCATCTTATAATTAGATCGCTTTCAACGCAGACAGCAAAATTTACCGAAATGACGAGAGGATAATTAGCCGAATAAGGTTGCTGCCAGATCGAATTCTCGGACCTTCGCAAAAGATAAAGCCGGCAGTCCCCGGATCAGTTTTAATTATTGTTCCGTCTCCGGCAGTGTGCCGTCGCAACTATCTCGGCATGCTAATATCGTGCCCAGACGCGCAGAATTATTAATACTAACGCGAGTTTTACGACATGCCTATAACAGTCGCAAGATGGTAACCGTGTCCAAAGGCTCATTTTGGACACAGCAACCGCCTTGCCATTCTCGCTCTCTCTGTCCGTTTAATTACGCGAACGAAACTGCCACTGTTCGCAACAATACCGATATTAATTTATTCACCCTGCTCCTCCTCGTCTCTCTACAAAATGCATCTCTTTTATCCGTCTTCTCGGGCAAGATTTAATGTCCTCTTATATTTTTACTGACTGCCCGAGAAAATGCCATCATCAACTTTCATTTCGAAAAAAACAAACAAACTAATGTAACTGAACGTCTCAAGAATAAACAAACTACGCTGGTAATGTGCTTTTTTTGCTTTTTTTTTTTTTTTTTTTTTTTTTTATCTCGGAAACAAAAGGACCGTCTATCTTCAGCGTGAAAGAAGAGGAATGAAAAACTCGCATCAGCACAAATGCGTCTTGCGAATATATGTCTGAAATTACCGTCCGTTTCTTAATTAAGAAGAAATGAAACCAAACATCTATATTGCTAAAATGAACGAAAGTGCACCATCTGATCTGAAATTGATTTAGAATATGTATTGATGTCAAACTTAAATCGAAAACCTTTCGGTATTTGTCGAAACAAATTGAGCACGAGATCAAGCATGACTGCTGTTTGTATTTTTTCCCTTTGACCGTTTTTTTTTTTAAATTTTTTTGTTTTTTCGGAAAGACGTAACTAACAATAGCCGTCGAGTTTTTTTTTTTTTTTTTTTTTTTTTCCTTTGGCCACGTCAACTCAGGACATTTACCCAGCACAAAGGACTAGCAAATAATGAAACGTAGGGACTTGAAAGTTAAATCAGGAAGCGATTAGAAACAGAAGAAATAAAGATAGCCAATATAGGAACAACAGAAAGAGAAGGAAGAGCAAGAATGTAGCCGTCTAGTTTCGACCTCGTCCTTTTTCGGAATAAATTTAGTTTAGTGTTGGTGAGTTTTCGTTTTCGTTTTCTTTTTTTTGTTTTTTCTTCAATTAATACCATACATAAGGCGTAATCATTGACTATCAAACAGACACCGCGAAATTAATAGTTAATTCGCTCACGAAATAAATCTGTTGTTTGTATATCGTTTAAAAACTGATTTCCTCCTGTCAAATACCGGTTACCTTTCATTTAGGGGGTGTTATTTCGAAAAAATTTGTGGAAAAAAACTGTGACAGTTTTTTACTTTAAGCCAAAAAACCGAGATGCACATTACGAGTAATTTATTTTCATTTAAAAAAAGTGGAAAGTAAATTCGTAATTACAAAAAAAAGCGATTGAAATTAAATTAGGGGGTGCACTTGAAAAACAAAAAAAAAAGTAAAATCGATCTGGATTCCGGATTTCACTCAAAAGTAGTTTTATTTGTTAGTCTTGAGAAGTTTTTTTTTTTTTTTTTTTTTCCATCTGCATAAATTTACTTTCAACATATTTATATAGAAGTCGAAAATAATGTTTCAACGGTGATTCTTTATTCTAATTCGAGTGCTTCTCCCCGCTCCTTGCAGTACTCATTGCATCCTATCTCTTTCCTCTTCTTAAGTTATTCCTTTGCTTCTTTCGTTTTCACTATTTCAAATTTTTCCCTACATTAACGGCCGTCCCTCTAATTCTTCACTTCCAGCACACACATCTACCATTGGCGTCACCTTCCTACATAGAAAAAATTTTAACACGCACGGTCGAAATTTTTGTTGTTTTCAAGAAATTATTTTTAGGCAATTAATCGTCCGTTACATACTACTTTAAACGCACTATTTTTAGAAATTCTAATTAAGCGTATTGCTTTTAAAAGAAAAGTGTACCAAATCGGCAGGCACATTCAAAATTCGGTTTTCCGTTTATTTTTTTAAAAAATACCAGATGAAATCGTCTCTTTGCCTGAAATTTGCTTAAAAATTAAGTTTTTTAGGCATACGATCAGTGAAGAAATATTATATTTCTATTTAATATTGTCTGAAAAAAAAAGAAAAACATACTGTATTTGAAATCGAAATTTTACAATTAATTTTTCGATTTTATTTAAAAAAGAATATATGTAATGTTTTGAATAAGTAATTTATCGCTCATTGGCCATAATCTAATTTCAAAATTCTTTAAAATAATAGCAGGATTTATGACAAAAGAGCGATTTTTTAATTGTTTCTGAGTGAAGGCCCCTTTGGTTTACGAGACTAATAAAAAAAAACAAAAAAAAAACGTTGAATATTTATAATTTCTTCCTTTTTTTTTTTTTTTTTAATGAATTTGTCAGCGAGTGTCCCCACCAAGGAATAAGAAATTGAAATGTGGAGAATATAAATTTATAAGGACAGAGAAGAAAAATAATTCAAGGAGATAGGAATAACTGATGTAACAGGAATAACTAACGTAACAGGAATAACTGACGTAACAGGAATAACTGACGTAACAGGAATAACTGACGTAACAGGAATAACTGACGTAACAGGAATAACTGACGTAACAGGAATAACTGACGTAACAGGAATAACTGACGTAACAGGAATAACTGACGTAACAGGAATAACTGACGTAGAGGAAAATGAGAGAATACAAGCATTATTATACGGAGTGTAGGGATGTCAAGTTTTAATAAGCGAAGAATAGAAGGCCTACATTCAAATAAAATGAAATTTAAGTACATTATAAGTCGTATATAAAAATAGGCAAAAAATTCACCTTTAGATAAGGCCGTGCGGTGCTCACAACACCCCACTGTTGGAAAATACAATTTTTTGAGATACGATACTTTTGTTTTTTTCAGTACCTTCCTAGATAATATGAGGCACGTTCACAAAGTAGGATTCCCACCCCTGTAAAACCGGTTAGAATAAACTTGCGGGAGTAGGCGTGGTCTCATTTTACAGCTACAATATTCAAGTTCAAACTAGTGTCTAAACGGCAATACTGTATGCCTTTTTTCGTTTTCGAGTTACGTGAACTAATCATGAGTGAAACTCTGAAAGTTGCTGCCAACTACGAGCTGCACTCAGTTATTCGCTTTTTAAATCATAAAAAAATTGCATCAGTTGAAATTCATCGGTCAATAAATGGTGCAAGTTTACGGTCTCCTGTGATGAGTGTTCAACATGTTTGTAAACGGTGCTGTGAATTCCGAGCAGGTAGAACGAATGTAGAGGATGAGCAATGGAGCTGTAGATCATCTGTAATCTCAGACGAACTGGTGCGAAAAATCGAGGAAACTCTGCGATCCGATCGCCGCCGAACCATTTCCGATCTTCTTGACCAGTTTCCGAGTGTATCACAAGACCATGCAAAAAAATTCGAGACCGACGAGGAGTTGAAAAATTTTGTTCTTACCCCAGGTAGCTACAAAATTTGGCGGTAAGTTTCTACGAGGAGGGTATTTGTTAATTTTTCGACACTCGACAAATGCTTAAATTTAAAAGGTGAATATGTGGAAAAGTAAATAAAAGTACGCTGAATTCAATGCCGGTGTTCGTTTTTTTTTTGTTTTTTTTTCAGCTCTATTAGTTTCGAAAATAAAAGACAGGGAATCTTACTTTATGAACGTCCCTCGTATGAACCAGTTTGTTTATTCATTGTTTTGTTATTAGAGTTATGTGTGCTGTTCAATTATTCGTTTTTTTTAACTGGGACCTGTCAACACCTCACGTCTGTGGTTACTTAGGTATTTTTACTTTTATTTTCTTCTATTTTTAATAATTTTTTTTTTTTTTTTTTATACTGTCTTGCGAAAGATTGAACTTTTTGATTTAAATATTTAAGATAATTGTGAAATTTCGGATTTTGACAATAGTTCAGATAGAATGATCTATAAAACTCAGTGATCTCCAAACAGGTAAAGAACAATTTTATACTGAAAATTCTACACCGTTAAATTATGTGATTGGGAAATATCACTAAAAATGGACACGGATGAGGAAATAGTAGAACTCATTTTCGCAGTATGTTTCACATCTTTACATTTAAATTGTAAATAGTAAAGTCCATTTTCTGTTATTATTTTATTAAAGATATTATTATAAAAAAAAAAGGAATTCCAAGAAGCAAAAATTACGGTAAAAATCGAAAGTTAAATGTTTTAATTTATTCTTTAATAACGATAGTATACAAAAATTACTCGTTACACCAACATGTACATGGTGGAAAAAGTTCAGACAAAGAAGAAATTCTCGGATTTATTGGTCGTCTGATCAACGCTGGTGCTTTCAAAAATAGTAAAAAGGAGGAACCTTCTTCTTCTTTCTTCTTCGGAGTGCCATACTTAATTATTCAGTGTGACTACCTATTTGTACACACTCTAGTTGTATTAGTGTTCACGGCAAATACGTAACGCTTTCTAGTGCGAACACTAGATAGAAAACTGATTTCGTACATGCTTAATTTATCGCGATACAAACGTTGTCCCAAGTATCTACTATACAACGTGGTTGTGTTTCCGTTGCCTTGCCTACGTGTGACCATTAGTGATTATTTAATTATTTGTAATAATTTCTGTCGTTGACTGGGATCGAACCGACGTCAGGTGCTCCGGTAGATTATCGCGACGAAATTACAAGATTTATTTTCAAAATCTCAATTTTTAGAAGAACCATGTCACCGGATAAATTTTTATTCATATTTCGTTATTTTAAATTCGATGAGCCAATAAGAGAAATTTTCGATATATTTTTAAAAAATGTTAAACTACTTTTTTTACCACATTCTAGGGGAAATGTGTTATATACGATATCTGCCTTGTAGTAAACCGGTAAAATATTTCGTACAAAAGTCTTTACCGCATTCCAATGGAGAGCCCCGTTTTGTTTCGAAATATTCCAGAAATTTCTGGGACTTTTGGATAGTGAAATAAAATCAGTGTACTCGTGAAAATGTTAATAATATTATCATAGATGCAAAACACGAAAACAATTATATAATATAATGACTATATATATTTAAAGAGAAATATTTTAAGAATTTTTTTTTTTTTTTCGAACGATATTTTAATGAATATGAATGGAACTCTACTAATTTCAGCTTTTAGCGCGATTTCTTTCGAGCGAATTTAAATTAAAAGGCCGCGTCAAAGCGAAGAAAATATGATGTGTTGCCTGATGATCGTATTATCATAAACACGACCCTGTAAATTTCGGGAATATTTCGAAACGTAACGGCTCCTCATTGGAAACATTTTACATGCTTCTCCAAAGAACCTTGCTATATGCTGAGAACACGATTATTTACGATGGAAAACGCCCCCGAAGGAGCATAAAGCTCGGGGTATTGTGCTTCTGAAGTTTACAGAACCGATCCGTAGTTCAGGTAGAAATATTTCGCGTGATAATTGAAAAGTTTTCTTCCGTAACTTCGCAATTGTCGAAAAAAGGAACAAACTCTAGTCGAAACAATCAGAAAAAATAAAACTTAGCATCAGAGTTAGCAGTTGTACATTAAAAGATAAGTGTAAATATCGCACAACCTATATCGCGATAAAAATAACCGTAATATGTACCGAAAAAAGAAAAAGCAAAAATATTTCGTGTATCCGACAGAACAGATTCGTCTGCAGTTATTAGCTTCCACAGCTCTGGCTAAAAGTCGAGTAAACATTGTAGAAAAAATTGTGCACAACGTACACGGTGGAAGGAAGAAGTAAACGATGGACACACTTGCCGGTTTTTAGCCTAATTTTCCGTACACTTTAGGTGTTTGTCAGCGAGATCTGAACCGAATTCGCACTAATAATCTTACCATTTTCCTGTTTTTACTCTAAATAATACATTTTTCGTTTGCTTTTTTTTCTACATTATATTTTTATCAGTTGGAAATAGGGCAGATATTTAACAAGGGAATTACCGACAGAGCGAGAAGGTAGGATATTATACAGGAGCATTATGAGGAACGACCCCTGACAAATTGATGATAAGGCGAATTCAGCGAAAGAGCCGAGCACTGAAAGAGAATATAATATTGGGATCACTAGTAAAATGGAATCGCTGGGGCGATTTTTTATAAAATTAATACCTAAAAGAAGTTCTCTACGGTGGTCTCCTTTCAGCGTCTTTCATGTAACGTGTGTGTTTCTGTTTAGTTGAAAATTCACGGGCGCGCTGAAAAATTAGGGAATTTGAAGCACGAGAAGAGCATGCTGCGGCCTATTTTTGCTACTAGCAAATGTGAAATTGTTCAAACTGCGGTTGGACGCAAAAACGAGAAATAACAGGAAAGAGGCGAAGCAGCCAGGGAAGGGGAGACGAGCGAAATTGGGCGAATGGCGCGGTACAATTTCGAAAAAATATAATTGGCCTCGGCTATATCTACTTGTAAGTGTTTCAGCGTGTACAGTAATATTTTTAATAGCTTTCTGTTTTTTATTCACGCGCCACTGGCAAACGCCGCTTTCAGACTGCTCGGTCAACCGTGCGATGAACTTTAATTAACGACAAGCACATCCTTCAGAAATCTCTTCAGCCCGGGCAGAACTTAACAATACTTGCCGAACAGCGTTCGTTACTTTGTTGCCACCGCCATCGATTCCGTTTCGGTGATTTCGGATTTTTAATGGATATTCGCCGACAAGCATTAATCGGATTTTTAACTTTTAAATATTCATCCGATTCGGAGCAGGTTGTGCGCCGCCGCCGATTAATATTTAAACGGCCGGGGACAGCACGTCAAATCGGGAAAATTTCAGTGCATTTTGAAATGCATCAAATTTCAAACTTCGAACTCATCTCGAAGGTGTGTTCGTCTTTCAAAACGCGAACGCCAGCCGGTTAATGAATTGACGAAATCAACCGCTCTGCTCGACGATGTAATGCTGAAAGGATAGAAAATTCCTTCAATGTTGTTAGTACAGTATAACGTAGTTTTCTGATCGTTGTTATATTTTAAAGGTAGAATTTCTTGAATTAGTTCAGTGCTTCGTGGCGCAAATATTACCGTACTTTACAAATTTAGTGTAGCTTAAATATCATCGTATTTCGCAGCAAAAAAGGGCGCAAGTAATTTAGTGGAGCGTCAGTTTGTCGATGATCGCATTATTTTGGTTTCGGTAGAATGAGCAGGATCGGCGATTATTTTTTTCAAAAAAACATTACAAAAAAGGACACTCTATTAACCACTCGTTCAACCCTGAATTACACTTAAATATCATCATCATCATCATCATCATTCGGTTCCGGTCAGTTCTGACCGTTATGACCTGCGAGCTCTCTCCACTGTTTCCGGTCTTGAGCTGTATTGCTAACTGACCAAGTTGACTTCGTAAGCCGTCAGTCCAATCCGTGACTATTCTACCCTTTTCTCGTGTGCCAGGAGCTTTGCCGAAATTTTTTGCTCTAGATTTTCGCCTGTGCATCTTCTCACGATATGTCGAAAAAATTGATGGACTCGTCTTCCACATAATCTAATCTGTGCAATTCTTCCGGTTCATCCACTTCAGCCCGTATTGAAAGATTTGTTCTTCTTTCCGATCAGGCTATAATTCGTCGCAAATCACGCATTTCAAACGCATCAATGCGGCGTTTATCCACTGCTTTGATCATTCACGTTTCGGCCGCATACAAGAAAATTGGCAGAATCAACGTTTTTATTAGTTTCGGATCGGCAAGCTTTTTATTACATTTACTGCGACCTTGAAAATCTGATTAACTCTGCTGCTAAGAATGAACTAACACTTAAATAATATACGTCAACATTGTTTTTAGTTTACAACTTTTAAATCATCGTACTGTGCGCATACATGGTGGCCCCACTCGGGTATAATTTTTTAAAAATCCTCGGTTTATTTTCGGTTTTTCTGGTTTTACAGAACCGATCTACGAGTTCAGGCAGAAATATTTCGCGTGATAATTGACGAGTTTTCTTGTGTAACTTCACAAAAAAAAAAAAAAAACTAGAAAAAAAAAGCTAACTCTAGTCGGAACAATTAGAAAAAATAAAACTTAGCATCGGAGTTAACAATTATAGCGAAAAGACAAGTGTAAATATCGCACAACCTATCGGGATAAAATAACCGTAATATAAACCAAAAAAAAAGCAAAAATATCTCGAGTATCCGGACAGACGCGTAATAGGGTATCATTGAACACATTTTGATCGTCAACGTTCGCTAAGCGGATAAGACAAAAGAAGAAGAAAATCCGGACAGATTCAATCTGCAAGAAGCCTGCAGTAAACTAGCTTCTACAACTCGAGCTAAACGAAAATAGCATATTGATGTATGGAAAAAGGATGAAATGGCTGAAGGAATGGTGCAAAGAATAAAAAACAAACTGCGTCCGAATTCCTCACTCCTAGATAGTTTTAATCATGCAGCTACTATGATATACCATGTATTCAATGTTGTTGTTTTTGTGTCGCTCCTCTTATAACTTATTGTTCGTAATTCATAAAGAAGATATTGTTTACGCTATCATGATATATATGTATATAGGACTTTTAGAGTGAATGTAGATATGTGAATAGTTTTTCTTTTTTCTTTACACCGATATATTATATATTATACATATATTTAGTAAGACATATATTAATTATGGTTTATATAATTTCGATGTGTATAATAGGTATGTATAAATTTGTAACGTATTCAACCTGAATAAACGATAATAAGAGTGTCGGGCACTCACACAACGGGCATACTTTGAGACCCATAAATTTATTTTAAAATTAAAAAAAAAAAAAAAAAAAAAAAAAAAGGCTCGAGTGAACATTGTAGACAGAAATAAGCAAACAATGGACACACTTGCCTTCGGATTATCGGATATTTTACCAGTAAATTCTCAAGCAGTTTTTATCCCATTGCGCAATAATAATTTTCCGTACATTTTCGGTGTGCGTCAACGAGATCCTCAAAAAGAAGAATGTAATTTTTTTCTGTTACTATTTTGGTGTAATATTTGACCGCTGCAGCATTATTTATATGAATAAAACAGAACTTCGTAATTTCGATTAAAGTACACTAAAAAATGCACATTCACTTTTAACATTTCGAGCGATTTTTTCTTATTAAAAATATCGTTTTTGGCTATTTTTACTTTTCTCTCGACTTTTTTGCAATGAAAAAATTTTCACTTTATCCTCGGCTTATTTCCGGTTGGCTGGCACATTAATTAGTCCATAACTTTCTCAGTACTTTGTGTAACTGCATTTTTTTTCTCTTTGTTGCAAACCAAAAATAATTTTAAGTGATCTACTTAGTTTGGCATACCGAATATCAAATTTTTGAGGTAAAAATCGGAAGATTTATATTGAATTTCTTTTAAGTTTATTCGGAAAATTATAGACCGCTTTGTGTTATAATAAATCAGTGAACACGAATATTTTTTACGAATTTATTTTTTGCACTTAAATATGAAAATTGAAAATTATTCCAAATAATTAACGCGTTAATTTATTATCGTGCTACAGTGATTTACTAATTTTTTTTTTTTTTAAATTTTTGTTTCAAACAAAATCTCGAAAAAAAATAGTTTAAACCATTTCGATTTTTAATTTTTATTTTAAAAATTCGAAATTCAATGTATTCCGAGTTAATTCGATTATTAAAAATGAATTGAAAAAGAATAAGTTCAATTGCACACTCCTTACCGTTAAGAAATTATTAAAATACTGCCATTTTTGGCAGATGTTCTCAACGTTGCTCAATTTTGACGAAGTTGAAATCGTATGTATAACATATATTAGTAGGGGTTTCCTGATCGACATAAATGTAACGAGATACAGGCACGCAAAAGAAGTCTTGTCCGATTTTACACAGTATACCAAATGGTTTCTTCGGTTATAGCATAGTACACTGCTGGACGTAAGTTAAAGATTTCGTTCAACCAACGGAATTTAATTAGCATTTAGCGAAATTTCGTTTCCCCTCCTTTGTCCCCTTCGACTTCCCTGATCACCTCTGTGCCAGCCACCTAGAGTTAAGGTCACTCTTTGCACAGACAAGTTATTGCGCAGTTCCACCATTTAACACCGAAGTGTTAACTAAGAGAGACTATTTCACTATCAGAACATTCTTAGTAAGAAGGTGTTGGGAGGGTTACTTGGTTATTACTTGTTAAGAACATCAGCATGCATGCAAAATGGTTGAAAAATGTTCCAGCAAAAAAAAAGTGTATATAAGTAGCGACCAGCAGCTTGGTTGGTTTTGGTTCATAGAAAATCTGTGTGGATACACATGAGCAAATAAACATCGCTGCGATAGCTCTAAATAGGCTAGTGAGAATGAATTTATATACATATGCATCAAAATTTTATTAAATACACAACATTTAATCACATTTGTAGCTTTAAATAGTTGCGCGTACAGGCATACACAGCAAGCAAGCATACTGATGCACTGGTGCCCCCATCTTGAGCTGATAAGTTATTTTGAAACTTGAGCAGGCGCTTTTCAACGAAAATATTACAAGATAGATATTTTTCGTTAAATACACACTAGACGCCACCTTAAAAGTGTGCATGCATGAACGCGTTAATCACTCTCTTGCTAATAGCAAAAATGTTTCAGTTTGCTTGAATACGTATGAAGTTATCTTTGCAATTTCTATGTTTTATTATGTATATCTTGCTACGGCAACTGGATTAGATACGCTTTTATGTCCCAGTTACTCGTTTTAAATTATGCGGATTAGTCATTCTAAATGATGGTTAGTAAGATGTAGTTATCATTTCATATATACGTATATATGAAACCGAAATATTCACAAATAGCAAAAAGGTTGGCAGATTGTTCAGTTTCGATCATACATCAACCACAAGCTTTATAACCCTCTTTGTCGAACATCGTTGAATTAATTTTATAAACAATGGACGCGATATTTATATAAAATAATTCGCCATATAGTTTAACTTTATGTATGATAATATTTCTGCAAAAATTCCGAAAACGTTAAAATTAGATTTCTCTTTCGCAAATTAGATTAGGTTTCTTTTTTTTGTCACTTTCTAATAGAAAAAAAAAAAAAAAACGTAAAATAATATTAGAATATAGACGTTGTCACCGTTTCTCGTTTTCAGTTTTCCTTATTATCCCCTCATCATTCTTTTATACGTGACCTAAACCATGTTTTCTTCGAAAGCTCGACCCTTGCTGGCCGACGTGTTTCTTTTTTGCTATTCGAAAATTTGTACTATACATATTCTCACTCCTTACAACATTTCCTTCATTCTTTCAATCCCCGTCGGTAATTTCCTTACTTCAATCATCTGTGCTTTTCACCTCCAATCGTCTCCGAATTTAAATTTGAAACATAGTCGTTCAAATGTTTTGGATCTAGTCCGATGGTGTGCTCAAAAAAAGAAAAGCAATCAAATCATTTTTTTTTCAACATCACCTGCATCAAACGATATCCTTCATACATATTCGTTTTTATTGTTTTAATTATTGCATGTCTTTACTCAGCTAAAGAAATCACTTCATCTCAGATCTGCTTCCATTTGAATATACCGATGAGCTAAATTCAAAAAAAAAAAATTGTTTTTTAAACTGCCTTATTGAATGAATTACTTTTCGGTAATTTTGGTAAGTTAATATAGATCCTGTATACGTCATACGCAATGATTTATCTTAAATTAATTTGCTCTGATTTTTTTTTTTTTTTGATTTTTTCGACACCTCTGCATCTTCCAGGATTTTCCATTTTTCGCTACTTATATAACTGGGAGATTGCAGAATTTTGAAATTTGAACAAGGAAAAAAAAAGGTCTACAGTAGTCTAACAAACAGGCTCGTGCCAAAGTTTTCAGGGATATTACGGAAAAATTTTATTTATTTATTCGATAGAGTACACTTCCGAATCAAGCGAAGGCGTGTAAGACAAGGCTGCACTCTATCACCTTTATAACTGGAGGAGGCAATAAAATAGGCAGTTGAAAAATAAATAATTTACCCTACACAGATAGCGTAATGGTAATAGCATCAGTCGGAAAACTAGAGCAAATTATGCTCAAATTAATGACCGAACTCTGAACAAAAACAAATGTAATGGTGATAGGCCGTAAGAAAAATAATAATAAAAAAAAAAAAAAAAATAGGCAAAGAATAGCAGACTTCGTATTATTACCTTTTTTTCTTACCTACCATGGGCGCGCCAGCGGCCTTGACCCAACAACAAGATAATCCAAGAGATAGAACTAAATAGCCAGGCGGTCAGAAATGGAACTTACAAAGGACAACAGCAGCGAAACAACTGAAGGCAATGGGATGGAAAGGATATAGGTAGCGTTAAAGTGAGTAGGATGACCCAGACTTCGTAAATTAATATACCTCGGCTCATTATTAACAAAAACAAAGGAGAATCAGATAAAGAAACAATATTTTTTTTTGTATTTGCCGAAAAATGGTGTCAATTCGGCAGATTTAAAAGATTGTAAGGGAAAGTAGTTAAATATTAGAATTTAATTCATTTGTTCCAAAATAGATCTCTTTTTCTTTCTGCTCCCTCCTTTTCAACAATCAGACGTTGTTGTCGCGGCTTGCCTCAGGGTTCCTGTCTTAATCCTTTTCTTTTTAATATTTATCTCCTTGATATCGCTACTCTTCGCATTCCTTCTTCTTCTCTCCTTTTTGCGGATGATATCCTTATCAACTCCACTTCAGACGTGCTAGCTACAGCTAACGAGGAGATTAATTGTTCTCCATCAGTCCCCTCAGTAGTTCCCTCTCCGGTGCTTTTCTTTTTCTTTCTCTTTCCAAGTCTTCTTCTATTATTTTCTCCCTCCGCCCATATAATCGTGCTCTGGTATTCTAATTAAACGCCTCTCGATCTCTTCATCTAAACTTATTTCTTCCTATCTGTATATCAATGACCACTGGCGCTTCGTTCCTCATAAAATCTCGGTTCTTGCGTACATAGCTCCTCGGGTCTCTAAGTTTTCTCCTTATGTCTTTTCCCGCAGTAAGCTTCCTTACTTTTCTTTTGATTTCAATAGTACATGTCTTCCCATCTCATTCTCCTCTCTTCCTCTCCGTGCTAACTCCACTACTCAGAGCACAGTGGTCAGTGAATATGTCCAAATATTAAATTCTTCATTTCCCCGTCATGTAAAAATTTTCACTGATGGTTCCAAAAATGATTGCAGGGTGGACGGTGCTTTTACGGCCCCTCGCCTAATCACTCGGAATCCTTCAAACTTCCTTCTTTTTGTTCCTCTATTTTTTCTGCTGAAGCAGTCTCCATTCTCCGTGCCGTCTCCTTTATTTCCTCTTCAAGAGGGATCTGTAAATTTCTCATTATTACTGATTATCCATGCTGCAAGCTATCTCTTCTTCTCCTTCCCACTCGACTAATGATAACATTTTTTTTGTGTTCGTGCCTCTATCTCCAACTTGCGCTTAGCACGTTCTATCCTTATTTACTTTTTATGGGTTACTGGCCACTATGGCATTGAGGGCAACGAAGCGGCTGACTTTCTAGCTCGCTCGGCGTCTCTCAATGGTCCATTCCTTCCGCATTTTCCTGCCTCAGACATCCTTTTCCTCTCCGCAAGTCTCCATACCAGACTATGGGTTGACATCTACCCTTCCTTTTTTGCCAATCGCTCCTCCTTCTAGCTCCTCCTACAGGCTACTCCCAATTTACAGCCTTGGTACCAATTTCTTCCCTTTTCTCGGAGCTTGGCTATTGTTTCTTTAATCAGACTGAGACTTGGTCATTCTCTCCTTCTCTCTTTCACCTTCTCCCTTTTCCCCGCTCCACTCTACTGATCCTCCCTGTATATGCGACCCCAACCGTATCCTTTTTGAATTCCCTGCTCTTTTTCCTGAGTGCTCTCATCTATACACCGAACTTTTGGCGTTGGATCTTCCTACCCCTTTCAATGCTTCCTTTATCCTTTCCTTCCCATCTCCAGCCGTTATTCCCCTCCTTCTTTCCTTTATACTTTCTATCTCCGATCGCTTCACAATCTGAGTAGGTGATCTAAGTCCATGTAGTTGGGTCAGTGTTTCAATACCGAGCCCATTTAAAAAAAAAAAAAAAAGAATTTAATTTGATTGGATTACCGGGGAAATAAAGGAAGCAAGAGCAACGGGGCAGGAAATGCGGAATGCGAGAATATGAAAGAAAAACCGTACGCCGCGGGTGTTTCTAATTTCAACAGTTCGGAGTAAAAATATAAACGCTCAGGTTAAAGGGAAGAACATTCAAATAGGATATGATTTTGAGGTCATATACCAATAACGGACAGACAGGAGATTAGAGCGAATCTATCATGTAAGATGACAAATAGCAGAAATCATTGAGCGACAAAGAGATGGAAAATTATCGGACACCAACGACGATTGCAAAATGAAGGTGTTGCAACGAGGCGGCATTAAAGGAAAATGAAGGATAACTATCAGACTTCATAATTTCCAATGACAAGTAGAAGAGATGGAGAGTAAGAGTTGAAAACTTTTCAATAAATCGGTACCATTTTGTACTGCGGTTCAAGAGAATCGACTAATTCGTTCTAGCAATACCAAAGTGACCGATTTGAATGGCATATTTAGAAGGGAGATCATAAGATCGAGCTTTTTTGGATAATTACATAAGAAAGAAAGAGAAGAGGAGCAGATAGATAAGAGAGAACTTTTAGAGTGAAATATTACATTAAGTATTTGCGATAATGCACGAAATGCTACACCGTTAAAGATAGAAAAAATCTGGAATGATAAAACAGGTACGAGAATAAAAACAAACCGATATTTCCAATTTCCATATATGTACCAATGAGATATAAACAATTTTGAAATGTTGACCTATTGAGGAATACTGAGAATATCCGTCAATTAGAAATCAACTAAACATCAACAATACGTTGTCATATTTGAATTTTTCAGTCGCATAATGCACAATAACTTATAAATCAAGATAATGCAGGGTGCAACGATGCCACAGTCGGCGGATTGATCAAATTCGACAAATCACTGCATGCAGTATGCACAAAGCAATACAGTTAAAGTCGGGTCGAATAGAAGAAAAGTTACTCATGCATAATGACACTATACGACAGTATATCGAGAAATAGAAGAAGACGATAGCGCAGAGTGCCTAGAGAAATATAATGTTCTAAATCGTTGACGTTAATAATTCTATTTTAAATAGTACATCTCTTTATTCGGATCCTTAAATGATGTGTGTTCAAAAATTCTAGGCTCGCACTTAAATATTTAACGCAATCATTTGAACTCATATAAAGCAATACGCTCCTTTTTATAATACTACTTTACATAAAACGTACTAACTCGGTAAATTTTTTTTTAGATATTCTGTAATAAAATAAATGAATAAAATTCGTATATTACTAAAAAGTATTACGAGTCGCGGGTTGTCCGCTGAACCGTTGTGAAAATCGCTACTTAATATTTTCAGATTTTTGAATTTTTTTTTAACCTTCTTTCAACGGATATCTCAATACTGTAACATGTAGTTACGTTTGTAGCGAAATAACGATTTACCCGCGCACGTTCCTGCGCCTTCTTGCGAACTCACCGATGAGATATAAGGTTGTAGATAAAACTAAAACTACAGCATATTGCCCTCTGCGTAATAGGTAAGCCGCATGGAGCGACATCATTGGTATCCAATTTAATGGGTGGAATTTAGAGTTATATATATCGTTTTAGGAATTTCCGAATATATTTACACTTACGGAACTACATGGCAGAAGGTTTATTGTTAATAAAATGTATTCAAAAATTTTTAGCAAAAGAGTGGAGGGAGTTGATACATTTTTTAAGGAAAACTACTCTAATGGTTTTTATGTATAAAAATGAATCAATTATTAGCATTTCTATTGAATTGTTGTTAATATAATTAATTTTAAAATGATTTTAAAATAACTTTTATATTAACTGCGATTTCTGAATAAACAATTAACTTTTTTTATTTATTTACTTTACAAAGTATTATGGTGTTGAACATTACAATTATATATATATATATATATATATATATATACATATTCGAAATAAGTATGAAACTGTTTTTGCAAACCTGTTTTGTGTAACCTACTCGTAAATGTAAATTAACCGAATCGTGGGGCAAAACGACTGAAGGTAAATTCTCGACGTAACCTGATAACCCTACTCAACTAGTCTGGCAAGCAACAGCTTTAGACCATTAATAGATTAAAAAATAGAAGGCAAAAGCTTCACTTTCTAATTAACGCGAAGAAATGATAAAAAACGTACATAAACCGAATAGCGTTAATTGTAAGAGAAAAAAGCAGTTCGTAACAGATAAATTCACGTGTAATTTCATTAGCGCGTTTTCAACCTAGGACAACAAAAACGCTTGTCCACTGCTTGCGTTTTTGCTAGGCATAAAAACTTGGCTAGTGTACGTAACGAACTGTGTACTTTCATCAGTTTTTTTTGTATCGTGTTTAGTAGGCGCTCGTGAACTTATTGGGGAACAAGAAGAATTGTCAACGGCAGGAGTGCTCGGTTTCAAAAAAAAATAAAAGTCTATACCTTCGGCACCAGCATCGTAAAAGCGTTATTCACCGGCTCTCTCCTTCATCCGTAATAGAGCTAAATTGTTCAAAAAATTTTCCCACGGTTTCGTTTCGGCATTTTCGCTATTGGCCCGAAAAATGCTTCGTCATTTGTTTACAAACGTTCAAATGCAAAAAGAGCCGACACAGAGCCCATCTCCCGGGTACTTTTAGTTGCTTTTTATAAAGAGCATTCTGTTTCTTTACGTT
The DNA here is from genome assembly GCA_039619475.1 of Icerya purchasi. Taxonomy (NCBI): domain Eukaryota; kingdom Metazoa; phylum Arthropoda; class Insecta; order Hemiptera; family Monophlebidae; genus Icerya; species Icerya purchasi. The sequence continues at coordinate 289,651,830 of CM077115.1, read as the reverse complement.
GTCACCTGCAACAAATGACTTACTTGTCTGCAAATAAAAGTATAATAGCTTGCTGGTTGATTTATTTTTCTATTCTTTTCTGCTATTATTTTATTTATTTAAGACTACTTAGCGTGTGAAAAACTGAAATAATTCTTTTGAACGGTTATTAATTTCTGCACTTTTTCCTGAAAAGGGTTCGAATATGAATACATTATGATCTTTAGGCGGAGATTAAAATGGTCCGCACAGCTTGATTTCAAAAATTAAACGTATCGTTTTGAATGCGATCAAATTTCTAATCGTTTTCTTTGATCCGTCTAATATTTTGTTCTCATATATTTCTCTGTAAAATGCTAACGATGGCATGTTGTTAATATTCTTTATTTTACTTATTACGCACTATTATGCGCTTGCTAAAATTCGAATTTCGATCTGTTGCCGATTTCTAATATTTTCAATTTCGACGAAATAATAGTAGTAAGATACTAACTAAAAGGATGGGTTTATTGAAGTCCAACGGCGACGAGTAAAAAGTTATCAAAATAAATAATCGCTAATAATCACATGGAAAGGTAATGGCAAACATAACATCTCACACACATGTGGAAATCAATGCATAGATATGCACACATTTGGGACTCCGCGTTTGTCAGTCAACCATTCGAAATATCAGAATGCAGTCTTTTAGTCATATTCGTACTAGAATTGCTATGAAAATTGTAATTAGGCAAACAATTTACGGTAGACACCATGTTTAAAAAATTAATCTTTAAAGGTTAATCATAAAACCTTAACGTTTTGGAAAGCTTACCACTTACCATCATCAGACCTCTATCTGTACTAGGTTAACTGTAATGCAACAGATCACAGAGACACTGAAATCCAGAATTTATCGTTTCCGCTTCGTTCCTTTTAAATATAATAGTTTTCGCTGTTCGCCTTGTAAAATTTATTTAATTATTAATATTTGATTAAAAATAAATAAGTACGTAAATTCAACGTATGTGGTAAGTTTTGATTTTAAGCACAAATTCTTCGGAAAAAAAGAACAAAAAAAACTATTATGTTAATTTTATGTTAAAAGGCATTCTAATATGAGAGTTGTGCTTTTACTTTTTTTTAAATTCATTAATACATAGGGGCTGGACAATTTTATTTATGCTTCTAACAAACAGCGTTTTATAATAATGACTTTATCAGGAGGTCTGTAAAGTTTATGGGGGGTACTTTCGTCGTTATAATTAATTACTTTTAAACCGTTACCACTCCGTGAAGGTACTCAAACATCTTTTTACTGATAAATGAAGTATAAGAAAGATCTCTTAATACCGTTGATCTTTCCCCTTGCATGATGAATATCTCGTATTTCAGTTCCTTCATGATTTGCCCCAAGTAAAGTCACTTCCTTTTCTAATAAAGCACCTCTCAGGTTATTGTTGTTTTGTTCTTCCAATTTCGGCATTGGTGACCTTAAGAGTCCATGGTATCTTCGGCGTAGTATACACATAACTCAAAGGCTTCTAGGTGTTTTTTTTTCTTTTTTTAAGTTAATTAAAGAGAAGTGTCATTTTCTTATAATTAAAATTCGAATTAAACACGAAAATTATATATATATTTAAAGCTTAACACTGTTTACTTTGATACGAAACAATCAATCCTTACATAATTATATTCTAATGTTATGAGTTAATTAATTGTTTTAAAATTTTATTATCGAAAAATGTGCAGGGTTAATTTTTAAAGTAACGAACTTTCTGAAGAACAACAAAAATTTAGTGTCGCAATTACACACGATCATCATATTCATTTTTACATGTAAACTGATATAGTGAAGATTTCTTTGCACCTGACTAACATGTCGCTATGTAAACAACAAAAATCGTATTTTCTACAATATTAAGCGATATATAATATTAATTTTAATGCAACAGATTTAGGAATTATTGGTTCGTTTGAGCCAGCGTAAAATACATTTCAATTTAAATTATGTATGATTTTTTTGTGCACTGTTTTTTTTTGTTTTTTTTTTCTTATACGCAAGAATGAAATCATTATTCGGCGCTTTATTTTTAAAGAATTTTTTTTTTATTTTACGCTAGGATTATTTACTTTCATTGGCTTCGGATTTTATCATCTTTTCAATATCAATGTTTTTAAATACCTTACAAGTAACCAGCGTGCATTTTTGATCTTATTTAAACCCGCGGATATTTATTTCCATCCGATATTTCTAATAATGTGTGCTGTATATCAAATGACTCTTTTTGTTCTTTACGGTGCTTATAAGAACACTTACGCACAATCTGAATTTTTCAAAACGTATCACACCTGACAAGTACGAAGCAAAGGGTATTTCTTTGTGATTCCTGGGAAAAACAAAGTTGTCATAAGAATAGTAGCGAAGTATGTTGAGGCAAGAAGTGGTTATGTCGTACGTTTGCGTGTAAGGTCTTGCGCGTCATATAGACTGCAGTAGAAAATATGCGAACATATCCTTAAACCGCACTTATCTGCGGGTGGCAAATGGGAAAATAAAACTAAAAGAGAATGGAAATTATATCTGAGAGGAGCGCGGCGGCTATTTTTTGAAACCGATAAAAATAAAAGTTAGCTCGGATTTCTTTTGAATACTTACACACTTTGGAATCTTTAAAATGACTTTTCCGAATATTTACAGCATATTTTATATGGAGCAGTGTGTTTCGCAGTAGCGATGGCGATTGCACATGCAGAAGAGGATGGTACGCAATCGTGGCAGCAGGGGGGGTGGCGGTGACGTGAGACTGACGTCGTCAGCGCAGCAATGCGCGTGCGAATATACCGTTAGTACGCTTCCATAGTGGGTGAAGTTTTTGGCGCACTCGGGTCGATAATGTTGGAAAAATTTTCGGAAGTGGAAAATAATTACTTAGCTTAATTTTTGATATTTACGGCCGGAATTTTCGAAAAATCGCAAAGTTTCAGGTAGCTCAGAAAAAATTATGATAGATGGCCAGAAATTTAGGCTGTGAGGGGGCAAGGACTTTGTGCTAGTGCTGTGTGAAAAGTATGTTGTGCATATCTTATACGGGTATATTTTGAAATAACGACGAAAAACATCCTAGGTTTCACGTTAGTGTCATGTACAGCATAGCGGCACAAACCGGGTTTTCTTGGTAGCGATGGTATGGTTGTGGGCTTTGTTAATAATTTCTGGAAAAGATATTCAGAAATTCTCCCGTACCCATGGTGCGGCGAAGCGATGTCGTGACTGAACATCGGGGGGCACAGGGCTACGTGTTACCAGTACCATAGAACGGTATAAGTAATGTGTATTTTACGCACGAATGGCCTTGAACGTACATGTCCCATGCGGACAAAAGTATTACAATGAGGCAATCGAGAGATAATCATATAATCGTTTATTAATTGAAAAGTTATATTTGTAGAGTAGTATTAAAAATAATTTATCGACCAGAGATTTAAAAATTTTGCATTAATGTAAAAAGTATGTGCTGATAAAGGTGGCTGTTGAGTGACTGGATAGAAAATAATTCTAATAAAAGTAATTAACAGATATATTATTGATACAAAGATGTATAATTAAAAAATTAAATATAACCTGCAGCTCTGACGCGCGTGTATGTTTATGGCTAGTGCACATTCGCAACTGCGGAGGTAACGCTTGCATGCACAATAACGGATTTCCGCAGTGCCTGTGGCTGTGGTGTATTCGAAAAAAATTAATAAAACACATTATAATCGATACGAAAACAGGAGGCAACGGCGTCAGCAGCGCGTGATTAGGGGAGGCTCGGATGCTGGAGTGACATACTATCGACTTTGGCAATGCGCGTGCTCATGTACAGGTAGCAAAATTTTACAGCAGACGGGGTGATCGGCAGACTTGGAGTACATAAAAAAAATTATATGAAAGATCATAAAAAATGTTTAGAAGCAGAAATGTATATCTAAGCTAATTCTTTAACGCGTAGTTTTGAAGTTTCGGAAGCTTCAGTGATGGGAGGAAAAATAGGATTAAGTTTCAGGCTTTGATTATGAATTTTTGGTTAATTTTGCGAAAATATGATCAGATAGCAGACCAGCCTGACGAACAAAGGTTGGTTGGCGTCTCCTTCTTCTCAAGCCGACGTTTAGATTACTAGTCCACTGAGTTCTGGACTTGGAGAATTTTGGGCTGTTAATGGAAATAAAATTTTGAATATTTCGCTGAATTCTGTGGAACGCGGGATGTCTTTAGATCGGAGTCAATTTTAGGATTCTAGAAGAAAATTGGGGTTAGCCTCTGAACCGTGCTATAGAAAAAAAAAGTTAGATTTCGGCTCACGGATTGAGTACTTAGGTTAGTTTTCATCACTGGAATAGGGTTTAGGGGTGAGATTCAGAGTCTCTAACTGTAACCTTTTCCGGCTACCTCCGTTATTAGCTATTGAAATGTTACGAGAAATCGAATAATAGATCATCCGTAAAGAAAATGAGGTAAACCTTAAAGAGCGTTGTAGCGAAATTAAGGTTGTAAATGTTCAACACAGTAGCACTAATGCAAGAACCCTGAAGAAGACTTTGAAATATTTTTCTAGAAACAGTGAATTAAGGATTAATGAATACTCGTAACCAGGTTAAAATAACAGAAGTAAAGTTGGGAAAAATGTTAACTGGGAGCATCTTGATTTGGAAAGTTGTAAGATTTAAAACGTCAACGAAAAAATTGGTTGCCTGTAAAGTCGGTATACGGGCGAAATTTTTACATGACAACGACTTTGAGTGGTAAAATAATTTTAATGTGAATATTCATTCGTATAGTAGGAAGAAGGATGAAATAATAGTAACAATTTAAAACATTTATTTATACAAAGAATTATATTTAAAACATTAATTTATACAAAGAATCTCGCACTGAATTTCATATTAACAAAATTTTATTTTTACCTTTACACATACATACGTATTTGTATACAAATATACATACAATAACTTGCAATACATTTGCGTACAATGAAACAGCGTTTACTACAACTTAACTTGTTCCTATCTGAGTGATTTTGTTGAGGATAGGGCGATGATAGGAGAAATATGAAATGAAAGGAAGTGTTTCTGCTGTAATGTGCCTAGAAAATGTCAAGTCAATGGTTGTTCCTTTTAACGTAGTAGACTTAGACATATCTGATACGCAATCAAGATTAAACGTATCTTTAATGAATTTGAGAAACTTGTCATCAGACTTCACGTTTTGGTTGAAGTCACCGCATAGAAGAATCGGCATATTAGGATCAACTTGCAGGAACGGTGGCACGTACTGGCTGTTATGCACGTATGGAAGAAGTGCCTGGTGTAGCAACATTCCGATGTCTTGTACACTTGATCCTGGATGAATATAAACAGCACCGAGCACAAATTTGAAGGTAGTATCAGCGGTAAAGCAAGTAACTTCAGCCAAGCACAAGTCACCGCTGGTTTTGATAACTCGAGCAGTGTCTGTGACCGCAACATCGATCACTTTTGCTGTTGATATTGATGATAACCTACGATAGATCGCTACTCCACCTGCTGCGTTGGTGTCTGAGTTTGTTCGATTATTCTTCCTTGATATGCACTCATAATTCTAAATAAAATTTTGTTAATATGAAATTCAGTGCGAGATTCTTTGTATAAATTAATGTTTTAAATATAATTCTTTGTATAAATAAATGTTTTAAATTGTTACTATTATTTCATCCTTCTTCCTACTATACGAATGAATATTCACATTAAAATTATTTTACCACTCAAAGTCGTTGTCACGTAAAACGTTCGCCCGTATACCGACTTTACAGGCAACCAATTTTTTTCTCATATTTTTAAATGTTTTCAAATACAGTGTAAACTCTTTATAACATCATTCTTTATAACGATAAACTGTCTATAACATAGAAAAGATCACAATTGATCTTTGAATTTGTAAATCGCGCGCTTACTACCTTGCGCAGTGATTGGTCGTCTCGGTTTGAATGTTTGAAAGTTTCGATTTGACAGGTTGGAGGTTAAACATTGTTATTTCAATTTTTTACATAGCAAGTCGCGCTCATTTTTTCAAGTTAAACAAATTATTATTGGTTGAGAAACGATTTATACTACTTTCTTTTTTGATTGAAAAGTACCACAACATTGTGATTACTACAACATAACCTATTCACTTATGTCTTAGTCATTTATTTCATCATGTTATATTATCAGTCTGAAATTATTTACCTTTGCTGTTTGAATTGTTGCGATGGACGAAACTACCTTCACATTATCACTACACATTCGTTTTACAATTAACTGGCAACGTGTAAACTTGTATGCAGGGTGTAAACTTGTATGCAGGCGCCTAAGCGAAATAGAAGCGCAAGACATGAACCGGTGTGTATGCCTATCTCTCTCGCTCTGTCTCTCTCGCTCTTAGGCGGGCTAACTGTGCTCGAGTGGAAGGGACGCGTGCCTTTCACTTTTTATGTCTGTCTCTCTCCCTCTTAGGCGGGCTAACCATGCCCGAGTGGAAGGGACGCGTGCCTCTCAGTCGCTCTCATTGTGAGCGCATAACGTGAGCGGAGCGTAACGCAGTTTCTTCAAGTGTCACCCGGCAAACCAATTTATAAGACGTTGTCACGTCAAAAACATCATTAAATTTGTGTTCAATGAACACCTTACAGTACCGGATAGAAGATAGCATTTGTGTTCAATGAACACCTTACAGTACCGGATAGAAGATAGCATTTGTGTTCAATGAACACCTTACAGTACCGGATAGAAGATAGCTGCATCACCTCAAATCATGGTCGGATATTTACATTACCTCCTTTTCTAATCCTCATTCTTTTTACAAACAACCAGCCCCACAGTTAGCCTACTAGTGGAAACGGGCTTATTCTAACTCAGCGATCGGAGAAATCTACTTTCACTGAAGTACTTTTTTAAAATCTGGCATCTTTCTTCATAATTCGGTCTACGGTAAAATTATAAATTCAACAACTTATACCTCGCTTTATAAATCAAGAGTACGTTCACCAAGACCACTAGCAGTGCACTGCAGATTGCTCTGCAGCAAATTTGATATCGAAATTCGGGGCTTTACTCATGAAAGACAACATGTGAACAATATGTGAAATGAGCATTAAAAAACATAGCTGCTAAATTATATGAAATACCATAAAGTTATCGTGGCAGTCCGAGTGGGAACAGCGTTTTAACGGAAACAAACTGTATACAATAAAACCGATCCTTTCCGAATGGCATACATGTTACCGCCGAAGTCGCCGGAAAGAAGTTATATTGGCACGCTTAAGAATCGGACACAGTCGGTTAACGCACGCTTATATCTTTGAAAAGGACGAACCACTAATACGTACTGCATGCTCTAGTGTCAGCTATCCATAACCCACATATTGTCCGAATGCGCGAGAATTATACTACATAGCGACAAACATGCTTTGGAAATACAACTTTGGACATTATCTTAAGTGACGATATCAATAATATTAATAATTTATTTTCCCTTTTAAAATTAACAAATCTTTATAATACTTTATAATAATTAGCATATGTAATTACATAAAAGATGCAAATGACCATGCAGTCGAGCATCTTTCAAATAAATAAATAATAAAAAAAACAACTAATAAAGCCTCTTCCTTCATTACGGCCATAGTTTTCCGATTTTCCTGGTTTCAGTCGCTTCATCATTTCCTCCACAGCGCGTTTTCGTTTCAATCATAGTTGTCTTATTGCAACTCTTTTTCATTTTTCTATTGTTTCTTCTCCACTTTGTGCTTTTCATCCCTTGGATCAGGACTGCGTTTGTGATGCGGATCATATTCTTTTTGAATGTTCTCTTCCGGTGCAGGAGCGTTCCCTTCTGTAAGCTCTTACATCTTGAACTGCTTACTCTTTTTTGTGCTTCCTACATACTTTCCTTTCCTTCACCAGATGTTGTTCGAGTTTTAGCAGAGTTTAATTCTTCTATTTCTCCATATATTAAAATCTAATCTATTCAATCCGTAATTCCCGAATGATGGATCAGTGCCCTTGGTTGGAGTTCCCAGAAAAAAAATAAAATAAAATAAAGTGACGCTAGCTGCATTAGAGAAGGGCCGGGGACCAGAATCAGAGCCAAACATATTATAGGGGAAAAAATTGTTGTGCTCGAAACATCCAACTAGACACGCCTATTCAACATGTTCTTGAATAAAATTTTCTTAAGCAAGAATTCAAAGTAGAGATTTGTTCATTTTCCTTTCCTAAATATAAAAATCTCAATTTTCTATCGAATAAATTTAATTTTTTATTTTTCGAAATTTTTAGAAGAACTGGTTTCATTAATTTGTTTTTGTTTGTGAAATATTGCGTACGATTGCATGTCAAGTTAATTCCACTTTAACAGGGAAAAAATCAGAATTGGCATACTACTCTCTATTATTCCTTTTTTCTGTGATAAAGAAATATGTTGTTTGTGAAAACAAAAACAAAAAAACAGAAAAAAAAAAATGACAAAAGTATCAACAGAAGAGTTCTTCAAATTACCCTATAAAACATGTTGGCGTGTTAATAATTTTTCGACTAGCTCTCGGTATTTATCACCTCTTCGGGCAGCAGGAAATAATAAATTACTCATTTATATTATAAAGAAAATAAAATATTTTCGAAGACGTCGTTCTATTTTAAATGTAAAAACTAATATAAACATCGAATGGAACAACTGTGTGAAAACAGATTCGATTATTTTTATTACAGTAGAAGTGCACATTTAAAATCACACCGTTACAATCGTTAACTTTGCACCTTTATATTCACAAATGCTTTTAGTTCTGGTACACCGGCTGTGTTGCATCATAAACACGGATATTGTTTATGTCTGTTAAATTGAAGTTATAATCTACTTTCCAACGACAGATTTAGTTTGCAATAGTGCAATCGGGGACTTGACAAACGTTAGATATCGAACGTCGAACGACTCAACATTAGTGATTAAAATTTCTAAAGAGGATCAACTTTTTTGTACACCTACGTGTCGATAATTTTTTGGAATATTTTGCAAATCCTTTTGAGATATTTGGAAATATCTGTTGAAATACATTCGCGAAATATTTTTTGTCGTCGCATCAAGAACGACCTCGTTTGATTTCGATAAATTTTTCCGCGCTTCAAAATCGAGACTCCATTAGTGAAAGGGAAAGTTACTTGCTCTATGCAGCAAGGGACGACATCACGCCTCATTTGTCAAGGTCCTGTCGGTTTTTTTGAAAAACCTCCGCTCCATAATTTATCAATTTTACGTTCGGGCGCATCAACAAGGAAATTTTGAAAGAAAATTGCGAATTTACGAAGCACAAGTGACTTAAAGAAGTTTCGTTGTTGCATTAAAATTTCTCTTCATTATGAGAGCAGTTAGGAAATTTAAATGGAAGTTAAAAGTAAATAGATAAAGTTATTTTCTTTAACAATGAACTTTTCTATTAAACTTTCTGTTTGTTTACTGTATGCAGGTTTTGTGTGTGTGTAGGTGAGGACGGTGTAACTGTTCTAGCGAGTAGTGTGTAGATGAGGACGGTGGAGCTGTTCTAGCGAGTAGTGTGTAGGTGAGGACGGTGTAGCTGTTGTAGCGAACAGTGTGTAGAAAACAAACATTAAAGGTGCGCGCTGGTCGGATAAATTCGGCTTGGAAGGGCCAGAGAGAAGGCAACAACAAATTCTTCGACAAGGATACTGCAGACTCCTGACAATGCGATAAGCCGACCGTGTCGCAGCAGAGATGAGCTTTTCTATTGTTCCTCTCGATTCTCAATTAATTCCAAGCAAACCAGCGGATAAACTTTAGCATTGCTCCATCTTTTCGGCCCGAGGCCCGCTCCAGTTGTCATCGTAAATGATTAATCGAGTACCACATTGCACTGTCAATATACATGCACACATTTGTCTGCTTCGTCTACATTAGAATGCCGATAAAACTGCTTTATTTTATTCCTACATCATCTATTATTATTATTATTATTATTATTATTATTATTATTGTTATTATCATTATTATTATTATTATTATTATTATTATTATTAGTTTATATATTCTGTGGAACAATGTTGAATGTAGCAGTGTTAAAGTCTATTATAGTCTCTAACTCTATTTATATAAGTATTATTATCGTTATTACGCTTGCTACAACGTCTGCGATGTTATTTCAGTGACCGTTTATTTCAGCTTTTGCTGATGAAATTTTCAGTGTGATCTTTGCAAAAGCCGAACACTGTTCTGCACATTTGTCGTACAGCTGTACGCGTGGCTTTCAATATTTACTTAGTGTTAACTGCGCATTAAGCTTCGTCTAATACGTTTTACTTTGAAATGTGTACATACACATGCGCTAGCCTTTTCACTGTGTCGCTAATCTCATCCACAAAGTTCTCTCCATTAATACGTCATTTTCTATTAACGTCTCTACAGTTTCTATAATGCCTTAATCCGAATGGAATGGCGACACCCCTTTTTTCAAAATTTTTCTCGATATGCTACTTTCCCCTCTACCGATTTATTTTCAACGCGTGCCACATTTACTACCGCTAGTACACATTACGGCAGAAACAAAATTTTTTTCCCTCAACTTCCAGGAAAATTAAATTTTCCTAATACTTAAATCCTTCATTCGATCGAATGCGAGCTCTTTTCTTCATTAATTGCGCGCTAATAAATGAATTTCCACCGACTTATACTCCGAATTTTAGATTATTAGTTCCATTAATCACCACCACGTGTAATTATTATTGATTTCTCTTAGTCCTACTACTTAAAGTAGTTCTCGTATCTTTACCGGCTCCATTTTTTCACTATTTTTAAATTTTTATAGTAAAATTTCGATTAACTCTGTAATTACTGTTGCGCACTAGAATAATTGGAAAAAGTTTTGAAATCGGTAAACAAAATAAAACATCAGCCATAACTGCGACCCTATTCATGTGCTTCCTGATTTCCACAACTACTATAGTCCGTTCAATGAAAATGTGCCGATGGAAAAAGTCGATATAAATCGATATTTATGATCCACTTACGGGGGGGCCACCGTTAGTGGAAAAAAAAGTATCGATCGACTTTTTCCATCTGCACATTTTCGTTGAACGGACTATAGTTAAATAAACAATTATAAACCAGCCCCCGTTTATTTCAAGTAATAGGTAATGTATTTTATATATTATTTTATATGTACATATATTGACAGAGTCCAATAACACATAGTTGTACAACTTTCAGGTAATGGGAAATCTGTGGTTAAAAATGTTTAAAATGTTCTTTAGTTTTAAAAAATGTACAAACACATGTGTATGAAAATGTTTTCCCTTTAATATTCATCACGATCATGAGAATAGAGCACTCCATGTCACCAGTTCCTCGTTTAATCCATCTGTATCGATCTTGAACGTTATTCGTCCCCTTCACAGCGGTTAGTTTTTCTCAGTCATTGAGCCATTCAGTGATCGCTCGTCTGTGATGCTTCATAGTCCACTGTACTCTTTTATTCCATGTGTCATCCATTCTTCTAGACATAAGCTTGACCCAGTTCTATTCCAGTTGTGATGCGCGTTGTAATATATTTTTCCTATTAGTCTGTTATCTTATCCACCTGTTGCTCTTCCTATTTGATAACTTAATGTTCAATAATAATTTTTCAAGGGCTTTTTGCGTCACTGTGAGTCTCCTAACAACCTATTTGGTAAGACACACTCAGTTTGCGCTCCATATTGGTGGGATGCATTCTATTCGTAAACTGTTTTCCAGCGTGTTGGGTATATTTTTATTTTAGAGTACATTCAAAAGATACCATAAAGGCTGTTTTCTTTTCGCATTGCTTTTTTATCTGCGATAATTACCCGACCCCAGTAATCAGTTCTAATATTTTTTATTCTTGTTTTTATTAATGTCTGTTATCGAACCTACTGCAGTAAAACACTTATAAGGGCAGGTTGCCCCATGTTTTGTAATCATTGGCTTTACTGCAAATCAGCATAATATCATCAGTGAAATACAAGCGACTAATTTTTTTGAACATTTTTTTTGTATAAATAGTTTCGGAGGTATTGTGTTCTTTTGTAGTGGCATTTTTGTGTTTAACTTACATTATGACGCATTGTAAACAATCTTTATGGAATTTCTGTACTCGGTCACCTATACCTTGTTCTTTGAGGCTTTAATACTACCCGTATTTCAACTAAATAAAATGCTTTTTGGTAATCTATACATGCCATGTATAACTGAAAATTATAGTCGTACTAAAACCGGCTTTAAAGCCCGCTTATTCTCGCGACTCTGGGGGTCACCTATTCGTTTCATCAACCGATTTCTATATAATTTTTTTGTAATATAGAGTGGTGTCACACTTTTTTACGAATCAGGGTTACTTGCGAATCGCACCGTAAATATCGGATGGAATTTTCTATCTTCTTCTTCTTCATCCGCCGTCTCCGTTATGAAGGTTGGCGATCAACACGGCAATGTCTTTTCTAGACATGGCAGATCCGAACATTTCAATGGGTGAACAGCGGAACCAACGATGAAAATCATTTGTCCACGAATTTTGTGGGCGCCCTTTTGATCTTTTCCCCAAAAGCTTTCCTTCCATAATGAGACGTAAAATCTCATATTTTTGGCCTCTCATGATGTGGCCTAGATAACGTAGTTTACTTTCCTTAATCAAATGTAATAATTCCGGGCGTTTATTGATTCTTTTGAGGACTTCTTTATTAGTTACTTTTAAGATCCACGGAATTTTCAGCATACGCCTATACGAATATAATTCAAAGGCCTGTATACTTCTTTCTGATAAAGCATCTAACGTCCAACTCTCGTTGCCATACAGTAAGACCGAGAAAACGTAGCAGCGCAGAATTCTAATTCGTAATCCAAGATTTAATTCCCTTCTGCTGAGCAGGTTCTTCATTTTTATGAGCACTGCTCTCGATTGCTCTATTCGCGATCGGATTTCTTTCTTACAGCTACAGCTGTCATCGAGAAAGGTACCTAGGTATCTAATTGATTTGACCTGTTCTAGTTTTGTCCCATCTGCTTCTATTACGCATTGCACAGGCTTCTTAGAGAACACTATTACATTTGTTTTAGAGCTGTTGATGGTGAGCCCATAAGCTTTGCTATAGTCTATCAGTTTGTTCATTATTTTTTGCAATTCCTCCTGACTATCAGCTATAATGAGACAGTCATCTGCGTATCGAATATTATTAATTGTGACTCCATTTACCTTGATCAACCCGTCATTCTCATGAAGCGCTTCTCTGAATATTGCTTCGGCGTATAAATTGAAAAGCAGAAGAGACAGTACACATCCCTGTCGAACTCCTTTTTTAATTTCTATATCCTCCGATGTTACGCTTTCGATTCGTATCTCAGCCGTTTGCTTCCAGTACAGCTGACTTATTATGCGCAAGTCCTTCCTGTCTATAGGGATACCCTCTAAAATTTCCATCAATTTTCCATGTTGCACACAATCGAAATCTTTATGGTAATCTATGGCGCACGCGTATACATTAATATTCATATCCCGACAGCGCTGTGTGAGCATACGGACGGTGAATAGGGCTTCACGGGTGCCCATGCCATTTTTGAAACCGAATTGTGTATTTCCCACTTGCTCTTCGCACCGTCTATATATTCTTGTATGTATTATTCTTAGAAATATTTTTAGAGCGTGCGGCATCAGACTAATCATACGGTAATCATCACATTTTACGGATTTTGTTTGCTTTGGAATTGCAATAAAGGTCGATTTTAACCATTTGGTCGGTATTTTTCCTGTATCGTATATTTTATTAAATGCTTCGGTCATTTTGCGTATACCTGTGTCACTATGGTCAGCTAAAAATTTGATCACCTCTGCGTGCATTTGATCTGGACCGACCGCTTTGCCACTCTTCTGTCGTTTAATTGCATGTGTAACTTCTTCCTTTGTTATAAATGATCCAGTATCGCTGTGATCTGGGTAATTATCATGCGGCTTGATTGCTCTATTATCGTTAAAGAGTTGACCAATATAAGCCTTCCATATTTGGAGTTTTTCATTTACCCCGATCACCATGTTCCCGACGTCATCAAGGAGAAGATTTGTACCGGCCTTCCTGTATATGCCAGCTGTTTCTTTCACATTTTTATGTAGATTTAGCAGATCGTGTTTTTCTTGAAAGCTTTCAATCTCATCACATTTCACTTCCCAGTATTTTTCTTTAGCCTGTCTGCAAAGTTTCCTGATAGTCTTATTTATCTTGTTGTATTCAGCCGGTCTACTCTTTGCATTTCTTCTTTCCTCCATTAGATTAATAATCTCGTCTGTCATTCATTTTTGCTTTTTTATATTACTGACGACACCTATATGGTTTTCTTGAACGTCAACGATAATGTCACGGAGTTTACTCCATGTAGGCTGCTCTAGATCTGATCTTTCTTTATTCAGTTTTAAATTTCTATCAAGAATTCGTTAAATAAATCTTTTAGCTAATTCGGTAGTTCCTCGTTTCCTTCTTTAACCATTTCTGTCGTTACACCATCTGATTCGTTAGATTTTTTATTTTTAATTTTCCTTGACGTCCTGGTATGTAATTTCTGTGGTCATAATTTCCACATTAGATTTTTTTTTTTTTAATTTCTGCACTAAATCTTCTCGCTTCTACGTTCACCAGCAGTTTTCTTTTGATTGGTAATAATTTTCTGAATACTTTGGGCCTTTTGTTATGTTCTATTACCTATTTCATTATTTCGGTATTGTCGCATTTCGTTCCTGAATCAATTTCTTAATATCTAATTCAATTCTTTTCATTCGATTCGACTAATTATTTTCATCTGTTTTAATTTTTCTTCTTTCTGTCATTCATTTTTTTGCCTCCTCATTCATTTTACAATTTAGGTTTTTGCTTTTGCTGTGTTAATTTCTCCTAATCCATTTTCGATTGTCTGAAATCCTCCTTCTTTCTGTATCCGCGATTGTAATTCTTCTTCATAACTGTGTTTGTTTTGCATTAATTTATCAGGGTCAGTTAATTTCACTTATTGCACTTTTTTTTCTATTGTAAAAGTCGGGGTGCTATAAGCTAAGTCCGACTTACCTCTTAACATGTTCGTCGCCTACAGATATGCCCCTCAGCTTAACGGGGACACTATGTGATGGTGAGAGTCGGAATCGGACTATAGAGACTGAGGTTGTTCAGCATTATACGTACATATATACATACTCGTATATGAGCCTTTTTCATACTTACTTCCTGGATAATAAAAAAATTTCTATAACGTCAAAATATTTCCTTTTTACATCGCGCTCACGAGACGTTTATTTAATTTTGCGAAGAATGACGGTGTCAATTGAAACCGACTCTTGTATAGGATATTCACATCTGGGAGTCATGATGTTCTTTCATATTGTTTATATGAGATCACTGTCATTATTTGTAAATAATTTTTAAATTATCAGTTATTACTTATTTAAAAGAAGATAAGAATTATATGGTCAATGGTGGCAAATCTCGGTTTTTTCCCTGGAAACTTCTTTACTAAATTAAGAGACCACCTTTTTTGTTTGTTTTTTAACAATTTCAAAAGACAAAAAAGTATATTTATGTAAAAGAAAATTTATATTTAAATTTCAATAAAAATAATAATGCGAAATGAATTTAAAACATAAATAAATAAATAAAAAGGATTATTAAAAAACCATACAGTAAAATGCATACAGCACCTTCGTCTTGTAATAAAAAAAAAATTTAAATCTATCGTTTGGAAGCAAATTAAAATCACATTAAGAAATCTATTTAAGAGTAAAATCAATATGTCTCTGTGTACATTAATCATTTTTTCTAAATTGCCCGTCAAATAATCGCTAGTTCGTTGTAACTGTTTCTATACCGCTTTTCGTTTGCCAGTCAACCGATTTTCGCTGGCGGTATATTGTGTCAAGCCTATTTATCAATTAGGCGTCTGAACGTAATTTCGCTGTGACGAAGTTGCGGTAATATAGGCACAATTTCATAGCGAAAAATGGGCAGTGTGCAACAAAAAGTGACAAAATACCTGGTTCATTAGACGTTTCGATCTGTTTGCCTGTATACGCTGTTGTTTTAAGTGTGTGTATGTTTCTCAAGTCGCTCCGAGTGACTCGCTAACTTGCGAGAAGTATTCGTAACGGTTGGCGAACAAAACACAAAAATCACGCAATCATCAAATCGGAATTCAACTACTGCTGGGCACTAACGGATGACTAGTGTTTTGCACTTGAGAATCTTTCTTTGCATCGACTTCTCTCGGATTCATATAAAAGTTGTCTCTTTAGTCACCTTAATTTCCGCTGCCGGAGAAGTAGTGGCAGATTTCTTTCTTTTTCAATTTGCTTTGGTACTTAGCCACATGACTAGAAGTACCTGAGAATCGAGTAAAAGTAAAGTAAGTCTCATAACCTTCACAGGGTGTTGGGCATTGTGAAGTTAAGGTTCACAATGAACAGAGTCCAACGGCACTAATGAGAGTAGGAGGGCCAGTTCCTTTCTACTTGAGATCCGCCTTTACCTTCCCAGATTTCTCTGGTACCCAATTCAATTTCAGATTAGGTATAGACCTGGGAGTGATTCGGATCTGGAACGAGACAAGTCTCGAGCCCGTGTCCTCTGATTTAGTAGCCAAGCGCCTTAACCACTAGGCTACCGCGCTACATATATATATACATATATATATATATATATATATATATATATTAATTACAAATTCGAAAAAATGTCCCAAAAAAATATCCCAGAAAAATGTCCCAATTTTATGTAACGTTTGTTATATTTTATAGGATTTTTGTTATTGTTATTTAAAAAATGTCACAATTTTATGTAATGAAATATGTAACGAAAAATGTAACGAAAAAATGTCTTAATTTTATATAACGGAAGTTAAATGTTAGAATAGGATTTTTGTGGTTATGTTATTTTTTGTGTGTGTTGATGCCAGTAAGAATTACGTTGTAAATTTTGATCATTTTATACAAAGTATAGAAGAGAAAGAGACAGAAATGAAAGCAAGAAGGGTCAAGGGGCACAGCCCCTTGCGAGGCCAAAATGGCCGAGTTTTATATATACATCCCCCCTGGGGGCACTTCAGTACAACCAGGGACCCTAAGATCAGGGAAACGGGCGCGTCCACAGGCGGCGGATAGTGGAATGACCATCAGATATGATGGTTAGCTGCGAATAAGTTTCGTAAGAAACCAATAAGCAGTCGCGGACCATGAGCAGCTATTGGTGGAAAGTCTCAAGTAGACGATTCCAATAGTGGCAGGACAATGAGTTGCGAGGGCGTGGAGGGGCAATCTGAGAAGCTGCCTGATAAAACTCTACATAAGTCTGTTAACCAACTCATTCTCGGTGCGTGGAGGCCGCCGTATAAGTCTCCGTTGCTACCTTCTCAGTAGCAAGCTGCTGCCTTGCAGTTTGAGTTTTTACACAAAGGCTAGGGTGTCACCCCGAAATAGTGACCACTTCTTTGTCCTTCCTCTTCTTAATTCTTATCTCCAGTCTCTTGTTATTTCCATTCACCCTTAAACCTTTGTCTGGCTCAGTCGTCGCGGAACTCTCCGTGCCACTGATCAAGTTTTGCAAAGCTGCGTAAAGGGAGAATCAACTGCGCTCTGGTTCCTTCATTCTTTTCACTACTACTTAATTTTCTTTTCTTATCCTTCCCCTTGCGCATAAATCCCGTTCTATATTCGATATACTTGCCCTCTCCTTCTTCTTTTCTCCTACTGCACGTGTTACCTTTTCCCTTTATTTCCTTCTTATTCCTTTTCCTTTCTCAAGAGTCCCACGGCGACAAGATAATAGTGGTGGTAGCAGGTTTGGTGAACTGGAAGCTATCAACCGATTACTGCAAACGCTGGAAAGAAAAAAACAGCTCAAAATGTTTCTCATTTGAGCACAGCCATCACTTTTATCTGCAACATTTGTGGAAAGGTCTGCGGTGCCAGGATTGGCTTGATAAGCCATCTAAGGACTCATCAATAAAAGACGGGAATCCATACTCGGAATCGAGGGGATATCATCATCATCATCATATATATATATATTTAAACATGTAAATGAAATATCATTTATGCTAGTTACTTTTATTGCACTTACCTTATTCCGTAAGTAGATTCCATTGAAGGTTGCTGCGATGATCGATAACTTTATTGAAAAAATCAGCCAGCGCTAAATAATAAATAAGAAGATTAAAATTAGAATGGAAATACGTTTCAGTTATTTTAGCAGTTAAATACTAGTAAGAGAGAAGCAGAGCGAGTTTCATTTGGCAAATAAAAAATAATAGGAACCGTTTAACAAAAACCTGTTCATTGATCGGTGTGCGGAAATAAAACGGGTTGTTATTTGCTTTTTGGTTTAATTTCCGTATCCTATTAACTATTTCCGCCCTATTACAATGCACACTAGATTAGAAGATTGACATTTGCAATTTGTTCGTTTTGATTGAACTCGATACTGGCACTGATGTAATCGAATTCTGTTCGGTACAACGACTTTACTTGAATTGTTAAATCCGAGATATGGTAAGAGATCTGTTAAAATGATAACAGCTCAGTAGTACGGATTGAGTCGCGGTATAACATGTTGAAAACGAAATTAATTTAATTATGTGAAAACGGACTGTGCAATCTGCTCACAGCATACCAGCAACTTGGAGTTTTCCCGGCTATCTAGGCTTGGTTTAAAACTTAATCCATTTTTAAAATGTACGGTTAATATATGAAATTAGAGTTATAGGCTCGTCAATCATTTATGTTTTTTTTTAAACAGGCTAATCGAATAAAAAACGATGGATTTAAATCGAATTTTTTTTATATAAAAGAACTAATAAGAATAAATAGATATGGATGAAGGCGAGACGTAAAAAACTTAATAATGAGTCTCAGAAGCTCTTGACAAGTGCGAATAGAAAATAAATCGTTCAAGTATTTAAAGAAAATGTGATATTAAGATCACAAATAATTGTATCGCTCATTAGAAAACTCGACGCCTTAAGCGGAACAAACCTCAAGATCTACTCTTGTGAAAAATACGTATATGTAAGGAAGCTTTGACCACTGCGTTACTTGCTCCACACTCGTTTGTATCATTTAACAAGATGCGTTTTGCTTCAGGTGTGATAATCATGTTCTCCTTCTCTCCCCTGGTTTAAAGTCTCTGCCGCCCTCATCATCTATTAATGAATATAATCAGTTAGTAACATCTATTTTCCCTGACCACATACTCATTTATACTGATGATTCTAAAATGGCTCACGGCGTGGATGCATCAGTTTTCATTCCCGCGCTTAACCGCTCAAATGTATTTAAATTAGCATCATTCTGCTCTATTTACTACGCGGAGTCGTTCGCAATTCTATGTGCCATTGAATTTACTAGCTCTGTTCCTGACCACAAAAATTTTCTTTTGGTATCTGACTCTAGAAGCGTTCTTAATTGTATTTCCTCTACTTATATTCATTCTTCTTCAAATTCAATCATCCCACATATTCGATCCTTAATTTCTCGCTCACGTTCATTGCATATAAGCTTCCTGTGGGTCCTCAGTCACGCTGAGATTGATGGAAATGAGAAAGCTGACTATTTGGTTTCCGGGCGTCTTGTCCAACGATTTCCCTCCTCCGAATTGCTAAGAGTAGCAAAAAAAAAAAAATCAATTTGAAAATTGGAAATCTTTGTATGGTCCTCCCTTTACAAATCCGCGGTCCTTATATCTGCCTATTTAACCGTCTCCACCCTCATAACCTTGGTTCCTAGATTTTCCACACTTTCGTCGTTCTACTATATCCTCTCTTTGTCGCCTTCGCTTTGGTCACAGCTGTCTTTCTGTTTCCCTTTATCGGTTTGCTATTATTTCCCTTCCTCTCTGTCTTTTATGCGTAGATAACACATTCGACTGTGACGCTGATCACGTTTTCTTCGAGTGCGTATCTTTGTCCTTTGAAAGATTTGTTCTATACTCAGATTTACTATTCCTTGATATCCCCACGCCCTTTATTCTCGCCTTTCCCTTAATGTCAGTTGTTCCTGCATTTTTGTCTTTAATCCACGACCGTATAAACTATTTAAGTAAGTCCTTCATCCTCTTTTTATCTTAATATTCTGATTCATCTACCGCCTTTACCTGGTGCACTGTTTTTTTTGGATGGTGGCTATAGTGGTTTCTAGGTCAAGGTGGTGTGCATCTTCCTGGGTCAGTATGAACTCTGCGCTATCTTTTAGCGATCATACTGGTTTCCTCCGATGTAGGCTTTCTTTCTTCCCCTTAATATTTCGTAAGCTTGTCGTCTGCAGCTACCGTTTGAATGATGGATAAGCAATCACTTTGCTTTTCTGGACGGGAATCGCGAGCACTGCTTTGCAGTCGCAACCGTAGTGCGAAATAGCGATTTTTTGTTTCTTGTTTCATCGGGCACTCACTGCTTTGCAGTTGCGGCCATATTGTTTTATGAGGATCTTTTTGTGGGCGCTGCCCAGCAATCGCAATTATGAATAACTACTTCTCTTTTGATGCTGATTACATCGCATTTCGCTCTTTATATAGACAAAATATAATATCATAAACAGGTAATATGGCTAGCACGACATGAACGCTTCTCTTTAGGATATTTCTCATATTTTTTCGCTATACATTTATTCCCTTCGGACTGATAGTTGTACGGGTTCTAGTATCGATATTTTTTGACTCCTTTGTTATTTCCTCATAGTAGTTCTGACCGTCTCCTTCTTCCCTGAATGACTCTCCTAGCGACCTTATTTTTCTTTCGTCCTACGTTCTTCTTTCTTGATGGGTAACCGTCCGTTTCTGACAAGCTCAACAAATAAAAAAAAAAAAAAAAAAAATCATGTTATCAACAGGGTTACTTATTTAACCTTAAGTTAAGATTGTAACGAGTATATAAATATATATATATATATATATAAACTCGGCCATTTTGGCCTCGCAAGGGGCTGCGCCCCTTGGCCTCTCTTGCTTTTATTTATGTCTCTTTCTCTTCTATACTTAGTATAAAATGATCAAAATTTACAACGTAATTCTTACTGTCATCAACACGAAAAGAAAAACAAAACATAATCACAAAAATCCTATCCTAACATTTAACTTTTATTACATAAAATTAAGATATTGTTTCATTACATTTTTCGTTACATATTTCGTTACATAAAATTGTGACATTTTTAAAATAACAATAACAAAAATCCTATAAAATATGACAAATGTTACATAAAATTGGGACATTTTTTCGAATGGGGGGTAGTCTAAGAATTACGTATATACATATATAAATAATATTTAATAATAAGAAAAGAAACAAACTAGAAAACTCCGGAAGAAAAATGATAACGAAAAACAGGCAACGACATTGTGTGATTAGAGAGTGTAAGAATAATATGGCAGAACGACGAAATAAAGGAAATAAAAGCAAAGATTAGAGTTAGGTTGAATTAAAAGATGAAAAAGAACCGTTCTTTGTGATCGAGAACATGTAAACAACTGAAATATTTTGCGTACGAATAGAAGACTAGAATCTGTAAAATTTTCTTAAAATGAAGCGAAAATGAGTAGAAATCTGAGCCAAATCATCAGACATTTATTCATCGAAAGTGCCCGAATGACCGAGAATCAGTAATAAATCAACGTGAACGGAGTGACGAAAATAAGAGGCGATACACAATAAAGGGGCGTGAGCGTGAAGGAAAAGGTGAAAAATTTAAAGTACACTCGTGGAGTCGGAGACAATGAGATAATAGGAAAAAATATCGATTAAATGAAAAAAGAATGACACGCAGAATAGTCAAAGATAGAACGGAAAACAGGAAGACGAAAAGGTTAAGAAAAATTAGAGTCAGAAAGAATAATGGGTCTCCTTGAAGGAACAGTAAAAATGGACGCACGAGAGGGATGTGGCTGTGTGAAGTTCGTAATAACAGTTTGAGACAGAAATTGGAAAAGTTGGAAAGAAAAAATGATTTTGAAAAAATAAGTAAAATTATGAAAAAATAAGGAACTTATTTTAGGAAATCGTATGATTTGATAAGTAGGTGAAGTGAACAAAGATAATGACGTAGAAGGGTCAATTTTTGGCGACGAAAAAAAAAAATAGGAATGGTTAAGTAACGAATGAAATACGTTTAGAATGGAAATCGTCCATGTTAGACCGGTTTCATTAGAGTTAATTACAGTGTAGATTTGTGAACTTAAGGCAACTAATGTCATAGTTCGTAATAGTAAAAACCATGGAGAAAAAAAAAGAACAGGAATATCTCGCCACCTAATAATTAACATAATTAGACTAATCTAATTTAACTAGTTAACTTTTTCAATACCTCACTCGCAGCTTTCGGTGTGGTATAATATTTATTATTATGTTAGTTATTTTTATCTTTAAAGTGTGGATGAATTTGGATATTGGAAATTTAAAATAAAATGATTGCCCTCCTAGTCCGTAAAATTTAGCCTAATACGATTATTTTTCGTCCTTCGTCGTTAATCGATAATTAATAGCTTGAATGTTTTGTTCGATTTAGTGGAGTAAAATAAAAATGATTAATAGTATAGTTTCTTTATTTACGACAGGCTCGAATTATTCATGAAGTTAATAATGAGAATCGATTTTCTAGTGATCGCGTAAAAACTCTTGACCGTACAGAAACACCGAGCTTCGTGAAATTACGTATGAAATGATTTCGATCAAATTTTAATTAATTTTAATGTTAATGAAAATACTGAAGTGGCTTTTGTAAAATATGAAATGGTACATTACTCTTTCTTAAAAAGAGTGTGCGCAAGTATATACTGTATTCATGAAAAAAGGTCTTTTGTAAAAAAGGCTTTATAGAAAAAACACGTTATTATATCCACTCGTAATATCTGATATCTTTAATCACCGTTCTTAAAGTCTACGCTACATCTCTTCCATTCAATTTTCCATTCTGTCATATGAAGAGAACACTTTTTCATAGCTCTCTTTCATATATAGTATAAATGCGCGATACATATACATCTCGTTATATTTGTCTACGGTTTTTCTTTTGCTGATTGAAAAAATATCGGCGCGGTAAAATAACCGGCAGCATAATTTGTTAGCGTTCTCTTATTCATTTCTAGGCAGTAGCAAATCATTTAGTGGAAGAAAATTTCCAATGAAAATTCTGCGCACATTCAACCTGTTCCACCTTTTTTTCTTATTAATAAATTTAATTTTTAATTTGCCTTCTACATAATAGGCGGAAATTCGTTCCGGATTTAATAATAGTCAAATTATTTCTCTCTCCGTTTTTCGGTAACGCAACGGCATCCATTTTATGAAAAAGTTTAAAAGTTCTGACGTGATTCTATGTCTTAACATTCTTTTTCATCTAAGCTCCTAGAAATTTTACTGCAAAAGCGTAATTATTTTTATTCGGACAAACGATTACCGGTTTTTGAAATCAGCGAATTGTATAAACGAGGTTCGAGCGATCAAAAAACAAAAAAAAAACAAAAGAACGATTGTAAATAATTGAAAGACGGTTTAAACAGTAGAGAACCACGGTTCTTCAGAAACGTCTGCATAAAAATATTGGAAAAATAAGATGCAATTGATGCTATGTTATGGATCGACAAGGCCGCTCATTTGCCCTGAACATTCGGTTCTTCAAGTGCAGAGAGCATTCTACCCTTAACTTCAAGAACATAACTTGAACTTGCATTAAGCTAGTGAAGAAAAAGAATGGCCTTGATTATCCACTGATAAAAATACAACGTTCCGCTCCTTCTTCCTATGATTTCCCGGCATTAATTGATAATGAACATTTACTTCTTTTTGTGGGAAATAAATTGAGGAAGCTAGCGAGAAATTCGGGAAATAATAATGTATACATTTGAAAAGATGGCCGCCGTTTAAGAAAATTGTCAATATCATATCGTTCGTATTTCATTTTTTTTTCCCCCGACGCGTCGGAGTTTAATTAATCCACGTCAACGTGTTTCTTAATCTTTAATTATCTCAGGGACGAGATAGCGGAGGGATAATTCATTGAAGTGGTCGATTTTAAAGACGATTGAAAGCGGTGCTAATCGGGGATTACATTTTGTACGCCGTGTAAAGAGGATTTCCGCGCAGCTTGGCTCTTATTAATAAACTGTCGCGCTGAGTTTAAAGTGAAAATTTTCAGCGTCTTTTTTAACCGAACAACTAGTCGGCATCAAAAATTTCACTTAACCAGCCGGAGATGGATGCGTGAAGCAGTTTCTCATCTGAACTGGAAAATGCCGGATTTAGTTAATAGGCCGCATCGGTTGTTCTAAGTTGAATTCTTAAAATGGAAGAGATCAATCGGGATTCGACGCAAACGGATGGTGCACATTAGTGTAGTAGTGCGGTAGTAATCATCGAAAGTAACAATGAGACTGGAGGCGAGCCTTTATTCCAGACAAGGTAAGATTAATAGCCTTTAAAGACTCGGCTCATTGTTCATTCTGTAGTTGTTTTTTTTTTTTGTCTTCTTTTACGGGTTTGAGTTTTCACCTTTCCGCAGATACTCGTATACGCGTTTTTCTTGTCCCTTCCGAGTAGAAAAAGTCCTCCTACTATTTCAGATTTTCGCGGTTAAAAATGGAAACGAAATACGAACGAATAAGGGGTGAAAGCGAAAAAACAAAAGGAGAAACAAGAGAAATGATTGGCCGTTATTTAGAATTCGATTCTCGTTTAATTTTACAATCGAAATGTGTCGCGTTATCTATCCGTGTTGCTTTTCTACTTTAGAAAATACTGTGTGCGGGGAAGTTTTGCTTTCGCTACGGCGACTGTTAAAAAGTTTCACCATATTACACGCAATGTGTATATCACGAAGCGTAATTAAATGTATTCTTATTTTAATAATAGTTTATAATTTCAACAATCAACATTCCAGATTTCTCTGTTGATACCGATATCTATCTCCGATGCTGTAATAGTTCCAGGTCTTTGTTCGCGGCAACATTTTAATACAACTTCTTTCTTCTTTATGCGATAATTACAACGATATCGTTTAAATGTTGTTTTTATGAAGCTGTCCCAAATGCGATGCAGACTCTCTAATGCCGTTTTGTACGGAAATCTTTCGATAGGTGGAGTTTGCGGGGTTTTTTTTGAAATCACGGCACTCTGTACAAAGCCTAGAACGGTGCACATGGTTAAAATTTTAGTTGGTCCGTCGCAATCATTTGAAATGACTCAAAAAAAAAAATAATAATTTTTATCAAAATTTTATCGACAAATTAAAAATGACTTTAAAAATAAAAATAAAGAACTCTTCCTTAATGACAAATCTAATCCGATATAAAATGAAAAAAAACAAAAAAAAAACGGACCTCTCTTAAAACAAAATACACGTAAATGCCGTGACGAAAATTACATCGGAACAGGAGTCGAATGCGCTGGTGCTGTTAATCCAAATTTAAGTACATCGGTATATTGCACCTTTCGCTATTATTTCACCATCAGCATATACATCTGTATAGTTGCTCTAATTTGGATGGAACGGAGAAACCGCTACACTTCTTATATATTTTCCAGTTACTTTTCTTTTAACTATTTTTTCATTAACTCTTACAGGTGGTTTCCGTTTTTGTTCAGCAGATAGTTCATAGCACTATCAGTTGTACTCATTTCCCTCCCACGCGCCTATTTTCACTGATAGTTTTAGGCTGCCCGGGGATGTCGTTGCTTTCTTCATTCTATTTCGGGAATCTTTTCGTTATCCTCGTCTGAAACCCTTTCATTTTATAGCCGAAGTGACGGGCCATCTTGCGTGCGACCATTAACGGTTCCGCTAATCGTAACTTATTTTTATTTAGCTGATAATTTCTGACCCTAAGAGCGCTCTTTAGGCATCTATTCGCCTTCTCTCTCTTCAGACTTCATCATCCTTCGCATACCATCTCTCATTCATAACGTTTTTGTTCGTCATTCTTACGCATTAAATTGTTGTGGGTTTCATAGAGGCATCGAATGTGTAATGAAATTGCGGATGTTTCAAATCAGGTTGCTTCTCGCTGCCGTATCTATTTTAAGAAAATTCCACGATTTAATTACTACCCTTAGATAAATAATTTCATTCTAGTTTTTGATGGGATATACTTTCTCCCTTACGAATAATCGTTACTTTTATTTTTAAATTTAACCTAATCTTTCTTCTAATCCTTGGTTTCTACAGCTTCCTTCTCTTGGTCGTTCCAACGGTGTTTCTATTATTCGCCTACTCTTTAATTGTACTCTATTGCCTTTTTCTCGCTATCACTTTTTATTGGCTTCCAATATCACCCTAATCATACTTTCTTCGAATGCTTTGCTCTCTCTGTTGAATCAGATTTTAATGTGACGCAAGACAGGGTGAATGACAACCGATAAGAATTTTTCGTTCTTTGTTTTATGTACGCCAATGTAGAACAATAATCAACTAAGGAAACTATAGCTCTCAAAAATAATATAACGTATCAGATTTTTTAATCTGGTGCGAGGTAGACTGAATGAAAGAAGCTAGAACCGGAACAACAGATAAGGATGGGAACGAGAGAACATAAGAGGCACTATATACGTAGTAGGAAGACCACACGATCCAAAAGTTGTTGAAGATAGAACGTTGCCAGGAAAGTAGGGAATATTTGAAAAAAATATGATTAACATCACACAGAAAAAAGAAATCGTGGTGGTGAAGAAGACATCGCGAAGAGAAGAAAAACGAAAAAGTGACGAAGGGAGAAAGCTATCACCGGAATGTAGGCGACATATAGCGGTGACAAGGGAACGGCAAAGAAAAGAAACCTTTGTCAAACCGGCAGGCGAGGAAAAGCTAAACAGAAAGATAAAAGGAATTCGAAAAAAAGGAAAAATAAATATCATTCCATAATCTAAAGTGGAACTGTCTGGACATATGATTAATATTATAAGTCGGAAATTTATGAAGGACGTCTCCATTGGAAGCTCTTAAGCGAGCCATAGAATTAGAGCCACCTTATTATCCCCAATTGCAACATGGCTAGGGATTTATATCTATTGAAATAGAAGAGAACCCCGAGTTGAAAAGAACGAACGGAAAGGGGGAAGAAATTGCCTAGTTACTAAAAGGAATTTATCCGAAAGGTGTTAAAGTTGGGGCTTCCAACTCTTAATTACACTTCTTATGTCTCTATTGTTCTCATCATTAGTTTTTTCATAGTAGTAATTTCCAACCTAAATTACGATTTAATAATTGACTATCGTTTCTGAATGGAGATCTGTGGTTATCGAGCCAAAATAAAAAACTCACATAAGTTGGATACAAGGTCCAACTTAACTAGCTTTACCTGAGATCAGCTCTAATTGCGTGAATTCATCTTTAAAGTTACTAACCTGACTTTTACAATATTTCGGCAAGTACCGTCATCACTGACAAATATACTACTCAGACAATTCGGAAAAGTTACATACCGTAAATTATATACATATAGCTGCTGTCACCCTACGTTTTCGCTTGTATATTAATATAACATAAATCTGTGTTTAGAAATTAATGAGAATCTTTTTTGTTTTATCTAGAATATATATAT
Organism: Icerya purchasi; assembly: GCA_039619475.1. Lineage (NCBI taxonomy): Eukaryota > Metazoa > Arthropoda > Insecta > Hemiptera > Monophlebidae > Icerya > Icerya purchasi. Next base: position 289,624,242 of record CM077115.1, on the reverse strand, counting down.
ATAATATATATATATATAATATATATATGTACATATATATATATATATATATATATATAATATATATATATATGTATATATATATATAAACATTTTTTTTTAACTTTATTTTATTCCACTTTTTTGGATTTGTACGTCTTTTGCCAAAATATTCATTACAGTCGGAGGTTCTATAGCTTTCATCATTTTAATCATCCGGTTTTTTACTTCTTATTCACGAATTTTCATCATACCGTTCACTTATTCTATAAATTTCTCATCTGCCAGCTGTTGTCCGCGTCGCCCGAAACTTTTACACTTTTCCCTGTTTTTATATAATAGAAACTCTATATTTCTACTAAAAATTTATTTCCGGCTATTCTGTTTTTCTTTCTTTTGAGAATATTACTGATATAATAATTAAAACAAACATTAAGCTTCACAACAGAAACTTTAAAATTTGATTTTAAGTATTTCCGGTAGAAATTATTAAAATATCTGTTGCAGAATTTTTTATTCATTTTTCTGTAATTTTAATACATCTTTTTATAGAAAATTACTAATATACTGCATAGTTATTAAATTGTATATTTAAATATTTAAAAAAAAGTTATATCCTTACAAAGAATTATTTATAACTTTTTCGCAATATTTGCGATTAGGCAGTAATTCAGTACTATGTCCATGTTGTAAAGTTTCATTTATAAAAAAAAACTGGCTAAATGGCGAAAGCTAAGCCAAAAAAAAAAAAAAAAAAAAATAAAGTTTCATTTCACGACTTCACCTTTTTTACTGAAATATTTTTTATAGTCAACTGAACTTCATTTATGAAAATAACATTGCTTTCATCGATGCAATCATATGCTTTTTACTCGTTCTTAATATTTCACCTTCATCATACCATTCCCCCTTATTCTATAAATTGTTCATTGACTTTCCCGCTGTTAATTTTTTTTTTGAGGGCATTTTTAATTAATATATTTACGTAAAGATTCTTTCTCTCTTTAAGGAACACATATTTATCACCTCCCACTAAAAATCGATCTTTCCGTTTAGCTGAAGATTTCCGATATTTCTTTAATCTGTGTCTGTCGCGATCTAACAAAAAAATTTCGCTCAAATAATAATCACACACAGCGATCATTTTCAAAATATATAGAATCAACAACTTACACATAGTTCTCTCCTTCTTACCTTACGAATATAGAATACTGCGTTAAAAATCGATTGCAAATAAGTTACACAATAATCTCGCAGAATAACGTATTTTAGACAACATATTCACCACCCGCTTACCCATTTTGTTCTGCTTCTTTCAACCTCTCAATCATAAATTTTGTAAAAATTAATTCATTACCAAAATATAGCTTGGCAATGATTTAAAATTTCAGTGCAAATAATATTTTCCGTAGCAACTATTAAAAAGTCTGTTTCAGAATTCTTTATTTCTCTGTTTAATGGAAAACGCTTTACTTTCTTCAAGATCTTGGCACTCTATACAGTAGCCAGGCTAAAATGAAGAAAATAGTTACGGTATTAGTGTAATTTTTGCGATGTTACCTTTGTAATGTTTGCATGTTCTGTCATTATCTGATTTGTTTTGAATCGCTGTCATCATAATGGCATATTTGCGAATAGTTTTTTATTTAATCATATTTTTAAAAAAATAATTACTTATTACCGGTAGAAATAATTACGTAGTTAGAATTATATAGTCAATGGAAACAACTCATCTACAAGCACATTGTAAAATGCTTCTTGGCGAGGTCCTTTGAACCGAGTTTACTTATACAATTTGTACTATAAAAAGTTAAAATATCTAATCTCAAAAGTATTGTATTAATTAAAATTGTCCCTCCCCCCGGTTGTAGCTCATCTTTTTTATTTGTATTGATTTTATTTTATTATCTCATTGCTTCTTTTTTTCAATTCTATTATACTTTTTCAAATAAAACTATACAAACCAATAACACAGCTTTCCATTCCTCATTTTTTTTTTTTTTTTCGCCCCGAACAGAACAGTTAATTTGGCCACGACTAGATATTAAAAATTACTAATAATAGAAAATTCAGGAAGAAAAATTTCATTCTACGGCGTGGCCGCAACTGCTAGCGGTGTCCACAGTGCTCAGTGAAACAAAACAAACACAAACAAGATTTTTTCATTCTGGAAATAGGAGCAAAAGAAAAAATAGATAAATAGATAAATATTTCTATCTCACATTATGACCACAGTTGCCTAGCAATGCTCACAATGCATTATGAGAAAAAGGAGGTAGTCACAGCAACACTGGACAAAGACTACAATGTAAGAAAAAATAAGTAAAATAATGGAGGAAAAAAAAAATCAAATAACAATCCTGTTTCCTTCAATAAATCTAAAAAGAACAAATAAAATTTTATCACTGGAACAGAGAAGATAAAAAATACACAATGGAGGATAAACACCGCAGGACATGAGGACTTTAAAAAACGCAAGTCTCATCGAACTGGGCGCAATTAAATAACAAGTGGTTAGTGTCTTCTCTAAAACTTTGTCGAGAATAGATATTACAACCGGTGCAGTGCCCGGTGTTTAAAAAAATTTAAACCCAATCGGCAATGGCCGGAGCGGAGCCTACACACAACGGTCACAAACCTACGGGTCAAACTAACTGGGACACTAATGCGATAAGACCAAGGTGTGGACGGCAGAGATGGTTGGACCATATAAAAAGCCAGAATTTGCATCTGCTGCCTGGTAACATTGTGAACTCCGTTTTTCTAGGTATCGCGAAAGAATTATACCCCGGTTATCGGTTAATCTTTGCCGATGGTGCCAAATTCCGTGGATTTAATGAAGGCGTAGGGGCCGGGTTTATTATAGAAGTTATCTTCTTCTTCTTCATTCTCCTTCTCCTCTGCGGAGGTTGGAGATCCACATACATAGCTGTATCTTTGAAACGGCTGCCCTGAAGATCTCCACTGATGTGCGTCCCAGCCATTTTCGGATGTCTCTGAGCCATGAGTTTCGGCGTCGACCGTATCACTGAGCAGAAATTTAATTTACCTCCAGAAGCTTCGATTTTCACGGCCGACCTTCTTGCAATTGAAAAAGCGTTAAAGTTTGTGAAAAACGTGCTGCAGTTCAAGGGGGAGTTTGTAGTATTTTCGGACAGCCTTAGTTCTCTCTTTTCGCTTCAGAGAAATAACTTGGAATGTAATTGCCATCCGATTATTTATGAAACTAAGGAAAAGTATTTTAATATTTCCGAACTTGGAGGAGTCATTAAATTCTGTTGGATTCCAGGTCACTCTGGTGGGGTACTACTTGGTGACCGAGTTGATTCAATCGCAAAAGAAGGTGTTAGATCAGGTATTAAGTTTCCATTTATCCCATCCTTCGATCTTCCAGATAAATCCAAAAGAGTTAATCATGCGGATTGGGTAAGTCTTATATTTAGTGAACAAGGGCCTGGTAAATATTCCTCATTTACTAACATCTTGTCATTCCCTTATAGCACTTAGAGCCCAGCATGCCTCCCCCTCCTTACCACAACTCCTAGTTGATTCTCCGTGTCATATCCGCAGTGCGTTCCAGTATTCCCTTAACCTCCTAAATTCAATTTAGTATTCCTTCTGTTCCCCGGGCGCGTACGGCCCGTTTGAGCAGCCGGCGCCTGCACCTTCTAATGTAATAATAATAATAGTAATAGGTATTACTTAAATATAGCGTTTATTTTTAAAAATCTCGTTTGTTTATTTTTTTTTTTTTGGGATTTAACGACCAGATTTACAGATAACTATTTCAAGTGGTTTGCCACTGCCTGACATGCGACTGTTCGCGGTTACCTATTATTTGTAATTATTTTTGCCGTGGTCTAGAATCAAACTCAGGACCTCCGTGACGAAAGTCAAATACTATAGCAAATATGCTACCGTGACGGCACATAAATGCATATATATAATTATTTATAACTTATTTTTGAGGTTGCTAAATCTAAAAAACTGTAACAGATTGTATATGGTTTTGATTGTTTAAATTCTCTTGTAATGATGATAGGGCATGTATCGTAAATTTGATATTCTTGTAGGGTATATGGGTACGGATATTTTTGTACTGCAGCAAAATTACACCAAGGAGCTGGGCTATTATTCAGCAGGTAGCCCCATATGTGAGACTCGTATGGTCAGTCCTCTGTTGATAACTGTCTCTTCCTTTTACGAGGCACCATGGCTTTTAGTCAGGATACTCTTCTTATTTTTCTTGAGCATTTTCCCGCGAGCGGGGTCTGCTATTTTTTAGTAGATGCGACAAGTGAATGAATCAACCGGTCTGTCGCCCGGGCCTGACGTTGGTATAGGCAATTGTTATATGCAACGCCGGTGTACACACATGCAAGACTACATTCGGAACTGATTGTAGTCGTTTGACTTATCGATATACAAGTGCAGTCCTATGTGGATCTGCTGTGTACTGACCTAGCGAGCATATGATGTTGTACGTAGTGGTTTGCCATTGCCACCACGTGATTACTAGCGAGTATTTTATTTTTATTTAATTTAATGTTTGTAATAAGTTCGTGTCATCGCTCAGGATCGAACCCGTGACCACCATATCGGAAGTCAAACGCTCTAGCAACTAGGCTATCGCGACGACTTTAGTCAGGATACTGCCAATCCGTTTATTTAGCACTGATCGCCGAATGTATTTCTTCACATCCTTTTATTAAGTGGTTGGTGAACTATGCTGTGTTCATAGATGCCCATGTAAGTCAGAATCCAAAAATTTCCCACTTTTATGTACTATCGGTTATTGAAATATTTCCAAAATGACAGTTAAATGAGAAAATTACAAACTTGGGTTAAGCCAAATAACGTTAATTAATACTTTAACTCTCTAGGGCAGTACTTTTATTTCTCAAAGATGCACCATGCGCGTTGTCCTATAGACCAGTTTTAAGCCGAATTAATGCAAAAAAGCGTACACGCTCCTCCTACACTCGGACAATATAATCAAAGATAGGTGCAAACGGAAACTGAACATTACATTAGGTTATATATCCGAATCTGATATTCAGACAAGCATGAAATATGTAGCACGTACAAAGATAGACTTAATGGATTTCGCGAAGGTGGTGCTGTTGCCCTCATTCGAAGGCAGTACCAAAAACATTTCGCAATTTATTAACATATTTCTTACTAATACGTTTCGCTTAAAAACCAGAATACCTAATCATTTATTTCAAACGAGACGTCTTAGTACAGCAATGTAATATGCCGTGGTAATTTTACGTAAATATGCAAAATGTGTACGGTCAACTGTGGGTTTAGCTAAAACAGGAAACTTCTTGGTCTTTGCAAATATATTCCACTCCTACGGCGATCAGTTATACGCCGTTACTATATTTTATGCAACAGATTAGACTTCGGCATTATCACGATTTTCACATCATTATTACCATTATCATCACTATCATTATTATTTTAAACCTCGTTGAATGCTATATACTTTTGATATAGACCTTTTTCGACTTTGAAGTTCTTTCTAGCAAAGTGCTTTCTTCATTACAGACAGAAATTGCGCATTTACATGTGCGTATTATTTTCAGCAGCTCAGTATTAATACTCTCCAGAATGTTCTTTTGTAAATTGCTCGCAAAAATTACATCAAAAGAAAGGAATAAGAGAACAGGAAATTTAGACGTAAAACAATTAGTGCCTGGTACGAACAGTTACAAGTAATATTCGATTTTCATGTGAAACGAAAAGCTACCTAAATTTGATCTTAAAATAGCAATTACTATGTAGGAAATCAGGTGAACCATTAAAATACAATCTTTTCAATAACCGAAATTTGTCACCGTTACGGGCCATATGATTATTTTTTTTTTGAGTTATCAATGGACGAAAACTTTAGTAATTTGCAAGCAGCAGCAAGACGAATGAACAAAAAAAAAAAATCCGAGCTTCTCGTATAATGTAATATTGCTGTGAAATGAATTAAAAAACTGCGTTTTGAACTTATTTATGGTACCGCAAGTTTAGAAAAAAAAGTTTCTTTTCAAAAATTTAGTTGACGAGAATATGAAAAATGGCCGGGAAGATTTGATAGTGAAATCGATCAAACGCGAAACTTTCTTTTGGCTAATTTCACATTAATTTAAATACTCTCAATGAATATTGGTATCTTTTTTTTTTTTTTCGTTTAACGCGTACTTGAACGTTGTAATTAACTATGTCCGTGAATCTTAAGTCAGGCGGATTTCGTTTAAACAGATTTAAACCTTGATAGTTTTCTTTTTTTTCTTTTTTTTTTTTAAATTTGGAAAGAGGTATTATTAAGAAGACTGCCTCCACGTAGGAAGATTTAAAAAAAGCAGAATTAATTAAAGTACGATTCGATTGAAAATTAACAAGATGAAAGAAACAAGTACAGAGACAATGTACGGAAGTACATAAAAGAAACGCTGTAGAGCATAGGAAATTTCGAAATTAACAACTTGGAATGAAAGAAAGAAAAAGTTCATTGGGAACAGAAGAGTATCTGAAGAAAATGGGATTAGAATATTTTTTATATCGTTGCGATGAAGAGGACACGATATTAATGAGATAAAGAAGGCCGAAAATGCGAAAAACGAAATAGAAGTACGATTAAAACATGTAGTTAATAGACACTATTCCGTAACAGGACCCGGCAGAATGGTGAATGGCATTAACGAAATGGTTAAAATAAAGACTGATAAATACGGACGGATAAATAGAAAGAAGAGGGGGAAACATCAAAGTTTAAAGTGAAACTTTTTAAATCGAAACGAAGCATTATAACTAGGGGGGATACTTTTTTTTTAGTAATTGTCAGGAAAAACGGCAGCCTAAGCACCAAAAATCTGCAAATATCATCGTTAGCTTCAAATTTTCACAGGAGATCAATGCGAACAAAATATAAAAAACGGTGATCACGAATCAGAGAGATGAGATTGTAAGCGTGACATCAGAAAGAGAGAAGATGCGATAGTTTGAAACAGAACCGAGCTAATCAAGTAACTAGATCAAATATAATAAGTGGAATAGATGAAAATAATAGCGCTTAGAATTTCGAAAGGTTCAGTTGTAAAATAAGAGGATTTCAAGAAGCGTCAGTAACACTCTACCACCGGGCTTCATTGGACGGTAATAACAACTTGATAAGAAGCGAAGGAGTTGATCGCACTGTGATGTGGAAGAATAAGAGGAATCAACAGTTAATGGAAAAATAAGGCAAATTATTAAAAGAAATTATGTAAGGTAAAATTTAAAGAAAACCGCAAAAACATTAGAGTAATATTTTGCTTTGTAGGGTTGCATTTTTAACAAAAAAAAAAAAAAAACAGATTATATATAACTAACAGGTGGACTTTTTTCCCCAAAAAATTCTAGAAAAAAACGTAAAATAAATTAATTAAACGTGTATATTATATATTGTTGCGAATCTTGCCATTTCTGCGATCGCAGATAAATCGACAGCTCCTGGTGTGGGAAGGTAAAGTTAAATTTTCCATGATCGGGTTGTTGTATCGAGGGCCAGCGATGCCAATTTCACTACAGTTTTTTTTTTTTATATATTCTCCGGGCGTCGGTGGAGTTCGGCTTCGTTCCATTTTTTTCCTCTTGAAATAAATCGATTTCTTAAGGATACCTTTATTTCAATTGTTCGGTTATAAAAAAAAGAAATTTGAACGCTGTGATAACTGCAATGAACGAACAAGAATAAAACGCGATTTTTTTTATGCGAATTACGCTCAAACTGTGCTTCCTGTTTTCGGCGCGATTTCTAACACGCTGATAAGGAAAAATATCTCGTGCACATTCCTGATAACGTATTGTCTCTGCTACCTGTGCAGAACGTAGTGTCCATGGCTTGCGTCATACTGAAGCGCACGCACACGCTTTTTTTTCCGAAAAAAAAAAGGAGAGCAGAAAATTGGACTCGTCAACCAACCCAGAAACAATTAAAAATGGAAAAGGAAAGTTATATAATAAGACGATCAGATAATAGAAAGGTAACAATGGGCGGGATAATAAGTGTAGAAGGAAAAGACAGGATATAATAACAGGCACAAAAAGAAGCAGGAAGCCCAAGCCTAAGCAAACGCGAGTATAGAGCCGAACAGGTGATCGGCGTCACAAAAAATCGCATCATTTGAACGGATAGGACAACATGGGAAACTGGTTAATGAGAAACGATAGCGGAAGGAAGGCAACAATGATCGATTAAAACGCAAACGCATAATGAAGACAACAACAAAGCGGAGAGGTGAAGGAAATAGAAGGGTAATCATGGATTGGAAGGAAGACTAGGTTGAAAATAAAAAGAGTGACTATTAGAAAAGCAGGTACATCCGACCAAAATCTGGGATGGAAATTTTTATATAATGGCAAGAGATTAGAAGAAGGGACTCTTTTGAAGAAGAGGGAAGAAGAAGCAGCAATCTGAGCCAAAGAGTCAGCCGTCTCATTACCAGAGATGCCAGCAGAATGGCCAGGAACCCACAAAGAAACAATATGGATCCCATGGAGAGAAGGAAGAGTCCGAATGAAAGAACGTATACGAAGAATAATAAAGTCGCAGGAATGATTACGAAAAGGGACGGGGATGCCCTGTAGAACCCTCATGGAGTCCGGAAATTATCAGAAATTGAGAAGCATTAGAGGAGATAAAAATAATGGAACGTAAAATATCCATCAGTTTGGCCGTAAATATGGAACAGAAAGAAAAACGACAAAACGATTCAGAGAAGTTGTAATCCGGAAGAATAAAAGAAGCACCAACACCATCAGGCCCTTTAGGACCATCAGTGAAAATGTTTACACGAGAAGGAATTGAAAGTGCTGTAAAATTCATGTTTAATTACTGCTGGAGGGAGAGATTTCGAAAATGCAGGCAAAATAAATACTCTGGGAGGATGGTAGAGATCACTGAAGTTAAAGGCAAAATAGGGCAAACTATTGAAGGAAATTATGTACGGCCAAAAAGAACTAAAACGGAGAGAAATAAGAGATAAGATAGGAATTTTCCTAGGCACAAAACGCCAATTCCTGAAAATTGAAAGGTAGGAGAAAATGAGGGTAAAGGATGAGAATGAAAGCTGTTTAGCAAGGAAGCCACAGCGCATAATAATAAGCGGTGCCTGGGCAGTCAACCGGATCAGCTGAATATCTGGTCTTATGTTGGCACACGTTTAGGATAGCGATTATTGTAGGAATTAAAACTCAGCGACACGAACAATAATACATATTAATGGCTATGCCATTTTTACGCCAGGGGTCATCAGAAAAAGTGCCCTGTCACGCAATTTATCCTGTCACAAAATTTGTCCCATATATAAAACTTTAATGCGATATTAGCGCTTCTACATCCTCTGCGGGTGAAAATTGGAACTAAAAGTTTTTTTTCTGTCGAACGGCGTAGCCAATGAAAAAGTTTACTATTCTATAAGAATTATAGAAGAACTAGACCTCGTGGTGAATGGAGCTGGCCCCATTCTAAGGCCCAAAGGGGCGAGTTTTTATGTATATATATATATATATATATATATATATATATATATATATATATATATTGCATATGCATATGAATATACGATCTCAGTTCTTTGGATCTCGCTAATGGGAATCTCCTGGATCCCAAGCGATAGTTTCTATATGTAATACTTACGATAGAGTCAAATTCGATTGACTATTTTAATTTTAATAAAAAAGAATGAAAGTGACGTATCAGATTTCATTACATGATTCTCCTACGGCATATATTAAGTATAAAGTAAGTCAAATGGATCGTTATTAAAACGTCGGAGAGTTTTGAAATTCATAATGTGTTTGACGTTTAGTGATATCAAGGGCAATGGGCGAGCTACTTTCTTCACTTCGGTCGATTTCAGGTTACATATACATCTAAGAATGACTGATTTGAGTATTGACTGCCATAGTTTACGCATATGTATTTATTTATTTATTTATCAGCAATAATTCGGATACGTTTCGAACAGGCATTAGACTTATTATTTAAAACATGTCGCCCGCAATACAATTATATTAACTAGCAATAAAACGTGATATACTAGTATAAAACTAAAATAAATGCGCGATGTCAAATAATTTGCATATTTGGGATAATTTCCAGTCAAGCAATATAGCAAGTATCTCAGAAACTTGTTCTGGATTCTTTCAATTACGAATATCTTATAGTATATTTATCATAATACGGATCCTATATAGCAGACAGATATTCCAGCTGGGACATAAATTCCTTATAATAAAGCACAATTTTCGATAATCGTGTTGAGCCGTATGATTAACATGAAACAAAAATGTGAATTCACTGTCAATGTAAACTTTCAGATCACGCACATAATCTACAACGAATAGTGCAATACAATTCATAGCGTAATTGAATTCGACTACGACCAAATAGCATTCGAGAACATTTCTTATATTAAATGGTAAATCATTATTTTTACTCTGTGGCGCTAGGTTACTAAATCAGAGGTGTCATAGGTTATCGGGATTTGTCTCGTTCCAGATCTCGCAGGTCTATACCAATCTGTAATAATTGGCTATATCAGAGGATGATTCGGTTTTAATTAAATTAATAAGTACAATCCCGAATCATATATTAGAGGAAAAAAGAATTGGTGTGTGGAAAAAGGAGGTGGAAATTTGGTTAAAGGAATGGTGCAAAGATTGAATAACAAGCTACATTCTGAATCTCCCTACCTTCTAATGCTCCTTTCTTTATACGTTTTTATTTTTGATTTCCTGGTGTCTTTACCAGTCATTAAGTGGTAAAGAAGATAAGGTTTCCCATTTTAAATATTGAACTGTCGGCATGTGATAATGTACAGATACGTATTACGGGGCGTGTTACGTAGTTGCATGCGTTTATATATTTATACTTAACCTTAACGCTAGAGTTCTAATATTATAAGTATAAAATAAGTTAAGATAAATTATAATTTTTTGTATTGTATATATTTTTGAATAAACGTTAATAAGAGTGCCGGGCACTCACACAACGGGCATATTTGCCTTGTGAGACCCACAACTTATTTTAATAAAAAAAAAAAAAAAAAAAAAAATTATCTGCTGGAAAGTAAAGGCGGATAATCCAAAAGTAGAAAGGAACTGGCCTTCCTACTCTCATTAGTGCCGTTGAGCTTATTGGATTGTGAATCTTAACTTGCAATCCATTAAAGCTTATCAAAGGTATGGGACTTGCTTTACTTTACTTTTACTACAAGTTCGTCAATATCTGTTTGCAATACTGTACTGTCAATGATAGAATGTGCATAGATCTTTAAGTCATCTGGAATTAAAAGAAATTTGGATTCAAAGTTAGATCCCATATATCCTATATCGTTTACAATAACAGCGGACTCAAATTCGAACCCTATGAGAAGTAGGTGAATATTTTTCGGAACAGTAACCATTATGTATATATACTAGGAAGGGTAGACATACTTGAAGATACCATCTAAGCAACTTTATGTAACTCCTCGAAAGTCTGTGAGTTTATGTAACAGTACCCTGTGATTATGTTTATCGAATGCTTTACTGAAATTAGTGTAAACATTATCTCAAACCTGATAACCACATTCCATCCAATCTGCTCTTTAAGTTACGTATGTTGCCAGATTTGTTGAAGTTCACTTATATTTCATAAAGCCGTGAAGTTCGGGGATAATTTTATGTTGCAAGTGTTTATGCAACCTAGAATGCGGCGTAGATTCCAATAACTGAGCAGGAGTAGATATCATGATAATGGGGCGATAATTCTCAATCAGACGAGAATCACCAAACTTGAATGCAGGAGTAATTCTAGCAGTTTCAATAATTCCTGTTCTCATAATTATATTAAATGAGTAAAACAACGGTTTTTCTAAGCTGAATGAACATAATTTGAAAAAGTATGCTGGTAAATTATCATGACTTTCATTTCGCTTAAGTTTTAAATTTTTATATCGATCGGTGTTTCAGTCGTTTGACTGGTTTGCCTCTATCGTCCAAGTCCCCCAACTTTTCCTATCCGCTGTTCGCCTTTTCAGTTCCGCTTATGTCTTGATGTTTGCTTCCTTCTTGATTGTATCCACTAGCATCTGCCTTGATCTTCCTCTCGGTCTGCACATGGCTATTTTTCCTTCTATATCATTCAGTAGGCTATTTTGTCTTAACACATGCCCTATCCATTTCAGCCTTATTTTATTGATCGTGATATATATATATATATATATATATATATATATATATATATACATATATTATTACGGTTTCTTCTGTTTCTTATAAAGTTCGGGCGCTACTCCGTTGAATCGGAGACAAAAAGCTTGTTCCTGTCTTCGTTGAATCGGAGCCTTACGTAAAGTTACGAAACGTTTACGTACGTACACAACCGTGTAGACCTAAGCAAGCAACCGATGCTGCGTATCACTCAGAACGAGGAACAACACTAATTTGCTAGCGAAGCGACGGCGATCGGCATACCAATTAAATGAATTCATCAAAATTTCCCCAAAACATCGACTAGAATAGAACTGGAACCCGAATACCTTACTGTAGCCAGGTGTTACGTAGTAGTAAATTACGTTAACGATGTACAACAATGAAATAATGAAATGTATCAAAAGTAGTCGCCGCACATACTAACACATTCTCGTTCTATACTCAAGTTCATCATCGCTTGCCGATAGAAGTACAATAAAGCAGATTAAATTTACGTTAATTGTTTCCGAACACTTATAAACAAGCACAGAATTACTTGATATATCTAAAGTCACGTTACGTTAATCAAAATTCTAAAATACATACAAAACATTAATTGCAAACCAAAGAATAAATATAAATACCTTTTAATTTTCATTACTTAATAAATACTTCAATAATTAATATAATTTACGACAATACTACATTTCGATATTAGCGGTTCACTACAATATATATATATATATTATATATTATATGCAGGACGTTGTAAGATAATACACCGGAAATTGGGGGCTCGGGCAAACTTAAATAAATGTTGTATAAAAGATATGTTTATCTTTCATTTTCAACGAGACAATTTCATTCTAAAATATACATACGCGGGTTGAACAAACCTAATAGGACTGCGTAGCGAGAATCGAACGTTATCTTGTAGTAAAATAATTTTTCCGTATCAAAAATTCATGTCCCCAGGTGCCGTAAAATTCGAGCTATTTTGAAACGCTTAAGGATAGAGTTTAATACACCCTACAAGCTTTTTATAAGTAGTGCGTGAGGCTGTCATACAATCGCAGCAGTCGTGATAGCTTTATACTAAACCAAAGTACAGACATTTTTGAAAAGGAAAATCACGCTAACTCGTTCAAAGTGAGAGACGGATTTATTTTTCATAGGAAATTTTTTAATCAGTATGCATTACTGAAGCATTCGGTTTCGCAAGCGCTGCCTCACAAGATACAGATAAACCATCATGGTGTAAGCGCGAAAAGGGCGGGAAACAAATACGAGTAAACAAATAATGTAATATTAAGAAGTACACAATGTCCGGATTATTTATTTATTTCTCGCATTGTTCATACTTGCGTCAGCATCGTACTGGTTCATTAATGCGCGGAAACCTGAATTTAAATTCTTGCCAGGGTGACTGGCTGCTCTGCTTAAGCCATGTCGGTTTTAAAGCTTTTGCAGATGCCCGGACGCAGATGTTTCCGGTGCGGTAACAATGGGCTGTGTGGATGGTGGAAGGCGGAATGTCTTTTCGAAATTTTGTAACATAATAATACATCACTGTCAGCGCTTGTCTTTAAGACGTGTTCATTCGTTAAACATTAACGATAGGTCGATTGCGTACGGCTTGATATCGCTGCTGCAGCGACATTATTAATTTCGTTCGCAATATATCGAATTTCTTCTAACGCCTAGCGCTAATTTAATTACTTGCAGCGAAAGATAGCGATATTTCGCACTGTTATTAATTTTATTCCTAGTGCAGTACCGCTCCTCCGGTTCTTTTAATTAATTTCATCTTGCCGTTGTTGAAACTATAATCAGATGATATACCTGAAATTTTTACACCTTAATTAAGTTACCTCTTTCTGCCGGTGGTATATTTGGTAATATAGCAAACCGAGTAATACCCGCATTGCGAGCATATTAAAAGAAATTTAAACGCGCGAACGATTCTCATCTTTCTTTCGGAAGGTATCTTTACCGACATAACGCACACCGACGAAGACTGCCGCTTGAATTTTAAATCTATTCTAGTAGAGTGAACTTTTTCCCATCGTTTTCACCTGTATTTACCTTTTCACATACTTAAATTTGTCCAGAGTTCATCACCATCTTGAACGATTAACTCTATCGACCAGCGGAAGAAGATGGTCCAGAAGTTAACGGCCATCGTAATACTAATCGTAGAATATGTCGTTTGCGGCTGATTTCCGAAAATAACTATCTTTGAGAAAATAAACTGACTTCGATTCTAACGATTGATTTTATTCGTCTTAAAAATTGAAAAAAAAAGTGCAAAATTAGTTTTTCCCGTACCAAATTTTTAATCCTATTTTTTTTTTTTTTTTTTGTATCTTAATTCGACGAACGTTGGAAAAACCTTCCTCCGGAAGAAAAAGAAAATCGGTCAAAAAAAAAAAAAAAATAAAAGGAGAAAGTACATTAGAAACATACGAATACTCTCAATCTAACAACCTGGTTAAATCAGTTTAGAAGGAGACGGAATGTTATTTTATCGCAGAAATGTACTGTGTAATTATCCATAAAATTCCAAAGAATGCGATCATCCGATATGGAAATCTTTTTATCATTTCACCAACAATTCCACTAGATCTGACAAAAATTTCTGTCTCAAGTTTCTAACCACGGTCTAACTGATTAACTTCGCATCCGAAATAAAACATCGGCAATTTTTTTATTTTCAAATATTTTCATTCGGCTACCGCAAACACAATAGAATAAATGTTTTCCTGTCGTTTCGATCTATAGCGACATGATTCGCACTGAGTTTTGTTTGGAACCAAATATCGTCCCTGAACTTACGACAGACGCCTAAAAATTATAATAAAATTTCAAGGAGAAAAAAAGAGAAACAAGAAAATTTATCAGATTCTTCGAAAATTGAATTTAGCATTTTCAAGGCCGTATATAATAACTGTTCTTGCGTATCCTGCTCCAAACGTTTTTAAGTATTTCATTACGCTAAAATCGCGCATCTCTATAAAAAATTGAAACATGCGCTCATTCGTCAGATTTTATTAACATCTTCATCCGACCAATTTTTGGACGACTCAAGGCTAAATTTCACTCTTGAAAAACCTTTAGATTGAATTTTAATTATGCAACGAAATCAGGAAAATGTGAAAGAAAGAAAATTATCGAGAATATTTCTTAAGTAATTTTTAAAATCGATTATTGTGAAAGAACGTTTCGAGAATATTCCTTCCCGCAGCATTGTGTAAAAGAACTTCGTATTTTTTGTCCGAGTCCTATCTGTTGCGAGTAAATTCTTTTATATAATAAAGAATTAATTATAGAATATAGTAAGTTATAACAAATACACAAATATAACAAACAAATTTAAGAATAATGATGATTGCTTACTTAGAAACCTTTTTCCGGTATAACCCCCATCATTAGCTAAAAACACAACTCGCTATGTGTGATCGGAAACAAATTCTAAATCACACTGAGGTCAAAAAGCAAAGAAAACAGTTTATATAGTTTAAATCAACAATTTAAAGTCGATATATCATACATGTTAAAACGAGATGATGTACATAGACACTATAATAAATATCTAAAAAATCCGCTTATTCTGAACATTTAATAAGAAATAAACATACACCAAATGCATTAGAAAAAAGCGGTCACAGTCTTAGCTACATATAACAAGGGTGAACATATAGTAGCTGAAAATTATTATATAAATAAACGCAAAATTAATATATTAAATGACCAAATCCCGAATAATGCTAACCTACATTTTAATATGAAATTTTATTAAATTTATAATATTTATATTTTATATTTATATTATTTAAAAGTGTTTAATATAATCATTAGATATTTATTGTAGTCTATATACATCGTATTCTAACAATTATGATACATCGACTTTAAATTGTTGATTTATAACTATATAAACCGTTTTATTTCCTATTTGACCTCAGTGCGATTTAGAATTTGTTTCCGATTACACATATATTGAGTTGTGTTTTTAGCTGATGATGGGTTATACCCGAAAACGTTTCTAAGTAAGTCTACATTTTATTCTTAAATTTGTTTGTTACGTTTTGATAGTTGTTATAACGTACCATATTCCTTTATATAATGCTTCGTTATAAAATTCGGTGTTCTCGAGATCTTTTTCATACACGCAATAAAAATTTTAACATTACACGCTTGGAACGTAATTTTCATCCATATTTAAAATGATACCTTTGAAAGCATTTTCAGTCGTAATCAGTTATTCTCCCGGTTCGGTTTTAATTGGGGCAACGGTTAATTCTGTTGCAAAAAGTTCCAACTGTCAACTTCGAATAACCCCCCGTATGGTAATATTACAGTCTGATATGACGTTAGCACCCGTCGCCTATCATCATGTTGTAGCTCTACGCGTACACGTGTATGTTGAAAGGAAATGTACACACTTGGTTTTTCTAATAATTCACTCGGGAATAATCCAATGGATATCGTTGATTTATATATATATACACAAACATACACATATGTTATATATATTTTTTTTTTTGACTTTTCTTTCTTTTTTTTTTTTCTCTTTTCGACAGAATTATGGACTTACGTTCTATTAAGCCGCAGTTTGATTGCAGTGGAAAATAAGAATTCTGAACATAGAATTAAATAAGTTGCTTCTTGTTTGTACATTTATTTATTTATTTATATTGAATATTTCGAGAAAAATTGTATTCACGATGTCAAATGATAATGCATACGCTCCTTGCGGTACAAAACGAGAGAACGATTTTTCGCATAACAATGGAAAGAAAAAAGAAAAATATTAACTCGCAAAAATAAAACCCGTTCGTATACCAAATCGAATGAAATCACATTATTATTGTTATTATTGTTATTATTGTTATTGTTAGTATTAGTATTATTATTAGTATTAGTATTATTAGTATTGAAACGAGCGGAATATCTTTTATGCTGACGAGAATTTAAATTTTTGTGCCGAACTTTAAGAAAAAATTATTCAATCAATTTCTTTGAATTTGACATACCGTATATAGGGCTTATGAGGGTGACGACATTAATCATGTTTTCAAAAAATTCGTTTACGAATATACAGAAAATGGATTTTTTACACCAGTCTAATTGCTAGCCTCCACGTAGAATCAAACATCTTTCCATTGCAACATAGAAGAATCTTCTCATCCATGAAATACTATACAAAAATGACTTCAAATTTAGCCAATCCTACTTCCGAAAAAACTATTTCGCCAAGCTTTATTCAATTATATGAGAAATGCCCAAAAACTCCGAAGCCATTGGGAATACTACGATGCATAAATACAATTAAAAACATCAACTTTGGCACACCAGATATCGTAAAGGACATAAGAGAACTACCACCATGGCGGCACACAACCTTTCAAGAAATTCAGGGATTTATCGATATATATATACACCTAAATATTTAAAGTCATTTACGTTTTCTAACGGTGGACAAAGACATAAATGGGTGTTGATATTTACATGAAGCTCATGAATGCAATTGTTACTGTGGGGGATAATTCGCGGATCGCGTATTTTATATTTAGAACTATCGCGAATGTGTAATACTTTTGATTTATTTATGTTTATACATAACTTCCTATCATGTGTCACTAAAATTATCTACATTATTTTGTAGTAATTTTTCCGCCATCTCAAAAATGTTGTGCTCGATTAACAAAGCGATATCATCAGCGAAAACATATACCTTTGCATTTTGTAACAGGAACGGCATGTTCAGTCGGCTCCTTTTCAGTAGTTGTCCATGATTGATTGAAAGCAACTTGCACGCGATGCATGGCAAAATTTACGATGTTTTTCAAGTGTTTCGATCGTTCTTTGTGAATATAAACAGCGTGAAGACGAAAACTAATCGAATGAAAAAAAAAATATATATTCTAATCTATTATGTTTTAACGGGGCAGGAAAATTCAACAATATTTAGTTCACCAAACCTTGCGCACATTTCGGACTGTATTTTACTCAAAAAATGTCTCCTTTTTTTTCTCTATTTTTTTTTTTTTTTTATTTTGCTGTTATTTTTCTTCATATCACGGAGACTTGTGCCAACTAAATCCTCTCTCCACGTGCCCGGTCATTTACAAAGTGACTCGCGCATTTCGGCAACCCTTCTCGCTGACAACCACTCATACACATACATGTATAGGTCTCGTTCTATACATGCGAGATACACTCGTCCGATTAGAGCTGGAATTCGAAAACCGGCGAATTCAAGCAAACAGTTGTTCGGCAGTCGCAGCGGTTGAAGTATTTTCTGAAAATAACGAACAAGCTTTGACAGAGCTTGAGTGGCGCTGAAGAAGCGGTTAAACGCATTAACAATGTTAACACTAAATAGAGTGCTTCCTTTGGGAGGAAAGAAGCGAACGAACGGTTTTACTGATTTCAGATAGAACGGTCTATTTGGACTTTAGCTGCGACGACCGGGAACGCGATTTTCCTGACGCAACACATTCCCTCTGCAAACATCTGAAAACGGGCTGGACCGAATTATCATCGCTTATTGTGTTCTTTACTTTTTTGATTCTTTCTTAAATTTATTTCTCCCCCCTTGAACTTTTTTATGTCGCCTACTGGGGAAATTAACACGGCAATGCAATGAGCGTGTCCGGTTTAGTGGAGGATAAAAAATTTCTGCCAGTTTTCCTGTTTTCCTTCACAGCAGCAATTAGGAAGCTATCCATCGATGTAAAGTAATATATATCGCTTATCAAATTATGGCTTTACAGTGTCGTGCCTGAAACCTAATTTTCAAGATGGAAATTCGACCATGATAGACCAGAGAAATTTCCTTGAATGTGCATGTTTATAAACCGGTTTCAAATTTTTAACTACAACACATGGTAAAAGAGAGACATACTATTTTTGAACCTTTTTTTTGAATTTGTTGTAAGTTTCGTTGCCTTCATTACCTCCAAAAATAGGCAGCTTTCTATCAATACATCAAACGCCGAGAAAAAAAATGCAAACATTTTTTAAGACAACTCAGGTAAAGTGCCTTCTTTTTTTTCGTAATAATTTAATTACGGATGAAAAACCGCCTATTCTATATTCATTTATAGTCTACCGGCGTATCGATTTTTGATGAGAAATATTAAAATAAAGACAAATTATTTTGTCGGTTTGACTATTACTGTTTTTTTTTTTGATTTTTTCTAAAAAAAGTATTGTGTAGCTCTCTATTCATTTACATTTTTATAAAACAGAAAAGGTATTTAATGAAAACATCGTGTTAACGGTTTCCATTTTCAGACAGAATTGAAATGTCGCAAATAGCAGGAATTTAAAATCTCAGAATGATGAATTAAAGTGGTTAAAACGTATTCTAGAGATTATTCGTCACTATACAATATTTGTATACAACACGATAACTGTTAATAGTGAATTCGTTGATGAATGATAAAATAATAAACCGATTTTATCCATTACATAATCACTTTAAAACGAATTAACGACGTTAATGTTGCATGAAAAATAAATAATGTTGAATTCTGATCCAGATATGAATCGTTTACCGTACGTATTTGTATTTTATATCCCCCCCCCCCCGCCGCCGCCAAAAAATAACTAATGCGAAATCGACTTTAATTTTTTTTTTTACACATTTTATGTATTTATTATATATAAAATATCGCTGGGCAAGAAATACAGCATTAAATGTGTGACGTTAATGAAATTATTTTTGTCACGTAGGTTTTGTCTTTTCGTTTAGATATCCCTGATGAAATTGTTAATTTTTACCCGTCAGAGAATAAAACTATCAAGTCTTTTCGCAGCGGAAACATATGGAAAAGGTTGAGAAGTACACTGGTCAAGAGAAATGAACTGACTGTTTTTGGTAAACAGCTTATACGTATATCGCCGTCGTAAAAGAATTGACTGTTTTTTTCGGTTTTGTACTGGCGTTTCTTGCTTAATTACTTCTGAAATTTAGTTGCGACTTGGCCAATTCCCAGTAAACATATTTTTGGCAAGCCTGATATTTTCGTTAAAATACCTTTATTGTTCAATAAAAAAAAAAATAAATACGGATCTGCTTTTACAATAAATATCGGATATGAATTCTTGTCAGTCTGTTAACGGGCATTTGTCTTTTTAACGGACAGAACAACAAACAGTTTCATAAATATCGAATATTTATGTTTACTTTTTACGCTTTTTTCTTAGCAGATCACAAATAATGTCAATAAACTGCAGAATATCAGCCCTGGGACTCTTACACTTTTTTTAACGTCCAAGCCCGAGGGGAAAATTTGATGTTATTTTTTACTTCTTTTTTTCTGCAGTTTATTCTACATGTGTTTTTATGATTGGCGCGTATTTTGCAGATCCGTTTCGTTTAGATTATGTGTTTTGTTTTATTGAATCACATTTCTGTACTATTTTGATAAGTTTTTAAACAACTTTAAATAGGTTTTTTTCTTTTGATACTTTTAATATTTAAACATTTTTATATTCGTGCGCGCTTTTGTCCGTGCCAGCACTTATCAGAGTGCACATTTATCCTGTACCTTTTTGTCCAATGTCGGCGTGAGCTTTTGTCCATGAGTAGTTTTGTGGCTATGTGCATTTTTATCCTGTGCGCTTTTGTTCTGCAACAAACTTTTTCGGTTAAATTCACTTCGTTGCTTAGGTTTTTCTGTTGTACACTTTCTTTGTTCCTTAGCATATGTTGTAGTAAAATTTCTTTAAACAAACACTGTGATTCCTCTTCTAGCGGCCTCTTTTTCAATGTCTCGGAAAAAATAATTTAAATAATAGAGTTTCTAACTTTTCCTTAGAATATATATTCTCTCTATGATGAACCTTACGATTATAGTTCGCATAAAAAACGACGGCAAACACTCACGGAGGAAAATCTGAAAATACGTATTTCAATACTGCGGATGAACGATACTGCGACAAAGAGGAAATATGAAAAATGAAAACAACAAGAAGCGAGAATGATGGAAAGCGAAAAGGAAACCAATAATATATGTAAAAATCGGATTTAAAACTATTTTAATGAACTGAAAAAAAAAATTGAGGGAACGGGAATACTAGCTGTCCCGATTAAAAGGATAAAAGCTTGACATTATAGCAGTTGCAACGAAAAAGCTCCTCCACTGCCCTTATTCGCTAACTTAATATTAAGTTACAGGCGTAAAATTAAATATTAAATAAAAAGTTGCATACGTACACAAAAAAAAAAAAAAATAAAGCAAATATTAAATAAAAATTTAAACGTTTAATAATAATAGTTGGCGTATTTACGCCGAACGCCTGATGTATCGGCGTTAATTTCAATTAAATGAAATGTTTCATTTTATTACCGGTTAAGTTAAAGAAAACACCGTATTTCCTAAGAGTTACAATAAAAATTACATTTTCTCAGATGCACCACACATAAACATAAAATCATGGATACATTTACGAGCCTAGCGCAATAATTACTGATTGTTGTGCACATCGGAAATTAGCGATGGTCATGGTAAAATTTAGAATTTCAATCTACAACCAAGGTCAGAATTTTAGAATTTTACACACGATGTATAGTACATAGAAGAATTGTTTACGTTTTTAACGGAATTATCCTCCGAAGTTATTAAAATATGTAAATAAAACAAGTGAACACCTGTAGCAATCAAAACAGCTGATATCGCTTAATAGCATGGAGGAAAAAAGCAGTAGAATGAGTTCGTGGCTCGATTAAGATCTAGTAACCGATATGAAAATCAGTCACTATTATTATTACGGTATATATTACAAAACTAGGCTTACATTGAAAGAGACGTCGTTAATTAAATCTTGTATTCGTAAGATTTCGAAACGTATTTACGAAACATAGGCTGAAAGTCAGGCTGTATTAAGTTAGCAAAAAAAAAGAAGGTTTCGCATCGTGTAGCACGAGGTGCTGCAACACTTGATGTTCATTTGTATTTAAAAGCGTATTCGAACAGGCAGCTTTTTGCCTATACGCAATATATGTACAATCGATTGAAAAGATTTTTCTATTAGTGGCAGCACTGCAATGTAGAGCGAAAGGGTTACACACTCGAGACGATATTTGTGGAAGCTGGAATTATCGGTACACAATTTCCGATTATTGCTGCGAACAAATATAATATCACCCGATGCGTCGTGTGCATTGGACCTTAAGCAGTCCGGCTGTTGTTTTATGGTTTATGATTGCAGCGGTTCGCTTCTTAATGCCAGGCTGGCTGCATCGCCTTCGTCGTATTCCGATAACCTAAAGTGGAGTTTAGAGTTCTTCCATCGGATCGTAGGAGTAAATAACGGATATCCTGTGCAGTACCACTCAAGAACACAATATCATCCTTCGCCGACCATTCCCGTTATAAATAACTAAACAACTACATTATCTGGTTATTAACCTCCCCCCCCGTTCACCTATCAGCCTCTATTAAGGAACCGCACAGCGTTTCATGATTTAAAGAAAGAACAAAAACGACCATCAAAAAAAAGCGAGTGAACAAAAAACGACGCAACAAAATTCACGCAATACGGAACGAAATGAATTTGGTGACCGGTGAACGAACGAGATTAACTGAGAAGCTTCTAAACGATATTTCGAAAATCATAAACGATAAGCGCGCGCCAGTTCGAGATTGACCGGTTTGTTGTCGTGTAACCAGAAATTGATGCTGTACAGCACCTTATGTAATTTAAATTAATTAATAGCCAAAAAAATTAATTCCGTCTCAATTACAATCTATTAATTTCTGTTTTCGGAATTTTTTGCTTCTCTTTTTTTTGTCTACAGAACTTCTATCCGGGAAAAGCGACGTTACGTTAATAACCCCATACTTGCGAGTGGCGGCACAACATTATCCGAAAATGATACGCCCCATTACCCAAAAGAAGGTACTTTTTTTAACGTATTATTTTTGATACGACTATCGCTTTGACCAGTATATTTATTCCCAAAAGCCATGCGACTTTTCGACGAAACTTTACCGAGTCGCATGTGATGAAATTAAAAAGTCGTCGTTTCCAAGTTATCAGATTCACGCCACACGGTGCTCATTGTCAACAGGAGCGGTCTGATAAATTATTCTCGGTGAGATTAGTCCGCTCTATTGGTATCATTTCTTCATCGTGTCGAATATTCTTGCTAAGCTGTATTTTCGTTTCATTTTAATATGCTCAAAATCTAAGAATATTATTATTTTTCTTTTTCTTTTTTTCCTGCATTTTTCTTGTATGTTTTATTTAGTTTTATTCGATCAATGAGCTCTTCTAGTGGAAGCGACTCTGCGGCCTCTGTCAAAGTATATCTTTCGCCAACTGCGTCTTCGCCCAGTAAGTAGCCGTGGCAGTCAGAGGGTGACTTATTTAACCACTCTGATAGTCATATCAATAATAATAATATCGGTGTAGTCCTAATAATCATACTATTATTAAAACTATTGAAAACTTTAATGTCAAATAATCAAATCAAATCGGACTAAATCAAAGTAATCTGAAATGGAAATAAAATTTTCCGCAGAAATCACATCACTATTAAAAATACTATTTAACGTTCCGAACGCGTGATCCATCGTCAGAAACTAAACTAAAACTAACTCGGTTATTTCAGAGGACCTGAATTTTGTGAATGATGTTTTTTCCCTTTTGACTGGAATTGGAAAGAATACTATCATTGGCCTCAACGTTGGTTATTCGTTGGTTTTCGGTAGAAATTGCGTCGTTAATATTTGTGTAAATTGATAAATTCCCGCGGCTATTCCAAATCACTTTATTTTGCATAGTATTTTTTTTTCTTTTTCGTATTTATTATTATCAATTTTTTCAATAGATCGATAACTGTGATCTCTAAGACGAACTTAGCTAGCTGCAAAACCTTCTATCCCTATTGAAATTATTATATATTGCGATTTCAACAGCTACCCTAAATTGTCTATTTTTAAATCTGTCGATTTCAGAGTACATGACCAAGGACTAAGCAGTCCTGTGTCCTGCTAACGTTGACTTTTTTGTTACAAGTTTATGCGCGAAATTCGCTTAATGTTATCTGATGCGTGTATTAATTGTTCTATTTACCCAGTATGACGGTTACCACATTCGCAAGAAATAATTTAGTAAAAATCAAGAATGACTCATTATTATTATTATTATTCATTTCCAAAATTTGTTTTATAGATTTAAGATTATGCCTGATAGTACATGCTACGAATGTTTTAGTGCTTTACAAAGTATACTTAGAACTTTGTAAAGTTATGCTCTTCTCTAATATTTCAACGGATTCAATTAATATCGATATACCATTGAAATGCCGCTGAAAATAACAGAGAGTAATAAACGAAGTTTTCAATTTCAATGTTTGTTGATAATATCTAAAATTATACCTATATAGTACATTTAATATTTATGCAATGTTATAATAAAACGATACAAAAAATTACTAAAACTAAAATGTCGTCCTCTTTTAGTACGTATTATTAAATGTTACCTTGCTAATTAGTCTCATAATTATTATGATACCAGTTTATCGTTATCAATTTTCATATAGCTGTAATATATTTGAAACTAGTATCATCTTTAATATTACTTTATTATTATTATTATTATTATCAGGATATTCTGTCATTCATCTTAAAATCAATAAACTTGTTTCCTTCATGTTCGATAGAATGGACAATGAAATAATTGAATATTACAAGTCCGAGGAATAACATTAATGAGTTTGCTATGAGAGTAAAGTTTTCTACGACATAATAATTTTAACCAAAACTTGGCTATATATATATACTGATGAGATTGATCGATACTCCCTACCCAACTACACTATATTAAGCCAATGGACGGATCATAAAAGATCCGGGGGTGTATCTATATTGTGTGTGTGCATATATATATATATATATATAGGAATGAAATAGAATTTTTAAATATGAAGAATAATATTACAACCGGTAATGATGTAGGCATAAATATTAAATTAACTGAAAATAAGTACATGTCCTTAATCGGTATGTAAAGATTCTGTGATTCCTTACATCAGAGTTTTTGAATAAACGCCAAATTATTGGTAAAACATTAGAGAATATTCTGCAATGATAGCGGACGACATTAATATTGCCATACTTAACACAACTCAGAGTACAGAGTATTTAAATTTGCTATATTGTCGCGGCTATGGTGGCATTATCAATTCGGCGAGTTACACTAGATCACAGTAGATATTCGCACGCGAATTGAACAACAATGGTATATTAAACTTATATAGCATGCATGGAATTTTAAATGTAAACTTCTCCGATCATTGTGCATGTACATGTATAAGTAGATATGAATTTTCGATCGAAACCTCCTAGGCATGACCGATTTTTTGACAGAAAACTTTTTCAATATCATCTTTCAAAACGTAATATTAATGAAATATACCGATCCTCTGATATGGCGGATGAAAAATTCAACAAATTTTTACCGGTGATTAAAAATTGTATTCAATTATCTAAACGAACGATATATAAAAAAAAAAAAATATATATATATATATATATATATATATGTCATAAAAAGATCATCCTGGGTAACTGATGAAGTTTTGACTTTGTCGCGTAAAAGGAATATTATTATTTATAGACTTTATATTCACACAAGAAACATCTGTTATATAAAGAGACATCTAAAACAATAGTTATATTAACTAAAATAGCGAAAGCACAATTCTATAGCAATTTACTCTATAAATGCGGTGATAACCAAAAAAACAAGTATTAGACAGTTATAAGGTCTGTTGTTGATAACAAAAATCATCAAATTAGAGAAATTAAATTACATGGTCAGAGATTATTCCAGTTAAAAATAATGAAGAACAAGTTGCCCGTGGACTTAATCAGCACTTCTTAGACTCGGTAAATAATTTAATTTCTAATTGAATGGATATGTTATTGAGAATTTAAATATACAAAAAGTAATACATTGGGGTTTTATAGACTTTACTTTAGATAATGAAAGAAGTGCTATCTTCTCCTTGCTTAATATTATGACTTTGATGAAATTTCTATCGTATTAATAAAGGAAAATTTAACTTTTTTTCCAAGAGCGTTCATTTGATTTGAATATGCCTGTTTATTCGGGAAAATTTCCGGATGGTTTAAAATTAGGAATAATTAGTCCGGTCTATAAAAACGGAGATCATACGGATATGTGTCTTAACTGTACAGATCAATCTGTATTTTATCAATAATTTGTAAAATTTTTGAAAATTGTATCAAATGTAGAATGTTAAATTTTCTTTCCTATACTAACTTTTTCCGTTCTAATCAGTACGATTTTTTACGCGGAAAAGGTACGGACGATGTTTTGTTTCATCATAATACTCGCATCGCTGAAAACCTAGAAATTACTCATTCCGTATATCTTCCGTAAGACTTTCGATCTAGTTGACCATTGCATCTGATTACAAAAAACCGTATAACACATGTAACTTTCGTGGCAAAATATATAATTGGCTCGAATCTTCTTTATTTAATAGAAAATATGACACTAAATTAAATAGTATTTATAGTGAATTTGTTAATCTAAATTACCGTGTCCCTCGGGGCAGTATTATTTTTAATATATATATATATATTAATATTTTATGCGATGTTATCGTATATGGAAGAATATATTGTTACGCAAATGATGTATTAGTCGTTAATGCACGAAATATATCAAATATGGAGTACATGATATGTAGCAACCTACAGAAGAAAGTACAGTTATGGATCAAAGAAAATAAATTAATTCTAAATTTCAATAAAACTAATTATACGATATACAGTCATCTCCCATAATCTATGTGTGACAATCTCAAAATTAAGTGTCAAAATAATATGACGTTAAAAAGAACACGTGTAATCAAATATCTTGGGCTTCAGTTAGACTGCAAACTTGTATGAAATAATCATCCGGTATATCTAACATCGAAATTACGCAAATTAAACTATCTTTTTTATTATTTAAATCGAATACTTAATAGAGTTACCAACTGTACAGGATATACACAACAATAACCAATAATATTACGTTACGGATTAATAGATTGGGACTGTGCACCACATTACCTTTTAAAGCAATTATGTCAACTTCAAAAATTAATTTTTAAAATGATTAAAAAAGGTAAAAAAGTCTTTTTTTGGTGATTAGTTTTTTTTTTTCCTACCCTGGGCGCGCCAGCGGCCTTGACCCAACAACGTGAAAAATTAAGAGTTGTAACTAAATAGCCAAGCGGTCAGAAATGGAAAAGACAAAGGACAGCAGCAATGGAACAACTGAAGGCAATGGTTGGTGATAAGTTACTAAATATTCGTAAACTATGTGAAATACAGCTTTTAAAAAAATAAATCTTATGCCAATATTTCATTTGTAAATGGAATAACCAGAGGGTCCAACACCGAGAAGTCAACAGTACCCAGATTTAGTATCACTCTAGAATTCAAGCTACATACATGGGTACAATATAATAAAGTACCGGAACAACTAAAGAGACATTAAATTACAAAAAAAAAAGACGCAAATATCTAATCGATTATGTAAATCATGGGAATAACCATTTAGTTCCGATTGTGCACATTGAAATACCGTGGTAGAGAGATGACCTGTAAATAACCTATTGTGTAAATTATTTTTCATTTAATGTTGTTTTGTTTATAAAACACCGTCAGTTTTTAGTTATTTATTTATTACTATCATTATTATTTTTGTTTGTTTTTTTTTTCAGTATTATTATTAGTATTATTTTTGTTTTCTTTATTTTATACGATCAGTTGATATTATTATTATTATTATTATTATTATTATTATTTTGTATATTTATTAACCCTTATTTTCCGCGTATCGTTTCGTAACGCGTTGTTGTATGTTTTTTTTCATTAAGCAATTACTCGCGCAAGAACACGCATTTATATATTTTCGTTAATATTGTAAATTGTTTTTTGATTGCATGCAAGTAAAATAAATATATACTGCATACTATAAAAAAACAAACAAACAGACAAAGAAATATCGTAGTTTCTACCGAAAATTTTTATTTTAATTTTAGTAATACGAACCGCGAAAGCTCGTCATTGTCACTGTTCATTTGTTAAAATATGACAGAAATAATAAAAGTACATAAACTTACCGCGTTTTACAAAAGTCTGCGAAAAAATGTTGCCTACTTATGAGCGTAGCTGCGCGATCGGCAAGCGAAATGGTGGCAATAGTAGCAATAATAATGGTAATTATTAATAATAAAGATAATAATAAGGTTAACAATAATACCAATAATTACGACAGCGTTAATAGTAATGATAATAGGAATAATTAGTAATAATTACAATAATTATTATTCAAGTTTTATTATTATTATTATTATTATTATTATTATTATTATTATTATTATTATTATTATTATTATTATTATTATTATTATTATTATTATTATTATTATTATTATTATCATTATTATTATTATTATTATTATTATTATTGTTATTATACATATTCCATCTATGCCAAATTTGCGCGAGCGATGGATTTTACAAACAATAAAAATTTCTTGAACAAAAAAATATTAGAAAACTACAAATTAAGCAAATAAACTTCTAAAACTATTCATAATCATTAAACAGAATAAAATAAATATTCGCCCACACACATACACGCGTACACATATTGTTAATTAAAAAGTAATTAAATATCCGGACAACTCCAGATACATATGTAACACTCATGCACAAATATACAGTCAGGCTCACATACACACGTATAAACTCATACAGATATACACACACCCGTTGATTAAGTATATAAAAAATATAGAAATATAAAGACTAGAGTAAATAATAGAAGGAAAATAAAATAAAATTTAATACTAATGTCTGTAATAAGGTCAATAGTAACTATACAGATAGAAGCAGTTTGTTATTCTCTAATAATCATCGAGGGGATCCTTTACTGAATATGTAGAAATCATCTCCATCGATGAAAACATTATTACAATCACCCGTTAGCCTTTGCGAGGTTAATCAATCCTCCACCCCTGTTTGGAAACACTGTTTCCCAATGCTGAAGTGATATTACTATTACTTAATTTTGTTCCATTTAATTCTGATTTTTTCTACGAAAAAAAAGAAAATACTAAGACGTATTTTCCCATTTACACAGAATGGGCGTTATTTTATGCATGTACCTTTTTCGAAAAGGATTTTCTTTGGAGCGGATTGAGTTAGTTATCCTCCCTACGTCTGTTCGGCATATCCATGGGTTTTCTGAGAGCATAAAAATACCTACAAGATCCGCGAGAGATTAAATTCTATGGAACCGTCCTCACTGAGTTTGTCTCCATTTATAAACTCCGTTTCCTTGTATTTTCCATAGTGTTCTTTCACTTGCGAATCGTTCAAAATACTTTCTCTTTAAACAAATTCTCAGACACTGCCATAATTCATCTCCTATATTCACTTGCTTTTAAACGACCCGTTGATTGAATTGAACACAGCAAGAACCTCTTTACTGTCAACACTTTAAATGTGCTCATTGCGTCCGTGATCGTTTATGCACCGAGTATTGAACGAGACAAAAATAAATCAAACCGTTAACGACGTTTAATAATATATTTCGCACGAAGCATCGGAATTGAAAAAGAATAGTTTAGTTTCTAAATTTTTTTCATATACTGATCCGGTTTCACTGCTACCTATTCCAGAATTATAATTTTCTGTGCTACTGCTTCGTCCAAAATCACTTACCTTGAAAAAATCGTACATATATAATCATAAAACACGTTACAGGACTTGTAATGTGTTTTATGATTATAGCTTTTTGTAAGGTAAGTGGGAGGGATTTTCCGCACAATACCCACTAACTATATTTCACATATCCCTCTAATGGAATGGATGGCGGTTGAATAAAACTTTTTTTTCTTCTGATAATACTACCATGAGGTATGACACCTCCTCTGTTTTCAATGTTGTCAATCCTATCTGATTTGTAATATTACTCTTTTAAAAATCAACTATACTCCCGTGTGCCTATTTGGAGCTTCTTGCTTCAAATAGCATTGCGACTGATTCTTCCTTTTCTGAGAATCTCTGTCCTTTTTATTACCTAATAGTATAAATTCTAATTAATTATACTTTCTCCTAACGGTATAAGTGGGAATGGGAATTGCCACTTGTTTTCTCCTCTTTTCTCAGTATATATATATATATATATATATATATATATATATATATATATATACTTGCTTCACTCGTCTCCTAGCAGGATGTTTTTCTATTCCACACGCTCTTGTTCGAAACATTCGGAAAAGTTTCTCGCACGTGTAACTGCAGCAATAATATTATAACAATTTATTGAACTTTTTGTTGGAGTGGCCAATGCCAACTGTCGGGCACAGCTACATTTGTTCTGGTCTGTTTATTTACAAATGCGACACTGCTGTTAAGCGATTTTGTGTAAAGATAGGAAAGTGGAGAGGAGAAAAAATGCAAACAATATAGGCCGTATTATTATTAGGTATACTGTTAAACAACTTCTGATCGGTCTGGTGACAAAATGACGCGCGGGCTATTCGAGCGTTTTACCGAAATTAGAAGTTTGATTAATTTTTTTTCGTATTTTCTTTTTGAAAAACCTGCGGAAGAATGTAATAGAATGTATAGGGAAAACGAGCCTCGGTGTATTTGTTCGCCGGAATAGAATGTAAAGTGAGCGGTGCGCTTGACTGAGGAGACTATAACGCGGGAGTCTGCATGGTTGGTGATATTTATTTCGCGAATGCGTGTGTGAAAATCGCTCGCATTGTTTGAAGAATAGTTTTATATGGGAGCAGGATGGGCGTGCCGCACGCTCGCCCATAAACGCGTTAAACGACCCATAAAATAAACATTCGAACGCCTAGTAAAACGATTCGGAATACAAAGCGGAATTTTATTCTTCGCGCAAGTTACGCAAATAAAACTTCTCGAAACCGTCTGTGATACTAAATCGTCTGATGGCTAGGTCACGTGGTTGATTCCGCTGCCAACGTTTTCCGCCATATCCTCCTAATCTTTTCATCGACCATCTTCAAAAAGAGAATATTTTCCGATTGCCTGTACTTTTACCAGCGCCGTCGTAAGCGGCGATGGCGAATTCCGGCTGAACTTTTACACGTCATCGGGAACGATTATTGATTTACGGGGCGCGTAGCAGATATCTCGAATTGAGCCAAGTTCTTTGTGAACGAGAGTGGCACAGTTCATACATACACCGGTTCCGGTTCATGAGCTTTTTGATTCATGCGTGAAACGTTTGATGATGAATCATTAAATAATCATTCGGCGCTCTGTCCAATGATGGCCAGAATTTATGATGAAAGTTTCGGTCGTTTGTTGGCTTCCGTGAAATTCGCAATCGTTTCTGCCCGGTAGCGGAGTGTTGAATGTGCCAGCGAGGCTAATGTCGTTTCTACAAGTTCGTAATTGTTGTTACAAACCGAGCCGACACACCTGTTCTTCGGGCGATTTATTCTCGAAAGGCATAATACATCACCGGCTAGCAAAATTATACTTCGCCTAAACCGGTGGCCGCAATCATCGTTGCTCTGCTCTTAACTAAAATTTAATGTACTGCGAACGCTGACGCACCGAAAATTTTCTATTGGGGCCGTTCCAAATCTATTTTTAGCTTGCCGAACCGAAAGTTGAAAGTTTTTCTCCTTCGAATACGGCTAATTAACGGTAATTATTACACACGTGCATGAGCTGCGTGTCAGGTGTGTGTCGATAAATTTTCATGCACAGATGCGATTCACGCCGAAACTGATGGTACAGAAAAAGAGGCAAAGAGAAAATTGCTGTTGAATAATCACGCTCGGAAAAATTACAACGGCTAAAATAGAAAAGACCCTTACAGAATTCCAACTAAAACGAAGTCAGTTTGGAAAGAATAAAAGATTGCGTTAGACTTTTCAGGTGAAAATCATTATAATTTTCAAAAGACGAAATACGAAGGTCGCCATTTTTTTTTTCCCCCTTTATTTTACTTAGTACTTGCGAAACGGAAAGTACCGGACGACACAGTCGTGTTTCCTCATTTACTTCTTTATGCATTTTTTTTTTTAATTAATTCTTTCTTCGTTTCTTTATTTATTTCGTTACATATATATCGGCGACAAAATCGCGAAAAACATAAGGGGGAAATTATCCGGCAGAACACTCGAATGTTGTAATACGATTCGTACTCCGGTAATCACATTGTACACACAGGTTAGAAACTCGAAAGAAAGAACATGATAGAATTTGTTAATTTTCACGCTAGATAAAGTTGGTTTTAAGAAGCTGAAAAGAATTTAGGACAACGAAAAAACCAAGTTAGATGATATTCGAGAAATATTAAAGCGAGCGAGGGTACAAAAGAAAAAAAAAAAAACTTGACATCTGGATAATATGTGTGTACGTTGGCGCGACGTACGAACTAACTTCCTATAGCTGGTCCGTTTCATGTTACTATTGTGTAAAAGATTCGAAAACAAAATTTTCATTGTAATTTTCTAACACCGATCCGACGGAACGTATTAGTTTTAAAAGTGGTCATAGATACAATATTTCTCAGCCTGCTTCTTCAGCCATGTCAAATTTCGTTAGATACTTAACCATCTTCACTAAATAATACGGTAACATTTTTAATAAATCGTCAGTGCCGACAGTGTTATGCTAGTCTTTCAGAAAAACTAGTTTTTTTCGAAATGATCGGATCATTTTTTAGTATAAACCTTCTACGATTTGATACTTTCTTATTCCCCTGAGACATTTTTTTATTTTTACGTTTAATAATTTTAATGACAAATTAAAACCCGATCGCAGAAGGAATTAATAAAATCAGATAAATGAGAATATTTTGCGGCTTTACGAATTGCTTCAAACCGAAAATTTTAAAATACAATTTCGAATGTAATATAATATATTTAACCCATTCAATAACGCTGTCCTAAGATATTTTTCGCCTTTCAACCTAAAAAGTACTAATACCAAAAGACATTCATGTTATTGAGAAAATTTTGCTTTTAAAACCATAAAAATTCTTACCGAATTTTTATGAATTTATGTTTATTCTAAAAGGGTTTCTAGTTACAATTTATTTAAAGCCCCCCCCCCCAAAAAAAAGAAAAAAAAATTTATTTAAATACAAAAGGGAGCCTTCGATAATGTACCGATTCCTATTTTAGCAAAGGAGGTAAGGAAATCAGGTATTTCCTGTATAATTCGGCCAAATTAGCTTGTTCACTTTTTTTCAAAAAGAATCCTGTTTTTTCTTCATCGAGTTAATAATGAATTCACTATCAAACACGCTTATATTGGCTCATCTGTTCTGTGTTTTACAGTTCGGCCTCTGAATCCAACCTGTCGCTATATACAATATCTTTGTCTACACTGGTAATCTGAGGTGTTCTCTGACAACCGTGTCTCCAGATCGAGAATAGGACACCTTTCTTATTTATAAGAAGGAGAATGTCTTACTGATCGATATTTACTGAAATACCGTAATTACCGATTGCTACATTCACAAGTCCCAATAACCCCATTGGGGCTCCGCTTAATCGTATCTAACATAACAGTTCGAAAATTCAAACTTCCTTCGGAGACGTTTTACCGCTGATTTATTAGCTGTCGCGATAAAGCGATTGATTTTATTCTGAACGTTCTTAATGAAACCCAATTTTTTTCCGATAGCCTAAGTGCTCTGATTACACTACACAGCTTCCTTAATTATAAACGTCACCGGTTTGTTTATGATATTAGAACTATATATCTCCAAATTCTTACTAACAATGGCGGCTTAAACTTTTGTTGGGTTCCTAGTCATCACGGATTTCAGCTAAATAAGATGCTACATCGTTGCTAAAAGTTCCGCTTCGGATAGAATTATATTCCCTTTTTACTCCTTTAACAGACTTATTATATCAGAGAATACATACCACTGCCTTGAAGGATAGCATATCTTATAGAGATAAATAGGATACTGATGGAAAATACTGTTCAGTCTGATCGCCCACCGTTTCCTTGGTATTCTAATATTCCATCGTCTAGTCCTGTTTGCAGGTTTATTATTGTGGTCTGTAGATTGCGTATGGAGCACTTGCGTGTGGCAATAATTTCCGTCGATTTCCCGCTTGGTGTAACAATAATCGTACTAGGTAAACTTTTATTAACGACATTAATCACTTTCTGTTCAGCTATGACAGATTCGGACGTAATAAAATAATGTTTTATGAAAAATTAATCTCTCGCGGATTCTGAATAGTGTTCATTTGGCCATAGTGCATTACTTTTTGCCACGTTTCGCTTTATAATAGATAATATATTTGTACAATCACCGAAGTATGATGGATAGCTAAATGGATGGCAGTTCGGGTCATAAAAAAAAGATAAAGAAAAAACTTTCAGCGTTATTTTTTTCTTTTACTACAATTTTTATGCAGTTCTATATATGTATAATGCAAATGTGCAAAATAATAATTATCAACTTTTCTCAAAAGATTTGTTTTTTCAAAAAATTTTAAATAAATTTTACTAACAGTATATCTCATATTTATATTAACTTTATGTGCGTGGATATTTCTGTGAGAATTCCTAAAACGATAAATTCGAATTTCCTACACAGGATTAAGGTTTTTTATATCACTTCGTAATAATATTTTTTTTTTTCAAATTAGGGTATGTACGTTTTATTTTATATGAAGAATTTTTCTTTACAACTGAAGGTGGGATATTCCCGAAAAAGGTTAAAGGCGAGTGTATTTATGTTTATTTCATTGTTTCTTATTTGCAAAATCAATACGTCGGTTATGGTGTTTGTAATGCAGTTATTGTTTTGACTGAATGAAAACAAAATGGTCGTAACGTAAACAAAGATAAATTCCCAAGAGCGGTTCTTACCAGATATTTCGCTCAAGAAAAATGTTACATTACGAATTATAAAAGAGAGACAACACCGATGAGGCAGTATTAATTAAATTGCCGGTACGAATTCCGGAAGATTTAATGAAAACAGTGATAGGACTTTGGAAACTAATAATTAAGCAATGGCTGGTTGATAACATAAATGAGTGACAGTTAATTCTTAATTGCATATGGGAAAATGGTGGAGAATCGATCATATGTATATAATGGAAACTGATATCCGTTAATTGTACTGATACGTATCTTGTTTATAATATAAATTAATTATTAAGAAGTATTAAACTTAAAATTTGGCCTATGGCCTTTACGTTGGAGATTCTGCTGATAACACCGTATTATTATTATTATTATTATTATTATTATTATTATTATTATTATTATTATTCGTCAGCTGATCAACTAGAGTATTTCATAGTGTAGCCTCTTCTTGAATTGAATTCCAGATTAGGTGTATACTGTACATTAAATATAAGTTTCTGCTTTTAAACTGGGTTCTTTCGGAACGTGCGTATCAGTCGTTGTTTTCTGTGTTCATTGTTGTTTGGAAGTGTATCAGTTTAACTGTATTCTCGTCAGTGGATATTATCGGCTGATCTCGGTCAGCTGATAGTACTATTCATCCGACTATGTCGGTATCGGGTAGGTCGTTGAATACAGCGGCGGGGACCGTTCCCAATTTCGATGATTTTCCGATGAACGAATTGCACGAGCAGTGCGATAGCAATGCGGCTGGTCCGTCAAACGGTAATAAATACGTCCCGCAGTTAAGCGAATACGAGGAAGATTCGGATTCAAGCTTTACTACAGTGCTAAAACGTAAATGTGCGACAAAGAAATCGAAACCTGATAGGAGCCAGGTAATATTTACATCTAATCGCTATAGTCCACTACAAGTAGATGAAGATGCGATAAAGCATGCGTTATTTAATAATACCGTTGTACCAGCTACGAAATATCCTCCGATAACTATTTTACACTCTGATAGTTCGATAAATCTTGAACAATTAATTAGTAATTTAAAACCTCTAGTTAATTCGGAATTTGAAATAAAATATTATAATAATAAAACTTTAATTTACGTCTACACCAGTGCACATTACGATGCAGTAATTTCTATTCTTAAAACTAATAATATCCACTTCTATACACATCTGCCGAAAGAGCGTAAGCCCCTAAAACTTGTTTTGAAAGGACTTCTGACTACATTTACAATAGAAGATATCACAACTAGAATCATATTGCACGGTATTAAGTATCACGCAACTTACAAAAAAGCATGAGAATACGAGTGAACGAATTCCCCTTCCTGTTTTCATCGCTACGTTCCCTCCTGGGACAAATAGTAAAGACATTTTTAATATTAAACATATAGACTATTGTTTAATTCGATGGGAAAAATACGTAAGAAAAAGTCCGGTAATTCAGTGCTATAAATGTCAACGTTTTGGACATGTGTCACTAAATTGCAACCTACCTGATAGGTGTGTTCGTTGTGCACACATCCATCCCCCTGGTGCTTGTATCAGCTCTAATTTAATCAAGTGTGCCAATTGCGATAGTACTCATGCTGCAAATTCCAGCGAATGTGCACATTTTGTGCGTATCATTCGTGCCAGGGAGGAAAAGAGGCCTTCTCTCTTCGTCAAACTGGTTTACCTATAGCACACGAATTAAAGACTTGTCCCTCCAATGCAGGCAAATTTCCACAAAGAACTTATGCGCAGGTGACTAGACATAATAGTCCGGATAACTCTGAACCTGATCATTTTTCGATTTTTTTTTTTCGTTATTAAATAAATTTAGAAATATTAATGTAAATAAACTTTTTCGTGTAATTAAGCTCATATTAAATGAATTTAATGGCATGCATCAAAAGAGTATTTTTAGTGTAATCGGTAAAGTTACGGAAATTATAAGTAAGAATTATTTTTAATTGTGACTAATGATTGTCAATAATAACGGGATACGACTAGTTGCTTAGAATTGTAACTCAGTCGCTAATAAGTATGAGGAATTTTATGAATTTATTTGCAATAACCAGATTCACATAACTGCCCTTTCCGAAACCAAATTGCACTCTTCATATAACCTTAAATTTCCTGGTTTCAAATTGTATAGAGAAGATGTTAATCGTAGAAGTAGCGGAGTAGCATTAATTATAAACAATAATATTAAACATGTCTTACTGCGTTTACCTCGTTTAATGCACGTACAATGCATTGCTGTTAAAATATATTCTGATTTTTTATGTCATGTTAATCAAAATTTAAACTCGTTTGTTGTTTGCGCCGTATATAAACCACCTAGATTTACACAAAAATTTGCTGATGACATTAGATCACTTCTTAACTTACATCCAAAGGTTATTTTAGTTGGCGATCTAAATGCTAAAAGTAGAATATGGGGTTGCTTCAACAACAATTTAGCAGGTAATATATTATTCAATATGTCCATTCGGGACCATTTTCAAATAATAGCTCCTCGAGAACCTACTTACTTTCCTTCTTCAAATCAGCTTCGATGCAGTGTTTTAGATCTAATCGTAGCAAAAAATGTTAGTGCAAAACTCCCCGTTACGTTTGATCATCTTATCTCTGATCATAAACCAATTTTTACGATTATTAATAATATAAAACCGCTCTTAAATAGTACTAGGTCGTATCTAGACTTTAATAATGCGGATTGGGATAGTTTCAAAAAATATATCTCAGATAACATTTAAATCAACCAATTAAAGATAATTCTGATATTGACAGCAGGTTGAATAACTTTACTAAATTAATTACTGACAGTATTAATCTATTTACATCCCAAAGAAAAGACGTGTCAGATGTTCCCGCAAGTTTACGTTCCGAGTATTGTCCGTAATATAATTAAACTTAAAAACTATGTTCGGAGGATTTATACAAAATACCGATTTCACTCAAATATTGGTTATCTGAAACCTGTAATCAGAATCTTAACAAAAATAGTCAGATTTGTACTTAGAAAAACCAAAAATGATTAGTTTCAAAAATTTCTGACCAATGTTAATACACAAGATAAAAGTTTATGGAAAGTATGTTCGCGGTATAGTAAGAGTTATGATTCCACCGCTATTTGATTCTGATCTTAACACGTATGTTTATAAGGATCAAGCAAAAGCGGAGTTGTTAGCCGAGTATTACTCAAATATTCATAAAACGAGCGCGCGTCTTGCATCTACATATCAAAATAATTTAGTCACTAATACAGTAAAACGTTTACTAACTGGTTCTGATTTCAATAACATTACAGGTTCTCCTATTTTTCATTCTGAGTTTTGTCCTGCCTCACCTGCTGAAATATTTAGGTACCTGAAGAAATCTAAAGCAAAAAACTCTTGTGGTGATGATAATATCCCGGCAAAAATCTTAAATAAGATTCTTCGGAAGGGGGTACTAGAGTTAACGCACATAATTAATGCTACAATGTGGTTCGGCTATTTTCCAAATTTCTGGAAAGTAGCCAAAATCATTGCGCTACCTAAACCAGGCAAAGACTCTTCCCAAGTGAATAATATACGAC
The DNA here is from genome assembly GCA_039619475.1 of Icerya purchasi. Taxonomy (NCBI): domain Eukaryota; kingdom Metazoa; phylum Arthropoda; class Insecta; order Hemiptera; family Monophlebidae; genus Icerya; species Icerya purchasi. The sequence continues at coordinate 289,585,531 of CM077115.1, read as the reverse complement.
CCATTAGTTTACTTAGCAATTTAAGCAAAATAGCGGAAAAAGTTATGCTACACAGGCTTCGTAATTTCGCCGATAGTAGTAACATACTTCTAATAGAGCAATTTGGTTTCAGACCAGGTTATTCTACTACGCATCAAGTTGCTAGGATCACTGATCATGTCACGCATAACTTTAATATAAACAAACACACTGGATTAAAATTCTATTTGACATTGCAAAAGCATTTGACACGACCTGGCACGACGGGCTGATTTATAAAATGTTAAAATATAATTTCCCGAAATATCTAATTAAATTAATTTTAGAAGTTACTTACGCAATAGAACTTTTTACGTTTCATTACAAGATGGTAAATCAATAAACTGCCGTCGCAGGAGTTCCTCAAGGTAGTGTGCTGGGGCCTTTTCTCTTTTCAGTCTATTTTTCTGATTTCCCTAAGTTGCAACATACGAATTTAGCTTTATATGCTGATGATACTACTATATTATATTGTAGCTCGTATAGAACGTCTACCATTTATAATCGTCTACAGCTGCATAGTTTTCGGGTTTTAAAATTTTTGGAAAAATGGAAAATTGAAATTAATCCAACTAAAACAGAAGCAATACTTTTTACTCGTAGATATCCCACCCCTCCAAGGCAATTGATTATTAATGGCACCAGGATTAAATGGGCTAATCATGTTCGATATCTTGGGGTAATTCTAGATAAAAGATTGTCTTTTAAGGAACACTTAAAATACGCTGAAGCGAAAAAAAATAGAACCATTACAGCTTTGTACCCAATTATCAATCGGAGATCGTACTTAAACACCGCAAACAAGCTTATTATCTATAAAAGTACTATTAGACCAATATTGGCTTATTCAGCTCCAGTTTGGTGCTCGATTTCAAACTTCAATTTTAATTAATTTAAATTACTACAAAATAGATGTTGCTGGTGTATTTTAAACGTTCCCCGCTGGACTAAAATAGATAATATACATAATTAGTTATAGTTGCCTTATGTAAAAGATTTTATAATTAATATAGGAAAAAAATTCTTTCATGGCTGACATAGCAATATGCTTATTAGGAATATAGGCGATTATAATTCCGAGCAACTAACCCGGATGTACGTTAAATATAAGCATCGTCGGATTAAAAACACAATTTAGTTAGTTAGTGATAGCTCTAGGCTGTTAAGTAATGTTTTCAATGGTAACAATTGCTTGTAATTTTTGATTATTTTGGGTTTTTTGTTATACTTTTTTTTTTGCCCTTTGTATTTTTTTGTATAGTGTTTATATTTTTGTTAACAATACGTAAATATTCTATTTTATCACCCTAATGTAATGCGGTTAAGTCTCTTTCGAGCTGGTACGCATTTTGTTTATAAATACTGTATTACTGTACTTAGCCAAATATACGTTCTGTTCTGTTCTGTTACTTTATAGAACGAGTCAAGATCTAAAAGGGGATTTTCGTTATTTTTGTCTTAAAAACAAAAACACCGTAAAGAGCGATCGGAAAAATTGTTAGAGGAAAATCAACCTTTGAAAAATAATAACTTCAATAATGACCGATTTTTATTTCTTTTGGTTGGCAAATAAAAAATAAACATGAAACACGCTTCTTCTAGAAATAATATTTAATTATTGCATGTTCGGCGCTTTTCGAAGCCGAATGGCTTCACGATCGTGGAATTCCCGTGATCACGAAGATATCTCGGCTTGGAAACGCATCGAAATATGAAATAATAAAATATTAATTTTATAAAATGTGCATTTCGTAATAGTGTTTAATAACAATGCCGAACCTCGATGATAAGTTTCATTATTATTGAGACGAATAATTTATTCAACTATTAATTACGGCGTGCAATCAGCGCAGTTGAACGAGCTGGTTGGCGCCGAAATGTAAGTATGCTTCTATACAATTAAAAAACGACGATGTACGCCAGACTGATGGCTTTTATATTGTTTCGTTTATACCGGCTGAAAGTAATTTTGTAATTCGAATTGAAATTAATTTTCGTTATAAACCAGATGTGTTGAATTGAAACATTTGGAATAAAGTATATGCGCTTGAATATGGATTTTTTTCTATTATACTTTTTTTTTTTCTTCGTTTCATTGGAATATCTCTTAAACGACTTGAAAAGAGTAGAAATACGATAAATATAGAACCGGTGCAGATGTGCTCGGGTCACTGTTTACGGACGTGCATAATCAGAGATCCTTTTTTAAGATACAATATTAATAAAAATATTTAGATTCCTTTTCAAAGCTGTGAAATGTAAATTATCACCACCGCGATAACAACTCGTCGCAGGACGAAAGTCGGATCAAAACAGAAAAATTTGCCTTTGAACATTGAATAAGAATTTTTTAAATTTCACGACTAATAAAGTTTCATAGTATTGCGCCATATCATTATGAAAGACTCCTTTCGCATTTAATTGTTCGTGATATAAAGTTTTTTTTTTTTTTTTTTGCACCATAATTTTATTTGTAATGAAATTTATTTAATATAAATAAAAATGTAATTTACCACTAAATGTCGCTTATTTTTTGCTCGTGTACGTATATATTGAAAATTTTTTTCTCTGAATTCTTAGTTCAGCAGGAATGTCCAAAAAAACAAAACATTCGTAAATGTTACACAAGTAACTTTTTCGATAACTATGAATAAAAAAAAAAACAAGAAAATCTTTACATAAAAATCATCGACATTTCATATGGAAAATTATTTTTCTTTACAAATCCGTTCAAGAACAATAATTTCCCCCCTAAATCCTCGTCTGTTGTCTTTACTTTTCGCCTTTTGTTTTTTTTTTTTTTTTTGTTTTTTTGTTTTTTTGATTAGCCCTATGTTACATGGTGGTCCTATCCTCCTTGTAAATTCTTTTCATTATTTGGGAATCTTTCTTAAATGCCGCCTCTTCTTTTACAATCATATTAATCATCTGTATATATCCTCTCTCAAATAACTAAATCTGTTAAAAGTTCTTTCTCGTCGTAGTTACTTTGGTTATATGCTGAAATACTTATAAAGAGTTGTGTGTGGCTATTTTTGGTTAGATATACATTGATGCATGTTTTAAAACACGTAAACATGAACGGATGCTATAAATAGAGGTTAAACATAAATTAAAATGGTAGATCTGTTGAGGGGTAATAAAAGAGGTGTTAGGATGTGATCTAATTTGGATTAGACACACGTTAAAGTCATTCTTGGAGACATAGTATATTGGTTGGAATGACGTATGTGAATTATTAGAAAATGAGCTGTGTATTAAACAGTCTAAATTCTATTGTTTCCTTAAATATACTCGTATTGTAGTAGAATTGAGATTGTGTGTAGTAGCCTAGAGAGCTCAGCTTGTGAGACATTTCCCTATAATGAAGTAACATTTAATGTGCGACTTGTGCTACTAGGTAATTTAGTTCCTCAGGGGTCTAGTGTAAGTGGAGGATAGTTCTTTGGTACTGCTGTGATTATAGTATAAGACACTCTTGCATAATTTAATACTTTGACGGCTTCATCATAGTGATGTCTTCAGATAATGTATTTGCTGGTATAAAAGGGTTGGTGGACAGTTTCTGGGATAGATCATCATTTTTGATTTATAACACATACGCATAGAATAAGTAAAGGATTGTAGTTGGTGTAGAACATGTCATTATGGTAGTTACTTGCTCCTAATTTGTTGAGTGAAAAAAGTTGCGTGGCTATGATACTCTATATACAGTTTCTGATTGATTGGTCGGTGCCCAAAATGAACACTGCTTTAACAATTTCGATAAATGTACATCAGGATTTAAGCTGGAACAACAATTTTTCTCTAGACAGTAAGTATCACTTTAACGGAAATTAGGAATAAACAGCATACCACTTTTAGTACTTTTTAAATAATTCATTAACGGACTATCAACTAATCGGGATCCCCTAATAACTTTACATTCTACTTACTGCGACGTTTTTATGAGACTGACTGCACGATTCTGGAGGGAAAATTTGGAAACCGTCGAGCATTTCAAATGATCCTAATTCTTCAAAAGACGAAGATAATTATTTTACCTGTTTCTAAGTCGACCGAGTAATTTTTTTGTTAGCGTGCAGAAGTTCTCCGTTTTGATTTGTGTCTAAATAACTTTTTCAAGTGAAAAAGACGACAACGACGACCCGTTTGAGAAGAATATGTGTAAACCGTTTTGTAATATTCAGTTCAGCGTGAACATGGCCAGCAAATAGCGGCCGAATTAGAGATACTCGTCGTGTTAAAAGTTTATTAAGCGGAGTGTTCTCGCTAACGAAGTTCAGGTTTTTAATTAATGGAACGGCTTTTAGCCGGCACACCATATACAAAGGAGCTCACGCAATACACTCATTAAGAACAACACTAGGGAAACTTTCAACCAAAGTCTAATAATAAAAAAGAGAAAATCCCCTCTAACGTTGCAAATTAAAACGAATTTTATGTCCGTCCAAGTGCTCTTCCAATGAAATTATTTTTAAACGATCAAATAGAAAAACTTGCCTGTGCTCTGAAATTTGTTGAAATTTTTTTAAAGCAATTTTCAAGCACGTTTTTCTTTACTTTTTCTTGTTTTCTTCTTTTGCTATCGATTTTTTTCTTTCTTTACAAAGCGTATAAAACCACTTTAACGGAACTCACAGTAAATCGTTACCTTCTTTTTTTTTTCGTTTTTAAACGAAACAGACGACTTACATAAAAGTTCATTCGGTTCTGTCGCTCCGCTGTAACTTATTCCTGATGAACGCCCTACCGGTTTAATCATCGAGCGTCATTTATTTACTAAATAGCGTTGTAATATATACGCTGTTACCAACAATATTTCTTTCTATAACTAGGAATGTTCATTCAAAGATTTTCCTAATTCTTATAAATTTGTCGAATTTTCTCCGAGTTTTTTTCAAGAGCTCCTAATTGGGATAATGCTCGTATGTTTTTTCCCCAGCCGACTTATTTCAGTTGTGAGAGGTCTCTTCAAACTGAATTTTTTTTTTTTTTTTTTTTTTTTTTTTTTAAATATTTTGTAGGTCTCACTGGGTAAATATGCCCGTTGTGTGAGTGCCCAACGCTCTTATTAGCGTTTATTTAAGATAAAAACAGAATACAAAAATTAAAACTGAACTTATTCTATAAATCACGAAAATCATTTAAAACATTAGTTAATAGTATACATACGCATATTATTACATAAGACGCCACGTAATATATATATATATATATATATATATATATTTGTACACCGGAAATGCAGATAGCTTAATGTTTTAAATCGATAACGTGATCTTCTGTGGGATATTATGATAAACACGATAAAAACAAGGTTAATGTCCGTAAATAAATAAAAATAAATGGTAGTGGGCTATACTTGATCTTCAATCTTTGCACCATTCCTTCAGCCATTTTTGAACCTCCTTTTTCCACACACCAATTTTTTTTCCCTCTAGTATATGATTAGGCATCGTACTTATTAATTTATCTTCTGTTTCTTGCTCCTAACCTTTCCATCTCCTGGCACTGACAATATCTTTTATCCACACTTGCTTCTTTTCGATTACTTTTATATTCGAAATATTAGTCCGCCACACAGGTACGGTTTTGTCCGCAAACTTAACCGGACCAGTGGTGTGGACCGCGGCGAAAGCTGTACGGATTAAAACTGCGCTTCATTTGAAACGGAAAAGGTGAGTCCACGGACTTGCCTGCAGTCAAGTCTGTACGGATAACCTTACAGGCCCGAACTGTCGCTGTTTATTAACGACGAAAGGTAAACCCGCGCGCAAACCTGTCAAGCGAGAACTGTACCGACTTAGCTACGTGTTAGTGCAGGCAAATCCGCACGTTTGTAAAAGTCGACAGGTTTCGCGACAGTTTAACAGTTTTATACTTGTATTAGATTTATGATTTTCGCGCTGCATAAAAAAGTAATTTTTATTGTGCTCGCTAAAAAGCAAAAACGTGCTCATCTTGTGCTATGATTTATGTGCTCAATACGCAAAATAATATAGCTCAAAAACGTACAAAATGGATCAAATCAGTTAAGTCCTTTGCCTGTAGAACTGCTGGAACCACACGATTTTAGAAAAATTTAAGGATCGTATATTCAATTACGTTTGATTATTTATTTGCTTTACTAAAAAGTGATGTAATAAAGAAACGTACTATAGTTATAATAGAAGCAATTCCAGCAGAAGAACATATGATAGTTATGTTAACGTTCCCAGCTACAGGAAGGTGTTACGAAGATTTGAAATAATCGATGAGGATTTTGTAAATATTAATAAACCCAACGAAAAAGTCTTCATTGCACAATCATGAATCGGAACTCATTATTCACATATTCTTCAATCTTCCTTTGTACTTTTCCTTATTAATTTCATTTCAGTATATTATAATTGCCTTTTAAGAGATTTGTAGCTTTTTATGATAACATTTATTTTTAGTTTTTCTGAGCGTATTTATTAGTTGCAGTTTTCACAATTAGTAGAAGATCCGAACCCGAATTAGTGTTGTTATTCTATTCGAATGTGTAGTTGAATGTTGTTTTAATTCATCATGGGGTGGAATTTTTTCGTTATATGTACAAGTAGTTAACAAAATATTGTTATCCTTTTAGTCTTTTATTTAACGTAATTTTTCAATCGAATAACATTTGATGGATCACTACCAGCGAGGACTGTATTTAAAACATCATAGTTTTTAATTGTATCCCTACGTTGGCAACTAGTATAACTGATTACATCCCAGTGAATTATATGTATATGTATATTAATAGTCATGCCATTTTTACGCCAGGGGGGTCATCAAGAAAAGTGTCCTGTCACGAAATTTGTCCCATATATAAGACTTTAATGCAATATTAGCGCTCCTACATCTCCTGGTGGTGAAAATTGGAAGTGAAAGATTTTTTTCTATCGAACGGCGTAGCCAATAAAAAAGTTTACTCTTCTATAACAATTATAGAAGAACTAGTTCTGGCGGTGAAGGGGGCTTGCCCCATTCTGAGCCCGAAGGGGCGAGTTTATATATATATATATATATATATATGTATATAAATATATCAGAAGTGGACTAACAAAAACTTTGGGTTATTATGATAGAACAGAAGATTCCTAATGGCTTTTCGACTGTCAGTAGTCAATGGTAGAAAAGACTCGACTGAAATTCAGTATAGCGTTCACTGCTGACAATAAACAACCCTTTCGCTAATCTTGCTAATAAAGGAGTGTGTGGATGTGAGAAATGTAAAACACATTCTCTTTGAAAATTTGTAATCTAATAAAAGTGGCCTGAAGTTACGAAATTAAAATGCACCGAGAAGGAAATACAGAACAGCAGCCTGTGAAGGGTAATGGACGGCCATGACTATCCGTTTAACTTAAATAATACGTTGAATTTCGTATTCTACCGCTGGTGTTAGAAATTTAAACTAAATGTAAATTGACCCTTTTAGACTAAATAAAATGTTTCCCGACTGAGCCTGTTCGCATTCCAAAAATTCGAAAGCTGGAATATTTTAAGAAATAGCGCTGTGTATGTGTGTAGACGTATTAATAAAGGAGCACAGTGTTTGTGCATATTTATAACGATTCTCTCTGAATTGCAACTCCGTCTGTTCTTATTTCCTAGTTTTCTGCTGCCAGTTGAACAGGAAGCATGTTCGTTTGGGCAGTGTACATACATCGTCGAACTAACTATATTCAGAAATAGCGCATTCATACAATACATGTATATGTATGTAGAACAATGCATATGCTTATGTATAGGTATGCCTTATAGCATACTGAAACAGCTTCGCAAAGTAATTTAACTTTTGCTATATAATTAATAAATGTAAATTCGTATCTCTTGTTCGAGGTAAACTGATGATTTCATTTTAAACTTACGAACACGAGCGTAATCATCCCAAAATATGTAATAAAGTTTAAACTGCATTTTACATTTGCATGTGTAACAATAATATGAGTGCTACAAGGAAAACGATAAGTCGACATTTTTTTTTTGCTCTTTTTTAAAGTATCTTTTGGAATTTTAGCTCGGTTATGCCGAATTGCTAAGACGATGTAACTAACCAATATTATGTGATTCCGAGTTAACAACTCAAAACGTAATTAGTTGTCAATGGTAAACACACTGTCATCTACGAAATGGATATCGATATACAGACATAAAAATATTCAGGTTTTATTTACATAATGATTAAAAATCGAATGATTACAATCAATTTGCATACTGCTATTGCATATAAAATTGCTTCGAATACTACCTGTAAATCAGTACAAAAAAAACGGTGTATGAATAGTCACGATAAGAGGTTCAAATGTCAGGATGTGTGTCATTGATCAAACTAGTAATCGTAAGAAACGTTTTAATAGAATATAAATAAAATAAAATAAAAAATACCGAGACTTCAGACTTCGTAATCCATAAATTTAATACAATATGAGGCTGTTTCTGTTTGAAGTAAAATAAAGTCATGAATGTTTTCGATATATCCTAATCAGCTATTTTACCATATGTATATGCAGTTAGTAGTCAGAGACGGATAGTAATTACTTATATCGAATTAACAAGTACAAAGATAGATGTTGTAGCGACCATAAAGCTTTCAAATGCTATCAACCGCATTGATCTGCTTTTAAAACGATGTACTGAGGTAGTTGTACAAAACCGTAAGAAAAGCGACCCATTGGGAACAAAAAAGCATTTTGTGCACGTTACTGGAAACAATGGTGTGTGTCTTCTTACAATCGAAATTAATTTCATACACAAGAATCCCTGTAGGATATGTTCCCTATTGATCAACATAGGTTTAGCACCTTTTTCTAATTCTCCGTGCGGTTGGTAGGAGCAAAACTGACAGCATCGTTAAGCATCGAGGAAAATATTATTATTGTCGAAAGAGCTAATGTACCAGAGAATTTATTTGCACGCGTTCCAATACGGCTAAGAGTTTATCGGGAAGATACAATTTCGTTCAAAAATTTCGTTTGATAAATGCTGAATTTGAACTGCTACCGAGTGTTCGGTAACATGAACGGCATCTGAAGACAGAAGATGGGTTTGATATCATTAGTGCTTTCTGAGGAAAAAGAAACTATCCCGATGAAGGAAATAATCGATATCATAAATCCCGCAATTTATGATCGACGAAATCAGTTTAGAAATTATACATATGTACGAATCCTTATAAAAACCAATATAAACTCGGAGATATCTATTACTATTTATACACTAAGATGGAGTTGCCTTTCAATTTTATTGTCAAGATAAGGTTTTGATCAGTCTCTGCCGGTTCGGTTCCTTTTATGGAATAGGAAAACACACTTTATTTCATATTTCAGCCTAGCGCGAAATTAAACTTACTAAACTAAAAAATAATTTCGTTATAACTTCAGTAAGCACGGTATTAAGAAGTGAAACGTTTAAATAGAAGATGAAAATGTAGCCTGTCTCGCATTTTTATATGATGAAAATTACGTTACACTCCGTGTAAGTTATCTGCTTCAAATGATTGGAAAGCATTTAGATCAATATTAATTGAAATAATCTTACAGTACTGATATTTCCAATTTTGGAAAGAAACATTATTTTAACTGACATAATTTTTCTCGAAAATAACTAAGGTGATAACCACTTTGAGCTAAGTCGGTATTAGGAATTGCCGAATTCTATTATTATTTTTTCCGCAGCCAATACCGTCGAAAGAATATCACTAGATAATGTACTAGTTGAATTGTAAAAGCGATCCATCGTAATTGGTGGTAAACAAACTACAATAGGTTTCTTTCAACCATACGAACATAAGCCATGAGCACACATAAATCGAATACTGGGAAAGAGAAAAAAGTTTAAAAACATAAATTTTTCCAATCCCCACGTTTATAAAGGAACTTTTGAGTCTGATAGAACAAAAGTCAATGCTGGGAAAAACAAAATTAATAGCTAAACTCTCTCATTTCATGTAAAGAGATTATGTCAACAGGTTGCCCATTAATTATACATTTGTCACGCGAACAACTACGACCATTTGTCCGTGTACAGTAGCTTTAAAAGAACAGTTTGTGCTTCAAAGTATTGGCATTACTATTAATTTGTTTATATATACAAATATATACATATATAGGTGGGTTGCCCTACTAAAATTATTAGCCCAGAGCAAATGGAATAAAAATTAGAAAGCGACAAATTTTAAACTGAATTAAAAAATACAATAGAAAGCTAAAATAAGTGCCTGAGAAAATCTAAATTAAGAAGAATGTGAGCGTTCGGAGGAAATACAGAATCATATTCGAAAAAGATATGGACAGCATTGTATGGATCGTAGGATATTATTAGTAAGACAAAATGGGGATGGAGAGGGAATCGGAAACGCGAAGCTGGAAATAAATTCCAATTAAATTTAAAACGGAAATGATGGAAAAACAAAAATCAGGAAAAAATGGAATCAAGATAAGAAAACGGGGACAAGATGAATTGCTAAGTGAAAGAAACGAGGACTACAGGAAAAAGTATGGTAACTTTTTTGAAATATGTAAGAAAGAATGATAAATGAGAAAGATCAAAAGCAGAAAAGTTATGAAGATAAAGGCCATTAGCAGTAACGGAACAAGCCAGCAAGTCGTATCATTATGGAATACATACTGTAATGGAACATCTAAAGAAAATCTGTACGAATGGAACGAAATATAAGAAAATCATAAATAGTAATAGAATATGAAAACACCCATTAGGTCAACGGAAACCTGAAGTAGTAGAGAGAAAGTAGAAAGAATACATCAGGAATCCGATGATGCAAGCAGTTTGTAAATATCCCCGTCTGTAAGAGAAACAAGAGGAATGGATTGCAATGTATTAGTGCAGTGGTAGTATAGAGAAAAAGGAGGGGAAGTTATAAGACCTCGAGTAATTTAAATTCGGAATAAAGAAAGAATTGCGTATGCTTCAGTGATCGTGCTGCACCTATCAATCTAGACTAAGATAAGGTTGGAAAGAAAAGATAGCGTGTTATTGAGTATGTAAAGGTAAAATAAATTGGGAGCATGGGGAAGTTCAAAGTAATTAAAAGTGAAATTGAGAGAGCTTTACTCAAAAAAATAAAAAGACGTGAAATAGTAAAAGATAAAACTTACCTTTGGATTGGGTAACGTCCTTAGCCGACGTGCTCAAAAAATTAAAAAAAAAAAAAAGTAAAATAAATAAAAAATAAAACTATATATTATCAATAAAGCACGTCAGTTGTTAAGATTAGAAAGGAGTGCGAAGATTAGCGAATAAAGAACAAAGATGTTTAATTAAAAGATGAAAAGAGGTTTACTCGAGGGAGATCTGCAAATAAGCGTTGGATTTTGGTACAACGAGATTGGTATAGGCAAAGATTTTGAAGCACCAAGGTAGGAAAAAAGCAGAAACGATGGATATGATTAAGTAGGGGTGTTTTTAAAGAGTTATTTAAAGAAAAAAAGTAGTCAAATTCAGTTAGCATGTTTCATTTATACAGCCGAAGGAAAATGTAGAAGCCGCTGTTTCATTTTCCATGAACCGAGGGGGTTTTAAAAACAATTTATTCAATATCATTAAAAATTATAAACACTCATTGAGAAATTTAGTCAAGGTAAAAAATTGATCTAAGGGAACGGAAAATTGGTATAATAATCAAAGGGGAATTATAAAAACCAAAACGGCCAGCAATTAAATGTAAACAATATAACAATTTAGGTTTTTTTAAATTTTTCGTTTCGAAACTGGACTATTTATCAGACGAAAATCTCAAATAATCTCCCTCGGGTTACGATAGATTAGAACTAATTAGGTAGGAGATTTCCTGCGAAATATCTTAAAACAGATGAGTAACGTTTAATAACCATATTATTGAAAAAGTCCACTTTCGTTTATATAAATTATTTCTCCTATAATAAACGAACGAAATTTAAAATCGAAAACTAATTATATTCACAGCCTTCATCTCACAATTTTATAGTATTCGTAGTATAAACAATTTTACAATCAACAAACTTCAGATTATACAAAAAAAAAAAAAAAATGCTAAAAAAAATATTCACGAAGTATTCTTGATGCCCCGTTCATTATACTAAATCTCGAACACGCATTTAATATTAAATGGTGTCCCTACGTATCATGCTTAATACATCAATAAATCCCTCACATATAACAAATCTGTGATTTTCTAAATATGTAGCGGTGACAATATAACGAATGTAAATGTAAAAGAATTAAGGATTCTTTCATTTTAAACGGTAAATAAACTTATTTTGCGTAAAACTATTATTTTGCTGAAGCCATTAAAGCAGAATTACAATTAAAATTAATCCAACAGTATATTTTAAATTTACAAACCATCATTATAAGGCTACGCGTGATATATTTGTACTTTCATGCATTTATCCATGTAATACTTAAAATTATGCTACAACATACATGCAAATATAAGAAATACGTTTCATTCGGAATGTGTTACAAATTGCATTTGTAATAAAAAAAATTGATAAACATTTATTTTAATTCATTTATTCTTTCTCCCAATTTCGTTAATATTGCGTTGGAAGAGATCATAGACATAAAGGAAACCATATTTTTAATTAATAATTCGGCTCGTAAAGAAATTTCTTCGAAATACACGAAACGTGAAAAAACATTTTTTATTTGTTTCTAATAATAATAATAATAATAATAATAATAATAATAATAATAATAAAAATGGTAAATAAAAAAATACAAATGATTTTTTATTGAAAGTATGATGTATGTGTGGCTATATATTATTTCGAAATTTAAAAAAATATTTCTGCAGTCAACAACCCCTTTCATTTGGATTAGCCGTTGAACATTAAAAGTTAGGTAATAAAATATTTAAGACTACAAAATGTCAAGTGACCTTGAGTTAAGTAACGGCAACGATTAAAAGTCAGTAAAAACGAGATAGTCGTAGTGTTTGTGTGCAAGGCAATAGCAAACACGTATATATTATAGATATATATGTATGTATATGCATTAAAAACCAGATAATTCTTTTTTGCCGAAATGTTAGCCAGAGACCTAAATGGGGGTTAAAAGTATAAACAAGGACAGCTGCACGTGTAGTGGTGAGCTTGCGGCCGTAGAATTCAGTGCACTTCAACGTTAATGCGGCAATTATAAACGAGCGAGGGATACAAGGAGGAACTGAGCGGCCACCTTGAATTTTGGTTGCGGTCATTGTTCATCAAGGTTGATAACAAGTATCCATGTACTTACAGACATGTACACATACATTCTACTGCACACATGGAATAAAAACTATAAAGCCATTGTCTGTGGGGGACCACATTCCAATGTCAACATGGCATAGTAACGGGGCGACGAGAATGAAGAAGCGAAACCACTACGAAAATGTCTGCAGCAGATATATACTATATTTAACTACCAAGGGTAATATCATACATCCACTGGTACACTTTTGTGTCATATATTATTCTATGGTTTATGCAACACACGTTCGAAGAATATACAACATTAAGTTAGCGGACATGTCGCTCCAGCACACGGTAAATTTAGCACGTAAATACACGCTAATCTCCTAATAAGTGCATATATAGTCGCACCACATATCACAGTCGTAGGGACACTATTCAAGAACTAAGAACGTTAAAGAGAACATTTGTGTGGTAACACAGTTGCTAAACGTAGTGTTCGCATTAAAATCCTTGTTGGGAAAATGAAATAGATAAAAGTAAATTATTCAAAGAGAAACGCGAACAAACTGACAAAATTAATTATAAATCGGTAATTCAGAAAATATCATAACATCCGATAGTGTCTCGAATACCTTAGACTCAGTCGTAGCAGATTTTGTTCAAAAATTTAATAAAAATTCAGATGATCATTTCTAATTTACTTGGATTTACTATTACCATCGTCTCCTACATTGCTGCAAGCACATTATAAAGATTCATCACTAGACGGTCACCTTTCCAAGATTCGCAACCAACATTCACTGCACCGGTTTTATTCCAAACACCATCATCATTTTTGCTATATATCCGCCATGAACTCCTGTTTTATTTCCACTGCCAACTCGGATTCTTCTTCCAATATTTTCGCGATCATCTCCATCTCCACTGCAGCATTCACTCGCACAAATACTCGTCCCACCCGTAACATTACCACCAATGTTGGAATTACCGAGGAAAATTTGCTCTCGTCGAGCCGCGATTTACATGAAAAATGCAAGGGATCTGCGAAGCAAAATAAGTTGCATGTATGCCGTGCTGGTTTAATTTTCGCATTTCAAGGTACTTGAACTTATTTACGATTTTTCGGAATTGTATTTACCAATAGTCGCTCGAGATGAAAACGAACAATTCGAAAGAAAAACACTATTTATAGGAAATTTATAATAATATATATTTCCTTTAAGTGTGTATGTGTGTGCGTGTGTTATTATTACTTAATGAAAAATAAGGAAATTTATCAGAAACTATAGAAAAAGACAAAACAGAATGATCGTTAATCTGTACAAAATTAATTAAATTGAGTAATGTAAACACTACCACCTACACTGTTCGAGTAATAGGCGCATTTCAAAAAAAATACCGGCATGCTAGATTATCGTTCGCACATGAATATTATATTTTGGCGAACGAAAGGTAATTACCAGTTCGCATGGATAAAGAGATTAAGTAAATTAATGCGGAAACGGCTGCGGAATGCGAAATATGTTTGCCCGGTCACGTCTAGGTGTGATGAATACAGATTATGATTAACCCAGTAGTATTAGATATGACAATGATAGTTGGCGGAATATGTATAATATGTAAATAAATGTTCACTATATGAAAAGAAATAACTTTTATTGTATTTCACATAAAAATCACCTTACGCAGTACATAATTATTATTTCATAGAATAATAATACAAGGTAATTTATACAAAAATGATGGTTTTACTTCGTTACTACTCGTATAGAATAAATTTTTTAATACTTCTTTATTTTGATATTACAATTCTGCCGAACTTTCTTCTTTTTAAGATTTCTACCGTGTGAATAATTTTTCGAGCGTTTCGAACTGTTGCAGAATATTAGTATTTATATGACTTTGCCCTTTATAGTTCATTCATTGTTTGTCCTAATATTGTTTTGCTCCTGCAGTACTTTTTTTTTTAATTCCTGTACTTCAGCCGATAATTCTCTGATGTTTTCCCCAGTGATGCGAGAATAGGTTTTAATCGTTTGCGCGAAAGCAATTCGGGTTCAACGAACTCTTTATTCACTGTGCTTACATTTATTCATTTTTTTCTTTTAAGGGTGCCGCGCCTGCTCATTCGCGAGTAAGTGGATCGACACGTTGAAGCTTGTCGCGAACGGTTGTAGCAGATGAAAAGTCATCCTGATTGAGGATGAAAATTCAACACGCGGAAAGCAACTGAGGCAGCTGTACTGGCAGTTTTTAAGGCGATCCCGGAAGAAGAAGTTCGGAAAGCGTTCCACGAGAAGCAATCAGAAAGAATGCCCCAATGTAATCAAAACACCAGGGCCGATACTTCAAAAAGGAGAAACAGACGAACAGTGATAATTCAGAAGAGAACTGAAAATCATTTTTGTAAATATTTTTTGTACAAACTTTTATGTGTAAATAGATTGTTCTAAATATATATGGGGGACTTATAGGTATTATGCAACGGTGATTTCACATAGAGCCTCCGGCGAGGGCTCTTTCGGATTGATAAAGAACAAACTTTAATTTGTTATTATATTTTTGCCGCTAAATAGTACGGCGCGCATAGTTTCCATAGGGTACGCATTGTATTACCATGGAAATAACCCAGCACAAGATGAATCAGAACCAGTAAAATATATTACGTTGCCATGTGGGTGCTATAAAATAAAAGATATCGAAGAATTTTACGAGATAATGTTGCTGATAGCATAACACAGAAAGCAGATGAAAGAACATTAAAGGGTGTACTTTAGAGCAAATACTATGTACAGTTTTCAGAGGTAAATACCATTGAACCGCTAGGTATTAATGGGGTTGGCATAAATGTTAGAATCACAAAAGCGGCATATTGCAAGTCCAATTATTATACAAATAACACCGATTAATGATTTAAACGCGTGTTGAAATTTAGCAATTAAAGGACACATATAAATGGTTTATTATTGCGTCTAATGTATAGCTTTATCTTCACTTGATTATACAATTATTGAAAATCTGAAATTTACAATATGCTTACTGGTAACATCCGAGTACATAACAGAGATGAATGTATATACAATGGGTCAGAATGGAAATTTAATCGATGTTGAATTTATTTTAAATTTACACCTAACTAGTTCGAATTAATGTCATACTGTAAAGTGTCTATCATATATACCACTAAAAGGATATACATAGGTTTTCCGAGATTGCACCTTTTTAAAATTAACCTTTCGCTTTATAAGTTTAAGTAGTAATATTGCACGCAGTAAGGAATTTTCCTTTCTTTTTTTCTGATAGAAATTTTAACGACAGTTTGAAATAAAAGCAAAAAAAATTTGAACAACTAAAATGGTTCTCTCGTTCGATATGTCTTGAAAATACGGCGGAGTAAAGCTTTAATAAAAATGCCGGGTTAGAGTCGTGAAGTTTGACGTGGTACATAAATAAAATAGAAACGGTTTCAACTTTTGTTATAAATGTCTATTTACCATCAATAAGCTTTGAACCTCCTAAACATTTACAAACAGATCAGGGTACCGAATTTTGTAATCCTCAAGTACCGCGACCTGTTTTAAATCGATATAATGTTAATTTACCTATAGCACTCATTCATCGCTTAAAGCGAGTATTGTAGAACGATTTAAACGTACGGTAAAGAATTGTTTATGGAAAGAATTTACCGCTAATCGTAATGAACGGTGATAAGTTTTGCCCGAGCTTACTCGAAAATATAATGCGAAAATACACCGTACGATAAAATTTACACCTGCTTGTCTAAATAAGAATGCTGAAAGTTAAATTGCAAAAAGTATTACAAGAGAATGTAAGTAAAGCAACCGATCGTTTCCCCACCCCGAGCAGATTGAAAAATTTTAAAGTTGGTGATACAGTTCGTATTAGTAAAGTTAAAACATTATTGGAGAAAAGACTCTCCTAACTGGACTGGTGAATTATTTACTACAAATACGGTGAATTCTACTTTCCCTACGACGTATACGATAAAAGATAGAACCCCGGTAAATTGTTAGTTGGTACTTTTTATGAGGAAGAATAACAAAGAAAAATATCTTACCCCGATGTATATTTAATCAAACGTGTTGTTGTTATTCGACGTCGAGGTGGAAAATCATCAGTTAAGTGGTTAAGATTCCCGAGTTTGGAAAATTCCCGGATTAATAATAAAGTTTCAGTAAATATGTAGTAGGTAATGCCCCTTCATAAGAGCATGTGCCTGCAGGTGGTTCTGAAACACCGACTACGATTGAATTAGATTCTACGGAAATGATAATTTTAAAGGAAAACGATTATTAAACGTTAGTTCTATCGAGAAACTTCAGAGTCTGAAGTTATATCTTATAAACAGATGAAAACTCTCACGGTTGCGGAAATACGTGATGTGCGCGAAAAAGTTGAACAGTTAGATTCGTTTGTCACAGAAAAAAATGCTGCGTCACACGCAAAATATGATATTTTGCTTTCGATAGTAAAATTACCGAGGTAATATTGTGAAAACTGGTATAATCTCTTTCACAAGTAAAATTGATGAAAATGTGTCAAAATTTAAAGATGATACGATATTTAAATTTTCAACGTATGAAGAACGTATTAAAGAAATATTGGATAAATTAAATACGGTTTCGAGTGATCTTTCATCGTTATCTACGCGAGTTTCAAAGCATGGAAATGATATGTGAAAGGTACAATTCAAATATTCGGAGGCATAATAAATGAGTTAAACGCAAAAGTAAACGTATTGTTTCAAAAACATATTACTTAAACAGCGTGAGGAAATGGAAAAACATTTTAAGGAAGCGATTGATAATCTTCATGAAGAATTTAAAAAGGAAAAAGTGCATCGTGTTCTAGATACGGTTCAACTAGTTGCAAAAGCCGATAATTTAACTGATCGGCTACGTAATATTGATTCGACACTGTTCAACGTACAATCGGAAGTTGGTAATTTTTTTTTTCTTTTTTTCTTGTGAAAGCAACATCCTGTACCGTGTTTAACTGCTGTGGCTATTACAGTACGAGGGTGCTCAGTATTTGTTTTTATAGATAACTGATTATTCAATTAATTCTGATAAATTGTGTTACAGATAAAATTGCATTGGGGGAATTCTCAAGAATGTTGGTGATTGTTTTGTTATTAATAGAAAGATACCGGTGGGGTGAGAGTGCTGGACAGTCGCACAGTATGTGAGGGGAGTTGAGGGAGCAACATCTTGGCCACTGAAAGGACAATTCATAGGAGAGGGGGTTCTTTGCAAAATAAAATTATGCGACATGGCCGTGTGGCCTGTGCGCAAGCGGCTAAGTGCACAGAAATCTCTGCGGGAAATGCTTTTTTCTGGCCACCATGGTTCCCTTGAAGGGTTTAATTAACCTCGAGAAAGTCTGACACGAGGACCAATGGGTTTTCCATAAGGACGTGAGATTATTGAAGACTATGTTCGAGAGATAAGGTGGAGGAGGGCTGTTAATAGGCGAGATATTTCTGCTCGGGCGGATGTATCGACTCGTTCATTTCCAGGAAACAATCGGAAGTTGGTAATTTATTACCAACAATTGTGAAATCGAAATTTTTTATTAATTGTATGTTTATGAAATAAAATGTAAATATATGAATATATTTATTATTATTATTATTATTATTATTATTATTATTAATATTATTATTATTATTAATATTATTATTAATATATTATATTATACTCGTAATAAAGTTTACATGCACTTTATTTCGTGAGAAAACATTGTAAAAGTGTTTTCTTGTTCTGCCGGCTCTTAGCATTACACTTTGAAATTTAGCCATGTTATAAACATATTTTATTTTAAAACCGGTTTTGGAATGAAACTGTAATCATTGTCGGTCATCATTCTCGCAGGAATATCGCATAGTCGTACCAATTGCCGTTAGCAAGAACAAAGATGGGGGAGCAAACGGATAAAAATATATTATAACTCAGATGTTGAATAAAATACCCAAAGAAATAATAGAGAAGGAAAAAATAGGGGAAAGAAAAAGGAAAATAAAGGAATGGCTTCAGGAAGAAGAAAATATAAAAAAAATAATAAACATAAAATAAATAGACAAAGCGCAACAAAAAAAGCTAGGAAAAAAAAAACAAAAAAAAACTGAATATGGAAAATAGAAATATATTAGTAATTATTGATAAGTAAAATAGATAGATTAAGTAAATATTACACGATCATGTATATGTATAAGTTAATTTAAGATGGTGAAATGTCAAATAGGATAATTCGTCGACAAGCGTTTTAGTTTGACGAAAATTTTTGTATGTAAAAAGTTATAAACACATATTTTTCAAAAAAAAAAAAAAAAAAAAGTATATCGTGAAAAACTGCTCGTTCACGTGCATTTCTTGGGCGTAGTAGGAGTTCAGTTTTTCTGTGAATCGATTTTCATTCCCCAACTTTTTGCTACTTAATTTAAAACACTTTTTCGGCGATTTCTTTTTAGGCCTCTTGAATTGGTTAATCGTTCGCAAAAATTTAATTACGTCAAACACGTGTCCTCTAAATTCTTCGCTATCATTTCATATGAAATTAACGATTCGGGCGGCCTGTTGTTTTATGCATCTGCCATTTTCTCTTATTCATCTATTTCATAAAAGCATATTGTTTCACGCGCATGTCTCATTATATCGGGCTTACCAGAGTCCACTCTATCCAATCGGTTACCGTCTCATGGTCTACGAAAACCTACGTACAAAGTGTGCAGTTCACTTAAATTATTCTTCAGTTGCTTAAATGTGTTTCAAACTTGTTGACAGTTTAATAGCGGCAATGGGCAAAAAGCTTGCACTGAAATATTGCTTTATAGAAACAAGCAAAATTGGAGGATAACTTTAAGTGCAAGCGAACTATTCAAATCGGCCGAAGCCAGACGAATACGACTGGAAGGTTAGCGTACACGTGGAAGATTCCAATGACAACCGAAGACTGCGAAGAACCCTGCCCCCACAAAAACTCTCCAACAATCAGACTCTGAATATAAAATGGTGATGTAAATGAACGATAGAAAAAAGTGTGAAAAACATATTTTTTTTTCAGCGGCGTTTTTTTATATTTACCGAAAAAAAATTAAAAATATGAAAAGTAATATTAATAATTCTTAATAAGAACAGCGTTCGGATTTATTTGCACTAAAAGTTTCTTCATTAGGAAAAATAAAGTAAAACTTTCTGTTTTCCACTTCAAATGTATGCTAATTTACCGAATTGCCTCCTAATTAGAAATACACTTAAAAATGTAAAGATTTAAAAAATTATTAAATTAATTTTCAACGCGAAAATTATAACTTCGTGTCTGTTAAAGTAACTTTAATCGCACAAAACGACCACTCCACATCGCTGGACGCAACCGGTAAATATTTAAATATGGCCACTTCAGATAGAGAATGTAGCTGACCTTTTATTTTCATCCGGATACATCATCTAAAATTTCCAATGTTAATAATTCACATCCTGCATGACGATGAATCGCGGTATCTCACACTTGGTTCTCCTAAAGTGGAACCGGTTAAACGAGGCCGTTTGAAGAACTATTGCAAATAATCTCCTAAATATTGAAGATAGCGCGTCCAAGCGCCTAACCGGATAAGGCAGTAGAAAGTGCTTTCAAGCCGATCTTTACATCCAAAAATTTCTCCTTGAAGGACACATAGTGAGAGAAGTTGTTCGTTAAATTTTTACTCTCCAAACCTCACATATACGATTTTTTTTAGTTTTTAAAAATACCTTAGCCGCATTTTTACTGAACTTCAATCTTTCTTTTTTTAAATAAAGTAAACAAAAATGCTTTTAATTCTTTTAATCGTTATCTTTCGCGATATATACAACACGTTTGTATTTCAATGAAATCAAATAGATATAAAATTTTTTTTCGTCGTGTTTCATGAACACATGTTGCAAAATTCTACTGTGTGAAAAATAAAAAACGATAAATTTTCTTTGATACATCCTCTAGCGAGTTTTAATATCGCAGATGTCTGCTCTCTCGGACAGTTTCCAGTACGAGTGTATACTGGTGTTATCTTTGTGCAAAATTATTAAAAATACGTGAAAACGTCCAAAGCATGAATTTATACGTGTTATCGAATTAGTACATTTATAATCTACAAGCTATGTCAGCTATAAACAAAAGCATACGCATTATATTCCAAACTCTAATAATAATAATAATAGTAATAATAATAATAATAATAATAATAATAATAATAATAATAATAATAATAATAATAATAATAATAATAATAATAATAATAATAATAATAATAATAATAATAATAATAATAATAATAATAATAATAATAATAATAATAATAATAATAATAATAATAATAATAATAATAATAATAATAATAATAATAATAATAATAATAATAATAATAATAATAATAATAATAATAATAATAATAATAATAATAATAATAATAATAATAATAATAATAATAATAATAATAATAATAATAATAATAATAATAATAATAATAATAATAATAATAATAATAATAATAATAATAATAATAATAATAATAATAATAATAATAATAATAATAATAATAATAATAATAATAATAATAATAATAATAATAATAATAATAATAATAATAATAATAATAATAATAATAATAATAATAATAATAATAATAATAATAATAATAATAATAATAATAATAATAATAATAATAATAATAATAATAATAATAATAATAATAATAATAATAATAATAATAATAATAATAATAATAATAATAATAATAATAATAATAATAATAATAATAATAATAATAATAATAATAATAATAATAATAATAATAATAATAATAATAATAATAATAATAATAATAATAATAATAATAATAATAATAATAATAATAATAATAATAATAATAATAATAATAATAATAATAATAATAATAATAATAATAATAATAATAATAATAATAATAATAATAATAATAATAATAATAATAATAATAATAATAATAATAATAATAATAATAATAATAATAATAATAATAATAATAATAATAATAATAATAATAATAATAATAATAATAATAATAATAATAATAATAATAATAATAATAATAATAATAATAATAATAATAATAATAATAATAATAATAATAATAATAATAATAATAATAATAATAATAATAATAATAATAATAATAATAATAATAATAATAATAATAATAATAATAATAATAATAATAATAATAATAATAATAATAATAATAATAATAATAATAATAATAATAATAATAATAATAATAATAATAATAATAATAATAATAATAATAATAATAATAATAATAATAATAATAATAATAATAATAATAATAATAATAATAATAATAATAATAATAATAATAATAATAATAATAATAATAATAATAATAATAATAATAATAATAATAATAATAATAATAATAATAATAATAATAATAATAATAATAATAATAATAATAATAATAATAATAATAATAATAATAATAATAATAATAATAATAATAATAATAATAATAATAATAATAATAATAATAATAATAATAATAATAATAATAATAATAATAATAATAATAATAATAATAATAATAATAATAATAATAATAATAGTAATAGTAATAGTTCCGGAATATTAATATTTCGAAAATATTCCATGATGCTCTTCCGGTGCAGCGTCAATTTAGACCATTTTACATTAGTCGAGTGAAGACAAGACAAAATTGTCAGGCAAAATTGCTTTCATACCGAATTAGTTTCCAGCGTTTCGCTGTGTTTACAATCAGCTTTTCAAAATCCATTTTGTAAATAACGTAACGATGGTAAGCGGTACAAAATCAGTCATAAATAATGTGCAGCGATTTGTTTTCATTTAAAAAGTAAACAAACCTGGCTCCTCTTTTACTCGTTCAGTTTTGTATATACAGATGATCTTCCCCCCCGCTCAATGAAAACTTTAACATGTTCAAGTCTATCAGATTGACTAATGCAACTAATGCCGTCCGACATGTTCAACGTGAAATGTGCGTAAATCTTAATCGTTCTAATCGAGTTAGTCCGATTTGACTTATCACGGCTAATGCGTTGTGAAATGAGTCTGAAGATGTTGCGAAAAAATTGGCGAAATATAAAAAAGACTTCTTTTTTTTTTTTTTTTTTTTTTTTTAAATTCGCATTCATCTATTTATAAAAAGGCTTTTTTGCGGAGCGATATTTTTTCTATACTACGCACATGCTGTGCGAAGTAATATTTGTAAATATTTTTATTATGAACGACTTTGGGTTCATAGGAATAATCCAGTAATTCAACAGTTGCTGACGGAGGAACTCAAATCATGTAGGTTTAAACGCTGTAAACCTGTAAACCTCGTGTGAATTGTCCGCTGTATCCTTAAAATCTAGTCGCTGGGCTAAGTTTGTATTTCTCCTTCCTTTCTCAGTTGTTATATTTATTACTTATTTAAAATTTATTTTAAGATTGTAATAATTGCTCAAATAAAAAAAAAAAAAAAATAATAATATTTCTATTATATCTACCATTGCTCATAGCATTTCTTCTACTTTACATTTTAATGTATAATAATATCTTGTTTTTTGCCTACATATGTTTTAGAAAATGGAATTTTTATACTATCATATGCGACAAATAAAAAAAAAAAAAACGTGACATGGAACACACTTTTTTAATGACGATAAGTGTAATATAACGTGTTGTTCGAACTAATACATTTTCTTCGCGGGAAAATCTAATATAGATTCAATTCTTGATATGTAAATAGAAACGTTGGCATTTGTGCTAGTTAATATAATATTTCAGTTACTTTTGTTGTTTGTAAACATAAGCGTTTTCTTTGGAATTTTTATAAAAGGGTTTTTGTTTTAAAAGTTTCAATCAGTATACCGGTTTTTTTGTTTTTTTTTCTCAGAGTTTATTTAAGAAATAAATTAGGTTAAATTAAATAATGTCCCCCTCCAGAAAAAGAATGGCAAACCGTTAAACTCAATGAAGCTGAAGCAGCCGATCAAACGTACCAGCCAGATAAAAGTATAATGAAGGTGCACACAGCAGACTAGTGCGCAGACAACACTTACTCCTTCCGCTACACGAAACCCTGCATCTGAATTGACCTCGAAAACAATAAATGTTTACTCGTTATCTAATACTATCAATCCAACGGGACCAATACCACCACCGACAGTTGTCTCTTTCATGGTAAAATTAAAATCTGCCAAAAGAATCAGTCCACTGAACGATTTTAACCGGGATTATCTGAACAGCAAGGCGTATTCTTTCCTTTCCTAACAATATCCGCAATTATTTCACTACGCTAAAATACCTAAAAAAAACCCTTAAACATCACTACCAATTCTCGTATGTTCTCGTATCTATCGCAAAACAGAACTGTAATTTTCCTTAAAAGCAAAGAGCCGTTCAGTGGAGCCGAGATAAACTTTGGCAGTCAATCAGCTAAAACGCGGTCGATCGAAAGTCCGTTCAATTAATGCGCTCCAACAATTAAGCCTGTATCCTCAGTGTATGTTATTCGTAAAATTAAAATCCCATTTGTCCGCCTTCTGATGAGGAATTTTTAGCCATATAATCGGTTAGCGAAGACCAGTTGTGCAAATCAATTGCTCAAATCTATCAGAATCCTTCCTAATAATGAGCATAATCATCGAATAATTTTGCTGCCATGTGTACGTAATAGAGCTAATTCAACGGAAGTTAAAGACAATCACGGGAGTTATTTTTATAACTCCCGTGAGCATAAAGCTTTGTCTTCGAAACGCGTCGGTTTATTTGACAAAAAAGATTAAATAATTGTTTTAAATTGGTGTTTAAAATTAATTACTGTACAATAATAAACTTAAAAGAAAACAACGAGGGAAATAAACAGATATAAAGCGAAAACAGTTGTTGAAACTGAATATATTTCAACTTGTCGGGCTTGAAAAAAAAGTCGAACAACAAAACACAAAGCAAAAGCGACCAGCACACTCTGTAACACCAAGCAGCCCTATCTGTAACGAAAAAAGGAACCTTTCTAACGTAACCGCAGATTAAAAGATTTCTTAACGTCTACTTCAGAGAGTGGTGCAGAAGCAAACGAGGGCCAAACCGATAGCGCAGATGACACACTATATCGGAAAATGAACCGTCTCCTCTTCAAGTCCATCTGCTATAAACCTAACTGCGAGACGCGTAATCACTGCTTTGACAGTGAACCTCACAACCTTTCGCACTAACATACGATGAATTTAATAATTCGATTAGTAGCCTAGCTAAAAAGCCAGACTTCATTAATTAAGTTGCAGAAGCCGGATAAGGGGAATTGTACGCTTCTTGTTATCTCTTAAGCGTTTCTCAAGAAGATTATTAATAAAAACCGCCGTTCTCGAATGATCGGAAACAGTTTACAACGAGAGATATGTCAGATGATGATTCCCAACAACCGATAAACAAATTATCGCAATGCTTCGATGAAAAGTTATGCGCCATTTTTCGACACGATAACGAACGAGGCCCTCTAGATTTAGCCCAGGCGCAGTAAACCTTGTCTATACGGCAGTCCCATTAAGCCGCATCGCTGTCAATTACATTGCCTCAGTTATTTAACTTTTAAGGGTTTCTCATATGTCGTAATACGGTTCTTGCTGTAAATAAATTAAAACGAAGAAAAAATGGCAAATCAACGGATAATGTTACAACGTATGAAATTCCACGGAATTCCCAATTATTATCCTAGTAGTGCGTTTTGGCTAAAAATTTCGCTGCACGGATAATTGATCGTTCCGCTTATTGAACGTGTCATATTATTTGGTTTTTTTTACGGCCTGGACTGTCGCTAATTTAGCGCCATCCATCATACTTTAGAAATTAAACCCGTATGTTATTATTAACTATAAAGCGAGGGCCATAATGAAGATTGCAGTACGGCCAGAACGGAGTAAATAATGAACACACTATACGAAGGGAAAAATTCGCACGAAATTAATTCTTCATAAAAACTTTCAAGAACTTTTCCTATAATGTTCGCAACTGTCGTAGGTGAATAGCAAGATATTAATATCATTAAATAAGGGGTAGGATGTAATGCGGTCACCGTTGTACTCAGATTAACGTCACACGGGAATGCCCCGCGCGCAATCTACGAAATTAGCGCGACACACTTACTAATAAGACGACCGAAAAGAATAGACAATAAAACATCAAATATCAAGAAATTGAACCGTATCTTAATGTCTACCGGTATCCACGGGGGGGGGGCGGATCCAGAGAGACATTTTGGGGAGGGAAATTATAAAATTACGTAGTATGTTGTTGCGGTAAGCAGTCGATTTGAGAAATACCACTTGCTTCATCATAAAGCAGATCAAATCCTCTTTAGAAATTTACAAATGTTTTAAAAATACATCATTATTACAATTTTTAATTTAACCTAAAGGTCTTATATTTAAAGGTGAAAAATAAAACGAAATTATAAAATTATACCTAGAAAATGGTAGTTTAGAATTTGAATGGTGAATTACCAGGAAAAATCGAACGACACAATATTTTTATTAGACACTTTACTTCTTTTTTACTTTTATCAATAATCCGATCCGCGAATTCTCTTTGCTCAGGAGGAAGTTTAAATATATATATATTTCTCATTGAAATTAAAACTGCAAAATAAAAATTAAACGAACAATAATAAAAAAGACGAAAGAACGACGATATTTAAAACAGAATAAAAAAGGTAACATTATTAACTAGAAAGCAGTATTAAATATTGGTTATAATTATTAAATCCGTATGATGCGACTTTATACAAAACTTTTATAGTATAAATTAAGTTTCTTTTTTGTGATAAATATTTTCATCGAGGTTTCTTTAAGGGGAGGGGGATTTACAATTCTTTAAGGCAGTGGTGTCTAACTCCTGTAATGTAAGTCTGAGGAAGCAATGCATGTGGAATAAAATTTCACTCGAAGTAGCAGCGCATTTGGCCGTGGCGCTAACATCACCGTTCAGCCGAATCCAGGTGGTGGCTGTGAATCTAACAAACCATTATTTATAAGAATTTTATGATAAGCGATCAAGCGTGTTCGTCAAACGATCTTACACAGCGCGATGTTTCGTAATTCGCACGATATTTGCGAGCCATTAAAACTTTAGTTTAACTAGATATCACAAATCAAGCGGTAATGTATGAACAAGTAAGATAGAAATAAGGTTACACGTATGAGCAATCAAAAATATTTACAAAAATATTATTTAGCGAACCGTGCGTCACGTGCGCCTGTACAGAAAAACCAAAAAAAAAGGAAACCTCGGTCTCCCCCACAGCGATTGTTTCGCCACGCACCGGATAAGAAAGGCCGCACGGGGAACACATCCAGCCTGCGAGCTTGCTTCCATCCGGAATGTTCACCGCGTGTCGTGAAAGTCACGAACGTCAGTGAACGGTTAATCGAAATTACTTCATAAATCATAATCGCGACCGAATTATTTATAGATAATAATTAGTCGCCGGGTGTGATTTGTTTAATGTCGCAATAAATTACGAACTAAACGCTGGCTTGTCAAGAGGATCGCTGGGTTTCGTGCAGCGCGGTATAAATTACCGCTATTCGCGACATACACCTATGACGTTAGCCGCAATATAGAAACGGACTAAGCGTGTCATTGTCCGAGTCAACTTTCGCAATGACAAACTAAGCGTCCAGAACGCTTTTCTGAATTGCCTTTTTTTCCGAAGTAGCGGATAACTTTCCAAGTCCGCTATCGAATTTTGCAGGGCCGATGTTTTAATTCGATCCGATGATCAGGGGCAACTTATCCGGGGAGTGGAAAGTCAACACGCCCAGAGACATAAGTGCGGAATATGGGAAAGGACGTGAGCGATATTTTGAATAATAGCGCAACGTCTTCGGGAACGAAAATAGAACATTGCCAGTAACAGCTCGCAGCCGAACCGAGAACGCTATTGCTCCCGGTGAATATGTACATGTTAAACTGGTCGGTCGTTCGTATCCCAGAGCGGGTTGGCTCCAGTCGAGACGGAACGAGAGCGCGGCGTTCTTCTCCGACAACGCCTCCTCCTGGTGGTACACCGATAATCTGGAACGTAAAAATTACGTAGACATAATTACGATCGCGATAACAACAATTGCAGTGTAAGCGCTGTGACCGCGCCGGATGCAGCGGAATGATTTAAAAAAGCGGTTCCGGACAGACCTGCAGGGCGGGGAACCTTTGAAATGCTTGTGCTCCGTCGATTGCGCCGAGAAATAAATCTAATTTAATACGGTAGCTGACGTCACTACTGCGTGCGTACACACATTTTCTACGTCAGAGACTTTTCCCCCGTTCCAGCGCTTTGCTAGCGACTACTACTCGCGCCAGCATTTACGTTCTACGTAAATAAACGTTACGCGTTTGAGAAATTTATTTTCTGTCTCGCTGTGGTCACACGAAGCGCACATATTTTTGAACGATTCCGAACCGTCGCGCTGCTGTCCACAATAAATCTCGCGCACTTTCTGAAAACTTTTGCCGGCCTTTTGAAGAAATAAATTCCTTTCAACTACCGAAAAACTCCGGCTATCTGCGTAATCTGTAATAAATGCCGTCCCCGCCTGCCCGTGTGTTTTTGGGCGCGTCTGTGTATGTGTGCATGGATGTACAACAAAAAAAAAACCACCTTTCCCATGTGCCATTAGTTTAGCCGTTCCTGCGGCTTCCCTTTGGAAGTTGCTTAAAAAGTTATTGCGCGCGGCGATGTTACGCTGCTCTGGAGCTAGTGATGTGAACGAGTGCAAATTTGGAACCCTACAATCGAGCATTTTGACTCTTGGGACTGAAATTGGACGTCAGATTCGACACCTGCCGGGATGGACTAAATTGCAAGCGGTTTACCATAATATATAACAATGCGTACGCAATAATCGGTGTTTAAAACATGTGGCAAATATTTTACTATAATTGATATTTTTGAATAAATGCCGGTCTGAACGTGTCTCATGTGCATCTACATACTGCGGGCAGCGTTGTGTGGCGAAATGGGAAAATAAAGCACATCTAGTCTAATTTGAAAAATTGTAGAAAAAATTCGAATAAATGTTGCGCCAAATTTCTACACAACTCAGTTGTTAACCGATTATGTCGAAGATCAACGAGTTTGCGCGAAATAGAAGAGAAATGGTAGTAGAACATTTAATATTTCACTGTCCAAACTGTAACAATATTAGACTTTATACTGACGTAACGATAAAGCTGACGAGTTAAAAAAACAAAAAAAACAGACCAATACAACCAAAATTTGCGAAGAAATATCAGCGTATTAAACTGAATCAGTCATACGAGATCATAAATCGCCATGTTATATAAATATTACGTAATATAAACGAAAAAACCGAAATCTTAAATATTATAAATACCGTCAGTATATGCCGGTTCATATGTAGTAATATAAATTTTATTCAGCAACGGCGCTTGGCTGCGATCGAACTTTACTCTTAGAAGTGTGTATTATTTTATGTTAATGAAAAAAAAAAAAAAATTAATTTGCAATCGTATCTATCAGCAAGATGAGCACCTCCATCGAACGAAACCAGCATATTTTTAGTTAAGTCGTTTCAGGTTGCTTACGAAATTTAGCTTTCAATATTGCCAGATATAATTTTTATATTACTCTCCGCAGTTGTAAATAATTCGATATGTGCAATTAATCTGCACTGTAAAGCTAAAGAATCGAGAAGGTATTTTTAGTGTGGTCGCTGTAGAACGACGGTAAAGATTTAAAGACTGATTACCAGCCCATCGTTAATAACCACTTAATCCGCTTAGAAAATTTCAGTTAGTTAAATTTGCTAGTGCGAACCCTGATCACCAACTCTTAACGTTGGAAGTGTAAAAACTTAAAGAAACCTTCAATTCTCGAGAGAGAACTGTAAAATGTTAAATGTGCTGGCGCTATGTGGTTTCACGTAAAGTTTAGTCAAACGTTTAAAATTATTATGGAAACAATAGTAAAAAAGAAAAAAAAATACCGACCTGAAGATTTACTCTAAAAATTTAATAAAAGCTCACGAAAAAATGAAAAATAATTCATTTTGAGAAAAGAAGATAATATTTACTGCGGCAAAATATACCTTAAAGGAGGGATATCATAAGTTTCTTCGGTACTGCACAAAATTATACAATATTTGAAATGTATTTCCTTTTACCATGAATCGGGAGCAAAACTTTCTACCACATCACTTCCGTGTCTGTGTGTCCCGTGTGGAATTTTACAATCGATTTTAATAAACTTCCCGGTGAGCCGTAAACTTGAAATTTCGAACATAACTCAGAACTGGATGACGGTGCATTATTATATAAATATTATATTTACATATTAATATTTATTGATAATGTATTAATATTTATTAATAATGTATTAATATTTATTAATAATGTATTAATATTTATTAATAATGTATTAATATTTATTAATAATGTATTAATATTTATTAATAATATATTAATATTAATCAAAGTTACGCCATCACATTTTTGAAGTAAACTGCTTAATTCTTCCAAAAAATGAACAAAAAGCAAAAGTTGATAGGGTAATGTAAATATACCTAAGAATATTATAATTTTAAGTGTTTAAAAGTTTATATAAAACCTTCTTTTTACTTTTTATAATATTCTCTTCTCGTGCGCATTCTATTGTACTCTACAGTGGCTCGCGCTTTTTTGCGCGCGTGTGGAATTTTAAAATAAAAAATATTTGATAGTTGGTTTGATTGAAAATATAAAAAAAGTTCCAAACTGCGGCTGTACCGACATCTTTACTTTTTTCCTCCAA
Organism: Icerya purchasi; assembly: GCA_039619475.1. Classification (NCBI taxonomy): domain Eukaryota; kingdom Metazoa; phylum Arthropoda; class Insecta; order Hemiptera; family Monophlebidae; genus Icerya; species Icerya purchasi. The sequence goes on along the minus strand of CM077115.1, from coordinate 289,554,442 downwards.
ATCTTTCATCATTTAAAATGCTTACACTGAAAATTGTTTAACGCATTTTGGTTAAAATGAGTATTGTTAGAAAGTACAAAAGATTTCCGCTTTTCTTTAAAAAATTTTTATCTCGTTTGCGTTTTTTTTTCTTTTTCTTTGTGTGTACTCCGTAAGAACTATGCGAATATTATTTTAATTCAAAAATAATCAGAATGTACCGGAAATTTTTTTTCGTTCCTAACGGTTTTACTCGGATGTCGTATCTCTTTCTGCTTGTAAAAAGAAAAATAACAAAGATACGCCTCCGTTATTTCAGATAAATAATAGCGGAGGTAATAACAGATAAATTTCGCAATGAGCCTTATATCATCCCCTCCGAGTAAAGCGGGATAGCGAACCATATCGAAAAATAATATCATCTTCAGACGCGGAGTCGAGGCGCGGGTGGAATTAAATCTACTTCTATAAGGAGAGATATTTTTATTATCGAAATATCGCGAAACATTGGCGAACATTTTTAGAACTCTGCAGATGCGATTAAAAGATAAATAAATAAAAAAAGAATGTTATATGACCGTGAAAAAGTTTGGTCGTTTGGTTTGATAAATCGAGAAATTGTGTGGCGGTGCACGCTAGGACACAAAACGATACAAATATAAACATTGTGCTATCCACGTACAGCGCTACGGGATAAGAAGATAAAAAATTCGACCAAATATGGAATTATAACTTAAACGAACAAATGGAAACATACAGTTCGCTAGCTTTATAACTATTCACTGCTGTTATTTTTTAGCTGAAATAAAATAAAAATAAAAATAAAAATAATTTTTTTTACGTCTACCGGACCTCGTAGTACCGGTACAAGCCGATGAGTATCGAGCGAAGTACGGTATATCACAATTCGCTTATGAAAATATCAATGCCGCGTAAATATTTTAAGATCCAGCTAATTCCAGCTTATTTTCAAAAAACCCCGACTTGCCTCTAACATCGTATTAACTAATAATAATAACTAAAAAAAAAAAAAAAAAAAAAAAAACCCTGGTAAAATTTCTTTGAAGTATTATTTGAAATATCGTGCGTAACTTTTTACTAGCATAGGAAAAAAAAAAAAAAGGTCTCATTCGCTTCACCGAAACAATCGAATAAGACACCTAATAACAATTAAAATATATATATAACGTATATCTGCGAGACATCTGCTGCACTTTGGGAAGAATAACAAATTTTCCAAGATCATGCTGCTTTAATTCTGAGCTAATCAATAGGATTTCGTGACACAATACATTCGTTTGTTGTAAAAAGAGCCTATATTTTTTAAAAGTTAATACTTGGTTGTTTGTTGTATGTATGTCATAGTCGTTGTAATTTTTTATCGTTTCACTATATTGCTTTTAAAAATTTTTGAGATTTAATATAAAACAGCTCACTATCTCAATTTGTGATTTTTTTTGTTCCTTGGCAACTTTCATTTATGTATTGTACTGATGTGCTAGACGGAAATCTAGACACTGAAAGTGGTATCGATAAACGAATTGCAGCCATTTGAAATTCGTCTATGTATATGGAAGAATGTTAAAAAAATATCGCGGCTAGATAAAGTTTCTAATAAAGATACAAAAAGAACAAAAAAAAAAAAAAAAAATCACAGAAAATACGGATGTAAAAAGAAAGCAGCATACTTCGGTCATGTAATTGGAGAGATGGGTTAGTGCAAACATTGAAAAGAAACGAAGCGGAGGAAGAAGATTAATGGATCGGATTAAATATTGAAAAAGTTTCAGAAGTTTTAAGGATAACTAAAAATCGCGAACAGTACACGCGGTCGGCAACCTCCCTTGAGTAGAGAAGAAGAAGAAAAATATGTTACGTTTTATGTGACGGAAATGTTAATTTTAAAAATAACGCGGTTAATTTCAATTGAAGCTGGCTTATTAGAATTGTGCATGACTCCGTGATTCCGAAGGGTTCTTACGCTGGTGAGTAGGATCGATTTTTTTTTTTTTTTTTTTTTAGTTAAATTTGTGTATAAAATTATTTATCGGTACTACTAGCTTAATTTAATCTGAAGGACTAGCAATCGTTTTTAAGGAATTTTTTGATAAAGTTCAAGTGGAATGCTTTTTTTTTTTTTTTTTATAAGTTACACGTGTGTTCATCGAACGAGAGATTGTAGTAATATTTTTTCGTTGCGCTGAATAAAACGTCTCTCGTATTCCGAAAGAGTAAATATTCCGTGGAAATTCTCTTCGTTTCTCCAATTTGCTAGTTGGAACGGAAAATATTCTGTTCAAGACAACCGTAACAACAACGCCTTCATTATGGGGAACGATTATGCTACTTTTCAAAGGATCTTCTCAATTTCCTTTACGAGAGCTTCCCCGAACTTCGGCCACTAATAGTGAGTCAAGTCTAAAATCAATGGCGCTCCCGTTGAAACCCGTATGCGCGCCTTCGACTGAAAACGATGCTCGGTCGGCATAATATTTACTTTACTACGTAAACGAGCGCTTAATCGGTCGCATCGTTAAGAAAGATAGAGCGAAATATAACATGAAAAAGATAAAAAAGAACGATTATGAGCGTGTGGGTGGGTGGGGGGGGGCGAAGCAATTAAAGTTGCGCTAAATAAATAATTTATTTTTATTCAGAGAAAAATAAATAAATAGAAATAAAAAAGGAAGTAACAGTATATTTTCCACCGTGTTCCGGGAGTGTAGAAACACCATTGTGTAATAGCGCGGCGCATGTTCGCCATTTTAACGGAAATAGGTTGCTAGACGGTGTGCGTGCATGCGCGAATCTTCATGTTGCTTTGAGATGATGTGTAGAGAGTGGCAAGTTCACACAAGTGCCAGCAGTTTGAAGAATGGCAATATCAAGCACGAATGAAAAAGAGCAAATGTCGGACTTTTTATTTTGTTTTCAATGACGACACCGTTAATGGTGAGTGTATTAAACGCGTGCGAAAACACGCGATGACGTCATTAAACGCGGGTCACTATTCGGGCGACTTTTTAACTGGAATTATTTTTTCGACATCTATACGGCGTTTACCAGTTATAAAGTATTTACCGGTTGTGTAACGGCATTTTGAAAACCGTTCGCGTTTGCTCCGTTCCGTAATGGCTTAAGTCAACAATGCGGTGGTCGGCAACGACTCGATTAACGACTTTTTAAAAATAGAGCCTAATGATACGATTCCGCGAAGGAAACAGAAAAAAAAAAACAAAAAAAAATAGACAAGCGAAAAATGTTACAAACGCTGCGATGATTAAAAAATTACGTCATTTTTTGCTACATACAGATATATTACGCGCTAGCTCGCTATTTATAAGAACGTCTAAAAAGGGAGTTTCGCTACGAATTATGCAGAACGATATTAGTAAATATCGGGCGATTTCATTGATTAGTTTTATAGCCACCGGGTGGGGTAACTGTGTTAGATTTTAACAGTTGAGTGCCTTGAAAAAGACATACTCCAACCGGTGGGTACTGCGGAATTTATCTTCAACATGAAATCTATTCTCAGTTTGGTGTGCCAAAACATCAAAACTTTTGCTTTCAAATATACATATATTGTAAACGAATTTTCCGCCAAAAAAGTTTACCCCATCTTTTCATGTAAAAAAAAAAAAAGAAAAAAATTTTATTTTTCTTTCCCTTTTGGAACCGTTTGTTTCATTTAATTATTGTTCGCAGAAAATATATTTCGCATAATTGAGTAGGCCGCGTGTATTTATGATATATTTGATTTATAAGTGTACATTTGTATCGTTTGCATTTGAGTAAACATTAAAATCGGACGAACCTGGCCAGAGATTTATGGAACGGTAGTGTGCTATGGTTTGGGATATTTTAGTTGATTCCTTAATCTCTCTACTCATTGCACCTAAATTATTAAAATACAATTTCGCGTTCGGACGCTTTCAACCGTCTAGTTCCTTTTTGTTTTCTTTTTTTTTTTTTTTGTAAATAATCGCATTTTTAATTGGTAAAAAAAACCTGACACACAATCCCCTAACTTTGGCGAAGTTTACGCAAGTTGTCATTCAAGAACACTTACTATTTAAGTATTCTTCTTTCATGCGCGGCTATTCAAATTACACTTCAAAAACCGGCACCTATTCTATACGGTATAATAGGCCCTGAAGTTAAACACGACATGACTGCCAGCGAGAATGTCCATTAGGTCGGTCCGTAAAAATTCAATTTCAATTGCGTTTAATTTCCATTTGTCACGCAAATCCCGTATTTTCGTCTTACTCCCTTCTTTTGATATTTCGTAATTCTGCATTTTTCATGCTTCATATCTCGTTAAATTTAGAAAAAAAAAAAAAAAAATTATTTTATCGAGTTATTCTACTTTAAAATTTTGTACCTTTTATTTTTTTTTTTTAAATTCTTAAACAAATTACACGGTAAATAATGTAGATATTATACTCTCGTAAATATATTTCTATAATATAATTTTTCTTATCGCACTTATGACGTGCATACGCACACTTAAGTTATTCGAGAGTCAATTCAGAATTATTGGCGAATTGCGGTATCCGGATGACTAGCTTGTACTGTGATCCAGGAGGACCATGTGAAATAATTGACGAATTAAGTATTTGAAAAAAATACCACTTCACAATGTTGCTGCAATTAATGTGCTACATTCGAAGACCCGAGCAAGATGATTTTTTTCAGCAACAATATTGTTGCCCTGTAAGAGCTGGTAACTTGACATCTGGACAACTGGAAGCCCTGAACGTCGAAAATGATCGATCTAATCTAACGACGATACTCACCCACACGGGAACTCTGTTGGCCAAGTGACGGGAAAACGAATATGCTAATGAGATCTGCAGCAGGGATAGCGCTGCACAACAGAAACGACTCTGAAAGGATCTTCTGCAGCACTGTGGTGCTGCTGCCCAGGTGGAGCAAACCAACTTTGCTGTAACCTGAATTGCCGATCCGCCGACTGATGTTGTTCTGAAGACGCGAACGATGCGTCCAAAAATCATGAAGTGACTGATCAGAAGGGTGAAAAAATGCACGGATACGTTATAAATATGAAGCTTCGTCCGTCCAATTATTATTCCGGCCGCCAGTTTAAATTTTTAATTTCCCCCCCCCCCACCCCCTCTCCCTCGTTTTTTGTGTGGTTAATTCTGTTTTTTTTTTTATTAACGATTTTTTTTCTTTTTCTGTTTAGTTTTCTTCCGTGAATATTATTAATAAAAAATAATTAAAACAAATCTTCAAGTAAGCAAGGGTTTAACATCTGAACGTAAATAATAATTCCGGTACAGAACATATTAACACGCCTGTTGCTGAATTCACTGAAATAATTTCTCTGCAATTTTACTTGCTAAATTATTCTAATAAAATGAGCATGCTAATACGCTGTGTAGATACTTATAAAAATTGATTTATGAGAAAGCATTTAAAATAAATGTAGCGATATTTCCGGTGGCAACTATTAAACATTTGTTTGCAAGATTCCGCAGAAACTAATAAAATATACTTTTTTTGTTCCCATTTGAGCGCTCCACGCATCAGCTGGACTAGGAGCTCAGCTTGTATGCTTAGATCTTCTTATTGAGGTTCAATGATTAGAGTGACGCAAAAAGAGAACAGAAAGAATTTGGCGCCGAAAAATAAACAATAAATCGCTGTCCAGAGTTTGTGTTTGTATTTACCATAATTTCGTTACAATATATATATATACATATATATATATATATATATATATATATATATATATATATATATATAAATAAACGATCGTCTAAAATGTACCCGATGAGGAGACTATTCATTCGAAAAGTATTATTGAATCTGTGAGGTCCTTATAATGAAATAAAGCAATATTGAATTTTTGAATGTTAAAAAATATAATTAAAAAAGAAATGGTATTTTTACAAAATTAGGTTTTTAAGTGTATTTTAAAATAATTATATTAGTATGTGGCAACTATGATTAAAGAGCAATATTTGAAGAAAAAATTAATTTTTTTATAAACTATTTTAAGAAATATACGGCATAATTTAAAATAAATGCTTTGTTTTATTAATATTCAATGCGGACACTTTGGAAACGAACGGAATGTACTGCTGTCTGATCGCATTTAATAAATACCCCACAAATTCAATAATACTTTTCGAAGTAAACTGCTCCTTCTATACATATATACATAATATATACATATATAAATATATATATATATATGTATATGTATAAGCTCGGTAATTTTGGCTTCACAAGGGGTTGTGCCCCTTGACCTCTCCTGGTTACATTTCTGTCTCTATCTCTTCTATGTATATGTATAAGTTATAATGCTATAATTCTCAAATATAAAATAATTTGTCGACAAGCATTTTAGCTTAACGGAAAAAACCATTCTAATTAAAAAATAAATATATAGTATATACATTTCAAGACAAAAAAGAAAAATAGCGGTAATGTGAAAAACCCATACGAAATAGCCAGTCACATATGGTATTATCAAAGAAGTGTACCAAAACGCACTGGCCGTCCTGCCAAAGCAGAGAAGTACTTGGTTAGTTAAGTGCTCGATCTGATTGGCTGTTCACGCTATCGTTACACGTATATGCTTCTCAATGCATCTTATTGAGTCGCTAACGTTGAACAAGTACTTACAGTGCTTGGTGAACATAATGGAAAAGTGAGCAGATCATCAAATCGAAATTCAATTAGTTCTCTGCAAGTCGTCGCGATAGCCTAGTTGCTCGAGCGCTTGACTTCCATTATGGAGAACACGGGTTCGATTCCGAGCGACGACGAACTTATTACAAGAATTAAATAAATAAATAAAATATTCACTAATAGTTACGTGGAAAGCAATGGCAAACCACCACGTTCAACATCATATGCGCGCTAGGTCAGTACGCAGCAGACATAAATAGGACTGCACTTGTATATCGATAAATCAAACGATTACAATCAGTTCCGAATGTAGTCTTGCGCGTTTACACCTGCGTTGCATATAATAATTGCCTAGTACACTACCTATGTCTGTACTGCTGAGATGTACAAATAGGAAATCGCGCTCAGAAGCTGAGTATGGCACTATAAGAAGAAGAAGAAGAAGAAGCACCGAAAAATCAACCAGCGTCTTACACATTAAACATTTTTCTTCGTATACTTAAATGGTCGATTCTGCTACTGGCAGGCAAAAAACTGTCTTCCTCCTTTAGGTTTGGTTAATCTCCGTTGTCTGAAAAAATAATAGCGTTTCTTTTTTTCTTTAAAATTTGCTTTGGTATTTCGCCACATAACTAGCAGTTCTGAAGGATTCGTCATTGTTATATATATACATGCATACACATATATATTATATATGTATGTATGTATGTATACAGTGTTACTGTTTCATATGTCGAATTTTCGCATTACCCATTTTGGTAATTGTAGGTTACCCCAAAAAACGTTTTATGTTTTAAAAAAAAGGAGCGATGTGAAGCTTGTTAAATAGAAGACTGTACATAAAATATGCATAAAGTGCGCAAAATGTACGTAAGAAGCGAACGCTGCAGAAATTGTCAGCTTTCTCAGTAAATTAGTTAATTTTAAAAACGGTGTCTTGATAAAACCTGTCTGTTTCGTCAACTGCTTTTTCCCTGAATTACACTTCGAATATTTAGAAATTAATTTCTTCTTTAACATTTGTCATTGCCACGGATTTGGCGAGGAAAATAAAGAAAAGGAAGGGAAGTTGGAAGGATTCAGAATTTATTTTGCACAGCAGCATAGGGAAGAGATTTAATGTACGAAGTAACGGAGTAAATAATTCAGCAGAATACATGTGAGTTTCGAGAAATTATAAATAAAATAGGAAGGTTTGGCGAAGGAAAGAACAGAAAGAGAAAAGTGCTAAAGTCGAGAAGAGATCAAGGACAATAAGATTTTGCGATTATCTTCACCGAATATTTCTTTACTTTTTTTTTTTAATCTGTAGCATAAAATATAAAACATGTTGAAATACCGGAATTTTTAAACGAATATATATGTATTAAAAAAAAAAAAAAAAAAAAAAATGAAGTCTCAAGTATTCTTGATAAGGTATAACAAACTGTGAAATTAAGCTCTTTTCATAGTACACCAAGGGTCTAGCAAATTAAAGAGAATAACATAAGCCAGTCTTTCTTTGGGATGAGCCGTCTTTACGAAATCATTTTCCTAGTAGACTCAATTAAATTTCGGATTAGGTATACATCTGGTAACGACTGAATAAGACGAGACAAATATAAATTATGAGTAACTGTTTATGCTTCGTCCATTGAATATCATACACCTAATTAAATCAATCCTACCTACTTTGTATTTCAAGTAAAATTACGATCAATATGTATCACCCTTTAAATACAATTAGGTCTAATAAAAAAGTAAAATAAAAAAAATGCGGGAGGCTGATTTGAATAAATAAATTTATAGTTTAATAGTAATGACGTAATGTTCATTTGCGGGTATTTTTAAATGAACTAATAATTTAAATGAAATTCGTACTACATGCATTAATACATTTAATGTAGTTGTTATTCTCGTTATTATTACCGTCATTGAACTATTACGTAATATTCAAAAAAATAATATATACACGCGTATATATCGCGTAATGTGTAATTTTGAAACTCGAATCAATATGTATTTTAGAGGCGCAGCCGCGTCACCTGTTAATCGTTTTCGCATTCCGAAAAATAATTATCGTACAGTACGTCTGATAATTCCGTTGCGTGTCTTCACCGATTGCAAACGATTTAACTTTAGCAGCGGGCATGAGGTAGAAGCATAAAATTTTATAGCGAATTACTTGGCAATCTAATGTCGGACAACGGTTATAACAATCGATTTCATCGTAATATCGAATTATTTCGTGTCGATATTGTTCTAATTACGCCATTACTTTTCTAATAATGGCTTGGATGAAAACTGAACGCGTTTTAATCAAGGTGATCTGCGGCTTGTTTCAGTTCGTTCGCACTTGCCCTACAAGTTAAATTTCGTCGGTTTAGACCTTCTTGCGTGCAGCTGAACATTTTCCCAGACATATTCGACGTGTTTCGACGAAATTTTTACCCTTAAGTATTTCACCAAAGCTTCTCCGTCCGATATACCGGCAGATCCTGAAACTCTTCGAAAGGCGAATTTCCGTTGATTAGAAATTTTTCCGCACCTGCCTTCGTCCTCATAAAAGTTTTCACTTAAAGCCTATTTTCGGCTTCTTCGTATAACTTTTTTCATTTGCACTTCTGACCGAAATTCTCTACGATTGCAGCAGTTGTTATTCTTAATTATAAACTACATTCGGAGGATGCTGTCTCTGAGAGTTTTACAAGCGATTTGTTGAAATTATCGATTTTTACACAAGTCCCGATTTTAACTTTACTCGCAGTTTTCTCATTTTTCGCGTAAAAAATTAACAGCCTAAGGTTCTGAACTTAATCTCGGCTGGTTAATCATATTTCGCTAAATCGATAGCACAACAGATCATTTCTTGATGCTTAAAACACCTTACGCATTCGGTCAACCTTACCACCGTACCTATACACCTATATTTATCAATATCTCTAAGTTCACAGGTATGTTTTCCCGTTAAAATTTACCTAGATGTAATGTACTTTTACTGATCTTGAAAATATCCAAGGATGGGAGGCGAACATCGTAAAGAGGAAGTTCTGACTTTTACCGTAAAGAATTCGCTGCGTAACTGAGGAATTTTTAATCGAAAGAAGAAAGTAACACTAGGAAAGCGGAAAATAATAATCAAAAAAGCGGTTCATTTAGCGATCTGATCTAGGAGATCGTTAGCCGTTCACTTCACTCATACATATATTTCTTACTCCGGATATGAGCAGTATTCTACTTAACATGTGACCGATTTTTAACAACACAGTAAAATGCGACCGCAGTAATTATTTAGACCTCCTTCTGTTTAATGAAACAACTGATTGTTCGACTTATAGCACCGCACTACATGGAAGATGCGGGGATTTTATATATATTTCTCTCAACTTAATGTTATTCGGAAAAATAGTCACAAAACAATAAATTACATACGTACACCGTATCAATATAAACAACTAAACATGCTGATATCATATATATATATATTGTAATGAACCAAGGCTGTTGTGCCATGTTCCGCGTGTATGTACCATATTATTCTACGTTTAATTTTCTCGTTGAGTATCGCACCGCATTTGGGACTGGTCAGCCGATCGGTTAGCTGAGTGACCTGCCAAAGTCAGTCAATAAGCTTAAGTGTGTGTGTGTGCGCGTGGAATTTAAGGGACGATGTCGCGGTGAACGGAACACACAATTCTCGCTAAGTGAAAATTCATGCACTGTCGGCGCAGATAGATCATTTGTGATAACGATTTAAATGTTTAGGCTGGATGTGTGTGCGTTTGATTTGGTTTCTTCGTAAAAGACAACATTTATTTCATCTCATGATAATCGCGATCGTTTTTCAGTAAAGTTTTTGCTCAAGATCTATTTCCCCGTTATACATTGCAGGTGAACTTTTACATTGGTTTTACTTCGTTTCCAGTAATGTGAAAATTAAAATTCGTCATTATTAATAAAAGTTTTGTTATATTCTCGCGCACGTTATTTTCTTACAAAAAGCATATATAAAGTGTAAGGCCTATCCTCATTGGCGCCCGGAAATATTATTCCAGGAAACACAGAAAAGTTCGTTTTAATATATATATATATATGTCAGGCAACTTCCAACTGAATTCAACTAGGAGTTTGCATTCAAACGGTTGTCATATATGTATTTTTCGAGATCCGCAATCAAAGACTTTTAGCTGGAACCATTAGAAAAAGAAAAGAGTCGAATGTATTTTAAGAAGATCAATTATTGTTAATAAGAATGAAAAAATAGCGAGAATAACGTGGGGAGAAGAAAAAGACATAATATAAGAGCGCTACAAAGTGTAGAACGATTAAACCTTAGCAATCTAGAATAGAGAGTAAAATGCTCAATAGAAAGTGATGAACACTGAGAGAGTATACGATAATCGTTTCAGACAATTGTTGTATCATTTGAGTGAAGAGGATGCGGAAGAAGCTGATAATAAGCGAAAACCTCAGGAAGGTAGTAGAGTATATGGCATAAGAACATAGGCGAACAATAGAAATGAAAATAAAACGGCGAAGTGGGACAAACAAAAGGAACCACGGATGGAGACATAAAGGCCAAGTTGAACAGGCACAGATAAAATGAATAATGATTAGAAAAACGGAAGGTGTCAGACCAAATCCTGAGGTGAAAACTTTTACACGGCGGAAAGAGATTAGAGGATGAGATGTCTCAAAAAAGAAGTGAGAAAAAGCAGCAACCCGAGCCATTGACAAGATAAGTGTATGCGGAGAATAAGAAAATCACGGGAGTGATCGGGTAGGGGAGAAGAGCCTGAAGAAAGGTGCTCACTGCGACAGAAATAATAAAAAAATCGTTGGAAGGTGATCAAAGCAATGGAAATTTTCTTAAATCCTCGAAGAAAAATCGGCTGTCTTGCATGTTCACTGAATTGTGCACATTAAGCTACAATCAAGGGGCGCACACCAGCGAAACATTTCAAAATATTATATTTTTATTGTCCATGTTTCGCACGCAAATATGAAGCAATAGCCCGCGTAAAAAAGTTGGAAAAACCAGAATTATATATGCATAAAAGACCGTTTTATAGGGAAACTCTAGCTGAGCTTACAACTTGATATTTAGTCCCTCGGGGCGCCGCAAGCTCGAAACTTTTGAAAAAAATAATGTTTTTCCAGGCATGTGATATATATGTACGTTGGAAAGATCGCTATTTGTTGGGAACAAAACGTCACTTCCCTATAACGATACCTCCAACGTTGGCAAAACGTTCGAAAAAGCACGAACAAGGACGTGTCATTCCTTCCCCTTGCGCCGCAAAAAATCAGATTTCTTGGTTTTGAATTTAGTATTATCGGAAGATAAATATTATAGCGTTATCTCTAAACTTAACATAGGGAGGGAATCCTTAGCGCAAGAAACATCATGCCTGACTGAACTTGTTTTTTTTTTTTCTCTCTTCATATTTAGACAGCGAAAAGAGTAATAGTAGACGGACAGTTTAAAAACTGACTGTAACTCACGATAACCATGAAGCGAGAAGATGATAGTAAGGATATTCCAAATATGATTTGCTGCGATCCGCACTAAATTATCGAGGAATTTTCCTACGGTATTTAAAAATAAATTGAAAAGGAAAGCTATTTACACCTGTCGAACAAATAGTAAGAGACAATCTGCGGTTTTTTCTTTTTTCGATAATTTAGCGACATTATTAGCGGGCATAGAACGCTGCGCCATTATTGTCGCAGACGCGTGTTGAAGTTCTGAAAGCTTTCCGAACGAACTTAAACGACTAGTGGCGTTTCCGGTTTAGCTTTTTAATAAAATTTTAAGCGAAAGCGTTCGCGACCGACACTCATATCTGTATTATGATTGATACTTTAAAATGCAATTTAAATTTTTAGGCCACTCTCTCTCGGCTGAGAATTTTTTCGATGAAACGGAAATCTAATAAATCTGCCCGAGTCGAAATTGCGCGTTAGCCAGCAAACAGTTCGCCGCCGCTAGTAGTTCGCTTGAAAGTCACGTTTTCACTTAATTGACGGTGCCCCATGGCTTTGTTGAGCAAATTGCTCTTGCAAGGTTTTTTCACTTTTTTTTTCGGAGGGCCACATCGCAACATTTTCTTACCACGTGCTTACGATTTTACGGGAAAAATAAGAAAAATAAATTTTTTTACAAATGTATCTGAACAGTACGATATTTTTTTTTCTTTTTTCTTTTTTCTTTTTTATATTGCGAAATAGTAAAACTCTAAAATTATGATTAATGAACACTAGTGTTGTCTATCGACTAGCAATCAACGACTGTATATAGTACATATACTGCTGTAGCGTAATGCATCTCCGATTTAATTTACAAATTCCATTATCGGGTGGTAGTAATTCCAGCAATCTTTATTTTTTTCTGAATTTAAGATAACTGATAAAAATTTCGATCAATATTTTATGAATACTATATAGAAAAACAAAGCCTTTAAGACTTTCGACCGAAATGGCTGAATACGTTTGTAGTGTTCCGATATATTTTGAAAAAAATATTGTCGTATTACATATAGAAATTTTTTTACATTTTTTTTATTTATTTATTTATTTTACGTGTCGTACACAGCAACTTAGGCTAGAGACACGGCAAGAAATTACAAAATTAAAAGTTGAAAGAAAGGAAAAAAGGAAAATAAACAGAAATTAACGAGGATTAGCAAAATTATAATAACTTCAATAAATTAGAAGAATTTAGAAACTGAAATAGTTGGTTAAGCACGGTTTCTTCGTCGCACAGCAAATCTTTTAAGTTCGATGGTAATCTATGTTGTTTCCAACACTGGTCCTAGACTGGACATTTAATCAGTAGGAATCACATGTCTGGCACCGGGGCGCAGGTTCTTTATTTAACAGGTATGAGTGTGTAAGGCGAGTGTGCCCAAGTCGTAGTCTGCATAACGTTACCTCCTGTTTTCTGCTTTCTCGGCTTGAGGAAAGCCATGGTTTCGTGGACAATTTTGTGGAGCGTAATTTATTTCCTGTTGGTAACTTTTGCCAATCGCTGTTCCAGATGTTGTTAAAATGGCATTTAAGCTGATATTTAAAGTCGGTAAACGGTACCGTTACGTTTGAAGTTGACGCACGTTTGTTAATCGTTTTAACGGAGCTTTCCGCATTTTCAAAGCTCTGTATGCCACGCTGGGCTCGGTTGCACTATGGTGGTATAGGAGATATCGGGTCCCGGGCCAGTACTGGAATTTGGATGTTTAGCTGATGTAGAATGGACATAACGTGATCAATTGTTGTTCCGTTCTGGTTCTCAGTGGTATCATCTGGAGAGTTTGGCTCTGTGCTCCTTATGATGCTGAAAGCCAGCACGGTTAGATCAAGTTCGCCGCAAATCTAATGGCCACTCCGCTGAATCACATAGTAGACTCGGTATCGGGGAGGTTCGAAAAGCTCCAGTTGCTAACCTCAAAGCGGTATGATGGATAGTATCCAAACATTTTAGGGTCAATATGTTAGCGGAAGCATAGGCTGGTGCACCATAATCCATTTTGGACCTTACAAGGGTACGATACAGCATTAATAGATTATGTCTGCTTGCGCCGTAGGTTGTATGCGATAGCTTCCGCAGTAGGTTTAGTTTTTTACCGCAGCTAGTTTTCAATGCGTTAATGTGTGCTTTCCAAGTGAGTTTGCTGTCAAATGTCATTCCTAAATATTTCAACTTTATTTATGGATTCTATACTGTTGTTATTAACAGTTAAGCTTACTATGCGGTCGCACTTTTTCCGTCTACAGAAATGGGTTGCTATGGTTTTTGTTGTTGAAAAACAAAGGCCGTTATCTTCTGACCATTGATGCAGTCTATCAATTGTGCTCTGCAGAACGCTTTCTCCTAAGTTGATATCAGTGCATGGAAGAAATATGCATAAATCGTCTCCAAAAAGGAGTGATTTTACAGGTTTTTGCACTTGATTTACAATATTATTTATCGCGATATTAAACAGTGTTGGGCTGAGAACGGATCCCCGGGGAACTCCTGTCCGTACCGTATGCGGATCAGACAGAACGGATCCCAATCTTACTTGAAAGCGGCGATCAGAGAGGAAGTTTGCAATAAACATACAAAGGCGGCCTTTGAAGTTTCAGGAGTGTAAGGTTAAAAGAATTTTGTATCTCCATATGTTGTCAAATGCTTTTTTGAAATCGAAAAAGACGGCTAATAAGTGGTGCTTGTTTGAGAAAGCTTGACTTATGGAGCGCTGTAACGCAAGGATCGGATCAATGGTAGATCGTCCTGACCGAAATCCATATTGAATATTTGTAAATAAATTACGTGTTTCGATTTCCCATAGTAGTCTGCCATTGATAATTTTTTCTAACACTTTACATAGAACTGATGTAAGAGATATGGGTCTGTAACTATCGAGGAGTGTTGGATTCTTATTTGTCTTGAGTAGTGGGATTATAATGGCATTTTTCCATTGCAATGGGAGATTACCTGAGAACCATATTCGATTGTAAATTACAAGCAGAGTTTTTAATATAAAATCAGGTGCATATTTTAAAAGATAAATGTGAAAATTATCCGAACCGACTGCTTTCGGTTTAGTACGTTTAATTTACATTTTAAAGCATTCCAAATCAACTTTTTTTTTCTTTTTATCTTTTTTTTTTGGGGCGCGCCAGCGGCATTGACCCAACAACAACAGAAATTAAGGAAGGGGTTAAATAAAGAGACGATTAGAAATAGAGCTTAGGAAAGATTGGAGTACAGGGATTATATCTGGAGATGGAAAGGACAGGACAAAGGAAGAATTATACGGAGCAGGAAGACCCAGTGCCAAGATTTTCGAGTACAAAACAAAGCGCTCGGAATCAAGGGTAGGGCATTCAAAGAAGATGTGGTTTGCATCACATATGAGAGGAGAGATGGAATTATTTATCAATCCTTTGTACGAATCATACAAAATCTTACAAATTCGTATGGTTCACGTGGCGTTTTTCATCCGCGATTAATTACGATAGTGCAAAATTTAATTTCAGTAAAATCTACTAAGTGCTTCGAATAGCAGCGTAAATAATTTATAAGCCCGCTAAAACGGAATTTTAAGTCTGTTAGCGGTTGTGCTGTTAAACGCTTATTAAAAATTAAATACTTGTTATAATTACCGATAGGTTTTGAAGTGTAAAATTTCGAGAGGTGTTTTTTTTTTCTAATTTATTTTCCTTCCGTAAACCGTATGTAACTGTAGAAAGGTTAGCAAAGCGCGCAGATCAGATTGAGCGGTATCAGCCGTTCTCTTACGGAGCGAAGGGACATCTTGCACTTTTTAATTTTTTTAAAATTTATTACGGGTTCGCCAACATAGACACATTGGCCTACAAGAGAAACTCAAATTCTTACACGATCAGAAATAGCTGACACAAGAAACCTTCCTCAAGAATATCTCAATTACAAACTGTTGAAAAATGAAAAAGTTAAATCAAAACTCGAGAAATCAATATCTTCCGAACTAAATACGAAACTCTCAGAGATTAGAGAAAGCGAAAGTGTTAATAATCACTGGACCCTCATGAAAGATATAATTCTGAAAGAAGTTAAAGCACAACTTAAATCGGAAAAAAGGCAAGGAAGGACTGGATTACCGAAGACATAACAGATTTAATCGAGAAAAGAAGGTCAGTGAAGAATTGTAGAGTGCAATACCGAACAACTTAAGGGACATCGTAAGAAAATTAGAGAAGCAAAAAGCAAACAGCTCGTAACAAGTTACCAGGAAATTGAGAATTGGCGAGAAAAACACGATGCGTTCAATCTACATAAGAAAATAAAAGAAGTATCCGGAATATACAGACAAAAAAAACCTATTACCTTAAAAAAAGATGAAAGGAGAAGACCAACAATAAATGAAGATGATATATACGGAAAATGTGCGAGTCTTATTTATGTCAACTCTTCAATGATACGAACGTAAATCCAAGTTTAACGGAAATAACAGATTATCTTAAAACATCCTACCAAGCGAAGTAGAAAAAGCTCTTAAATCAGCTAAGCTAAACAAAGCTCCAGGTCCAGACGAATTACCTGTTGAATTACTAAGACTACTTCACAGTAACGGCGTCAAAATTTTATTTGATCTTTATAACAGGATATATCAAAGCGAAATTATACCTGAAGAATGGTATTGTCGAGATTCCATTGTGTTACCTAAAATACAAAATCCGAAAGAAGATGCAATGAGTATAGATTGATAAGTCTCATGAGCCATGCATTAAAAATATTTTTAATCCACGCAAGAATACAGAAGAGATGTGAATATTAAGCAATGAGCAGTTCGGTTTCAGGCAGGGAACAGGTACAAGAGCGGCAATATTCTGTATTAACGTTTTAATTCGGAGATGCTTGAAATTTCAACAGTCTCTATAGCTGTGTTTTGTCGTCTTCGAGAAGACCTTTGATAAAGTGCAATATAATAAACTTTTCGAAATTCTGAAAGATCTTAAGATTCAGCGGATCGTCGCATAATAGAAAATTTATACGGATATCAAACCGCTATAATATCTCATGAGAATGAATTCACTACTAACCCAGTGTCTATAGAACGAGGAGTCAGACAGGGATGTGTTCTGTCTCCAACTTTATTTAACATTTATGCTGAACAGATTTTCAAGGAAGCGTTAGAAAGCGCTGAAGAGGGCATCAAAATAGGAGGACTTAAAATTAACAATATACGATGATACATTGCAGAAAGTTTACAAGATCTTAAAAGCACTTCTTCAAAGAGTTGAAAATGTCAGCTGCACATATGGGATCTCATTGAACGCAAGAAAGACTAAAATAATTTCTCAGATATAAGAAACAGTTCCAAATGTTGCTATTCGTGGTGGAATAATAGAAAGCGTACAAAAATTTAAGTACCTCGGTACTCAAGTGAATAATAAAGGTAACACTGATGACGAACTTAGGTGCAGAATTAAACAAGGAAGAAAAGTCTTCAACAAGATGAGAAGAACACTCACAACACACGATTTAAATTTAGAATTGCGTATAAGAATTCTTACGTGTGGAGTACATTGCTATATGGATGCGAATGTTGGACCTTAAAGAAGAGCAACACGAATCGCTTGGCAGCTTTCGATATTGACAAATAGTTCATTTGAATCTATTTATTTTTAAAGAACGACCGTATAATAATTCAATCGAAAGAGTTGAAACGCATATCGAACACCGAAAAATGTTTGGTAAGTTAGTTGCACAAATAGCTTAAGTTCTTAACAATAGTAGATTCGAAAAAAGTATAGCGAGCCGGTTGCTTACCTTTACGAGCCGCTGATCCAATCCTTTACTGTTCTAGATGACTTCTACGTGATCCGGTTCAATTTAAGACTAGCTATATAACACGCGCTTGCGGACTAGAGTTACTTCCGGTTCGGTAGCCGAGCACATCTTACTATATCGGAGGCACCGTGTGTTTAGTTATCAAATCTAAAATTTGAACACAGAAAAGGTATTTCAATACACTATTTTAATAAATCAAAGGCATCTTCTCTAAACCCTTATATTACATACATATTATGCAGAGTGTTTCATAATGGTGTTAATATGCTTAAAACGCTGTAGAAGACAAACTCTTGAAGCCGAGCGGTGAAAAAATCTACGATATTTACCGCAATATCTCAGCTAACTGCGTCTACATATTATTTCTTTTTCGCAGCGGAGTTAGCTCGTATTTTGTACGGGAAAAAAAATATGTATTTTACCAAAAGTTAATTAGTTTTTTTTCGTTCTTAATAATTAATTAGAGAAAATTTAGATTTACATTTGCCTTCACACGAAAATTGGATATATGTCTCTCTATTGCTGCCCGGATAGTCTCAGGAGTAATTGTACTGAACTGCTCGACAGATTACACCCCTTAAATGAAATCAGTGTTCAATTTCGTATTTTTTCGGTACAAACGCGTTCTTCTTTCAGCATACCCGATAACGAAAAATCGCAAAAATCTGGTCGAAAAATATGCGACCACGGGAGAAAAAGATTGAGGAAATCTCGTACTTGCCTTGTGAAATGGCGGAAAGCCTCAAGCTCGTTTGCAAATTTTGGAACGAATAATGTTTACAGAATACTAGAATCAGACATACACGTTGTTGTTTATTTCGAGTACGTAACGCAGTCTTGGATTCGATACCGTTTTAATTCTAGATGTTTACAATGATACACTGATATGTGGCTCTTGATAATAGATAATTTTAAACGAGTATTTTGTGCAGTTGCGCGCGGGATTCTTTTAGATTTTCAAATGTATTTACACATATTTACACGGTACGTTAACTTTTTTAGTCCGCCAATTAAACCGTATCACAGAGACTGTAAGCAATGTGCCGTGTCGGATAAGAAGCTTTTTTACAATTCAACGCGTAGAGATGCAGCACAATATAAACACCACCGGGGTGTCATCGATAGTGAAACAGAGACTAGTAGATTGCATGAACTAAAGATGCTCCGGATAATCTGTAATTGAACTTTACCCGACGGGGGAAAGAGTGAAGGGCAAAGAACAAAACCAACCGATATCTCCGTTTCCCTCTTAGCAGCAGATGGCAGAGAAATCAGCTATCTTTCTTCTGTGTAATGCGTTGCATCAATGTGCCGTTTGCAGCACTACATAGCTAATGTTGGTGAACATTTTGTACTGATACATATATAGTAGCGATGTTACGAGTGTTCGCATTCGCATTCGCGTATGTGAATAATTCGCATTATTTTTAACATTCGCATCAAACGATGCGAATATTTTGCAAATGTGCAAGTCGCTACATATTCTAACAAATTCCTTATTTACAATTTTGAAGTTTTTGGATCCACGGTACAAGCATAAATTCTTTAATGATATTATGAAGGACAGAGAGTAAATGTTGACGTTGTTGCACTCTCATTAAAACTGTTTAATCGAAATCACGATTCTCTTCAGCTTCAACGTCTGGTACTAAAAGGCCGAGGGAATCAATGAGCCTTAACAGGTTTTGATTGTTCTGCTAAAAGTCTCATTAACAATCTAGCCCCGGAATTCTGGAGTCCTTAAGCGAAGACGAAGGCTCCTCCGATTTAGAATCTGGGGCTAGTAGAGACACATGAGAAAGCACAATTGAAGGCATAGCTCCAAGAAAAACGAGCCTGCCCGATGAAAACCGTCTGTACCGGTGGAAAACTAAATTCAAATACGACAAGTTGTTAGATCTTGCTCGCAAGTGCTCCCCTCCAGCCAGCGTTCCGAGTGAGCAATTATTTAGCGCAGCCGGCCTTATTTCAGAAATCGCCTCATGGGAGAAAATGTAGAGCTAAATTACTATTTATAAAATATAATTTGTCACTTTCAAAAATTTGATTATTAAAACAAAACTATATAATATATCGATTCTATAGAGTATATAGATGTTTTCTATGTATCGAGTTATTAGTACTGTACCGTATTAATGTAATTTTATTAATAAAACTGATTAAATAAAATAATCTGTTTTAATGACTTTCCCAAACATTCGCAATATTCGTAACATCCCTAATATACAGCTTCGGAATTTCGCCTTCTATGGTATTTTAAATGATTTGCAGAAAACCCCCGCATAAGAGTTAACATTACCACCAGACAGAGTAATAACTATATTATAGCCTATTATGCCGTTCAGCTCTCAATTGCAAAAACAACATGTAAAGTACGAACGCTGACCGCAGTTTCAATGAATATATCGGTCTCGTTTCCCGAACTCTAATCTCGAACATAAATCGTTAACAGAACGGCATAACTGTAGGCATCGGAAAAACCACGTTGTTATCGTTTTCCCGAGAATTACATTTGAACATTATTTGAATATAACGACACCGTAAGTGTCGTAATGCTGTGCTACAAATTTACGGAGTCGAAACAAGATGGAAAAGTAAAGAGATTGGCTCTAGAACTGAAGGCACTAATGTATATGACGGAAGCTATCGGAAGGGCTGTCAGAAAGTTCTTCCAATACGCATGCGCGGGTATTTGTATATAAAGTATAATTAATTTTTTGGTTCTCCAAGCCCAGAAAGTTGTCAAATTTTCGAAAAATAATATAACTGCAACAACAAACACAGCAGACACGTCGCTTTAATGTTAGGGGAGCCCTCCCATCTCCCATCTCACATGTGATAAATGAAAGAAATAAAAGTAAAAACGGGGAGTTGGGGCGTTGCAACAGAATAATGCAAGAAGTAAAAGAAGTGACGAAAGATTTGTTGACTGATAAGTTTTCGCGAATCTGTTTCAGCAACTTATCGGTAAAAACAATTTTTTTGCCGAGAGGCTGAATCGAATTTGAAAACATCGCGACCGAGATAATCTGCGATCGGCAAATGTGTAATTCTTTGACGAGGACTTTTATTTACTTTTCGAAAAAAGCATCAGTTTTCCACGAGGCCTATCGTTTCCGGGAAATTTTACTCGTCGTTGAAAGCGGGACACGGGGTGTAGAAGAAAGCTGAAAAAAATGACGGTGTCATATCATCGTCAGTAGGGGCCTCCGTGTCGTTTGCCGTGTTAAACGCTTGAGGAAAGTTCGAGCGAGTGTGAGAATTTTAACGTTTCTCAAAGTAGAAAGCAGTAGGAAAGTTTAGTTTTCGGCTTAAGTTACCTGCTAAAGTAGATCTGAAGTACTTTATTTGTGTTAAAAGTTGCAAAATACGGATAAGCTGAAAAAGTCTACACTCTCTCACGGCTAAATTTATTTTCGCGCGGCTGACATGCAACACGCACCGAATTTACAGCAGCAACAAATCTTTAAAGTATAATTTCCATCGCGTCACAACCAGCGCATACAGTAGAGACAGTTTCTATCTAGTCAAATTCAACCCTTTTTTTTTCTCTCTCTTTTCTAAATATTAAATTACATACATGGCGTGTTTTTATGCGTTTCACATCAGAATATTTTACACGAATTTTCAACGTAAACGGCGATGAATGTGAAATGCGAGACAGACGAGACGGTACTTTTGTTCTTTGTTGAACTTTTGTGTTTTCGCCTTTCAACAAATAATCATCAGCCAGTGTATTCAAAAAGTCCAAACGCGGCGTAAGGCTTTTGACCACAACTCTATTTACTCATATCTTTCAAGTACCGTCACAGTATTACAGCGATTAAATCGAGCAGAAACTAATGCGGACAATCGATATTTCTTTGAAAATTTCTTCTGGTCAGAATAATTGAACGAGACAAACGTGAGAGGGGAAAGAAGAGACTGGTCAAGCTAACCGTAAATCTTTTTAATCTAGAACGGTAGTATCGCCATTTTTTTTTTTGCTGTCCAAACACCATTCGTATTCAATATTTTTCTTCCCTAATCTTTTTCTTCGACTTCATTTTATCTTGCTGCGAGCAATCCGCAGGTTTTTAGTTCGAATGTCCCGCGTTAATTGAAATGAAGCGGATTATTTAAAATCCGAATCCGTTAAACAACTTTGCATCTATCGAAAATAATCGTGAAATCGCATATATCTCTGTTTGATATTCATCAACTGCTCATAGATCTATTTTGTATGACGTTAACAACATGGTAATGAAATTTCTTTTGTTTGTCGCGTTTCATATAAGTGCAGCGTTCTATTTATGTAATAGCGTAGTATGCGAACCCCTCCCAAAAAAAATATATGGTAATGAAATTTGTTTTTTTTTTTTTATCAGGGGTTTCATTATATCTCTAAATCATTTTTGTATTTGTAGTGTAAATTAGCTCAGTGTGAGGAACTCTTTTTGTCAGATTTTTTTCTAATTTCGCGTCCTTCTTTCCTTTTTTTTTATATTATAAATTACGCAACATTGTAACAAAGTTCCCAGCAAGCTCTGAAAATGCAATAAAAAATTATTTCGGGTGCAAGGGGGTAATTCGTTTATTTCTGAACGGTATTTTTTCTCTTTGAGCAAAAAAAAATCGCCCCTATATTTTTCGCTTTAAAGGAGCTATGCAATTCATTAAGAATGGTATTTAGGCGGCCAAATACTCTAATAAGATCAGTATTACTTGTTTTTGTAGCCGTTCTGATAACAGCAAAGTCTTTTGAAGAAATATCAAGTACACAGTTTACCATTTCAATAGCTCGTTGAGATATTACCTTGTTGGATCGAAATTATTCAAGGAGAGTTCTACTAATGTTGGGTAAATTTCTTCAAAATATATAACTGCTTCGTACTCATGAAGCTACCGTGTTTTTTGCAAATTGCAATTAAACTTGTTTGGCGATCGATAGATAAAAATTCGCATATTTTATCTTTTAATGCGGCAGTACGTTGAACTAATTTTTTAAAGAATGTACTAACAGATTGTAGAAATTACTAATAAATTTCCAATTTTTTTTTTGTGATCATAAATCAGTGATGGAAGATTAAATGCACATGCTACGCAAATATTCACTCACAGGCGTAACTCTTAATCGTGTCCAACGGTTGTAGGAAGGTCCGAATCCGTATTTTTTTAAAAGCATTAAGAGTTTTGCGAAGCCCCCCCTCCCCGTGACACCAATTTCTGAAATGTTTTTTAAAAAAATATTTCTTTAATTTTATAATAATCCAGATTTTCTGATCAACACGTCACAGGTAGAATGAAACTTGTTCTTCACGTGCGATGTTTATTGCTGTAATCATGAAGAAAATAGTGTTCGAAACTAGTCGGTATTTTTTTATATATATATATATTTTTTTTTTTGTGTTTTATGCTTTCAATTTATCATAATATATTTCCAAAATTAGTATCTATGCGATTAATTTAATAAATATATTACAGGAATTTCGAAATATTTACGACGTTGATGTCGTCAGTAAGCATATATTTTCTTAACGATTTATGACGAATAATTTTACTATGAATATATACTACTTCATGTTTATAAATTTGTAGACTTGGTTAACGAGAATTTTTAGAACTGCCAATGCCTCGCCCAAAGGGACATTTGTTCAATAATACAATAATACTTCGAAATTGACATCATAGAAGAAGTGATCTGATGCAGTTTTGATCTTTTCTGAATTCACGTTCTCTCTTAAATGAATACTTTCTCTACAACAAAAACAATTTCTTTTACAGTAGACGTTATCAATTTTATGAATTTTCTTCTGTTACTACTGTTTCCTATTTGCAGGTAACTCTACCGCTCGATTTCTACCATTTCTGAATTTTGCCCGACACATATACTGATATTGACCATGTGTTTGAAATATCTCTAGCGTATTTTTCTCTTCAGAGATGGACACAAGCTATCTTACTCGCTCATGGCTTCTCCTTCAAATAATCGTTCCTTCAGAACTACGCAGAAAGATCCGCTTTTACATCGCAAATATGACAGAAACCTCCGTAATAATTTTAATTGAAAGTGAAAATATCAATTTGTAGTAATGGGAAACTGATAATCATTGGACAAAAATACACCGATCATAGTCGCTAGAAATAACTCCACCACAATAACATCGCCGACAGCATGTGCGTTCGTAGTATTAGATAAAGCGTTTTCTTTCCGACTACTCAATCATGTCTGCACAGGACTGGACGCACAAATGCATATGCCATCCTATACGGGCTACAATACTTTTTGTCTTGCAAGCCTAACAAAAAGACATTAATAATTATAGACTTTGTAGCAACATTAGAAGCCATATTCAGCCCTAAAACCAGAAATATAACATCTACTCGAATCCTTCGTATTGTCATCGATGCACAGAAGCCCGATGGCCAGGTAACGTTTATGTGGGTTCCCGGTCACGCGGGAAACTCTAGGAATAAACAGGCGAACGTAATGGCACAGTCAGCACTACGAGCTCCGTAGAACAGATATTCACCTCCCCCTTCATCCATGTCACAATTCTTTTTAGCGAAAAGCAAACAAGAATGGAAGGAACAATGGACCGCGTGTCAGACTTTTCTGTCTCAAGTAAAGTCAACGACCGAGCCATGGTGGCACTCAATGAACTTTTCCCGCAGAGACTTCGATCAGTCGACTAAGTCATACAGCAATCTCGCACGATCATCTTATAAATGGGTCAATTTATCCAACGCAGTGACCTTTCTGAACGGGAAGCTTCATCCCAGCCGTCCAGCACATATTAGTAGATTGCACAGTATTCGCATCAACACGGACGCTCCTACCACATAAAACATTCCCCGATGTGCTATCAAACTTTCAAAGTCAGAAACGTACTCAATTATTAATTTTCTTAAAATAAACAGAATAGCTAAAGTAATATAGTCACAAACCCCGCACAGTGTGTCGCGACAGCCGCAGCAGTTAAATACGGCAGACTGAAGCTTAGAGGATTCAATAAAAAAAACCAAAAAAAAAAAAAACGTTAAATCTCCAAAAAAATAAATAAATAAATAAAAAATCGCTAACCTGAAATGATAAAATTCTAACGATAATCTGTCAAGTAACAATATGAATGAACTTCTTTCTTCGGTTCATCACCTATCTCTTAGATATTCTTGACAATCCTCTTACATTCACGGAAAACATCAAAATAAGCGATAATAAAATATGGTCAAAAAAAAAAAAAACTGCGCCGTATAGTTTTAAAATACATAATGAGGTTTGATTACTTGTTTGCCATCTTGTGATCGTGAGTCTTTTTAAATAGTTCCCGCGGTCTTCCACGAATAAATGTAATAATTCTTGGTATGTAAGAATATATTATCAGCTCCGTTAAATGTTGTTGCATTTAAACATGATAGGTAGCGGAAGTTCGAAAGTAGCAAGAATGGAAGAAAAAATTAAGTAGCGATATATTGGAGAGGAGCAGAGTTATAAGGTGCGCCGAAAAGTGAAAATTTAACTACCGAAGTAGGCGTAAAATGGAGAACAATACGATTACGCAACAAGAAGTGAGTGTTTGAAAAAAGAAGAAAAGGGAAGAGTGGCCAAAGGATAATTCAAAACCGCCAGCACTTCCGAGTAAACTAGATTCTTCAGCAGACAGAGGAAAAAAGCAAACGAACAAAACAAAAAAAATTTATTTAAAAGATTTCAGTTAATAAATTCTTAATTATCATCATTGGAAGCAAGTCTCGTCGAAGTGCTCTCGAGGTATTTAAAAATCTAGAACATTAGCCAAATGGAGTAAAAAATTTGAAAAAAAAATTCTAAATAAATTTTCAAAATTCTCATTTGGCGGCGGATATCCAGAGAAGCAAATCTGTCATAAAAAAAAAAGAAAAAATATCGCAATAAGTATCGAAAATGAAAAGAGGAACCCCACTTTAATTTGAATAAAATGCGAACAGTTTTTTTAAGAGAAGGCTATTTAGTGATAACTTAATAATTATTGAAATAAATCAGTCACGTTCTAACCCGTTACTCTGGGCAGCAAAAAACCTAAAAAACCGCCAAGAATATATAATATAAAATATTTTTTTTCAATTCAAAAATTTTTATTTAAAGACGCCCAGCATCTTGGGCCTTTAGCGTCTTCGAACTTCACAATAATATAACAAAATACATAATTTTTTAACTTTTAAATATAACAATTAAAAATAGCAAAATTCAATAACTCAAAAATATTCTAGTTTAAATTAATTGATATAAGTCTATGGTCTCTAAAAATCTGAATAGTTTACGGCGCATATCGTTATCTTTCTTTAGATCTTCATATTTTAAGTCGCGTCCGAGAATTTCATCCTTTATCGATTTGTATATTATACACGATTCGATCATGTGCATGATGGTGATGTTCGTACTACACCGTGGGCATTTCCTCAGAGCTTTGTCCATGAATAGAGGGGGCCATGCGTATATAAAGTATGCCCTATACGTATTCTGGCCAGAATCACTTCCTCCCTTCTATTTATCCCCGGTATGCTGTGGCATTTTGCGATTTAATCAATTTGAATCGATGCGACATTTCTTTTTTGAGTGCAGCTAGGTTTTATGGATCGGTTCCAGACTCAGCTATGCGTTCAATGTGAAACGACCTCAAAAATTATCTTTAAAAAATTCATAACGCATCACCGGAAAACCTTTTAAAAGTGAAATTCGAAATATTAAATCGCAGAAGATTTTTCATAAAATGAAAAAAATTACGATTAAAAAATTATGCAGGCCCAAAAACAGCAAAAAAAAAAAAAATGGATGTTCATGTAAGCAATAGTTCGAGTAAAAAAGTTGAGGAAGCCAAAGCGTATCTCAAATATATGCATAAAAGACCGCTTTATAGGGAAAATATAGTTTTTTTTTTTTTTTTTTTTTTTTTTTTTGGGAACGCCAACCAAGGGCAATGACCCATCATCAAAGAATTACGAAAACAGGATTAAATTTTGATATATAAAGAAATAGAGGAAATGAACTCCGCTAAGATTGGAACAACATCTGGTGAAGGAAAGGAAAGTATGTAGGAAGCACAAAAAGGAGTAGGTAGTTTTAGGTGGAGAAGCTTAGTGTAGAGGAGGGAACGCTGCTGTACAAGAAGAGAGCATTCAAAAAGGATATGATTTGAATCACAAACACAGTCATGATCTGAGGGATGAAAATTACAGTATGGGGAAGAAACAATAGAAAAACGAAAGAGAGACGAAGGAAGACAATTATGGTTGAGACGAAGACGTGTTATGGAGGAAATAACGGAACGACTGGAACCAGGGAAATCAGCAAACCAAGAACGTGATGAAGGAAGAGGTTGCAAGAGTTTGTAAAAGGAATGAGGATTGGAAAAGGAGGTAATGTAGGTATCCGACCATGATTTGAGGTGTGCTCGTTTGGATGGAAAGAGGATATTATTGGCAGGAAATTTATTGACAAATTTGCCGTTATAGGAAGCAGAGCGAGCAAACGAGTCAACTAGGTTGTTGCCTGCGATGCCGCTATGACTGGGAATCCAAAGAAGATCGATTTGAATGGAACGAACTAAGAAGAGATTTGCAATTAAGGAACGAATGGAAAGGATAATGTAGTCGCATGAAGAGGATGGAAAAGGGGAGGATATAGCCTGCAAGACGCTCATGGAGTCAGAACAAATAAGGTATTTATTATTATAGGAGGAAAGTGCAATGAACAGAACTGCACGGAGTATTGCATACGATTCTGCAGTGAAAATGGAACAGAAGGAAGGAAGTTTATAAAGTTCGTAGTGTGGAAGAGAAGAAATAAGAAAGGAAGCTCCGACCCCCTCATCGCTTTTGGAACCATCCGTAAAGAGCACAGACGAAGAAGGAAATAGAGACCTCAAAGCTCCGTTGTACTCGCTTAAAGCGATAGAAGGTGAATATTTAGTATGAAAAGGAAGGAAAAACAAATTGAGCTTACAACTTTCTATTTAGACCCTCGAGGCGCCGAAAGCTCGAAAGTTTTGAAAAAAAATATTTTTTTCCCGATTATGTGATACATATATCGATGGAAAGGAACAAACCCATATTTCATTTCATTAACGAAACGTTCAAAGCGGATGAAAAGTTCCTAAAAGAGCACAAAAAATGGCGATCCACCTTTAGCGCCGCGAGTATTATAGATAAAAATTTTGAAATCTCTGTGTATATTTGCTTTGGAACATACGGGTTTCCAAATTTAAAATCAGACTCTCGGAGCGCCGATAGTTCGAAATTCAAAAAAAAAGTATTTTTTTTCTGGACATATGATATATCATTGGAAAGAAAGCTATCTGTCGCGAATGAAACCGTATTTCATTTTTTTAACGAAACGTTCGATGTTGGCGAATAGTTCAAAAAAGGGAGAAAAATCACGTATCTCTCCTTTTTTATGGCGCAATAAACCGGATTTCTTTGTTTTATTTATTTATTGTATTTAAATATAAATTATAGTCATACATACGGAATCCTCAGCGCATGAAACATCATGCTTGACTTGAATTGTTTCTATGTTATTAACATTATTTTTATATATATATATATATATATATATACGTGTGCGCGCGTGCACGCGCGTATGTGTTTTCCTTTTTTCATTTCACTATATCAGTTTCTGTTTTAGTAGCTATCGCGTCGCCCCTTCCTGAACCCTCTTCCTGAGATATTATTCTTTATATTCGCTCCTTGATTTTCAGTTTATTAGCCTCCCGTTCTATCCATATTGACCTGCTTTGGATTCCTGGCCACTGTGGTATAGCTGGTAACGATCTTGCTGACTCGCTAGCTTGCTCGGCCGCAGTAAATGGTCGTTTCATAGGCAGATTTCCTTCCCAATGTCTTTACTCTCTCTCTTTTCATTCTCACCGTGACTTTTGGACTGATCTCCATCCATCCTGTTTCTCCAACCCTGACTCCTTTTACCTTGCTTTACAGCCTTCTCCATCCGTTTCTCCCTGGTTTAATAATTTTCCCAGTATCAGCCGTTCTGTAATTTCTTCCATAGTTCGCCTTCGTTTTAATCACAGTCTGCTCCCGGCTTCTCGTTTCCGCTTTGCTCTGGTTCAATCTCCTTTTGGGTCGTCCCTTTCATCCCCCTACCTTAAATGGCACGTGTGATGTAAACCACGTACTATTTGAATGTTCCTTTATTTCTACAGAACGCGCGATCCTTTATTCCAATTTGCTTAGCCTTGGCCTCCCTACACCTTACAGTGCCCTCTATATTCTCACTTTTCCATCTCCTTCTGTTGTTCCCTTGTTATCCGCCTTCATTTCCTCTGTCTCTAATCGTTTCTTGATATAACTTGTCGCTCAATATGTCCTTCTATTCTTTTAATCTTTTGTGCTGGGTAAATGTCCTGTGCTGGCGTGCCCATTTAAAAAAAAAAAAAAACAAAAAAAAAACATGCATCTTTTTTTTCAGATATTTGTCTATATATAGAGGTACTTTTTTTTGTATTCTTAACTTTTCTCGCCCTAACTTCTGCTTCTTCAATCTTCCATTACCTACTGGAATTATTTTACGTCTCTCGTATATTTTCATTTTCATTTTCATTTTCGGCTACAATCGTATTTTCATTATATAAAAGTGAAGTGATAGTAAGTTTATTGTTAACGCGTTCACTATCCCGATAATATTGTATTTTATGTACATCGGCTTATCTCTATTTCGACGACGTCGAATCGATTACCTTCCATCACAGCGGTGAGATAAATCCAATTTATTATTTAACATTATCATTAAGTTATCATACTGTTAACCATTTAACATTTAACATTGCTATTACCAACGCAGCTGATATCGCGTTGTTGTTATCGTATAGTGCATATACGTGCGAGTGCGTAGCGCCACATCGAGCACATGTTTATACATCGAAACAATTATCAGCGGCAACTGAGCTGTTGACGCTGATCTTTGTTTTCGAGAGAACCTACGAACACAAATATCAATAATGACTAGTTGGGCATCGTCCGCCGGAACAAGTTCACGCAACACTACTACAACTGCGAGTAGTATTTCAAATATTGGTCATGATAGTAACAATGACGTAGAAATGTCACAGAATAAAGCTTCAATAGCGCCAAATAAATCGATACCACCGATTAAAATCGTAGTAAAGTCGCCCAACACCTGGCAAGTAGTTCCTACTCGGAAAAGAGCACGAAAGCAAACTCCCGACTTGTCCCCAGAACCATTGCTATCGGACAACGAAGGGAAAAGTAATCGATTCTGGCCCCTACGGAATCATCCAGACTCCGATAATAATCATATAGGAACTCTGCAAAAAAAAAAAGATACTAGCGCACCTGAAATAAACGAAGGTAAGAAACTGCCTAAACCACCTCCTATTATATTATATGGGGTAATAAATTATAAAGACATGATAACCAGTATCTCAACGGTTCTGTCAAAAGGAGATTATATTTGCCAAGCTCTAAGAGACAATAAAATTAGACTGAAAACAAATAACTCCGATAACTACAGGAAAATAATAAAACACCTAAAGGATCGACAAGTAATTTATCACACCTACCAGCTCAAAGAAGAAAGAGCATACAGGGTGGTTATTAAAAACCTACATCACACAATCACGCCCGATGAGATAAAAGATGCGTTATCCACACTGGGTTTTGAGGCAAGGAACGTAATCAATGTGTACAGACAAAGGACAAAGGAGCGGTTACCAATGTTCTATGTAGATTTAGAGCCGAATAATAATAATAAAGATATATATAACTTGCAGTATTTACTCAATACGAAAATAAAAGTAGAACCGCCTTTTAAAAGTAGAAGTATAATACAGTGCTCAAGATGTCAATCATTTGGACATAGCAAAACATATTGCACCTTACCGTACATTTGTGTTAAGTGTGGAGAACAGCATGAGACGAAAAGCTGTCAAAAAACAGCTGATACACCAGCAAAATGCACCCACTGCGAGGTACAAGGGGTGTACAATATACAAAGAGTTAATAAAGATGAGGAGTAAACCTAAAAATATGCCGCAGCAGATAAAGCAACAGTACTCCTATTCAGCAAACCCAAGCGCTATTAACCCTAAACTAATAAATGCCAATCCTAACAGTAGTTATGCAGAGGTCCTACGGAATTGCGGTAAAAAATACAGCAGTGAAACGGAGGTCTCCAATGGTATAAACACGTACACAACTGATTGTAACATCAGTAGGAATAACGGAAACAAAAATAATATCACAAATTATGATATAGTCGGACACCTCACTGAATTTTTAACTGAATTTAGAGCAATGTTCAACCAGCTCATTCAACAAAATGGGATGATAATTAACATGTTATCAACCGTGGTTAGTAAATTAATCCCAAAATGAACAGAGTACTAAGAATAGCTGTATGGAATATCAACGGACTGGTGC
This sequence comes from Icerya purchasi, assembly GCA_039619475.1. Lineage (NCBI taxonomy): Eukaryota > Metazoa > Arthropoda > Insecta > Hemiptera > Monophlebidae > Icerya > Icerya purchasi. The sequence goes on along the minus strand of CM077115.1, from coordinate 289,523,088 downwards.
AATACCGTCACGAGGTCGAACTGTTTTTAACAATCAATAAAATTGACGTCTTAATGTTATCAGAAACACACTTCACTAGCAAAAGTTACATTAAGATTCCTCACTACACAGCGTATCACACTCCACACCCAAGTGGTAAAGCACACGGAGGAGCAGCTGTGATAATAAAGACGTCTATCAAACATTACGAGCTTAATAAATTTTCGAAGGAATACTTACAAGCTACGTCTGTGCAAATTGATACATCCTACGGTCCGCTTGTGCTATCTTCCGTTTATTGTCCTCCAAGGCATAAAATGCAACAGTTACATTTCGATGAGTACTTTACGACCTTAGGAAACAAATTTATATCTGGTGGAGACTTTAACTCTAAACATACATCCTTCGGGTCACGACTCATAACATCAAGAGGGAAACAGTTAGACGCGTGCATACAGGAAAATAAGTACACCATCCTATCAGATGGGATTCCATCATACTGGCCAACAGACAAAAATAAAATTCCAGACCTCCTAGATTTCTTCATTAGTAATGGGATCGATGCAAATCATACGCTTACTGAATCTGTCATGGATGCTACATCGGACCATTCACCAAAAATACTAAACTTGAGTGCTGCGGTAATACAAATAGCGAAAAAGCCAGCACTAACAAATAGAAACACTAACTGGGACACATTCCAGCAGCTAGTCGAGCGAGGAATAGATTTGAAAGTGTCATTAAAAACGGAGGCGGATATCGAATTGGTTGTAGAAAACCTCAGCAAATGCATACAGACGTCTGCATATTTATCTACGCCTGCAGACAGTGATCGGCAAACTGTAATAAGACACCCTGTAATAGTAAAGAGCATGATCTCAGAGAAAAGGAAATTAAGGAGGATATGGCAGGCTGATAGAAATCCAATTAATAAGGCTAACCTTAATAGAGCAGCTAGGCAACTAAAAAAAACACTACTGGAACTGAAAAATGAGACGATGCGAGAGTTCATTGGAAATTTGACTTCAACTAAATCAACCGAGTACAATCTCTGGAAGACCGTAAACAGAGTAAAAAAAGATCACGTCGCTCAATGTCCTCCTCTCAGAGGGAGGAATGCAGAATGGGCACGAAGCAGCCAAGAAAAAGCAAATAGGTTCGCAGAATATCTTGCTGAAATCTTCCAATCGCATCACAATGGGAGCTCAGATCATGAAAAAAACATTAAAAAATATTTACAGATACCATTCCAGATGCTCCCACCTATTAAACCAACTTCGCCTATGAAAGTAAGTGCATATATAAAACAACTAAATGTAAGGAAGGCACCTGGGCATGATCTGATATCAGCAAAAATTATCAAAAATTTGCCAAGGAAAGCGGTTATCCTAATAACATACATTTTTAATGCGATCTTTCGCACTGGCTATTTTCCAATTCAATGGAAATTTGCTTCAATTATAATGATTCCCAAACCAGGAAAACCGCAGAATGAAGTTTCTGCCTACAGGCCTATTAGCCTTTTGCCGGCCTTCTCAAAACTTTTTGAAAAACTCATCCTCAAAAGAATCAAACCAATCCTGGAAGAAGAAAAAGTAATACCAAACTATCAATTCGGCTTCAGAGATCGCCATAGTACAATTGAGCAAATACATAGGATAGTGGATGTGATCAACAAAGCCTTCGAGGATGGAAAATACTGTCCTGCAGTATTCCTGGATATCGAAAAAGCTTTCGATAGAGTTTGGCACACTGGCCTTCTATTTAAAATAAAACAGTTGCTGCCTCACCAGTATTACGAAATCATTAAATCATATTTAACAGAGAGGTACTTCCACGTTAATGTTAATGGAGAATATTCACAAATTCACCCAATACTATCGGGGGTACCTCAAGGTAGTGTACTCGGGCCGATATTATATCAGATATACGTAAACGATTTCCCAGTACACTCAGACACGATAACGGCTATGTTTGCTGATGACACGGCGATCTTATCAAGCCATCAGGACAACGTCGTAGCAACAGAATATATTCAAAAGCATCTACTTGATGTAGAAAGGTGGATGAAGCTTTGGAAAGTGAACGTCAATGGATCAAAATCTAGGCAAGTCATATTTACTTTAAATAAGGGAAGAAACCAACCAATCAGGCTGAACGGACAAGCGATTCCGGAATCGAATACCGTGAAATATCTCGGGCTGCACCTTGATAAAGGACTCACATGGAAAGATCATGTGGCTGCCAAACGTAAACAGCTAGATATAGTATACCGAGGCATGCAATGGTTAATGGGCAAACATTCGCCATTATCCCACGCGAATAAATTACTGCTCTATAATTCCATTCTGAAGCCTATATGGCTATATGGAATCCAAGTCTGGGGCACAGCGAGCAACTCAAACATAGCCATCATTCAAAGATTCCAGTCAAAAGTTCTGAGAAACATTGTGGCGGCCCCATGGTTCGTTCGAAACGATGATATACATACCGATCTACACGCTCCAACAATCAAAGAAGAAATCAGCAGCGCTGCCAGAAGACATCTGTATCGACTGGAAAATCACATCAATCCGCTAGTCAAAAACGTACTGCAGAATAACTTTCTCTTCAGAAGACTAAAAAGACTCAGTCAACTCCAGCTAGTAGAACGGCCGTAGGCGTATAGCTATTTTCTATAACATTCAATAAACTACTTCATCATCAGGAATAGCGACCACTGGGAAGCGTTCCGGAATAGCGTATCTATATAAATGATCAGTGCTACTTATTACTCAATTGAGTAGATTGTACGCAACTTAAAAAAAAAAAAAAAAAAAAAAAAAAAAAAATTATATCGTCTATAAAATTAAAAAATGTTTGTATCGTTATTTAACACTTCTTCTTTTCATGTCATACGCAGATATATGCGCGTTGAGAAAATCGTCTGTTGGCTAAATATCATGTTTCATGTTTGACGCTACGTCTGGCAAGTTCCTCATCGTTATTTTTTATTGTTCGATGACGTCTTTTTTCTTTGCGGTACTCTTTTTCCCTTTAATTTTTCCCTGTATAATTAGACGTAACAATTCGTATGGTTTTCCTCGACAACGTTGCCGAAATAGCTCTATATTTTCTTTAATTGTTTCGCGAGACACAGGCGGTTGTAGCTATCTTTTGTAATAAATGGTCATTCGACGGTCATCCGACGCTAGCGTCGTGCGGGGTGGTAACTTTCTTTTCGTCGGTTTTAGCACTAATCAGGAAGGCTAAAGCAGAACTCACATATTTCGCTGCCAGTAAAACATCGGGAAGTTCACTTACCGAAGGTGTTCCTACTAGACACGGGTAACTCCGGACACAATGAAATCCTCGGAAAAATATATCCCCACGTTCGGATATAGCCGGATGCATCTCCGACGATACGTGATTTAATATATCTCAACTCCGAAAAGTTTTGACTGCGCGCATGCTTACCGTGTTCAAGGACGTTCTGTTGCTTTGTGCGTTTGGAATGCTACGCGTAGTTGGAGTTGAATACACTGCCGAAAATTGCGATTTTACGCGAGTTATGAGATGCGTAACTCCAGCGGAATTGGAATCGAGAAAGTCGGAAAGGACAACCTCTGGCGGAATTGATTTACGTAACTATAAAACATCGATAAGCTCTGACTGAATTTTCAACAAGCAGACTCGTGATAATGTGCCCCAGTCAGATTGGTAAACATCAATCTAGAATGAGTAGGCGAGTGTCCGTCAGCTGAGGGAGTAAGCATGCTAAATGAAAACCCAACGGAAGGGAATACAGGGAAACCACCGCTGTATTTCATTCCCCGGTTATTATATAGAAGTGGACCATATTTAAAGCTGTAGTAAATATTTCAAAAAACATTGCTGAACATTAGATTCGGAGTAAATTGTCAATGCACCTGTCAGAAAATGTTGTTCGGTGTAACTCTACCGTTGTTATTTTCGTGAACATTTAAATTGATTTTTTATCAGATAATTTCAATTGAATTACATTGAAAATTCCGTTAATCAAATAATAAATATTTCGCATGAAATTGAATCCTTTTCCGATGCTTTTCTGAAGGTAAAGTCAATTCAGAATATTTGTCGTTTGGATTTTTTTTTCCGCACGAAAAAACAAAAAACTCGTACAATTCATTACGTAAAATTAGAATATAATTCTACAGGTACAGATTAATTGCCTATCGAAAATTATGTATCATTCTTAATTAAAACGACAGATTTCAAAGTTGAAAGCTTAAATAAACAATAGCTAAATACGGGATCTGTTTAAAGGGCATCTTTTCATTTAATTGAGCGGCTGAATGTTCGTAAATGATGCCGAAATATATATAGTTAACGAACTGCAAATGAGGCTGGTCGCAAATGATTCTTAATCTGCCGTAATATTTATCAGCGAGCGATGGTAATTCCTGATGTTAACACTAATGAAATCTCGAATAAAATAAAATGAATAGTATGCGGAAAACAACCGGCGGCTTATACTATTTCAAAATACAAGCAGCTCGTGGACACATCCCGTTCTACTTTTAAGTAATGCCTTTAACGTTCAATAATCACGTCTGAAGTCTTATTTCACCGTTGCTCCGAAATATTTTAAGATAAAAACAGAATTAAATTTCACAGAATTTTGCTATTGTTACACGATAACTTGTCCGGGCAAGAAGATATTGCCGCTGTGTTTGTGTGGTATAAATGTACAGTGGGGTAAGGGGATAATTTAAAAAAGCTTACCGAATTTCACTGGTGAGAAATGATCGGGGTATTACGATTAAATTAAATGAAAGGCTCCATATATAGCCCCCTTCACCGGTTACCGCACTGCTCATTTTGTTTCATTTCATTTTTTCTAGTCTTACAAATCATCGGAGCTTTAAAGTTCCAAATTTAAAGCTGAAAATTTCCGTTACGCTTAATTAGAGAAATGTTCTATTGTAAGTAGGTTATCAGAAACTTTAAAATTTATAACCGGTATAATGCTCATTTTTCATTCTGTTTGCAGTTCTTTTTGTGAACTTTTAAATTTTCGGCAGGAAATCGAATGATCGTTTTGTGCAAGTTTTCCATCGCTGCATAACCTATCCGAAATTAAAATAATTTTTTTTTTCCTCTCCGAGATTTTTAGGATTCGGAAAGTCCAAATATCAAGAGTTACAGTATCCGCTATTTTTTTTTTTTTTTTTTTTTTTTTTTGTAATATTCTTTTGAATATGCGTATTTATAAGCTGCTCTAATTTTTTGCGAAGTATAACTCGCTTTGCTATAAGACAAAGACACAAATTATGTTTCACACTTTTTTGAGCTTTTCGCAAACTTTTTAAGTTTTAATCAAAAAATCGAAATATATTTTTGTTTCCACTAAGTAGCGAGCTTTCCATCGATGTACAACGGACCGGGAAAAAGTATTTATTTTCTTTTAATCTCTTAAATTCCAACTTGGAAGTTAGAAAGTGGTTTTATTATTAAATTTTTTTAAAATATGCGTATATTTTATATACGCTATACGAAGGTTACGCATTGTTCTTTTTTTAAATTTTTTCGATAGTTTATGCGGTCAATTTCGTATCTTCGGTTAATGCACTCGTTGCAATGCTACGAACTGTTGAATCGGCTACAGGTGACTTTTTATTTTTTTAAATTTCTTTATTGCAAAATAACCTGTAGAGTACGGAAGTTCTAGAATTAATGTGTTTTACAAATGCCTAACAATCACGTTTACACGACGGAGGTAGAATGAAATAGCGGGTAGTCTAAAAAGGTAGTCGAAATGAGTTCGTCTTCCGCGGGCGACCATTTAAACGACCGGCCAGTTCACCCTACATCAAATTCTACGGTCAAACGAACGCTTTCCGCCTGATTTGGTGGATATTTGTGATTCTCTGCTTAAGAATTCTCATCGTTAAAGTTGAACCGGTCAAAACGTTAGCTGCCAAATTTTCATTACCTATTACTCTAACAGTAACAGAAGAAAATACTACTTGAATTTACTAAATTTTTATTTTGTAAATGAAAGAGTCGAACTTAATTCGAATTTTACGTTTTTATTTACTACATCTACTTTCCACCAGAATACCTAATAATCAAGCATGAAATTATTTACCGCAGTGTCGGATATGTTATAATCGATTACGATTATAAAAAGATTTAATTTCTGCTTGGTAATTTTAAAAATAATTTCGCGCAATTGCGACCCAATCGACTATACTTTTGTAATTATAATTAGTAACTATAGTGCTTAATTAAGAAGTACTAATATTTGTCAAAGAAAACGGAATAGTAATTTTCATCGAGATATAAATACTAAACAATCGCACGGAACTTGAACATTTAAATATGCGCACGATAATATCTTTTATCTTCCAAAATATAGTATGCGTCTAATTAGTAATTACAAGGACTGCGGGTCTATTTTTTTCACATTATTTTTCACGCAAACGTGTCTTCATATTTTTCCATACTTTTCTTTTTTTTTCCCGATTTATATATAACTCGGTCATTTTGGCCTCGCAAGGGTGACCTCTCTTGTCTTTCATTTCTGTCTCTTTCTCTTCTATACTTTGTATAAAATGATCAGAATTTACAACGTAATTCTTACCGGCATCAACACAAAAAATAAGATAATCACAAAAATCCTATCCTAGCATTTAACTTTCATTATATAAAATTAAGACATTTTTTCGTTACATTTTTCGTTACATATTTCGTTACATAAAATTGGGACATTTTATTTTAAATAACAATAACAAAAATCCTACAAAATATAACAAACGTTATATAAAATTGGGACATTTTGCACTATGTAAAATCGGTACATTTTGCGTTACATAAAATTGGGACATTTTTTCTAATAAGAGGTAGCCTAAGAATTACGTTGTAATTAATATATATCGAGGAAAACCGGGTAGACGGTGGATAGACTCCATCAACAACGACATGGTGGAAGTTGGTGTTGGGATAGAGGACGTCGAGGACCGTAGAAAATGTCGAAGAAAGTGTCACCAAGAGGAAAACGTTAGGAAAGAAGAAAATATATATATATATATATATATATATATATATATATATAGTCAACATTATCAATCAGACAGCCAAAAATAATTGAAATGCGAACACTCGAATGGTGCACATTTTTAACGATTTGACAAGCAACAATGATTGTACGATCGAAGCGAGCAGGGGGCTAAGCTACCTAGTTTTATTCATGGAAAATTGATTCAATATTATTACATCGTAATTAAGTTTTGCAATTAATAATTATGATTAATGAAATAGTCGTGATTAAACGGGATGCATTTTTGAAATTTACAAAAGGGTTATCGATTACGTCCAAATCTAGTTGTTGCGAACAGAGGTTATAAGTAATTACGTAATTGCAAATTATTGCAAAGTGCGCGGCTTTGGTATTTTACATTATCGAATGGATTTTACGTAATCGTCTTTGATACTTATTTAATAAAAGAGAGAAAAAAAAAGAAAATCATTTTCGAAATCAACGTATCTTCAACACGTTTTCACTGCTCATTGGCCCCGGTAGATGGTTAAATGAAAATTTAAAAAAGTTTAATATAAATTACAAATAAAAATAAAAAAAAAAAAAAAAAAAAAAACATTAAAAACAATTAATAATACATATTTTTAAAAACTAATTTCTTCTAAAGAATCGCGAAAATTACAAAAATTTAAAAATTAATTAGCCGTAAAATAAATACACTGCATTTACCAAAAAGAATTTTTTAGTGCGTATTTCGGTGTTAATTCCAGAACCTCTTCGATGAGGGCACTAAATGCAGCAGTCGGCAGAGGAGTTGTTTGATGTTACTAATAATTTCTGCTCAGATAATATAGACAGCACCGATTAAATTCCCGGGAGCTTTTAAAATCTGACCCTCTAGTATTGTATCCATTTTATTTTGTACCCACTTTCAGCCGGCACATTTCGAGCGGAATTACCTTGTTCACAGTATTCAATTTATGGCATCCAAAATAAGTTTCCAGCGCCTTATTGGCACTAAACCAACTGCCCTACCAGCATCGCGTCAGTTTTAAACCTTCAGCAATTTTCAACCTCTATATACGATCGTTTCGTTGAGCATAATTTGTTCGTTCTTAATACCGGGATAGACTCTTGAAAAATTCGAAAATCACCCGAAATGAGGTGTATGTAAGGAACATTTTCGAAACCGGTTTTTTCCCCGATTATTATCTTACCTTGCCGTATATTTAATAAAACTATATATATTCCATTTGCCAAAAAAAAAAAAAAAAAAAAAAAAGGGACGAAGAATAAAAAAACAATTTAAACTTCCAGTTAGAAAATTTATGGCAATGAGAAACATCACGCGAGGACTAATTTACGTTTCGGACTAACACGATTCCTGCCAGTATATTCGATATGGCAGAATGTACACGAAATCCATTGGGATGACTCGCAATGCTACATGACAAGTTTTGTTTAAGGGAAATATGACACGCATTAGTCAAACATCGATGTTGAAAAAATACACGCGCCATTACGAATTTGTTCCAATTCGTTCTAATTTTAAATCGATGTGTACCTCTGTATGTATATACCTATACCTATTATAAATACATACATATATATATATATATATATATGTATATAGGTATAAGGTATACATATAGGTGTGTAGACCTGCAGATTATGCAGGAGACGCCAAAACGTGAGTAAAGTGAAAAATTGAACTATACGTTAAATATCGGCAAAGGCGTGCGATTTGCATTTTGCGCGAAGGGGAGCCGTCGAGATGTTTCTTTTTACACATTTTCGATAATTATTGCTGGAAACGGAGAAATTACATCATATATTATAATTTTGGAATTTTTTATTATTATTATTATTATTATTACACCGTGGCGAATTTGGATTGACGATAATGTTTAATGTAATAGTTTTTTTACACTTATACTAGAATTTTTTTATAAACTGCCGGTCATCATTATCACCTCAACCGTTCGGTTGGTGGGCAACCTATTCGTACATTTTTTTTTTAGACACAGGCATAGTGTACCAGGCAATTGTTTATATGCAGTACGAATGTGTACACAGGCAAGAGACTACATTCGGAACTGATTAGTAATCGTTTGATTTGCATCGTCTTACAATAGTGCAGTCCTATTTATGTCTGCCGTGTACTGACCTAGCGCGCATATGATGTTGTACGTGCTGGTTTTCCATTGCCTTCCACGTGTGATTATTAGCGAGTATTTTTATATGAAGTGCCGGTACAAGCTTGAAATGGAAACGGGTGAAGGAAATGCATCATCAGTACTTACGCCCACTTCGAACTTACGTGCGTTAAAACCGAACTGCTTGTAGAAGAATGTGAAAACAATAAAAAAAAAAAAAAAAAAAGAATTACATTGATTACGTTATAAATGTGGAAAATTACGGTTTAATGCAAAATTTTCTTTTCCTTTTTTCGATTTCGTTAACGAACATGCGAATATTAAAAATTCAGTCCATCCGATAGAAGACGACAAAAATGAATATAAGCGTGTCCTAGAAAACTCTATTCCTTCTTTCTCCATCTATATAAATGGATATGAAGACCAAGGGTCATTTTTAAGCTTCTCGCGATTTTTACATTACATCTCCATCGGTATTCCCTTTTTTCTTGCATTCTATGTGCGTATAATTTTCCGTTAATCAGGAAGTTCTCTTTGTATCTGTTAATTTCGCAGTTAGTAAAATTTAAATACATCACTACAAAACAATTATTTAATTTTTTTTTTTTTTTTTTTTATCAAATACCGGACGCGTTTCGAAAGTTATTATCTGTAGAATAGGAAGTTCTCGATTTGGCTGCTTCCAGACTAATTCAACGTCCAGTCCAGTCATTTCGAACGAGCCTGAGCCGGCATTTGTTCAATATTAAATTTAAGCGCGTAACTTGGAAGTTCTTTCACACTAGACTAAAACTAATGTTGACCATAAACATCAACTAATGTTGACCATAAACATCCTTTTATGCGTACCTGACGAATGTTCGTTTTATCTAAAGCGAATAATAATGCGAGGTTAATTATTTAATTAAAGAGCATAGCGAAATATATGGAGGATCTCCAAAACGCGGGCTAACAATTGTAAATCAAATATAGAAGAAAAATGCGAACCAAGGGTAATAATTTGTTTTACGTAGTACGTAGAGATTACCTCGATATTAATTTCACTATTAATAATTTTCGATAATTTTTGTTTGAACTTAAAAATAGTGCTGGAGACGTTCTTTTCTCGTTGAATATACCGGAGCGGTCTATAATACCTTGCTCGGCAAAATCGATATGTTTGTGTTACAGAAAATTATTTACGCTGATTCGGAAATAGTTAGAAGTTTTGTTTTGTCTTTTAATAAATCCAGAAGGAAATGGTGTTAAATGATGAAAATTCATTTTTCATTAAGAGTTAACGGGGGGTAAGCCTATGTAGTCTGTTTTTCCTCCATTGGCCAAGTCGCTGAAAAATTATTAAACTGACTGTGTACTCATCTTCACATAGAAATATCGCTGCAGAATTATAAAATCAACTCTATATTTTTCTGTATAAGATAGGTTTAAAAGTAGAGGCCACGAAACATACGTCTGAAGGCACAAAGTAAAAGGAGATAGCAGAAAGATAGATGGATCTATTTTTTGGAAAATGCTGGATGTGAGAGGAACAAAGATGCAAAAAGAAAGGCATCTTTAAGAGAAAAGATTTTTACATAGTCATCTGGAATTACAAAAATTAAATATTTAGACGTTAAGAAGTAAAAAAAAAAAAAAAAAAACATTAAACATTACGAAAAACTTTCCATCCTTTCGGAAATTAATCACTCTGAATCTTTTAGACTGCCTTCCTTTTGATCTATATACTTACAGCCAAAATCATGGCTATCTGGAAGTTCTGTTAATTATGTTTTTTCCCACAGCTATTTCACAAACAGATTGATTATCTCTGATTCCGTGGGTGTCTTTTCTGTACGTTCTGCTTTTCCCATGATCTCTTGTGATTTTATCATTCTTCAAATGGGCTCTCTCATTCGTGACTTTTTTTTTTCTTCATTCAATTTTTATTGATTCGTTATGGCATAAAAGACGATGAATTTTGGCGAATTCTTTGGCTCGAGTCGCTACTTCCTCAACCACCTTCTTCTCTAGGATTTCCAGAATTTTCTATCTCTTTTCAAAAACTTCACTTCAATATTACTGGTCCGTTATCTATTTTCCAATAGGCTATCTCATTTCCCGACTGTTCAACCTATGTTGCTTTCCAACACGTGGTTCTCCTCTTATTTCGGCGTTCTGCTGTTGTTTCCGACTGTTTCCCTTCTTTCCGTTTTCGTTTTTCCCTTAACGTCTTTTCCATTTTGTCTCTCTTCACCGGAACGATGTGGCTTTCTGCGATTTTAACCGTATATATTCCTTTTCCCTCTCTCAAATGAACGCTCTATTTTTTTACTCACAACTCTTAGCGCTTGACGTTCATGCTCCTTACTGTGCTTCGTATATCTTGTCATTCCTTTCTTTGTCCGTCATTCTTTTACATTATCTGCCTCTGACCGAACTGCTATTTAACTGTTGATTATTCTCTCCCGTCCATACTGATAGGATTTTTGTTATCGCGCCCTTAAAAGGAGAAAAAATAAGAAAGCGTGTCGACCACTACATGCATCACGTTTTGTTTCAACGGACACTGTTATACAAGATAATTCATCGCTAAAGTAATTTTTGAGCCTCCGTTATCAATTTAGGTCAATATACTATTTCAAAGCGGGTCATAATAGTTTGCCAGTGATTATCGAATGACTCTCGACGTAATTTGTGCGCAGATGGCCAACAGTAGATGACGAAAAAACGTAAAACTTTATCCAGGTCTGCTAGTGACGTGCGATTTTTAATCCTTCCAGCGAAATGCGGCGAAAAGGGAATATGAAGGCAAAAGCGGAGATATTTAAAAATTTAGCTCAAACGGTGAATGCTCAAACCTTTTTCGACACTGCCCGCTGAAAGGTTCGTACATTTCGCAGATTATACACCTCTTCAACAATGAAACAGAAATCCGACAACGCGGACAAACGTTTCGCCTTCGCAAAAACTTCATCACACTCCCGTGAAGTACCTTCTGTTCAAACACCATTTAGTATCTTGATTAATTACACGATTTCAAGTCGCATTTAACAATAGCATTATTCTCGCAACGAATTTTATTTCGTTTTTTACGGAATTCCTTTTCCTTTTTTTTTTTTTTAAATATTCTGAACTTCGTCAGTAGGCCTGTATGAACTATTAAGTTTTATTATAATTCTGCGCGTTCTTTATTAGCCGTAGAAAATACTACTGGAACTTTTTGGGCTAGGCAAGCAAAAAAAAATAATTGAGCCTTTAAAATACGAGTTAAAAATGTCCGACCGTTACGAAAAACAGTATATAGAAGTCGTACACATACGAGGAGAAATGTAGGATATACGAATGAGAGCGTGGGCGAAGGAGAAAAAATTTGAAATTTTTTATTATTCCGAATTACATCGATTTTGTTCATCGGGTTAAACGCTCGCCGACAAATTCTAACATCGTATGTTTAAATTTTTGATATTTTCTGTTAGTAAAATTCTGCTCTTTCGGTTTTGCCTCTTCTATCTTCGCGAAGTAGAAGTATAGTGCGGTTTTTCTTTTAACCTGCTTTATTTTATCGTATACTTCACGAGTGACTTGATATGGCTAATATCTACGAAAAAGGCGAAAGGAAATTCGTTCTTACCGGTTGTCCGACTTCCCTTTTTTCTCCTTTTCGATTGCCGTGAGAATAATTTAAACAATTTTTTTAGACGCCGCTGCCCGGATAAGGTCCTCTTTAAAGTAATCGCAAAACAGTTTTCTAAATGCATTTATGAAAACAAGTTGTGATTTTCCTAGTCAATCAACAAATTTATCCATATCTATATTATATATTATCGTGTGCTCACTCTTTATATCTCAAGAGTAAGAAGCCTTTGAGCTATTATCAAGCTATCTCACGGCGGCCCAGTCCGCCGTGTCCACTGAATGTCACAAAGTAAATATACTTGTTGAAGAAATAATGTATATTTACTAATACTAATAAAAACTATAGCACTTGATGATTTGTTTTTATTACTAGTGTGATTAAATTTTTATTATCGAACATTGAAACAAAAAAAAACTATTCACAATAAATCAACAACGAACAGCGATTACAAAAAAGTACATATATAATTCTTCGGAAGATGATTTAATTAACAATTATCGCGGGTTCGCTGACACTCAACGCTTCGATCATCGTACTCTATCAGAGTAAAAACGGATACTACTTAATTGACGAATGACCGCAAGACTCGCGAAAACCCAGGTAGTCGATCAGCTGTCGGTACTGCCCGACCAGTCGCAACGACACATCATGCTTATCATACGCGTAATTTTTGGCAAAATTACGTCGCTTTAGTCGGGCAGTGTATCCGCGTCTAGCCTTAGTTAATTTTACGTTATTATAATTGTGTTGGTACGTCATCGGAATTATATTCCAACTTCCCAACCGTTCGAACCATTTAATCAGCTACTTTACTTTACTCGGTTCGAACATTACGAGAGAATTATATACAAAATACTATGCTGTGTTGATCGATAATAAATAAAATAAGGAATATAAAATTTAATCTATGTTTTTCATTTCTCACAGCATAGTAAAGCCAGAATTCCAAACACAAAATCAATATTTTATTCACGTTACTCATTGTAGGCTCATGACAGCTGCCCCCCCTTAATATGATTCAGGACTCGTAAGATCTAGAATCATATTATTAAGTCAGACCTATTCGCCGCTAATAGGATCCGATCTCTACCTCAGTTCTCGCTAAACTCGTTTTTCTCCAATTTCGCAAAATATATATGATTTTTATTTTTTTTTTTTTATTTTTTTTTTCATACGTATATTTTATTTTATTATTTTTTTATTTTTTTTGTATTTATAAATGCACCTTTCCAAGTATATAAAAAAAACATTCGTACACGCACATCGCGATATACATACTTATGAATCTACCTAATTGACTAGAACGCCATCAAACATATCTATATATGACACTGTAATAATAATAATAAACCATAGATAGCGCTACTTAATTGATTGATAAACGTTATCAGCTCACAATTGAGAGGTATAAAGTAATTTCAGAAACGTTTTCACTACCAATATATCACATTTACAGGCTCCAAGATACGATGAAAACAGTCACGAGCAAGTGAAAATTTCAAACAAAAATGTATACATTTTTATTTTTATTTATTTATTTTCATTTTAATATTTTTTTTTATTTATTTTTTTTTTTTTTTTTTTAATAATGTATATTTATTTTTTTTTAACATTTATTTCGTTGCCGCGGTGACCGAGCGCATCGACAACAACGGCGGCGAACTGAAAAATAATATATCCAAAACAACAAGACAAGTAATTATTATAAGAATGAAAAAAATAACTTTAATCCATGATATCTATATCAGATCTAACCGGGTCGGAGGTCCACCGCATTCCGAATCCCTATAAAAGCATCGCTTTCTAAATCGGAGATTAAGTAAGCATTTTTTCCTACCACTTTCCCAATCTTATAAGGTCCTTTGAATAACAATTCAAGTTTCTTCATTCTTTTTTTAGATCTACTCAAAAGAACATGATTCTTGATAAACACAACATCCCCAGCGGAGTAAGTGATCGATTTCTTTACACTATTGTTTTTTTCTTTTTCTTTCATTATTATCACGAATCTTTGTCCTCACCTCATCCATAAGTTTTTCATAATCGTACTCAGAAGTGGGTATTGGGAATTCAACTGATCCCCTGACCACGTCCGAATACCTCCCTTTATGGATCAATTCATCAGGGGTATATCCCGTAATCGTACTAGGTAAGAGATTCATGCAGTTTTCTATTCCGGCAATGTGCCGCGTCCAGTCCGTATGCCTCTGGTGGCATAGTGTTCGCAGTAATTTTCCGAGTTCCAAATTAACTCGTTCGGTGGGGTTGTTCTTCGGACAATACGGTGCGATATGCCGCACCTGTATTCCCCTGCGATTGAAATATTCCGTCCAGGCATTACTTCGAAACACCGACGCATTGTCGGAGACGATCGTATTCATTCTTCCAACAGTGGTGATTTAGTCTCCTACTTTATGCAAAATATTCCGTGTAGTAAGTTTATTCAGCGGATATAATTTCACATATTTCGAAAACGTATCATGTATGACCAAAATTTGGTTCATGCCTCTAGATATCGGCAAAGGTCCAAAGGCATCCAAGGTAACAATGTCCAGAGGGCACGTCGGTTCATAGCACACTATGCCCCCCCCCCAAAAAAAAACTGCATTATACGGTTTTACTCGTTTGCAAATTTCACAACTTCTTACTATTTTACGAATTTGTGCTCTCATTTTGGGAAAGTGGCACGTTCGCTTAATTAATTGATAAAGCCGAGTTTGCCCCGGATGGGCATATTTCTCATGATAGACCCAAACTAGCAGTTCAACGTCGTTTCCCGGCACACACAAACGCCACTCCTCATCGGTATCAGGATTTTTAAAAAATAAAATATCGTTATAAACTGAATAGTATTTTTGTAGTTTTTCATTGTCTGCGATCGTATTAAAGACAATTCCCCATGATCTATCCTCTTTCTGCGAATTGTGTAAATTTGCTATCCTTTCCTGAAGTTCCGTATCCGGTAACAAGGAAATTTTGGCTATGATGACACAATCTTTGTCCTTCTGTAATCCATCTACAGGCCAATTTCTTGAAAGCATGTCCGCTACAATATTCTCCTTACCTGGTATATGCCTAATTTCTAGCTGAAAGTTTTGGAGATAGATCATCCACCTCGTGAGCCGCGCATTCCGCCACTTAGATTCCTGCAGAAACGAAATGCTCGCATGGTCGGATAAAACTATGGTCCGGTATCCCTCTATGAGAATACGACATTTTTTTAAACAGTAAATCAATGCTAATAATTCTTTCTCGGTGGTGAAGTAGTTTCTCTCCGCCGTTACCAGAAGTCTACTTACAAACATAATGGGTTCTGGATGTTGTTCTTCATCATATTGAAACAAGCAACCGCCCACAGCGAAGTCAGAGGCATCACAACTAATATAGAAAGGTCTACTGTAATCTGGCTGTTGTAACCGTATGTGATCCGCGAACGCATTCTTGAAACTATTAAACGCCTTTTCGCACTTCTCGCTCCATATAAATGGCGTATCACATCTCACAAGATTAGATATCGGCTGTAATAGTGTCGCATAATTGGATATAAATTTCCTATAAAAATTACACGTACCGAGAAACGACTGCACCTGCAACTTATTTATGGGTTTAGGAAAATTTTTAATTTTTTCGACTTTTTCTTTAGTCATAGAGATCCCGGAGCCCGATATTTTGTAGCCCAAAAAATCCACTTCCAATTTACCGATTACCGATTTACTCGCATTCACCGTCATACCGGCCTGCCTTAACTTATCTAATACTTTCGCGAGATGCGCAACGTGCTCCTCTTCACTTTCCGATAGTATAATAATATCGTCCACATATGTCAATACGAATTTCTCACAGTCCGGAAAAAGAACCGTATCCAGCGCTTTAACAAATGCGCTGGTGCTGATCTTCAAACCGAAAGGGACGACATTGTATTCGTACGCTCTTCCTTCGAACACAAACGCCGTATATTTCCTCGATTCCTCTTTTAGAGGAATTTGCATGAAACTGGATACAAGGTCCAGACTCGAGATGTATTTAAAATTTTTGTATTTATACAATAACTCATCGATTGGCTGTGGTTGATCATTTTCGTTAATAATAATTTTATTTATATCTCTGGCATCCAGACATAGTCTGAGCTGCCCATTCTTTTTAAACATAGATATCAAAGGAGAGGCATACGGTGACGAAGAATACCGAATAATTCCTAATTGCCTCATTCGCTCAATCTCTTCTTTCACAGTAGGTCTTTTTGCGACAGGTATCGGGTATGATCTAACTTTTCTATATACCTCGTGAGTTTCCGTTGTAATATTATATTCGAATAACTTACATCTTCCAGGATAATCTTGAAAGAGATCACGCAATGGATGCAAAGATTTTTTCATTTTGAATTTTACTTCCGTAGACAGTATACTTTCTTTTATTTTATCTTCTAAAATGTCTGCATCGATAACATTTCCTTGATTTTGTATAGCACAGAGTGACTGATAATTTTTATTCTCTTCGGAATGCTGTAAATTTAAGCTTTCTAATTGGTTATCTATATTTATAAACGGAATAGTTTGTGAGACGTTTTCTTTAATTATATTTATGGTTAAATTATGAAAGTTTATGCGCGCATTATACTCTTGCAGAAAATCGCTTCCGAGAATAATCGGTATGTTTAAACCTTTTATTATTATTACTTTACCTGTGTAACTATCGTTATTTATCACAAACGGAATCCAGGCCTGTAATTTAACTACCTTCTTAGGTTTTCCGCATGCACCTAAAATCTTTATATTGCTTATCGGAAGTGTAGGAAGATGCCTAGCCGTATGGACGGATGCAATTTTATTCCAAACGGTCTCGTCGAGCGCAGTAATCTCAGACCCTGTATCAATTATGGCTCTCTCACGTATATCAAATATATTTACCATCACAGAAGGAACAGTACATTTAGGTTTTTTCAAACTCTCCGTAGCCACACGATTTATCTGACTTATTCGGTTAGAAGCGCACGCAAGATTCCTATTATTGACATAATTTATTACATTATCAGTATTATTATTATTTTTGATATTATCTCGGTTTTGATCATTTTCATATTTATTTTTATTTCGATTATAGTAAACTCTACTCTTATAGGTCTGATTATCATTACGATTGACATACTGTTGGTAATTCATAAAGCACGGTTGACAGTGGTTAGAATTTTCCCGAACCACACGAATTTTCCGCGGGTTCGGGCTCACACAAAAAAAGATTCCATTTGCTCGGCGAACAAGTTTACTCCACGATCAGAAAGTATAGCTCCGCTCCTTGACCAATTCGGAGTTTTTCTGAATAATTGCGGATCACATATAGAGTCACTATCCGTACCTGTATCATTTTTAGAAACAACAAAACTCTCAACCAGATCAATAATCCGGATAGTCGGGTCTCCCAATCCTTTTATCTTCGAATTATAAATACTCAGGTTCTCCCAGTGTTCAGTAAGATTCTGTCGACTCGGAAGAGGAATAGACGCAATGACGACTATATCATTTACTCCTCGACTCTTCAAAACTCCAATCAAACTGCATACGTCTTGAAAAATTTCTTCACCTGTTTTATTACTCAAAAAATCCGCGGTGCCGACCATTAAAATTATACGATTCATCAAGAAACGAGTACGATTCTTCTCTATGTTTTCTTTTATATTCCGGATTTTGCATACGTCATAACAATAACCAGTGAACTCATTTTCTCCTCGATGAGTGGTCGAATCTAACTTCTTATATTTTACCAGTTGTAATAGGGGTTCATCACCTATCAATTGATAGCCTCGAAACAACGGACGAGCCCCTACATCGTCTCTCGGTCCGCGGTATATCTGATTTCTTGTACCGGGATTATTTACAAATTTTCTCGCTGGTGACGTGATCGTAATATTATTTATGTTGTATCTTTCTTCTTTTATCGCAGAATCGAACTCTCTCGGTAGTATCTCTTGACGACTTATCTCCTTTACATTCAAACATAACTCCTCTTTTGTTTTACACCTCATAGCAAAAATTATCTTTTGTAAGTCTAACGGGAGCTTTTTTATAATGAGTTCGACAAACTCCTGGTCTCCTACAGGCGGATCAAGATATTTAATCTGATTGATCCACGCGAGAACATAGTTTTCCCTATTCTCTCCATAGGCACACCGTTCGTTCGAATCATATAAACGCCTTCTAATTAATAATTGTTCCGAATGTCCCCAAAAATTATTTCTTATTTTGTTTTTTGCTATCTCCCAGGTATCACAATCGTGGAGAAACGTGTTCGCCCATTCACGCTCCGAGCCATCCATTCTTCTCAACATACATTTTACGCGTTCTCGATCCTCACATATACCTTCGGCTACAAAATATTGTTCGAGGTCTTCTATGAATTCTACAACATGAATACGGGCGTGGCGACCTCCGAAACCCCTTACACCTAAATCTAAATTCATACGATTTTCGTATTGACAGCTGTTTATCGGTTTTATACTATTTGCGGGGTTGGCATTGAGCCTCCCTTTATTACTACAAATTTCACCTAATCTAATTTCTAATTTATTTTGGATACCGATTTGAACTTCGTCGAGTTCCTTTTTAAAATTATTTTCTACCGATTTTATTTTTTCCGCTATTTCTTCACGGTTACTCGTGGACTGCTCTCTCATCGTTTCTACAACCTCCGCTTTGGCTCGTACTATATCGATCTGCCGTTCTTCTTTAATAAGTTTTCTCATTGCAATCACTTCTTCCTTCGTCACCATTTTCTTGACTAGTTCCTCCTTCATCTTTTGAGTATCTTCCCTTAACTCCTTTATTTCCTTCCAATTCTTTTCATTCGACAATCTTATTCCATCACTCGATCTCAAGTTTTCCTCACTTGAGTCCTTCAGATCCAGTAGTAACATCATCATACATTCCATGCGAGACTCCTCTAATTCTGTTTTTATAGACTGCCTTCTTGTAGGAGTCTCGCAATTGGGTTCCGGCGAGGGAGTTGTCGGAACATCTAATTCGATATCCGACATTTCCGGAAACTCGGTACCTCTTTGTATATTTATGTTGTTATAGCTCATTATTAATTTTTATTTATTTGTTATTATTATTATTATTATTTTTTTTTTTTTTCTAGTAATATGATTATTCCGCTACTTTTAATAATTTCTACAAATATACGCTAATACTTTTTTTTCTGACTAGTAAAAAATATCAAAATTGATGTTGACTAGTATTGCGAGTGCTTACAAATACGACAAAACAACGATTAATAATTATAATACATCGACACACAAAACAACGAATAACTATTTTTTTTTTTTTTTTTTTTTTTTTTTTTATAGACTTACTGCACCACGTCTTCTCCCAGTGGCCCAGTGACAAGTTTAATACGATGTTTTGTGACTAACTATGAGATGAACTGGTTGTATCGGGCGCCACTCCGTTTGATCGGAGACCAAAATTTTCTTTCGTAATCCTTTTCTTTGCCAGGGGTCTTTTCTGGACAAATCGCGTGCCTGCTCGCTGGAGCCAATTTATCGTGT
Source organism: Icerya purchasi (assembly GCA_039619475.1). Lineage (NCBI taxonomy): Eukaryota > Metazoa > Arthropoda > Insecta > Hemiptera > Monophlebidae > Icerya > Icerya purchasi. The sequence continues at coordinate 289,502,797 of CM077115.1, read as the reverse complement.
GCTCACTCTTTATATCTCAAGAGTAAGAAGCCTTTGAGCTATTATCAAGCTATCTCACGGCGGCCCAGTCCGCCGTGTCCACTGAATGTCACAAAGTAAATATACTTGTTGACAGAAATAATGTATATTTACTAATACTAATAAAAACTATAGCACTTGATGATTTGTTTTTATTACTAGTGTGATTAAATTTTTATTATCGAACATTGAAACAAAAAAAAACTATTCACAATAAATCAACAACGAACAGCGATTACAAAAAAGTACATATATAATTCTTCGGAAGATGATTTAATTAACAATTATCGCGGGTTCGCTGACACTCAACGCTTCGATCATCGTACTCTATCAGAGTAAAAACGGATACTACTTAATTGACGAGTGACCGCAAGACTCGCGAAAACCCAGGTAGTCGATCAACTGTCGGTACTGCCCGACCAGTCGCAACGACACATCATGCTTATCATACGCGTAATTTTTGGCCAAATTACGTCGCTTTAGTCGGGCAGTGTATCCGCGTCTAGCCTTAGTTAATTTTACGTTATTATAATTGTGTTGGCACGGCATCGGAATTATATTCCAACTTCCCCCAACCGTTCGAACCATTTAATCAGCTACTTTACTTTACTCGGTTCGAACATTACGAGAGAATTATATACGAAATACTATGCTGTGTTGATCGATAATAAATAAAATAAGGAATATAAAATTTAATCTATGTTTTTCATTTCCCACAGCATAGTAAAGCCAGAATTCCAAACACAAAATCAATATTTTATTCACGTTACTCACTGTAGGCTCATGACAATATATATACATAAAAAAACCATTACAACATTGAGTGTCGCTATTATCGATGCGATTTTGAGAGAGGAGGATCGGTTACCGTCGAAATATGCTTCTATGTAGATTTCAAAATCTTCCCAGTCTTCTATTTTCAACGTGAAACACACGTGTATTCGCAACAGACATGCCGTCCGCACCGAAATAAATATGCATACGTTCTTTTCGGCAGTAAAATATAAGGACATGAAAAAAAAAGGAAAAAAGAAAAAAGAAAACAGAACGTGAATGAAGAGAAACGAAGGAAGGCAGACAAAGAGTAATTATGGCGGAGTTCTGGGCGAATTTCTGCGCCCCGATGTGCGTCACGCTAGAGTACAGCTCGTTCTAAATCTATAAAAAACCGCCATTCCCGATCTATCCCCCCGTGAATACGTATGTACACGTTAAAAAAAGCACTTTTATTTTTAATCCAGTTTAATGGGCGCGAAACGAAGCCTTTAAGAAACAACTAGAAACTAACGTCATCAGCCAGACATTCTTTCTTCTAGGCTTCGTCGAAACGTACACAAATGGTTATCGCGAATTCATGCTCGTCCGCGAATAATGAAGGTCAGTAAAAAGTTGGACTTGTCAAAAGTCTTACTGCCGGAAGGAAAAGGTTTTGTCGCGTTTTTTTTATGTAGTCTCCGGAAAAGAGTTGCGTTCAAATGAAACACAAAAAAGTGTGATTGATATACCGTACGAAATTGTGCGAAATTGAAGTGTGCGTATTTTTGGTTATTTTATATGAGGCTTTTGAAGTTGTACGCGGTGACATTCGGCAGCCACGCATTCAGCCTAATAAAAATGTTAAAGGTTTTTTTGTTTTTTTTTTTTTTAGTTTTGGACTACAAACGGAAGTTAATAGAAATCTGCTGAGATTCGACTTATTAAACTATGCCTATCTGTTTGAGCGCAAAAGCATTAACATATGTAAAAGTATGGTTTCGTGTGTTCTTGCAATTCGTATTGATAGAAGTTTGAGCTGACCGCGACCACCAAAAGTATAGAACCGAATTTAAAAGCGTCAGACCAACATACATATACTGTGGCTTCTGCTCAGTTCACGAACTGCGTGCACATTTTATTAAGTCTGTATAATTCTGAACATTTCACGAGTTGTACAGTGTTTGCTGTGGAAAATATACGCATATATATTAAATTACTTCTTCATATTTTTGGTCTATTTTTATATTTGTAATATTCCTTTGGCTGACCAATAAAGTCGAATGAATTTTGTAACATTAAGGAACGTCATAATTCGCCTTACATTTTTCTGATACTTGAACGAAAATAATTATTTAGTTTTTATTCCACTATATATTTTTCAGTAACATACATGTATGCATCCATATACACATAGGAAAACCCGTAGTGAATTCTCGTATTATTATTTTAATCAAATTATAAATTAAATTCGGTGTTATACCTATTGGTATTTTTTACTTTTTTTGTAATTAACTATATATGTACTAAAAATATTAATAATTATATAAACTGGCCAATGGTGAAGATCTACCTAAAAAATGTCAATGTCTTAGACCAGGGTAATAAAAAAGGTTTGTGATGGATCAACACTTAAGATGGGACATACATATGGAACACATTGCAAAGAAAATAAGAGCAGTTTTATCAGCTTTATATACATTAAAGAAATATGCAACAAATGAAACATTAAAATTAGTTTATTATGAGCTAGTAGAGTCCAGGATCAGATATGGAATTTAGGCATGGGGAATGGCGAGAAAAGCATACTTGGGAAAAATAAATAAACTGCAAATTAAATGTTTGAAATTAATAGGAAATCCTTAAAGGGAGAAACCGAAAGTGAAATAATTAAAAAAGAAAACGTAATGAGCATGAGAGGAATGTACCTATTACTGAAGATATGGGAGTACACATATCAGCAGAAAAGAAAATTGAATTGGAGGAAAGAATAAGCACGGAATACGAGTTGAGGGAAAAACTTTCGTACCAATTGCCGTTAGCAAGAACAAAGATGGGGGAGCAAACGGATAAATATATTATAACTCAGATGTTGAATAAAATACTCAAAGAAATAATAGAGAAGGAAAAAATAGGGGAAAGAAAAAGGAAAATAAAGGAATGGCTTCAGGAAGAAGAAAATATAAAAAAAATAATAAACATAAAATAAAAAGACAAAGCGCAACAAAAAAAGCTAGGAAAAAAAAACAAAAAAAAAACTGAATATGGAAAATAGAAATAGATTAGTAATTATTGATAAGTAAAATAGATAGATTAAGTAAATATTACACGATCATGTATATGTATAAGTTAATTTAAGATGGTAAAATGTCAAATAGGATAATTCGTCGACAAGCGTTTTAGCTTGACGAAAATTTTTGTATGTAAAAAATTATAAATACATATTTTTTCAAAAAAAAAAAAAAAAAAAAACGAAATTTATATCAGCTTTACGCTTATAGAAATTTATTTCGCTTTGTGAGAAATAACATGGTCAAGAAATATATCCATTAATATAATAGTACAGATAATCTATTTTTTTATTTTTTTTTTATTTTAAAATAAGTTTGTGGGTTTCACATTTGACCGTTGTGTGAGTGCCCGGCACTCTTATTATCGTTTATTCAGTTTATACACATTAAAAAATTTATACATGCTTATTATATACATCGAAATTACAAAAACCCGTTTCAGTTCTCACCAGTCTCAGTGTAAGTCAGACGACCGTCCCATTAGAACCAAAACTGCTAACGTACGCAAAAAAAAAAAAAAAAAAGAAAAAGAAAACGATATCGTTTTCAATATTTCAGATATTGATCTTCTAGACATATTGATTATATCTACCTCTCTTTCAACCCGTTTCGGATTTGTTTCGGATCAATAACGGAAATTCAAATTCCTATCTTCATGTTATCTTGCCTCGCGCCTAACTTCTAAATGTTAATATCGTTGTCTACGACCGTCGTAACTTAGAACTTGGTGAAGCCGAACTCGATACTTGTAATTGTATAAACGACCTTTCCATTACATCCGGGTCATTTTTTCATTAGTTTAAACAACCTTTAGAGAGAAACACCAGCAGAAACTGACGAACCTTAAGTCTAGAAATAATCTATGAATTTTTATGCTTTTGTTGACAATGTGACTGAGGACTATCCTTTTTTATCGGCACGTGTGGGAGTAACCTGGTAAAACTTGAATATCTGTAATACTCGCCGTATTCGCTCAGCCAGGACAAAAACATTTCGATGATTGTAAGACACCATGGCTGTAATTTTGTAAGTAAAAGTAAGTCAAGTCCCATGTATCCTTGCCGAACATGAATTGTGAAGTTAAGCTTTTCATAATGGTACTTAAGGTTCTAATGGATCTAAGGAGAGTACTGGGGCCAGTTCCTTTCTATACTTTTGGATTATCCGCCTTTACCTTGCCAAATTTCTCCCGGTACCCAATTCAATTTCAGGATGGGTAAACCCGGTAGCGACTCCGATCCGGAACGAGACAAGTCTCGGACTCTGTGGTTTGGTAGCCAAGCGCCTTAAATTGGCTAAAATTAAGTAGATCCAATTTTACAAAGAATAGGCCGAAATGTAACTCTACTCTCCGTACGGAGTATGACCGTTATTTAGTGAGCAAAAAACGAGTGAAACATGAAGTTTATTCTTTTCTCGGCAGAACCAGCATTATAACAATACGAACCGAGATACAGATTTTGAACGAACTATAGTTACCGAGTTTCCCTTACAGACTACAATGTATGTCGCACTCATCAGTCGATAATCAAGACCGAACAGAGATCTGTCGTTATTTTGTTCGAAGGAAATTATCAACAACACCGTTCAAGGAATCTCAACTGCATACGGTAGGCAAAGTTTTTAAACAAGGTCGCAATATTGCGATGAAATAAAGTGTTTACCAATGGTACGCCTGTATTGATTGATCCGTTTTTCGAAAAATGGCCTGAGAGCAAGTGTATTATAAAGAACGATAATTTCAGAAGGAGCCTGCGGATGCTGACGACGAATCAGACAATAGACAATTTTTTGTACGAAATTTCTTAGGATCTAAGGGAAACTTTAACTGCACTTCGTTTACATAACTGTATCTCAGTGCGTATTATTCCGCTCACGCTCGTTCTGCACTTGTTCTAAAAAGAATGAACTTAATATTTCACCCCGGTTTATTGACCGATAGATAACGTCCATACTCCGTACGGAGGGTAGTTGCAGTTGTTTTGACCCCCCCCCCCCCCCTGTATTAGTAATGTTATATTTAGTTTGACAGAGCGGTGATATTAAGAACTCTGCTGATTTTATTTGTGGCAAATGACTAAGCAACGAAAAAGTTTCTTCTTTAGTGTAAATTGGCTGCAAACCATTATGGTAAAGTATACACAATGTGATGAGAATAATAATATTAGCAACATTAGCAATTACCTAATTTCGTTCTTAGAAGAACTTTGTAAAATCCCATAATGCGAAAATACTGTGTTATATCCCGGAAAAGATTCGGAGAACATTTTGAAGTTGAAAATGACGATTTCGCAAGCAATGTTCTAAAATTTCTTAATTTTTAGCATAAAACTTTAATAAATTTGCAAAAAAAAAAAGACTCCATTCCATTTTTACGAAATACTTCCAGTTTGAAGAATAGGCCATTTATGATGGGAGGCGAAAGTTAAAAATATCTCCAACGGGAATTCGGCAGGGTTAATTTATTACTATGAGGCGTTAAAACTTTCCATTTTACCGAGTATTTTAGATTTCAAAACGGATGGAGAAATCATCTTTTGATATATATATACACGTGAGTGTGTGTTTTTGTATGTATGTATACATTGTATAATTTTTTATTTCGTAAAAGCGTGAAATTGGGAAAAAATGAACAAAGACGAAATTTTTTCTTCTTCTATTTTTGACGCTAGATGTTATTAAAATAAAATTTATTTTTGTTCTACATATATATATATATATATATATATATATATATATATATATATATATATATATATATATATTACAAGTTCACGTAGTACATATTTTAAATGCGATAGGATCAAAGAGGAAAATTCGGCGACATCTGGACGCAAATTTACCGTAGTAGTGCACGCAGGATTAATATTTTTCTTCAGTGTTTCTCAAGGAAAATTTGTCATAAAACAAATTACGTCTTTTAAGCGAAACGGTGTGTCGCCTTCTTGTATAAAATTTAACAATTTGCTACTCGTTCATTTAAACGACTACGTTAGCACTATTCATATTAATGCGCAATTATATAATAGAGTAACGACTGTTTTTACGTTGCTGGTTTTCTTTTAAGATGTACGGAAATTGTAAATTTTCAAGTTAGAAAACTTTAGAACAATAAAAATGGAACCGTTTTGCTGAGTAGTTGTTAATGTCTAAAAAAAACAAAAAAAAAAAAAACCAAGAGTAAAAATTTACATTCGCGAAACTTACAAAATTCCTCAAAATGACTATATTTTGTTTCGGTCACTTTCTTTTTAGACTGTGCTTGAAGTTTCTCTTTAGAATCGGTAGCCAAGTTAGAGACTCGATGAGAAATGTAAAACTGCTACTATCATCTGATTAAACACACAGTCGCCATGAAACATCTTACGAAAAGACTTACGTAACATACATAAGCGCAATTAACGCGGATAATACTTGAGAATAATTCATTAGATACATAGGGAATAATGTGAACTACAATATAGCGAACGGACAAATTTAATTAATTTTACGAATGCGTGTAAAAATAGTCGAGTCAGTCTCAGAAAATTTCCATAATAATATATAGGGCCGGTTAAATTTGTACCCGTCACGATGCGGTTATTTCTTTACTGTTATTACTATGATTATTACTTTTTTCTTTTTCGTTTGGCAAAAATTTGGGGAGCTGAACTAAATCAGTCGAATTCCCGTTTTTTCCACTTCGTTAATGGGGTCGTCGTTGGGTGCGGTTCCTGTTTCGTAAACAACGTTTAAAAAAAATCTTTTCGGGACGAGATAGATAAAAAATGTCAACTGGCTGTTTGTTTGAAAATCGATTTAACCCTCTAATTTGTCGCGAACATATTTTTCAGCTAGGCCTTTTAGGAAGACCAGAGCCAAACTTATACACATATAGAGAAAAGGATGTACGTTACATTCGGAATTTTCTGTCGATTCCGAACGAAACCGAAAATATGATTTTTGACGCGCCATTTGAAATGCAATTTAAAGTCCCCTTCAAAGCAAAATTACTCTGCCTTCCAACTCATTCAGTTAGCCGGATATCGGCGAAACATAATTCGCCGCCGTCTTTGAAAGAAAAAAGGAAAAAAAACGAAAAAACTACACCTTCTCATTCGGAGTAGAATACGAGAATTCTGCCTGTTTTTTTATTCTTGCAATTCGCTCGCTCGCTCGCTCGCTCGCTCGCCGGGTTAAAATTTGTAAGTGTAAATAGGTCAGAAATTTATCATCGTTCTTTTCCCTTTCATTTATTTGCCACCAATACGCCGATTTCTTCCTAGATTATTTTTAAAACACATAAAAACTTGTAGGAATGGTACCATTAACATTTATAATATTTATGAATGAACGAGTGACTTTTTTTTTTAAAAGGAGCAGGAAGCCCCAGCCCAAGTAAGTGGGAGTACAGAGCCGAACGTTCTACCGAAAGAAATGAACACTTAATAAACATGTGATCGGCGTCACAAACAACCGCATCATTTGAATGGAAAGGACAATATGGGCCAAGAGGCTAATGAGAAGCGAAAGCGTGAGGAAGGCAGTAAGGAATGTTTAAAGCGCAAACGCACAATGGAGACAACAACAGAACGAGGAAGTGAAGGAAACAGAAGGAAACAAGGATTTGAAGGAAGATTAGGCTGAACGGACAAATAAAAAGAGCGACAATTAGAAAAGGAGGAAGGCTACATATCCGACCAAAATCTGAGATGGAAATATTTACACAAAGGCATGAGATTAGTGGATGGGATTTTTTTGAAGAAGAATGTAGAAGAAGAAGCAGCAACCCGAGCCAAAGAATCAGCCATCTCATTACCTGAGATGCCAGAATGGCCAGGAACCCACAGCAAGTCAATATGGATCCCATGGAGAGAAGAGAAAGTCCGAATGAGAGAACGTATGCGGAGAATAGTAAAATCACAGGAATGATTAGGAAGAGGAGAAGAAATGATTTGAAGAGCACTCATGGAGTCGGAAATGATCAGAAACTGGGAAGAAAGACGATTGGAGGAGATAAAAATAATGGAACGTAAAATAGCCATCAGCTCGGCTGTAAATATGGAACAGAAAGAAGGAAGTCAGAAGGATTCAGAGAAGTTATAATCTGGAAGAATAAAAGAAGCACCAACCCCATCAGGCCCCTTAGAACCATCAGTGAAAATGTTTACATGAGAAGGGAAGACAGAATTGACAATACTGCGGAATTCCTGTTTAATTACAGCTGGAGGGAGAGATTATGCAAGCGTAGGAGAAATAAATACTCTGGGAGGATGGCAGAGATCGCTGAAACGATTGATAAGTGTATATGACTTTTTCGGTGACCCGTAACTTATTTAAAACATCAGAAAAATGTTTATAATCAGATGAAAGGTCTAACCGAATGAGCGAATGAATAATGAAGGTTCGCTTTTTTCGAGGGCCAAGTGGCGGTATTTGAAAAAGGATTTTTCCCGTTTTTCCCGTTTTTCCCGTTTTTCCCATTTTTTTTTTTTGTTTGATACAAAAAATATTTACCAGTATAAAGAACTTAAAAGTTACAATATTGTTCACTAGAAATATTTTGAAAAATAAAAACATTATGGATGCTTGATAATAACTTGGAAAGTGCGAAGATGAGCTTTTTAAAATAAACACGAAGTGTAATGGGGAAATCGGTTGTTCTTTCACATTGATCTAACTGTGCTAACCTTTAGTAATGAAATTTATAAATACACAAAAGTTTCAGTTATATACAACTTTAAATCACGACACTAAAATTAAAATCAAAATTTCAATACAAATACATAAAAACGAATGTATACATATTGATTGGCTTTAGCGAAACAAAAATAAGTATATTTTACTGGAAATCTCCGGTTTAAAAAAAAAAAAAAGTACAGAGGCATAATATAAGTACGAGGTATGGCTATTAAATAATGAGACTGCGCGCGCTATGGGTGCCCCAGAGGAGTAAGGAGAAAAACAAGTAAGGCGAGACCCTGAAATGTCTACTAATACAGTTTCAAACTACATTTTCGTAGCTATAGTATAGTGTTGAAGAGCACGTGATTTTTTTGCGCGTCAGGTACAATGTCTGACGAAAAACACAAATATCAATCTGAAAGTTCTCCCGAAATTGAAGAAAGCTCCAACCCCGAGTGTTATGCATTACTGAAAGAAGCTTACGGTGAGATTTTCTTTGTCACGTGCACGTGTTTTTTCGTTTTTTTTTTTGGTGCCGACGGTTTTCTGAAGGTCAAAAGAGTGTTGAAGATGACCAACGTCCCCAAGTCGATCTGTCTCGATTTCAACTTCTGCAACCGTTGCCAAATTCAATGAAATTGTGCGCGCAGATCATCGTTTGATCATTCGGATGATTATGGTAAACGTCGATAAAGAAACCGTCAGAAGAATTTTTTCATGAAGAATTGAACATCATGTCTAAAGTCTGTGCGAAGCTGGTACCGAAAAACTTGAGTGCTGATCTACGCCGTCAACAGTTTTGTTCTGACGTTCTTGAACGGTTAAACGAAGAGAAGCCGGATTTGATGAACAGGATCATTACATGCGATGAAACATGGATTTTTCGTTATTGAAAAACTAAGATGTAATCGATGCACTTCTTGCAAAATGAAAAAAAGGAAAATGTCAAAGTCAAAATTCAAAATTAATCGTTTTTTTCGACATCAATGATAATCGAATGAGTTCCAGAAGGTCAAACTGTGAACCAAGATTATTATGCGCAAGTATTTGCAACCCTGCGAGAGGTTTTTCGTAGAAAAAGACCGGAGTTGGGGCGAAACAAGCCGTGGATCCTGCGTAAAGACAACGCACCATAACCTGCTACCTGTGAAGCAGTTTTTAGCTGATAAAAACATGAGCACGCGCCCTATTCACCAGACTTGGCTCCGTGCGACTTTTGTTTTTGTTGCCGAAGGTGAAGTCAGTCCCTAAAGGAACTCATTTTGAATCGATGGAAGAGGCAAAACAACGAACGACGAAACTTTCAAACGGTTTTACAGAAAAACACTTCCAGCACTGCTTTCAACAATGGAAAAAACGAATGAAACGCAAAGAGGAGGTGAATATATTGAAGGGGAAAGCCCGGTTTTATCAAATAATTTTAACAATAAAGCCGTTTTTGAAAATCAGTCTCTTATTTAATAGCCGCATCTCGTATACCGAACAATAATCCATTATTTAATATTTATGTTTGCATATTTTATTTTATTTTCGATATATTCCTATTTTTATTTTATGTTTATTTAAAATTTTTATTTATATGTATATATATATATATATATATATATATATATATATATATATATATATATATATATATATCTTATATAATATATATATTTCTTCTGTGCGTGTGTATATGACTGAACTCCTCCTAAACGGCTGGACAGATTTTAATGAAATTTTTTGTGTGTGTTCAAGTAGATTCGAGAATGGTTTAGATTCACAATTCGGTCCATTACAAAATTTTTTTACGAATTTATGAAGAAAATTCATTTTTTTTTGCCGTTTTTGGTCCAAAAGGGGGGTTTAAATAATTTTTTAACCGTAATTTTTGAATTTCCATAAAGGGCTCCTGTGTTTTGTTTTATATTTGAAATTTCGCTTTTAAAGAGTTATCTGGTGACGAATTACGAATTTTTTAAGGGTATTCGTTCTGAATTCCATATTATGTATTCTAGAGGTTTTTTTACCGCCCAGAGTAATCGCTCAGTTTAAAGTTGTAAATTGTCACAGATAGAAGTTTAATTGCAATTTATGATCCAATTGCGATAAGTCGAACCGTTTCTGAACTATAACAGAAATAAATATTTTTTGTCGTTCCTGAACTATCTTATTGGGATTCCGTCGTTTATAGTGTGTACGGAATCTTAAAAATCGGTATAAATTTACTTTAAGAAATTAGAGATCATTAGAAACACGTTTTTTCGTGTATAGCCCATCTCATCAGCTAACTGCATAGAGTACACACTTTATTAAAAAGTATATAAATTGAGTGTGTGCTCTGTGTTGTTAGCTGATGATACAGCCCGAAAAAACATGTTTCCAAAGTACATTAAATTTTTAATATAAATTTATACTGATTATTGTTATTAGAGTTAATAATGCCTTGCTGCCGCGTAAATTACATTCATTTCAAAATATTTGTCTTTTTGGTTTTTGCACATTTATTGAACTTAATTCATTTTCAGTATTAATTTTTTCTTAATAAAAAACTGAATTTAATTCAGCTAATAAGTTAACACAAAATTTACTTTCTAAGGCGGTACGAAGTTCGCCGGGTCAGCTAGTATATATATATACATATATATATTGAACATCATGTTACATGTATTGACATTTGCTGATCAGTGTATTTAATTTTGATTTTTAGTGTTACGATTTCTTTTTTTTTTATTTGAAATAAGTTGTGGATCTCACAGGGCAAATATGCCCGTTGTGTGAGTGCCCGACACTCTTATTAACGTTTATTCAAAAAATATATACAATACCAAAAATTATAAATTATCTTAACTTATTCTATACTCATAATATTAGAACTCTAGAGTTAAGATTAAGTAATATATACGCATGCAACTACATAACACGCTCCGTAATACGTATCTGTGCATTATCACAAGGTTCTATGTAATTGAAATTAATCGGCCCATTCAATAATTTATTAATTATATTTATGTGTTAAAGAATTTTACTCGATAAGTAGTGCTGTAATGAAAATATCGAGCTAGTGTTTTTTCTCTGAAACTCTTTCAGTTGTTACATTCTTGGATAAACTCTCTGCTAGCCCCCAGTTCGATTTAAAGCAAGATACTAACGCCAGAGCAGCTCAATTTTAAAAGACCAGATATTAATTATAATCTTGAAAAAAAAAATTATATAAAATTTATTGTAGACAAACCATTATTAATTATGACACGCCGAGGAAGAAAGATATTTTCATTGAATTCCTTTCTGAAACTCACGCTAATATAATACGGTTTCAACGGTAAAAAGTGAACCACGATTGTTCCATTTGAGAAAGAGGAAAAATTACAAAAGAAAATAAAAGAAAAAAATAGATTTCTTTTTGCTTAATCCGATTCTGTCTTTTGGAATTTAGCCAGTTTACGCAAATTCTGTCTCTTTTTTTAAAATGTTTTCTAACTGTTCGAATAAACTTCTTTCTCTATTTAATAATCTTTTCACCGCGTCGGTTCCGCTTACGATATCAAACACACATCTTGCGATTAAACCTTTTTTTTTTTTTTTTTTTGTCTTTCAACACTAATTGAAAACCATCTTGCACGAAGTTATTGAGTATATTTATATCGTGTTCTTCTAAATGTTTAGCTTCTTTTTTAGTTATTCAATTAAAAGTTTTTGCTTTTAACTCATTACTAAAATCACATTGTCAGTGTCTTATTATTAACTTTTTGATGAAAATCCATGAAATATAACAATGGATTGAACGATAATTTCGAAGAGCTAATACATAACTAATAATGGAAAACAATGCGTGCAAGAAACACATTTAAGACCGAATCGATCATTTTTCACAGAAAATTAGATAACTTGTCGATATTATTATACAGAAAAAAGACTGGGATCTCTCATTGTCAGTTATACCAAAAGAAGCACAACAAATAATAGTTATCAAGCTCCCAAGTAATTGGAATTGTTGCGGATTACACATTTAAATTTAATAGAAATTAAACAACAATAACCGTACCTGATGATGTAAATAATTTAAAATATTAATATTTAACAACATCGGTATAATAATATTAAATAATTCAATTCAGTTCAATTCAATTTATTTCTTCTATTATGTACATCCTTAAATTTGTGTATCTAAAATATAGTTATCACATTATGTTTGATTTCCTTCGTAACTGTGATTGTACTTTATAAATGTTTTTAAATACATAACTGTGTAACTGTAATCAAGGTTATTAATTAAAAACATTTATAAAATATGGTTACCACAAATGCGCATTGTTGCGCGAGCAGTGGTGATTATTATTATATAACTATTTTACTTTGTTTATTGTATTAACTATTAATTATTTGCTTCTTACCTACTAGTACAAAAGCCAACCTAGTTATTGATAATTTTCTTTTTTATCAATCCTATTGGCTGTTGTTTACAAAGCGACATTTATTTGTTTAATATATATATATACAGTAGTGTTAAAATTATGTACAGCTTATTTCTAGATCACATTATGAGATATGATAAGTACAGTTACTAGCATATTTTAGAGTAATTCATACTCTGCATACCACAATTATACATACTCAGGCGTACAAAAGTTGTTACCTGCACGAATAAACGCATGCATTCCACAAATACTCATACAGAAAGCATTGCCCACATAATCATACTCCCAGAATCTTACAAGTAATATTCATAAGGTTAAGTTTAATTGGACAGTATTGCATTTGAACTTCTAACACCCCTTAATGCTACAAAGAGCAATAACCAATAATGTTAACTGTTTTCACAACAATATTTCTTTGTTAACTATATAAGGTACATTTTGATATATGCATATAATAGCAATAATAATAACAAAATCAAATACACGATTTTCTCGACTGGCCTTTCAACCTTCACACCTACCCTCACCTGCTTATGGTGACCCTGCTGACCTTTCTACTGAGTAAACGATTGCGTACTCAAGCTCAATGTAGTAACTCAGGAAACTGCTATATGAACACATCATCTTCATTTACAGCAATCCTTACAAATGTTTCCAAAATTACAAAAGGAACAATAATATAAACACAGCTGGAAGATTTAACATGTTTAGTTTCCAACGTCGCTTAAAGTTTACTTTACCTTTAAGATGATATTTGTCGCATAACTTTATACAGTATCGCTTGATTAATTGCGACGTCTTATTTTACGATCTATTGTCATTATTCTGATTATTGACCGTTTGATCGCTGTGACGTTGCTAGATATTAGGTCGTTGACTTTCTACTATTTCTACTACAGTCTCGTTGCAATGCTTTTAATTTTTTTTATAGAGTCGCAACTTTTTAAAATTATTTATGAACTAAGAGAGCTTTTTACGATAACGTTTCCGTAACACAAGAACACGCTGCAATCTCGTTAATTATGGTTAATGAAGAATTTAATCGGATACGCAGTCTTGTTCATTTAATTTCGCATTCCGCAATTTTACGATTGTTTGCAGCGATAAATTTAGCCATGTTTTACAGTATTAATCGATAATTAATAACTCAGTTCAGTTTTATTCGAGTTTCTACTCCGAATTATTTTAAATTATGGTAATGCGAACGTAACTGACGTTTACACTAAAAAAAAGTTTTAAATTTTATAACATATCTTCGTTACTTGTTCTCCCGCTCGGTCTTGAATTTTATCATTTTTTTTCGAGAGAAATGAAAGTAATTAAAAAAAAAAAAGAAAGAAAAATTGGCACTGTTCCAGCAGATGCTCTACAATTAATAGCCTCCGTGTCCTTCAAAGTGCGCAGGAAGATCGGTGGAAGAGGGCCTCTGTCGAAGATGTAGTCGTGAGAAAATGCTGCGTGTTCCATTTGTAATCTCGATAGAATTTTGAGAATTTCTTACGTGAGATTGAAAGCGGCGGCCAAAACGGATTGGACTTTATAAACCTGCCAGGTTATTTGGTCCGACCACAGTTTATTCCATTCTTCGGAATAAAGAAATTTGGAAATCGTTTCATTCTTCTCGGAGGAGTCAAGAGTTCAAAAAGATATCGGGATAGGTAGGGTTGTATAGGAGCCAGATTCAGTCATTCATGTTACACGCGGATAGCGAGAGACGATATATACTCGTATATACTTTTTTCGTCCATCTACTTACCCATCTCCTTTCTGTTCCTTTTCTTTTAGATAACTTTATCCTATTCCTGTCCGCAGTTAACTGCACCAACTGCATCAGTCCAATCGTCCTGCTCTCACCCTTGCCATTCGGTTAACTAGTGTAGTTCGATGGACGGCATGGTTGTTGCGTGCGCACCAATTTCTGTGTTCCTATAATATGCGCAGCTATCGTCATTTCTCACTTCTCATTTCTTCATTTCTTTCTTTCTCCAATCTTATCCCTTTACCGTTTCTCCAACCTCCTCCACTTCCTGTTTATCTGACGGAGAAGTGATATGAGAAATGACTACTCGGCAGCGAATGAGTTAGAGAAGAAGAAGAAGATATATGTGAAGTGAAATAGGTCCCATACCCTTGACAGGGCGTTGTGATTGTGAAGTTAAGCTTTCCATAATGGTACTAAGCCCAACGGCACTGATGAGAGTAGGGGGGCCAGTTTCTTTCTCTCGGATATATATCAAATTTTTTATTTTACTTATTAAAAGATTACTATTGTTTGGAGCTTGGACAAGATTGACAAATAAAAGCGATTCCGAAATAAGGAAGGCATTTTAGGGTAAAAAGTTAGAATATTGATTGAAGTCCAAGACGGATCCAATAAATTTTCGCCTCTAAAATGGGACAGTAATATCGTTTAGTCGTTTAGTATATATCGCAAGTTGAAGGTAACTCCACGGACCAATCTATTAGTCGATCCGTAAATATCAAACTTAACGGCATCAAATGATCTAATTGTCTCGTCATTTATATACGTTCTTCAGCTGTTTTTAGCTTCACTTTAATTCTTTCATTAAGCTAAAAAAGCGTTAAAAATAATATTATCAGTTTCCGGAGTTTGATAATGTACATGACAAAAGTTATTGATCAAATTACACGTATTTCCTTATTCGAAATATTCTCGCGAGTCAATCATTCCGACTCGTGTCCAAGTATATAAAAATAAGGTTCCAAATAATTTAAGCATTATAGAGACGACATTGTTTCTACTACAGAGTGTCGGTAAATTACGAATTTTAACACCGCGATAAGTTGCTTCCAGATATTGCGGGATTCGATATTTTTGTGACTATCGGTAGATTATGTGCGAGGAATAACCCCCCACTGGCTAGTTTGCTCTGTGAGATTAAATTTATTTTCTCAATTTCGATTCATGCGGAGGATTCGAACAAAGTGATTGACGTAGTAAATTATATTTTTCTAAAATGCCCTCGCCACACTGTTCTTTTCTCGCATCTTTGCAAAACTTTGCCGCTCCCAGACGCCCCATGTTCGCAAAATATATGACTTTCATCCTCGTCACTTAAGCACAATTCTAAGTCGTTGGGAGTTTAAAGGTTTAAAATATTAACTAATAGCTGAAAAAACTTTTAACAGGTTTATTTTTTTTAATTTTTAAACTGTTCATTAGTTTTAATCGTAATACGTTTACTAATTTCAAACAAAAAGCCGCAAAGTGCGACAGACTAGCAGTGAAGGTGCTCGCACTGAAAACTCAGATACAAGACTTAGACCGTTTCGAATTCACATCACTTTCGGCTGGTGTCTTGGAGTAAAATAAAGGGCGACTCGATGTTTAGTAGATTAGGTACACCGGGAATCTGAATAATATTTATTTTATCAAAGTGTATGGAACTTAACTTAACTCTGGGAAATACATCTCCTTTTACGACACACATGTTTTGTTCGCTTTTATTTTTTTATTCTATTTTATTTTTTTACGCGTTTGCGGGAATTAAAAGAAAAACCATTTTGCAGCTGAAATTATCGTCACTTTTGCATTAAATACGTACAAGCACTCGAATTTTCCTGGAAAAACCCAGTTTCAAGATACTGAAAGCTGTTGAAGAATAAAATTGTTGAAGTGCGCCCCCTCCCCCGGCCATCATTTATTTTTTTCCACTTCAGCGCGATGTTTATCTAGCCGTATGATTTTCAAACGTGTTTATCGGCTGTAAGATCATTTTTGAACTCGGACGCTGTTTACTGTTCGCATTCGGTAGCAATCGAGGTGATTAATTTCGGTGCGGATATTTCTCGTTTAGTTTAGAGAGCTACATTTTCGCCGTCCAATTGCTTTTACCATAACGCGAAACATTCGTTGTGAAGTGCTTCAACCGATACACATAATATGAGCGACATTTTAGTCGAGGGAAAAAGTAAAAAGTAATACGTTAAATTTATGCCCGGAGCAGGTATGGAAGACCTGAAAGATCACACGGTTTATATGCAGTTTTTCCATTTTATTTAATTTAAATTCGGGTAGCCTTACCGTCCGCCTTCAAATGGAAACCAAAAATGACCTCTCCTCATATTAGACGGAATAATTTAGCCGATAAATTCGTTCTTAAGTACTGCAATTACAAATATCCGCAACTCGTAAGCAAAATAGTGCAGCTAAAAGTAATAATTGGAAGTTTGTTCATCATAAGATACCGCTCTTGCTCAGAAGAACTAGGAAATATTGTAGTTATAGTGTTCACCTCTTGTGCAAATTATTAAATTATTTTAAGTTAGTACTTTATCAAATTAGACGCCTTCTAAAGCCAGAATTTACAACAATTGCTTGGCAATATTGTGAACTCTGTTTTTCTAAGTACCGTGAAAGAATTATACCCCCCGGTTACCGATTGATCTTTACCGATGTGATGTTAAATTCCGCGGATTTCATGAATCTGTAGGTGCAGGGTTTATCATTACAGAAAGTATCACCGAACAGAAATTTAAATTGCCTCTGGAGGCTGAACTTGTCATTATTATTAAGAAGGCATTATATGAAAAGTGTGTTGCAGTTCGAGGGGAAATTTCTAGTATTCTCAGATAGCTTTAGTTCTCTCTTGTCGCTTCATACGATTGCGATTCATGTATTTATAAAATTTTCGAACAGTATCATAATATCTCAGAACTTGGAGGAGTTACTAAGTTTTGCTGGACTGCAGGTTACCGAAGGGGGATATTGCGTAGTGACAGAGTCTATTCAATTGCTAAAAAGAGCGGTCAAGTCAGGTATTAAAAAGTGTCCATTTATCGCATGCTTCGACCTTCTAGATATAAAGCTCGAAGCGATGTTAAGGCGGATTGAGTAAGTTATGTACGCAGTGATCAAAATTTCCATGTTGTCCAACTATCTATTCCGTTTATATCACATTCGTGTTCCAGTTAGTGTAAATTTGTGACAGGTTTAGGCTGCGTTCCGGCCATTGTAAAATGCAAGGAATTGCATAGGTTGCAATACACCTATATGGTCGACTAAAATTTCAAATTCAAATATTTTTATTTACCTTACATAGCGATGTAAACAATTAAGTGCAATTAAAATATGCGACTTTGAAGCGTGAGTAAGAGAATATGTTAACCACTTTTTATTTAACTGCGACCAATTTGATAACGCGAGACATTTTTTTTGAAGATCTTATCTCCACTGTGTATTTTTTATCTACTTTGTTCCAGTGATAAAATTTTAATTGTTTTTTATTTAGTTTATTGAAGAAAACAAGATTATTTAATTTCTGTCTTAATTTATTTTTTCTCATTCATTAGAGTTTATTATTATTATTATTTTTTTTTAAACCTCCTTTTGGGCATGTCAACAAAGGATCTGCGCCCAGAAACGACACGAGGGAGAAGGATCAGTTATATGTAGAATCGGTGTCAAATATTGATAAGGTAAAAGAACTGAGGATAGGAACAACGGAGATCGACGGAAACGATAAGATATACAAGGCGCAATAAGGAGTAGGGAGTTTGAGTGATAACAGAGTACAAAGAAATACATTCGTTCAAGAGGGATGGACATTCAAAGAAGATATGGTAGGGATCGCAGACGACTTCGTAGTCAGGATGAAGAGGATAATTAGAGGACAGTGCGGGACGAAAACGAAAACGTGAGGAAGGAAGAAGAGTATGATCGAGACGTAAACGGATAATAGAGACAATAACGGAGTGGCGAAGCGAAGGAAAATCGTAAAACCAAAACCAAGTCGGAAGATTAGGTAGGATGGAAAAATAAAAGGAAGGTTGATCAGAAAAGGAAGAAACATAAAAATTTTGTTAAGGTAGGCGGATAGTTTTGTTTTATTCTCTTTAAATTATTCGATTTTTATTTTTAGTATTGCTTGGCTATTATCGATTGTAGGAGATTATTGGCCAGGAGGACTATACAAATATAGACTATATAACAAAAAAAAAAAAAAAAAAAAGAAAATCGGAGCAAACAAGAAACTATAAAAAGGTTGATAAAATAACGTGTCGACATGTATCGATTTGTATAAGATAAATTCGAATTTTTAAAATCAAATTTTTTTTATGCGGAAAATATTACAGCAGCCAGCAACGAGCGGAGGAACGGTTCTATTGAGATATTCTCTTTGACAATAGAGCAAAAACATGATGGAACGTAGATCCGAAGCATGTCTGAAGATTACTACTGCATTCTAAAACGTGATGTTAACGAATACAAAGGGAAGAAAAGAAAATTTGACTGAAATCATACCTTATAAGCAAATGTTTTACAATAATCGAAAAATACTAAAAATTTGAAAATATCTTTGCACGACTAAAAGGTTACATTTTTGAATTCAACGCGAAAAATACTACTAGATATACTTCGCTATAAAAAAAAAAAAAAAAAAAAAAAAAATCTTTTATTGTTGAGAAGTAAGTATTATTCGAGTAATTTAGAAAACATTCTGAAGTATCATATTGTAATTTTAATTTCAAGTCAAACATTACGAATTGAAAATTTTTATATGACCATTTTTAATTTCAAAAAAAAAAAAGTGTTGCACTAATTGTACGCGCATATAATAGAGTAATTACAAATATATGACATGTCGATGCGGACGTTAATTTTTAATAATTTTTTTTTCGAACGGAATATAATAATGAAGTCTTAAAGGGGGGAATTTTTGTCGTAAAAATAATTTTATTAAAATGTATTTTCGAATAATTTGACGTATACATATGTATAAAAAAATTTACGAAAGAAAAAGCGAAACACATAAAACCATTCCATCTATATTACCGATTTTAAGTGGGAATAGCGCGTTGTTTTTCGCAATGCTTTTCTCGCTTCTATGTTAAAACCGTTCTTTACTCTTGCAATTCGCGTACCATGTTAACTGTTAACCGAATGTGATACAAGCATAATAATGCGATACGTTTTCCAATTCCATTTGAACGCGGTGAAGTTCACGTTGTAATAATGGGTGACCGGAGGAGACCGTTCGCAAGTGTCTGACCCCGATAGACACTTCGAAGATTACACCGGATTGATTCTGCGGCTTTATTAGACCAATCAAAATCGGTCTTATTAAAAATTTTCCTTATTATTAATGTTATTGCCGATGTTGGAGCGTCGCGGGTCAAATAAGATAAGAGCTTAATCGGAGATTCAGTTTTGTGAACTTTTCCGCGAGAGGTAGTTTTAGATAAGAATAGAGCGGGCCGGGGCAGCGAAGCGATTCTTTCGGTCGTTTAATCTGGAGCGTTAAACTTCTGACAGGTCCGTCCTTGCGGCACTGCGCTTCGTCGTCTTTCTGCTCCCGGCTAACAAAAGAACTGGTAACGGTGGAACGGTTTTCACACTGCGAACACTGCGAACACTGCGAAATCGCTTCAGACCGGAAAACCGAGCCAACTTCTTACTTCTCATTCCGGCTGCTACACTCATAAACGATCTTAAAACACAACGTGCTCAGCGAATAAATGAGGAATTACTTTTTCCCGTATCCGTTGACGGTCCTTAATGTAGATTAAATTTACAAAAAGAAGGCGGCTGCTGTTGCTGGACCGTTCGGTCGCTGGTCCGAAGATATGTGAATGTCGAGTGACAGCAGTCGGTTCGCTGCTGTCGACAGTTCAGCAAGAGCCGAACAATACGGAACGAATGCTACATACGGTAGTTCTCTCCGTTTATCGATTTTAACAGGCGCCAAAAAATTCCGTCCTACTTTGCTCGAAGAAATTGCTCGCGTCCCGATTAATGTATTTTTCGATTCGCATTATTCCGTTTTCTCGTCTGAAAATAATTATTGCGAGTAATTTTCGCGATAGAAGAAAAGCCCCGAAAAAAAGCGGGAAAATTCCAAACGTTCGGCTCCGTAATAAAGTTCAAATGCCGGCGAGTTGCTATTGCGGAAAATTTTACAAGCTAACCCTTTTTTCCATTATCGGCAAATCGTTCAGATAAAAGGAAATGCTGGTTATGGAGGCGCTGCTGGATAAAATAGCAGACACTCTAATTTCCGTTAGCGACTAGTAGCGGCCGGGATAAGCCATTTACTGCGGCAACATAGATTGCGTCCATGTGCTCCATAATCCGAGAACAGATTTTCGATATTATTTTCGTTTCGCAGTCTAGCCGTGCAATGTGCAATATGGTTTGTGAACGGAAGTTGTTTCGCGCAACGCTCGCGAGTAATCGGCCTTGTTCGCTTTCGAATACAAATTGCCGAATTTAGCCGAACCAACTAAATGAATCTGTTCTATTGTAACGGGCCACGTTCTATTACATGTTTAGAAAGAGCCGAGCAATTTATCATCGTAGCGCCATAATGGAAAAGAGCGCGATAATCAACAGCTTCGGTCAAAAAGAAAACGTTCACTAGTCGATAAAAAGTTGTTCTAATCGCGCGGGCTAATGCACCAATTACACACGAAGAAAATGTTCACACTGTCCGTTCGTTCGATGGACACGCATGCATGCATGTGCTTGTTCAACTGACAAGCACGCCGTGTCGATGATACTAAATACAAGCGCACAAATACACATGCTCGAGCTCACTTGTGCAATGTGCTACGTCACAAAAGGCACGTGGTATAGTACAGCAGCATTGCCCTCTGCGCTATGTTAACGTTTTATTCAAGCGACAGCTGTTTTCCTTTATTGCTGCACTACTTAGTGTACGCGCTTGCGGTTTTATTTTAATTTCTTTGCTCGCGTCTTCCACTTTCTAGCCACTTAACTGTTTCTCCATTAAGATATCTTACACGAAGACAAAATTACACTCCGTAGTAACATATCAAACGTGCATTTTATAAATTTAGGTAATATTTTTATTTTTGAAAGTCATTTTGCGTCATTATATTTCTCACACTGACATCCCTACATACATACATACATACATACATACATACATACATATATATATATATATATATATATATATATATATATATATATATCCTCACCCTACAAAAAAAAAAGAAAACTTCTGCTGCAAAGGAGATATTTATTAAAGTGCGAAACCATTTTTATACCAGATATGTTCTTACTTATCGAATTTCTAAACGTATGTGTGTAAATCAATTAACAGCTATATGTTATTCTTACTCAGAAGAGGAGAACTGGGGAGGATGAAAATTATTGTGTTATGTTTTTGCACCATGAGAAAAATAATTTAAAAATAATGAAATAATTCAATATAGAATAATTTACCACACTTTCTGTTAAATATAAATATAGTCATTTGGAAAAAAATAAAATACAAACAAATATAATTTGTGTATACTACTCGAAAATGTTTTCAAGCAAAACCCATCTTATCACCTAGAAAATGAAATTTACTATGTAAAACACAAAACTGAATAAATGTTGCGAATAAATTACAAAAAGTTAAAACGCGAACATGAAGTAGAAAATGTGTCGCGAAAGATACAGGCTTTTGTGTTTCTTTCGCGACACATTTTCTACATCATGTTCGCGTTTTAAATTTTTGTAATTTATTCGCAACATTTATTCAGTTTTGTGTTTTATGTTGTAAATTTTATTTTCCAGCTGAAGATGGGGTTCGCTTGAAAACATTTCTGATTAATATACATAGATTAAATTTGTTTGTTATATTTTTGTATTTTATTATGTTCCAAATTAGTATAACAAAATAATTTTTTTTTTTTGTCAAGTTAAAAACGACTTTTCTATAACTATTACACGAAATAGTATCTGCATACATGGGAGTTTTCCCATTGGCGTGGTGCAAAGACTCAGTTTTATCATTACGTAGTATATATTAATTTAATTCTTACGTTGAAGTTAATAGGAAAATCCTGCTACGTTTTTGCATTATTTATAAATTTTTATTATTATGCTTTTTTGTTATGAATGTTACGTTTTTGAGTTATTTAGAAATTCTTTGCAATTTTTGGTCCCACAGAAATAGGTTAAAAAAGTTGTAATAGAAATTGTAACGCCAACTGTAAATAATAATTTTTTTTTTTTTTTAAAGTAACATTAATCAATTTAAATTTATCTGTACGTACAATGGAAAAATATTCATCTGGAAGTTTAGAGAGGATGTCTCTAAGGCAAGAATAATCGACTCTACGTATATATATTATCGTATACTCAATTCTGATGTCACGTGACTTTGGCTTCTCCAAACTCCTCCAGTTTCACGATTAGATCAATAAAAGGACGGAGAAACCACCCAAGCTAAACAAATAGCTATCGCACAGCGGCTCGGGTTGCCGTGTCCTCCGAACTATCAACCACGCCTGGAGGCTCGTGTTATGTGTCACGTAATAGACGCGAATAAATTCAAATTATTAATAAAAAAGATATATTCATACACAATTAGACCACGCGTCGGTGACTAGGGTACTTCGGAACAAAAGCAGGTGATCGATACATTTAACAGATAAACAACGCAAATATAAAAATATTAAAAAATTCTTCACACGTATTAATTAATTATTATGTCGACGGACAAATAATTTAATTTAAAAATTGATGCGGGTCCGCTGTCCACGCAACGCTTCAATTACGATAACTCTTTTTAGAGCAAAACGGATACTAACTAATTGACGAACGAACGAACGAAAGACTCGCGAAAACCCAGGTAGTCGATCAGCTGTCGGTACTGCCCGACCAGTCGCAACGACACATCATGCTTATCATACGCGTAATTTTTGGCAAAATTACGTCGCTTTAGTCGGGCACTGTATCCGCGTCTAGCCTTAGTTAATTTTACGTTATTATAATTGTGTTGGCACGGCATCGGAATTATATTCCAACTTCCCCCAACCGTTCGAACCATTTAATCAGCTACTTTACTTTACTCGGTTCGAACATTACGAGAGAATTATATACGAAATACTATGCTGTGTTGATCGATAATAAATAAAATAAGGAATATAAAATTTAATCTATGTTTTTCATTTCCCACAGCATAGTAAAGCCATAATTCCAAACACAAAATCAATATTTTATTTACGTTACTCACTGTAGGCTCATGACAAAATATATATAAATGCATGTACATATGTACGTGTATATATTAATTATTCTGTGACACAAGGCAATTTTCCTTTAAATAAAAGTTTATTCAACGATGAACCTGCGTGTAGAAATAAAAAAGTTTATACATCATTAAAGACTGCTCTTTTTTTTATAGTCAGATGTCGTCAGAATTAGTTGCAAAATTCCGTTTCATAATCGTTATCATCACACTATTTAGTTTTAAGGTATTTATATAACAATAATGATTAAAGAAAAATACTTGCATATTTTTTTTCAAAACGGAAACGGTTTAATATCAAAATCACAAATTTTTAAGCATCCTTACCTAATTACGATGCCACAGATGAAAAATAGCTGAGTGAGCGACGTCACGATGAGTTAACTTAAAGTAATTAAACTTTATTCGAAATATATGTAAATGTATGTATATATATACATATGTAACAATTAGAGTTCCATCTGGTGAATTGGTATACGGCAGTAATAGAATCGTAGAAATAATGGCAGACCACTACTACAAAACGAATAACATTCAAATATTCAACAACATCTCAGATGCGAACCCCAATTTCGATTCAGACATTGATGATATTCATACAATGTAGATATTACACATCTCGAAGTTTATTCAACCATAACAAATTCCAAAAAAATCGGCAGCTGGGCCGGACCGGATACACCCAGAAATGTTAAAACGCCTACAGGAACCTAAAATACAATTGTAACTCATTCGATCAAATTTGAAGATTAAACATATTTTAATTTGACTTCCGATAACTTAGTATGGTAGATTATTGAAACCCCTTGGATTTTGGACTGTGTCTAACATATATTTATATTTGAATGAGTCACAACCACAGCCAAACATGTTTTATTTTTGGTATTCTCTTGATTTTTCAATGATTTGATTCATTATAAATAAGTGGTCTATAGTAAAGAAACCTTTTCTAAAATTTTTCTGCTCAAATGATATATGTTGGTTTACATTAATCTACCGGAAAATAATTTCAAACATGTATCAAAACATAAGAGCGCGGATAATTTCTGAAAAACAAACAATTCTTCCAAATGAAAAAAAAAAGGGAGTAAAGAAGAGCACCGTTATCATTTGTATGCGCTTTTGAGGAAAATTGAGATAAAAGGCTATCGAAATTAATGAAAAGTTTCTAAATAATTTACAGTTTGCAGAGATGTGGCAGTTACGGAGAAAAATTTTCAGGAACTAAAAATCATGTTAGAAGAACTAAATGAAACGGGTGAAGAAGCAAGCCTGAATATGAACATAAATAAAACAAAAATCATAACGAACAGTACGGAAAAAAATAAAAATAGAAGTAGACGGAAAAATTGTTGAATATGCGGATGAAATTCGAGTAAATTATCAAAGTATATAGATTGAAAACGGGACTAAAAAGATCTGTAGCTGAGTAAGGCACTATGATGATGAATCGGTATCTATGGCATACACGCTCAAAATTCGAATTAAGAATAGCAATTTTACCGTTTTAATCGTACTGAAGAGATATCTGGTAGTCATTTGGGTCATAATGGTTCAAATATATTCACAACGATTATTACCTTAGTATAACATTACAAGTGCCATTTCAGTCATTATACCAGCTTATATATGCCACCGATAATATCACATAATTGTTACCTGGCTTCCTTAATCGGAGTACCATTTTTAATAAATTTTAATAAATTTAGCCATTTATGATTTTACTGAATGATTTCGATGCATATTCACCCCTTCCGGATCAGCACATACAGGCCAGCCAGAATCCATTACTTCTAATTTTTTAATATATAGCGGCTTAATTTTGCTCTGTCTACCTTTCTTCACTCATTTTGACTCCTCACATAATTATTTTTTAAATATAAATTTTTGCTTCTCGTCTCCCACCATACTTACATTACTACAGTCATCAAGATTCGCATTCCAGCGATCACTGTCTAGTTGTCATTCATTTTCCATAGCCTCAAGAGCACTGCCTACACCTTTTGGCAGGTTGCAAATGTACGCTTAAAATTACCGCTTCAATCCAACCACTTCAACAGATAAAAGCTTTAATATTCTTATTAATGCGATGACGATCACAGCAGCTGACGCAATGGTTTTCCAGGTTTCCGCTTGAACTGATACGTCAGTTTGTCTCATGGCGGTGTTTTAAAATTTAGAAATAGTCATAAAAAATGTATAATAAAATAAACTTTAATAACAAACAATATAGATCAATAAATTAGATAAATACCTATTTAGAAACGTTTTCGGGCATAACCCATCATCAGCTAACACTAACTTAAAGGAAACTTAAAACATACTGAAGTGAATATAGGGAATACATGAGTATATATAGTAGATGTAAAGAGGAATAAACATGGCAGGTATAAAAATCTATATGTTGAAAATGCTAATAACTAATATAAAATATAAAATAAAACAAGAAGACAAAAAGTTAAATTTTTATATTAAACAGTGGATTATTATTATTAGGTGTTTGGTCATTTAAAATATTATTTTTATATTTATTTATATAATAATTTTCTGCAATGTTCATATTATTACCTTTGTGATAAGTGGCCAGGATGGTTACAGTATTTTCTATTGAATTAGGTTTATGTTTATTTTTAATTAGATGTTCTGCATAGGTTGATTTTTCTATTTCATTATTATTAAATGCTTTTATATGTTCTTTATATCTGCAATTGATTTTTCGCCCTGTTTGACCAATGTATGATTTCTCACAATCAGTACAATTTATTTTATATATACCACTATTTTCATAAATATTATTATTTTTTAAATTTAAGGTGTTTATTTTATATTTTAAATTATTTTTAGTTTTGAATGCTACATTTAAACCTTGTTTTTTGAATAAATTGGTTAATTTGTATATGTTATTGTTTATAAATGTGAATGTTATCCATCCTTTATTGTTAGTAGCATTATTGACTCTTAATTTTTGTATATATTTTGATTTTGATTTTATTTTGTGAATTAGTTTATCTATTATTTGTTCGTCATAACCATTATTTCTTGCCAAAGTCTTTAATATATTAATTTCTATTTGTTTTTTATTTATATTCATGGGTGTAGTTAATAATCTATTTATTGCAGTCATGAAGTAAGCATATTTATGTTGGTTTGGGTGTTTAGATGTTTTATGAATTATGTTATCAGTTGTGGTTTGTTTTCTATAAATATTATATGTTAATCCATCCTTTGATTTTATTATTGTTATATCTAAGAAATTTATTTTGTTATTTTCTTCTTTTTCCATAGTATAATGAATATTTTTGTGAATTTTATTTAAATCATTTAGAATGTCATTTTCAGCATTACTACTATTTTCATCAAAAATTAGTAGTGTATCATCTACATATCTAATATAAGATTTAATATTGTATTTTTGTATTATATTTTCCATGTATATTTCTTCTAAATTTTGTAGAAAGATTTCACTTAAAATACCTGACAAAGGTGAGCCCATAGCTAATCCATTATTTTGTATATACATGGAGTTATTAAAATTAAAGTAATTTTGCTCTGTAACAGTTTTAATTATTTGGATTAATTGATTACAAAAAATATTATTCTTTAACTTATTTACAGATTTTTTAATTATAATATTAAATCTTATATTAGATATGTAGATGATACACTACTAATTTTTGATGAAAATAGTAGTAATACTGAAAATGACATTCTAAATGATTTAAATAAAATTCACAAAAATATTCATTATACTATGGAAAAAGAAGAAAATAACAAAATAAATTTCTTAGATATAACAATAATAAAATCAAATGATAAGTTAACATATAATATTTATAGAAAACAAACCACCACTGATAATATAATTCATAAAACATCAAATCACCCAAACCAACATAAATATGCTTACTTCATGACTGCAATAAATAGATTATTAACTACACCCATGAATATAAATAAAAAACAAATAGAAATTAATATATTAAAGACTTTGGCAAGAAATAATGGTTATGACGAACAAATAATAGATAAACTAATTCACAAAATAAAATCAAAATCAAAATATATACAAAAATTAAGAGTCAATAATGCTACTAACAATAAAGGATGGATAACATTCACATTTATAAACAATAACATATACAAATTAACCAATTTATTCAAAAAACAAGGTTTAAATGTAGCATTCAAAACTAAAAATAATTTAAAATATAAAATAAACACCTTAAATTTAAAAAATAATAATATTTATGAAAATAGTGGTATATATAAAATAAATTGTACTGATTGTGAGAAATCATACATTGGTCAAACAGGGCGAAAAATCAATTGCAGATATAAAGAACATATAAAAGCATTTAATAATAATGAAATAGAAAAATCAACCTATGCAGAACATCTAATTAAAAATAAACATAAACCTAATTCAATAGAAAATACTGTAACCATCCTGGCCACTTATCACAAAGGTAATAATATGAACATTGCAGAAAATTATTATATAAATAAATATAAAAATAATATTTTAAATGACCAAACACCTAATAATAATAATCCACTGTTTAATATAAAAATTTAACTTTTTGTCTTCTTGTTTTATTTTATATTTTATATTAGTTATTAGCATTTTCAACATATAGATTTTTATACCTGCCATGTTTATTCCTCTTTACATCTACTATATATGTATACCCATGTATTCCCTATATTCACTTCAGTATGTTTTAAGTTTCCTTTAAGTTAGTGTTAGCTGATGATGGGTTATGCCCGAAAACGTTTCTAAATAGGTATTTATCTAATTTATTGATCTATATTGTTTGTTATTAAAGTTTATTTTATTATACCATTTTAACAAACAGGATGTATTCACCTACATAAAAAATGTAAACGAGTTTTACCTTAGAGACTAGTACTATAGCTGATTTAATTAATTTAAAGGAATTTAAAGGAAGTTTGAAAGCCCACCTACTAATCCGCTAATCGTGGATGACATTTATTTGTATTTTTTTAATTTTAAGTTCCACTTCTACTACAATACATGGAGAAAAATTTAAGCTCTAAATGGAATTCCGAATTATTTTATCCCTTCATTATTAGCAAATTACACACTCTTTCTGCAGCAGACTCGGTATTTCTTTTTTCTCTTATATTTCTTTCCTGTCATCTCATTTCTCAAAATTTTGAACTCACAAAAGCATAACTAAAAAATATAAAGTGTTCGTTTGTGGGAATCAAAATGAACCCAATTTCTGTTCTCCGCTTCTAAATTAGAATTTCAATTCAATAATACACCTGGAGCCAACCTAATCCATCTTTTTATTTTTAAATTCCTTCCTCCGTCAGTTAGAATTTTCCTCTACATACTTAATTGATTTTCATACATCTTGAAAAATAACACTAATTATCTCGGTGCTTAAAAAACAAATAATGATACTTTTCTAATAATTTCCTCATCTAAATCATAAAGAAAATGATGAATAGATGTCTATCGTAATTTTTTGAATCTAATAATTTCCTTTATTCAAGCCGATGGTCGTAAATCGAGTTCAGCAATTAATCAAAAGTTCCCGAAAATATTAGTAGCTCGTAAGAGCATAAAAAATCTCTGCTCAGTTTTCTTTAAAATATAGGGAACATACGATCGGATACGGCTACTGTGTTTGTTGAATAAGCTGAAAACCCCCGTTATCCTTTCAAATCTCATTGTTAGAGCTATACAAGTGTATGTGTAGGCTTTACAGTCTTTTCTTCTTTTCGAATAGAATAGCACAAAGTTCGGCACCGAGCATTGCACTTTTTGTCACATACATTAATCACACTGTTGATTACATTAAACCATCAGTCAAAGCCCGGCCATTTATTGATGACCTTAACATTTTCCTTTCTTCAAATTCACAATCTACCTTCGGTCGACAATTAAGAATTTACATCAATGGACTGAAAATAATAGTTTAATTGTTCCCTCTTTAAAAGCCATTTGTGACCAATTTTCTAAGAGCCGTTCTATTTTATTTATTTATTTATTGTATTTACAAGTCGCTTTTGGACTACAAGGTCATTAGCGACTACGGTTTTACAGAGAATTATAACATTTTATGTTGAATATTGGAAAATGCGCGAAACAACAAAATAATCAAAAAAGTCAGCTAAAGGCTGAGGAAGTTAGATAAATTGGAATACTGAGATGTCTTTGAGAAAGGCTACGATTTTTTTACACTTCTCGGCGTCCTAAAATATCTCTGGAAGGCCGCGTTGGTAATACCCGCTAGCCGTTCTGTTGACTCCAGAAATAAAATTTTCCTCTATCTTATGATCCGAATCGTGCTTACGGTACGATTTATATAAATTGAAAATTATAATTCTTTCGCTTTCTAAACATAGGATTTTAGTGTCATCTCCGATTTATAGTAAAGCCGTTATATATCTCGCTCATTTACCGAAATATTATCGGATCGTATGTGTATATACCTATATATATATATATATATATATATATATATATATATATATATATATATATATATATATATGTGTAAAGTAGAGTAAAGTAAGTCCCATCCCCTTGACAGGTTGTCGGGGATTGTGAAGTTAATATATAAATATGTACATACATATATAACGATATTAGATATAGTTAATAAGTATGTTATTGCACGCCGATTTATCCAGTACTAATGTCGAACGTGCCTTGTCCTGGAGAAAATTTCAAACGTGCGGTCAATCATAGCCGTAGTTCGAAGTGTGATCCAAGAACAAAATTTATGCACGTATCAGTGGTATCGTTCTAGTTTATTGCCGAAAAGGATGCATATACTGAAGTATTGAAAGGACTAATGAAAGTACTCGCACATGCAATATTATAATTCGGTATTTTGCGAGTGTCCATAAGACAGGAATTTTGTAAGTACCACCGATATATCACAGCTAATCACAATTCTTATAAAAGTTTATTTTACTTTAGTTTAAAATTCTGTTTTAAATAATAAAAATAAATTATAATTATTCTTTTAATATAAAACAGCCTCTTAAGGGAATTATATGGTTATTACAATTTTAGAGTTATTTCTAAATAAGTAACATTTATAATTAAAAGTGAATTAACATGTTACAAAGGAAAGACCACTGTCTATTCTTTGCTACTTATATATATATATATATTATTACGTGACCAGTCAAATGAACTGACTAGTTACGTAATATAATTGTTTTTTTTTTTTTATATATATATATTTTTAAATTTACAAATCTCCAAATAAACCAATTTTTTAAATATCTCGTCAAAATTAAACTCTGGATAAGCGGTTTTTTTTAAACAATATCACTATTTCCGTGAATTGTCTTCAACAAAGATAAATTACTATTTTTATTTAATTTATACTAACAATTATAATATAAAATATAAACAAAACAAATTACAAAATGCTTGAATTAGTAATAAGATGATTATCTAATTGAGGGCCCTTTCGTAACGCCGCACGCAAAATTATTATAACATCTTAACATTACACCTATACAAATGGTTTAATTTCTCACGTAAAACATAAAATATAAATATACTATAATCACTATTTGTATCTTGCGTCCAGTTTGCCTCTTCTGCCGGAGTATATTCTGTAAATTCCTCTGGATAACTAGTTGTTGAATCCTCCACTGAACTGGCTCCTTGAATTTCTTTTGTTTTATGCCGATTAAATTTTTCGATTTCTTATATTAACATCTTTTACTTTAATAAAATTTTAGTTATTTAATTTTGTAATAACCGCTCAACCATAATGAATAAGCTGAGTTTAAAATGAAACTGGTTAAAATAAATTTTAAAACAGAAATTCTTTAAAACAAAATAAAATGTTCTCTTTTTAAACCAAAATCTTCTTAATAAAATTTTTAATTTAATAAACGTATTTTCTTTTAAATTAAAAATGTTCATTCTGAATAAAACGTATTCTCTTTTTAAATTAACATTTTCGTTCTGAATAAAATTTTTATTAGCTCATTCAAGGTATAACCCTCACTAGCCAGTAATTATTGAAAATTGTAAGCCAGAAGCTTATTTAATTATTCGTATATTTCACACATACAAATTTATTTATACCGTTATCAAATAATTAATATTATAATTTCCTGTTAAGCTCTGTTATGGCTAAAACGCCATAATATATATGAGTATATACGTACAATAAAATTTTACAGTATGACTACGTCGTTCGGCTTAAAAAGTTTAAGACGTCTTAGATCTTCTGTAGTAAGCAAAAGATCCAATGCTTTCGGATTGAGATAGGTATGAAGTCTTTCTTCGTAGCGGTGGGAAAAGTCTTTAATGACTTCATCGATTCATTTGATCCTTAAATCAGTGTGTAAAGATTCGTTCAGCTAGAGCCATCGAGCGTTGGTTATCATACGAAGGAATTTGTTTTGGACTGTTTGAATAATGTTTCTGTTTGATGTTTTGGTACATCCCCCTATATCTTATTACGTAAGTCCAAATCGGTCTTGTGATGGTTTGATAAATGAGTCGTTTGTTTTCAAGTTGAAATGTCGCGCCCAATAAGCCAATACATTTCACGTGTTTTTCTTGGGGGGAATCTGTTGAGCTTTCGACACAATGTGAGGTTTCAAAGTTAGCTTCGCAGCTAAATGTACACCTAACTATTTTGCTGAGAAATTATTTCTTACGAATCATTAATCCCAAGCAGGTGGTGAGTGAAAATCAGATGGTGAAATTTCACTGGAAGACAGCGTAAGCGTACTGTGGTAATAAAAAATGATAGTCTTATTTGTTGCGCTTATTTAAAGTAAAAACCTACCGCTCCACCGAAAATAAGCTCTTTGTGTTGCGAGAAATCTTCACAACTCCTAACATCGATTAAAATTCTATCGATTCTCCACATTAGTGATTACAAGAAAGAGATCCTCGTTAAACATCATTTCTAACATTAATCCAACAGCAGGGACAAAATAAATCAGCGTCTCAACTTAATCTTGTTCCCAATACACTTAATAGTACATCACCTTCTTTTCATTCTTTAATAAAATTCCCAAAACCGTCTTGGTCCAATTATATATGCGATCTAAAAAATAGCTGTATCAGATCGTTATTAATTCTTAAATAATTATCTGATATTAAATATAGTTATACAAAAATTCCGTTAACACTGCTAACAGTATATAAAACGGTAATAATTATAAAGTTTTCCTGTAAAAGAAAACTTCTCAGAACTCTTGAGATTCCAATAGATCTCTCTATCATCGTTTAATCCTTGGGATGCATAAAATATTTCCGCTACTGAATACGTTCACATTGGTAAGCATCCCGCCGCTATAAGTTACATACGAATTCTATGTTCTACGATTTAAGGCCTTATTAAAAATAAATTATCACAACTTAATCTATTCAAATGATCTTGTTCTTTATATATTATCCCGATTACCATGAGAAGTTTTAAAATTTAATTCCGAGTAAACATTCTATCCAGTAAAATAAGTCTTGATCGGCCGCTTCTAGCACTATCCCAATTAGTCAGTTTTATAGAGCTGATCAAGTTGTTCAAAAAGATGAAAGAATACTCAAATCGTGTCCATCTTTCGCAAATGCAGCTAAGGCTAAACCGCGTAATGGTCGTCCCTCCTAAACGTCATGAATATTTGAAGTCGGCGTCCGAAGAAAAACACAGTATGCGATTTCATGATTATTGTTCAGGATAGAAGGCGGAAACTTTTCAGTTCCTCCCAAAAAAAAAACCAGTCCCACATCCTAAATCACAAATAATTCGTGCGATGAAAGATTATTTTTAATCTTACACCCCAGTCTTGATATCTCCTTCGATCAAAGAGATCCATTAATAACAAAAATAAAAATGTTTATATTTTTAAACGTCGACTAGTTTTCCCCAAGTAAGGCCGATTGCGAAGAGAAGTAATATTAATTCCAAATGCGCTAAGATGCTCCTTCTCTGGGGAATCGTAAAAATTTAATTTTGTCAACAACCTTGGTAAAGTGAAACTGATTATAGACAATTTAAATTACGTAGCTGAGGCATATGAAGCCATGATGCCGACCACTTCACATTTAGATAACTCATAGCACAATTACCTTTGTGACAGAGCCAAATCTCACATAATCATCTGCCTCGAGTGTCCGTCCCTTTTATTTAATGAATATCATGTCTATGCCGCCTGTAGAAAAAGAATGCTAGCAACTTGTTCGTTCTTCAACATCGCTAATATCGTTCAAACAAAAATTGCTCGAAGCAAATGATATCTTTTATAAATAACAATAACATATAGGCCAATTGTAATTTCCACTATTATTATTATTATCGTATCAATTACGCGTTTATCAAAGTAAAATTTAGACTAAAAATACAAAATTACGAAATATCGTTGTCTATTTATAAATTAACACTTGTCAGCCATTACTGCGTCCTCTTCAAGAGAATGCAGCCCAGTCAATCCTTTGCTGCAACTGTATACTTCACACAAGTTAGCGAAGTGCGGCATCGTTTGAGTCTCGCCACAGCTACACAGTTCCGATTTTGAGAGCTTCCATTTGTTCATTAAATACTTGCAGCGGCCTTGGTTTCTAACTTGATTCAAATTGCACCACGCTTTTCTGCTGAAATCAGATCACCCTACTAGTTAGGTTTAAGATGAGTTGTCCGTTTACTGGAGTCTGCTTATTCCAATGTTCGCTCCACCTGGTAGCTGCGCCGTCACTTGCCTAAAGCTCGTTGGCCGTCAACCATGCCGCTTTCCTAGACCGAAGACGTGTATGTGTAATATCTTTGATGAATTTTTCTACGTGAGGGTGCGTACTATCGTATTTAACCCATTCTCGCTTTAATGTCTCTTCTCTGCGGATGAACGATGAAAAAAAAAAATATGTTTGCAAGTACGGGAAGCCACATAGTGGGGGAGTTGATTTGAGTGTACCGGTAACTAAGCGTAGTTCTGTATTCAGTTGTATATCAATTTTCTTTGTGTGCGAACTAGCGAGCCAAACTGGGGAACAGTATTCTGTGACTGAATACACCAAGTGTAGCAGTCCTGAGCAGTTCTGTATTCGCTCTCCATGTTGTACCTGCAATGCGAGCGATAAGGTTTGCTCTTTTCTTCACTTTTTGAGCTACTTTTTCTGAGTTCTCTTTGTATGTGAGTGTTCGATCTAAGACAATGCAGAGGTATTTTGGTGTTGGATTAAAAGGCAAGTCTTTACCGTTGTACTTAACACTTATTTTAGCTCTTGCCATCTGTTAGTTAAGATGGAAAACCGAGGTTTCTGTTTTTAATGGGTTTAATACGAGTCTCCATTTAGCACAGTACTCGCCCATTCTGTGTAAGTCCTTTGTGAGTTTATTCTCGCCGTACTTTAAGTCTTTGGTCTGAACTGCAAGTGTTATGTCATCTGCATACTGGAATGCCTCCGCTTGAAGGACCGGTAGATCATGGACGTATAAGTTAAATAGCAATGGTGCTAACACTGAACCTTATGGTAGGCCATCATTTATGTTTCGCCAACGACTGTGTTCAGTACCCGTATACACTGCAAATCTTCTGTCAGCCGACATATTTCCAAGTAGCGTCACGATTTTACGACAGGGTATTACGCGGGCTATTTTCAGAAGCAAGCTTTCTCGCCAAACTGTATCGTAGGCGGCTTAAAAACTGCGGCTATCTTTAGACATTTTTGAAAGCCAGATTCGATAAACGTACTTAAAGTCGTAACTTGATCGCAACATGATCTTCCTGGACGAAAGCCAGCTTGAAATTGTATTGTAATTTCCACTAAAATATTTTAAAAGAGAAATAAAATAAAAAAAATATAACGTTCAAATAAAAACAGTAATAATTAATCCAGCGAAAACCAATGCAGCGTATAATTTAGAACTCAATTTTCCTTAAACTATTTTTAATAACGTATTATTACTAACGATAATTCCGAGAAGGATACAAAGGAAATGTGAAGAAACTATTAACAAGGAGCAATTCGGATTCAGGCTTGGTATAGGAACTAGAGAAGCACTGAATTGCATCCAATTATTACTCCAGAAAGGTCGAGAATTTCGCAAACCAGTGTATACTTGCTTCATTGACTTTAAAAATGCTTTTGATAGAGTACACCACAATAAGCTAATACAAATGTTGGAACAGATTGGTTTAGATAACTGGGATATTATAAGACTGATAAAGCACCTATACTGGAATCAAACAGCTTTTGTGCGGATTGGGAATAATGACCTATAACAGACTCATATCAAACGTGGTGTAAGACAAGGTTGCGGGCTATCACCATTGCTTTTCAATATATATTCAGAAATAATCTTTTGGGAGGCTTCGCAAGGAATGCATATAGGGGTAAGAATTGGAGGTGAAATCTTAAACAATATTAGATACGCAGATGACACAGCGCTGGTAGCAGAGTCATTGCCCGACCTCCGGGAATTATTAAATAGCGTCAATGAAATAAGTAGAAGATACGGGTTTTCAATTAACACCGAAAAGACACAAAGACGACGATAAGTAGCGAAGAAAGATTGAACAATATACATAGCTCAAATTATCAGGAAGAAACATCGAAAAGGTGGCCCAGTACAAATATCTGGGATGCTGGATAAATGAGAAGGCAGACCCGGATGAAGAAATAAAGATACGCATAGTGACATAGCGACAGATGCTTTTAGTAATTGGAAGAAAGTACTAACATCGAAAGACCTCAAGATATCGCTGAAATTGAGAGTTCTCAAATACTACATATGGCCACGGCTATTATACGGATGCGAGACACTGAAAACGGCAATGATAAAAAAACAACTAGAAGCCTTCGAAATGTGGTGCTACCGAAGAATGCTTAAGATCTCGTGGACGGAGAAGATACGAAATTCGGACATACACTGCTGCGCATGGAGAGAAATCGGGTGAATACAATAAAAAAAAGAGGAAACTAGAATACGTAGGACATATAATAGGCGGCTCCCTAAGTATCAGCTATTGAGGACAATAGAAAAAAGATAGATCGGTAGAAAGAATACGACGTGGTTTGAAAACATAAAAAATCGGACAAACCATTCAACAGAAGAAATGATTCATACAGCCAGGAATCGGGAAAAATGGAAAGAAATCATCTTCATGTCAACAACCTGAAGTCCAATGAGGATATGGCACCTTAAAGAAGAAGAATTCGTTCTAAGTATTTTCTAAAGTATGGGTACTTATCAAAGGATTATAATACTTTCAAACTTCATCTGTTTTCCTCACTATACTCGTATCATTGCGGATATAAAAGCTGCATCGAAAATGGTGAATCAATTAAAATGAAAAAACAAAATCAATCGATAAAACCGATCATAATTGATAAAAAAAAAAGCGAAATGTTGTTTCATTAGTACAATAATAAAAGGAAAATAAAAAAAAAAAAAAATGAAATAATAATAATAAATAATAGTTTTGAAGAGGATTCCGGTGACCGGCACAACATCTGCATTTTAAAATTTACACTGGACCATTAAATTTATCCCACGTGTATACTAATGTATGTATATGGGGTAGGGTTATATTGCAGCCTAAAGTCGGTTCAAAAAATATTTATCTAATTGTTTTAACCCTTTTCGGAAATTGCACGCAGCAGTTCGAAAGAAAAAAGAAAATTAATTTTTATTAACGAAAAACACGACTCTAGTTTATGGCGGAGTATAAAAGAAAAAGAAGCGTAAAAACAAAATCGTTGGCAATTCAGAAATTTTGTAAAAAAATCAGAAATGAAGCTACTAATTATGCGAAAACGAAAATATGAAATTCATAACTCGATATGTTTATTCTCAGTAGCGTAGCCCGAGAGGTGACGATGAGCTCCAGACCCTTTAATAATCGGAAAATCTCTTTAGTTACAATATACTAAAACACACTTAACATTATTGCATTTTTTATTCGAGAAAAGAAAAAAAATTGCACAATCGTTAAAACAGACATTTTTTATTTCGTTTTGACATGAGGAAGAAGTGCATTTTTGAAACACAGCTTGTGCGTTCTACGAAAATTCAAAACTTTTAGTCATACTTGTGCCAGAAAAAGAAAAAAAAAATCTGGGTACGATGTTGCGTTTTATTCAAATATAGGTATGTGTTTTATGAATTATACAGGACCCGTTTAAATATCGTATCAGTTAAAAAATTAGACAAAGTTACTTTTTGAAAGTAAGGGGAAAGCTCTCTTCTTTATAAGTAAACGAAGCGAGTTTAGCGTGTATGTGCTACGTATTTCACACGATTAAATAAAATCGACTTAAAATATTATTGAAATTATGTTTAACGAATTACAGTTGGATGTTATCGGGATACAATATATAAATAAAATACTACTACGGAATTATTTCTGAAATGATACGAATAAATGTTTTTTCTTAATCATTTTCCGGGGGGGGGGGTACATTTTTTTCCGCGTAATACACCTGTAGAATGTCCAATTAAAATTTTAGAACACGCTAGAATATCGGGAAAATTAGTTTCTATTTTGAAATGTAAATTGCTAATTGAAAAACAGTTTTAACAGGCACAAGGGAAGGGCAAATGGTAACTTTATCACCACCATCAAACCGATAATAAATCTGAGGTCAAGACTGAAAACTAATGGTAGTATGAAGCAATTTCTAGCGTTTAGCTATTGAAATTTGGTAAAAATGTTCAGATATTTAGGCAGGGCGTTAAGTAATTATAACGAATTAAGTTTGCCGCGTATAACCGATATTGAACTCGAATGTAATTTATCGTTAAGAAATAATAACTGCTTGTAAAATTTCGCAATGCACGCAAATAATACGGTAGATTTATGAGTATGTAAAAATTCTCTTTCAAAGGCATCAACACTAAGTCCTAGAATATGAAATAATTGACACAGTTGTAATTATTATTACTTAGAATACCAATTTAGCTTCTAGACGAAATGAATTAGAAACCTTTATTTCACATAAAAGTGTTGATATAATAATATCAGAAACCCACTTTACCAGCAATAACTATTTTCGAATTAAATACAACGTAAACGGGAATCATGCAAGCGGCAAAGCCCACTCTGGCGCGGCTGCAGATGGTTGAAGAGACCTGTTACTCGCATACCAATAAGTAGATGCGCAGTGACAAGCATAAAGAAGAATTATTTGCTAGATATTTAGCTGAGATATTCCAACCGCACGATATTCAAACCAGCGCACACCTATGAATTATTGATCGAACTAAGCCAGTGTCACCGTTAGAAGCGGCCAAAGAAATTGATAACATCAGCCCAAAAAAAGCACCTGACATAAATGAAATTTTGCCAGCTGTCCTAAAGAAATTTTTACATGAAGAAATTATATCGACGACATAGACATTCAGTGTGCATGTTTCCGCCTCCAGTATTTGTATAACTGCTTCAAAATTACTGAAATAACCATGCTAAAAAAAAAGCCAGATAAACTAGAAAAAGAAATTGTCTCCTGTAGACACACTAATTCCACTATTTCTGGCCATATGGAAACTTTGAAATGCAATTCTTAAGCGTTTCAAACTGCTTTCTGCTGTTTCAGATCACCAGTTCTACTTTCGGAGCTACCATTCAACGATCGACTCCAAGTACATCGAGTTATGTCGTTAATCTACAGAGTAGTTGAAGAAAGGAAATACTATTCGGGAATCTTTCAAATGATGCGCAAACACTTGACACAGTATGTCACGAAAGGCTAATTTCAAAAATTAATCAACAGCTGTCGCGC
The DNA here is from genome assembly GCA_039619475.1 of Icerya purchasi. NCBI lineage: Eukaryota > Metazoa > Arthropoda > Insecta > Hemiptera > Monophlebidae > Icerya > Icerya purchasi. The sequence continues at coordinate 289,462,926 of CM077115.1, read as the reverse complement.
TGCCAGGCAGCTATTGTCAGCTGCTAGAACCACGCGTTTCTGACTGAAAATTCAGAGCTGTATATGAAAGTCAACTTTTCTTGCTACACAAGCTGGAGCATCGCAGAATAGCGTTCTTGAACCTTCCTCCGGTATACTGATATTTTAAAAAGTGGATGACATCACCACGGAAATGTTTGCCAATGATGCTGCAATATTGCCTGTGAGCGATTCACAAGTCAGTGCGAATGGCAACCTGCAAAACGCTTTAAACTAAGTAAAGAATGAAACGAAACGAGCATAAATTCGTGCACGCTACTTGTGTTCTAAAAAAATGTTAATCGGCAGATCCCACAGAAAGATTCAAATAAGTATCTAGAAGACTGTATCTTGATACCCGTTTAACACTGAAGCATCGCATGATGTAGAAAAAGAACAAATTCGACTTAAAGCCTGTCAAATGCGAAGAGCTGTTAGGAAGAAATTCGCAACTCGATCTATACAGCAAGCGACTACACTCTACCAGTTGATCATCAAACCCATATCTATGAATGTAACTTTGGAGGTGTAAAAAGCCGGCTAACCAAATGGGCTTATTCAGCGTATCCGAAACAAAATTATTCAGTTGCCCATTCTGGATGAAAAATGAGGATCTGCATGCTGATATAAATCTGAAGTTTGCTGAACACGATCGACGCCTTAAACGATTAATGCCAAACAGTCTAGTGCAAATAGTATTTGTTTTGTTTCATTCTTTACTTGGTCTAAAGAGTTTTGTAGGTTGCCATTTGCACTGACTTGCGAATCACTCATTGGCAATATTGCAGTATCATCGGCAAACATTAGCGTAGTAATGTCATCCACTATTAAAATATCAATATACAAGAGGAAAGTTCAAGATAAATTACTTATCTTCTGTACACATTTAATTGCTAATTAATTATATATATATATATATATATATATATACATTCTTTTTTAAATAGCATTTATGATTAAAAGTAAGTAAGTCTCATTTGACCGGGCGTTAAGGATTGTGAAGTCAAGATTCACAACGTACTAGGCCTTACGACATTGCCTGGAGCAGAGGGCAAGTTTCTTTCTCTCTACCGTTTCTATATTCCCAGACTTATCTCTGGTATCCAATTCATTTTACGCTGCATAAACCTACGAATGACTTGCATATGGAGTGATGCAAGTCTCGAAACTGTGACCTCTGCTTTGATAGCCGAGCACTGCAACTGTTAGATTACCGCGCTTTTAGGATTACAATAAACGCAAAAAACAACAAGGACGACAAAACATTCATTATAAATCCAGAACGGGAGCGGCCGTAATATTAAAAAGGAAAGCATTCCGACAGAAAATGATAAACCACTGGAGTACTTTTCTTTAAAAAATTACGAATATCAATAAAAAGACGTTGATTTGCAACCTAACTAGTGATCGGCATAGTGATATCCGGAACTGGAGTCTGAAATATACAACCGGCCATGTGGATAAGACTTCCCTCAAGGAAAATAGTTGCAACTGAGAAATAAATAAACGACAAATTCACGATTGCTTCAGAATCGGAAATTAAAAACGGTTAAATAGAAACACAGCGTGGTAGAAATTTTAAATATGTTATTTTTCACTACAGATACACGGGGCATTTTGATAACGAGGTGGTGTTAATATATCGTTCGAGCAATATAAATAAAAGCAATAATAGGATAACATAGCTGAAACAAAAAAATGAATCATTTAACATATACGGGTGGATGAGGAACCAATAATAATAGCCCTTAATGATGTCCGGGGATAAGCACACCAACATGTAATGAACGAGAATAGTGATAACTGAGGATAATATGTTAATCATGATGAGAGATTTGAATGCTCTACAATAGAAAGGTCAAATAAAGAAGGGTAATTTCGAAAAACTGGTTGAAAAATTCGGAATAGTCTAGCGCAATGACGAAGGGGAACAACATTTTTAATTGTCGGCTTTCACCAATAAATACTATAGAAAATCGGAAATCAGCACGTGGGCAAGTAATAGCCTATAAAAATCAAATTGATTATTTGGAAGCAATAACAACATTCTGCGGAGATTAAAAAAAAAAAAGATACGCTCGTAGGTGAGAATAATAGAAATTTTATAAACGCCGTAAATAAGTAAATAGTCAAGAAGAGTGCTAAAAAAACGTATTTTTGGTACATAAACGATGAAATCGATTATGCAACGGAAAAAACCCCCCCAAAAAAACGCGTTCTCGCAGCGGAAAATCTGAAACTTATTGATGAGGGCAAAAAAAGAGAATGAGAGCAGCAGGTCTGAAAACAAAAAAGAAAACATAAACGATCAATAATGGAATTTAAACGGATCATAAAAGCGATAAAAAAAATTTAATCGGCAGTTCACACTATAGGCGATGAAGTGAAGCAGCACACGGAAAAGAATGAGTTCAAAAAGAAAATTGAATTCCACGAGAAAATTCAAAATAAAACATCGAACCGTACAGAGTAAACACGTGGACATAAGGACAAAAATCTTTAGGAAATAACAGAAATATAACGGAATATCGTCAACATTTCTATTAATAGTAGCACTGAAATGCGAAGTAATGGAAATAAGTACGAGCCGATAAAATGTTGCAAAAGTACGAAAATAGTTATGGCAGATGGACTAGTTGATTGAACTTCGGAATATGGCTGCAAATCTGTTGCGTACAATCTCATGTTTAAACAGAGGAAAAAAGAATAAAATACGAAAATTATACAACTATTTTTCACTCTTATAATGTATATCTCAAACTCTGCAAAAAGATACGGATTCCTGAGGAGCAAATTGAATTCATTAAATGATTATGGATCGTAATAAAAAAAAATTTTTAAAGGAAAATACGGAAAAAAACTAGGCAACAATGCCAGTAATGGCTTATTTGATCGATTGTGAAGTCTTCGATAGTACACAGTGGGAAGCAAGATTCGGCGCTAATAAATTCTCCAGAACATTCTGATGAAAACTTTGTATGCACGAATGTAACACAGTGACTACTCCATTCGAATGGAGAAATTAACAGATACCGATTAAGTATCGCTTTTATGATTTTTTTTTAAATTCCATTATTGATCGTTTCTGTTTTCTTCGTTTCCTTTGCAGACCTGCTGCTCTCATTCTTTTTTGTCCTGATCAATAAGTTTCACAGCGAGAACGCGTTTTTTTTTCTTTTCCGTTGCACTTTTTATAATATGTAATTTATGTACCAAAAATAGTTTTTTTTTTTTTTTTTTTTAGAACGTTTTTAGTCAGTTTCAAGTTCATTCGAGAGGATCCATATTCGTTTTGCATAACAAAAAGTGTAGCTATTATAGTCCGTTCAACGAAAATGTGCCGATGGAAAAAGTCGATATAAATCGATATTTTACTTACGTAAGTGGATAATGAATATCAATTTATATCGACTTTTTCTATCGGCACATTTTCGTTGAACGGACACTATAGCAGTTGCGATGCTGGAAATGAAGGAGAGTACGATTTTTAAAAATCCTAATTCGTTCAGATGCAAGTAAAACTATCAGAAATAATTTCCTGATAATCCATTTTGGCGAGCAATAATCGCTACAACTTAACTTTTTTTACATTATGAGATATTTCGATTACGTACTAATTCTGAATTTCATAAAAGTCGAAAACAAAAAATTGACCGAAATAATTCTTAAAAATTGTGTGAAAACGAAGAGAGCACAATATTTATATACTGTCTTTTCTATCGCGGTACAGGCGCTTCTAACTAACGACGTGTGTGTATTCGATACGTACAGAGATGCGCGTTATATATGGAACCGTCTTGAAATAGTACCCTCTCGTGCGGACAACGCGAATGCAGGGAACTGGTAATAATGTCACAGTGTTCCTTCGGGAAAACTATCGGCTGCGAAGAGCAAGATGAAGCTTTTCTATCCCGGATATTCGGCAACTTACGCGGTAATTGCGTTTTATTTTAAATTTCCTCTGGCCCCGGCCGGTTTCAAATTAAAAGTGATCGATGATACTTTCTAGGCTTGTTTTTCGAAACTATTTTCGGAATATTTTGTGTTGTCGATTATCTGAAAGTTTTACATTCCCACCACCCCCTTAAGTATGAATGAGTAATAACGAAATTGTACAGATATCTTTTTTTTTTTTCCAGGGAAAAAAAAACAAAAGAAATAAATAAAATACGCCTTCTTCTTTAGAAAAATATTTTGCTCGCGTTAAACGAGGGTTGGTCTCTAGCGTCGTATTTTGTTACGAGGAAAGCGGGATAACGTTTTATATACACGATCGTGTACTAGTCGAAGTAATATAACAAGAATGAAATATAATCTGCAGTTAGAAATTACAAGTATCTCTTATTTATCGAAAATATGCAGTAATTAAAGTTATCGGCATAAATATTACGGAACTGATTAAAACGTGTACCTCTCCACGTATTAAACTGCCATTCAGAGGATACTTATCGATTTGTTTATTTCGGAATGTTCATAAATATACAAAAAATTACGAAATTATCGAAGGGACAAACCGAAACGTCTAAATAATTTTTCCTTGACTTTAAAAATGAACAGCCGATGGCGGGAATAAAATGGGCTGATCACTACCAACGGCGGAACCCCTAAAAATCTATATCGATGTTGTTAAAAGATTATTACACCAAACCAGTCGGTTCTTTATTAATATCTATATGTATATGGTTTTTAAAAAAAAAAAAAAATTCTCAACTTACATTTTTATTTATCGATTTCGCCTTTAGCAGTTGCAGTCTGAATTTTAAGTTATATAAACACTCTCCGATGAGCACTTACTAGGTTAGAAAAAGGTTTCGCACTGTAGATTAACGAAAATTGCATCTTGTACTATATTGGCGTTGTTGAAAGCTTTTTATTTTTTATTTTCTAGCTTACCGTATCTTGGTTAAAGTTGCTTACAATCATAACAATATTTCTGAATATTTTTAAGAAAATTTCGTGATTTCTGATTTGATGTTTTTGATGATGGATTTATTTGTAAAATTGTTGGAAGTTTTTCACATTTTTGGATGAAAATTAAATCATTTTTACAGCTATTTTGCGCTCCTATTCAAAAGTATGTATGATGAAATTATTAAAAATTAAAATTTTCGGACGTAGCGCCGGTTAATTCCAGCAAATTGAAATGAAATTCTTCAAAATGTTTCAGCTTAGAATCCCTTCTGACCAGCGGAAATCTCCTACGTAAAATTTGACTTAACAAAGTAGTTAAAATGGACCGTAAGAAAGATCACAAATTCTGAAACAGCAGCAATACGCTGCGATAGGATATTACTCCCGTAAACAGATCGTACGCATTTAATTTTCATATCCGGCTACTTTAAAATTTGATTCTTTCTTTTAATATCGCTCATTTATATATACGTTAACTTTAATTATTTCTCCTTATTCTTCATTCGCATTTTCCTGATTTGTCGTGTTTTATATTTATACGCGAGTGGGGAATAATTTCGACTGTACACACACACACACACACACTAAGGACGGCGATGAAGCGAACTAAATATTGATCGTTTCGTTCACACATATTGCAAAGTTCTATAATCGGAGAACATCGTGAACGAAAAAGGGTTAATATCGCTAAATAAAGATATTCTTTTAAACGATGATAAAATCAGGCAGCTAAATGTCAGTATTCTACGTAGTCGTTTTTAATAAGTTGTCTTCGTTAATGGAAAAATATATATTTTTTTTAATATAAAATAATAACAATATTATTTTATATATTTTTCTTTTGCCAGCGGCTTTAACTCAACAACTACAGAAATTATAGAAAGGGTTAAATAGAGAGACAATTAGAAATAGAGCTTAGGAAAGATTGAAGTACAGGAATAATATCTAGAGATGGGTATTTTCTAGTAAAACTATTAATGTTCTTGTTTTATTTTCTATTTCAAACGCAACTCTGTCGTCGATCTTTTGCCATTTTTATTTATTTTTCTATTTTTCATTTTGTAATGTAAATGAAAATAGAGTTTAATGAAAAATATTATATATATTTTTTTTTACTTCCCCTTGGGGACCAAGAATTCGGATCGGATTACTAATAAAAAAATAAAAAAGAAGTCTAATAAAAATACTATTTTTTTATTATTTCTAAACTACCTTTTTAGAGCTAGAATTTTATAATTTTTCACCCCTAAATATAAGACAACAGTTAAATTAAAAAAATTCTAACAATTATGTGTTTTTAAAACACATTTTTATGAATTTCTAAAAACGTGGTCGCTATTCGATTTTCTTTATGAAACAGAAGGTGGCATATCCCAAAAATCTACTGTTTACCGTAGAAGATTTTACGTAATTATTTCGAATTTCCCTCTCCAAAATGTGCTTCTGGATCCGCCCCTGCATATATGTGTGTGATAAAGAAAATTTATTTTCTTTATTCCACATCAATATTAACACTTTTTTTTTTCTATTATATATTAAATTAATTTACATTGAAAGTTCATCATCAATGGATTCTGCTGAAGGCTAAACTGAAAAATTGGAAACTTTGTAAAATTTTCTGCACGCGATTTTCATTTTGCATCAGTAAGAGTGGCTTTTTAGTGTAAAAGATGGCCGCTCTAAGTCACGCGATACAAGTTAATATTTTTTTTTTTTTTTTTTTTTTTTATTGGCCTGAACAAATACAGTTCATTTGGCCAGAAGTTAATATTTCAAGGTGATTATTTCGGACAGCCTGTAAAGGATTGTCGGTCCCGAATAAGATCGTTTAATTCATATTTTTCGATAAATAGAAAAAAAAAAAAAGTCAAATAAACGTAACTAAATATAAACACATTTTGCGGTGTATATTATTAGGTTTTTTTCGGGGGGTGCTTTTTTTTTTGATTTTTCTAATCAACAAACCATTTCCAAAACAACCGTTTTAAGAAAAATACTGATAGAATTACTAAACATTTCATATACCGAATGCTTGATGAAAACTTTTGGATCTAGCACAAGTAAATTTATTCTATTATATAGGTCCCTTAAATTTTAGTCGTTACAAGTACACTGAAACCTACACGGTTTAGTGATAAAAAAATTTAACGAAATAACCATTTTTTGGTAAACAACACTACCCCTAATTTTTGCGAAATGAGTTATTTACATATTAAAATTGCTAGAAATTGTTATTTCGATGTCTATTTCAACTTCAGTCCACGTCTAACTGATAAGATGGTATTTTGTTTATAGGGGGGGGGGGGGATGTAGTAATATAACTTAACTGACCCTCACCATATGGCAGATTTAATGATGGCGCGCCGGCGATAAGGAGTAAAGAAAAAAGTTTCGGTTCTTAAGATTCAAGTATTAAAGGGAAAAATAATAACATGTTCCCAGGGGCGGATCCAGAGAGACATTTTGGCGAGGGAAATTGAAATAATTACGTAAAATCTTCTACGTTAAACAGTAGATATTTGGTAAATACCCCCCTTGTTTCATAAAGAAAATCAAATAGCGACCAGCCGTTTTAGAAATTTAAAAACGTTTTAAAAATACATAATTATTACAATTTTTAATTTAAATTTTGTTTTATTTTTAGAATGAAACGAAATTATAAAATTTTAACTCTAAAATGGTAGTTTAGAATTTGAGAAAATTACTAGAAAGAATAGAATGATACAGTATTTCTTATTAGACACTTTACTTCTTTTTTTTTACTTTTGTCAGTAATCCAATCCGAATTCTTTACCCGTGAGCAATTAAAAAAAATATATATGTATTTCTCATATTGAACTATTTTTAATTAAAATTGCGAAATAAATAAAAAAGACAAAAGATCGACGGCATTTAAAACAGAATTAACATCCAAGCGCGTCGCCAACCGATGAGCCAGGGGGGGGGGGCAAAATGATAGAAAGAGGATATGAGTTATAGAAAAAATAAAATGTATAATTTGTAATGGCTTCATATTTTATTAAACAAGAATAAAATCGTAATTAAAACATAATTTTCGCGGGTTTCTGGTAAATTGTTTTATTACTTTATTATAAAAGTTTTCCAAATGGTCCATGATTACACGCCTATGATTACTTATCATGGCCCGGTTGATTAAAAAGTTTCAAGACTCCAGTCTGGCGGCGCTCATGGTAACATCACTACTTCTACTAGGAAACAGCATCAAATATTAGTTATTAAATTCATATTTAGTAATACAAATCTTTTATAGAATTAAGTTTCTCTGTTCAAACAAATTTTTTTATCGAGGTTTCGGTTCTTTTGCGGGGAGGGGATGAGAAATGCACCCTACGCCCCGCGGATCCACTACTGCTCTTCCACTCTTCATCAATCGGGAAAGCCGGTTTGCCGGCTTGACTATAATATACAACTGTTACTATCGTATGTCACTCCCGTAAAATGGGTAGTTCCTTAGCGTTAGCCGCGAACGAGAGGGAACTTATGAAGAGCTTATATAATATAGTGTGCGAGGAGAATTATAACGACTTTGAGACTGGTTAATGTCTGACTTTCGGACGTGTTTTGAAGTAACGTCTATTCCACGAAACTGAACATTGTAATGGAAATTAGTCTTTCGTGCTAGCGCCAGATAGGGAACAAGTTGACGAAATAGTGGATGAGCACCGAAAATTTTTCCGAAAATTTTCAAATTCAGACAATTTTCCAGCCCTCCGAGCACCTGCCTGTCAACGGTGTGGGACTTACTTTAATGCCGGAATAACCCGTTTTAATCGTAATATCTGCACTCTCTATTAACATAAAAGGGATTCGTACAATTTTTCCGATTTTCTGAAAATATTATACGCTTTATAGCTTTCTCGGACAACCCCTGAGATCTACATATTTCATGCAGGTGCGAAATCTCCCATATGGTGGACCAGAATTAAAAAAGCAATCTGTACAGCTGATTCTGCGATGTTCTAAAAATGTAATAGCGTATTTTAAGATTTAATATTTTATCAGACGATTTCATGTAGAATATGTGTAGATATCTCATGCGCGTGTGATTAAACACATCGGCAAAGTGGAACGCAAATGTAGTGTTGAAATTTTTGAAAATGTTTAAACATAAGGCTCAATATTTCTCGCGGCATGCTGAAGTAGGCGCAGAGTCTCTCTCTTAAGTATTTAAACGCGCTAATCTATTAAATACCGGTATTGGAAATATCAAGAAGTTGTTGTGGTTGGTGAGTAAAACGAAACAAGCAACTTCCATCGAAAACGCCGATTTAGTTCTCCTACGAAAACTTTAATGTATTTTTATTTAATTTGTTTACTTCCTTTTTTTTTTTTTTCTAACGATGTAATTGCAGCCGATTATTTCGATTCGTCGAATTTCATTCTAAGAAAAACATCCGTCGATTCTACGTAATATTAAGCGAAGAAATATAATTAAATAAACATATATGCCGAGAATAAAATCATTAATGCGAACATAAATATATGTATGTGCATAAATGCATATATATATATATATGCAGGAAATCAATTTTGTATTAAATATAGCAGCAGTCGGGAGTTTAAACGAGGAAATATAAAACGATGCGGTTTTCTTCGTCGCTAAATTATTTCTTAGCTTGTGAAAAAATATGTAAAATAGCAAGCGGATGCAAACACAATGCCGAGCGGGATAACGGCAATTTTAAAACTGCAAAAACTGAAAACATTTGAGACAATTTAATTACCTGAATTAGTAGGTGTCGACGGTGGCGAGGACGAATACTTGAAACCGGAGCAAAAACAAACGACAATGGCTCATTTGTGTGCGAGCATAACGCGTACGTACGTGTTATTAAACGGCGATAATAATAATAATAATAATAATAATAATGATAATGATAATGATAATAGTAACGATTAAAGTTGAAAATGTACAAAGAATTTTCCAGCGGTCCGGAAAAAATTGTCTATTTTCATGAAAATATGCGAAAGATACGAAAGAGAAAGGTTCTACGATTTTTCCGAGCAACGCACGAACAACTCCAACCGACACAGCAAATGTATCACGACAGAACGAGCAGTTTTCGCTGGTTCAACTTCCACGCAGAGCACCACGCTGGTCTGCTACATCGAAGCGGAACTCCAGTTCGACGTCATCGCTCTATGAATATCGTTGTTATTTCCACTATTACCCTTCGGTCCATTTTATTCGGGCATTTAACTCGTTCCCGAGCGCCGACCGTAATAATTCGCGCACATCTTTCGAAACGATTCCTCGAAACGGTATCGAATCGTTCCGGTATTCTACGTGAGATCGCAGCGAGCCCCAATCGAGTGATCTTCCGACAACGAGCATGTTCCTATTCTGGCGGACAGTGACTAAAGCGGTAACGAACTTTTGACGTGCCGGGTTCGACTAGATGATAATGCTTTTTCCGATGCTAAAACATAAGCCGTTTTTGTCGATACCGATCAAAAAACCCAACAACATCTCTCTGTGCGGGTACACGAGCAAATTTTTATCAGCTGATCGATCTAACGAAACATTCCCGGAGCGTTTTGAACACGCGAGAAACACCGCCAACGTTATCCATCACCGTATTATGACAGTCGTGTGGAGTGTGAAAATACTAATTAATTAAAACGTACATTTATCATTCAGAAAGAGAGACGAAAACAGTGAAATATAATAACAACTGAACGATATTTTAATCGCACCGATGCAAAACAGGAAAAATTAAACGATTTATTCTCAGGGCTCGTTGAAAATGTCCCCTTTTCAGGTGTTGGATGAGCACACGAATTAAATATATTTTTTGTTTTTACATAGTTCGATCGCTAATGACAATGTTAAAAGTCTAACTGAAGTATTAGCCGATGACGAAGCAACATTATCTATCATCTACAGATAAATTGAATAAAGTAAAAAATGCTTTTTTACAAAAAATAAATACCGATACTTGAAGGTTTATTATAAAAATTTAAAAATGCACTAAAAAGTAAAAAATAATTACTCCCGATAAAAAATATATATCAGAGTGATATAACACTTAAGTGGTGATATCGTAATTCTTATACAACATTTATACTTATTAGAGTTGGCATCAAAGTCATGTTACAATATCTAAGAAACATTTAACGCAGTTTTTAATTATTCTTTTAATATGAATTTGATCCCAACTCCAAAAAGTTAATGTTGTATAAGAATTACGATATCACCACTTAAGTGTTATATCACTCTGATATATATTTTTTATCGGGAGTAATTATTTTTTACTTTTTAGTGCATTTTTAAATTTTTATAATAAACCTTCAAGTATCGATATTTACTTTTTGTAAAAAAGCATTTTATTTTACAATTTTTAGCGTCATGCTTGAATTTTTTTCTTGTTAAAAATCATTTTTTTTTTCACATTATTCTCCGTACTTAATACTCAGAAAAATCGATTTCTTTATTTTGAACTGCATTTCCAGGGTAAAAACATCAAAAGCTACATTTTCATAGTAATTTGGCAAATTTATAATATTTTAAGTCAATAAATCTAACTTTTACGCCCTATCAATCTTAAGTTACCCGAACCATCCAAACCACAGCATTTACAGTCCATCAAACCCATTATACAGAGACGGTACCCTCGCTGTCCAAGGCTACTTCAAATGTCATGACGAATTTACGCTGGACATCCCGAATTATCTACTTAAGCGCATGCCTTCCGCCGATCCACCGTGGAGTCCAAACCACCATGAAGGCACCATTTACATCATGATCTTTGATCACCTTCCCGCGCTATCGATCAACGCCGCCGTACCAGTGTTACACCCAAGCGAACTGAAGAAATACGCAAAATACAAAATAATGTCTGATTGGGAGGTTGAGTGGAACAGCAGCTATTCGAACAAACCTACTGGCAATTAAACGGACGATTACTGACTGGACTTACGTTATAGGCAAAGCTGCATCAAACCGGGATATCGAATCAACCTTGAATAGAATCTATCTAGGCCATACTCTAACCACCCATGCATACCTGCTGGACCACCAGGAGCCTCCAGCCTGTATTCAATGCAATTGCCAGATCACAGTCAAACACATCATCACTGAATGCCCCATCTACAGTGCCGAACGCCAACAATCCACACTTACAGACGATCACTCCGCCAATTTAAACAGAAATAACTTATACAGACTAATTAAATTTATAAATATTACAAACCTTAAAATAATGTAAATAACCTCATCCGAGGTGATAGCCCCCTCCCTGGCAATATGTACCTCGTAAATAATAAAATAAATAAATAAAATCTAACTTGACGTTGAAACTAATCACGAATGAAAAGCATCCAAAAAGCTTCAACTCCCGCTTTATTAAGCATAACTCGAAAACTACCGATCAGATCTTGATCAAATTTAAATGGGACCACATGCGAAGCACCACCATTTAAATAAAAGAAAAATCATCAAATTCGGTTCATCTAGAAGAAAGTTCTGTGGTAACACACATAAAAAAAAAATAAGAAAAAAATACAGTCGAATTAAATACCTCCTCCTTTTTTGAAGTCGGTTAAAAATAAGTATAAATTTACACTTTAGCGAATTTAAGCACCTCAATTTAGATAAACGTTTTACCATCATCAGCTAACAACACAGAGCGCAATCAATTAAAACTAAAAGCACACAGTCGATGTGTTTTACCGTTAGCTGTGTAAAACGCTTCCTTAAAATTGAAGTATTTATTTTAATTTATTAAAACTATTTTATGCTTATTTTTATTCGTTAATAATTAAAGAGAGCGGGGGGGGGTATATTTATTTTATGCTTATATCGACAATTTTAATTTTTCTGATGAATAATATTATTTGAGCATTCTTTTTCTCCTTTCGGTGCAAGTGGCTCGAAGAGCAGGTTCTTAATAACTAGATCAATCGAGAAGCCGATTATTGTAATTCTGCTATCCGTCAAAACGGATAACCATAATTAATATTTTTCGGAAACTTTTTATTTTTTGTTATTTTATTTAATAAATCCGAGCTCAAAATTTAGTCCAAAAACTGCTGACAGTATGAAACTTCATTCCGAATACTCCTACTTATTGACTTCTCTCGTCTAAATGCTCACGAGTAAAGGACTATTTAGACACCGCAATGGTTTTCAATTAAATTTCTTCAGATCTGCACGAAAAAATCTTCATTAAACTGATGTCATCTGAAGTACGCTCGATTACTCTCATTATATCTTTACTTAGTTCGTACCGTCAGCTTAAATTGCACCCTAGTAATATACCAAATGCTTTTCAGTTAAATTTCCGGTATCACTCTTGGCACTTTGCTCCCTTTATTTATCCGCATTTGGTATTTACTAGTTGCAAAACCGATTTTTGGAGGAATTTAAATATCTAAGTGGGCATAATTTTCACTTTATAAAACAGCGGGGGGTATTTTTATGTTTGATTTTTGTTGATGTTATTTCTTTAGCAGTAAAGGTGATAATTTCACGTGTAATTCTCGATGACACGGTAATGTACTCACTGAGTCCCGAATGTATTTGATTCGTTTCGAGCTTTTTCCTATTCGCTAATAATCTTACGTTTAATTTGTCTACCGAGGGAATTTATATGTAAAAATAAACGGCTGCTTTACTGTTATTTAGCGTCAAGAAGAAACCGCGCTGATTAGACTTGAATATTTCGCTCTTGTTCTTCGTCTTCATCGACCTTATTGCTGGAAAATTCTTTAAAATCGTATGATTTTCTGGGTCAACTTATTGATACTTTTTTATTTAATCTTTGTTCGTCTATATTAAGTAATTTTTATTTCCGGTTTCCGGTGACATTTTTTGTGACGCCTCTTCTTGCAAACCGTCCATCTAAACAATCTCAATGTTGGAATTAAAAAAAAAAAAAGAGTAAAGAACGGATATAAAAATTCAAAGCAAATTTTATTTGTATGATATATATATATATATTACCCCCCAGGGGGTGCTTGCACCCTCTGGATCCGGAGCTCTTACCGGAACGGGGCGCGTCCGCGGGTGGTGGATGGCGGAGAAACCAACAGATATGTTGGCTAGCTGCGAATAAACAATAAGCAGTCGCGAACCAAGAGCGGCTACTGGTGGAAAACCTCAGGTAGGTGAGTCCAGTAGCGACAGGGCAATGAGACACAAGGATGCAGATAGGGAGCTTGAGGAACTTCCCATAAAAATCTGCTGAAATCCTAAAACTGTTTCACCCTCGGCGAGGCTAGGCCGCCGTAAAAGCCTTAAATGCTGACTCCTCACCAGAAACTCAAACCCAGAAGCGTCTGCCTCCAGTGAGCGGCTACCTGGTCAGCGTCTGTACTCCATGTTAGGAGCGGCTGTAACATTAAGCCTACGAGAAATCGTGCCGTCTTGTGCGAACCAGTCGTCTTGGCTTGCCTTGCCACTGGAAAAATTCGTTCGGACGGAAATGACAGCATGGTTGTTGGTTGCGCTCCAACTTCCGTGTCATTCCTTGCGCTGCTACATCTCCGAAATACTATCCTATGTAAATGTTCCCTTCTTCGTTCCTCACAGTTTTTCCTTAACCTCTTTATTTCCTCATTGTTTCCCCTTAACCTCTTTATTCCCTCCTGTTCTACCTACTCTTCCTAAAAACTCTCTGCTATTATCTCACTAATTCTTATATATGAAAGTACAGCAAATGAAGATAAATGCTGGACCCGCGGGGCGGGCTGTAACAGGCTTGTCAGGCAGTGGGCGATTATTTGTGGTAACACAGTAGGATCGAGTCCTCCCGTGCCTAATAGGCGCGGCACTCTCCAGGAGAGGACACATTTGCAATTAAATAGTAAAACAAAGTACACAAATAAATCAAGCAACATATGGAATTTTGGTGCGTGGAATGTGAGAACACTACGAAACAACATGAACCTGCCTATTAGAAGAACAGCCACTGTACTGCATGAACTAAAACAATATAGAATAGATATTGCTGCCTTAAGTGAAACCAGATTGGCAGAGGAAGGAAAGCTAACGGAAGAGGAAGCTGGTTATACACTATACTGGAAAGGAGTTGCGCATGGTAAGAAACATGAAAGAGGAGTAGGAATCGCTGTAATCACAACTGGAGGACAACAGTTAGCTTGCCAGTTGTGTACTTTCATAGCAGCCCATCGAATTGGTCTAATCTCACATCTGAGACATAAACATTGAGGATGATTTATGGAGAGCCCATACTCGGTTTCGAGTGGGAGTTTATGATGATGATGATGGTGATATATATTAATTACAACGTAATTCTTAGGCTACCTCCCATTCGAAAAAATGTCCCAAAAAAATGTCCCAGAAAAATGTCCCAGAAAATGTCCCAATTTTATGTAACGCGAAAAATGTCCCAATTTCATGTAACGTTTGTTACATTTTATAGAATTTTTGTAATTGTTATTTTACAAATGTCACAATATTATGTAACGAAATATGTAACAAAAATGTAACAAAAAATATAACGAAAAATGTAACGAAAAAATTAATTAATTTTATATAATGAAAGTTAAATGTTAGGATAGGATTTTTGTGATATGTTATTTTTTTTGTGTTGATGCCAGTAAGAATTACGTTGTAAATTTTGATCATTTTATACAAAGTGTAGAAGAGAAAGAGACAGAAATGAAAGCAAGAGGGGTCAAGGGGCATATATATATTGTAGTGTACACAGTAGTCTGCGTGTAGTATTGATCGATTGTTAAATAATTCGGACTCACAATCGCAGGCTGCTGAATATAAATATCAGGTGAAAGACTCTATGTATTTTTATATAATTTAAATTCAACTATTATTTCTGGCTTACGCTTTTTCTAGACAACGCCTATTAAGTTATTACTGGCTGATATTACGGTTACTAAGGCACTTGACGTTTTTAATTTTGTATTCACTATTTCATAATTCATTATTTATATTATTACGTTATTACATTTTTTACGTGTTTTTTTTTACGTTTTTATTACAAGCCGGCCATGTTTATATTACGAACTCTAATTTATTGATAGTAAAGATTCTTCAAAGAAAAGCTGGACAAAAGTCAGATTGTTCCGGTATTCAGTTATACACAATAAAAACCAAAGACGTGTGAGTATACATCGCTATTCGATTGTCGGAGAATTAAGTAGCAAATTTCTTAAGATATTAGGTAGATTTTGAAGTGTTTCAATGTATTAAATAGAACTGAAGGTAATAAAATTTAAATTCTTTCTTGATAGTCGTTTGTCCTTCTCTGAACACATCAAATATCTTTCTGCTTCCACTATTAAAAGGTTAAACTTGCTGAAAGTCCTGTCACCAACTAAATGGGGTGGCGATCCCTATATTCTTATTTCCCTTTACAAATCTATTATCCGTTCCAAATTTGATTATTGTTCTTTTATTTATGGTAGTGCGTCCAAGACACGTCTTTCCAAACTAGATGTAATTCAGAATTCTTACCTTCGTCTCTGTCTTGGCGCTCTTAAATCCTCTCCAACCACTACTATTCTTGCTGAATCCAATTCGTCACCCCTATCCATTCGTAGATCTTATTTAGGCTATCGTTTCCTTGTTAAACGTTTTCCTCTCGCATCCTCTACCCTTGTTCAGTCTTATCTTTCGATTTATAATAGCTGGCGCTTCACTCCCAGCAAAACCCCTATTCTGGCTTTTATTTCACATCGTCTCGGTTCATTTTGGCCGTATATTATCTCGTTCAATAATCTCCCTTATTTTTCCTTCGACTTCGCTGACATCTGTCATCCTCCTAAGGTATTTATCCTCCCCTCATTTGCAAAAAATCTCCCCCAAGCCGTAATTAAACAGGTATTCTACAGCACTATCAATTCCCTATTTCCCTCTCATGTTACCATTTACACGGATGGTTCGAGGGGGCCTGGTGGTGTTGGTGCTTCTTTCATCCTTCCTGATTTCAACGTCTCAGAATCTTTTCGACTTCCTTATTTCTGTTCCATATTCACAGCCGAGTTGTTGGCTATCCTTCGCTCTATTATTTTCATTTCCTCGAATCAATTTTCCTCTAAGTTTTTAATTATTTCTGACTCTTTGAGCGCCCTTCAGGCCATATCCTCTCCCCTTCCTGATCATTCGTGTGACTTTGTTATCCTCCGTATACGTTCACTCATTCACAATCTTTCCTATCTCCATTCAGTCAATATTGATCTGCTGTGGGTACCTGGCCACTCGGGCATATTTGGCAATGAAGCGGCTGATTCCTTGGCTCGGGCTGCTGCTGCTTCCTCTCGTCTTTTTTTTAAAAAAATTCCATCCGTTAACCTGCTATCAGTTTGTAAAAGCTTTCATATCTGATTTTGGTCGGATACCTATGTTTCTTCTTTTTCCAACAGTTGTTCCTTTTACCTGTCAGTCCAGCCTACTCTTCCTTCATATTCATGGTTTCTTTTGCATCCCTCCCTTCGTCGTTCTGAAGTTGTTTCCATTGTTCGTATGCGCTTTGGCCATTCTTTGCTGCCTTCCTCCAGATTTCGTTTCTCCTTGATTTCTTCTCCACACTGTCCTCTCCATCCGGATGATGCAATTATTTGCGACGCCGATCATGTGTTCTTCCAGTGATCATCCCTCTCGGTGGAGCGTTCTGCCTTATATTCTTATTTGCTTAAGCTTGGACTTCCTACCCCTTATTGTGCATCCTATATCCTGTCCTTTCCTTCCCCACTAATTATTCCTGCTATTTGTTCCTTTTTAGTTCAAATTTCTGATCGAATCAAAATATAACCGACTTCTTTCCTTACCTTTTGTTTCTGGGTAAAGGTCCTTGGTTGACGAGCCCAAAAAAAAAAAAAAAAAAATTAATATGTAAATCGAAATTAAAGGAGTTTTGTTGTAGTTTACGATAATATATATATATATATATAGATAGATAGATAGATAGATATTTAACTAGTGCCACACAGCCTTGTCGCATATCTTTCTTTTGCAAAGAATTCTACCTCCTATGAATTTTATTTTCTGTTAGTAAGGCGTTGCTCTCTCAACTCCCCACATACTGTGTGACTGTCCAGCATTCTCACCCCATCGGACCCCTTTTATAAATAACAAAACAGTCACTAACATACTTGAGAATTCCCCCCAATGCAATTTTATATGTGACACAGTTTATCAGATTTAGTAGAATAAGCAGTTATCTATAAGAACAAACCGCGCATCCTCGTGCTGTAAAATTCGCCACAGCAGTTAAACACAGTACGGGGTGTTGCGTCTACAAAAAAAAAACAAAAAAAAAACGAAAAAAAACTAGTTTGTTCGTATTAATATATTTTTTTTTTTTTTTTTATTAATATTGTATACAGTTCCAGTTCCCGGTTATTCGTTAATCGACTGTTTTAAGTGAGTCGGTGTTGTTTGGGCATGATTGAACACCTCGAAAACCTCTTTTTTTTTTTTTTTTTTTTTTACTATGGGTTCGTCAGCGAGGACATTAGCCCAAGAAATGGGAATAGAGAAAAAATCAGATTTTTATGAGGCGTGAAACATTCAACAAGAATGTATCAAGCGCCTGGATGACAGAAGGAGAAGGAAGGGAAAGAATAAATGCAGCACAATAGGGAGTAGGAACATTGTTTGATAAGAGAGAGGAGTAAAAGGAAGATTGTTCAGATGAAAGTGCTGAACATTCGAACATTATGTGATCAGGATCACATACATGTTGACTGTTAAGAGGATGTAAAGGACAATACGGAGATGCCGCGAGAGAGAATCGGAAAAGCGACGAGGGAAGCCAGCTGTGCCCAAAGCGGAGGCGGCATATTGCCGAGATGCTGGAGCGACGCATAAAAGGGAAGTCAAGAAACCAGGAACAGAAAGGAAGAGAAGGCTGGATGGACAAGTAAAAGGAATCCGGGTTTGAGAATGAGGAGTAGTAGGAGTTAAACCATAATTGGTTGTGCGCTGCAGAGGACAGAAGATTAATATTGACGGATGGAAAAGTAGTAAGGAACCTGCCGGAAGAAGAAGCTCGCCGAGCTAATAAATCAACTGACTCATTTCCTTCTATTCCAGAATGGCTAGGGATCCAAAGGAAATTAACCTCGATTGCACAAAAAAGAAAGAGGTCATGGATCAAGGAACGTATAAAAAGGATTACATAATCAGTAGAGTGGGGAGGCAGAGGAGATGCAACAGCCTGTAGCACGCTTTGAGAGTCTGATAGAATAAGGAAATTACGAGAGACCTTCGAAGATCTGATGAAGAAAAGTGCATGGAGGATAGCAATAGACTCGGCACAGAAAGTCGAACAGAAGGAAGGAAGTTTAAAGGATTCAGAGTGATTTAATGAAGGACAAAGAAAGGCTGCACCAACTCCACTTGGGCTCTTGGAACCGTCCGTGTAGATTGTAACGTGGTTAGAATAGTGGGAGTTTAAGGTATGTAAAAATTCCGATCTAACGGCGTGATGCAGAACGGCTGTAGGGGGAGCAGAAGAGTAAAAGCAATTAATTGGATGAAGAAAGGAGGAAAAGTTAAAAGAAAAATATGGGAGCTTATCGCAAGTGTGAATGTATGGTAAAAATTGAAGGAGTCGAGTAGAAATAAGAGACAGAATTGGTGTTTTATTGGCACTAAATCGCCAATCCTGTAGAATGAGGGAATAAGAAGGAATAAGTGAGGAAGAGGAGATAGGAAGACGTTTAATAAGGAAGCGGTAGCCCAAATAGGAACGCCGAATAAAGAGTGGAGGAATGTGGGTTTCCGCTTGAATAGCAGGGATAGGAGAAGATTTCTGAGCTCCAAGACAGAGGCGGAGGCAAGTATTTTGGACGCGATCGAGCTTGGAGAGCAAAGACCTGGAAGAGTTACCATAAATAAAACAGCAATAATCTAGAATAGAACGGATACAGGATTTGTAGAACATGAGCAAAATGCACGGATCACCTCCCCAGTTCGTATGTGAAAGGGACTTAATAAGGTTGAGCCTTTTTAGTGATGACACGTATATATAGTTAATATGCTTGTGGAACGAAAGACGGCTATCCAAAAATACTCCTAAGTAACGGAAATGGTTAGCCAGGGGGATCGGATTACTATTTAAGGAAAGACTAACTAAGTAGGGGTCAAAAGGACGAAGAGTAAAGACAACAGCAGAGGATTTCGTTGGAGAGATAGACAGATGAATATTAGATAAAGCGCTTTCCAAAATCGTTAAGTAATGTTGCAGCTGGGAATTAGCGGTGGAGATACTACGATGGGTGGAGTAAATGAGGATGTCGTCAGCAAAAAAAAGGGAAGAGGAGATTGTTGACAGAGAAGCAGTTTTTATAAGGTAAATGTTAAAAAGGGTTGGACTTAGACAAGAGCCCTGCGGTAGTCCACGAAAGACCAGTTTAGAAATAGGTTCGAGCGGAGAAGAGAGAAAGATAGTCCTAGATTGGAAAAGGCTAATGACAAGAGCAGAGAAGAAGGGTGGAATATTCAAGGAGAGCATGGAATCGAATAGGGTGGGAAGGTGGACATTATCGAAGGCAGCAGAGACATCGACGAAGGAAGCAATGAGGAATTTTTTGTTGATAAAAGATAAATACACATCTGACAAGAAAGTACTGATACAATCGGGAGGGCCGCGTCCAGGGCGAAATCCAAACATATTATTTGGCAATACTTTATTGTGCTCAAGCCACCAAATTAGCCGTCTATTAATTATACTTTCAAACAGCTTTCTGGCACAGGGAGCAAGTGAGATTGGTCGAAGAGAGGAGGAGTTAGGTTTTGGGATCGGGACAACAATGAAAATATTCCAAACAGATGGAGTAGAACCAGACGAGAGAAATGAATTGAACAAATTTAAGAGGAAACGAAGAGCGGAATCAGAGAGACTTTTTAGTACGAGAAAGGGAATTCCGTCTTTACCAGGAGAAGAATTAGAAGAATTACGTAAGGCAGCTTCCAATTCAGTGTAGGTAAAAGGAGTGAGTAGGAAATGAGAGGCGGTGAGGGGAACCGGGATGCGACAGGATTCTTGGAAGCTAGGAACGTAACAAGGAGCTAAGGAATTCATAAATGGAATTAATTTGTCTGGAGACAGGATATGATTTGAAAGATGTTGAGCTGAAGAAGATTTGAAAGTCTTCGCCATTTCCCAAATGTGAGTGAGAGGAGTGGAACGGGAGAAAGCGGAGCAGAAAACCTCTTTAGACTACTTGCTGCTTTGTTCCACCTCCGTCGCGTAAAAGTGATTCTTATGTGTAAGGGGGAATCCCATTAATTTTCAAATTTCCTTTTATATCGCTTTGAACTCCATGCACTTCAAGTAATTTTGAATTAAAAAAAAAACAACAAAAAAAAAACGAAAAACCTATAACCGATTTAATAATTTGCAGTATTATAATAAATACATCGAGCAAAGATAAGTCGATGTTTCTCACACTGTAGTTTTTGCACATCATACGCAAATGATACACATACAATTTTAATACAACGACTTGGAAAACATAAAAAAAAAAGAATAAAATTAAATAACTCTGGAACCGTCTAACGCATAAATTTGAAATTGTGAAATACGCTTACAAAAAATGTATAGCTCTCGAATAATTTATTATCGAGGGTACTAAAAGCCCCTCAAGAAGAACGAAAAAGATAAACACGATCACTAAAAGAAAATTTTTCAGTTGAACTAACTTTTTAATTTTGAAGTTTGGAATTTTGGAGAGGAAAAAGAATTCACCAACGCATAGGCGTTTACACGACGGAGACAGAACAAAACAGAAGGTGGTGTAAAATAGTAT
The DNA here is from genome assembly GCA_039619475.1 of Icerya purchasi. NCBI lineage: Eukaryota > Metazoa > Arthropoda > Insecta > Hemiptera > Monophlebidae > Icerya > Icerya purchasi. Next base: position 289,441,239 of record CM077115.1, on the reverse strand, counting down.
TTGAGATGTTCGTCTCCGATGGACATTTCCTGGGCAATTCACTCTATAGCTAATCAATTATAACAGTCAATCACACTAAAATAAACTATCCCGTATTAAAATCTGCACAAAAAAAAAAAAAAAAAAAAAAAAAAAAAGTTGTGTCCATTAAATCCATTCTGTTACATTAGGATTTCAAAAACGTACAACATCCTAAATATGCTATAACATCATAACTATAACACCCTAATTATGTCTTTAAAATTTGTCTACGAACTACCAAACTGATTTTGTTAAGGCTTTCACCAGTGGATGGACTGATTCCTGTGGAAAGCTTTAGCATAAAATTTATAAGTTTCTGATGTAATTTAGCCGAGCCATGGCGATTTTTATCAACGAAGTGGGCAAAATAAAACGGCAAAGTAAAATAAAAATAAATATTGAATAAAATGTTTACTACGGTAAATATATTAAATAAAATTTCCATGGTGAATATAGATTAATCGTAGAAACTTGAATAAAATCATTACCAGGGTGATTATAAATGTAAGATCCAGATTAAGAATTTTTGGCACAAGTAAGAGCACCGCGGTTCGTTTCTTTTTGCTTTACTCAAACTATTAAACATACGAGCGGTGCTCCTAGCCTAGTTGCTGTACACACAATGTAGAAATTTAAAAAAAAGGCGTTCTTTATTAGTTTTTGTAGAGGAACGGAGAATCCTATAACCGAATTGTTAGCAGTTCCTACAGGAAGTATTACTTATATTCAAAATTTAAGTCCATACCAACTGTTGTGTTTTACTGTTGTAGTAATAAACTAATTTTCATGAAATACGCGACGAAGAGTTCGGAACAACCGGAACAAAATCACCGTTGGTTGGAAAAGTTGCTCTCTTAAATATGTAATTATGGGAAATGAGCAACTCTCAACCGAATTCTAATGGAGTATTTTATGCGCGTATGTTAAAGAGAAGAAAACGACGTGTTAGATAAAAATAAAAAAAGTAACAACATAAAACATTAAAACGCAACATAATTAGTAAAGAGTGCAGCCGGTTAAGGGAGGTAAAAGAAGTGCCTTTGAACCGAACTTTATAAAAAAAAATATGTACATCTAGGGCATGAAAAACGGTAGTTGATGCTGAAAGTTTCCAATCCCTAGTCCCACAGGGGGCTGCTGTAGTCGCACCATTTTGTGATTTTTCGGGTTTTTGACGATATCTCAGACATTTTTCGATCGATTTTAAAAATTCTTGTCGGAGGTTAAAGATAATGGAAAGTTCTATAATAATGAGTTTTTTAAAAGATTTTTAGATGCTAAATTCAAATTTTTAGAAACGTTCAAAATTTTTAAAATGTTATAAAAAATACTTTTTAAAAATTCAGTAACGATGAAAAAAATATATATACATATAACATGCATTGTAGCGTAAACTACTGAAATTTTTATCGAATTTTTAAAAGTGGTGAAGAAGATTCAAAAAAACAAAATAAAAACATGCATCTTTGGCTGAAAACCCCCGTAGAATTCAACTAATAACAACGGAATAGATATATATTACATATTAGAAGATAACAAGTTTTCCTGAATTTTTTCAAATTGTTAGAACATGTAAAATAAAATAAAAATAAAAAAAATTAGTCAATAAATAAAAACCTATTTTTTAGCATTAAATTCTCTGAAAATTCAACTAAAAGCGTGTTTAGAAATTTTTTTGATTCTCGGGAATAGAAAAACAATTACAAAAAAAAGAAATACAGAATGCGAAAGCTTTATTTAATAATGTATATGTTGTTTTAAAAAGACTTTTAGATCTTCTTATTACAGATGGTAAATAATAACGACTTCAATATGGCTAATTATTAATTATTTAGTGCTCGGCGTAGAAGTTGAAAGACTTACTCAGTCATCCGTTCCAAATTTGACTACTGTTCTTCTGTTTATACTTGCGCCTCCAAGTACTTCCTCTCTATTAATCCAACATTTTGCCTTCTACTCCATCGTACTGCTCTTAAATCTGCCATTTCACTAGTTCTTGCTGAATCCAATACGCCACCCCTGTCTATTCGTAGATCTTATTTAGCATATTGCTTCTTTGTGAAATGTCTCTCATTCACATTTGTTGGGTTAAAGAAACTAACATAAAGAACCGCGATAGCTTAGGTGGTTACAGGTAAGAGTAATAATCCTCTTTAAAAAAAGTAAATTAAAAAAATAAAGAAGAAAAAATTGAAAACTCAGTAGTAATATTAAACCAAAAGAGCGAGGGCAAAACAAGACAGTCCCTGAAAAAATTATACTACATTACGGTTATATTCTACCATGAAAAGGAAAGTGAAATTTTAAGGTAAAAGGTGTGGACTTTACAAGTGTTGTAACAGAAGCGGAGAACGTAATAGAATCGGAAATAGAAAACATCAAAGCATAAACGAAATAACGCGTAGTGTATAGATAATGAATGGAAATTTGAAATGAAGAAAAAACAAATATTTCTACGCTCACAGAGGAAATTATTATTAAACTTTAACATCGCCTACTTACTTTTCATGTGTATTTTTAGAAAAATTTAAATTTTCTCACAGACATCTTATAACGATCAAATACTGAAATGCGAGTAATCGTGACGCTTCGGATTGCATTTAATTTCTATTGCACTACTAGACCTGGTTTTCGAAAAGTATCTAAAGCAAAACCGCCAGAACGTATTGATATTCGTAGGATTTAGCTGATTTGCGATATGTAAAAGAGTCAAAGATAAAGTGAAGAAGGCAACGTTTCTGAATACAGAAAACGGCGCTGAAGAGGAGACCTGGGAAATAAAGAAAAAACCAAACAAAGTAAGATTCAAAAAAAGATAGTAGATACAGCTCGATTGCCTAGGTGGAATAGGGCATGGATGACTAATGAGATTATTCAAATGATGGAAGAAAGGCGTAAAAATAAACGTGATAAACAGGAATATCGAAGATTAAATAAACTTGTACGAAAAGAAATTCTCGAAGTAAAAGAAAGATGGTTGCATATGAAATATTGTAAAATAGAGAACCTGCAGTCAGTTGCTGCATGATGCTTTCATTGTTTATAAAAAAAATCAAAGAATTTGTATGAGAAGAAAAAAGTATACCCCTGCTAAAAAACGAAAATCGTAAAATATTAGCCAATTTTCAGGGCAGGATGTCAGCATGGAAAAATTATATTCAGGAGTTATATCAAATAGCAATAGGGCGAACTCGCCAATGAATTGCAAAAAGGGTTTGGCGGAAACAAACAGAGATGAAATTAAGGAAGAAGAAATAACAGTAGCCTCAGTTTAAAAACTGTGAAAGCAATTGGTCCAGATAGCATTGATGGCGAGATGATGAAAGTCATGTGCAATGATAGACAGCCGATTATAGTTTTAAAGAAATTCTTTAACAGAATTTACTACTCTGGAAAGTTAATGATGGATTGGCTGAGATCACTTGTTACACCATTACCGAAGAATCGAAATGCAATACAGTGTGGAAGACTTCCGTACAAATAAGTCTTCTGTCGCATACGTTAAAGATCTTTTTGAAAATAATACATAGAAGAATTTACAACACGAAATGCGAAGAGAACTTGGCTGACAGTGGTAATTTGCCTTCAGAAATGGTTATGGAACTCTCGAAGCATTGTGGATTTTGAATATACTGGCGCAGAGATGTAGGGAAACGAATCGCAATCTCTATCTGTGTTTCATTGACTACAAAACGGCGTTCGACTGTGTGGACCATGAGAAAGTAATTAGAACTTTAGAATGTATTGGTTTAGATGAAGCTGACGTGCGAATAATCCGCAATTTGTACGGAAACTGGACGGCCACAGTCCGTTGCGGAGACTTAATTACGGACGATATAAAAAACGGCAAGGCTGTGTTCTGTCACTAATACTAGTTAATGTATATTCGGAAAACATCTTTAGGAAGGCTATCAAAGCAGACGACCGTATTAGGATTGGGGATAGTCGAGTATCAAACATGCGGTGTACACAGACGACACCGTATTGATATCGGATAGTCTAAATGGTAATACATGATTAACCAGTTCCGCGATGTTAGTCTTGAACACAAACCAGAAATAAACACAGCAAAAACAAAATGGATGTTAATACGTAATAATTAGCACGATATAGTAAGGCAGCTTGCTAGAGCGCTTGACTTCCGATATGGCGGTCACGGGTTCGATCTCGAGCGACGACGAACTTATTACAAGAATTAAATAAAATAAATAATCGCTAATAGTCACGTGGAAGGCAATGGCAAACCACCACGTACAACATCATATGCGCGCTAGGTCAGTACACAGCAGACCCACACCGGACTGCACTTGTATATCGATAAATCAAACGATTACAATCAGTTCCGAATGTAGTCTTGCGTGTGTACACCTGCGTTGCATATTACAATTGCTTGGTACACAACCTATATCTGTACAGCTAAATGTACGAATAGGTTGCGCCAACGCGCTATGTAGCGTACGGCACCTGAGATGAGATGAGTAAGGCAGCTACAAGTGTCGGATTTATGTTAGTCAAGAGGAAGTGGACAGAGTTGATAAATATTTACATCTGGACACATGGTTTCACGAGGAAGTCGATCAAAACGTAGAAATAAGAATTGAAAAGGCGATAACGACTTTTGGAACCATAAAAATAACTGTTAACATGTAAAGATATCAGTTTGGAACTAATTCGTTGCTATGTTGTTTCAGTACTCCTGTACGCTGTTGTGAGTTGGACTCTCACAAAAGAGCTGGAAAGAAAACCAGACGCGTTCGAAATGTTCATTCATTGTCGCATGTTAAAGATACCATGATAGGATAGAGTTACAAATGAAAATGTGTTTAAAAAAATTATCTAAACAAAGAGAGTTGCTTTTTACGATACAAAAACGTAAACTGGAATATTACCGGTATATTCTTAGAAATATTAAGTATGCTCCTCTTCAACCGGTTCTTCGAGGAAAAATAAACTGCGAAAGGAGCATAGGACGAAGAAAAACAGCGTGGAAAGCTTACTAGTTACGGTGGAGTAACAGAAGCAGAACTGACACATAAATCAGGTCATTAATAAAGACAAACTAGCCTTACTCACAGTCCAAACTTCGTTCGGGGACGGCGCAGACAAGAAGGTGGTAACATCGGTAAAAATGCATACGGCAGATTGGTACAGTAAATGTCCGGTTATTTTTTTTTATTTCTGCGGCAAATAATTCGATATCTACTTCGAATTTCGTCGCAACTAAATAGACTTACATATATAAACACCGATTGAAATTACAAACGTGGATGGAATGGAAAATGTGAAGGCTGTAGATAAGGAATCGAATACGAAGAACGACAAAATCACAGTAGCGAATGGGAAAGGGAGTGGAAACAGTTTGGAGCGCACTCATGGAGTCGGAGGAAATCAAAAAGTTTGAAAAGAAACAATGTTAGAATGTACAGACAATGGAAGATAGCGAAAAGTTCAGCGGGGTAAAGACAATACAGAAGGAAGGAAGGAAGAAAAAGACTCGGAGTAAATAATGTCACAAGGAATAAATGAGGCTCCAACTGCACCAAGACCCCTCTCGAACTATTCGTAAATATGGTCTTGTGGAAAGGAAATAAAAAATTAAACAAATTGATGAATTTAACCAAAAGAAGAAATTCATCAAAGATTAACTTTTCTTATAAAGGCGGTTTTACCGTAAATTACTTTATTATATACTAAATAAACAAATGAACAATAATCCATGCGATGCAGTTACTTAATGTGATATTTTTCGTTATACAAACTGAAATTCACGATTCATACATAGTGTTATAATTTTTAATTGATAACTTCATGAGTTATATATATGTGTGAATCGTTAATTTCAGTTTGCGTAACGAAAACTATAAAATTAAGTAATTGCATCGCGCGGATTATTTTGTTTATTAGTTCATTAAGTATTAACTTTTTTGTCAGCCGATAATTTTTCTAACGGAATTAAGGTAAAAAAGAAACTTAACGACGGGGGAATATATCATTTCTATGGATGCGAAATATAACGATATCTGTAAAGCCAGAATGTGCTCGTTCTTTATCGTCATATAAAATTAATCAAGTGTCGACGTAAACAAGTGGAATGGATGGCCCGAAAGTAAATAAAAATAAGATTAAAAATTTATTAGAATCCGCACCGAAAAATTGCTGGAATTCGAACAATGATGTGACCAGCGTTTTCCTTAAAGATTTTGCCACACGGCCGATTTTAGTGGATGAATTTAAATATACCGGCAATGAGGGAAAAACAACCGAAACTAACAAACTACTGAACGCCGTTCCAAGTGATGGAAAATTCGCTTTTCCCGAAAGCAGCCACGCCAATGGCGACGAATCGAAAAATAATTTTACTAGGACGCGAAAACGACGCGCTTATGAGAGCAACAGTCATTTAGAAAAGTATTTCCAGGAAAATGAAATTTTCCCGTTTGAGAAATCGACCACTTCAAAAACGAGATTCATCGAAACGGGAAAATTAATCGACGATACGAATCGACTAGAAGAAACGGACATGACGCAGAAGAAGAGAAGAATCGAAGAGGAACATAGTCGGCAATCGAACTATAATAGACCGGATCGAACAAAAATTTGCGATTGGCAAGCACCGGCTAGGTCACCGAACGCAAAGAAGAAGCGGTCAAGCCGAAACAGCAAAGGAACCAATGAATTCCAGAGAGTGATGAAAGATAAAATTGACATCAACGAGATATTTTTTCTGCACGATAACAAGGACCGCGGTGGTAGACGCCAGGAGTCGTGCTCGGCATCTTCTATGCCATGGCATTCGGCTATTCAACTTTACGATCGAAATGATCTATCCGTAGCGATAAGTAAGAGGGAGGCCCTGGTTCAGATAGACCGTGACCGCACTCGCTTAACCTATTTCGTCACATTGGGTGCAGCGCTGTTTCTGATTTTTGGTTTCGTTTTATATTTTTCTCTTCGACGAGCCTACTCCGGTCAAGAGAGTTCTTCCGACAGCCTGGTGTACCCACTGGCTACCACAATTACCAGCCTGATGAAAAAATGTTGTCGTCGTCTTCCCTGTCCCTTTGGAATATATTCCGATTAGCATATGTATTCGTAAATAAAATTAAAAACTCGATGCGCTAACTGAGAATTTTAATTTTCTTTACTGCTATCCTAAATTGGTCGCCGCGTTCTTGTTACTGTCATTTGTGACTAACACAAAAATATGATAAAACTATCGCTTTTTTGTTATTTCTCATTATTACGCTGCTCAAGTTTTACAAAGTACGCTATTCGCTTAATAATAATCGGAAAGCTCTAGATATTTTTTGTTCAACCATGGCCTATTTTTCAATTTCATTCTGTTTTTTTTTTTTTTTGATTTAGATCCCAACTTTGTTCAAATCATTACATCGCTCGATAATCCTAATTCGACTAAAAAGGCTAGCCGATGCGTCTACCATAGTGTTTTCATCATAGGAGAATAGATAATTGTAAGTTAAGTGTTTTCGTAACGCTTTTCTTTTATTATTTTTTAAAAGATAAACTATCGCAGAGACGTTTTTTTCCTAGTCAAAAACAAAATGAAAAGGAAAATAATGTATGATAGAGGACAATAAACGTGGGTGACCTAAGCGAATCTAGAAAAATCCTCTCCTCTAACCTTATTCAGTACTCCACCCTAATCAAAAAAGAAACAGGGCAACAGATATTAAAAAAATAATCGCGAAATTATCGAACACCTTTGTAACGACATTACCTCTCTAGCTGTGTGTTAGTAAACTGCGAAGATTTCAAAATATATATTTACGAAGAACTTATTGTTAGAGATGAACTTTTACAAGTGATGTTACAGTAAAGCCGTTGTTAAATCCCTCAGCGCAAAAATAAATATACTCGTATAGTAAAATAATTAAATAAACTTTCATAGATTCAAGACCAAATAGATAATACAAATAATCATCAACCTTGTGTAGGATGAAATAAAAACTCTTTATAATAATAATAATAATAATAATAATATCCAATGATGACTTTAAAATAGATTTTCGGAATTCATTATAGATTTTCTGCCAAAACGGCTATGGTAAATAGAGGAAAATCAACTGATTTTCTTAATGAATTAATCATTTATAAAAAATATAGAACGATGGATCGATATATTTCATCCACTATAAAAAGCAAGGCCCGTACAACTCGTTTGCTACAAAATAACCTACGTTCATGTTATACGATGGAAAATGAAATCCATAAGTAATAATAGCGGGTGCTCTTAAACTTGTAACAATGAAAATTAACAAAATATTGACATTAAACACTAAAGACGCAGATAGAAATAAAAACAACTTGCATACAAGTCCACAACACAATGAGACATTTTCATGCTTTCCCGTAAAAGAAGTAGGCTTTGTACAGCCATTCAGGCGTTCGCCGACATAAGAATGTCGCCGTGCAACCTGCAAATGCCTTTCACATATTACATCGCGATGTATAATTTATTCGAGATTGAACCTACGTACTACACCTGTGATTTCCTTTATACATATTATATCGCAACGTATTCGCAAAAATATATCCATTTAACAACTAACTACCGCTAGTAAAAAGTTCCTTATTTACATCATTATCGTAAAGAGTTAGTAATACTAAGCATCGGGCCGATTTTCACCATTTTTCTATCCAATGAATATTTGGCATTCAAATATCTTTGAGCAATTTCAACAGAAAAAAAAAAAAAAAACGTTTCTTAAGCAACAACCTATTTCCTTTAATTTTAATCTAACAAAGATCACCTTTTCAATATATCTGAACTAGAGATTTCCTACAAAGAGAGCACCTAGCAGTGAATCAATAGTTGAGAGGGAAACTGCGTTGAAGAAACTCTAACATCGTTATTTACATAGAGAATAAATAGGACAACACTCGAGGCAGAAACTTGAGGTATATTATTCTTTTTTATTAAAATTCTGTTAGAAATTGATGAACCGATTCAGATTTATATCCATCGATCGTCCAAGCAATTGTGAATGTAATGCCACTGCTTACTATACACCGCAACCACTTTCAACTTCTAATGCAAATATTACCTCGACATGTCTCTCAAAATCGAAAAATCCAAGATAAAGATGATGTTGACCATAAAATGCAAGTATAGTTTGTCCTTAAGGTCCCATCGAGAATAATTTTTAATTTCCTCAAACGTGTTTAAGAAATAGATGAAATTTAATTAGCTAAAAGTCATATTCACCATTTTTTCCATCAGATAAGAGGAATATTATAGTCTGTGGTGTTCAATTTAAGTGGGTCTTTTGGATTATGGATGATGTCATCACCTTTGTTTCCCTCACCTTACATGCCCAGTAATCCAACATCAATTTTTAAAATTAACGTAAGTATAATATCTGTGTTCTTATGGGGGGGCAAACGTTGTTGTGGCAACTAGAGTCACCTTCCCTAATAAATAATCACTGAACGTAATGTAATGCTGGTTTTACGGATAGAGAAACAAAACAACAACGTTACTTCCGTACGTCCACATCGTGCGAAATAGAATTTTCCTATTTTAGCGTGTTCAGCGTAGATTAGGAAAGGCAAATAAAAATTCACAACACATGGCCGATAAGAAAATGCAAGAAGGTTCACTTGCCAAATATTGTCATAAATAAGTACTCTACTACAAATGCAAATGCAGCTAAAAACTTTCGCACGTATTCAAGAGCTGTTTGCTATGTACCTGGAAAGTTACTAACTGCAAAATTTCAAGTAGTCTTGAAGAGTTTAAAGGTAAAAAATAACAGTTTCAACAGTTCGATACTAGTAAAATTAAATCAAAAACATACAAAAAATTCTAAAAGCAATACAAAGTCATTACAATGAAAATACTGAAAAGAGGTGAACTACATGAAAGTATAAAGTCTCAATAGCAAGGAACAGAAAAATTTAAATAAACAGCGCTTAAAATATAGAAAATGGAGTATTTATAATAACAGTACAAGGCAGAATATTGGCAAAACTTATCAGAGGAGAAAAATTATCGAAACTGATAATGATGACCAGTGCACTGGTTAACTGATCAGGTAAAAACTTAAAGGAGATCATAATGTGTACCAAACATTGCAGATGTCGGTCTGACCTAATTCTTCTTAAAGAGAAAACGGCAAAAAAACTATTCTACGAGTTCTTCTTCCTCTTATGGCAGGATTCCGTCTCGAAATATCTCAATTCTTTCAATTCTTACTACTGCAGTTTAACTGTAAATGCTGTCACTAAAGGTTGCCGTTCCGACGATTCCTATTCGCACTTCAATGATCCCATTCTTTTCTAATTTCACGAATGTCGAGTCAACTCCAGCCAGTAATAACGTTTCTTCTAATAAATCTCCTTTCCTGTTCTCTAAAAATGTCTTAATCGCTATTTTTTTTTTTTTTAAATGGGCTCGTCAACATGGACATTGGCCCGAGAACAGCGGAACAGAGAGGAAAAAGAGACTCAGATTCTTACACGATCAGAGATAGCCGACAGGAAGAAATCAAGAGCTAGAATAACCGAAGGAGAAGGAAAGGGAGAGAATGAATGAAGCACAGTATGGAGCGGGAATACCGGTTTGTAAGAGGAAGGAATAAAAAGAAGCTTATTCAGTTGTTAATTACGAACAATCGAAAACATTATATGATCCGGATCACAAATACATTGGTCGCTGGGAGGGTGCAATGGACAATAAGGAGAAGGCACGAGAGAATAACGGAACAATGAGGAAGAGAGCAAACTATGCCCAAAACGCAGGCGGCAAATCGCAGAGAGATTGGAACGGCGCATAGAAGGAAAGTTAATAAACCATGAAAAGCGTGGAAGGGAAGGTTGAATAGACAATAAAAAGGAGTTTGTGTTATCCGCTCTCAGTAAATCTGGTATCCCTAATTTAGAGAATAAAATATTATCCATCCGTCAGGTTTTACAATCTTAGATGTGATGGATGTCGCAGTTTTTTTGCCATTCCCAGTTTTTCTTTTGTTCACTACACTTTTTCTTCTTCTTCCATGTTTTTTTTTCCGTTTTCACTTCAATTTGCTCCATTTTCTTAATACCGACGCCACCATTTGTCTCCTTAGTTCCTCCTTTGGTATAATGCTACATACATCCGCGAAGGGACGCCTATGATCATTAATAATGTGTTGAAGTCAAAAATTTTTGCCCGAAGAGAGCGCATCATCCGATCATATTGCACTCATCGATGAAAATGATGCGAACATTTGCCAACGTTGTGCGAAATGCGTTCCGTGCTTCTACTTAGAGGCCCGTCATCTTTTGCGAGTTCCTAATGCGAAAAACAACGTGCACAGTGCATATAAATAATACTTTTTTTTTACGTTTCCATAGTAACATTTAATGGTAAAATTTTGAGGGACACTTCGTGTGACATTTTGTGGGACGGAGAAATTTTTGGAATGACCTCCAGCCATAAGACATATTCATGTCAAAAGAGCATAACATGAAAGTAGACCAATAGGCAAGTGTATCCTTGATTTAGCAAATGACACCCGTACCAATTCTGTTGTCGAAGAAAGAGATAAGAAGACAAACTAATGGAGAAACGAGAATGAAAGTCGCGGAGATAATGGAGCAGTGAAAAAAAATAATGTTGAAGAACTTAGGACGTACTGAGATATAGGGGGCTGTATAAATAGATGTAGCGAATTGCAGTCTGATAAGGAAGAACGAAAGAGGTTATTCCAATTAGAAAAGGGTATAGCCGGGTTTATATGGGAAATTTTCCCTTGCAGCATTTCGACTTGTACTTGGGGGATCATTTTGGTGTCGAATAAAAAAAATTTAGACAAATTTTCAGCTCTTTATCGCAAACGACCTTCGAGTTTTTCAAAAAAAACTGTTTTTTTGATTTTATTTTTTTTTCATAGTAAAATTCAAAATTAATGAATGGGGTGATTTTTTCCCTTATCCTTAGGAATAAAATACATGAAAAAATATTATGGTCATAATTTTTAAACGAAAAGCCGATTTTTTGCGACGGAAATAAAATTTAAATCTTTTTTTTCAATGCTTTTCTGGAGAGTGTCACTCACCAAATTTTGTTAAAAAAAGTCTTTTATACCCTTCTACACTCTTTCGAAATTTTTAAAGTGGTGGAACAATGCGAACAAAATTTAAAAAATAATTTTTCTCATAATTTTGCGTTTAAACAAATTTAAATATTTTTTATTGCTAAAAAATTCATAAAAAATAATTTTTTTTAATGAAAATTAAGAATTACATTGCTAAAAAAAATTTTTTCAACATTTTACTGCAAAGTGATTACATGAAGACCTTTAGAAATTATATAGAATATAGGCTAGCGCACTACATTGCCATCTATAGAGAGTTTTTTTCCTTGTTAATAGTAGATTTACACGCGCGAAAAAAAATGTTTATTTTTGTTTATTTTGTCATATTTGGTTCAATTCCGTGTGCGTCTATCAATTCTGCTTTTAGTGTTATTTCTTATAAAGATACAATTTTTAGTTGTCTTCGGCTATGGCCAGTAATTTTTATTTATTTATATGTATGTATGTATGTGTCTGTGTGCGTGTGCGCATATTAATAATTATCAGTTAGAAGTCTTGTAAACTAAATTTATTCTTCTATCTTTCTTTAAAGAAAAAAAATCTAACAGTTTCATAAAAGTTAGGAATATTGTGGAACATTTGTTTTTCAATTGATAACATAGCTAAAGCATTTAACTTGTCTTCACACATTGTGCTACATAAAAATGTTTTAATTCGTTTTAGTGTCGAAAAACTCCGTAAGAATATAATTAGCACTTTTTATCCTTAAGTAAAATTACAATTTTAGGCAGAAACTACGTCGCTATTGAAAATATTCGAATGAATATAATGCGGTCCATCATTAAAAACTAAATTGTGTTTCCAATGATCGACTGTGTATACATATTCAAAACGTTATTAGTATTTTTAAAAGTGATGTGGTTTCTACCAAATATTTTAATTTTAATTTTAATAATATGAACTGTGAAAACTCGTTACATATTTTTATTTAAGTACATTAAAAACGAACAAAAGTTAAAATTTTGCAAAATGTTGATTGTTATTATGTAATATTTATATTTTATCATTATTTTAATTTATTAATTATTACAATTATTTTGAATTTGCTTAAAAAGAAAAACAATTAAATTTTTATGCTAAAATATCTAGCCAACATCTTGAACAGTATCAGTTTTACTTAATACATATCTCACCAACAAGAGTATAATAAAATGTCAAATTATAAGATACAGTAGAAATTAATTATAAAAATATTCAAAAAGCTGAATAATCTGGTCGTTATATCCCATATCAAATAAAGCATTATAATTATTTAATGTTTAAAATTTAATACTAATGAACAGTTCGTTACAAAAATGACACAAAATATTTGATGGCATAAATTACGCTGAATAAGCAATCATTTATTTTGTAATTATAACTACACATATTTCTTAGCCAAAAATACAAACACCACACTTTCTTTTTTGTACATAAAAGTATGATAATAAAAAAATTTAAATCAGTATAAAGCAAGAGTAAAAGAAAAGAATTGTCGATGGGTTGAATTTTCGACGCCCCCAAAAAAAAAGAAACTAAAAACGGAAGTGGTTTGATATTTTCTTACTTTTAAAGAAATTTGTAATTTTTTGATTTTTTATTATAATAAAATAAGTATAATAATCTTTTTTAATACTTTTTGCAATGGTCTTACCACAGGTTTTCATCGTTATATTTATAATAAGCATTTTACATGTCACACAAACAAAATAAACAGAACAAAAAATAACGGTATATCTGTTCTGTTTGTATAAATTTCATTTCTTCATTGAAAACGATCGAGGATGATGTTTTTGTTAAATTCATCTGCATAAATCTTTCAAAGCTAAATGCTAATTGGTATGCCATTATCATATGCGCGCTAGGTCAGTACACAGCAGACACACACGGGCTGCATTTGTAGCGCGATAACAAGCGGCTACAATCAGTTCCTAGTGTAATCTTGCGCATGTACACCTGCGTTACATATAATAATTGCCAAGAACGCTACCTGTTCTGTACAGCTAGATTGTACAGATAGGTAGTCTCGACGCTCGTAATCGAGCTAACGAACAAATAGATAGATGCCATTATAACCAATTTTTACTGTATTTCAATATTTGGAAATTATAATGTTGACAAATAGAATCGCGGTAATTTTAAACACACTGTTTTTAAATGTACAATATTGTACTAACTTGTGTATGTATGTAACACAATAACACAATCGATATAATATAGATGCAATTAAACACTTTTCTTATAAAATAAAAGTAAAAATAAGCACATAAATATGCTCCAATCAAACTTTATTTCCTTCAAAATTCAAATATGGTTATAAGTACTAAAAAAATGTAAACATATAATCGTTTTATGAAAATTTATCGATTAATTCTGTTTATAATCAAATTCACTTCATTAAAATACTGCCCACCTACAAAATATAATTTTGCAAAAAGAACGCCTATCGTTTGGTTCACAATTCCAGTGTGCTCCATCAAGCCTATGTAAAACATGCACTAACACAACATCATTTTTATCTTTTTGACACACTACTACATTGTACTTACACAGTTTTCGATCGCACGTGCTACAAGTAGCCTTCACACTAAAAGAATTCCGGACAAAACTTAATTACTTTTTAAAAATGTAAAATCAATTTATTTTTAACATTAATTTTACTAACAGTGATATATAAATAATAAATATAAATAAAAATATTAGATTCTACTTTTTTAAAGTTGAATCCAGGGTGTTCACGTGCGAATGTGAACACATGAACGAGCCGTCACTGGTTAAACGGTGTTTAAATTATAATAAAGTTACTTTAGTAATCGAAATTTTTGTCTTTATTGGATCGAGACTGAAAAATTATTCCCAATAGCATGGAAATATTATATAATCTCTTTATGTACGATTTAGCATGGAATAATAATTATTTAAAAACTCTTTAATCATTTTTTACACTCCTAATAACTTTATGCAGGATATGTCTTCGTTTTTTATGGTTTTCTTTATGTTTTTTCTCTGGTAAGATCGTATTTTCGTTAAACAAAATTGTTTTTTAATTTTTTTCATATTGTTTCACCACATTAAAAATTTCGAAAAAATTCCAGAGTGTAGAGGAGTATAAAAGACATGTTCTGACAAAATTTGGTGAGTGACACTCTCCAGAAAAGCATTGAAAAAGAAGATTTAAATTTTATTTCCGTCAGCAAAAATCGGATTTTCGTTTAAAAATTATGACCATAATATTTTTTCATGTATTTTATTCCTAGGAATAACGAAAAAAACCACCATTCATTAATTTTGAATTTTAATATGAAAAAAAAAAAATCGAAAAAACAGGTTTTTTTGAAAAACTCGAAGGTCGTTTGCAATAAAGAGCTGAAAATTTGTCTAAATTTTTTTTATTCGACACCAAAATGATCCCCCAAGTGCAAGTCGAAAAAGCCGCAAGGGAAGATTTCCCATATAAACCCGGCTATACCCTTTAATCTTTTTCTCCGTTTATGCCTGGAAGGAACCATGAAGGATGCATCAACGCCATGATACCCTATAGATCCATCAGTAAATATCGCACTGTGAGAAGGAAAAATTGAATTTACTATTTATGGCGTTGTTGGAAGAAAGATTAAATTTATCCGAAAACACGAGTAATTTAGGATTACTAGGATTGAGAAATCAAAAATTTATTCCAGACAATTTTCGATGTATTCCGGCAAAGAAAATCTAAGATGTTATAATAAAATAAACTTTAATAACAAACAATATAGATCAATAAATTAGATAAATACCTATTTAGAAACGTTTTCGGGCATAACCCATCATCAGCTAACACTAACTTAAAGGAAACTTAAAACATACTTAATATTTTAAATGACCAATGACCAAATAATAATAATCCACTTTATAATATAAAAATTAAAATTTAGGCTCCTCCTACTTCATTTTACATTTTATATTAAGTATTAATAATTTCACTATTTGATTTTTATACCTTCTATGTTTTGTTCCTTCTATGTATCTACTATATATACACATGTATTCCATATATTCACTCCAGTATGTTTTAAGTTTCCTTTAAGTTAGTGTTAGCTGATGATGGGTTATGCCCGAAAACGTTTCTAAATAGGTATTTATCTAATTTATTGATCTATATTGTTTGTTATTAAAGTTTATTTTATTATACCATTTTAACAAACAGGATGTATTCACCTACATCTAAGATGTTAGTTTGAATGTTGACCGGAAAGCATTTAAAAAGGAAATTTTCAACGGAACAGGGTCGCTACCAAAGGTTCTATTCGGTGAGCTTATATACATAGAAGAGAAAGTAAGATGTATGGAGCTAAAAGTGGAAGGATTGCAAAACCATGTGCGTGAGTGGACATTAAAAATTAAAACGTTATGATTAACTAATATGCCTTGTGGAACTGAAGCATTTCTGTTCACTTTGGAGCAAGCCCAAACAGGAAAACAAGCGTTCTAATAAACGTAAATGATACACGGATAAGGTAAGAATTTAAAAAAGAAGGACAAGGAAAAGTATTTAAAATTGTAATTTAAAAGAACATAAACAGATACAAAATTTCAGGAGAACATATTATTACTTGTTAGAATAGAAATGTAAACAAAGTCAGGATTAATTGTATATTATGCTGAAGAAAAGTTTATAGATTATGAGTTGTACAATGAATAACAATCCTTGGAAAAATAGTGACCCCTCCATAGCCGTTTGCCCAATTCAACGAAATACCTGCGATAATCTCGAATGGATAAATTGAGCTAGTCTTCGATTGTGTGTATAGTTTTTGATGGTAATTAAAAAGAAAGAATATCAATCGTGTTCTACGACTGAAAGAGTTGGTTGTGTGTTATAAACGCTCTTAGTAATACATTAAATAAAGAAAAACATAGAAATTTCTCCATTTGTTAGTTTTTTGGAAAACTGTGCGTTCAATCAGTATGGTAGACAAGAACTGCACTGATTAAGTATCAGTTGTGTGTCTCCGTATCTAAAATGACTGTAGCGATAAGTGTGTGAGGTACGGCTTATGAAAGTGTACGATATAATAGAAAGTATACAACTACTCTGGTACACTAGTGATGTGTGTATAAACTGATGGCGGGTTTTCGTGGGATCATGCAATAATGGATTGATAGAAAAATTATGTAGGTTTTGTAAAAATGGAACAATGGTAAAGCAATATTTTTGATATTGAAGTGATATATGTAGACCATCTTTGTATCACAGGATCGAATTTTGATAAGGTGCAGCATTAGGGAGCAATGAGATCTTCTATATATGAAAAACGAATTAAGTGCTTTTGCAAAGCCATGCAACAGTGATGATACGGAAAAAATGATGTACAAATAATAATAATTTTACTATGAATTAATTGTTTTTCGTACTAAGATTATACGCATAGATTAATTTTGTACCGTAGCAATTAATTTTACAGACATATATGTAATAAGGAGAAAGGACGAGGACTTTGATGTAAATAAAAATGAAAGATGTGCTTTCGGAGGGTCATGCAATAGTGATATAGAAAAATTATTTTGGGAGAGGTGGAGATAAGATAATATTGGTTCCAAAGTAATATACTTAGATTAATTTTGTACTATAACATTGAATTCTGATGTTGTACGGCACGAAGCAGAGGCGATGAAGGCTTTAATGTGTGGAAAATGAATGGCATAGGGTTAGCTAAAACAGATGATATGGGAAATATTATGTAAGGATGGTAAAAAATTTTAGAATGGATTCGTTATTTTTTGTACCGAGATAATGTATTTAAATATATATTTCCATAAAATTAACTTAGATTCTTCGTTTAAATATTATGTTACATAATAGTTATTGGAGGAATAAGAAGACCTGTTCTTTAATCACAAGTTTCAAAAGACGGTCACATCTAAATATTATTTCAAATATTAAGTTCCTTACAAGTTATTTGAGCTGGGAAGAGCGCTCTTCAACTTATATTTTGAATGGGCGGAGCAGTTGCGGGAAGCGGTGGCGGAGGTTCTAAAGGAATAAAAAATTTCATAAATTTAAAAACACCATATAACATTTTTTAATTTTACATTTCATTACATATACGAGTATATATATATATATATATATATGTATATATATATATATATATATGTATATATATATATATATATATATGTAATGAAATAAATATTTTTTAATTAAAATGTATATAATAAATAATCAAATAATTAACACGCAATTTGAAGAAATGCTAAGAAATTATTTAGATTGCGAATATTTATACACTGATGGATCCGTGGACAAGCCGAGAGGCATATATTTGGTTTTTGCTACAGTAATCTGCAGATTAAAAGGGTTTATAGGCTCACATACGCTGGAACCTCGTTTATGATAGAACTTTATGCAATATTCCTGGCACTGAAATTTCTGAGAAACCGACAAAATAAGAAGATTCTAATCCTGTCAGATTCACAGTCCAGTCTAGTTAAATTAAAAAATACAAACCCAAAAAAAGCGTATAATATTTAAATAAAGATTACATAATTGATGATGAAATTATATAAACAAAATAACATAGTCAAATTTAAGTGGATTCCTGCACACAGAGGAATTGAGGGAAATGAAATAAGAGACAACTTATGTAAAAGGGAGGAATACAAAACCAGTGAGATTAAGTTAAACTGGGAGGAATATAAGAGAAGATTTAGTTAATATAAGAGAACATTTAGTTAGAAGTATAAAAACAGGAATGAAATAATCGGGGAAAATATATTACTCTATTAACCGCAAAATAGAGAAGGATTCTTGGTTTAAGGGAAAAGCGGATGGAGCGAGATTATATCTGTACAATATGTCGTGTAAGATTGGGCCATTACCGGACTTCATTACATTTGGCAAGGTTAGGAATAATAAATAACAATAACTGTAATGAATGCGGATTGGAAGGGTCGATCGAACATATGGTGTGGCCCAGTGTGAGAGATATAAAAAAGGAAAGAAATGAATTTGTAAAAGGAATTTTAAATAAATTTTACACATTACCGATATCAGTATAACAAATTGTAAAGGAGCCAGTTTCTTTAAAATGTAAGGCGTTATATGTTGTTTTTTTTAAAAAACTGCTAATATTGAAGTATAGGAAGGGACAGGCAATTAAATAGATCTGGGTATAGACTGGCCAAAAGACGAAATCTGAGCCAAAAAACAAAAAAAAAAAAAAAATATATATCGTATTATAGTGTTGAATTTTGCAAACGTGTAGAATGAGGGAAAGGGGATGAAGGTTTTGATTCGTGAATAGCGCGAAATCTTACTATTGTAGAGTCTCCTAATAATGACGATACGGAAAGAATTATGTATAATCGATAAAAAGTTATGCGATATATTAGTTATTTTTCATGTCACTGCGATATACTTAGACCAATTTCGTACCATGGTAACAAGTCTTAGTGATGCATAACAAGAGGGGAAGGGGCCGAGGGCTTGTATAAAAACGAATGAAAGACTTTCCCGTAAGGTCTTGCAATAGTGTATCTGGAAAAATTATGTGCGATTACGGGAAAAATAGATAGATTGGATGTGTTTATTTTTGGTACCTAGAAAATATACCTAGACACTAATTTGAATACTTATCGTCTGTAATTCAGAGACATACACGAAGTGAGAAAAAGAAAGCGTATTATGTTACTTTAGTAGCCTGGTAGAAGTTGTTTCTGTGAACGTATGATGCTTTCAGGAATGTAGCGGTTGCGATTGCCTTGGAATGCATAGAAACATTGAAAAAACATTAAATAAAAAAGTAATCGAAATGATATTATAATGGTCAGTGATAAAGACCTGAAAAATTGATAAGGATTGTCGCAATTTTCGGTTCATTCGGAATGAGCCGCATCGTAATTATTGGCAACAGAGGCTTGCGTGTATTAACATTATTTTCGGGATAAATTAACCGAGTTCATTTCGAATTCGGCTGCATCGTCGCATGGTTATGTAAAGTTATCGATATTGCGAAATTAATTAACAAGCGACACCGCTAGATAGGAGCGTTGTAACATGGAAGTTTTGGACTGAAAGAAAATTTGCAACAGACCAACTCGAGTTTTGGGTCATCCTTTGGAAAACTTTCCACTGATTTTGCTTTCAGTACTCTATCATGCGAAATGCAAACGAGCACTTGCCGATTCCATTAATTAGGCAATTAACGTTGTTTTCGAAATAGACCTAGTCTCTCTAGTCTCCGCTGTTAACGTTCTCTTTCAGACAGCTATTCCGCATATGGCGTGAAGAAATCTCAGTTAATGTTTGCCTTTAAATAACACCCGACAACACATGTTCGCAACTAATTAATTTAAACCGCATCAGACCAGCCTTTTATTCATACGCTCTCCTCCCGTGTTTCACGCTAAGCTCTAATCAGTGCCAACCCCGTGCCGTTTTTTTTTTTTGTTCCTATTTTAGATTTAAGTGAAATTAATTCGCATTATTCCCAAAAAAAATGCACACAATCAGTCTCGTTGTTTTGTCGGGTACTTACTTTCTAACCTATTTTTTTTTTTAACACTGAAAATTTCGCTTTAAAGTTTCATCATAGAAAATGGAAGTAATAGAAATTGCAGCAACTGTTTCGATTAATTTTGGCCGTTCATTAGTGTTTTTGTTTACTTCATGTTGCTACTTTAGTTCATATCATTATGTTCATTTCAATCAATTACAATTTAAAATAATTTAATTTCTAATGATATACATATATATAAATATAGTTTAAAAAGATTTTATCCAATTCGCAAAAAAAGAAGTATTTAAAGTTTTATTTCTGACATCGTGTTGTAAAAATTTGTTTTTTACATACTTTAGAGGTTTTCCCTAGTGACCAACAATATCTTGACTGTTAAGAAATATTCGTAAAATTTTTTTAATCACAGCAAAAATAAATTTCTAGGTTACTACTAAAGTACGTGCAGTATTTTTTATAATTTTGAAACATCATTATTTTATATGATGTTTCCTTTAAATTCACTCGTTCCTCGTTATTTTTAACCGACCTCAAAAAAGGAGGAGGTATTCAATTCGACTGTTTTTTTTTTTTTGTTTTTTTTTATGTGTGTTACCTCAGAACTTCCTTCTAGATGAACCGATTTTGATGATTCTTCTTTTATTTGAAAGGCGTTGTTTCTCATGTGGTCCCATTTAAATTTGATCAAGATCTGACCGGTAGTTTTTGAGTTATCCTTAATAATGCGGGAGATTGAAGCTTTTTGGATGCTTTTCATTCATGATTGTTTTCACTGTCGGATTAGATTTATTGACTTAAAATACCATAAATTTGCCAAATTACCATGGAAATGTAGTTTTTGATGTTTTTACCGTGGAAATATCTGTTCTTATTAAAATGTTTTTATTTAATTGAATAAAGATGCACTAAAAAGTAAAAAATGAAATGCTTTTTTTCAAAAAATAAATACCGATACTAGAAGATTTATTATAAAAATTTAAAAATGCACTAAAAAGTAAAAAATAATTACTCCCGATAAAAAATATATATCAGAGTGATACAACTTAAGGTGATGATATCGTAATTCTTATACAACATTAATACTTATTAGAGTTGGCATCAAATTCATATTAAAAGAATAATTAAAAACTGCATTAAATGTTCATTAAATTGTTTCTAGATATATAGTAGTAACATGAATTTGATGCCAACTCTAATTAAGGTATTAATGTTGTATAAGAATTACGATATCACCCTTAAGGTGTTATATCAGTCTGATATATATTTTTTATCGGGAGTAATTATTTTTTACTTTTTAGTGCGTTTTTAAATTTTTATAATAAATCTTCAAGTATCGGTATTTATTTTTTGTAAAAAAGCATTTTATTTATATTTTGTCTTCTTATTTGTTCTCACGTTTAACACTAGTTTGAATTTAGTCCGTTTATTTACTGCCGTTATACTCAGATTGTAAACTGCGGTAAATATTTACTTCGTTTTTATAATACTGGCGGTTATTGAGGTTGAGATGACGCATTTAAATTTGTTAAAATCAAAATGGGAAGAAAAAGCGACCATCAGTTAATAAATACCGACCAAGTACGTTCAATCTTTTTGCGGTTATTTAATTTTTAATGAATTTAAAATAACCGTAAGATTTGAGTACGAAAGCCGTGCTGAGATACAAGAGGAACTCTATTGATTCATTTAGTTCAAACAATTGGCAAAACTAAAGATTGAGAGAACAACAATGACGAGTCACAGAAGAGTACTGTCAATGCAGTTAGACGTTTAATTTTGTCACCTTGTTCTATTCTATTTCTTTAACTTACTATAAGAGTCGGGGTGCTTTAATCAAAACTGCTGAGTTATATTTATCGATTTTAAATAAGTTAAATGAAAAATACATTGCCAATGTGCTTTGAGTAAGTATAGAAAGTTCAGTTTTGCGAATTTTTAGCCAAAAGTTGTAATTTATCTTTCTCGGGAACAGAAGTTCTAAACAGCAAATATAGGCAGGTAATTCCTATTTGTCTCATTGCCCTTGACGTAGTGAGTGTGCAAACTTTGAATGCATTCGTGCAAACTTTTCCCGTTTATCTCCTAAGAATCTGAAATATTATTATAAGATTGGTTTCTATGCGAGGGCCGATGTCACCCTCAAGTCTCATAGTAGTACTCGTTTTGCTTTGATCATTAATCTGGTTAGTTGTAAAAGATTTTTCGATTTCCTACACTGTAGCTATTTCTAATGTATCGGAAATATGGTGGAAAAAAAAACATAAGTATCAATTTTTTTTTAAATTTAATTTTTTTCGAATTTAATTTATTGATCCCCGTGAATTTCATTACATACTAACTCGTTTTCTTCTGATATTTGACGTTATAAGAAGCCCTTTGCTACTTAAATTAAACGGAATTTATGTCTATCGGAATTGCTAATTATTATTGTTTCTAATGAAAATTAAGAAACCACGCGCTGTCTGATCAGCTGAAGCTTTTAATACTAAATTTTGTACTTCTTCAAAGTCAAGTTTCTAAGATCAGAATAAGGCTGCTATTGTGATGTTTTTTTGTTTTTTTTTATATATATATATATCTTGCTATTTTACGCCTACTCTTATCAACTATTTGGTAATCTATGGAATAAGTTAAAATAACATGAATAAGCAACCCAACCAGTGAAGGGTGCTAAAATTAACTTATATATGTGTATACAAAATGCATACACACATATTTTTGCATTCTCACGGACACATACATACCATCACACACGCACACGCACATACACCCTCACACATCAGCACACACACATATTATTTATACATTTATAATTTATAAGAGATCTTGGGGTCGTTTCCTATTCAGCCTACGTCCCTCGCTTGGGTTGCTCAGCAGTTCTCTTGTTGTACTATTGGGATGTTCTTTCAGTCTGGCAGCATATCGTCGGGCAGCAGTTTCTATTTCATTTTTTACAAATTGAACTCCAAGATCTTCATGGATCGTGATGTTGGTTATGTACCATGGAGCAAAGACGTGCGTAGTATCTTATTCTGCACTCTTTGCATAATTAAGATATTGCTGTCTTTGGCACAGCCCCATAACTGGCAGCCGTATTGCCAGACGGGTTTAAGAATTTGCTTATAAAGAAGCAACTTGTTTTCAAGAGATACTCTATTGGTCTCTTACCCAACAGACAGTACAGTTGCCGCAGCTTGATGTTCAACTCATTTCGCTTCGTTATAATATGCTTCCTCCAAGTCAAGCGTTTGTCGAGGTGAATACTGCAAGATACTTTACATCTTCTTTCTGAGGGATCTCCACTCCATTCATCATTATATTTCCGGATGAATCGATTCTTCTTCGGTTAGTGAAAACTACTCGAGATGATTTACCTTCATTAATCTTTATTTTCCATAATTTGCACCGAGATGTTACTTTATTGACTGCTGTCTGCAGGTTTTTACACGCAACTTTTGGACATTTATTTGAACACAAGATCGCTGTGTCATCAGCGAAAGTTGCTATATCAACGTGCGATGTAATAGGAATATCCGCTGTGTAGATAAGGTAGAGAAGCGGTCCAAGTACACTCCCCTGAGGAACGCCTGCTTGAACCGGATATATACTTGATTCGTCATCACCATATTTAATGTAGAAATATTTTTTTCGCTTAAATACGACTGGAACAATTCAGCTAGTTGATAGGGAAAATGACGTCGAAGTTTTTGCAATAGACCATCGGGCCAAACACGATCGAATGCTCGGCTTACATCTAAAAATACGGTATCGCAAACCATTCTTTCATCCAGGGATTTTTCAATTCGATGAACAATCCGATGCACCTGCTCTATTGTACTATGTTTTGCTCGGAAGCCAAACTGGTGTTCAGGGGTATTATCTCTTTGCATTCGACTATTGGCATTATTCTTTTTAACAGTAATTTTTCGTACAATTTAGAAAGTACCGGCAAAATTGAAATTGGTCGATACGATGATGGTTCCGTTGGAGGTTTTTGTGGTTTTTGAACTACAACAATTTTTCGACAATTTTAGTTGTATTGGAAAGTATGTTAATCGCAGCATTGCATTAAATATATACGCTAGTAACACCAGTCCTTTTTTTGGCAATTCCTTTAAAATTTTTGCTGTTAATAGAATAAACTTTTTAATGAATACCTATTGGCTCTCGGAAATTCTATTGTAATAGTAAAAAGTGACAAGCGTAATAGTGAACGCAGGGGACATTAAAGCGAAGAAAATAAGAGTAAGAAACACAAAAAAAAAAAAAAAAATTGAGAAAAGTTAAGAGAAACTAAAGGAATATTTAAAAAAAAAAATGAAAATGATTAGGTGGGGCGGAAAGAAGGGTACATTGTAAAAATTAATCAGGAAAAGGCAAACCTCGAGTCTAGTGAGTTGATACGAAGTGACAAAGATAGAGAATTGAGTTACAGAAGACATTGGGAAAGTTGCCAATAAAAATAAAAAGTTTTAAAAAGTACTTTACCCCTGATTTGAGGTGTTAACAGATCTCATAACGGTAGTTTAAATGAAACTAAAAAAATATAAAATAAATGT
This sequence comes from Icerya purchasi, assembly GCA_039619475.1. NCBI lineage: Eukaryota > Metazoa > Arthropoda > Insecta > Hemiptera > Monophlebidae > Icerya > Icerya purchasi. Next base: position 289,416,084 of record CM077115.1, on the reverse strand, counting down.
AGTTCAGTTCAAAGACGGAATGCCTTTTTACTATGGATACATTTGTTGAAAAGTAAAGTGAAGTATATCTTTTTCCAAAAGTAGTTACCTCAGCACTGATATGTATTTAATTAATAGAAAGCAAGACGAAAATGGGAGAAAACTGAACTCTTCGTCAACTTACACTGAGGTGTTTTTTTTTATAAAAAAGGAAGGAAGAGTAGCGAATAAATACGTAGGGGCGCTAAAGGAGGAGGGACAGAATAAAACCGGTGAAAAATGTCCAGTTGAAACTGATAAAAAGATTCTGTTAGTAGATATTAAAGTAGCACGGGCAAATCAGTAAACCCGACGACAACCTGTAAAATATTAATCGATTTTTAAAAATACAGATAAAAAACGAAACAAACAGCACAGTTAATGAAGGTTTTTGGTAGTTTTAATATGAATAGATTAATTTTTTTGAACGATTTATTATAAGATTATATATAGTTTCATCAATTAATATAAATTAATATTTTTGTACCATATAATATTGTAACTGATTCGTTCTTTGAACTCAAATTTTTGTCGCTGTTCCGGACGCCATTTGTTACTGACCAGCTTCCGATGATAAATAAAAAAAAAAAATATGAAAATAAAATAAAAAAAAAGGTTTCGGGCGCCAACGTTACTTCAGGTGTAATGTAACCGTTAGCTCGTTCGGAAAGAGCTTTAGGCTTTCCTAAGGTTTAAACGAAAAAAAGAAAGGTCTCCGCGGCGGAGATGTCACGAAAACGTGTCCTTGTAGCGAAAAGAAAAAAAACACAACAAATCTTTTGGTAAGATGTGTAAACCGAGTTATATTTGATTTAAAATGAACAGATATAAATTTTGCCTTAACGGCGCGTAGTAGTGAAAAAAACGAATGTGCCCACGGGCCAAAGCAGTTGAGATCTAATCGCGACCACGAGGAAGCGAAGACTTAAATTATAGTAAAAAATTGCCTTAACGGCGCGTAGCAATGAAAAGAAAAACGAAACTTTGCCTCCCGGCCAAAACGGTAAAAAAAAAAATCGAAAATGCCTCCCGGCCAAAGCAGTTGAGATCTAATCGCGACCACAAGGAAGCGAAGACTTAAATTATAGTAAAAAATTGCCTTAACGGCGCGTAGCAATGAAAAGAAAAACGAAACTTTGCCTCCCGGCCAAAACAGTAAAAAAAAATCGAAAATGCCTCCCGGCCAAAGCAGTTGAGATCTAATCGCGACCACGAGGAAGCGAAGACTGATCGCTCGAATTCACAGAGAATTCGACGACGATTTTGTTAAACGGCCATCTTGCCCAATAATAAAAATATATATACATATAAAAATGAATGCGCCACCGATTTTTCTAGAACATTCTGAAAATCGGTGGAACGGCGGGTACCCTGCGTCGGTTTTTTCGGGTTCTAAGAAAAAAACTTCTCACGCCTCGACGTAGCTCGAATCGCATTCCCGACGCACACAACGCCAGATCGGACAAACAGCGGACGAACCACCCTCATATAATTAACACACACATATGCACGGATCGCCAAATTGGCGCTGTGCACATTGGCAATTCCCACGAAATTTGTCGATCTAGCATTACGGTCGGAGAATGCTCAGTTTGCACGCTGCCCGAAGAAACCGGAGAAATAGAAATCGGAAGCCTGAGAAACTGTCAAAATGCGGAGAAATGAGGAATTTAGAATTTGGAAAAGAGTAATCATTATCATTTTTTAATTCGGTACAGCGTGAAAAATATCGAAAGTAATGGCGGCCGAATCCGTCACACTGCCCCACCCTTATTTTCATCCAAAACAGAAGTTTTGGATGAGAACTCAGGTGACCCAAGAGCGACAAAATTCGGACCACCCGTTGCCGAGCTACGGAGTCCCGAATAGATCTCCACCATCTAACCCACTCATATACACTGCACGTTACACATTATTAAATTATGGGTATACCACTGAGACAAAATCCAATCAAGACAAGATAAACAAAAAAAAAAAAATTTCGAATAAAAAATTTATATAAGGGTAGTAAAAAATAAGGGTTGAAAAAATTAAGGGTTGCAAAACGAAAAAAATAAGGGTTAAAGAAATTACGATAAGGTTTGAAAAAATTAAGTTTAAGAAAAATACAAGAAATGGTTTCCCACGAGTTCATAGCCTTTGAGGAATATGGGAATAACTGAGGAACACAATAAAAAATAAAATAATTTTCCTATCAAAGAGGGAGAGGCCCGGCAGACAAGACCGGTACTTCATTTGGACAAATAGTAAAAAAAAATTAAAAAAAGTACCCAGACACCCCCTGACACAAAATACGCGCGACTGAGCCACTTGAAGCAAAACGACAAAATAAAAAAATTGGCCCATGGCCCAGAAAAGCAGCGCTACTCGAAATCAAATAACAAAAACATTGGCACATTGCCCGAAAAGTGACGCTACTCAAAATAAAACAACATAAAAATTGGCACATAGCCCGAAAAGTGGCACTCAGTCACGCACAACGCAAAAACCCCCATTGGCCTATGCAGTGGAAATTTAAACCTACCAACGACACCCCCTGATAAGAACATGGCGCGGGAACGTACGAACTGGGCCACCCGGCATCTTTCCGGCAGTGTACCACAGCGACGCCGGCGGGAACGTACGAACTGGGCCACCCGGCATCTTTCCGGCAGTGCACCTCAGCGATGCCCGCGGGAACGTGCGAACTGGGCCACCCGGCATCTTTCCAGCAGTGCACCACAGCGACGCCCCACACGGATCCTTTCCCTCCTACCTGGCCTACCCAACCTAACGGCGGACTTGACTGGGACCCCCGTTAATAGACACCCCCTGAGTGCGATCACCATCTTATTTCATGTGACGCAATGAATGTCCCCTCGGCGTCACGAACATCCAACATATTCCAACCATCTGCATAACATCACGACCGATCGGACCGCTCGAGGGACATGAACTTGGCTTACCTAGAGGAACCCTCCAAAAAAAAACGGTGGGGCCCCCTACTCAGCACATCTGAACTGACGACGAACATCCCTCTTGGTTGGGGAGCCAACTGTAAACCGGGCATCACACTGGTCTTCGGATTCCTTAGGCTCCGAAGCTGCCTTACAAGCCTTCTACGGCGCTTGTCACCGAACATGACAGGAATATGAAGAATAGAACGGGAACACTCAACAGGATTACAAAAAAATGTATGAGGATAGACAACTGAAATTACACTTAACCAGACCATTGAAACTCGCGGGGAAATTTAAAAAAAAATTTAGAAAAATTTAAGAAATTATTATCTTACGTTTAATTTAAAGGAGCCTGGTGTACACGCTATTCACTCACGCTCCGACCTCCGGAACTTACAAACACGTGTGCGTAAGCCCGGAGAATCGCACAATTACACTCACACACTGTCCCAGTGGCAATATAAACGGAATTAGCGTATTAAATGATCGTATCAGAAAATAAAAAAAATGTAAAATGTTTAAGGCGACACTCTACTGATTGTGTAAAATATATCGACCAGATGTCGAATAATAACATTTGAAATGACGAAGAAATTTTTAAAAAAATTAAAAGCATATCTATAAAGTGGTTAAACACATGTTAAAAAATACATATAACTCAATTGGTTATAAACTACCCTACCATGATAACATCGAATGATACCATAAACGAAATATAGAGATAAAAATAAAAAAAAAATACCAATGTTAATAATATCGATCCGAAACTGGATCGCAACCCGTATAAAAAACAAAATAATAAACAAAATAGCAAAAATGCCGATTATAAACGACAAACAAAAAAAAGTATATAAGGTTCGCTCGTGATCGTCGACCCTGCGGAACATCACCGCGAACACTTGACTCCAGGGTAATAACACCCTTGGCGGGCGTAGCGTCGTGATGCTTATTATTCTCGGTAGCACAATTGGCTATACCGAAGTTGTATTATTTGTTTTTTGGCAAAGCCAAAATCTTTTCCGCGTGTTTTATCGAGGCTTAAATCCAATGTCGTGGCCGCATACGTTTTATGTTGTCGTCCATTACACCGAAAAACTCGCACGTCGGAAGGGGAATAAAAAAAAATATAAAAAAAATACAGATCCCGCTAGAGTACCAGGTATCAATTTTCTACTCGACCGGACCCATCGTGTGACGCTATGGACGAAATTGGAGAAAGATAAGGAAGGAAAAAAGGAGAATGAAAAAGGGAATAAAAAAGAAAACAAAAAAAATCGATGCTTGTAGAAAAGGAAATGATAAGGGATTCCTAGGAAAAATTAAGTGGAACACAAAGAATTGATAACACCTCGCCATGAGTAACTAATCCTAGTATGGTAACTCTAGTTACCGATGTCTACCAACAACTAGAAAATTCGACCAAAGTGGCAAAAGGAGAAATCTGCGGATGAAAAGGTGAATCGGAAGGAAAGCGAAAAGAGGGTAAGGAAAGAGAAAAAACAAGAAAAATTAAAAGTTAAACAACCACGAAGCCAAGAAGCCACGACGACGCCCACAAAGTAACGGCGACCGACAAAACAAACAAAAAAAAATACAATAGATAAAATAAAGGGTTATTGCGAAAACCAAGAGAAAACTAAAAAAAATATCGCAATAGTTTCCCTAAATAAAAAGCAAATGTACGCGACCAAAACCAAAATATGGTCAAAAAAATAAATCCAGCATACTAAGTTGGATCAAATATGTATAAAAATATATAAAAGAAATAAAAGGGATTACCCTAAACAGAATACATAAGAAAAAGAAAAATAAAAAAACATAACATGACGTGAACATAATAATGCATAATTTCGTAAATCGGAAATATAATATATCCTCATCTACACCTCACATAAACGCGAGAGGTTATAGACCAGAGTGGTAAGTATGAATGTAGAGGTAAACAAAAACAAAACAAGTTTTTTAAACGGGAAAACTGCAAAAACCGAAATCCGAAGCATTTCGCCCAGATGAAAATATAAAATAAAATAAAATAAAATAATTTGAAATAAGATTCTGAGCGAGTATACACATAAGTCGAGCTCTTTCTCGCACATCGTATACCTTCTGCCTTATCAACACCAAATGTAAACAAAAACAAAATTCTCCGCGCAATTGGCAACAAACTCACAACTAATCCTTACATTCAAAATAAACACAGATCTCAGAGCACTCCAGGTTGGCAAAACATCGCAACAAAACCTTTGAAAAAGCGCACCAAAATATAAAATCCAACCAAGCAAAACAGAACAGAACATAGCACGCCAGAGCAAAACAGAACAAAACATGGCACACACAAAGCAAAACAGAACAAAACCTGGCACACCAAAGCAAAACAGAACAAAACCTGGCACACCAAAGCAGAACAGTCATACTAAACATTCCTCACCTCACGTCTATCTATACTCATCTCAAAAATAAAAAATAAAAAAAATACCTCACGTCCCAGACGAGTTTTGACTAAATTTATTTTATTATTAATGTATATTAGTATTTTTTAAATTATTTGACGTCGTTGTTTTGAAAAACTTGGCTAGCTTATTTAATTATTAATTATTTACGCCGATACTTCCACCACGGGAGATGGTAACGGGAGCAACGTCCCAACCGACGAGAATTATTATTATTTACCTTAGAATCTTTTATGTATCCGGGCTTTAAATAATTAAATTTGTACTTGGTTTTCTTAGTTTTGCGTCTATTATTAGGTTTATTATTCTTATTCATAGATCTTCCGATTTGGTATTTAATTTTTCCAATTTTAGCTTTATTTGCTTCTCTTTTCTTATGACGTATTTTCTTGCTGACTTTTAAATCTTTAATATTATTTGTAAAATTTATTTTAACCGGATCATCGCGATCGTTTTGATTATTTATATTAGTCTGATCGCTAATATTGCTATTATCATTACTATTAAAATTATCATTGTCATTATTATAGACCCTACAAGCATTATTATTATTATTTGTATTACTGCTTTCGACATCTTTATCTTCCCTACTATTATCGTCATTATTATCATTAACATCATTATCGTAAGTATTTTTAAGGTCATTTATATTGTCCTTAAGCTTCTGTTCCTCGTCGCTTTCCACTTGTTTCTCATCATTCTCCGTATGCATAGCGACAAGCTCAACTAACTCATTCTCTACCTTTTCACATTGCGTCGGCTCACTGGCGACCGCAGATTCATCCCTAACATTTTAAGATCTTGATCATTTTCATAAATTTTAACTTTAGGTGTTTTATTGAGTTCTTCTTCGAATTCGATTTTAGGTTTTTCGAGTTCAACATCTAATTTGTTTTCTAAAAGATCGAATTTATTAATTAGTGAGGAATTGTGTTTATTTAATTCTTCCAGTTTATTATTTATCTTTGCGTTATTTTCCTCCAGTTTATTATTAATTTGTTTTAAGTTATAATCTAATTTTTTGTTAATATTTGCGTTAATAGTATTTAATTTTTCTTCGAAATTATTTATTTTTTTCTCGAAATTATTGAAATTTTTATTGTGTTCTTCAAGCTTGTTATTTATTTCTTCTTTTAGATTATTGTTACTTTCTCTCATTTCGTCTTTTAAATTGTTAAAATTTTTGTTATTATCTTCCATATTTTTATTATTATTTTCTTTATTTTCATTCGCTAGACTGAGCATGAATTTCTTTAATTCTTCAATAGCCGATGGAGTTAGGGATGTCTCCGGGTTCACCGGGGCACGACACGTCTCTTCCGAATTCACCTCCGAACTAGCCTCAGAAATACGATCCGATATCTCATTCTGCATATCCTCTTCACTTTCATCCATATCACAATAATTTCCCCTGGTAACCACCACTCTGGCTAGATCCTCGTTCTCAATGTTGTCATGAGCCTACAGTGAGTAATGTAAATAAAATATTGATTTTGTGTTTGGAATTCTGGCTTTACTATGCTGTGGGAAATGAAAAACATAGATTAAATTTTATATTCCTTATTTTATTTATTATCGATCAACACAGCATAGTATTTCGTTTATAATTCTCTCGTAATGTTCGAACCGAGTAAAGTAAAGTAGCTGATTAAATGGTTCGAACGGTTGGGAAGTTGGAATATAATTCCGATGCCGTACCAACACAATTATAATAACGTAGAATTAACTAAGGCTAGACGCGGATACACTGCCCGACTAAAGCGATGTAATTTTGCCAAAAATTATGCGTTTGATAAGCATGATGTGTCGTTGCGAGTGGTCGGGCAGTACCGACAGCTGATCGACTACCTGGGTTTTCGCAAGTCTTGCACTCGTTCGTCAAGGGGGAGTATCCGTTTTTGCTCTAAAGAGAGTTCTCGTAATTTGAAGCGTTGCGTGGTCAGCGGACCCGCATCAATTTTTAAATTAAATTATTTGTCCGTCGACATAATAATTAATATGTGTGAAGAATTTTTAATATTTTCATATTCGCGTTGTTTATCTATTAAATGTGTCGATCACCTGCTTTGTTCCGAAATACTCTAGTCACCGACGCGTGGTCTAATTGTGTGAATATATCTTTTTATCAATAATTTGAATTTATTCGCGTCTATTACGTGACACATAACACGAGCCTCCAGGCTTGGTTGATAGTTAGGAGGACACGGCAACCCGAGCCGCGGTGCGATAGCTATTTGTTTAGCTTGGGTGGTCTCCGTCCTTTTATTGATCTAATCGTGAAACTGGAGGAGTTTGGAGAAGCCAGAGTGACGTGACATCAGAATTGAGCACACAACAATGTTGACGCAGGGTGATTAAAATTAAATAAGAAAATTCGGGCCTAACTATCGGAAATTAAATATTAAAATTTAAATAAAATAAAATAATTTCGAAAACCCCGGTTCGTTAAAAAAAAAAATATTTTGAATAATTCTTAATGCGAGAAAAACAGAAAAATAAAAAAAAGAAAAAAAAGAAATTTTTAAAATTTTGAATGAGTGAACCACGAGAAAATAAAACGTACATATATAACCTATAGCAGGCCGAGGAGAGAATTAAAATAATATAAAATCTTATCAGTTTCTGCTTGGCAGATCCTTCTCTGATGAAACCGTTGCTTCCTTTTCCATATCAGGTAACGTATCTATCCATATACTATCGAGTCCCTGTTTGTTCGGTCCGCCATTTGTTAAGAATTAACTCTCTTCACTAGTCCCTGTTCTTAGGTGACATTTGTGACTAATTCGTTATTTCCCTGTTCTTTGGCAACATTTGTAACTGACCACTTTCTTCGATGATATTAAAAGAAAATGTAAAAAAAAAATAAACAAAAATAAAAGTCCCTGTTCGGGCGCCATTTGTAACTGATTCGTTCTTTGAACTTAAATTTTTGTCCCTGTTCGGGCGCCATTTGTAACTGATTCGTTCTTTGAACTTCAATTTTTGTCCCTGTTCCGGACGCCATTTGTTACTGACCAGCTTCCAATGATAAATAAAAAAAAAAAATATGAAAAAAAAATAAAAAAAAAGGTTTCGGGCGCCAACGTTACTTCAGGTGTAATGTAACCGTTAGCTCGTTCAGAAAGAGCTTTAGGCTTTCCTAAGGTTTAAACGAATAAAAGAAAGGTCTCCGCGGCGGAGATGTCACGAAAACGTGTCCTTGTAGCGAAAAGAAAAAAAACACAACAAATCTTTTGGTAAGATGTGTAAACCGAGTTATATTTGATTTAAAATGAACAGATATAAATTTTGCCTTAACGGCGCGTAGTAGTGAAAAAAACGAATGTGCCCACGGGCCAAAGCAGTTGAGATCTAATCGCGACCACGAGGAAGCGAAGACTTAAATTATAGTAAAAAATTGCCTTAACGGCGCGTAGCAATGAAAAGAAAAACGAAACTTTGCCTCCCGGCCAAAACGGTAAAAAAAAAAATCGAAAATGCCTCCCGGCCAAAGCAGTTGAGATCTAATCGCGACCACAAGGAAGCGAAGACTTAAATTATAGTAAAAAATTGCCTTAACGGCGCGTAGCAATGAAAAGAAAAACGAAACTTTGCCTCCCGGCCAAAACAGTAAAAAAAAATCGAAAATGCCTCCCGGCCAAAGCAGTTGAGATCTAATCGCGACCACGAGGAAGCGAAGACTGATCGCTCGAATTCACAGAGAATTCGACGACGATTTTGTTAAACGGCCATCTTGCCCAATAATAAAAATATATATACATATAAAAATGAATGCGCCACCGATTTTTCTAGAACATTCTGAAAATCGGTGGAACGGCGGGTACCCTGCGTCGGTTTTTTCGGGTTCTAAGAAAAAAACTTCTCACGCCTCGACGTAGCTCGAATCGCATTCCCGACGCACACAACGCCAGATCGGACAAACAGCGGACGAACCACCCTCATATAATTAACACACACATATGCACGGATCGCCAAATTGGCGCTGTGCACATTGGCAATTCCCACGAAATTTGTCGATCTAGCATTACGGTCGGAGAATGCTCAGTTTGCACGCTGCCCGAAGAAACCGGAGAAATAGAAATCGGAAGCCTGAGAAACTGTCAAAATGCGGAGAAATGAGGAATTTAGAATTTGGAAAAGAGTAATCATTATCATTTTTTAATTCGGTACAGCGTGAAAAATATCGAAAGTAATGGCGGCCGAATCCGTCACAATATGTATTATTGAAACAAATAGATAATTAATTTTATTCCGCTTTTTCTATTTTCAATTAATTTTTCTAACACGCATCAAAGTGCTATTTCATTCGGGTGACTTACCTTTTGTCTTCATATCTCAATTTGGCCTTTTAATTCGACTCGAACGCCATCTCGCGCCTGCCTGGTTTGTATGTCGAGTTTATCGACTTTGACTATTTCAGTTATACTAAAAAACAAATAAATGTGAACTTCAATTACAACGCAAATCGTAAAAATCAATTCGGTATTTATGGGCTGCTCCAATGATACTCATAACCAATTACGCTGCAGGGCGAGCCGCCACTGATATTTATACATCTGCATTTTCATTTCTCGCTTCAGTTATATTCTTTGTTTTACACGCATCATTCGCGTCTCCAGAACGATACCAATTGGCTGTTATCTAGCGTTCCTATTCCAGCAAAATTGATTCAGTTACCGCTTCACCTGGGAAGCTTCGCAATGCCGCAGATCAACAGTTCTTCTTAAAGCTATACGCCGCCAAAGTAGGTTCATTATTCGCTGCTAACTAGCGCGCATCTCAGTAGACTGGTTATCCGGTTACCTGGTTACCTGGTCGCCGCACTTATTCTACCACACACACATTATCAACAGGTCCAGTCTAGTTGTCGGTAACGCGCCGAGCAGTCTATTTCTGTTAAAGATCTATTTTTATTCGGCTTTCAGTCACTTGCTTACCAGTAGTTCTTGTTGGGTAGTAATATTAGTGTTGCAGATTTATCTTTCCTGGATCTTCGAATAGAGCGCATTAATAGAAGGAGCACAGTTAGTTCTCATTACGAATTGATATGTTTAATTAAGTTGGTAAAGTTCCGGAATCGAGTCGTCAAACAACCTCAGCGTAAGGATATACCACAAGAAGTCGTATGGAAAGTATAATTTTCCATCTTGTTAAAAAAAAAAAAAAAAAAAAAGAAACGATTATAATTATTTATGTTCCAAAATTCCATAATTATACTGCCGGTCTATTTTGAAGTACTTTTAATAATCTTTCAATAAAAATACTCTTCTATATAATATTGAACTCTTATACGATACTGTGCTTTTTTGTGCAATTTGATTTATTTGTATTGTCCTAAAACTCATTAAAAATGTTTCAAAAATTTCCAATATTCCCTATCTGCGATGTAAAACAAAACTTCAATTTTTCATTAAATAAAAAATTCCAACGTTTTTTTTTTTTTTTTATTATTTACTTTTAATTCCGTTAAAAATAAAGTTGATTTGATTTCGATGCGTTTAATTTTAAATCTAATATTGACGTACAAAAAATTTATGGTTTATTTATGTAGGCCGAATAAAGTTTATGTCCTGTTTTGTTTTTAAATTTGTGATATTAAGGATTACTGTGTACATTCCAGGAAACTGTTGTTCTTGAGAAATTCCCTTTAAAACGTGAGAAATTTCCAAGCATCACCGTTTTCTAATTCAGTCGGTACTAATCTGGTTAGCAGTGGAAAAAGCGTACTTGATTAAATTTTATCGGAACAAGAGCGGATAGTAAAATTAGTTGGTGCTGCAGATGCGTATATTTAAGAACATTCGAAATTTAGATACCGCTTCTCCCCCGGGAAATGACGGAGATAAAATTAAAATAAAACTAAATCGACTACCGCGCGGCAAATTGAACGAAATTTAATCTTTTTCTCTTGCACGAAATTGAGAAGGGTTAATAAACCGATTACTACTTGCTGCTCCAGCGGGTCCCTGGAGTTTTGCCTTCCAATACCTCACAACATCGCGCTGTCAATTTTTTAAAAACGCACTTCTGATAAAAACACGAAAGATAACATTTCACTGCGATTAACAGTGTAATTTTCCTTCTACCGCTTTTGAAAATGGCCTTAAAAAAAAAAAAAAAACTTTTTTTTAAATTCTGAAATTACACATAACTAATTACGCGTTATCGCAGAAAATGTTACAATCTGATGTTCCCTAAACCCCTCTTCACTAATCGCAAAACTTGTCCGGTATTATTTATTTTATTTAATTAATGTTTAATGGAGAAACTACATTTGTGTCCTCCTTAATGTAATTTCTACTTTACAATATTTTTATTAATTTATTCGACTATTAACGGGTGTCTGTTTGAGCGTTTCCTGTCGCCTTTAAGCAGTGACCGGTAAATGTTTGGTACTCGTCTGGAATCGTGGAAGAAGATAGTGACACTGATGATACAGAATTTGGCCTGAAACGAAGAAACAATGATAAATGTGAAGGAGGTGATCAAAAATACGAATTCAGCATTTAGCAGTGGTGTGCATAATTTCATTCCGAATAATTGTCGAAAAAAGTTTTAGTACTATTCCTAGCGAGTAACATGAAACATTCAGATGATTATATTGCATCGAGATGTAAAGAAAACGTTTGTTAGTATCCCACCGTAGTCTAAAATGTGTTGTAGTCCTAATGCAAGCAAAATATTTTACGAATGGTTAGTGAGAGATGTACGAAAAATAGAAAAAATTTATTTCGGGAAAAATACTCCTTTGCAGTGAGTGTCAGAAGATCTAGAGAACTATGTGTCGTCATCAACAGTATGTAATATTTGTGAAGAAGCTCTGCATAATGGTAAAGTTGTAGATCACGATAATTTGACGGAAAACTTTTGCGGTGCTAAACATACAAAGCGTAACCTGGGATGCTGATTTCCTTCGTTTGTTCCAGAAATCATACATAATCTGAGCAGATGTACTGAGCATCTGTTCATCAGCGTTCTAGCATATGATGAGCAAGATATCGAGGTGGTAATACCTAATAGAGAGGGGAAAATATTATTTTCAGAAAAAATGAAAATAGGACTCATTGATAAATTGCAATTTATGACATAAGCCTTGAGAAGTTAGCCGGTTACACGCCTGATTTGCTTCCTCTCTAATTTTTAGAAAGAAAGTTTTCTCGCAATTCAAACGTGTACCATCGCGAGGAAAATTTGAAGAGACGATTTTGCCTAAAAAGACGCATATCAGATTTAGTAAAAATGATTACTCAAATGCACTGAATGTTTGAAATACATCAAATCATCAAACACTCGCAGATAAGTGTTACTTTTCTCTGATGTTTTCGAGAATTTGAGAACAGTTTGCCATAAAACTTACAAATTAGGTCCTACGTGGAATTTTACTACTCCCGGGGATTAGTCGTCCAGGCAATGTTAAAATTAACAGGGATCAAATAAAAGCTTTTAACCGATTATGATATGATTTTGTTCTTCAAAGGCGCAATACGTTGTGTGGTATGTTTCGATGTGTAAAACAATGTAGGAAGGCATAAAATGTCTGCATTAGTAGCTGTAGTAATAGTACCTGTAGCAGTGATAACAGTGCTGGGACTAATGATATTTATGATCGCAGTTATTACGTTTTTATACTATAATTAGATGCAAATAACTCATATGCTTAGGCCATGAATGAGCCACTTAATAGTATTAAGTGTCTAAGATGGTAAAAAAGTAATTATAGATATAATAGCTTATAGACAATGAATTTCATAAAACGTTTGATAATGTTTTAACTGAGCTAAACGCACGTCCATGTGTATTACATGATTACATAGGAGTAAAATGTAGTGTTAGATATTAATGTGCATTTATTACTATGTAATCAATTTATGTAAATAATTGTGTTTACTTTTTTTAATTTAATAGATTTATAAGTTTCTAAATTACCCATTGATTTTCGATTAGATGACAGAGAGGTGATGATATTTTTCATCTGAATGTGATATTTGTAGTAAAAATTTGAAGCTTTTCCCTAAAATGTGTCATTTTTCATTAAAATTTGTTATTTTCGGTCTAAAATGGGGTGTTTATAATAAAAATTAAGTGATTTTACTCAGAAATGTGGTATTATATGGTTGTTTTACTGCTAAAATGGTAGCCTTTTTGTGTAAAATTACCTTTTTCCTTTAAAATTTATTGGTTATCTAGAAAATGTGGGTATTTTAACCCTGAATGGTATAATTCAGGTGAATAGTTTTTTTTTTTTCTTAGCCTAAACTGTATACTTTTTGAAACATCACTCCATTCATACTAAAAACCTTGTTTACTATGATGCAGTTACTTGTCAGAAAAGTTTGTAGTTCCTATGCTCCAGTGGCTGTATTGCAGTGATGATACAGCGTTTAGAGTGAGTTACCGAGGTGACAATATTATGAGATTGAAGAGATAAAAGTATTATAGAATTTCTATGTTTGTAATTTATGTTCGTCAAATAATGAAAACTTAAGTGAGGGCTAGAATGAGTGTGCCATCAAGTAGGTGCTTGGTAATTAAATTGGACATTGTACTCATTATAAGGAAGTTATAACAGGAATGGTCAAAATTTATTCTTATCTGTCATTATGCATTAAACAAACACAATATGCCTCACCAACATTCATTAGTTAATGTATGTCAACAACTTGATTTTCTAATTTTAATCTGCACTAAACGGTAAGTGCGTCAGATTTGTAAAGTTATGTTGTTATAGATATTGTTTCACGACAATAAACAGTGTGCAACATACTTATACCAACATATTTATCACCATCATCACAGCATATCACAAGCATACTGCTACACACATAATTATACTGTATCAAACGTATGTAATGCATATTAACTCCACGCGTGTTAGTATGATTTTTGGTTCTTTATGTGCCCTCCCCTTAAAAAAAAAAAAACAAAATCTTAGAAATAGCCATGCTTAAATAAGCAGATACACCACATGACAGAAAAACAACTCTGGTAAAACATGTACTTCAAATGCATCCTTTGTTGTAATTGAAACAATTTAATAGTAATGTAGGTTACTAGGCCAATTAGTTTTAATTACATGCAGATCAAATACAAACTTAAGATCATTAGGAGAATTGTCTCCCTTAGCTAATCGTTTACAAAGCATCCCACCAAAACTATACGGTTGAGGACAGAAGCAAACACTAATAAGTACCAGTATTTTGATTATTTCTGTTAGATGATTGTTATATATAATCCAAAATCTACATGTCAAAACATATCTGCCGCCTCACATATGTTTTCCTTATAGTTATTTTCATTAGATATTGTTACGAACAAGGCCTTTTTTGAGTGTAGCCAAGCAAGAATAATATGACGTGAAAATACATAAAAGGACAGAAAACAAGAATAGACGACGAAACAAAAAAATAAAACAAACGATAAAAAACGCAACAAATATACGGCGGATAACTTACGATTTCTTGACGACGGCAAGCATTAGGCTTTTTTTGATATGTAGGTACATTCGAAAATGAAAAAAAAAAAAAATTGAAAGTAGTTTGTTTAAAAGGGACGAAAAAGAACGCGGTCTTTTTTTTTTTTTTTTTTTTTTTTTTGTCCCCAATTCGTAATACGATGGGGTAAATATATTTAGAAAATTTATATAAATAACAGGTCTGTCCTGAGCCCTTCCATTTAAGTTTATGGAACCCTGACAGACTGTTTTACAATGTTAATAATAATTAGTATACATAAATTTAATATTAATACAGATGTACATGTACTTTACGGTGATTTATTTCGGCTATCGTAAAACTATTGAATATTGTAAATAGCTTAGTTACTAACTGATCAGGGCTAATATTGCTAAAATCTGTATTACTGTGGTTGCAGCCGGAAAAGATATGCTTAATATTATCGGGAAAGTTACACGTTACACAGTTATTTGAGTGTGCAATTTTATGTTTATGTAAATAATCTTTAAATAGACCGTGTCCAGTAAGAAATTGTACATTAAAAAAATTTGGCGTAAAAACTTTATTATGTAGTCTATCATCTATGGTTGGAAAAAATTTTTTAGCTATACCGTTATATTCGTCCCACTGCGCCTGAAATTTATTATTATAATATTTATCTAATATATAAGTGTTTAAACTGTTTAAGCGTTAACGAGGTTTGTTCGTGTATGAAGTAAGGTTGACGATATTGTACGTTATGAAATTCATGATTTAAATTTATATTATTTTTTATTAAAAATATGTTAATATGTTTCTGTATTTCGTAAGTTAATGGTTTAATACCTGCAATGACAGCGCTTGCCATGTAGCTGGTAGTTCTATAAGCTTTAATCATTTTTATTGCAATAGTTCTCTGAAAACTATTTAATATATTTTGAAATCGTTTAACTTTTAAAATGTCTATATATATTACACTACCATAAAGTATGTTAGGCAATATTACGCTTTTATATAAGGTTAGTCCCTTCTTGTAATTTAATCGGTTATTATTATTATATAATTTGTTAAATATAATTAAAAATGTATTTATTTTTTTAGTGATATAGTGAAAATGATTATAAAATTTTAAGTTATTGTCTATTATTATGCCTAAGTATTTGGTTTGACTAACCATGCTAATATTTAATCCGTATTGGAGCAAATTTAATCTTTTATCCTTTAAGTTTTTGTTAAACAACATGTAAGTTGACTTAGATTCGTTAATATTTAAATTGTATTGTTCTAACCATTTCGCGATTTCTGTATAAACCTGGTAAACTTTATTTTCCAATACATTTTCATTCTTATCGGCTATTACTATTGCAATATCATCTACAAAAGTGAAAATGTTTACATTAGTGGGTAATCTAATGTTATACATTTGAGAGAAAACTATGTTCCACAAGTACGGTCCTAAAACAGACCCTTGCGGTACTCCCATAACGGTTTCTTGTTTTTTTGAATAATTACCGATTTGTAATACAGTGTAGCGGTTTTCGAAATATCGATTTACAATGTTCAACATGCCATTTTGTAATCCTAGTTCCTTTAATAATGCAAGTAATCTATTTAAATCTAAACTGTCGAAAGCCTTTGTTATATCAAGAGTAAGTAAGCATGTACGGTAATTTTTATTTTTGTATATTCTTATTGTTTGTAAAATATTGTGAATAGCCAATTCAGACGATCTACCTGGTAATGCGCCATACTGGTTATCATTTATTATTCCGTTATTTTCTACAAATTCTTTTAATTTATGAAGAATACATTTTTCATAAATTTTACTGAAATTAGATAACAAAGATATAGCTCTATATGAAGTAGACGAGTTTGGATTTTTATTAATTTTAGGTATTATAACTGTTTTACTTAATTTCCATTCTTGAGGATAATAACTATATTTAAATAGTACGTTAATAACTTTCGGTATTACATCTGGTAACAAATTATGAAATCTTTTAATAAATCCATTTGATATTCCATCAAGTCCTGCTGACACTTTATTTTTAAGTTGTTTAATAATTACGTTAACTTCTTCTTTAGTAATCGATATGGTTACGTTAGGTTCATGTACTTCAGCTTTAAATGGTTTTACGTTAAGGTATAACTTTGACATCAATAAGTCGACTTTATCCTTTTCTGTACATGCATAATTATCTAATGTTGGTATATTAATACTTTTTTTTTTTATTAGTTAATATTCTGTATTTTAATCCAAAGACATTTTTGTCTTCCAGTAATTTTTTCCAGGCTTTCAACTTAGCGTTTTTAATCATAAACTTATATTCCTTAAAATTTACTTTATAATTATTGTAATGGTTATGTTTTACATGTATGTTTTTACAGTTTCGATACTTTTTGTATAAATTATTTACCAGTAATTTCTTTATTTGTAATTCAGTATTCCACCAATAGACAGTTGACCGGATGGTGGAATATGAACTATTTAGAACTGTGTTGACATAGTCTTGAAAACTATTCAACCAACTTTTAATTTGTTGTATATCATTGCAGATAACATGTACATCAATCATATAACTGTATTTTCTTAAGTTAACTGCTAACTTATTGTAGTTAATAACTTTAATAACACTTTCTTCTGTCTTGCTCGTCGCCAAAATTACGTTAAAAGTAATATAAAAATGATCACTGGCATTTAATTCGTGACTAACTTCCCAATTTTGAACTCGATTTATTAAATTTCTAGTTACCAAAGTTAAGTCTATTACACTTTTTTGCTTGCTTCTCTTAAAAGTATATTTGTTTTTGATATTTAAAATATGTAAGTCATGTAATTCTATTATATTTAATAATTTCTTTCCTCTCGTATTATTCACTGTATCCCATAGTAAATTTCGAGAATTTAGGTCTCCCAACCATATAAATTTCGTTAATTTATTATTCTTAACGCGGTCTATTAATTGTTCAATTTCGATCGGCCGCACCGCGCTCGATTTCTAACTCGCTCAAACGTCGAAAGATAACGATTCAGAACTCTTCTCGCATTCAATCTACCCGAGCCGGCTTTATCTCTTATCACCGCTCGATGTAATGCGATGTATCGGTACGTGCCGCAGCTACCGACCCGTATACGACACTCACACTACAGTCGACAATCGACAACGTTCGGAAACCGAAATTAATACTAAAAACAGAACTGTTCATTTATTAGATCGCCGTCGAAAGATCGCGCCACCAACCCCGGTACGTATCAATATGTGTACCATGCACAAACCCCCAAATGCCCAAATATTAGTCAGCCTGTTCTAATTGGCTATGTTATTCTTCGTAAAATAAAATAAATGTGACGTAAAAACGTTACAGATCTTGTTGCAGACATTTTTTTGTTACAAATGTTTCTTATTATCCTCAGTGCAATAAATGTAACAATTTATTATACGGACTGCTGTATTGTATTGTTGAATTTATGGAAAGAGTAAACTGTAGATGCAACAGAATTAAGGATAGCTTTAGTCGTGGGCGTCGCCATCGGGGGACAGGCGGGGGCAGCTGCCACCCCTGGAGCCTTGAAACTTTTTAATCAACTGGCCATGATGAATATTCATAGGCGCGTAATCATGGACAATTTGCCAGAAACCCACGAAAATTATGTTTTAATTAAGATTTTATTCTTGTTTAATAAAATATTAAGCCTTTACAACTTAAAAATTTAATTTTTCCTATAACTTATAACTTCTTTCTATCACCCCCCCCCCCCCCCCCCCCGGCAAATGGAAAAACCCATCTTGCCCTCCTTGGCTCATCGGCTGGTGACGCCCTTAACTTTAGTTAAACGTAGAACATAATTATAATCAAATATGATACTTCTGTTACATTTCCTTCAAGACTAAAAAATTAAAAATAAAATTATAGTTTTTCACTAATTATTGCTCATCTATATGTTTTTGATTACATGGAAAAAATAAACAGATAAATAAAAAAATAAAATAAGGTAAAATAAAATAAAAAATAAATAAATGAAAAATGAATTATAAGGTAATGAGGGAAGAAGTGAGTGAGTGTGCGGAAACCTGTCGCTGGCTGGGGAGAGACGGATCGATGTATATCGTGGCAATTGTCGGCTGCGCGCGGTGATTGGTCAGCGAAGACATGATTAGTATGTCAGCGACAGGGAAGGAGATTTTGGAAGAACGAAATATAAGTAAAACGTCGAGAAAAGGAAAAATACGAGGGCAATTTTGTTTTAACCGAAGCGTTTGTTTTGTTCGAAGAAGATCCCCCCGTAGAGCTGCGAATTAAGCTACTGGTCAAAAGATACGAAGGAAGGCGATCCAGCAAAGTCTGAGCGACCAGATCGTCTTTTAAATTCCGAGTTTTGTAATTATCAAGGTTCGAAGTATAAATTTTGTACTAATTCAATTACCATTTCTCCCCCCGTCGTCGTCGTCAAGAATCAGCAACGTACACCGGTCTGCCAAAGAAGCTTCAATCGTCCCCGAGTAGTCACTCAGCCAGAGTGATACGTACCATTATTTTATTTTATTTAATTCGATTTATAATATGTATATGTGCATAGATATCAAACAATTGTTTCTATAGGTCGATCGGAACCGAAAGATTTTTATGATAAATTTTCTAGAATAAATACGTAAATATGCTAGAGCAAGCATTTCAAACTAATTGTAATAATAACAATAATCATAATTTTAATCGGAAAAGATTAAAATTTTGGATAAAAATAAAACCTAAATACGTCCGCGGTATATCGGAGACTGGTAGCACATCTCTGAGGGCAAATTTCAACGAGTCGATCGCTACAGCAACGTTACACATATTGCTTTATGCGAGGACTTATTCGAACAATTGTAGGTTAATATTATTGAAGCAGACTGACTATCGGTTTCGAATTCAAAATATTAATCAGTATCGCTGGATGTACTTATACAAATTAATAAAATACGTTTACAGTATAATTCATATGTAGTGATTATTATGTAAAACATAAATGCAACTCTTTATTATTTTATCATCAAATCAAAATACATTAACATCATAGAATCTTTATGATTGTTTTTTACAATTTTAAAAATATATCAAATGCACCTTTTAACTTTCATTTTGCCCGCTGGCTTTATTCAGAAAGTGTGCCCATCTGCAAAAACATTTAATCAAGGCAAACTAATAAAATACATGGTTTATTCTACAGACGAATGAAAAATTAACAATATCGAGCTCAAAGCAGCATTTATTTATGTTTACGCGATCCTTTTATGTATTCCGCAGATAACGGTGATACATTTACCTAAGGATAAATCCCCAAAAGTAATCTCTTGTATTGGAAATAATGTAACATTTTAAATATAAGTCGCGTGTCTAGAAAGCCGATTGTAATTTATTCAGAAATTAATTTCTATTTTCATTTAAATTCTGAAAAATTTATTTTATTATAATGTTGTAGTAATTTTCGAAAGAAAATCTTTAAGTAGTATCAAGTTGATGAAGAAAAATCTTCGAAAGAATCAGATGGCAGAAGAGAGAAGGTGAAAATAGCACCAACGGCGTCTATTATCAAATTTTTAAACTTTTGTGTATGTAAAGTGGCACTTTTTAGACTACAGCATCTGAAGAAAAGTGATAAAAACATACCTTCGGATTTGTTTTCCAATCATATATTGTGAAAGGGCTATGAGGTTTTCTGAACCTGGAAAACTGTAACGTTTGCTTGAGGAGGCTTTGATTTTTGAACCAAAAAAAATAAAAAAGAAAAGTAAAACAAAGGACTCGGCCAAGGAATAACAGTTATTACTAGCTCTAATAAAATTATCTAATTACCGGAACGGAATTATTGCGAACTTCAATGAATGTGCGTATCGTTAAGAAAAGCAATTTCAAATGGCAAATAGTGTGGAAAAATATATGTTATGCGGCAAATTTTTATGAAGCGATTTAACGTACCGATCGCGTTGCTAGGAATGGCGAAAATCTCGGGTTTTACAGATCTTAGTTTAAAGCCGACATCGTGATGGAAGTTCGAGACGGACTGAATAGGAAGGATAAGGAGAAAGAGAATTAGATGTGGATTATGAAAACCCATTATAGCGGCCAATAAAAATTCAGCATATAGTTTCGCACGCGAGCAATATCGTGAATACTAAAAGTAATCGGCTTCGTCGAAAAAATATCTATTAACAGTGTATGCGGAAGAAAGACTAAACGAAACGAGCAAGTCGATTATAATATAATCTTTTCCATGTTAAACTTTTTCCGGTGGCTCGGCCGACTCTATTTCCACTTGCCCAACACTTTTCCAGTTATTAGCACAGTTGTACGTCTTCCAGAATGATGTAATGGACGTACTTCTTTTCTCGCAACTTCGCTACGTGCCGAAATTGCGAACTATACACTCAGTCCTTCTCGGCAATTTCTACGCAGCTACTGTTATACCGGAATTATTCTTCCTTTCCGTATTAACAACGCGTTCTTTTCTTCTCCTCTCGTTTTTCTTTCTTCCTTTTTTCTACTCTGGTACCTTTAATTTTCGAACTATAAAATTTTTATTTCAGTACTAGAGTTAACAGTCCAGAAATCTTGTTTATCTTTACAAAATGTGAAATGAGTTTTGAAATATTTAATGAACAAACAACTGAGCTCTACAATATGTTAAATGTTTACGAATTTTAAAGTCATTATTAAAATTTGCCGCCTACGCTGTTAGATTCATTATCATTAAAAATAACGAAACCAATTTTGTCATTCCGCAGTATAATGAAGCACATTAATTGGTAATGCAATCTCTCTCTTTTTTTTTTTTTTTTAATATATATATTTAGAACTAGTTTAATTCCTTTTTTTTTTTCTTTTTTTTGGGCTCGTCAACCAAGGACCTTTACCCAGAAACAAAAGGTAAGGAAAGAAGTCGGTTATATTTTGATTCGATCAGAAATTTGAAGTAAAAAGGAACAAATAACAGGAATAATTAGTGGGGAAGGAAAGGACAGGATATAGGACGCACAATAAGGGGTAGGAAGTCCAAGCTTAAGCAAATAGGAATATAAGGCAGAACGCTCCACCGAGAGGGATGAACACTGGAAGAACACATGATCAGCGTCGCAAATAATTGCATCATCCGGATGGAGAGGACAGTGTGGAGAAGAAATCAAGGAGAAACGAAATCTGGAGGAAGGCAGCAAAGAATGGCCAAAGCGCATACGAACAATGGAAACAACTTCAGAACGACGAAGGGAGGGATGCAAAAGAAACCATGAATATGAAGGAAGAGTAGGCTGGACTGACAGGTAAAAGGAACAACTGTTGGAAAAAGAAGAAACATAGGTATCCGACCAAAATCGGATATGAAAGCTTTTACAAACTGATAATTCCTAATGTACCTTCTTCAAAAGCAGCTTTACATCCCGACCTATTACATAATATATAAATAATATATGTATACATATATCCGTATCGAAACGGGTTAGAGCGGGGCGAATTGTAAATTGTCTGTTTTAGTCTCACTTGGCTCTATCGTGCATGCTACATCGAGGGCTATCATACTTCCTTGCAGATAATACTTAAGAAAGTGCATATATATAAGACACCGATATCCCTCGGAATGATCGAATTCGGCACCTTGGTGCGATATTAGATGAAAAGTTAAACGCAAATTGCAATAATTAAATTCGTATTTTTTAAATTTAAACATTGTTTTTTGCGGCGAGATAACCTTTCAGTTTAACTGTATAATGCTTATTTGAAAAAATTATAATCAACTCAAATATACCTCCATTTTTTTTTTTTTTTAGAAAAGTCGTTCTGAAAACTATCACAGATTGAAAAATTATCGAGTGTTTTGTTTCAGCCGTGGAATGTCAAGCTTTCCCCAATCCCCGTCTATTGCTTTTCCCACCCCCACATCATTCTAACCTAAACTAATTTATATCCAAATCTCCATATCTATTCCACATCCTTCATCACCACATTGCTTTCGAAATTGCCAAATATGTTGACTGCGTATGTTACTGATAGATCAAAATCCAAGAGGGTCAGCCTTTTTTGTAACCCCTACCCCTCTCATCGATTTCGGCCTTCTAAGCCCTGCTCGATATTCTTAGGTGTGAATCCTTTGCAATCTTCAAGTGTGCCTTGAATTCCTTTTCTTCGCTCCGCTTTTTTCTAAATACCCATTTTTCTTACCGATTCACTCATTGTTCTAAAGTCTCTCCGCAACTTCTACACAGATAATGCTCCGTAATCTTTTTACTCGATCCGAAATCTCCATATAGTTTTCATTTGGATCCCTAGCAATATCAGTCTCGCCGGTAACAAGTCTATCGACCGAGCTGCTATGCAGGCTTCCTCGTCTCGCTTCTTCTCTTCTAACGATATAAAAGCATTCCTGAATCCCTTATAATCAAAAAAAAAACCTTCTCCCTGCTAAACCTAATCCCCTATTTCAATGTTCTCTTCCGTTCCGATCAAGGAAAAAAAATATTACACTTATTAGACTTAGAATTTCTCACACAAATCTTACTCATTTCCATATTCTACAACACATTGACCCTCCATCTTTGTCCCTTTAGTCAAATAACATAACCTTCGATTCCCCACATACTAACCTCTTGCCATGCTCTTTATTCACTTAGAGCTGAGCATAACTCTTATCCGATTCTTTCCGCCATATTCATAACGTTTTCCAATTTCTTTATTCAATTAACTCCCTAAGTGCAATTACCCTTTTCAAACCCTGAGCACACATGGCTTGTTAGGGGGCAGTCGGCGTTTCCATTATCAAATAATAATAGGACGAAACGTTAAACAATACACATTAAACGTTTATACTTAGTGAATCAAAATCAGAAAAAGTTACCTTTTAGGAGCAGATTAAAGTAGATAGAAAACCCGCGTTTGTTTGCCGGTCGCATATCTTATTTTTTGTTTTTTGCAGGGGTAGTTTTTAATAAAATATAAATTTAAATAAATACAAAAAATAATACTAATATGACTGCACTCTGTTTTTCTCACGGCTTCTTGAGTAAAAATTTACCATCATGCTAACATATTCTACTCGAATTGCATCCTTCTGCCTACTGCATCTTCACCATTTATGCTGCACTAGTCCAACGTAAATTACTAATCGCCTTTAACAGATTATGCAATTTAATTAAAAGTTCTGCTAACGACTGCATGTGAAAGGTACATTTTAGTTTCTAAATACCTAACGTGTTTAGTAAAATGAATAAGATAGTTTTGAATTGGAACACGTATTTGTTGGTGACATTAAATGGGAAAAGACAGATTTAGAATGTTAAGTGTGGGATATTTCAAAATTCATTTCCCCAATGGAATTGTAACATATATTAATATATACTTGATTTTTCAGAATGCATCGAATAGGACAGTTATGTTTAGTATACATCAATAAGTCATCTACGTATGATAAAATTCGAAATGATTTTGGTAGTTGAACATTGAAAATCAGTAAAATACATATATTTAAAAGAAGCCAACTTAAACGGTACCTTATGCAAAAGACTTTTATAAGCCGTGCGAATTTCAGTCTATTTAAAAACTGGGCTTAGAATATGAACATAAAAGTAGACTGCACAAAACTTTAACCATGGGGAAAGAATGTTAATTGTTGTTACTTGTTTGAAAAGGATGAGAATAGAAATGTTATCGGATGCTCCTTGAATATATTTAGGAAAGTCGTCACCAAAAAATCTTTATGCTGAAAAATGGAATTAACGTCACTTAAGAACGATACAACGCAATCATGAGTGCCCAAACCTGGGCGAAAATCAAATATTCCTTCGGTAAATAATTTGTATTTTTCGATCCATCGTACCAGCCTATTTTTAATTACAATTTCGAATATATTTCGAAAGCAAGAGACTAAAGAAAAAGGTTAGAATGACGGTGCTTGGTTGTGAGATTTACTGGGTTCAAGAATTGGAAAAACCAGAAATCGCGTCCAGGCAGTTAAACAGCGACTAACAAATGACATTCGGTTGCTTATATTTACGGTAATCATGATGGAGAAGTGGTCCTTATCTGACGACATAGTGAGAATCTCTCGTAAACAATCAAAGAACATCAAGGAAGATACTAAGGTCAAGTCAATAGGGTTATCAACATGAAGAGGATCCCCGAGTTTATCTTTAGAACCATCGTTTAATAACGTAAGTCTAACTTAATGATGACGTCAAGTATAACTACATTCTTCGCATAGGTGTGGTAGCCGTCCCAACATCCGCTCAGTGCATTGAAATCTCACTCGAAACATTATACTTCTCTAACGCATTCAACACGACCAAAAATCAACCAAACGATAAGGAAGACTAAATATAACAGTCCTCTCTGTTGTTCCGAAAGCAACGATAATTTAATATATTAACAGTTCTATTAGTTGACAGTCAAGTTTCAGAAAATAAGTTAACATCAGTATCCTTCTGGGACAGAAAAATTTCCAGATCGCATTTCTTAGATATAGCGTGCTACATGCATCCCACTGTAATATTTGAACCATATCGCAAAAAAAAAAAAAAAAAAAAAAGAAAAAAAAGACTACTTAATTAAATAAATAAAGTAGATAAATAAGTAAATTAATAAAATATGACTTATAGACACAAAAATTGAATGCATACATATACACGCTTAATTATGTGTATAATATTATACGCAGTAGGCATGCTATCCTCTCCTGTAACAAATGCCTGTACTTCACTTACAATTTCTTAGAACTGTCGTTTTCTCCGAAACTATTTTCTCTTCCCTCCAACGATAAATCTCTTCCGTTTCAAACTCTACAGTCACTCTTTCCAGCTCACAGCACGGTTTCTGCAGATAGCTCAAAATTTGCTTTAGGTGTCAGAGCCGCTTTTATTCTTCCTGATATCGACTATTCTGAGTCTTTTCAACTTCCTTTCTTTTCTTCTATCTTTTTAGCCAAAGTTACGTGCTATCCGTTTTATATCCACAACATCCAATTTATCGAAATTCGTCATACGCTCTGATTCGAAAAGCGTTTTATTAGCTATCTCATCTCCGTTCCCTAAACCCTCGTCAGATCCTATTATTCTTTATATTCGTTCCTTAATTTATAATTTATTATCATCCCGTTCTATCCTAATTGACCGGCGGCATCGTTGGAAGTGATCTTGCTGATTCTTTGACATGTCTAGCTGCAGTAAATGGCCGATTCATAGACAGATTTCCCTCCCAATGTCTTTGTCCTCTCTCTTATTCACCATGACTTTTGGACTGATCTTAATCCGTCTTTTTTCTCCAATCCTAACTCCTTTTACCTTGCTATACAACCCTATTCACCCACTTCTTCCTGGTTTAATAATTTTCCCTGCATCAGCCGTTCTTTTCCATATTCCGCCTCCGCTTTAATCACAGTCTGCTTCCTGTCTCCCTCTTTCGTTTTAATATTGTTCAGTCTCTCTTGTGTCCCTTCCATCCTCCTATCTTAAATTTGACCTGTGATGTAAATCACCTTCTATTCGAATGCTCTTCTGTCTCCTCGGAACGCGCAGTCCTTTGTTTTAATTTGCTTGGCCTTGGCCTCCCGACCCCTTACTGTGCCCACTACATTCAAGCTCTTCCTTCTCCTTCTGTTGTTCCTGTATTGACTATCTTCATTTCTTCTGTTTCTAATCGCTTCCTGATATAACTTTCGAGTACCTACATTTCATTATTTGTTAGTCTTTTGTGTTGGGTAAATGTTCTGTGTTGACGCGCCCAAAAAAAAAAAAAAAAAAAAAAAAAGTGAATAGTGGAAAAGAATTAATTAATTAATAAATTGAAATTAAAGTAAACATTTAATATTAAGTAAGTGAACTAAGCGCCCGCTGAATTAAACTACTATCCTTTTTATTATTAGAGTGGACTTAAACCTTCAATTATTAATATTGTTGAAGACTTTGGGATCCAAACCCTTTTTACTCGTATTATTCAGGTTATTTTTCAGTATTGATTTGTTATGGTTATATGTCTAAATAAACTTTCTCGCCGGTTTAATTTTTTTAGACCAGTACGATTTATTTGTTTTCCTCACTGAAAGAAAATACAAAGGGCTATTGAATACTGATCGCTTGTCTCGCGCTAGAGTAGAGCATATACGTGAGGCACAATCACTCGCATTGCCCTGTCTTTTGTGTAGCCTCAGTATTGTGAATACTTAAATAAAGACAGTAGGGCTTACTTTAAAGGTACCACCGAGGAACCACATAGGACTGGTACACAATATTTCTATGTTTTTTCAACTCTTCTAGTAAGACTTCCAATTCATCAAGATTCCTCGGATTTGGTGGTAATCGTCGTCGGTGCGTTCTTCGCATGCTCTTTGCCAGAGCTTCTCTCTCTTTCTCGAGTAATTGACTTAACACGCCTTCGGAGACACCTGCTAGTTCTGCCCTTAAGACTTAGTGCTTTCTTCTCTGTTCGGCGGATGCACATGGTTCAACTGAGTGGGGCCTTTTATTGCGACAACTTCATTACCATCACTCAACGGTACGTTCGTCACTGCACGAGCCGTACTCTCCTTGCTTCGCACGAATCCACAGTTACAGTACAAATATTCATTGCGAGTTTTTGACCGTACATAAGTAAAGCCATCGACAAACAATTTTCCTCCTACAATTTTTTCCCAAACGTATGGCCAACACGTCTGCAACAGAGTGTATCCCTTTCTATTACATTCCCAGGAAACGTAAATATAATTCTGTATTCGGGAACATACTGCTTCCGGGAATACCGGGAAATATTTTTTCGGGGAATTGGTTTCAAGAATTTGGCATGGGGGGAGGTTCGGGAAAATACGTTTCGAGATATTTTTCGTTTGGGAAATTGTGCCCATCGGGAAAGAAGTGAATTCAGGAAAATATCCGTGAATGGTCTAGTTATACTATCACCATCTGATAGGCCTCCGTAAGAGCGAGTAGGGTTAAATAAATACGAAGAGAAGACCCAATAATATCGGTTAAATAATTACCGATTTTTGATTAGTCGTTTCAATAAATTATCAAAATCGGTGTCGGATGCAGCTAACAGAAATATGTATAATCGTAATATACAGTATTGTTTGAGACAGTACACGCACACATACTAACAGAGGAACCAGCTGATGCAACAAAACAACGGAGTAAGATTAAAGTCCCATACCTTTGGCAGGGTGTCGGGGATTGTGAAATTAAGCAGACTTTATTATTCACACGAAACGGTACAAAGAAGGACAACACATTAAACCAACATTGATTACAGTGAGGCAGCTAAATAACTAATCATAACAGTTTAGAAGAAATCAGTAAAGGGGATTTCGTCGCATATTTAAATATTGACGAATAATAAAGTAAGGTTTTTGACATGTACTAACAGTGTTGCCAATTTAATAATTTTTTATATTTGAACGGTGTGTATTTGAAATAGAATTTGCTAAACTTTCAGTAGTAGTATGGTTTAACAATGAACCAATTCGATTTAGCGGCAATATCGATTGAAAGGCGTACCGAAAAGTCGAAATTTCAAGCTGCAATAAAAGTTTCCTCAAACAGTCAGTATGGCAGCTGAACATTAACAGCAAATTCCGCTACAATAGGTTAATCTAGATTTCTCTTTCGCTCTATCTATATCTTTATCGCCATCTCGCTTTCTTTAAAGCATTAGCTAGAGTAGTATTTGTTCGCTTTGACTTGCTTTAATTATAATTTACAGGCAAAAGTTAAGCCTTGGCTACGTAAAAAATCTAAAGAAAACAATTCGACAATACTCTTCTCCGATAAGTGGATTATATACAGTTAGGCGGACTTACGCTTCCTGTGCGGAGTTTATTAAACGTTATCAACGCGGATGCACATTGCCTTGCTAATTTTCTTTCAGTTCAGTTAACTGCTAAGATGATGAGAATAATGTAATACCGTTCTTCACACTGTAGCGAGTCGATGTTATTTTTTCGACGCTAAGAAAACGGTCAAAAAGATTTAAAAATTACCGAACCTAACTTCGTAATACGTATTTACTATTCTTATGTTAATTGCAAAGAGAGTGGTCTAATGGAAGAAACTGATGAAAAAGGCGCAGCAATCAGCGAACTTTATCCCTTACTCTCTCATAGTTTTCCAGATGAGAACACATCAATAATCAGCGAACGTTAAAAATGATTAACATCGAACATCTCGGTACCAACAGAATATCGTAATTATTTTTCGAATTTTTATCCGACTGATGTAAATTCAGTTCCGAGTGATAAGGATTTTAAAGTTTTTATTGAAAAAGGCTATCATCCCGACTCATATAGGCTAGTTATTAGTGCGCTAAAAATCGCCGAAATATTAAAAAGAAATAATTTATGGAAGGATATTATTATAGAGTTATTATTCAATTGTCATCACCTCATTCCGCCAATAATTTAATTTCTTGTTCTTGCTTTCCTACGAGCGGGTACAGAGCTTTTATTCCGGCGCATCTGGTTTCACGATTTGGTGTCCTCAAGAGAGTGGATATCGAGTATTTCGAGGATCAAATTATGGAAATGATTGACTCCTACCCGTTTGTAGTTAATAACGTTAAGCGATTAAGCAGATGAGTTTAATGTTGATCTTCTTTATAGTGCCATACTCAGTTTCTGAGCGTCGGCGACTACCTATTCGTACATCTCAGCTGTACAGACATAGGTAGTGTACTAGGCAATTATTATATATGCAACGCTGGTGTACACACGCAAGACCACATTCCTAACTGATAGTAGCTGCTTGTTATCGCGCACCAGTGCAGTCCCGTGTGAGTCTGCTGTGTACTGACCTAGCGCGCATATGATGTTGAACGTGGTGGTTTGCCATTGCCTTCCACGTAACTATTAGCGATTATTTTATTTATTTATTTATTCTTGTAATAAGTTCGTCGTCGCTCGGGATCGAACCCGTGATCTCCATAACGGAAGTCAAACGCTCTAGCAACTAGGCTATCGCGACGACTTTAATGTTGATGGCAAAATTAAATATTTTCCAAGTTCTTCTGTATTGATCTTGTTTGAAGGCCAGTCCTTACCATCGCATGTTTTTTTATGGAACATCAGGTTTCCTTGTGAAGTGTTACAGATGTCTCCGATATGGCCACCTAGCCAGACAGTGTAAGGGCAAATCCAGGTGTCTGCGCTGTGGTCGGAAGAAGCCTGTACTAGTACATTACCAATCTGTGTGTTTTGCAAAACCCAGCATAGAGCTGCGGGTACCTCGTGTCCGGAAAGGAAGAGGCAAACCCAAATAAACGAACTCATGGCGTCACATAATCTCAGCTTTCAAGAGGCCTCATTAGAAGTACCCCCTCTATATCGATAAGAAAATCTCTACTCCAATACTGTTAGAAGAAACCGTTTCTCTCTTTTATCTGAAGAAAACAATTTTCCGCCTATTTCGCAAAGTAATCAAGGAAACGAATCTCACATTATCCCTTCGTTTAAACCTAAATCCATAAGAAAAACTGGATATATTGATCCAAATCAATTCATTTTTTTTTTTTTTTTTTTTTATATAAAAAAAACCCACTTAAGTGGTTTTTATTACAATCTGTTCAGTTCACGAACATTCAGTAATACTCTAAATTAGTTGTAATTATTATATATACACTAGGATTCCCAATGGACGATGCTGCATTTTCTTGCATTATATATTTTTTTTCGGTTAATTCATGAGGTTTAGTTCTTTTCAACCGCCTGACTTCATCCTGATGAGTCAGAAGCTGCCTCGCCTCTACGTTTATATGTTTTTACAGCCTTAAATCGTGCATTCTTGCCAGTTCCTTTATCACCGGTGAAACTTCTGGCACATGAAGATCCCGATGAATATCATCGTTTCTTTCATATTGCCTGGCATTAGTGATAGTCCTAAGCACTTTGTTCTGGAACATTTGGATTTTTTTTATGTTGGCTACTTTAGCACAACCCCAAAGCTGACAATCATAACTCCACGCTGGTTTTAGTATTTGATTATATACCAACAATTTATTGCTCAGCGACAGGATACTTTGTCTTCCAATAAGCCATTTCATCTGCAGCATTTTCAACTTTAATTGTTCTACTTTTTTATTAATATGCATAGATCAATTCAATCCCGAATCCAAATGCATACCTAAATATTTCACGCACTTTATATTGGGTACAATTTTTTAATTGATTTCAATCGGACAGTACTGGATTCTTCGATTCGTAAAATTAATATGTACAGATTTTTCTTCATTAAGGCTTATTTTCCATTTTCTTGTCCACTTCCAAATATTTTTGATGTGGGACTGCACGTTCATTGTTGATTCTTCTATATTATTTCCCATAGCCATCACAGCTGTGTCGTCTGCAAACATGGCCGTCGTGACATGCTCGTTAACTGGAATATCAGCGGTATATAATAAATATAAAATTGGTCCGAGGACGCTTCCTTGCGGTACTCCTGCTTGTATGTCTTGCAATTCAGAGTATTCATCATTATGCTTTATTCTAAAATATCTGTCAGTTAGGTACGATTCAATAATTCTGCAAACTTTAATTGGTAATATTTTCTTAAGTTTAATTATCAATCCCTTGTGCCATACCTTATCAAACGCTCGCTCCACGTCAAGGAACACCGCTGTACAGATCTTCTTTTCTTCAAGACTTTTTTCAATTATTTTTGTTATTCTATGGATCTGATCTATTGTGGAGTGTGCTTTTCGAAATCCGAACTGATGATTGGGTATATAGTTCTGTATTATTGGGTTCAATCGCTTCAATAATAATTTTTCAAACAACTTAGAAATAACGGGTAGCAAGCTAATTGGTCTATATGATTTAATATCTGTCTGTAATTTCCCGGGTTTCGGTAGCATAATTATTTGAGCTACTTTCCAAAGTTGGGGAAAATATCCAATTCTTATTACAGCATTAAATATTTGGGTTAATGCCATTATGCCTCTTTTTGAAAATTCTTTTAATATTTTTACCGAAATTAAATCAAAACCGGGAGATTTCTTTACACACATATTTGTTTTTATTTCATTATATATCTCTTTAGGTTTAAAATGTCTCAGAGATCCATCTTTCCCTTGCTGATACACAATGTTTTTATCATCATCTGTTATATCAAGTGTAAATACTTGTTTTAAATAATTCGCAAATGCATTAGCTTTGTCTCTGTCACTTCTTATCCATTCGTTATTGCCTCTTTTAATAGGGAAATTTTGCTTTTGTGGTCTATTAATGCATTTTGTAGCTTTCCATAAAGAATAGTTCGTCTCTTGTGTAGGGGAGAGATTCTCTATATAGGTTTTAAACGTGTTTTGTTAGAATTTAATTAGCAATCTTTTAATTTCCTAACTTAGTTTGTTCAGCTTGGCTTTATCTGTTTTTTCCTGAGTTCTATGAAAAGTTTTTCTAAACTTCCTCCTTTCCTTGATTTTTTCTAAAATATAAAATGGTAAATTTTGTTTTTTACTACTATAATTTTTTACGGGTGTAGAATTCCATGCAGCCTGCTGTATTGCATCATTAAGCTGCATGACAGCTATATCAATCTCGTCCTTAGATTTCAGCGATAATTTTAAATCAATGTTTTCGTCCAACTGCTTCCTGAACAGATCCCAATCGGTTTTATTATTGGTAAGTGTAGCATATGGTTGCTTTAGGATTATCGATTTACTTACAGTCATGATCACTGGAGAATGATCAGACACAAAATCATCATTGTCGTCGATATCTATGTTTCCTTCAGTAATTCCCTTAACAATAAAGAAGTCTAGCAAATCAGGTAACTTTTTCTGGTCAGTTGGCCAATAAGTTGGTTTCCCTGTTGAATAACATTTGCATCCCAACTTATTTATTGCCTGTAGCAACTGTTTTCCTCTTCCTGTGGTAACTCTTGAACCCCAATATGTGTGCTTTAAATTAAAATCACCTCCTATGATAAATTGAGGGCCAAGCATGTTAAAATAATCAACCCATACGTCAAATTTTATCTGGTTACCAGGAGGGCAGTAAACCGCTGATAATACTAAACCTCCATTCTTAGTATATATTTTAACATTTGTAGCTTGAATTTGTTTTGTGCTTATTTCTCCTAGTACATGGTGCTTTATGCTATTCTTAATTAGTATTGCTGCACCTCTGCGCCCACCTCCATCAGGATGCATAGTATTATACAAACAATAGCCATTAAATTTGATAAAAGTATTTTCCGCAATATTCGGTTCAGATATTAATAATACATCGATTTTTTCTTTTAATAAGAATATTTCAACTTCCTGACGTCTATGTTTGAGCCCATTTACATTAAATGTTGCTATCTTTATCAAGTTCATTTATTGTTAGATTTATTCAACTTCCTTTCTATCGAATTTAATCTATCGAAAATTCTATTTATTCTCTTTTCTTGTTTTTCTAAGATCATTTCTAGTCTTTTAACAAGGTTTTCTGGCGATTTTTCGTTTTCATCATTATCATCAGCGTTAATTACCTGATGATTCTTGTGCTCTTTTTGATTGTTTTTATTAGAACGATCTCTAATCACATCACTATTTTTTTGATCATTTACCTTACTTCTTTGTGGTAATGTATTTTGTTCTTTATTAACAATGGGCAGTTTATTTCTCTTTTGGAGAGCAACTGCTACTTCGCATCCTCTATAATTAGCAGGATGTTGTTTCCCACACAATGCACATTTGAACATTCTTCTGTTAAATGGGAGCCTGCACATTTGACGCATCTAGGTTTACGACAACATCTATTTTTTACATGGCCATAGGCCTGATATCTCTTACATTCATTTTGAACAAGAATATGGCATATTTTTTTAATATTTTTAATTTTTTCAACGTCACACTTGGCATCAAAATCAATCACAAACATCGGTGTTGGTACTCTAGTTTTCATCCTTGTTTCAGCATCACTTACTGTTTTTGTTTTTAATTCTCTGTTTTAAATCCAACATATACACATGTATATTCTGTGTTCATCGCTCGTTCGTTAAAGTGCTTGTCTGTAAAACATACGGTATCGTGCTATGCTGTGGTTTCTCGGCGACGACCGTTTAGTATAAACATTTCTCGCAGCGGCGATTGCTTATTATAAACATTTATGTTCTCGCGGTTTTTAGAAAGGCCGAGTAATGTAACTGAGGCTAATCGGATTTTTCGTTGGGACTCTGTTCCGGTCGGTGAGGATATTTTCATTTTTTTTTTCTTCTTCATCTTCTTCTACTTTTTTTTTTTTTTTTTTTCTTCTCTTTACATCACCGTTCGAAAAACGATAAGGGGGTTATAGCGCATTGGTTTAACGGTGTTACCATATATTCAATAAGAATATATCGCACACAAAATATTTCCGCTCAAGAAAACTTATACGATGGCGGGAAATAATAAAACAGTTTCATCATTAAAATTAAAACTTAATGACAAGCCGAAACGGCAAATCAGTGACAATGATATTAACACTGTTAATGGAAAAAAGGAAAACAAAAGGAAAAAAATAGAAACACGAGAAACTTCTACTCTGACACGGTACGAAGAATTAATTGCCAGCAAGGATAACCAAATAGCTCAACTGCAAAAGCAGGTAAATGAGCTTATCGAAAGGTTAAACTGCATTGATCAGTCACATTGTGTGGAATTGCAAACTCCGACACGTGACGGTACTCCCTCTAAATCAGTAGATATTTCAACTATGCCTGACATAACAAATGAGAATCAGCTGGTAAATAAATTTACTCCACTTCCGCCACCTGTATTTGTGAGTAACGTTAAAAACTTCAACTTACTTAAAAATAAAGTAATCACACAAACAAAAAAAGAACCTACCTTTAAGGGACTTCCTAGTGGAGATATTAAAATATCTGTCCGTGATAGTGACGATTACCGCTCGGTTACAGCCTTTTTAAAAGATCTGAATAGTAATTCAGCAAGTACGTCAAATGAGTTACTACGTGGAATTACATATCACACGTTTCAACCGAAATCTGAACGTCCTTTTGCGTTTGTGATCCGTGGATTACCGCCATCAATCGACCATGAGGACATAAAGAATGACTTAAGAAAAACTGGTCATGAAATTATTCGGATAAGCCCTATAGTGAAAGTATATAGGGATACAGAAGGAAGACGGCAAATCAAGAATTTTCCACTGTCCAAAATCGAAATCTCCCCAAAAGCGAACAATAAAAACGTATACGAAATAACTAATCTTGCACATTGTAAAGTCTCTATCGAACCCCCTCATAAAAACAATAAAATCAAACAGTGTCATCACTGTCAACGAATAGGGCATACCAAAAATTACTGCACTCATCCTCCTCGATGTGTCAAATGTGCCGGTAACCATCTCACCAAAGAGTGCAAGAAACTTAAAAAAGACCAACCAAAATGTGTCTTATGCGGTATGATAGGACATACAGCTAACTACGCTGGTTGCGAAGTCCATCAAAAGTCGAAAACGCAGTCCCAGCCTATAAAAAAAGTGGTAGATCGTGTTAGAGAGGAACGAATCAGACCTGCAGAAAAAGTGCAAGCAGGAAAAACATTTGCGCATGCAACCAAATTGAATTTAAAATCACAGGAACAAATACAAATTCCTCCACAACAAAAAGATCCAACCATTAACGACGTTATGGCTATACTTCACAGTATCCAAACTAGTATTAACCAGCTAAATATACGTGTTACTCAATTAGAAACTAAACCATTGAGCCAACACACAAAAAGCCAAGGAAAAATAGTGAAATGACTGACTCCTCGTTTCGAATACTAACCTGGAATGCCAATGGCTTGAGTCAGAGAGCTCAAGAACTCGAGGCTTTTCTTAACACACATGTTGTTGACGTCGCATTAATCTCAGAAACACATTTTACAACAAAAAGTTTTATCAGAATTCACGGCTACACTACATATTGGACTAACCACCCAAGTGGCAGAGGACGAGGAGGAACAGCAGTGATAATTAAACAGAATATCAAACACTATTTACAGGAAGAAATACAATTGAATTTCCTACAAGCCACAGTAGTAGCAATAAACTATAATGGCGCAGACCTCAATCTAGCTGCAGCATACCGTCCGCCCAATAGTAATTTTGAAAAAAGTCAATTTATTGATATCTTCAATCAACTCGGTCCTCGTTTTATACTTGCAGGTGACTTTAATGTAAAACACACCATATGGGGGTCACGTTTGACGACACCAAAAAAAGGTGCTGAACTTCTCAACGCTATCAACATATGTTCGTGTAAGTTCTTTTCATCGCGGAAACCTACTTACTGGCCAACAGATTGCGCGAAGAATCCTGATCTCCTTGACTTTTTCATTACTAAAGGAATCGCTGCCAATTATGTGCAAGTAGAAGGAATTACGGACTTATCGTCAGATCATACTCCGGTACTTATGACACTAAGTTCTGTAGTGATTAAAAAAAGAATTCCGCAAAATCTCACCAATAAATATACTAATTGGAATCAATTTAGAGAAAGCCTTGACTCTTCAATTGAACTTAAAATCAGGCTTAAAACTATTAGTGATTTAGAACAGCAAGCCCAGCACTTTATCAACTTGTTGCGAAAAGCTGCTAGCCAGGCTACTCCAGCTCTTAAAGAAAACGTTCCAAATGAAGTACTGTATCCTATCGAAGTTAGGAAACTAATAAAAGAGAGAAGACGTGCACGGAAAATATGGCAACGCTCCCGTCATCCATCGGATAAAACAAAATTTAATCGAATTAGCAATAAAGTTAATAGGCTAATCAAGGATTTCAAACAGAAAAGCGTCACAAACTACTTAGAAAATTTAAGCCCTGCAGCGGACACAAATTATTCATTGTGGCGTGCAACGCGACGCTTCAAACGTCCACTACTTCATGTTCCTCCTCTCAAGGGTGAACAAGGGCAGTGGATTCGCGACGACAACAGTAAAGCTGAACTATTCGCTTCGCATTTAGCTTCAGTCTTTACAACACATAATATAAACTCCCAGATCGATACAACGAAAAATTACCAACCTTTCCAGCAAATAAAACCAGTAACTCCTCTTGAAGTTGCACAAGAGTTAGATAATAATATGAATCCCAAAAAGGCTCCTGGAATCGATGAAATTTCACCTGGAGCGCTTAGAGAATTACCACGTAAAGGAATTATCATGCTGACATATCTCTTTAATGCCTGTTTCAGAATGAGATACGTACCAAAATGTTTCAAAATCGCTCAAATCATCATGTTACCGAAACCTGGGAAACCAACAGAAGTAGTAACTTCGTATCGACCAATCTCTTTGTTACCTTCCATATCAAAATTATTTGAAAAACTACTCCTTAAGCGACTCAAGCCCTTATTAAAGATACCAGATCATCAGTTTGGCTTCCGCAATCAGCACTCTACGATTGACCAAGTGCATCGTATAACTAAGCTAATTGAAACAGCCTTTGAAGAAAAAAAATACTGTCCGGCGGTTTTTCTAGACATATCGCAAGCTTTTGATCGAGTCTGGCACGAAGGGCTGATCTATAAAATGAGCAACCTGCTATCGGAAAATATGTGCCAACTTCTTGAATCATATATCTCTGATAGATCCTTCAGAGTTTCTTATGAAGAAGCAAAGTCCAAATTTCATCCAATACAGGCTGGTGTTCCACAGGGTAGTGTCTTAGGACCTTCTCTGTATTTATTGTATACAGCTGACATTCCAACAACAGCCAAGACGACTACTGCTACCTTTGCAGATGACACAGCCATCTTGTCAGTTGGCAATTCCCCAGAATTGGCTACGACTAACTTGCAACATGCAGTAGAAAAAATTAGCAAATGGACATGTGATTGGAAGATCAAGATTAATCAAGAAAAATCAGTGCATGTTATGTTTACGCTTCGTAAATCTAAGACCTGTCCTATATATCTTGATCGTCTTCCTATTCCGAGATCGGACTCTGCTAAATACCTGGGTATGCATTTAGATTCCAGGCTGAATTGGAAGACGCATGTCAAAATGAAAAAGGAACAAACCATGCATAAATTAAGACAGATTTGTTGGCTGATTGGGCGTTATTCTAAACTCAATCTGTCCAATAAGCGTTTGATTTATTGTCAAATCATCAGACCGATATGGATGTATGGTATTCAACTCTGGGGCTGTGCAAAGACATCCAATCGGTTGATTATTCAGCGCGCTCAAAATAAGTGTCTCCGAAACATCACTGGAGCTTTTTGGTATCAACGAAACGAAGAAATACATTCCGATTTAAATATTCCATGGATCGATGAAGTCATACGTTATATTGCAGAAGCGCACGAATACCGACTTCACAGTCACCCAAATCTAGAGGCTTTAGAACTGCTACTTTCCGATGATGACTTAAGGCGCCTTAAGCGCACAAAGCCTTATGAACTAGTCACCTAATTTATTCTGTAATATATTCGTAGGTATGTATTTTGTGGATATGGGCATATACTTGGTGTGCGTGCGTGTGAGTATTTATATGCGCGTATGATTATGTATATATCTGTATATTAGGAGTTATGTAATTGTACATAGTTTCTACTCTGCTCATGTTACAAATTAGTTAGATTAAGTTGTAACACTGTTTTAAAAGTAGTGCTAATTTATTTACTATAATAAGATTGTACTGAAATATACGTGTAAAAAAAAAAAAAAAAAAAAAAAAACTTACTGTTTTTCATATATTGCTGATTTTTAATACATTAAACCCTTAATTTAATAAGTCTTCTCTTATAGTGTTTTCTTCCATATTTGATGGCAATCCTTTAATTACTACTTTAATTGGTTTCACACTATCTAATAAGTAAGTATGGTATTCAAAGTTATTTTCAGATAGATGTTTTTCTAATTTTTTATAATTTTCTACCGTTTCAACGTTTACTCTAACTTCATTTGCCGGCAGTTGTTTACACACAAATTCATCACCTACAACTTGCGCGATTACATTTGCTAGTTTTTTAAAATCCGAAACATTAGCCACAAAAAATGGTTTTGGTTTACCTTGATAACGGAAATGAGGAACATGGGTTTGTATATTTTCCGGTGTGCTTATACCTCTTTTTTTATCCTTTCTCTGCGGAGGTGTAATTTCACTTCCCTTCCTTTTATTATTAGTTTTATTTTTTTTTGACTAACCATTCAGTTTCTTTGACTATTTCATCTTCATCAGTATAATACTGTTTATCAACTTCGGACTTCTCTGAATTTATTTTACTAGTCGACAGTAATTCTATCGTTTTCTGCATTTTCTCTATTTCATTCAGCAGCTTGCTAATTTGTATCTGTAACTCCTCATTCTGCTTTTGAAGCTTTTTATTCTGTTGAAGTAATTGTTCATTCTGTGACACATTCGTAGGTGACTGCACTGCAGATGCAGG
Source organism: Icerya purchasi (assembly GCA_039619475.1). Lineage (NCBI taxonomy): Eukaryota > Metazoa > Arthropoda > Insecta > Hemiptera > Monophlebidae > Icerya > Icerya purchasi. Next base: position 289,376,878 of record CM077115.1, on the reverse strand, counting down.
TGCAGCACTTAATGTACTTTTCATAATTATATTACCGCGTCAATTAAATGTTAGTAACATAATATTCTTAATCTAATTGTTAGTTTGGCTCGGCTAAAGCCGTATGCCAAAGTAATAAACGGAATAATCTCACCGATACGATCGTAAATTAAATATATTCTCTTTTATTTACAAGATAAGATAAGCTCACTGCGATAATACCGTTAACGCGCAACGCACATACACTATCACGCGTTTCTCACTCGGAACTAAATCAATTAATTCCTATCTCAGATTTCCGACTTGAACGTACCGTATCGTTTGTGTCTTCTGACGAGGAAAAAAAAAAACAATTCGTTTCAGTCCAAAAAAGTTAGATAGACAACCTAGTTCGTCCAAACTAATCAATAGCACAATCTTAAACAATAATGATCCGAAACCAATTCAATCAATATTGAAAAGTAGCACAAATAACATAAGCAAAACGGGTTTGGATCTCAAAATCTCAAATTTGGTGAATTCAAAAGGGTTTAAGTCTCTTCCTAATAATAGAATTCAGCCGACAATTAATTTTCCTACTTTATTTTACATATTTAACTATATTTTTCTTATTAGTATTTACTAACGCATTTTATATATTCAATAGTTGTATATTTATACAGGGTGGACCAAAAGAATATCCCAAATTTTAAATGCTCGTCAAATAAAGACTAATATACTTACGGAAATGAAACAAACGTTGAAATACTTCAAAAAGAACGCCATTTATTGTACACTATTAGCTTTGAACAATACTTCGTATGAATAGTCACCATTTTTATTTTTACATTGTTGCAATCTTTCCTCAAAATTATGCATTACTTTTTTAAGAGTTGGTTTTTTAATCGCCGCAATTTCCTTCTGAATGGCCAATTTCATCTCGTCGGTTGTTGCTGGTTTACCCTCGTACACCTTGCTTTTCAAGTAGCCCCATAGGTAAAAATCTGTCGGTGTTAAATCCGGACTGCGCGGCGGCCAAAACAGCTCACAGTTTCGCGAAATCAAGCGGTCCTGAAACTTCTCTCTTAATAACCGCAAAACATCGTTACGAATATGTGGTGTGGCCCCGTCTTGTTGAAACCACGTTTTAGATAATGCAATCCTCTTCCGTCTGAGCTCCAGTAGAAAAAACTCGTTTAACATTTGGATGTAGCGGTCGCCGTTCACAGTAACATTCGCTCCGTCCTCCTCGAAGAAGTAGCGACCGATTATCGCTTTCGCACTGACTGCGCACCATACCGTGATACGAGGGGAGTGCAAGGGTACCGGGTGAACGATTCGAGGGTTCTCAGTAGCATAATACCGCATGTTTTGTTTATTAACGTTACCATTTAAATCGAAATGCGCCTCGTCGCTAAAAAAAACATAATCCAAATCGACGTCTTCTTCCTCCAGCATATCCAAAAATTTATTACAAAATTCTAACCTTCTTGGCTTATCTGTTGGTATCAATTCTTGGGTTAGTTGTATCTTGTATGGGTGCATATTGAGGTCGTTTCGAATTATTCTTCTGAGTGAAGTACGGAGAATTTCCAAGGCGGAAGCCTGGCGACGAACGGATCTGCGCGGACTTCGCGACAATGCTACGCGCACTTTTTCGATGTTTGTCGGGGTTCTAGACGATCGACGGCGACCTTGATGGTTGACCGCCACCACACTACCGTATTCTCGGAAGTTTTTTACCCATTTGAGGATACTTTTACGGTCGGGGGGATTGTCACGACGTTTTAAATCAAATTGTTTTTTAAACGCGCGTTGTACCGCGATTACACTTTCACCGTTTTTCACAAAGTACTCGACAACGAAAGAGCGTTGTTTACGAGTCCACGACATCATGACTACTAACCAACTATATTTATATTAAACGGCATATTATTTAGCGCCAGAAAGCGTTACAATCACCACGCTAACTCACAGTGTATGATTTTGACGAGCGTTTGAAATTCGGGATGTTCTTTTGGTCCACCCTATATATATATATAGTAAGATAGATATATAAACAGGCTAATTCGTGTTCATTCTAAACTCACTCTTTTCGATATGATCCGGGTGTTGCAGTGGAATGCACGCAGCATTTTGTCTAATAAAGGTGACCTAGAAATCTCTCTATCTCAGGAGGATATTGATATTGTTCTACTTCCGGAAACTTGGCTATCCAAGAACAGACTTTTAACATTGCCAATTATCACTGTTTTCGAGACGACGGAGAGGATGGTTACGAGGGTACGGCCATTTTATTTAAGTTTGGAATCAAGCATCAGGTGATTAATCTCGATTTATCAACTAGTAATAATAGTACCAAGTCAAATGCAGTCAACGTTCTTGTTACTATTGGTCAATTTTCCGGAATATTTATTTCATACTACTCTTCCCCAAACCATTTTATGGACTCCTTGACATTCTTGGATGCGTTGAAGGGTTATAATAATGTTCCTATTTTAGTGGTCGGAGATTACAACGATCTAAGTGTGTGCTAGGGTTGTGACCATAACAATGCGAAAGGGGCAGCTGTACTCGACCTCATCATTAACTCAGATCTGTGCCTATTGAATGATGGTTCCAAAACCAAACTTGGAAATCCCCTTCATGTGAATAACCCTGTTGATTTAACCCTAGCATCATCCTCAATGGTGCTCGATTGTTCATGGGACTTTCTACTAACTTCTTTAGGTAGTGATTACTTCCCCATCGTGATTACTATAAACACAAATAACTCATTTTCCTCCAACCGAAAGCAAGATCAATCTGAAAATAAAATATTGCGTTGGAAATTTATGGATTCGTGAGTTAGATGATCAAAATCTTGTATTAATTAATTCTGTGAGCAACTCTTTAGACAAATATTATACATTTTATGATGATGTTCTTTCAGCGTTACAGTGCTCCATGCCTAAAGCATCCTTGTACAAAGGGAATAATAAACCTTCTGTTCCTTGATGGAATGGAGAATGTGAGGCTAAGGTTAGAGAACGAAATGATGTTTTGCGCACGATTAGGGCAGTTGGCTCAATGGGAGCCTATCTTACATATAGGAAAATTGCAGGGGAGACGCTAAAACTTCTCAAAAGAACCAAAAGGAATTCTTGGATGGATTTTTGTGGGAAGTTTAACAGAAACACTCCTTTAAAAGAAGTTTAGAATCTGACTAAACGTTTTAAAAATTCACGTTTTCACGGCCGAATAATATTCAAGATGACAGCTGGTTTACTAACTTTTCAAACTCAATTTCTCCCCCTTATGTTCCAATGAGGGAGGAGTTGGCTGGGGAAGGAAATACTATTCCTATGGTACCTCATATTCTGCTCCGTCCAATCACGTATGAAGAAGTTTTCATTCTTCTACAAAAGAAACCCAGTTCTTCATCTGGCCTGAATGGAATTACTTACTCAGTTATACAGAAGTTAAGTAATTACGCTAAAAGTACACTATTAGATATATATAACAATTTATTGGCCTCGGGTTTAATCCTCTTTGACTGGACGCGTTTTCTAGTTATTCCAATTCCCAAACCTGGTAAATCCCTCAACCAGGCGTCATCATTTCGACCGATTTCCTAAGCCTCCAGCTTCAGAAAAGTATTCGAGACTATAGGTGGATTGAGAGACATAGAATACTTCCGGAAGGAATGTTGTTTGAGTACTCAAGATTGTTTAGCATCGTTTTTAGGGGATGTTTATTCTACTTTTCAAAACAAAGGTTTTTTGGTGGCAACATTCCTTGATATTCAGGTGGTATTCGATGATGTTTCCATCCAAATCTTTTTCAATCAATTAATAACAGTTAACATTCCTTTTCCCATGGCTAAACTTTTATGCAGATTATTTTTATGTAGATCACTTCATATTCTTAACCCCATATCCAAACAGATTGAAGTTCGTCGACTTATAATGGTCTTGCACAAGGTTCCGTTTTGAGTCTGTTTCTTTTTAATTTATATATATATATATATATATATATATATATATATATATATATATATATATATATATATATATATATATATTACCTCTTTCTAATACTCAACTACCAAATTTCTCACGAATTTTGTCATACGCGGACGACTTCTTAATATATTCTAAACATAATTGCCTCCCTCAATGTCTTCAGACAAATCAAACATCTATTGATATTTGTTTTAATTCCTTTGAGAGAATACATTTTGAAGTATCTTAACAAATCCTCCGTATCCGTATTTACACTCAGACCATTTCACTACCAACAAATACGTGTTCTAATTCAAAACCGACTCATTAAGTTCACTAGGCATGTTAGGTATTTAAGTTTATTCTTTGATCCTAAACTAACATGGACTTTTCACATTCAGAAACTAGTTGAACTTGTAATTAAATCGTATAGCTAATTAAAGACTATAAGTAATTCATGGTGGGGAGGTGATCCGGTCATCTTAAGCCGGCTATACAAAAGCTTCATTAGATCGAAATTGGATAATGGAGCGATTTTTTATGGAGCTGCTTCAAAGTCCCAACTAAGGAAGTTCGATTAATTACAAAATCTTAGCTTAAGATTAATCACGAGAAACGTCAGGTCGTTCCCTACCATCGGTATCCAGATGGAGACCAAAATTTCTTCTCTGCACATTAGAAGAAATTATTTAATCGACAAATTCGTACTTAAGCAAGATAATGCAGTTAAGTAGTGATTGGAGATTTGTTCCACAGAAAATACAGCTCTTGCTCAAAAGAACTAGAATGTATCACAGTTACAGTCTAGCTCTTGTGCCATCTTCTCCCTCTAGCTGTTTTAATTTAAGATATGATCTTAATCTTATCAAATTAGACATTAATATTAACACCTTTAAAAGCCAGAATTTGCATCTACTGCCAGGTAACATCGTGAACTCCGTTTTTCTAGGTATCGTGAAAGAATTATACCCCGGTTATCGGTTGATCTTTACCGATGGTGCCAAATTCCGTTTAATGAATGAAGGCGTAGGGACAGGGTTTATTATAGAACATATCACTGAGCATAAATTTAAATTACCTCCAGAGGCTTTGATTTTTATGGCCGAGCTTCTTGCAATTGAAAAAGCAATAGATTTTGTGGAAAATGTGTTGCAGTCCAAGTGGGAGTTTGTGGTATTTTCGGACAGCCTTAGTTCTCTCTTGTCGCTTCAGAGCAGTAACTTTGAATATAATTGCCATCCACTTATTTATGGAATTAAGGAAAGGTATTTTAATATTTCAGAGCTGGGAGGAGTCATTAAATTTTGCTGGATTCCAGGTCACTGTGGGGTATTACTTGGTGACCGAGTTGATTCAATTGCAAAAAAAGGTGTTAGATCAGGTATTAAGTTTCCATTCATCCAAAAAGAGATAATCATGCTGATTGGGTGAGTCTTATTTGCAGTGAACAGGGGCCTGGTAAATATTTTCATATGGTCCAACCATCTCTTTTTTTTCTTTTTTTTTTTGTGGGCGCGCCAGCGGCATTGACCCAACGACAGGAAAACTAAGTTAAAAAACTAAATAACTAGGCGGTCCGAAATGGACGCAACAAAGGACAGCAGTGCGGACACCACAGAAGATGAAGGAAAGGAGAGGATAAAGGAAGAGCTATAGGGAGTAGGAAGACCTAATGACAAGAGCTGACTGTATAAAAGGGAGCGTTCGTTACGAAGAGCAGGGCACTCGAAGAAAATGTGATCAGCATCACATGTACAAGGAGGATCACAATCGTGAAGAGAACAATAAGGAGAAAGAACAAATCGAAAGCGTGAGGAGGGGAGGAGGGAACGATTGATTCGGAGACGAATTAGGGAGACAATAGAAGAGCGATAACCGAAAGGAATAGAATGGAACCAAGACAGGGAACGAGGAATCGGCTGAATAAAACGGTAATGCAAATGACGACTAGAAAATAGGGCGGGATAAGTATCCCGATAAATTCTGGCGTGATTGGAGGTGGATAAGGAAAGGATATCTGAAGAAGGGAAATGGTTGAGGAATCAATCAAGGCGACTAGCAGAACGAACCAAAGAATCGGTTGCGTCATTGCCATCAATTCCGGAATGACTGGGAACCCATAAAAATCAACAAGAATGCGTCCACAACTTGGTTTTACCGTATTTGTGTCCCAGTTAGTTTGACTCGTAGGTTTGTGACCGTTATGTGTAGGCTCCGCTCCGGCCATTGCCTATTGGGTTTAAACTTTTCAAACACAGAGGACTGCACGGGTTGTAATACCTATTGTCCAAAAAAATTTTAGAGAAGACATTAACCACCCATTGTTTAATTGCGTCCAGTTTGACAACAAGAGACTCGAGAATTCTAAAGACCTCATGTCCTGCGGTATTTATCCTCCATTGTGTATTTTTTATCTTCTTTATTCTAGTGATAAGATTTTCTTTTTTATTTTTAGGTTTATTGGAGGAAACAGGATTGTTATTTAATTTTTGTGCTATTTTTTTTCTCCTCTTATTCATTAGTTCTTTTTTTTTTTTATGTAGTGAACTGGTTTTATTTTATTCTTTTTTTTATCCATTTACTGGTTATTATATAATTTTTTCAGGTTTTCATTGTATGTTATTCGGGTGTTGTTGATTGCGGGGAATTATTGGCCCGAAGAAGGTTGTAATTTAGTCCAAGCCACACAAAAAAAAAAAAAAAAAACAAAAAAAAACGAAGTAAATAGATGTTTGTCGCCATCTTCTTGGGAGTTTTGAATACATTTTTGGGCGGTACCAGTTACTTGTTTATGATTAAGCTATTGAGATTATAACGAGCTTTTCAAGCTCATTCAATCGTTCGCGCGTCGACTATTGTTGAAATAAAATGTTTATGTTTTTTCTCCATTTTATGAAACATGACTTTAACATCATTGATGATTTTGTTATTTTCATCTGGTTATGTAACTGCAGGTTTTCCCTAGTATCTCAGACATCATCTACTGTGTCTTTCAAATGTTAGCATAACCGATGTAGTCTTTCTGCATTTTAAATAATGTTGGCTGAACTTTCTTTCAGGTTAACAAAGATACGGGGGTCCTTTTTCATTTTTTTTTTTTTTTTAATTCTTAATTGCGCTTATTTGCTTCTTAATAGTAGAACTTTTTAGTTCCCGAGCTTCAACTTTTTTACATTTGCATACCCGCTTTACTTCAACTGGGCGAACTTAACACTAGAGCAATTTTTGAAAGGGTATTCTATAGATTAAAATTCCCTTCCCGAAATGTCTGCGAAATAGCGGCTGATTGGATTAAATGAACCGGAACTCGGAATATGTTTATCCGAAAAAGCTTAAAATCTTTTCGATTTTCGAAAAAAAAACAAAAAAAAAACAGAAAGTTGATATTTTCGTAAATTCCAAAGAAACGACTGTTTTTCCGTTTATATTTCTAGGTGAAGAGCCATTTTATTACCTACCATCTTCTTGTTCTGCCGCGTTTAGTTAAAAATAAACTGTGTAGTTTTGTAGAAATATGCGTTTTTCTTTCGTCATCAAATTTAATGATATGCAGCAAAATAACTCTGGAAATGGTTTACTTCCCTGGCGCCATAGTTTCAGAATATAAATAAAAGCGATGAAAAAACGCTAACCAGACGGTATCTACACTTCGGTCTTAAAGAAACTCACTTCGCTCACTGAAAATTCGAAACTATCCGCATATTGCGTAGAACTACACAGCCTGTTTTTTTCCCGATTTTTTGTTCGTTTTGTTTACAGCTATCATGGACATTTGAAATTAAACATATTCATGAAGGAAAATAACTTCTTCCCGTTTCGCCTAATTCCAATTTCGCCTAAAAAGGAAACTTCGCAGAAAAAAAAAAAATGATTGGAGAAATCGATGTGTCAACACGGACACATGTTTCTTAGGGGGAACAAAAAGAAGGTGATTGAGAAACTAAAGCGATCGACGAGTAACACGATTGAAAAGTGCACACATACGATTTTTGGCCGTACTTGCCATTAGTTATGATGGTAGTTCAGCAAAAAAAATTAGTTCAAAACTCTTCGAAAAAATAACAGTCCATCTCCGATTTCACATCTGATCACTGCTTTTTCAACGCCAACCGGACTCATATTAGTCTACTACGAAGTCGCAATTCACCGTGGTTTTCAGCCAGTGTTGTTTACATTACCATACTTCAAAGAAACCTGTTCTTCATGTAAATTGTTATTTATGTAGGAAACGAAAAGTCTGAATCGCTTTAGTTTAACAATGGATGTATCATTTATAAAAAAAATGCGAGCAATTAAATGGACGCAGTTAGCCGCGTATCGGTTTTTAACATAACTACGGACTCACTAAGAAGATACCGGACGGTTTAGTTATTAAACGGTGTTCAAGCTAAACCGCAACATTCTAACCACAAAAAAAATTAACGAAAAAAATATTTAAATAAAAATATAGTTTAAAAGCCAGAATAGTACGACTCAGTCATTTAGCCGCTACTTCATATTCAATTGGAGTATTACTATTGTATTACTATATGTACTTTATTTTTTGAACTTTGTGTTTTTCCATTTTATTATAATTTTATAAACATTTATTCTTTGCGTGTACTAATATTAAAAACATAATAATAATGATAATAATAATCAAATCAAATCAAAATGTATTTTTACAATTTCTAAAGATGGAGCTAAAGCAAATGTCGCTGGCACAGTGTCCACTACCACAGCATGTGCCTACCTAATCTCAGGTGAAGCCGAAGCAGTGAGGCTACATGATGACAGCTCCGCATTAGAATCCGAGCTATACGGAATTCTCTTTGGATTGGAAGCATGTGCGTGGTGTAAATCTGAGAACAAACAATAGTTAATTATCACAGATCCACTGGCCTCCCTTCAAACTATTCAGTCCCCTTACTATAACCAGTCCATTAGTCTATAAAATAAGATCTACAGCACATCGCCTTACCCAAGAGGGGATACAAGTAGGCTTCGTGTGGGTGCCGGCACATGTTGGAATACCCGGAAACGAATGTGTAGACCGGGCCGCCAAGTCAATGTTGACTGCCCCTATGCCACCCAATGTCCCATCACCAGAAATCACTCCCTTCTTAAACAGAAATATGAAAGAACATTGGATCTCATCCTGGTCCCAACATGTAACTTTCCTAAGGAATATTAAACCAAATGTTGAACCTTGGTGGCCACCGATCCAAATGTCCAAAAAAGAATTCTCTGCCCTTAATAGGTTGAGACTGGGTCACACATCGATATCTCACAACCATGTCCTCCAGGGAGCCCCTCCACCGATTTCCTTCCCATTCTGTAATGCAGCAGTGCTACCTTCGGTGGAGCACATCCTGAAACAATGTAAAAACTTAACAAGAATCAAGGACGAACCACTACACCTGCTTTTAGATAACCGTCCAGAACAGGTTCAGACAATGCTAATCTTCCTTAACAGAAATAATCTAATAAACAAATTATAATAAATCCGATACTCGTTGTGCCGTAATGGTCCTGGCAGTTATACATGGCCAACAAGTAGTTTACAAAAAAAGAAAAAAAAAATTAAAAATGTAAAACGAATTTGTTAAGTAATAAAATTTGTAATGTAGTAAAAATAGTTTCATAATTTTACCATTGAATCGTATCTAAGCTCTCTACACAAAAACACTATAAAACTTGTCAAAATCCTTTGAAATTAGTAAATTAATAAATGTCTAATAATATTAATCATGAATTACCGGTAAATTATAACAAAACTTAATGGAATAATTATTTTATACCAACGACTACGGATATGTCGTTAGTGTATGATAACTATAACAAATAAATAAATAAAAATGTATCGGCTTTATACCAATAATACATTGTAATGAAATTTAAAAAGTTTAAGAATTTGAACGATTTAACTGAACGCTAGTAATCTTAAATTTTAATATTATATGTGGCAACGTTTAACTCACAACAAAGCTAATTTTTAGTTTATCTCCGTCTAGAAACTATTGTGTATTTATTTGTTAAGTTAGACTTAGTATTTAATTGTATTCTAGAGTTTACTTAGGCAAGCTTTGGTCATACGATAATATTTTAAAAAGTCAAATTTAACTAAGCGTCGAAAAAATTTAAAAATTATGCTAGGATGATCCTCCTGATGCCTAAGTTTTTTTAACCGATAGTAAATGTCAGTATCTCTTTCGTCCAATTTCGTACCGGTCACCGCAGCAATCTTACAAGCTAGCTCGGTGACGTTTTCATTTGGTAAAACAGGTATGTTTTCTAAGAACTACGTTGCTCATTCTCTTCACGCTATGCAAAAATAAGTTGAAGAACATTGTTTAGTTTTGTGGTGTTATCTGCAATGGAAATACGCATCTCATCAAAAAGTGACAACATAAGATCTCGCAACGTACCAAACTCGCTCTTGACTGTGATTGATAACGATTTGACCGAATCATCGCCATCGGCTGACTTTTTGCGGCAAACTGTATATTTCCACACCGCCTCCTTCCGGTTCCCTATCTGCAGGCACGTTTCAGCTGTAACACCATTACAATGGAAATTTAGTTGGCCTAAGCAGGACGAGCCAGTCGCATAATCTTCACCAAAAACTATAGCCTTATCGCACTTGATGCAATTAGGCATCGTGACAAATAAATGATATAAACGAAACTCGAAATAAACGCAACGAAAATACCGAAAATTTACAGACCTTTTAAACGTTGTGTAAAATTTTATCTCGTAAACGAAATTTTTACAATATATAAATTGTATCTTTTAATAAATACAATTTTTACACAGTTATGCAATATATTCGCACGTAATAATTCGCCTAAGTAAAAAGAGCAAGACAGAGCACAACCGTACACTTTGATAATACGATTAATAATAATAATAATTATCTGACATCACATAAATGTTATTAATTTTATTCGATTTCTGTATTTTTTTTACATAAACGTAACATCATGTAGGTGCGATTTAGTTCTTATGTCCAGTTTTTTACATTAGAGAATAATTTGTAAGGTTGTATTTTTTTTCATGTAAATTAGTATGAGTTAGATGAGCCATTTCTTACTATTTCTCGATCTACTACTTTCGTTTTCCTGTTTTTTGATACTTTTAAATGTTTGATTCTGGCAAAAAACCGGTTCTAGTATATTTTAATTTTCGCTAAATAGTCCATTTATCATACCGGCTACCACTGTGAAAACTAATTCTTAAACGTTTTCACCTCCTTTTTTCGCTACATAAATAATGCCTATGTTTTTTTTTGTTTTTTTTAATAATTGGGCTCGTCAACCAAGGACCTTCACCCAGAAACAATTAAAGGAAAACAAAAGTTATATAGTGAGACGATCAGCTATCGTTAATAAGAAAGAAACAATGGAGGGGATCATAAGTGTAGAAGGAAAAGACAGGATATAACGAGCACAAAAAAGAGCAGGAAGCCCCAGCCCAAGCAAGTGGGAGTACAGAGTCGAACGCCTACCGAAAGAAATGAACACTTAATAAACATGTGATCGGCGTCAAAAACAACCGCATCATTTGAATGGAAAGGACAATATGGGCCAAGAGGCTAATGAGAAGCGAAAGCGTGAGGAAGGCAGCAAGGAATGGTTAAAGCGCAAACGCACAATGGAGACAACAACAGAACGAGGAAGTGAAGGAAACAGAAGGAACCAAGGATTTGAAGAAAGATTAGGCTGAACGGACAGATAAAAAGAGCGACAATTAGAAAAGAAGAAAGGCTACATATCCGACCAAAATCTGAGATGGAAATATTTACACAAAGTCATGAGATTAGTGGATGGGATTTTTTTGAAGAAGAATGTAGAAGAAGCAGCATCCCTAGCCAAAGAATCAGCCATCTCATTACCTGAGATGACAGAATGGCCAGGCACTTCATTAATTACTGCATTTTTGCATGATTCATTTGTAATAATTTTTCAACTTTAGAGTTAACTCGTTTTATTGTTTTTTTTTAGTTCTTCTTCTTCCGTTCTTATCATTTCATACGGTTGTTGCGACTGATTGTTTTTTATTCTTTTTTTTCGAATACCATGTATTGCGGCTGCGGCCAGAGGCAGCTGGAAGTACTTATTGCATATTAGAGTTGATCATATTTATGCTTCGGAGAAAATGAAGGACTGCTTCTACTGCAGTCAGATCATCGGATAAACCTTTTTGCGATTTATTCCGTCATGCAGATTTTTTAAAGGTACGTGCAGACTACTCACTTTATTTTTACGTTTAATAAATTCACTTTTTATCATGGAAGAAATCCTGTTCAAGACATTTCAAAATAATTTCACTTACACTTATACTTCAAAACTTTATATAATAGTTTCATATGCCGGAAACTGTCGGTAGGATACCTACACTACGTTTCAAAACACCCCATACGCTATGTAGCGGCTCAATTACGCGCGCTCCCTGTAAAACTATTTATTTTTATTAACCCTTATGCGATAGGGTTTATAATTTTTTCGAAGATTACAGAGATGGTTCAAACTAATCGTAATTTATACAATTCTTTGATTGCGAAAAAATTAAAATTTATATCTGTTAAGATGAAAACAGAATTGTTCCATTTTGTTACGGAGAGGCGCAATGAGGAGATTATTTTTAAGAACGAGGATACGATTATTTCAAAAATATGACACCTGACTAGATTAAAGCTTAAACCTTGCAAGAACGGATCCCGAAGGTGGTAGGTTTTCTATAATAGGAGTAAATACCGCTAAACATATTGTCTATGTCTTTTATTTCAATTTAGTTCCCGCAGCTCTAAGGTATATATGTATATCGGTAGGTTTAAGAAATACCTTGTTTCATAAAGAAAATCAAACAGCGACCTCTTTAGAATTTCGAAAATATCTTAACGATACATAATAATTTCAATTTAATTTAAATTTTGTTTTAGTTTTAGGTGAAAAATAAGAAAATTATAAAATTGTATATCTCAAATGGTAGTTTAGAATTTAAATAGTAAATTACCAGAAAGAATAGTGAGATAGTATTTTTATTAAACCTTACTTCCTTTTTAATTCTGTTAATAATCCGATCCGAATTCTTTGTTCGCGAGCAAGTTGAAATATATATATTTCTCATTGAACTATTTTTAATTAAAATTGCAAATTAAAAATAAAAAATGGCAAAGATCGATGATAATTACGTTTAAAGTAGAATAAAAATGTAACATTAATAGTTTTACTAGAAAACTAAATATTAGTTATAATTAAATCCATAGTTAACATTTATATAAATCTTTTATAGTATAAATTAAGTTTCTCTGTTGTAAAAAAATTTTTCTTCGAGGTTTTGGTTTTTTGGAGGGTGATATGTCCCCTATTCCCCCTCCAACTCTCATGAATATACTCATATATTACCAAGATCTACAAACATATAAAACGCAATCAATAAATTATTAATGTGCCAACTAATTTCGGTAGCATAGAACGATAACTATGGTACTAATTTTAGTGCCTTGATTATGGTAATCGAAACTAGTAGACATACTTTATAATTCATTAATTATATGTTTCATATTCCTATGAATTTTATTAAATAAATAATATTGAAGTTCAGCATAATTAGATTAATATGGAACAACAGATAAATGAATTATTCGCTTACTGCTACGAAGAAGCGAGAGAGTAAGGAAGGTCGGCATATAAAAACAGAATAATTAAGCACTTTTTTAATTAGCTACTTTCATTCCAGATTATATCGCTGCTTATTACTCCGTCTTTGACGTTCTCAAAGTCGCTGCTACTTGACAATTTCTAGTATTGAAAGGAAAAAGTAAAGAACCGATTCTTTACGTCTGCGTAAAATTAATCACAGACAGTTTTAATAATGAAGATAAATTACTTGTTACAGCTGTATGTTTAATGCGGGAAGACTTTGTATTTTCGTTTGAATAAATACTGTTCGACCGACGCTTCAACGATTCATCACTTAACGAAGTAATTTAATGAAAGTATCCGTAACGAAAGGACGTTGTTCATCATCGTGTGGGACTTAATGACAATATCCAGTATTAAATAACCTGATTTAATAAAGTTTTCTTTTTATGTTCTCATTCATCATCGGGAAGATATCCAAATCGTTTTTCATTAATAATATTCCAAACTGGTATAGATTAAAGCTCTAATCAATCAACTAATGAACTTATGATTAAAGTTCGTTTCTACCAAATATGTTAACTGATTTATAATTGTTTATATAAATATATATCAACCCAAATCTTCGAACTTCGCGATGTCAATAACATCTGGACCTCTAGCAGATAGTTTTCTATGATTCCTATAGAGTAATTGACTTCAACTGGCTATATCACAATAATGCCGTCTTTTTTCACGGTAATTAAAAAATGTTCAGAACCGATAAACGCAATGTGGGTTTGCGAAGGAATTTCCATTGCGGCCCCCGTAACAAATTTTTGTAATGAAAAAAAGGTAAAATAATTTTCATTATCCCTACCGGCAGGTTCTGATTAAGTGTATGATAGTCCCGGGGTTACGGAAATATTAAGGGCCCTTTTCGGAAGCGACAAAATGATCAGTTTTATTTCTTTAATTTAATTTAATTATATTATTTTTAATTCACGAATTAACATATAATCATTAATGTAAACAAAACTAAATACCATATAAGTAGAATTTTCGATATAATTTTAAACAATGAAAATTTTTTTCTTGCTTTTTTTCTCTGCAAATTCTTATATAATATCGTTAAAATCTACTGAACTGAGAAAATCTGTTTCGATCGTTGATAATGCCGATAATCTATCATCTAGCATGGTTGATTTATAAATATTTTTTATTCTTTTTAATATCGAAAAAGATCTTTCCGCTACACAATTTGTAAGGGACCGCTCTTTCGGGCGCGATCGATCGGGCGCGAAAAAGCGGGCGCGACTCTATCGGGCGCAGACTCTATCGGGCGCAGCCTCTTTCGGGCACAGGCGAACTCAGACCTTTTTACAGACCACCTACGGTGATTTTCAGGTATCATCTGTTAGACATTATCATCTGTGTTAGTGAGAAACACGAGTTACCAAATACAGCTATCAGAAGTTCCGTTCAAAAAATACCGTTCTTCGTTAACGATTTAGTTTTTCCGCGCGTACAGCATGTTATATATGCATATATAATCACAAAACACATATTTTACATGATTTTATTTGGTTATTCGCTTTTTTTAAATATTTTATATATTTTTTTTTTTGAAATAACGACTTCAGCGTGAAATACTCATGAACAGACTTTCGCGATGTAAATTTAAGAGTTCTGTTAGCAATAGTGATACGAAACGGACGAAAATTATTAATATTAATAATCGGTCAAATGAATTGTCGGTTTTCTTCATTTTTTTTTTGCTAACATATAGTCAACCGTATTTAAAAAATTACAAACTATCAACTCTACGCCTTTTAAAGTGTAACATAACTGGATTGAATTTTGCTTCTGATACATATTCCTTATATTATCTTTTTCTTTTATTCGTGTCTAGCAAGTTTATTTGAGGATACGTTTATTAAAGTTTTTTCTGTTATTTACGATTTTAATTATATATTTAATTCATTGACAAATTAACCCTGATTTCAAAAAAATATCGAAAAAGACAAACAAAGGCGTAAAAATTTTTAAACATAAACACATTTATGTTAATACTGGGCGAGAAATATATACGATATTTCGATTTAAAAATTAAATATCTTTGTTTTGAATTTAATATTATGTAAATGTAAATTATGGTAATCTTTAAATTAACTCACAGAATGTTCAGTACATGAAACATCCTACCCGGCTAACGTCTTTTTTTTTTTTCTTTAGAAAAATTTTAAATCTTCAAAACACTGGACTAATATTATTTTCGTACAAATTTTCATAAAGCCAATAAGGAAGAAGCTTTCAAACCTTGAATTTGTTTAAATATTCCCGATAAATGCACTGCGGGAAATTCTATTTTAAAAATAATGGATAATTTTCTTCTGTATATAAATAGGCAAAGACAAAACAGTTCAGTACCTTCTTCTCCACTTTTTATTAACCGATTTTCTTGCTTTTTTTTCTGTTTAGTAACTATTGATGATCTTTAGAGCTATCAGTACACAAAATTTTGGAAACAGTTATCCTTTTTGTTTCGTATTTAAATAAAAAAGTAATACAAAAAGTGAAGAAGGAAATCGCTGCAACCAGTAAATCTGTTCTTATTGAAATGTTTTAATTTTTCTTAATAATCATCATTATTGGCTTTTTTAAAGTGTACTAAATCTTAAGGTGTCATTTAATTTTTGTATTGAAAGTACATATAAAAGTATATGTTCTCAGATATATAATGAACGAATGTATAAGTGGGAAAAAAATTTTGGAAATATACAAATTCATATATATTTTTCTAAAATTTTTAATGATAATTATGGTCG
Organism: Icerya purchasi; assembly: GCA_039619475.1. NCBI lineage: Eukaryota > Metazoa > Arthropoda > Insecta > Hemiptera > Monophlebidae > Icerya > Icerya purchasi. The sequence goes on along the minus strand of CM077115.1, from coordinate 289,360,507 downwards.
AATTTGGACCACTGGGGGAACGCTAGTATTTATAAACATGTGACTGAAGTGGCAAACTGTAAATATATGAAATACATCTACATTGCAAAATGATTTAATTAACCCAGAATAACACGCCTACTGAATAGCATGGACTCATCAAATTAAATGACGAATTAAAGTCACAGTTTTTATAATCTTTTCGTATTTACCTGAAATTGCGTACAAGCCAGAATATATAAATTGACATATTCCCCGTTATTAATGTGGTGAACATTAACGTCCCAAGTCCAAGTAAAAGCAGTCAGTGAAAATTTTTATAAAGTTTTTAGAATATTTATTAATTAATAAACTGGCGTACCTTGGCGGATAGTTTTCACAAAATTAAAAATGCAGTATCGCAATTTTTTTTTTTATTTTCCAGCTACTACGTCTTAATTAGTAACCTACATGTTTATGCCGGGTGTAGGAGTAATCACACTTTTTTATAATCTTTTTATACCTACCTGGAGAGTCATTTCGTTTCGGCCACAACACGATTCGCCTCGTTACATTTCGACTTCGTCTTTTTTCCAAGTAGACCTAGTTTAGCCTTAGTGAGTTTTTAATTTTTTTTTCTTCTATAATTATCATATTTAAGGCGTAATGAATCAAAAAAACACCCGTGAAATTAGTAATTAATTTGTTTAGAAAATAAACCATCTGTTTTCAATGCTTCTTTTGCGTTCGTATATCACAAAAAGAATTATTTTCGGTTATAAAGAATTGAAGTTCTGATTATGTATTCGTTTAGCGGGTTATTTCAATAAAAAATTTCAGAAAGAATTAGTAGATCATAGGAATAATTTCCCTCTGTGATAGATTTTCTGCTTTCAAAGGAAATCCATGTGCTTTATAATAAATTTTTACATTCGCAAAAAAATAAAATTAAATTAACTTTAATGATTATGAAAAACTACTAAAAAAAAATCGTTTATTATTTTTAAGAAATTATTCTTCTATTTTTATGTTTATTTTTAACGGAACACCATTCGTTTGAGCCAAATCGTCTGGCCCTGTTTTTAATTTAGTATTATGTAAATTGAAATTACGATAATTCATACTTATCATATTAAATCCTTGGCGGTTGACACATTATGTTCAACTACTTTGCTGTATTTGCGATAAAATTATATTATATATTTTTTTTCATTTATTTATTTTTTTTTTTTCTAAAATCTAGTTACTTGCAAAATAAATATTTTAGAGCTAGATATTTAATTCTGCACGTTATGTAACACGGATTAATTACTTGGAATCATTTTTTCTTACTATTGTGAAATATGACCTACATAAACCAGAATTCATTTTTAAACCATGCAAAAACATCAATAAAACAGCTCATTTAGTAATAAAATTAACATAATTAAGTAACAAAAATTTTCCGATTTTTAAACAACTATTTGACATTCTTAAAAGTATATGTTTGTTTTATAACTGTTATATGTAATTATTTTAGAAAACAAGTAAATATTGATCGCCAGTGAGTATTCCAAAAAAATACAACAGCACTAATAACATATATGCGGAAAATAATTTTATGGGTATATTGTAAATTGCTCATGTTTCTCAAACGGGCGTCGATTTTTTTTTGTCGGTTCGGTTCTCACCATGGGGGATTTCCTGCGAGTGATTGAAAAGAGGTAATGAATAGGACCTCGAATATTTTACAATATGCGAATCTGTAGGACTAAAGGAAGAACAAAAAGTGATAAAATCGTCATGGAAAAAATCGTATATTTTTCTTGGAATTGACTATAGGTTTATTGTAAAGCAGTTATTATTTCGGCGGAGAAGAATTACTAGAATATTGTTCGAATAGACTATTCTTAATAATGACCGTAGTACGGAGAATTAACGAATGAAACTGTTTTCTGTAAATAAGTGTAGTGCTTTAGTTTGTTCATTTGACCAAATCCTGAATAGCTTCATAAGAGGTGAAATTTATTTACCTGCATTGTTCATAACCCGTACGATTGGCTATTCGATTTTTAATTTCTAAGAAAATGGTTAATTTTCTTAACAGAAGAACATAACAAAATGTACAATGAATGCGTGTAAAACTTGCCATTGTTGTTATTTTTACTTTCCTGTTCCGAAAAAAAGAATGCCGCAAAGGATGTTGACACATAATGGTTTTTTTCATTCGTCTATGAACGTGATATAATATCAACAAAATGAAGAAAACATAGTCTTATTGATAAAAGTAACCGAGCAAAAAAAAGAAGTATGTCGATTGCGACATACGTTTGTTGAAAGTCGCAACAAATTATAATCAGCTTCAGCTCGAAGATTATCTTCGTGGTGTAGCACAATGTAATTAGTTAACTTTAATATTTGCATGTATTATAGGTATTATTATTATTACTTATATGTAAGATTTCGAAATTGTTTATTTCTATATTTGTAATTAATGCTATTATTATTATATTATAATTGCAAACTCTTATTTTGTTGGGAAAACGTGAAAGAGGAAAAACATAATTTCTAATTCGACTAGCTGTATGGTCTGGTACCATTTCGCCTAATTCCCATTTCGCCTAAATTTAGGGTCGGGTTACTCAGGTAATAAAAAAAAGGTCAGACAAACATACGAATGATTTCGTGTTGGCAACAGCGCGTCATCATTATCGAATTTTAAGCAGACTAAACGCATCATTTTTTTTTCTATTTGATTCCACTGTTAAGGTTTTTTTTTCTTTCCGAAATACAACAAAAAGGTTTATATGAAAATCAGAAGTGAAAAAATACCGCTAAAAATGTTTGATGTAAATATACGCGAAACGACCACTCCGATTAATATTTGCGAGTTATTTTATTGGATGTCCAGTGCTGTATAAATCCCACCCGCCTTATCAGTCAGTATATAAAAGCCTTATTGATATTTAGTGTGACAAGAACATTAAGGTTCGGAGTTGCAGAAAAAATAATAAAAAAGCTAAATTATAATTAGGTGTAGTTTCGAAGTGGTCGCGTTTATGTAAGAAAAAAGGAATAAGAATCGAATAGAATTAACAATAATGACATGATGTCGAATGATTATTACTAGAGATGCACCGAATATTCGGTTACTATCCGGTATTCGGCTTATCCGGCCCTTTTTTACTATCCGGCCGGATACCGGATAGTAAACTTGGTAGATTTTATAAATGTAATCTAAATAAAGACACAGTTGTAATTGAAGCTTTTTATTATTTTAAACAACTTTAACTTTTTATAACAAATCAATTATTTAAAGTAACTTGGTGATAATACTGATAGTTAAAAAATTTACTTATTTGTAACTAGTGATAGTAATATTAATTAATTTAAAATTGGAAATCCACCGAAGGTAAATTATGATGTATAAAAACAAGATTTTCAGCATTTTTAGGAAGCAAACGATTCCTCTTGTTTTCATATATAAGCCCAGCCTCTGAAAACGGTCTCTCACTGTACACACTGCTACATGGGGAAGAGAGATAAATTTGGACAAATTTAACCAAAATCGGAAATTGTTTGGCGTTTGCTGCCCACCATGCGTAAGAGTCACTTTGTCGATCAAGACGAACCATTTTTAAGTAAAAGTCAAGTTCATTGGCTATAGCACTATTATCAGAGTCTTCAGTTTGATTGTTATCTTTGGCAACTTCATTAAAACAGTCCCAAAATGAATCATGAACACTCATGCCACTGTCTACTCTTTTCTTCAATGGAGGTGAATCGCCTCCACTGCTGGATGCATCCTCTTCACTGCAACTCAGTTTTAGACCCTCCAATAAGAGGCTTTGGCGAGCCTTTTCTGCTTGTATTACCCCAAAAAAGTTGGTCTTGAACCTGGGATCCAATAATGTAGCCAGGAAATACTTTGGATTTTCATCAACATGTTCGAAGCGTTGTTGCAATTGAGTTTTCAGGGACGTTAGAAATTGCAATAAGTTAGGGACTTTGCGTGAAGTTTCTTCCTTTTGAATGTACCTCATCAAAACCGCTACATGCGGTATAACTTCTGAAATGCACGACAAACCTGAGCTCGTGATCTTCGTTATTTCCTCGAATGGTTTGAGGAGAATGATGCATTGCTCCATTAAACTCCATTGCTGAGGAGTCAAGTTGCTGAGTTTATTGTGGTCGGCTATATACAGAGAAACAGCGCGTCTCTGTTCTAGCAGCCGCTCTTGTAAATAATACGTCGAGTTCCAACGTGTACTGATATCTTGTACCAACTGATGTTCCGGTAACTTTAACTCGTTTTGAATTGCCTTCAGTTTCTATTGTGCTAATCCCGAATGATTAAAATGAGTTACGATGCGTCTTGCGGCATTCAGCATCTCTACTAAATCAGGTTGAGTTTTAAGTGATTCAGTAATGACCCGCTGGAGAGAGTGAATAAAACACCTAGCTGAATCGTATTCAGCCACTTGAACTCCTTTTACCATATTAGCCCCACTATCATGTACAATAATATGTATTTTATTTAATGGAATATTCCACCGTGCAGCAATAATGTTAAGCTCGTTTGCTATGTTATCTCCGGTGTGAGACCCTGAAAAGGGCTTCATTGCCAAAACGCCATGTTGCAGTTTGAAATCTGGAGATATCCAATGGGCAGTGAAGCTCAGAAAACTTTCATTATTGTGGTCACAAGTCCATATATCTGACGTAATGGAAACAGCTGCAGCGTTTAAAATTTTTTCCATAATTTTCTTGGTAATTCGGTCGTATATGTCCGGTATTATTTTTTCAGTCATATAAGTGCGACTGGGCAACTTGTACCTCGGCACCGCTTTTTGCATGAGTCTATTAAATCCAACTCGGTCAACAATGGATAGTGGTTCGTTATCCAACGCGATCATTTCGCCAATCAAATAGTGAAATTCCTGCGATTTCGAATCATTTATCCCCCAATATTGTTTTCGCTCAACAGTTTCAGCTAAAGTCATTTGCTTTTGCAAGGATGGTTGAGAGGCCGCGGTACAAGTACTTGCAGTTGAGCTCGTAGAAATAGCAGGTCCAACATATGAGGACGAACCACCATAAATTTCGCTAAACTCATCAGGATGCTTGGCTTTCAAGTGGTTTTTCATGCACGAGGTTCCAGCTTTCTTTCCCTCTCCGCCACGTGAAACTTTTAGTTTGCAGATTAAACAAATAGCGTATTTAGCTTCTTCTTTGTCTATCTTAAAATAATTCCAAAGCGAAGACCTTCTTGTTGCCATTTTTTATAAACACACTAATGACACAGTAGGTAAATGTTAATTAATACACAACCACTAAGTATCACACGATAACACCACTAACTTATTTTATTATCTAAAAATACGCGAGCGTACAAACGAAATTGTTTCGTGCTGACTGACACGATAAAACTGTCTCTATTACCAGTGGCGTAGCGTGGGTTTCAGCTTAGAAGAGTCATAAATGTAAGAAAAATATAATTGAATTAATGAAACAAATATCTCTACGTACCAAACACGGATAATCGCTAATTCAAGTTGATTGTATTACAAACTGTTTTAAACTAAATAACTTTGAATTTAAAAAAGCTATTCGAAATAAACGTGGAAGCTATTAACAGAGATGAACCCAAAACAAAGTGTATTGCTTTCACTTAAGAACAAAAACAAAAACAAAAAAAAAAAAACTAAAAAACAGGTAGGCAACCATTTAACCGACCGATGCGATGTGATATTAAATTACCGACAAAAAAACAATAAGATTTTTACACATACTGCATAACAGCATTTTAATTTATCCTAGAACAAAAACGAAACATCGAAGACAGACTTTAAAAGAAGATGAGTTTTTTTTGTTTTCATTTTAGCGTAAAAAAAAAGAGCTGCCAAGCATCACCTTCTTTCTGCTGACTATTCTATACTGTTGTATCCATATAGGCGACGCAGATAAATGAATTGGTCTTTTTTTTTTCAAATCGGTGCATATGAATTCTATATTTCGAATTATTGGTTGTACAAAATAAATTTTTATTCGCCGATATTGCAGTTTGCCGTCGAACTGAATCAACTTAACTTTTTTAAAGTTTTCAGCTTAAATAAATCAAAATTCATTTCCATTTCGAATTGCCTATTCATATTTGTATTTTTATTATACATCAATGTTATGAAAAAGATTTTCATATTTGTTGTCATATATTTTTACAAAATATTGCGCGGGCGGCGTGGCGGTACGCGACACGCACCTACGAAACTCAAAATGTAGGTATCACACCACCAGCCGAATATTCGGCGGCCGGATACCGAATATTCGGCTGGTGGTTAGGCCGAATATCCGGTATCCGGTATCCGGTCAAACAACTATTCGTTGCATCATTAATTATTACAGCGGTAATTTTATTATTGATTATTAAAATTACAATTATAAGTACATACAAAAAGTAAATGTTAAAATTAGGAAAACAGTGTTTCTCTTTTTTTTAACAAAAGTTCCTGAACCTAATTTCATTTTTCTTTAATTCAAAAAAAGTGAATTTGCAAATCGAAAGAATTTAAAAATTAAATACTGCTTCGGATTTGAATAAATAATCAACAGTAACGTATACGATTACAAGAGATTTTTCAAAATTTGGATATTAGGACGAGAAAAATTACTAAATTTACTATTAAACTCTGTGTACAGCAGAAAAAGAAGAGTAAGCAAGGAATAAACAAGGTGAAGACCCTGTTATATGGGGTCAGTTCATGGCTTTTATGGGATTAATAAATGAGCATAGATTTAAAAGCACCATATCAAAAAAATGTATATTTTAAATATTCTTATATCTATCCCTCGAGTATATTTGTTATATTTGATAATCTTTAACAATAGATTTTTAGTTGTAGAAAGCAGTGAAAATAAGGACAATCGATTAAAAAATGGCGAAAGATTGGTAGTAATAAGGGGTTATTACATTTTTAGATGTGTCGCACAGTATAAAAAAAATTTTAGAAGATACAGTCATGATTTTTTTCCCCATTCTACAAGATGAAACGGTAAAACTTGGCTTATGTTGTTAAAAATACTTCTAAAATTGAATTTTAAGGTATAAATAACTTCTCCAGAAGCCTAAATGGTTGCTCTTTTCCTCTTCAAATTAGTCACGTTTATTATAATGACGATGTTTTTCAAGTAATTTCAATAATTGGAATGAAAAAAATAAATAAAACGCAAAAAATGTTGTTATTAGAGTTCCTGACAAAGTAAAAAAAATTTTTTTTTTTTCAATTTTTTGGGCATGTCAACAGTAGAACTTACCCAACGCAGAGAGAACTGTACATTATATAAGGAAAAGATTAAAAATTGAAGAGATAAAGAAAGCTAACAAAGGAACTATATTGAGAGAGGAGAAAGCAAGAATGGCTTTGGCACTGTAAGGAGTGGGGAAGCCAAAGCGCAGAAGATTGGAATAAAGGGGCACTGTCCTCCTTACTCTTGTTTCTTCTATTTCCCCAGTGTCCAATCGAATTAGATTATAATATTTTTCTTCTTTCTTTTATAATCTGTTAAGTCTGCCAGATTTTTTGGCAAATCCAAAAAAAGGCAAAGAAAAAAACCTTCTATCTTACTATTTAAAATGCTTCATTCAATAAATTGCCAAAAGATTACGATTTAACATTACAAAAAGGAAAAAGAAAGAGAATATAAAAAGACGCTATTCAATTAACCAAATATTTTATCATACATTTTTGACGTACAAAATAAAAATTTATAGCAATTAAGCGAAAATAATTTTTTAATGGATGATAATTTTTTTTATTCTCTGTTGTCAAAATCTAATTGAATACCATTTCATTTAAAGCGTAATTTGCAATAAATATTTCAATATACAAATATTAGATATATATATATATATATTATTTACCTGCTCGATTTGTTTTTATAAATGATATACCCATTGATATATTAGCCTGACTCTAAATTTTTGGTTTATTCACAAGCGAAAATTTAAATATTCAAGATAGAAGAATAGTTTCCTTCAGAACGTTGATACACATAACACTCAACCCAGAACAAATTGTGACCTCATAGCGTAAAACAGTCAGTATGCGGTGATTTTCCGCATATTCAGATGGATTTGGCATTTCTTACGACCTCTAAAAATATTAAAATTTTGGTAATAATCATTCAATTTCTCGGAAGGTCTCGGCAGCGGGCAAACGCGCCATTGTTTGTCAAAGACGCATTCTCGGTTAAAAAATCGAAGGATCTGACCGCTACGCAGGGGTAGCGAACTAGTTTCGTTGTGCGTGGCCGAGAAGCGGAAATAGAGCACTTCCTGACAGAATAGGCGTTTGAAATGCATACCGAGCTACGTTGAGCCGGAAGAAGTTATTTTGATTAAAAGCCTAGAAAAGGCAAAAAGGCAAGGTGAACTAAATGGAGCTTTATTTATGTTTTCCTAATTTTAACATTTACTTTTTGTATGTACTTATAATTGTAATTTTAATAATCAATAATAAAATTACCGCTGTAATAATCATTCGACGTCATATCATTATTGTTAATTCTATTCGATTCTTATTCCTTTTTTCTTACATAAACGCGACCACTTCGAAACTACACCTAATTATAATTTAGCTTTTTTATTATTTTTTCTGCAACTCCGAACCTTAATGTTCTTGTCACACTAAATATCAATAAGGCTTTTATATACTGACTGATAAGGCGGGTGGGATTTATACAGCACTGGACATCCAATAAAATAACTCGCAAATATTAATCGGAGTGGTCGTTTCGCGTATATTTACATCAAACATTTTTAGCGGTATTTTTTCACTTCTGATTTTCATATAAACCTTTTTGTTGTATTTCGGAAAGAAAAAAAAACCTTAACAGTGGAATCAAATAGAAAAAAAAATGATGCGTTTAGTCTGCTTAAAATTCGATAATGATGACGCGCTGTTGCCAACACGAAATCATTCGTATGTTTGTCTGACCTTTTTTTTATTACCTGAGTAACCCGACCCTAAATTTAGGCGAAATGGGAATTCACCAGCTGTATGAACACTGGTTGTACCTTGTATATATATATATATATGGTTTGAGAAATTATCATTCCTGTGGAAAGGGGGGATAATTTTTTTGCGACAGTTTTATCGCAATACATACTATAGGTTTCAAATTGTTGGTAACTTAAATATTGTTTATGCGTGTTACAAAAAATACCTATTTATTAAATAAAACTGTATCCATTTCATTTAAGAAAGATTGATTCCTTATCGAAGAATAATGAGGATATTGTTCCAATTTTTGTGTTTTTTGAAAATTTCAGTTATTACTAAACGACCAAACATTGTAATTTGTGTAGTATGCTGTAAGCTAATTTAACAGGCTCAGCTTGATATTGGCACAGTTGTGTTTAAGCCGTATGTGAAAAAAGGAAACAAAAAAAACGACGGACTGGAATATTATTTTTCTTATAAATATGTTCAAAATTTATCCTCTTCTCTCTTTCATGTTTACTTCATGCGACATTTTATGTTTTGGTTTACTACAAAACATACACGCAGGAGCAAGTTCATTTTTTCATAAATATTAAACATTTTTTTCTTTCTGTGCGTTTTACTTTTAGGCCAAATGAGGTTAAATCTGAAAAAGCAACCTAAAGGAATCGAACAAAAATAAAAACAAACATACTAAGGCTAACTGACAAATCATCTTGAATAAATTAATGAAATAACTATATAAAAACAAATGGACGATCGTGCTCATTTTAACAATTACTCATTTACTGTTTGATCATATTTTGCCTCGACGGGACTTTTCTGTTCAGCAAATACAAAAAGAAAACAAGCAAGCGCACGGATAATTTAGTATTTGCAACAACATATCATAAGTATCGAAATGCAAACCGGGTAAAGGACCTTGATTGACGTGCCCAAATAAATAAATAAGACTGAGGTCGAAAAAGGTAATTCTCATTTATGTTTTGCGGTCATTACCAATAAGCAGATATAGAGAACTAAATATAGCTTCTTTCATATTATTCACTACCGTCACCAAAGAACTTTTTTTTTTTTTTGAAATAAAACCAAAAAACCTTTAGTAAAAAAAGCCGATATGATGAGAAACAGAAGTAAAATAAGTTACTATTATACATATTTAATGTAAATTGATAGAACGATGATTTAAATAACGAGTGCGTGCAAATTATTCCTTTTACAGCTTTATGTTAATCAAATCCAACCCAGCTGAACTGACAATATTTAGAAAGTATTATTGCAATTTAGTGTGATAAGTTAGTAAAAAAACGAAATTCTAGAAAAATTTCTCAACTTACTTCTTCACTTTTTCTTTTTCCCTACAAAACACGCATCAAGTATTGTCTAGTCGATTTTTCTAATTATTATAATTTTTTTATGAGCCGCTCGCTTCATTATTAAACAAAACAAGAAAAACTTCTTCCTTATTGGCTTTATTAAAATTTTTACGAAAATAATATTAGTCCAGTGTTTTGAAGATTTAAAATTCTTCTAAAGAAAAAAAAAAAGACGTTAGCCGGGTAGGATGTTTCATGTACTGAACATTCTGTGAGTTAATTTAAAGATTACCATAATTTACATTAGATAATATTAAATTCAAAACAAAGATATTTAATTTTTAAATCGAAATATCGTATATATTTCTCGCCCAGAATTAACATAAATGTGTTTATGTTTAAAAATTTTTACGCCTTTGTTTGTCTTTTTCGATATTTTTTTGAAATCAGGGTTGATTTGTCAATGAATTAAATATATAATTAAAATCGTAAATAACAGAAAAAACTTTAATAAACGTATCCTCAAATAAACTTGCTAGATACGAATAAAAGAAAAAGATAATATAAGGAATATGTATCAGAAGCAAAATTCAATCCAGTTATGTTACACTTTAAAAGGCGTAGAGTTGATAGTTTGTAATTTTTTAAATACGGTTGACTATATGTTAGCAAAAAAAAAAATGAAGAAAACCGACAATTCATTTGACCGATTATTAATATTAATAATCTTCGTCCGTTTCGTATCACTATTGCTAACAGAACTCTTAAATTTACATCGCGAAAGTCTGTTCATGAGTATTTCACGCTGAAGTCGTTATTTCAAAAAAAAAAAAAATATGAAATATTTAAAAAAAGCGAATAACCAAATGAAATCATTTAAAATATGTGTTTTGTGATTATATATGCATATATAACATGCTGTACGCGCGGAAAAACTAAATCGTTAACGAAGAACGGTATTTTTTGAACGGAACTTCTGATAGCTGTATTTGGTAACTCGTGTTTCTCACTAACACAGATGATAATGTCTAACGGATGATACCTGAAAATCACCGTAGGTGGTCTGTAAAAAGGTCTGAGTTCGCCTGCGCCCGAAAGAGGCTGCGCCCGAAAGAGGGTGACCCCAATTTGTAATCGATCTAGTTACAAATATTCTATATGCAATATAAATTTTTGGAAAAACATCTATTATTGCACGTTTAACCATCCATGTCGAAGGTGGGAGCCTCTTGGGGGGGGCCCTTTATAAGGCAGAGCCCGGGGCTGCAGCCCCTTTAGCCGCCCCTAAGTTCAGGCCTGCTTAGCGTAAGAATGAACATAGTCTTAATACTTCAATTATAAGTTGTTTTATTTAATAATATTACAAAAGCGAGAAAATTTAATATTGAAATTACATAAATAAAAACCTGTAAGCAACTTTATTGTAAGTATATATATAAGGACAAAATAAAGCCGATTTTGCTACACAGCATACTCTGAATATTTGTGACTTCCAATTTTAACTTTTGCATAAAATTTTGAACGTGTCTGTTTGACTGAGCAATACTGGAATTCAGTACTTTTCAAATTACCAGTAATTATTTTAAAAATTCTCAACTTACACATTCTATTAATGTGATAATAAAATATTTAATAGACAATGTCAACTTTTTCTCGCAACAGATACAAAAAAAATTATTAAAATTTTCATATACTTTTTTTAGAGTGTTTCATTTTACCCGCTGAAAAAATTTAATTTTTTTTTAACCCCCCCTTTGGGCATGTCAACAAAGGATCTTCGCCCAGAAACGACATGAGGGAGAAGGATCAGTTAAATGTAGATTCGGTCAGCTATCGATAAAACAAAAGAACTGAGGATAGGAATAACGGAGATCGACGGAAACGGTAAGATATACGAAGCACACTAAGGAATAAGTAGTTTGAGTGATATCAGATTGGAGTACAAAGAAGTGCGTTCGTTTACGAGGTATGGTCATTCAAAGAAGATATGGTCAGGATCACAGACGGCTTCGTCGTGAAAGTGCGAGAAGAAAATGAATACGTGAAGAAGGAAGAAGAGTATGATTGAGACGTAAACGGATAATAGGGACACAATAACGGAGCGGCGAAGCGAAGGAAAATCGGAAAGCCAAGGCCGCGTGGGAAGATTAGGTTTTTTTTTTTTCCTGGTGGCGCCCATGCACCATTTTTAATTACAATGGTTATTACAGCACATGGACCAGGGTAAAAGGGCTATTTCATAATTTAGTTATTAAGTTGTTGGTCCTAAGAAAAGCGAGTAGCATTTGTATGCATGCTGGGTCATTTGACAGTATAGTCGACAGAGGAATACCGGCAAAAGCGGAGCGGTCGAACGCCGTACATTGTAGCAGTAGGTGTTCTACCGAAGGGTAAGAAGGGCCGGAACAGAAAGGGCACGTGGGTGGGAGAAGGGTACCCTCAAGTATATAATTGTGTGAGACCGCCGTATGGCCAACTGGCAACCGATTTAACACAGCATATTCTCGACGCGTAAGGTAAAGAGAAGGGAACTATGGATCAGCCGTAAATTTTATGTTCTTCATAAAAGATCGATCCCTTTGCCACTGGCTGATCCACTCAGCCATCATACGTTCATGGAAATAAATCTTCACTTTGCAGATTGGTGGCGCTGCAAACGGCATTGGTGCGAGCAGAGCTGATTTGGACGCCATGTCAACTCGTTCGTTGCCTTGAATTCCTATATGACTCGGCACCCACAAGAGCGTTACCTGATTTCTTGCTTGATGGAGCAGCTTCAACGTGTAATTGACTTTCAGGGCTAAGCTATCCGTGTTGTTCTGTTAGGAGATCGATTTTAGAGAAGCCGAAGAGTCAGTCATTAAAAGTATGCTTCTATCTATACATCCTGACTCCAAACAAGTTACGAGGCTACTGTATATGGCGTACAATTCTGCTTCCTGTACCGATTAGGTTTAATGGAAAAATAAAAGGAAGGTTGATTAGAAAAGGAAGAAACGTAAAAATCTGACCAAAATCTAACATGAAACTTTTTACACAATAAAATCTCCCCCGGCGGGGGGGGGGGGTCCAAATTAAAAGAAAAACAGCGCACGTAATGAATAGGTGCTCGCTTATTTTAAATTTATTTTTACGTACATTTTTATTTGCCATTCATAATAAAAGAAACCCCATCAAGTTTACACGCTCTCTCTTTTTACGAACGAAATTAACTTTGAGTAGTTTTTATAAACTGGTTAAAAAGAAAGAATGCTCATCTACATATAACCGGTACAAAAGTGCATTTAATATTCATCAAATAATTACTGAAGCTGATTTTTAAATTCTGCCTGTTTTAAATTTGTTTTCTGCTGGCTTAGATTTATTATTCATTTGGCCGCAATTGTTTCATTTTACTTTATTTTATTTTTTTGATTTCGCATATTCTTATTCTGTTTTTCTCGATGTATTTATATACATAGTTTTTTAATGATTTCTTCCGTCGAACGCGTTACTATTGCTTGAACGTTTAAAGGCGCACTATTGTCTGCTTATATTATCTTTTTAATTAGTTCGTTTCTGTCTGCGATAAATTGCACACACCTGAATGTGAAGTTCTTAATACGAGCTTCTTCATCGCATACGTCGCATAACTTATTATTCTCATTTTGGCTAAGTGAGCGAGTGTTAAATTATGCGCTCTTCTTAGGCGTATTCATGTTTCTATATAGTTCGCTGTGTAATATTGTGCTCCGTCAAACGGATGGCTTGGTCAGTAAGTTTTTTTTTTTATTTCGTGTTAATGTCCTCCTACTCTTCCTTCTTTCATGTATTGTTCATTCATCGTTTTGACTCTGAGTTGTTTTATTTTCGAATGATACTGCGCTAGCTTTTTATATATACTCGTTTCTATTCAATTTGTTATCAATTTCATTTCGCTTTATTGTCAAGTGAGCTGGTACCGAAAGCAGTATTATTTTCATAGACCAATTTTGAGTCATATATTTTATTCTTCTAACTCTCATCCCAACGTACCTTTATATTTACAAATGTGACTCCGCACCGGGAGTTGGTTATTATTGCCAAGTATCTCTGTTTTTTGTTTTTTATCTATTCCACTGCCTTATATATTGCATATATTCCTGTGGTGATGCATGATCTGGCGTATGGTATTTTGTAAATTCTCATATTCGTATCTTCATGGTACATGGCTGATTGATATAGTCCTTTTATAGTATCTGCAGATTCGTCGGTATTTATTTTCCTATACTATAGGAACTTCTGTTGTAATTATTTGTTGTAGTATTTTATTATTTATTTTTAATCCAAACCCTCCTTTTAGGGCTGCTTAGTTGTGTTGTAGCCTGGAATTGTTCGAAAATATTTTTCATAATACATTGGTATTTTATAGTTTTGTATTGGTTGAATGTGTTCTAATATTACATCGCTGGATAATAAAGGCGGCACATGATTTTGTTTAACCAATATTTTGTTTTTATCAATTTATTTAAATTTTTATTTGCAGGTTTATTCATTTTTAATAGAAATTCATTCATCAGGTATTTTTGCATACACCTATACTTTGTTCAACACTTTACTCTTGTATCATTAATCGGTGTGGATATCATTTATACAGAGTCGTAGCGTTTTATTTTGTTGTTTTTCTAACTTTTTCCTAGCTTTGTTTAGATTCATTTAGTTACTTACCGCCTTAATAATTAACCTTAACCAAGAAGAGGCTCGAATATGTATTCAACCAAAAACCAGTTCAAAAGTCAATAGTGCATTTGTAGTAATATATCAAGTATTTAATATATTCTCGACCATAAAGAGGTGATGAAAGCGAACTAATACCACATTCAACAGTCTTTATTTTTCACAATCTCAAAAAAAGATTGATTTTCAATACTTGTATTACCTATTCATTTCAATGAATACTTGCAACAGAAGGCTTGTGGATTATATTGATTTATTCTCAATTTACCTTTAAGGATGCAGATTTCAGAAAGTAAAGTAGGTATTATCGTCAGACAAAAATAGCTGCAAAAATGGGTATTTTTCGGCCTTTTTCCAGCTAATGTTTACATCTGGTATAGATGTAGTAAATATGCCGTAAATAAACGTTGTCTAACGATTTCTAAATGATAATGTAATATTTTTACTTCATAGGTTCCCAGCCCAATGAAAGGAAGGTTAAGGACATTGTTTAATAATACTAATGGAATTAGTCCTGGATTCATCTGTTTTACTATTAATTTTGTGTTGTAAAAAATTAATTTTTAGAGAACCGAAAGTGTTAATTATCCATACTTCCAATAAAATTATATTTTATTCTTAATCGATCAGTAAACTTTAATATAGTAGAACACATTGTTTTTCAAATTTAATAATTATCCAGAAATTATAAATAACAAAATTTTATTTACATAAATTCCAAAACAATAAGGTCGAATATTTAAGTGTTTAAAACTAAGGAAACTACGGTTTTTGTATATTATTATGAAAAATCATAACTGCGTGTATGTAATTGTTGGGTATAAAAAGCCTAGGCTATCAATTTAAGCGTACTTTATAAAAAATTAGAAATTTAAAAAATAGAACTGTTATAAACGACCTCTTACTTTTCCAATAAAATAATTTTCAATGGAAACTTCAATAAGAAGTTATATATGATACAAGTTATTTATGCATTCTGTTTTTTAATTAGTTAATAAAATAAAGTAATTTAATAATTCACATTATGTAAGATTTTATAATTGTTAACTTTTTTTTTTTTAAACTAAAGGTGTATAAAAGGGTTTCCATGCACCTTGTTTAACTACTGGTTCTTTTTTGTTCTTTTTTTTCTTTGGGCGCGTCAACTGCAGCACATGAAGCCTACTTAAGGGGATTAAACGCGATAGTGCAGACCGGTGTTCCGCATGAAAGCTAATACAGCTGCGACCGCGGACGGAGCATTTGATAGTATCGTAGAGCTAGAGGAGGTGGTAAAGTGAGTCGATCGTGGTACTGCAAAGGAGGACATTCGAGAAATAGGTGAAAGGTGGATGGGGCGTTCGGTTGATCACAAGAGGAGCAGACATTTGGGGGTAACTGGCTCGTGAATATGTAACTGTGAGAGAGGGTTGTATGTCTTATTCGGAGACGATTCAGGACAGAAAAATCTCTAAGGGAAACTCCGTCTGTGGGCCACCAAGGCTCTGTGGTTGTTTTTATGCTTCGGTTCCTGTTGCCATTCTTCTCCAGTTTGTTAATTAACTTTTATTTCATTCTAAATTCACACACATGCAACTTGCATGAGGTATATATACTGTTGGACATATAAAAATTGTACTTTAGGGACCGCCATAAATTAAGCGGCCTAATATGAGTGTAAATTTATTTTTAATTAAGTTAACTTATTGTTATAGGCGAGTAATCTTTACTAACAGAAGAATTGTGCCAACGGAAGATATAATCCTGAATGATGTTCCAGTTCCACAACACACAGATGTAAAATATCTTGGTATGTATCTCGACCAAAGATTAACATGGAAGAAACACATAACAGCAAAACGGATCGAACTAAATGCAAAACTGAAGAAAATGTACTGGCTATTAAACAGAAAATCAGAAATATCTCCTGAAAATAAACTATTAATATACGCTCAAATCCTAAAGCCAATTTGGCGGTACGGTTGCCCCTTATGGGGCTGCTCGAAAAAGAGCAATATAGCGATCATCCAACGGATACAGAATAAAATCCTTCGAATGATAGTCAATGCTCCGTGGTATATCACCAACTTAACACTACATGAAGATCTAAAAATCAAGACCGTGCTAGAAGTAATAACTAATGATGCAAAAAAGTATGCTAGCAGACTGGAGATACATCCAAATTACTTAGCGATCGTATTGTTGGATAATTCGATGGAAGTTCGGCGGCTTGACAGAGTCAAGCCGATGGACTTAGCCTAACAAAAAGGAAAAGTAATCTTCTGCACCTATCGCTGGATAGAGTGCTACTCAATGTTACGCTCTAATACTAAAATTGCCAGATAGCTGTTATCAGCTAGGAGCAATTTGGCAAAAAAAAAAAAAAAAAAAAAACTTATTGTTATGAAAATTTGTAGGTTTTTTCGAAAATATTTTAATACTTTAATATAATATGAAGAATGCATTTTTCGATTTAGTTGTGTCAAATCGAAAAGTATATTTAATCGTATCAAATATGAAAATGTTTTGAGATCTAAAGGTTGGACGCAAATGGAATCGAAAAGTACGTAATCATTGTCTCGTATGCGTAAAGATGCTTTCAATTTTAAAGGATTTAATACATTTCTAAATTTTGAACTAGTTTTTTTAAGAATACTTCTTTTACTCAATTTTGACTTGAATAAGCCAGTAATGTTTTGTTAGTTTTTATTTAGTAATTTTAAAATGTCATTTATAATTAATAATGAATCATATGACTCGTGACACATATATCGATATCGTAAAAGTTAGAAAGTGTGCACATATTCGGACTTGATAAGACATCTATGACCAAAGAAAATGTAAAAAGGCATATCTTGTTCATCTCAATAAATTTGAACCTGTTACTTGCGTGAACGTGCTCTTCGTGTTTCATTTTAATATTATTTTTTTGACCCTACACAATTAAATTTCTCCCTTCAATATTTTTCAAACCGGTTTTTGAGACATCCTCTTTATTAACTTGTCCATTTAACCTCATTTTTTTGTAAAATCCTTTTTAATATCAATAATTCGCAGTAGTAATTAATTCCAACATCTTCAGCCGTCCAGAATTAGTCGCCAGTAATTATTAAATTACAAAAAAAAAATATCGATATTCTAATAATAAAACTCATCTATTTGTGCACTTCTTTTGGCTAGCCCAACATCTATATTAATCTAATTTTTATTTTGCCATTTTTTGATATAAATTTTAATGAACACAATTCAGTTTAGTTAAGGTAGGGTTTTAATATATATATATATATATAAAAAAAAGACGTATAATTTATATTTTATTAGTTATTGCAGTTTGTCGTATTATGGTCGTTAGTTATTAGTGTATAAAAAAACAACGGTGCTGAATTTTAAAAAAATGTTACAGTGCTCATTTATTTTTTATTTTATTATTTTTTAAGTCTGAACATATTATACATTAATATTTTTTATTATTTCTCAGTTATTCGTGGTATTTTCATACGGTTTACAATTTTTGTTTTTCGTTTTTTTTCCCCATTTAACCTTTAATATCATTAATACTCATTTACAAACATTTGAAATAAACGGAAACTTTTTAATGCTTAATAAGCTCATTTTTAAGAGTCAATCTTTTTAAAATAAAATTTCGTTTACGGTATGCAATAGCAAATTTATGGATGGTGGGCGGAGCCTGATGAGCTTTAGCGGTAAAAGCTAATTTATGTTAAACCATCTTAATTTATAATTGTTTCCTTTGTTTTGTTTTGTCTGCTATTCCCTCTTGTATACTTTTTACGCTGCTTAGTTCTTCATACTAGAATTTTGCGATATAGACCGATATATGGGGTATAATATTTAGAAATAATGTTTTGTTTTTAATAACCTGGATTCACCTCTGGTTGTAAAACATTGATACATTTATATGTATACAGTACGCTATAATAAAGCAATTTTTTTTCCTAATAAGTTTATTTTTACGTATTCACCGTTTATAGTCATGTTAGAAGTAAAATTTTTATGTTCTTTTAGGTATCTTACTATCTTATATTGAAATTCTTTAAAAATTATTTCAAAATTGTTTAGAGAAAAACGAATAGTTTAACTGGCACCAATCGCGCCTACAGTAATAAATAGAGTGACCTTTCGGTCGGTAAATGAGCATTAGTCTCCAGAACCATAGTTACTAGTTAAATATTGATTACTCATTCTTCTTTGAACAAATCTCTAATTGACTAATATCGAAGATACGTGTAAGTTAAATTAAGCTGAAATACATGTAATGGAATAAAAATCTTAGCTTTAATTATAAGTCCTTTAAAAAATTATAGCCAATATTGGTAGAAACATAACTAATAGCCCGAACATAAACATTTTTAGAATTAATAGACAATTTTGTATGTTTTTTTACTATTTTTTTAAATAAACAAGATTAAAATTTATTTAACAGTATAATGGGGGAAAAAATGTATTACGTACTGCTAATTAGATTTCGTTTTACTAGAATTAAGAGTAATTCTCAAATTAACAAGTACAATTCACGATTTTCGATTATGAACATCATACAATTTACATCTAAAATAATAAAACTGAATGTTAGATTTCACTGAATCTTAAATTGTTCTTATAAAAACTGAGTTAAGTGTAGGGGACGAATTTACAAAAAACATAATTTTCTACTAAATTAGAACTTAAACCAATAAACAAAAATTTTAAACGTATCGCGAACTTTAAAAAAGATAATACTGAATTTTCACATTCAATTTCTACCAAATATGGTACTTTTAAATATTAGTTTACGACCAAATGTTACTGGACAGTGGAACGGCCTATAAATGTGTAGGTTAGCTGCGATTAACTAATAAAAAGTCGTGAGCTAAGAGCAAATGCTGATGGAAAGTCCAAGACAGACGATTCCAGTAGTAACAGAGAAATGAGACTCGAGGATGTAGAGAGGCAACCTGAGGAATTGCCTGCGAAAAGTCTACAAAAATCTTAGATCTGTCTCACCCTCAGCGAGTTTTAGGCTGCTGACAAATCCTCTATTCTGTTACGTTCTCCATAACAACCCGCTGCCTTGCGGGCAGGATTTTGATCCAAAGGCTAGGGTACACCCCGAAATAGTGGCTTTCCTCTCCTTCCTCTCTTCTTTGGAAATCACTCCACCCCTTTCTACTTGTCACTGGACAAATATTTTTGGGATGGATATAGCAATCCGGCTGTTGACTGCGCTTCAACTGACGGGTTCCCCCGTGCACTGTTATTTCTCCACAAATTATCTGAATCCTACATCCCTTTTCTTTCCTCACTCTATTTCTCTCCACTTTGCTTCAGATTACAAAAACCTATGGCAGTACAGCAAATGAAGAGAAATGGTATATCTGCGGGACGAACTTTAACTGGTTTGTCAGGCAGCGGACGATCTCCTGCGATAACGCAGAATGATTTGAGTCCTCGCGTGCCTATTAGGTACGGCACTCTCCAGGCGAGGACATATTTGCGGTCGGTTGATAAGATGTTTTCATTGCAGAAGATAAGCAAAAAATCGAAATTGAATTTCCCGGCATGGAATGTAAGAAAACTTCGAGGCAATTCAGAACGAAATATAACCTGCCAATTCTGTGATTTTACAACAACGCATCGCATTGGACTGGTCTCACACATGCGCTACAAATAAAGATCTTAGTGGAAAACTCATACTCGGACTCGAGTGAAATTAGATGATGATATATAACCTTTTTTTTTTTTTATAGATGTTAATTTGATTTCGTTAGATGCCACAAATAAAGGTAAAGAATTCCTAAATGCAACCAGTGCAGAGTCATGCGAGTTCTATATATCAAGAAATCCAACATACTGGCCAACATATCCTGATAAAATTCTAGATCACATTGACTGCTACATAACTCGCAGAGTAGCGGCTAATTACATTGAAGTTAAGAATTATTTAGAGCTTACTTCTGACCATATCCCACTGTCCCTTACACTTAGTGACGTGGTGATACAGAAGAGCAAACACGTCATAATCTTAACAACAATTTTACGAGGTGGGATCAGTTTCAATATAAACCTGAAAGTCCGACTAAAAACAACGGAGAACTGAAAATGTGAAGTCAGAAATTCATTCAAATAATTCATAAGACTGCTAAAACTTTTACAGCAGTTTTCAGTTCTACAACAGAGCTGAGCCGGTTAATTGTAGCAATCGATAGGATAAGTTCGAAGATGTCTTAAAGGACTTGAGCTCTAGTGCTAATAAAGATTATTCTATGTGGCGGGCAACTCAGTGCTTCAAATGACACATGCTGCACCACCACTTAAAAATGAAGATGAAAATGAATGCGCCGAAATAGAGAGAAAGCAGAACTGTTTGAAAAATATCTGGTAACAATAATTCAGCCAAATAAAAATAAATCATACGTAGATACAACTACAGTCCATCAACCGCAACAACTTATAAAGTTCATGTTTCCTACAGAGGTTTGCTGAAGTGATTGATAGAAGCGTAAGTCCTAAGAAAGCAGCAGGAATTGATGAAATTGCTCCTACAATATGTAAGTAGTTGTCACCGAAAGCAGTGCTGTTCATAAAATATCTGTTTAACAGTAGCCTACGTTTTTATTTCTGCAATATTTAAAACGGAACAAATTGTAATAGACAAGCTGCCAGAATTGGTAACGTCTTACAGGCCAATTTTGCTGCTACCATCACTCTGGATAAATGATATCAAAAGAGCTGCTCTTAGAGCGACCTAAATTACATGTATCGGATAAGTTTCCAGATCATCAATTTGGGTTTTGTAGTTACCATTGAACGATTGATCAGGTACATTGGGTAACGGGATACATTATTGCAAGCGTTCGAAGAAAAGCTGTACTGCGTCGCTGTATTCTTGGATGTTGTGCAGGCATTCGATCGAGTCTGGTATGAAAGCTTAATTTATACATTCAGCGCAATCTTACGCGAAAATTTCTGCCAACTTTTTCAGGCATACCTAAAAAACTGCACATTCCGTGTTCTGCATGAGGATGCAAAGTCCGCATTTCAGTCCATACAAGGTAGTATATCACAGGGCAGTATTTGTAGACACCAGTCTTGTATACTTTCTATACTTCTGATCTTTCTCTCTCAGACGACATATTTACAGCCATCTACGCTGATGATACTGTCATCATTGTAACAGGTCAAACACAAGCCGCTTCGACAATGGTTTTTCAACGTCATCTTAACCGAGTAGTACGGTGGGTGCGGGGTTGAAAGGTAAAGCTCAATGAGCAGAAATCAGTAGACGTTACATATACACTTCATCCAGTCGACTTACAGTACTAGATTAGTATTAACGGCATCCAAATACTTCTGTCGAGGTCAGCGAAGTATATTGGATTGAATCTGGATTCGCAATTCACGTAGAAGACTCATATCGGACACAAAAAGCTACAACTAAAGCGCGAGCTTAATCAGATATACTGGCTAATTGAAAGAAGACACCACACTTAGTTTATGTAATGACAAGCGATCCTGTGCCCAATCTGGTCATATGGAGTCCAGTTTCGGGGATATTGATCGAATAGAAATATCATCCAACGTCTACAAAATATTATTCTTCGTGCGAAAACAAACGGTTGTTGTTTTCAGCGCGAATATCCATCATGATCTCGACGTAAAGTTGATTGCCGACGTCATTCGTGACTTTAGCATCCAACACGAAGGGCGGCTACATGGTCTCATAAATATAGGGACTGTTCAACTACTCAACATGAACAATGATATTAGCGCCTTAATGTACATATCCTCTCGACTTTTTAATTATATAATTATTTGTAAAACATTTTCTTTTAATTAATAGTAATATTTTTTTTAAACATTAGTGAGAACTAGTCACTGCACTAGTTTCACAACATGCTATATACTCGTATTAACAGTATATAAGTATTAATTATTTAAGTAGAAACGTAAGATTTCAATGTCTTAAATCACTGCCGTAAGAAATGATTTATTTTTTTAAAAAAACAAAAAAAGTTATCGCGTCATTTGTGTAGTTGTAATTTTCCTTTATGTAACTATTTTTAATATTTCCAACAATTAATAATGACCTCTTTTAAATATTATTTTCCTTTAATTTCCGTTATTACTTCTTGCTTTTACGTTTCCTTTCCTTGTATTTCCGTTTCCTCTTTTTGTGTTTTGTTCATTGATCGTATTAGCGCTTCCTTTCATCATGTTATTTGAATTGGGTTTAGTTACGTAGCTTGGGTGTATTGATGTAAATGCTTCCTGTTTTCAATTTTACAATTCCTTTCGCTGTTCCTTTCTTTATATACTTCGTTCCATACCCCATGTTTTAAACGTATTTCGTTTACTTTTTGTATGATAATCTGGAGTATTTCATATTTTGTACGTGTACGACACATTTCTCTGTATAACACGATTTTTCAATAGTCGATCTGTACTGTTTTCTTCTTAAAACATCGTTATTTGTCATTTTGACCGTCCAAGCTCAACATCCTCCGATGGAGCCACATTTCCACAGCCTCGCATCGACCTAATTGCTTTTTATTTAAAGGCGTAAATATCGTACAAACAGATGACTACATGTAGAAACCTAATTCTACTGACCCGCCTTGGGGATACCACCAGGTGTGAGAATTCTTCCATAACACTTTCAGAACGTAAATTCATTTAGCTAGTTAAACGAGAAAACTAATTTAGTGTTTTCGTAGATATTTTTATAACAATTTTTGTTACACATTTCGTAATAGTTTTTCATATTACCTCTGCTAAGAGTTACGTTGTCATTAATGTATATTTCTATATCACTTCGATATTGTAGTCGAATGAAGCATACTACACACACGTATGTATTTATATATATATGCGTGTTTGTGTGTGTGTGTGTGTGTGTGATGGGGGTGTATGCGCTCATGCACATGCATGTGTGTGTATATGAAATTAGCATTAATCTCTTAGCACCAACAATCCCTTACTAACATTGTGACCCATGAAACTTTTGAATTAGTTTGTGCAGAGTGCATATTCGGACCAATATTAAAAACGAATTAAAACCCGGTGTATTCTCGCATTAAAAATTAGAATGTTCGGTGAAATTCCGCGTATTCTCATTAAAACTCGGAGTGTTCACGAAATAAAACTTTGGTCTACCGAGAATGCGATGATAATTTATCGCGTAGCCATGATGATGGGATTAACAGGTCGTTCTTCAGATGCTCTACAATACTCGTACCTTATAGTGGAGAGGACAATAGAGGAGTGATGGTGTTTAATACAGCTGTTTCTAACAAAAATATATCGACTATTTTTATAATTATTTAATTCAACTTCGGTTAAATGCTGAATATCTAATTGGTATCGATGTTCCGATCAGTTTTTGATGCATCGGTACGCTAAAATTAAAAGAATGCTCTTGATGTTTATTCCAACTCATATTAAAAATATTCTTATCGAAACTCGGAATTATTCACTAGATGTCGAAATATTCACTAGAAACTAGTGTATGTTTTTAAAAAATTAATCGAAAATCAGTAAATTCGCTAAAAATCGATATTTCGATTAAAAATTAATTAAAAACCGGTACAATCGATATAAACACAATCATGCATTACCATGTCATATAAATATTATAGCCGGACGATAAATTTGGCTTAGCTGCCACTAAATGTTGTTTAATGATAAGTCGGTAAAGGTAAATTCCGTTGATTCCGGAGAATTTTCCAGTTCGCTACTCGGTGCGCAATGGTAAATATCAAAGTACCGCCGGAATCCTATCGGCCATTGGAAAAAATCGAATAGCTAGGCCAAAGAGGTTTCCGTTTGAACACACTAACGCCACCAAGGCAGAGCCATCATCAAACTATAGTAGAAGTGGTCGAAAGTGTTAAACCTTTCCAACACCTCTAATCAGTTTCAAATTAACCCACGCTGCTTTTAACGAACAGTACCCGCTAGACATAGAAAGAGAAAACTTTCTCCGCAGGTACCTACAGCTCCCTCCTTCCCTTTTTAACGGGAAAAACGTTTTTAAGCTGTCGATAAATGTTTAATTTTCGCGAGACGCAATCATGCGTGACACACTCTCCATGTTTCGCAAAGCGATCTATAGTTTCATCATTTGTATTATCCTGAAATTCGCACTTTTTCCGGCGCCAAAGCGCACGCGTACTTCATTAATTCCACAAACACTTTCCTAGGTGCAGCAAAATAATTAATGCATAATAATGCGTTACAACACTACGGATACCTAGGAGTTCACTTAGACCGTACCTTAAGCTGGAGGACACACGTACAGAAATTAAGGAATAAGCTTGATATTAAATTAAGATCGCTATATTGGCTAATAGGATATCATTCGAACCTCTCCTTAGCTAATAGGGTCTTAATATACAATGCTATCCTTAAACCTACGTGGACTTATGCAGCACCAATTTGGGGCTGTGCAAAGAAGTCAAACAGAAATGTGATACAGCGATTCCAGAATAAAACGCTACGGTTGATATACAGAATGCCGTGGTATGTTACCAATGAGGCTATTCATCGAGACCTAAGAGTCTGTACTGTCGATGAGGCTATAAAGCAACGCGCTCGTAGTCATGCGTTACGCCTCTGTGGACATAGTAACGAGCTAGTAGCTGCCCTTCCGGACAATGCAATAACAAGAAGACTGGAAAGAACTAGGATCCGTGATCTAGTATAAGTGATGGGCTGAATACATCAATGGATGTATTCTCCACTCAACTGAATACATTGAGTCCATTCGCAGATAGCCAAATAGGCTAGGCACGAATCGGCAGAAGTAGTAAAAAAAAAAAAAAAAAAAAAAAAACAACACTACGAATTTTTACGAAAGCATTCTCTGATTAATATCTTAGAATCGTGTTTCACGCTTTCAGAATTCAAGCACACTAACGTTTACTTCTTCAAATTTGGGTCTGGTGCTTAAGCTGTAATACTTGAGGTGCATGACTAATTCACCTTCCTCAAAGCGCTCTTTATAATTTTTTCATTTATATTATTCCAAAAAGAATGTGTTTCACACTTTAAGATGCTTTCAGCGTTGAAGCTTATTTTTTTTTTTTTCGCAAAACTAACAGAATGCGGAGTTAAAGGAAATATACTAAATAAAATCATTCAGGCTCCCTTCTTTCTTCTTTATCTTCACAGCTGAATCAGTTTCCATTCTTTGTGCAATTTCCTTCGTTTCTCTAGCGGAATCTTTCGAAATGTCCCCTTCAGCACTTTCTTCTCCTCCCACTCATCCGTCTGATAGTATTATTCTATAAATTCGTTCCCTTATCTCCAACTTACTATCATCTCCTTCTGTTCTAATATAGATTACCAGTCACCCTGACATTGAGGGCAATGACGAGGCAGAATTTTTAGCTCGGTCGGTCACCCTCGATGGTTCTTTCTCTAGATACTTTCCAGCTTCCGACTTAGTCCTCCGTTCCGCAATCAATCATTCCAGACTTTGGTTGGATAGGGAGCCTTCCTTATTCTCTAATCGCGCTTCGCACAATCATACCCCCGGCACCCAGTCCATCTTGTTTTCTTTCCATTTCATTTAGTTGTCGTTCTACTATTGTCTCCTTAATCAGATTAAAAATTAATCATTCTCTTCTCCCCGTTTGTCGTTTTCGTTACTATTTCTTTCTTCCTTACTGTGCCCTCTGCAATTCTAATTATCCTTTTGAATGCGACACAAACCATGTTTCCTTCGAATGTTCGAATCTTGTCACCGAATGTTCTCTTTTGTATTCGAAAATTTTGGCTCTTGGTTTTCTATCACCTTACATCCTTTTCGGAATTTTGGTAGTAATTGGTAAGATTCACAGGTGTGCGTTATCGCGTTCATAATTGTTGTTTAAAGATTGAAAGTAATAAGACTAGATAATAGAAAATAAAGTAATAGAGACATTGGACCTGATTTGGGAAAAAATTAAAGCAATAAAAACGGTATGTAATAGTACTAACATTAAAATCGATAATATTCACGCGGAACTAGCGGTTCTGAAAAATGAAAATGAAATAATTAAGAAAGAGATAGAGAATATTCAAAAAGAAAAGGAATATTCACGCAAGGAAATAAATAAGATAAACCGATATTCGAGAAGGGACAATGTTATAATACACAGAAAAGCTCATGAGAAGGATCAGAACATTAAATAGAAGGTAATTAAATGGAGGTGAATACATACTTGTTTGTTAAACCTGTATAATAAAACAAACTTTAATAACAAACAATAAGGGTAAATAATTTATAACAATAAATTAGATAAATACCTTAATTAGAAACGTTTTCGGGCATAACCCATCATCAGCTAAAACTAACTTAGTGGAAACTTAAAACACACTGGAGTGAATATATGGAATACATGTGTATATATAGTAGATACATAGGAGGAACAAAACATAGAAGGTATAAAAATCAAATAGTGAAATTATTAATACTTAATATAAAATGTAAAATGAAGTAGGAGGAGCCTAAATTTTAATTTTTATATTATAAAGTGGATTATTATTATTTGGTCATTGGTCATTTAAAATATTATTTTTATATTTATTTATATAATAATTTTCAGCAATGTTCATAATATTTCCTTTGCCATAAGTGGCCAGGACAGTTACAGTATTTTCCAATGAATTTGGTTTATGTTTATTTTTAATTAAATGTTCAGCATATGTTGATTTATCTATTTCATTATTATTAAATGATTTTATGTGTTCTTTATATCTACAATTAATTTTACGCCCTGTTTGACCAATGTATGATTTCTCACAATCAGTGCAATTTATTTTATATATACCACTATTTTCATAAATATTATTATTTTTTAAATTTAAAGTGTTTATTTTATATCTTAAATTATTTTTAGTTTTGAATGCTACATTTAAACCCTGTTTTTTAAATAAGTTGGTTAATTTATATATGTTATTGTTTATAAATGTGAATGTTATCCATCCTTTATTGTTAGTAGCATTATTGTTGCTTAATTTTTGTATATATTTTGATTTAGATTTTATTTTGTGAATTAATTTATCTATTATTTGTTCGTCATAACCGTTATTCCTTGCCAAAGTCTTTAATATATTAATTTCTATTTGTTTCTTATTTATATTCATGGGTGTAGTTAATAATCTATTTTCTGGGATGGAAATTAAATTTGTTATTATCTATAGGTTTTGGTTTTTGTTGTTTTAATAAGTTATTTAATTAAATTAACTTTCTTTATAACAAAAAGAATAAAATTAATTTACAAATGTTAAAATTACATATATATATATCTAGCTAATAACATAAAATTTGAAATATTAAAATTATATTTAGATGAAATAGATTTAAAAATTAAAATATTTATTAACAAAAAACGTCAAATTTTAGATAAGAAATTAAATAACTTATTAAAACAACAAAAACCAAAACCTATAGATAATAACAAATTTAATTTCCATCCCAGAACTATAAACTTAACCAACATGCAATTAACAAATGATGAAATTAATGCTATAAATTTTGGATATAAATATAACTTAAAGATATATAACAAAAAACAATATGAAGATTTAATTATTGAAACTGAATCTGCTATCCAAAAATTACCAATTGAAGATCAAACAATTATTAGAGCTGAGGCAACTCATGCCATCAGAAATATTTTGAAGAAAAATGAAACAAATACTGAACATTTAAAAATACAAAACACTATTAAAAATATCAATAATAAATTAAAACAAAATAATGCAGTTGTTGTAAAAGCAGATAAGGGAAACAGTTTAATAATTATCAATAAAAATGAAATCATTCAAAAAACTGAAAATTTTCTAAAAGAAAATAATATACAACTGATAAAAACTGACCCCACTAATAAATATCAAATAAAAATAAGGAAAACAATAAAAGAATCTGATCTAATAATAAATAATAATGAGGCTAAATATTTAATAAATATGAACCCAAAAGCACCAATTCTTAACCCTTTAATAAAAATACATAAAAATAATACTCCTATAAGACCACTAATAAACTATACTAGTGCACCTTCTTATAAAATCTCTAAATTAATAACAAAAATCTTAAAAACTAATATACCAATTAATAATAAATATACTATTAAAAACAGATTGGATGTTTTTGATAAATTAAAAAATATAAAAATTAACAACAAAACTAAATTAATTTCTTATGATATTACAAACCTTTATACTAATATACCTATAAATGAAACCATAGATATAATTTAAAAATCTGTAAATAAGTTAAAGAATAATATGTATTGTAATCAATTAATCCAAATAATTAAAACTGTTACAGAACAAAATTACTTTAATTTTAACAACTCCATGTATATACAAACTAATGGTTTAGCTATGGGCTCACCTTTGTCAGGTATTTTAAGTGAAATCTTCTTACAAAATTTAGAAGAAATATACATGGAAAAGATAATACAAAAATACAATATTAAATCTTATATCAGATATGTAGATGATACATTACTAATTTTTGATGAAAATAATAATAATACTGAAAATGACATTCTAAACGATTTAAATAAAATTCACAAAAATATTCATTATACTATGGAAAAAAGAAGAAAATAACAAAATAAATTTCTTAGATATAACAATAATAAAATCAAAGGATGGATTAACATACATATAATATTTATAGAAAACAAACCACAACTGATAACATAATTCATAAAACATCTAATCACCCAAACCAACATAAACATGCTTACTTCATGACTGCAATAAATAGATTATTAACTACACCCATGAATATAAATAAAAAACAAATAGAAATTAATATATTAAAGACTTTGGCAAGGAATAACGGTTATGACGAACAAATAATAGATAAATTAATTCACAAAATAAAATCTAAATCAAAATATGTATATACAAAAATTAAGCAACAATAATGCTACTAACAATAAAGGATGGATAACATTCACATTTATAAACAATAACATATATAAATTAACCAACTTATTTAAAAAACATGGTTTAAATGTAGCATTCAAAACTAAAAATAATTTAAGATATAAAATAAACACTTTAAATTTAAAAAATAATAATATTTACAAAAATAGTGGTATATATAAAATAAATTGCACTGATTGTGAGAAATCATACATTGGTCAAACAGGGTGTAAAATTAATTGTAGATATAAAGAACACATAAAATCATTTAATAATAATGAAATAGATAAATCAACATATGCTGAACATTTAATTAAAAATAAACATAAACCAAATTCATTGGAAAATACTGTAACTGTCCTGGCCACTTATGGCAAAGGAAATATTATGAACATTGCTGAAAATTATTATATAAATAAATATAAAGATAATATTTTAAATGACCAATGACCAAATAATAATAATCCACTTTATAATATAAAAATTAAAATTTAGGCTCCTCCTACTTCATTTTACATTTTATATTAAGTATTAATAATTTCACTATTTGATTTTTATACCTTCTATGTTTTGTTCCTCCTATGTATCTACTATATATACACATGTATTCCATATATTCACTCCAGTGTGTTTTAAGTTTCCACTAAGTTAGTTTTAGCTGATGATGGGTTATGCCCGAAAACGTTTCTAATTAAGGTATTTATCTAATTTATTGTTATAAATTATTTACCCTTATTGTTTTTTATTAAAGTTTGTTTTATTATATAAGAAGGTAATTAAAATGGCACGGGAACTAGGTGTACAATTAAAAAAATTCGATTTGAAGACTGTGCATCGATTACAGTCGCGGGGTAATATAACAGCTGCAGTAATAGTAAAATTAAATAATAGAGAGAAAAAATCGCAACTGATAATTAATTCAAAGAAGAAGAAATTATGTGGTAATAATACAGGACTAGAATCATCGGTGAAAATATACATAAAGTTTAACACATGACACAACAGAAATACTACTCGCCGCGAAACAAGAACGAAGAAACGGAAACCTAGAAGACTACTATAGATGCAAGTACGATAAGAATAGATAATATGATTCAGTTGAACCAAGTATTGAAGAACCACACGGAGACACAGCCGACGCTAACCAACGTAGAAGAAATAGCGGACACGCCGACACAACAACAGCAGCGACATTCTTCTTCTTCTTTAGCCATTATCAGTCCACTGCTGGACGAAGGCCTCCCCTAATTCCTTCCAGCCGTCGCGATCCTTTGCCTCTTCCCGCCAGTTCGACCTAAATTTTCGTATTTCATCCATCCAGCGTCCCTTCGGTCGTCCCAAAGCTCGTTTCCCATCAGGTTTCCAGAATGTCAATAGATTGATCCATCGGTGCTCGGCTCTGACCACATGACCGCACCATCTCCATTTATTGGCTTTAATGATATTTATTGCGTCATTTATTTTTGTGGTTTGTCGGATACGTTGTTTTGTCCATTTGTCTTTCAGGGTAATACCTAACATAGACCGTTCCATTCTGCGTTGATTTGTACTTATCTTTTGTTGTAGTTTTTTCGTTAATACCCATGTTTCGCTGGCATATGTTAGAACTGGCAGAACGCATTGGTCAAAAACTCTTTTTTTCAGATTTAAGGGTGTATTAGTATCTTTAAGTATATTTCGTAGCTTCGAGAATGCCATCCAAGTTAGTTGTATTCTTCTAGTTATCTCCTCTTCCCAGTCATTATTTACTTTCAGTAATTGTCCTAGGTAAATGAACTTATCTACTTTTTCTATTTCTTGTGTGTTTATAAGTATACTACCGTTTTTGTCCGTTACCAGTTCGTTACTCATGAACTTAGTTTTATTTATGTTTATTCTAAGTCCTATTTCTGAGCATTTATCGCTGACGGTTTGTATCATTTCTTGTAGTTCTTTTAAGCTGTTTCCAACTAGTATAATGTCGTCCGCATATAATAGATGTGTTAGCCTTTTATTTCCAATTAAAATACCTGAGTTTTTCCAGTTAATTTCCTCCATATTATCTCGGAGTGCAGCTGTAAATAATTTTGGAGATAACGCGTCTCCCTGTCTTATACCTTTTTTCAATTGAATCTTTTCTCTTTCTTCATTAATCGTGATTGTAGCTGTTGCTTTTTTATATATATGTTTAATTATTCTTACATATGTACTATTGATTTTTATTTTTTCCAATGCTCGTATTATCGCTTTAGTTTTCAGGCAGTCGAACGCCTTCTCAAAGTCTATGAATGCCATGCACATTGGTGTTCTGTACTCCCTTGTTTTTTCGATTAGTTGTCGGACCGCGTGTATGTGGTCTATCGTACTTCTTCCTTTTCTGAACCCTGCCTGTTCATCCGATTGGCTCAAATCAAGTTTTTCGGTTAATCTTATTGTGATTATTTTTGTAAATAGCTTATACATAGTCGATAGGAGGCTAATTGGACGGTAATTTTTTATATTTTCTCTATCACCCTTTTTATATATCAGTACAATTTCCGCATTGTTCCATTTTTCCGGTATTTTTCCCTCATTTAAACATCTATTAAACAGCGTAGCCAGATATTTATTTATTTTTTCCCCACCTAATTTAATAATTTCTATTAAGACTCCATCTTCTCCTGGGGCTTTGTTGTTCTTTTGGGTCTTTATGGCCATTTGTATTTCGTGTACTGTGATTGGCGGGATCGAATTATCGGGAGATACTCGTAGTTCTTGTTGTTCTGTTTCGGTCGCGTCATCATACAGTTTATTATAAAAGTCTGATATTATTTTTACCATTTGTTTTTTGTTTTTGGTGCTGACGCCGCTATCGTCTTTTATCCCTATAAATTCATATTTTCCCACTCTTAATTTATTCCATAGTATTTTCATGCTTCTGTTTTTCTCGATTGTTTCATTTATTTTCTTTGTATTGTATTTCCTAATATCCTGTCTCATTTTTTTCCGTATTGTTTTGCATATTTCAACGTATTCAGTTTGGTCTCGCTGGGAGTGTATTTTGAGGCTACGTCTTTTGGCCATGAGGTTTATCGTTTCTTGTGAAAGTTTGTTTACCTTTGTCGCAATTGTATTATTATTTATGTTTGTTGTTAGCGATCGAGTTATGTCTTCATTCAGCGATTCTATGTTCTGCTCTTGTGTAGTGGTTTCTAAGTCGTTCAAGTTGCTTATTATTTTATCTCTTATTCTTCTTTGAAAATCTTCATCATTTTGTAATTTTTCCCTATTTATTTGCACCTTTTTTATCATTTTTAATCTTTCTAGTTTTCCATCTATATATATTTTTGCTCGCACCATTCGATGGTCGCTTCCTAGATCAAATTTGTTTAATACGGTTATATTTTCAAAGATTTCCTTCTTATTTCCCATTATGAAGTCAATTTCATTTTTGACTTTCCAATTTGGACTCCGCCAGGTCCATCTTCTCGTCTCGTTCTTTCTAAAGAAGGTGTTCATGATGTATTGTTCATTTCCCGTTGTAAAATTGACGAGCATTTGGCCTCTTTCGTTTCTTGTTCCAGTACCAAATTGTCCTATGGATTTCTCCATCGGCTGTCGTTTACCTATCTTCGCATTGAAATCTCCAATTAGTAATTTATAATGTTCATTTCCTTGTTTTATTTCTCTCTCTATCTGTTCGTATATTAGCTCGACTTCGTCGTCATCTGCCTGTGAGGTCGGCATGTATACCTGTATTATCTTCATTTTATGACGTTGATTTACCCTCAATGTTAGCGTAATCAGTCTTTCTGTTATTGCTTTAATCTCTTCGATTTGATGTTTTATTCTCTGATTAATTAGGAATCCAACTCCTATGCTTCTTTGAAGGTTTTCGGGGCTATAGGAATATAGTATATTGCCGCTTTTTAATGCGATCTCTTCTTCGCCTTTTCTTTTTGTCTCGCTAAGTCCGATTATATCCCATTTTATGTTTTCTAGTTCCTGTTCTATTTCGATGATCCTTTGTTCTCCTTGTAATGTACGACAGTTGTACGTTGCTACAAACAGATTGTTTTTTTGGGGTTTTTTATTTTTTACTTTTTTTGTTATTTTTATATCGTTTTTTTCGGTTTGCCCATTTTGGCCTTGGCGGTTACGGCCTTCTTTTCGCGATCTCTTCATGTGTAGGAGGGGGGGGGGGGTGGTCTAATCTTCCACGATGACCAGTCGTGTTGGAAGATGCATTTTATCCCTATCTGCCAGGTTTGGTTTTTGTATTATTTCTTTATACACGTTTTCTTCTATTTCTTCCCTGTGATTGTTCAATGTTAATTTTATTCTGTGCGAGAATCTAAGTATTTATATTGCAGTTGTATATGGATAAGTTGAAATGGTCTATGGTAGAAGGGGGGTGGGATAATATGTTTCCCCTTCCCGTCTTCCTTGTTTGTTACAATCCCCAATTTACTACGCTGGGGTTGGTTACCCAACCGTTCTTTCAGGTCAAAGTATGCAGGGGTCACCACGAGCCGGTAAGGATAGACGTTGATACTGAGAGGCTAAGTGAGACGCAAGCGTCTCATATATTGCGCATCAGTACCCTTTGACCCCCAACAGCAGCGACATAAGAAAACAAAATAAGCAGTTATTGATAAGTTTACTGTAGTCAACTCGAATAACGCGTCGTCAGTTATAACACGTTGGACTAAAAATAAATGAAATGGTAAGACCAAACTCGAACTTTTGTCTAGCCACGCCTGGTCAACGAGGGCAAATCGGACTACACTTCTCAGACTGCACTTCCTAGGATAGAGTTAAAAGTAAAGATAAAAATAAAAGTAATATGAAAATTTAAAACCGATTTTAAAAATACATTAAAAACAAAATTAGAAATACTCGTAATTTTAATTGTAGTAACGAAATGAAGGTAGCAAGCTTTAACGTAAGAACCCTTAAAAGTAAAGAAAATGTTATTGAAATAAAGGAAGCATTTGATAAAAATCATTTAGACGTATTAGAGCTCTCAGAGGCTAAAAGACAAAGAGAAAACATTTTAGAATTAAAATCGGCAAATGTTCTATGCTGGACAGGGAATGATAAAGAGGAGTCAGGAGTATGGTTCCTCATAAGTAAAAAATGGATAAAGAACTTGATAGAATATAGAGGTTATAGCGATAGAATAGCATTAGTAAAATTTAGAGTAGACAAATTTAACTCATTAACGATAATCCAAGTCTACGCCTCAACATCAAGCTCCGATGAGGCAGAAATCGAGTAATTTTATAATAAATTAAATAAAATTATATTAGCTTTAACAATTAATATGAATAATCAGATTATTATAATGGGAGACTTCAATAATCAAATAGGTATGAGAAGGTCGGAGGAGGAAAAACTTCTAGGCCCATATAATTTTGGAAGGAGAAACGTGAGAGGTGAGAAATTAGTGAAATTCTGCCTGGAAAATAATTTTAGTGTTATAAATAGTTATTTTAAGAAATGAAGAGGACGACTATGAACCTGGACCTCTCCAAACGGGAAATATAACACTCAAATAGACTACATGCTGACAAATTGCCGAGTAAATATAAAAAACTTTAAGGTAATAAATAATTTTCAATATTATTCGGATCATAGGCCAGTGAGTTACGAACTAGTGTTCAAAGAAAGGAGAAGGTTATCCGTGCAAAAGATAAAAAAAATGTATATTTCGAAGGAAAATGAAGCTGAATATAGCAGAGTATTTTTTTTTTTTTCTCTAAATTTATATGGTCCATGTGCTGTGTGTAATTGCCGGGATTATTACAGCACATGGATCAGTGCAGGATGAGAAGTGTTTTAATAGGTTAGCCGCTCTAATATGGTTTAGCATATCCTGGACCTGTTTTGGTTCGTTTGACAACGCAACCGTCGGTAAGTTGGAGGTGCCTGCAGGCAGGCAATGTTCCAGAACGTGTTCAGCGGTTGGTGAAATTGGGGAATTGCATATGGAACAGGCAGAGGGAGGAGATGTTCCTTCCAGCAGATAGTTGTGGCATATTGCTGTGTGCCCTATGCGAAGTCTAGTTAATTCTGCAAACTCTCTGCGGGACATGGATATCGGTGGCCACCAAGGCTCAGTGCTCTCCTTAATGGATCGCAGCCATGATGTGTGAGCCGACCACATAATTTCCCATGTCTCTGCTTTATGTTGCTGAAAAAAGGGTGGCCCCAGCTGAGGCAGAGGGGCACTTTCGAGCATTGGACTATATGTTGCTGCCTTAGCAGCCAAGTTCACACCCTCATTCCCCGGCACACCGGTATGACCCGGGACCCACAAGAATGTTACTTGTGAGCCAGCCCGGATTAAAAAGGTTCTAGAGGCTAAACGAGTAGAAGAATATTAATTAGATATAGAAAAATTGGATAGGTTAATTAAGGAATTAATTATAAACTCAAAGAAGGAATTAATGCATAAAAAAGTATTTGGAAAAAATGGGGGGCTCTCACGAGATATTACGGCTAAGATAGAGGAGAGGCAGAGATTGATAAATAAAAAGAATAAGTTCCTAAAGGAAAGAGTAGAGCTAAATTTGATATGTAAATTAGTAAAATATAAATTAAGAAAAAATATTTTAAAATTAACAAAGAGTACAAAAGTCATAAGGAAAAATTTAGAACAAGGATTAAATTGGCATGTATGTTTAGTGAATAGAAATAACCTTCAAATATATAACAGACTGGATATAAACACCGCCGCTACAAACTATTTCGGTAATATTTACAAAAAAAATGGACCATACGGAAGAACCCGTCTTAGTAAACGAAATACAAGAAGACGAACCAAAATTCCTAAGAGAGGAAATAGAAAAGGTAGTGGGTACCTTGAAAAGCGATACAGCAAACAGGTGAAGATGAAATTGCAAATGAGCAAATAAAATACGCAGGAGGAGAAATGATAGAGCTATAAACAATTCTGTTTAACCCAATTCTAAGTAGTAGGAAAATTCATAAAAGTTGGAAAGAATCAAATATAATTTTAATTTATAAAAAAGGAAACAAAGAAAAATGGAAAATTATAAACCAATTTGTCTAGGTTCTACCATCTCTAAAATATTTTCAAAAGTTCTAACAAATAAAATAAAAAATATATTAGAATTCGAACAACTTCCAAAACAAGCGGGCTTCACAAATGGTTATTCAACAATTGATCATTTACATGTTGTAAACCAATTAATCGAGAAATGTAAGGAATTCCAGATAGAGTTAAATTTATTATTTATCGACTATACTAAAACTTTTGATTCGCTAAACCATAAATTCTTATTATCAGTATTAAAGAAACAAGGAGTCTCCGAGAACTTCAGGGCATAATATGTATAAAGGCACGAAAGCAAGAACGGATAAAATAGGTGAATTTTTCAAAAAAGGGAGAGGTATTAAGCAAGCGGACGCGCTCTCTATTCTGTTCAGCACTAGAGGAAACGTTTAAGAAATTAGATTGGTCAAATAGGGGTATTAAAATAAATGGAAAATTTCTAAATAACATCAGATTTGCTGATGACATAATATTAATATCGGATAAAATAGA
Organism: Icerya purchasi; assembly: GCA_039619475.1. Taxonomy (NCBI): domain Eukaryota; kingdom Metazoa; phylum Arthropoda; class Insecta; order Hemiptera; family Monophlebidae; genus Icerya; species Icerya purchasi. The sequence goes on along the minus strand of CM077115.1, from coordinate 289,323,122 downwards.
TGATTTACAGATTATGCTAAACGAACTCAACAAAGTAGGAAAAGAGGCAAGGTTAAGTTTAAACCCAGAAAATACAAAATAGGTGTTGAACAAAGAAATAAGATTGAATAACAGTGACAATATTATTTATCTGGGTCAATTAATTTCAGCTGATAATGGAATGAAATATTGGTCCTTAAAACATATCTTTAAAGGCCCATATAGTAATAGTCTAAAATGAGCAATACTAAACAGGTGTGTAGTACCCACCCTTACTTATGGTTGTCAGACTTGGACCTTATCTACAAATTTAGTAGGTAAAATAAAGAGACTGCAGAAGGTAGTAGAGAGGTCGATGCTAGGCATTAAGCTAAAGGATAAAATTAAATATAAAAATATCAGGAATAAACTTAAGAATACTAGTATTTTTAATAGAATAATAAATAGACAAAAATAGGACTGGGCGGGACATAAAGCTAAGACTGGAAGCGATAAATGGACAAAGATAGTAACGGACTGGAGTCTTTATAACAAACGAAAAATAGGAAGAGGAAAATTAAGGTGGGACGGAAATATTTCTAAAATGTTAGGACATAAACATTATCAAAGAGTAGCCTAGAACCGGCGTGAATGGGCTCGTTTAAAGGAGGCCTTTGCCCGATATAAGGGCTAGGTAGATAGTATTACTTATATATTAAGATGTAACGAATTATTATAGTATATAGAAATATAAGTTACGGTTAATAATAATAATAATACATCCTTTCCTTCTCATCTTCAGAAATAATTCCCTTACTTTTTTTATTTTTATTTTGGCGCGATAACAAACGTCCTAATTCCAAAAGCAATAGAAGAGAAATAATCAACCGTTAAATAGCAGTTTGGTCAGAGATAGATAATAAAAAAGAACAAAGTATAGGAATTACAGATAAAGAAGGGACTGAATATACAAAGCACAGTAAGGAGAGTTAAGTGTAAAAATTAGATGGTTCATCATTTGAGAGGGATGAACACTCAGAAAAAATATGACTGAAATTAAAAAAAGCTTAATTGTTCAGGTGGAGAGGGCAGAGAAGATGTTAAGGAAAAACGAAAATGAGAAGAAGGAATGAATGGGCCAAGAAACAAGCGAATAATGGAAATAATGGTAGAACGCCGAAGTAAGGGGCATATCAAAGAATCACAGCTTGAAAGGAAACGTGTCGGTTAAACATTCAGATAGTGAGGTAGATTATTAGAAAAGGATGAAGCATAAATGTCAGATCAGTACTTGGAATAAAATGTTTTTTGAAAAGAGGTAGGAGATTCGAACCTAAACTTTTGGAGAAGAAGGTAGGTGAGGAAGCAGCAACTAGTCAGAGAGCCCGTCAATTCACATTGCCTTCTACGCCTGCATGACCAGAAACCCACAACAGATCAACACGGATTAAATGATATGAGAGAGCGCACTCGAAGTATGACAAAATCAGAGGAGTAAGTGGAAAAAGCAGAACATATTGAAAGATTCCAGTGGAATCAGAGATAATCAAATAGTTTGTGAAATAGCGATGGGAGAAAACATAAATAACAGAACGTAGGATCGCCATGAGTTTGGCTGTAAATGACGGGAGTCTAAAGGATTCAGACTGATTAATTTCTGGGAGGATAAAAAGGGCTTCAATTCCACCAGGATCTTTCGAGCCGTCAGTAAAGATATTCATATGTAAAGGAAATAAGGATTTAATAGTATAATGAAATTCCTGCATAGCGATAATTCGAGATAAATATTCGGACGGTAAAAACAGGTAGGGAACCCTAGGAGAACGTGTGAGATTAGCAAAGTCGAAAGAGAAGTATGGAAGGTCAGAGGAGGAGATTACGTAAGGAAAGTAAGCAGTAAGTCGTAAGGCAATGTGAGAAAGGATGGAATTTTCTTTGAAGTAAAACGCGCCAGTTCTTTATAATACGGATATAGGAACAAAGAAGTTTGAAAGATGTCAGCGGTGAGCGTTTTGCGCAGAAACAATAACCTAAATAGGATCTACGGATGAACAGGAAAAACTTATTTGATTCAGCAAGAATTGCTGGAATCGGAGAAGACGTAAGAGCATCAAGACAGAGACGAAACCTAATTTGGAGAGAAGGGACTGTAAAGCATTACCATAGACAACAGTAATCAAATTTGGAGCGAATTATAGCTCTGTGATAAGAGCTCCCATTTACTAGAAGACAGGGCTTTCAACAGGTTTAGCATTTTAAGAGCGGAAGAGGAGAAGAAATTATTATGTTCAAAAAAGAACAGGCGAGTATTAACGAATACACCGAGATGACGGATGCAATTTTTCTGAAAGATAATTACGGAATTCAAGGGGATACCTTAACCGGAGAGAAATTATAAGAAAACAATACAAGAGGATTTTGAAGGGGAAATTGAAAGGTGCAGAGAGGAAAGGTCTAGCTTAGCAAGTAACTGATTTCGTCATTCGTAGTTACAATATTTTTTTGTTTTTGGGGGGGGGGGACGATATATCATCCGCTAAGAAAAGAGTGAAGCTGTTCATAGGAAGGGAAACGACAGAGATAGTATAGATATTGAAAAGTGTAGGACTAAGAGACAGGAACCATGCGGGAGGCCGCGAAAGACGTTTCTTGTAGCTTGGAGGAAAGGAAAATAGCATGAGTTTAATGACAAGAGAAGTAAAATATAAAGGAATGTTGATTATAGTCATTTTATCTCTAAGAGCAGATGAATACTGTCAAGGCGTTGGAGACATCAACGAGAGTATCCAATATAGAGACTGTTTGAAAGACTTTTATATGATTTAGAGACAAAGAGAGACTAACGCAGTCAGCAGGACCTAAACCTGGACGAAAACCAAACGTATTAGACGGAAGCACGTTTTTCCTGGTCAAGCCAGCTGACAAGGCGCTTCATTAAGTATAATAATTTTCTGAAGCAGGATGCTAGGGAAAAGAGGACCTAGGAAGAAGTTTTTTTTTTTTTTTAGGAATAGGGGAATAAGAAATGAAAGAATTTCAAGGAGGAGATGTAACTTCTCTGAATATAAAAGAAAAAAATTAAAGACATTAAGAAGGGATTCAAGAGCAAGATCAGACAGATTTTTGAGGACAAGACAGGGTAAACCCCATTAAAGTTCGGAATGGGGCATTGAAAACGGAAGTTAGGAAATGAGAGGAAGAACCATTAGATATATGTCATCGGGAACATATGCGGCGCAATAGATTCATTGAAAACTAATAGGCTATCAACCGAGATATTTAAAGGCTCTGACCATTTTCCAAATCCGATTAAATGGAGTAGATCTAGAAAATGAGGAACGAATTTTTTTCCCGGAAGATTTATACAAGTGTAAATAGAGAGCTTTAGCATTCTCTCCTTTTGTAAGCAAAGAAATTTTCAATTCTCTTACTGCAATCCTTTATTGTTTCCATTATCGCCTTATATTTTAATTTTCCAGTATAATACGTTTAAGTGGTTAGGTCAAAGAGCGAACTTAAAAAATTAAAATAATAGAAAAAAAAAAAAGAACAAAACCAATTCGTTTGTTTTTAAAAAAAAATTCGGTCAGTGCGCGCCACCACAACGACCAGAGTGAAGAGGTCTGGTAATGAGGTTTAATAGTTAACCAAAGAAAAGAACAGAACAAGCGTCACAGCTTAAACACAAAAAAGAGCCGTCATTTTGAGAGAACTTTTTCTAGGAATGCAGACTGATGACAGCATCGCGAAGCGCTCTCTCCAGTGTCGACAATTAGCAGTTCTTTAAGTGTGTCTACGAGAGAAAAACTTTACGGCCCGTGTGTTTTAAAATACCGCGGGGGATGTTGTATTCCGGAGCCGCTGGAAATTCCAAACCAGCTCGCAATTCCGATATTACAAATCGCAGCGAAAATTACCTGCTGCTACTTCATTAGTGTTGCTGCCAGCGGAAAATTTATCATATTCGAATAGCGAGATAGCAATCTGTTTTTTTCCGGCACCGATATCGCGTTACTATGTCGAGGAAAAATCGCGCGCACTCGGGCGATTTATTATGTAAATCATTTGCGCATATCATTCGCCGCATCCGCGTTTAGTATATAACGAAACTGCCGTGTACGGGGGAGCGCTATTTGAATAATAATGCGCGTAGGAGCGGACAAGGTGTTGAGCGATTCTGATTGATTCTGGTTCGCGTACGCATGTGTCATTCGCACAGACGCGATCGTCGACAAATGAAAACAACGAGAGCACCAACTAGCAACCGATTTGTATACAGTCTCCTCGCTGCTTCGCTCCTATAAACAAATAAGTCACCGGGCTTCCAGTTGCTGTTCTAGACACGCATTAAACGCAGCCAGAGGCCTATACAGGCAGCGGTTTCGATTACACAGCATCCTCCTACCGGAGACAGTCGGCCGATCGTAACGCGCTGAAACTTACCGAAAACGCCTAAAAACAGCCGACTGCTGCACACAGCGCCGCCCGCACATTCTCATGTATTATCGTAGCGCTAAGAATCGTAGTGGTAACCTTTTTTTTCTTACCTTTTCGTTGCAGGCCGGCAAGGAAGAAAATGGGAAATTTCTCGGTCAATTTTCTTCATCATCTTCGTCGAGTGCGCGCAACGCGGCTCGCCCGAGGCTCCGCGACAATTATTTTCTCGGTCGGTCGCTAGGTGCCGCTGAGAACCGCATTAACACTTCAAAAGCGGCCACCGCTTTTTCTTATATTTTTCCTTCGCCGGTGTAGCCTTTCTCTTCCCCATCACACCGCTACTTTCGATATCAACGCCCGCCCCTCTGTGTGTGTGTGTGCTACAGGGGCTTCGACAGTTCCGTTGGCAAAACTGGCTTCCTCGTAATCGTCCTGCTCGCTTGTTCCTTAGTCGGTCGCAAACGGAAGCGCATCCGCCGTGTCGAGGATTAAATTCTGAGGCGGCGGTGACCGGAGTAAAAAATTGGTTGCCCTATTTATAGTGTATACGCCGAAGTGTATATTTCGGGAAAAGTTCGACCGCGACGAATTTCATCAAATAAATTGCCAGCACTATCAGCCGGAAAGAGTAAATTTAGACGCGAGCGATGATCTTTCCACGCTGCACTCTTTAACACTGTTCGCGCCATTATTTCCATTCGCAGTTTTTAGAAAATTGGAAGCGTAGAATATAAATGACTGAACGCGCACACATACTCGGCCCAGTGTGTGCATTCAACGTGTGGATACGTACGCACCAGAACAGTCCTCTATGTGTGTGTAGGCTGCTGCTTTAAGTTTCGTTTAAAATTCAAACAATGCCGGCGAATTTAAAATAACCGTACCTAATTTATTCTATCCAATTCTATTCGGCCGTCAGATTCCGAACCAACTTCGAAACCGCGTAATGGCAAACGAAATTTATACGCGTCATCAAAAATATACACGCGTTACAGCCTGCTCGATCGCAAATCGAAACTTTTCATCGGTCGCCACATAATGTAGCACAAACGTACGATTAAATTCCGTTTGTCGGGGCGAGCGACAACGAAAATAACAGGTCCCCGATGTCGGAGCAGATTTATTAATATTATTAATTTCGCCGATATGACGTACAATTCGCGCTAGTCATCAGGACTTTGACAAAGAAGACACTACTAAATTTTAATCAGCAATTTCAGTAATCCGCAGTGTCTGTGTAGGCTTCTAATCTGATTCGGTTTATTTCTACTTTAAAGATCACCTTTTTTTATTCCAGCAGCGGCCTATTCGCCTCCTTCTAGTGTACGTCAATAAGTCCGTTTTCCTGAGCGCATCTTCGTACCGGCTGCGCATACTCAACAATTGATGGTCATCTGTTATTGTTCCGAAGTGGCGCTTTTAAGAGAGAAAGATTACTTTTTAGAAAGCGGAAATGCTGTCAAAATATGAATTAACGTCATTGCATTGTATCTTGACAAGCGAAACTGAAATTCAACGGTATTCGGTTTTCGGGTGTCTACTGATTGTTTGTGTTTTTAAGCTATCGTACATGCCTTGTCTGCACTTTAACACCTTGCTGTTTTATATGTAATATTTCATACTTAATGTCCGAAGTACTTTAGTTTACGTCACTTAACTCTTGCAAAGAGCTTGAGAATTCTTTTCTCATTCCACGAAGAACAGCGCGGCCTTTGCTATCCTATATTTAATTACAGCCATATTATATCCGACACACATTTTATCCATCACTCTTGTCGTCAATAGCTATACAGCAGATAACAGCAGATGACGACACATGTGTTAACGAATCATCCCGTATTTCAGATTGCCTGTATAAAACTCGGTTCTTAACCGTATAAAGCGGTTCTTGTTCGTTCGATTCTATTGTTGATTGACGATATCGGTTCTTAAATACGTTAGGACCTAGAACAGGAGAAATGAATCTGGCTATCGACAGAACTCGCAAACACGGCGGCGCTATTCCTAAAAAACAACAACAATGTAAAAAACTATCATCCTGTAAGGAGAGTTGCACAGTCGCCTTGACCGAATACAATATTCAAATGTCACAACGAAAACTGAAATGGTCGCAGTGTTCGTTGAGGATGCAATAAAAACGACTCCGATGAAGGAGAGCGTGTGCAAAACTGTCTTACTTTACGGACTAGAGGCCTGGACCATAAAAAAGAAATCCGAGGATCGATTAAAATCAGCTGAAATTTGGTCTCTGAGACGCCTACTAAAAATACCATGGATTGATTAGGTATCAAGCGAAGAAGTCCTCCAGAGAGTTGGCTTGGAAAGAGAGCTCTGGGATACCATCAAGAGTAGAAAAGTATCGACCACTACGCGTCATATTAGAAGGCAGAACACAAGGCAAGCGACCAAGAGGGAGAAAAAAATGCGGATGGATTGACAATGTAAAGAACTGGACGGGACTTCGTAGTTTCGGGGAGCTTGTTAAGGCGGCAAGAAGCAGAGCATTGGGAGCAGCCAAAGCGTCATTGAGAAGAAAAAGAAAGAAGTAAAGGAAAGCTACTGAAGAAATTAAAAAAGAGAAAAATATAGGGAACGAAGAAATACGAAATATTACTGCTAATCAGGTCGGCCACAATTTGTTATTTAATGGTAAAGTAGAGTGAACAGTAAAAACATCAAAAAGTAAAGTTCAACATGAGATATTTGAAGGAGCTGAAGCAGATTAAACGAAACGATCACGAGCATAAACTTGTACTACATCGCTAATCGGCTGAAGCCAAACTCAACTAGAATAGAAACAACTGTCTTCCATTTTAAAACGTTGAAAATCAAATTTCCAATTATAACTTTAATAATATCATTCGAAAAGTAACAAACTGCTGATGGGGCGAGGCAAACAGTCTATATTAAGAACATCATTTCTTACGTTCTAGGTTAATATGTGTGTCCCCAATTTAAGGTTGATAGCGCTAAAAATGTGCGAATATTACCCTAAACAAAGTATGTAGAACAATCACCCAAAGCGGCATAGCACCAACCGATGTCCGAATAGAAATAGCAGCAAAAAAGAAAAAATAGAAATCCGTCATGATAATCGCCATTCATTATGCGCCTATAAGAAGTTGGAACAGAAATCGTCTAAAATCTCGTCTTGGAATAGTAAAAGGATCTCAAAAATCCCCTTGAAAGGCTTCGAATACGGAACACACTTACTAAAACCAGAAGAATCTGTTCCAATAAGTTCCCGTTTGAACTACAATCAATGGAGAATACTGAATAGATTATAAAACTTGATGAAATGAGGTATGTAATCAATCCGACTGTAGAGCGAACTACAGAGGGCAACAAATGCGTATATAAATTTAAATTATTTGGAGTATTTGAAGCAACAAAGACATTGCGACAAAGAAACTGTCGAATTTCTAAACTTTCGGATAACCGGAGTCATTTAAGCCGACTGGATATAGTAATAATTTATAACATGTTTTCATTAATAAAACGAACAACGAACAGAAATATCAGCATGTTATATTTACGAATAGATTCGTCATTATATGTCCCAAGGTAAAAATAAATAACATCGAAATCGGACGGTTAAATTTTGTTAGATACTTGAGAATGTATCTGAATCGGAGACCCATCTCGAGTTCCCATTTTGCTCATACTTGCCAAGAACTTTGCTATTCGTGTTAAGCTATTATACCTGTTATTGGGAAGATGGTCCATTCTAAGCCTTAGCTTAAATAGATCCCCCTCTACCTAACGAGCATGGCTCCAATATAGAAATATGGTTTAGCAGCTGGTGCAGCAATAACCTATTAAAAATTCAAAGTCAGCAAGCCGAGATTCTCCAGGCAATCACAGCAGACCCAAAGTACGTTTCCAACATGACTTTATACGGTAATTTAAATATCCCTTTTTTTTTAAACATGTTTCTATCACATAGTACGAAAATTCTTAGCAGAAATTGAAACCAAATTTAAATCCTTATATCAATAAAATGTACATTAAAACACTTTTGGGTTATCCTAAAAGGTGATTAAAAGTATAGAACTGAATAATTATTAATCCAAACGTCTTTGTCAGACTATTTCATTACTACTAAGTTTCTGATTTTATAAATGAATAAGGATGATTTTATGCTGAACGATAAGTATTTCAGAGCTGATAAATAGCTTATAGAATCGAACAGAATAATAATATTTTTGAAGAAGTTATAGAAACTTCAAAAGGACGGAACCTTGAAAATTTCAAATCAGTCAGCCCTATAAACGAAGGTAAAACGTAGAAGAGAGGATTTTTTGGTTAAGTTGAAATATGGTATGAAAAAAGCTGCACCTATAGAATTGAGAGATTCGGAACCACTGGTAATTACTAATTCAAAATTAGTAAGTTAAACAATCCTCTTAAGCTGTTAACATTATGGTGATTACCAGCTTAAGAGAGAGTCCTAATGCTTATAATTCGAAACAGTTATGAAAATATGGGGACACGCTCGTTATTTACTGTATGTACCTCTCAACGTTACGAACCATGATACATTTTGATTAAAATTATTACTTCAAAATTTTATTGATATTATTATTTTTCTTTTTGTTATACTCTTATGATAATTATTGTTATTAAGGTTATTAAACAGGTGGAAACAAAAATTTTAAAATTTATATTACACAATATCCTTACATCAATTTTGTCCGATGACCAGTCGCTAAAAAAATACAATTATAATAAAACATAAGATAATAGAAATAGTATAAATAACAATAAAATCAACATTTTTTTTTGTTTTTATCGCGAGCCAGTCTATCATAAGAGGAAAGAAATAATTTAATCCAAAAAAAGGTAAACTGCAACTAACTTTCTTTCGATCAGATGTCCCTTCTTCGATCCTTTGTTTTATTTGGCCGATGGCCGCTTCGCTTAGCGTCGATGCGTGCGATTGGACATTTACCTATCATCGGTAATAAGATCTTACGCACATTCACACTCTCTTTGTTCCCACGTTTTTCGTTATTTAATTTAATTTTTTTTTTATTCATATAATAAACGTATTAAAGTATTTAAAAATCAACAAAGGGTACGAAGGTATCAAAATAAAAGAAATTCGCTGAAATTTAGCAGCACTTAAAGATAATAGAGGTATTTTAAGGTCTCAAATCTGCAATTGTCTTTAACATCCAAGTAAGACTGAAGTAAACTAAGGCTAGCAAGAGTTCAGTATTTTGTACGAAACTATCGATTAGGTAAGATGATCTGACAGAAAGTGGGGGAATTTTGATTGCGGCTTCCAGAGCAGCAGTAAAGGAAGGAAATTAAGTATTTACTATACATCACATGCATACATTATGTATCTTCGTTAATTTATCACAATTCGACGCTGATTAGTTATCAAAAGAAATAACAATAATAATCTGAGATACTGCGATAATATGGTTTGTTTCATTTGCTCGCAGTGACCGAATCACTACACCAGTTAAAATTGCAGAGAGCCTTAAATAAGGGTAACCGTTTTGAGAATTTGTTAAACATATAATCAATATGTGTGTTCCAGTTTGATTTAGAATCGGAAACAAAATTCCAAGTACCTATGTGCTGGTGAAAGAAAAACATTAGAGATGACAATGGAAACAACGCCGTGTCTTGAATTAATTGGACGACATTAAAATACTACTGTTAGACATTTTAAAGAGACAGTAAACTGACGAAAGTCATTCAAGATACTGTAAACGTGGGCGACACCGCGATTAAGTAGCGTAGTAGCTTCAAATAAGTTTCTATTATGGTTACGAAGGATAATATCATCAACATAGGGCAGTAAAAAACGGCTATTAACGAAACTTAACTCGAGGATTAAGTTAAATAGTATATGTAGAATGTTTGATACTAATCCCCGATATTGACACTGATTTTTGGTGTTTTACACTGATGCCTGATGCAAGCCAGTGTTGTTAACTAAACCTTTGTAACACGCTGAAAACACAATGTTTTTTCCAAAAATATGCTATGCAATAGATTTGCAAAGTTCTCAGGTACGCTAATTCTGCTAGTACATTAAATAAGGTATTCAACCGAACATTGTCAAATGCTCCTTAATATCTATGAAACAAGCAAATAGATATCCGTTCTTGATGTAAAACTGATAAATGATAACCGCTAGCCAAAAGATTAGCTACACAGTCCAAACTTTTATATTGCGACAAAACTGAATAAATTATTTTGAAAGATATTGTTGTTCTTGGTCCACCAGAAGAGCCTGTTATTCAAGAAGAATAATGGATTCGAATAAAGAAAGAAGATAGTAGTATGGTCCAATAAGCCTTGGTAGAACGATAATGTTAAATTTTTTCTATTCGCGAGAAATGCAATCAGCAATTAAAATGTAGTTAAAAATATTTAATAGAATTTTAGCAGCAGGTTCTGGTAAATTGTTCAGTACGCGATAAGTTACATTTCCCTGTCTGAACGCGAAATTTTATTATAGGATAGAGCCCGTTTCAATTATACCGACAACCGTAAAAAAAAAAATACTCAATATTGTCAGAGAATTATAATGCGCGAACTTTGAGAAAACTCCGAAAAATGCGAGATTATTGATGGTGCGATACTTTTTATAAATTCATCATTAGAACAGTTTTACCTTTAGATCTTCTTTTTATTCTCTTTATTTTAGAAAAATTAAGGAAACAGACTTATTACGATTTAGATTGGAAACAAATTATTTTCAACAGCGTGCCTTGTTCTGCAACAAGTACCCGTAAGAGTAATGGTTTTATATTTCATTATTATTATTACTATCGTGTCCAAGACGCTTCAGGACTAATATGCTAAAATAAAATAAAGTCAACTGATATACAGCGGATTTATACGCTGTCAGTCCATACAACAACCATTTTTATGGCTTCGTCAGTTAGCTCCGTATTCCATAGGTCTCTCTCCGTAATGGCTACAGGCACCAAGCTACACTGAAACAAGTGTCTATGGCTCTGCTGTTTCCCGCATTTGCATTTACCATTTTCGGCCAGACCCCATTTAAGTAAGTTTACTGAAGTTCTGGCGCAACCAGAGCGAAGCCGATTTAACGTTTTCCAGCTACGCCAACTTAGCGGACGCACCGGGTTCATTATTTCTATCAAACTACTTCCGTTTCCATCTTTTTCCGTCCATCTCTGTGCGCGAGCTTTTTGTAGTAGCTCATCCAGTCGTTTTGAGCAGTGTAGGAAGCTTCTTCTGGATTTAAGACGTGATATGCCAGCCTTCTGACCAAACATTGGGTGCCTGTAATCTGTCTCTAGCCTTGTTCTTTCAGCATCAGTAGCAACGGATCGTCGACTATCTGGCGGGGCTATGCCACAAGCAAGATGCACCTTATCCACTTTGGTAGGTTTTAAGCATCCAGTGACTATTCGGCGCATTTTAATTAATCCAGGTATCAACCTTTTTTGTATGCACCGATCTTCCCCATATAGGGCATCCGTATTCAGCAGCCGAGAAACATAGCGCTAATGCTGAGGTGCGAAGGGGTTTTGCTCCCCATTTAGAGGATAGCAATTTTCGCATAAAGTTATGCCTAGCTTCTAGTTTCATTTTGAGATTGTCGCAGTGTTTTCGGAAAGTTAACGATCGCGGTCAAGGCTAATTCCGAGATATTTCGGTACTTCGCAATACTCGAGTTGATTTCCATGCCGAAATAACTTTAGTTCGCATTTTGCTTTTGCGTTTTTTAGATGGAAAGCGCAAACCTGAGTTTCTGTTGGATTTAGTCGGAGCGCATTTTCAGCATAATATTTATCTAGCCCATCAAGTGCTTTCTGTAGGTTCACCTGCACTTCTTCGAACGTTTCGCCCTGTGCAGTCACTGCCAGATATCTGCATATAGGAACCGTCGAGTTTCCTCGTCGACTGGTTGGTCGTTGCTATAGATGTTAAATAGCATTGGAGCCAGAACGCTTCCCTGTGGAGGAAGCCCGTTTCGCTGCATTCGCCATCTACTTTTCTTTCCGTTGTGTGTAACACAAAATCGCCTCTCAGACAATACGTTCTGCAGCATTTGTGTCAGATGGTGGTCATTAGTAGTATCGTACACCTTCTTTAACAATCGTCTGTGATTAACAGTATCGTATGCAGCCGTTAGGTCTACGAACACTGCACCAGTGATCAATTTTGCTTCATACCCATCCTCAATGTGTTGAACCAAATTTTCTGCCTGGCTAACGCAACTCTTTCCCTTCCTGAAACCAGCCTGTTGGGGAATAAGCTTGCTATCGACAGTGTTTATAATCCGGTCCATTAGCAGTCTCTCAAAAACTTTAAACAAATGGCAGAGCAATGATATCGGACGATAGTTTTGCGGTTCTTCTGGGAGTTTTCCAGGTTTCAGTATTGCCACAAAGTGAGCTTTTCTCCATCTATTTGGTATTCTTTTAAGTCGAACAATATTGTTAAACAAAGCAGTGAGCCATTGTATAGTACCTGGGCTAAACATTTTAATTTGTTCTACCCGCAAATCATCAGGGCCGGCCGCCTTCCTGTTCTTCATCATCCTAATTGCATTCGTAACTTCAGAATTTGCGAAGGGTTTATCGAGGTGATTTACCTCTACAGACTGTCTATTAATTTCAGGCTTCTTGATCCTACTTAGAGGTTTACTGTTCAGTGCCAATTTCCCAGCTATCATATTCGGGGTAACTTTACAGTTGACAGATTTCTTGCCATTTTCACAGTTTAGCCTTCTGATTAACCGCCAGGCTTTGAAACTGTTTTTACTAAAATCCAATTCTTCCAGTAGTTCCATCCATTTCTTGTTTCTTTCCTCGATGACAGGTAGACAGAAATACTTTTACTCTGACAGAAAGCTGTAAACAGCGAACTTTTTTTTGTGATAATTTCAGCATAGTTTTGTTACAATCAAGTTATAGGAGATCACTTGCCAAGATAAACAGATTCTTTGTTCGTTTTTGTTTTCTTTTTGTTTTTTTTTGAGCATGTCGGCTAAAAACGTTACCCAATCCAAAGGTATGATAGCACTAATGGTTATATAGGAAAAATATTAGAAATGGTACATATGAATGAAGCTCAAAAAATAATAACCAAGGGAGAAGGAAAAGAAAGGATGCTGTGAGCGCTGTAAGGCGTAGGGAAGCCAAGACGCAAAAGACCGCTCTGAAGAAATGAAAGTCCATTCAAGTAAAATGTGATTTACGTCACAAGTGAAGTTTTCTTCTGACGGATTAAAAAGAGGAGACTGAGTAATAGAGAAATTCTGTGTGTGTGTACTATAGAAAGAAAAACTTCGGAGATTAACAAAATTGTAGCCTAAAGGAACATTATCAGGGTTAACTTCCAAGAGCTGATTGTACAGTAACGGGTTAATAAAACTAGAAATCTTATCAACCAGTAGTCCCCAATCGGTACCTACATCAATGTAGGAAATCCTGTATGAACATCTAAAGATGGTTCACGGACAAAAGCGCACAAGACAAAAGCGCACAGGACAAAAGCGCACATGATAAAAACGCATCGGACAAAATCGCACAGGACAAAAGCGCACACGGATAAAAGCGCACACGGATAAAAGCGCACATGGATAAAAGCGCACACGGATAAAAGCGCACACGGATAAAAGCGCACACGGATAAAAGCGCACATGGATAAAAGCGCACACGGATAAAAGCGCACATGGACAAAAGCGCACACGGATAAAAGCGCACATGGATAAAAGCGCACACGGATAAAACCGCACAGAGATAAAAGCGCACACGGACAAAAGCGCACATCGATTTGCAGAACAGGAGCTAAATTATTAATTTTTCCGTTCTCGGCAATTGCATCATTTGTGAAAAGACAAAACTGGACAGTTGCCCCGCAAAGAATTTAAAATTCAAAAAAATTATTGGTAATCAGCGAAAAAAAAGTAAAAATAATACAATTTTTTGTATGATTCACTAGTCATTTTTCTGTTTTTTTTTGTTCTTATATGTGTATTTGTTTGTTAATAATCATAGTGTCTATTGACTATGACCGCTACGAAGTTACCGTATATAAAAAATAAAATTTGTATCAATAATGTATTCAGGGGCGTCTCAAGCACGCCAAGTTGTGGGAGTGGTGCATTACCCAAAATACCGATTCATGAATTCATATAATTTAAAAATATTTTTTTTTTATACTGTATAGCTTATATAACAAAATGTTATATGGTGTTTTTTAATGATTTTCTTTAAACTTTTACAATAAGGGTCTTTTATTTTTTACTTCTGCAGTCAAAACTGATTTAGATCGAACTGTGAGGACTAAAAATATTTAAAAAAAAAAATTTTATTAAAAGAAATCTCACCTTTTAATGCTAAGCCTATAAGACTTTGTAATAATGCTTTACTTTTTCAAACAGTGAGGGTAACTTTTATTTTACACTGTTGTATACTAACCGTTTCTTTATAAATTGTTTCAACTGGTCTGAATTTTCTTAATAATTTTTGCTTTTAAATTAGTATCGAAAAATCCGCAACTCTTTGTTAACTTGGTAAAAGTTTTCATTATATTTGACACTTCTATATCGTCAACCGTTTGTTTGCTTATTTCTTCTTCATCGTTTTCATCATTGTTGTTTATTTGACTCTTTGATCGCGGTTTCATTGCTGATTAAAATAACTGTTGCAATACTTTTGTCAACGTTTAATTATTCCTTTGATAATAAATTTCCCGATGATCATTCTAATATTGTGAAAAACTTGAACTCTGTTTTTATTCCGCAATACTTCAAACTTTTGTATTAAGGGAATTTTACTTACTTTCATTTTAATATGATCAGAATAAAATATATAAATATAATGATTGAATGATTTAATTCTGAACAGAATTCGCTGTTAATTAAGCGGCTTCTATTGTATAATTCTTTAAATTTCTATAAGTTTGTTGTAGTGACCTAAATTGTACGATTCTTGGCTGTTGTTAAGAACTTCGCAATTCGACCATAGTTGCAGACAAATACATAAATTAAATATATTTGCACTTCCTTGTTACTAGGTGAATATCTTGATGCAGAGGGACTAAAAGCGTACACAAAAAAAATCTAAAATTTATTTCAATGAAATAGTTCGGAAATTTAAATTATGGTGAAGTTGTGAAAGAGTTTCATGTAGAGTTGAGAAAAAAGACGTCAAGAACATTATGTTTGATTTACTTGTTACTTAAAATAATCAAATTTCGTACTTTCAGCTAAAATTCATCTGCTTCTGTAATTTTAATAATTTAAAATTATTTTTACTAAGAATTCTAAACGAAACGGTTATTTGCTTTATTATTATCTGGAAATGCCATTCGTTGTTGGAGAAATTTATTATTATGTTTTGTGGTGAGTGTGGTTGACGGGAAGCCAATAAGTGGCCCATAAACGTAGGAAAAATTGTATAGAAGAAAAGAAATTAAAAGCATTGTAGCAGAAATACAATTTTGTGGACAAAATACTTTAAGGTGGATAAAAAAACATTAATCATTTGGCAAAATCATGATGTTTTCGTTATAAAACTCTTAATTCAAATATGAGATTTAATGTACTTAATTTTGAAATATATATTTTATTGAAATTAATAAAAAAAATTTAAAATGAGACGAATTTGAAAACAGCAATAAGCATATTATAAAATCTTTAATTAAAATATAAAATCTCCGAATTTAATGAGTCCGACTTTAAAAGTATGTATTTTATTTAAACTTGAAAAACTCTTTCTACTTTTGATCGACCCTGAAAAGGACAATATGCATTGAATTAAATGAAGCAAATGTTATATTTTATAATAGAAATTAATTGCGAAGTAAATTTCGATTTTCGTTTTTATTTTTTAAAGTTTAACTTTGATTACAGTTTGACTGTTTTATGAGTATTTATTTTATTTACTACATTTTATCAAGAAAAAAGTAACATTAATGAAAACAAACGGTTTCCGCTTATCGTTGTATGTGAATGATTGAAAATTAATTTCAGCGCTCAATTGATCGCTCACAAGACGGTGACAATAAAAATAATGATAAAATCAAATGACCAGATTTGAATGCAAAAGGCAGTACATTTTATGATTTAAATGCAATTTTTGAATTACTTAAAAAACTTGTAAAATCTTCGCAAGAGTTGAGAAGCATTTGCACGTCAATATGTAAACGTTTTATATGTTCCTTCAAAAATTTAAAGTTACATCTATTATATCTATTATTAATTTGATTCAAGAATTATTTTTTTTACTGGAATTGTAAATATTTTTCGAAAAGGTTAAAAAATTGAAAGAATTTTAAATAAGTCGTCATGAATACAAGAAGTAAAGACTTCAAAAACAGCTCTGTTTTTTTTAAATGGAATGTTATAAAATCTACATCACATGTAGTCTCCCCAGGGCTTCATCACAACTTTTTAGCGCACAACGCACTTTGTATTTGAAAAATCAGTTTCGGGATCATGAATATTTTTTACAAAAAGAACCAGAGAGTTGATCAATGCAGTAATTTGTTTATCATTATTCATTTTTTGAAATATTTTTAGCGTACTTCGAATTAGTTGTATAACATCAAACCTATTACTGAGTTCTCTGTTCAATGATTCGATTAAATTTTTGATTTTAAGCATGATACTTTTAGCAAAAAACAATGAACAAATAAAATCAAAGATTAACTTTTTTTAAGCGGACTAAAGGTATAAACATGTGTTTTACTGTCAAAATCTTTATTTGTTTTAAAATACGAATTCAATTTTTTAAAACAATTCTCAGCCTTAGCATTGTGTTATAAAGAACTTTATCATTTGAAAATAACGTTTTCTAGTATTGGAAAGAATTTGAATTAAAGTCACTGTTGTCGACCGAAATTTTAAACTAACGAATTTATTGTTTACACAAAAAAAAACAACAGATGATCGACGAAAATAAAAAAAACAAACAAATCTACTAAAATTCTACTCTTTATTAATTTTTCACACAAATTAACAGAACATAACTTTTACAAACAACAAAAGTAAAAAAAATTTTAAATTATTAAAATTACAGAAGGTATCGGCCCCTGCTCATTTTATTTAAAAAAATTAAATTCTCCCATATTAGAAATTAAAAATTATGAATTTTAAAAGCAGATGAATTTTAGCTGAAAGTACGAAATTTGATTATTTTAAGTAACAAGTAAATCAAACATAATGTTCTTGACGTCTTTTTTCTCAACTCTACATGAAACTCTTTCACAACTTCACCATAATTTAAATTTCCGAACTATTTTATTGAAATAAATTTTAGATTTTTTTTGTGTACGTTTTTAGTCCCTCTGCATCAAGATATTCACCTAGTAACAAGGAAGTGCAAATATATTTAATTTATGTATTTGTCTGCAACTATGGTCGAATTGCGAAGTTCTTAACAACAGCCAAGAATCGTACAATTTAGGTCACTACAACAAACTTGTAGAAATTTAAAGAATTATACAATAGAAGCCGCTTAATTAACAGCGAATTCTGTTCAGAATTAAATCATTCAATCATTATATTTATATATTTTATTCTGATCATATTAAAATGAAAGTAAGTAAAATTCCCTTAATACAAAAGTTTGAAGTATTGCGGAATAAAAACAGAGTTCAAGTTTTTCACAATATTAGAATGATCATCGGGAAATTTATTATCAAAGGAATAATTAAACGTTGACAAAAGTATTGCAACAGTTATTTTAATCAGCAATGAAACCGCGATCAAAGAGTCAAATAAACAACAATGATGAAAACGATGAAGAAGAAATAAGCAAACAAACGGTTGACGATATAGAAGTGTCAAATATAATGAAAACTTTTACCAAGTTAACAAAGAGTTGCGGATTTTTCGATACTAATTTAAAAGCAAAAATTATTAAGAAAATTCAGACCAGTTGAAACAATTTATAAAGAAACGGTTAGTATACAACAGTGTAAAATAAAAGTTACCCTCACTGTTTGAAAAAGTAAAGCATTATTACAAAGTCTTATAGGCTTAGCATTAAAAGGTGAGATTTCTTTTAATAAAATTTTTTTTTTTAAATATTTTTAGTCCTCACAGTTCGATCTAAATCAGTTTTGACTGCAGAAGTAAAAAATAAAAGACCCTTATTGTAAAAGTTTAAAGAAAATCATTAAAAAACACCATATAACATTTTGTTATATAAGCTATACAGTATAAAAAAAAAATATTTTTAAATTATATGAATTCATGAATCGGTATTTTGGGTAATGCACCACTCCCACAACTTGGCGTGCTTGAGACGCCCCTGAATACATTATTGATACAAATTTTATTTTTTATATACGGTAACTTCGTAGCGGTCATAGTCAATAGACACTATGATTATTAACAAACAAATACACATATAAGAACAAAAAAAAACAGAAAAATGACTAGTGAATCATACAAAAAATTGTATTATTTTTACTTTTTTTTCGCTGATTACCAATAATTTTTTTGAATTTTAAATTCTTTGCGGGGCAACTGTCCAGTTTTGTCTTTTCACAAATGATGCAATTGCCGAGAACGGAAAAATTAATAATTTAGCTCCTGTTCTGCAAATCGATGTGCGCTTTTATCTCTGTGCGGTTTTATCCGTGTGCGCTTTTATCCATGTGCGCTTTTATCCGTGTGCGCTTTTGTCCATGTGCGCTTTTATCCGTGTGCGCTTTTATCCATGTGCGCTTTTATCCGTGTGCGCTTTTGTCCATGTGCGTTTTTGTCCGTGTGCGCTTTTATCCGTGTGCGCTTTTGTCCTGTGCGATTTTATCCGATGCGTTTTTATCATGTGTGCTTTTGTCCTGTGCGCTTTTATCTTGTGCGCTTTTGTCCGGTCACCTCTAAAGATGCATATCAAGCGGGCATTGTAATAAGTTCCAATGAAAATTGAAAGTCAGGTTAGAAAAAAAAAAGAAAAGCCGTAAAGCCCGAAACATTTTTTTTTTCCCTTCCGTGCTGTGTGTAATTGCCGGGATCATTACAGTACATGGATCAGTGCAGGATCAGAAGTGTTTTAATAGGTTAGCCGCTCTAATATGGTTTAGCATATCCTGGACCTGTTTTGGTTCGTTTGACAACGCAACCGTCGGTAAGTTGGAGGTGCCTGCAGGCAGGCAATGTTCCAGAACGTGTTCAGCGGTTGGTGAAATTGGGGATTGGCATATGGAACAGACAGAGTGAGGAGATGTTCCTTCCAGCAAATAGTTGTGGGATATTGCTGTGTGCCCTATGCGGAGTCTAGTTAATGCTGCAAACTCTCTGCGGGACATGGATATCGGTGGCCACCAAGGCTCAGTGCTCACCTTAATGGATTGCAGCCATGATGTGTGAGCTGACCATATAATTTCCCATGTATCTGCCTTATGTTGCTGAAAAAAGGGTGGCCCCAGCTGAGGCAGAGGGACACCAGCTGGCATTGGACTATATGTTGCTGCCTTAGCAGCCAAGTTCACACGCGCATTCCCTGGCACACCGGTATGACCCGGGATCCACAAGAATGTTACCTGTGAGCCAGCCCGGAAAAGCGCATTAATGATGCGCTTTATTTTTCGGGATAATGTGTGTGAGGTTTTAAGTGTCTGGAGTGTCCTGATCGATTGCAAGGAATCTGTGATTAGAAATGCATTTCGACGTTGGTGGTAAGAGTGCAGATATTCTCTCAAGCAGAAGAAAATACCATACAGCTCCCCCCCCCCAGCACTGAACAGAAGTCGTGGAGCCGAACCGCACGAACAACTCCCTCCACCTCATAGGCGCAAGCCACCGGCGAGGACCCATTGAGGGGGTTTGCTTTGGCACCATCTGTATACAGCTGTCTGTAGCTGGGAAAAAGTTGCATTTTTCCGCCACGTACTGGGACGGCAGTGTGACATCCTGGTCCAAGCGATCGCTCAGCAGAGATAAATCCACAACAATCGGAGTATCCTCCCAGGGGAGTTCAACATGCTGATGTGCAAGATCAGAGTTCCAGTTAATTCCTCTTTCCTTAAGGAGGGATAGTACACTGGGGAGAGGATCGTTTGGAAAAGACGGTAGTGGGATTTCTGAATTATCGTTGCGGCGTAATTTAGCTTGGTACCAGTAAAATAAATCTCTGAATTCATAAGAATTTCGGATAACCGTCAAGGGTGGGATGCCCGCTAGTGAACAGATTTCCAACGATGGCGACGTCCTATGCGCTCCCAAGATAATTCGTATAGCAGTATGATGGATTGTGTCAAGTGATTTAAGGAGTGCTTTGTTTGATGAGGAATAATCTTGGCACCCATAGGTCAATTTACTTAAAGTGAGAGATTTGTACACAGTTAGCAGGAGCTTAGGATTTATGCTATATTTCGGATTTGACAGACATTTTAGTATATTTAAGGATTTCATGCATTTATTTTTAAGATGGTGAATGTGATGTGACCAGGACAGTTTTTCATCAAACACAAGACCCAAGAATTTAATTGTGTGGAGCAACGGGAGTGATGAATTCCTTAGGAAAAGAGTTATGTCAGAATCGGGATCACGCTGGCGTCTCTTGTGAAATTTCACACATACGGATTTTATCGGAGAGAATTCCAGGCCATTGTTATCAGCCCATATTTCCAAGTTATTGATTGTTGATTGAAGGATTGATCTTGCATTGGACGGAAGGTTAGAAGGAAGAGATATATTAAGCTCATCAATATATAAGCGGGCTGTAACTGGCGGCCGTATACAATCTGCCATATCATTTATGTATAATATAAACAATGTTACGCTCAGCGCTGAGCCTTGCGGAATACCATTTTCGATAATTGATGGGTCACGAAGAGGTTAAAATAATGGTGTGCATACCACCATTGGTCAGAATCGAACTGGTTTTATCTAGAATATTAATAATCTGTCAACCCATAAGCTTTGAATTATGATAATCTCGTAGTGGATAAAAAACACTGAAATCGCAACAGGGTATAATGAAGTATCAGAAATTTTGTTCATCAGATCGATGAAGTCATCTGTCTGTGGGAACATACTTTTGATGTAAGGAAAGTGTGAAAAATTTTAATCCGAGCATATATCATGAGAAATCTCCCGTTTAATTAAAATGGCAGCATCGCCATATTCAGCATATTTTTCATCTCTAGTATCTCTGTAGCTAATATAGCCTGGTAAAGCAAGATTATCAGAAAGTGCAAGCCAAGTTTCCAATAAAACTAAAATATCAAAATTATTTAACAAAAGAAAAGAATATAAATTAATTAAGTTCCCTCTGACGTCATGAAAATTCCATTGCAAGATTGTAACGAGACAGATTCAACCCGTACATTCTAAAATTATTTATCGTGTTTATTACTTCATTTATCTTGTAGTTAAAAAATAAAATAAAATAAATGAAAAGTAGAAAATAAAAACTGTTTTAAAGTAAACCAAAAATTAACAAATATGGACACGACTTTTTTTTGTGCTGGAAAATGATTGATGAAAAAGGGGAAAACAGGTTTGAGAATTGGTGAAAAAAAACGACTTACAAAGTATCTCATGATAGAACAATCAAATTATGTTATGATTAAAAATAACTATTTACCTTAATTTAAATCGAAGCATACAAAACGAAATAGTAGTTTTGGGTCTTCCTACTCCCTTTAACGCTACCTATATTCTTTCCTTCCCATTGCCTTCAGTTATCCCATTGCTACTGTCCTTTGTCCTCTCCATTTCTGACCGCCTGGTTATTTAGTTATAACTGTTAATTTTTCATGTTGTTGGGTCAAGGCCGCTGGCGCGCCCAGGGTTAAAAAAAAAAAAAAAAAAAAAAGAAATAGAATAAAGCGTTGTTGAATGTGCAGAGGATGATTCGGAAACCCTAGTTCGTTAATGTGATAAGCGGTTGTTCGTTGGCGTTCTCTATCAGATAACAATTGTTCTCCGATAAAGTCATCTTCGATTTCTTCGGCATTGTTCGATATCATCGTAGCTGATTAAACCAGTGAGATTGTTCCGATTTAATTATTCTGCGTTTGTCTTTCGACTGCTCATTTCAACATCTGACATTTTTATTTCAGCATTTTATTATTTCGATTTAATTAATTTGTTTACTTATTTATTCACCTCTGTTTATTTACTTACTTACTCCTTTTTTTTTTTCTTATTATTTTTTCTTCTGCTCGTTAAATGAGCGTAGCTAAAAGGGGTCTCCTAAAAAAATTCGGACAAATCGATTAAACCCCCGTCCAACTTGTCAGTATGCATGGACGTTGACCCCAACCCTAAACGAAAATCGGCTGATCCACTTTCACCGATTTCCTCCACTTTACCAAAGGAAATCAGGCTTTCTCAGGACGATCTCACTTTACCGGCTCCGTCTTCCGCTCCCGTTCACAATAGCAACAGTAACAATAGCGACAACTATTTCAATGCCACTAGCAACTCTAACAGCAATAGTATTAGTAATAATAACAAAAATGATTCAATTCAATTCAATTCAATTCATTTATTGTAATATTATTAATAATAATAATAATAATAGTACTTCTTTGGATAATAATAAAATATTATAGTAATAATAATAGTAGTGGTAATAACAAAATTAAATAGTCACAATGTTAACGATAATAACATTACAAATAACAACAAAAATTTGCCAATGATATTGTTCTTTTTTCCTCTTCTTGCGACATTTCAGCTGCCAACGAGACGCTTAATTCTTCTCTGACTACGCCACAACATTCTCTGTCGTCTGTTCATCTTTCTATTTCTCTTTCCAAATCTTCTTGCATGGTGTTCACTCTGCGTCCGTACAGTCCCGCTTCTGTTAATATTTCCCTGAATCGGATGTCACTTCCTCGCGTTAGTTGCTTCTGTTACCTTGGAGTTTACCTAAATGGTCGACTAACCTTGTCTGAGCATATCAGTTATCTTTCTTGTTCTGCCATTATTGAAATCTTTATCACCAACCACATGGGGTGGTGATCCTCTTGTACGCATTTCTTCGCATAAGTCCATTATTCGTGCCAAGTTCGATTACTGTTCATTTATCTATGACAGTGCTTCCAAATCCCTTCTTTCTAAATCGGATAGAATATAGAATTCCTGTCTCCTTCTATGTCTCGGTGTTCTTAAATCTTCTCCTATTTCAGCAATGCTTGCTGAATCTAATACACCTCATCTCCTAGTTCGAAGATCTTATTTGAGCTATCGTTTTCTTTCTAAACGTGTACCTTGCATTTCCTCTCAACTTATCCCTTCCTACATTTCTATTGCCAGAAACTGGAGTTTTATTCTTAATGAAATTCCCATCTTAGACCTTATATCTCGCCGTCTTAGTTATTTTTGTTCCATGTAATTTCCAGTAATAATCTCTCTTACTTTCCGTTTAATTATTTTGATCTCACACACCCTCCCAAAGTATATTATCTTTCTAATTCTTTCAGGTCTATATCTCAGGTGATTATTAAACAGGAATTTCACAGCATTATCAGTTCCATCTTTCTGGCTCTATGGGGCCTAGTGGTGTCGTGGCTTCCTTTATTATCCCCGTTTTTAGTTTTTCCGAATATTTTCGTCTTCCGTCTT
Source organism: Icerya purchasi (assembly GCA_039619475.1). Lineage (NCBI taxonomy): Eukaryota > Metazoa > Arthropoda > Insecta > Hemiptera > Monophlebidae > Icerya > Icerya purchasi. The sequence goes on along the minus strand of CM077115.1, from coordinate 289,299,190 downwards.
TCTATTCCATTTTTACAGCCCACTTGATGGCTATCCTACGTGCAATTATTTATGTCTACTCCAATCGTAACTTTTCCCACTTTCTGATAATATCTGACCATGAGAGCTGTTCAGACTATCAGATTACCTCTTCCCCCCACCCTCATCAGACTTCAACATTCTTCGTATACGATCCCTCATACACAATCTTTCCTTTCATCACTCTATCCGCGTTGATCTGCTGTTGGTCCCTGGTCATAGAGGCATCGAGGGTAACGAAATGGCGGGTGCTTTGGCTCAGGTTTCTGCCCGCTCCCGCTTTTACTGTAAAAAGACCCATAGTTCTAATCTATTGTCCTTAAGTAAGAAATTTCACTTTAAATTTTGGTCGGATATGTACCCTTCTTCTTTTACCAATGATAGTTCTTTCTACCTCCCAATTCAACCTAACCTTCCTACTAATTCTTGGTTCTCAGAATTTCCTTCTTTTCCACATTCTGTTATTGTCCCTATTATTCGCCTACGCTTCAATCATACTCTATTGCCGTATCCCGTTATCGTCTCTCTATTTCAGATCTTTTTTTCTTCTAAGCAATAATAGACCAATTTATCACGTCATTTCTGCTCAAGTAATGACTTGTTCCACAGCTTCTTATTGTCAAGAGCACGTTTATACTTTTACTGATTTTAGACTAACTTAGCCGTTTGAACTGTTCGAATTCACGAACTCGACAACTGATTTCATTTTCAGGTTACGATGAAATGAGTAAATTTTTCACAATATTCCTCGAACATTTATAATTAAAAACAACTAATACGTACATATTAATAAAATATACTGCCCCGAATAAATCGATTGCGTCTAATAGCACACACGCACGCATATATACATACATATATATATATATATATAAAAATGTTAAGTTGGTTTGTGTATGCTTCATAAACTCAAAAAGTTCTGCACCGATTGAACTCAAATTTTGACACGATATACAACCCGCTCCAAAGATTGTTTTTATCTATTTCTCATGTACCAGCAACCGCGCCTTCTGCCGGAAGCGAGGGGAACACTCGCCATACTAGCTAATGACAACCGAAGTCACATGTGAAACATCACCTGTTCCCAATTACATTGTTTATTAACAAAAAAAAACGTATCCGCTTGCATCCCATTCAGATTATTATACAATTTGAATTAAATATTCACCTTAATCGATTAAGGTACTTTTGTGTAATCGTGTGGTGATTGAGCTAAATTTTCAGAAAAAATTAAAATGTATTAAAAATTTCTGGCTTATGATATTTGAATTTTTTAAATTTAATAGTGAATAAAGAATAATTCGTTTATTTACATACTATGTAAAATATAAAATTGAAGTCTTGCGACGAAATAAATGCGTTAACGATATTTACATGGAACGATTTTTAGTACATTAAGGAAACTAAAATACACATTTAGAATTGAAAAATACGGTGGTGCCCCTTTATGCAGCCGTAATGTTTCTATTTAAATCGTGTGGCGATTAAACTGCGCCATTTGCTAAATCATAAGTAAAGGTTATGTTTTGTATGAGAGATGAACAGAAAAAATATTAATTTTTTATAATTATTATTTAACTATTTTCTTTATTGCCCTATCTCTCATGATTTTCAACCTAGAGCTGTGAGAGCCATAAGAGGTTATAATCTTATCCCTTCCTTCTGTTCCATTGAAAGCCGAAATAATGTCTCGCAGAAAAACGAATTTGAGTCGTCATATTCGCCACACAGAAGGATCGAGAACATGGCTTTCGAATATGACTGCGGAACAGACTAAGCACCATCCAGATACGTACTGCGCAACCAGCAGAATGAGGATGCACGATTACGAGCATGGCAGTCGTGTTCTGCATCAACAGATTTGGTTGGTTCTCAACGGAATAAACGCGAGAGGGTGGGGATAGCTGAAACACGTGCTCAAAGAACAGTAGATGTGGATCTCCAATACAATCGTCTGGCATTCCGGTACAATCCAGCTGTTGATTATAGTTCAAGTCGGCATGTTGTCATTGGCCAGAGTACCTACTGCCAGGTTCTAAAGTTTAATAATGAAACAAAAGGGATGTGTTGCGCTGACAGAAAAATCAAATTGCCTCAACTTGAAACACCACCTGAGCCATTGAAAACTCTACTTGCTGGATCTACCGTTGAATCGAGGCATTTCCTTTCGAACATCAGGAAATATAACTCTTGCTTCCAAATGACGTCATTTGGTGCAGAAATTGTGACTGCTCATTTCATGCCAACTTTTAAAATCAAAGGACAAATATATCACAAAGCTGGCTCCCTGCTCCCGTTCACAGATAGTGACCATAAATTCCTTCAAATGTACTTTATCGGTGATGATAGAGATGAAGTCGATGCGCGTTGTGGAATACAAATCTCGCTAAGAAGATCCATCATTTCGCAACTACAGGAACTCCTTTACGAAAGAAACAATTTGGTGCGTTTGTTCAAAACAGCAATTGATATGATGCCATCAGATACCCACAAGATTGTCATTCACGCAGACAAAACTCCCGCTGGAGAACATGTCCGGAGATATAATGCTCCAACTATAGACGAAGTAACAATTGTCATAGTCGGAGATCAGTTCCAACCTAGAGATATTGTTCCCCATTGAAGAAACGATCAGTTGATAAACGTTGCAGAAACTCACCGTTGTTACGATGCTTTGCAATATCCAGTTTTCTTCTGGGACGGTGCTGATGGATATCATTTCAATGTGAAGATGATAAATCCAATGAATGGTGCAGAAATCAATAATAAGTGCACCGCAATGAACTTTTACGCATACCGCTTAATGATTCGGAGGAACGAGGATAATTATATTTTGAAATGCCGTCAGTTGTTTCACCAGTACATTGTGGATATGTATGCAAAAATTGAAACGGAACGTTTTCTATTCCTTCGTTTGAATCAGACCAAACTCCGCTCCGAAGAATACATTCATTTGCGAGATGCAGTTGTGAATGACGGTAATACAACCAACGTTGGAAAGTTAACTATTTTGCTGTCTTCATACATAGGCAGTCCACGTCACATGGAAGAATACGCTCAAGATGCAATAGCATATGTTCGTCATTATGGGCGTCCAGACTTATTCATCACCTTCGCATGCAATTCAGCTTGAGACGAGATACAGCAGCTGTTACTTCCTGGGCAATCAACCGTGGATAGGCATGACATCACAGCGCGTGTTTTTAGACAAAAGCTTAAGTCGCTGATAGATTTCATTGTGAAGCATGAAGTGTTTGGATCTGTGCGCTGCTGGATGTATTCAGTAGAATGGCAAAAGAGAGGATTGCCACATTTGCATATACTAATCTAGCTCTACGATAAAATAACTTTAGACGAAATCGACGATGTGATATGCGCTGAGATTCCACGGGCCGACGTAGATAAGGATTTGCATGCAGTTGTTATCAAAGACATGATACATGGACCATGCGATACACTAAATCCGAATTCACCATGCATGGTAGACGGGAAATATTCTAAACAATATCCTCGAGCATTTGCAGCTAATACAGTAACAGGAGAGGATGGATATCCTCGGTATAGAAGACGATCAACTGAAGATGGCGGAAATTCGGCAACAATACACACTCAAAATGGTGTTATTAATGTAGACAACCGTTGGGTGGTTCCATATTCACCTCTGTTGTCAAAAACTTATAAAGCGCACATAAACGTAGAATACTGTAATTCCGTTAAATCAATTAAATACATCTGCAAGTATGTGAATAAAGGCAGCGACATGGCTGTTTTTGGTGTGCAACCAGAAAATAGTGACAGAAATGCAGTACAAGTTATCGATGAAATTGCACAGTACCAGGCTGGAAGAGACATAAGCAGCAATGAGGCTGCATGGCGAATTTTTTCATTTCCCATGAATGAACGAAATCCGGCTGTGGTTCACTTAGCAATACATTTAGAGAACGGACAGCGTGTTTATTTCACAGATGCAAATGTGTAACAAACAGCCTTTAATCCACCTGGTACAGCTCTAACTGCTTTCTTCACCTTATGTCAGGAACACGCTTTCGCCAGAACACTGATGTATTCAGAAGTGCCCTCTTATTACACGTGGAATGAAACTAAGAAAGCATTCATACGAAGCAGACGAGGGGAGCCAGTCGACGGTCAAACTGGCATTTTCAGAGAAAATACAATTGGTAGACTTTATACAGTGCATCCTAATCAAAATGAATGTTTCTTTCTTCCCCGTGCTGTTGGTAACATGTATTAATGACGCGTGCAAATACTGCACATCCAAACCAAATTCGTGCATTATTCGCAATTATATTGACCGCTTGCTTCCCTTCATCTCCCAAAGAGCTATGGGAAAGATATCGATCGCACATGGCTGAGGATATTTTGCATAGAGTACGCCGAGAAAATGCCAATATGACCATGGAATTTAGAGAACGCATCTACAACGAAACATTGATAAATATTGAAGACAAGTGCTTAGCAATTGCAAATAATGTTCTTATTCAATTGGGAATGCCAACAACCATCCGAGCTGCGTCTACTTCATTTCATGTGGATTTGCGCCGTGAACAGAGTTACAACACTGGTGATCTCCAGTCATATGTCCAATCAAACGTTCCCAAATTAACACGTGAACAGAAGGGCATTTATGATCGCATAATGCAAATGATAAATGACGGAGTTAGGGGGACCTTCTTCTTGGATGCGCCAGGAGGAACTGGGAAAACATTCCTTATCAGATTGATTTTGGCAACGGTTCGATCAAAAAATGGCATAGCCTTATCTCTTGCTTCGTCTGGAATAGCTGTGACATTGTTACCAGGTGGAAGGACTGCTCATTCAGCTCTGAAGTTGCCATTGAACATGCAATTTATCGAGGCTCCCACGTGCAATATTTCAAAAGCATCCGCTATAGGAAAAGTATTACAAAAATATAAACTCATTGTTTGGGATGAATGTACAATGGCACATAAAAAATCGCTTGAAGCACTTGATCGATCGTTGCGAGATTTGCGTGGAAACGTTCAACCATTCGGGAATGCATTGATATTGCTTGCAGGAGACTTTAGGCAAACATTGGCCTGTAATTTCTCGATCAAAACCAGCGAACGAAATAAATGCTTGCCTGAAATATTCAACATTGTGCCGACGCGAATGTACATTGCAATTGACTACGAATATGCGTGTCCAGCTGCAGAACGATCAAACAGCCAAGGTATTCTCACGACAGTTACTGGACATTGGGAACGGACAGCTGCCAGTCGATGAGATGTCAAGAAGAATATCATTTCCTGATAATTTTTGTAATTTAGTAACATCGAAAGAAGAACTTATCGATAAAGTATTTCCGAATATTCAGATTAATTATCGGAATCACGATTGGCGAACGAGCTGTCCTTGCCGCGAAGAATAAAGATGTCTATCTACTTAATAATGTTATTCAATCCAGAATTCAAGGTGAGGAAATTATATATAAGTCGATAGACACCGTTGTGGAAGCAGATGAAGTAGTTAATTATTTAACAGAATTTTGCCAGGGATGCCACCACACATATTAAAATTGAAAATAAGTATGCCAATTATCATGTTGCGGAATATTAATCAGCCAAAACTCTGCAACGGCACGCGACTCGCAGTTAAGAAATTGATGAACAACGTAGTGGAAGCAACGATTTTAACGGGGCCTTTCAAAGGTGAAAATGTCCTCATTCCTCGAATTCCCATGATCCCGACCGATACACCATTTCAATTTAAAAGATTGCAATTCCCCATTCGATTGGCGTTCCCAATCACAATCAATAAAGCTCAAGGTCAATCTTTAGAATTGTGTGGTTTAGATTTAGGTGCGGATTGCTTCTCACATGGACAACTGTATGTTGCGTGTTCCCGTGTCGGCAAACCAGACAGCCTTTATATCTACGCAGATAATGGAAAAACAAAAAATATTGTATACCCACAAGTATTGCAAATTTAACCTTCTATGAAAATTATATTTTATTTCGTTCCTCATTTCCCATCCATGCAACCACAATGTGCCACAGCGAAGCGTGGCAGGGTACAGCTAGTATATATATATATATGTAGCGTATTCTGAAAATGATCCAGGAAATTTATTTTACACTATAAAGCGCGTTGAACCTTGCGTGCACACTCGGATTTACCTACGTTTTTACACACTCGGAGTACCTGAGTACCCAACTATGGATTTTATTGTATTTTTAAAATTTTAAACAACAATTAGAGGTTTTATTCACATCTGTATTTTATATTAGATACTTATAAATAGAAATAGCACGTTTTCAGGTATAAAAATTGAGTGCAGGTAAAAAATTAGGCCAGGTTTACGAAGTAGGATTAACCGGAAAATTTCTTGTCAATTTACGAACCCACTGAAAATCTGAAAATTGACTAGCAGCTTTTTCCTTTTCGTGGTAGGACCAAATTCACGTAGCATACTCCATCGAAGCCAGCGAAATATGGAATAAAAGTATGGTGGATATGAGGCACGAAGAGCGCCCACCATTTACAAGACATTTTGTTCGCGGGGAAAACAGGGGGAAGGTTCGTGAAGTAAATCAGGGTGAAATAGCCGTGAAGAATCTTGCGATAATGTACAAGGTCTCTGGGAGAAATATTTCGATGGATAAGTTTTTTACTTCGCTGCCGCTTGGTAAACATCTAGTCTCGTCGTGGAATTTGACTATGGGTGACACGTCGAAAAAAAATATATTGTACATTCAACAAACTTTCGCGCCTTCAAAATCAGGAGAGGATTTTTCGTCATTGTTTGAATTCTACGAAAAAGCAACTTTATGTTCGTACTTTCCAAAAAAAAGGTAAAGCTGTTATATTATTGTCTACGATGCACGCATAAAAGGTAGTGTCCACGAAGGGGAAGGCGGTCTATTTCCCAAATACTGTTTTTTACGCCTAGATTGGGTAAAAATTATATCTTTGATTAGACCTAAAAGGGAATAATATACATTAATTGAAGACTCATGGCTACTTAAAGGTGTGCACAATGTCTCCAACTGATTAGAAAATTCACACAATTCAGTGTTCGTTAATCTTGGAGTGTCAGAATGAGTAACGTAGGGTCTTCTATCTGACCGTCCTTCTGTAAGTATTACACTTACAGGTAGATGGTCACTCCCCAGTGGCACTTGACAAACCTCCCAATTTATATCTAGGAAAATATTAGATGAGACTAAAGTTAGGTACAACGCATTCGAAGAGCTTGCCCAAAATTGGATAGTTGTGTGTTCCCTATTATTAGCCAGGATAAGTCTCGTACTGCTAGTCACTTTAAGTATGCATCGCCCCAAATTATTGTTACTCGTTGAGCCTCAGATACTGTGCTGGGCATTAAAATCCCCTGCTAGGATAATTCCTGCTTTCTCAGGAAGATTGTTTATACAATTTATTAGGGTAGTTCATTGCACCATTAGGAAAAATATAATAAGAAATTATGTATAACACCGAGCCTATTTAAAAAAAAAAAAAAAAAAATGATGTAGCATTCCAGATATTTAAAATGAATCTTACAACCGGCTATGTTATTATTATTCCGGTATAATGAAATTGGTAAGTCAATAATCTGAGAATATTGGGCCTACCTATTATTGATAAGAATCGCCGAATCTCCATAACCATCCTCTCTATCATTGCGAATAACAGTATAGTTATCAAAAAAAAAATTTGCCGTAGGTAGCAACCAAGTTTCCGATAAAAGAATGGTTGGTGGGCACACGTATCACCGACGTATTAACCGCTGGCCATTAGCTTTTTTTTTCAATATTGTTGATATAGCTTGTCTAGCTAATTTATCACGAAAATGGTAAAATGATACAAAAAAAATTAAAACTCATAAAAGGAGACTGTTTATAAGGCAGCCGAGTGAAGAGCTTTTTAGTTGAAGATAGATCGCAAAATAGACAAGTTATGTGAAATCATTCGTCAAATTGGGCATAGAGAGCATCTTAGTCAGACAAGTTTTACCTCCGACTAAGTTTCCGGCTGGGTCTCAATCTGCGCGAGACCCAATAGGCCGTATAAAAGTGACTGGATCCTGTCATCTGTGTTATAAACAAGTAATAAAAAAAAAAACAACAGACAAAATATAAAAAGTTGTGCTAATTGTGAAAAGGCAGTATGCTATGAACACGCGATAACAGTAAGAAAATGTAAAGGGTGTATGGAATGAGTAATAATCCATTCTTTTCAATATATACATATAAATAAGTAAATTTTCCAGCATAATAATTTGTTATTATTTATATTTATTATTTGTACAACGAATAATTTAATGGCATGATATCTATGTAAAAACAATGAAATTCCATTAAAATCATTTGTTTTCATACGGGGATAGCCGGGTACCCGGGTGTGTCCAGCGTGTTTTTTTTTTTAAATTAAAATTTTTATTGTTAAAAACTTAAACAAAATATTTTTACCTAACCAGTTGATAGAAAAAATCACGAGGATTCGGCAGGATTTGGAAAAATTTTAAGGTGGTCATAAACAGTTTTAATAAAATGTGCGCAGGTGGACACCCGGGCATATTCATTTAAATTACATAAATGGATTCCTGATCATTGCGGCATTTCTGGCAACGAGCTAGTTGACTCGTTGGCCATCAATGGTCTCTATTCATTAGTAGATTTCCTGCTCAAACTCTCTACTGTCTCTTTTATCGTTCCCATCACGATTTCTGGATCGAATCCTATCCTTTACCAATCCTCGATCTTGTTTTACCTTACTATACAGCACTTTCCTTTCTCTCTTCCCCGGTTTAATATTTTCCCCTACCCTAGTCGTTCGATTATTTCTTCTATAGTTCGCCTGCGGTTTAATCATAGTTTTCTTCCAGCTTCTCTTTTCCGTTTTTCTATTGTTCAATCTCCTTTGTGCCCTTAAGACCCTCCCGAGCTCAGTTACACCTGCGATGCGAATCACGTCTTGTTCGAATGCTCCTTTATTTCCTCCGAACGTGCTACTCTGTATTCCAATCTTCTGCGCCTTGGCCTTCCTACTTGTTATAGTGTCCACTCCATTCTTGCATTTCCCTCTTTCAATATAGTTCCTTTGTTGGACTTCTTTATTTCCTCAATTTCTATTCTTTTTCGTATATTTTGCGTTTGGTAAGTTCCGCTGTTGAAGTGCCCCTCCCCCGAAAAAATGAAACATGTTTTTTTGTTGCGCTCTTCTTGCATGCAGCGCGCTCGGACTGGTTTAGTTAGGTGGTTCTGACTCTCAGCTTCACAGCCCACCGTATTTCAGTCTGTTCCGAGCATCAGTGAATTAGTGCACCTCTGTTTGGCAAGAGGGGAGCGACAAAAAAACATATTTCATGACTTTCATATAATTCGGCCATTTTGGCCTCACAACGGGCTCTGCTCCTTGACCCTTCCTGCTTACATTTTCTCTTTCCCTTTTATACTTTGTATAAAATGATCAAAATTTACAATGTTATTCTTACGGGAATAATACTTTTTTTTTTGTTACGAAATCTAATGGGTGCATGATTAAGAATGACATTTTCATTTAACATTTAACTTTCGTTACATAAAATTGGGACATTTTTACTAATGGGGGCCGGCCTAAGAATTACGTTGTAATTTATATACATATATATATATATATATATTTAAAATGTATAATATATATACACTATTTATCGAGACCACGATTCAGTGTTAAAATAAGTCTAGTTAATAAATCCAGATAGGTCGTTCGCGGCGACATGAAATATCCAGAAGAGGCTTGTAATCGAAATTATCTGCTTACATTTTATCGCATACAATAATGCTTTCTCGTATATGGAAAATGTAATCTCCACTTGCAAACGAACATTTAAAGTTTGCTTCTTATCGTACTTCTTAAGCAAGCGGAGATAAATGAAAGCCCAACCGCGCTGACCTGACCCGCTTGCTGGCAAATGTAGACGAAAAAAAAGGCAAAACAAAATAAATAAATTTCCGTTCTGTCGAGAGAGTTTCTTCTTTTCAATTTAAAAGTAGCAAGATTTGCAGTTTCGCTCGGAATTATTTCGAAACGTCAATTCAAAAGAGCAACCGTTAGAAGGAAATGACAGGAAAAAATCGAGAAAAAAAGTAAAGAAAACAAAAAGCAGTCGCAGTCGCAGTCGCAGTAGCAGTCGCAGTTGGAGTCGGAGTCGAGAAGTAAAAACGAAAATAGTATCTGTTTTTGTAATTATTCGTTTCCGAGATTTTTAGCGGCACCATCGAGCAGCAGCTTGACTTTCTTTGCACTCCGAATTCCGAGAACGGCAGCGCGGCAGCGACGTGTAAATAAACAAGAACGAAGCCGGAATGGAAGGAGCCACATTTACTCGGCAGTGGCGGCGGCGGCCGGCTGGAATTTATAGGCTGTAAAATAAAATCCAAATAAATACGGATGCAGAAAGCCGGCCAGAGATCGCAGCAAATAATCTGCTGACATTTGTTTTAGCGAACGCCGCCGCCCAGTTCGCCCAGTTTGCCCAGTTCGCTCTTCTGTCGATGAGCCTTTAACCGACCTTGTCTCGTCGTCAACGGACTCGCAACATCCGATAATGCCGTAATTATTTATAATGGGCCAACTCAGGAACGTAACTCGGTCCTCCTTTTCGTCCAACGATAATGCCGCCAGCACAGGCCTACCCAAATGAATCTCTTCGCCGTTCATTAGCGCCAGGTGAAACTCCAGCCACTTCTTTCTAGCTTCAGTTTGGCCACAAGTTTTTCTCGGGAATTTCTTCGATTTTTTTTTTGTTTGCTGGCGTTTACTTACGCACGACCTGCCATCGTTATGGCACTGGTTTCGGTTGTGGTTGTTTTTAGCGCACCTCTTTTACAACGAAGTATCGACAAACTGAGCATCATCGAGTTTTAACGCAACTCCGAGCGTTTTTCTGATCTATTTCTCGGCATCATCTTACGTTGAATAATAATAATAGTAATAATAATAATAATAATAATAATAATAACAATTCTACTCGATTAATAATGAGCTATTTTATTCGAAATTCCGGAAAGCAATGGAACTCTGATAAAAACTGAATACTAACGTCAAACTTGTGAGCACAGAAAAAAACTGTCAAGTCTCAGAATCTGCACAATTAAAAAGTTCAAATAGAGACTAATATGTATTATTCTTAAGTTCGCGGACGAACGATTCAACTATGCCTTCTTAATCTGTCTCTAGAGCTGTACATATGGCCGGTTAATGGTAATGTCTTTATTAGGTTGACCTATGCGAGGTTTTCCATTTATTTTTCTTCGGATTACTAGCTTTCTTCCGACTAGTACGATATATAGTACACCTTCGCTTTGTAAAATCCGGGACGAGAACACAAGCAATCTGTATGGGGCGACCCATCCTCTGCAATAATCAGCCGGAGGTATTGAAGATACATTTGAAGAACTATGAAAAATGACATAGGAAACTTTTTCAAATACGGAGAATTTCAAAAACGACCTGAATTGTAAAATTAAATTTTCTTATACGATGCTTATCCCCTCATATGACTTACTTTCACGGTCATACTAATGATGTGTCAATACTATTCCCTATGGCTACCAAATCAGAGGTGTCATAGGTTATCGAAACTTGTCTCGTCCCGGATCCAAGTCGCTCCCAAGTTTATATCCAATCTGAAATTGAATTGGGTACCAGAGAAATCTGGGGGAAAGTAAAGGCGGATAATCCAAAAGTAGAAAGGAACTGGCCACCCTACTACTCTCCTTAGATCGATTAGACTTAGTACCATTATGAAAAGCTTAACTTCACGATTCATGATACCTTATCAAGGATCTATGGGACTCACTTTACTTTTTATGCCGTAAGTAGAACTATTTTTGAAAAAATCTTGCTTTTGTATTTTATACACGGAGAACAACTTATGTTGAGCTAATGGAACCGTTTCTTTGTTTTATGTTATATTTTGCATATTTTCCAAATATTTATTATTTAGTTCCTCGCTTTTGGCCTGCAGCAACTGGATGAACCTGCGAATGTTAAAATAGTTGTTATAACAACTTAATAATAAAATTTCAGTATCGCTTATCCAAACAGTTGCTAATATAATTATAAACATTTATGCTTCTTGTTTTGCTCTTTTTTTTCACTACATACATGTTATCATATATAATTATCTAAAATAAGCTGTAATTTTTTCATTCATAACTACGACCACTATGTGTACATCGCAATTGGGCGTATGTAATATGCAGATGTTCACGTATATTTATGTATATTAATTACAACGTAATTCTTAGGCTACCCCCATTCGAAAAAATGTCCCAATTTTATGTAACGCAGAATGTCCCAAAAAATGTCCCAATTTTATGTAACGAAGAATGTCCCAAAAAATGTCCCAATTTTATGTAACGCAGAATGTCCCAAAAAATGTTCCAATTTTATGTAACGTTTGTTATATTTTATAGGATTTTTGTTATTGTTATTTAAAAAATGTCACAATTTTATGTAACGAAATATGTAACGAAAAATGTAATGAAACAATATCTTAATTTTATATAATGAAAGTTAAATGTTAGGATAGGATTTTTGTGATTATGTTTTGTTTTTCTTTTTGTGTTGATGCCAGTAAGAATTACGTTGAAAATTTTGATCATTTTATACAAACTATAGAAGAGAAAGAGACAGAAATGAAAGCAAGAGGGGTCAAGGGGCACAGTCCCTTGCGAGGCCAAAATGGCCGAGTTTATGTATATATATATATATATATATATATATACATATACTAGCCGACCCGGCGAACTTCGTACCGCTACAGAACCAATAAATGTTGTGTTAAGTTATCAGCAATTAATACTCAAAATTAATTAAGTTCAATAAATGTACAAAAATCAAAATGAAAAGTGTTTTAATTGCATTGAAATAAATGTAACCCACGTGGTAGTAAGATTCCAGTTAGTAAAAAAAAATCAGAATAAATTTACTTTGAAAAATTAAGGCAAATTACTTTGGAAACATGCTTTCTCGGTCCATATCATTAGCTAACAACACAGAGTACACACTCAATTTATATACTTTTTAATGAAGTGTGTACTCTGTGCAGTTAGCTGATGATGAGCCATACACGAAAAAACGCGTTTCTAATGTAATTTAATTTCTTAAAGTAAATTTATACCGATTTTTAGGATTTCGTACATATATAATGTACGGAATAATCCGAATGAGATGGTTCAGAAACGATAAAAATATTCAATTATACATACAATAGAGCTCGGAAACGGTTTGACTTATCAGAATTGGATCATAAATTACAATTAAACTTCCATCTATGACAATTTACAACTTTAGGCTGAGCGATTACCCCGGGCGACAAGAAACCGTCTAGAATATATAATATGGAATTTAGAAGAACCTCAAAAATCACCCTTAAAAAAATCATAACTCATCACCAGATAACGCTCTTTAAAAGCGAAATTCAAAATATAAAACAAAACACAGCAGCCCTTTCATAAAAATTCGAAAATTACGCTTAAAAAATCATTTAAACCCTCCTTTTGAGCCAAAAACAACAAAAAAAAGTTGAATTTTCTTTATAATTTATTTTTCAAATTTCGTATTCTGCTATTCGCGGCGGAGGCAAATCCAACAAAAATCAAAGATCATAAAAATCGGTCCAGCCGTTCTGGAGTTATAAATGGTGTAACTAACCCGACTTTATTTTATATACAATATAGATAGTAGACTCGGCCACGCGTTGCTGTTGCTCAGATGTAATACGTTGAATTGACACTAATCCATTCAATACAGTCAAACTAATGTTTACTAATAAAGAAAGATAAAAACGGTTCAGCCAATCTAAAAACACACAGGATTGAACCTTCGAATTCACTTTCCGGATGGTTGAAAATGTTTTCAATGACTGCGCACGTTGATTTTTATGAATATATTTTTATGGGTTTTTTACGGGCATTTAGCAATCAAAGTGATAGACGTCTTTTTATATATAGCCTTTTTACAACATTTTTAAAATTTTTTCCTCGCTAAGATAAATAATAAATCGCAATATTTTTACGACTGAAATATAAAATTGACACTCACCGCACAAATGTGAATATATTTATACAATATTACCAAAAGTAGCGAAAATACCGAACACCCTTTAAAAACGAATACACATGGATAATATGCGAGTAACGGACGATGGATCAAATTTACCGAAACGAAAATACGAATAGGTCTGAATAACTCGGAACACGAAAAACATACAAAACATGATTGATGCACTTATTGTAATGTTCGCAGTCGATCTTTCGATTTCCTGCCGGTCGTTAATTTTTTGGATCAAAGACCTTTTAGTTGTTATAAATGTCGCATTGTTGGGACAATCTCTTCGTGCTCATCAAATTTCTTTCGTGACCTGATTACCGAGACGTGTGAATGTTTCATTTTTTTTATAGTTCTGGCGGAACTTGTCAAGTCGGGTCGTTTATTATTTTCTTTTCTTTTTCCCGATTTAGGGTATACCGTGTTTAAATGCAGACCGGTTTGCACCGTATTCTCTAAATAATCACTCGGCTACATTATTTTCCTACATCTTTTCATTATATATTTAGTTTAGCATTGCGACTATTTAACGACGGGAAATGTGGTCCGCTACAATTCACAAATGTCAGATGTAAGCACGTATGGGGAGAAAAGTATGAAAAATTAATAAAAATAAAAAAAAAGAAATACAACTATATAGGTATACTTAAAAGGCAAAACCTTATCTGAATACGAAATTTCTTCCAAATCATATTCACAAATCATAAAATATTTTATAACTAATTTATGAATTTAAAGACTTTTTTTATACAACTTTGCTTATCAATACTGAACGCTACAAAAATTAGAGGTCCTTCCAATTTGATTTTCGGATGGTTGAAAAGTGTTTTCAATGACTGCACACGTTGATTGTTACGAATATACGTTTTTTATTAGAAAAATGATATTTTAGGTATGTAGAGTCGTCAGCTTTATCTCTATCGGGGTTTATTCGTTATAAAAACAAATAAAAAACGTCTTGTAATTTTTCCCGTGATCAGCTGTTTTCCAACCAATTTGAAAAAATTTCCGACTAAATCACTACAAAATGTAATAAGGGTATACTGCTCATAAGAGGGGTTTTTAAAATGTGCACAACATATTCCCAGTAATTCACTTTCACAAACAAATATATAAATACGCAAAACATTTAATATCTGCATATAAATAGGCAAAGTCCTTCTTTGTTTATTAACCGATTTTCTTTTTCTTTTTTTTGTTTAGTAGCTATTAAAATAGCAGTTTCTTTTTTTTATTTAAATATAAAATTAGTACAAAAAAAATAAAAACAAACTGTTTGTTATGATATTTTCGATTCGTTTATGTTTTGTTTTTTCTTTATTATGTATATAATTTTTATTTGCATGCGTAGCGCATGATTTTCGAACCGCCATTATGTGACCGCCCGCTGATCGGCTGAGAGCCAAGACCGAATGCCTTTTTTTGCTTATTCGCTTCTCGCCATTTCCAGTTATTTGGAATTACCCGCTCGCATGTTTTTCCAACCATATGTTTTATTGCTTTGCACTACCAGTATTGACGCCACCGCCCTGTACGCAAAGACACTACCAGAGCTGATAATCGAGTTCGAAAACCAAAAAATAATACTAAAGGCAGAATAAATTATCTATTAGATCGACGTCGAAGGATCGCGCCACTAACCCTGATTCGTATGATACTGAAAACATTAGATCCCATTTAAAACTCGCGAAACCGAATTTTAACATGTATTAGACCTTGACAGATCGATTTATTGGCTCAAAATACCCCTAGTGTCCAAATTTCATTATAACTAATTACAACTTTTTATCCTAATGAACCATTTAATTTACAGTAAAAAAGATATTGAGATCATTAATCGAGATAAAAACTATCCTATCTTTTAGGTTGGACCAAACCACATACAGTGTGAAAATTTCTTTAAGATTGGTTGAGTAGTTTCGGAGGTTACCGCGACCAAACATTTGTGACACGGGATTTTTATATATATATATATATATATATAAGATATAATGGATACATGTGTATATGTACATATTTATTTATGATTTATGTTCATGAGTACGTGTATGTAGGTGGTAATTTTGCTTAGTTTTGATCTGTGTTGTTTATAATCGATAAGAATTTACTTGATTTTATCTGTCCCAGATTTTAATTTTAGTTCAGTTCGATTCATCTTATTTTGTTACCTTTTATTTTTTTTGCGCACCAGTATTTGTATTTTCGAGGATTTTAACCCTCAAGCGGGGCGCTGCGGTATGCATGCCACGAACATCATTCAACTACTAACATCTACGAAACGGATTAATGAAACATTACGAATTACTAGATATGCTATGTCTGGAGTGTATCTCGCAAGTCGTAATTTGATTCATGTGTGTATGTGAAATAAGTTTATAGTTATAACAGCGCAAAGTGTGACTTATTTCAGGTTCTGCGGTAACAGTACCGCTGCGCGGCCACGAAGGTAAGTAAGTTTTGTTCAGTATATGCCGAAGAAACCCGTCAAGTATGGCCTAAAATTATACGCTCTGTGTGATGGTAGAACTTTTACTTGATGGAGGTTGACGCTGTCGGCAAGCGCAAACCGTCCGGCCCTCTCTTGCCGTCCGCGGTTTTGCCAAGCAAGGATCTGCGGCTATCTCGACCCGATTCACCTAATCTTGCCATTTTAAATAATCCTAACAACAGTCCTAATACAGCTGTCGAGAATTATATTATCGATAATAATAGTAAAAATAATAATAATAATAATAATAATAATAATAATATTAATATTAATAATAATAATAGTAATGACAATAACAATAACAATAATGATAATAATAATATTAATAATAACAGCAGTTATAATAGTAGTAACAATAACGATAATAACAGTAACACTAATAATAACAGCAACACTATTAACTCCGATCATATTCACGATACTTTTGAAAACACTTTTCTGTCCAAATACCCAGGACCATTCAAAGTTTTCGTTGAGAACACCTCTGACAATAAAAACATTGGAAATTTCCACCCGCTTGCGCTGGCCAGGCTCATCAGCAAAATTTCCACCTCCTTCTCCGACATTACCCCTCAGGGTAGAGGGCGTATCTCTGTTATCTTCCCCTCCATTTCCACCGCCAACGACTTTCTAAACAATCGCTCCTTCTTCAATTCTAACGACCTGAAAGCTTTCATTTCCCACAATACTCTATACAGAATTGGTGTTATTTCTGGAGTTCATCCTTCTTTCTCTGTTGAGGAAATTAAAGAAGGGCTTGTTACGTCTATCCCTATAGTATCTATTCGTCGCATCCTTCGCTCTTCCGATGGAACCAAAGTTCCCACCAGAAGTGTCGAATTAAAATTTGCCAAATCCTCTCTCCCTGAGTTTGTATCCATTTACAAACTTCGTTTTACATTGTCCCCAAGTATCCGTTCTCCCACTCAGTGCTCTAATTGTTTCCTTTTCGGGCATTTGCCGCAGCTCTCTTCCCTCATGTTCCCATTGTTCCTCTAAACATTCTTTCTCTGATTGTACAAATCTCCAGGAGCCTCCTTTTTGTCGCAACTGCAAAGGTAGTCACAGCGCTTCCGATCGAGCCTGTCCCGAATGGCAGCGGCAGAAGGACATAAAAAGAATCATGGCTTTCGAGAACATCTCCTTTCACGAAGCCGTTAAAATTAAATCCTCCAGTTCCGCCTCTCCAGCCTTCTCCTATGCTAATCGCGCCGCAGCCCCTATTTCCTCTCTAAACGTCTCCCCAAAAACTTCTAAATTCCCTTCTCTTCCACGTCCCAAATCCCCCACTTTCCACAAAACTTCCAAACCCAAATCCTACTCAAAGCCTTCTCCTCAATTTCCTTTCGTTCCATCCCTTTACTCTCATTTACCACTAAATGGTTGTGCACTGAATTACAACGACTCCCCCCAATCCAACCCCCCCATATCTTCCAGTCCCTTACCAGTTCCTCCTATTCTTTCTCCTAATTCCTCTCTAAACGATTCTTCCTTTGTTGTCTCCCATATTTCCGCAGCTATCATGGAACTCCTTGCCTCCTTTAACATATCCTCCTCCTCCTCATTCCTTGATAATCTTTCAGCCTTCCTATCCAATCACGTTCATTTCAACTAGACCACCTCTTTCATCCTTTGTTCTTTCTTTCTCCTTTTTGACCATCTTCCAGCATCCCATTCTATACTTGTTACTCTTATTTCTTCTTTTTTCTTTTGCGTCCGTTTCGCCAAGGATAACTGTTCGCTCAGGAATCATCAACTCAAAACTTTCCTTAGTTCGAATTTTATTCCATTTTTTCTTCATGCTACATAGCTATATCATTATGGAAGGAAGCCTACAAACTGGTCGTCAACCAGTTCGTGCAGGTATTTCTCCCGTCTCTGGTTTAACAATATGTCGGAAGGAAGCCTACAACCTGGTCATCAACCCAGTTCGTGCAGGTATTTCTCTCGTCTCTTTTTCAACACTATGTCGGAAGGAAGCCTACAAACTGGCCATCAACCCAGTTCGTGCAGGTACTTCTCCGGTTTATTTTTAATTACTGACGGTACCGCTAATGGTGAGGTATCTTCAATTTTGCCTGTATCCAATTTCGGACACGTCTTCTCTCTTCTACTCTTTTTTCCATTGTCAACTTCTCCTTTAAGTTGGAAGATCGTCTACAAGCGATCTCCTCTCATTTATTATACCCTTCCTATTACCCTTGCCCTCCTTTCTTTTACTTCAATTTCAGCTCTATCTTCTCCCGCTACTTTTTCTCATTCTTTTAATTCCTCTTCTCCTTTTAACTAGAATGTCGCGGTCTTGCGCCTTAAACATCCTTCAATGGAATTGCCGCAGCTTACGAACTAATAAACTAAGTGTAGAATGTCTATTAGACTTCTACAATATCCATGTAGCGCTGTTATCTGAAACTTGGCTTAAATCCTCCTCATCTCTTGATTTCAAAGGTTATTCTCTAGTTCGATCTGACCGTATGGATGGGTATGGTGGCGTTGCGATTTTAATTAGACACGATCTATCCTATCACACCCACAATATCCCATTTCTTCCTCCGCCCCTTCCCAACCACCCTAACATGATCCACATTTCACTTGAAAATCTTCTCCCGAATCCTTTACATATTGCTTGCGTGTACATCCCTCCCAACTCCAGCGTCTCTAGTCTTCCTTTGTCTTCATTCCTTGCATCCCTATCTGATCCATTTATTATTGGTGGAGACTGGAATGCGCACTCTTCTATGTGGGGCTGCACAGGGCGCAATCCTAACGGTGTGACTCTGGAAAATCTCATCCTAAACCATAATCTTTTTCTCCACAACGATCGTTCTCCTACTTTCTTCAAACATCCATCTTCTTCTAGTGCAATCGACCTCTCGTTTTCATCTCCGAATCTTGGTCTTGTAAGCTCATGGAGAACTCTCGACGGCACTTTTGGTAGTGATCATCTCCCCATTCTCCTAACTCTCAACAACGCTCTTCCTTCTAAACCTTTCAGGCCCTTGCACGCTCCTCACTGGCTTCTCTCCAAAACAGATTGGACTAAATTCCGATCTTTGGTGGATTCCTCACTCCCCTTTATTCTGGATTTTCCCGACCCGTCATCCCAGTACAACTTCTTCATTCAATCTCTATATTCTGCTCTTTCCGCTTCCTCCCCTCCTTCTTCCTTTTCGCGCGGTCGTTCTTCCTCTTGTGCCTCCTCTCTTTGGTGGAATGAAGAGTGTAAAGTTGCCTTCCAAAGAAGCACCGCTACCTTCAAAGCCTTTCGTTCTTGTTCCTCAATATCCAACTTTTTAGCTCACAAAGAAGCCAACGCAAAAGCTCGGTACATTTCAAAATCTGCCAAGAGGAACTCTTGGAAATCATTTTGTTCGTCTTTTTCTAGAGATACGCCTCTCTCTAAGATATGGAAAATGGCAAAAGCGTTCAGATCTCCTCTTTCTGAGCGTCCCCACTTCTCCCATCCTTCTTTGCCTGAACTTCACTCTTTCTTGGACTCTATTGCTCCTCCGTATGTCCCCACTTTCGAGGAATCGATCATTCCTTCGCTCCCAAATTCCTCAGAACCTCATTTCCTATCGTCCCCTTTCCGCTACGAGGAACTCTTGTCCGTTCTTAACAAAACCTCTCCTTCTGCTCCCGGCTTGGACGGTCTTTCTTTCCCTATTCTTAAAAAACTCTCTCCTTCCTCGCTGCTCTCCCTTCTGAATATCTTCAACTCTTTCCTACTCTCTGGATTTACTCCTGTGTCTTGGAATGATTTCATCGTCATTCCAATTCCGAAAAAAAATCAGTGTTCCTTCCGTCCTATCTCCCTAGCCTCATGTCTGCGCAAACTCTTTGAAGGTTTAATAAACAACCGTCTTGTTTGGTGGCTTGAGCATAATAATCTAGTTCCTTCTAATATGTTCGGTTTTCGCCCCGGGCTTGGCCCGGTAGATTGCATCAGTACGTTCCTTGCAGGTATCTATAAATCATTCCTTTCTAAGAAATTTACTGTCGCTTCTTTTGTCGATGTCTGCTCTGCATTCGACAATGTGCATCTTCCTTCTCTGGACTCCAAACTTCTCTCTCTTAATCTCCCACCGGTTTTTATCTCTCTTATACTCAACCTCTTTCAACATAGAACTCTTTATCTATCTTCTCCTTCTCTTTCCACCTCTAGATGCGTCTATCGTAGGCTTCCCCAGGGATCCTGCCTTAACCCCACTCTTTTTAATATTTACTCTTTCGATATTGCTTCGCTTCCTATTCCCTCTTTCTCCCTCCTTTTTGCTGATGACATTTTAGTTTATTCCACCTCAGATGATCTGTCCTCTGCCACCAACGAGTTAAACCATTCATTGTCCCATCTTAGCAATGCTCTCTCTACACTCCACCTCTCTCTTTCCCCTTCCAAGTCTTCCTGTATAATTTTTGCTCTCCGCCCCTTTAATCGTGCTTTTATAAACATCAGCGTATCTGGTACACCTATTCCCACTGTTAATTCCATATGTTATCTAGGTATTTTCTTAAATAGTCGCCTTACATTTCATGAACATATTAATTATATCTATAATTCCTCGATCAAAAGACTTAATCTCCTCAAATCTTTATCACCGCTCAGATGGGGTGGAGACCCGTGCATTCTATTAATTCTATATAAATCGATTATTCGGTCCAAACTCGACTATTGTTCCTTCATTTATGGCAGTGCCTCCAAGTCTCTCCTTTCGAAACTTGACGCAATTCAGAATTCCTGCCTTCGCCTATGCATTGGCGCTTTAAGATCTTCTCCTATTCCTGCGATTCTATCCGAATCTTCCACTCAACCTCTTTCCATTCGTCGTTCACTCCTCGATTATCGATTTTTAATAAAACTCCTCCCCATTTTGTCATCCAATATTATCCCTTCCTATCTTTATATCAAAAATCACTGGCGCTTGGTGCCTCATAGAATTCCGATTTTATCGCATATAGCTGCTCGTGTTTCCAATTTTTCTCCCTACGTTTCCTCTTATAACAGTCTTCCTTACATTTCTTTCGACTTTAATAGCATATGGCACCCCATCAGTTTCTCCTCTCTTCCAGTCCGAGCTAATTGTTCCTCTCACAATGTAGTCAACTTCGAATTCTTTCAGCTGCTGAACTCTTCTTTTCCTTCCCATGCCTTAATCTTAGAGTGATGTAGGCGTGGGTGGTGCGTATACGTCTCCTACGTTCCTACACTCTGAGTCCTTCAGACATCCTTCCTTCTGCTCTATCTTCTCGGCCGAGTCGATCTCAATTCTTCGTGCAATTCATTTCATATCCTCTACGAGTGGAGTTCAGAAATTCCTGATTGTCTCTGATTCCAAAGGCGTTCTTCAAGCCATCTCCTCTCCTCCTTCTTATACTTCTGACGGTATCATCCTCTCTATCCGATCTCTTGTCTCCTCTTTGTTCTCGTTCCGCTCCATTTCCATAGACTTTCTATGGGTCCCTAGTCATTCCAATATTGAGGGAAATGACTCAGCTGACTCTTTAGCTCGCTCAGCCGCCCGCACTGGTCCTTTCCTCGACTCTTTCCCTTCCTCAGACATTCTTTCTCTATCACGCTCTAATCATTCCAGACTTTGGTCTGACATGTATCCATCTATATTCTCAAATCGCTTTTCTCAGTACCGTCTTATTCAACCGGTTCCTAGTTTCCTGCCTTGGTTTCAATCTATTCCTATCTGTCGTCGTTCCATTGTTGTTTCCTTAATTAGGCTTAGAATCAATCATTCTCTTCTCCCCTCTTCTCGCTTTCGATTCGCTTTGTCCCCTTCTCCTTTCTGCTCTCTTCACGCTTCTGAGCCTTCTTGTATTTGTGATTCAAATCACATCCTATTCGAATGTTCAGCACTCTCTAACGAACGCTCTATTCTCTACACCCAACTTCTAGTTTTGGGTCTTCCTACTCCCTTTAACGCTACCTATATTCTTTCCTTCCTATTGCCTTCAGTTATCCCATTGCTACTGTCCTTTGTCCTCTCCATTTCTGACCGCCTGGTTATTTAGTTATAACTGTTAATTTTTTATGTTGTTGGGTCAAGGCCGCTGGCGCGCCCAGGGTAGTAAGGAAAAAAAAAAAATAGAACTTTTTATACTTTCAATTTCGAAATTTACTCTTGCAAAAAACGTACGGGGCAATACCAGACATCCAACAAACCTTCTGATATTGTCAAGTGATTGGTAAAGCCAATATCCAAACAGAAACTTGATTACAGATAACTATTATACAAATTATCCTCCCGTTGAATATCTGATTGGAAAAGGAATAACCACGTTAGGGACACTGAAAATAAAATATAACAGAAATTCCAGAACAATTCATAATAACGAAGAACCGCGTGAGGTAGGCTCATGTTTATTTGGGTTTCAAAATGATTATGCATTAGTATCTTATGTCGCCAAGAAAAACAAAATCGTGCTACTACGCAGCATGCACGACGATGATGAACCCAGAAACAGGGAAACCTGTAATCATTTTAGATCACAATAAATTCGAAGGTGGGGTTGATACAATTGACCAGAAGTGTTAATTTGCTTTCAACGAATGGAGAACCAATAGATGGCTGATGAAAATGTTTTTCCGAATTTTTGGACATCGCTGGTATCATTGACGACATTATTTTTGTCGCAAATAATTTACAAACGCAAATATCTCACCAAAATTTCTGAAATAATTTATCTCTCTCTCTCTCTCTCTACAGGAAGATCAACTCAAAATAAGAGCGCAGTTTGGATCTCTACCAAAAGATATAGTTTTATTTTTGAAAAAATACGCTCTACCCACTACACCACCTGCTTCGGAAACACAGATCTGGACGTTATAAATTGTGTGGGTTACACAGGAATGATAAATGTAAAACTCACGCTGTTCCGATTGCAGAAATTTCGTGTGCAAGAAAGATAGCTCGGTAATAGTTACATGAACAGAAATTGTTCAGTTGATCTGGAAGTCGATGAATAATTTTTTCTAAATATCTACTTTTTACTTTTCTAATTTTTAATTATTTGTTACATCCACATTTCAATTTGTTAAAAAAACACCGTTTTTCTTGGCCATTTATTTACGAGTAGATTATAGTACTTACATATTCTACATCATGCGATTTTTTGTTTTTATTTTTGTTACTAATAATGTTTATAAATGTTGAAAATATGTAGTTATATTTTCAAAATTTTTAATAATTATTCTTCATACCTATTTTTAAATTTGTTGAAATAATTCCTTTTATTTTTCCCCTTCACTTATTATAAGTAGCTATACTTTTTAAACGCAGTCGTTATATTTCTTTATACGACTATTATTCTTATCATCTTTTATAATAATAATGTTTATAGGTGTTCAATGGATGTATTCCCTTTATTTTGAAAACATACCCTGTCAAGAAAGTATCGGGAATTGTTAAATAAAACGAACAATTTTTAATTTTCATCCAAATTTATTTTGTCACCTTCAAAATAACATCCATTCGAAGCGATGCACATATGCCAACGCTTTTTCCACTCGGCAAAGCACTTCTGATAGGCGGTTTCCGGGATGGCCTTTAGCTCTCGCGTCGCATTCGTCTTGATGTCATCAATCGATTCGAAGCGCATTCCCCGTAGCGGAAATTTGAGTTTTGAGAATAGGAAGAAGTCGCAGGGTGCTAAATCTGGTGAATACGGCGGTTGTTCGATGATATTTACCGAGTGTTTGGCCAAAAACTCATTCACAATTATGGCTTTGTGAGACGGCGCATTATCGTGATGGAGAATCCAAGAATTGTCGACCCACAAATCGTTACGTTTACGACGGATAGCCTCTCTCAAACGTCTCAAAACACTTAAGTAAAACTCTTTGATGACTGTCTGTCCGGCTGGCACATATTCATAGTGTACCACGCCTCGAATATCGAAGAAAACAATCAACATGATCTTCACTTTCGATCGGCTTTGGCGAGGTTTTTTCGGCTTTGGCGCGCCAATTGGCCGCCATTCGGACGATTGCTGGTTCGTAAGCGTGTCGTACTCGTACACCCATGTCTCGTCACCAGTAATTATCTTTTCCAAGAAGGTAGGATCCAAATTGGCTCGATCCAGCATGTCTGCAGCTACCTGTTCTCGGTACTTTTTTTGAAAGAAATTCAGGTCTTTCGGAACAAGCCGAGCCGCAACGCGTTGCATACCCAATTTTTCGTGCACAATCGTACGTACGCTCTCGTGTGACATGCCCAATCCATGAGCCATCTCTCTCAAGCTCACATGACAATTTTCAGCAACGATTTCCTTGATTTTATCGACGTTATCATCGGTCACACTCGTTGAAGGCCGTCCAGAGCGAGGCATGTCTTCGACCGTCTCCCGACCATCCTTGAACGCTCTGTACCACTCGTAAACCCGCGTTTTTGATAAAGCAGATTCACCAAAAGCCTTCTGTAACATTTTCAGTGTATCGGCACAAGAAATTTCGTTCGAAACACAGAATTTAACACAAGTACGTTGTTCAATATTTTCACTCATTGTAAAACTTCGACAAAACACTTCAAGGTCGACTGATTTTAACAGCTGCTGTAAACACACTGGTTGACAGATCGCGCTAAAAATAGGCATCATAATACAAAACAGTTGTACCAACCTGGAAAAAAAAAATTATCTGCCTAGCTATTACCCGGGAGATTTAAATTGACAATTCCCGATACTTTCTTGACAGGGATGTCCCATATTATTAAAGAAAACTCCATGAAATAGGTAATTTTAAGAATGCGGTATTCATACCGCTGCGCGCCCGCTTAAGGGTTAAGTTTCTCCTATATTTTGAATAATATATTGCAATTTACTTATCTATGATTTTATTATTCGGACAGTTTTACGTATCGCGGGTTTGTTAATCACGAAACAATTTCAATAATAAAGCACTATAACGAGATACACAAAACTTAATAATACTTTTAAACTAAATATATTCGCTTCGCGTTGCCCGTATGACATGATATTAAAAATATGTAGAGTTCTGTTTTATTTTGATCCACCTAAACTCGATATAACGAATGTGAAACAAGTTTCAAAATGTTTGACAGCACATAAGAACGTGAAGGGGGCTGAAAAAATATATATGAATATTCAGAAGAGGGCCTTATCGCTGAACTGTTCGATCGAATTCATCAGTACCTAGCAAACGATTCTTTCTGAGGGGACAGAAGACGATGTTCGGAAACAAGCAGATTTGAGCTATCGCTCGAAGAGACTACCATATGGAAACGAAAAATGAGTAAAATAAATAGGAAATTAGAATAGTCGGCTCGAGTCATAAGAAAAATGAAAGTTAAACATTTAATTAAGCTAATACTGTGTCGGAGAAGAAAACTAAACCATTTAAATAACAGGAATGTTAGAATTGAGAATAATTTAAATCGGTCCGCAGGTTAACTAATGACGAAGAGATAAATAAAACTTTGAAAACTATTAAATACGGATCTTGAAAGTTACTTTTTGTCGTCCACTTTTGAAGTATTCCGAGCAGATTTTAAAGAGTGTACTGTTAATTTGAATGACTAGAACGCAATAATTACATTGGTAAGAAATTTGTTTTAACTGAAAGTTATTATTACGAAAAATATATAATTTAACTCGCCCATTTTGAAAATGTGCTAAGTGGAAGCATGTAAATGCTGTCGAGACGTACGGTATTATTTACAGAAACCACTTAAAGTGATGAGATTGTTCGCATATGGTTCTTTATAAATGATTTTGAAATATTTCATTCTGTATTTTTTAAATTCTGCCTGCTGAATCGTTGCTGAAAAAAGAGGCACACCATAACTAGCAAACTACCGCAATAGAACACATGTTTGGAAAATTCACGGCGCGAAATCGAAAACGGAGATAAAATTAGAATAAGCAATGAAGCGTTCCTACTGACAAAACCAAACAAAGTTTATTGCTTCAGAAAATACAGGCGCGCTCTGAGCTATTCATCGGAATAATTTTATCAGCGAGTGCAAAAAAAAAAAAAAAATGATTTTATTATAAAGTGCTTAATAAAATGAAATTTGTTTCCCTGTTCGATATCATTTCCATATGAAAGATTTAAAACAACATATAGTAGTATTACATGTATGATACACAAGTAATGAAAAAAAAAAAGAAAGAATAATACGCAGAAGAAAAAAAAACGCAGGCATAACAACTAATTAATCAGAATTATGATACAGTTGTTTTAAATAGTCGCTATAAAAAGCAATATTAAAAAAAAAAAAGTGTCAGTAGGACCGAAAAGAAAAGTTGTTATTATTTTTATTTGTCTTTTTAAGAAATTTTTTTCATTTTTCGTCGATTTAGTAAAAAGCTGTAGTTATCGAAATTTTCTATATACCGCAATTGATAACTCGATGGCTATTTCCGATAACTAGCGTTTCTCTCCTCGCAATATATTATCCTCGATCCTTTCTCGGCTTTTGTCCTCCCTTCACCGAACCACCTTACTTCACTTGTAATTTCTTTGAATTCATGCACTCTCCGAAGTTATTTGTTCTCCTCGCGGACATTAAATCTCTTCCTCATCCTGCGGTTCAAAATTAATTTAATCAAGTGTTATCCTCATACTTCCCTTCCCATACAATTGGCTGCACGGATGGTTCGAAGTCTGATGCTGACGTTGCGGCTGCGTTCATCATCCCCGCGCTCACCTATTACGAATTGTTTCGGTTGCCTAATTTCCTCTATTTTCCTCGCCGAATCCTTGGCTATCTTGCAGGCAGTCCTTTTTATATCCTCGACAAACAACATGTCTACATTCCTCCTATCCTCGGACTCGAAAAGTGTTCTAGCTCCTCTCCCTTTCCTACTTAGGTTACTGATTCCATTATTCTCCAAAAATTCGCTTCTTAATTTCTAATTTATTTGCATCCCGTTTTATCGTAAACGATCTACTATGGATACCTGGTCATTGCTTTAACTCATTGACACGTTCGGCGGCCATCAATGGTCTCTCTATTCATTAGTAGATTTCCTGCTCAAACTCTCTACTGCCTCTTTTATCGTTCGCATCGCGATTTCTGGACCGAATTCTATCCTTTACCAATCCTCGATCTTTTTTTACCTTTCTATACAGCCCTTTCCTTCCTCTCTTCCCCGGTTTAATCTTTTCCCCTACCCTAGTCGTTCGATTATTTCTTCTATAGTTCGCCTGCGGTTCAATCATAATCTGCTTCCGGCTTCTCTTTTCCATTTCTCTCTCATTCAATCACCTTTGTGTGTCCCTCTCCAGAGCTCAATTATACCTGCGATGAGAATCACGTCTTGTTTGAATGCCCTCCTTTTTTTCCTCCGAACGTACTACCCTGTGTTTTAATCTTCTGCGCATTGGCCTCCTCACTCCTTACAGTACCCACGGCATTCTTGCATTCCCCTCTCTCGATACAATTCCTTTGTTAGCCTTCTTTATTCCCTCATTTTCTAATATTTTCCTTATATAATGTACAATTCTGTGCGTTAGGTAAGTTCGGCTGTTGACGTGCCCGAATGATTGAAAAAAAAAAGAAAAAAGTACAGCACATAAGGATATCGATGAGGGAATTTAAAAAGAAAACGAAAAAAATTATTTAAATATACTCATTTTAACAATTTATTCGGTGAAATTATTTAAAAGTAATGTGTCATACAATCGTTCGATTGGCTTTAAATTTTCCTTTTTTACACGTACCCCGGTGCGTCTCCTTCTGGCTTTCTACCGTCAGTATTTTGCCTGTTAATATAGTTTTCTCCTAACGTATTTACTTTTCTTTTTACTCGATCAACCAGTTTGTTCTTTTCCCGAGATCATAAAATAGTTCTCGTTTTGCATTAATTCATTTCCGTACTTGCGCTTCTCATTAATTCTTCTCTCAGGATATTTATTAATCTATAATTCTAAAATCCAGCTTTTCACATTTTTATATTACAAAATCGTTGATAGTTGTTATTTTTTACACTTTAAATATTAAAATGTTTTCACATTTTAAAAATAATTCTTTAGGAAGTAGCCGAATGGGGAAGGAAAATTGAAAATTAAAAATAAAACTGATACTACTCGTGTTCTTCTACCATTTGGTAGTTCCGATATCACATGGTAAAGGTTATAAATCACGCTCTCCGAACTTGAGGCAAATATCATGCAATACAGATCCCAGTGTAGTCGAATTCTATTCATATTCTCCTGCCTTTAGGAAAATCACGTACATGCAATACTACGGTATCCTCCCTAATATGGCTATCACTTGTTACGATTTCCTCGTACCATTTTACTATTTCCATAATGGATCTTCTCACCTTTACTGATATGATCCCTTTATTGTATTTTCTTCTCAATGCCAGAACATCTTTCTTTTCTCTATTGTTCTCGTTAAGGCTCATTCGTCTTACCATTTTTGATGTGATATATTCCTATGCGCCAATTCATCCGTCCATTTTACTTGTAACGTTCATGTTCGGGTAGATTTCATCTCCAAAATTTTCAGCCTATTAATTGTTCTTCCTGTCGTCGCGATAGCCTAGTTGCTAGAGCGCTTGACTTCCGATATGGCGGTCACGGGTTCGATCCCGAGCGACGACGAACTTATTACAAGAATTAAATAAAATAAATACTCTACTAATAATCACGTGGAAGGCAATGGCAAACCACCACGTACAACATCATACGGGCGCTAGGTCAGTACACAGCAGACCCACACCGGACGGACTGCACTTGTATATCGATAAATCAAACGATTACAATCAGTTCCGAATGTAGTCTTGCGTGTGTACACATTCGTACTGCATATAAACAATTGCCTGGTACACAACCTATATCGGTACAGCTAAATGTACGAATAGGTTGCGCTAACGCGCTATGGTAGCGTACGGCACCTGAAGAAGAAGAAGAATTGTTCTTCCTACTAGCACCAAACAATGTAGCGCTGAACTCCACGCACAGCTCCTAGCTAATCTTTTCTCAGATTTTTATTCTCTAACTGTACCATATGCTTCTTACCTCTATCCAGTAAAAATTTTGGAGCGCTTCTACCAAGGCATTTTCTATTATCGAGCTCCTTAAATAACTAAACAACCACTCTCACATCCATTTAGTCACTTATTTGAATGCTCGGTATTGCATCCTTATTCCAGCATTTATTTTGTCTCCGTTGTTTTTTTTATTTTTTTTAAATATTTTGGTAAATAGTTTTACATCGCTTTAGATTTTTCATTACCTTGCCTTCATTCCTCCGAAACACTTCCTTAATGTGTTTCATCCTATCACATATAGAACGCTATTAGAAAACTCTATCCTTACATTGTTCATCCCCTGAAGCTTAACTGTCTCTCGACGTTTTTCTTCTCATATATTCTGCATATATTAGCTATTTCCCGCACTTCTCACGCTTTCTAGATTTACTAGTTTTTTTCACTGTTAAACAGTTATATACGCGCACATGCACACTTGAATGCAATCTTGTTTTCAGTTAGTTTTCTGTGCGCACACAGGTAAAACATATCGATCTCGAAATTCATTCAAATTACAGGAGGGTCTAAAAAAATCATCCATACGCATATTCTGAATAGATTTTTACCTCTTTTCCGGCTGCGATCAGGAAAGATTCCACTCCTCGAAACGCTGGTGAACAAATTTATTAACAACTCTTTCGATTTTCTAAAACTGAAATAACTTTCTCTTTCGGTGTGTCGGTTTAAGTTCGCTATACGTTAATAAAAATCGCGAAATCTTCTTCTGATCGGACAGGAACTGCAACGTTATTTTACGTGATTGACGAACAGAGGACCCAAAATTAGGTTTAAATACGTAGAACAAATACACTTCACACAAAACTATTTTATTAAAATTTTTAAATTCCAGAAAGGAAAAATTATCCGGTACACAATTCACAAAATTAATGGAACACTCGCTCTTTTTTCTCCTATTTATATCTTTTCACTTTCATATGTCGTTTTTAACTGCTACGGTTATTACGACATACGCAAGTAGTAACTTTATGCTTGCTTATACGGATATGTGGTAAAAGTTTGATCGCTTTGAAATAGGTTAAAATGTTCGCCGTAGATTGTTGTTTGTTAAATGAAAGTTTTTTGAACTCCCTTGTTGACTCAGTCGCATGCGTTTTTGGATGTACAAAATCACTGATAGTTGCATAATATGTGCGCTGAATCACTGTTGATGCGACGTATTCTAAACAACTTAGCCGATGGTGTGTAGGGGCGAGATATGTCCGAATGGCTAAGAATTTTGAGTTCCTCGTCGAAGGCCTGTTCTCGCGGCCATCCAGCCGCAGTTGAGCATTAGTTCTTTCTTGAAAAGAAACATCTGTTATACTAGTCATTTTGCTGCTTAATTGTGTACGTTTAGAAAAGATTCCGACGTCGCTAATACTTATATTATTTTAAAAATATTCGGAGTGTAGAGTGGCTTATGCTCAAATTTATGTATGATGATAGTTTTATGAAAAAACGATAAGTTTTTTTTTTTTTAAGTCCAGTTAGAAAATACTCGTTTTTTTTAGTTTTTGTTGTTTTTTCTGAACGCGTAAATTATGGGCATTAACCCGCGCAAATGAAATTTTCATATGTTTCAATGTGCGGCAGCAGGACTTGAACCGAGTCCTACTCGAATGGAACACCACTGCCTAACCGGTAGCTAGCTAACACATTAAATTCAATGTCGTTATTCGGCTACTTGTTTTTTTGTTTATTTTATACTTTTCTTACAATGATCAAATTAGTATACCCATTCAAATACTTAGAAGACGATACTTATAAATACATATACATATATATATATATATGTTTTTTTAAGGTGTACATTACAGGGGTAATGCCAAATTAAGATAAAAATTATTACTTAATGCAAAGAAAATATAAGAAATAAGTTAATATTTAATTGAAACAAAGATCAAGCGGAGTGTGAAAGTGCTAGCGTGCGTGACCACCAGTTGCTGTGCGTGGGTTATTGTAGAGGTTGATGGTGCCGTTAAGGGATGCGCGCGATGATTGTTCACCAAAGGCACTGTTGGCACATAAGTGGCGGAGGAGAAAACTTAGTCCAAAAGAAATGCAGAATGTTAAAAATCATTTTGAAAGAGGAATCAGTCTTTAGCTAGTCTGCAGTCTGAAAATTGGTCTCTGGTTAGCCTCCAGTTCGGTCAGGTAGCTTCATCCAGTCGTAGAAAAGTATCGACCTTCATTTTCGTGAACGGAACGAAATCATTTTGCAACCGGAGAATCAAAATTAAATTTCTATAAATATTGATTTTCGAATAGTGCGTTGGACGGAACTTCTCACGTACACCCGCCTACTATCGAGGATCACTGAGAAACCCGCAGTCGCACCAGTGTTACGTACAATTTACTTACATTATTTTAATTAATCGTTTTCTTTCATCATAATTAATTGTGTTTTTAGCCTTGAATAAAACTTGATCGTACCGTTTCCTTTGGCATCCCTGGTGGGGATCTAAATTCATAAACGCCTATTTAACATTTCAGTTTACTCAAGAATTTAAATTATCGTGCAACATCAAAAGTGGAAACTGTAAGCATGATAATGTGATTCTATATATTGATGATAATATCGCAAAAAGAAAAAAAAAACAACAAAAAAAACAACATAAAATAAACAAGGAAAAGGATTCTGATGATAAATATAATTTCGATATTAGAATTTATTCGATTTTTTAACAATTTTTTTATTCAGTGTTCAAAATGAAGGAATTCTCTTTTACTATTTAAATTATTTTTTCCCCCCGGCTCGCATTGTGAAGGTTATTTATGACGCTTCAGGGATTTATTTCGAACAACTCGACGCTCTCCTTGGTCGTAAATTATTTTAGCTTTACTTCGAAATTGGTCCGAGACAAGTGAAAAATAAAATTTATTTGTCGATGCCATTCGTTATACCACAAAAATAAATAAGAGCAATCCTTAAAATACCGCGACATTTACATATGTATTCCGGAGGGACCTTTTCCGAATCCATCAAAGTAATATCTCTGATGGACGTTGAATAATTAATGTCTATCTAACAATATGGGAAAATACGTGAATGTAAACACGTACGAATTAACTGCAAGAATCGTTTTTGGTAATTATGTTAAAACGAATATACCATATGCTTCTGACCTTTATGCGAGCTAAAAAAGAAAAGATTAAAATGAAAAAGAATCATTGTTTGCACCGCGACGTATATTCGCAATCGTTTTTCAAATACTATCTTGCTACAGCAATTATTTTTGGATCTTTACAGATAGTGCGGCCCTGAATTAGGTGACAGATTCCATTGTGTTGAAATGTATAATTAACAGTTAAGCTGTTTTAGGAAGATTATGAGATTTTAAATCTGCCGATCGTAATCAGAAGATTTCGAACATAATTTTATAAGTGTAGAAATATTTACTATCTTAATATCAGCGTTTACTATTCAAACAAATTTACTTCTGAAGATTTTCTCCTTTTCTGACACTTGTCGTCCATACATGTCTTTCAATTAACCAAACCGCCTATATAATTATTATTATGAATACTCAATAATCGCGTAATTACAGGTTGACCGAAGGCATTCTATAAGCAACGGTCACGAATTTACTCGAAAGCAATTACTAGACATAACGCGGATAATGGAAAAAAAAAAAAACACGCGGATAAATTAAAAATAAATGTACGCGGGAAAATTTGAATAAAAAATGAAGAAGTTTGATAAGAAAGAGGAAAGAGGAAAATGTGTGTTCGTTAAAAAATACAACGCGTAATGAACACGAAGGATAACGAGCAAGCGAAAGTAGGAGAATTTTTAATGTCCTGTCATGCGCACTTAGCTGCAACTGAAAGGAAAAATATTTATTCTGGCACGTAGCTATTTTTTTGTAAAGCGTGCTACGGCGTAATTATCCCTTAATGAATTTCAGCGATTTCGCTCTCGGAACTTTACCACCAAGCAACTGCCGCATGTAATGATTATCGAGCTCTGAAATTAAACCGAATTACACACTCGCAATACAGAAAATGGCCTAGCCTACGCTGACTAGAGAGCACAGCAGGATAGCGATCAGTGTGTGCAGTAACAACTTCCGTCTTATGACGTAAACTGGAGACCAACGCGGTTTACTAAATATTCTCGTATTGAGCTATTACACCTTTGACACGGTATTTCGCATTCTACGTGTAGGCAATAAAAACTCGGAATAAACGGAATTTAAAAGCAACATAACTATTGATAATAATATTTACCACGTGCAAAAAAGTAAATATCGCCATTTCTTGCCATATTTAGTTAAGTGCAGTTTAATAAAATAATTACAAAACGAAATTATTTAGAGCAGTAATCTCGAAATATTTGACACGCATCGCTGGAAAAAATGAACCGCTCTTGAAAAATATATAGAAAAGAAACACTCACAGATATCACAATAAATTCAAATTCTAACCATCCTCAAATACACAAATATTCCTCATTCTACTCTCATATATATATATATATATATCGGTTAATAAACACTCCATTAAATAACAAAGAGAAAAAAACAGAATTAAATATGATAAAAAACATCGCATTAAATAATAATTATAAACTTAATATAATAGATAAACTATATTCTAAATGTACTCGAAATAGAAAAAAAGGTAAACAAAATAATAATAACACTAAACAGATCTGGACTACTTTTACATATACTAACCCAGCAACAAACAGTCTTACCAACCTACTTCGGAAATCAATTAAAATATCTTACAGAACAAATAATAACACTTATATCACCAATTAATTAATACAAATAAATTCATAAACATAGATAAATATAACAAATCCGGTATATATAAAATTAAATGTAGTACGTGCAATAAAATATACGATATAGGACAAACGCGTCGAACTTTCCGTATCCGATATAACGAACATATTGCTGCCATTACACACGGGCATATTAGTAAATCATCTGTTGCGGAACGACCTCGAAATAATAAAATATATTAATAATTATAACATACTCAATAGCGCCGAAACGTATTACATTAATAAATTTAAAGATAACTTAATTAATAATAATCTTATAATTAATAATAACCCGCTATATAAAATTAAATATTCATGACATATCGATATATTACATTAGATTATAAGAAGACAAATACGTCATCGTTTCAATTTTTAACTTTAATTATTAACTCCGAAACATGTCGGCACGTTTTAATTTTTAATTTAGAAATAATTTCTGTTTAATAAAGATTTTATATTGTTCAATAAAGTGTTAATAAGAAATGGAAGAAAATAATTTTAACCTATATACGAGTATATCTTCTTCTTCTTCTTCTTCTTCTTATTTTGCCTGCGTTACATCATTGATTCGATGTAGGTCTCTCTTAATTTACTCCATCGATAGCTATCTTGCGCTTGATGAAGCCACTGCTGTTGTCACAATATTATCCGTCCACCTTTTGAGTGTGGTCTTCCTTGTGCGCGTTTTCCCGTATACGGTTTCCATTGGATCAGTTCCGTTGTCCACGTTGTGAAACCACGAATCCTGGTATTGTTATTTAAGAGCGATTTATTATAATTAAAAAACAAATAAATAAGAAAAATTAACGTAAAATCTGGCTAAGTTGTTCTCTGTGTTACCTTTTCAATTATAATTCAATTCTTAATAGTATATTCATGCGGGAAAGTAACGTAATTTTAAAGTAAATAACAATGAAAACAGAGAATCAATGTAAAATCAATAATTAAGGAATTCCGTACTTGTTGCCCGCAGATGAGACCGAAATTTTGCACTGGACACTTTCGGAAATTAAAGCAACATAAATCGATTATTATTATTATTATTATTATTATTATTATTATTATTATTATTATTAAATTTTTATCTGCGATTAAATAGCTACAATAGCGGGGTTCGGGGTTAAACAGCGGCGAGATCATATGCATCGACCGGGGTAAATCTGTCTGCTTATGTTGTTATCTATGTGCTGTCGGACGGTGTGATCGCTGTTTATTCGCCGTGAGCGTAGATTCACCATTTGAGGCCAGTATCATCGTCGTTTTATCGAATTTTTACGCGTTTTGGAAAGTAGTTTGTTTTATTGAGTCGCTTTGACGGCTCTGGCGCCCGAAATTAAGATACCTGTATAGCACGGAGGAACGGGGTTGTTGAAATCAGTATTCCATTAAAAGGAAGGGTTACAACAATATATACTGCAGCTGCTGCCCGCTGCCTCGCCCGCGTATTAAAACTCGTTTAAATATTTCATTTCCTTTCGATTTTTACACAGTAAATTGTATTTTTTCGATAAAAATGTATTTCTTTTGTTGATTTTTTCTTTATTTTAGACGTATTAGTTAATATAATAATTTTAAAAAACTTTAAGCGAAGCCCACCACAGCAAACGACAACCACTGATGGGACCTCAAAATTTGAATGTAAATAACATTTCCAGTAGCAATGATAAAATCTCCCGTCGCACGATTCTTTAATCATTTTCAGGTAATTTAAATTTCTAAAGTATTCGAATAAAATAATTTTTTTTTCTTTTTGAAATATTGCTAATACATAATGTGATTATTAAATTGGGTATTCAATTTGTATATATAGGGGTAGATAGATAGGTATGATTATTAGTTCTATAAAAAAAACGATTTTTTGAATTTTTCTCCTTTTTTTTGGCGATTAGAAAATTTGAATTTTTTGAATTATCTTCATTGGATAAAAGTACAATGTGTTGTTACGGACATGTGAATTTTCATCTTCATAGGCTTACTTGTTTCATCTCTTATATATATGTTTTGAAAGCAATGGCTGTGCGCTATATTTGTATAATAACATTAAGTAAAATTTAATCATGATTTTTACAAGTTCTTTCCAAAAAAAAATAATAAAAACAAAACATTTTAAGCGCATAACTTCTTTATTTTTTTAAACTTTATTTGTATAGATTTTAAATACATGTGGAAAAAAAATTAAAACGGAAATAAAAAAAAAAAAAATGAATGGAAAACAAAATAACTATTGTTTTTATGTAGGAACCGTTACAAAATGCTTGGAAGACTTGCTGTTTAATACAAATTTTCAATGTAATCTATTAATTTACATTTTATTTAACTGTTTAATTTAATATGGAAAATTAGCAAAGTCGATGGGTTTTATTTATTCTTGTTTGATTTCAAAACTGGGATAATTCACAGTGAAGTTTTCGGTCATAGTGCAACACATTGGCTTGAAAACGTTTAATAACAGAAACGAAAGTCTTGACTTCCGTTTTTGTGATAACAATCACATCAATTAAGATGATAATCATTGTTGAATCACATAAAACTATAAAGGGTTAAAGTTATCTTGAAATTTACCGTCATTCACCATTTGTGGAAAATGGAAATAATGAAAAACACCAGCGGCGTTACGCGAATTGAACAGAAGTTCAAAAATTCTCACATTTATGTTTTGCCTTCGAGTCCAACCGAGCAAATAATTTATTTTTCTAAAAAATTGCGCCAACAGTAAATTCTGTTATAAAATTTTTTTAGGAATTAATAATTCTCCGATTATTATATTATTATTATTATTTCATGTTATTTTGTTATATATAAATATTTCGAAATTTAAATGTTACGGGAACAGTACTTTCAGATTTTGTTTTGTTACAAAATTCATAATAGTTTAGAATGTTCTGATTGTTGAATTTATTAAGAAATTAATGTTTCATTCCATAAAATCTTGCGTGTATTTATTTAGTTATAAATTAGACGGAAGAAAGAAACAAAAGATCGCATAAAGCTTGAATAGATTAGATGAACGAAAATTTGTTGAGGTAAAATGAGAGTCGAAGGAATGACGGGAGAAATGAAGAAAAATGGTAGAAGGAAAACGAGAATAGGAAATGAACGTTAGACAAGGTGAGAAGAATGAAAGCAGGATAAAAAATAGAACAGAAAAATGCAAGGCGAGAAATATATAGAATAGAATGTAAGAAGGTGCAAAGATAGAATCTTTCGCGACAGAAAAGGTCAGCAGTTTCCTCCTTATTTTAAGCTAAAGCGCCGTCATAGACAAATTTCCTGCAAATGAGAGAAGCGTCTAGAAACTAGCATTGTGAAAGCTGAACATTTCCAGACTTCATTATATGTCTAATCTTGAAAAATTTGGTAGCAAATGTTTTCGTGACTACCGTTAGGAACAAAAATCATTATTCGATTCTTTCGCTATGACAATTAATTCAATGAGTAGTTAAAAAACAAATAAAGTACAGCTTCATTCCCATTTGGTCAAATTGGTTCCCGTAATAAACTGGAATTACTACATTAGCTGGTCGAATTGGTTCCCGGGTTAAATCAGTCTTCAATTGAAAAAGGTCAAATTGGTTCCCATTGTTACTAGAATGTTTGATGAATCAGTGGGTTTATGTACTTTATTAAAACGTGATATTTAACCAAAAAGAAATATATTTTTCATAGTAGTGGTGAATTTCCCATAAGAAATGACATTAAGTTTAATTTACCCCTGATTGCATTTGATTTTTTTTTTTTTTTTGAACATATAGACATGAAATATAAATCGTGAATAAGTATACAAGAGTTGAATGTGAACATTCATTCATTGGTAAAGTATTATAAAACTACATTAAGTGCTAAATGTAATTTACAAATATTTATTTTCCATTTACAGTTCAGATTTTTTTAAAACAGATAACGATAATAGACAAATTGAAGACAGCTTGCAACGTAGATGTGCGATATATCGCTTGCAAAGAAACGAGAGAAAAGTGTTTTAAAAATATCCACAAGGTTTTTTTAATTTACTTAATTTCGCTGACTACGTAATGAATAATAAAAGAAAACACAATAAACAATAGCAGTAACAATTATAAACTCTTGCAAGGTACAGCGGAATTACAATAATAATAATAATAATAATAATAATAATAATAATAATAATAATAATAAAAATAAAAATAAAAAAAGAATTACAACGACATAAAACGGGAACCAATTTGACCAGCTAACTTGAAAATCAAGTTTATCTACGGGAACCAATTCGATCAGCAAAATCTTACCCGGGAACCAATTCGCCTTCTCCCAGTTCAACTAGTAACCAATGTGTTTACAGCGTAAATTCAGTATAATTATATTCTTGTCCTCACAAGCTGAAACAGCATATTGCGTGTAAAAGATATTTAAACGCAAAATCCAATTCGTAAACATGTTTAATTTTTTTTTTTAAATTATAGTATAAATCTGGGTGCTATGTATAACTACCTGGGCTGTTGTGGCACTTACACTCGGTGTAAGTTAGAGTAGACGATACAGTCTATTGGATGCTGTAAAATTCAAAACCACCCGAACACAGCCTGGATGGTTTCAGACAATGGAGTGGGGTATGGCTTGAAACGCTGAAAGTATACTGGCACCGTTTAAGCAGATGCTCTACTGTTGGAAAGATCGCGGGCCTACACAGTGAGAGTAGGAAAATGAGGGAAGAGCTCCCTTAAAGAGACCAATACAGAACTGAAAATACCCCACGTGATAAAAGGAACGGAGGCCACTATGCATCGATATTAGACTTTATGGGCATAAGCCAGGTTTGTTTGATCCGACCACAGTTTACTCTACTCTTGGGAAGTATGCATTTGGAAGACTGATGCTCCCAATTGAGATAGAACAACAAGGTAAAGTTGCCCTAGTAGCAAAGTCACCCACTCGTTGTCTTGAACCCCGACATGACCAGAAACTTAAAAGAATGTAACATATACATTGCGGTATATAACGTCTTTTATTTTCGTTCGTAAGAGGTTGCCACTCACTGGTTGAAGGAATATGCCGCAGTGACACATCGTCGCGTTGTAGAACAGTCGTGTTTGCTTTTAGTCTTCACAGTAAAATATCGATGCAGTTTGCGTACTTGGATTCAAACTTGTAATAATATTAAAGTGTTCTTCGAGATTTTTTCAGCGCTATTTTCAAAACGAAATAATTTTGGGCGGTTCTCGTAAGTTATGTTCATTTCAAATTTTGTAACATTTTCAATACGTTCCGCGTTCAGTTTGTATATTTTATATCAATATAGTTCGATGTCATCATGTTAAATTGTACTAAACGCATAAAGAGTATACTAGTAGAGACGGTGGTTGTGCTGCCTGCTCCATCTGTCTCGAGCAGCTACCAGAGACGTGGAAACAGATGGAAAATGCGAAGCGAGCGGAGTGGCCGCGTACCAGTTGCCGATGTAAGAAACCGCTTGATAATTCCCTGTCAGTCCCTCGGCTGTGCGTTCCATCATGACTAAATTAACTGCAGAATCGCTGAAAGACGACATCAGCGTTCTCCAGCGGACAATGATCGCTTCGTTTGAAGAGCTGCGTGCTTCGTTCGCTGATAACGACGCGAAATCAACTAACTCTCTGCGTTTAATTGCAACGCTACGTGAAGAAAACAAGATTGTACGGCAAAACAATCTACAAAACCGACTATCGCAAACAATACCAGGCGAAACAACCTCTTCTTAGATAATATTCCTTAGTTGCCAAACTAAAACATAAATGACCGCATTTCAAAAATCGGTGATGTAACTGGAATGAATATGGATGAGAACGATATTGACGTTTGCCATCGATTAAAGAAACCTAACTATCAGCACTTTCCCAATGAAATAGTTAAATTCTGTAGGCGCTCGGTAAAATCTTGAGTTCCTAAAATTGAGTGATATAGGATTTTCAGGTCAGTATGCAGCGCAGTGTTTCTATACTAATGCGAAATTAACTCCGGATAATTCTAGACTATATAAGACATCACGGGGTCTGCATGGGAAAGGATGGAAAATCATTTGGGTCTGTGATGGAAAAATCCTTGCACGTAAAAATGCAGGTGTCCCAATCATCCGAATCCATTCAATGGATCAAATTGAAGCATTGAGTAAAAATCAAGAATGACTCATTATTATTAATATGTCTCCTACGTTCCTGCACTCTGAGTCTTTCAGACTTCCTTCTTTCTGCTCTATCTTTTCGGCCGAGTCGATCTCAGTTCTTCGTGCAATTCATTTCATATCCTCTACAAGTGGGGTTCACAAATTCCTGATCGTTTCCGATTCCAAAGACGTTCTTCAAGCCATCTCCTCTCCTCCTTCTCATTCTGCTGACGGTACCATCCTCTCTATTCGATCTTTTGTCTCCTCTTTGTTCTCGTCTCGTTCTATTCTCATAGACTTTCTATGGGTTCCTAGTCATTCCAATATTGAGGACAATGAGTCGGCTGACTCTTTAGCTCGCTCAGCCGCCCACAATGGTTCTTTCCTCGACTCTTTTACCCTTCTTCAGATAATCGTTCTCTGTCACGCTTTAATCATTCCAAACTTTAGTTTGATATGTATCCATCTTTATTCTCTAATCATTATTCATACTGCCGTCTTATTCAACCGGTTCCTCGTTTCCTGCCTTGGTTTCATTCTATTCCTGTCTGTCGTCGTCCCGCAGTTGTTTCCTTAATTAGACTCAGAATCAATCATTCTCTCCTTCCTTCTTCTCGCTTTCGATTTGCTTTGTCCCTTCTCCTTTCTGCTCTCTTCACGCTCCTGAGCCTTCTTGTATTTGTGATTCAAGTCATATCTTTTTCGAATGTTCTGCACTCTCCAACCAACGCTTCGCTATCAGGTGAAATCACATTTAAATTACTTTGTTTAACTGGGTTAA
The DNA here is from genome assembly GCA_039619475.1 of Icerya purchasi. NCBI lineage: Eukaryota > Metazoa > Arthropoda > Insecta > Hemiptera > Monophlebidae > Icerya > Icerya purchasi. The sequence goes on along the minus strand of CM077115.1, from coordinate 289,257,924 downwards.
AAATTATTCTCCCCCCCCCAGACTTTGTTTTACTCCAATTCCATGCATTGTATTTAGCATTGAAATCACTACACACAATTTTACTCTGCTACCCAATCCTTTGAATATTTCTTTTAGTCCAAGGGCGTGGCCAGCCGATGAGTCAGGGGGGTGAGATGAGATGCCAGCCGCCAGGGGGGAGGGCGAGATGATAGAAAGAGGATATGAGTTATAGGAGAAATAAAATTTATAATTTGTAAAGGCCTGATATTTTATTAAACAAGAATAAAATTTGAATTGAAACATAATTTTCGTGGGTTTCTGGCAAATTTTTATAATAAAATTATAAAAATCTTCTAAATTATTCATGATTACGCGCCTATGAATACTCATCATGACCAGATGATTAAAAAGTTTCAAGGCCCCAGGGAGCAGCTGCCCCCGTGCCCCCTGGCGACGCCCATGTTTTAGTCTTTCTTTAGGTATCTTAAAATCAATAAACTTATTTCCTTCATGTTCATTAGAATGGACAACACCCAAAAATTATTAAATTTAAATATTACAAGTCTGAGAAATAGCTTTAATGAGTTTTTTTGTATTTCTGAATGAGAGTAAAGTTTTCTACAACATAATAACTTTAACCGAAACCTGGCTATATATTGAAGAGGTTAATCGATACTCCTTACCCAACTGCTATTTTAAGCTATTGCGGTGATCATAAAAGATCTTTTTAAATATAAAGATTAATATTACAACTGGTAATGCTGTAGGTGCTGAATATAAGTATATGTCTTTAATCGGTATGTAAAGATTCTGTGATTCCTTACATCAGAGTTTTTGAATGAACTCCAACTTATTGATAAAACATTAGAGAATATTCTGCAACAATACCAGACGACATTAATATTAACATATATAACACAACTCGGAGCACAAAGTACTTAAATTTGCCATATTCTCGTGGCTACTATAGCATTGTCAATTCGACAAGTGATCACAGTCGAATTACATATCTTGCTTAGATATTCGCACGCGAATTGAACAACAATAGTATATTAAACTTATATAGCATGCATGAAATGTTGAATGTGAACTTCTCCGATCATTGTGCATGTACATGTAAAAGTAGATATGAATTTTCGATCGAAACCTCCTATATACGACTGATATTTTGACAGAAACATTTTTCAATTTCATCTTTCAAAATGTAATATCAATCAAATATATCAATCCTCTGATTGTCTTCTATGTTGAACTGCATACTGTCTAACGTTATGCAAACTATAATTAAATGCATTTCTTGGTGGTACGCTGCTTTCTTTGTCTGTGTATTTAATTTTGGTTCGCTCGATCTCGAGCGTTGAGACTACCTATCTGCACAATCAAGCTGTACAAAATAGGTAGCGTTCTTGGCAATTGCTATATGCAACGCTAGTTTTTACACACAAGACTACACTCGGAACTAATTGTAGTCGCTGTCTCTGTGTCTGCTGTATACTAACTAGCGTGCATATGATGGTCTACGTGGTATGTTGTCACTGCCTTCCGCGGGAATTATCGAATATTTTAATTTAAATTTCGTAATAATTTCTGTCATCGTCCGGGATCGAACTCGTAACTTCTATAACGGAAGTCAAGCTAGCAACTAGGCTATCGCGACGGCATTAGGTATTTAATTAGCAAATTGTATTTAAATATCATTTTCGGAGAGTAAGTATTAAATGTCTTTTCCTAATATTCAAATAATGTATTGTACATTTGAGAGTTTCATACTTTTTCTCCACACAGAATTTCAAACATTTATCCTGTAAATAGTTTAATTGCTTCAGATTCGTATTATTCACGTGTCCTAAGGCCATAATACCGTAGTACAAGCGTGTTTGACATAATGCGTTGAAAACCATTATTTTTGTTAAGGTGTTCTTCATTTGTTAGAGACTGGGTAGCGTTTTCCTCAATTTATTTGCAACACTATCGATATGTTCATTCCATCGAATCATGTTGTCAACAGTGACACACAAATATTTATACTTATACACATCCTCTAAAGCAGTGGTTCTTAACCTTTAAGTGATGAGAGGGACCATTTGACAAAATTTCTGTCTCCCATGGACCACTAACTGTTTGGAGTTAATATACAGTAAATATAAATAAATAAAGGGTTTTCCTATCTATCTATAAATAACACACGCATAAAATTGTTCAAAGCCAACAGTATTTTAATTTTTTTTTTACGAAAATTTTAGGGAATAGGGTAAATATATTATTTTAATACGATTTCAGTGACTGCATACCTTTTACTAACTTCTGAATCCTTGGTTACTCAAAACCAAACACATGTCGGCACTGGCATCCAACCGATTTCGATGCTTGCTTTTAATTATCAAGAGCGCCCGAGAACCGCTGCTCGCATAGATATATCGATGATAACAAAGTTCAGTAACGTACAGCAATTTCTTGAATCTTTGGAAAAGAAATTGGCTTTTTGGTCCAAAAAAAAAAATTTTGAAAATTAATTCCTGCCACGAATATATCTCTTTCAAGTTACTATTGTGTTGCATTTCAATCACTTCTTCCTGAATTTCATCAGGCACCTCAGAAACGTTAATCACTTTCCGAACACCTTCGTCCTCACAGTGGTCAGGAAAATAGCGACTGAATTCACTTTTTAAATTTTTTCAAATGAAGTATCATGTTCTTTTGTATTTCTCCTTTAATCTCAGCACGCTGCTTGTCAATAGTTCGATTCAGCGTATCGAACGCAGAAGAATTTTTTCTTCGAACCTTGTCGATTCATAGCTCGATTTTAGTGATAAATTCACTAATTTTATCTTCATGTGCAAATTTATTGCTTGCGCCTTACAACTTCAAATTTCATGACCCTTGCAGTTTAAGGTTCAATTTATTTTGTTGCGCGAAAAAATCAACCGAATAAGCAAAACACATTTGAAATTTGGACTTGCAGAACTGATCCAGCAACTCTTTGTTCTCCTTGTTAGTTAATAATATTTGTACTTCCTCTTTCAGTTCGTACAACCCCGACAGCATATTTTCTTTGGGAAGCCGACGCACTTCCATATGTAAAAACCTAGTTTTGCGTTCAGAGTTCATATCAGCGCACAATTACTTGAATAGACGAGTATGAAGTGCACTCTTTTTAATGAAGTTAACTACTTTTATACCTTTAATATTTTTAGGATGGCTTCGCGGACCACTTTGAGTACTCTCAGGGACCACCAGTGGTCCGCGGACCACCGGTTAAGAACCACTGCTCTAAAGCATTACAACTACATATTATGTTTTGTGTATGTAAATACTGATATTCTGAACTGTAATGTTTTATGTTTATTTTATCTATATTACGAGTATATTGACTACTTGGTTTTATCTACATTACTTTTGATTTGTCTGGGTTAATGTATAATCCTCTATCATGTGTCCATTTTGTTAAGTCTTTTTGCAACGAGTTCTCTGCTATTTTACAACTTTTACGGTATTTTATAATTGCTACATCATCAGCATATGCGAATATTTTTGCAAATTGTAATGTTTTAATAATATTCCTGATATAGGCTATAAATAGTATTGGAGCTAATATAGATCCTTGTGGTACTCAATATATTATTTTAGTTCCATTTATTTGTACAACACTGTTTCTATAAATATCTTCCAGAATTCTAATTCTTTCAACAATATATTGTGCCTAATTGTGTCATAAAAAATTATTATATAGTGTTTCTGTATTGCTATTTGACTGTGTATATATTTCACAAAATCTCCTAATAATTTTGAAGTAGATTTATTCTCGTCGGAATCACAATTTTTGGTGAACACCACATCAACATAAACACACCTATTTAACGTTTTGAACACGTTTACGTGGCCCATCTTCAGAAACTAAACTGAAATCTAACTCGCTCGTTTCAGCCGACTACGACCTCGTAATTTTTTTCTTTTAAAACGGTCGGTATCATTATTTCCATGGTCACTTATACTTGTGAATACATCAATCCTATCACTAATCACTTCTGGGTTCTCCATAACCGCCGTGTCATTAACAATTGTTGAATTGGGGCATTTCCCAGTAGTTTCTGACATAGCAGTACATTTTATAAAATTTAAAAAAGTTTACATATTAAACGTTACAATTTCGTTGTAGAATTTTTATTTTATTCGCGGCATAAAAATCGCATGGTGATTAATATGTACATATACACATATATATGTGAAAACTTAAACTAGTGCACCTTTTACACGGAAGTATATTCTGACGTAGATACGACTTTCGCATGATGCACAAAGTATAATACGACCAAGTGTTTTGTTTTAATAAAAACACACATTCAAATTTATGATCACAAATTGAATAAAATGTTTACCACGCTATATAAATAAAGATAACACTTCCGCGAGAAACGAACGCATTTTTCCGTGACGTTTTAAGTTTGTGAAGTAACCCGTAGCTGTAAGACATATCCATGTCAAATCACTAATTTTTGCCTGACCAGGATTATCAGAAGAAAAAAAAAAAAGAAAAACAATGTCCCCTTCTACAAGTTACAAACATAATCGGTAAGTACGATGTCCTTTGTTTATCAAAAACTTGATATGATTCGAAACTGATTTCATAGATGTCACTAAGTCATTTTCTCTACTCGCTTTTTATTTTATTAAACTCGCTTTTTATTTTATTAAACTTTCTTTCCTCTTCTTCGAGTCCCAACCGTTCTCGATCGTAGGTGACCTTATTAAAAAAAGCTTTCGTATACAAGGTGGACTAATTGTTCGATATTCATCTCCGATCATGCCTTGATGTCGCACATCCATGAGCGCCTCCTTCGTCCGACCTTCCTCTTGCCCGATATTTTGCCTAATAATATTATTTGCAACAGTGAGTATTTGGATCCACGTATAAAATAGCCAAAGTGTTTCCTCTTCCTGTCTTTTACGATGCCTATTAGTTCCATATCCTTATTTCCCATCATCTGCAGCACTTCCTGTATCGTCTTCTTTGCTGTTCGTGGGATTCTTACGATCCTTCGATAGCACCATATTTCGAAAGCCGCCGAGCGATTCATATTGCTCTTCTTTAAGGTCCAACATTCGCATCCATATAACAATGTACTCCACACGTAGCACTTCAGAATTCTTGCAGGCAGTTCTAAATTTAAATCATGTGTTGTGAGTGTTCTTCTCATCTTACTGAATACCTTTCTTCCTTGTTCAATTCTACACCTAGGTTCGACATCAGTGTTACACCTTTATTATTCATTTGAGTACCGAGGAACCTAAATTTTTGTACGCTTTCTATTACTCCGCCGCGAATAGCAACATTTGGAACTATTTCTTCTGCCTGAGAAACAACCATTATTTTAGTCTTTCTTGCGTTCAATGAGATCCCATGTACCTTTGGTTAAATGTATTACAGTCTAATGCTTTTGTTTTTTTACGAACCACGATAAAGTAATTAAATAACAAAACTTTAAGCAACGAAAGAAAATTATTCTTAAACCTTACGTCTAACGAATCAGAAAATGTAAATAGTGTACGTAAAGCACAAAATGTAATTTGAGAAGAGAAATCCCAAGTCCTACCTGGGATATTACAAGCCAGTAATTGTATGCGTTGTTAACTTCATGGGAGATATGTCGGCACGATGAAAAGAGGGTGTTACTTTGCAATAGGGTAGTGCTGCTAATATGAATGGTAAAATTAACGATAGAAAATAATAACGACTTTAGCGACGAATGTTGAAAGAAATTATAAATCGGTCGTAGTGTTGGGGACCAAAAATAATAAAGCTGAAGAATTTTAGGTGAGCCACAAAGATAAAAACCGTTCGGCGGATCAAAGATTTCCATGAGAAAGGTAGATATATATTGTAGGTTATAAAAGCAGATAGTCGGACCGAGGACGAATCGGAGAAATTACAAGTCGAACATAAAAAGGCTATATATTTGTGTGTTTGCATAGAAGAGAAGGAAACAGCCGTCAAATAGCCGGTTGGAAACGATTAGAGATTTTGCAGCACTTTAGTGAAAATAAATTTTAAATAAAATTATAGTTTAAAAAAACTAAAAAAAACACGCTTGATGAAAATCTCCTAAATCAATATATATTTTCAGTTTTTCTAATAAACTCAAAATGAGAATAAAGTAATTCGAAACAAATTAACTTCAATGTAAAAGATAACGTGGGGTGCTTTCTATATTTAATAAAATAACTCGACCCACAAATAGTTAAAAAATAAAAGAAAAAGTATAAACAATTGATATCAAAAGCCTTTCTTTTACATCAAAGTTAATTTGTTGTGAATTACTTTATTCTCATTTTGAGCTTATTAGAAAAACTATATATTGGCTTGGGAGATTTTCATTACTGTTGAATATTATCTTTATATTTAAAAATTATTTTTTACTTTTTAGTTCACATTGTTATAAAAGCGTGTTTTTTTTAGATTTTTTAAACTATAATTTTTTGCTCTTACGCGACATTTTTCTATTCCGCACAACTGTTTGAATAGTAACTGCAATTTCATATTCACTGATGACTCATACGCAAGTAACGTAATTACTTCGCTGCGTTAACACCATTCCTCACGTTGGGGAAAACCCTAGGGGTGCTGCTCATGCATCGGTCCGTCGTTGACCGAATATTAATGTGGCGCATCAATTTCGACTTTTTGCGTTCGTTGCTAATCTTTTCATTCATGATTTCTTTTTTGCGTGTATGTATTTAGGAGGTTTTTCTTTGTGTTATTGCATTAAAAAAATTACAAATAAAGCTTTATTTCCATCTGTTTGATGCATTCACTTGTTCCGCAACGCCGTGACCGAATATTAATGTGGCTGACTATATATATTTTTATTTTTAGACAATTCCGAATGTTACGGAGAGAAAAGATAATAGGTTGTGATCATAGCGTAGTTGGTTAGTTAATTGAGTTTCATTTGGGTAGAATATCTCGCTGCGGCGCTTTGGGACTTCAAAAAAATTTCACTTGCGCTAGGTTAATGTCCATAGTTGACGCGCCAAAAAAAATTAAATAAAAAATAAAAAAAGTCGCAAACTCAAAAACGCGAGCGCAGTGATGACGCCATTCGGGTAACATATTTAGGTGACATAGGCACTGTTCTGCTAATAACGCATTTTGCGCAATAACTCACGGCGATAAAATATTCCAAACGTCAGAAAACATTATAAGAAGCCGATATTAGCAAACGGCATATTCATTTTTTACGAATGACATAGTCTATTGAAATTTACTCTTCCAGAAGTATGATCATCTGCAGGTCCGGGGTATGTCCCTATAACGAGGTTCGAAGCATATATATATATATATATATATATATATATATATATACGTATTATAAAAACATGTTGAGACAAAGCGAATCTTCTACGAAGGTAATCGAGTTTTTTCGTGTACGTACACCTGCGTCGATTGTGCATCAAAGATTATATGCACTTCTTGAGCCGCCCTTGCGTTCTCAAAAATTCTTTACCTATTTCGATTTAAACTGAGCCAACTGAGAAATTGCCGAGCAACTGTCCTATGGTTGAAAACTGAAAGAAAAAGAAAGATGAAAATATCTACGAACAAACAGGCCAAGACGGAAAAACGTCGACGAGCCGTCATTCAGTCGCTTCATCGTAATCGGTGGAGTTTAACGTGCTCCGTCTAACGAATAATTAACTTTGAGAAATTCTCAGCCTGGTTGCAGTGTCAGAGAAATGAATAATTCAACTCGTTGGCCGAAGCGACGTAAAATTAGCTGCGAGTCTTTGAAAAATTTGTACACGTTTTATTTCACTTTTGTCCTCGCTCACAGAGGACAGAAAACACGCAGAAGAATTCGGAGAGAGTCCTCAGTGAGGGCGGGAAACACACGCGATAATTTTTCTCCAAACAAATGGAAAAGCTCAAATGTAAATTTGAACAGCGCACTGGGAAAAGGAAGTACTGTTTAGGGCATTTGTATTTTTTAGCTCGGAACAGAGTCGCGATGAAGGCACGCGCGAATTGCGAAGAATCGCTGAATTTTTCACTGGCTAAAGAGTTGGAATTTTACTTCTGGTCGAGTAATTTTCTATGCGGTCTACGAGCAGTCAGCCGGCAGCGGTCGCTTGATAAATAAACTGACGACGACGAGGACGACGATACGACAACGACGATGTAGAAGACCCTTGAGAAATATTTCGCCGAGCGCTTTTTAAGCAGTCGCGACTCTCCACTCGCAGAAATTAAAATTCGCTTTAATTAAAGTTCGCCATTAGTCGAGCACGACCACTTGCCAATGACGCTCTCATTCGGCTTGCTGCCGCGCCATCAGATAGCCTTCCAGACTGGCCTGGCCCTTATTAGTTCCGAACCATTCCATTCCGATGGCAGATTCGCAGTCTGCACACCTATTAAACTTCGGCATTAGAAAGATGTCACATTCGACGTTCAGTTGCGATACGGCTCGTTAAACTTGTCTGAAATATTATATTCCAATGTGACGAAGACGTTAAAGACAAATCGGTAAGTCGTTAAATTTCTTCGCGCTCTTTCGGGGACGTCATTAAAAAAAGAGCAAGAGCGGAGGAAGAACTCAGCGCCGAATTTAGCCTTCTAATGGAGGTGTAATAAAATGTTTTTCTTAACTAACTTTCATCTTTAACATTGGCAATGGGAATGACATGCTGGTCGCTGTACTCTTTGCAGTTGATGGTCGCTTCGAGAAAATTAATAAACGCTTAATCTTTGACTATTGGCCGGGTAAAAATATTTTAAACGTAAAACTTTTTTCCGACTCTTTTACAGATAAAACGAAAAAACGGAGAAAATTTCGAAATTTAAACGAAGACTAAAAAGAAAGTTGAACCGAAACTTAAAATATGCGCTCGATGAAGACAGATTTTGTTGCAGTAGTTAAAACAAAAGAAAAGACGCTTGACGACTCCTAAAAGCACACCGATGTGACGAACGTGCAGGCTGACATGATCTCACGCTGCTTTTTTTTCGTATAATACTTTGAAACAGTTTAATTGTATTTTAACGTCCTCAAATATGCCAACCACGATAGGATTTTAATTATCGAATTATTATCTAAATTGTTCTTGAGATGATTATTGCTCGAAGTTTTTTTTGGGGGGCTCGTAACCAAGGAACTTTACCCAGAAACAAAAGGTAAGGAAAGAAGTCGGTTATATTTTGATCCGATCAGAAATTTTATCTAAAAAGGAACAAATATTAGTGGGAAAAGAATGGACAGGATATTGGAAGCACAATAAGGAGTAGTCCAAGCTTCAGCAAATAAGAATACAAAGCAGAACGCTACACAGAAAAAGATAAACACTGTGGAAGAACACATGATTGGTGTCGCAAATAACTGCATCATCCGAATGTAGAGGACAGTGTGGAGAAGAAATCAAGAAAAAACGAAATTTAGATAATGGCAGCAAAGAATGACCAAAGCGCATACGAACAATGGAAGCAACATCAGAACGCCCAAAGGAGGGATGCAAAAGAAACCATGAATATGCAGAAGAGAGTAGGTTGAACTGACAGATGAAATGAATAATTATTAGAAAAGAAGGAAGCGTAAATATCCGATGCTATGATCTGATATGGAAGCGTTTACAAATTTGATAAGTTATCGGATGGAATTTTTTTTAAAAAAAGACGAGAGGAAGCAGCAGCAGCCCGAGCACCAAAGAATATCAGCCGCTTCATTACCAAATATGCCCGAGTGGCTAGGTACCCACAGCAAATCAATATTAATTGAAGGGAGAGAGGAAAGATTATGAATGAGTAAACGTATACAGACAACAACAAAGTATCATACGAATGATCAGAAAGGAAAGAGGATATGGCCTGAAGGCGCTCAAAGAGACAAAGATAATTAAAAACTTAGAGGAAAATTGATTCGAGGAAATGAAAATAATAGAGCGAATGATAGTCAATAATTCGTTTATGAATATGGAACAGAAATAAGGAAGAGGAAAATATTTTGAGAGGTTAAAATCAGGAAGTATGAAAGAAGCACCAACACCTCCAGGTCCCCTCGAACCGTCCGTGTAAATGGTAACATGAGAGGGAATTGATAGTGCTGTAGAATACCTGTTTAATTACGGCTTGGGGGAGATATTTAGCAAAGGAAGGAAGAATAAATACCTTAGGAGGATGACAGAGAATAATATAGTTGAAGGAAAAATAGGGGAGATTATTAAAGGAGATAGTATACGGCCAAAATGAACTAAGACGATGTGAAATAAATGCCAGAATAGAGGTTTTGCTGGAAGTGAAACGCCAGCTGTTATAAATCGAAAGGAAAGAAGAGTAGAGGATGCGAGAGGACGACGTTTAACAAGGAAACGATAGCCTAAATAGGATCTACGAATGGATATGGATGACGAATTGGTTTCAGCACGAATAGCAGGGGTTGGAGAGGATTTAAGAACGCCAAGACAGAGACGAAGGCAAGAATTTTGAATTACATCTAGTTTAGAAAGACGGGTCTTGGACGCACTACCATAAATAAATGAACAATAATAAAATTTGGAACGGATAATATATTTGTAAAGAGAAATAAGAATATAGGGATCGCGACCCCGTTTAGTTGGCGACAGGGCTTTCAGCAAGTTTAACCATTTAATAGTGGAAGCAGAAAGATATTTGTTGTGTTCAGAGAGGGACAAACGACTATCAAGAAAGACACCGAGATAACAAAAGCAATTAACACCATAAAGAGATACATTGTTTAAGAGTATAGGTTGACCAAGGAAGGGTTATAGGGACGGAGGGTAAAAATAGTATAAGAAGACTTAGAGAGAGAAATTGAAAGATTAATTAGGGAGAGAAAATGTTCCTGCATAATGAGCGACAAACTGAGTGCTTCATAGGCTGCTAAAACATCCTCAGACGAGGAACTCGAGGTTAAAACGATTGATATTATTACGTTTGTATTGAGACAGATGATCGTATTTAAATTTTATATTCCAGATATCATTCCCATATCGATTTTTCTAGATCGACCGGCCGTGAAACAGACGATAAAGATCATAAATGCTATATCAAAATTACAATGATTAATTAAACGAAATAAAAGCGAAACAATACGTTTCACTCGAGGAGTTGCTGTGGTTGGGTGATCGAACTTCCTACCGGTCGGCTGGTGCACGTTGGTATTTCGACTGGATTCCGCTTATGCGAAGACAGGAGACGCGATAATCGATTTCTTAAATATGTTTTCGATTTAACTTCGTTTCGTTACTTTGTTCGAAATTTTTCTACGACTAGGATACGGTCTTTTACCGCTGCTGAACTCCAACTGAACTCTTTTTTCGATTTTCCAAAAATTAGCTTTATTCCATCCGTTTTATATCTCCTCTCTCGCAACTGATGTGCCAATTCGCGATTTTTTACAGATCTCCGCGCACATCCCTCAAAGGTAAACTCGAGATCGGGATTCCACAATTCCAGCCACCAACTACTTTTCATTTACTCGCACTAACACTCCTCTCGACATACTGGATTTCTATTACTAACTTTTTTCTTCATTTATTTATTTCCATTCTTTTTTTTTTAACTGTAATGTACACATTACAAGTTTAAACACGCATAAACCGAGGACCAAACTGCTGACAAGTGTATATTTCTTTTCTATCGAGTATGGATCATTTGATAAAATATTCTATCCAATCCAAGCATTTTGTTTTATTCATGGTCGCTTCTAGTTGGGTGCTGTATTTTTTTTTTTTCTACTTAGAAACTACGATACGCTCATCTTTTGTACCACTACTTTTTTGCGAAATTTCGCGTAAGGTGAATATTCCGACTAATTAGGGGGTTTTTTTTGTGCTCAATAAAAAGATTAACGACACGAGGGAATACGCAATTATGATCTTTCGTGTGTGGCCTGCGACAGGTTCAAACGTATGTGTTCACCGAGAAGAAATGTTTTTATATAAATTTAATTTTAATCGTTTATCGGTACAGACACCCGTGGCGCGTTCTCGGGAATTAGCCAACTGATAACTAAATTTCAAAGGTAATTAAGGAACACACGCCTAACCGAAAAAATTAGGTGATTTCTTTGCGAACTCATCACCGACAACGGTCTGTTCATTTCATCGGATCAGTACTTCTTAACGTTTCTTTTATCATGTTCCGGCTAGGAGCCGGTAAAAATTTGATCATTTTTATTCTATTTTGTTAAATAGGGAGTTGTTTAGTTTTTTTTTACAATAAAGTTATATTTATTTATTTATTTATTTAGCAATCGCAGTTTATAAATTAATACGGACCAAATATTGGATATCTTCCTCTTGGGAGGTAGCAAAAAGTCCATACCTATTTGTTAATATTCATAAAATAAAATAAATAATTAACAGTTTCCCTAACAGATCCTCCGATGTTTATAATAATATAATTAACGCGGCTAAAAACTTACATTTTTGGAATTTTGTTATCTAATTTAATTTTTCCGAAAAAAAAATAAAAAAAAACGAAGTTACAAATACGCTTAAACATGTAAATTTTTAATTTCATTTTTTCAATACCCGCTGTTTATAAGTATTCTAATTTCTAAATGTAAACAATTTAAAAGAATGACCGCGTTAACGTTCGGTTACTAATGTTATATTTTTTTGTTACACGAACGACATATACATTCAACAATTCACAGAAATATATAACATAATCTAGATTGTAAAAACATATATAAAACAATAATTCTACCGAATGTTCAAAGATCCTTATCCTATGCTCTAGCTTCCCTCCGTAATATCATCTTTTGTCACTCCTATCCCAGGATTCGCCATCCGTCGCATCCCTTCTCAATCTTTTCAAATCACTAAATCTACTTTATAAAATATAATAAACTTGCAGGCTGCACTCCTAGCCTAGCTGCTGTGCACAGCGCGGAAGAAATAACACCCCCCCAAAAAAAACAACAAAGTCCGACCGGTTGTGTCAATTGTTTAACATATTCACTTAAAATTTTTTACATTTATAATAGAGTGCGGTATACGGCAGTAAAATACTTATAATTATAATTTCTTTTAATGCCGAATTTTTGTTTAATAGGAAAATATTTTTCGTTCAGGAATCGTGCTCATCATTATACTTATATTATCATGTATATATATACATTGGCGTCGCCAGCGGGAGACATGGAGGGGCAGCTACCCTCCTGAAACCGTGAAACTTTTTAATCAACTGACATTGATGAGTATTCATAGGCGTGTAATCATGGACAATTTGGAAAACTTATGTTTTAATTAAGATTTTATTCTTGTTTAATAAAATATTAAGCCTTTACAACTGATAAATTTTATTTTTCCATCCTCTTTCTATCATCTTGCCCCCCCACCCCTGGCGTCTGGCAACTCATCTTGCCCCTCCCTGGCTCATCGGCTGGCGACGCCCTTGTATATATATAAACTCAGCCATGTTGGCCTCGCAAAGGGCTGTGCCCCTTGACCTCTCTTGCTTACATTTCTGTCGATTTCTCTTCTATACTTTGTATAAAATGATCAAATTTACAACGTAATCCTAATTCAGTCCATATGAATATAATAACATAATCACAAAAATCCTATAAAACATAATAAACGTTATATAAAATTGCGACATTTTTTCCAATGGGAGGTAGTACGTTGTAATTAATACATATATATATATATAACACCGATGTGTAGGTAACATTCACTTGTAATTGTTTTTCTTTGGTAGAAGCTAAAAATAAAATGAGATGATGGCCTAGAAGTTAAACTAACTCAAAATGGCATTGTTACAAATACAAACTATAACTCATTGCAGCGATTTTTTTTATTTGTGGGAGTTTTTTTTTAGAAAGACGACGGGCCATGTTTGATAACAAATGAGGAGTGCAAACTTTCTGAGCTTTTTTTAAAGAATTTCAAAAAAAAAGAAATAATGATGCAAACATTTTTAAGCATTCTTATACATTGACAGGAATACTACGGGAGAAGTATATGACAGTGCTATTATAATTTCAAAATGAGAATGTTTTTCGAATTTAATATTATGCAAATGTAAATTTTTAATTGATCTTGTTATATTCAATTGTGTAATTTTTATTTTTATTCTTACTGTTTTATTCCTTATCGATAAATTAAATTTACAAATGTTCTTTTATAAAAACAATTAAGGTATATGTTCAATTATGTAAATAAACTAGCAACGATGACGCGGTTAATAATTTAATATTATTCTGTGAAAGTGAATAATAATTCGTGTTTTTTAGCGCAATCTAATGAAATTTTAACTGCCATCTTTAGTTCGGTACTTTCTTACCGGCTCGGAAGAAAATGAACAAGAGTTCATGTTGCTTAGCCGGTGTGTAGGGTAGAGAAAAAGTTGAGAAACGTACACTGGTGTCGAAATTATTCACTTTTACAAAATTTGCTTGCTATCTTGGTGGTTGGTTATTAGTTACCAGTTGGCCAAGTTTTGGTGCTGGTTACTAGTTGGCCAAATTACTCAGAGACACATGTCCGTATATACCCTAAAATAGTTCACCCGCCCGCATTCTCGCTATAAGGGTTTGATTCGAATATTTATATATATATATATTTATATTTGTTATTATTATTATCTGCCGCCCAGAATTTAGATAAAAAGTCTATTGACCTAATGGTATTGATCGTTTATCTCGCCTTTCTTTTTTTTAAATTAATTTTTTCTGCGGTCTAAAGAAGATTTCTCGGGGAGTCCAGATTGGTCACCTTTCAGATTCAGGACTTCAAAATATTAATAAGGACCTCGTTTTAAAATACCCTCTCCTAGAAACCTCTATTAAGAGGCTCCTAGGAGAGGGTCTTTTAAGACTAAGTCCCTATTAATATATAAATTCAATCCTTCAGACCTATGGGAATAGAGCCGTCTTCTTTAATTTTTTCGCTAGATTAAACATCTTATAACATATATAATACCAGGCAAGCTTTGCTCAGTTTTACTTTCAACTTGGAGATGACTAATGAATTTAAAGGATCGTTTATCTCTTTCCTCAACTCGTTATAATTTTTTTCCGTTTTTTTTTTTTTTTTTTTTTCGTATCATCGCGCCAGCGGTGACTCAACAACAGGAAAAGCTAAGCTGTAAAACTAAATAACTAAGCGGTCAGAAATGGACACAACAAAGGACAGTGGTGCAGACATCATAGAACATGAAGCAAAGAAGAGGATAAACGAAGTGTTATAAAGAGTAGGGAAACCGAATGTCAAGAACTGGCCGTATAAAAGGGAGCGTTCATTAAGAAGAGCGGGACACCCGAAGAAAATGTAATCAGCATCACATATACGAGGAGGATCACAATCGTGAAGAGAACAATAATAAGATGTCAACAGAGCAAATCGAAAGCGGGAAGAGGGGAGGAGAGAATGATTGATCCGGAAACGAATTAGGGAGACAATAGAAGAGCGACGACCGAAAGCAACAGCATGGAACCAAGACAGGGAACGAGGAATCGACTGAATAAAACGGTAATGTGAATGATGATTATAAAATTTGGAGGGGCAAATGTCCCGCCAAAATCTGGTGTGATCGGAGGTGGATAAGCAAAGGATGTCTGAAGAAGGGAAATAGTTGAGGAATGAATCAAGGCGAGCAGCAGAGCGAGCCAGTGAATCGTTTGCCATTCTGGAATGACTGGGGAACCATAAAGATCAATAAGAATAGAGCGGGATGACTGCAAAGTGGAGATAAGAGAACGAATTGAGAGAATAATACTATCAGAGGAATGTGAAGAAGGACAGGGTATGGCTTGAAGGACGTCTTTAGAGTTCAAAATTATGAAGAATTAGAAAAGCCCGCTTCAAGAGGAAATAAAAGAGATAGTCTGAAGAATGGCGATCAACTCGGCAGAAAAAATAGTGCAGAAGGAAGGAAGCCGGAAGGACTCAGAATGTCGAAGCGACGGGGTAGTAAACGCACCACCCACGCCATCCTCGCTTCTGGAACCATCGGTAAAGATCAATACATGAGCAGGAAAAGAAGAATTCAATATATGAAAAAATTCATTGTTAACTGTACCGTGAGAGAAAGAATGGACCCGACGTGGGAGAGAGGAGAATTTGATAGGCTGTCATAGGCTATTGAAGTAATGAGAGAAGAAAGGGAGAGTATTATAGGAAAAGACAACAGGAGAAAAATTAGAAATACGAGCAGCAATGAACGACATGATTGGGATTTTATGAGGAGAAAAACGCCAGTGGTTTTTGATATACAGATAAGAAGAAATAAGTTTGTACGAAGAGATGGGGAGAAGTTTAATTAGGAGACGATACCCCAGCTGAGAACGGCGAATAAACAGTGGTTGGGCAACCGACTCTGATAAAACTGCGAGAATGGGAGAGGATTTCAAGGCGCCAACGCACAAACGAAGAGTTCTGGATCGCATCAAGTTTAGAGAAGAGAGATTTAGAGAAATTACCGTAAATAAAGGAACAATAGTCGAGCTTGGACCGAATAATAGCTTTGAAAAGAATTAGAAGAATAAACGGATCGCCTCCCCATCTGAGGGGAGAAAGAGATCTTCTAAGACAGAATTTATAGAGAAAATTAAAGTGCTCCTGGAGTGTGAGGCGGCTACTCAAAAAAGTCTAGATAGCATATGGAATGGACAACGGGAATAGAAATACCAGATACAATTATGCGAGTTAGAACACGGTTAAAGGGGCGGAGATAAAAAATGATACAAGACACTTGGTAAGAGAAAGAAAGAGGTGAAGACGAGAAAGGGAACTGTTAAGAATAGATAGCGAATTATTCAACTCATCGCTAGCGGCGGACAGATTGTCAGAGGTGGAATAGACCAGAATGTCGTCAGCGAAGAGAAGGGAGGAGGAAGGGAAAAGAGGCGATATCAAAAGAGTAAAAATTAAAAAGTTTAAGACTAAGACAGGAGCCCTGCGGAAGTTCACGATAAACGCTTCTGGTGGCGGAGAGGGACGGAGAGGAAAGAAAGAGAGTTCTTTTCTGGAAAAGGTTGAGTATGAGAATGACGACGATGGGAGGGAGGTTAAGAGAAATTAGTTTGAAACTCGGAGATGGAAGATGCACATTATCAAAGGCGGAAGAGACGTCAACAAAGGAAGCAATGGTGAATTTCTTAGTTAGGAAAGACGACATCCGAAAGGAAATAACTAATAGTCAATCGGTCTAAGCCCAGGGCAAAAACCAAACAGATTAGGAGGGACTAGATTATTGTGCTTCGGCCAGTAGACGAGACGATTGTTAATCAAACATTCATAAAGTTTATGAAAACAAAAAACCAAATTTCTTTTAGGAATAGGAATGACAATAAAGTCGTTCCAGGATTTAGGAGTAGAACCAGAAAGGAAAAAAGAATTAAAAATATGGAAAAGGGAAAGCTGCGCGGCAGGAGAGAGATTTTTAAGAATAAGGAACGAGAAACCATCCCGGCAAGGAGAAGACAGGAAGTGAGGCTCAGAGTCAACAGGAAGAGAAGGTAGAACAGCTTCTTCAAGGAGGGGACATAGGCGGGAGCAATAGAATCCAAGAAGGACTCCAGCTAGAGTTCGGAAGGTTGGGAGCAGCGGGGGTGCTTAGAAAAGGGTGATCATCTAAACGCCTTAGCTATTTGCCAGATCTGGGAGAAGGGCTTATTTCTAGTGAAGGGGGACAGAAAGACTTCCAAGAATTCTTCTTGGCGTACTTAAGGATGAAATAAGCTTTTGCGTTTGCTTCTTTATGGACTAGGAAGTTGGACAAAGAGGAATGAGAACGGAAGGCTTTGAAGATAGCAGAGCTTTTTTGGAACGCTGCTTTACACTCTTCCGTCCATCAGAGTGAGGCATAAGAAGAAGAGAAGGAGAAGATGCAGAGAGAGTAGAATCTAATTTGAGTGAAAAAATCATACCGGAAGGTGAGGTCAGGAACATCAGAAATAGAAGAGAGAGAGAGAGAAGAATCCACCAAAGAACGAAATTTAGCCCAATCAGTTTTAGAAAGGAGCCAAAAGGGAGAGTGAAGGGACTTGAAAGGCTTAGGAGGGAGCATGTCGTTAAGAATGAGCAGAATGGGGACATGGTCGCTTCCAAAAGTGCCGTCGAGAGTCCTCCAGGAGCATAAAGGACTAAGATTGGGAGAGGAGAAGGAGGGATCTACTGAACTAGAGGAAGATGAATGCTTAAAGAGGGTAGGAGACCGATCATTAGGAAGAAAGAGATCATGGTTCAAGATGAGATTTTCAAGAATCAAACCATTAGGATTATGCCCAGAGCAGCCCTAAAGAGGAGAGTGAGCATTCAGTCGTTCCAATGATGAAGGGACCAGATAAAAATAAAAGAAATGAGATAAGAGGCAGATTAGAGAAGCTGGAGTTGGGAGGGTTTATTATTACTAATTTTTAACTATTTTTAAACTCAAAAATGAATATAAATATTAGTGTTTTTTTGTTTTTTTTATTCTCTACTGTTTATCTACTATTTTCGGTGAAGATCATGTTGCAATATTTTTTTGTTGCCGTTTTGAATTGTTATATTCTACTTGGTTCGATGGTTTCGTTTGTCGCGTGTTGTGTCTTGCGTTTAATTTATATATCGTTTCAGTAAAATAGTCGCGTTATCGTCCAAATTATTCGAATATATATTACCGCTATTTATCAGTTACTTCGTCACTTCAGATCGGTGAGATTGAACCATTTTTCTTATCTATTCTGTATTATTTATCATTTAATCTTTTCATTTTCGTACATATTCTTCATTTCTCGGAACAACTCGTACATTAGCACACACCAGCACATACCTACCACGCGTGTATTGTCGTCGCTGTAATGGCGACGACAGCAGATACACCGTTACACACAACGCAATCGCTTTACACACACACACACACACAAACGCAAAACGCACGTCAACATGCAACAACATCAACCGTTATCCAACCGGCAACTTATACACACGAACCGCTCTATACGTTGACCGGTACACAAGCGCAACCTGACGATATGCTACGTAATTGTTCTAGCGAAATCGTACAGCCGGCTCGGTTTACTCCGTCTTTCACGACGACATATAATGTGGCAGGCTCATCAACAGGTATCTCCACTGCGCAGCCCGTACTTGTTTATGCGCCGACTCCCGAAAATTTCGAATATTTACAGTCAAATATTAATTACGTACAAAATCAAAATGTCATCAATAATCAACACTTCCCTCCCTTACCGCAAAACAATGCGCAACGAACGAATCAGAGTTGTAGTGGCGAAGAAGTCGATATGCATGAGAATGAAAACAGCCAGGAAAATGATTGGCAGCAAGTTAAGGTGAGAAAGGGAAAAAAGCGGCAATCTGCTATTGCCAACGATAATAATAATAAGAAACACGTTAAAATGACTCGCAATCGATTTGAGGCCCTCTCAATGAACGACGGAAATGACTCTGATGAAGAAAGTCAAGTAGGTTCAGCCGAAAAAAATTCAATGAATAATTCCACACCGTCCATTCCCAAGCCACCACCCATTTTCGTACATGGAGTGCAAAATTTCAGAAAAATGCAGGAGAGAATAGAGCTCGTTATAAACAAGTCCGATTACTACGCGAAGGCACTGACAGATCGCGTGGTTAAAATAAGCGTACTTTCTCCGGAACAATACCGTAAGCTAACGCGGGTTTTTAGGGAGGAAAATATTATTTTTCACACTTATCAAATGAAACAGGACAGAGCTTATAAGGTGGTGATCAGACATTTACACTTTTCAATCGATCCGCTGGTTATAAAAGAAGAATTAGAATCACATGGTTTTGAAGTTCGTAATGTTCATAATGTGAAACAATATCAGACAAAAAAACCGCTGCCATTATTCTTCGTGGATCTCGAGCCCACAGCAAATTGCCGAGAAATACATAATTTAAAATCATTGTGCAATACTATAATTAAAGTAGAATCGCCCAACAAGAAAGCATCAATCCCGCAATGTCAGAACTGTCAGCAATGGGGACACACCAAAGCTTACTGTACAAGAACGCCGGTTTGTGTTAAATGTGGAGGTGGCCATAAGACTTACGAATGTAAAAAAGACCCGAAATTTCCGGCTACATGCGGACTGTGTGGCGGATCTCATCCCGCAAATTATAGAGGTTGTGAGATTTATCAAAAGTTAGTACAAAATAAAACGAATTCGGGGGTTGCAGCAAATCAACCTATTAAACAAAACTATCGACGACCAACCGTAACTTATTCACAAATTACTAAGTCTGACACTCCTAGTCAAGCGGACAATATAACAGCAAATGCAACTCATATAAGGAATTCCGGTCAAATCCCCATTAACGCCCAATCACCAAATAATTTAAGGGATGATATACAGAATATTCCTTTTGTGAACCTGTTCGAATTCCTGAATGAATTTAAATCCATGTTCCGTCAATTAGCCGAGCAAAACAGCATGGTTCTATCCATGCTTACCATGTTAATTCAGAAATTATCCAAATAATGCCCGCCTACCTGAGGATAGCTCAATGGAACGCGAATGGCTTAAAAAATCATAAAGCCGAAATTGAATTGTTCTTAACTTCCAATTCTGTGGATGTAATTTTAGTTTCCGAAACCCACCTAACTGATAAAGACTGTTTCAAAATAAATAATTACAACACGTATTCTTGCACACACCCCTCAGGAAAATCTCACGGCGGTTCAGCAATATTAATAAAAAATAACATTGTACAGCACGAACTAAATCATTTTAGGGAGGAGTATCTGCAGGGAACTAACATTAGCATACAGACGATGGGTGGCCAACTTGTATTATCAGCTGCTTATTGTCCGCCACGACATAAAATAACATTGATGGAATTCTGTAAATATATAAAAAATTTAGGGAGCAGATTTGTGTCAGGAGCAGATTGGAACGCTAAGCATACAGCGTGGGGATGCAGGATAACTACGACAAGAGGACGTGTGTTCAAACAAGCACTTGAAAGTCACAATGTCAACTATATATCAACAGGGGAACCAACTTATTGGCCAACCGATAATCGTAAGATACCGGATCTTTTAGATTTCTTCATTACAAAAGGAACCGCTAGTTATTATACAAATATAAATTCTTCCTTCGATCTCTTTTCAGATCACTCTTCTATTATTTTAACCTTCGGTGATTCGGTTATATGCAGAGAGGAGCAAATACATTTATATAACCACAAAACAGACTGGGAATCATTTAGAGATCATTTGGATACAAAGTTAAACTTAAAAATTCCTTTAAAAAGCCCAACTGACGTCGAGAATGCCGTACGGTACCTAACAAACGAAATACAAATAGCAGCTACCTTAAGCACTCCTGTTCTTAAATGTAAAAAAAGTAATAAAAATTATCCAATATCAGTCCGGAAACTTGTCTTAGAAAAGAGAAAGCTTAGAAGAAGGTGGTTCCAATCGGGAAACCCTTCGGATAAAAAGTTGTTTAATAACAAAATAAAAGAATTAAAAAAACTTTTGGAAGAAATCAAAAATAAAATGCTCAATAATTATTTAACTAAACTATCACCCTTAGCAATTGATGATTATTCCTTGTGGAAGTGTACCAAAAATATTAGGCAACCGAATAAACATGTTCCTCCGATGAAACATGGTGACGGGTCATGGGCGAAAGATCATAAACAGAAGTCGAATTTATTCGCCGAGTACTTGGCAACCGTGTTTAAGCCAAACATACAGACAAACACGGACAGGGAAATACATGAATTTATAACCAGTCCATGTGGACCATCTTTAGCAATAAAATCAGCCTCTCCTCACGAGGTTGGGTGTCTGCTTAAAACGCCGAAAAAGAAGAAAAGCCCAGGTTTCGACTTAATAAGCGCTGAATTATTAAATAAACTTCCGCGGAAAGCTATAGTACTGCTCACTTCTATATGTAACGCAGTATTTCGCATACAATATTTTCCGGTACAATGGAAGTTTGCGCAAATCGTAATGATTCCGAAACCTGGTAAAGATCCCTACTCTGTAACGTCTTATCGTCCGATTTCCTTGTTGCCTGTTTTATCGAAGGTAATGGAAAAATTAATATTAAAAAGGTTACAGCCTTATATACAGTCAACTGATGTAATTCCGCAACATCAGTTTGGCTTTTTAAAACATCATTCCACGATTGATCAATTGCATAGGGTGGTTAGTGTAATTGAAAATAGTTTAGAAACTAAAAAAGTATGTACTGCGGTATTTCTCGACGTTCAACAGGCTTTTGATAAAGTCTGGCACGATGGTTTATTATACAAATTAAAATGTTTGTTCCCGAGTAACCTTTACCTGTTGCTAAAATCATACCTCGAAGATCGTCATTTTCAAGTACGTTACGAACATACCTACTCAGAAATACATCCAGTTTTAGCAGGCGTTCCTCAGGGTTCAGTGTTGGGCCCCACGCTGTACTTGTTATACACAGCAGATTTTCCTGCGACAGAGAATGTGCAGATGGCTACATTTGCGGACGACACGGCACTACTGTCATCACATGAAGATCCGAAGAAAGCTAGCAACAATCTACAAAATGCTCTTACGAAGGCTGAAACATGGTTTAAAAAATGGAAAATCGGGATAAACGAAAGCAAATCGGTGAATATCCATTTTACTAACCGAAAAGTTGAAGTCCCACCCGTTAAGATCAATAACATAGATCTTCCTGTACGAGCAACGGTCAGGTATTTAGGTTTGCACTTAGACAGCCGATTGACATGGAAACACCATATACAGGTTAAAAAGAAAGAATTAGATATCCGGGTTAAAAAAATGTACTGGCTGATGGGGAGAAACAGTGTACTGACAACGGACAACAAACGTCTAATATACACAACTATTTTGAAACCCATCTGGACATACGGGGTTCAACTTTGGGGTTGCGCTAAACCGTCAAACCTGAAGGTAATACAGACTTCCCAGAATAAGATCCTTCGGTTGATAACCAAGGCACCCTGGTATGTTACTAATCTAACCTTACATCGAGATTTGTGTATAGATTATGTGGCTGATGTCATCAAAGTTCACGCTAAAAGACACGCAGATAGACTCGATTCTCATCCGAACACTCTTGCTAGAGAATTGCTCGATGTTACCGATAATGTAAGAAGACTGAAACGTCAGAAACCGCAGGACCTTGTTTAAGGTAGGGGTAATCGGGTAGGTGCCATTGGGTACTCCTCCCTTCATGTTTAAGTTCATTCACACGTATTACTAAATGTCCTTGATGGACAGCTCGTAATAGTGTATAAATATATAAAAAAAAATATTCTACTTACAAGCGATGAATAAAAGTTACTCTTTCAAAACGTCGACGGTATAAAATTGCAACATAACCTTCACCGAAAATAATAGATAAACAGTAGAGAGTAAAAAAAAAAAAAACACTAATATTTATATTCATTTTTGAGTTTAAAAATAGTTAAAAATTGGTAATAATATGCACATAAAATGCCAGCTTCATTCGTACGCATTACACGATTTTTTCTATTACGGTAATCTCGCGTTAACGGAAATAAAAAGAAAAAAGGTGAAAATTCATAAGCCAATAACATTGTTATTAAAATTATCATCCTCCGTATAACGACCAGCAGCGTGTTTTAGTTGGTATAACACTTAAAATCGTCATATAATTATTTGAAATAAATATATTTCATCCTGAAATTCTTGCTGTTTAGAGATGATGCTATCAAATGAAATTTTCGGAAGAGGGAAAGGGAACTTTTTTTACTGTACCGGCCTTTAGCAGAATTTATGGGATATGCTGTGTAACCAGAACATCTGTACAAGAAAGAATAATGTAACTGCGATTAATATATCCGAAAAGGTAGAAAAATACTTAAATCACATCAACTTTTTACAGACAGAGTTAAGGTGGACTTTTCCCAACATGCATTTAAAATCAGTGGTCCGATAAACCCACAGCATAAGACTTTATGGTTTATCATAGAGGATAGAAATGTCCTCCTTCCACTTGTATAAATCCTGACTTACGTGTTTATGAAATTGTTCAGTATACGGTAGTGTAGTTTAAACCAGTAATTCATGTTGTTCTCATTAAGTGTGAGAGCACATACACGCGTATAAGTACACACATAGAGCAAAGAGAGAAAGAAAAAAAGTGATCTGTATGAACGATACTGAAACTATCGCAAAAACAAACACAGTAAAAACCACGTTTTTTCTAAAACCGATTAAATAAAGTAATCTTATTTTTTTAAAAAGTTATCTCTTGCGTAAAACTCATACTGTTTACTTTTTTATTCTATTGCACAGGCGTGTACTTTAAATAGTTAGAACTAAATTACATGTACAAATCGAAATTGCAGAAAGTCCGGCAATCGCGAAGAATCTTATTCATCATGCAGACAGGAATTAAACATCTGGAAAAGGAGTTCGATAACTTGAAGCGTAGAATGCTTATTGAAATATTACGACATGATTCGATTAATAAAACTTATACTATTAATAATGGGCAATGGTTAATGTTGACGGGAAAATGTAGGTACAAGTGAGACTGCATATAATTAAAACTGAGAACGAAACTAGCACGAACGAAAGAATGTAAGAGGCAGCATAAGGAATGGAAAAGCAGGAACTTGAAAGGTGAGAATGACAAGAGAAAATTAGAAAACATGTGACAAATAAAAAGGTCGCTTGCCTTACGCTGCAATTTACGGGGCCAGGAATAATAATTACGGGGAAACGAATTTGGGACCCTAACAAGTAAACTATGATAATCATTGAGGAGGAGGATGAAGTGGTGAAGCAATGAAGGGACTGCATTCAACGGTAAAATCAGAAGAAAAAAATGCAAGAAAGTTTGACTCGCTAACTAAAAAAGAATAGATTAGAAAATTAAAGAAGTATCATTTTTTTCCCTTTTTTTCTCTCATTTAACTTTTTTACTAATGAATTAAAATTCACATAATGATAAACGTGACCAGTTTAGTTTTCAGCACTTCTCGGTATGTACGTTTATTTTTATACAATATTATAATATTTCATAATTCTAAGCACGCAATATACTTTTATGATACATTATCTTATTTACTGCAGATTTCCTAAATTCACCAAAACATGGATTACAATGGCATTAAAAATTGTATTATTACAAAGCCGTCCACGTCCTCTATTTTCTTCTATACGACCCCCCTTATATGATTGTTTTCCCTGTTCCTGCAGTAATGATATGTCCAAAATATTTTAGTATTCTACGCCAATTTCTCACAGGATCGAGTCATTAGTTCTCTTCAAGCGGGATACTTGTAACAGATGTCTCCAACACCACATTTCCAACGTATCTATCTGTTCTCTATCCGGTTCACAGACCGTCTACGTCTTTAAAGCGTATAAGAAGACGGAGAACACAAGAACATTTTTACTGAAGGTATTTTTAATGCTTTGCTTATCGAATAGTGGGACCAGATTTTTTTCAAGTCGTGTTGCTTGCTATTTGTACTCTGTAACGAATTTCAGCTTCGCCTTCATAATTATTTTATATGTTGCGGTAATTTTCACAGTTTTTTTTTTTTTTTTTTTTTTGGGGAGTCCTTCTTGTGCAGTATGACGTATGTTGATTGTGTCCAGTAGGCATGGGTAGCTCCGGACACAGTTATATCCTCGAAAATATATCCGCGGTCGGACACAGTCGGATACATGTCCGACGACATGATTTAATATATCTCAACTCCGAAAGACGTCACACAAAGAATAAATGTTGTCATTCCGGACACAGTTGAATTCACATCTGGAGGAGTGATTTGATATATTTCTACTTCGAAAGGTGTTCGCTTACAACTGTCAAAATTTGCCTTATTACTGTTTCACGGAATTACGTTCTGTTCATAGATTGCAGTGTAGAGAGGTAACAGCGACGGTGTGATTTAACATTTTCAAATCCGGATGAGTAATGTGATCTACGAATTTAATGTTAGGTGTTATTTAACGCGGTGCGGACTGGTTATTTTATCAAAAATAAATGCTGGTAAATCGGAATTGCGCGAAAAAATTGCACTTCACGTTCAAGGACGTTTTGTTGCTTTGTGCGTTCGGAATACTATGCAGAATTGCAGTTGAATGCGCAGCCAAAGTGTGATTATACACTGGATATGAGATACGCAACTCTGCCGGAGTTGAATTGAGAAACGGATAATCTACATTTTGGAAAGGACATATGTACTACTGTATTCAAAAAATAAGACCAGTTTTTATTTTTTCAAAAAATCTTTATTTATTCTTGCAAATCTATTTCATCGCCTTCAAAGTAATCCCCCCGGGACACAGTACACCTATGCCAACGTTTGTTCCGATTCTCGAAGCATGCCAAACAGTCACCTTCCGGTATGCGAACGCACAGCGATTCACACATTAGATCTCTTCAATGGACTCAAAATTGTGACTCCGGAGCGACCTTTTGATTTTAGGAAATAACCGAGCCATATTAGTTGATTTTTTCGGTAAAAAACTCACGAAGAACTAATTGGCGCATTGTTGTGGTGTAAAAACCAAGAGTTACGGGTCCATAAATCTGGTCCTTTTTTGCGCTTAGCTTCACGTAAACGGCGCATAACACTCAAACGATATTCTTTGTCGACAGTTAGGCCCGACGGAAGGAATTCATAATGCGCAACAGCGCGGTAATCGAGAAAAACTGTTAACATTATCTTAATTTTTGAGCGACTTTGGCGCGATATTTTCGGTCTTGCTTCATCTTTGACACGATATTCACTCGATTGGTTAGTTGTTTCCGGATCATAAGCATAGATCCAAGTCTCATCTTCCGTAATAATGCGTTTTATAACATGCTGGCAGTCAGAAATCATTTCTTCAAAGATTTTAAATCTTTCTCGTAAAAATTGAGTGTTTTTTTGCTACTAATCGAGATTTGACGTGTTTGAGGCCCAAACTATCTCTTAAAATGCAGTTGACTAATCCATTTGAAATGCGGACAAATTGTTAATCGGCGGTTTTCGAGCACCCAATCTCGGATTTGTTGTATGTGACTTTCACATCGGTAGTGGTTGATGGCCGTCCGGGG
Organism: Icerya purchasi; assembly: GCA_039619475.1. Taxonomy (NCBI): domain Eukaryota; kingdom Metazoa; phylum Arthropoda; class Insecta; order Hemiptera; family Monophlebidae; genus Icerya; species Icerya purchasi. The sequence continues at coordinate 289,230,913 of CM077115.1, read as the reverse complement.
CGCTCTTCGTCTTCAACTCATTGTCGGCCTTTTTTGAACTGTTTATGCCACTTGTAAACGTTTCTTTCGAACCAAGTCTGCAACATTCCAAATGTTTACACAGCAAAAATTCCATTTCATGAACAAAATTTAATGCAACTTGTTTGCTCAACAAAATCCGGAATCGTAAAAATCGCCCGACTTACTTTTTGCATCGTATAAAACCAAGTGTAGCTGAAACACTAATAACGCTTATGATGTGAAATTTGGCACAGATGTCTATCACAATGCTGTCAACTTAGAAAAAAAAAAATTTTGAGATTCGATATATCCGCGCAATTTAAATTAAAAACTAGTCTTACTTTTTCGACACAGTAGTATGTACCCAAAATTGCTTCAGCGAAGTTGGCCTGCGCATCTATAATGTCCTGCCTACCAGCCATATTTCAGATTGCCATATAGTGTGTTGCACATATTGAAAATTTTTTTGTACGATTTCTTTACTGAGCACTTTGACAGCTTCAGCAGGAATGTTATTCGGACCAAAAGCTTTATTCTTTTTTATGTATTTTACTGTGTTAGTGACCTCCTCGTATAGTATCGGCGGTTTCAATTCATCAGCATCAATGTTTATTGTTATTTCTTCGCTGTATAATATTTTGCAATACCTCCGCCATTTTCGTCTTGTATGATCTTGAATTCTCTTAAGCTGGATCGTACTGTTTGAAAAAAAAGTTGCCGCGTAGAGGACTTCGATACTGTTTTAGTTTGTAATTAAGAGAGAAGAATGAATAATATCGTATGAAATAAGTACTAAACTGCTTTCACAACTATTAGCATTATCTCTACGACAGACTTTAAAACCCGCACAGTTTATCAATACACTTCAAGATCAAAATTTTTCGTAGACATCACGTCAACATCAACAAAATTATTTAACGTTTCGAGCGCATTTTTCATCATCAGAAACTAAACTAAAATCTAGCTCGCTCGCTTCAGCCGACTACGATTCGGCAAATTATATTATTTGCATTTAACGGGGGAGGGGGGTCTCCCTAGTGTGACTGCCCAAAAATTAAGTGATTTTCGGAATTGTTTTTTTTTCAAAGAAGAATTGCATAAAATATTTCCAAACTTTAGTAATATACAAGTAGTTACAACATTTTTTTTTGTATAAAAATATTGAAACACGAGCGACTTATGCAATTTTTCCCAGACCTCCTAAAAATAAAGTTGTTTCACTGCTGCAGTGATTGCCACCGTCAGAGTGTCTGAAAAGGAATAGGAAAAAATTCCCTTCAACTTGAAGACATTTCCTGTACAATGACGTAGAATTATGAAATAAATATTAAAATTTGACAAAATGGCGAAGTTTTTTAAAAAAATATGAAATTGCCATTGAAAAAATAACGGTTTTTTGTACAGAAAAGTGACATTTTTTTTTTATCCAAACATAAAAATTCTACGTCATTGTATAACAAAAAAAGGTGCTAAACACGTTAAAAAAAGTCCCAAGTCGATCCGTTAATTTTTGTTTTAGTTAGAATTGCAGCAAATTCGAAAAATGATGTTTTGAAAAAAACGCGTTTATTCAACTTCAAATTTCGTCGTCGCAAAATAGAATTTATGATACTTATAGTTATTCTACTATTCCGGAATGGACCTTCCTCTTCTTCAAAAAGCATTTGTCGCGCAGCTGCAGCTTTCCTCCGAGCTGTTCGTCCCTCTTTTGAAGCCGCCTGATGTCGTATATTTGCTGCATGAATCCCACCGGCATCTTTATTTTTACAACAGACCCAATGATGACTTCCGTTATTTGAAATATTTTTAATATAGATTGAAAACCATCGTTGAAAATTCCAACAGCAAAAAAAATTAGCAAGTTCGATGGTTTTTGTGCAGCTGTGAAGGTGCTTTGGAGCAAAGTGCCAAAGCAAGCCATTGTAGCTTTCATTATTATTTTGTGTATTGCTCCCCTTGCATCTTTCCAGTAATTCCCGCTTACTCAATTCAGTATATATCAGTTTCAAGGCTTCTTCAACCTGTGGGTCAGAGGGAGCTAGTCGTACTTGAATTCAGTGATGTCTAATTCTTGAGCTTGTGCACGACAATATGCACACCAAATGTTCTCGCCTGTTGCGCAGTTTACGTGATTCGGATTCTTATCAGTTGAAGTTAAGTGATAAAATGTTGCCCAAACTTCTTTGCACATTTTGTCAACCTCGTCTTGATGCCTAGTTATTGCAAAGTCATAGTATTTTTGAAGTTTATAAATCATTTTGTCGGTTAATTTCATTGTATTTTTATTTTTTTACTGCTAAGCCCGTAGTTAGCTTCTTCAGACTTCGACACTGAGTTCCCATTCTTTTTTTTTTTTTTACGTGTAGATAGCATTCTAATTTTTCAACTACGACATCATATCGATTTAGATCCAATGTACCTTTGTACGTGGTACTATCACCACCGCCAATGTATCGTGTATATTTTAGTCCATAATTTTCAATGGAATGATTAAACATTTCTTTTATGTCATCAATTTCCATTTTCGCAGCTGATCCTGAATGATTTATTGTACAGTCGTCGTGATTTGCTAGCCATTCTTCAAATTCATCGGGATGAGTGTCTTTTTTTTCTTTTCAATGCTCCACAACTCTTACAATACTTTGATTTTACGACTGTATCGATGATTTTTTTGCTGTATTTACTGGCAAGAGTTGTAACGCCGAATAGTGAACTATGGCCTCGTTTTTTCCAAGTACCATTTCCAGATATTGTCAAGTTAACGTCTGAATCTTCTTTTTCGAAAGTTGTAGCTTTTTCTTCATGCACTGCATTTGTTACACTTAATTTATAAACTGTTTTTGCTGTTTTATATATATATATATATTCTGAAAGTACCTATGAAAAGTTTTACTATAAAATTTTCATGCAATAGCAGCTGTGTTCTTTGAAAGGCTGCAACTCGAAAACTATATGACATTCGACCTTGAAATTTTAGCATGTTATTCCAGGGAGTATAAACTTTCAAAAAGTGTAAAGAAAAAACGATTTTCTGAAAATGTCACACTAGGGAGACTCCTTAAAAGGGTCGTTATCATTATTTCCATCGAGTCGGGTGAAGCGAGCGAGTTAGATTTTAGTTTAGTTTCTGATGATGGAAAACGTGCTCGAAATGCTAAATAGTTTTGTTGATGTTGACGTGATGTCTACGAAAAATTTTAATCTTGAAGTGTAAGTGTCTACCAAAAAATTGGGGTTTTGATGTTAATATGAACCCAGAAAACTCATATTGTTATCAATACACTGCTGTTGTGTTTTGTTTCATCAAATCGAATTACACTTGTACGTTCGGAGTTTATAAAAGTACCAAGTTCCAGAATCTTACGCTTGCCAGCAAAGTTGGCATTCCGGCAAGGCCGTGTCCACGAGGTGGGTTTTGGGGGTTAACCCCCCCCCCCATGAGAACTGAAATTGCTTAGGTACTTCGTTAATGTTTTGTGCAAAATTTTTTGTTACGAGTATAATCAATAACATATGTAATTTTTATTAATGTGTTTATACAGTAATTCGTTTATTTAAATTATTAATATATAAATCAAAATGACGGAAATTATTAATAGCATGAATATCAGTGAAAAATGTATTTTTATTTATAAAATAAATATGCGAAGAAAATTTTCAAAACCCCCCCCCCTTTCCAAAATTCTGGGCACGGGCCTGCATTCCGGGACATCATTTTCAGACTGGATACGCTCGATTTGACATAAGCAAATGATTTGATCAAAATTAGAATAATTATAAAAAGTTAACAATAAATAAATGCACTATTCGGAACCTTTACAATTCGTTAAATCTAGTTATAACTATGTTGAATGCATGCGTAATTTTGGATAAATTCAAGTTTTTAAGAATATCAGTAAGTGGCATTAAGAAATCTGTACAAGTACCATCAAACTTTTACAAATGGTATCGCTACTGCCATTCGAGCAAATCTATTTTACTGCTTTGCGGCGTAGTACCGGCAACTGAAAGGAGTTACTGCTTATGACAGTGTATAGTCATGCAAGCTGTTGCAAAGCTGTACGCGAATTTGCTGTTATGATTAATACTATTGACGGAATTGTAAATTCTCGTACGTCTTCCTCCCAGTGCTAGTTTAAAATCGGGGCAATCTTTGAAGCTGGAAAAAAGTGATCTATTGCAATTAGCACGTCAGAAATTCTTCTGCTCAGCTCATTCCCCGCTAAAGTGATGTAAGGAACATTTCAAGCAGCGAGGAAGTGTTGGTTTCTGGCATTTCATTGAACTATTTCTTTTTTTCCGTTGCTACTTCTCCTCAGTTGATAATGCGCTATTTCAGTATTTTAATAATCACGCTGTCACGCATTTTAATAACGGCTGGAAAAGTTACGAAGAAAGCGGAATGTTTCGATTTTTCCATTAGCAGATTTTCGCTGAATTTAATTATTTCTTCAAAAGGGATTAACGATTTTAGATACGATCCCGTTTTTTTCAGACTGATGCTTGTTAGTAAGCTCTTTAGAAATTTTTTTTTTTTTTTTATATTATTTTAACAGGCTGCGTCTAAAGTGAAAGTTGTTTTTATTTGAGAATAAAAAAGTTTAAGCCTATATTATAAAGGCTATTATTATTAACAACCTTTGACATTCGGAAGCCGCATAATTATTAAAAGAACTGGAAATTTTATTTGCATTAATAAATAATATCGTCGATAAATTAAGCTAATTCAACTTGTAAAGGTGAATACTAAATTATTTGTAGCGCTGCAATAGCTGGGAATTTGAAGGCGACATGGAACAAATTAAGAACAAAACGAACTGAAAGGATAATATAATATAATCATGAAAATTGAAAAGGGAATAATGTAGAGTTTACGACATACTTTCAAATCGGAACAAACAAGTAATTTGTTATCGTAGGAGGAAATTAAAATGAAAAGAACGTAACAATAAATTTCGTAAGATTGAATTGTAAAATATGAAATAGAGAGAAGGATAATAAATAACAATCTTACGAAATTAACCCGTTCGCATATTTATAAATCAAATCTTTCACCTTCTCCTTAAAATATTTCTCTTTAATTATTAGTTGCTGGATCAGGTTCCAAAAAAAAAAAAAAAAAGTGAAGAAATACCAAATGATTACGTTAAAAATCAGGTATCGAAACAATTGCATTCGAGGTAATCGGAACTTGATACAACTCATCAACAAAAACATAACTCAAGTTTATTACTCGTTAAGATGTAACGATGGATGCAACTCACACGCTTCAATTGCGTGCGGTATGCAAACTGTAACCGTCCGATATCTGCACTAGTTCATCACGACTCGATTAATTGTTTAATAGCGACAGTGATTAATTTGTGTGAAGTTTTTGAAAAGCAGCTACTAAGCTAAACTATCGTTTGTAACTATTGAACATATTTGCTGCTGATAACTGATAATCACTAAAGAACAACAATAAATGCACATTCGCTGCTGGCTAACAGCTGTTACCGGAGACCAGCAAATGATAACCACTGCTAACATTCATTGTGACCAGGGGGCGTGTGTCTGTCACAGCTGATACTAATCAAGAATAAAAAACTTGACGACTCTTTGATGAATAGTAAGCCTTTGCATTCTGAGATCCAAAAACTGAAAATATCGAAAACCGTATAATCCGGCTTCAAGATGAAATCGTTTATCAGAGCGCATTACCAATTAACTTGAATGAATACATCGGACGATCACAAAATTAACTGATTTAACTTTGACAGTTATAAAATTAATTTTAAAAAGATTTCATAATAATTAACGTAGCCTCGTACGTTTAAGCTTCGAAAAAGCAGAACGTATTTCGGTGCTCGTTACCTTTACTCTACGCCATTATGTCTGCCAAGCTTTATACTATTCTCATGGCCATCCTTAGTATTCCTTCTGACAAAAATTGAATGTGCACCGACTCTTTAGGAGCACTACAAAGCTTGCTCAAGTTTCATAAACAACACCTCATAAGGAAATCATTTCTGTCCTACAAAATACACCCTATCAAATAATCTTCGTATGGACTCCGGCTCATAGTAGTATCCCGAGCAACGAATTAGTGGATCAAGTTTCCAAAGGAACAACATACTTCAACTCCGTACACCTCATATCGCAATAGCAACAACTGATTTTGAGAAGGGTATCAGTAGTTATCTAGGCAAAAAATTCCACGACGCATGGTTTCAGGTCTCCTCTTCTAATAAGCTAAAATGAATTAAACAATCTTCATAGTCATGGTCAACCTCAGTAAGATCTAACCATACGGAAGAAACTACTCTCCATCGTGTGCCGTATTTGTGGGACATACTTCAATTACTCATTCGCACCTTTTAGGGCATTTACCACCTTATTGTTTTCGCTACAATAAATTGGCCGTCCAACACCTCCTCATTGATTTCTCTGAGCAGAAAACGATACGTTCAGAATATGCACTTCCTTCAAGCTTCTCAGCGATGATGAAAGAATAATATCTTGACTCACCGGGATTTCTCAGAGCGACAAACTTCATAACTTCATTGTGATAAAACTCTTCGCTGCGCCTCTAGCCTAGTCGCTGTATATGGTACATTAAATGTATATATATATATATATATATATATATATAAATAATAAAACTACTTTCCGGCTAAAGTTTCAATTTCAGTTTCAGCAGCCGTTTGAACCGAAAATGTGCCAGCTAAATTTTAGTTTTATCCAAAATAAAAAAAAAGAATAAATAAATAAAAATGAACACTTTGGTTACAGTTTTGGGCTTTTAGGGGAACTCTCCTTTGATGTTTAAACAACTTTTTCATTGTATAAAAATCGATTTGCCTTTGTAATAAACTCGCCCTTTACACAGTTTTATTGCCAACGTGTAAATTTGGAATACCATTTAGGCGGTTCTATTACAATCTTTAATTTACTTTCTTCCTAAAATATCAAACGTTTTTTTTTTTTTTTTATTCTTCATCCTTCTGTAATAATAATAATAATAATAATAATAATAATAATAATAATAATAATAATAATTACCATTATTATTATTATTATAACTAAAAATACAAACAGCATGGTTTATTCTGTCTTGTTCGTTGCAGATTTCTTTCGATTTCATTTCTGCTGTTGATACATTTGTTTTTTCAAATCCGTCATTTTATAATTGAAATAGTTGTGAAAAATTTTTAATCGGCCTGAAAATTTTTGCGCATCAACGACCGAAATTGCGGACTAGAATTGCAGCAGCTGTGTTTGATATAAGAACAGTTCTTGTTTTTTCCTATCTCGCTCGGTTTTACAAAAACTCAACCGTAGCTTGGTTCGGGCTTTGCATTTCTGTTTTTCTACTTTGCTCGTTCAAATCTAATCTAAACCGTACGTTTTTTTGACCTTTCCATTCTTATAATGTCTCTTTTATTTTCTTATTTATTTTACTCGCAGCCCTTATCGTCTCATTCATTTCCGATCGTTTCCCATCCTAATCTTTCTCATTCCTTTAATCTTTCAATTTCCATTGTTTTTGACTTATCACTTACCGGCGAACCGAAAAATAATGAAATAATTTTGTTAATACAAAAAAATTAAATATTAAGTATATTAATACTTACCGCAAGCCAACAGTTTTAGCATGTCCAATTAAAATGTGTAAAATACAACGCAGGTACACGTTTTGCGATAAAAATGAACATTTCTTTCTTTTTCTTTTTTTAATTAGTATTTAAAACTAAAACGTAGATAAAAATAAGTTCGGAATCAATTAAATTCTTACATAAAATTAATACATTGTAACGAGTTACGATGAAGAACAGAATATTAACTTTTTCAAATACGACTTTTTAGTGAAAATTGCATAGGACCTCATTTTATTTTGTTTCGATAAAAGTAATTATTTTTTACTTAATTATATTTCCGGTATATAAAAATGGGTTTTTTTCTGATACTGATTTTTCAGACAAGATAGACATATATGAACACATATTTTAAGCAACCGTGATGCAGATTTTTAAATCCTTTCGTGAATTTAATTAAACTAACGTAATGCGGGCAAAATTGCGTATGCGTGCACTATTCGATGAAATTCATGAATTAGAAGTTTCTAGGGATCAGAAATCGATTGGCTAAAGTTTTATCATCGAGAAAATTCTACGAAACAGGCGAATTTTGAAAGGCTCGTTTAAGTAATCATCGTATTTTTAGGGTTTATTAAAAAGTATGAGAAACGCTCATACTTTTTTTTTTACCATAATCCGTATGTAACTACATAGGTCATTACGGCATACAGTAATTACTAAAGGTTGAATAACTGGGGCGATCCGATTTGTTTTAATATATGCCAAGGTTTGGGCGATCGTTGTAGGGACATTGGTGAACATCTTTTGTAAATGAAAATTTAGTTTAAAGGACAAGCGGGATGTTGCAAAATTTAATACAATCTCAAAGTATACGATGAACTGAAGGATAACATGGTTGAGAACAAAAGGACAGGTTGTGGGGGGGCGAAGTCTTGTGGAAAACGTAGTGATGTGACAAAGAAATGTACCCAATACTCAAGCGATTAATTATTGTGAAGTCGAGCCGGGACATATCCTCCGGTGACCAGCAAGACTCAGTTGATGGTTTTATGGATCTTGAAAAGGTCTGTTGAAAAGCCCAGTGTGACCTTCATTCCTGTTGAGTCTTATGCTGAAATAGTCTCTTTATTGACGATTGGGTGACATCTAAGTCCGCAGGACAGTAAATTGCTGCCCGTACGGCCACGTCTACTCTTTCATTGTCAGGCACCCGGGTATGGTTAGGAAGCAGTAAGTATGACACCCTGCAGTTTTCCGTTATGAATATGAATAGGAAACTAGGGAATTTAAGACAGTTTGTTTGACAAACGAATACATCTGGCACCCATAGTTCATTCGGGATATGATTAAGGCTTTATATATATATATATATATATATATATATATATATATATTAATTCGGGACGGATATTGTATTTTTTATTGAGTAAGTATTTTAAGATAGCCATGGACTTTAAATATCCTGTTCTTAAAAAAAAAAAAAAAAAAAAAAAAAAAAATATCCTGTTCTTAAGTCAGCCACGCGGGAATGACAAGATAATTTTGAGTCAAATAGGAGAAGAAAGAAATTGGCATTTGGTTTAATAAGAATTTATGAGTTATAAAGATTTAAGAATATATGGCTGGGGTAATTTGACGCCCTCTAAATAAATCTAGGCACACAGTCTTGGAGGAGGAGAAAATCAGGCTATTGTCTTCGGACCAGGATTGTACTTTAAGGATTGTTTTTTAAAGTATATTTTGTGTGTTAAGTGGAAAATTAGACGATAAGGATGTGTTTAGGTCGTCGGTGAATAGTCGGACTGAGATGCGCTGTTTAAAACGGTCTGTTATACCACTTGCGTAGAATATGAACAAGGGGTTACGCTTAAGGTACGTAGAATTCCATTCTCTGATGGAAAGGATATCGACGAACCCATTCTTACATTAACTATCCGACTGTACAAAAGCTTTGTACTAATTGTCCATATTACCCATAATACTGGCGAACATTAGCTTTATTAATAATCCATGCCGGTGTACTCTATCAAAAACTTCTTCAAGATCGAAAAAAATGACATGTAAATTTATTAAATAAAATGTGAAATTGCTTTGTTTACCATATTAAATAAGAAATTAAAATTTCTCGATGAAATTTTGTTTAAAATATTCATACCGTGAATTGAAATATCATGCAAACTTTTTTTTTTTTTTTTTTTTTATTTTAATGCAATTTTGCAACTAGCTCTGGGCTATCTAGCAATTTTAATAACATAGTATGGATGATTTGTGGAGCTCCTTATCCAGCGACAAGGATTTCCGCTGCCTGTATTTTAATACTTTTTAATTATAATTGTTCATTTATAATAAATCTGTCGGCTTTGTTCGTTTTAATCGGCTGATTTCTGTCGAATTGTCTAGTAATCCAATGGCTAAGATATTTTTGTGATGATCTAGTTTAATGCCATATTGCCGAGCAATTTCTTGTATTTGTTCTTTGACAGGTTCAACTGCCAAATCCGTGTGCAGTGTAAGATTGCTTACATACCATGGGGCATCTGCAATTGTTCTTAGTGCTTTATTTTGGAAACGTTGTATTATCGCTATATTACTCGGTTTAGCACAGCCCCAAAGTGGACTTCCGTACGCCCATACAGGTTTCAGAATTTGATTATACAATAGCAATTTATTCTCCAGCGATAATTCGGATCTTCTTCCTATAAGCCATAACATGTTCCGGTACTTAATATTCAATTCGTTCCGTTTTTTAACTATATGGCTTTTCCATGTTAGTTGTTTGTCCAAATGGATTCCGAGATATTTTGCTGATTCCTTAACCGGAATTACCTGATTGTTAATGTGAATATTTTTGATGCTGCAGATTTTTTTATTTGTAAATATTACACGGGCCGATTTTTTCTCGTTGATTACTATTCGCCATCCCTTGAACCATATCGAGAGTGTATTAATTGCTGATTGTAGGTTTATTGCGACATTTTCTAGCGACGAATCTGAACAAATCACTGCTGTATCGTCCGCGAAAGTGGCTATTTCCGTGTTATTTGGCACAGGTATATCCGCTGTATAAATTAAGTAAAGAACCGGTCCCAGTATGCTACCTTGAGGTACACCAGCTTTTATCGGATGCAATCGAGATTCTTCATCTCCATACTTAACCACAAAATATCGTTCACTAAGGTACGATTTAAATAATTCAAAAAGCTGGTATGGGAGGTGGCGCCGGATTTTATAGAGCAGCCCTTCGTGCCATACTCTATCAAACGCCTGTTTAACATCAAGGAAAACTGCGTCGCATATTTTTTTAGCCTCTAGGGACTGTTCAATAATATTGACTATACGGTGTACCTGCTCTATAGTTCCACGACCAGCTCGAAATCCAAACTGATGTTCCGGTATTAAATTTCCACCTTCCAGGAATTGTTTCATTCTTTTTAATATTACTTTTTTGTATACTTTAGAGAGCACCGGAAGAAGAGAGATTGGTCGATATGATGTTAGTTCTTCTGCAGGTTTTTGCGGTTTCTTTGCTATTATAATTTATGAAAACTTCAGCTGGATAGGAATGTATCGTAATCGAAGTATAGCGTTAAATACATAAATTAACAGGACAATACTTCTGCGAGATAATTCCTTTAATACCGTGGAAGTAATTAGATCGTATCCGGGTGATTTGTTTGGATTCATGGTTTGGATTATTGACTTAATTTCTCCGGGAGACGTAAATTTGACAGTATTCCTCTGATCTATATCGTTTAGCGGTGTTGGTAGAGAATCTTTTCCAGGATTTGTCTGGAAGACCTCAGCAAAATAATTTCCAAATTCTTCGGCCTTCTCGAGATCACTTGAGCCCATTTTCCATTTAACTTTCTAATTGGATGCAGTTTTTCTACCGGTCTTTTTAATCGTTTGGTTGCTTTCCAAAGGAAATATTCGTATTGAGGAGTGGGTGATAAGTTATATAAGTATTCACTGAATGTTTCATTTTTGTGAGTCTGTAGCAGTTGCTTTACTCGTTTTGTTTGGTTATTTAATCTAGTTTTGTCTATTGGATTTCTATTATTTTGCCATATCTTCCGCAGTTTCCTCTTCAAAGCAACTTCTCTACGTATTTCTGCCGGGTAATATTTGATTGTTTCGTATTTCTTATTACGTGGGGTAGCCGCCCAGGCTGATTCCTGGACAGTTTTTATAAAGTTTTCAACAGCTGTTTCTACGTCTCTTGCAGTTTTTAGTGAAATTTTTAAGTTAATTTTGTTACTCAGCATTTCTCGAAATGAATCCCAGTCGGTTTGTCTACTGTACAGTTTTGGTGCGCGTAATTTCCATATAATTTTTCCACTAATAATAATCACTACTGGTGTATGATCAGATGAAAGAGTATCATCAGAGTAAACATCAATAAAGTTTGTTGATAAGCCTTTGATTACAAAGAAGTCCAGTAAGTCTGGAATCTTTAATGGATCTGTAGGCCAGTAAGTTGGGGTTCCAGACGAGTGTACCATACAACGGTTTTCATCAACCGCCAGCTTTAACTGTTTGCCTCTAAGTACCGTAATCCTCGATCCAAAATATATATTTTTTGCATTGAAATCCCCCCCCCCCCCCCCAACTATATAAACATTACCTAATGTTTTAAAGTAATTGTTAAATTGGGTTTTAGTAATAACATGCCTCGGAGGACAGTAAATAGCTGAAGCTGTAATATTACTTCTTTGATCTCTATTTACTAATACAGTAGTAGCTTGTAAATAACTACATTTATACTTCTGTATTTCATGATGTTTTATACCTTTTTTAATAATAATGCCTGTGCCACCATGCGCAGTCCCATCCGGATGATTTGTAAAGTAAGAATTGTACCCCGTAAATTGCATGTATTTATTGTCAGTTAAGTGAGTTTCTGATATTAAAAATATATTAACGTTATTTTGCGCAACATACATTTCTATTTCGTTTATATGGTTTAAAATTCCGTTAGCATTCCACGTAACAATTTTTAAGTCCGTCATTTATTTTTAGTTACTGTTGACAATATGGTTTGAATTACACAATGGAATAACTGAAATTGTTGATTCATGATATCTTTAAGCAGATTTTTTATTTCTGACATAAATGTCTGTAGCATATCCTTTATTCGGCATGCTATCCATATCACTGCTAGGTAGGTTATTTGTTTTCTGTCGTTTTAATGTCTCTGAATACGTTTGGTTTTGCGGGGAAGGATTGAAATCTACTGTTTCATTCTGATTGCCTAATTTGGGCCAATAGGTAGGCAATGCTTGGTTATTTATTCTAGTGTTATTGTTAGACACTTTTACTAATTTATTATCACGCGTTTGTTGGAGTTTTCTGTATATTTCACAGCCTTTGTAGTTAGAAGGATGATTTCCCTGGCAGTTAGCGCAAACGGGTGGTTCTTCACGTTTTTTATTGCATTGAATGGCATTATGGTGTCCACCACACTTAACACATACTTGTGCCCTGCTACAATAATTTTTGGTATGACCATATGCTTGGCATCTGAAGCACTGTGGGATTATACTCTTCTTTCGTGGTGCTTCCACTTTTATTCTCAGGTTGGTTACACGGGAATGCTAATCATTGCGATAATTGCTCCGATTGTGTGCTACTTGAAGTTGTTAAGAGCTACAAATATCTGGGGTTAGTGATTGACAACGCATTAACATGGAAAATGCACATAAATAACCTCACTCTAAAAATAAGGCAATCCATACCAGCGTTATATAGATTAAAATTTCTGATGCCCCACGATGTAGTAAGGATGTATTATAAGGCTTTAATAGCATCGAGAGTACATTATGCTGTTCAAGTATGGGGTGAGGCAAAAAAATCGGAAATGAGCAAAATCAGCAATTTAATAAGGAGATGTCTGAAATTAATAACTCCCTCTAGAAATCTGGGAAACAAGAATATTTCTGAACCTGTATGGTGGATAGAAAATAAGGAACTACCTCCAAAAGCGAAGTATTGTTATCACAAGCTGCTAAAAAGTAAGTTGCAAGACGTGCAACTGCCATTAATAGATAAGAAGCGAAATACCAGAGTACCTAAAGAATTTTCCTTTCAATTCAGACGGGGGGTAAATCATAAAATAGACAATGTCGAAGAAAATGTATTGATGAATTTATTATTAAAGGTACCGAAGGAAATCTGGATAGAACAGCATTTAGCAGTTTGGAAGGAAAAAATAAAAATTTGGTTAATTGCTTGGTTGCAGAGATAGGAGTAATAATTTGCAGGTTTCTTGGTCTCCCCCCAAATACAATATAAAAGGGTATGCGGGCTTGAGTGCATGTGGCATAATAGAGCATAATTACCTATTTGATATTTGTATAGAGTATTTATTGTAGTTAACTATGTTGCGTTGGACGTATATTATTCGGTTTTTAACATTAATAGCGCTACATTATGATTATTTCATCTGTGTTGTATTTGTTCTGCTGATTGTATATCTGGTTGTTTGTATGGGTTGGAATATGTTTGCGGTGATACTGTGTAATAATATTATTAGTTATAAATTTCCAGATCGGAAGTGTATACGTTTTGTTAAGAGGATAAGATATTTGCTTCATTTAAGAAGATTGTTGTTTTATTTTATTAGTAATTGCTTAGTTTATAGTCGGACGTTGATATTATATTGTACGTTATATTTATACAATAAACGATAATAAGTGTTTGGGCACCCACAATATAGGCATTAGCCTCGTGGGACCCTTTACAGTTATTTCAAAAAAAAAAAAAAAAAAATTTGAAGTATCGCCTGAAGTTTATAAATTTCAGCATTATTTTCTTGCGGCTCCAAGTCTACAAAGAACAACGAAAGAGGTAATTTACTTATTCTATGTTTGACGTTTGCAACGTGACGGACTCTATGTCCCAGTTCTTCAATAGCGGCCTTAATTTCATTTATATCGATGGAATGATGTAAATACCGAATTACAACTCGGAAGCTTCGTTCAGATTTTATTTGGTAAGTGTGGTGTTCTATACGTTCGTCACGGAAATATTTGACTAAAGATCTATAGCTGTCAGAATCATTCGCTTTAATTTGTACCCTGTTGTCTGTTAGAGACTTACAGCTAATCGAACTTAAAGATACAATTTGTTTAATATCAATTAGCATTTGGGAGTAATTAGTCACGCCGTAAACTGTTATTGCAGGCGGCTTACGTTCGATTTGATTATAATTATTTGTCATTTCGGTATCTTGATTTTCGTTTTCGTCAGCAGACGCTAGAGGTGCAAATCTGTTAAAACTTTTAATTTGGTTGTTTACAGAATTATCGGAGGAACTGCTCGTTGTATATTGTTTCGATCTTTTTCTTTTATTTTTAACTACATGCCAAGGATGTTTATTTGATGTATTATTTAAATCATTATTCGTACTAACTGACACGTATTTTTGACAGGCGGTGGAGAAAGTACTGGTGTGTAAACGTGTTCACTTGTGTTACCTATAGACCGTCCGGGTTCTGTAAGCGAGGCGGAATTACTACTGCATGCGTTGTTAGTAACATCGTTTATATCATAATCGTTAGTATTAGAATAATTTAGATTGTTATCACCCGCGGAGACGATGGCAACTGCATGTTTCTGCAACGGTGGATTATGTTGGCGGGTAGGGGAACGAAACATCTCCCGGCCGCCGTTCAGCTGATAAGCGTTTACCGTAGACGGAATACTTATCTTATCGAATACGAATTTAACAAACGGAATTCAGACAAAAGAAAATATTAACGCGAGAAACAAACACGCTTATTATTTATAAACACAAGTATCCATCATGCAAACTGAAATAAACTTTCAAAGTTCAAAAATAGACTAACGTAGGCAATTGCAAACTTCCTATTACTCGCGTATTACTATTATATTTTTATGTGCATCTGAAACTCACGAATGCTTTAATTGATCTATAACCTCGGAATAAATCCGAACAAAGTTCGTTCACCAGGTGCTAATAAAAAAAAACAAATAATTCCGCAAAAGGAGAAATTAAAAGTAGTCAAAAAATAAACGAATGAAGTTTCGAAATATTAAAATGAGGTAAAATATGTATAAAAAAAAAAAAAAAAAGAAAAATTTCGAATATATGCAATAAATATAATCCTGAAACAAAAAGTTTCAAGTATTTATTTAGCATTTCTGGAGCCAAAGCTTTGAAAAACGAAATAATTATTTTATATTGAAAACTATCGCGTATTTTTTAATTTCGAACAAACACAGAATTAAATAAGCTTTCAAAACACGACAACTGCAGCGATAAAATAAAAAATTGATTTTTAAGCGGTTTAAAAAGTTTGATAATATGGCTGTAGCCGCTTAAATAGTTGATAGTCTAAAATTTTTACTAACCTGCTTGAATTGGTTTAGAATATACGATTCGAGATTGATTTTTAAAAATAAACTCGATTTAAACATTTTAGCTAAAAATTAAATAAACAATTATAAAGGAAAAATAATGCACCAGTTAAACTGTCCAGTCAAAGTTTTCTATTAATAAACAGCCGAAAAAATTTCTTATATTGCAACTGTAAAATCGAACACGAAGAAAGTTTTTAAAGGTTAAAGAGATAAGCCGATTGGAAAATATCATGACCAGTTTTTCGCAAAAGAACTTTTTTAATATTAAAGCATCAAAAAGGAAACTTTAAAAAATTCGTGAAAAGTTGAAAAAATAAATTCTGTTCGAATCGGATTAAAGTTTTTCACTTCTTTAAAAAAAAAGCAAGTTAATGGACGAATTTTAGAATCTTATCAATTCCCCCATCACTCCGTCAGTGAGAAGGCTACAGGGTACTATTATTCCATCTGAATTTATTACAGCACTGCGCAGTGCCTTCTGCGGATTGTAAAAACGGATTGAAAGACTAAGAAAAGAAATTCATTATATAATTACTTCTTCTTTATTGCACAATGGAAATTATCAGTTTAATCAAGTTAATCAAGCTAATTAAGTTAATCAAGCTGATTAAGTTAATCAAGCTGATTAAGTTAATCAAGCTGATTAAGTTAATCAAGCTGATTAAGTTAATCAAGCTAATCAAGTTAATGGTATTGGATTCGTACTGTTAGTGAGAAAATATACCTTTGTGTATGGTTTCAGTGCTGAAATGTTCGTTAAAAACGTTGTGCATTTTGATTAACTAAGGATGGCCACGATCGTTGAATTACTGCAATGATTGGACTGAAATTAGCTGAAATTTCAAGTTGGAGCACTAACGGTGACGAGTAAAAATGGTTAAAAACGTAAATAATCGTTGAAAATCGCCGCGCGGAAGCAGATGGCGACCCACTGCTGCTTGTGCCCTTCTCATCTTTCTCATTTCAGTCTTTGTAAACAACCGTGTTTGCGAGCCGTATGTGAAAATCAGCAGAACAAATTAATTATACAATTTTCATTTTAAGCACAAATGGCATTTCCTAAATATATTGCTTAGCATCCCGAATGCTACCCATGCTAGTGATACTCTGCGGTTTAATTCCACCTGCATTATCATTTTTCCCAGGTACACGTACTCGTTTACTTTTTCTACGTTCATATCATCTATTATTATTCGTAAATCTTCTTGCGTATTTGGCATTACTTTCGTCTTATGCAAGTTTATCTTTAATTTTATTTTATTCGAGTAGTATATATTTAATTCCGCCGACATCATTTGTAGATTTTTACGCAAGTAGACTCTATTACAGCTGTTTATAAAGGCTGCGATAAAATTTAGGGCTCCATAAATTTTATCTTAGCCTTTATAGACAGCTGTAACAGCGTCTACTTCAGCAGTCCATCGAGTATATGGCAGAGATTTTACAACTTCTTTTTATGCTTCTGAAGCTGAGGAAAATTGCCGTCATCTATATACGCAGATGCCGAAAAAAACGTATATAATTCTTGTACAAGTGAAAAATAAGACACAGCTTCTGCAATGCATTCTACAGTGTTTACGCCAACCAAATTGAGAGAATGTTCCGCGTATAGAGTCTACATATTTATTTATTTCACCTATTCTTGCTTGTAAGCTTGAATAACGTCCAGACATGTTCGACGCATTGTCGCACCATGGCAATCGTAAATACATAAATTGTTCAATTTTAAAAGTTCGGTTATTACACTTGTCGAATATTCCGTAAACCTTTCCCTTTCGAATAAACATTAAAAATCCTTCGTTCGGACCTTACCTAGCGAATAGTGAAAACCAATTGTTCTACATGAGTATTATCCGATGTCGAGTCTCTACGCAAATAGAAAAGTATTTGGATTAATTTATTTCGTTGATTATTTACAAAAAGACCCTTTTATCGGTGAACTATTCGATAAATTCTTTGCAAATGTTTGCTGAAAAGAGGTAACGCCAGAACCTTTACTTCCATGATGTGTTTCTTTGAAAACGGATCATACTTATTTGAAAGTTCAATTATTCCTAAATAATCACCATTAAATGTCGATTTTCGCCACGAAAACCCAACCCCTGAGAAGCAAGAAATAATAATTTTCTTCACTTTTTTGTTGTTCCATAATTTGTGTGTCGAGATAGCCCCAATAGCCCTTTTTCTTTTACTGTAAGCAAGTACGCACTCCTTATGGTATTGGCTTCGATTGTGATCAGCGGATAACCATACTTCCAATCATTGAAACCATAATAAGACCGATTATCTTTTTTGCAAGAAAATAATTTGCAAACGAAGCAAAATACAAATGCAGTCGAGGGGGAGTGTCCAATCATGATTTATCGCCATCAAGTAATTTAATTGCAAATAAAGATTTCTGTAACGTTCTTATTTTCGACTTTTTACCATCTTCGCAATGAAATCGAGAGCTGATATAGAAAAATCTTCATTGATGTTATTGCAATCCGCGGGAACGGTTTTTTAACCAATACGAATGAAAAGTTCTTCGTTACTTTCTCTCTCCGTAAAGCTCTAGATCTGCCTTATAACCTGATATTTTCGTTAAATCGCTCTCTGAATATTTGCATCGGATCTGCTAAAAAAGCATCTTCGACATGGTAGTTAATTTTTTATCAAATTAAACATCCGAATGGTGATTTATAATAAAAATTCTCGTTTAAAAATTATTTTAATAGTTTTCAATTAATTCATTTTAATTTATGAAAAATTGTAAAATTTTATGCACAAAAAGTACTAACTTTGATCCATATTCCAGGAACATTAAAACACTGTCAAAAATCAGAGAAGAGTTATTTTAAATTAACTAAAATTCGCTAATATAAAGCGCGATTATTCAAAAACAAAGCTTTTGCTTCATTTACTACATTAATGACATCAATTACGTAAAATCCACAAATGACATTATGTGTAAAAAATTGAATTCTCGTGTATTTACCCACCCCACTGGTCGCTGCACCACTTTTAAAAATCTGAAAAAATTCAAAGAGGTAGATTTCATTGAATGCTTTGTTCATAACATATTGTAAGGTATTTATAAGTCGTTTTAGTTCAAATTGAGACAAATATGAATTGTTTCAGTATATTGCGAGACGTAAAAACGAAAAACCGACCAAAAAACCAGCGGAAAAATGAGATTTATATGTTTCATTCCATATTCTTTGTGTCAAAAATACTGGAAAGTACTTATTGAGTAATTTTGTATGAAACTGAGACCGAAAACAACTTTTTTTTATCAGCTTATAGAAGCTAAATATGACCGAAAATGCAAAAAGAAAATAAAACAGTTTTTATTTTTTTTAAGGTGCGTCCACCGTTTTAACAGATCAGAAAAAATTCAAGAGGGTATTTTTCTTTTATTTCCTTCACATCTATAACTTATAGTCATTTACCAGATTTTAATGTTAATAAGATCGTGAATTTCAAGATCATCAGCCGATCCCGAATTTATTTATTGAATAGCCACACTAGAGGGAGTCAATAACGTTCTTTCTTTTCAACCTGTTGCAACCTGCTGGTCGTTGTAGTAAATTCGTCGCAAGAGCGTTTTCATTTCAACCTCGAAAAGTGATTTTTAACTGCCAGCTTTATTTCTTCTGTAACATATTTCACTTGTAAATCCTGATGTAGTGTTTGGTTGGACCCATACCACGGTGCTTCTATCAATGATCGTAGCACCTTGTACTTTCCGATGCTTAACATGACGGTATAGTTTTTATAGCGATCGGATTATAAGCATTTTTTACTATCGTACCCTGCTATGCCTTTTAAAATAACATGTAAATTACATAATTGATAAGCAAATAAAATCGTTTATATCTTATCAAAAATTCAACCTGACATATAGGCGGTGTCAATTACAATAATAGAGTGATAATGTATAACGGTGTTGTTATTCGAGCAATGTTCTTTTACCGGCATATGTATTAGAAATATTAATGGTTTCGCAATGAATAAAATTTCATAAACTCAGAGCAAGTTTCTACTGAGCATAATATAGAATTGTGTCGACGGCTGCAGTTCCAGTTGTCACCGGAATTCTACCGGCTGACCTAAGTAATCAACAAGCTGCTTTATTAGCAAACTTCTAAACGGAATAGCGAAACTGAAATAAACACGGCAAATATTTCAATTGTTTTACCTTTTTTCCAACGGAATATACGAATAAATAATTTAATGTAAATGATAACATTAATTTTTTTTAAACTTTTTCCGTAACAAGATGTAATCGCTGGAGTTAATTTTCAATATTTTTTTATTTACTTCAACGAACGGATATTTCGAAATTAATCGTTTCTTAGTGTAATAGAACTGAAGATTGGAAGCCAACTCCTTTCTCCCAGCGGTCTTTACTTTCCGAGCTACCTAATTCGACTTCAGTTATTAGATGTATATAGGAAGAACGAGTCGAGTCTGGAACGAAACAACTCACGAACACCTATCACATGTTTGATTTGTTTAGCACCTTAACTATCGTCACTGGATACGAAGTAATAATATCAAATTAGCCCGTGCCTTACACGTCCAAAGCCTAAAGAATCGCCCAGATACTCTTTTTTTTTTTTTTTTTTTATTTAAGGAGGGGTACTAAACCACACACTGCATGTAATTACCTAGGTTATCGCAGTAAGTGGACCCACGTTTTAGATTAGTCAGCTCGTTAGACTGAACGGTGGTTATGAGATTATTCAAAACGGTAGGGGTATTTGAGAGGATGTCTGCAAGTGATGTAATCTGGCCGCGCCGCAACCCATTAAGACGTGTGCATTTCAACAAGATGCGCGAAACTTAGGGGTATTCATCGATAGGACAAAGCGAGCAGGTACTTTTGGAGCTTTTTTGAGGATGTAGTCGTGGGAAAAAGACGTATGTCCCGTTCTCAGGCGATTGACTGCCGAGAAGACTCTGCGTTCCGTTTCGACTGGAGGCCACCATGGCTCCGTCGTAGGTTTCAATTCTATGAGAAAGATCGATTGAGACATCTAGTCATGATTCCACTGTGTGAAGACTGCATCCGACAGGAAACTTCTCAAGGATATAATGGACTGAAAGCAAATAGTGGCATTAGGCACATCATGAATGACCGAGCGACCAGGTCTACCCGCTCATTCCCCAGATTGGGGACCCACAAAGAAACAACTCAGCATCCTCTTCGGCTCAACTGATATAAGGTAGCCAGAACTTCTAGGACCATTGGTGATTCCGGGTGATCCGACTGCAAAGCACGTATGTGCTGCAAGGAATCAGTCACTAGTAAGATTCCGAGCGGTTGGGATCTCAGTTCTAAATATGCCTGAAGAAAAAACAGCACAGCATACATTTCGGTTTCCAAATTGGATACGACGTTGTTCAACCGTATGATGCCCTCTATGATTCTGTCTATTTCGAAAGCGCATGCTGCTGGGGCAACCTTGCACTTATTAGCTTTGGATCCGTCAGTGTAATATTTATTAATAATGCCTAGCGCCTTGTGCCCTTGCAGTGCTGGTGGGTGATTGTTATCGGTGAGGGTTGTAATAGCTTCTACCTAAAAAGAAGCCCAGGATGGAGGTAGTTTTGAATAGTCCATTTTGGGTGTTAGGCTTTATGTTATTTTGCAATAAAATTGCATTGACTTCTAGTAGACTATCTTCGGGAAAGTCAGGCTCTATAATTATGTCACTGTGATTCTCCGCAGCCCATGAAAGCATATCGCGGTAAGTGAAGAATTTTCTGCTATAAGATAAAGGTGGGACACCAGCTAATGAACATAGGCTTTTAGCTGGAGATGTACAATGGGCGCCAAGTATCATGCGAATAGCGGCGTTATGAATTGGGTCAAGTTTTTTTTTAATAGGGAACTACTCGCTGACAAGTACACCTGACTTCCATAATTGATTTTGCTGAGGACTAATGCTTTATAAATATTTAGAAGAAACTTTGGTTGGACGTTAAATTTTAGGATATGACAAGAACTTGATCACCCTTAAAAATTGAGGGGACTTGGCTTTTAAATCAGATATAAAGGGTTTTTCAGTTTGACGTCTTTCAAGATGCCAAGGAAAGTTGCTATTGTTTTGTAAGAAATTTTATTACTGTTTAGTTGTAGCGATGGTGGATTCTGACCTTTATGGAATATACAACATATTGCGACTTCTGAGAGGAGAAATATAGTCCATTGTTTCCTAACCATTGCTGCAAGGCGAGCACTCATCGGAGGCTTGATGCAGTCAACAATATCGTTTATATATATATATATATATATAGAATAAAAAGGGTAGCACTTAAGGCGGAACCTTGAGGTACCCCATTCTCTGTTGGAACTTTTATTAAAATCAAGGAGCTCATTCGGATTCGAATCCATCGGTTGCTCAAATAGTTGTGAATGTATCGCTCCAGCTTACCGCCCACCCCGACCGCTTTAAATTTCCGAAGCAAGTGTTGCCTCGATACGCGGTCGAATGCCTTCTCCATATCGAAGAATACTGCATAAAGCTGGTGCCGACGATGAAAGGCAGATACAATTTGCCTTTGAAGGCTCAGTAAATGATTAATGATTGACTTCGATTTTCGGCCTCCAGCTTGAATAGGTAATAGGACAGCGTTATCCTGTACCGTGTTTAACTGCTGTGGCTATTACAGTACGAAGATGCGCAGTTTGTTTCTATAGATATCTGCTTATTCCGCTAGTTCTGATAAACTGTGTTACAGATAAAATTGCATTGGGGGAATTTTCAAGCATGTTGGTGACTGTTTTGTTATTAATAGAAAGATACCGGTGGGGTGAGAGTGCTGGACAGGGGCACAGTATTATTAGAAGTTGAGGGAGCAACACCTTGGCCACAGATAGGTAATTCATAGGGGAGGGAGGGGGGGGGGGGGGGGGTTCTTTGCAAAATAAAGTTATGCGACATGGCCGTGTGGCCTGTGCGCAAGCGGCTAAGTGCATAGAAATCTCTGCGGGAAATGCTTTTTTCTGGCCACCATGGTTCCCTTGAAGGGTTTAATTAACCTCGAGAAAGTCTGACACGAGGACCAATGACCATGAAGACGTGAGATTATTGAAGATTATGTTCGATAGGTAAGATGGAGGAGGCTGTTACTAGACAAGGGGTAATATATTGCTGCTCATGCGGATGTAACTCGTTCATTTCCAGGAATCCCAGCATGGCTGGGCGCCCACAGAAACGATACGGAGCACTGTCTCTTAATAAGTTCGTATGCTACCTGCTGGGTTCGAATTGCTATGTTCGGTAAGGGGATTAGAGATTGTCAATAAAGCCGCGGATGAATCAGATACCAGCTGTAGAAAGAAAATATTCCAAACAAAAACAAATATTAAAACACCTTTGAACAACAGGCAATCAAACTGACGAAAGGATGCCCCAGCAAATGTAGTGGAACGTGTAATTTCGAACTGCAATTAATAAAACCATTAAAGTAAAATCTACTCTCCTTAGATCCATTAGGCTTAGCACCATTATAAAAAGCTTAACTTCACAATCTGTGATAATCTATGACGGATCTGTCGTGCCTCTACTATTGTATAAGTACTCTTGCAAGGACTATCTACACACAACTTTTCATTTCTTCAGTGTAGTTTATTTTATCTATTTATCTTTTTTTTCTTTTTTAATTTGCGATTTTCTATTTCCACACTTAGTCCTTGCACCTTTATATACACTTTTGCTGAAATAAACCATTTAAAGAAAGAAAAAAAAAAAAAAAAGAAATCTATGAAGGATATATGGGACTTGCTTCACTTTGTTTTTGCTTTACTTAATTACTAACGGCCGTGTGGAAATTAATGGAAATACCCCTTGGCATGCACTTGGATAATATCAACGTATATATGTATATATGTATATAGATACACTTGGTTGCATATCGGGAATTCAAACATTCATAACATCTGTACGAAATGACTTCACGCTTAAACGGTCGATATTACATAACCGTTAAAATGGAAATAAATAAATCCACTTTTTCCACATGCTTAATTTCATGATGTCATTGCTGGGAAAAATAAACGAATACGGTTCGATATATACGTAATTTTATCTATTATAAAATTACGTTGTTTTTGTTTTTATATTATTAAAATAGTTTCAAATTCGTTTTCATAAGAAAAATTAACGCGTATATGTACACTTTAAAACAATGATGCTTTGATTTAAATCATCATTTTAGAAAAGTTTCCTATTGTTCTGCGAAGAGACAGCGTGTCTACGAAACACATTAGAAAGAATGTAGCGCGAAAAGATTTGTTGTCAACTTTTTTATCTTGCAAACATAATCCGTCAGAGGATTTGCGGAGGTTTCAAAGCGGCTGCTTAAATCTGTTGCAAGGATTTTGGAATCACGTCTAACAGGTAATAATATTTCCATTTCGATCTTTTTCAGCTAACGCCAAAACGTAAACGATTCCTTAAATTTTCGGATTTTCTGGCATTTGTCTTTATTCGGTGACCGTTCTTGAAAATGTATTTCCAAATTTTAACTTCTTAGTAAAATTTCCTTCGGTGCCGGGTATTACGAGCGGGAGAAAAATGCAAAATCCCCCCAAAAAACTTAATATTTTTATACACATCTCTTACTTTTCACATAGCTGCTTCGGAGAAATTTTGTATTTAAGCATATGATAATATGCACCGTTTTTTTTTTTTTGTTTTTTTTTTTTTAAATATATGTATATTTTCTCTTAAACCGAATCTTTCTCTCTCGCTTTAGAAAACGGCGGAAAGCCAAGGCAAAATTTGTTTTGAAGAATTATATTTTTATTATTTTTAAATTTTTCTTTCGTAACTTCATTTACAAAAAGACAAAAAAACTAAAACTTTTCACGTTAAAATTGAAAATGTGATAAAAGAGCTTTTCACATGGTCGGTTTTTTAAATTATTCGATCCGGCATGTTATAGTGCACTGATTTGAATCTGCTTTTCGACGAATTCGCTGATTGTGGACAGATCCACACTTCTATCGTAACTATTTGACGTAATCTTCTGCTCAGAGTGGTAATAAATTTTTCAGTTTAACTCAACTTCGACCTGCTAGAATTATAAAGTGATCCGTATAATAGGGACGAGGAGGCGTAAATTAACAATTCGTCGTCGCCCGGACTAACTGACTGCGGCAATTACAACATTTTCTCCCCTACAGACGTTGTTAATTAGTAAAAAATGACGATTGCTAGATGGCTGTAATAATTTATATACTTCCTTCTAAAAATCAAATGTGGTTTTCCTTCGAAACGTTGCGGTTTTTTGGGTGTTGGGGAGGTCAACCAAAGAGTTTAAATAACTTTTTAATTTAAAGTCAGCATTTTAATCAGTTTTCGTCGCGCAATTTTAATTTAAAATCCGATTTGGAATGTCACGTTTATTTCATTTGAAAATGGGGGGGGGGGGCTATGTTTCGTTGTTTTTTCATTTCTAATCTAGGAATTTTTCTCCGTCTCTCTGCACGAATCTGCAGAAGCGTTCTCGGAATAATTATTTTTTCCGCACTCATTATGTCAATAATTGAATCCTAGCGGTAGAGAAAATTCGAAAATCCATTGCTGTACGTTTCAAATATCCTTATTTTTCCGCCTTCTTCACGCAAATGATAGTAACAGCAATAAAGATAATGCGTATTTTTTAAATCGATCAACAAATAAAAATTTATCAATTATTTTCTGTTTTCATAAAAGTAAATAGCGGGATTTAATTTTTACACTTGCCAGCTAAGCGGCGGCCGTTTTCTTCCATTGCCCGCTGCTACACGATGAAAATTTAAAAAATTTCCTGTATCCATAGTTGACGAATCAAAATTAATTAATTAAATTTAAAATTTCACCGTTATATTCTTCATGCGTGACTGAAATTATAATAATTTAGAAGGCTTCAACGCATAAGCTTGACACTAAACCCACCGACATTTTTCTATACCTATATTCCTACCATGAAATGACCGGTTCCACAAAAATATATTTATCTTAATGTAGAAAGGGATTTTAGTCGATTAAACAAAGTAAGGAATAAAGTAAACAAAATATTTTTTATATTTAGAAAAGTTTTATTTAAATTTATGCATTTTCAGCACATTTTTTTACAAATGATGGCATTTTGTAAAGCACATTTTCCACATAATACGTATCTTTTACAATTTACGCAAATTTTATTAGTCTTATTGTCTTTACAATATCTTATTTGACAATTTTTTTCCGTTTAGATGAATTTATAGTTGTAGGGTTTTTTGTTATTTTTTCTGATGAACCCTTGCTAGGCCATCTCTCTTTCTGATATTCGGCCCCAATCTGTCAGTTAAAATAAAAATACTTGCCTCGATATTTCTTCACCAGTCGCGTTTCCTTGTATAAAATCCGAACATTTATTCCGGCTAAATCCGAGATATTGAAAAATACCTGTCCATATTTGGCATTTAGATTTTGCACTATATTTTCTGGCCATTTGCTCACATCCACACCGAATTTCGTGATACGGGTATCGCTTTCTTCAATTTCGACGGAGGAATGCAAAGCATCAGCACTTTTTTTTTAGCTTTTTTGTAAATTATTTGAATAAAATCTGTAGATTTGTATAGTATTATAGAGAAGCGTTACTATCATTTGGCTCTCTCGCTAATTGTTGTTAGCTCTCTCTTATTTCTGCCAATAGTTCAGGAACAAGGGTAGTTGTTTTTTTTTAGCTCGAAGTTCTCTTGCTAATGACATGCTTGTAAAAAAATTGTCACTAGTAATATTTCTCCCATGGCCGGTCTATGCTAATTTCAAAGCTACAAACTCCCCAAATAGGACCACCGATGATTCCCTCATCTTTTCCCAAATATGGGAAGCTGTTTACTATGGTACTATTTACATCGGAAGCAAACCAGAATTTTATGCTAAATTTGTCTGGTTTATCGGACACATGTATTGAGTAAATCTGCAACGTTATTTTGTTGGAAACAACTGTTTATTTATAGAAATATAATAAGCTCCTGGTTTTTGACTGTTTCCGATAAATTTGTACCAAATTTCAGACATCAAAGCGAACTTATCATTTTGTAAGCGTTTTTGCTTCGTTGATTTCTGTTGTCAAACCGAAGAATAAACCTCATGACTTCGATAAACTCATTTCGGCTCGTAGTTGTCGAGAAAAATGACGGACGACCCCATTCCTGGTTCCATAAATAAGCTAAATCCATATTTTTAGCCTCGTATAAACCGCGCGCATATAAAAGTCCAATAAATGCACATAAATTTGCAGCAGATAAATTCCATTTCATTTGCAGCACTCGAAATGCTTCTAATTCCGTATATGTATATCCTTATATCTGTTCAATCATGTTATGATCAATAATGAAGGAAAGTTCCGAGTCAACCTTCATAATATTTCGTTTAGCGTATCCTGTCGGCCCTGACATTTCCTTGAAAATATTATATACCGGTGCTCTTCGGCGGTTGTTCCGTCCGTACCAGTTTCAATCTCTTCCCCATTTTCATTTTTAGAATTGTTTCTCTTTCTCTTGGTACATCCAAAATATCCTCTTCGTCACCAGCGCTGTCAAAAAAGTTCTCCGCTTATCATCATCAATATCGGAAACTTCCTAGCCATCTTCCGAACAATCCTCGGCAATACTATTTATCTTGTCCAATAAATTGATATTTTTCGAATATCTTGACATCTGTGGAGATGAATATACAAATTATGAAGTAAAAAATAAAAAAAAATAAAAACATGAATCAAACGGGGCATAAACGAGAAATCAAATGTAAATCATGCCATAAAATATTGTTCTATTCACTTTATTCCTCAACCGGGTCAAATTCACGGTAGACTAGACATATTATGAATTTTTTTCAAAAAGTGAACAATAAAAAAATTCGTGAATATTGAAAAATGAGTTGTATGTACATTATAGAAAAAGACAAAAAATTATACATGGCAATACGGTATACACGAAAATCGAAACTAAATTTCAGAAACGGTCATTTAACCGGGTTTGGTAAGTTTGCTGTTAAGAAGTGCAAAACATCATATGCCGATTCTAACAGATTCATTTTATCGGTAATCCAAAAAAGATTAATAGCAGGACAAAAACAAGATAATACTTTATCGGGGATATCATAAAGATATACATATATGCGGTAAACTGAAAGAGAATAACAAAATATGGTTTAATTGTATCTTAACTTGTCTCGTAAACCAGTTTATTAATCGATAACAAATAAATTCAAAATATCCGTAGAATTTGGAAGTAAGTTAAAACCTAAAAGTTCAATATACTGAAAATATAGTAATAAATATTACGATATATTCAAAAAGAACACATCTAGTGATACCTGGTTTTCTTGAAAAACTTCCAAAGAGAGTTTACATTGAAACAATAATAAGATTGCGGATGGAGCATATGATGCTGACTCTAAAAGAGTTAAAAGAACTCGATATAACTAACTCGGATACATTTAAATGCATAGAACTGGCGGAATCTATCGAACACCTGGTTTAGAAGTATAGAATAAGGAACAAAAGGAAGCGAAGAATTTCCTAAGAAAATCATTACACGCCACCAATTCATATTAGACAGGCCGACTTCGTTGTATCAATTTTTAAAGATTAATGATATTAATATATATGTAAACTTAACTTTTTCAAGTGGTGGCTAAAATATTTTAATTTAAAAAACTGACTAAATGACCGTAACTTAAAAGAGGAAACGAATCAAAACAAAAAGTGTTTTGTGACATTGATTCACGCCTTTCTTTCCAATAAAAATTACACCCTACGCTTATCTTACGTACCACGTTGTTTTATCGTTCGCTCCTGATTATCCATAATTACGTGTTTATCTAACCTTACCAGATACGAATTTTCTTTGCAACAACCAGATGTTCTGAAGTTTGTTGCGATATAAAAATTAGTATTTGCGAACGATGCTCGGCACGTTACTAGTAACGTTGTATTGTTCACTGATTGTGAGAGAAAACAATTAAAACTATTACTCCAGCAGCTGCTGTAATATTTATTGAAAACTCGTCAGTTTTACAATTCGAAACAATTCGAGGTAGAGAGAAAACTATTAAAACACGCGTCAGTTTCGAAAGGTCGAACATTCAACTAGGAATAAGGCGGACGCTATTAAATGTGCTATAGCAAAAACGGACAATCTTCATTAACTATTAATCTGCCTATTGAAGCCGGCCTCCATTTTAATTTCGGATTGAATTTAACCTCAACTATTTCCTATTATCCCTTTCCAGACTCATTCGGCACGTTCTAAAGTTACATCTCAGTTACAGCTGATAACTTTATTCTTCGGTTAACCGGCAAAACTAATTCTAATCGAAGTGTTTCGCTACTAATTTCTCATCCTACAAAAAATGTAATGCCTTAACACGTCCAGCAAAAGTGCATAAAAAACACTGTTAACCTTCTCACGCATAACTTTACTTTACCGTATACATTTATATATATATATTATATATATATATATTTATATACATTAATGACGATGTCATTTTTGTATACGGGAGAAGTATGTTAATAATTAATATTAAGTTAATGTTTATTAATTTTTGTATGTTTTACGTAATTCTGTTCGTTTATCTTAATTTAGTTTATTCAATTAGATTTATAGTTGTAAAGTTATAAAACTTAAGAAATGCCAGAAATTGACAAGTTTCACTTGGCTCACAGATTTTTTAACTGTCAACGTGTTGCTGTTCCGTCATTCGTTCCGTTCGTTATGTCGCTTCGATATACGCTATTTTGCGTCTCGATAATTCACATCTTCGTTAACACGTGCCATTTTGCTGTTATTAGGTTATATTTTAGCCCCTTTTAAATCGTTTTGGAAACAGTCGACTTTTAAGACTTCTAATTGATATCGAGTATTTAATCGTATTTCGCTAATAAATAATCGATTAATAGACCGGTTCATTGTATTTAACATTGCTCGAAAAACATTTTGGTCCTTCCCGTACCGAATACCGTCGAACAAATACTTTTCGTCGTAAAATTAACAAAGTCCGTTCGAATTTATATACGATTAAAAAAAATTCGTTAAAACTAAAGTCGTTTCGTATTCGTTATTCATTTTGGTTATCAAGATTTTTCGCATATTATTCTTCTGTTGAAATGGATAGGTTAGAGAAAGGGAACGTAGCCCAATTAGATAAAAAAAACTAAGATGGAAAAGCCATATAGTTAAAAAAACAGAACGAATTGAATATAAAGTATACGAACATGTGTTATGGCTCATAGGAAGAAAATCCGAACTATCGGTGGATTGAATAAATTACTGTTGTATAATCAAATTCTGAAACCTATATGGTGGCGTACGGAAGTCCACTATGGGACTGTGCTAAACCGAGTAATATAGCGATAATACAGCGTTTCCAAAGTAAAGCACACTAAGAACAATTGCAGACGCCCCGTGCTAATAGCAATCTTACACTGCATACGGATTTTTAAAGCTGTCAAAGAACAAATACAAGAAATAGCTCGGCAGTTTGGCATTAAACTAGATCATCGCAAAAACATCTTAGCCATTGGTTTACCAGACAATCCGACAGAAATCAGACGATTAAAAAAGCCGACAGATTTATCACAAATGAGAACAGTGATAATTAAAAAGTATTAAAATACATGTGACCGAAATCCTTGTCACTGGATAAGGAGCTGCGCAAATCATTCGTACTGTGTTAATAAAATTGCTAGATAGTCCAGAGGTAGTTGTAAAATTTGTAAAGAAAAAAAAGAAAAAAAGTATAAAAAAGCAGCTAGCATCAATTCAAGCAGCTTGTATCTTAGATTTCCTAGAAGAAGCTCCAAATAGCACGCGAAATCGTAATAAAAGCTGAGATCGAATTCAAATCATTTGAAACTTATTATGATGTGCAATTTGAAGAGATTTCCGACGAAATTCTTGAATTAGGTGTTGAATTAAATCCGGGAAAAACGAAAAACAGCTTGAAAATGATCATTTTATAGAATGTGAAGAATTAGTATCTATGTCGAATTCGGTGGAAACCGTGATCGCAGTCGCTAAAGATAAGTTCTCAACGCAATACGGTAGGGACGCGATATTAAATTCCACATCGATTGTTCACAGTAATGTTTCGGCCCAGCCGAGGCATCCTGAAAAATTGATATACCCGAACTTAATGGCAACCCTGGCGATTTTTTAAATTGGAAACATTTATTTTCTAATTTTACCGTTAATAATCCTGATGTACCTAATGTCAAAAAATTATGTTTTTCAAAACAAGCTTTAAAAGATAAAACGGCTGCTTCTATAGTTCGGGATTTCGAAATTAACGATCATTCTTTCGTCGGAGCTTGGTCAACCGTTTTAAATCACTATGAAAATAAACGGTCGATAATCGAATCGCATTTTCTCGACCTTTTCCATTTGTGACACGTAAAAAACGACTCCGACATTCAGGAATTATTAGACTGTGTAAATGTAACACTTCGCGGCTTGAGAGTTGCAAACGAAGGTCGTGACACTTGGAAGTCTTGGATTTCGTTTTTAATACCGATGAAATTAGACGACGAAACACGTCGCGATTGGATAAAGTTTTTAACAGATAATACTAATTGTAAGTATTCCTCGTAAGAGGAAACAAAAAAATTCCTCGAAACTCGAACATTTCATTATAACTTTCATATTATTTATTCACCCCCCCCCCCCCTTTTCATGAAGTAATAATTTTCTATTTCTTTTTCTTTTCATGAAACAGTAATTTCTTTTTTTTCTAAACTTCTCCTTTATTATTTCAACTTATTATACATTTACAAGCTTAACTACTTACAGTATCAGGAACTCTGTTTTTCATCGCTATTATTATTCACACTTTTAGTAGTACACTTTACATTCCCTGAGTTGTCACACACATTATTTATTTTACGCTTTCTATTACTGTGCTTTTTTTTTTTTTTGTTTCACACTATTGATTAAATCTATTCTTACGCGATAATTTTAAGTCACTAAACTTCCTGCTCCTTTGTACACGATTCAAAAAATAAATAAATTTGTCCTTCCGGAGGTCATCAAGTGGGGCCAAAAAAAAAAAAAAAGTAGGAAAAAAAAAGACCGTTGATTTTATATGAATACACGCGAAAACTCTGCAGATTTAGGTAGAAAAGAAATTTCTCTGTCTAAATTTTTAAATAACTTCTTATGGCTGCAAGGACCTAGTTTCATTAAAGATCATAGTGATTTCTATGCACTTAAATTAAATAGTAAAACAAAAGTCGATCAATTATATCGAATTAACAAAGTATGCACTAATGTAATTAACGCTAATAAGACAACTTCATGTTTCGAAAATTTTTCTTCGTACTCAAAAGTTTTGAACGTTATTGGTTATTTAGTAAGATTTTATTCAAATTGCAAACTAGCGCCTGACAAACGAATTAAATCAAGTGTATTATCACTTACTGAAAGAAAACAGACTTTTATCTCGTTCGTTCGTTCGTAATTTTCAATTACTATCCTTCACAATGTAAATTCATTCTATAAAGGTATTTGGCAATTTAGTCAAAAACAGCTCGTTGAAACGGTTATGTCCCTTTTTTGACGAAAGGATAATGCGGACCGATTTTTCTAATCCAATTATCCTTTCATCAAAAAGTCACATTTTTAAATTATATACTCGTTTTATACATGAAACTTATTTTCACGCTGCTCATGCTTCGTCGTTAATTTCATTAAGTCGTGTTTCTGGGTAACTGATGGATTAAACAAAACCGTAAAGAAAATCCTGTTTCAGTGTGTGATTTGCATGCGCTTCAAAGGAGTCACTATGGAACACATAACGGGTCAGCTGCCGAAGGAGCACATTTCGTATTTGAGGCCATTCGACTTTGTAGGCATCGATTTTTGTGGTCCGTTTACAACTAATTGTAAGTGTACCGCTCATCGTTCTTACAAATTTGGAAAATGCTATGCCGCTTTTTCTATTTGCTTAATGACAAGAGCCGTTCCTATCGAAATAGTTTCAGATTTATCGAGTGCAAAATTTCTGAATTATTTCAGTTGTTTTATTGCACGAAGAGGCGCACTTACTCGTGTGTATTCTGACACAAATTTTGTTGGCACTAAAAATCAGTTGCGTCTGAATACTGAAGACACGTTGAATTTTTCTAGTTTCTATGGAATAGAATGGGTATTTATACGCAGCCCACATCACGGAGGCATTTGGGGAGCTGCTATCCGTATGGGGAAATATCACTTAAATCGAGCAACCAAAAATTCAGCTATGTTCTATGAAGATTATTCGTCCACGATAGAATTTTAGTAGTGGCCCTATTTGATATAAAGTTCCCACGGATGACTGTCCAGCGATTTTAACCCCTACACATTTTTTGATCAGTGAACTTTTAATTTCTGAAACTATGGATTCTGATCCAATTGTTCCGCCTGAATCAATTGATTTAATGGAATTATGGAAATCCCATAGAACTGTTTTTTTAACTCATTCTAACACCATTGGAGCAAGGACTACTTAAATGACTTACAAGTTGCACCGAGTGGTTTACTTAGAAAAATAATCTAAAAGTTGGAGATGTAGTATTAATTAAAGATGATCAATTACGTCCTGGTGACTGGAATATGGGTGTAGTAGTCACGACTTACCCTGATCCCAAAACTCAAACCGGAATCAAGCGTAGATCCATCTCAAAATTGATTCGTTTGCTTAATGATGAGCCCGAACTCAACGAGGGAGGAAAGGGAGTATGTTAATAAATATTAAGTTGATATTCAGTAGTTTTTGTATGTTTTACGTAATTCTGTTAATATTAATTTAGTTTATTCCGTTATATTTTTTTTTTTTTTTCATTTTCACTGTACCGGCTTAAGAGGCTATAAACAGCGCCAGTAACTTCCACTTACCAAATAAATCAGGCCAATCACTCCAACCAGAGAATTAGGTCCGAGATACCAATTCTGCTGTGAGGATGTGCTAGGAAATATATAATATCAGTATACGGCCCCCATGGCGACAATGCGACTTGGCATTGTCCATATGACCCTGGTTAAAGAATATGTATTTCATATATCACCTGGACACCATGGCAGCAAATGCACTCAAGCACCGCCCATAGGAGTCCAGGAATATATAAAACTTATAGCCTACACTATGGCGACAGATACGGTTATGCATTGCCCATAGAGTACTGGTAGAAGCTATTCCGAGTAAAGGATTAACATAATGTGTAACTATCATACAGCAAGTATGTTCATTATACAGGTAACGGTTTAAATATTTTTATATAACGTAATGATTTAAGTGATAAATGCTATTAAGTGATAGGAAGGGCGTCACGGCACCATTTTCTCCTCTTAAGCCTTCGTTTTGGATTATCCGGAAGAATATTAATATAGATTCTATTTATGTACGGGTTAGTATTTAATTTTAATTTTTTAAAGAATTTTTGATACTGTTCGAGGTGCACTGCTTTAACATATTGAATATCTAGATCATTATGTAAGGTTAAGTTAGAGACATACTTTGTAGCCGACGTGATTATTCGGAGAATAATTGACTGTCGCCTTTGGATCTGTAAGAGATTGCTTTTACTAGAGTTCCCATATAACTCAAGTCCATACCTTCATAACGGCGCTATGACCATCAAGTAGACAGATCATTTCAGCTTTAGATTTAGAGTCTTTCCTATTAATGGAGTCAGTTGTTTGGCGCGTGTGAAAATTTTCCTACGGATTTACACAACATGAACACACCACGTACGCCGGAGATCCAAATACATACCGAGATACTTAACTGAATAGGTTTGTTTAATTTCAATGTCATTTATCTTTAGTTTAGGGCATATGATAAATCCATTTGTAAAAGTCGCCTGGGTTATTCTAGAGATCATTTGTAGCAAATTAAGTCCTGTCAACTGGGGGTTAAAAATAGATGATTATTGATTTATAGCGATTTTACGAATTTTCAGAATATTTCAGACTTTGCATAAAAAAAAAAAAAAGCAGTCATAAAAGAAATACTTAATTCTGAACAATCAATTGATATTTCTCTAAAAGCTAATTAGCTATTTATTACATTGGGAAAAAAATAAGCCCAGAATTATCATAATCTCAGAAATAAAACTATTTAAATAGCAATGATAAATTTATTATCTAATTTATGTTCATAATTAAACTATTATTGCTCGAAAAAAAATGTATGACACTCGACGTACAAATTACAGAAATTAGTTCCCGGTTTCATTAGCTTCCTAAAAAGTTATAAATGTTATCAGTTTGTACACGTGCATACAAAGAAAATCACATTAGACTGAGGAAGTCCCTAAGTTCCAAGAAACATACCCTTATCAATACCGTCACGCTTTTGTTTCGTCGCACTCGGACGGGAGTACAAGTCAGTTGACTTGGGAAACAATCAGCGCAGTTCGTGAACGTGTGGACGGTGCTTGTCTCAATCAGTTATTTCCGTTCATTCAGCTGGTTTAATCTAATTAGTAGAGAAAGCGGACGTATCGTTTAATTAAAATACCTAAAAAAAAATTGTTTTTTTTGAAATAGCTAGTTCTAAAAATGAAGAATACGCAGATATTTTGTTCTGCTATAGATTCTGTGATGGTGATGCCGCTGCAGTGCGAAGGGAATATCGAAAAACGTTTCCCTTACCGCCGTTTACTAGACGTGAGTGTTTTCGGTACGACATACGAAGGGATTGGAGAAACAGGATGTGTTCAGCGACAACAAAGTGACGCCGGCAGACCTCGGGCTTCCGATCCTGCTGACGAAGAAGAAATTTTAAGGCAATTTGAAACAGATCTCACAGTTTCAACGGGAGCTGTGGCTGAGGTATTTCAATTAAACGATACGTCCGCTTTCTGTACTAATTAGATTAAACCAGCTGAATGAACGGAAATAACTGATTAAGACAAGCACCGTCCATCAGGTTCACGAACTGCACTGATTGTTTCCCAAGTCAACTGACTTGTACTCCCGTCCGAGTGCGACGAAACAAAAGCGTGACGGTATTGATAAGGGTATGTTTCTTGGAACTTAGGGACTTCCTCAGTCTAATGTGATTTTCTTTGTATGCACGTGTACAAACTGATAACATTTATAACTTTTTAGGAAGCTAATGAAACCGGGAACTAATTTCTGTAATTTGTACGTCGAGTGTCATACATTTTTTTCGAGCAATAATAGTTTAATTATATACAAAAATTAAAAAATAAATTCATCATTGTTATTGAGATTATGATAATTCTGGGCTTGTTTTTTTCCAATGTAATAAATAGCTAATTAGCTTTTAGAAAAATATCAATTTATTGTTCAGAATTAAGTATTTCTTTTATCACTGTTTTTTTTTTTTTTTTGATCATGAAGCTATTACCTGCGAAACGCGTCAGTGTGCAATAAATTAAATGTATTATTATTGTTACTTTATAAGAAGTGTTTACATTTTCTATATGGTTTAGTAATTTTCAGCTATCGTTACTTCACTTCCATTATATAAAATTATATATATACATGTATGCATTTGCATGCAAATACGAGTATATACTGACTTTCAAATTTCTCGCATATTCGATAACGTAGGTTTTCCGTCACTGAAATATAAAACGTGTCACGTCTAATAATCTTCCTCTTCAGTTCATTCGTATATTCTCTACAAAGCCATTTTCAATCAATCTTCCCACCTGTCGTCACTCGGCTGGGGAAACAAAAATTTTACGCAAAATATTTAAGCTCTTCCACCCTTTTCAACAACTAAACTCTTAGTCTCTTTTTTTGTATTTGATTTTGTTCGCATTTGTTGACGATAATATTTCATCTTTATGCAGCATT
Organism: Icerya purchasi; assembly: GCA_039619475.1. Taxonomy (NCBI): domain Eukaryota; kingdom Metazoa; phylum Arthropoda; class Insecta; order Hemiptera; family Monophlebidae; genus Icerya; species Icerya purchasi. The sequence goes on along the minus strand of CM077115.1, from coordinate 289,194,118 downwards.
ACCGCAAAGTTAAATAGCTGGTTAAATGTACTTTAAAAATTTTCCTATTAATGTCTTGCGCAACTGACGTTGAAGTAGAAATGGATTTGGAAACTCGCGGATAAATACCTTAAAAATGTAATTTAGTGAAGAGTTAAAGACATGGTTACAAAGGAAGAACTGAAGTAATCCGATATGGATCGAATGACGATTTTGGAGATAAAATTAGAACAGTGAGGTCTCTGCCATGAGAATGATTTTGGTTTAATCTCTTACGACTAAAGCGCATGAATAACTTTAATATATTCAAGAGGACTTTTGAAGTATACCTTTTAAATCGATTCCATACTATCTCAACCAAGGGCATTTAAGACAGCTGTATAAGTAACAATCTCGTAACTGGATTTGAAAATTGAAGAATAAACATCGGAAAATGGATTTTTTTTCTTTCTTTCCGAGGATATGAATAAAGTTGAATCCTCTTTATACCGACGCAGAACTAACTTCTGCAAAACTCACAGAGTGAAGTTTGGTTGACAAAGGAGGGCTGCAAAGTTGGTTACCTAAATAGTTTCTCTCATTAGCGTCGGAATAATCTTGAGTCCAGATTTTCCCGCCGATCTCTAGCTTACAAATTCGGTCACATTATCGCCTTTTATCCTGTTAATGACATTTACACTAACAACTCCCCCTGAAACTCTCTCGAGCTAATGTTTTTTACCTCTCTCATTCTCGTCATCGGTATTCCCATGCAATTAGTAGTTTACACTTTGCGAAATTTCAATTTTATCACATTTTTTAGTTCTTCTCGCGCCACCTCTTACAACAAAGTTCGTTAATTTTCTCTGATTAATTTTTTTCAACGTCTCACAGCCCCTCGGATTGTTTACTTTTATATTGCAACACGTCGAATCATTCGCACTCGCGTCCTCTTTAGATTTAATAATATTACGAACTGTTTAATTGAAGGACTTGCATTGAAATTGGAGCTCATTGCTTTTTTCTCTTTTTTTCCGATGCAACTCTCCATTTATTGAATACTTAAAAAGTCCCGATTGACAGTTCCGCCATTCCTTTTTTTATTTTTTTTGCCGAATCAATCGCAGTGTTCGTATTCCTGTTTAAATTTCTTCCCTATTGGACATTAATGAACTTTTTCGGGATTTTCTCACCCTGCGAATTTTTAAAATCCATCTGTTTACAATACGTCTTATCTTCGTTATTCGTTATGCATTTGGATAAAATAAAATAATCAGCAAAATTACATAATTTCACATCCTCTCACCTTCTTATATTTTGAACTCTAGAATAACCAGTCAGCCTCATCCCTTTTTTTCCGTATCAATTCTATTTCTAAATCCAAACTTCTGAGAATATTTTGTTTTTTCCCAGTAAATAAAGAAAACGAATACTAATCCTGTAATACCTCAAGTAAAATTTAATAATGATCGGCCAAAAAAAATAAGATCTATCGCCACAGACTATGCAGTAATCACGAAAGTACATAATTCCATAAAATAAGCAAACTTCAAATGGTAATAAACGATATTTCTCTGCTCTCTAACGACTCTATACCGCTATTTATAGTACTGTTAGAAATTTATAGAGAGCGCTAATTGTAGTTCATTTCTATAATCTTCGATAATAACAAAAATTACTCGTTATTTATATGAAAACACATCTATTTTTAATAAACTAATCAAAACTGGATATCAACTTACTCCCTCCATCTTGTTATTTTAATTAAAATGATAAATTAACAACACAAAAAGAAAGCAAATGAAACGGAGGTTAAATTTCTTCCTTTGACAGGAAAGAAAATGGATGTTTTTATTTGTTTTTGTTTTCTTTTTTACTTGGGCTCATTAACTGCTAAAACCGCCCCAACGCAAGTGAAATTTTTTGTAATTTTCAAAGTACATGGTATAGCCGGATTTGAACCAGATTCTATCTGAGTGAAGTACCACCGCCTAAACAACTACGCTACAGTAGCTGAAACTGGTTCATGTGTCTTTTGGATTCACCTATTTAGTGCAAATGCCTTTCACACTGGAATAATGAAGAACTTATCGTACATTTGCTGGCCAATCGTAAAAGTAATTCATCTTTTACACAAATCGCTAAAAAAAATGTCGATACTTTTGTTATTTAATATAGCTAAACAAATATCAGCCGAAAAATATCAGTATTAGTTATCGTGGAAACTGTACAAAACGTTCATATCACATGAAATAGCATCTCGCAAATTTTTAAACGTCCGTCACAAATTATTTCAGAGAGCCAGCCATAGGGTGCGTACTTGTTTATATTCAAAATTACAATTCCAGCCAATTGGAGTTTAATGCCAGCTCAAAAACGAAAAAAAAGCAAGAAAAAAATATAGTAAAAAAATAAAAATTACTGTTTGAATTTACGCACTATTGTAGTAATAACGGTGTGCACCTAAAATGCTCAAATATTCGCATTTGATTTTGTACTTAATAAAATGTTGTTTGTGAAACCAGCCGCAATATAGTTAATAAAATACCTCTACTTATTTTGAACACCTGTGCGGTTGTTACATGTTTATTAAAATAATAAAATTATAAACAACTATAACGAAAACATCTTCTTATTCTTATCGTATCGGTCAGCGTCGTAGTTCTTTCTTCGCCCAGTAGGCAGCAACCTAGATCGTATTGTCGAGTGTAGTTTTTGACATCATATCCTCAAATTTATGACCGACTATTAAATAGAGACATTCCAGAAACCTCTTTTTTAACTTCCAGATATTTCGGAAAATGCTTGCCCACGTTAAACTTACCGGTAATAAGATTATATGCGAACAACTATGCTGAGAAGTCCAGCGAGCATGTAAAATTAAAAGTAAATATTATGCAGACATATGCAAACAAATACAAGTACATAAGGATGTAAACAAAATTAAAGATATGACGTATAATAAAAAAATAATTAAAAACGATACTAGTACCCTGATACCAAGCACGCGTAGAATAATTAAGAAATGACGCGATTACTACCAGAATTTATTGATAACAGCAATACGTAATATAATTCGATGCAAATAGATGACACCAACTTGTCAATGCCGAGATGGATATAAGTTTGTTTATCGCGTTTGTACATGTTAATCCTTTGCTATTGTTCTAGTCGATATTCCAAATCATTTGATAGTGCTAGCGTTTACGCGTCGCAGCTGATCTTATTATTCGACTGAAAAAAAATTTACGGTATAACGCAAGTGAAATCTTTCCTTCATCGGCTGACTTTGCCAGACTGCTCATAACTATACTATTCATTTTAAAATTACGAATAAAATTATGAATGCAAGTATTTCATCAAATAGTTCTGTGCAAAATCCGACAATCAACCCTACAGAGTCATTTATTGATAAGCAGCAGTGGCCTTCGAATTCATCCCCAGCTAACATAGCTAATAAAACCATTGTTGCCGCTACTCCCCATTGCTGATTTGGCTCCCTCAGACTGTAAAAGCCAAAAACAGGTTACGTCATTAAACACCAACACTACAACAGAGTGACAAGTGACAGTGATGATTAGAAGCAAAGAAATTCACCGATGATAAACTTGCTGCTAATAAGCACACATTGAAGCCTAAAAGAAACATCTTTAAATTTCTATCAACTGAGAACGACGATAATACGATCGTAACAGTGACAGAATGTCAGCGAAGGAAACCATTACAAGTAGCAAAATCAGTTCGATTGATTTAATAATGTCACTCGTAAACACAACAAAGCGATATTAAATAAACCTCCGCCAATCATGGTTAAAAATATCGTGAATTTGAACAGATTCAGGAAATTCCTTCTAGAAATAACCGGTTTATCATTTGCTTTAATTTGTATGTTGCTTACTGCGATCACTGCGGCATCATTGGCAAACATGGCGAAAATTGTACTATCTGTCCTTAGAAAATCTGCTGTAAATATAAATATCGACTGTTTGGGTTCTTTTATTGCGGAGCTAGAAGGTGCTTCCGATGTGATTAAACTTGAATTAATTTTCATTTAATTGCTTTCGTTGTGAATATGATTTGATTTATTAAATGAAACATCCGAAACTTAGTGAAAACTGAATCTATCTCTGGCGGTGACCGAGAATTTATAGAAATCAAATTATTATTATTTTTAATTTTATTTATTGGAATGTTGACAGGTTGAGTGCCAAACTGAGTTACCAGCGTGGTTTCAACTTTTCTTGTTATTATTGCATAGCTATGATTTTAGGTTTGGTAATTAGCTCTAATTTTTTCATGTATTTATGGCAACCTTCAAATTTGGCTGTATGATTTCCACTACAATTTGCACATTCACATGGATCCATCTTTTTCTTTTTACACTGTTCTGATAGATACGTACTGTTGCATTTGACGCACTTTGGTTGTCTAGCGCAATATTTGGCAGCATGTCCAAAGCCTGACATCGTTTACATTGAGCAGTATCCTGCTGTTATCTTACAATGAAGAATATGAGTAATTTTGTATTTGTCCTTACTGTTTGACTTTGCTACCAGATTTATGAAAAATAGAGGTAAAGGTTTTTTTAATTTCAGTTGACAAATGCATTATCAGATGTATTTTGTTCAGAGTTGTTTTTTTTTGTTACAACTAAGTTACCTACATGAGTATATTCCCAACATTAGATAATTCTATCTAAATATATTTAATTATAGTAATATGCTGTAAACCACATATTACAACATAGTAAGGTTTAGTAGCTTTGTAGTGGCAGAAATTGTATTCCAGATCATGCAGTTCATCTACAAAATTGTTATTAATTTTTGTTAATATATTAGTTGTCTTTCTATACGAGTCCGAATCTTTGCAACTAATTTTGACGTTTCCATTAGATAAGTTTCGAAATTTTACTTCATTAATCAGATCAGAGTTAAGCGTACTGATAGGAGTATTAATATTCGTAATAGTACTAATGAATCTTACAGCTATATGCATAGTTCTAGCCGCATTCACAAATCCTTTTGATTCATCAAAAGATTTTGTAAGAGAATCACTAATTTTTTATCGAGAGAACATTGTTGTTTTGAAGACGTTTTATTTGTTCTTACAAATCGTTTACGCGTTTATTAACGTTTTCAATTTCCTTTTCTTTAACGGCAAACAAATTTTTATGTTCCTCATAAATGTTAACTCTTGTTGCATATAATAGTTAGTATTATTAGAGATATATGTTAATTAAAACTATAGTTATTGGCGTTTGCATATTCAAATGATAATTTGAAATGTTGTATCTGACTACACTGATAACAAATTTCAAATCAGAACGTGTTTAACTAGATTATCAGCGGATCATTATCTTAACATGATAACTGATAACAGCTGCATACAAATATATAAATAATTAAATCGTTTTAACGAAGTTATTATAACCTTACATGCACTTGCCATTTAGCAGAAACATTTGCAAAATCGAAAAGCTCCCAGAAAATTATGTGTTTTTTAAAAACAAAATGTACGCTCTTTAATTAATGAACTTATTAAAGTTTTATATATATATATATATATATCTATATATATAAAAATCCCGTGTCTTTATGTTTGTGCAGGATAAACTCGGAATTTACTTAACCGATTTTTATAAAATTTTGAAAGTACATGCAATTTGGTCCAACTTAACAGATAGGATACTTTTGGTTTTAATTATTTACATAAATATTGGTTATATTAAATAATTTAATCAATCAATTAAAAAAAAACAAATTTAATTGTTGACTATTACTTTTTGCTTTAATTATTTACATAAATATTTGTTATATTAAATAAAACAAATTTTGACAATTTTATTATTTTTTGAGCACCAACTACTTTTCGTGGCGACTTTTGTGTATCGTGCGATGTTAATCGAAATGCAACCATCTTTATCGCTGGCGCATGGCGTTTTTATCGATGAATGATAAAATAAATTTTTTCGCTGTTGTTTACATTACGGAGTTGTTGTTTATGAAAAAAAAAAAAAAATATTGTGCGATATTGTACGGCATTTAATTTATTTATATTTCAGTGTGTTTAATAAACGTCCTGCTTTGATCAAAAAAAAAAAAAAAAAATTATTTTAATATTCCGACAACAATAGTGTGGCAGTGATACAACTCTCTGACATTGTTGGACATCTAAGTTGCTTTATATTTCAGTATAAGATAATGCCGCGGAGACAATCGAACCTCAACAATGCGCGTAGCAGAAATGCACGGCGTATGCGTGTTATTATGAGAACTACTAAATCGGAAGAAGAATTTGCAAGAATAAACGCATGTTGCCTGCTGCTCACGTGTGGGAACACCATCAAGTCTATTCGTGTTAGCAAAAGACAGGTTGACCAAGAACACTGTGCACAAATTAGTGCTTAGATAATTTTCAATTTTACAAAATAATATAACTAATAGTTCGAAACCAATGTTAGCTGCCTCATTTATAACATTTAATTTTTATGTAACTAATTTATTTAGTATATTGTGTAAATAAGTCATTGATTACAGATTAAAGTTAAAGTTTAGATGAATAAAATGTAAATTCAATAAGTGTATATTAGTTGGATAATTTCATTCTCTACATATGATTCAAAATCGGCTAAATAATTTCAGGTTAATTAGTAAAAATTAATTTAATCTATTATAACTACTAAGCCACAGCAACGCGTGGCTGGGTCAACTAGTATATATATATATATATATATATATATATATATAACTTTAATAAGTTCATTGAACGAGAATGAATAATTTTAAATTATTTTGATTTGTAAAATTACATTCATTATGCATGACGAAAAAATAAAGTCTATGTACTTAAATGTTTATCTTTCTCAACTGAACATTCTAATTTTTATACTTTCATATATCAAATACTTAAGCTTCCTAACCTCTATCATGCAAGTACATTTTTATTCTGCCATTTCATTTTCAGTCATCGTTTCTCCTCTTAGTTCTTTCATTTTATCAATTGCTGATTCAATTTATATTTTTTTCTAGGCAAAAGTGCTCTGTGTTAACGTTTCCAAAAAATAAAAAATCTAAAATTTTCACAATATAATAAATGCTGAAACGGATGTTGATTATCAGATGAAATATGTGAAACCTCTGTACCATCTTACCCTTTGATTAAACAAAAAAGGCTATACTAAAGAAAATATTTATAATTTTCAAAACAGATGAGAATCGTTCTAGTTACATCTCAAAGTTTCACTCTCTCCTACCGTATTGGTTCTTCTTCTTTTTCAATTGTATTGCTCGATTCCAAGCATCGTGACTACTTATTTGTACATTCTAGGTGTACAGAATAGGTAGCGCTCATGGCAATTGTTACATGCAACACGAGTATGCATGCAAGACTACATTTGGAACATATTGTAAATGTTCGATTATCGATATACAAATGCAGTTCTCCGTGTGTCTGTTGTATACTGATTGGTGCATGTATGATGGTATACATGGTGGTCTGCCATTGCCTTGCACGTGAATTAGCGATTATTTAATTTCAATTTTGTAATAATTTCGATTGTCGCCTGAGACTGAACTTGAGACTTCTGTAACAGAATCAAAGCGCTTTAGCAATTAGACTATCGCAGCAACATCTTATTGGTAGATTATTATTATTCTGATTACGGTTATTATTATTAACAATTTTCTTATCATTAAAAAATAATTACATTCAATGAGGTCACTTTTACTGAAGATAATGTATCATGCTTACTAGCTCATTTCACTATCTGTATTTTTTAAAGTAAAAATAAACTTATTTCTAAAATTATTAATTTCTTTCAGTTACAAATCTATCCAAATATGCAATCATTAGATTCATGCTAGGTAGGGCCAGATTTAGGGGGGTGCAAGGGGGCAGGTGGACCCGGGCCCGTCATTAAAAGGGAGAGTCCTTCACTCAAAAGGGGCTACCCGCTAATCACTCAAAAATTGAAAATTACAAATATGAAAAGTACGCGCGCTCAGATGGTGAAACGATATGTATCATTCTGATTTTCATGGTGATGTTAAGTTCCGAATGCGACATACTTCGTGAATTAAATTTTGATCATCTAATTGAAACTTTCGCTATTAAAAAATCTCGACGCGTGTCTCTCGTTTAGAATTAATTATTAAGGATCCATATTATTAGTTTACTGAATAAATAAAATAAAAAATGTGTACTTCAATTATTGGGGGAGAAATTAAAGGGGCCTTCAGCAGTTATTTGGCCCGGGGGTATTTTTTTCCTTAATCGGGCCCTAATGCTAAGTTTACGCCATCTGTTGTCGGTCAAAATTTTGAAATAACGTATTTATAGTTGACAAAAAAGAAAAAAAACCCAACAGATGATTAAAAGAAAACAAACAAATCTACCGAATTCTCCTCTTTATTAATTTTACAAACGAATTAATGTAGCACGACTTTTACGAACAACAAAAATATACATAAACCGATAAAAACACTTTATTTTGCGTACACTTTTAAAAGAGATGCGTTTCTCCCGCAAACAAAACACACAATGGCCCAAACCAATCCGATACACACACGTTTCTAAACTACCTTGCTGTCCTTAAAATAAAACCGATTCTATCCTTACAATATGGCGACCTTTTAAATCTAGACGCTAGCATATAATTATGAAATAAAATAAATATATAAATATTACGGAAAAAAATAGAAATAATTATTAAACGCAAACAGACTTCGATAAGCTAAATTATAAAAAAACAGTGAATAATTTAATATAGAGGAAAATAAGAAAAGGTATATAAAAAAGGTAAAGGAAGCAAAAGCAAAAAAACGGAAAAAGATAGCTATAACGGAAACAAAAAGCAAAATAAATTGGCGACAACACCATCAGTACTGGATGATTAGAAAAAGCATGATTACCTGATAACTCAATGTGGGAGAAGTAAAACTTGAAACAGGGAGCAAATTTCTTAATACTGAAATTTAACACAACAACAACAAACGTATATTTATACACTTCTATATAATAATATAAAACATTTAAATTTTGTTTTACCCGTACCGAAAACGAGTGTTTCTTACTGGATAGGAGCATGTCTATTATAAATTTTCTTATTATTAGTCGTACATACTAAATGTAGTTTGCGGGAAAAAACGAAAAAAAAAACCTGCATACATGCGTAAATCTTTTCAGAAAATAAAGGAAGATCTATACTAATTTATTCGATAACAAATATTTCGTACTCGTCGAGAAGTCGAAATTCGCAACTTGCTTAACATTGATACAAAATACAAATAATTTAGACATTATGCAATCGACAGACACACAAGAGTTTCGTAGAATTATTCCTTTAAGTTAATTGTATGTGCTTTATTCTTCTATGTTTATATTTTTTATATCTAAGTTTTAGGGTTTGATAATCATAGGAACCTATATTATTTATTAATATTAAGTCAGATGCACTGTACGTTTCAAAAAATTTCCGGGTGTTCTCGTAATTATTTCCTGAATGTACAGTATTTTTACATTTTTGTGCATAGTGTTGATGTTAGTGTATCGTGGTTTATTTACTACTATTTATAGACAATGATTTTGAATTCTTTGGAGTTCTTGAAAAATAATTTAACTGGTAGACGATGAAATTATTGCTGCATATAGTATTTTGGGAAGGATGATTTGCTTATAGATAATAAGTTTGTTTTCAAGTGTTAAATGGGATTTTCTATTAAAGTATGGATATTGTTGTAAATAAAATAATTAAAAAAAAATATATATATATCTTTGTGAGTAAAATTCAAATAAAAAAAAAAATAAAACCGAAATAATTGAACTCGAATAGTTTTTACGCGATATATTCGAAAATAGTCAATCTCAAAAATAATTTGTAAAGACCCTCGATGTGCGCCGGATCACAAAACAAAATATCGATACGGAGAAACAAAAACAAGAAATCACGAAAATAACGAACAAATAATACCAAAAACGACTTTAACTAAACGTTCACACAATTTAATTTACAAAATAGAAAAACGGAAATATCGTACCACAGGTGCATACACATCTACGCGATCAAAACACGCACAAAGGCCGTCGCTAGAATCTCACACGCGCAACATCCGCAACTACCTGCAGTAGACCGACTGCCTGACCCAAACCAAAAAATCGCCATGCCGTCTAAACAAAGACCGACGCCATCCCTTAGAAAAATGGCCGATCGTTTTTAATAGGGGCGCTAGTGCACGAATTCAATAACTAAAAATAATACGGAACATATTTACATACGAGTAAAGAAAATAACGATATAAAAAAAAATTTTATCGACAACAGATATAGACAACAAATCTCTTTCTGAGCTTTTAGAACTTTATTTTTGATTAGTTTCGTGAAGGTTAATCTTTTATCAAGTGTTAAACTTAGGTGTACTAGATTTCATCCTTCCATTTCACCTGCCTGTCTTGGATGTTTACTTCTTTTCGTATACACGGTCGTCTTCTAGCAAATAAAATGGCTTCCGTTTTATTGTTGTTTATTTTAACCTGCCACTTTTTAAAATATTTTATTAACGTGTCAGCTGCTCTTTCCAGTGTCTATTTGCTATTGTGTCTGTTCTATAGGATGATGCTACTATTGTAGTATCATCTGCATATAGGTATATTTCAGAATCTTTGATTTTCGGAATGTCGTTTAAAAATATTATAAATAAATACGGTCCTAAAATGCTCCCTTGTGGTACACCAGCAGTTATGTGCTCTTCGGGTGACTCATAGTTATTCAGTTTAACATAAAATTTTCTGTTTAAAAGATATGATTTCACTATACATATTAAAGAATAAGGATACTTAAGTTGAATTAGTTTAAATATTGTACCTTCTATCCATGTGGTGTCAAAAGCTTTTTCGATATCTATTAGGAATACTCCTGTATGTTTGTTCAGATTGAAATTGTCGGTAATTTTATCACAGATTTTAATTAATTGTATGGTTGTACTAAGTTTAGGTCGGAAACCAAATTGATTATCGCATATTATATTATTTTCATCACTGTGCTTTCTTAATCCTGTAAGTATAATCTTTTCAAATAATTTACTTATGTTACTTAGTAAGCTGATGGGACGTATGTTTTCGGCCAGGGAAGCATCCTTACCGGGCTTAGGTATAGGTACAGTCTGCGAGACTTTCCATTGTAGCGGAAAATAGCATAATCTAAAACATGAGTTGAATAAGCACACAAGAGCCATTTTTGCTTTTGTTGGTAAGTTCTTTATCATTTTAACGCTAATTTTATCGTGTCCTACAGAATTTTTGTTTTTTACGCTTTTCATAAGTATATTTACTTCCCTGGGGCTAGTTATGTAATTATTTGTTGCGTTATTTGCTTTTGTATAGTTCTTCTGATATTCATTAAATGATTATGAGTAGATAAACCTTGATTTTGTTTTTGTATTTTGCTAAAGTGATCTACTAAAATTTTTGCCTTACTTTCGGGTTCATACGCATATTCATTGTTTGTATTTGGTGTTTTGATCGGCGGCAGTTCTGCGTGATTTTTACGAAAATATTTACTGAAATTTAATACAGTCGGTAATAGTGCCAGTTTTACAAGGTCTGTTATGTGTGAATTTAATTCATTTGAACATTCAGATTGTTGCAAAATTTAAAGTACGTTGTACCCAATGATGCAATTCAATCATGAGATTTCCGAAGTTCCTAATATCTGAATCAGAGATATTTTCAAAATTAAAAAAAAAAAAAATTTGGATTTTCATATACTCCTTTTTAGAAACAGTAGCAATCTTGATGTAATTTTCCTTTTTATTTGTTACCTTCTTGAAATACTTATTTTTTTTCACGTGGCAGAAATTTCAGACGTTTATGATATTAGTTTTAATGTCTGGTCAGTAACTGATAAGAATTTTAGTAGCAGTGCTTATTCCATGATGTAAAATAATGGAACATAACACTGGAGACAGAAAGACTAGTTTTTAAAAAGCTAAACTGATTATAAACATATCAAACGTTGCTGTATTAATGGTCTTAAAACAGATCCTACCAAAGAAAATATAACTATTAGGGTTAAAATTAAGGAGCACTGGAAAATGGTAGTCAATGTACAACTGTGAGTTGCATATGATTTACTTAAGAATTTTTCACTTTCATTATCCACTTAGGATCAAAATTTCAAAATCGCCACAGGCCACAAATTACTACTAAGTGCAAAAACAAATTGTCATATCACATATGACAGTTGGAGTTTAAACCATAATACTCCATCAACATTTATTACACAGTTGGTTCTAGAAATATCACTGCTGTTTTCCCCAACAGAATCAAAAGTAAATGTAGTGCAGATTTGTGTTTACCCTCACCCAAGAACAGGGAAAGAACAAAAGATTACAGATTTTTATAACGTACTCAAAACTGTCTTTCAAGAGTCAATTCACATTCATTATTAGAACTGACTTCTGGGCAGTGTATGCTCTCATTCACAGCCATTTATATTTGACTGTATTTGTTTTAAAGCAAAGTTATGTTTTTGATTTACTATATATAGTTTAGTTCGTCTTGTGCCACAGCCACCATAAAACTTGTTCAACCGAAGTGCGTTTGATCTGGAATGAGAATGAAAATCTAAAGATAGTACTATTATATCTGTTATCTACCTATGTGAAAACCCAAAATCATATGTGTCATATTATTTTATCTTCACTTATATTACCTCGACAAATTGTTTAAAAGTTATTAAATCTGTTATAAATTATTCTGAAATATCATCTTATCGATTTCCAAATTTCTGTTTGATGTTATGTAAAACAATTATTTAGAATATGGAAGTTAACTTTTTATACAATATTTATTATTTTGATTGTATAAAATACCTGGGCATTGCATATTATAGAATATATTAAGTTATAACAAATACCAATATAACAAACAAATTAATTTTTAAATTATTGCTTTCTTAGAAACGTTTTCGGGTATAACCCATTATCAACTAAAAACATAACTCAATATATATGATCAGAAACAAATTCAAAGATAAGTGTGATTTGAATTTGTTTCTGATCATATATATTGAGTTATGTTTTTAGCTGATAATGGGTTATACCCGAAAACGTTTCTAAGAAAGCAATCATTTTATACTTAAATTTGTTTGTTACATTTGTATTTGTTATAACTTGATATATTCTATAATTAACAAACAGGATGATAAAAAATTCTTTATTGCATATTATAGCGAATTTCATATATTTTTAATGTATTTTGCATCTTTTTTTTTTTTTTTTTTTTTTTTTTTTTCATTTATTATTGCACGCAATCTGTCTAATAAACAATAAGCGGCAGTGTTAAGGGGGAATTAGTTAATAAGTATGGAATGCTTCCCAGCGGTCGCGATTCCTTGTTGCTGATGAGGTATTATACAATTTACACAATTATATTCGACCGATTCAGCCGTTTGAATTGGGTACCGTCTTCGATGAGACTGTGTGCCGCCAACTGATTGCAATGATTTTGTAGCCGTTCTATATATCGTGTGCTGGCTGCCTCGATCTCTTCTTTAACCGTAGGCATTCGCAGATCTTTATGTATCTCATCATTGCGCACATACCATGGCGCACCGGCTATCGTTCGCAGAATTTTGGATTGCGTTCTTTGGATGATCGCTATATTAGACTTGCTCGCGGTTCCCCACAGTGGGATTCCATACGACCATATAGGCTTCAGCATTATGTTATAAAGCAGCACTTTATTTTCTATGGATAGTACTGAATTCTTTCCGATTATCCAATACATTTTTCGAAACTTAACATTTATCTGCTTCCGTTTAGCATCTATGTACTTTCTCCATGTTAATCTTTCGTCGAGGTGTAAGCCGAGATATTTTACGCTACTCGATGTAGGGATCGTTTTTTCGTTTAATTTTATTAGAGGATACCTGTAGTCTTCAGCGTAAATATAATATGTATACTTTTTTGTTCATTAATTTTAATTTTCCAAGATTTGTACCATTTTTCTAGAACGTCTAAGTGCTTTTGTAGCCGCTTTGATGCCGATGCCGCATCGTAGTGAGAGGATAATATCGCGGTATCATCTGCGAACATAGCTGTAGTCGTGTTCGCATTAAGCGGGAAATCGTGGGTGTATATCTGATACAGCGTGGGTCCAAGCACACTGCCCTGTGGGACTCCTGAATTGATGGATCGAATGCTCGAATATGATTCGTTAAAGTTTATTTTAAAAAATCTTTCTTGGAGGTAAGATTTGATTAGTAGATAGTATTGGTAGGGTAGTAGTTGTTTTATTTTGAATAACAACCCAGTATTTTGCATCTGAATTTAATTTTATAGTTTTTTATTTTGTATTTTTTTTTTTCGATTGTTTGAACAGAATATTTAACAACTCGATTTCATTTGAAATTGAAGGTAAAAGGTATATTAATTCAGTTGTTGTTTAATACATTTTTCATAATACAATATTACAAACAAATCAGGTTTAAAAAATATAAAATAAATACAAGAAATTTATTTAATCGTATATAAGAAAATTACTTACTAAAAATATCGTTAGTTTTTTATTTGTTTTTCGTATATAATTAAGCTTATTTGCATTTAATGACAAAATTTATATTACATTAAGTTATCAAAAAAATAGTTTTAAACAACGGAAAAATTAAAAAGATATATTTCAATTTCAGCGATTACAGTTACAAAATTTTAAAATTAATCACCAAATCTTGTTGCAATAATCAAATTCTTAAAAATTAAATTGTTACCGATAATGTCGATATTATTTATCGACTTTGTATTTTTATGTCGGATCGTAGGAAGTGTGATTCTACTAGTTTGAGAAATTCCCAAATGATGGTACATTTTTGTGAACAGGTGAGCTGGATCTGTTTGCAATTATGTATCGTTAATTTTATACAGCTATGAATTTAAAATTAAAACAAAGTTTATTTTCATATTCTATAGTTGTATATTAATTTACGATTGTAAAAAACATGAGAGTAAATATAAGCCGGAATAGGCTAAAAAGAACATCAGGAACTATTCTGAAGCTGATACGGAACGTTTAAAAGATTAGTTGGAGGTTAGTGACAAAAAGAAACCAATAATTTACATAATTTTGAAACATACTAATCATACCGAAACATACGTAACTGTACTTTTTTGTTTGTATTGTGTATTCATTGTTTTACGTTCAAGGCAGTTTAATATCGTTTTTTTATGTTCGTATTAGGACAATGAAGAACTACTGGAACCTAATGAATTGCCGGAACATTTGGGATCTACGATAACCATTGATTTAAGCCAAGTAATAACTCAAACTTTAATTGGAATCTGAAGTTTGAGCATACTAGATTATTATGGTATTAATTTTCTGGTTTTTGATAATTTTTATCCATTTTATTCTTTAGACAAACTTTAGAATATTATGCAATTATAGTATACTGCATCAGCAACACTTAATGATGCGTTTAAAATTTAGAAAATATATAATTTTAAGTATAATACATTTTGATTTTAAAAAATTAGGAAATTTTCAATTACTGTAATTCTGATTCTATCGATTACTTCAAAGTATAATAGAAATAATTTAATTCCGTATTCAATTTTGATAGTTTTACTGCGTATAAATTTCATTATTTCATTAATTATTAAATTAATTGTAATAACAAGTTACGCACATGTAACTTATTTGTTATTTTACGGCCATTAAAATACGCTTTAATAGAAGGAATGATAAATAAGGACGGTGGATTGTAACTGAACAACAGTGATTAATTTTAAATTGGTTTTTAAAATTAATTACTGTACAACATAAAAGAAACAATGAGTGAAATAAGCGGATGTAGTTATTACCTGTCACAAACTAATTTTTTTCCTTTTACGAATGTAATTTAATAAAATGAGTAGTATGTCTTATATGTTATAGTTATATGAATTATTTAAAAATTTGACATTAATTTTTTCGATTGCTGGTTTAGATTCTGAAAAAATTATGCAGCTGACAAAAGAAGGTAAAACACCGATGACGTTTGTAAAATTAAATGGAAGTCCAGGCAAAACAGAAACTATAACTAAGCCAAAGTAAACTAGTTAATGGAATAATGATATTCGAGCAAAAAGATATATCTGTTTAGCAGTACAATAAACATTATATTATCGAGATTATATTTATTTCACGATAAATTTTTGGTAAAAGTATACTTTAGTCCCACCAGTTAGTAGTACTTTACTTATTTTAGTAGTCCTGTTTTAGCTTATTTACTGTAGTTCTCCAATCTCCATTTTTAATTCTACTTACTACTAAATCCCCTTGAACTGTCAGAAGTCGCTCATGACAGTGGTTTCGTAAATGGGCAGCAGCATTTGGTACAAAGTATACTTACGTATAATCATCGATTTTCGTTTTCGATAGCTACTTTTACCAGGCAAGAAACGAAATTGTTCTAAAATCTGCATTGCAACTTGAACATAATAGTCGAGATTACGTCGGATTGGATGTTATATGATGCTTTTTTCATCGTGTACAATTATATTCTATAATAGAATATTTTGAAAATGTTACGTTTAATATTTTATCTTTACTTTCCGTGTCTGAAATCTTGAATTTCGGTAATACATTAATTTTTATTTATTTTACTAAAATTCAATTTTGCGTGTTTTCTTTGAAGTTGTTTTACATTCTTCTACTGTGTACTTCATAATTGTCCTTTTCTTTTCCGTTGTATTTCACGGTTGTTACATTATTCTTTTCACATCATTAAATTTATTCTGTAAACTTTTTGCGCCGACATAAAAATTAACTTAATATTCATATAAAAAGCTCTATTTTGAGAACAGCTTTATTTTTTATTCGTCTTTATGAACAAATACTATATTCCCCATTTCATGATTGTTGGCGGGTTGAAAGTATTTTTGCTATGTAACATCGACAAAATAGTTTTAATAATTGAATAACCACTCCGTGCATCAGTACCGTATGCTCCTCTTAAATTATAGGTATTCAATCGAACATTTATATTTTTTATAACAGCACAGCTTTTGTCTGTGACTATTTACGTAAAAGTTATTTTTTGGTGTCAATTTTTAATTTTGTTTAAATTTTTTCTAAATGCTATGTGAGATACAATTTTATCTCTTGTATGTAAATCTTGACAATCGTTCACAAACATTATTCTCTTCCATAGATTAAAGTATTTTGGATAAAGAGTCGTATTTTTTTTAATTCATTGAGAAATTTTAAAAATTTTCTTTGTTTTCCAGGAAGTTTGTTGTTCGTTATAGTCGCGTAGAGGAAGTTCTTTTTATTCCTTAAAAGATGAACAGCTTTCTTCAGTAATAATTATTGATAAAGTTTTATTTCTTTTTATTTCTTTTTATTCATTTGTGTTAAGAATCAAGTAATAAATCATCAACTTGTTAATTTTCGAACAGTTTTAATTGAAAAATAATTGCATATAAATTTGAAATTTTTTTCTCTGCGTGCAATCTACCATCTTACCTATCCTCTTCTGTAGAATATTTGAACGGCTCGTAAAATTGAAAACGCCACATCTCATTTTTTTGTTATAAATCACAACTTAATGTTATACTTAATGTGTAAAATTTAAGCATTCTTATAAAGTTACTGCGAACTTGAGATAACTTGCTGAATTTAAAATTTCGATTGGAAATTTAAGCCGTTCTGGACTTGTCAATCGCGTGACTACCTAGCCTACAATCATCAGTTAGTAGTTAAATTTAAGATAACGGTACTGCTTTGTCATTGAACTTAGTCTAATTGTGAACTTGAACTTTATAAATTTCGTCTTTCTGGCAATGGTTCATGGCGCTCACAAACTAATTCTTTCTATTATTTGTAAAAATTAACTCAAGTTTCTTTGGAAAACGAGTAATTTTATGTGTGTATATTTTTGTAAAAACGTTGACTCATCGATATTATCGAATAATGGAATTTTTACCACGAGAAATCAATACATTTCCTGAAAGTTTTCTATTAGTTTTCTTTCAGAGACGTGTGTGAGCGCATCATAGCGGTGGTGATCCATGTAAAATACACATTTTAACGAGCATTCTTAACTACGCGTTGTAGCGCAAGTTTCGAAGTTCTCGCTGTTAAAGTGTGTTCGTATGCCGAGTTATAAAGCCATAGACAATACAGTTGATTGGATATTATTTTTAACATTAATTAAATGCTACGGTGTGCTTAATTAAATTTATATTTTGTTTCACACTACGTTATCAAACGCTTTCTGCTAATTGACGAAGCATATTTACGTCGATTTATTGAGATCTCTTTATTTTTCTATTAACTGTTGTAGAAATTAACAGTCTGCTCATGATTGTCTGTATTGATGCTATTTGCCAAGTTGTATAGTTAACTAATTTTTGGTAGCTAATTTATAGCACAATTTTACTTGCGTGAAGGGTAGGTGTTCTTGTATTCTCTAGCCAAAGGTTTTTTATATAGAGGGTAGTTACAAACGTGTACCAATCCGATAACAAACATGCAATAGCCAGTAATGTCTAACATTCAAATGTTATTTTGTCTTCCTCTTTTTTTCTTTTTCTTTTCTTAATTTATTGATTACAAATTTCACTTTCATTATTAATGTGTTAAGCCGGGTTTAGACCGGGCGAGTGAACATGAGCGAGCAAGAGCAAAAATATGGCCTTGAAAATTTATGCTCTCTAGTGTTCTCTATTGTTCGTGAGCATATGATCGGCCTTCCGTTCATATTTACCAATTCATTTTATGATCGCTATTGATCGGGGTGCTCGCTATAAACAATAACAATCCTCAATTTTAGAAATATGTGTGTGACAGTGAAGAAATTGCGTGTTCTTCGTTTATTATATTGTATAAATTATTAGAATTAAAAAAGAGAAAAAGGCTACAAAGAAGATAGTAGAATTTAAACTTATTTAAAAATCGTAATTTACACGGTGGCAATAATTTGCTGAGAGATATGGAAGCTGAAGATTCTGGAAAATTTACAAATTTTCGCAAACATTGTCGATGGATTTTGAAACCCTGCCATCATCTAATCAAGTCGAAAATAATGAAAAGGAACATTAATTTTAGGACAGCGATTGTGAACGGCTGGTTATACCGTTATGATTCTTAGCAACAGAAGACTCATACGCTAGCCTGCAATATTTGTTTAAAGTATCAAAGCAGTTAATATCAAGAATAGTGCCTCAAGTATGTGATGCAATAACCGAGTCATTACGAAATGAAATTAAGGTGGATAAATAATTTATTTATTTATATACATAGAGAAATTCATTTCACTTACATGGTGGCCATTGAAATATAATTTTTAAATTCCCGGGTCAAATCCTCGTATTTCCCGATTATCGGAATTGTACAAGAGCTTACACAAACGATCTTCCGCTGTTATAATAAACTCAACAAATTGAAACGAAGTCAAATAAAATATCGGTAGAAACAAAAAAAAATTGCAAATTAAATTCTTTAAATTTTTGAAGTTGCTTTATACACATTATACATTTTACAGTTATAAAATGACCCCTAACTAATTCAAGCAATATGTGCTTACTTTATTACTACAAAAGTTAATAATGAAGTTTATAATTCCCCTATTTAAATAGTTCTGGACATAAAATTTGTCGTCTAGTATTTACATTTGTAATCGTACACGTTGACTTCAAGGGGTTTAGGGAGCTCCGGCCCTTCTAAACGTTTTACTGAAAGGGGTTAACCCTCCCAATAAACTGAGATGCATAATAAACTTTTATGCATTTCATTAAAATTTCAAATGAAATGTGCTAGCAATAAATATAAATATTACTCATCATGAAAATAGACTTGCCGTTGTAGAAAAAGTCTTTTAATCAAAAAAAAATTAGAGGAGAATTGTAAAAAAAGAATGGTATTTTTTGCTTACTATTGATTAATGCTTGACCACCGCGGCATATTTTTATATTAATAAATAAAGAACTTCGTAATTTATTACTGAGCAATGTACATTAAAATTTTTTTCGCCTAGGATGATTTTTTATATCAAAACTACCGTTTGGCTATTTTCTCAGTTTTTTTCGGGTTTACAAGAAAGTTCCCAGTTTATTCCCGGTTTTTTCTGTGTACAAAATTCCCAGGGAATTCCCAGTTTTCCCAGTTGAGTGGACACTATGATATACAAATATGATTTTATAAATCAGTTTATTAATTTATTCAAAATATTCGGTATGTTAAAAAACGTAGGTAACTAGTAACCAGCAAAAAAAAAAAATCACATCACATTAGGAAGTTTTTTTTTTTTACTCGATTATTTATCAGACAAAAATATAAACGTAATAATTTTAAAACATAAAAATCAAACCAAAACGAAATACAATTATATAACAAACTTCCGTGACAATCAATTTAGATATTTTAAGATATTTTTTTTTTGCGCATGTTAGTTTATTCCCTTCCCTCACCACTACGAGCCTTTCGTAGTTTAAGCCTTGTTGCAAATGCAAATACTGTATACATAAAAGCAGAATTAAAATACATTTCACATAGAAATATGATCGGATAAACTATTTTATTAGTTTGTTGGAAACGCAGTTTTATTACCGAAAAATGTGAAATGTTTTCATTCTATGTTTATATTCGCGTGTTTTTGGTTTCAATTTCGCTATAAAAAGTAAATAAATTTTATTTTATTTTGCAACTGAAATATTTTTCCTTTTTAATGATTTTTTAAAAAAATTTGTATAGGAAAAAATAAAACCAAATAATTATATACATTATATTTTAAACACTTTGTATACAAAACTAACTTCTTGTATACATTTAAAGAATAATAAAATAATGAAAAAAAAAACAAAATATATAATTAAAAAAACTATTCATAACTGTCTTAGACGCAGAATGTTCAGTTCGTACAACTTCAATGGTATTGTATGCATTAACACACGAATGAACAGAACACACTGGTGGTGGGTATCGGTACATCCACTTCTGTATTCTCAGCAAAGTGGCCCATATCTGTCGAGAATAATATGTTATTAAACTTGTGCTGCACTACAGCTAATGTACGTTTATCATACGACCGGAGCTTAGCGATGTATTCTCCATAAATCGCATATCCATCACGTTTTTGTTTCTCTTTCGTTATGGATTTTAAGGATTTGTATGCGTCCATAAGCATTTCATCGTCTTCATCAATTATTTCTTTCTTTATTTTACCGAAGTTCATTTTCTCGCTTATTTCTGATCATGCATCTTCTTTTTTACGTTTAATCTAAAAAAAAAAACAATTATTATTATTATTTTAATAACTGCATTATGTTTTATAACTTAACTTAGAATATGTATATTTACTTAAAATTAAAATTACATTTATTGATATTACATATTTTAAACAACTTTAATATTCAATAACTGGCACTTTCGGTATTGAAAAATAACTTGTAACATTTTTAATCGTAACAAAGTTTAACTGTTTTACTTTTATTTTTAATATTCTTTAAATTTTGATAAAAATTTGCAGCCAAAGATAAATTATTATTATTTTTTTTAAAGCGAAAACTAAATATTTGGTTTTAAAAGTGGGCAAATAGCACACTAGATATTCATCTATGTATAGATAATGATTACATCGTTATTTTTAACGCGCTTTTTCAATTGAAATTTATAGCTATTTCATTTACTAAACTTTCGATAACATAATTTTAATTTGCTTTAAATGAAGGACATAGAATGCTATTTATCGTCGAATTAAATCAATTTAACGATATATTCACTGCTTCGTCATCACGAAACTTGAATGATAATTATTTAATTTTTGTTAATTGAAAACTTAATATCCGAACTGAATATTCCCAATGAGTATGTTGCGAAATTTCTTCACGAATGTTAAGTGTATTTTTCTATAGGTTATGTAAGAATACAAACTAAAAAAGTGACAAAATAGTTTTCATTTTAACTAATTTATAAAAAATGTAAAATTGGTTTTTAAAAAGTCTAAAATCGTTGTCTTTTTATGATATGAACGGTAACTTATTATATCCAAAAATGTGCATAAAAATAAATTAAAAATAATTGTACTCATTGTTTGGATAATAGTTGTTTTGTGTCGCTATTTCAAAAAACGTAAATGTTGATTAAATGTTTTATTGCATTAACAGAACACTGAAAATTTTAAACAGCCGCTTATCTAATGTTATTTTTTATTGCAATCTAAAAATAAAAAGTACAAAGTTTCAATGTCTTGAACCAAGCATGTACACAAATTTAAAAGTTCATGTTCCTTCTTTTGAAATTATTAATTTCGTGTACTTATCAAACAACATTTGATGTGAAAAATAAATTTACTTTAATATTTAAAAAAATACTTTCAGCTCACATTGTAAATGATTATAATTCTATATTTTTACTTAGATTAAACTAATTTGTACAAATTATTTACTTTATCAATAAAGTTATAAGCAGATATTTATAACCCGATTTTAAAAGTTTATTTATTTGCAATAATTTGTTCGCAAACTTAAGTATAATTAGAAACGTCTATCATTTGCTGTCTCACAGTCGTTATACATGAACTTTGTCATTAAAATTGTAAGCAGCTATTTAAAACCTGATTTTAAGTTTACTTATTTTGAATAATTATATTTCCCAGCACTGACTTGCACTACATTTTTCACAAATGTATTTAAAAAAAAAGAAGGTGAAAATATTGCGCACTTCAATGCATGTTATACTTTGTCAAACAAAAATGTTAAATCCTGTACATGGGCTTTAACTACCCGATTATTTCGAATTAAATAGCACGTGTCATCAAGCTATACTGCAAATTAAAGATTTTCAACAACAGATAACGACTGCTTGCGACATTAAGTCAACTGTGTTATTAGTTGAATTAAACAGTCAGTTTAAACACCGTTGCTATCTAAATAAAAATTTACAATGCGTAACATCACCGGTTTTTGCTTATTTTGCACTGACATTAAAAGTGTTCTGGGAGAAAATATCACGTTCAAAACAGCTAGTAGTGGGCTTAGATATGAAGATTATCGGGCTCCAATGAACGAAATAATACGTTAAAAAGAGTTCCACTATCACACGTACGGATTGAAACCTGAGCAATCTTATCAAGTTGTAATACGAGGATTTTGTGCAACAACGACAAACTGCGCCAACTAGGCCATAAGCCAATACAGGGAGCAACACAACAAGCGTCTCTACTTACATTAACTACATCACGAGCTGAGATCATGTAGGCGTTAGCTAATCGAGTTCAGTCTATCTCTGACAGATTAGTTAAAGCGGAAGGTTAAAAATCATTTGCATTGAACATGTCACGCAATCAAAAACGTTGAAAAAACTGTAAAATACAACAAAAACGACTGATTCTTTGCACATAGTCATATGGTAATAGACATCAGCAGCGTCTACATGAACTTGAAATCTTTTTGCTTGACAACAAGATCGATATTGCACTAATCTCGGAAACACACTTTACGGTCAGAAGTGTTCCGAAGATGCCAGGTTTTGTCATTTATCACAATCTTCATCCGGATGGTGGGGTACGTGGTAGATCTGCAGTGATTACCAAACTGTGCGCATCTTATATCATCAAGAATCTGCATATGTCGAAAAATTTTGCATAAGCAACCATTGTAGCGGTAAAGTAAAATAATTCTATCGTCAATATAGCCGCAGTTTACTTTTACCATAATGTAACTTAAAAAGCCCGTAGTATGTGCGATTCTTAAATCATTTTGTCACTCGATACATTATTAGAAGTGACTTCAATGCTGTGAATGAAGTATGGGAATCATCTCCAGCTAATAACATTAATTCTAGCCTAGCTCTTGCTACAGGCAAAGAACTACTATGGTCAATACGCAATGCAAATAGTTGTCATGTCTTTGCACACAAACCAAATTACTGGCCTACTACTGATCGCCGGAGAAAGTCTGATCTCATTGACTTTTTCATTACAAAATAATTAGTTACGAACTGTTTATACTCACTGTAAACTTAATCGATCTCTCATCTGACCACACACTAACGATCAATATTACAATAATTAAAAAAATACGTAAAATGTTGACTTCCAAAAACTAGATTAGCCATTTAATGTGAGAACTAAAACCAAATTAATAATTTTAGGTGATTTTTCAAATTTCTCAAATTGTTCATGGTCAACAATTAATAGCGATAATAAACAGATTATAGATACGAAAACGAGTGATTTGATAGAGCTCATAGAGATATGTGGCTTAAAGTCTTATAATAAAATTGTTAATAGCACGGGCAAAACTTTAGATTTAGTAATAAGGACAGAGGAAACTGTGTAGAAAGGGAGGAATCACTCTGTTCGATAATGGCGATTAGTATTGTACTTCATTAAGAATTTTATTAAATGCGTTCAAGAAAAATGTAAGTAGGTGTACACATCAAAATAGTATACCTGTTAGAAGTTATAAAAGAGCTGATTTTTTAACTATGTACAATCTGTTCAGTGTTATAGATTGGAAGCCATTGTATGAAACTCGAGACAGTAATGATTCTTATTTTGATAATCCGTTACAAAGAATTCTGGATGAAACACAGTGCCTTTACAAATGAGAGGTGAAAGCTCGTATCCGCGGTGGTTTACTAAGGAAATAATATGTTTGATTAAAGAAAAAGAGAGGAATCGTTTAAAATATAAAAGAACAGAACAGGAATATTTTCATCAGAATTTTAAAACAACTTAAATTAAAAATGAGAGCTGAAAGATACAAGTTTCAGACTGAAATAGAACGTAGAATGAAAATTGAACCGAGGGGTTTCTGGGCTTATGTTAACCAAGGTAAAGGAAAGAATGCGTCTCTGAACAGCAACACTTTTACACATCAGGGAGAAATATTTCAAAGTCCTGAAAAGATTGCATCTTCTTTTGCTGAACATTTCGCATCGGTATATTCTAAAGCAGCGAGAGCTTCCTGGTTTTGTGAGGAAATGGGAAACAATCTCGGTTCATTAAATCACATAACAATTAAAAGTATCGTTAAAGCCGAACTATATGAAACATTGAGAACATTAAAACCTAAACGTACATTAATTCTCGATATTATACAGCCATATATATTCAAGGCATGTAGGGATCTATTTACCGAACCGCTTACACATGTTTATAATTGCGTTATTAATTGCTGAATTTTGCTGGAAAATATCTAGAATTACCCCGTTACTGAAAATCAGTTAATCTAAAGATATTAAAAATTTTAGACCTATATCGTTACTGCCTCAAGCTGCAAAAATATTTGAGCGCGTTCTTTATAATAGTACATACATATCCACAAATCAAACATCGCATATCTATACATCAACATGGTTTTACGGAGGGTAGATCTGTTCTTACAAATTTAATAATATTTGTCGACTATGTTTCCTGTATATTAGATAAGTCATCTCAAGTCGATGTGATTTACACAGATTTTCAGAAGGCATTTGATAAGGTTGATCATTCAATTCTCCTGAGGAAATTAAGTGAATCTGGATTTTCACGTAATTTAATAAAACTGTTCGAAAGTTACCTGAAAAATAGATATCAGTATGCCCAGATTAAATATTGTAGATCGCCCTCCTTTCTGTGTCCCTCAGGCGTACCACGAGGTTCCATTTTAGGACCATTTTTATTCTTGCTCTTTATTAACGACTTACCCAATGTAATACAGCACTCGAAAGTTCTCCTATACGCGGATGATGCGAAGTTATTTAGAGAGATAAAGAATATTGAGGATGCGTATTTATTGCAAAAGGATATTAATAATTTTATGCGTTGGAGTATTGCGAATAATTAATTAGTAAATACGTCGAAATGTTATTATACTACTTTCACCCGCAAATGTTTTCCCGTCAACAACGTGTATAATATTGATGGTTTCGTTTTGAAGAAAGGAACAATGGCTAGAGATCTAGAAATTTTACTATAGACATTAAACTCACTTTTAAACCGCATATTATTTA
Organism: Icerya purchasi; assembly: GCA_039619475.1. Classification (NCBI taxonomy): domain Eukaryota; kingdom Metazoa; phylum Arthropoda; class Insecta; order Hemiptera; family Monophlebidae; genus Icerya; species Icerya purchasi. Next base: position 289,168,193 of record CM077115.1, on the reverse strand, counting down.
AGTTATCAGTCGAGCTAGGAGAATGCTTCGATGTGTGATAAGAAACTGCAGGAATTTCATGAACATCGAAATTTATTTATGTTTATATTTCTTCTTAGTCCGCTCACATCTAGGGTTTACATCAATAATTTGGGTTACCAGGTCTATTGAAACGATAAATATGGTTGAGAACGTGCAAAAGAAATGTTTAAGGTATCTACAGTACAATTTATTTAATCATATGACAGCAAATTTGTATATAGTCAAGCATTGACTGGTTTGGAGATTAGAAGTCTTGAGGACGCAGAAATGTAGCAAGACTTTCTTTCCTATATAAACTAATCCATGGCAAATTAGATTACTCGCCAATTTTAGAAAAAATAAACTTAAGGGTTCCTGTCCATAACGTTCGTCGAAGTGAGGTATTATCGATAGATTTGGCCAAAACGAAGCAATTTTCATGCTCCCCTTTTCGTTCACTGTTAGTGTTATATAATAACTTACATAAGGAACACGGTGACATTGACTTTTTTGATAGCAATAGTTTTTAAAAATCATTCAGGATATTTTGCAATAAAAAATGTGGGGTTGCTCGGAATATAAATTGCTACGTCTGTGTTGGAATATATTATGTTATTGTAAGTTTATTTTATTATTTTTGTATTTTTATTTATCGGTAACAGATTAAATGTAAATATCCGTTTGCTTACTTATGCATGTGTATTTCAGTTTTGAAGAATGCTTATTTTCCTATGTATGTTTCTATTTGTAAATTACATAGACGCGTATGTATGTATGTGTGTATGTGTGATTACACATGTATATATATATATATATGTATGCATGTGTGTGTGCAAGGATAAATGTGTATATGGTGTGCATGTGCTTATTTCTTTATTTATTTCGTATTTTTAACACACGTTTATTAGCTTGACCTGTATGTAAATGAGTAATATGTAAGTAAGTAATATGTAAGTGTGTAATTGAATTTTACAAATCAATTTTCACTGACTTCCCGACGTCAGAATAATTTGAAAATTTACATACGTATTCATTTTGGATGACAATTCAATAATTTCATAATTTTGTTCTAATGTCCTGACCAGGATCATCAGAAAAAAAAGAAAACCAATGACCCCTTTTACAATTTAAGTGCACTGTCCTTTGTTTATCAAAAACTTGATATGGTTCGAAACTGATTTCATAGATGTCGCTAAGTCATTTTGTTTACGCGCTTTTTATTTTATTAAACTTTCCCTTAGGTTAAATGTATGTATTACAGTCTAATGCTTCTGTTCTTTTACGAACCACGATAAAATAATTAAAAGGTTCAATAACAGAACTTTAAGCAACGAAAGAAAATTATTCTTAAACTTTACGTCTAACGAATCAGAAAATGTAAATAGTGTACGCAAAGCACGAAATATAATTATAGAAATCTCAAGTCCTATCTGGGATAATACAAGCCAGTATTTGTATGCGTTGTTGACTTCATGGGACGTATGTCGGCACGATGAAAAGAGGGTGTTACTTCGCAAGAGGGTGGTGCTGCTAATAAGAATGGTAAAATTAACGAAAGAAAATAACGACTTTGGTGACGAGTGTTGAAAGAAATTCGTAGCGTTCTGGACCAAAAATAATAAAGCTGAAGAATTTTAGGTGGGCCACAAAGATAAAAACCGTTCGGCGGATGAAAGATTTCCATGAGAAAGGCCGATATATTGCAGGGTAAAAATAGTAATCATAACAGTAATGATAGTAATAAAATCAATACAGTCATCATGAAAAGTGCAGAGCGAAAAGACTATAAAAATGCTATCGCGAAAAGCTCCAGAATTAATAAAATTAATAAAAAATAATTTAGCTAACAACGAAAGTACTATAAAAGTTGTTTTTAATTGATTATAATTTTGTTTCTTAATCAGACAAATTTTTATAGATTTTATTTTATTCGGGCTACTTTTTTGTTCGCTGTTTAGTTATTAGATTAATTATTTAATTTTTTCTCTCCAATATGCTTCGAGTGTTGCAGTGGAATGCCCCGGAGTATTCGTGCTAATAAATATGATTTGTAGTTGTTTCTCTCTAACTATGATATGGATATCATTCTATTGTTAGAATCGTGGTTTACTGCCGGTATAAGTTCTTCGATATTAATAACTACAGTTCCTACTGTGATGATAAAGTAGATGTGTACGGAAAAGTATCGGTCCTTGTTATGAGCTGGCTGACTCACGCTGAATTAGTCCTAACCTTAAAAGTTCCAACAATAATAGAAAATCCAATGCAATTGCCGTTTCTGTTACTAATGAGAGATTTTCTAAAATATTTGCTTGTCATTATTCTTCCCCTAACCATTCAGTTGACGGTGGGGAACTTGAGCGGAATTCCCATTATTCTGGGTCGCTTGGATGATAATATCTTACAAAGAAATTTACACACAGGAATTCGATTAAGTTTATGCATGCTCTGGATTTAAGTTTCAGTGAATTTAATTCAATGACTGACCCTACTAACAAATATAATTTATTTCAGTATACTATAGAGAATGGAGGCTTTACAAGAATCAGCTCCTCGAGCGGTCTTATATAAGGGGAAAAATCGCTCTAAGCCTTGGGGTAGAATAGTGAGTATCGCAATGATGCTTTAAGAAAATTTCGCTTAGAAGGTTCCATGCAATCTTATATAGAATATAAAAAAGTTGCTGAAAAAACGCGTAGACTCCTGAAATTTAGCAAAAAGCTTACTGGAAAAATTTATGTAGCAAGTTCAACAGGAATACGCTTTTAATTTTCCTTCTTTGTGACGTTAAACTCTCTGTGCACTTTGTTGTCTACGCTTCGGACATAGCCTACATCCTCCTCGTTGCTTTTCCGTTTCTTGCTTATTTTCTCCGTCCTTCTTCCTCTCATTTTATATGCGATGTTGTTTATATCTTATTTGAATATTCTCTCATTAAACATTCCTTTTTTTACTTTTTACTTTCGCTATCGGATCTTCTTAGTGTCTTTCATCTTCTCTTTTCCTTCCCCTTCCGATATAGTGACGATAGATCTTTTTGGACGTAAACATATGATTCTACTTTATTTTCCTTTGCTATTTCTTGGACTAAAAGTTTCGTCAACAAATCTAAAAAAAAAAAAAAAAAAAATCTTACCTAAAATATTTTTATTGATGTTATTTAAAATAAAATCCCCCCGATATTTCTTATCTACTTTTTTAAAAAATATATTTTTATTACATTCCCGCGCTCGATAATTTGTACAAAGTCTGCACAACAAATAAATTTAAAAATTTCTATTCTTTTTCTTTTACTCGAAATATACAACTGAATATTTCTTTTCTTCGGATTCGGGTGTTGAATTGTGCCAGATGGTTTTGTGTTAGAGAGACAGTTTTAAATATAATTTTCTTCACGTGTCGTTAAATTTGCTCTACTAGCGTTGGTGCTAATTTAAGCGTAAAGTTTGTAGCCGGCGCGATAAGTGAACTAATAAAAATTGAAACCCGACTTAAACGAGTTTTGTATTAAAGTCTTCACATGTTTTATTTGTGTTTTAAACTTTCGCAATTTCGCTGGATTTTCAAATTTTTACCTCGTTAAAAGTCGAGCGACACGTCTCTCTCCCTACCTGCTTTCTAGTGAAACTGAACTCTTTTTATTTCATTGTACTTTAACGTTAATTTCGAAATGGTCAAGATTACCACGTAGCGCAACCGTTCGCTGTAATTTGAACCTCTTTTCTCCGCTCCTCCTCCAAGTGGAGTCTAGACATTTCGAATTTATTTTCCAGCCGCTGATTACGTGATTTTGAATTACACGGCTCGTCTTTTGCAGTCTTTAATTATCCGTATTTTGCGTTTACTTTCGCATTGAGTGTAAATATCTTAAAAACGAAAAGATATGTGTAAACAGCAAAAACTAGTTAGAATCGATCGGGTACCAGTAGTTGTTCGTGTAATAGAATTTAGAAGCGCTCAATAGTACTAGCGCGCGATAAGAACCGGTTAATTTCCTCAAATTAATTATTTGATTTCTGGTGTATCTAACGTTAGTGTTATGCAAATATTAATAGTTTAAGAAATAAATACTTGGCTTGTTTTATTAAAAGAAAAGACATATTATTAAAAAAGAAAAATATAATTTATATATATTTTAAGTAAACGTTTTTATTCTTTTTTTTTTTTTTTTTTTATTTATTTATTTACTCCGCTGTACCTTGCGGTTTTTCAGCCAGAGTTTCTGATTGTTACTGTTATTATTTGTTGTTTATGTTTTGTTTTGTTATTCATTACATGGTTGACAAAGCTGATCAAATTAAAAAAGTTTTTTTTATGTATTTCGGTTATTGGTTTTTTTTATTATTTTCCGTTTTTCTCTTTCGTTTTTAAACTTATTGCATTCGAAAATCGAATGAAAACAATCGTCTGTTTTCTCTTTACAGTCTATACAGATGTCTGTTTCAGCAATTTTAAATCGTTTCATATAGACACCATTATTTCCATGTCCGGTTAAAAATTGAGTGAAGTTATAATCGGTATAAAAATGTTTCATTTGTAGTCTTTCTTCTAAGTTTGGTACTATTTCCCGTGTTACTCTTCCAGTTTTTGATTTATCACATCGGAGTTGCCAAAGTCGTATACTACTTGAATTAATTTTATTGATTTGTTTTCGTAACGTTTTTTTGTCGAAATTTTTTTCTTTTTGTTTCCATGTTTTGATTTGGTTTACAGTTTCTAACTTTAAGTCTATAGGTATTATTCCTGCTATGATGTTGACTGAAGTATACGATATTGTGCGATAACCAGAGATTGTTCCTATTAATATTTTCCTTTGTAATTTTAACAGCTTATTCTTGTCTTTTTCTCGTAAAACTGGAAAATATACTGTAGAGCAGTATTCTGTTATTGATCCAAAAATGGCTTTGTAGAGTACTATTCTATCTTTATATTTGAAACCGAACATATTTGAATATAGTGATCTTAATTTGAAATAAATTTTTTTAATCTTGTCTATTATGAATTCGATGTGTTTTCCAAAATTTAAATTTGTGTCTATGATTATTCCCAAGTATTTTATTTCTTTTACTATTTTTATTTTGTCGTTATTTATGCATAAGTGCTGTTCAATGCAATGTATCATTTCTTCCCTGTCTTGTTTTCTACTTATTAGTAGTGCTTGGGTTTTATTTATGTTGAATTGTAAGCCTAAGTTTTGAATGTTTTTACTCAATTTTTTTATTGTTTCATTTATATTGTAAACTTCGTCCTTTTTATTAATTCCTGCTACTAACATTATATCGTCTGCGTAGCTTATCATATTGCAGTGTTGACTGAAATGCAAATTATGAACTTCGCTCATTGCTATGTTGAAGAGTACTGGCCCTAGAACCGAACCTTGTGGTACTCCTGAGTTGACACTCCTGTTGTATAGGATTTTGTTTTCTTGATTAAATAAACCGATTCTTCTATCTGTTAAGTAGTTACGAATTATAGTTTGTATTGTACCAGATATATTTTTTCTATTCATTATTTTTAAGATTTCATCAATTTTTATTTGATCAAATGCTCCGGATATGTCAAAGCTGATTAGTAACGTATGTCTTGTTCGTTTTTTATATTTTTCAATGTAATCGCATAACTTTTTTATTGCTAGCTCGGTTGATTTGTTTTTAAGAAAGCCAAACTGATTTTCGTTTAAAATCGCTTTTTCTTTTATTTCTGTATCCAGAAAATTTTTTATTATTTTTTCGTATATTTTACTTAAACTAGACAGTAGCGTTATAGGCCTGTATGATTTCGGATTTGTTAAATCTTTTCCAGGTTTGTTTATTATTTTAATTTTTCCTTGTTTCCAGACGTTTGGGAAATAATTTAGTTCGATACATTTTTGGTAAATAGATTTAAATATTTTTTCGTCTACTTTGTGAAGAAGTTTAATCATCTTGTTAGAAATTTGATCGTGTCCATTGGCTTTCCTATTGTTCAGTTTTTTGATTATTATAGTTAATTCGTTTTCATATATTTGAAGAGTTTTATCTGGCTGAGTCGGATGCAACTTAAGTGTTCGGTTTGGAAATAATTCAGCAAAAATTATTTTATGTTTTTCAATGTTATCGTGTACGATGCATCCACCGACATTAAAAGCAGGCATGTCTACTCTTTGTTTGGTTTTGTCCATACAGATTTTATACGGCTTGCCCCAGATTGTCGAAGAATTAATCAGTTCTTTCCATTTTTCATGCTTTGATGTCTGCAGTTCTTCATTGTATTCTTTTTTCAGTTTTCTAATTTTAATCCTTAATGATTCCACTTTATTATTTGTTTTATTTTTGCTTTTGTATAGTCTCCTTTGTAGTTTTTTCAGTATCTTTTTAAAGCTTTTTAATTTTCCATTCCAATAAGGTGTGTCGCGAATTTTTGCTTTTGTAAGTGAATTGTGGATTAGTACTTTTATTATGTTTGTAAATTCTATGATTTCGTTCTCTAAATCTTCTTTTTTAGTTACTTTTTCAATGTGTTCTATTTTTTGTTTTATTTGAGGTAGAGCATTGATAATTTGTTTTTGAAAGATCTCATAGTCAACTGTTAGTGTATTTTCATTTAGTGATTTACTATCTTTCCTGATTGCGAGTTGCAGACATATTGTTAAGTGTTGCGTTACTGAAGAAGGTAATATTTTTATATTTCTAATGTTCTGGCTGATTGTTTCGTGGACAATTATAAGATCAATTACACTGCTCCCATTGTGATTGTTAAAAGTTTTTATGTTATAAGGATTACAAACGCTTAGATCATTGGCAAATAGGAATTCTTCGAATTTTTCTGCTCTTTTCGTATTATAGTTTATATTGTTTAAATTTTCATATATCGTTGATCTAACATTAAAATCACCTAACAGTATCGGTTTTAATTCCTGAAATTGTGTGATTAAATGGTTAATTATAAGAATGTGTGGATCTATACTTTCATTAGGGGAAAAGTAAGACGCAAATAAAATATAATTTCCTATTTTAATTGAAATGATATTTTGAGTTGTTCCTATTATTGACAAGTTTATATTTTTATTATAGGCTATTGCAATATTCGGCTGTGTTATTTCATACTGTTCATTGTTTATTCCATATAGTTTGTTTTTGTAAATATTTTTATTCAAAATGCACTTGAAATGAGACAAAACTTTTACATAATTCTGTAAAATGAACCGAAAAGTAAGGAATAATTTTTTTGTTACAACGGAAAAATATTTTAATGAATATATAGAATTTTACTTTTATTGAAATATAATTTTTCAATAGTGGTGCAGTAAGAATGAATGTGAAAGTTGAAAATAATTTTTCTAATTATAATAAAATGCATGTTTCGAATGAAAGTGGGAGCGACTTTAGCTTCTAGGAATATTTAATTTGTTTAAGAATGTGTACAGAAGATATCAAGTTGTTGTTAACCTACGAGTTAAATGTTTGGTTGACAAATTGCGCCTTCATCAAGCTCATCATTTTTGTATGTCACATGCAATACAGTGCAAAAATAATTACCGATGTTTATTAACCGTGTTTTGTAATTAATAAATATATCTTATGAAAAGCTCGTCATTTTTATAGTATTTCGTCGTCAGTTCGAATATATGTGGCTACGCATTTATTCGTATTACGCATTTTATTGTACTCGAAAAACTTATTTCTAACAATTTTTTTTTACTTTGTTTTGAAGTATTGTATTTTAGCAGTGGCGGATCCACGGGGGGGGGGGGGGGGCACCCCCAAAGAATCATAGTCTCTATGAAAAAATTTGTTATAACAGAGAAACTTAATTTATGCTATAAAAGATTTGTATGAATTTTACACCTACGAAATTTAATTAAAGCTAATATTTAACACTATTTTCTAGTAAAACTATTAATTTTTCCTTTTTATTGTATTTTAAACACAACTGTCGTCGATCTTTTGCCATTTTATTTATTTTTAATTTTTATTTTGTAATTTTAATTAAAAATAGTTCAATGAGAAATATATATATATTTAAACTTTCCCATGGGGACAAAAAATTCGGATCGGATTACTAACAAAAATAAAAAAGAAGTAAAGTCTAATAAAAATACTATCTTTCTTACTATTTCTAAATTACCATTTTAGCTGGAATTGTATAATTTCGTTTTATTTTTCGTCTCTAAATATAAGTCAAAAGTTATATTAAAAATTGTAATAATTATGTATTTTCAAAACATTTTTAAATTTCTGTAAAGGTCGCTATTTGATTTTCTTTATGAAAAAGGGGGTATTTTTTAAATCTACTGCATACCGTAAAAGATTTTATGTAATTATATAATTTCCCTCCCCCCAAAATGTCCTTCCGGATCCACCCCTGATTTTAGTGAAAATAAAATGATATACGCTCATTGGAGTGCATTTTTGTTATAACGAAAGAAGTATTTTTAACTTTTGAGTTAACTTTTGCAGAATTAAAATGTGTAAATGTGTTTTCTTATTTCAAGTGAATTTTGAATAAATGCGTGTACCACAAAGTGTATTTTTTTAATTTACTTTATTTCCTATATTTCGGTAATGGTTGACACGAATAGACTCAACGTTTTAACCGTAAGTAAAGTAAAGTAAAGTAAAGTAAAGTAAGTCTCATATATCTTTCATAAGGTATAATGGATATTGTGAAGTTAAGCTTTCCGTAATGGTACTAAGCCTAATGGATCTGATGAGAATACCGGGGCCAGTTCCTTTCTTTCGGTCGCCTTTACTTTCCCAGATTTCTTTGGTACCCAATTCTATTTCAGATTAGTTATAGACCTGGGAGCGATTCGGATCTGGAACAAGACAAGTCTCGAACGCTTGTCCTCTGGTTTAGTAGCCAAGCGCCTTAACTACTAGGCTACCGCGCTACCTTTTAACCGTAGTAAATTAATTTCATTTACCAAATTCTCCGATACACAACTTATATTACAATTATTACATACACACGCGTACAATTACATTTTTAAAATGATTTAATTACGTTAGCTTGCCAAAATATGGACCTGTGGTATACTCGTATGTATTAAGTGATTACTTACAATTTAACTATTTAATGCTGTTGTGTTCCTCTATTCGCGCTCGAACGGAGACGAATAAAGGTGACAAATTAAGACTAATCCTATTTATTTTTCTTTGTCGTTAATTCAAACGGATTATATTATTAAATACGAGAAATAATAATGTTAACGTTTTGTTCTACGACGACACGAAAATTAGCTGGCTTATCGCTCGATTAAAATTATGACTTCGAACTGCCGAGCGTAGTAGAAAACTTCAAAAATCTAAGAAAACCGAAAAAACTTGACAGAACCCGAATAGAACGGAGTTCCAGGCTAGGATTCAAGTTGGAGTTGAACTGAATCTTGGAGACTGGAAAATCGAAACTGATTCGGAAAAGGAAAATACAGATTCTTGTACGAGTTGCAGACGAAGTTATTATTAAAGGAGACTGCTTAAGATATAGGCGCGATAAAAATGATGCCGAATGGCAACGGAGATTAAAGAATCGGATAAATGGAACATAAGTAGGATTATAAAAATTACAGACACGTTACATTTAAATTATTTAATGACCAACGGAAAAGATTTTAGGATATCGACAATGGGCCTAATACAAAGAATACAACTATAATCGTAAACGAAAAAGCGGCGCATAGAAATTAAGAGAGGAAATTGACTTCGGCAAGAGTAAATGGTCAGACAGCGGACAACGTTAAGGCCGATAAAGAAATTAACAATAAAGATAAAATTGTCTGGAATACTTATAAAAATAAGGAATGATATGAATTTCGTTCGGGCATCGCTTAATTCGCATAATAACAATAATAATAACAATTAACAACATAAAGTTAATAATAAAAAATATGGGTAGGAGTGCAATAGTGCATTGTTAACATTTTCAAGTGCTTAAATTCATTCTCTATGCATAAAAAAGGCTTAAAAAGAATTATTTTTTCAAAAAAAAAAAAAAACAAAAAAACAATGATATATTATGATAACGATTATAGTGACATGATTTTTTTCTATGTTTCAGAGAAAAAATATAAGAAAACATGTCTTCTATACATACAATTTTTATTCATGTAGCGCGGAGAAAAAATTTACCTCGCGACGTCCCATTCAATAATTTTTTTTTTTAAACATGTAATAAACGGCTGTCCCTCCGTGTGTGGTTAATTCATAGCGTTGATTCTTATCTTATCAGTTTATTTGGTGAGATTGTTTCATTTTATTATCTTAGCTTTGTGTACTCATATGACATTCCAGTTGCGCCCAATGTGGAGGTCGCGGCATTTGCTGATGACACAGCACTATTTACGAGGGACAGCGATCATCCTGGTAGTAGTGTCGGAGAACTTGCAGGCTGGTTTGAATGACCTGAAGAAATGGGCTTAACAATGGAGAATTAATGCATGTACATTCACAACCAGACGCAGTACATGTCCTCCAGTTGATCTTGATGGTCCCATTCCACAGGGTAATAAAGCCAGATACATGGAGATGTGGCTTGATCGCTGTTTGACCTGGAAGGAGCATATTAAGATCAAAGCCAAGGAAATAAACTTGAATCTGTGGGAGATGTACTGGCTCCTGGGCAAAACTTCCATGTTATTGCTGAAGTAAATATTACTGTTATATAATGCAGCGATCAAACCGGTGTGGACCTACGGTATATTTCTTTTTGGAGAGAACAAATAAGGATAAAACTATTTTGAATATAATTGTATTTTTATTACTTTACAAAAATTATATCTGAGATATATTTTCGAAAAGGAAATAAAATGTTTAATTGCCTATTTAATATAAATCGATTATAAATTTTAATGCCGGCCAGTGAACATTGTTTAAAATATTTTCTAATGTGGGCACTGCAGTACCGTTTTATTTTAAAAATTTACAAAGTAAAACAAAAAGTTGAGCTCTGATGTTTATCTTCATACTTTTCTCGCTGCTGTTGGCGTATTTCGGAAAACGGTTCTAGAATATTTATTAGGTGAATTTAATGTCTGGGGCTGTCTGTGTTTTCATTATTTTTATTAACTAATTAGCACACAAGATGTACAGGAACGTTACATTGAATTTATTTGTGGTAATGGAATTAGTAGAGGTTTAAAAAGGTATCTTTGTAATCCACCGGATTTTAACAAAAATTTAAAATACATAAAATTAATTGCAAAATATGAAATAGGGCTTGGAAGTAAAATAATCGTAAAATTACAAGTTACAATTATTTACTTTTAAGTCGTTTCTATACACTAGTGATTGTTAATGGAAGAAAAGATATTTTGTTTTCCGTTACATTTTTTCCCTGCGTAATGGAATATATTAAATTGCAAATGTCAGTGGTAGACAAAAGGAACAAAAAATCGAGAAAAAAGCGGACAGCAATTCTGCTTGATATGTGAATAGGTTAGAATTTTCAGTCAGCGAAATGCTGTTCATAAAGCTCAGTAGGTTTGAAGTAGGTATCATCTGGTGAACGATTCTTCATTTTTATCGCTTTTATTTATACTAAGAGCGTGGCGCCGGCAAATAAACCATTTCCAATGCTATTTTGCTACATATTATCAAATCTGTTATCGAAAGAATAACACATATTTCTACAGAATGTCACGGATTTTATTAATTAAACGCGGGAAGAGGACGTAAAATTAAATCAGTATATCATATAATGGTTTTTTATCTCTTAGAAATATAAACAAAAAAAAGAAAGAGTCGTTTCTATAGAATCTCAACTTTTCCATTTTCTTTTTTTTTGTTAATAATTAAAAAGAAAAAAGAATATCGTTAGATTTCGGTAAGCTTTATCGGCTAGACATACTCTGAATTTCAGTTCATTTAATCTAAACAGCCACCCATTTCGCAGACATTTTGTACGGATAGCAGAAATGGAAGGGTTGTTATTAAAGCTGAAGCGCGTAAATTCGACAAATTGTAATCACGAGATGTTTTCAGCGGTCGATGTTTAAATTAGCTCCGACAATGATCGGAATTAATCTGTTTTCGAGGAACGACTCTTTCGATCAGTCCTATTCAAACCGTTCACGTTTTTTTTTCGAACTATCATTATTTTCCACCATAGAATCTAGTGTCCGAAAACTACAGATTGGTGGTTTGATGAACGAGATGATTGCTGTTCTTTTTTGAACCGCTGATTCGCTTTTACGGTTCGGATTCTTGTTCGCGTTCGCCTGTTCTGTTTTTCTTTCATCTTCTACCAGACGTTTTCTTCCAAGGCAAAAAGGCTTCGTGCTTTTGTAACGCTTTTGTTTATTTTATTTATTTTTTAATAAACTTTATTACATCTCTATGCTCTGTCTTTAACAGCCCAGGCTATCACAGAATACAGAGAGAGTTGTGTGAAATCTACGCGCGCAAATGTAATCCAGTTTCTTTAACAAAAGCCGGAACTTTGACTATGGCGCCAGGATTGTTGAAGAGGATTTCGTGCACAGGGACCTCCATATTTTGCGTTCTGCGATGTTGCGCAAACTGCTTGCAATTATAAAACGCGTCCAGAGATAATTGTAAGAAAAATTTTTGAAAGATGACTCATTAAGCTTATTATGTGGTAATCATGACAACTACTTGTAGATACCTTCTTAGGAAATATTACAAAGATTTATAACTAATCCTCAGGTATGCAGCCAGTTTCATGAACTTCATTAAATACTTCGAGAAGATGAGCGATGCTATGAATTAATCATTTTAATTATTTTACCTGATATACCATCAGGTCCAGTAGCTTTTCTACATTTCGCTGCTTTTATCGTATATTGTAGCTTTGTCATTAGAACAGACAGTTCCTCATTCTTTCGAGGTAACATATAAATTTCGCCTCTTCGATCTCCGTATAATTTGTGCACGTAATCTTTCCAACATTTCGGTTTTTTATTTAGCGTCAACATTAACTTCGCATTGTCTGCCATCAGTTTAGCAGTCATTTTTTTTTGTACATTCCCGAAATACGAATATTCAAAGAGCATCGTGTTTTTTTTATATTTTAACTAATTTTTCACATTTTTCATTCATCTTAGCTTTCCTTCACATGTCGGTTGCGGTAGTTTTCGAAACAGATAGCTATGAGTGTGGAGGCAGTGGCCTATGCTCAGGCAAGCTAGTGTTGTTTCCTCATGTCGGTCCTGTCTGTATGAGGTGCTCCATCGCCGAAGGTTACCCTTGACTTTGAACAGTTTCTGAGAGCAACAGTTTTGTTCCCATTCGTGCTGCCAGACGGAGTATACATGTTTTTTTAATTTGGACTTCAGATGTTGGCTGTTTTTCTTATTCTGACCTCTAAATTTTATTACTTGCTGTATGCTGGCGTTCCACGGAGGGGATTCAGTCATATTCTGATAAGCCATCGTCGTCCACTGAAGACTGCTAACAGCATTCCGGCACTCGATCCCTAGGGGTTTTGAACTTTTTGGATTTTTTTCATACAGCTGTATATAATTCGGGGCAAACGTTTTTTGATGCGAGGGGTTAGATGGATTTGAGGCCAGATTAAAGAAATATTTCAGCGTAAGAAATAGCCTTCTGTGTTTGAGTGGCAGGACATTAGTTTCTGTATGAAGGCTGTCAATTGGACTGTAGTGTAATGCTCCTGAGATTAATCTTAATGCGGAATTCTGAACAGTGTTTAACCTGTTCAGCACATTAGGTTTAGCAAATTTGTATATGACTGAACCGTAATGTAGAGGTTCTGCAGGCATTTCCTATCTCCGCCCCATTTTGTATGAGCTGTCATTTTGAGGACGTTGAGTGATTTTTGATATGTCGCTTTAAGTTCATCGATGTGCCTCGACCAAGACAGCTTCCTGTCGAATACTAATCCAAGGATTTTGACCGCTGGGGCTGATCTAATGGAGCTATTGTCCAGAGTTATTTTGGAGGCCGAAGGGGCTTTCCGTTTATCGTTGAAAATAATGCTAGCTGTTTTTTCAGCTGAGAAGGCTAAGCCGTGGTTTGTAGACCACTCTTGTAATTTATCGATCGTGTTTTAAAGACGAACTCTTAAACTTCCCATATTTGCAGATGCCATGTATATTGTGAGATCGTCAGCGAAAAGATTATATTTTACTAGTGCTTCAATGATTTTGGACAAGTCGGATATGCCTACTATGAGTAAGGTCGGACTAATTATCGAGCCTTGAGGCGTGTTGTTTTCTTGATTTCTAGGGGACGATAAGATATCTTCTATCCGAACTTGAAACGTGCGGTCTGTCAAGAATGCCTCGACGAAATTAAGCAAGTTCCCAGTGACATTCCAGTTTACTAGGGTTTGAATGATTTTATGTCGCCGTATACGATCAAAAGCCTTCTCCAGATTAAAGCTTATGAGGATTGTGTACTGATTCGAAACAAAGCCGTCACATATTTGCTGGTGGAGTTTTACTAGAAGGTCCATCGTGCACCATTGCGATCTGAACCCGAACTGCATAGTTGCTTTTGTTCCAGTGTCCATTTTAGACGAGCGTTTATCATTTTCTCCAGACATTTGCATAAAGAATTGGTCAGGGAAATGGGGCGGTAGCTGCCAAGGAGGTGGGCGTTTTTTCCGGGCTTTAAAACTAGAATTATGTGAACCATTTTCCAAGCATTCGGAATTTTCCCCGATGTCCAAATTAAATTGTAGAATTGGAGAATTGTGCTAAGGGATTCCGCAGGGAGCTTTTTGATCATATTTCCTTATTTCCCTTTTTATCTTTTCATGCACTTCTTTGAACTTCACTGTATCTTTTTTCAATCTGCGTTTTTCCGTCAGATCCAAAATTTTGTTATTCATTCATGGTTTCTTTTTCTTATTTTTTTATTTCATTTCTTGAACATAAATTTGTCTTATTTCTTCACCAATGCTTCTAACTTTCTCTGCTGCTGGTTATAATGTTTGTGCTTCACATACTTTTTTTGAAGATACTGTTAGTTTTAGTTTCTACTTTATTTTTGCAACATTTTAGGTTTTTAACGTTTCTATATTTATTCTACCAGCTCGGTATTCTTTGTAAAGTCTTCAACTTCGTCGTCATATTTCGAATCAGCTGTTGGCACGTATACTTAAATAAAGTTTATGTTCAGCTTCCCTGATTTTAATCAAAGGAGAGCAATACTGACCGATACTAGTACAAACTTACAAGTATCATAATCTTACTGTCTACTGTAAATCCTCCATCGTTTCTGTGGATAGAAGATGTGTCGCCAGGGGAATACATTTTTTCGCCTTCGCAGTTTCCTTCACCTCTACCTGGTCAACGGTATTCACTAATGTCCAAAATTTTTATCCTCAAACGCTTCATTTCTTTCCTGACATTAACCAGCTTTCCACTTTGGTATTAGTTTCTTTTATTCCACGTTCCAATTTTCGTAATCGTAGCTCGGGGCAGTTATTTTTTCATTTTCTGCCATTTTGATCATCTGGCGATAGAGCACGAAGGCAGTTTACCTCTTACTCTCCCGCCGGATTTTCTATCAGGGTTTACTGCCTTAGCCGAAAGAACCCTGTTTGAAGGCACTGGATACTCGCCTACTCGTTCTGAATTAATATTCACCAATTCGACTGAGGCGCGAGCAAGTTGCTGATGGTCTGTCGTTGTAATTGCAGTAAGATGTTCAACGGTATTTATTGGTAGGAGCACTTTTGGCAAGTACTTCTTCCTCCGTTTTCTTATCAGCATCGTACTGTGCGTTCTGACTTGTTTTTGTAATCAGCGCCAAGCCCACCTAAATAAACAATTACCAACCTGCACGACGAGGACATACAGAACTCACGTGGTTGTCGTTTCGTTCCTTCGCCAGTGGAACTGGCATTATACGACTGTCCAGTGACTATTTACTAGTAATATGACTCTAAATTTCTGTTTAATAAAGATTTTATATTGTTCAATAAAGTGTTAATACAGAAATGGAAGAAAATAATTTTAACCTAAATATAAAAAAGTATGTAAAAAAATTAACTTATTTAATCAAATTAAATCGGTGTCGCTAAATATTTTCAAATTAATCTAAACTATTTTGAGTATTTACACCTTATGAGTATAAAAATAATCGCCATTGTGTTTTTTATACACCGATGAACACTCGGTAACAGACCCGTTTTCGCCTTCGGAATAATTTCTTTAATCGAAAATAAAAAAGTACGAGAATATTACTTATCGCGCAACTCTGTTAGTTTAAGCGAAGTAAATATATTAACTAGAGTTCAGAATTATAGTAAAATCGTTATTGAAAGCAATTCCCCTTCCCTTCACAAAAGCATATTTTTGATAAACGAAACTTTTATCTGGCAATACCTAGATACGGACATATTTCTGATAGTTCATCTTTTCAAATCCGGTTTTGCAAATGTGCATGTAAACCTGTATCCGAACGTAAATCACAGGAATGGAAGCATATTTTAGTCCGTCTCCTGTGGATTCTGAGCCATGCAAAGATTAAAGACAATGAATAAGCAGACTTATTAGGGCAGTAAGCTGTTCACTTTACGCAACTCAATTAAAAAGCGCTATCCGTACCATTCTATGCCTTCTAATAAATATTTCGTTGGACACTTTAATCAGATGTTCATGCTCCCTCTTTTCGAATCCCAATTCTTTACACCTGTCTTGCATCCAAAGTCTTTTCCTCCTGTTTGTGATGTTTAAAAACATTGTATATCT
The DNA here is from genome assembly GCA_039619475.1 of Icerya purchasi. NCBI lineage: Eukaryota > Metazoa > Arthropoda > Insecta > Hemiptera > Monophlebidae > Icerya > Icerya purchasi. The sequence goes on along the minus strand of CM077115.1, from coordinate 289,151,533 downwards.
CTTCGTCATTCTACTAATACGACTGATACTATCTGGGTTTTATACTATATTTGGTATTCTCCATTGCGTTTACGCTTTTTCTTACGAATGCTTCATATTGTCTACTACATACTAGTGTGACTCTGATCGCCCATCACGGTTTTATTTTGTCAAATGCTTTCTTCTCGTTCCCGAACAAGACGACAACTTCTATTCTTATTTATTAATATTCGGACTGTCTTTTTTCCCTACATTCCTATAATGTCACTTATATTCTAACTTATCCTTCTCTGCAGGTTATTTCATCAATTCTTTTTTACGTTACGGTATCTTTTTCCCTCTCGGTAATTGATCGAATTAAACTGTGTCAATAATTTTTTTTTATTGGTTCTGAGTGTCTAAGAGAACAAAAATTGTGTAATATAATTTTGATAAAGAAGTTTACAGACGTTAAGTAATAAAAGCATTAACAGTGGCGCGAGTAAATTATCACAAAAATGTAATAAAAAAAGATTATACTTGAATATGCATCATGTGTGTTGAATTTTTTTTACTTTCTCTTTTTTCACAAACTCATACAGAAAGTCGTACTTTATGCTGAATTATTTTAATTTTAATCATTAATTGACTATACATTTAAATTATTATCTTTTTTTTTTGTTTCAAAAAAGGTGGTTTATTTATGTATAAATAATTAATTTACAAAAAGAAAAAAAAACCTACCAAAATGGCATACATTTTAAAATAAATAAAGCGAGTAAAAAACGTAATTTTTATGCATTTTATATGGTTGAACAAAGAAAAAAATTAAAAATCTTCTTAATTTCTTTATTTTTTTCGTCAGTAAGATGAAAAAAATAGCGTATAAAAATGTAGCAGTGAATAAAGTGTTACTCGCTAGATAATTTAATGCTGACTAATGGGAAAAGAAAATCATGACAAATTACGTACTGTCATTTTTTTTATTTTTCTTCTTCAAAATTTATTTCCTTGTTTTCGTTGTCGCATTTAACGAGGTTCTAGGACGCAGTACATGAATCCAAAATTTTCTAGAAAATGGAACTCGTAAAACGTCAATATAGAGATGATAAATTTGAATATGCTGTGTTGTTTTAAAAAATTCATATACACAATTCGGATTCAGATATGCTAAAATATAAAAAAAACTATAGTAGGTCATGTAGTAGAGATTTTTTTCTTAAATTACATATTAATAGGAAACAAATGTTTCAGTCGGATTCCATTACAAAAACTACAATGAAAAATGTTTTTTTGTATGCAGAAATTAATCTAATTTAAATATTTGTAAGGACATTATGTTAATACCTAAATAAAAAAATTAGTAGCTGCGTACGAAAACATTTTTCATCGAGTTATCTTGAAAAATATTTGTAACAGAATTAACTAATATATATAAATATATATATATCTTCATGTGACAGCCGACTAGCTGATTCGCCCCAACACTATTCGCCTCCACGCGGTACGGTCACTTGCTGCCCTTATATAAAGCGAGAGTGAATACTAGCATTACAATCCCTGTAGATGGTTCCGTATTAAGCTGAGTATGCATGAGTGGTGTGTTAACGGAGCGTGCATTTACACTAGGTCGACGCCAAACTATAGTACATACAAGCGATGTGACAGTTGTTTGACCCATCTATAAGAACTGGATTGCAGTCTGTTTGTCATTGTGCAGTGTAACAGACGTTTATAAAATGAAAAAGAGTATTTTTCTCATATTTCGCTTATATATATTTGTGCAAAAAAAAAAAAAAATTAGCGGCACTCATTGGTTAGTGCTTGACTTTTGAAAGGTGCATTTTAAACATTATACATTGTCCTATATAAAAACGAAAAAAAAAATTTTGGCTGCTACAGACCAGGTAAAAAATTATTTGATGAACTTGTGCAGGAGTTGTACAGTTTCGGAACATTTTGTACGTAAGAGTGGGAAGATGTAGACTATTGAAATCACTGGAAACATCAATAAATGTAGCCAAAGTGAACTTTTTTTTTATGATAGGTTTGTATATTTGAATCAAAAAAGACTGATACAGTCAGCAGTGAACGAGATGCAAAGCCATACATATTGAAACGGATAATATTGTTACGCTCAAGTCACCAATCTAAGCTCTTGTTGAGCATACATTTAAAAAATTTCTTGAAAAACGAAGCTATAGCGGTAGGACAAAGGCAGAAGTTTTTTTTAAAGGATAGGAGTAACAATGAAAGGTGTCCAAGAAGGAGGAATAACTCCGCTAAAAAAAAAATGATTACTTTTTTATTTTATTTGTTAATTACTCCGATTTATTATTTTTTTAAATAACGCATAAGTTTTAATAATTCGATGATTTTTATTATTGGAAATAAAATTGCATAGCCATTATTACAAATTGGACTGACGTTGGAATAAAAAGTTGGGGAAACCAAAAAATAACAAAGTGGGCAATAATCTAAACACTGCCAACGCTTATTTCTCTTGACATTTCGCCGTCACGGTATTTTCTTACCGCTTCAACGCGAGTAAAATACAAAGTGGTTGTCCACTATCTAACCCGTAATATTATTTCACCGCCCTTGCGTCCTCAGCTTTAGTGGTGCAAGTGAAGAGGCCCAAACAATTGGTTGGCCGGCCGTTCACTTCGTAGCTGTAGCGCCGCAAGTTGGATACCTAAACGCTGAGCATTCGAATAAAACGCACAAGTGATCTGGTATACCGGGCAAGGTAGCATACTATTAATCTTTCAGATAAATCCATAAACACTTGAAAGAACAATGGTATTATCGAAGAAATGTTAATTTAAGAAGTTCTAAAAGTCGTAACTCAAAACCGGCTTTGATTATATTTTTCTATAGAGGCCCGGTAATTCCAAAAATTCGATTGTTGTGTCACTGGGAATTAATGAAAACGTTGATACAATTTCAATAAATTCAATTTTAAACAACTTTGAAAATTATTTATTACTAAAATATTGGAGTTTCTGTTTGATCTGAAAAATATTAGTCAAACCACCCCTATTGCTAACAAATTATTGATTATTAGAAATTATTTGGCTTTGATCGGTGATACGGGGCATACATAAAACACCAAGAACGTTCAAATAATGCTTATCAACGTAAATCATATTCAAATCGGAAAACAACGTTACTATGTAAGCATTTTATTATTTACACGACTAATTAGTTGATATGTGTGGACCATTTAAGACACCAAAAAATGTTGCTACGATTCTAGAACACTTAAAGCTAAAGATGGAATGAGTAAGATAATACGATCATCAGGTGGTAATTTATTTTAATTCTGAGACATAAAGCACTTCTTAGAACTGAAATATTTTATTGTTTCAATGCTAGCTTTAAAAGGTCAATGGAATCTAATCAATCCCGTACTGTGACTACACTATTCGATGGGAATAGAAGCAACTCGTGTGTAATTGGACAAAAATGCAAACTTTTATACAACAGACTAAGCAATAATCCTTTATTAAATGCCTGTATTCTTTGTTACACTACTAACAATCTACGAAATGTTTTGGAAAGCACGAGGGCTTAAATGAAAATAAAACCGTTATAATAATAGAAGTTCAGCCTTGCCTAAAATATGCTTTATCGAAATTGTTTTTATGCCTCTAAATTCTTGTTCTCATTGTTTTTTTAAACGACATTCTCATTTACTCCTCTCATCACAATATCCTGAGCGCAAACTGTCAGCTTCAAATCTTCTTTATATCATTCGAAAACTATTTATCCAATATCAATTTTTTTTTATTGAATCTTTTGCTGCCATTTTTACACTGCATCATTTTGATCCTTTTTTAATTAACCTATATATAAAAAATGACCCAATCCATTTCACTTCCTTCTTTCGATATTTGGGTGTCTCTCTTAATAATCGTCATTCATTTCATAACCATATTAGCCATTTATACTTATCATGCTCCAAAAGATTCAGTCTCATTAAGTCTTTTTTCCACATTAATTGGAGAGGAAATCCTGTGATCTTGCTTATGATTTACAAATATTTTTTGTCCGTTCGATTCTTGATTACTATTGTTTTATTCATCAATTCTTCAGAATCCTTTTGTGACCACGAAGATTACATCAAAAATATCTAAGAAAATCCAAATGCGTTTGTTAGTGTATTCATAAAGTTTTTTAAACTAACAGATTTTTGTTTTTGTTTTTTTGTTTTAATAGGATTGTTAACGAGGTTATTAACTGAAGAAGTGCGAAAAAAGAGAAAACAACGTTATATTCTTAAACGTTTGAGGATATCGAATAAAATTAATTTAAGGGCGGGAAAACGGAAATGAGAGAATGTAAGAAGCACCGATAAGGGGAGTAGGAAAACCGAGTTTTAACAGAAAAGAATAGAAGAACGATTTTTCAGCCGAGAAGAGCGCACATTCAAATATAACATGATCAAAACCACAAGAAATGTACGTGGAAGAGGGATGAAATAGACAAAATAGAGTAGAAGTAGATGAAAACTATGAAAATGATGCGGGAAGGAGATTGTGGTTATAGCGAAGGCGATAAATAGCGGAGATTGTAAAACGTTTAAGAGAAAGGAAGTCAAGGGGAACCACCATGGGCGAGGAGAAAGAGATGGCTGAATAGAGAGATAAAAGGAGGCAGGATTATAAAATGAAGAAGAATAAGAGTTGAACCATAGTTTGGAATGAGTCAATTAAGGAAAGAAAAACAATATTATGAGTAGAAAAGATGCCTAAAAATCTGCCACTGGAAATGGGCGAACGGGCTAATGAATATCCACTATTTCATTACCTTCAATGCCCAAATGACGAAGAATCCACAAAAGATCGATTACGATCGAGAGAAGAAGGAAAAGATCATGAATGAGGGAGCATATATGAGAATACGTAATCGGAAGCGAGAGCAGGAGGAGGAAATGTGATAACTTGCAGAACATTTTTAGAATCTGAGATTATGAGCACTTTATGGAAAACCAATCATGGGAGGACAGCACGTAGAATAGCAACAGATCCCTCATAAAAAATTGAGCAAAGTAAATTATTTGGATAAAGAACAAAATATATAGAAAAGTACATTTTTAACGTCCTTATGATCAATGAGGTTCAGATGGTCGAATTATAATGATGGCTAGAAAACTACTTATTTTTATGCACCAACAAGTTCCAATAAACATCTTGGAGCGGTGGTATTTGATCCACTTTCATCGAAGTATTCTTTGCAATGCTAGTCACATAATAATATTAAAAATGTCATTGTAGTCTCTAAAAGAAAAAAAGAGAGTAATATTTTCCTTCCTCTAACTTGGTGTATTATCTCAGTTAACAATCTTCACATTTCAATTTGCCAGTTTCTCTAAACAAGAAAAGAAGGTACACTGACATTGCCTTACGAACTTTTATTACGTCATCCAAATTTTAAACATAGACGGATTATAGGTCTTCTTCGAGCATGCGGCACGGTCGGCATAAGTAATAAATATAATTTTTCACTCGTCGTTACCTACAGAGTTGACGTCGCTTAATCTGCCGTTTGCTTTGTTATAAAATCAGCGGTTAAATATTTTCTTCTTGTTAGAGATTATTAACACACGTTCACTGTCGTTTATTTTAGTCACTTCTACTAATTGCCAATAAAATTCACCTCCCAAGCCTGAGATGGCACATAGCTTGCCGGAGACAAACTTATAGGTACGAGTGTAGCATGTAAACACCAACTTAATTACCAGGTGCGAGTTCAAAAAAAAATCTGGTGTTGGTGGTCACAAAAAAAAATCAAGGTGTTTCGTTTGAGCAGAATTCGAATCCCACACATTGAAAATACAACTATTTGCGCTGTTGAATTAACCTACATGATTTTTTTTTATTTTTATTTTTTATTTATTAATTTTGAGCATGTCAACTAAGTCAATCCAAAGGTATGACAGCATTAATGACTATAAAGGAAAAATATTAGAAATGGAACATACGAATGAAGCTAACAAAGGAATAACCAAAGGAGACGGAAAAGAATGGATGCTGTGAGCACTGTAGGGCGTAGGGAGGCCAAGACGCAAAAGACCGGAATACAGTATCGCGCGTTCTGAAGAAATGGAAGGACATTCAAGCAAAATATGGTTCGCATCACAAACGAAGTTTGCTTCTGACGGATCAAAGAGACAATGGAGAAACGGAAGAGCGAAGCAGGAAGCAAGCTGTGGTTTAACCGAAGTCTAATTATGGATGAAATAGTTGACCGCCTCATGTTGGGGAAATCAAGAAACCATGTAAAAAGAGGAGGAGTGGGTTGTATGGATAAGTAAAAAGAAGCAGGATTAGAAAAAAAATTAGGATAGAGATCAGACCAACAGTCGCGGTGGCAACGAAAGGAAAGAAGAAGAAGACTTTGAGCTGGGAAATGACTAATAATGCGACCGTCTAAAGCAGCCGAACATGCCAACGAGTCGACTAACTCGTTGCCCGAAATTCCACAATGACTAGGAATCCACAATAGATCAATACGGACAGAGCGGGAATGAAATAGATGTGAAATTAAGGAACGTATGTGAAGCACGATAGGATCAGCGGATGGTTTAGGAAAGGGAATAGTAATGGCTTGTAAAACGCTTTTTAAATAAGCAGATGAGAACTTTGGGTATATTGTTAGTGGAGGCTATAAAAAGGATTGTCTGTAAGATCGCAATAGATTCGGCTAGGAATATGGAGGAGAACGAGGGGAGTTTGAACGTCTCAGAATAGCCGAAATCCGGCAGAGCAAAAGCCGTTCCAACCGCCAAAGCTGACTTTGCGCCATCTGTAAAAATTAAAGTATAAGAAGGAAAGAGCGAGGATAAAACATAGTTAAATTTGTTATGAGCAGCGGGAGAGAGAAGAGACTTGACATACGAAGGAAGAAAGAGTAAACTAGGAGAGTAAATAAAATCTGGGAAATTATAGGTAAAATAGGGGCCTTTGGTGTAGGATAGAACAAAAGGAGAGAAGTCCCTGAGACGTGAAGAAATCAAGGCAGGGATTGGGGTTTTACGAGGAGAGAAACGCCAGTTGTTGAATATAAGCCAGTAGGAATTAAGAAAGTAGGAATTGGAAATATGAAGACGTTTGATCAGAAATCGTTCACCTAGATGAAGTCTTCGGATGAGTGAAGGACAGGAACCAGCTTCTGCCGAAATGGCTGTAATAGGAGAAGAGTTCAACGCACCGATACAAAGGCGGAAACACATATTATGGATTTTATCAAGCTTAAGGAGAAGATATTATTATTATTTTTTTTGGGGGGGGGCTCTTCTATAAGGTCATTGGCCCAAGAACAAAGGAAAAAAGACGCAAGAAAATCAGATCTTTACACGATCAGAGATAGCCGACAAAAAGGATTCAAGAGCCTGAACAACAGAAGGATAAGGAAGGGAGAGAATGAACGAAGCACTGTATGGAGTGGGAATACCAATTTGTAAAAGGGATGAGTAGAAAGCAGCTTGATCGGTTACAAGAGATGAACACTCGAACATTATGTGATCGGAATCACACACAAAGAGAATATTGTAGGGGTGCAATGGACAAAAAGGAGACGGCACAAGAGAGTAACGGAAAAGCGAAGAAGGAAGCAAACTGTGCCCAAAGCGCAGGCGGCAAATCACAGAGATGTTCGAGCGATGCATGGAAGGAAAGTCAAAAAACTAGGGGAAACGAGGAAGGGAAGGCTGAATAGATAAGAAAAAGGAATCCGGGTTGAAGAAAGAGGAGACATAAGAGTCAAACCATAGATTGGAATGAGCAGCAGAAGACAGAAGGGTAATATTGGAAGAAGAGAAAACAGGAAGAAACCTACCGGAAGAGGAAGATAACCGAGCGAATGAATCAACTAACTCATTACCCTCAATTCCGGCATGACCCGGGATCCAATAGAAGTCCGTTTGGATTAAGTGTGAAAGGAAAAGATCATAAATCAAGGAGCGAATAAGAAGAATAACGTAATCGGCTGAGTTAGGAGGGAGAGGAGATGCGATAGTCTGCAGCACGCTTTGAGCATCCGACAGGATAAGGATATTGCGAGAGATAGGAGAGGATCTGATAAAAAGAAGGGCAAGCGGATTCCACATAGAAGATAGAGCAAAAGGAGGGAAGTTTAAAGGACTCGACATAATTTAGAAAAGGACAGAAAAAAGCTGCACCAACACCATTGGATCCCTTGGAGCCATTGGTGAAAATCAAAAAATGATTAGAAGAGTTTAGATTCTGTAAAAATTCTGATCTAACAACATTATGAATGACAGGTTTAGGAGTAATCAGGGAATAAAAGCAATTAATAGGATGAAAAAAAGAGGAAAAATTGAAGAAAACATATGGGAGTTTATCATGAATGTAGATATACGGAGAAAACTGAACAAGACGAGCGGCGATAAGTTATAGAATGGGAGATTTGTTGACAGAAAAACACCAGCTACGTAAGATGGAGGAATAAGAAGAAATCAGAGGAGAAGAGGAAATCGGCAATCGTTTGATGAGGAAACGATAACCCAAGAAGGAACGTCGAAGAAAAAGAGGAGGAATATGAGATTCCGCGTGCATAGCTTGGATAGGAGTAGACTTTCGGGCTCCAAGGCATTTAGGAGCACTAGCGTAAAGGAACGAGCAATAATGGCACGCTCCCCCCAAAAAAATAATAAAAAAACTGCAGACACAGCAATATTATCACCACATGTCCTTATAGTTCGCTATTGTTATCGTGATGTTTAATTGGGAACGTATTGAAAAAAGTTGTAAGTAAACTCAGAGTGGAGTTGAGAAAAGTAAATTAAAAAACCCTCCTTTGTAATTAAGCAACTGCTGATGAATTTTTTCTTTGATTTCTCACCGCTCGGATTACTTAGAAAAATTGAATTACGTTATATTTCTCCTACATTTTCATTGCGCAAAAGAAAATAAAAATATACGAAGTGAGTATAATAGAAAGAAAATTAGAAAAATATTTTAAAGGTGGAAATTTGAAAAAAGAAATAAAAGAAAATAAATTGTTAAATTTACAGCTTATTAAAGGAGGAAGCCAGAACTAAAAAATGAGACAAACAAAAAAGTAAAAAAGTGATACGGAAGAGACGAGAGAGCAAAGAACGTTAACGACAAAGACAATTTAATGACTTTTAATAAATTACTAAGAAAATATACAAGTTTGGCTCGTTTAATGACTTGACTAAAATGAAAAGAAAGAGAAAAAAAAAACAGAAAAAAAATATCCTCGTTGGCATCATTCCCAAAACGTCTATGTTTCGCTTTAGATTTCTCAGAAAAATCAACCCACCGTTGGCACTATTGTACCCCTTCTAGTCGTCAATTTTGTCTAAGCTTGCACAAAGTTTCTTCGACAGTGTAAAACCTGGCAAACTTTATGCGATTGATCACAGTAGCAACATAAACGACGGCTTAGAATTTCTGTACAAAACCACAGTGATGGTGGGACAGTGTGATACGAGAAATCCGAGAATTTTAAAGTTTTTGTTTGTTGTACTGTTTGACGGTCACTTCCTTAGGATGCAATCTTATGTAAGAAACTGGCTACCACTGTGGTATACTTAAGTGTCTTTGTGTTGGAGTAGAACTCGATTCAAATCCCAGTGTGACCGCACATTGTAAGTGCAAAAGTAATTATTATTGCAAGTTCATAGTTGATGAAACCAATTAAAAAAAAAAAAAAAAAAAAAAAAAAAGTTAGTCTAAGAGCCCTTTTATGCACGGTTGCTACGTAATAGAACAGTACATAAACGTCACTTCAAATTTTGAATGTTGTTTTCGGAAGTTGTGTGTACTCATTTTGTTATACTCATCTTTAATTCCGATCAAAAAAATAAAAGAAACAGATGGTCAACGCTTGCAATAAACTTCGGAAATTACGGAAAAATCATATTATACTTTATACAGAAAATTAGGGAAAGACGAAATCAAATTTTTTGAATTATTTCAGGATGTCGGTTTTCACGCATACCTGAAAAAGAAATAAAAAGTTATCATATATTTTAAATATTAAAGTTACAGTCTACAAAATAGTTTCTTTTTTAATTGAAAACTGAAATTAAATAATTTCTATTCAAACAACTATTTTAGATAAATGATGCGCATATTTTTGTGCACAATATTTTTTTATCTCGTGCAATAAGAAATACTTAACAATGTTAGTAGTACAAGAACAGTCGTTCGCGCACATAAAGGATGCCGTCGCGGTAAATTGCAGTTATCGCGGAGATTGCATTCCACTTGAGGGTTGAAACTATCAATTAATTTGGGCACATATTTACGCAGCTTAATACACACACATATGTAAAAATCACCATCATCATCGTTACCTCGCATATATTCAAACAAGTGACTTTTAAGTGGTTTTGCAACTGTCAGTCATGTGATGGTCACATATCTTGAGGGTTGTAGCGCGTGTGTCACTGGTACATTATTTACCGTTTAACAATTATTCGGATATTCAAAAAGATCTTTTCAATGTTAATAATTTGAATAAGAAAGTTCCTGTTTGGATGTTTTAATATTGAATTGGTCACATTATCATGACCAGGAGCTTTATTAGCAGGTGTTTGCTTTATGACTTGTTCCATTTCTGCAAGTGAAAATGCTTTGATTGACGGAGAGGATTGAAGCGGGACTTTTAACTACTATTGAACACGTTACTCGATATTTTTTTTTTTTTTTTTTTTTGGGCTTGTCAACCAGGGACCTTTACCCAGGAACAATTAGAATAGGAAGGAATTACTTATATCCTGATACGATCAGATATTGTTAGGAGAAAGGAACAAATAATAGGAACAATTTGTGGAGAGGGAAGAGATAGAACATAAGAGGCGCAGTACGGAGTAGGAAGACCAAGTCCCAGCAAACTAAAGTAGAAAGCCGAGCACTCAGCAGAAAGAGATGAACACTCAAAGAACACATGGTCCGCATCGCAAACATGCTCTTCGTTCGAGTGGAGAGGACAATATGGAGAGGAAACCAAGGAAAAACGAAAACGGGAGGAAGGCAGCAGAGAATGGTTAAAGCGCAAGCGAATAACGGAGACAACAACAGAACGACGAAGTGAAGGAAACAAAGAGAACCACGGATTGGCAGGAAGACTAGGTTGGACAGACAGATAGAAAAAGCGATTGTTAGAGAAAGAGGAAACGTACATATCTGACCAAAACCTAAGATGAAAATCTTTGCACAGAGGAAGGATATTGGACGAAGGGACTTTTTTAAAAAAGAAGTGAGAATAGGCAGCAGCCCGAGCCAATGAGTCCGCCGCTTCATTACCGCAGATGCCCGAATAGCTAGGAACCCACAGCAAATCAATTTGAATAGAATGAAGGGAAGAAAGAGCGTGGATAAGTGAGCGAATGCGGAGTATAATGAAATCACAGGAATAATCAGGAAGGGGAGAGCAAATGGCCTGAAGGGCGGTTATGGAGTCCGATATAATCAAGAATTTGGAGGAAATGTGATTAGAGGAAATGAAAATAATGGAACGTAGGATAGCCATCAATTCGGCTGTGAATATGGAGCAGAAAGAAGGTACGCAGAAAGATTCTGAAAAGCCAAAATCTGGGAGGATAAACGAAGCACCGACACCATCCGGTTTCTTCGAGCCATCTGTAAACACAGTTACATGCAAGGGAAAATCAGAATTGATATAACTGCGGAATTCCTGTATGATTAGGGCCTGCGGAAGAAACTTAGAGAGCGTAGGAACAGTAAACATATTTGGAGGATGGCAGAGATCGGCGAAATTAAAAGTGAAATAAGGGAGACTGGCAAAGGACATTATGTAAGGACAAAACGAACTGAGCCGTAGAGAAATGAGAGAAAGAATTGGAATTTTTCTAGGTACGAAACGCCAGTTCCTAGAAATGGAAAGATAGGAATGGATAAGAGTAGAGGACGTGAGTGGGAGACGCTTAGTAAGAAAACGATAGCCTAAATAAGATCTTCGGATAAAAAGGGGTGGTGTGTTAGATTCGGCAAGGACTGCTGGAACTGGAGAGGATTTAAGAGCACCAAGACAGAGACGAAGGCAAGAGTTTTGGATTACATCCAATTTAGAGAGTCGGGACTTAGAGGCACAACCATAGAGAAATGAACAGTAATCAAATTTTGAGCGGATGATAGATTTATATAGAGAAATAAGGACATAAAGATCACCACCCCATTTGGTTGGAGATAAAGCTTTCAGCAGGTTTAGTCTTTTGATTGCTGAGAGGAAAGATACTTGATGTGTTCGGAGAAGGATAACCGACTGTCAAGGAAAATACCAAGATAACAGAAACAATTAACACGAGAAAGGAGTGTATTTTCTAGGGATAGATAGACAGAAGCAGGATTATAAGGTCGCAGAGTAAATACGGCATAACAAGATTTAGTAGGAGAAATAGAAAGGTTAATTGAGGAAAGGGAGTGATCCAACACGGAGAGAGACGAATTAAGTGCCTCACTGGCTGATATAATATCGTGAGATGAGGCATAAAGTAGGATGTCATCAGCAAAGAATAAAGACGACGAATTTAGAGGAAGAGAAGCCACACTGATAGTGTATATGTTGAAAAGAGTAGGACTGAGGGAGGAACCTTGAGGGAGACCTCGAAAAACCATTCTTGAAGATTCAAAAGAAGGAGCAGAGAGGTGGATGGAACGATTCTGCATGAGATTGCTTATTTGAAACATCATAATGCAGTTTAAAAACGGCAGATAAGTGTTTCGCAAAAAAAACATGTTTTATCGCGTTCGGCTCTGATCCACTCTACAGAGTATTTATGTAAAGGAAAAGCCGTGTTGTGTTCTTTTAAGATGTTCTTTGTTGTTCTCCATATTGAGTTGTTTTTTGCACTTAGCTATTTGAGATGAACTGGAAGAATATGTTTTTATATTTTGTAATTTTTGATTTAATTTTGTTCTTTAGAAAGTTATGTTCATTACAATAAGATGGATATCCGAGAAGTTACCACTTTGCCATTCTTGTTGCAGCTATTAGTTTGCGAGTTTCTACTAGAAAACAACGTTCTTTCCATTTGCCAGGTGTTTTTGAGAATTTTTTGGAGTTTTTATAACACTTTGTTATGTAGCTTGAGTTTGCATTCGGCTGTCAATAACAAGTTTAGAGAAACATTAGCTTTCAGACAGTCGTTCAGGAAAACGTTGAATAGATCCCGATCTGTTGTTTTCTTTGTTAACAGTTGATTAGAGTAGATTTGAACGGGAATTGAATCGAGAATTAAATGAACGGGAGCATGATCAGAAGATAAGTCCACTGTGGATTTGCAGGAATAGTATTATTTTTTAATACTTTTGTGACAAAGAAGTCAACTGTATATCCGGTAACCCGTTAAGGTGCAACGACCGGTATGTAGGTTCTTCATAGACTAAAACTTTATATATTTAAGTTATGTATAGTTTTTCTGAAAAAGTTTCCCCTTTGATTTGTTAATCTTAAGCCCTAATAAGAATGCTTGGCATTGAAGTCACCTCCACATATGAACTTTTTTCTAATACTTGTAAGGTGGCTGGTGAATTCATTTTCAATTATTTTATATCCTGGAACACAGTGCATTACTGCAGACGAAATATCAGACAAAAATCTGCTGAATATATGTTTTAATGTTAGATGGAACGCAAATAAATTGTATTAGTTTTGTTTAAATATTTTTTCTTTATTTGTAATGATAAACAACCATTTTTCTTAAACAAAAAATTCACAACGAACAAACCATAGAAAACCGAACAATTAATACCAATCAAAAACATAACAGTGTCAAAAAGCACAGCGGTAAAATACAAATGCGGATTGAAAGCGAAAAGCTTTACATAAAGCTATTAAAAGCTGATAGCTGTAATTTGTATACTACTTTAATTGACTATTTTAAAAGTCATATGAGCGATCATTTAGGAGTGACACCCCCACCCAAAAAAAAAAAATAAATAAAAAAAGAATTTGAGGAGAGAAAATAGAGTAACAAAAGGAAGTGTTTTATTTCTTTTCCTATTAGTACAACATCTCTGACGTGGTCTGTTTCATCTGGGCGACTGCAGTTATAAGTGATGTAATGAGGTATAGAAAAAAATGTTGTTTGAGGTTAAGTGAGTTTCCGTCATTAGCGCTACACCAATATATTTTTGCTTAAGAAAAAGTTCTAACTCCGCCTCCTTTCCTAGTATTCCATTCGAGAACGTGAATACTACTGTTACGTCATTTTACATATCGAAAGTCACGAGTGAAGTAATAGAAAACATAATTAGGAAAATGAATAAGAATAAAGCCCAAGGATATGATGGTATACGGGTGAAAGATGTAATTATACATGCAAAAAATCTTGCTCCGCTGTTAACAAAAATTATTAATGAATCGGTAAAAGAAGGTATATTCCCCAGGCAGTTAAAAGTAGGGATAATAAGACCAATATATAAAAATGGGGATAAAAAACTCTAATATCAGTTATTGCTAAAATGGTTGAGCACTATGTAGGTAACTATCTTAAATTGTACCTGGAAGAGAACAACCTAATATATCATAACTATTTTGGGTTCAGAAAGGGGAAATCAACGATAGCTCTGTTCAGAACTTTTACATCTGCGATAAATAAGGAATTATCATCCGGCAAACAATTTCTGATAGTCTTTCTAGATCTTACTAAGGCTTTTGATTTAGTGGATAGGGAAATATTGATAGAAGACCTAAGAAAAATTGGTATAACAAGAAAATATCTTAATTGGTTTAGATTTTATTTACATGAAAGGGAATGTTTAATGAAAATTGGTAATGAATATAGTGATATGGGGAAAACGAAAAATATGGAGTAGAACAAGGAACTATATTAGCACCGTTACTGTTTCTAATTTACATCAACTCCATTCACAATTGTATTACGAACGCCAAACTTTATGCATATGCTGATGACACTGCTCTGAAAATTGAACACCAAAACGTAGAAACAGCAAAATGGCTGCTTCAGGAGGACCTGAATATGGTTTGCAGATGGGTACACGATAAAAAATGATTAATTTACGCCAAAAAATCAAAAGTGGTGTATGTAAGAACACCGAGTAGATTTAGAAAGTTTGTGCTTAAAATAGTTTTGCACAAGGTAGATTGCCTTGATGGAGCGGGAGTATGCCGTTAAAATCGGCTGATAATTTCAAATACCCGGGAATAACATTCGCCATAAGGCGTTAATTTGGAGAGTTCACATAGAAAACATTGCTAGGAAAATTAGGCAGACTATGCCGGCCTTATAGAAATTAAAACAAGTTATGAATTACAAAACTACGAGACTGTATTTTGACTCATTAATAATGACTGGGATTAGATACAGACTCGAAATTTGGGGGGAGGCAAAAAAACGGAATTAAGGAAAATTAGTAGGCTACAGAAAAGATGTTTAAAAATTTTGTTATCGAATTGGACAAGTGCGAATCTTGTAACGATTTCTCTACTTGGTGGCACAATAATAAAGAAATGTCGCCAAAATTTTTTTTTTATTACAGTAAACTTTTAAGGTATAAAACAGAAAAAATAAGATTACCGAAAAGGGAAATATGGGACTAGGAACTATGACAATTTGTGTTTCATAAGACCTAAAGGGATTAATAATAAAATTGATAATGTTGAAGAGAAAGTTATGAGTCATTTACTAGGTAACTTACCAAAGGAACTAAGATACGAATGCAATTTGAATATATGGAAAGACAGAATAAGAATATGGTTGATTGCGTGGTGCAATGAGAAATGGTTAATTGTAGGAAAGGAACAGCCGGGGGGTAATTAATTGAAAAAGTAAATAATTATAAATGATATAATAAAAAAAAAAATTAAAGTTTGGTGCTCATGTTTTAGCTGCATTACTTATGCCTTATGTGAAAATATTTTGGTACGATGTGCGATGGGTATAAATGTTTTGAATTAAAATTAGACGTAGAATAGTAAAAATAGAAGTTAAGTTGATTTATGTAATATATATATAAGACGAATATGATGTATTAGATTTAAGATGTAGATGATGAATAAGCGATATAATTATGTTGGGCAATTGCCTTGTGGGACCCGCAAATTATTTTAAAAAAAAAAATATTTTGTTTGAAGTAAATTTTCTATTACATTGGTAAGGGGGTTTATTAAGGGAGGGATTAGCATTATGAATTCATTTATAGAAGGTGATAAACACTCAGATATTCACGTTTGGACAGGATTTACATCACATTTATTTACTGAGTGTGCTGTTTGAGCTTGTATGTTTATTAACAAGTTGATAACTATTGTTTACAGAACGCTGATAGTATTGTTTCTTTGTTTTTTTTTTTTTCGAGCACGCCAGTGACTTTGACCCAACAGCAAAAACAATTATTTAAAGGTATATGATTAAAAATGAAAAAACAAAGGGAAGTAGCAGGGGAATAACAGCTGGAGTAGAAGGGTTCAGCGCTAAGAGTTCAAAGTATAGAAGAGAATGTTCGGTACAAATAGCAGAGCACTCAAAAAGGACAAATTTATTATTAAATGGCAAGTTATAATAATCCGTTATTTAACCTTTGGGTACAAGTGCTCGAAATTCAAACACGAGTATTCGCTGCGGACTCGCACTCTGCATAGTATTCGACATGCAATTAGGAACGCTCTTTGCGGATTGCCAGTTCGCCATTGTTTTGTCTGTTTAAAAGATGATAGATAATATATTTTTTAATATTTTTTTTTTTTTTAGTACATGGAATGATAAATATTTCAATAACTTTTAATAGTTAGTATGTGCATAGATTATAAACCATCAATTTTGACTGTTGCTACTTACATGAATAAATGATACCTAATAGTACATACCTACTTAGTCTTACATAAAATAAAATTTCATAATGCCTATTTACAAAGACAAGTTACTTAAAAATTATTTTCAATCTGATCCTCATAACATTCGGAGCAGATATATAAACTATGTTCCCGACACGAATTTTTCACATTTTTTGCTAGAAATTTTTGTGGGTCTGATTTTCTTCCGATCACAATAAGCACAGCTTCCTCTACTAGGAGGCGCATTTTGTGTTGTTACTTCCGGTAAAGGTTCTCCAGTCAACTCTCGAATTCTTTCCTTTATCGTTCTTGGGATATTTGTTACCTGTGCTCTTGTTTTGAGATGCGTTTCTATTAGATGAAAAGATAATTGTTGAAGGTACTGCAACCTTCGTATATGAATTTCTTTGTTATTATCGAAATATATTTTAGATTGCGTGTTGCTGTTTGGAACCTGGGAAAAGTTTTATAACATTTTCCAACTTAGTTTTCGTGCTTTTTGTCTAGGAGGGTGCTTATTCCATTTGGTACTACTGTCTTTTCCAAGATAATACAAATTTGGGGTATTTTCGATAACCTCTTCATCGGACACATCCTGCTCTGATTCACTGTTATGATCACTCTCTTCTATCATTTCCTTCTCGTCATTATCAGGCAGATCATCACATTCCGTATCAGTTGTTTCACCTATCTCTTCCCGCATACACTCTTCCATGAGCTTGTTCCCTTTCGTACTCGCCCATTATCAAAAAATAAAAAAAAAATAACGAAATAAAAATAAAAAATAAAAAAGATATACGTATAAACACAAAACATAACACTAAACTACAAAATTCACAAGTTATTTACAAAAAAAGGTGCTAACACAACTTTTAATGCACTAATACACGCTGCGAACTGGTGTTCCGCAAATTGCTATAAACAGTAAACGGAAGCACCGATTCACTGACAAACAAAGAACCAAACTGATCACTGCCGGCTAGGCAGCTACACGAGAGCAGGCCGCTCCAACATCGCTACCTCCCCCCCCACTACGCACGCGCATATGTTTCTCTATGGAGTACCGGTTCGCACGCGTGTACCCGAAAGTTAATGTTTAATATTACATCGTGAAATCTTAATTTTAATTATAATATCATTTTTATTTAGTGACTGTTTTAAAATTTCTGTATTTTTAAATTTTTTTTCATATTTTAAATTAATTAATAATTAGTCATTAATATACTGTAATTTATTATATTTTGTTTCTTTTTTGGGGGGGGGGGGTCGTCAACCAAGGAATTTTAACCAGAAACAAATAGTAAGAAAAGAGAAGACGGTTATATTTTAATCCGAACAGAAATCTTTGCTAAAAAGGAACAAATAGCAGGAATAACTAGTGGAGAAGGGAAGGACATAGGAAGCACAATAAGGAGCAGGAAGCTTAAGCTTCAACAAATAGGCATACAAAGCAAAAGACTCCACAGAAAAAGATGAACACTGGAAGAACACATGATTGGCGTCGCAAATAACCGCATCATCAGGATGGAGGGGACAGTGTGGGGAGGAAATCAGGGAAAAGCGAAATCTGGAGAAAGGCAGCAAAGAATGGAGAAAACGCATACGAACAATGGAAGCAACATCAGCACGTCGAAGAGAGGGATGCAAAAGAAAAGGGAGGAAGAGTAAGCTGAACAGACAAATGAAACGAATAATTATTAGAAAAGGAGGAAACATAGGTGTCCGACCAATACCTGATATGAAAGCTTTTACATATCGATAAGAGATTAAATTTCATTAGTTAACGGTGACTATATATTTTCATTGTTGACGGATTTATCATTGTTGTTTTAATTTTAATTGTTTACACACGCTGAAGATAGATTGTAATACCAAAAACCAGTCGGTGTTTTTATATTTTTATGTTTATATTTTAAATTATATCATTTTGTTTAGTGTTTACTTTATTTTATTCATTTCAATTAAATTATAGCGCAATAATATGGATGACAATCATGTTAGTACTTATAAATGTTACATTAATTTCCTTATTAGATGTAGCGGCGAAAACATTTTCATCATTATTTGCACGAATCAGTACTAGTTCTTGAGTTGCATGAACAATCGTTCATCTACAATCCTTCACAAAGCCAACTATGTAGTGTAACGGAATAATAAATTGAAAGCCCAATGATTTGGTTGCAGTAACTAATAATGGTGACTCAACACGGAAGACTGAATCAAAGGAGGGAAGTTTAAAGGATTCGAAGTAATTTTAAAAAAAGACAAAAACCTGTTAAGTCCATTACGTCCCCCTTCTTTGTTTAGTTGGGTTCGTCGAAAAGACATTGGCTCAAGAAGAGGGGAAAGGATGAGAAGCGGAATCAGATATTTATGCGATTAGATATGGAGGAAAGAAAAGACTCAAGTGCTGGTATGACCGAGGGAGATGGCAGGGAAAGAACAAAAGATGCACAATACGGAGTTAGAAGACCAATTGACAGAAGAGTAGAGTAAAAGGAAGAACGTTCGGAAGCGATACAGGTGCACTCAAACAAAATGTGATTAGCGTCACATATAAAGTTACGAGAGGAAGGGTGTAGGAGACAGTGAGGGGAGGAGACTAGAGAGAAGCGAAATAAGAAAGTAGGGAGCAAATTGTGCCCAAAACGTAGGCGACAGGTGGCAGAGAGAGTTGGAGCCATCAGTGAAAATCGCAAAATTGTTAGGAAAAGAAGAGCTTAGATTACGTAGTAATTCCAAACTAACAACATGATGTAAAGAACAGGTTTAGGCGGAACAGGAGAATAAAAATAGTTTTTATGTTAATGCCGAGAAAACGGGATGTGCAAAATTTGCTTAATAAAAAATTTAATGTACCTTGAGTGAAATAAATATCACGCAATTTCTATGAAATATTTTTTCTACCTCGGACATCCACCTTCTTTCCTCAGCTAATCATTCACGAGTATGGTCGGACATCTATCCTTCTTTATTTTCAAATTCCGCCTCTCATTATCTTCAAATTCAGCCGATTCCTCTTCTTATCAACATTCCGCGATCGTTTCTTTAATTAGACTGCGTTTTAATCACTCCCTTCTACCTTCTTCACGTTTTCGTTTTTCCCTGTCCTCCTCACCGATTGTCCCCTTCATAGTTCCATCTCTCCTCCCATATGTGATGCAAGCCACATCTTCTTTGAATGCCTTGCCCTTGATTCTGAGCGCTCTGTTTTGTACTCCAAAATCTTAGCACTGGGTCTTCCTGCTCCTTATAATTCTTCCTTTGTCCTTTGCTTTTTATTTCCAAATATAATCCCTGTACTTCAATCTTTCCTAAGCTCTGTTTCTAATCGTCTCTCTATTTAACTCTTTCCTTCGCCCAAACGATAATATCTCTATAATAAAGCGCCAAGGAAATAAATAGACGAAAAATCAAAAAAAAGTCCTGAGACCGTTCTATGGCACTTAGAAAGCTAATTTTTTTTTTTTAATCGACAGCTCCAGGTCAGTGGCTTTTAAGAAAATTATAAGATGTCCAAAATGTTCATACCTTGGGGCTCAAAACAAAAAGGGAAAAGATCAGCGCTAATTTAATAAGATCATTACCAATCGCATGAAAACGCGGTACTACTGTATTTACCTACGCAGTACCGCGCTTCCACCCACCCAACAACCGTTACTGGCTTTTCGTTCATCGTGTATTACTCATAGTGGACAAAGACGAAACACATCTTTTGTTAACGATTCTTCTTTTGTTTCCTCTATGGTGTATTATTGGTGTATTTTTAAATTTGAAAAACGACGTTGTAATTTTGAAGTTGTGATCGGCACAAACTGAAGAAATGAGCAAACTAACGTATTTGCAATTCTACGAACAGTATCGTGATAGTGGAAAGAGAAATATAGAGACTGGTCGCAATTGTTATATAAAAAGGGTTCGAGGAGTATGTGTTTCCTAGTATAAAATAATACTATTATGTTATATTAAAAAAAAGAAAAAAAAAGAAATTTGATTTCGATGATCTTGCCACGCTGATAATGAAAAAAGCGGAATAGTATCGTTTTCAGTTTTTCGTTAATCTTATGAAAAAATAAGACTGTCAATAATGTGACCAAGTAAAAATACGAAAAGATCACATTAACAATTGCAAAACAGTAACATGTTTTTCTTCGTTTCCACAAAAAAAGATCGAAATCCGGCTTTTGTTAAACCTATCCACAAAAACCTCTGAAGCTAAATGTTGAGCTGCTACACAGGTTATAGACGATAATTTTCCATCTGCGTGCCAAATTTTAGTTCACAATAACCGATTTGTCGTAATACACATAATTTTATGAATTTCTACCAGTTTCGACTAAATTTGTCGCTACAGTGGGTATATCGCTACATGTAAATATTATTGTTGTAACTGATTTCCACTATGTATGTGCATGTTATGTATGTTTGTATGCATGTATGTGCGCAATTACTATTCAATAAAAATAAGAAAAACTCTAATGAAAGAATAAATTTCTCCTGTTATCATTCCGATGTGATTTAATTTTTATTATCAACCGTGCTTTTTAGTATTTTATTGTCGCGGGTTCAAAACTAGTTGTTTACTCCTACGTCCAAAAGTAGACAAAAAAAATTTACTCGGAACTTTAGCAGAAAAATATTCCGCTCGAAACAAGTAATAAGGTGAAATTTAAAATAAATGCGAAGAAAGATATTCAGCGACTTTTCCTGCCGATCAGATCAAGCTACAAAGGTTAGCCCATTTCGAACGGACGTACTTAAGTCTGATCTATAGTCCTTAACTTAGATGTATACGTGTTTGCTTTTGGCTGACGCAATGCTCAAACAAATCCCCCCGGATGGCTTACAATTTAAAGGTACTTCAAGAAAATGAAAATCCAGTTCCTTCAGCTGGCCAGCTAGTAGACCGGTATAAAATTTTACGAACCGTGACAGATGGTTTTGCGCTCGGCTGGATAAATAAACACGTCTAAAGGTAACGGCTAATAAAACAGACTCCTTCTACTAGCAGAGCCTATTCGGACGAATGAAATAAAAAGTTTTGAACCGGCGTTAGGGCCTAAATACGACTTGATGCTTCGCCAGTGAAGAAACTTGCTCGACTTTACTGCTGACTTACTAAATAGCGAACTAAACACTTCTCGGACGGTCATCGTTGGCACGTCTCCGATCAATCATGAAGAAAGCAGCTCGGACGCTAACTGAATTACCGGTCACCAAATAGTTGTACGGAAATAGGTAAATTTGAACAAAAACAAAAACAAAAACAAAAACAAAAACAAACCGTATTTCAGAAATTCTCATAAAGACCGCGTTCCAAGGTTAACGTTAAATCATCAATTTTCCGCGCTAACTGTATTTTCTCCTCTCGTCCGTGAAATTAATTCAGAAAACACTTGAGCGAAATGCTTGTCAATTGAACAAAGTTCGCAATTAAATAAATTATCGCGGCGGCGTCGATGTTTCTTTTAATTCGCTGTGAAAATGTAACGATTTTTCGATTTTGCGTAACGCTCGAAAATTAAATCGCCTTCTCGACCGGAGATTACTCTGAACCGTGTGCTACGAGCAGATCATAATGGTTGTGTGACGTGCAAGAAGATTTGAAAAGTTTCGGGGTGGTCACACGGCACCTCCCTATTGCAGACTGAAAAATTATATAATATTTTAGTCCGCTGAAACGATTTTCGTTACAAATAGAATTTTCTCCGATATTTAGAGAATTGTTGTTTAATTATTTATTTTGTTTTTACCAGAATCGAGAATGTAATATTATTGCTACTTATAAATACACTCAGTTACGCTAGCCTTTAAGTTGTACCATTCGTTCACTTTGAGACTGTAATTATTAGCAGCCAAAGTATTTTTGGAAATTATTCCCAAATAAACGTTAATAAATAAGCAGCAAAGTACTGAAAATTGTACATCCTCAAATAAGTTTCAGTTCTATTCCTGTACAGCAGCCTCTGAAGCAATCCGCTTTTATTATTATATGGTTTCCAGGTGTGAATGAGGTAGCGAATGTGATACCTTATCGAAATTTAGGATATATGTATCGTGGTTTTAATATAACTAAAATATTCTGCAAGTGGCTGGTCGAAGATGTACGACAAAAGGGAAAAGTTATGGTTGAAAAATATTCCATTGCAGTGGACGAGAGGGGACTAGGAAAAATATGCTTCTTCAAAGTGTGTCACATTTAAGAAGAATCTCTGTGTGATGATCATATTCGAGATCATGATCATTTCACTGGAAAATTTTATGACGTTGCACATTTGTAACATTCACTTTCAGCTTCCATAATTTTTCTTGTGTTCAGTTCATCTATTCATTATGGATTTAACATACGATGAGCTTGACATTTAGGTATGTGCCGTTTTATTGCACATTCCACTCATTATGAGCAAATTATAATAGGATTTGCCGAAATTAATTCCTTCATGATGTTATGTATTTTTTTGTTTTTCTTTTCCTTGCCAGTCCGGTCTAGCGACCACTATTGGCGCGGCTGACGCATGGTATTTGAATTTCTATACTGTTATCCTCAGCAGGACCGACAACACCGATAACAGTACTAAGTAATATGTTATTAATAATAACTTCGTTCTTTATTCACTACTATTAAACAATTTATTAGTATAAGTGATACGATGGTAGCTTATTTTTATGCAACGTAAGCTAGAGCACGATGATGTATCTGAAGCCATGGCTAGGTAAGGTTTAAAACATCTCTTGACTGCTTCTTCTTCAGCCTTCTTATTGGATTTCCTGGAAGACTTGGTCGGTGCATTTCAGCTACGCTGATGTCGTTTTCTACGTAGATGATTTTGAAACAAATAACAATGATTATTGCCATAATGATTTTTTAAGTTTCTTCAGTTCTATTAATAACCATACCCAATATACCATGAAAATTGTCAATAATAAAACTACGAGGGTGATTCAAATATAAACCGGAATTTTTAAATAAACGCGCGAAAAATTTATTGTGGAAAAAGTGGTTGCACTGGCAGTTAGACCGGTTTGTTACGAAGCGTGTAGAGCAATTAGAACCGCGTAACCTGACTTTTTAGTGTAGTTAGAGCCATGAGTGAAAAAGAAGTACCAGTGTCTGTTGCGCAACGCATCATTATTCGTTTTTTAGTCAAAGACGACGTAAAATCCGTGGAAATTTACCGAAAATTACGCGAACAGTTCGGGGATGAGTGTCTCTCCAAAACTCAAGTGTACGAGTGGTGTTCCGCGTTTCGAAAAGGACGTGAAGTGGTGTCAAACATAGCACATGCGCGGCGCCCAAAAACCAGCATTACAGATGAACACGTCAAAGCCATCGAACAACTCATTTTGGCTGACCGACGCATCCGTGTACGCGATATGACCGACGAATTGGGCATCAGCATAGGTAGTATTGAGACAATAATTCATGATCGGCTAGGTTATCGCAAAATTGCAGCCAGATGGGTGCCAAGACTTCTGAATTTTGAACAGAAATTCACCGCTCGGCTCACGATGGAGACATTGGCCGAATTGGGCTGGGAAACACTTGAACATCCTCCTTACAGTCCAGATTTGTCGCCTTGTGATTATTATTTGTTTGGCCCGTTGAAAGAAGCACTTGGTGGACAACGTTTCGACAGCAACGATGAGGGGAATCGTTCGTGCGCAAATGGCTATGTGACAAGCTGCGAGATTTTTACGAAAAAGGAATAAAAAAATTGCCGGAGAGGTGGAAAAAGTGCGTAGCGTGCGAGGGGGGTTATCTCGAAAAATTGTAAAAAATATGAGCACTGTAAGTATAAAATAAAAATTTTTATGACGAAATTCCGGTTTATATTTGAACCACCCTAGTAATTTCCTAGATTTTACTTTAACTATAAGTAATAATAAATTAGAACAAAATATATTTAGAAAAGAGACCATCACTAATACACTGCTATTCATTATTTTTCGAACCATCCTATAACACAAAAATTTTCACCTTTCTTAGAGCATACTTATATGGACTACATAATATACCATCATTAGACAAAGAAAAACAAAATGAACTAAATATTATAAAACAAAACCAATAATTTCCATAGTCAATTAATTGATATAATAAAACAAACTTTAATAACAAACAATATAGAACAATAAATTAGATAAATACCTATTTAGAAACGTTTTCGGGCATAACCCATCATCAGCTAAAACTAACTTAAAGGAAACTTAAAACAGTTTTAAGTTTCCTTTAAGTTAGTTTTAGCTGATGATTGGTTATGCCCGAAAACGTTTCTAAATAGGTATTTATCTAATTTATTGTTCTATATTGTTTGTTATTAAAGTTTGTTTTATTATACAGTTTTAACAAATAGGATGTATTCACCTACATTTAATTAATTGATAATTTATTTGCTAAATATTTTAAGAAAAAGAAATATCTAAAAAAAACATATTATTGAAAATAATAAAAAATGAATTAAATTTACTTTGAATGACCCCAACAGTTATAAAATAACTAATACATTTAATTCGTTATTTTAAATCCCATACATCACAAATAATAATTCATTCGATAAATTAATTAGTATTGACAATATTAACAATAATAATAATAATAATAATAATAATAATAATAATAAATTTAATCAATCGGTAATATATAAAATAACCAGTAGTACATTCCAAAAAATATGTATTGGACAAACCAGGAGAAACTTTAAAATAAGATATAAAGAACATATATATATATATATATATATATATATATATATGCAATAAAATATGGTTATATAGATAAATCCACTATAGCTGAACGTATTATTAATAATAAACATACATTAACTTTCAACATTTTTTTTAAAAAAAAAGATCAATTATAAACTATTAAATTTTGCTGGAAACTATAAACAAATTTAAAAACAATTGCATTAACCATAATTATCCTAATACAGATAAGCCGTTATTCAATATTTAAATTTTAAATATAACATTATTTTATTTATTACAATTAATAACCGTTTGTTTTTTTTGTTTTTTTTTGTGGGGTTCACTGGGCAACTATGCCCGTTGCGTGAGTGCCCAACACTTTTATTATCGTTTATTCTAGTAAACAAAATTACAATTAATAATTCATACCACTTAGATCGAACGTATTAAACCAAAAAAATAAAAATAAAATATATCAATCGACGTAAATATATATATGAATTATATAATAATACACCCATACACAGGAGCCGCTTTTATATTGGACATTGCATACATTAATGTACAGGAAAGAAAAAAGAAAAGGAAACTGGTAAATAGATGGTCTAAAAGAGCCCTAAAAAATGTAGCAATAATAATAAAGGGAAAAGAGGATGCAGCAAAATCCCTTAATCTTTACACCATTCTTCCAACCACTTCCTCACTTCCCTCTTCCATACACCAATTTGTTTTTCGTTTATTATGTGACTGGGCATAGTACTCATTAATTTAATTAAAACCGAATCATCTGTATTGTCGATTCGTAGATTTACCTCTCTAGGATGAATGTAATAATTTGATTTCTTGTTAGCGGAGTTTTTGGTCTGGAAGGTAACTTTACGTTATTGCGTTTAAATTCAAGTAGTCTGTAATAATTAATAATAATGCATCTTGGGAGACATTTCATTATTTTCCTTCCACCAGGTTGATGTAGTATCACCCCGCTTCCAATGGGGTAGTGTATAAGTTTCAAACACCTTTTCTGAATTTTGCCTATTTTATTGATTTTCGTTTTTTTTTAGTCTCACCCCATATTTGGATCCCATTTAAATTCTGGACATTATCAATGCATTAAAGTATATCCGTAATGTCCGATATGAAAGAACCGTCTTCAGTTTATATAACGCTGGAATTGACTGTCTTACTTTCGAATTTAAGTTTTGTATCTGCTTTTTCCAGTTCAATGATTTATCGATATATATTCCTAGGTATTTAAAATCATTTACATTCACTAGAGGTGGACATGAACATGGGTGAGTGATTTTATTCCCGTACCGTTCATGTAAGCATTCATTATTATGTATACTGATTCGCGGGTGGTAACTCATATGTTTAGAGATATTACGAATATGGAATAGTTTTGATTTATTTACATTTATGCATAACCTCCAGTTATCATGCACCCATTTACTGAGATTATCGACATCCTGCTGCAGTAATTTTTCCGCCATCTTTAGATTTTTATGTTCAATTAATAATGCGATGTCATCGGCAAATACATAAACCTTTGCATTTTTGATGTGCTTATATAATGAGTTCGTGTATATAAGAAATAGAGTAGGAGCCAGTGTTGTACCCTGATCTACTCCATATCGATTCACCTTTTCATTATTAATATTACCTGCAATTTTTACTACGCTTGTTTTGTAAATAATTCTTAAACCACAATAGTTGATTATTTACAATGCCCGTATCTTCTAAATCTTTAATAAGCAGGTTATGATCAACTAGATCAAAAACTTTAGCTAGGTCTATAAAGGTAATTTTATAAATTGGTTCCCCCTCGATAGTCCTGTATTTTTTTCATTTACAAACGTTCTTAGTAAAGTAACGGTGGATCTTTTTTCTCTAAATCCGTGTTGGTTTTCATAGAGCGGATTGTTTTTTTCCACGTAATTTCTTAAGTGTTTGACATAGCACAAATAATGTAAACCTATACTCGTATTTATCCTTTATCTTATTTTTCAGAAAATTGTTATATTATTTTTTATTCGAGAATAAATTAATTTAATGTTTTTATACTTTCTTACATATCAATTGAATATATTTACGGTGTTATACCATGTAATTAACGATTAATCCGTAGTTGATTCTAAAAAAAACATATTCGAATTTTTATTCGTTTATTATAACAATTGTAAATTGTGTCGGACATTAACGGACAAGGCCGTGCCTAGGGGTTAACCCCCCCCCTCCATGAGAAGTGAAATAGTTATTATAAATACATGAAAATCTGAAAGAAATCAAAAATTTAAAATAAATATTGATGATTTTTTAGGTTGTTCTTAAAAGAAAAAATATGCTACATATTTTTAGGTACTTCATTAATACTTTATGCAAAATTTTTTATTACAAGTATAATCAATAACGTTCGCAATTTTTATCAATGTTTATACGGGGTAATTCGTTCATGTAAATTATTAATATATAAATCCAAATGATGGAAATTATTAATAGTATGAATATTAGTGAAAAATGTATTGCTATTTATAAAATAAATATGCGAGGAAAATTTTCAAAGCCTTCCTTTTCAGAATTCTGGGCGCGGCTCTGCTAATGAACAGTGTTAACTCTCATTGTCAGTGGAGCTTGAAATTAATTTTTTTAGAATACTGTGCGTACCGGTACAGCATAGAAGGGGAGAACATTTTTTCGAGAATTAATCGATTATGTTTTACTTGAATTAAAATGATATTGTAAATAAATACTCATTCTGAAATATTTCGTAAGTTACGTGTATTTATGTAATAATTTATTATTCTGTATATGAAATAACAAAAAATGTTTAAAAACGCATGCTTATTTTAGAATAAACTTTCAATTATTACGACTTCTATTGAAACTTTTAAAATTGCATTCTGTTTAAGCACAACATTATGGACGATCGGATATGTTTTTCTGCACAGAAGAGAACACGTTATCTACACTAGTGGTTTAATTACACAATAATGCGGGTTTTTGAACAACCACTATTTCCTTTTAGTCCGATCTCGATTGTGTTTCATAATTATCGAAATGGATTTTTTTTTTCTAAACACTGCTGCGCTCATGATTGTGCGCGGGTAAGAGCACCTCATTTTTCTCGAAAACGCTTTTTTTTCGTATTAAATCCTTTTTGTGATACATGTAGACTTCTTTACGCTTAAATTCGTTACTTTTTTGAAATTCGTTTGTTTATTCCCCTTTTAATTTTTAATTTCTTTCGGTATTTCTTTTTTTTTTTTTTTTTTTTGAATCCGACTAAAAGTGATTCATTCGTCTTAAAGGAACGTATTTCATTTTTATTTCGGGTCCCTGCTGTAGTTAGTGGTCAAATGGTTTTCCAGAAAGAAGAGAAGAGCGAAAATACGCACTGTGTTGAGTCCCTGTACATTCGCGAACAACAGGCAGTTAAAGCTAGCGGAAGAAATGTCTCGGGACCAGTTAATTTTTTCTAATAACTGTAAGGTATATCTTTTTCTAGTTAGAACCGAACGAGAAATTGAGAAATTCACCTATTTATTTATGTAACTGGGAACGTTGTCGATAATTTTTATCGTGGCGCCGAGTTAGATTACTTTCGATTTTTTTTGTTTTTTTATTTATTAGTTATTTCCGTTGTATCACTTGGGCGATAAAACACAAAACGGTCTCGCGCCACGCAGAATAGAACAAGATGAAACAGATTACATTTCAATCCCCAAGACATCTCCTGTAACCCTTGTCCCGTGTTGTAACAAATCGTCGACACCGCGTTGTCTTCACCGTCCTCTAATAAATCTTTATTTCCCGATTTTCCAGACTTTTTACTGCTCCACATTCGCTTCCGTCCGCTCTATGCCAGCAATTTTTTCTTTCCATCTTACTCCGCCGTTCTCCGATGATAAAAGGTTGTTCCTTGTTAGCCCATTTGCGAAAATTGCTTCACGGACATTATCCGCTTTTTCGATCATTTATCTAGAAGTCACATGTTTCCTGCACCAGCCAACAACGTAATCTCGTTACATATACACCGCGAATAATTATTACTCAGTTTAGCGTGTGTTTCCAAAAATTATCCATTTTCTCATTATCCTTATTCTCCTATTCCGCATGAACTAAAACGCATACACGTCGAATCAACATAATAAGTACACCGGATGATATTTGTAAAAAGAAATTAAACGAACGTTTAATATTTTCATCCGGTTACCTCGGAAGAATTACCACAATTTTTGACGTCCCCTTACAAACCTCCCCAAAAAGAAGTAGTATACCATTTACTCTGAAATCAATCTTGTAAATTCTCAAAACTATATTCCAGTTACGTATATAATGGACTTACTAAGCAAAAATTACAAAACTCAACCTAAATTATTAAAAAATTCCATGTATCCCCCGCCTAAAAAAAAAAAAAATGTCTTAGACTTTTCAGGTCTCGGGAAGCAGCTGAAAAATTTAAAAACGAAAAAGTATCAAGTTTTCTATTGATACTCTGTTTACCGTATTTTATTTTATATGTTTATTTTTGCTTTTTTTTATAAAAAAAAATTGTTATTTTATTAAAATGGTATACTATGATTATGGAAATAGTTCAAAAAAGTGTGCTATTTAACTTTAATAAATCATAAGTACCAACGTATATAAGAAATATTTTACATTCTGAAAAATTTTATAATATAGAACTAAATTAGAAGCCTTCTTTAGTTGGGTACATTAAGAAAACATATTGTATAAAACAATTAATTGTTTCATTATAAATATATATATATGTTTAATTAATTTAGAATGTTTCAACATAATATTGAAATGTTGCGTAATTTAAAAAATTTACGTTATTTAGAGTTTAATGTAGTTCCAACATAAAGTCGCGGACGCATCAACGGGAGGAGAAATAGAGGACATCCCTCCCCCCAGATGAAAAAATTTGTTACAACAGAAGAGCTTTAATTTATATTATGAAAGATTTATATAAATGTTACTTATGGATATATAACTAATTATAACTATTAATGTTACATTTTTATTCTATTTTAAACGCAACTGTCACTGATCTTTTGCCTTTTTATTATTGTTATTATTGTTATTATTATTATTATTATTATTATTATTATTATTATTATTATTATTATTATTATTATTGTTCCGAACGGACGTGTTTGCATGAGCTCTTCATTTGAAGTTAATTTAAAAAGTGAGTATAAAACTTTTAATATATTACTCTATTTATAAATAAACTCTCTTGTATTAACTTTGGACTGCTGCTTTCGGTTTTACATTAGCTTTGGTTGTTCGCGAAATATAACAAAGTAAATATAATATTTTTGTATATAAAATCTGTGCGTTCACAATCGCTAAGTTAAATTTAATACTGCGGTGAAAAAATATAACAGTTACTGTTTACTTATAAATCGCTGTTATCTAATCGGTAGCTGTACGTACGATTATATATCATGGCTCCAATTTGCAGTAAATGCAGTGACGATTTACCGTCAAATGGTGATTTTGCTACGTGTGGAAAGTGCAAGTGCACACTTCATTTTGATGCTTGCAGTGGTATTTCTCCTGAAATATGGCAGAGAAAATCGAAAAAGATTAAAGCAGAGTGGAACTGTGTAGATTGCCGACCAGATAACAGAGGGGAAAACAAAGGAAAACAACAAAATGTTACTGATAAAACTGAAGCGTCTTCTTCCGAAAGTAAGACACCAAACCAAACGGACGTGATATTAAAATCCATACAAAATGAGATAGTAGGATTATTCGAGAAAATGACGGAATTACAAACCTCATTTACTACCCTTCAACATTTATTTAACATGAACGATTCAAAGTTATCAGATGTCTTAATTTTAATGTCTTCTTTGCGAGAGGAAAATAAATCACTGCGAGAGGAAAACGCTGAATTAACAGCTCGAGTTAATAATCTTGAACAGCATACAAGAACTAACAACGTAATAATAAATAACATACCGGTTTCCCCGCAAGAGGATCTTTACGAAACAGTTGTAAAAATAGGTAATGCTGTTGGTACGCCATTAACAATCTCTGATATAGATGTCTGCCATCGATTACAAAAATCACCAAGACAGCAGCATCCCAGTGTTGTTGTTCGTTTTTGTAGAAGAGTAACCAAAAACAATCTCTTAAAGAACGCGCGAACCATTAAACCCACTCAGAAATAGATAGGACTATCAGTTGTTAATATCGATCAACGTATTTTCGTAAACGAACACTTAACTGCCGAAAACTCGAAGCTGTTCTTAGCTGCTAAATCGTTGCGTAACAACGATTACAAATTCATCTGGACTCGGGATGGCAAAGTATTCGTTCGTAAGGATGAAAAAGCACCAGTTATTAAAATTCACTCGCTAGAACATATTACAAACTTAACGAGAGAGAAAACCCCAAATTGACTATCTTTAAGGGTAAATATTAAGCCAGTTTTATATATGTTAAATTTAAATTCAAGCTACTTTCACTGCTTTTTATGTACTTCACAAAGATTTTTCAGTTTTTCGTCTTCACCTCTACGTTGGGTTTTAAAAGAAAAAAAATAATTTTTCTGTTTACATAAACTTTTCGCTAACTGTTACTTCAACAATAATAATTAACCTAAACCTTAATTTTAAAGTTACTTTTATCTTTAGTAATATTTTATACTTAATACATCTAACTTTAACAATCGCTACCCGCTATTTTACTTTTATCTGTAGTATTATTTTATTTAAAGCATCTAATTCTTGTAATTTGTTTAGTGTTATACATAACATGTTTAACTATAGCAATGCTTTGTTTTTTGTTTTTTTTGAGTATTTTCCTTATATTTTACTATACTTTATTATGTTCTCAAATGTAGTTTACTTTAACTCATATTACTAATTTTTGTAATTTGTTTAGTGTTATACATAACATGTTTAACTTTAGCAATGCTTTGTTTTTTGTTTCTTTTGAGTATTTTCCTTATATTTTACTATACTTTATTATGTTCTCAAATGTAGTTTACTTTAACTCATATTACTACACTATGATTATAATTGATTGCTGTATCATTAACCTTACAATTATTTTATATATTCTCTGTTATTTAAAACGCTACTACCTTCATTTTTCAATAAATACTCTTGCATTACTTCTGATATTACCATTAGTTTGTATTATTATTAAAATCATTTTTAAACTTATTAAAGAACTAATGTTGCGTAACCATCAATCTGTACTTATATAAATTTAATCGCATTTTACTTTTTTGTAAAGTCATTAGTAACCCTACTAAACTTCGATGTAAACATAGGTTTTACAACACATATTTATAACATAATCTACAAAAATTTAGTATGTACTAAATTTTTATCTTATTCTTATGTAATGTATTTTTTGTCTATGTTTAACAATGCTTCTACAATCATTTAATATTTATATTAATCCTTATTTTTATATCTACGCCGTACTTTCGTAAAATACTATCATTCAGTTATATTTTTGCTATTATTATTGATTTCAGAGTCGTTTTAATAATGCCATTTATTTCGTATATGTATATTGTTTACATTCAAATTTTATTTCCGTTTCTAACAAAAACTCTATTCGTTATATTACTTCAATTAATCAATTTACGCAAAGTATGTATATCACATGTAAAATTTAAACACTGTTATTTTAAATACTTCGTTTGAAATATTAAGTAGTGCATACTATGGGTGTACCAGACGAAAATAATTCATTAAACTACTATAACAGCTTTTGTGTATTTGCACTGACTGCTCGAATTTTTATTTTTAATCTAAAAATAGTATAGCTTTACCGCTATTAACATACATATGTAATAACATTGTTCATAGCAACTAACAAATTCTATCTTAATTTATTATTTAATAAATTATTTAACTTTCCCTGTAAATGATGTCAACCTAAAATTATTTACTTTAAACGTGAGCAGTCTAAGAGCACATTTTAACGACTTACTCATTTTTTTGAACGAAGTAAATTTTTGTTATGATATCTTAATACTAACTGAAACTTGGCTCTGTGAGAATGAGATATATCGTTATGAAATCGAAGGCTACACTATTTGTGCAGATTGTAGAGAAAACAAAAGATCTGGAGGTGTTATAATGTATATAAGAAATACCATTCAAACACTTAACGTTAAATTATTAACCACTACTTGTAATTTAATCATTATACATATCGCACTAGTGAACAATAGACATCTATCTATTACTGGAATATACCGCTTTTGTGATCCTCAACACAGTAAATTTTTAGCTGAATTATCAACTGTAATCGGGAATTTAAAAGACCTAGCTATAATAACAGGTGATCTAAATATAAACTTGATGAATGAAACCAAAAGTATAGATTACCAAAATCTTTTATATGCAAACGGATTTCATTGTATGATAAAAGAACCTATTTTTACTCGCACGCATGGGTTGCAATCTTCATGTTTAGATCATGTTTTCGTTCGTGGATTACAAACTACAGGATTAAATTTACATATAAATACTGAAATCCTCCTGTGTTGCTTTTCTGATCACTCCATACTTAGCACAGAACTAAAAATAATTTGTAAACTTAAAACAAAAAACAACTATAACCATTCTCATCAGATTGATAAAGTGTTATTTAAAAAAAAATCTCAGCACAAGTCTATTGGCTAAATTATATAACAACTCAGGTCCTGTTGACGATAAATTTAATCTTTTCTTAAATATAATAAATGACGCTATGACACGTTCACAACGTTTATCTTCTATAAGTAAACCTCAACATAAAAGGGCTGAATGGGTAACCAATGAAATAATTAACTTATCCCGTGAAAAGAAATCGTTATATTTGTTGACAAGAAAATACCCTACAGATAACAACTTTCTATCTCGTTTCAAAAACATATCAAAAGACCTGCAAAAAATTATTCGTAAAGCAAAAAGAGACTATTACTCCAAAAAACTATGTGATTGTCAAGGTGACCAGAAGAAGTATTGGACGCTAATAAAACAAGTAAGCTTGGAAAAAATAAATCTATGTTTAAAGAAATTAACGTAAATGGAACATTGTTAACAGTAAATAACAATGAACATTTAATTTCAAACTATTTCAATAATTATTTTGTAAATATAATAAAAACCATGAAGTGCAAAATTACTGCGGGGAAACATTCTGTTACTAAATGTGACCAATACTTAAATTCCTTCGGTTTTGTAGAATTTTCAAAGGAAGAAGTAAAAGGCGCCATACTGTCGCTCCCAAATAAATCATCATACGGCTTTGATAAAATACCAATAACACTGATAAAAGAAAATTGAATTCTTTATTACCCCCCTAACTCACTTATTTAATATATCTGTTAAAACAGGGCAATTTCCGAGTGCCCTTAAACTAGGGATTATTATTCCGGTACATAAAATTGGTGCTACCACAGAGGTGTCGAACTATAGACCAATATGTCTACTCTCTACCCTTTCTAAAATTTTTGAAAAATGTATGAAAAAACGTATTATATCTTACTTAAATAAAATAAATTTCTTCAGTAGCAATCAGTATGGTTTTTTATCGGGGAAAAGTACTGATGATGCACTGTTCGAACATATTTCATATATATCTGATAATTTGGAAGTAGGCCGCTCAGTTGTCGCCGTCTACTTCGACTTTTGTAAAGCATTCGACGTCATTGATCATAATATGCTGCTAGATAAATTATATGCTTCTGGCTTTCGGGGACATATTTTTGATTGGTTTAAATCTTATCTATCCGAGAGAAATTTTGTTACAAAAATAAATAATACCCTAAGCGATAAAGTAATGCAAATATATGGAGTACCTCAGGGGAGTATTTTGGGGCCTACCCTCTTTTTAATATACATTAACGATTTATGTAACCTGAAGGTAGCAGGAAAACTATTTAGCTATGCTGATGACACTGTTTTGGTTACAAGTTCTAGATTTCAAGATGTTTTAAATAAACTGGTTCAAACTGATGTAGACAAAATTCATGATTGGATGTTGAAAAACTTTATAGGTCTTAACATTAATAAAACGAAATATATTGTTTATAGCTATCTACCTCAAAGTAAGTGGAACCAATTAAAAATCTTGTGGGAAGACAATGTATTTATCCATAGAGCGTATGAGATAAAATATTTGGGGATCTATCTGGACTCAAAATTATTATGGAATAAACATCCCATCTATCTATCGGGAAAATTAAGAAAATTAAATTATCTTTTCTATTACCTAAAGCAGTTTTTTAATGCTAAACAACTCACACAATTGTATCTAGCATTATATCAACCTACACTTGCATATGGAATAGTGCACTGGGGAAATGCTGCAGATTACCTTACAAAACCATTACATTATCTTCAAAAATCATTATTCAGAAATTTAACAAGTAAGGAACACAACATCGACTCAAAAAAATTGCTAACCGTACCAAAACTGTACACAGTCCAACTATGAAAACTATGTAATAAAAAACAAACAGAAGTTTAATATTGTAAACAGGTCTGGAATTACAAGGGCGTCTGCAGATGAGAAAGCCAAAGTGCCATCTTATAAAAAGTACCATACAAGAATCCAAGCCAAATATATGGGCCCAGTTATTTTTAACTCTCTCCCAGTAACTTTTAAAATGAAACTCAGAAACTATAAATACAGACGTAAGTTAATAATTGATTACCTGCATAATGTACCATAGTTTCTTGTTCCAAACTGCTTCGATTACATTCTTATTATCATAATCTTTAATATAATTATCATATCTTTATTACTCTGACCGAAGCTACTAAATGGTTATTACTTTTTGTTAAAATTGCAGTTATTGTTATGGTTGTTACGTTTACTGCGGTTGTTATAATAAAGGTTACCATTGTTGTCATTATCACTTTCTTAGTATTATTACAGATGTTCTTATTTTTATTTTCTTGATTATTATTATTATTATATATATATATATATATATATATATATATATATATATATATATATATATATTTTTAACTGTATTATTACTAGTTTCTATTTACATTATAGTTGGTGTACATGGTAGTTATAGGGGACGGAGGTATAAGTGAGCACAAGTAAAATAATTAATAACTGTATTAGAAATTATTATAGTTGATAATAATTAATTAATTTAGTGTAAACATGGGCTAACTTATGTGTATAAAACTCACTTAAATCCAAATTACTATGTTTGATCTTACGCAAAACAACATAAATCGGCCCATGTAGCATGCAAACATGTAAAAGCGAAAATTTTCTGCTACTCGCGCACCTGTAGCGCATAGGCAGAAATTTCATGAATGTGTCAGTGTGAGAGCTTGTATACCCAAATGTGTGAGAGTGTATTTGTGAGAGTAAATGCTGGGTATACCGGCGTGTATGTGAATGTGTAATCATATGATATATACCTGTTTATAACCTGTATTATTATATTGTATTGTGTTGTATGTATGTAAATAAATTTCAATTTCAATTTCAATTATTATTATTATTATTATTATTATTATTATTATTATTATTATTCGAATCGGTTAACTATGGACCACGTGAAATATCTTCATGATGGCTGTTTCTTCCTCTTCCTTTCACTCCAATATTTCTTCATTGTTTCGCTGTGTTTCTTCTTCCTTTCATCTGTCCATTTGGCACCAGTTTTCTTCTTTGTATTCTCTTCAAAACTCCGGGCAATGTATTCATTTTATTTCTAAAACTGTTTCTGTTATATGTAATAGTGTCATCCTTCGTGATGGTGACTTCCTCAAGATCTTTCTTAAGTTTTTATCAAAGTATTCGAAAATCATTTTTGTTAAACGTTTTGCCTCCATTCTTATTAAATGACCATAATAGTTTTTATTTATTTTTAATTTTATTTCGCAATTTTAATTAAAAATAGTTTAATGAGAACTATATACGACTCGTGATCAAAAAGTAACGGGAATTTTGAATTTTTTCAAAAAGTACTTACCTAATCTAAAATTTTTATTTTGTCCCCTTCAAAGTAGTCCCCCTTTGATATTATGCACTTATGTCACTGTAGTTTTCAGTTTGCGAAACATTGTTGAAATGCTTTTTTAAGCATGGTCCTCGCTCTGCGATTTTTCCTTTATCTTATCTAGTGTTGAAAAACGTTGTCCTTTGAGTGTCTTCTTGAGTTGGGGAAATAGGAAAAAGTCGCAGGGTGCCATGTCTGGAGAGTAGGCTGGTTGCGGCATTACAGCGATGTTATGTTTCGCCACGAACTATTGGATAAGCAAAGCGGTGTGCATTGTCATGGTGCAAAATCCACGAGTTGTTTCTGCAAAGTTCGGGTAGTCTTTTCCGAACTGCCTCATGCAAATTGCGTAAAACTTGCAGATAGTACTCCTTATTGACTGTGCGACTAGTCGGTAAAAATTCGCAATGAACTATTCAATTCCAGTCAAAGAAAACGGTTAGAAGGACCTTCACATTTGACCAAACTTGACCTCTTGGCTCTTCAGAAACCTCCCACTGAGACAACTGAGCCTTCGTTTCGATGTCGTAGCCATATACTCACGTTTCATCACCAGTTATAACGCGTTTGAGCAAGTCTCGATCGTCAACGACGTCATTAAGCAGTTGTTCAGCGATGGTTGTTGACAAATTCGTTAGTTTCGGAACAAATTTTGCTGCCACTCGTTTCATGCTCGAAATATTCGTAAAAATCGCTTCGCATGAGCCATATGAAATTCTTATCTCTTCAGCAACCTCTCTAATAGTAATTCTTCTATTAGCAAGCACGATTTGTTTAATTTTTGCCACGTTTTCATCACTCGTAGACGTGTTACGTTGCCCAGACCTTGGATCTTCTTCTGCGTCTTCTTGACTTTCCTGGAAGCGTTTCTACCATTCATAAACTCGTGTTTGTGACATAGTATAGTCGCCAAAGGCCTTTTTTAACATTTGGAATGCTTCGCTGCACTTAATTCCACTTTTAAAACAAAATTTCACACAGATTCTCCGATTCGATGTCACAAAAAAAAATCGCCAAAAGCACTAAAACACCTGTTGCTTTTCGCTTAGTGAGCACAAACTAAGCATCGTAGCTGCATGATATTTGACACGTGCGTTACTGACAGTGCAGCTAATACACAAAATACGGCCTCGGCTCAATAAACAAGATGCAGCGCGTGCAATTACAAAATTCCCGTTACTTGTTGATCACACCTGGTATATATTTAAACTTGCTCACGAACAAAGAATTCGGATCGGATTACTAATAGAAATAAAAAAGAAGTAAAGTGTCTAATGAAATTACTATCTTTCTTACTATTTCCAGTAATTTACCATTCAAATTCACCATTTTAGCTACAATTTTGTAATTTTTTCATTTTTCACCTAAAAATAAAACAAAATTTAAATTAAATTGCAACAATTATGTACTTTTAAGACATTTTTAATTTCTTTATGAAACAAGGTATTTCTCAAATCTATTGTCTTATTACGTAATTATATAATTTCCTTCCCAAAAATGTCCTTTTGGATCTACCCCGGGTAAAGTTTACATCTTTCAAAAAAAAAAGGAAATAATTAAAAAGACAGAAAATGAAATTGACGCAGAAGAAAAGTAGACGTCATCATCGAAATTATTTTAAAAATGCCTAAAATGAATGAATTTGCCCAGTACACTTATATCTGAGAAGAAACAGCTACAACAACCGGTCGAACAAAGTAATGTTTCTAGACTGATGGAAAAATGGTTAAAAACAAATGTATTTTAATTTATTTTAAAAAGTTTTATAACACATACATTTTTTTTTTCTTTTAGTTGGCATTTGCATCGCAAATTAAAACTAGAATTAGAACTTTAACAATGAAAATAAAAACTAATTATAAATGACGTTCCTGACAAAGTAGAAATTCTGTAATTTGATACTTTCTCACTGTTAAATATCTTTCTGTGATTTTCTTAGGTTACATTCTGTCTACAAGTACGTTATATGGAAAAAATGACATTACTATGAAACACATTTATAGAAAAAGAAAGTAAAGTACATCTCCGACAATGAATTTTGCCAGGGGGAGGGGGTCCGTGAGGTGTTAAAAGGTTTTATCGTGACTAGTGAATCCGAAGAGCATTCTATTCACTCTAGCAAAAATTACTTTTTTGATATCCTGAAACCCGTTTTCCGGCGAAAGTTTTGAAAGTTTCAATGTGCGGCAGCGGAATATCAGATGCTACCCGAACAAAACATCATTGCCTAATTAACTACGTCACGGTAGCTAAGTTTGAAGAGATAAAAGAAGAGAGCGAATAGGATTGGCATTGTGTTCCCGGCAGGGTGAGAAGAGGAAAATTTAAATCTCTTCACCACTGCCAGAGCTAGAATATAAAGAAACCGGTTAGTCGTCAAAAATATGAAATATCAATTTCCATTGGTCCCTTTATTGTCTGGTCAGGTTGACATTTTGCTTCAAAAAAAAAAAATTCATCGCAGATATTTTACTTATGTCCCACAATTTATCAAACAGCAACATTTTAGACAGCATACTATTTTTATATATGTAAGATAAAACAATACTGAATTAAGCAACCTGGGGGCTGCAAATTATAAAATTAATTACACCTCCAAAATTCAATTTGACATTTTACTTATATAACTTATTTAAATAATTCTTTGATCACTTATTAATTACAACGTAGTTCTTAGGCTGCCCCCCATTCGAAAAAATGTCCCAATTTTATGTAACGCAAAATGTCCCAAAAAAATGTCCCAATTTTGGGTATCGTTTGTTATATTTTAAAGGATTTTTGTTGTTATTTAAAAAATGTCACAATTTTATGTAATGAAATATGTAACGAAAAATGTAACGAAAAAATGCCTTAATTTTATATAATGAAAGTTAAATGTTAGAATAAGGACTTTTGTGGTTTTATTATTTTTTTTTTGTGTTGATGCCAGTAAGAATTACGTTGTAAATTTTGATCATTTCATACAAAGTATAGAAGAAAAAGAGACAGAAATGAAAGCAAGAGGGGTCAAGGGACACAGCCCCTTGCGAGGCCAAAATGACCGAGTTTCGATATATATATATATACATACATATAGTATATGTTAGCGGAACAGTGAAATTCAAATATTTCATACAATGGTTAGGCATTTTATGTAATACCGAATAGTTTTAGATGACATATTAAAACAAAACAAAACAAAACAATATTTTTCCTGATTTAATATGTTATTCGCAAATTTGTAAAATAGCGAATTTATATAATGCATCATAAACGCTTTATGTAACTAAGCTAATAAACGCTGTGTAAAAATAAATAAATTTCTGATATATTACTTAATAATTTAGTGTAATATTAAAAGAGATCGGTAAACTTCTAAAAAAGTAATTAAAATCATGTTCGAGTTACTGCTTATTAATATGGAACTAATCCTGTATTTTATTGTACAATATTATTTTTAAAAAAAATAGAATGGTACAAAAAATCATTTGTGTTCTCCTTGCGAACTGTAAAAAAGAAACAAAATGAACACTTTTGACACAGCTTTTTACATAAATCTAAAAAACTCTAAATCCTTCGAAGAAAAAAAAGTAAATATACCGATTAGCAGGAACAAAAGTAAGTACTAGATTATTTTAAGATAAAATAGATTACGCGATAATGGCACGTAAATGTATATTTTCAGTTGTTA
Organism: Icerya purchasi; assembly: GCA_039619475.1. NCBI lineage: Eukaryota > Metazoa > Arthropoda > Insecta > Hemiptera > Monophlebidae > Icerya > Icerya purchasi. The sequence continues at coordinate 289,110,407 of CM077115.1, read as the reverse complement.
TATAAAATGAATAAGATATAAACCGGAACAAGAGCTCGATGAAACAAAAACGTTGTAATTCAGTAGAAGTATAGGTGTATTAAAACAGTTTAAGATAAAACGATTCGTTTGAAAGAAATAATAAAGATTAATCAAATCGGCGGATGTAAAAACAGGATATTTCACATTTTTTTTATAGAATGATTTTATTGGCCGAAAGGTACTATTAAAATACCAAGCCTCTCGCACTGAGCACAAAGGTGATTTTATGAACTAATCTAAATAATTCTTTTATTTTTTTTGGCTTTGACGGTTGAGAGTTGTTTACTTGCAATTTTCGGTCCGTTTTGTTTTCAAAAGTATGGTGTGATAAGTTCCGATTCTTCTGATGATAGTGCTTTTGACGGACAAGTCGGAAAGAGAAAAAGCAATCGCGGAGGAGAACTGTACCAAATAAATGATGCAAAGAAAGCAAAGATTAAAGAAACGAACTACATAAATCGTGCTAGTAAGCAAATAAATCGAGTGCGTTCATTCTTATTACGAAATTTAAATAATTCGAAATCTTACTAACCTTCGACAAATTGACTTAAAGGTTAATAACATTTTTTTCGAAAACCGACACTTCTTTTTGTAAACAAATTATCTGGATGACATGTAATTTGTCTGGTTTTATAATGTTACAAAACATGTTCTTTCTGTTTTAAATCTCTACTGTTTTTTAAATATAAGCAAAAAATTGCGTCGAAAGTGTTTCTTACTACCTTCTCACAATTTACAAGAAAAATATAAAAGATTTCGAGTCGTGGTTGCCTACTATTTATCAGTTTTTTTATAGTTCAACTTTCTTCCGGTTGAGACGTGGTTAATCTGTTCGAAAAAATTCAAGTTTCTGTTCCTTTTTTCGAGGCTTCTGCTTTTTACCGATAAACGATTGAAAGAAAGTAGGTTTTGTTTTTTTTTGGGCTCGTCAACCAGGGGGACCTTTACCCAAAAACAGTTAGAAAGGGAAGCAATCAATTTTTGTTTTTTTATTATTTTCTATTTTTCCCTCGGGCGCATCAACCAGGACATTTATCCAACGCAAAGAACACTAGCAGAATGATGAAACGTAGGAATTTGTAGGTTACATCAGGGAGCGATTAGAAATAGAAGAAATGAAGGTAACCAATACTCGAACAACAGAAGAAGATGGAAGAGCAAGAATGTAATGGCCACAGTAAGGAGTCCGGAGGCTAAGGCCAAGCAAATTGGAATAAATGCAGTCCAAGGAAATACAAGAGCATTCGAATAGAACGTGATTTGCATCACAGGTCAAATTTAAGATAGGAGGATGGAAACAAGGCAGCCTGAACAATATTAAAACGAAAGAAGGAGGCAGGAAGCAGATTGTGATTAAAGCAAAGACGAATTAGGGAGGAAATAACAGAACGACTGATGCAGGGAAAATTATTAAACTAAGATAGAAGGCAACCAGTTATCGTTCTAAATGTTTTCTCCATAGAGCCGAAAAAGAATATAAATATTTAATTCTATACCGGAGTTTTTAAAATTTATGAGCCACGGCTAGATTCGGTTATAAACATATTTCGACAACTTTTCTTTTTTATTTTTAAAATAAGTTGTGGGTCTCACTGGGCAAATATGTCCGTTGTGTGAGTGCCCAACACTCTTATTAGCGTTTATTTAAGATAGGAACAGAATAAAAAATTACAACTCAACTTATTCTATAAATCACAAAAATTATTTAAAACATTAGTTAATAGTATGATAGCTTAATATTTTAAATCGATAACGTGATCTTCTGTGGGATATTAAGATAGACACGATAAAAACAAGGTTAATGTCCGTAAATAAATAAAAATAAAGGGTAGTGGGCTATACTCGATCTTCAATCTTTGCACCATTCCTTCAGCCATTTTTGAACCTCCTTTTTCCACACTCCAATTTTTTTTCCCCTCTAGTATATGATTAGGGATCGTACTTATTTAAATTAATTAAAACCAAGTCATCAGTGTTATCAATTCGTAGATTTACGGCTAATATCATCGGAAATCGGGTTTCTTTGTATGTGTTTTGACTCTTTTTTTTTTCTTCTTTTACCGAATTAAAAAAAAAACTAATAATCGGCTAAATTTTATTGCTTATGAAATGGATTACAGAAAAGTAAAAAAAATTAAATACAAATAAAATTTTGCGAGGATACTAAAAAGATTAAAATAAAAACGGATGATTAACGTAGTAAAAGTGTATGTTAAGAAGTGTCCGAGTACATATTGATAACACGGACGACTAGCTGGCAGGGAAGGAGAAAATGGTAAAAGACAAAACGTGAGGGGGAAGATTAGAATTTTCTCGTCAAAACGTAGTAGATAGGAGCAACTTATTCAACCTCTGTCGCAGCTCCTCTAGAGCGACCAAGATATGAATGTGCAAGCTTTACGGCTACCGATGGCGTATGTTGCGGTTATTAGTGTGTAGAGTAATTCTGCTACTAAACTGTTACAAGCTGCTTCATTGTGTTCCAACCTTGTTTCATTCTGTTGAAATCGTTTCAGCTTGTTTAAATTGGTGAAACTTCGCAACACAATTAAAAAAAACAAGCTATATCCTATACTTTTTAAGGACAATAAAAATTATGTTTTGATTAAAATATATCTAAATTATTAGTTTTTTTAGAGTATTTTTTAAAGCGTCATATTTTTATTTACAAAAAATTATTAAAATTTCTTATTTTCACCAAAATATAGCCTTTTCTAAAACTCGTGTATTTTATGAGTTTTTTCATATCGCTAAATTTCCTCGTGGTAATTTGAAATAAAATACAACAGCTATCAAATTTAAATGCATAAATGATATATATTAGAAATGTGTTCCTCCGGCATGGATGATCAGGTAAAAATTAATAATATAAATAAAACTGCACAAAGTGCGTTTTTTTTGGGGGGGGGGAGTCGGCAACCAAGGACCATTACCCAGAAACAAAAGGTAAGGAAAGAAGTCAGTTATATTTTGATTCGATCAGAAATTTTATCTAAAAAGGAACATATAGCAGGAATAATTAGTGGGGAAGGAAAGGACAGGACATAGGAAGCACAATAAGGAGTAGGAAGTCCAAGCTTCAGCAAATAAGAATACAAAGCAGAACGCTCCATACAAAAAGATAAACACTGTGGAAGAACACATGATCGGCGTCGCAAATAACTGTATCATCCGAATGATGGAGAGGACAGTGTGGAGAAGAAATCAAGGAAAAACAAAATCTGGAGGAAGGCAGCAAAGAATGGCCAAAGCGCATACGAACAATGGAAACCACATCAGAACGCCGAAGGGAGGGATGCAAAAGAAACCATAAATATGCAGGAAGAGAGTAGGCTGAACTGACAGATGAAATGAATAATTATTAGAAAAGGAGGAAGAGTAAATATCCGATATGCCATGATCTGATATGGAAGCGTTTACAAATTGATAGGAGGTTATCGTATGGATTTGTTTTAAAGATAAAGACGAGAGGAAGCAGCAGCAGCCCGAGCTAAGGAATCAGCCGCTTCATTACCTACCCACAACAAATCAATATTGATCGAATGGAGATAGGAAAGATTGTGAATGAGTGAACGTATACGGAGGATAACAAAGTCACACGAATGATCAGGAAGAAGAGAGGATATGGCCTCAAGGGCGCTCAAAAATGTTTTACGGAATGAGGGGGCGTGTTAGAAGTATTTTATAATCGAAAGAGGGAGTTTTGTAGAACATTTTTAGAATCCAAGACTATGAGGATTTTACGAGAAACTAAATAGAAACTGACGGATATTTTAATTCTGCATAATATAGTCACGTGCTTAATGGAGAGTTATTCTTTGCAGTATGTGGTCATGGCTTTTAATTATGCGCCTTATTCTTAGCCGATTGATCGTTAGGCTATTAGTCGGCGGTCACCATGGTTCGATTATCGGCTTTACTTTGCGTAAGAACGTAGTCTTGGACATTCATTCTTTACTCCACTGCTCACTTATTCTTTCTCGTAGAAACGTATCGAACGTTATTTGAGATTTATACGGCATGATAACATAGCAGACCAAACTTCTAGATTCGCATGCTCATTCCCTGGGATCTAAGTATGGACCCACAGAAACTCAATCCGGTAGTCCTTCTGGTCTAGCAATAGCAGAGTCCCTTGAATTTTTTGCGCTATTGATTCTTCTGCGTTATTATTTTGTAGACTTTCTATGGTGGTCATGGAATGTGTAATAACCAGTATCTTTTTCCGTTGAGTTTTAAAACTGTGGTACTACTGCAGACAGGGCAGAATTGCAAACATTTTTGCATCCAGTGTTGAACAAGCATCATTTAAATGCTCCTCTCATAGTACACCATCAATTTCGTAAGCGCACGCTGCTGGTGACAATTTATCTGTACACGCTTTAGATTCGTCTATATACGCCTTTGTGAAATCGTCATATCTGTTAATCACCTCAATTGCCCTCTGTTTAAGATCTTCTGCAGGTGAAATAATTAAAAATTTTTAAAGGAATATTTCATTTTTAAATTTTTATATTAAAAAGAGAGTTATTATTAATTAGCGATTTTGTAATTTAATATATTAGATTTATATTTGTTTATGCAATAATTTTCAACTATGTTCATAAAGTATTTCCTTTATTATATCACTCATTAAATACAATAACGTCATAACTCAAAAAATAGCGAATTTGAGTTATGTGTACAGTTGAAATGCATTTTATGAGTAGAATTAGAGGTTAGAACGCCATATTTTTAAATAAGAAACTCGAAAAATTTGGAAAGGGTACACCGTTCAAATTATAGTAGATGTAAATGTTAATTTGCGTTTTCTGCGAAATAGCGTTTTTTGAGTTATGGTGTTATTGTATTTAATGAGCGATATGTAGCTAAGACTGTTACACGCTATTTCTAGTGAACCTGATTTATGTTTACTTTTTATTAAATGATTTAATATGCTCGTGGTATCTACATTTTATTTTTCTATCTGTCTGATCAATGCATGGTTTTCCGCAATTAAAACAACGAAATAGTAAAAACTTAACCTATGGTGAACATTTAATAAAAAATAAACATAAACCAAGTGCTCGCTAGAAATAACTGTAACAGTCTTAGCTACATACAATAACGAGAAAATACTCTATCAACATAGCTGAAAATTATTACTTAAACAATTATAAATCTAATATATTAAATTACAAAATCGATTAATTAATAATAACCCTCTTATTGGTATAAAAATTTAAAAATGAAATATTCCTTTAATAGTTTTTAAGTGTTTCACATTTATTCGTCTATTGTTTTCCTGCTTATTTTATATCGTTTGTATCGTTTTCTTAACGAGTTCATTAAAATACGTCTCATCTTGTAAACAATCTAACCCCGCCTTTGATACATGTAAATATTTCCCCACCTTTGATATTTATATACAACTTTTCGTCGATATTAAGATCCGTTATTTATCTTGCAAACAATCTACCACCCTTGATTGTATGTAAATAACTTCCCGCATATATTTTTTGATATTTATACCGCTTTCAAATTGTTAATTTGAATAACATAAGTACTTTCCTTACCGACTTTGGTATGTTTTTAGAGTTTTGTTCTGATTACATAATTTGGTGAGATTTTATTTGTATTATTAATTTTTAGGCTGATCATCTATGGAAACGTTTCTAAATAGTATATACCGTTGATATATTTATATTTTTTTTACTTTTTTATTGGGCCTATCAGCTACAGACGATTACCCATCAAGAAGGAAGAACGTAGGACAAAATGAGATATATTTATATTTATTTGGTACATTTGTATTTTGTTCTAAATTACTTATATTTTTATTAAACAGTATGTTAAATGAGAGTTTTTATTATAAAATTTTCCTTACTTATTTTTGCCATATTGCGCACTGCAATTATGGTCCGTCAAAAGTAGAGGGAATTTTTGTAATATTCTAAGTTTCATACTAACTGAAAAAGTTTTGTGCGGGAAAGAAAAGTTGCTGGAACGTTTTTGTCAGCAGCAGTGAACATTTCTGCCAGAAAATTCGGAACATCTAATAATAATACAAAAGCATAAAAAAGTACCAATCAGACAATATCGAAGAATACAGAGCATTTGACATTACAGACTGACTGCAGTCAACCTAGAGTGTTTTAGCTTTTGTTAATAAATAATGATAAGCCACATATAAGTGGCCGATGTGAATATGACATGTATGTTGTTTAACTTTTTATAATCAACATTCTTGACTGAAAAAAGAGTAAACAAAGAAAACAAAACAAAAAAACAGTAGAGATGTAATCTGACACTTCCGCTATTAACGTTCATCAAAATTAGACTTGTCGCTGAATATACTTGGGGTACAGGTAATTTAGAACAGTTTATTGTACGTGGGATTTTTTTTTTTTTTTGCATCAGTACAAAACTAGTTACTGTTAAATTTAACAGACCATCACTATTTGCCAATTTTGAAGATGTTCCCGCCCTGAATAGGCTCTGCAGATATCGTTGAAATTGTGTGTAGCGGTACACATATTGGAAGTTAAAGTCTGCAAAAGTTCTTAAACAGGGTACGGACATGTCTAATTGTAAAACAACGGAAAGAAGTGTCCGTAAAACGCGTATAAAACAAAGAAAGAAAAGTATCAAACTGAAATCAGAAGGAAATATTAGTTGCCGAGGATGTACACTTTATAGTGTGAACTCGACTTTTGCCAAGTCGACGCTCCGCGTGAAATACAGGAAACTTCCAAATGCGCCTTTGAGCCGGTCCGGAAAATGTACACATTCTTGCGTGCCATCGTCGTTTAAAAAATGGAAAAAGCTACAGTATATAAAGAGTGCGCCGCTAAGTAGAAGAACAAAGGCCAGTGGCCCGATGTTAATAATGTGGAGGGACGGAGCGGGGTGCGGTTTTTGTTGTTTTTAAACTTGCGCAAAGACGAGCCTGAAAAGTTTTCAACTGGAACGTGTGTGTATACTGGAGCATCATGTAAACCGGATCAGTGGTAAAATCGTGTCTGTGGCGCGCCTAATGCGCCAGGAAGGAGAGCCGAAGAGCGGGAGCGAGGTTACATTAAGGAAAGTGAGATATAAAACAGACAGACCAAAAGAGAGCTTGCAAGCATCATCAAAAGTTTAATGGATTTATTCGGCTGCGAAAGCTACAGCGAAATAGCTTTTCATAAACAAATAACAGAACAGCACTGGCGATAATAATAATAGTAATTGCCAGACAATTTTCCATATCGTTCGGCGTTCGTTTCACTGTTGCGGCGACCGGTATAGTGCGCTGTCTGAGTTCCACATCTTTGTCGCTCCATGTTTATTGAAGAAATACACGTGCCTACGAGGCCGCTGCGTAGCGAACAAGCCATGGATAAGCTGAGAGACCGAATGCGAATATCGAACGTATAATAAAAGTTCGCAACCAGTGAGATGGATAAAAAGATCAGCCAGTTAAGAAGCTGAAATGCAGTTACTGCATTTTACAGAACGTAGTCAGTCATCGTCGTCGTCCGCTTTAAGTGGCAAATTTACAGTTTAAAAGAGCACAGTAAATAAGCGTAAATTAATTTTTGCCCTAGCTGCACCGATCTCGACCGTTTGTTTAATTTCATCATCGGATAAAGCGGAGAAATTTTGAAAATGTTTCTGATAATTACTATGCACATAAAATAAACACACTCACTGCCACTTTTTTTTTCTTTCTTTCCCGTCTTTATTATTATTATTCCTTTAATTCGATCCGTTTAATGGACGTTTCTCTGTCGCCATTCTAAATGAGAATGATGGCTGATTCTTAAGTTAAATCGAATTAAGGAAACAAACATTGAAATCATGCGAGTACGTTTTGGAGCTTAGAGAACTTATATAAATCGTAAGTAAGCTTCGGTGTCGCGAACTGTAAAGTGGTCACGCACAAAGCTTAGAGCACACTCGCCCAGGAATGTAATTAATAAATAAGAATCTTGATTCCGCGTAGTGACGGTTTCGTATAAGTTCCTAAAGGAGTACGAAAAACACGAAAAACAGAAAATATAAATTGATCGATTTATGAAAATCGACATGTTTTGGAGTCGCTTGAATCGTGGATATATGAATGAAATTGAAACGTTAAAATTGTACCCGATAGACAAATTACAAAATCAGTTAAAAGCAATGATTCGCGTTGTATCGATGTAGTTGATAAAAGTTAATTATTGGTTTCGAAGTAATGGATTATTATCTAAGACTCGATTGTTGTTAACTAAATCATTCTTAAATTTGTATTAATATAATATGCTTCTGCATGGTGTGTTTAGCAGTTGTTTTTTTTTTTACAAATTCCAAATCAGTATCGGTATTAAAATTTAATTCATAATTATACGTTTTGCCACTGATGACTATGCATTCGAAACTCTTTGTCAGCCGGCACCGCGGGCGCTGCTGTTGCAGTGTGGCCATAGTGTTAGGTGTAACTTCTATTCATTTCCTTTTGACCGGATGGTTGGCGCTGTCTTCGCAGTCGTCGCCATAATTATTATTCAATTTTTCATAATTAAGAATTATAAACTTCATTTTATAGCAGTGGAGAAAGTCATTGAACTTTCGGATAACTCTTCACTGCACGCTAAGCGCTGTGGTCTATGTAGCTTTGGTGCTTGATGGCTCTAAATATTTATTAAACATTCCGTGTTTCTTCTTCCTTAATTACTTGTAGTCTGATACCTTTGTGCGTTGGTATTGTGGGAACTGTAATTGCAGATGTGGCCATGATATGGGACAGCTAACTCCTTTTTACATTTGGCAATGTCATTCCTTCTCTTTTCAGGATGCATATGTTTGGCATTTATCGACGTTGATTTTCATTGTTTCTCCATCCTTGGTATAGCGTTCTTTGTCAGATTCCATTCCTTGTAACTCCTAATTACTTCTTTTTACACGTGTTGACGGGTAATCGTCTATTATTGTCAAGCCCAGGGGAAAACTCAAACAAGAAGACGAAAAAAAAAAGCATTCGAATGTGGCAACACGCTTATCATCATAACGTGTATAGAAAGAATTACGCATCGATGTATATTTCGTTACATCTGCTAAGCTTAGATTTATGATATGTTTGTTTATTATTGTTAATAAATTAAACATTTATATTAAATTACTTTGTACAATATTGTTATTGTTTTTCAAATATCTGTTATTTAATTATCGTAAATTTGGTCGAAATTTGCGTATTTTTATCGGAGAGTTACTCTTTGTTGTTCATTTTAATGATTGTTAAGCTTCCCCACGCTTAGGTTGTTGGAGATTCGGTCCAGAACACTGACGAACTACGACGGCAATTATAAATCTCTTAATACCTTCTTAATTGCTTTATCCAAATTTATTTCTCACAGATAATACCTGGACACTATTGACGGCAGTGATTGCCAGATTGGCTAACTAGTTCTTTTTCTTTCGAACGGAGATTTTTCCCTTTCTTTCATCAGCACTTGGACCATCTCGACGCCCCCTTCCAAAAAACAAAAAAAAAAATAAATACAAAAACAAACATATAGCAGAATTCAGGATTATTAGGATACGGGAAATTTTCATCTTTCAAACCTGCTTCTATTAATTCGTTTTCTAATTAACAATATCCTGCGGTCGTATGACTATTATTTTTCAGTTGAAGATGTACTTACGTCACTAGTCCGGAAAATAAATCCACTTTTTACGAACCGCTTTACTTTAATTACTTGAAGTGGGCCATCAAAAAGTCAACATTTTAGAAGTTGGTTGTCAACAGGGGTGTTATTATTACACAGACAAAAGAAAAAACAAAGAAACTCGAAGCCAATTGTAGGGCCAACGTAGAAATACTTTTTCGAGCTTTGCGGGACAAAAGATTATCCCGGTTCTGTCGTTATTAAAAAAATTCTTTCCTTCTGTCGGTTTAAAGGGAAAACAGTGATAATGCGCAGTTAGCCAAGAGCAAGACGGAAAACCGAACGCATTAAAAAGTTACTAAGGTTGCAACAAATTGAAACAAAAAGATCCCTTAGTTGTAATCTATTGTCCTTAAGTAAGAAATTGCACTGTAAATTTTAGTCGGATACGTACCTTTCTTCTTTTACCAATGATAGTTTCTTCTACCTCTCAATTCAACCTAACCTTCCTACTAATTCTTGGTTCTCAGAATGCCCTTTTTTTCCACGTTCTGTTATTGTCCCTATTATTCGCTTATGCTTCAATCACACTCTATTGCCCGCTTCCCGTTTTCGTTTCTCTTTGGTTTCCTCTCCTTATTTTCCCCTACATCCTAATGAAGCAGTTGTTTGTGATGCTAATCACATTTTCTTTGAGTGCTCTGCTCTTTCTTCAGAACGCTCTTCCCTTTATTTACTCCTTTTAAAGTCAAGGCTTCCTGCTCCCTACTGTGCTTCCTATATCTTATCCATTCCCTCTCAGTATCTGTTGTTCCTGCCATTGGTTCCTTTATTTCGGCCATTTCCGATCGAATTAAGTTTTAATTAGTTAACTCTTCTCCCCACTGTTTCTGGGTGAGGTCCCTGGTTGACGAGCCAAAAAAAAAAACACAAAACAAATTGAGACGTTGAAAAAATAAAAAGAGGGTTAATCGAGAGCAATGAAAAATATTTCGTAAAATTTGAAGAGTTTAATCGGAGTGATTTTAGAGAATTAAGTAAGGAATGCATCTTATTTCCTGCGAACGACGGTGAGAAAATGGAGAAAACAGAAAACGGTTAGGCTGATGTGGAAGCGAGAAGATGGTAAAAGGGACACTGTGGATGAAAGAGAAAAAGATAGAACGATTCATTTAAATTCGAAAAGGCAAAAACGGATAACGTTGAAAATCCTGGAAGATAAGGTCGTTGCTGATTTTCAAATGTAAAACAAGTAGAAAAGAATGCAAACGTAGCAAGAGCGAATGATCAGCAGATTTAAATTAGCGAGCCAAAAAATTAAAGTAAAAGAATACCGATGTGGAAGGAGCGAAAGATTAGATGCGATTCCACTGTGTACCATAATGAAAATAGCGTTGGAACAGCGGTTTTAGGATAATCCTGAATAAATGGATTTTAGGAAAGAGTTTTAACCGGACAAACGGTGTTTCTGTTAAGAGAAAAATTGGGAAGAAATAGTCAAAAATGGAGCCTAGTATTGTGCCAATTTCAAAGAGAACCCGCTTAGAAACCCTGCAAGAGGGCTAAATGTCGTTGAGCGATATAATATAATCATTACCAGCAGTGATCATATCTGTTTCTATTCCTATTCTAAACTAACTGAAATGGGAAAATAGATTACCAAAGTATTTCGGTATTAAAATCTTGTAAAATTTCCGTTATGACATGCTAAGCGCTAGATGATGCGTTATTTCTGGTCTCGACTTTCAATTGACAGATTTAGAGATAAGCGAATCAATGTAAAAAACAAAATTTTTATCGTGGGTATTCAAAAAGAACGTTTTGCCTTAATATTCAAAGAAGCCAAAACACAGGTGTACAGCTTTTATATTAAAAATAAATATACATTTTAATATAGAAATAGGTAAGGAATTAAACAATGGAACGTGCTCTTGTTTATCGTAAAAGTCGATCAATAGAAGCCGATGTGGTTTTCAATAAATATGTAACTAATTAGTGCGCAAAAGTCGCATTTTAAAGGTTAAATTATAAAAAATGGCATGTAAAAGCATTCGCTAAGCGGTATGCAGACAAAGTAAAATTTTAAGAAGTGCTCTAAAATCAGCTTTATAGTGTGTGTGTAAGAGGAAACGCTTTTTCTAATTGCAGAAGGAAATTATATGTAGTTGTGATGTAATTTTAATATGGAGATGGCGTTTTTTTTTTGTTGAAAGAAAAATTAATTCTGTTGTCAGAAAATGATAACAAATGCGAATGCAGTCGGCGCTACAGTCAATATTGATTATCTGGGCTTTATGTGCGGATCATAAAAGTGTTTTGTTAGTCTTATAGCTTCTTTGACACTGCAATCTGTTGCCTCCATTTTATCAATTTCTCGCGTACCTTGTTGTTATACGTGTTCTCTCATAAAAGTTATATTAATCCGGCAGCATGGTTTAGATCCGCAATATCTTTTTCGTTATCGTTCCTTAGGGTCATACGTGGTACGAAAGAAACTTTTTAAAATTTTCTTTTCGGAAATTTGTATTTGTTAGTGAGTCTATTATGACAGTAAGAACTATTTGATATGTAACATATCCTTAATTAAGCTGTCTGACTCACTATAAATCGAGTTGATATTTGTTGGAATTTACATGGTTAAGTGTATCTGATGGCAATGAACGGAGATACATATTTCGGTGACTATCTCTAGCGATATCGATGATATTACATTATTACTCACTTGGACTCTTTCACCTTTATGTAGCAGAAGAACATTGAGTGGACTTTTTGAAATTGTCAAGAGCTCCATTATATAACGGAGAACAAAAAAAAGTAAAACACTATCCTGCAATCCGGCTGCTAAATTAAATGTAGTAAAAACAAAAGTAATAATAAAAAAAATGAAATGTTTAGTAAAAGAATTGTACTCAAAAAAATTTCGATGTTAAGTTATGTACACTAGAAAATCCTACTTCAACGAAAGTATAAACAAACATTTCTAACTACAGCTAACATAGTTAATATGAATTTCTACGCTCTTCATAATCTCTATGGATTTTCCCGTTTTGATTTATTTTTTCTAAAGTGCTGTTTTTGAGCCAACGTCCTTCCGTAGACGTACTCTTAAAAAATATATTAACACTCGTAAAAATCCCTTAATAGACTAAAACAAATACCGAATAAAAATGCTCTCCTAATAGCAGCAGTTCTTTAGCGTGATTTATTTTATCCTTTTACTTCGTAGTATATTTTTTTTCTACCAATCCTCTTAGTTGTTCTTGTTCTATAAGCTTTTTACGTATATATCAGAACAAATATAGCCCTTATCCTATTTTATCAATCTCCTCTATGTTGCTGGGTCAGTGCTCTCGATTAACAAAAATGTCATTCTTCTGGTCGTTTCGTTCTACAGCCCACTCTTTTTTTTTTTTTTTTTTTTTTTGGGCACGTCAACAGTGGAACTTACCCACGCAAGATGATGATTATGTTTTCTTCAAGTATTCCTCTATTACTTGCGTATGTGTTTTTCTATAACTAATTTTGAGAATTTGATTTTTCGAAACTTACAATATTTAGCTGCTTTTGATATTCTTTCCGTTCATTCGGTAATTAACAGTTCTTTGCTGTCATTATTCGGAAAATAATTTTAATTTATCTGTTCTGTTTGGACAGCTGATTACCGTCAGATTTTTTTTTTTTTCTTGTGCCAAACAGTTTTTAAAGATGCAGCTATTGCAACCGTAAAATTACTTCTGAACAAGTAATATTTATAACCAAGGTTAAATTAATACGGTAGTCTACTGATTATTTTGCAATATTTAAATATGCATATATGTACGCAACAAATATGTTACAGTACTACTAGGCGGTTCGGTTAAAACACTTAAGGCGTCTTAAGTCTTGATTGGCGAGCAAAAAGTTTAATGGCTTCGCATTTGAGTAAATATATGGAGGCTTTCATTGTGGCTATGAGTAAGTCTTACCCATTTGACTGGATTCATTGCGATCGAACCATCGATTGTTGGTTATCAGATGAACTTGGATTGTTTGAATGATTTTTCTGCTTTATACTTTCGTTCGTCCCCATTAATCTGCATCCCACACGTCCAGATCAGTCTTATGATAGATTGATAGATGAGTCGCTCGATTGCCAGCTTCATTTTAGAATGTCGTTTGTGGTTATGGGGAGGGTTTTGATGATCAAACGATTAAAAAAAAACTGGAAGTTATTATGCGAAAAGTTTCATTCATCGCTCTATGTTAAGCGGACATTGATGAACGAATCATTAAATATAGTTACACGACAAAAGCGAAAGCGAGTATATTGTGAAGGCGGCTAGTACGGTTCGATAAAAGGATGTGAGTATTTCCCCGGATGTCTGGAAGCTACGAGCGAACGAAAAGTAAAATCGGTATATGGATCAAACAACACCTTCTAAGAAAAACAAGCAAATAAGCGGAAAATATTGTAACAAACTTCACCCTTAAGCTGAAATGATCATTGTAAGTACAATGATGTAAATGAACATTAAAAAAATAATCCTTTCTTGGTGAATATTAATGTAAAAAATTAAAAACACTTTATTAGTTGCTGGAAAGTTTCATGAGTTGTTGAACTGCTTAACGAAATGTTTCGGAACAAGTTTTGATATTCGTTGCTCAAACCTGTACGTTATAGTCTAGGTAAGTGGTAACGATAACACCTATCGGTTATGCCAGAGTCGGACCGCTGGCAGAGTTGATCAACGTGACATGATCGATTTCGAAATTCTGTTGGGGCTCTTTTAACTTATTTTGAGTTTAAAGTTGGTTAAGATACGGTGACAGTAGCTGTTATGAACCAATAACGAGCGGGCATGCTAATTAACATAATCACTAACTGGACTTCCCAGCAATAAGCTGCCTGCTAAGAAGTGTCCCGGCATTAGTGGTTATGACACGGATTTAGTCATCTAACACACAATTGGCCGTGAATTTAAAATTTTCTAAGATTTAATTAACTTCATCGACATTTGATATTTGAATACCACAATAGCTGTAAATAGACAAGTCTTCCCGGACTCAGCAGTCTTTCATAGTTACTTAGTAAGGGCTATGTGAGGCGACAAATTTTCATCTGATTGATTAAGAATTTGCGAAGTTAACGATTGTGGATTGTTTCAAGAAGTTGCTCGTTGCAGCGCAATTTGTTGCGTTGTCTCAATAGATCATTTGGGTTTATTATCGACGATTTTCAACTACCCTGGGGAACGATTCGGTAGTTACATCAATCAGGCGTTTAAAATATGGACTATTCAAGTCAAGAAGTAAACATAGAAAGCAATATAAATTTTGTTGTGTTTGATGGGTCGATGGTTGCAGCACTTAATCGAAGAGAAACCGGATATGTCGATACCAGTAGTCATAAAAGAAAACAAAAAAAAAAAGCGTTCATTCAACCGGAAGGTCGGCCATAAATTGTTAGACTATAGTAACGTTAACACAAGTGTAAGCATTTTCAAATGATTTTCTTCTTCAAAGTGATCAATTCGCTCATGATCTAAAATTTAGTGCAGTAGATAGAATACTTGCGTTCTGAGAGAATAGCCAATTAGGAGCCAGTATTTAATTAAATGACCATGACCTCTTCTAACCAGTCAATCAGAAGCTAATATTTATTCACACGATCACGCCCTGTTTTATACAACTAATCGAGAGTCAATATTTACTCCGACAATCATGTTCCTTTTACATTTGACCCTCCACTAGGATTTCAGTACCATGCAGCCATGTTCTGCGCCCGCCATGCTTCAAAGCAACCATTTTTGCTCACTGCAAACACCTTCACAAGAGTGATCTTATCCAGTAATAGCACTCGACAAAACACGAGATTCGGGGAGGCTTTAACCAACCAATTATGATTTTACTAACCTGTACTAAGTTTCTTTATTGTCCGTGTGTTTGCTTGTTTGTTGATAACGCATTTATCAAATCAATGTAATAATTTGCAAACCTGTACTAATTTGGTTATGTTTGTGTATACTTTGAGAATATGTTTTACTATCGACTGGCCATCTTTAATACTTTTCTAACCTCTACCAAAACCTCTGTTTTTGTGTGTGTATGCTTTGAAGATATGCTTTATTATACCTATAATTAGTCAATGCTAATATAACTTGCTAAACTAATATTACTATACTTCCTATGTCTGTCTAAATGAAAATGTTTCTAAGAATGAATTTGACATGCAATCTAATCTAAATTGGACTAACCTTTGTTAATAACATTTGTTTGTATCTATAATTTGATGTATATTTCACCTATGTTTGTAGAATCTGTCACATGTTTATCTGATTGAAAGGATGCATTGATTTATATGTAACAAAAAAATAACCACTGAATTAATGTTTTGTGAGGGGGTGTTTCAGCTTAAAATAACCACAGTACTTACATTTATTGAGGTTTGCTCTTGTTGTTATTCATACGTTTCTAGTGAGATACTTTGCACATGAGCAACCAGAATAGATGATTTGGTAAAACTAACTGGCCCACTAATCTGTATTATTTCGTCTCACTTACAACAAAGAATGCACTCATGTACACTGTTTTACAAGATTTTTGCGTTTCTAACATGTATCGAGTCTACCATTTAATCATGCACGTCTCTATGAATTTTTCAATGTATGAAGAGCCAAAACCTTCCAACACACTAACATGTGTGGAGATAGCTCTATGTAATCATGCAATGTACATATTCTTATCTAATATACACGCTCTTAGTTTGAATAAAATAACATCAAATTTTTTATGAAACTCATTATTGTCATGAGCCTACTATTGAGTAACGTAGATAAAATTCTGATTTTGCGTTTGCAATACTGGTTTTACTATGCTGTGGGAAATTAAAAACATGGATACAATTTTATATTGTTATCTTATTTCTTTTAGATCAGCACACGGCATTAAAAAAAAAAAAAAAGAGTAATATTCGAACTGGGTAAAGTAACGTAGTTGATTAAATAGTTCGAACGATTATGAAGATGGAGTCTAATTCTAATGTCACACCGACACAATTATAATAATAACATAAATAAACAGAGGCTAGACGTACTGCCCGACTAATGTGATTTTGCCAAAATTGCGTAAGTGATAAGAATGATGTGTCGGTGCGACTGATCCGGCAGTACCGACAGCTGATCGACTAGCGGGGTTTTAGCGACTCTTTCGGTTCATCAGTTATTAAATCCGTTTTAGTATCAGTTTCCGTTTTCTGAGTTACCGTTGTCGAAGCGATCGCGTGATTGGTGGACTCGCATCAACTTTCAAATTAAATTTATTGTCGGTTGTCATAGTTATTATTACGAGTGGAAGAATTTTTTGTGTATATTTATTACTTTTTTTTGTTTGTCATCGGTTAATGTTCCGATAATTTGTTTACAGTTTCAAATTTCTTCTAGTCACCGAGGAAATTAAGTTCTGTAGATTTATGAAAATACATATACATTTTATTTCGTTAATAATCGGATCTCATTTGTGTCAATTACGCGAGCCTCCGGGCAGGGCTGATAACTGGAGAAGACATGGCGGTCTGAGCCGCCGTGAGAGATTTTAGCTTGGATGGTTTGTCCGTCCTTTTTCAACTCGTTAAAGTCGTGATTCTGAAAAGTGTGGAGAAGTCGTATTGACAAGCTACAAAGTTTGAGCACACGATATTATGCATGGAGTTTTCATAAGCTAATGTGCCTATATTATTACTACATATGTATTATTCTTTTATTATCGTTACCACCTAATACTACTTTATTCTGTTCTGGAGTACGAGGTATATGTTTATGACTCTGAATATTGTAATACGTCTTGTAATTATCACACAATTTAGTACACACACCACTCACGCAGTTTTAGTAAGTTATAAAACTAAGTTTATTTTTAATTTTTTTTTTCTTTTTAATAATTTGCGGGTCCCACAATGCACTAGCCCGTCTGAGGGTTCTCAACATAATTATATCATTTATTTGTACAATATAACATCAACTTAACTTAAGTACTACTTTCTGTTACAGCATAAAAAGTGTTAACTTATACATTAATATACTACAAAATCCACACTCTCATTATTTATCATTTATATTACAATTATACCATCGTCTAAAATAATATTTCCTATTACAATACCTTAATATGATAACACTTATATATTACAATAATACAATATAACTTTTATACAACTACCACTCTCTCATTAGCAGATTAAAACTGGAGATAGTAACGAGTCTCATGTCAACGTAGTGTCAATGTTATAAGTGGTTATTAGTAGTA
Source organism: Icerya purchasi (assembly GCA_039619475.1). Classification (NCBI taxonomy): domain Eukaryota; kingdom Metazoa; phylum Arthropoda; class Insecta; order Hemiptera; family Monophlebidae; genus Icerya; species Icerya purchasi. The sequence goes on along the minus strand of CM077115.1, from coordinate 289,092,498 downwards.
TTACGATACTTTTTTTTTTTTTTTTTTTTTTTTTTTGTTACTATTTCTACACCATGCTATCAACCAAATTTTAACCTTGTTTTTCCATCACTCCAGATTTTTTTCATTTCGAATTTCCTTTGGTATGTTCCCCATTAATTTTATTAATACCTCTTCCTCTACATTGTCTATTTTACTGTTAATCCCCCTAGATCGTACATAGCAAGGTTTATCGCAATTTCTAGTCCTGTACGTTCTTGTTATAGTTGGTAACTGCCTATCTTCAAGTTTAGCATACTCAGTAATTTTTTGTAATAATATAAAGCATTTTTGGTGACATTTCGTTATTTTTGTTCCACCAAGTGATGTTAGCTAATGCGTTTTTCTCTCGTTGTGTAAGACCAGTTTTAAACATTTTTTTTTGTTATTTGTTGATTTTCCTCATTTCTGTAATTTTCGCCTCACCCCAAAGTCCGATTCCGTATTTAATTCTGGACATTATTACAGCTTCGAAATATAACCTTAAGCTTTTGTATGTCATACCTTGTTTTAATTTATATAGTGCAAGAATATAGTTTACCTGACTTTTCCCGCAATATTGTTAATGTGGGTTCCCCATGTTAGACATTTATTTAATGTTATCTCAAAATATATTTAAATTCATTCACATTTTCTATCTTTTCACAACCACATATTTCCTTTCTATGTAAACACTTTGTTGTATTGTGTAAAATTAATTTGGGGACGGACGTTCTAAATCGGTTTGGCGTTCTTATATGCATCACTTTTGTCTTCTTAGCATTAATTAATAGTTTTTTGTCATACGCCCATTTACATACATTATTGAGATCTTCTTGTAACATTTTTTCAGCACTTTCAATGCCAGAGTGTTCACTAACTAGTGCGATATCATCTGCATACAGAAGACTGTATTCGTTTACATTTTTATATTTCTCTATTATCATTAAAAAAATGGGCATTCCAATATAAATTGGCTTATTGAATTTAATTGTTGAAGGATTTAAATGTACTGCAGCTAAAAATGGCCTTTCACTGAATATTGTCCCATCTTCAATGTTACTTTTTTCCAACTAAGTTCAAATTTTATTTTATTCGTAATAAGCTGCATATTACTTCTATGTCTTATATTCTCCATCATTTTGTTAAAGACGCTATTATTTATAAGCTTTCAATAGTTCTCAAATTCATTAGTAGCCTGCAATGAAGCACCATACGATAAGATTAGAATTGTTGATATAAAACATCCTGTTGGGTATATAGAACTATTAACAGTAAATTTAATAAACCAATCAATAAAAATAACGGAAGTACCAGATTTACTGAAAATGGGCATAGTTCGGTCAGTTCATAAGAAAGGAAACCGTATTGATTGTTCAAACTGTAGACCAATTATTATCACTTCCGTCATTATAAAAATTAGTTGAACGCTACATTGCCCCAGCAATTTAAGCAAATACTTAGAAAATAGTGAAATATTATGCCGACTACAATTTGGCTTCAAGAGAAATAAATCAACATCAGAGTTGCTTAAAATTTTTATTAGTAATATATATGGAGCTTTGGCCATATGAAATCAATTTTTAGTCATATTTATTATAAACAAAGCGTTTGATACAGTAAACCACGTTAAACTGATAAAAGAACATCCCAACATCAGTACTGCTAACAATCAAAATAAAGGGTTCCCAGATTATTTAAAAAACCGAATATTAGGATAAAAATAAATGATATTTACAGTAACGAAGGAAATGTAGTTTTAAACGTAGGTCAACGTACAATATTAGCACCATTATTATTCCTGATATATACAAATACGTTTCGTAGATGTATCAAACTTTCGGAAGTATTCGCTTTTGCTAATGATATTGCTATGGTGACTGAAAATATTTTTTTTTTTTTTTTTTCCCCCCCCTAAGATTGTATATGAGGGTTTCCATGTGCCGTGTTTAACTACTGGGGCTATTATAGCACATGGAGCCTACTTAAGGGGATTAAACGCGATAGTACAGATCGCTGCTCCGCATGTAAGCTAATACAGCTGCGACCGCGGGCGGAGCATTTGACAGTATCGTAGAAGTAGAGGAAGTGGTGAAGTGCATGGATCGTGGTACTGCAAAAGAGGGACATTCGAGAAGTAGGTGATTGGTGGATGGGGCGCTCGGTTGACTACAAAAGGGGCAGACATTTGGGGGTTCCTGGCTCGTGAATATGTAGCCGTGCGAGAGGGTTGTATGTCCTATTCGGAGACGATTCAGGACAGAAAAATCTCTGCGGGAAACTCCGTCTGTGGGCCACCAAGGCTCCGTGGTTGTTTTTATGCTTCGGAGAAATGTACTTGAAGATCTCCATTCCTGTTGCCATTCTTCTCCAGTTTGCTGCATAAATAAATGAGCCAATGTAGGGGGAAGAGGGGGGTTGTGTGGCATTGGAGAGAACAATGTCGCCTGAGCTGCTCGATTGACACGCTCATTGCCTGGAATCCCAACATGAGCCGGCACCCATAGGAAGGACATTTCGGAGTTTAAATGTGATAACCTGTATAATAGGTAATGTACCTTCCTTACCAAAGGGTTGTTGGATTTAATCCCCGAGATGAGTTGAAGGGAGTTTAGAGAGTCAGTTATGAGTAGGGCCTTTTGGGACTGGGGGTTGCTATCGGTATAGTGTTGGATGCAAAAGACTATCGCGTATATTTCAGCGTCCAGTGCTGTACAGCAATCGTGCAGTCTAACTGACTCTGCTGCCCCTGAGACTTCGACGGAGCATGCCGCCGGTGACTGATAACCTATTGCCTTCGCTCCATCTGTGTAGAGGCATGCATGGTCTGTGTAGCTCGCTATGATATTTGTTGGTATTTGTGCTATGTTTGAGGGGTATTGAGCTTTGTTAAATTTTGTCAGCGATATGTTGATGTTTGTGATTGGCTGACTCCAAGGTGGTGCGGTTGCTGCGAAGTCTGGCAGAGTTCTTGGGATTGAAAAGATTTGGAAACGACCCATAACCGAAAAAAGTTCGGGCACTGGGTCATTCCCAAACCTCATATTAGGAGATATTGTCGGGGTTTTGGTACTACTAAGGAGGGTGCTCATTTCTTTAAAGTTATAGTACTTCCTATAGTAGGGCAGCGGGGGACAACTTGCCAGTGCATACAAACTTATAACCGGAGAAGAGGGATGAGTAGAAAGGATAGACCGGAGGGCAGCAGAATGTATAGGATCTAAGGATCTTAGTACACTTTTAGCGGCTGAGGAGTACACCTGGCACCCGTAATTAATTCGTGAAAGGATAATCGATCTGTAGATTGTAAGAAGTAATTTTAGGTTTATATTGTACTTGTAATTTGATAGATATTTCAGGATAGACAAGGATTTTAGGCACTTGGTTTTGAGCTCAGCTATGTGAGAGCGCCAGGAAAGTTTTTTATCAAATATTAGGCCTAGAAACTTGACTGATGGACGATTTGGGATAGGAAAACAATTTAGACTCAGGAATACGCTGGGAAGTGGGTTTTGGCGTCCCCTGTGGAAATCAACACATATTGTTTTTGTTAAGGAAAAGGTCAGACCGTTATCAGTGGACCACTTTTGTAAATTTTCAATGGATTTTTGGAGGATATTTTGAGCGTTTATAGGATGGTTGGACGATAAGGATATATTCAGGTCATCAACGTAGAGCCGGGACGTTACTGGGGCGGCAAGGCAGTCAGTTATATCATTGATATAATATATGAACAAGGTTGCGCTTAAAGCAGAGCCTTGTGGCACACCATTTTCCAACAGCATCAGTTCAGACGTTGACGAACCAGTCGTAACTTGGATCGTTCTATTGTCTAAGAAGCTGTGTAGGTATTTACCCAATTTTCCGGCGATTCCCGCCGTTCGCAGTTTTAGTAGTAAGCCATGACGCCACAGGCGGTCAAATGCTTTTTCTAAATCGAAAAATACTGCGTAGAGGTGCTGTTGGCGATGAAACGCCGATAAAATCTGCCTTTGCAGGCTAAGTAGCTGGCTGACTGTCGATCTTGCCTCTCGCCCGCCGGCTTGGTTAGGAGATAGAAGACATTTTTGTTCTAGGAAAAACATGAGGCGCCTATTAACCATCTTCTCCAGCGTTTTGGAAATGACACTAAGCAATGAAATAGGACGGTAACTTTCGGGAAGAGTAGGATCTTTATTTTCCTTTAGTATTGGAATGATATTGGCTGATTTCCATTGTGCCGGAATGTTTCCGGAATTCCAGATTTGGTTGAATATATGTAGGAGAAAATGTTTGCCGGAAATTGGGAGATACTTTAGCATGTACGGGGGGATACAGTCGGGGCCAGGGGCAGTGTTGGATGTGTGGTGGTTGAGTTGGAAATTTAATTCTGAGATGGTAAAGTTACTGTTGTATGTTTCGTTGGATTCGGACGGGAAGTGCACTGGCTGTTGCTCTGCTTGGTGTTTCATGCTGCGGAAGGCGGGAGGGTACTTTTCTGACGACGATGCTGCGGCAAAGTAGCTGGCAAAGGCTTTGGCGACGTCCGCTTCATCCGTTATCTGGCTGCCATTGATTCTGAGTTGAACGCGTTTTGGGGCGCTGTTGATTCCGCTGATGGATTTTATTTTGTTCCACATGGTCCTATTTGACGTTGACGAAGAGATCGATGCGATAAACTGTTCCCAGCATTCTTGTTTTTTGCCGCGAATAAGAGCACGGGCAAGAGCTCGGGACTTTTTGAAGGCTATTAAGTCAGGTAGCGACCGAGACGTTTTATACTTTCTGAGTGCTCGTTTGCGCTGTTGGATTGCGGTATGAATCTCTTTGCACCACCATGGTACTTTCTTAGCTCGGGAATTGTGAGAGATGGGTATTGATAAGCAGGCGGTGTGTAGAATGGCATTAAGAAACGTGCTTAAATTGTCTGATAGGGACTCGCTAGGAGCTGGGATTTTGATTCCGGCCTCGTATGCCGCCCAGTCCGCCTTGTGGAACAAAAATCGTGGGGGTCTTGGAATTAGCGGTGATGGATGGTATCCCGCGAACTGTAGGAATACTGGGAAATGATCACTGGAGCAAAGGTCGTCATGGATAAAAGACTTAAGTTTCGGGAGGAGTAATGGGGATACCAGTGCTAAGTCAATAGTCGAGAAGGTGTTATGGGAGAGGTTGAAATGTGTGTGGTCAGGTGGGACCAGGGTACACAAATCGTACTCTATTAATATATTAGTGATGATTGATCCATGTCTGTTGGTTGACGCCGCTCCCCATAGTGGGGAGTGAGCGTTGAAATCTCCAAGTATGACCATTGGGCTTACTATTTGGGATATGGCGTTTTGAAGGTCTACTGAATGTACCATAGTGTTGGGGGGAAGGTAGCAGTTGCAGATCGTTAATGAAAGTCTCGGAGGACCGTGTAAGAATACAGATATCGCTACCATCTGAAGAGGTGTGTCTATTCTGGCTGATACAGCTGAGACCGACGTATGCACTAGGATTGCTACTCCTCCGCTTGCTCGGTTGCCACCAATATTATCGCATCGGAATAGGCTGTAGTCCTTTATTCTTGGTTTGTCTCCAGGCCGCAAGTGCGTCTCCTGCAAGCAGGCTACCGATGGAGAATATGTGGCTAATAGTTGTTCCAGTTCGGCTTGGTGATTGATAAAGCCTCTGCAGTTCCACTGCATAATTGTATTGTTGCTCGCCATGCTGGGTGTTTCTATGTTGTTTCGTGAAGCCAGTGGCTGTTGTTAGTCGGTCTTTAATATTGGGGTTCACATGGGGTTCGTGTCTTAGTGGGTAGAGCTCCCTTCTGACGTATTGCCATCTGTGGATAGGCAGCTCAGACTTTTTAGTATGCGGGTACATTTATTTTTTAAGCTCGAGTTCTTCAGGTGTGGTTTGGTTGCTGCAATTAGGTGAATCAGTCCGTCTTTATCCTGTGTAAAGTTGTGCGCGTAGGTTATATAGTCAGATTTAGAAGTTATGTTTCTCATGAAGGTTTTGTAATTGTCGAAGTTAATGATGAAGTTGGCTTGATCGTTATCAAACATCGGTCTGACCTTCTCAACTGCTTCGTCGATGTTTATGTTTTTTTTTTTGTTTTGGCTTCCGATTAGCTGACTCAGTGATGTGCTGCACGTCTGGCGGTGTTTTGAAATCGGTTTTCTGTTGTGCCTGTTGCTGCAAAAAGTCCTTCTCTTCTGGCTGTGATTTCAAAGTATGTTTCAGCTCTGATTGGATTGGGGAGCTATCTGTTTGTTCCAGTAGTGCAGTATGGCTGATGTCGTCCTCTGGTAACGGAATATTTATTTTCTTTGTTGCAGGCTGAGATGTCGCTGATAGTGTGGGATCGTCGGGCAAAGAGTCTGGTGTTGCTGGGTGGGGGCGTTTCGCATTTGGGATTATTTGGTCGACTTCCATTGCTCTGCCGATGTCTAGGTGTTGCGGGGGGGGGGGGAGTAGGTAGCATGGTTGGTTGGCTAGTGTTTCCTTTTTTATTTGTACAGCTGTGGCATGAGTGGTCGTCTAAGTGGAGGAATATGCGGTGTTCGTGTTCATTGTGGGTTAGTATAAAGGACTTAGGGATGTTGGAACAGTTGGCCTGCTCTATATAGACTTGTCTACGCCAGCTGACAATATGTCCGAATTCGGCGTCGTTTGGGTTGACCCGAAGGATGGCTATAGGGGTGATTAATTTCAAAGAAAACACTGAGGCAAGGTGAGAGACTATGAGCTGGTTCGGGATAGTAGGAGAGACATTTGACATGATTAGTTTATTCGATGGATTTTTTAAACGTCGGGCAGTGATCACTTGCGAGCCTATTTTAATTCTTCCTCCATGTTCGAATAGCTTTTCGACATTGGATTTCGACTTAAAAAATATTGCCACTCGGTCTCTGCTGATTTTCGAGCCTGCTATTATGTTAGATGGTCCGCCAACTAAATCTTTTAATGCCAAGAAGTAATCGCGGTTGCTGCTTGTCGGAACGTACGGGAATATTACGCCCTGTTCCTCTGTTGGGTAATTGAAGTCGGTTAGCGGGGCTATTTTCTTTATAGTTTTTAATTTTTCGGAGGAGGATGCTGGTACACTCGGTGCGGTCGGGCGGGTTGCATCGGAGGGGCTGTTTTGGATTTTGTCATTTACCGCGGTCGTTGCGGAGCTATCAGCGTTAAAATCGGCAGACGGCTGGCTGCGCGAGTTTATCACGAGAGATAAATCAGCTGAACGCTGCGGGTTTGTTTGTGTGGTGAACTGGTTTTTGTCGGAGTTGTTGATAAGACTTGTGTCGTGCGTTGATGTGATCGGTGTGTGTGTGTGTGACTTACCTGTTGTGTGCGGAGCGGTTGCGCTGTTGTTCCCGTCGGGTTTAGACGGCGCTTTCAGCTTACCAGCCGGCTTCCCGGTTGCGGGCGGCGGGCGGTTCATGGTACTACGATGTTCTTATCACTATATTATTATTACTTGATTTGAAAAACGCGAACGCGAGAAAACGATAACTCTTCAAAACAAAGTAGTGAAAATATTGATTTAGGTAAAGCTGAGGAATTAACGCAAAAAGACATAAATTCATTTGTAATTTTAAGCGCATAGTCGAGACTTTTCTATAAATACTGATAAAATCAAATCGATGTGCATAAGAACACCAAGCCATTACAAGACTTTTATCCCAAAAGGCGATATCAAATGCTATAATTCTAATCAGCATTGATTATCTAAAGTGAAATACTCAGAGGTAACTATTGATAGTGCTGCAAGCTGGATACGGCATATTTTTTAATCAATAAAAAAATCAGACAATCAATCTCATCAATTTACAGACCTAAGTTTTCGATGGCACCAAACATTTTACAACGATACTACAATGCTTTGATATCATTGAGGTTACCGTATGCTATACGAGCGCGTGGACGTTAAGCAAATAAATCTGAACATAAAAAAATAAACGCCATTCATAAAAAAAGTCTCAAACTAATAGGAAAAAAAAAAGATCTAAATTAACCGAATCGTAATATAAATTGGTCGAAGGAAATGGACGACTACCTGCTAAACTAAGGTGTATTATCTATATATTTTATACGATTATAAGTTCCATCCTACCGACCTTTAAACTCGAAAAATAGAGAAGTAATTAGAGCTTCTTCTAAAATTTCATATGTAAAGCCTGAAAATGTAAGTAACTTCATGAATAAATCAAATGATTCAATACTGATTGATCTTCCGATTGAAATTATGAACATAAAGAAAAAAAAAAAATTGTTCGTTAGAACTTTAATCACTTCAAATGGTAAATATGGGGCTGTCATGAATTCATGATTAAGTGGACATAAGTATTTATATTGACTTTTTTTATAGCTCTGGGGTACGGTATATAAATTGAATTGCTGGTTTGTTTCATGTAGAAAAATTTTTCTTTTTGAAAATTATTAGTTTAGTTTTTGTTGTTTTTAATGAAATATTTGTATTATAATTGTACTATGTACAAGAATGATGAATATAATTTCTATTTATATCATTTAATTGTATATTATCAAATATTGTAAGCTTTATTACAAATAAATGTTATAGTTGTGTTCAAAATCTACATACGTTCACTTGTGAAAAAAAAAAAAAATTATTCGAATGAATATATTTTTATTTTCTGGTCTTTGGGTATTTTATCGGATACGTCTTGTTTTTCTTTTCCCTTTAAGTATTTGCTTAACTTCAAGAGAGTAGTAGTTTTCGTAAGTTATGTTACTGTTTATGCATTCTTTGCCACTTTACCAATTGCTTCTCAGTCTTGATGTTGTTTCCCAGTCTCGATTTTATATCAGTTCTGTGGTCAAGTTCATCTCTAAATTTGTTCCTGTCCGCGGGTTTATTTATAAAGTTTTGACGTTTTTTTTTTCCCTTTCATATAACCATATCACTAAGGGTAAGAAATGCGATAATGTAGCCCGAAGTTAAATTTATTCCTACGTGGGCGAGTAAAAATCCTTTCAAAGTATAGAAATTTAACCGGTCTGGTATCTTGTTTCGATCAGTTGGCCAGTAAATTACTTCTCCCGATGATATATTTACAATCACAGTTATTGCAAGTTTCGAGTAGAGCTATTCCTCTCGTATTATTTATATAAGATCCCTGTTCCATGTGTTTTAACATCAAAATCGCTGCTAACAACAAATTGGTTGTCTAACTGATTAAAAATCGCTAGACGGTGCCCTTTGATTGTTTTAAGTTCTCGTTTATTTGAAATTAGCTGAGACTAAACTCAGCTGTTCTTGCGTTGAACAGTTATGACTATTATTTGCATATTGTTCTTTTCTGTTTCTATATTTTTCACACGCCCATTTTCGGTGGAAATCATGTTTGAAAAATCGATATTAGACTCTAACGTTTTAAACGGATTATACTGTTGATCATCAGAGAGACCGAAAATGTTTAATGTCGTGTATATGTAAATGGTAGTAATTTGTCTGAAGCATTATCCATTTTTTATAAAATTTCCTAGACTCCATGTGCCATTGTGAACGTATTAGGAGCATTTGTTATTACTTTATCACCACAGCGATTTAAAACCCTATTTTATTCTGCTCTAAGGTGTATTGAAATACGTTATAATTATTACTTCATTTGCTACACATACTCAGTGTAGCGCAGCTAGGATTTTTTTTTGTTAGTAGTAAAAATATTAATATGAAATAGGATAATTTTAAAGGCAGGTCTGTTGTCGGGTATTAGTGTGTTTTGTTCCTGAACATGTGTGGGATCAACAACCTTTCAAATCAAGTTAATAATGAAACAAAAATCAGTTTTTTCTTTGCTTGTTATAGGAGAGTTCTTATGAGTAGCGTAGAGAATACTTCGAAAAATGGGAATGATTCATTCGTTTAATTGTAATTCTTACTTCACCTATGAGGTAGGTTGAGCAAATCTACTCTTCTTTTTTTTTTCTGTTTTTTAAATTAACAATATCTTTTTTATGTAAAATAGTTAGTGACAGTGGTAACATTACAACGAGTGATCCAAATATTGAAAAAAACTATTTCAGAAATACTCTATTCTGATTCTAATATATTTACAAACTTACCGATAAATGTATTAATCTGATTATTAAATCTCCTTTGCCATTTTCAGATATTATCATTATCTCCTTAAATCAGGAAATGGGTGATAGATAAAAATAAGTTGTTTTTTTGGGGGGGCACTAACGAAGAATTTTGACTCAGCGATAGAGGGAGTTACATCGTACCTCTATCTGACTGGAAATAGAGAAAAATAAATTAATCTAATAAGAAAATTACTGATAGGATGGGAAGGAAGGGATATACGAAGTGTTATGAGAAATAGAAAAGCGCAGAACTAAACAATCGATGATAAAAGAAAAAAAACCTTCAGCTGAAAAATCTGAAGTAGGGGATTATATATGTTTGCAGAATAGTTCCTTTTAGTCTAGTTATTTTTCTAAAATGAACGCTAATCCATTAGATCGTTAGTTTAGTTAATTTTAAACTATAAGATTGTATAATTATTTCAAAAATATTAAATAAAGAAGAATTTAAATCACTGTGATACATTGAATTATCAAAAAATATTGGTTTTACTACCAACTTCTTCTTATTAATTGAGACTGCAAAGTGCCACACACGTTCTCATCCTAAAAACGTCCTGAAATCCTCAACATCCTCACTCGCCGGTAATCTAGCAGGACTGCATGCGACCATTACATACTTGGAACCAAAACACTATGTCCAACAGGATTTTTTCGAGATGCAGAGAACCATGAGAGCTGCCCCATTTGCTGATGTTTATAACAAAGGTCGTTTAACTTGTTTACAATGGAAAAACGTGCGTGCGCGAGTGTGTCTATGTGTGTATATATATGTTCGATCAGGTAGATCGACGTTACTTACTAATTAAATTACACAATGAACTCATTATAAATGAATTATAATACGGATGGACAAAATTAGTTCCTATATAATGTTGTATTATATGTATATACAAGCAAGTATGCACATCTTGTCAACATTATTGACTCGATGTATTTTAACAATTTGATTTTTTAATTCAGTTTGCACTAACCGTAAAATTCCTGCAAAGATTGATAAATTGGTATAAGTATAGTTTCATTATAGTAGGAGGTGTGCACAACCATATACATGTGCATACACGTTATTAGGTAAACAGTGTTATACAACAGATCTGTATAAATTAGCGGGTGAGACGTCTTGACTCATCGTAAACACTAATGGTACGCAAATAAAAGGATGGGTTGCAATGCATGGTCATACCTCGATATATGTAGCTCTGTTTAAAAATCAGTTGATACTTGTTTATTTTATAACATAACACATATACGTATATACATATATATATATATATATATACACACACGCATATACACGCACACACACACACACACACACACACACACATATATATATATATATATACAAACAACGAACACACATAAAACACATAAACCACACATATGTTATTGTGATTGTAGGTTCTGGCTCTTCATGTTTTTTAAAAAAAAAAAAGATGTTTTTTGTAAAAGTAACCAGAGTAGGATGATTTGCTAAAACCTTACTGAGTTGTCTTTTCTAAAAATATGTTTTTAAGTTTTGTGTTCCTCGAAACTGATGAGTTTGAAAAGATTGTGCTTCATGTACGCTTTACCAGAGAACATTTTTTTTAAAACATGAAGAGCCAAAACCTACAATCACAATAACATATGGGTGGTTTATGTGCTTTATGTGTGTTCTTTGCCTGTGTGTGTGTATATATGTATATATATATAAATATATATGTATATGTATATATATATATATATATATATGCGTGTGTGTGTGTATATATACAGGGTGCGGAAGCATAATTTCCTTTTTTTAAATGCGCTACTTTTTTTCTACTACATTTTTTAAAGAAATAATAAAGCAGAAAATCGAAATAACGGATACTCTAGATCCCCCCAATTGGAGGGCAATATGTATGCTTCTTCCCTTCTCTTGCAGTTTTATTTAGATTTTCTGTTATTATTTCTCTTTAACAAAATTTAGTAGAAAGAAAGTGGAGTGTATTTTAAAAAAGGAAGTTTGCTGCCGCACCTTGTATATATACGTATATGTGTTATGTTATAAGATAAACAAGTATCAACTGATTTTTAAACCGAGCTACATATATCGAGGTATGACCATGCATTGCAACCCATCCTTTTATTTGCTTACCATTAGTGATTACAATGAGTCAAGACGTCTCACCCACTAATTTATACAGATCTGTTGTACAACACTGTTTACCTAATAACGTGTATGCACATGTATATGGTTGTACACACCTCCTACTATAATGAAACTATACTTATACTAATTTATCAATATTTGCAGGAATGTTACGGTTAGTGCAAATTGATTTAAAGAGCAAAGCAATATTGGGTTAAAATGTTACTAGTATTAATTAGTCATCGGTGTAACAAAACATATCCTTGAAAGCATACTACGAGTAAATAAACAAAAGTTTTCATACAGGCTTAAAAATTATTAAAATTAGTTGATGATACAACAAAATGTATCCTAAAAGTATAAAACAGTCAAGAACGAGTTAGAAAATTATTAAAAATAGTTAGTTAAAGCCCTGATAAATCCAGCTGTGGAACTGGTGCTATATTGACCGAGTGTGATCATGGAAACTGTGTCTGTAGAAAAATCAAGTGACCATAAATAGATTTGTTACATGTATTCAACGAGCAAAGGTATGCGTTGATGACAGTCTGGTGGTTAGCTTTTACTCAAAGTTTTTCAGTAAAGAGGGCGTGATCGTGTGATTGAATGCTGGCTCTCACAGATACTTCATCTTCTGCCGTTTCTCTTCGAAAAGCGAATTTCAAAACCCTCAATCAAACAATAACTCGTGCCATTTTATTCAGACAAGACTGATTTATAAAGTCGATGTACAGACTTCTTTTAGAGTTTTTCATCATTCTATTACAGAATTAGTGGTTTACCTTTGAAATAATAACTCTTCAAGAATGGAAGTACAGAATGAGTAAATAGTGCAGTAGTAATGTACAGCGTTATCAATAGACATAATGCTTGCTTGCTCCACATTACTGATAATTACTATCCGTTTGTTGTAATCGTCTATACTACTTTAAGCTAGTCATATATAGACGACAACTAATAAAATTTATATTTTGTAAATAATAAATAAAAAAAGAAAGTTGTTGTTAATTTATCATGTTCATTACGTTAAGCAATAGAGTATATTCTTTTCCAGCTGAAGATGAAGAATATTCCTGAAAACGTTTCTAGCATATTTATTTATATTTATTTAATTATTTGTTATTTACATTCATAATTATTCGTTATTTTATTAAGAAATAAACAAACAGCATATATACAAAACGATTACTTTTAATTTTTCAAATAAATTGTAAGGCACAAAAAATAAAAAAATTGCGCTAGAATTGGTCGGAAAAAAAAAATTATAAGACTTCAGGGTTTTAGCGATTAAATCGAAGAATGTGTCCTATGATAAAAGCAGAATGTAAGTTATAGATATCAGTAATGACTGACGAGCGGTACAAGGCGGACATGTAGAGAATGAGTAGCACTATAAAGATAAAGAATATAATGGTAGAATTTGGGAAGAACAGACAAATGTCTTTAAACCGAAGTCGGAATAAATAGCTAACTTTGAAATTGATGATTAAAGAAAAATGTAGACCGGGAAAATATTCTATGAAAGCAAGAAACGGCAGTTCATTAGAAATAATAATAGCTCAAGAAGGTTTCTATACACTTCGCTCGTTAAGGCAAAAGTCTGCCGAGCTGAAGAATCTAATTTAATAAACTCAGGGTTAGCAAGCGGTGTATAACCACTGCTAAATATATATATATATATATATATATATATATATATATATATATACATATTATGTATTAAGAGCAGTCCGAAACTGTGTACGACTATTCTGATAAAAAAATAATTGTAAGTACACTAATAATAACAATATTAATGATAGTGTATAGAGCTTTTAAGTAAAAAAAAACGAAATGCGGAAAAATTTAATAGAAATACAACAATTTCTTTCTTTTTTATTCTTCTCTCTCTCGAAAAAAAAAACAAAAAAAACAAACAAATAAATAAATAAATAACAATGCATACAACTAGATTTTTTAAAAAGTTCACCAACAAATCTTTAAAAATATAAGAAATTAAATGAAAGTGTCAAATATTATAAGAAATAGAATGTGAAAGAATGAAAATTTTCCTCTTTTTATTAATACGTGTCAAAACCTTTTCGACTCCTAATACTTAAAGCAAACTAAAGACTTAGTCCTCAGTTATGCTAAACTCGGATAAAAAAAAAAACAACAAAGAGGAGAAAATAAGAACGACGTAAGTGTATATTTGAGTATTTTTTTTTTTTTCTACATTCGTGTTTTGCGATTATTTTGCAAGAAAATAAGTAGAAACGTGGATTGTCGAATGCAAAGAATATACGTTGCCAGCAGCGGAACCTAGGTTATAATTTATATTATTTTCTGTCCGAGTGATGGTGACGTCAAAATACGGAATTTTTTCTGCTGCATCATTTTACTTGGTAATAAAACGATATAAATAATAGCACCTTCTTTCCTTGTTTCAGTTCCTGTTCCTGCCTTTTTTTTTTTTTTTTTTCATTGCTTTTCGATGCAGCTTCGAGAATACATTTTGGTACATTTTTTAAACTAGCATCCGCCTCCTTTTACTAACCTCTGACAAGAAGAAAAAAAAAACAGAAACTAGGAAAAAAAGAGAAAGGATAATACATTTTGCTATCAGCATGCGCAAGTTCTTGTTTCTGTGCGGAAACTGGAAGATACATATCTGACGACGATAAAAGGACATGTAGCCTTTTTTAGCTCCATTAATGTAACATTTTAGTCAGCAGAGGGAGCATTTTCAAGTCATTTCACATAAATCCAAATCCACTTTTCGTCGGGGCACAGTTAGCCTTGTTTCTCCCAGGAATTACTTTCTTTCTATTATTCACTTTCTTCCTCTCTGCGACCTTCGCCACTGCGGCTCTCCTAAAACTCTCTATCTCTCTCTCCGATCGGAGTCATTGAATTCTCTTATTTTGTCCGAAGTACCGCCTACTGCTATTTGTATTTGTAGCGTATTATTTGCTCGCTTAATTTCATATCTTGTAGCAGTAACAACTCATTCCGAAAATCATCCATCTTCTGCCTTCGATGTCCGCTTCGGCTTAACCGCGTGCAATGTTTTTTCATTATAATACTTTTCAAACAAATGCCACGCGTACTGATTCGAGTAAAGGATAATAGCTTACACTACTACGGATCGGTTTTCAATAATATTATGTTTACGAAACGGGCAAATTGAATGTTCGCTAATTTCATAGAACGAGTGCAACAACGGGAGGCAACACGAACCAATTAAAAAGATCCGAAAGTGAAAAACTAAAATGATCATAAACTATCACAAACGGCAGTTTTAACGGCTATTAAAAAAGCCTGTTAAAAAACGAGTTCAAAATCTGGAAAGAACTAAAAACAAAATCAAAAATTTCTATATATAACATATAGATATAAATGAATATCATCATTCGGGGGAAAATGAAATGAATGAGACATTTTATCGAAAATAATTTTATAGGAATTGGTTAATAATGAATGTGTGAACAGAAAATTTGTTAACTAGTTAAACGAATAGATAATAATTAGTGTCTCGTATAGAGCAAGTAAAACGAGGTCCTATCGACGCAAATACAAACAATTTCAAAATTAGCCAAAGTACGATAATTCGGACCTGGAAATTAATCTAGTGCTCGCTTGCTAACTAAAATTCCTGATTTATAATAATTTTTTTCGGGACTACCGAACCCATCCACGCAGCGTTCTGTCAAATTCTGAGCGTAAGTGATCAAAAATTAATCCGAGCATATTTTTATTTTTCCACGTTTCAATAATTAGCTCCCACACCTCTCTCGTTCAAAATTTCCAATGTTTCGTAATTCTGTATCCGAGTACACCAAAATCTCACCTACTGCAAAAGGGAGGGTACCGTCCGCTTTCAAGCAATTCGTATATTTTCTATTCTAACTTATATACCTTTTGCAGAACTACACCCCGCTGCATCATTAGCATAGACGTCCAGCGCATTCTTTTGTCGCCTTGTTACCATCCATATAACTCTATACATTCTTCATCGTTCTTATCATAACCGCTTTTTTTTTCTTTTTTTTTTTTTTTTTTTCCGGCAATTGTAGAGAAATTCTTTTTGCACCGCACACTTATGCGATAATCTGGTTCCGAAAATACCGATTCTGCAAAATATAATATAATTAGCATATAAGTATGTTTTAACATTTCCAAAATAACCTCTTATACCGTTCAGCCACTCTTTTTACTGATCGCACATAATATTTTTTTTTTTTTTTTTTTTTTTTTTGGCTTAGCTTTCGCCATTTAGCCAGTTTTTTCTTTTGCTTAGCCCTGTATAGGGTGTTTTATAAAACTTCCTTATTTATTATTTCTAAGTTTCTATATTGTGATATTTTATAAATTTATATATTAATGCCGCTACCTTCGACAGTGGATCTGCAATTATCTGTGTTACTGAAACCGGGAAAGTATGCAGTTCTGCTAAGATTTCTGCTCTAAGTTTGTCCCTACCCTGCTCGTAGACTTTACATTGCCAGATAAAATGATCTATTGAACCCTCTGTTCTACAACTACTGCATGTACTATCATTGATGATATTAATTTTTGCCAAGTGAACGGGGGTTTTGTTGTGTCCTGTTCTCAATCTCGTTATCGTCGCTATAAAGTCTCTTCCCAAGTTGTTCGCTCCTTTAAACCAAGGGGCTCTTGGGACATACTTCTGTATTCTTGAATAATCTTTCCCTTTTTGATCACTAATCTGTTGATACTCAGCGTTCCACTCGATTATAATGTGTTCTTTAATTATCGGTAAAAACTCCCACCAATTTAATTTTTGAGCAATTGTTCTACCTACTTCAGTTCTTGCTAATCTATCTACTATTTCATTTCCTTTAATACCGCTGTGCGACGGAATCCACTTTAGCACTATTTCCGTGCCTGCCTGTTGTAAATTAAATGCTTGTCTTCTTATAAGGCATTCGATATTTGATGTTTTCTTGCCAATTCCGCGTGAAAGTTTATGCAACTACTACTATTCACACATGATCATTCGTTTCCATTTACGAATGAAATATTAAGGAGAAATTCAATTTTACTATTCCAATACCAAAAATTTACCTCGAGATTCTGATCCTCACTTTTTTTGCCTATCATGCATAATGGTTTTTTTTCAAAATTCTGCAAAATATGTAACTTACGAAAAACGAATACTTGTTGCACGAGCGACAATTTCAATCATTATAATTGTATTATGAATTTTTTTTTTTTTTCTCATAATCGAGCAGTATATTATTGTTATGTAGGTTTACGTGTGACGTATTGTTTAATTTTTTTTTATTTTTCCGTGAATTTAAAAGTCATCGAAACTGCTACGTTTACGAAGCACACGTGTGCACGCCATTAATGACTCCCCGTGAATTTTCAAGATTATTTTAAGCATCTACCGAAATATCCGCTTTGCTCCTTACACTGCATGCCTGAAAAATTCAACAGGTATTCAGAGTTAATCTAAATATATTACTCCGATAAAAAAAATAAAAAAAAAAAAAGCGAATTCAACTCCTCTCTCTACCATTTTCCCCCTATCGCACGTAATATTTTTCAAACTTTGTTACTCGCACAAAATCATGTAAACGTTAATTCTTTGTTCCTCCGAGCCCTATACGTGTCAGGTAATAAGTTATGAATTTTCAAATTTCGCTACCAAAAATTAATACTCGTATCGCACATTATTTTACATTTCTTTTTTATTCATCGTACGTTTCTAAATTAATTCTGTGTGCGGCAAGTTTCAAAATTAGTCCAAGTATTCTATTTCAGTACCGAAAATTAGCCATTCCTTTGTATAACTTTCAAGGATAGTATATCATTTTTTCTCTATCATCACTATTGTAAGATCCTACAGAAACACTTTGTGTGTTTTTATATCGAAAAGTTCATACCATTTCCTTCCTGCTGTACGGCCACACAATTCAATGTTATAATACAAAATTAGTTCAAGATTACTATGCTAACCGAGTTAATATCAACCCCGTTTTTGTTTTTTTTTTCATCCTATTGTATGTTTTCGAAAGAATACTTCGGATAATTAAAAGCGAGGGCCGCAGTTACAAAAATATTCGGTGTGTGTGATATTGTGATGCGCAACAATGGTACAACATTAAATAGTGATTGTAGTTTTGGCCTAGGATGTATTATAATATTAATATTTAATTATTAATCTGCGGCCCCCGCGTTTATTTTTCAGAATAGTATTTTGTAGTTTCAGATTTCAATGTTAAGATGCGTATCTGGTAGTCGCACACTAATAAAGTTATTTTGTACTTCCTTTTAGTGTATAAATAAAAGGCTATTTTTAAGAAAAAAAAATTTATTTTTTATTTTTTACTCTCGACTTTTTACTATAGGTATTTCAATAAAAAACAATAAATATAGAATTGTATTTTATTTTGTTTTATTTTATTCAATATCTCGATTATTGGGACATTTATAGAAACTCGTGTTACATTTTATTATTAAATCATGGATCGCATTCTTCCAATTATATTGTCTTTTCTTTTTCATACAATACATACGAAATCCGCAGCACATATGAAACACAATGTTTGACTAATAGCGATCTCTTTCAATTGATATATCACATGACTAGAAAGAAATATAGTTTTTTGAAACTTTCGAGTTTTCAGCGCCTCAAGGGTCCGATTTTAAAGTTGGAAACCCAAATGTTCCAAAGTAAAAAAATACACAAGGATGCGCATTTTTTTAACCTTGTTCAAAATTTTTAGCTATAAAGCTGAACCACAAGCGGGGGAACGTGTCATTTTTTGTGCCTTTTTAAGCTTTTAGTAAACTTCCGATGTTTCGTTAAGAAAATGAAATACGTGTTTGCTCCCGACAAATAGCACACTCCTTCCAACAATATATATTTTTTTTTCGTAAATTTCGAGCTTTCGGCGCCCCGAGGGTCTAATTTTAAAGCTGGAAACCCGGATGTTTCATAATATTGTATTGTTATCTATAACAAGCATTTCTGCAAGAGGGCACTTTTTTAATTCATCGGGAAGTTTGTTTTTTTTTTGTTTTTTTTTTTTCCGCACCTAGCTGCTAGAGCTATCAGAGGAAGTTTTGACTTTAAATCACTTGAACGGCATTCCTTCCAGCAAAGGGATACCTAATTATTTATTCTACTAAGTCTAGTGGTTTTATTCTCCGCAACCGTCGTACTTCAGTTGAATTATCGAGCAGATTGACTGCTGTCCTGTTTGGGTGATCGTGTAATCGCATAGCATGTTTCGTCGCTTCTTCTCTTATAACGTCAGCAACATACGAAACGGTTAGATCACTGTGAAGGGTTTTATTGGATATAAACCAAGGAGCATTTGCCATTATCCTTAATATTTTATTTTGAAGCCGTTGTATTACTGCTAAATTTGTCCTGGCACTGCAGCCCCAAATTTGACATCCATATTTCCATACTGGGGCTAAAATGTGTTTATAGATTAGCATTTTATTTTCTAATGATAACTTAGAGCGGCGTCCAATTAACCAGTACATCTGCCGTACTTTTAATTGTAATTCATTCCGTTTAGTCTGGATGTGTTTTTTCCAGGTTAATTTTTTGTCAAGATGAATGCCTAAGTATTTGACACTGTCACTTGGTGGCAATATTTTATGATTGATGGTAACGTCCTTAGGTAGGATCTTTCTGTTGGTGAAAAGTACACGTTTTGATTTCTCCTCGTTGATTTTTATCCGCCACTGCTTACACCATGCGGATATTTCATTGATTGAACTTTGGAGATTGTTGCAAGCAGCATCAGGACAGAGGTTATCACAAAGTATGGCTGTATCATCCGCAAACGTCGCTACTAGGCTTCCTTCGAGCACTGGGAGATCTGCGGTATATATTAAGTAAAGGAGTGGTCCCAGCACACTCCCTTGTGGGACTCCAGCAGTAGCTGGATGGATGTCGGATACTTCATTTCCAATTCTTACTTGGAAGTGTCTTTCTTGGAGAAAAGAATTTATTAATTTATAGTACGGATATGGAAATTTTGCTCTTACTTTGTGAATAAGTCCTTCGTGCCACACCTTATCAAACGCTTGGCTGATGTCTAGAAATGCCGAGTCACAGACTTTCTTTTCCTCCACGCTGCGTTCTATTTTTTGGACAACTCTATGTATCTGCTGAATAGTCGAGTGATTTGTTCTAAAGCCGTACTGATGTTCCGGTATTAGTTCTTTTTCAATTATAATTTCAGTTGTTCTTTTTAATATCAGCTTTTCATATAGCTTTGAAATTATAGGCAATAGCGCAATTGGTCTGTAAGATTTCATTTCAGAGGGGGATTTGCCTGGCTTCTGTATCACGATTATCTGAGCGAACTTTAGTTGTATAGGATAGTATGTAGTTTTTATCATTGAATTAAAGATATATGTATGTTAGCATAACTAGTCCTTTGCGCGGCAGTTCCTTTAGCATTTTTGCTGTTATTAGGTCATATCCTGGAGCTTTTCTGGTGCTCATGTTTTTAATAATAGCTTTGATTTCTTGCGGAGAAGTTAGCTTTATAGGACGACTCATATCCATATTGGAGGAGGTCTGTGGTAGATTATCAGAGCCTGGAAGTGGGCTGAACACAGCGGCAAAATATTTCCCAAGTTCATCAGCCTTCTCTTTATCGCTGTGTGCCCAACTGTTATTTGACTTTTTTATCGGATGTGATCGTTCTTTGGGTCTTTTAAAGTTTCGTGTAGCTTTCCACAACGTGTAATCATGAGCCTGTGGAGATAGTGACGACACGTAATTTTTAAAGCTATCGTTCTTGAATTTGGATAGTAAGATTTTAACTTTTTTCATTTGCTTATTTAACTTCGTTTTAATTGATGGATCTCTGTTAGATTGCCAAATTCTCCTCAGTTCTTTTTTTTTTGCTACCTCTTTTAGTATTTCATTAGGGTAGTGTATTATCGGAGATCTAATTTGCTTGTTTGGTGTACTTATCCATGCGGATTTCTGTAAGATTAAGATTAAAGTTTGAAGCGCGTTTTCTATCTTCGCCTGTCTTCAACGGGACTTTTAGGTTTATGCTCTCTCCAACTACTCGTCTGAAAACTTCTCAGTTTGTTTCCTCATTGTGTAGTTTTGGTTTGGGATGATTCTTAATTATGCTGGTGCTTAGTTGTTAATGTTAGATTGCCGTTAATGATAGAAATTACAACATGTAGATAAACCAAAAGAAATTATGTAATAATTAGATAAATTCTTGCTAAAGTCCTGAAAAGGACTATTTCATACAGTAGATCGTAATTTCGGATTAATAAAATTAAATAACAAAAATGTTCGTTTACAAAACAACTCACTTCGGATACGGATAAAAGTTAACATAACAATAACACAAAAAAAAACGGTAAAAGAAATACGGCATCACCTTGGTGGAAAGAAAAAGACGAAAGCTATATCTACACAAAAAATATCGCTGGCTATTAAAATTTATACATAAAAATTATAAAAAAGTAAACGAAAATAAAGATCAAATAATGTAACATACAATAAAATGGAACAAAAAAATTAAGTAAACTAAAGTAAATAAATAAATTACGCAAACTGCAATTGTAATCTAAACAGCATTCCCCCACCAGTGAGCGTAGGGAACGTTAATCTAGGGTTGCTTCGCAAGAAGTACAATGGATGAAATAGCTCGCTTCTTTACAACACCTTCTGAGAGGACCGCTACTTTTCGAACAAGTCCTTCTGAATCCGGATACAACTCCACGATTTTTCCATACTTCCAGAAAGTAGGTTTAAGTAGATCGTCCTTTAATAATACAATATCATTTAATGTTAAGTTAGATCTCGAGATCTGCCACTTATTTCTGGTTTGAAGCTGAGACAAGTAATCTCGGCTCCAAGCAGACCAAAAGGAACGCACCCGACGTTGTAAATCCAAATATTGTTGACCAATTTTGGTTCCAGCTGTAGAATCTGTTTCAGGCGGTGCACAAAGTGAATCACCAATAAGTAAATGGCCCGGTGTAATGATTTCAATTTCATTATTATTGGTCGTATACGTCAATGGTCTAGAGTTGAGAATAGCTTCAATACGAGCAAACACAGTAGCATAGGTTTCAAAATTATACACTTGTTCTTTCATAACACGAACAAGATGGTGTTTGGCTGATTTGACAGCGGCTTCCCAGAGTCCGCCAAAGTGTGGGGCTCGAGGTGGGATAAAGAGCCAGCGGATATTTTCAGATAATGCATAGTGGGTTATTTCTGTACTGTTCAACTGAAGACAATTACTGCTTCTAACAAAATTTGTTGCATTGTCAGAATAAATGTGGGAAGGCCTTCCACGTCTAGCCACAAATCGGTGCAAAGCATTTAAAAAATCTTCCGTTCTCAAAGATGAAACAATCTCAATATGGCATGCCCGTGACGAAAAACATACAAATATGGCCGCATATATTTTGAAATGAACCCTTGACCTATGTCCAACGGCCTTACAATCAAAAGGGCCCATGAAATCGATTCCAACATGCATGAAAGGTCGGCTAGGATTAATTCGAGCAGCTGGAAGCTGAGCCATCAATTGAGTCTGTGTCTCAGCCTTATATCGGATGCAGGTAACGCAACGGTGAATAACTCCCTTTATTACATTTGTAAGGTTTCCATGAAAATGATATCGTGCACGTAAGTGGGCTGTCAAAAAATTCCTAGTAGCATGATAAAATTTGAAGTGCAGGTGTCGAACCAATAGAATCGTAAAATGATGATTGGCAGGTAATATGAGAGGATGAATCTTATCATAAGATAAATTTGCTTTCTGAAGTCGACCTCCAACTCGAATAACTTGATTAGCGTCTAAAAAAGGCATCAACGATCTTAAAGGGCTGCGCTTACCCACAGGTTCCAGTCGTTCTAATCGGGCATATTCCGCCGGAAAGGTTGTTTTCTGAATGAGTCGGATGATAGCTATGTGAGCATGGTTAACAATCTCGGTAGTAACAGCTAATGCCGGCTTCATATGTAGTCTAAAGGATCGAGCTAATGCGAGAATGCGCGATACTGTAAATATTAATCGATAGTATGAAGAAAACCGATGCAGAAACGAATCATCCAAAAGTATGCTAGAATCGGCAGCAACATTACATGCAAGCTTGATTGCAGCTTTTTCTAGGTTAAAAGCAATGTCAATAGTCGGCAGGTGTGAAGACTCTAAGGATTCCGATAAAAGGAAAGAAGGACCGTCAAGCCACAACCGGGACTTCAGTAACGATTGAGCAGATATACCACGTGTTGCAAGATCGGCTGGATTTTCTTTAGTCGGCACATACCTCCACTGATTAAAGGGTACAAGTTCATTGATATTGCAAACACGGTTAGATACAAACGTTTTCCATTCCTTCGCCGGTTTTGCTAACCATGAAAGCACCACTTGTGAGTCCGAAAAAGCAAGGCAGGCATGCATAGGTATGGACAGAATATCGGCAACTCTTCTTAATAACTTGGCCAACAATAAGGCTCCTTGAAGCTCCAGCCTAGGTATAGTCAGAGCTTTGATTGGAGCTACTCGTGTTTTTGCACATATTAAACGGGAACTCATTTCTCCACTGCTGCTTGAGTACAATACATAAGCCACTGCAGCATAAGCATGCTCGGATGCGTCACAGAAGCCAATCAGTTTGGTGCTAACAATGTCATGGAGAGCTGTATAAGGCCGTGGAATTGCAAAATACTTCAGATCCTTCAATTCAGCACAGAAGGTTCTATATTGAAAGTTTAGTTCATTAGGAACTGGTTCATCCCATGATAATTGTAACCGCCATAACCGTTGTAAGAACAATTTACCGCGGATGGTAAATGGTGAAACGAATCCTAATGGATCAAATACAGACGCGATCTGAGATAGAATAATACGTTTTGTTAGAACTATCGGTAGTTCGTTGGCATTCAGTGTCGGTTTGATGTAAAAATTATCCTTAGCTGGTGTCCAACCCAGACCCAAAACGCAAATATATTTTTCTTGAGATAAATTGATGTTTAGGTCTGTTTCAATCTTGTCTGCATCAATAGTCTTCAATACATCAGGAGAATTTGATTGATATTTCCTTAAAATAAATTTAGCTGAAGCTAATGTCTCATGAATATCTTGCTGAAGCTGTAAAGCCTTTTCTAAAGATGACGCTCCTGTTAACAGATCGTCCATATAGAAATTATGTCGGATCGCAAAGGCAGCTTCTGGTTTTTCTTTTTCTATAGAGTCGGCTAAAATACTTAAACATTTAGTTGCTAAATAGGAGGCTGGTGCCGTCCCATAAGTTACAGTATTTAACCAATACTCGGTAATTGGTTGTGATTTCTCTTCTCGCCACAATATCGCTTGAAACGGCTGGTGGTTGGGGTGGACAATAATTTGACGGTACATCTTCTGGATATCAGCGACAAATGCAAATCGATGAGTACGAAACAAGATTAAAATATCGAATAGTTCCTTCTGGATCACTGGCCCGGTTAGAAGAAGATCGTTCAGGGAGAAACCATTTGTGGTCTTCGCACTGGCGTTAAAAACCACTCGCAATTTAGTAGAAGTGCTAGAAGGACGCAAAACTGCTCGATGCGGAAGAAAATATAAGGACCTTAAGCTTTCTGGTTTAGGCTGCATGTGACCTAACAAAAGGTATTCCCACATGAATTCATTATATAACACAGTAGAATCAGGATCCAAAGATCGCTCCTTACGATTTAACCACTTTTGAGCTTTATTAAATGAGTTACCCAATTGAACTGATCTGGATTTAAAAGGTAGATGAACAACAAACTGACCAGTTTCGTTTCTTGTATAAGTTTCCATAAACTGCCGTTCGCAATCTTCCATTTCAGATGTTACTGACTTGGCCTTAGGTACTTCTTCAATTTCCCAAAAGCGCGACAACTTTTCATCAATATCTTCAATAGTTAGAAATGAAAAGGATGAATCAGGAATAGGCTCCGTTGGAGTACTAACCGTTGGTCCACTCATAGCCCATCCAAAAT
Organism: Icerya purchasi; assembly: GCA_039619475.1. Classification (NCBI taxonomy): domain Eukaryota; kingdom Metazoa; phylum Arthropoda; class Insecta; order Hemiptera; family Monophlebidae; genus Icerya; species Icerya purchasi. The sequence goes on along the minus strand of CM077115.1, from coordinate 289,067,320 downwards.
AGGTTTCTCTTAAAGTTAAAGTGTCGATCCGATGAGTTCTATTCAATAAGCAAGATTCATAGTACTCAGCACCAATGAGTATATCCACCGCTGGTATATTAACGACTTTCTGCAAGAAAATTGGATCCGCTAATTTAAATTGATCCAACAGTTTTGGATTTAAGTTCGTAGATAAATTGGATACTGAGTAAGGCAACGACGATTGGGGCACAATATTTGCCTCAATGTTTATTTCAAACGGTTCATACTTGGAAACCAGTTTCAAGATACACATGTATGTGAAGCACATACTGCATTGCCTCCGACACCATGAATACGAGTTTCGACCATTGATTTATGAGTTGGTAGTTTAAGTTTTTTAACAAAGGTATCAGTTATCAATGTTACCTGTGAACATCCATCCAACAGAATTCGAGCTTTCGCTGTGGCCTTACCATACTCAACAATTGCGAGTGCGGTAGGTAAAATAATGGTTTTATTGGTTTTTATCGCACCTAAACAAGATAGATTAAAGGCAGTTCGACTTTCCAATGGTAAACTAGGAGTATTACCTCTCGGTTCAGAATCCGGTTTTACATCGAAATGCAGTAACGAATGATGTTTTTTAGCACAGAACTTACAACCTAAACGCTTACAAAAATTAGCAGTATGATTGAAACCAAAACAATTTAGACACAGATTATTATTACGAATTAAATTAAAACGTTCTGCTGGAGTTTTTGACAAAAACGTTGAACATTCTATTAGTAAATGTTGGTCATTGCACGCTATACATGCAGGTTTTTTCGATGATGTAACATTAAATGATGATTTCTTGAATGTTTTGTCCATAATTCTTCGCTCTAAATATGGTTCGTTATAACATTTTTCAAAATCGCGCGTCTCAACGTTAATGGCTCTGATTTCTATAAACTGCCTAATTTGATTAAAGGATGGAAATTTTGTATTGTTGGTAATACTATTTTCAAAATCTCGTTTAGTGTCATCATCAATTTTTGTGCCAAAATAGTATGACAATATAGTGGACCAATTTTCCGTTTGCTCGCCACAAATTTTAAGTCCTTTTAATGCTTGATCGGTTAAATCTAACACACGACGAAGTTCCGCTTCATTTTTCGCTTTTTTGATATTAAACAAGTCGTAAAGGTGTGATTTAACAATCATTCGCTTGTTATTATACCTAAGCGTAATTTGTTGCCACACTTCGTCATAGGCGTCTTCAGATAATTCTACATCTTGCACTAATCGCTTTGCCTCATCCGTTAGTGCACTTTTGAGATAATATAGTTTCTGCACTTTTGTTAAATTGGTATTATTATGCACTAAATTTAGATATAAACCTTCAAAGGCTAAATATGTTTTTATATCCCCATTAAAGGAAGGTAATTTTATTTTAGGTGGCCTAGGCGTTGCAGTTGCATTAAGCTCGGTATCTACTGATCGGTTTAATATTGATAACCGAGACGAACTGTACTGAATAACTTTGCGACTTGACTCGACTAAACTTGTATACTTAACAAACAAATTCGATATTTCCTCTCCTTGATTGAAAATTTCCTCTTCGTGCTTTTTAAACTCTGCCTTGTCCGCATCGATTAATTCTAACAGATTAAACTGAATATTATTAAATTCGGTTCTTGCCGCGTTTGCTTCATTTAAATAGGATTTTAAAATCTGTGCACTTTTTTGATCTACTTTTTCCTTTAATATGGCCTCAATAGACGAAAACGCTTTTTTAATTTGATATACTGTATATCTTCGTTTATTGTTTAATTTATTAATATTATCTAAAACTTTCGGATCCATTATACGATATAATAATGATTGTACTTACAGTTTTGCTGGTTATAAATTATCCGGCTCTCGGAGGACCAAATGTTAATGTTAGATTGCCGTTAATGATAGAAATTACAACATGTAGATAAACCAAAAGAAATTATGTAATAATTAGATAAATTCTTGCTAAAGTCCTGAAAAGGACTATTTCATACAGTAGATCGTAATTTCGGATTAATAAAATTAAATAACAAAAATGTTCGTTTACAAAACAACTCACTTCGGATACGGATAAAAGTTAACATAACAATAACACAAAAAAAAACGGTAAAAGAAATACGGCATCACCTTGGTGGAAAGAAAAAGACGAAAGCTATATCTACACAAAAAATATCGCTGGCTATTAAAATTTATACATAAAAATTATAAAAAAGTAAACGAAAATAAAGATCAAATAATGTAACATACAATAAAATGGAACAAAAAAATTAAGTAAACTAAAGTAAATAAATAAATTACGCAAACTGCAATTGTAATCTAAACAGAAAACTTCCCAGTTTGTTTCCTCATTGTGTAGTTTTGGTTTGGGATGATTCTTAATTATGCTGGTGCTTAGTATTAAAATAATCGCTGAATGATCAGAGAATAGACTGTGGTCGGGCTGTGTTTCCATGAATCTTGTGTCTAGTCCTTTGGTTATGAAGAAATCGAGCAAGTCTGGTAATTTCCTGTTGTCTGCTGGCCAGTATGTGGGCGAGCCGGTGCTTAATACTTGACATCCATTTTTTTCCAAAGCTTTAAATAACTCTCTTCCTTTAGTTGTAGTTATTCTAGATGCCCAGTATGTGTTTTTTGAATTGTAATCTCCACCTATAATGTAGGAGTTACCTAGGGTTTTTAAGTAGTCATCAAATTGATATTCTAGGATTTTATGTTTGGGTGGGCAGTAAACTGCTGAGATAGTAATGTTTTTATCCAAGCTCTGAATAGAAACACTAGTAGCCTGTAGAAAATCCCGTTGATATTTGATTGTTTCATGATGTTTGATATTATTTTTTATTATTATAGCCGATCCGCCTCGAGGGGTGCCACTCGGGTGTGGGGTACAGTATGTACTATAACCATTTATATGAAAATAATTTGCATTCGTCAGGTGGGATTCTGACACTAAAAGGATATCCACTTTGTTTTTGATTAAGTACAATTCAACTTCTGATTTATGATTAGGAAGACCATTGGCATTCCAAGTAGCTATTTTTAAGATTTTCATTTCTTGTTAATTAGAAGTGACGTTAATGTTTGGATTAGACCACTTATCATTTGGTTTTGTTGAGACATCATTTCCATAATTAGTTCTTTAACATTTTTTAGGAATTTAGTTATAGTCGTTTCTATACTAATAGCATTAATAGCATTATTAATATTAGGAATACTAGCACTGTTTTCAGAGTGATTGTTGTGACCACGACTATCATACATAGTGTTTGCATATCCGTGTGACTGTTTGTTTGCAACATGAGCATATGATAACCTGTTACTGTTCAAATTCTGATTTGTTTGTTGTGATTCAGCAATGTTACTTAGTATAGCCGAGCTTAGGTGACTAGAATTATTTTTGTTATTGTTCTGAAGAGTCGGATTAATTTTTTCCCTTTTACTCAACAATTCCCGATATACTGTACATCCCTTGTAGTTCGCAGTATGATTACCATTGCATAGTGCACATGTTGGTTGAGTATTAATGTCTTTGCTAAATTTAGAGGATATATGATTTTCACCGCACCTAACACATCTATATGGTCGTGTGCAGTATGCTTTTGTGTGCCCATATTGTTGGCATCTGATGCACTGAACAACTACATTCTTTTTCCGAGGTGGTTCGAATGTTACCTTGGCGTTGAGTAAATACTGAATGTTGTAAATATATTTATTATTCTCGTTAGGCTCTAAGTCAATGAAGAATAATGGTAGTGGATACTTCCCCACTCTGTGCTTTGCGTTTATTATGTGTCTCACTTGGTGCCCTTTTTCCGATAATGCTGACACTATGTCTTCTACAGCTACTGAGGCATGAATGTTTCTCAGCACAACCTTAAAAGCACGATCTTGCTTTAATTGATAAGTGTGGTATATTGCGTTTTGTTTGTTTAATATTTTGATTATTTCTCTATAGTTCTTAACATTTGTTGCGACTATTTTGATTAATCCTTTCGCATTAATTGTTTTATAAGTAAATACGTCTGAGCCTAACGTGCTTTCGATTAATTGTTTAATTACTTGTATGTTATTTACGCTCGGTACGAATATTGGAGGGGGTTTTATTTCTTTACATTTGCAAGTTGTTTTCCTGTATTTTGTTTGTTGATTCATTTGACTGAGAGTTTTGTACGTTGTCGTTTCCAAGCACATTTTCGTCGAGATCTTGTAAAATAGAGAATCTATTTTCATTTAGTTTCAGCGTTTTTTTTTCAATTTCTGGCGATGTTGGGTTACTTATTCTGTTTCTTTTAACAGTTTTTGATTTGTAATTTACTACCTGCCATTCAGGGGCAAGTTGATGAATATTATCGATATCGTCTTTGTGCTTTTTGACGATCATTAACGGGGAGATCCTTTGTGTAACACAATTTATAGAATTGTTTTGATAATTATCATTTCCTATCATATCGTCATCAGCAGTGTGTTGCGTGTGCGAGTTGTTGTATGTGTCGTCTGGCCATGCGACACTCGAGTTAGTCAAATTTTTACCATCGTTACAGGCAGTATTTACAACAATATCACTTAGCATTTTATTACTGACGTTAATGTTAGTACTGTTAGTAGAGGTCGAAGGTGCGTAATCGACGTTAGTGGTATTAGTAGAGGGTCGGAACAATATCACCTGATTTCGGCCGGTGCAGTTGAGACGCAGCCGTAGATTTGTTGTTGTTAGAAGATTTAGAGGTCAGCGAGCTTCCATTAGAAATCGACGAGCGATAAGCCGACATTTTGATATGATAAGAAAATAATAGAATCCGGCTTGCCGATAAGCAAGCCGATCGCGAGAAATTTACACTAAGTTATCGGGAAGTAGGTGAAAAATCGTTCGCAAAATTGCCCCCAGACAGACAGAATGACAAACCGATGTAAATTAAAGGCTATAAAAAACGCAGTAACCTCCATGCTGATACATGAAACCGGATTTTGACGTTTGCACACTTCCTATTCCAGCGCATGCCTTTCATAAGACTACGCTACGCATACACATGCACGACTATCGCAAACAAACGTGTACGTATATTTACATCGACGTCTTTGACAACTTTGTTCACATGCAGATGCAACCAACTTTCAGAAATGGAACAGCATCCTTCTGATGTAATATTTCATCAGCCACACCTTATTCATACACATCGAGGCAAATCTGCAAACAGAATATTTCGGGCAGTCAATATTTATTACCTGTTCAACGTTTATGTTTTCTCCAATCAGCGTTCCTTACGCGTTATTAAAAATTGTTGTTAAAGCGAAAAGGTACGATTCTTTCGCTTTTAAATGAAATAAAAATTATTTCATCATCGTGAATAACAATATTTCTTTAAGCAGTTCTCATATACCGTTACTGCTAGCAAACTTATTCAGAATCTCTTATTGGAAATAACGATGATGACACTATGCCGAGTCATTTTCCAGTTATACTATCACCACTTCTGTCCACACTAGCACAATCAGATGATACATATTCATCACCAACATCAACAAGTTTCGTATATAAAATGGATATTATCGATGCAGATGAATATATACGCGAATATTTTGTAGATTTTACCGCTATGTAGTATTTTTTTTTTTTTTTTTTGGGCACGTCAACAGTGGAACTTACCCAACGCAAGGAAATGTACCTTATATAAGGAAAAGATTAGAAATTGAGGAGATAAACTATATTGAGAGAGGGGAGTGCAAGAATGGAGCGGGCACTATAAGGAGTAGAAAGGCCAAGGCGCAGAAGACTAGAATACAGAGTAGAACGTTCGGAGGAAATAAAGGGGCATTCGAACAAAATGTGATTCGCATCACAGGTATAATTGGTAGTATCTGATGGTGGATACACAATAACTGAACTGGTGGTCTGTACTTGCATACGCTGTGCTAGCAGAGTCAGAATTATCGCATTTACAATGAAATCCGGAAAGTCTCTACTTGAGAAACCTTTCCTGGTTGCTTCATCGGGAAAAATATTCATAGCACATGATAAAGTCATCGTATTGTCGCGGAAGCTAAGGACTCGTTTATACATTTTGACCATATATGTGAGACATATCTTATGAGAGATGAATGAAAAGTCACTACCATTGCATGACCTGGACTAAAAAGTGCTTCTCTTTTTCGTTTTGTGTCATACGCAGATATGTGCACGTTGACGATCGTTTGCCGGCTAAATATCATGTTTCATGTTCGACCGCTGCGTTCACCAAGTTGCTCATTGTTCTTTTTCCGATCTACGAAATCGATCTTTTTCTTTGTCCTCTTTTTCCCATAATTTTTCTTTGTATAATTAAGCGTAACAATTCGTATGGTTTCCCTCTGATAACGTAGCCAAATAGTTCTTTGTTTAATTATATTCAAGATTTACCTTTTAATATTTACCTTTTACAACACTTCGTCGTTCTTGATCTTTCGTGTCCACGATATCTTCATAGTTCTCCTGTGTGTCCACATTTCGTATGCTTCTAAATATCCCTTTGTTCTTTTTGTATATGTTGCTGCTTATACATCATGTAGTAAAATCGGCTGGATGTAACACTTTATAAACTCTTGTCTTGTTCGCAGACTATAGGATGAGTTTGTGAGTAAGTTTTGTAATGTTCCAAAAGCCGTTTTAGCGTATCCACACCTTCTCTCTACTTCCACATTTGAATCTAATGTGTTTTTGATGTAGCTGCCAAGATATTTGTAAACCACAAACTCTCCTACCTCTTTCCGTTGATTATTACATTTGCCTTCTGATGCATTTTGTGACTGATTATTATCATTCTCGTTTTTCTTTCATTGAGTGTAAAAGATTCCTTGCCGACCGAATCTACTATATTTTCTAGCTGTTGTAATTCTTCGCCTGAATTTACCAATCAGCGAATGGTGTCGTTGGCGTAGCGGATGTTATTAATACGTTCGCTATTTATTTTAGTTGGTTGATATCGAAAAAAAGTCTTTCAGTTACCTAGCGTTGGTGACATGCGTTCATATATCATTGGTGTTTTCGATATGGTAAATTTCCAGCATTATAATGGAGTACTTTTGCATTGTGTCGTGAAAAGCGCTACTTGCGATAATATCATTTTTACCATGTTACAATCGCGAGCACGATAAAGAACAATATATGGACGACGATGCGTTACGTCAGAGTATCGGACATTGTATAAAAGTAAAAAAGAACTACATGAATGCACTCCTGACTTTAGAAATTAGTGATTTTGTGTCACTTCAGAGCTAAGAAAAATCGGGAGATTTGCAACTTACATTATTTCGTTATGTTTTTTATTCTTCCATTTTACAATATGTCTTTTTTATTTTTGTATTTTTTATTCCGTCTTTCTTCTTTCAGCGATTTTGGCCATCTTTGGATCGCATATTATAATGCATCCTGTCATTTCTTCTCCGCTCCTTCCAGTACATTTTCATCAGCTTCCCGTGCCGGATCTTGCTCCTCCTTTGCCATAAACCCCTTCCAATCCTGTACCTTTCTTCGAAATTCGTTTCTATCTTTTATATCTTGTCTTTATTAATAATATCTGTATGTACCAAATATCACACTGTATAGTACAAAACTATATCTCTCTCTGAGTCGTATCGCTCAATTTCGAGCATCGTGACTGCCTATTTGTACACTAGCAGCACTGAATAGGCAGCGCTCATGGCAATTGCTATACGTAACGCGAGTGTACGCATGCAAGATCACAACCGGAACTGATTAGTAATCGTTTGATTTATCGATATACAAGTGCAATTCGGCAAGTGTCTGCTGTATCTACTGAACTAGCGCGCATATGATGGTATGCATGTTTGCCATTGCCTTCCACGTGATTATTAGCGAGTATTTAATTTAATTCTTTGTAATAAGTTCTGTTGTCGCCCGGGATCGAACCCGTGACCTCCGTAATGGAAGTCAAGCGCTCCAGCAACTAGGCTACCGCGACGACTACAAAACTATATATATATATTACACAAATATAATAATATATGACATTTATACATTACTATGACGTGTAGAATTAATTTAGTACCGAGGTTGTATAGTTATAGTAATTTGCGAACGTGCTGTAGGATTATACTTAGATTAATTTGAAAGTGCAAAACTTATTAGCATATACGTATATGGTATGCGATGGAGCGGGGGGTGTAATTTTATGGTCCTGGGTGCAGTAACAGGTACTGAAAAAACTGTGCGTGACTGAAAAAAAAAACTATTGCAAGCGAAGAGTAAAAGATAAAGTGTAGGAAAGAGATGGGGGTTAATTTCTAGTATATTTGGTTCGATTATGCATCGTCTGACTTCGGTCGACATACTATTGGATGGAAAAAGGGAGAGGGGAAGCGATATTTATGTTAGTAGCGAGGTAGTTTACTTAGATTAATTTTAGTTTTTCACATTCTATAACTGGATATGTACCTGGCGTCGCGATTTAGCGGGCAGTTTCTTATTAGCTCTTTCGTCTATTTCAAGCATACATACTCTTACATACTCGCACACATGTATGTTGGTATGTTTTCTGCAGTCCTCTCCGTAATGGCAAATACTAGTCATAGACCATTCCGTACACTTTGAAATGTTTATGTATTAAATATTTAAAAATGTAAGAATGAAACGTGTTACAACAAATTTCCTTCAAAATTTCTATTGCAAGTATTAGGACTTGTAAGTATCTACCCGTCACTGGGTATTTCGTCCTTCTCTCGCATGTAAAATCGAGCTTTTACTGCACTTCCGACGTATAAGAATTTATTCAAGCGATAGGACTAACAAAGTAAAATGTAAAATCCGGACAAGCTATGCAAATTATCTAAATATCGAATTTTGATTGTTTTTTTTTGATCCGGTAGGCCATCGGTTCAAAACTTCATATACCGGACCATTTACGTCTAACCCGCTTGCAATAACTAAAAATATGTGAGAAATTTGGATTTGGCAAATATTAAATTTGGATTTCTTCGAGGCTTTGAACTCGTTTTATTTATTGTCGTCCTGTATATTTCAGTATATGTATTGATCGTTGTCGCGGCGCTTGTATAATGAATTAAAATATTGTCTCTTTGTTTTTCAAATAATTCTTGCATTGTATTTTCGAAACGAGATTTTAACAGTAAACGTTTGTCTCTTCTCGTTTTTCATTTGCTCTATCGTCATCTTCCCATTGTCCTCTCCACACTACACCGGTCGTTCTTTAGTACGTGACTCTGATTATATTTTCTTGGAATGCTCGGCTCTCTCTCTCTCTCTGATCTCTCAGGTGTTTGTCACGAAGTCTAAACTACTTGGTTGCTTCATCCTTTCCGTCTCATCTCCATCGGTTATTCCCTTATTACAACGCTTTGTTTTCGATTTCCAATCGTCTAGTTATTTAAATCTGAAACTTAATTTATCTTGTTGTTAAGGCATAACAGCTGGTGCGCCAAAAATAAAAATTAAAAAAAAAAAACAAAGTAAATGTTTGTCTACCAATTTTTAAAATATATTCTTGATTTCTAAACATCCAATTCGACGAAAGAAATCCAACAACTTCATTCCAGTTAAAAATAAACGACCACTGTTGTCAGAAATATTATAATTTAATAAATATTCGATTTTAATGCCAAACGCTTCACCGACACGTTAAAACTTAAATATCTTTTATTTTTGACTGTTTATTTTAACTTTATCCTCCGATATCGTTTGAAATAATTCGTCCTTAATATTTCATCGGTGAATTGTATTTATCTTTACGAGGTTATTAGTGCACTGGATAAATAAGTTTTTCGGGGCAATCAGGTGCTAAGTGTTCTTAAAAGCTAGGGAACGGTTAAAATATGTTGGAGCGAAAAAAAAAGTAAACTCATCGAAATATATGATAAAATTTTATCGTTTCCCTTTTAAATTTTATGTTTGTGGCCAGAGCCGTATCAGATAAACTGGCAAAGTTTAAAACTTTGCAAATAGCCCTGTGTTCAATAGAAGGGCGCAATATTCCTTATTGTTTATATATTTTTTACGTTGAGAAAATCACTCGAAAAGTATCTCACTATTTTCTGGGTTTTTCCCACTTTTTTTTTATGAAACTATTTCACTAACAATAAAACTATATGCACCATCGTTCGCTCTGGGCCAACGTCTGACTGATAATTTCAACTCCACTCGCCGAAGAAACAGTTGCACATCGCGAACGCGGCCGTTACCGGATAAGCAGCACTATTCGCTTAAATCGATTTCGATGTTTTACTCGATGGTGTATAGTTCGCTTTTCGTTTTGTTTGAGCGTCTATTTTATTACTATTCCTCTAGTTATGCGTTGCGGGAGCAGATCTTTTTGTGAAAATGTTCGATGGATTTAAACCATTTAACATTCTTCCGACTAACGGTATAGTATTTCGCGAGCATCTTTGCCAGTTTTCCTTCACATTTATTTTGCGTTGTTATTTATCCGATGATTTAAAATACTCGAAAAAATCGTATCTTCTGTACTTTCAGCGAAGAAGTAGGAAGTAAATATTTTCCGAGTCAATTCCGTTGAACAAGCTCAATGAACTTTAATAGGTTTAGTTGATTCCGTTTGAACCTATATCACGTTAAAGCTTCGAAAGTCAGTAACGATTTAACGATTTAATGGTTAATTCTTCATTTCAATTATTTCTCTTTGAGGACGTGAGGAGTGTGTAAACACATAATATGTTCGAAACGTTACGCTGTTAGACGCGAAAATGAAAATCGGATTCGACCCGTGTCGCTAAAGTTCTAGCTGAATGTTTTGTTTAAGAAAATTAATAAGCAAACTGAAAAGAAAAAAGGTTCTCTTTTTAGTTTGCTTTATTGATTTGGCATCGGGAATTTTTAAGGTCCATGTTTGATAAACATGGAACACTGACAATGAGACTGCGAGGAGAGGTCATTGCTTTTTACCTTTTCAGATTTCCCTAATGTCGAATTTCAGACCAGATATACTGTTTTCCCCTATTTGGAAATGATCTCTGATCGTGAAAAGATTGAAAAGGGAAGATGTTTGATTTTGCGATAAAGAACTAAACTGTTGTTTGGCAACAATGTGCACTTTATCGCTGTCGTATTGCAAAGCAATAAGAAACCAGCAAGCGATTTATGAATGTTCAGCATACTAGACGAACGGACGGAGTTCGGGTTTTGTTGAATTTGAATGAAAAATAAATTTACTGAAATTTAACGGAACATCTAGATAGACATAATGCTATCGTACGTTAATTCACCTATCTGGGTCGGACGAAAGTACCATATCATAAACGCGACAATGTTTTAAGAATTAACTGTGAAAAATCTCACGAACTGACGTAAAGATTTATTTATTCAATTCAGTTATATGCGTTTTTAGTTTGTTTTTTTGTTTTTTTTTTTTTGTATTGTGCAAGTATTTATTTTACTAAGAAAATTGATTGACTGAGAAGAATACTTTATTTTAGTTGTCTCTCAGATCCATTCTTGTGTCGGCTGTTGAAAATTAGCTTCGCTTCCCAAAATTTGAATCGCTGAGATATACATATATGCACACGCTAGAGAGCTTGAGTCTGGAAAAGTTTGCTTTACTAATTATTATTAGGCTATCGCGCTCTTGAGACCATTGATGGATATTCGTCATTCGTGAAATTTAAATTGTTCACCAATCACTTTTTAGGACTCGGTCGTTTTATTCCATACTATACTTTCGACCGATAGTATATACAAATAGAAGGCCTTGGATGCGTTTCTATACGAACGTCTCTGTACAATAACTTCAGCATGAAATTTGTTATTTTGGAATGGTTGGAGGAGATTAAAGAGCATTAAGACATAGTTGAAGACAGGAATTTCGAACTACATCTCATTTAGAGAGGCATGACTTGGAGGCACAACCATAAATCAAAAATTTGGAACGGATAAAGGACTTCTTCTACAACGAAATAAGTACGTGAAGATATCACCACTCCGTTCGCTCCCAGTCCGCAAAGCATACTTGGGCCCCCTCAAATATCAGAAGCTGTAAAAATACAAATAATGGAACAGTGGAAACAAGAACACATCTCCACCCCATCCCACCTCCAGAATATAAAGAAATCCGTAGAGCCATGGTGGCCCCCCCCCAGGGGACCTTACGAGTTTATCATCGCGCGCTCAACCGTTTACGCCTGGGCCACACGCGACTATCCCACGACTACCTGTTGGAAGGCGCTCACCCTCCAACCACGTGTGTCCTTTCTGTCGCGCACAAGAGCCACCGGCGGTTGAGCACATTCTCATAAACTGCCCTGCATTCCAATCCTCCAGAACGAGACACGGATTTGATAACCTCAGCCATGTTCTCTCAAACTCAGAAGCGAACCAAAGTGCAGTCTTCCAGTTCGTCAGGGACAATGGATTAGGGGCATTCCTGTAACCGGAGACTCTCGGGTCGTAATAGTCTAGATATTATACACGGACCGGGGTCTAACCACGGTTTGAAAATTTTAATAATAAAAAAAAAAAAACAAAAAAAAACCACTCCGTTCGGTTAGAGATGGGTGTCTTTTAGTAAGTTTGGCCTTTTGATTGACGAAAAGGAAAGATATTTTATATATTCGGAGAACGATAAACGACTGCCAAGGAAGATACCAAGTTTCACAAAAAACAATTAACACGAGAGAGAAATGTATTATTTAGAGAAAGATTGACGAAAGCAGGATTATCAAAATTTAGTAGGAGAAATAAAATGGGGTTAACTGAGGAAAGGGAATGTTGCAGCAGAGTAAGCCACAAATGAAGTATTTCACTAGCTAATATAATATCATGAGATGAGAGAAAGAGCAGGATATCATCAGCAAAGAATAATGAAGAAGAATTTAATCTCAGTTCACGCTGATAATGTGTGTATTGAAAAGAGTAGGGCAGAGGGAGGAACCTCGAGGGGGGAAGATCTCGAAAAACCGTTCTTGAAGTTTCAAAAGATGAAGGCAGAGAAATGGATAGAATGATTCATCACGTGGTTTACAATAAGGGCATTACATTGAACCGGAGTGTTTATTGCACTTCTTTTATCTTTTACAGTGGGTAAATATTATCAAAAGCATAGAATAAATTTATGTAAAAAAAAAGAAGCTAAGGTATAATGTTTTTGGATGAAGGATGTATATACGTATATATATATATATAGGAGATAAAAAGACTATTACAATGGGGAGCACCAATACACTAGACCGATTATTTTGCTCCGGTCACCTAAATTTGTCAAACTAATATTAATATTTTTCGTTGTGCATAATTCACGTGCTCCGTTGAAAGTTTTTTGCAATTTTTAACTTTTTATTTCTTACCTGATATTTTAAGCATACCATTTACACTCTCGCGGTATGAAAGAACCGGCTATTTATGATGCTTCAAATTTTCCATTACGAACTTTCGGCGAGATTTCCTTAAAAACATTATTTTATTTACTTTTTTTTTTAATAGGCTGCTACTTTTCTTTTGGTGGTTTGCAATCATATTTTATGTTGTTTTTTTTGTTTTTTTTTTTTGGAGAGGGGACTCGTCAACTATGGTCATTAAGTGCTAAAGCAAGAAGAATTTTTTAATATTTTCAATGTGCCATAGCGGGATTCGAATCCAGTCCTATCTGACGCGAAACATTATTGTCTATCCAACTACGTACTTTACAGTGTAGCCGGGTCAAATTTTGTAATTAATAAAGTGAGTTTATAAAACGAGTCCAATTTCGCGGTCAGCTCTTTGTAGTAGCATATTGCAAGGAAACGCAAATAACAACATGTATACGTATATATACTTACATATGTATATTTAAATAGTTATTTTTAAAAATATATGTATAACATAATTATTATATATATATATATATATACAAAACGACACTTGTAAAAATTAGGTAAAAAATGCGTGTATGTTATACGAGTTAAATATGATGATGTATTGTTTTCACGATTAATCGAGTATGCTAAAAAAAATAAATGGAAAAAGATAGTACTAATTTACGTAACTCGTAACGACAGAACTAAACCTTCGCGCGATAATAAAAAACCAAAAAAAGAAAAGGGGAATTAACGAAAAATGGAAAAAAAATCTTTAAAGAGAACTGCAACGCGTAACCGGGAAGAATGATAAATTGAGGTAACCCGGTTTTCGAGGGACATCGTAATATGTAATTTTTTAACTGCCTGTTTGTAGTAACCATGCTGGTAACCATAGTGGACCACGAAGAGGTTTTATGCCTGAATTTTTAGATTTGAAATCAGTCTTGTTGGCACAAAAAAGGAGAAGCGTTTTTTTATAGAGAATTTCTTTTTTTTTTTATATAGGAACAGATTCCGTAAATTAACATTATTTCTGCGCGTTATTAATTTTAAACGGATTGTTTAAAGCACTTTTTAATTATAAAAAAATATTTTTCCTGTTTAACCGAATTCTCTCTCGTAAAGATTGCGTTAAACTCTTCGAGTACAGCTGGTCACTTTTTTTTTTTTTCTTTTTTCTTTCGAACTCCAAATATGGATTCTACAAAAGCATACAGATTGTTTAAGAACATAAGTAAAAATCTCTTTTAGTCCTCAATCGACAAAAACTTGGGATTTTTAACAAAAATAAAAAAAAAAAAAAAGGAAATGAAATATCTGCCGTACGTAAAAAATACGGAGACTGTATAAAAGTTCTAGATCAGAATATTATTATTTGAATATTTCAAGAGCATTAGTAATATATTCGACAAAACAAATAAAAAACCATCGAGAAATGTTAAAAAGAACAAACAGAAAGGTAATGGAAGCGATCTGCAATTTTTGAATCGGTAATTATAATTAAAATTGGTTCAGAGTAATGCATTGTTAGTATCTCGAGTATTTTTATATTGAACTGTTAGAAGAGGTAAACACGATGTAAAAAGTCAGTTCGGTAGTACTAAAGAAAAGAGACGGATTCAGGGGCAATAGTAGCTACGAACACAATTTTAAAGTGATGATACGAAAACGGTTACTACGAACATAACAGTCCTCTTTTATGTTTTTTTTTTTGTTACTTTTGTTCATACATAAAAACTCACAGTAAAGAATTTATATATTTATTTTTTTGGTTATAAAAACTCGTAATTTCAACTGGGTTTGGGAATTTTTAAATCAGCATGAGTTTTTAGCTGATATTTATATAAAATTTGAGCACAGTACGAGGAAAAACGATACAAATTGGAGAATATAATCAGTAAAATAAATCACTAAAATAATAATCATTTGAATTAGCGAACTAAAATTAATATGTATATATAAGTATATATATATATATATAATGTATGCATATATATGTACATATATATATATATATATATAATGTATGCATATATATGTACATGTGCGTATTTTACGCATTGCGTTTTTTGACGATAGTTCTATAGAAAACAACGGAAAGCGCATTAGTCACATCATTTTATAAAAATTTAACTTGTTTCTAGAAGATTTTACAATACAGCAGCAATGCTGGAAATTAAAAATTGATTCACTATAAATGCTCTTTAAATTTTAATATTAGCGAAATATGTAGTTAAGTCAGCTATGTTTTGATATTTTTTTTGAAATTTTAATATTAGCAAAATATGTAGTTATGTCAGCTATGTTTTGATATTTTTTAAAATTTTAATATTAGCGAAATATGTATTTAAGTCAGCTATGTTTTGATATTTTTCTAAAATTCGGTTTGTAATTACAATTTCTTGGACGAAATGTTTTTTTTCCGGTAATAAATATTCGTAATTATACAGAGAGGAATGTTTGCAGAAACAAACATTAATCATTGCTATGAACGTTTTTAAGCAAGTTACATGTGAGATTTTTAACAATATTTTATTACCGGTTACATTATTA
Organism: Icerya purchasi; assembly: GCA_039619475.1. Classification (NCBI taxonomy): domain Eukaryota; kingdom Metazoa; phylum Arthropoda; class Insecta; order Hemiptera; family Monophlebidae; genus Icerya; species Icerya purchasi. The sequence goes on along the minus strand of CM077115.1, from coordinate 289,051,480 downwards.
TTATTATTATTTGATGTATGATTGGGTCTACTAGTTACTACATATTAAAGACAATTACTATTTTTTTTTGGAAAAGTTTACATGTTTACATTTGCTTTTTAAATAAAAAAGAAAAAAAAGAATGTAAAAAATAGACAAAATTTCATTTTTATTTATCTTCTGAGGAGAATTTTGTGACGCGGTGTTCCATTGGTTACGGATCACCGTATCTAAATATGGTAATGCCGATTTGTACTTCGTTATTTGCTAATTTCGTTGTTCTGCTTCCGAAAAATACAAGGTTGATTTTTGATTTTTGATTTTTGATTTTTATTGTCATCGATGTCTTTTATGGTTGGGAGTCGTTTCACAAAATATGTGCGTCGCGCTAAAATGAGTAGGTACATTGAATTTGTGTTTTTACTAAAGCGAAATGCGTCTATCTCAAAACATATATTCATGTCGCAATGTACTTCTATAACACAAATAATGTACGGAAGTAACTAGTTTTTTTTTCGTTTTAACGCTTTCATCTACTTACTATAATATCTCTTTACTTCCTTTTAATCTACATGCGGTGTACCGGCAGAAAAATAAAATTCAGCACTAAAAATGATACCAATAAGCCAGTGAATTTGAGTATGAAAGCGATTATTCAGCTGAGATGAGGTTCTCTGAGAGAGGATAGCATATTATGGCAACAATGATCCTCGAGAATGAGTGATAGATTTACAAGAATACAAAGATTATCAATCTCATTCGAGGTGCCTGTTTGAAATTTTTTTTGAAGGAGATGCGTAGAATCTTTGATATGGGTGACGGTGGAATGTGTTTTTATCTTTTCAAAGATTCGCATGGAACCTGAGTTCTTACATTTTGAAATGTGAATGTTTGGAGTCGATTTTGAGTCGTCAGCAAAAGTGTTGGCACTAATGTCAATGCACGCAAGAATCTCTACGCAAATGGTTGATAGGGTGGGTCGGCAGATTTTCATAACAATAGGCTATGTCGATAAGCAAATCCTGTATAGAGACAAAGTGATGAATGTTAATGAAGATTTCGATCGGCAATAGCGATCGATTTGACTGATAATATAATGCAGCCATCTTGATCATTCTAGGAATGATAATAGGTTTAAAAGCTAAAGTAGGAGGTTGCGAAGCGGCGTGAGAAGGAAGTCCAAAAAGTGAATGCTGCCGGGATATAAAAGGAAAAAAGCTTTTAGATCTGTTTTCACTTTAGATTAAACATTTTCAGTTTACGCGTAGAAGAATCTAATTCGGAAGTTTGATAGGAATGTTTATTCTTTTATTTATCTTTTTTTTGAAAGATGGTCGACTATGAGAATAAGCGTATTAGAGCGGAATGTGACATATATTAGTGTGTACATGCAGAAGGTAGAGTTGAGAAAAGCCGTGAAAGATGCAAAGCTGACTAATGTACTGTTGGTTTTTAAGGGCTGTAGAATTTTTCTTTTTTGCCGAGTTATGAATGTAGCGGCTCATAATTCGTAGCTTTCTTCGGATTCGAACAAAACACCGACTGGAATTTTCTTACGGGGTATTTGATGAGACGGTTTTTGCGTGGTATTTTAAACAATTTTCTGATTTATTTAACCTTTTTTTTTTTTTGTTTTTCGTAATTTTTCGTAATTTTTCGTAATTTTTCGTAATAGCGAGTTTTCTACAAATTCGTCATAAAATAAAAACTGTCTCGAATTGAAAGAGAAAAAATTTAAAAAAAAAATACGTTATGAACAACTTCGGGATGATGTGTCGTTTAGAGTTCCGTATTAAAAAAAAAAAATAGTGGCAGCGACAGTTGCAATTTATCGAATAGTATTGTAATTCGTTTGAAAATTCGCGAAAAATTTCGATTTTACGAATTTCCCCGTTACTGGGTCCCGGAATTTTGCCTAGATCTGATTATAGAATTTGTAAAAAAAATGTTATGTTACATTTGTACTTTTCTAATCGTGCGTAAACGTGTTTTTACGCGCACATTAAAATTTTTACAACTTATGTACATTATTAAAAAGGGACACTTATATAAAAATCGAAATGTCGGTTGAAAATGCGTGTTGTTTACGGATTATCTGACGGTTAACGAAATCAACGGTAACACCACAAACCACAGCATGACGTCTATCATTTTCCCGGACGACGAGTTTATCCTTGAGACGGCCGCCATAGTATCGCCTGCAAAAAGCAAGAGAAAAATTCAAACTGGTTTATCGTAAAAAAAAAGGGGAAGATATTTTTAATTTTATTAATAAAGATAAATTTTGTTCCAGTTTTTTTTCTTCTTTTTTTACATTATACTTTTGAAGAATTTTAAACCCGCAACTTTTTTGTAGCGAAGAATTTCTTGGTTACGAAGAATTTTCACATTTTTGTTTTGGGTAATCGAGGAGAAAAATTTCCATTCTCCTCTTAATCGAAAATTTTACAATAGTGAAAAACCAAAAATATATCTCCGACATACCTGAAAAAATCCGAAATTGTACAAAAGGACGCACACTTCGGATAAACGAATTTGTAAAAACCTTGTGTGCGAAGATTTTGTTTTCTTTTTGTTTGTTTTTTAATATTTTCGCCATTACAAGGATGTGAATTGAGCAGGAAGGAGCATATTAACCATCGGCAAACAATGAAAATATCGAAAAGTATATACATATATATATATATATATATATGCATTTACGAATATATATTTTTTTTAATTTTAATTTTAATCTTAAAGCATCAGTCTATAGTACCGCGGAAGCCCAACAGTTCAAGAAACTGTTTCAAAAATCTGAAATTCTTTCTTATGAACTGAATAAGTAATGAAGCCACACTAACATGGTAAGGATCACGAATAGTGTAAGTTAGTAGCAAGCTGCTTTGATGTAACCTGGAGGTATTTATGAAATTAGTTGTCTTTTTTGACGGTATTATATGTTTTATGTGAAGAAAACTCGGAATGAAAAAAAAATTGACGTAATACTGTAATTATAGATAATTATTTCAATATAACGTCTTCCCTTCTCATACATATAAGCGACTTTACGAAATAATTACGAAATACGGTTAATAAGAATAGCTAAAAACAACATTTCTAACACGTGCCGCGGTAAAAGATGAACAATAATCGCATTCTTTATTAAAGAGGTGTAGTCAGGGCTGTGTCCAGAATTTTTTTCTTCTCATATTTATTTTATAAATAACAATACATTTTTCACTAATATTCATACTATTAATAATTTCCATAATTTTGATTTATATATTAATAATTTATATAAATGAATTACTGTATAAATACATTAATAAAAATTACGTACGTTATTGATTATACTTGTGATAAAAAATTTTGCATAAAATATTAATAAAGTACCTAAATATATGGAGCATATTTTTTCTTTTTTTTTTTTTTTTTTTTTTTTGAATGTGAGAACACCCTAAAAAATCATTAATATTTATTTTAAATTTTTGATTTCTTCCAGATTTTTGTGCATTTATAATTATTATTTCAGTTCTAATGGTCGGCAGGGTTACCCCCAAAACCTCCCCCGCGAACACGGTCTTGGGTGTAGTCATGGATTTCGCTGGTCTCCAGTAACGTCATAACGGAAAAATGGGAATTTCGGTTTTAACTTTTTTAAATTTTTTACAGAAATAAGGTAAAGACGTCGTTGAAAAAAGTTCCTTATGAAGGCCTTTACTTAACGAAAAACCAAAGATAAGATGTTTTTGCAGAAATTATATATATTGTTCGCTGCAAGCGCCGTAATGTGATAGCGGAACCGAATGGAATTAAACAGAATCACATTTTCCCAAAGAGGACGTAGTTGGGGGGATTCTTAGGCTAACCTTACACCAACAGAAAAGTAAAAAGAAACATGTCACTAGAGAAAATAAAGTTTCTCCGCAACATTTTTTCTTTCTTTTCTCCCTATCCATATCGTGTGGTTTAATTAATACATTCGTAGATTTAAATCATGAAGCGAAAGGATAAAATTTATTAGTGTCTAATTGCTGAGTATCGCCGACGCCCTTTAAAGGGTATGGGACTTACTTTACTTACCTACTTTTTTAATTGTAGAGTATTCAATTTTATTTTTTTTTTCGAGTTACTGAAAGTAACTTAAGCTAGGTTATTCCCCAGGTGATTAGGTTGAAGTTTTTTCTTTTCAGATTCATTCTAAACCGTGTAATGTGTCCATTACATGGGTCATATATATTTCTAAAAAATAATAATAAACAAAAATAAATAAAAATAAAAATAATTTGGAATGTGTGGTGCGGGTGCGAGTGTGCGCGTGCCTGGAACTGTTGTCGGTGGGACCAGCCAATCAGCATCCCGCAGGAAACAAAAAGGATCTACCTGATTCGGCCAAGTCCAGCGATCACGGTCGAGTAGGCGGACGAAATTTTGGAAAATCCGGATGGAATATTTTAGCGAGAAATGCAGTGGCAGCCATATAGTTAGTTGCAGTTTTACCTTCGGTCAGTTAGTTCCAGTTTTACCTTCAGTCAAGTAAGTCAGTAGCTGTTTACAGTGAGTCAAGTTCCGTTTTACCTGTAGAGGAGGCTCCGGTTTTTATTTTTATAGAAAAGAATTCCGTTTTTCTCGTGGAAAAGTTGTCGTCTTTTTACTACGTACGACATTCGTTCAGGTTACCGAAATATATCGAAGTGATGCGAGTAGTGATTCTTGCTGTTCGGTAAAGTTTGATTTTGATTTGCAACTGGTCCTTAACGAAAGTGTTCGATAAATCTTCCTAGACCGATTCCGATTTCTGCAACCCAACCGACCGCCGAATCGCCACCAATAGATCCCGGATCACCGACAACAGTGATACGTATCATTTATATTCTCTTTATATATAGTGTTGTGTATTTTGTAATCGCGCTATTTTAGAATTAACTATTGTTTTTTTTAGCGGTCGACCGGTCCCGAAAGATAGGTGTGAGTTTTGCTTAATATATTTTTCAGTAATTTCAATTAAATAGTTTTCCGTTCATAATCATAAAAAGAAAAAAAAACATTCTCTGATAAACTTAAATAAAATCTAAACAAATCAAATCCACGAGCTTAAAACCTCGTGGTTGGCATCCCTGAGGACCAAGCTAACGTCTAGAACCGTTACAACCGGTTAGCTATTGCAACATGATATCTTCATGTCACCAGAACCGAATTTTTCAATAGTTTAACCTGTCCTCTCTCCAGTCGCTTTATTGTCTTTACTGACCGGTCTAAAATGCTAAGCAGACAACTCTGTACCGTTCTGTCCTATTCTTAAGTTATTCTGATTCTTTGAAAACTTCTCTTTCGCTTTTCTACGCTGAATTTACATTGTTATCATACCTCTCGCTAATTTTACAAGTTTCCTGCAAATTACTTCGTTTCCTTTTCTTTCTTCTCTTTTCGATTGCGTAAAAATTCTCAAACTCTTTTTCTTTACCACGACCTTTTCCTCTTTTACTCGTTTGAAATTAATCTCCTGCGAATTGTCTACTACTCTTATATTAAGTAAGTTTTGGTGAATTCATTATCTCGATTCCCCGGTTTAGTAGCAAACGGGTTCTTCGGCACGTTTCCAGCCTATAATATTCTAATCTTCTTTTTTTAACTACTCATTCAAAACTATAGCTCAACTATTATCTATGTTCTCAATCGGTACTTCATTATTCAACTGTATTTATCTCCTCATTCATGGTTTTTTAAACATTTCTTTAAGACGATTCATAATTTGAACACTATTTTGTCGTTTTAATCGTAGTCTCATTTCTGTATTGATTTTTTCTTTTTTCATCCGTATCTATTCCATTCTGTCGTTTTAACCGTACGTCTTTTCTTAAAACTCAAATAACGTACATAAGGACCCCCAGTCGTCATAGAAAAATTATACCGAAAATAACATTTCGTTGTCCAGGTTGGTTGCACGGTAATGTTGATCATTGTGATAGTTGTCCCGATTGTGTGTTACTTGAAGTGGTTAAGGGCTACAAATATCTGAGGTTAGTGATTGACAACGCATTAACATGGAAAATGCATATAAATAACCTTACTCAAAAAATAATGCAATCTATACCAGCGTTATATAGATTAAAATTTCTGGTGCCCCACGATCGTTTAAGGTCCACTATGCTGTTCAAGTATGGAGTAAGGCAAAAAAATCGGAAATGAGCAAAATCAGCAATTTACTAGCCAGATGTCTGCAAGTTAATAACTCCATCCGGAAATCTGGGAAACAGGAATATTTCTGAACCTGTATGGTGGATAGAAAATAAGGAACTACCTCCAAAAGCGATGTATTGTTATCACAAACTGCTAAAAGGTAGGTTGCAAGACGTGCAACTGCCATTAATAGATAAGAAGCGAAGTACCAGAGTACCTAAAGAATTGTCCTTTCAATTCAGGCGGCGGGTAAATAATAAAATAGATAATGTCGAAGAAAATGTATTGATGAATTTATTGTTAAAAGTACCGAAGGAAATCTGGATAGAACATCATTTAGCAGTTTGGAGGGAAAAAATGAAAATTTGGTTAATCGCTTGGTTGCAGGGATAAGAGTAATAATTTGCAGGTTTTATGGTCACCCTCCAAATACAATATAAAAGGGTATTCGGGCTTGCGTGAATTGTGGCATAATAGAGCATAATTTTACCTATTTGATATTTGTATAGAGTATTTATTATAGTTAACTATGTTGCGTTGGCCGTAGCCGTTATTCGGATATATTGTTCTGTTTTAACATTAATAGCGTTAATGTGTAGGATATGATTATTTCTTTTGTGTTGTATTTGTTCTGCCTGAATGTAATGTCTGGTTGCTCGTATGGGTTGGGATATGTTTTTGCGGTGATACCGTAGAATACATACTGTATAATAATATTATTAGTTATAAATATCCAGATCGGAAGTGTAAACGTTTTGTTAATAGGATAAGATATTAGCTTGATTTACGAAGATTGTTGTTTTATTTCACGCATTTAGATATGCCGCTATGTATTATATAATAATAGTAACAGCTTAGCTTATAGTTGGACGTTGATATTACAGTGTACGTTATTTTTATACAATAAACGATAATAAGTGTTTGAGCACCCACAATATAGGCATTGGCCTTGTGGGACCCTTTACAGTTATTTCAAAAAAAAAAAAAAAATCTTTGTACAACGTCTATTGCATTCTATTTAAGCGCAAAGAGTTTTTCATTAAACATCTGCCATTCTATTCCTCCTTTTTAAAACTCGGTATTCTCATTCGATATATATATATATATATATATATATATATATATATATATATAAGCTTCTTATATACTTTTATTTTCTTCTACCTTTGTTTCAGTCCTGGGATTATTTCTCTTCTCTAACCTTCAGTGTTTAAGAATAGCGACTTATTTTTCTTTTTCTTTCCGATTCTTAGGCTGATGTACTTTTGACAAATCGAAATCGAAAAAAAAAAATAAAATAAAATATATACATATATTGCAGAGTTGACAACCGGTAAATCACATTTATTAACTAAAATAACATTTACGAAAACTCAAAAGAACTAGCAGACGGTAAAAGATATTTTTCCAACGCCGAATACATTCAGTAATTGAAAATAGAATGAAGGTGCCGGAGTTTTTTTGTTTTTTTTTTTGGGAACGCCAACCAAGGACAATGACCCATTATCAAAGAATTACGAAAACAGGATTAAATTTTGATATATAAAGAAATAAAGGAAATGAACTACACTAAGATTGGAACAACATCTGGTGAAGGAAAGGAAAGTATGTAGGAAGCACAAAAAGGAGTAGGTAGCTTTAGGTGGAGAAACTTAGTGTAGAGGAGGAAACGCTCCTGTACAAGAGGGGAGCATTCAAAAAGGATATGATTTGCATCACAAACACAGTCATGATCCGAGAGATGAAAATTACAGTATGGGGAAGAAACAATAGAAAAACGAAAGAGTGACGAAGGAAATAACGGAACGACCGAAACCAGGGAAATCAACAAGCCAGGAACGTGATGAAGGAAGAGGTTGCAAGAGTTTGTAAAAGGAATGAGGATTGGAAAGGGAGGTAATGTCGGTATCCGACCATGATTTGAGGTGTGCTTGTTTGGATGGATAGAGGATATTATTGGCAGGAAATTTATTGACAAATTTGCCGTTATAGGAAGCAGAGCGAGCAAACGAGTCAACTAGGTTGTTGCCTGCGATGCCACTATGGTTGGGAATCCAAAGAAGATCGATTTGAATGGAACGAACTAAGAAGAGATTTGCAATTAAGGAACGATTGGAAAGGATAATGTAGTCGCATGAAGAGGATGGAAAAGGAGAGGATATAGCCTGCAAGACGCTCATGGAGTCAGAACAAATAAGGTATTTATTATTATAGGAGGAAAGTGCAATGAAGAGAACTGCACAGAGTATTGCATACGATTCTGCAGTAAAAATAGAACAGAAGGAAGGAAGTTTATAAAGTTCGTAGCGTGGAAGGGAAGAAATAAGAAAGAAAGCCCCGACCCCCTCATCTTGGAACCATCCGTAAAGAGGACAAACGAAGAAGGAAATAGAGACCTCAAAGCTCCGTTGTACTCGCTTAAAGCGTTAGAAGGTGAATATAAAATATGAAAAGGAAGGAAAAACAAATTAGGAGGATATAAAAAATCTATAAAGCTGAATGTAAAAAACGGGAGTTTATGATAGGTGTAGAGATAAATGACGAATAAGATGCAAGGCGTCGAGAGACATGAGAAAGAATAGGAATCTTTAGGGGAGAAAACCGCAAATTCGCCAGGATTTAGGAATAAGCAGAAACTAATTTAGAAGACTTAATAGGAAGACGTTTTATGAGGAAGCGATCCTCGAGATAGGATCTGCGAATGTGTAAAGGATGAATGTTGACTTCTGAAAGTACTGCAGGAATGGGAGAGGATTTCAGAACACCGAGGCAAAGACGAAGACATGAATTTTGGACTTTATCGAGTTTGCAAAGAAGATGTTTAGGAGCACTGCCATAAATGAAGGAACAGTAATCAAGTTTGGAACGAATAGTAGATTTCTATAGAATAAGAAGAACACTGGGGTCACCACCCCATTTGTGTGCAGAAAGAGCCTTTAATAAATTAGTTCTCTTAAGACAGGAAGTATATAGGTAGGAAATATGTTCGCGAAAGCATAAACGACTGTCTAGGAAAAAGCCAAGATAGCAGAAGGACCTAACTAATGGAATAGATAAGTTGTTCAAAGAGACATTAATTAAGGAAGTATTATAGGGACGAAAGAAAAAAACCATACAAACAGATTTAGAGGACGAAATGGTTAGATGGATGTTGGATAGAGAGGTTTCAAGAATGTTCAACGAATTATTTTCATCTTTAGCAGAGAGGATGGAAGTTGAGGAGTGATAAACAAGAATATCGTCCGCGAAGAGGAGTGTAGAGGCTGAGACGGGAAGGGAAGCTATTTCAAGCGAATAGATATTAAAAAGAGTAGGACTCAAACATGACCCTTGAGGGAATAGTTTTCTTAAACTAGGAGCCAAAGAAATAGGTCGAAAAGAATTTGGAATTTTCTTAGGAATAGGGATAATTATAAATGAATTCCAAATAGGAGGTGTAAGTCCTGAGAGAAGAAAAGAATTGAAAATTTCTAGGAGAATTTTGAGTGAGAAATTAGAGAGATTTTTAAGAACAAGGAAGGAAATTTTGTCGATTTCCGGAGTCGAATTGGAGGATTTTTGCAATGAAAAGAGGAGTTCATTGAAGTAAAATTCTGAAGTGAGGAATTGAGATGAATTTGGAAGAGAAGGAGAAGGAGAACTTACTTCGTCAAAGGAAGGAACATAACTGGGAGCTAGATTGTCAATAAAGGATTGAAGTATGTCAGAAGGGATGCTAAGATAAGAAGGGTGTTCGGATTTGGGAGTTTTGAAGGCTTTGGCCATTCTCCAAATTTGGGAAATAGACGTGATCCGGGAAAAGGAAGAGCAAAATTTTTTCCAAGATTCCTTCTTGGCTTGTTTAAGGATGTATTTGGCTCTAGCGTTAGCTTTTCTATGGTCAATAAAATTTGAAAAGGAGGAACTGTGACGAAAGGTTCTAAAAGTAGCGACGCTGGCATCAAAAGCCACCTTGCAGTTATTGTTCTAATATAAGGATGAAGCTGTATGACGGCGAGGTTTAGAAGGCACTGGAGGGGATGAGGAAGAAAGGGCGAGTAAGATGGAATCAGTAAAATATTTGTACTTTGAAATAGGATCTAAGTTATGATGCAAAAGGGAAAGAGAAGAGTCAACAGAACGACTAAATTGTTCCCAATTGGTTTTGGGGATACACCAATTAGAGGCATAGAGGGGCTTGAAGTAAATGGATGATGGGGGAAGACTTTTGAACGATACAATAACAGGGACATGGTCACTTCCAAAAGTACCACCAAGAGTGCTCCAGATACAGTTAAGAGCAAGATCAGGAGAAGAAAAGGAGAGATCGCCTGCGCTAGTAAAGGTTTCGGGGGGTAATTATGATTGAACTGCTTAGATACGCCAGACCAAATTAATAGTGTACATTCAAATCTGTGGCTTTTAAATGTGGGCACACTGGAATTATTAGCGGAAACTTTAAAATAGTCCGTTACTTTTTGAGTCTTATCCAGTTTTTTGATTCGTCTAGTGAAGATTTTGAGCGGAACAAAAGCATCGCAGATGTTTTTCTAAGACAGCTCTTAGAGTCTCATTTTCTTATAACTCGAGTAAATTGCAACACACTGGGGCTTACACGACATTGTACGTACAGTTAATGGTGGTCGAATCGATTTGCTTAGTGAAACAATTTTTGTGAAAGAACGAGACGGTTGGTAGTGACATAAATAACACAAATAAGCTATATATGTGGCAGTATTAGAACGACGCTATGTACTAAAATTTATTTACTAAAAATATAATTTTTTCCCTCAAGAATCTTTACATCGTCATAGCGAACGTTACCAAAACAAGTTGCCAAATTTTCTGATGCCCAATGAAAGTGCCATAAAGAAAGAATCGTTGATAATTTTCAGATGAATTACTCTAAAAAACTATAAACAGAAGGAGGTGGTCCGATGCTCACGCCAGAAATTGAAAATGCCTCCAATATATCCGTTTGAAAATAGTGCTACGACAAACTGCTGTTCATCGTGCCCTTGGTTCATCGTAGTTTCAAGATATTCGAATTGCTCGTTCAGGATAACGAGATAGTCAAAAACAGCCGATTCATCGTGTTGTTCAAAAATTATTTAAACACACTTTGTAATGATAATTTTCGAACGATTAAATTGGGGGTTTACGTGAGATTTTTTAGAAATTTTTTTGTCGGTGTAAAGAAAAATTCATTCGAAAATGCGTTGATTGCCGTTGTTTATATCGCTATTAGCCGCTTTTAAGTAGAACCGTCTGACTTGCTTACATTAATTGACGTCATACAAGTCCCATCGTGTTGTGGTTTTCTCGGCTTTGAACAAGACGGCAGCCTGTACAGCGCGCGTTATTTAGATGATATATTTTCGAAATTTGAATGTTTCTTAATTTGAAGCTGTAACACAGAGTGATGCCGATTCCGGGCGGCGTATCTAATAAACGGAGGGGCCAAAAGTTTCATAACGATAGTTGCGCGTAGACGCATATACAATTATGTTGACGTGCTTTGAAAAACTTGCCGATAAACGAGGTATTCTGGTGTATTGTTCAAAAAAAGGAATTTCGCCAGCTTATCTGATCAAAGTTTTATTGGAAGAACAAATTCAACAATGTGAGAGAGAAATAAATAACCGGTACTGACTGATTAGTTAAGCTGTTGCTCGATTACGTGCGCGTTGATTAATTCGAATGGAACTAACCGGGCATATATCTAAAAGCTGTATTAAAATTGAATTGGTAAATTTTTGGTAATTTGGATTTCAATTTGGTCGAAACCGCCTCGACTTGGAGAATTTAAATATCCTCCTCTGGAGCGGCGATGGTCAATCAAACAATTCGAATATCCGTCTCATTTAGTCCCGTATGGTGGAAAATCGGAAAATTAAACATCTGCTCATTAGATTACCACTGATATCCCGTCGTGGAGCGACGAAATAGTTTGTTTTTTTTCTCTCTCTTTTTTTTTTTGCTTTCCGCGTTTACCGTTGTTGTTATTTTACATTAATAAAGGCGCGCAAATTCGTTATAATTTCGCTATGATTTTAGTCATCACAACAGTGATGTTGCTAGGATGATCAGACTACTATACTGGCGTTTCAAGTTTCAAAACCAGCGACAATAAGTAAAATTGAAATAAGTTTAACGTACGCGGGGCAACATCAAACATTTCTACTATCGTACTGGTGTGAATATCGGTGTTTAGACATGTACAATTCGGCTAAACATGTGTAAACATTAAAAATCAAACACAATATTATTCTGAAGTGGAGGAGTCTGACGTACGCATTCGTATTGTAAACAAAAAGTTGTCAAACCATTTGATTAGTCTGAACAAACAGGAATGAACGGAGAGATGGGGAACACCCATCCATATTTTGACTCTAAGGAATAAAGAATGTAATTAGACGTTTAATTATTCATGCCTTTTTCTGATGATTGTTCAAAATTGTAAAAACTTTCAATTAAATTTAATCAGAAAATATATTTAAAATATTTATATAAACGTCGACATGTTTTGGGAACACAGTCACATAATTATAAGATCCTATAAATTTGCAGCTCTATAATTTGTAATATACCATGATTGTGGGAGACACACCCCGAAATATTTCGTTGTTTATATAAATATTTTTTTTAAATATATTTCCCGATAAAGTTTAATTGAAAGTTTTTACAATTTTAAAGAATATAATATTTGAAGTAGTATTTGTGTCTTTGTGTAAGAAAAATCGCGTTCGTGATAATTGCACCGTGCAAACATAGAGTTACATGGGAAGTCCAGAAAAATTGTAATAATCGAGTAAACGAGTAAACAATTCTTGTAGTTTTATCGTAGTTTGAAAATAGAACTGACAATAAAGGAACGAATAAATGAACCGTAATTCACGATTTCTAGGGTTTTCGGTGAGAGTAATAAAATTTTAATTGGGAATACTTAAAAACGCTTTTTCTAGAAATTTTATTTTTATAGAAACGAGGGTCTCCACTACTACCTGTTGAAGAACAAATTGAAATCATCATTTTAAAGCTTAAATCATGTTTCAAGTAAAAATTTAAAATCATCTAGTTCGTTGTCTCTTATTCGCTCGTGTTCCTGTTATCGGGCTAGTTAATTATTCATTTCGACCGGCCGGTGAGATCGCTTTATTTCAATTTCTTCACTTTAATAAGTTCCATTCTTTCACTGTCCTATTTAATCACTGCTTAATAGTAGCTAAATTTACATTAATTGATTTTCTTTTCTTTTTTCCCTCACTTTCTGGTCTTATTTAATCTAATTTAATTTAATTTCTTCTTATTATTTGAGGTCGTTTGAGAGCGAGGCCATCCGGTGACATCCTTCAATGATATTAATTCTACCAAAGTAAATACGAGTTCAAACGTTTTGGAGGTTGACGTTTCAACCGGACGTAAGTCGCCTAGTTCTTTTTCGCTAGTCGCGTCGTTACCTAGCAAGGATCTACGGCTGCCACAAACTGATTTATTAAACCTATTTAATAATGGCAGCAATGATAGATAACGATAATAGGGGCGATAATAATAAAAATAATAACAATAATGGTAAAAGCAGCATTAATGCTATCAGTACTGTTAAAAACTCCACTATCAAAAGTTATCAAGGCAATGACAACAGTAATAGTAGCGATAGTGGGTGTGATAATAACAATAATAATAATAATAATAATAGTAATAGTTGTTGTAGTAGTAACAATAGCAATAATAATAATAATAATTTTGTTAAGACAGCAGCAACAGTGATATTGATAATAGTGGTAAATAACTCAACTCACAATACTTCTGAAGTTTACCCTTCCGACTATCACGAGCCTTCCTCCGTAATTGCAGAATACAATTCAACCGCAAAAAAACATTTGAATTATCATTTGTTGGCGGTGGCCCGGCTCCTTGGTACAGTCTCCTCTTCATTCTTTCTGACACTATTACCTTAGGTAGAAATGGTATCCCTGTTTTCTTTCCTTCAATTTTATCTGCTAACATCTTCCCCCAGAACACTACCTTTTTCCACCACAACATAAAAGTTTTTTTTATCCTAATTAATTCCCTTTACAAATTAAGTGTTATTTCAGGAGTTTATTCTTTTTTCGACGAAATATTGGAGAGGTTTGAGTCGTCTATTCCAATTTTCGCTTTCTGAAGCATCTTAAAAACCTGCAAAGGTAAAAAAATACCTACTAAATTTGTTAAAATTAAATTCATCAAGTCTTGTCCTCCCGGAATTTTCCTCCATTTTAAACTTAATTTTCAAGTTTTCTCTAGTGTCAAGCCTCCTACATAATGTTTCAAATGTTTTTTAATTAATCATGATGCGGGGTGTTGCCGCAGTTCCTAAACCGTCTGTTCTACTGTTTCTTTTAAACATCCTTTCTCCGATTGTCCCTAATATCCAAAATCCGTCTGCTTTTTTGTAACTTTTAAAAGTGATCACTGTTTTTATGAGTCTCGAGTGGATTAAGCAAAAGGATATCAAAAGAATTATGGCGCATGGAAATTTAACTTTTCATGGAGTTTCCAAGTACAGGGGTCGTTTCCATATGCAAATCATGCATCGGTTACTGTTCCCTTCCAAAATTTTCCTAGTATTCGTACACCATTCCCGGTTAAATCTTCAACATATCGTAAAGTAAACCCGCCTACTTTTTCTTCTGATTCCTTCTCTTCCTATCTATCGTATATTTTTTCTCTCTGAAATGGATGAGCACCAAGTAAACCTAGCTCATCTGTTAGTAAAAATTCTTCCAACAAACCTTCTAACTTTTCATCTTCTTGTGAACTCAACCTTCATCTTAGATAATTTTATTCATCTATCAGATCTTCACTTGTAAATACATATTTTTCTTTATCTTCTATATCAATTCTAGCTCTATTTTATCCTGATTCTCTCTTTAAATATTTTCCTCTTTCTTTCTACGGCTCTTTCCTTCTTTTTCATCCGTAAATATGACTTTTAAATTTTCTAATAGAATTGTAGTAGCCTTAAAGCTAACACAGACTAGACACTTGCCTTGAAGAGTTTATTTCATATTCAATCAAATTCATATTGCTTTAATTTTCGAATCACGGTTCAAAGTAACTGAAACACTCCATCTTAAACATTTTTCCATGATTCGTACACAGCTACAGTGGTACTGTTCCTCATCAGGGATGGTATACATTTTAAATTCCATAATGTACACATTTCTTCATTGTCGTCCTCCCACAATTTCAACATAGTTCATATTTTTATTCTCCTAATCCTTTCTCGCTCATTTAATATAGTCTGCACATACACATTCCTCCTAGTTTTAATCTGAATAATATTTCCCTTGCCTCATTTCTTAATAGTATTCCTCCTCCCTTCGTTGAACTGCTCTGGTCGAGAAAACGCAATGGTACGATTCTTGGAAGTATTATTTCCAGACACAACCTTATTCTGTTTCATTCTCCTACTATATACAAAAATTCTTCTAAATTTAGCATAGTTGATCTCTTTTTTTTTTCTCTCGATCTTGCTTTTAACTCGGTTCCCGGAAAATTCTTGACAGTACTTTTAGAAGTAGCCATGTCCCGGTCATTATTTCCTTTAACAATCTTCGGCCAGCATCTTTTTATTTCAAGACCCTTTACGTTTTCCAATGGCGTCTTTCCAAAACTAACTGGGAAGAATTCAAAAACATTCTTTCATCTCTTATCTTTCTCTTTTGTGCCAAAAATTAGATCTTATTTCAAAATAGAATTACTTCACTGATTCTATCTCATTTGCTCTGTCCTCACCCCCTGCCACCTGTTTAGGTATCTTCAAAACCTTGCCGTCGGACAGCTTCATCCTAATGGTGAAACGATAAAACTGAGGCTTTTGAGGCCAGTGTCGTTACTTTTAGAGCCTTATGTTCCTCTCTTTCATTTCAAATTTAATAGAGTATAAGCTAATGCTAGAGCTCTAGCTACATCTTAAAGCAAGCCAAAAGAAAATCTGAGTGAGATGCTTGCTCTTCCTCCCGGAATTTGGAGAATAGCTAAGGGCCTTCAAATCTCCTAATTCCGAACTCCCCTATTATCTTAATATTTCTTCTGATATATTTTCATTCATTATTGTCACACTAATAATTAAAAAGAAATAAATTAACTAACAGCAAACTAAATAAAACTTATCTTCAGTAACGTTTTCAGGCACAGGCCATTTTCAGTCGAAAAGAGAAATAAAACACGAACACCGGCGAAATAATTATCACGAAAAAATGAAAATTTTAACGCGAACAATGAAAGGTATAGTTCGATGTCAGAAAATTAAATTTATTTTTTTGATGCAGCTTGTTTTTAGTTGATTGATATAATACGGCGTTTCCACGTAAGTTTCTCGTTCAAATGATTACTAAATATTTTACCGTATCTGATGATGGAATGATTACGTTCTTCAGTTGGACTAAAATTGCACGACAATATCGATCAACTCGGCAGAAATGTAATGTGAACTAAGTTTGTAATCTATCGATCGTTTTCTGTCGTACTAACGTTCCGAAGGCCAGGTTCAAATAGGAAATGAAGACTGCTAGGTCGTCTGTAAATAAGGAACATTGGATAGACGGGAAAATTTGATCCAAAATGTCGCTTATAGCTATGTTAAAAAGGGCAGGGCTGAGAACGGAGCCCTGAGGGACGTCATTCTGTAGATCATGGGCAGTTGATTTAACTGAGCCTAGTCAGAAATGGTTTTTTTTCTAATCATTCTTTTTTTTTTTACAAAATATCGTTAATTATAAATTTTACGCTAAAGCTTTTTGTTTTTTTTTTAAAATTAGTTCCAAATTATTATATAAAAAACTAATTTCTCAGTTTTATAGTAGTGGTAAAGCGTTTTAAAAAATTAACTTCTTCGAAGAAAAGCTTGCAGGCGCCAATGACACATCTCTAAAATATGGTTAAGGATGAGAAAAAATAAAAATTCTGTAGAATAATAATAATAATAATAATAAAATAGTTGTACATGTACGATTTATTCTTGGAAACGGAAAAAGGAAATTGTTCGGTTGATAGTAAGAGTTTGTTTTTTCTGCGCCATTTTTAATAATCTCGATATACATGTGTGTGTAGCATGTACATATATGTTTGTTTAAAAATGCGGAGGAAGCAACTTATAATGGACTGGATTTAAAAGAAGAGTAAACACGCTCAATCGGTGGAATTTGTAGAAAACGGTTTTTGCAAATTCGAAGCGATAGATGATGAAAATATCGTACGGCACCAAAGGGCGAAGATTATGACGAGCGAAGTGAAAACAGGCGAGTACGGTGATGAAGAAGCTTATTGTTTGTGATAAAATCCGGAACAATAAGCCTTCCGCCTAAATTGCAAACCATTATTGACGGCTCGATGAATCAGAAGAGACCCTTAAAATAGTGCTAACTGGGCCGAAACCCGTATAATGAATTCGTAGCATTCAAGCGCGAACATTAGTGACCAAAGTGTGAAAAACGTTACTGACCAATTGGACAAAAGAAAATAATTTCATTACTCTAACAATAGCAGACTGCTATCAGCAATTCTGCTGCTTACTTTATTTTACCTGACACAGTTGTAGTATAAATAATACACCGAGAGCCGGGTCATCCTCTAGAAATTTATAGGGAAGGCTATACTTTAAAATGTGTGCTGTCACTTACAAAGATGAAATTTTAATCCTAAATCATACTAATGAAACGGCGCAAAGAATTCCGTTTAGAACAAATTAACGTCGACACATAAAACGCGCGATCGGATTTTAATTATTCATTTAGTTTTGGCACTGCCTACATTATTGATATTGGTCGACACAAATTCCGAGAATTGGTGGGCTTCTCAATACTAGAAAAATCGGTTAGATCTTTTCTTTTCATTTTTCATTCGGTCTAGTATTATTTAGGAACAATTCTGTTTTTTTTTGTCGGTGAGCAAGTTAACTTGCAGAACCGATTACTTAACGGGAAGTAGTATGATGGCGATTGTATTCTTAACATTTATTTACTTACGAAATATTCATTTAAATTCTTTAGTAATCATAATGACGATATTAAAAAAGCGGTAAACAGCAACGTTCCACGCGCGATCGTAGAACACTTATATCATCAGGCTCCGGAAATGTATAAAAAGGCTGTAGGAACGTACTATTACTAGAGCAATGTTATTCTGCTGTAGGTGCGCGAATAATCTAAATATTCAATTCAACAGACTTCTGTCTGCCCAGCGATTTTTAAACCGGGATCCGCAGACTTTTTAATGTGATTTATTTTTATCGAGTAAAAGATTCGGGCTGAGGAAAAAGGGAAAGAATGTGTGAATCGATAGCAAAATACTTTTGGAATCTGAGATTATGCAGACTTTGCCGTAAACTAGTGGTAAACAAAGACGAGCGGTAGATTTCACATAGAAAATAAAGTAAAAGGAGGGATGTTCGAAAGATTCAGAATAATTAAATTTATATTACTTTTCATTGTAACGAATTAATCGCTGCCGCAATATTATATAAATTAAGAAAATACGTAAGCTCTAATATAAAAAAAATAATGATTTATCATGCATTATGATGATCACAGTAATAGCCGAGGGAACTCTAATTTAAAACGTATAATCTGTTTATAAATTTTTAGCGAAGCTAATGAATAATAATTATTACAATTCTCGTACCAAAGAAATTTTCGGCGAACAGTTTCATTAATAGGTTTCATAAAATAGTAAAATACTTCCGTTACGTAAAATACTTCCATTACATAAAAATCGTTACATTCGTTAAATGATTTTTCATATTACCGGCGGTGTAAAAATGACGTAGTCGCTATTAATTAAAAAATGAATAGTTTTAAAAATGTCCGTTTTTTAAAATTAGGTTCGTTGACCCTGGACTGCAATTTGAGAAATGATTAGTGGGAAAAGAAACAGATTTTAATACAATTACAAATTGAGGAAAGGAAGGAGACAATAATCGTAGGTACGATGGGACATACAGAAGCTAAAGAATCAAGGATAAAGGCGGTAGAAACGAAAATAGCGGAACACATTCGAAAAAAAATATGATTGGCATCGCAAATTAAACTGCGATCATCTGTGTAGAAAAGAAAAAAAAGGAAAGGAAATAGGAAAAAAACGGAAAAGAGAGAAGGAAGTGAGTTATGATTAAAGCGAAGGTGACAGATGGTAGAAATGAAAGAACGATGGAGATATGTGAACTACGGTCGAGACGGCGGACAGTGCTGTATTGAAAGATAAAAAGACTGAAGATTTAAAAAAAAGGGAAAGATAGATAGATGATCGCCATAGTTCAGAGTGGCAATTTTTTAAGAGGAGAGGTATGTTAGCAGCCGGGAATTTAGTAAGGATCCGATCGTTATGTACAGCAGATTAGCAAAAGCATCAGCCTACTCATTGCTCTCGATCTCGACATTATCAAAGACCCACAAAAAATCAATATTGGGAGATTAATGTTTGAATAAAGAGAACAATGCGATCTACCGATGGAGGAACGAGAGAAGAATTAATGGCCAGGAAGACGGTCTTAGCACAGAACCAATTAGAAAATTATTAGTGTAACCGGAAGAAAAAATACGAATGATAGCATGGAAGAAAATCTGCAGATGTTAAAGACCGAAATGTCGGACGTCTTTAAATATATTTATTTATCTATCCGTCTAAACTATTACAGACTTTAAAATACAGCCAATTTACTCATGTGGCAAAAACAATCACGAAAATAGTAAAAAATAATAAATAATTACAACAATCCGGGAGATAATACAAGTACTTCAAACTGAATTTAAGAAATTATAGACAGAAAGCATAAATGCCAGAGGTATCAAACAAATAAAGAAACATATATACATCAATGAATTATTAAAAATACGTCGTAAGAATTCTCAGATAAAAATAAAAATACCATCTTCTAAGCAATTATTCAGGAACACGTGCCAAATTGTAATGTATTTTTAAGACCTCCTAGAATAGCGAGGTCTGCTGTAGAAAAAAAAGGAAAAAAGATCGCCGACTTTAACGGAATAATCAAAAACTTAAGAACTTAATGCACAGGACAAGAATTTATTTCCGAACGGATGAAAGAAATATTCTCCGAATTCAAGAGAAAAGATAAAAAAAAAGTAAAAACATCACTTTCAAAATAATTACTTAACAACAGCCGTTGTTTAGGAATTAAAATTAATAATATGTCTGAACGGGGAAAAATAAACTACACTAGTGAAACCACTTACAAAAAGAAAAAAAAAAAAACAAGATCTTCAATGACGCTAATCCTATTCTATCTCTTACCGCTGGCCGTCTTATTCGGTTTTCTCCATATAACTACACTCACGATAAACTCCCTTACTTCTCCTTCAATTTTTCCTTTTTGCTTCATCCTATTAACTGCTTTTATTCGCCTATTCCTCCCAAACCGTTTCATCATCACGTTGTTAGATCAGAATTTCGACAGAATCTTAGCTTCTTTTTTCCCAACCATTTTTTTTGATTTTCACGAATGGCTCCAAGGGACTCAACGGTGTTGGTGCAGCTTTCTTCTGTACGTCTCTCAATTACTTCGAGTTCTTTAAATTTCCCTCCTTTTGTTCAATCTTTTATGCTGAGTCTAAGATTCTATGTGCCCTTCTTTTTATCAAATCTTCACCAGCCTCTCGCAATCTCCTTATCCTGTCGGATGCTCAAAGCGTGTTACAGACTATCACATCTCATCTCCCTTCTCATTCAACCGACTACGTTATTC
Source organism: Icerya purchasi (assembly GCA_039619475.1). NCBI lineage: Eukaryota > Metazoa > Arthropoda > Insecta > Hemiptera > Monophlebidae > Icerya > Icerya purchasi. Next base: position 289,030,611 of record CM077115.1, on the reverse strand, counting down.
TTCTTATTCGTTCCTTGATCCATGATCTTTTCCTTTCCCACTTAATCCAAACGGATTTCCTTTGGATTCCTGGCCATGTCGGAATCGAGGAAACTGAGTTGGTTGACTCATTCGCTCAATTAACTTCCTCTTCTGGTAAGTTTCTTCCTGCCTTATCAGCTTCTAATATTACCTTTCTGTCTGCAGCTGCTCATTCCAGACTATGGTTTAACTCCTACGTCTCCTCATTCTCCAACCTGAACTCCTTTTTCTTGTCTACTCAATCGTTCCAAGCTTCTCCTGGTTTATTAACTTTCCTTCTATGCGCCGTTTCAACCTCTCTGCGATTTCAAACCTGCGTTTTGGCATAGTTTGCTCCCTTCCTCGCTGTTCCGTTATTCTCTCGTGTCTTCTTCTTATTTTGCAGCCTCTCAGCAATAAATTTATTTGTGATCCCGATCATATAATTTTCAGCTGCGTTCATCGCTTTCAACTGAACAAGCTTCTTGTTATTTCTTCCTCTTACAAACTGGAATTCCCGCTCCATACTGTGCTTCATTCATTCTCTCCCTTCCTTCTCCTTCGGTTATTATAGCTCTTGATTCTTTTCTGTCGGCTATTTCTGATCGTGTAAGGATTTTAGTTTCTCTTTCCCCTCTGTTCCACTGTTCTTGGGCCAATGTCCATGTTGACGAACCCATTAAAACAAAAAATAAAAAGAAAAAAAAATTATTTAGTTTAGATTTCTTTTTATTTTCTCATGTTTTAACACCTTTTGCACTGTTTTTCTTCAGAAATCGCATTTTTTAGTGTACTTTTATCTCTTTTCGTGAATAGCCGCCAATATCGTGTTTGCCAACCTAATTTTTACTACTTTCCTCAATTAAAGATTTTTTCTTTTTTTTCTTTTTTTTTTTCTTTTTCTTTTGCCCCCATTAGTTTACTTTTATGTCATTTGATAGTACAGTGCTGCTTAATAACTTGTGTTAACCAAAAAATTTCCCTACTCTGGAACATAGTATGAGCTTTATTGAGCTACCTTCCTACTTTACAGATTGGGTCTTATTTACTAAATTGTTGTATTGTACCCATTTCTTCCAAAAATTCTTGCTAAATCAAATATTTTCACCCCGTTTGTGTAAAGGATGATACAGTAAATATTTGCTATGCGGGAAATATGGGTTATGGGTAAATAGTACGTAGAATGCATGTATAGATATAGTGGAATGCAGAAATGTTACAGTGGGTTAACTTGTTATTTATATTTTTTTGGGAGTTGTAAATTATATGCTATTTTTCATAATAATTAAACGTTTAACAGATTAATTTTGCAGGTCTGTGTCAATTTGTATATAAATGGGAGTGTCAGCGAGTTATTTGTTGATTTGTGTGCCGATCGTATGAGTAATTAGACGGGTTTCTCCCAGGTTCAAATTTTTACTCGTTTAATTTTGTAAGTTTATTAATATTATTTATAAAAATATCTTCAATATCTTATATATATATATATATATATATATATATATATATATATATATATTGTAATCGTTTCGAAATATAGTCGGTCATCATCGAATCTTGAATAACAATAGTCGTTAGATAGATATTGCAAAATACTTAGAAGATGTTACCACAACAGTGGTCAATGTAATTAGAAAGAAATTGCATGTCGGATTAAAAGTAAATTTATCACTGCGTTGTCAATTTAAGATGAAGGTCATTAGAAGGATCCAATATGCACACTTAACTATAATGAGTTCGCGATCAAATGCACATTTAAAGATTTGGTACAATACGCGCGTGAGATTTAACGATAAACTGTGAATTTAACTGGAAATACGTTAGCAAGTAATTTTAAAAATTGATCATGTTTTCGTGACTTTCTTAAAAACGAATTTATTCAAATTAGAAACTATGTATAAAGGATGATTAAAAATAGTTCAAAATTGCTTTTGAAAATAAAGTTCGTCCATTTCTATCGGTTTTGGAAGCCACGTAAACTATTGAGGATTTTTTGTTTATGATGAATACCGATTTAATGCGTTTACACAGAGCTATCCTGGGATTTTAACAAATTCACACTTGTTTGTGCGATGTCCACAAAAGTGATACAAGAAGCAGAACATTCTTCAGCGCGGTGGATAATTAAGGAGAAAACGAAAAATCTCCATACGGTTTTAAAGAAATTATCCCGAAAAAAAAAAAAAAAAACAAAAACAGAAAACGGAAAACCGTAGTTTAAAAGGAACCATTAAATATCGCTTGCTTGGCAAAATTTTTTTAACGTGAAACGGATACGGTTCAGAATAAATGTTCCATCGAACATTTCAAATCATTGCAGTACCGCGAGAACTGATAAATCGAAGAGCATGGATAATAACAAGAGAAGTCCGAATAGGGAGTCTCCAAAAAATCAGATTGAGAGAAGCGCCGCTGCGGTTAAAGAGAACGCGAGTCCGTCGAATTCGTTTCAAGTTAACGCGCAACGGAGAACCTCGGACAGGACTGCGGGAGGTTCATTTTTGTACTCAGCCGGAAAAGAACGTATGCAACCGGATCAGGGCCCAAACATGAAGTGGACCAGTTTTAACGTGGCCTGTCCGTCGTCATCTGGATCGGAGCATAAAATGAATGGTGAAGTTTGTCCGGGCGAGATGACGATAGACTGCGACAAGCGAGTGCGCCTTCAAGCTCCAGCTTGTGGTGGCCTGATCAAGCCGACCGCGGTGCAGTGGTGCAATCGTGAAGTGGTCTGCGACGAAATTGGAGCCGGCATTCGACCGAAGCTGGACACGGCCAAAACCCGGATTCATTGTTGCACGCCGATTTCGCAGTATATGGCCACGTTCGGCGATGTCGCTAAACGGTTCTTGACTCGTGAATGGTGCGTACCACGAAGAATCAACGGTCCACCCCCGTGCACTGTTTGCGAACACGTCGTACCACCCTGTCGCGGATACTACCGTCAGCACGAGTGTATCAAACCGGAAGAGTACACTCGGCTAGATGTGAAGGATGGTAAGCGAGTGCTGCGGTCAACATTTGATCGTTATTGGAATCCGTGCTACGAAGGCGAACAAAAGGACAATGGTAGACAAGTGGCCGATCTCGCCGGATACAACGTGGGCTTGCTGAAGCGACTGGTCTTACAGAGAGGCGGTACGCAATGCTGGTAATTTTATCAGTGCAGCGAAACTCTGCCGAATTTGACAAAAACGCTCTTCAATAAAAATGGAAAAAGCGCGAAATGTAATTTTGTCCAATATTTAAGAATGCATCGCGTAAATTAATGCATCTTAATTTTCGTACAAAAACCGATAAATAAAGAGATTTTCTTCCGAAACAGCTAGCTCTGCTAATTTAATTTCATTGTGATATAGAGCACAGAAGCCTATATGGTAGTTAACTTCGGTACCAAATTATAGGTCATCGGGATTTCCAGGTCGATTCTCAACCATTAAACTGGCACTTGTGTAATTGAATATAATGATCGGGGAAATTATAAGTGTGTCCCACGGATGTGAAGCTATGCTCCCAGTATTTTCTTCAGATAGACAAATTTTGTGCGTTCTCCTTCATCAAGCTCCGTGGGACTAATTTACTTCATCTTTTTTAAATATGTGGAACCGTATACTGAACGTGACCTCTCAAGTAGTCTTCACCTAGTTCATGTCCTAGAAAACTACCGAAAGAATTCATAAATCTCGTCTGATTTAATTGTAAAATTGGTAAAAGCCGGGTGTGCTTCGCTTGTAAAAAATATTAAAAAAAAAAACGGATCTATTTAAAGTTTTTGAAGTGAAACTTTTTACAGCACGGAAGGGAAACATTTTCGTTACGCGTTACGCGTTAAACGTAAGGTATGTGTAAGTATGATAAGTGTCTATCTGAGTCTAGAAGTATACAAAAATGGGCAAATGTGTAGTCAAGTATCTATACTACGGGGGACTTCGTATAGTATATAGTTTATGAGCATTCTCATACACATATATATATATATGTAATAAGTACGTGTACAAACCACTTTATAGAAAGATATTCACGATATGACATATTATACATTTAATCTGTTAGTAAGTTTTTAAATCATGTGGGCGTCTCGCTAAAATCAACGTGTATGACAAAATACCTATGATTTTAAATGGAGATTTTAATGTCAATTTTGCTTTAGACAACTCTCTACAATCGATTGAATTTTTAAAAGACAATTTGAACTTATCTCTACAAAATAACAGGATGATATCAACGACAAAATCAAATATAACGATTGATGCAGTGTTTTTAAGATTTTTAGATGATATTGAGTGCAAAACTTATATTTCTTATTTTAGTTACCGCAAGCCTTTGATGACAAAATTATGTACTGAAACACTCATAAGCATAACTGAAATAGACCAATGATAATGATACTTTTTTTGTAAATGTATATAATAAAATTTTTTGGATTTATTATTTATTGAAAATGAAAATTTTGTTTATACTGATACCTTTTCCATTCTAAAAATTAATTTAAAATAAAACTATAAGTCAAAGAAGTTTCACTTCCTCCACGTGTACACACTGATACACGCATCATTTTTATTGTTACGTATACAATTTTAACAGGAGAAATAAATTAATTTAATGTCATATATAATCTTTTATACATTTACAATTATGAATTTTAAGCATGGGTACGTTTTTAGGTTGAAGCCCATTCTAAATTTTACGTGACCATATTTTTGTTGGATTTTTTTTTACGGACAATTTCATAATAATGTGATGCACATCAGTATTATTTGTGATCTATAAAGCACAATCTGTAATTACTATTTTAAGGGGGTATTCTGGTCCATAGACATAATTTTGGACGTTTTGTTGAGCTCGATAAGAAAGAAACAAAAAATATTTTTACCATCCAATTTTTGAACGATACTTTTTGATATTTTAATAGTATATATATATATATATATATATATATATATATATATATATATATATATATATATATAAGAAAAAAAAAAGTAATTACAATTAAGAAAGTGGAGAATCGTGAACCAAATGCAAGGCACTGTTCTCGCAAGTGCAGTGAATTTAATTATAAACAGAATTAATCGATAAATTTTCATAAAACGATTATTTGTTTACATTTTGTTTTGCTGTTTGTAACTGTATTTGAATTTTAAAGGAAATAAAGTTTGGTTACAGTATATTTGTATGTATGTTCCGTCGGTCATTAATAATTTTACTTTTATGAGAAAAGTGTATTGTACCCTATCTTATGTTATATCGGTAGTGTTATTGCGCTACATGTACAAGTTAGTACAATATTTTACATTGAAAAACAATTATATGTTTAAAATATACTATGATTCTAATTGTCAGCATTATAATTTCCAAATATCGAAATACAGCAAAAATTGGTTATAACGACATAGGAATTTTAACGATGAATATACACCGGTAAAATTCTATAAAAATTACATGTTAAATTTCTACCAGTTAAAATGAGAAGGGTTATATCGTGGAATCGCTTATCATAACCAACATTTTTGTGTGCAGATTAAGAATTATTCTTTGTAACGACATAGTGACGCAACATTAACTTTGAAAGATTTATGTAGATGAATTGAACAAACAAAAACATCATTTTCGATCTTTTTTTTTGGGAGGGGGGGGTTATATGCAAGACAACCCATCGGCTAATTCTCGATCTTTCTGACTCCATGAGTGACATTCAGGCTATCAGTTTACCTCTTCCCCCTCGCTCATCAGACTTCATCATTCTTCGCATACGATCTCTCATATACAATCTTTCCTTTCATCACTCTATCCGCGTTGATCTGCTGTGCGTTCTTGGTGTCATAAAGGCATCGAACGTAACGAAATGACGGATGCTTTGGTTCAGGTTACTGCCCACCCCCGCTTTTCCTTAGATCCCTTAGTTGTAATCTATTGTCCTTAAGTAAGAAATTTCACTGTAAATTTTGGTCGGATATGTACACTTCCTCTTTTACCAATGATAGTTCCTTCTACCTCTCAATTCAATCTAACCTTCCTACTAATTCTTGGCTCTCAGAATGCCCTTCTTTTCCACGTTCTGTTATTGCCCCTATTATTCGCCTACGCTTCAATTACACTGTCTATTGCTCGCTTCCCGTTTTCGTCTCTTTTCCTACACCCTAATGAAGTAATTGTTTCTGATGCCAATCACATTTGGTTTTAATTGTTCTACTCTTTTTGTGGAGCGCTCACTTCCCTTTATTTACTCCTTTTAAAGTCAATGCTTCCTGCTCCCTATTGTGCTTCCTATATCCCATACATTCCCTCTCAGTTTCTGTTATTCCTACCATTGGTTCCTTCATTTCGGCCATTTCCGATTGAATTAAGTTTTAATTTGTTAACTCTTCTTCCTATTGTTTCTGAGTGATTTCCCCAGCTGACGAGACCAAAAAAGAAAAAAAAAAAAAAAAAAAAATCCTCAATCTTCTTTGATGAAGAAATGAAGTTTATACGAACAGATCATAGATATGTCGTTATTTTTTGTTCTGCTTATTTTGTCAGCGTAACATGTAAAATGCTTATTATGAATATTGATGAAAATCTGCGGTAAGACCATTGCAAATAATATTATAAAAAAAAGACAACTACACTCATTTCGTTATAATAAGAAATCGAAAAATTACAAATTTCTTCAAAAGTAAGAAAAGTAAAACCACTTCTGTTTTTTTTTCTTCTCTTATTCCTGTTTTATACTGATCAAGTTTTTTTTGTATTATCGTAGTTTCATGTACAAAAAATAAGTGTGTATTTTTGGCTAAAAAATATGTGCAGTTATGATTATAAATAAATGATTATAAAATGTTTCATGTTATAATTGGAACTGTTCATTAGTAGTAAATTTTGGACATTAAAATAATACTTTATCTGATATAGGATATAACGACCAACCTCTTTGAATGTTTTTATAATCAATTTCCACTGTATCTTATAATTTGTCATTTTATTGTACTCTGATATTGGCTGGGCGTTTTGGTATTAAAATTTAATTATTGTTTTTCTCTTTAAAGCAAATTCAAAATAATTGTAATAATTGATAAATTAAAATATAACGCTAAATTATAAAAATATTACGTATAGATTCAAAAGATAATATCAACCGACATTTTGCAAAATTTCACAACTTTTGTTTGTGGTTTTTAAAATATTTTAATAAAAATATCTAACGAACTTTCGCGGTTTATATTACTGAAATTAAAAAATCACATCGCTATTAAAAATACTACTTAACGTTTTGAATACACGGTCCATCATTGGAAACGGAGTTTAGTTTCTAACGATGGATCGCATTTATTCGTTCGAATATTTCTAATAGTGACGTCGTAGTTGATGTCTAAAATTTTTAAATTATTAATTTTAGTAATGTGAACCGCGGAAACTCGTTATATTTTTTTATTTCAATATTTTAAAAACCACAAACAAAAGTTAAAATTTTGCAAAAACGAATTAAAACATTTTTACATAGCACACAATGTGCGAAGACAGGCTAAATGCTTTAGCTGTGTTATTAATTCAGAAACAAATGTTCCACAATATTCCTCACTTTCATGAAACCGTTATAGATTTGTGTGTTTTATAACAAAAAAAAAGAAAGAAGAGATTTGGTTTATAAGACTTAATTAAAAATTATTAATATTATACACATACAGTTTGTGATAAATTTTTTTCAATAAATATTTGTGGAGTATTTAATATATTTAATTGTGAACCTCCACTTGTGTTACTCACGAGCCGCCACTGGTCGCTAATACACAGAACTCTTGAGCACATTGGCAGAAAGAGGAAAGTTCTGTTGATAACGGTCAAAAAATGTAAAATGGGCTGTCTAGAACGCGTCATGAAGTAAAAAATGCAGAATACTAAAACAAGAAAATAAGCTTTGCTTTCACCGGCTTCAAAAATGGAGGTTATATGCTTATCGTTTACGTATAAATTTTGACCGTGTGAGATGATTTTGATGATTTTCTGTTTCTCGTTAATAAATTTAGTAAAAAACGATCGAGACTGGTTTTTTTTTTGTTTTTTGCGGGTTCGTTGACAAAAACGTTGCCCCAAAGACCACGCGAAAGGAAAGAGAAGGAAAGTGTAGTTAGATTTTTACGGGATCAGAAAGAAACCATACAAAGACCATACCAATTTCTTTCGAGCTGAATTCCTATTTCTCCCCATTTCCGAAAAATCGTTAAGGACTTTAGGGATCATATTTTAATTAAACGCTTATCTTTGCTGAGACTTCATCCATTTCACTTTTTTTTTTCTTTTTTTTTTAATTCCTTCACAGTGTAATATTGTAGTAATATACTTTGCTTTCAGAACAGCGATAAATTTTGTGGAACAAATTTTTTCTAAGTTTGAATCGTTTTCTAAAATATACAACATACATCGAGAACCTTTATGTCACTTCCTTTTTTTTTTTTTTTCGCATATTCTATTACTAGTTGTCGGCGGACGGCATACTAATCTATATTACTGTAATAGAATTGCTGCGCAGTATTCTATTAAGTTCCGTTTGAATTCACGATCTGCATAAATGCGTAAATGTTTCTACCTAAACTTCGTAACATTTCGAAATCGGATATGTCTGTTAATACACGGTATCACATTTATTCACATCGACCCGAATATTCAATATTCTCGATGTACTCATATGCACAATAATAATAGTAATAATGTTAATAGTAATAATGTTAATAGTAATAATAATAATAATAATAATAATAACAGGAACGAAACGGGATATGACATTTATATTTTCAAAGTTTCGCAACAAAATGTACAAAATAAACATTTTTTCTTAAATTTCTGAAATTTCTTAGAAGCTTGTGTATTATAACTTTCAATCAACCGATATTGATCGTTATATTATTTTGCGATGAAAACTTTTCGGGGGGAAACTTTTAAAGTTTTTTGCGAAAAGGTACTAATAATCAATTAAAAAATATGTTCTGAACTTCTACGGCTGTTTCTGGGTTTTTGTATAGTAAAGTTTTTGAACTGTTTCCGTAGCGAGCGCCTCGTTACATAATGAACAACGAAATTCTTTTTTATTGAAAAGTAAATTGAAAAAGCGTGTTTCATTTGAAATTTCGGACAGCAGCTTAGGCACCAGTTTGAGAATTTATTTTCCCTGATTCGGTCAGATTAATAAAATTAGTTTTAAAAGTGAAACAGAAGTCAGAATTTCTAAAGAAAATCCGAACACTAGTAATGACTAAACAGAGTTAGGCGACGTAAGTGTTTATATTTTATTAAGACACGAGTTTGTCGAATAATGCTGACTTGTGTAGAAAAGAAATATTCCATCTTTCACGTAGCATAGTCCACATACCTTTTTTAACATTTCTCCTTTGAAATAGTGCAAATTATGTTTGAATTATTTTGTTTTCCACGAAAATGATTTAATCAACGTTACGGCAAGAGTTTGGACCGTTTTTTATGAATTTTCCTTTGTCTGTTTTTTCCTATTCCTTTCTAGTGCGTTATTTCTTTCGCTTCGATACGGAGTATCGTCAAAGTGCTATTTTTTTGCCGCCTTCAATGATTATCGTTTACGTTATTTCATTCTTTCTTCACATTTTACGGCACACTGAGTGTTGCTCAGGTTAATGTTTTTTCCCCTGATAACTGCTTTATCTTTGACTTCAGAATTTTGACTCAGCTTGCTACGGTGCTGTCTAATTTTATTTCAACTAAACCTTTAGCACGCTTCTACTCACGACCGCTCAAATGTAAAACGACTTTACTTCCTCATTGCTCTTTTGTGTCTCTATTTTCTTTTCTTTATTTTCTGAATTCTAGGTAAAATTCCGTCCGATTCTGACGTTTTTAATTCAATTTTTCTCGAGGAAAATTGAATGCTACTCGGCAATGGAGTAGCTACGTTCAAAATACAATGCAAGCTTCTTCTTCTTCATTGTAGAATTACTCAGGATCAGGGAGTGTCGTAATGCAAAGTTAGCAATTTATTTGCAGTAACGATATATTGCCGTGTTAAATAAATATCGGGCTATTTTGACAGATAACTAAGAAGATGGATGGGGCAGGATTTAAACGTTGCCTTCGTAGGTAACGTATGCGTTTAGTAAAGCCCCAGGCATGTAGCGGTATATACACGTAACAGTTTGAGAAGAATCGAAATGTTTTATTAGCAGCCAAAGAAAAAAAAATTGAAAGGTCCCCGGTAGTTATTAGTGGGGATGATTTTAATCCCTACAGGAGCATACATTGAAAGCAAACTTGTCCACCGTTACTATACAATGGGGAGGGGGGGATATTTATGAACGTGTAGGCGCAATAAAGTAAAAAAAAAAAAAATATTCGTAACAAACAATAAAATAAATGAACTTATAATGAGGAAATTTTTAAATTATAAACAAAATTAGTTCAATTATTTTAAAAAAAAACTAAATATTAAATTTCCTCAGCTTCTAAGGAGCAAAGAACAACCTCTCCCATTCGATTCTACTTATAGCTATTTTACTAGGAAAGAAGCTATTAAAATATTCTCGCGGCAATATTGTTTTTTAATTTTTCTGTTACAAAGCTTCAGCGGAAATTTATCTTCTTTCTTAATATGTAATATAGAACGTTCGATTGTGGTTTTTATGTGTCACTTCGATTTTATTAGTTTTTGAAGTCAAATGCCCTGTCTAACTAACAAGAAATATAAAATATATACGACTGGTTTCAAACTTGTTCTTTTATTTTTAACATAGTGTACCGAATTTAACGTGTTAATTTTTATTTTTTATTATTTTAAAATAAATACGTATTAATTAAAATGTAATTCTTAGGCCGGTCCCCATTAGTCTAAAAAAAAAAATGTGTCAAAAAATGTCCCAATTTTATATAACGAAAAATGTCCTAAAAAATGTCTTAATTCTATGTAGCGTTTGTCATATTTTAATTTTTACCGACTTCTAAAAAGAAGGAGGTTAACATATGTTTGTCGCGTTTGTTTTTTGTTTTGTTTTTTTTTACGTTTGTTCGCGCATAACTCAAATTTATATAGACCGATTTTACTGTGTCTTTGGCTATTAGAAAGAGTATCATTCAACTTAGATACCCTAAGTGAGTAGTGATGAAAATCGGTAAATATGAGTATTCGTCAAAAAAGCTTGAAAAAATGTAGTCCCTTTGGATAATTTTTTTTTATTATTTTTTATTATTTTTTATTAATATAACAGAGGCGGTTGACTTAAAGTGCTATCGAATGCTTCAAACTTTGCAATCGATTAGGACAGTTCAGACACCAAAAACTTTACCTATACTGTCTCGAGAAATAAAGCACATCACTAACGTGCTTTCCCGGGCTGGCTTACAGATAACATTCTTGTGAGTCCCGGGTCATGCCGGCGTGCCGCGCAACGAGCGTGTGAATTTTGCTAAGGTAGCAACATATAGCCCAATGGCCGAAGGCGCCCCTCTTCCGCAGCTTGGGCCATCCTTTTTTCAGCAATACAAGTCGGAGATATGGGAAACTATGTAGTCAGCTCACACATCGTGGCTGCGATCCTTCAAGGTGAGCACTGAGCCTCGATGGCCACCGATATCCATGTCCCGCAGAGTACTTCTAATGTTGCGCTGATCCATGTGCTGTAATAATCTTGGCAATTACACACAGCACATGGACCATATATATATTAAAAAAAAAAAATGCTCCAAATTTTTCTACATCTGTCGTTTTTAAACCAAAAGGCGCATTATGTATAAATGTGGAAAATTCTTCGCTATTGCATAGTTCATCGTCCCGTTTTCGTTTCCACAATTCACGTTCGGTGGCAGTTTTCGTTTTTGGAAACATAATGAATACACTTCTTATTACTATGTGCAGGTTGATGAATAAGAAGTCCCACCATAATAGGGAGAATCATGTAAAGACTATATTGCTCATTTAATAATACCATGGGGAAACGGAAAAAAACGTATTATTTATAAGTGATGCAGTATGTTAAGTTGTTTCGGTTGATTAATAAAATTTATGGTATAAATTATTGGTTGTATTTTTTTTTTTTTTTTTATTATATAAAATTGAGACATTTCTCCTCGTTATAGAATCTAATGGCGGCCGGCCTAAGAATTACGTTGTAAATTTTGATTATTTTTTAATACAAAGTATAGAAAAGAAAGAGACAGAAATGTAAGCAAGAGGGTTCAAGGGGCACAATCCCTCGCGAGGCCAAAATGGCTGAGTTATACATATATATATATATATATATGTATTTAATTAATGCAGTTTACAAGCTTTTACATTTTTAATTTTGCTTTACAATTTTATCGCCCTTCACCAACGGTTATATACATCATACATGTGGATCATTTTGGTTCAGTTAGGTTCGACAGTTGATCATTAATAGCGTTTCTGGTTTTCCGTTTGTTTTCTCCATTAGATCATTTATTTATGTTAATAGCAGATTTTGAAACTAGCGAATTTATAAATTATCTCACTGCCATTTTTATAAGACAGTCTTCAGTCTTAAGAAGAGGACTGGATCAATTTCTTCGTTGGATTTTGTCCAACTTTCTGACACAGTACTTTTATTGTTTCCAGTAGAGCTATTCGTTATTATGTCACAGTTCATGAATGCGCATTTTCTCCTGATCGTTTTTTGTTCCGAGTTCATTTTATAGAATGTTCATCACACCGCGTTTGTTCGAGAGCTTTTAGGATTTTAATTGCAGCTACAATACGCGCACTAACATCGCCGCCAAATTTCATTTTGTAAAAATATTTCTTTCTTTAAGTAATTTATATTATTCCCCGTAAAATGGAACAAGCTCTGATGTTGGAAAATTCATAAATTCCCTTGTTTCTTACTCTAGTCTGTTTATTCATTAACATTGAATATGCTGCTGGAAATAATATAATAACAAAATATCGCAATATAAATATGCGCGCATACATAGACGCTTACTAGAGAGGCCAGTTTGTTGGGTAAGTTGAAATTTACTTTAACGAGGATTGTGTTTGTTTTAGTTTAGCGTACAACGGCGAAGAATGAAAAATATTCATAAAGGTCGTTCCTTTTGGTTTCTTTTTTTTCTTTTTTTATGTCGGCAGCGGCGAACGGTGGAATATCCGATGGCAAGTGAGCCGAAAATCGTGTTAAAAATGCAGAGGAATTTACGAGGCTGTACTCGATACGCAGAAAAGAGAATGATAAAAAAAGGAGAAAAGGAGTGAATACGAATTTCGGTAATTTAACCAACGATACGCACCGGTTCTTTATTATTAACATCCTGCAGGGAAATGGCTGAATGAGACGTAAGCGAAACCGGGAAAGCTATACTTCTTCCCATTTTATTGTTAAATTTTTGGGCGTGGGTCGTTTATACTTACTTTTTCTTTGCAGATAGTTCCCACTCTGCCCCGTATACATTGATGCAAGACGAACTCTTAAATATTAAATTTTGTTATAAAATGTGACGTACAAACGTTATATTTACATACACCTTTTTAAATTATACATGTTACGCCTGTATAGGTATATATCTTTTGTAGAGGTGTAACTTTTCTTATAACGCCGCTACGTGATATTAAAATACAATTTTGCAACTCAGAAACGGAAATCTTATTGAAAATGAGTTTTCAGAAATGATTTTTTTCCTCTTTTCACCCTTTTTTTCTCGAGAAACGACATTATGTAATTGTTGGCACTTTGAATGCGTTTGCCAATATTTAAAAATTACTGTTCGCAGTTCCGTGATTTTTTACCATGTTACATGAATTTAAAAATATCAATAAATTACAGATTATCACGGAGCGGTTCGATAAAATCGGAGAAAAATTACCTCGCGGTTTTCTTTTTCGTTACTTTCACTCGAATCATTGTTTATAAAAATATAATTCAGGGTACGTTTTTAATAATTGATTCATTTTTATTTTTATTTTATTATTTTTAATGGATTTGTCAACGAGGACATTAGCCTAAGAAATAGAAATAAAAGAGAAAATAAATTTGTATTCTTAAAATTTCAACGACAGAGGATAAAAATAATCCAAGGGTAGGAATAACAGAAGTAGAAGAAAATGAGGGAATATAAAAAATACCATAGGGAGTAGGGATACCGAGTTTTAGTAGTGAAGAGAAAAAAGACAGTTGCTCAACAATAGGAAAGGTCGAACATTTAAATAAAACATGATGTCAAAATTACAAGGAATGGAAGGACAAACTTTTGTTTTTTTTTTTTTTTTTTTTTTTTTTTAGAAGCCATTTCTAGCCTATTGGCTATCGGTAGCTGATATGATAAATGATTTTGACGTGAAGGGTTCGTAGTTTAGTGACTAGTCCCTGTATTAGTAACTTTATGTTTGAATAATTATCGCAAAGGTGGTTTTTTTTTTTTTTTTTGTTTTTTTTTACACTAAACCAAGGTCTAAAGGTTTTGTTCTTTTTAGTCTGCGCACTTGCGTTTGTGACAAATTATCCAGTAGGCCAATTGCAGACCAGTTTGTGTGGTTATATAATCGCTCCTGATGTTTTATTGCCATCCTGTTGATAACGTCAGCTACATAATCCATGCAAAGATCATCGTGAATGGGTTTGTTCCTTACGTACACCATGGGGCGCCAACGATTGACCTTAGAGTAATATTTTGGTATCTTTGAATTTTCATAATATTGCTCTTTGCACTGCAGCCCCACAATTCGCATCCATACTTCCATATTGGAGCGAGTAATTGGTTGTATAATAATAGTTTATTTTCCACAAGGACAGTTGGGACCGTTTTCCTAATAGCCAGTGTAGTTTGTTAGTTTTGATTCTAAGTTCAGCTTTTTTTGTGTCAATGTGCTTACGTCATGTTAGCTTCTGGTCTAGGTACAAGCCTAGGTATTTAACGTCTTTTTTGATTGGGACTATCTTGTTGTCGATTTTTATATTTTCTGACCCTATATGTCGATTTGTAAATATTATATGTGTTGATTTATTTTCATTTATTTTAATTCGCCATTTCTTGCACCACGACATAACTTTATTCACGGCTTTTTGTAATTTACTATTTGCTTTTGTTTAGCTTAAATCAGAGCATAGTAGTGCGGTGTCATCCGCAAACGTTGCCATTAAGGAATTGTCTTCAACTGGTATATCTGCTGTAAAAATAAGGTATAATAACAGCCCCAAAACACTTCCTTGTGGAACTCCTGACTTAATTGGATATATGTCAGATACTTCATCTCCATACTTGATTTGATAGTACCTTTCGTCCAAGTATGATGAAAACAACTCGTAATAGTGATTTGGAAAACTTTTTTTTTATTTTATACAATAAACCGTTATGCCATACTTTGTCAAAAGCCTGACTTACATCCAGAAATATGGCATCGAAAATCCCTTTCTCCTCTAAATCAGATTCAATCTGTTGTGCCACTCTATGTACTTGTTGGACTGTAGAGTGTTTAGCTCTAAATCCGTACTGATGAAATGGTACTATTTGATATTCATTAACTAAAGGAAGTACTCTTTTTAATAACAGGGTTTCATATAATTTCGATATCACTGGTATTAATGAGATAGGCCTGTATGAGGCAACATCTGTAGGTGGTTTATTAGGCTTCGGTATTACTACTATTTGCGAAAATTTTAATTGCGCAGGGTAGTAGGTTAATCTTAGCATAGCGTTGAATATATATGTTAATAGCAGTAACCCTTTGCGCGGTAACTCCTTTAAGATCTTAGCGGTTATTAGATCGTAGCCTGGCGCTTTTTTGGGGTTCATAGTTTTAATTGAAGCCTTAATCTCCCCTGGTGATGCTGGATTGATAGCAGGATAGACATTAAAGTTATTTTCATTCGTAGGTAGTGTATCGTCTCCAGGATTTGGAGTAAAGACGTTGACAAGGTGTTTAGCGAATTCTTCCGCTTTTTCTTTGTCACTTTGAGCCCAGCTGCCATCACATTTCCTAATAGGGTGGACTGGATTTTTTGGTCTCTTTAAACTTCTCGTTGCTTTCCATAATGAGTACTTATTATCAATAGGAGATAAGGAAGATACATATTGATTGAAAGTGTCATTTTTTAGCGTTTGAAGTAACTGTTTAACCTTTTTTACTTGTTTATTCAATTTCCTCTTATCTCCTGGATGTCTACTTGTTTGCCACCTTATTCTTAATTTACGCTTATATTTTACTTCGTTCAGGATTTGTGTTGGATAACAAATAACTGGTGAAGTTGTTCTAATTTGCGGTGTGTTGTTCCAAGCCGCTTCTTGAATGGTTTTAATAAATTGCTGCAATACGTTTTCTATGTCAAGTTTATTCCGGATTGATACGCGTAGTGTGGTATTTTCTTCGACTTCCTTTCGGAACATTTCCCAATCAGTGTGTTTACTATGAAGTTTTGGTTTGGTTTTTTTAGTTATAACAGTATTGCTTATTATAAGAATCACTGGGGAATGATCAGATGAAAGACCAAACTCTGATTCGGTTAGTATGTGGTTTGAAGCTAGTCCCTTGACTATGAAAAAATCTAGTAAGTCAGGAATTTTTTCTCTATCGGTAGGCCAGTATCTTGGCGATCCACTCGTTGTGATGCTGCATCCGTTAGAATCCAATGATTTCTTGAGTTCTCTGCCTCTAGATGTAATCAGTTAGCATTATAGTCGCCTCCAACTATATATGTATTACCAAGAGTACGTAAGAAAGAGTTGAACTGATGATGAAGAATTTTGTGTTTAGGTGGGCAGTACACCGCAGACATTACTATGTTTTTATTTACGCACTGAACTTTTATACCTACTGGTTGCCTGAAGGTATCTTTCTTGATATTTTACAATTTCATGATGTGCTATATTGTTTTTAATTATTATAGCTGATCCTCCATGGGCCATACCATCCGGATGGGGGGTATTATAAAACGAGTAGCCATTAATATGAAAGTAACTTATGTACATCTGTAATAAGGGACTCCGATACTAATAATATATCTATTTTTTCTCGATTTAAATATAATTCTATTTCTGCTTTACGTTGCAGAATGCCATTAGCATTCCAAGTAACAATTTTTAAAAAGTTCATTTTTTGTTTATTAAGACAGACATGACTGTATTAGTCCATTTATCATATTATTTTGTTGATTTAGCATCTGGATGAATACATCCTTAATTTCTTTCACGAATTTGTTTAAAATGACCTCAGTATTTGAAGTATTATCATGATAAATATGATGCGGATTACTACTTATTTTATTTTCATTTAAAACTTGGGCGTAAGTAGGATTAGAATTACTTGCATTTCCGTTCAGTGAGTTTTTATTAATTTGAGGAAAATCTCTTTCGTTATATGGAACACCCTCTTGGGTTATTTGTTTTGTTTGCGTATTATGCTGTGTTAAATTTTCTACCTTTTGTGCTTTATTCCTCCTGTTTAATATTTCTTGATAAACAGCACATCCCTTATAATTTGATGTATGTTTTCCTTCGCAAAGAGCGCAGGAAGCATCCGTGCCTTTATCTATATCGCATTTGGATGTTTCATGTCCTTGTCCGCATTTGACACATCTAAATGGTCTCGTACAGTACGCTTTTGTATGGCCATATAACTGGCATCTCATACATTGAACTATAGTGCTTTTTTTCCTAGGTTGTTCAAATCGAACCCGGGCGTTTAATAAGTACTCAATATTGTATATATCTTTGTTATTACTGCTAAGTTCGATATCTATGAAAAATAGCGGCAGCGGATGTTTGTATAATCTGTGATTAATGTTTACTATATTTCTTACTTGATGTCCCTTTTCGGCCAAAGAAGCTTTTATATCCTCGATTGGTACTGACGGGTGAATATTTTTTAATACAAATTTAAATGGTCGTTCTTCTTTTAGTTGGTATGTATGAAAAGCTACATTTCAAACTTGAGTAGAAGCAGATGAAAATCGAGAAAATGATGTACGAAGGAGACTACGATTAGAACGAAGGCGACAAGTGGCCGAGACCGTGAAGCGTCGTTTGTGGGTATCTAGAAAACAACGGACGAGCAAGAAGATTTAGGCGAATAGAAAGGCAAAAAGAGGTAGCACTAAAAAAAATTAAGAAGAATAGGAGTTCAGTCATAATTTGGAAGGAGCAACTGAGGAAGGAAGAACGGTATTATGAGCTAAAATTGTGCCCAATAATCTACTATTGGAAATGGAAAAATGAGCTAACCACTATCTCATTATCCTCATAAATAACCAGGAATCCACAAAAGATCGATGTCGATCGAGTGAAGAAGGAAAATATCATGAGTGTAAGAGTGTATGCGAGGTATTATCAGGGAGAGGCAGCAGGAAGGGGAGTATCTTACAGAATGCTTTTAGAATCCGAGATTATGAGCACCTTATGGAAAACCGAGCAAAAGGAGCGAAGTTTAAAAGATCCAGAATCTAATTGAAGGCAGAACAAAAAAAAATCCAGAACCAACTCCATTTGGCTCTATGGCGAATCATTAGTATAAATAGTGGTGTATGTAGGAAAGGTAGAACTTAAAATATTGGAAAATTTGAATTTGACGACATGGCAAGGAAGAGATTTAAAATAAGTAAAGAAAGGCATGTAGTAAATCGCCATTTATAAACGATAGGGGAGTTAAAAGAATCTAGAAAAAAATATGAATAAATACACAGGCGCCTAATGAAAAAGCGATAACTTAAATAGGATATCTATGACTGAAGAGTGAATAATTTTCACGAATACTTTACTCCATCAGAGTATTTAACGGTAGATGAACGGTTATTGGCATTTTATGGAAACTGTCCATTTCAACAATATATATACCGAGCAAGCTAGCAAAATATCGACTGAAGGTGTTTGCTTTATTCGATGTAAAAACATTTTAACACGCTAAGTTTAGAGCCATATGTTGAAAAGCAGCCCAGTGGACGTTATTTTGTGGACAATTCTGCTCAAGATATTGTAAATAGGCTGGTTCAGCCAGTTGAAGGAACAAATAGAAATATTACCGGCGATAACTGGCTCTCTAGTTTGACATTAGTGAAGATCCTAAAAGATAATAAACTGACTTATGTTGGAACCGTACGTAGAAACCAAGGTGAAAAATTCTTAAAGAGAGTTTTTTCCAAGCAGAAGTAGAACAGAAAACTCTTCGATATTCAGATTTCAAGAAGATTGTACGTTGGTATCTTATTGCTTAAAAAAAATAAATAAGGTGGGTCTCTTACTATTCTCAATGCACTTCGATGACACCACAGATGAAGCAACCGGTAGTGCTTAAAAACCTGAAATTGCTACATTTTACAACATACTATTAGTTTATGGACAAGAATCTTCGACAGAAATTCAAGAACCCTCCGATTCACGCGGAAGATGCTACATCTGCGCTCATAAACAGAATAAAGCCACACAAAAATGGTGCATAAAATGTAAAAATTTTAAATATTTAAAGCTTTCACAGTGATTACTCATAGTAAATAATTTTCGGAAACAGCTGTGTTTTTATAAGATATTTATTATTATGTAAAAATTTTCTTTATCCGTATCGCTTAAAACACATTTGTTTGAATTGTTTAGAAAACTAGTTCATTTTAGAGTAAGTGTCTTTGTAGTACCGTGTTAGTTATACTAAAACACGAAATACATCCTTAACTACTAATTTAAAACTAAAATGTTGTAAAAATAAAATATAAAAAAGTTATGAAATTACGTTAGAATTATGATTATACTTTTTTCTAAACTGTTTCTTCTAGGAATATTTTGATAATTTAAAATTCTACACAATAAACACTTCGAGTACAGCATAAACTAATTATATTGTAGAAGAAATTTTTAAAGAGTAAAATTTTGAAGATACAAATCTGTTTTTAAAAATGGATGACATATGTCATCCGCGCGACTAATAGAGGATTAAGAAAGATTCTTAAATAACGAAAAGACCATTTAATGTAAGACTAATAAAAGAAGGATCAAACGGTCGGAGAGTGAAGACAACAGACGAAGATTTAGGAGAATAAATAAAGAGTTGAGCATTAGAAAGATCGTTTCTAATAACAATAGAGATCTTTGAAGATGGGAGTTAGTTAACGAGTTACTGTGATTGGAGGAGTAGATGGACACATTGTTTGCAAAGAAAAGCAACTTTCGAGGGAAAAGAAGCGATTTTGATAAAGCAGTTATTCAAGAGCACACAGCACAGGTTCTATGTCAGAAATGAGACCTTGTAGCAGAGTAAAAGAATAGGAATTACAATTCTGCATTGAAAAAGAGCAATAATAAGAGAATCAAAATGGATAGGAATGTTAAATGAGAGTCCATTATTGTAAAGAGCGTGGACAGGTGAACGTTATCAAAGGTAATTAATATGCCGACAAAAGCGACAATTAAGAATTTTTTATCAATAAATTATATTTAAACGTCCGGTAGAACGCTCTTTTGTACAATCTGTTTCAAACTTTTTGTCTTTATCTACTCGTATGCCTCCTCATTCATCATATCGCGAACCCTAGTCCCCAATCTCTCTATGGTCGAACAGAGAGTGCAAAGTAGCTTACGATTATATAAAATATTTAAAACCTTCCGCTCTTAACAAACTCTAGATAACTTCTACGCTCACAGGCAAGCTAATGACAAGTGTAAGTACATACTAAAAGCCACTAAAAAAACCTTCTGGAGAAAGTTTTGTTCCTCGTTCTCGAGAATTACGACGAATTTGGAAACTCGCCAAGGCCTTTAATCCTTCTTCCCATCCATGTCCGTTTAATCATTTCTTCACCAAGGGTAATCTCGCCCACTCATATCAACAAACTGCGTTATACCCTGCAAAGTTCCGCAAAAACGTTATCTCCGGGAGTTGACAGAGTCTCTTACGCAATTCTTCAAAATCTTTTCGACCTGTTTCTTAATCTCGTTCAGAGCGTTGTGAATTCGTTTCTTAATACTGGCTCTACTCCTGCTTGGAACACGTTTATTGTTATGCTAATTCCTAAGAAGAATTAAACTTCCTATCGTTCTATTTCCTTTGGCTTCTTGTTTAAGAAAATCCTTCGAGAATATCATTAATAGACGTTTCGTCTGATAGTTGGAGAACAACAATATTTTTTCAAAAAATACGTTTGGCCTTTGTCCGGACGTTGGTTCTACCGACTGTATTAGCTGTTTCGTTTCGGATATTTACAAATACTTCATCGGAAAATAATTTATTCTGGCAACCTTTATCGAAGTTACCGCAGCTTTCGACAATGTACGTATCTCCCCACCTTAAAAGATAAGTTGTCCGCGAACATTCCTCCCCTCTTTGTATTCCTTATTACAAACATGATGCTAAATCTTTCTTCCTCAACCTTCTTTGCCGAAAGCAGAGTGTATCGGGGCTTTTCTCAGGGCTCGTGTTTCAATCGCACTTTTTTAATATTTACATTCTCAGCATTGCCACTCTTCCCACAAACTCGACGTCGTTATTCTTTGCGGATGATATTTTTTTCTACTCAGCAGATGTAGATATCTCAATCGGCAACGATCAACTAAACCGTTTTCTTTCTAAATTTGAACAAGCTCTATCTCGTGTACATCTTTCCGTCTTGCTCATTAATTGTAAGTCTTCCTGCGTTATCTTCATCTTTCGTCCATACAACCACCTGCTAGCATATCCTTATGTGATTGTTCCATTCTTTATTATTCTGTATAAATTTATCATCCTCTCCGAATTCGATTATTGTTCCTTTTTGTATGGTAGTGCATGCAAGTTCCTTCTTTGCAAATTAGACATTTTTCAGAATTCCTGTCTTCGTCTTTGCCCTGCAGCTCTCCGATCCACTCCTACGTCAGCTATCCTAGAAGAAACTGACATCGCTCCTCTGTTTATCCGCCAAACTTATTTGGGTTATCGCTTCCGCATCAAACGTTTCCCTGTTTTTTTTATTTCACACTTAATCTCTCCTACCTCTCTAACCTTCACAACTGGCTGTTCTTTTTAAGTAAAACACCTGTTCTTTTTCTTATTTCACATCGTCTGCCAAATTCGAAATATCTTTATTTCCTTTTTGATTACCATGAGTTTTTCCACTCTTCTAAAATTAGATAAGAATTCCGCCACACCTTCAATTCTTCCTTCCCTTCTTATTCACTGATATTTACTGACAGTCCCAAGGTAGGGAATTTGTTGGTACTTCCCGGGCAACCAACTATTCGGAGTCACTTGGACTTCACAACTTCTGCTCGATATACATTTCCAAATTGTTTGGACGTACTAACAAATACCTAATTATTGCAGACTTCATAAGTGCACTCCAGGCTGTCTCTTTGTCCTTCCTTTCATACTTTCATGATTTCATCGTTCATTTTATTCGCTTTCTTATTTACAATCTCTTTTCTGCGGACCCCATCTAAAAAAAAAAAACAAAAAAAAAAACACGTAGCTACTGAAGAAGCGAATTCTGTTGATAATGATATAGAGATAATTCAAATAACCATTTTTAAGAATCCTTATTGATAAATATGAAAGCCAAGGATAGACGCATAAAAAAGCGAACAAAAATGTTGAAAGTAATAAGAATACAAAAAACATATTAGCTGAGTCGAAGGAGAAAAAATATTTAAGAAATAATAGAACAATACATGTTATAATATAAGGAGAAATAGAAGTGAAATTAGAGAAAATGTTGGTTAACGAAATTTCTAATACTGCAGAACTTAACATAAAGCTGATATTTTATCATGCAAATTAAGGATTTCGAACTTACTACAAGCAGGTAATAAAGTAGAAATTAAATCATTTTCAGAAGGAAGGGATATGAAGTCAGCAGAAAGAGAATTATTAATGGTCGAAGATATATCAGTATCATTAATTTAGAGGAGGATGGAATTTCAGATGAACTTTCCAAATAGTCAGAATTACTGATCGGAGATCTTGACAACTGATATTAATTTGGTTAATTAGAATAACAGTTGTTAAACGGATTTTGTGATTTCAATTGGAAATGATGTTACTGAAAAACGTTGCCAATTCCTTTTTAAGATATTAGTAGAGTAGGCGGGGAAATTGTTTTGCTTAAAAATATTATCAGCAAAGGTGAAAGCCGGAGAGACCGGTTCCTCTCGATCGATATTTTTAACCTCGGAGTACGAAACATTTTGGAGGCTCATGATCTTATATGTATTTTTATTTTCTCCTCGAATACCAGACAAAAAGGGCTAAAAGCATAATGATTTTCACCACGAAAAAGAATGATTGTCAGAACAAAAGGGACAGATAGGTTTGCTCCAACATGAAGAACTGTAGTGGATGAATTGGAAAAAATTACGACAAGCTAATCAACCTTGACGCGGTAGACATCGTTGAAATCGACAAAGACAGAAGAGCTGGAGCCCAAAATATTTCAGAAATACGTTTCTGTAATTTTCGGATATTCGAGATTAGCACACCTGACAGGAGCAAATTAAGAGAAGTTAATTAATAGACAAATCAATTAGAATATCACGACTATGGACGATTGTGGAATAAATTATGGTATTTTAAGTTCTTTGTTGACATTGTCGGAAATCAGGAACTGGTTAGCTGCTAGAGTAGAGGAAAGGTTAAGCTCGATCAGATTCTTTCCTGAACGAGTAAATGTTGATATTTTCTTATGAAACATTTTGGTTAAAGACATCGGCTAAAGCTGAGTAATGTTTTTATTTTCCAAATTCTCGACTACAATCACGATTTGTTCTTCGAAATTATTCGAAAACAGTGGTACACTATTAGCTGGCGAAGCACTGTTAGAGTCTGTGTCTTTCTCCCGCGAGACAATGTTGTCTTTGGATAAAACAGTTTTATTAGTCTCGGTAGTTTTTATCTGTATGACGGGGTTAGTAAAGCTTTTATCAACAGTGCGAGGAGGATTCGGAGGAGATTAATAATCTCCTCCGTTAGACTAGTCCGGCATTAATTTAAATTGAATTTAAATTCCGCGATTGAAATCAAAAATTAAATATAGCCAGGAAGCAAGAAATAAAACCGATAAGAATTAAACGGACGAAATAAAATGAAACAATAGAAATAAAAATAAAAGCAGATAACAGAGATAAATAAATTAACGATCTGACCGATCTCATTGACGGACAATTTAACAAACGTGAGTAAATTTTATGGCACGAGATAAAAATTGATAATTTATTTAAATTTAATTACAACACTATTTTGGTTTCGGGTTTTACCTAAATTTACTATTTTTCTATTGTTGTTTTTTAATTGTTTTCCCTCTCGTATTGTAGTACAAATATTTTTTAGAATTGTTTTTCGGTTTTCCGATTCTTATTACGTATCCTATTGCTTAGTTTTACAATTTTTACATGCAATTTTTCAAGACAAGTATGTAAAATCTTGATAGTATGTTTTCTCTAGTATTGTTCAAATTGAATCACATTAAATAGCAAAAAGTAGAAAAGAGAACGTTTCCGTTTATAAAAAATGTAATTTTTTTGAAATCTGGCTAAAGTAAATTGCCCATGCCATATTTCTTACTAGAAACAAAATTGTAATCACATAAATTTCCACACATTTTCAGCACGCCGACTGTTAGTCTTTTGAATTCGTACTTGCACGGCATTGTACTAGTTTGGTATAGGGAAATTGTGCTAGCACTAGCAATCGTATTTTGACCTTCAATTACCTATAGTTACTGGTTTCAATTTTCAGACCACTTCTAATTTGTTTCTATCGATTAATTCTTTTGTTTTAATATTTTTAGTCCAGTTGCCAATGGTAAAGTTAGATGTTATAATTTATTTATTTTTAAGTTGCCATTTATAAATTTAGGTGTCATCATGTGTCCCGGCTATTACATCGCTTAGAAATAGTCGAAGTTTCAGTAGGCAATTTAGTCTATTGCGTGCTATAAAATTTAGGGCTGTTCACCCAAAATCCAGTTGATTCGACAGCAGTTGGTATAGTCAGGCATGAGACTTGCAGAGTTGGCAAACAAAACACTTTTCAGCAGATGCTCTAGAGTTGATGAGCCTACGTGCCCGTAATGTAAGCAGCTAAAAAATGCGTTTCCTCCGCTTTGTTGCGTAATATTTACGTTGTGATAATCGCCAACGCCCAGGGAATACGGTAACGTAAGAAGAAGAAGAAGTCGGAACCGCCAGTAAAAACGAAGTGCTCACCTAATTCCACCCAAAACATCGGTAACTGCTTAGAGCGCTGATCTCGTCGAAATGCGATTATCATATTTTTAGGAAACTTATTTATCAACTTAGCGAAACACAAATATGTTAAATCCTTTCATAAACGCATCTCGACTGATTATTGATTATTTGGACGCGGATAGCTTTAATGACTTACCATTAGCTTGTTGACTATAAAACGCATCTGTATACATATATAATATATATATATATATATGATAAATCTTCTATAAAAACTGGATATCTGATTTACCGTTTATATTGTTTTTATTATTAATATATATATATATATATATGATATATATATGTATATTAGTGACTTCGTTATTTTTATGTCAGATATAATATGAAAATCCGTTTTTTTTTGTTTCTTTTTTATCAGGCTTGTAACACATTTATTTATTTTTTCGAAAAAGCGTGTAATCAGTTAAAAGAAATTCTTCTATAAGAATTATGGAAGACTATTATCTAGGATTCAGAAGTTCTCTTATGATGAGATCTGCAGATGGTTTCGAGTATGAGATTATCTTCTAATTCGGAGGAGAATTAGCGGATAGATAGCTGCGCAATAGATAAGCACTTAAGCAGGAGCGTAGGCTAGCTTTCGTGCTGCCGACAACTTGAGGCAGGTTATCAATAGAGTAGGATAACCAAGACGACTAGCCTTTACTCACGTTGATGCGATTGTTCACCGGCTGAATATTTCTATGCGACGCTAATACACACGGCTAGAATTGGAACTGACTATAGCCGCTTGTTATCGCGCTACAGATGCAGTGTCCAACTGTGTACTAAACTAGCGCCGCATATTTTTTCCATCGTCCGGTATCGAACCCGAGACCTCCAGATCGGAAGTCAAGCTCTCTAGCCACTAGGCCAAACTCGACGACGATATATATGTATTACATTTTGGCAAAAGAGACTCATGAAACTTGTTTCTTGTATTAGTAGAAGCAAATACTAAAACATTCAAATAAGTATATTTTACTAAATTATATGTAATAATATGTTATTAATATATTAAAAGTATTACAGACAGCCCAGACAATTGCAACTATCTACTAATTAAAATAAAAAACCTGCTATTCGAATTTTCACGATCCTAGGTATATGTCACATTTTTATAGGTCCCCGGCCATGTTGGGGTTCCTGACAATGAGCGGGTTGACTTGGCTGCTAAGGCAATTTTATCTAGCCCGATGTCGTTCAATGCTGTACTGGCTCGATTAGGACCATCCGGTCTTTTTGATGCAATATTCTGAAGAGTGGAGCAAACTATGATCAGAACAAACGACCTGGCTCAGGTTCATAAAGTCGAACACCGACCCATGTTGGTCGACGTTCCCCATCTCACGTATTCTCGATCCTGTCGAAACTGGGCCTGGGGCACACTGTACTGTCACACAGCTGCGTCTTTGAAAGAGCTCCCCTTCCGTCTACCTGTCCACTGTGCGGGTTCATGGCCTCGCCAACCGTAGAGAATCTGCTGAAATGGATTCGGCATACTTCCCGACTTCTAGTTATACCTCACCCCACCGTCTGTTGTCGAACCACTAAGATTATGTTCGGGCAGTGTTGAATTTCGCAGCATCCAACAGATTGCACCGCCTTCTGTAATTTCGAGTGAATCTAATAGCTCAGGTAGTTACACACCACGGCCAGATTTGTATTTGTAAATTTATATATATAAAAAAAAAAAAAAAAAAGTACTTATTATCTTTTGTTTATGATGGCTTTACGCTAATATTACAAATAAAAAATTAAAACAGGTCATCTCCTTCTTTCTAAAAATTGGCGTTAAATTTATTAAACCATTTTTCGCAATTATTAATTAAATTTAACAATATTACATATTCAAAATGAAAACTATTGAATTTTATTAATATTCATTAGTGTTATACTAATAAGTGAGAATGTCTATGGATACCTCAATAATACTCAATCAAATATAAATTAACAACAAATCTATTTTTATTAAAAATTTCAGAAAATAAATGAGCTTTCTTGAATCCAGAGGTTCTAAAAAATAAGTGTATCCGACAATTTTCAAGTTAAATTATGATACAAGTTTTGTTTTATACAAAATACTGTTTTTGCGGATTGTCCGTTCTTAATAACTTGTCTTAAACCACATTTCGATAAAAATACGCATAGAGGACACAACTGATTACCGTAGTATTATTAATTAGGTTCTCCCTTTTGCCTTCTCCGCTCTACTGATCCTTCCTTTATATGCAACCTCAGCGATATCCTTTTTGCATGCTCTGCTCTTTTTCCCGAATGTTCTCATCTGTACGTTGAACTCTTGGCGTTGGATCTTCCTACTCTCCTTTCAATGCTTCCTTTATCCTTTCCTTCCCATCTCTAACCGCTATTCCCCTCCTTCTTTCTTTTATACTCTCTATCTCCGATCGCCTCAAAATCTGAGGACACCGAGTCCATTTATTACAAAAAAAAAAAAGAAAAGTTTACAATACTAGTATTTAAATATTACCGGTTTGGGAAATGTATTATTATATAAAGGCTTATTGACTTGCAAAACGCAGTTAAACGATTTCTTCTGCAACCGGCACAGACTCCTACTGTTGCAATTTCGTACACAGAAGAATGCGATAACACGGAGTACGCTTCCCGTGACACTTATGTGGCATTTCATCGAGCGATTAATCAGAAGAGACATGGTTTACATTCTAGAGGAGTAGTGCCTTTACACGATAACGCGTGACCGCCCACGTTTGTTCTCGTTCGCACGTGAATTAAAAATCAAAATTGGAACGAATTTCCACATCCACCCTACTGGCCTGATGTAGCCCCTTCAGATCTTCACTTTTTTCCCCACTTGAAACGCGATCCGAGAGGGAAACGTTTCGCAGGAAGTCATGGAGGCAGTAACGAAATTTTTCGCTAAATGCACCGCCCAGTTTTACCAGGACGGTATTGTTAAACTCGTGACCCGATATGATAAATGCTTCAATGTTTTTGGGAGTTATGTCGAAAAATAAAGGGTATTTCTTCTAGTTTCTTTGGTATTTTTTTCATAATTTTCAGATGCCTGGGAGGCCATTTTCGAAGACATGTCACGTTACTTATTGAACGCCCCACGTATTAACAGGAAATGACTGAGGAAGATAATATTTAGAAGATGCCTGTGAAAACGTAGCGGAACTCAGAAGCAGGTCGATTAAGTTGTTTTGGTGATCATATAGTAATTTTGTTTTGTAGTAAAACTTTTGGAAATCCGTAGACTCAATATGATTCATTCGGTTTAATCTTAAAGGTCTGTTGATAACTTTAAATTTCGATTTTGTTCGTAAAACGATAAAATAATTTCGATTTCCATGGATGCATTTACATTAGAGCAAGAGTACGTATGCGTTCCTTCGCCAGTTGCGAATAACGGATCAGAAGAGACCGATACTCGTAAGATCATCGAAGTCGCCGTTCCCCTCAAGTGTCTGGCTATGTGAGAAGCGTACAGAAGACACGCGCCTGAAGACTGGCAATTGATGGGTCAAACTATTGAAACTACAGCCTGTTTCGCTGTTAAGTGGCCGTTGCGCTTCGCAAACGCTTCCAGTTTTACTATAGTCCGTTCACTGAAAATGTGCCGATGGAAAAAATCGATATTTATGATCCACTAACAGGGGGCCACCCACCGTTAGTGGATAAAAAATATCGATTTATATCGACTTTTTCCATCGGCACATTTTCGTTGAACGGACTATGGAAAGCGATAGCAAATGAATTTCTTATACGCCTGTCGTCTAATTTTCGTGCGACGTAATAACTTCCTGTCCAACAAACTTGGTGTGTGCGCGCTGATTTTTCGCCTGATGAATAATTTCAGCGACAGGTAATTTAGTAAAATTTCTTGAAGGTTGATAAGGATTCAATGAATGCCGTAGCTGTTTCGAGTAAATTTGTACTAATTCTGTTGCGCTGATGAAGAACGAGGAATAAAAACGGGTTTTCTTATTTTTTTTCCGACTGTGGCGGAAGGAGTAGATTTTTCTGTTGAATTAATAAAATCGATCCGATATTTCCTTTTAGCTTGCTACAGAATAAATTCAGTGCCAGCTTTAAGTTCTCGAAAATTAAAACGATCATCTGCAGTCTAAAGTACTTCTTCGGCTTCGAAGGATCATGGAGAGCATTTTCTCACCAAGGAATTTGTAATTAAACGTTGTCCATCCTAATGAAATTTCAAGAATACCTGTGGGAAATGAAACATACCGGTCTCAATATTGTGATGTCTTGCGACGATTTGATTTGTAATGTTGCGAAGTTTTGTTTCGTTTGATGACAGAAAATTATTGAGGCGTAATATATGCGAAGCCACTGATTTCTGCTGGAGTAGTTAATGTCCTAGCTAAGTTTTGTTGTAGTGTGTTGGTAGATTGTGGAAAAGAATGCCGAGGTTACCCGATTAATAATGGATATTCCAGAAATTTCAGAACTCTCTAAGATGAAGTGTGTGCGCTGAATTATGGTTCAGGTGTGAAAATTTTAGGCCTCCTTCGTTGGAAGTTCAGGCTGAGTTTAATCGATTATTTTATTGCTAAATTAACTTTTTCGGATAGAATACGAATCTGTCTCGAGGTGAGTTTGCTGAAGGCAGAAAGTAGGATTTTTGGGATGTTTGTCAAAGTTTTAGATCTTCGAAGTGTTTAACGTTTCAGATTTCCTTTCCTATGACTAACCATCATTCTTTGCACCACCATATTTTTATTTTGTCTTTCCATATATTCAAATTACATTCGTCTCTTAATTCCTTTGGTAAGTTACCTAGTAAATGACTCATAACTGCCTCGTCAACATTATCAATTTTATTATTAATCCCTTTAGGTCTTATAAAACATAAATTGTCATAGTTCCTAGTCCCATATTTCCCTTGTCGGTAATCTTATTTTTTTCTATTTTATACCTTAAATATTAACTGTAATAAAAAAACGCAGCTTGTTATTATTTCTTTGTCTTTTATCTTATTCGGAGAGAAAGGAACACTAGCCTCAATATTCTCTTTAGATCCATTAGGCTTATTACATTGTAAACCTTAACTTGGCAATCCCCAACACCCTATCATGGGTATGGGACTTACTTTACTTTACTTTAAACGTCAAGAAATCAGGGGACCTCGTCCATATCAGATAAAGTAACACTCACTATGTTAATGCGGTCGACCGTCTGGATGTAAACGGGTCGGAGAAAAAAAAACGGATGAACGTATAATAGAGATGAAACAAAAACGAGGCTATTGTTTCCAGTAAGGGGAGGAATAACAGGAATATTGCCAGTGTGAAGTCAATTTATGGTGCCCATTAATAAATTAAGCAATTTTTGGTATACTTTGAGAATAGCAACAAAAAATATAATAAATTTTAACTGTACGTGTAGAGATATCAGAAAACGGAGACTCATCATTTTCATCAAATTATAAATAACTAGCTGTGCCCGCGGCGTTGCTCGCGTGAATTATGATTCTAAAAAATTACTTTATTTGTTAGTAATACACCCGCGCGAAATTCAGTTCATGACTGTGTAAGAGTATCATCAGTAAATGATTATTTGTCAAAAGATTTTTTATTGACCGTGCTGGCTCTTGAATATTGGGGAGACCAGCTTTTCCAGAAGCACAGCACATACCATTACGTTCATTAGCCCATTTTTTGGCAGAACACTTGGAGCAGATCTTATTCATGGCTCCGATTTGGACGGAAGACTGTTGAGCATAATCAATCTGTGGATCGTATCTGAAAGCCGATCTGTTAGTGTGAGCTAAAACTCGATTACGAACTCTAGTCGTTGACGTCTGTTGTCTTTCTCTCTGATCTGGAAGGCGTTGGGAACGCTCAGAGCTCGATTCCCTAGTGCGAGCTTGTATGTTTGTCTAATATTTTGCTCTTCAAGCCGCTGCGAACGCTCGATACTCGACTCTCGCGCGCGTACTGAGAGGTTCTCAAATTTTGTTCAGCAAGCCGCTGCGAACGCTCGATACTCGACTCTCGCGCGCGTACTGAGAGGTTCTCAAATTTTGTTCAGCAAGCCGCTGCGAACGCTCGATACTCGACTCTCTGGCACGCGATTGCGACGCGTATTCTCTCTGACTTGCAAGACGATTTTCAGTTTCCGATGAAGATTCTCCATTACGACGTATTTTTGATGCCCTCGCCTGGGAACTATTTCTAGAAAGTTGAGATCTTAATCTTTTGGGCATTTTGTACCTTTTACAAAAGATAACGGTAACGCTCGAAAATTTTCATTCCTTACGTTAACACACTATTTCCATTAGTGATGAGCTTGTAAACGATGCTAAGGCGATCTTTATCCGAATTCACATTTCCATGGTAATTAACATTGATATTTTAATGTTTTATAAAAAAAGTTTTTGCAGCGCACGCGATGTAAGGAATTGTTTAGGTCATTATCTCGTAACTGGTAACAAGAACTGAGAATGGTTCTCAAAGTTCACACTAATATCCACAGAACGGTTATGTACCACCGTCTAGAGGACCTTCTCCCAGGATTACCTTTGTAGTAGAACTAATCGGTAATGATCGTTAATAAATAAGCTTGAGAGATTTAGATGGCTCCCAATGACACAAATTTGATCAAAAAAAAAAAAAAAAGTTAAATTCATATGCATTTGTATAATTACACAGCTCCAAAATAAGAAGGCTTGCAACCTCCTACCCGGCTGCTAGTATCTATCACAAAATCTGAAAATTCACACGTTAACGAAAACAAATCATTTTGTGTTTCACAATCAACTAAATGAATATATTTCATAACTGTAAGCGGTAGATCTGAGTATAGGTTATCGGTCACGAACGCTGTGTATAGGAAACGAAAGGTAATACTTTTTATGACTTTGTTTTCAATATGCATTGAAATATTTAGCGCAATTCGCTGAAATAGGTTCTATTATACCGTAGCGGCTTTTCTTACTGGTGCATTAAAAAACACTGCCGGTAGAATTTAATTGTTTTACATTTTCATTTTGGCGTCCAGTTTCAACGTGAACCGGAGTGAATAAATAATTTTTCAATTTATCTTTACATTTAACTTTATAAATGAACGTCAAAAAATTCCTGAATATGCTAGATGAAATAATAACAGCAAGAATAACTGTAGCACGCTGTGTGTACTTTCGAGCACATGGTACGTCGGTAGGAATTTTAATTACAGATTTTTTCAGAGAGATTGCTGTGACGATTGAGTAGCTTTTTGTTTTAGGTTGGGAATTTTTTTAGAAGTATTTTAAGTTTTCCTCAGCAGTCTAGGAAATAACTAGATCTAATATAATCGGTGCATAGCGTGACCCGGACGTGGCGGTCATAAATATTTAGGGGCTGCTGTTACCGCTATTTCATATACTTGTTTATATCGTTTTTATTTTTTCTCATTTGCAACACATATCGCTGTGTAAGCTATGTTCAACTTGTAGATATGCTACTGTTGGTAGAGTTTATTTCATTATTTATTTATACCGTTTCTATTTTTTTTTTTAGGCTTTCGTGCGTAAAAAATAAATAATCCACCAGTGCCAGACTCTCTGGTCGACTGGACTCGGTAATTTATTTGCCTAGCGTGCGACTACTAAACCGTCGATAAATTATTATACTTCGCTCCTTTGACAGTATTATTACCTGTCGTTATTACAATCAGCCCCATTTTTTATTACTATTATTACTACTATTATTACTATTATTGTTATTATTGTTATTATTAATTATTATTATTATTATTGTTATTATTATTATTATTATTGTTATTATTGTTGTTATTATTATTATTATTGGTACTATTAATATTATGACTACCGTCATTGCCGGCTTTATTTTTATTGCGCTTTTATCACGTTTTCTTTTGATCGCATCACTTTAGTCCAACTGTAATAATACCGAATCAAAAAAATTATGTCTGAATTACTTTTTATCAAAGTTACGAAAAGAAAAATCAACGTTATAGTAATAAATTCTGTTAGAGCATAGTTTATCTTTCAGCAAATTTGATCGGTTTATTAATGAATATATACACAGTATGTCTTAAACTACCCGCCTATTCCTTCTAAAATTTAGGGTGTCTAGTAAAATGAGAAATTCAGAGCCTCGTATTGGTCAATTGATCGTGTCACACCGATTGCAAATATTTTCAATTTCCTTCTCCCGGCGAAAATAGTCTGAGAAGAAGTAACTTATTTTTATAGATAGAATGGAGTACCGATTTCACCTGAAAAATAAGAAACTTTTGTTTGAAATATTTTTCCTAAAACCCTCGACCTCAACATCAAATGTCTTCCGAAATAAATGAATGTTTTCCAAACGAATAGCAATGTCGTTGTAGCTAATAAATTTAAAAATAGACCGGTTAGCCACTGAAATCATATTAATGGTTTAAATCTTGCTTATTACTCAGTCTTTTTGCGGCGCATATATATACATATATATATATATATATATATATATACACAAATCTTTCATCATTTTTTTTTTTTTTTTTTTTTTTTCTTGTTTGGGTTTTTCCCTGGGCTTGTCAGCAACGGACGATTACCCATCAACATGTGTACATAGCAGCAATTAGGAGTAACAAGGAATGGAATCTGATAAAGAATGCTATACCAAAGATGGAGAAACAATAACAATCAACGTCGAAAAATGCCAAACGTATGTATCCTGAAAAGAAAAGAAATGACGAAGGTAAGAGCAAAAGGAGTTAGCTGTCCCATACCATGGTCACATCTGCAATTACAGAGCCCACAGTACAAACGGACAAAGGAATCTGGCTATAAATAATTAAGGAAGAAGAAACACGGGATGTTTAAAAAGCAGGTAGATCCATCTAGCACGAAACCTATATAGAACACAGCGCTTAGCGTCCGTAAACAATTATCCGAAAGTTCAATGACTTTCTCCATCACTATAAAGCAAAGTTTATAGTTTTTAATTATGAAACATTAATCATATTTATGGCGACGACTGCAGAAACAGCGCCTACCATTCTGTTAAAAGGAAATGAGCAGAATTTTCACTGAACACTATGGCCACACTGCAACAGCAGCGCCCGCAGTGCCGGCTAACAAGGAGTTCACCTATCTACCGTTAGGGCCGCAAATGCGACAGCGAGCCCACAAAATTAACTGCGAGCTGTGCCTGTTTGTGACTGTAACTGCAACATCAGTGCGTGTTCTTCGTTTAGAGAGGAGTTCGTTGGGAATCACTGGACACGATAAGTTAGGAATGCCAAAATAGGAAATACTGAAGGGATTAGATATTAATATAATGAAGTACAGAGGATAGGAATTTTGCTACAATTGGTATGATCAACGTTGACTGTAATGAGAGAATAAAGGACACACAATATGGAGTTGGAACATCATGTGAGAGAAGCTCCGCGTATAGAGCTGCCCTTTCCGATGATAAAGAGGAGCATTCAAAGAATACATGATCAGAGTCACATACGACTGTGTTATCGATACACAGCGGACAAATAGGAGAGGACACTATGGAGAAACGATACAATGAAGCAGGAAGTCGACTGTGACCAGATCGAAGACGACAAATAGCAGATATGATGAATCGGGGAAGGTGCGGAAAATGTAGATACCATGGTTGAGTAGGTGGATTAGGGTGAATGGAAAAATATTGTGAATTAGGACTGGAGAAGGATGATTTATAAAAAGATTTCCAATTGGCCTTTTGGATACTTTTTGCTATATTTAATAATTCATGAGAAGGAATCCGTCCGACTGGCCGCCCAGAAGAAATAGCCGAACGAGCAAGATAATCCGCCTTTTCGTTGCCCGCAATTCCGGCATGACCAGGAATCCAAAAAAAGTCGATGGTTAATGAGTGCAATCTGCAAAGACTGAAAATCAGTGATCGGATGCGCAGAATAATAGGATCAGAGTAAGAAGGAACATATGCAGAGGATATACACTGAAGGGCGCTTTTGCAATCAGAAATTAGGAGGAACATTTTACATTGCGGAAAAGATGGAATGAGCTCAATGGCACGTAGTAATGCCAATGTCTCCGCATAATAAATTGAACAAAATGCAGGAATTTTGAACAGGCTGGAATGGTCAAGAGCAGGAATGTAGATAGATGCACCCACTCCGTGTGCCATTTTGGACCCATCCGTAAAAATTAGGGTATGGTTAGCAAAGAATGATGAAACTGCCTGGTTAAATTCATAAACTGTTGCATGAGCAGGGAGATATTTTACATAAGAAGGCAAAGAAAAAAGATTCGGAGAAGGAATAACATTTAATATCTCAAACTGGAAAAATGGAAGTTTATCGAAAGTTAGGATGAAGGGCGAAAACTTAATAAGACGCGAGGCAATGTGGCAGAGAACGGGAACCTTATTAGAGGAAAAACGCCAATCTTGCAAGAGAGAAGAATATGCAGGGACAAGATTGTTTGGGTAAATATGTAGACGTTTAATAAGGAACCGATACGCGAGATAGGATCTACGAATGGATAAAGGAGCCACATTAGCCTCTGCTAAAATCGCAGAAATAGGCGTGGATTTTAAGACTCCTAGACATAAGCGCAGGGCTGCATTCTGAACTAAATCTAATTTAGCTAGGGGAGAACGAGCAGCAGTACCATACAGAAAACAACAGAAATCAAGTTTGGATCGAACAATGGATTTGTAGAGCATAAGAAGTATCATAGGATCACCTCCCCAATGGGAAGAAGATAAAGACTTTAAGATATTCAAACGTTCTAGAGTAGACGAATGGAGGTAATTAATGTGCTCAGTAAAGGATAAACGGCTATTCAGAAAGATTCCTAAGTAGCGGAAGGAGGAAACAACAGGTATAGGTGTATTGTCGATATTTACGTTGATTGACTCAGGATTATAGGAACGAAATGTGAAAACAATGCATGAAGATTTTGGAGGAGAGATATATAGATGGATTTGAGAAAGAGAACTCTGCAGAATGTACAAGGATTCTTGCATGTTATTGCAAGCATTTAGAATGCTAGGAGCAGTTGAAAAAAGTAGAATGTCATCTGCAAAAAATAAGGAAGTAGAAGGTAGATTAAGAGAGGCGACACCAAGAGAATAAATATTGAAGAGCGTAGGACTAAGACAGGAACCTTGCGGGAGGCCTCGAAAAACCTTTCGTGACTCTGAAAAGGAAGGAAATGTTAGAGTAACAGTTCTACTTAGGAAAAGACTCATGATTAAGGATGTGAAGTGAGAAGGTAAATTAATAGATAACATTCTGCTCTTAAGAGTTGGAAGGTGGACGCTGTCAAAGGCACTATAAATATCAACAAAGGTAGCTAGGGTATAATTTTTCTGGATAAACGATTTATAGATGTGGGACAAGAAGAAAGAAACACAATCAGTAGGACCTCGACCAGAACGAAAACCATACATGTTGTTAGGCAAGACATCATTGTTTTCCAGCCACCAAACCAGCCGCCGGTTCAACATGGATTCGAAAAGTTTCCTCAGACAACTTGCAAGAGAAATGCAACGGAAGGACGAGGAATTAATACCCTTGGGGATGGGAACGATGATAAAGGATTTCCATGACGGAGGAGCGGAACCTAGATGGAGAATAGAGTTAAATAGATTTAAGAGTATTTTAAGATAATATTCAGGAAGATTCTTAAGAACAATATAAGATAATCCATCTATCCCTGGAGAAGAGTTAGGATTTTTCGGGAACGCTGATAATAATTCATTAAAAGTGAATGGAAAAGTTAGAAAATGCTCAGAATGGCTTGCGGCAGAGATAGAAAGGTCAAATTCATCAAAGTTAGGAACATAGGGCGGAGCAACACAATCAAAGAAAGCAGCTAGCTTGTTCTCCGAAACGCCGGAAGTAAAGGGATTTAAGGACTGAGGGTTTCGGAAAGCCTTAGCCAACCTCCAGATTTGTGAGAGAGGAGTAGATCTAGAAAAGGAAGAACAGAAAGCAGCCCAAGACGCCTTTTTAACCTTTTTGAGAGTAAATCGGAATTTGGCATTAGCTCTTTTGTGAGCTAGGAAGTTTTCCAGAGAAGGAGCAGCTCGAAAAATACGAAACGTGGATACACTGGCTTGGTGTGCAATTGAACATTCCGCATTCCACCATAAGGACGAGGCATAGGACCGCCTGATGCTCCCAGAAGGAGATTTTTGTGGAGGAGAAGACAAATCTAAAGCTGATGATATTAACTGAACGAAGTTTTCATACTGAGGCGTAACATCTAAGTTAGGATCAAATCTGTAGGAAGAGGAATCCAGGAACGAACGAAAATCAGACCAATTAACCTTTGAAACGTTCCAGCTAGGAGAACGGGATTCTTTTTTTACATGAGAGGAGGAAGTCCCATGAACGGACACAATGATAGGAACATGGTCACTACCAAAGGTTCCATCAAGGGTATTCCATACACATTTCAGGCTTAAATTAGGAGAGGAGAAAGTTAGGTCTATAGAACTGTAGGAATTTTGGTTTTTGAAATATGTAGGAGAGCCGTCGTTGAGAACCACAAGGTTGTAGTTTGAGAGTAGAGTTTGAAGGAAGGAACCATTTCTATTTAGTGACGAACTACCCCAGGCGGGAGAGCAGGCGTTCCAATCCCCGCCTATGATAAATGGGTGAGGTAAGGAGTCAAGAAGGGAGGAAAGTGAAAGATCCTTTAGGTTACACAGGGGAGGAATGTAGACAGATACAAGATGAAGGGGATGAGAAATATTAGCGAATGTGTGTGAGATAGAAATATGAACAAAGTTGGGAGAGGAAGAAGGACTAGAGCCACCTGGGATGTCTAAATTGTGGGAAGAAAATGGAATGCCGAACCTAATGAGGATAGCTGCACCACCATAACCATCTTCGCGATCTGATCTAATTACATGAAAACCCCTAATTGAAAAAGTTGATGATTTCGGAAGCCATGTTTCAGACAACAATGCTATACTTATATTATGTAAATTTAGCAAGCCTTCTAAGGCTGCCTTATTCGCCCGGATGCTACGACAGTTCCATTGAATAATATTAAGTACAGGCGTCATTTATAAGATAAGAAAAAAGGAAGAAAAAGAAGAAGAAAACAAAAGAGATGGAAGATTATGTAAGGAGGGCCAATGAAAAATTTGGCTAAGAAAAGTGTAAAGAGAGAAGATAATTTAACTAAACTGGACATTGTTGGACAAGAAGGATGCAAGGTTATCAACAAAGGAAGCAGAAGAAACTATGTTAAAAGAAGAAAGGAGCTCCGTAATTGCTGTAGACAATCTGGAGATATTGGAAGAGATATCGGAAGAAAGATTGTTAGAATTTCTGTGTGAAGATGTGGAGTGTTCAGAAGGTAAGGAAGGGTTGGGGAGAGAAGAACTATTCAGAGCCCATCCAACTGGGGGAGAAGGAGTATAGTAGGATGTGACAGTTGGAAATTGAGGAAGAGGTTTGGAATGAGGTTTAGACTTAGGTAATTTATGGAAGGTGGGGGATTTTGGACGAGGAGGAGAAGGTACCTTGGAAGCTACATTGGAAGTATTCAAAGGGAGAGTAGATGATGCGGCTCGATTAGCATAAGTAAATGCCTGAGTAGCAGCGCTGGAAGATTTAAGCTTAGCGGCTTCTTGAAAAGATACATTTTCAAAAGCCATAATTCGCTTGATATCTTTTTGCCTTTGCCATTCTGGGCAGAGACGGTTCGAGGAACTGTGACTTCCTTTGCAATTACGGCAAGAAGGAGGCTCTTGGAGATTGGAACATTCATTGAAAGAATGTTTAGCTGAACAGTGAGAGCAAATAGAATGTGAACTGCGACAATGACGCGCTATGTGTCCGAAGAGAAAGCATTTGGCACACTGAGTGGGGGAGCGGATGCTGGGAGAGACAGGGAATCGAAGTCGGTAAATGGAAATGAATTCAGGCAGGACGGGTTTAGAAAATTTTATTTCAACACTTCTGGTAGGAATTTTGCCATCTTCAGAGGAACGCAAAATTCGTCTAACAGATTGTACCGGAATACAAGATTCAATTCCTTCTTTTATATCCTCTTCGGAAAAGGAGGGATGAACTCCGGAAATTACTCCAATTCTGTATACAGAGTTGTGAGGGATAAAAGCAATTAAATTGTTGGATTCGAAAAAAGAGGAATTACTTAGAAAAGCATTGGCAGTGGAAGCGGAAGGGAAAAAAATAGCAATACGCCCTCTGCCTCGAGGCTTGATGTCAGTGAAAGAAGTAGAGTTTTTGCTGATGGCTTTAGCCAATGCAAGTGGATGAAAGTTACCTAAATTCTGATCGGCGGAACTACTTTCAACGAAAACAGTAAAAGGACCCGGGTGATCGGAAGAAAAGTTTTTAACATGATCAGTGTCGAAGTTATTATTCTTTGAATTATTTTTATCATTATTATTATCGTTAGCATTATTATTATTACTCCTATTATTATTATCACCACTATTATTATTAGCATCATTATTATTACTGTTATTATTATGATGATGATGATTATTATCAGAAATAGTATTATTATTATTATTATTGTTATTATTATTGTTATTGTTGTTGTTGTTGTTATTGTTATTATCATTTTTGTTATTATTACTAATACTATTGAGGTTAGTGTTGCTGGTGATATTAAAATTGGGGTTGCTATTATTACTGCTGCTGTTGAGCTCGGGGGCACAAGACGGAGCCGGTATAGCGAGATCAGCCTGAGAAAGCCTGATTTCCTTTGGTAGAGTGGTGGAAATCGGTGAAAGGGGATCAGCCGATTTACGTTTAGAGTTGAGGTCTATGTCCATGTTTATGGACAAGTTGGATGGGGGTTTAATTGATTTAGTCGGGTTTTGGGAGGAGGCCGCTGAGCGGCCTCCTTTAACTACGCTCATTTAACAAGCAGAAGAAAGAAGAAGAAGAAGAGAGAAAAAAAAAATAATAATAATAAGAAGGAAAAAAAAGTAACAAATATAAAAAGTAACGAGAAAGAATAAATAAATAAATTGAAGCTATTGAACAAAATAATTAAAGTGAAATTAAATCTAAAATTCCAACACGACGATTAACGAAAAGTTAATTTATCGTGTTGAACGTGTTACAATTAAGATGCAACCGATGAACAAGTGATAAGAAAACAAAAGAAATAATGATTGAACGATCTCACCACTGCCGATCTGCCGACGAAAAACGCGATAACGCACAACTGGTTCGATAACGCACTATTTCATCAATAACAGTTTAGCTGCATTTATTGATATTTCCAGCATTTTTGATAATGTAGATCTTCCCACTTTTAAAGATAGAATGATAGCATTCGGTATTTTTATGCGATTCACTTTCATTGCTATCTATCATATGCTTTATTGTGCTATCCATTTTACCTTTCCACTGCTCCGTACTGCAAAGAATGTATTTCGCAGTCTTCCTTAAGGTTCCTGCTTACCTTTTACTCTTTTTTAATATCTACCTTATTTTTGTTGCATCTCTTTTTATGAAATATTTCTCTTCTTCATTCTTTGCCGATAACGAATTACTTTTCTCCTCTCCATGTGATACGGTAGCCGAGTTAACCGTTACCTTGTTATGATGGAGCACCCTCTCGCCATTTTAAATCTCGCTGCTTCTCCTGCCAAATCCTCTCGTATTTTTTTCTCTCTTCAGCCTTATAGTCTAGCTTCAGTTCATGTATGCTTAAATGCTACACTTATTCTGTAGATAGATTGCTTCTGCTGCCTCGGTGTGGTTCTTAACTGTCGTCTGTACTTTTCTGAAAACATTAATTTCCTGTCCTCTTCTGTTCTTCCAAAATTAAACCGGTTGAAAGGCCTATATCCCACGAGACCTGGTAATCTATTTATTCTTATTTTCTTGTACAAATCCATAATCCGCTCGAGATTTGATTGTTGCTTCTTTATTTCTGATTCCGCTTCTAGATCACTTGTTTCCAAATTAGATAGGATACTCATCTCTTTAACTCTGCTTCGGTGCTCTTAAATCTTTTATGATCTCAACAATTCTTGCTGAATCAAATACACATCCCTTGCCCATTCATAGATCATATTTAGGTTATCACTTCCTATTTAAGCGTCTTTCATTGAGTTCATCCAGTTTTATTAATTCTTAACTCAATATTTCACAAAATTAACATTTTAATCCAAACATAATTCCTGTTCTAGCTTATACCTCTTTGCCGCTTAACTCTTCCTTGGAAAACATAATCTGTACTGGAACCTCAGTTATTTCTCCTTCAATTTTACCAAATTTTTTCATTTCCCTATTTTATTCTATCTATCTTTATTTTAAAATTTCTTCACCGATCAGCAGCTATGCAGAAATTCCCGAGCATCATACTTTGTACTCGCAAGTACGTTTCTGCCATTAGCTCTCATTACCACGGCTGAATCTTTTCGTCTTCGTTTCTTTTGTACTATCTTTACTGCTGAAGTTATAACTGCAATAAGCTCCATTGTTTATATTTCCTCCCATGGCTCTTTTTCCAAATATTTGATTGTTACTGATTCCATAAGTGCTCTCCAGGCTATTTGTTGTTTCCTTCCTACTCAACTTGCGACTTTTACATTCTTTGTATACACTCTCACATCCATAATCTGCTTTATTCTATAGATTACGATTTGCTTTGTATATCGAGCACGTGGGCACAGGAGGTAACGAAATCTGTATTTTGTCTCTTTTTACTAAAATCCCTGCCTCTAATTTTATATTTTCATGTAAAAATTTCACTCCGAGTTTCGGTCAAATAACTGTGTTACATCGTTTCCTAGCATTCTTTCCTTCTGCCTATTTGTTCAACCTAGGAATGACGATAGTCTAAACATATTTCTGTAGCTTGGAAGTCAGTCGGCATTTTAACGAAATTGCGCCAATATTACTTTGCAGGAATTTTTTCTTTAATTTTCGGGCCTACTGATATTTTCGGTATTTTGTTTAACTCTTTTAGACGCTTTGAGGCTTTTTGTTTCCTACTGTTTATTTGTTCGGTTTTCTTTTTTGTCGGCAAGTTATATACTTTAAGAATTTATGTTTCAACCTTTTTCATAAGTCCGTGTTTATTGGTTCTGCAATGCAGTTGTTTCTGATGTTGGCTCGTGTAATCCTTTCGAAATGTCGAGCGAATAAATTTCTTTAACACAGTTGTGTCTGAAAATTATTTATGACGAAAGACTAGCATTCCTTTTTATCTCCAGTTCTACGACTTTTCGTTGTTCCGCCGCTTTGTTGCCACTTTCATTATTCCCTTGTAGTTCAATAATTTTCCGTTACTTTCCTCTCATTTTCGACTTCACTTAACACCTTTCTCGAGTTGTTCTCTTTTATCCAAGTGATAAAACCTTCTACGGTTTCCATCACGTATTTTCTGAATGCTTATTCCTATATCCCAGACTTTCTAATTTGTATTCCTACTTGCTCTTCCTTATCTTTATTGTACATTATACATTTTATCTTTTCCTACTCCCTACATTATTCTAGCTGTCGGCGTATTTATACGATCAACGTCTGGCAGATCTATCTAACTGATTCTTTCCTTTCCATATTGGTTCTGAATGGTAATCCTTTGTTGATGAGCCCCCCCAAAAATATATATATATATATAAAAAATAATCTTAACCGGAAAAAAGGTTTGCAGCTGTTAAAGATCCGTTATAACTTTATTAAAAAGATGCGAAATCAACAATAAAGATAAGAAAAGAAAAAAGAAAAAAAAAACATACAAAACACCAAGATTCCGGAAATCTCACGAGTATTCATCAATTTGAACAATATTAATGATCCACTTGTTATAGAAAATACACGAATAATCACAATATCCTCCCGATTCTGTCGAAGAGAAAAAAGTGTATTTCACGAAGTCAAAGTCGATTGAAACAACAAAAATCAGTTTTAGTTTAGTTTCTGATGAGATCGACCACGTAAACGCATTGGAAACGTTAAATAGTATTCTTAATAGTCATATTTTTTACTGAAAATTTTAACTTCAAGCATTGCAACGGATTTGAATATTTAAGCAGTTCGATTTTATTTAATATAAAAAGTGTTTAAATTGAGCTCCACGTGGTTTAATACGCGTTAAAACTGTCGTAGGAAACGAATCAATGGCTCGAAGAATTATTTCAGATAATAAATAATGGGTTGTTTTTTTTTTTTTGTTTTTTATATATAAAAAAGGGGGGGGGGATAAGATTGGGCTCGTCAACCAAAGACCTTCACCCAGAAACAATTAGAGAAAAACGAAAGTTATATAGTGAGACGATCAGATATCGTTAATAAGAAGGAAACAATGGGAGAGATAATAAGTGTAGAAGAAAAAGACAGGGTATAACGGGCATAAAAAGGAGCAGGAAGCCTCAGCCTAAGCAAATGGGAGTGCAGAGCCGAACACTCCACCGAAGCGTGACTCTATTTTGTTGTAGGCTTCTTTGTGTGTAATAGTTTTTTTTATGTTCCACATTAGTAGTCGTCTATACAGGCAAACCAGAAAAGTGGATAATGAGAATTGAATCATATTTATCAATTCACCTCTTAAGAAGCATTATGCTTAGTTTTTTTCGGACAGTCTTGATGTATGGGCTGGACAACCATCCTGTTGAAATCAAAATTGTTGGCACACATCAAGAAGAATATTTCCCAACAAAGGTAGAAGGTCTGCCTGTAGCAGTTTTAATTATCTAGTACAATTCATGTTTTGATCAAAAAACG
The DNA here is from genome assembly GCA_039619475.1 of Icerya purchasi. NCBI lineage: Eukaryota > Metazoa > Arthropoda > Insecta > Hemiptera > Monophlebidae > Icerya > Icerya purchasi. The sequence goes on along the minus strand of CM077115.1, from coordinate 288,986,823 downwards.
AGTGGATCGATGGTCTCAATTCTTAATAATCTCACACTAGATATTGTCTGTCTAGATGAGTGTATCATTCAACTCTCTCAACTAGTTCGGACAAATAATTGAACTTTCAACTGATAATGAATTTCAATATTATTTCTTCCATTGTTCTTTTAAATTTTTATCCAAGAATACTGTGTTATTTTTAAAAGTATTACTTATTGATTCGACTGTTCAACTTTCAGTTCAGATATACTGACTCCCGCATAAAACAGGCGGTTATCAGTTTCACAAATTTTCACACATAACTGTTTTAACGCGTATTGAAGTTATATTTATAGAATCACGCTTCGTTTATTCGCGACATTTTCCAGCAGGATAATTAAACCTTGAAGAACATTTTGGGGTTAAAAACGAAGGCTTCGGGAAAAATGTTTTAAGCAATAGTGTCTTATTTTTCAGAATAAAATCAGAATCAGCGGAAAAAATAAAATAAAAGTTGATTTTAGGCGGCAGCGGAAAATATTTTCAATCGGTACGTTGCAGTCAATTCACCAATATGCGTCTATGAATTTTTCCTTTTACTGGATATTCTAGAACGTAACTTATGATACCTCTGGTCTGCTAGACAAGCGACTAAACTATTAGGCTACCGCGCTACCAATATATGTTAATAGAGAATTGAAAAAAGTATTTATTGCTCGGTACACTAAGCTCCTTAAACTGCCTACTCCTTTTTCTGCTTCCTTCATACTTTCCTTTCCTTCACCAGATATTGTTTGAGCTTTAGTAGGGTTTATTTCTTCTATTTCTCTATATATTAAAATCTAATCATTTTATTCGTAATTTCTGGATGATGGTTCAGTGCCCTTGGTTGCCCCCCCCCAAAAAAAATTGTAATCCGCCTTTGTAAACAGCGTGTTTTTAATTTTTCAAATTATAAATTTCATTTTCAGTCTTTAGGAATTTTATAATAACTTTAAACGCATTCGGTAAAGGTTTTTAGTTTGGCGTTAACAGCAATTTATTATTTCTAATAGGGCGATACATTCGCAACCATCTGAGCCACCGATGGATTCAAATCCGGATTGGCTCATTGATTTCAAGCAAAGTTCCAACAGAAAATGGGATGTCTCAAGGTTCTGTGTAAACGATATTGTTGACTGCATCAGGTCTCCAGTGAATGCTCGCCTATATATAGATGATCTAAACATATCCGTAGCATCTAATAGCCCTTCCTTGGCTCAGTCTATCCTGCAAAACATCATTAATAGATTCCAGAAATGGTCAGGAAACAATGGACTAGATTTCTTCTCTCAGAAGTCGCAATGTATCGTATTCCGTAGAGGTTGTCTCGTTCAGAATCCACTCTTGCTACAACTGAACAGTAACACAATTCTTTATAAAACAACAGCAACTTTCTTTGGCATATTCCTGGATGCCAAACTAAAACTTGGAAACCCTTTATATCTGATTTAAAATCGAAATATCTTAAATCTTTAAGGGTGATCAAGTTTTTATCAAATCGTTGGTTTAATTTTCAAGGTTTCTTCTAAATATTTACGAAGCAATGATCCTCAGCAAAATCAATTTTTGGAGTCAGGTTTGCGAGTGGATCCCTATTAAAAGCACTTAATCCAATTCACAACGTTGCTATTCGCATGCTACTTGTCCCACCAAAAAGCCTATGTTTGTTAGCTGGTGTCCCACCTTTATCTTATAGCAGAAAATTATTCACTTACCGCGATATGCTTTCATGGGCTCTGATAGAGAATCATAGTAACGTAATTATAGAACCTGAATTTCCGAAAGATAATCTACCTGAAGTCAATGCAATTTTGTTGCAAAATAACATAACGATTAACTCGACTATTCAAACCTACCTCTACCCCAGGCTTTTTTTCATGTAGAAGCTATTACAATCTTCACCGATAACAATCACCCACCATCACTGCGATAGGCATTATTAATAAATACTCCGCATTTTGATCCAAAGCTAATAAGTCTAAGGTTGCCCCAGCTGTATGCGCTTTCAAAATAGACGGAATCACAGAGGGAATACGGCTGAACAACGTAGTATCGATTGCGGAAGCCGAGGTGTATTCTATGTTGTTTTGTCTAAGCAACATGATCACATCAGGTTTTATGTCGAACTATTAATACGTGATTTTAAGTTTATTTTGAATAAAATAATTATAAACGATATGAAATGTTATAATACCTTCTGATACGAAAACGGTAATAGAGGCCGGATTGGTATTCGGAGCATCGCAAGTATAGTTGCCGCTGTCCACGTCGGTCGCGTCGCTTATGGTCAGTTTACTTTGAATTCGTTGGCCAGGATCTGATTCCACTGTGATCGAGTATCTTTCTGTATCGTAATTAATCATTCGATTGTTATGATACCACAGAACGTACTGCGGAGTTTGAGTACTCTGGGAAAAACGATACAAGAACATCGGGTAATAATCGAGTTCTTATTTAATCTACTACAAATAGCACTGAAATTTAACACGTAGTTTCCAGGAATAATTTCCTATTTACTTCCTGGTATGAATTTTAATTACTGTTTTAACGTCAATACAGTTTTAAGTTAAAGACCGTTTAAAATCATAAAATAAGTAAAACATTTTTGCATTTCAACGAGTTGTATTTGATTAATAATTTAGTTTTTTTTTTTTTTTTTATCCCCCCTTTGGGCACGTCAGCTAAGGACCTACACCCAGAAACAACAAAAAAGAAAAGAGCCGTCATTTAAATTTTGATTCGGTCAGATATGGACAATATAAAGGAACGTTACGGATGAGATAATGGATGGTGAAGAGAGGGACAGAATATAAGATGCACAATAAGGAGCGGGGAGCTTGAGTTTCAGCAAACAAGAATATAGGATACCGCGTTCAACAGAAAGAGATGGACATTCAAAAAAGATGTGATTGACGTCGCAATTCGCCGCCTCATTAGGGTGAAGAGGACAATTTGGAGAAGAAACAAGGGAAAAGCGAAAATGAGAGGAAGGAAGAGCAGAATGGCCAAAACGCAAGCGAATCATAGAAATGACAACAGAACGGGGAAGTGAAGGAAACGCAAAGAACACCAGATATTAGAAACGAAAATTAGGTTGTACAGACAGATAAAAGGACTGATCGTTACGGAAGGAGGAAGGGTAAATATCTGACCAAAATTTAAGATGAAATTTAGTACATAGGGAATTCAAATTGAAGGATGAAATTTTTTTAAAGAAGGAACGAACGAGAGGAAGCAGCAACTCGAGTCAAGGAATCGGCCATCTCATTACCTTTAATGCCCTTATGGCTGGGAATCCACAGAAAATCAACACAGATGGAGCAGTGAGAGGAAAGAAGATGGATAAGACAGCGTATGCGAAGAATGATGAAATCAGAAGAGTTATCAGGAAGAGGTGATAGCTTGAAGAGCACTCATGGAGTCTGAGATAATCAAATAATTAGAAAAATAATTTAGTTAATCACGGCGAATGTTACTGAAAGATTTGAATTTTTATCGAAGATAAGAGTTTTTCGAGTAGAAATTTATTCCGCAACCGGTGTTATTTCGAAAAAGCGGCAAAACCCGTTTTTAACCGACTTCAAAAAAGGAGGAGGTATTCAATTCGACTGTATTTTTTTTTTTTTTTTTTTTTTTTTTTTTATGTGTGTTACCACAGAACTTTCTTCTATATGAACCGATTTTGATGATTCTTCTTTTATTTGAAAGGTGGCGTTTGTCATGTGGTCCCATTTAAATTTGATCAAGGTCCGACCGATAGTTTTTGAGTTATCCTTAATAATGCGGGAGATTGAAGCTTTTTGGATGCTTTTCATTCATGATTGTTTTCACCGTCGGATTAGATTTTTGACTTAAAATACTATAAATTTGCCAAATTACCATGGAAATGTAGCTTTTGGTGTTTTTACCGTGGAAATAAATGTTTTAATTTAATTGAATAAAAATGCACTAAAAAGTAAAAAATAAAATGCTTTTTTACAAAAAATAAATACCGACTTCAAGGTTTATTATAAAAATTTAAAAATGCACTAAAAAGTAAAAAATAATTACTCCCGATAAAATATATATATCAGAGTGATATAACTTAAGGTGATAACGTAATTCTTATACAACATTAACTTTTTGGAGTTGGCATCAAATTCATATTAAAAGAATAATTAAAAACTGCATTAAATGTTGATTAAATTGTTCCTAACATGAATTTAATTCCAACTCAAAAAAGTTAATGTTGTATAAGAATTACGTTATCACCTTAAGTTATATCACTCTGATATATATATTTTATCGGGAGTAATTATTTTTTACTTTTTAGTGCATTTTTAAATTTTTATAATAAACCTTGAAGTCGGTATTTATTTTTTGTAAAAAAGCATTTTTTCAATTACGATACCTTACAATTTTAGTGTCGTCCACTAAAACCAAAATCGCGGTTTTCTCTTTTAACTTCAATTTTCACTCTTTCGTATATGGTCTGCGGAAGTTACAATTTATTAGTGCATTAGTCGCACTTGTCTGAATGCCATTAAAACTTTCCGCGCAAATACGATGGATTTCTATTTTTATCGCTCTACCCGAATCGGTTAGAAGATATAGCAGTAAAATAAGAATTCAGCTGAAGTTTTGGCTCCGGCTACCATCACAAATAATAAGTACAGATCTGATCGAAAAGAGATCAAAGATTTGAAGCTAAAGGTGTCCGACTCTTACTAATTGCACCAACTTATCTTCTTCTTCAAAAATGTTTTACAATGTACACATAACTAAAGATAGAAACACGGAATAGGGCAACAGGGGAAAAAATTTTGATCGAAATGAAATATCGAAAATTACTAGATCAAATTCCGAACAAGGGCAAAGGTAAAGTTTTCTTTTTTTTTTTTTAATTTAATTTTTGGGCACGTCAACAGTGGAACTACATTATATAAGTTGAAAAGATTAGAAATTGAGGAGATAGAGGAGGATAACAAAGGAACTATATTGAGAGAGGGAATGGCAAAAATGGCGCTGGCACTGTAAGGAGTAGAGAGGCCGAGGCACAGAAGTTTTTTTATTTTTTATTTTTTTTTATAAATAAATAAGTTGTGGGTCTCTCACTAGGTAGGTATGCGCTCTAGTAGTACGCCATTATTTAATGTAATCTTAAGATTCCAGTGAAAATTTTATAAAAGTTCACTATGGGAGTTTGTACTATTCTAATTTATCAGGTTATACGCGTTCCTTGGCTCATCAATGTTGCTGTTGATAATGAAGGATGGAAAAAAATGGCCCATTCAATAATGCATTCCCTAATTCCAAGGTCGTTCTTTTACTATCATCAATCACCCCTTGAACACATACACGTGCACCACAATGGTAAAACAACCGAAATATGAGTAAACGAAATCAAATTTTCAACATTGCTAGTTGTTTGGAGGGATTTCTTGTAGTCATTGATTGCGAGAATATCATATCGTCCCTTTCACACGATTATCCTTAGAATGCTGTGAATCTGCCGTAAATGTAATCTTGAAAAATCGTATTCACTTCATATTCTGTATTTCCCCGCTGAACAGGAGGCTGGTGCGTGAAGTCTTGTTTCACTATTTCACGTTAGAAGACTTTTCACCCGAATCGCAGTATTAATAAGTATACGATGAATTGAGTCTAATCATAATATATTTTTTTTTTTAATTCTTTATACATTTCTAATAATTTTAATTTTAAAGAAATTCTATTAACACTTTTTGAAAACTTTATTTTTTAAAAATGCTTTTTTACAAAAAATAAATACCGACTTCAAGGTTTATTATAAAAATTTAAAAATGCACTAAAAAGTAAAAAATAATTACTCCCGATAAAATATATATATCAGAGTGATATAAGTTAAGGTGATATCGTAATTCTTATACAACATTAATTTTTTGGAGTTGGAATTAAATTCATGTTAGGAACAATTTAATCAACATTTAATGCAGTTTTTAATTATTCTTTTAATATGAATTTGATGCCAACTCCAAAAAATTAATGTTGTATAAGAATTACGATATCACCTTAACTTATATCACTCTGATATATATATTTTATCGGGAGTAATTATTTTTTACTTTTTAGTGCATTTTTAAATTTTTATAATAAACCTTGAAGTCGGTATTTATTTTTTGTAAAAAATCGTTTTATTTTACAATTTTTAGCGTTATGCTTGAATTTTTTTCTTGTTAAAAATCAATTTTTTTTCAAATTATTCTCCGTACTTAATACTTCAAAAAAAATCGATTTCATTATTTTGAACTGCATTTCCACGGTAAAAACATCAAAAGCTACATTTCCATAGTAACTTGGCAAATTTATAATATTTTAAATCAATAAATCTAACTTGACGTTGAAACCAATCATGAATGAAAAGCATCCAAAAATCTTCAACTCCCGCATTATTAAGGATAACTCAAAAACTACCGATCAGATCTTGATCAAATTTAAATGGGACCACATGAGGAGCACCCCAATTTAAATAAAAGAAGAATCATCAAAATCGGTTCACCTAGAAGAAAGTTCTGTGGTAACACACATAAAAAAAAAAATAAAAATACAGTCGAATTGAATACCTTCTCCTTTTTTGAAGTCGGTTAAAAATAGCTTTACACCGATTTACATTTTTGTTAAATTTACATATGTTTTTAAGCAAATACCTAATATAATTTCTTGCTATTGATCTCTTATACGTATATATATAATAGAGATATATGTATATTGGAAAAAGTATACTCAAAAAATTTATTTTAAAAGTGCGTTTATTATGCCTGAGAAAAAATCAAGTTGTTTGATGTAGTGCAATTGTAGAATATCGTAATGATTGTAAACGGAATAGCATAAATTAAAAGAATAAAGGCTGATACCTTTTCTATGACGCAGATGAGATGTATAGGACTTCCAACTTCCACGTGATGGTCACCTGGACCTCCTAATATAAATGCTTCCGGAATCACTATGTTTAAGTTAACGAAACTGGACATAATTCCATTTCCAGTGGATACCTAACAAAAAATAAATTATAAAATTATTTAAAATTATAAAATTATTTAAAATTAAAAAATTATTTAAAATTATAAAATTATTTAAAATTATAAAATTATTTAAAATTGTAAAATTATTTAAAATTATAAAATTATTTAAAATTAAAATTATCTCTTTTTAAATTTAATGCCTCGTTAGATCTGAGTTTATATTACATTTTAACGTGTGTTACGCATTATGCCGATGTCATTCACATTCATATTTTCTGACACTCGTTTTTCATTTCCTTTTCTTGTCGGCGTTCTTAATTATTTGTTGTTTTTTTTCTATATTTTTCGAATTTTTACACGGCAGTACTTCGATTAAAGGTTATTTTTTTGGAAATTCTGAATATTTTTTGTAAACACATTTCAAACATAAGTTCAGTTTCGAACAATATGTTTTATAAGTATATAATAGGGTCTTTATTTTTTGTTTCACGAGTTTTGTTTTTTATTTAATATTGATTTGATAAAAAAGGTGTTTTTTAGAAAATACCTAAATGGTGTTACGTATAATCGGTATTCATTTCGTGACCGATGACAATCTAATGGAATTTATGCTCTGTTCGGCGCTGGCACCGTTCTAATGTGGATAAATTCGATGAAGAAGAGAAATTACTTAATGAAAAATCCACTATATAAATCACCATTGTTGATGTAGTAATAAAAATTAAAAATCGTTCGCAAGAAGCACAATATCAAGTAAAATTTTAATCCGATATTACGGTCACATAACTTTGAGGAAATTTCAATTTGTTCGCATAGTTAAAAAAAGGTTTGCAAATTTATCGATGATGTTACGAAATTCGTAGATTTCGAAAAACACTTTATTCGAAAGCATAGTACCTAATGATAATTCCATCTGCAAGCCTCTAAAAATTATACAGGCTTATTCTTCAAGGTATATTTTGTCATCCGAAGCAGTATGTTCGAAAGTTTATGCCGATTACAGAATTTATTACTTTACACTTATCCCGTTCGTGATTTTAGGCTAAATAATTATTTCTTGTGGTGCATGCGATAAGGTAATCAGCGTGTTTTCAAAGATAGTCTAGAATTATTATTTATACGCTGAGGGGCAATGTGCCGGACGCTTCAATACTTTCATAAATATGTTCGAAGCGCTCAAATGTTTGAAGTAAAACTTCTTATCGCGTGGTAGGGAAAAATTTTGGTACGCTAGGAAAAAATTTTCGCTATGCGTTAAACGTAAGGTAGGTATGTATTTGTGTGTATGTGTAAGTATGTATAAGTGTCTGTTTGGGTCTAGTAGTATACCAAAATGAGTAAATGTATAGTTAAGTATTTATACTACCGGACTTCGTATGGTATATAGTTTATGAGCATTTTCATATATATATATATATATATATATACATGTACTATAGAAAGATATTCACGATACGATACATTATACATTTAGTCTGTTAGTGAGTTTCTGAAGTGAAACTTTTTACGGCACGGTGGGGAAAAATTTTGGTTTCGGGTTATGCGTTAAACGTAAGGTAGGTGTGTAATAAGCATAACTGAAATAGACCAATGATAATGATACCTTTTTATAAATGTATATAGATTTATTATTTATTGAAAATGAAAATTTTGTTTATACTGATACCTTTTCCATCCTAATAATTTTTTTAAGCACAGTTTAAAATAATAATGATAATAATAAATGTGTTATATATAAAATTAATTTAAAATAAAACTTTATTATAGAATTTAATACATACAAGCCAAAGAAGTTTCACTTCCGCCGCGTGTACACATTGATACAGGCATCATGATTTTTTATTTAATAATTCTAATTATTCGATCGTAGTATGCGTATACTGCACATGCGGAAAATGTTATTTATTTATTTATTTATTTATTTATTTATTTATTTTTCTTCTAAATGTTGACAGAACGCGCGATTTAAATCAGTCTTTTCGTACGGTCGGTAAATAGCAAGCAGTAGTCGGTCAAAGCATCCAATATCGTTCTAAATCAAACTAGCAGTGAAACCGGAAAACACCATATAATTCGTCGACGCACACGTTGGAAAAAATTTAATTGGATTTCGATGAATGCGTGAAAACTGATTTGGAGATAAAATTCACCGTGGATAAATTTTCTCCCGCTGCTGCTGTATGAAGGAGAAAATCTGAAATTCAAATTAACTCATCGACACGGCATTTGGCTGGAAATTAAAATGCGCGGCGTGCGTCGGCGGGTAGGAAAAAAGGGAGGTGGCTGACTTTCCAATTTGGCTTTTCGATTTGGAATCGTTTTCTCAAATTTTCCAAGAAGGAGATACTTTTCAGGTTGAGTCGGGTTCGAAGCGCCTGCGGTACAAAATTAATAACAGTTTTTGCTCGTTGCCGCATGAAAAAATGGGAAATTACAAAGTCAGAATGAAATAAAGAACGGTAAAGTTGTCGTAAATTTTTTTTAATAATCCGCGACGCCGTGCTATCCCTGTCCGATAAAGTAGAAGAAAAATTTCGAATTGTTCCGTTAGGCAATATGGCCCAGAAATGTTAATTTTTTTCGTTACTGTACACGAATTATACTGTTGCTTGTTGTTTTCGCGGGAGGGGGGCGGAAGCAAACTGATGGCGCACGCAACTGTTTGGAAAAAGTTGTTATTATTCGGTAATAATAGCTCTTTCGCTTCTTTCCCCTTAGATTGTATGAAGTAGCTCGTAAATAGGGTCTTTATCCAAATACTGCATTATCCTCGTAGAATTTGTAGAAAATAATTACCGGAGGGCGACACTTATCGGAATTTAAAATTCAGTCAGAAGCCGAATTATAAGCCAACACATGTTTCGATCTGGGTCGTGGTACATGTGACAAGTTTTGCTTCGACCAAATGTTCGCCGACATCTTTCGTTAAAGAATTTGTCGTAAATGTTGCGTTTTCCCTCTTAAAAGACATTATAAAAATTAACTTATTTCCTGCCAAGAATTATTATCTCTTCTTTGTCTTTCACGTTAGTTTCGCAGGGAGCATAGTTTGCACTAGGAATTAGCTATCTCACCATTTTCTTTTGTTCCGGGCGGAATATCATCAGGCGGTATGCTTTTCGCGCTTTTGTTTTTTATGCCCAACCGCCCTTCTTCAGCTGCTCACCAAGTCCTTCGTGGCTTTCTTTGTTTGAAAAAGCCCCTATCTTTGTTTTAATTTTTATTATCCTCTAGTCAACTGCACACGGTGCTAGAGTATAAATGTTAGATTAAAAAAAAAGAAAAAATAATGATAATAATTTCTAGCGCGGGGAAGAAGTGTTCTTTATTACTTTGACAATAAATTATTACATTCATAACACTACTGATAATAAATCAGTTTTTTAGCCATCGGAGAGCTCGGAAAAACCGGAACAAAACAGATATTGCGTTCTCACTAATATATGTAATTAATGGAAATTGTCGATGTGACTCAGCCGTACTATGCGCATAAGGTAGACAACAGGACGGAACCATGGGTCAGTTGTTTTTTCGAAAAATATGGCTACGCGTTCGTCCTTTAGTTGAGCAAAACTCTCGTATTTCATTGCATCATGACAGAGATAGATCACAGAAAAGCTGCGACAAATCTTCAGCTAACCATAAGGATCGTTCAATTGTTGGACTGTGATGGCATATTTCCCGGAGACGAAGGTTCTAACGGTTGTATAATTAACGGCTTGTAGCCTACAAAGAAACCTCAGTGTTGTAGCCTACGTTAACTACAGAGAAGCGAATTTGACTCAGTTTTTTTACTTGTACCTGCTTCATATATTGAGAATACATACGACTGATACCAAAAGGAACACGCTTTAACTAAATGAAGTACAATATTATTTTTTTTTCCTTGCTGAGTTTTTTTCCTGGGCTTGTCGGCAACGGACGATTACCCCGATCAACACGTGTAAATAGCAGCAATTAGGAGTCATAAGGAATGGAATCTAACAAAGAACACTATACCAAAGATGAATATACAATGACAACCAACGTCGATAAATGCCGAACATATGCATCCTGAAAAGAGAAGGAATGACATCGCCGAAGGTAAGAGCAAAAAAAATTAGCTGTCCCATACCATGGTCACATCTACAATTACGGAGCCCGCAGTACGGAAAAAGGAATACAAATAACTAAGGAAGAAAAAACACGTAAGTTTAAAACGCAGTTAGAGCCGTCAAGCACCAAAGCTATATAGAACAAAGTGCTTAATTGGTAAAGGTTTGATCCAGAAACATGAGAATAAAGAAAGGCCTATTTCAAAGCGATTCGCTAAAAAACCCTATGGAGTTTCGCATTACACTAAATCCATTCAGCTATTTACATTAAACAGCGCAAGCGATGGTTTTGAACTATAAAATATATATATATATATTTTTTTTTTTTTTAATTTAAAAATAATTTGCGGGTCCCACAATGGAATTTCCCGTCTGTAGGTACCCGACATAATTATATCGTTTATTCATCATATACATTTTAAATCGAATACATCATATTCGTCTTATATATAATTACTTAATTCAACTTCTATTTTTACTATTCTACGTCTAATTTTAATTCAAAACATTTATACCCATCGCACATCGTACCAAAATATTTTCACATAAGGCATAAGTAATGCAGCTAAAACATGAGCACCAAACTTTAATTTTTTTTTTTATTATATCATTTATAATTATTTACTTTTTCAATTAATTACCCCCCGGCTGTTCCTTTCCTACAATTAACCATTTCTCATTGCACCACGCAATCAACCATATTCTTATTCTGTCTTTCCATATATTCAAATTGCATTCGTATCTTAGTTCCTTTGGTAAGTTACCTAGTAAATGACTCATAACTTTCTCTTCAACATTATCAATTTTATTATTAATCCCTTTAGATCTTATGAAACACAAATTGTCAAAGTTCCTAGTCCCATATTTCCCTTTTCGGTAATCTTATTTTTTCTGTTTTATACCTTAAAAGTTTACTGTAATAAAAAAAAATTTTTGGCGACATTTCTTTATTATTGTGCCACCAAGTAGAGAAATCGTTACAAGATTCGCACTTGTCCAATTCGGTAACAAAATTTTTAAACATCTTTTCTGTAGCCTACTAATTTTCCTTAATTCCGTTTTTTTGCCTCCCCCCAAATTTCGAGTCTGTATCTAATCCTAGTCATTATTAATGAGTCAAAATACAGTCTCGTAGTTTTGTAATTCATAACTTGTTTTAATTTCTATAAGGCCGGCATAGTCTGCCTAATTTTCCTAGCAATGTTTTCTATGTGAACTCTCCAAATTAACGCCTTATGGCGAATGTTATTCCCGGGTATTTGAAATTATCGGCCGTTTCTAACGGCTCACAACGTAAAAATTCCGATCCATGAAGGCAATCTACCTTGTGCAAAACTATTTTAGGCACGAACTTTCTAAATCTACTCGGTGTTCTTACGTACATCACTTTTGATTTTTCGGCATTTATTAATAATTTTTTATCATGTACCCATCTGCAAACCATATTCAGGTCCTTCTGAAGCAGCCTTTCTGCTGTTTCTACGTCTTGGTGTCCAATTGCCAGAGCAATATCATAAGCATATGCATAAAGTTTGGCGTTCGTAATACAATTGTGAATGGAATTTATGTAAATTAGAAACAGTAACGGTGCTGATATAGTTCCTTGTTCACTCCATATTTCGTTTTCCCTATATCACTATATTCAATACCAAATTTTCACTAAACATTCCCTTTCATGTAGATAACATCTAAACCAATTAAGATATTTCCCTGTTATACCAATTTTGCTTAGGTCTTCCATCATTCTAATATTAAATATAAAAGAAATAATTTATTCCGTATGAGAAATTCGAAATTACCCTTTACGAAGGCTCCAAGACTGAATTAGATGATCCACTGATAATAGCGAAAGAATTTAGTGATCATATGTGATTGGCGCAGTTGATAAATGTCGGTCTATGTGAGTACAAAAAGGTAGTCCCTGATACTTTCGGAAAAATTTAAAGATACTAAAAATTTTAAGCAAGAAAGAAAATTAACAGCTAACGGAAATTCAACATGCGAAAATGAAAGAGCTACTGAAAACGAAAGTTAAAGACTAGATTACACATCTAAATATTAAGAATACAGTGACTATGATTAATATATTCATAATTGCAAGCTTAACGAATTCATTCGGTTGAATCAAATGCTCTAATAGTATCTTACTAGTGTCTAATTATAAGAATATCCGCTCATAGTCAGACAGAATACGACACGCAAACGCGATTTCGGAAAGAATTGGATTGAAATCAGAAACGAGTGAAATCGGCATAACAACAGTCCAGAACACATTAATTAAGAAATTAACGAAAAATAAAGAATCTTTTACCATCCTGTTTGTTAATTAAAGAATATAGTAAGTTATAGCAAATACAAACATAACAAAGAAATTCGAAGTATAAAATGATTACTAACTTAGAAACGTTTTCGAGTATAATTCATCATCAGCTAAAAACACAATTCAATGTATGTGATCAGAAACAATACTTCAGTGTGATTTAGGATTTGTTTCTGATCGCATATATTGAGTTGTGTTTTTAGCTGATGATGGGTTATACCCGAAAGCGTTTCTAGATAAGCAGTCATTTTATACTTGAATTTGTTTGTTACGTTTTGATAGTTGTTATAACTTACTAGATTAACGAAAAAGGTGAATGCTTGAAAATATGTGCGCTGCAGCAATTAAAGATGACAATGCATAGTCTGGAAAACTCTAATGATCAGGTGAGAAAAAATATTTGCAGAAATAAATCGATAGATGCATTACGTGAATGCCGCTCAATGACATTGTTGATAGAGAAGATATTGATAAAGTGTTTTTAAAGCTCTGGCTAAAATTTAGATTATTATTTTATAATGGTCATGCAAGGCAGAATAATAAAAACGAAACAAAAAAACACTTCAGATATATCCTAAAAGAACCATAGGGGATGACCATTTTTTATATTACGTGGTACCAAAACGGAGACTATTGACCACTTAATAGGCAGTTGCACAACAATAGCCGGAGCGCCCATTCGAATAATTCACCAAGAAAGATAGCTTTGAAGGTAAACTTAATAAATACATATTCCCTATATTACATAGGTGAATCAACGGCGTATTAGGAAATAATGATTATAAACTATATTGGAATCGCCAAATCCAGACACCTGCTAACAGGCTGGATATACTACTATTCAACATGGTGCCCAAATTGATAGCGGTTCGCGTGTGTCGGTGATTCCTCGCGTTACAGTTCACTCGCGCACTGATTTCTCCTTATCAGTTTATCTCAGTGAGATTGTTCCTTTTCATCTAACAATTAATTTTATTACCACATAGTTTATTTTCCATTAAACTTTTACCTTCGTTTATTTAACTCAATGTAATATTAATTTTAGCGGATACAGCTCTATCATTCGTTGATTTACTTTAATGTAGGTTTATTTCGCTTATATATATATCAATATTGTCTTTTTTTCTTTTTCTCCCCCTTTTGCCATATTTTTCTCTCACATACAATAGCTGTATTTTATTATATAGTTCACTCGATGATGGCCCCGTTCTTCTAAATCTCAGGGAAAATGTAGCGCCCCTCCTTCTACGACCACTAGTGGTCTTCCTGAGGAAACACCAGTCGAAGGTTAACCTCGCACCTCCTTCAACCAACTAATGGAAGATCTAGTCTCGAGTGACATTTGTAATATCACTTTTGTATCGATAGACCTTTACTTCTACTCCACTAAATTCGCCGCGCCCTTCCAGAACATCTACTTCTACCACTTCCACTCCAACTAAGCGAAAGGCTTCACTAAGCGCTGAAATTCCTACTAAAAACAGGACATTCTAATTCTATTCCCTCCTAGCCATTCCGGCCTCTATAAAATCCACTTCGAAAGTTCGACTAAAGAAATGAATCTTGGCAATCTGTACCCGCTGGCTATTGCTAAGATCTTACACACTAAAATAAATAAAGATATATCCTTCAAATTTATGGGAGTAAATAGAATTTCAGCTTTTTTTCCTTCAGTTATTGCTACTAATTCATTTCTCGCCAACAAATCTTTTTTCAAGACACGTACAATATAAACATTTCTAGATTCGTACTATTCAGATACGGTGTCATCACTCACGTCCATCCCTCCTTTACAGAAGAGGAAATTATGAAGGGCATTTCTTCCTCTGTCTCCGTAGTGTCAGTAAGGCGTATTTACCGTTCCAATAATAGTATTAAGAGATAGCAACGCATTCGGTTGAAATTTGCTTTGATAGCTCCTATCTTCCTGATCAAATTTAAATGTACAAATTAAGTTTTCAAGTCGCGCCTAGTATCCGGTCTCTAATGTAATACGCAAAATACTTTCTCTTCGGACGGGGTCGCCAAACACTGCCGGAGCATTCAGGAGATTTGCTCTCAGTGCTCAGGCAAGCATCTTCTTCCAACCTGTAATCAACGAACTGGTAATCCTGTCAGTCGCAACTGCAAAGACGAACATCATTCTACTGATCGTCGTTAATGGCTTCGTCAAAGGGAAATCAAAAAAATAATGGCTTATGAGAACATTTCATTTTCTAAAGTCTCAAAAGTCAAAACGTTTTCCACCGTAACTTCATCATTTACTTATGCAGATCGCGCTGCCGCTCAGCCTTCCCTTGGTGTTTCTGTTGTGAATCCTATTCCTATTAATCCCCATTCTTCACTCCCATCTTCTGCACATTTTCGTCGCGCCACTCCATCTAAGCACGCTCCTAAACTTAAACCTAACTTTCCGCCTCTTTCGTCCAGTCGCCTACCTTCCCCACCCAATGGCTGGGCGTTAAAACATTCCAGTCTCAATCAAAATAGTCATTAATCTATAGATCAATGAGAGTCTGCTCCGTTAGAAACACTGTTTTCTGACATCATGAGCTTGCTTTCCAAGCCAAAAAACATTTCTTCTTCCTCTGACCTTGAAATATACTTTCTTTCTTACCTTCGAAACATTTTTTCTTCATTCCGCGACAAATCCTCTTTCTCTATATAATCCGTTAGTTTATCTTATAAATGAGACCTGAACTTAATATTATTCGATGTAACTGTTGTAGCATTCGCGCGAATAAGGCAGCTTTAGAAGGCTTGCTAAATTTACATAATATAAGTATAGCGTTGTTACCTGAAAAATGACTTCCGAATTCACCGGCGTTTTCAATTAGGGGTTTTCATGCAATTAGATCAGATCGCGAAGACGGTTATGGAGATGCAGCTATCCTCATTAGGTTCGGCATTGCATTCTCTTCTCATAATTTAAATATCCCGCGTGGCTCACTAGTCCCTCTCCCAACTTTGTTCATATTTCTATCCCACACACGTTTACCAATATTTCTCATCCTCTTCATTTCGTATCTGTCTACATTCCTCCTCTGTGTAACCTGAAGGATCTCTTCCCTCCCTTCTTGACTCTTTTCCTCATACATTCATCACAGTCGGCGATTGCAGTGCCTGTTCTCCCGCCTGGGGTAGTTCAAAACAGAAATAGATAACTTTCCTACCAACTTTACTATCCCTACTACAACCGCACGATTCTTAATGACGTCTCTCCTACATATTTCAAAATCCAAACTTGTTCTATAGATTTAACTTTTTCCTCTTCTAATTTAAGCCTGAAATGCGCATCGAATACCCTAGATGGAACCTTTGGTAATGACCATGTTCCTATTATTGTGTCTGTTCATGGGTTGTTAAAAAGGCGTCTTGAGCTGTTTTCTGTTCCTCCTTTTCCAGATCTACTCCTCTTTCACGGATTTGGAGGTTGGCTAAGGCTCTCTGAAACCCTCAGTCCTTAAATCACTTTCGGCGTTTCGGAGAACAAGCTAGCTGCTTTCTTTGATTATGTCGCGCCGTCCTATGTTCCTAACGTTGATGAACTTGACGTTTCTTCCTCCGCTGCAAGCCATTCTGAGCACTTTTTAACTTCTCCGTTCACTTTTAATGAATTGTTATCAGCGTTCCCGAAAAATCATAATTCTTCTCCAGCGATAGATAGATTATCCTATACTGTTCTCAAGAATCTTCCTAAATATTATCTTTGAAATACTCTTGAATCTATTCAATTCTATTCTCCATCTTAGTTTCGCTCCTCCGTCTCCTTCGTCATGGAAATCCTTTATCATTGTTCCCATTCCTAAGGATAGAAATTCCTCGTCCTTCCGTATTTCCAAAACCAAAAGGAAGAAGTGAAAAAAATTGTTAATAAAACTCTTTCTAGAACCGATTTATTTAGAAACAAAGCCAGGTTACTATGTTAAAGTTGTCCGCTCTTTAAAAAAAGCGCATGTATCATATACCATTCGATAGAGGTTGGAAAAAAACTCCTACAGCCAAATTTTAAGCTCCCTATCCGCTGCTCATGGATAGTAAAGTCGAAAAACGCGTTTTTTTAGGAATTTAACTTTTTCGTTTATAACAAGATATAAAACAATAAAAATATCACAATTTCGATAACACCGTCATTGTAAATATCAAACATTCCTTATTCTATCAGACTCTCAAAGCGTACTACAGGCTGTTGCATCTCCTCTGCCTTCCTACTCTACTGATTATGTAATCCTTTTTATACGTTCCTTGATCCATGACCTCTTTCTTTTTTGTGCAATCCAGGTTAATTTCCTTTGGATCCCTAGCCATTCCGGAATAGAAGGAAATGAGTCAGTTGACTTATTAGCTCGGCGAGCTTCTTCTTCCGGCAGGTTCGTTACTACTTTTCCATCCATCAATATTAATTTTCTATCCTCTGCAGCGCACAACCAATTATGGTTTAACTCCTACTACTCCTCATTCTCAAACCCGGATTCTTTTTACTTGTCCATCCAGCCTTCTGTTCCTTTCTGTTCCTGGTTTCTTGACTTCCCTTTTATGCGTCGCTCCAGCATCTCGGCAATATGCCGCCTCCGCTTTTGGCACAGCTGGCTTCCCTCGTCGCTTTTCCGATTCTCTCTCGCGGCATCTCCGTATTGTCCTTTACATCCTCCTAACAGTCAACATGTATGTGATCCTGATCACATAATGTTCCAATGTTCATCACTTTCATCTGAACAATCTTCCTTTTACTCCTCTCTCTTATCAAACAATGTTCCTATTCCCTATTGTGCTGCATTTATTCTTTCCCTTCCTTCTCCTTCTGTCATTCAGGCGCTTGATACATTCTTGTTGAATGTTTCACGCTTTCACGCCGCATACAAATCTGATTTTTTCTCTATTCCTATTTCTTGGGCTAATGTCCTCGCTGACAAACCCATAGTTAAAAAAAAAAAAAAAAAAAAAAAAAAAAAAAATCAAAAAAGTAATATGTAAAATTCTAAGCCTTCAGAATGTACTGCTGCCTAAATGCGAATATTTCAACGTGTTATATTTGAAATTTTTATTAAAGTAATATCATCATTAGAAGCGGAAAAAAATATACGATGAAATGTCATTTAAGCTCTTTAATTGTCTCATAACCTATTAAAAACCCCAAAAAAACCTCGAAAAAATCGGTTTTTCGTCAAAATCGGAATTGCCCCCCGTTTTTTTTCTTTTTTTTTGAAAAAGTTGTAGCATCATCATAAAGAGTGGAAAAAAATACATCGAAATCATGAATTTAAAAAGTTTCAAAATGAAGGGCCCGAAAAAAGTGATTTAATATTTAAATAACTTTGTTAGGGACCGTCAATTTTGAAGTTCTGAGATTTAAAAAAAATCGTAGTTATTTCTTACGTAGAAACCCGCCGCTGTGAATTTTTTCAAAATTTTTGGATGGAAAGACGCTTCGGAAAAAATTAAATTCCTAAAAAAACACGTTTCTCGACTTTACTGTGCATGCGCAGTGGATAAAGAGCTGGAAATTTGGCTGTAGTAATTCTTCACTAACTTCTTTCGAATGGCGTATGATACATGCGTTTTCTAAGAGGAGGAAATTTTAGTAACCCGGGGGCTATATATGAAATATACAGCAATAACAACAACGATAGAACGGTTAAAAAATGATACGACAGATCTTCATTTAGATGTAATTAAAGTGTTTAAAAAAAAAAAAAAGTAAAAATCGAGCAGGTCTCGAAAGAATCGTTCAAAATATGTGTAACGAATTATTTTCGTTATTATTGACTTTCTTTAAGTTTTTACGCCACAGGTGAACACTTCGATTCTGTGTATTTGTTTATAACTTTAATTGTATATTGATACGTTAAAAATGTAAACGTGAAATGAAAGATAATTCGTGTTATCGCGTTACAAAGACGACGCTCTTGACTGGCATCTTGGACGGTGCTTTTCCGCCGTGAAAATTAACTGCAACTTGCTTTTACCTATGTGTATGAGAGCACGTGAATAGATCTCGTGTAAGATTTTCCGCTTTGCTGATATGCAAATTGCATATGCAAATTTCGAACTGTTTTTAATTGCGTCCTATGAATAATAAAACGGTTTCGAAAGTTGAAAACATTTCTGACACGAAAAAACTGCTGCTTCTACATCTACAAGTTAACTTTTGCAACAAATTCGTTTACACAGATGTTCCGGGTAGGGAAAAAAATGGAAGAAAACTTCAGATCCAAACTTATCTACTTAACGAACGACTTCCAGAGCATCATCGCCCTCTATCTCATGACCTGCTGTTGCAAGTTTACCGTTACAATATGTTCTGCAGAATAAATTAGATTATGATAACCGCAGCGCCTCGCATCCACAGTGCCACCTGAGAAATCGAAATTTTCCTTCGGAATTCTTCTTACAGCATGCAGTTTGAATAATGAATAACATAACGCATATTTAATTTCCAGACGATACTATTTGTAATTTAAAACATCTAGCAGTGATTTATCAGTGTGCCTGCCTCCCGTACGTTCTACAAACATGAAACTAATGCAACGACCTTCTACGCTGTGTTAACTCGCTTTGCCAAAAACTGTCATCAAACTCGCGCTCCAATCAGAATTTTTCTCACACGAGAATACCTTTTTAAAATATCGTGCGATCGAAGTTATTTTATTAAAACTGAGGGTGTTAAATTTTTAATCGGCGATAAATGTGTTCGCGGGAGTTCCGTAAAAAGTTATTCGCATTTTATACATACTCTATGTCCCCTTTCGATTTACGAGATTAAATAAAAAGCCTGTAATGTGACAATCGTTTAAAATATGTAGGAGATGAGGAGCCGTTTTATTCGGAAAGTATCATAAAATCTGTGTGGTTCTTGTAGAAGGCGGTATTGAATTTTTGAAAATTATACAAATAATATTATAACTAAGCAAGAAACGGTAATTTAAAAGTAATTATTAGTGTGTAGCGATTATGATTAAAGAGAAATATTTGAAGAAAAAATTATTTTTTATGTAATCTATTTCAAGATATACATTATATGAAAAATACATATAACCTTTTTGATTACAAAAACGAATAATTTAAAATAAAACCCTACAACAAATTTACGGACATTTCGAAACAAACAGAATGCTACTCTGATCGAATCTTAAAAACCCCACAAATTTAACGATACTTTCCGAATAAAGCGGTTCCTCATCTGTTACATTTTAAATACTTGTATGTAATGTGATCGTTTTTGTTGACTTTTTTTCGGTCACTGCGACTCGGTTAATTTGATGGTAGCAGAAAAAGCTATTTACATTCATAACAGATGTAACATCTGAAGCGTATAAATTTTCTCCGTGTATTGTGCTTGCTTCAATTTGATTTAGTTTCATCAGGGCGTTCTTTTCATTAATAATATGGTCATTTTTTAATGTGGCTCGTCATAAGCAGCATAAATAGTGTCAGTAGAATAAGGCCACTGTCGTTATTGTTATAGTTTCACTGTGGTAATAAAGTACTGTTGTTAGAAAGGTCATTTTAATCGACCAGAACGTTTCTAGTCAAACGTTGCTAGCCTTATTGTGAATAAAAAATTATGTGCTATAGGATTTTCGGTCAGGATCACTCTGTAGATGTGCTCGCATACATTCACACACACACACACACCCACACACATATATATATATTTATATATATATATATATATATATATATATTATTATTATCGAATCGTTTCACCTCATGTAGGGGTATCGTGACCATGATCTGTCACCCGGTTGATCAGACTGCGCCAACAATTCCGATCCCTTCCGATGTGTACACAATCCTGAAAGGTACGACCAGCAGCTTTGCACACTGCGTCCGACCATCTAGTCGGGGCACGACCTCGACTTCTTCTTCCGTTGACCTTTCCTTGGGTGAGCAGTGTTTCCAAATTGTCCGCTCTGATCACATGACCAAAATACCGCAGTATCCTACAGAGCACCATCGATGATAGCCTCTTCGGGTTACCAATCTCATTTAGTACGGAGACATTGGTTATCCTAGCTGTCCATGGGACACGCAGCATACGCCTCCAGCACCACATTTCGAGTGTGTCTCTATACGTTTTTTGTCTGCGCTAGTCGTTGACCAGGTTTCCGCACCATATAAAAACACTGAGAAGACGAGGGAGTTCACTAGCTGAATCTTTACACCTTTACTAACAGCTGAGTTAGCCCATATTCTTTTTAAACGGCTCATTGCGTTGCGTGTAATCTGTGTTCTGTGGCGTATCTCACTTTTACATAGAGCCTAAATATGTAAAGCGGCGTACTACTTCAATAGCCTCAATTTCACGTATTGTTGGGCAGTTATTCTCTAAACGGTCAACGATCATTATTTTGGTTTTGGCTTTGTTAACTTGGAGGCCATATTCTGCGCTGATTTTTATCAGTCGATCCAGAATATATGACATTTCCTCTCAGTTTTTTGCTACTAACGTGGTGTCATCCGCATATTGGAGATTACAGATGTACATCCCACCAACCGAGATACCTCCATCTCAGTTGACTGTAATATATATATATATATATAGGTGTGTATATATAACTCGATCCTTCGGAGCTCACCAGGGGCCATCCTTGGACCTTCAACCAGTCTTCTATAATCCTTACGTTGCTTTTAATTGATTGTCATTTTGAAACGTTACATATAATCGATACAAAAACAAAAATATTACTATATTTTACCAACATTCACGCTTACCAAAAGGTACGTTTTAGGATTGCAAATTATATAAATATATGTACCAGTGACAAACTCTCTAGTACTAGTCAGGTGGCAAAGCATCAAAACAAATAAAAAAAGAAAGAAATCTGCCAGTACTTCTCTAGCAACAGAGATTAACTTGTCTAAAGAATTAAACTTGCTAGTATAAATCGAAGAAGCCGCTCTATTTGAACATGTGATGAAAAAAGTACTGAATGTTTAAGGCGTCATAGAATAGCAGTTGAATTCCAATTTGATGATTTACTCGTTTTTGTTAGCCAGGCGTTGCGAATGCTTCTCCGATATTAGAGACTCACTAAAAGCGCTTTGTGACAACAGTAGTGTAATGAACCAATCAGACTGAGCATTTAACAAACCAAGTATATTTTTACGTTTTCAAAGCGACCAGCCACAATTTTTGCTGAGGTTATGCTACCGTTATTTTATTACTGTGTGATGACGTTCACACATCTAATTTATAAGTCTTCATCTAGTCGTATTGCTCGATTCCGAGCGTCGTGATTATCTATTTGTACATTCTAGCTGTACAAAATAGGTAGCGGCTTATGACAATTATTATATGCAGTACGAATGTGTACACGCGCAAGACTACATTCGGAACTGATAGGTAATCGTTTGATTTATATTGACATATACAAGTGCAGTCCTGTGTATGTCTTTTATGTACTTGACTAGCGCGCATATGATAGTATGCATGTTTGCTATTGCCTTCGACGTGATTATTAGCGAGCATTTTATATTTAATGTTCGTAATAATTTCTGTTGTCCGTAACGAAAGTCAAGCGCTCTAGCAACTAGGCTATCGCGACAACAATTTACGAATACCCTTGCTCAAACAGACCGCTAACGAGAATCTGTTGACTGTAACAAACACAAAATGGTACAGAAACAGAAGTGAATCACCTACCAGCACAATTAGAAAAATCTATTAATGCTAGCTGATGTATTCATTTTACTATTAGATTTCTTGATGTGACTTTAATTTTCCTTCAAATAATATATTTTAATTGTTTTTGTATTATGTATTTCACTTTATAGTTTTAAAAGTATATTACTTACTAATTCTTTTTATTTGTTTATATATTTTTTGAATTTATTTTGCATTATTCCCTTTTGTTGTTCACTCGAATTATTTATCGTAGATTTGTTAATTTCATTTGTCCGAAATTTAAATATTCATTTTCTTTTACATAAATTTAATTTTCTATTTTTTGGAATTTAAAGAAAAATAGTAGCTTCTTAATTTGTTGTTGTTTGCGTTAAGCTCATTCGATTTGAACATTGTTCTATCGTAAATAAGTGCCAAGGAACGAATTCGAATTTGCCACTATATTACGGGCAGCTAGAAATTTCGATACTTAAAGATTAGTTTTTTTTGTAAAAACGCATTTTCCTGAAAAACTGCTTGCCTACAAAAACGTAAATAAATGAGTCTGCCACTGTGTGGTAAATACAGGGACACATCATTATTGTAGGGCGGAAAAAAGTTAACAAAACAATCCGATTCATTTAGTGTGAAAAGGTACTGAAAAATTAATGACATGCTTTGGTAAAGAAACAATAATAAGCGTGTATGTTTGTGTTTCCATGAACCCGTTCTTTTTCTGTCACAGACATGATTTTATCTTGCAAATAATAAATGGAATACAGCGAGTAACTTGGTGCGGATGTTGTGCTACTTTCAGTAACTCAGCAGTAATTCATCGAATAATGAGATGTGCATCGGCTGGTCTGTCTTCATTGTGAACGAACTGACAGCCCAGCTGACATTTTTAGAATTCAATTACCGATTTCATTACGTTTACTCTTGTCAAGTATATTTTATTATGTATCTGTCGTCGATTGATAACAAATGTTATTTCCAGTTCGCATTTATCGTCCGATTCACATATTTATCTTTATTTGTTTGATCACTACTATATGATTTTTCCTTTTTTGATAATTATTAGTTGTTCAATTACTATATATGCACCTTATAATAATAACTCATTAAAGAAAGGTTAAGTGAAAGCATGTAATCTCTCTTAGTGTGTATAATTGAAAATGTTTTATTCGTATTTGTCTAAAAACAATTTTTAGGCATATTTAAGTAGTCAATTTCTAACTACACCATTCCACAGTCGCATTCTTCTTTGGTAGGAAGATTTCTGTTGTTTTAAACCTGATTATAAACTGGCAACTTGAACGATATTGCGGATGGCGCAGCAGCTACTTGCATCGATTAACATGCACTTTCAACTTATAATTTAGGTTCTTATCTGAAAATTCTTCTATTTACTTAGCAAAGACGTATGTACATATTTATCCGTCTGACCCTTTCCTTCGTGTCCTGACTATTTCCGTTTGTATTATAGCTTTGTATACGGTTTTTATCTTTTCCGAACACATTTCTAGATATTTTATGAATTCTCCCGTTAAATCGCTAATTTCATTAGTCTTTTGTTTTTTAATTTCCCAATGCAACTTCAGCGGTGGTTTTTAATATGTGTCGATTAAATTACATCGAAACCAAAAAAAAAACTGACTTTTCCCTTTTCCCTTTCGATCGTATTCATTTTTAATACAGAAATAAACCAGCAGAAATCTTTCCTATACGCGTTCTCTAAACATATTATAGTTTTCTTCAACGACGAAAATAGCGAAAAAATATATGTTAATTCTAAGAACATTAGTAAAGGGCAAGTTTTCAAATAGTATGGTGATGAGTTCGCTACTTGCGTTTACATTTTTAAGTAAGAAACTTGTAAAAACATGGTCGCAGGAATTAAGGCTATGGCATGTTTACATAGTGCCTGCATTTTTCGTTTGATAGCGTGGGGAAAATGAAACAATAATGATGGTAGTAAATATAAAAACAATAATAACAGTAGGAATACAACAGATTTATTTTGTATTTGAACAACGTCCACCGGAGTATCTACCAGTTGTACTCTTCTATTTTACAATCCACTGTTTTCTTTCAGAATAGTAATTTCAATACATTTGTCTTAGAATGAAGAAATTTATCCCTCGCATTATCTTGTATTATTTGGCCTTCTTCGTCCACCTGATCTAATCTGTCGTCACTGGTAAAATATCTATCCTATTTAAGTAATAATATACCCTGTAAACGTATAAATTTGTTATTATTTCAATAATAAATTTATACGTTTACTGTGTGTATTAACTTTAAATAGTGTTTAACATATAAAAAGTATATTATATTTAGTTCATTATGGAACGTCGAATTAAATTAATCATCTACCCTCACACTGATTACGGATTTAATATTATTATCTACTTCTTATTTTCTCGTCACGCTCTTATTTACATGTTAATGTATGTATAGAGCCTCAGGAAGCTGGAACTTTATTTTTATTTCTCATAAGGCAATATCGGAATTCTATAAAGTACCTAATTGTTTGTCTGAGAATCAATCGTAATCATTTACTCCCTTATCCGTATACATCCTCCATTCACGACACTAACAAATTCCTTATAATTTCCGATTGCTTTCTGTTAGTTATCTACTTTTCCTTACTGCCTCTCATTTCCGTTGCAGTTCTTCACATTCGATCCGTTGTTTCTAAAACTACATTTCTATTTTTTAGACTTTCTCTGGTTGCTTGGTTAGAATTAAGGAAATTTAAAAGCTGATTATCCAGCATACTTAGCGGCCCTGAATGAAATAATTTCGTTAATACTTATTTAACTTGGACTAAAATCTCATGCTCCTCTGTAAAACACACTTCATTTGTCAAATGTATTTCACGGTACATGGTTATGAACTTTATGCAGCCAATCACCCCGATAAAAGCGGCATGTGTGGTGATCAAGCGATCATTATTCGTTCGACGCTGAAACACTATCTTCTCAATCCAGTTCGTCGTCCTGTGATCCAAGCTGCTGCCATCAAAATCTGCACTGATCACGGCGAGATTAAAATTTCATCAGTCTACTGCCCTCCTTGGTTTAGCATTTTCGAAGGGCAATTTAATAGTTTCTTCAATGAGCTAGGCCCCAAATTCTTCGTAGGCAGTGACTGGAATGCCAAAGGCTGCGAGGATGTTGGACAATGACTCCCAAAAGGAGAGAATTATTTAATTGAATCGCTTACACAAATCGCGAAGTTCTGGCTAGAGGATGCTCGATGTTGACTTTGCAATCTATGCCGGACTAAATCATAATCGCTTCGTTATCACAGAAGGAGCTGATTACGTTCTTATTATAACTATGATGGTAGCAGCTGACTACTATGTTACTAAGCCCAGAATGCTGTCAAGTCGTGCAAACTTGTCCTGCTGGCGGGACAAAGTGGGGGAACTCGCGAACCTCAACATGGACACTTCTTCCCCTGAGGACATCGACGATACTATACAGCTCTTTACGAGAAACCTTCATGCAGACGCTGCCTTCGCCACAATCAGGTTCTCTGCTCGGCATCCTACCCCGACGCACCAGTCTGTAAGATTACGGATTCTGGAGCAGGTTAAATACAAACGATATCTACGTCAAAGATTTATGCGAACTCGAAGTGAAGCCGACAAATGCGTATTGAAAAGAACTACGGCTGTTCTTAAAAAGAAGCTGACTGATGCACATTCAGAATATTGAACGTCAAACCGAATAAAACCACTGACTAGCAAGCCGCTTAGACCCGCACTAATCCGGCACTGCGGGGAACGTGGTGCCGTACTGACGAATAAAAAGCAAACGCTTTTTCTGAGGACCTGGAAGCGAGGTTCACATACTTCAATTTAGCTGATGCTGAAGACGTGCGATCCAGTGAAGAGTTTCTTCAGACAGAGACTCATCTAACTCCAATCAGATACGTTACACCCGCCCAAGTTGCAGAATAAATCAGTAAGCTAAAAATTAAGAAGACCCCAGAGTATGATGGCATTGATGGCCGAGCAGTTAAAGCTTTCCCGGTAAAAGGAACGTTATTCATTGTAAAGATATTCAATATGCTGTGCTACGAATCTTTCACCTCCTAACTGGGTGGAAGTGTGCCGCAATCATTATGATTCTTAAAACCTGGGAAGCCAGACCATCTTTACATATCCTACAGATCAATAAGCTTACTTCCCACTCCCTCTAAAATATTAGAACGAATAATGTTTTCCAGGATGATGGAAATTTTAGGAACGAGAGCGATTCCTGACCATCAGTTCAGCTTCCGAGGACAGCATGATACCATCGAACAACTTCATCGGTTGTTCATCATATCCTTTCTTGAAAACAAGCAAATACTGTGCAGCTATATTTCTAGACCTCCAACAGGAATTCGATAGAGTGTGGACAGTTGGGCTTCTGTACAAACTTAAGATGAATACTTCGCCAGCAGTTACTCGTCTACCCAATCATACCTGTGCAATCGAACATTTTATGTGCAGGTACGTGGTATTGGGCCATCTATTCGGGCTATCGGAGCTGGAATTCCACAGGTTGTACACTGTTGATGTACCATTGCCAATTGATGGCAGTGGCTTAATCGCAACGTATGCGAACGATACGGCCATCTTTGTTAACTCAGCCTGCTCAGTAGAGGCTGTAGGCAAGGCACAATACTATCTTAATCTATTCGTCCTATCTGCCAAAAGGTGGAATATATCAGTGAATCCGGGAAAATATTTTTTCTTCCATTTATATTAAGTCGTGCACACATATCAACTACGATGGCACAATCATTCCCCAAGTGGGTCAAGTTCGTTACCTTAGCATGTACTTGGACAAGCGACTTAATCGGCAGCAACATATTAAAATTTTTTTATGCAATTGTCGCTATGAAATGAAGAAACTTGATTGGCTACTTCGCTCACAAAGTAAACTCCGCCTGGAAAATAAATTGCTAATATACAAAAAAAATTGTCGTGCTTTCTATGGTATCCAGCTATGGAGCACGACAGTCAATTCTAACCTTAAGAAATTTCAGGAATTTCGTAACAAATCTCATCGACGTTTATGCGATGCACCACGGTTCGTGCATAATAGCACCATCCAAAACGATCTACGAACATTCTCGGTGATTCAGGAAATAAACTTCCGTAGTAGTCAATATTATGATCGCTTGACTGGACACCTCAATCCTCTTGCTGTCTCTTTGACAAATATCACTACATAACGACGTCTAAAACGTCTACACTCCAACTACCTGCTTCAGAGAATCACTTAGAATTAATGCGTACTATATGCACATCGTATGTAACTTTTTAGACTAATCAACGTCATTATCTACGATCACAACAACAATTTATAGTATGTAATACTAATTATTATTTTAAACAATACTGTAATATAAAAAAAAAAAAAATGAATATCCTTTTTCTTTCTAAAAAGGCTGCATTTAAAATTTTGTTCTGACAAGTATAGTTCTTCAATAATTAATCTGCCTTCTCTATTATTTAACACTTTTCCTTGTTTCCTGCTTTCCGATACCGTTTCTCTCTCTCTATCTATCTTCATCTTATTTCTACTTCTTTTTCTAATCAGATAATAACGTCATATGCATGCTAGGACGGCTGATTTTTTATTAGGTTAGTTGCATTTTTTAAATTAAAAGGAAAAAATAAAAACGCCGAAGTGGAGTTTGAATTTCAAAACGAGAAAAAAAAGCAAGGATAAAATTAAAGTGGTACTTGGAATGAAAATGGGAAATTTAAACATTTCTTAAAAAACGATAAAGACAACTCGCTCGCAATTGCATGCGGCTCGAGCGTTCAGGATGATCCCGTGTATTTGTACGGGTTTCAATAAGTTGCCACATAGCAATTTGGAAAACTGTAATAAACGTACCAATCGGAGAATAAGAAGTAGATTATTGCAGAGAATCATCGAAAATAAAGTGCTCGTCTAAAGTAATTGAAACAAGCGAAATTGGTTATAGACGGAAGAAACCGATTAAAAAGAAACATTGAGAAAGCAAATTTATAACACGGTGGCGTACCTGAGAGGGATCCTGTGTATTTAACACCCTATTGCGATTCTTAAAAAATGTTCGTAACATCATTAAAAAACCAAAAACATAATTTTTATTATATTTTTAAATAAGATTCTAGTATAAAATATAATTTTAAAATATATCTTACGCTTCAATACGAGTAAAACTTGTTATCTTGTATACATTGGAACAATTGATTTGAATGAGTGACTACTGGTTTTGGGACCTCAGTGAATTCGATGGTTATTTGTTAGATTGAGATTTTAATCTTTTCCAGCATTATGCTTTAAAATATGTAAAAAAAAACCTACAAAGTACTCAAAGGAGCATAAAAAAGAAAAAAGGATCAAGTGAAAATCTTCGTGTGACGGATGCATAAATTCTTCTTGAGGAAACAGGTCCACGGGTGTTACTATTTAACGTCAAGTACAAAAAAAAAAAAAAAAAAAAAAAAAGCCTTCCTCGGTAATAATAAAGAAAAATAAAATATGACAATACCTGTATTTTATAACTAATCGGAACCACGATTCGCTTAATTTTACAACCAGACGCGATTTACTTAATAACCAACTAAACTCTAACTAGAAAAGTAAGAAAATTCTGAAAAATCTAACGAAAAAAAAGAAGAACAGCGAAAAATGTTTAAAACCCGAAAAACGAAGCTTAGATTAATTACAACTCAATATATATTAAAGAACAAAAGGGAGGGATCAAAACAAACTATGTGCAATGGAGCGGTCGACTGTTCTCCAAAATTTACTACCTAGTGGTCATTTAGCGGGATTTACAAAACCTTTCTGAGGCTTGATACTCTTTAACATAGATTTTATATGAAGCACATTCGCCCCAGACTTATTTCATTACCTCTACTATCAGCTATTACCAACACAACATTAATTTGTCCGTCCAAATGTGCTACGAATTTCTTGCTGAGC
The DNA here is from genome assembly GCA_039619475.1 of Icerya purchasi. NCBI lineage: Eukaryota > Metazoa > Arthropoda > Insecta > Hemiptera > Monophlebidae > Icerya > Icerya purchasi. The sequence goes on along the minus strand of CM077115.1, from coordinate 288,956,833 downwards.
AAACATTCTTAAACATACAGCCTGCAATGAAAACAACTAGAATGATATTAGAGAAATTGTGAATTGATTACTTTTACAAATCATACTTTCTAGTTAAAACCTCATAAATACTGAATCCATATACATACATACATACATATATATATATATATATATATATATATATATATATATATATATATATATATGAAGGTGTGGGTGAATATACATTCATATGTATATGTATATATATCAGTAGTGAATTCTCTAGTACTTCTAGTCATGCAGTGAAATACCGAAACAAACTGAAAGTACTAATTAAATTACAACTTACCGATTTGCTCACTTTGCTGTTGTGTTCGCTAACTGCTGTGAAAACTTTCCTAGTGTTAGTGAGTCACTAAGAGCACATTTGGAGGCATACGTGCACAACAGCAGCATAACCGGCCAATCAGCCGCACATTTAACCTTACCAGGTACTTCGGCACTTTGGTACAGCTGTCAGTGTATTGCACACCGCGCAATTGTTTTATCGATATATCGCTAGAATTATGCTGCTACACGAGATCAATCACTATTAAAGCACCATCAAGTGGCACCAAGTAGAACTACATCTGACGAGTGTAAACACTTGCTCTACCAAGTACTCGCAGCAGCACGTGATAGCATGCAGCTGGGGCTTCGAGATTTGTGCAGCGTTTGCAATTTGTCTACATATAAGAAAATTTACCTCGATTTTCGACGCCTTATCTCGCGAATCACTAAGAACACACTGGGAAGCGCACACACAGTCACAATAACAAAACAAACAGCCAATCTGATTCGGATTTTAACAAAATAAGTACTTTTTACTTTAACCAAGCTACATTACAATGCACATTTTTGTTGGAAAACTGTGATTACACTACCGCTATTTTACCACAGCGAAATGACATAACCGCTACTGTACCGCTTTCTGTTTGTCGCAGTCAACAGATTTTCACCAGCGGTACATTTTGCATGGCGCATTTATAAATTAGACGTACGAATGTCATTTGCAGTGTAGCGAATAGCGAAATTAGATTGGAAATTTAGGATAGTTTATTAATGTGAGCAGATGTATTCACTTTTAAATAGATTTCTTAATGTGGTTGTAATTTCTTTTAAACTAATATAATTATAGTTTTTCTCATTATAAGACGAAGACGCTGTATATATATATATATATATATTAATCCGTATAGCTATAAAATTATTTTACTAAATAATGCTTTTTATTTTTTTCAATTCATTTTGCATTATTGCTTTGTATTGTTAACTTAAATTATTTCTTTTATCGAAATTTAAATATCAATTTTCTTTTATTTAAATTTCATTTTTAAGTTTTTGAAAAAGAAGTGTAGTTTCTTAAATGTTGACACTGTCCATGCTACAAATGATTTGGAATGTACTTTACTGTTGTTCCGATTTCTCGACCATACATTTTGTATCTCATTATCAAGGTTTTCTTTATTTCTTGCGATTGCGACAGATAACGTAGTTCAATATAAGTACAGGGGCGCTTAATTCGATTGAAAAACAATTAGACAAGGTTAAAGATTATATTGAAGACTTTTAGGGAATCAACTGCAAATTTAGTATCATCATCCCGGTTACACCATTCAACAAAAATGAGGTGATTAACATTAATTAACGAAGATTTTTCAAAATTAATCGATAACGTCGAGAGACGTTTTGTACGCTATATGAAACCATGTATTTATCAAAAACAAAATAGATTTATATTCGGTCAGAGCGACTTGATGAAATGTCAGCTGAAATGTTTTCAATGGAAATTGCGGAAGTTTTTGGAAATTTAGCGATTAAATTTGTAAGGAAATACTATGAGTTAAAGTGACGTCGCTATCGGCAGAGCACAGATGAAGTATAAAGCAAATGTACATTCGGATCAGTGAAACAACAAATTATTTTTTTACACATAAGTATATTGGGACGAGGTGAATCACAGCACCGCGCAATATTCTCTAAACAGTTTTGGAACTTCTGAAGATAATATGCATGAGTGAACACGTAAAAGTACTGCACAGTTATTTACATGAGTAAAACCTTTCTTTTTAAATTCCAACGTAATAACAGCGTTCATATGTAAAGCATTTATACGTTGTGTTTAGTAAATATATTCATAATTTTAATACTGCTACAAGTGATTTTGCATTTTTACTTGTAGCTACCGCGTTGTTATTTCATATACAGGTCTTTCAGTAGATTCGAAATACGTCAATTTAATAATGCACATAAATGCATATTTCGGACGTTTTGCGCATATTTTCTAAATTTCAAGGGTACTTAAATATTTTTAATAATTTGCATGTAAAGAAAATACAAACGCAAGTGTGTGTGCAATTATATATTTTTAAAAATTCTAAGAAAGATCTCAGAGCAAATGTTATCTTAGAGGCCATAGGACAATAAGTGAATCGACCCCAGAGGGATATTTGGATCATCTTTTGAAAGTATATTGGTACTAATTATAAGATACGTTGGTGCTGCAAGTTCGAGAACTCTAACGCATTTTGGTTTTTGAATAAATCGAAAAAAAACGAAAAATCCGAAAACAATTTTCTTCTCAAAAACGGCTTAACCGATTTCAAGAAATTTGGGTGCAACATAGAGCTACATAAAGACTATACTCAAAAAACATAACAATGTTTTGTTTCTTTAATTTATTTATTTTTTTAAAATATAAAATAATAATATTATTTTATATATTATCTTTTGGGCCTCGCCAGCGGCTTTAACCCATCCGCTACAGAAATCATGGTAAAGGTTAAACAGAGAGACGATTAGAAATAGAGCTTAGGAAGAATTGAAGTACAGGAATTATAAATGGAGATGGGAAGGAAAGGACAAAGGAAGAACTATAAGGAGCAGAAAGACCTAGTTCTAAGATTTTGGAATACAAAACAGAGCGTTCAGAATCAAGAGCAGGACATTCAAAGAAGATGTGGTTTGCATCACATATCCGAGGAGAGATGGAACCATGAATGGGGACAATCGCGAGAGGAGGACAAGGAAAATCGAAAACGTGAAGAGGGTGGAAGGGATTGATTTAAACGCAGTCTGATTAACGAAACGATCGCGGAGCGTTGATAAGAAGAGGAATGAAACCACGGCTGAGAACTGGGAACCGGCTGAATTTGAAGATAATGAGAGACGGGATTAGAAAATAAAGAAGGATAGATGTCCGACCGTAGTCGGGAAACAGTTCATCATCTTTATAACAGCTATTAGAAGAAACAGGCGATTTTTTTCAAAATTATATTTTCTCTTTATGATTATAATTTTTGTGTACAATTTTGAAACTGATTTTTTTAAAAGTACTTTTTTTAATGCAGAATAACCTTCCAAATTCATGAACTGAACGAAAAGACATTGAAAAAAAATAAAAACTATTTTTTTTTTGATAGAAAAATCAATTTATTTCCATGTTTATACTTTTGAAACAACAAAAAAAAAAAAAAATACATAGGTTTATTCGATTAATTTATAAAAGTACAAATAATATCGAATATTCAAAACCATAATATGAGAATAATTTTTTTTCATTGAAATATTAAAATATTCAAAAACTAATTATAAATTATATTGAGATATTAATAATTTTAATTAGAATATGCTTTTAAATTTTAAACTAAAATTGTTAACATCCCAATGTAGTTTATAAACACACCACGGCCTAACAAACTTCGCCATAATAGCTGGGACTAGGACTAAAAGTAGTCTGCGTCTATTTCACTATTTTTTTATGTGAATTTAATTATAGTATGTCGAATGTTTATTTTAATTTAACTTGTTTAATAAATATATATTATATGAATGTAAAGTTAATCACGATTGAAAATTTTTATTTCAAATTGTTCATTGAAAAATATACCCCCGAGCGAGGGCAAAATTGTCAGTTTTTCAGTTCAAATTTTCTCACGACTGTAACCTTGAACGATTTTTTTTATTGACATTTTGGAATTTTTAAATGATCGGAAATTAGCGCTGACAATTTAATTTCGACTATATACTTGATTTAAAAAAAAAAATCCTTAAAAAGGGTTAGATACGTATTAAGAGGTTAAGAGAGGAGTTGGTACAAAAAATATAGTAATTTTATTATTTACATTATATTTAAAGTTAGTGTATTTCGCGAAAATTTCAAAATAAAATTTTAATTCTGGACCGCTGAGTTATCTGTTGGATTTTGACCTTTATTTTGTAAACGGTGTTTTGCAGTGACCATCGGAGTTTTTTAGTGATCCATCTAAAATGAATGAAACGATGAAATTTGTAGCTTCAATAATTTATCTAGTGTTTAATCGAAAGCTTTTCTTTTTTTCCCACCAAAATTAATAAAGTGGCAGTGCCCGAAAATAAAAATACGATTATTGAGAGAAAAAGATCTTATTTTTTGTTTATATATATGTATATACGTGCATACATAAGTGTATTCATCAAAAAACAAAATATTTCCATTAGGCATTGGTTTTTATACTTAGAATAAGCTGTATAAATTTTATTCTGATGCGACGAGTGATTTTTGAAATACAGTAATCACCGTATATTTGAAGTTGTGATTTCGAAAAAAACACGTTTAAGGTTTCACGTTCAATTAAGTATATAAACCCGGTTTATCGAATTACTTATATAAAACCGTTTATTTCAAGGCCATAAAATAGACTTTCCGCCCATATGGTAGAAGTTTGCAAAATAAAACGTCGGGTCTATCTTTCAGCCAAAGGACATATGTTTTCACTTTGATTTTTACTTAAACATATATCAGTGTATGCATTATGTTGCTTTAAAACTAAAAAGCGAAGTAGCGTAAAAGGATAGTACCCGTTTGCAGAGCTCACCGCTCTTGAGGAAGTCGTCGTTCCATTTTCGGGGCTTTATTAGAGAAATTTTGATTAAATTTTTCGGCGAAACTTTATTACGAGCTAGCAATTCGTTGATCGCCGAACTTTTAGCGGAAGAAGTTTATTCGTAACGTAAGTTGAGAATGAAAAAGTATTAAGTGTTTTTCGCGGAGGGCCGGCGAGTTTCGGAAACACGGTTGATTTGTATTTGTTTCTCAGGTACATTCACAGGCCGTTCTAGGATTATTCAAATTTTTATCCTTTACCGTGAAAGTTTTGCAAACTGTAATTTATACCCAGACCTGCTTAGGTCGCGCTTGGAATTTTCTATATTTTTACTTTTTATAAACTTCTCTCGGTGATTTGATTTAGTGTTGAATTTAACGGTATTCTCAATGTGTTAAACTTGTTAGCGATTTCGCTTTTTTTTTGTTTAATTTTTAATTTTTCTTTTTTATATGTAGCAGGAGGCTGAAAATTTTAAATTCCACTTTTTTGTTCAGAAACAAATGATGTCTGCATTTATCATCTTTTTTTCCCCTTTCATGTATATATTTGTTTACGGATGTTTAATTCCTGTACCGAAAAAGAACTAAATGTTTGCAACGGGTGTCTGTAAATTCCTATTTTTGTTATCGAAATTATGCTTTATTTCGTTTTCCTCACTGGGGGCTCTGCCCGGTGTTGTTAAATGAAACATAATTTTGACAATATTTCTTGCTTGCGGCTTCATGAGCTACCGTGTACACTTCGCGTTTTGGCGTAAACGTTTTAAGTAATTTTAAAAGAGGTTAGGACGCCTATTAAAATCCTACTAGACGAGAAACTTTTTTTCAGACTCAGAGAACTCTTAAAAAATAATCGTAATTTCTTCCAGGCAGGAAAAAACACGTCCCAATTTAGCGAAACAACGAATGATTCTGCAGACTCTTCAGTAACCTCTGTAGAATTTCTGGAAAAGTTTTGGCCAATTTCTCTTAAAATTTTATCCGTCTCGAGCAATTTACTTCCTCAGCCGGCCACATTTCGTCATGATCATCAATTATTATTACTATTATTAATATTATTATTATTAATATAAATTCTGTTTCTTTTTTTCTTTTTCGTTAATCATGATTTATTTACTGCAGGATTTAGGTCCTCTGCTTAAGGTTCTATCCCCTGTTAACTAGCAGTTATCTCATCAGGTTCTTGCTTTACCTGTCTTTTGTTTAACTTGATGGCGATCAATCTTACTTTAATCAGGTATCTTCTCCGGTTACATTTCAATATTTTTTGGACAACGTCTTGAATTTTTTATCTTTATTTTTCTACATCTTCAAAATCGTTTTTTAATTTTATTTATTTATTTTTTTTTTAGCGGTAAACAATACATTTTTATCGTCCGTCAACTATCTGAGATCTTTACTGCAACTATTTTTCTAAATTAAGAATAATATATCGAAATTAAATTATTATTATTTATTTTAATTATTCGGTAGCTCTAAATCATCTACTTTTAAAACTAGAACGCTTTTTTACATGCGGTAAAGTGTATTGGTTTTTATTTTCCTTTACTTATTTGATTTTTTGAAATATTGCAAGACATCGGCTATCAGTATTTTTCTTTTGATTTTTTTACAGAATGCACTTGCTATGGAAAGGTGTACTAGAAGATTTTTTTTCCCCTATTCCTGAAACGTCAAACGTCGGGTAGGGTACATTTATTTATTATAATAATGTAATTAATATAACCCATCAAATTAAGTATTTGGTATTATATTAATTTTCATTTTACAGTTTTTTACAATATGTACTATATTCATGGGTGTCGCCGGGGTGGGGGGGGGAGGAGATAGGGGCCGTTGCACCGCCCTGGAGTTTTAGAACTTTTTAATCAACTGGCCATGATGAGTATTCTCATAGGCACGTAATCATGAACAATTTGACTTTTATAATAAAGTAATAGAACAATTTGCCAGAAACACACGAAAATTATGTTTTAATTAATATTTTATTCTTGCTTAATAAAGTAGTCTTGCGTGTGTACACACCTGCGTTGCATATTACAATTGCCTGGTACACAACCTATATCGGTACAGCTAAATGTACGAATAGGTTGCGCCAACGCGCTATGTAGCGTACGGCACCTGAAGAAGAAGAAGAAATAAAATGTTAGGCCTTTGCAAATTATAAATTTTATTTTTCCTGTAACTCATATCCTCCTTCTATCATCTTGCCCCTCCCCCGCTCATCGGCTGGCGACGCCCTTGACTATATATAAATGTAGATTATTTTTCCAGAATTTTATTTCTTCAATTGTAAATTTATTAAATTCATTAAAATAATTTTTTGCAAGTTGTTTTGTATGCCATAATTACAAAGTGTCTATTACTATTATTATTATAATTGTGCATCCTTGCAGTATATGAAAAACATCATCTTTAAAATTACATATTACACAGTTTTCAGAACCAGAAATCTTAAATTTATATATATAAACCTTAAATAAACCGTTCCCTGTTATAAATTGGACATTGAAAAAAAATTTGGCGTACATTGATTATTTTTGAATCTATCTATCATGCTTGGGAAAAATTGATACGTTGTTCCATTATAATTCGTCCATATTTCTTGAAATTTATTTATATAAAATTTATCCATAATTTTTTTTCATTTGTTTTAGTTTTTAAAAAGTTTATCTTCATATTCGAAAAGTGCTGTCTTGTGTATTACGTTATTAAACGGATGATCTATATTAATATTATTTTTAATTGCGACCAAGCTTAAATGTTTTTGTACTTCATATTCAATTGGCTTTATAACGACGGCTGACAAATAACTGATTGTTCTATATGATTTAATCAATTTTTATAGCTATAAGCCTTTGAAAGCTTTTTAACATCTTTTGAAATTTTTTAATTTTTAACATTTCTACATATATTATAAACTATATTAGGTAAAATTATACTTTTATACAACGTAATTCCTTTTTTATAATTTATACCGGTTTGATTATTATACAACTTATTAAATATTATTATGAATTTGTTTATTTTGCTTTTAATGTAATTGAAATGTTTATAAAATTTTAAATTACTGTTTATTATTACGCCCAAGTATTTCATTTGTTTTACTTATGTGTATTTTTAAACCGTACTGCTCTAAATTTAATAGTCTATCACGATAGTTTTTATTGAATAACATATGACTTAATTTCGTTAATTTTTAGGTGAAATTTGTTAAGCCAATTCGCTATCTCTGTGTACACTAAATTTATTTTATTTTCTAAATCTTTTTCATTTCTATCTGCTACTAAAACCGCAATATCATCTACAAAGGTATATATATGTTAACATCGTTAGATAATACTATCGTATATAATTGAGAAAAAACCTACATTCCGTAAAAAGGCAGTCGATGCAAATTTTTTATGAGCCATGCAGTTCACAAAGGTGTATCTCATATGATACTGTCCGCTATCTTTAGCCTAGTCATAAATAATATATTAAAACATTTCTCAAAAATAAACTCATTCTGCTGCGATTAAAGCTAGCGAAGTGATCTAATTTACTTTTTCCTTTAATAAATTTCTTTGGGCGCGCCATTTATTATTCATATATAGGCATTGAGACCCATTACAAAATAGTAACTTATTCTAATCTAATTAAAATCGAATACGATACTGAACACCGAAGAGAAAAAAGAAGCAATTATCGGAACAACTGAAGATCTAATTTGCTTATGTTTAACCATTCGTCTATTTTCGGTACAAATCAAGTCCGAATTATTCAGAGCTAACGTTGTTCATCAATAGAGAAAACAAAAAAAAAAATAAGCTTATATAGGAAAAACCCAAACGACGCGTAAGTCGAAACACAACAGATCATTATCTTAGAGCTTGTCATACTGGTTGTTGAAACCATCTCTTTCATTTTTACATGCACTTCGAGTTCGAACCGACTTTTAAGCCGCGTTTCCATTAAAATGTATACATTTCTCAATTTCGATCGCTTCGCTTCTTTTATTAATTGTTGTGTTCGTGTTTTCGATTCTCGCTAATATTTCACAGTGCCGTTAAATTGAATCTTGAGCTCATTCGTGTTATCCGTTCTGATACCGCAGACTTTTCTATATGGTTTTTGTTCGCAATCTGTTCGCGTTTTTTGATTCGTACGTGTACATAGACGTACCAATTAATCCTGCGTAATTTGAACCATACGAATACACTGGATATATGTACTTCGCCAGCAGCTAACTTCGGTAAGTTATCTCTCAAATGCTGGCCTAATTTTATTCCTTCTTCATATTTACCTAATTTTGTAGGTCACGCTTTTTATATATCAGATATAGGTATACAAAAAGAGAAAAATAAATACGAAATTCAATTTAGCGGCACTCTGAAATATTAGCCAGAATTGAAAACACGAACAAATGTGTAATAAGAGAAGCAATCGAAAATAAAAAATTTTGGAGATGTGTAATTAAGCGTGTAAAGGTGAAAGATGAATTTAGAAACCAATCAGGGACACGGAAATAATTGTGTCTGTTGTGTTTCGGCTTACATATATATATGTGTGTAGCTTGGGATTTTCCTTTGCAGACTTAGTTGTGTTATTGTTTTTGCTGCTTTTTGAACGCAGTTTGTATCGAAAATAGACGAATAGTTAATATGAAGATCACGAAAGTTTACAGTTATTTTTTTACTTATGTTCAGTCTGACATTGAAATATCCATTTTACCTCTCCTATATTCTGTAAAAACAGAGATGGTTATCTTGCATGCTAATTTTTTTTTTTTTTTTTTTTTTCTTGCATTGTATGATAATTTTTACATTAGTTTTTCCACGTGTTAATTCAAAAAAGAAAGAAACAATCCGTAAATACATTTGCATTCAAACAATGTTGCAGTACAAAGAACAGCGAATGAAGCGTGTTCAATAATTAACCTGGTTTGTAAATATTCCTTCCTCTCATTACTGCTATTTCTTCGTAGTTAATAGTATAGCGATGTGGTCCATACATTTTGCATGTACGAATTCTTACACCTTGAAATAGTGGTTATTTAAAATAAACGAATAGTTGAACGAACTTTAAAAGTCCTGTGATAACGGAAAATGGATGGCGCTAATTATGCCAGTGGGTTAAACAACATTGAAATTAAAATTTTCTGAATTACAAATTGAATATATAAAAATACTGCTGCGAAAAATTGCGGGTTTTTAGGGAAATGTTTATTGCGTGAAAGTTTCGTAATTAGCAAAAATTCTATAAAGTTTATCTACAGCAAATACTTTACATGTCTGGGATTTTTTTTTTTTTTTTTATTATATGCGACCGTGATGATGCCTATTGGCTCAGTCACGGTATTCGTAATGTACAATCCACTTAACGTTAGGTATATTTATATTGTAATACGTTTGCTCAAAGCGAGGTTATAATAATTTACGAACGCGCAACAGTTCGACACGTTTAAGCCGTTAACATTATTAATAATAATTCTATTATCGATTCCAGGATTATAAACTTTCTTTCGAATTTTGCTTCATTTATTATACATATAATTATTAAATTATGTTCATATGTGTATATATATATATATATTCGCGACTATTTCGATCCCAGTTTTTGCGTTTCGAAAATGCGTTACGGAAGTTGTCAAATTTTCTACATAAATCGTGAATTAGATTTAGTAGTTCTGATCACTATGAAAAAGGAAATTCAAATGTTGCGAAAAACTACTAATTTAAAATTAGAACAAGGAGTATTCATTAGTGGTGCCCATGGATGTTGTATAGTTCAGGTACAATGAAATTATCGTCATGGAGAAACAAGGGACTGCATTTTTCGAATTCCAGTTATTTGCTATCGATCTAAGGCTACATGCAACATCATGACCGTTCGTTTATATTATCAGATATCTTTCCCCTAAATTTGTTATATATAAAATTTAAAAAAATATACCGTTCTTCTGGATTTGATCTACCATTGAGGAAGTTTTTTGAAGGGACATATATTAAACTTTTTGAAATAATCAAAATTTCATTGTTTTTAAAAGCCTACGATTTTTGGCGGCCTTAGTATCAGGTTGAAGGTGAATGAAGCAGTTGGCACATATATTAAATACACCGTAATTTTTAGACTAACCCCTATTAGAAAAAATGTGCAAATTTTGCGTAACGTTTGTTATATTTTATAGGATTTCTGTGATTATGTTATTATATGATTTAGAATTACGTTGTAAATTTTGATCATTTTATACAAAGTATAGAAGAGAAAGAGATAGAAATGTAAGCAAGAGGGGTCAAGGGGCACATTATATATATATATATATATATATATATTAATTGCAACACGTAATTTTTAAACCGGCCCCCATTAGATTTTAAAAATGTCCCATTTTTATGTAACGAAAGTTAAATGTTAAATAAAAATGATGCCGGTAAGAATGTCGCTGTAAATTTTGATCATTTTATACAAAGTATAGAAGATAAAGAGACAGAAATGTAAGCAAGATGGCCGAATTTATATATATAATATATATATATATATACAGCGGTAAAGACCAAAAATCACGCAGCCTGTTTTTTTAAAACTCGAAAATTAATATTCATTAAACTACGTAACTCGAAAAATTATAAAATGAAAAACCAAAATTTAAAGAAAATAAAAATCCAGTTTAAAAAAATATTGAAAAACTCCACAGTTCATTCTATAATAGTTATGGAATTATTTTTCTTTTAATCGGCGTACTTTCATCCTTCGAACGTCGCAAAATTACATTTCGAAATTTAGGAGCTTAAATTTAGGAAAATATACAGCTAAAGCGATAAGACTGGAATTGTCACGCGATGGACTAGTTGCTAAAGCATTTGGCTCCTGTTACAGAAGTCTTCAGTTCGATCCTAGACGATGACAGCAATTGTTACAAAAATTACATTTAAATAACCGCTAATAATCACGTGCAAGGCAGTGGCAATTCTCCACGTACATCATCGTATACGTGCTAGTTATAGTGCACAGACAAGCACACTTGGGGCTGCATTTATAATAATCAGTTCTGGCTATATCTGTACCGTAATAGCGTTTAAATACGTGTTTACGAAGCTCTGCATCGAGCAATATGAAAAAGGAATGAAAAGAAGATAAGACTGAAAGCTAAAAAAAAATTTGACAGATCCTTCCGAGGCCAAAATGGCCGACTTACATGTATATATATATATATATATATATATATATATATATAAAAACTCGGCCATTTTGGCCTCGCAAGGGGCTGTGCCCCTAGACCCCTCTTACTTTTATTTCTGTCTCTTTCTCTTCTATACTTTGTATAAAATTATCAAAATTTACAACGTAATTCTTACTGGCATCAATACAAAAAAGTAACATAATTACAAAAATCCTATCCTAACATTTAACTTTCATTATATAAAATTAAGCCATATTTTCGTTACTTATTTCGTTACATAAAATTGAAACATTTTTTTGTATATTTTTTCTAATGGGGGGTTGCCTAAGAATTACGTTGTAATTAATATATATATATATATATATATATATGTATATATGTAAACATATATCTATATATTTTTGAAATCCACTAAGCCAGCTACCGTGACGTAGTTGGTTAAGCAGTGGTGTTTGGTTCGGGTAGAACCAGGTTCGATTTCCGCTGCTGCACATTGACACTCGAAAAATTTCACTTGCGATGGGTTAATGTCCGTAGATGGCACGCGCAAAAATAAAAAAAGAAAAAAGGAAATATGTACTATAGTTTACTAAGATATTTTATTATTTTTATTTTTAGTTATTTTTTTTTTTAAATTGAAGGCTCAGAAACAGAATGAAGGAGGAATGGTTAATTAAACACGGATACGATCAGAGATTGATAGGAAGATATTTTATCGGAATCGGGTATACGTTTAATGCGTCACCATTAATAATACCAGTGTGCAAATCTACCTCTGTAAACGAAACTTTAGTCTTTAAAGCACGCCGAGTTGAGCAGTGAATTGAATTTTCGAGTTTGTGTAAAACGTAAGCGATAAAAATAATATTAATGAAGGAGTTATGATTTCTGGGGAATTCCCCGAGTAGCTGTTGGGAATAGAGTTGGTTTTTCCTCGTGACAGTTTGAGAAAGGAAATCGAGCGAAGAATATGAAAGAGGAGTGTTTTCCTTTTTTTTTTTTTTTTTTTAGATTTATTTCAAAAGCCAAATTTTTTCCTGAGCAGCTGAGATGTATTCCCTTTTGCGGGTCGTCGCGAAGAGACAAATTTTACAGCAAAAGGGAGACATCCAGTCAGAAGTGTAGTTCTTTTGAAGAAAAATTTGATAAGGCCACGCCAACGCAGTAAATACTGTTGGGTAACTTTTCCGAACAAAAGCCGTCTTCAAATCACCCACTTAATCCGGCTGAATTAATTCCGAAACGGTTACTTGTCGTTCCTTTCTCTGTCGGTGCGTCGCCGCTGCCGAGTTAAATTCACTCGGTCGAGTCCCGCTCCAGTAACGGTGCTGGAAACAGATTTTCCAGCGAGAAACTGTTTGCTTTCTGGATAATATTCGAAAACGGTGCTGCTCGTCCGAAAGAATATCCACGCTGGAAACACACTGCGGCACAGAGCAAATAGCGCGCAGAAACAATAAATGGAAACGACTTTGTTATTGTTTGCCGAATAAACCGAGTTTGTTTATCTGTTCCGGGGTTTCTCCTTTTTTTCGTCCGTCTTTTTTTCGTCCGTCTTTTTTTCGTCCGTCTTTTTTTCGTCCGTCTCTTTTTCGTCCGTCTTTTTTCGTCCGCTTTTAATGCTTGTCGTATAATTGATTTTCCGCGTTATTAATGGTCGCCGATCGACTACAGTCGCCAAACTTTTCACGTTGCCCGAACAGTTATCGTTCGTGAACTGTGAACTGCACCGCGGGATGACAAACATTAAATCGACCGAACGATTTTTTCTCGTAGCGCGTTATTAATCACGTTCGAACGGGTCCCGGAGGCGCATTTTAATTAGTTCCTTAAATCCGCCTCGTTTAATTTCAAAAAGTGAGAAGAAATACGTGCAGGTTCAATTCGACGAATCAAATGTCGCCGCCGTGCCAATAGTAAGAGTGCAGCCAGTCTCCGTTCATTTTCGAACAAAGAAGCAAGAACGAAAAACTCGGAAAGAACGAGCCAATCAGAGCGCAATCCTACACATTCGACTAATGATACGTAAATAATGAACAGAGCAACGTCGATTTATTAACATTTGCGGTAGTTGCCAGGCTCAGCGGCAGCCGCAAATGAAAAGCCGTTCGCGACACCGATTTAGACTTTATGCAGCTTTCCGCTACTGCGCTACCGCCGACGCTGCCTAGTCTTTTAATTAATTAATTACAGCGACAACCACCACACCGCCACTCGTCGCTAATCGGTTTCCGCACCCCACCGACTCCTGTCCTACTCTCTTTCCGTTTGTCTCACTTCATTTCGCGGAATTTATTCAATTAACCGACTTCATAGATCGTTGCGAAATTTGCCCCCCCCCCCCCCCGCCCCGCCGCCATACACATACACATACAGACACCTCACGTCCTTTGTGCATTTGAGAAGCAGCGTCCGTGTTTTCATTTGTTTGTGACGATTTGAGTAGCTTTTACTACATACATATGTATATTCCAGCTACACGGAGCTTGGACGGTTTGCTATGCGCCGATTGCTGAATTACATTTTTCTACTACTAAAGCGGGATACGCGCACACCGCGTACTGTTCAACACTTCCCGTTTCATCGACCTATCTCGTATGTTGCGCATTTTTGTTACGTTTTTTGTTACGTTCATGTCTGTTGAATGTTGAATAGAATAAACTGTGGTGTCATTCTTCCATTACGAGAACGTTTCTTGTATTACTTTTTACTACTATTTACTACTATCAAGTCGGTGGAAATTTTCATATAGTTATCCCGTTTAGTTCGAATCGCCAACAAACCCCATTTAACTATATAACTACATTAATCCAATCTGAAATCATAAAGCTGATGTGTGTGTAAATGTGAGTTAAGTGAATGTGTAACATTAAGCTACAAGTAGTAAAAACAGTTATACCGCTATCGTTACTGTGCACTTCCTGATGAAACTCGAACGTAGAATATAGACCGCATGCAACGAACGCGTTTAATTGAAACTTATTATTGTTAGTGTTATTTATTTAGAAAAAGCATGCATACATCTTATAAGGCGGAAACGATTTTTAATCACACCTCTCATTAAATGATTTTCTTTTTGAACATTTTTATCGTCTCGACGTTTTAAGTTTTTAATCAACCCTTTGTTCCGTATGCAATCGAATGCCTTTCAGTCGTCGCTCTTCTATTGTCTCCCTAATTCTTCTCCGGATCAATCATTCTCTCCTCCCCTCCTCTCGCTTTCGATTTGCTCTGTCGCCTTCTCCTGATTGTTCTCTTCACGATTGTGATCCTCCTCGTACATGTGATGCTAATCACATTTTCTCCGAGTGTCCTGCTCTTCTTAATAATCGCTCCTTTTTATACAGTCAGCTCCTGTCATTAGGTCTCGCTACTCCCTATAACATTGAATTTTCAGAAAAGAAAATTAAGAGCTTAGGCCTCTCCTTTTCTGCTACAAAATGCAGGTTTTCGGTATTTGGTAAGAAGAAGGACGTTGTAGCCATTAAAGATACAATTAAAAACTTCAGACTCATTTCTGGCAATGCGATACAACATACCACATTATTAAAATATCTTGGAATTCTCATTGATGATAGGCTCTCTTTTGTGCCCCATTTGCAATACATTCTAAATGTAACGCTCTTTTTGGCAAGCTCAGTCGGCTGCAGCACAACACTTGGGGGCTCCAATATGCAGAACGGCTTATCTTATATAAAGGTCTAATACAGTCTGTGTATGGGTATGGTGCCGCAATCTACGCCACATCAAATCTTCTTAGAGATCTTAATAAACAACAAAGGAAGTTTCTCCTAAGTATTCCGTCCCTTTACAGAACAACGCCCACGTCAGCCGCTGCTGTTATTAGTGGGGTGTTCCCTTTGGATCTATTTATCATTGGCAGGGCAATGATAAGTGAATACCGTATTCTCGGTGATATTAATATGTTAACAACTACTCACCTACCATCAAGCATGAGTTCTCAAACATTTAGTCAGACTCTCTTAATCAAAGAATTTACTAAACAAGTTTTATATGCCTTAACAAGCGAATGGCAGAGAAGATGGGATGTGGATCCTACAGGTAGAAAAACATAGCAAATATTTCCTAACATTACTGAGAGATTGAAGCTAAAAAAACTAAGTATCAATTTTTACAACTCGCAGGTACTTCCTGGCCATGGCAAGTTTGCTACCTATTTGCATAGGTTTCGCATTACTATGGATCCTCAGTGTGGTTGCTGCACTGTTGGTGCCCTGGACGACTTAAATCATTTTGTCTTTGAATGCCCTGCCTTTGCGGTTCTCCGCACAAAATACAATATTGAAAAAATGGACTCTCTTCTCCTTAACAACAAAAATCAATTCAACTTCCTCAAGTTCTGTGAACATGCAATGCGGCTCAAGTTTCAACTCATTCACTAATGTATTTATTAACTTCAGTTAATACAATACAGGATACAGTGAAAACTTACTAGTTACAACTATGCTCAACTTCTGCTGCATTACGGTAAATAATCTTATACCGCATAAAAAATGTTTTTCTCTATACTCGTAATACTAACATATTTGTAGATAATAGTTTTTAAATGTTGATAGCAGTATTATTTTTTAGTTTCTAATTTACTTATTTTCTTTTTTCTTTTTTTTTTGTAAAACTAATTCAACCGTGAACCCATTACTGTTTATTGTTTTTCTTTTAATTTTTACTGCATCATAGTTGATAAATATTTCTTTATTATGCAACTAAATTTATAATCACCTTTTGGCTATGGTTGGGACTATGTTGTTGTCATCCTGATCATTGCCTCTACTATTGTATAAGTACTCTTGCAAGGACTATCTACACACAACTTTTCGTTTCTTCAGTATAGTTTATTTTATCTATTTATTTTTTTTTTCTTTTTTTAATTTGCGATTTGCTATTTCCACATAAAATCATGAATAAAAAAGGAAAAAGTTGTTTATTTTATATCATGGAGCTGGGAGTTTTAAGTTCTAGTAGTATTTCCAACACTAAATTTCTATTATAACACCCGTTTTTATTATATTGTTGGCCAATATTATAATATATTTTTTTTTTTTTTTATTTCGCATTTTATTATTTTAGCCAACTAAAATTCTACAAATTACATTTTATAATTGTATTTTATTTTTAACTTTCTCCTGACCGGCTGCTCCCCTCTCTCTTACTACCGAAACTATTTCATACTACGAAACACGTACCGTTATCTCAACTACTTACAAAACTTTCCTTTTCACTTAGATAAGTGCCCTCTGAAGCCAAGTTTTTCAGGTGACCCCTTGCCGGAGGCAATGGCTGCCTTGCAAGGATACGGGATCACGTTCCTAAAGAGGCCCTAGCCTAATGATTATGATTCCCCCCCAGGAAAAAAGGAACATCGACCATCGCTGAAATCGAACCCGGGTACAAAAAATTTCCAGTGTTCGGCAGAAATGGCAGCCAGAGCAATTAACAAATACGTGGACCACCCAGTATATTACACAGACGGAGCTAAGGCAAAAGGCGAAGCAGGACCACTGCCGGTATCCTGTACCTTTCTTAGGACAGGGCATATCACACCCCAAGCTAGACTTAACGGTGCCGGTGATGCATTGGATGCAGAACTGTACCGAATTTCTTACTACCTCTAGCACCTAGCCCCACGGATTACAACAAATCTATAAAAGTTCTCATAGTCACCGATTCCCTACATTATGCATGCTGAAAAACCAAAAATCCCGCTAATATTGAAAATACACTACCTTCTAAATCAGTTAAACCAAACGAACTGTCGGGTGACGTTCATAGGGGCCCCTTGACACATCGGGGTACCTGATAATGAGACGGTCGGTGTGGAAGCGCGCTCAGCGTTGTCCAATACCAGAAGACGCGGGGACCTTCCATCCTCGATGATGCATATTTTTCTAAAGAAGTGCGAGAGCCAATGGAAAACAGAATGGGCAGCTACGACAACGTTCTTAAAAAAACATTAAGCCCACAGTCAAACCACGGTAGCTACCGCAGGAAATATCCCGGCATGATTTTAAAAGTCTTAGCCGGCTGCGAATCGGCCACGTCACTATGTCGTACGGTCAAATGATTAGCAAATCTTCACCTGCAACTATGCGCTTCTTCTGCGGCCAAGCTGGTATACCGACAGTTCCACACATTCTTCTCACGTGCTCAAAGTTTGCCACGTTCAGGGCGCAACATAGCCTACCCAATAACATATAGGATTGTCTGGCAAATACTACAACTAACGTTACATATAGCCTTCGTTAGAACGAGTGGTTTGACGGAACACATGTAAGTTACCTCCATATACATATGTGCTGTAATGACGTTAGTAGTTACAAACGGCGCATATAAAAAGGGCGAGGAGGAGTATTAAAAAAAGGAAAACAAAAAAAAACTCTCTTTTGAAGTAAAATATCAGAAAAGTACCATTCATGCCATCATCAGGATGGAGCGACTCTTTTAAAAACCAATAAAACTTAACTGACGCTCAAGCGGAGATTCTTAAAGTCTACATATAATTTTGTTTGGTTGAAATTGCAACATAGTAGATAAATCCGGGTTAACAAATCAAGTGCGATAGTCGGTATTATAAGAACTAGTAAAAAATGTATTTTCATTACAAGCTGCAAAATTGCACTTACATAGGCAGACACAGAGAAGAGAAAAATTCCAAGATGAAATTATAAAGCTTAGTTCGACTTAAGACACCGGTGACCGTGCAATACTAGTAATAGTTCTAAATCGCTGCTCGATATCTTTTGTTTGAAACTAACTAATAAACAGACTGTCATTATCTTCCATTTTTTCAACATATTAAGGAAAAAAAAATTAACTATAGTGCGAAACTTTTACAACTTTTAATTTTAAAACTTTTTAGCCGAGGTTAGATCTCGCTGTTGCGAGAGACTAATAAAAAATTACGTGACGATAGAATATCATCGGTATCAGCGAAATAGTTATTTGAGTTCTAAGCGCAACAAACATTACCCTATACATTTACTAATTTACTATTTCGGATATGCCAGAACGTTTTACATGTGTGGCAAACGTGAGCTTTTAATTTTTTTATTAATTCAATGCTTACAATGGAAAAAATTGTTTCGAATTTTATAGTTTTGTATTAAAGGAATTTGAACGACAGACAAATTTCTCGTTTTTGATTGACCGCTGTAAAATGATTAAACCAAAGATAGAAATTGCTACGGTAATAGAATGAAAATAAAATTTTGCATTCCGTAACATTTCCGTGTTGCTAAGACCTAGAAAGGTAAAAATATATTAATCCTGTATAGCAACACAGTCAACCCTTCGTTCGTCGCGCTATTAGCGATTCCCCGGTTTTTTTCTATATTTTATAATATGAAAGAAAGTCTTTTTTTTTTTTTTTATTTATCAAAAATTTAGGTATTCCTTCTTTGATCTTTTTAGCATTTTATAAAAGTATTTCTGAAGTTATATTTATTACTATTGATTAGATATTGAATATTGAATACAAAAGGAATTACGGCGATTTCGCGTGAGCGCGACCAAACTAGGCTGTAAAATTTTATTCTCGACGTTGCCAAATATACGCAACCGAAATAAATAAATCCAATGTGGCCGACGCCAGCTGAGTTACACTCGTACTGCGCCATGATCCATAAGGGTAATAAATATTGTCAGTGCAAGTGTTATCCATATTATTAATCAGAAATTTTAATTACAAATATTACTGTGATTTGTTAAACGATTCACATTATTGGTATGAAATAATAAGCAAAGTGATTTTAAGTTGAGTATGATTACGGTTGCGAAACCTGGACACTAAAAGCATATACGGAAAAGCTCGTCATTTGAAATGTGGTGCAAAGATGAAGAATGCGGAGGTGCTACGATTAATGAAAACGGATTTAGTATTAATGAATATAATTAAGGAACGGAAAACAAAATTCCTTGGACATTTCATGAGAGGACTAACTTATGATCTACTGCAGATAATAATGATGGGGATGATAGAAGGGAAAAGAGGACGAGGAAGAAGAAGGATTTCTTGGCTCCAAAATATCAAGGCGTGGACTGGAGTCACAAATGTACAACAATTGTTCCAGGCTGCAAGAGACCGGGACTCATTCCGCCAGTTGGTACGGACGATGAATGGTGATTAAACTATACCCGAATCGGGTCGCACGAAGAAGCGAGAGATGATTGATGTAAAATGATTATTAATTTTATACAACAAATTTATTATTTACGTAATGCTTTAATTAAAAATTACCATTGAAAGTCATTAAATAAAAAAAAAAAAAAAAAGTGATGTTAAATTAAATATTATTGGTCTGAAATTGTTAGTTTAATGATAAAGTGTAATATCGCTGCAATTTTATGATTAAAAAACACTTATTAATATAATAATTATAATTCTAAGAACAAATCGTATTATTTTAAAAAAATTATTAATAAAAAAACAAAAAATTTTATTGCTTTGTTGCGCAAATTATAAAATCTTTTTTTTTTTTTATACAGACGTTTAAGCTTAAAATAAATTTGACAAATCGAAGGGTTAAAAACCGAAATAACATTACACTTATTTTAATAGTAACGTTTTCGGGCACGGCCCACCTTCAGCTAGAAAAATCGAAGGGACCGGGAAAATTACCATTTGTATAGCAAATGAGAAATCTGAACATTTTGACGACGAACAAAAATCATTGAAAATACAAAAATGATGGGCAAAAGTCGTTACGGAGGTAATGGGCAAATTGCCCGCTGCACCGTTATTTGTGGGCGTAGATCGAACTGTAGACATTTCGACCGTAGCATATTTACTACCTGGCTGAATGTTGCCCGGCACAGTGTCACGAGTTCAGTACGAGAAATGTTCGAATAAGCGCAGAGCACAACTAAAGAGAAGCCTTTGGAAAATTTACAAAAGCCAAGCGCAATTGCACAAATCAAATTGAAACGATTCTCTCTCTTAAAGAAAAGACATCGCCTAACTACCGGCGGTTACTTAAACACAATTTTCGATTAAAGCGCGTTTTTTTTTTTTTTTTATTTTATTTTATTTTATTTCCTTTATTATCGATATTTGTATCGGGTTTATACAGAATTCTCCGAACATGAGTAAAGTGGATGATCGCTTTTCCGCTGGTCGTTAGTTTGACGTCGGAGTAGCATGCTATGCAGGACCATGTCCACGGTCCGGGGAAGTTAACCCGGCCCCATGAGAACTGAAATAGTTATTTATAATACACAAAAATCTGAAAAAAATCAAAAAGTTAAAACAAATATTGATGATTTTTTAAGGTGTTCTTAGCTTTAAAAGAAAAGAAAAAAAAATATCCTAAATATTTTTAGGTACTTTATTAATATTTTACGCAAACTTTTTTTTATTACCTGTATAATCAATTATCGCTCATTAAATACAATGACGTCGTAACTCTAAAAATAGCGAATTTGAGTTATGCGTATATTTGGAATGCATTTTATGAGTAATTACAGGTTAGAACGCCATATTTGTAAATAAGAAACACGACAAAATACGCATTTCTCTTGGAATATCGTTCAAATTATAGTATAAATGTAAACGTTAATTTGCGTTTTTTGCGAAATAGAGTTTTTTGAGTTATGACGTTATTGTATTTAACGAGCGATATGTGTAATTTTTTATTAATGTGTGTATACGGGGTAATTCAGTTATGTATATTATTAATATATAAATCAAAATGATGGAAATTAGTAATAGTGTATGAATATTAGTGAAAAATGTATTGTTATTTATAAAATAAATATGTGAAGAGAATTTTCAGACCCCCCAACCCAAAACCCCGAGAAACCACCTCTCAAAATTCTGGGCACGGGCCTGATGCTGTGGCGTTGCT
The DNA here is from genome assembly GCA_039619475.1 of Icerya purchasi. Lineage (NCBI taxonomy): Eukaryota > Metazoa > Arthropoda > Insecta > Hemiptera > Monophlebidae > Icerya > Icerya purchasi. Next base: position 288,934,941 of record CM077115.1, on the reverse strand, counting down.
TAGAGCGTAGCTGAAGATTTTCATTTTTGAAATTAGAACTCCAGACGTGGGGCGAAAAAGCGAAAAAGTTATGGAAATGACGGGCAGGGATTATTCATCCTTTATGATGGGATATCTAGAACAATCCGGTCGGAATCCGATTTGAAGAAATATTCGAAAGCTGTCGATGTTTTTTTTTTTTTTCATTCGATGGAGTTTCGATTTGAGAACAGCTCCAACATTGAAGCAGCGAGCAAAAGAAGTGGCCGATAAGTTTGTTATGGAACATGTACACTTGTCGGTGTAATGTCATGCGAAGAATTTCGGTCGAGACGAATGGTGTAGAGGACTATAACGTACACAGCGGATGCGTTGGAATTCCTTTTTCGCGAAAGTATTTTTTTCCTTGCCAAACATCGCACCTGTCCGGTCGGTAAAATTGAATAAAATTTTATTTCGTACATTAAGAGAAGCCGTTAGAAATGACGCGAACGGGAAACCAAGTTGAGTTTAGAAATTTTTTTCACGTATGTTGAACTACATTTTTTCAGCTGCTTGTGTGGTGGCGGTGTGGAGGATGGATGAGCCCGCACACATAGTCGTGCTGCTTCGTCCATTTCTATCAAAAGTCGTAATTTTTTCTAATCTTTTTTTTTTCCTTCGGGGTTTCAAAAAAAAAAAAAAAAAAGAAAAAAAACCCCGATGAAAATGGAGACTTGAGAAATTTTTACGATTGCACAACATTCGTATTAAAATTCTCAGAATAGCTTTAGACGAAGTTTCTGTCGGGCGAAAATCCGCGTGAATTATGCGCCGCGCTAAAATATCGCGACGCGCCGTTAATAGAAGAACCTACAGCGCATTTTAAATTTGAACAGTAAACAGGAGGAGCTTATTTTTCGTGACCTCAAAGTGAAACTATTTTTTCTCAAAATAATCGAATACAAACGAAACGAAAAGGGGACTATTTTAGCTTTTCCCGTTTTTTTCTCTTCTCTTTTCCTTTTTCGTTTCTGAGTATTTTTCAAATTCGTGTAGTCTAAAAGGTATATTGCTTTAAACTTACGATAGCTTTGGCCGAGAAAAGTTCGAATAGAATAATAATCTAAACAGGTATGTGTCTCACGTATGGGATGTTTAAAACGTAAGTAACATTCTTTGGAATTAAGAGCCTTTAAAAACTTTGTAGTTACATATTATTAACGATGTTCCCATCTAAGTGTCGGAGCGACCATTCACAAGTGTGTACTGAACAAATAACGTATAATTGACTTTTGCTTAAAATCGGGTTTATAATTTTATCAAGCATTATTATTTACTGCAACAGGGAAAATGTTGAAAGTGGATTCTGTCTTCGAGATCAACAGTTTCGTTAAACTCAATAGTAAAATGTTCTCAGTAATCACGAACAGCTTTTCTCAACCGTAGATTTTTAACGGAATTATAAAAATAATTTCGAGAATTAAAATGTCAAAGACTACCGGTAAGTACAGAAGAAAAAAAGGAAAATTGCACGGCATTTCTATCGACTCTTTATGGAACGGTCGATGTAAAATTATTCTCATAGATACATACACAGTGAAAAAATCTTTTATAGCAATGCCATTTTATAGCGATGTCGTTTTCTAGCGACCAGCATCGTTGAAACCGGTAGGATCGCATTTTATTTTATTTTTATTTTTCTGTTCGAAAACACATTAACCCAACAACGACAGAACAAATTTTCATACGGTAGCTGTAAAAAACGTAATTAATATCTATCGGTCATAACGACAAATTGGCCGTAACAACTAAAATTTTTACGCTCAAATAAAAAATTGTTGCTTATAAACAAATTTAACGAAATTCGTCTTTTTGATTTTTTTTTTTCACACCGAACGGAAACATAATGGATGTTCTTTAACGATCATTAAGTACATTAGCAAAACATGCAGAAGATGGTTCACAATTTCTTAATTATTGTTTTCGTTTAAAAATGATTATAATTCCGTTACAGCGCATTTTCCGTCTATTTTTTTCAAATCGCACTGTTTAGATTACAATTACAATTTACCTATCTTGTTTTCTCTCAAATGTACAACATCAGATTATTACCTACTAATGGGTAAACATTTTCACTTTCGTAGATGATATTGCAATAGTAATAGCCCCGATAAGAATGAAGATGTATTGGAAAATAAAGTTTACCAGGTTTATACAGAAATCGCGAAATGGTTAGAACAATTTAATTATAAATATTAACGAATCTAAGTCAACTTACATGTTGTTTAACAGAAACTTAAAGGATAAAAGATTAAATTTAGGCTCCAATACGGATTAAATATTGGTATGGCTAGCCAAAGCGCAAATACTTAGGTGTATTAATAGACAATAATTTAAAATTTTATAATCATTTTCACTATATCACTAAAAAAATAAATACATTTTTAATCCTTATTTAACAAATTATATAATAATAATAACCGATTAAATTACAAAAAGGGAATAATAACCTTATATAAAACCGTAATATTGCCTAACATACTTTATGGTAGTGTAATATATATAGACATTTTAAAAGTTAAACGATTTCAAAATATATTAAATAGTTTTCAGAGAACTATTGCAATAAAAATGATTAAAGCTTATAGAACTACCAGCTATATGTCAAGCGCTGTCATTGCAGGTATTAAACCCCATTAACTTACGAAATACAGAAACATATTAACATATTTTTAATAAAAAATAATATTAAAAATCATGAATTCCGTAATGTACAGTATCATCAACCTTACTTCATACACGAACAAACCTCGTTAACGCTTAAACAGTTTAAACACTTATATATTAGATAAGTATCATAATAATAAATTTCAGGCGCACTGGGACCAATATAATAACGGTATAGCTCAAAAAATATTTCCAACCATAGATGATAGACTACATAATAAAGTTTTTACGCCAAATGTTTTTTAATCTACAATTTCTTACTGGACACGGTCTATTTAAAGATTATTTACAGAAACATAAAATTGCACACTCAAATAACTGTGTAACGTGTAATTCTTTATTGATAATATTAACCATATCTTTACCGGCTGTTAGTAATACAGATTTTAGCAATATTAGCCCTGATCAATTAGTAACTAAGCTATTTAAAATATGTTCAGTAGTTTTACGATAGCCGAAATAAATCACCGTGAAGTACATGTACACCTGTATTAATATTAATATTTAAGGAATACTAATTATTATTAACATTGTAAAACAGTCTGTCAGGGTTCCATAAACTTAAATGGACGGGCTCAGGACAGACCTGCTATTTATATAAATTATTGCATACATTTCCTACATATATTTACCCCATCGTATTACGAATTGGGGACCAAAAAAAAAAAAAAAAAAAAAATTACCTATCTTGTTTTATTCGCTTTATTTGTTATTAAATTTTATTTTATTTCTGTTTATTTTTCATAATTTTTATTTAGAAATTTTAATAGCCGTTTGCAAGTAGCGATATTTTTTTGGCGCGCATATCGCTTTCGCTTTTTTTCTTTCTACGAGGTGATGCCGAATTTTTATATTTACTTCTATTCATTCCGATTGTTACTAAGAGTTTGATCAGAATCCGTTTTTAATCGTAATACAAACCGATCATTTTGATTTTATTAATGCGAAATTACAATTTAATTATCGATTCTTTCAGAATCGCGTTTTAATGTGTTGTTAGCCGAATCCGTTCATTTTTCATTGTATATCCGGTATTTTTAGTTTTCGTCAACATCATCGATTTGCACTGTATGTTTTACCGTATCGATAAAACCAATTTAACTTACATCGTTCGGTGTATAAAAGTTCTCTTTAGGGTTCTAACAATTCATTATATTCTTATTAATAAATTGATTTTTTATTAACTATTGGTTCATGTCCGATTGTTGACGATCTAACGAATAACACACAGTTTTCTTTTTTTAATGTTGCACAACAGTCAAACAGATGATGGCGCTACATAATTATTTATGGTACCAGTCTTTTATTTAACGATAGCGGCGGAATCCGGCCAAGCCTTCAGCGAAATTGTGATCTTCGAAGGGTGAAGATAATTCAAAGATATTAAACCAACGTATGTAGCTTATACTCGAGTGTATATAAATATCAGTTTAACTATGTGCAGGGTCAGTAATTTTCACCGCAAAATTCATCCACAATTACGTTTGTGGTCTTCGAAGGATGAAGATACTAATTGCAAAAATGTTATATACTCTTGTATATATACACCTATTTTGTTTAGCATCATCATCAAGTAGCAGCCCCGATCTGCGGATTGTTCACGCTATTTCTATATTTCGCGGCTCCTTGCTATCTGAATTAGCTCGCTGCATTTTTCCCAGTCAATTTCTATCATTTCGATTCGTCTCGTTCCCCTATTGTTGTTTTTATCATTAAGAGAATATGTTTTTATTTAATATTTTTGTATTACTGCCCGAATGTCGATTTTATTTAGTATTTCACATTTTATTTCCACGCGTATGTAACTTTTTTATTTAAAGTTCATTTCACTTTGCGTACTTAAATTCTTCAGTCTGCGGTTAAGTATAGTGCTTAGTAATAGTTTTCTCAAAAAGTATAGCCTCGCGTGATTTTTGAGTTCGCGAAAACAGTTTTAAATCCCGATTTTCGCTAACATCTCATTTATTTCGTTCCTTTCGATTCCTACTATTCCCGTCGTCTTGATTTCCCGTTCCTAATAAGCAATTTCCCTTTCTATCAATACGGAAATAGCTCTAAACATAACCGTCAGTAGTAGTACATTTGCTTATACTGATTTGCAATTAAAAGCTAGGCATGTATAATGTATACAAATACATATCAGTATCAGTAATTTGCAATGCAAAATTCATCCGCGACAAATTAAAGCGTATAGAGCGTTTAAGTAAAATAATGTGTCGTTCATTATCGACAAGAGCGTTCTCCGCATGCTTTTATTATTATACACATAAGTAGTATAAAATGGTAGAGATGAATTTAGTAACGAACATTATTCAACTTGAACGACTGCACCTCAATATATACATTTAATCATCTATTTCGTATTTATAATACAATTTTTTTTTGATTTTTCTATAGTTTTAATCAATAAAAAATGAGGACATTAACACGCACATATATATATATATATATATATATGTATATCTTTTTATTTATTTATTTATTTATTTTTTATTATTATTATTTTAATAAAGAAATATAACAAACTAGAGTAGCCTGCGAATTAGCTTATGGCTACCAGTAGCGATTATTTGTATGTATGTTTAATTTTAAATAATTCCGAAATGAATACAGGAAATTGTTCTAGTAGAATAATTTCATTTAAATTTCTTATGATGATATTTCTTTGCTTTGAAAATCTAAACAGAGATTTAGCTCTTTCATTAATTTACATAATCCGCCTGTTATTGAGTGCAGTAACTTAAGAATCGATACATTCAAGATATTTTCCAGCCTGTATGATTTACCGCGAAGGTTTAGTACGAACATAACGTAAACCATATTGTACCGATCAGCTGATAGCTTGAATTTTATCTGAATTCTTTTAGCAACAAAACTGCAAGTTTCGATGTAAATAAATTGAACACTGAAGTGCAGAATCTCTTGGCAAGGACATTTAGTGACTTTGAGAAATGGAAAAAGTTTTCGACGTGTTAGATTCCAAAAAAATGAAGACACTACCATTGAATAGATGGATTTTTCTTTTGTGTAATAAAATATTTCGTTCATTTCATGTTGCAAGATTTAAATTTAACATCATTGTCTAGATAATCAGACAGTTAACCCTTTGTTGGTGACGTACTGACTCAGAGATCGATATCATTTAAAAATATAATTTTTACTGTTAAATATCAATATTTTTCAAAGAACTTGCCAGAATCTCGTACAGTCTAATTACCACCGTATTTTTAATCAGCCGCTGCCGTTACCGGTGAATTAGAAATTACTATACATTGTTTTTATTTTTCCAGTTCTGTTTATTATTTAATTTTTGGTCTTTTGATACATCGTCAAGCGCGTATACCAGACACAATTTTTTTTTATTAGCGTTAAATTGTGATTATTGTTCAGCAGTTTGTTCTCTGTTTACTTTTCTATAAAAGAAATAATAAATGTATTACTTATTTCTCCGATGAAATGAAGTAAATGAGGAAAAAACCGGTGTATAATTATTTACGACTATAATACAATCAAAATTGGAACTTATGCTGTCGATCATCAACTATGTGGAAGTTATAATGATAGCAAAAAAAAAAATATTCGGCAATGGCTACTGGAGACACCCAAATTGCGCACCAACACTTCACACAGTGACAAGTCCGACTCGAATAGTCCGCCTGCTGTGAACTCGAATCGCGCGCCCCGCTTTAAAAAAAACTACGGATTTTATAAAATCGACGAGGGAATAAAATCAGTACAAGTGTCGTTCTTTCAATGACTTCCAGAATGATCTCGATGGGGAAACGTTTGCTATTTGGAATAACATTTCGGTTGCTTAGAAAAAACCTCCTTAGGGGTTTGCGAAGAATAGCCTATTTTTCTAATACGATGCGTAAAAATGTTGAAAGTCATTGAACATTGAAATGTGATAAAGCGGCCATCAGTTTTGGAGTCCAACAAATATCATGGTCCCGGTGCCGTTTTCGTTCGTTTTTTTATATTTCATACCGGCAAACTTCCGGTGCGCAATTCGAGTGTTTAGATTGCTAAACCTTTTTTAACCGTCGGCCGGGTAAACAACGCCTGGCTAATTTTTACAATTTATTAAATATCTCATTTTGCGCTATATGAAAAAATATATATATTTTTTCTTGGTTGGGGGAGGCTTGCCCTTGTTTTGGACCAACCATTTGAACGTATTACGTTAGGAAATTCGATTCCAAGGCGTTAGGAAATGGAAAAACAAAGGATTGAAGTAAAATAATTACACCACAATATACTGAAGACATTTAGCAGTTGCCTTAGCACGTCCGTAATCTGTCAACTAGAGAATTCCACATCCAATCAGACTATAAATTACATTCTTATTGAATATTAAAAGTACAGGCTACACTTTCAAGGGAATCGATAAAAACTATGTGATTCAAAAAAAAAAAAAAAACCAAAAAAAAACAGAAAAACAAAATATTATTGTAGGGAGCGTATAGTTTTTTTACGCGTTCACAACATGCAGAAATAATGTGGAGCTGGTGTTATCTTCTTCTTTCTTAAACCCCCGAAAGGGCGTAGTGATGTTATGAAACAGCCGCGTTCGTCACCATCCTCCATGCTAACCTTTCTTGAGCCGTCATCAACGCCTCATGCAGGCTTAAGCCAATTAACGATTTTAGTTGATCAGTCCAACGCGTTCTGAGTCTTCCTTTTTTTCCTTCTACCATCGACTTTTCCGGTTATTACCGGGCGTTGTAATGAATTTGTATCTCGCGCCACATGTCCAAAAAAACCCAAAAATCTTTTCCTAATCCTGCTGGATAGACGCATATTTGTACATTCAATTTCTTGAGGACATATTCGTTGGTTTTTCGGTCTAGCCACGATATTCCTATAGAAATAGTAACTAATAAACGTTATCTCGTCAAATGACTGTGCACCACGAATAAAGTGTGAAACGAGACGGTATTTTTAAAATTTCCATAAAATTTTAAAATCTATTAAAGATTCCAGCGGTTGATGTTTAAAAAATTATTAAAACCAGATAGCTAATTGCTGACTTTCTCGACGAGAATTTCTATTAGAATATTAAGTTAGTGAAGTTTTAATAATCGTTCGTAGCGAGCGGAATTGTCGAAGGGTCGCATACTTCGTAGTGAGTAGAAAATTGGTGACCGCCAGTGAATAACATTTTTTTTATTCTATCGATGTGTCATTAATCCGCATTTGTGACTTTTGTTTATGCGCCACATTTTTTTTCGGAAGTATTCGCCAATGATTTCGGTTCTCCTTTTTTTTCCTCTGAAATTTACGAATTTCTCCACATTCTCGTACGTTGATATCCATTGTATAAGGCAAATTTCTAGCTGTTTGTTGCATCTGTTCTGACGAGTTTGTAGAGAGAAAAAAGTAAAAATTTAAGAACGTTGCGTCGGATAGCGTGAAACGATTGCGAGATGATTGGAACAGCGGATTTTCCTTTCATACCGGAATTAACTTATCGGTTTAAACCGGCGAATGAGGAATATGTAGAGCGGAAAAGCAAATTTTAGGTGAATAGTATTCCGCTGAATCGCGTTGTGTTCACGCTATGGTACCCAATTTAAACTAAAGCTCTCCTTCACCGAGCAGGTAAGAAAAGGGAAAAATTATTTACAAGTCGAACAGCATGCCAACATAGTCCAATGATCATTTCGCTAAATTTGCAATTTTCGGAAAAGCAACAATAACGGTTTAGCGCGGTTCGCGATTATTATGTGCGGAATTTTAATAAGAAAGAAAAATACCGTCTGATCGTATTTAATACGAAAACATTCTATCGTTTTTATTTTTGTTTGAGTACATTTTAGAATTTTTCTGGGGAGATTACTTGTAGTAAAAAGTTTTCCCGTTTCCCCCATCGGAAACACTATCAAAGCGCTTGGCAAGATGTAATTTTAACGTTAGCAGTTCACGAACAGTTTCTAAATCTTCTTTACGTGAGATTTCGAAGGATTTCGATTAGTTTTTACATACGTTCGATCAAAATCTAAAACTCGATTCGACGCTTCCGCTTGTACAAAGATCAAAAATTTTCCCCAAACTGAATTTCCTATTAAAATTGTTTCACAATTATTTACTGTGCTTTTCCTACTTAGTGAAGCAGAGCCATTTCTGTTTCGATAGAAATCGGAATTAAAGAAATTAATGAAATTAATAGTTTTCTTTTTTGTGTTTTTTTTTTGTTTTCATTACGAATTTTTATGGACATTACGAAAACAACCAACAAAGTCTTATTATCATATTTAAAAACTGCGAGAAAACGGACGGAATTATAACATTTAAAAAAGCTCTTAAAAACAAAACTCTAATCGAATTCAAACGATTTCTATTTATACATAATTCTCCGGTTTTCGAAATTGTTGAACGACGTCTAAAAAGTTTTTATCGAGCTCAAATTTGGTTGGTTTCTCGAAATGAAAAAGAAAACAATTTCTTTACGAGACAAAAGAAACGAATAAAAACATTCAAAGTAGATTAGCAGCCCACATAAAGAGTCATAAATGATAATTTGTTCCCTATCAATTTCTCTTCCCTCCCGATCCGAGCCAATTCTTCCTCTCACAATGTAGTCAACTTCGAATTCCTTCAGCTGCTGTACTCTTTTTTTCCTTCCCATGTCTTAATCTTCACGGATGGCTCCAAGAGTGAGTGGGGCGTGGACGGTGCGTTTACGTCTCCTACGTTTTTGAGTGCCTTCAGACTTCCTTCTTTCTGCTTTATTTTCTCGGCCGAATCGATCTCAATTCTTCGTGCCATTCATTTTATATCCTCTACAAATGCTGTTCACAAATTCCTGATCGCCTCTGACTCCAAAGGCGTTCTTCAAGTCATCTCCTCTCCTCCTCCTCATTCCGTTCCATTCTCATAGACTTTCTATGGGTTCCGAGTCATTCCAATGTACAGGGTAATGACTCAGCTGAGACTCTTTAGCTCGCTCAGCCAATGCGGTCCTTTCCTCGACTCTTTCCCTTCTTCAGACATTCTTTCTCTATCACGCTCTTATCATTCCACACTTTGGTTCGAAATGTATCCATCTTTATTCTCTAATCATTATTCATACTATTGTCTTATTCAACCGGGTTTTCCTGCCTTGGTTTCATTCTATTCCTGTCTGTCGTCGTTTCACTGTTGTTTCCTTAATTAGAATCAGAATCAATCATTCTCTACTCCCTTCTTCTCGCTTCCGATTCGTTTTGTTCCCTTCTCCTTTCTGCTCTCTTCATGCTTCTGAGCCTTCTTGTATTTGTGACACTCAAATCATATCCTATTCGAATGTTCTGCACCGCTTAACGCTCCCTTCCATACGCCTAATTTTTAGCTTTCGGGCCTCCCTACTTCCTTTAAAGGGTAACTTCATCCTTTGCATCCTATTGCCTCCGGTTGTTCCGCTCTTGCTATCTTTTGTGAGTTCCATTTCTGACCGCCTGGCTATTTAGTTCTATCTCTTAATTTACCATGTTGTTGGGTCAACGTCGTTGGCGTGCCCGGGGTTGGAAAAAAAAAAAGATAATTTGTTATTTCTGTTGTAATGCTGAAAATTTTAATTATTAATTGACGAAACCGGTCGGACTATTTTATTATATTTATTGTTTTTTATATGTATATTAGTCGTTCATTTCTAATGCGTTTTACAGTATAGATAATGTTACATATTTTTGTGATTATTATAATACAGGGTGCGGCAGCATAATTTCCTTTTTTAAAATTCGCCACTTTTCTTCTACTAAATTTTGTTAAAGAGAAATAATAACAGAAAATCGAAATAACGGATACTCTAGATCCCCCCCCCCCGTTGGGGAAATATGTATGCTTCTTCCCTTCTCGCAGTTTTATTTTGATTTTCTGTTATTATTTCTCTTTTATATGTAACGCAATACTCCGGAGCCTAGATTATTTTCCGGTGCAATGGAAGTTTGCGCAAATTATTATGATTGCGAAATCGGGCAAAAATCCGCATGCTGTTACGTCTTATCGTCCCATTTCCTTGTTGCCTGTTATGTTGAAGGTAATGGAGAAATTGGTATCAAATAGATTGCAGCCATACCTACATAATATAATTCCACAAGATCAATTCGGTCTCTTAAAACAGCACTCCACGGTGGATCAGCTGCACAGAGTGGTAAGTGTAATAGAAAAAAGTTTGGAAACAAAAATGTGTGTACAGCGGCATTTGTCGATGTTCAACAGGCTTTTGATAAAGTTCGGCATAATGGTCTATTATATAAATTAAAAATTCTGTTACCAACTAGGTTATATCTCTTGTTGAGTTCATATCTGCATAACCGATATTTCCAGGTGCTCTATGAACACACGTTTTCAGAACTATATCCAGTTCAAGCAGGAGTGCCCCAGCGATCAGTTCTGAGACCCACGCTGTACTTGATATATACAACAGACTTTCCTGTAACGGAAAATGTTCAGGTAGCTACATTTGCTGACGACACGGAATTACTTGCGTCACATTCAGATCCGATGATAGAAAGCGACAATCTTCAGAAGGCCCTTACTGAAGCAGAAAGCTGGTTTAAAAAGTGGAAAGTTCAGATCAACGAAAGTAAATCGGTAAACGTTCATTTCACGAATAGAAAAGTCATAACCCCAACTGTTTTAGGATAAATGGACTGGAATTGCCTGTGAGAACAACAGTTAATCATTTGGGATTACACCTAGATAGTTGTTTAACATGGAAGCAGCACATTCGGGCAAAGAAAAGAGAAATAGATATTCGTGTGAAAAAAAATGTACTGGCTTCTGGGAAGAAATAGCGTTTTAAGTATTGATAATAAACGTTTGATATAAACAAATATCTTGAAGCCTATTTGGACGTACGGAGTACAGCTTTTGGGTTGTGCTAAACCTACAAATCTGAAGATAATACAAACCGCGCAGAATAAAATCCTTAGGCTCGTGTAACCAAGGCGCACCATGGTATGTATCAGATCAAAAACTTTGCATCAAGATTTAGGGATAGAGTATGTGTGGCAGATGTTATTAAAACTCATGCCCGAAGACACGCAGAAAGACACTTGGAAAGTCGTCCGAATAAACTTGCTGCTGGACTGCTACATACTGCTAATGATAGGAGGCGGCTGAAGCGTAAGAAACCTCATGACCTTGTTTAAGGTAAAATTTATCGGGTAGGTATTATTGGGTACTTCTCCCTTCATGCTAAATATTTCCCTGTTAAGAATATTGCTAAATGGCCCCTAGATGGCCAGTTTGTAATACAATAATAATTTAAAAAAAAAAAAAAAAAAAATTCTCTTTAACGAAAATTTAGTAGAAAAAAAGGTGGCGCATTTTAAAAAAGGAAGTTATGTTGCCGCATCCTGCGTATGTCGTTCGTGTAATATAAGAAATGTAACATCAGTAACCGAATGTTAATGGTGATTTTTTTAAATTGCTTAAATTTATAATTTAGTGCGGTTTACGGTAGAAAAATACTTATAATAATTAGTAATTTCGTTGAACAGTTTTTGTATTTATACATTTATAAATACGAGAAAACAAACGCTTAAAATATTTAAACATGGTTGCGATGAAAACGTTCGCTCGAATTAAAATTAGAACAAAAGAAATTGCAACCCGAATTTAGGCGAAATGCTATAAATTTTCGATTTCATTCGGATTGAAATATTTAAATTTAGAAAAGCAACATTTAAAATTATATTCACTGTTTAGGTTATTTTTCATAAACGATACGCAACATCTATCGCGTAGTATGTGTAATGTACTGAAAAGACGTTATCAAAAGATATTTAAAAAACGTTCAAATTTTTGTCCGAATAAAGGGAACATCGATGCAATTGATTAAGACTAACGGAACAAGAAAATGGCTTCGTTATGTTTCATTTGAAATTCGCAAACAAATCATCAAACGAAATTCGTCTTTTCTGAATCATTATGTTTGTTTCTTGCTGTTAAACAGAAAGTGTAATTTTGGAAATTTCAGTCACCGATATTTTGTTTCTTCTAAAAATTCTGCAAGTATCGCTGCCAAATCCGGTTTTTTTTATTGATTTTCCATTTTTTTTCCGGTGAAACAATGAAATTAGCCGAGAAAGAGCTTTCTTTTTATCAGGAACATTTGCTATACGTGGAAATTATACAACGGTTGATCTCTGTATATTATTTACGTATAATAGAGTTTCGTACTTATACGAAAAAAAAAATTTGAAAAAACGATGAATTCAATAGCAGACTCCCCGAAGTCTCAGGAATCGTCGCAGCTGAGCTTTATACTGTACTGTGGCCGAGCAAAATCAGAAAAAAGTTCGATCGTTTAATATTTCGAACGTTCCAACTTTGTTAATATTTCAATCGTGCTAATCTGCAGATTTTATTAGTTTATTATTTTAAATCTACCGGAACCGATGATAATATCTATAAATCAGTTGCGTTGCGTGATTGATCTCAGTCCGGATTTCAAAAATGAGCACAAACTTTCGGTTACTTGTAAAAGTTTTAAAATAGCAGTGTTAAAGGAAAACGGTATGGTAATCTTTTCAGTTTGTTCGTATGCTTTTAGTTTATTTCATCGGTAACGATAATAGATAGAAAAAATATTGTTTAAATAGCGCAAAATGAAACAATACCCTACATTAAATTTCTAATAAAGTTTGCATATTTTACAACGTAGACGTCGCTGGCGACGCTTGTTCGTACATCAGTAAGAAGCTCAATTTTATTTCTTTAAAAACTTGTATCGCATATCTTCTTTCAAAGTAATTTGTCAGCCCTATTCCGCTGTCCAATTCAAAAACTCCACAAAATAGCATATTATAGTCGATAACTTTAGTGCATATTTATTTTCGGAGGCGCATTTCCGTTATCAAACTTTTCTCTACATACGCTGTTAGTTATTACACCGCAGTTGCTGCTACATTACATAAATTTTTTATAACGATAATTTCGTACTTTAATTTTTAAGTTTCCTTCGACGTTCCTTCCTGGCTTATCGTTTCCTCATCAAACGGTTGCCTATTCCCTCTTGCTCTCTTATTTCTTCTCGTTCCTTCATCTTGCGTAACTGGCGTTTTTTCGCTAACAAAAGTCCTATTCTATCTCTTATCGTTGGCCGTCCGTATATCTACACTCACGATAAATTCCCTTATTTCTTCTTCAATTTTTTGTCTCTACTTCATCCTATTAACTGCTTTTATTCACCTATTCCTCCCAAACCGTTTCATCATCACGTTGTTAGATCAGAATTTCGACAGAATCTTAGCTTCTTTTTTCCCAACCATTTTTTTTGATTTTCACGAATGGCTCCAAGGGACTCAACGGTGTTGGTGCAGCTTTCTTCTGTACGTCTCTCAATTACTTCGAGTTCTTTAAATTTCCCTCCTTTTGTTCAATCTTTTATGCTGAGTCTTCTGCTATTCGGCGTGCCCTTCTTTTTATCAGATCTTCACCGGCCTCTCGCAATCTCCTTATCCTGTCGGATGTTCAAAGCGTACTGCAGACTATCACATCTCTTCTCCTTTCTCACTCAACCGACTACGTAATTTTTCTTATTCGTTCCTTGAGATCTCTTCCTTTCCCACTTAATCCAGACGGATTTCCTTTGGATTCCTGGTCATGTCGGAATCGAGGGAAACGAGTTGCATTACTCATTCGCTCGATTATCTTCCTCTTCTAGTAGGTTTCTTCCTGCCTTCTCAGCTTCCAATATATTACCCTTCTGTCTGCAGGTGATCATTCCAGACTCTACGGTTTAACTCCTACGTCTCCTCATTCTCCAACCCGAACTCCTTTTTCTTGTCTATTCAACCTTTCCAAGCTTCTCCTGGTTTATTAACTTTCCTTCCATGCATTGCTCCAACATCTCTGCGATCTGCCGCCTGCGCTTTGGACACAGTTTGGTTCTTTCCTCGCTTTTCCGTTACTCTCTCGTGTCTTCTTCTTATTTTGCAGCCTCTCAGCAATAAATTTATTTGTGATCCCGATCATATAATTTTCAGCTGCGTTCATCGCTTTCAACTGAACAAGCTTCTTGTTATTTCTTCCTCTTACAAACTGGAATTCCCGCTCCATACTGTGCTTCATTCATTCTCTCCCTTCCTTCTCCTTCGGTTATTATAGCTCTTGATTCTTTTCTGTCGGCTATTTCTGATCGTGTAAGGATCTGAGTCTCTCTTACCCCTCTGTTCCATTGTTCCCGGGCCAATGTCCATGTTGACGAACCCATTAAAAAAAAAAAAAAGCTACTAACATCTACTTCAGAGAGTTTTTCTGCACCAAAATAAAATACAAAGAAGAAACTGGAAAATGCATCGTTTTATTTCACATGGCTATAAATATCTCTGTTCCGCTAAATCACGCGGATAATTTCGGAAACATGTTTTCCGTTTTAAAATTAAGGGGCATCCTAATAAATTGTTTCTTTTTAAATTCAAAAATCGTTCGTACTGGACGCATTTCTGAATTAAAAGATACTTTCATATTGAATTTATTAAAGGAAAATAAACAGTCAGAATAACCTCGCCTATAAAGATTAAATTATTTCGCACAGCATAATATCAGCGTAGGGTTTTTTTTTAAAGCGAACTTACACATACGGAACTGTACAAATTAGAATATGGTCTGGCCTTATTGTTACAACCCGATTCTATTATGCGCTTGCCACAAGGAATTTTTTTTTTTTTTTTTTTTTACACGTATATTTCAGTACAATCTTATTATAGTAAATAAATTAGCACTACTTTTAAAACAGTGTTACAACTTAATCTAACTAATTTGTAACATGAGCAGAGTAGAAACTATGTACAATTACATAACTCCTAATATACAGATATATACATAATCATACGCGCATATAAATACTCACACGCACGCACACCAAGTATATGCCCATATCCACAAAATACATACCTACGAATATATTACAGAATAAATTAGGTGACTAGTTCATAAGGCTTTGTGCGCTTAAGGCGCCTTAAGTCATCATCGGAAAGTAGCAGTTCTAAAGCCTCTAGATTTGGGTGACTGTGAAGTCGGTATTCGTGCGCTTCTGCAATATAACGTATGACTTCATCGATCCATGGAATATTTAAATCGGAATGTATTTCTTCGTTTCGTTGATACCAAAAAGCTCCAGTGATGTTTCGGAGACACTTATTTTGAGCGCGCTGAATAATCAACCGATTGGATGTCTTTGCACAGCCCCAGAGTTGAATACCATACATCCATATCGGTCTGATGATTTGACAATAAATCAAACGCTTATTAGACAGATTGAGTTTAGAATAACGCCCAATCAACCAACAAATCTGTCTTAATTTATGCATGGTTTGTTCCTTTTTCATTTTGACATGCGTCTTCCAATTCAGCCTGGAATCTAAATGCATACCCAGGTATTTAGCAGAGTCCGATCTCGGAATAGGAAGACGATCAAGATATATAGGACAGGTCTTAGATTTACGAAGCGTAAACATAACATGCACTGATTTTTCTTGATTAATCTTGATCTTCCAATCACATGTCCATTTGCTAATTTTTTCTACTGCATGTTGCAAGTTAGTCGTAGCCAATTCTGGGGAATTGCCAACTGACAAGATGGCTGTGTCATCTGCAAAGGTAGCAGTAGTCGTCTTGGCTGTTGTTGGAATGTCAGCTGTATACAATAAATACAGAGAAGGTCCTAAGACACTACCCTGTGGAACACCAGCCTGTATTGGATGAAATTTGGACTTTGCTTCTTCATAAGAAACTCTGAAGGATCTATCAGAGATATATGATTCAAGAAGTTGGCACATATTTTCCGATAGCAGGTTGCTCATTTTATAGATCAGCCCTTCGTGCCAGACTCGATCAAAAGCTTGCGATATGTCTAGAAAAACCGCCGGACAGTATTTTTTTTCTTCAAAGGCTGTTTCAATTAGCTTAGTTATACGATGCACTTGGTCAATCGTAGAGTGCTGATTGCGGAAGCCAAACTGATGATCTGGTATCTTTAATAAGGGCTTGAGTCGCTTAAGGAGAGGAATGCGTAATTATTTACGTTTCTGCTTTTACATTTTCTTTAATTTAGCATTTTGGCGCTTCAATATATTTTTGAATAATAATTATTATAATTTTTAAAATGTAAATATTTATTTAATCTTAATGGTTATCTGGGAAGTGCTAAATAACTGTATATAGAAAACGCCACTACCAAAATTAGGGTACGGTCCCTCGTAAAAGGTATACTTTTTATTACCAGTTGTTCGCAGATTACCGGTTTTCGGGAGTTTTCTTGTCCCCCCAGATACCTGATCCAAAACTGAATTAAGTATCAGAAAAATCTGGAAAAGTAAAGGTGGCTTCGAGAAAAATGATTCTCTTCAGATTCCCATGCGGGATGTATGGTAAACTCACTTTATAAATAGGTATATCAAAAAGTTCTTAAGTGTACAGCGATTTTTAAAAGCGTTTATCAGCAAAACTAAAAGGGTGCAAATATTTTGCGATTATCAGTGTTGTTGTAAGTGTAATATATAGCACGCCTGTAAGTAATTTTCTCACAAGCTTTTACACCGAGTATATCATAACGATGATACGTGTACCCCGTATTTATTAATTACTTATCGAATATAATCGTAAGAGTCGAATTCAGTTTTTTTTAAAGTTGAAATGTGAAAAAAAAAAACTTTCTTAATTTTATAATTTATTTATTTTTTTATTTATTTTTTCAAATGAGTTTTCATTTCACCGAAAAACGCTACTTTATTTTTTGAAAAAGTTCCGTCGTTTTATTTTGTTAAAGGAACTTATTGTCTCTGACTAGCAAATTCGGAGTTCATTGCCAGTTGCTTTTGCAAAAGGTAATAATTACGAGTGCACTGGTGGGCAACCTCTGAAATTACACGCGAGTTATCCTCTTCGATAGGTGCGTTCCTGTTAATTACGGTCCTATTCAACGAAGACCGTTAAAAGCCTTTTATGGAAGTTCCCAAGATACATGCTGAGGGACTGTACAATAGCGGCGCGGCATGTTTGAACATCGTTCAGTTAACCATCGGCATTGTAGGTGTTGGCGGCATATTTTAAGTTTAAACATCGTTTAGTTTTCTAGCCTAGAGCCCGTGTTCAGATACGGCTACACCATATTGCGTCATCATTATTTATCACCAATTTAACACCGTGTATTTGTACACGACCTGAAGTTCTACATGTACCGGACCGCACACGGGCACTGTTCTGCCTTTTCTGAAGATTATGTTCGTACTGTTGATTTTACTCGATTACTAATTCATTAATAGTCGCAGACGACTCTGTTGTAATACGCCGTGCATTACGATTGGACTTAGTCTAAACATTTTCATACAACATTGCAGGTAAATGATCGTAACAGAGAAACACCGAAATTTAATGCGGATAATTCAAGATAGTAAATGAAAGAAAGACCGTAATAATAATAATAATGATAGTTACGCAAAACGGTGACTTAACTGGAGCACTACGAGTCACACGCAAACGTTTTATCATGGCAACGTTATTGGAGACTCCATTGCGACTGCCTTATTGCATTTGAAAAATACACAGTTATTATTGTCATTCAAAGCTATTTCGTTTTTTTCAACGACACCGCTCGGATATGTTTTAAATAATTTCGATTTTTTACAATTAATTCACGAAGTCACCTATTTATATGAAAATTACGTCTTTAGCTTTTATCGCGCGGTAGGTAACATTAATTACTATTAAGAACTAACTAATAGAGGGGGAAAACTATAAACATAACTTAACAACCCCTTGGAAAAAAACTGCGCACTTTATTTAACATTAAAACAAGTTCGATTTTTAAAACGTTCGTTAAATAATTTTCAACTAGAATCCGATATCAAAAAAATCCGAATGACTTCCTTGCAAAAACTATTAAACAATAAAACGAGCGGGAAATAAATGTTATAACAATCCTGAGTCCAAAATTTAGACTTTCCACGACTATCCGTTTTGAGTTATGAAAAAATGTTCACAATACCCTCCAAAAGAAGCACCACTTTGTTCTATCCGACTGTAACCAAAATCGGAAATATGCAATTAGATATTATGCTAATACTGAGTACACTTTCTTTAGCGTCCCGTTTTTGAGTTATAAGAAAAATTCCATAAAACCCGCCGAGAGAACAACTACTCTTTTGGATCAGTCGATTGTAACCAAAGAGGAAGGTGCGCAATTAGATTTTGTAAGAATTCTAAAGTCAAAATTTCAACCTGCTACGACTAACCGTTTTTGAGTTATGCGTGATACATGCATACCTATGAACATACGTCACCAAAAAAAAAACACTTTACAATGGATCCAGGAGTGGTCAAAGTGAATATTTCCGTTCAAACGTGTGATTCAAAATATTCCTCCAATACAGGATATATCCGTTGAAATATGGTATTAAACATTTTTCATGATTATAATACTTATTTTGCTACGTACAAAGAAGTAAAGAGAAAACAACAAAAATTATATATATATATATATATTTTATCTGTAGTATCAATCTTTCGATTGGTTTACTAATAGAAGCGAAACGGTTAAAAATTAAAGTTTAGAGTTTAGATCTGCGTGATCCTATTTTATTCTTCTTCTGCTCAGCTGCTTCAGTTGCTGGTAATTATTTGTTCCCATGTCTTCTATAACTTGGTGAATGAATCTCCTTCTCGGTCTTCCATTTGCACGAGTTCCTTCTATTTTCCCTTCCAATAACGATGTTATCAGCTCGCTGTGCCTTAACACATATCCTATCCATTTATTTCTTCGATCAGAAAGAGTTTTAATGATTTGTCTTTCTTCTTTTATCCTGTTATAAACCTCCTCGTTAGTAATTCTATCCGTTCATTTTATCTTGAGTATTCTCCCCCAGCATCAGGTTTCAAAGGCCTCCAGCTTTGCGATATCCGTCTTCCTCAGCGTCCAAGTTATATATATATATATATATATATATATATACATATATGTGTGTATCTTTATTTACTTCATTTAATTTGTGAAATATGAGTTGTGGGAATTACCAAGTCATCAGGACATATATATGTATATATTTGTAAATTCCAATTGTCCTATTGGCGCTATTAATTTTACTTGTTCTGAACAATTGGGTAGCATAAGTTATAAACCGGCAAAGAAGGACAAGAAAGTTTTTGGAATTCTAGAACATATATGAGATAGACAGTGGGGGACATTCGTTAAGTGACTGTTGGAGGAACACCCTAAAACACAGAACTGTGTAAAAGATGGATGTGATCTTTACGAAATCGGTTCGGTACCTAGGATTCCAAGATGAATTGGTGACCACCTAGGATCTATATCTGATTTTGAGTAAGCCACTTATTTTGTATTGTCCATATGTCGAACGTAATCGTTGACAAGGTGAACTTATTGATATTTACGGGAAGAAGTGAATCTTCAGACATACTGATAATATCTCTCCGACTATCGAATCTACCCTTACATTGCTAAGCACACCGTTGCGACTTTGAACCCACGGATATGTTAGGACTTGGATAAAGCACAAAGAATGCCGATCAAAAGAACATTGTAAAAATTTCAATGATACGTTTTGCTGATGATACTGCACTGTTGGCGGAGAGTATGGAGAACCTACAGGGAGTACTGAATTAACCTTGAAAGTGGAAAACAACGGTTCAGCACAAACATCAAGAAAACCAAGTTCATGGTAGCCTCGAGACAACCAATGGTAGATAAAAAAAAAAAAAACTATTCATTAACGGTAGGGAAATTAGACGGGTAGGAAAATACAAACATCTAGGCTGTTGGATAACGGAAGATAATCTCACCCTGATATAGAAATAAGAATGCGCATCGAGATAGCCATTTATAAAGCTGAAAAATATACTTCGTGACAGAAGATTAATTCTGGAAAACCGAGAAGAAGGTGTTAAGATGTTATGTATGGTCCGTACTGCTATATGGGAGCGAGACGTGAACAATAAAACGATATATGGAAAAGCCGTATTTCAAAAAGGAAAGATGCGGAGGTGCTACAATTTATGAAAACGGATTCCGTACTAATGAACACATAATTAGAAAATGAAAAACAAGTTTCTTCGGATATTTTATGAGAGGACCGACAAATCCCCTTCTGCAAGCAATAATGGTGCAGAAGCGGAAGAAGGGAAAAAGGGACGAGAAAGAAGAAGAGGATTTCTTGGTTGTAAAATATTAAGACATTGACGGGAGTTACAAAATTAGGAGAATTATTCCAGGTCGCAAGTAGTCGAGACGTATTTCGTCAAATGAAAGAGTCCATGAAAAGTGGTTAAACCCGAATCGAGTCGCACGAAGAAGAATGAAGGAGACAAGGATGTGATAAATTTTTTTTTTTGTGGACAGAAGTGAAAAATTTTTTACATTTTAACCTCCTACAATGAACAGCAATCACAAAGTCTCATTGTGTTTTTTGAGCTATAAATATGCACATGATGTTGTGTAGTGTAATTTATATTATACGGTTTTTAGTCTTAACTCCACCACCCGTGAAAAAAATGTACGGTTCAAATATTTTTCTGTCGTTTCGAATACATCTTATCAATTGTGTAGAATTGACGCAAGTTCTCAGAGAGCGCTATAGTGGGTATCTTTTTGGAATTAAATTTTAGAACTTCTAGGGGTAGTAGTCGAGTTGAAAAGCATATTTAATTGAATAGGTTTGTTTTTATTTTGTAAAAAGTTGATTCGATATTTGTTTTTTAAGAGGTTTTTTTTTTTTTTTTTTGAAATTTTATAATAATTTTACTTCTGTCGGCGACACTTTCAATATACATATAGAGCATCAGCCTAAGGTCGTTACGGTTTCCGATGATTACAATGAAGAAAACTTAAAAGCGCGCTTAATGTCGGCTGAAGGTTAAACTTTTAGATATTTCTATGAAATATTTCAAAGCGGAACAGTTTCGATTTAATCGGTGAATTGGGAAAACGGGAAGAGCGAAATTTGAAGAAAAAGTATTGCAACGACTGAATAACGCAGGATGAAATATTTCAGAGCGTCGTCGGCGTTGAAAATGAATGTTTAATAATAGCGCGTTTATTTTTCCTGCGAGGACAAAGCAGGTCGAATGGTAAAAAGGATAAATTCAGAAATTTTACCGGGAAAGAGGTAAAAGGCTGCGCCGATGTCGACACTTCTGCGCCACGAACAGAATGGGACATGTTAATTACCCAAAAGTCGACCTTTTTTGGCAACAGACACCGGCAACGAGCAACCAAGCGGAAGCATTTGCGTTCCGCAAAATCCACTCGTAAAATTCCTGTGGCGGCTGCTTTTTCTCGTTTATTTATGGCACGTTTACGGGAAAAATTAAATACACACAAAAGTCGGCCCTGAATACACGGCCACATGTGAATGCCGGCTTGCGGTATAAATATTAACAAGCGAGACACGAGATACTTCTAGCCGGATTCTAATTAAAAATTTACATCGTTATCGACCGATCTACAGCAGGAATAATTACACAAGCAATAATGCTAGGCCAATAATGCGCCTATAAATCATCCGATTTCAGCGAATACTGAACCAGTGCAAAATCGCACATCTTCATTCTCCTCACCGCGAGCACAAATAAAATCGAACTAACCCCGGCAACGATTCTTCGAACGAGAGTGAAAACGTTGATGACTGTAATCGGCGTAGCAGCTTTGATCGCTTACTTCCGCTATCAATAATATCAAATAAAATCAAATTTTTCGTTTGCCATACGTAACGTTTCATATATATAAGGACGTCCAGCAGATATAGAAAACATAAAAAACCATCTATTACAGTGCGCAATTATTATGCAACTGCTTGACTGCTACCTTAAATGTGGATATAGTCTGCTGGAAACGACGGATAAGTTTAAAAATACATTGACTTAACTTTTGACAGAACATTATCATAGGACAAGCATATTACAATTTTATCAAACAAAATTAGGCAAACGATACCAGCACTATACAGATTCATATG
This sequence comes from Icerya purchasi, assembly GCA_039619475.1. Lineage (NCBI taxonomy): Eukaryota > Metazoa > Arthropoda > Insecta > Hemiptera > Monophlebidae > Icerya > Icerya purchasi. Next base: position 288,912,295 of record CM077115.1, on the reverse strand, counting down.
ATATGGTTTTTTCGTGTATACTTTAACGTTTTTTGTTTTTGTTTTTGTTTTTTTTTTCTCAATACAGGACATTTACCCAACATAAAGGACTAACAAATAATGAAACGTAGGGACTTGAAAGTTATATTCGGAACCGATTAGAAACAGAAGAAATGAAGATAGCGAATACAGGAACAACAGAAGGAGAAGGAAGAGCAAGAATGTAGTGGGCACTGTTTAGGGGGGGGGGGGGGTCGGGAGGCCAAGGCCAAGCAAATTAGAGGACGGCGCGTTCTGAGGAGATAGATGAACGTTCGAATAGGAGCTGATTTACATCACAGGTCAAATTTAAGATAGGAGGATGAAAACAAGGGAGACTGAACAATATTAAAATGAAAGAGGGAAGCAGGAAGCAGACTGTGATTAAGGCGAATTATGGAAGAAATAACAGAACGGCTGATGCAGGGAAAATTATTAAATCAGGAAGAAGTGGGTGGAGAGGGTTGTATAGCAAGGTAAAGTTAGGATTGGAGAAAAGAGACGAATAAAGATCAGTCCAAAAGTCATGGTGAATAAGAGAGAGAATAAAGACATTGGGAGGGAAATCTGTCTATGAAACGCGGCCATTTACTGCAGCTAGACATGTCAATGAATCGGCAAGATCGTTACCAACGATGCCGCGCAGGGGCCCGGAATCCAGAACAGGTCAATTAGGATGGAACGGGATGTTAATAAATATTATAAATTAAAGAACGAATGTAAAGAATAATAGGATCTGACGATGGTTTAGGGAAGGGAGATGAGATGGCTGATAAAACGCTTTTCGAATCAGAGCATATGACGAATTTTGATAGATTGGATGTTGAGGATATAAAAAGGATAGCACGTAAAATAGCCCTCGATTCGGCTAAAAAGATAGAAGAAAAGAAAGGGAGTTGAAACGACTCAGAATAAAGTTGAGATCAGGAAGAATAAAGGTAGCTCCAACACCTGAAGCAGATTTTCAGCCAAAAACCGAGCTGTGAGCTGGAAAGAGTGAGTGTAGAGTTTGGTTAAATTCGTTATGTACTACAGGAAGCGGGAGAGATTTAATATTAGAGGGAAGAGACAATAGATTAGGAGAAAACGACAGTTCTAAGAAGTTGTAAGTGAAGTACGGGGATTTGTTACAGGAAATGCTACAGTAACGATTCTTATATGGAATATCACAATATGGGAGAACGATAATCAAAAAGATAAGTAATCAGCAAAAAAGATGCTTAAATGATCGATCCCTAAAAAAGATCGGGTTAGTAGTAACATCAGCCGGTAGAGAGAGAGAGAAAAAAAAATGTCTCAAAGATGTTATATTATTTGTCACTGACTGCTTGAGTATACGACTAAAAATATTCCATTGTCTTCGAAAAAAAGGCGGTAGAACCACTAGGAGAGTCATAGCGAGGTGTACAGTACTCGACCGGAAGGTATAAATAGAGAGATAGATTAATTCAATTGATGGTAAGAATTCCCGATGCAGTGGCTCTGGTTGATTAAATGAGGAGTAGTAAGTTCTTAATTGCATTTGAACAAATGGTTGAGAATCGGTCATATGTATATAATTAAGATAGATGTTTATCTTCCTCTTCCGGTAGGTTTCTTCCTGTTTTCTCTTATTCCAATATTACCCTTCTGTCTGCAGCTGCTCATTCCAAACTATGGTTTGTCTCTTACGTCTCCTCTTTCTTCAACCCGGATTCCTTTTTCTTGTCTATTCAGCCTTCCCTTCCTCGCTTCCCCTGGTTTCTTTACTTTCCTTCCATGCGTTGCTCCAACATCTCTGCGATCTGCCGCCTGCGCTTTGGGCACAATTTGGTTCCTTCCTAGCTTTTCCGTTACTCTCTTGTGCCGTCTTCTCATTATCCATTGCACCGCTACTACAAAAAGTTAATTAAAAACTATAATGGAATGCAATAATTAAAATAAATAATAATACAGTTACATATAAATAGAGCAATAAAGCTAAAGAGGTTGTTATCGACCCGTCTGCGATTACAAATAGTAGTTAAATTAAACTAAAAGGAAAATTTGAGGAAAAATCTGAATTACAAGCGGCTTAAACTGAATGAATTTTTTTGCATTATATTTTGATAAAATGTCCTGTAGCGTTTCGTGAGATGCGGGAGCCACATGTAAAAACGGAAACACTTCGAATTGTTAATCATTTGCCATATTTATCGATTAATGTACTTCAAGAATGCAATACTGAACTTACAGAACTTAAAAGTGTAATTTACTTTTCTTAAATGATATTACCGATGTGAAGCTATCAAATGATGCACATGTACAAATTTAACTTTTAAACTTAACCTGTAAATTACGGATGCAATTCTAAATACGAATTAATGCCGTGCAAAAATTTTCTAACGAATATGTGAATTTATATTAAATTTATATTCTAATATTTTACTATTGTTATATTGCTGTTAATGTGCCGTGTACTAAATTAGTTTTAGGTTTTTAATTGTCTTTTTCGTTACAATATGACAATTAAAAATCCAAAAATCGTGTTTATAACTTAAATGAAGTTTTCAAAACCAAATAAATCGTTAATATAAGAATATTAATGTAAATACTTAAGCGACATACTACTGAAGATCCATATAAAAGTAACTACAGGAATTCTATTCCTTGATACTTCTAATTGCCACTATGTACACGTATTGATGCTAATCGTCCGTTGCTGACAAGTCCACGGAAAAACCCAAACAAGAAAAAAAAACTACAGGAATCTCATAGTTCATTTGTTTTAGGGGATGCACTGCCCCTACTATACCGATTTATCGTCATTTCCGAGATCGTCTGGGGAGGCGACAAATACGCGTGAAGCTCAGAAAGAATTATTAAATAGGCAATGTGGATGAAAGAGGGAAAAAAAGGTATGTTACGTGGTCTGCAATATCTCTAAATACGAGTAGTCAATCTTCTTTTTTATCTTTTTCTTCTTTCATATAACTCAACTATAATCGTTTGTAGAAATGGTTTTCGAATTCCCTCCAAAAAGCTTTCCTGTCGCTCGATAACATCATTGGATATAGACTGTTTTTTTGTTTTCTTTTTCGGTGATTATTTGTTAGGAGCACTTTTTATTATAAAAACTATTAAAAAGAGTGAAGCAACAGGTAAAATGGTCTGTGTGTAAAAGACAAGTTATTTCTCTAAAATAACTGAAGATTAAACTTGACTTTAAAAAGAAAAAATTAAAAAAGAAAACACGATTAATCTGAAATAATGTATTTTCGTCCTTGTTGTTTATTCAGCTCTTTTTTCCTTTTTTTTATAAGTATGGAATAGTGACTTCTCCTACATGCGCGGACATTTTATTCGACAGAACACATATCAAACAAATTAGTGCTGCAAAAACGTGTTCCGGAATAAAACATATCCCCGATATTCGTGCAGACTAATTTTTTCACACTTACTTCCAAGACCGAATACACACTACTTTTAAAATCTCTTCTTCATATATTACATAGCTTAGATAGGCTTTGTGTCACTTGAGAAATCATTGTTTTATTGTATTTTCTTTATACTAATTCGAACAATAGAGAAAATCCTACGATAACTGCTACCGAGGAAATGAAAAACAACAGAATGCCTCCAGTGATATAAATTGGTAATTAAAGTGAAACCCAACGAACGACACTGATACGTCTGCATGTACATATATATATATATATGAATATTTAATTAAGGAATCGGATTATTAAACCTTCTAAGTAACGTTAACGATTGTTACTTTAAATTCTATCAGGTAATTTAGAAAACAAAGTTAGGCAATAGAGTATAAATCGCTTTTTGCTTTTAAGAACGCAAGATAATCTATAATTTTAATCACTCATGTTCGAAATATTTTTTTTTGTTTTAATACATACTGTAGTAAATCCTAGCATATCGAACATATTTCAGTTTTCTATGAAAAAATCGGTAATTTTACTTTGTTTCTTTCATTTAAAACCCACGATTCGACATGTACTTGTATAGTTTGGATATCATTTTTAAACTTTCAGCATGAGCTTTACGAATGAAATACGATTTTTTTTGGTTTTCCAATTAACGAGTCAACATTATTTAAAGTTTCACCGTCAACTTCGGTAGTTGTGTCTTCTTCGCCATCATAAACATTATTATGTCATCACAGTGTCTACTTCATCATGCATCGGATGGATGTTGTTGTTGCATGAATTCAGCTGCTAATTCATTTATGTCGGTACATGGATACATGCAATCCTCCGTTTATTAAACAATAATCTGGGGCACTAATTGAACTTCTTTTTTTGACAAACTTTGTCTGTTTAACAGAAACCGAATTTCCAAAATCATACTTATTGAAGTGTCCGCGTCCGTAATTGGGAAATATTTTTATATTGTGTTTTGTGGGGAAATGCCGGAGGTTTTAAAATTATCCGCTATTAAAAAATGTCTGCTATTTAATAGTGTCCGTTACTAGAAGTTTCACTGTATTACTTGGAAAAAATTCACGGTGAAAAATAAACGGGAATGTTAAATTTTCATTTTCTGATAATTTTACGCAGTAATTTGCATTTGTTAAGCCATGGGCGTCGCCAGCCGTGAGCAGGGTGCCCCCCTGAAGCCTTGAAACTTTTTAATCAACTGACCATGATGAGTATTCATAGGAGCGTAATCATGGACAATTTGCCAGAAACCCACGAAAATTATGTTTTAATTAAGATTTTATTCTTGTTTAATAAAATATTAAGCCTTTGCAACTTATAAATTTTATTTTTCCTATAACTCATATTCTCTTTCTATCATCTTGCCCTTTTACCTCTGGCTCATCGGCTGGCGACGCCCTTGTGTTAAGCTGCGAATTAAAGTTTAACTACTTATTTTTATTTTTCCATTATATATTTTTCACTATTGAGCGCAACTTTGTGTGCGAATTCATGCCTATAATCAAGTCCATTAGAAGAGTTTTGAATGTTGCGTGTCCTCTCCAACTGTGCACAGATCCGCTTATCAAATGCAGCTGCAACGGAGTTAAACTGATACCAGGGGTGTGTATACAGTCGGAATCTTAAAAGCGAAGTATTCAATTCCAACTCGGCACACTGCCCCGAACGCGCGGAACAACAGAATGTTGTTCGCAAATTTTGACATTTTCACGCCCATTTAACGTTTTCGGAGTTGAGGCATATTAAATCACGCTGCTACAGATAAATTCAAGTGTGCCGCCGGATTGGCAACATTCGTTCATTGCATGACTCTTCGGAGTAGAGATTAAATCACTGTGTTGAAGATATATCGGACCGTGTCCGAATACTGATATATTTCCGAGGATATGTGGAGTCGCCCATGTCCGGTATATGGGGGGTTGTCCACAATTTTATTTTGTTGTAAAATACGTGTTTACTAATTTTTACGTAAATGCTCGGCGCGTGTCTATAATTTTTTTAAAAGAAAAAATAAAGTATATTTTTGAAAATCCGATATAATAGATAAATTTTTGAATCGCATAGCGCTCTGTAATTATATGGCGCATGATTATCTTTCATTTCATAACTCGACTATTTACTGACAATTTTATTTACAGTCCTAATTTTATTATTTTCATTTCTGTGTTATGCGCGTCAAAAGGATATTGTAATAATTAAAAATGATGCAACGATAAATAGCTCATTTATAGTGTAGCCATGTTAGTTATAATTTTTTTTGTTGACGGAAGCGGTAAGCTGTATTATTATTCGATATGATGGTTGAGAGAGGTGTTCACCAAAAAAAAAAAAAAAAAGAATAGAGGCAATGAACATCCCCGGGGAATGTAGGTGAATAGAAAAAATAGCGTATGAGCAGAAATTCAAAATATTGTTAGCGAAAACTCCTCTGTAAGAAGATTATAATGCAACAAGCCAAAAATAAAAATAAAATAAAATAAAAAGAGAAAAATAGAAATATTTATTTTTATTTACTAAATTAGAAAATGAGAAAAAAGGAGCAAACTAAACTTTTTCATTTTGGAACGATTTCGTCTTCGTCAACGCCTATAACTCTTTTTTGTCAACTTGTACTTTTATTAGTTATTTTTTGATTTTTTCAATTTTTAATTTTAAAATAAGGTGCCAAACGATTGAAGTTCTTCGACCGTCTATGATATTAATTTTTTTCCTTTAAATATTTCGCGAAGAAGCAACCGAAAATCAGAGTTATCAAAATCATCATAAATTATATAGCCGCTAAAAGTATAGGAAATTTATCAACGTACTTCTCCGTTGCTGACAAGCCCAGGGAAAAACCCAAACAAGGAAAAGAAAAAAGAAAAAAGATTTTCCGAGTTTCATTTTTAATATTCTTATTTTGAAACAACATTTAGTTTCGTATATATATGTTATAAGTATAAATGAAATGTCTATTGAACGGTTTAGTAACCGTTCAATAGACATTTCATTTATACTTATAACATATATATATATATTTACGGTTTACGGAAGAAATAAAAACATATAATTTAGTTTCGTGATTAACGTTATTAATTTCGTGGGAATTTTTTATAATTTTTTTTGGCCTGTGTTAAATACCTCGTGTTAAACTTTCTCCGAACTCTGATGCAATCTAATAGTAAGGTTTTACAGTGCGCATAAGAGAGTCGGTCTCGATTAAAAGTTTATCGCGTTGCTGTTTCTCTATATGAACTAATTTTAACTTGCTGCAGAGGTCGGCCATCTTTCAGCAACTATAAATGTGTGATTTTGTTCGAAATTTGCATAACGAAACAGACGAATAATAACAAAGGATCGGTTTGTTTTTTTTTGTCCCTCTGGAAAATGAATGACCGACATCACAGATGGATTATAGGAAAAACTTTTTACCTAAAATGTAATAAAAATTATTCAAAACTTTACTTAAAGCGTGCAACTGTAAGGGTAAAGCATTGAAAGAGTTCCGTAAATTTTTACGAGTCTACAGCGATGATCATTTCACTCTGAAAATATTCTATTAAATCAACCTAAAATTATTTTTACATTGTAATGCTGTTATAATCACTTATTACGTTATAGTTTAAATACATTCCATAAATATTTACAAAAAAAACGGGAAGAAAAAAAATCGGAAAACGAGATTGAATTTAAATTTTGAAATATCGGGAACAAAAATTAAATTCTTGTAGAAGCGGAGATATCGGTGAATCGAAAATGAATCGAACACGGCTGTCTCACAGTTACATATAGTGGTCCTCAAAAACCTCTGCCGCTTACAGCTGCGCCCAAATTTCTTCACTTACTCAGCATATTCTTTTTCAGTTTTCCAGTTACCACCTGGCTTTCCGAAGAAAGTTCAAGTTTTCTAATGTGCAGTCCGAATTTAGGAGGGAATCGTAAGTCGCTATTTCAGTTTATAAAGAACAACGGGCTTAATATTTCCAGCAATTTAATATTAAAAAAACTCTTGCCCGTTATTGCACACGATTCCGGAATATAATAAAAACGATTTTGGTCAAAAAAGAAAAAGAACCTTTGCTCCATCTATCGAATTTTCCTCTTATCAGCTCACTAATATTTTTCGTTCTAATTGTTTCTTTCATTTACTTTTTATTTTATTGTTTTTGTTTTTTTTTATTATAGCTGAATGATAAGCAGATTTTAAGATGAATTTAAACGCTGCGTCTAAGAGACCATACAAGTACTGGTCAACGTTGATAGAAAGCGCAAATTTTGTTATACTTGCGACAAAAATTTCGAATTAATCGCTTTATAAAATTTTCTGAAATTCACGTTCCAAACACCTTTTTGGTAATAATAGAAAAAAGTTTATAAACTTTCAGCAAGTATCGAATGGTAAGTCGACGGCGTTAAAATTTCAGATCACGAAGTGTTCTTTTTTATCTTTTGATAAGTCAAAACTTATAGCGGAAAAAAGAAAAGAAAAAGGAAAAAAAAAGGCTTTAAATTATTATTTCACTTCTTCGTTAATGAGAAAATTTTGAGCAAAGTCTGTAAAACTTTAGCGGCAGCTTGAAAAAGGTACACGGATCTCGTACTTCGAATGCTCTCATTTCTTTTAAAAACTTAGTGGTTCATTTTAAAGTTCATTTAAAAGGAAAATATCGAAAGAAGAAACAAAAGAAATCAAAACTGAATAGGAATGAAAAAAGTGCTTATTAAGCCACCGAACTGAATTTGAGGAACAAAATACATCAAAATTTTCTGCGAAATTTTATTGTCAGAGGTTTATTTTAAGTACCAGCAGTAAAACAAACGACAGTACACTATTTATTGTAATATATTATATATATATATATATATATATATATATATATATATTTTAAATAGACATGATTTTTCACTCAGATTTCAATAATCGGCATTTTTGACTGTGAAAAATGAAAAATTCAACTATTTTCGGTTATTATAACGCTGAAAATTTTCAGCAACCTTCAAAGAAATTTATATGAAAATAAAGAAAAACAAAACTGGTAATAGTCCCAAAATACATAGTATTTCGAATTACAGTACATTTTATACATACAAACATATCGATATACATATATATATATATATATATATATATATATATATGATACATATGTACATATATGTAGGTAATAGAGATCCCAATACAGAAATAAGCATGTTTTTATTTTCAAAAGTTCAACAAAGTCTAGTGTTTAACACTTTTTCCATAACTTTGCTTAAACAATTTGTAACCGAAATCGGTCGTTAGCTATTGACTAATAGAAGATTACTATGTAGTTTGAGTATCGGGATTATATGTGCTTGTATGCATTTTAAAAACCTTATATCGTTGCCAAATAATAATAATAACAAATTTTAAAACTTAATTGCAAGAAGTGTCATCAAGGCGTATTTAAGCATTTTTTGAACTATGCCTGAAACTCTAGCGGTGATGATTTGATACATGTTATTACTTTATTCAATTCATTCATTATTTCTATTTTCCCTATTAATTATTTTTTCGGTGTTATCTAATCTAAGTTTTAATTTAACAGTTTTTTTAACTCCTTTCTTTAATTCATTTTCACGTCTGTTTGTTTGTTTGTTTGTAATCATTCAAGACCTTTGATCACCTTCCCACGCTATCGACCAACGCCGCCGTACCAGTATTACATCCAAGCAAACTGAAGAAATACGCAAAATCCAAAATAATGTCTGATTGGGAGGTTGAGTGGAACAGCAGCTATTCGAACAAACTACTGACAATTAAACGGACGATTACTGACTGGACTTACGTTATAGGCAAAGCTGCATCAAACCGGGATATCGAATCAACCTTGAACAGAATCTATCTAGGCCATACTCTAACCACCCATGCATACCTGCTGAACCACCAGGAGCCTCCAGCCTGTACTCAATGCAATTGCCAGATCACAGTGAAACACATCATCACTGAATGCCCCATCTACAGTGCCGAACGCCAACAATCCACACTTATAGAGATCACTCCGCGAATTTAAACATAAATAACTTATACAGACTAATTAAATTTATAAATATTACAAACCTTAAAATAATGCAAATAACTTCATCCGAGGTGATAGCCCCTTCGCTGGCAATCTTGTAAATAATAAAATAAATAAATAAAATCTGAGAAGCTCTATTTAAGGCATTTTCCGTTGATGAAAAATTCTAAAATTTTGCAAATATCTTTGTTTTAGATGATAATAATATATAGCTATTTTCGACCTATACGCATTACAGGATGTGTTGGGTATGTAAGATCTTCTCGGAGCGTTTTGTTTTAAATCTGTTTCTCAACATGTAGCCAAAGTTGAATTCTCCAATGCTTCATGTTCTCTATTTCCTACACACATCACTATCTATACTGACGGTTCCAACGGGGCAAGCATAGTTGATTCTGCCTTTTTTTCCCCCTGCTTTGAACTATTTTGAATTTTTTAAGCTTCCCTCAGTTTATTCAATTTTTTATACGGAATCTGTTTCAATTCTACACGCTGTTCTCTTTGTTTCCTCATCGCTGGCTTTTCATAAAGTGATCGTAATTTCGGATTCTAAAAGTGTTCTGCAAGCTATCTCATCTCCTCTTCCTGCCCTCCTTTCGATTACGTAATACTTCTCATATGCTCTCTTATTCATGATCTTTTCCTCCTACGTTCGATCGAAATCGATCTTTTGCGGATTTCTAGTATTTTTGGTTTTGCAGGCAATGATATGGTCGATTCGGTAAGCGTTCAGATAGGCGGCACCAGTTCATTTTTGGTCATAATTTTAGTTCGTTCGTTTAGTTCATTTTTGGTCAATTTCAGTTCGTTCATTTCCGTTGTTATTCACGGTGGGTGAACTAACCCACCGTGAATAACGAAAATGAGCGAACTGAAATTACGAATATGACGTGGAAAGAAGCGAAGTAACGTAACGATCATACGAGAAATAGAACGAAAAATGAATTAAATGAATTTTAAAAAAATACCGCAAAAGTAGACAGGAAAAATGATACTTCGTGAAGGGAAAAAAAAAGGAAAAAAGTGTAAAAACTTGAAAAAAGGAAGACCCGATGTTTAATGTAAAATTTGATGGCATCTTCTTCCGTAAATGCCATCAAATCGAAGTAGCCCGACTTACAGACCGCGTCACATAATTCGATATCCATTGGGCAATAAAGCTAGAACGTTACGGAAATTAAATTATATTTGAATAAAATGGAGAAATGTTAAATATGAAAAATTACACGAATACGAAAAGTTAAAAATTACATACCTCGATTTTCCTAGTGGAACGTAAATTGAAATGAAAGAATATAAAAGCAGTTAGACGAGAGCAGTAGAAAGTGGCAGTCAGTAAATAAAAATATAATTAAAAAGAAAATAAACAATCCACCAAACCAACGGTCAGACAAGAGTAGTAGAAAGTGGCAGCCAGTAAATAAAAATAAATAAACAAGCCACCAAACAAAGTAAATAAAAATAAATTAAAACGAAAATAAACCTCAAGCCAAACCTGTAATACCGAAATATAACTAAAAAGAAAATAAACCTCAAGCCAAACCTGTAATACCGCCAAACCTGTAATACCGCCAAACCTGTAATACCGCCAAACCTGTAATACCGCCAAACCTGTAATACCGCCAAACCTGTAATACCGCCAAACCTGTAATACCGAAATATAACTAAAAAGAAAATAAACCTCAAGCCAAACTTGTAATACCGAAATATAACTAAAAAGAAAATAAACCTCAAGCCAAACCTGTAATACCGAAATATAATTAAAAAGATCAAAAAAAAAAGAAAGAGTGAAATATTTTAAAAACAATAAATTATTGAGATGAACTAAATGAACTGTAAAGACGGAAAATGAACTGGTGCCGTGTAACTGTAAATTTACCGCCGATTCCTTAGCTCATGCTTCTATTTCCGGGAGCATATTTTTGAGCGTATTTTGAGCCCGTAATATCGCTCTCTTTCATTAATTAACTGATTCCAGACTACGGATCAACTCTTATTCTTCTTCATTTTCTAGTCTTGTTTCCTTTCACCTCTCTACTCAACCATCTTTTCAACTTCATCCATAGTTTTCTTGATACTTTCCCTCTCTTAAACGCTCTACAATCATTGCTATTTGTCGCCTTCGCTTTGACTATAGTCTCCTTCCTGCATCACTTTTTCGGTTTTCATCTACATCTACTACATTCTGTCCCTTTCATCCACCATCAATACACTTTCCTTGTGATGTTGATCACATTTTATTTGAGTGTGCGACTTTCTCTACTGAGCGGGCGTCCTTCTATTCTTCGCTATTAAGACTTAATATCCCTACTTCTTATAATGCTGCTTGTATTTTCTCATTTCTCTCTGCTTCAGTTACTCCTGTCCTTGAATTATTTTTATCCTTCGTCCTTAAGCGCACAAGAATATAAATTTATTTCTCCTTCTTCTCATTTCTTAGGTTAATGTTTTTACTGACAAATCCAGTTATAAAAAATAAAAAAGAAAAAGGAAAAAAAAAAGCAAAAACAAAACTAAAAAAAAAAGGTGATTAGATTTCCACTTGTAGGGTGTTTTTCGTCTTGGATAATGAATATTATACTATTGTTTTTCTTTACTAGCTGTCTCACAATACTTATTCCACTAAAAGAATGTTGCGTTGTGAACAGAATTTTGTTACTCGTGCTATCGACTATTTAGCAGTTACGCCTTTGTTTATTAAATCAAAATACGATGTATATGATGAAGAGAACTGGATCTTACATTACTGGAAAAAGAGAAGTCAGTTTATTTTACAATTAACAATAATCTGGTTAAATACGATATGTTTTTAAATTAACTTAATTCTAAACTTCATCTAAAGATTTATCACCAAAACTTTTGTGCCTCAAAATGGGTTCTAAAATTACCTGCATTCTTTGATATGTTCTGAGCCTCTATGATTTCGTAATACAATTGAATACGTAATTGAATTAATAATAAATCTTTTAAATATTTATGAATCTATAATATTTTTGATATCAAATAATTTAATACGGTTTTATGCTTCTTTTAATAAATTTACTCAATACAATTATTGTTTGGAAAAAATTTAATTTTTCAGACAAATTTTTTAAATGTAATTTTTCACATTTTTATTTGTTAAGAATTTTTATTAGTCCCAAGGAGCGGGGCGTGAACCTCTCTTTTCAAATATATCACCGGGGGGGAAACAGCAGCAAATAGTATTAATATATGTTCCAAGGTGCTCAGTCAATGCGATAGCTTGCTTTAATCTCGTATACTTAAAAATATTGCACGATGTACATGCAATACTAGCTGTAAATCGACGAATCATCAAGAGGTGTACCTTCGTATGTATATTTTTTCCCGTATTTCTGCTTATACAATCAGTTCACAAAATATCGCTTACGGCTTTCAAGAGCGCTGCGTTGATTTATTTATCTTAAAGCATCGATATATATATATATATATATATATATTGTAATAAATAACACTATCCTTCGAAGCTCGGTAAATGTTTTATAAGCAGGATGCAAAAACGTTATATAGATTTTAATTATTTATTACTCCCAGTTTAAGAGTGATGTAGCAATTATCCCCACCAATTTTTCACTTGAAACAACTTCATCCTGCAAAGCAAGTAATAATTTGTAATTTTTTTTATTTATTTATGTTTACTTAAAAATGAATCAAAATATTTTCTATTTCTTATACGGAGTCGAAACTTCGTACGGAAAAACGTAGAATCGCGAACATGTTTTTGAGCTTGGTGCAAAAATTACCGACTGCTACGCAAGTTCATCCATGGAGGAGAAATTGTCACGTAAAATTTAGAATTGGTCCTCTCGGGCTCCCCAAAAATTTCAAGTCAATTGTCCCTAATATTTGCTGTAAAACAGCCTAAAAATCAGAAAATTTAAAAATAAAAGCCGGCGATTGCTCAAGTCTAAATGTTCGGATTTATTTTTTATCGCTATAAGAACTTTTAATATAATTGAATTTCGAGCGAATTTAAAAGAATTTCAAATTTCAGCTAGAAACTGCATTTTCAAAATAATGGTCATAACCGTTATTTCGAAGTATCCTTAAAAATAGGTAGGAAAACGTAAAATTTCGCTTTTTTCAAGATGTTTTTATAATTTTAATTCTTAATGTTATTCGGTCAAAAAAGCTTAACGATGCAAAACGGTACATTTCATTAATACAAATTTCTGCATTAAATAGTAACTTTTTCAAGTCTTAATTGCAGACTTTTTAAAGTATGATACAGGATAACTTTACTAGGCGGTCTGGAGGAATAACCGGAAACTTTTTCGAAAGACCGCGGGAAAGTTTATCTGTGACCAGGTGTAAATTGATGCGAAGAAGAAACCTATTTTTCCGACTTTTTATTTACTCTAATATTCAACTTTCTCTTTTTCAACACTTGGACAGCCTAGTTTTTTTTTTTTCAAATTTAAATTGCGGGCTTAAAAGGATCTTTTTGAACGTGAATAAAATTCGTAGCAGCTGTAATTTCATTCTCTTCGGTTGTAATGAGAATGCTTAAATTTCTCCTACAAAAAGAGCACACGCAGTGGAATGGCAACTGTGAAACTAGACCTCAAGCTACTTAAAAGGGAGGATAAAATGCTACCATTAAAGTCGGTCAGTTCAAAGTTGGACGTGCGCCATTGTCCGATATTTCGGCAATAGCTTCGACCGGGTTTTCTGAATTTCAAGTGAAGTCACATCTAGGAAGAAATGTAAACCTCAATGGAGTACACGTCTTGACTAAATAATCTCACAGCTGAAAGCGGTGATTAGAATTTCAGTTTCACTACCGATTTATGAATCGGCAGATTAAGAAGAATTTTTAAATAACTCAGAATACCGAAGCAATTACGAAAGGCAGCGATCATGATGAAAGGTAGATACAGATTTTAAACATCTCGATCTTCGATCTCTAGCTTGTGTAGAAGATGGGATAGAATTCGATTTAATGAAATGCAGAAGTATAACGCTTTCACCATGTTTTCGGTAATTCCAGATAAAACAGATAGTGAGGATATTGATCTGTAATTTTCAGTTTCAAAATCTTAATAATTACTTTTTTAGGAATAGCGGTGATAACCTTTCAAGTATCAGGTACGGAGCTCCAGATGTTCATATCGGTTTTGTAAATATTCGAATGGAATAGTAGAAAGAGAGAAATATTTCATTATGTAAAGATATATCGAGTCACTGCTAGACACACTGTCATTAGTGTAATATTTGATGTTGTAAATCTAGTTGGATTGAAAGGGAGATTGGAATTCACCAGTGTTGCAAATTAAAGTAAATAAATTGTTACTTAAAGAGTGTTTTTTCATTACCGAAATTGATTGGGAAATTTGAATGCGGAGACGATTCTGCGGAGAAAAGAAAGTATTTGCGTCATCTTTAAAGTTTGTTGTCAATGTTTTCCATAATTTATCGTTTGGAAGTCTTGGAGTACCACTGTTATTATTTACCGATTTATTCATTTTCTGCCACATGACGTGAGCGGTATTCGTTTGAAGGAATGAGCGTGCAGCAAACGATTCCACCACTCTTGAATGGATAAGAGATTTAGGTAAAGAGAAATTCGCGAGTTACCAGTAAAATTTCGGTTAGCTAGGGCCTCAATTTTAGATATGTGTTCGTGGACGGAGTATCACGGCATCGCCATTTCAGCTTTTACAATCGATACGATATCGCTCAACCCCGTATCCCTCTGTGACATCGTCTATTTCAAAAGCGCATGCAACCGGTACGGTCTTGATCACATGAGTCTTGGATCTATCGGAATATACTTTTAAAAATGCGGAATAATATTCGTTAATGATGCCCAGCGCCCTCAATCCACGTAGTGCTGGTTAGCGTTTGTTCTTCATGGGAATTGTTACGATTTAAATCTTAAAAAAGAAGTTTAGAACGGGAAATGTTTGAATGGTCGACTCTGAGGCCGCAGTTAGATTTTCGTTATTCTACGATAAAATAGCATTAATTTCCGGTAGATTATTTTTTGGAAATTCAGACTCTGTGTGATTATGTCGTTGTAATTCTCCACAACCGATGAAAATACATGGCGCCAGGTGAATTTGGTACACAATAATGGAGTGATACCAGCGAACGAACAGTCTTCTTGCTGAAGACATGTGTGATGGTGAGCATCAAGGATTATACTGATTTAATCAAATTCGTACATTACATAAAATACCATTGATAAGTTATAAATTCTCTCTCTCTCTCTCTCTCTCTCTCTCTCTCTCTCTCTCTCTCTCTCTCTATATATATATATATATATATATATATATATATATATATATATATATATGTGTATATGTATATATATATATATATATATATATATATATATATATATATATATATATGTATATATGTATATGTATATATATATATATGTATATATATATATATATATATATATATATATATATATATATATATATATATGTATATATATATATATATATATATATATATATATATAAATAAGTAAAGACAAAACAGTTCAGTACTTTTTTCTCCTCTGTTTATTAACCGATTTTCCTTTTTTTTTTCTTGTTAAGTAACTATTGAGACCATCTTTAATATAATCAATAAAAACACCTTTCGGAAACTATTATATTTTTTTTTTAATATTTAAATAAAAAATTAATACAAAAAAATGAAAAATGAAATCGCTATATAGATAATAAATCGGTTCTTATTAAAATGTTTTAATTTTTCTTAATAATCATCATTAACGGCTTTTTTTATAGTGTACTAAATCTGTTAAGATGTCATTTAATATCAATAAATGAGGGTTTTTTGATTTACTATTATTTTATTGAATTTCGTTTATATTCAATTATAATGCTACTGAATGGTTTTGTATTTTATGTACATATAAATGTGTACGTTCTCAGATATACACAATACACCAATGTATGATAGTAGAAAAAAAAAATTTGGAAATATGCAAATTCATACATGTTTTCCTGAAATGTTTAATAATAATAATTATGGTTGAATTTCGACCAATAGGCGAATACTACTAATTCATTAAAATCTACGACAACTTCGGAACGACTAAGGAACATCGCGAAAATGGAGCAGTCGCTGGAATACACATGTTAGTGTCGTTATTTTAATAAATATTTGTTTATTTGTGATATAAATTTTAACTAAGTATATAAAAGTCGCGTGAAAGTTAAATGTTCAACTTTTAACATTTCACTTTGAAATTAGAAAGTTACGTAATTCTAAAATATTTTATAAATTACTTACGAAATAGTTATCGTACCACCGTACTTCTCGTATTTATGAAACATTCGAAAAATGCTCATATTCGTTTTAAAGTAAATTTTTAATTATAAAGTATTTATCGGGCCGTTTAAAGCGGTTTTTCTGAAATTTGCATTTCTTTTAATACAACGCCATGCGGTACAACAAAGTTCTGCTTTTCCGTAAGAAAAAGCATACGCGTAGAGGAAAATGTGAAAATTATCCGTACGAATGGATGCGTTCAAAAGAAAAGCGAATATTTGCTAATTTTCCGGTAACTCGTAAAGGCTTTTCTTTTTTCTCACACAGACGTTAATGATTTTTGCCGACCTTCTTTAAATTTCAAGGTTATTATTAAAAACCAGTTTTCGAAGCGTTGGATTAAAAAAGAAAAAAAAAAAAAAAGAAAACAATTTTTTTAAAAATTTTAGCTTCTTTTTTGAAAAAAGTCCCTACTTTTCTGATGATGGCCAGTAGTGCACAGGGAACAAAGTAAAGTTTCTACGAGAAATTTTTCCTCGAAGCGAAAAAGGCTTGGTGACAGGGTTCTTTCTTCGTGTTCTTGTCTCTTCCTGTGTTAATAATTATCAAAAAAAAAAAAAAAAAGGTGGGGTGGGGGGGGGGGGGGCGGAGAAAAAATGCAACGTGTATTCATTTGACAACCGGTGTGTAAAGGCCGAACGTGATCTGTCTTCCGGAGAGTCTAAAAAGAGATACCTTTCTTTTCGTCATAGTGAGGGAAGTTTGCAACGGAAACGATCCTGCGTTTTTGCTTCGCGTCTCCTCTTTTCATGTTACAAAAACTTTAAAGAGTGAAACAAAAAATTGCCAAAACCTCTCGGAGGTTTTTCTGTTATATTTTCATTCGCACATCTTTTTATTTTATTTTGTTTCCATCTTCGCCCGTACAATATCAGTGCTTACCTGTCGCATGTCACTCGGTTGCTACTGCGAAACTAATTAATTATGTAGCGGCGGAGTATTTTGTCTACTTTTTCTGATTGATAATGTGGCGGTGGAAGAGGTGTCGGAAAGCGCTTGCGATGTGGTTTCGTTTTCAGGGAAACGGCCGAAACGATACCTATATATTCGCGCATTATCACTCGTTTATTTTCTAATAACAGCGACCATCATCATCGTCGTTATCACTACTATCATCATCGCCAGTGTCAACGCTAAGCGTTCTGTTCCAGTCGTCGTCCAGTGCTACGGAATTCCGCACGCACGTTTTAACGGGAAATCGAGAATTTTCCAGCAGAAGGAGGAAACCACAATTTTCTGCTCTCTCCTATCACATCATTTAACTTTCTTCTTTTCACCTGTACGCGTTCTACTTACGAGGGCCGACCAATCGATGACCGCGACCCGCGCATATAATTTGTTATCTAAATCGACCACCTTTTAACGTCTACCCATGCTTTTTCAGTACTTCCAGCAGCATACACATTACATTCTGGCGGCGAAATTCCTCGAATAAATTTTGTTCCCGTATACGTTACATCAGTTCTGATAAATTCTGCATCTCCCTTAGCAGCATAAAGGCCGTTTTGTTTAAAAGCGATATCGCCAGGTGTAACACTTACTAAAATTGAGCAGTTTTTGAACGACCGATTATTGCGATGATTTAATATTTTTTGTAATTTTCATCGTCACAGAGATGCGCTTACAATCAGCTTAGATACACGCATATATTTTTTTTTTTTCTTCTTCTTTTGGAAAAAATTATTGTTCAATCTGAACTTTCCGCTTTTTTAAAATCATTAATCATTTACTTTTAGCATTTGTCAGTAAACCAAATTACACTTTAATATTCGACTAAATAGCAAGTCAATGGTTCACTAAGATTTTCCGAAAATAATTATTACTTAAAACGATTGAAATAGTTTATTAGCGTATGAATTTTATAATTATTGAACGCAAAAGTATTTATCGGAATTTATAAATAGTGCTGTCAGTCTAAAAACTGTTCGAGTTGTAATTTTCTACCATGTCCTGTACATTTTTACAGTCTATTTGTAATCAGCCTGCTCATTTACGCTAAGTGCGCAAGTTTGAAATTGAAGAGGCCGGAAGAAAATAAAAAAGAAGGGGGTAACTTTAATAGGAATTAAGAGAAAATGACCAAAGGATTTTCGTCGTTCTCGTAGCGAGAAAGATTGAGGAAAATAATCGCTGGACTAGAAATTTAAAAAGAATCGACGAAAGAAGAAAATTTTATTAGATTATTCACCGTTTCGTGGAGAAAGAAGACTGAAATATTCTCGTATAAAATTGATTTATTCGCCGCTTTTTATGGATATTAGAGTTACCGCGATATGATTATCTATTCTTCGCGTTAGTGCGTATGTTCGTCCGCGTGAGAAACTAACATAGAAAATGCATAATACGAATCTTTGTGCTTGTGGTAGTAAGCAAATGTTAGTAGTAGTAGGTTTATTGTATATATTTCACAGAGCGCTAATAACTTATAGTTGCATAATATAAGTCAGAGCGATGCTCCATCTTGTATTTCGCGGACTATCGAAAGCTTGTGTATTTTCTATCGTATTTCGTTGGTATTTTTGTGAAGAGGAAATTCTGTTTCCACAGACGTTACGAGCACCCTAACAGATTTCTACACACATTAATTCCTTTTTCTTTATTTTTTAGTTTTTACCGATCATTGTTCGAACGTCTTCCTATCTCTAGCTTCCATATCGTTGTCCGATTTAAACTGATGAAACAACCCTAATACGTGTCCAATTTATTAACTGCTCCGATTCCGTCTCGAATTCAAATATTTAACTTCGATTAATTGCGTTTTTACATGCGAAATGTTCTGCAATTTATTACATTCAAGTGCGCGGATATTATCGTTTCAACAATTTAGTATATTTCGTATCGTCTCTAGATACCCGACGCAAATCAACAACCGATTTTGACTTACATATATCCAGAAGAGTCGAACACACGAATTTACAATTTCATTTGAGAGCGAATATTTCCAATCGGCGGAACATATTCGTTAAAGGATTCGAAATATTTACATGGCCGGAATGAAATCCATATAAGTTTCCTAAAGACAGAATGACGGCTTAAAAGAGACGTTCATTCGAGGGGAAGTTGTGTCACCGTTAGGAAGCGCGTTCGGCTTCAGATCATTTTGCAGACAGACAGACAGACGGGAATAGTTTTAATTGTTATAATGTGGCTCCTCTTTCTGACTGTTTAGACTATTTAGTGAACAGTTTTCGCGTGAAAAATAATTTTCGGAAACAGCAGTGTTTTAAAAGATATTTATTCGCTTAATCACTGTGAAAGCTTTAAATATTTAGCTTTCGTGAAGTCTCTAACTGAAGCTTTCATGAGGCGAAAATGTAACGTTTTCGGTTTAAAACATTTGACAAGATGTATATTAGTGGTTAAGGTGCTTGGTTACCAAGTTGGAGGTCACGGGTTCAAGACTTGTCCCGGATCCAAGTCGCTCCCAAGCTTACCCAGCCTGAAATAATTGGGTACCAGAGAAATCTGGGAAAGTAAAGGCGGATAATCCAAAAGTAGAAAGGAACTGGCCCCGGTATTCTCCTTAGATCCATTAGACTTAGTACATTGTGAACCTTAACTTCACAATCCAATAATACCTTATCAAGGGTATGGAACTCACTTTACTTTACTTTATGTTTACGTTGTTTCAAAAAGTATTTTTACGAACGAGTTTTAGAAATCGGCTTAGGAAATAATTAGCCGTTTGCAAAAATACGTAGTTTACTGACCAGAGTTTTCCCTCGTAAGAAACTCCGGTAAGTGAAAACTGAGTCGGCACCGACTACCGCCGCTTGAAAAAAAACAAAACAACTTGTGATTTCACTGACGATAACGCGGAATTAAAATTGGGAAGAGTTCTTTATTTTTCTTTACTTAAAATTGGGAAAATCTACTAAAAACGTTTCGTTACGGCTCGCGCATCGATATTTAGCAAAAGTTGCTGAGTCAGCAAGTTCATTTGTTGATAGCAGAGTTGGACACGCTGTTTGCCTGCTTTAGCGGACAGAATGAAATGATGTGTGAGAGATTTATAGGATTTTCCGAAAATAAATCAACAAACTGATACAAAGCGTATCACAGTTTGATAACGTACAGTTTATAACAAATTATATTTCTGTTGTATCGTAGTTTCGATTACAAAACAAATTCCGAAAAATTCATCAAAGGGAAAAGCAAAAAAAAAAAAAAAAGAGAAAAAAGAGGAAGCTCGTTAATAGTTTGGAATAAGTTCAACTTTTTTGAATAAAATGTTCATGTTTTTTGACACTCTTAAGTATTTCCGGAATTAAGCCGCCCTGGGTAGTGGATCAATAAACGCAGCTTTACGAGATAAAAAAAAAGAAACAAAAAAAAAGGGGGGAAAAAAACCATTCAATACGACATTCAATGACGTTGACGATTCTTAAGTATTTAAATCGAATCAGCCGTATGTGCTTATGTACGTCCTTTTTGCTCTGTTATAAACATAGCCGACTCTATTAAGCAAAAATGAATATATTTTTTATAATCTCGTATTTTACTGGTCAATTATTAGAAATGTTTGTAAAGATACCACCTATCGGCAATATAGATTTTTACGTTGTTGCAGATCAGAACTTCCGAAAGTTATTATAACGATTTTCGTATAATGTGTAGTGGACATTATTATTAGTGTTTATCGTAAACCATTGGGCAGTGATCATTTTCCGATAGTACTAGTGGACTTTATTATAATCGGCTGAAATATGTTGTTAAGAGTGATGTCCGCATAACATTAATTAGAAAAGAATTGAACGCAACTAACGATAATATCAAAGTTTCGAAGGAACCGATTTTGAAAATTTATATGCTAATTGACCAAGTTACGAATCAAATTACTTCTTTATTAACGAAAGCGAAGTAAGCAAAATAATTCGCTTTTAGCTGTACTTTCGACGCCAGCTTCCTGCTCAGCCCACTATCGTTCCTCCTTTAAGCTAATAAAATGCCCGCGCGGCAAAGCTAATAATGATATTTTTTTTTAAGAAGTCGAATGTACTTCTGCATGAGAAATTCGAAAAATATATCTATACTAGCTTTTAATCCGTGACGTTGTCCGCGGAGAATTATTATTTCAAGTAAGCTGTTTCGACGTAAAAACAAATATAAATGAAAGAGATTTTATTATTAAATTATAACTATAGGTTTGTTTTTTTTTATTATTATTGTTTTTTTTTATTAGGTATTTACTTCTATATATTTTTTTTATTATTTACTTTTATGTAATTATTTTTGTTTATTTACAATTACAGTAGTAAAATTTTAATTCAACACATTTTTGTAAACAACGTTTTTCAGACGTTGTCCTGCCAGTGTATATTCATTTACTATTAAATATATATATATCTCAAATGGATGGCCTTTATATTACAATGAAAAGCTTTGTCGTAGAAAAATCAGTTAAGCGGTTTAAGCGTGAAAAGGTAA
Source organism: Icerya purchasi (assembly GCA_039619475.1). Taxonomy (NCBI): domain Eukaryota; kingdom Metazoa; phylum Arthropoda; class Insecta; order Hemiptera; family Monophlebidae; genus Icerya; species Icerya purchasi. The sequence goes on along the minus strand of CM077115.1, from coordinate 288,890,103 downwards.
CAGATAGACAGACAGACAGACACACAGAGTTACTTTCGCATTTATAATCTCGGCAGCCCTTTGAGAGGCGTGACACTCAGCGTCTAAAGCTTGCCGTGCCTGAGTCTGTTCTAAGGTCTCTGAAACCTTTTGAGAGGAGTGACGCTCGGCATCTAAAATCTGTCTGGTCTGTGTCTGCTCTTGAGATTCCTCAGTTCTAGCTACTTTCGCAGCTCGAGCTCTGTTAGAGTTACGCGCTAGATCAGATTTACGCCTGCGAGGCATATTGACAGTAAAAATAATAAGAATTTTTTTTTTAAAATCAAAATATAATACGTTTATGTAAATGTTTTAAGGAAATCTCCGGCCTACTCACTAAGTACCTATATAACTATCGTTATGATTTAATAATAAAACCTCTTTCATTTATATTTATATTGACGTCGAAACAGCTTACTTGAAATAATAATTTTCTGCGGACAACGTCGTCGCGGGTAAAAGCTAGGAACGGACGAACGAATGGCCACTATCGAAGATGAACAACACGTTTTAAGCTAGGAACGGACGAACGAATGGCGACTATCGAAGATGAACAACACGTCAATAAAAGCTAGCCAGTAATTTTGTTTACATAACGAAACCGATTTCTGGCGTTCTGATGTTTCTTAGAATTTCCGAACAAAAACATCTGGCTGAATAAAATAACATACACTAACGAACGAATACGTAAGAAATAATAAAATTAATATAATATTTCCAGAATAGAAACTATCCTATGTTCTTTCCTTGACCTCAAACTATCTCCATACAAAATTTCATCTAAATCGGTTCAGCGGTTTAAGCGTGAAAAGGTAACAGACAGACAGACAGACAGACAGAGTTACTTTCGCATTTATAATATTAGTAAGGATTTATCAACGACTACAGTATGAGAAATATAAGTATTTATCCAAAAAGGTTTAATAAATCAACACAAAGAAAAAATATATATCAGAATTCGTATTTTTACATATAAGTTACAATACGTCTCGTAAGATGGATCTCCAGACTAATACATGACACTATATATATATATATATATATGTTTTTAAATCGCTACCCGGTAAAATTAAATTAATATCTTCGTACAACGACACGAGAACCGACGTATATTTCGTCCACTTTCGTTCGCCTGGCTATTCTTTATCGACGTTGTCCAATCGTAAATCGCGATAAGTCGAACTTTGCGCCACTTGTGCCAGCGGCAAGCGACACATTTATTACAACTAAAAACGGTACGGTATATAATTCTTTCGTCGCTTATTTAATAAAAAGATAGCGGCACAAACCCTGATCCGTATCACTACTCCACTCCCACTTCATTCAAAACGAAAGTTATAAATCAACTAGGGGCTTCTAGGGCCTAGTATCAAGCAGCACAAAAAACGAAAATTACAGAAACTTATTGTTGCACACATATTCACCACAAACAGAGATCGCGGGATCGATTTTCAGAAGGCAAGACGAACAAATGAAAGAAAAGAAAAAAAACAGAACATTGAGCAATCTTATTTATTAGCTAAACGGAACGCTAACGATAGTGGACTGTGAAGTACAGTTGAAAGTCGTCGACAGAAGTATCCTGAATACGGACAGAATTTTTACAGCCGTTTGGATCGTAAGACGTTCGCAAAAGAGGAACAATAGTAAGTCTTCGATAAGTTTCGTATTAAATTCGCCTTAGGACAGGGTTCCGAATAGGATAACAAGCAAATCCTAAAGAGATTTTCACTAAATGGCCCCTCCGAACTGAGGACAGAAAAATGTTATGAAAAATATTACGTTCGATAATTTAATATCCAAAGCTAAATTATCAACCTATTAACTTTAGAATACTTTTAAACTCGTTGTACATAGATACACTTGAACAGTCTTCTTTTTCAGTTGAAATTATAGCCACCCATAACGGTTTAGAATTCAAGACTAAAAAATATTAATAATAACGAATTGTTTAGTAGTATTTTATATCTTATTTAAAACCGCTGGATGAGGACAATATAACTAATAAAAAGTAAAGTGAGTTCCATACCCTTGACAGGGCGTTGGGATATTGAAGTTTAATACGACCGTTCATTTGATCATGTTCATTTACGGCAGATCGATCGGCTGTCATGGCCCATCCTTCGTAGCGTAAATTGAGCAAAAGATGAACTGGCCAGCCCTTTGAATAGCCGTCCGTCGAAGACGAATATGTGCAAAACTTTTCTTTAGTTCTATCTTAACCGTATAAACGTGATTCTTATATGTTAGACGCGTTAATTTTTTAACTTCTTCCCAGATCGTTTTTAACTTTGTGCTCTACTACGAGTTACTTTGCAGTAAATGGGAAAAAAAAAAGAAAACCCTATCTATAACCGATTTAATAGTTCGATTGGAATGAGTGCATTAACCGAAGATAAATTGACATTCCTCACATTGTAATTCTTAGGACTCCATACATGATTAATATACAGAATATTAATATAGCGATTTGGAAAACACAAAAAAAAAAACTCAAAAATAAAATTTAATTAGAACCGTGTAACATACAAATTTGGAATTGTGCGCATGAATCACGGATAAAATGCTCTTCTGAAAAATTTGTAATCCTCAAGCAATTGTTATTATCAGAGACGGTAAAAATCACAAAAAGCGGCGAAAATAAACATGCGCATTAAAAGAACTGTCGAATTTGTAACTGCTCGGTAAGAATTCCGTAGATTATAAAGAAAGAAAAAAAAAAAATCCAGATGTGTTTGTTGTAGATCGAGGCTTTATCCGTTACTTAGAGGAAACAAAAATATATTTTGACTTCTCCCAATGTCTTTTTTTACCCGCAATTTCCAAATCCCTTCCTCAAGCAATAATTCAACAGGAATTCCACATCATTATCCAATTTAAATCACATGTAACCATCTCCATCTAGAGGACCACCACCTCATGTTGTCGGAGCTTCTTCTGTCCTTCCGGATTTCATCTGAATCATTTCGTCTTCCTTCTTTCTGTTCTACCTTTATAAACGAATTGAATTAGCCTTCGCTCTATTATCTTCATTTCCTGCATTCGTCGGTTTTCTAATTATTTCGTTATTTCAGACTCCTTGAGTGCTCTTCAAGCTATCACCTCTTCCTGATCATTCTTCCGATTTCATTATTCTTCGCATACGTTGACTTATCTTCTCGCTATTCCATCTGTGTCGATTTGATGTAGGTTCCCAGCCACATGGTCATTAAAGGTAACTAAATTAATGATTTTTTGGCTCGGGTTGCTGCTTCTTCTCGTTCTTTTCCTTAAGAAAAATGTCATCCTCCAACTTGACTTCCCTATGTACTAAGTTTCATCTCAAACTTTGGTCAGATATTTACCCCTCCTCCTTTTGTAGCGATCAATCCTTTTATCTATCTGTACAATCTAATACTCCTTTTAATACCTGGTGTTCTTTGAAGTTACTTTAATTTCCCCGTTCTGTTGTCATTTCTATGATTCGCTTTTGGGGGCCATTCTGCTCTCCCTTCCTCTCGTTTATTCCCTTGGCTCCTCTTCAAAAATTGTTCTCTCCACCATAATGAAGCGGTGGTTTATGACGCCAATCACATCTTTTTTTGAATGTCCATTCCCTTCTATCGAACGTTGTACTCTATATTCTTGTCTGCTGAAACTCCCTACTCCGTATTATGCATCTTATATTTTGTCCTTCCTCCCGTCATCCATTATTCCATTAGTTTTTCTATATTGTCCATATTTGACCGAATAAAAATTTAACTGGCAGCTCTTTTCTTTCTTGCTGTTTCTGGGTGTTGTAGGTCCTTAGCTGACATGCCCAAAGGAAAAGTTGAAAAAAAAAAAAAAAAAGACTTCCATTAAAACTTAAAAGTTTGCGATTTTACTTTGAAAATTTAGAATAGCTTATAAATATGCATATTTAAGACAATATTACAGAAAAAGATACAGCGGATTTTACAATTCAAAATCTGGACCTTCTGAGCACCTCAAAAATTTCGGAAATTGAAAAAAAAATTATTTCAATATGCAGCGATGAAAAACTCGCTATTTAAAAGTGACCGAAAACCATATTTCGATTTCTTGATCAAATATTAAAAGTTTTCGAAAAAATTTCAAACAGAGTAAAAAATTAAGTGCATCCTTACGAAACGGGGATAATACCAGTAATAAATTTCAAACTTTCCGATAATTACAATAGAACATTTCTCGCTAAAATCGAAACTTTCAGCTTTATATTTCGAATTTCAAAGCTCCGATGATTTGTAAGATTGAACAAAATTATTCTAAAAATGTTTACGGGAAATTTTTTTTAATAATTAGACAAGCGTAATTAATTAATAGTGCGTTTATAAAAGTGTGCGAGCAACCGCCAATTTATGTAAAACGCACATTAAAGCAATATTCGCATTCATTTTATTTCGAAATGTATTTATTTTCTAGGCCCAAATGCGTTATATTCAAAACTTGCTTATTTAACGGCTAGCTCTCATTCCGTTCCATTCGCTTTATTTAAATTATACATAAGAAAAGTTCTTAACAGAAGCTACCCTTTTTCTTTCCTTAACTTGGCTCCGGCCCTTTTGGCTAATTTACATGGAGCTAATTTATTTTCCTGATAAAAAAAATGCTTCAATACTGTTCACGCGATGGGAGGACCTTAAATCCCAACCGGGGAAATAATGTTTGAATTCGCGCTTGATAATAAGGAATCGAATGAACAAAAATAGTTCGGAATGAATTCATTAGGCATTTAAATAATGAGATGATTAAATTAAATTGCGTGTAAATCAAGCTAGAAAATAATTTTTTTTACGTTATTTTGCTAAATCATCCGTTTCCCTTAAATATTTTGTTGTTGTTTTTTTTTGTTGTTTTTTTTTTACGGCTTCTTAATTGTATTGCAAAAATAAAATTAGTAGAAGCCGATCAACTAACAAAAGATCTTACTGAAAGCTAATTATTTTGTTTTTTCGTAATAATTCATTGATTGCTCTTATTTGAAAATTTGATCATTAATTAGTTTAATCGATATGTGATTTTGAAGATTATTCTTACATTAATTCCGCGAGCAATGGGAGACAAAAATAAAAGTCGGCAGAAACTTTTATTAATCGACTATCTATTAATTCGATTAAATTTTCTTATTAGCGAGGTGCTTTATTGAAATTTCCACGTGGTTTAATTCTGGTGTCTCCATGTTTGTCGTATTTCACACTAATAAAAATAACGGTTTCCAAGTAATCGAATTTTGTATCTTTTGAAAGAAAGTTTGAAAATGTTACACGTATATCGTAAGGATTAATTGTCGAAAATTCGTACTTCAAATAACTGTATTGTGAAAAAAAAAATTAGAAAAATAACGAAAGATAATTGCTACCGCAAGTATCGAAAATTAACGCCAATGTATCAAGCGTAATATATGATGAGTTACGAATTAATTTTATTATAAATTATAATAATACTAAATTAAAAAAGAGTTTTTCCTGTAAACTTTTTTATAGGAGATTTTTAGGATGCTACACAGAAGGTCCAAATTTTAAGTTGTAAAGTCCACACACAGTATCTTTCCGTAATATTCTCTTAAATATTCATATTTATAAGCTATTCTAAATTTTTAAAGTGTAATGCTCGCGCAGCTAAGGCGATACGATGTTATTTCGCAGCGTTTTGAACTTCTTGCAAACTTTTAAGATTTCAATAAAAAAACCAAAAAATAGTATTGTTGGCCACAATGGAATTGCGAACTTTTATTTACCGAGGGAGGACCGGGGAATAAAGAAAACGGTTCAACATTAATTTCCGCATCGGAACTGCGCACCCGACTTCCCCACAGGTATAAAATATAATAAAACAATGGACAAACGTGCAGACCGTAATCGCTGTTCGTTGAAGAACACTGAGAGCTTCCAAAATAAAAAGATGATTTTTTGCTTCATTAAAAATGTTTAATAGTAGTTGGTAGGGCTTTTGCGATGTTTACGTATAATCCGGTAACGAAAAATTACACCTCTATTTATATCAAAAGTATTCTTTACATAACGGTTTATTTAAGAATATACCTGAGATTAGGCCAAGTTAATTTTATAGGTACGATATTGTTTAAACATTCATTTTCGTTTATAAGCGATACTTATGTTCGTTTATTTCAACATTAAAAAAAGTGGCTCTGGCTTCTGCAATTTGGCCGGTTAGTTCAACTTCCAACAGCTGAACGAACGAGTTAACTTTCCATCTACAACATTTATCATCTTTTAAGTTTCGAAAAATTTATATCTGCGGTTACGCACGTTGTCATTCTGACACCTAAGATTATTTTTTATTTACAAATCACCGTTTTTACTCAAAAATATATATTGAACTTTCGCATATTTTAATGCTTAAGTTCTATGCTATCACTGACATTGAGCCATTATCAGCGTTGACGGTTTTATTGTTGAACAGAGGTAATATTACGTCTAAAACGCTCAGAGATACTTCCACCGAATTCTAACCCCGTTGTACAATAATTACACAGTTTTACAACATGTTTTTTTATTTATTATCATTACTAAATAGCCGGATTAATATGATTTCCAAGCCGGATAAGGAATTTTTAAATATGGTTCCGTTACTCTAAATAGCAAATGTTGTTCCATCGTAATTCGAACACGTTCGGGAAAAGCAATTTTTCCAGACTTTGCAATTTACGGTGTTTCAATATCGGCTATATTTTTCGTTCTTTAAAGCTTCTTTACGTGTCCGAAAGAAGTTTTATGTTTTATTTTTCAAGTCCGACAATTTTAAATTATTCTATTTTATTGTTTTAGACTAAAGTGAAAGTATGAGAGGAGGAATTAAATTTCTTACTAGGGTAAGTGCTTTTGTGTCATGAAAATCTCCATTTTTTTGATTTTCCGATATATACTTTAGATTCAGCGTTAATAGGTTTCCGAATGAGGAGTTGTGATTTTTTAGCTAATTTAAGTTATATATTTCTTTAAAGTAAAAGTAGTACCTTTAAGATTGAAGCAATTACTTTGTAAAATAACGTTATTTAATATTAGAAACTACGGTCACTAGAATACGAGTGGTAGGAGTGATGATATGCTTCTTTTTTCTTCTTTTTTTTTTTTTTTTTTTGTAGTGATGTCATAGAAAACCACTTCTTCTTTTTTATCCGCCGTCTCCGTCTCGAAGGTTGGCGATCCACAATTGGAATTTATTTCTATCAACAGCTGTTCGGAAAAGTTCTAATGAGGAACAGTTGAACCAGTTGTTAAGATTATCCATCCATGAAATTTGACGTCTACCTCTCGATCTCTTCCCGGCAATTTTACCCTCAACTAGTATTTTTAGATATGATTTGATCACTCTTAAGATATGTCCCAAATATTGTAGTTTCCGTTTTTTCACGGTTCGTAGTAGTTCAAGGTTCTTTCCCAGTCTATTAAGTATTTCAATAATCTTTTCTTTTTGCGTCCATGCTACTTTCAGGACACGTCGGTAACAATACATCTCAAAAGCGCTGATTTTTTTTTCTACTGTTGAGTCTTCCAGCACTCACAACTATACAGTAGGATGGAGAAAACCTCTCAGCAGTCTGATTCTGAGTTCCAGTTTCAGTTCTTGACGCGTGAATAGGTTCTTCATAAAACCATAGAAACATTTAAATTGAAGAAGTCCATGGTTGTTCATTTTATTAACACGTGTCAAAAATATTTTGCATGTAAACTACTTGTAAGTTTATGATTATTCTTATGAAACCGCCTATTTGTATGAAAAAAAAATTAACGTTACCAATTTTTTTTATCGCAGAGCGAAAATAGTTACACTGCTGATATAGGTATATGATATTTTTAAATTTGATTTTTAGGAGTTTCTTTTTAAAATATAAAATTTAATACAGTCAAAGAGGTACCATTGTAGAAATAATGTGATACATATATGATTAGACCAGGTGGTTATCTTCCGATAATGTCGCAGAGCGCGCAACTTGTTGCTGTATAATTGCTAACGTGTATTCCAGTTATCGCGTTAGCAATGGGACACTTCGAAATTGGAGTGTATCCGGAAAAAACCGAGATTTTGCGGGAGATGAATATTTTCTCAAAAGAAATTTTCGAAGCAAAACCGTCGGCCGAGTAAGAGTTGAATAAATCGCTTACACGAAAAGGACTAAAAATCCTACGAGATCCTTATAAATTAATTTCGAAAATTGGAAGATGAACCGCGGTATTAAAAGTAACGGGTAAAACGCTCTTGGAAGTAATCCAATAAATCCGACCGGGAAATTAAGTACTATCCGTAGAACCCCCCCCCCCCCCCCATCTTAGACGTAAGGTAAAAAAAATAACCCAAAAAATACCGCCGCGGATAGAAAATGAATTATACTGCATTCGATAAGAATATTTCGAATTGCTTTTAGAGGAAAATATACAGATAAAAACACGTTTTTAAATTCGTAGTAGGCTACGAATTAGCTTCCATAGACTAAATCACGGAAATTTCGCATTTGGCCTAAGTATGATTGAAAATGCGAGTAAAACAACAGGAAGGTAACTTTAGGTGAAGAATTGACTCGTATAAGCCAAAAAGAAAACATTTAGTGGGCTACTTGCACTCGGGAAGTATTTCGGTAACTTTTTTTTCATGCCGATGCTTCTACTGCTCCATTTTGTTCTTTTCATCCACTTCCCACATTCTTTCCTTGCGATCTTGATATCACGTCTTATTTGAATGTCAGACCTTTTCTGCGGAACAATTGTTCTTCTATTTTCCTTTATTAACACTTGCTAGCGCTTGTATTCTCTCATTTCCTTCTGCTTTATCTCTGCTCTTGAATTATTTTTATCTTCTGTCCTTAAAAGTATTAGAAGAATATAAATTTATTTTTTCCTCCTTCCCATTTCTTGAGCAAATGTTCTCACTGACAAACCCGTAAAAAAATCAAAAACAAAAAACGATTAAAAAAGTACAACAACAAACACGCGCGTACACATGCACATACGAACGGCTCCTCGTCAGTGTCTAAACGTTTAAAAAAATTCTTTCAAAACAATGACGAGAATCCGACTAGCCTTTCGTGGACTGTCGGCCAATGCAACTAATCGAATAGAATTTATAGGATACGCGCTGATTCCGGTGTGCTAATTGGTTGGAGATCCTAAAATTTCCCATTTTGAGCGACAGTTGCAGTTAGCGCTTTGAATAATACGAACCGGAATACCGCTGACATACCAAAGTCAAGACCAGATGTGTGGAGATTGATTAATCGGCTCCATATGGGATGACACAAAAAAAAAAGGTATTACAACAGGGTTGAAAAATGTCTTTTATTTTTCTGCACTTTTGAAAATTCGGCTGTATGAAAAGTTTCTCCTTCTAAAATTGAGTTCAATCCATTTCGATTTTTTTGTTTAAATGGTTCTAGTTTATCATTTTATTCAACAATCGCGTTTGTTATTTATTCGGTTTTCTTCTTATCTACGATAATTTGGTCGCGCTCCCTTTCTTCGCCAATACCAGATTCTGCCGCCGCCGGTGTGTAGGCATATTATTATCTTTTTCTGTTCGTTAATTCGACAGATAATTAAAAGGCTCGCGCAAAGTCGCGTGTACGGCGTTTGAAGTTCATTTCAAAGTCAAATTCATTAAACGGAACGTGTCATCGTCGAATCTCGGCCGCCTCGAACTCTCAGAGCGTATAAACGGGGACGCCTAGAGCATCAAACTCTCTCTTAGTCGTAAAGGCCCCTGATTTCGAGAGTCGTCGTGACTAATTTTATTCGTGTATATTCTTGTCGTAATGTGCACTGCGAACGTGTACACAAGACTACACTTGAAACTGATTGTAAATGTTTGATTTATCACGTTATTCACGTGCGTTTTCCAAGCGCGAATACGTGTCCGTACGTCGAAATGTACCGGGTGCTGCGCATATTAGTCTTCCAGGTAACTCTATCATCGATTATTATTAGTTTTTCCCGACTTTTACTTGCTAGATAACATCAGCCACGATATACATATATCCTGCTAAACACTCGTCCGACTGTAGTTGTTATTGAGTTGGAACCTGCTATAAGAGGGCAATGTGTCCAGTTACACGCAGCGGTATAATAATGAACAAAGATTTATTCCTGAAATAAAGTATAATTGCTCCGAGTTTAGTAGTACACACGCAACCGTTTAACTACAGTAAAAATTGACTGTCTGTCGAGCTCGTGAAATTCCGTTTAAGAAACATATCGTATTGGCGGCGGCCCGGTCGTTCATCTCACGCTAGTGAAAGTCAAAAAAAAATTTTTTGGACCCCCTAATAATATTTTTTTCCTTCTTACCCTTTTCCAGAAACGCATCTGCCACCGGCGACGGAAAATTCTAATTTGTATTTCGTTGCAGATTTTGATTTTACTTGTTTATTCAAAATTTGAAAAAAAAAAAAAAACAACCGATCGCCTATGCTGTTTTTCCTCGTTTAGCGGGCTGCGGCGGCGGCGGGGGGCGGGGGGGGCTTCAAAATTTCCATTTTAAAAATCGCGCCATTTTAATAAAAATGAAAACAGTTTTTCGTACACGACAATAAATGCAAAGTGAAATTTGTAAAGAAATTCAAAATTTCATAATGTTCCCCCGCGTATAACGAGCACCGTTGGCGCGAGTGCGGCCCGGTGAATTTATCGATTCGATACAGTCGGATATGCGCGCATCTCTCCGTTTATTTACCTTTAGCGTTGTAATTGCGAAGCCGGAAGAAATTTTTGGAAATACCTTCAGCCATTACATTTTTCAGGAAAAATTTCTGTCCGACAAAGTGGGAAGCACTAAATCCGATAAATATCCCCCGGGAAAATCGATTTTTCTTATTTACACTCATACGTCCGAAAACGAGCACGGTCGAACGTTCACCTATTCGGAAAATGGAAATCTTCCTTCTCGTAGTACGGCCAGAGACAATAATTTTCTTTAAAGGAAATAAACTAAAAACGTTTACCGAAAATTGGATTTTACACAAATGTAACACAACAGACACGTTATCTTTGAAGTTTACATTATTATGTTCTTTCTGGTCCTATTTGTCGAACCGAACGAGCAAACATAGCGCCCTATCGAAACAGCAGCACTTGTCTATTTTCACGGTTTTCCGTAGCGGAGTTTTCCTTCGAAACTTTTACCGGACCTTCGGAAAATCAGATTTAATGAACAATTTGCCACTCCGAAATTTACTTAATTATTTCTTAAATACCTCTCTTCTCATCATTTTTTTAAAAACATCAGCTTAGTGGAGCTGATTTTCTTTTCATCGCTTTCTTGTTTTCTTTTCTTTTTCACTTTTTACCTGCTACTTTTTATTTTAAGAATAATTAGAGATCACGGTATTATGCGAGGCTATTTTGTGCAGCGGGAAAGTTGGGTCATCATCTAGATAGCGTCTTGCGTTGGGGCTCTAGGGTTCGAGTTATTTTTACATCCGGATATCATTTAAACATAATTCAATTTCCGTAAATTGCGTTTTTGTTTTTTATACAAGGACGAAATGACTATTTTAATTTGTTGTTTTAACGTTTATTCGAGCAAATTTTGACATAATAAACATGCAGTGTGTTATTTTTAGAAAATCCCCGTACTTCACAGCTGTGGAATCTAAAATAATAATTTGTGAAATACTTACCGATGAAATATTGCATATTTTAATTATCCTTTTCAACAGCATTTTTAACTCAGAGTTAATTTTAAGTGGTTAATTCGGTCTTGTGTAAGTTAACTTTGAATTAATTTTCGGGCTGGTGTCGTTTATCTCTAACATATGTATATTCGCATATAAATGTGAACATACCGAGAAGTCTAAATTTCCCGAATATTTAATTTGAAAAAAAAAAAAAAAAAGACAAAAATAAGAAAACATGGTGAGTAGTAAGTATAAACATATCTAATACAAAATTTACTTCAAAATTATTGAAATAATTAGATACCTACAAATTTTTTCGCAGGAACGATATAGGTATAAAAAATATGTATTCATTAATAGACATTGCATTAAAGATGTATGTACCTATATATTATATATGCGGATAATTGTGTCATTCTTACGCGTAAGGTAAAATAAAAATTGTGTTGTTCTTTTTCGTTATTTAGAAGATCATATTAAACTTTTGTTTTATTTAAAAATTTTGTTACGTTTTTGCGTTGCGGATGTGCATTAAGGAAGTTGCAGTCGAAACCGACGCTGCCAAATAAAATATGTTCTAAAAGTATTAAAGGGTTCAGGAGATGTTCCTATGTCGAGGTACGTAGTATTGAATTTATATATATATGTATTAATTACAACGTAATTCTTAGGCTACCAAAAAATGTCCCAATTTTATGTAACGAAAAATGTAATGAAACAATATCTTAATTTTATGTAATGAAAGTTAAATGTTAGGATAGGATTTTTATGTTTATGTTTTGTTTTTCTTTTTGTGTTGACGCCAGTAAGAATTACGTTGTAAATTTTGATCATTTTATACAAAGTATAGAAGAGAAAGAGATATAAATAAAAGCAAGAGGGGTCTTGCGAGGCCAAAATGGCCGAGTTGATATATATATATATGTATACATATATTTCAATTTCGGTTTATTGCTGATGAATGGATACATTAAACGTCATTTTCATGTAATTAAATTAAGTAGCCTCTACCCAGTAAATGATTTATCTATGCAAATTCAGCCAATTTTTGGTATTTTCCATTAGGCATCGAGATTATACTGTTGTTGCGGGTGGTCGGTGTCTTGTCCCTTACGATTGATGATGGAAACAGTGTACTACATTTCAATTTGATTCAGCTGACTCTAGTGGTTTACAGCATGGGTCACGGATGAATTGTAAATATCGAAATTATGCATATTTCACATAAATCTGCTTTTGCGGTTTTGACTAAGTTTAACTGAAAGCTTTAGTAAAACCAGTACAGATTTTCTCATTTAAAGTCACGTCTTCATCTTTACATTCGACTTCTAAGTTTCCAAATATCTTCTACGGTATAAATTGCACTTTCCATTCCTATATTATCAGAAATGACTGACAACCAACTCGGTATGACTACGCCATGATTTATTTAACAGAATTTTTACTTTTCCGTCATGAAACCTTTTTGGAAATTAAATTCAGCTTGTATCATTTCCATGAGGTTTAGTCACTGATAGAGAGTTGTTGCTTTACAAAATGAACTTCCGTAAATTGGATACATTTCCCGAGTATCAACACGTGGTGCATAACGCATATTTGTTTAAGGAAAGAATACCTTTTTTTCAAAAAAATCTCTTTCAAAGCAATAAAGCGTGGTCTTTTAGGATCCCAAACCAAATAATTTCCTTTATTTCCTCCGTAGACCTATTTATGCCCTTTTTAAAATAATATCCGGTTTTTTGATTTGAAGATATATATCTGCCCTCATGTATAGGTGTGCGGATGAGTACTTACAGTGTGTGCATGTATATTTGTATGTGTGTACTATAATTTATACAGTCTTAAGTTGACTAATATTTTGATGCATAGGATAAGCAAGAATAGTTATAATTTGCTATTTTGAATAAACATTAATAAGTGCGTCAGACACTCGCATAGCGGGTACACTTGCCCTCGGAGACTCACAACTTATTTAAAAAAAAAAGTATATATATATATATACAAAATTCAGTTTGAATAAATAAATACCTGGCATTCGTATGTTCCATTATCCCTTCTTTGAACGTATTTTATTTGTAACGTCCAGTCATCTGAGCTTTCTGCATGTATCACTTGAAATCGTTCGTCGTTCGTGTAAGTTAGCAAACCGGATGTAAGTATATGCCAGTCTCTTCTTCTTACCCATGATATCTGAAAGAAACAAATTTATAAAATTTAAAAACTGCCTACTTGAGAACAAACTTTTATTAAAACACAAACCGGTAGACCATTATAATTTAATAAGTACGTTCAAGAAAATTAATGTTAGTTGGGCTCTTTAATGCTACTAAAAAAATTCCACAATTACCCTTTTCGGCATTACAGAACTTTTCATCTGTTACTCTTAACGATGTTCCGATAACGTACTTTCACATGCCTTACGGTCATAATTTTTTTTCCGCGCAATAAAAAAAAAAAAATCAAAATAATTACAACAAAGGAAATAATATTATGCAGACTCCAGGAATACTACACGAAACTGTATTAAACACACAGATTCTAAACGCGTATTATGTAAAAGGTAAATGTTCTAAATCCAACGTTAACGGTATTATAATTATATAACTATATTAACAGAATCCCAGGCATCCCGGCTTCCATCCATATCCTCGTACTTCTCTTCTACCGGCGATATGAAATCCTTCTTGAAATCCCTTTTAATTAAATCCTGGGAAAAAGTATGGAGTTCTAGTCAACAAAAAAACCTTTTCCTTGTTAAACCTGATCCTCTATCTGAGATCCCCCTTCCATTCCGTTCAAGGAAATAAAATATTATTCTTACCAGACTTCGGATTTCCCACTCCCGCCTGACCCATTCGTATCTCCTACAACGCACCGACCCCCCTCTTTGTCCCTTTTGCCAAAGAACCCAGCTTTCCATTCCCGATTTACTAACATCTTGTCATTCCCTTATAGCACTTAGAGCCCAGCATGGCCCCCCTTCCTTATCACAACTCCTAGCTGATTCTCCGTATCATATCCGCAGTGCGTTCCAATTCCTTCATTCCCTTAACCTCCTAAATTCAATTTAGTATCCCTTCCGTTCCCCGGGCGCATATGGCCCGTTTGAGCAGCCGGCGCCTGTACCCTCTAATGTAATAATAATAATAATAATAGTTAAAACTTTAAACGCGTTTTTCTTGAAACAACATTTTTCAAAATAACTGCAGTTCTAAATCGCGAACAAATCGATGAATCGATTTAAAATTTTTAGCGAATACTCAGCACATCGTTTTACATACCGTGAATTAGGAATTTTTGGATCAGTTAAAAAATGTAAATTTGCAATGTAAAAATTGAGTGTCTTTTTGCGAAAATTCGAAACTTTTTTTTTCAAATGCTGCTATTTCGTCAATTTTTAACATTTTTCAAAAATCCTAATTATCTAGTTAAAACCCTTTTTGGTTTTTTTCTTTTAATTTTAAACTTTCTGACGTCACTTATAACTGCAGCCATTTTCTTACTTTTTTTTTATGGCCTTCCATGGAATGGCTTATATCTCAGTCGTGATTTCGTATTTTAACGTGAAAAAATTTGTATAACTACATTAAATAAAATACCGAAATCTTACAACATTTGACACCGTTTAGTTTTTTTTGTTTTTTTTCAAAAATCCCAGAAAATTCAACCCATTTTTCATAGTAAAAACTAGTCCAGCCGCTTAAAGTGTATCTAGTTAAGCTCTGTCCAATGGAAAATAGAAATTATTCTCCGCGGAAAGCGACTGGATAAATTAAGTGCCCGTTTGTCAGGATTCCAAGTTTACGTGACAATGCGGGTAATTGAGATAAATAGGACTTGCTGAACTTTTTTCGAAACATTTTCCGCATTCGCTTCGGCCTTATGATAGTTTGTTATTTATGAATCTAACTTCAATTTACCGGGAAATCAAAGAATTCGTTTATTCACTTCTAAGGAAATTGCAGCAGCACTTGACAACAATATTAATGCAAAGAATGTATCTGGAATTGACCAGATTGTTCCGGTATTATTTAAAGATTTGATACGTAAAGCAGTGGTTCTTCCCACATACTTATTTAAACGTATGTCTGCATTTAGAATACATACCAGTATGCCTCAAAACAGCACAGATTATGCTAATAAAAAAAGTCAGATAAGCCGGATGAAGAGGTGTAATATCCCATCGACCGATTTCTTTACTTCCTGCCATTTCAAAATTATTGGAAAAGCTGCTATTAAAATGACGCACAAATTTGACTTCCGTCAACATCATTCAATAATCTATCAGGACGAAATTGATTATTCAGCAATCGTTGGAGTGGAAAAAAACACTATCCTGTAATGTTCCTCGATATTTCACAAGCAATTGATAAAGTATAACACTGGTATCTCTTCTTCAAATTAAGTAACCTTTTCTACTTGATTGACAACTTTTGTCGACCGCCACGGTCGTATTTATCTGATCGGTAGTTCTGCGCAAACCGTGGACAAGCGAAATCATCAGTTTATCAGATACAGGCTGGGGTTCCGTAAGGTAGTGTCTTGGGACTTAGCTTGCACCAATTGTACACAAGTGATTCACAAACTGGTGATGAAGCTACTACAGCCACAGTTGTAAACGACACTGCAATTTTGTCTGTAAATGATAATCAGGATGAGAGTATAACTACAAGCAGCAGTCGACCATGGACTCGAAATCGGAAGATTAAGCTCAATCAAGCAAAATAAATTCATGTTAACTTTACATTATGACCAGAGTTAATGGTGGGCACAGAGTGTATCTGGTCTGTTTACCCATCCCGCAGACAGACTCGATCAGATATATTAAAATGTACCCTTAAACTTTAGAATGTCTTAGAAAGTTCGCGTGAAAATGAAAGCTGCTTCAATTAAGGTGACGACGCAACAGTTACATTGGTTGCCAGGAAAGCGATTTTCATTAGATATATCTTGAAGGCTGTGTTTATATAAGCAAATCATCGAGCTATTATGGACGTATGGAATTGACTTTTAAGAATATAAAGCCAACTCTAACAGGGATATTATACAACGTCATCAGAACATCATTCTACGTGCATAAAATGTGGTCTGCGCATGTCAGTAGTCAATGACTTCATAACAATTAGTTTGCAACAGTGCCTATGCGGAGCTGCTAAGTCACATGATAATCCAGAGGCATTTAATAGATATCGAATGTAATAACAGGACGACTTAAAAATAAATAAATTAAAAGTAAGTATATTAATTATTACATGAAATGATTATTTAGCTACGGCAGTGCTAAGATCGCATCGTGCCGTAAATAAACAATGTTCAAAAACTGAACTTACTAAAAAAGGGGAATTTGTGTTCTATATAATTTATTTAATTTATGGCAAAACCTGTCTCGTCGAATTAAAGAGTACATAATTAATAAAAAATTCGATACTTCGTAAAATTAATAATATTTGATTGTCGAAAGCGTAAAAATAATTAAAAATTTTATTCACCACGTGGGGAATTTAACAACATATTCTCATATTCAGCATTAAAAGGCTAAGCCAATAAATAAATAAATAAATAAATAAACAAATAAATAAATAAACAAATAAACAAATAAATAAACAAATAAATAAATAAATAAACAAATAAACAAATAAACAAATAAATAAACAAATAAATAAATAAATAAATAAATAAATAAATAAACAAATAAATAAACAAATAAATAAACAAAAAGGTGAAGAAAAAAATTTCTGTTGCCATTCAATATCAAATTTCCTACAGCGTTCGAAAATGAACTGCATCTAAAGCCGCGTTTTGTCCGAAATGATTATTTTTACTTCCACCGGCAGGTTGCTATGCGCAACACCCCGTTGAGAAGGTATCATTTAAGACGGAAGTAACGAATTATTAACGCGTGCGAGATAATGTTCCACCAGGAATTACTATAACTGTCTTCAAAATGATCTTAAACAACATTCTAGTGTTTACGAATCAAAATTGTCGACATTGGTAGTGGTTCGGTTCTTTGTATATCTGCTTGGAACTGATCCATTAGTAAGAAATTCGTGGCAACACGATCGGATTAGAACTACATTATGCTAATTCCATTTTCCGAATTGAAAGCTAAAGCTTTAAAGCTTTATAATACTATTATTATTGCCAGTGTGTATCTACATTCACACACACACACGCACACATATATATATATATACGGAATGTAGGACGATAGAGCGTAGAAGATGTATTTGATTGGTTGGTAGGCAGAACGGTTGGGATTTTTCTGCACTCAACATCGTTAATAGAATTAACGAAAATCAACTTGAAAATTCTCAGTACAGGAACTGCAGAGCCTAACACGGTTCCTAGGCTTCTGTAAAATTTCTGTTTCGTATTCTCTTGAGAGCTTTCCAATTTTTTTTTTCTCTTATCTTTTCTAATTAAAGCGCCAACTATTTGAAGGGAAAGAAGAAAATTTTCACTGCTTTTTTAACTTTCCTTCAAAACAACTTCCTCCAGCAAACATTTATTTCTTTTGCTTGAATTTAAACACTGTTTTCGAGGCAAGTGTCGATTCGACAAAGTACCATGCTAACATTTTTATTTATTTACTTTGTACTCGAAACATTTCACGCTTCCTTTTATAGTAAGACTTCCTAAAAAAAAAAAAACAAAAAAAAACAGTAATAATTTTTACTCAAAGTACAATGAAATTTTAGAATTTTATGAGTATTTGTACAAAACGTAATTTAATTAAGACGACGTTCGGTGGACGATGAAATGCGACCAACGGACGAAATTTTTTAGAGTCTTCTCTAAAATGTCGAAAGCAGTGTTCTCCGTTAATATAACGAATGAAATTTTACTGGCAGGTTTCCTTTATTCGTTTATTTATTTTTAATTTGTTTAGGTACGGGGGCAGGGTACAAAAATAGTTGTAATTATTATCTGCTACAATGCAGACCTTTTAGTTTTTGAAATAATATAACTCCGGAAGACTTCAAATAAAAAATACTTTCGATTATTTGATGAAGTTTGTCTCTTGACTGTTAAAATATAATCAAAAAAAAAAGAAACAACTCGGTATTAATACTCTGATCGCCGCTTTCAAGTAAGATTAGGATCCGTTCTGTCTGATCCGCATACGGTACGGACAGGAGTTCCCCAGGGATGCGTCCTCAACCCAACATTGTTTAATATCGCGATAAATGATATTGTAAATCAAGTGCAAAAACCTGTAAAATCACTCATTTTTGCAGACGATTTATGCATATTTCTTCCATGCACTGATATCAACTTAGGAGAAAGCGCTCTGCAGAGCACAATTGATAGACTGCAACAATGATCAGGCTTTTGTTTTTCAACAACAAAAACCATAGCAACCCATTTCTGTAGACGGAAAAACTGCGACCGCATAGTAAGCTTAACTGTTAATGACAACAGTATAGAATCCATAAATAAAGTTGAAATATTTAGGAATGACATTTGACAGCAAACTCACTTGGACAGCACACATTAACCCATTAAAAACTAGCTGCGGTAAAAAACTAAACCTACTGCGGAAGCTATCGCTTACAACCTACGGCGCAAGCAGACATAATCTATTAATGCTGTATCGTACCCTTGTAAGGTCCAAAATGGATTATGGTGCACCAGCTTATATTTCCGCTAACATATCGATCCTAAAATGTTTGGATAATATCCATCATACCGCTTTGAGGTTGGCAACTGGAGCTTTCCGATCCTCCCCGATACCGAGTCTACTATGTGATTCAGCGGAGTGGCCATTAGATTTGCGACGAACTTATCTAACCGTGCTGGCTTTCAGCATCATAAGGAACACGGAGCCAAACTCTCCAGATGATACCACTGAGAACCAGAACGGAACAACAATTGATCACGTTATGTTCATTCTACATCAGCTAAACATCCCCCGGGACCCGATATCTCCTATACCACCATGGTGCAACCGAGCCCAGGGCGGCGTACAGAGCTTTGAAAATGCGGAAAGCTCCGTTAAAACGATTAACAAACGTGCGTCAACTCCAAAAGTAACGGTACCGTTTACCGACTTTAAACATCAGCTTAAATGCCGATTTAACAACATCTGGAACAGCGATTGGCAAAAGTTACCAACAGGAAATAAATTACGCTCCATAAAATCGTCCACGAAACCATGGCTTTCCTCAAGCCGAGAAAGCAGAAAACAGGAGGTAACGTTATGCAGACTACGACTTGGGCACACTCGCCTTACACACTCATACCTGTTAAATAAAGAACGTGCGCCCCAGTGCCAGACATGTGATTGTCAGCTGACCGTTGAACACCTACTGATTAAATGTCCAGTTTATGAATATTATTTTCTTTTTTTTGAAAAATATGTATTTGTTAATTTTTACATAAATATCTTTCTCAAACAATATAAAATCTTTATTAAACAGAAATTATTTTTAAATTAAAAATTAAAACGTGCCGACATGTTTCGGAGTCACTTACTCCCCATATTCATGGCGTTAATAATTAAAGTTAAACATTGAAACGATATCATATTTGTCTTATTATATAATCTAATGTAATATATCGATATGTCATGAATGATATTTAATTTTGTATAGCGGGTTATTATTAATTATAAGATTATTATTAAATAAGTTATCTTTAAATTTATTAATGTAATATGTTTCGGCGCTATTGAGTATGTTATAATTATTGATATATTTTATTATTTCCAGGTCGTCTTTTATATTTAATTTTAGTCTATGTTTATTAATAATAATGTGTTCCGCAACAGATGATTTATTAATATGCCCGTGTTTAATGGCAGCAATATGTTTATTATATCGGATACGGAAAGTTCGACGCATTTGTCCTATATCGTATATTTTATTGCACGTACTACATTTAATTTTATATATGCCGGATTTGTTATATTTATCTATGTTTATGAATTTATTTGTATTAATTAATTGAACATATTGCTGCCTTTAAACACGGGCATATTAATAAATCATCTGTTGCGGAACACATTATTATTAATAAACATAGACTAAAATTAAATATAAAAGACGACCTGGAAATAATAAAATATATCAATAATTATAACATACTCAATAGCGCCGAAACATATTACATTAATAAATTTAAAGATAACTTATTTAATAATAATCTTATAATTAATTAATAATAACCCGCTATACAAAATTAAATATCATTCATGACATATCGATATATTAAATTAGATTATAGGAAGACAAATATGTTATCGTTTCAATTTTTAACTTTAATTATTAACGCCATTAATATGGGGAGTAAGGGACTCCGAAACATGTCGGCACGTTTTAATTTTTAATTTAAATATAATTTCTATTTAGTAAAAATTTTATATTGTTTAATAAAGTGTTAATACAGAAATGGAAGAAAATAATTTTAACATAAATATCTTTCGTCAAGCTAAAATGCTTGCCGACGAATTATCCTATACTTAAACACTTAACCATCTTTAATTTATTTTCCGGAATTGTAAAGGCTCTCATTGTGCTTATAATCGTACGTGCCCGGAATGGGTGAAACAAAAGGAAATTAAGCGCATTATGGCATTCGAAAACATCTCTTTCCATGAGGCATCTAATTTTAAAAATAGTAATTTAGTCTCCCAGGCTTTCTCATATGCCGACCGTGCTTCGTTGCCTGCTTCCTGTCCTAATGTATCTTCTAAGTCCTCTCATACAGTTCCTAAATCTATTCCGCGGCCTAAATCCCCAACTTTTCATAAACGTCCTAATTTTAAATCTTATACTAAACCTTCCCCACAGTTTCCTGCCCTTAATTCTAACCGCTTTCCGTCGCCCTCTAATGGTTGGGCTTTTAGTAGTTCTTCTTCTACTAGTAATTCCACCTCCATTAGTAGTAATTCCTTAGTTCATGACGCTTCCAGTTCTACTTCCGCTTCTACTTCCAAAGTTCCTTCAACTACTGTTCTTCCTACAGCAAATTTTATAGCTGAAGCGATTTTAGATCTTCTTGCGTCCAATAACATTGATTCTTCTCCTTCCCTTGTTGACTCCCTACCTCTCTTTTTATCTAACTACATTCACCTTAATTAGTCTTTCTTCTCACTTTCGTTATACAGTGAAAGTGAATGCAACCGGGGCTAGCCTTTTCTTTCCCATTTCGTTTTTTCTCTGCTTTTTCTGTCTTTATTTCTTTCCATTTTCTGTTTTCTCCCTATTCTCTTTTTATGATCACTATTATTATTACTATCAATATTTCCTTTCATATTAATTTCCTCCTTTTCCAGATTTTAAGACTCCTGAATGAATGTATTGCCCAGAGGCGGACAAGCAGCAGTTGCTTTTTTCACATTTCAATGTACTGACGCTGCTGTGACTAAAATCACTGCCGGGCTCAGATATATTGGTTTCATTCGTATCATGATGCATTGTACTCTTGTCTTTTGCCGGATTTTAAGATTCTTGGGCGCAATGCCCAGAGGCAGACATGTAGTAATTTATTTTTTCACATTTCAATGTACTGACGCTGCTGTGACTAAAATCACTGCCGGGCTCAGAGATATTGGTTTTATTTGTGTCGTTCTGTATTGTACTCTTGTCTTAATATTTTTGAGACCGCAGCACTTTGACACTGTTTTACGCTATTGTAATTTACATTATATTCTCGAAAAGTTGAGACAATTATCGAGAATCATAGAAACTACAAATTTCGCTCTTTTATGCAACTTAGCTTCAATGGGCTCTGAATCATATTGTCCGTTGCCTCTAAAATCCTGTTCCTTACTTTTCATTTTTTCTTTTATTTATTCCAGTCTAGCATCCATCGCCGTCCTTTTTTCATCAACAGTCTATTTTTGTTTAATTGTTTTTATTTGTTCCTTCCCTTTTCTTATTAACTTTCCTCTCATCTTGCTGGCCCCAATTTTCCTCCATCCATTAAAGTTTCTTTCCTTCTGTTTTTTTTTTTTTTTATATTGTAATTATTTTTTTTCTACTCTTCCTTGCTGTTTTTCTTCTGGCACTCTCTTCGTCTCTCTTACTTTTCCTCCCCCTCTATCTTTTTGTTTTTTCTTTATTTCTTTTTCCTTTCCCTACTCAAGTCTTTTCCTTTTATAATTTACTATGCCGAGTACTTTTAATATTTTACAGTGGAACTGTCGCAGCCTTAGAGCCAACAAAAATTCATTAGAGGGTCTGTTAGACATTCATAGTATTAACGTTGCTCTCATTTCGGAAACGTGGCTACGGTCGGATATGAATATTAATTTTCGTGGGTATAAGATAATCAGATGCGACCGTGACGATGGTTATGGCGGATCTGCTATTCTTATTAGAAACGGCATTCTATTTAAATTTCATGATGTTTCCTTTAATTCCCCTTCTAGTCCTAATCAGCCTAATATTGTACACATTTCCATTCCTTCCAATGCAGCTCGTCCGCTTAATATTATTTCTATTTATGTTCCCCCTAGTTGCGACCTTCGTCACTTCCCTCTCGTTTCTTTCCTCAGGTCTATCCCGCATCCGTTCATCATTGGGGGTGACTGGAATGCTCGGTCGCCCTCATGGGGCTGCTCAAACCATAACAACAACGGTACTGTTCTTGAAAATCTTGTTCTTTCTAATGATTTAGTCCTTCTTAATGATCTCTCTTCTACCTATTACAAGAGCGCATCGAGTTATAGTACTCTCGATTTAACTTTCTCATCTCCTTCTATTGGTTTTGATTACAATTGGTCAACTCTCATGGCGTCCTATGGTAGTGATCATATTCCTATTCTAATTACTCCCCAGAATCATCCTTCTTCTCCTTGCTTTAAACCTCTCAATTACCTTCGATGGAACCTATCGAAAACTAATTGGGCTCTGTTCCACTCCTTAGTTGATTCTACGCTTCCTAAACTTCTAGATGGCTCTAATCCTGTACTCCATTACCATCTATTCCTAAATTCGATTACAAATGCTCTATCGCTGTCTTCTCCTTCCAGTAAACCGTCATCGTCAGGCCATCGTGGATCAGCATCGTCCCTCTGGTGGAACGAAGAATGCAATGCCGCTTTCGATCATAGTCGCGCTACATTTAGAATTTTCCGATCGAATGCTACACGCGAAAACTTTCTTGCCCACAAAAGGGCCAATGCAAGGGCTAGGTTTATTCTAAAATCGTCTAAGAAATCCTCTTGGAAAAATTTCTGTTCATCTTTTTCGAGAACTACTCCTCTCAATCATATCTGGAAAATGGCCAGAGCTTTCAAATTCCCTTCTTCTGAACGTCCTTCTATCCATACTATTTCCTCCGACAGTTTGTCTTCTTTTCTTGATGCTGTTGCTCCTGCTTATGTTCCTAACGTTGATGAATCCTGCCCGTTTCCTGTTACGGAAAACCCTAATTCTCATTCTCTTTCTTCTGCGTTTAATATTAATGAATTAAAATCCATTCTCAAAACATCTTCCAGCCCCACTCCAGGTCGTGATGGTATTCCCTTCTTTGTCCTAAAAAAGTTATCCGATCTTGCTCTCCGAACACTTCTTTGTATATTCAACTCCTTTTTGTCCAGAGGAGTAACACCTCCTGCCTGGAACACCTTTATTATCATTCCTATCCCTAAGAAAAACTCCTCTCTTCGTCCGATCTCCCTAGCATCGTGTCTCAGAAAATTGTTTGAGGGCATGCTTAACAAGCGCCTGGTCTGGTGGCTCGAACACAATAATGTTTTTCCTTCTAATATGTTTGGTTTCCGTCCAGGCTTAGGTCCTGCTGACTGCGTCAGTCTGTTTGTTTCCTATATCTATAAATCTTTCATCGATAAAAAACAGTACACTCTAGCTACTTTTATCGATGTTTCCAGTGCTTTTGATAATGTCCATCTCCCTACTTTTCGAGATAGAATGATAGCAATTAACATCCCGACGCATTTTTGTTCCCTCATTGTTAACTTGATGTTAAATCGTACTATTCTCCTGTCTTCTTCTTCGTTCGAGGTTACAAGAGTTGTTTCACGTGGTCTTTCACAAGGATCCTGCCTTAGTCCTACTCTTTTTAATATCTATACTATTTCTGTTGGTTCTCTTTCTATGAACTCCTCTTCCTTATTTTTTGCCGATGATATTCTTCTCTTTTCCTCATCCCGTGATATTGTAGATGCTAACGAAAGTGTTAATTCGTCTCTAGCTACTTTGGAACAATCTGTTTCCTCTTTAAACCTTTCTAATTCCCCTTTAAAATCCTCTTGTATTGTCTTTTCTCTTCGTCCTTTTAATCCCGCTTTAGTCTCTGTATCCTTAAACTCTAATCTTATCCCTCGTAGGGAATGCTTCTGATATCTCGGTGTATTTCTCAACAGTCGTCTGTCCTTTTATGAACATATTAATTTCCTTTCCTCTTCTGCCCTTAAAAGACTAAACTTACTGAAAGCTCTTTCTCCAACAAAATGGGGAGGCGATCCTTTTCTCCTTATTTCCTTGTACAATTCGATTATCCGTTCCAAATTCGACTACTGTTCCTTTATCTATGGCTCTGCCTCAAAATCACTTCTTTCCAAGCTGGATATAAATCAAAATTCTTGTATTCGTCTTTGCCTTGGTGTTCTTAGATCTTCTCGAGTACCAGCAGTTCTCGCTGAGTCTAACTCGCCTCCCCTTTTCATTCGCAGATCCTATTTAGGTTATCGTTTCTTGTGTAAACGCTTACCGTTATCGTTTCTTGTGTAAACGCTTACCGTTATCATCCTCCAAACTTATTCCTTCATATCTTTCTATTCTGCAAAACTAGCGTTTTACTCCCAAGAAAATTCCTATTCTAGCCCACATTGCTTTGCGGCTAAATTCCTTTTTATCCTGCACAATTTCTTATAACAATCTCCCTTACTTTTCTTTCAATTTTGCAGATCTCTCCAATCCTCCCAATGTATTCTACTTTCCTTTTTCCTCCAAATCCTTTTCCTATCCAACAGTTATACAGGAATTCCATAGTTATATCGAATCCCGTTTTCCTTCCCATATTGCTATTTTTACGGATGGTTCGAAGGGGCCTAAGGGAGTCGGAGCTTCTTTCATCATTCCGAGCATTAATTTCTCTGAATCTTTTCGTCTCCCTTCTTTTTGTACTATCTTTACGGCCGAGTTAATGGCCATTTTACGCGCCATAATCCATATTTCCTCACATCGTTCTTCTTCTAAATTTTTAATTGTCTCCGACTCCATGTGTGCTCTTAAAGCTATTTCCTCTCATTTCCCCTCTCACTCCTCTGACCTTTTCATCCTCCGTATTCGCTCTCTCATTCACACTCTCTTCACACTTCACGCTATCCGCATTGAAATGCTCTGGGTCCCCAGTCATATGGGGATAGAGGGTAACGAAATGGCAGATTCCTTGGCTCAGATTGCTGTATCCTCCCGCTTTTTTTTCTCTAAAATTCCCGTTTCGAATTTACTCCCATTGTGCAAAAAGTTTCATGTTAGATTTTAGTCGGATTTTTACGTTTCCTCCTTTTCTAATCATCCTTCCTTTTATTTTTCCATCCAACCTAATCTTCCCACGCGGCCTTGGTTTTACGATTTTCCTTCGCTTCACCGCTCCGTTATTGTCCCTATTATCCGTTTACGTCTGAATCATACTCTTCTTCCTTCCTCACGTTTTCGTTTTCATCTCGCTCTTTCCCCTTATTGCTCTTTTCATCCTGACGACGAAGCCGTCTGTGATCCTGACCATATCCTCTTTGAATGTCCATCCCTCGTGAACGAACGTACCTCTTTGTATTCCAATCTGCTGTCACTCAAACTCCCTCTACTCCTTATTGTGCCTCGTATATCTTATCGTTTCCGTCGATCTCAGTTGTTCCTATCCTCAGTTCCTTTATCTTATCAATAGCTGACCGAATCTACATTTAACTGATCCTTCTCCTTCCTTTCGTTTCTGGGCGAAGATCCTTTGTTTATATGCCCAAAGGAGGGTTTAAAAAAAAAAAAAAAAAATATATATAACATGTATATAACTTAGTGTAATATTTACTAATTAGTACATCTTAATCTATCTTTTTACTTATCGAGGATACTTACTAATCTATTTTCTATTCTTTTATACACGATGTTTTTTTTCTTTTTTGTTTTTTTGTTGCGTCTTGTCATTTTATTTTATGTTTATTATTTTTTTTTACATTTCCTTCTTCCCGAAGTCATTACTTTATATTTCTCCTATTTTTTTCCTTCTCTATTATTTCCTTGGCTATTTTTTATTCTAAATGTTTATAGAATTACCGGCTTGGGAAATTTTAATATACCGTGATTATGACGCTGTGTTCCGAAAGCATGCCGGTAATTTTATAAAATCCGGTGTTTCATAGCGAAACGTAACTTAAAACACTCATGTATGCACTTTAATTTTATACAAATAAGTTACGAACGCGAAAACGTACAAAATGAATTAAAAAACGCCAACAAGTTTCAGCTTATTATCGTGACTATGAACGAAGTAAGTCAAAGCTAATCGGAATTTTTTAAATATGATTTTTTCATTTTCATTTTTATTTTTATCTTTATTTCTTTTGCGCGCACTCGCGATTTATTTTCATTAAATTTTATCAAAAATTAATGTAAATTTCTCAGACTTGTAGGTGTTTTATTTACTTTATTGCGTTAAATTTCTCGATGTTGCGCTGCGAGTTAATAGTTTGCTCTTTGTTTTGAAGATGTATAACGGTTATTTTTCAGTGAAGCCGAACAATATTACGTAAGTATTCATTTAGATATGCAGTAAGTATAGGAGTATTTTTGGAACCGGCAAAGAGAGATTTTATGGTCTGATGTGTTTTCGTTGTTTCAAAATTTCATTCAAAAATCAGTTCGGTTTAAAATGCGCTATGGGGTCATGCAGAAGACCAATCGAATCGCCGGAATACTTTAGGGCATTTTGAGCCGCTCCCATTATTTTTTTTTTTGGTATTTATACAGTTTCCCAATTTGAGAAATGCTTAGTGCGCACTATTCGACGGTAATTCATATGAATGTTCCCCGCATATGCGCAGAAAATTACTGAATGCAGCTTGCAAGAGACCATTATGCGATTTAACTGAATTATCAAATCGAACTGAAGCCGGCTAATTGCCTGAAAATCAACTTCAAGAATTCAGTAACAGACTGAACACAGATGAGGAATATTTAGACCCGATTACAAACTGACCTTTTCTAAACATCCGAATTATGCTGCTGCGAGTCCAAATAGAGCCTATTCATCAAGTTTATATTTAATCGGAATATCTCTCAATCGAAATAGTAAGCTTTTACCGCACGAAATGTGTTAATACGCCCCGTTGAAACTCATGTGTATGTGTGTGCTAAGTCTGGTGCTCGGTTTCGAATATTTTCCACACGAAAAGTTACCGTTAATGCAAAACCGATGCTCGTACTGCATACTAAAAGCGTCGTGGCATACGTTGGATTATCCGCAAATGTTCCGTTCGGTATACTTAAAATGTTTTTTTTCTTTTTTTTCTACGCGATCAATACGATAATACGCTTGAAACTGTAAAGAGAAGTATGAATTCACGCAACTACAGCGACCGCACGTAAAATGTATGCGTCCGCGATTAAACATAACTTTTTATAGCTTAAAGTATAGACACATGTGTTACACGATACAGAAATGTGTCTCCTAAGTTGGGTTTCTTGCTAGATTTAAATGAATTATTATTCATTTTTTGTCAGTTACGAACTTGTTTGCAGAATGTTTATTTCAGTCCGTTAATAATATGAAAGTGTTTACAATCGTTTGTACTCCGCGCAGTTGCAAAAAAACAATTAGATTTTTTTTCGATTCTCTCTATTAACTATATCACAGATAACAGAAACAGCTAGTAGATAATATGAGCTAAAATTATACGTATAAAAAAATATATACATACATACATATATATATATATATATATATATATATATATATATATATATATATGTGTGTGTGTGTGTGTGTGTGTGTGTGTGTGTGTGTGTGTGTGTGTGTGTGTGTGTGTGTGTGTGTGTGTGTGTAAACGTGTAAGTGGGTGAAATGATTTTAACACTTTTGATGAAATTTACAAATTAGGGTCTTTTTTTTTTTTTTTTAGATAAATCAAATGATCATCAAGTATGTTCGAGGTTAAAAAGCGAGCAATTTCAAAAAGGAGGTTGATCGTTTTAGTAATTATCGTATTTTTACGCTTTATTAAAAAGTAAGGAAAAGTTATTTAACACGATAGAAAAAAGAAAAAAAAAAAAGCGAATTTATTTACGTGTTAACCGAAAATAGACACATAATAGGGGTTTGCTTCACGATGAAATATATTTATTTACAATTTACACAATTCAAATAATACGGCACTTCGCCATTGAATTATTAAAATTCTGTAATAATAAATTTTTGTGTGCGACATAAAAACAAATAATACGAAGTATAGAAAAAATGAAGTTTTCGCGAATGTATTACAGCCGCAAGTGTTCGACAGCCTGTGAAACTTGTTAATCCATTGATGATTTGCAAGTTCAAGATTCGAGTAAAGCTTAGTTAACATGTATGTTATATTAAATGAGGAATTCTTTTATATACTATTATACGCTTGTTATTAAACATCTCTAATTTATCATGATAAAAAAAAATTCACGAATTAATAGAAGGTTTTAAGGTGGTCTAGAAATCGATTGTTCCGGAAAATGGCGGCCAACAATGTTCGTGCCAGTGACCTCAAATTCGGATTTCGGCTTTAATGAAAATTTAACAATTCACTTATTTACCGGTTTAAGTAGAAAATTAAACTTTTGCGAGGAAATTTAATTTGTTCGCGATATTTAAATATTACGCAAACTAAAATACACTTTCAATATTGAAAAAAATAACGTAATGCAATTTTAACTTTCGCATTACGTGCGTTTTGATTGTTTTAATTTATTTGTGGTGAACTCCTCGTGAGAGACTCTCTTTATGCAAGTTCGGTGTAAATCCGAGTCAAGCTCGGTCAGTATGTTCCACGCATTTTAATGCATAATTTCAGATAATTAACAAATAGATGCGAGCTAGTATACAAAATAGAATTACGAATCAAAAATATACCCGATGAAGTTTTTTTTAATCATCAGATCTAAATAGAAAAATAAAACGAAAAAAAAAAAAAACAACAAATTTCGCCATTTTCATGTTACATTATGAGCCGGGGACATTTCGTCTTACATTCCGATAAAAACACGTTCAGACCGGGTGTCATTCGCATCACTCGCTTCTGTGTCTTCGCTTTGAAAATACCTCTTAGTGTCGACAAGGAACTCCCCCATAAATTATTTTTTTACCTCACGTTTAGCAGGGTAAAAACCAGAAGAAATTTTTTTTTGTTTTTTTTTTTTTTTTTGAGGAGGAGGGGGATTATATAATTACGTAAAATATTCTACGATAGGCAGTAGATTTGAGAAATAACCCTTGTTTCATAAAGACAATCAAATAACGACCACCTTTATAGAAATTCATAAAAATGTGTTTTAAAAATACATCATTATTACAATTTTTCATTTAAATTTTGTCTTATATTTAGGGGTGAAAAATAAAACGAAATTATAAAATTATACCTTAAATATGATAGTTTAGAAATAGGAAGATAGTATTTTTATTAGACGCTTTACTTCTTTTTTTATTTTTGTTAGTAATCCGATCCGAATTCTTTGTTCCCACGATGAAGTAAAAAAAAAATATATATGTATATATATATTTCTCATTGAACTATTTTTAATTAAAATTAAAAAGTAAAAAATAAATAAAAATGTCGAAAGATCGATGATAATTACATTTAAAATAGAATAGAAAAGGAACATTAATAGTTTCACTAGAAAATAGTATTAAACATTAGTTATAATTAAATCCTAATAAAGTATTTGTTAATTAATAAAATATAGTAATTTATTACAAATAGAAATGTAACAAAACAAATTTAAGAATAAAATGAAGGCTTACTTAGAAACGTTTTCGGATCTTAATCATTAGCTAACACAACTCATTATGTGTGATTATTCTAACAATTATGATATATCGACTTTAAATTGTTGATTTATACTATATAAAGCATTTTATTTCTTATTTGACCATTGTGTGCTTTAGGAGTTTGTTTCTGATCATACATAGAGTGTGAGTTGTGTTATTAGCCGATGATGCCTGAAAAAGTTTTCTAAGTAAGCCTTCATTTTATTCTTAAATTTGTTTGTTACGTTTTGATAGTTGTTATAAATTATATAATTAAATCCGTAAGTAAAATTCATACAAATTTTTTATAGCATAAGTTAAGTTTCTCGGTTATAACAAATTTTTTCATAATTACTTCTTCGGGAGAAAATGTCCCCTACCCGCCTCCCAAAGTGGATCCATCGCCGCGTTTAGCAATATTCTGTTTAAAAATTTGAAATCTTTTGACCGTTCCGTGTATGCGAATGAAGCGAGCTACGAGTAAGTCGATTAAAAATGTCAAAAACGGTCGATTATTTACATACTTTTATTACAAAAATTTTTGTTCCCAAAAAGAATGTGGTATAAAATTATTCGGAAAACGCTGTATTTCTATTTAAAATTCCGTTTCATAATTATCGCAGTTTCGTTCGTAATGTAAGTCGAGCAGTACGGAAAGAAAGAATCCCTCGTTCCCTTAGCAGTCGTCGATCCCTTCTAAACGCGTTTATTCCATTATTGTTTTATTGTGTTTTTTTATATTTTATTTCGGCGAAAAAATATCTCAACTACCCTCCGACGAACACGACCGCATCATTAGCACAACAATGTGGCAGTAGAGTTATAAAAAGCATCGTTTAACCATCCGCTATCGGTTAGAAGTTTGGCGCTTTTTGAAGCTGACGGCTAAAGACAAATTTATCTAAAGAGAAGCAAGTCTTGACATGAATTTGCAAGCAACATGAGAATTATGATGAATGAGACTGCGAAATATCCGTTCGCTTCCGGTCAATTTTCTTGTAGATAATAAGAAGATGGCTGTCGCGTCGCGGTCAAATTTTGGCACCTCCTCAGGTATTCAAAACTTGTTTGGTGCGGCTACTGAAGAAGTAACTTCAATTTAGAAGCAACATAAATTTTCCATTAACCGGGGAACAGTAGATGGGTTTTTTGATCTCATAGCGCCGTGACGGTTTTGCTGGTAGAAAATTCTTGTGCTATCCGTTACAAACATAAAACACCGTTTCGCATTCTATCTCTCTCTCTCTCTCTCTCTTGGTCCTATTTATGTTTACAGCTGGGCGGCTTAATCGAAGGCTATATTTCTACTTCAGAAACATTCGTTTGTCCATTTAAGGCAGAACTGTGGTCGTTTTCCTTATTTAGGAAAATAAAAAACGATGTTAAAGTTTCCCACTGCCGGCCTTTCGTTTGTTTATTTATTTTTTCCAACGCGGTTTTTAGTTCCGATGTAATTAAAAACTCAATTAATCTGAACGAACGGTGCGAGTTCGTCATTATTCCGCAATTTCGCTTTCTCGTGTGACGTATTTAGCGAAATAATTACCGCGTCCTGCTGGCGTATTTTTGAAATATGGACGGTATTTGGCCATCGGTGGTAATTTTTCAGGAAAATTTTACCGACCTTATTTGCGGTAATGTTGGACCGTTTTATGAAATCCACACTTAATAGTACCTAGTTTACTGCGTACAGTAGTGTGTTGATGCGAAACATTCCGGAAATAATGAAATAAGATAATTCGAGAAACCGTTTCTCCCAGGTGAATTATAGCGCAAAAAACGTCTACATACATTACTCGTACGCGGAAAGAATTTTTTAAACGAGGTTTCATTCTTTTCTATACAGGTATATCTTTTTTTTTTTTTGCTCTATATTTCGCTTATTAATTACCTCTACAAGTGGTATATTCGAAACGTCAAAGTTTTTTCGAATACCACGAACGCAAATTTCACTGAGAAAGCTGTGTTCATTCGCCAATTGCACTCTCCGATACGTTGTCATTAAAATTACTTTTATCCGAAAAAATAAATAAGTGAAATAAAATAGAAATGGTCTCTTTGTACGTAATGAGAGCAAACATTTTCTACTGAAGTGAAATAACTAAAATATATATAATTGCATACTTTTATTTGTAATTATCATTCGCTTTTTTATTTCAACTAATTAACAAAGGGCACAAACATTGAATGTACACTATTCAAAACTTGCCAGCATGTGTATGCATATTTTGTCGAGGACATTTCGAATTAGCATAATTAAATTGACGGGATAAACATTGTGACATAATTAGGCGTTAAAATCTGAAAAATTAAAAATGCCGTTGAAAAACTACTAAATTAATAATAAAGAAAAAAGAGTGAATAAAATTTAAAAAAAAATATTATTTCGATTACGCTTAAATTCTTTTTTTACTCGGCTGCATGTTGTAAAGAGAAATATGGGGTAACTAACTTTTGACGTTACGGTAATTTTTTGGTCGGTAGAAGAATTTTTTGCGGAACGAATCTTAAACTTTAAAAAGACCATGCAAACAACTCTGTAAAGGAAAATGATTTTCGACACAGCGCTGAAATAGAACAGTATAAAATTGAGTTATAGTGATATTTTTGAAGTATAAGAAAAAATTTACAAAGGTCATAATTTTTAAGTTATGTACGGCTGATATATATATATATATATATAATTTTTTTTTTTTTTGCTTAATTTTAAAAGTTCAATATAATCGTATTCGGTAGAAAAATATAATGAAGTTAATCTGTTATTTGAAATAGAAAATTTAAAAAAGATAAATTCGATATATAAATTTTTATTTTAATAAGTTTTAGATCTCACAGAGCAAGTATGCCTGTTGAGTGGCAATTTTATTATCGTTTCTTCAAAATAACACAGAATTAGAATTTTTATTTTTGATTTATTATATAAATCATTATAGTAGTAAAACTAAATTTATATCTGTCTAATGAATTATATTCAAAGTCGAATGCGTAATCATCTTTGAGAAGATTTTCTAATCCTGCTTCATTTTATTTAGCCATAATCCCATTCTTGCTATTTTCCCTTGGTTCCAGATTTCTCCAACATGAGGCGGTCAACTATCTCATCTACAATTAGACTTCGGCTAAATCACAGCGTGCTTCCTAATGCGCTCTTCCGTTTCTCCATTATCCAGTCACCTATTTGCCATCCATCGGAAGCAAACTTCATTTGTGATGCTAATCATGTTTTGATTGAATGTCCTTTCATTTCTTCCGAACACGCGATATTGTATTCTGTTCGTTTACGTCTTATCCTACTGCTTACAGCGCTCACAGTATCCTTTCTTTTTCTTCTCCCTCGGTTATTCCTCTTTGTTAGCTTCATTCGTATGCTCCATTTCTAATATTTTTCCTATATAATCATTAATGCTGTCACACCTTTGGATTGGGTAAAAGTCCTTAGCCGACATGTCCAAAAAAAAAAAAAAAATAAGAGCAAGCCAAGTAATGAAAGGAGGAAAAAATTAATTTTTTTTCTTTCTTTG
This sequence comes from Icerya purchasi, assembly GCA_039619475.1. Taxonomy (NCBI): domain Eukaryota; kingdom Metazoa; phylum Arthropoda; class Insecta; order Hemiptera; family Monophlebidae; genus Icerya; species Icerya purchasi. The sequence continues at coordinate 288,855,972 of CM077115.1, read as the reverse complement.
GGCGCGTGAACACAGGACATTTACTCAAGACAAAGGAGTAACAAATAATGAAACGTAGGGACTTAAAAGTTATATTAGGAAGCGATTAGAAACAGAAGAAATGAAAGTAGCCTATACAGGAACAACATAAGGAGAAGGAAGAGCAAGAATGTAGTGGGCACAGTAAGGGTTCGGGAGGCCAAAGCCAAGGTCAAGCAAATTAGAATAAAAGACTGCGTGTTCTGAGGAGATAGATGAGCATTCGAATAGGAGGTGATTTGCATTCGAATAGGAGGTGATTTGCATCACAGGTCAAATTTAGGATAGAAGGATGGAAGGGACACAAGGGAGACTGAACAATATTAAAACGAAAGAGGGAAGCAGGAAGCAGACTGTGATTAAAGCGGAGGCGAATTATGAAAGAAATAACAGAACGGCTGATGCAGGGAAAATTATTAAACCAGGAAGAAGTGGGTGTAGAGGGTTGTATAGCAAGGTAAAGTTAGGATTGGAGAAAAGAGACGGATTAAGATCAGTCCAAAAGTCAAATAAATACAAATGGAAAGATTCGGGACGTTGCTTAGTAATCTTTGCACCCATTCATCAGCCATTTCCTTATTTCCTTTTTCTACACACCATTTTTTTTTTTTTCTTTTAATGTATCATCGGGAATTATACTTATTAATTTAATAAAACTGAATATCACGTGTGTTATCAATTCCTAGATTTGTCCCTGGAGGATTAATATGTATTATTTTGGTTTCTTGTTATTTGATGCTTTTGTCTGGATGGTAATTTCATATTATCGATACAGAATTCTAGTTCTCTTTAATAATAATAGCGCATCTTGAAGACATTTCAGTGTTTCCCCTTCACCACGTTGATATAGAGTTGCTTCCAGTCGGGTCAGTTTTAAACACCTTTTCTGTCTTTTGCCTATAGTCCATATACAATTCTAGATATTATTATTGCATTATAATAATTAAAACTCAAGTTTCTTCTTCTTTTTCGACTCCATTTTTTCCTAACGTTTTTCCACATGTTGTTTTCTAATTCTTCTTCTAATGATTACATTTTGTTTTTAAAAACCTTCCTGATTTTGTTCATTCGTTTTTTTCCTTAATATTTTGTGTTTTATCTTTTTAGTCAGGTTCGTTAGGCAGTGGTGTATTCATGTAGGAGCTGATATTTCGTTGCCACACATTGAAAATACAAAAAAGTTCCTCTTGTTTTGCGTTAGTATGATGCCCCACCAAAAAAAAAAGAAACTCTATTCTTTTCTTTGTTTTATTTTCGTTAACTTGCTATTTGCCTATTGTAATTCCTGTCGCAAAGTGAAATTCATTTTCATTTTCGTTCTATTTGCCTAGCTTCTTATTTAAATTGTTTGACAATTGAATACAAGAAACCTTTTTTTTTCTGATAACATGTCACCTCGATCGTTATAATTATGTTTCTTTCAAGCAAACATCTCTACAAATCGTCTGTAAATAAACATTTTTTATCATGGCTTCCAATATATGCGTCTTCTTGCTAAAAAAGACAAAATACTTATTATAAATATGGCATTCCATTAGAGACACAAGTACAGTTTTGTATATGGACTCAACAGCCAGAGGTCTGCTCTGCATTTTAATGAAAACTGTGCAAATTAAAACTGTGTTTCATGTTTGACCGAAAAGGTATGCGTACTTTCCTGCCGGCAAGTTTATGGAGGTAATGGTGTACAGACCCGTCGCTGTTTATTAATGACGAGGTTGAGTTAGAACGGTACCGACTTCATGTTAGTAGCAAAAAGCTGTAGGCAAGTATCTGACGCCTGGAATAAAAACCGATACAGGTTTCACAACGATTTAACAGTTTTAAACGGTCGTTCCTGGTCGAGCGTGTGAATTTGGCTGCTAAGGCAGCAACATACAGCCCAATTCCCGAATCCTCTCCCTCAGCTCTGGAGCCACCCTTTTTTCAGCAACACCAATATTTTTATCCCGCAGAGAGTTTGCAGCATTGACTAGACTCCGCATAGGGCACACAGCAATATCCCGCAAACTATATGCTGGAAGGAACATCTCCTTCTTCTGCCTGTTCCATAGGCAATTTCCCCATTTAACCAACTGCTGAACATATTCTGAAACATTGCCTGCCTGCAGGAATCTCAAAATTACCGTCGGTTGCGTTGTCAAACGAACCAAAACAGGTCCAGGATATGCTACACTATATTAGAGCGGCTAGCCTGCATTTAGTTTAAATAGATGTAATATGTTATAATCAGGTATAACGGCTAACAAGACATGAGAGCTTTCCTTTCCTTTAAAGTATCCTTTATATTTTTTCGTCTACACATTTATTTCCCTTCGGACTGCTAATTTCACGAGTTCTAGTACCGATCCGCTATCTCTCCATAGCAGTTCTGGTCGTCTCCGTCTTCCCCGAATAACTTTCTTAGTGTCCTCAGTTTCCTTTTGTCCTACATTCTTCCTTCTTGATGGGTAATTGTCGGTAGCTGACAAGCCCAATAAAAAAGTAAAAAAAAAAAGAAAACCTGTTAAAATACTTTTAATCTTGCACTGATCCATGTAATAATCTCGGCAATTAGACACAGCGCATTAAATATATATATATATATATATATATATATATGTATATAAAAATAAAAATAAAGTTTTACACTAGATCTGATGAAGTCTCTAGCAAAATTGTTGAGTAACTTATCCGCAAAAGTCTGTGGACAAATCGGCCATGGTGTTTTAATTCGCACGGGAGGCAAGTCTGCGGTTTTATACAGATATCCGTTACAGATCAAGTCTGACGTCACGCATCACATTTAGCGCTGAGTCATTTGCTGCATTCATTTTCTGAAACCCGTGCGCAAGTTCGCGCACAAAACCCCGTACGTGTGTTTCATCGTTCTTGTTACCGGTGTTGTTTTTCAGAATCTCTCCATTACATACACTAGCTCGAGGAAAATCATCCAGAGTCTTCTTCGCCACTTTTGCCTCAGTCCTACTTTCTTTAACATTTGCCCACCAGATATCGTTCCCCTTTCCCTGAAATTCCTTTTATTACATCTTTGTAGACATTCAGTTATACACTCTTCTGTTCGCAATACCTAAACAAACCTTCGCCTTGTAGGTTTCTCTTTAGAATAGTGAAAAAACTTTACTTCTACTGACTTCTAAAGAATCCACAGAAACAGAAACAAGCTTTGGCGAAAACGCAAAATGAAATTTTACCGAGTGTACAAAGGCAGAACGCGAAAAGGGGAAAGAATCTATTTCCCGTTTACACACATTATCGGACAAGGAGTCATTTTTATCTTCTGGCCGACTGAAACAAACCAAATCGACCGTTTCACTCTATCGTTAATTTCAAATACGCATCAGTTCCGGTTAACGATTTCCACCTTTTTCTATTTCTAAATAGGATTCTCTTGCGAATGCATTTCAATTTGTAGACTAACTAATGTACCTTTTTTTTCTTTCCTTTCACATTAGTTATCATCCAGCTTCGTAGAACTGCCCCGCCCTCATTATGATTTTTAATGTTTGCAACATCGCCGAAGAGATATTTTTTAAATTATCATTACTAAATTCTAGTGTAAATGATTTTATAAGTGTCTATGTACACGTGTTATCAACATGAAATAAATAATCTTTTTTAAATCATCCCGAGAGCCAGGAGACGTAACTGAAAAAGCCAAGCACCTTTTCAACGCCGAACAACCAACGTTTATGATGGGATTTGAAGAATTCAAAACATTTATCCAGGCAGTAGCGACGAACCCAAAGTACATCTCCTATGCAACTGATTATACAAGGAGTTATGACGAGCTAGTATACATGCTGGCAGCAGTTAAACCATATCTTATCGGCAGAAGCATTAAAAGTCGCTGCTCCCGAATTATAAGGAAATTATCGGAACAAACGATCACAACGTCTGAAGACGAACGACATCATAGCGACGGCAACGTATCTAACACAAATTAATAAACTTCCCTTGTCCATAAAGTATTAAAATTATTATTTGACTCATTCTCAAAATAAATAAATTAATTAATAATGGCTACTAGAGAAAGTATTATGCAATGGAACTGCAGAGGCCTTTTCAAGCATATAGAAGAACTCAAATTACTGAGTAGTGATTGGACGCCGGGCATCATCTGTCTTCAAGAAACGCATTTGAAACCAACCCAGTCTTTCTCGCTTAAAAATTTTATAGTCTACCGATCAGATTACTCTCAAGGAATATCAGCGTGTGGAGGTGTCGCCACACTAGTGCATAAGTCTTTCCCATCCCAACTCCTTAGTATTACCACAGAGCTACAAGCAGTAACAGTTACAGTAAAGCTGCCATCCCTTTCTTTCCGTTCTATAACAATATGTAACTGTTATTTTCCTCCTTCAGTAAATATTTCTGAAGCTCAGATTGAGAGGTTGCTTCGTCAGTTGCCCACTCCCGTGACTTGGATAGGTGATTTTAACGCTCATTCCCCTCAATGGGGTGCTGCCTATACCAATACGCGGGGAAAAGTAATTTCTGACTGCGTACTAGGTAGCGATTTAATATTGCTGAGACCTCCGTCCCATACACACTTCAATGCAACTCACAACACGTTTTCAACAATAGACCTTGCATTCATTTCAACGGTGCTGATCCCTTACGTAAACATCATGGTGCATCAGGATTTATGCTCCAGTGACCATTACCCCATTTTTATTCATTTTCCTACTCTATCACCCACGCGACGCCCTATCCATGTGCAACCACGATTTGCGTTCCAGAAGGCGGACTGGAGCACTTATCGAGATAAAACTATAATACCCTGTCGCCCTGCACTAAGTATAGAAGAAAACTTGTCCATCTTCACTCATGCGATCAATAATGCAGCCCGAGCAACGATTCCGTCCACATCGAATTATCGGCGCCGATGCGTTCCATGGTGGTGCACAGAAATTAAGTCCGCAATACGTCAACGGAAAAGAGCACTTAAAAAGTTCAAGGCAACGAGGTCGCAGCAAGATTTAATCGATTTCAAAAAATACAGAGCTAAAGCCCGCCTGCTCATACGAATTAAAAAGCGGCAATCTTGGGTAGCCTTTGTTTCCTCCATCTCAAAGGACACACCATGTGCTATAATGTGGAAGAAGATAAAGGCGCTGAATGGTAACCCTAGCTCCACTCCGACCCCCTCTTTACTTATAAATGGGACGCTGGTGACAGATAAATCCGAGGTGGCGGGTGTTTTTGCGCTCCACTTCACAAATGTTTCCTCCTCTGCTTCGTACACTCCCAATTTCTTGGAACAAAAAACATCAGTGGAAAGTGAACCAATAGCATTCCTTTCCGAGAAAGATGAAGCGTTCAACCTTCCTTTCTCAATAGATGAATTGAACTTCCAACTTAATAAAACTAGAAACAGTGCGCCCGGTGCGGATTCAATTCACCCACCCATGTTGAAACATCTCTCTCCTTCCGCTAAAAGTCTCCTACTACATATTTATAATCAAATCTGGTCCTCATCATCCATCCCTAACTCCTGGAAAACTGCCTTAGTAATCCCTGTTCTTAAATCAAACAAAGATCCTTTCCTTCCTCAAAGTTACAGGCCAATTTCCTTATTATCGGTCCTTTCAAAAACTCTGGATAAAATGGTGAATAGGCGTCTCTATTCCGTACTAGAATCTTTGGAGATCCTATCTGCAATCCAGGTCGGTGGCCGTACATCAAAATCCGCAATTATGCACCTTCTGAGCCTCCAAAGGCAAATACTGACAGCCCAAAACAGAAAGCAATACTTATATTCGGTCTTTTTTGACCTTGAAAAAGCTTTCGACCGCGTATGGCGATATGGTGTGCTTACTAAGCTGAAGAACGCCGGAATCAGCGGAAACATGGGCAATTTCATCCTTAACTTTCTTTCTGATAGGGCGATCCGAGTTAGGATTGGCTCTAAAATATCTTCCTCCTTCCTTATCGAAAATGGTATTCCGCAAGGCTCATCGCTGAGCGTAACATTGTTTATATTATACATAAATGATATGGCAGATTGTATACGGCCGCCAGTTACAGCCCGCTTATATATTGATGATCTTAATATATCCCTTCCTTCTAACCTTCCGTCCAATGCGAGATCAATCCTTCAATCAACAATCAATAACTTGGAAATATGGGCTGATAACAATGGCCTGGAATTCTCTCCGACAAAATCCGTATGTGTGAAATTTCACAAGAGACGCCAGCATGATCCCGATTCCGACATAACTCTTTTCCTAAGGAATTCACCACTCCCGTTGCACCACACAATTAAATTCTTGGGTCTTGTGTTTGATGAAAAACTGTCCTGGTCACATCACATTCACCATCTTAAAAATAAATGCATGAAATCCTTAAATATACTAAAATGTCTGTCAAATCCGAAATATAGCATAGATCCTAAGCTCCTGCTAACTGTGTACAAATCTCTCACTTTAAGTAAATTGACCTATGGCTGCCAAGTTTATTCCTCGTCAAACAAAGCACTCCTTAAATCACTTGACACAATCCATCATACTGCTATACGAATTATCTTGGGAGCGCATAGGACGTCGCCATCGTTGGAAATCTGTTCACTAGCGGGCATCCCACCCTTAACGGTTATCCGAAATTCTTATGAATTCAGAGATTTATTTTACTGGTACCAAGCTAAATTACGCCACAACGATAATTCAGAAATCCCACTACCGTCTTTTCCAAACGATCCCCTCCCCAGTGTACTAGCCCTCCTTAAGGAAAGAGGAATTAACTGGAACTCTGACCTTGCACATCAGCATGTTGAACTCCCCTGGGAGGATACTCCGATTGTTGCAGATTTATCTCTGCTGAGCGATCGCTCGGACCAGGATGTCATTCTGCCGTCCCAGTACGTGGCGGAAAAAATGCAACTTTTTCCCAGCTACAGACAGCTGTATACAGATGGTGCCAAAGCAAACCCCCTCAATGGGTCCTCGCCGGTGGCTTGCGCCTACGAGGTGGAGGGAGTTGTTCATGCGGTTCGGCTCCACGACTTCTGTTCAGTGCTGGAGGGGGAGCTGTATGGTATTTTCTTCTGCTTGAGAGAATATCTGCAGTCTTACCCCCAACGTCGAAATGCATTTCTAATCACAGATTCCTTGCAATCGATTAGGACACTCCAGACACCTAAAACCTCTCACACATTATCTCGAAAAATAAAGCGCATCATTAACGTGCTTTTCCGGGCTGGCTCACAGGTAACATTCTTGTGGGTCCCGGGTCATACCGGTGTGCCGGGGAATGAGCGTGTGAACTTGGCTGCTAAGGCAGCAACATATAGTCCAATGCCCGAAGGTGCCCCTCTGCCTCAGCTGGGGCCACCCTTTTTTCAGCAACATAAAGCAGAGACATGGGAAATTATGTGGTCGGCTCACACATCATGGCTGCGATCCATTAAGGTGAGCACTGAGCCTTGGTGGCCACCGATATCCATGTCCCGCAGAGAGTTTGCAGCTTTAATTAGACTCCGCATAGGGCACACAGCAATATCCCACAACTATTTGCTGGAAGGAACATCTCCTCCCTCTGTCTGTTCCATATGCAATTCCCCAATTTCACCAACCGCTGGACACGTTCTGGAACATTGCCTGCCTGCAGGCACCACCAACTTACCGACGGTTGCGTTGTCAAACGAACCAAAACAGGTCCAGGACATACTAAACCATATTAGAGCGGCTAACATATTAAAACACTTCTGATCCTGCACTAATCCATGTGCTGTAATAATCCCGGTAATTACACACAGCACATGGACCATATAAATTTAGAGGGAAAAAAAAAAAAAAAAAAAATCATCTTCATATTTTTTCATTATTGCAAATTGGATTATTAAACGAAAATTTTAACCAGAATTCGGCGATTTTCAGCAATCCAACTACGTAAAATATACACGCTAATCTCCATCATTATTGTTGAACGTATTTTGCGCAATTATAATAGCCGGGTTTTTTTTTGTTTTATATATTTTTTTTGGATTCACCGTAATTGATAGCATAATCAGTGTCGTCAGATAAAACGAGCGAAATTGTTACCGGTTACATTTCAAAGATTACGGTCGTTGTATTCAGTGAAAATTGGCTGTTCTTATCTGAGAGAAACCCACAATTACGGGCGTAGTATGTCTTATCGGTAGTTAATAAGGAAGGTTTGCTGTGTGTTATAATGCGAGGCAGTAGGTTTAGAATATTTCAAAAAAGCTAGGTTGTCCTATAAGTTGTCGAACATTCCAGCAATTCTATCGCGTGTTATTTACTGCTTCCAGTACGGGGAATATAATGTTAGCATGCAGCAGACCTTCATCAAACTGATACACACCTTCAAAACACCTATGAGAGATTTTTGATACCGTGCCGGGGAGTGGTAATCGTCTAACTTTTCGACGTCTCTGCATAAGTGAGACTAATTCACTTTGTTGGTTTTCCACCGACAAGCGTAACATAAAACTATCGTCTTATCTACACTACCTTCAAATTTGCAAATTATTTGTAAAAAGAATTTCCAAAGGGACCGTAATAGCAAACGAGCAGTGTTTATTTACCAGCTTGTTAGGAGATAAGAAATAATGCTCAACGAAACTTTTCGATTGCGAATGGGGTGGTTGTCAAAGCTCACAGTATCTAGAGCAATTAATTACGTTTAGCCATCGCAGTCATATATTTTAGATTAATAGTTTCATATCGTAAATGAAGATACGGAATTTGTTATTGCGAACAGGTACGCATAAAGAAGATCTTCAGTTTCTTTACTCTTTTTCTTTTAGAGTTGAATAGCAAATACAGCTTTTGCCATGCGTGGTACGGCAGTTAGGAAGTTAAAGCAATAACACCACCGGGGCGACGTGCGTTAAATAAAATTTTTCACTATAGATTGGATGAGACTAAATCTGATCCTCTATGTCAGTCGTACATCCGGAACGAACGGGCATATCAGCTCAACACTCCTAGCTTTTGACTTGGCAGCTGCAGAAACAGGAATTTAAAAAAAAAGGATTAGATAACTATGTATATTAATAGGGTCACACAAACAGTTGAAGTTGCACATGTCTTAGTTCCATCATTAAACCTCATCCAGACTGCTGAATTACGGGCACGTGGTAAAAGTAGTAACTAATCGCTGATAACTAACGCATAAAATGGTTATGAGATCGGTAGATAATGTTTTCTCCGGCAGATTTTTAAAATTAAGACAAACTTACGAATTCAGAAGTCAGGCGATTGCTGGATGCTCAGAATTTATACTATGTAAGCTTAAACACCGTAATGCTTAATATGAATTGTAAAGCGGTTATTTATGCATATGTTTTCTAAATTAATATAATATAAGCAATTCACTGACTCGACTAAAAAACAATTAATATATATTAATAAATTGTAGCGTGATAGCAAGCGGCTACAATTCGTTCCGAATGTAGTCTTGCGCATGTACACTATAACGTTGCGTATAACAATTGCCTAGAATACTATGCCTATGTCTGTACATCTAAAATGTACGAATAGGTAGTCGCCGACGCTCAGGTATTGAGTATGGCACTACAAAGAAGAATAAATGAATACACCAACATGTTTCAGAGACACCGTAATCATGGTGTGAATATACAACTAATTAAATTAAAATTAATTGTATATTCACCATGATTACGGTGTCTCCTAAATATGTCAGCGTGTTTATTTTTCAATATATATATTAATTGTTTTTTAGTTTAGTCATTGAATTTTCTTATATTATTTTCTTAATGATTTGTTCAAAGTGTTTTGACTTTTGTAAACTTTTTCTGCAAATCATATTAGTCGTTAGCGGCTAGCCGCCGGGCTCTGCGTTCTTACATCGTGTTAGTACCAAACAAATTTCTCTTCTCTATTACTTATCTAAGACGGTAATCTTCAAACGGTTCGCTTTCAAATATAGAAGTAAGAGAAATTCCCAGATAACCAACTTTATTCCCCACGTCCATATGTTAATTCTGTTCGTGCTTATATTCGCCATGCTCGCGAATAATCTGAATAACTCTTGTCGGCCAAAAAAAGTCTGCGACAAGATGCCGACTGGCGACAATATCGGCGAGCCTTATTATTCGATTTGATGCTATCCTAGATACAAACGTTAAGCTAGACAACATTCCAGTCTCGACAATTACTTAATGACTGCGTAGAATATAGCCCCTACGGTGTACGCCAGTATTTCAGAAATTCGCACTGTTCCTTGCAATTTTGTTAATTTTAAATTCATATTTAAATTCATATATCAAAAAAAGGCTTAAATATTCGATCCAGAAAAATGAAACGCATAAAAATACTGTCAGTGAACGGCGATCCTTCAGTTTGTCGAACAATTCAAGTAGACTAAGGTAGGGGGGCACTAGTGAAAGCCAGCCACACACAAGTCACCAGACGAGCACCAGCCTGCGGATTAGGACGCCGAGCACGAGCGGTGTGGAGGAGTCTTTTAATATTTGAGCTTCGTATCGCCAAACGGAGGCATGTACGCGATAATAAACATTTACAGTCCTCTAAAATGCACATCCACGTGTTCTGTATTATTACCGCGCGACCCGGGCCCCGAAATTAACGTAAAATTGAATTGCACTAATAAAGATGAAAATTGAAAATGAATGTTATATTAGAATTGCGTATTATTTTTCGCGTATTTGTCACAGTTTCAAAAAGGCTAAGTAGAATGTTACCCGGTGCAGTAAGAAAATTAATTGCGACGAAATTTTCACTGTCTCACGGACGCATCGAAGATTTTCACATTTTCCAGAAATCCCGTATATTTAATAAGCTAATTTAGAAATGAAAGCGTGGAAGACATTCAAAGAGTAGCATATTACTATCAGTGATATTGTACTGCGAAATGGGAATGAAGATGCACTCGATATGTTCAGAGTTGGCGTGAGCTAATATGTTAGTAAGTCCGCGGAATACGTTTGGGATATTGATGATTATTCTCAAATGCTTAGCCCTTAGTAAATTTCGATGTGCGCTTAACTTTCTTCCACTGTTGGTGAAATTACTCTATTCATGGTTTCGAATTAAGTCGTTGATAGAGGTAGATTCCGTTTCAGTGTGAAAACTGCTGAACAAGTCCGTTTTTTCTCGATTATATATATATATATATATATATATACATATATCGGTGGTGGTACCTTTCATTGTTCGAAAATTCTTTAAGCGACTAAAGCGAATTGTAGCCCGCGCACGATGTCAATAAGCAGTTCGGATTTTTGCGAAATTCTTAATTCGTTGATCATACAAACGTAATTGGCGTGCGGTGTGAAGGAAAACTATATTCATCGCTCTGGACCGTTTTTGGTTTCCCATATAACACTTTCCATATAGCGAATTCTACTTCCGATTCGATACACGGTTGGGGCAGCCCTCAGTGTCTAGATGTTAATCTAAGAAGTGGGATGAATAGGCTAAATTGAACTACTATCCGGGCATGACACGAAGATTAGGAATAACGGAGGATAAATGGCAAATATTGAGAATCTGATTAAATAAGCATCGATATAAAACAAATGAGAAGCATCATTTGCAATTAGGCATATAAAGACGGAAGGGATTTGGAACGAAAACGTCCTCATACGGAAATAAAATACCAACAAAAATAAAGAATTCCGAGGGTATAATGGGCAAACATGAAGTAATAGAAGATATTATACATTGAATCCCCGCTGAAGTACAATTAAATAGTTATGATCAAATTGAAAATGAATTTACGGAAAATATTCCTGAAATAATTAAAGATAAATCGAATTCGAAAGTCTTAAACAATGATAAAGCGCGCTAAATACAGTATGCAAGAGAGACGCAATAAACGTGGAAGAAATGCAGTTATAAATTTCGTAAAACCCGACTAACGGATGAACGTAACGAAAATGACCCTAATATATAGGAAAACAGACATGCATAAATTCCTATCCCAAATATTATAATACTCGTAAAATAAAAAGTGTTAATAAATATTAATTTGATATTTATTCATTTTCGTATTTTTGTTTAATTTAGCCCATTCATTTTAATTTACCGTCGTACAGAGTTATATAATTAAAGAAATGTTCGTATCTTCGCTTCGTTATCTAAAATAACGGTCTGCTAGTTTCTTAACTGGCACGGTAGTATTATTAAATATAATCGTCCGTTCTTTCGTCATATCGCTTCGATGTACGCTATTATTTTCGATTCGGTAATTCGCGATTTCTTTTATTTAGTGGTTTTTTTGGGGGGGGGGGGGCTCGCTGGCAAAAAGCATTGACCCATGTTCGACAAGAAAGAAAAGTAACGCTGAATTAATTATTTAGATTCGTATGCGGTCAGCTATAGCATGAATGAAGGAAACAAGTGGGAGCGATAACAGCCAGCAAAGGAAAGGATAGAACAGATGCAGCACTATAGAGAGCAGGAATATTAAATCCCAGAAGTTGAAAGCAGAGAATGAAACGTTCAGACGACAAAGGGTGGAATATTCGAAAAAAGGATGTGGTTGGAATTACATTCGTTTATATCATTGGGAGGATGTAGCGACCAATAAGAAGGAGAGTCTGAAAGTGAAACTCGATAGCGAGATGAAGTGATCGAAACGCAACCGACATAAAGAGGAAATAATATAGCACTGCAAAAACCGAAATTTATGAAACCAAGTATTACCTGGAAGATACGGCTGAATAGAAAGATAAAAAGAAAATTGGTTAGAAACAGAGGAGAGGTACATGAGTCTGACCAAAGCCTATAATGGAATTTTTTAGACAATGTAGGTAAGTTGTTAGCAGTGAACTTATTAATAATGAGTCCATTAACATTCGAGACAACTGATCAAGCCTTTCATTTCCTTCTATACCGACATGGCCTAGAAAGGAACCCAATCTGAATATGGTAAGTTTGGAAAAGGTTATGGATAATCAAACGAATACGAAGAATGATAGGATCACAAGAAGAATGATAGGATCAAAACAGGTGAGATAGTTTATAAAACATGCTTAGCCCCAGAGATGATTAGAAATTTATTTTTGTCTCGTACTAAGGATATGTAAAAAACGGCTCTGAATATCGCAACAGTGTTATTTTGTTGTTACTCTTTTTCTGTTTATACTGTTATTATTTTTACATTTTTTTTTTTTGTTTTTTTTTTTTTTGGGGAAACAGCCTATTTTAAGGCTTCGAATTACTATTTAACATTTATATATTCATCTTTCGTTAACAAACTGTCTGTTAACAGACCGGTTCATTAATATTTGCCTGGAAATATTTTGGTCCCCTAGAAGGTTAAACAAAATAATATCGCAACAAGAAGCAGAATATAGCGTAATGGATCGACATCAATCGATCGAGGAGTGAACAAGTAGGGTTTAGGTTACGGTTTAATACAAACAACGACCGATCGAATTTAAACGGCTTAAAACTTTATACGACCTATTCGATTTGGTAGAGATTTGGACAATGCATGGACTCGTTGCTCGTATTAAATTCACGGCTTTTTTCTGTACGTTAAATAAATAGTTAATAAGCCAGTGATCTTGTGATTTTTAGACTACCAAAAAGTTTTCGACTTAATGGGATACGATGCGGAGGATACATCATGAGATGGGCACCCCAAGAAGACAAATTTGGTGTTGCTATTGAAATCGCTTTACCGTGATAATTCCGCCAACGTCCGCATAGAAAGCCAATTCTCAACACAACAGGGATGTGCGATGTCACCTAGCCTATATAACGTATACAGAGAATGGATAATTCGACGGAATTATAATTGGTGGCAAAAAAATTTTGCAATCTATGGTATGCAGGCGATATAGTTCTAATAGCATCCTCACGCAAAGAAATAAACGAACTGTTGAGGAGACGTGAAAAAGTAAGCGTGGAGAACGATCTCTTCAGGAACATGCAGAAGAGTTAAATCTTAATTGTGGATAGGAGTAATGAACTACCATCACTAACCTCGTCAAAGACACTCTGCGGAATCGAAGTGAAAGATAGGCTGGTCTATCTAGGAACACTTATCGCGAATACGGGAGACTGTAACATGAAAATTAGGAGTAGACTAGCAAGAACCCGGAAAGAAATGGCTCAGCACGTTTATGGAAAGATAGACATATCTCCAAGTTTACTAAGATGACGATACTCAAAACGTTGGCGTTCCCTATTGCCCCATATGCGTGGGAAACATGGACAATAAACGTAGAGGCCGAGAGAAGAAAGATGATTTTGAGAAGTTTTGCTGGCGTCGCATGCTAACGATTCTGTGGACGGAAAAGCATATTGAGCTGTTTGAAAAACGAAACAGAAAAAAAATTGTTGTTAAGAATCAATTGCCGTATTTTAAGGTTATTCAGACACATTATGCTCCGCCGACCAGAATCACTCGGAAAATTACTATGCAGGGAAAGGTGTCCGGAAAGAGAGATCGCGCGGCTTGTAAATAGATATATCGATGAAATATCGGAAACCACAGAAAAAAGACTCGAAGAATGCTTGTGAGCAACGGCAGACCGAGACAAATGGCATGATTGCATCATTGGAAAATTGATGATTCACGATGCTTGTATTAGAACAACACGACGGAAGAAGGTCTCATTGCGTGACTACGAGATGAGTAAAGAATATTGATATAAATGCAATCAGAATTATCTATTGGTCCGTGAAAAATCACCGAAAAACTGTTCGTATATCGAAGAATACTTGAATCGTCTAAAGTTGACAGAGTAACGGTGGCGCTGAAGAGATAGACAGAGCTGGGGACACATACAATCAGAGAGGATTAAAAATAAATCTCGATAAAGTGAAAGTAGCGATAAATCTCGTTGGAAGTATACAATTAAAAATGAAATGTGTAGAAGTTGAAGCAATGAAAGGAGTATACGCATATATATCGGTAAGGGAAAATTCCGACAAATTAGTATAGCGAAATTGTCAGTAAATTACAAGAAATTATCGTAGTTTTCGGAAAATAAAATAGCATACGAATTACCGATTTGCCTAAAGTGGTGTTTACATTAACGCAGTACTACGGCAACATTTGATTCGCACAAATCTGCCCTAATGCAACACTTAAAAATTGCTTATTCTCACGCTCGTAAACTCATCACAAATCTTGAAAGTCCGGATTTCACGCCTAAATCTCCTACACCACACCGTTTAACTACATTAAATTCTGTAAAGGAAGGGTTTGTGATCAGGTGTGCTACTGTTGCTAAAGTAGAAATATTAGAATTGTTGTTTTCATATAAGATACGCAAAACATACCGAAGAAAAAAAAGACGCTGCATTAGAAACTGCATTGTGGAAGCAACAGGTCTATCAAGAATCCTATATTGGATGAACTCAATTATGCAGAGATTTATAATGAAACGTTACCGGTTGCATACATATGTAATTTAATATTCAATAATTAATACAATAAGTGGGAGTGTAAAAATGAATGAAATAAGATGAGAGTAAAATTTATTACGTTACGCTTGTGTGAAGATATAATTTATAGAATGAAATATAATATATTATAGCATTTAAGGCGATAATTTAAATTTTACATCTCTTATCGGGAATTAAATATTGTAATATTCTTAAAAACTGTGTATAATAACTAAAAAGCACGTATACTAATATTCTAAATTGGAACAAGAAGTTAGAAATGCATAATACATCAGTTCTAAACTAATTTGATTGAAGTTAAAACCATTAAAATTTGAACTACAACATCTTCAGTTATGGTGATTATTAACAAAATTAAATTAGTTAACATTTAAAATGTATACATATTCTTCAGCATGATTTTAATTGTAGTACAACATTAACAATATAAACCGTAACTTTACTCGTCGTCGTCGTCGTCGCAGCTCTTGGAACAAGAGATCGCGTGCAACTCATATGATCCTATTTCTGGCATCCGTCACTGTTTTCTGAAATGTTTTGCTAATCAGATTTGATGTTACCATTTCCAGTCTTCTTCTCCCTCTGTAGGGTTTTCCTTGTATTTTTCCCTGTGCTGCCAACATGTAGATTCCGTTTTTTCGTATCTCATGAGCCATATATTTCGCTTTCCTTTTCTGGATGCTATCGACTATTACAGGTTTTCCTTCTTCTACTCTGGTTAAAACAATTTTATTACTGACGAAGTCTGTCCAGGGAATTTTTAACAGTCTGCGATAACACCACATTTCAAAAGAATTTATTCTTTTTTTACTATATGCACTCATAATCCATGTTTCGCATGCATACTGTAGTATTGACCATACGTAACAGCGCATTATCCTTTTTTTGAGTTTTAAACTTAATCTGGAATCCTTTAGTGCGTGACTCAGGTTGTTGAATGCCTGTTTCGCCATTCCAATTCTTGATTTGATTTCTTTGTCATCTCTGCCATCATTAGTGATGAGGCTACCTAGATATCTAAATTCAGTTAAGTTTTCTATCTCCTCTCCGTCTAAATAAATATGTACATCCCTGTTTTTAGTTCTGGTAAATTTAATGATTTTTGTTTTTTTTGTATTAATCTTCATTCCATATCTTAAACCGATTTTATTTATTTTGTTTACCATTTTTTGTAGTTGTTTTTCTGTTTCTGCCAGTAAAACTTTATCATCCGCATAACTAATTTCGTTTATACGTTGTCCATTTATTTTCACTCCCATTTTCCCTATATTTGCAGCTTGCTTAATCTCTTCTGCATATATATTAAATAATCTGGGTGAGAGTGGACATCCTTGTCGTACACCTCTTTTAATATTGCTTTTCTTATCCGAGAATTCCGCATTTATCTTGATTTTTGCACTTTGTTCCCAATACAGATGTTTAATAAGCTGGAGGTCTGAATTATCGATATTATATTTTTGCAGTATTGTTATAAGCTGTTCATGATTAACTCGGTCAAACGCCTTTTCATAGTCTACAAAGCATGCATAAACCTCCCTGTTTGCGTTCAAGGTTCTTTGTATTATTATCTTAAGTAGGGCTATTGCATCTCTGGTTCCTCTTCTTGGGACAAAACCAAACTGCGTATCGCCTAAATTGTCATCTAGTTTTCGCTCTATTCTGCTATTTATAATTGATAGAAGCAGCTTCAGCGAATGACTCATTAGTGCTATTGTTCTATATTCGGAACACGTTTGCGAGCTACTCTTTTTTGGAATCGGTATAAAATTTATGCTTTTAAAATCCTCTGGCAGTGCGCCTTCTTTGTAAATTTTATTAAATATCTGTAAAAGTTGTTCCTTCTCATGCTGCGTTATGTATTTTATCACATCAACCGCTAGAAGATCATCTCCGACTGCTTTGTTATTTCTGGCTTTATGAATAGCATTCTCTAATTCCCACATTTCAATAATTGGCGCTTCTTCCTTCGTTGTTTTATTGTTCTGTTCGAATCGCATATCATCTTTATACAGTTCTTGTATATAATTCAGCCATGTTTCTTCTTTTTCTTCCTTAGTTATACAATATTCTCCGAACTTATTTCGTATACAGTTTATGTTGTTTTTTCTCTTTTTATGTACTTTCATCATTTCTTTAATTTTCGTATGCATTTCTCGCATGTTATGCTTTGAATCTAATTTTTCGATTTCCTCGCATTTTTCTTTGTACCAGTTACTCTTTGCCTCTGTGCATTTTTTCACGATGTCTTTATTTAATTTTTTATATTCTAAACTTCTTCTATCTCTTACTTCTCTTCTTTCCTCTATCAGATTTATAATCTCTTGCGTAATCCAAGGTTTATGTTTTTTCCTTCCTCTTTTTGGTACTGTGTTTCTGGCGGCTTTAAGGACCTTTTGTTTCCATGTACACCACATGTTTTCTACATTTTTTCCTACATTATTTCCATCTATCGTTTCCTTCCCTATTCTGTCTAACTCTGCCTGAAACTTTCCTCGGATATCATCTATTTTCAGTTTATTATAATCTAGCCACTGTAACTGTAATTGTTTTTCATTCTTTTTGCATTTCTTCAGTATTATTTTGCATTTAGCGACTAGTAAAGTATGGTCCGTATTGCAATCCGCTCCCGGATAGGTATGGCAGTTTTTAATCACGTTCTTGTAACGTTTATTAATCAGAATAAAATCAATTTGGTTTTTCGTTCTTCCATCCGGACTTGTCCACGTATAAAGCCTTCTTTTATGTTGCTTAAACCATGTGTTACATATCACCATATTACTTTTTTCTGCAAAATCTGTTAGCATTTCTCCTCGTTCGTTTTGCTTCCCTAAGGCAAATTTACCGGCAGCTTCGCTTTTGTGGTCTTGTCCTACCTTTGCATTGAAGTCCCCCATGACGAATACGATATCATTATTTTTGGTTGTTTTTTTAATCTCTTCTATCTCCTTATAAAAGTTGTTAATCGTTACTTCGTCGCTATCCGCTGTGGGAGCGTAAGCCTGAATTAGTACTATAGGTTTGGGCTTCACATTTAGTCGTATCAGTATAATTCTGTCAGTCTTCGGAATGATTTCGCTTATTTTACTGGCCAGTTGTGTTTGTATTAACATAGCAACGCCGCTTTCATGTCGGTTTGGTCCTGAGTATACTATTTCATAGTTTTCATCAACCTTAAATCTTCCACTCCCTATCCATCGTGTTTCACTAATTCCCATAACGTCAATGTTTAGTCGTTTCGCTTCTAAAGCCACATTTGCTAATTTTCCTTTCTGGTATAACGATCTTACGTTCCAGGTAGCAAGAATAAATGTCTTTTTCCATTGGTTCTTTGTTACACTCGTATTGTTTATTATATTGGTGTTATTTATAATGTTGGCGGGGGTTTGTATGTTGACGACCTGAGGAACCCGCTTTTTCCTCCTGCCGGGTCTGGCGTAAATGAGACCGCCTGAACCAGTAACGTTTGCTATATCTGTATTCATATTCATAGTTGCTCCTGGGGATTTTAATGCGGTGGTTTCCCGTTGCCTTCCGCATGTTTTCTGTTAGGGTGAACTCCCTTAGCCGAAAAAGACCCGGTTTTAAGGCGCCGGATACTCGCCTGCTCGCTCTGGATTGATATGCATCCATCCGACCGGGGCACATGTCACGAGCGAGTTGCTGATAGCCCGCCGTTGTTAACGCAGTAAGAAGCTTAACGATATTTACTAGAAGGAACACCTTCGGCAAGTGAACCCTCCTTCGTTTTCCTATCAGCTGTGTATTTTGTGAGTTCTGGTTTAGCTTTTCTGAACAGCGCTAAGCCCGCCGATTAGAAAATTACCACCCTGCACGACGTGGACGTACAGAACTCACGTGGTTGTTGTTTCGTTTCTCCGTCGGTGGGACTAGCACCATATGACGGTCGAGTGACTACTTACTAGAGAAGATAGCTCTAGTTACAACAACCTGTGCCCCGCATTTACTAAATATGAGAAAAACTTAGCATAAAAATAATATTACGAAACACTTCTCTGGAACATGGCATTCTAAATAGTATATACGATTTTATCATCATATAAATCATCTCTATGCATACTATTACATTTATGTAGTAATTATGGAATAAGTAATTACCAACACACTAGGTACGTAGAAGTATATTATAAGTTTAAGTAAGAATATTTTACAACTGCCTTAATTAATATAATATAAATGTTTTCAAGAAATACTGCTATTTTTTATTTGAAAATCTCTTCTTGGAAAATACTAAAAATGTAAGAAAATGGAAGTCTAGTGTTGTTATGTAATATTAATCTGTGTAAAATAAGTGAATTTATTATTACTTTAGTCCAAATGGCATAAAAAGAATCACGCTAACTATCAGACATTCAATAATACTTTTAAAACCCCTCAGAATAATATAAAACAGAAAAATAAAATACATATAAGAACTAAGTGTAGCATAGATTAAATAAATGAAAAGTAATTGATTTTATTACCAACGATACACAATAGATAATATTTCTCTCATCTCTTCTCGACTCGTTCCAATTTCTCACTTTGTCCACTCCCAGAACAAATCTCTACACTTTACCTACAACTTCTCTGAACTGCCTTATCCCCCTAAGCTATTCTCTTTACGTTCTAACATTACGTCCCTTCCTCGTCCGGCTATTCACGAAGAATTTAACTACACTCTTTCCGCACCATTTCCTGCTTACATCACGATTTTTACGGACGACTCGAAATCTGCTTCGGGGGTCGGTGCCGCTTTTATTCTTCCTGCCCTCAGCTATTCTGAGTCATTTCAACTTCATTCCTTTTCTTCTGTCTTCCTAGCCTATTCCATGGCTATTTTGCGTGCGGTCCTTTTTATATCTTCAACTTCCAATTTAGTGAATTGCCTTCTACGACTCGAAGACCGTTTTATTAATTATCGCGTCTCCTTTCCCTGTACCCTCTTCGTGTCCTATTATTCTTTGTATTCGTTCCTCTATTTTTAATTTATTAGCTTCCCGTTCTATCCATATTGACCTGCTTTGGATTCCTGGCCACTGTGGTATAGCTGGTAACGATCTGGGCTGACTTGTTAGCATGTTCGGCCGCAGTAAATGGTCGTTTCATAGGCAGATTTCCTTCCCAAAGTCTTTACTCTCTCTCTTTTCGTTCTCACCGTGACTTTTGGACTGATCTCTATCCGTCCTTTTTCTCCAACCGTGACTTCTTTTACCTTGCTTTATAGCCTTCTCTATCCGAAAAAAATTTATTATTAAAAATGTTCAGCTAAATACGATATTTTTTTCTATCTATCTCATAAGTGCGTACGAGATGAGAGTACATTTCTGTAACCCAGTAAAAGTTGTCTTCAAATATAATGTTCATTTAATAGCCGTTCACGCAAACAGTTTTAATTAAAAGTCTC
Organism: Icerya purchasi; assembly: GCA_039619475.1. NCBI lineage: Eukaryota > Metazoa > Arthropoda > Insecta > Hemiptera > Monophlebidae > Icerya > Icerya purchasi. The sequence goes on along the minus strand of CM077115.1, from coordinate 288,835,176 downwards.
AAAACTATTAGTAACGAACAGCATAATTTCGATGACGTCACTGTGTTCAAGTTACTTCAGGCTGGAGACACTCTTTTTATTGACATTACTTTTTTTATAAGCTGCACACAGCCGTAAGTTAACTATTTTAAAGACAGATACATCTTTTTTAATGCTGTGAAAGTATATGAAGATTCTTGTATTAGGTTCGTTTTAAGGCGCGCAAATGCTTCTTCTATGATGAGTTGTTTTCATGATGAAAAAATCCTAGTAATTCGATGTTATGTATTCCATCTTAAACCGTTTACACGGAATCAATATTAAATTTACATTTATTATAACTGATAAAAAAATGATGGTTTAAAAAAACTAAAAAAATACGCTTTCATAGTAATGTGAACTAGAAAGTAAAACATAATTTTTAAATATAAAGATAATATTCAACAGCGATGAAAATCTCCCAAGTCAATATATTTTAAGTTTTTCTAATAAGCTCAAAATGAGAATAATTCAAAATAAATTAACTTTAATGTAAAAGAAAGCGTAGGGTGCTTTTGATATCAATTGTTTATACTTTTTCTATTATTTTTTAACTATTTCATCACCGTTGAATATTATCTTTATATTTAAAAATTATTTTTTACTTTTTAGTTCACATTACTATAATAGCGTGTTTTTTTAGTATTTTTAAACTATAATTTTATTTTTTACTTTTTAGTTCACATTGCTATAAAAGCGTGTTTTTTTAGTTTTTTTAAACTATAATTTTATTTAACATTTATTCTCACTAAAGTTCCGCAAAATCTCTAATCGTTTCCAACCGGCTATTTGACGGCTGTTTCCTTCTCTTCTATGCAAACACACAAATATATAGCCTTTTTATGTTCGACTTGTAATTTCTCCGATTCGTCCTCGGTCCGACTATCTGCTTTTATACCCTACAATATATATCTACCTTTCTCATGGAAATCTTTCATCCGCCAAAAGGTTTTTATCTTTGAGGCCCACCTAAAATTCTTTGGTTTTATTATTTTTGGTCCCGAACACTACGACCGATTTATAATTTATTTTAACATTCGTCGCCAAAGTCGTTATTTTCTATCGTTAATTTCACCATTCTTATTAGCACTACCCTATTGCATCGTGCCGACATACCTACCATGAAGTCAACAACGCATATCCCAGATAGGACTTGGAATTTCTATTCTCAGATTATATTTCGTGCTTTACGTACACTATTTACATTTTCTGACTCGTTAGACGTAAGATTTAAGAATAATTTTCTTTCGTCGCTTAAAGTTTTCTGTTCTTTAATTACTTCACTGTGGTTCGTAAAAGAAGCAGAAGCATTACTCCCTAATATATATTTAACCTAAGATAAAGTTCAATAAAATAAAAAACGCGTAAAGAAAATGACTTGACGACATCTGTGAAGTCAGTTTCGAACCATATCAAGTTTTTGATGAACAAAGGACACTGCACTTATCATCATGTTTGTCTACGTCGATGTACCGCTAAACGAACGGACCCGTACTTTTTTATTAGAGTTTTTGTATTTACACTTTCATTAAACAGCATTAAAATGCCTCTTAAATTATTTTCAGCTATTGGCGATGTTTCCATTCGGTTATTGATTGTAATTTTCACGATTATAAGTTAGTGGTTCACTGATTATTTTCGTCAAAGCAGTGTTACAAGCTTAAATTATCGCAAGGCTGGTTACATGGAGCCAGAGAAGGCTTTGAATCTTGAAGACGGAGAAACTATGTAAATTAAATTGTCTCTCAGATAGTTGAAGTAATAATTTATCGAATAGTATCGTGGCTGCTTAGAACTGAGTAGTCATTGGAGTAGCTTACCTGCAAGGCACCGATGAAAGGTGGTGAGAACATTCGTCGCGATAAAAATGTACTTTAAAATTAGTCACCTTCGACGGTCTTTTTAGTGATTGTTCACTAATGCTTCTACAGATGATAATGATCGGTATTTTAGCGACCTGTCTCAGTTTTCTTACACACTGACCTTTAGAGTATAAATGTCCCCTCCGAATGGTAAACATTAAAAATTGAATTACCCACCGCCGGACCTCGTAATAAAATACGATCTGTTATTACTGTCCACTGGACTTGACGGTCTGGATGGGAATATTTAATGTCGCCAGAATAGTAGTAGTGGTAGTGCATATTTCAATTCCATAACCTTCTTTCGACGTAGTTGACACATTCGCTACAGTCTGCGCAATTCCACGCCTCCAAAAATTTACTGACCGAATTTGTGTTTTTTCGAAATGTTTTAATAACTCGGTCAATGTTGTTGTTGTTGTTGTTGTTGAAGGACGATTTAATTTTCGGAAACCGCGGCTGGAATTTTGATGGGAGCGGAAAAGTAAAATGGCAGCGGCTTCGGCGCGCTGCCATGTTCTTGTAAGAAGTTGAGCGGAAAATTTTTCTGGTCCAAGCCACGTCGAAGGAAACAGCGCGCACGAAAGAAGCAATTTAATTTGCTGCAAGTTAGTAATGTGAAGGAAAATTACAGAGGCAGAACGATTTGTCCCGTTTTGCTGGAAGAGAAGAGGTTCATAACGTTCCATGTTCAAAGGAGGCGAATGAAAATGAATAAAATAAGGAGAATTTCGGCTGACTAACAAAGCCGTCGTCCGATTCGGAGAAGCTAGAGTAGTTCAACACTCCCGACGGACAGCGACGTTTGGTAAAAAGTCTTGCAATGGCGACCGAGCATGATGTTTCTGTTTTCTTTACTTTATTTTATTTTACATTAGCGAACCGCTCCTAGCCGAGACGAGCAGCTACAAGATAAACGATAGTTCTTTCAAAACAGCACGATAAAAGCAAATTTTAGCCGGAGGCCATTTTCCGGAACATTTTTTCTCTGTGCCTTTTTTGTTTCTTTATTTTTCTAAATTTTATTTATTTACCTGTTTTGTTTTCTTTGCGAAAAAAAAAAAAAGGATATACATATCGATTTTCTATTTTGAACCTCAACCCCACCACCACCACCACCACCACCACAGGCGAGAAATCGTTATTATGCTTTGTTCGAGTTTTTCTCTATAGAAGCCGGTACACTAATATTATACGTACTATAAATCCTTTTCAGTAGTTAGCGTTGTACGATTACGTTAGTTTTCCATCAGCTGGCGCTGATTTTCCGTTTTTTCATAAACAGCAAGCTGTCAGTAATTGTTCGAAGCACAGCTCGGTGTTCTCTGAATTTGGGGTATAGCTTTTGCTAGTTTCGATAACATTCTCCGTCGACTATGATGAATTTCTATCGCGCTAATTATCCTAAACAAAGACCAGGATAGGGGTAACCGGTCGAAAGTTTCGGTTAATCATTTTTATCTCCGTGGCGTAATTTTTGTTTTATACGCGAAGAAATTAAACAGATGGTTTTTATTGGATAAAAGTAATTTTTTCCGGAAAAATTTAACCGAATAATGAAAATGTGTAGTTTTGTAAATAAAAAGTGAACAGCATAAAACAAGAAACAGCGTAGCGAAGCCAAATGGAATACACTTTATTCGGACGAAGGGCTGAAGTTTATGTAAGGTAACTTAAACATTTAGCCAACCGTACAATGTCTAATTGGTTAACGAGCGGTGTGTTTTTCTTTAATGTAATAAGGGCTGATTTATTTGTATTATTATTATTATTGATACTATTATTATTATTATTATTATTATTATTATTCTTATTATTTGACTTAATGTAAACACATTTTCAAATGGAGTTGGTTCTGCTTTTTTCTGTCTTGTCTTGAATTATTCTGAATCTTTTAAACTTCCCTCCCGCTTACTTTTTTTGGGCGGCATTTATCTTATGCGTTTTTCTCTTTGTTTCCTTCTATTTAGTTTCTCGTAAAATCCTCATAGTCTCGGATTCTAAAAGTGTTCTACGAAACTCTTTAACCTTCTCCCTCTTTCGATTATAAAATACTTCTAACATGCCCCCTCAATCCGTAAAATATTTTTGAGCGCCCTTCAGGCCATATCCCCTCTCCTTCCTCATTATTCGTATAACACTTTGTTATCCTCCGTATACGTTCACTCATTCACAATCATTCCTATCTCCGTTCAATCAATATTGATTTGATGTGAGTACGTAGTCACTCGAGCATATTTGGTAATGAAGCGGCTGATATTCTTTGGTACTCGGGCTGCTGCTGCTTCCTCTCGTCTTTTTCTTTAAAACAAATCCATCCGATAACACCCTATCAATTTGTAAACGCTTCCATATCAGATCATGGTATCGGATATTTACGCTTCTTCCTTTTATAATAATTATTCATTTCATCTTCAGTTCAGCCTACTTTCTTCCTGCATATTCATGGTTTCTTTTGCATCCCTCTTTTCGGCGTTCTGATGTTGTTTCCATTGTTCGTATGCGCTTTGGTCATTCTTGCTGCCATTATCTAAATTCCGTTTTTCCTTGATTTCTTCTCCACACTATCCTGTCCATCCGGATGATGCAGTTATTTGCGACGCCGATCATGTGTTCTTCCACAGTGTTTATCTTTTTCTATGGAGCGTTCTGCTTTGTATTCTTATTTGCTGAAGCTTGGACTTCCTACTCCTTATTGTGCTTCCTATATCCTGTCCTTTCCTTCCCCACTAATTATTCCTGCTATTTGTTTCTTTTTAGATAACATTTCTGATCGGATCGAAATATAACCGACTTCTTTTCTTACCTTCTGTTTCTGGGTAAAAGTCCTTGGTTGATGAGCCCAGAAAAAAAAAAAAAAAAAAAAAATCTTTCCACATAAACAATTATTCCTATATCTAAAATTCGATGTTGCCTCATATTATAGTTTTTTCTTACATTCATTCGCTTTCTTTTACTTCTGTTATTCTTGCCCTCGAATTATTTTTATCTTCTATCCTTAAACATTTAGGAATACAACTTTTTTTTCTCTCTTCTTCTCCACGTTTTAGGCGAATGTCTCTTTGTTGACAAACCCTGAAAAAAACAAAACACGCACATAATTTTAAAAAGCCCCCAAGAAAAAAAAGAACCTAAAACAAACCCCAATCTGCTTGATCTTTTTGTAGGTTACTTGAAGGAGGTTGTAGATTTTTTTCTGATCTAGTAATTAACCGTTTCACCACTGACAAACGGACGCTCATGTTAAAAGTTGTACTAAAATTCTATTTTTTTGAAATATATTTAAATACTGTAAATAAAAAATCATCTCCGTAACTTAAAAGATGGTGCAGGGTGTATGGTGCGCAAGAACGGAAATTAATTCTTCGAAAAACATAGAGCCCTATGATTCTCAAACGACACACAGCGAAACAGCAGATGATTAAGGTAATTTACGAAATTAATATGAGCATAGTCATTATTACACGGCGAGGGATTACAAAAGTCCAAAGCTTTTTGAGAACGCCCCGTTTGCAATCTGTACATAACCGTGAACAAGCCGCACTACTATAAGTACTTGGCTCGATTCTATTAGAGTGTAAGCAGATTTTAGGGCAGAACATTGCCATCCATCACATGATTCTTCTGGTTGTTTTCTGAACTTTTAAAACTTAATCGCTTAGTATCTCGCGAGAATTTTATAAAATAATTAATAAATTGCAGTTTCCATGTCGCTCATCTTCATTCTACATATGGAATTCATTCAATTATCGTTCAATACGATATGTTGCAGGCCTTATAATACGATTGGAAATTTTCACATTTTTCAATTTTGTTTGTGTCCGTATATGCCCTAGTGTTTTGTTTTTTTTTGTTTAAACATCTTCGGCTATAAATGAAACTGTTTTCAACAATTTCCCGTGTGAAAAATGTACTGATAGTTTATAAAAATGTTAAATTTGGAAAAGGTTATGTTTATCCGAAAAAACGAAATACGCATTGCATTAAAAGTCGTTAGCCTGTGTAATTATTGGTAAACGATAGGACTAAACTGTTTGATTATTCATGGGATATTTAAAGTTAATGCGGAACTAATTACAAACGGTGGCTGAAAATAAAAAGTGATTTGTTATTCTAATTAGTTCGCCACTTCAAGAAGTAAGTCGAACGTTTTCCCGAAATGGAGTATTTTATTTCATACAGCGAGCTAAGTTATTTTGAAAACAATAAACTTTCGTTCGAACTGTGTTCAATAATGAAAAGAAATATATTTCTCGATAGATTAATAGAATAACACCGGAAGTAATATACAAACTTTTGAATACTTTCTATATCGCTAGTTCAACGAATTAAGAATTATCGATCACAGAATACTATCCAAAATGCAAGCGATTAGGAATCGGCTAATGGTTAATATTTAAAAATAAATTCAGTTGGTAGACGTTCTAGCTCGTTACTGAATTAAAGCAATTGATCTAACACACAGAATACTTTAGTACTAAAGAACGCGGTTAATTTCCTTAAACAACAGCTACACGGCAAAGGCTCAATCGATTGACGTATTTACTAATTTCAGAATATTTTTCACAACTGAAATTTGATTATTTTTAATGAGTAATGTGAAAAGTGCGCAGAGCTGGTTTATAAGACGTGTTAATTTCAGGTGTCAAGAAGTGCATGTAATAAACAATTTTCTATAGGAGAGATAACAATCTGAATAGATACTTATGGGTCTACAATTCATTTAAGTGTAAGGTGTGTAAACGCTCCTGAGGAAAGGTCAGTAATCATCAATCCTTCACTTTTCTGAGAAAATATGAAAAAAAAAAAAAAGGAAACGCGTATAAAGCTTTAATTAAGGTATTGGTAATGTCGTTTATATGTACAATGAAATTCGAAATGGTTTTTTATTTCCATTATTTGAGCACATCAGGAAAGGCCTGACAAAAAGGGAGGAATCAGTCTCCAATTCGATCAGAAATTGAGAGAATGAAGGAGAAATACGAACTGGGATAAAGAACCGAAAGGAGAGTGATGAGATGCAAGAGGCCTGATAAAAAGTATGAAACCTAAAGATATAACAAATTCGAATAGAGAATGGTGTGTTTAAAAGAAGATGTGGTTACGATTGTAAACAGATTCGTAATTAAAAGACTACAGTTTGAGGAGCATAAACTAAAACACGAGAAAGTAGCAGAGTATGATTAAAGCGTAAACGAATAATAGCGATGACAGCGGAACGGCGGGGTTATGGAAAATCGCTAGTCCGGGAGTGGGTAGAAAAATTTTATTAGATGGATAGGTAGAGGAAAACTTTGTTGATCTATCGATGTCTTTTTTCACATAAGTTGTAATGTGGAGACGGGAACATGCCAGCAATCTCAGTCAAAGAATTTGTCATCTCATTACCCTCTATGATTACGTAGCTAGAACCTAGCAAAAATTCGAAATGAATAGAATGGTGTACCAAGATATGACAGATGATGGAGCGTATTCGAAATGTGACAAAACCATAGAAGTGAATGGGAAAGTGAAAGGAAATGGTTTAGAAAGCGCTTTTGTTTTTTGCAGTGAATCTAAATGCAATTAATGAACCTGTGTGATGCCTGTCGGTGATTTGAAAATAGTATTTGCCATTTAGTTACCGCATTAATCGTTCTTTCATCACACTCGAAAAAATAATGTATAGAAATGTTTTTTTGATTTTTGTCTGTGTCCGTCTCTGTTTCATTTTCAGTAGCAACTATTAAAACACTTGTTGCAGGATTCTTCATTAATTTCTCTACAGTTTTAATATATTTTTTTAATTCGAACATTCGTAAAGTTACTAAATTGTGTATGTAAATATTTTTAAAAAATTTAAGAACATGATTATAATAAATTATTTATTAATACTTGCTCATTCCTAACTACGCAATCAACATCAAAAACAACTTTTAATCTCTCTTTTCTCAATTTAACAAATTCATTTTCAGACCACCGCTTTCTCCGATATACTCGTATACTAACCCCTCCATCCCCCTTGACTTTTTCAACCCCAACATATCAATCTAAACTTAATTCATCTATCCGAATCTCCACATATCCTTTGTTTGAATCCCTAGCTATATATCGGTTTCCTCGGCAACGAGGAAATCTCAGCTAAGCTGTTAGGGGAGCTCCCTTGTTCCATATATATCTTCTAGCTTCTACTCTTCTAACAATATAAAAGCATTCCTGAAATCCTTTATAATCAAATTCTGGATCCGAGTATGAAGGTCTAAAAAACAAAACTACCTTCTCTCCGTTAAACCTAACCCTCTGCCTTAGATTGCTCTTCCGTTCCGATGGAGAAAAAAAATATTATGCTTACCAGACTCAGAAATTTCCCATACAAGCCATTAATAACATTCCTATCTTTTACAACGTATCGAACCTCCTCTCTCTCCTTTTTTCCAAATCACGCAACTTTCAATTCCGCATATACTAACACTTTACCATGCTCTTATGTCACTTAGAGCCCATCACAGCCTTGCTCCTTCCTTACCAAAACTTTTATCCGATTCCTCCTGCCATATTCATAACATTTTCTAATTAATTCATTCGCTTAACCCTCCAAGTTTAATTTAGTATCCTTTTCAGACCTCCGGCGTACGTGGCTCGTTAGAGCAGTCGGCGCCCGCTTTACTACATACATATAATAATAAAAATAACAATACTTGTTAATATGAATTAATTCAATATTATGTGTACATTATAAAGCTACTTTTCGTGGTTTCACATTTTTTATTGAAACACTTCTTCTTCTTCTTCTTTTGCTTGTGTTACATCATTGATTTGATGTAGGCCTTCCTTAATTTACTCCATCGATACTTATCTTGCGCTTCACGGAGCCATTGTTTCCCTACTGTTGCCACAATATCATCCTTCCACCTTCTGAGTGGTATTCCTTGCGCGCGTTTTCCCGTATATGGTCTCCATTGGATCAGTTCCTTTGTCCACCTTCCATCTACTTGCCTACCAACTTGACCAGCCCGGGCTCATTTGTTCAGGGCTACCCTTGTCCCGACATCTTCAAATTTTGTCTTATTTCGGATATATTCTGATTTAATCTTATGTCGTAGCTTTATGCGAAATAAACACTTTTAAGAGTTAATTAAGTTTCATTTATGAAAATTTTCATCACTACAATCATCTGTTTTTTACTCCTTCTTGACCATTATATTTTTCTCACATTATTCGCTTACTCTGTAAACTGTCCTTCACTTTTTTGCTTGTTTCCTTGAGCTCTAAATGAGGATAGAGTTTATTACTTCTTTTGTGTGCATTAGAGAGAGGGGACTTAAATAATGTATTTGTATAAAAACTGTTTGTCGCCCTGAAAAACATATTTATCACCTTCTGACTAAAAAAGGTCCTATCATTTAGTTGAAAAATCCCACTCTTTCTATAACTTCTATGAAACATCGGTCAATGCTCTTTGTTAGCCGAGCCTAAAAAAAAAAAAAAAAAAAAGAAACAAATTTATAGCTCTCCCAATTTAATAAGATTCACTCAACTAAAAAGCTAAGCCATCATTTTGAAAATGTATAAAATCAACAACTGACACACAGTTCTCTTCTTTTTTCCTTACGTGCACTGAATACTACGATATAAATTGGTTGCGAGTTGGTCACATGGTAATCTTCCGTAATTACACATTTAGAAGAACATCTCTATCCACATACCCGTTTCGTTCTAGGTTTCCTGACCTGTTTGTCAAGCATTTTATTAAAATACAGCAGAAAAGCACATTAGTTAAGCAAGGATTTAAAATTTTAATGTAAATAATATGCTCGGTAACAATTATTAAAAAATTCGTTTCGGGATTCTTAATTTTTCTGTATAAAGTAATGAAAATCACTTTTTTTTAAAGTCTTTGTGCCGTGTGCAGCAGCTAGAATAGGAGGGCGGTTTATATATTTAGATCCCATCATAGAGCCTTAACAGTCTGAGTAACGTAAAAAGAGATGACGCGGAAGATAGTGTCTTTACTTGGGCCAAAAGTTAACAAAACGGCATCTAGAGTTTATATTTACTACGGTAATTATTTTATTTAAATTTTTACGTTGTATTTATATTTACCGTGATAGTAATTGCATTTTAAATATTTACTAAAGTAAAATTTTCATTAAATTTTTTCTTTATTTTATTGGAGTGTATTTTACTTTCCTATTTTCCCCACTTCGTTAACAGAAACTCACATAGTTTACCTAAATTACACTAGAATTGTATAAATTATGCACTAAAATCTTCCGCAGAAATCAGCCTATCTACCTGTGAAAACTGGAATGAAATAAGTTTGGTAGTTCATGAGATTGGTATGCATAGACAGACACAGAGGTAGACACATTTTTCGACTTTTATTTATATACATACGTATATATCAATAGCGAACCCTGATTTTTTTCGTGGTACTTTTGTAAGACGAAAAAAGTGTTGAAATAAAATTAACTCGCCAGTTTCAAAAGTAATAATTTTAATTTATTTATTAAAAAATTGGTACTTAAATTTAAATAAAGAAAACAAAGATAAATAAATAAATAAAAGGGACTATGGAATAACATAAACGAAGTGAAATACATATATAGTGCCTCTGTCTTACGATAAAAATAGAAATATATTGTTTAAAGTGAAATTAAAACCACATTAAAAGATCTATTTAAAAGTGAAATCAATACATCTCCCACATTCAAAGTAAATAATTCGACTATTCAAATTTAAGAAGTTATATTTTTTAAAAAGAAAACATTGTTGTCTATGAAAAAAACAAGAAATTTTAATTTCAGAATGTTGTATGTTGTTATAAATAAATTTCAGGACTATCTACAGAACTTGGCACCCATTTAGATCTCAATTCTTTTGTCGGCAAAGTTGACAACCACAGATATTCTTAATATTGAACACTTGGTTCCCATTTTTAAATTTATGTTTTTGATGCGATAAATATAACGTGAAAACAAAAACTTTATCTATGAGCAACAATAGGAAATTCGTTCTATATCTAACATAGCTTACGTTTTAAACATATTGCTCTGCATATTTTTCGTTTTCGCCTATTCCTTGATTATTCCCTGTGTTTCTTTCTTAATTTCAATGAAGTAGTGTATTATGACGCTAATCATATCTTCTTTGAATGTTCTTCTGGTTCTGTCGAACGTTATGTCTTGCATTCGTATTTATTAAAACAGAAGCCTACTGTTCTTTATTGTGCTTCTCATCTTCTCTTCTCATTCTTTGTTTATCGACACGACTGCTATTAATTTTTTTTTTCCAGTGAACGAAAAGTTGGAATGACGGAAGATGCGCAGTGAGTTATAAGGAGTTTAAATTTTAATGGGTGAAAATATAGAACATAAGATTCGATAGAAAGGAATCAACGTTAGAGATACCGTTGCTTCATTGAAGGGTAAAGAGCAATGTGAAGAGAAATCGAAGGAAAAACAGAACTGAGATGGCAGCAGAAGAAAATAATTGAAATTCAAGTGAATAACTGAAATGATGACAAAATGAAAAAGCGAAAGAAACTTAAGAACAGAAAAACAGAAGGACGATTAGGTTAAATAGATAGATGAAAGGAACGTTCACTTCGAAAGAACGAAGAGAGCCGCCTTCATTTCTTCTGTCTCTAATCGTTTCTTGATATAACCCGTCGTTCTATATGCCTTTCTACTGAAAATTAGTTGAATAGAAAAAACAAAAATGAAGGAACGCAGGATAGCCAACAGCTAAGCTATGAAGATAGAACAAAAAGAAGAAAGACAAAATGACCCCGAAAAATTAGAATCTGAAAGAATAAAAGAAGTTCCTTACCACCAGGTTCCTAGAGTCGTCAGTGAAAATGATAAAAATATAACAAAATTGCTGGGGTTATAAAGTGGAAGAGAAAAAGTAAAACAGAAGACTTAGGAGGAGAGAAAAATGTCATGGGAAGAGAACAAAGAGCAGGAATCCATAGAAACAGAAGCAGTTGAGATAGTATAAATATTAAAAAGAATAGGACTAAGGCAGTAATTTTGAACAAGACTGCGAGAGGCTATTTCTGCAGCCTAGAGAAAAGGAAAGGGAAAATGGATGTTCTGCATGAAACTGATAATGAGAGAAATGAGTTGCATAGGAATATTGCAGCTGCACTATCTCGAAGAGTGGGAAGGTAAACATTTTCGAAGACGCAGGGTAGAGATAATGTATACTATTTATTTTAATCAAAGATTTATATGAATACATGGGCGACGAAAAAAAATGACACATCAGCCGGTCCTAAACCAAGATGGAAGCCTAATATATAGAAATACGTTATTATGATTCAGTCAACAAACAAGGCGCTTATTAGGCTTACCTAAAATAAGAAGCCAGGGAAAAAGGACGTAAAAAGGAATTTTTCTTAAAAAGAGGGCCAATAATAAAGGAGTTCCAGGAGTGAGGTCAAACACCTTTGAAACGAAAGAGGTTAAATATATTGCGAAAAGTTTGGACAAATAGTTAAGATAGATTGTTGAAGACGAGGAAAAGTATCGAAACCTCAAGTAGGGCTTAATGATTTTTCGAAAATCGATTTTAATTCATTTATATTCAGATGAATTTGGTACTTGTAGCACTATCTTTTGAGAGTGTTTTAAATAATATACTCTGATATTTCACTAATTCACGACTCCTCAGACATTGTTCTATTTTGTCGTCGTTACATACTTGACTGATACCAAAAAACCTCGAGCACGTTCGTAAGAACTGTCGCATGACATGTGCCTACGGCAAAAGCGCACATCCATACAGTATGTCGAGTTGCATTAAGCCGAGGAAAGATTGTAAAATTCCCGCTAAAATCAGGCAGGGTAGCCAACTGTGATGATTTACGCAGAGGCGTTCTAAAAACTTTTACACAGCCTTTGTTGATTATTTCATGCGGTACACGCAGTCGATCGTCAATCAAAAACTGTCGGTGCAATACATCATTCTAGTCGCTGTGTTGCCAATTTAGAAGAAATTTATTTACCGTTAAAAAAAGAAAAGATAAAAGCCCAATGCTCTAGCGATAGCGAGTTTTCCAAGTGTGGCACCGAAAATTGGATGTCACCGTTGCTATGATCATGAAGCTATTATTGCTTCGAAACGCGTAAGCATAAATTTTTCAAATATATTAGCATTATTATTTCATAAAGTGTAATATGTATTTTGTTCATTTTATATGCTATCTGTACGATTATTCTCACCAAACTTTAAGTTTATTTAATATTTTTATTTTATTTTATTTTATACATGTATATACGTATATATATATATATATATATATATATATATATATATTATACACTTTTTCTGTTAAGATTATTTAACCAGTTATACGAATGTCAAAACTGAAGGTAGGAAAGAAAAAAAATAAATTGACTGCTTTGAACATTTTGTTAATAGTGTAGAATCATTGAGGAAATACATGATAATTATAGACTGCTTCGCAAAACAAAAGTTAGTAGTTAATTGCAATGTATTTATGCACATTCTGTCTGTTAATTAATGAAGCGATAATAAATATTTAAATTGAATATCCGAAAACATTTTTGGGAATGCGTCATCTTGTTGAACTAGATAGCGGAAAAGAAAAATATATTAGTTGCGACGAATGTAGAGTACTTTTCTGGATTTGTTTTTTCATTTATTTATACGGTTTCTTTCTATTTTTAAAGTCAGTGTGATTTAGATCTCTTGCTGATTCCGGTTACACATTTTACGTTCATTGTTAGTAATATTCTTTGGTTTTTATTTTAAAGTAAAATAGATGATAATTCGCAAGACCTTTTTAAATTATAGTAATATAAACTACAAATTTACCTTTATACTGATTTATTTGTATTTTCTAGTTTCTGGCTAAAGATAGCGTATTGCAGAAAATATTTCAAAAATATCGATTTATACTATCATTTTGTTTATTTTTGTGTTTAGAATTTCTATTGTGTTATTAAGTTACGCAATTTATCACGTATATTTATCACACAGCACAAAAATTAAATCTTTGACTGCAGCTTAACACTGCTCTTCATATTTAAATACCCCTAAGCTGCTTCGATGGAGAATTATTGACTTCTTTTTTTCTTCCATTCTTCGTACATATCTATTTCTTTCCGAACGCTTGCCGGTGGCAACAGCCTGTCGGGGAAAACGATATAGAGTTATCCGGTAGGCACGTCATACCAGCGCTGGTCTGATTTCGAATCGGCTACTTTTCGAAATTATCACGCGTTGAAGTTTGAAAATTTAAATTAACGACATTTTTCTTCTTTTTTTTTTTCCGTACCAATTTTTAAGAGAGCGGGCATCGGTGTGAAAAAGAAAAAAGATTTATATTTCGGGAAATTGTTAAGAAAGACGCGATAAATTACAGCGCGCGCAATCTTCGGGCAGCAGTAAAAATTACGCCGACTCCTAATCGGGCTGTTAAAGTTATTTCTTTTTTCTTTTTTTTTCTGGTCGAGAAAACTTTATCGCCTACCTAATAGGCGGCCCCGAGATGGCGTGATGTATGTGAACTGTTTAAAAGATACATCAGGGCTTGTCAAGCCGACTAAGCAGTGGAAAAACTGCTCTCGGATAAAAACACCACGAAAAGCCAGTCGAGAGGAGCCGAGTTTTCTTTTTTCGTCGGAACTGTAGAAGGTTTTTTGCTGCATTTTCGGACACTGGGACCGGATAAAAAAAAGGGAAAACGCGGGAAGAATAAGGCGAGCAGCGATGTGTAATTGTCGTATCGGATGTGTAACCGGTATTATTTTCGGCGTCCCTGTTGGGCTCTCGGTACTCTAAACGGCGCGATCCCAGCGGGTCATTTAAAATGCTGCCAATGTAATTTGAGCCATTTGTTTAGATGGAACTTTTGCCGGCTAGCTCCGGTCGCCTATCCAAACGGTAAGAATCGGTCTAACGACGGCAAATGCTGCTGGATTGCGTTGTTAGCTGTTTTTACTAGGTGCGTCTCTCTCTGTCTCGGAGCTGCTATCATGACGCGTAAGTAAATGGGCGCGCGTGTGTGCGTATTCGAATCTTTTAAGCTGGCCTGATGGTTAAATACCTTTCCATTTGGAGCCGGTAACGATTTCGTATTACTCAAACTCAGCGGACAGAGCGGACACTTTTATAGGAACGAGTTTCGGGCCGTCCTATCAAAGTTGAGTTTTCCTGTCGCCAATTGGTCCATTATAAAAATAGCTACGTTTAAGACTAAATGCGGTGACGACGCAGACTGACCGAAAGAGGCGCACAAAAGGAAAATCCCAGCTAACGAGCGAGAAAATGTCTTCAATATCCGGCTCGGACGAAATAAAAAATGGAGTTCAGTATACACGCCCCGGCCGACCACGCCGCCGTTCCGCCCGTAGCACTTTTTAAAGTGTACAGTCTCTTGTTCGGTGCACAGCTTAAATGCGCATTAAAGGAAGTTCTCCGGGTTTTCTTTTAATCGAGCAAATGTCTCGGCCGACCATTTCGCTAAATGCGCTCAAAGAATCGGCCCGAAAAAAAGATATAATGGAATTCGAATTACGCGTCTGCACCGAATAAGTTGATTACATGTCCGCAGTCGGATTTCGAGTGGTGGCAGTGTCCTCTATCGAACGGTCTCCATCTAATCATCTTCGACTAATAAGAAATCTCTATGAAAATCCCGCCAGTCTTCCGGTTCGCATTCTTTCCAGCTGTTCGCGAAGTAGGTCACGTCCGGCAGCAACCGGACACGTTTTGCAATGTATGTGTCAAACTATCATAAAAGTCCTTCGGACAACTTCGGCGCCTTACACCGAAATCCGCTCGAGTAGTACGGTCCCTGTTTCTTTTTCTGTCGAAAATAGGCTATAGATATCCGAGCAACAGGAGCTTTGGTTTAATTATTTTGCCATAGTCGGGATTTCACTCATTTTATTCTGAAACTCCTTTTGAGAGCGGACCAACAGAGAAATTCGAATTGCTCGTATTCATTCGGAGAGTGCTACCAAGAGATTCTCGAAAAAAGAAACGGCCTAAAAATTTCTGAAACGTTTTTTCGTATTTACACAGCGCTTCTGTGACTTTATTATAATTTAATAATAGAACGGCTAGGGGTTGCGCGTTGTATCAGAATAAAGTATAAGGGGTACAAAAAAAAAAAAGCGGAAACTTAAAACTTTTTTTTTAATGCCTATTATTCCAAATTTATGCGTATTAACGACCACGTCATTCTTTCATCTGGGTTTTGTATAAGGAACCTTTAAAACCTGTAGTACTCTTTTCTCATAGCGTTTGAAAACATTTATTATTTATCAAAAAATCGAATTTTTCTACGAATTAGTTTTATTTTTATTTTTTTCTATTTCATATTGGGTTTATCAAAAAAGACATTAGCTCAAGAAGAGGGAAAAAGATGAGAAGCAGAATGAGATATTTATAGGAAAGACTCTAGTGTCGAGAAATGGCCGAAGATGATGGCAAGGAGAGAACAAAAAATGGACAATACGGAGTTGGAAGACCAATCGACAGGGGAGAAGAGTAAAAGGAAGAACGTTCGGAAGCGATACAGGTGCACTCAAACAAAATATGATTAGCGTCACCTATAAAGTTGTGATAGAAAGGGTGAAGGAGACAGGAGAGCGGACTAGAGAGAAGCAGGGATAGAAAAGTGTGCCCAAAGCGTAGTCGACGAGATTGCAGAGAAAGTTGAACGCCGCATGGAAGTAAAATTTAAAAACCAGGGATTTAAGCTGAATAAAGAAATAAAAGGAATCCGGATTTGAGATTAAGGAGGAATGTGAGTTTAACCATAGTTTCGATTGAGCTGAAGTGGAGAGGAGATTAATATTGTGAGATGAAAAAACGATGAGAAATTCACCGCTAGAAGAAGATGAACGAGCTAGCGTATCGACTAAGTCGTTACCTTCGATTCCAGAATGCCCGGGAATCCAGAGTAGGTCAATTTGGATGGAGTGAGAGAGGAAAATGTTATGAATAAGAGAGCGTATGAGAAGGATTACGTAATCAGCAGAGGGAGGAGAAAAAGAAGAGGACTTGTGTTGTGGCACACTGTGGGAATGTGATATAATAAGGTCTTCACGAGAAACGAGCGAAGAAGAAACAAAAAGGGCGGCACGCAGGATAGCAGTAAAACAGGCACAGAAAACCGAGCAGAAGGAAGTTTATAAGATTTTAGAATAATTTCAGGAAAGACAAACGAAGGCTGAGCTAGTTCCATTTTGTATTTTGGAGCCAAAAGTCATCGGAGAAAAGAGAGCGAAAAGTACTTAAAAACTCTGATTTGACAACATGATGAAAGAAAAGTTTGGTGTAGGGCAAGTTAATAGGCAATTGATAGAATGTAGGACGGAAAAACTGAAAGAAAAGTATGGCGTTTTTGAAAAATATCATCCGACGGTCCAGGCGGTGTTCCCATGGTTATTTACTAGCTTTAATTTTACGTTGAAAATTCGTATTCTCTTTTTAATATGCGGAAAGAGAGCAGAGGAGTTTAAAAATCAGCGAAAAAATAAAAATCGTCACATATCGTCGTCGCGTAAAATGTTTATATTTTTAAATTGGTTTCTAATAATTAAATAGAATGTAAGAAATAAAGAATTATTTCTATTTCGATTTGAGGTTTAAATAGTATGGTGATTTATATTCTGGCGCAGCAGACAGTACGGGGTGAGAGAGACTGTCCGAGAACCGCAGAAGGTGAAACTTAATTAAAACTGTTTGACTGAATGATTTTGATAGTTCGCTCTTGAATTTTTCTACTATATCCTTTGTGTATAGCGCGTATAGACACGGATTGACTCCCTTGAAGCTTTTTAGCCCGTTCGGCCGCCCGCGATAGTCCTTTACTTTGTAATTTTCCTGCCTCGGACATTCCCCTTCTTTCTGCAGCCAATCATTCCTGTCTATGGTCGGACATTTATTCTTTTTTATTTTCTAATCCGGCCTCTCATTATCTTCAAATTCAGCCGGTTCCCTGCTCTCAATCTGGTTTCAATCCCCTTTCTTATCAATGCTCCGCCTTCATTTCCTTAATCAAACTGTGTTTTAATCAATCTCTTCTACCCTCTTCACGTTTTCGTTTTTCCCTGCCCTCCTCTGCCGATTGTCCTCTTCATAGTTCCATTTCTACTCCACTATATATTGCAAACCACATCTTCTTTGAATGCCCTGCCCTTGATTCTGAACGCTCTGTTTTGTATTCCAAAATCTTAAAACTAGGTCTTTCTGCCCCTTATAATTCTTCCTTTGTCCTTTCCTTCCCATCTCCATTTATAATTCCTGTATTTCAATCTTTCCTAAGCTCTATTTCTAACCGTCTCTCTATTTAACTATAATTTCTACAGTTGTTAGATCAAAGCCGCTGGGGCGCCCAAAGAAAATATATAAAATAATATTATTATTATGTTTACCGACTCGTAGGTTCTTCCTCCTGATAAAGCGATCAATTTTCTATTATAAAAATCTCCAGTAAGCAATTTTTTTGAAAATTCCTAACTTAATGAGTGTTTCGATTGGGGTATTGAGATGCACACTATCATATGCCGACTTGAGATCAATAAACACAATAATGGAATACCAGTTCTTAGAAGTCGTTTATTAAGACTGTTAAGGCATCCCTGGTACCTAAGGATCTTATTAAAGTCGTACTGAACCTTGGATACTGAAGTGGTTGGCCCACCATTCTATTGTATATTTTATAAAAAAAATTTCATCGTTTTTAGACATGAGAGTAAGGATATGAGCCTGTATGAATTATGATCACTTTTGTTTTTACCGGGTTCCAAGATCGGACAAGTGTAATATTCTTTCCAGGTATCTGGGACGTATCCTGTGTCTAGTGATTTATTAAAAGACCTTAATAACATATTCTTTAATTCGACTGAAAGCGCCTGGACAGCCCTATAGGGTATTCCATCTAAACCAGCAGAGGAGTTTTTCCGATGATCTGGATTTTTGATAAATTCTGACCATGTAATTTCTCTACCTAGCCAGTCCACAAATGTATTCGACGCATGTAACATCTTTGATCTAGATTTTCGGTGGGAGTTTCTTACGGATAAATTTTTAAATCCAATTTGATATATTAGTTTAGTAATTATATACTAGCCGAGGATTTGTTAAGAAACCGTATTTTATGCCACAGATCTTTTGTGCTTAGCTTTTTGGTGTCTATCTTATTGCAATAGTCTTTTCGGGCTAATTTCTTTTTTCCTTTAATGATCTTTTTTTACTCTAGCCTGCTGTTCTTTAAATTTTAAGTAGTTTCCCATATTTGCGTATTTGTTGAAGGTTTTCAGACGTAATCGTCTTAACGCTATTGCTTTGTTACAGTTCACATTCCACCACGGTGGACTTGTGTTATACAATCTTTCCTTATTTGTTGGCGATATGACATCGTCAATGCCTTCACTGATTATTTCGTCAATAATATTATATTGATAAGCTGTATCTGCAGCATAAAATTGCTCCTCATTAATACCATTTTTTTTTTTTTTTTTTTTTTTTAAATTTACAAATCGAGGCGAACTACCTCGGCTATTACGACTACTAGACTCACCGGAAGTTATAGAAGGCGGTATAGTCTGTTGGATTCTGCAAAATTCAACACTGCCCGGACAGAGTCCGGGTGGTTCGACAACAAATGGTGGGGTGAGGTATAGCCAAAAGTACGGAAAGTATGCCGGCACCATTTCAGCAGATGCCCTACGGGGTTGACGAGGCCATGAGCTCGCAAAGAGGACAGGAAAACGGAGAGGGAACTCCTTCAAAGACGTAGTTGTGTGACGGTGCCAGTCTCCTCAGAATCGAGAAATCCTTACGTGAGATGGAGAGCGGCGGCCACCATGGGTCGCCGTTCAATTTATGAACCGGAGCCAGGCCGTTCATTTTGACCATCCATTGAACACCAATTAGCACATTTATATTTCATGTTCATTGCCATTAAAATTAGTACTCTGCGCTTTTTAGAAATGCGCGTTAACGCTCGCAGGCGAAATGTTTACCATTGACAGTGAATATAAGTATAAACGGAACCCGACAGAGAAAGGATAGATCGGTTTTACACAGCAAACAAATTCGGCATGTTTCATTTTTCACCGTTCCCAGATGCAAGTCCGTGCAATACTAGCTCAGTTACTTGGCTTTATTGATTTATAATATTTATTATTTTAAAGAAGTCCCAAACAAAACTCTTTCGCTTGTTATTGGTTAAAAATAATTTAAAAAACAAAAATATTTACCGCGGAAATATGACTCCATTAATCGTATCGTCTTTTGCCGTAGCGTCAACTACGTACCGTAAAAGAGACTACAGTGGAATCCAACATAGTTAATGCACTCCTTGTCTTGAGATATTCAACTACCTTTTTTGCCTAATATCGTTGACGACCGGATGATAGCTGTCATCATCATCGTTGTTACAGTCCTAGAACTGGTTTTAATCCATGATAAGTGCTTTCTAACTTGTCCGATCCTCCGCCAATCTTTTTATTCCCAAGTATTTACTTAGCTGTGCATCCTTTACTAACATATCTACAAAAGTTTTCCTTGGTCTTCCTCTTTTCCCCTGGACTTTTCCTTCCATCACATCACGTAGTAATCTGCCATGTCGTAGAACATGTCCCATCCAAGCTAACCGCCGTTTCTTTATAATGTGACTTTCCTTCCTGAACTCTATTGAGAATTTCTTCATTTGTGGCTTTTTCGGTCCAGCTTATTCGTTCCATTTTCCCGTAATTAAAACTATCCGATTTGAGAGCTATTAAAGCGCTTTCAGAAAATAGAATAAACTGGCTATTACAGTGAAAAACGTTTACAATGGATTCCAACGTTTTACCAAGAGATACGACATAGAGTTGACTGGTTAATATATATCTTCGGGGAAATCTTCATTGCGGTTACTACTACGCCTAACCTGTCTTACCTTTCTCCCCTTGGTTTTATTCTATTCTTCCCACATTGTCAATCGAACAAGCGATCTCATTTTGCATATGGGGCATTCTAAGTTGCGACTCAACTTTCTGTCGACTTTTCTCGCTCGATATGCTCCAATCACTTGTATAATAATAATTGCAGAGAGGATATCAACCATTTAATTTTTAATTGCCGTAGTTCGACAATCGTAGGTATGTCCTTTCGTGAGTGAATTAATAGCTGACAATGTATTTCGGTCCTATTGTATACGATCTCTACATGTAATCAGGCGCTAGTAGCGCCACTCAATTTTCTGTCTATTAACAATATTATTTGTTTTCCTTTTGTCTTTAAACAATTTTTATCTTTTGTTGAACATTGTCTTTTTTGTTTTCTTCTTTCTACTTTGAGAAAATACATTTTATATCCTTTGAGATACATTGAACCAATTTCAACGTCCATGATAATAAACTGGGCCCTAATGGATGTCTCTCAGCGGGCTGAAAAAAGAGAAAAAAAAAGGTCGTCAGGACGGCTGGAATTCCGAGCATTAAAGAAAAATTGCCTTTTCGAACGATGTTACTTAACAATGTCGAATAATTCTGGTAATCTATACATAGAAAATACGTAGGTATAATTGTATATATGATGTATATTATGTGTCGAACATCTAAATTAAATAAAATTAGAGCGTGCCTCGTGAGCCAGTTAGTTTAAATATTTAATCTGTCGCGCTGGGTCGCCGTCGCCGAAGTTTACGATTTATTCGCCGAGTTAATTGAAGTAAGCCGGGATGTTCGTAGAGGCGCGGAATAATTTGCTTACGCAATGTAAGCCATACGAAGAACCGCAATATAATAATGGCGCGTTCTGTTTGCAGCATCATCTGCATTCAAGCAAGTCCGACGGCAAACAGTTACAAATGCTTTTGTAATTTGTCATTGCTCGATATTATCCAATCAGCTAATTCGTCGAACCGCAATATCAGCCCGATTCATTTGGACGCGATGCAGCTAACAAAGTTATTATGTACAGTCCCGAGGACTATTTATTTTCGGATACGCGCAGCTAGTCGTTCAGTTTTGCGACACAAATCAGAAATAATCAGCGCGCCCGAATTCGAATGTATCGAAGGAAAAAGCTTCAAAAATGTTACACTTTTTCCGAACTTCATTGAAAACACCGTTACAGAATATAACTTAAAACAAAAAATATCGCCATGTCGTCTGATGTCCGCGTGTAAAGGGTGTATAAATTTAAATAAAACTCCGCCGTATGAAAACTGACCCACACGGAAGCGAGAAAGAGAAAAATAACTTTGTCGGTCCGGTATTATTTTAAGGAAGCATAGTGTAAAGGAGGTAATTTGAAGTGATGACTTTCAATCACGGACAGAAATGAACGAGGGTATGTTTGACTAACATACGAGAGTGTACTCGATGGAACAGAAATAAATTCAATTACGCGGATAAATAAACTATTATTATTATTATTATTATTATTAGGAAAACAATTTACGGTAGACGCCGTGTTTAATAACTTAATCTTAAAACCATTTTTGGAAAGATTATTCCTACCATCATCAGAAACAAACTGAACTAACGGAACGAAAACTACGGATTTAAAGAGTAAAAATTATAGGAATAAAAACACTTAATAATAAAGAACACATAAAATCATTTAATAATGATGAAATAGAAAAATCAACATATGCCGAACATTTAATTAAAAATAAACATAAACAGGTATTCACTAGAAAACGCTGTAACCGTCTTGGCCACTTATGGCAAAGGAAATGTTATGAATATTGCAGAAAATTATTACATAAGTAAATATAAAAATAATATTTTAAACGATCAATTACCTAATAATAATAATAACCCGTTTTTTAATATAAAAGTTTAATTTTGGGTTGTTCTATTTTATTTTATATTTCGTATCGAGTATTGGTAATTTCACCCTATTGATTTTTATACCTTCTATGTTTGTTCCTCCTATGCATCTACTATATATACACATGTATTCCCCTTATATTCATTCCAGTGTGTTTCAAGTTTTTATTAAGTTTTAGCTGATAATGAGTTATGCCCGAAAACGTTTCTAAATAAGGTATTTATCTGATTTATTGTATAAATTATTTTGCCCTTATATTGTTTGTTATTAAAGTTTGTTTTATTATACCTATTTTATTTTTTTTCTATAGGTTATCGCAGTGAGTGGACCCACGTTTTAAATCAGACTCCTCAGCTCGTTAGACTGAACGGTGGTTATGAGATTGTTCAAAGCCGTAGGGGTATTTGAGAGGATGTTTGCAAGTGATGTAATCTGTCCGCGCCGTAATCGATTAAGACGTATGCATTTCAGCAAGATGTGCGAAACTGACGCGTATTCATCGATAGAACAAAGTGGGCAGGTATTTGGCTTTAGAGTTTATTTGAGGATATAGTCGTGGGAAAAAGACGTACGTCCCTTCTCAGGCGATTGACTGCCGAGAACACTCTGTGTTCCGTAAAAACACCTATTATTAACAGTCCGTTCAACGAAATAGGAAAAAGTCGATATGTCAGCGTTATTGCCAAATGTTTAATATTATTCAAATTCAAATTGGAATTTTTATTTTTCTTCATTCAAAATTACATCATTTTAAACACTATTTTACAATCATTATTCCAACAAAATTTACTAGCTGTCGCCCGTGTATTTTTTTTTTTTTCGGGCACGTCAACAATGGAACTTACCCAACATACCCGTTTAAATCTGTACTTGGAAATTCATAAAAAAATTGTTGTTTTATCTGGAATTATATTTATGTAAAGATTCTTTCTCTCTTTTGGGGGAAACGTGTTTATTACCGTCCAACAAAAAATAGTCATCAAATTTCATGTTTAGCTGAAGATTATCGATCTTTCTCTATAACCTATTTGTGTTGATCTAACGCACACACACACAACCATTGTTTTGAAGGAGCCGAGTTATATCTCCCATAATTACAAATTTAAAAGATCATCTTTTTCACTCATATCTTTTAATCTCTCCGTCGCGAATATTTTATTAAAATTAATTTATTACCACAACAACAAACTGCAGTGGTTGAGTAAAGATTTCAAATTTGAGTATAAATAACATTCCCGGTAGAATTTCTTAAAAATTCCGTTGCAGGATTTTTTATTTCTCTATAAAAATAATAGAAAACGCTACGCTTTTTTTAAACTCTCTGTGAAGAGTACACAGTAGCTAGGCTAGGAGCGCGACTTGTATGTTTAGATCATGTCATGGAGGCTTGGTGATTTGATTTTAGTGACGCAAAAGATGAAGTAACCGAAACTTACACTAGAAATTAATAAAATATTACCTAGAGTTTATTATTTACACTGTAGGGTAATCGTTTTATTTAAATTATTAAGAATGATTTTTTTTTTTACGCATCCTTTATACATTTCTGTACCGCTGGTCTCAATCTCAACTACTTAAAACCTCAAAATTCACGAATGAGAGGGAGTAGAAAACTCAGTCATACCTTAAAACCTTCGTTTCGACAACACAAATACACGCTGAAAATTTTAGAATTATCTGTCCAGCGGTACAGGAATGCATATACACAGGACAAACAAATAAACATGCAAGCAAACAAACATTAATTTTTATATAAATATATACAGATTAGTGAAATTAATTAATTCATTTTAGATCGTTATTTCGTTCAGATTTTTGTTTTTTTTTTTTTGAATTTCTAAATTAATTGTACGAGTATCAAAAATTAAAATACATCGCGATTTTAATTTCAATTTATATTCGATTTTAACTTTTAAATTTTATTAAACATTGCTTAAACTGTTATAAAAATTTTTTAAATAAAAAAAAAAATTTAAAGATTTTTAAATACTTTAATTTTATTTTATTAGTTATTTTTCATAATTTAAATTTAACTCTGCAATAATCAACTTTTGTCATCGACTTTTAACCGTTATTTTTTATTGTTTATATTTTGCCATCGTCATTATTAAATTTTTATATATTATATAATAACTCCCGTGATCATGAAGTTTTGTCTTCGAAACGCGTCGGGGTATTTGATAAATTAAATAACTGTTTTCAAAAATTGGTGTTTAAAATAAATTACTGTAGAAAAATTAAAATTTCATAATTTGTAACATACAATTGTTAACATTAGTCTGGTTTTCACACCTGAAAAATAGTAATATATTTAGTACTCACTGTTGCACAGCACTGTGATCCTACAATTAAACAATTAAAACAATTAAAATAAGAAATACTTTCACTGCTGCGCAACCACTTTAATAATAAATAACAATATCGACAAAACCGGAGATGACAAAGTCAATAGTATTTATTTTATGGAATTAATAATATAGTAGTTGTAGAATTTTCACAATATACTTCATTATTAAATAATGTTCACGATAATTTACCAACATCGTGAACTTTTATTATTCCCTATTAGTAGTTCCGATATAATTATTTAAATTATTATGATTCTTTTTGTAGTCTACTACTGATTATACGGTCGTGAGAGCAGCGAGAGGTAGAGCAGAGGCGTTAGCGGTTTTATTTCTTGTACTAGTCGTTACTGTTAACATTAGCATGTCTGTGACACGCGTGATTCGAATCCATAAGTTTTCCCACTACCAAAAATTGCTAAACGCGCCTAAAGAAATTTTTTCTTAAAAAGAAAAAACAGAAATTTTTCGTACAGAATTACAAGTGTATTCACCCTTTTAATAATTGAAATTGATTAAAATGTTGCAATTTATTAATTAAGCGTAATTTAGTTATGATACCTTTTTAAAAAATGAAATTAACAATATACGGATTCTATGAATATTTCTAAATGCGATGGTATTCATTTTTCATGTTTTAATTTTAATACAGTTAATTTAAATTTTGTTATTGTTACTTATAACAGTGTGCTAAACAAAAGCTATGCAAATAAAAATAAACGCTAAAGTCACAATTTAAATTTAGTTAATTCTATCATTAAAAATGATGTTAATTAAATTAACTAAAACCATAAAAAATGAACTTCCTACCATTTAAATAAATATTTAATTTTGACTTTTACTATTTGGCGATACTTCAAGGTAAGTGGATAATAAATATCGATTTATATCGACTTTTTTCTCTCGATGCATTTTCGTCGAACGGACTATAATGTACATTCGCGTAGCATACAATTTCCGTGAGCACTATGTACAGCTGAAATGTACAAATAAGTAGTAACGATGCATTCAACAGTACGACGTCATATGGAACTTTGATTTCCGACTGAATTCATCAATCCTTCCATACTTAATATTGGACCGCCACCACTTGCTTCGAATTCGTTTGCTCATTACTGGTTTTTAATTAATTTTTCCACCTTGTTGAAGAGTTCCTTTTATTTATTATCTATTCTACCGGTATCCTTATTATATTCTTAACCAATTCATTCCGACTTCCTCTATATGATTCGCATGTAATATAATTTTGATTTTGGCAACCTTAATCGTAATTGTTCGTTTGCGATAAAATTTTTCAATTTCTGATTTTATTTGCCTAGAGTTGTATTCTGTAAAATTATTTATTTGCGTGAATTGCATTTTAAAAAACTTTTTTTTATTTAAATCCCAATTTGGAGAGCCTCGTATGTCAAGGTTGGTTAAGCGCAGCTCTCCGGAAGTTCGATATTCTATTATTAATATCTCCAGTTCATTAGATGGTCTCGAAAAAACAATACAAACTATAGGTAAGTATATTGACTATGTGCCAGTGCATACTGATAGTGCAAAGACGGATACAGCACCACCGCGGGCGGTAGCAGCGTGTTCTTTCGAAGCGTTTGTCTCGATTCACTCACTTCGACTAGGTGAATGGTGTGCAATACTCGACTCTGAGTTATACGGCATTTTATATTGTTTACAGCATATGTACCTGGCTAATTCTCATCCGCAGAAAGTGCTTGTATTACAGACACAATGACATCTCTCTATTCCATACCCAGTTCACAACCCAAAGACCGACTGGTTTGTCAGATCCAATAGATAATGATTGACCCCATAAACGAGAACTGCGTACGGTATGATACTTATGGCTTTCTGGTCGTACAGGGGTACCTGTCGATGACAGGGTAGACGTGGCCACACGGACAGCAATTTACTGCCCTGTCGGCCCACACGTCGCCTAATCATCGTCAATAAAGAGACTATTGCGGCATAAGTGTAAACCGGAATAGAGGTCACACTGGACTTTTCAACAGACCTTTTTATGATCCATCAGCTGAGCCTTGGTAGTCTTGGGAGGGTACGTTCCGGCGCGATTTTAAAATAATTAATCGCTCGAAAACTGGTCACATTTCTTAATCTCGTAACTACGTTTTCCACAGGACTTCGTCCCCCATAACCTGCCCTTTCTGTTCCCAACAATGTTATCCCTTAGTTCATCGTATTCTTTCAACTTGTACTAAATTTTCAACACCTAAATTATCAGTGTACAGAAATTAAATATAAACCATATGCGCGCTATGTTAGAAAATTTTATTTTAGGCTCGATTATAAATAGCATAACAACTTTTTCAAAATATGTTTTATTCACTTCACAGAAAAAATCTTTAAAATATTTATCGAAAAATGCTAATACGTTGCTAGTTTTTTTTTTTGTTTTTTTTGGCTTGGCCAACTACCCAGGACAATTTGACTAGATTAGAGATTAAATTTTAATCCGGTCAGAAATCGATGACAGAAAATAGACAAGAATTGGAACCATCTTGAATGACGGCAAAGTTAAAGTATAGGAAGCATTATATGGGGTAGGAAAATTCAGCTTTAATAGCTGAATGTACACAGGATATTACGTTCGGAGGAACGACTGGAACATTCAAACAGCACGTGATCGGGATTACAAACGAAGGAATAGTCGCCAGAGTGCAAAGGACAATAAGGAGATGGGGAAAGAGCGAAACGATACCGCGAGGATGAGAGCATGATTGAACCACAGACGGCAGATAGCAATGATGAAAAAACGTTTAAGAGTAGGAAAATGATAGAACCAAAAACAGGAAGGGGGTCTAGGCTGAATAGTAAAATGTCTTAGGATTGGAAAAGGAGCGAAGATACACATTCGACACCAAAGTCTGACATGCATTATTTTGGAGAGGGGAAGTATGTCGTGACTAGGAATCGTTTTAACAAAAAAGGTGGAGAGTGTAACGCTAAACGTGCTAAGGAATCCACCGTTTCGTTAGCATCAATACCCGCATGACTAGGAACCCAAAGTAGGTCGATGGAAATGGAATGGGAAAGGGAAAGACTATAGATGAGAGAACGTATACGGAAAACAATAAAATCGAAAGAATATGAGGGAAAGGGAGAGGATATAGTTTGAAGAGCACTTTTGGAGTCCGAAATGATTAGATATTTATTAGAGGAACGAGTTGAGGAAATAAATATAACGACTCGAACAATGGCATAAAGTTCCGCGGAGAAGATGAAGAGCAGTCTGAAGGATTGAGCGGAATTACTAGCTGGAAAGAAAAAGGAAGCAGCTACTCCTCCTGAACTCTCGGAACCATCAGTAAATATTAAGAAATGAAGAGGAAATAAGGAATTGATAAGAAAATTAAATTCTTGATTAGCGACTGCGGAGCCAGAAGTTTTAGTTGATAAAGGGAGAGAAGAGAGTTTCGGAGGGTGAAAAAACCCAAAGAAGTCAAAAGTAAAATAAGGAAGTTTACTGTGAGAAATAATAATAAAGGAGGAGAATTTGTCTAAACGATGAGACACAAGGGAAGATAGGAGATTTATTAGGAGAGGAATGCCACTTATGAAAGATAGGAATGAGAGATGAATCTTAGAAATACGTTGCTAGTTCCAAAAATGTAGTACTGATCATGTCCCATTTATTCATTTGACAAAAAAAAACTTTTTTATCCGATCGCAGTGATATACCTGAGAATACTGGCCGGTTTCCAAACTCGTCAAAATAAAAATATTGAAATACAGGGTGCGGCAGCATAACTTCCTTTTTTAAAATGCGCTACTTTTTTTCTACTAAATTTTCTTAAAGAGAAATAA
Source organism: Icerya purchasi (assembly GCA_039619475.1). Classification (NCBI taxonomy): domain Eukaryota; kingdom Metazoa; phylum Arthropoda; class Insecta; order Hemiptera; family Monophlebidae; genus Icerya; species Icerya purchasi. Next base: position 288,806,330 of record CM077115.1, on the reverse strand, counting down.
TAAAGCAGAAAATCGAAATAAAACTGCGAGAAGGGAAGAAGCATACATATTGCCCCAACGGGGGGGATCTAGAGTATCCGTTATTTCGATTTTCTATTATTATTTCTCTTTAACAAAATTTAGTAGAAAGAAAATGTCGCACTTTAAAAAAGAAAGTTATGCTGCCGCACTCTGTATTACACGGAATTTTTAGAAAATTCATATAACTACAACATTTCTCAAAATGACGGAAAAAGATGTCTGCCCGGGAAAAAGAAATTATTTAATAAAATTAACATTTTTTAAAACGGGCCCTTTAACTAATTACCGTAATTACTTTAAGCAACTGCCTCTACTTAAAAATTGAAAATTATTTACTCTTACGTTTGCACGCAATAGCTACGACGATTCCATTGAATGCACGAATCAGAAAGCACTATATCATTTTAATCATCAGACACACATTGCTTGCATATAAATATTATACACATACATATACATATATATATATATATATATATATGTATGTATGTATATATGTATATGTATGTATATGTATGTATATATATTTCTTTTTTTATTTCCAACGTTCGCTCGGCCAATTTATCTCTAAATATAAATAATATTTCGTGCCGGAATGTAATAGTGAAAATAACAACGAAGTAAAGTAGACTGAAAATGCATATCCAAGTCTGCGAGTCGGTCACGCAATTTGGGACCACCTCATCGGAGAATGTGAACTCGGCGTTTTGCAGAATTCGGTGTAAAAATAATACTCGAACGTCTCGCACCCAGCCGAATTGTGTTACTCTTTTATATTTGAGCAAGAGTACGGCCAGGTGATGAAATATCGTCCGCGTCTGAAGTGTTTCGAGCACGCGATGTACTGTCGTCTTCAAAGAGATGAAATACGAAAAAAAAAAAAAGCGAAAGAAATTGACAAAAACGCAAAATGACTCAACTGTTGTGTACAAAAATTGCAACGAATAGTAGAGCACAACTTTTTCGGTTGCATATTCTGATTTTCGCCCTGGTTCTTGAAATTTTGCTTGAAAATTTTGTGTTTAATTTTTCTCAGAAAAATAGTTCTGGCATCTCTGGCTTTTTTCCACTTAAAATTGCATATCGCCGAAATAAACAAAATACTCGTAGTTCGTTATTCGTCGCGTATATTACGACGTACCCGAATATTTGTTCAAAAATTATTATCGCCAAAAAAAATTTATGCGAGGTTTATAAATTACATAGCATTCTCTTTTTAGTAGCACTTAAGAAATGGGACGTAAAAATTATTACAACAGAAATAAAAATGCGAATATTTCACACATCCAATGTTTTTTTTTTGTTTTTTTGCCATCTATACAATAGAAAAATAAAAAATGCAAATGTGATTTTCGTCATAATAAAATATAATAGTCAAATGAATTATTCCATGAAATATTAAGGAACGGACTACTAGTGCCTATACAGCTCAAAAAAAAAAAAGAAAAAAAGGTAGATTGATAATGATACTGAAGAAACCAATGCAGATAAATGCGAAAATTATAGAATCATAAATTTATTGTCGCATACTTCTAAAATACTAGCCTCGAATAATATTACGCGGATATGATTAAACTTAAAAACGATTTCGAAAAATGTTAGCAAGTTATCAAAGAGAATACTAGAGCCATTGAATTAATCAAATCATATAAAACGGTAAGTTATTTAGAGTCAATGGTTACAGCTTTGAAATTGTGCCACTGCAGCTTGAAATTAGTAAACACATACATTTATTTCGCGTTAAAATTAATATTACTCGCTTTACCCGTTACGAAAATGGTAAATTTACTAATGAGAATAAAACTACTTTTAACGTAAAACGGTTTAAAAGATTTTTTACCTGATCATTACCTAACACGCCAGATCAGATCATGTGGGATAATTGTAATAACTTACACTTTCTCTTCCCTAACATATTAAATAGAATGAACAATATAAATTACATGCCAAATTTTTCTAACGTACAATTCCTCACTGGTCACGCAAATTTGTAAGGACTATTTACACCGATTTAAAATTACTGATTCGCCTAATTGTATTGAATGATTAATTTACCCGATACGATTGCTTTCATATCTTAGCTAGATATGTAATAGCACACTAATTTGCATTTTCAGTGCTCAGCAGAAGACTTAGTGTTACTAAAAATTTTCAGATGTTTAATGATTTTATCGTTACAGAAATCAATTTCCGCAAGTAACATATATACACTTGTATTAATTTACCGCAATCAATGTAAGGTGAGGATGATCTGACAGCAAAAACTTTATTGGATGGTTCGTTTCAATCTCACCATCATAAAATTTGTACCACACTAATGCATAATGCATTTGCCTCATCGGTGTTATCCAAAGTGAAGACCATACCCCCTCCAAAAAAAAAAAAAAAAATATATATATATATTAAACTAGGTGATACAAAAGAAGATTGAGGAAATTTGGATTTTGACCAATTTGGTTTTCAGATAAAGAAGGGAACGAGAAAAGCAATATATTGGCTTTGCGGTTGATAATAGCGAAACACCTAGAATCTAATAATCGAGTAATACTCACTTTTCTCTAGACCTAGAAAAAGCATTTGATAGGGTCAGTTGGGATAATAAGTTGTTTCATATCGTAGAAGAAATTGGAGTACCAAATACAGAAGCCAGAACAGTTAAAGCATTTACGCGATGTTAACTAGCAACAGTCCATGGATATGAATTTAAAGAAAAAAGACCAATAAAATTGTATATACGGAGCGTAATGTTGTACGGATGCAAAACCTGAGTGATAAACTGAAAAGAAAAAGCTGTAGGATGCAGAAATGTGGTTTTGGAGGAAAATCTTAAAATTAAAATGGACTGAAAAGATTAAAAATGAACACGTTCTTAATAGAGTGGTGGAAACTCGCAGTTTATTGAACATTATCAAGAAACGTAGAACCATACTGATGGTCCACATATACTAAGGAATGATAGAATATTAACGAAAATTATAGACGGAAAAACGAGGAGAACCAGATACATAGGAAGACCGAGAAATAGTTACTTGTAGCAAATAATTAAAGATATGAGGTGCACAACATACAACAAATTTAAAAAAAGCAACAGCATGGAATGAGAATCGAGAAAACGAACCGAACTGTTGTTCAGTGATTGATTAAAATTTCAGGGAAAACATAAACATCATCATCCTTATGGAAAAGCATGTTATAAGCACCACTTAAAAATATATTTTTTTAATCAATCTTGAGTTTGTATGTAAACTCAAGATTTGCTTTACAGTTTTATATTATACATACATGCATACATACAAATATAATTGAAATAAATTTTAGATGTTCTTTTATTTTTCGGGACCCTACTCCTGGTGCCAATGAAAGGGATTTCGTGTTTCAAGTTCTTATTCGGCTACTATGCGGTTGGGCGCTACCTGTTGTTGCAGATCACACACTCCAAGACAACTACACGGACTTTATACAGCTCGTACACGTGCCAAAACTCGGACAACAAATAGGAGTTCACACCTTTAGCTGCATAATAAAGGTCTCGGAATTCTCTGACGACGACGACGACGACGACAACGAACGAAACGGAGATGCTGAGACATCGAAAATTAATCGATTTTAACTGCTGAAGAATAATTTTTAGCTCGACATCATCCGGAATAGTATGTACTAGTATTAATATATATATCGACGGCAAATCCTCCCATACTTGTAGTCATGTAGCAAAATATTAACTCTGAGAGCAGAAACTAATTTTGCTACGGAAGGAAGACAATGTGTTTAGCTTGCCAGTAGAAATCTAAGAAGCCACTATTTGCAAATGCGAAGAAAAATGCTTATACGACGCTGATCGCTTTATCAGTGTCGAGAAATGGTTGAATTTTTGATAACTTATTTGCTTTCCTGTTATGTTTGCCGGGTGCTATGAGTATTTTTCTAACGTTGGTGAGCGTATTCACACACAGATGTATAAACAGCTAATCAGAGCAAAAACATAACGAACCGAGTACTTTATTATTTTAGCAGAACAAATAGTGTATTGTAGCCTGCAGATTTTTTTTTTTTTTGATCTGAACAACAGCGTCCTAAGATGGTATGATAGTGAGTCACCAATATAGGCATAATAAACCATAAATTGCAAATCAGATTGAATGTTTAACTAGCCAAGTACTTCTTTATTTTGACAAAACGATTAGGACATTGTACATTTTTTTTTTTTTTTTCATTTGAGTAATGGCACCCAACACAGTGGAATATTTTGTACGGAATTTGGCATTACCACTTCAATTAAAGCTGTGACTAAACTACCGCTATTTTATCTCAATGAAATGACATTCACACGCCTACATTACTTTTCCCATCATGATGTCGATCATCTATAGCAGTTCCAGTAACGCCCGATATGGAGGTCGTGGCATTTGCTGATGACACAGCATTATTTACGAGGAACAGCGATCCGGTGACAGCGTCGGAGAACTTACAGACTGGTTTGTATGACTTGAAGAAATGAGCACAACAGTGGACGATTAGGATCAATTCGTTCAAGTCGGCGCATCTTACATTCACGACCAGACGCAGCACATGTCTTCCTGTTGATTTTGATGGTCCCCATTCCGCAGGGATATAAAACCAGATATCCGGGCATGTGTCTTGATCGCTGTTTGACCTGGAAGGAGCATATTAAGATTAAGGCCAAGGAAATGAACTTAAAGCTAAAAGAGATGTAACCCTGTGCAAAACTTCCGTGTTATTGCTGACATCAGAATTGTTGTTATATAATACAGCTATCAAACCGGTGTGGAGCTATGGTATATTTTTTCTTGGAGAGGAACAACATCAGCGTCTAATATTAAAATTACGCAGCGATGCCATTAAAAAATACTGAGAATAATAGCTAATGGGTACATGCGTAATGATAAACTAAGAATGTACCGGCGGTGAGTAAAGTAATTGAAAATTATAGCGAGCGTTACTTATGTAGGTTAGCAGACCACCCAAACCCGCTGGCATTTGATTTATTAGCCACTCAGACAACGACAATTATAAACTAAATCGTTATACGCTTCTAGGTCTTCCCCATCGGTTTGATTGACTGGTAAAGCAACGCGGAGTGTTATTGTTGAATGGCATCTCTCATCATGTCATAACCTTCCAATTGCTTATTGGCTACATTATACACATATTGCAATTTTAAAAAAAAGGAAATCGATAGCAGTGAAAATTACAAAAATAGAAAAAACCAGCAGCCCATTCATTAGTTTATGATGGGTGAAATATGGCGAAAATCAGTTAACTACGATAAACAAAAAGCGATAAATAAGCGGTAGTACGGCAAACCAGAGTGAAATTTGATGGACAGTTTTTTGAATGTGGGAGATGTATTGATTTCACTTTTAAATAGATTCCTTAGAGTGTTGTTATTATTATTATTATTATTATTATTATTATTATTATTATTATTACGTCATGCTTTATGGGTAGAGGCGTAAGTACTGTTAGGATTTAGGTTAGGGAGTAGAGACTGGTAGCTTGCAGGATGGAGACGAGTTCGAGAGTTTTGATACCATTTCGTTTCGGATTTGTATCTTTGTGTTTGGAATTTTGGACAATCGATTATGTTTGATGGGGATAGGGACTGTGCAGGATTATAGGTTGAGGCTGTTTGTTTTGTGTATAACCGTGAGTGAGAGCTGAGTGACCAGTTCTTAGTTTGAATATGACGAATTGGTTTTTTTCTAGATTCGTGATAAGAAGTTCGCCAAATATCTACGGTGTTCTTTACGGTTTTTAGTTTATTTGTGTCTGGTTTTAATTTTACTTTGAAGAATATGTTTCTATTTTGATTGTAAGACAGAGGCACTACATGTATATTTCACTTTACAGTTTTGTTATATTAGTAATCGCCTTTATTTATTTATTTTTAAAATCATTTTGGATTATTCGTGTTTGTTGTTATAAATTTAAATACCGATTGTCTCGTAAAAAAAATGACTTTTTTCTTCATTGAAATTTAAAAAACAAATTGGATTCCTAATTTGTTTTTGTTGGAGTAGCACGTCGAATTAATTTCTAACATTTTTTTTTTTTTTGTATTAGAAATGTACCGAGACAAATTATGATTCGCCACTGACTTCGGGCGTAGACATTATACGTTCGATTTCAGAGAAAATGTTTGCTTTTTATTTCATCGTATCCGATAATTGCGGAATTCTATAAAAATCTTTATTTATTATGCGGCAAGTATTTTATTTTTTTCATTCTAGTCGTGGCACCAGTGTGTAGCTTTTTCAATTCCGTAAGATCGTTATTTATTTTCTTTCGTGTTCGACAATGTCGCTAACGTTTTTTTTTAATTAAAATATATTTAGTCATTTTTACTCAATTTTTAATACAATTAGTAGATATTACTCTAGCCCCGGTGAAATCGATCTAATCTGGGGGAGACAAAAAAAATAAAAGAAAAAAATTATTTTATATTTTTTCCCCTCATTTGCCGAAATTTTCTCGTTTCTCACACAGAACCAATTAAAAAATCAGGCACATTTCGCAGACTTATGACTAGCGCAAAGAATTAATGGAAACCGCGCTCACATAAATTATGGCCGGCCGCGTGGAAATTAATTTCTCGGAAAATAAAAAATGCAAAAAACCGGTTTCTTCGTCCAATTATACGCGCAAAATGTTGCAGCGACGTCGAACGGGAGCAGGGGATATTTTCGCGAGATTTTTTCCTTCAATTTTGTGTCCAAAGAACGTTGTTGTTGGCCATTTAGAATTTTCCGCAACTGGGCGGCCGTCCGATGATGAGATGTGAAATTATCTTCACGGCCATGATGGAATTGCAGAAAAATAAGAAAAAGCGAAATATTCGGGCGACGAGCGGGGGAAGCTGCTGTCAGATTCGTCTTAAAAAAGCGCAAGCCGAACAACACATCCACTGCAGCGGCTGCCCGGTCGTAAAGTCGATTCGAAATGTGTACACGCTTTCTAGTAAATGGGCATCGAAAATTTAATTTTAGCCCGTAGAGGCTATTACAGATCTAGTACGTGAGCTGCCAGTTAAAATTCATAGCCGCGTCTCTCCAGCAACTCCGAACAAAACTACAACTTTCACCCCGCCCCTCACCGCCGCTCCTTCTCATTATTCAACTTTTTTCATTTTTCCATTTTTTTTATTTCCTTCCTTCCTTCCTTTCTTTCTTTCCTTTTTTTTTCACGTATTTTCGCGTAGCCTCGGCAAGTTTTTCGTAAAATCGCCTTGTTAATTTTATGAACTGTTTCTCGGCTTTCTCGCGCCGACAACATATTGCCGCGTTCGCGGTGAAAGCCGGTCTGCTCTCTAAACGTCCTTCCAGCGCAATTCTCCGACTCCAGCCGTTAGCGTTGGGGTTGATGCTAGAGTTCCATACCACCAGAGTTCCAAAAAATATCCAACCTCCGCCGGCGTCGAGGCTGAACTTCTTTATAAGTAGGTGATGTTTGCCGCTTCTTCATCTATTTTTCATTCTTCCTCTTTTTTTTTCCGTTTTCGTTTTCGTTTTCGTTTTCGTTTTCGTTTTTTTTCTTCTCTCTTTCGCTTTGCCTTTATCCTTCTTTAGACGTTCACCTTTAGGTAGACTGCCGTCGGTTTCAACACACGACGCTGTTTTAGGTGTAGTAGAGAACGGCTTCTTTGTAATTCCATGATTCATCGCGCTGCCGCATGTGGTAATTTAGCCAAGTTAACTACTCGTGTAACTTTAGAGCAACATGCTTTGCGAGCAGTCAGCCAACTTATACACTAGTGTGCGGGGCGGCGACTAAAAGAAAGTTGCCTGGAAAGTTGGCCCGTTCGTTTAAATGCTGAAGAAACAAGTTTAACGGCGTTAAGCTGCTGGAAGAGTACGGATGCGCGGGAATTTTTGAAAATATCCTAAGCTAATATGTCCTCGTAAAATTGGACGAGGCGGCACGGTGAGAGCGTCGTAGAGCAAACAAGTGTACCGGTGAACTGCGTCTTTTGTACGCAGAAAGCGCACCTCCGCTACAAACTTAGAAAACTTGCCGCTATTTGTCTTAATAATTATTACTTCTCTATATTTTTTTCGCTTATCTTCTGTGTAGCTTTCGTCGCTGCAAACGACCGAAGGTGCGAACTTCAACGAAATAGGCGAACAGCCGATTTCGAGTAGGAATCATTTCCGGGAAAACTTTTAAAATTGCCCAATCCGGCGCTAGCTGGAAAATAATAATTACGTAATTAAACGGCGAAACGGTACTGCGATGATGATTCACAGCAAGTTGTCATCCAACAATGTAGCCGTTCCCGCTTTTACCGATTTTCCCGCTTTTCCCGATTTTACCGCTTTTCCACGTTTCTGTTTGTCGTTTTTCTCTCTTCTGCGAACAGATGATATAATTCGCAGGAAATCGACTTTCACGATAATTTCTTTCAATCTCATTTTAAAACTGCGCAATTAAAAAGGTAAGGTCGGCGCGCTCCGTACTTGTTTCGGCGCTGCGAATGAGACGCTAGGTTGTTCATTGTATAATCTAAGAAGCGTTGAACTTCTACGCGCTGCCTTTTGTTCTAGATCGAAATAAAAACCGCCGTGACATATTAACCAGATATGAAGGATAAACGGAGAGAAGGTAGAGTGGACATTTTCCGAACCGATAATAACGGCTACCGCACTACTCCCTTCTTCGGCGAAAATTAAATATTTCCTTTTTTATTCTACCGTATTTTTTCGAGAAATAAAAAAAAAGTAGTCTAGTAAATGGTACCTAATCGAATTTCCACCACTCGCTGCGGACCTGCGTCATCTTCAGCCAATCGAAACTAAGTTCACTCGCTATTGTTTTACGTAATTATCTTCTCCAATGTGAAAGCCGCCTGTTAACCCTTAAATCGAAAACCTCTTTTTCGGTTAATTTTTTTTTCTCTTTATTCTGAAAGCCGAAAATCGTGTTCCTTTAGGGTAAAAATTGAAAGTCCCCGACTAATCAGTTATTAATTCTATTACTGATAGAATTACTAGTCGAATCTCAACTATTGTCAGAATCTCAATAAACAAAAGGAATTTTGTTAATACAGATCTCGTTTAATTGAATTTTGATTGATTGCCGAATAAATTTTATTCCTGGCGGAATTTCCGTACTAACGGAGAATCACACAATTGTGTTAATAAAATCTCCATGATTAAGCGAATAATTACGTTATTATAATAGAATTTGTTTGCTAACTGAATCACATTTATTCGTAGAATCTCACTTACTAAGCAAATTCAATTACTAACGGAATTTTTTTCACGTGAAGCGGCTTTAAAATTGCTCGTGAAACGAAATCGTGCAACGCTATATTATTTTTCACCCCATATATTCATATATATTCATATATATTTATATGAATTACAACGTAATTCTTAGGCTACCCCTCCCCCCCCCCCCCATTAGAAAAATTGTCCCAATTTTATGTAACGTTTGTTATATTTTATAGGATTTTTATTATTGTTATTTAAAAAATGTCACAATTTTATATAATGAAATATGTAACGAAAAATGCAATGAAAAAATGTCTTAATTTTAAAATGTTAGGATAGGATTTTTGTGGTAATGTTATTTTTTTTTGTGTTGATGCCAGTAAGAATTACGTTGTAAATTTTGATCATTTTATATACAAAGTATAAAAGAGAAAGAGACAGAAATGAAAGAAAGAGCGGTCAAGGGGCGCAAGCCCCTTGCGAGGCCAAAGTGGCCGAGTTTATATATATTGTCATGAGCCTACAGTTCAGTAACGTAAATAAAATATTGATTTTGTGATTGGAATTCTGGTTTTACTATGCTGTGAGAAATGAAAAACATAGATTAAATTTTATATTCCTTATTTTATTTCTTATCGATCAACACAGCATAGTATTTCGTATATATTTCTCTGGTAATGTTCGAACCGAGTAAAGTAAAGCGGCTGATTAAATGGTTCGAACGTTTGGGAAATTGGAATCTAATTCCGAAGCCGTACCAACACAATTATAATAACGTAAAATAACCAAAGGCTAGACGCGGAGACACTGCCCGACTAAAGCGACGTAATTTTGCCAAAAATTACGCTCATGATAAGTATGATGTGTCGGTGCGACTGGTCGGGCAGTACCGACGGCTGATCGACTACCGGGGTTTTCGCGAGTCTTTCGGTCGTACGATAATTAATCCGTTTTAGTATGCGTTTTGCTCTGAAAGAGTTACTGTTATCGAAGCGTTGCGTGGTCAGCGGATTCGCAACAATTTTTAAATTAAATCGTTTGCGGAAGAATTTTATATATATATATATATATTGTTAATAATTGCTGTTTGTTGTTGGTCATCTGTGAGTAGTTTCTTTTCTGTGTTCGATAATATAATGTTAAAACACTAGTCATCAAAAAAAAATCAAGTGCTATAAATTTCATTAATATATACATACATGATCTTGTGAATAACTATATTTCATTTCGAACATTCAGTGGACACGGCGGACTGAGCCTCCGTGAGATAGCTATATTTTAGCTCAAAAGGCTTCGTACTCATGAATCATTAAGAGTCAGCACACGATAATATATAAAAAAATATATAAATATATATATTATTATTATTAGTTCGAATTAGCCACTGGTGGACTACGTTGTCAACTGGTTCTGCCATTCTTCTTCCTCTGTTTCCATACTGCTTTCATTCTTTCACTGTGTCTTTTTTTTCTTTCTTCGGTCCAGAAGTTTTTTACCATCTTTCGAGCATGTTGGTACAAGTTCTCCAGAAAATGATAACTTGCTTGCATTACCTACGGCAATAGTGGATTGGTTACCACCTGGAGTAGTTAAATGATTTTTCTTTTCCACCGTGCCTTTCAGTTCAAAAAATATTGTGGTCAACCATATTCTAGCTGAAACCAAAATACTGCCAAGATTGTTAGTCTTGGAGGGTAATAGCTCTACTCACCAGAGCTGTGGAACGCAGCCATTGACCATTTATTACAGTTCTTCTGCCGCCGTCGTCAGTCTATGAAGGACATTCTACAGTCTCGGTATAATTGCCCTGCATAGATCCCCCTTACACTCTTTTGTTTGTCAATCATGATTTCCACCAGAGTTGGTTACCCGATCACCATCAAGCATTGACCTAACAGGGAAACCTCGTGAAGGCGAGTGCGGGGTAGAAGTGGAGAGGCTACAACAAACCTCTTGAGCGTTTGTATATTGCGCATCACACTTCCTGGGGTTTTCCCCAAATATATATATATAAAAATATATAAATACGTTTTACGTTAAATAAACGGCCCTCCCTGTGCCCCAGCAAAGCCGCACCCAAATTTTATTTATTAATCAAATCTCAACTGCGCTAACATTAATTTTAAAAACTAAGCGAATCCCGTTCTAATGCCTTTATCAACTCTGTATAATATTATTAAACAGCGTTTGCCGTCATCTATTTTACCAATCACAGTACAGATTTAATAATCGAATCTTAACTCCATCGATTGAATAACAATTATCGACAGCTGTTGCTACTGATGTAGAGAGAGCAAGGCTAGAGACAGATTACAGGCATCCAATGTTTAGGGCATATCACGCCTTAAATCTAGAAGAAGCTTTCTACACTGCTCGAAACGACTGGATGAGCTATCACAAAAGTTCGCGCACAGAGATGGACGGAAAAAGATGGAAACAGAAGTCGGTTGAAAGAAGAAATGAACCCGGTGCATCCGCTAAGTTGGCGGAGCTGGAAAACTTTAAACGGGCTTTGCTCTGGTTCCATCAGAACCTCAGTGAACTTACTTAAACGGGCTCTGGCCGAAAATGATAAATGCAAGTGTGGGGAACAGCAGAGCCGTGGGCACTCGTTTCAGTGTAGCTTGGTGCCTGTAGCCATTACGGAAAGAGGCCTATATGGAGTACGGTACTAACTGACGAAGCCATAAATATAATTGAGACATGGACTGATGGCGTATTTATTTTATTTTATTTCAGTATATTAGTCCTCAAGCGTCTCGGACACGATAATAATAGTAGTATCGACAGAATTCCAACACTATTAAATGAATATTATGGCGGCAGAATATTATTACCAACCGAATTTCGACTATTCTCGATTATTAATGTAATTAGATAAGAAAAACTCATTCTGTTGCTTTACATCACAGTAAGTTATTAAAGTTTTATTCCGTAATAAACTATATATATATATACATATTTACAAACTCGCATATAAATCTGACAGCTGTTCCGAAAAATGATTATTTTTCTTATTCTCGGCAGCGCCCGTTAAGGTATATTCAGATATTTGGTAGAAAAAGAAAATCACTTTAATTACGTTTTGAAATTTTACGAAGATATTAAAAATACATTCTTATCATTACGGTTACTATATTTAGTAAAAACAACGATTAGGGGAAAACAATTAAATCGTAATACTGACTAGTGTAAAACAGATCGGGGGTTAATTTGATAGATGGCGGTGTTTGAAAGATAAAAGTGACGACGTTAAAATCAATGCAGAGTTTATGAAGGCTAACACTATGAAGAATTTGTTGACGTGACAGAAAAAAAAAAAAAAAAATTAGCTTAAAACGATTAACACTTCAAGCAACAGAAGCAATTATTTCAACTTGCTATTTTTAATGAGTAGCGAATTATACAAAAAACAATACACACATATCTGTAACTCGAAAAACCGTCTTAGGCTATTTAATGAATTGTTGCTGAACTTGTTAATATAGAACAGCAGCAGGGTTATTTTGCGATCCATTAATATAGATTATGCCAATTTTATTTTTTTTTGCTTTGTATGTTTCAGTGCGTATTTTATAATATTTTCCATAATTAATGAAATTACACGGAATTTGCACAAATAATTGTTTACTTTAAATATTAATTAATTTTACGTCTATAGCGAGACAGCTCCAGTCTGCATTTGACTGAGAAGAAATAAAATGAAATTTTGCAAAAGAAGCTTTTGCGTCTAATTTTAACCAAACCGATTTCAAAATATGTTTTATCCGAAAACCAGAAATTTCCGCAATAATGTTTACCGGTTTCTCCCCGATCTGTTATTTCCTTTCGTTGTCTAATGCAAAGTATTTCCTTTTTTGATTATTCATTTAAATTGACACGTTAATTCGATATTTCAAAAAGGACTGTGAAAGCGGAAAAAACATACCGCATAGCTCTAATAAATATGTAAATTTTGTTTATCATAATATTAATGCGAACGTAATAAATTCTATTTATCGTAAGCTAGTTTAAATTGTCATATTATTCGAAGGGATTTTCATAGCGTTTCAGGGAATTCCACTAAAATAGTAATAACGAAACTATTTCCGAAGTGCTTTTTTCATTATTTTTTTTCGCTCGACGACGTGACAAGTTATTAGGAAATATATAAATTCGTACTTACCGTTCTTTCGCCTAAATTTCGAACTTTACAATGTAAGAATGCCGTGCTGCCCAGCTGAACAGTTGTATTGGTGACCGTATTGTTGTCGAAACTCGGTTCGGTTAATTTTTGGAATTCTTCAAAGTTTGAGTACCAAAGTTGTTGCCATTCGGCGGCAGGGTTCTTGGAGGAAGAAGGAATTTCTTTTTTATCTGTAAAAATTTAAAGTAAGAACTGATATATAAATAACTGTCGCCATTTTACACGATTATCTGTAAAATTTTAAAAATTGCCCATTCGCCTTTCATTTCTTACTTAATAATAGTCGAGCGTTCTTGCCTCGTGCGATAAACTTTGCTCACGATACTATCTGTTGAATTGTTGTCCGTTGAATAGATCGGAGTGATCGTTTAATTTATCTTGTATTATCTTTGCTCACGTTTTTATCTCTATAGTTTTATTTTATTATTTCGTCCCTTTCGTTCTGATCGGTTTCGTTTTTCGCTTCGTCGTGTTTGCCAATTTAAATTTAATTTTAATGCCGGACTCGTCTCTAACGGGCCTCTCCTAATCCTTCCCGCACCGTCGGTAAAAGCTTTACTAACCCCGTCGTACAGATTAAAACTAACAAGCAGACTAATACAACTGTTTCGTCCAATCTATCTACTTCTAAATACAACGTTGTCTCGGCAGAGAACGTTTACTACCACCAACATGGACATTTCCATTAATTCTAGTAATACTTTGCAAGCTAATACTGTAGTACTACTGTTTCCGAATAACTTTGAAACACAAATTGCCGTTTCAGTCGAGAATTTCTGAAATAAAAACATATCTCCCGTTGAAAATTTTTTATAAAAATGTTAGCAATTTTAACAACAATTGCTACTCGTTCAGTGAAGAATCTGATTAGGCTTTAATTCTTGCAGCTAACCAGTTACTAGTTCCGCTGGTAAAGAGAAATTAAAATACGATCATTTATTCCGCAATCATTAACTTGTTTCGGCGTAGTTCGAGATTTTCATCCCATCAATTTCTCCTCCCTCCCAATCTAAGCTAATTCTTCCTCTCACAATGTAGTCAACTTCGAATTCCTTCATCTGAAGAACTTATCTTTTCCTTCCTATATCTTGATCCTCACGGATGGCTCCAAGAGTGATGGAGGCGTGGTGGTGCGTATACGTCTCCTACGTGCACTCTGAGTCCTTCAGACTTCCTTCTTTCTGCTCCATCTTCTCGGCCGAGTCGATCTCAATTCTTCGTGCAATTCATTTCCTATCCTCTAAAAGTGGGATTCACAAATCCCTGATGGTCTTCGATTCCAAAGGCGTTCTTCAAGCCATCTCCTCTCCTCCTTCTCATTCTTTGGACGGTATCATTTTTTTCAATTTGATCTCCCATCTCTACCCTGCTCTGGCCCCGTTCCGTCCTTATAGGCTTTCTATGGGTTCTTAGTCATTCCAATATACACGGTAATGACTCAGCTGAGACTCTTTAGCTCGCTGAGCCGCCCGTAATGGTCCTTTCCTCGACTCTTTCCCTTCTTCAGACATTCTTTCCCTATGATTCCAGACTTTGGTTCGACATGTATCCATCTTTATTCTCTAATCATTATTCACACAATTGTCTTATTCAACCGGTTTTTCCTGCCTTGGTTTCATTCTATTCCTGTCTGTCGTCGTTCCACTGTTGTTTCCTTAATTAAAATCAGAATCAATCATTCTCTACTCCCCTCTTCTCGCTTTCGTTTTTCTTTAGCTCTTTTTCCTTTCTGCCCTCTTCACGCTTCTGAGCCTCCTTGTATTTATGACTCAAATCATATCCTTTTCGAATGTTCTGCACTACTTATTAGCTTTGGGTCTTCATACTTCCTTTAACGCTACCTACATTCTTTTCAACCCATTGCCTCCAGTTGTTGCGTTCTTGCTGTCCTTTGTGAGTTCCATTTCTGACCGCCTGGATATTCAGTTCTCTATCTCCTTAATTTATCATGTTGTTCGGTCAAGGCCGTTGGCGCGCCCAGGGTAGGAAATATAAAATAAATAAATAAACGGTGTTTAATCCGGTTTCAGTTATCTTCATGTTATAAAATGATATTGAATTGAAATTAATTACCGTATCGGGTTTTTATTTGTATATTTTTTTTTACGCCAATGTTATGTATCAGTTTATTTATTTATCTAGCGTTATATGACTAAAAAAAGTAATTTAATCTGTTGGAATCGGTTTTCAAAGTAAAAACTATAAATTTCCGTTACTGACATTTGTCAAATATTGCAAAACGATCCATTTTTTTTTTTTTTTTTTTTTTTTTGTCCCCAATTCGTAATACGATGGGGTAAATATATTTAGAAAATTTATATAAATAACAGGTCTGTCCTGAGCCCTTCCATTTAAGTTTATGGAACCCTGACAGACTGTTTTACAATGTTAATAATAATTAGTATACATAAATATTAATACTAATACAGGTGTACATGTACTTTATGGTGATTTATTTCGTCTATCGTAAAACTACTGAACATATTTTAAATAGCTTAGTTACTAATTGATCAGGGCTAATATTGCTAAAATCTGTATTACTAACAGCCGGTAAAGATATGCTTAATATTATCGGGAAAACTACACGTTACACGGTGTTATTTGAGTGTGCAATTTTATGTTTATGTAAATAATCTTTAAATAGACCGTGTCCAGTAAGAAATTGTAGATTAAAAAACATTTGGCGTAAAAACTTTATTATGTAGTCTATCATCTATGGTTGGAAATATTTTTTGAGCTATACCGTTATATTCGTCCCACTGCGCCTGAAATTTATTATTATAATATTTATCTAATATATAAGTGTTTAAACTGTTTAAGCGTTAACGAGGTTTGTTCGTGTATGAAGTAAGGTTGATGATACTGTACATTACGGAATTCATGATTTTTAATATTATTTTTTATTAAAAATATGTTAATATGTTTCTGTATTTCGTAAGTTAATGGGGTTTAATACCTGCAATGACAGCGCTTGACATATAGCTGGTAGTTCTATAAGCTTTAATCATTTTTATTGCAATAGTTCTCTGAAAACTATTTAATATATTTTGAAATCGTTTAACTTTTAAAATGTCTATATATATTACACTACCATAAAGTATGTTAGGCAATATTACGCTTTTATATAATGTTATTATTCCCTTTTTGTAATTTAATCGGTTATTATTATTATATAATTTGTTAAATATAATTAAAAATGTATTTATTTTTTTAGTGATATAGTGAAAATGATTATAAAATTTTAAGTTATTGTCTATTATTATGCCTAAGTATTTGGTTTGACTAACCATGCTAATATTTAATCCGCATTGGAGCAAATTTAATCTTTTATCCTTTTTGTTATACAACATGTAAGTTGACTTAGATTCGTTAATATTTAAATTGTATTGTTCTAACCATTTCGCGATTTCTGTATAAACCTGGTAAACTTTATTTTCCAATACATTTTCATTCTACTATTGCAATATCATCTACGAAAGTGACAATGTTTACATTAGTGGGTAATCTAATGTTATACATTTGAGAGAAAACTATGTTCCACAAGTACGGTCCTAAAACAGACCCTTGCGGTACTCCCATAACGGTTTCTTGTTTTTTTGAATAATTACCGATTTGTAATACAGCGTAGCGGTTTTCGAAATATCGATTTACAATGTTCAACATGCCATTTTGTAATCCTAGTTCCTTTAATAATGCAAGTAATCTATTTAAATCTAAACTGTCGAAAGCCTTTGTTATATCAAGAGTAAGTAAGCATGTACGGTAATTTTTATTTTTGTATATTCTTATTGTTTGTAAAATATTGTGAATAGCCAATTTAGACGATCTACCTGGTAATGCGCCATACTGGTTATCATTTATTATTCCGTTATTTTCTACAAATTCTTTTAATTTATGAAGAATACATTTTCCATAAATTTTACTGAAATTAGATAACAAAGATCTATATGAAGTAGACGAGTTTGGATTTTTATTAATTTTAGGTATTATAACTGTTTTACTTAATTTCCATTCTTGAGGATAATAATTATATTTAAATAGTACGTTAATAACTTTCGGTATTACATCTGGTAACAAATTATGAAATATTTTAATAAATCCATTTGATATTCCATCAAGTCCTGCTGACACTTTATTTTTAAGTTGTTTAATAATTACGTTAACTTCTTCTTTAGTAATCGATATGGTTACGTTAGGTTCATGTACTTCTGCTTTAAATGGTTTTACGTTAAGGTATAACTTTGACATCAATAAGTCGACTTTATCCTTTTCTGTACATGCATAATTATCTAATGTTGGTAAGGTATAACTTTGACATCAATAAGTCGACTTTATCCTTTTCTGTACATGCGTAATTATCTAATGTTGGTATATTAATACTTTTTTTTTTTATTAGTTAATATTCTGTATTTTAATCCAAAGACATTTTTGTCTTCCAGTAATTTTTTCCAGGCTTTCAACTTAGCGTTTTTAATCATAAACTTATATTCCTTAAAATTTACTTTATAATTATTGTAATGGTTATGTTTTACATGTATGTTTTTACAGTTTCGATACTTTTTGTATAAATTATTTACCAGTAATTTCTTTATTTGTAATTCAGTATTCCACCAATAGACAGTTGACCGAATGGTGGAATATGAACTATTTAGAACTGTGTTGACATAGTCATGAAAACTATTCAACCAACTTTTAATTTGTTGTATATCATTGCAGATAACATGTACATCAATCACATAACTGTATTTTCTTAAGTTAACTGCTAACTTATTGTAGTTGATAACTTTAATAACACTTTCTTCTGTCTTGCCCGCAATCGAAATTACGTTAAAAGTAATATAAAAATGATCACTGGCATTTAATTCGTGACTAACTTCCCAATTTTGAACTCGATTTATTAAATTTCTAGTTACCAAAGTTAAGTCTATTACACTTTTTTGCTTGCTTCTCTTAAAAGTATATTTGTTTTTGATATTTAAAATATGTAAGTCATGTAATTCTATTATATTTAATAATTTCTTTCCTCTCGTATTATTCACTGTATCCCATAGTAAATTTCGAGAATTTATTATTCTTTAAATACATATCGATAAACTGAAAATATTGAGTAGATACGCCATTTGGCGGTATGTACGTTAAAATAAAAGTAATATCCTCAATTTCAACAATAATAATGTTAAAATTGTTATGTATAAATTTAGTTTTTAAAGGTATTCCTAATCGATAGATTATCATAAGCTTGTTGTGTGCTATGTTCTTAAAATTTGTGGGTACATAATTACTTCTACACTTATCACAAATAAATATAATATCTATATTTTTAGTTATCACTTTTGTTAGTAAAATATCTCTAGCTATGCTAGAGTGATTTTCATTGTACTGTAAGATCTTGACCATTGCTTATAATATGAGAGGTCTAATTAGGGAATACATTTATTATAAAAATATATGGAAATACTGGTATTATTAATAATATATATTTCTTAATTTCGTATATAGAAATTTATTCTTCAGTTTCAGAATCACTGTCATGTGACTCGTCAGTTGATTTATTGAGGTTTTTTAGTAGTCTTTTAAATCGACCTTTCATTTCTCTATTCTGCAACAATCCGTAGTTTTCCGCTAACATTCTTTTTAATCCTTCGATGTCATCTGTGAAAGTTTGTATGATATCTAATGGTTCATGTCGGCCTTTAACCATATCCATTAGAATAGTGAAATTAGTGAAGGATAATGGGTAACTTTTTTGTTCTGTTATATTTTCGGCTATTGGTGTTAACATCTCTTTTGTTGACAGTTTAATTTTTTTTTGAATTTTATGTGATTCTTTTCCCTTATTCGTGTTTGTTTTGTTGGTGTTTGATAAACTAGTTTCGGTATTACTTTGTTGCTCAGAAGGTTTATTTTGCATGTCTGTGAAAGTAAACTCCATTGTAGTTTGTGGTTCTGGTGTTACGGGATGTACTCGTTTAGCGACTGTTTGTTGTTGCTCACTTTTTTCCTTTGATACAGGAGTTTTGGAAGTATTTAATTTAACATGAGGTTTAATCAGTTTGCTAGGATTTTGTATCGCCGGTTCGTCCTCTACCATTTTGTTCTCTTTCTCATTTTGTTGGCTAGTAGCCGGTTTGCCAGTCTGATCATTTTTCTGGTTTGTAAGTTTTGCCTGTTCTATTTTTGGACAAGTAGTTTCGTTGTGTGAGTGAGTTTTACAAGCTTTCCATTCGGCTATAATGTTATTATTTCGAAATCGTGTAAAAATTACATTATCGCTTATAAGAGGTAATTTTATGATTACCAACGTATTCTTCATCAATTTCATTAATGTAAAATAATTTTCTTAGACAATGGGGAAGAAATAGGTGAAGGTTGATTTGAAAATTACTCGAACACTAATTGAGATTATTAAACGATTCGGAAATATGAAAGTGATCCGAAATTAGTTAACGAGTGCGATTGAAGTTAAACCCAGTATAGGCGAAATAGAATTTGTCTCCCGTTTGAAATATGCTTAAATTTCATATTCATATAGCCAGAGAATAGTCGAAGAAAAGACCTCTATGAAGTATGTGTTTATTCAAAATTTAACGATCAACGTCCCCCCTCAGGAATAATATTTAATAAATTTACGTTCTTGAATTTGAAAATTCCCTCATTATAAATATAATCGCGGGTAATTGGAAAAGCATTTTTCACATTTTTCTTTCGTTTATTTTCGTTAGATACAAATAGAAGGTACGCGGCTTTCCATTTGAAACTTAATCGCATACTTTTTCGTTGTTCAGGTCCCGACCAAATGGGACCAGCGAGTGTATTTATTTGTTTCAAAAAGGTTTCGAAAAATAAGAAAATGACAAGAAAATTCAGCTAACGAAGTAAAAATAAACAGAAGTTCGAATGTATGTTATTTGCGAACAACTAATGAAAGCCACTTTCTAGTTCCAGATGTTTTAGATATTTCTGTTAGGTATCACGGAGCTTTCACAATGTGCTAAGTTACCAGACCGGAGCGGCTTTCGGGAATTGTCTCGTTCCAGATTCAAGTCGCACTTAGATATATAGCTAATCTGAAATCAAATATTGCGCGCGGCAAAGAACGGTCTAGAAAAAAATAATGGCAGATCTAAAAGAAACTGGACCGGAATATTTCTTTAGATCTTTTTGACATTGTACAAAATCTCGCAATCATCACGGAACTATATATGCGTTGCTCTATGATGCAGCAAGCAACAAATCAACTATTGTAGCGAGCACGTAATAATTGGAACCGATAAAAAGTTATAAAGAGCGTCCCCGGAACGCCGGGAATTTTCAAGAAGAATTAACCCCCTTCCGGCAAATTTGTCTCAGCACATTGCTTCATTATCCGTAATTTTCTTTATCAGATTCGATGCCCATTAAGAAAATGTAAAACTTCGTCTTCGGTTGGTTGACAGGAGAAGCAGATTGTATAATCGCAATAGCAATATGCAAGATCGCAACAGCGTCATAGATGAATGGATGATTTTTTACTCAGAAGAGTTTTTTTAATACTGGACACAGCAGTTAACACCCCCGCAGAAAATGCAGCTGCTGCGTGCGGTATCTTCTCAAAAAAGCTATGGATTGCACAGAAAGAAACGAAATAAATTGATACCTTTATTAAATCATCTATACGATACTAACTGATTGAATTAATGCTTAGAATAAGACATCATTTCTGCTCGAAGTTTTTAGCCAAAATTTTTCATCAATTTTTACGATTTTATTGATTTTTTTTTGAAAATAAATCGGTTCATTTTTCCTCGCTGGTCCTCATACATACGCATCGCACCACCTTCAAAATTTTACATTGTTTCCACCAAGTTATAATACTGTATAACATCTAGAAAGATCAATGCTTAACAGTTCTTTAAACTGTAACACATTTCGTCGTTCATTTATTCCGTTAATCCTTCGATCGAGTATTGAACCGTGGACTGGCTGCTAAGTCTGCAGAATATGTTCCCCGTTATTAACTCGACTGCTGATTCGATTAGTTCAAATGTTTTAATTTAGTTCATTTAAAAGCTAATTAGAGATTAATTCAAGCGCATATTCGATAGTAATGTGTATTTTTATCACTTTTAAAGTTTATTTTATTTGAATGAAGGCCATATGCTGTTAAAATTGTGTCGGGAATACCCTTCAATTAAGAAAGCGTTCAGCTAGTATCATTACAATTTTGGCGTTTTAAGTTTACGCCAAAACTGAAACTGATTTACATAAATGTTGAAAAGTGTTTGAACTTAAAATGTTTCTTTTTTTTTTCCTTACCAGTGCAGATGATTAGATGAGTTTATAATTGATGGCCTTTTTTTTTTTTTTATATTTATATATGCAATAGTAACTTGCGCTATTCGCTCATATCTCGATTTTTAAATACGGAAATATATTTTTCGTCTTTTTCAAAAATTTAGTACATTCGCATTAGTACACATTCCACTTGTTGGTGACAGTTAATTAAAATTATAACACCGTAATAAACATCTCAAGATTGAACACTTTAATATGTCAGAAATCTTCTGTTCAGGGAATATCCTACTTTTAATACTAGGAAATAGAGAAAGAAAATTTCAATATCTCTGAAAGGAAAAACCTCTACTTTCGTTTAGAAAAGCAAATTAAAAAAATATTATTATGATTTTTAATTCACTGAAATAAATATGTATAAAAATTATTAAAACTAAAGAAGTCGAACGATGAAATTATCTGATTAGAAATGAAGCATCCGTTATCGCATTCTCTCGGGAATAACTAATATATTTACCTATTTTTGACCGAAAGAGGAAAATCAATATCAGTAAGTATAGGTAAACGCAGGTTCAAAATCTGAAGCAGACCTAAATTACGCCGAATTATAAAATAAAAATGTAAAAGTAAATGTTAAAATTATCGTACAAACACATACTGCGGCAATTGTTTAAACTTCGCTTGTAGCTAGTTTAAAAAAAACAACAACAACAAACAAACAAAAGAAGCAAATTTTAATCTTTAACGAGCCGAAATTAAATTTTACAATGAAATTTAAAAAATGATTTTTTCTTTTTTTTTTTTTTTTCCCGTTTTCCTAAGCTAATTTCAACTGCGTATAGAATAAACTTCGCTGCTTGCTGATCGGTACAAAATTCGGAGTCGCTGAAAATTAGTACAATTGTTCGTATTATTAATTATTGATAGTTCTAACTGATCGCGCTGGGTTTGCAGTTTAAGCTTTAATTTTTGTCTGAATATTTTTTTTTTAAATTCAGCGTCCATCATGTCGTAGAAATTGAAAGAGGTGAAAGAAAAATCAGCGATAAAAATTTAGATTACCTGAAAAAAGTAGTGTACACGAGTAGTTTGAAAAATATCTTCAGATGTCCAATTTAAGACGATCGTGAAATAATTAATTAGTAGAAGTGCCAGTATTCAATGTGATTGCAACTATCACCAATCTGAAGTTAAAATTAGATTTTGGATCGTATTTCAATCAAAACGTAAAATCAGAGATGAGACTCACTTTAATCAGTAATCGATAAGTTTTTACCATTTCTACAAAACGAAATTTTCGCTTTCAGCTAAAATGTTTAGAGAGCTTTCTTTGGCCTTCGATATTTTGAATTTAAATGCGGAACATTCTGCATATAAGCTTTGTTCTGAACGGACGATCATTTGAATGGAAAGGCAGCTTTTCAGCGAGTACAGCAGGAACCCTTTTTCTGAACAGAAAAACGTGTTAAAGATATTTCGAACGTATGTCACTTTATCACTGGCGAAGTTCAAAAGTGGCAAAGAGCTTTCTTAAAGCAAAATTTTTCAGTTATCGAGCAGTTATCTTAAGAGATGATACGAACGACAGCAAAAAAAAAAAGTAAAAAAAAAAATAAAAAAATAAAAAATAGAGCCTAAAAGGAACTATTTTTTGTGAAAAACAAGCTGCTTCTTTAAGAGAGAAACAGGGTTCAGGAAAGATCAAAACTACATCAGAACTTTAAAAAATTTCCAGCGAATGATGATGACAGTTTCCGAGTATTCGTTGCTAAATCTAGAGATAAACATTTTTCAAAGTGTTTGGATTTCAGAAATGTTCTTTGTACAAGTCCACAAATATAAAATGAAGCGTTTATAACATATAGTCAATAGAATAAAGAAGACCCCTGATTATTTGCCGTTCTTACCGATGAAACGCATCAAATATGCTGAGCATATTTTCGTTTTATCTATGATATACCGATTCGGAATATATTAAATTGGAGAAATATGACGTCATCCGGTCTCATAAAACTAATTATTAAAGCGTTAAAATAAGTACAGCTGCAGCAATCTTACGTTTTGTCGGGCAAAGTAACGAAGGAGTTGCCTGTATGACATAGATAACCTTCCTCTCAAATACTACGCGAAATCATCAGCATACTGCAAATTTATCATCTAAAAGGATTTAGTTTTCCGTTTCGCTTTGTACTTTGTGGTACTGTACAATCAACCATCAACACGAAAATTTATTTATACGCTCATATCTTGGTTATTTTGTTTGATGAGGTAGTAGACAGCATAGTCATATAGAAATTGAAGAGTAATGACGCAAGTATGCATCCTTGTCTAACTTCTGAGCCGTCCTCGAATGGCTCCATGATTTCAGCATCACAAATAACTGCCTCTTCCGATTCCAAAGCTTAGCATTCCGATATTGTTCAGACATGTCCATGACCCGTCTTTGTTTACCGAGTCGAAAGCTTTTTTCACATCACAATAAACGCGGTGTATAGATTCGTGTTCTGTCCCGTTGTTTTTTCGGTTAATTTTCACATGGAAAAGGTCACGTTTGCAGTACTTCTTTATTGCCGGAACCTGGCCTGCTCCTCTAGCATGTATTTATCGAGTAAGGGTTGCGATCGTCGTTGTAGTATCATACTAAAGATTTTTCCTGCAGAGCATAAAAGCGTGCTACCTCTCTATGGTTGTCGCAATCTGCACTGTTATCCGTTGTTTTTGTAAATGCTGATTAGTACTGCATTTTTGAAATCCGCTGGAACTATTTCCTCCCTCCAAATACGAGAGTATAACTTATGCGAACGTATTATCTCATTTTTTTCTTCGCTCATTTTGAATATTTCCGCTGGTATATAACCCGGCTCAGGCGATTTATTATTTTTCCAACATTTAATTGCTTCTCGAGTCTACGGTTAGTGGCAAGTCGAGGCCTTCGTTTACGTAATTTTTAGGAAAATTTTGGAAAACACCATAGTCTATGTTGGAAAACACCATCGTCGATTTTGTAATTGTTATTTATCAGTTGCGCATAGTATTCCATCGAGACTGCACCTCCACTCCGTTTGTTAACAATTTGCCCGAAGGAACTTTTATTGCGGTTTTGCGCTGAAATCTACGACCATATACAGTTTTAACTGCGCGAAAAAATCCTCGTGCGTCATTATTACCGGATAGCATCTGGATCTCCTTTGTTTTATTCGTCTACCACTGATTTTTTAGTTTTCTAATTTCTTTTTGTACTTGTGTTTTTATTGCTTCGTAAGCACAACTTCTAATCTTGTTAGTTTTATCCTTTACCCAGCTTATGAAAGCGTCCTTTTTCTTTTGCAGATGAACACCGATTTCATGCGTCAAATTAGAAAATCATCAGTCTTCTTGCTTTCTTATAACCCAGGGTATTTCTCTACATATTGCATTTACTTTATCTTTCATTAGTGCCTATAATTCTGCACCTGTGGTAGCATCGACCTGACGATTTTAGAAATTTCAGTTTAAATCTTCTCTCCTTATGTTTATCATTCAGGATAGTTAAATTGTACCTGATCGTTAACAAATTTGTTATTCCGGTGATACAAGTAATTCCGGAATCTGAACCGGGAACGCAGTAATATGTGATCGGTGTCACCATCGGCACCTCTCATTGACCGCGTGATTAAACACTCCGATCTGTGTTTCTGTTTTGTGATCACGTGATCTTATGAAATATGCGGTTCCTTCGACCGAGGATGCACGCATGTACCTTTGTGGATATCCTTCAATTTAAAGGTCTCGTTCGTTATAAATAAATTATTTCTTGCGCAAAACTGTACAAGACGATTGTCATTTTCGTTTATTTTACCAGAATCCATGCGAGCTAATTAGGGCCTTCCACGCCTGAGTATCCCGCCCAACTCGTGCATTAAAATATCACACATAATAATGAGGCGTTCATGAGGGCGTACCTTGCCTATTAGTTTTTGCAAGTCTTCGTAAAAGAATTCTTTTAACTAATTTGCACTATCAAGAGTAGACGCTTGCGTACTGATTATCGTTATTACTGGCGTGTGAGGAAGTTGGATTCTCATTTTCATTAGTCGTTCGTTTATTCCAACTGGTTCTTCCATAATATACTGCGTTAAGTTTGTTGCTATGGCCCGTCCAACGTCATGGAGTTGTTTTTGTTCCAGCAAAACACCCCTCCAATATACTGTGTAACCAGCAATATCTTCAATTAGTTTCCCATCTTCCGTAATTCTTGTTTCACTTAACGCTATAGTGTCGATGGTATATTTTTGCAGTTCTTGAAGTATGATTGCTGATCTCTTTGTAGGGCGGTCACTAGAATCCAGCAAGGTCCTTACAATCCACGTAGCAAACGTCCAAGTATTTTTTCTATTTCTAACAGATCGCGAAGTTATTCCCTCCTGAAAAGTTCCGTGCCTAATAAGTACAGGGGAATTCGAATCAGCCTGTGTAAATCGATTAGTATTTGCCCCACAGGCCCAGCACATTTCTGTTCATTTGCAAGACTTGCATAAGTTGCATTGGTTTATGAGGAGAAATAATAGTAAAAGGAAAGGAGAAAGAAGAAAGTATAGCAAGGAGAAGGAGAAGAGTCTGGATATGGAAACAGCATAGTAGCACGAAAATATTAAAACGTAAGCTATGCGCGAAGAAAGGAAGCCCTCATGTTGCCCATCCGATTCCAGTAGGCGAGCGAAGACGACTGAAACCACTGATGTCGATACAGTTTGCGCGCGTAGGAAGGATATTAATTAAAAGAAGCAGAACGGCAAGAGAAAAGGCGAAGAGGAAAATCTGCCACTCTGTTCAGGGTGAAACTCTAGCCTTTAGATAGGAATCCACGAGGCAGCGGGTTGCTACTGCAGAAGTAGCTCGGTGAGGCGTTTGTGGCGATCTCGACTCGCCAATGATCAGGAAGTCGTTGAGGTTTTATAGAGATTTGTCTCAGGCAGTTCTCCAACCTTTTACCCTCTCATAACAACTTATTACCTAGTCACTACTGGAATCGCCTGCCTGAGGCTTTCCACCTGTATTTGCCCTTGGTACACGACTGCTAATTTAATATTTGCATCTACTGGCTGTTCCTTTATCCGCTAACTACGGACGCGCCTCACTCCGGTTAGAGCTCCGGATCCAAGAGGAGTACTGTGTACTCCCCTTGTAGGGCTATATATATATATATATATATATATATATATATATATATATATATATATATACATTAATGGCTACGCCATTTTTACGTCAGGGGTCATCAGAAAAAGTGTCCTGTCACGAAATTTGTCCCAAAAGAATGTCACAATTTTATGTAATGAAATATGTAAGGAAACAATTTTGTCGAACGGCGTAGCCAAAGAAAAAGTTTATTCATCTATAATAATTACAGAAGAACTAGACCTGGCGGTGAAGGGGTCTTGCCCCCTTCCGAATCCCGAAGGGCCAATTTTTATATACATGTATTAATGACTATGTCATGTTTACGCTAGAGGTCATCAGGAAAAGTGTTCTGCCACGAAATTTGTCCCATGTATAAGACTTTAGTGCGATATTAGCGCTCAAACATCCTCTGGTGGTAAAAATTGGAACGAGTTTTTTTCTGTCGAACGGCGTAGCTAATGAAAAAGTTTACTCTTCTATAAGAATTATAGAAAAAACTAGACCTATAGGAGAAGGGGGCTTGCCCCATTCCGAGGCCCGAAGAGCGAGTTTATGTATATATATATATATATATATATATATATATATATATGTACATATATGTATGTATGTATAATTTAATTTCATTATCCTGAACTGTGCATATTTCATATTCATAAGCATTAATTTAAATAAATTATTTATCAATAACAAATCTACATTAAATACTAAGTGCAGTATCCAAATGTTTTTTTATTTATATTACTTCATTGATTTCTTTTATTCGGCCAATTTATCGTATATTCATACTGAATGTATATTATGTACAGTTCTTATAGGATTTTCGGCTTGTTGCAGGCGTAAGAAAATTGTAACAAATAAATATTATTTACCACAACGGAAATGCAGATTCAGAATAGATGACAAATTTGAAAAAATTCAGTCTACAAGTTTGTCATTAATTTGAACAATATTCTTGGTCTTCTTTATAGAGTACAGAAGATAACGCATTTCGACGTCTGTCCATATTATCACTCAAAATTATTTACGCTAAAAATTGTGAAATAAATTAGTGTTGTCTTTTTTTTTTAAACGACTTCAATTGTACTGAAAAATAAAAATTCCTCGGTGAAAGTTATTATAGATATTTACATATTGTTTGTTACGAGAATATTTTAATAAAAATTAACTCGAATTTTAGTACCAAATTCAGCGCATTCTTCAAAGTTTAGCGTGTTCAAACGGTTTGAGTTGGATGGCAGTTCTATACAGTAGATATCGCTCATTAAATACAAAAACGTCACAACTTAAAAAACGCTATTATTATAATTTATATAAGCTTAAGTTTACTCTAATATTATGATATACATATAAGGCAAGAATAGTTGTAATTTCGTATTTTGAATAAATAGCTTAGTGTTGGACACCCACACAACGGGCATACTTGCCCTGTGAGACCTACGACTTATTTAAAAAAAAAAAAAAGAAAAAATGAAAGGCAAAAAGGTACAAGTATCTGGGGCTCTTTACTAAACTCGCTGACGTAGCATCTCGCTTACATTGTA
Organism: Icerya purchasi; assembly: GCA_039619475.1. Classification (NCBI taxonomy): domain Eukaryota; kingdom Metazoa; phylum Arthropoda; class Insecta; order Hemiptera; family Monophlebidae; genus Icerya; species Icerya purchasi. Next base: position 288,777,918 of record CM077115.1, on the reverse strand, counting down.
CTACAATAAACAACGCCATCTGAAAGCGATGGTTTTCTTCTGGCTGCGAAGTTAGTGCCTTTGTAATTCGCGTGCGCAGATTTAGACAGCGACAGATAACACGAAGCATATGGTCGTAATCAAATGCGGACAGTAGACAAAGGTGCGTGTGCAGCTGTTTATTGGGGTCTGAGTTTTTCGTTTGAAGTAGGGGTAAAGTGGTGTGCACTTGTCTGAGCATTGGCTGTGATATAGGCGGCCGGGCAGATAAAGGCGAAATTCACGGCGTTTAATTATTTAATTATTTTCCGTCATGAAACTCTCTTTACCTGACGCTTGAACGTTGCTACGGCAGAAAACTGCCGCTTCGCGAATATTTTAACCAGCTACCGCAGGCTGATAGCAGCGTCCGCGACCGGGTCCGCGTCCGAGCCGAGTTTATGTTGCGCTCATAATTTCGCGAGAAGAATATTTTCTGGTTTCGGCGAAAAGACGCCCTGCAAAGTAGCGGAAGAAATTAGATTAGCAAATTTGGCGCACGGCAGGCGCGGAGGATTTAATGAAAATTTCGCCACCGCTTCGTTAACATATGTTGTGTCGCTGCGTCGGCAGCGCCATGATTGCGTCTCCGTTAGCGCGCGCGCGCGCGCACCCACACACGCACATGTAGACACGATGCAGCGCGTCTAGGCGCACGCGCGCGACGAAATATAATAACAAGGACAATAACGCTGATAATGATAATGATAGCGGTAAAGAATAATTTTCTTGACGAACGAACGAAAAGTACTCGCGCATAATTAGCTCAGCGCGAGGCCGGAATAAGCTGCAATGGGAAAAAAATGAAAAACTGAAGAAAAAAAACGAAAAAATGGGAGAAATTGAGTGGATTTTTTGTTCCATCATCATTTTGTAAAAATTAAATATGTAAATGAGTTTTGGACTACTTAAAAGTTTACAACGTCTTCTCATGGTCGTATACTCATCGTTGTACCGGAATAACTCGCGCATAAAATACCCCTATTCCTACGGTAAATTACCTTAGTTTTGTTCGGCAAAAAAGAAATTAAACGCCAAAAATAAAATAAAAACGAAAGCTCAAAAAAAAAACTCAAAAAAAAAACAACGCACCGAAAGAAGAACGACCGAAGTATTTCGTTTCTTTTTATATGTTCACATTTTCACTCTACGTAAACGGCGCCAACGGAACTCCATAAATGCCTAGAGAAGTCTCTATATTAAAAGTATATAAAGTGCGTTTACTTTGTTGATTCAGGGAAAAATAGCGGCGACAAAAAACAAACGACGATTCGTAATTTACTTTAAACTGGATTGTAAAGTGGGCGGAGCTTTCTCTATTCCCATCGGTATGCTACTTCGGTTACTCGTCATTTTTTCTCAATTCGCTATTTTTAATATTAAATATATCATTAAACCTGCGCTGTTAATAGCGCACGCTTGTAAAAAAAAAACAAAAAAACATAAAAAAAATCTGGAACAACTGCGGATTTAGGAATGCTTTGTAATTGCGACAATAACATCATTATCACGGTTGAGTACGGTCGGTTACTTTTGCGATGTTCTCTATATCAAATCTGACTCTGAAAAGTGTTAGTATGTTTCATTACGATTATTTAATACGTTTTGTTGCTAAGGCTTCAAATGTACACCGCTCGTATTAGGCGTCCCTTGGCGATTATAGTGGACGACATTAAATTCATGTTTTTTAAAAATTCACTCTATTTAGACGCCCCCCCCCACACACAAACATACAAAAGGACAGGAGGCTACTAATCGAACCGAAATCATTCTTGTGCAACGCTACGCCGTTTGTTGCGAACAGCGGTAAATAGAAATTTCAGGCTGTCTGAAATATTTTTTTAATAAGCCAATAAAAGAGCTTGGCGACTGAACTTTTTTCGCATTCAAACACTTAAAAATGCAACAATAATACCCGTGTAATACTAAAAAAGTCGTCGCGATAGCCTAGTTGCTAGAGCGCTTGACTTCCGATATGGCGGTCACGGGTTCGATCCCGAGCGACGAAGAACTTATTACAAGAATTAAATATATAAATAAAATAATCGCTAATGATTACGTGGGGAAGGCAATGGCAAACCACCACGTTCAACATCATATGCTCGTTAGGTCAGTACACAGCAGACCCACACCGGACGGACTGCGCTTATACATCGATAAATCAAACGATTACTATCAGTTCCGAATGTAGTCTTGCGTGTGTACACCTGAATTGCATATATAATAATTGGTTTAGTATAGTACCTATATTCTCGTACAGCTGAGATGTACGAATAGGTAGTCGCCGACGCTCAGGAATTAAGTATGGCACTATAAAGAAGAATACTAAAAAGCAAAAATTTAACAGGTCCGACTAACGTGAGTATTTCCCGCAGATAGAAAATTTTGAACATACGATTATACCCGTAATAGTTTTGTGTCAAATAATGCTGATAAAAAGAATTTTGTACTACACATAATACGGGTTCGGTATTTATCTAGCGATAATGTCGAGCTAGTAATCAGTTAAAATATAATTATTGTTCTTTGTCAGATACGGTCTGGGACGCTTACAAATCCGGGGATGTCAATTCCGTTTTTCTGTCGAAATTTCGACATGTGTGCCCATGTAAGTATCTTGGTGTATGCGTATCCAGTGGCAACAGGGTAGCGTTTGTCGGCAGCGTGAGCCGTGAGAATTAAGGAAGTATTATATTATGTGCATGCGGTCAAGTGGCTGGTAGGTACATAGCCTGACGTATGATATTATTTCGGTAATTTACCGTTAATTATTTCGGTAATTTACCGTTAATTATTTCGTTAGATATCGAGCCGATCTGGCTAGATAAAGTCGCCGCTAGTCGCTGTTGTATTACCGCTTTATTTCTAAGCAACAGGCTGCGAATCGTGGTTCTGTTAGTCGGCCGATCGAAAACCGTTACCGTGAACGTATATCCAGTCGCCGCATTGCGGCTTTATGCAAAACTCGAATTGCCGCGCCCTTTTGAAGCCGGTTTTCCTAGTATGTTTTTTCCGTTAAATGTGTGTTTTCAAGTGGTCCGTTTGGTCGATGTATGACTATTTTCGTGGACAATCATTCTTTTCATCCGAAACTGGTAGCCGACATCCGATAGTAACACCTGGACGTGATCGTGGTCCCACCGGAGGAAATAATCCCGCAATGAGCGAAAGGGTATCGTGCTAGCAAATCTGATCGGTCGCGATAATAGCCTAAATGTTCTATGTTCGTTGAGCCTATCATGATCATGATATACATTGTGTCACTGGCGCTCGCGTTTCTGTGTCTTTTAAAATCTACTCATAAATTATTTACTTCCCCTTCCGTAATATTATTTTATTTCTACGCTTGCTGAGAACATTTGCGGAATATCGCAGGTTGGCAGTAATCGAAATGAGAATCAGCTCAGTCATCAACACCTCTAATCAGGTGTAAGTTCATACCATCGGCAGCCCGAATCCGGGAAGAATCTAAATTCGTTTCACTGGCTTCCCCGGAACATGGAGCCGCGTATCAAGTCGGCGGAACCTAAGATTTGTTTCAACACATTTGAAAGAAGTTTTTCCAGAAAGATGTTGCAACTTGACAAAAGCTTCTCCGAAATTCCAAAATTTTCAAAAAGCCAACGTATTCAAAATTCGCAGTCGTTTCATGTGGAATTGTTCCGTTTGTCTCGTGTGTTTACGCTTCTAAATTTACTCAAAAACGTTAAAAGTCGATCAAAATTTTATTTCACAATATGGCCACTTATATGATTATTAAGACGTAGAGCTGTATTCGATGAATCAGAAAATGGCACTATTTTTCTGCTAATAGTATCACATTTATATGTGCATGAAACTTGTTGACACGTCGTGTTTCAATGATTTTGTGTAGTTATTCACTTGAAAGATACTTCGATGTAAATTTAATGAATCTGCTTTCTTTTATTTTTTCCCGTGTTAATAATTCACGAGTCAAACAAGTGACCCTCCGCGTTACCAATGCTCAAGTTTTACTGTATACGCCATATTAAGGTGTATAATTAACCACACTATTTAATAAATTTCGAGTAAGTCCGAGTCAGTAATAAAGAAAAATCACTTTTAATTCAATAAATAATAATAATAATAATAATAATAATAATAATAATAGTAATAATAATATAAAAAAAGAAGTAAAAGGAAAATATTGTTTAATTATGACAAAAAATAAATTTCAACACTTATTAACAATTATAATTATATTTTTTAAATCCCCCACGCGTTTCGAAGCAAACACTTCATGTTCACGGGAGTAATTATAATATAAAAATTTTTTCTTTTTTTTTATATTTATATTTATTCATATACTAGTAGAAATTAATTTTTTTAAATATTCCGTATCTGTACCAAAGGACGAAGTGAATTTTCATTTAAATATCCGGATCGTTGGAAGTAAGGAATAGTATTAGCATAAAGGTTTATTTAGTAATTCGAAGGAGGATTGGTGAAATCTGAAAAAGTAGAAAAGTTAAAGTTCAAAAAGGTTTTCTTTTCGTTTTGAAGAATAAAATAGCGTTCCTTCGGAGAAATATGTTTCTTCCGAATTTTCAGCTTTTTCATACGTGAATTTTTATCGAATAAATTTATCGTCGATGGAACAATTTGAAATCTGAACCGCTGAATATTTTCCAGTTTTTTAAAAAGGAACAAAATCGCTTTTTATGAGTTTACTTTTGTTTTCTCGAAAGAGAATTTTTGGGCACAACCTTCCGAATACGCTGAATATTCTTTCTATCAATTCTCCCCCATGTTCGTCGAATTCTGCAGAAGAAAATCAAGTTATACCGAGAATCTGACACTGGTACATTTCGGAGCCGTTTCGAAATTGAAAGGACCACCGTTAGGCAAAAGCAGAATTGTGCGAAGAAAAAATATTCTCTAAAAGGAAGATTCTTTTTTGTTACACTTTAACCCCTCTCTCTTCAAAAACGAAATGTTGCGTTCAAAGTAAACTTCATAAAATTATTTACTGAAGTCTTTCGCAATTTTACCGATTAAACTTTTAACTAGGTTTTAATTGCATCCGGAAATTTTTTGACAGCTTTCGAAAAATTAATGCAAATGTTGTGCCACTATGTTTGTATTACAATTCGAAATACAATCTGCAGAGTAATAATCGGAAAACAGTTGTAAGGAATTGAAAATTCACTGAAGCTGCTGAAAAATCTGATGTTAATTTCTTTGAGCTGAATAAGCAATAGAATGTTTGCTTCACACCGAACATTCAAAAGTTACGTACTCCGTTTGAAATAATGTTTTTTTTTTAAAAATTTAAATAAGTAAAATTAATAATTTAACTATCCAAATAATTTTTAATAAACAGAAAGAAATGTTTAATTAGACAACTAACTACAAGGTGCTTGTTTGTATTTTATTAATTGAAATTGTAAATATATATATAAATAGAAATGTATATGTGTATGCATAAACATATACATATATATATATGTAAGTTACCAAATAACAGTGCTCTAAATTTCTTATTGAGCAACCTGTTTTTATCGACCGTATATGTTTTTGAAAAATGAAATAAATTTCGATTAACGAACTATCATTTTTATGAAATAAATCGAATCATAGACACACGTCTTCCGGATTTTACTTTTAATCATAAGATTTCGTTTCTTTCTTCATATGAACTGAAAGTGTATTTTATTTGATTTTTCAACATTTCTTAATTACAAGACTTTATTTTTGTTGGTAAATTGAGTGACGGGTCTCTGATTTTTAAAACAGAAGCTAACCAATTAATTAAATACGCCTACATGGCTAACCGTGTTGTCGTCAGTAAAAATTAAAAAAGAAAACAGTACGACTTAACTATTATCCTTGTCCTACTACTATTAGCTTGCTTTCTACTGGTCTCTGTACTATCTGTTCACAGGAAATGTCGACGGGAATCAGCGTCTCGCAAATTTTTCCTAGATACCCAACCGTAAGACATATCCACATCAAGAAGGTTTTTAGAAATAAAATGTAAATTTTTTTACAGAATATTCTGTATAAGAAAGTTACAAACTATGAAGCAATGTGTAGGATTTTCGTATTAATCTAGAAGTAGAAATGGCATAGTCATCAATACCTACTATATATACAGTGAGCCACAATAATACCCGGGCACCGATGTAATGAATATACGCTAAAAACAAACAGAAAAAATGCTTTACTGTTGAAACAAATAACGAAAACATAAAAGTAGGTATGTCCTTAATGTATTATAAAAAAAAAAAAAAAATCAAAAACATTAAAAAAAACACACTTACCATATAAAAAACACAAAAATTTCGAATTTTAAACGCCACATTAATATCCGGGCAAACGAAAAAATAAAATAAAAGAGCTCTCCAAATAATTGAATATCTACTTGCTGGAAAAATTAATACTTTGTATGATGACCTTTGGTATCCACGACCGCTTTCAACCTGCACGGCATTGAACAAACTAATTTTTGTAGATAGTCAAGGGGAATTTTCTGCCATTCCTCTTTTAGACGACTTTTTAATTCATTACAGTTGCAAATCGGCTTTTCACGAATCCTCTTATTGAGTTAGTCCCGTAGGTTCTCTATGGGATTGCAATCCGGAGACTGTGGCGGTGTGGCAAGGATGTGGGGGCAATTATAGAAAATCCACTCTCGAGTTTTGTACGCTGTATGTTTTGGATCATTATCTTGATATAAGTAAAATGACTCCAAGATGCCCAATTTTTCAGCGCTTTAGCATAAATTGTGTCGTAAAATGTCGACGTATAGATCGCTATTCATAGTACCATCAATGGTGACTAAAGATCGCACACCACTCGCCGCGAAACACCCCTACACCTGTACATTTCCTCCGCCGTGTTTAATTGATACAGTCAGAGTTTTTAATTCATATGCAGTATTCGGTTTACGCCATACTTTCTGTTTTCCATCACTCCCAAAGACGTTTAGACTCATCGACAAAAATGCCGTTCTTCCAGCACTTGTCCGAATTAAATATTGTTCTGCGAACGCGAGCCGTTTTTTTATATTTGCAGGACTAATATAGGGTTTTCTGCGGGTAGTACGGGAAAAGTACCCCATTTATTTTCTGAAATTTCTATCATTTTGCTCTCTTTCAGTGACGTAGTTAGTTTCGACGCACTTCCCTTAAGGATTTCTTTCTATTTCTCGCCGGATAAGACGCATATCGTATTTTGGTAGCTTTTTTGGTTTCCCTTTTTGAGATTTCGAGTCGATACGATTTTCCCTTTTGAAACGATGAAGAACGTCATGCATCGTACTTTTCGGAATATTCAGTAGCTGTGCAATCTTCCAAATTACTAATTGACGCATTTCCGAAGACATATTTTTACTCGTTAGCGAAATTTCACTGCACTAACACGCACCTTTTTAACAATTACCGTAACAGACGTACTGTTTAATTATAATTTACGTTTTCGCGTAACGACTCACGTTACTGTGATGACTCATATCAGTACCGCGTCTTAGTTGATGCACTTGGGAAAAACCCACGAGTGTTTTACTACATTTAGTTCTATGTGCCCGGATATTAATGTGGCGCTTAAAATTCGTAATTTTTGTGTTTTTTGTATCGTAAGCCGTGTTTTTTTAATGTTTTTGCCTTTTTTTTTGAGAATATATTAACGACATACTTATTTTTCTATTTTCGTTACTTGTTTCAACAGTAAACTATTTTTTTCCTTTGCTTTTGGCTTATATTCATTGGGTACATCGGTGCCCGGATATTTTATTGTAGCTCACTGTATATATATATACATATATATGTATATATATATACGTATTTATGTATTGATGTGGATTCAAGTATTTCTATTATCCCTCTTCCGGGAAGCCTTTTTGATATAGATCAATTAATTAATGTTATCCTCCTTCGCTGTAACCTTTTCAGGTCCCTAATTTGGCACTCAGCAAAACGGGGAATTCTCGGGGAAAAATTGCAATCTTGTTATCTTTGTTGAAAACGAGTGAAACTATGTACGAAGCATTAGACTTTTAACTTTCTGACAATATATAAACGAAAATGAGGGCAACACCGATTGAATAAGAAAAAAAACGGATGAATTCTTTTTTTCCTTGCGTACGAACGCGGGATTCTCCTGGGGGATATGTCACAACGAACTTTCAGTCAATTCTCACTTCTTCGACGTAGTAATTAAGTAAAAAATTCGGCCCCACTCAAGAAAATTATAAACCGAAACACATTTACATTTATCTTGTATTATTGCGACCACAGCGATTTAGTTATTGCACAAAATGGCGGGCCGCGTAATATCGGAACGTTCGGTGACTAGAAATAATAAAAATTAAACGAAAGTAACCAAAAAACACATAAAAAATAATAAAATTCAACTCTAATTCTACCGGCCACGCGTGTAATAACGACACGCAACGTGTCCTGCTGACTAGAACGTAATGATTAAAACTGCGATTAACGGTGAAACAACGGCGGTCGCTATTTTCGATGGACTACCTGAACGAAATTAGCAAAGTTAATTCGACCGTTGTTTTGGTATTGCGTTGCATTCAATCGTTGCTGAATTATCGGTGAGATGGTTCCTTTTAAATTCCTCGTATTAGTTCGCTAACTTCACTTTTACCGTCGTATGTTTAAAGTATTCCTGTCGCTGTTTTTGTCTTTATTGTTATTTCTAATATCATCGTTTCGTTCAATCGATACTTAGCAAAAATCTCCTTCCATGATGAAAAATCTAATCTTTAAATGCTACAATAAATCCAAATCCTTTTTTTCGAGCACTGTTCTTTTCAATTAAATACCCGAAGAAAAATTTCAACGCAACCGAGTTCCACTATTAAAAAAAATTCCGAAAAAAGAAAAACTTTAAAATGAAATTTAACATACGTAAAATTAAAAAAAAAAAAAAAAAAGAAACGCTACAGACTATAACGGTAATAGGGAGATGTGCCAATTTCCAGCGTGCATATACCGGAAGAACTGTTAAAGGATCGTGATGCGGCGTGGTCATCGTTACCGGAAAATTAACTTATTTTTACTTTTCTTATATAGAACCTTGAACTACTATGAACCATCAAAAAACGGAAACTACAATACTTGGGACATATCTTAAGAGGATCTAGGCATACCATTCTAAAAATACTACTTGAGGGTAAAATTGCCGGGAAGAGATCGAGAGGTAGACGTCAAATTTCATGGATGGAAAATCTTAACAACTGGTTCAACTGTTCCTCATTAGAACTTTTCCGACCGGCTTTTGATAGAAATAAATTCCAATTGTGGATCGCCAACCTTCGAGACGGAGACGGCGGATGAAGAAGAAGAATATTCAGCTGATTTATGTTGCTGTCAAAGTGACCCAACCGAAAGCAACTATGTGACGAAAATTACTGGCATCGTAAAACCCCAAATAGCTCAAAAGTGTGTACGCTTAAATCGAATCTTTCAAAAATAAACCGGTTAAAATGTCCAAAAAATAAACAACATTGCAAGCTAAAAACTTAATTTCCCGTAGCGACTGCGTAGATTGCTGAATTAATAATCGCTAATCGAATCTTAACGCTTCCACGTAGCACCATTAAACTGTTTTAAGGTAATTCCTGTGATAATTAAAAGAACGTTCAATGCGATAGAAATCGTTTAACCCGGCGTCATTGTATCTAATACCCGACGGTTTTTAAAACCTTATAATAACTTTAAAAGAAAATACTCGCGTTATTTGCCGCTCACAGTAGCTGCGGTCGTTGACCTCTTTGAGAATATTAGCTATTCTATTTAGTGTCACTGCGGCTATGGTGGAGTTTGCACGGCTGTGAAGAGCGCGCAGGTAAACCATACCCGGCCACAATCGTAAAATTTAGATGTGCAACATGTTTATTGTGTTTTTTGTTGTTTATTGATGAATTGCATATCCTTTTTCACAGTTTTACGAACGATGTCATACGGAAATAGTCGACTTCTAGCCTTGTTTGAACAAGCTTGTACCAGTGACAGCGAACAGTTCAGTTCAGATGACGAGTGAGGAAGAGTATGAAGAACTTACCGAGAGGCTTACGTATACATATAATCACTAACAAGTTGCGGAAAGTATGACCTATTCTCCGAAAGACAAAAAAACAAGGCATAATTGCAATAAATGTAACAAGCCTATTTGTATGCAACACATTATCGCAATATGCCACAGTTGCGTTGATCTCGATAATATATAAGTAATAAATAAGCTTTGTTTTCCATAATTCGTAATTTGATGTTAACGTGTTAAAAACAATTTTATGTTTTGTACCTGAATTATTATTCTTTTTTTATTTTTGAATATGTATTCTAAGTTAGGTTCTAACAAATTTATCTCAGGAGAAAAATGTTGATTTTTTTCAATTTTTTGATGATTATATGCTTATTTTATAGTAAATAAAAGTTTAATTTTCATACCTATTTCCCTAATATAGAAAACTAATATTGACATAAGATATTGATTCAGTGTACAATAATGTCCATCCCTCGTGAACGAACGCACCTCTTTGTATTCCAATCTGCTGTCACTCAAACTCCCTACTCCTTATTGTGCCTCGTATATCTTATCGTTTCCGTCGATCTCCGTTGTTCCTATCCTCAGTTCTTTTTTATCCTATCAATATTTGATACCGACTCTACATCTAAACTCATCCTAGTCCCTCGTTTCGTTTCTGGGCGAAGATCCTTTGTTGACATGCCCAAAGGGAAAAAAAAAAAAAATGTACATGGGTATTAGATACCCGGCCACAACAGCCGTGTTCTGTTTGGCCGCCACAATGACCCCGAGTTAAGAAACTTAAGGAAAGTCTATCTCTATCAAAAAAAAAAAAAAATAATAATAAAACTGACATAGCCATAATAGAGGCTCGTGGACTCAACTTATCTATTCCAACAACAGTAAGCTGGAAAAAGATAAAAGTAATAGCAAATTTAAGTATGTATCCTGTGCGATCGTTTTGGGCGTAAATGAGAAAATAATAAAAATCTACTTTCGGTGCTATGCTCAAGAAATATGTAAAATGTCCGAGCGACAATCATTGCCACCAGCAGTACTATAAGTTCGAGCTAAAGTTAATATTTTCCTTTCGAATACTAATTAATTTTACTACACGAATTGTTCCATCATACATGTTTTTCCCTTTATTTTTATTTCGCTAACTTCTTGAAGTGGAAGCTGGAGGAACTCTTTTTTCTTGTTCTGAACCGGAAGAAAAATGTTCATTATGCGAAGAAGAATTATCGCTTGACATGTTCAACATCAGTTCTATGCGAGTGTCTCCGAAAAAAGAATTCTTAACAATCGGTTAAAGTAGGAATTGACGTGTTCGTTCCTGTTGTTGCCACATACATCTAGTCTAACATATTGCTTAGCAATCTGTCTAAATTGCTTCGAAGAGAGGGGATGTTTGCACAGACTTCCGGATGAGATTTTTTGCGAATATCATGCATCAGGTTTATTTGGTTTACTAAATTATTTGTGCGCTCTCGAAAATGCCTGATAAAAATGATCCAACTAGATCTTCACGTAAATGTAACCGTCGAAATGTAGAATTATTCGTATTTTAACAGAGAATGATTTTCATACTTGTACGATGACAACAAAGCTATTCATCCGATAGCCCCGACTATAGAATGGCAATGTGCACGCACAAATTACCCATGGACAATGCGGAAAACTATTTAGATGTTATACAAAGTCATTTAACACACTGTTTGTTAAATGGAAATATACTTAATCTGGAACAATTTAAATGTATAAACGGTATTTTATACTATTTAGAAACGTCTTTAGGCATAATAAATGAAATCACACAAAGTGTGAGGTCAGAACAAACTTCTAAAGCGTGTTTTTAGATGTTGATCATGGTTTTATTAATTTTTAGCTGATCATCTATTCCCGATAAAAAAGTTTCTAATTAATATATATGTCGTTCATACATCTAAATTTGTTTGCTATATTTGCATTTGGTTCCGAATATATTTAGATGTAAACATGACCGAGTGTAAGCGACATAGATATTTTCGCGGTAAAGAATTTCAGATAACGTGACAAGATCACTATTTCGAAAAAGTTTAGAGATTTATACTCTTTTTAGGATATTCTAGTCCGCCAGTGGCAGATAACTTTATCTTGAAAATGATTGAAAAAGCAAAATGCAACACTGGTAGAATGTTATACGGAGTCGCGGAATCATCAAGAATTTATTCCAGAAAGATATAATAAGCGATGATTTGTTAGTTTTTTCAGGAATATTTTTATACGCGCAAAAAGGAAAAAATGATCAAGATTACAATATTATTGAATGAAGAATTGATTTTCAACGTACAGGTTATTTCAAACGGAACAGAAATAGTTCCTGTCAGTTCTACAAGAATCTAGAATAACCAGATAACAAAGCAGCGCAGACTGAATGCCCGAAATTCATCCGATGATCGACTTTGAACGTGTGAAATACATTATCCAGGGAAAGAACTTTCTTCAGATGAGAGTCATCGGTGTTTTTAAAAGACAGCTTTCGGCAGTTTATCAAAAATGAAATGGTACAAAAGTTAACAGTAAACTACGAAGTCAAATATCATGCACAAAAATCGTCCTTGGTAAATGAAAAATCGAATGTTGGTTGTAAAATTTTTATAGGTAATAATTTTTATAATTTGTCCACTTTGATTAAAACCTTATTAACCGAAAGACTTGCATTACCAAGATTCTACAGATTGAGAGAAAAAATAATCTCGTAGAAATTCAAATGGCAAAATGATCGATGCTCAAAATATTCTGATCAGAGAAGTATTGTTCGTTTCATTTAAGTTTGAAAACAAAATTATAAATATTGAAAACTTTAGCGATAGTTGCTAAAAAAGAAGTTTTATTAGAACTTTTAATTCAGACTAGATCCATAAGAACGTAAAATATCCTCTTATTGCCTACAACGTAAGAATAACATATATATATATATATATATATATATATATATTGGAAAGGATTCGTTTTCTCCCTCTTCGATGATGAGATTAATTACAGGGATGATAAAAAAAAAAACAAAAAAAAAAACATATATTGAAAAATTACGGGCACCAGCGACACTTTACTTTCAGTGTGCCACAACCGGTATAGCTCTGCCTAGCAGAACATTAGGGCTTTTCAAAAAAATTTAAACAAAACATTTACAGAAGAGGAAAATTGCCGTATATGAAATAAAACAAAAAATCAGGCCGAAAAAGGAAGAAAAAAGGAATACTGTTGTATGCGTTTTCAGGTTGTTTGTTGTATTGAATATTTATTTTAATAGTTTATGTTAACGAACAGCAGCATGATGTCAATATAACAACTTACTTTTAAGATTCTATCCTTAAATTAAAACTAGATAAAATTATTAATAATAAACATTTTAATACTGCATTTCTAAGAAGTGATGTTTAAAAAGTAAAAAATGATCTTCCCAAGTAATAAAACTAAATTACAAACGAAAAAAATAAAAAAAGTAATGAAACTAAAAAAAAAAAAATCTCCAAATTTTTAACGTCGTCTTAATTTCTTTTGTCATTAAATATACTTCTCTATATCGGTACGTATTAGAAATGTTCATGTTTCTGAATTATTCTCTACAATATATAATCAGCTTGTTGCTTGAAATAGCGCCAAACCGATGATAAAATTAACCCAGAGAAACGGTACTACAGATAAATTGTTGTACACATTTTCTAGTTTATTTCTCTATTTTAGTAATTACACTTATCTTAATAGTTCGCGATTTTAGCAAACAGGATGATAGATTTCGATATAATTAATTGTTTGATGCTTTGGCTTTTTGCTTTTAATGATTTTTAATGAAAACAAAAAATCATTAATCGCTAAGATCTTGTTCTTTCACTCGGGCAGAAGGTGTTAATTAATGGAACTGGTATATCCTTCTTCTGGTCTCGCCCGAGAAAAAAAAAAAAAAAGGAAAAGAAAAGAAAAAAAAAGAAAGAAAAAATGTGGAAGCAACTCAACCCGGAAAAGTGTTTGTTTACATTTCATTTATCGATAGAGCTGTGTGAGTTCCAGCTGAACTCACAATTTTAACACGATTTTCCTGGTTGGGAATTGAAGGGGTAATAAATTTTCCTGGAAAATCTTGTTACCTTCATTATTTTTAAGTAGTGGAAAAATTACGGCATTAATAATTAAATTATAATAGGTGAATCGGTTGCTCGGTCGAAGCGCTGGCACGGTACTGCACTCAGATTAAACTAGTCGCGATAATTATTTTTTTAATTTATGCATCAGGGCAAGAGGACATTTACTTATTAATTAAATTGGAAAACTAATTACTGCCGCCAGCAGTATTCCGTTGCTATAAATTGAATTTATTGTTAACTTCAGCAGCGAGCGGATTAATACAAGCACGGTCACTCTTGCTTCTGTCTGTGAGCCTTGTTACTTTCGTTTGTTTATTTTTATCATTGTTCTCATAACCATTATTACTGTTTTTAGCCTTCACGTATTCATTTTTTAACATAAAACTCCTAAAAATGTACTCAGAATTGGAAATGTGCTCAAAATTGGAAATGTGTTCAAAATTGGAAATGTATTTTTTAGCAAACGGTACTGAAACAATTTTTTTCCTTTTTCAAGTTGAATTTTCTCGATGATGTTTTATATCACCGCGCAAGGTTCTGATGTTTAAATTTAACAGTAGCTCATTAGTTAGCATTCTAGATCAATATCGATGACGTTGAATGTGAGCATAAACTCTTTTGTAATTTATAAAAAATGTGAGTATTTTTCATCGTAGTTATGCCGAATTTTAGTTTAATATACGCTGAAAAAAAACAAAACAAAAAGCAACAATTTTAATTTGTTGAAAATAGCGTTTTACAATAAATTACATGTTATTTTTGTGTTATTCGATTTATTTCGTTCCTAATGTTATTCGCCGATTAACGTTGGCATTAGAATTTTATTATTTACTAATCAATAGTAGGAAATAACAATATTACGTTTTACCACTGAACGTGATATTAAAATTAGAGTACGCTGTAAAATCTAATACTTGGATCATGGAAACAGCATGTCTTTTTTTTTTTTTTTTTTTTTTTTTTTTTAATAAATGGGCACGCCAGCACAGGACATAGAAATGACAGAACGGCTGATACCGGGAAAATTATTAAACCAAGGAGAAACGGATGGAGAAGGCTGTAAAGCAAGGTAAAAGGAGTCAGGGTTGGAGAAAAAGGACGGATAGAGATCAGTCCAAAAGTCACGGTGAGAACGAACAGCACGTCATCGCTACAGGCCGAAAGAGATTAATCGCCTAATAACCTCCATGTATTGACTTAACGGAAGAAATTCAGCATTAACGGCTGGTAATCAAATGCTAATCTGCAAAGCGATTATAAAACCTACTTGGAGCTTTGGCACTCAGTTACGGGATCGCGCAAAAAGTACTTTTATCACAATAATACAAAAATGACAAAGCAAAATACTTCGTCTAGTAAGAAATGACAATCTGCTTTAGATCCTCTAAATGTTCGTAATAGTAGAAATCGGACGATATGCTTTTCGCTATGAAGACAGATTACACAAGCATCCAAATACGGAAGCAATTACTGGTTTAAGTAACTCATGCAACAGAAGAAGGCTTAAGCAGAATGAGCCCTACGATATTATTTAACCGCCGTTGTATATACATTCTTCTGAGGATTCCGTTATCGGGTGGATAGCCTCTTCACATCAATACTCTTTATGTTCAAATTGCTGGATAGTTCAGAAGAACTAGTTTTAATTGAGAAAAAAAAAAAAACTCTCATAAACGATTTCATGTTACCAAGCAAAATTTGCGTCTTCAATAACAGTGTTTAATGGCCTGGTCAGGTTAATCATTTAGGTGCTATACTAAAAAAAAAAAAGAGGTAGTGTGGTAGCCTAATAGTTATGATGCTCAACTACCAAACCGGAGGTGTCATAGTTTTTTAGTAGTTGCCCCGTTCCGGATTCAAGTCGCTACCAGGTGTACGCTGCCTGAAACAATTGGGTACCAGAGAAATCTGAGAAAGTAAAAGCGGATATCATGAAAAGTGACCTAATATTCTCTTCAGATCCATTAGGCTTAATACACTATGAACTTAACTTCATAATCCCAACCGCCCAATCAATACTTACTATACTAAAGGGTTTGTTTTATTTTTTTCTTATGTGTGTACGCTAACGAAGAGCAACAGCCCAATCAACCAAGGAATCTAAGTAATAGTTCAAAACGAGCATGACATATTAGATTTTAATCTGGTGCGAGATTGATTGAATGGTAGAAGCTAGAATAAGAACAATTGACAAGGAAGGAAATGAGAGAACATAAGAATTATTGTATGGAGTAGGAAGACCAAGATTCAAAAGCTGAGAATAGAAGAGAGAACGTTCTGAACGAAGTAAGAAGTATTCGAAGAAGACATGGTTGACATCATATGGAAAAAAGGAATCTTCTGGGTGCAGAGGGCACCGCGGAGAAGAGACGAGGGGAAAACCAAAAAGTGACGAAGAGAGAAAGGTATAACCAAAAAGGAAGACGACATATCGCAGTGATCAGAGGACGATAAAGAGAAGGAAACATGTCAAACCATCTGGCCAAAGAAGGTAAGGGCTCGACGGAAAGATAAAAGGAATTCGGATTGGAGAAAAGGGAAAAATAAATATTATTCCACAATGTAATATGAAACTGTCTGGAAATATGATTAATATTATGAGCAGAAAATTTATGAAGAGGATGTTCATTGGAAGCTCCTGAGCGAGCCAAGGAATCAGCCACCTCATTACCCTCAATTCCAGCATGGCTAGGAATTCACAATAAATCAATTTGGATCGAACGTAACAGGAATAATTCGTAAATCAGATTGCGAAAAAGGAGAATGAAAGGTTCAACAGAGGGCAACGGAAAGGGAGAAGAAATCGCCTGCAAGACACTTTCAGAGTCAGCTATCAAAAGAAATTTATCCGAGAGGATAGAAGAGGAAGAGATAAAAAGAATTCCATGAAAGCAAATTCAGGAGTGAATATAGAACAGCAGGAAGGAAGTTTAACGGATTGAGAGTAGTTATGAGAAGGAAAAACAAAGGCGGCACCAACTCCATCAGCCCTTTTTAAACCCGTCAGTAAAAATAACGAAATGATTGAGATATAAAGAACTTAAAACCATGTGAAATTCCAATCTAACTATAGAGTGACGAAGGATTTAAGCAGAACGACAAATGAAATACGTCAGGAGGATGTAAGAGACTGAAATAATTAAGAGAAAAGTACGGAGATTTATCATTGGAGAAAATATAGGGAGAAAAATTGGTAAAACAAACAGAAATGAAAGATAAAATAGGAATTCTGTTGGGAGTAAAACGCCAGTTGTGAAAAATAGAACAATAAGCGGCTGTAATCCTAGAGGAAAAAGAAGGAAGACGTTTAATTAGGAAACGAAAACCTAGATAGGATCTGCGGATGAACAAAGGGAGTAATTTTGATTCCGGAAGGATGGTAGGAATTGGAGTAGATTTACGTGAACCCAGACAAAGACGAAGACGGGAATTTAGAATGCGGTCAAGTTTTAACAGAAGAGACTTAGAAGCGTTGCCGTTTGATATAGGAACAGTAGTCCAACTTAGAAAGAATGAGAGACTTATACAATAAGGAAAGAATGTAAGGATCACCACCCCGCTTGTACGATGAGAGTGATTTTAAAAAATTAATCCTTTTAATTCTGATATGTTAGAATGCCCTTTTATAGATAGCAATAGGCTAACTATGTGAAAATTCGGGAGAATACTGGCTGCTGATTGGTCGATTGAGCATGGAAAGTAGGTAGGCGACTGCAAAGGATGCGCCATATGGCGGGAACGAGTGGTAAATGAGTCAGTGCATAATAAAACATATGCAGGTTTTCGAGGTCACTCGGTCCCTGAGCGGTACGGTTAATCTGTTTAGAGGTGCATGAAGTGAATAGGGATGTTGCTGGGACACATCCGGGCGGTAGGGCAGTTACGGAATAATAACGTTGCCTACATAAGGGCGTGGGTGTGGGTAACGTCATACTATGGCTTGGTGGCATGGTGCTTATTATCGCTTACCCCGCTCCCTACATATATTACCCCGTACACTGCGTCAAAACCATCTCTTTTACCGTACTAAAATGTATCATATTTAAATTGTTTCAATATCTCAATTTTTTTAAAGATAACCACGGAAATATATGCAAGTTCTTTTTCAATAACATATAGCTTATTTTACCCAGAAAAAAGACTGTCGAGTTACGATTCCTTTTATGTTTTTATTTATAATCTATTGTAATTAGCTTTACTAATTATTAATTTTTTTTATCGTTTATAAAGAAACTCTGGTGCAATATTGCTTTGTATCCGATATATTTATCCGCTCTGCATTTCAACCAGATTTTTAGCGTTTCACGGCATGCTCACATTTTAAACGCATCAATCTTTCTCTTATCCTTTTCGCATAAAATGCCTTTGCCCCATATAGGAATACGGAAAATACGAGAATTTTTACCCGTCTAAAGTATTAACTAATTACGTATGTAATAAACATTTTTAAATACTCAATAGTTTAAATTACATTCAGTAAGGAAACTATCGTGCACTTTTAGCCGTGATATCGGTTAACGATAGTGTATATTATTTAATACTACGCTTTTTTTTTTTTTTCTTTTAAATATGCATGTATTTTATCACGAAATATATATTTCTCTTCTATACTTTGTATAAAATGATTAAAATTTACAACGTAATTCTAAATCGGTCCATATGAATACACTCGTATAGTACACAAAAATCCTATTCTAACATTTAACTTTCATTACACGAAATTAGGATATTTTTTGTTACAAAATCTAATAGGAGGCTGGCCTAATAATTACGTTGTAATTAGCATATATAATAAAGTTGTTAAAAATTAAAATATAGCAAACGTTATATATGAAATTGGTACGAATTAGGGTAGGTGGTGCTGATTTTTCTATTAAAGAAGTGACGAAAATAATTATATAAACTGTTTTGTTTTTAGTAATCCCGCTTTCTGCTTGCACTGCACACTAATTGGTGAAGATTTATCGGCAGGTTAGTGTGTACGGGTGTGTGCGTCGTAAGAAGATATCGTCGTAGGCCCGAGTATACTGCTTTTGGGGAAATAGACTATATATGGACTTACGTACATAGTACATATATGCGCGAGCATAAAGGTGTAGCTAGTGGAAAGTTCAGCTTTTCGCAATTAACGATCGGAGCAACATAGATAACGGATTGCAGGTAGGTAAGATTTGATTGAATATCCGTCGGATTTCGTGTCCCTTAAGATTTTATTTCGTTTTAGTCGTCTAGGAAGATATAGAGCGTGTGATGTTTTAAGGGGGGGGGGGGAGTTAATTTCGGTAAAAAAAGGCTCATTTTCAATAATTTTTCTTCTTGCTCCAGTGAATGCGGATATATTTTATTAAGTGTAATACAATAAAGTAACATTTGAACAATATTTTCTGAAATTTTAAATAAGAAATATTAAAAAATAAGCCGTTAGCAGCAAATCTTCGAAGAAGCCTCAAAAAATAGTTGTTTTGCGGTGGACACTGTATCTCACCACTGGTTATCTGAAATCAAAAAAATCAAAATGCTACTGATAGTTAATCATTTTCTTGAGGTAAAGCTGGGAGGATTTTTTTTTTTTTTGATTTTATAATTTTTGTTAACACTTGGAAGTCAAAAATCGCCATCAAAATCGACAAATTTTTTATTGTAAAATAAGTAATAATTAAAAAAAAAACAAACCCTCCCAGCGTTACTTCGTAATTGATGTGCAGAAATACTGTACAAAATTTCAAAAGAATCGGTGCATTAGTTTTCGAGTTACAGTGTCCACGGACTTTAAAAATGTCAAGTGCGAGAAAAAGGCTTTAAAGTTTTGTGTACAAAAAGATATTTGACTTAAAGATCAGTACGCGAGTATTTCTTCTAATGTACTTATTCAGAGTCACCCATAAAGCCCATAAAGCTCACAGCTTTCAACTGTAAAATCTAAGGCAACTTTTTGCTCTTGTCAACGTAGAATTCTGCCTTCTTTACTTTCAAGTGCAGCTTGTTGCTCCACTCTGTTTATGCTCGTTCAATCTACTGCGCGCGTCCATTCATGAGAACTTGACCCTGTACTGATGTTTATCTCTTGCATAAATGAGAGCAAAGCAAAACAGCTCTCATGGAACATACAGGAAGCCACATGAGCTGTGATTTCAACAACAGTTGAGGTACCACTTAGTGATTTTTGGGTAATTTTCCAAATGAGTTGATTCAAACTCTCACTGTTGTTTTGAGTGAATCCTCCAAGATATCGCTGCAGAAGTGCTCCCTTACTCAAGTCTTCGTATATCGGTTTAATTCCTTCAGAAACGTCACTTGCAAGTGCAGTGTAACTGTGTTTGAATTACTTCAGGGCATTTGCAGCTGCAGCTTTCTGCCATTCATACCACGAGTCTTGGCCGCTCTGGCATTTGTCGTGCTGCGGTTTCTCGTCCATCGAATAATAATGGTAGTAAGTAGCCCAAATGGCACAAAAGTATTCAGTTTTTTTTTTTTTTTTTGGACGATGTACCTTTTGCTTCGACATCGTCTGTCTTGCGTTTCTGTGGAGGTATTACTTTTTTTGATTGATTTAATCTGGAACAGGTTCTCTTACGATCTTCTCTGCTAATTTTCTTCGGCATTTTACTAATAATAAATACACAATCATAGCGAAACTAAAAAATACAAAGTTTAAAAGAGCACGAAACAGCTTCCAGGTAGCCGCGCTACGTAGCTGCTCAGTAGGTGCTCAAAACCGGAGCGGAGCACCGCTCACTCAAAACCCTGTAGGTCCGTTAGTTTTGTTGCGATCGATTTCAAATTTTGACAATATACTCTTGAAATGTTGTACATTCATATAAGCAAATAAAAAAAAAATGCAAAAAAAAAAATTTTAAAAACTTTACCACCCCCTTAATCGGAACACACGTTGTTTTGTCGATCATATAACACACGACATGATACAATATAAAAATACGAATTTCTTTATATTCTGTTTTGTCCAGTTTTTCGTCATTAGTAAATTTTTCAGAGAATTATACGTCTATTTTTTTTTGTTTAAGATCGTTGAGTGTTACAAAAGAAAAAGGAAAAATCGTTTTCGCGAAAAATTAGAATTTCGTACGGTTTAAAATATAGAAAAAAAATAGATTGCCGAGCTAACCTATTATCTCCGGCGTCCGGGCATTTTAATAAGCGTAACCGAGCGATGATAACACGGACTGAAAAGGAACCTTCGGTTAGACCACACTTGAAAGTCGTCGATAGAGGTATCCCGGAAACGAGAAAGTTCAAACCAGAATTTTGTAGCCGTTTTGGATCATATGACGCCCACCAAAAGGACAACTACACAAATTCCTACAATCGTAAGTCTGAAAACCCGCCTGTTCGTATTAAATGGCGCCCCAAGAACAGGAAACGTGCTATTGTTTTCGTATTAATACTGCAAGGAATCGAAGTTTGTGTCGCACCTCTAGACTAACTGCAACGATGAAATTATTCAAATGCCTCCTTTTGTGTTTAATTTTAATCGCATATATATTTCGTTCGCGTTGTACGTTACTCTCGAAGATAGTAGGTATAGGTGGGCTCCCGAATTGAGAGTGTATGGATTATGATGTGGTCGCAAATTAAGTGCGCTTTCTAGTGGTAATGTAATTGTTCGTCAGGTATGTATGTAATTATCAGGAGCAATGATCTAACGTCGCGAAGAATAGAGATTGCCGTTAAATTAGATGTTTTCGTTTCTTCCGTTCGCCGTGTATCGGACGTTTTGTAACACATCGGCCTTTTGTAGTGTTTCGATTGAATAGTAAGAGGTTTTCAGCACACAGTCATCGGAAATATTTCATTCGTTTAATTCTCTCTTTTTCTAATTCGATGAAAGAATTTCATCAGTATAGGGGTAGAGTCCCATCCTCACCGGCGGCCGCAAAATTAAATTGGATTAGATCCAATTAAAAACGGGTACAGTAAGCGTGTCGTTAGAAGAAAATTCCTTTCCCTGGCTCCCGAAAGCAGAACTTCTAATATGTAAATAACGGATTCGTTTCAATATACATATAATTTCTAATTTTTCGCTATATTCGTAATTATTAGGTATATATTGATTTTGGTAATTTGTAATTTTAGGCAGTTGGAATGATAGATTTCTCTACAATGTTTGCGCAGACTTGAGTTCGGCACAAAAATCGTTTCTTGCCAGCCATGCTTGTGATTCCAACCGATTCAGATTTACAAGGCAACACATGCGGTAATCTTATATTGAATACTAAAGCAGCAAATTATGTGAAATAATGTATATTCCAGATAGCTATGAGATAGCTATTTGGTATATACATTATTTCGCGTAATTATTATTCTAGTAAATAGGTATGAAATTACATTATTACTTTTAAAGCGGCAAAAATAAAAAATTTTGAAAATTGAGACAGAAACTTTTCATTTTTTTTTTTTTTCGGTCAAAAATTTGTCCCCCTTTTTTGGGTGAGTTTTTCCCGCTCTCTTTTCTTTTGAAACATTATTTTACAAAAAAAAAAAAAAAAAAAAAAAACGTTTTTTAAAAAACACAGGAAAGAACAAATAGAAAAATTATTTTCGGTGATATAGTTTTGTTTTTCCCTCTCACGGGTGGTCAGCTAACTACTAAAGCGAATATAATAGTTCTACAGTAATTCGATTTCTCAGCGTTTCTTTTGAAATGCGTGAAGTATAAACAAATAAATAACACGATTGCCATCATCTAAAATATTGTGTTATAATTTGATCGAAATGAATAAAATGGGGTAAACACTAAAAACACAATGGAATAATTTAGAAATATAAAATATAAAAATATAAAAAACAGCGACTAGTTTCGGATATTACAATCCATCTTCATGGTGCGTATAAACAATTAAAATTTAAAAACTAGTCGGTGTGTTCTATATTTTTATATTTTTAAATTATTCTATTGTGTTTTTAGTGTTTACACTCCATTTCATTCATTTCAATCAAACAAGTAAATGTCAATAATTCTTTTCGCAATATATTAAGGATTTTAATAATATATTTTAATTTTATTCAACTGAAACATTAAAAAACTCGGTAAAATCGACGGCGGGACCCCTTTATTTAGTTTAACTGAAAAGAGAGAGTTGGAAGTATCCACGACGCAGAATTTACACGTTCGATTGTCGTATACTGCGAATGTTATCGAAATTAGTTTTACAGCGTTGGGGAACTGCGCCGTTGACATATATCAGATATAAGTAGACAAAAAAAAAAAAAAAAAACAACGAAGAAAAGATGGTTATTGTTTACGGAAATTGCCGAAAAATACGAGAGGAGAACGGGGTTTCGCTTTAAAAGCGTAAGCGATAAAAATCAGCCGTAGTCATTAATGAAAATTTTGATTAAATGCGAACTCAATAATAGGAGTACTTGAAAGGCGGAATAAGCGATCGTTTATGTGTCGCGGGGCTTGAGGCTGTGCTATCTGAGCAGATTTTGAATCAGAGATTGCAGGAAGTGCGTGCGGGGACGAGTCGACGGTGGCTGTCTAGAAGCGGAAATTGAAAATCAAAGAGAGGCAGAGCTGTGTTTCGGAGGAAACGGAACTGCAGCGGCGGGTCTGTTTATTAAATCGGGGCGGCGCGGAGGGGCTGTATGGATTTTGTGCAAGCGGACCGAGCTATCGTTAAAACTGATTACTTGCATAATTTTCGCTGATAAATGAGAATCGGACGCGAGGCGCATAATTTGGAAGACTTTGAAATTTAAGTTGTTTCGGTAACAGAGCGCGTTACCTTCGTCAACGTCAAAGTGCTCGTTTATTTTATCGGGATGGCGATTCGTCGTCGTCTGTGCCCGATGTATGAAAGTATCTGCGAACACGGGCAGCCAGGTCGCCTCGTTAATTACGAGCAGGTCCGATGAAAAGAGCCGCGCGGTCCGTTTAAATTAATTCGCGTACACCTTCGCTCGTCAGATGCGGATTAGAAGCCGTCACGGAATTCGGCGTCAGCTCCTTTTACGGCCTCCTCGCTGAAGAAGCTCCTCAATAATAATCGTTATGCAATATAATCGTGTTCGACCGGTGAACGGTCTCGCGCGCGCACCGCGAAAGCCATTCGCCCGGCCGCTGGCAAGCATTTGGAAACGGTTCTGGCCGATAAAAGTCACTTCTTGTTCGGGCGACTGAAAATAACAATTTCTTCAAACGGCGCTCGTTCCAGCAACAGCATTGCCCGTTCCGACGGCCGAGGCTCGCTTCTTCTTTGTCCGTCAGCGGCGTTCCCGGCAACAAAAGCCGTCCGTTTCTTTAAGAGGGTTCAGCGTGTAATTTACCTAACCCGTTCAAGTTGCCACGGCTAATCTGATAAATGGTCGGTGGCCGCTTTTGTTTTTCTTTCATTTCGACTAAGGTCAACCGAAACCATACGTCGATAAGGAACCCGTGCACCGTACGGTCATCGCTGCGGATGATTTTTTGCCACCGGCGCCATTGTCGACGCGCTTTCCACCTGCTCCGATGATGATTAATTACGTCGCTTGTTAATAATAACTTTCTACGAATGGCTCTTATCGCGCGCGAATTGACTTCTGCCTTTGCGCGATTAATTCGGTCGTCGTCGAGATCTCCCGTTTTACGTTCTGCAGTGATTCTCGTGAAGCATTTCCATATGCTGTTAAACTGCGACCATGATTAGTGTGTACCGAGAGGGCAGACTGATGCTGCCACTGAGAATCGGACGAAGCCAAGAAAATGAATTACCGGTGAAAAACAGTATCGGCGGTAAAAAATTTAATTACTCCGATTAGACAAACTAGTAGAAGAAAAATAGAGGTATCGAAGGCATTTAAATAATGGGAAAACTCCAAACAATAATTCGGATTAGACACGGTCAGTCATAAAAACTGTCAATGAAATATCAAACGATATTTAAATATTAATTAAAACTACTATTTTTATTTTCTGATGCTCAATCTATATATACTTTTTCAGGTATAGCTTCAGGTATTTTTTTCATAAGGCTTGTGGTTATTTAATTTGAATTTATATTCGATATCCTTTTTTTTTTTTTTCGTTTGCGTTTCGATTTTTTCGACTCGACAACTGAATCTAGCGCAAGAGAAATTTTCCTTTTATTTTTTTTTCATTCTCGGAAGTAGGGGATATCAGATTGAATGCCACCGATTACGCTACGGCAACTTAATGAAAAGGAGTATGGCTGAGACTCTAGTGACGGCAATCGAATTTTCGTAAATTTATTATTTTGACATACACTGTGCGTCCCGAAAGTTTCCGGACTGAGTTTATAAAATCGGTACTACTAGCGTTATCTCTTTGAAACTTTGGGGAGTTGTGGCGTGAACCTTCGTAAATAAACATGCGAAGTTTCATCAGTATGCAGCTACTGGCCTTGAAGTTATGTCGTTAGTGAGTGAACTTGTGTATGTGTACAAATTCATTATGGCGAAAAATTTAGAACAACGTGCCGCGATTAACTTTTGTTTTAAAGCCGGTTGCTACCAATGCTCTTGAAATGATTCGTACTGCTTATGGTGACGATGCTATGTCCCGTACATCAGTTTTCGATTGGTTTGGTCGTTTTCGTGAGGGAAGAGAGGAGATTATTGACGACAAGAAACGATGCAAACATCCAGCGTGTGGCGGATTTTTTGAAGGCTGACCGACGAGTCACGTGTCGTTCCATCGCAGACAGCCTGAATATACCGAAAACAATAGTTCAACGCATTATCCAAGAAGATTTGAAGAAACCAAAGGTTTGTGGGCGCTTCGCTCCTCATTCGCTTGCCCACGGAGCAACGAGACCAATACGTCCAGCATTCTCAAGACTCGTAAATGATATCTAAAATTTGTCAATAAAATAATTACGGGTGATGAATCGTGGTGCTTCGCCTACGATTCAGGAACGAAACGGCAAAGTGCAGAATGGGTCGGCCCGAATTCTCCTCGTCCGAAAAAATTGAGGTTTCAAAAGTCGAAAATCAAAACCATGTTGATTGTTTTCTTCGATAGCGAAGGAATCATTCACCGTGAATTCGTTCTCCTTGGCCAAACCGTGAGTGCTCCCTTCTACAAAGAGGTTTTGGATCACCGTTTGAAAAAAATTGGACGCGTCATAACGCCGATGTTTTTGAGTCGAGATTTTTTCCTGTTACACGACAACGCGCCTAGTCACACGGCAACGATGAACAGTCAGTTTTTGGCCCAAAAGCGGATCACAACGTTGAACCCCCCCCCCCCTACTCGCCCGATTTAAGTCCCCCGGACTACTTTCTATTGACAAAACTCAAAATGAAGCTGAAAGGAGACCGCTTTTCAACCGTAGTCCAGGGAGCTGTAACCGTCAAACTGAAGACGTTTCCAAAAGAGGCATACTAGAAATGTATGAATGACCTAAAAACGCGCGCTGACTAGTGTATCGCTCTCAAGGGTGACTATTTCGAATTAAAGAAATTTTGTTATATTTTTTTTCATTTTGGGTGGGGGCTCTGTGACGTCAGTCCGGAAACTTTCGGGACGCGCTGTGTATAGCGCGCTAACGAAATTTCACATTAAGGGAAACTCCCATGCAACAGAAAAAAAATAAAAAAAGTCCGCTTATTGAGGATTATAATTTCAGTATGGTAGTCTCGATTACAAGCGAGTTGAAAAATATCTTTTCAGATGTTTTCTTTTTTTTTTTTTTTTTGGAAAATTCCTTTTTTACTAGTAAAGTAATGCGAAATTACCCCATCCGGTTTTCTTCTGCTTAGCTAATTGGGGACTTTCTTGTATTTATGTAATCTATGTATATTTCAAAAATTAATAAAAGCAACCCAGTGTTTGGAAATTTCGAAACACAACAGCGATCGAAATAAAATCAAATACAGAAAAAAACGGGACAAGCTAGAGAGAGTCTATGAAGCTTTTGATTTTCGAGGGGAATGTCTCGGCAAATGGTAGAAACTCTAGAGTGTACGATCCATCCCTACTGATTCATGTTCACGATGAAAACATGATTTATAGAAAATATTCAGCTGTAAACGAGTTTTCATTTATTTTTCCAAAAAATTAATGTATTTCCAGAACTACTTCCACATTTCAGTTGCGAATTTCAGAGAGACTATTGTCACTTACCGAAATATGCTTCTTCCGATTCGGAATTGGAGCTGACAGAAATCGTTAACTCGAACCCAGCCTTCTCCGCTTCACGCTAGATCATTTTTGGCCCCGTAAATTTATTCCTCTTTCTCTTAGAAGCGTATATTTGCGAAAATATACACCAGCGCAAATGTTTCATAAAGCTCGGCTAATTTTGATAGCGAATACATTTTCATCGGAATTTACCAGCTTCTATTTTTTCCTCGATTCCGAACGATTGCCGTAGAAAAGATTCAGTTTTCGGCGTCCCGGCTATAATAATCGCGCGTTTTTCCGAAAAACCAGGGGGCTACTATTTTATGAATATACACAATTATAAAGGAAAGCGGAAAAAAATTGCGGCAAATTGGCGCGCGAAAACTAAAAATTTGCTACGCCTGACGCACTGCGCAGAGTTGCAACATTGCGAAGTAAATACAAAACTAGAAACAGGTATTCACTTAGGCTGCAGGCGCCGGGGAACAGCCAACTTCGAAATAGGCTCTATAAAATTATATACCTATTTCCGAATATGTGACCCGGGTATTGTATGTGGAATTACTAATGACCACCGTGTGTAGCCGGCATGGAAATGGGTCAGAGTAGAACAACATAGGAAGCATATAGTCGGAAAGCAATAATAATAGTAAAAAGTAATGACCAAAACGTGGTTCTCTCCTGGTTGGCGATGACGCAACGTCAGCCGCTGCTGCGACTGCATATTTTAAGCGAAACAAAGGAAAGTGCGGAAGAGGCGGTTCGATTAATTTTCTTTTTTCTTTTCCTTTTCCTTTTTTTTTTTTTGTTCTAGTCTAAACACGATGTTAAATGAAGGCAGAACACTAGTGTAGTTGGATAATTACTACAAAATTTCACGGAAAGCCTTTGCTGACGATGCTCATTGGTTGAAAATCGTTGTCATTTATAGTCTCTCGGATAAATATCGCATTAAACTGTACAACTCTAGAAATAGGGTAAGAAAAAAAAATAGGCTAAGGACAGTTGTTTATATTATTCATAATTGCTCGTAATTCTTCGTTGCCGAAGTAGCCGCCCCATAGCTATCCTCGCTGGATGACACAGTTAACGTTGACTAATTATCAATAACTCTATAGCTAGCGCAGATAGTTTGCATTTCCGGTGTTGCTTGTTGTATATTTCGGTTTATTTTGAAATGTATTTAATAGTATACTTCTGCCACTTGGGTTTTTCTTTCTACCGCTATAGTTTTATTATGACGTTTTGATCGGAATCTATTTAACGCAGACATATTTACGATAGTCCGAAATTTGCCGGAAGTAATCAAAAATGAACTTCTCGAAACCGGACAGAAATAAATCTGTAAAGAGTGTTCTTTTAAACAAAACAGACTTCGTATCGCAGCTGATGGAAACGATTCGCGAAATCACTAACAGTCTACCGCCTGTGAAAGTGCTGCAGAATATAGTATCCTACGTCACACACACACACACATAATGACAAGAAAATTAAGTAGCGAATGTAACGGAACCGGCTCGCACAAGAGCAAGCGCACCAACTCCAACGTTGTTTAATACTTATCAACCGGTGTATGGATACCTGTTCTTGCACGCGGTTCATCTTTGACCGTACACAGAGAAATATATAGAAAGCGCTTACCGGATTAAATGATAAAGATACATTTAAACTAAGGTACAACAACCCGCGAGTACATACGTCGGACCTTTACTTCGAAGACATTGCGAAAATCTTGGACAGCACACTACACAATACCTCTTAGATGCGTATCGATGGTTCCGCGCACTACTGCCTTAATGTTATGTTTTCCAGCTACAGAATACGAATGTCCAATACTACGCGGAGGGATTCATACCTCCCCGTAATATAACGTGTCATCGCGGATTGTTTAAAATCTCCTCGAGTGGACAAGTTGTATCTAGCTTGCGGCATAACTCCAGCAGAGTCCTGACGATCTGTTGCAGTTGACGACGACATTCTATGTTTGACCACCGGAAGGCTGTTTCCTTCACTGTTCAGAAAATGATTGAAAGAGCCACGCACGAAGATGACTGGAAAAGACTGGTAACAGAAATGTATTGAATCAAGATCTGAATCTAGTGCGGTCGTTAGGTGGCGAAAGTGGAAAAGTTTAAACCGATGTTTCGTTCTGGGTGCACCAGGATTGCAGTGAACGTACTGAAATGGAGTGTCCAACCGAGAATAATAAATATACGAGGATAAACAAACGCGTTCAATCGTCTCATTGCCGTCTAGCACGAATATGTTCCCCGAGGAAGAGCTACGGAACAGCAACATGTAATCAATTTTTCGTCGAGGTTCATTTTTATCCTTCTTGGTTTTCAAATGATTTTCTCGGATCCACTGATTTTTTATTTTTTCCTCTCACGGAATTTCTGTTTGCTCTCGGCTATCTTCGCTAATATATTAGCGTCCGTTCCAACAACTATTCGTTTGTTATTTTCTCCTTCTTCTAGAACGTTCGACTTTCAAATGCGTATTAATTCACCAGATTATTGGCCGATAGCCGGAAATTTTTGGGAATAAATTTTTCAGGAGCGGACTAGTTGATGGACGGAAAATACGGTACACCGATGAAGTATGTTGATTTATAGCTATATTAGTAAACTCAGTACGCGGTAGGGTGAAATTAAAATCTGTTCGGCGACCCAATTAATAGAATCGGAAATGGTCGAATTAATTATTAGCGGAACCGAAAAGGAGGATTAAAAATAAGTTGGGGAACGCGAACTTTTTTCAGTTAATTAAAACTTACACAGATGACAAAAAGCAGTTAGCAGTGGCCAATGAAGAAATCCCGGTTTCCAAAAAAAAAAAAAAAAAAAAAAAGAAAAAAAATCTCATTGAAAATTTAACACCAACAATTCGTTTGTTACGCGTATTTGAATGTACCCGTTTATCTCTATTTTGAAATAATCGCTCTAATCTATTATTCCTTAAATTACGAAATAATCGCTGTAATCTATCGTTTCTTAAATTATAAATGAACACCCCCGGGGGGAGTAACTTATCAGAGTGGAATAATTTCTTCGAGCTTCGGTTATAATAGAGATATTAATTTTGCCCTCTAAAATCTACGAATACGCGCGCACTAACAGCACGCGGCTTACCGAAGTATTTTGAAAATTGTTCACTCTACATTGAAGCATTTCACACAAAATAATGTAGGTTCTGTTCCAACTGAATATTTTATCGAAGAGGTAAGTAAAGTGAAACAGAAATTAATTAATTTTTGTAACTTTTAATATATAATAAGCATTTTAATATTTACATGAAGGTGGTGAAATACGAATAATGATTCGATAGCTTTTTTTTTAATTATTCGACTCGATTTAATTACGGAGCATTTAAAAATTACCTTAAATAAGACAATTACAACTTAAGTGTCCACGCTTTTATTTTACGTAAAAAATTTCTATACTTGGAATATTAATTAAACTTCTTAGGCGTGTTAGACGGCCACGGTAAAATCTGGTAAATGAGAAGACCTTTGGGATTTAGTAAAATTAAAAAATGTAGACACGATCATCGGAGCTTTTTAGAAACAACTAGACGCAACCGTATGTTTCGAATAGGCTGAAGTTGTTTATAAAGCGGAGGGCTGGATGAACGAATAATGCAGTAATCTGAATAAAATTTAGCTGATATACTGCATAGACACCCCTTTATAGGTTTAATACTTTAAAAAAAATGTTTTGCTCTTTGGAGCATTGTGAACAATTAATCCTAAATGAAAAGTCTCTCCTCTATAGGCGTTGAAAGATCTAGGAAAAAAAGGGTCTAATCAAATATACGAGAACGTAGAATTTTAAGAGAGATTTTAGACTTCAAGTGGACAACTCAAATAGATGTCAAATGATGAATTATTATTATATAGTAAAATAGACTGTATAATAATAATTCATCAGGAATTCATCAGGACTGAAACAAAATAGATGACTATTGTTAGTGCAACGAACACGGTTAATGGCATACTGCGCCCCTGGAAAATGTAACGATCGAGAGGACCAGCTCAATAAAGTATTTGGGATGTCATATCAACGACAGATGGGAATTATCTACCGAGATAAGAGCCAGAATTGAACAGGCGAGACTTTCGAAAAATGAATAAAATACTAACGGACTCCTTCGGTGTTATGTTTTCAGCGTCCTGCTGTCGAATCTTGGACAATTCCAATGACATTATGTAAAAAGTTGGAAGCTTTTGAAATGTGGACATACCGAAAAATAATTAAAATTCCCTGGACGGCTAAAGTTACGAATGCCGAAGTACTAAAACGCTTAAACATGAATACTGAAATTGTCAACTCAATTAAAATATGGAAATTAGAATATTTCAGCCATATAATGAGGAACAGCAAATATGAGCTGCTTTAGGTGTGTTAACACAGGGCAAGATAGAAGGAAGTCGCAGGCGAGGACGACCAAGAATAATGTGGATGGAAAACCTAAGGAACTGGTTGAAACACGGTGGAAATATTCGGGAGAGTCATAGATAAAAATCAAGTCAAGCAGATGATCGCCAACGTCCTTCGAGTAAAGGGTACATATAAGAAGAAGCTAAAGTCAGATAGAGTAATTGTACAATCGAAAACTTAGTTGGGAAAATTGTTACCAATTTAGAATTTGAGCTAAACCACGAAAAGAAGAAAATATCGTTATCGGGAAATTATAAAAATGCATTAAAATTAAGAAATACTGAAAATGTGTAATTTAAGGAAACTTAGTTGTTCGGCGCAGACCGCAGAATGGGAAAAAAAAGTTTTTTTGAAATGGGTACAAAATTCTCGCAATTACTAGCTTATTTATTATATTATTAATTTCGCTGTAACACAAAGTAAGTGTGCGATGGAAACATTTTAGGCAAACCTAGTTATACTGTACCGGTTTTATTGTGGTTTCATAGCCGATTAGGCAGATTTCAAAGCCGTTTTTTTTTCAGTTTCAATAAATGGTAGTGATTTCTTTAAAAAAAAAAAAAAAAAAAAAAGAACAAGCAAACTGTAAGAAGGTTTAAGGAATGTGTATAGTGTTTAATATTATTAGGTTTATTTTAACGCTGTCAATGCATTTCCTAATAATAAAATAAAATACAACATTAAATCTTATATCAGATATGTAGATGATACATTACTAATTTTTGATGAAAACAATAATAATACTGAAAATGACATTCTAAACGATTTAAATAAAATTCACAAAAATATTCATTATACCATGGAAAAAGAAGAAAATAACAAAATAAATTTCTTAGATATAACAATAATAAAAACAAAGGATGGATTAACATATAATATTTATAGAAAACAAACCACCACTGATAACATAATTCATAAAACATCAAATCACCCAAACCAACATAAATATGCTTACTTCATGACTGCAATAAATAGATTATTAACTACACCCGTGAATATAAATAAAAAACAAATAGAAATTAATATATTAAAGACTTTGGCAAGAAATAACGGTTATGACGAACAAATAATAGATAAATTAATTCACAAAATAAAATCTAAATCAAAATATATACAAAAATTAAGAAACAATAATGCCACTAACAATAAAGGATGGATAACATTCACATTTATAAACAATAACATATATAAATTAACCAACTTATTTAAAAAACAGGGTTTAAATGTAGCATTCAAAACTAAAAATAATTTAAGATATAAAATAAACACTTTAAATTTAAAAAATAATAATATTTACGAAAATAGTGGTATATATAAAATAAATTGCACTGATTGTGAGAAATCATACATTGGTCAAACAGGGTGTAAAATTAATTGTAGATATAAAGAACACATAAAATCATTTAATAATAATGAAATAGATAAATCAACATATGCTGAACATTTAATTAAAAATAAACATAAACCAAATTCATTAGAAAATACTGTAACTGTCCTGGCCACTTATGGCAAAGGAAATATTATGAACATTGCTGAAAATTATTATATAAATAAATATAAAGATAATATTTTAAATGACCAATGACCAAATAATAATAATCCACTTTATAATATAAAAATTTAACTTTAGGCTCCTCCTACTTCATTTTACATTTTATATTAAGTATTAATAATTTCACTATTTGATTTTTATACCTTCTATGTTTTGTTCCTCCTATGTATCTACTATATATACACATGTATTCCATATATTCACTCCAGTATGTTTTAAGTTTCCACTAAGTTAGTTTTAGCTGATGATGGGTTATGCCCGAAAACGTTTCCAATTAAGGTATTTATCTAATTTATTGTTATAAATTATTTTACCCTTATTGGTTTGTGATAAAGTTTGTTTTATTATAAAATATACTCTTAGTTGTGATGATGATGATCTGTCGCTAATTTTGAATTCGTTATTTACGCTAAATAGACATTTAGTAAAATTTTTGGATTTTGAAAGATCAAAGTTGTGAAGATCGTTCGAAATGGCTTTGAAAAAATTCGAATTTCACGAGTTTAACGAGAAACAGTGTTTAATTCTGACTAAATCCGATGACGAAAGAGAAAAATGATTTGAAATTTTACTAAGATTTATATTTTTTTTCCTTATTGAATTAGTTTTTTTTTTGAATTTTTCTTTAACTTGATTACAATTAAACTTTTCAAAAACCATAATGTTATAGACCAAATATGTGAACTCATATTATTTTATAAATGCGGGATTTTCGTAGCAAATCGGACAAGTTTTATTCACACCTCATAATTTGCAAGTTCAGTCGACTCATCTGTGTCCGAAGATAACTCAAAGAAATCGAAGCAGCACAGATTGCAATACGAAAAGATTATAATATAAGTAAGTAAGTAAGTATATAAAGTCCCATACCCTCCACAGGGCGTCGGGGATTATGAAATTAAGGTTCGTAAAGCCTAATGGATCTAAGGAGAATACTGAGGCCAGTTCCGTTCTCTCGGCCGCCTTTATTTTCCCAGATTTCTCTGGTACCCAATTATTTCAGTCTGGGTAAACCTGGGAGCGATTCGAATCTAGAACGAGACAAGTCTCGAATACTGCGCAAATAGATATATTGAAATAGGTAATGTACAAAAGAAACAATAATTAGATATGGGAGTTTTACAAGGGTCCGTATTGGGTCCGTATCTATGGAATGTAGTATATTTCGGCTGTACTTGCAGATGGAAATGAAAAAGTTTTAGAAAATAAGATAAATTTAGTGTACACAGAAGTAGCGAATTGCCTTAACAAATTTAACCTTAAGATTAACGAAACTAAATCAAATTATATGATATTTAATAAAAAATATAGTAATGGACCATTAAATTTAGAATAGTGCACGGTTTAAAGATCAGCTATTTAAAGCACTAATTTAAAACTTTATGAGCATTTTAATTACATTAAATCCAAAATGAACAAATTCGTAATAATATTTAATAACTTGTGTAATAATTAAAACTGTGTATAAATTATAACGAAGGAATTACGTTGTATAATAGTGTAATTTTACCTAAAATACTTTATAATAATATAATGTATGTTGAAATGTTAAAATCTAAAAAAAAAATTCAAAAGATTTAAAAGATCTTTCAAGGGCTTTTAAAAATGACTAAATCATTTAGAACAATCAGTTATTTGTCGTCCATCGTTATAGTTGGAATTAAGCCAATTGAATACGAAATACAAAAACATTTAAGCTTGGTGGTCGCACATCCGTTCAATATCGCAATATATAAGACATCATTTTTCGAATGTAAAAATAAACTACTTAAAGTAAAACAAATGAAAAAAACTTATGGATAACTTTTATATAAATAAATTTCGAGAAATATGGAATAATTATAATGAAGCAACGCGTATCGACTTTTCCCAAGTATAATAGATACGACTTAAAAATAATCAGTATAATTTTTTTAATGTCCAATTTATAACAGGGCATGGCTTATTTAAGGTGCATTTATATAAATTTAAGATTTCTGATTCTGAAAACTGTGTAATACGTAATTTTAGACATGATGTTTTCCATATACTGTAAGGATGTAATTTTAATAATAATAATAGTAATAAACACTCCGTAATTATGATATAAAACAATTTGCACAAAATTATTTTAACGATTTTAACAAATTTTCAATTGAAGAAATAAAATTCCGAAAAAATAATGTACATTTATATTAAGTAAATAGTAAAAATATAGTATACATATATTGTAAAAAACTGTAAAATGTAAATCAATATAATACTAAAAACTTAATTGGATGGGTTTGTATTAATTTCATTATTATAATAAATCAGTATTTTAGTAAATAAATGTACCCTACCCGATGTTTCGGAAACAGAGGAAAAAAAAAGCATCACAAATTGGAGGGCCCTGCAATAGTTCACGTTTACATGTATGTTCTAATATGGAAAGCCTCTCTTTATTTAATAGCTGAGCTACATGTGTCTTACTACGAAAAATTAATAAGTGTTCAGTAAATCGCTTGAACCAAAGATCCTTTCATTCCTTCCGTGATTCCCTCAGAGTTTTTCTTCTTGGACTTCGTGATCCTTACCCTCCACCTCTTAATGGTGCTCTCCCACGTCTATCGGAAATTCTATTAGACTCCAACATCGACCCTAAGTATTTAAATAATATTAATATACCATCTCCTCTCTCACCCTGGACTACTCTACCAGCCGAGATTGATCATTCTCTTACCCAATTCTCCAGGGAAAATTTTTCTCCTTCCTCCCTTTGCAACAGAATTTTCTCGACCTTACAAAGCTATTCAAACCATCGGTCCTACTATACTGATGGTGCGAAATCGAATCGTCCCCTACTGCTTGTTCCTTTTACTCTGACCTGGTTTCGTCATCCTCCCGGATCCATGACCATTGTTCCATTCTTGATGCCGAACTTAATGGCATATTCCTAGCCCTTGAATCTATGGTTAAATTCGCTCCGCATCGCAGTCGCATTTTGATCGTATCTGATTCGCGTGCAGCTTTTTGGATACCCTTTCCCAACAAACCCCAGTGAACTATATAACCATCTTAATTCAACCCCTAATCCTAAAACTGATATCGTTCTCCCACCAAATTACCCTCCAGTGGGTGCCACGCCACACTGGACTTGTGGGTAATTTGTTAGCGGACACTGCTGCAAAGTCTACCCTGATATGCCCCATGCCTTGTTCTCCTCCTCCCCCCTCTGACATAATAAAGTCCATACAAATGTTTGTGCAATCCCGATGGAAGCAAGATTGGCTCTCCAAACAAGCTTGCTTTCTGAGGGAGATAAAACACGGTATTGACCACTGGTTTCCTCCCTCCGACCTTCCTAGAACCCACTTTGTCGCAATGACAAGGCTCCGCATCGGACACACTTCACTGACGCACGATCATCTTTTGTGCAACTGCGAGCCTCTTTTTGAATGCCCCTTTTGTTCCCACTCCCCTGCCCCTTCAATAAAATACCTTTTCCTGGAGTGCTCTTCCTTTGCTCTTCAGCGCTCTAACCGCCGCATAGTGTCTCTGCAGTCATCTCTAGCTAACTCCTCCTTGAATATCGCAGACCACTATTCAGTTTCTCTATACAACTGGTTTGTTTCGAGTGAGTTATTTAGCGTTCTTACCGTCATAGTGTCATAATAGCCCTGGCAGCTGCACACGGCACTCAAAAAAAAAAAAACGAAAAGAAAAAAAAATTTTTACACTGAGCATCGATTGCATTCTCTTCTTTGATCAAATAGATTTCCCCCTGTCGTCGTTGGATACAGACTTTTCTTCAATAATCAAACCGCGAATTGCAAATTTTTCATCGACCACTTTTTACTTATTTATTTTTTTCCGGCTAAGAAGCAAAAAGGAGGGAAAACCAGTTCGATTCGGTTGGATATTGACAACGTATGAATCAATAAACAGAAACGTGAAGTTTTAAATTCATTTAAATCAAAGCGTGTAGTTAAAATTTCCTCTTTAAAATCGAGTACCGCGACGGTGGCAACTAGTTCGGAGAGCAAAAGTTTCAGAAGGTACTGTGCTAAATGATCATTTATTTTACCTGGAAATCGATATCCATTTATGGCCTATGTGCGATATATAGACACATATATACGCTATAATAAAAATTTCCCATCGAAACATCTGTAAGGAAACAAGCTTTTCACATTAATTTTAAAAAAGCGGCAGTCGGAAATCGATTGTTTTTCCTTTTCTTGATTTATTTTTCTTTCTTTTTCGTTTCGCTTTTTTGCGGTATACAGTTTTATAAAGTTATGCTGATAAGAAAAAGTTAACTTATTTTCCGGTGAAAGTAATTCGTTTACGCAGTGTTGCCACTCGGACAGAAAAATTGTGTATGTTTCGGTCAGGGGTCGAAAACAATTCCAGTTTAAAGTAGTCCAATGGAAGAGGTTACTGAAATAGAGCTAACTGGAGATAATCGGGTCTTCCATCATTCACAGTCGGCCAACATTTTTTTCCCAACTGCAATCAATTAATTATCTTTTCGTTCACTTTCATTTCGTTCGACCCTCTTTATTTCCGAAAATCACTTCCATTCCCTCATTCTTCTCGCACTCGGACGATGTCATCGTTTTCTTATTTTTTCCGCCTTTTATCATCATTATGCCACTTCGCTGTCTTATACACATGCGCTTCTGCCACCATGTTCATTAGCCTTTTCCTCTTGTTAGCTGGCGCGTCAGCTTGTCATGATGTGTTATAGTTTAGACCGAAAAATGTACAACTGTACGTTTTCTCAAAATTGACGGCAACTTCTAATTTCACCATCATTCAGGAGAGCTTATTTGCGGCTACCGCGAGCAAAAAATAATACTCAAGATCAACTAAAGGGTTACCAAAAAGAAATGTACATGTACATATACATATATAGTTATATACATATACACATATATATATATATATATATATATATATATGCATATACACATATATATACATATACACAATATATATATATATATATATATATATATATATATATATATATATATATATGCATATACACAATATATATATATATATATATATATATGCATATACACATATATATACATATACACAATATATATATATATATATATATATATGGGGGGGGCATTATGATTATATGCGGATGTAATGTGAACTGGCTAAAGACCCGCTGAGGAGCACGAAAAACATATTTATGAAGTAATTTCAGCGTCAAAGAGAGTTTTTTGAAATTGAAACGACTAATTCATATCTCCTCGACTGAAATATTTTACAGCGAAAACAAAGAGATACGAAATACGCTGTGGAAATATATGAAAAATATTTCAAACGGGGTCAACTGAGTGGAAGATACGAATCAGGAAAATAGGGCAGATTTAAAAGGCGAATGAAATTTTGTATTTTGGTTCTTTTTTATCTTTTTCTCTTTTTGGATTTACTTATTGTCGTCTACTATCGCGATGATCTTGCATACAAAAATAGTCTAGATATACGCGAATGCGTGTATTATGCGTATACTAATGAAATGCTGGAAAATTGATGCGACATAGTATTTTATTTGCGTACATGCGTGCATATATGCGCCTACAGGCAGGTGCACGTCTACTGACATTAAAAGATAAATTTTATTATTATGCACTGTTAAAAACTAACGGAAATTAAACTTATGTAAATTAAAATCGAATCTTTTTGTGAATAACACTTTATTCGCGTTATGTTGAGAGCAGTCACCGAGGAACTGAGAATAAAGATTAATTTCATAAATTTATTTTTAACATAAAATTTCAACTTGTTCGATACTTTTCTTCGATTTATTTTCGTAAGTCAACTTTACAGATTTACCGTGCCGAATATACTTAAATTACCATGATCGGTTTTACCCGTAATGATTAGAATATGAACGGAAGTGAAACTACATATTATTTCGTTATAAATGTCGCTGAGGATCATTGAAGCGCTATGACTTTTTCTTGTTGACCGCTGCTGCTGTATTTCTTTTTATTGCGTATTACTCGTCATTAAAGTATTATTTGATTTTTTTCGCTATCGTTATTTTCTTTGTTGTTCTAATTAATTTCGTTTGATCGTTATTTTACGAAATCGTCTGCCTACTTTTAAAGAAAGTACGTTTTTTACTTATGCGCAGTAAAAATAATTATCAGTAGTTATGAAATTTTATTTGTTTTGAATGTTTACGTAAAATTTGAAATATTTGAAAGCTTTTTTATTTGAACGAAATATATCAACTATAACAATGCACAATTACCCACGAATACTTAACGCGTGTTAATGAACCGCGCCAATGTCCGGTTTGGGTTGCGTGGTAGCCTGGTAGTTGAAGTACTTACCAAACTGGAAATCGAAAGTTCGAGACTTGTTTCGTTCCAGATTCAAGTCACTTCGCGATTTACACGGCCTGAAATAATTTGGAACCAGAGAAATCTCAGAAAGTAAAGAGGCGACTGAAAGGAAAAAAAAAACAGCCCAATATTCTCTTTAGATCCATTAGGATTAGTGAATTATGAACCTTAACTTCACCATCCTCAACACCCTGTCAAGAGCACGGGCCTCTTACTTCAGCTACTAATGTTCAGGTTACAGCAGAGGACGAAGCTTGCCACTCTACGTGCAATAATCGTGATCCCAGCTGATATTCTAACTACCATGGTTTTACTTACGGTGTTTTTATAGATTAACTTTTAGTAGTACTGTTTTTAACTGTCAGGATTGTGTGTTAACAAATACTTTATCGACTGTGTTCAATAATCGGATACAGTTTGAAAGAATTAATGCGTTGTGCATTATGCCAATGTACAGTAAGTAGAAATTGTTATGATGGAACAACCACCCTTTAAACAATTAAAAATCAGACTCTCAGGTTTTGTTGAAATCGATCGAATTTAAAATAATATAAATAAAACTAATTAGCTTTTTTTTTTTTTTTTTTTTTTATAGAGCCTCACTTCCTTCGGATTGTTTCGATTCAGTTCAAAATTATTTTTCACGTTTTACATCAGTTTTTCGTTTGTTACTTTAAATTTTTTATTCCTTTTTATGGTTTTTTAGCATGACACAAAAACATTTCTCAAATTCTGATAACAGGTGGTGCTCTCCAAGCACCTAATTGCTATACACAGCTTGTAAGATTATCCGTCAATTGTATAAATTAATTTCGATACACCGTCGAATACTTAATAACAATTTTTCAGTGCGCCAAGTAAAGAAGTTTTCATCGCTTTACTATTGACAGTGCCAAATTATTATCATTTTCACCGATGTTTTTGATTATTTTAGTTGTACAGATGAACAACTACTATAGTATATTTATAAATTTCTTTAAACATGCGTAATATACAATTGCATATTCTCTGCAAACCTTCCTGATATGTACGGAATTACAATAACACAGTCAGGCACATTTTGATTGCGGGAGGTCTGTAAAAACCGAGTAACATTCGGATTCCCGAAAACAGGGCCGCCAAGAGTATCACTGATCTCTTCTTGTATACATTGTAACTGTAATGGGAGCAGTTTATTAAATTTAGCGCAGTCTATAAATAGATCAGTCTTTAGTATGTAAAAGAACAAAATAAAAACTCTCACCTACTGAACACCATCACAGTCGCTCAGGACAAAGCTAAATCGTCTGCTACCGTAAACACTTTTTTTAACTTCCTTCTCAGCCAACGCACATCTTTCCGTTTAGAAAACACATTTCGTAACAAGCCAATGTAAGTACGAAAACTTAACATTTGAAAGTTGCTCTCAACAAAAATCGCATCAAACATCAAAACTATGCTCTACTCAAAAGCGAAATTCGGTGTTTTACCTTCCCGGGCGGCAAAGCCTAAATGGATCTTATTTATTTAATAAATTATACCATACTATTCGTAAGATCCAAAATTATATGCCAAGTCCCGACGTTTTTTTATTAAAAGAAAGAGGTTTAATGAAATACGACAATAATAATGTCAGTTTCATATTTCGATTATTCGATCGGGCACGTAAAATTAAGTGTAAAAAAATAAAAACATCATAATACATATAGTAAATTATAAAAGCTCGTACGAAAATTATATACATTAAAATTAATGTTTTTTTGGAATGTTTTTTGTGGAGAAGACCCTTCTTGCGAAAAGTTTTTAATGTTCTTATATCGTAATTGGATCTCACTTAATAATTAATATCCGATATAAATAGAATTTTCTTTGAATGTAATCTTTATTTATTTTGTTTCTCGTATAATTTTTAATTCTCTT
Organism: Icerya purchasi; assembly: GCA_039619475.1. Lineage (NCBI taxonomy): Eukaryota > Metazoa > Arthropoda > Insecta > Hemiptera > Monophlebidae > Icerya > Icerya purchasi. The sequence goes on along the minus strand of CM077115.1, from coordinate 288,736,453 downwards.
TAAATACGAAAAATGTTCATTCTACCAGATTATTATTTTAGTTGATGGGACGAATAAAAATCTATCCCCTTTTATAGATGTTACAGTTGTATTAATATAGAGAACATAGGAAATCGATATTCTACAAAAATAAATAAATACACGCAATTAACCGTGCAGGTGAAACGGCTATCTAGTGTGGATAACGTTAGGATAATGCCATTTGTTATTCAACGATCGGAGTCGTGCCAACATCGTTAAAAATGGGGCAGTCGAATTTGAAAATTTCGTAGCCGATATTCAAAATCATCATCGTTCTCACATATGCAACGTATTTAAAGATAGTTCAATGCGGTCTACGCCTGAGAAGTCCGCAACCTGCAAAACGCAGTGAAAACAGAATAATGATAATAACAATAACGCGTTCACTTTGTATAATTTCAACTCAACACATAGCATAACCAAAAACGACAATGGCGAATTAATAGAAGGGTAATGGAGTATAATTTACCGATATTTTATAGTCAGTATATTGAAAAATCAAGAGGATAAGTTGTTGTCGTTAACTTTCGATTATCAGTATTGTCGAAAGTTGCTTAGTCAGTGGTCGATAAATGAAAGCAAAACCGGAGTACGTTCGTATTAGCAGGCTTTAATGTCGAATCGGTATTCAGTTTTAAGAGACTTTCAACGGAAAGCGGTTATAATAAATATTTCGAAAATAAATATCATCTCTGTCAATTGAAATTATCAAACTATTTCCAACTATCGATTGGCTTTTCTAGAAATACCTTCTCCGTATACTTTTCTTTTCCTTGTTCTATTAAAATTTCGTGTTTTTTGTAAAATGTTAGCGCGAAAGAAAAAAAAAAAAAAAACCTTCAGAGATGTATCGAAAGTCATATACTATACTGAAATACGCAGTTATTGACACGCGGTTATATTTTTATTTCGCACCGGAACCGATGAAGAAATGTTCAATACTGCGAATAGTAAAATTAAATTTATAGCTCAAATTTCGGCTGAATATTGAATAGGACAGCGTTCAGAGTACAGAGATAGAGGACATCATACTAATTTGGTAGTCTGGTAACGTGACGTTCCCCGAAAACCGCGAAACCGTTCATATTATTCTCTTTTATCAGAGCGTTGGTTAACTGTCAGAGAAGAAATACAAATGGCCACAAATGTTTAGTCGACCTCGAAGGACGAAATTCCAATTTGGAAAACAAATTCGATAAACAAAATACTTCGCCCGAGTGTTAGCAAACGTGTCGGTCCGTCCTTTATTAAACCGTGCAATTTCAAATATCTGTTATTCGTAACACTGCGGTTACAAATGGCATTAATAGTGAATAAATAAAATTAAAAAAAAAAAAAAAAAAAAAAACGAAATTTACAGAAAATTTCGTTTAGAAAAAAAAAAAAAAAATTGAATTTAAATTACAGGTATTTTAGGTTTGTTTTTCTCTAAATTTAGACCGTTTCAAGCAGTATAATACGAGAATTTTTTAAAGCAACTGGTTAAAAATTAAAGTGGTTCAAGTTATAATGAAGTGAGAGTGACTCTTACGCTTGATTTGATGGAGTGAGTGAAGCACAATCATAGGAGGAAAATAGAGTGGACCAGTGATCGAAGTAATCCGATGATAAGGATTATTCTAGAGCAATAGTATCGTAAGAACAATTGAAATTTTTTCGTACAAAATTATATAAATTTAACAATACGTTGAAGAATTTAAAATAATAAAACTGGATTATTTAATTCTTACAGGGGGATTTTTTTTTTTTTTTTTTGCAAATTTCTGGACAATTCGATATTCCCGGTATAGTAACAATTAAAAGCGTGAAAAAGAAAAAAGCGGTGGATTTAAAATGAAAACAAGTAATAAACAACAAAATTGAAGTGAAACTTCGCTAAAAATAATGCGAGAAAAAAAAAGTTAAACCGAATAAACGAATGATTTATTTACTTTTTTTCCGTATTTTTTAATTAACTCGTAAATGAAGATAGCAGCAGTTTTAATAAATTACCTTAAAAATACGAGCTATACACTTGTAAAGTAGCTCGATAATTAGACACGAAAATTATAATAAATGTAATTATTAAATCAAATCTTGAAGTTTGCGACGCTTAAGTCCCCTAACCTTGTTATCTTCAATAATTCTGACCATTTCCGCACTTTCGAGATGCAGAATTTGTCTTTCGTGTTTTTTTGGAAAAGGACGCTGTTACTTCGTCAACTACTTCCACTTTCAGCGTCTTTCTTTGGCCACGAATTTGCATTCATTATGGCTCCTGGGATAAATCTTTTGTTGAGTTTGTATATTAGGAGGTTTCCATTGGCTTTACTAGAGCACCCGCAATGGAGAATTCTATTGGCCCGTATCGGTCTAAAACGGTGTACATGTACGTTTTTTAGGAAGCAGAACATCGACTGACGACTAATTAACTAGTACATTTGTTTCCGGTTAAATTTTAATCTTTTCCGCTTTTTTTTTCTGACATGCATTCGGTATGTTACGTGTACATCAAGATGCGCATTTCTGCATACCGAGTATATCGCAGTTTCTCCGTATTTGAATAAATCTAACGATTAATGTCGATTTTCTTCAATATGCATTAACAACTTAATCCGATTTCCCTCCGTTGAGCTCGATCTGCCAACGAATGAACTAATCAATATAATGCGACTGAGCGCGTTTTACAGCTTTTCATTAGCTTTTTGCTGTACTTCGTCTACGGTCAAGATTATCCTTCTGTTAACCAAAATTTTCAAGATTGTCGTCTGTCTACGGAACATTAAAATGTAAATAAGAGATGCAAGATTGGACACAACACCGTATGCTTGCCCAGATAGGTTTCATCGATGATACCTTCGGCTGTTACTTAGAATTGTATATGTCTTTTAAGTGTACGATTCGAGTAATTTTCAGGAATTATCTGGCTGTTCGGAAGTTTAATTTATGAATTAACCCCCTTCGTGACAACATCTGTCAAACGCCATAGCCACGTCCGAAAAACATAGAACAGTAACTTTTTCATTTGTTATGTAATATTATGAGCATTAAAGGTAAGGAGACGGCCGATTCCTTGGCTCGAGTTGCTGCTTCCTCTCGTTCCTTCTTGAAAAAAAATTCCATCCTCCGACTTGAATTCCCTATGTACTAAATTTCATCTCAAACTTTGGTCAGATATTTTTACCCTTCCTCCTTTCGTAACGATCAATCCTTTTATCTGTCTGTACAACCTAATTTTCGTTTCTAATATCTGGTGTTCTTTGAGTTTCCTTCACTTTCCCGTTCTGTTGTCATTTCTATGATTCGCTTGCATTTTGGCCATTCTGCTCTTCCTTCCTCTCGTTTTCGCTTTTCCCCTGTTTCTTCTCCAAATTGTCCTCTTCACCCTAATGAGGCGACGAATTGCGACGCCAATCACGTATCTTTTTTGAATGTCCATCTCTTTCTGTTGAACGCGGTATCCTATATTTTTGTTTGCTGAAACTCAAGCTCCCCGCTCCTTATTGTGCATCTTATATTTTGTCTTTCTCTTCACCATCCATTATCTCATCCGTTAATTCCTTTATATTGTCCATATCTGACCGAATCAAAATTTAACTGACGGCTCTTTTCTTTTTTTTTGTTTCTGGGTGTAGGTCCTTGGCTGACGTGCCCAAAGGGGGATCTAAAAAAAAAACAAAAAAAAAAAAAACGATGGATTTGATCTATATCGTTTGGAACGTTTGTTTCGAAAGCTGAGCCGATGGGGCCGGATATGTGTAATTTTTAATTATTTAAATACTAGATTTTCGATGAGTTTTGAAATTGAAGGTGGTAAAGAAACGGGGGGCTCTGTACGTTCAACTTGTTTTTCTAGTGTGTCTGGTTTTTGTTTTAAAGTAACAGCGTACTTATGGTCACAGATATGCCAACCTTATTAATGTTCTTTCTGAGTATTCGGTAGACAATTTGTTAGTTCGAATTTTGTTTTTTTTTTTTCTTTCGAGTTGGGATAGCGCGCCCCATTCGAAGTTAAAATTTATTTATTGTTACAGAAAATCGAAATATTCAAAGTCGATAAACTCGTTATGCAAACCGCGCGAAACGATATGGTGCTTGAATCGCAGCCGAATCGACTACTGAAATAAATACCCAAACTTCGTGAGAGCGAACTTGGGGCCAATTAAAATTTGCATAATAAAATTACACAATTCTCAAGTTAAAATCGCCTTCTAGTATAGTTTAATTAATATTTGCCTATGCTATTAGTTTTCTGATTATCCCTTTAGGTGTGATAGACGTAATTTTGCTGTAATATCGAGCCTGCATTTTTTTTAATTTCTCTAATTTTGTTCCCTCCTTTTTATTTTTATGCAATTTTTGATAATTAAAAATCATTTTGGACGACACTTCGTTATTTACGTTCTACCTTGTTTTATTTTCATTACATTTATTTCAATCATAGCAGGGCAGGATAATTTTTAGGCACCTTTTCGATAAATAGTTTTAATGATTTCTGATTTTTTTTTGCCTTTATCAAGTTCCGATTTTACCAAAAAAAAAAGAAACATTAAAATATAAGGAAAATAAATACAATTTATTAGGAGAAGTAGCTTACAGTGTATTTTATTACCATATGATTGTTTAAAAAACTTATAAATTACGGCTAAAAAATTGAGCTGATAAAAGAAATTTTGCAATGAAGTGATAAACATGTTGCAATTATCCGAGGGCGTAAACGCCGACAGTACGGTTAGAATGGAAAGAGTAATTAAGCTAAGCGTGAAATAAATTTTTTCACCCAAATAAAAGGACTTCTACGACTGCTAAATGGATTACTGGTATAGATGAAATAGTGCTACCAGTATAGTTTTCTGAAAGGAAGTTAACAAAGTAAATTTGTTGAAACATTCATTGTGAGCAACTTATATACTTCTATTTTTTTGTTATAATAGCGTAGGCTTTTGGCGCTAATAAAGAAAAATAATTAGAATAAATGTCTTGTTATACTAATAATTAATTTCACATCATTTCTCCATTATTGATTAACTATCTCATATAAACATCATTTTTAACAACTCTGATCGAAAGGGATAGATTAACATCATGCGCCATTTACGCTATCTTAGACAGACTACTAGAGCGACAAAGTTTTACATCAACAATATAAATCAAATTGCAGATGTAAACACGTAGATAAGTCTTATCGCGTCGATCAAAAAAAAAAAAAAAAAAAAAAAAAAAACGCTTTTTTGATTGAAGGCACCGTTAATCATTACATCGATAGGAAAGCCTTGAATATGGCCTTACCCGATCCAGGTACATCGTATTGGTATCGACGATGCTAACAATACCATCTTACCTGAAATTTATAATGGAATTTGTTTTGTCCTCGGTTGTTTTTAAAATTTTCTTAAATGTTTTAAATTGCTGTCACACAAGCTAACATATGTGGCGGTAAAAGTAAAGTGAGTTCCAAACCCTCAGCTGAGGTTAACAATGTATTAAGTCTAATCAATTTGAAAATAATAGTGGCCGATTAGTCGTTTCTTTCCGGCCAACTTTTGTTTTTCCCGACTTCTTTGCTACCAAATTATTTCAGGCTGAGACCTGAGTTTGCAATAAACCGAATCTGAAACCTGCGACTTCTCGTTCGGTAGTTGAGCGCCGTAACTAGCAGACTGTTGCGCTCTATAGGTTAAGTGTACTTTTTTTTATGTTTTTCACAGCAGCAGCTGTGGCCGTCGGGTTCACCAGCGTGCTGTAAAAAGAAAAATAAATCTCACATACATCTTCCCCTTATATCCATGAAATATCTTTACAGCGAAAATTTACCAACAGAGTTAATTACAACGCCCGAGAATAATAAGACTAAGTAAACCGAAAACCCCGTTACGTTATAATCATTTTTTGGGTACTACAAAATACATGAACATTCGTAATCTCCACTGGTACATTGTTCTAATGTTTTCTTTAAATAAAATCTGCAGTCAAATTTCACAGAAAATAACTACTGAAATCATCAATTTTTCTAAGTTTGGCTTTTTCCTTCCTCCGAATCATTGCGTTTCCAGTTTATTTACTTCACTAGTTAAACATTATCTTTACAGTGGGAATTACGGTGACGAATGTAACCTTCATAAATTTATTCAGATAACAAATCGAAACAAATAAAATAAGAACAGGTTATTATTTGGAGTGCTGCGAATGTCGTGACATTTTATATTTATTTATATTTACTATATTTTTAAAATATTAAAACCGGCGCGTTATGTATTGTGTTTTGAGGTCTGTTTAAAATCTTACTACATGTGTCCGTGGCCACACTCGAATTGCGCACAGTTATTTACCTGAGTCGAAGGTTAAAAAAAGGTCTCTAATCTCCACACACGAATTGCGCACCGGAAGTTTGCAGGTATGAAATATAAAAAAACAAACGAAAACGACGCTCGGACCATAATCGCTGTTCGCTATGGCGCTTGATCGTACTATATTTTTAATGTTCGATAACTTTCAACATTTTTACGTATCCTATTTTTGACAATTAATTTTTAATCTACTAATGAAAAATACTCTACACCTGTCTATGTATTAAAAATCATTCCTGTATAACGGTTTATTAAAAAATATTTGAGAATACGCCAGATTAATTTTAAATATACGTAATTGTTTAAACTTCTAATTCCATTTTTTTTTTTTAAAACAAGTAGTTCCGATAAATAACTGTGATATATTTATGTTTTAATCATTAAAAATTGATTCCGGCTTTTGCAATTTACCAGTTAGCTCAACTTTCAGTAATTTAGCTTACTCCTAATTGTCTACATTTGTGTTCTTTTATCTTTCTAGTTTCAAAAGAATTATATTTATGATTACACGTGTATACTACCTCTTGACATAGCGGCAGCTAAAATTTTTCCTTATTTGGAAGTTATTATTTTTAATAAAATATTTCACTTTCATATATACGTTAATGTTAATTTCGTGTTACCATTAATGTTAAGAAATTATCAGTGTTAACATTTTTATCATGGGGATAAATATTTTTAGAACAGTTTGAATTCTACAAAGCGCCTGTAAAATAACAATTTTGAAATATCATTTTATTTCTATGATTAAAAATAGAGCAATAATTTAAACAGTGTCGAATTGCTGTCATGTACTTATTATAAGCCGGATGATAATTTTTGATGTTTTTTGATGAGGAAAAATTATGACGCTTACACGTTAAAATGTAAAGCTATATACAAAAATAGTATTAAATGCTCTTTCAGAAAATGCTAACGTTTGAACAACTCTTCTAACCCCTGAGCGCTAAAAGTCGCGCAACGAGTTAAGAATATGTAATATGACAAATTTAAAATTATCTAAAAATTACTTCAAAATGCATGAATCACCAACCGATATTATTGCTGAAATTTAAAATATACAATAAACAACAAAAACTTTGCATCGCAATAAACATTTCCAATAAGCACTTAATTTAAACCCCATTTGCATCTAAAAACGGAAAAAGGAAGGTAATTTTCGAAAATACATTTAAACGGATACTTTGGAAAGAAAAATATAACGATATTTTAGCTTTAAATTTAAATTACCGGAGGGTGCTGGAAACTTAAAAGTTCAAAAAAAAAAAATGTTTTCCCGGGCATGTTCTGTATTAATGGGAAACATTACACGGAAGTAATGAAATCATATTTCAGTGTTGCTTCTAAGAATTACTTTTTTATTCTGATAACCTAAATTTGAGTTTAAACTTCTGCTTCTTTATCATTTATCTAACAAAATACATTAATACCGACCAAATGTGCGCAAAAATATCTATTATCTAGATAAGAAACTATTTAATTTACAATAAACTACAAATTATAAAAACTTGTCGAAGGAAAATTATCTTGTTAAATCCAACTAACATTTAAAGAAAAAAGGTAGTAGTACTGACACTATTTATTTACGTAATTATTATCATTGTAAGTTTTAATTAAATTGTTTTAAATAGGATTTTATTTTAATGGTAAATTTTTGCGTTGTCATTTGAAATTCAAGTAGAATACTATGTATTGGTACACTAAATGAAAAAATTACGATTTTTAACAAATTTGGTTTTAATTCAAATGACAATTTATAACTGAGATTGAACACTGATTAATGGATAAAATAAAATCTGAACTGAAACTTTCCCGAAACTCGGTTCCCTCAAACTCGTAAGTAACTCTATATTATAATAACATATTTAATTTGTCAAACTCGAAAATTTTACATAGTCACATTTATATTTTATGTACATTAATCAGTTGATATGAAAGTATTTTGTATTAATGTGAAATAGAAGCTTCATGAAACATAATATGCCGTGCGCTGAAAATTCTACATATTCAGTTAGAAATATTATCGTAATTTACGTTATTTTATATAATATTCGTGCAAAAATTATTCTATTTTATGCAACATTTCTTTAAATATGTACGTTTCTAGATTGTTAAAAATATTTCGAATAACAATCGTACTGCTAACAGGATAGTAGCCTATTTTCCGCAAACGTTAAAGGCTTTTTTAATCGACTGAAATGTAGTTCGGTTATTATTCCAAATAGTAAACGTTTCATTACGATAACACATTTTGGAAGTCACTGAAAGAGCGACTTTTACTCATTTTATTCCTTCATCGATTTTATAAAATCAGAGTATTATTTTTAAAGGCTGTGCGCAATTCGAGTTGTCAGCGGGTGGGCTATTTCGGGTCTGGTGCGGAATTCGTGTGTGACTTGTCACTGTGTTAGTGCTTTGTGCGGAATTCGAGTGTCCCCGTGTCCGTTTAGATTTAGAAGTTTATCGTGTCTTTTATATTTACCTTTTCGAGATAGATGTGTTCAGAAGAGACGGAGGCAAACACAACGATTTCAAAAACAGTTTTATTTATATTTTTTTTGATTCTGATTCCTATAACAAAACTCTCTGACTAGATACCATCAAATACTGATAAAAACAAATAAAAAGGATCGTTCCAAAAAAAAAAAAAAAAAAAAAAGTAAAATATAGAGAAATAAATAAAAAATTGCGCGTCGCAAATCTCTTAAGAACCGGTTTAAATATAATTTCAATCTCATAATGACTGAAAAACAAAAAAAAACGGTTAAAAACCCACATAGACATACTGAATAAGAAAATAAGCATAATATTTGATTGCAGCAGATTAAATTAAATCTGAAGCTTTTAATACTTGGGGAGCCCCGGTCGAACTTTTGTTACAATAGCTTTGAGCAGGAAACAGATTACATATTTTCGAAAAAAAAAAAAAAAAACACGATTCGAAGCCAATACCAAGACTTCCTAATGGAGTCTAAGATATTCGAATGGCAGCTAAGATTATCATTTAGTGTGAAAGATATGTCAAAAATCGGTTTCCATTGCAGTTTGTAATCATACAGAATTTATACATTTAATTTTTAGGAATATTTCCAGTGGTTAATAGAACTTTATATAAAACACAATTTGTCATTCTAACAATCAAAGAATCTATGCTTACTAGAATACATGCTAGTAGTAATCACATGCACATGTTGATCCACTGTGACGTCACTGGAGACTTAGAGCTAAGACTGTTGTGTTAGCCTTGTTGCAATACTTTCTGTGTTAAGAAATCCTTTAATTTCATTCCAACGCTATTCCATTTTTCTCATGCGTTAGATGTATTTCACTTTTGATGTTATAAATAACTTTATTCTATAATTGTTAAGAAAAATTTCATTATTTAATATTTTTTTCTCAATAAAAATGATTATTAATTCATAGTATTTTCAATTGTATTAATTCCTAATTAAATATACATAAATTTATTTCACTAAAATATACATACAATTTAACCGCATATACTGTTATTTTTGTACATATGATTTAATACAGTCAAAAGTATACAATGCACAGATAAACATGAGAATATTTAAATATACACATATATATATATATATATATATATATATCAGGGGCGGATCCAGGAGGACATTTGAGGAGATTATATAATTACATAAAATCGTCTATGGAAAGCAGCAGATTTGAGAAATACCCCTTTTTTCATAAAGAAAATCAAACAGCGACCTTTATAGAAATTTAAAAATGTTTTAAAAATACATAATTATTAAAATTTAATTTAAATTTTGTTTTTTATTTTGGGTGAAAAATAAAACGAAATTATAAAATTCTAACTAAAATGGTAGTTTAGAAATAGTAAGAAACATAGTATTTTTATCAGACTTTACTTCTCTTTTATTTTTGTTAGTAATCCAATCCGAATTCTTTGTTCATGAGCAAGTAAAAAATATGTATATTTTTCTCATTGAACTTTATTTTCATTTACATTACAAAATTAAAATTAAAAATAAATAAAAACGGTAAAAGATCGACGGCAGTTGTGATTAAAATAGAATAAAAAAGGAACATTAATAGTTTTACTAGAAAATAGTATTAAATATTAGTTATAATTAAATTCGTAGGTAAAATTCATACAAATCTTTTATAGCATAAATTAAGTTTCTCTGTTATAACAAAAAAAAATTTCATAGTGGCGAAGAGATGCTCCCTATCCCCCACCCCCATGGATCTACAACTGTATTTATATACATATATAAACTCGGCCATTTTGGCCTCTTGACCCCTCTTGCTAATATTTCTGTCTTTTTCTCTTCTATACTTTGTATAAAATTATCGAAATTTACAATGTAATTCTAAATCGGCCCATATGAATATAATGACATAATCACAAAATTCCTATAAAATATAACAAACGTTACATAAAATTGGGATATTTTTTTGGGACATATTTTTGGGACATCTTTTCTAAAAGGGGTAGCCTATAAATTACGTTGTAATTAATATATATATAAACTCGACTATTTTGGCCTCGCAAGGGGTTGTGCTCCTTGACCTCTCTTGCTTTCATTTCTGTCTCTTTCTCTTCTATACTTTGTATAAAAAGATCAAAATTTACAATGTAATTCTTACTGACATCAACACAAAAAAAATAACATAATCACAAAAATCCTATCCTAACATTTAACTTTCATTATATAAAATTAAAACATTTTTTCGTTACATATTTCGTTACATAAAATTGTGACATTTTTTAAATAACAATAACAAAAATCCTATAAAATACAACAAGCGTTACATAAAATTGGGACAATTTGTGTTACATAAAATTGGGACAATTTTTCTAATGGGGAGTAGCCTAAGAATTACATTGTAATTAATATGTATATATATATATATATATATATATATATATATATATATATATTATATATACACCATTAAACTCATATATGAAGGTAAATGCTTCTACCACATATACTTTATTTAATGCCGTGTCAAATCTACTTGATGACGATCTATTGAGGTTTTTTGTTTGTACACAAAATCATTGAAATATTTGAAAAAACTCTACAACCAATCTCTGCATGCAAATTTCGGAAATGATAGCCAATTGTTTTTAACTATGAAGCGGAAATTTAAATTCCATCAGTTCAATGACGTCACCCATGTTATTTGTGGAAATGTTATGCTTTTCGATTAGCCGTATCACTCGATTTTAAAATATATTTCAATGTTGGAATTATCGAAATGGGACTGCTAGTCATTTCGTAGTACAGTTCATGTCTTTATGCGGATATAAATTATAATAGATAGCGTATTCCAGCTGATGTTACTATCGATTTTACGCTTTCAGTTGGACGAAATAAAGCATTGTTGTTCGTAAGTTCTTACGGAATAAAAATAAAGGCAATTTCTGCCGCTGAAATGGCAAATCGATAATGATTCTAATTAAGCTTTCCGAGGAGCAGCTTTTCCGTTGGAAGAAAAACTAATTTCATTGCGAAAGTTTACTTTAGTCGTAATTTGAATGTTGCGAATGTTTTAGGATAAAGTCTATTTCTGGACCACCGGAATGCCGAATTTTAAAATAAGTTCCCATAAAAGTTTCTCTCACATTTTAATGCGCCATTGGTCGACAGCCGGGTTCTCTGCGTTTCCAAGAGAGACAGCAACTTTTCTTAAACGAATTCCGTTTTTAGCGCTACTTGCTCGGAAGTTAACAAAACAAATTTGTTCGTCCATCGCAGGAACAACTTCAGCGAATAAGTTCAAATAAAGCTCCAAGTAGCACCAGGTTAAATTTCTCTGGATTTTAGCCTAGGCATATTAAAACGGTTGAACCAAGAGCTATTCTTTGAAATCGTCTCCTTCCCATGGCCTATATGTACAGGCAATTGCGGCCAAGTCCAATTCTATAAGCCGTGCTGCTGTTAAAAATATATATTAAAATCTACACAGTGACAAATATGGAAGAATTTTATAAGCTATATTTTCCTTTTATTTTTACGCTTTAATCCTCAGCCGCCGCGAAGGGACACCGATCGCTGAAACAAACGAATTTGTTGTAGACGAATTCAGCGCGAGTTCATTTTAAAAGCCCATTTAACTAAACTACTGAAATATTACCGCTACAACTGTCTGTGGATATTTTTCGTCAGCAATTAAATGCATTTAGCAGCCGTGAACATGAATATTCGAACACTTTACAGAAATTTGAAAAATACTTATATAAAAAATAAGTTTGTACAGAATTAATAAATTACGAGGAAGTTGAAGTAATACACACATGTCATATTATGTTTCATAAAGAATTACATTCGTCTAGAATGTTTCAAAATGCATAAAATAATCCTAAAATCGTATAAAAAACGATAAAACAAATACGATTACGTTTAATGTTTTAACTATTTTTGTTATACAACTCTCCCTTGTCTTTCTGCTGCCATCCATCTCCCGAATTTCTACTACTGATGAGCCCCTTTGTAGCGTCATGTCTACATAAATTTAATAAGCAGTCTAACGCAGTAGTGTCTTTTAAAACTGAATTAACGTTTTACAGTTCAGCCACTAATATTCAGAGAGTGGGCGCCACAAAAGGCTGCTCTCAGAAATGCATAAATTACTGGTACAGGAAAGCTAGTGTCTTTATTATACTTCATACTTAAACAGTTATTCTTCGGACGTCATCAGAGGCCTTGATGGGAACCATTCAGGAAATTTCTGATCTCAAACGGTTTACTTGTAGCGAATGATCCATGAAAGACTTTAAAGCGTCAATTTGTGTCATAATAACTGTAAATAAATTTTCTAGCTAATAATCATTCCCTTTAATAAGCCGAAAAATTTCAAAAATTACGAGTCAGATTTCAGGTTTTTTGAATTGACTCCGGAAATTCCGAAAATTCGCTACGCAAGTTTTAAGCGTACTAAATTGCACCGGATTAGAGGTTTTCTACGCGGTTCCCTCCATGTCGTGTGATCACATTAGAATGGTAACTTTTTTGTGTGAGACATGGAGCCCAGGGGATTAATTTACACTACGGTACATTTACATTTGATGCGCTTATTCTTGAACGAGCAATTATCGCGGATCCGAAAGTTTAATATGGATATGTTTTAGCTTTGTATAGAAAAGAAAAGTGTAAACAAAAGTGAATTACGATGGTACCCATCAATGTTATTTAAAATCATCTAGAAATTTTACCGAGAAATAAAAAATGTTTGCTTTTTTCGCATCTGTTTTATAAATTAACCTAGAGCGATAAAGTTTTTTTTTTTTTTTCTCATTACCTATATGTATTTTAAAATAATTACAGAAAATATGACGCAATATTCTAAATATAAAAAAAGCAAAAAAACAAAACAAACTGGAATCCTCAAAAGAGGCATTCATGATTCGATGTTTCTGCGAATACCGTAGAAAATTTTGATAAATATTTTTTACTTCCTCGTTGCTGCATGCAGATACCCCTATGCTCGTGACGCAGTCTAATTTTTTTTTCCTATCGTTTTTCCGTTATTTTCTTAATTTTATTTCCATTTCGCTTTGTTCATTTTTCCTTTCGTTTTTCCATTATTTTCTTAATTATTTTTCCATTTTGGTTTGTTTATTTTTTCTATAGTTTTTCCACCATTTCCTCACTTTGGAAAAAATTATTATAAATGTCATAGTTCAGATTTAAAGGCAGACAAAACATGTTAGCTTCATTAATTTATTTTGCGTCGATATTATCCGTTAGTTTTCATTTAATACAGTTATAAATATGACGAACTTCTGCGCTAGAAGGCCTCTCAGACATATTGAATACACGAAAGATATACATTACTTATCTCAATAAAGAATCTTTCAACACCCTGTTTGTTAATTTTTTTTTTTACAAATTACAACTGGCCAGAAGGCCATCCAGCAATTGGACTGTAACGCGAAAATAACTTGTTAGGGGTTAGCATCTAGCGATGGACCCCACTGAAATTTTAGTAACATAAAACTAGGCCAGATCAAACGGTCGACTACGTTTTAACCTTCGAACATCAAGACTATTATCAAGAAGATTGATCGCCAAAACGTTTGTGTGTGACTCCAAGCGGCCTATGTATCGCTTAGCAGCTCGCTTGATCTCGTCTTTCACATATGGGATATTTAAGTCTTGATGTAGAGTATGGTAAGATACATACCAGGGCGGTGAGACTATCAGCCTTATAGCCTTGTTCTGGAACCGTTGTATCTTGTTTATGTGTGTATCTTTTGCACAACCGCACAACATTAAACCGTATGCCCAAACGGGCTTTATAATTATTTTGTACACTAAGAGTTTATTTTCCAATGATAAACTAGAGTACCTTCCAAGAAGCCAATTTAATTCTTGCAATCTTATATCTAGATGTTTTCTTTTTTTTGATAATATGCTTTTGCCATGTTAATTTGCGATCCAAATGAATGCCTAAGTATTTTACATCTTTATCCTGGTTGATAACCACCCCACTTATTTTTAACGGTTGATACGTACAATTTCGCAACGTGAAGTCTACTTGCGTACATTTACTTTCGTTTACTCTAATACGCCAACGACTCAGCCAGTTTTCCACTTCCGATAAAGTTTTTTTCAATTTATTCGAAGTTTCACTATTGTATTTACCGGTAGCTAATAGTGCTGTATCGTCAGCAAACGTAGCTGTTATCACGCTATTATCAACTGGAAAATCGGCAGAGTAGATTAAGTAAAGCACCGGGCCCAAGACACTTCCTTGTGGCACGCCAGCAGATACAGGATAGATTTCAGAATATTGATTTAGAATTTTAACCTGGCATGTGCGATCTTCAAGGTAGGATTTTAAAAGAAGGTACAAAGGATGCGGCACTATTTTTTTTACGTTTATAAAGCAGACCATGATGCCGTACCTTATCAAAGGCTTGTTTGACATCTAGGAACACACCCGTGCATATTTGCTTAGTTTCAAGACTTTCTTGAATAGTATGCACAATTCGGTGTACCTGTTTAATGGTCGAATGTCTTTTTCTGAATCCAAATTGATGTTCAGGAACAATATGTTCCGCATTTAAAATAGGATTCAACCGCTTTAAAATTATTTTTTCACGGAGTTTTGAAAGGATCAGGAGCAAGAAAATTGGTCTATAGGATGAAACCTCATCCGGTGCCTTACCGGGCTTTGGTACAACTACTATTTGCGCCAATTTCCAGGATAATGGAAATAAAAATATTTGTGAGCAATAATATACCTTTTTTTTGGGTAGCTCAGATAACAATTTATTGGTAATTAAATCAAAACCCGGACTTTTTTTATTATTAAGTTTAGTAATTGCGTATTTGATTTCGCTGGGAGACGTTGGCGCAATAGGATGGCTTAACTGTAAAGGTACACTTAAAAAATCATGTATATCGGTTTCGTCGTTTAACTGTAAATTTGGCTTAAAAACATTAGAAAAATATTTGGCAAATTCCTCGACTTTTTCTTCATTAGTTCTAGCCCATGTACCATCGGGTTTGCGAATTGGGGGAAGGGGTTGAGTCGGTTTATTTCGGCTTTTGATCACTTTCCAGAGGCTGTAATTTGTCGCCTCCGTGGGTGAAAGTTCCTGCAGGCAGCGTTGGAAGGATTCATTTTTTATATTTTTAAGTAAAATTTTTAGCTCTTTCGATTTTTTATTCGACAGAGTTTTATAATAGGGATTTTGAGAAGATTGTCATTTCCTACGGATGATTCTTTTTTCTTTTACCAGGTCTAGTATATGGCGCGGTATATTATGTGTTTCTTTTATTTTGTTTATATTTGGAGTACATTTCCATTCAATACTCTGTACAGCTTCTGTAAAGTACTGAACTGCTGCATCTACATCTGATTCCGTTTTTAATGATAAATTTAATTTTACTGTAGAATTTACAGATGCTCGAAAATCTACCCAATTTGTATATTTATTATGTAAGTTTGGAGATTTATCTTGGTTTAATAATCCTGTACTTACAGTTAGTATTACAGCACTGTGGTCGGAGCATAAATCAAAATTTGGATCAGCTTTTACGTTCAACATTGAAATTCCATTAGTAACAAAAAAATCTAAAACATCAGGACGTTTGTTTAAGTCAGTAGGCCAATGTGTCGGTACGCCTGTTGCCACAAAACCAAAATTTCTATTTAGCATTATTTTGTTTAAAAGTTTTCCCCTGGTGTTAGAAAATCGTGAGCCCCATCTTATGTTTTTAGCGTTCCAGTCACCGCCAGAGATGAACCTACAACCCAAAATACTAAATTATTTGCTTAGCATACGTTCATTAAATCTGTGGTTTGGAGGGCAATACACTGCAGAAACTACAGTTTTACCATTCAATGTATACGCCATTATATTTGTTGCTTGAATTTCTTTTGTAGATATATTTTGAAGTTCATAGTGTTTTATTGTACTTTTAATCACTACAGCGCTACTGCCATGTGTCTTATGGTCCGGTCTCGTAGTTACGTAGACATTATAATTTTTAATTCTAAATTGTGTTTTCTCTGTAAAATGAGTTTCCGACAACAATAAAATGTCGATTTGCTCAAGCTTAAGGAACATCTCGATTTCTAGTTTATTTTGAACTGCGCCATTGGCATTCCACGTAGCTATGCGTAACGATGCCATAATTATTTAATCAGTTTATTTGTTAATGCTGTAAGCAGGTTTAGCATGACTGAATTTTGCTGAATAAGCTGATTAAACATTGACTTGAAGTCGTCTAGAAAAGCTGTTATGATGCTTTTAAAATCAGAGTTATTATTTTGATTATTATTATGGGAATTGCTCACATTTTTATTGACATTAGTACTTGACGTAAGTTCATCGTTATTGGTAAGAGAGTTAATTGCGCTTGTTTTGCTTGCTGTCATTTCAGCATACGACACTTTTGGATTGACCAAGGTTTGATTATATCTATTCCCTAATAATTTTATGGCACTGTTTCCGAGCTTGTATTTTTGTTCATGCAGTTTCTGGTACACCACACAACCCTTGTAACTTGAAGGATGATCACCTTCACATAAGGCACACTTCGGGGCAGTACTCTGTTCCCCTTTTTTGCATTCCGTGGAATTATGAGGACCTCCACACTTTACGCACCTATACGGCCGGTTGCAAAAAGATTTAGTGTGCCCCCTTATTAATAAAATAAAGTAATTTATTACAACTATCAATATATATAGCAAACAAAAATTTAAGAATAAAATGAAGGCTTACTTAGAAACGTTTTCGGCTATAACCCACCCCATCAGCTAAGAACATAACTCACTTGTGATCAGAAACATTTAGAATTATTACATAAACGTTTCGTAATTAACGTTTTTATAGTTTTTACAAATAGAGTACACATACCAAAGTTATCCATATTTACACCTTTAATTAAAAAAGACCAAAAATAAGACCCATGTGTTTATTATTAATCCGTTCACTTTATACTGAGTGACGATATTTATCATTTTTAAAGTGAGGTGACCAACATTTTTCGGTGAAAAGGAGGATAAATTTCAAACGACAGAAACATATTTTTCATTGCAACAATATTATAGAATACACCGTAATGTGATTAATACACCAAGGCCGTGTCCACGGGGGGGTTTTTGAGGATTAACCCCCCCCCCCCGCCATGAGAATTGAAATAGTTATTATAAATAGACAAAAAAATCCGAAAAAAATCAAAAATTTAAAATAAATATTGATGATTTTTTAGGGTGTTCTTACCTACCTTTAAAAGAAAAAAGAAAAAATATTCTCCATATTATTTTTAGAGGTACTTCATTAATATCTTAAGGAAAAACTTTTTATTACGAGTATAATCAATAACACATATGTGTAATTTTTATTAATGTTCATATACGGGGTAATTCATTTATGTAAATTATCAATATATAAATCGAAATGATGGAAATTATTAATAGTACGAGGATATTAGTGAAAAATGTATTGCTCTTTATAAAATGAATATGCGAAGAAAATTTTCAAAACCCCCCCTTTCTCAAAATTCTGGGCACGGGCCTGTAATACACAGAAACATTTTTAACGTGTTTTACATCGGGATTATTCGTATTTGCCTGCTAATTTTAAATATGAGTGCTTTTCGATCAAAACGAGTATATGTTATTTTTCCAGCGTGTATCATCTTTCACGCAATATATTGAAAATATTTGAACAAAACATTCCGCTCCTATTGAATACAGAGTTTCAACATCTCGATTTCTCACATGTCCAAAAATTATTATCGCAACCGGAAAAACAACCCTTTCACTGTCGCTGCGTTAGTTTTGTTCGCACAACGTTAATTGAATAATAATAAATGAATTTTCACGCGAAATACGTTTATAATAAAAAACTTTAATGACAAACAATATAGATCAATAAATTAGATAAATACCTTAATTAGAAACGTTTTCGGGCATAACCCATCATCAGAGCTAAAACTAACTTAAAGGAAACTTAAAACATACTGAAGTGAATATAGGGAATACATGTGTATATATAGTAGATGTAAAGAGGAATAAACATGGCAGGTGTAAAAATCTATAGGTTGAAAATGCTAATAATTAATATAAAATATAAAATAAAACAAGAAGACAAAAAGTTAAATTTTTATATTAAACAGTGGATTATTATTATTATTAGGTGTTTGGTCATTTAAAATATTATTTTTATATTTATTTATATAATAATTATACCATTTTAACAAACAGGATGTATTCACCTACATTGAAATACGTTTATCTTCGAAACGGCTAAATCTTTCATCAATTTCAACGCGTCAGTTTTCTTATTGTATTAATTTTTTTTTTTCCTTCAAAGAAACAATTGTGGTCTATTTTTTAGTGTCTGGCACTTTCTTCGGATAAAAACTCAAGATTCACAATATCCGTCGAGTACGTTTGCGATGATACCACACAACATTACCGAAAACTGCTGTTTCCCTCTTGATGCTGGTTCCGTATCGTATATATATATTATTAAACACACCTGTTTGGTAGAAATTCTGCATTTCTTTGATAAACTTTTTCATTATGTCCGGAATCTCTCGAATTCGTTTTGTCTTTTAATAAGTGTAAAGGAAGAAATTTTTCTTCAAATCGAGATTTACATTGAATGACTAAGTAGCTAAACCGTGCTTCGATATTTCGAATCATTTTGCGAAAAATAAATGCTCGACTACTATATCAAATGCATTAATGTAGCAGATATTAATTACCTAAAAAACCATTGCCGGATTTTAGGACATTTGTACTATTAAAAATAAAAAAAAAAAAAAAAAATACGAACAAACTTATGCCATATCTAACAATATTGTAAAAAATGTTATACTTAACGTTTCTTTCTCAAAAAATTGTTTTTAAACTGACAATACGAAAAAAAAAAAAAAAAAAAAAAAAAAAAAAAAAAAAAAAAAAAGAAGAAAAAATGTGCCTCGGAGCACAGGACAGAAGTGAAACTTCAAAGGCGTTTTCCCCAACTTCAATTTAAGGTTATAATATCAGTACCAAATTCATCAAGAATAAGAACCAAATGGGGAGGAGGTTCTTATAAACATATCTGTAAAGTTTCACTTAAAGAAAAACAAAAATGCTCGATGCCTTTCTTTTTCTGATTCTTTATATCCGCTTTGAGAATCCTCATTTTCGTTTTCATTTTTTTCTCTCTCTCTATATATACATATATATGTATGCTCGATGCCATTTTTTTTCCGATTCTTTATAAACGTTTTTTATCTTTGATTAATTTTTGATATTTTAAGTTCTAATAAATTAATTTTCTTTTTATTTTATTATATACATCTCAAAGTGGAATAAAATGCAATAACACACAACATAAATCTTAATTCAATATATAACTGGCGATTACGTGTGTGTATTACGAATTTTTAGATGTATTAATACTTACTGTTCAGAAGAACTATTACTTAGTCATAAACGTATCATTTGTTTTGTATTTTAAAAACTTTCCATATAAGGAGCGCGCGCCTAAAGAGAAGTTTCAAAAAAATGTAGTCATCATTACTTCTATATCAGTTAATCGACCAGATACTTTACACGCCTTAACCAGTTACATATTTAGGGCATCGTGACACTCAACCCGCAATAGTTCAGATTGCATTTACGTATTATTTTCATAGATTAGGGGTGAAGCGTTTTAATTTAGGAACCGAAACGGCAAAATAATATTAAGAATCTAAAAAGTGATTTGCACCAAACACAGGCACCTCTCATAGATCGAGAAAATGTTATGAAATTCTTTCAGCTTCATAAGGCGGTCAATAGACTATCAGAATTGAAGGTGTCAGCTAAAGTGGCCGATAGGGGTAGACGGAGCTAGTGTGAAGATGATCGATTTCATCGAAAAATTTATTAAGAAATGCCGCTGACAAGGGGGAAAAGAAAACGGAAATTGTTTCGAGGGCAATTACAGCGATAAAATCAGTCACGGGTTACAGGTGCGTTTGAAAGACATACACGGTACGGTTGCCGAAGCGGAGCACTTCGGAACGGGAACCTATCCCGCTAATGCGACTGTTGAGCAACCGCAATTCTGCTCAATAAAGTTTATCGTCGCTGCTGTTTCCTGTTTTTCGGTTTATCTGCTCCAGCGCGACGCTTCGGAGTTCCTTTAATAAATGATTCGGCGTTTCGCTTCCCGCACGCATTGGTGCACCGTCGAGCCTCGCCTCGGAGGGTGACTAAGGCGCGAATCACGAATCCCCTGCACGACAACGATGACGTTATTTCGTCATTCTCCAGCTCGGTGTGAACCGGCGGCAGGCGGAAATCGGCCGTCCTATCGGTTTTCGCATTGTCGTCGTTACAGCAACAAGTCTGTTTCTGCAGAGCAGTCGACTGAACGTTAATCCGGCATTTCAATTTATCTTTGTTTCCTAGAAATTTATTACTAACGTTCGGTCACCAGAAGGAAAAGCTAACGGTAAGGACGGGAAAGACCAGCGAAACGTGTACACTTCCGAGCAAGGCTTTGCTCCGCAACAGACGCAATGCATCCGCTAAACGAATTTCCGTGGAACTTACGAAATTATCGATGGCACACCATCAGCTTAATTTACACCATCGCCGCTATCTTCCCTACATCCATCGTACTCGATTAAACAAACGGAATGCTTTTCGGCTACATCCTCTTCTTCGTTAAACGCAACGCGCTCCTTGCTTCCGAAATTTGCACTGGTTCTTTGTAAACTCTCAGAATCTAGCCAGAATACACGTATAGAATGATGAAGTGATGAAATAAAAATTTCGCCAAATTCCCACCATCATATCGTCTATTCTAGTCGAAGTTTTTTGCCACTTTCAAAAGAATACGAATACGAATCGGACGAAACCAGAACGAGGTATATACGCAAGCTAGTAGCGAAAACTATATATCACGAACGTGATTAAAGCGGAATTTTCAGACCAGCATATTTAAAATGGCGACATCGAACAGGAACTAAAAAGGTCAACAATAAAGCGGAAGTAATCTTACTTTCAGAGCAATCGTTTCACTTCAACAGTACGTTTTTAGTTAAATGATGAATAACATATAGTGAGATTTAAATTTTTCGCTCAAATCTACTAATCTCAAATACTCACGCGCCCCTTTCCACGTTGCGAAGTATACACGGCGTGTCAAAGGCTAGAAAATAAAGCAGGTACTATCACATCGAACACTATGTATATACTATATAATTCAATAATAATGTCTAGAACATTATATTTAATTCAAATATATTATGTGAGGCTAAGAAAACGGAAATAAAGTAAGCAAAGTGCAGAGGAGGTGTTTGAAACTTATACTACCCCACTGAAAATAAATCGACTTTAGATCAATTATGTGTGGAAGGAAAACAACGAAATGTTCCCCAAAATGTATTCTATTATAGATTACTAGAATTTAATGACAATAATATGAAATTAGCATCTAGTAGTCGAATAATTCGATTAACAAGAAACCAATATAACATATATATATATATTAGATCTATCCTCGGGGCTTAAATCTACCAATTGATAACACTGATGATTCAGTTTTAATTAAATTAATACAATCCTTAATCATATATAGTAAAGGAAGAAAAAAACTTGGTGTGTGGTAAAAGGAAGTAGGTAATTGACGGAAAGAATGGTGTAAAGCAAGGGTGGCCAACCCGCGGCCCGCGGGATGGCAAAAGTATATTTATTAATGATTTCATTTTTTTTTTTATTTCATTTATATTTATATATTTTTTATATTTCATTTTTAGCATTTCCAATGTGCGTTTAGTACCATTATTATTATATTATCTATGTTTACATGTAAGAATAATAGTAAACACAATAATAATAACTCATTATGTTTCAGTTTTTCACTATAAAAAAAGGTCTATAGTGGGTCTAAATCGAATATGGGGATATATGATTTTATATGATGCATTTCCAAAGTGGCCCGCAAGATCATTTTGTTTTGGGTAAGTTCCACTGTTGACGTGCTTAAAAAAGAAAAAATAAATAAAACAAATCATTTTGGTTGGCCACCCCTGGTGTAAAGAGTAAAACACAAAATACGTTTCGAATCATTCTATTTTATAATTTTCTTTTATTGTTCTCTTTTTATTTATTTGTTTTCGTCCTTCCTTGTTTTTTTTTTTGTTTTTTTTTTTTTGTCCATCGTTATTTTCTTTTCTTTGTATTTGAAGATATTTAGCTGCCCTCATGTATCGGCATGCGGATGAATATTTACGGAGTGTGTACGTATCTGTATGTGTGTACCATGTTATAATTGATATAATCTTAAGTTGAATAATATTATTATGCATAGGATAAGTAAGAATAGTTGTAATTTTGTATACGAGGGTGGTTCAAATATAAACCGGAATTTTTAAATAAACGCGCGAAAAATTTATTGTGGAGAAAGTGGTTGCACTGGCAGTTAGACCGGTTTGTTACGAAGCGTGTAGAGCAATTAGAACCGCGTAACCTCACTTTTTAGTATAGTTAGAGCCATGAGTGAAAAAGAAGTACCAGTGTCTGTTGCGCAACGCATCATTATTCGTTTTTTAGTCAAAGACGACGTAAAATCCGTGGACATTTACCGAAAATTACGCGAACAGTTCGGGGATGAGTGTCTCTCCAAAACCCAAGTGTACGAGTGGTGTTCCGCGTTTCGAAAAGGACGTGATGTGGTGTCAAACATACCACATGCGCGGCGCCCAAAAACCAGCATTACAGATGAACACGTCAAAGCCATCGCGAACAACTCATTTTGGCTGACCGACGCGTCCGTGTACGCGATATGACCGACGAATTGGGCATCAGCATAGGCAGTATTGAGACAATAATTCATGATCGGCTAGGTTATCGCAAAATTGCAGCCAGATGGATGCCAAGACTCCTGAATTTTGAACAGAAATTCACTCGTTGGGAAATTTGTACGCGTCTCCTGCAGCGGTATGAAGAGGAAGGAGAGAATTTATTGCGGCGAATATTCACCACGGACGAAACTTGGGTGGTACACTACTATACGCCGGAGAGTAAACGCTCGTCTATGGAGTGGCGGAAGAAAAAAGAGGGAGCGCCAGTCAAAGCGAAGAAGGTTACACAGTCAGCTGGGAAGGTGTTGTGTACCCTGTGTTTTGGGACATGAAGGGAGTGATCGCAGTCGATTTCCTAACTGAACAACGTACTGTGACGGCGCAGTATTACTACAGTAACCTCCTAAAAAACACAGTCAAACCGGCCTATCGAACAAAAAGGCGCGAAATGCCGATCCGTAGTGCGATACTGCTTCAAGACAACGCCAGGCCACATACCGCTCGGCTCACGATGGAGACATTGGCCGAATTCGGCTGGGAAACACTTGAACATCCTCCTTACAGTCCAGATTTGTCGCCGCCTTGTGATTATTATTTGTTTGGCCCGTTGAAAGAAGCACTTGGTGGACAACGTTTCGACAGCAACGATGAGGTGAAATCGTTCGTGCGCAAATGGCTATGTGACAAGCCGCGAGATTTTTACGAAAAAGGAATAAAAAAATTGCCGGAGAGGTGGAAAAAGTGCGTAGCGTGCGAGGGGGGTTATCTCGAAAAATTGTAAAAAATATGAGCACTGTAAGTATAAAATAAAAATTTTTATGACGAAATTCCGGTTTATATTTGAACCAACCTCGTACTTAGAATAAACGTCAATAAGAGTGTCGAACACTCACAGAAAGGGCATACTTGATCTGTGAGACTCACAACTTATTTCATTTAAAAGAAGCGTAAAATACAGCTTAAGCAACTATAAAGGAGATAAATATTTATACGGAAAATGTTACAATGTCGCTATACATCATCTCTCTTCACATTAGAAAAATGTTTTTTCGGTCTAATAATTTTGGAATTATTTTACCGTTAATTAAATGGCTAGAAATAGTTCAAAATTGAAGAAACATTCGCAATTTCACCGCGTTCGGCGTTTGAACAGGTCGCAAAAGCGAGTCATGATTAAGCCGGACTGATTATGAATAACGGTAGTACATTTCTGCATACGGAAAATGTTTTATAACGCTATTAAGATTAAATGTGCCAATAAATGGAAGAGCGTGGGGACCGTTGTATTCGAATTTAAAGAAGAGTTATTTGGCAAAGGTTCAATAAACTAGAGACATGGCAGACGAACGTTCTATGGAAAAGCGAAACCTCCTAGTTTGCATTATGTTATTGTAAATTATATTTTATCCTATTACATCTTATTATATATTATGTATTATCAACTAATCGGACTGTTTATTGTACATATGAAGTGCTAGGTGAACAATAAAGACCTCGTAATTTGGTGAAATAACTGCATGAAATCTTCCTTTGACCATTATGAAAATAATCAAGGAACTATCATTTTCTCCGGTCCAGTACTATTCCGTGAATCACAACTATAACATCTTACATTCTTATGCAATGTAGTATTAAGCTTTCTGATTTTTTAATTCCGAACAATACAGAGAGGAGAGAATTAATGATGGCGATTCTTCGGAACAGCAGCATGTTCTTCGTGCGGCGTAACAGCGACGACAATGCAACGTTATATTTAAATCACTGTTCCTGGAATACTCGTCCGTTTCAAAAGTATTTAAATTTAACAAATTACAAAAAACCCTTATATTTTAATTGATTCGTTTTTTCGTATCGATATTTTGATTTATTAACAAATAACGCTCTTTTGACAGTCTCTTACTTATTATTAGACGGACTGAAATTTCAAGTAAAGAAACTAACTTTCCATTCGGAAATTTAAATTTATTGCGTTTCAGCAAATTATACCGTTTTTTTTTTTTGTTTTAATCAAAATAGAAATCAGAAATAGATACAATACTTTAACAAAACTGATATATTTCATGAAAAACAAAAATATAAACCGAATCGAATTAAAAATAGGGGGCGGGGGATAATTGTGTCTGTCAAAATACGAAATAAAACGTAACAGTAATAAATTGTTGCATTAATAAAGCTGCGAGCAGTATCTGGCTCTTTGCTAACTTTTTCTTTTTTCCTAGTAACTTTTAAAGTTACTCGTGGTCACCTAATTTAGGGAAATTCATTGGTCTTCTGTAAAAATCTACATCGAAATCCAGATCAAATATTGCAATTTTCCAGCGACCTAAAGGAAAAACTTGAATCCGTCTTTTTATAAAAAAAAAAGCCTTAAAAATGAAGAAATATTAGATATTTTTTCGCTTTCGGTGCCGTTCAACTAGTGCATTAGTTGACCACAATTTATCGAGCAGCTTCCTATTTCTTGAAATTGAGCAATAATCAGATATAACGTAACTTGCAAGCACCTAGAAGGTCCAAAACTGGTGCATATAGCAAATTTAGACGTGAAATAATGATAGCTGACGTTGAATGCAATGAACGATTTTCTTCCTACGCGAGAATAAATGTTATTTAAAGTGACATTTTGTACATTTCAATGAATTTCGCTAAATTTCCTCCCGGATGTTTCGAGAACTCGCGCATGAAGTAGATCTTAAGTATGCAACAGTTATTGAGATAGACATTAATAAAAATTAACTCTTCACCTTTTACGTCTTCTAGAAAGACACGGATACATAGAAGTCAGTCTATTTTAATATCTTTTATTGGGACTCGTAAATTTCCGAAATTTAGTTTAAATAAGTTTTTAAGTTTTCCTTTTTTCCTTTCTTTTCTTTCCGGGGATTTGCGAAGACGAAAATTTTGAAAATGACCGGCTCCTAAATTAAATATAAAAAAAATTAAAAAAAAAGTTAAAATTTTTGACCCTATTAAAAATTTTACTTAGGTGTATATTAATATTTTTATAAATATAAAATAAATAGATGTTTATTAAAATATTTTTGTTAATTAATTTTACATTTATTAATACTACCTAACATTATCAGAAGCTAAACTAAAACTAACTAGGTCGTTTTGGCCCACTTTGACTTTATAAACTATATTTTTCTCTCCTTAGACTGCGGAGTTGAAACGATTACTGTCATTATGAAAAGGGTTGTTAAAAGGCTTTTACCGGAAAATTTAAGAGTAGCGTAGGCACGCTTTGTTTTTTTACTTGATTTCAGAAAATAGTCCGAATTTATGTTAAAACAAATATAGCATATAATCTGAGCAAACAATTACTACCTCTGTCCAGCTTGAATTTAGCCGTCAACTGAACGGAAAAAATGTTTCATGACAAAAGTCCGATATATCGTCTAATTATCCAGAACCATTATCTCTCCGGCGGTATTATCAACCCTAGAATTATAAGGCGAAACTCTGTATTTCTGAGACTACGGTGTTCTTTTCAAAACCAGTTTTTTTTTTTTCTATAAGAATTTAACGAGATCTAGAGAACAGCGAGGAATATAAAACTGGGGGACATACATACCTTTACTTATCCGAAACATTAGCCAGCAGAAAGGAAAAGCACATTACTTACTAACAAAAACTATTAGCCATAGCACTTGATTTTGTATTAAAATGGCTACGGGGTTACCACCGTATTCCATCTCATTTGGCTAGAATGGATATAGCAGAAGGCGAATCTTGTCCAAAATGCGACAAGCTGGAGCCCAAAAAAAGTTTTTTTTTTTTTTTTTTTCATATTTTTAATGCAATTTTGCAATTAGCTCTGGGCTATCTAGCAATTTTAATAACATAGTATGGATGATTTGTGGAGCTCCTTATCCAGTGACAAGGATTTCCGCTACCTGTATTTTAATACTTTTTAATTATAATTGTTCATTTATGATAAATCTGTCGGCTTTGTTAATCGTCTGATTTCTGCCGAATTGTCTAGTAATCCAATGGCTAAGATATTTTTGTGATGATCTAATGCCATATTGGCGAGCAATTTCTTGTATTTGTTCTTTGACGGGTTTAACCGCCAAAGCCGTGTGCAGTGTAAGATTGCTTACATACCATGGGGCGTCTGCAATTGTTCTTAGTGTGCTTTACTTTGGAAACGCTGTATTATCGCTATATTACTCGGTTTAGCACAGCCCCATAGTGGACTTTCGTACGACACCATATGGGTTTTAGAATTTGATTATATAATAGTAATTTATTCTCCAGCGATAATTCGGATTTTCTTCCTATAAGCCATAACATGTTCCTATACTTAATATTCAATTCGTTCCGTTTTTTAACTATATGACAGTTGTTCGTCCAAATGGATTCCGAGATATTTTGCTGATTCCTTAACCTGAATTGCCTGATTGTTAATGGGAATATTGTTGATGTTGTAGATTTTTTTATTTGTAAATATTACACGGGCAGATTTTTTCTCGTTGATTACTATTCGCCACCGCTTGAACCATATCGAGAGTGTATTAACTGCTGATTGTAGGTTTATTGCGACATTTTCTAGCGACGAATCTGAACAAATTACTGCTGCATCGTTCGCGAAAGTGGCTATTTCCGTGTTATTTGGCACAGGTATATCCGCTGTATAAATTAAGTAAAGAACCGGTCCCAGTATGCTACCATGAGGTACACCAGCTTTTATCGGGTGCAATCGAGATTCTTCATCTCCATACTTAACCACAAAATATCGTTCACTAAGGTACGATTTAAATAATTCGAAAAGCTGGTATAGGAGGTAGCGCCGGATTTTATAGAACAGCTCTTCGTGCCATACTCTATCAAACGCCTGTTTAACATCAAGGAAAACTGCGTCGCATGTTTTCTTAGCCTCCAAGGACTGTTCAATAATATTGACTATACGGTGTACCTGCTCTATAGTTCCATGACCAGCTCGAAATCCAAACTGATGTTCCGGTATTAAATTTTCACCTTCCAAGAATTGTTTCATTCTTTTTAATATTATTTTTTCGTATACTTTAGAAAGCACCGGAAGAAGAGAGATTGGTCGATATGATGTTAGTTCCTCTGCAGGTTTTTGTGGTTTCTTTGTTATGATAATTTGTGAAAACTTCAGCTGGATAGGAAAACATCGTAATCGAAGTATAGCGTTAAATACATAAATTAACAGGACAATACTTCTGCGAGATAATTCCTTTAATACCCTGGAAGTAATTCGATCGTATCCGGGGGTGATTTGTTCGGATTCACGGTTCGGCTTATTGACTTAATTTCTCCGGGAGACGTAAATTTAACAGTATTCCTCTGATCTATATCGTTTAGCGGTGTTGGTAGAGAATCTGTTTCAGGATTTGTCTGGAAGACATCAGCTAAATAATTTCCAAATTCTTCGGCCTTCTCGAAATCACTTCGAGTCCACATTTTCCATTTAACTTTCTAATTGGATACAGTTTTTCCAGCGGTCTTTTTAATCGTTTGGTTGCTTTCCAAAGGGAATATTCGTATTGAGGAGTGGGTGACAAGTTATCTAAGTATTCACTGAATGTTTCATTTTTGTGATTCTGTAGCAGTTGCTTTACTTGTTTTGTTTGTTTATTTAATCTAGTTTTGTCTATCGGACACTTTTATTATTTTGCCATATCTTCCACAGGTTTCCTCTTTAAAGCAACTTCTCTACGTATTTCTGCCGGGTAATATTTGATTGTTTCGTATTTCTTGTTACGTGGTGTAGCCGCCCAGGCTGATTCCTGGACAGTTTTTATAAAGTTTTCAACAGCTGTTTCTACGTCTCTTGCAGTTTTCAGTGAAATTTTTAAATTGATTTTGTTACTCAGCATTTCTCGAAATGTATCCTAGTCGGTTTCTCTACTGCACAGTTTTGGTGAGCGTAATTTCCATAAAATAAAATAAAATTTACGTTAATGTGGATGAAGTAATATATATATATATCTGTTACAGATTTCCGTACGCATTCAAGCGTTGCGATTAACGTCCATGTTTTTTACTATATACATTTTTAAATTTTGTGCAAATATCTCTTTCATCGCATTCACTTTTTTATTATTAGTATTTTCACATGTATCACTCTTAATTAAAGTTTAATTATCAAGTTTCGTTACGATCGTCGGTGATTTTTGTTATAAAAAAAGTGAGTGCGATACTTTTGAGTCACAATCGATTTTATCAAAGCCTGCTAGAAGAAATTCTTTGGGGAACAATGAGTTAAACGAAACCCGAAGGCAGAGCTAATCAATATGTACATAGATTGTGAAAAGACAATTCTGACGTTGACCTGAGCTGCGATGTGCATCTGACAATAATCCAGAATCTATTTTCAGCCCTCACGGGGTACATATAGGGTGTAAGTACTGGGGGCTGAAAATAGATTCTGGATTATTGTCAGATGCATATCGCAGCTCAGGTCAACGTCGGAATTGTCTTTTCCCGATACTCCGATGATAGTTTAAGCTAATTCGCAGATTTCTTTACGTTATTATTTTCTTTCAACAATAAATGTGAAAGGAAGAAATGGCTCATAAGTGGCCTACAAAACATAAGGAAAACGTAAGAATTCGAATTAGCTGTTAAAAATATCATCGTTCATTTTCTTCGAAATCAGATTAATGAAGCAACACACTCATAAAAACACACCGAAATTTGGAATCTTACAGTTCTCACTGCACAGTCTCCATATAAAAATGGTCATTTATTTAATGGGAGTTCGATTCTTCTTTTCACTTAAACTACACTTTGATTCTCCGAGAACAATAGTAGGAAAGAATGGGGGTAAAACTACACACGCATCAGAGAGACTCGTACAAATTTATTTTATTGCTGAAGCGAAGATATCGTACTTAACGATTTACAAATAGCTGCTTACTTTCGCTAATGCCATTTGTCATTCGAGTTACACAGCAATAAAAACATTTTCCTTTTGCGATGTTAAAATATTTTTTAATGCTATACCATATAAACGGCCCTTGCATAAAAAAAAATAATACACAAAACATAACTTCTCTATGCCAATATGCGTAGTATTGCAACGTTAAAGCACAATAAACCTGGAATTTCGGGTAAAATAAGGAGAGAGACTTGGAAATTTTGAATGTTTAATGTTTCTCGTTACAATAGTTATCGAGAGAAGAAAAACAAAACAATGGCGCGCTCTTTTCAATGGCAAACCAGCACTAAAGCTGCAGTGGACAGTTTCAACGAAATTAAATGTCCAACTGAAGGAAAGCAAAAATACGGTCTGAATAAAAAGTGCTTTGGAAAAGAGATAATATCGCAGAAAGACTGCCACAGAAAAAGCGAAATTACATCCATAAAAGTGAAAATGTTTACAAATTTACCGCGCGACCGCTAAAAAGTCACACCCTGCCGTCGGGTCAGCGTGATATCAATGAAAAAGGAACCTCTCGGCAATTTGAAGCAAGGAAGATGTGCGCTTTTTTAAATCGAAAAATGATGTGTTTTACGGTACCAGTTCTAATAAGCACCGTTGTCTATGGAACACCGACCAATGTAAACATGTAACGTGAAATGAACATATTATACGATAAATTCTATTAAATATGGATACATTAAAAATCGAAAAATAAAAAAATTACCGGTACGTAAAACACGTGAGAATATTATAAAAAAGGTGAGAATTAAAAAGCTCTCGTCTGAAATAGAAATAATTTGGCTTTTCCATTAAAATAGTCTTGCAGATCCGCCTTACAATTAACGAAAGTATGTGTAGCGTTACCCGAAAGGGACGAAATATTTCTTCTTAGCTTATCTGTACTGTCGCTAGGTGATGTTTGAACATTCAGCGTAGTGTAACATGAATTTTTAATTAATTAAATTAGCGTGAATTGCAGAAATGTGAGCGAGTGCGCGTGCGTAGCAGCTCTTTCTTTAAATATTGAATTACTGTTTATAATAATTTCAATCTCCTTCCTCTAACACACATTATCCTATGCATCTCCGGTTATTTATCCGTTCCGCGTAGCTTTTTCTCATTCACATCGTCCCCGCTCTAATCGCATTTTATTTTTACATAAATTAACTTTTGCTACACTCGGTGGTATTATCTATCTCTGGAGACCGTCAAAGGAATTCTTAACATTCAGGTTTCAACCAAGCTAATTATGTCTCGCGTGCACACGTATTAAAGCTTACGTGCACGGCCTGTATGAGGAAATAGGTAAAAATGAATGCGTCATCCGACTCTTCGCTCCTTCTTGTATGCTGCGATGTCCGAGGATCGTTTACAACGATAGTCTAATCGAACGTGTAATTTCAGCTGTAGTTACGATTACTATAGCATCATCGAGTGGAATGATACACTATATGACCAACACGTGTTTAACGCTTCATAATATGTCGAGGTGTCCCACAGAATAGCAAGCAGCCGAGAGTATTTCAAAATTGCTGCAACCATTTATAATTTACTAGAATTTTATGTAAAACAACTTAAAATTATTAATTTTCAAGTACGGCTAAGTTAAAATTTCGGAGCAATAGGTTTTTGATGATTGTGTTTTTATTAATGCAAATTTTACGTAAAGAGACTAACATGACTTGCTAATATGGCTAAGTAAATATTCCGAAATAATCGGTTTTTAATAAGGTGCTTCTTTTTAGTGTAACTTATATATATATATATATATATATATAAAATAATTTAAAATTATTTAAAATTTGTATAAATAATGAGATCAAAACTCGGCTGAAACGCGAGAAAAAAAACAACAAATAAAATGTTTTTTTAAAAAAAAATATCAACTCCATAATTTACCACAAAAATTTAATAAAAATGCATTAAAGGGTAAAAAATAATTACTCCCGATGAGAAAATAATTTATTTCAGAGGGATGATATAAAAGGTGACATTGTCGTAAATCTTATGCAACATTAATAGTACCTTAATTAGAGTAGGCACCAAATTAAAATTACAATATCTAGAAACAGTTTAACGAATATTTAATGCGGGTTTTTAATTATTATTGTAATACTTAATATGAATCCTCAAGGCCGTGTCCACGAGGTGGGTTTTGAGGGTTACCCCCCTCTCCGCCATTTTTTATTTATTTATTTTTTTTCTTTACTCCCCTTGGGTTTGCTACCAAAGAGCATTAGCCCAGCAAAAAGATATATAGATACATGGAATAGAATAGAAATTATATTTTTATTCTGTCGACAATGGAATCAAGAAACACCCCTAGGACAGGAACAACAGAGAGAATAGGTAGAGAAAGAACATAAGAGGCGTTGAAAGGAGCATCCCCCGTGAGAACTGAAATAGTTATTATGAATACACAAAAATCTGAAAAAAATCTGAAAAAACCAAAAATTTAAAATAAATATTGATGATTTTTTAGGCTATTCTTACCTTTAAAAGAAAAATGCAAAAGTATGCTCCATAATATTTTTAAGTACTTTATTTTAATAATTTTATTTAAAATTTTTTATTACGAGCATAATCAATAACATATGTAATTGTTTCGACGGTAATTTATTTATGTAAATTATTAATATATAAATCAAAATGATAGAAATGATTAATAGTATGAATAGTAGTAAAAAATGTATTGTTATTTATAAAATAAATATGTTAAGAAAAATTTCAAACCCCCCCTTTCAAAATTCTGGGCACGGGCTTGTGAATCCTACTGTAATAAGGGTTAATTAATGTTGTATAAGAATTACGATAATACGTATCACCCCTTAAAGTATATTACCTGAAATATATTTTTTATTAAAGTATTGTTTTTTTTTTTAGTGCATTTTTATTGAATTTTTATAATAAACCATAAAGTCGGTGTTTATTTCTTTTTAAACATTTTTATTTACTATTTTTAGCGATATACCTGAATTTTTTTTCTTCCGCTAAAACTAAACTTTTTTGTCACACTGTTTTCCATATTTCATGGTTAAAATAAAAATAAAAAATCGAAAAAAAAACGATTTTTTAATTTTAAGCTGCATTTCCACGGTAAAAACATGAAAATATATAATCGCTCTGCTTATTCAAAGCTACACTTCCATGGTAATTTGGCAAATTAATAGTATTTTAAGTCATTCGCTTCTGTTGTACTAACATTGTTTTCGATTCGAAAAATGTCCTTTGAGCAATTTCTTTTTCTCCTACTCATTTCTTTAATAGTATATTATCCTATCAGTTCACTATCTCCAACTTACTATCATCTCATTCTATTTATATAGACTTTCTATTGATTCAGTGTCACTCTGTAAGGCGCGGCAGTTTTTTTTAGCTTGGTCAGCCGCCCTGCCCCTTTTCAGCTTCCAACTTAGTCGCCCTTTCCTCAATCAATCATTCTAGACTTTAGTTCGATAGATACCCTTCATTATTCTCTAACCCCGCTCCAGACGATCCACTCATATAGCCGGCACCCAGTCCTTAGCTTTGGTATCATTTCATTCCGTTCAGTCGTCGTTCTACTGCATATTATCTCGTTAATCAGATTAAATAATTCTCTTCTGCCCGCTTCTTTTCGTTTTTCTTTATCTCTTTCTCCTCTCTTTCCTCTCCACAACGCTGTGCCTTACAGCCTCCGCATTCACTTATCCTCTTCTATTTGGTTTAACAATTTTCCCAGTATTAGTCGTTCCGTCACTCCTTCCATAGTTTTAATCATAGTCTGCTCCCGGCTTCTCGTTTTCGCTTTGCTCTTGTTCAACCTCTCTTGTGTCCCTTTCATCCTTCTATCTTAAATGTTAACCGGGAAACACAATCCTATTCGAATGTTCCTTTATTTCCTCCGAACGTGCGATCTACTATTCCAATTTGCTTAGTCTTGGCCTCCGTACCCTCTACATTATCGCTTTTCCATCTCCTTCTGTTGTTCCTTTGTTAGTTAGTCGCCTTCATTTCTTCTTTCTTTAATCGTTTCTCGATATAACCTGTCACTCCGTATGTATTTCTATTCTTCTAATCGTTTGTGTTGCGTAAATGTCCTGTGCTGGCGTGCCTATAAAATTAAAAAAAAAACAAAAAAAAAAAACGAACGAACATAAATACAAGGTAATTGCTGTTACACTACATAAAACTTGCTGCTTGCCAATTTCTATGTCTACGTGAAAGAGCCAGTCTAAATAAAATCGAATTATTGTACTAGATAAAACCTGGTTTTCTGTTGTACGTAATACATTCTTTCGTCGTTCCAGTTAAACTGCTGCCGAATTCAAGGTCATCGGTTTAAACTGCTTTTGAAAAACTCACCTGTGGGGGTAGCGAAAAGAAAAAGACGAAACGTTTTCTTGTTGTAAATTGTTTGTTGCGGAATTTGGTCCTGCAGCATTCGAGTACTTGAAGTGGAAACAGCAGCCCTACTAGCACGACCGCAATAGCCTTTAATGCAAAATCTAGGTATTAACACGAAAAACCTTTTCCCTTCCCGATAATTTCACGTTAAACTTGTTCAACTTGTATTTAAATTATTCCGCAAAGTGCGGAAGTGAATCTTGTCAACTTTCTGCAACTACATTTATTTCCCCGACTGGGGAAACAATCTAAATCTTCAAGCTATGACGTTGAATTTTGTGACTTTTTTTTCATTTCACAGCAGTAGCGATTTCAGATATTTTTTTTTTACACTTCCCGAGCTTAGAGACGCGTGCTGCCTATTCATGCGACATCGAGAAAAATGAAGAACAAACATATCTGTTTTAAAGTTTCGCGCGAAGCACGTGAAATGGTACGGTGCAAGACGAGCATGGAAAATAAGCAAAGGCCGCGTCTATCAGTAAAAAGTCGGTATTAAACGTGATTCTTTTTTTGCAATAGGCCGTCAAGGCAGCGTTATAAAAATGTCGTCGTCGTCGTCGTCGTAGGAGAGAAAAAGCTTCGAAGCCGTAACGTGAAATTAATTGTATTAATCGAAAGTAGCGCGCTCAGATTCGGTTCTCTGATAATGATGTTGGAGATGGCGTAGAAAATGAACTTACAAGTTCTAGATGCGCCATATTGGATTTCTTCAAAAGCGAATTCGGTTGTTCCGAAAGAAACGGATATCAATCTTCGCTCGCGTTCGTCCTAAAGAGGTTAAAGAAGAACTCAGTGCGAGCTAGTATATCAATAGGAAGACACGTTCAACTCGTAAAATTCTGATCGTCGTAAAACTAATTCACTTAGTAATAAGAAGCTGCTGCCCTTTCTTTCCCTGCAGACGTTCGGCTTCCGGTGCAACGGCTCTCGCGCTCACTTCGAACCGTTTATTAAACTTTGTCGCCGTCCTGTCCTACTTGCTCCACGCTCCAGCGACATGTGAAGCACCTTCTTTGGAACGGAATCGTTTTCGCTTTTGATTTATAACTTTACACGTTTTCCTGGAAAAATACCAGGGCACGCCGGCTGCCCGCAAACAACGTTCCAGAATCTTTTTAATAATAATAAAAATGGCCATTTCCGTCGTCCGTATTTATATCGACCGCACTATATAAGCGCGATAAGTCTCGCCGCGGAAAACTCCGTCCCTTATTCACCTTTGAATATACGCGCAAGTCGTACAAAATGATAAACCATTTTCCAAACCACATTCCGATGATGATTTTTCTTTTCTTCTCTTTTTTCTTTCTTTTTTTTTTCCCCCCTATCCACACCCGTTTCCTCTGCTGTTCACCTTTTTCCTTAACCCGGTATTTTCGTATTTTATTTCTCGCCGTTTCCGCTTCGTTCTGCTTTACCGAAATTTATTTCACACTGCCTCCTCTTTACCTTCTTATTCTTAGAATCGCATTAAGTGGAAATAAATTTTCAACATTTCGTTGACCAAAAATTCAGCATTTATTGTGCCAGGCCACGACTCGATCGTAGTGCCGTGCTAGCCTCTAGCTTCGAAACGTTTATTCGCTACGCACATACATTTCCACGTGCTATAAACGAAATGCTTTAACGATAAATTTTATAGCTTCCTAATGGAGCATCTTTCTACACACCGTATATATATCTACGCATACATATTTATCTCACGGTAACTGAACGTCATTATTTTTGTTTTTTACCTACTGTTGACCATATAATCTATATCTATATGTATATATATATATATATATATATATATATATATATGTGTGTGTGTGTCTATACAATATTAAGTAAAAAATTGCTATAAAACGACTTTTATTAGATTCTTCTTTTCTTTTTTTTCAGCAATCTAAATGTGTCTATAATACAAACTTAGTTATGTAGATAGGAGCCTTTCGCTTTTACTACCGATAAGTGGATGATAAGGTTTCAGAAAATGCTGATGTCAACACAAACAGTTTGAAGTGCACACTGATAGTCACGCGTAAACTTTTTTCTCTTTCCCTTTCTCCGTACGTCGTTCACGAGTTACACTCGTTCAAACGTTTTCTGTACTTTGACAGCTTTTTTAATTTAATACCTAATGCAACGCTATAACCGCGCTCGTTTATTAACTGGCCTTCCTTTTCAACTAGCAGAATGGCCGCTACTAAAACGTAGAAATAGTAGGTGTTAAGCGGGTGCTTTTTGCGCCGGAAGCATTGCGAACCTTCCAAATTGCTCGTAACAATATACTTCTGTTAACTTTTACCGCGACCTAAAGCTCTATTCAGTGCAAGCACACAAAACGACGCTGTTGTAGGTATTTCAAAACAGAGATAATTTTTTCATACTATGTTCCGCGCTAAAACTCACGAGTAACGTTAACATAAATCTTTTTCAACAGTTCAAGAAAAAAGGAGAAGCAACATTTATTTACAAAAGAAGTTTACATGAAAGACATGTAGAATTTTTATTTGCTTTCAATCTGTATCGAAAAATTGTTTGTTCTTTTGTTTTGTTTTTTTCAGGTAACGTAATATTTTCGCGCTTATATACTTACATAAGTTTTTATGGTTCGTATTTATAAAAAAATATATTTGACAGGAAAAACTACAAAAAGTCTGAACAAAATTTATTTAAACCCTGTAACTACATGCGCGAAATAGGAAAAGAACAAAAAAAAACAAAAAAAAAAAAAAAACACTTTGTCAGTTACATTCTAGAGAAATTTATCCGCGAAATAATAATATATTTTATTCGTCTACGTTTGTGCCACTTTGTAATTGTATAGTTTTTGCTGCTAAATATTCAAATCAAATCAATTTATTTATATGATACATGCATTATAAACAAATAAAAATAATATAAAATTCAGGTGCCGCAAATGCGCAGAGAAGTGCGAGTAGCGGAAACATAAAGTAAACGTACACGAGCTAACGTAACGCTTTTTTTGTCGTTTTTTTATCATTATTTATTATTTTTATCATTATTTATTATTATTATTATTATTATTGTTTATTATTCTTATTATTGTTTATTATTCTTATTATTTATTATTTTTACTCTCTATCTTCCTTCTCTTTCCGTATGGGAAGTATGTAATAAATTAATATAACAATTTTATAGTATTAAAGAGTATATTATTTAACGAGCGTTCATTGAACAATTTTTCGGTTTTTTAATTTCATCTAAAACACACAGAGTAGATGTGTATTTTTTTCACTTTTGGAGTAAAGCCAGACAACGGCTTTGAAATTTTTGCAAACCGAAATTGCTACATGATCACACCGCTGATATAGCGTATAATTTTTAGGTGGCATTACTTTTTTTGTAAACTGATAATTTATTTGCGACTATGCTAATTCGGACTTCCTATTAAACACGGGGAACAGAGTACACATATCTTCTGTTGAAATTTTGAAATGCTCTTGTCCCATACGTTTCGTAAACGTAAATTTTTTTCCTAGGGAAACACTTCCTAGATGTCTCGCTGTCTATGTATATTCTATAGAACTGCACTTAGTAGGTAAATGTCGTTTTTCGATTTATCAGTAATATTTTCAACTTTCCCCATTTATTATCGTACTTAATGATTTTTATTTGCTACTTTTTTTTACTCTCTTTACAATTGTGTCATCGTCATCACTTCTACATCTGGTCTGTGATACATCACTAAAATAGACGATAAATAAATACGGCACCAAAACAGTCTTCTCAAGAACAAAATTGAACAGATGATTCATATTTAGCTTATACCGTTCCCGTTAAATAGACGTATGATTTTATAATATGCGCTGGATTTAAGAAAGGAAGTTGAATATTTAATTAGTTTAAAATCATACTGTTTCACCAGATTGTGTCGAAGACATTTCCGATGTCCATCAAAAGCAATCCTGCATGTTTGTTCTTATTAAAATTATCCGTAATATTATCTCATGCTTTCACTGACTGAGCTGTTTCCCTTAGTCCTTCCCGGAAATCAAATTAATCGTTGAGAATAGCGTCGATATAATCATTAAAGTCTCGAAATCTGATTAAAATAGCTTTTCGAATACTTTACTAATATTATTGAAAAACTTATTAGTCAGATAACACCACATTCGATTTTAGTACAGGAACTGTGACAGGAATTTTTTTGTACTGCTTGGTTAAATAACACGAATTATTAGATGCTCGTATTTCTTTATGACCAAGTTGTTTAATCATGTATGCTTATTTTATCGCGACTGAAGGAATTTTTATTTTTCAGACTTCGTATAAGGTTTATTTTTTTGGAAAAATTCAAATTCTTAACGCTTTACTGATGTGAAACGCACTCATTTCTTGTGTACTCTGGACATACGCATATGGAAGTAAGTAGGTTAACCATGGTTCAGCTAACATCTCGGCTTTTTCTCAAAAACATACGAAACATTTTCATTTCTATTCTTTTTTTTTTTTTTTTTTTTTTTTTTTTTTGGGGGGGGGTTCGTCATAAAGACATTGACCAAAGAAGAGGGGAACGGATGAGAAGCGGAATCAGATGTTTATGCGATCAGATATGGAAGATAGGAAAGACTCAAGTGCTGGAATGACCGAGGGTGATGGCAAAGAGAGGACAAAAAATGCACAATACGAAGTTGGAAGACCAATTGACGAAAGAGAAGAGTAAAAGGAAGAATGTTCGGAAGCGATATAGGTGCACTCAAACAAAATGTGATTAGCGTCACCTATAAAATTGTGAGAGGAAGGGTGTAGGGGACAGTGAGGAGAGGGGACTAGAGAAAAGCGAAATAAGGAAGCAGGAAGCAAACTGTGCCCAAAGCATAGGCGACAGACTGCAGAGAGAGTTGAACGCCGCATGGAGGGAAAATTGAAAAACCATGGATAAGACGGTAGATTAGGCTGGATAAAGAGATAGAAGGAATCCGGATTTGAGAATGAGGAAGAATATGAATTTAACCATGGTTTGGAATGAGCTGAAGTGGAGAGGAGATTAATATTATGAGATGAAAAGACGCTGAGGAATTCACCGGTAGAAGAGGATGAACGAGCTAGTGTTTCGGCCGACTCGTTACCCTCGATTCCAGAGTGGCCAGGAATCCACAGTAGGTCAATTTGGATAGAGTGAGAAAGGAAAATGTTGTGAATAAGAGAGCGTATGAGAAGGATTATGTAATCAACAGAGGAAGAAGGAAAAGAAGAGGAGATAGGACACTTTGGGAATCCGATATAATAAGGACTTCATGCGAAACTAGGGAAGAAGCAACAAAAAAGACGGCACGCAGGATAGCAGTAGACTCGGCATAGAAAACTGAACAAAAGGAAGGAAGTTTGAAGGTTTCTAAACAATCTGAGGAAGGACAAAAGAAGGCCGAGCCAACTCCATTGGGTCCTTTGGAACCGTCAGTGAAAATCGCAAAATGATCAGGGAAAAGAGAGCCAACGGTATTTAAAAATTCTGATTGGACAACATGATGAAGGAGAGGTTTGGTAGAGCAAGTTAAGAATAAACAATTTCATTTCTATTTGATTGTTGTAACTCTGGATGAGGTTTATTTATAGTTTTGAAAAAATACACTTTTGATAAAACGTCGTAGCAGCACGTGATCGCGTATTATTTTCAGTCACAATAATGAGATCTTAACCAGTCGCATCGTGGTTTCCTAGACCGGGTCGTTATATATTTTCATAATTTTTTTCACACATGCTTGTTAACACCAGTTTACTTCCGCGACTTTGTTTGGCCGATGCAACATCTGAGTTTTACGTGACACTTACTGTTATCGCAGCTGGCACAGGAAACAAATTATATTTTTCCCGGTCGATTGCAGCCCGTATGCCACTTAGCAATAATTTGTAGAGAACTTTTTTGAAAGTTTCATTGTTACATTTTATCAACTTTTATATTTTGTTCGGTTTTTTTTTTTTTTTTTATTGTTGTAATTATTAACTTGCAACTCATACAAAAAATGTAAGACGATTTAATTTGTTTTCACAAATTTTACAATTTGATAAACACTCGTGAAAAATGTTTAAAAGTAGCTAGATTGGCAAAAATCCATGATCTCTTTAATCCATTTATTGAAAAAATACAAAAATTCATGTGTATTTAGTGGATAAAAGGATACCTTTATATTTTTCCAAAAATTTCGGTTTATTTATAGTGTACTCTATTATTGCTTGAATAAAAATTAAAATAAAAAAGTATAATAATAAAACACAAGAAGGCCACAAAAATTTTTTTGAAAATTTAATATACAATGGTCTAATTATAAAGATTTATAACGACATTTCGCGCCAAAAATCCGAATATGACTAATGACTTTATAAAAGCGATGCAACTGATGACGGTTTAAAAAGGAATAGTAAAATTTGCTAATTACGATGATGCAAGAGATGTGTTTTTTTTTTTTAAATCCCCCCGGTAAATACAATCTTGAGCGATATACGTGTACATATACTATATATTTTGCGTTATTTAATCGTTTAGAAGAGAACTATAAAATTCGTATTTAATACGATAAAATAACGCGTAATCATAAACGTAAAACATCCTAAGATTGAATATTAAATAAAATATGCTGATATTTTAAAATTTGTCACAGATCAAAATTATTTTTACTTCTATAATAACTGAAACAAGGTCGGTCAAACTTGATGTTTCATGCGCTGAAGATTCCGTATGTTAAATTAAAGATAACCATAATATTTACACATACATAATACTAAATTCGAAACAAAGAAATCTGATTTTAAGATTATAATATCCTGTAATGTTTTAATCAACATTAAATTCCTATAAGGTCAGTTTTCGCGCTTTCTTATACTTTTCGACAACTCCGAAGGTTTTGTTAAGCAAATGAAATACGATTTCGTTTCCGACAAGTAAATGATCTTTCCATCAATATATCACATGTCCGGGGAAAAAAAGTACTTTTTTTGAAACTTTCGAGCTTCCGGTGCCCTGGGAGTCTAAATATAATGTTGTAACCTCGACTATAGTTTTCCTATAAAGCGTCTTTTATCCATATGTTGGAGATACGTTTTGGTATCCTCACACATTTTTTTACTTAGGCTGTTTCTTACGTGAACATTCTCTTTTTTTTTTGCTATTTTTGGTCCAAAGGAAGGGTATAAATAATTATTTAATCGTAATTTTTTTGATTTTATAAAAAGACTTCCGCGTTTTGTTTTATATTTTGAATTTCACTTTTCAAGACGTGATATCTGGTGATGAGTTGTGAATTTTTAAGAGTGATTTTTGAAGTCGTTTCAAATTCCCCTATACATGTATATTTCTGACGGTTTTTGCGTTTTTTCCCGTCCAGGATAATCGATTATCTTGAAGTTATCGTTTTAAAGAGAATTTTAATTGTAATTAATGTTCCAGATTTCGAAATTAATAAGTCAAGCCGTTTGTGAGTTATTGATTTTATTTGATAGTTTTGTCCTTTCTGAACTAACTTATCAGGATAGTCCGTACATTGTATGTGTACGGAATCCTATAAACAGGATTTTACCTATGGGATCAACTATTTTTTCTATTATTAAAAAAATTTTACGACAGTACTAGGAAGACGATATTTAAAAATTTTAAAAAACACATAATTTTCTGTACCAGATATATCAATGATATTTTTTGGTCAAAGTGATAATTCAACTTACCATAATGATTTTTTAAACTTTCTGAAGTCATTTAATAACTGCAATATACAATTGAACTGGTCGTAAGTAATTAGACTTAACATTAACAATAGAAAATAATACTCTAACGTACAAGATTTATATAAAAGAAACTACAACTGATACAACAATTA
The DNA here is from genome assembly GCA_039619475.1 of Icerya purchasi. Classification (NCBI taxonomy): domain Eukaryota; kingdom Metazoa; phylum Arthropoda; class Insecta; order Hemiptera; family Monophlebidae; genus Icerya; species Icerya purchasi. The sequence goes on along the minus strand of CM077115.1, from coordinate 288,693,702 downwards.
GTTACTTATCCAACTACTCCAAGAAATATCAACACTCGCCTTTTCTTGCTCAATTATTTAGATTATTTAATGTACCACTAAACTGTCACTCCTAATTGCCGCTATGTACACATGTTGATGGGTAATCGTCCGTTGCTGACAAGCCCAGGGAAAAACCCAAACAAGAAAAAAAAAAAAAAGATAAAAAAAATAAACAAAAAATTACCGAGTGAAATACAATATAAAATTAATAACGATAAATAATAACCATAATCCCGACTTAATCGATCGTACATTATGTAATTAATATTTCAAAAAATTTAAGAGATGAAACATATTAATGATAATAGTAACAATAATAATAAAAATTAGATAAAATTTACTTCTACAAATTACACAACATATAAAATTACTAATGTCATAAAAGCTGAATTTAAAATACCGTATTCTATGAATAATAATAACGTATACAATAAATTAATAAACATTAGTAACATAATCATAATAACAATAACAATACACCCTGTCAAGAAAGTATCGGGAATTGTCAATTTAAATCTCCCGGGTAATAGCTAGGCAGATAATTTTTTTTTCCAGGTTGGTACAACTGTTTTGTATTATGATGCCTATTTTTAGCGCGATCTGTCAACCAGTGTGTTTACAGCAGCTGTTAAAATCAGTCGACCTTGAAGTGTTTTGTCGAAGTTTTACAATGAGTGAAAATATTGAACAACGTACTTGTGTTAAATTCTGTGTTTCGAACGAAATTTCTTGTGCCGATACACTGAAAATGTTACAGAAGGCTTTTGGTGAATCTGCTTTATCAAAAACGCGGGTTTACGAGTGGTACAGAGCGTTCAAGGATGGTCGGGAGACGGTCGAAGACATGCCTCGCTCTGGACGGCCTTCAACGAGTGTGACCGATGATAACGTCGATAAAATCAAGGAAATCGTTGCTGAAAATTGTCATGTGAGCTTGAGAGAGATGGCTCATGGATTGGGCATGTCACACGAGAGCGTACGTACGATTGTGCACGAAAAATTGGGTATGCAACGCGTTGCGGCTCGGCTTGTTCCGAAAGACCTGAATTTCTTTCAAAAAAAGTACCGAGAACAGGTAGCTGCAGACATGCTGGATCGAGCCAATTTGGATCCTACCTTCTTGGAAAAGATAATTACTGGTGACGAGACATGGGTGTACGAGTACGACACGCTTACGAACCAGCAATCGTCCGAATGGCGGCCAATTGGCGCGCCAAAGCCGAAAAAACCTCGCCAAAGCCGATCGAAAGTGAAGATCATGTTGATTGTTTTCTTCGATATTCGAGGCGTGGTACACTATGAATATGTGCCAGCCGGACAGACAGTCACCAAAGAGTTTTACTTAAGTGTTTTGAGACGTTTGAGAGAGGCTATCCGTCGTAAACGTATCGATTTGTGGGTCGACAATTCTTGGATTCTCCATCACGATAATGCGCCGTCTCACAAAGCCATAATTGTGAATGAGTTTTTGGCCAAACACTCGGTAAATATCATCGAACAACCGCCGTATTCACCAGATTTAGCACCCTGCGACTTCTTCCTATTCTCAAAACTCAAATTTCCGCTACGGGGAATGCGCTTCGAATCGATTGATGACATCAAGACGAATGCGACGCGATAGCTAAAGGCCATCCCGGAAACCGCATATCAGAAGTGCTTTGCCGAGTGGAAAAAGCGTTGGCATATGTGCATCGCTTCGAATGGATGTTATTTTGAAGGTGACAAAATAAATTTGGATGAAAATTAAAAATTGTTCGTTTTATTTAACAATTCCCGATACTTTCTTGACAGGGTGTAGATGCAACCGTTCAGGCATTCTTAACAGAATAACACATACCATACAATACTTATATTGAATGAAGCCGTGGAAAATTTAAAACCAGATACAGATATTACGTTTACGCAATAAAAAATATAGATATATAGAAAAATCATCAGTATAGCCCAGGCCCGTGCCCAGAATTTTATATGTGTGGCGGGGGGGGGGGCTGAAATTTTTTCGGCATATTTATTTTTTAAATTACAATACATTTTCCACTAATATTTATACTATTAATAATTTCCAACATTTGGATTTATATATTAATAATTTACATTAATTAACTACCATATAAACATATTAATAAAAATTACATATGTTATTGATTATACTCGTAATAAAAAATTTTGCATAAAATATTAATAAGTACCTAAAAATATAGAGCACGTTTTTTCTTTTTTGTAATATCAGAACACCCTAAAAAATCAACAATATTTATTTTAAATTTTTGATTTTTTCCAGATTTTTGTGCATTTATAATAACTATTTTAGTTTTAATGGGGGGGGGGGGGTTAACCGCCCCCCCCCGCGTAGACACGGCCTTTGTATAGCCGAATATAGACTAATTAATAATCATGAAATAATATGCGAGATATTACAAAAGACTTATTCGGTTAAAAATATATTAAAAATTATTAAACTTCGCCGAAAACTATTATATCAATATCTGTTTCAATTATACTTTACCTACTCCCGACAATCCATTATCCAATATTTAATATATAAAAAATTTTACCATCTTATAATAATACAAAATTAAAAATATTTTAACATTTACACACTTGACTTATATTTTTATATTATTTATTGCCATCATTTTATCCATTTATATTTCAATTTTTAATTTTGAATTATTAACTTTACCATGTTTATGTTTTATAATAATAATCGATCTCATTTTCCGATTGATATCGTTTTTTACACTTTTTTTACTTTAAACTAACGTTAATGAATATCCTGTGCTACATATTGTTAGAATATCTGGAGACTTGAAGTATTATCGCTTATCTTTAAAAAGAAAAGTACTGGTAAAGATGAAAGTAACGCGTACTACAATTTAGGTCTCTTTCTCCAGTTTAAATTACACATACAACATTTAGCTTTACACCGATAATTTTCTTTTCTTTTTTTGATTAGAATACGGGCGGCGACAATCATAATCCTCTCCACATATCGAATTGTATATTTAATTTTCTCAATATGTTTTTCTTATTTTCTAGTACTATAGATGAGATATATCTCCCGCAAAAAAAAAAAAAAATATATTACTGACATATCTAATTTAATATTCAATCTTAAGATATTTAATTATATTTATGATTATTCATTATTTTAAAAGCTTTTATTTAACTTGACCTTACGCTTTGTATCCTTGCAGATCTTTGAAAGCTCGTAATGATCGAGCGCGGTTTGCACGCATTTTATCTTTTCCCAATGTTTGTTTGCGTGTTGCTTCTTCGATATTCTAAGGTTTCAGTTGTTATCCCTTTCTTAATCTAAGCGCGGTACACGAAATTCGGAACGTTTTTGATTTTGTATACTGCAATAATAGCGCGGTATTTGTCGTGCCCCTACAATACTTTTGTTTTTTCACGTTCGCTTTTAAGCCAACTTTTTTTCAGATCCTTCTTCAACACTTTAAACATTTCTTTCAATTTTTCTCAGCTTTTAGTTAATAACATCGCGTTAGGCTTGTTTAGTCCGATTACACTGATACATTTACCAAAGTGTTTTTTTTTTTTTTTTTTACTTTTTTGGGCCCACTAAAATATTTGGCCACTTTGTATAGTCCGAATGTACCGGTAGCGTTTTCAGTTACGTCCGCAATAACTTCGTTATACTTTGACCTGCATTTTTTGAAAACTGGTATCTCGAAATGGCGAGACTAATTTTAATGAAAATTGGCGTTTAGATACACATCCGGACCTGTGGAAGATTCACCTAAAAAAAATTTCTAGAAAACGTTGCTTCTAATAACTTGGTTGCAGATACGTAGGGTTTTAAGTTAAAAAAAAAAAACTGATTAAAAAGTGCAAATAAGAATAAAAATCCAATCAATTATTTCCAGTTACTTAAAATTGTTATACGAGTAGAGATTTACTCATTTTTGACATTCATGATTAAAATATTATAAAATAAATTAATATAAAAAAATAAAAATAAAAACACATTAGAAATACACTTATTTTTATTGTATTTATTAATAAGTGTTTTCTTTACATATTTTTTATATTATTTTATTATTCTATTAATTAATTAATAAACAGTATAGCAAATCTACATTTAAAAATTGTTTGCTTCTTTGAAATTAACTTTTCAACCAGATAGATGATTGTTTACTTTATGATTTCACTGAAGATGAACTCTGTCTCTGATGAAATATCCGAGTCTAATGTGAATTCTTTACACGTGCACAAAGTAAACGCATTTACGGTTAACTTTCACCGAAACGAGTTAAATTTGTCCGCTTATAAAATGCGATATTCTCTGTAGCTGGAATATATCAATAAAGTAATAGCTGTAATTGGTGAAATTCTAATAAAAAAGATAATCAAATACCTCTAACTGATGTTTTTGCGCAGCTGGCCAGTGATACTACGAATATAAATTTCGCCAGACCAGCAGATCCTGTCCATCTCATAATTTTCCTTTTAACGCTACCTGCAACAGAACGATAAACTCGATTTAATATTTAAATGCAACCAGTTCATTATGTTTTGCTGTACATTACAGTATTCTAGTAATGTCTTGTAATAAATGCACCTACGTATGCATATTCACGTATTATAAATATTGTAAAATAACAAGTCACGTACGCTGTGATTCAAGCTCGTTTTTTTTTTTTTTTGTTGTTTTTTTCAATTATCTTGACGTATACTGCTTGTTGAATTGTTCGTTTTATAATGAATACCCGTATTCGCAGCAGTTTTTTATTCGTAATGCGCATTTTTCGGGATACAGGATGAATTTTTCGCGAAAAAGTCAGCTTTTATCTACGGCGTACTCTGTAATTTGGACCCGTGTAAGTTCCTATTAAATGAATTAATAAATAAACATGAAAGAAAAGAGTATCCTTTTCTTTTTCGGTTAAGAAGCTGGAATATGCGATCTCTCGACAACTTAGAATTTTTTAATTAATAGACAGAGAACGTAACTTCACATTAAAGTTAGTCAACACATATTAGAATTTGTAAAATTAAGCTGTTGCATCGTACCCTATTTTAAATTTTTCAAAACTTATAATTATCAATATTTCAAAAGAAACTTGTATTTCGCAGTGAACTTAGTTCTAAATTGTTGTAAATAATGTGAAAGAAAAAAGTAATTAGTTTGTTCGACTAAGCGATACGTTTTCTATCATCGGCGTATTTCTTTTTCCTTTTCAAATTAATAATTTCCAATTTTACAAGTAAAAAATCTTAATTCTACCGCGACGTTAGCCCTGAAAATTTAGATAATTAAAAAAGTACAGCGTTGTGCTTTTCCAGTTGCGCTTTTATGTGCGGAATTTTCAATTTTTCTTCAAATATAAAGCTTCCAATTTTATGAACAAAAAACTTAATTTCGCTACGAAGTTAACTCCTACTTTTTAAAATGTTTAAAAATGAAAAGTTTGCATTGTGCGCTACTAGGAGCCGCATTCAAATTTATCATAAATTTAAAATAATAAATTTTATAAACTAAAGTGGTGATAAGTAGAGTGACGTTTCATCACTCTGAATATACATACATACATGTATATATATATTTTTTTTTTCATTTTATTAAGTTCGATGCATTATATTCTTTTTATCGCACATACACGTTTTATCTCCGAAATTTATATAATAAATGTGCATATAAAAGTAAAAGGTTTGTTGCACATTAAATTCTATTCTGTCAGTAAAGATAGAAAAATTGTACAGAATCTGAAAACAAAAGCGAAGATGCGTAACACACTTTGAGTGGTTTTTTTTTTTATTTTATTTTATTTAAGTTATTTAGTGCGGTAGCCTAGTGGTTAAGGTGCTTAGCTGCCAAATCAGAGGTCACGGGTTCGAGACTTGTCTCGTTCTAGATTCAAGTCGCTCCCAGCATTACCCAGCCTGAAATGATTAGGTGCCAAAGAAATCTGGCAAGGTAAGGGCGGCCGAGAGAAAGGAACTGGCCCCACTACTCTCTGATTCGAAAGCTAAATTGCGCTCCGGTTTCTGTGCTACTCAAAAGCGCTGTTACTTTATCCTTTAGGGATAAAACTCATACTCTAGAGGAGGGAGAATAATAATAATAATAATAATATGTTATAGCTCGATGCTACGCATGTGATATAACAATGCTAATAATGTTTAAATGTGAGCCTGCATAGTCATGCATGTCTATGTGTTCATCTTGTAATGCATCGGAGCAATATCTACCCCCAACATTAGCATCAATAACAGATTTGATGTGGCCGTGGTAATATACACTTCTTTAGTGCACATTAAAATTATAAAATTAAAATGATTTCAGGGATCCAGATGTTGACAAGCCAATCATATCTCTCAGTGTGAACGTTTAATGTCAAGAACAACATGCAACAACTCATTTTGGCTAAACATATTATAACTGCCCTGCAATGTGCACAATGACCAATTTAATTACCAAACAGCACTCACCCCGCTTGATGGGACACACTCCACAATCACACTCTCAGGAATTCTATAATATACATCTTCCGACTTCCGAACCAAACACCAACATCTCAATAACACACAACAACCATTATACCATAACCATTACATCAGAAAGTTCTGTACCCCCCCCCACCGCCAAAAAAAAACATGTCACCAACTAGGTCAAACATAGCTTCACAATGAATGGAATAGCACATCATGAAGCATACAGCTCAGGCCAAAAAAGTACTCTTCACATACAGTTTATTCTGTTTAAGGCTAAAACAGCCATGTTTTAGAGAAAACACTAAATTATAAAGGAAAATCTCATTTTACTAAAATATATCAGCATTGTAGGTACAAAACAACAATTTTACTGTAAAATATCCCATTTCCGGCTACAATCGCCTTAATTTAATTATAACCACCATCATTTTAGGCAGAAAACACTAAATTTTAATGAAAAATAGACTATCTTAGGGGAAGATCTCCTAATTTTTACTACAAGTACATTTTAATTAGAAATGGCGCTATCTCAGTATACCATAACTAAATTTATGCAAACTATTTTAAGCCCACACATTTGAAAATATATCGTAAATTAAAGAAATAAACAAAATTGATAATATAAAATTTTATTGCACAGTAAAAATAAAATACACAATGTTTAATATCACACTTAATAATAATAATAATAATACATAGCTCCATGTAATCGTACAATACACATGTTCTTATCTAATGTAGAGCCCCTCTTAGTTCGACTAAAACAATATTAATCTTTTTATGGAATTTATTATACATGCAGTTTCCATAAGCTAGTGTATCTGCATTATTACTAATTATATTATTCTTTTATCGTCACTACCGCTTAATGCAGTTTATTGACTTTGAATATTGTAATACATCTTCTAATTATCGCCTAATTTACTGCACACCCAACTCACACAATTATAATCATCTATGAAATTAAGTTCTTTCTGAATTATAATAGACTACAAACCTTTACATTTATAAATTTCTTTGTTATGTACAATAATTATAGAATACATTTTCAGACGCAATCCAACAAATTCGCTAATTGCAGTTGTTCCATTTAATTCATCCTTAAATACACTGTGCTTTTTATTTATTTCCTAACGAATAGCATGAATGGTTTTTTGGATAATCACTCGTATCAAAATATTGAGCAATATCTTTGATATCTGTATAAAAAATCAAATGTTTTAAATTCACAAATAAGCAAATCAGTATCGCAATATAAAATATTAATATTCTTATACATTTTACACATTACATTATAGAGAAAATCAAACATTTTTAATTTGCTAATGTCTAAAATAGACACCCCAATATAAACTGGCTTATTAAATTTAATTGTTGAAGGATTTAAATGTACTGCAGCCAATAATGATTGTTCACTAAATATTGTTCGATCCCCAGTTTAGTAAACTTTACTTTATTGGTGATAAGCTACATCTTAATCCTATGCCTGACATTTTCCATGATTTTTCTAAAAACACAATTATTCATAAGCTTCCAATAATTCTTCTCAAACTCACTAGTAGCTTGTTTCCACTGCAGAGTGTTCAAATCAATGTATGGCTTGAACTAAGCCGACTGATTGAAACTAGTGACCTGATGCACTCGCATCAGTTTCAAGCCTAGTGTAATAATAGCCTGTTTTAGATTCTTATAATGAATAATACAATTGTACTTATTTTGCAATGTATTAACTAGCTTATTAACTTTTTAAATTGTTTTGGACCCGGGGCATATTTTCAAATCATTATGTGTGAAATGTAAATCTGGCAGATACTCTAAATAAACCTCAAGCACAAATCCAACAGCTCCATTATCAGGTATGCTCATAATATTTAATTCTAATATTTCTTTCTGATCAAGCCATCTAAAGCCATTCATACATGGACCAACCATAGAGGTTATTTGCATCCAAATATGCTATGAAAGTGTTATCTACACCATTACCACCAGAATTATTATCATCATCACTGCTAGAACTATTATTACAGTTGTTGATGTAGCGATTTTCTGCCTTAGCGTATCATGTTACACATTGGCACATACTGCCACATATTCCAGCTTAAAAAAATAAAATCATATCATAATCAGTTAGGAGCTCCTATTGAACCTTCGTTAACTTCAACATTGCCTGAAATGCCAATCCAGGAGCAGTAAAACTCCATGCAGGATCCAATTTGTAAATATTATTAATAATGTTATATAAATGAATATATTTAAATTACAGGGAAATAAATGAAGAATGGTCCAAAAAAAGTTTTAGTAGTTGCTACTGAAAATATTATTTACACTTAAATCTTAAAGTTTGCCACTGTAAAATCTAAACGTTTGTTTTAATTATTATGTTTGCAATATTTACAGAAGAAAGAAAAACTGAATAGAGCAAATACACCTTTAGTAGAAATAAGATTTAAGAGAAAAGTGAAAGATTTAAATAGGTATTAATTCACGAGCGAAGCCACAGAAAACGGGTAGTAAATGAGTAAATGAGGCGTTTATAAAATTAAAAAATAATATGATGAAAGTGGTGAATAAGGAATAAAAAAACAGATAGTTAAAATGATGAAAGTTATTGACGCCTTCAGAAATAACACTCAGCAGTTGACTCTCTAATGAATATTTGCAAAGGCTGTACAAACTTAAAAAGTGAGGAAAGAAAATATATATTTAAAAAATGTCCACTATAGTGTACACATATATTATAAATAAATTCCAGATAAAACAAACAAATTTTATTAATTTCAAGATGTCTAAATGAGTGTTAATATATGGGCTAAGCTGTGGGTAACACAGCTGGTATAGGAGAAACACTAACTTAACTAATTGGTTCTGAAAAGATTTTCCATTTATATTTGTGACACTCTTAATCGAAAGTTCAATAAGATGGTAGACATTAATGGAATTTGAATAAAATGAGTTTTCGTTGCGATGGTGGTAATGTACGGTAATGGAAAGACTAAACTATTTTTAATGGGACGGTGTTTTTTATGAAAAAAAAAATTCAATAGGAGGGTTTGTTGAGCTTTATCATGGAAACGTAGAGAAGCCGTCAATTGAACTATCTTCTGGCACCGTCTATATTTTAGAACTATTATCGTCCATATCGATTTTAATGTTTCCGATTCTGTTTTGCGATTGCGGTTCAGATATCATCAATTTCGTAGTCGTCACGGTGCCGGCAGCTAGCGTGGACTCGCTTTGATACGTTAGAAGACCGTTCTAAAGCTTTTAACGGGTTGCATTACTGCCAACATATATCGGTTACTGTTTGCCAATAGTACTGGAAATTTTCCAACTAATTCACAAATAATTATTTCGGTCTCTCATTTTCTCTTTCATTCGGGCACTTTTCGCGACCTCGACTAAATTTCGATCTATTTATAATCGGTGAAAAAGCCATTTTTCTTCCAGCCGACGCTGTCGATGTAAAACGTAATAGCAGGGAAATCTTAAAATGGTGTTTATACATAACTGTAACAATGATCCAATTTTAGTAAGTGCACTGTTGATCATATTAACACATATATTTTTCCGCTTTTTGATTAAATTTTGGTAGAACTTTTTTGAAAATTGCAAGTTTTCATCTAGAAGGAAAATTCTTTCAGCCATACCTGATGTTATTTTTTTTTTTTCACGATTTTCCTAGTGGGGAATATTTGAAAGCTATAGGTACAAGTAAACTGAAGAGGGGAATAAATTAAATGTTAGACTGGAAACGAAAGAGCCGACAATGGCTATTCTAGAAGAAACATTGTGTAATTAGAAAATCAGAAGAGCAGGGATGGAGGAATGAGCTTTTTGGAAAAGTTTGGAATTTGAAGTTAAACTAGAGAAAATTGCTAAATTACAACACTTGATGTAGCGTTGTACTTATTTTAATTCCTTTAATTTGGCATACCATAACCTGTTTTTAAATTAATCTTGTAGCTGATAAGCGATAATTCCAACAGCTTTTGCCACATAGTTTAAATTTTCGCATTTCCTTTTATGTGAATTTTCAAAGGTTGTAAACTATTTGAAACATTTCCCAAATCGATAGAGAGATATTTCTATAATCCAAATTTTCGAAATCCGATGGAATTATAATGATCATTTTGTATTGGCCACGTTTTTGTTCGTATTTTTTTTTATGGAATACATATGTTCCAATCAAATGGTGGTTTATAAATTCAATGAAACTGCAATTCACTAATGAAAGTTAATATCGCAAACTTCTTAATAATGTATGCATTATCGTTATTATTGAAGCATTAAAAATCAATTATAACATCGCACATATTATTTATGGTTGCGCTTATCATTAACAATAATTACTGGGTAATGAAAAAAAATTAAATGACACCAAACCTTTTTTTTTGTATTTTTATAAAAACTTCACTACTTTAAAAATAAATACAAGCGTAAAAAACTTAACGTGAGTGAAATTAGTGTTAATGAAAACATAAACAACAAATACGAAATAACAATTGATATGTAAATCTTACTTTATACTCATACTTTTACACGTACAATTCCAACTTATGATAACTGGTTGATTCATCATATATAAGTGCATAGCATGAGGTGTTTAGAGGAACATTTTTACTAATCTTAAAATCTAGAATATCGCCATTTAAGAGTTCATTTTGAAAATTACATGGCATAGTAAAACTCGGATGTTTACAAACTAGGTATTCATAGCAGTTCTCTTCCATAATATGTTGTTTGAAAATTTCCATATGTCACGTATGGGTTACCAAAAATCTTTCTGAAACGCCATAATATATATATATATATATATATATATATATATATATATATATATATATATTAATTACAATATAATTCTTAGGCTACCATTCGGAAAAATTTCCCAAAAAAATGTCCCAATTTTATGTAACGTTTGTTATATTTTGTAGGATTTTTGTTATTGTTATTTAAAAAATGTCACAATTTTATGTAATGAAATATTTAACGAAAAATGTAACGAAAAAATGTCTTAATTTTGTTAAATGTTAGAATAGGATTTTTGTGGTTATGTTATTTTTTGTGTGTTGATGCCAGTAAGAATTACGTTATAAATTTTGATTATTTTATACAAAGTATAGAAGAGAAAGAGACAGAAATGAAAGCAAGAGGGGTCAAGGGGCACAGCCCCTTGCGAGGCCAAAATGGCCGAGTTTATATATATATATATATATATATATATATATATATGTATGTATGATAATTCATTTAATAAAGAAAAAGCGGCAGTAGCGTTATGTGAATTTCTTAGTTTCATATTGATTGTTACTACCACACAGTATCGCTTAAACCGACCACTGTTATTCATGATCGTTAAAAATGTTTCTGAATTATCTTCATGTCGGTAATAGATAACTCTAAAGTGCAATTCAATCGCTAACTCGATTTGACGCATCGTGATTATTAATTCTCTTAGGGCAGATATGTTTATCGTCGTTCAGTTACTTAAAACAAAAATTGGCATTATTTCCAATTAGTCGGTTAATAACTCAAATGGTAGTTTTTATCCGAGCATGCTTTAGCAAAACATCGAGTTTCTCTTTCATCGGATTTAACAAAGTAGTACCGGATAGCTCTGTAATAATTCAGCCACCGAGAAAACGTTTTAATGGAGAGGAATTAGCCGGCTCTCTATTCAATTATTTAACACTGAAATGGTATGTGGGAATTGTTTCAACTGACGCGCCTTATATCCGTCGGCGAGAGCTAAAATCGCTAGTAAATCCGTTAAGACCGTAATTTAAGACGTTTCCGGGAACTTCAAGACGGAAGGAAATAAATTCTTGCGCAAATTCGAATCGAAAATGACTCGCACGAACAGAAGAATCATATTGTGCGATAACGAAAACCAGGCCGGCAGCTAACTTCTCCGACAGGTGCGGGACTCGAAAAATGTGAAACTTCAGCTGGCACCGTACCGAATGTCTAATTTTTTTTTTCTTTTGAAATGATTACAAAGAGTCCCGTATTGTAGGTGCCCAAACACTTATTATCGTTTATTGTATAAAAATAACGTACAATGTAATATCAACGTCCGACTATAAGCTAAGCTATTATTATTATTATTATTATTATTATTATTATTATTATTATTATTATTATACATAGCGGCATAGCTACTAGAATAGGCTCACAACCACGAACGCGTTAAATAAAATAATAATCTTCGTAGATCAAGCTAACATTTTCTCCTCTTAATAAAACGTTTCCACTTCCGATCTGGAAATTTATAACTAATAATATGATTATACAGCATGTATTCTACGGTATCACCGCAAACATATCCCAACCCATACAAGTAACACAGTACAATCAGTCAGAATAAATACAACACAGAAGAAATAATCATATCTTCTACATTAACGCTATTAATGTTAAAACAGAACAATATATCCGAATAATGGTTAACGCAACATAGTTAACTATAATAAATACCACACGAATATCGAAATAGGTAATTATGCTCTATTATGCCACAATGTACGCAAGCCCGAATAGCCTTTTCTATTGTGTATGGAGGGTGACCAAGAAATCTGCAAATTATTAATTTTATCCCTGCAACCATACAATTAACCGAATTTTTATTTTTTCCTCCCAAACTACTAAATGCTGTTCTGTCCAGATTTCCTTCTGTACTCTTAACAATAAATTCTTTAATAAATTTTCTTCGACATTATCTATTTTATTATTCACCCCCCGCTGGAATTGAAAGGACAATTCTTTAGGTACCCTGGTTTTTCACTTCTTATCCATTAATGGCAGTTGCACGTCCTGCAACTTACCCTTTAGCAGCTCGTGATAACATTACATCGCTTTTGGAGGTAGTTCCTTATTTTCTATCCAGGTTCAGAAATATTCCTGTTTCCTAGATTTTCGGAAGGAGTTATTAACTTCAGACATCTCGCTAGTAGTAAATTGCTGATTTTGCTCGCCCCATACTTGAACAGCATAATGGGGACCCTAGATGCTATTAAAGCCTTATAATACATCCTTACTACATCGTGGGGCATCAGAAATTTTAATCTATACAACGCTGGTATAGACTGCCTTATTTTTAGAGTACTGTTATTTATGTGCATTTTCCATGTTAATGCGTTGTCAATCACTAACCACGGATATTTTTAGCCCTTCAAAACTTCAAATAGCACACAATCGGAGTAATTATCACAATGATTAGCATTCCTGTGCAACCAACCTGGACAACGTAACGTTTATAATTTTTGTATGACGACGGGGAGTCCTTATGTACATTATTTGAGTTTTTGATTTACTAATAACTATACCTTCATCATGGGCCCACCTGATTACATTATCCAAATCTTCCTGCAGTAATTTTTCAACGACACGTATATTTTTGTGTTTTGTTACAATGGCGAATTCATCTGCATAAGCGAATATGGTAGAATATTTTAGGGCAGCAAAAACCGAGTTCGTGTAGATAAGAAACAATAATGGCGCTAAAACTGTTCCCTGTCCCAAAACACGTAGTAAAAACTGCTTCTGCGTTTTGTATATTTTTGATTTTCACTATAATCTTCTGATTTGTCATTTCTTTTTGTTTACCTAATATTCCTATGTTTCCTAAATCCCGCATAAGCAGGTCATGATTCACCAAATGAACGGCTTTGTTTAAGTCTAAAAAATCTACTAAAAATATGCTACTTTCCGCCATACCACAGTTAACTTGATTTACAAATAATTGCAGTGACATTGTAGTAGACTTCCCCTGCCGAAATCCAAACTGATTATCCGATAATTTCCTTTGAGAAATTGAGGCAAATGCGCAACAACATGATGTTCAAGAATCTTTGCAAATACATAAATTAAAGTTATTAGCCTATAGTTTACAGTTTTTGAGCGATCTCCTCGTTTATATATCGGTTTAACGCGATACCTTAAACCTTGTGCTATACAACCAGTTTTTATTGTTTAATTAATAATTTTGATCAGGAGCGGTATAAAAATCTTACGAGTTGTTTAACTCGTATTTTATCCCATCCTGGCGTTTTATTTTTGTTTAATTTTATTTAGTATCATTTCTACCGATCTATCCGTAGCTTGAGGTAAGTACAAGGATGTGTCGAGTGATTGCTTATCCCCTCCACTGTTGACAACTGTCTATTACAAACCGAGAAACACGCGTCGAGATCAGCCGTAAAAATTTCTTGAAATTCCTCAACAGTTAACAGCTCATCATTAGAAGTAGCCTTTGCCTGTTCATCATTTTCCATGTACTCTCTTCATATCCTGTTTCTTTTATTTTAGTGGCGTAAAAGTTGTACTTCGCTATCCTAATTTCACTGAACTATCCAATTTCTATATTTTTGTAATTTCTTCTGTAAGAGAGGTTAGTTGGATTGCCTTGGCTCTCCTGAAATAAAAGTCTCTAATTTTTATTAGGTTTAGTATTTTTAAATTTATCCATTTTTTACTATCTTTCTCTTTTAGGTTTTAACCTCGGCCAGGGTCGAATAAGCTAGTTCTATACAACGGATCAAAAATTCTTTGTACGCTATTACAAATCTTATCCGCTGACTCATCCCTCAAAATTTTATCCTATTGGCAGGTGCGTATTTTACCGTTTAAAAGACTCCCGTTAATTATAAAATCGCACGATTATCTTTGACAAGAATAATTTACTAAGGAAGCGTAACATATTATATAATGATCAGCGATTTCCGTTGTAATAACCCCGGCACAAATTGTTGTTTCTTCATACCATTCGAATATGCTATCAATGCACGTCGAGTCTATCTCGATTAATTTCTTCCCGTATAGGTAAGTTTATTAATCTAACACACCCGTATCCATTATCGATGTTTAAGAACCGATCTGCGTTATTACTTTTTCTGAATAGGTCAATATTAAAATCTCCACATAAAATAATTTCATTGTTATTTATTTTCCCTAATAATAAATCGTTAAGTAGCACTAAAAATTCGTTGACTGGTTTATTAGGCGATCTATCTATAGTAACAATATATATATTAGCTTTACTATTTATCGATATTTCAATATTAATATAATCGCAAGCACACTATTCCCTATACACTAATTTGGGTACAATTATATTTTTCCAAGATAAAAATGCCGCCGTTAAACCTCACTGATTTCTCAACGAAAAATTTTCCATATTCCCTCAGATTATAATATTTTGCTTCTAATAATAGGCTTGTATTAATTTCTGTTAGTACCAATATGTCAATTTTTATGTTGAGAGTAATTGTGACGAATTCATTTCAATATTTTTTTAGACCTCTAATATGAAAGTAGAGTAACTGTAAAGGGATCGAAACTGCCCCAATTGCTTAAAGTTCGCATCTGTTCCTCCCATTTACCTAAACTTTCAAAATTCCGACAATTTAATATATTGGGTATATCCCACATAACTACCGAAATTAATACTTAAATTCTATTATCCTAATGATAACGCACGCAAATAACGTTAAATATTATACCACTATAAACTAGATTCTATTATACTATTTTGTTGAGATCGGCCGAGGTTCTTATTTGAAAGGAACGTTCCTAAAATTTTACCATTCTTCAGCCGAGTAAACTGGTAGTTTAGCAATTTGGTTTTCTGCTTGGTTTCCCAAAATTTGGATAAATTTTCGTTGGCGAAGATTTTGAGCGTAGATGAAGTGTTGTCAGTTATGTTTTTGTCCCAAATAACCTGCACCGTTTTCTTTACCATCAGCTCATCTACGATTTTACTATTTGCTTTGACTATTATCGGGTTGGGGAAGTTTTTGTTCCTGACCGGAAGCCGATGTATGGCAACCGATATCCTCCTTTTGCATCTGACAGTTCACTTCCCCGCCAATTTTTATTACTACGTCTTACAAATCTTCATTTGACATTTGCGACACTCCATGTAACTCGAAATTTTCACGTCTTCCGTACGGCTGTAAAAGGTGAATAGTAGCTGTTAGTTCGACTATCTTTTGGTCCTCCTGTTTCGTTTCTAGAATTTCAACTCTGCCATTATTGATTCGTTCACTTTTAGTGTTTCATCATATTTACATATACGATAAAAGTTCCATCGTGCGTACCATTTCTGCTATGTTACCATCTATTTGCCTTAATTTGTCAGTCGCATCCGCTCGCTGATGTTGCTCATTAATTTTACCGTTTTTTTTTGTTTTGATTTTTCTGTTTCTTCTCATTCTCATCAACACTGTCGAGGACTATTTGTCGTTTGGTCCTTTCCTTTGACATAACTATTAATTTATGTTGCGCTAAAGTGCACAGTACGCTCTATATTGAAAAACGAATAAAATCCGTTTTAACTTACTTCTTATCAGTTTGTTTCTTATCAGTTATTACGATTGTATTTATACATCGAGACTCAGTTAAACGATTACAATATTTCGAACACGTAACATACGTCTATTCATCTATGAACAAGTTAAGAAACATAACAGATTTAGGAAATTCGATTCCGAAATGTAGTACTGCCCGATTTATGGTAACCAGAATGGTAGGGGTCGCGATCAGTACACGTAGGAGTAATGACCTCATCTGGTGACCAAACGCGGTAATTCGCATTAAGCGTTTGTGTGAGTTGTGCATTGCGCACATTTAACTGCAATAAATTTCAGGTAAAAAATTAACAACTCGAATTAAGTGAAATTTAAGACAACTATAATAATTATTTTTTTTAATTTAAAAGAATAAATAATGCGGTTTCTTATATAAACAGAGAATGGCTTTATAAAATAATTATAAAAAAAAAAAAAACGAGGTTATTTAGAAAAACGGATATAAAAAAATATCTGGTGTGAAAAATTGAAGTGATGCTCGAATGATTTTCAATAAAGAGTAACGCAACAAGACTAACTCAGTGCCCATGGCTTTTCATTAGTTTTTAGTGACGTTATAAGGAAAACAATTTACACTTGATAGCTTCGTCTAGCTAAAACTTGTTCCGCTTGAAATTAATTTCACTTACGTAAAAATTCGACAGCCACTGATATCGTAAACAACCGAATATATATTTAAATCGGTAATATATTACATCTCGGACTCCAAATAAATTACACCTTTTTTCAATTTAGCGCCTACATATAAACGCATTCAGTTCGAAAATTTGTCATTTACATTATGTCTCAAAAGGCATAGTGTACATTAATATCGCCGTGCTTGTTCTATAGTGTTTCTCGCGAGGCTTGCTTTACTTCCTCCGCATCTACTGATATCTGAGCAGATTGTTCATCATATTGCTCGCTTTAAATTATCAACAGTCCTCGTTCGCCTACACGTTTCTCATCAACTTTTGCCAACTCTTTTCCCCTGGAGCCCTTCGGGAGTCTTAACATTCCGAGAAATTTAATTTTACTTATTTATTTATTAGCTTTTTTTTTTTTTTTTTTTCTATCTTCGGCACTTATCAGCAGCAAGCACACAATGCCTTTTTTAAGATATTTTTCTTTCCCTTAATTATAAAGACTTTTTCTCGAAGAAAACTTCTAGCGCATTATTTCATTGCTCTTTGTAGAATTCATTCTATTTTCTCTAATGTTGTGCATTGACCGAAAAATCTCAGTAAAAAACATCGCCACTAAGTTTGTATACTTTTCCGGTAATCCGTTTTTCCCGAAATAAAAGGGCAACCTTTTCCAGGTTTTTCTATATTCTATTTTTTTTTTATGCTTCGCGATTTATTACTGTTTCAACATTTTTAGGGAATCCTCTTTCCCCCTATAAAACCCTTGAGCTGCTACGAGTTCTCCTTTAAAACGTGGTCTGTTTCAATTTGCGCAATATGGGAAGAGTTACACACATCCCCGCACCTTTTTGATGTTTATGTTCTAGTGAATTTAATGAAAAAACGTTTATTTCCTCCTGGTTAAATTCGCGACGAACGAAAATTTTTTCCAAATTTCCAATTTTCATAGCTAGTAATGAAACATGATTTAACGGAGAGAAAAGTTAATTAATTTCCGGTAGAATATATCAATTATGTTCTTCCATAAAAGCATAAAATTATGAAGTTAGAGACACTTTGCGTATTTTATACTTTCAGCAAACGGAATATTATTCCAAATAACGTTCTTTCTAGCATAGAGAAGTAGAAAAATTCAAATTAAAACATACAAAATATAAGCAGAAAATATTTCTCTAAGCGCAGCTCGATTATCTATAAAAATTTTGAGTTATTGTCATATTTAAAAACTATGTTCTAATATTTTACAAGCTTAGAAAAGCACTTTTCGAATATTTCAGACACATGCACAGCGACCAGATGTGTTAAAACGCTATTAGACGAAACAATAAAATTTTTTTAATCCATTTTATTATAAAAACACTGAATCAATTAAAAGTTATTCCTTATTGCTATTTAGCATTTAATATGACCGAAATTGTTTATTTATTTTCAAACTGAGCTTCTTCAATAGCACAAGTATTTAAGAATCTGTTTGTTCACCACTACGTAAATAACAAAGAATGGTTTGTTGACGTAACTACCATTATTTTCCCAGGATAACGGGAAGAAATATCTTGACTCTTCAAGTGCTCATATATATATATATATATAGGTAAGGGACTTACATAAGTTCTGGCGCGGTAGACGGTTCAGAGGTGAGGGGAACACCCCCAAAAAGTCTGCATAGAACAGAAACTAATTTTATTCATATTATCAAGCTCAAAAATTTAACTCCAAATTTTCCGTCTGCACTCTGAAATTAACCCCGTCAGCCATACATGTCCGCTAATCTAAACGCCTGTTCTGGGAGAGAGAAACTCGCCCATAACTCTCCAGCCGGACACATCCAGTAATCCATCTAAATTTTCAAAAATTAGCCTAATTGTATCATATAGTTTTTAAAAATTAACCTGAATATACCAGCTTGGTGATTTGAACGCCTGCCCTAAGTAAGGGTCTCCAACTTTGTCATAATGTACCTATTAAATAATCGAACCACGGAATTTCAAAATTAACTAAATATTTATATTTGAACATCCAAATCTAACATGCCTGTCCTACACCGCTGGTAATCCTACCTAATTTGTAAGATTAATCCAAATATCCCAGTTCAAAAATTTTCCTACGTTCTTCTTCACACGTATCTTCCCCCGTTAAAAGGAACTTTTTTTTCCGGTTCCTTCAGCCTGTATTAATTAATTCGTTTCTATCGCAATTACAAAAAATTACTTTACACTATACTCAATTGTTAATAATTTTGATTGCAATATCCTTTAAATTTGTTTTAAATTTCATTAAAATCTGTTAATCCTCTTTTAAATTATTTTCGAAGAAGTTAGAAATAGACAAATAATTTTTTGAGAATAAACATTTACATCTTAATATCAAACAAAAACCATAAAAAAACGTTAAATTATATTTTTTTTAAATTTCAGGGAAATACCAACTTTAATTATACGTATAGATTAAATTTTTTTGATTGTTTGTAGATCTGAAATATTGATGATATTTTAAAAGTAGGATGCAGTCAGTATTTCAAATTTTACAGTGGAAATGCTTGCAAAACATTAATGGTTGTGGAAGAACAAAAAAATAATGTGAAAATGATCAGATCAAGCTGTTAGCTGATTGATACGAATTTCGATGCCCTAATGTGTCAAAACAAGCCGAGTAACCATGGACCTCTATGAATCCATCCAGAAAATTGTAGACAATCTTAGGTGTCACGATGTCCTAATAATAATGAGCGACTGTAATGCAAAAGCAAAAAATGGCGAACGTGGAAACTCCGTTAGAACATTATGTCTTGATACCACCAGCAATGATCGAGAAGATAGAGCTATTGGTAAACTTTTGTACGCAAAGCAACTTGTAAAGATGTTTTGGAAGTATGTTAATGAAAAACGAAATAATAATAATGATTTGTCTGGTACTATTTTCAATTATGAAGGTAAAAAATTAGAAGATAATAGTGAAATAGCTTCTGCGTTTGCGAGACACTTCTCATCTGTTTTCACTTCACTCGGGAATTATTCTTCCGAAGGAACCAGTAAAAGTTCTAATTTTGTTAGAGTAAGTGCTTTTTCTGAAGATGAAAGCCCAAAACGCACGCTCGGACCCGACAGAATACCTCCCTATATATTTAAAGAACTCCATGAATTCCTTGCAATTACACTTTTTTTACATTTACAACCTTATTCTCCAAACTTGTGTATATCCTGAGGCATGGAAAATTGCTAAGGTCATGCCAGTTCCAAAAGATAATAAACTGAATGGCATTACGAACTACCGGCCTATTAGCATTCTCCCATTACCAGGTAAAATTTTCGAGAACATTCTTTATAAAAAATTATACGCACAAATCAAAAACTATATTTCCCCGCAGCAGTATGGATTTATGGAGGGGCGATCTATATAGTTAACGACCTACATTGAGTATATTTCTTCAAACATGGACTTGTCTTCTCAAGTAGATGTAATTTATACAGATTTTGAGAAAGTGTTCGATAAAGTCGACCACAATATTTTAATAAACAAACTTAACGAATTCGCGTTTTCCGGATAATTATTACAATTATATTTGATGGTTACGTTTCAGACAGGAAGCAATATGTTCAATTCAGTAATGCAAAATCTGATGCTTCTATTGTACATCGGGAGTTCCGCAAGGCTCAGTTTTGGGACCTCTTATGTTATTATTATATAAAAATATTTAAGGAAATAAAAAACAGCAATGATGTACTACTACTACAAATAGACATCGATAATTTTGAAGGTTTGAGTATAAGAAATAGAATCCCGGTAAATACATCAGAGTGTTATCATATTACTTTTACGCGGAAATTTAAGACAATTATATCAACTCATAGTACTTACGTATACGGAACGTGTTTACCTGGAAACTAAAAATGAAATCCGGGATTTAGGGGGGTCATTTTTGATTCCAAACTCACTTTCAGTGGTCATTTATTACATACGATTAGTAAAGTAAGAAGGATGTTGGGTTATTTATTCAGAAATTGTAAAAACTACGTTGTTGAAGATACATTAGTCACATTATATACCAGTTTAGTCTTCTCAATATTAGAATTTGATTATTTAGAATCTCTCCTCTAAAATAATGATGGAAAAGATAGAAGCAGTCCAGGTGCAGTTTTTAAAGTACTTATTTTTAAAACGTGTCAGATATTTTTCAACGACTGCAGTTTACACAGATTCATTAGATAAAAATTTCATTTTAAGACTCTGGCGAGTCGCAGACGTGTTGCTGGGGTCTGCTTTTTGTATAAAATACTTCATGGAGAGATAATTTCTCCATTTTTATTGGAAAGAGTCGATATTAAAGTTCCATCATTTAACTGCCGAAAAAATGCGTTGCTTCATATACGGAAAGCTAAGACGCAGCACTTTTCATGTTCTTCAATTGAACCATTACTGAGTGATTAGAACAACGTTTTAGATAAGTGCAGCGTGACATACTGGGTTGCCATAATTTTAAAGATCTTAGTCGGCTGCTGGGCACTATAAACTAAACTACACCTTGACTTCTCCGTTCACATATCCACTGCGTTTGTATATTACTGAGACCGTGCTGTCCGTTTGTGTAGAGTACATTTAATACTCTTGTCTTTTCGAATTTTATAACTACTTGCCAGCTAAAGTTTTTGGGGAACTGGAATGCTAGTATGTATACATGGGTTAGAGTAGTATGACTGAGTTTGAGTGTAGATGCAATTGTAAGTTTTGAGAGATACGTGTCGGCATATTATAATATTTACCGTTATTAAACATTTAAATACTCGTAATATAAATATAATAAACATTAAACGATTTTTTAGAGTTTTATATTAAAAAGTGGGTTATTATTATTTGGTATTTGGTCGTATAATATATTAATTTTGTGATTATTTATATAATAATTTTTAGCTATGTTCATGATGTTACTTTTGCTATATGTAGCTAAGAGAGTGACCGTTTTATTCTAATGAATTTGGTGTATGTTTATTTCGTATTAAATGCTCTGCATAGGTAGATTTTTCTATTTCATTGTTTTTAAATGATTTTATGTGTTCATCTTATCTACATTTAATTTTTCTACCTGTTTGACCGATAGATGCTTTCTCACAATCATTACAGTTTATTTTATATATACCACTATTTTCATATATATTATTATTACCTTTATTTACGGTGATCATTTTATTTTTTAGATTATTGTTGCTTGTAAACGCATTTTTTAATCCTTGTTTTTTAAATAAATTACTTAATTTGTATATATTGTTATTTATAAAAGTAAAAGTTACTCATCCATTTTTGCTATTAATATTATTTTTCTGTTTATATTTCAATTTTAATTTTATTTTTTATATTAATTTTTTTATTATTTGCTCATTGTAACGAGTATTTATTGCAATTATTTTTGATATTTTTATTTGAATTCATAAGAGTGTTTATTAATCTGTTTATAGCATGTATGTAGTATGCGTGTTTATGTTGGTTAGGATGGTTTGATGTTTTGTTTATTACAGTGTCAGCGGTTGTTTGTTTTCTATATATGTTTCCTATATATGTTGTATTTTAATTTATACTGTTTTCATCAAAAATAATTTTAAAGTATCGTCAACACATCTAATATTTAATTTTATGTTATATATTTTTTAATTAAGTTTTCCGTATATATCTTTCTTCTGAATGTTGTAAAAATATTTCACTCAAAATACCTGTTAGAGGGAAATCCATACCTATACCATTATTTTGAGTATATGTAACTTTATTAAAAGTGAAATAATTTTATTCAATGACTATTTTTGTGTTAAGTAGTTGGTTATTATAAATATTATTATTTGAGACTTTTTTTGTTTGTCATAATTGTATTTGTTATAAATTACTATATTTTATAATTAACAAACAGGACGTTGGAAGATTCTTTATATATAATTTTTTTTGATATCGATTATTAAAAATTCCATTGCTGGGTTCTACTTTCCTGTAAAAACTAATAGAAAAAACTTTGTTTCCTTTTTAAAAACTCTGCGCTGTATACAGAACTAAGCTGTCAGGGCGGCTTGTAGATTTACAAGTTTGGATAACGCTGGAAAGGAAGGGGACACGTTGTTCCAGAAATTAATAAGAAAACGTTAGCTTATATTTATTTTTACCGTAGTAATCATTTTATTTTAATTTTCACGTTTAATTTCTTCTTCTTCCCGTTTCGGTCAACTATGGACTGCGTAGTTTCACCGTTCCTTCTTTCGGTTTTCCTTTGCGCCCAATATTCCTTAATCCGTTCGCTATGGGTTTTCTTCCTTTCCAACGTCCGCGATGTACCTTTTTTTTTTTTTTTTTGGTTTTCCTTTAACTGGTTTTTCCCTTACCAATTCTCTTAGCTGCACCCGGTTATGAATGTCTTCAATTGTTATTTGAATTTCCGTCATATCCTTCTCTGTTTTCTCGATCTAATTTCAACGATGTCAAAGTTTATCAATTTAATATATATATATATATATATCTATATCAACATCTATTTATATATATATATATATATATATATATATATATGATATGCATGTAGGGTAGCGCGGTAGCCTAGTAGTTAAGGCACCTGCCTACCAAACCAAAGGTCACGGGTTGGAGACTTGTCTCGTTCCGGATCGAAGTCGCTCCCAGGTCTATACCTAATCTGAAATTGAATACTCAGAGAAATCTGGGAAGGTAAAGGCGGATCCCAAGTAGAAAGGAACTGGGTCCCCTACTCTCATTGGTGCTGTTGGGCTTTGTAGGACGGTAGACGCTGTCTTTGCAGTCGTCGCCATAATTATTATTCGATTTTTATAATTGAGAATTACAAACTTTATTTTATAGCAGTGGAGAAAGTCATTGAACTTTCGGATAACTCTTCACGGCACGCTGGATGGCTCCAACTGCTTTTTAAACATCTCGTGTTTCTTCTTCTTTAATTATTTTTAGTCTAATTCCTTTGTCCGTTAGTACTGTGGGCTCTGTAATTGCAGATGTGGCCATGGTATGGGACATTAACTCATTTTGCTCTTACCTTCGGCAATGTCATTTCTTCTCTTTTCAAGATCCATATGTATGGCATTTATCTACGTTGATTATCATTGTTTCTCCATCCTTGGTATAGCGTTCTTTGTCGGATTCGATTCCTTGTAACTCTTAATTGCTTCTATTTACACGTATTGATGGGTAATCGTCTATTATTGACAAGCCTAGGGAAAAACCCAAAACAAGAAAAAAAAAACAAAAACATTGTGAACCTGAACTTCACAATCCCCGACGCCCTGTCAAGGGTATAGGACTTACTTTACTTTATATATGTGGATACATGTATATATATATAGTATGAAAACTCAGTGCAATTTAATATTCTTATTTAGTTTCCAACTGTTCTCATAGAACAATTAAAAAAAACAAAATTATTCTTTTGTACTTCGGGCTTTTAGATGAAAAAGTAGAATCAACATTCGCGAAGAAATTTTAAATTCAGCCCCTGGAGAATGTTAAGAATTTATCTTTGCGGGAACTCGATTTAATGGGATAAAATCTGCGTGCGGACTCTTATCGGAACTCATATCGAAAATGATGAAATCGCGAGTAATACCTTTAAGAGGATATTTCTTGCACGTGCATACTTGACGGTGTCGCTACTCATCGTTCATAGTGAAATTCAACCGGTATAAAGAAGAAGTAGCGAAACCCAAATTATGTACGAGACACTTGCAATTTGTTACTCTCGCAGGGGTTAGTGATCGCTTTTATGTTGCGTAGAATTAATGTACTGAATATTTATTAGAAGAATTCGATTGGCGTTTGTTCGGCCGAAAGTTGTTGAAGCATGGAACAAACCGACGACTCGTGTTCCCGATATTTTAAGCCGTGAATATAACAAGCACTGAAAAGCACTTAGGAACTAGTTGGCTCTGCTGGCTGGTGCAACCTTCGAAAAAAGTTTCGTGCAGGCGCATTTTTTATTAACGGATGTTTTTAACGTTTAAAGCCGTCAGAAATTGTTTTCATTTCCTATTAATGTCGAAACTAACAGCGTATGAAAACAATTCCTACTGGCGGAGCTAATACATCGGCTAAATTTCGCAGTCTGCCAGATAATTCTTTTCGCGTTTCGCTTTTAGCTTTCAAAAAGTTTTACGTACTCTGCATTCGCCTGAAACAGAACATTTCGCGCTATGTTTATATTTATCTTCGCCGCATAGTAACGGAGGAAATATCGCTTATAATCTTATTCTGCAGTCGCATTTACGGCTAACCATTATTCGGTGTCCTCGATTTCACCTATGTTCGACTCTGATGCTCTTTTGGATTTTACATTTTAAATTTTTCGCCGAAAAACTTTTATAATGACGAGTTTAAGGGATAGTCGAAATTCGACGTAGAAAAATGATCCGTACAGGAATAAAGTTACTCCTACCGTTTGCGTTAAAACTACAGAAGACCCCCGTGACTTTGGATTATCCCACCACCGGATCAACCGATTAAAAAACCGGATCCGATTTTTCCTGATTATCACCGCTAAAAAATTTGTACCTCGGGTCAAGAAATTTTCGAAATCTGCAAAAAGCTATTTTAAAGATTGAAAATGCCCCGTCACATCCTCCAGTTCGATCAATAGAATGCGAAACTATTATTGTCAGGCTTTTATCTCCAACCGCAACAAGCATTATTCACCCCGCAGACCAAGCAGTAATAGTATCATTCGAAAAATATTATCGAACAAGCCTTCTTTTAGGAATTTTGCTAAACTTTAAGGAAAATCACATTCACTTAACGAAATGTTTGAAAAAATTTACGATGAAGGATGTTATTTTCTAGGCTGCTGATGCGTAGGATGCCGTTTCGATAAGTACTCTTCGTAACACTTAGTGTACGTTTCCGGATATCGGCTACGAAAACGAATATATATAATGAAACATTAGCTTCGATAATAAGTCTCTCTTCCGGTGGCAGGAGCTGGTGAAACAAATTAGCTTTTTCATGACCACTAGCCGAACCGATTCTTATTTCTTTACAAGCATTAGGGCTTTTTGTTGAGAAAAGAAAAAAATAAATATTGTAACGAATGTGAGACTTCTTCGTTCGCGGGTCGATCGAGATAAACTCCCCGTTCCAGAGAGCCAATGATACAGATTTCTCCTCGCCTGCGAATTTTACGTTTCCTTTCTTTTTCTATTTTGGGCCCAGTGATAATTACAGTGTCACACCTTGAGCAAACAAAAGATTCGGTTTTTTACACCATCTCCTCCTTACCACCGTGGAAGACAAGACAAATAAAAATTCTCTCCCGCACGAGTGATCGCACCGCGGTCGCGGACCATGTGTTTCATAAATTAACAGGAAAAAAGCTACATAAAAACCACGTATACTCGATCAATACTGCGAATTTCTACAAAAAGAACAACAAATACGAACCCAGCGGCAAATATTCTTGAGACTGGAAGAAAAATATAAACGAAAAATGACCAAAACACACAAAGGACGGTTAAAATTTTGCTTCAGCGACTATAAGCAGGCGACTAGCATACAAATAAAGCAAGATGGGGCGTAGCGCTGACCAACTAACCGGTAACTGTACCTGAAATTAGCGAATATCGGCGACTAAATTCGCTCGCAAGAACGGCGCTCTAGATTTTAAACTAAACAATTAACGGCTAATTCAAAATTAAGATAAGGCTATTGGCATATCATACGCATGCTACAATAATGCCTAATTATTCTTCTCTCGCGGCTCACGCTGCCAGCAGACAATACCCTGCTGTCGAAGGACACGCACACACCGGTACACTTACACAGGCCACAATTCCACACGTTCCGAAATTTCGACAGAAAATCGGAACTTACCTTTTCGGCCACGTAAGCGACCCGGACCATATCTGACAAAGAACAATATGACAATGCCGAGAGATCGGAAATTAAATGATATTAATCCGAAGAATAATTTCTAGCTCTACATCATCGCTAGATAAAATAGCAAATCAGTATCAATATATATATATATATATATATTCACGAATAAGAAGATACAATGAAGATTACACTGATTTCGGACATGGGTCTCAGTGCCCTTCATGGTAAAAAACGAATACAAATTCAAGATGACGCAAAGAAAATGTGCGGTAAAGAAGTACTTTATTTTAGTAACTAGAAAAACATTCAACGACAAAATTCACGGTGGCTTCGACAAAACAGGTGACATTAACAGAAGATGAAAAAATAATGCAAAAACTAATTGACAAACGATTGGCGTAATTTTTTTCTTAATAACAAAATGCAACAATGAGCCACGTCAACTAACAAACCAAAAGACCGCAACTTATTATTATACGCCCAACTTAACTGTGGCAAATACGTAATTTTACAACACAATACTGCTCGATATAGGTGCCGTGGCCGTGTACATCCACCGCGGGTAAGTCAAACAACGATGTCCGAGCGAATCAGAATACATTAATACTCACAGGAATTAACTTATAATTCGGACATCGTGGCAAAATGGCAGTACACATATCGAATTCATATATATGTAAGTATTGAACCTCCATATAAAAAGAAAGGAATAATACAATGCATGAGGTGTGAAGCGTATGGGCACAGTAAATCTTACTGTACTCTACCGTTCGTTTGCGTCAAATGTGGAGAAATGCATCAAACGAACGAGTGCAATAAACCCAAATAATACACCTGCCAAATGTGCAAATTGCGAGGGTAACCACCCAGCTAATTATAAAGTTATAAAGGATGCACTACTTACAAGGAATTGCTCAAAATGCGAAGCAATAAAATAAACATCAACACATTACGAACTGACAACAATGATAAACAACAAACTGATCTGCCCACCAGAAATTCCCCTCAACATTCGAATAAAGAACATTTTAATCAAACTGCTCCAGAAAGAAAACTTACCTATTCGGCAGCAGTCCGTAGTAATAGGTCTCTAACAGGAGTAAACTCTAAATCAGAACCAAATAATAATAACAATAATAATAATCAGCTTACTGAACTCCTCGCGGAATTTAAAAATATGTTTAACCAGTTAATTCAACAGAATAGCATGATAATAAACATGCTATCCGCGGTATTAAATAAATTACTTCCCAAATGAACCAGCTTCTAAGAATCGCAACATGGAATATCAATGGTATGGTTCAATATCGTCATGAAATTGAATTATTCCTAAGGAACAATAAAATTGATATACTAATGGTATCGAAAACGCATCTCACTAGTAGTAGCTTCATTAAAATACCTCGCTACACTAAAATCATCCTGATGATAGAGCACACGGTGGGGCAGCGATCGTTATAAGAGCGACCGTGAAACATAACATTATGAATAGTTTTGAGAAAGACTACTTACAGGCCTGCACCATCAAAATAGATACCTCGCTTGGTCCAGTAGTGATCTCTTCCATATACTGCCCCCCGAGACACAACATCAAAAAAAGCAGTTTCATGAATACTTCAAAACACTGGGCGCTAAATTTATCTCCGGTGGCGACTTCAACGAGAAACATACCTCATGGGGCTCGCGTTTGATAACACCGCGCGGAAACCAGTTACACAGTTGCATTGAAAAAAACCGATATAATAGCCTATCAACTGGCGAACCAACATATTGGCCAACCGACATGGGAAAAATACCGGACTTATTAGATTTCTTTATTTGCAATGGAATCAGTACCTATCAAATGTCTGTTGAATCATCATGCGACGGTACTTCAGATCATTCACCAGTAATTCTAAATATCAGTAGCACTCTCATGAATTCAGGGAAAAAACCAAAACTGTATAACAGTAAAACTAATTGGGACATCTTCCATCTGTTACTTGAAAATAAAATAAATCTCAACATTCCATTGAAAACCGCGGAGGATATAGAAATCAGTATAGAAAACCTCATTAAATACATTCAAGAAGCGGCCCACTTAGCAACACCGAGAGAAAATCACAGTGGGAGAACCCGTAATTCTAACACTCAAAATCATCCAAAAATAATAAAGGACATGATTCAAGAGAAAAGACGTTTAAGACGCATATGGCAGAACACAAGAAATCCAACTGACAAAACGAAATTCAGCAGAGTGTGCAGAGAGCTAAAAAATAAAATTGTTGAAATGAAAAATGTTGCTTTCAAAAACTATGTTAGTACATTAACACCAACCGAAGCTACCGATTACTCCTTATGGAAGGCTGTACGAACCGTGAAAAAAGATAATCAATTATATCGATCAACTATAAAGAAAAACAATCGGTGGATAAGAGGTGACGAGGAAAAGGCTGAAGCATTCGCCGAATACCTAGCAAAGGTGTTTCGTCCTACTGAAACCTGCACTGACAGAACCCTAGATGCAGAAGTAGAAAGTTACCTGCAGGCTCCGAATCAAATGTCACTTCCGATAAAACCAGTATCACCGATGGAAGTAAACAAGTATATACAAAAGCATCTAAACCCGAAAAAAGCACCCGGATATGACTTAATTACCCCAAAAATTATAAAGGAATTACCACGAAAAGCAATAACTTTACTAACATTTATATACAACGTAATTATTAGAACCGGATACTTCCCGATACAATGGAAATTCGCCACTATAATATTAATACAAAAACCAGGGAAACCTCCTGAGGATTTAGCCTCTTACAGGCCAATAAGTTTACTCCCAGTTTTATCGAAGCTGTTTGAAAAATTACTACTGAACAGATTAAAACCTCTATTAGCCCAGAATAAAATTATACCAGACTACCAATTTGGCTTTAGGGGAAAACACATAGCACTGCAGAACAAATACATAGAGTCGTTAATGTAATAAATCGAAGTTTTGAAGAAAAAAAGTATTGCGCAGCGGTGTTCCTAGACATCGAAAAAGCATTCGGTAAAGTGTGGCACAATGGGTTGTTATTCAAAATAAAACAACTACTACCCTACCAATACTATCTACTAATCGAATCTTACCTCCAAGAAAGATTTTTTAAGATAAACTTTAACGAATCATATTCGAGCATTCGATCCATCAATTCAGGAGTCCCACAGGGCAGTGTGCTTGGACCCGCGCTGTATCAGATATACACGCACGATTTCCCGCTTAATGCGAACACGACTACAGCTATGTTCGCAGATGATACCGCGATATTATCCTCTCACTACGATGCGGCATCGGCATCAAAGCGGCTACAGAAGCACTTAGACGTTCTAGAAAAATGGTACAAATCTTGGAAAATTAAAATTAATGAACAAAAAAGTATACATATTATATTTACGCTGAAGACTACAGGTATCCTCTAATAAAATTAAACGAAAAAACGATCCCTACATCGAGTAGCGTAAAATATCTCGGCTTACACCTCGACGAAAGATTAACATGGAGAAAGTACATAGATGCTAAACGGAAGCAGATAAATGTTAAGTTTCGAAAAATGTATTGGATAATCGGAAAGAATTCAGTACTATCCATAGAAAATAAAGTGCTGCTTTATAACATAATGCTGAAGCCTATATGGTCGTATGGAATCCCACTGTGGGGAACCGTGAGCAAGTCTAATATGGCGATCATCCAAAGAACGCAATCCAAAATTCTGCGAACGATAGCCGGTGCGCCATGGTATGTGCGCAATGATGAGATACATAAAGATCTGCGAATGCCTACGGTTAAAGAAGAGATCGAGGCAGCCAGCACACGATATATAGAACGGCTACAAAATCATTGCAATCAGTTGGCGGCACACAGTCTCATCGAAGACGGTACCCAATTCAAACGGCTGAATCGGTCGAATATAATTGTGTAAATTGTATAATACCTCATCAGCAACAAGGAATCGCGACCGCTGGGAAGCATTCCATACTTATTAACTAATTCCCCCTTAACACTGCCGCTTATTGTTTATTAGACAGATTGCGTGCAATAATAAATGAAAAAAAAAAAAAAATATATATATGTAAGTAAATAAAGTAAGTCCCATACCCTTAATAAGATATCATAGATTATGAAACTAAGCTTTTCATAATGATACTAAGCCTAATGGATCTAAGGAGAATACTGGGGTCAGTTCCTTTCTACTTGGGATCCGCCTTTACCTTCCCAGATTAGGTATAGACCTGAAAGCGACTTCGATCCGGAACAAGACAAGTCTCGAGCTAGTGACTTCTGTTTTGGTAGCCAAGCGCCTTAACTACTAGGCTACCGTGCTATCTTATATATGTATTAATTACAACGTAATTCTCAGGCTATCCCCCATTACAAAAAATTTCTCAAAAAAATGTCCCAATTTTATGTAACGTATGTTATAATTTATAGGATTTTTGTTATTGTTAATTAAAAAATGTCACAATTTTATGTAATGAAATATGTAACGAAAATATGTCTTAATTTTATATAATGAAAGTTGAATGTTTTTTTTTTTTTTCCCCCTATTCTCGAAATTTCGGGTAGGGTACATTTATTTACTAAAAATATTGATTTATTATAATAACGGAATTAATATAACCCATCCAATTAAGTATTTGGTATTATATTAATTACCATTTTATAGTTTTTTTTTACAATACCTACATATATTTTTACTACTTACTTAATATAAATGTACATTATTTTTCCGGAATTTTATTTCTTCAGTTGCAAATTTGTTAAATTCATTCAAATAATTTTGTACAAGTTGTTTTATATATCATAATTACAGAGTGTCTATTACTATTATTATAATTGCAACCTTGCAGTATATGAAAAACATCATCTCTAAAATTACATATTCCATAGTTGTCAGAATCAGATATATTAAATTTATATAAATATTCCTTAAATAGACCGTGCCCTGTTATAAATTGAATATTCAAAAAATTTTGCGTGTATTGATTATTTTTAAATCGTATCTATTATACTTGGGAAAAATTAGTACGTTATTCCATTATAATTATTCCATATTTCTTGAAATTTATTTATATAAAATTTATCAATAAGTTTGTTCATTTGTTTTACTTTAAGTAGTTTATCCTCATATTCAAAAAAATGGTATCTTATCTATTACGTTATTAAACGGATGATCTATATTAATATTATTTTTAGTTGCGACCACCAAGCTTAAATGTTTTTGTATTTCATATTCAATTGGTTTAATACCAGCTATAACTATGGCCGGCAAACAACTGATTGTTCTATATGATTTAATCATTTTTATAGCTATAAGTCTTTGAAAGCTTTTTAACATCTTTTGCAATTTTTTAGTTTTTAACATTTCTACATATATGATATACTATTATAAAGTATGTTTTAGGTAAAATAATACTTTTATACAACGTAACTCCTTTTTTATAATTTATACAGTTTTGGTTATTATATAAATTATTAAATACTATTATGAATTTGCTTATTTTAGTTTTAATGTAATTAAAATGTTAATAAAATTTTAAATTACTGTTCATTATTACTTCCAAGTATTTTATTTGTTTTACATACTTGATCTTTAAACCGTACTGTTCTAAATTTACTGGTCTATTAGTATATTTTTTATTAAATATCATATAATTAAATTTAGTATAATTAATCTTAAGGTTAAATTTGTTAAGCCATTTCGCTACTTCTAGGTACACTAAATTTATATTATTTTCTAAACCTTTTTCATTTCTATCTGCAAGTACAACCGCAATATCGTCTACAAAGGTATATATCTTATATAATTGAGAAAAAACTATATTCCATAGATATGGGCCCAACACGGACTCTTGTAATGCACCCATATCTAATTTTTGCTTCATTTGTATGTTACCTATTTCAATATAATTATATCTATTTGCGCAGTATTTATTAATAATATTTAGTATATTATAATCTATTCCTATTTCCTTCAATAATTTGATTAAAACTATTTAGATCAAGAATATCGAAAGCCTTCGCTATGCCTAGCGTTATTAGGCAACTCAAATAGGAATTGCTTTTATAATAAGTTATTATTTTTAAAATATTCCATATTGCCATGAATGTTAGGATAGGATTTTTGTGGTAATGTTTTTTTTTTTTTTTTTGTGTTGATGCCAGTAAGAATGACGTTGTAAATTTTGATCATTTTATACAAAGAAAGAAACGAAAGAGACAGAATGAAAGCAAAAGAGATCAAGGGGCACGGCCCCTTGCAAGGGCAAAATGTCCGAGTTTATATATATATATATATATATATATATATATATACCTGTATAAATAAGAAATGAAGATTTACTATTTTCATGGCATATTTCTAGGGTTCGAATAAGTTAACCAAGCAAATATCGGAACCTATGAAAGGAAAAAAATTCAAATAGTTTAATGAATGCGAAAAGAATATGAAAATAATTCGTACATATAAAAAAAAATAATATGTTTGACAAAAACTGAGTTTCTGAAGTTGTTGCTAATTCAAAGTTAGCTACGGATAAATGGGAAAAAGTTCAAGATTATTTACAAACTATTTTTAAGAATGCTAGTCACGTAATTTTGTTTTGCTGAATGTCATTTCCCAAAAACTTACAAACCTAATTTCACGAAATTAATTAGTAATTTCGTGATTTCCACCTTTCCTTTTTCAAAAAAATTTCTATTATATTACCATAAACAGTTGTCAATAGCAAACATTTTCATACATGACGAGATTTCCATTTTACTTAAAGATTTTTCGATGACCGAGAGGGCAGCTTTGAAAACTACACACGGCCTACATCTGAGTATGCGTGCTGATCGTGTTTTAATTTTTCTGAGGAATTTGCGTAGCAAATCAAGATAAAAATTTAGTGAAGCAATTTATTTTTCTAGTAGTAACGGTAAAATTCTGTCGAGAAAAACAAAACTTTAGTCTAAATGAGTGTTTTCAAAAAAAAACAAAAACGGAAAGGAATTTTTTTTATTTAAGTTCAGACAGTTCTCAAGCAAAAGTGCTATATAAAATCTCGTGAATAATATGTTGTACTTTTTTAAAGGATTATCGATAATATACATACGGATTTTTCCTTTCTTCTTTTAAAGCGTATACAGAAGTTTTTTGAAAATAACGGGAGATAGCTGTGTAGAAAGTTGAAATCAAAATAGAGATTTACCTGTATTTTTTTACATTTTACGCTAATTCGAAAAGTTGTTTGTCAACGAGAGCGAGATAAACACAGTGAGACATTCCGTTAAAAATCACTTCGAAAACATAAATAAAGAAAATGCATATGCAATATATATATATATATGTGTGTGTGTGTGTGTGTGTGTGTGTGTGCGTGTGTGCGTGTGTATATAACGTACAGATGTATATGTATGTATAATAAGAAAGCAATAGAACGAGTGTTTTAAGTAGAGTGACGCCAAAAGATCGCGGGAAATGCGCTGTACTTGGCCTTTCGGCAGCAGCATTTTAACGGGAATGATGAAAAAGCCTATACTGTCAACTTGGGAAATGAAATTTGAAGCGAACGTAATTGCGCGCCAGACTTCTCCCAAATCTAACGAAGCCTCATTTTATTTCGAGCCTTTGAATAAATAAATGCTGACGGCCGTGCTCCTGAACAACGCTTTTTACTCCTTGCTCTAGTTATTTATTGATGGCCATCTCCGGAGCCGATTACTATTTTATTTTTTGCAGCCTGAAAAATTTCGCGCTACAGTTTTCGCCGGTGTTTTTTTCTAAATCAAAAATAATTTGTCTCTCATTCTTTTCTTACTTTTCAGACGAAAATGTCCACAATCGTTGCCTGTGACTAATTTAACCGCTTGCACATTCGTCATTAATTGTTCCATAGTCGAGCGTGATCCTCGTTTTGCTAAATTTGGAGTAACTGTCGTAATGTATAAGTTCAGCAACGCGTAGGACTAAAGAATAAATATGCACCCTAAGAAAAATTTTTCCAAAAAAAGAAGCTCACGCAGGTAACGCTGCCAGTGCATAATAATGGGGTTAGATTTTTTACGACCAAAAACATAAACTATACCTGACGTCGTTTCCATGACTGTGGTACAGTGGCCAGAGAAATGTTAGCGTTTTTGTCGATAATAAGGCTTCAAGAGCCGTTGGAAGATTGTAAACAACAAGATGATGGATTAGGAAAACAATTTACGGTAGACAGCACGTTTGAAAATTTTTACTTTTCTATTTAGCGTTTCGGAAAGCTTACACTTAGATGGTGTCTACCATAAATTTTCGTTCCTAATTACATCTATCAGAGAAGCTTCAAATGTTTAAGGTGATACATCGAAAATGAAGTTTGTCCCGCTGCTGTGGATTAACCATTTTTCGATGCTTTCGATTTATCGCATTTCTCCAGCAAGTACTATTCTGCGCACATTCGTGAAAGGTCTGCTCAGTAACAGTACCGACAGCATCTGTCCAACAAATAGTCGCACGCCGTCCAATAATCTTTCCTTTTGCAAAAAGCATTTCCAAACTTTCTCCCAAATAATGTGGCTAATGTATCGCGTTACCCTGCTATAGTCCTAGATAAAAAAAAACCCTTCTGTTACCTTCAATCTTTATCAATGTAAAAACAACAACTTTTTACACATTCCATACGATAACCAAAAACATATTATTACCGCGAATTCTCATAGCAGCTCACCCCACACAAACGGAACTGACTAAATCGCGTACCTACGAAAGTATACATATTGATCAACAAATTTACACTAAAATTTCGTAAACGATATAGAAATGTAAAAAAAAATTTATTTATTTATAAAAATATACATCTGCCATCTTCTAGTGTCCAACTCTCCCGGCCTTCCATATTACACCGGTCTGAAGTGCACAACATTCCTCACATCGAAGATCTTCTCACTGTTCGTGGCCTTCAAAAGATATGCATTCTGTCCTACTTGGTCCTACATGTAATTCTTAATTTTCTATTTTTTCTTCAACGTCCTAATCCGGGAGAAAATTGACTCATTTATTTATTTATTAATTCATTCCGCCGGTATTTCCACGACCGGAAACCGCAACGGGAGTAATGTCCGAACCGGAAAAAATTGTTTATATTAAAATATTGCCTTAAACTGTTAAATTCGTTTTTTGTTCCTAACATTATTTTAAGTTTGTCATTAAGTTTTTTATTCTTCGTGATGGTACGCTTGGTCCTGATTAATTTTACCATTTTTTTTTGCTTGTACGCAATTTTTATTCGTTTTATTTTTTCATTCCTCGCCGCAACGTATCCTACAGTTGTTTCCTGACTTTCGGACTTTCTCCGTCATTATCATTATTATTATGAATATTATTATTATTATTATTACTATTAACGCTACTATTATCATCATTATTATTATAATTACGGACATCGTGATTTTTCTCGTTAATATTATTCTTATTTTCTTCAAATACCTTATCGGCAGTTCTATTGCATTTCCCGAATGCATCATCAATACTTTCCTCGAGACTAATATAAAAATTCTTCTGCATGTCCGAGAGCAACACTTCTGCTTTCTCTTCTAGATCGGATTTAATTTCCATAAACCTTCCCTCAGTGTGCTGAATATGCTGCTTTAAATCAGAGTCACACCGTTCCACTTTCTTCTCCATGTTTACTATAGTATTCTCAAAACTTCTGATTTTGTGTGTGATCTCCTTCATATTTTTCCTCAAGTCCGCATTATCTTTTTCCGTTCTCTCTTTCAGTTCCGCAGTATCTTTCTTCAATTCCGCACTGCCATTTTCTGTTTTCCTCATCAGACTCTCAAACATCCTTTCTAAACGAACTTGTCCTACTGCGGCGAATGAAGGTCCCGTATCTTCGAATCCTCTTCTGGTAGACCTATGCTCTACCGACCCAGGTTCCTCATCTTCCTGCCCCCACGGCAAACGTTTGATTACTGCGAACCTTAGATGATAGCGCGATAACACACGAAAGGAAAAAGAAATATAACGAGACGAGAAAAATATCGACCGTTAAATCGTTTTTGAAGAAATTAGTTATTACGTTTTCTCTTGTTTTTTTTTTTTTTTTTTAAATACGGTAATCCTCTGTGTAATTTAGTAAATAGATAAGATGCACCGCGAATTGCCGAAATACGAGTAGATAAGGTCGAAAAACGTAACTATATATATATATATATATATATATATATATATATATAAACACGCAACAATTAAATTATTAAACAATACTAATGACACTCGGATACAGATTTCCTTAAACGGTCGCGCGGTAATTTAGGAAAATAATGACACACAATCGACCGTTAATTTGTTTCGACTAGATCGATTATTGCGGAATATTAAAAGACGGTAATATGTAGAATGAATTGATAAATAGATACGCAGGAACCACAGAGAGTTAAAGGAATGCGAACAAACAGGATTGACGAAAACTTAATTAAGATGATTAAATTATCGCCACGAACTTAAATTATTGTTTCTAAAGGAACGTTCGGATTAGATTTATTTTACCTTTTATCATATTATTGTAATAATGATTTGTTTTTCTTTTTTTTTTTTTTTTTCTACGACTAAAATCGGGGCTACGAATCACAATAGGACTCACTTTATTGACTAGCCATTTAAATCGGTATTTTCATTTTACATCTACATACGTAATAAATTCCCTTACCTTATTAATAAACAAAAATAAATTGGCTAGGGTTTCTTTTATGTTTTAATATTTGATAAGCTTTTTCTTTTTCGCGGCGACACTTCGACGACATATTTCCGTCACTGCCGACAAGTTTCCCGCGACACCACTTTCTACGTCATTAAGCGACAAACGCGCACCCGGGTCACTTTATCGTGTCTGCTGTTCGGAGGCTAATTTATAATGAATTCGACTTTGACTGGGCCACCCCGTTCGGTCTAGCGAATTCGTTATAATGTATACTAATTGTTATGAAAAACTGATGGCTGCGAAAACGTTCATATAATTTATTTATATTAAAGGTGGTTTACATCCTTAAACAGGAAAAAAAAAAAAAAAACAAATCCCGAAACGCGTCAACTTTATTCTTTTATTTTCTTCGTGAAAATAATTCGTTTTCACTAGTTTTTAGCAAGTCCCTGAATTTGGATATTAAACATTAGCGAAGAAACATATCGCTCCACTCTCCAAAAAGTGTGACATTCGATCACCAATATCCGATTTATGGGGCTAATTTATTTTCTTTATCAGAAAAAAATTTCATTTTGTTCGATTAACAAATATTGATTAGAGATATCTGCAAAGAATTTATTTTTGAGGTCACATTATGGTGTGGTTTTCATCTACTAAAGCATCATGGCGGCTAAAAAAATACATATATCAGATATTTTTTTAGTGGTCTACAAATATGTGACGTTTCAAGAAACTCGAAGGGGGCAGTCCTAGAACTTCCCTAGAAATCGTAGGTTTCCTGTTCATTTCGTCGCAAAATATTTTCATGTACTCATTTAAATCCATTTAAAGTTTCTTCTTCTCCTCTCGTAATTGTTACGTCGACCAGCTGTATTGATAAATCCGCATTGCTGCAACTTCCTTTTGAAAGCCGCTTCATTCCGTCGGCGTGTTTGATTCGTGTTCTATTTTTTTCTTTTATTCTTTCTCCGTATTTTACCACGTTAAACCACTCTGATGGACGTATCAAATATTCCATTATCGAATTCTTTTCCTTAGCACGTTTAATATGTTGTTCGTTTCGTTGGCTCCTTCAAGAACCTAGCACATGTTAGCTGATCGAACCTTTTTCGCTAACACCGTGTAAACCTCTATACTCGTCTCTCTTTTCTCGACGTCCGCTTGAACAATGCTATCGAAACTGCAAATAAAATTTTCCGTTATATTTGTAGGTGTATTGTCAGCTGTTAATAATAAGCCCTTCTTTCTATCGAAGACACCTTTAGCTCGACTTGTTTTCATATCTGTTTTTTCTTTTCCGTCTCCCCAAGAAAAATTTTGTTTTTGCTAAACAGAGTGACTATTTTCATCTTGTTCTCCATTTTTCCCGCTCCGGTGAGGGTTAACTGTTTCCTTTATTTTTACTTTATTTTTCCTTTATTTTTCCTTTTTGAAAACCAATTATTTCATCTGTAGGCGATTTCTATGATTACCACTGCGAAGCTCTCTGCTTTATCTCTGTCATTTCACTGCGCATAGCATGATCTTTAATTTCAGGGGAAGTAATGAAGCATGAACAAAGACCGAGTACCATACTACCGCATGAGCTTTATAATCCAGTAATATGTTTAGGGTGATATACAAAGTATCAAAAATTACCCGGGTTTATACGATTTCATCAAGCTGTCATTAGTTTAACCGAAGATTTTTTAATTAGATGTCCTGTTAACGTTAGTCTTTTTTCTGTACTAGTAATAGAACTGTGTAGTGACTGCGGCTTGTGGAAGTATTCGTATTTTACCCATGCTCTATTAGGCTGTCCGCCGCGTTGTACATAAGAGGATAATATTTTTTTTTAAATTTTCTTTGTCTCCTCGTTTGTTATAGTTCTCTGTGTGTGCTAAAAAATTATCAAGTGAAGGACACAAAACAGTAAGTAGAATACTTGCGTTCTAAGAGAATAATCAATCAGGAGTGAGTATTTAATGATATGACCACACTTCCTTTTAAACAACTAATCAAGAGTCAATATTTAATCAAATGACCATACCTCTTTTACATCAAACCCTTCAGTATAGTTTAACACTGCACCGCCCTACAATCACATCCTTCTGCTTGCCCCATCTTCACTGTTACAAAAACTAATAACTAAATATCTCAATACTCACCACACCTCGAATTAATCACTTGCTTTCTCTGCAGACGAAGTATGTAGAAATACCCATTGTTCAGTAACAACACTTGTCTAAAATGGAGATTTAAAGGAAGCTTTAACCAACCGATTACAATTATGCTAACCCATACCGAGTTGTTTGGTGTATTTGTTCATCTCACATGAGTTCTATTATTTTGACAAACATAATCACACTCCCAGAAATTCTATAATACACATCTTCTCAACCAAACAATACCGCCTCATCTTAATAACTCGCCTAAGCTGCTACATCAATACTTGCTATGCAACCACTAGGATATAAGAACTGTAAATTTCTAGAGCTTATCACCAAACATCACAAACAGGAATTAAGATAAATGTAGTATCACAAAATGAAGCGCTTAATTTAAACCAAAAGCATACTTTTCATACAAATTCTACCATTTAGGGCTAAAATACCCACATTTTAGATATAAATAAAATTTTAGAGGAAAAAGACCAATTTATACAAAAATGTCTTCATTTTAGATGCAAAACAATAATTTTATGGTAAAATATCACACTTTTAGCTAAAATCACCCAATTTTTATTACAAGCACCCCCATTTTAGGTAGAAAACACCAAATTTTAATGAAAAATTACCTACCCTGGGAAAATTTGCTGTG
This sequence comes from Icerya purchasi, assembly GCA_039619475.1. NCBI lineage: Eukaryota > Metazoa > Arthropoda > Insecta > Hemiptera > Monophlebidae > Icerya > Icerya purchasi. The sequence goes on along the minus strand of CM077115.1, from coordinate 288,652,892 downwards.
AATAGACAATTTAATTAGAAATAACATCATCTCTATACAACCTATCTAAGTTTATACAAACTATTTTACACAAGATACAACAAATTAAAGAAACAAACACAATTGTTAAAACAAAAAATGTTATTACATAGTAAAATTAAAAATATACAATGTCTATATTACGCTTAATAATAATACACAGCTCCAAGTAATTATGTAATACACATATTCTTATCTAATATACGCGCTCCTAGTTGGGATAAAACGATATCAAATTTCTTATGAAATTCATTATACATAGAATTTCCAAAAGATTTTTTTTTTTTTTTTTTTTTTTTTTTTAACCCCCTTGGGTTTGCTAGCAAAGAGCATTAGCCCAGCAAAAAGGAATAGACACATGGAATAGAATAGAAATTATATTTTTATTCTGTCGGCAATGGAATCAAGGAACACCCCTAGGACAGGAACAACAGAGATAGTAGGTAGAGAAAGAACATAAGAGGCGTTGAAAGGAGCAGGAAGACCAATCTTTAAAAGATGAAAATAAAGTAACTCACGCTCGCGAGATAAACCGAAGCACTCGAAGAGCACGTGATTCGCATCGCAAACATACTGGGAACCTTCAGGATCCAATGGACAAAAAGGAGAATCAGCCAAAGAGAAGCGATTTAGTGAAGAAGGAAGGAGACTATGCGAGAAACGGAGGCGAGATAATTTAGTAATTATGGACCGATGCAAACTGGGAAACTCATAGAACCAAGGACGAGGGGGAGGAACAGGATTAATCAAGAGATAAAAGGAATTAGGATTAGTGAAAAGAGATACATAAACAGAATGCCAAAGTCTAAGATGGCAGGATTTAGTTGGAAGAAGAATATTGTGTGCTGGAACCCTACTAATAAAATTCCCATTGGAAACAGCAGCTTTAGCAAGGAGGTCGACGGCTACATTTCCATCAATGCCTGCATGTCCTGGAATCCAAAGAAAGTCAATCTGGGTACACGTCGATGAGGATAGATCATGAAGAAGAGAACGAATAGAAAGGATAATAGCATCAGTGGAAGGAGAAAGGGAAGGTGGAGATAGCGCTAAAAGAACACTTAAAGAATCAGAAACAATAAGGAATTTGGAAGAACTTGCAGAAGAGGAAATATAAATAATGGCTTGTAGAATGGCAACAGATTCTGCAGTAAAGACAGAACAAAAGGACGGAAGTCTAAAAGACCGAGAATGAAAGAACTGAGGGCACAAGAATGCCGCCCCAACTCCGATCGGGCTCTTCGATCCGTCAGTAAAAATTAAAGAGTGATCACGGAATAGAGAGTTTATTGTATTATTAAATTCCATACTGACGATATGAGAGGGAGAGGATTTAAGGAAGCATGGCATGAAGATGATATTTGGTGGCTTTAACAATTTGGAATAGACGTAAGAAAAAAATGGAAGCTTGTGATGAGGAATGACAAAAGGGGAAAATTTAGAAAGGCGAAACGATATATGAGATAGTATAGGAATTTTATTGGAGGAAAAACGCCAGTGACGAAGGATAAAAGAATAAGAGGTACTGATATTTGACGAGGAAGTGGAAAAACGTTTAATGAGAAAGCGATAACCCAAATAAGATCTTCGGATGAACAGAGGACAGATATTGGATTCAGATAGAATGGCTGGGATAGGAGATGACCTCAGAGCTCCGAGACAAAGCCGAAGGCAACTGTTTTGGAGACGATCTAATTTGTAGAGAACGGATTTGGAAGCGTTGCCATATAAGAAACTGCAATAATCCAATCTAGAGCGTATGAGAGATTTATACAACATTATTAACACAGAAGGATCGCCTCCCCATCTCGTAGGGGAGAGAGCTTTAAGAAGGTTAAAGACTTTAAGCGAGGAAGCATATAAATGGCTGATATGATCATGGAAAGACAGACGAGGGGATAAAGTGATACCCAGATAACGAAAAGAACTGACTATTGGAATGGAATGATTTTTTAGATTTATTTCAAATGAGCCCGGGTTGTAAGGTCGAAGGGTGAAGACTACAGCTGCTGATTTTGGGGCGGAAATGAAGAGATGAATGTTAGAAAGGGCCTCTTCTAGAGTACTTAAGGAGCTGTTTAGTTCCTCATTGGCAACTAGAAGATTACGGGAAGAAGAGTAAACAAGGATATCATCTGCAAAAAATAAAGTTTTGGATTTTAAGGAGAGAAAACCAATTTTGGAAACATATAAATTAAATAAAGTAGGGCTAAGGCAAGAACCTTGCGGAAGGCCCTGGAAGACCTTCCTTGAGGCGAAAAAGGAAGGAGCAGAAAGGAGGAGAGTTCTACTTTGAAAAGGATTTATAATTAGGAAGGATATGGATGCAGGGATATTTAAAGACATCATAACGTTTTTGAGCGTGGGAAGATGGACGCTTTCGTATGCACTGGCTACATCAATAAAAGCTGCAATTGTGAATTCTTTGGAAATAAATGATTTGTAAATGTCAGCAAGGAAAAGACTGATACAATCTGGAGGGCCTAAGCCAGGACGAAAACCAAACTGGTTGTCTGGAAGCAAGTTATTGTGTTCCAGCCACCAGACCAGCCGTTTGTTAAGCATGCTCTCAAAGAGTTTTCTCAGGCAAGAAGCTAAAGAAATGGGCCGAAAGGCAGAGGAATTATTCTTGGGAATTGGAATAACAACGAAGATGTTCCATGAATCAGGAATAGAACCAGATTGCAGGAAGGAATTTAAAATTATTAAAAGAATTTGGAGAGACTTTACAGATAGGTTTTTGAGGATGGAGTAAGAAATTTTATCATGGCCCGGACAGGAGTTGGAGGAGTTTTTCAAGGAAGAAAGAAGTTCAGAGAGGGAAAAGTTAGAGGAAAGGAAATGAGGTGATAATTGGTAAGGAGGAATTAAAGAATCCACTTCATCATAGTTAGGGACATAATCAGGAGCTATGGAGTCAAAGAAAGAAGAAAGAGTATCCTTAGGAAGACTGGAGCTAGACGGGCGTTCGGAAATAGAATTTCTAAAAGCTTTAGCCAACTTCCACACTTTGGAAATAGGAGTGAATCGAGAAAAGGAAGAGCAAAAGGATTTCCAAGCATTTTTCTTGGCGTTTTTGAGAATATATCTGGCTCTAGCGTTCGAACTCTTGTAAGTCAAGAAATTATTAAAAGTAGGTTGAGTGCGGAATGATTTAAAGTTAGACAAACTTTGATTGACAGCAGCTGTGCAGTCCCCATTCCACCACAGTGATGAAGCCCTTAATGAATGACTTTTCCGGGCTTGAGGATAGAGTGGGGAAGACAGTGTTAGAGCAGAGGAGATAGAATTAGTAAAGGATGAATATTGTGAAATAGCATCGTTTTCTACTTGTATTGCAGGAAGGTCTGAGTCCACAATAAACCGAAATCTATTCCAATCAGTTTTATGCAGGTTCCAATCAGCATAATGCAAAGGCGTAAATGAAGATGAAAGAGAAGGGAGATGGAAGTCATTAAGAACAATGAGGATCGGAACGTGGTCACTGCCGAAAGTACCATCTAGAGTTTTCCACGAGGATTTAAGAGCTGTGTCGGAGGAAACAAAAGATAGATCGATAGAACTAGAAGTAGACGATGATTTGAAGAAGGTGTGAGAACCATCATTTAGGAGAACTAAATTATAATTGAAAATTACTTCCTCTATAATTGTGCCATTCCTGTTATAACTGGAACAACCCCATAGAGGCGAGTGGGAGTTCCAGTCGCCGCCGACCATGAAAGGGCGAGGAATAGAATTCAAGAACAAGTCAAATGGGAAATCGCGTAAGTTATAGGACGGTGGGATGTAGGAGGAGACAAGATTAAAACTTTTACCGTGACACAATGGGATTGAGACGTGAACTAAATTCGGATTAAGAGGACTGGAAGAAAGGAAGGAAAAACTATCATGATGGATGAAATGTACATCTTTTCTTATAAGAATAGCAGCTCCGCCATAGCCGTCGTCCCGATTCGAACTGACTAAGGAGTATCCTCGAATTCGAATATTGGAAGATTGTTTGAGCCAAGTTTCTGACAGGAGAGCAACCTGAATGTTATATTGATCCAACAAACCTTCGAGAGAGCATTTATTGGCATTAAGACTTCTACAGTTCCATTGAAGAATATTTAGCCTGTTTGACATCATTTAAAGTACAGAAAAATAGTTGGAGGGGAAGGAACCATGTAAGTGTAGAAGAGGAAGGGAAATAATACCTTACAGCCTGCAGATTTGGAAGAGAGAGGAAAATCGGAGAAGGAATGAGTGTAGGCTCGGGTAGTCCACGCAAAGCCAGTTGAAAGTATTGAATAAAGACAAGGAAAGATACGGCAGAAGAAAGGATGCAAAAAAAGACAATGGAGAGACATCTGTTTTCCCAGATAACTTACGAATGAGGAATATGAAAACTTATTGCGATGCTCACTGAGGAAAAACCACTTCCTCTCTCGCTTGCTTACCAACTTAATTAGGTATGGAATGATGAGGAAAGGGCTGCGGGTCAAAGTGAAGAAATTAAGATTAAGCAAGAAATAATTAGAGATTAAATTCGCTTTAAAAAGGGTCATAACTGGAACGAAAAGGACTTTGAAAATGATTAAATTGAAACAGACTAACCGTCTTTCTTTACCGTAGCCCAGCGTATTTGAAAGAAGACCGAAGGAAAGATGAAAAAAGGAAAAAGTCAGATATTTGAGGATGAGAATCATGCATCTAATAATTAGTATTGATTTGCACGGTTTAAAACCGAAGAAAAAAGAAGTTTTATACAATTGTGCATTGCAATCAACCATACACCGTCCTCGACTACTGTCGAACCCAATCGAAGTTCGCAGAAAGAGGCAATGGTCATAAAAATAATGCAAAGCATATAGATCAGAACAGAAACATCTGTTAACCTTTCTCGCTTTTAACAGTATAGCTGAGAAAAGAAAATTGATCCAAACAAAAATTATGAACAATTCTCCACCGTTCTCATCACCCGCAGGTTTCAAGTTGCGAGACGAGACAATGGTGATAACAGGAATAGGAAACATATATTTTTGGAATAAGGCGTATGATGTCTGTATTCTCAGTAATGCAATCCGGGAGAAACATAAGATTACAGAAGGAAATGTGATAGGAATTAACGGCCTGAGCTCCGGAATCCTGGTTAGCCTAGATAAAGGAATATGGCAAGAGAACGACAGAGTAGAAATTTGGGAAAAAACATAAAATTCAATGACAAGAACCATAGCGAATTTTACACATATGCAAGAGAAGAAATTAGAATGGAATTTCACAATCATAAGGACCATTAACGGAAATACAGGAAGTTGACCAGTTACGTAGCCGTAGAATTCGGAGGACATTGAGCAAATAACAGTTGGAAAAGCTTGAGCGATGCCAAGCGAAATTCAGGACTTTGACGTAGGTTAGGAGGGGTATTTTGAAGGTTTAAGCTGAAGTCTAGCTTATCGACAGCTTCTTCTGCTGACATGGGAACGGAGGAGTTGGGATTAGGAAAAATTAGAGTAGTTGGTACCTGTTGTTGCAAGCAAGAGTTAGGTGAGTTGGGAAGAGAATAAGAAGGAACGTTATGAGACGATGCACTGTGCGTTGATTCGGGGAAGAAGAGGCCGTTACGATAATTACGATTGTTTGACGGAAGAGGAGGGAAATGCTGATTAGGAACGGGAAGAGATTTGGGAGATCGTGACCGATTGGGTCGGCGAGAAAACTTGGAAGGAGAAGAATGCAGGTTTTTTTGAGCTATATCGGAAAAAGAAAAAGCTGAGTTGGTAAGATTGGATTTTTTAATTATACTAGCTTCATTATAGGACACGTTTTCGTAAGCCATGATTTTACGAAGATGAAGCTGGTCTTGAAAAACAGGACACTGTCTATCGGTGGCTAAATGATTACCCTTGCAGTTGAGGCATTTAGAATCTGACGGCTGCGGAGCTGAACAAGAATCCAAGGAATGCAACTCATTACATTTAGGACAACGTGGTTTACTGCGACAAAACTTGTCGGTGTGGCCAAAACGAAAACAAGCTCGGCATTGGATAGGAGGTCTTACGCTGGGTTCCACTGCACAACGAAGATGAAAAAAATGAACATAACTGGGAAGGAAAGGTGATTTGAATTTAATTTCGATTAGGGGAATTGGACGAAATTTATCGCCATCTCTTTTCTTGAGTCGTCGAATTGAAGCTACCGGCACTTCCGCTGAAATATCTTCCAATAATTCTTCTTCGGTAATATCTACAGGTACATTACGAATAATGCCAAAAGAGAACAATAGATTATTAGGAATAAAGGCCTTAAAGTCATTTTTATTAAGGAAGTCAGAATCAAGAAGAAAATTATTTGCTGAGCTAATATTCCTAAAAAAGAGTCTAAGTCTGTTACTGCCCGCTCGGAGGATTTCTGTGATTGATTTAGTTCTATTAAAGAGAATTTTAGCAGCAGCAAAGGGATGTAAATTTCCTATATTAAGCTCAGAGAGCGATTGCAGTATAATGTGTATAGAACCATTATACTCTACAGGGAAAAGAATTACCTCATTTTTATTATTAATTTTTGTACTATTATCGATAATGACGTGGGAAGTTTTTATATTGAAATTTTTAATAGCTTCGATAGCATTATCATTAGAATTATTTTTACTAAGATTATTATTATTACTACTGCTACTATTATTATTACTGCCGGAAAGTTTTGATAAATCAGATTCTGATAGTCGCAGATCTTTGCTAGGGATCGACGCGACCGGTGAAAGGGGACCGGTTGGTTTACGCTTGGTTGAAGCGTCCATGTCCATTTGAAGGGTTAAATTCGTTTTTGCCGGTTTAGTATCTTTGGCGGAGGCCGCAGGGCGGCCCCCACTAGACGTACTCATCAATTAATCCAAAAAAAAAGGGGAGGAGAAAAAAGGAAATAAATAAATGATAGTAAAAGAAAGACAAATTAAAAAATAATAAAATAGAATAAAATAAATAAATAAAAATAAATACTGTTCGAAATAATACGTATTACTCTTCGAAATAAAATCAAATCTATGTATGAATAGAGAAGATTTAGCGTATTATAAATAAACAAAAGAAACGATCTCACCGATATGCCGTTAACAATGCGAGCTGATAAGCCGGACAAGAACGCGAGCAAACAAGAGATAACGCACGACGTTTTAAATATTGTATTGTTCCAAAAGATAATGTGTCTATATTATTACTACATATTATTCTTTTATCATCATTACCACTTAATGCTATTTTATTCTGCTCCAGGTTATACAGTATATGCTTGTGACTCTGAATATTATAATATGTCTTATTATTATGGCTTAATTTATCACACACACCAATTGTAATAACCTATGAAATAACACACAAAATAAAATCAAAATTGAAATGTGTAACAGTCGTATTGCTCGAATTCGAGCGTCGTGACTACCTATTCGTTCATTCTAGTTGTACAGAATAGGTAGCGCTCATAGCAATTATATATGCAACGCAGATGTACACACGCAAGAAGACTACATTCGGAACTGATAGTAGCCGCTTGTTATCGCGCCACTAGTGCAGTCCCGTGTGTGTCTGCTGTGTACTGACCTAGCGCGCATATGATGTTGAACGTGGTGGTTTGCCATTGCCTGCCACGTGATTATTAGCGATTATTTATTTAATTCTTGTAATAAGTTTGTCGTCGCTCGGGATCGAACCCGTGACCGCCATATCGGAAGTCAAGCGCTCTAGCAACTAGGCTATCGCGACGACAAAAATTGAAATATAAACAGAAAAATGATATTAACAACAAGAAAGGATGGATAACATTTACTTTTATAAATAACAATATATATATATATACAAATTAAGTAATGTTTTTAAAAAACAAGGATTAAAAGTAGCTTTTAAAACCAATAATAAACTAAAAAATAAAATAATTACTATAAATAAAGGAAATAATAATATATATGAAAATAGTGGCATATATAAAATAAATTGCGATGACTGTGAAGAAACATACATCGGCCAAACAGGTAGAAAAATTAAATGTAGATATGATGAACACATAAAATCATTTAAAAATAATGAAACAGAAAAATCCACTTATGCCGAGCATTTGATAAAGAATAAACATAGACCAAATTCTATAGAAAAAAACAGTCACAGTCTTAGCTAAATATAATAAAGGTAATGATCATAGCTGAAAATTACTATATAAATAAACACAAAAGTAATATTCTAAACGATCAAATCCCAAATAACAATAACCCCCTATTTAATATAAAATTTTAAAAAATATGTTATATATTTTTATATTTATATTATTACTTAAATTTGATCATTAAATTTCTTAAATATTATATATTATAGTCTATGTACTTTACACTCTTTTAATAGTTATGACCATTGACTCTATATTTGTTATTTTAAACCTATATATAAACCAATCTTGTTGACCTCAGTGTGATTTAGAATTTGTATCTGTTCACATATTGGTTTAGCTGATGATGGGTTATGCCTGAAAAAGTTACTAAGTAAGAAAATTTATCTTATTCGTTTGTTATAATTGTTTATTATATCTGTTATTATTAACTTATTATATTTATATGTTTAACAAACAGTATGAAAAAAGATTCTTCATTATTAAATTTAATTATTGAAGGATTTAAATGTACCGCAGCCAATAATGATTGCTCACTAAATATTGTTTGATCCTTAAAATTACTTTTTCCGACCAGTTTAGTGAATTTTACTTCATTTATAATAAGCTGCATATTAATTCGATGTCTGACATTTTCCATCATTTTACTGAAAACACTATTATTCATAAGTTTCCAACAGTTATTCTCAAGTGCATTGGTGGCCTCCACTAAAGAGTGTTTAAATCAATGTAAGGCTTCAACCATGCCGACTAATTGAAACAAATGACTCAATGCACACGTTGTAATTTTAGTCCTAATGCAATTGCTTGTTTAAGATTTCTATAGTGAATAATGAAATTGTACTTATTTTCTAATGTATTAACTAATTTCATACATTTCCTAATTGACTTAGCCTCGCGGCATAAAGGTAAATCATTGTGTCCTAATTATAAATTTGATGGGTACTCTAAATCTACCTCGAGCACATAGCCCACTGATCCATCATCAGGCACTTCCATAATATTTAATTCCACTATTTCGTTTAAGCAATCTGAAATCATTCATAGTAATAGGCTCACTCATGGCCCAACCATAGAGGATATTTACATCCAAATATGCTATGAAAGCGTTATCTACACTGGGCACTATTAATAATTAAGTAAGCTGGTCTCACATCCAGTTTGCTCTATACCTGATTTATTTTCGTATTACTCCTTTAGAATTCATTTCGAAAAGGCGTAATAATTATGTTGCTGTATTTCTGAATAATTTTCGAATTCAAATTACTATTTTTTGGCCAAAAATCTGAACAGTGGCCATTTTATAATAGTATTTTGAAAGATTTTAATGCATACTGTTTTAGCGTTCTATGAGTGGAAGGGGTATAGTAAAGTAAAGTGAGTTCCATACCCTTGACAGGGCGTCGGGATTGTGAAGTTAAGGTTCACAATGTACTAAGCCCAACGGCACTAATGAGAGTAGGGGGGCCAGTTCCTTTCTCTCGGCCGCCTTTACTTTCCCAGATTTCTCTGGTACCCAATTATTTCAGGCTGGGTAAGCTTGGGAGCGATTTGGATCCGGGACGAGACAAGTCTCGAACCCGTGACCTCCGACTTGATAGCCAAGCACCTTAACCACTAGGCTACCACGCTGCCGGAAGGGGTATACTTATCACAATAAAAATATTGAAAAAGTAAAACTCTCGTGTTATTTGATTTCGTATTATTTTTTTTGTTTCTCGAAGCTCGGATAATGAGAATTACATATTTCTTACTGAAGTTAATTAAATTTTAGGTTATTGTTTTTAATTTAATAATATAATATATATATATATATATACACACATATAATATATATTTATTTTAAACTAGTCAAAATAAATATAACCGACTGAGAGGAACAAAATAATAAATTTTAATTACTGAATATCAAAATACAGATGTTGTTTCAATGGTAAATAGTAATAATTGTCAAACCAATACGGCAAGTGATTATTTAATACGTTTATTCGGTCTATTTGAATATGCTTACAAGAACTATAAAGAAGAATTCAAATAATCAAAAATGTTCCGGACAATATTAAACAACTGTAATAAAACGTTTTAACTAGTAATGTAGGAATTCGGTAACATTTTTAATTGTCTACATATAATAGCGGTATTTTAACTTAAAGTTTACCGATTAAAACGTACAAATAAATTTATGCTACGCGTTAATGGTTAAAATTAGTTATGGTCTGTTAAAAGTTTCGCGAAAATGGCTACTAACATTTTATGCAACTGTCTAATCAACCATTATTCTCGACACAATGAATTCAAAAGCTACTCCGGCTAATGGGAACTGAACGCATGACTAGACAAATAGTAAAGAGATCAGGGTTTCTGTTTCGATGGTACCAGTATTAAAAACTCGTGCTCGTAATTCATTAAACAATTAATCAAACTCTTTGGTATGCGGGACGGTGTGGTCGTTTGATGATTTCAAAGTGATTATTATCTAACTAACCGCTTTCGTATAAATCGACTCCTATTATTTAACTTCTGCTATTATATAAAGGCGCGTTAAACATTACACGAAATTGGTAAGAAAGATTAAATTGAATGAGGGCATCTCGTATTCGCAACTGCTAACGAATTTATACACAGATATTTTTCAGATTTATCTTCTCAATACTTTTCGATACGCAACCAAAGCTCGGATAATTGGAAAAACAAATAAAAATGCATAGGCGCGCTTTTAAATTATAGTGTTGTTTGCCGCGAAACGATTAATAAATAAAAACCATATTGGAGGAAATTAAATTGGACAAAAAGTTACTACAAATTCAGTTTTTAATGTGAGATAATATTGAAAAAACAACAATAATACAGGGGAGAAAACTGAAGGTAAAAAAGGGACAAATATAGTGAAAAAATAAGCAACGAAGATCGTTCTAGATAATGACGAGATCAGGCAAACGAAATAATCAGTATAGTTTGAGCTCGACGTTAGAAAAGTAAGAAGATTTTTAATTTATGTTAAGGGATGTCTCGACAATCCGCGAGATTACTTCTGCAAACATAGACCTTTCGATAATTACGCATATTATTCGCAAATAAAGAGAAGCGAGAACCTAAATTTTGCAATTGCAATTTGAGTTCCCTAATCTGCAGTCTCCTCATTAAATCCAGAAGGAAATCTAAGCCTAATCTTTGTAACGAATAGTATCTTAAAGCCTACCCCATAATCTAAAATTGACTCCTGAGCTGTAATAGTTATTGTATATTATTCGCGAGTATAATAAAACGACAAACAAAAACAACAACAAATAATTACGCGCTCTGCGCAAGTAATGTGAACAGTTTTCACTTCTTTCGTATAAGCGATATTATTTTTACAAATTTTTCAGAGGAACAAAAAGAAAACTCAACAATGTCTCTTTTTATACTGAATTCCTTCAACCTATTTGCCGATCATTCTTTTTGAACCCGTTTTACACCGGTTAAAAAGATACATACCGCTTTCTGTTCGATACGGATTTCGGGTTTCGCTTTTGTTTGTCAGCTCCGACTGTCCCAGTACCATTCGTCCACATAGTTCTTCCCAAACAAAAAACTTATCACCATCTCCATGTTACATGTCATACTTTCCATGTTCCCGACATATTCACACAGTAAAACACATAGCGGGACAACTTCCAATCTTTTACTTTACACTCGACGACTTCTTTTTGAATTTCCATTGCCGAACTATTCATTAATTTTACCTATACACTTCACTAGTTTCAGACATATACACCTATATATATGTATATATTATTATTATTATTTCGAATTAGCCACTGGTGGACTACGTTGTCAACTGGTTCTGCCATTCTTCTTCCTCTCTTTCCATACTGCTTTCATTCTTTCACTGTGTCTTTTTTTTCTTTCTTCGGTCCACAAAACGCCAGTTCTTCCTTTACGTTTCTCCGCGAAACTTTTGCAGTCAAATAATTTCTTCTTTAACGTTGATCGCTGTTCTATATCTTCTGGCGTGATTTTCAGTTCATCCAGGTCTTTTTTGGTCTTTGTATACCACGTACCGTTTATTTTTAGCTTTCGCATGTAACTGAACAACCTTCCAGTGAACCTGCTCCGCGCCATCCTTTGCATATGCTCGTAGAATCGAATTCTTCTTTTCCGGATTTCGGTAGTGATGCTTTCCACATGTTGGTATATTTCCTGGTTGCTTCTTTTTATATATTTTCCACCTTGTTTCTCTGGTCCCAGTATTCTTCTTACGATCTTTCTTTCTGCGATTTCAAGTTGCTCATTTAATCCTTTTCTGTTCATTATTAGGCCTTCCGCTGCATATAATGCTTCTGGTCTAATCACAGTTTTATAGTGCCTCAGTTTGGCATTTCTTGATAGATATTTCTTATTGTATATTTCTTTTGTTAAATAAAAAGCCGCGTTCATTCTATCGAACCTATATTTAATTGCTTCTTTTTCAGACCCACTCTGCTCGATTAATTCTCCCAGGTACTTGAATTTATTGACTCTATTCACATCAGTTTTTATTCTATTAGGAGCGGTTGTAATATTTGTCATAAATTTGGTTTTTTCAACGGAAATTTGCAGCCTTGCTCTATCCGCTTGCTCCTTTAGTAGTTCTATCTGCCGCTTTGCTGTCTCCATAGATTCCGCTATTATTGCCAGATCGTCTGCAAAAGTTAAGCAATCTCTATTAATAAATTATCCTTCTTGTATCCTAGTTTAATTTTCCCAGTGATATTTTCTTCATTCATAGCTTTTCTCCATTCTCTTATAACTTTTTTAAGTATGCAGTTAAAGAGTAAAGGGTGACAGACCATCCCCCTATCTAACTCCTGTTTTTATTTCAAACTGTCTAGATATTTCGCCCCCTAAATTTCACTTTAACATATGTGTTTGTTAACGTTTTTATTATTAAGCTTGTGTTTTTTTTGTCCGGGCCAAATTCTTTAAGGACATTAAACAACACTGTTCTATCTACGGAATCGTAGGCTTTCTTAAAAGCGACGAACGTTATTACATATTTTTTAGATCTTTTCTTCAGATACAGCATTATTGACTTGAGGTTGAAAACTTGTTCCACACATGATCTATGTTTCCTGAAACCACATTGATATTCGTCAATTTGTGGATCCAGCTGTTCTTCTGCTCTAGTTTGAATTGCCTTAGAGAGTATTTTATAGGTAACTGGTAACAGCGAGATAACTCTGTAATTGTTCACATCTGTCTGTTTTCCATATATATATATATAAACAAACATAAAGAAAATAAAGGCCGACTCTAACTTTCTGCTATATTTACGTATACAAAACCACTCCAGAATCTTTTTACTTCTTCTTTCGATTATTTCTCGAATTTCTGAAATCTTTTGTAATTTTTTTACGCGGGTTGTTCCGGCAAAAATATTAACTTAGCCGAGATGTGCAGACTGGCAAGGGGGTTCGCTGAGTTTCAACTTTCAGCTTAGCCGACATTTACCCGCGATTTTCCCATTAAAATATTTATAACTTATCGGAAAATTCCCAGTCTCGAATTTTTCGATTTTAGAGCAACAGTCTTGTGCCGTGCGAAATTTATTTCTGCCGTTAAATTACTTTCTTTGCCTTGACGGTATTAGTTTCTTTCTGACGTTTTCCGAAAAACCATTCGGAATACCAAATGAAATCGTTTGCCGTCGACACTCGGATTAAATTCGTCGCTAAAAAGCAAATAACCGGCGAAAAAATACTTTAATACGCACCGCTCTACTGCGGACGTATGTAAAAAACTAACGCACGAAAATGTAATAAAATTGAAGAAAACGTTTCCACGACGAGAAAGGTTGTTAATCGGACTGGAACGGACGGTAAAAAAAAAAAAAAAAAAAAAAAAAACTATTTATACGAATTTTCTCGCGTGTGCGACAACTTTCTGGAATTGCCTGGACAAGCCCTCGACCCCTGAGACGATTCTTTTCCTATATTACTGGAATGTATATTCTTTCCTTTTTTTTTCATTCCGATTTTAGTTGCCACTCCCGTTCCCGATATTATTTTTCTGTTATCGTTCGTATAAACGAACAGAAAAAAAGAAAAAAGAAGGGGAAAAATAGGCTACCGGAAGATACAGTTTAGGTAGTGAACGAACTAAGAGGCGAGCCATGGAATTGGCTTGTGAAGCGACAGAATTTAAGTACGGACCGGAGGTTTGAGGGCGTTAGCGAAATCGAAATAGAGTTGGATAGGGTTATGCGAACGTCAGCAAATTATTTTCCGAACACGCGTATGTGATAAAAGTTCAAATTTCGTATCGTGCTTTTTCTCAGTTAATTGTAACAAATCAAATTGGCCCGCAATAGCACGTACTCCTTTACTGCATAAAAATGTGATATAAAAACAGGTAATGTAAATTATATCATAAACACGATAATGATACAATATAAATATGAAGTAAAGGTACTGTTGTTATACCCGTAGTTATTCATATAAATAAGGAAATTTATTTTGCAAAAGCGTTAACAGCCTTTGCACGGCAAGTCAGTTAGACAGAAATTCGATCGGAGATTGATAAAATGGAAAACATTTAAAAGATTTTACGATCTCCTTCGTCATTGTGGCTGTTGATCTTCTTTAGCGATCTTAAAGCGTCGATACTGTATTTCTTCAATCATTTGATGTGGTCGCTCCGTGAGAGTCTCGTATCGAATATAGTAGGTAACGTACGGAATTTTCAAATAAGAGCTGATGATCGCTTAAGTACAGTTTCGGAAGACGCTAGTTCGTTTGTATGTTCGATGGAAGTCGACACCTTTAGTTTTTTCAATGCCACGATCTGGAAGCTCATGTGCATATGGAGTTGATTGCTTTTTGCATATTAGTCTTTCAACTTGACTCGGAGAAGAGGATTCGAAGGATATTACTAAGTCATCGGCGAACAAGGCGAAATGAATCGATGGCTCGATTGTGTTTTGAATGTCGTTAATAGCGAGAAGAAATAACGTTACACTTAGACCGCATCTTTTTGGAGGACGCCGTTATCTAGATTCATCTGTTGGTTAAAAAATTCTGAATGAACCGGCCTAGACGGCCGCGCATGTCAGCTTTATGTACATTATAAAGGGCAGGTGTCTCCACCGTATACCTTTTGCAGGTCAAAATAATAGTACAGAGGCGAGTTCGGTTCGCAAATGCCTTTCGAATATGAAGCTGCAGATGGAGAATCGCTTGAGTGGAGGAACTCCATTAAATCCATATTGTTGATTCAGGAAGCAGTTTGTTGATTCTAGTTCTCAAATGAGGCGTTTCTGAACTAATTTTTTCAACAATTTGCTAAGGACGCCTGTTAAGGCAATTGGTTCGTAACTGTAGTGCAGATCGTAATTCTCGAATGGTGAAAATCTAGAAGCCAGATAGCTATTATCATTATCTGGATATCTGAGTTGATTGATATTAAATCTGTTTTTCATAGTCGTGAACCAGTGCCAGGACTCCGCCTGCAGCTATTAGATGTTTGGTATTGCCGTGTCGAAGAGGAGTGTAGTTCCGAAGCGAAAAATATTGATTTTCATTTAAGATGAGATTCTTGTATACAGATGACTATCAACGGCTGGTATTAATCTGTGAGAATTTTCAGTTCAGGAAGATACGAATACACGCCGTTAATAATCCACTGTATTATTTTATTGTTCCTCATTGGTTTGAGTGGCGACAATATTTCTTTATAGTTCTTTCGATAATCGAGACTGTCGGTTTTTGACGCTTTGGTTTTTTAAGAATGGTTTGAGGATGCTTAACAAGCTGATTACGGCTCCAAAGTCATAATTTATGTTCCCTTGTCGTTGTTTCGGAGGACTACAGCTGATACAATTTCGTAAAATTGATCGAATGAAATATCACAAAGATTCGGTTTTGAGTCAAACAGAACTTTGGCTTCTTTGGTAGTTTGACCGACGATGGACGCCTTTTCTTCCACCTTGGTTTTCGTAGCCGACTTACTACAGTCCTCGATATGAGAACGCTAATGATGAAGAAGATAAGGAGCTAGCAGCCGATTTTTTTATGAACGGGGGTTTCATTGTTTCAGATAGATCAATCATCTCGGTGTCTCTGGATTTACTTTCCTTTTTGCTCCCGCTATCTTCATGCCTAGTAATCACACCGTTGTCATCGTCGTCGTCGTCGTTGGCAGCCTAGTCTTCTTGATCCTCTTCCTTCCTTTCATTAAAAGGGTTATTTTAAGCTGGATTCGGGATTTTGTCGGGGTATTGTTCTGCTAAATTACCTCTTTTTTTACATTGATATCACCATAGACCTTCTTCGAAAATGAAGATTCTATATGGTGTGTCTTCTTACTTAATTACAATACTTTCGAGAATTTGGGAGACTTCTTCTGGGGACACATGGAATTGATTTTTATCGGCCAGGATGTGAGCGAGTTGAGGATTTTTAAAATCGGCTGTGAGAGTTTTGATTGGAGATTTTGGATTAATATTCCGCTTTTTCAATTCATCTTCGATCACTGTGACTGGAATGCTGGGACATACGTTAGAGATTATTATTCTTTTGGCAGGATTGATGAGACTACGGATTTCGAGCGGATTATTTTAAATCGATATTGTAGAATGTTAAATTATTAGATTATCAAAAATTAGTTTCGATAAGAAGTGAATACAGAATCTGTGTAGCTTCCGGTAAGTAGCACATATATCTCTTGGGTTTACGGTATCTGCTATTGCTTCCACGTAATCATCTCTGGTTAGTGTCGAGAAATAGAATAACGAAAGCATTTAGTTTGTTCATCGGACGTTCTTTGTTGGCAGCACTCGAGTAGGTATTTGGCAAAGAAGTAAAGTTGATAGCATTACTATTAGCATGGTCCCTTTTTTCGGTTGATTTGGTTGAAATGGGGTTCGTTTGCGGAGATTAAAGCTTTGGAAAGTTGACGAAGTTTTTTGGATGCTTTTCACACTTGGTTTCATCGTCGGGCTAGATTTAGTTTCGTTTTCAATATTTATTTTTCAAGACATGACGTGACATGCGTCGATCGAGCTAAGATCAAGCCGCGATAAGCGACATGTGCACTACCGCTAGCTTTTATCTGATAAGTGACACACTTGGTCGAATTAACGAGACAAGCGTAATAGATATAAACGAATGATAAGAAATACAATAGTTAATAATAATAATTGAAAAATTATACTATTACCGTTCTGCTGAATTACTAATAAAAAGAGACCGAACATTAATCACATTCGAATAAAAACTGGTAAATATAAATTAAATAAAATGTTTTTTTACAAAAAATAAATACCGATACTTGAAGATTTATTATAAAAATTTATAAATGCACTAAAAAGTAAAAAATAATTACTACCGATTAGAAAATATACATACATATATCACGGTGATTTGAATTGATATCGTAATTATTTTACAACATTGATACTTATTAGAATTGGCATCAAATTTATATTACAATATCTAGGAACAATTTATTAAACATTTAATGCAGTTTTTAATTATTATTTTAATATGTAATATGAATTCTACTCTTAATAATTATTAATGGTGTATAAGAATTACGATATCACCTTTAAGGGTATATCACTCTGATATATATTTTTCATCGGGAGTAATTACATTTTACTTTCTAGTGCATTTTTAAATTTTTATAATAAATCTCCAAGTATCGGTATTTATTTTTTGTAAAAAAACATTTTATTTTACAATTTTTAGCGTTATACTTGAATTTTCTTCTTGTTAAAAATCAATGTTTTTTCACATTATTCTCCATACTTTATACTTTAAAAAAATCGATTTATTTATTTTGAACCGCATTTCCATGGTAAAAACATCAAAAGCTACATTTCCATGGTAATTTGGAAAATGGATAGTATTTGTTTTTATAATTCAGCAGAACGGTAATGGTAAGATTTTTTGGTTATCATTACCATATATATTATATTTCTTATTATAACGCTTTGTTGTTTCCTTAATTCGACCAAGTGCGTTGCATAGCAGATAAAACCAAAGCCAACGATTTGCAACTATCAGTTACGCAAAAACTTATATTAAAAATAATTCGTTATTATTGTATCTATAAATTTCTTTAGAATATTTGTGTACCTAATTTTTAGTAACCAGTAATGTTCTATAAATAATTATATTTCACTAGAATATTTCAGAAATAAAAATTACAGAGAAATTATAAAGGAATTGTGCAACAGTAGTTTAAATATTTGCCATGGTAATTGTTATTTACAACTATGAATTTTCGACAACTGCTCCGTTTTACTGCATTTCTTGTTTCGTTCTTTGGTATTTTTTTCTTTTTGGCTTTATTTCCGTTTAATTGCTATTTCAATTCCAAGAAATAAATTATGATCGACCAATGCGGAGGCTACGTTAATTACCAATCATTTATATCTGTATGTTGGGAGAGGATTGATCAGGCACTTGTGGACTTCATGGCAACATGGAAATATTCTAGGAAGTGGTCTATATTTTGAGTATTCAGTGCGAGTGAGGTGTTTTCACTAATTTTATATTTTTGTGGTAGTACTTTCAAGGCTACATATTTAAAAATAGTATGGTGAATGTCATCTATTTCATTTAGTCTGCAATATTGACAATGAGGCGATGGTTTAATATTGACTCGATGTAGGTATTCTTCAAAGTTCCCATGGCCAGAGAGTACCTCTGCATTGAAGAAGGTGATTTCAAAGTTTGGTAAATCAATTTTTTGATGAATATTTGGGAAGAAGATGTAGGTTTTTCTGCCTGTCTTCCCCCATCGCAACTACCACATGTCAACTAGAATATTTTTTAAGTAGGATTTTAGTTTATTAACTGGTGATTTAGTGCCAAGTACAAATTTTAGTGATTTGACTTGGCTTAGGTTTAGTGTGATTCTATATTCACTTAGGACTTCCCTTCCAATGAGAAATAAATCAAGAGGCAGGATGTTAGCTATGACACATGCTGCTGATAAGACGTTTTGCATAAATTCTGATGTCTCACAATTAACGGTCTTGTTTGCTTTTCGGATCGTTCGCAGTATTTAAAATGGGTAAACTTGTATACAAATAACATATCGTTTTGCAGGGAAAAATTTCTGTTTTATACGAAATTAAAATCCAATCAAGCAACACACCGATTCGGGAGCTGGAAAAAATCATAGACATCTCCAAAGATACTTTCTCCCGTTTAAAAATAAATAAACTGAACTTGCGCGAAGAAGTTATAACATTGGATAAAATTAAACACCAAAAGTTTTTAATGGAGGGTGGTATCTATATCAGTAAGCCAATGTTGAAATTAAAAGATGAACAATTTTTGCGAAGAAAATAGTTTACGAAGGTTTCGCAGCTACAGATGGATGTTTACTAGATGGAAAGGGAGGCACTGTAGCAAATTGAATAAAACTCATTAAAAAAATAACAGCGCTGATTTGATAGAAAGCTGAACAGTGAAATTCAAGCTGAATTCCAAAAATTTACGATGCAAACGATGCTGTATTTATAATTTTTAGTTCGAGAAAAGCTATGTGTCGTGTCTGTGTATTATATTACCGCAAATGCAATCGGAAGTGGCAAACAAAAACTTTTAGTTACTAATAAACCTCAAAGCTACGTTGCTTTAACCCCCCCCCTCCCACCACCCCATAAATATTTTACAAACAAATTAAAAGATTGGGATACCGAATTACAAGAAGATTGCAAAAAAGATTGTTCTCTTACTTACAATGCAACTTCGCATCCCATTAACGTTAGACGAAAGAATTTCAAGTTGAATTCGTACCTCCAAAACTACTTCATCGAGTCAGTGGGTAGCATAAAAAATATTGTACTATACTACACAGTAAACATGAACCTAGTGCAAGCAATAGTGATTAGCTATGGTTCCGTGATTCGAACCAAATTCTATTACGAACCGTTGGCTTGCAAACTGAATTAACAGCGTTCGCGACACGTTGAATTGAGAAAAACTAACTTGTGAATAAAATAAAATATAATAAATATCGCTAAATATTTGTTCGAGAGGTTGTTGAAACGGATTTTTCCCCTCTTTTACAATAAGGGTTTTTTGCGCGCAAAAACTTTGTGACACAATGTAGCATGAAAAATAAAGCAACTAAAGACTAAAGGCGGCTTCGATAAATTATTTAGCAAGTATCATCACGTCTCTGTGTTCTATGTAAATATTGATGGATTATCTAAAAATGTCTTTTATTTCGGGTCGAAAGGAAAGCCCGTAGAATTTGAAGCAGACGGAGAACAAAGAAGATAGGAGGACAAAGGATAAAGAAGAAAAGAAAGCCGACGTAAAAGTCATCGAGAAAAGAAGAGAAGATGAATTCAAAAGAGAAGAAAGAAAGAAATATGCAGCAAGTGAAAAAATAACGTGGAAAATAAACGAACTGAATCGGTGTTAGGAGCGAGAAAAAACTGAAAACAATTTTCCGGGAAAAGAACCACACATGAGAAACAACTTCACACCTCCCGCTCTTTTGTACTTTTTTCCTTTTTCTCCATTTGTTTCCGGAAATGAAATAAGCTCGAGAGGCCGCATCGAGTGGTAAGTTAAAGAGCGCCATCGATACCGACCTCACTACCTGAACCAGTGGAACGTTTTCAAATCAGTTCGCGGATTTTTTCGATTTATTTCAATTTTTCTTTGGAAAACTTGTAACGATTACAACGGATTACACAATTTTTCATCTCAAAAATCGCTAAATGACCCTACGATTCTTCATACGGATTTTTTTTTTCTTATTGCGCTGCCATTATTTACGGCTAATTTGATCACAGTTTTTACATTTCATTTATTTCTGTACCGTAATATAGAGAAAATAAAAAGCCAGTGTCGCCAGTAGAATAATGGAGGCTTTTGAAAACGACAGCGCTCGTTGGTGGCGAATAAAATATGGCCAGTTTCGCAGATGAAGTTTGTATTGTCCGGATCAAAATAACGAAACGACAAGGAAATTAAAAAGAAACGAAAAAAAAGACTCTGGGAGCGAACTATAATGAAGACGGTAGATCGAATGAATGATAGAGCTGTAAAAATATAGAAAGTCACAACGTGAAAGCTTAGACAAACTTGGTGAATAGATAAATAAAAGAATCGATGATTTGGAAATTAAAAACCGGATAGATTTATCGAGATAATATACCGTGTCTTAACTTCCGTAAAGGTTAATGTTAAAGGCGAGAACTTTGAGAAATAGTCAATGTTATACCTTCGACAGCGGCACGATGAGGAATTTGCTAGAAATCAATTCGAATCGAGCGGAAGCAGATAATGTAGAAGGCACCTTTGAAATCGAAAGCTAATCGAACTTTCTCTTTACATTAGCAGTAAGAATTTATTAAAAATAACTTAAGTTTTGCGAGCTGAAAGTGGAGCAAAATTTAAGACGGTTATGTTGACAGCATCGACTAGTCCGAAAGGAGGTTACTGGAATTATCGGTAAAAATACAGTATGAAAAAGTAATAACGAAAACAAAATATTACAAACCAAAAGATAAAATAGTAAATCAGTTATATGTAAATTGTAAAATCTAAAAGCTACAAAATAAATATCGAAATCGAACTAACTGGAAAATATTTAATTAATTAAAATGAAAAAAGGTGATTGAACTAAATTAAAACTAAATTCGTGAACTAGTAAGGAAACACGAGAGATGTTGACGACGAAATGGAGAAATAAAATTAATCGATCATCAGCTTCACGTTCAGCTTCGTTTGTCTTACTAATTTACATCTAGATTATATTCGAATTCGTCGTTTTTGGTAATTTATATCCGGATTAAGTTCAGTCTCGAATATCCTACTAATTTACATATACGGAGAACATTACTGATTTATTTCTTTTATCTTTTTTTCCCCCTTGTGGTTATGAACAACATCGGTATTTGAACTGGTTACTTAAAGTCTACAAGTACGAAAATGGTTTATAGAAAAACACCGGAAATAGTTCAAAACGAGAAGCTTCAGCAAAGGAAATCAACATGTTCACGATGAATAAAGTGAATGCTTTTGTCTATCGATAAATATTATCGTTGCACACTTTTTAATGAACTTACTTATCTTCGTGGCTTTTGCACACCGTCTACTTTGCTCTTTTTACACGTTTGGAAAATTTATACAACACCTATTCAATTCAGACCTTTCCTCGGGAAAGATTAATATACCGAAACATCATTCAAAGTATTTTTCGAACAAAAGAGAGGTAGTAAATTCAACTCAGATCAAAATGACAATTTTCCAACAGAAGGAAATTGATGAAAATGAAACCTTAAAAATCGCTTCATTATGTATTATAAGAATAAGTATGAAAAAATTTAACTACAAAGTTCCAATAAAACATACAAACGTTACTTTTTTAGCGACCTCAAGAAAAGAGGAGGGATTATATGCTTTGTTAGTTTGGCGCATAATTTTTGAATATTTAAGCCGATTTTAACGATTCCTTTTGCATTCAAAAGTGAACTCTAGCTATGACGGTGTTATACGAGTACACATCGTTACACGCAAATACTAGGTTGTCACCAAAATAAATGTTAATTATATAACATAAAATATTATCAACGTTATTTACGATGGAAACATGGATTAGAAGGAAAATTTTAATATGGACAGACAAAAATCTCGGATTACCATCAATCTTAACCACGGATAAATACAGATCCGAATACAGAATCCCGATTATAGTGCTACTAGCTGATCACCGGCGAAAATATGTATTACTGCATATAACTTTTGACCATGTTGGACGATTAATTTTCATCTACGAGGACCTATAAGATTTGGTGAACAAAGTAGTTGAAAAATTTACGAAAAATCCTGGATTACGTTTATATTAAAATTTTAAAATTACTTGAAATTATTTCTAAAATACCCTATTATGTATTATATATTCTTGACGGGTTTTTAAGTTTTTTGCCGCTCAGGGTAATCGGTCATTTTGAAGATATAGATCGTCGTTAAAGATAATTTTAATTGTAATTAATGTTCCAGATTTCGAAATTAATAAGTTAAGCCGCTCGTGAGTTATTGATTTCTATTTGATTTTTTTTTTTCGTTTCCGAACCATCTTATTAGGATTCCGTACGTTATATGTGTACGGAAAATCTTAAAAAATCATAATAAACTTTTAAACGTTTCATTTATTTTACTTACAATTCACCTACAATTTATATTTTTCAAATACACGGTTTATATTCACAATAAACGGTGAGAACTTATTGACATATGTATTACCATCTTGCCCTCTCGAGATAACTGGCTGGCGACGCCCCTGATCAGGAGACGACATATTGTAGGGTGATCTATACTTAAAATAGAGATATTACGATAATTCATAAAGTTCATCAATACTTATTACATCTCGGTACACCAAATTCAAATTACAACTATATTAAGAAACTGCAATAAACATTCCTGATGTTTGCAATACTTGGCTTACAGAAAACGAGTACTTATGTTGTTGTATTCATTTAATATGGTTTCTAAATACAGTTTTAATATGAGGTGCCGCATCTAGTTAAGGTATTAATATTATTTTAAAATAATCATAATATTCCCCCTTTTACATATATTTTACAACGTATAAGATACATTATTTTTCACCGAATAGTTGATTACTTTTTTAGTGCATTTTAAATTAAATATTTTGACTAAACCTCGAAGACGGTATTTTTTTCTTTTAATATTTTATTCCTATTAATCGATAATTATTAAATTATTGTCAATTAAAATTTAAAAAAATTTTCGTAGCATCATTTCGTTTTTATTTTTAATACATTCTCTCCACCGACACTTCGAAAAGAAGAACGCACTACCGGTAAATATTTAGCAGTTCAATTTTACAATTTCATCTCACGGCAATTAATTGTTTTTCGATAATAGCGAAACCTAGTTCGATGAGTCTGCTCTTCAGAACGCATTAAACTTCCTGGTCAAGTTATTCTTCATCGATATCGGCCGAAATTTTTCGGCCACTTTTGGCATAGCGATAGTTTTTGCCTGCTACAGAATAGATTTATTTTCTGTACAACACTTTTGCTTGTCAGTAAAGGTCGCAATGGCCGAGAAACTCACTAGCATTCGAGGTTTTTATAAACAGAGTTAGTTTCAGATTTTCGTCGGAAGTTACATTGCGAATGAGTAATGAAATTAATGTATTCACGCGCTATTCGTGTTCGTGCATCAAATTCACATAGCGAAGCATCGATTGTTGAGGACAAACGTGTCTTTAAAAGTCTGTTTGAAATTTTTAAATTGAGAACCACTTAAGCGATATTTGATGGCTAAAAACGTTCGAGTCGTAGTATTAGTTGCGCGTTTTCCTTTAAACTTTTCATGCAGGCTACTGAATGCGCCGAGTTCAAGATTATTCCAGCATTATGTTTAACAAACGCAGCGAGCGACTTGATTAATTCAGGACCATTTTGAGATGCAATGGACGAGAAAATGTGTTTTTGACGTGTTGGAGTAAGCTAAGAGCCGTATAATTTTCACATAATGTGCGAGAAATTTAATACACGTTGGACAGCTCCTTCGATAATGGGAATACATATTGTAAACTATAACTTGTCTAGATTAAAATTGATCTATGCAATTTTAAGGAAATCAAACACAACTGCCGAACAGTTTTATTATAATTAGAAATCGTCGATTTAAAAGCCGCTTAAAGCGGCGTTCGGAAAATCTTCGCGAATAGTAATAATTGCAATTTTTAGACAGCTCTGGAACGCAAGCTTTTCGATTAGCTTACCAATAAGTTAATAAATGAGTTTCATTTAGGAAGGTTTCGAGGATTGTGAAGTTAAAATTTACAAATTACTACATAATTCACAGAAAATTAATGAAAAGAAGTGAAAAAAAAATCATTCTAATTCCGGTAGAGAACTCTGTGAAGAATAAACAATTTTTATGTAACATCAGCGATAGTAAATTTGAAAATTTCCGTTAAAATTTCTAGCTACATAATGCAAAACACGATCTCGTAGTTAGTGATTTAGATAAAAATAACGAACTCTTGAAAGAGCCAAAGAGTACTATTATCACCAAGTGAGAGTGTTCTTCGCGATGTGTCGTCACCTTACCAAAAACACTTGCTGCAGAATAAAGCGGCACTTCTGTTCCGCTGAAAATAAATTTGTTTATTATACACAACACTCATCTACCGTTATCTACTATCACTACAGAACGGCTTGTGAAAATTCCGATTCACGCACCGCTCAAAAGGAATTATCAGCCAAGTGATTAATTAATGTGCTACACTGTCAGAAATATTACGTGCATCACCACATCCGTCACAACGTTACATTTCGTGCTTTTGATAAAGCCTTTAACTATTACCAATGTAATCTACCCTCCGATTAATAAATGCGTATTCCTAGATTAAAATTCACTATTTTTTTCGCATTTTTGTAGAATTTCGTTTGTTTTTTTTTATTATTTTTATGTTTTTTTTTTGAGTTTGTCAAAAAATACATTTGCCCAAGAAGAGGGGAAAGGATGAGAAACGGAATCAGATATTTATGCGATTAGATATGGAGGATAGAAAAGCCTCCAGTGCTTGAATGACCGAGGGTGAAGGCAAGGAGAGAACAAAAGATGCACAATACGACAGAAGAGATGAGTAAAGGAAAGAACATTCGGAAGCGATACAGGTGCACTCAAACAGAATGTGATTAGCATCACCTATAAAGTTGTGAGAGGCAGGGTGTAGGTGAAAGAGAGGAGAAGGGACCAGAGAGAAGCGAAATAACGAAGCAGGGAGCAAATTTTGCTCAAAGCGTAGACGATTGCAGAGAGAGCTGAACGACGTCGTATGGAAGGAAAATTGGAAAACCAGGGATACGACGGTAGATTAGGCTGGATAAAGAGATAGAAGAAATCCGGATTTTGAGGAGGAATACGAGTTTAGCCATAGTTTGGAATGAGCTGAAGTGGAGAGGAGATTTGAAAAAACTCTGAGAAATTCATCGATAGAAGAGGATGAACCAGCTAGTGTATCGGCCGAGTCGTTTACCTTCAATTTCAGAGTGCCTAGGAATCCACAGCAGGCCAGTTTTGACAGAGTGAGAAAGAAAAATGTTATGGATAAGAAAGCGTACGGGAAGGATTACGTAATCAACAGAGGTAGAAGGAAAAGAAGAGGAGGTGGCTTGAAGGAATACATTTTAATATCCGAAAAAATTCGAAGTAATAAACAGGGGTTTTCCGGTGTCTTTCACTTTCTTTTTCTTTTTTTTTTTTTTTTTCTTTTTGAATTTAGGGAAAATCGGTTTTCCCTTAAAAACCGATCTTTCGCCACCACAAACGTTACCGCCAATACCCTGTGTTTTATTTACCCTCCGTATACGTTCGCTCATTTATAGTCTTTCCTCTCTCCATTCGATTAACATTGATTTGATGTGGGTAGTTAGCCGCTCGGGCATTTTTAGTACTGAAGCGGCAAGTTCCTAGACTCGGGTTGCTGCTTCTTTCCGCCGTTTTTTTTTTTTTTTTTAAATTCCATATGTAAATATCGGACACCTACGCTTCCTTCTTTTCTAATAATTACTTATTTCACCTGTCTATTCATACTTTTCCACCCTATTCATGGTTTCATTTGTGTATCCCTCTCTTCGCCAGTCTGATGCTGTTTCTGTTGTTTGTATGCGTTGTGGTTATTCTCTGTTGCCTTTCCGCGACCTCTTCATCCTGATAATGCAGAGTTATTTGCTACGCCGATTATGTGTTCTTCGAATGTTCATCTCTCTCTCTCTCTCTGTGGCACTTTCTATTTTGTATTCCTATTTGTTGAGGCTCGGGCTTCCTACTCCTTATTGTGTATTTCCTTTCCTTACTAATAATTATTCCCGCTATTGTTCCGTTTTATCAAAGATTTCCGATCGGATTAACATGTATTTTTTCCTTTCTATTTGTTTTTAAGTAAAGGTCTTTGAAGATGAGCCAAAAAGAAAAAAAAAACCGGAGAAGTGGTGTCTAGTGGAGGATACCCGGTGCAGGAACGAAGTCTTTTTGGTAGATGTACAAGTATAAAGTCATTCAGAAAGTATACGATAAAAAAAAAATAGACACAATATATAAATCCCCCGTATGAATTAAAACAAAAACAAAAAATGATAAATCATCAGTCTTGTTGAAGTGTGCTGCTAACGTCGCACAAAAAAACCGCGCCAATTTTCAAATTCAATGAAATTTACACGTGTTTAGAATTGAGCATATACAGCTGACCACGTACGATGCTTGCTGCTCGAATCTCGATACTCGCACGAACGCACACATACACTCACACACACACGATATAATAGAAAGGGAACGAGAGTGAAGGTCATCTGCCGGACGACGCATAACGCGATTTCGTTATCTCGCCTTTTCTGCCAGTGTACTCTCCTACCGACAAATCGCGTAAAAGAGCTTTGTTCCAGAAAAAAAAAAAAAAAAAAAAAAAACCAACACCAACACAATGGGTCGTGATTAAAATCTATTTAATCATGATACCGTTATTCCAGCGGAAAATCGAAGCCAACAAAAATGGAATATAAAATCACGAATCTTCTGTATGTCCGAACAGTGCTGTGATTCGCGACGATTCGTGGTAGGATACTCTTTTTTGACCGCTTCCGATTTCAGCAGGTTCACATCGAATGGAGCACGGGAATTAATTGCGTCTCTGTCGCGGATCAAGCGACTGTGGCGGAGGAGTTATTACTAAGAATAGTGAGCCGTTGCTTAAACGTTCGACTGAAAAATAACCTCATCGGTATTAACTCGGAACGACAGCAGAGAGCCGCGCTTCATTATGAAACGCTATCTGAGTCTCGTAAATGGCGCTAAAATTCTTCTCTGGATTAAACTGGCCCGCGTCTATTCTTAACTGTCTGATATTTTTCAAGACTTGCGCCATTAGAAAACACCGGCACTATAATAATACCAGACCGACTACACTGCGACGTCATTATAATTCCTTCCCCCGTCCGGTTCCCGTCTGTTCCCGCTAAAACGGAGCCGTTTATAAAGCTTAAACGACATATTCCCCGCGTAGGATTCTTTGTCACTTGTCTCTTTCACTCTCTCATTCTTCTTCTTTTGGTCTTCCTTTTTTTTTTTTTTTTTGCTCCTTAATGTTATCTTAATGAAACCTATTAGGTCATGAAAGAAACGCGCGAAAGAGAGATCTCTTGCAAAGAAAGTGGAACTTGACAAATATACTATAATGAAAGTGTATTAAGCGCGGAAGACAGAGCAGCAACTTCGAAATATCCAATGTAACGCAAAAGCAAGAGAATCTGAAGAAAAAACCGGCGAACGGGGCTGATATTTCATCGAATGAAAAAGAGCCCCCCCCCCCACCCGCAAAAAAAAAAATACCGTTTGCAATAACGGTTGTCATTTTGCCTGTTTTTTACTTATTTATTTATGTTCTCCTAAAACCATAGTTACGCAGGGCTGCACGTAGCCCGGTTCCGTCGTAAATGTTTATTTTTAAAAATATTTTGACCTCTTTTCTCAAAACAACAGTATAAAATTGTGTTCTACTAACTAGCGTATTTTCATTCGCAACTCGTCCGTGGGTTTTCTTGTAAAATGGGGGGGGGGGGAAGTTCCAAAAAATTAAAAAATAATAAATATACATATACAGAGGAGGGCGTTGTTCGGTTCACTTGTTTTAACGGGAAATGAAAAACAAAAACCGAGACAAAATAAAGAAATCGGATAGAGGAAAATTTGAGCACCAAAAACATCTTGAAAAATTTGTGCAGTATTTTTTGGAGTTATTGGCGAATTAGTTTAAAACGGCGTGTCGAGATTGCATTTGTAAAATTTTATTAACATCATAAAATACCGTCAAAAAATAAATGAATGTACGAAGAAAAATACGGGCGATTTCCCCTCACCCCCATATGTACTGACCAGACGTCGGCTAAGACGAAGCTCCGTCTACGTTATAAACATATCTCTTGAATTTCTTGTTCCAAACAGGTGGATTCATTTTTAATTTTACGTACATTACGGATAAAATAATAGAGATATTATTAAGTTGTCCAAATTGTTTCACTATCATTTCGACTTAAGAAATACGCGTTAGAGAGTCACCACTGTTGCATTGATTTCCGTTATTGCGTAAGTTGTATGTAAAATGTAAATGTTGACAGCAACTTGCAGTAATATTGCAACAGTGCTCTGACATGTTACACATAGAGCCGATGTTAAAATTACATTCATTTTCAATCGCTAGATACGCGGAAAGCATAACGACTTTGTGTTATACCGAATAACAACTATCCATATTATAGAGTGATTTACCGCATCGGTTTAAACGAAATGCCGATTTCGATGTTAATGTTGTTGGGGCGAAAATAAGCAGTTTTCAAATCATGTGTGCATTTTTATGTAGATCCGTCATGGAAGTGGGAAAATTAAATGAAATGATTCATGTTTATCACCGAATTAACAGTAACGAGATTTTTCTTTATTAATAAAATAATTTAAATAAAACGTTAATGTGCAAAAATATTTCACGCTTAATTGTTAAAGTAATAAATTAAGAACTACGATAATTAACGTTGCGGTGAAATTTGCTAGAGATGCATGTTTGACACGGAACGGGGGTTAGTTAAAATGTTGTCTCTAACGCGAAAAACGTTTTACAAAATCCGGAATTCAGTTTAGAATATTATTCGAAAGAGAAAAATTCAAATATCGAAAGAACTGCGAGATTTATGCCAGAAATTTATAAACGTAAATCAGATTATTCTCGATGTAAAAAAAATTATCTACAAACAGAAAAAAAATTTTTATAAATGAAATAAATAAATTTCTGTAATACTTATGTAAATATACACTATGTAATTATATTGCAAAAATGTACAAAGAATGTTTCAATGTATAGATAAATAATATGTGTACTTATGTGCAGTAGAATAAGTTATTTAGTAAACATTATGGATATGAAAAACACACTATGCCGGCGGTTCGCCTTTACTTTGGCGTTCAATATCATCTCGTAAAAGGAAAAAATCCACACTGTGTTGAAAATTGCTATGTCGACGTAAAAACTCTCCTCTTTCGATCTAGAGTATTTTAAAAAATATTAAATTTAAAGATATAACACGTTTTGTGTTTTTTTGAGGTTAAAAAAAGGCACATTTTCAAAAAGGGGCGAATGATTTCATTGGGGAAAGCAGAGGAAAAAATTTATCGAAAAATGTGTTGTTGTTATTTTTTGTGTATGATTCTTAGTAGCGTAATCATCAGTTGAAAAGTAAGCGTTTTGGGGCTCGAGCGACGCGCTGGGACATTTGACGTGAGATGCCCCAAATATAGTTATATTTTTTTTTTGGCCATAGCTTCCACTATTCGACAGACACTTACTGTTATATTATGCAGACTGACCCTACTGAGTGTATTAATGATGCTCAAATATTGAGAAACGTAGCGGCTGCGTAAAAACTGTGGAAAATTGATAACGACTTTGGGAAAATTGAAAGAACTTAATAAAGTCTTCCGAATTGCTATATTTATACAACGTTTATTGTTCTGTCCGGTAATTTCTTCTTCACCATTAATATCATTAGCTGGAACGTATTGCAATCTGGCAAACGAGTTGAATCCACTGAGCATGCGCAGTTTTGTAGAATAAGGAAATGAAAATATGAAAAGGTCTGATTATTAGAGTAATATTTATATACAATTAAGCGCATCGGGTAAATTCGTACGAATCGACATTTTAGTACTTTTTCATATTGCTGTATAAAAATTCTATTAATTTAAATTGTATCTAGAGAAATATGTAAAAACCAACATTATTAACGCATGGTTATTTTATTATTGTAGACCTATGTTTAATTTCCTGTTCATTAAGGAAAAACTCTAGAGCAAGATGGTTTAAATCCGAACAAAGAAGTTAAACCTTTTGCTTTTTTTGTTTTTTTTTTTTTTTTTTGTCCGACTTACAGCTCTCCCGTAATGTAATGGTTGATTCGCATTTACCATTACTTCATCTTGTTTTTATGCAAACATATTTTATAGCTCCGGGTTATTCTAAATTTTCTCTGAGCTAATAGCGTTCAAAATGTTTAACGCCAAAAGAGCGATATTTAATGGTATTCTCTTCCTGTTCTGATAGCTCTCTTGCGTAAGTTT
Source organism: Icerya purchasi (assembly GCA_039619475.1). Taxonomy (NCBI): domain Eukaryota; kingdom Metazoa; phylum Arthropoda; class Insecta; order Hemiptera; family Monophlebidae; genus Icerya; species Icerya purchasi. The sequence goes on along the minus strand of CM077115.1, from coordinate 288,621,606 downwards.
TTGCATAAACACTATATCTTATTACAAACAATCAAAATTAAATTATAAAAATGAACATAAATGCTTCGTAAAATTGGAACGAGAAGAGGTTTTGTGATGATTTTTCTGCAAAATGTGTGATTACGATAATTCTCGGAGCTGATTTGAGAGCCTCGTGTTCAGAAGAAGCGACCCACGTGAATCATGGTGCTCAGAACGACGTTTGATATCTTTTCTATTGTTATTAGAATTCGATCTAGAGCTACTGTGCTCACGAGGACTTAATAAAAGTTTTTAGATTCCTAACAATTAATAAATATCTAGATGCTTCACTCTCTTTTTTCATTCTCATATTCTGTTAAGTAAATGATTTAAAATTTTTATATGTCTACGCATCTTATAAATTTTAACAATCCATTAAAAAAAAAAAAAATGGTGAATTTTTTTCAGTTAAAAATTATTAATAGTCTAATTTTGTTGTTAATTGTAGTATACTGTAGGTTATAAAGTATAGACGCACTTATCACGGGACTAGACCTTTTTTTTATAAGATGTTTGCTCTGAGTGCGGTAATTTTACGGTCGCTTTCAACACGTAACCGATACAAGTGTCGTTCCAAAAGAGCGCCTCGTATTCAGCAGCTGATCACAACCTCAGCTACCTGATTCAGATTCGAATACCATTTTTACAAACCGTAACCCATATTGCTATGTATTGATGCCCGGTGTTGACGTGTCATAATGAACATTTACAAGAACAATTAAATTCTCTACCGGGCGGTTGCGAATATTTTAATTTTTTATAAAACTGATTGATTTTTACTTCAGTTTTATTATTTCGAAAATAACGAATAAGAGTGATTTTATCAATTTCATTAACGATTCCACGTTTAAACAACTCTCGTTCGCTAATAACGCAAGGGGTTCTAACATAAAAGAGGAAACTACGAAACATGTTCGTAATTTACAAATAAATAGTTTTTAAAAAAAAAAAATTTAATTTTATTTAATGCTTTTTTTGTAACTTTTATTTTATTAAGAATTTATTGTAAGTGTATCAGGTCAAAATAAGAAAATAGCAATTATTTTTATTAAAAGTAAATTATAAAAATCAACTGTTTTACAAGGAAACCTCCCGACGACAATGTTAGTTAACAAAGACACATCATGTAACTAGAGTTAAAGCTGTCTTTTGATTTTTATTAATTAATTAATTCACTTATTTATTATTGCTTTTTCCTGAATCACATAAAGCGCCGTTCACTTTTTAAATATTAATACGATAAATCAGAAACCATTCAATTTTACACCATTTTGAATGTTTTATTATTAGGATAAATTTTAATGCTACTTTTACGATATCCGAATTCTTAGTAAAGTAATCAAACGTATTTAATTTTGACTGCTCTGATACATACTTCTTAATCATCGCTGATTTGCATATCTAATAAATTTCATCCTTTGAAAATATATTGTAAGTTATAGGGGAAATATCAGAAGGAATTGTTATGAATTAAACGAAGTACTATATTGCTTCAATGTCCAGGATTTACTGTTACCGAACAGAGTTATGTTACTTCGTCGTAAAGTTTCCATGAAATATTTCGTAGAATAACACAACCCTTTTCATCGATTAAACAAATAATAATTCATTTATAATAACAGGTTTATTTAATTCAAAAGCGCAAAAACCAAACTTTTTCTATAAAAAAGAGGAAGATAGTGGTTCAACTTTTTTTTAGAAATTTGTAATTTTTGATCATTTATTAAGGCAGCTATCGTGAATGGCGTAGTTTGCTAGTTAATTTAGAATATCGCGCTGCCGTACATTGGAACTTTCAAAAATTTCACTCCCACTGGGTTAATGTCCGTAGTTGGCGCGGCGGAAAAAAAGAGAAAAAAAGGGGATATTTTATTATACTAAAATGAGTAGTAGTAGGTCTTCTCGTGCTACAGGTGTTCATAAATTTCGTTAAGTTTACGACGAGCATTTACTTATAGTCAGGCCAATAACATAAGCAAAAAACGAGGAACAGCTGTATACCTGTGACATTTATAAAAACTTTATTTTTTCATCAACGGATGATTCCTCTTTTCGTTTTTTTTTTTTGCTTTCTGTTAAATCATTTACTAAACTTTCTGAAATTATATTTTGTCCACGTCGATATTTGCAATAATTATTTATCTGCTTGCCAAAATTTTACTCGGTATGTTACAGTAGCCGATAGAAATTATAACATATAATTTTGTGGAATTTTGTCTTCATTTGTTGCATCGGGAACGACAATGATTCGGTGTGAAATTTTCAATAGTGATCATGAAAATTTCTATAACCTATTGTAAGATTGCAAGAATTCGGTTTATAATTTCTGAAATCCACTCATAATTATTAGCTCTGAAACTTTCAGTCATTCTGCCTGGATGTGATCAAATTTTCTTAAATCTTCTCCTCAACTGGTAAGTTTTTTAAAGTGCATTTTTATTAAATTTTTCCGCATTTGGTTTATCGTTTGAGGATGCGAATATTTTATCCGCTGATATTTTAAAAACTTGAAAAATAATCGCTTTCCCACTTTTCCCTTTTTCTGATTTTTGCTTTATTAATTTTTTTTTCTTTTTTAGACATTTTGGAAGCAATGGTTAATTTTTATACTTTCGTTTCTTGACAGCCAAATTTGAATCTAATCTGCTCGAACAAGATCATTGTCTAAAATATGTAAAAAGTTATCTGGCATAATTAAAATTTTCGCGATTCATCGATACAACCACGCGGCATTATTCTTTTCCGTTATAAGCCACGTTGGATATTTTTTAACGTTTCGTACAAATAAGCACATTATTCACCTTCCGAACAAATAATGAAATAATAGATGATCGGAAATGGATATATATATATATATATATATATATATATATATATATATATAAATTTAACAACGTTCAAATTGGTTGATATTGTTTCTTCCATTCAGTATTTTATAACTGCCTAAATAACGGTCTCCGCGTTTCATTTATTTTGTAGCCATTATCGCGGTTAAAACTATTTTTATGCTAACCAGTCTAACTCCTAAAACTGTGTTATCGAAATTATGCTTCTGTGTTTTTTTTCACGACCGTGGATTGGTTAGTAAAAAAAAAAAAAAAACTTTTAACAAGTATAACAGGAATAGTGGACTATCTCGTCTACTGGCGCTGAATGTCCACAAGATTCCATATTAGTATGGTCAAAATTATGTCGATCAGACAGGCCGAACAGTTAAGCTCAGAATAGGACATAGTCGATTACACAAACGTGTAGAATTATCCATGGTCACGGAAAAACGCGAATTACGTAATTTCGATAACACAGTTACTTTTCAAACTCTAGTCCCTTGGAAACTGCTATATGCAGATGATATTGTGCTAGCTGATAATACAAAAGAAGATGATCTCCAAAATAGACTGCAGACTTGGAGAGACCAATTGTTGAAGTACGGACTTTTAAAGTCAATGTCCAAAAAACCGAGTATTTCACAACGGACCCAAATATCAGCGGATCTAGCCAAGTCGGTAGCGAATTACTACCTCGTACAAACGGTTTTAAATATTTCGGATCCTATATACAGGCAGACACGGTAGTGCATCCGATGCAGTTTGTGGTCGCATCAGCGCAGCATGGCTAAAATGGCACGGTCAACGACAGTGTGCTATGTGACAGACGCATGCCTGTAAGGTTAAAACCAAAAATTTATCGAACTTTCATCCGTCCAGTGGCCCTGTATAGCGGAGATTGCTGACCTGCCCGTAAGCAGGGAGAGCAGTCGTTGCAGGTGATGGAAATGCGGATGCTAAGGTGATCACTGAGTGTACGATTATCGGATCATATTAAGAAAGACGTTGTCTGGAGAACAATGGGAGTTGTGTCAATAATAGACAAACTGTGCGAGACTCGCAGGCTAAGATGGTACGAGCACGTAGCTCGAGAAACCAGAAGCGAATCGCTGCTAACATTGGTAGACAGAGTACAGGTCAATGGCAAGGCTGAAAAGAAGATGGATGCAAGCCGTCGCGGCAGATGTCAGCAGAGTCGGAGTGGACCCATCCTTAGTATCTGACCGTTCGGGCCCGCCGCCCCAGTGGGAAAATGCTGAAGGAAAAGAGAAATAAGTAAATCGGATAAGTTAAGAGTTGTTTACATAGAGAAGCGATCGTCATTGACAACCATAGTTATTAATAAAACAGCAAACGAAAAAAAACAATGTCGTACTTGATCAATTTTTATATGCATGTATATTTGAATAATCCATCGCTCCATTGTTTGCTCTGAACCAAAAACAGTGGTTATTTGTTCAAAGTGTTAATAATCTGACGTGAGCTTTACAGAATAATGCAGCTGAATATTATCGGTTCCTTTTACGAGCCGTGTCGTCGAAATATTTTTATTCGATTACATCTTCTATTTACTGATAAATTTAAAGATTGCAAAGTTTAAATAAGTTATCACGGCACTATTTCGGTTCGGTGAAGTCTCTGATAATTGCATTCGCTTTTTTGCATGTTTTCTTTTATTCTTATATCCTGAAAAGCGGTTTAATTACAGGGGCACGGTCACGGGAGTTTACGAGGGAAATTTTTCTCCCTTTTTAAGAAAAATAATTAAAATTTGTCTGCGTACTTAAATTTAAAGCGTTGCTCTGCGTTTCCGAGGCAATTTCACTGAAAGTTTACTTATTTATTCTGTTTTTTCTTTCTCCTCGTAACTTTAAATAACATTTCTCGAACGGAAATAATTAGTCAAATTAGAACTTCCCGTTGAAGGAATGCACGCAGTTAAAGAAAACAGAGTCCAGTTAAATAAGGTCGGTTTCTTTTGACTCTATAATAAAGCAGTCACCATGAGGAAAAGTTCTACTCAGTAAATTTATAATGAAATTAACTCAACTAAATTTGCGAAATACAAAAATACTTGCATACTACGTATTTACATATATATATATATATATATATATATATATATATATATATATACATATACATATTTAAATTATACATGTTGGGTTTATTTATTTTAATGGAAAAAAAATCGTCTGAACTACTTTAAATTGCGCAGAAAAAGAAAAAAAAAAAACAGACCAAGACCGATTCACAAAAGCGTGCAATTACTTCGTGAGTTCAATGGTACACTACACGAAAACCGATGAGTATGACTTAAATCTGAATAATCTGATTCTTTACACCGTTCTGTGTGACGAATAAGAGAAACTCATGAAGGCAAATTTTCGGACTGCTGCGTATTTTCCATTGCGGACTCTCGCACAATCGCGATGGAATTGCACACAAAATAAGTGCCTTTAAATGGAAAAGGGAGCAAATTTTTATTTTCCCATTTTATACGCTGCCGTATTTTGGCTGCCCCGGGTTCTGAAAATGTTAACAGTTGGAACCTCTACAGCAGTGACACAATCTGGTGCGTAAGTTTAAAAAACTTCCCGGTTGAATTATTTCAAAAGCGTACACCTACTTATCGTCCGCTTTGACTTTTTTTTTTAATGCTTTTCTCCGTATTTTCATCTTATAAATCGAACATTTTTCAGCCTATTTCAAATGAAGCGAAAATATCGCGATAATTTCGAACTTGTGGATTTTCAGCTAGGAATTTCCGAATTAACTGGATGTTTAAGATTCTCCAAAAAAAACTCATGTCTTCGACGTAGTCGTACAGGTGGTACAGAAATAAACGAGGACAACATTTTAATAGTTTTTGATTTATGACATTAGCAACTAGTGTCCCCAGTAGTGAATGTCGAAGTGGGTTGGCACGTTAAACACTTTGCAGTTTATACTGAGTGAAATTTAAAATAAAGAAAAATTTAAATATATGGAAAAACAAAATAAAAGCGTAGTTGCACGTTGTAATGAATAATTTTTCGAAAAACTTCATTTCTTTTATATTTTGTTGAACTATTCCTTTCTTTTTATTATTATATGTATATTAATTTGTAGCTTGATATTATTTATGATTTTAATTTTAGAGTTTATTAACAAGAGGATTGAGGGAGTATAAGTGATTAGTGTTTTATAATTAGTTTTATAATTAGTTTTATAATTAGTTTTATAATTAATTGGTAAGTTCCTCTGTGAACATAGGACAATGAAGCAGTCTAATTTATAATTCGGATTATAACATTTCTCAAATTTGCTTTTTGCAACATTACCTCATGTATTTAATTTGTACGTTATAAACTTAACAAAAAACATTGTCGTGAACACTGTTATCATTATTGTTTATTGTTATTTGTAAGTTCAAATTAAACTTTATTCAACATCAGTGTGTATTACTTGAGAAGATTGTGTGGAGGTGTTGATTATGTGTGCAGTACTTGTCTGTATGAGGATTTGTGGAATATGTGGGTTTATTTGTGCATGTGGTAAAAATTCTTATGGTCTGAATGTGTAAGATTCTGGTATGTAAGTATGTAATACTTAAAAATATGTCGCTAATTGTACTTTTCAATGCAACTGTGGTTAATATCTTATAAGGTTATTTAGACATAAGTTGTATCTAATATTATCGTTAATCCTGTATATAAATGGAAACACTTCTGTAAACAACAGCCGATATGGTTGTTAAAAATGAAAATTATCAATAACTAGGTAGGCTTTTGTACTTGTTGAAAAAATTAAATATATTTAATATAATAAATGACACAACCTGGACAGTTACATAATAATCACCACTACTCGTGCAACTATGCACATTTTTTGTGGTAAATATATTTTAGTTATATTAATATTTAAGCATGTATATAAGTGAATTAAATAAATTGATTGATTGATTGATTGATTGATTGTTGCTGTGTTTTTTTTAATTTCCAGAAGATGCACTATTTGTTTGCGATGTAGGATATCGGTAAGATAATAGCTGGCATTAAGTAGAATATAGAAATAACTGGCTTGTAAGTTTCAATTTAGGGACCGTTGTACTCGTTGATAAGTAAATGATATAATTATATTTGGAAACAACAGATTGGCTTAAATCTCGTGAAATCTGAGAATTATTTAAAAAGAAAAAGAAAGTGTTTTTTTTGTGTGTGTATTTTTAAAAAAAGAATCACTAAAATCGATAGTTAAGATCGAAAGCAGAACAAATTCACGATAGTTTACAGCAAAAACCTTTTTTTTTTGGTTGGGTAATTTTATCTTGTCTAAAGTCGAAAAATGATTTGACGAAATGCATATTACGTACCGAATTATTAAGTGTCTAGATTTTTTACGAGAATAATATAGAGTGTGCTATATGTATTTGCGGTCGCTGCCGTGGTCGAAAAGATGATAGCACTCATCTCAACTTATATCTCGCGATTTCTTCAGCAGTATTTTCTTTTGGTAGGGAAGAAGGGGTGTTGTAAGAGCCGAATGCGGCATCTTAATAAATACGTTGGGCGAGTCAACGACAACGCACTTACAGTCTAGCTCACGTAAGACCGCTGAAAAAGTAATTTCGTGAAATTGTCTCGGAATAAACAGACACCAGTAGAGAGTATACTGCTCCTTAAATCTGCATCTTTTGCTTAAGAGAAAAAACCCCTACAGTGTAAAAGACGGCGGAAAGCAACGGGATAGTACCACACCATTCTGCTTCGATAGAATCTCATCGCATCTCATTAATTTTAATAATGTATTTCTGGCACAATAGTGCAAAAGAATTGGACTGACCAAATCGCACCGTAAGAAATCAAAACGTTCGAAACGTGCTATTTGAGGATACCTTGTAACGAGAGAATAAGGAGTATCGAAGTTTCACGTAAGATGTAGAAAAATACCGAACTTTTTTATAAACAGCAAGGAAATCGCAGTCTCGGAATGTGCGTGGACGAGACACGGCTACTCGTACAATTATACAGGGTAAGAGATGCATGGTAAAATTCTGACTATGTGGGGAAGAGAAAAAATTTCTCTACTGAGAACTTGGGTGTGTCGTTGGAATCCGCTGAACTGTTTAAGAACATCGTGATAATATACAAAAATAGTGAACGAAAGAACCATTTTTCGATATTATTTACTAAAGGGATAAACGAAATAGAGTTTCTTCATTGGTCTATGACTAGAGCTGAAAGCTAATCCGCGTGAAATTACTGTTGCCTTTATATGTTTCAAAGTCTAGATAGGTGGCAATGTTAAAGTACTGCAAATCTTTGAAAAGGTTAATATTCTCGAAACATCGAGTATTAATAGTATGTAAAATCAATGACAATAATACCTCCAACTTAAAATCGATAAGTTAAAAGAAAGATTTATGGTTCATTTCGCACACTGTGGTAAGACTAAAACCGCGTTCGTGCACTAAACTGTCGATACAGATTAAAATATTCTGCAACACTCGCATCGTGGTAAATTTTTTGCCGGTGCCTTTAAATTTCCATCACACATCCACAGCCGCATAATCAAGTAACTTTATAGACGCTAAAAAGCGGAAAAAACCCAGCATTTTAGCTACCCAAACAATATTTCGGACACGCGAGCGCATCCTAGTAGCTTAGGTTTTCTAAATTAATGGTCAATGTCGCGCAACAACGATTTGGCGTTCCTGTCAATTAATCCTCCACCAATCAGCAATAGAGTCAAATCCTTAACATTCTTTAAAGCGCACACATTTTTATGTTTAAAATTGTTTTTTTTTTATAAACATGGGTATGTAATTTCATATATATATATACACAAACTGAAAAAAACTCATTAGCGATTACGTGATACTTCTCATCGGTTAATCTGGAATAAGAGTAATTTACGATTCTTTAATACCCGATTAAAATACGTTGTAGTTAGTCTTTTTTTTTCTTGATTGGATTTTACACTGGAACTGTCAACAACGGACGATTTTACCCATCGACACGTGTAAATAGTAGCAATTAGGAGTCATAAGGAATGGAATCTGACAAAGAACGCTATACCGAGGATGAAGAAACAATGCCAATCAACGTCGATAAATGCCAAACATATGCATTCTTAAAAGAGAAGGAATGCCATATTGCTGAAGGTAAGAGCAAAAGAAGTTAGCTGTCCCGTACCATGGGCAATTACAGAGCCCACAGTATCAACGGACAAAGGAATCAGCCTACAAATAATTAAGAAAGAAGAAACACGGGATGTTTAAAATGATTAATAATTATTAAATAATTATTAATAATTGTAATTCATAAAATATAATCGCTTACACTAATCGCAGTTGTGAAGGAATCATTTTTGTAATTAATTACCGAAGGTGATACATCCGAAGTCTGGCTCAGACTAGAGATTACACGTAATCTGGTGTAATTTTAGTTAATTACAAGACGCTTGATATCACCTACGAAAAGTTTATAATAATCAAATCAAATCAAATCAATTTTATTGCATATGTAATATAGACAAATATTATTATTAAATTTGGACGCCGCATATGCACCAGAAAAGCGCGAATAGCGGAAATATAAAATTACACGTACATGGGCTAAAAAAATAAACTGGTATAAACCTTTTTTCTTCACCTTTATTCCATTTTCATTCATTTCGAGTTTACCACTTAGCCCATGTTTACAAATGAATTCAAACATATTAATTATTAGACATATAAACCATTTCTACTTTTAATATAATTAGGATTAAAATGTAATAAAGTAAGAAATAAAAAAAAAAAACAAATAAAATTAGAAATAATGACACACAAGCTCCCCACACCCATGGAGCTGATTGGGCAGGCTGCCATAGTAACCTGTTGGTTGGTAAATTAAAGTACAATTATGAAACTAGAGATTAAGCTAATAAAACGCGAAAAATAGAAGAGAAAATAAAATGTTTATAATAGACGAAAATAATAGGATGAAACTTGCATATAATTTTAAGAAATTATTTTAAAGAAACAAATGTAAACTAAAATAAGCTATAGTGTAGGAAAAGGCTATACATTAGAAAAGAAAAGTAGGTTTAAAAGTAAAAAGAAAAGTTGTTTAAATTGAGGAGTAGATTTTTAAATGAATGTGGCAACGTTATAATGATCGTAGGGCTTAGCATTCTTGATATTGTTTATAACTGTTTTATTTACCAGTTGAAAGGAATATTTTATTACGATCTGTTAGTGTGTGTGTTTGAAAAGATTTACATTTTAAAGAAGATTATTGACGTTGCAGTGATAATGAACGATGCATAAAATGGAGTTTAATTTTTCGACAAGAGCGTTGCTTATAGATGGAATTTTTAGATGCGAATTAACAGTTCACAATGTTAATGATCTGTTTAGATATGTTAACATATGTATTTTAAGTGTTTTGATATAAATGTGTTTAACTTTTATATATTGTTTATCGTGTACTAGTTTAATTTGTTTATAGAAATATAATTTAGAGCTTAATTATATCTATCGAAATTGCGAAATTAGTAGTTTTGTTTTCCGATAGTTAAATATTTGAATGTATGTTAAAAAATTATTATTTGTGATGGTTGTAATGATGTAACATAATGTGGATTTGTTGTTACATTAATTGACATTAAATGTTGTTTTCTAATAGGTACTTGATTAAAGTTTTACGTTTAGACATACAGGTGCTTCATTTAGTTTTTAATTGTGCAGGCAGTGAGTTAAATAGATGCGATCCCGTGTACCTTGCCTGCATGCGTACATGAAATTTATTAAAATGTGGTATGTACGCTTTTTCTTGTACAGTTGACCTGGTAATTCCAGTTTGAGTTTTTATAGCAAAATTGGCCTTATTTTTAAGCACGAACAATAATAGATGTGTATAATATAAATGTCTAACGCTCAAAAGCTGCTTAATATTAGGATGTTTCATACCGGAATTTAACTTTTTTACTTAGCGATTTTTGTAAATAAACTATTTGTGACAAATGATAGTTAGCTGCATTACCCCAATGGATAATTCCGTACGAAAGGGTGGGTTGGTAGAGTGCTAAATATAATAATCTAAGTTGTTTGTAATTAAAAATATGTTCAAGATAATAGAATAAGTAATTTAATTTCCTAAGTTTTGCCGATAAATTTCTTAATTGACTATTCCATAGTAACTTGCAATCTAAATATAAGCCTAGGTATTTTACTTCATACGCTCTTTCCAAAAATAAATTATCTTCCCACTGAATTATTAACTGATCCCATCTATGTTGGGGTAAGTAACTGTATACTAAGTATTTTGTTTTTTTTTTTATATTTAGTCTTATACGATTTGAATTCATCCATTCACGTATTTTATTAACATCTCTCTGAACTAATTGTTGTAGAATGTTTGGAAACCGAGAACTTACAATGAGTACGGTATCGTCTGCGTAACTGAAAATTTTTCCTGTAACATTAAGGTTGCATAGATCGTTAACATAGATAAGAAACAAGATGGGGCCAAGAATGCTCCCTCGTGGAACTCCGTATTCCTGTGCTATACTGTCACTATAGATGTTATTAACTTTAGTAATAAATTTTCTATCTTTTAAATACGAATCGAACCAGTTGTATATAAAACCGCGGAACCCGCAGGCGAACAATTTTTTTAATAGTATGTTGTGATCGACTACATCAAACGCTTTGCAAAAATCTAGATAAACCGCAACTGTAGCTCGACCATACTCGTAAGTTTTCTGTTATATTTGTAATATGATTGAACAATGCATTATCAGTACTTTTTTGTTGTAAAAAACCGTATTGGTTTTTACTGAAAAATTCGATTCTGTGCGGATAATTTAAAATCTCTTTTCCTTTAAACATTTCTCAAAAATTTTCGAAAAGGAGGATAACAGACAAATCGGTCTGTAGTTAGAGACGTCCGCTGCATTACCGTTTTTATATACGGGTGTTATAATTCCAAGTTTTAAAGCGTTAGGGAATTTACCTGTTTTGATAGATTCATTCGTTAAATATATTAATGGATTTAAGAAAAAATCGATGTTTTCTTTTATTATGATGATGGATATACCGTCAAATCGAAACGAGTGTTTATTTGGAAGTGAAATTATTGCTTTTCGTACATCGTGTTACAAGTGAAATCTATGAAACCGAAAGAACTGCTATTTTGATTAATTATGTACGGTGTGTTTAGTTCAGTTATTTTGTTTTGTAGAGTGTTGACTGCATTTGCGAAATAATTGTTGAAATGATTAGATATTACATACTCATTTTCAGTTACTGTTAGGCTTGTATCGTTGGTCTTAATTTCTTTCAGTGTGGGTTTTTTATTTCCGATAACTTTTTTAATTAGTGCCCAATATATTTTTTCGGATTATCACTGTAATCTTGTAGCTTTTTAGAATAGAATTCTCTTTTTGTCGCACGTATTAATTTTTGCAATTCTTTTGAGATATTTTTAAAACGTTTAAGTAAGTCGTTATCTGTAGGATACTGTTTGGTTAATGTGTAAAGCATTTTTTTATCTATTGATAATTTAATAACCTCATCCGTAACCGATTCTGATCTTTTTCGTTGTAGTTTACATTTATTATACGGCCGCTTAGATTTATCTAGAACTTCTTTTATGAGATTTAAAAATGCTTCAAACTTAGCATCAACGGATTCTGATTCTTCATATATTTTATTTATGTTGCAAAATTTAAGATTTTGTTGTAGTAGCAATTTGTCAATGAAAAAAGAAGGGTTGCTGGGAGTTGACTTGCATTTACCGTTTATTTTGACACTGGTACTTAAAATAGAATGATCAGAGAAACTGCACGGGATAACTTCTGTATAGATATCATACGCGATGTTTACATTTTTCAGTCCACGGACAAAAACGTGATCTAAACAAGAAGAGTAAGACTCTCTCGCTCTGTGAAATGTTGGTTGCTTATGCACGGGTTTAAATCCATTCGCACTCAACAAGTTTAGGTAGTTTATATTTTTGACGTTGTCTAATATATTTATGTTCATATCTCCCATGATGAATGCCAATTCATTCAACGAATTTATAATCGTTTTTAGATCAGATAAGAATTCTGGTTGTTGAGATTCACAAAAGCGGTATAATCCAGCAATTGATAGGGAACGAGTATTTTCTAATTTGATGTTTAAGCACACAGCATTACCAGTCGAAATTTTTATTTTCACTTCAGAGAATTATAAGGTTCTCTTTAACATATACTAATACGCCCCCCGATCTTTTATTGATTCTACAATCATCCAATTGAATAAACCCTGGAATTTGGTATCTCACTATCTCGTCTTTAGTTAACCGTGTTTCCGTTAGAACCAAAATGTCGTAATCTACCTTTGACTCGCTCAGGAGTACTAATAGTTCATTAAAATGAGCACGAAGGCTACTTACGTTTAATGTAAAAAGATTTAATTCGTTATATTTGTCCGTTTAAGGATTATGTTAGATATTCAGTTAATTATATTGTAGTGTATTAGTGACAGGTAATAGTAGTATGAAGCCTAACTATAAATAGTTTTTTTAAATTTGTTAGATTTAAACCGGTTACGAGTCACATTAGTGATTGTAATTTTGGTTTGGTTATTATGAATAAGAGAATTGGTATTTTAAGCATGTGGATGATGCGGGTATATTTTAAATTTAGTGATGAGTATATATAGAAAATTTCGTTACACGGATATGGGGTAGTACAAAATAAGAAGAAAAGATGATAAGGATAACGTAATATTGAAGTAACAGTAGATAAAAATTGACTAATAGCATAGGACATAGGGGGTAATATGGAAAATGATATGGATAGAATAATACTGAAGAATCATTCTTATGGAAAAAATAAAAAAAAGAAAGAGCAAAGAAAGGGAAAGAGAAAAAGTAAATAATTGTAAGAGGAAGTCGATCGAAAAGGTATAATGTAAATATATTGTATTAATTGTAGCTAGATTAGAAACCCTAATATAAGTAATATAGATATTATTATATGTTACAATGGTAGTATATATGAGCCCGACATGAAATAATATCGTGTAAGGTGATGTGCGGTACGATAAAAATCTGTAAGTAGAATAAATGACGAGATAAAAGAAATGCCTAGTCATTGGTTTTTTAATAGGCCAACCACACTTGGTCCTCGGAAAATATTCGTATGACCGGCGCCTTTTCATCCTTTCGCGCGAAGATTTTATCGTCTCTGTACCATACGAACTTCCAGTCTTTAGAACGTAGTTTCTTTGCTTCCAATAGAAGCCTTGAATTTTTTGATGTGAGATGTTCGTTTATGTAAATCCGGTTTTTGCCAGCAAGACCAATATCAGAAATGGTTAATTTGTTTTTGCGGGAGTTTTTAAACAATTCTATTTTTTTATTTCTGCGGCAAAATTTAAAAATTATACTGGGATGAGCCTGGCTATGGAACTTGGGTAATCGGTGGCATGTATCGATGTCGTTTTCCGTTATCACAGTATTTGTGGCCTCTCCTAATTTTTTAATTAAATCAGTTAAATTTTCGGACGCAGATACCGGTATGTTTGATACAATTAGATTATTTATACGCGAGTATTGCTCTAATTTATCTATTCGCTCGGAGAGGATTTCATTTTCATTTCGTAGTAGCGTATTTTCTTCAGTTGCTGTCGTTAGCTTATCTAAAACGTTATTCAGACGCGCCTCGAATGAGAATTGTAGTTCACTGATACGGTTATTTAATGTGCGTAATTCGGACAAGATCGTACTTATAGCCGGTTCAGATAATTCAGCTTGGTTAATTATCGGCTGCGCCGCAGAGCTTATTGGCTGAGATGTAGATTGCTCGGCAGGCGGGCTACTGTCTATTATTTCATCCGTTTTCTTGCGTGTGTCTGCACGGCAGTCAGGACACCGCCACAACGCTCTTTTCGGATTTCCCATCTGACGCCATGTGTTCGCCGCTATTCCAACATAGCCGAAATGCAGTTGTGATAAGCAAGCACAACAGGCCGCGTAATCTTCCGTCTTAGTAATAGTTTTACCACATTTTTTGCACGTGAACATAATTATTTATCTGTATTGAACTGTTTTGAACGCAAGAAATCAGAAATTATTTACTTACCTATTGTTTGAAATAAATCGGCAGGAATAAAGATTTTTAAATAATGAAATTTGATATCGCGAGCTTAAAGTCAATATTTTTAGGATATACCAAAAATTTTTCAAAATCTTTTGTACTCGCTTTATAAATTCACAATAATACGGGAGCAAAATAAACACAACCGTTCACAGTGAATTCAACGATAATATAATGAATTACAATAAAAAACCGTCGGTACTTAGAACACGCGGTTCTAGAAGGATTTTGGCCTCTCTTTACGATTAAAGTGCTGCTGGCAAAACTAGAATCGTGCATGAAATGCGAATAATGCTGAAGCAGTTGCAATTTAAATGAAAAGTTGTCCAGGAAGAAAAAGAACACATACTTATACATATTAACCAGGCACAAACGTTTTGAAACCTGAACTAGAAAAAGGTTTTATGAGGTTTTCGTGAATATACGTAAAAACCGGCAAGTGTTAAATATATGTACCGTAAATAAGTAAAATGTACGATCAGCTCACTAGTATGTGATTTTATCGATGAAGTTGGCTTTTATGTGTACTTTCGTTTTTTTTTTTCTCGTGGAAATTGTATTGCGCTGCGATACGAAATTACATTCTTGTAAACTTAATAAAAAGTTTGTGCCAAGTGGTCATTGCAGTGATAGAAAAGTACGTTCTTACAAATTGTAAAAAACTGAAGAAGAAATCGATGGAGAAATAAAGACGGAATAAAATTTTCGATAAACTGATTGCAAGTTTGAATCGGCTATTAAATACAATCGTTTGAAAGCTGTACAGCCGGGGTAAATGTATTCTTCTCTTTCACTCTATATCGGCTTTAAATAAACAGCGCTATAATTTCAGCATAAACTAGAGTGATGCAAATTCTTCGAGTGAAAATGCTTTTTTCGGTAGAACTACGGCATAAGCCGAAAGGTTAGACTGAATAAATAGAAATTGAATGTATGTAACAGAGGTTAGCACGGTTCTCAGAAGACAGGAAAGCAGACGACACTATCGCAATAGCATGAGTACGATTAATTGATACTAATTTTATAGGAAATATTATTGAAAAACAAAATCGTAACGGGACAGTAACAATTTGAAACTATTTGAATCTTAGTTATTACGGGCAGCAAATGCTATTAATGGCCCCGTTAGGAGCTTGGTTAAAGGGATAGTAGTATAGCAGGCAGAGCTGATGCCGGGATATTTAATTTAGAGTCCTGATTTTCATTAATAAAATTATACCTCTAGAAGGGTTAACATCCCACACGTAGACACATACACATATTTGTAATTTATTTTTCTCGTGATTTATTCGGTTAATTACCGGAAATACCCGCAAAGATCGTAATACTATAATTTTTAGAGCTAGCTACCGTAGTTGATTTTTTTTTTGATTTTTTTTTTTTTTTTTGGGCGCGCCAGCGGCATTGACCCAACAACAACAGAAATTAAGGAAAGGGTTAAATAAAGAGGCGATTAGAAATAGAGCTTAGGAAAGATTGGAGTACAGGGATTATATCTGGGAAACGAAAAGGAAAAGACAAAGGAAGAATTATACGGAGCAGGAAGACCCAGTGCCAAGATTTTGGAGTACAAAACAGAGCGCTCGGAATCAAGGGCAGGGCATTCAAAGAAGATGTGGTTTGCATCACATATGAGAGGAGAGATGGAATAGTTGATTAGTCAATTGTGTTTCGTTCCGGTAGAATCCGGTAGAACCTGCTTCGAACCTCGCTACCGCCATGTCGAAAATACACAAAATTTTCACTTACGCTGATTTAATGTCCACACAGTTATTTGCATTGTAGATTAATGCATTATTTTTCGACCTAACATATAAAAATGAGCTTTCAGCATTCTGCATTGAAAAGCCTCACTTCGAAATTTCGAAATAACCGGTTTCAGCGTATTTCAATCTTTATTGGTTCTTAATTAACCCTATTATATTGTTACAGTGCCATACTCAGCCTCTGAGCGTCGGCGACTAAGTGTACTTTGTTATATGCAATGTGAGTATACACGTAAAATCAAGGGGTAAACCGGTGGGAAATTGTACAAACTCTTGGAATTGTTTATGGAATTATCTGGAATTGTCACGAATTTTCTGGAATTTTGGCATTGCGGTGTACAGATTTTCTCGATCGGTTTCCCCGTTGCGCAAAATACTACACTCGGAACTGATTGTAAACGTTTGATTTTTCGGTACACAAATGCTTGTCTGCCTACTACACACCAATTAACGCGCGCATGGTGGTATGCATGTTTGCCATTGCCTTCCCCATATGATTCTATTAGCGATTAATTTAATTGTTTATTTTTGTAATATTTGTCGTCGCCTGGGATCGAACTCAAGACTTCCTGTAACGGAAGTCGAGTGCTCTCTAGAAACTAAGCGATCACGACACCCTACTAATTGTATATTAAATACATGTATAATAATCGGAGGTGTTCGATTTAAAATCCGTAGTATTTATTTAAAGTAAGCAACTTCACAAAACGCTTAGTGTACTTCATAGTACTGTTGAACATCTGGAGATTCAGCTTTCATTAAGTATGGTAACTGCTTATTTTGTTTTTGTCGTTTAAAATACGAATAAGTTCAGTTTGTAAGTCTTCCATATGCGAGCAAGCTGTGCGCTGAAAGGAAAACCGAATCAAATGTACTTTTTTTTATCTACCATCCAATATTATCTCTACCGGTTTACTTTCGCCGCTCGAAGATGTTTAAATTTAAATTCGCTTTACCTTTCTTTGTTCTATCGGATAATTCTCTAATTAACTCGGAAAGAGAGTTTAATGTTGCACAATGACTGCGAGTTTTCTTAATAAATGCAAGTTCTAGAAACAAAAAAAAATCATTACCACTTCCACTCATACTATTAACGCAAAGTTGCAAGGGTTTGATATCTCTTCGTGAGCGTTGACTACCTGCTTATTTTTCACAAAAAGAGATATAGGGTTTTCTCAAATGAACCATTTGAGAAAACTTTTTTTCTTTTCGATCCGTTTCGGTTTCTTCGGTATACAGTTCTCTAAGTTTGAAATGAGAAAAAGAGTCGGTTGCTGCTTCTGACTGTTATATCGAAAGATTTTTTATTGTGCACTGTGTTTTACCTTATATTTGTTTAATGATTATAAAAATACTACAGTTATTTAGTGAGAGTCTGATCTTATGTATTATACTCTAAGATAACAGATAATCATTTATTAATTGTTATATATATATATATATATATATATAACTCGGCCATTTTGGCCTCGCAAGGGGCTGCGCCCCTTGACCTCTTTTGCTTACATTTCTATCTCTTTCTCTTCTACACTTTGTATAAAATGATCAAAATTTATAACGTAATTCTATATCGGTCCGTATGAATATAATAACATGAAATCCTATCTTAACATTTAACTTTCATTACATAAAATTAGGACATTTCTTTGTTATAAAATCTAATGGGGGGGGCGGCCTAAGAATTTCATGGTAATTAATATGTATATAAAGTCGGTAGAAATTAAAATATAACAAATTACATAAAATTGAGACACATTTTTGGGACATATTTTGGGACATTCTTTTTGGAAACTTTTTCTAATGGGGGGTAGCCTAAGAATGACTTTGTAGCTAATATATATATATTAGAGTGGCCCTTAGTTACAGACGGCGGAAATTTTAATTTCAAAAATTAGTTATCCCAACCGCTGGAATTGTTCTCTTTTGTGAAAATATCATACCGTTAAAATTTTAGCTCATTTGGTTTATTTGAAGACGTGTCGAAAAGTGTTTCGATGAAACGAGTGTACATGCGTATGGCAAATACTGCTTTCCCTCATTATACTGCTGTGTGCCAGCAACGCAGTACGGTTCTGATGCGATATTTCTAATCTATATCTCTTCTAAATTTCTGATAAGAATTCTCTACTGCATAAGTTAAGAAAAGAAAAGAGTGAACAGATTTTTTGTGCCTATTTATTCCTATTTATTGCGCAATTGTTGTAAGTGAGAATATTGTTTTGTGCTTTATATTGATACGGATTCGATACTTGCAGCGCTATCGTTTATGTCCGAGGTAGAAAATATTCTCCGAAGTGTCATTAATTCACGATCTCTCGGACATCGTTTTTTTTTAGCATTCGCCTTGCCTTGTCAAGAAACTCGGCCAAAACCAAAAAATCTCGTGCTTCTATTATTAAATGTATTTCTTTTGACACAAGTGCCGTTAATACCGATGACAAAGGAGCGACATGAGTTGGAACGGTTCCTCAACCGCAAATTATTACATTTGGCCTGTCGTCACCACATTTTTGAAATGATTGTAAGAACACTGTTTTCGAACTGAAAATGCCTCGCACGTCCGAATGTTGCTATTTTTAAAGAATTCCAAAACAAGTGGTCAAAGATGAATAAAGACAATTTTCGCTCAGCATTAATGGAAAGAGGGATCAGTATTTAACGACGACAGA
Source organism: Icerya purchasi (assembly GCA_039619475.1). NCBI lineage: Eukaryota > Metazoa > Arthropoda > Insecta > Hemiptera > Monophlebidae > Icerya > Icerya purchasi. Next base: position 288,602,208 of record CM077115.1, on the reverse strand, counting down.
AAATCCCAATTGATTACATTCCTGCAGCATTACACATCAGCCTCGTGACGATTATTAAGAATTTTTAGAATTACGCTTAGCATTTCTAGGAGAAATTCCAAATAATTTTTCATTTCGATATCCCGGAGCCATGCACCACGACGCAAGGTGGGGATGTCTCTAAGGTCATATACTCCTTGAAAATGTATTTATTTCGCTATGAATTTAAGCTGAAAACTTCAGAAGCGAAAGGTTTAGCTGACATTTGTATTTTTATTGTGACAACTTATGCGGAAGCGTGGTTTTCAGCTCCGGTTACTATAAAAGCGCCAAATTCAGATTTTAATTTTCTAAAAAAAAAAACTGAATTCTAACGAAAAAATAGATGAAGAAGTTTAAAAAGCGGCTGTAAATCAATTTATTCGCCATTTATGATACCCAACTCCGGAAGCAATTCGCTTTCTTTGATAACCATGTCAGTCATGAGGTGAAAGAAAGAATGCACAAAAACCTGGATCTCGACGCAACAGAGGATGACAACATGAGCGGATTGCAGATTACATTTTCTGACGTGGAAAATTTATGCTGAGGAGATGTAGATTAATTTGTCAATTCGCTGACAAAGAATTTTTTTGAGAGATTTCGCATCAACACCGATTTTAAAAGTCCAAGTTAATCGAAGCAGGATGAAGATTATCTAAAAAGTAGAGAATTAATTTCCCCAAAATGAAAATGGTCAATGATGCAGCTAAACGCGACGTACAATTAATTGAACAATACAACAATAAGCCGACCCGCACAAAGAAGATCAAATCTCCTTATATTTATTCATACGACAAGTTGCCATATTTTTCTTCCAATTTTTCCACACACCTACATCCTATTAATTGTTTATTTCTAACTTGCCCTACCAAACCTCTCCTTCATCATGTTGTCCAATCAGAATTCTTAAACACCGTTGGGTCTCTTTTCCCTAATCATTTTGCGATCTTCACTGACGGTTCCAAAGGACCCAATGGAGTTGGCTCGGCCTTCTTTTGTCCTTCCTCAAATTATTTCGAAACCTTCAAACTTCCTTCCTTCTGTTCAGTGTTCTATGCCGAGTCTACTGCCATCCTGCGTGCCGTCCTTTTTGTTGCTTCTTCCCTAGTTTCGCATAAAGTCCTTATTATATCGGATTCCCACAGTGTCCTTCAAGCCATCTCCTCTTCTTTTCCTTCTTCCTCTGTTGATTACATAATCCTTCTCATACGCTCTCTTATTCACAACATTTTCCTTTCTCACTCTATCCAAATTGACCTACTGTGGATTCCAGGCCATTCTGGAATCGAGGGTAACGAGTCGGCCGATACACTAGCTCGTTCATCCTCTTCTACCGGTGAATTCCTCAGCGTCTTTTCATCTCATAATATTAATCTCCTCTCCACTTCAGCTCATTCCAAACTATGGTTAAATTCGTATTCCTCTTCATTCTCAAATCCGGATTCCTTCTATCTCTTTATCCAGCCTAATCTACCGTCTTATCCATGGTTTTTCAATTTTCCCTCCATACGGCGTTCAACTCTCTCTGCAATCTGTCGCCTACGCTTTGGGCACAGTTTGCTTCCTGCTTCCCTATTTCGCTTTTCTCTGGTCCCCTCTCCTCACTGTCTCCTACACCCTTCCTTTCACAACTTTATAGGTGACGCTAATCACATTTTGTTTGAGTGCACCTATATCGCTTCCGAACGTTCTTCCTTTTACTCTTCTCTTTTGTCAATTGGTCTTCCAACTCCGTATTGCGCAGCTTTTGTCCTCTCCTTGCCATCACCCTCGGTCATTCCAGCACTTGAGTCTTTCCTATCTTCCATATCTGATCGCATAAACATCTGATTCCGCTTCTCATTCTTCTCCCTCTTCTTGGGCCAATGTCTTTATGACGAACCCAAAAAAAAAAAAAAAAAAAAAAAAAAAAAAGATCAAAAACAGTACCTACTTCACGTGGTAGCGGAATATGGAAAAAAAAGTACTCCGATGCGAGAAAATCGACGCTCATGTCTGTCATTAATATTTAACTTTCTTAGTCAATTCTGTGGCAAATTGTAAATGTGTGTTTACAACGATTTTTGCTATTCTTATCAATAAAATTATTCACCTGAGAAAGAAGACTAAGAAAATAATTGTGATATTTCAAGTATAGTCTCAACATTTTAAGCTTGTAATGAGAGTTCCTGTTCTACTGCGTGTCTAGTAAGCAGCGGAAGTGTACCTTCGCGCGCGCGCTGAGTTGCGCTATTGACGCTATCTTCTTGGCCACATCGGCGGCACGTCTTAAAGTTGACCAAATTAGCTAAAATTTTAACGTTATGATTTATTCCTATAAGAGAACAAGACTACCGGTTGGGAGATTAAAAATTTTAACCTTAAAGAATAAGGACCACTCTAATATTACGGACAGTTGAAAGAAACGTATTCTTTGCAACGGTAGTAGCAAATACAAACATCATAAGACGCGAATGAAATTCTTTGTAATAGTAAATATCTGATTTAACTGGTGATGTATGTAACTTTATCAGTTCGGAGACTATTACTATTTCCGTGGTATCAGACCAAAAACGAAAAAATATGCACTTACGCACTAGTTCAAACCCAATTCTACATGTGTTGAGTACAGAGATTCCACCGATATTTTTTTTTTATCGCGCTGATTTTCATTATCGCAGCGTACTCAAATTTAATAATTTCCCTCGTTCCGCTCATTTGCAATAGTCTCTTAATGCAGGTTGGTTTTCGGTCACAGATTGCTTTTATCCTTCTGGCATCGTTTGTTTCTTTTTATCCCTCCGTTTCTGTATTGGGATAAATTCTGTTTTTGTCTCTGCTGTTCGGGAGTCAGTTCAATAAGATTTCTTTTCACGACTACTCGGGATTACTAAAACGAATTTCAAATTTCCTCCCACGATGCCTTTTTTCGGGTCCGGAATCCCCGGATTTATTAGACGACCCCGTTCAGTTTTCAGTAGGCGTTAGAGTTTTTTTTTTTTTTTTTTTTTTTTTCTATTCCTTAAAACAGAAAAAATACGCGGAAAAACCATTTTTCTTTATGTTTTTGCGCACAGACGTGGGACTACTTCCCCGGAGCAGCACCACCAGGACACGAGCACACGAGCACACTTGCACGCTAGCCGAGTGTTCTAATTAGCGCAAATGATCGAATTAAAATCTTCTGATGGAAAAAAAAAATAACACAACGTATATTGCGGTACTCCAATAGAAAACAACAAAATGAATTTAACAGGCGAACGAAACATTTTTAATGTGAGTGACACACCAGCATTCAAAGAATCCACATAAATTCAGAAGACACAAAAGACAGAGTTGCGACAGCGGGGCTGCCGTTGAAATTTACGCGGGTACCAGGCGATGCGGTGATGAGTAGCATGAAAAACAACGGGACGCGGGCTTCGATCGAATGACTAGCCTAATGAACAACAATATAGGTGTCTCTTAATAATCGGCGGTTAAGTCGAACAATTGTATCGCCGATTATTCCCTGACGTCGAACAATTACAGAATTCCTTTGACGCTGTTGGCGTTGTGTGCGCGGTACCTGCACCAGCCCGGCTAATACATAGTTCTGCTAACCGAACAATCAGTGACTTTTCGGAATTAATATACGCACGCGGAGACGGCGGCCCGCTTCTATCATCTTCGAATACCGGGAATTTTTTGTATCGAACGGCTAGATCGCGAACGGTTAAAAAAAATCCAAATATTGCAATGAACTTTACACGATCATCATGTACCTAGTACAATTCCTTCCGCTAGTTAACCGAGAGATAGGATACACTGCAACGCACCCGAACAAATAATTTTCGAATTTTGTGAACTAGCCGCGCCAGTTCGTGTTAATATTTGGAAAAATACGGGAAAAAAAATAGAGTTATCAAATTAGAATAAAAATAGGTAAACAAAAAGAAAAAGCTTAAATTTAACATTAGCGTGGAGATAGAGAGGAAAAAACAAAATGTAGTTTCGAAAAAAAATAGAAAAAGGATGACGGAATTTGCTCTTTGAATAGGTGCCAAATGCTGCTTGTCCAACACGACCTTTTCAAGAATATCGCGGGGGTTTGCCGAATAACGGAGTACGGATTCGGCGAAAATAATCAGCTACATGGTATATTTCCTACAAGTAGTCTGAATTTTTCGTCCGGTGCATATCGACTGCGAGCGATTAATAACAACCGATAAATAAATTACCAAAAAGACCGAAAGATTAGTTAAGGATTTTCCACGGGGCCCTCTTTTTCCTCTAGCGAATTCCACGTTAAAACTTTCGGCTAATCATGCTCATCGCTGAAGCGGCGCAGTTAATATTCAAAAATTTCCAACGAATTATGCGAAGAATTCGGGCGGAACGCAGGCTGCACCCAGCCTTCCGAATTACGGGAAAAATCGGCTTTACTTCAGGCCGGCAAAATCAACAGACGAACGATCAAATCGACTGTGTAAAATATTCGCGCTCGCCGAAGATTACGTTTATTCGCAGCGTTTCGGCGAGTAATTTTCACGGAGGCTGTATGTTGGCGCATTCTTCGCTCGCGATTTGCAAATAGTCGCGGCAAGTGAAATATAAAAAATTTATCTGGCTGACGCGAACGAGCAATTTGCGATGCACATCGGAGTTGCTGAACCGGCACCATGCTCGGCCCTAATAAAATATCGACCGCTCTCGCCTGCTCTTAATGTTATTTTATATGCTAGAACAATTTATTACCGGAGTAGGCAGCCAAATTCATCTCGCGAGCTTTTTCGGCAGACGACAGTGGAACTTTCAGATTTAACTGCGAATAATTTTCGCTGTTCCCCGGAAACTGCTCCACGTTCACATTCAGCAAATAATGTTCGCTCATTCGAAGTCGATTACGACTTGTTTGCTATTGTGTTTTCGTTGCGAGTTTTATACTTTGCCCTGTTTTATTACATGTCGATTCTTTGCCCGACAACACAAACTTACAGCGTAACTTAAAAAGTGCGAACCAACGTTGAGTAAAATTGTACGGCGGCTGTTGAGGTAAAAACTCCGGGAGAGCTTTCTTTTTTCATTTCTATAGTTCATCTCAGCAGTGAAGCCAAATAAGAGATATAAAATTAGTCTGAATCTGAAGCGGAAAATGTACGTTTTACGTGTCAAAGTTCTGGTTTTAAACTAAAAATATTGATTTATCGACAATCGCACGCACTACAATAATCAGGAGGACCTTATTACATTTTTCTGCCAGCGCGACATCATTACATCAAAGGCTACTAAATAATGTGTCATTATTCGAAGCGGTGCTTCGAATGATTAGCGAAAAAGGATGGCCACGTGGGAAAAATGAGAAGGAATGCGATGAAGGGAGAAAAAGGGGAAAAAATAACATGCAGAGGCAAAGACTAGAGAAAGCCCGTTGTTGATTGATCTTTGGCTAAGACACGAAGACTAGGAGAAGTAACTCTTCGGAAAGCTTAGATAAAAGAATCTCAGCTCACTTCTTCTCAGTTGGCTGTGCTCTAGCGGGTTAAATTATCCTCTCTCATCGTAGGCTTTTAGTTCTACACACTAACAGATATTATTATGAGCTGATATACCTATTTTGCAAATGCTTCGTATTTCCTTTCAATTATCAGTTCTATGTACACTCCTACGCTTTTCCTAAAAAAAAAAAGAATCCATCCGTATAAATTTATAAGATATTTGTAAAAATGGAGGCCAAAATACACATGATACAAGTAATATAATATAACCATTATTATATACATATATATACGTAAGCAACAATTTTTGATCAAAAAAAGTTCAACGCAGATATGTGCCTCTTGTCTCAGTATCTAGACGCTGAATACACAATATCATGGAGTTAAGTGATTGACGGTTCGGAGACTAGTACTTCTATCGGAAGAAAGAAGGTAAATAGTCTTAACGTATAGAGTGACACGGAATCGACAATTTCGGGAGTCGGTAAAATGGAAACATTCCCTAAATAGGTACACTAGGTTGGAAAATTTGACGGGGAAAGTAATATACGTAAAAGTTAAACGATAATAGAATACGCAACTCCAAACGACACTCTCAATTACGCGCCCCTCTTATGATTCTTACGAACCTCTTTCCTCTTCTAAACAGGTGCTCTCTAAAGTAGACTTGATAAAAAAATTTTCGCTCTCTTGTTCACTCCTCGCCCCATTCAATACCCAGTAAATTTAAACCCTTCTTCCCAATATCAAAATTTCATAATGTTACTAATAAGTACTCCTTTTCTAATACGCACCTTTTTATTTCTCCCCCTAAATCTCTCCGTCTATTGTCTATTATTCTTCGTCCTTTCAATCACTCTTTTATAAATCTTACTTTATTTATGGCAAATTTTCCTGGTCTCTTTTTTCGAAATTAGATTTTTCCTCCGTCTCTACACTACCCCAGTTCTGGCTATCCTTGCTGTATCTTATACTTTTTCACTCTTCATTCATACACATATCTTATTTTTCATTAAATGCGCCAGCATATTTATTGTTCTGCGCTTGTTTTTTCTTACTTCTCTATGCTTCGTAAATGGTGATTTATGTCTAATAAAACTCCAATTTTATCCATGATTTCTCCTGTTTGTCTTCTTTAGTTTTCAGCCATATATATGTATTTATAGTCCTGATAAACTTACTTATTTCTCTTTCAATTTTTTGCAGTTCCTTATTACATTTCTTTTTTTACCGTTCAAATCTGTTTCTCAGCATGTAGCCGGAATTGAATTTTTCGACGCATTAAGTTCTCTCTTTCCTACATACACCACCATATCTATACCGGCGGTTCCAAAGAGCCAAATGGAGTTGGTTCTGTTTTTTTTTTTGATCCCGCCTTCAGTTATTCTAGATCTTATAAAATCCCCTTATTTTGCTTAATTTTCTATTGCTATTCTACGGGCTGTTCTCTTTCGTTCCTCATCACTAGTTTTCCACAAAAGTGCTCGAAATCTCGAATTATAAAACTGTTCTGCAAGCTATTATCACATCTCTCTATCTAATTATGTTATCTTTCTCACACGCAACGCCATCTTGGTATTTCCTTCACCCGATCAAGATCGATCTTCTGTGCATTCCTGGCCATTTGAAATAGTAGATACCTTAGCCCGTTCTTCCATTTCCAGTGGCAGATTTATTGGCACATTTTCAGCTTCAGAAACTGCTCTTCTTTTCTCAGTTGTTCATTCCAAATTATGCTCAACTTTTATTCTTCTTAATTTTCTAAACTAGCCTCTTTTTTTTTCTCCCTATTCAGCCATTTCTCTCTGCTCGTTCATTATTTTCGAAATATTCACTCTCTCCTAAACGTTCCACCGTCTATTTGTCGTCTTCGCTTTAATCGTAGTCTCCTTCTTGCATCCTTTTTTCGGCTTTCATCTGATTCTATTCCATTTTGTCTTATCATATTTCGCTTGATTTCTCGACCATTTGAGCAATCGTCGTTCTACTCTACTCTACTGAAACTCGGTACTCTTTATAGTGTTATGTTAAAAATTGTTTTAAAAGAAATTATTAATAATTAATAAAAATAAATTAATGAATAATGAACTAAATAAATATAAGATACTTATTTTTAGTAACGTTTTCGGGCACAGCCCATCTTCAGCCTAGTTGCTAGAACGCTTGACTTCCATTATGGAGGTCACGGGTTCGATCCCAAGCGAAGACGAAATTATTACAAGAATTAAATAAATAAATAAATAATCGCTAATAGTCACGTGGGAGGCAATGGCAAACCACCACGTTCAGCATCATATGCGCGCTAGGTCAGTACACAGCAGACATAAATAGGACTGCACTTGTGTATGCCGATATAAATCAAACGATTACTAATCAGTTCTGAATGTAGTCTTGCGTGTGTACACCTGCGTACTGCATATAACAATCGCTATGAACACTAATACTTATGTCTGTACAGCTAAGATGTACGAATAGGTAGTCGCCGACGCTTAGGAATTAAGTATGGCACTATAAGAAGAAGTTTATCAGAACTTGAGATATCATGTCAACCGTGTTGAATTAGTAGTTTTGAGAAAAACGCGTATCAAGTTTCGAAAGATTCAAATTTCAGGCAGTCTAATTGTCATAGAACGGCGGTACGTTATACTTAGATTTTCTTAATTGGCGATTCCTGCTTCGTACCAAATGGGGACCTTCTTCTACTTCAAATTGAACATTTTCTGGAGTTCTAAAACTAGACGAGCAGTCCTAGCTTCCTTTGAAGCATATCTAATGCTCGGATTTCAGAGCGTTCAATCCGAATCCCGCCTGACAGTCTAAATGTTGCTTTATTTTTGTCTATCTGAACGCACTGCACTTCCTTTGTTACTTTTTTTAACACACTTAATAAATAAAATATTCACTCAAAATTCTTTATATTTTTGGACTGTACATAGAGTACGTAAATCTACGTTGCTTGAAGATTGAAACGAAACTGACCTGAACTGAGCACTAAACAAGAAAAGATTTCAACAAAATACGTTACAAAGGCCTTATAAAAGAGTGTTTGATTTATCTCCAGGCAGTGACGAAGAATGTTTACCGCGTCTATTGTTTGATACGCTCTGACAGACGATTTAGTTACAGCGTCACGAAAATAGCTATTACTTCGTAAATAATTCTAATTTTGAAAAATCTTTTTAGGGACATATTCTTAAATGTCTAAACTATCAGAATATGTAAAAAAAAAAAAAAATTGCGATTTTTTCATATTTCTAGACTAGAATACCCCCTTAAGAGAAGGTAAGTATCATGGAAACCATGGATGAAGTTGAAGAGATGACTGAATAGAGAGGTAAAAGAAGGCAGGATTAGAAAATTAAGCAGAATAAAAGTTGAGCCATATATGAGCAGAATAAAAGTTGAGCCATATATGAGCAGAATAAAAGTTGAGCCATATATGAGCAGAATAAAAGTTGAGCCATATATGAGCAGAAAAGGTGCCTAAAAATCTGCCGGCTAATGAGTCTACCACCTCAATACCCTCAATGCCCAAATGACCAGGAATTCACAGAAGGTCGATCTCGATCGAGTGAAAAAGGAAAATATCATGAATGAGGGCATGTATGAGAAATATTACACAATTGGAAAAGGGAGCAGGAAGATTAGATGTGATAGCCTGTAAAGCACTCTTAGAATCCGACATTATGAACACTTTGCGGAAAACTAATGAGAAGGAAAGAAAAAGGGCAGCACGGTAGAATAGCAATAGATTCGGCATAGAAAATTGAGCAAAAGGAAGCCAAGTTTAAAATATTCAGAGTGATTTATAAGGCAGAACACAAAAAAAGCAGAAACAACTCCACTTGCACCTTCGGAACCGTCAGTATAGGTAGTAGTGTGTGTAGGAAAAATGAAACCTGAAGCATTGGAAAATTCAATTCTGGCGACATGTTGAGCGGCGAATTTAGAACGGGACGTTTAACAAGGAAATATTTAATAGGATGAAGGAAACCGGGAAAACTAAAAGAGAAATGAGGAAGTTTTTCACGGTTATAAATAAATGACGAAAATAGACGAACAGAAATAAGGGATAAAATTGGAATTTTATTAGAGACAAATCGCCATTTGTGAAGCATAGAAGAGTAAGATGAAACAAGATTAGGCAGGCGCTTAATCAAGAAGCGATATCCCAAGTAAGATCTACGAATGAAGAGAGGAGGAATATGGGATTCAGCAAAGATAGCCGCCACTGACGTTGACTTCAGAGCACCGAGGCATAGACGAAGACAGGTATTTTGAATACGAGCTAATTTGGAAATAATAGGGAAGAATTGCCACAAATGAAGTAACAGTAATCCAAGCAAGAGCGAATAAAGGATTTGTAAAACATGAGTAGGATACAGACTTCCCCGATTAGTATGAGAAAAAGAGCCTTTAAGAATAAATACAGATGATTAATGTGATCGTGAAAGGAGAGACGACCATCGAGATATCGTAAATAAGCGGAAAGAGTTTACAAGCTGTTATTTATACCATCGAAATATTTTTATCCTCTATCATTGAACGTTTAAGAATATAATTTTTTTTCTTCTTCTTTCGATTTATTAAAAATAAAAATAAAAAACAACAACAGCGTAGCGTTGTAATAGAAATAGTGAATAAAATGAAACGATGAAGAACGGAAAAAGTTTTTTTTTTCTTTTTGATTTTATGCGTTACTGACTTGTGGTTCCCCTCCCCCTTAAATTGTATGTGTTGTGTGTAACTACTATGGTCATTACAGCACACCCAATGGTGGCTGGGGGGGGGGTCATTTAAGCACATTTTAATGAAAGCAATAACCCTGGTAGCGGAATTTACCTCATTTGAGAGGATCTGCTCTATGTTTCTCAGTAGGCCAAGTCGTTCTCTCGTAACACAGTAAATTATTGACAGGTAAGCAGTAGGTGAGAAACTGACGGTACGGTTGTCTGGCTGCGCAAGGGGCACGCAGCCAGAGGCGGTGTTTTATCGATTATGCGTTTGTACGGTAATGTGGCCGATTCACAGCCGACTGAGGATCTTCAAATCGTATCCGGATGTTCTTTCCGGTGGCCACCATGATTCAGCTGGTAGCTTTTAAATTTTATTAACTTCCTTTCTTTTCCTTTTTTCTTTTTTTTTAGCGCATTTATAATTTTTTTTGTCGAGGAAACGTTTTATTTGATTTTTTTTTACTTTTTTACTTTTTATGTGATACCGCTTTCATCATAATGGATCGAAAGTAGCGATTTATTTTATCCAGCTATGGGTTAGCAAAGGAAGCAAACGGCCTTTGCGAGCAGAACTGTCGTTTCGAAAACGCTAAGAACCTCTTTCTTTTTCGGTCTCGTCTATTTCTTTTGTTCACAATCGAAAATATTCTATAATCGTTGAGCCGTTTGATTTTCGCTTTTTGAAATGTTTCTCTTGCAAGTTAATAACGGTGAGTCGTATATTGCGAAAAAAAAATTTCTCGGATAAAAAATAGACAATAGATATCGGTAAAGAAAGTGTGACAATAAGCGAAACTTTTTTCCTTTCAGATATACATTTCTATAAAGAATAAGAAAATAAACTCTAAGAATTTAAAAATTAAAAATGTTTATCCATTAATTTCGTATAAATAGCGTTTTTTTTCCATTTCCCCTCTTTATACACTTCCCGAATATACATATGTGTACTATTAAAAGTTCAAGTTTTTGTCGGCAGACAGGTTATTCTTGTGATATCGTTGAAACTCTGCATGCATTAAAGAATCGAAGGAAAATAAAACAATTTCTCATAGAAATGTATCCTGTTCAAACTGTTTCGTTTTAATGCTATTTTTATTTCCCTATTAGTTTATTCGATATTGCAGCGAACACTGCCGATAATACAATGCATGTGATTTCGAAATTTGTGGACTGATTTTTTTGGTTTTGTATACATTGCATTTTACTTCGCTTGACGTAATACCATGCAGGCGTTAACCAAGAACTATGCAGTAAGATAAAGAAAAACGGAACTCGCTTGGATGGTAGGGAATGGAAGGAGCGGAGCGAAATAAAAAGTTTTCAACCTGTTTTACGTAATCATTTCGGTTTTGGGGAGTTGTGTTCTTTTTATCGTTTGATATTCGGAGAATTTAAAATTGTGTTAAAAATTGCTCGTTTACGCAAGATGGAAATAAATCGCAATCGCGCGGCAAGTCATTAAGACGATGGATTTTACGTTTTGCGGCTTCCCTATTTCCCCATTTCCCCGGGAATAACATATTTTTCGGTCGAGTTCAGTGCGCAATTCGACTGAGTTTCTGTGGCGGGTATTTATGTTCCTCCGGAGTGCTATATCGAGCGCCCGGGGCAGTTTGTCAACTTGGACTATTGCTAAAAGATTCGAGAAGTTTTTTTCACCTAAAACGCGCGTGGGTACCACGCGAATACGCATTGCTCTCATAACGATTAATAATAATAATAATAATAATAATAATAACAATAATAACAATAATAACAATAATAATAGTAATAGTAATAATAGTAATGATAATTCGGATAATAATATAATAAAAAAATGTTTGGAAGCCCACAGTTTGCGCGAATGTGCGTGAGATGTCTATATCAATATCGGCTGACGGCGGCGCGGAAGAAGCATCGCAGAGGGGACAACTTAATTTCATTCCAGTAACAACATAACTGCTCCGGCTGGTTTGTCCGGATGCGGTCGGCGGGGCGGTAATCTAATCAGATAACCAAGGCGTAAAAGTATCCCCGGGGTGCAATTTATTTTTCGCGTGAAACTTCTTAACCGAAGCTTTGCGAACGGCTCCCTGCTCTGGTCCGCTTCGGTGGACGTTTCGCCATGGAATCTTCCACTCACTCTACCCGCTATTCTTATTAACGCTAAACGCCTGTGCCACATATGCGCACATTTACATACGTTATTAGTATCGTAGTCTGCGCACCTATAAAAGAGCACGCTCATCTGTGCCGAAAATAGCACCTTGCCCCAGCAGCCTGACACGCTGACGGGCTGCTAAAAAATCTCTCGCAAACCGGCGCGTTGGCGAGAGATCTTAACAAGTTTGATAGACCATTTTACCAGAACAGGCAGCAGTCTGGAGAGCAACTTCAATTTACCGCTCGACGTTTACAATGATGTTCGCTCTCTACCTTCAACCGACGCGCAAGAACTTTCTAAAATTCACCGCGAAAGTTCACTTTAAGCCGGTCTCAATTTGATATTTCGCTGGTTTCGCCGCCTCCTATGGCAATCCTGCAAATAGCTAAACTTTCACTTTTTATTCGCCACTTTCGCACTTTTAATGGATTCAAGGTGTACACGGACAAGCGCCTAGATGTCGCGCTGATGATTAATTTACTCGCAGCTATTACGTATGGAAAGACGAGACGGCGGTGCTTGTCTGTACTTTGTTGCCTCGCTTCTCATTGGCAGAACAGTTAATTTTGTTGTCTATACGTGTACGTCTCTATATTGTTAAAACAAACATTAATCGATTGACTGATATGCGTACATAATTATGTTGTAACGAATGTAACGTTTTTAGGATAATGCAAGCGTTTCGTGAAACCTACAGACTGAAAGTACGTGTTCCTTAAATCAACCGAAACGCGCTAACTCTCGCGAAATCAGGGAACCACCTCATATTAAAGACCATCCGATTATTATGTTAACACCACGTGGTGGTCTGTGTCTGGATTAGAAAAAAAAAAAAGAATGGAAGAACGTATGGAGATGAAACACAAAAACGAGATTACTGCTTCCCCGGGGGGAAGGGCAGGAATAACAGGAATATGGCAATATGATTTCATTCGCTAATATATTGTTGAAACAAACGTTATTATTAATACGTGCTCTGTTACTAGTGCACTATCACTTTGATGACAGCCGGCAATGAAACCCGAACGGGCTCGACAGACTATACTGACAAAATTTGCGAATTGTTGTGGCATAAAGATTAATTCGTACTAAACAGCAAGATAAAAAGAAAAAGTATTCTTCAACGGGGTTTTCACGTGTAACCGACTCACTTTGTATGGGCATATACAAAAACTGTCCGAGGCAATTTACAATGCCTAGAAAAAAGCAATGTTCCGGTCATTCTCGCTACGATCGAGCATCAAGTTTATTGAGCAAAGGTAATACTTGTTTTTGTCGCTTTTTATAAAGATTTTACTTCATGTATACATTGATATGGATTCGGTATTTGTGGCGCGATCGGTTAACATTATTCGAGGATAATTATTGGCCGTTGTATGCAATTTCCGTTGTTCTTGAATATTCAATTTCAATTCTTGTCGCCTTTTTTTTTTTTGTGATTTTTTATGTCCAGTTTAGATGTTTCATCCGTAAAAATAGCCATCGGTACCGTTAGCTTCGGTATAATTTGACTCTAACTTGCGTAGTAACGATCGCGAGATTCCAAATGAAATAAAGCATTCTACTATTTCGTCGGATTGGGACGTTAGGTCACGGGTTCGAGACTTGTCTCGTCCCGAACCCAAATCGCTCCCAAGCCTACCCAGCCTGAAATTAAATTGGGTACCAGAGAAATCTGGGAAAGTAAAGGCGGATCCCAAGTAGAAAGGAACTGGTCCCAGTATTCTCCTTAAATCCATTAGAACCTTAAGTACCATTATGGAAAGCTTAACTTCACAATCCACAATACCTTATCAAGGGTATGGAACTCACTTTACTTTTTAGCCTATCGTCAACAACACACGACGATATTGTGATAAGTGCTGCGAGTGGAAAACCGCGAGTTATTGAATTTTATAACTCAACAAAATGAGCTGTCGATACAGCGGACCATTTATGTGCTGTAACAGAAAGACACGTAGACGGTCATTTATTTCATAACTTGATTAACATTGTATTCATAAACTCATCCGTCATTTATGTTAGCAATGAAAAAAAGCAAATCCGGCTGCGACTTTGTTTTCGAAATGGCTAATGTACTTATGAAGTGCCCCACCTAAAAGAGAGAATAAATATTCCAACTTTACGGCGAAATATAAAAGAGCTTACAAAAATTATCTCACTTATTGAATCAGTTGCTGAAGCGGAAATTATCCAGAAACCAAATTCGAGAAAAATATGTGTGACCGTAGAAGTCGAGAAAAGTGACAGCAAACTTTTGCATGAAATGCAAAAAAGCCACATGTGTAGGGCGCGCACGACATAAACATGTGTTCGAACTGTGTAGCACAAAAAAAATATATTTTATTATTACGTTATTATCACTTAAACCTAAAGAATGTAAATGTTACACATTTAAAATAATAAAAGTTTTCGATTATCTCATTTATTCCTGTTTTACTATTTCCATGTCGTATTTTTTACGAATGTTTAGTTACAAAGTCCCCCCCCCCGCCCCGCCACGCCCCGGAAAGGATAGTTTAGTTAAATGTATTTCTCCATAATTTACTCATTTAGGCCTATTGCCTCCTATGTCCGTATTAAAAACCAACTGGCAAGGAAATTTTGATCTTCCCTCGCATTGTGCAGCTCGCGTCTTCAATTTTTCTCCGTACATATTTTCCTATAGGAAGCATTTCTCATTTCCAGCTGTAATTCATTTACTTTAATCTTCTGATTATATTTAAGGTTTTCACGAGATAGGGGAACGGAAAAAGCATAGAACGAATGAGGCATTTTAAATTTCAACCGCAAAAGTTCGAGTGGGTTTACTTTATACCGTATCCTAATTATTCGAAAACAGCGTAAACTGAATTCTACAGAGCCCGCATCGTTTTTAACTCGTTCAGCTCCGTGTTCAGTCTAATTTAAACGCTTCACAGATGTTCACAATGTAGTCGCAACTTCTTAATGAAATCTGTTCTAGCAGAACGTTTGAGGAAAAGTTCTGTAATTACGTATGTTGTAAATTATTAAATTAACATACTCCGTAAAAGGCTACAGTAACAGCGGGGAAAACTGCATTTCTAAACTATAAACCTGGAGAGAAGAGCCTAGCAGTTATATAGAGAGAGCAAAGGAAACTATGTGTAATAGAGTGTAATGAAAGACCTAAAAACTGTTGCAAAGGATTGTTTCTCAGCGGCCCAATGCAAATGTATTAAAAATTGACGATAGACCAGTATCATCTATTACCGATCGATTCCTGTGAGCGTTTTCCAGCGACAAGCCGGAATATCCGAATATTTCGAGTTCAGTGTTCATTGCTCTTAGGTACCACCGGTAAGGTTCATTTCAATAATTCGGGTCTCAGTGGTCGTCGAATGGCGTGCGTTAAATAATAATCACAAATTGCTCTACGTAGCCTACAGATGAATGCATTTAATTGTAAAATAAATATATCCGGGATGAACACTGCTTTAAAAGATACCCTTTTTTCTTAAAACATTCCTCCTGAAATAGTCTCATTTTTCTTAAAACTCTCGCCGAAATTCACGTATATATATATATATATATATATATATATATATATATAAGTTTTCCAAACTATTATAGATGAGCAGGGGGGTTCTGACGAATTTCATTTACTAATAATATGTGATAACCTGTAATCAAAATGGTCTTAGTCGCATCAAGTCTCATAGATTACGTGAAATTATGAATTACATAAAAATATTTTAATGACGTCTAGTAATGGGTCGATAGGTTTTTGTACGTAGGAGACTAAAATTAAAACGTAATGATAGAAAAAAAAAAAGAAATCAAGTGACTAGTAGCACAGTACGAACGGGCAACGACGTTCCCGATCGATTAATAATCTGAACAGGCGATACCGCGGTGCAACGAATTAAAATTTGATTAACTATTATCGACTCCATCTTTTAAAGTACGCAATTCTGTTAGAAATGTTGCTCGCAGCTCAATAATGCTTGATGTAAGCAACAGTAATAAACCTGTCTCTCTTCTGTTTCGTATTAGCCGTCAATGCAACACATATTTTCTATATGCCTTAAATTGGCACCATCTCGTTCTAAAATCTAAACCTTCCGTTGTGTGATATATTTTCGGTGGCCCAAAACCCCTTAACACATACATTAAGATCGATTCGTTCTACTCGATGATCTTGCAACGTCAAAAAAAAAAAAATACCGGATCACCTCACTGACTCGAATACTTTTCGCCACAATGTCCAATTTACCGTGCAAGAAGAAAGGTACCCTCTTTTGGAATTTTTAGTCGTGTTGACTGAACGAAATAATACTAGAAACACAAAAACTTCATTGTTTCGTAAACCTACCTATACCGGTAAGTGCCGGCACAAGAATCACACCATTGTTCAACCTGAAAATACGATGTTTTTAGGCTACTGAAAAGAACACACCAGACGATCAAGAAATGAAACGATAGATATAAAATGTGCTCAGAAGCTGATTATGTAGAAAATGAAGCGATGAAATTGATAAGTAAATTTCAAAAAGTCAAAAGAAAAAATGAAGAAACAGAAAATGAAAATAAATTTATCTTCCATTTGCTCGTATCAAAAATGTTATCGATAAAATTGATCAAATTTTAAGGAAAAACAAAATTGATCCGCATTCAAAGTTGACCAAAGAAATAACAGAAATGACTTCCCTCGTCACACACGACGTATTAAATATAAAATTCCGTGTTCGCGTGGTCCGAGTTAATTCCCGACATAAATCGAGTTGAATAATTTGCACCAGTCGAGCAACATAACGAGCATAATGCAGAATAAAGTCTCGCGACGAGAGAAAGTCAAAAACGCGAGTAAACGTTTAATCAAAATCAAAATATATCAAAAGTTCAACAGAAATGACGGTTAAAAATCAATTTAAAATGGAAGACTGCTTCCCCCCCCACCCCCATTGTGAAAGCAACATCCTGTACCGTGTTTAACTGCTGTGGCTATTACAGTATACGAGGGTGCTCAGTATTTGTTTTTATAGATATCTGCTTATTCAATTAATTCTGATAAATTGTGTGATACAGATAAAATTGCATTGAGGGAATTCTCAAGAATGTTGGTGATTGTTTTGTTATTAATAGAAAGATACTGGTGGGGTGAGAGTGCTGGACAGTCGCACAGTGTGTGAGGGGAGTTGAGGGAGCAACATCTTGGCCACAGAAAGGACAATTCATAGGAGAGGGGGTTCTTTGCAAAATAAAATTATGCGAGTATGGCCTGTGCGCAAGCGGCCAAGTGCACAGAAATCTCTGCGGGAAATGCTTTTTTCTGGCCACCATGGTTCCGTTGAGGGTTTCATTAACTATTGGTCAACTTAGAATAAAAATTAGCCAACCTATTTAATTGCTGCTTGTCTACTTAAAGTGCAATTTTTTTCTCCCTGTTTCTCAATGGTTTTTTTGTTCTCGTAATAAACAAGAGTATATCGTTATGATTTTTATTTTTTTTATAATAATCCGTATGTGCACATGGCATCCTTTTCTTTTTTTTTTTTTTTTAGGTAAATATTTATTAATACGAATATCGATTTGGCTCACCTAAACCGCAAGATGGGATAATAGATGATTGCGATATCGGTTCAAATTTATCTTCGAATGTTCGGAACCTTGGGGAGGTAACGAAGGTAGAAAAAAGGAAAGATTATCCATCACTTGTTCTAAGAATATATATAGTAAATAAAATAAACAATCGTGTATGACAATTAGTAAAATTTTGAAAATTAACCTACAAAAACACAGAAGAATTGAAAGAAAAATTAAGAAATGTAGATAACTTTTTTTGGGAATACGGAGGAAAAAAGGTGGGACACTTGATAAAGGATCTGGCGAATATAATGATGACGGTAACGATGATGACGGTAATAATGGTAATAATAATATTACAAATAATACAGATAATACAAATAATATAAATGACAATAAGTGTTAATTATTTTTCCGCTGATACTGGTTCTTGTTCCAAATTGGTCAATTAGTTTTTAGTAAAAAGGGTAGACCATTGTAGTTGAAAACCCCGCGATTGTCAAATAGTAGTACGAATAATAATATATATATTCGAAAATGTATTCGAGTGTTTTTTATTACATACCTGTACTGAATCAAAAAAAAAAAAAAAAAAAAAAAAAAAATATATATATACATATATATATAGGAAAAGAAATAAAAGAATATTCGAACAACTTCGAAATTTCCATACCTCCGTTTAGATGCTAATGACACTCGCGTAACAATCATATTGACCTGTATCATGGAGATTGTACAACAAATAGTTTGGATCCGTAAAATATTACATCCACTTACCTAAAAAAATAAAGAAAGAGTTTCAACACATCGAATAAAACAAAATTTAAAAAAAGTGTAGAACATTGTGCAACCTAAAAATCCTCTAAAAAGCGTAGCAAATCAACATAAATAATAATTTTTTTTTTATTATTTTATTTTAATTTTACCATGAGCCCCCCGTGTGTAAGTATATTTAGTTTATTACGACATACGGCAATTACTAATTCTATTTATTTTAATTTATATTCGCGCTTGCTTTCTAACATTTATCTATCTCCTTAAATGTTTTATTAGATATACTCCGAATCATCGTCTTCTTACCAAAAAACACTTAGCATTTGATGGGTGGGGGTGGGGGGTTAAAAATTTTCTTCCCATATTTATTTTATAAATAACAATACTGTATTCACTAATATTTATACTATTAACAATTTCCATCATTTCGATTTATCTATTAATAATTTACATGATCCTGCGGAACACGTAGTCGTGAGACAAAGAAATGTACCCAATTCTTAAGCGATTAATTATTATAAAGTCGCGCCGCCGGAGCATATCCTCTGGTGGCCACCAGGACTTAGTTGACGGTTTTAATGATCTTAAAAATGTCTGTTGAGAAGCTCAGTATGACCTCCATTCCTATTTATACTTACGTTGTCGAGTCCCTTTATTGATGATGGTTGGGCAACATCTCGGCTCACGGGACAGTAAATTGCTACCCGTGCGGCTACGTCTTTTCATTGCCACGAATCCCGGAATGACCAGGAACCCGTAAGTATGACACCCTGCATTTTTCTTTCATGCGATTAACCATAGTCTCTGTTGGATTTAGTAAACTAGTGGGTCTTTTTGTTGCGAGCTGGGTATAGAATAGAGAGATGCTGTTGAGTCTGTAATTACAAGGACTTTCTGTGACTGGGAATTAGCTAGGTAGATATGCTGTAATAATCACAATCATTTTCAAACTAATTACGTAAAATAGTTCTTATATTACTTTAAAAGTAACAATTAAATTCAACGTATGGACTTGGTTCGATTCAATGTCCCATCCAGAATTTAATCTTATCGATCCGTTTGTATAATTGTGGATAATGTCGTCTTTGATTTAGTTCTCTTTTACACGAATTATAGTGAAGTACGTTAATGTGATTTGTAGTGGAAAATGTATTATTTTAATTTCAAAACAGAGATTTCTTTACCTCAGTGGCTCTTACCGGTAAAGCGAAACCACGCAATTTTAATGTTGTCGCTACTGGAATGAATCGGACGAATATAATTAAAAAATTGCTGCTTCAACTCCGGGAGCAAAACTTCTCCATCAAAGTAAAAACAACGTTCTCAGTTCACCTTTGTACATTTTATTTTTATTTATATTCATTTACATACATTTGTTTTAAATAACAAAATAATCATGAAACCCTGCGAAAAAATATAAATATGTGCGTACAAAAAAAAAAACAAATCAATTTTTATAAAATGTTTAAAAAAATGATTACCATGGTAAATATAAATTAAACATAAAAATTAAAATAAAATGATTACTATGGTAAATAACTAGATAACATTAGTAAATGCTCTGCGTTCTGTTACCTTTAAACCTCCATGACATTATCTAAACATGTCGCGCTCCTAGCCTAGCTGTTGTACTCATTGTGGTGATTTAAAAAAAAAGGTAGTGTTTTCTATTACTTTTACAGAGAAATAAAAAATCCTGCAACGGAATTTTCCACTACCGGGAACGTTATTTGTACTCAAATTTGAAATCTTTACCCACTTACCATAGTCTAAAGTTTTCAGCGGGTTTGATGAGATAATATTTTTAACTATGTTAGTATCTCTATGTACTATCGACGTATAATAAATTTATGATTACACAAAACACATATGTATTATTATCGACGTATAATAAATCGTTGATTATACGCACATATCTCGCGGGCCAAACCGCGACGGTCAACACCATGGGACCTCCGAAAATGTCACTAAGTTGACTGTAACGAATACTTTGCAAAGTATGAACACATTTAAACAAGTGTGATGAAATAAATTTAAAATTTAAAAAAAAGTTCACTTATAATTACAACGTAATTCTTAGGCCAGCACCCATTTGAAAAAATGTCTCAAAATTGTATGTAACCCGTTGTTATATTTTAATTTTTACCGACTTCCAAAAAGAAGGAGATTACACATTCATACCGTTTTGTTTTTTTTTTTTTACGTCTGCTCGCGTATATTACAACCTAACTCCTAGTCCGGACCCCATTAGATTTTGTAACCAAAAAAATGTACTAATTTTATGTATT
The DNA here is from genome assembly GCA_039619475.1 of Icerya purchasi. Lineage (NCBI taxonomy): Eukaryota > Metazoa > Arthropoda > Insecta > Hemiptera > Monophlebidae > Icerya > Icerya purchasi. The sequence continues at coordinate 288,581,243 of CM077115.1, read as the reverse complement.
TGATTTAAAGGAAATACGGATAGGATTTTTGTGATTACATTATTTTTTTTTCTGTCGATACCGATAAGAATGACGTTGTAAATTTTTATCATTTTATATAAAGTATAAAAGCGAAAGATACAGAAATGTAAGGAAGAGGGGTCAAGGGGCAGAGACCCTTATGAGGCAAAAGTGGCCGAATTTATATATATATATATATATAAATTTCCGGTAAAACAGAAATTTTTTTATTAATTGTCAAGAACAGATTTAAACAGGTATTAATACACGGACGGAACCATGGGTAACAGCTGGTACGTTATAATTAAGCTGAAACACAAAAATAAAAATTCGCGGTAAGCCAAAAATACATCTCGGTTTCGATTGCATATGTTCACGTTATAGAGTACACAACGATACTAGGCGAATGAGAAATATAATAAGGCTTCGCATTAGTTCCATCTATACAGCTGTACATGCCCGTATAAAAAGTCGATTCCTGTTTACTATGTCAAATTAATTTTTGTTTCGTTCTTTAACTTCTTTTTTTTGAGGGGTGGGGGAGGGCAACCAGGAAGAATCTTTACCCAGAAACAATTAGAATCAGAAAGAGTCAATTACATCTTCATACGGTCAGATATTATTAGGAGAAAGGAACAAATAGTAAGAACGGTGTGTGAAGAAGGAAAAGACAGAATATAGGAGGCACAACATGGAGCAGGAATACCAATTCGTAGCAAATTGTTATAGAAAACAGAACGCTCGATTGGAAGAGATGAACACTCGAAAAACACATGGTTCGCATTGCAAATATGTTCATCGTTTCAGTGAAGAAGACAATATGGAGAGGCAACCAACGAAAACCGAAAACGAGAGGAAGATAATAAAGTATGGCTTAAGAGCGCAGACGAATAACGGAAACAACAACAGAACGACGAAGTGAAGGAAATAAAGAGAACCACGAATTGGTAGGAAGACTAGGTTGGACAGATAGATATAATAAACAATTGTTAGAGAAAGAGGAAACGTAAATATGCGATACCATAATCTAAGATGAAAACATTTGCACAGCGGAAGGAGATTAGACGATGGGACTTTTTTAAAGAAGAAGTGAGAAGAGGCAGCAACCTAAGCCAAGGAGTCCCCCGCTTCATTACCGAAGATGCCCGAATGACTAGGAACTCATAGTAACTATCAATATAAATGGAATGAAGGGAAGAAAAAACGTGTATAAGTGAGCATATGCGGAGTAATATGATAAAATCACAGGAACGATCAGGTAGGGGAGAATGAATTGAAGGGCAGTTGTCAGATATAATAAAGAATTTAGAGGATAGGTGATTAGAGGAAATGATAATAATGGAACGTAACATAGTCATATTAATACGTTTATGAATGTAGAACAGAAAGGACAATTCTGAAAACCTAAAATCTGGGAAAATGAAAAAGCACCAACACCATCCGTCCTCTTCGAACCATCTGTAAACACAGTTGCATACGAAGGAAATTGGGAAGGCAAGAAATTTGGATTACATTCAATTTAGAGAGTCTGGACTTAGAGGCTCAGCCACAGAGAAATGAACAGTAATCAAATTTTGAGCGGATAATAGAGTTATATTGAGAAATAAGGGCATAAGGATCACCACCCTATTTGCTTGGAGATAGGATATTGAGCAGGTTTAGCCGTTTGGTTGCTGAAGAGGAAACATATTTGATGTGTTCGGAGAAACCGACTGTCAAGGACGATACCAAGATAACAAAAAAAATTAGCACGAGGAAGGAGTGTATTTGCTAAAGATAGATCGACAGAAGCAGGATTATAAAATCGCAGAGTAAATATGACACAACAAGATTTAGTAGGAGAAATAGAAAGGTTAATTAAGGAATGGGAATGATCCAGCACAGAAAGAAACGAAATAAGTGCCTCACTGGCTGATATAATATCATGAAATGAGAGATAAAGTAGGATGTCATCAGCAAAGAATAAAGACGAAGAATTTAGCGGAAGAGAAGCCACACTGATAGTGTATATGTTGAAAAGAGTAGGACTGAGGCAGGAACCTTCGAAATATACGCAATATACGCAAAGCAATGGAATATAATAAAAATAGAAATATTTAATATTTTATAATAGCAATATATTAATAAATACAAACATATATTACAGTAATGCAGGCTGTCCGAAGAATAAAATTAATGTTTGGGAAAATTTAAACTAACTAGTCGACAATAACATTACTTTGGGTACCGAGGCATTTGGGAATAAAGGGAAATGAAATTGCAGACAAACTTTTGAAATAAAGGAAATATGTTGAACAAGACAAAGTAAGAAGTTATTGTACAGAGTAGCGCGCAGAAATGAAACAGCTTACGATATAAAGCAATGAAAGAATAATGAGCCAAAGAAAAAGTAATAGAGAAACATTATCAACAGATTCAAAAAAATTACCTCTTGCATGGTGAAATTTAATATTTTTTAGCGGTACACATAAAAAATTGATACTAAAGAATACAGGACGTAATGAAGATAATAAACCGTTATCTGTGTGAAACATGTAGCGAAAAAGCTTAAAATCATTTAGTATTTAAATGTGCCCCCATATATATATGTATATATATATATATATATATATATATATGATAATGATGAATTAATTAAACTTATAATAAAGTGGGAGGTATGTCGCTACAAACATGCAAACAATAGTATTTCAGGGTCAATAGTAGAACTAAGTAAATATAATTAAGTAAATACATCAATAGAAATCGGGTAAGAATATAAGATTAAACATAAAGAAGACAGACAAAAAAAGCGTTAGAGGCAAATGAAAACTAAATAGTAGTCAAATAGACGAAAGTCTGGGGCAACAAAAAAAAAAAAAAAAAAAAAAAAAAAAATAGAGATTTATTTCGTAGCGTAAGAAACAAAATAAGTTTCGTCGTCGTCGTCGTCGCAGCTCTTGGAACAAGAGATCGCGTGCAACTCATATGATCCTATTTCTGGCATCCGTCACTGTTTTCTGAAATGTTTTGCTAATCAGATTTGATGTTACCATTTCCAGTCTTCTTCTCCCTCTGTAGGGTTTTCCTTGTATTTTTCCCTGTGCTGCCAACATGTAGATTCCGTTTTTTCGTATCTCATGAGCCATATATTTTGCTTTCCTTTTCTGGATGCTCTCGACTATTACAGGTTTTCCTTCTTCTACTCTGGTTAAAACAATTTTATTACTAAAATAAGAAGTTTATATGCGAGAAAAAGACAAAAATTTTAGTAACGGATAAAGGTAACACAGATTTGGAAGAAATTTTATGATAATCGTAAACCACGATTAATGAGATCAGTTACAACGACTCCAAATCTAATAGAGCGACGAAGACATAATTTCATGATACTACCGATATTACTACCACATCCTTTGAAAATTTAAACGGATAGATGAATAGGAAAAACGATAAAATAGTTTCCTAAATTAAAAGTTGGTAAAGACTATTAAATAGCAATAAAGTAATTCTAATACATTTTTAATCAAACTGCGCAACAAATTCATTACTGTTCAGCAATTATTTCCAGTCAGTCACGTAATCTGAAGACCACAGATATGATCATTTTTCGGACAAATATTTATAAGCTTCGAGAAGAATTCAATTGCACCATATCTTTTTAAAACGTTACTTCATGCAAAGAATAAAATTTTTCTAATATAAATCGATAATTTCGTAATTGATGAAATTCCACAAAATATCGGTTTTTTTTTTATGAAAAAAAAAACAAAAGTAATTGGATGAAAAATAAATAAATTACCTTTGATCGATAAGAGAATTATTTTATTTCTCTCGAGCTATAAAAAAATACTTATTTCGTAATAAAATGTTACTTTTACTTTACATAGTTCTGTAAATATTAACCTGCTTAATAAAGTAATGTTCAAAGTTAAAAAAAAAAAAATAGAAAATAGTATCCCTGTTCGGTGTTTTACATTACTGTGGCACTGTGGTGAATTTGATTTTTAAGGCTTAAAAATCTACAGTGTAACAATGATGAAAGTAACATTTTTTAATATTCTCCTTCAGGGAAGTATTAGGAAAATGGTTAAAAGTTTTAAAATTACGATACTTTTGATGAAGTCACCCCTTACATCGACCGTGTGATGATAATTTTATCTACTAGACAAAAATGAAATAATATCCTAGTACTGTCGGTATCTTCTTCTTCTTCATCCGCCGTCTCCGTCTCAAAGGTTGGCGATCCACAATTGGAATTTATTTCTATCAACAGCTGTTCGGAAAAGTTTTAATGAGGAACAGTTGAACCAGTTGTTAAGATTATCCATCCATGAAATTTGACCTCTACCTCTCGAACTCTTCCCGGCAATTTTACTCTCAAGTAGTATTTTTAGATACGATTTGATCCTCTTAAGATATGTCCCAAGTATTGTAGTTTCCGTTTTTTGATGGTTCGTAGTAGTTCAAGGTTCTTTCCCAGTCTATTAAGTATTTCAATATTCTTTACTTTTTGCGTTCACTTTCAGGACACGTTGGTAGCAGTAAATCTCAAAAGCGCTAATTTTTTTTTCTAATTTTGAGTCTACTGTTCAGCACTTCGGTATAATAACTTCTTATAATTCGTATACACCGATCGTGAACGTGGAATGTAGCAGCTTCTTTATATATATATATATATATATATATATATATATATATAATATATGTATATATCAATCGAATTTAAGCGTTGAGTCTATGAGACTGTACGACTTACGAATCGATTACATATTGTAGAATGTCACCAACCGGGAGAAGAATTCAGGGAAGAGCCCACGGAGTACTGACGACATAAAAGGATGCGGATTATACAAATAGGATAGAAACGGCTGACAGATGGCAGGGGATCTCTTAAAAAGATAAGCCGTGCAAATCTTACGATACTATCAAGAAATTAGGAGATGTCGTACTCCATTGAGAGCTTTACTACGTTCGCGGAACCATCATCTGATCTGCTCGGGCAACCTCAGTTGTGTAACGATTTTAAAGAATACGATTAAATCAAAATCTTTAAGCAACAGTGCGCATAACGTTAGACACCTAGATATTTCAGCGAGCGATGATTATGAAACAAAGAGGCTTCCTACCTATTTTTAGTGCACAATATTGCGATAATTTAAAATCAAGTTCATACTCTCTACATAATCTGCATTTTGGAAACAAGGAGGGTAACGAGGTAAATGGACAGGAGGAGAGAATATCTATCTGGTTTTTCGTTGAAAGCCAAAGTTCGCTAAGATGTGAAATTTTAGCTCCATCGACGCTATCAGTCAGCCGGAGAGTTTGCAGATGAATAGAAGTGCGACTCGACTCAATTTTAAAATGTCGCTTCGGAGCATTTTTTTCTGCGACGCGAAATTTTTTTTCGCGGGAAATGAATAAAATTTAAATTATTCCGCTGTAATTCGGCAACGTATAGAGTTGCATGCGAAATGCGGCTAGGGTTATGGCGGCGGCGTGCGTGGAACCATTGTCGAAGATAAACTTTCACGAACAAATCACTCGGCCACGAGATGACGCGAAATGCGTAGTTCGCAGAAATCGAGCACAGAGTGAAGATGCCGTTTTCGGCGAAAGGGCATATTTCACTTTAGCGGGTAACGAAAAATTCAAACAAACGGTAACGAATGCTTTTTATCTTTTAGCTTGGCTCGCCGTGCGCGCAGTGTATTATTATGAATTTCCAGAAGAAGGCTACGGAATAAATTTAAATAGAAAGAAAAAGAGCCGAGCGGAGAAAAAAAGAAAGAACTGGCAACAATAAAGAAGGAAATGGAGGAGGCTAGGTTGGAGCAGATCGGGCTCCGGAATGATTTCCATAACTACTTAGAGAGGCTGCTGAGTAACGTAAATGGAATACATTTATTCTTCGTGTAAAGTCATATTATTGTAGGTAGAGAAATCGCGCTGAGAGCAATGGCTGCTCAGCCGGATATATTAACTCATTTCTTGGCTTCGCCAGTGAGCCGGCTAAGAGATACGCAGCCGTTCTGAGCCGATTTTCGTAGATATAATAGTGCGAAACGTAGTCAGCATTTCGTAAGCACGTTAACTCTTATAAGGCACCCTCCGATGGTCGTAATAACAATAATAATAGCAATAACAACGTTTATTAGCTAGTATAAATTTCGGTCTATTCTAGATAAGAAGATAAACGGTAAAAGAAAAAAGAATGAAAAAGAAATGATAATAATAATAATAAATAGATGAAGGCAATAGAAACCTCCTTGAAACGCTAATAAAAGTTAATGTCTAATAATGCCGATACGGACGTTATTTACAGACAACCTTATCTTTCCGCTAAATCCGAAACAAATTTGATCACCTTTCGATACGGATAGCAATGTCACTCCGTAAGGCCTCAGTTCGAAGGAAAACGATATGTATTTACAACTTAATTACATATACACATGATCGTATTGGAGTCATTGTATGAAGATGCCCTCCCCTATAATTTTATTCGGCTGGTTTGTTTAGAAAACTTTGAAGTATCAAAATGTTGAATCAGTTTGGATTTTTTAGTTCTTTGACTTTTGGAGAAATTTCAGTTTTCGCCCGAAGATGAAAAATACGAAATTCCGGTTACGGTTTTGAGCGCAATAGAAAGGTAATATCGAGACGGCAAATTAAGAAAAAAAATACATACATATATTTGTAATCGACATTCATAAGTGTTTTACACCCTTCACACAGGAAATAAATAAATAAATAAAACAAAGCCTCTTGTCTCCGATTGCGTAGTTGAACTTCCTTTGTTTTTTATTTTAGTTTTTTAGTTGTTTTTTTTTTTTTTTTTTTTTTGTATTTTACATTCTGCCATGTCGTATTAATAATACACTTTTCCCATCGAAAATTATGATACGCCGAAAATTACTTGAATTCTACAATTCTTATTCGGAAAGCCAGTAATTTTGATCCGTATCTTCTTAATTTTCCTCATTTTTAAAATTTCCCAGTTAATATTCGACAATTAAGATGCCGCTGCAGTATCATAAATAAAAACTTTATATTAACTTTTTCCATTAAAATATACTCGTATTCTAAATTTTGATATAATTTTTCGTCTTTATTGTTATATAAATTTTCGGCCAAAAAATATTTTTTTTTAAATTTATCCATTTTTTTTTTTAAAGCTGAAAATTTATCGTAATTAAATCATGAAGTTCCAAAAAAATTTCGGCGGTAATTCGGAAAGGTGACGCGCGTCAAATGATTTCGATTGGTCTCTTCAGTGAAATTACACTGTAATAAAGTGTTTGAAACTAGATGAGATGAATCGGTGGAATAAGATGAATCATAAGCTAATGTCGACACTGAACTCCTTATCGCATGATGCTGCTAATGTGGACATTATATATGCTATCCTGAAAAATCTCAAATTCCTAGGAATACTAGAGAAAACAGTCCAAAGATGGGTGAAAATGCTCTGTTTCAGAATACACTGCTGCAAGATGAACAGCTTTACTTTTCCGTGCCGATCCCTCGTTCCCCGAATTGGTTCCATTCTATTCCTTTCGGTCGTCGCTCTTCTATTGTCTCCCTAATTCGTCTCTGGATCGATCATTTTCTCCTCCCCTCCTCACGCTTTCGATTTGCTCTGTCGCCATCTTCTTATTGTTCTCTTCACGATTGCGATCCTCTTCGTATATGTAAAGCTGATCACAATTTCTTCGAATGTCCCGCTCTTCGTAATGAACGCTCCCTTTTATACGGTCAGTTTTTGTCACTAAATCTCCCTACTCCCTATAACTCTTCCTTTATCCTCGCCTTTCCTTCATCTTCTGTGGTAACTGCACTGCCGTCCTTTATTGCGTCCATTTCGGAATGCCTAGCTACTTAGTTCTTTAGCTTAGTTTTTCCTGTTGTTCAGTGAATGCCGCTAGCGCGCCCAACAAAAACAAGAAAAAAAAACAAAAAAACTTTTCCGTCACTAATAGCTTTGATCTTTCTACTTCTTAGCATGCCATCATCGACCAACGTATGTGATCCAGTAAGTTTTATCGCTGCAACAATTAAAATCTGACGCATATTTAAAGTCCCAAAGCGCACAAGTTTTTCGTGAGAAATTAAAAACCGTGAGTTTTTGTAAATTTATAAAGTCATATTAACTGAATTTGAATAAAATTGTACGATAAGAAAATTACTGGAAAGATTATTCTGATTAGTTGAAAGTTGCGGAGGAAAAATATAAGCTTGCTCAAAACAAACAGTACAGGCTGGAGATACATAATGAAACATGCGCATTTTTAAGTCAGTTGCTTTAATAGTCTGCCTTATTTCTCCTTTAACTTCAGCGATCTCTGCCATCCTCCCAGGGTATTTATTTTGCCTACAATTGCAAAATCTCTCCCTCCAGCTGTAATTAAACAGGAATTCCATAGCACTGTCGATTCTCTCTCTTTCCTTCTCATGTAAACATTTTCACTGATGATTCTGCTGATGGTGTTGGCGCTTCTTTTATTCTTGCAAATTATGACTTCTCTGAATCCTTCTGTCTTCCTTCTTTCTGTTCCATATTTACAGCCGAGCTGATGGCTATTTTACGTTCCATTATTTTTATCTTCTCCAATCGTCTTTCTTCCCAGTTTCTGATCATTTCTGACTCCATGAGTGCTCTTCAAACCATCTCCTCTCCTCTTCCTAATTATTCCTGTGATTTTACTATTCGCCGCATAAGTTCTCTCATTCGAACTCTCTATTCTCTCCGTGAGATCCGTATTAACTTGCTGTGGATTCCTGGACTTTCTAGCATTTCTTGGAATGAGATGGCCGATTCTTTGGCTCGGGTTGCTGCCTTCTCTCTTATATTATTTTTATTATTCCAATTTTTAAAATTACAATTTTTTATTAGAACACTGTGCATCATTTTCATTATTTAATTTGCCCCAGATCGGTTATAATATTATTTCCGAAATGAAAGACTTTTTTTATTCTGATTACATACAGTTTATTAAAATTCAAGTTTTTTCTTCTTGTGCACTAAAGGAAAATATTTTATACAGCAAATAGAATACAATTATTACAACCCTCCCCTTGGTATAATGGCTATAGCGCTCACCGCCAACTTTGCATCGCCATTTATGTTACATACACCACTAGAACAGTAGAGGATTATGCTAAAACATTTACCAATTGTTACATTTAAGTTATATACTAAATTATGCAGAATCAAAAAGATTTACAACATTTAAAGGTGTCAGACAAGGGTGCATAATATCGCCGGTACTATTTAATATCTATGGAGAATACGTAATGAGAAAGGCACTGGAAGGCTGGAAAGGTGGAATATCTATTGGCGGAAGGCGTATAAGTAACCTTCGATATGCTGACGATACCACTATACTAGCGGCTTCAAGAGAAGAACTGGAAGAAATTATGAATACAATTAAAGAAACAATAACTGAATATACGGTATGTCTTTGAATCGGGACAAGACGAAAGTCATGGTGGTGAATAGAAGTAGCAGAACGACACATAGTGAGACACGTACAAAATGGGATACACGAAGTAGTAGAATCCTTTGTCTACCTCGGCTCATTGATCAGTTGCCATGGTTCCAGTGAAATGGAAATAAAGAGAAAAGCATTATTGGCCAAAGAGGCAATGAAAATGCTGTCAAATATATGGAAAAGTCATGACATAACAAAAACAACTAAAATAGAGATAGTGTACAGTGTCACTAATATATCCTATAATGCTATACGGTGCAGAAACTTGGACGCTACGAAAAACGGATCAAAAAAGGATAGATAGTCTGGAAATGTGGATATGGAGAAGAATGCTTCGTGTTCCTTGGACGGCAAGGCGTACCAACAAATCTATCTTGAATGAGGTTGGCGTAGCTATGCGGTTAGGGGATATATGCAAACGTCGAATAATGCAATAGTTCGGACACATCATGAGAAGAGAAGACGATAGTTTGGAAAAACTGGTAATACTGGGGAAAATAGATGGCAAACGACCACCGGGAAGATGCACAATGAGATGGGTAGACCAGATACATAATTTATGCCAAGAGCCAATTCACCAAATTATAAGAAGAACAGAAAACCGTATAGGCTGGAAAAAATATATCGCACAAATGTTGATGTAGCCACGATCGTTACGGTCGGCACAAAATGATGATGATAACATGCTAAATGGGTTGTTGGCAAACAACTACAAACATGAAGCTATTTTTATTTTCCAGATCAGTGGTGTCTTTTACATAGACAACGGTACGTCGGTTAATAATTTCTCTAGGCAGTTCCAGCCCTGTCGGACATTTATCCTGTGATGGTGCTGGTAGAGTTGATTGTTGCGCACACTGAATAAATGATAACATTTCACCAACATATTCTCTTTCCTGTTCTAGTATGGTGATTTTATCATTGTAAGAAAAAAATATGGCTTGTGGTGATGTAGATGGTAGTAGAGTAATAGGCTCTGGAATGGAAAAGATTACAGAATCCGTGGATGAATCTTTGCCAAATTGTTCAATGCTTCATTACTCTTTTTTTTTTCCTTGACTTTATTAACACCAAACAATAAGTAATACTACTTTAAACTTCATACTACTTTGCTACAGCACAGACTAGTGCTTTTGACGTGTTAGAATGCCCTTTTATAGACGTCAATAGGCTATGTGAAAATTAAGGAGAATACAGGTTTTTGATTGGTTGATTGAGCATGGAGAGAAGGTAGACGACCGCAAAGAATGCGTCATATGGCAGGGACGAGTGGTAAATGAGTTATTACATAATAAAACATATGCAGCTTGTTGCTTATAAGGATTTCGAGGTTATTCGGTCCTTTAGTGGTATGGTTAGGCTATCTAGAGGTGCAGGGGTGGATGGAGATGACTGAGGCACATCCGGGTGGTGGGGCAGTTAAAGAATAATAACGTTGCTCACATAAGGGCATAGACGTGGGTGACGTCATATTACAGTTTGGTGGCACGGTGCTTGTTACCATTCACCCTTCTCCCCAGAGATATAATCCCGTCCACTGGGCTAAAATCACCTCTTTTATCCTACTGCTTGTTTCCTTATCGGTAAACTTCATTTATGCATGTTAAAAATCGGCCTCCACTTCCTGTCCATCCTCCATTTTTCTCTTTCCTAGCTAACAACTTTTAATTCTCTTCACTTTCTATTCTGCTTCAAATTATCCGATTTCTTTATTCGTCTCCTCGCACTCTTCCTCTCCACTGTAACAAATCCTGTGTTATCCTTGATGCGTACACTGCTCGTTTTCTGTTCTTAGCACTTCCTTGTGTTTAATTTTTTTTCAGACAATTTTCGTCATTTTCACCTTTTTTATGTTTTCAATATTGAACGCGCGCTCGATTGTACAAACTGCGTCATTGGCTAAATACCGTTTACAGAGGGCCTCAAAATTCACCATTTATATAATGGGCGTAACCCGCTTCAACAGAAAAAAAAACAAAACAAATTACGCATTAATTTGCAATAACAGGGCAACGCACGTTCTAATTTTTTTTCGTTTTGTCGAAAACTCAGAGTCGATAGGAAATAACGACCCTGCGCTAATCGTTGAAATAAGGCAGATAAACTTCTACTAAAACTAAGTACCTCTTTTGGGGTCAACGTTATAACTTCCGTAAGAGAAAAAGACGGACGTATTAGAGATGTTTGGGATCGAAGGCGGATAGTTTGGCGAGAACTGCAGGATGCCATTACAAATGCCCTATAATTTTAGAAGAATCTCAGTCGCAGCTCTTCTTGTAAACGTAAAATCTATCGTCTTCTTCTGCTAGTGATAAACATTGCTTGAACGAGCTGCTTTTAAATAATGCCCAAACTTAAACCGAGCAAAGTAGGAAAGCTTTCAGACGAACGTAAATTAACGTTCATTCTAGCTGCATTATACGAGCATCTTTAACCGTTAAAGTGAGAATGTCTTTAAGTTAATCATGCTGTCGGGGTGTGATCATTTAGATTCAATAATAAGAATGAGGGAAAAAGTGCGCGCTAAGTATATGTGTCTCGTTGCAGACTTTAGCAGTAAAGTTGTCTCCGGGTGCAGTATTTGATAGAGAATGACGCTTTTACTAAAAACTGGTGCGTGAAAACTGTTTATTATTTATTTTTCATTGAAATCTCTTCAATTTAAGTTTTATTTTGAATAAGCATTTTACGGTCTGCCATTTTAATCCGCTAGATATTGTACATCCCTAAGGTCTTCTAATGTGGCTTATCGAGTTCATCAATTCTTACATGTATCATTCACAATGTACTGTTCTATAATTTTTGGAAGCTAACGAATCAATCACACACACATACATATTCAAAATTCTTTTCTTCCTTTTTTTTTTCGTATTATTAATATTAATTTGTTCACATCAACTGTATAATTTAGCGTTAAATAAATTAATAATTAAATTTATTTTATTTTACAGAATAGCCTAATCCTTGCTGTAGCCGTATATAAATTTTCCTCCTAGATTACTGTTTTCAACAACAACTCGATATGGTATAAGCATTTCGGTGAAAATATAGTAATGCCATGCAAACATTTTTCAGTTGTATAAAAATGTAATTTCAAATTCTGTAAAATACCACCTATTATCTGAAATTTACTTAACAGAACATAGTCTTATATTAGTATGCGATTGTTTTATTATTTTACGAGATTTTTAGCTAAAAGGAATTTAAAGCAGACTAATATACAATGGTTCATCTGTAAAACTACAAAAATAAGGGAAAAATTAAGACTGCTGTCGATAATTCTTAAACATACGATTCCAGTTGGAATTAAGAGTACTTGGAGAGAGACGATATGTATATACAACGCTTTTAGCTACCCCCGTTATGTACCTCGTCAATATTGTATAGATTCATCCTATTGTTAGAATTAAAAAAGAAAAGAAAACGCACTGTTGCCCGTAAGAACAGAAAAAATTCGTGTAATGACTTATTATTATTATTGTTGTTGTAGTTTATGAGGAAGAGCATGCTTTTCATTTCTTTTATTTTTTATTTGTTATTAATTTTTTTAAATTAAAATAGTTATTCCAGTTATATTAAATAAACTTATACGAGCATATAACGGCCACTGTAAATAAAAGAATTTTTTTTCTTTAATGTTAATCCCCACAGCTCCCGTAGCTATGCTTATGTATGGTGTAAATTGTAATATATTTTATGAAAATTGTTATTGTAATTGTAATTATTACTAATAAATTAAATTGAATTAACAATACATTCCTTCATTAGAATTGTCGTTCACTTTTTATAGCGATTGTGTAACGAGGATGAACAGGTCTGCGGTTAAAAAATTTAATACAACGTGCAGTAATTAAACGTTTAATCATTGTAAATATTAGTAATGTCATATTCTATAGTGTTACCCGTACCGATAGAATTTCTAAAATTGAAGAAAGGTAATATGATCTTTTGAGTAAGAAGCTATAGAAGTAAAATCATAATGACGAACTTTGTAACGATCGGTTATACTGACACTGGAAACAGATAAACAAACTAATTCAAAATGGCTGCCGCATATACATAATGACCGAATACTGAATGAGCCATTAGAATGGATATTATCGTATTGGGTTCCATTTGTTTGATTTGGTTTCAAAAATAAAACCGCTATATAGTCTGGTTGTTTTTTTTTTTTGTTCCTTTTGGGGGCTATTATACAAGCTAACCCAGCGCAAGAGGATTCTATCGTTAATAATATCAGTAGTGTTTCTTGCATTCGTCTTACTTTTTCAGCTAATTTGATTTCTTTTTTATTTTTATATTTCACCCGTAGGTGTTTGTTCTGTATTCAGTTTTTACAAAGTCTGGATAGGTAGATGGAGCAGTAGATATAGAGAAGCCCGTTTCAGATGATTCTTTGTCTATGCCGCACGCGAAACAACATTATCAACAGAATTAGGTTACCAATAAGATTAACTTTTCTTCTAACACAAATAGTATAAAATTATCAGTAATCGTATCAGTAATAATAATAACGCTAGTTTTTCTGCGAATACTTACAATCTTTATTGGGACAATTATAATACCGGTCCGTTTATCGTATTAATAAAAATATGGGCTACCTTCAGCTGTCGGCAGTTTGCAAAATTCTCGCAAAACGTAATGATTTAATTAATTTTCAAAAGAATGTTTTAAATCGTATTAAGGACATCTTTGATTCAGCGTCAAATGTGGATAATTTTATAGGTAACGTTAGATACAACAATAATAAACTAAGGGCGTTTATTCCCGCCAGTCTGTTATTTCGGTTCAGTATCATTCGCCAGGTGCCTGCTAACATCGATGAACAGGAAATATTCGATGCGTTAGAATCAGAATTGGATTATTCGGAACACGTGTATGGGATCAGATAATTAGCTAATTCTGACAACTTCGATAGAAATTAAATTTTTAGGCAGTGATCTTTCTGCTTAAAACTCTGACTTCCTGTTAATTGTAGCGATCATCCTCCCAGAATATGACTAAATTGCAGTCGTTATGGTTACATCGCAAATCAATCTGGGTCACAACCTCCATGTAAATTTTGTCGTTCTGATCATTCTTCTACTAATTTTTCTAGTCTTTTAAGCAACATTGTTCCGGTAATCACCTTTCCGGTGATAAAACATGCCCACACTATGTGATAAAATTAAAACCTGAGAAGATTAAAGCAGCCGAAAATATTTCATATATGTTTGCAAAATTTTAAATAATTAAATGAATACGTACACAACATGGAAAACAACTATATGTTATATATATATATATATATATATATATATATATATATATATATATATATATATTATGGCGTTATAGCCATAACTGGGCTGAAAGAAATTCAATAATAAATTATTTCGTAAAGCCGTAAAGTATTGCGTAATTCGATGGGAATATTTAGAAGGTTAAAAACGGAAAATATGTATATTCATTAAATAAAATTCCAAATACGAGTCGACAGGTAATGCATAAGCCGGGGAATTGCGAGATGAATTAAAATTAAGAAAGAGAACAGAAATGCTTATTATTAATAGTATTAAAGTTGGAATTAGCGGTAAAAAGAGAATTTTCAAAGTGTCGCGGACAATGACTTGTCAGAATGATAAGAGATCGAGGGAAGCCTGTGCTTCGGCCGAGAGCAGTATCGAAACAGATAACATTTACGCTGGTTCAAAATCGCGTCATCTCGTGAGAGGCGTTATAATTATCGTTAATTGTTATTTACGTATGTGCCACGGTTCGTGTTCAAATTAAGCTAGTCAAAGCAAAATAAACTAATTTAAAAAAATAATAATAAATAAAGAAAAAAATTATTTTTAATAACACCGCGAAGAATCTAGTCAAGTCAAAAAACCCTAGTCTTCACGCGACCTACCATAAAAAAAAAACAACGGCTTAAAAACTGCCGGAATTAAGGACGTTGATCAAGATCTACCGGAAGCGAATCATCGAAGCAGTACGGGTAGCGGAAACGATCGAAGGACAACATCGTTCGAAGCGGTGAAGATCCTGGAAGCCACAAGGACTAAACAGGCCAGATTTTTATATTTTACTTAATGTTGTGATTATTTCGGTGTAGATGTGTATATGTATGTTTTAATTCATATGTGAGTAGTAATTTGTGTTATTTGTTTCGTGCGTTTGTATTTGCGGTTTATTTGTGTTTTTGGTGCAGCTGCATTTCCTTCTCGATATTGTGCGGCGATTTTAGAATAAAAAGAAATAATAATAAAAATAAATAATAATAATTACGAAACAACTTTATTAAATAAGCGTGGATGTGAGAGGTTCTCGGCCGACTAGGCAATCCTTCTAAATTTACGTTTATAAAAAATAAATAAATAAATAAAAAGAAACAAGATACTAAAAGAAAAAAATTTATCGCAGTTTTATTGGAACAGTTCCGACGGAGCTGCGATAATATATATATATATATAGTTGTTTTCCATGTTGCGTACGTATTCATTTAATTATTTCACGTTTAACCTCTGAAGGTGTTCAAATTTCATTTTCTTAGTCAAAAACCACTTCCGCGAGTATTGACAGCGCTAACACTTTCAAAATAAATCGTTACATTCGTAAAGCGCGCGTAATTAACATTAATCATTGTAGCAGTCCTGGACCACTCATTCCCAATTTCAGTTCTTTATTGGTCTTCCCATCCTCAGATAGAACATCTTCTGCAATCCGCAATACTCTACATTCCTCAACACATAACTCTACACTTCCTAATCCCCCACCTTCTTCTCATACTGAACCTAACATATCTGATCTTTCGACACTTCAGTTCTCGCATCAACATTAAATCGGAATTCCGTTCCACGTAAAATTCAAACGCGTTCCTTATTTCCTCAACTAACAAAACCAATATTGAAATAATTAAAAAAGAAAACGTAATGAGCATAAGAGGAATGTACTTATAACTGAAGATATGAGAGTACATATAAGCAGAAAAGAAAATTGAATTGGAGGAAAGAATAAACATAGAATACGAGTTGAGGGAAAAACTTTCGTACCAACTACGGTTAGCAAGAACAAAGATGGGGGAGCAAACGAATAAATATATTATAACTCAGATGTTAAATAAAATACAAAAAGAGATAATAGAGAAAGAAAAAATAGGGGAAAGAAAAAGTAAAATAAAGGAATGGCTTCAGGAAGAAAAAAATATAAAAAATAATAAACATAAAATAAAACGACAAGGCGCAACAAAAAAACTGGAAAAAAAAACTTTGAATATAGAAGATAGAAATAGATTATTAATTATTGATAAGTAAAAAGATAGATTAAGACTAGTAAATATTACACGATTATGTATATGTATAAGTTAATTTAAGATGATAAAGTGTTCAATAGGATAATTCGTCGACAAGCGTTTTAGCTTGACGAAAGTTTTGTATATAAAAAATAATAAATACATATTTTTCAAAAAAAAAAAAAAATCCGTTCTACAGTTTTCATCGAACTCTAAGCGTAATTCAAAGTTGTCAATATCCTCGCCATCAACGAAATTATCCTTATCTGTTAAAATTTTAGAAAAGAAATACAACGAACTAACAGTGCTTTTAAACAAATAAATATATACTCTTCGGATACCGATATGACTGCACGTTAAGATTTATTAATTAAAATGTTTCCTTCTTTTATTAATATCTAATTTGTTACACGTATATTTTATATTTAATTTACGTAAAACGTCGCGTATGCATGTATGTTAATATAAATTAATGTATAGATATATCAACGCGCTGGATTTGTTAATTTTTCATGTTGTTGGGTCAAGGCCGCTGGCGCGCCCAGGGTAGAAAAAAAAAAAAAAAAAAAAAAGATTATTTAAATATTTATATTCGGCTTCTAACGATTTCGAATAGTTACTTTCCTTTATTCTCATGTGTCCAAATTCTAAAGACTGTGTAACACCTACTCAACTTATATTCTTTTAATTCAAAAACAATGCACTACAAACTAACAATCATACTCATAAACTGCCATACTTAATTCCTGAGCGTCGGCAACTGCCTATTCGTACATTTTTCAGCTGTACAGACATAGGCATAGTGTACTAAGCAATTATTATATACAGTGCGAATGTGTACATAAGCAAGACTACATTCGGAACTGATTAGTAATTGTTTGATTTATATCGTTATACAAATGAAATCCCCCGCATGTGTCCGCTGTGTACTAACTAGCGCGCACCTATGATGGTATATGTGGTGGTTTGTCATTGTCTTTCACGTGACTATTAGTGAGTATTTAATTTAATTTTTAATAATAATTTCTGTTGCCACCCGGCATCGAACTTAAGACATCCGCAACGGAAGCTAAACGCTCTAGTAGCTAGACTATTGCGACGAAACTAAACCTATAACAATGGAATTGCCGAAGTGTGAACAAAAATGTCTTATACGTTCTATTAAATCAATATTAAATCGCTATTGCCCTCCTTTCCAAAACGTGGCTGAAGAATACAGTAAATATAAAGAGGCTTTAAAGTTATTAGATTTGATCGTGAGAAGATGGGTACGGAGGTACAGCAATGTTAATTCGTAATGACATGCCCTTTGCTTTTCAAAATTCTTTCTATCTTTACATCCACGGATCTTAACTTTGTTCATATTCTAATCCCTATCAACCATTCTGAAACATTTCACCTGGTGTTTTAACATAAAAGCTGCAATTAGACAGTATGATGATAAGAACCGAAAATCGTTGTTGTAAAGAACAGATCGATTTCACCGGTCTGTAGATTATACAAAAAATAATCAGTTTAATTGATAATCATTAACAAAACACATGCCCGAAAAGTTTATAGTATTTCATGTTACGCATGCAAAATTTTATTTATTTATTATATTACTAGGAACTTCGCTCTGATCTACAAGGAAAGTACATTAACTCACGTGCATTTTAATTATTTCTGATTTGTCCATTTTATATGTAAGACACTAAACTATATTTCATTATACGTTTTTAAATATATTTTTTAAACTATTTATTCAAGTAGTTTTATGTGCAGGTTAATTAAAATAGTCCGTCAATAATTATTATTGTTTCCTTTTTTTAGATTTTTTTTTTTTTTGGAAAATCAAAACAAGACGGCCCCGACTGGAGCTCAAGTAATTCGAAATTAGATTATTATAAATGCAAATAAATTGTTCGTGTATATATTATTGCGAAGATTTTTTTTTTTTTTTTGATTAACTGAACTAATTAAGTATCAAGAAATAGAACTGAAATAGTTTTTATAAATACACAAAAATCTGAAAAAAAAAATCAAAAATTTAAAATGAATATTGATAATTTTTTAGGGTGATCTTACACTAAAAATAAAGAAAAAATATGGTCCATATTTTTGGCTATATGTGCCTTGTCTGGTGTCCCACCTATTTTCTTCTACAGGAGTTACTATTCGCAACTAGATGCCCTTACTTATCATATACACAATCAGTCTCACTCTTCTTCCAATCATCATCCTCCCTTGTGTTTTTCAAATGGCCCATTACCAGGAGACCTCGCTTTCTTATGCCAAAGTAATATAAAATTCCCCATAATGCACCCACCTAATCTTTTAGCATTTTGAGACCACCTAGAAATAGACATAAATATATCCCTACTTACCTATGCTCAAACAAACAACTCGCAAAATACACTCGAAAAAACAATACAAACTATAGATAGGTATATTGGTCATGTGCCAGTGTATACTGATGGTGCAAAGTGGATACACCATCACTCCAGGCGGCAGCAGTATGTTCTTTCGAAGTGTTTGGCTCGATCCAATCATTTCGACTAGGTGATTGGTGCACAATACTCGACGCTGAGTTATATGGTATCTTGTATTGTTTACAGTATATCCACCTAGCTAATCCCTGCCACAGAAAATCATTGTAATATTCCATAGCCTCTCTCTATTCTATACCCAACTCGCAGCCAAAAGACCCACTGGTTTGAGAAATCTAACAGATCATGGTGATCTCATGAAATAAAATTACAGGGTGTCATACTTATGGGTTCTTGGTCATACCGGGGTGTCTAGCAATGAAAGGGTAGACGTTACTGTCCTGTGAGCCCAGATGTCGCCCAACCAGCATCGATCATAAGTCTAAGCCGGAATGGAGGTCACATTGGGATTCTCAAAATATCTTTTTATAATCAATAAAACCATCAACTGAGCCCTGGTGGCCACCCAGCGCGACTTCATAATAATTAGTCGCTTAAGAATTGGGTACATTTCTTTGTCTCACGACTACGTGTTCCATAGGACTTCTCATTCCACAACTTGCCCTTTCTGTTTCCGAGCGTGTTATCCTACAGTTCATCATATTCTTTCGACGTGTACTAAACTTGCAACATCCCGCTCGTCATTTAACCTAAATTTTTCTTTACAAAGATCCTCGCCAATGCTCCTGCAAGGATCGCCCAAACCTTGGCATATACTAAACCATATCAGATCGCTCCAATCATTTAAACTTTAGTAATTTACGTATACTGTAATAACCTATGTAGTTACACACGGCTCATGGTAAGGGGAAAAAACAAAAACATATGTAATTATTATTAATGTTTATACGGTAATTACATAAATCAAAATGATGGAAATTGTTAACAGCATGAATATTAGTGAAAAATTTATCGTTATTTATAAAATAAATAGGGGAAGAACCCCCCCCCCCCCCGCCACCTTTCAAAGAAGACGATAATTCGAAGTATATCTAATAAAACATCTAAGGAGATAGATAAATGTTAAAAAGCAAGCACGAATGTAAATTAAAATAAAGAGAAAGGAAAACGGTTGTGATAACCCGCTGTTGTAAATAAAACAAAGGTCCAATTTATACCATCGCTCGATATTCCTTTGAAATAACGATTTCGCTATGAAATATAAATAAGTAAACTTCGGCGAGTGGTATTTAAGAGTTCCGCTAATAAGAAACAGATGAGAATCATTAATATTACTAATCAATCAGGTTCTTTTGTCAAAAAGTTTTTTTTTTTTTTTTTTTTGAATTTAATATGTAGTCAGCCATAATTAACAAGTTGTAAATTAATAGCTCTGCGTCATTTAAAGCGTAACATAAATGAACTGAATTTACAAAATTTCAAATTGTATATTTATTTTTAGACGCTCGACTTCTAGGTCATTTGCGTCTCCTATACATTACAAAAGTTACCCTCTTTAGAAATCAAATCAAATCAAAAAAGAAAAAAAAAAAATTATTACAAATAATTCTTCAATACGTAAACTAAAAATCATATCGTCTGAAAAAGGTTTACAGCTTTTAAGAATTTAAACGTATTTTGGACTGCAGTTACATCATTACCAAGCGCCTTTTCCATAGTAATTGTTCTCCTGTGTGCGGATGGGAAAGCTTCCTCACGCTCCTTGTTGAGTTTCGGACATGCGGAGATGACATGGTCAACGGACAGACTTTGGGTACCACAAAACACACATGGTAGTGGAGGGTCACTTTGCAGTAAATGTCCGTGTGTTAGTTTTGTGTGGCCGATGCGGATTCTGCTTAATACAATATCTTCTCGCCTGTTTACACGGTGTGATTTTTCCCAATGATCCAGTTCAACTTTAATTTGCTGTAACTTGTTATTCGATTGGTTTTTCCATACGTTTTGAACGGCGTCCTTGATTGCGATCATTAACTGTTTTTTCACATTTAATAAGTCTTTTCCGTGTGCTGTTGTAGTCCGCATGATATCAATCAAAGGGCGGATTTGTAGGTTCGGATGGAATGAAAGTAAGTCGATTTATATGTAGGTAATTGAAGTAGTTGATACACCTAACTGCGATAAGCGTTTGTTTCTGTCGCGATGATCTTATGTAGATTAAAATGGAACGTTTTGTAGTAATTTATATGACACACCTGTTGCCGCTGAGTTTCACATAATATTTCAGTGCTAATAACATTCACCGGTGTTTTAGTGGCATCATGTTTGCTTCCACAGCAAACTAATAACTGGACTCGTACAGAACGCCTCGCTGCTTATTCTGAGTACGTTATTCTGAATTGCATTCAGCTTCTTAAGTGTACTTTCCGCCGCTGTGGCATAATCGCAGCGCGATTCATTATTGATCTGACATGAGTTATAGTCGTAAGAGCATATGCTTCTGTCAGATCCCCACGATTTACCATGCAGCATTTTTAGCAGATTAAGAGCTTTTGTGCACTTCCGTTTCGTATCTTCTACGTGTGGCTTCCGCCTTAATTTGTCGTCGAATATGTTGTTTTTGTTAGTTATGAATGTATCTTTCAGTTTCAGCTTAATTTCGCGCACTGGAGTTCTCTTAATAAAATTTACTATACAGGTTTTGCTGGTGGAAAAATGTATATTCTTTGCAATTCACCACTTTTCAATTGCCGTTATAATATTTTGTAATTTTCCTTCTATTTGTGTGATGTTATTTCCTCGCATGTAAATCGCTAGATCATCTGCAAATATTGAGTAGTTAGCTGAGTATTCGATTAGACGTTGTAAATCGCTTCGAATTATTATAAATAGTAGAGAGCTCAACACTGATCCTTGCGGTACCCCTAATTTTTGATTTCTTTCAGTTGATAATGAACTCACTATTTGGAAAATTTAAAATTTGCTATTTTGAAGGAATGCCATAAGAACTTTCGGCAAGTTCCCTCTGAATCCCATCTCATGTAACGTATTTATAATTGACTCTTTGGATATATGATCCAAAAAGCTTTCTCTATGTCGAAAAACACACATACATTGCCGCATAGTAAAACCGTCCAGAATTTCTTGCTGCAATCTTAATATATTGTCGATAGTCGACCGACCTTTCCGGAAACCACTCTGATGGTTGTCTGGCAAGTTTTTATTTTCTACGGTCCACATTATTCGTTTTGCAATAATCTTTTCTAATAATTTGCACAGTGCGCATGTTAACGATATTGGACGGTAGCTATGTTGGCTTGGTTTTTATCTTTGTCAGGCTTCAAAATCGGTACAATGGTGGCCTCCTTCCATAATGTAGGAATTTTGTGTAGTTTCCAAATTTGATTGAATAAATATTGTATACATTTGATATTCTCTTCTGTACGATTTTTTAGCATTTCCGGGTGAATATTATCAGGACCAGCTGCCGACTTTTTTTGTTCTTTTACTGCGTTGATCAATTCATGCTGGGTAACATCTTTATTATATTCCTCTTTGTTCATCAAGTGGAAACCTGACTCGTTTCTATTAGTCTGCATAGTTGGAGTTTTACATTCACTAGATATATAGTGGTAGTGTCCAGCCATGATCTCTGCCATGTGTTTGCTCTCATACTGTAATCTTCCGTTCGAGTCGGTTACCGCAGTAATGGGATTATCATTATTCTTATTCAGAATTTTTCTTATCTTATTCCATACTGCTGTTACAGCAGTTTTTGAATTTATGTTTGAAATGAAATGAGGTTGTCACTAGTTGGATTCCGCTTATATGTATTAAGAAGATTATTTTTATTTTTAATAACCGTACTACATTCGTAGTTCTACCAGGGTACTCTTTTCTTCATAGGCTGAGAGTTCGTTTTCGGTATATGTGTTTTAGCAGAGTGAAAAATCCTATTTAAGATTTTTTTATTTATTATATCAGGATCAGTCAAATTCAATACCTGCTTAAGGTCTATTGAGTTCCTGAAGATTTCCCAGTCTGCTTTACCTGTAATCCAATTTTCATGTCTTTCTCCCTACTGTTGGTGATCTGACAATAAATTTACAATCTGTGGAAAGTGATCGCTGTTATATAATTTCCTGCACGATCGCCAGTGTAATATATGGCTGATGGTTGAACTGCAGATGGTCAGATCTATGGCTGATGTAGTGCCGTTGTAGATATTAAATCTTGTTGGGTCACCTGTATTCAAAATACTAATTGCAGGATCATCTAGAAATTTTTCTAGTATCTTTTCTCTGTTATCAGTGTTTTCAGAACTATATATGATGTTATGACTATTGAAGTCACTTGTTAATATGTATGGCCGGGAAAGTTGGTCCGTTAATGATTTTAATTCTTTTAGAGACGCCTGATCTTCGTTATGTATATTGTACATATTACAATTGCGGTGTCTAAGAACAACTTTACCGCCGTGGCTTGGTAGTCAGAATCAGTATGTCCTCTTTTTTGATACTATTGTGAGTAGAAATTAGAACGCCGCTTTTAGCGTTACCAGTCGTTATAAGATTGCTTCGAGTAATGCTATAACCATTGAATTTTATATTATGATTAGGATTTAATTTAGTCTCCTGAAGGTTCCAGATGCTGTATAAGCAATTGTAAAAATGGAAGTTTGGATTTAATACTGTTTATATTCCACGATATTATATTTATCATGACGCTTCAGTAGTATTAATATAATTATTTATGATTCTTCCATCAGATCGGACAAGTTTTCCAAACTGTCCTCCTCAGAATCGATTTTTAAAGCGTTTTGTAATTTGACTTCTGTAATTTAGTTCTAATATATATTCGTTATTTTATCTTTCTTTTCATTCGTATTTTTTTTATTATATATAACCGTGATGCCTAACAGCCATTTCTGATGAACGGGAGCGTCCAAAACCTGAACTGGTTGTTACTTAAGATTTATTCAGTTTCCATTACGTTAAGTAATTTTAGGTTAATTAATTTTTCAAATACATCACCAATGCAGTTTAATAGTGAGCAATAGATCGATAGCCGCTAAACAGAGAAAGATATTTTTTACGTTTATTAATTTATTTAATTTCGCCTGTTTTCAGTAAATCAGGAAACATTTGCAACAGAAGGCATTTTTCAAAAAATGTTTGAAAAATTATTGAGTGTTTTGCATGAATCATTTTAACCACTATGTTATAAATATTATCTGATGCGGAAGCCTTACGTGTATTAATCGATTTAATAATTAAATTAAGTTCATCCGAAAACAGCATCACACAGTCATCATTTACGTTAGGTGTATAATCTGTCATATAATCTGATTTATCCTTCTTCTTGGAAAAAAAGTAATCAAGAAGAACTGCACATTTCTCCTCTGATTTAGTTAATATTACATCTTTTACTTTAATAGCTGGAAATTTAAATAGCTTAAGTTTTTCCGATACAAAATTTTGTATGGTTTTCCACAGCATTTAGAGTTATTGATGAAATTTTTCCAATTTTCAAATTTTGGTTTTTTCAATTAAGATGATTTAATTCTCTTAACAAAACTTTATAAATCGACTTTTTACTGGCCTGAATTGACTATTATATTTTTTCCTTATTTTATTAATAATTTTCTCGAAATTATCGAGGGTAGGTGTCCACCAATCTTTAAAAATAGTGATCTTTTTGTATTTACACTGATCGATTGAAACTCTTAAATAGTCACGAAATTGAATAACATGATTATTTAATTCTATCTTATTTTGAGCTATGCAAAAATTACTCTTAAATTTATTTAATCTATCGAAATTAATTTTTGGAATCTGATAGATTATAGTTAATACACCATTGCGATGGAGGTGTTGTGTGTTTGGTTCCGCGGATTACAACCTTAATCCTACAGTGATCGGAGAGTTCTACCGAAGAGATGGTATGCTGGATGGTTGAAGCCGAAACATCTCTCACAATAATTAAATCAATCAAGCTTTTCCCATTACGGTTACTGAAGGTGTATTCATTCGGTTGATTAAGGAAAAGTAAACGGTTTGAATACGTAAATTCTTCCAATTTCCTAGCATCTGGGTTACTTCTAAAATTCTCTCTAATAGCGAGCTTCTTATGTTGAAGTCTCCGACAATTAATGAAATCAACGACGGATGTCGATTACAAATTATTTCTATTTCCGAAATTCCTTCGCATCTAGGTTCACTTGGAGATAGATAAAGACCAATTATTAAATACTTCTGATACCGAACTGCTATAATGCCCTTTTGGCAACCTATATTTGATCATACGAAATTGTTTTCCTAATCATCATCGCAGTTTTTTTCGCGTTGATAAGCAAACGTATTGATCATTCGTACCACATATTTTTCCGTTACACGAGTTTGCCCCAGCTATTATAACAAAGTGTCACCTTCATCAACGGTGTGCTACATTCACGAACGAATAAATGTTGATACGCGATTGTTAAAAATTGAATTTCAACATGAGCCATAATTGATCATAGTTTGAATTCGTATTTAGCAAGTTCATTTGGTGATATTTTCCATTAAGGTTTGTTTTATATCTACGGTTTTAATTGTACTTAGTGATCGCGTTCGTTGTTTGCATAACTTATAATTTTATAGTATCAGGTATATTATTTTTTTTATTATAATGTAATAAATTCGCAGGTTATGAAATCATTAGCGAAGCTTCGTAGGTTTCAAAAAACTTTTGAAAAAAAAAGCAATAAAGTTACGAAGTTTTAAACAAATAAAAGTTCACAAAGTTTTGTAAAAAATATATACGATATCACAAATTTAAAACTGAATATGTTTGTTTTGAATTTATTATTATGTAACTGTGAATTACAATTATCTTCAACTTACCGGGAATCCTCAGCGTATGAAACACCATGCTTAACTGACCTTGTTTCCTAATCTCTTTCTGCTTACTTTGATTTTCGTTTTCTTCTAATATTTTTTTAACAGATGTAAATGTCCAAACAGAACACTTCATACGTTGTCGTTTTTCCTTCTTTTTATATTTTCTTCGACTGTTATTGGAAGGTCAATCTTCTAGTCTTAATAGTTTACGACGTACAAAGTAGCTGGTAATTCACCAAATTTTATCCGATACAAGATTGTTTGCCGAGGTTCTGTCTGCATTATAAATTTGTTCAACGGTAAATTCATTTTTTTGCAAATAGTTTTGCTAATTTATGCCAAAAATCTTTTATATTAAACCTGTTATAGTTCGAAGCTTCAGCCAGATTCGTTATGGTTGTCTGATGCGGAAGCGAGGGTTTATTTATAAAAACGTAGTAAGCCGATTTTATCAGCTTTTTCGTCTGTTACTCAGTTGATTAGCATCTGCAAAATGTAAACGAGAATTTTAATATCTGTTGTTAGTAATCCTAGAAGATATTTCTAAATACCGTTTTTAGTATAATTTGCAAGTTCTTCTTGCTCATGATTAAATATCACTTTGATTTAGCACTACCTACACACAGTTTGCTTAGATATTTTTCTCGCCAAAAAAAGAAAAAAAAAAATTGGAAAAAATTCAAGTATTTAAATAGAAGATTTGTCTGTGAAGAAATTTCAGTTCTATATTTAAATACGAATTAAACAACGCAGTATCCCCCTTTCTTGTTTTCTGTTTTATTAATCATGAAAAAATGCTCTTTTTGTAATGATAATTTACCGTGCTGCACATCAGAAGCAACCATTTTGTAGGTATTTTTTTTTTTCTTCAATCGTGCCTCTCTGTGTTTCGCT
This sequence comes from Icerya purchasi, assembly GCA_039619475.1. Lineage (NCBI taxonomy): Eukaryota > Metazoa > Arthropoda > Insecta > Hemiptera > Monophlebidae > Icerya > Icerya purchasi. The sequence continues at coordinate 288,554,356 of CM077115.1, read as the reverse complement.
TAAATTCTAGCGCGACATTACGATCTATGTAGAATATGATATTTGTCATGTTTAGGGATATTTCTAACATTGTTTACAGTCACCGTAATGCACTGAAATAACACACTCGCCTATTTCAGTAACAACTACATAATACTGTATTCTTTTTACATTTTATGTTAACCTATACTCTGTAGATCTTCTCCGGGATATAATGTAAAAATAAAATACATAAACAACATTCGAAAAAGTACAAAAAATATACTGACGATATATCAAAAATAAGTTTTTTTTTGTTGTAACACAACATGCGGTAGATCAATGGCGACGTATAAACAACTTTAACATAATATTACGACACATGATCTATATGATTTATTATTTCTGTATGTGACTGTAACAACTTATCCCATTTTCTCCTATACGGTTTCATTGTAATAATCGTAACGTACCTGTTATATAGGGCTCAAATTTTACTAATATAATTTTATTAGGTTTAAAATAGGTATAGATTCGATTTTTTTGCACAATATTTTATTATTACCGAAAACCCCCCACTATGCAAAAAAAATTTTAGGGTTACAGCTCAATTGGAAGTGGATAAAAAATCGACCTCAAGTATTGAAAAATTAAAACTCGAAAGACAGAGCAGTGAAGTTGAATTAATAAAAAAGTATAAGAAAATAACGTAAAATTAACAAAATTATGACTTTACAATGAAACTCAATTTTGAATTAATAAAAGTAGATTTTCAAAAGTAAATATTTCACTAAGGTAAAACTTTTATCATTAGTGATTCACGTCTATCCCTTGCGCCTTCAGGCGTTTATTTACATACACAAGCACACGTCCAATTTACCTGATATAATTATTCGACTCTGTGTTTCATCTTTAAATCTCATTATTTTACTGTGGTACCTTTGCGTTAAATATTGTATAATTTTATTTCATGTATGTATCCTCGATTTTATATTGAATTTAGTAACGAGTGAGCTGATACGGTGATTCCGTTTAAATAGAATTTAATAATTTTGAAAATTCACCGTACACAACAATTTCGACTTGTCGGTAACAGAAAAGTTATGAAAGCTAAAAGATTATGAATAGAAAGCCTCGCAAGGACTAAAAATGTAGGACACTTTTCGCCGCCGGTGGAAATTTCAGTTTTCAAGGGAAAACGCTTCTCGAGAAAAGAGAAGCAACCGCCAATGAGAGCAGTCGACGAAATAAATGCCTGATGGGACCAATTTTAAATACACCGGATTGTTATTATAACGAGGCTCCCTATCCTTAGTAGGAGGAGAGCCCCATCATTTACAGGCATAATTAAGGGGACTGGTTAAAACATCTATCCCTACCCTCGCGGTCATCTTGGGGCCGTAACTCCCCATAAAGTGTTTAATAAAACCACCAGCCGAGTTAATAGGCACTTAGACTATCTAATACATCAAGTACGAATGCTGAATGAATATGACGTCTCACGAAATAAAAAGGTATAGGGTAAATAATCTCACGTAGTTTATGTGCTATGCTTTTTGTAAAACCCGATAGCTTGCTACAGTTCCGCATCAACAGTACATAGACGGGTTAATGTAGACAAAAAAAAAAAAAAAAATTAAACAAGTACCCTATTTTGAAATTGGTGTCTTTAAAATCATTTACGAATCCTATTTATTAGATGACGCATGACACACAATCTGCGCAAGTTAATTCGAAACTATTTCAAGATCGAAACATAAAAGTTGCTCGATATCATTAATTCGATATTTTTTTTCGATATTATCCTTATTAAATGATTACATTTTTCAATATGTAACGTATGTTTTTGTTTATTCTCGAGCGCAGTGCATTACGTTTGGTAGTGTAATACTTTCATTTTACAATTTAATCTATTGTTTTTATCGTGTAACATATTAAAAATTGATATAATTTTTTTTCTACATAATATGTAGGTACTATAAAAATTAAACATTTTTATTCATCAAAACTTTCGAGTATATTCTATTTGTTTTGTAACTCCGATCTCGTCAATTTAAATGTTTACATTTACAACGTTTACTATAAATCGCACTCTGTTTCAGTTAAGTTGTAAAACCATATTTTCTATTCAATGATTTGCAGTTTTCATATATATATATATGTCTATATACATGTTATATAATTTATTTTTAATTGTAATTTTGATTTATCTTCAATTAGTCATCGGCGTATGAAAAAATGTTAATATTTTTGCGAAATATTACGTTATGTACTATTTGTATTTCATATAGAACCCCCTACATAATATACGATTTGCGTGTTACATTAGCAACGTGCTTAGAAGTCTAAATCAATTTATGACGTAATTTAACACGTTTTTACTCAATACACCTAGTGCCTAGTTTCGAAGCAGAATATGGAAACGATGATCAAAAACGCGTACTTGTTTCATTTAATGTTTTCAAATACTTTTTCCCAAATTAAATAATACTATTACGACGGCGAACAAACTTCGATACTATTATCGCCGCGCTGATCAGAGAAGACATAACGTAACTTTTCCACGATTTTAGTACGTACAATGAAAAATCGAATTTTCATTTCCGAAACATCGATACTGTTTAAAGACTGCGAATGCCGCAGACACTTTGTTTGTCCGTTCAGCCAGCGGCAGGGAAATATTTCACTTTATTGAAGGAATTACTCCGAAGGAAATATATTTCCTTTTATTCACAACATCTCTGTTCGCAATCGAAAAGAGAATATAAAAAATAATAATAATAGCGAGCAAACAAAACAAATAAATGGAAACTAAATAGAAAAAAAATTAAAGCGATTTTTTGATAATGACTTTTCGGAGAATGAATTTTTTCCTTGTTAACGGGGGGGGGGAAAAAAGGCAATAATAAAAAGTTTTATAGGGTAACTTTTCGCAAAACTTATCATTATTTTAACATCTTATATCGAGTGTTTTATCAAACTTTCCTTTAAATGTTTTCCTTCGTTTTCTCCTTTTTCCTTTTTTTCTCTCTCTCTATTTACTTCCAAAAATATCGATTTAATGTTAAGACGGCGTCGCAGTTTCCTCGTATATATATGTACGCGGCAGTTGTCGCCGTTCGAAACACAGTCAAAGAAATGTAGAAGAAAAATAGACTTCTCCGAGATTTTTTCGCAGCTAACAAAATCCGAAAGAGTTTCACCGGAGCGTATAATTCGCAAGTTAAATAAGGGCGATGGAAAAATATTAACACGAGCGAAACATCGGCGCATTTCGGACTATGTTCACAATGAACGTAGAGCTGTATACGATATTGCTTCGATAACGGGAAAATATACATCGCGACAATTTCAGCAGCAATATTATCAGTCTCAGAAAATGCGGTTAATAGTTTATTGAATAGTTGTAAATGGCAGTTTTTTGAGAGGATGTAAAAGAGAAGTAAGGAGAGTAAAAAATAATTTGAAAAGGGAAGCAGAAGTATAAAATACTGAATGTTTTAATAGACCAGAAGATGAATGGATGAGGAAAACAAGAGTTCGGGTTTAACGGTGCCATGGGAGGTTCATAAAACAGCAATACGATTGAAAAAAAGAAAAGGAAAAATCGAGAGAGAGGTTCACATAAATAACAGGAATATAATGCACAAAGGTTCTTTACGCAGACCGTAACTATACTTTTTTTTACCTCTCAACATTGGTTAAACTCCGGGCCGTGTAAATATGTAGACCACTACAGCCCAAGAGTCTCCGGGTACAAGACTTAATCCATTGCCCTGACGAATTTAGGAACTGCACTCTGGTGTTCTGAATTCGAGAGGACATGGCTGAGATTATCAAATCGGTGTCTGGTTTTGAAGGGTTAGAATGTAGGACAATTTATGAGAATATGATCAACCGCCGGTGGCTCTTGTGCGCGGCAGAAGGGACAAGTGGTTGGAGAGTGACCGCCCTTCAACAAATAGTCGTGGGATAGTCCGAGGCGTAAGCGGTTGAGCGCACGATAATATAGTCGTATTGGGCACCGTGGCTCTACGAACTTCTTAATACTCCGGCGGTGAGCCGGGGTGAAGATGTGTTCCACTGTTCTATTATTTTACTTCGTATTATGCTATTTTAGAGGGGCCAAAGATGTTTTATGGACTGGGGCTGTAATGATTGAGTGAGCTGCTGTGTCCGCCCTTTCATTCTCTTGGATTCCAGCATGACTTGGGACCCACAACGCGACTAAATTATAACCCTTTGACTGCAGCTCCACGATAAGTGTCAGGATTTGGTTTGTTAATTAACCCTTTCCCCGGGGTTCCACCTTCTATCATCTTATTAGTTTACCAATGTTAGCAGTTTAATCATAGTACTATATATATATATAAACTTATTTGAAAAAAAATTCAGGTAACATATTTATGGCATTTCAACTGAGTGGCATAAACGAAGCATTTACTGTTAACAAAGCATAGATCACAAGATTTACTTGACTCTCAGTACTGGGGAACTATTTTTTGTTTCCAAATTTTTTTGAAATTCGATAAAATAAATTGACTCAACCGAAAATATTCACGTTCCGGGAAAGAAGTTAACATTACCGTACGGCAGCGTTAAGATAATATACTACCAATCTGTGTTGGAATAAAGTGCGTACATATATTGTGCGCAGTTCTTGTTTATACCTTTCGGACACAATGATAATACGTAGTTAACCGCAACATCTAATAGCCAGGTAAATATTGGCCAATAACGTTAGTCCTATATCGTCGAACATGTGCTCGTCTATGACACCAGTCGTATACACGTTGTATTTTATAACAGGACATATATGACTGAGTCACGTTTGTCCTTTTTTCTTTTTTCATTTTTCTCGAATAGAGTAATACTATATTTACTAGTTGAACTCCCCGTACCTATATATTGAATGGCATAGTTTTCAACTCAAAATAAGAGTACCATCTTACTTGACCACGGCGACGCATTGTAATATTTTTTGGTAGAAAAAGACGGTCTCTTAACGATTACATTTTTATTGTTCTACTACTTTTAAATTTTCGGAAGTCTCAAACTTCATTGCAAATTAAAGCCTACACGGCCAGATTGTCAATATATATATATATATATATATATATATATATATATATATATATATATGCCATACAGAAGTTTATATCCGGTCTAAATAATAAGGGAGTAACTAATTTTTCACGCAACTCGATTTAACTTGTCGGTTCATCACTCTTTCTTTGATAAATCTCGAAATTAATCAAATATCAGAAATCCGCTATTATTAAACTCCACGACCTTCCGAATATTTTAAATAAACGAAAAAAAAAAAACACCTAATAAAACATACATATATCCTAACTTTGCCATTTATTAAAACATAACTTCATTACGTCAGTCCGAATAACTCCAGTTTTAAAATATTTTTTCGGAACACGTAGAATATTTAGAAAGTATAAATTTAAAACTTTGAAAATTTTACGTAAATAATAATGAAATTATAATAGTTCAAGGATTGCTGAGCCATAATTTCTAACAAAAATAAGTTACGCAACCTTTTCTAATATCACCAGCATTGAACGCAAGAAGCTATAAATACACGTCAATTCGTAGAATAATTTGGTCTGAACAAATGAATATCAAACGCACATCATTAGTTATAAACAGAAGCCCATAACCGCTATTGTGAAGTTCTACTGCCGTTACCATATTCACCGGGGACCGGAGAGTTTTAATCCAAGTTCTAGTATCGTTATTATTAGCAATATAGGTACATTTTATTTTATAATTACAAACTGTAGTTTATTATTTTTTAATTAATTAAATTAATTACAAAAAAAAATAAATCTTCAATTAACAAATAGCGGCTAAAATGATTGTTTAGTCATCTTCAACCGGTACCAATCAAGTCGCTACTCCTAAAATACTGATGCTGTGACATTTTTTATTTATAATATTTTCCAACCGTGTTTTCATATTCCTTTTTTTTTTTCTTCTTCATACCTAGAATGCCCAGTAGTAGTTTCTGTTAAGTTCGAGGTTTGTTGTTATTCACTGTTCATAAGTAACCTAGTCCCACTGCAGTTTTATTGTCCAAGTAAAATTTTGGTTATATTTCAATTTATTTTTAATTTTATTTATCTTTTGATTTTAAACTGCGTTACGTTACCTAATTGTTCCATTCATTGGCCTAAACTCCATCTGTCCGCTACTTATTACCTTACTGTCCTCTTGAAGTTTAATCTTAGGGGGGGGGGGGGTCTGACAACCGTATGCGAGTACTCTACTTGTAACTGCACGTTTTAGTTTGTTAATATAAGATCGTTATATTTATTTTGATTGTTTTTCTTAATTTCGATTTTGAAATTCAGACGGCCATTGCAAGCAACAATTTTAAAGGTGCATATAACTTTCAACTTTTTTTCGTTCTACAGTGCAATACCGAATTTATTATTATTAATTTCCGTTTACCGTACATTTTTGCGTTGTAACTGAAACTTTCTGCTTTTTAAAAAAATTTTACAGCGCTATTTCAGAAAATCGTCTTTATTTCGTTATTCATTCGTTTTGTTCGTGGTTTATAACGCACTTTTTTTTTTATAGTCCACGTACATTATGCATTCAGAATTTTTGTCAATACACCGGGGGGGTTTCGTTATTTTAACGGGTTACGTTATTTTCGTCCGTAGGAAGCGAACAACCATTAACCTCAGGTTGATCACTAAATAGTATCTTGAAAATATGCTGTAATTAATTAATTTTTAATATATGCCGGGTTTTACATTTAATTAGTTTTACGTTTTGAAATTCTCTATGGCGGTGTTTGTAATTCAAAACTAGTCTCTCGGTGAATGTCCGATTATTTCATAACGTTCTCCGGTGCTAAGTCAGAGAAAGTGTCGATATTATTGCAGGGTACAAATGTAGAACGTCGCGAATCATGCGTTTCATTCGTGTATTTCATTTCCTGTTAATGCGGAAGTAGCGCGGTAGCCTAGTCTTGGCTACCAAACTCTAGAAGTAGCATAGGTTATTGAGACTAGTCTCGTTCCGGATCCAAGTCGCCGTCCCAGTGACATATACCTAATCTGAAATTGAACATTGATTACATCAGAGAAATGTGGGAGAGTAAAGACAGGGATCCCAAGTATAGAGAAACTGCTCCCTAATATGTTCCTCAGATCCATATTAAACTTATTGCGAAAATCCGAAAACACGCTGTGAAGGGTACGAGCTCTTTAATGTGTGAACACCTTGGTACACTGTTAAAAATTTCTTCGGTAATTTTACTAAAAATGTGTAAGAAGTTTTAACGCAAAACAATTCAGTAATACAAAACAAAAAAAAAAAAGGAACTTTAGTAAATTTACTACTACACGAACCAATTGTCAACTACGCTTGGGAAAATTACAAAACATTTTTTGAAATTCGCAAAGCGGTGATAGAAAATTTGATTAGTAATTTTATTCAATGAATTATCATAAAAATGCTTAGTAAATTCAGTAGGCCGTGTTGTAATTATACTACACAATTCACTTGAACTCAGTTTAGGGAAATTAAATAATTTTTCACGAGAAACAAAAGTTAAATATAGCGTTGAAAATATGCAAGAGCTTACATTCCTTTCAGAAAGTATCGTTTGAAACTTTAAGAATAATTCGAAAATTAAAATATTAATAAATAAATTTACAGAAATCATTAGCAAAAAGGCGGTTTAGTAACAATATACAATGCATCATATATTTTTCAGGTCAAAATCGTAAAAACAATAAAAAGATTGCTTAATTTTTGATGATTTCATTGTAATTTAAATTAGCACTATTTTTTTGTAATTGAAAAAAAAAAATATATATAGTGAATCAAAACAAACGTTTATAAATCTAAAATGTTTGTTGAGAAAAATTGACAACTTTTTTCGATAAAATTACACATGGCTCGAGACAAATGAAATTTTTCAGTAAAATTACGAAACACTGCATAATTTTACAACGCCGAAATTGTAAAAATAATAAAACGATTTTTAAACTTTCAATGATTTCATTGTAATTTCGATTACAATTTTTCTTTCTAAATGTTTGTGAATCTAAGAAGCTTGTTATAAAAAATTGATAAACAAAATTACGATACATGTAGGGTTTTTTATACGTAAAGATTGTAAAATTACAATTCTTCTTTGTAGGTTAACTCACATGTCTAGAAAAATTACTCAAATTGTAATTTGAATTCGCAAACACTGATTTGTAATTTTATCCATACTTTGTTTAGAGTAAATCAATAGTAATTTTCCAAATGGTTTTTAATAGTGTAAAAAAGCTCTTACATTTTTCTAATAATAACGAGAGATGGTTTAACGAATCTTAAAGTTGTCGTTGTCATTATGAACTGCAAATGTCAAACCGCTTGACGTCTTACTTATCCTTTTGAAAATGATAAGCCAATGAAGGTGAAGTTTATTATTTGTCTTTCTTATTATGTTTTCTTTTTGCTTTTTTTCAATGTCTTTTCTCCACGCAGCAGTTTAACGATACGTGCCTTCGCGATCAATTTGTTCGCCGATATAAACGAGACCGTCGTGGCAGCTGTTCCGATTATATTTTGCCGGTATTCGCGGTAATTGTAACAACACGGCCAAACTAGCGCCGAGCAAAGGAAAAGTATCCTTAGCAAAATCATTGCACGAATCGATTTGGAAAGTTGCGCAAAATTTGCCGGCCACCTTACATATCGCTAACGTTTACTTTGTGTTTGCTTCTTTTTCAACTTGTTCTCCATTAGCTTGCTCTCATTCCGGCAATCCTTCGAAACAAATTGCAATTTTGGCGCGATGTTATTATTTTACACTTGCTTATAGTACTGCTAACAACTCAAATATGAAGAGAGGCAGCAGCGTGTGGGAACAATTTAGTCCGGGGCGAACGGGTGAAAATGATATATAGAACCGAAATAGTTTCGAAGTGGTCTCGTTATAATTTATCTGGAGCCGGTGAGGGGCGCACAATGAAACAATGCGGAATGGGAACTGTCGGGACCGCTTTATCAGAGCCGACTGCAGCAGAACCCTAAATTGGATTATTATTCAATTGAGCCATCGGCGATGCTCCTTCAAGACAACGAACATATGTCTTCTCGCCGTCCCGTTCCATACCGATGCGCTACGCCGTTGTTCCAAGGTGTGTTCTGCATTTTCCGCGTTTCCGTCGGAATGCGTTTGCCGTGTCTCTCCCGGGAGAAGTACGGCACCGGAAGTACACGTCGTTATTAAGCACGTACGTAAGCACTGATGAAGAGCAGCGTCAACGAAAAAAAATGTCCCGGCCACCTTGTGCAGAGTGAGCCGTGTACTAATTCTTGGCGCCACCGAGCAAATTTCAAATTAAATTCCTCAGTTATTTATTGGCGTAATGTTATCATTGGCTTTCTTTTGCAAAAGTCTACATCGGGCTGGAAAATTTGGGCGCCGTTTCGCAAACAAGCTGAATGCGTAGATTCAACAACTCGTATGGGGGCGACAATCGTCCGAGAGATTTTTTGAGCCTTTTTTTTTTTTTTTTTTTTTTTTTTGAAAAGGGGCTGAAAGTGGCAAACGTTAAAGATACGCTGACGGTATTTTTAAAAGGTTTCACAGACTTCACAAACTGAACCTTCCGATGCAGCATCGGCTAGGTGATGAATAATGACGGTTTTGAAAATATCATTTAACGTAATTGTACGCGTTAAAAAACATCGAATTAATAGCAAGGGGTAAACCGCCGATGTAAATTTTGTACCCTACTTCCTAGAATTGCTATGGAATTGCCGGAAATTCCTACATGTGTTACATCGAACTTCCTCAGCGGTTTACCCCTTGAGTTTGCTCCTTATCTTTTGATAGCGTGTGTACGGTAATACGAAAGGATGAAGTTTTTTAATTTTTTGTTGAACATAACCCGTAATCAATCGATTATCCGCTAATTCCTAATATTTCCTATTAGTTCTTATTATCTCCATAGTTCTACAGTGGATTATATCTTTCATAATAATTGAAACTAAGATCTCAAATTTATAGATTTCTCTCAAAATTATTTAAGGTTTCTTCCAGAATTTCTAACAATTTCAATTGCTAGGAATTCTTACAGGATGTATACTATAAACTTCCTCATCAGTGTTTACCCTTTTTAATATAAATTTAAATGAAAAATCCGTACGACAATTGAGAAACTCAACACAGGTTGAAAATAAACACGTGCGAGCAATTTTGAGCGAATATCAAGAGGAACCAGATACGAATGATGATCAAGAAGCCAGAACTGCTACAAATCGTGGAACAATACATGTGCCCTATCGTACAAATATTATACGGTAATTTTATCATTGGAAATATGAAAGTGACTACTTTCCGTCGTTGATCTCATGAATCCAAAAAATTCAAAATATATATGCGGAAAAATTACTACGTAAACGCTTTTTTTCTTATTTTTTAATCCGCGTTTTTTTTTTTTTTTCATTCAGTAATCAAAATTTCGAACAAAATTTATAATTTCAATCGTGTAACTTTCATATTTAAATTGTAAAACAGAAAGCTGTCGCGTTTGAAGTGTCCTATAATTGGAAGAATTTTATGAAAACAAAATTGCGTGTTTCAATGTCACCAGATAAAGCCTATTTAGGGGTGATTTTGCAGAAATGTACATAGTTCGGAAAATATTTGTTGTTAATTGAAAATATACGTTACATATTTCGACGAACCGAAATATTGCCTGCGGTACCCGGCTAAATGGTCCGGACAGATTTTATTTTTTAAAACTTACATGAGATTTCTTCTATATAAATATCAGTTGAAGGAACGATAGTTTTCACGACATTTCAATATAAAAATAGTTCAAAACAATCAAAAACCTACTTCCTTCGGTGCTGGATGATAAAAAACCATTACGCGTACGTTGAAAAGGCACACTTTTCTTTTTTCTGCCTAGTGTTCTAAAATTTATGATCTGCATCGTCTAACGTTTGATAATTTCCTCCATTTTTGTTAGATTCACGGATATTCTCTCGCAATAAAAAAAATTATTTTTAGTCACTATTATCGTCTAAAAAATTTCGTTTATTTATTTTATTTTTTTTAATATATTTATTTATTTTTAATTACATTGGTTTCTTTCGACAAGCTAAAAATCTGTCGACCAATTATATTTATACATTCTAACAACGTAAATTTTATACATATATATAATCCTCGTGTAGTACCGGCTACCAGACATTTTAATCTATTTTCATACATATCGATATAATTTATTTTCTTTTATTTGGTACTCTATATATTTCTTTACTTTTTCGTTGCGTATTCACTTTATGTTTATTATTTTTTTTTACAGTTCCTTCTTCCTGAAGCCATTCCTTTATTTTCCTTTTTCTTTTTCCTATTTTTTCGTCCTCTATGATTAATTTCCTTAGGTATTTTATTAAACATCTGAGTTATAACATATTTGTCAGTTTGATCGTCTATCGTTGCTCTTGCACGCGGCAGTTGCTACGTATGTTTTTTCCTCAGCTGGTATTCTGTTTTTACCTCTAGTTCAATTTTCTTTTTTGTTCTTATGTATTCATATATCTTCATTAATAAATACATTTCTCTTGTGCTCGGTACATCTTCTTTTTCAATTACTTCACTTTCAGTTTCTCTCTTAAGAATTTAAAATTAATTTCGGGCATTTTATTTCATTCATTTATCCCAGATATACTTTCTCCACCACTTCCAATGCCTGAATTCCATACCTGATTCTAAAATCTACTAGCGCGTAATAAATCATTTTTAATGTTCTATATGTTTTATATTGCCTCAATATATATATATATATGTATATAAAGTTGGCAATATTGTACTAGTTTTCTTTGCAATATGTTCGTGTCTTAAGTGTTGGTCCATCACTACTCCCAAACATTTATACTGATTCACTGTTCCTAACTTCCTGTAGTTTTTCGTTTCACATCCATCTCTTTCTCTCATCGAGTGTAAATATTAATTAGAACTCATTATTATATTTGAACAATGCAAATCCCACCTGTCCTGATTTTTCTAGTACTATTGTTTTAGTTTTTTTTAACATTAAATTGTTACATTTTTATTATGCGCCCATTTACTTATTGCCATTAAATCGTTTTGTACTCTTATTTTTGGCTCTTTAATATCTTTATGTGATGTACCTATTGCTATATCATATGCGAACGAGATTATATCGGTATAATTGAATTCCCCATGTAAAGCATTTGTATATATATATATATATATGTGACGGTGGCTGTGGAAAGGTACATAGTATGTCAAAAATGCGGTTTTGGCTTAACAACGGTTTCGGACTGTTGAAAGTATGCCCTTTAACGTAAAACAGGTCAAAATGGTGAAAAAAAATGTTTTCCTTATGTTTCAAATTACCTTAAAGTGTATTATGTTGCGAAACTTTAAACGCGTATTTTTTGAAAAGTTGTTTTCTGACACGATGTAACTTTTCTCAGCGACCGTCACATATGTATATATATATATACACACACATATATATATATATATATATACACACATATATATATATATATATATATATATATATATATATATATATATATAAACTCGGCAATTTTGGCCTCGCAAGGGGCTGCGCCCCTTGACCCCTCTTACTTTCATTTCTATCTCTTTCTCTTCTATATTATGTATAAAATGATCAAAATTTACAACGTAATTCTTACTGGCATCAACGCAAAAAAAAATAACATAACCACAAAAATCCAATTCTAACATTTAACTTTCATTATATTAAATTAAGACATTTTTTCGTTATATTTTTCGTTATATTTTTCGTTACATATTTCATTACATAAAATTGTGACATTTTTAAATAGCAATAACAAAAATCCTATAAAATATAACGAACGTTACATAAAATTGGGACATTTTGTCGAATAGGGGGTAGCCTAAGAATTACGTTGTAATTAATATATATATATACATATATAAACAATATTAACGACAAGTTACTACCCTGCAGTACTCTACTTTTTAAACTATTCGTTATTCCTATTTACTCTAGTGTGTTTATGAGGATTTTATGATCTACTGTTTCAAATGTTTTAGTAAAATCTAAAGAGATTAACAATACTTTCTTCAAAACTGCCTCTTGATCATCTCCTATGGCAATGTACTCCATTCGAAACACAACGAGAAGAAGTTATAAATAAATTAACTCAGGAATATCACACGCTACTGATAAATATAGTATTCATCCTTACAAATCCAGTAGGCCAGACATATGTAAACAAGTTTATCAATTCCTCAAAAAATGCAATATTGAACTTTAAAATTTGATGACACGTTTAACATATAAACTGGCTAAAAGATTAAAAGGAAAAACCAAGTCAAAAAAAAAAAAAAACAAAAAAAACTGCCTCTTATCAGTAAGCTTACCGATTACTTTTGATGTATATTTTCCTGCCAATTATCCATATTTCTTGTAAATACTTATTTTTCTAATACCGTTGCAATCATGTTACTTACAGCAACTGGTCTATAATTTTCATATTCGCTATGTCTACCTTTTTTTATATATCGGTCTCGTTTTCGATACTTTTAATCCATTTGGTACTTTTCCTTCTTTTAATGTCTGATTGATTAGTTTTGAAATTTCTTTTACTATATATATATTTTTACCGATTTCATATCTTTTACTCTCACTTCATCGATTGCTGAGCTCATTGTTTCCTTCGGTCCCTTAATTATTTTTTAAAACCGGTCTACGTTTACTTTGGGTATAATTCATTTTCTTCTCTATTTTTCTAATAGCGCGTTATTACATTTATATTCTAGTATTTTTTTATGCCATTTTTAAATTCTTTACTGAATTCGTTTTCAATTGCACTTGCTACTTCTTGCCCCTTGTTAAAGTATTTATTGGTAGTTTCATCTACTTCTAGGTTCTTTACTTTTCCTATAATCTTGTTTATATATTTAACCATGTTTTTCTGATATCCCGCTATCATCACTAATAAAACTATTAGCATTTATGCGAATAAGTGTTTTTCAGGCATGTCATGATTTTGCACATGTACTGCAGATATACCGATTAACCGGTCTGCAAAAACAAAAAACCTCCTCTACAGTAAAATATTGACTTCGCAATCAGTTTATCGGGAATTTGTTGGCATCAGAAATTTCATTTAATCTGGTTTTTGTAATTAGCATTTATGCGAACATTTATTTTGTCACGGAACGGTTGCTTGTGCTGACTACGTGTAAAAAAGAAGCAGTAAACTTCGATTTACAAAAATAAAGAAAATACAAAACTTAACTAAAACGTATCGAATGAATAAAAACGAAGCAATAAAAAATTTACTGAAAACCGTGATCGTTTAATTTCATCTGTTTTTGTGCGACAACTGAGGTGTCATAACACCAGTCTAATACAACTACATTATTATACAGAAATACTAGAAAACGAATCGTTCAATCGGTTTTTTTTCGGTTTTTTTTTACTTTCTTATTGGGCTTGTCAGCTACGGACGATTACCCATCAAGAAGGAAGAACGTAGGACAAAAGGAAACTAAGGTCACTAAGAAAGTTATTGGAGGAAGGTGGAGACGGCCAGAATTACTATGGAGAGATAGCAAGGGAGTCAAAAAAGATCGGTACTAGAACTCGTGTAATTAGCAGTCCGAAGGGAAATAAATGTGTAGACGAACTATTTAAGTTGCTATAAATACAATAGAGATTTACGTAACTACACGATACCTATATACAATAAATTCGCACTTATATACATACTTTTTACCTAAAACCGAGATAGTGCTATCAACACACAGGATACCTTAAAAAAAAGGAAAGCTCTCATGTCTTAAACGAAATAGTTCATCATCTTTAGAACCAAAATACACCAGCTATCTCGATAGCGAGAGTATATTGAAAATAAATCAGCTATTTTTCCCAGTAAAAGTTCCAGGATCTCAATGCTCCCGGTTAGGTCATTCCATTTTAACGGTTACTTGTTGCTCGCTGTTCATTCCCCGACCGCTTCAAGCAGATAGGGTCTATTTTTAATTCCTTTGTTATGTAAATAGGAGAGGAATGGTTGATAAATCTCAACCAGTAGCGGACGGATTTCCGTATCATCTACGGCAGACTGTCTTTCATTTCATTAAACGTTTTGTCTTAATATGCGGAGGACACATACGCGCACGCACATTTCTAAACAATGCAGGTGACAATCGATAGAATGCAAACGCAATAATTTTCGTTAATTCCATTTTACGGGGCCGCACATTATTAATGCAGAAAACGTGGGATATAAGCGGCTCATTTTTAAATCCGCCCGCTCGGAAGTTTAGAAGTTGCCGTTTTCCATTGCAGATAAATCAAAAGCTAGAAGAACTGATTTTTTTTGCTCCTTTTTATTTTTTAGTCGGTTTTAGAACAGATTTTCCACTGAAAATCGTTAACGAGTTTTCATTTTTCACCGAAAGCTCATCCACCGGAGCGTCGTTAGGAAAAGCTCAAGCAGCCAACCCGCCTCTAAACTGTTAATCAGTTAGACGAGCATCTGTGCTGCTTTCTTTTTTCTATGCTTTACTTTTTTCCTTTTTCTCC
This sequence comes from Icerya purchasi, assembly GCA_039619475.1. Taxonomy (NCBI): domain Eukaryota; kingdom Metazoa; phylum Arthropoda; class Insecta; order Hemiptera; family Monophlebidae; genus Icerya; species Icerya purchasi. The sequence goes on along the minus strand of CM077115.1, from coordinate 288,538,799 downwards.
TTCCACTCCCCCTCGCCCATTTCGAAATATCTTTATAGCTGTTCGATTTTTCTCGCGTATTTTTCTGAACTGAAGTTTACTCATCTGTTGAACTACAGTGGTCGAAATATGAACGAAGTTCTTAATTATTACTGTCGCTCTACCGAAAGAAGCCCGCAAAACCTTAATATAAAATTAACTCCCGTCCTTGAATTGTTCCAAGCAGAGATCAAACAATGAATCAGCGCTATTGGTTCCGATGAATTATGGAAAAATTAAACGAACGACTATAAATAAAAATTCATATCTGGCTTTATTTTCATTTATTTGCGCCCTATATTGTTGTGCAGAATTATATATGTATATATATATATATATGTGCGTGTGTATATATATATATATATGTATATGTATATATATATATATGTATATGTATATATATATGTGTATATATGTATATATATGTATATATATATGTGTATATATAAGTATATATATGTATATATATGTATATATATGTATATATATGTATATGTATATGTATATATATATATATATATATATATAAACTCGGCCATTTTGGCCTCGCAAGGGGATGTGCCCCTTGACCCCTCCTGCTTTCGTTCCTGTCTTTTTCTCTTCTATACTTTGTATAAAATTATCAAAATTTACAACGTAATTCTTACTGGCATCAACACACACAAAAAATAACATAACCACAAAAATCCTATTCTAACATTTACCTTCCGTTATATAAAATTAAGACATTTTTTCGTTACATTTTTCGTTACATATTTCATTACATAAAATTGTGACATTTTTTAAATAACAATAACAAAAATCCTACAAAATATAACAAACGTTACATAAAATTGGGACATTTTTCTGGGACATTTTTTTGGGACATTTAGCGTTACATAAAATTGGGACATTTTTCTGGGACATTTTTTTGGGACATTTAGCGTTACATAAAATTGGGACATTTTTTCGAATGGGGGGTAGTCTAAGAATTACGTTGTAATTAATATATACACCTATATACATAATGAATGCTTGGGAAATTGCACAACACCGTTGCATAGTTTGTGCAGTTTTGATCAAAGTACATGAAATACCGACTTTAGTTTATTACATATATAATGTAGTTCGCGTTACTCCAAACAAATATCCAAATTATTTAATATTTTATTTCATATTATTTAAAATAGACATTGGTAGTAAATACTTATGAAAAATACAATTAATAAATGAGTCTGTAAACGAAATAATAAGTTACACGAACTGCACGATAGATAAAATGAACGAAAGTTATTATGTGTATATTTTGCCGACTGTTTGAGAAAATCCGTTTATGTTTTAAAAGTTTTTGGATTCAAAAATCGTTTTAACGTAACAAGTATCACTGCAATACTGTACAATTTACATTACGCACACTTCACGTAATGTTTAAAATTCGACGTATTTTGTGAATTGTACGATTTCATTATCTGCTCATAGTTCAAAGTAAGAATTTTGATATAATAATTACATTTTAGGCAGTGGCATTCCGTTTGGATAGGACCTGGTTCAAATCATACTGCCGTAAACATACAAAAAATTTCACTCGAGCTGGGATAATATCCATAGTTTACTGTCGGGGGGGGGGGTTATTTTTACTTTTTTTTTATCCTGTACCGAAAGCCGGTAGATACTGCAGACAGAAAGTGAAACAGTTGTTGTAGCGCAGTCTTCATGCCACGAACAGAGCAAAAAATAACGTTTGTAGCGAACGTTGAAACTTTTTTTTTCTTTTTTAAGTTGTGTGTTTGTTATAAATATAATTACAATCACAAAGTTTGAACCCGTCAAGCTTATAATTGCCGAAGGACTTTGTATCTTGTTTTATATCCATTTTACAGTTTATGCGTTATATGAAAATATATTGAAATGAATCAAAATATTATATTACAAGGTCATTAAATAACCTGCGACTGGATTATTTATTCATAAGTCACAACAAAAAGCGCGAAAACGCGAAAACACACACACGAGAAAACCGGTTGATGCAAAACCAGAAAAAAAGACAAAAACATTACGTAAAACATCAAAATGACAACGAGGTACAAAAAATGCTACAATGTGACCCCTGCTACTAATGCGCACGACTCGCCCGAGCAGTTGTGACCTTTGCGCGGGTCACTCGCTCCTGACAATGCGAACAATTTCTAAACATTCTTTGCCGCCCCAACACTTGAGTTGTCTTGATACTGCCATTAGTTTTCTCGGATTCAACTGGCAGCTTCACTAACTGTTGTATTGGGCACTGAAGCGTCTTCCCTACCATTTTTACACGCTGTTACGTTTATGTGGTAGAACTTCCATCACGTGGTCCATTAGCTAAAGCAAGGGGCGTTTCATTCTTCAATAGCGCAATTCGCCCTGGTCGAATATTTCCGTGTGTCTGCTTCCATCCGCGGCTGAAGTTATCCTTGCACCAGCCAAACATATATTGTTTCTTGAAAACAAAGTTCTTCCATAAACTATTTGATACTCAGGAAGGTCCAATCGGTGTGTTAGTCATCAGCAAGAATATTCACTCCTACTCTTGGCTAGAAACCGCGGAATCGGCGCGAAGAGTCGTGTTTTTTTCATGGTCTTCCGCCTGAAACGCATTCTACTACATCTGATACCATTTCCAGAACCTGGGATTTAATTCTGACCGATGCAGCTTCTCCTAATCTGTTTGTCCGATGTTTGTAACAATTGTCTACATTCGTATCCTGTTCTCATTTGCAAAATTCTCAGTGATTAAATTAACATGCAAAAAACAGGGACTAACTAGGATACAACCTGTAACTCTCCGTGACCCAGAACTAACTTCAATAACTGCTGCAAGCAATAAAACTGTTAGATCCATCCCCTTAGTTCGGATAATTAATGCCTTCGGTCCATCATTCGCTTCGATAACCTTCTGCGTAAGTCTGTATTATGTCCCCCATTGCATTGCGTGCATCTGGGTAATCTGCAAACCGGAGTCTTTATGTCTCTTTATCGAAAAATTAATAAACCATGCTCCTCACCACAGTGTACTGTTGATTGCCAGGATAACTACTGAACTCTGTACATGCAGATAGGGAATGCCCTTTTCCACACAGCAGCATGATCGGCCCTTTAAAGCCACCTGCCAGTGCATACTAAATGGCAGCTGCGGAATGTTTTTGCATACACAAATTTGCAAAGCAGATGTTTTGTAGGAATTCGGCCTAGCCATCGAAAGAGGAGCATGTGGAAAAGTTGTCATTAAAATTTTTCAGTCTAATGGTTTGGGAAACAACTTACATGTGACGGTGTTGTAGCTAATTAATGACGATAATTTTTTGACCTCCAGTTTGCATACCTTTAAATCCCTCAAGCGATGCCCAAAGTATGCTAGACGAGATAATCGTCAAATCAAGCAGGTCTAGTTATTCGCTTATTACACAATACGATTATTTTACGAAGTGCCGGGCCACAACTGATGGAATTTCTTCTGTAGCTGATTAATAAATTCTGAATATATTCTCAATCATCGTCTGCCTACGAAAGTTCTAACTTCCGTGTAGGGCAGTGGTTCTTAACCAGTGGTCCGCGGACAAACACCCGGTATCGATCGCATCCCAGCGGAGATTCCGAAAATTGGTGGACATAATATCTAGGAATAATGTACGAAATGATCTTGGATCAAGAAATTGCACCCTTGGACTTCAGTTTATCAACAATTATAAACATTTATAAGAATAAAAGTAAATTGCTCAAATTATCGGGGAATTTCGTTACTGTCCGCAACAGGTAAGGTACTGGCTAAGGTCATTTACGACCGAATCGCTCTAATTTTTGAAAAAATCATCATGTTATAAGAATGGCGAATTCCAGATTACCGAAGTGAATGGTGTATAGCGAATTTTAAGAAAGCGTAAGAAAACCTGGTGATCCTAGGAAACGTTACAAGGACCATATTGTGCCACTATTAAGAAAAGCAAACTACTTAGAAGCTTGGGAAACTGCCGCCTGTGGTCGTGGAAAATGGAGGAACGTAGTTGAAGAAGTCGCCTTAACCACCCGACCACTAAAAAGAGCAGTCAACTCTAAATCACCTAGCGTTTCGGAATGCCATCATTGTGGTAGCACTTGCTCTTCCAGGATTAGAATTATCAGCCATCTGTGCATTCACCGTCAGCAATAGCTACGAATGTGCACCCGATTGATTCGGCAGATGATGATGATGATGATGATGGTAGAACAGATATAACTAGGCTTTTTTACTTGAATTTAATTTTCCCAGACCACATTGAAACTAATAATATATCGCCAAATGCGTTCATAATAATCTAGACGTTAATACATAAAACGGTTTTTTGAACTATCGTAAAATATATAACTTTTTCCATATCATTTAATAACAGAATCAAATATAATTGTCATTGCGATCTGCAAAAACCAAGTTTTTTTTACTTAGACCGAATATATTGGATTTGTAATGCACAAAATGAGTTCAACGGGAACATTGCGTCGAATATTTTTATCCTTTTCATAGAAGTTATTAATTTGAATATTTAAGAATTACATCGAATAAAATTATTTTAATTTAAAAAATTTTAAACTAAGACAAACCCTTTTCGGGCCGTATAAAATAAGAGCAATGGAACTTTGCGAATATAGTGCCTTAATTTCAGGTAAGATTTTGCCTAGAATTTTGGAAAGGGGCGGGGGGGTGAAAATTTTCTTCGCTTATTTATTTTATAAATAACAATAAATTTTTCACTAATATTCGTACTATTAATAATTTCCATCATTTTGATTTATATATTAATAATTCACATAAATGAATTAGCCCGTATATGAACATTAATAAAAATTACACATATGTTATTGATTATACTCGTATTAAAAAGTTTTTCCTTAAGATATTAATGAAGTACCTAAAAATATGGAGCATATGTTTTCTTTTTTCTTTTAAAGATAGGTAAGAACACCCTAAAAAATCATCAATATTTATTTTAAATTTGTGATTTTTTTCAGATTTTTGTGTATTCATAATAACTATTTCAGTTCTCACAGGGTGGGGGGTTAACCCCTAACTCTCCCGTGGATACGGCCTCGGAACAATGTATACACATATATATATAGATAGATAGATAGATAGATAGATAGATAGATATATATATACGCGTAGATATATGTATAGAGATATATAGTGTTAAATTTGAGATTTATATATGTATATAGACAGCTTCATGGAAGGGGGTCTTGAAGAAATTTTAATTGCTTGTAAAATTAGGTTAAAAAATTTTCGATAAAAATCAACCGAAGCACTACGGTTTATTTGTATGTCTATAGGCTTTTGTTCCAGGCTTCCGGTCTAGAAGTGTAACTCTTTATGACGATGATAATGATAAAGAAGGAGCCAGGATGAAGATTTATGATAATTTCGGACGTCGACGAGAAGCTGTTAAACTTACTTCTCCAGATAACCCGGCCTGGAAGGATTGTAAGCACGGAGCGAGTCTGTTGTTTTTATTTACTTTTTAGGGTTCTCTTGTAAATTTCGCAGCTAACAACAATAAAAGCGCATATTCGCGGAACAGTCTTCGCTTCCGTTATTGTTACTCAGCAGCGAACTGTTTTCCGTTATCCGGCGGCCGACTGCTCTCTTTAATTTTGTTAATAATAAAATTCATTAAAGGGAAACACAATTAGCAGCTCTTTTATCTCGCAGCACTCTGTGCATCTTGATGGAAGAGTTTAATGGAGAAAAGTTATACCTTATTTTTATCCAGATGCGTTCTGATGATAATCAAGTGATTAACATTCAAGCCGGCATGCTTCCCGGCCACTGGAAATACTTTTTCAGCAAACCGCGTACAACTAAATCTGGCCGACGGCTGCAACCCCGTTTCAGCATTTCAATCGTTTCTTTCGGCACTCATTAAATTTAACGTACAGACAATTAATCAACAGAATGGATAGAGGTAAATCGGAATCCAGCAAAAATAAGCGCCAATCAAAGGATGGTTCATTTTACAGCAAAAATCACGAAAGTAAGTGCATTTCAGTTTAATTGCTTTTTTCAGTGATGTCTCATCTACCTTTTGTTATTCACGTCAACAGTAAGTAAAGATGTAAATGGAAGGTTTTTATTATTAAAAAATATACAGATCTTAATATTCTGCTTGTTAAATGTTACAATTAAACATTTATATACAATTTCAAAGGCCAAGACCGAAAAAGCGTCAAAGAGCTGCTAATGGCGCACCGAGAAATGACGATGTTGTATAGTATGAGTTTATATCAATTGGTGTAAATTGAACGGGGAAGTAGCAATTTCAACTTTTACAATAACTCCGTGATAACTATTGCAAATTTCCACTGTATCGAGTAGCTAAAAATAGCGTTACATATAAATGTAAATGACACTTAAAGCTTTACGAGGCAATTCTTCATGTAACTTCGTCATTATCAAATCGTAGTCTGGACTTCTTTTAGTCCTTAATGACACTTTATAACACATTCCCTCTTGCGGTGGAATAAACCCCTAATGGGAAAGTTTAGTAGCAACGATGAAGCAAATTATTTCGCTAAATGTAAAGTACATAGTATTATTCGATGGAGCAAGGTCAATTCTGGTCCAAAACAACGTCTCTAAATATATTTGAAGTCTCTCATTTCCACTTTTTTACTCAATGTAGGGAGTATTAAAGTATTACAGCCCATATTTTACTAATAAATCATTGTACAGCATTCTCGATGCCTTCATTGCTCTTTAATGAGAATTCCACATTTAATTAAATTTTTTCGGTTCTTTGCTGAATTTGTTAGATTTATTTTTATTTGTTCATCAGCCGGTTAAGTGTTGAATGAACCAAAAGAATTACAATAAATTGTAGGAAACTTTTTTGAAGAAATTATTACCGAGAGCTCAATTAAAATTCAAATATGCGTTTATATTTTTGCCTTTATTCTTCTTTTTTCCTATATCGTATAGGCAACAAATTTGGCAGTCTGTCTCGCTTTAATTAAATTAAATATACTGTTTCTTAAATCGAGTAATTCGCGTTTTTTGCTTTTATTTATTTTACTTTACTATTATCCACTGGCGCGCCCTACACGATGGTCAGAAGCACGAATGAATTAAATTTAGATGTTATTAGGGATATTTCATAGTTTCAGAAATCTGCGGAGATATTGAACCTTTTTTTTGTTTCGAAGAATTTACGAAAGAGAACTAAAAAGACATAATTGGGACCGAAACAAACTGAGCTCAAGTTGAACTTTACGGACAATCTACCAGAAAGTAATTCATGAATAAGAACACAAAACATGTGTCACAGAAGGAGGGTCTGTTTAATTTATATCGTAAAAATGAAGATATTAATGCGCAGACGGCATCATGTGACTTCTACCACTTTTTATATTGTTTTTCTCTTCCTCACTCATTATTCTCGTTTTATTAATATGATTTCTGATCAGATTAAAGTGTATGATTCCCTGTTTTCTTTCCTAACTGTTTCTGGGTAAAAGTCACTTATTAACAAGCCTAAGAAGAATCGGAAAAAAATTTAGCTAAATCTTGATAATGTTTTCCGCAGTTCACTATTTCCTAGATTGAACGAAATTTGTTTGAAGTAAGAAGCTTATGACAATTTTTTGGCCATTTGATTTTTAGCAAAGATTTTGTTAACCTCAGAAAGTATGACACAGGAACTGTTATATGTCTGGAAATGAGGAGCAAAACCAGATCTTCTTTTGCCGTGAATGTGACTGATTCATTTCACGTAATGCCTTTGTTTTCTAGGTCCCAAATAAAGATAATACAGCTGAAGACAGAAGAATCCTAAGATTTATATTACATTTTATTTTTTTTAGTTATAAAGATTAACATATCCCTTATGAGAACAGCCTATTATTCAACTTCACGGTAAAACGTGCCACATTGAAACGTGCTCGCGGCGAAATTTGGTAAATCATTTAGTCTTTTAAGAGTTTCACCAGAATAATAATCCAAAAAATATGAAACTTAGAAAGTAGGCACATGACTGTTATAAACTGTTGAAAAGTTTTAGAGACGCCGCAGGAATTACCAGACTTTAACTACATCAAAAGCGCTGCGGAATTACTTTAATCGAAAAGAATTCATGAAATTCCTCATCCCAAGTCAAAATAATCTGAATAAGCGTTACAGAGAGACCCCTAGAAGCGCAGCCATTCCGGCTTCTATAATCACTACATGATCGTTATGTTATCACACATGGAGAATGGATTAACGTCTATAAATAGCACAATAATACACCCATTCATAGGGGCCGCTTACATATTAGACGTCGCATACATTAATGTACAGAAAAGAAAAAGGAAGGAAACTGGTAAATAGATAGCCTAAAAGAGCCCTAAAAAATGCAACAATAATAATAAAGGGAAAAGCGGATGCAGCAAAATTCCCCTTAATCTTTACACCATTCTTTCAACCACTTGCTCACTTTCCTCTTCCATACACCAATTTTTTTCCCGTTTATTATGTGACTGGGTATAGTACTCATTAATTTAATTAGAAACGAATCATCTGTACTGTCAATTCGTAGATTTATCCCTCTAGGATGAATGTAACAGATATTACTTTGATTCCTTGTTAGTCGAGTTTTTGGTCTGGAAGATAACTTTACGTTATTGCATTTAAATTCAAGTAATCTGTAATAATAATAGCACATTTTGGGAGACATTTCATTATTTTACTTCCACCAGGTTGATGTAGTATCACTCCGCTTCCAATGAGGTAGTATAAGTTTCAAACACCTTTTTTGTGAATTTTATCTATTTTATTGATTTCCGTTTTTTTAGCCTCACCCCATATTTGGATCCCATATAAAATTCTAGACATTATCAATGCATTAAAGTATATCCGTAATGTCCGATATGAAAGAACCGTCTTCAGTTTATATAACGCTGGAATTGACTGTCTTATTTTCGAATTTAAGTTTTGTAAGTGATTTTTCCAGTTCAATGATTTATCGTATATTCCTAGATATTTAAAATCTATTACATTCTCTAGAGGTGAACATGAACATGGGTGAGTTATTTTATTGCCGCAGCGTTCATGTAAGCATTCGTTATAACATATACTGATTCGCGGGTGATGACTCTTATGTTTAGAGATATTACGAATATGAAGTAGTTTTGATTTATTTACATTTATGCATAACCTCCAGTTATCGTGCACCCATTTACTGAGATTATCGACATCCTGCTGCAGTAATTTTTCCGCCATCTCTAGATTTTTATGTTCCGTTAATAATGCGATGTCATCGGCCATAAACCTTTTGCATTTTTGATATACATATATAAAGAGTTGGTGTATATAAGAAATAGAATAGGAGCCAGTATTGTACCCTGACCTACTCCATATCGATTCACCTTTTCATTACTAATATTACCTGCAATTTTTACTACGCTTCTCTGGTTTCGTAAATAATTCTTAAACCGCAATAGTTGATTATTTACAATGCCCGTATCTTCTAAATCTTTAATAAGCGGGTTATGATTAACTAGATCAAAAACTTTAACTAGGTCTATAAAGGTAATTATGAATCGGTTCCCCCTCGATAGTCCTGTATTTATCTCATTTACAAACGTTCTTAGTAAAGTAACGGTGGATCTATTTTCTCTAAATCCGTGTTGGTTTTCATAGAGCAGATTGTTTTTTTCCACGTAATTTCTTAAGTGTTTGTCGATATACTGTTCTAGAATTTTAGCTATTACAGGCATTATTGTTATTGGGCGATAGTTTTCGATTTGGTTTTGAGCCCCCTTCTTATATATCGGTCTAATAATACCTCTTTTGAGCCCATCAGGAATGCACGCTTCCTTTATTGAGCGAGTGACCATACAGGTTAAAATAGAAATAAACAACTTTGAGTTTTATTTAATATCTTTCACCCTAATATCGTCCCATCCTGTGAACTTTTAGATCGTTCATTATTTCTTCTATTTGAGAAACATTTGCAAGTGAAATGAAGAATGAGGCCATATTTAACTTGTCAACGTTAGTATTCAGTAAATGAATGTCACATTTGTGTCTATGCTCTTCTACCGAACGTACAAAGTGTTCGCTAAATTTTTCAGCTACTATTGAACTATCCCCAAAATGTTTAGTAATGAAATCATCTACTGTCATTTTGGTTTTTTTTTTTTTTACTAACAATATTATTGATTACAGCCCATGTTTTTTTGCTATCATTGTTTGCCATCACTATTTGTCTTTGATAATACTTCTGCTTTGCATTCTTTATTTTTGTTTTAACTAAATTCCGATATTTTTTGGACAGATTTTTATATATCGCACGCTAGTTCTATTCCCTTTACTGAGTTTAAAGTATTGATCTCTGATTTTCATAAAATTAATTATTTTCTGACTCATCCATTCGCTTTTAGGATTATATTTATATCCCCTTTTCCCCTCACTCACCTGCACTTTGCAATCTCTATTTATGTTTTGGAACACTGAACGAAAACGATGATATACGTCTCCTACCGTCGAGCAGTTATCTACTTCGCTCCAGTTATAATTACTAATTTGGTTCTGCAGTCTTCCTTCTTCAAAAACACATTTCAGAGGATTTTTATAATAAATTATTTTCCGGTTCGCGATACGAAAAAAGCACTACAGATGATGTAATGGTCAAATATTTTCGTATTGACTATTCCCGAAGTAATTTCGTTAGTTTTAAACTTCATTTATACATATTATAGTCGTCGCGATAGCCTAGTTGCTAGAGCGCTTGACTTGCGATATGGAGGTCACGGGTTCGATCCCGAGCGACGAAGAACTTATTACAAGAATTAAATAAATAAATAAATAATCGCTAATAGTCACGTGGAAGCCAATGGCAAACTACCACGTTCAACATCATATGCGCTCTAGGTCAGTACACAGCAGACCCACACGGCACTGCACTTTTGTAAAACGATGTAAATCAAACGATTACTAATCAGTTCTGAATGAAGTCTTGCGTGTGTACACATTCGTACTGCATATAATAATTGCCTAGTACACTACCTATGTCTGTACTGCTGAAAAATGTACGAATAGGCAGTTTCTGACGCTCGGAAGCTGAGTATGGCACTATAAAGAAAGAAAATACATATTATCTATGTATGACTGAGTACTTCTATCCGTCTGATCTTCCTCTCTCGTAATTTCACTTATTAGCTGTACCCCTCCTGACCCGTAAATTACGTTTAGTAAGTTCTCCGTCTGAGCATTATGAAGAAGTAAATTAATATTTAAATCCCCACATATCAAAAATAATCCTTATTATTTAGGTTTTTTAAACGTTTATTTTAACAATTTTGACCAAAAAAACGATAGTTGGATTTCTTAACTGGCAATTCTATTTTTTTTGTCTTATTTATTGGAAATTTTTGACACAATGCATAAATTTTGGCGGGGATTTAGGGGAAAAAGTAGTCTTTCATAGTGATATGTTGAATTTCCTCATAGCAATTATTAGTAGATGTTCCCTTTATTCTTCTTTTTTTATTACGAATTTTTCACCTCGTGTTTTGAAAATAATTAATTTTTTTTTAATAAGTGACAGCGGGATTGTCACCGTGAGAAATAAAATTGTGCTACGGTAACTGGCTAATTTTTTCGAATTTAAGAGGAACTTATAAAGAGAAAGCGGCAAATATTCGTAATAAAAATTAAAAAATTTGAAAAGTCCGTTACTTTTTTTTTATTTTAAAACCTTGAAACATATAAATGATGCAAATAACGCGATGCTGTGAAGGGTTTTTTTCTTTTCCTTTTTTATTTTCGTCCACCAAAAATATCCTTTAGTAAGTTCGTAAAAGGTTCTACTTTAGCTAAAGAACTTCCATCCATCACTATATAAGTTTTATGAAGCAACGTGTTCTTTAGCTGTAATTAAGGAAAACCGCGTATCACGCTTGCTGTACGTTTAGATTGCGATGGATATGTTTTTCATGGTTGCGGTCATGTATAGACAGAGTAAGGTGTTCCGAGATTGCGGTTGAAACATTATACTACTAATCAGCGGGGGATCCACGAGGGGGACCCCCCCCCAAAAGAACCAGATCCTCTATGAAAAAATTTGTTGTAACAGGGAAACTTAATTTATGTTATAAAAGATTTGTATGAATTTTACCTACGGACTTTAACAATTTGTATTTAATACTACTATTTTCTAGTAAAACTATTAATGTTCCTTTTTTATTCTATTCTGAAACCAAATTGTCGTCAATCTTTTGCCATTTTTATTTATTTTTAATTTTTATTTTGTAATTTTAATTTAAAGTAGAGTTCAATGATAATTATACATATTTAAACTTTCCCATGGGGACAAAGAGAATTCGGATCGGATTACTAACAAAAATAAAAAAGAAGTAAAATCTAATAAAAATACTATCTCACTATTTGTAAACTACCATTTTAGTTAAAATTTTATAATTTCGTTTTATTTTTCACCTAAAAATAAAACTAAATTTAAATAAAAAATTGTAATAATTATGTCTTTTTAAAACATTTTAAAATTTCTATAAAGTTGATTTTCTTTATGAAACAAGGGGTATTTCTCAACTCTACTGCCTACCGTAGAAGATTTTACGTAATTCTATAATCCCCCCCCCCCATGTTGTTCTGGATCCGCCCCTGCTACTAATAATGAATCTTTCGCTTAGACAAAATTATTTTTCAGAGCTATCTGTGTATTGTAAATAAGATCAGTGGTAAAAATATGAATGTAATATAGCGTAATTTTAAAGGTAGGCACATTGTGTATTGTTGTATTCTACTCGTGGACGTAATGAAGCCTTTCTAAATCACAATAATAATAAAAACTAAAATCAATTTTTCCCCTGAGGAATATTCTTATAAAAAAGGTAGAGAATAAGGATGAAAATGGTTTATTCGTTTTTATGTCTTACAGCTTTGCAGTCAAAATACGCACTTAATTGACGAATTTAAGAAATTAATGAATTTCTTTCAAACGAAGTTTAAGATTTTTAGTAGCAAATTTGCAATGTACAAATGCACAAAAAACACAATCGCTTAAGCCCCTATTACAGAACGATATATACCAAGAATATCCGCAGCTGAATAAATTCTTTCGAGCTTACGACGAAAAGACACGCTATAAAATTGCCGAACAGCTTTGACAGCTCGCATGAGAAACGAGATTGTACTTAAAATTATTAAAGAAGAAAGAACGATCCGCCGAACAACAATATTAGATACTTCGGACACATTACCGCAGGAGAAAGATATGAGATGATACGGCTTCTTCTTCAAGGGGAAATTGTGGGAAGAAGAGCGGGGTTGGTTGTAGAAGACTCTCATAGTCGCAGAAAACTGCGAGAATGGACTGGAATAACTTCTACAGAATTCGTGCTGCTAAAAATCGGAACATTCGAATTTCGGTCATGTGATCGCTACTCACGAAAGTCACGCGCAGTACTTAGAAGTGGAAGAAGAAACACCGGCAGTACGTTGCTGCCATTACATTTCTATATTTTTTTTGCAGACATTTTTACAGAGCATAGAAAAAATCACTCTGATTTGAAAAGTGAGTTCTTAGATGAGAGACAAACATTAGTCTTTATTACATAAAGCGAGCTTAAATCAAGACAAAATATAACTGTTATTAATTTTGACACATGATAGAAAATTAGCTAAGCTGAGTGAAATTTTGATTCTAACAATAGAGAGTGATTTTACCGATAACACTTCTGTAATTCAATAAAGTACCGGTTGCTCGTCTACCGAACCGGAGATCTTTGAGACTTGTCTTGTTCCGATTCTTAGTCACTTACAGGTTTACTCAGCGTGAAATAATTAGGTAGCAGAAAAATCTGGGAAAATAAGAAGTAACTGGCCCCATACCTTCACAAGGCCTAGTACATTGAGAACCTTAATTTCACAACCCGCAATGCTCTGTCAAGGATGTGGACTCGCTTTGTTTACTTACTTTATCTTTTGTCTTGGTTTTTTTTTTTTTTTTTTTTTTTTTTTGGAATACCAAGATCTTTTTCTTCGTTAATGATCCGACTGCACATTCAAGTCGTGTTAAAACTAACATTTCTGCTACCCATCGCTTTGTTGATGATCCAATAATATTATTGATGAATCATTTTTGTTTGTGTGACATTTTGAAATTAAAACAGGCAAAAGTAAATCCGCGTCGTAATCACTAAGTTGCGAAGCGGAATAGTTTTTGCAAAAAGTTATTAAATAAATTTTTAAACAAAATTAAAACCACAAACTTTCGATTTGTTCAGGCATTTCTAGGAAATGTTTCAAACGCAATCAAAACTAGTAGCAGAAATTTATAGACAATGCAATGAACGAATAATAATGCACATACGTAAAGTCTATTATGTTTATCACAATCATTCTTGTAAATCGTTAACTAATTTTCCTCCAAAGTTCTCTCTGCGTTTGCGCATACAAAAACATGTAAAAATATACATATATATATATATACACATATATAGATGCATAAGCGAGAAGAATGGTCTAACAATAAAAGTAGACAAGAAAAAATAAAAATAGAATGTAAAATAATCGAAATAATAGACGAATTCATATATATATATTTGGGTCACAGTGTAAAAGCTAATAATGGTATGAAAAAAAAAAAAAAAAAAAATCAATAAACGTAAACAGACAGACAAATATTTCTTATTTCTATCGAAGTAGTACAATAGGTGATTTCAATTCTTCGACAAACAAAGGTACACATTTATGTGAAAAGTTTATTCGGAAAGTTTCGTTTTATAAACCGTCGCATTCAGTCATTCTGCACAGTTCGTCATAAGTTATTTTAAAACTGCACACTTCTAAAATAACCATTACCAGCGCCATCGTCATGAAATTTTAGGTTAAATCGTTTTTCTTTTCCACAGCAAGTTTCAAGTCGATCGGATCATTTGTAACGGTCTAGTGGTGATTTAGGTTAGAGGTGAGTTTACAATTTTCAGATGGAAGAGTAAACTAAATATTTCGACTTTAATAGGAAAAAAAAACCTCCGTCTCCTCCAATCCTTTTCTTGGAAAATTCCCTTCTCACATTTTCCTGTATATCCACTTTCCTTGGGATCTCAATTTTGACAGAAAATTATCCTGCCGTCCGCACCTGTTATCCGTTAAAAAAAGTTACATTAAATATATCATTACATAAAAATACCTATCCTACAAAAGCCTTGATTCTTCTCCGAAGCTTCTTTTAAAACTTTTCCAATCCCTTATGCTTAGCCGTCTCTCCTACGGATGCTTATTATATTCTACCGCTTCGGCATCCCTTCTTAAAATGTCGAATTCACTGCGGAATTCTTCTCTCCGATGAATACACACGTCCCCCGCTTATAGCCTTCAATATTTATTGAATTCTCCACTCATGCACTTTCAAAGATCCTTTCACTTCTTCCGTGCTCCTCTAAGAGTTTTTCTTCTCGGACTTCGTGATCCTTACCACCACCCCCTAATGGTGTTGTCCCCTGTATTTTGGAAATTCTGTTAGACAGCAACATCAACCGCCAACACTTGAACAATATTAATATACCATCTCCTCTTTCACCCTGGACTACCCTACCGGCTGAGATTGATTTTTTTTTTGCCCAGTTTTTCAGGGGAAGTGTTTCCCCCTCCGCCCGCCGCTGCAGAATTTTCTCGACACTACAAAGCTATTCAGACCATCAGTACTGCAATACTGCGAAATCGTTCCCGAATCGTCTCCTACTGCTTGTTCCTTTTACTCTGACCTGGTTTCGTCATCCTCCCGGCTCTATATCCATTGTTCCGTTCTCGGTGCCGAACTTTTCGGTATATTCCTAGCCCTTGAATCTATAGATAAATCCCCTCCACCCAACGGTCGCATTTTAATTCTATCTGATTCGTGTGCAGCTTTGGATACCTCTTCCCAACGAAACCCATTGAACTATATAACTACTTTAATCCAATCCCTAAACCTAAAGCTGATATCATCCTCCGACCAAATTACTTTCCTGTGGGTGCCAGACCACACTGGACTTAACTTGTTAGCTGACACTGCTGCTAAATTAATTGCTGTGCCCTATGCCTTGTTCTCCTCTTCCCCCTTCTGACATAATAAAGTTCATAACAATTTTTGTGCGCTTCCAATGGAAGCAGGATTGGCTCTCCAAACAAGCTCGCTTTTTGAAGGAGATAAAACACGGTACTGTTCCTTCCTTTCGATTGTCCTAGAACCCATTTTTTCGCTATAACAAGGCTCTTCATTGGGCGACGTATGATCATCTTTCACTCAACTGCGAACCTCTTTTTGAATGTTGTTTCCTCCCCCCGCTCCTTCAATAAAACACCTGCTCCTCGAGTGTCCGTCTTTTGCTCTTCAGCACTCTAATCTCCGCTTTATGTCTCTGCAGTCATCTCTGACTAACTCGCCCTTAAACATCGCGCAGACACTATTCATTTTCTGTATACAACTGGTTTGTTTCGAGTCATTTAGCGTTCCCACCGTGTTCATGTGTCGTAATAGCCTCAGGAGCTGCACACAGCACTTAAAAAAAAAAAAAAATCTCTTCATAAACGGACGGTGATTTAGTTTTAAAGCCGATGAAAGTGATGCGGAAACGTTTGAAATGTTAAAAGTTGCTTACGGTGAGTCTGTGAAATGTCTCTAGTGCTAGTGTGTGTTTCGTTGGTACAGCCTATTTCCGTCGAGTAGTCGGTCAAAGACAAAGAGAGAAAAGGCAGACCTTGCGCATTGAAAACGAATGAAAACATCTCTCGCGTCGCAGCTACTTTGCAAGAGCAACGAAGTACAGCGTGCAGGCTAGTGAAAGATGATATTCTGAAAACACAACGAATTACCAAAAATAATTTGAAGAAAAGAAATTCCACGCGCCCTGACCACTGACAGTACTAGCAACGAATATTTCACGCGCACGACTTGCTTAAAATCATCGGAACAGAGCCGAATTTTCTTCGAATCGAACCTACACCATTCTGAAACAAAACGCTAAAGTGCTCAGAAAGCTGACGAAGATTCGTCGCTATCGATAAAATTGCGTTTTTAGAAATCCAAAGTGAAAACTATGTTGGTAGTTTCTGTTTTTTGACTCCCCCCAGGGCAAATCGTTCATTGAGAACTCGTTTTTCAAGCAACGGCCATAAAGGCGAAATTCCAGCAACAAATGCCGTATTGTCACTGTAAAAGAATCACACGTTTCGAACTTGTGGAAGGATTGATCCCTTTTTCTGTAGTATCAAAAAATACACCGTCAGATATCAACACCGAACTTTTAGCAAAAAAATTTGTTCCGGTGCTCAAGTCACCCTCTTTATTCGCCCGACTCAAGTCCCCCCGACTACTTTCCATTACCAAAATTAAAAATGGAGTTAAATAGAAACCACTTTGCCGCCATCAAAGATCATCAAGAAGCCGTGAAAATAAAGTTAAAAGATGATTTCTCAAGAGGGGCCATGAGGAAGCTAGAAGAACGTACCAATAAGTGTGCCGAATGTAACAACGGAGAATAGACACATTGTTAAATAAAGTTTTGTAATTTGTTTTCGCATCCTGTAGCCACAGTCTTATGGGAGACGCACGGTGTATGTGCTATATGTTTTAATTGTTTTTCTACAAATTGCTGTATATAAATTAGCGGTATTTCCTGTAAATACTCCGTCTGATTTAGTTTCGGCTGTACGGAAACGTGGAAAATATGCACAAAGCCAGTTATCCACGAGTCTTTTCAACGTGATTTGCATGTCACCCACGCGTATTTGCAACGTGATTTACTTGTCACTCATGCGTATTTTCAACACGATTTGCATGTCACCCACGCGTATTTTCAACATGATTTGCATGTCACCCATGCGTCTTTTCAACATGATTTGTATGTTACGCACGACTGAGCATCAGCTCCAATCTTAACGCTCTGTTTTATCAGGGTTACTTTGTCTTTCGGTTCTTCATCTTAGCAGCCGCGTTTTATTTATCCGAGATCGCCGTATTAAGTTTTCCAATTTTTTTTTGCTTTTTCTAATCCTCTTTTCTATTTTTACCTAAAACATATGTCCGATTAGTCCTTTTTTTCGATTTGTTGTTAAACTCGTGGAATTATTTTACAAGTATGGCATCGGGGTTTCATTCTTTATGTTCTTGATGGTCGTCGCGATAGCCTAGTTGCTAGAGCGCTTGACTTCCGTTATGGAGATCACGGGTTCGATCCCGAGCGACGAAGAATTTATTACAAGAATTAAATAAATAAATAAATAATCGCTAATAGTCACGTGGAAGGCAATGGCAAACTACCACGTTCAACATCATATGCGCGCTAGGTCAGTACACAGCAGACCCACACGGCACTGCACTTTTGTAAAACGATGTAAATCAAACGATTACTAATCAATTCTGAATGAAGTCTTGCGTGTGTACACATTCGTACTGCATACAACAATTGCCTAATACACTAATACTTATGTCTGTACAGCTGAGATGTACGAATAGGTAGTCGCCGACGCTCAGGAATTAAGACACTGTAAAGAAAAAGATGTTCTTGATGCTTTTTTTTTTTCTTTGCTGATGTTTCGGATGAGAAGTTGAAATCATTACGCTAATTTCGGGTGTACATGTTGAGAAAAATACTGTTTGTTTTTTTTTTTTTGTTTTGCGTATACTGGCATACCATAGAGAGTACCTATGCTTCTTTTACCGAATCTGTGTGTAAGGCGACAAGAAGATATCGTGCGTTCGGAAAAATCCCATCAGAAATAAAACGATGCATACGCGAAGCAAACTGTAGAAAGCATCTAGTTCTTCCCTATTATAGTTCTCCTATTGAGAGAAAAAAAGAAATATATTATGAAAACAATGACGTAATTTAGAGCCCTCATCACGGCGCATAACGGTATTTAGTCAGTGAATGTAAAATCCTTTCTTTCAGTGAGATTAAGATCGGTGTCAATAATTTCAGGATTTACTTTCTCCGATAAACTAGTCGATTGTTGTTCGGCATCAGCGATATTTCTCACTGAAAATAGGCATTGCGATAATGACACATAAAAAGCGAACGGGAGAAGAATTTTTTCACGCTAAATCGTTATCTTTTAGGAAATCGAAAGATTTCGCCATGGATGCCATATGGTCTTTGTCGTACGTATTTCGAAATTAAAATCTGTAAAATTTTTTACGAAAAAGCTCTGAAAGCGTCATAAACGCGAACCAATTCTGAAGCGTTAAAAATCGAGTAAGGAAATATTTTGATAAACTTTTTACCGCTATTTTGTTTTCGAGCAAAACTTTTATCCGATGGCAACATTTAATGGACCAGCCCCGCTTAGATGACGTTAACTTGCACGACAACCGGTTGTTCCTATGTCGAAGGCAGCTCTAGTTCTCAAAACGTTCATCGACAGATCTCGAATACGTTTTAATTAATATTTTAAACGCGCAAGCGTTATTAAGAAAACGCGGTTCGCTATTTTCGACAAAGGAACCAAACAATGTAAAAAGTTCAGACAATTCGGCTGTCAGAACGAGTTCGATGGAAACTTCTAACAATCGTCATAGAAAAAAAACTTCCTTCAATAAAAACACGTTGAACCTCGCTCGTAAATTCATGAAACAGGTTAATAGCGAACAGTTTCAAAGAAAAAGGGTCACGCTTTTCTGACCAACACAGAAGCAGAACAAACAATGCAACTTCCATCGAAACACATCAGCTGCTCAAAAAGCGGAGCGTCAATTATTACTAGCAGTCCTATTCGAATTTTACCGGTTATTTGTCTTATTTTAAAGACAATGCAGCAGGAGAACTTTACCCGGAAAAGGGCGAAAAACCAAAAAAAAAATTTAGAAACAAATACAGGAAGAAATGAGCCTTTCAAATCGCTAAAAGCATTCCAGAGTACAATAAAAATTCATCAAGAATTATGTGCCAGAAATGATGAGTCGCTGGAAGGTTTTCCGTTGTACTTGTAGCTTCTGTATCTTTCAAGTTTCATTACATTTCGGTGGGTTATTTAACAAATAACCATATAACTCAGAACCTGATGAAGTAAGAAAAATACGATTGTAATTAGGAATGTTGTTCACTGGAAGATATGCCGAAGCGTAATCATCATCATTATTATTGCATCTCTCGTTCGAGGAGTTGCACGTCACGAGCATTATAAATTCCTGCATCTGGCTAATTTTGTTAGTAGGAAGAAATCTTTAATTCCTGTGTTTGTATTCATCATTTTTGTTCTCCTTCTTCCTCTTGGAGCATTTCCTTTAATTTTCCCCTGTGTGACCAGACTGAATGAGCCTTTTTCTCTAATTTTCTATGCAAATGTATGCAGTTTTTTTCCGTCTTATATCGTATCGTATCATTGCAACTTACCTAATTTACACACCTATTCATCACCTGACGGTTTATTATGAAATCCGTCCATGGGATTTTTAGTATACGCCTATATGCCCACATTTTAATGGCGTCAATTCTTTTTTTACAATCCGCATTTATTGTCCAGGTTTTAGCAGAATATTGCAATACGGACCGCACATGTTTAAATTTTCATGTGCGAAATGTTACGCGATTCGTCTGGAAAAGTAGCTTGTAAATTACCCGCTGAGGGAAGGAAATTTGTGAACATCAATTAACAGTTCTCAAGGCATCGGGTGTTTACGATTATCATGCAGTAAAACGTGTTATTTTATATATATACTTATATACAAAATTTTTTGATCGTATCAAACTCGTGATAATTGTTAAAATAAAAATCGTAAACTGTGTTGATTTTGGTACTGTTCAACACAAATCCGACAATTCGCATCTTCCATGATACAAAAACGAATAACGCAATTATCATTTTTTTTAATCTTAAGAGAGATTCAATCTTACGAGAGATTCAATCTTACGAGAAATTCAATCTTACGAGAGATTCAATCTTACGAGAAATTCAATCTTACGAGAGATTCAATCTTACGAGAAATTCAATCTTACGAGAGATTCAATCTTACGAGAAATTCAATCTTACGAGAGATTCAATCTTACGAGAAATTCAATCTTACGAGAGATTCAATCTTACGAGAAATTCAATCTTACGAGAGATTCAATCTTACGAGAGATTCGCGCAAATTCGAAATTTCCATAATTCTACGTCTTCAATATGATTACATTGAAGCGCCTATTTTTAGTTTATATAGGCATTTACTAAAGAAATTTTGGCAGAGGAAGTTCCCGATAATTTCGCTCTCTAGATGACTTTCCGATTATCCGTTTCCTTTGAAATGGCATTTTGCGGTTGGAGATATTTGTCAACAGTACATTTATTGAAAAGTAAACACTTATACGATTCCGGTTTTGTCGTTTGAGAACAAATATTCTGTTGAAATTAATAATTTGTAATACCAACTAAAATTGCCACGAACAGGAAATGTTCATTATCAAACGATTATACGTATTAACTACACATAAACGTGTATCTTTTGTGTATTCTGCGTAACTGCTGAGCGTCGTTATGCAAACAATGGTCTACAATTTCATTTTTATTTTCGAAAAAATTATATATAGTGCCATCCGATAATTCACCTTATGTGCCATATATGCCATATATCATATATACATATATATATATATATATATATATATATATATATATATATATATAAACTCTAAACCTCGCTATAAGGACAAACTTCTGGAAAAATGGTAAACTCTTATAATTGTTATGCAAGAGTCGGTTTCAGTGGATACATCACTTTTTTTTATATTTACCGCTTGTTAAAGCGTACAGTTTTCAATCCTTATTTTATATAAATCTTTTTAACTACACGTCAATCAAATTTTAATGACTATTGACCGACCACTTTTCCGAACTAAAAAGTTATGGGTAAAATGTATCGATTGTGACGTTTTTGCAAGGTGCATTTCAGCCAAAGATTATTATTAATCATTCACGGAGAAACCAATAGTGACGGAAGTTAGTAGGACCAATTAACGTCAAACAGCGACAGTAATAATAGGTAAGAGTTTCATCTGAATGGTCTCTGGTTATGTCTAGCTCTGGCATAGTTCACAATAAAGATTAGTTCATTTATGTACATTATCATCAAGGGATAACGAATCACAAAACTATTTCACATAGTATAAGTGTTATTAATAGTCTTTCCGAATTCAGCTAGCTAGGATACAGTTAACGTGTCGACAAAATTTTAAGAATATTCATTTTTAGACTAGCTTATTGTTGATGTTGAAATAGGGGAATTTCTCGTTACACGCACAGAGTCATTGTAGTCTTTTATATTTCTACACAGTTCCCTTAAAATACTCGTAATTTTATTGTCGTTGAATTTCTTCAAATACTTCCTTGTCTTTCTTTTTCATTATCCAGTTCCGCACTGTACATAAGTGCTTGGTAATTCTGTGCGACCTCCAAAATTGGTTTTTGTTGCTACATGAACTCCGTTGTACTGAGCAAATGGTTTATATCCTCTTTTACTGATACGGTATAGGGAAATTTTTCATACACTCATATTAAATTAATGAATGTCCGTTTTTTATCGGTTTTACGTTTTTCACAATTCTGCTGCTTCATTCGGATGATTAATTTCGGTTTTCATTTCGACTTTTTAAGTAAAATTTCGAACTTAATTGTCGTCCAATATGTTCTTATTAGCTAAAAGAGCTGTTCCCTTCTTTAAAAGAGGGCCAAAAATGAAGTGCCATTTTCCCCGCTAATTGACATTGAAACATTAAATGCGACATTAAAAGGAAATAATAATTTTGCAGCGATGGGAAATATTTTAATATTTCAATTGCGAAATCCTGAAGAACGACCGACGGGTCCTGGATATTTAAATCGCTCTTTTTGCAAACGAGAACGAGAACGACGACTGCGGTAATGAGAAAATATAATTCGATTACCGGAATTTCCATTAATTTGAAGAAAAAAATCGATATCGTGATGTTCCTTCATTTTTCTTCAATTTTTTTAATTCATTTGCTTGGAAAATTTTCTTCGGGTTCGCCAAAAATGTTACCATTTCTTTTCATATTTAACTCTCCGCCGTAATTATTATTAATATTTTTTCGTTGCTATTCATCCTTTACCTTAAACTGTTGCTTTAAATGATCACTTTTCCTTCGCTTTCCAGAGTGCAGGTGAGAGAAAAATAAATAACACGATTAAAAGATTAACAAAAAAGTACATTCTTCGAGCTTTATCTCAAAAAAAAAAAAAAAAAACAAAAAGAAAGTTCTGTTTTCAGTTTATTCCCAATTCGTCCGTGTTCAAATTGCGTTTTCGAAAAATCGTATTACATTGAAAAAAAAAAAAAATTAAAATTCACTTTCCAACGCCATTCGTAGCTCTTCTCCGGCTTTTCTCTTTTAGACTTTTTAAAAAGGCAAACTTTTTATTCGTTTTTCCGATTAATAGCGTGCTTTTAAAAAATTAATTTCCGAATACAAAGTCAAATTAAACCTTAAAAACCGAAACATTCCAAATTATTAAAACCAATTATGGGCCGTCATTTTCATTTGCCGTACGATCTGAACGGACATGAACGAGCTACTAAATTTAACCACCTTGAAACACTTTTCTCCTTTAAGCCGCTTTAAAATAATTTATCGCTTCTTCCGTTACAATTGTACAATTTTTCCAGCGGAGCAGTGACATTTTTACAATCAATCGGACGTCGGTTTTCCATATTCAGAGCTATTTTTTTCATTTTTTCCATTTGATCGCGAAAAAAATTAAAACCCGATTTTCGTGGAAAACATCGTCTTTAGACAAATATCATTTTATCGATAAAACATTATACACATATATATATATATATATATATATATATATATATATATATTTAATGATTTTTTTTGTCATTTATAAATGCGTAATTTCTCAGTAAAAGCGGTGTATTGTAACTGATAATTTCTTGCTTTCGAGGAAGATTATTTCATTTAAACTGTGAAATTTTATATCGAGATCTAACGTTGTTTCCCATAGAGATGCGAGTATAATATCTTTTATAAATTCTAATGGCGTATCAATAACTGGTGAAGAAGAACCCCCATCACTGTATAGACTCACATAGTAACTGATACCAAGATTTGTAGAACCATCAGGAAACATGAGCGGATATTAATAACTGGTTTTCTAATATTATTAAACCAAGACTTTAGGGATAAAACGAAAATTAAGCATATTTTTGGAACGTCAAAACAAAAACGAACTTTATCCGAATATAGACTTCGAGCGGAAAGAGTAAAAAAAAGTGAGTCCCATACCCTTAGCAGGACGTCGAAGATTGTGAAGATTCACAGTGTACACTGAACTTAATGGAACTAAAGAGAATATTAAGGCGCTAGTTCCTTTCCACTTGGGATCCGCCTTTACTTTCCCTCAGATAATTCTCTGGTATCCAATTCTATTTCAGATTAGGTCTCTTGGATTCGGATCTAGAACGAGACAAGTCTCGATAACCTACGATATTTAGTAGCCAAGCGCTTTAACCACTAGGCTAGCACAATTTACCTTAATTATGTGCAGTTCTATCAGAGAAGAAATAACAGCGGGTTAGTTCTTATTTCATCTCTGCACCATGGAATACAAATTCAAATAAACCAAAAATTATCGAAATATACACAATTTGACTTAAGGCGGAGGAGTTGATTCATTTAATCAAAAAATGTTTAATCCGGACAACTAAATCACGTAAGCGTCTACCTAAAGTCAAAAGAAAATCCATATTTTATAGTTGTACCGATTATTTTGATCCTGTTCGTCTGCGGTGCGCTAAAAAAGTTTCTAACATCAAAGTACAAAAAAAAAAAAAAAAAAAAAAAAAACAAAAACAAAACAATCGTACGGTTTAAAACTAAATTTAATTCTTGTTCGTAGTTCTTACATGCCATTGGTTAGCGTCCCCCCCCCACCAAAAAAAAAATAATAATAATGAAACCTCCTTTATAAATACTAGCTTTTTAATTCTTTTGTTAAATTTATATACATATCAGTCAACCCGTGTTGCGTAATTTCCGCTCATTACTACAAATTTGATTAAAATAATAATTTAATTACTTTTCCCAAAGTTATTCGGGGTCGATGGGTTGAATTTTCGACGCCCCAAAAAAAAAAAATATATATATATATATATATGTATATACTACAGTGAACAAATCCTTCTCTGGTAGCAGCGTGATAGATTTTAAGAAAAACCAAGTAAATCTTTTTGTGGCGCAGGTATGGATTAAACGATGGAATTAAACCAAAATATTAAGCGGTATAACACGGCAGCAACCGCGCCACTTTTATGCGCACATTACCTTGCAAGAAGTTTCGCCGGAAACTCGCAAAATTCATTGCCTCCATTAGCTTGCAATGTGAACCGACAAAGTTTTAGGTTCTCTTTCTTACTTTGCCAAAATCGTTACACGTTCGCAATTCCTCGGCAATACTTTCAGTTTTCGATCATAAATTAGTAACATCGAATATTCTTTACCGCTAGCCTAGCAGCGGCTTATTGTTTCATGCCTCTTTCAGGACCACGAAAATACATTGTAACTATTCTCTCTTTAAGTGCAGTTATAATTTCTGTCAATTTACAGACTGCAGACTTATTCGGAGTAATAAAACTCTGAGTAAAAAAAAAAAAACATAACTCAGACAAAGAAGGTTTGTTATATCAATAGGGGTCGTTCAGGAACGGGAGAGATGATGAATCAATACCAGATAGATATCCTAAGGGAACATTTTACACTTCCTGTTTAGATATATAAAGAAAATGAACGGAACTCTTGATGTATTAACGCTGTTGTAAATTCAACTGAACATTGCGAAGAGCGCGGGTAAAAAATTATGTCACTTGATATTTATTGTTCAGCTGCTATGTTAAATACATTCTTTAACCAAACGGGCAATGCCACAAATCGCATTGTCGCCACGGGGCTGGGTACTAATTTTACATATTTTTCCTAGTACAGAAATGGTATCTCAGACCCAATTCTCTCGTTGGAAGGATTAGCCTGATTTATATTCTTTGGTAGGTTAATGTTTTGAAGTCACTGGCGCTGTTTCTGGTCTCTTAAAGCCGGTACAGCGGAAGGAAAAAAAAGAAAAAAATGTATTATTAACAAAAGATTCAAAAAATGTGTCTATGAAATACTAGCCTAGAAATGTTTCTGTGATTGTCTCATCATCGGGAAAAAGAATCCGAAACGTTTGCAGAGTAGTAAGACAGTTTTACGGCGACGAGGAGGCTCGACCATTTATCAATTACCCGATTTTGCGGTTAAAAGGCATTTCGCGCGCTTCATAAAGTTATTCGAAATTACTATATTCTACTGTAATTTATTTTCGACGACAAAGCCCAGATGATGGACGAAAGTTTTATATTTAAGTTAATAATTACATTATTTGTAACGTTCGGTAAATTAACTGAATGCCGGAGCAGGTTAATCGTACTGAAATTGATTTTTAAAAAAAACTTGAAAATTACATAAAAGGTCGTATATAAGAGAGCACTTTTAGACATTTTTTTTTGAATTAGAAAAATTCTCTCCATCGATTTTAACAGATATTGTTAACATTGCATTCGTATTTCCCCATCTTACGCGGTTGCTTGTTTTTTTCCTTCGCTTTCATTTTTTTTTTCTTCTTTCTTTTTCGCTGTCATACTTCAAAAATCAATTTTTAATTAAAAACTATTTTGCCCGCCGAAAATTGTATCGGTTCGACTATTTTTAAATTAACTCTCCTACAACGGTCTCTCGTTATAAAAAAATTCATTTAATTAAACGGAATTTTCCTCGAAAAATACAAAGTATACCGTCTGCCGATGGATTTTTCTAGTACGCTGACGATAATATTGATAGAATTTCCGCGCTCGGTTAAACATTTCACAAAGTTTTCTCTGTGTGAACGTTCGAAGTAAGCTACAAATTTCGCATCACATTCCTTTGATAACGAAAATAAGTCTAATACCGTAATCGAGTATAGAAAATCGTTTCGTTAAATGAAATTGACGTATTTAGTGATTTGACAGGAAGAAAATTAGCTTAGAAATTCCGCGCCCTTTTAATTAAAAAGAAATCGACGATTAATTTGTTCCTCAAGTAACAGATGAAAAAACTCATCGACACTTATTCTCCAGCTACTTGCAGTAGAAGCGCTAAGAATTTTTCCTATTCATTTTCTCCTTAATAAAGCTTTTTTCATAGCTGATATTGAGATCAATGGACGAATTATTATTCTTGTTGGTGATTTTGTTACTAAATATCGGTTGCCGATCGCGGAGAAATCTAAGATCGACCTCGTCTGTTATTTTAAAAATTACAAATATATAATCAAAGACTATGTGCAGTCATCGGTAAAGCGATAAAGATATGTTACGTGTAAAGAAATTAATATTTCCCACCGAATTTCATTAAACTTTTTGCGTCCCTTTTTCCTTTTTTTTTAATAGAATGTTAAAAAAGGTAAGCTTCATTATTAAATGATGACTAATGCTAAGAGATAAAGCTGACAGATTCGAAATGCGATAGTGAAGAAGACTTCTTAAGATCTCGTCCACAGGTGAAACGAACGAAATATTGCAAGAAATCGATGTTACGTGTAAATCTAGTCCGTATGAAAATCATGAAATGTTTTTTTGAATGGGAAAAAAAAACAGGAATAGAACGCATAATGGTCATGGAAATGACCACAAAGTAAGATAACCTATGGGACGTAAACCACACGACGGTAAGTAGATATCGTTCGGAAAAGTGCGTCAGTCGGAGAATCAAGACGAATGCTGAAGAATGACCAGAATAATAAGTGCTAACGCTGTTTTCCGTGTGACCTATGCAGACTTGATGTTGATTATGTAGTGGCAATGTTCATTAAAAAATAATCTTAATAATGTTGAATGCGACTAATGCGAAGAGGTTGACAGTATTGTTGAAAGTGAAACATATTACGAATGAAATGACTAAAATTGCGAATTTAATACGCTCACTATTATTACAAAGACTGTTTTTGCACGCGGTAGATAATGGATATGTTAAATTGCTCCCATACACAGAAGATGGTTCATAGGAGGTAGAGTTTTAAACAGGTTTGAAGAAAATTAAAATGTTCTAAAAAATATCTACTCTCAGTTAACTTATTAAAGATGTGGTATATTTTAATTTCGAATTTTCCATTGAGGTAGTTTTACATTGAACGTCATTAGGGATCATAAGTATAAAAAGTTCAAACAAAAGAACAAAACATCTACTGCTTTAGTTGTGACTTCTCTCTGTTGCGAAATTTTGTTACTTTCGATTTGTTTTAACGTTTACATCTCCCCTCGTTCGTGTAATGATTCAAACTTTATTTATTTTTACTTTTTTTTATTTATTTTTTTTTGCTTCGAACATTATAAAATTTTTAAGTACTGCCGTTACGTAAAGAAAAGTTCCTTAAACCTCAAATTACCGTAAACATATTTAGCCAAAAATATTAAGTTTAAAGAAATTATCAAAAATGATTGTAATTGTAGCATACGCAAAAGTTAGACTGCGCATATATTGTGGAAACATTATCCGTACAATTCACTAGCAATTTTCTTTTGTATTTAATTTGAAACATCTGTGTTCCGGCAATTTGAACAATGTGCTCACAAGGACCGGTAAAATTCGACCCACTGAATGGCCATCATTTTTTAATGTGACGCGATGGTATAAGATTAAATAGTGTCGGAACTAACGCTCATAGTAAGTACATATTTCTACGTTATACGCTTCAAATTAATATTAAGTAAAAATCGATTAAGTGTAAAACCAACCAGCCTTACTACACTGATTTAATGCAAAAACAATCCAAGATGTACGATCGACTTTTCCAAAGCTCATTTCGACACTATAAAATTATCTTTGCGTCTAACAACTTTCACCGATTAATAACATTAAAAAAAAAAAAGTTGAAAACATTAAAAATATAGATAAAATTAAAACATTAAAAAACATAAAGTGGTTATCTGTTTTTAGTATTCAACAATATTTCCTTAAAATTAACGTCACCATTGTAACGATGCAACTTCAGCTGGCAGATAAAGAACAAATACAAAAATTTGTAATCTTCAAAAACCTATTACAATCAAAATAATCATTGTTCTAATCATTATGTGGAACTTATTGACACACTGATTGATTTGCACATTCAGAACAGATGCGAGTAAAGCTGGATCGTCGTGTGTATCATTAAATGAACAGTTCTTGTCTATACGAGCAAATGAGCAATTGGTTTAAACCGATCTAATGATTTTGAAAAACATTTGCGGAACGAGAGAGCTTTTGCGGTTGAAAAATTTATTAGTCAAGGTCTCTAATAAATTCTATTAAACGAGCAGTTCTTAAACGAAGGAGTTCATTCCAATGATCCCACTTGTATTTTAAAAATTTATTAAAAAGTAAATAAAAATAGTACGCGTGTGGTAAATTAAAAACAGGTAGAGGTATGTTTTTATTTTTCGATGAAATAAATTTATTTACGATCTATATACCGATTTTAAATATTATACTAATTAAAATATAATAAAATAAACTTTAATAACAAACAATATAGATCAATAAATTAGATAAATACCTATTTAGAAACGTTTTCGGGCATAACCCATCATCAGCTAACACTAACTTAAAGGAAACTTAAAACATAACCAATTTATTCAAAAAACAAGGTTTAAATGTAGCATTCAAAACTAAAAATAATTTAAAATATAAAATAAACACCTTAAATTTAAAAAATAATAATATTTACAAAAATAGCGGTATATATAAAATAAATTGTACTGATTGTGAGAAATCATACATTGGTCAAACAGGGCGAAAAATCAATTGCAGATATAAAGAACATATAAAAGCATTTAATAATAATGAAATAGAAAAATCAACCTATGCAGAACATCTAATTAAAAATAAACATAAACCTAATTCAATAGAAAATACTGTAACCATCCTGGCCACTTATCACAAAGGTAATAATATGAACATTGCAGAAAATTATTATATAAATAAATATAAAAATAATATTTTAAATGACCAAACACCTAATAATAATAATCCACTGTTTAATATAAAAATTTAACTTTTTGTCTTCTTGTTTTACTTTATATTTTATATTAATTATTAGCATTTTCAACCTATAGATTTTTATACCTGCCATGTTTATTCCTCTTTACATCTACTATATATACACATGTATTCCCTATATTCACTTCAGTATACCTACAACTAATTAAAATACACCAGTCACTATAGAGTTACGTGGATAATAATTTTAGTAAAATTCCTACCTTATAAATTTTGAACATGGCTTTATTTCCGGTAACATGGAATACAGTTCTACAAAAAAAAAAAAAATACGCAATATATGCAAATGAAACTTCCATAATTTCGTGCATATTATTATTATACTTTTAAGTGTTTGCCAAACTCAATAGATAACTTGGTCCTTCGGACCTCTCTAAAGGGCAACCTTCCTGGACCTTGTTAGGTGAAGTTGACTCTCAGCTTCACAGCGCATGGCAGCTCAATCTGTTCCGAGCATCGGTAGCGTCAGAATCGGTGAATTAGTGCACCTCTGTTTAGAGTCCTCGTCATGACGCACGATAATCGAAATTCAATCGAACAACGTTGGGCGATCAAGTTTTGCACAAAGCTCGAAAAAAAAGCTGCCGCAACTTACACAATGCTGAAGAAAGCCTACGACGGGAAGTCTGCTATGAATTATGTGCAAGTTACGAGGTGGGTGAAAAAGTTTAAGGACGGCTAGCAAGGGGTGGACGATAACCCTCGCCCTGGAAAACTAACAAAAAGTAGAAACAAAGAAAATATGAACCGTGTTTGTGAATTATTGAATTCTGATCACCGAACGAGTGTTCCGTTGTGTTAACTGACACCATGAACATTCCAAAAGTTTTCAGCATTGTTACGGAAGATTTGTACATGCGGAAGGTGTGCGCCAAGTTGGTCCCAAAACTTCCAACGGACGAAGCCAATCGAGTGCTGATCGCGAGTGAACTGCCGCAGCCACCCTACAGTCACGACCTCTCTCCGCCAGACTCCTTCTTGCTCTGGAGAATAAAAACCGCGCTCAAAGGATGCCATTTTGAAAGCATTGAGGTCATCCAAGCGACTTTGACGAAGTCTCCAAACAGAGGTGCACTAATTCACCGATGCTGACGCTACCGATACTCGGAGTAGACTGAACTGCGGTGCGCTGTGAAGCTGAGAGTCAGCTCCACCTGACCAAACCGGTTCGAGCGCATTGCAGGTACGAGGGGCGCGACAAAAAAACATGTTTCATGACTTTCTGGACACACCTTGAATATATATATATATATATATATATTTAGACATTAGCGCGGGGAGAATTTTATTAACTCTAATTAAATTGACGAATTTTTGGCCATTCATTTTTCGATATTGATTGCGCGATGTTTGGCTACGTGGGAGAAAGTCGTTTGTGGCAAGTTGAATGCTTATGAGAGATACCAAATTGGAACCGAAAGACGAAAATTTACGAAGAACGAATTTTATGTTCAAATTAATAAACGCCAGACGCTGGCGCTGGCCTGAATAAAATAAAGACGCATTAAATTACACGGAAAGCATTCGATTCGATTAATGAAAATTGCCGGAAAATGTTGCATACAACAACGTCTGTGTTTATGTATGTATGTGTGTGTGTGGATGTGGGTGTGTGTGTGAGGGAAATGAAAAACGCAGTAGGGCGGTGAGAGCAAAACATGCAGGGAAAAAATAGTGAAGAGGGAATGAAATGAAGTAATGAAACTGTAGGAGCGAGCCCGATTATGAAATGTAATAGGAATTTAACGATGAACTGGGTGAGATGTGGGCGCGGGAATGTTACGTTGTAATGGAAGTTATGTATAACGTATGCAAATTGTTAATAGTCCGGCTTGGTCTTCTTTTGCGAAGTTATTTATGTGGTTTTCCTGAGGCGCCAACTCTTCTACAAGCCACCCTTCACTCAACCGGGTCGTTTCTTCGAAAAACTTTCCCACTTTAAGCATGGCTTTATTGTGGACGCCGAGAGAAGCATAGTAATAATAACATTAATAAAGGGAGAAAATATAGGCCAAGCAAAAACTAAAAGAATATTAATAATAATAACGAAAAAATAATAAAATTCGTAACATCGTCGCAGTCTCGAGGAAAATTGTTATTATTCGTAATTTTTTCGTTTTTATTCTTCTTCCCTTGTTATTTTCATATACTTCGCAAAAGATAACACGCTGGCCCGATTTGTCGTAATGATATGTGCGGTAATTATAGCGCGGTAGTATTTGTTAAAAAAAAAAAAAAAAACTAATATACTGCGATGTTGGTAAAATGGAAAATTATTATTTTCCTTAAAGCCGTCATTAGGAATGTATTATTTTTATTAATGATCTTGAAGAAGGAACATTTTAAAAAGATATACAGCCGTCTACATATACATGTATATATTTGAAGTTCAATTCCTCGAGAAGACTGCGTGTGGTCTGAGTTGTTACTCGTAGCGAAGTAAATTATAAAGAAATCTGATAGATAGAAAGAGAGGGGGAAACCGGTAATGCTGCATTTTTGTCCGGAACTCGTTGTTGAAAAATAATAATCAAACGACTCCGACTTGACTGAACACCGCTTCCGTTGGCAACGGAATGCAAAGGAACCTCTTCATCTGCTGGCGTTACCGTGGATAAGAAGTGTCGGTAATTTGAAATTTTGTCGGATACCGAATTACCGAGCAATAGAGGGGATAGTAGTTCTGCTAGAATGTCCCGTACCACTGATTTATTTCTGAAAATTAAAAGATATTATTAACGAAATATCGAGAGCAAATCAAATTCAAGTAGGTATTATAGCGCAGTCGAGCCAGCCATTCCATCCAGATTATGATATTACCATGTTAAGTGGCTTATTCGAAAATGTGTCCATTTGATTTGTCAGCTTCGTAAGGGGGGAGACATCGACGAATTTCACAAAACTTTCAAAGCCAAACGTCGCATCTGATTTGCAATAACCACGACATGATCCTCGGGGCAGAGCATCAATCATTTGCTACTTTATTGTAAAATATTCGACAGACGCTGAGTTATATACATATATATATATATGTTTCGAAGACTTAATTTTCCTAGCAGTTTTTTGTTCGCATAATATTTAATAACTGCTAAAGCCTTGATTGCCTTATTTACATTCATAATAGACTGCAACGTTTTGGTGTAAAATGTGGTATTTTAGAGAGTTATTTCTTGTTTTGGGCTTTTCCTTTCGGTTTTTTGTCCCATATGATTAAAACTGGAATGTTCGTTTTGGTTTTTAAAGTTCAGCCTTGTTAAAATTGACCACGTGATTTATATGTCAGGCCAGAAAAAAAAAAGAAAAAAAAAAGAAAAAAAAAGATATTTCCATTTTAGTTCCGAAAATTAGACATGATGTAACCTGGGAAATGAAAAACGGATGTACTAAATTAATATGCTCGAAATTCTCGAACAAGTAGGAAACAAAATAACCTCAGCTGCGGATGTGGAATATGAATTCATTATTGGTGTAATGTCGCCCTCAAAATAATGGGATGTAAGAAATTATCAGTCGATTTTGTATCATTCTCAGACGGGTATGGACGAATGGAATTTAGATAGATAACAAAACAGGCGGAAGAAAATACGCCGATTACGCAAAAAAATACAGAAAATAAAACAGATAACACGAAATCAAATGAAATATCGGGCGGTCAAATTTCAAAACTGAGAATAAAAGGATTTTTGCGAGGTCTAAATAAAAGACGCGAAAAACTGATTTAGTTCTGTAAAGCGTATAGTTCAATAATTACAAGCGCGTTTTTTAAACTGCTGAATATAAGACTGCACACATGGGCGTATACCATTAGAGGAAGATAATGATTCTTCCGAAACTCCGACAGATCGCGTTGATAAGCCATTCGGAAACTCGATAATTAGTATCGTCGTACGAGCCTACCACCACTCGCGGGTACTGACGTCATAGGCCGACGATTAAAAATTTAGAACGCTGGCCAAAACAAAAGTAACGAGAAAAGAGAGAAACAGACACTCGACTTTGTACCGCATTAAAAAGTTACTCGAGAAATTACTTCCGAAAAGAATTATAAATCAACCGCAAACGATTGAACGCCTTTAATACCGGGGAAAAGGCAAAAACCACACTTACAAAGGACGAATTGAAGAAAAATGAACTACGAATTCGATATTTTAAATCTTTTATAGGTAAGGGAGTCGGCGAAAAGACAAACCGCGATACGAAAAAGGTAAGGAATATGGTAATAAAAAAAATTCGAACAGCACAAAGGTCGGGTAAATAATTTAAAAAGACGCTCGAGATTCCGAAGTAATGGTAAAGAAATTGAAGGTTATTGGAATAAGCAGAGAAACAGTAAAACCTGATTAAGTAATTGTTATTTCATACTATCCCGTGTAATAATTAGAACATTAAATAAATAAAGCTATAAAAACTCACCGAAATTATACAGAAATTATCGGTTTATTTATTTTATATCAACTGAAGATAGTGCGAAAAAATCATGTTTTACCAGACACTGAAGAACGTCCCGTAATTAGTGAACCGGTTGAAGGTATAAAGCAGTTTACTTATTTTGGTTGTATTCTACGGCTAATAAAATCGAATTAGCTAAATACATCATCAAAATACGATTCATGTTCGATTTATATCAAAGCTGACGTACGATGTTAGGTGAATTTCATTTTGAGAGGATGGCACCGAATCTCGATTTGAACAACGTTTAAAACGATTGGAAGCGTGCGAAATTTTTCATTCCGTAGAACTCTCTGTACATCATGAAAAAAAGAAAAGGGGAAATGTCAAATATAAAAATTAAAAAATTGATAAGTTTAAATAGTTCATTAAAGTAATCAAAAGCCGAGATATTTTTTTTGGCGTATTATTATTCTTCTTCTTCAGGTGCCCTCTCCTCGAAGGAGGTTGACTATCACAAGACGAAACTGTTCCCTATTGCTGGCTATCCTTAAGGCTTCCGAAACTTCCCTGATATTCAACCATTCCAGTATATTTTTAAGGCAGTCCGTTCTTTTTCGGTCCTGTTTCCCTTCGATATTTCCCCTTGTAGGATAGTTTGTAATAGAGCTCATATTTATTACTTCTAATTATATGTCCTAGCTATTCTAACTTTCTTCCTTTTACCAAAGCTATCATTTCTGTAACTTTTTTCATTCTGTGCAACACTTCCTTATTGAAAACTTTAATGATATTTTTAATATCCTTCTGTACAGCCACATTTCAAATGCTCGTAATCTGTTTATGGATGCCGCTTTTAGTGTCGCAAATTCCCACCCCTTACATATTAGTACCGGAAGCACATAACATTTAGTTATTCTCCATCTGGTTGTTAGCGGCAGTTCCGTATTACACACTAAATTTCATACTTTCTGGAGTGGAACTAAATTGTTCACATTCGATTTATCAGAATTCATTAAGACAACAACAGCATTGATTGCTGATGATACCGTAATACGTTCTGTCAGTGCCATACTACAAATCGTAATGAATAAACTTGCCTCTTGGAACATCAAATGGAAAGTTAAGTTCGATTTAGAGCACCGAAAATGATTCCTATTAGAAAGTACTTTGAACGATCATTTAAGCCGAAACATATCTTCCTGTACATTACACATTTCTGATTTCTACCGGGAAAATACGAATTTTCTTTCCGCTTTTGCCATCTTAATCTGTGCTGCCGGAAGAGTATTGAATAAGTTTCTTCCTTTTCTTACATCTTTCTTTGGTGTACTTTTTCGCGTAACTTACCAGAGGGTCACTGGAGTTCAGGCTATCGAGTTAACATATTTTTTCCTAATTGATACACAGTATTCCTATATTTTCTTAAGGCATAGTTTTAAATTTTTTTAGCTTACACGTCGAAACAAATTACTTTTTTTCTCTTTTTGATAATAATCTGCAAAAAAAAACGAATTAAAAAAAAATAAAACCCTTTATGTATGTGTCATTTTTATAGCAAATTTTACAAACATAAACAAGTCGAATAAAACAGAAGGTCATAAAAATGGTATTTAAATCGAAAACATCGAGCCGGTAATAAATGATTTTAGGGATTTCCTTAATTTTTGTGATAACAACGGGGGATTTATAAGGTCGCTACTTTCTCATTAGCAAGAAAATGATAAGATCCAAACGGGGCTTGTTTATCGTAGCACGTACCGGGAAAACGACAGCTAGAATGTATGTACGACGGATTCAATCGATCGTTCTAGAAGCTTATTAGGACGCCGAACGGAGATGTGAAGTAATTATTGTTCTGAATTCGGTAGTAGACTATAGAAATGAGGCGGCGTGAACAGACACACACGAATGTGGGGAAATCAAGTAATAAATTGA
This sequence comes from Icerya purchasi, assembly GCA_039619475.1. Lineage (NCBI taxonomy): Eukaryota > Metazoa > Arthropoda > Insecta > Hemiptera > Monophlebidae > Icerya > Icerya purchasi. The sequence goes on along the minus strand of CM077115.1, from coordinate 288,502,385 downwards.
GGAAGGAGTAGTAGAAATCGGGATAAAAGGAAATCAAGTTCTATTCTAAAAAGACTGAAAACGATAATGGGACATCCGGCGAAGCGCGGTCAAAGCGACCAGTAGCAACGAACTGATGAAAATAGTGTCCCACTAGAGGCATCAGGCGCGTTAATAATTAACGTAGTTTGTGGATGCTTCAATGAACGTTGGAAGAAGACTTTTTTGGCTTTACATTATTAATTGTCGTTCTTGTTGTTGCTATCGCTATCCGCATTATCGCTAGCGACCTGACGATCATTTTCATTATCGCAGACATCTCGAGCGAGTCCAGAATGAGAAGCGGCCACGGGGAAGCGGGTATCTTAATCTCGAATCTAGGCGCTTGTTTGAAATCAACACGGAGAATTGTCATCCCTCATTCGGATAAAAGTCCTCAGCCGCGTTTTCTGGCTTTAGCGTAGCTGAATTACCGTTTCAGCGAGAGTTCTATGACGGCTTATTATCGTTAGACTCGCCTACGGCAAAGCTTCGGCTTTAGCTTTGTTGTCATTTTATTAAATTTACAATAGCCGCCGCAGTAAATGTGCCTTCATATACGTGTTCCGTTAACCGGCAACGCCGTTTTTGAGCATCTATTATTCCTTCCTTTTCGTGTCTTTTTCATTTGTTTCCTTTCTTTATTTTGCCCTCCTCGAATTCCATTAACTCGCTTTTACCATCGTCTTCCTTAGCCTGGGCGCCCCTTTTAATTGCGCTCATTGCCGCCTCTTTTCCTTTAATTACTTTAAAAAAATAAATAAATATAAAAAAAATTAAATAAAAGAAAAAAAAAATAAAAGAAAAAAAAGGAGAAATAAAAAAAAAATAAAGAGGAAAGTTGGAGAATTCTGTCGTAATAAAGTCTTCATCCGCGTTCATCTACTAATTCAGAAATTAATTAAATTCGTCATCGCGCTATTAGGAGACAACTCGTAAAGCCGCGTTTAATTACGGTCTCGGAGAATAATCAATTTACAAATAATTACGTTCTAACGAGAATGCTTGTTTCCAAGACACGGAGTTCCAGCTGAATCGCGAAGCGAATAGTATCGGAGAAAAATAAATAAAAAAACCATAATAATAATAATCATAATCATGAAAAAAGGAAAGAATTTAAATTTTCTTATGCTGGAATTTGTACAAGCGACGGGAAGGTGCAACTATCATAATTTTGGAAGATCAGCTGCAGTCGTTGAATTAGGATGCTGCTTACAATCTTTGTAGGAGCAGCTTTACTGTAAATTCTGCGCCTACTTGACAATTAAGAAAAAGATCAACGTAGCCGGCCGACCGATTATTCGATATTTAATTGCTGAAAATTTTACTCCGTTTCATATGCGGAAGTAATGGAGTAAAGTTTGGTAAGGCGCGGTTGTCGAACTTGATGAACTCTTTCAAAGAAACGGGCTAAGAACGTTTAGAACGACGACTAATTTCATTGCAGTTTAATAAGTGCTAAACCGAATATTAATAGGGACCAAATATACCGACACCCGCTATATCAGTGGTAGAGAATATTCGGAGCAAAGTTAGGGGACCGACCGCAATGGCTGTGTAAAGTAGGACATCCTTAATTGATTCCGGTTCATTCGATGTCAGAATAAGTTTAAGATATTAAGCGATTTTTCGTCTTGCAGGCAACATCTGATAAAGGTGTTTTTATATAAATGCCGCGCCCCTCGTGAAGAACTATCTGTACGTTTCGCTGGAAAAATGAAAAAAAGCTATAAATAAATCAAATACAAATAAAGACGAGAATATATGTAAAAGGGTGTATCTGTACATGGATTTCAGCATAATAATAATGAGATGGTGCGAGCGCATTATCTTATGTATAAGTAAAGTTATATTTATATATATATATATATATTAATAATAAATAATTAAATATTAATATAAAGAGTTGTGCTAGTGACTCACAGTATGCTTACTGCTCTGATGATGCCTTGGATGATTTGAATCACTTTGCCTTTAAGTGTCCTGCATTTACCGTATTCCACATTAAATACAACATTGAAAAAATGGACCCTCTTCTCCTTACAACAAAGATCAATCCAACTCCCCCCCCCCTCCCCAACAAGTTTTGCGAAGATGCAATGCGGCTCAAATTTTAACTCATTCGTTAATGTCTTAATTATAGTAATTACAAATTAGTATTAATTATAAATTTACTACATATACTTCTATGATCAACTTCAGCTGCATTTCTGTAAATACTTTATATCCCATAAAATGTGTTCTACTATATAACCATTAGTTTTTGGACAATATTAAAAAACTAGAATTATAAATATTGATAGAAGTATTATTAAGTTTAGAACTCACTTACAATTTTGATTTAAAACTAATTCACTGTTTAATTTTTCACTTTTCACTGCATCAAAGCTGTCAGATATTTTATTATTATGTGACTAAATTTATGATCACCTTTATGGCTATAATCGGGACTATGATATTGCCATCCTGTCTATTGCCTCTATTCTGTAACTACACTTGCACAGGAATACTCGCACACATTTTTATTTCTGAAATAAACTACTTAAATAATAATAATAAAAAAAAAAAAGAACTAAGATATTAAGACACAAAACTATCCATTCTGCTTCATCTCTGTACCGCAATATATATATATATATGTAAAAAATATTTTTGTTATTATACATTTCTTTCATCAAAAAAAATATATATAAAGAGTTGTAATCTATCGACTAGAATGCAACAAGCAGGACTATAAGCTTGTTCGCAATTAAAAACAATATTAATATAGATCATCCGTTTAATAAGGTAATATATAAGACACCATTTTTTAAATATGAGGATAAACCACTTAAAGTAAAACAAATGAAAAAACTTATGGATAAATTTTATATAAATAAATTTCAAGAAATATGGAATAGCGTATCAATTTTTCCCAAGTGTAATAGATACGATTTAAAAATAATGAATACACGCCAAATTTTTTTAATGTCCAATTTATAACAGGACACTGTCTATTTAAGGTATATTTATATAAATTTAAGATATCTGATTCTGACAACTGTAGAATATGTAATTTTAGAGATGATGTTTTTCATATACCGCAAGGTTGCAGTTATAATAATAGTAATAGACACTCTGTAATTATGATATATAAAACACTGTCCTCAGATACTAATTGTACATATGCGAATAATGCAGTTCAGGACCATTTAAACAGGATAATGATCTGGGCCAAAAAATGGGGAATTAAATTTAGTGAGGAAAAATGTCAGCACATAACCTTCACGAACAGATACGTTACATGCCCTAAATTACAAATAAACAATGTAGAGCTCAAACAGATAGACACAGTCAAGTATCTAGGCATGTACCTTGACCGTCGCCTTACGTGGCGCTTCCACGTTGCACAAATACGGAGAAAGCTAATCGCACACACTAAAAAGCTATCCTCGCTGATAGGCAATAAATCTAAATTAAGTATAAGGTTAAAAAGATCTATCTACTTTATGATTATAGCTCCGGTGTGGAGGTATGGCCTAGAACTATATGGAGATACAAGTAGAAGCAACCTTGCTCGTATTCAGAGTCAGCAGTCCATTATCCTCCGAGGGATTGCAGCAGCACCAAAATATGTTTCAAACCTAACTCTCCATCGAGATCTGCATGTTCCTTTTGTTAAATCAGTTCATACTCAACAGTACAGCAAATTTTTTGAAAATCTAAATCTACATCCCAATCCTAAAGTTAGTAGCATGTTTATAAATACTCTTCCGGGTAATCCGAGAAGAAGGTTAAAGAGAAGGAAGTGGTGTCGTGACGCTCTTCCCATAACTTAAGTGCATTTAGTTTTAAATACGTTAGCATCAGTTATTATGACTCGAAACTTTTATCAAGTATTTACTTCACCGGACTCTGTTGTCCGACCAAACAGCAACGGTTACTATGGGATCCAGGTCATCTGACCCAAATAAACATGACATGTATGGGTCACTCTTAACATAGTGATTGCCATGGTGTTCGAGTTTTTGTCAGATATCATAAGAAGTAGACTTGCTACGTATGGATAACGTTCCATAAGGCGATTGTTGTGGTGCGCTCGCACTCTTGCACACTAAATGCGTGCCGAGCTCTTATGAAATACACTAAATAGCACTGTTATCATGACGATTGTGCTCTAAATATTACATTGTACACGCTGCTGTACTAATCTCATGTTGTTTTCTCTTAAAATCCATCCCATTCGCTTTTTATATCCTAAGGGCCATATGGTCAAAATTGTGCTGTACTGCTTATGTCGCTTTTCGTCCTTCTCTAGACTTTGTATCCCTTTTTATAAGTTGTAGTGAACTATTATAAGCCAAACCCCTCACTGGAGCGCTTTGGATTGGTCACATTTCTATCATCATAATACATATATTAAAATTAATATTGGCGCTGTTTGTGGTCCCTCGACTGGTACAGTGGAAAAAAAAAAAAACAACTTGTACAAAATTATTTTAATGAATTTAACAAATTTTCAATTGAAGAAATAAAATTCCGGAAAAATAATGTACATTTATATTAAGTAAGTAATAAAAATTTAGTAGAAATTGTAAAAAACTGTAAAATGGTAATTAATATAATACCAAATACTTAATTGGATAGGTTATATTAATGTCGTTATTATAATAAATTAATATTTTTTAGTAAATAAATGTGCCCTACCCGAAGTTTCGGGAAAAGGGGGAAAAAAAAACATGCAACGAGCAGGACAGTGTACAGCATATCCTGAGTGGATGCAATGTTCTAAATATAGAGTGATAGCGGAAGACCGTGGTAAATTGGTACGGGAAAAATTGAATATTTTCAATAAATTAGTCAAAAAGGAATTGGAATACAGAAAGTCGAATATTAATTTATATTTATATTATAGTATTTTAAGGCAAGATTAATGATTGTACAATGTGGAGTACATTAAATTTTTATATATAAAATAAAATAATAATAACGAAAAAAAAAAAAAAAACAGCGCGAACTTGACCTATAAATATTATAGATTAGAAATTGTAATTTAAAAAATATGTAAATACACCGTTTAAAAGTACGTACATTGTTAAACTGTTAACTGAATTTTTACTGAATTTCGTTTAAAAAATATATAAATATCCTACCCGATAATTAGTAAAATGATTATTTATATTCTTAAAATACCGGTTTTTTGAATTTCGGTGTAGTTAAATCTCAAATGAAGTATCGAATTAAAACTATAAAAAAAAAAAAAGAAAAAAAAAACTTTTTAATATTGTATACATAAGTTTGTTGCATATTTTACATGTAAGTACGGATAATTTTATAAAAAATTTTTAATGTACATCATATAGTTTTGAGTGACTGAAATTCTTAGACGACATCGTAATTTATACAATGAAATTCCTAAATTATTTTATAAATGTGTTAATTATAATTTAAACGTGAAACATAATTTTAATTCGAACACTTCCCTCCTATAGAGAATATAAATTATTCGTTTTTTTTTATTATGCTTTGAGAGAAAACAAGCGTAATTTCCTTTACATATTTATTTTATAAATATCAATACATATTTTTACTGATATTTATACTATTAATAATTTCCCCCATTTTGATTTATATGTATTAATAATATACATAAACGAATTACCACCTCGTATATGAACATTAATAAAAATTACATTTGTTATTGATTATACTCGTAATAAAAAAATTTGCCTTGAAATATTAACGAAGTATCTAAAAATATGGAGCGTATTTTTTCTTTTTTCTTTTTTACTGTATAAGAACACACTAAAAAATCATCAATATTTATTTTAAATTTTTGATTTTTTTTCAGATTTTTGTATATTTGTAATAACTATTTCAGTTCTCATGGCGGCGGCGGCAATTCACCTCTCCCCCCGCGCCACATGGACATGGCCGTGCAAACCTCTCTGTCTTAATGCCGCCAATAAATTTTGCACTAATTCGCTAGGGTAAAAAAAAACTTAAACCAGCGCATCTCTATTATTATTACGCAACAGTATGCATCACGCGGAAAAATTAAAACAACATTTGTCTTTGATTAAAGTATATTAGTTAAGAATTGCTAATATGTATTTTTCAACCGTACACGATCTCGTGATATTGTTTCTTAACTAACAGGTTTTTCAAGACTGTTCTAGAAAATGATTCCTGATCAACTTCTTTAACGTTAATATTCTGCCTGTAATTATATTTCCGCAATTAGAAAAATCATCTTAAACGTTTTCGTCATATCTTAATTAGGTCCCGATTAAATTTCTCTAGATACCTAATTGTTTTAAATTCAGATTTATTAAATAAGTGTCAAGGAAAATTTGCAATTAAATTATTTTTCCTTTTAATTAGCTAGTGTCGTCGCGATAGCCTAGTTGCTAAAGCATTTTCCTTCCGTTGTGGAAGTCTTGAACTTCGATCTCAGGCGATGACAGAAATGTTAGTCACGCGGAAGACAGTGGCAAACCGTCGCGTAATTTATATGCGCGCTAGTTGGTGTATAGTAGACAGACACACTTGAGGCTGCTTTTATATATCGATAAATCCATCACGATATTAGTTTCAAGTGTCTTGCGTCTACACTGGCGTTTGGCGTGAATTGCCGTGAACACTAATGTTACAGCTAGAACATAAATATGGGTAGTCGCCTAAAGGGAATTAGCTAGTGATAGGGACTCGTTGAAAAAGGTTAAAAAAGGTATTTTATATGTTTTTAAGTTAATTTTGTGAAATTTTAATTTATTTAATGTTACGTGGTTTCCGTTCGATTCGTATTAAGTACATTTCATAATTCATCGGCGTAATCGAAATAAGAAATATTTTCTGACAATGAAAAATTGAATCCAGCTTTTTAAATGTTTCACCAACGTACCACCTTTATTGGAAAAACAGTTTATTTGAATTGTTCATATTTGACTGAACGAGTATCGGTTTAAAATTACTCACTATTTCTCGGTTTTCTAACATATTTCACAAATGTAAATGAATAATTCTCGCTTCCGCGTATTCTGATGTCCTTTATATGTCATCGTTCATGTTTTTTTTGTTTTTTTTTTTTTGAGCGTGTCGGCTAAAGAACGTTATCCAATCCAAAGGTGTGACAGCATTAATGATTAGATAGGAAAAATATTAGAAAAAGAGCATACGAATGAAGCTAACAAAGGAATAAGCAAGAGAAAAAGAAAAGAAAGGATATTGTGAACGCTGTAAGGAGTAGGATAAGACGAAAAGACCGGAATACAATATCGCGCATTCTGAAGAAATGAAAGAACATTCAAGTAAAATGTGATTGGCATCACAAATGAAGTTTGCTTCTGACGGATGCAAAGAGGAAACTACTGGGTAATGGAGAAATGGAAGAGCGAAGCAAGAAGCCGCGATTCAACCGAAATCTAATTATAGATGAGATAGTTGACCAGCGCCTTATGTTGAGGAAATTAAAAAACCACGGAAAAAGAGGAGCAATTGGTTGTATGGTTAAATAAAAGGATGCAAGATTAGAAAATGAAGACGGAAAGAGACCAATGTACATATAAGAATTAACCGGTTAATTAACCTATTAATTTTCTAAGCGCAAAATATTTAGGCTTTAGCCGTTCCGGTATTTAAAATAATTTTTTATACATTACGGGAAATTTTATTAAACAGTAATTTCAACTTGAATGCGATAAATACGTGATTTCAATCGATTTAGTTTTACAAAAAGTAAAGAAAGATAGATGGAATTCTGTTGTTTTTTTTTGTACTATTTATTTATTCAACCGCATTACGATCTGATTACGCCGGTGGGGTCAATTTGCCGCATTTATAAAATATTGAAAAAAAAAGTAAAAAAGCGAACTTTGTATCACAGAATTTACGCAAATAAAAAGAAAGATAAATGGGGGATTAAAAGGTCTGTGTCGTTTAAACATTCATGTAGTACCTCGTTGAGCTGCAGGTGAATTTTAATAAGAATTAAATGGAACATTTCAAGAACGGTTTCCATCAGAGTTACTCGGTTACAATACAAGTATGAAATGCTTGTGCCGAGCTAATGGACAGTTTTGAAGAGGTTCTTAATGATTCTTATTTACTTAAATGCGGGTTTAGTGCTTTTATCCGGACCTTTGACGAAAATATAAATCTACCAGCATTAATGCGGAGCGATTAGGGTTCCTTTTGTTTTTTACGGTTACCTTATTAAAATCTACCTATCGCGTCGCCGCTTTCAAACGTTCTTGCCCGTAAATATCACCAGCCTGTAGTTGTATAAAAAATTAATTTCGTCGCGTCAACGTCGTTTCGATGTTAATTACTGTTACATATTTCTCCCCATTTTTTTTTTTTTGGATTGATTTGAATTTTACACGAAATACACTCGATTTTTATTTCGGAAAGAAACGAATTTACAAATCGTTTAAAGCTTTTGCTAAAATAAATTCATCCGTCTGCTGTTTGTATCCATTTATTAGTGTCGAATTACAGCGCATGATTAACGGTTGCCACGATTAACCACATTACTACTAAACTAAACTGAATATGATTTATCGACCATCCCCCTCCCCTATTTTGATACCCTCCCAAAAAAGAAAAAAAAAAGAAAAAAAAAAAGATTAACTAGTTAGCCTAAACGATGTATAAATTTATATCGAAAAAATTGAACTGCGAACTAATTTTAAAAAAGTTCATCGACACAGTAAATATTGGATGAATAAGAGTTGTTAAATTTGTTATATCCGTTATTCTATTCGACATAATATACGCTAAATTTGTCAATGGGAGTATTTTCGACCGTAGAATTTCGCAAAAATACAAAAGTTCAAAAATTTTGAAATTTATGAGTCCAAATTTGGAAAAATATACACCTAAAAAGATCGAAAACTGAAAAATATTCAAAGCCCTCTTCAATGGAACTAGAGAGTCTGTTTTTTATATAAAAATAAAACCTAAACTATAAAAAGAGAAGAAGAAAAAATGATTCGGCATCGATAGTTCAATTTTTCCTTAAATCTTTTTTCAATTTTTTTTTTTTTTCGTAGCGAGATGTATCGGAGGTTTTCATCAATTTCGTTACGTTCAAAATGCTTTGTGTATAATAAAACATGAGCGAAGAATTTATACGTTCAATATACCAAATACGTATTGGTCGACGTCACACAGGAACTCCGGAAATACTACGTAAACTTGGGGAGAATATCGAGAGTAATTTATGCGAGTGCGGCGAGATTGGCTCAATTGAACACATTATTTGACAATGTGAAATATATAATGACTATAGAACAGATTTTTAAAAGAAAATACTACCATTTTATAAGACCATGCCAATAACCTCATCACAGATTGCGCGAGAACTAGATCAGAATCCCGCTTACATTCTGTACCAATACATAAAACACAGTAACATAATTATATAAAATGTAATTTATTTTAGTTATAAAAAAAGTAATAATAATAATATGTTAAATTGGAATGAAATTAAATAAAAATTACTAATAAATCGGGAAAAAAGTAGAAATACCCACACTAAATGGCACATAAAGAAACATAAAAAAAACATAAATTCTAAGCGATACAATTTATACAACTGCCAATAAGTTAATGTTTATATTTAAAGTGAGACAAAAGCTTATTATCATATTCCAAAAGCAATTATTTCTCTGATGATGAACAGTGTAATCTGTTTTTCGAAATGTTGGAATTAATGATGAATTTTTTCAACGTGGTTTCTGTCGAAAATGGACATATAGATAAAACTTCAATAACCACAAAAACCTTTCCTCCTTTAGATCAGTAATAATAAATAATATAATTCAAGTAGAAGTGGGTAAGCTAATCTCATATTAAAGAATTTAATAGTAATTATAAAGGAGTTGTGTTTATATTACTACAATAATGGAATACAATAATTTTAAAAAATATGTAAAATAATATTTCCTAGGAATATTAAAATTTTTACGTACGCTGATGATCTGCTGCTATACTAACTGCATGCAAATCAAAATTAAAATTAGAAGACAAAAATTGTATGACATGAAAATTGAAATTTTTGAATAGTATAAAAATTAACATAAAAAAAAAACGAAATGCACGATTTATAGTAAAAGTTATAAATTGAAAACATAAATTTTCAAATTATACCTTAGAGTTACAAAACGTGAAACTAAATATTTCGCAGTACTGATAGATGAAAATTTAAAAATCTCCTCTGGCGGCACTGAGCCATGTTTCTTTCATAAATTGCTCTAATTTATTATCCAACAATTACGCAATACATTTTGTACTTTTATTTCGTTGTGTTGTAAATTGCATTTTGTCCATTGTAATTTACGGTAGTTGATGTTAGTATTTATTAATCTGTGAATGTTTCTATGTTTTAACAATTTTTAAATTGACTCTTAAAAGTTGTTAAAAGCCTAGTGTTATTTTTTTATGCTTATTTTCTAATTATTTTCTTTATTTTAAAATTATTCTTATTAAAAAGTCATCAGCTGTTTTCGCGGTGTGTGCATACTGTAGACTTTACATATATTACTTGTTATTGCGACCGAACTATGCAAACTAAAAAAACACGCTAAAATAGAGTTATGCATTCAAATTTGTACTGAGTCTCGTCGAAATTATAGAAACTCGGCGCCAATGCTCGTAATCTTTTATCGATTCGGTTAAAGTTTGCACAATTGATATTTGATGTCATTTACCACGAAATTTTTAATTTTATTCTTTTTCCAGCTGCCGTAACTATTCATCAGCACACTTTTTCAAAGGTACTAAAAATCATTACTAATAAAAAGTTCAAGTTTTCGAATTATACTATCGGAAAAAAAACAAAACAATAATAATAAATAAATAAATAAATGAAAAGGATCACATTAAGACTTTTCGAAAATTCGATAAAAGATTTCTTTCTTTCGAAATCTAGGAGTTCGTGTTCCGCTTGGTATATTTTGCAATTTGCAAATATCGTTACTACCCCGTGCTATCACCATTATTAAAAATCGCCAATAATACGGTCTGAATTATTCACTACTGTAACTGAGCCATGTAAATATTACTATATTATATAATAGTTGGGAAAAGTTCAATTCCTAGGTTACCAGATCAGTTCTTGTTCATGTCAGTTGTGCCGGTTTAAAATAGTTTCCGTTTCGTTATCTAACGGGCCAATAATAGCGTAAAAACTAGCGAAAATTTCTTCCATGCATCCTGTAAATTTCTGGAATATACGTGCTTTCCAGTACAGCGAATTGTTCCTGTTCAAAAAAGTATTTTTACTCGTTACAATGAGCTATAATTTTTTTTTTTTTTATTTTTGGCGTCGAAAATTAGCTATAATTCTTACTGCGAGACATAGGCGTCGCCAGCGGGGGGCAGGGAGGGGCAGCTGCCCCCCCTGGAGCCTTGAAACTTTTTAATCAACTTGCATTGATGAGTATTCATAGGCGCGTAATCATGAACAAAGTGCCAGAAACCCACGAAAATTATGTGTTTTAATTGAAATTTTATTCTTGTTTAATAAAATATTAAGCCTTTACAACTTATAAATTTTATTTTTCCTATAACTCATATCCTTCTTCTATCATCTTGCCCCCCCCCCCCCCCCCCTGGCGGCTGGCAACCCATCTTGCCCCTCCCTAGCTCATTGGCTGGCGACGCCCTTGCTGTGAGACCGGTATAATCGGAAACAGTTCTTCGTTTACACAATAGATTTGTACAAATTCGGAAGAACTTCAAATATTCGTAAACCGAAAATTAAAATCTTGCATTATAAATAGAAGATGTAACAGTTTAGTATTTTATTGAAAATGTACAATTTACAGTGCAAAAATCGATCACGCATAGTAAATAAATAGGAAAAAATTAACGTACCACATTACGTGTTAGCTATTAGTATAAAAAAATAAAAAATCGTAAAAAATGGAATTTGAACAGAAATTCCTTTTATAAGTTTTTCTGAATAAAAAATCGAGCATTGTACTTAGACGTATCAGTAATAAAATTCTTCTCAGTGATATTTAATAGAGTTCTCCCTCGCTAAAACAACAAATTACAATCTTCTACAAGTAAAAAAAGAACCCCAAATAATCCATTTTTCCATTCAAAAATTTAATAGTATATGGACTAAAGCTGAAGAAGGGAACATAAAAATGTTTGCCAAACATGTTTCTGATATATTTAAAGCAAATCCAGAAACTGATGATTACACATGAATTCATAAATTCTTAAGTGCACAATTGCAGTTGGGTATTCGTACTGTGCCAACATTTTCAGGGAAAATGAAATGTATACATATACTAGTGTAGCGCGACCCGTATCTTATATTTTAAAAATCAAGTTTGTATAAAAATTTAAATCGTCGCAGTAGCGATATTAGTGTGAGGCGATCTCGAACTAAAACACTAATCTAGCGAAGCGAATAAAAAGCGACAATGATAATTGGATATACGGCGATGGCAATTCGAGGAATACGAATTTTGTTAAGGAAAAGTTTTTGCAAATTTGTTATACATCACTGTTTACAGGCCTGGGTTTAGGAGAGGCTCCCAAACGTGCAACAATAGATGTTTCTCCAATCATTTATATTGCAAATAGAATATTTGTAACTAAACAAAAGAATAAAAAATATGTACAGATCAACCATGCTAGATGATAGATTATCGGCATTGTCAAGATTAACGATCGAAACAGATTTCCTCCGTTCAGTAGATTTTAACGATACTGTACAAAAATTTGCAAAAAAAAAAAATGAATTGTTTAAAATAATGTATATATATATATATATTTATTCTTTATTTGACATCGAAAATTCTACCCATTGTCTATACGATATTTAGTTTTGTTTATGTTAATTCGTGAATTCAAAATAATATAATTAAATTAAATTAAAGAAAATTTAGTTATTCTATAAAACTGATAATTTTGTCACTTCCAAAAAGGGCCCCTGATATTTCGGTAGCCCCGGGCCTATCATACACTTAATCCGGACCTGACTGTTTAATTGTAATAAACTTTTAAATAAGGATTGTTTTTTTTTTTCGTTCTATATTCGGGATGTCGATTATCCCGATACTAGAAATTAAATTTAAAAATGTCCTGGTTTTGATTGAATCTCCACTAAATATTAATCTAAATTGTTCCGTAAAGCAATATTATTTACCATAAAATATTTTCATATTGAACTTCGCTCTGTCTTAGAGATTGATGCAAATAGTAGAAGTTCCGAATAAAGTTACATTATTCCTTTGTAACTTATTTCTCCAGAAAATACTTTTAAAATGGTGGTGGTGTGTGGGGGGTTTTAAAATCGGTAAGTAAGTAGTTGTAACAGAAAAAAGCGCAAAAATTACACCACAAATAATTATGGAATATTTTATTATTTGCTAAGCTTCCGTATGGAAAATTAAATTTTATTATCATAATGCGTATTTATTTACTCCCTCTAGATTATGACTTGTTTCGTGCGATGGATTCATTAATCAAAATGGCAAAAATGGGCAAAAATTAGTGATAGGTTGCTTTTATTTATTTTTTAATTTTTTTTTTAATTTTCACTGAAAATATACAAATAAACCTGAAGGGAATTAATCGGAATTTTAACAAAATAAAGGGGTAAGGGATTAAAAATAAGTTAGGTTGAAAATATACAGAACGGTTATCGTGCATGCATAAAATCTCTGTTGAGGGAATAGAAAAGTAAATTATCGTTCGTGCGCTGGTGAAAGACGCCTTTATATACGACGCAGGTGTCAGCCAGGTAGGTTGAAAAGTTTTGAATTAAACAACCATTCTGAAACTCGATAAAAATTCGTACAAGAATACGATCTCGCACACACGGACACGATGACGAAAGAAGTTAAATTTTCGATTTCCAAATGTAAGGTAATCGAATGTGTCACGTAGTGTGGCAGAAACTCGAACGTGACAAAACGATTCGATAAGATGGAGCTGAAATACCAAAAAAAAAAAAAGAAAATCGGGTGGGGGAAGAAAAACTCTGAAAAGAATATCACGCTATAAAACCAAAAAAAAAAAAAAAAAAAAAGAAAAAAAAGTCGACAATAAAATGTGTCTGCTTTATTTAGCGAACTTCCGAACGATTTTTGACAGCTAGCCGCAATATCACGAAAAACGTAACCTCAATAATCCCGTCTGTTTAGTTCTTTTATTTCAGTTTTTTATTTCTATTTTTTCACGGGTTTTTATACTACATGGCACAATGAACATATTCTTGATTGAATAAAATTGATTGTTATGACTTCATTTATATTTCCGGTCAATTTAAGCTAAAAAGAATTCTAAAGACATACGTAATTGGTAGATGTGGAAGAAGAAAAAAATTATTATTACAAACTTACTAAGAAAAAAAAAACAAACAATCAAGAAAAGAAATATGTTCTTTTTATAGTTTCGATTTTAACCACTTCGCTAGCAGCTTACTTCTGATTTGAATTTAAAATTGAATTTATTTGTCACTTTATTTTAAAGTTTTCTATCCTTAATATACCGGTATAATGCTGCTCGAAATGTTCCGTCTTTAAGATTTACTACTCTATTCAGTATTCAGTTCACAAATACTGGTAAAATTTTCCATATATTTCAGTAATCTTTTTAATTAATTCTACTTTTTATTTGTTATAGTTCTTGCATTCTCACACACAATATGAGCCAGTGATCCTTGTTTCATGGAGTTTTAATACTGATCATTTTTGACTAAACCTGGAAGACGTTTTAATTGAACCGGATTCAAAGTACATGACCTAACCTGATTCTACACATTTTAGCAATGAAGTGTTTTTTTTTTCTTTTTCTTTTTACTTCAGAAAATAATCCGGAGCTAATTCAGTCCGTTCACAATCTATTACTCGATTTAGAGTAATATTCTTCGCAAGTTTACCAACTGGTGCATTTCCCACTAAACCAAAACGTCCGGATAATCACCTAAAGGTAACTATGCTTACTATTTTGTTCACCCTTTGCACCAAATGCTTTTTTTAAACGAGTTTGATTTAATTTTTGACCAAGCCTACCGATATCACGTTGATTAAAATATGAGTGAATGTTAAGTATCGTAAACTAAATTCCAATATTCCGGTATCACTAAAAAAACCCGGCTAAAGTATTTATAACATACAAATAAAAAATTTCTAATGTATTTAAACAATAAGTAACTGTTACCAAAAATAAAATTTATTCAATAATTATGTAATAAAAATGTATTTGTTAATAATACGTACGTATATATTAATGAATATACACACTTTTATTTCATAATTACTAAATTACTTCTACATATTTATACACTTTAAAAACAGTATTCTAAAAAAGGTTATTTATTTTACTTTCGAGCTATAATACGAGGTATCGGTAATTTAAGATCTCACATTACATCTGTGCCGAAGAAACAATTGTTGGCCAAAATCAATGCGATTTTGCATGCAACTCTGCTGTATAGTACAGGGGAAAAATACGGGATATTTCTTATACTTTGATTTAAACGTAAAGAAATTTTTTTTTTGATGTTTTTAAACTTTCTAGTTCAAATAAATATATTTTACTGATAGATCCAACATTTTACGTAACTAATCAAAATAATTTTTTTGTTTTTCCTATCTTTTTGAAATCAATAAGTACCGTTAAATAATTGAAACTTGACCAGCTAAAACTGGTATTCGACGGAGCAATAATTGTTATAAAAACGATTCAATGCTTTCCAGCGGCATCATTATGTAAGGATTTTAAAAAGAGAAGTAAAGTTGTATTTCGTTGCATTTATGATATTGCAAATGTATAAAAATATATAAATTACTTATGAACTAAAAAATTGTTCGAATAGTGGAAATTTTACACGGATAAAATAAAGTTATCTTTTCATTTTAAATACGTATTTTTCCTGGGTTTTTTTCTCAATTTTATTGCCAAATTTTATTAACCTCGCGTTTATAGAACCAATGAAGCTGAAAGTCTTACACTTCCATTATTCAAACTTCTTCATGTTTGACTCTTTACACTTTCCTAAAACCTTGTGTAACTGACTGAACTTGTGCTTGGTAAAAATAGCATCACTCTGCGGTACAACAATATTTTATTTTCAATACTACTACATTTACTCCAATTTTGCTCATAGAGACGCAACTAAACTGTTAATCAGGTCGACACTTTGCACTCTATAGAGAGCACAGTTTGTTGCAAAATAATGCGAATAACAATATTATGTTCTCCATATATGCATCTTCAGTAATGGAAGCTCTGTAAAGTTTAGCTTCCAAGTTCATAGGCTATTTCCTCTAAAACTCATTAAGCTGCAATGTCGCTCAGAAATATTAATCAATTCTGTTTTTTGAAAGAAAAATATGGTCAACTATAGCATAAATTCTCCAAATTAGTTTGATTTTATTGCTTATTCTCCTTCATTTTCAGATACGTAACAAGGTTTATTTTTCCACAGTTGCTCATCATCAAGTTTCTAATTTTTATTATCTATCACATCAATGAGTTGTCACTTTCTAACAACATCCTTTAGGCCGAATTCATTAGTTAATTTATCTAGCAGGCTTATGTAACTAGTCTCCAGATTGATACAATCGCTAAGAGTGTCTTTTAAATTATCTTTCAAATTAGCTGCAAATAAGCCCTCTTGTACATGTTTACCCTTTACGGCCTCATCGTCTTGCTTCATTTGTACAATCATTGTATTACAGTGTAATATCCACTTTCCTAAAAAATGATAGCTATTGTCCAAAGGTAGCTTTCCAATACCAGCTGCGCTTCAAAGTACCTTCCATTTTTATGTGACAGGATCTGGTTCGAAACGCAAGACTAGCGTTATTAACCCGTGATTTCCGTAAACTAAGAAAACCGAACCTCTTAGCGGAGAGCTTTATACCACTATGTCAAATAATATGCTCTAAAAAACATACACCCAGCTAAGCGATCTTTTGTAATTCTCCCTCGTAAACCTAACAACCATTTTACCAGTATAATAATCACTTAATGTATACATGTCGTTTGAAACGTTAAATAAACTCTATCTATAGTAATAGTTCTCCGTTTTAAATAGGACATTAGCCCTTTCTTAATAGCGTTTTAACTTTACTAATACAGACAACATCATTAATCTTAAACCTTGACCACTTAATGGAAAGAGGTTAGACATAAAGTACACTTCCATTCTGAGATACTTTACTGTTCATTCGCAACATCAGTCATTCCATGTACTTTCATGTTATATTCACGCGTTAGTTTAATTATTCCAATTAACAGTAAACTCCTTCTATAAATCCAGCCCTTCAAAGTCCGATTAAATCAATAATTTTTTTTACACATTCAACGCAGAATGATCAATATATTGACCCTTCTTCTCATCAACGCTGCTACTGTTACGTCTGTCTTGAAATAGTAAGTTAATTCAATTTCACTTTCAATTTCAATTTCAATTTCAATTTCAATTTATTAGTAATATTTGTAACAATTCTCATACTACATATTTTGAGACTAGTATTAGAACCTAAGTGAATATTTATGTATTCCAACAGTTATTTATTACTCTCAAGTCCTAGAGCGTGTATTCTTTGCTGCCAATATTGATCTATGTGAGGTGATAGTAAATGTCTAATGCAAGTCGAATGACTTCACATAATTAGCCTATCCTAAGTACAATTTTCTTCTTTTGGACTGCAGACACTGTAGCTTCACCACTAACCCAGTTGATCTATCCACCACAAATGGATTCTAAGTATGGGGAAAAATCATTGGATTCCCATGAATTAGAAAATAATCTCATACTTGTGAGAACGTACATACAATAAGCGTGAAATATACTGTCAGCCATTAGTTCACCCTCGAGGGCATGTCTGCGATTGTTGCACCGATAGCAATTAAATATTAAACGGTTGATATCGTTTCGAAAATTATTATTATTATAAAAGTGATTGGAGCATATCGAGCAGGAAAACTCAACATTGAGAAAACTCGGTGCTAACTTAGAATGCCCCATACGCAAACGGAAAATGATCGTCACAAAAGAGCTTGTTCGATTAAAAATGTAGAAGGAATAGAATAAAACCCGGAGGAATCGCACGCAGCAGCACGACCTACCATTATGAAGACTTCCAAGACGATATATATATATATATCATATATAAACCAGTCCTCTCTATTTTGTCCCTTGATAAGTTCGACTAGATCAGTTGAAAGGATATACGGAAAAATAACTCCATCAAGCGTCTTTTGCCGCAGCATCAACTACGTTCCTGTAAAAAAATCCTGAAATGCAACACAATTGAAGCAGTCCCCCTTGATTTTAGATATTTAAGTATTTTAGTTACTGTAACAGTACCAAAGGAGAAACGTAAGTTTAAAGAACTGCCAATATTCCATGAAATTTCGCAAATGTAACTTACATTTGAGCAGAAATATTAGCCACTGCCATTATCTGAGTGTACAAAATTTCTCCTTTATTTTCCTCCAAAATATTCTCTACACTTAATATATATATATATATATATATATATTTGCAGCACTATTCAGTAAACATCTCTTGCCGTTAAAAACCATGTGGTCGATCAGTTTCCAAACTACCAGACTTAAGGATATTTCTACGAATCGCGCTAACTTAAAAAGGCAGTTTAAAAAGTCTCCTCGTTAGGTAAAATAAGTTCTGGTAACCTTTTTTAAAACCTTTTTACTGAATTATAAGTGTAAGTTTCGGAAATCGCTCAAAAATAGCATATTTATGAAACGATGTAGGTGTTAAAAATGAAAAAAATCGACGGAGCGATTACAGTTAACGTGATGATGCGGGAGCGATGGATGTTGTAACACCGAAAATCTATACCGCACATATTTAAAGAGGTCGCTTAATAACGAATAAATCACCGATTTCTGCCGGTCTTTAATTTTTAATTAAAAATTAAAATTGATTATTCAATTGGAGGGCCTATCGTTGCTTTTTTCGTTCTTCTTTACTCACTTTTTCGCTAAGTGGACTATTACGGAAGCTAACTAAGAAAGGGTGTGTAGACGGAGACGGCTAATGGAGGAGCTAATTTATATGCGTGCGTGTATGTGTTTCACGTGCGTGCGTTATTGTGTATATTAAATAAACTTTCGCGAAGAGATAACGCATGATAATGGGATAATAGCGGTGAATAAAATTAAAATGAGACCTCCTTGCTAGTACCGTGTAGAGATAAAATAATGTTAATGTCAGAGTTCTTGAACCGGCAAAGCAGCCTGCACATCTCGCTTATCGTCAAGCTAGATAATGCACCCGTATATGAGAGACTATCTCGCGAAATTCAAGCACAAACTTTCCTTAAGAAAATTCCAACAATAGTTAATTTTAAACATACAACGCTTTTTCCCTCGTAAATATTTTATCTTCGCCAACCTGCTCCCCCTTCCTTCCTGGCAATTATTAAATCGTTAACTTCAACTAAACTATCTGAACTACGTCGAAATCCTTAAAACTATTTGCAAACACCGGCAGCAGCAGCAGCAGCAGCAGCAGCCGAAGCATACGTTATTTATTCCTCAAAAACCGGTAACACGCAACCCCATGCAAATCTAGTGAAAACTTAATTAGTTAAAAATGGATGTTTCCAACTCGACGAATATAAACCTGCGTTTTTCTAGTGACAAAGTATAGCTGGGTAACTTCAAGACACCTTGCGATTTTACTTTCCAAACATAACGTCTTCCTATGGTTATTTTATCATTCGTTTCCGTTTCTCAGCTGCATCTAGTGAAGACTTCTTTTACACATATCAAAGGTCTCAAACATGTCTTGTTAGTCACCACTTCTGGACTTGTTAATTTCTTAAAAGCATTCTGAGCACCGGCCGGTACTACTTAGATTCCAAAGAAATCTGTCAGGAAGTGGTCGTTAGAAAGAATGTATACTTATACACGGGGCTATTTTTAATTTCGTTGGGCTCGTTACGGTGAGAACTTTAATTTCGCAATCCCAGCCGACTTAAAAGCCGATAGCAGCAGCTTCCTGTCTTCAACTATTTTTGCTTAGATTTTTTTTTTTTTTTTTTTTGATATGCATAGTAATATTGAAAATAAATAAACATACCATCGTATGATCGCATGTAATAACAAAACATTTATTTTGAACTAGAAAGTAAGCACTGCGCGTATAGTCACATACTTTTTCTGCTAAAATTAGTAACGGTATTGATCAAAAGTTTACAAAGTTCATCGATTTCATTGTTTTCATAAAATCGACGGATGTTAAAACATCGTCTGCAAAATCTTCTACTTGTTATCGTTACTGTGTACCTACCGATTAAATGATAAACTTGAACAAACTACTGTATCATTTTTATATTTCCAGCGCTGTTCTGTTCTTTAATTTTTCAGTTAACCCGTGATTGTGTTGATTTTTTTAGTTCGTTTCGCTATATTTATCAATCAGAAACGCCCTACTGCGACGAGGAATAACGCATTTTATTATTTATTATCGCTAATGTTCGGTTATGGTTATTTTTTGTCATTGGCCGTTTCAGTTTATAGATTATTATTTATTGAATTTAGAAATAAGAGAAAATTTTCCGAATCGGGGTAATTGTTAATATCATTTTGGAATATTTTTATTACCTCGTTTACATATCATGGTGGAGCCCCCCCCCCCCCGGGGGGGGATCTTACGAGTTTATTATCGCGCGCTCAACCGTTTACGCCTGGGCCACACGCGACTATCCCACGACTACCTGTTGGAAGGCGCTCACCCTCCAACCGCGTGTCCTTTCTGTCGCGCACAAGAGCCACCGGCGGTTGAGCACATTCTCATAAATTGCCCTAAATTCCAATCCTCCAGAACGAGACACGGATCATGTTCTCTCAAACTCAGAAGCGAACCAAAGTGCAGTCTTCCAGTTCGTCAGGGACAGTGGATTAGGGGCACTCGTGTAACCGGAGACTCTCGGGCCGTAATAGTCTGGATATTATACACGGCCCGGGATCTAACCAAGGTTTGAGAAACTACAAAAAAAACAAATATCTGACCAAAAAAATATAATAATATAACTGTTCGAAGCAAAATAGTTTTATAAAAAAGTTTTTATCGTCGTTAGATTTATCAGAGTGAAACTTTGATTGTGACTTATGCAAATTCGATAAACTCCTGATCGGATGATTTCTGATATTGACATTTTTAAATTACTTCCAAAAATAATTGAAATCAAACCATGTGTTCATCTTCACCAGCGACTCTATTGGAAACCATCTGGAAATTGTTTTCGGCAACGTTTATATTGTCTGTATTTTTATCATAATTTTTGAGCAATGTAATGTTCCGAAATACTTTAATACGGTGTGATGGTTTGATATGGCAGAATGAGACGATGATGCTACTGTTTCAACACGCTATTTCACTTTTACGTTTCGCGTGATTCTTGTTTTGCTACCGTTTCATATCCTGTCGTTATCCTTTTTTCAAGCATACAAAAGGGCTGCACACTTTCAATGGCGAGTAATAGTCGAGAAATTACAAAGTTGATTAGGAAATTCTGAGACTATTTTCGTGCTTTTTTACATTATTCTTATTGTTTTCGTGCAACAGATATTAATAAGTTTTCTCGTATTTCGACTTATTCTCGACATCTAAACTGGTAGAGCGAAATAAATTGGAAACTTTCAAACTGAAGTCTGTGAAGTAATCTGTAATAAGGAAAACTGATGTGTAAATATTAGACAAACGTAACTATGGAAATATTTAAAATCAAAGATTTTCGTGACAAGTGGGACAAAGAATGTTATATTAAAAAAAAGGGTGTAACTTATAAATACTCTAAGTAGTTATATACTATTGTTAGGCCTTTTCTCTGTTAACGTTTAAATTGCTTCAGGCGCCATTGAAGAAAAAATCTTAAAAATTAAAAAAATAAAAGAAGAAAAAAAATAAAAATAAAAACACGAAAACAAAAGAGGTAAGGGAAACCGCGAACGACAATCTCGAGCATTGAACTGAAAACCCGGAAGAACGAAACGATATTAATTAAATAATGAAAAAATAATTATATATTTTTCAGGAAAGGAAGATGTTGTAGATGAACGAGGGGTATGGAAGAATTGCGTAATCGATAGAGGGAGAAGGAGGATCAAGTGGTCTGTAAGATACAGTAGAAATCAGATATAATGAGAACTTCATGAGAAACTAGGGAAGAAGAAGTAAAGTGGACCGCACGCAGTGAGCACTACATTCGATATAGGAAATTAAACAAAAGAAGGAACGTCTAAATGTTTCAAAATAGTATAAAGAAGGTCAGAAAAAGGCTGAACAGTAAACCGGTTAATAGAGCCTAAGATGATTAAAAATTTAGATTCAACGACATGTTGGGAAGGGTTCAGTTAGTTGCGCAAAGACAATTAATAGGATGTAGGGGGTTAGAAGAATCGAAAGAAAAATATGACGGCTTTTCGTGAAAACAAGTACATGATAAAAACTGACTGCAACGATTATAAATTAAAATCAGTATTGTAATTTTATTGGCAGAAAGGCACCAGTTTTAGTAGATAGAATAGTAGAAGTTAACAAAAGTCGAGGAAAAAATAAGCAGACGTGTGATTAAAAAACAGTAGCAAAATTAAAATTTCGGAACGAAAAAATAAAAAAAATCGGATGAGAAATTTAGCATGTATAGCAAGGTTTGGAAGACAAAGGTGGAGATAAAAATTCTGGACACAATCGATTTTGGGTAATATGGATCTAGAGGAATTTCCATAGATTAATCAACAATAATCAAGGATAGAACAAGTAAAGATTTTTAAAACATCAGTAAGATGTAAGAATCTTCTATTTAATGGGAGAGAGACTTTATTTATATCAAGTTAAGCCTTTTAAGAGAAGACAATGGCCGATGTAAATGTGGAACGAAAAACGACTTCCCAGAAAAACGCTTAAATATCGAAATGAAGAAAAAAAAGGGATCGAATGGAAAAGACTTAGCTAAAATGGAAAGAATGATATTTGATACCGAATTTTCTAGTGTTATTAAAGAAGTTTATAGCTAGAGTCAGCGATTGATAAATTGTGATGGAAAGAGTACATAAGGATGCGCCGCGATGAAAAAGGAAGAAAAATTTAGAGGCAAATCGATGAAGTATTGATCGCAGTTGGGCTAGAAGAACTAATTAACGCAAACCTAATGGTGGTATAGAGAGGTGAGGAAAGAATGGCAGTTCCACAATTGAAATCATTACTAACAAGGAAAGAAAAGTGAGCTAGTATGTTAAAAGAAAGTATTATATCAAAGAAAATAGGGAGTGGGTATTATATCAAAGAAAATAGGGAGTGGGTATTATATCAAAAAAAATAGGGAGTGGATATTATCAGTGGTCATGGATATGTTAACAAAAGAAGCAATAAAAATTTTTTTTTCAATAAATACGGAATAAACGTCTGCAAAAAACGTACTAATAAAATCGTGGAGGAGGGTGTATTGGTGGAAGTCAACTTATACTCGAGCCACCAAACAAGACGTCTGTTAATCAGATTTTCGAAAAGTTTCCTCACGCAGGAGACGGAAGAGATGGGTGAAGTGCCGAAGAATTCAATTTAAGCATCGGAATCATGATAAGAGTACTCCAAGAACAATAAGTAGTGCAGCAGTGAAGAAAAGAGTTACATGGATTCAAAAATAAACTAAGCAGAATAATCAGGCGATTTTTTGAGCATGGGAAAGGAAATTCCATCTATTTCAAGAGAAGAATTAGAAGATTTACGTAAGGATGCTTCCGGTTCCATAAAATTAAAAGGAGGACCCAAAAAATGAGAGATCTATGATTCTTTGAAGTCAGAAGCATAGCCGCAGCTATAGAATTCATAAAGTGAGTTAATTTATCGGGAGGGTGGATTTTGATTAAAATAACGCTGGGACAAAGGGAATTTAATGGCCTTGGTCATTCTGAAAATGTGAAAGTTAGAAATAGAACGTGAAATGAAGAACAGAAATTTTTTTCTAGTAGTTCTTTAATAATTTTCATGGTAAATCTAGTTTTGGCGTTAATTTTACTTATGGCCGAGAAAGTTGTAAAAAGTAAAAGGGATAAATGGAAATGTTCTGAATGTAAAAAGACTCAATTCGAAAGATGTTTTATAAATTGCAATACAAACGGAAAACAACTTTAATTCCCACAAATTATCAAAAAATAAAGAAAAAAAAATTGCAAAAGGTAAATTCAAATGACAATATCAATATGAACATGTTAAAAATTAAATTTTTCGTTTAAACACGATCGATGTGTTTAATTAAAATAAAGATTCAAATAACCGATATTTCTTTCGATTTATGATATGAAAAATTTCAGATTCTTTTCTAAATATCAGACATTAGCAAGTTAAAAAATGGTTACTGATGTTAATTCAAATTAAAATTTAAAATAGAGTTCTTTTCGATGTCTATAATCTACCCACATGCGTGTGCGCATATATACAACGTATATATAAATATTTCGCGTATGCTATCTACATATTTAACTGAAATAGAATTTTAAAAACCAAAATGAAAAAAAAAAAAAAAATAGTTTAAAATCTTTCCTATATACACACATCTTATTTCATGTAAATCGGTTCAATCATTTTTTATTGACAAACCAAAAAAAAAAAAAAAAAAAAAAAAAACAAAACAAAAAACAAAAAACGATGCTACAGATAGGAATCGTCTATTAATTCAAAAATAACGCATCGCAATTCACGTATAAGATTAGAACTTTTCATTTAAAATAATTTAAATATTTCTCCCCATATTAATGCAAAAAATGATTAGCACATGCCGAACAAGATGTACACAAATGTGAATTCAATTACTATTTATCATTTTAAATTTATCGTAAAATTTAAGCAGCGCATATAGTTTTAAGGAATATTACAGTTTTCAAGCGGAGAAGCGAAATCAGCCAACACATTATGTTACATAATATGCATTACGATATATTTATACTATTCAAGCATACACGTAGCTTAATATATGCGAAGCGAAGCAACCGGCATGTGGGTCATATTCCGCACGTGTTGTTATCTGCAAAGGTAATTATTTCCGTATATCATACGTATACGGACTGTGAACAGATGTTGCCGAAACAAAACCAGCTAGTTTTTCAAATGTACAGGTTATTGCCATTTATCTACGTGCTCAAAGCTGTTCGTTACTTTGGAATTTGATCAGGCTGTAAACGACGATTTAGAAAATTTACAGCACGACATACGAGCCACTACCAGAGCTGATAGAAAAGAGAATGGCCGAAAATCAGAATGAATGAGAAAAGAAATAAAAGAAAAACTTCGCCGTGGTACTGCTTAAATCGTAAATTATTTTCTTCCTACAGCCTATGTGCCGTTCTATTTGTTATCTTAACTTGGAAATTTCACCATGCGAATTACTTTTCGAAACTCTTGTGGTTTCCATTTACATCCAATTCAGTTTTTACGCGATTTTGATTAAACGCAAATTAGAAAAAAAATTGAATTCTCCTTTTATATGACTTACTGAGTAGAAAATTTTGCTAACTTCTATTTTTATAACTGCGACGACATAGGAGACGAGGAATCTAATTCGATTTCTGTTTCTGAGAATTCCCTGAATTTTATAACCTCAATAACAAATTTTGCTTTGTTTACATTTTGGGTTTGGTGTTCAAAGTAAAAAATACCTTTTTAATGTTCTTAAAATTTAATAAAAATTAAGATGAAGTTCACGCGTAATATATATATATATATATATATATATTTATTAAGTTAGCGTAAAAGTCAAGGAATGGTAAGTAATAGTTTTAAAACATTTTTTTTATTAATTATAACTGAAAAATTTTTCGGTAGACCGTATTTAATGTCGCATAATTCACCTATATCAAAATCGAAAAGAAAAACGATCTCTCTTTGCTTATTAAAATTCAAATTTCAGATCGTCTTACAACTGGACAAGGTACAACGTCCGTAAGAAAGCATTTTGTCTACATCAAACTAGTGTAAGAACTATTAAGAAAAATGAAGCTGCTATTAGGAAAGTCGGTCTGTTCTGGAATAAAATTAAGTGTTTAATCATCATAACACACAAGAGATATTGCCAGAGAGAAAGTTTTGAAACAGCTCTGATAATGTGGATAGAAGAGAAATCGAAAAAAAAAGATCACCAGTAGATAGAAATGTCATCCAGCAAACAGCATTAAGAATGAAAAATAGAACCAGGCACTTCATCTGAGTTAAACAAAAAGTGTGAATTTTCTACAAAAACAGGTTGAACGACAGCTTTTCCCAAAAGACATGTTAATCACAATATCAAAATTAGAGGTGAAACTACATCTACAGATGAATCAGCTGCTAAAGAATTTCCGCAAAAACTTGCTAGGATAATTGAAATTGAAGGCTACACTTCTGATCGGGAGTTTAGAATGCAGATGAAACTGGACATTTTTGGGAAAGAATACCGAACACAAATTATGTAGCAAAAACTCAGAAAAGGGCTGGGGGTTTAAGGTGGGTAAGGATCATGTGACCTTGTTATTCTATTCCAACGCTTCAGACGATCGTATGTTGAACTCACTGCTTTTAAATCGAGCCCTGAAATCAAGTTCACTAAAAAGTATAGATTTTTGGATAAACTGCCGGTTCACTGGATCGCAAATAAAAAAACTTGCGCTACCACGGTATTTAATAAGAATTTGTGTCCAAAAAGTCGTCAAAGGTCTCGAATTGAAAGTTATTTGATTAATGCAACCGGCCATCCGGTCTTAGAACATCCAAACGTGCAGTTTCCTTTTTCTGCGGCCTACATCCTTGATACAACCTTTAGATCAAGGTACAATTATGATATTTCAAACACTATAGTAAACATTTTTATGACAAACTGAACGATGAAACGCTAACAGTCATTGATGCGTGGAAAAAAATTTTAATTATGGATTGCGTCAATCAAATTCAATTAGCGCTAGCTGAATTGAGACCATCAACTTTGAATGCATGTTGGAATGCTGTTTAGCCGGAATGCGTTAAAAACAAAGATCCCATCCTGCCTAATACAACCGAATTTCCCAACATCGTAACGTTGACACGATAAAGCCTTAAGCGTAGATGAAATAATAGAGGTTGTCTTTGAGACTTCTGATCCTAAAGGACATAGTGACAGAGGATTCTGCTCTAAATGCAGATGTAATTAAAGAAGTCTTGAACTGGCCAGTAAATATGGGGTAATCATTTTCTTACACGTGATCTTAATGAGTCAACGTGATCTGAAGTCGTTAATGTCTTCTACCAGAGAACTATACAATGGCCTACCTAAAACACAGACACTACGATTAATTACTGAATTCGTTACTAAATCCACTGAAATATCAGCACCACCGGAAGCTAGTCCTTATTTTGTTCAAGAGATTACAGAAAGAACTTCACCAGCGGAGCACGAAAACGATAACTAAGACGTTTCTAGTGATAGCAATATAATATTGCAGTATTTTATCATTTATTTAACACGCTACATTTTAACTTGAAAATAAAACTAGACTAAAATTAGTGTATCGACGTATGACGACGACAAAACAAACGAGAACAAGAATCAATTCTGCACCGTTAACTTGGCAATGACTGATGACGTTTCATCAATATCGCCTTATGCCAGATCATGCGAGTGTGATCCCAAAAAACCCTCATGGTGGCCAGCTGTGAATACTGCCTGAAGAAATTTCATTGATGTCAGACATGAAAAAGAGTTAATTTATAATGCGATTACTCTACTTAAATCTAACACGCACATCTCGACGATTTTATATATTTCTACCAGAAAATATCTTCCTGTACCTACTAGCATTTCACCGTTCATTTTACACTTTCGCATAACGTTAATGCGGCTTCGTACCATCCCGTTCTTAAATGTACGAAATTTCCAACGGTTCGCTTTAAACTGCATTTCGTTACTTTTGTATATTTACCAGATAAATCGTCCCTTGATCACCGCTATATGTCGTCTTCGTTTCGGTCATACCTTTCTCCCTTTGTCACTTTTTCGTTTTTCCCTCATCTCTTCTCCGCGGTGCACTATTCACCCAGACGATTCCTTTTTTCTGTGTGATGTCAATCACGTCTTCTTCGAATGTTCCTCACTCTCTTCAGGACGTTCTTTCTTCTATTCTTGGCTTTTGGATCTTCGTCTTCCTACTTCATACAATGACTCTTATGTTCTCTCATTTCCTTCCTTGTAAGTTGTTCCTATTCTAGCTTGTTTCATTCATTCCATCTCGCATCAGATTGAAATCTAATATGTTATTCTCCTTTTGAGCTATTACTTAGATTCCTTGGCTGATTGGGCTGTTGCTCTTCGTTGGCGTACCCATAAAAAAAATAATTTTTACGTTAAACGACTTTGATTCTAACAAACTTAAATTAGATAAGTACAGTGAAGTACCGATTATCAGAAAATCGATTATCCGAAAATCGCTTATCCGAAAAATCGATTATCCGAAATGGAGGTTTTAACGTGTTTTAATTATTTTTAATACATATTTAAGGTATTTAAGATTTTTAATATGTACATACGTAATTAAATATACGTACCATAGGCCTACATGATACTTTCGAGTTTTTATTTTTCATTACAACATATTACATTACTGTAGTTTATTAAATTTCGTAATTTTCAATGTTTTTCTTGTATATGTTAAATACGTATAATGTTTCTATAAATACGTGTAATGTTTCTAAAGCGATTATCGATTATCCGAAAAAATCGTTTTTCCAAAATTGTCCATCCCCGATTATTTCGGATAATCGGTACTTCACTGTAATATATCATTCTTTTACGTTAAAAATAGGCCAAAGTTGAATTATCACAATATGTATGTATGTACGCACACACACACACACACACACACATATATATATAGTGGCGGATACACGGACGGCAAGGGACACCTCCCTAAAAGAACCAAAGCATCTTTAAAAATATTTATTATAACAAAGAAACTTGATTTATGCTTTAAAAGATTTGTATGAATTTTACCTACGGATTTAATTATAACTAATATTTAATACTATTTTCTAGTAAAACTATTTATGTTCATTTTTTACTCTATTTTAAACACAACAGTCATCGATCTTTTGCCTTTCTTATTTATTTTTAGTTTTATTTTATGATGTAAATGAAAATAGTTCAATGAGTATATTTAAACTTGCTCACAAACAAAGAATCCGGATCGGATTACTGCCAAAAATAAAAAAGAAGTAAAGTCTGATAAAAATACTATCTTACTATGTCTAAACTACCACTTTTATAATTTCGTTTTATTTTTCACCTAAAAATAAAACTAAATTTAAATTAAAAATTGTGATAATTATGTATTTTTAAAACATTTTTAAATTTCTATAAAGGTCGCTATTTGATTTTCTTTATGAAACAAGGGGCATTTTTCAAATCTACCGCCTACCGTAGAAGATTTTACGTAATTATATAATCCCCCCCCCCTCAAAAAAAAATCCTTCTGATTCACCCCTGATACATACATACATACATACATATATATATATATATATATATATATATATATATATATATATATATATATATATATATATGTTTATGAATGCGTCATTCTTCAGCCGAGAATAAAGTGAAAAGAACAATTACTGAATCACTGCAATTATTGTGTAATCTTCTTCTTTGATCACCCTTATAATAGTATATTTGTAAATAGTTTCCAGTTTAATGATTTTTGCAAAATTTAAAGAAAGATTAAGATGACGCAAAGTCAATGTATACAACTCTTCTAGAAATATTGAGATAAAACAGTGCTTTGAAATGGGTTGTCAAAATATCGAGTCTTATATATAGCCTAGTTGCTAGAGCGCTTAACTTCCGATACGGAGATCAGGGGGTTCGATCCCGAGCGACGGCAGAAATTATTACAAGAATTAAATAAATACTCTACTAATAATCACGTGGAAGGCAATGGCGAACCACCACGTACAACATCATATGTGCGCTAGGTCAGTACACAGCAGATCCACAGAGGACTGCACTTTTAGCGCGATTACAAGCGATTACAATCAGTTCCGAATGAAGTCTTGCGTGTGTACACATTCGTACTGCATATAACAATTGTCTGGTACATTACCTATATCTGTACAGCTGAGATGTACTCGTACAATTAGGTTGCCCAGCAACCGATAAGGTTGAGGAGAGAAAGATGAAGATATATATATTATTAGTCTGATGAATGAAAAATCAAGTAAATGTATAAATACAGAAGATTCTATTTAAATCAATGACGTCCCAGATTGACTTAATTCAAAATTAATCGGAGTTTTTTCAATTTTTACAATGCATAATTTTAATAAGTTAATCGTTCTATGTGCTTTGTTTATTTCGTTTTGTTCAAAGTGATATCAATTAAACAGTTTTTTAATAAAAAAAAACACTAATATTTTATTTGCTTAAAAATGTGTGGTGTATGGTTATGTATTTTAAATTCAACTCAAAAATTTTATAGAATTAAAAATAAAGTGATCATACAAGTATTCACGTTCG
Source organism: Icerya purchasi (assembly GCA_039619475.1). NCBI lineage: Eukaryota > Metazoa > Arthropoda > Insecta > Hemiptera > Monophlebidae > Icerya > Icerya purchasi. The sequence goes on along the minus strand of CM077115.1, from coordinate 288,471,861 downwards.
CTGAGCAGCTAAAACTACCAAAACTGATTTAAACTGCCCATGTGAAGAAATTAAGGCTAATAGTGTAGGGGTTTCTAAATTTTTACGATTTCGGAATCAGTTGTATAAATTATGTACATTTTAATAACCTCCAGCACCAAATGAAAACTTAACAAGTAAGTGTTGATATGTAAATTAAATGTTAACGTCTTTCGTTAATTACAAATTTCAATATGGTCCCGCATTCTACTAACACTTGTAACAAAACATACCGCAGTTTCAAATATAAGAATTTTTCTTAGAAATTTTGAAACAAATTAATGCGATGAACGGGGAACTGTTTCGCTGATTTAATAATAACAGTTTTCAAACTTGCTTTATGATGTCTGAATGTGTGCACGCGAGGTTCGATTTCGCATAAAGCGAAAAGCCTGCTTCACATCTATATACACGAAAGGGGGCAGAGTTAAAATATCCTTTCTGACCGTCTCGGCGGCTTAAATTTAAATTATCGAACAAGAATGAATGTACGCGAATATTCGGTTTTACGATTATTTATGAAAATATTTGGTCATTTTTTGAAAGTTGACTTGAAAAAAAAAAAAAAAAAAGAACGGAATTCGTGTATCGTATTGCGTTTTTTCTTTTGAATTCTGCTTCAAAATAATGGGGTTTTTAGCCTAGTTCAGAGGAAAAAAATTACAAATAAGAATAAAATAATCGTTGGGAAAAAATTTTCTCGAAAGGGGTTTCTTTTGCATTTGTGTTCACAGTTGCCGAAAAGAAAATAGTAAAAAATGAAAAGCACCTCGTGCCACACTTTATTACGATAATTAGAAAAGCTAATAATTTCAGCTCTTCTAGATATGGTCAAATATTTTTAATTAGAACTAGAGCTAGTTGTTGCAGGTTAATTAAGTACTTCATATTTTCCTGAACGAAGTTAAAAAAACCAAGTTAACGCGCAATATTCTCGTATTTATCGAGACCAACTTCAACATTTTAATATGGAAATCGCATTAATTATGAAAAAAGGTTTGTTCAATGCTTCTATTTTTCTTTAAAATACACATTTTTACCGCTTTTCTTTTCTTTTTTTTTTCTTCGTTAGCTACTAGCAGTCCACTGCTGGACGAAGACCTCCCCCAATTTTTTCTAAACGCTGCGATCTTGTGCTTCTTCCCACCAATTTGATCTGAATTTTTGAATTTCATCTGTTCATTGTATCCTCGGTCGTCCTAAGGGTCGTTTGCCATCAGATTTCCATGATGTTGCCACACTTATCCGGTGCTTTTCGTCTCTAGCCAAATATCCGCGCACCATCCCCATTTGCTACTTTTAGTGATATGTAACTACATCTGTGTCACTTTCGTTATTCCCCGGATACGATTTTCCGTCCATTTGTCCATCAGAGTAATCTCCAACATATTTCCATTATTCGTTGATTAATTCTTATTTCTTGTTCCATTTTCTTTTTTCTTTTCTATTAATACTCATGTCTCGCTAGCATAATGTTGAAACGGGCAGAACATATTGATCGAATACTGTGTTTTCAGACTTAGGGGTGTTGTAGTGTCTCCTCTTTAAGTATATTCCTAAGTTGTGAGAACTCCATCCCTGTTAATTTTATTCTTCTGTATATTTCATCTTCTAAATCGTTATTTTCTTTAATTAACTGCCCTAAAAAAATGAATTTATCGACCATTTCCAATTTTTGTGTGTTTGTATGTATGCCACTTTATTTATCCATTACAAGTTTATTGCACATATATTTATTTTAAGCCCTATTTCTGCGCATTTACCACTGACTGTATCATTTCTTGTAATTATTTCAAGCTATTTGCAAATAGATTAATATCGTCCGCGTATAAGAGGTGTGTTAATATTTCCGACCTGTATACCTCATTTTCCCACTTAATCGTTTCGATACTGTCTTGAAGTGCGGCTGTAAACAATTTCGACGACAGCGTATCTCGTTGTCTTATTCCTTTTTTTAGTCGAATGTGTTTTCATTTTGCCGATCGCAATCATAGCTGTGTCGCCTTTTTATATATTTAATTATTCGTACGAATATGCTATCAGGTAGCGCGGTAGCCTAGTGATTAAGACGCTTGGCTACCAAATCAGAGGTACCATAGAGACCTGTCTCGTCCCGAATCCGAATTGCTCCCAGGTCTATATCGAATCTGAAATAGAATATTGGTTATACCAGAAAAATCTGGGGGAAAGTAAAGGCGGATAATCCAAAAAAAAGAAAGGAACTGGCCCCAGTATTCTCCTTAGATCCATTAGAACCTTAAGTACTACTATGAAAAGCTTAACTTCACAATCCCCGATGCCATGTCATGGGTATGGGACTTACTTTACTTTAATGTGCTACTAACTTTTATCCCTTCTAATGCCCGCATTTTGGTTTTCAGGCAGTCAAACACGGCTTTTCGAAATCCACTCTGTACTTTGAAGTTGCGTCTCTTAGCCATGAGGTCTCCTTCGTTTCTTGCGAAATTTTATTTACTTTTTTCCCGATTGTATTATTGCACAAATTCCTCGTTAATGAGAATGAGTTATGTGTTCATTTAGTGCATCTATGCTTTTCTGCTCTAGGGTTTAAATTGTTTATTATTTTTTCCCTAATTTGTTTTTAAAAATCTACATAGTCCTGAAATTTTTCTCTATTTATTCTCATCTTGTTTACCATTCTTAATATGTATTTTTGCTCGCACGATTCTGTAATCGTTTATCGAATTTGTTTAGTATAGTTACATTTCGAAAATTTCTTTCTTCTTTCCATTTTCACCACCTAACAAAGATAAATAGTTACTTTCGCCAGATTGGAAATCAAATCAAATTAAATCAAACCATACATATATTTAGAATATGTACAACGATAATTATATATACTAAATAATAATCGAAGTCGCAAATGCGCTCCTTTAGCGCGAGTAGCGAATGTAATTGGAATACAATTTGTGTTTGACATGAAGATTTAAGAAAGCTAAACTAAAAACATGCATGTTGAAATTATTATACGTGGGCCACTATTGTGTACTGGTTTAACTAATACATCTCAAAATTAACGAATATGGTACATACAAAAACAAAAATGAAAACTGCATGGTACATGTTAGTAGCCCATGTTTACAATCTTAAATGAAAAAATTTACAACTTACTTACAAGTCAGTAATAGCAAGGAAACAAGTAAGAAGTAATAAAAATCAGTAAAAAGCCGCAGAAATGAATAAAAATTAAAATAAAAGAATATCTAGAATAAAATCTAAAATTAATCACACACTTTCCCCAGTCCCAAAATACTGGTAGCTGGCTTCAACAATAATACGTAAGCTAAAGCTAAAACTAAAGATTATATGCATGACAATAATAATAATATTGGTAATAATAATAATACTAATAATAATAATAGTAATAACAGTAATAATAACATTAATCATAATATTGATAATATGTATAATAGTATCGAAATTAAAAGCTAATATAAAAATAACAATAACCATTATCCAAGTTTAAAATTAATAACAATATTGATAGTTATAATAGTAACATTAAATAATGATGGAACTACTAATAATAATAAAATAAGAGATAAATATGGTTATTGCTATATGTAATTTCAATTCATAAAATTAAGTAATAAAGCATATATAAGTATTTGTAGTAGTGATAGATCACAATGAAATTAAGCTTAAAGTGAAATATTATAGCTAAATAATACTTACACGCCAGCTACGTTAGCTGGTACATAAGAATAATAAAATTGCAGTTATGTAGCTAATAATTGCTATTATAATGATACTTTTCTAGTTCTAATTAATAATAATTTTATACTTTATGTTATATAACGATTCAATTATGAAACGCAGATATAATTTTAAATTGTTAAATGATGAAAAATTTAAAATTAGAGATTTAGGTGTTTATAATAATTATTTATCGATATCTATGTATTTAAAATCTTCCACTGTAATTCAATAAAGTTTATAATATGCAACCGGCGATATGAATAATTTAATATTTTCTAATTGATAGCTAAGGACTTGAATTTTTGGGATATATTTAACTGCAAATTTTTTAATTTGAGCGATTTAATATGTTTCAATTAGTGTTAGCCGTAGGTGCTCCAAAATAATTTAATAACAATCTACGGTTTAATTTGCGGTTATTAAGTTTATGTTTTAAAGATTGTGGTATTGAATTAAATAATTTTGCACCCATATATCTAGCTTGTGTTCTACTATGAAATTTAAAAAAGCCCGGTAAGTCCGCCTTCTCTTGTGATGAACCTCTTGTTATTCCGGTGCAACTTTGTATATTGAATTTTTCTTTATTTTTTAATACATAAAGTAGTAAATGCACTGCAAATAATTTTTTAACATCCAGCATACTTCTGTCTATGGTAGGATATATACCCTGGTTAATTTTTTTGCATAGTGATTTTTGTAAATAAATTATCGGTGCAAGGTGATAATTCGCAGCTCCTCCCCAGTGTATTATACCATAGGTCAGTGAAGGTTGATATAATGCCAAGTACAAAGTACGGAAATGAGTTTAATAAAATTAAACAATAACACTTTTTTATCGGCGTTTCGATGAATAACGCGTTAGATTAAATTCGAAAGATATCGCATTGTTATTCGGTTTATCTGTGGTTCCCAAATTAGTTTCAAAAAAAAAATAAAATAAATAAATAAATAAATAAAAATAAAAAATAAAAATTACACCGTAAGAAAAGGAAAAAAATATTTAGGTTATTTTAGCGAATGAATTACAGACAACGTTTATTTCTTAGATGAGAAAACAGAGAACAACTTAAAGCTGCAGAAATTAAACTGAAATTTAAAGAATGCTGGCGAAATCCGACAATCGATTATGTGCGAAGGAAGGAACTTACCGAAAGTGTCACTGAAATAAAATTTTAGAAACGAAAAATATATTAGCGTTCACAAAAATCGAACTTATACCCGGAAAAACTGTCTACTTTCCCATTTCGAAGCTTATATGAAGAAAATTGTTTCATACTCTGAAATAAAGAATTACGCCAATAATTCATATCTATATTTTTTGTATTAAGCTTTAAAGCGACCACTCTCTCCATCATTGGTATAGGATTCTTAATCAGATTCTATTCTTTGTGAATTTGCTACTACACTTACACGTGTTGATGGGTCATCGTCTATTATTGGCAAGCCCCTAGGGCAAAACCAAACAAGGATAAAAAAAAAAAGCTACCACTTTACAAATTAACGAAAAATTTATTAAACAATTTTTATTCGCGGCTTTCAAAAAAAAAAAAAAAACTTAATGATTTTTCAGTAAAACCAAACGGAAACCGCTTAAAAAAATGGATCTTAGAAAATTGTCATGATTCTTTTTTGTTTTCTTCTACTTACTATTGCCTGGATTAGCGCGCACCGATTGAATTAATCCCACACACTTCACTCGCTATTCTATGTTAATAATTTCAGATTATAAGCGACGCTTTTGAATAATGCCGTGCTAACAGTCCACGGAGCACTCTATTCTCTTTCTAATATGGAAATGGAGATCAATTAAAATTTTCCGCATCATATTTCAATTTCGAGCGCGTAAAAGAATATAGACGAATTAGAATTATTTCACGTCTAAAAAATGTTACTTATCCGGGAGGAATGCTGAATTGAATAAAACGAATCTCCTTTGTTCGAATTGTACATTAATAAATCTTTTACATACTATTCGCATTTTCAAATTGGCAATCGTAAATATTAATTTTTGGTTAGGTATTGAGGATAATTTATAACATGAGCGAACATTGCACTAACGCAGTACGTATATTAACATATCTATATACCAGTTTAAAATGAGAATATATTTAAATATCCGCGGCATGCGTAACGAATTATGAATTTAAATTACCGAATTATTTTACAGAAAATTTACATATCAAAGCAGCGCCGAATTTTTTAACAGACGTTTCTACTTCTGCATAAAGAACGCAATGCTCCATAATAAGAAGAAAAAAAGAAAGAAAAAAAAACGAGTGATTTATTAGTTCAGCAGTGTCGTAGTTATGAATTGCAAAAATTTAAATTTTAACTGCCCCCCATCTGAGAAATGCACTCTCTTAACGTCTGTAGAACTCTATTCTTCGCTTCGTTTGAACAGCTGCTGGCTAGGTTACTGCTAGGCGCTACTTCATATATTTTATAATTACTCATGTCAGTCAGCTAAGATTTGGTGGGGGGGGGCTCTGCCCTTCAAATCGTGGAGAGAAAAGACTGAATCTTAAAACGGGGATTTTCATCACGTTGTCGTTCTCGGTCCACAACTACGGGGGCACAGAAGAAAGATATTATTCGGAGGACGATGTGCAATACCCGTGGATAAGAACGGCAACAGTCGTCCAACATGATAAAACTCTGGTCAACACGGGGAACACTTTGATATAGTCGGGTGCATCAATGTAATGGAACATTAACCGGAACTGCCCTACCGTCCCAAAAAACCCATCCTAATCAAAATTTCTTTACGCTCTTTTTAATATATTCAACTCATTTCATTCGGGAGAATTGTATCCGAAAATTAGTTGAAGGCATGCTCAATAAACGCCTTGTTTGGTGGCTTAAACGTGATGTGGCCTACTCTCAGTACATGTTCGGCTTCCGTTTAGGTTTAAATGCTGCTGTTCATGTGTACGAATCTTTTAACTTTTATTGACACGACTTTACGGTGTGCATCTTCCTGCACTTAGACAGAATGATAGCAATCACCATTTCAATGCAAGTTACTTCTCTCGTTATTGACCTTATTATTCATCTCTCTTCTTTCCCCCGCAGGCTACAAGTATTATATTTCGCGGTCTTTCAGAAGGTTCCTCTCTACCTTTAATATTTACACTATATCCTCTGCTGCTGCCTCTCTTTCTGTAAACTCTTGTTTTACCACATGCTACCATATTGTTCCGCAGTATTGTAAACGCGGTTGAGAAATTCGATTTGTCTTTGGCTGCATTAGAACGATCTTTCTTTCAGCCTTAAATCTATTCCCACTTTCAAAATTCGCTTTGTTTTTTACCCTCGACTGACTCGTTATAATCCTAAAATAGTGCATGCATCCTTAAACTCTGCTCCAATCTCTCACGAAGGCTACCTTAGTGTTTACACATTCTTAAAAGTCTACGTTTATTCTTCTACAAATATATTGACATTTTTCGATCGCTTACTTTTAAAAGGCAAATCTGCTGAAAGTAGTTTCTCCTAAAATATGTAAATCCATAATTCATCCTAAATTTGAGATTGCTCCTTTATCTATGATTGTGCTTCTAAACCTCTTCTTTCCAAACTGTAAATTATTATTCCGGCCTTTTTCTCTGCCCCTGGTGCTTTTAAATTTTCCCCATTACTCCGGCGACTTTATCATCCTTCACATACCGTCGTCCCTCATCTGTATATTCTGTTCTACTCACGTTGATTTCCGCTGGGTCTCACATCGCTATAGACAGTAATGAATCGGCGGATTCTTCTACTCGGATTGCTGTGCTAAAATTTCTGTTTCTAACCTGCTTCCCCTATGCAAAATGTTCCTTAGACTCTGATCACGTTCCTTCTTTTTCTCGGAAATTTTTTGACTGTCCACTCAACCGGGGCCTTCGTACCCACCCCGGGTTTAACGATGTCCCTTCATTACTGCTGTCTTTGTCATTCGCTTAAGTCTCATACTCTGCTGCTGTCAACACATTTTCGTTTATCGACCCTAAAATTTTCATGCCAATTACGCGAGTTACTTTTATTTTATATTTTATTAATCGACACATTGCGAACATCCTCATACAGTCTGAAACATTCCACGTGCCAAATACATACTAGAGGATTCGGGAGACTTTTTTTTTCGAAAACCTGTTCAGAAACAGCTTTAAAATGTTTTTAACTGAACCATTTAAAGACGCTGATACGCTACTTGTTTCAACGTTTGAGGAGCGTAATAGAGTTCAATGAGAGATATCGTAATTAATTACAGAACGCGACAGTATCTTTAGGTATCTCCGTTTCAGTTAATTTCTGCAAAGGCTGAACCGCTTCCACGTATTATATTGTTGCACTTGAAGCAGTCTAACCACAAAAGTTACCACGCTAAGCTTGCTCGTGCCCGTAAATGAAGCCGATGTTGCCCAGGAACGCATTTCGTCGCGGTTCACGCTGCACATAACGCGTACAGTTTAATTAATGCGGCGGTTTTTGCCGGGACAGCGGCGATGGATATGGTTTTAAAGAGAGCGGCACCGGTAGGCCAAGTTGACGGTTAAATAAAATTATTATCACGACGCAGACAAAGGATTAAAGGAAAGCGCGGAAAAACGGAAGAAGAGAAAGGCCAATAGGATGCCAAATGAATGGAAGAAGTAAATAGAAAGGGCTGCTGCCGACATTGTTCGACTTGAAAGAAGCGGACAAAGAATATCGCTTTGGCGGCGAATGAATTTCGGTCGCCTCTTCTCAGCGGTAATCCTTTAATCAGAAAGAATGTAAAAAGTTGAGAACGTATTTCAAAAACGGTGCCCGGTTCGCGGTGCCATGTATGCGATACCGCTCTCTTTCTCTTTATCATCGTTCCCGCTGCTCGGCTACCGCGAATGAAACAATAAGCGACAGCGAAGCTGTGCAAAAATGTGCAGGCAAAACCGAACTAAACTGTAAATATACCATCAAATACATATAGGAGAGCGAGCCAACCGGCCGCGTGCTCGCCATTTCGAAATAAACAATACAATTTAACAAGAAAACTCAATGTTACGCGAATTAGACAAAAGCATGAGGTTTCTTTTTCTCTTTCCCCGAACTTTTTCATAAAATTTTCCTCAATTTACCAAGAAAGAATTTTGCAGAAAAAACCAAAAAGATCAACAAAGAAAAAAAAAAGAAAGAAAAAAAACAAGAAAAAATCCGAGCGCAGCATAAAGGTGAAAACAAAACAAAAAGAAAAAAACGGCAAAGAACTGCGGACTGGCCCTTTGAAAGGTGAACGAGAAAAGTCCACCAGCCATCTTTGAAGAAGTAAGGTACGCGCTGTGGAAAAATCGTCTGTATGAGCACGATTAATAATGCAATTGCCGTAAAAATTCCTATTAGACCGTTCGAGGGGAGCGATGCAACAGCAAGTTGTCTCATCGACATGGCCGTGCACAGAAAGGAAAAGGGTAGAGCGCATTTCGAACGATTCTTTTTTTGTTCAGGTGTGTTACTTTTTTCTTTTCAGCTTTTCGTAATTTCCACTAATAAAATTAATCGCCGCGGGACCGCTTAATTAATATCTCCACTTTCAGGCGGCTCTCGCATATTGCACGCATGCCCAGCTTCCAACCGGTGTTTCCAGTCGTCGAGAAATTTTATGCTGTTAGCGATTCATTTGCCATCTACGAGCCGGAAGAGCGGATAGAAGAAAAATCAGGAAGTTAATACAAACAGGTTCGTGTGAAATTTACACTCGCTTATTCTTCTGAACAGTCGCAGCCCTCCTTCACCGGCTACAAAATATAATTGCAAATAATCGGACCTCTTTAATTTTTTCATAAATTTTTTAAAAATCTGTTCTTTTTTTAATAAATATATTGTTTCATTATTCGTTTTTACAGCAGTAAAACGTATTAAGCAATTGAAACAACGTCATGAAAAATATCTGTACAGTTCAGTAGATATTTTCGTTAATCTGTTAAACGTTTTTCACGAGTGTTACCAAGAAAAAAAAAGCAATTAAATCGTCACTGATTCATAAATCATTTCAGCCTCTAGCAACACAATTTTAGAACTTGAGCGAGTTTCAGTGAGCTCGATAAAGCATTTAATTTATAGTTACGATTGCTAATTCATCTCGATCTCTTTTGAAATCGTTTTGTACATTAAGCAACGACACACAATTACACCGTTCGGAAAACATGTTTGCGATGATTGCAAATGAGGTGACGTTTTTTCAGCAGTTCTCGGGTCCATTAAGTTATAAATAATACCCCGGGGTTCTTTTAAAACAGGATGCGATTTTACAAATTGGACTACGTAATATTTTTCGTCAGAATTATTAGCGGATTATTCGGATGCAGAATTTCATCCAGATACATCTTCATAATCGCTAATTATGTCGTCCTCAGAACAATTTTTCTGCCAACATTTTCTGTTTCTTGTCGGATTCGCTTCACTTCATTTTGAAGTAATTTTAAAATACCTTCTTCTTCGATTATGATAAAAGAAAAGCAAAACAAATTCAAAAATACGTATCAAACCGATAACTGTAGCGATAAAATGCAACAATAAAACTTTCAAATTCGAGCGAAAAACCACTCTACAAGCCGGTGAAATATAAATCATTTCCAGCGGGAAAGCTAGAACAACAATAGTGAAAAAGTTAGGTAAAATGTAAGTCATCAGTGATCAGACAAAGCCCTATGCAAGCGGAATAATTACGGATAAAAAAATGTAACCAAAATGGCGCTGGTGAAAAAAATCGAAAGGAAAGAGAATTAACGGATGAAAGAAAAGGATAAACGAACGCGGTACAACGATTTAATTGGAAGCGCTAATAAAATCGGCGGATGTTGCGGATGATAAGGGAGCGCAATTAGTGAAGACATTGCAGGGTTAAAATAAAGCTCGAAGAAATGCAAGAAGAAGATAAATTTGTGTGCATACACAGCTGCCACGATTTATGGTAAATAAAAGTATCAGAAGAAGAAGACAAAAATAGAGACAGATACCTTTGGCGCAATTGAACTACGACCGAATGAGAGGCATGTTTGATCGAGTGCGTTGTAATCATTAATTCGATAAGACAAGACGCAAATTGGAGAAAAAATGGCTTAAATCAATGACAGAGGAGAAATTAGCATGTCAGAATTAGGATTACAAATTGGAAAACACGATAGAAACGATGCCAACTTGTGATTCTGCAATTGCAGAAACAAGGTTTATCACGTGTGTTTTAATTTAGCAATGTCTTCATGTGCAATCAGTTTAATAGAACAAAGTTGGAAAAAATCGCTAAAAAACGAATGAGACATTACGTTTTCCATTGAAATTTTTAAATTATAAACCGGTTGTAGGAAACTAAATGTACATCAAGTTCCGTCAATCATGATGTTTCGTGCGCTGAGGATTCCGTATGTAAAGTTAAACATAACTATAATTTACATATTAACATGATACTAAATTCGAAACAAAGAAATCAGATAAGATACGTAATTTTTCACCCCCATTTTTGAACTTTTCGTCAACTTTGAATGTTTCGTTAAGGAAATGAAATGTGATTTTGTTTCCGACCAAAAGCAATCTTCCACCAACATATCACATGCCCGGAGAGAAAAATTTTCTTCAAAAATTTCGAGGTTTAAGCGCCCCTCCAAGGATCCAAAGTTGAACACCTGCATGCTATAAACTAGAGAAATATATGGGGAGCGCATATTTTAAACTTTCATCAAAATTTTTAGCTGTAAGGACTAGCGGCGCTAAAGGGAGGCACGTCATTTATTGCGTTTTTTGAATCAACTTCTAAAGTTTCATTAAGGAAATGAAAAACGGGTTCGTTCTTGGTAAATAGCGATCTTTCCAGCCCCCGGGAAAAAAAGGATATTTTTTTCAAAACTTTACAGCTTTCAACGCCCCGAAGGCCTAAATATGAAGTTGTAAACTCGGCTATAGTTTTCCTCTAAAGCAGTCCATTGTGCATAACTTTGAGGTATGTTTTGGTTTTCTCTACTTTTTTACTCGATTACGTGAATATAATTTTTTTGCTGTTAATTTATGAAAAAGCTTCTACGTTTTGTTTTATATATGTTGGATTTCACTTTTAAAGGTTCATCCGATGTCGAGTTTTGAATTTTTTAAAGGTAATTTTTGAGGTGGTTTTATATTCCATATATGTATATTATATCGTTTAGCTTGAAGTTAAAGATATTGTCAATGGTAATTTATGATCCAATTTCGGAATTAATAAAAGTCAATCCGACCGTGAGTTATAGCATATTTTAATTGAACATTTTTTGTCGTTTCCAAACCATCTTATTAGGATTCCGCATATATTATATGTGCACGGGAATACCTAAAAAATTGTACAATAAACCGGAGAACTTGTTAATTTTTAGCAATGAGCTGGTCTTTTAGAAAAGTCACGCATCCTTTAGATTTGAGTTTTTTCCCTAACTTAAATATTATATTCGTTTCTTTTTCGTTACCCGGTTTTTCCTTTGCAGAGCCTTTTCACTCTTGGACTATTCGGCATTTTAAATATTTTTTTTTTATCTTTTTTTCTGTTTTAATACATTTATATTGCGATCAGCATTTACTGTGTGAATTGCTTTTTGACTTCTGCCAGCACAAAATTATGTAAAATCTTAATTATAAGAATTTGTAATTATTTTTTATTCTGCAGGTAATTTTTCTCCCGCATTATGCTATTCCGATTTCGAATCTCCATGTTTACTTTAACGTCTAATTCACACATTGTAGTGAATTGGACACTATTTTACATCTGTTTCTTTTATTCCATAGGAAAGGGCACGTGGCTACGTCCTCAAACTAATCGTAAACTGAGAGATATTTTGATTTTACTGATAGAACCTAAAAAAGTACTATAACATGGCGTCGGGGATTGTGAAGTTAAGCTTTTCATAATGGTACTTAAGGTTCTAATGGATCTAAGGAGAATACTGTGGCCAGTTCTTTTCTACTTTTGGATTATCCGCCTTTACTTTCCCCCAGATTTCTCTGGTGTAACCAATATTCTATTTCAGATTCGATATAGACCTGTGAGCGATTCGGATCCGGGACGAAACAGGTCTCGATAACCTATGGTACCTCTGATTTGGTAGCCAAGCGCCTTAACTAAAAAAAAAAAAAAAAAAAAAAAAAAAAGTACTGTATATGTATATATGTGTATATATATATGTGTGTGTGTGTGTGTGTGTGTGTGTGTTGGAGAAGATGACAAATGTGGAACTGCGCTGAAAACGGTCGAATTTTTTAGTAGACGATTACTAACTTTTCGAAGAAGGAAATTACTGCAATCGCCCTGAAAATCGAAAATGGAAATTTTCCGATATATCTATGCTATTATATTTGTGTTACGTATTGACGTTAAATATCTACAATATGTGTTATATATCTGTCTGCTACAAATCGATGTTATACTATCTACGTTACATATCGCGATGTTAGGTATTTCTGTTTTCAAACGTTGTGTGGGTGACATAGAAACAATGTTGTTTTATAAAAATGATGCTGCTTATTACCGATTTACGTCACTCGATGCGTCAGTTGCGGAAATTAGATTCTGGCAACTTTTTTAGTGATTTAAAAAAAAACGTATATATGTAATAATTCAGTTATTTTGTAAAAACTAATCAGAGTTGACAGTTCAGATACGTCATAGCGCAGTGTTCAGAAATAATGAAGTAACGAGGGTTTTATGAGTTCCTGCGCAAGCTCCCTACTTGGCGCATGCGGAATTTATCGACAAAAAGTATGCTTATTACGTTATTGGCATATGATAATTTTTTCCAGCACTTTTCTAAACTGGAAACAGATTTATGTGAGATAAAAAATTTATTCTTTTTTTAAACAACTTACGAGCACGTTAGATACTACGTTCTTGTGAGACAAACAGTCTCCGTTTTTTAATTACAATAATCTTTTAAAGTTCCAATTGCTAAATTATCACGTTTCATTAGGTGAAGAAATAAAAATGGAATTGAAAACGTAAAACGAAAATGAAAACTAATCAACCTCGTCGTTTCGCAATAGATAACGAAGCTCGAATTGAATTCCAGAAAATTCTAGTTCCAAAAAAGAAACGTGGACTTTTTTATCATCTTTCGTCGACTCTTCAAAACGATCGTTTGAGAGGAGCTTACTAAGAATTAGTCTACGCGAGTCTGCCAAACTCACAGGCTGCTGGTCGTGGACATTATTAAAATACTACAAAAGTAAAGATGTACACAAAAGCATTTTGCAGTTTATTCGCCGAAAAAAGGTCGCACTTATCGGTCGCCCCAAGTTGATCATGTGGGTTCCACTAAAATAAACAATAGGGCTGTTCGAAAAATAGCGCGATTTTCCTACAGCGCTTTGGCGCAGTTATCCTCCGAATAGGCTACTTTGTAAAGCGAATTTCAACGTCTTGGCATGGGAAATGTAAAGGTTTTTTTATCTTTTTCCACTGCCATCGTGGTCGTTTTCAATTCTCACACTTTTACAGAGTACGTGATATTTCATTTTAACAATGAAAAGAGCGGCCTGAAAAAAGTTTCGGCCGGCAGGGGGGATAATCAATTAATAAAATCGTAAACACAATATGAACAGACAGCTCAAATAATTATACTAAAGAAGTCTAATAAGCCGGAATATAAAGTGGAATCATACAGGCCCCTATCTCTGTTGCCTATCATTTCGAAATTGTTTGAAAAGGTATTCTTTAAGAGACCCATTTGCAAAGGCCGTAATACCAAATGAACAATTTGGTTTCCGATGTAAACACTCCACAATTCAACAAGTACATCGAGTAAGGGCAGTAATTAGCAATGCCTTAGAAGAAAAGAAATACTGTTCGGTAGTATATTTAGGTCTAGCCCAAGCCTTCGATCGAGTGTAGCACGAAGGGTTAATGTTCAAGCTTAGCACTTACTTGCCAGGTAATTACGTCGAACTGCTGCGGCCATACCGATCAGATAGAAAGTTTCGCGTTTCTCACGAGGAGGCAAAATCAAAATTCTACAGGATACAGGCGGACGTGCCTCAGGGTAGCGCACTCGGGCCTCTACTCTACCTTTTGTTAAAATCCGACGTACCAAAAATTGAAGGTACTAAACTCGCCATGTATGCGGATGATACGGCAATTCTTGCGGTCGGTAACATACAAATTGGAGCGAATCTCATCTTGCAACGTGCACTAGACAAGGCAGTCATGTGGATGAAGAACTGGAAAGTCAAACTTAACGAAACGAAATCAGTTCACGTTATGTATGGCTTGCGTCCAATAAATATGCATCTTGGTGTTTACATCAACAGTAAGCAAGTGCCAATATCTGCATCAGCTAAATATTTAGGAATGCACCTAGATGCAAGATTAACCTGGCAGACACATATTAAAGCTAAGTATGACCAGATTAAAACGTCAGAATTCGTCAGCTGTACTGGTTACTAGGATGATATTCAAAGCTGAGTTTATACCATAAGAGGCTCATTTATCTAACCATCGTTAAGCCTATTTGGACATATGATATGCAGTTGAGGGGATGTTCTGCACCATCCAACCGTGCCATCATCCAAAAGTCGCAGAATAAAATCATACGGCTGATAACTGGAGCGAGATGGTTTCAGCGCAACGGCGATTTACATCGAGACTTGCAGCTGAAAAAAGTGGATGACGTCATTCGTGAATCTGCACTTATACCTGAACAACGTCTGCAGGTGTCCATGGAAATACAGAAGCGCAGGAGTTGCTGAATACCGCACTACTAAAACGTAGGCTTAAGCGTTTAAAGCCATCATGTGATTTATTAAGAACTTAGATAATTTGATAGAGCAGTACGATACGCCTCTTCAACAAGTAATTTGTTTAAAAGAAAACACTTATCCTTATTACCTATTTAAGATTATTCTGAAGATTTTAATATAATTTAATTAAAAAAAAAAAAAAAAAATATGTATACTTAGGTGATACACATATGTAACTTCCCGAAAATAGATTTGTTCCTCCGACTGGGTTGGAGCAGTTGAATTGTTTCCTTTTAATTTCTTTCTTCTTTTCTCGTCTTTACTCACTTTCTTAACATTTGCTATTCAGTTGCACTCCAGGGTCTTCTGCATACTTGGGATATGGTCAGTTTTTAATTTTCTACTCATTCTCTTTCGGCATTCGTGGGTTATGTTAAGCCATTGCGGACATGTTTCTTTACTGCTAGAATGTAAGTACATAAAATTTCTTCCGATTTTCCTTTATCTTTATATATATATTTTTTTTTTTCTAGCTTCTACTTATTCATAGAATTTCGTCTGTGGCCAGATCGTTTCTCGCCAGACTAAAAAAAAAAAAAAAAAGAACTGCTTATGATGCTTGAATGCGTATAAACACAATTGTTAATAACCGTGTCCAAGGCAGTGGCGAACCGCTATGGATAACCGCCATAGATAACCCGTATTTAAATCTCTAAAAAGAACATACTACGCGCACCTGTTGAAATAGAAAATTTATTAATCTCAAGTGTAGTTTTTCATTATTTCCGCTGGGTACAGCCATGGATAGATTTACATATATGCGAATAAACAACGCTCGAAACGTAAATTAATGAAGAAACATAAGTGATAGGCAGAGTCTCGTATGGGAATATGCAGCCACTTTTCAGAGACTTTTATTTTATTTTTGACAATGACACAAATATTTACACAGAACCATTGTAGAAAAAAATTCACCTTGGAATTCCAAAAATTTGCCATAATTATAAAATGGATAAAAAACTTTTTTTTTTTTAATAAAAAAAAAAGAACAAATTTTGCATGTCGCGTAAGGAAACGATTTCTTCGCAAAACCGTTAATTAACTTTTACGCTTGCTCGATAGCTCTTTGAAAAGAGATAATTTCAGGTTAAAGTGAGAATAGCTTACATTCGTACAAAATAATCCCGTACAGACATACAATCTCCTTCCCCAACCGCCAAAAAAAAAAAAAAAAAAGAAAAAGTCCAAAAGGTTTTGTCGTATATTTTAATTTAAATATTGAAAATAAGAGCCCGAACCTGAAAAAAAAAATTAGGTATCCTTTAGAGCTTTTTCTGTTTCATTTAAAAAAAAAAAAATAGAACAAATTATCTTGTCGTATGAAGTATACATAGTGTTAGAGGCATTTTCCCCCGTAAATATTTTTGTTTTCCGATGGAACATTCGGAAAACTAAATTAATAATTTCGAACGGGAAGTTCTGCGTTGATTTGGGTTACGCCTACTAATTCTCTTGCCTGTTGGTTTTGCTGAATTGCATGTAAAATCGAACACGAAATGAAAAAAATGAAAAGTGAAATTACGGTAAAAATTACAGGTTTCGTTTTTAAAACAGATATAAATAAGTTTGGTGTAAATAAACGTACTTCTCTAAATTAGTTAAATTAAGTTTTTTTTTATTTTTAATAATATTCTTTTGCGAAATTACATCTACTATTATTCAGATTATAAATGGTTGAAAATTAATTCAAACGGGCGCAACAATCGTATTTGTTAAATACGAATTCATATGATGTTATCTTCCGAAGAACGTTTAACTTAATGGAATTAAAGAGTTGTCAACTATCATTTTATTTTTAAATTACGACAAATGTGAAACAGAAATTTTTCTGAAAAACGTTTCTGTTCCGCATTTTTTCATTTTCAATTAATGTAAATTTAAAAATAAATGATCTGCCGCATATCGTCAATTACTTTCGTTAACGGCAAACGAAAAAATAAACGAAAATACCAAAAAAAAAAAAAAAAATAAAAACATCTAAAAAGTTTTTGTAATACAAAAACTTTGTTAATTGACTTTTATTACGAATAATTCATTTATAGAGCGCTAATAACATTCCAGATTTTGAAAAGTCTCTCTATAAAGTAGCACAAGAAATGATCGAGCTAAATGAGTCGCATAACAGACAATGCACATTAATAGCGCACTGTGTGGCATAGATATAAATCGAACAATTACAATCAGTTCCGGCGTAGTTCTGTATCCATCCGCATTGCCTAACTTACGTATTTACAACAAAAGTTTACGAACGAGCTAGTCGAACTGTGCAATTTGATTTCGAAAATCATTTTTCATCTTTTTAAATATCGATTTATCGCTGTACAGATATTATTAAAAGTGCTGCGCCCAATTATAATCCGAGTGAAAAAAAGCACGCTTCAAAAGCTTAATTTAACGTATGGCTTTTTTTCGTTATTTTGCCGCCGACATTTTATAAAGAGAAACATTTTGCAATAATTATTCTTGATTGTTTTTCAACCTTTCCCCGAACTATGTTTCATATGTTACTTTTTAACAAAAATCGAGTGATAAAGAAACGTGTAGAGGGATGTTTCACTTCCAGTTAGCGCGCTTGGTGAAAATGGGAAAACGTAGAAACGGAATAGTATCAGTCAACAACTAGTGTGTTCATCTGTGATCGATATTTTTAACGTGGAAAATAAAAAAAAAAAAAAATCATTGACTGTATACGATTCATATAACCTTGCGAAATTGTCAAACAACTTCGAACGGTATTAATTTAGTTGTTTTTGTAAGTAAATTCAGCTGTTTTCAAACCACTTGAATATAGTTAACGATTAAGCGTATAGAGCTTAATAGCAGGTTTCAATTTTATCTCCATAAACACGAAAAAGGAAGAAATACCAAACGATTGGTTAGCGCGGTAGCCAAGCTTTTCAGCTAGCAAACTAGAAACCATACTATATAGGTTCAAGACATATCTCGTTTTGCACTCAAGTTCAACTATAGATGCACGTAATCCGAAATTTAACTGTGACAAGCAAAGTTTGCAAATGTAAAAACGACTGAGACAAAAAATTTAACCGTCATTATTCTCTTGAGAAGTCCCATTAGACACTTCGTACATTATGAAAGGTTTAACTGCACAATCCTCAACACTCTGTTACGGTTTTGGGACTTTCTAAAAAAAGCGAATATACGTTTGCAACAGTTATATTTTCTACGGAACCGTATAGATTACTGGTAACTTTTTTTTCTCCATGAAACATTCGCAACATATTGAGTATTATAGTGTATGTATAATCAAAGACACCTTCGATTTGCACATTTTCTTCTTCGTCGGTCACCTCCAAAAGCGCAGTGTCCTCTGATTAAAAATTTATATTACCACACTTGTTTCACTAGTTCCGATATGTAATTTGTTTTAGACGATGCACAAATTTTGCTGTATCGCTTATCATATCCGTCCGTCCAGTAGAGGTAACTTTTTACAAAGATGTTTTACCTAACGAATATATGTATCAGCATTTCCACAAATGTTTCAAATAATTTTTACAATTTCGAAAAACAGCGAAATAGCTTACTATAGTAGCGAAGTTGGCTTCATAATATCTAAAAATCCGTTAATATAACTATCTTTGAATCGGTATGCACATCGGTGCAATTTGCGACTAGACACAATCGCGCTGTTTTTTTTTTGTTTTTTTTTTACTCGCTACTATGTAACATCTGTAATTAGTTGTTTCTTACGTGTTTTTCGTATACATTATTATCCTTTACACGTGTACTCTAGTTCGAGTAGTTTCAAAATTAATAATTTATTTATGGTAATTTCGATGAAATTGTAATAATTTTTGGTAATATCAGTGAAATTATAATAATCGATGAAAAACAAAAATTCTTTTTTTATTGTTATAAAATTGATTGTAATGCTAACAGGTTTTTTTTACAATTTTGTAACACATGTAAAGCACAATTCAAGTGAAATGATTCAAAATTCTATACATTGAAATATATAAAAAAAAAAAAAATTATACTAAACTGATAATCTCATTATAGACTATATTAGTTGTGCTTTTGCTGAAACACTTGTTAAATTCCTACGGTTATTTTAATAATCGATTTAAATCGAAATCACAATTTTTGGTAAACACCACGTCAGCATTAAAGCAGCTATTTAACGTTTCAAGCACGTTTACACGGTCTGCATCATCAGAAACTAAACTTAGTTTCTGATGATGGACCGCGTAAACCTGTGTTCGAAACGTCAAATAGGTGTGTCAATGTTGACGTGGTGTTTACTACAAATATTGTGATTTCGATGTTAACACGAACCGCGGAAACTCTTTGCGTGAATTTATTTACAAAAAAAAAAAAAATAAATAACGATGAAACTGTGTCCCATTGAAAACTTTTTTTTTTTTTTTTTTTTTTTTTACAATAATTTGCAGGTCCCACAAGGTACTAGCCCGTCTGTGGGTTCCCAACATAATTATATCATTTATTTGTACAATATAACATCATCTAAAATAATATTTCCTATTACAATACCATAATATGATAACACTTATATAAACCTGCACGAATCTGTATATAGTGATTAAAAATGTCGGCATTAAAATACATCAAATTCGGTTAATATGTGTCCATCGATTACCCAGTTTCGAATAATTCATATTTTTGCTAGAGTTGACCAAAAAAAATTCCTTCAGTAATTTAAAGTACAACGATGCTGTAGTAGACAGTAAAAGCGGGGACTGGCATGTTCGCTAATCCGAACCCCAATTCATGTCCCGGAGTAGAAAATTCACCACAGACCGGTAAGCCGAACTCAAAAGTCACCCCAATTCATGTCCAGGCGGTCAAAATTCACCCAAGTTTCCCCCGATTCCTCCGAGTTTCCCCCGGACGGTTCCCGCGCATATCCGCTAATCCGAACGTCCAAACAGTGTCCCGAGGTCAATAAACTACCCAAAGTGGTATTCTGGGGTGCAAGCAACCCCAATTAGTGTACAGGTGTTGAAAGTTCCCCCAAGTTCCCCAAATTTCTCCAAAATTCCCCCGTACGCGTCCCGCTCGTTTCCGATAAACTGAACCGATTATTAATTAACATAAGTATATTAATTAATGTCCGAAAGTAACCCAAGTCTCCGCTGGCCCCGCTTGACCGCTGCGTTACCTCATTTTTTTTTTCAAAATTCAGGGCCTAAATATGAAAATTCCAAAATTTAACCCCAATATATTATTTAAAGCTAAAATCTAACCGATAACTCCAGTTCACACCTCTCACATGTATATTTCGTTCCCGCGCACGCTCCGGTCGTTGTCGCGAAAGCGCACGCGCCGATCCCACGCATATTCCGATGTCCACCGCGATATCCCGCGCACACATGCGCTCCGTTCCCGATACCGCGATTATTTCTTTAATATTTCAAAGCCTAAGTATACATAATATAAAATTAGCCGAAGTATATTTTTTATTTTCCTGATTATCCGATCTTACTGCCATATGCGAAAGCGCACGTCCCGATCTCGCGCATATATTTAACATAGCGTTCTCCGCCGCGAAAGCGCACACGCCGATCCCCCGCACGTGTCATCCGTTTACACTGCTCCATTTTTTTTTAATTATTATTTTTTTCACATAATAACCCAATCCCTGCTCTGTTGTCTAAACCTAACCGGTTACCCAAAACATTTATAAATTAACAAATCAATTATTTCTATAGTCTAAAATAGCCTTAGTCTCCTTTACCCCTTCCACCCTCTTTTCCGATCAATTCCGTTGTTTTAATATTGAATATATCACATTCTATTTACTTTTACTACGACCATTAAACCCCCGATCGACGCTCCCGACGCCTCCGTAATTTCATATTGAGAGGTAATTATTTTTTTATGTGACCGCTATGAATGCACACCGACCATTCCCGCACACCCATCTGCTGTCGTTAGTTCCCATACCGTTCATAATAACTTTTATTCAACTCCAAGTATTATGGAATTATTCCAATTATATATTTTCTTCACTTCCGATCATTTCTTCTGACCGTTCATAATATTTTTATTTTCCTCCGGTTCTAAAAATAAATCCTACAATGTTTTCAACGCGATGAATGCGCACACATCTGCCGTCGTTAGATCCCATACCGTTCATAATAACTTTTTTCAACTCCAAGTATTATGGAATTATTCTAACTATATTTTTTTTTTTCGCTTCCGATCGTTTCTCCTGAACGTTCATAAATTTTTCCAGACATATGTATTCAAAAATGAAATCGAGTATAATTTTATTTAACACGGTTTCATAATTTCCCTCTCCTTCCCCTATTCGTCCTACACAAATTACAATTCTTTCATAATATATGTTCTAGACCCAGTCAAACAATCAACTCTCGCAGAAGTGTAGACGTTGCCTCCAACACCCATTTTACTATCAATTATTGTATATTATTGTTAGATTATTTTTCCAAAAAGTCTTTTGAAATTTTTTTCCATTCGTACATATTTTTTTTTATTTTATTTGCACGACATCCATTTTCATGCATACACGTTTCCCTAGCAATTATAATATGTTTTATTTATTTTTCAACTCCTCCCCAGACTTACATACACGACATATTGTCACACTCACAGATAGGTTCCTTATTGATCGTGAACATTTTTTTTTTTCTGTATTAGCCGCGGGAGCATATCACATCAGACCCACACATATACATCACACAGTCATTATATTTAATTTTTAATTATCGATCTTTAATTATTTTTACTGGTATTATTTTTCCGACACATTCACCCCGTCATACATACTTTGTAAAATCTTTTAACATTTTGATAGAGAAAATCTCAGGGCACTAAATAATTTTTATCAACATCGTAACTAAGTTTAATATTATACACATCTCAGTATAATTATTAAACGAAGGAACTATTATTTTCATTGACGATATTGTTGCTACAAACATTAATCGTCCTTTTCCAGGTATAGTCAACCTCTTCATGTATTCGTCTCGTCTTTCTATCAACCTTTGACCGCTCAATACTCCCCCGCTATTTACCGTTATTCGCTAGAAGAATATTTTTTTAGACTCGTTCAAATACGCACATGCACATAAAAAAATCGACATCAACGTCATCGAACACTGATCTCGTCATTTCCAAGAAATTCAATCGCTGCTCCACAGTCTAAGATGTCTCCGCACGCCTCACCGTTTGTTCGTAACATTATTGAAGCGCCTGTCATGTACCGTTATTTACGACCTTTTACAACATACAAATCCACGACATGTATACACCTTTTCTAGAAAGCATGGTGAAAATGGACAATCTCTCCCGATGAAAACCAGCTTGAATTACGTACCGTTATTTCAATCATTTTGCAGAAGGTTAATTTAATGCATCCATGCATCTTTTCTACTAATAAATAAGCAAATGTAACCTTTAGTCCTTTCTACCTTTTTGCAATCAATTTACTGATTGTACATACTTTTTATATTTTTTTCCACATACTCCTTGATCGTCACAACCGCCACAAAAGCGCACAATCCATTCACATTCATCTGCTACCGTTAGATCCCATATCATTCATAATAATTTTTTCGATTCTATTACTTTAAGAATATTTCATTTTTTTTTTGTTGTTTTTTTCTAACTCTAACATTTTTTTTTTTTCGAAATCTTTCGTATTATATTTTTTCTCCCATATGGCTGTCACGTAGTCGTAGCGAAAAATGCTCCGTTCATAACCTTGCATGCATGTTACCATGCAGATGTATTAGATCGTGCGACAATGTTATTGAGTCTGCTGAAACAGGATCTTCCTCTTCATATCTTTTGTAGAAAACGGTTTACATGTACACACCAACACACAAACACACATATCTTCATCTCCCCTTGACGACGTCTTTCAAAAACCTCTATAACCAAAGGAATGTGGTTTTTCTGGTACAACCCTCCCTTTTCAAAGGCGAGCATCGAGGTAGATTGTTGAACGGATCTGATCGTGCAGACAGTATTAGTTTTATGTTAAACGTGTGCATTTTGTAGAATCCGTGTTCTTCACGCATTATTAAAAATTTACTGTAACGGTAAAAGTAATAATTTTCTACGTTTCTTTTTTAGTAAAAAGTTAAAAAAATATTAATCAAACATGAATAACAATACCGATTCGATTGATATTAAAGCAGACGAATTTATTCAGAATTCATTTTCGAATGATACTGACTCGCATTCGTCTTTTTCACCTCAAACACCGCAATATGATGATGGTTATACATCAGAAGAATCAACATCCCTTGTACGTAAAATCGTTGGTCCTGTATTATTATCAGAACAAGTGGATATAGCGGAATATTTTCTAGATATCAGCGTCCATATAGATTGTGATTATGGGTTTCGAGTAACTGAACTAGCAATGATTGATATATCTGGAGGGAAGTGTTTGCATACGCTGTATAAGCCAAGCAGAGCATGGCATGCATCAAAAATGCCACATTTACAATGTTCTTCAGTGAGTTATTACTTGAAGAACCCTTCATTATTTCCCCGTCGTGAAGAAATATTCATCGCGCGCGATATATTCACGATATTGTCCCAAAAACCGAGGGCTCGCGTATATGTTTTAACAGTATATGCTAAACTTACACTAATGGAACTTAACGAAAAGTCTGAATTGTTGCGTGATTTAGACTACGAAATCGTTAATATGGATCAAGTCTTTCGATTATCTAGTATTGAGAATCTACATGAAGAGTATTTTGGTATAAGCAATTTGATAACTTGTAAACATCATAATGAGAATGATAGTTTTCATTGTGCGGTGAAAAACGTTATGGTGATGAAGGCATGGTACGATCATGTCATCCGTCCGCTGAAGCTTATGAATAATCTCAATATAAATTATGTGTTATTTCTTCCTGTAATCGTTTCTTTCAATTATATGATAAGTTATATATGTTAAAACCTTAATTTATGTTACAAAAGTTATAGTTTTATATATTACACGGACACAGAGTACCTTTTAATTCGTTAAAACATATAACATTTATTTATATTAAATTATTACTTAAAATAAAAATTTTATAAACATTATTATTCACAAAATATATATAAAAATTCGTCCTACCGGTTTCGTCTAGTAGCAAAGATGTACACATTAAATAAATTGGGGTTTTTACTCGAGGTCTGATATAATTCTAAACCTGCTAGTTTGGATCATTGATTGAAAAAACGTATGCAATTTCATACATAATATGATTCTTAAGTTTTATTAAAATTTCTAAGCAAATTTGTTGTTTACTTCTATTTGTAAAGATTTTTATTATGTTGAGTGTGTTTAAGATATATTGCTTTATTTGTGTGTAAAGACTGTTGGAATAATTAAAATTACTTTACATTAGGAACCTTGTACTATGAAAATTATCAAAAAACATTATGAGTCGTTCAAAACATAAAAAAAAAAATGGTGTTTACAAATTAGTGAAAAATAGTGTAATGATTGCATGGATCTTGTTGACGAGTCCATCGCGTCTCTCAGTGTGATCGTTTGATGTAAAATCCTGAACGAGATACAACAACTAATTTTGACTTAACATATTATAACTGTCTTGCAATGTGTTGTTTAAATGATAGAGTTAATTATCAAACAGTACTCTCCTTGCTTGATGTGGTACACTCCACCTCTTACCCCTATTTATTATTCCCATCCAAACACCATCAACTCACTTACACACAACAACTATTATACTATAATCGATGCATCAGAAAAGTTCGGAAACTTTCCACAACCAGACACAAACCCATTCAAACCATAGCTTCACAATGAATGGAATATCACATCAAGAAGTATATAGGCCAGTCTAAAAAGTATCATTCATGCAGAAATTACTCCATTTAGGACAAAAAATAGCCATATTTAGAAAAAACATCAAATTTTATATGAAAAAAGACCGTTTAACTCCCCAAATAATCTCACTTTAGGTGTAAAACAATGATTTTAGTGTAAAATACCCCATCTTCAGCTAAAATTGCATCAATTTTATTACATTCGTCATCTTAGACATAAAATTTAACCTCTTAGGAAAAATCCTCTCATTTTTTACTATGGACTCAACATTTTAGTTAAATTTGGTGACATACATGTGATGTAATATCGCTAATGATGTTTCCATGTATGTACCCATGTGCCTCTTCTAATGTAACGGTTCATTATCTACCTCCAAACATTACCGCCCTTAACAGAGTTGATGTGGTCGTTGTAATACATACATGCTTAGTGTATATTATAATTATAAAAATCGTAATGGTTCATCCTTGCACCTCTCAGTGTGAACATTTAATGACTAACATGAATGATATACAACAACTAATTTTTGCTCAAACATATCATAACTACCTTGCAATGTGTGCAATGCCAGAGTTAATTACCACGCATTACACACCCTGCTTGATGGTGGATACAGTCTGCTTCTTACCAGAGTTTATTATTCTGCACACACAATCATACTCCCAGGAAAGGAAATTTGTAATATACATTACATTCTTTCTTAATTATAACAAATTAGATATACACTCGCTTTTAGGGTAAAACAACAGTTCAAAGGGGTACAATAACGAAAATATTGTTGACTGAAGGTAAAATTCGATGAAGACTTCGTAAAAGGTGATACAACATAAAAAAATATAGTGATGAACAGTGAAAAATTGTCGAAAAACTGTACATGAGGCGTTCAAACATTAGAAATGAAGCGAAATATCATAAATTTGTGAAAAATAGTGTAAAAAGTGTTAAAACATATGAATATTGTGAGGAATGGTGATAATTATCGAAAAACTTCTTAAGTAGCGTTCAGTCATATGAAACGCTTCGAAATAGTATAAATTGGTGAAAAAAGTAGCGTAAAAAGTCCTAAAACATAAGAACATGTTACGAAATAGTGGAAAAATGTTTACAATTAGTTAGAAAATGATGAAAAATGTTGTAATAGTGATAAAGCATAAGAAAATTGTAAAAGAAGAAAACGTTTACACTATCAAATGAAAAAAGAATCTATCATATATCTTTAAAGTTAAGCAAGATAAAAAGACTCCGCATACTTAACTGAACAGTTAAATAATATTGATTCGTCTGTTCAACATAAGGAGCGAGAGTCTTTAATACAAACTGAAGTTGGGAATATATTAACAACGATTGTAAAATTGAAATTTTAAGTTTATGGAAAATAAAAAACAAAATGTATACATATGAAAATATTTATTATATTATATAAATTACATTAATTTGCATGAAACAAAGTAAAAAGATTTTTTTGAAAAATAAAAATACATCGTCTTTATTTATTTACATATAGTGCATATTACGCCAACTGACTGCGTCACACCTGTGAGTATTATTATGTTCGTAATCGGTATTCATAGAATCGAGACATGACCAGCATACGAATTTCGATTTCGGCGACTGGATCCGCAACAATCGACTGAATTTTTTTATCCATGCGAATTAATAATTTCCGTTAGATCCCCAATATAATATGTTTGTGTGATGTTTATGATTTAACAAACTGTGATTTTTTCGGAAGGCGTACACGACTTTTATTTTGTAGTTGAATGTACTTTGATCTGTATAGTCGGTTTCTATCAGCTTGTATAAGTTGATTGATACAGCGTTTATTCTTTCAAACGTTTCAATATCAGCCAGCGATTGGATCGGTAAGTGAATAAAGCTGAAATCGTATACTTTCTGTAGAATATTGTACTGCCACATCGATGACGGTTTTGATGTAAATTTTGCTAAAACCGCATACATGAAACTATTTTTATTTTCTGGATCGTTAGGGTCTTTAACATAGACGACTGCTTTTCGGTTAAATATTTTTTTGGGTAATTCCAACATTGTTGTGCTATATTCTTTTTCATCATGTACCAAAGGTACTTGCATTAACGGCGGAGTTTGCAAATCTTGTAACATTACCGGTGATGCTAAAGGTGTTGATGTAGCCAATGTAATGAAATCTGAGAATGAATGTAGCGAAGGCCCTTCTAATGATGATTCTTCTGCTGGTGGTGGTGGTGGTGGTGGTGGTGGTGGCATATGTATATTTGGAAAATCGTCCGGAAACATTGCATTATCATTATCATTTACAAAAAAATTTTGAATGAAATCCGCGACATTATCGACATTCGATTCGGTATTGTTATTCATATTCGATTATTATTGTAATATTTATACTAAAAAAATGAGAGAAAATAAGAGCGAAAAGAATAACGTGCAATAAGAGAGAAAAAAGACAGAAAATAAAGAGCGAACGAAAAAGAGAAAAGACGTAGGAAATTACAGACTTTATCGTTCTTGAGAATATTTTAATAACGCGTGAAGAACACAGCTTCAACAAATTCCATACGTTTAACATAACACTAATACTGCCTGCACGATCAGATCCGTTCGACATTCGAGCTCGAAGCATGCCTTTGAAAAGGGAGGGTTGCACCAGAAAAAACCACATTCCTTTGGTGAAAGTTGGTTGCAGGTGTGTCTGTACGAAGTTTGCAGGTGTTCTTTGGGTTATACGTGTGTGTATGTGTGTGTAGGTGTGTACATGTGAACTGTTTTCTACAAAAGATATGAAAGGGAAGAACCTGTTTCAGCAGACTCTATAACATTGTCCACGATCTAATACAACGGTATGGCAACATGCATGTAAGGTTATGAAAAAATACAAAATTATGAACGGTTGGAAGAAATGGACAGAAACGAAAAAAATATACTTCGGCTATTTCTATAATATTTAGGCTCGAAAAAAAAAAATATTTAGAGAAAATTTAGAGTCTGAAGTTGTATCTTAGAAACAGATGAAAACTCTCACAACTGCGGAAATACGTGATGTACGTGAAGAAGTATAAGAGTTGAATTCGTTTATTACACACAAAAAAATAAAAAAATGGTGTATTACAGACAAAAATCTAGTTTTTTAATCTAAAAAGATATGAACAAATTATGTGGAATTATATTCGAAAATTAAATAATTATATATACATCATACTCGACTGGTTCAGATTTTTGAAAATTTCGTCATTAACAGTACTTTAAGTTAAGAGGGGGAGAGAAGGATAGATCGCTAAATAAATTAAATAAACGGAAATCGGAAAGGATCGGAAAAAGATTAAAAATAATTAGGAAAAAAATATATACCATATGAGAATGAATAGATATTGATGGAAAAAATATATACAAAATATATACAAAACAATATTTACACGTGTATAAAAATATATTTAAAAAATTTTAAAGAAAACATAAAAACGAACGGTCTGAAAAATATATATATGTACAAGTACACACAAAAATATACAGAAAAAATATACAAAATTGTTAAAAACGATCGAATTAATGAATTTTTAATCTGCGCGAATTGTACGTTGGCAGTCGATACAATCTTTTACTTTCATATAATTTCGAGTACTATGCAGAAATATATCGTCATCGAAATAATATTCTTCATCATTCTCATGTTCAAAACATGGTAGAAGTGATTTTATCGTATCATCCTGTTTTAGTCTATCTGGTAAAAATGTATAAATGTCTCCAACACAACTTGGAAATAACGTAATTATCATTTCTTTGGTGGCTGTAATGAACAACTGACTTAAATCATTTATATTGAGATTGTTCATAAGCTTCAGCAGACGGATGACATGATCGTACCATGCCTTCATCACCATAACGTTTTTCACCGCACAATGAAAACTATCATTCTCATTATGATGTTTACAAGTTATCAAATTGCTTATACCAAAATACTCTTCATGTAGATTCTCAATACTAGATAATCGAAAGACTTGATCCATATTAACGATTTCGTAGTCTAAATCACGCAACAATTCAGACTTTTCGTTAAGTTCCATTAGTGTAAGTTTAGCATATACTGTTAAAACATATACGCGAGCCCTCGGTTTTTGGGACAATATCGTGAATATATCGCGCGCGA
The DNA here is from genome assembly GCA_039619475.1 of Icerya purchasi. Classification (NCBI taxonomy): domain Eukaryota; kingdom Metazoa; phylum Arthropoda; class Insecta; order Hemiptera; family Monophlebidae; genus Icerya; species Icerya purchasi. The sequence continues at coordinate 288,442,411 of CM077115.1, read as the reverse complement.
TGAATATTTCTTCACGACGGGGAAATAATGAAGGGTTCTTCAAGTAATAACTCACTGAAGAACATTGTAAATGTGGCATTTTTGATGCATGCCATGCTCTGCTTGGCTTATACAGCGTATGCAAACACTTCCCTCCAGATATATCAATCATTGCTAGTTCAGTTACTCGAAACCCATAATCACAATCTATATGGACGCTGATATCTAGAAAATATTCCGCTATATCCACTTGTTCTGATAATAATACAGGACCAACGATTTTACGTACAAGGGATGTTGATTCTTCTGATGTATAACCATCATCATATTGCGGTGTTTGAGGTGAAAAAGACGAATGCGAGTCAGTATCATTCGAAAATGAATTCTGAATAAATTCGTCTGCTTTAATATCAATCGAATCGGTATTGTTATTCATGTTTGATTAATATTTTTTTAACTTTTTACTAAAAAAGAAACGTAGAAAATTATTACTTTTACCGTTACAGTAAATTTTTAATAATGCGTGAAGAACACAGATTCTACAAAATGCACACGTTTAACATAAAACTAATACTGTCTGCACGATCAGATCCGTTCAACAATCTACCTCGATGCTCGCCTTTGAAAAGGGAGGGTTGTACCAGAAAAACCACATTCCTTTGGTTATAGAGGTTTTTGAAAGACGTCGTCAAGGGGAGATGAAGATATGTGTGTTTGTGTGTTGGTGTGTACATGTAAACCGTTTTCTACAAAAGATATGAAGAGGAAGATCCTGTTTCAGCAGACTCAATAACATTGTCGCACGATCTAATACATCTGCATGGTAACATGCATGCAAGGTTATGAACGGAGCATTTTTCGCTACGACTACGTGACAGCCATATGGGAGAAAAAATATAATACGAAAGATTTCGAAAAAAAAAAAATGTTAGAGTTAGAAAAAAACAACAAAAAAAAAATGAAATATTCTTAAAGTAATAGAATCGAAAAAATTATTATGAATGATATGGGATCTAACGGTAGCAGATGAATGTGAATGGATTGTGCGCTTTTGTGGCGGTTGTGACGATCAAGGAGTATGTGGAAAAAAATATAAAAAGTATGTACAATCAGTAAATTGATTGCAAAAAGGTAGAAAGGACTAAAGGTTACATTTGCTTATTTATTAGTAGAAAAGATGCATGGATGCATTAAATTAACCTTCTGCAAAATGATTGAAATAACGGTACGTAATTCAAGCTGGTTTTCATCGGGAGAGATTGTCCATTTTCACCATGCTTTCTAGAAAAGGTGTATACATGTCGTGGATTTGTATGTTGTAAAAGGTCGTAAATAACGGTACATGACAGGCGCTTCAATAATGTTACGAACAAACGGTGAGGCGTGCGGAGACATCTTAGACTGTGGAGCAGCGATTGAATTTCTTGGAAATGACGAGATCAGTGTTCGATGACGTTGATGTCGATTTTTTTATGTGCATGTGCGTATTTGAACGAGTCTAAAAAAATATTCTTCTAGCGAATAACGGTAAATAGCGGGGGAGTATTGAGCGGTCAAAGGTTGATAGAAAGACGAGACGAATACATGAAGAGGTTGACTATACCTGGAAAAGGACGATTAATGTTTGTAGCAACAATATCGTCAATGAAAATAATAGTTCCTTCGTTTAATAATTATACTGAGATGTGTATAATATTAAACTTAGTTACGATGTTGATAAAAATTATTTAGTGCCCTGAGATTTTCTCTATCAAAATGTTAAAAGATTTTACAAAGTATGTATGACGGGGTGAATGTGTCGGAAAAATAATACCAGTAAAAATAATTAAAGATCGATAATTAAAAATTAAATATAATGACTGTGTGATGTATATGTGTGGGTCTGATGTGATATGCTCCCGCGGCTAATACAGAAAAAAAAAAATGTTCACGATCAATAAGGAACCTATCTGTGAGTGTGACAATATGTCGTGTATGTAAGTCTGGGGGGGAGTTGAAAAATAAATAAAACATATTATAATTGCTAGGGAAACGTGTATGCATGAAAATGGATGTCGTGCAAATAAAATAAAAAAAAATATGTACGAATGGAAAAAAATTTCAAAAGACTTTTTGGAAAAATAATCTAACAATAATATACAATAATTGATAGTAAAATGGGTGTTGGAGGCAACGTCTACACTTCTGCGAGAGTTGATTGTTTGACTGGGTCTCCAATTGGAAATCTTTTTATAAATCATCCTTCTCCAGTCCTAATTCACAATATTTTTCCATTCACCCTAATCCACCTACTCAACCATGGTATCTACATTTTCCGCACCTTCCCCGATTCATCATATCTGCTATTTGTCGTCTTCGATCTGGTCACAGTCGACTTCCTGCTTCATTGTATCGTTTCTCCATAGTGTCCTCTCCTATTTGTCCGCTGTGTATCGATAACACAGTCGTATGTGACTCTGATCATGTATTCTTTGAATGCTCCTCTTTGTCATCGGAAAGGGCAGCTCTATACGCGGAGCTTCTCTCACATGATGTTCCAACTCCATATTGTGTGTCCTTTATTCTCTCATTACAGTCAACGTTGATCATACCAATTGTAGCAAAATTCCTATCCTCTGTACTTCATTATATTAATATCTAATCCCTTCAGTATTTCCTATTTTGGCATTCCTAACTTATCGTGTCCAGTGATTCCCAACGAACTCCTCTCTAAACGAAGAACACGCACTGATGTTGCAGTTACAGTCACAAACAGGCACAGCTCGCAGTTAATTTTGCGGGCTCGCTGTCGCATTTGCGGCCCTAACGGTAGATAGGTGAACTCCTTGTTAGCCGGCACTGCGGGCGCTGCTGTTGCAGTGTGGCCATAGTGTTCAGTGAAAATTCTGCTCATTTCCTTTTAACAGAATGGTAGGCGCTGTTTCTGCAGTCGTCGCCATAAATATGATTAATGTTTCATAATTAAAAACTATAAACTTTGCTTTATAGTGATGGAGAAAGTCATTGAACTTTCGGATAATTGTTTACGGACGCTAAGCGCTGTGTTCTATATAGGTTTCGTGCTAGATGGATCTAACTGCTTTTTAAACATCCCGTGTTTCTTCTTCCTTAATTATTTATAGCCAGATTCCTTTGTCCGTTTGTACTGTGGGCTCTGTAATTGCAGATGTGACCATGGTATGGGACAGCTAACTCCTTTTGCTCTTACCTTCGTCATTTCTTTTCTTTTCAGGATACATACGTTTGGCATTTTTCGACGTTGATTGTTATTGTTTCTCCATCTTTGGTATAGCATTCTTTATCAGATTCCATTCCTTGTTACTCCTAATTGCTGCTATGTACACATGTTGATGGGTAATCGTCCGTTGCTGACAAGCCCAGGGAAAAACCCAAACAAGAAAAAAAAAAAAAAAAAAAAAAAAAAGACTGGGTCTAGAACATATATTATGAAAGAATTGTAATTTGTGTAGGACGAATAGGGGAAGGAGAGGGAAATTATGAAACCGTGTTAAATAAAATTATACTCGATTTCATTTTTGAATACATATGTCTGGAAAAATTTATGAACGTTCAGGAGAAACGATCGGAAGCGAAAAAAAAAAATATAGTTAGAATAATTCCATAATACTTGGAGTTGAAAAAAGTTATTATGAACGGTATGGGATCTAACGACGGCAGATGTGTGCGCATTCATCGCGTTGAAAACATTGTAGGATTTATTTTTAGAACCGGAGGAAAATAAAAATATTATGAACGGTCAGAAGAAATGATCGGAAGTGAAGAAAATATATAATTGGAATAATTCCATAATACTTGGAGTTGAATAAAAGTTATTATGAACGGTATGGGAACTAACGACAGCAGATGGGTGTGCGGGAATGGTCGGTGTGCATTCATAGCGGTCACATAAAAAAATAATTACCTCTCAATATGAAATTACGGAGGCGTCGGGAGCGTCGATCGGGGGTTTAATGGTCGTAGTAAAAGTAAATAGAATGTGATATATTCAATATTAAAACAACGGAATTGATCGGAAAAGAGGGTGGAAGGGGTAAAGGAGACTAAGGCTATTTTAGACTATAGAAATAATTGATTTGTTAATTTATAAATGTTTTGGGTAACCGGTTAGGTTTAGACAACAGAGCAGGGATTGGGTTATTATGTGAAAAAAATAATAATTAAAAAAAAATGGAGCAGTGTAAACGGATGACACGTGCGGGGGATCGGCGTGTGCGCTTTCGCGGCGGAGAACGCTATGTTAAATATATGCGCGAGATCGGGACGTGCGCTTTCGCATATGGCAGTAAGATCGGATAATCAGGAAAATAAAAAATATACTTCGGCTAATTTTATATTATGTATACTTAGGCTTTGAAATATTAAAGAAATAATCGCGGTATCGGGAACGGAGCGCATGTGTGCGCGGGATATCGCGGTGGACATCGGAATATGCGTGGGATCGGCGCGTGCGCTTTCGCGACAACGACCGGAGCGTGCGCGGGAACGAAATATACATGTGAGAGGTGTGAACTGGAGTTATCGGTTAGATTTTAGCTTTAAATAATATATTGGGCTTAAATTTTGGAATTTTCATATTTAGGCCCTGAATTTTGAAAAAAAAAATGAGGTAACGCAGCGGTCAAGCGGGGCCAGCGGAGACTTGGGTTACTTTCGGACATTAATTAATATACTTATGTTAATTAATAATCGGTTCAGTTTATCGGAAACGAGCGGGACGCGTACGGGGGAATTTTGGAGAAATTTGGGGAACTTGGGGGAACTTTCAACACCTGTACACTAATTGGGGTTGCTTGCACCCCAGAATACCACTTTGGGTAGTTTATTGACCTCGGGACACTGTTTGGACGTTCGGATTAGCGGATATGCGCGGGAACCGTCCGGGGGAAACTCGGAGTAATCGGGGGAAACTTGTGTGAATTTTGACCGCCTGGACATGAATTGGGGTGACTTTTGAGTTCGGCTTACCGGTCTGTGGTGAATTTTCGACTCCGGGACATGAATTGGGGTTCGGATTAGCGAACATGCCAGTCCCCGCTTTTACTGACTACTTGCTGTTGCATAGTCGATTCTCCCCATCATTGAATTACTGAAATACCAGTATAACGACAAAAATAGAGGATTGATAGGAGCCACAACAATTGATGCCCAGACACAAGGACTTTCATGCAAAATTTTTCTGTTTTACCAATGATAGTTCCTTCCAGCTCTCAATTCAGCCTAACCTTCCTACTAATTCTTAGTTCTCAGAATTCCCTTCTTTTCCACGTTCTGTCATTGTCCCTATTATTCGTCTACGCTTCAATCACACTCTATTGCCCTCTTCCCGTTATTGTTTCTCTCTTCGGTTTCCTCTCCTTATTGTCCTCTACATCCTAACGAATCGTTTGTTTCTGATGCCAATCACATTTGGTTTTATTTGTTCTACTCTTTCTGCGGAACGCTCTTCCCTTTATTTACTCATTTTAAAGTCAAAGCTTCCTGCTCCCTACTGTGCTTCCTATATCCTATCCATTCCCTCTCAGTATCTGTTGTTCCTGCCATTTGCAATCGAATTAAGTATTAATTTGTCAACTCTTCTTCCTATTGATTCTGGGTAAAGTCTCTGATTGAGGACCCCCCCCCCAAAAAAAACGTTTTTTTTCTTTCTTTTTTCTTTTTTTTTTTTTTTTTTTCTTTTATGTTTTTACAGCTGGTGGTACAAGTGGTGAATTTGTATTTTCATTTTTTTTTTTTTTTAAATTGAATTTCCCAGTTGTATGTAGTCTAATCATAGCTTCGAACAATTGCAGCAACAAGTAATAATTATAAAAGTTGGCATGCAACAATTGAAAATTTCATATTTTTCTTTTTTATCATCAAATAAGAATCTTTACCAACCGTTTTGTTTAGAATTTCAAACAACAGTGTGTATGTATCGAGTTTATCACAAATCGTAATGTTCCCGAAACACAGACATATGTGTGCACACACAGGCACACATCCGTAAACCAGAGAAATAAACCTTCTTTGTTCGTCGTTAATTTACCGATTACTACGCTCCTATTTGACAACAACCGGCGGGGGGGGGCTGCTTTCCGTGTTATTCCATTAATTCTCGGCAAATTCGAAATTTCGCTGATCAACTTAATTACCAGAAATTACCGAGGGGCGTTATTGATCGAATATGAATTATAACGATGAATTGGAAAAGAAATTTATCTACTACACGATTCAATTAATAAAGACATTCGTTAAGCTAAAAATTCTGATTGTTGTAAATTCGAAAAAGCACGCAATGTTGTCAAATGCAGGAGATATTTGCATACTACTAAAACTTTGCTCATTTCAAATGACGTCTCGCGTTCTATCATAAAGAAAGGTAGGACGAATAGAGAGGTATTTTATCGGATCAAAAAATAATAATCAGTCGACGTTCGGAATTGCGTTCGTTAACAAGAATATTCAATGTGTTTAATTAAATTTGTGATATAGAATTCACAAGATATCTTTCAGACGGGAAATTGTTTATCGCGTCACTGAGTATATAGGTAATTTTAGAGAACCTTCTGTTATTCAACGGTTATTGTACATTGGAAAAATCTCTTCTTACCAAAACTAGCTTCCCTTGTACCGTTTTTTTTTTTTTTTTCTTTTACAAAACTCCACTACACCTTGCGGCTTCTCAGCCAGAGTTTGTAATTGTTACTACTGTTATTTATTGTTAATTATGGTGTTTTGTTTTACTACTATTCATTACATAGTCAACGAAATTAAGCAAATTGAAAAAGTCTTATATATTTCGGTTATTAGTTTTTTTTGTTATCTTTCTTTTTTCTTTTTCGTTTTTTGAATTTTTTGCATTCAAAAATCGAATGTTAATCATCTAATTTCCCTTCGCAGTCTTTATATCCGATTTAGAAATTTTAAATCGTTTCAAATTGCCTCCCCATTATTATTTCCATGTCCGGTTAAAAATTGGCTGAAGTTATAATAATCGGTATAAAAATGTTTCATTTGTACTCTTTCTTCGATGATTGCCACTATTTCCCGTGTTACTTTGCCAGTTTTTGATTTATCGCATCAGAGTTGCCAGAGTCTCGTATTTTAATTAATTTTATTTTGATCTGTCTTCGTAACTCTTTCTTGTCAAATATTTTTTCTTCTTGTTTTAATATTTTGATTTTGTTTACCATTTCTTAAGTCTATAAGTATTAGTATTATGTTTTTTTTGTTGTTTTTTTTATGTGTTCGTCAACATAGACATTATCCCAAATATTATTCCTGCTATAGTGTCGATTGAAGTATATGATATTGTGCGATAACCAGAAATTATTAATGTTTTCCTTTGTAATCTTACCATCTTATTTTTGTCTTTTTCCCGCTTAACTGGAAAGAGTATACTGCGAAGCAGTATTATAGATTCAAAAATAGCCTTTTATATTTGAATATAGTGTGATATTAATTTGAAATTAATCTTAATCTGATCTATTCTGTATTCGACGTGTTTGCTAAAACATTTAAATTACCACGTCAATAATTATTCCCGAGTATTTTATTTCATTTATTATTTTTATTTTATCTTTATTCATAGATAAAAACGTTGTTCAATGCGATGTATTATTTCTTTGCTGTCCTGTTTTCTATTTATTACTGGTGCTTGGCTTTTATTCATGTTAAAAATTGTAGGCCGGATTTTCGGATGTTTTTACTCAATTTTTGTGATTATTTCGTTTATTTCGTATGCGTCTTCCTTTTTATTAATTCCTGAGACTAACATTATATCGTCTGCATTATTGCAGTGTAGACTGAAATGTAAATTATGAACTTCACTCATTGCTATATTGAAAAGTACTGGTCCAAGAACCGAACCTTTCCCTTTTACTTACCGCATCTAGAAGAAAAGTAACGAAATATCTGAGATTACTTTTTCCCTTTTTCCCTTAACGGCCGACAAAATTAACTTTTTTTTTCAGCCACCGCATTCGTTAAATTGGTTTAAAATAATAATAATAACAATAATAATAATAATAATAATAACAATAACAATAATAATAACAATAACAATAATAATAAAAATAATAATAATAATAATAATAATAATAATAACAATAATAATAATAGTTGTAAAAGTACAAAGCGGACTTTCAAAGTTAGCCATTAGACCCCTTTAAAAAATCGTGAATTAAAATGAATGAGCCGAAAACAAAAAAAGAAAAAAGTAACATAATACCTTTACATTTTGAAAAACAGAGCGCTCCCTCACCGGACTGCTGTGCTGAAATTATCCCGCTGGTCGGCTGCATTAATTATTTCTGCAAGTACGTGGACAGAACTTGGAGCGGACGACAAGTAACTAATAGGTAACTCTGTACACTGAAGAAAGGAGGTAATGAGATAAAAATGACCGCCCCGTTAAGATGGGGGGGGGGGGTGGATGGTGGGAAATAAGAGGGAAAAAAAGATTTTTATACAGCTAAAAAGAGAAAAAACTTGAAAATAAAAAATTTTCTCATGAAATTTTATTTTTCTTATACTATACATTAATAAATGCTCTAAATGAAAAAAAAAAACCTTCTAAAATTAAGCTACCGCTAACGGATAAACGGTTTCATCGCATGCGTTTTCCGCCAAACTTGTTTCCAATCGTTAGAAAAATGTAAAACCGAACTATTTTACAATTCTGAAAGAGTCCGTATTAAGGCTCGCCTTCATGTACATCATATATGTACTTACATGGGCGATAGTGGCAATTTGATTTTTTTGCTTCGATATTTCAAAAAAATTCTAATTCCGCAATCACGCTAGAAGGCCAAGGGAAAAAAGGGGAGAACAGATTGTCAAATTCTGCGGGACGGACTGAAATTTCTTCGGAAAGAAGTTGAGATGCTTAAAACTAACAAAACAAGGAGAAATCATTGAAATTACAGAGACGGATTGTTAGGGCAGAATTTTATGAAACTAAAATCTCCATATTGGTGTTATAACAACAAAACTAATTAAATCTTTGGTTTAGGTTTTATTTTTCCATCATCGGGTATGTGAAGAGAAAAACTCGGAGTTTGCACCTTTGAATGAAATAAAAAGTAGTACAAATAAAAATTTAATCGGCGTAAAGAATTATAAAGTATTTCACGGACGATTATATAATAGATCGTGTTACTGCTCGGAAATATTTAGTAGGATGCTAAAAAAATTAAAATGCCGTATACGAAATTATACAACAGTCAGATATCCCTTTCAATGCCGTTGCGTCCAATTTTCACTGCAGATATAACAAACATCATAAATAATAAATAAAATATACCAGAAACGTTTCGGCGAATGTTCTCTCTCTTCTACCGGGAAGGTATGGAAAAAAGAATCCAAGTAGAAGAGTCTTGTCTGACTCTGAAGAAGACGTAAAAACTAAAAGGAGAAATATTATCTGAAAAACAAACGCTATATTATACAATGTCTGGAAAGAACCCTAAAAATTGCAGTATTCCGGAAAACGTTTCTGGAATACTTCACTTAAAGTTTGCTATTTGTAACGGGCTGTGAGATGCGCTACGGATGAAATGATTAAACCCGATATAGAAATAAATCAGCATTATCGGGTAATGTTAGTTTTTCCGAATAGGAATTTAGAGGCGCGTACAATGTTCACGGAAACCAAATTGTACAACTGCTAATCAACAAGGGGGTAGAGAACTGATATAAGCAAAAAGCAGTTGTTCAATTGTGTCGGGATATGAAATGAAATTCAGCAGCGGACCGAACCGCGTTTCCCGCATCGATGATGCCCGGTGGAAGGAAGGGCTCGAAGGGAAAGGTTAAATTTTTAAAGAGGAAAAATCAAAAGTCGCAACTGATACTGCTTTCAGCCGCGAACGCGAAAATCTTTTCGAAGCTTCTCTTACTATGGAAAACATTGCACCCGTTTTTATCGTCGGCTAATGCGGAACTGGAAAAGTCGCGCGTTCGCTTTTCCGTATTATAAATTTTCTCTTGTAAAAACTCCCGAATCGGTTTTGCTAGCGGTAAAAGGATCTTCTTGAAAGGCGAATGTCGCCTATTTTCCTGCTCGAATATAAAACGAGTTCCGTCGACAGAACTGTTGCACTCGGGCAAACTATGCGAGATTTTCAGTGTTATTAGGTATTAAGTCTATTCCGCCGTGCGATCTGTTTGAACAGTAACATTTCGAAGCTCTTATTCTTTATTTACTCATTTTTTATGCAAACATTTATGCTAGCAATGCAAGCGACAATTGACTCTGTTCCGCCTCTGTTATAATAACCACTACCGATCGTTTAATCGTACGGCAAAATTTGATCGTCGTCCGACTACCGCTGATTTATTATCGATTTACCAGCTCCCGCGAAAGCAGTTAAATTACCGGCACAAGTCGGGCACCATTGAACGAGGAAATAATTTAACATAACGCTCAGGAAGCTCTCTACGATACTGTCTTTTGCAAAATCACTTGATACATCAAAAGTTACAACTATTGCTATCTGTTATGCAAGACCCTATTACTTCGGTGGGGCCATGAGATTCTTTAATTTTCTCGGATTTTTACGTTTGCTTGATATAGATGCTAAACACTTAAGTTTTTACTTTTATTTATCCGCTTTTACCACTTTTACTTAAGTTTTTACTTTTATTCATATATTATTTGACTACTAGCTAACTATTTCATTTTCATTGTAACTTCATTAATTTCTCTTTTTTGGCCACTGCCGAAAATCGATTGTGGTACCGTCTTGCCCCAAATCACTGAATTAGTAGAAGTCTTCTTTCGTGTCAACGTCCACTAAAAATGTTACATTCACACCTTTTCATTTGCCTTTATTATTAAATTATTAATCCTAACACGCCTAGACGTTACATTAAATGTGGACAAAACCGAAAATTGAAGGTATTCTCTATTATTCTGGCTCAAAGAAAAAAATTCTTCATTTTTCGAAGTGGCTTATGACTTTAAAAAAAGGACGGAAAAGAGTAATAAATAAGAATTAAATTATTAAAAAAAAACAACAACAATTTACGATGGTAGACACCATGTCTAAAAAAAATTTAATTTTAAAACTTAACGTTTCGAAAACAAACAGTGAATGGTAAGTGTAAGCTTTCTAAAACGTTAAGTTTTTAGATTAAAGTTTTAAGATTGAAGCTTTAAGATTGAAGCTTTAAGATTGAAGCTTTAAGATTGAAGCTTTAAGATTGAAGTTTTACAATTATCTTTTTAAGATTAAATTTTTTTTCAAACATAGTGTCTACTGTAAATTGTTTTCCTAATTATATCCACCACGGAAGCTACGAATGTTTAATTATGAAGTAAGTTATTGTTTAGCTAAAAACACCTTATCCGTATTAGATTGTAGAAAAGAAAAAAAAGACGGAGACACTCGGTAGGAACGAAGTTCTTTTCACTTTTTGGTAGATATACACAAGTATAAAGTCATTCATAAAGTATACGATAAAAAACGACGCACAATATATAAATTCCGTATGAATTAAAACAAAAAACAAGTTTAAATAAAATGTACACGTGTTTAGAATTGAGCTTATACAGCTGATCGCGCACAATGCTTGCTGCTCGAATCGCGATACTCGCACGAACGCACATACACACATTCCCGTATATAATAGAAAGAGACAGAGAGAAAGAGAAAGCGAGTAAAGGTCGCCTGGAGGACGACGCATAACGCGATTTTCGTTATCTCACCATTTCTGCCAATTTACTCCTACCGACAAGCCGCGTAAAAGAACTTTGTGCCAGTAATGAGCAGTTACGTGATTTAATAGCAGAAAGGTATTGAATGTTGCTGTGAATGTAAAATGATTAAAATTTAATAGCGTATCATACGCGGGCATAGTATTGTCACACACACACACACAAACAGATTCACGTGGTATATTCAACATGCAAGAAATGGTTATCACAAATGTAACAATTTTGTTAGAATTAAAATTCTCACAAACCCTTTTTAGAAATACTTGTGTAATTCTGTTGACCGAACATTAGTCGAATACTTTAGAGAATTTTTGTAATTTTTTTCATTGCGATCCTTTAAATTTTACAGTTAAAAACTATTTCTCGTCCGTCAAGTTTTTCGTCTGCGTTCGTTAAGCTTATCGCTGAAATATCGGTTGGTGTGAAGGAAGATCCTATCAAGAACATAAATGTAAAAATGGGAGCCAAGTTCAATATTAAGAATATTCGTAGTTATCGACTTCAAAAGAATTGCAATCTAAATATGTTCCAAGTTCTATAGATGATTCTGAAATTTAATTATAAGAACATACAACATTCTAAAATTAAAACACAATTTTTTACTTTTTTTCATAGACAACAATGTTTGCTATTTAAAAATATAACTTCTTTAGATTTGAACAGTCGAATTATTTACACAAAGCAGACAATTTAGGATAAATTCTAACGTTGGCTAGTTTTTACGTACAAGTTATCTTATATTTGGCTAATCTATCTTCTTTATGTTATACACAATTTTTATTTATTTATTTATTTTTTGGCCTGGCTTCAGTTAACTATCAAGCCATTATTTGGCCACTAACCAGTTGATATAGGAATAATTCCAATTAATGAAAGATAGATAATATTAATTAGGAAAAAGGTTACAGACAACCATGGCCGTAAATGTTCAACATTATCCACGAATGTCTGCATAAAATCATAGTGAAGGGGAAACTGTTGAAGTTGTTTTTATATTGTAAGGTCAACATATCTTACTCTTCTAAAAATTTGGTTTGCTGGTAAAAACTAGCCAAGTCAAATCGAGTGACCTTTAATTTATCCTAAATATCTGCTTTGTATAAATAATTCGACTGTTCAAATCTAAACAAGTTATATTTTTAAATAGCAAACATTGTTGTCTATGAAAAAAATAAGAAATTGTGTTTTAATTTTAGAATGTTCTTATAAATAAATTTCAGGATTATCCAAAAGAACTTGGCACCCATTTAGATCTCAATTCTTTTGTCGGCGAAGTCGATAACCACGCATATTCTTAATATTGAACTTGGCTCCCATTTTTACATTTATGTTTTTGATAGGATATCATTACTTTTTGTAAAGAAATTATTATTATTATTCGTTCAAATTCAAATCCAAATCGGTTATTCTTCTAGATAGGCTTACAAAGTGAACACTTTTTGAAAGACAAGTTATCGAGTCCGTCTATCCCCTAATAACTTTAAAACTACCGCCACTATTCGTTTAATGTTCCGAAGGACCAAAATGATTTCGAACGATGTTTAACACAATAAATTGTTTATCAATGAAATAAGATGAAATACTCGATATTGTTTAAAGGTCTTAAAACTAGACTGTATTCGAGACGATTAAAAGGGGTGAATTACGAAATAAACTGCGATGCAAAGATTGAAAAAGATACGAAATGACGAGAAACAAAATATCGTTTATCGAAGCGACATACGAAACGAACGAAGTTAAACAACAACAACATGTTGACGGTTAAAAGATCAGCGAGCCAGTTATTTTTATAACGCAGCTAAACTTTCCGGCGTTTCTTAAATTTTACAACTTTACATCTAGCAATCTAACTGTGATATAAACTAAATTAAGTAATAAACGAACGAAATTACGTAAAAAATATGAAAATTTCACTGCTTTTCTGAGATGTTTTCCCCCTTTGTATACACACAATTACCCAGCTGGACGGTAAATTTCAACTTTCTAGGTCACCTGCAAATGGGTTAGATTTTTCGTCTATATGTCAGTCAGTGATGAAAATGACGATTTTTAGACGTTAATATCCCAATAACCGTTTGAGTTGTATTTATGAAATTTGGGATTCTAGTTAATCTAAGGGGGGTTTTAATAGATCAACCAAATTTCATGTGTTTATGTTTAATTAAATATTAAGTTATTAAGGAGTTAAAAGTAGCTTCAAATGGTTCGGATAAATATACACACGGCTGCTGCGTCGTCGCCAGTTCCTCTTTCTCGGCTTGAACTTGGCTTTGTCTAGATTTTTTTCCATTTACAAAAGATATTGGATATACATATATAAAAATTCAATTCGAAAAACTTTGGTGCCGAAAATAATTTAAATTTTTTTTATTATTTTCGAATGAGAACAATACATATTGTTAATGTAATCTCGACATGTCCGGTTTCACAAGAAAGGATTTAATGGTGTTTCGGAAAGGATTATATTAAATGTTTTATACAGTAGTAGTGTTTGCTATTCGAATAATTTTGAATTTAAGGTGTAATAGTAGATGCTTCATTTCCCATATTGTCAAAAGTCAAATCGATTCAATTTAGTCTAGTAAGACATCCCTCCTTAAAAGTAGGGCAGGGGAACTGCGCTTGATTATAACGAGCGAAATGGTGTGTAATATTCAGTTCTTATTTTACTTTTGAGTCGTAAAAGTACAGCGGTCACAAATCGCAAAACTTATTCTTAGCAGTGGATCCGGCGAGGTAATAAACTCCCTCCCCTATCTATCAGCCCGCTAAAATTTTCTAAACATTTTTGAAATGTGAAATTATCAGTACGTAATATTTTAAAACGCAAAAAGAGAAAGAATATTAAATGTATGAATTTACCTGAAAACGGATGAAGGAAGATTTGAGACTTTCGGCATTACTTCAAAAATAAATTCTGCCGACGCCCCTAATTTCTACGTTTCAAAAAAGAATCTAGATCCGGAGAAACATTGAGCATTCTGTTAAAAGTTTCAAAACGTGAAACGGAATTTATTGGCATTTTTATATCTCTTTTAATAACTTTATTTACAAAATCCATGAAGCAAAAATGTGAAGAACGAAGTACCTGATTTGAAATTTTTCAGAATTAAACAATAATATTTAACAGGTGAAAATGTTCACTTCTGTTGCGTGATATTACACCTAGAACAAGGACGCGTAGGTAATTTTTTTTTCAAGTCTCACTAGAATAGTTTACATTGCGATAGTATAGAACATAATCCGACAGTACTCGCTATCATCCGATTGTTCCGGCTTATCGGCGGCCGATTTTCTCATGGTAACGCGGTCGATTTTAATTCGATTTATCGAAGACTCACATTTATTTAGGTACACAACTAGCGTAAAAATACAGAGCAGCAGTAACGCTAAACGGTAATAACAATAAAGAGCGTTTGCTTGCTCTGGTCGACGAACAGGAAGTATATGTGTAAGGTTGATGCTGCGGCTATTAGTTTTTCTTCGGAACATTAGTCTTACAGCGGTGACGCCAAGGTAGAGCGTGGAAACAGCCATTATGCGGATAAGTTAATCAAGCGGCTAACCAACTGCAATGTAGACGGATTTAATGGCTCAATAATTCCTTCTTCGGTACCAGCACGGTAAATATCTTTTTTCCGTTATCTCTTCATTTTACGCCAGACAGCCCCTGTTGTCCTTAGATTGTTTCTTCATCCGAACCCCGCGACTATCTTCCGAACGTCGTCGCGTTTATATCATTTAATACCAGCGCGTAACCACATGCCGTTATCTCCGCGGACATACTAATTACGGATACGGAACAGCTGGAATTCGCGGTCATTATTCGCTACAATTCCTCTTCGTAACTCTTCGGATAGTTTGAGAATGTCTCATCTTTTCTGAATAATCGGAAATCCGTTACCATTATTTCGAACGTTATAGTTAATAGCCGATAATTGATTTCACAAAATCATCGTAGAGGGCATGCTTTACAGAAAAAATCACTAGTATCTCTTGTTGAAGAAAACTAGACTGTTTTGGGAAACGGATTCAACGTAGTACGTCACATACGGACGGGAGAAAAGGGCTGAGATTACAAACTTGCTTTAAGCAACTTGAACGATACTAGAAACCACTGGCTAGGGTAGACGAAGTTATGTTAATTTTAAGAAATCCATATCATTGTTATTAGTACTATTTGGCTTGGTATATTCTGAACTTCAATTTTTGTAAGCGTCGACGCCAATGTGGTATACTAATTAACTTTACTTAAGTTATCATATGAAAAAATAAGAGGAAAGTAATTGAAAAATAACTGGCCGAAGTAAAAGACGCTTGCACCAAAAATAAAGTTTGGCGAAAATCTGATCACACTGAAACATTTTGGCGTAAGTTGTTCGCTCGGTACTGCACAACGAAATTTGCCTTACACACATATAATAGTATATAGTTAACGAACGTTGAACGTTTAACAGATTCATTTTCAAAACGTTACTGAGATATTTAACCTTTCTCCATTTTCTATCGGTATCGCTTCTGTAATGAATCTTCTTTCATAATAAGTTATTACGGCAGAACGATAAGTCGTTTTCACGTAGGAGAATTAAATGTTTAATGGGTGAGTTATGAAAAGACTAAATTTGATAGCTAGGTGAATATTATCAATCACGATGTGGCCGAAGATGCAAAGACCGAAAGAGACCGACAACAATTTAATTTTTGTCAGCGATGATTCCAGGAAATTCAGATTAAGGAGAGGCGATCCCGAGAGAGTGTTTTCTTATCTCCCGTTCGACTTCCGATTATACACGTTGGACGTGTGCGAATGTGCACTTGTTTCACAGTACTTGTAATTTTCGATTTACCGCATCCGAGCAAACTCTCTCATACAAAGCTTCCTGTCCTAGTCGTCAACCAGTCATACCTGAAGTATATTTAAAGTAGTAATAGCCGTTCGTATGTTCCACTAAATTCTGAGCCAATATTTAGAGCGCATCTGTACTTTAACAGATGCAGTCATCTAGGATAGGCAGCTTAGATGACGTACTTGGGCGCCTTACTCGCATATGCGAATTAACAAACCGAGTGCGCGAACAGTGCGATACTACGGGAGTATCTCCAAACAACAGAAGGACAGTATCTCGGAAAATATGTATATCTGTGGCATTGGTACCATTGTTGCGGAAGCTGGAGCGGTTGACTTCCGTCGCGGAAGTCATGAGTTCGATCCCAGGCGACGACAAGAAATTTTTAGAAATGATAACAAATAATCGGTAACAATCACGTGTAATGTTGCGGCAAAGCAACACATTACCATTGCGTGCGCGCTAGTTGTATCCAGAAGCAGACGTGCTTGGAGGAGAGCTGCATTTGCAGCGCGACAACAAGCGGTTACCATCAGTTCCCCAGTGTAGTCTTGCGTGTACACCCACGCGTTACGTATAATAACAATTGCCGTGGGCATATTACTACTACTTCACAAATATGTAAAGAGTCGATTTTTAGGTAAAATTATCGATTCCATTCATAGTGCAGTCTGCTCGGTGCTGCACAATGGCAGTAGCGGCAGAGGAGTTAGTTATCGTGATGCGGCGGTAAATAGGAAAACAGTTCAAAAAAATAAACATATATTAAAGTCCGATAATATTGTTCAAAAGGAGTTAAAAGATAAAATTAATCTATGTCCAGGCTTTTATAAGAAAATTAACAACAATACGTGCATAATTAATAAAACGATCAAGCTAAGTTTGTCTCAGAGATAAACTCAAAAATTGCAAACTATTGAGTTAAAGAGAAGAAGCTAATAAACCCGACAATCTTAGTGTTTCGCGCGAAGAACATTACAGAAGATGACGTAAACGAATACTTGCTGGCGCTAACTGGAGGAAAACCAATTAACGATACTAGAGCTACTAATCGAACATACATATATATTTAGTTAAAACCAGCTCAGTATCAGCAACTCGGAAACAGTGATGGAAGATTGCGAAATAAATGCGAATTAAATGGAAGACCCTACCGTTTCGTTGGTGCGATAAATCCCAGACGATGCACTGTTTGCCGTAAGTTTGGCCATCCATCGAAGTACTGCCGGACTACGTCAGGTTTTTATAAAGACTCTTGTACCAACTGTCTGTACATCAAAGTACTCGCGTCTTCTAATAGGACTAATTTTAATGCTAATCGTCACGAATAACAGTAGAAAGAAATGAGAGAATGAAAGAAGTGCCGATAAGGGGAGAGTAGGAATAACGCAAAGTTACAATAGAGAACAGTAGAAAAGGACAAATATTGAAATAAAACATGATCAAAATCGCAAGGAATGTATGTGGAAGGAAAATGAAAAGGGAATAATGACGTAAAAACCCCGAAAAAATTATGTAGGAAGGAGACTGTACGATTAAAACGAAGGCGGCAAATAGCTGAAACTCTGGATCGTTTAAGAGGGGACGAGTATCGAGAAAACAATAGCCTAGCAGGTTGCTGAAACGGAGACAGGATTAGAAAATAAAGAAGAATAGGAGTTGTGCGGTAATTTAGAATGAGCGGCTGAAGAAAGAAGAACAATATTATGGTACAAAAATATGCCAAAAAATCTGCCCCTGGAAATGAAAAAATGGACTAATCGACCACCGCATTGCCCTGAACACCCCAAATGATCAGGAATCCACAGAAGATCGATTTCAATCAAGTAAAGGAGGAAAAAGTCGTGGATGAGAGAACGCATGAGAAATATTACCTAATCGGAAAAGGAAACCGAAAAGTTAGATGTGGTAGCCGGTAAAGCACTTTTAGAATGCGAGATTATGAGGACTTTGTAGGAAATTAATTAATGAGGTAACAAAGAGAACAGCGCGTAGAGAATATTTTAATAGATTTCGATTAGAAAATTGAGCCAAAGTGTAGGGAACATTAAAAGACACAGAATCTAATTGAAAGAAGGACAAAAAAAAAGGGCAGAAAGAACTCCACCTGGCCCTTCTGAACCGTCAGTGTATCAGTGATGTGTATGGAAAAAAAGAACCTAAAGCATTGGAAAATTTTCAATTCTGGCGACATTTTGAGGGACAAATTTAGAACAGAATGGTAAAGAAATACACTTAATAGTATGAAGGAAACTAGAAAAACTGAAACAGAAATAAAAGTTCATCGCAACTATAAATAAATAGTGAAAATTGAAGAATACGATCAGAAATAGGGGATGAAATTGTAGTTTTATCAGAAGTAAATCGCTATTTTCGAAGGATAGTTCGTATAATTTGAATTAGTTCATTTTCAGTTCGCTCTTCTCCGCTTTGGTCCCATCTAAGCGGCAATTCATATGCTCAGCAATTTACAACTGTCGTCTTTGAGTCTCCTTCAGATTGGTAAATAGCCGATTCCATTTACTTATTTGACATTCAAGTTCTTTATATATTTTGAATCATTCTTTTTCAAGAAGTTCGTAGACAATTTTGTTTTGGATTTCTTTTTTCGAATGTAGCCCTTCCGCAACACGAAAATTATTTTTACTTTAAAAAAAAATAACGCCTATCTTCACATATAGAATTTGGGATACAGATATTTAAGTAGTTCCTCTTGTTTCGATTATTTCGATATGAGAAAGAGTTTTTGGAAAATAAAGGAAAAAAAATCTTCATCAACTTTAATACTTTCTTTTTTTTTTTTTATATGTACGTATATTACATCACACGCAAACAATTAAATAAATAAATAATGAAAATTTAAAAAAAAATTACCTAATTTCGAAAAAAAAAATAATTGCGCTAATTAGAAAGCAATTTTATATAACTTTGCGCAACAATTTTTCAGCGAGGCAGCGGTGAAAAAAATTTTGCGTAGATGCCGCCGTACATGAACGGAGGACAATTTAATATTCATTACTTTGCTGCGCGATTTATCGGTTCATGTTCTGCCGAAATTGTGTTCTGATTAGGTTTGTATAAAAACAACGTTAACAAAAAAAATTATATTTTCGTTGCTCAGGTTCGCTGGTCGTTGGAAATTAACGAATTGAAAACTCCCCGGCAAAGAAGTTAATGTTCCCTCCTCATGCGATTTGGCCAGTCATCCACGCGAACAAAGGTTTAACGATGACGTAAATGAATGTCGACAAACCTATAAAATGTTTACCCCATCGAATGTATGCGTAGATTTTACGCGAATACGTGGCAATACAGTAGCGTATAAGTGTCCCCAGAGGAATAACGTTTTGTTTAAACTGCGAATCGGGGATGGGTTTTCGTTGTACTTTCAGTGTGCCTGTTTTTGTTTTTTATTTTATTATTCGGGACACAAAACATAATTTAGTCTGTGTTTTAGTTGATGCTTGGTGGTCGGCTCCTTCTGGCTGAATATTAATTTTTGAGAATTTCTCGATGTTGCCGGCCCAGCGGGGAAAAATAAATGGAAAAGGGCAAAAGGCCGTAACGATGTGCACCATAATAGAAAGTCATTAAATAAAAACCGTAATAGAAATATAGTGTTAATAATAATGAACTATATACATATATGCTAAGCGTTATTAGTGTTATTTTTAACAATTATGTTAAACGTATTTTTAAATAATAAATTAATTTAATTACTAGTGACGAATTTCGAAAATTTTCATGTCCCGATATAATATACCCCAAACCTGAATTTTCATTTTTCAACCCTTGTTATTACAACAAGAATCTCTGATGAACGGCTTTAATATTTTCACCTTAAATGACTAAAATTGACTACTTTTTTTTTTTACAAAATCAATATAATTCCTATACGTCTGTCTTATTTTCCTTCTTCCTCTGTTGATTACATAATCCTTCTCATGCGCTCTCTTATTCACAACATTTTCCTTTCTCACTCTATCGAAATTGACCTACTGTGGATTCCTGGCCACTCTGGAATCGAGGGTAACGAGTCGGCCGATACACTAGCTCGTTCATCCTCTTCTACCGGTGAATTCCTCAGCGTCTTTTCATCTCATAATATTAATCTCCTCTCCGCTTCAGCTCATTCCAAACTATGGTTAAATTCGTATTCCTCCTCATTCTCAAATCCGGATTCCTTCTATCTCTTTATTCAGCCTGATCTACCGTCTTATCCATCGTTTTTCAATTTTCCCTCCATACGGCGTTCAACTCTCTCTGCAATTTGTCGCCTACCCTTTGAGCACAGTTTACTTCCTGCTTCTCTATTTCGCTTTTCTCTAGTCCCCTCTCCTCACTGTCCCCTACACCTTTCCTCTCGCAACTTTATAGGTGACGCTAATTACATTTTGTTTGAGTGCACCTATATCGCTTCCGAACGTTCTTCCTTTTAATCTTCTCTTTTGTCAATTGGTCTTCCAACTCCGTACTGTGCATCTTTTGTCCTCTCCTTGCCATCACCCTCGGTTATTCCAGCACTTGAGTCTTTCCTATCTTCTATATCGGATGATCGCATAAACATCTGATTCTGCTTCTCATTCTTCCCCCTCTTCTTAGGCCAGTGTCTTTATGACGAACCACCAAAAAAAAAAAAAAAAGTCAAAGACAATTTTTCCGAAAAACATATATATTTAACACGTATAGCGATCGGATATGCGTCTAATCAAATTATTAACGTAATGAATTAATAACATTTATTATCGAACTGAATGAATAACTTCGTTTGTTTTACCTACATCAATAACCGTTTTGTTTTTTTTTTTTTTCTTTTTATTACTTTCCTTTATACAGGGAACGTAACGATATAACAGCTATCGTACAATCCGGTCATATAAAAAATTAACGATTGGAGAATAAAATGCTACCGCGCTGCTTACCTACTTCTTACGTTCTCGTTTAATATACCAAAGCCACGGCATGGACAAAAGAGTTAAATGCTGCAAAACAAATTGGTTGATTTCAGGACGGATAAGACTGATTTTTTTTTTAGAAAGATTGTCACAAAGTATTTCGGAAAGGGTAAAGGGGTAATTTAAAATTAACGTTGTTAAGAGATATAGGATATGACAACAAAAAATGGGAAACTGGAACTGGAACAAATACAACTGAAAGGAAAGGGGCTGATTCCTGGGTAAATAGCTGTGCGAAGTTTCGATACATTTTTTTCTTTCAATTTATCGACGTTTCATTCGTATTATTGAATGTTTTTTTTTTTTTTTTTGCGGGCCGGGGGGATATATATATATATATATATACATATATGCATTTGTATCTCTTTCGTCTCCACAGATGAATAGGACTACTACGCCGCCACTGGAAGTAGTTAGTATAATATTTTCATGATATATAAAGGTACCTCTAGTTGGGTAATTCAAGCACTGTGAGAGGAGTAAAATAATTAAACATTTTTCGGATGCACCATTTTGTATATCAACATCACCACTTCGACTCCCAATATTATTGGGTGATTCCGCCTCCACTTTTGATACACAGTGGTAAATTCATATTACAGTGGTGACCATTTGGCCGTGATGTGATTTTTATCGAACTTGTTTAACCCGAATAATTCTATTTATTCTATTAGTTATATAATCACGTTGAAAATACGGATAAATGCCTAATGTTAATAACAATTATTAAATATATTATTTTAAAATAATTATTTCTTCTAGACAGAGGTTCCTCTAACTCTTTTGAACTTTCTGGAAAAATATTTCCCCTGCTTATTTATTTTAAATATTACTTAATTAGTAATTTTCAAATTTAACAGTAAGCTTGAAATTTTCATTATTTTATTTAATATATGAAATAGACCTGAATTTACTGTTTCGTTAATTTTCTTTTCTATATAGGAATGTCGAATATTTTTTAAATTTCATGACTAAACTACCTTGTTGATAATATCTAATGGGTGGTAGTTAAACCACCTTTCACAAATGATACTTTTTTTTATGAGAATATTTATGACATTATTCATATACAAAATAATATACACATTTTTTTTTTTTTTTTTTATACGAGTAGTTAGTGAATATATGGCTATTACTCGATTAAAGGTCATTTATATATCATTGATTATTTTTGTTTTAATGATAAAATCAGTAAGCATTTGGAGGTTGTTTATGTCGAGGATATTTTTTCTCAGTTGATTATCGCGATGATGGTTGTACTTCTGGCAGGTTAGGATATTGTGATGAATTGTCAGCGGTACATTGCAAATGTCACATAGGGGGCGGTGGTTGATTACTCAGTAGATATGAGTGAATAATTTTTGAATGCCTAAGGTATATTCTGTTAACCACTGCTTCCAGCTTCGGTGAGCAGACATTACCAATGATTAGCGGTCAAACGTCCACGCTTTTCTTTGAATATCCAAGTATACTTGGCCGGGCCTGGAACCGCTGATTCCACGAGTGTAAGATTTCCTGACTGTACCACTGTGTAAGGTCTTCCCCCAGCATTATCGGAAGATATGTTTGAGTTGGCCCCCTTGTTGCATGATTCACGATGTCATGGCCATCTATTCCTCGATGGCTCGGGATCCAAACGAAAGAGATACTGGTGTTTCGTTTATTTAATTCAGTGATGATAAGCAGTATTTGGTCCGCCGTTGCCACAGTCAAGTTCATCGCTTCAATATACTGCAATGCTAAGACTGAATCGGTCA
Source organism: Icerya purchasi (assembly GCA_039619475.1). NCBI lineage: Eukaryota > Metazoa > Arthropoda > Insecta > Hemiptera > Monophlebidae > Icerya > Icerya purchasi. Next base: position 288,419,154 of record CM077115.1, on the reverse strand, counting down.
GGATCGTATACTGGTCAGATGGCAATTCCGATATCTGCAGCAAACATTGAAGTAAGGCTAACATCTCGGCCGCAAGAACTGATGTCATATTCGGCAAGCTGAAGGAATATATCCTTTTCCCAATGGAAAAGGCACCTCCGACATGTGATGATGTTTTGGACGCATCGGTGAATCATAGAATTGAATTAGGCTGCCGGCTCAAAACGTTCTGAAGCCTTTTACGGATGTCCGTATTCGGTTGCGTTTTAACGTCGGCTGTAAGTAGATCTCAGCAGATATTTGGGGTAAATTAACTCCATGGCGGTGACACTGTTAGGATTCTGCTCATGATACCACGTAGCAGCCTCAATGGCCTTTGCAGTCCAATTTGTTGTAGCTGTTTTTGCATATGAATGCGATTTGGATGACGCTGATGAACAGCGACCTGCATTGAATACTTAATAGCGAGAATCTTCCGTCGGTAACAGAGCGGTGGGGTGCCACTAAGATACTGAAGGCTAGCGGTAGTTGAGGTAGGGAAAGCCTTTAATGCAATCCTCAGTCCAGCGTTCTGTATCATATGCAATATATTCAGTAATCGGTTAATGGCGGACGTGTAGATAATTGAACCGTAATCGATTCTCGAACGAATGAGGGCCTTATATATGCGAAGTAGGCTTGAACTTCTTGGTCCAAAAGTCCTGTTACTCATCATTTTCATGATGTTGAGTATTAGTTGGCATACTTGTTTAAGTGCAAAAATATGGTTACATTTATATTAAGTAATGCTAATTTTGGATGAAACTGAAAAAAATAACTTTTTTATTTATGATTCAGATTTTATAGAAATAGGAGTACTAAATCAAAATTTGTTTTAGGTTTTAATTTGTATTTAAAAAAAGAAAAACAACGTTTTAGAGGAGCGCTAATTCAAAAAAAAAAAAAAAAATCACGCAACATTCAATTAAGAAATGAATTTTTGTTTTATAATTTTAATACGTATTTTATTTTAAAAATACTGCGCACCTTTCTTTTACTGTCCATTCTATTTCTGCTCCTAATATAATTAAAAATTATATCTGGAATTATGCTGCTTCACACTTCATCGACTACATTACAGTTAAAAAAGAATAACAACATGAAAAATGATGAATATAGCTGTTAAAAAATATAATATAATAATATTATTTTAATTAAATAATTTGTGAATTTTTAATGTATTCGTATACTTTTTTTTTTGATCTAGTAATAAATTATACTCAGTTACGTCACGAGCGTCTAGAGGACTTCTCCTCTTGGGAGTTAAGATCGAAAACAATTTTTTTGTTCGTAGAAAATATTTCACTACTATATTACATGTGGAAAATCAGATTTTTAATTAATTTTGGATTCATTTTTAAAGAACTTCTATCATAAAATTTATGATAAAGATATTAAAAATTATATTAACATTATTATAATTTACACAAAATTATTGTAAACAATTTTTTATACACGTCAAAAATCAATGCTTGCTTTTTTTTATTTGTCGAGTTTTCAGAGGTAGAGGGGCAGTGCGCCTTTTGTTGGCCTCTCTCTGCGAATGTGCATGAGTTATACCATCAAAGATGTTTCAGTTTTTGGATACTAACAGTATTTAAAATCACATAGGGAATCATTAATGTTAATTTATGACGAATTCTGTTCTAGATTTTTGCAATTATCTTTTATTATATGAAATTAAACTTGAACCAGTTTTTCGGTGGGGGAGTCAAAAAATGGAAAACTTTTATCGATCCAGACTTAATTATCCGAAGAAATGGATAATAATTTTAGCTTACTTTCCCAAATTTCCGGAAAGAACAATGTTTGAAATCCAACTGCCCCAAAAGCACGCCACTGGTATTATCACTGTTATAAAAATAATTAAATCGGGTAAAAAAAAACAACCAAAAAAGTATACCGAAGGTTACGGAACAATATTTTAAAAAACAGATAAAGGTAAAAAGTAATGCCAAAAGAGAATGAATGTTTATCATTAATTTAAAGTAATAATAGCCTTAAAAATGTTGATTAATTAAAAATAAAATCACTTATATACATTCATTACAAAAACCTGTGTACATTGTTTATATTGAGACATATACTTTTTTAAGTTGTGAATGATTATAAATAATAGATATATTTTACATTTTCAATTTTTATGGGTATTTAATAAATATGCTATTTTAAAATTACATTTTATTACACTTTTTTACATTTTGAAAAATAATTATACTTTCAATTTTTGTAGGGGCCTTATTCATTTTATTAATAGTATATTTTGCGAGGTTTTTTTTTGTTTTAAAATAATTATTCACACGTCACACACACTGTGTGACGTGTGAACAGAACTATAAATTTTTAAAATCATATAAGATTAATCATACTGTATTTAAAAAAACTTAACAAACCATTTCAAGGTGTATTATTAATAAATTTGATATAACTGATAGTTTATTTCTCGTCCTTACTTCCTTCGTTAATAGTAATTTAATTAATTTTAACGCAACTTTTAAATAACATTTTTTATCGTAATACCATTTAAGTATGTTACGTCCGGAAACAAAAGGGAAATATAAGCTAAATAAGAAGGTTCGTATATTTGCACGCAATCGATATATATTCATAACCTTTTTGACTCTGAATATTACTTATATGTCAGTTATGTTAACATTGTTCTGAAAAACAGCTGATGAAATTATACGCTTCATATATGAACTCATGTTGCCACTGCCTCCGACGCTGTTGCCAATAAAATGAAACGGAAGCGAGCTGTTCATGTATCAGTACAATTAAAGGGCTTTTATATAGAGGGTGAAATAATTATTCTACAGTAGCGAAGTTTGGTGGAATTTTTTTAAACACAAGTGCATCTTAGTATGTGTAGAGAAGTCATTTCTGCCTCCGAGTAAAATTTGGCAAAAAAGCGATTCATGGTAAGTCATATGACAAAATTTTGCATAGGAAACATTTTCGCCTCCGAAGTTTCCACTTAATGATGTAGCATTCGGAGGCGCATCAGTACGAAATGCATGTATATATGTACATATATGTATATGGCAACGTGGTTGCCTACTGGTTAAGGTGATTGGCTACGAAATCAGAGGTCTCGGGTTCAAGACTTGTCTCGTCCCGGATCCAAGTCGCTTCCAAGTTTACCCAGCCTGAAATAACTGCGTACCAAAGAAATCTGGGAAAGTAAAGGCGGTCGAGAGAATCGAACTGGCCCCAATATTCTCGTCAGATCCATTAGGCTTAGTACATTGTGAAACTTAACTTCAAAATCCCCGTCGCTCTGTCAAGGGTATGGGACTTACTTTACTTTACTTTATATATATATATATATATGTGTGTGTGTGTGTGTATATATATATATATACATAAATGTGTATGTGCGTGTGTACATATATATATATATATATATATATATATATATATATATATATATACAGTTGAATGTAATAATCGTATACTGTACACAAATTACCTGTTAAATTAGTAGAAAAATATAACCTTCCATTCCAAAAATAATATAAATATAATCTCTTATTCAATATTAATTGAATAACCGATTTTAACATAAATTACAATTATACTATACACTGAAACACTTCCTCGCAAACGAAACATTTCAGATCAATTAAAGAATATACGTACGAATTTAGTAATTGTAAGTAACTGCACAATAACTAATATTTAACAGTAAAATCATCAATTTGTACTAAATTTAGGAAATATAGGTGTGATAGTAACATGGTTAGTATTCAACTATTTATAAATAATAATAATAATTATAATAAGAGTACTGAAAACGGGCTATAATAATTTCCATTTCTGAATAACCGTATACTTGTATGTATTTTATGTTTCCCGTATATCTACGATTATCGCTTTAATGGACCCGATTTGTTTGCGTAAACATCAATATTCAGTTACTGCATGAAATATGAGAGAACTGAACAGAGAAATGGCGTGTGTGTGTTCGCGCGGATGTTACATAAAATTGATATGTAGCAAATGTAAAGGCAAAATATACAACGCAATAACTACCGTAGCTCATAAAGAAGATAATTTATTGTTATAAACAGCAATCCCCTGTGTAGAATTCATTGCACTGTATAATTTGGCGAAGTTTTCCTCATTTGAAGAACCTTTCGATACATACTTTTCAAATAGTCTACTACTTTTAATGATCGCGCTGATTGATTCATCCATTCGATACTAACGCTAGCAATTCCCTCTGCTTTATATATATATATAGATATAGATATATAGATATATAGATATATAGATATATATATAGATATATAGATATAGATATATAGATATATAGATATATAGATATTATTTTTTTTTGAAATTTTTATTACCCATTTATGGTGTAATTTTCTATACTTCTCACATCAAACATGTAAGCTTTACTCCACTTTTTTCTTCAAATTTTCGCTCAGGCTTCAATAGCTTTATGGGAAACGCGGTCGTCTCTGTTACTGTTCTTCATCTACATTCGATTATTGTTTATCACTACCTTCCTTAGTTCTTCCTCCTATTAATAATATCCTTCCACCGGCGACACAATATAGAGACGGCTCGTTCATTTATCCCCCCCCCCCCAAATTGATACCGACTGAGTCCGTAGATTTTAATGAACATGTAATTTCACCTTTTTTTCCATTACTATACGTGGCATCAAAAAACGAAAACAAAAATAATTCTCATTCCATCGTTGCAGTATTTAGACGAAAATTATATTCCATTCGCTGAAAAACCATTTGCAAATTTCTGATGCGCTGTTACTTCAGCAACCAATCCGGAAGTAATAATATAGCTCTTTTGTGTATACATATACGTTAAAGATATCTCTATCTTCCATAAGTGGCGTTTCTCTCCTAATAAATCTCCTATCTTAGCTCTTGTTTCTCATCGTTTAGACAAATTCTCCTCCTATACTATTTCCGATAGGAAACTTCCTTATTTTATGTTTAACTTCTTCGGTTTTTTTCACCCTCCAAAACTCTCTCCTGTTTCTTCATCGTGTAAAACTTCTGGCTCCGCAGCTACCAATCAAGAATTTAATTTTCTTATTAACTCCTCATTATCTCTTCATTCCTTAATATTTACTGATGGTTCCAAGAGTTCAGGGGGAGTAGCTGTTTTTTTTTTCTCTCCATCCGTTAGTTCCTCTTAATCCTTCATACTGTCCGCTTCTTGTTCCATTTTCTCCGTAAAACTTTATGTTATTCTACAAGCAGTTATATTTATTTCCACAGCTCGATACTTTAATAGATTAATCATTTCGGACTCCAAAAGTGCCCCTCAAGCTATATCCTCTCTCTTTCTCTCATATTCCCTCAACTTTATTGTTTTCCGTATACGTTTTCTCATCTATAGTCTTTGTCCTTTCCCATTCCATTTCCATCGATCTTCTTTGGATTCCAAGTCATGCGGGAATTGATGGTAACGAGACGGTGGATTCCTTAGCACGTTCAGCGCAACACTCTCCACATTTTGTTAAAAAGATTCCTGGTCACAACATACTTCCCCTCTCCAAAAAAATGCATGTCAGACTTTGGTCGGATGTGTATCCTCACTCCTTTTCTAATCCCAACTCCTTTTACCTTTCTATTCAGCCTAGCCCCCTTCTTGTTCTTGGTTCTATTATTTTCCTACCGTTAAATGTTTTTTTCATTATTTCTATCTGCCGTCTGTGGTTCAATCACACTTTGCTTCCATCCTGACGGTATCGTTTTGCTCTTTCCCCGTGCCCTTATTGACCTTTGCACTCTAGCGACTGTACTTTCGTTTGTGATCCTGACCACGTGCTGTTTGAATGTTCCAATTTTTCGTCCGAATGTAATATCTTGTACGCTCAGCTATTAAAGCTGAATTTTCCTACTCCCTATAATGCTTCCTGTATCTTAACTTTGCCGTCTTCAAAGGTGGTTCCTATTCTTGCCTGTTTTCTTCCATCGATCTCTGACCGGATTAAAATTTAATCTCTAATATAGTCCAGTTATCCTGAGTAGCTGCCCGCAGTTGCCCCCCCCCCCAAAAGCATTGCAAAGTAAAATAAGAAAAAAACATATTCAAACGTTAAAAAACACATGATTCATTTCCCTTCTACAAGAAGCTGTGGTCTACATTTTACGCAGATCAGGATGACTTGAAGTTTATGATTTTTCAATAGTTTCGAAACACATATTCAAAGAAATATAATGCACGCGCCAACTATGTGCAAAATACAAAAACGATTGACTGCGATAATAACATTTTGAGAACAATAAAAATAAATTTAAAACCACGCACAACTTAATAAAAGAGCAGTGCCTGCGTGTAATCATCAGACGGTTGTTTTATGAAAGTATTATTTCTAAAGATTCACCTTTTAGAACATTGATATGTAAAAATCATAGATGACAGTAAGATCCTGCATTATCCTAATCGTTTATTTTAGTATAATAAAAAAAGGATATTCTAAATATATATAAAATGGATTAATTTATTTGATGAAGATATGGGAATATATTAACAGTGGGAAATTATGTAAAGATAGAGCAAAACATATATAATTAGAGAAGGACGCATATTGTTTAGTAAAACGAGGAAGAGGGAACAGACTGACCAAAATCTTAAACGGTGGGTAAATTGTTCTTCTACAGCGGAGAAAAAAGTACGACTACTAATAAGAAATTAAGTAGTCTTTTTTTTTCTAACCCCTCCTTGGGTTTGCTACCAGAGAGCATTAGTCCAGCAAAATGGAAGAGATGAATGAAACAGAATAGAAACTATATTTTTATTGTATTGACAATGGAATCAAGGAACAACTCTAGAATAGGAGCAACTGGGAGAATAGGCAGAGAAAGAACATAGGAGGCGTTGAAAGGAGCAGGAAAACTAAGCTTTAAAAGATGATAATAAAGTAACTTACGCTCGTGAGATAAACCAGAACACTCGAAGAGCATGTGATTCGCAACACAAACATACTGAGAACTTTCAGAATCCAACGAGCAAAAGGAAGATGCAACCAAGAAAAAGCGCTTTAGAGAAGAAGGAAGGAGACTATGCGAGAAACGGAGGCGAGATAGTTTAGTAATTATGGACCAACGCAAACTGGGGAAATCATAGAACCAAAGACGAGAAGAAGGAACAGGGTTAATCATGAGATAAAAGGAACTAGGATTAGCGAAAAGATACACATAAACAGAGTGCCTAAGATGGCAGAATTTAGTTGGAAGAAGAATATTGTGTGCTGGAACCCTACTAATAAAATTTCCATTGGAAGCTGAAGTTCTAGAAAGGAGGTCGACGGCTACATTTCCACAAATACCTGAATGTCCGAGAATCCAAAGAAAGTCAATGTCAATGAGGATAGATCATGGAGAAGAGAACGAATGGAAAGGATGATAGCATCAGTGGAAGGAGAAACGGAAGGTGGAGATAACGCCAGAAGAACACTTAAAAAGAATCAGAAACAATAAGGAATTTGGAAGGACTTGCGGAAGAGGAAATATAAATAATGGCTTGTAAGATGGCAACAGATTCCGCAAATAAAGATAGAACAAAAGGACGGAAGTCTAAAGGACTGAGAATGACTGAACTGAGGGCGCTCGGGCTCGTCGATCCGTTAGTAAAAATTAAAGGTAGTTGGTTGTATAAGGAAGAAAATATAAAGAAAATTGCGGTTAACAAAATAAGATTAAATAAAAAATAAAATCATCTATGAATAAAATTATCAACATGCATTTAACGTATAGTTATATAAAATATATGAAGACAGTTTAACAAATGTAGCAGAAATTACTCGTATTATTAACTAGGATATAATATTTGGCCGTTAATCGACTGGATACCTTAATTTGCATTGTAAAATACAGACTAGAGATGTACAAATCAACTCTGCTAGAGGAGTTGAATATATATGTGTCCTTTCCGACTACGGATATGTATCTGCTTCTCAACTCCAACTTCGGCGCAGTTACATATATCATATCTAGTGTATAATCGCAATCATTTTCAGCTGTGTATTCAACTCCAACTCCTATTAATGCTCCGAACGCACAAAGCAACAGAATGTCCCCAAACATGATGCACAGTTTCTTTGCGCAATTCCAATTTACCAGCACATTTTTGACAAAATAGCTAGTTCGCACCGCGTTAAATAACGCCGAGAATTAAATTCGTGGATCACATTACTCGTTCACATTTGAAAATGTTAAATCACACCGTCGCTGTTACTTTTCTATACCGCAATCTATGAACATGACGTAATTCTGTAAAACAATAATAAGGAAAATTTTGACAGTTGTTCGCGCAACAGACGCCTTTCAGAATGTAGATATATCAAATCACTCCTCCAGAGATGAATTAAACTTTGTCTGGAATGACAACATTTATTCCTTGCGTGACGTCTTTCGGAGTTGAGATATCATGTCGTCGGAGATGTATCCAACTGTGTCTGACCGCGGACACATTTCCGAAGATATAACTGTGTCCGAAGTTACCCATGCCTAATACAGAGTTGTTTTTTTTTTTTAAAGGGGGAATGCTTGGCAATAATAGTGTATTAACAGGTCTGATTTAAAATGTTAATAAACTTCGAGTTGTTTAATCTTTAAAGTCTCAAGCTTTTCAATATTTTTTTTTTTTTTTTCATAAGGAAACTGCATGGTTATTACAATCTTAGAATTATTTCTAAATAAGCAACATTTATAACTAAAAGTAAGTTAACATACTATCTATTCGTTGCTACTTATATATTATATATATATATATATATATATAAAACTCGGCCACTTTGGCCTCGCAAGGGGCTGTGCCCCTTGACCCCTCCTGCTTTCATTCCTGTCTCTTTCTCTTCTATACTTTGTATAAAATGATCAAAATTTACGACGTAATTCTTACCGGCATCAACACACACAAAAAATAACATAACCACAAAAATCCTATTCTAACATTTACCTTCCGTTATATAAAATTAAGACATTTTTTCGTTACATTTTTCGTTACATTTTTCGTTACATTTTTCGTTACATTTTTCGTTACATATTTCATTACATAAAATTGTGACATTTTTTAAATAACAATAACAAAAATCCTACAAAATATAACAAACGTTACATAAAATTGAGACATTTAGCGTTACATAAAATTGGGACATTTTTCTGGAACATTTTTTCGAATGGGAGCTAGCCTAAGAATTACGTTGTAATTAATATATATGTATATACGTACAAAAAGTTGTACAACTACGTAGTTCGATTTAAAACGTTTAAGACGTGATTAAGACATCTTAGATCTTGTGTAGTAAGCAAAAGATCCATTGCTACCGGGTTCGGACGGATATGGATTATTTTTTAATGGCGGTAGGCAAAGTCTTTAATGACTTCGCCGATTCATTTGATCCTTAAATCAGTGTGTAAAGATTCGTTCCGCTGGAGCCATCGAGCGTTGGTTATCATACGGAGAAATTTGTTTTGGACTGTTTGAATAATGATTTCGTTTGATGTTTTGGTACATGCCCATATCTGTATTGCACAAGTCCAAATCGGTCTTATGATGGTTTGATAAAGGTAGTCATTGGGGTCGTCCATTAATTACGTGACCTGTTTTTCTTTCAATTTGGACTCCTCCACCTTCTGGTGAGATTTGGTAAGATTTGGTGGGGACCCCCACCCGCCGCGCGTGAGACTTACATTAGAGTTGTTAAAGGAGACTAAATTTATTTTATAAAGCAGAAAAATAGTACAACGTGAAAGAGTACTATAACGAATTTATTTAAATTTAGTGAAATTAAAAGTAGAAGTAGACATTTTTCACTCACTCCATAGGCATTCATGTACCATACCGGGTTTTGTTTCTTTTTAAAATTCTGAACATTTTTTTTTTTTTTGACTCATTTATTCTCTAAATAGAAGTTTTTAATAGTCGTGAGAATTTTAAGCGGGTAAAATGGCGACTCCAAAAGAAGTAAAAGAAAAATTTAATATTTTTTTTTCTATTATCTGTATAATGATGCATAAATTCTGTAAAAGTTGGCGTGAAATTTTCAATTATTTCCCTCTCTGTTTAAAAGAGATTTGATGAGATTTCGCTGGACGCAACCCCTCCATTTTAGGCTCACATAATTAATGGATACCCCTATTACCATGAATATTTGCCATTGAGGTATTCACGATTCAAGATCATGTAATACTCTTCGCTTGTTCTACTACAACGAAAATAAGAGAACTAGGCCACATACCTTTAAGATGGTCGGACACATTGAGAGAAGTTACAGCAAAGAATTTCAATGAATGTATAATAGAGATAGATGACATAAACTACTCCATAAAGACAGCGTTTCTATGCCACGTTCTTCGTACTAGGAGCGGCATGATTCGTAAACAGACTATTGCTCTGTAATGTTTTTGTTTTTTTTATGTTGCTGATCAATATAATGTTCGATTTTTTTGATGGCTAGAAGTTTTTTTTTTTTTTTTTGGTTTTATACTATGATTATGGCAAATGTTTAAACAATGCACCTTTTTCATACATAAAATCATATTCACGAATCACGGTTATTTTTACATATTCCATATCAATTTAAATATCAACTAACTTGTAAACTTTGTCTATGGTCCGAGGAAACAGATTGTAAATCCGTTGCTAATGATACTGAAAATTAAAAATGGTCTCAACTATAGTCAGAAAAATTACAAAATCAAACTGTGTGAAACAGAGAAATACGATCAGATTTTCTAACTGAATCTGAATCAGCCGCTCATTCGATATTTTTGTAAAACATAAAATAGCAACTTGACGCTCCATATCTTGTATCAAATAGGAATTTTAGTTTACATCTTCGTTGGCTCGTTTCATCGTTTATAGTAATATTTTTGAAAATGTTAGATCGCTTACTTTCGAGTTAATCGTGTTACTAATGATATATGCATAATATTTTTTACGCTTGGAATTTTACGAACGTCGACTGTATTAACAGATTTAACTTAAGTGAAGCACAAAAAATGTGCATGTATCGAGCGTGACATAGTGGTTGTAAAAATGTGTAAGACGAGCTTGAAATTTCTTTAAATATCTTTTTTATACACAAATATAAAGAACCATCATTACATCCGGCAAATATTCCGAATGCAAATCAAAGTTTTTATAACTTTCTTAGGGTTAGTTCAATTCAAATTTCTGTAATTAGTGTTTTCCGCAGAAATAAATCAGATAAAAATTTTTCTGCGTTGAAATACGAAAGAAACAAACTTGCTCGCTTCAGAGTACTTAACAACAGTAGTGTTGAACTAACAAAGTATATAACTAGAATTCGTTTCTTCAAATTCTACTTACCGTAATAATTTCATTTTATGTTTTTTTGTTAAAAAGGAAAATTCTTAGCCAACTGACGTAGCGTAGTTGGTCCTAGTGACGAGGACCTGGTTGGGGAATCCTACTGTTTCGCTTTGAAAATATAGAAAAAATCTTCTTGTTACACAGGTGCGCAGATTCATGTTTCACACGCAATGTAAGACCACATTTAAATCGGTGAGGGATTTATTTAAATGCAGTCCGAGTGTGTGTATATCTTTATACATCCGCTGAAAGTGTTTCCCGGTTATCAATTATCTCCCACGCGACTGTCAAAAATTATTATTGTCAAATTTAAAGTAATAATAAAGCAGAGCCATTTAAACTTTTATTTCCGTTAAAGTTGGACTTTTCTCAATTTTCGTTTCACGCTGGGAGTTATTGTGTTTTTTGATTTTCATAGGAACTTACATTATTTAATGTTTTCTCTATTCGGAAGTACACATTTCACAGCGTCGAAATAATAAAGAATACCAATGTGATATTTCATACTATCCCCTACGCACTACATTTGGATGTGACAAAATAAAAATTCGGTTTACGCAAATTACGATGTTCGAAATTAAACGATACAACTGGAGGGGACACCCTAGCATGAAGAATGAAGAAATAAAATTATACCAACATATGATTAAATTACGCTTTAATAAACTTACCGACAGCATCGGTGGGTTGGGGGAGGTTTTGTAAGATACGTAAGAAACTAATTTTATACTTAAAATATTTTTATCCGTATCATGGCTCAGCGAGATTAGCTGTATAGTTATTACTTATTCTCGCCGTTAACTCAAACTAAACTGAAAAGAATATAAACTGTAGAAGCTAATATTATTGTCAATTCCACATGCTATCTTGGCCTTTTTTTAAATAGCCGCCTCACATTCCATGAGCACTTTCTCTATAAATCCTGTATTAAAAGACCCTTAAATCTCTCTCTCCCCTCAGATGGGGAGGCGATCCGTTTATCTTTCTAATTCTTTTCAAAGCCATCATCCGGTCCAAGCTCGACTATTGTTCTTTTATCTACGGTAATTCCTCCAAGTCTCTCCTCACTAAACTTGACGCGATCCAGAACTCTTGCCTCCGTTTGTGCATTGGAGCCTTAAAAATTCCCGCAGTTCTATCAGAGTCGGTTGCCCAACCGCTGTTTATTCGCCGTTCTCAGCTTGGGTATCGCTTCTTAATTAAACGGCTTCCCATCTCCTCGACCAAACTTATTTCCTCCTATCTATTATATATATATCAAAAACTGCTGGCGTTTTTCTCCTCATAAAATCCAAATCCTGTCGCTCATTGCTACCCGTCTTTCTAATTTTTCTCCTGTTGTCCTTTCCTACAACACTCTCCCGTACTTCTTTCATGACTTCAATAGCCTATTATAGCAGCCTATCAAATTTTCCTCTCTCCCACTCCAAGCCAATTCCTCCTCTCACGGTGCAGTCAACAATGAATTTCTTCATTCGTTGAATTCCTCTTTTCCTGTTCATGTACTGATCTTTACTGATGGTTCCAAGAGCGAGGACAGCGTGGGTGGTGCGTTTACTGCTCCGTCTCTTCGACATTCTGAGTCCTTCCGGCTTCCTTCCTTCTGCTCTATTTTTTTTCTGCCGAGTCGATCGCCATCCTTCAGGCTATCTCTTATATTTCCTCTTTAAGCGATCTTTCCGAATTCCTCATTATTTCGGACTCTAAGGGCGTCCTTCAAGCCCTTTCCTCTCCTCCTTCACATTCCTCTGATAATATTATTCTCTCAATTCGTTCTCTTACCTCCACTTTGCAGTCATTCCGTTCTATTCTCATTGATTTTTTGTGGGTCCCCAGTCATTCCGGAATTGATGGTAACGATGCAGCCGATTCTTTGGCTCGTTCTGCTGGTCGCCTTGATTCATTCCGCAACCATTTCCCTTCTTCAGATATCCTTTCCTTATCCACCTTCAATCACGCCAGACTTTAGCAGGATATTTATCCCTCCCGATTTTCTCATCGTCATTCTCATTACCATTTTATTCAGCCGATTTCTCGTTCCCTGTCTTGGTTCCATTCTATTCCTCTCAGTCGTCGCTCTTCTATTGTCTCCCTAATTCGTCTTCAAATCATTGTCTACTCCCCTCCTCTCGCTTTCGATTTGCTCTATCGCCTTCTCCTGATTGTTCTCTCCACAATTGTGATCTTCCTCGCACATGTGATGCTAATCACATTTTCTTTTTGAGTGTCCTGATTTTCGTAACGAACGCTCCCTTTTATACAGTCAGTTCCTGTCATTAGGTCTCCCTACTCCCTATAATTCTTCCTTTATCGTCTCCATTCCTTCATCTTCTGTGGTGTCCGCACTGCTATCCTTTGTTGCGTCCATTTCGGACCGCTTAGTTATTTAATTTCTTAGCTTAGTTTTCTTGTTGTTGGGTCAATGCCGCTGGCGCGCCCAAAAAAAAAAAAAAAAAAAAATCCTAAATTATTTTACTCCCTTATCTTCCGCAGCGAAAAAAAGAAAAGAAAAGAAAAGAAAAAAAATCAAAACCAGCATTGCCGAAACTATTTTATTAGTGCATTTAAAACAATTGCAGTTTTGGAAGAATTTTAAGTTTATCTGGCGTTTTAGAAGAAAAGTCATTAACAAAATACGCCGCGATAAATAAAAAAACTTTTACCGCTTTCCCGATTTTTTTCTAAATTTTAATTTTAATTGTTTCCCCAACAAAAATAGTTACTCTGCATATTATTGTTATCATAAAAGTTCGGAAAATTCAGCGAAAAAAACTGGATAGTGGTCTTTGAAGAAAAAAAGTAGACATCTCCGTTGTCTACAAGGTGAGAAGGAGGAAAGAATTACAAAGGGAGCAAAGAAACTTCTGAAGAATGATAATCGGCCATTTATAACGAGCGCGCGACGGTGACGGGGTAAAGTTATGACCTACATATAATATGTGCCACTCGCATGCATCGATAGGTAATCCGGCCACTAAAAACCCGACAGTAAAGATAAAAATACGAAGATATTAAATTTCGATTTATCACTTAAGTTTATACGCTGCCACACTACACCGTCACATATAGAGCTGTCAGCAGGACATGCAAACAGAATATACAAATGGCCCTTATTTAAACAGATATATGCGCCTTGAACTGGATTGCTTATAAAACCCATTCATTTCACTTTAAAGCTTTTTTCGATAGTCGAATTTTCCAAGATGTCTACAATAGAAGACCTTCGGAAAACTATAATTGAATAGTTAAGTAAATAAAACTAAACATATAAATTCAGAGTGAAGCATAAAAAAAAAACAAAAAAAAAAAATTAATATACTGTACATACTGAAGGTAATATTTTGTTTTTATTATAATTGACGCTTTCACGAACACTGTCCTGTTTTTGAGTTTTTCAATCGATACACACTAAATTCATCTTTGTTCAGTCGTATTACTCATTTATCATAGGTGATTTACGTCACTGCCATATTTTCATGTATTATAAGTAATACTGGATTGCTGCTCCAGCTGATGATAAATTATTTAAGATTGCCTGAAATTTCTCTTTTGTTAATATATTTTATGGACATTCCCAAAAACGTTATTAGAATATTCATTTTCATATTAAACTTAAATGTTTATTATTGCGTTTACAATTTTATCGATTGAAATATTTGTCGAAGAAGTGTCGCTCGTCTGATTTATTCTATTAGTGAGCGATAATAAATGAGCAGAGCTATTCAGACTAATTCAACAACGGTAACACTGAAGGGCAAAAGGAAAATAGTATAGTAGAATGAACCGGGATAGAAGCAATCGATAAACATGCGCAAACAGCCATCGATCGTCAAATCTAAAATTGCCATATGACGTCTAGGCGAATCCGGCACGCGTGATGCTTCGAAGAATGCAGGTTGCAAATTAATAAAAATCAGAGTAAAAAAGTTTCAATAACAATTTTCGTATTTAGGAGGTTTAAGTTCGAAGTATGCAGAAAAGTACATGTAATTGACGAATATGTTTCACTTTTGCGATAAACTTGAGCATTCTGCTGTAAAAGAATATTACGGATTTTGAAGTTAACAATAAACCCAACTGCACTCAGGTGAACAAATTTATGTCGATGTGTTTGTAATGGAAGAGTGTTTTATTTGCGCTCCTTGCGTTATTCAATGCTGTCGATTTCAGAATGGATAGGAAGGTAGATTTTTGTCAAGAAGAACTGATAGAAAAGTTTAGCCGGTCACTGTATAACAATTCGAACCCTTACTTGTTGCCTAATTACGTACTTTGCTCCCAAATCGTCATTGACTTCTCTCATATTTATCGTTTCCTTTATCTTTTTTTTTTTTTTTTTTGTTTCAATTTCACTGATCTATTCAAAGATCCGCATACTCTTAAGAAATTTAATTCGACCATTAAGAACTTCTATTTCTTTTTTCGTCGAGAAACTCTTTTAATGCTTCTCATTTTATTTCTCAACTGGTCGATTAGAGGGGTCTACCCAAGGGGTGGTAAACTGCTGAAAAAGTTTGATGTACAACATGTCGGAATCCCAGCAATACCTTAGAAATTCTAGAAATCCTGTAACAAGTCTTAAGAAATTTTCAAAGAAATCTATGAACTTGAGCCCTTAATTTCTATTATTATGAAGTAATAAACCGTTGCAGATTACGGAGACAATAATAATTACTAGGAAATATTATGGAACAGTGGATAATTGATTGATTATGGGTTATGTTCAACAAAAAATTTAAAAACTTTATCCTTTCATATTATCGCGCACACGCTATCAAAGACAGAGGGTTAAACTCAAGAGGTAAACCGCTAAGAAAGTTTGATGTACAATATGTAGGAATTTCCAGCAATTTCATAGCAATTCCATAGCAATTTCATAATAATTCCATAATAATTCCATAATAATTCCATAATAATTCCATAGAAATTCTAAAGCTATTTCATAGCAGTTCCATAGCAGTTCCATAGCAATTCCATAACAATTGCATAGAAATTCCATGGCAATTCCATAGCAATTCCATAGCAATTCTATAACAATTCCACAGCAATTCTATAGCAATTCCATAGCAATTCTATAACAATTCCACAGCAATTCTATAGCAATTCCACAGAAATCCCAGCAAGTCACAGAGGAATTCCAAGAAGTAGTATACAAAATTTACATCAGCGGTTTACCCCTTGGATCTACAACGTTTCACCCGCTATAGGTTTCGCCGCCATGACGTTTTGGCACTGATAACATTACACCAAAAGCCACGGTTTGCCGCTAGTGTTCTAATAAACAAGTGTTTGTTTCCAAAGCGGAAAGAAAATTCTCAATTAAATGCGTAATAAGGAGGGCATTTGAATCAAACTACTGCCCTCGACATATCATTAAACATTTTGTCGCGTTAAACAATTTCTTTTTGAAAAAATGTTTTATTAAATTTTATAAATGACTGATACATAATTAATAAGCTACGTGCTTGTATAACTAATATGGAAATTAAGTTTACACATTTTTTGCGCGTGGATTGTTTTCTAAGCTTTATGTATATTTTGCAAGTGTAATTATTATTAAATTTGTTTAAATTCAGCAATGCGTTAGCATTCTTAAGTGCAACTTTCGCTTCATTTAACAATAATTCAGCCATGATATATTTTTTTATGTTTTACAATACATTTAATTTTTTTTTAATAGCCGCGCAACAGTCATGAAGATTAATATACTGATTTATCATGTCATCCCACTATTCAACGCGGCGACGAACCGTGGCTTTTCGTGTTATGTTGCTGGCAGCAAACGTGCCTGCGTCGAAACGTGTCACGGCGAAATATGGTTTCGGCCAATCTTGCTTGCGGCAAAACACGTTGGCCTCGATTAGAGACATTACACCCTGTATAAAATTGTGTAATGGTGCAATTGAACTAATTCGTTTTAAACGAAACATTACCTAATCGGTTAGTCGATGACCGCTGTAATAGCTTCTCTAACTTAATTTGGACAAATAAAAAACAAAAGAAAACATCCGCCCAATTAAGTAATTATCTGAACGAAGATCGAAATCCTACCTAGCGTCTTCCAAAAAAGAAAATCGTATTTGATTATATCGGTAACTTTTTAATTCCGCATTTTATGTTTTTTTAAATAATTTTTTTATATTTTATATAATTGTTTTTATTTTTTCGTAGTGCATTATTTGTTTAAATACATACAAAAAGATAATTTTAGACATAAAGTGTTCAAAGTATAATGTGCATAATTATTTTTGGTTTTATTTTTTCCTGTACGAAATTTTTTATGAAATCACAAAAAAAGAATAAAAATAAAATGTATTTCAGTTTCAAAATGAAATAAAATTTATATACTTTCTTCAGTAAAAATGAAACCAAACACAAACAAACATAAACATGGAACAAAAATATTTCACATTCTTCGGCAGTAAAAATTCGTTTCCAATAAATTAATAAAGTGATTTATCCAGGGGCGGTTCCGGAAAGACATTTTGGAGAGGGAAATTATATAATTGTGTAATATCTTATGATGATAAATGGTAGATTTGAGAAATACCGTGTCTCGTGAAGAAAATCCAAAAGCGACCTCTTCAGAAATTTAAAAATGTTTTTGAAAGTACATAGTTATTACGATTTAATTTAAATTTTGCATTATTTTTAGATGGAAAATAAAAAAATTATAAAATTGTAACTAGAATGATAGTTTAGAATTTGAATAGTAAATTACTAGAAAGATTAGATATTATTTTTTATTAGACACTTTACTTCTTTTTTATTTTTGTTAGTAATCCGATTCGAATTCTTTATTCGTGAGCAAGTAAAAAAAATATGTATATTTCTCATTGAACTATTTTTAATTAAAATTGCAAAATAAAAATTAAAAATAAATAAAAAGGGCAAAGATCGATGATAATTGCGTTTAAAATTGAATAAAAATGTAACTTTAATAATTTTATTAGAAAACAATTAGGACATTTTTTCTAATAGGGGGTGGCCTAAGAATTACGATGTAATTAATATATATATATATTAATTGTCGTCGCGATAGCCTAGTTGCTAGAGCGCTTGACTTCCGATATGGCGGTCACGGGTTCGATCCCGAGCGACGACAAACTTATTACAAGAATTAAGTAAATAAATAAATAATCGCTAATAGTCACGTGGAAGGCAATGGCAAACCACCACGTACAACATCATATGCGCGCTAGGTCAGTACACAGCAGACCCACACCGGACGGACTGCACTTGTAGCGCGATAACAAGCGGCTTCAATCAGTCCCGAATGTAGTCTTGCATGTGTACACCTGCGTTGCATATTACAATTGCCCGGTACACAACCTATATCGGTACAGCTAAATGTACGAATAGGTTGCGCCAACGCGCTATGTAGCGTACGGCACCTGAGATGATATATTAATTAAAACGTAATTCTTGGGCCACCCCCCATTAGAAAAAATGTCCCAATTTTATGTAACGTTTGTTATATTTTATAGAATTTCTGCGATTGTGTTATTACATTTATATAGACCGATTTAGAATTACATTGTAAATTTTGATCATTTTATGCAAAGTATAGAAGAGAAAGAGATGGAAATGTAAGCAAGAGGGGTCAATGGACACAGCTTCTTGTGAGGCCAAAATGCCCCAGTTATATATATATATATATATGTTAAAAAAGAAAAAACAAAAATATTAACTGGTACGTATTTACAACATAGTGGAACTTAATGTTTACGTTGTGCTGCAGTTCTTTTCGACCAGATAAGACGTCTTTCAATTGCAAACCATTTGTGTGGTTTAGTTTGGCAATTTCGGTCTTTTGCCGGATATTTTAAAATATTCTCAACACTTTTTTACTGAGAGAACTGGCAGCACGGTGACGTTTCATCGGCAGAAGATGCTTTTTCGCCGCTTCCGGTGATTCTTTCATTTTGAAGTTAATGCGTTAGTTGATAATTTTAATTAGTACGTAGAATTACGCAGCGGTTTAATAGGATGATGAGTGGTGAAACAAAGCGGAAAGTTCATCAGTGGCATTGGTGCGACAACAATAATTAATAACATATCTAATATGGTCGTCGAGAAAGAGCCGTGTTAATTAAAGCTGAAAAACTGAGTAAGCCTAAACCGCGAGGCAACGTCCTATATGTGAACTTTGCTCTTATCACTCAGTGAGCGCTTTATTACTGTGTTCAACATTCTATTGTCGTTGTTATCATCCCTCGGGGTAGGCCTAAGTCTGACATTTTTGGCTCACACTCAATTTAACGTTAACCCATTGCAGGTCTTCCATTGTCCTGGTGCGGTTGTGTTAGTATTCCGCCCTTCTGCAGCGGTAATTGGGTAGAACGATACAAATCATCTTTGCCAGCAACCGGCAAAATGAACGACTGTCATCAACATACATAAAATATTATTAGCGACTTGTGAGCACTGTGAACTTTGCTCATGATTAATTTCATTCTTCTTCCTGCATTAAAGCAGTTTTCTTTTTCAACAGATGGCCCTTTTTCCGGCTTGACAGTTCGTTACCGCAGTAGAGCTTAATATTCCGAAGTTGAAAGGCAAAAGCTAAATATCGTTTACGACAAAAACTCTCATTGAAATATTATTTTTAACAGTTAACGTTTACATTTAAATGGGAAAAATTACTCTGACAAATGACGCTTGCTTTTAAACGGATATACCTGTGTAGAGTGCGTCGCATTAACGTCTGGCCGAAACGGAAAGTAAATAATTAAAAACATTTAACATTTTTTCGCGCATATGCAACGCACCTGCGTAACATATTAATAACCAATAATTAATTCTCTAGGCAGGTATTTTCCGATTATAACTTATTCTATTATCCCAAGCCAATTTTCTTCGATGCACTAACGATGCATTAGATAGTACTGGACAGAGCTAGTCCTACCGTTTCACATTTCTTTTTACTTTAAACTATTTTCTACCTTGTCAGGTAATATTCGCTCTTCTCCGAAGTTAATATATAATACCTATATCCCTTATTAATGTCTTATAATTTTTGCCCGCATCTTATTTTTCTAACGCAATTTAAAGAAATTCGTGATGCATAAATCCAAACGCTTTCTAGATGCCACGCTTAACTGTCTGATATTCATTACACTTTTCGATTAATCGGTCAATGACATAGAAACGGCCAATAGTTCAATGTCAATTTAAAAACTGTCTTATTCTAATGGACTGTTACGAATTGAATACACTCTTTGTAATCGGTTCGTCAATACTTAGGAATAAATTTTTGATAGCATAGGAACTAGACTAATTAGTCTGTAATTTCTTGTTTTTAATGGATCACAATAATATCAGATTCTTTCAAGATTAGGGCATCTTATTCCGCATTAATATAAAATTAAAAATTCGATTACTTCATACATTTCTTGAGAACACCGCGGCGTCTTTAACATTTCAGTTTCTATTAGCAATAAATAAACATAATAAACATAAACAACCGTATATATTTATACACTTATATATAGTAATATAGCACATTTAGGTTTTGTTTTATCCGTACCAAAAACGAAACTGTTTCTTACCGGATAGGAACATGAGACTTATAAATTTACTTATTATTAGTCGTATCTTACTACTTTTAGTTTGCCGGAAAAACAATAAACAAAAAAACTGCATACATGCGCAAATAACCCTTCTAGAAAATAAAAAAGGATTTATACTAATTTACTCTATAACGAATATTACGTACGAGAAATCGAAATTCGCAACTTACTTAACATTGATACGAAATATAAAATGTATAACTTAGACATTATGCAATCGCCAAACATAAGAGTTTCATAGAATTATTCCGTAAAGTTTTTTTTTTTTTTTTTTTGGGATTGTCTACAAGGACATTAGCCCAAGAACAAAGGAAAAAGGACGCAAGGGACTCAGATCTTTACGCGATTAGAGATAGCTGACAAAAAGGAATCAAGAGAGAGAATGAACGAAGCACTGTATGGAGTGGGAATATGTAAAAGGGAGGAGTAGAAAGCAGCTTGATCGGTTACAAGAGATGAACCACAAATTTGGTTATTGGAGGGGTGCAATGGACAAAAAGAAGACGACACAAAAGAGTACCGGAAAAGAGAGGAAGAAAACAAACTGTGTTCAAAGCGCAGGCAGGAAATCGCAGAGATGTTAAAGCGACGCGTGGAAAGAAAGTCAAGAAACCAGGGGAAACAAGGAAGGGAAGGCTGAATAGACAAAAAAAAGGAATCCGGGTTGGAGAAAGAGGAGACATAAGAGTCAAACCATAGATTGGAATGAGCAGCTGTAGACAGAAGGGTAATGTTGGAAGAAGAGAAAACAGGAAGAAAAGAAGGGCACCCAGAATAGCAGAGGATTCCGCATAGAAAGCTGCACCAACACCACTGAGTCCCTTGGAGCTATCGGTGAAAATAAAAAAAAAACGATTAAAGAAAGAAGAGCTTAGATTCAGTAAAAATTCTGTCTAACAACATTATGAATGACAGGTTTAGGAGGAATCGGAGAATAAGAGCAATTAATAGGATGAAGAAAAGAGGAAAAATTGAAGGAGAAATATGGGAGTTTATGATGAATGTAGATGTACGGAGAAAACTGAACAAGACGGACAGCGATAAGAGGTAGAATGGGAGTTTTGTTGACAGAAAAACGCCAGCTACGTGTAAGATGGAGGAATAAGAAGAAATAAGAGGAGAAGAGGAAATCGGCAACCGTTTGATGAGAATAGTTTTGACGCTTCCTCTTCGTAGTAGACGCAGAATTCGGTAAGGCTGGGAAATTAGCGGATTTCGAAACTTCCGCAAAGGAAAAATCTGGAGAAACTATCGAGCCCTCACTGATGTTTCTGGCTTCGAAGTAGGAAACATTTTGTAAACTCATAATAATTAGCTCCTTAAAAGTCAGACAAGAAGTGCCGAGTGCCGAATGGTTATCGCCGCAGAGAACGCAAAGGTATGAAGAGGGGCTGTTTCGTTTAGCCATCGGACATTCTGAAGAGGAGTGACTATCAGCGCAATTGAGACAAGTAGTTTTACTGCGGCATGAAGCGCTGAAGTGACCAAAACGGAGGCAATTGTGACATCATATAAGTTCGACCTTAACTCGATAAGAATCATAAAAGAGAATGGAGGACGGGAGAATGGAGCTCATAAACTTGAATTCAACAATTCGGATGGAAATGAGAGAGTTATCAGCAGTACATTTGTGCAGACGACGAATATTAGCGATCGGGATATCGGAAGAACAGTAAAGGTGATGAGTTCTTCTACAGAAAGATCGAGCGGGATATCACGGACTACGCCAAATCGGAATAAAAAGGAGATTGAGATCTTTATGGACGCCGTCGGAAAGTAAAAATTGATTAGCCGTCGCGGTCGATATGAAATTTAGCTTAATTAAGTTTTTACCGGAGCGAGAGATAAGCGAAATACCATTAACTCTATTATGAAATTTTTTAGCTAGGGACATGGGATGAAGATAAGCAATAATTTTTCCCAGGCTTTCGACTGAGACGACCATTTGACAACATAGTGATCGGGGAAAGTGGGAGAAGAAAGGCTAGATAGGAAAAGCGAAGGAATTACTGATAACATTTTTAATGGAACCGGCCGAAATATCCATGTCGACGGACTCGTTGATATTCTGAACCCGCGGCATTATTGTCTTTCGGAGCAGATGAAACGGACGCGGACGAAGCAGATAATTGTTGGCAAGGTTTTGTTTATTTTAGTCGTGGACTTAACCGGTGCGGCCGTATTACTGACACTCTTGGCAAATGTAATTAATTTTTTCCTCGTTAAGAAAACAATCAGCAACTAAAACGAAATCCTATTTTTTTTTTTCCCTGGTTTACCTAAGAAGCAAATGCGACTTTGATAGTATTTTTTCTTTTTTGAATGTTTAATAGAGCGTGCTACTTTTTATGCTTAAATCGTAGCTCTTGCGCTTTCTGCCCCCCACACTGTTTTTTCATACAGTCACTTCCGTCTTTTTTTCCTCATTCTTTTTCTTACAATTAGTTGTTTCACTGACCGAATTTCGTTTTTTCGGTTGATCCTCAACGAACCGATCTAAAGGAAATGAAAAAGAACAGAAACTAACATACCGGGAAATTTCGAAGAAATAACTGGATTGGCTATATAAATAATTTTAAATAAACAGACGATGCTAGTGCTTGTTTTAACAATTGTTCATTTATTCCTGTAACAATTGAAATGTTCCAGACGCGCCGAAGTGTTTTTAAGAAATTAATATATAAAATTTTCGTTAACTAATCGAATAAAAGAAAAATGTATCTACAAATCAAATGCAGCGACCTGAATATATTTCGGAAAAAATCAGAAAATAGTTGTCAATTCATGCTTAAAAAATACGTTTATTTTACTCCTACGCGCTTAATGTTGATTACGAATTCTACATCAGTGGACAGAACAAAAAAAATCGAATATTGCTTCTTAATAAAATCCATAGTACAACATAAACTATAATCTTCTTTCAATTATACTTTATCTGTCAATATATGCGCTTAATTAATTAATTAATTAATATTCATCAAAACTTTCAAATATTATATGTTTAAAAATTTCCACTGGCTATTTTTAATTGGACTGCATAGTATAATGAAAAATGATATGACTACTAAGTAATTAATATTTTTAAGATAATTCGAAGGGCAGGTAAAATTTACACGTTTTTACATGTGCGCAATTTCAACAAGAAATAAAATCATTATATAAAAAACGAAAAACAACGTTATTTTAACCGTTAATTAATTTGATGAATTCATGTTATTCAAAAGGAGTACTTTTTTTTGAAAATGGCTAAATCATCCTATAACCTTTTCATTCTAGAAATATGCTACATATTTACAGTTTGCCACTACTGCCACACAGTTATAAATACTATCTAGTATGCTTGATTTTCTTGTTAACTTTTATAGTTTAAAATTAAGTTTACTAGCTAAGATCAAGCAGAAATGGTTCAGAAATTGTAAATTAACAGTTTCACTGGATAAATTAGAAAAAAAAGAAAAAGAAATTGATTAACTCAGTTAAACACATTTAATAATAAAAATGAATAATCTAATGAAATTACCTAAAACACATATTTAGACAAAACTGGACAGCCCAATTGATTGGTTTATAAACAACGGATGTAAATAAACTTCTTCTCTTTTTTTTAAACATTCGGGATTTGGTAAAGTGAACAAGTTAAAGCACTACGTTCACAACGATTTATATAAAACAGCCTTTAAGTCCCCCATACCGCAATCATTGGAAAGAAGAGTCTTTCTTTACTCCCATGAACTCACCTATTACGAATTTGCGGCCTCTTTTCGATTTGTCCAAACAAATCTGAACTAAAAACTTGTCAAAGGGTGAGAGTGGTAGCAGAAATAAATAAATAAATGCGCGTCTTTTTTTTTTTTTTCTTAAAGGTTCGCGTTCCCATAATAGACAGTTTTATTTACAACGAATCGACAAGAAGAAATGAATAATTAGGTTTGACAGTTGGAAAAGGTGTTTACTTTCCGAAATTCAGGTATTACAATACACATAAAGGAAATGAAAGAAAATAAAAACAAACGTAATGACGTTTAACCGCTATACAATGTGGAAGAAACACTTAATCATTTGCCGGACGACTACCTCTGCATTATATTAAAAATTATTTTTGTAAATATAAAACCAAAAAAAAAAAAGGAAAACCAATGTTACAAAACAAAAACAAAGAAACAAGTCTTCTACATCAGCTGTAATTAAAGATTTAACCACATTAATACCAAAATAAAATAATCTTGATATTTACGTCGTTTTAAATAATAATTTTAAATACATTTTAAAATATACCGTTTTTTTTTTTAAAGTAAATATACCCGTTCCCATATTTACCTATCTCATAAAAAATTAGAAATAAAACATTTCTACGCGATAAGAAAAAAACCAAAAAAAAAAAGAAAAAAGAAAACAAAGAAAAACCCTTCATTAAGGTACAACTTATTTTTTAAAATAATGACGTATGAAATAGTTATTAAATAAATTAATACTTTCGGTAAGGCCGAATAGTTATTTAATAGTCGGAAAAGTTTGTTCAATTTACGAGTATTTTCTTAAATTTCTTAAATTTTATTACTAAATTCGTATGGATTAAAGGTGAATTTTTGTTTATATAATTCATACTTGGCACTAATCACTTTCCAAGCGATTGAATTGTATACTTTTCGGAAGAAAATCGAAAAATATTACGTATCATGTAGAATTGGACATCTAACTTTTAGGTATTCATTTTTCAGATGAGTAAATTACGGAAAAAATGTAAAAAATAGTGAAAGTTAATTGTTATCACTTACGGAGCAAACCAAAATGATGTGTCAAGCGCCAAGAATTTTGTATTAGTTACGGATTACTGTAATTCAAATCTATACAATACTAAATTAAAAAAAAATATTTCCGGTAAAGTTGTTTAAAATAAGTTTCTTTACAGCTCTACCTGGCAAAGTCCATCAACGAACGATCCCCGTTAGAAATTAAATATTAAAATAACTTCGTAAGACTAACGAACATAATTTTTCAGTAAAATTCCGAATCCGAATCGATTTGCTTTTTACAAATGTACCTTTAAATTTCAATCGCTTTTCATAATTATTCATTTCTCGTTCAAAAAACTGTATTAAACGGTATACGTCGTTTTTTTTTTAAAGAGAATTATTAAATACGGTGTTAATTAAAGCAAAAAAAAAAAAAAAAACAATTGAAAAAACTCACTAACAGCGAACTACTAAATCTACTTCGAAATAGGACGAGGCCGAAATGTGACCAGGCCGGAAAGTTGAGATCAAAAAGATACCGCTCCGAACAGTATATATGGCCCTCTTAATGGGCACACGTAATGTAGTAAAATCCCATTCAAAGTTATCTTTCTGAAGAAACCGGGAAAACAGGAGATGGTAATTGTGGAAAATAATAGCTTACTCAACGCGTACAAATGTAATAATCAGAACAACCTTTTAAATACGGATGTCCCGTTAGAATAGATAAAAAATAGAACTCAAATGTCTTGCGTTGACACGACATTTATATTCCAGTACGAGTCATACGGCATAAACTGCGAACTTGTGTGATTACATATAGAATTATCACGTATATATTTATATATCTGCGGAATAAAAATGCAGAAAAAATAAGTTTTTTGAATTCAGCGCGATCTGACTGGGACGAATACCGACTATCATGGACAGATTTTATTGTTGTTTTTTCCCATAATATTTTATTTATTTTCTTAAAATTTTTTATGGCCTTTCTATTACAACTTCTTCTAGCGTTATTAAGGGCTATCGGTGGACTTTGTCAAAAACTTTGTTTGCCGGAAAAGTTGTATTTATCGCATCTCAGTAATTCTACAGTTACAGTATGTGTCAATGGAAAGACCATTCCGTCGGAAAATTTCCATGAGACTGATGAGGGGAATCTTTTAATACTACGTGTGTCGCGATTAATAGTTGAACAATATGTAATATTCACCATTTTAAAGGGAACAATATTTATACGATGTATGATATTTTTTTTTGGGCTTTCAGTTAAATTTTAGCCTATAATTTTTTCCGAAAACGAAATTACTCCCAGTTGGATGATTATTAATATTTCTCGTAAACGCATTTTTAAAATGAAAAAAATGGATGCATTATTCGTAAGTAACTTTTTAAAATACAAACCATTTTTGAATTACGCATTTATGTAATAATTACAAAAAAATAGCTAATTAAGTTTTTATTATGTACAATTAGCGCATAAGGAAGTCTCCAGTGTTGCAAATAAGTGAAATGTTTATATTTAGCGGCTCCCTATTATTTTCTCCCAGCACCTAGGTCGAAAATATTTCCTTCTATAGTACCAACTTCATCAGTATTGCATTTGTCATTACATTTGCCATCTGGATTATTTGTATAACGATTTTCTAATTTTTTTACAGTCACTTAAAACAACGATTTAAATGTTAACCATGCGGGGCAAAATTAATAAATTAACATCCCGAACAAACAATATTGTTGTCAGTAGGAAATCATCCCGGATATTTTTTTTTCTTTTTTGCTCAAATTCAGTCCGAGCAATAATTAGGATCAAACCGTAAGTAAAGTAAAGTGAGTTCCATACCCTTGACAGGGCGTCGGGATTGTGAAGTTAAGGTTCACAATGTACTAAGCCCAACGGCACTAATGAGAGTAGGGGGGCCAGTTCCTTTTTTCTCGGCCGCCTTTACTTTCCCAGATTTCTCTGGTACCCAATTATTTCAGGCTGGGTAAGCTTGGAGTACAGAATACGCCAACTGTGAAATATCTCGATTTCCAGTAAACAAAAGTTGGTGAAATGTTAACTTTTAAATAATGTAATAAAATTAGAAAGGCACAGAAAAAAAGAAAAAAAGAAAATAGAGAAATATAAACAGCAGCGTTTCCGTATTCAATGAAAATATATGCGCATACGGTATAAATAAATTGACTCTTCCCGTGTTGGATACATCAAGTACATACACATTTTACACGATTTCTGCTCGAAAAAATATTTATAACTTTTCGGCTATAACGCAGCGACGATGGAAACAAATAATGGCGGAACAACAAAATTTCTTTTTTTGAACTAAAAGAATCGAATTAATAACAACATTTCCTTTCGCTCCGAGGTGATTTCTAATTAATTTTCAAAACCAGACACACGCAATTAGTCTGTGAGCAATTCGATCACCGCTGTTACTAACTGTCAATTTCCATAACGATTGAATCGCTTATTAGAATCACAATTTCGATCGGTGGTAGGAAAATATAAATTAATGCGGGGATATATCTCGCTTATGATAATAGCGAACGCGAAAGACTGAAAAAAAAGTTTTTTCACTCGATATCCGATATAATAACGCATGCCGATTATTGACAAACTGTTTGATTGATTGATTGAATAAAGTTTATTTACTAAATTTACAAAACAAAGAAAATAACAGTACGTTTAAACATTTTAAATTTTACGCGTATCGAGCAATTTACCCTCGCCAGCGTGCATCAAAAATACATTTATGCTTAAATTACAATATGAAAAAAGAAAAACTTTACATTTGTTATAATATTAGGAAAAAAAAACAACAAAAAACCTAGCTTCGGAAAAAATAAATAAAGTGTAAGTTGTAAAAAACAAAAAGTAGAAGTATGATGGTTATTGGAGTGTCATTGCGCGTGTGTGCTTCAACACCTTGTTTAACGCTTGCGGACGGATCGGTGCACTATAAGATTAAAATAGCATATGTTTAATGCGTTTGTGTTTGTACTTTTTATATTTTAGCTGCAAAGAGGTTCTCGTGTAGTCTCCTATTCTTTTAACAAACACGTGATCACTAGTAGAGCAATCATCAAAGAATTTCTTAGCTTGCGTACGGATTACGTTTACAATAAAGGGCAGTTTTAATACAGCGTGCATACTATTTATATACGCCGGAGCGCTTAGAATAATTCTGCAGCATTTATTTTGGAATCGCTGTACTTTTTGAAATGTAGATCTCGAGACATTAGACCACATTGGCGAGCTGTAAAGGAGCACAGGCCTAATGATAGCTTTGTATAGAAGTAATTTATTTTCTGTTGTTAATTTGCATTTTTTGTTGAAGATGTGCCTCAACATAAAATTTCTTGCATGCGCTTTATTTATAGCGTGATCAACGTGTTTGTTGAAAGTTAGTCGCCGATCTAGGATGACCCCCAGATATTTAACTTGATTTTTAAAAGGGGAAACTTGATTTCCCAGGTTTAATTCCGGGGAAAAAGCGGGCCTTCTTTTTGTAAATAGGATAGCCTGCGTTTTTGCATCATTCACTTTAACTTTCCACTTTGTAAGGTACTTTTTTATTTTTAAAAAACTTTCTGATAATCTACGTTTAATTGTGTCGACTCTAAAAGAAGCACAGTACATGGCTGTGTCATCAGCGAATAGCGCTAGCTCGGAGTGTTTAGGTTTAGGAAGATCATTTAAGAACAAAATAAATAGGAATGGACCAAGTATGCTTCCTTGCGGAACTCCCATCGTCGCTGTTTTTGGAGAAGATATGGCGTCGTTAATTTTTACTGAAAATTTCCTTTCTACCAGGTAATCATTTATAAGAGTAATGAGAAATTTAGGGAACTGATATTTAAGCAATTTGTATATTAATCCTTGATGCCAGACGGTATCAAAGGCTTTTTCGATGTCAAGTAATAACAGTCCGGTATGTTTGTTTAGGTTAAAATTGTCAGTTACAAACTCGGTTAGCCTACTTAACTGCATCGTAGTCGACAAATTCCGCAGAAACCCGAATTGGTGGGGGGTGATGATTTTTTTGTCGTTACAATGATCTATCATCTTGGAAAGAATAAGTTTCTCCGCAATTTTACTTAAACAGTTTATTAACGAGATAGATCTGTAGTTAATAGCCATTGCTTGATCCTTTCCTGATTTTGGTATAGGAATAATAATGGACTCTTTCCAGCAGGTAGGAAAGTGTCCCGAAATGATACTAGAGTTTATTATAATAGATTGATCTTAGCTTTTTCGGGTAGATTCTTAATCATGGTAATGGAGATATTGTCTGGACCGGTGGAGTGTTTGTTTTTTAATTTTTTTATGATTTTGTTAACTTCATTTGGTGAGAAGAGCTTAGGGTAGTTGGTAGTGACCGTTGGGGTGGCTAGGAACTTCTGTACAGTAGTATTTATTTTGTTTGTGTGCCATTTGGTGGAAGAGTTTTTGTTTTGATTTTGTATATCTAGAAATATATTTGAGAGTAACTCAGTTTTGCCTTTGTTTGTGTATTCGGTCTGATTAGCATGTGTTAAAGGTGGAATAGATGTGTCCGTGCTTTTTTTAAATATTTTTGCTATTTTCCAGATCGACTGGTCTTTTGCATTTAGATTTATTAGTTTGTTATTCCATGTTGTGTTTCGATATTCATTTAGTTTGTATTTAACTAGTTTAGCGAATAAGTTGTAAATGATGTGAGAGGAATGGTTACGAATCTTTTGGTGCTTTTTCCTGACATAGTTTTTAATCTTAATAAGCTTCACTAGTTTTCTTGGTAAGTGCTCTTTACTTGACTTGATTTCGATTTTTGGAATATAAAGATTTGCTGCTTCTACTATTAGGTCTGACAGCCTGTGTGCCTGGTAGTCAAGTAGGAAACCAGCCTTTATTGGACTTCTCAAAATGTTTATATTATTTGTAATATAATTACGGTATTCCGTCCAGTTCGCACTTTTATAGTTAAAAATTGTACGGTTTTCTACGAGTCTGCAAGTAGCGTTTAATTTAAAATAAATTGGATTATGATTAAAGGCAAGGTTGGCTAAAGTTACTGGTTTGGTAATATTATGAACATTCATACTTAAGATGAGATCGATAGTGCTCGGACGTAATTGAGGGTTAGTAGGGTAATGCGTCGGGAAATCAGGAGCGAGAATTTGAAAACCTACCCTTTCGGAAAGATAAACGAGTTTATTACCTTTTTTTTTTTTTTTGTAATAGCAGTTCCATATCTTACTTTTGGCGTTTAAGTCCCCAGCGAGGATCACTTTGTTATATGATTTAAATAATATGTCTATATCATAGTCAATATTCGTTTTGTTTGGAGGACAGTAAACAGAGAATAGCACCACTGAAGAATTTGCAAAATTTATTAAGATTCCAGTAGCTTCAATATTTTTTAGGGATACTGGGGCTGCGAAGGTAGAGTGGTTTATTGATGAGCGGACCAAAATGGCCACTCCTCCACCTCTGCTGTTACGATCGCATCGGTACACTCTAAAACCAGGGCATTTTAGTGCATGGTTTGAATCAATTTTTGTCTCACTTAGACAAACTATATCGATAGACCTTTCATTTACCAGTTGCCCTAGTTCAAGTATTTTGTTCCTAACCGAGTTTGCATTCCCGGCAATTATTTTAATATTATCAGTACAATTACTCGTCAGCGAAATAGTCCATTAAGGTTTCAATAATTATTGATATTTTTGAGAACATGTCTCTAGCGTCTTTTAATTTAGTGCACATTTTCTTAATTACGTTTATGATTTTTGGTATATTTAGTTCTTTAAACGACTGAAATATATCTGATAAATTATTGTCCGTATTAGGTTCGTTACGTTGTGATGCTCGATTTGCAAGACTTTCTGCATACGTTAGATGTCTATTATTTTGATTTTTTATATTATTATAGTTTTTATTATCGCTCCGGAGAAAGTTTTTTCTATTTGACTCCGAATACTTAGATTTGAATGTTTTTGAATTTAGAAACTTTAAGTAGGTCGGACAATCTTTTGAATTAGCTAGGTGTTGCCCGGAACAGTTTGCACACTTAATGTTGCTAGGATTTTGGCAAGTTTTTGTAAAATGTGCTTGACCACATTTCAAGCAATTTGGAGGTAGATAACAGTTTATGGAAAGATGTCCGAAAGCTTGGCATTTAAAACATTGAATTAGTTGGTTCTTTGATTTGTACTTTTCCCACGTTACAACGCAATAGCAGAGTTGTTTAATTTTTAGTATATTGCTAATATTTGTTGATTGTGGAAAAGTAACAAGATATAGCGGTAGGAAGACGTCGCTATTTTCTGAATCTTTTTTGTGAAATTGAGAAATTTCGTCGTAATTTGTTTCATTTTTTAGGGATTCTTTTATTTCATTTATGTCAATGTCAAGTGGCAAGCCTTTTAGCACCATTTTTATTTTTTTCATATTCTTAGGAGTATGCGTATAAAAAGGATAGTTTTTACTTTTTAGGAAGCTGAGGAGCTTGCTATAGTCTGTTTGATTTTCAGAATAGAAATGTGTATTGTTTCTATATAGTTTAACAGTAGGCGGAGTTCCAAGCAGATTTTTTAAGTAATTCATGGCTTGCATATGGTTGCTAATAATTCCTTTAACAATGATAGGAGGCATTTTATACTTGCCAGTATTTCTAGTATTTACGTTAGCACTGTATTTTGTTTGGCTTTCGTTAACCGAATTTATAATAACGTTATCGTTTACCTCGTCAATTAAATCATCGAGTTGTTGATACGAGTTTTTACAGACGACGGTAAATTCTTCTGCTTTTCGTTTCTTTGTTTTACTCTTTCCTTTGCGTCGTTGCTGCTGTTCAAGTTTATCTGATTCGTTTTTTGGCGGTTGCATTAGATGAATTATCACCAGTCAACGATGCGCTGCTACTTTGCGATAGATCGAGTTGGCTAATAACATTGTCTACCCAGCTGTGTGTATTGAAGCGGTTATTTGATTCTTGGCTGTTGCTGTCTGACAGTTTGTCATCATCCATGCGGTCCATGCCAGAAAATGAGGGAGGCGGTGTACGAATCATCGTCTCGACAGATCTGGTTTTTGGCCGTAGCACGTGATTGTAAACGATATACGAACGCTTGGGGGAGGGGCAGCAGCTTCCGTCCACCCCGGTCGAACGTTAAGATGCGACTTTGAATGTTATCACTCCGGTGATAGATGTACTGACAGTTTAAGAGGATGTACCGTTTGTGATACTACACACGGTAGAAAAAAAAAAGAAGAACACTAATTAAACGCGGAGAACACGTCAATCCGGTCGAACGTTTATTATTCGCTTATGATAATAGCGAACGCGAAAGACTGAAAAAAAAGTTTTTTCACTCGATATCCGATATAATAACGCATGCCGATTATTGACAAACTGTTAATTGCCTTTTAAAAAGTTCCGCTAACAATGCAGTACCGAAAATATTCTACGCTGTGCGTGTATAGTGTCAGAGTAAAGGTCTCGATATAGTCCGCTTATAATAATTTTATACGGACAAATATTTTTCTTTTTTTTCCCCTTTTTTTTTTTTTTATTTTTCAAACTTTTAGGGCACGTCAGCAAAGTTCACACCTAGCAGTAACAAAAAAGGAGTGGACCAGTTAAATACTATGATTCGGTGAAAAATAACCGAAATATAATGGACTGCGAGCGTACAATAAGGAAATCCAAATATGATACGGCAAATATTTCACTCCTGTTTTATTCTCACGCGTTTGAAGAATTTTTTAGAAAATATTTATCGATAGTTTGTTGAAATTTCATACAATTATCCAAACCGATCGAATATAACTTTTCTTGGTTATAACGAACCGGCAATAATTTACGAAAAGTGAAAATGGTCTTTGTATTTTTTAATTCGTTTTCCTATTATGTTTTACGTTGATTTTGTTTAACTTTCTGCAAAATTATTATTATTATTATTATTATTATTAGCCATAAGTATATTTCTATATAATATAATCTTAAATTATAAGTAATACTATTAGCCCTTATATCGGGCAAAGGCCTCCCTCAAACGTGCCCATTCACGCCGGTCCCAGGCTACTCTTTGATAATGTTTATGTCCTAACATTTTAGAAATATTATCGTCCCACCTTAATTTTTGTCTTCCTCTTTTTCGTTTGTTATAAAGACTCCAGTCCGTTACAATCTTTGTCCATTTATCGCTTCCAATCCTAGCTATATGTCCCGTCCAGTCCCATTTTTGTCTCTTTATTATTCTATTAAAAATACTAGTATTGTTAAGTTTATTCCTGATGTCTTTATGTTTAATTTTATCCTTTAGTCTAACGCCTAACATCGACCTCTCTACTGCCTTCTGCAGTCTTTCTATTTTATTTTCTAAATTTGTAGATAAGGTCCAAGTCTGACAACCATAAGTAAGGGTGGCTACTACACAGCTGTTTAGTATTGCACATTTTAGACTATTACTATATGGGCCTTTAAAGATATGTTTTAAGGACCAATATTTCCGCCAGGTAAGTACAATTCTACGTTCCACCTCCTTTATTGTTCTATTATCCGCCGAAATTAATTGACCTAGATAAATAATATTGTCAAGTCTTTCAATCCTCTTGTTATCCAATCTTATTTCTTTATTCAAACTCCCATTTGACACCCATTTTGTTTTTTCTAAATTTATACTTAAACCTGCCTCTTTTCCTGCTTCGTTGAGTTCGTTTAGCATACTCTGTAAATCATCTATTTTATCCGATATTAATATTATGTCGTCAGCAAATCTGAGGTTATTTAGATATTTTCCGTTTATTTTTATACCCCTATTTGACCAATCTAATTTCTTAAACGTTTCCTCTAGTGCTGAACAGAATAGTAATGGGGAGAGCGGGTCCCCTTGTTTAATACCTCTCCCTATTTCGAAAAATTTACCTATTTTATCCGTTATTATTCTAGCTTTCATGCCTTTATACGTATCATCGATTATTGCTCTAAAATTCTCGGGGACTCCTTGTTTCTTTAATGCTGATAATAGGAATCTATGGTTTAGTGGATCAAAAGCTTTAGTATAGTCGATAAATAATAAATTTAACTCTATCTGGAATTCTTTACATTTCTCGATTAATTGGTTTACAACATGTAAGTGATCAATTGTTGAATAACCATTTCTGAAACCCGCTTGTTCTGGAGGTTGTTCGAATTCTAATATATTTTTTATTCTATTTGTTAGGACTTTTGAAAAGATTTTAGAGATGGTAGAACCTAGACAGATTGGTCTATAATTTTCCATTTTTTCTTTGTTTCCTTTTTTATAAATTAAAATAATATTTGATTCTTTCCAACTTTTAGGAATTTTCCTATTACTTAGAATCAGGTTAAACAGAATTGTTAATAGCTCTATCATTTCTCCTCCTGCGTATTTTATTTGCTCGTTTGTAATTTCATCTGCACCTGTTGCTTTATCGCTTTTTAAGGTACCCACTACCTTTTCTATTTCCTCTCTTAAGAATTTTGGTTCGTCTTCTTGTATTTCATTTATTAAGTCAGTTTCTTCCATATCGTCTATTTTTTTGTAGAGATTACCGAAATAATTTGTAGCGGTGGTGTTTATATCTAGTCTGTTATATATTTTAAGGTTATTTCTATTCGCTAAACATACATGCCAATTTAATCCTTGTCCTAAATTTTTCCTTATGATTTTTGTACTCTTTGTTGATTCTAAAATCTTTTTTATCATCTACACTTCTTTCTCTTTATTGAAGGTTCTTAATTTATATTTTATTAATTTACACATCAAATTTAGCTCTATTCTTTCCTTTGGGGACTTATTCCTTTTATTTATCAATCTCTGTCTCTCTTCTATCTTAGCCGAAATGTCTTGTGGGAGCCCTCCATTTTTTCCAAATACTTTTTTATGCATTAATTCCTTCTTTGAGTTTATAATTAATTCCTTAATTAACCCATCCAGTTTTTCCATATTGAATTGATATTCTTCTATTCGTTTAGTCTCCAGAACCTTTTTAAATACTCTGTTATATTCAGCTTCATTTTCCTTCGATATATACATCTTTTTTAACTTTTGCACAGGTAACCTTCTCCTTTCTTTGAACACTAATTCGCAACTCACTGGCCTGTGGTCCGAATAGTATTGAAAATTATTTATTACTTCAAAGTTTTTTATATTTACTCGGCTATTAGTCAGCATGTAGTCTATTTGAGTATTATATTTCCCGTTTGGAGAGGTCCAGGTCCATAGTCGTCCTTTGCGTTTCTTAAAATAACTATTTATAATACTAAAATTATTTTCCAGACAGAATTTCACTAATTTCTCACCTCTCGCGTTTCTCCTTCCAAAATTATATGGGCCTAAAATTTTTTCCTCTTCCGACCTTCTCATACCTATTTGACTATTGAAGTCTCCCATTATAATAATCTGATTATTCATGTTAATTCTTAGACCTAATATAATTTTATTTAATTTATTATAAAATTCCTCGATTTCTATCTCATCAGAGTTCGATGTTGGGGCGTAGACTTGGATTATCGTTAATGAGCTAAATTTGTCTACTCTAAATTTTACTAATGCTATTCTATCACTATAACCTCTATATTCTATCAAGTTCTTTTTGCATTTTTTACTTATGAGGAAGCCCTTTATTATTACCTGTCCAGCATAGAACTTTTGCCGATTTTAATTCTAAAATTTTTTCTCCCTGTCTTTTAGTTTCTGAGAGCCCTAATACGTCTAAATGCTTTTTATCAAATGCTTCCTCTATTTCCATAACATTTTCTTTACTTTTAAGGGTTCTTGCATTAAAACTTGCTAACTTTATTTCGTTATTATAACTATAATTACGAGTATTTCTAATTTTATTTTTAAATATATTTTTAAAATCGGTTTTAAAATTCTTTTTAATATTATTTTTATTTTTACCTTTGATTTTAACTCTATCCTGTGAAGTGCTGTTTGAGGGGTGTAGTCCAGTTTGCCCTCGCTGACCAGGCGTGACTGGGCAAAATCTGCAAAATTAATATTCGTTTTATTTTTATTTTTTTTCTTTATTTATTTAATCTGTAAAAACTTGTTCAATGTTTACACGCTAATTTTACAGCGACAGAAGATCTCTTTAATTATTGTAAATTTTCTCAAAAATTACAAAATTACAATTCGATGGAAGAAGCAAAAATTCTTGCATCTTTTTCATTGTGCTCCGAAAATGTATTTACTACGTTCACGCTTATCATTTCTAGACGTTACAATTGCAGAGTATACGACTACATTTGTCGGATATTATAATGTCATTATATATTTTCGGCGAAAAAATTAAGAAAAATTTCTACCCGAGCAATTGCATGTTTTTTGTTTTCTTCCACTGTTCCGTTTAAGGAAAGCGTGACACGAAGCAGCGTGGTTTCGGAGATAAGTTTAGGAGCTAGTATTTCTTTTCCTTTTTTTTTTTTTTTTTTAAATTTACGGTTTTTCCAGCTGGTAACTTTTCTGTTTTGGTTTTAATCGGCTTTCCAGCCCCCCACCACCCGAAGAAAACCGATACAAAAAGCAAAAAGCAAAAAGCAAAAAAAAGCAAAAAGCAAAACAATCAACGGTCCTCCTATTTATCTTTTTCGCTGCGACGTAATTTGCTTTTAAAAAAGTTTTCACACTGAAGTTTAACCGGAGCAATTTGATCGCCGAGTGTAGAAAAATTGCTTGCCGCCGGCGATATGCGCAATCGGCGGAAGTTTCTTTTCGATTCCTCTAATTTTTCCATCTTTGGGACATAAAATTTCGTTTATCTCCAACATTAAAAATGAAACAGAAAAAATAAAAAAAAAAACAAAAATAAAAACTTTTTCCAATTTTTCCTCATTATATAACAATTTCGACGGTCACACTTGGCTTATAACCTTCTTTATCATTCGAAAGATCTTCTGACCTGCCTTTCGGTTGGAGCGGCCATAATCTCCTTTTTTTTTAAGGTTAGATTTATTTGACGTTTCACGGATATCGCCCACAACGTACACCGCTGAAATCACGCTGTTTCGCTTAGATTAATAATGTTACGTCGTTGGTTTTTTTGAACAATTTTATTTTCAAATGAAACCTTTTTTTTTTTTTACAAAAAATAAATACCGACTTGGAGGTTTATTATAAAAATTTAATAAAAATGCACTAAAAAGTAATAATTACTCCCGATAAGAAAATTTATATATATATATGTATATATCAGAATGATATAACACTTAAGATGATATTATCGTAATAAACTTTTGGAGTCGGCATCAAATTCATATTACAATATCTAGGAATGTCTTCCTACTCCATACAATGATTCTTATGTTCTCTCATTTCCTTCCTTGTCAGTTGTTCCTATTCTAGCTTCTTTCATTCATTCAATCTCGCACCAGATTGAAATCTAATATGTTATTCTCCTTTTAAACAATTACTTAGATTCCTTGGCTGATTGGGCTGTTGCTCTTCGTTGGCGTACCCATTAAAAAAAAAAAAAAAAAACATTTAATACAGTTTTTAATTATTATTTTAATATGAATTTGATGCCGACTCTGATTAAGGTATTAATGTTGTATCAGAATTACGATATCACCATACTTAAGTGTGTTATCTCACTCTGATATACATGTGTATATTTTCTTATCGGGAGTAATTATTACCTTTTGGTGCATTTCTATTCAATTACTTTTTACTTTCCAGCACGTTTTTATTAAATTTTTATAATAAACTTTGAAGATGGTATTTATTTTTTGTATAAAAAAAAAAACAGTTTATTTTACAATTTTTAGCGTCATACTTGAAAATTTTCTTCTTGTTAAAAATCAATTTTTTTTCACATTATTCTCCATACTTCAAAAAAAAAATCGATTTCTTTATTTTGTACTGCATTTCCACGATGAAAACCTCAAAAGCTACATTTCCATGGTAATTTGGCAACAAATTGAAAGTACATTTTAAGTTAATTGCTTCCGCGGTTTCAGCAGAACGGTAATGGTAAGATTTTTCAATGATTATTATCAACTATTGTCTTATCATTCGTTTATCTATAACGCTTTGTTGTTTCGTTAATTTGACCAAGTACCTTAGCAGATAAAACCAAAGGTAGTGCACGTATCGCGGCTCGATCTTATCTCGATCGACGCATACCGTGTCATGTCTTCAAAAATTAAAGAAAAAAAAAAACGAAGCTAAATCTAACCCGACACAGTGAAACCAATCATGAATGAAAAGCATCCAAAAAAATACTTCAACTTTCCAAAGAATCAATCTCCCAAAAACTACCGGTCAGATCTTGATTAAATTTAAATGAGACCACATGGGAAGCCCCAGCTTTCAAATAAAAGGAGAATCATCAAAAAATCGGTTCATCTAGAAATAAAAAAAATATTAATTAATTTCATCTTTTTCGGAAATTGTACTTTGAATAAATACTTTTCAATTATTTTATCATTTTTTTTTCCCATCGATTAATTTATTTTCTTCGTCAAATGAATAAAAAAGCATATGGCAAGTATTCGTAACTTTATGCGTCTACGGAGATGATGTTATAAGGAATTTTCTTGATGAAAAATTAAAATTCGTTACGCCGAATTTAATCAGAAAAAGTCTTAAAAAGTGAAATTAAACTTAATAATGTCGAAAATAGCGTTGGACAAGAAATAGATTGAACGAAGAATGTGTGGAAAATAAGATAAATATATAAGGCGAAATCGACGGAAATTATACAAAAGCCTGTCCGTCTCGATGCAAGTATTCCGTTGAAAAGGACGACGTTCAAGCGAACAGCGAAGACAAAATTATTATTAAAGCCTCGGGATTCATAATGAAAATATATAGTAACGAGGCGGAGAAAGGTCAGCCGTTTACAGAAGACGCCATACATAACTGACTGACCAGATTTCACGGAGTAAAAAGAATTTTACCCAGCTTTGTTTAAACTTGGCCAAAATTTCATTTCAACGCCGAGATATTAATTTTCCAGCTTCTTCTCGCCTGCCGACCAGACGCAACGGAACCGGACAATAAACAAAAAAGTATTAAAACTTTTGCAGCATGCCTAATAGCTACGGAAGCATTTTTAAGCTCTGAAAAAGTTCCACTCTTTTCATCGTCGCTTAAGACCAAAAGTATACATTAAAATTCGCTGAAATAACTGATCAATATCCTTAAAATCGGAGATTCCGAAACTTCAACCAATTTTCTAGTCATTCCTTTATCAGTTAAAAAATTCCTTTAATTCTCCTGGCTGTCCAAACGATGACCAAGACCTTTCACTCCTCTTAATGATTTTCGAATTTCGACTGTTCGTTTGGTCTTCAAAATCTCCTCGTCCAGAGATATCACTTTCTCTTATTTTCATATACGGGTGCTGTTTAAGTGATTCTTACATAAATCACTACTGCCGTGCCAACACCGCCACATCAATTCCGGTTTATTGTTGTTTTTTTGTTTCCGGTATTTTTACTTTAATCTCCCGTAGGGACGTTAATTTAATAGAGGGATTTTCAAAAACAATTTGCCCGAGGATAAACGCCGATGATTTTTAATCGTTTTTGGTTTTTTGTTTTTCACGAGTGAGGAAAATTTATTTACGGTCTAACCGATGCAGACGAAAGAGATTTAAAGTAGTGTTTTTTTTTTCATTTTCTTTTTTCCGTTTTGAAGGGATTTGCTAACGGAAAGCATTAGGCGGTGCAGGGGTCACAATTTTAGTGCTCACAGTAGCTCAGCCCTTTGACCTTGACCACCGCAGCCTTACGTATATAGTGTATTCGTGTTTAACTACTACTACAGTTAAATTTCGAAACGCAAAAATAACTTGTAATAAAAAAAATTCAAAAACGTCGTATAGCAACTGAAAAAAAGTTCCGAACGCAATTTTTTACTATACTAAAAGTCGGTTTCCCGAAAAGTAATAACAGAAAATGAAATAAGACAACAAACGACACAGAACATATTCGACACGTGATATATTCGAATTCGATAACACAACCGTACTTTTCAATGCAGTAACATCCAGTCGTAGCGGTTCAGTTGTCTCCAGTGACGTCAGAACAACGTTTGCGCGTGACACCCCCGGTATTTATTTTAGAGTTAGCGTGGCTTTTTCCCGTGTGTATCTCGTCGCGATAGCCTAGTTGCTAGAGCGCTTGACTTCCATTACGGAGGTCACGGGTTCGATCCCTCACATGGGGAAGGCAATGGCCAACATGCATACCATCATATGCGCGCTAGTTTAGTACACACAGCAGACATAAATAGGACTGCACCTGTATATGTCGATATAAATCAAACGATTTTACCAATCAGTTCCGAATGAGAAGTCTTGCGTGTGTACACATTCGTACTGCATATATACGATCGCTATGGGACACTAATCTGTAGAGCTGGAATGTACGAATAGGTAGTGACGATGCTCGAAATCGAGCGATACGATTCAGATATATTTCCTGGGCGGATTCGGTCGGCTTAAGTTTTGAATGTGTTCCGTCTTAATAATTGTTTCAACGGATTCCGAGTCGCTTTCATATGTTCTTTTAACTTTTAAGATTATTCCATTAACGTTTTTTTTTTCTTCATTATTCAGATCCCTGGAGCCCTAATCGGAAGCGGGAGTGTAAAGAGCAATCGAACAATAAGGCACACTGTCCAAATTATTACACGTAAACTCCTTTTTTAGTGCCAATCAGCGACTTGTGTCCGCCGTTAACCCGACTTATCGCTTCTTTATGGGTCTAAATCACTCGTGAGCGTGAGTACGCGAGCCCGAGTAATGTAGCCAAGCAAACGAGAATGTTTTCCCGTTCGTCCGGGAACTAGTCCGATCCAATCGCGAACAGATCCGCTTGCTTCGGGTTAAAAAGTTACGACATATATATTTTTCAGGATATTTAAGCCGACATTAAAAAATCTGGTATTCTTCGCAAAAAAAATCATTTTAGGCAATTTCTGATTATTTTGTATTTAAATGTGCTTATTCGATGAGCAAATTTACAGGTGACCTATTTGGCTCCGCAATGAAACCTTTTGGAAAAAAGAAGAAATACAATTATAATCAACAGAACTGTTTCTAGAATTTGTACTTTAAATAAATAATATAAACTCCGAATAATTGCGTAAATGATAATTATCGCGTCCTAGTAGCAGATGAAAACGGTCGCATCTTGATAAGAAATATAAGGGAGAAATGGAAAATATGCTCTAAAAAAATATATAGAAATAGTTTTAACGAAAAAAACTTTCAACTATAACTAGAAGATCGGTGGCAAAAAAAAAAAAAAAAATGCAAAAAATCCATTTGACAGACTAGCATTTGCAGCGAAATGGATCCCCATTTGTGATTCGAGCCATTGCGCCAATTCGAGTCGTAGTCAGTCGCTCACCAGCCTTGTGTCTTCTGGAGCACAATCCGTATAATTGAAGATACTGGATGATAACGCCTATCACTTTGTCTTTTTTTTATACTGACTATATGTCGCAGCAGCCAATGTAAAATTTCAGTTGTTTCCGTTCATGGATGAGTATTCTATATAACCGTGTATAATTTTGCAGCAAAATAAA
Source organism: Icerya purchasi (assembly GCA_039619475.1). Taxonomy (NCBI): domain Eukaryota; kingdom Metazoa; phylum Arthropoda; class Insecta; order Hemiptera; family Monophlebidae; genus Icerya; species Icerya purchasi. The sequence continues at coordinate 288,376,958 of CM077115.1, read as the reverse complement.
ACTGTCCACGAGATCGGGTCGCTCTTCCACTCGAGGTACCATGTGGCCGGTAATTCTCGGGGAGACGTCGAATTTTCGACTAAACGAACAGAAGGGATATTTGCAACGATACCAGCAACAAATGCGGCACAAAAGGTCAGTTCAGTGAATTATTTTGGTGCCACAGTTGCGGCAACATACGGTGCAAATAGTCCGGCGACACCCGATGCAATCGCTACCTGGAGGCTGCCGATGTCTATGCTGGAGATAAATTTTTTCCAGGAATTTTCGCATGTGCGTATATAAAACGAGAAACGGAGTCCTCCTCGAAAGAGCAAACTGAAAGGAAGATGTTGCAAGGTGAAGCGACCGAACGGATTTTATTACGACTTCTCCTTAGTTTGTTCGTCTAATAAAATTTCCTCCCCTTTGTAAAGCAGCAGCTGGTTCGAGACTTTTTCGCAGTTCCATCTCCCTTCTAATAATTCCAAAGCCGCGGCCGTCGCTCTAATGGAAACTCTGTTTTTGTATTAAGAATCTCAGGCCCGAACGGCAGGAAATATCATTTTTAAACTTACCACCGCAGCGCAAAATTACGCGAATTCTGATATTAAATTTACGAATTAGTGGGCGCGTTTCCGGCCGAAAAATAAGTGGCGAGTGTTCAGCGTTTTGGAGAACTGTATCTTTTTCTGCGGATAATAATAATAATAGTGATAATAATAATAATATTGATAATAATAATAATATTGATAATAATAATAATAATAGTGATAATAATAATAATAATAATAGTGATAATAATAAATAAATAAAATGAGAAAGGACGCGTGGCTGCTGCGAATTTACTGCCGAGGTACTACTTTTAAATTTACACAGACCAGGGGGGATTTAAATTGTTGGCAAGGCAACTCCGGCGAAGGGGAAATGTTATTTTGCTCGCCGGGAACATTTATAGTCCCTTTAATGGAAATTAGACCGTCGAAGATGTAGTCCTCGGTGGGGTCATCCCTCTCGTGTTTTTCTATGTTAAATCGATTAAGACGCGATGAATTGAATTTATATCGCTGTATCGGCAACTTGTTGAGCACAGCGATCGCCCCTGATTCGTTAAAATAATAAACAGGCCTGAACTTTAATAACTCGAAAAGTAATCACTTCGTTTCAATTGAAAATTATTAAGCAGTGTAATTATGTCGCATTTTGAATTTATTCTATTTGTAAATTACATGAAGCGGTACTACACTTTTGTAAAATGTTTAGTTTTGCAATTTTAAAAGTTTATTCAGCGCTTTCGAACAGGTTTTCTCGTTTTACAAAATAATGGAGAATTTACGCGTTAGTACATTATTATGAATTTTTTAAATTTTTACGGGCAACTTATCTTACGAGACGTGAATTTATTTAATTTATTCTTAATCATTTCTGAGAGTTTTCAAAAGTCTTAAATTCATTCCAAGTAAGGAAATTCTCCGTATGTTCACTTAAGAAAATTACACTACACTCTTTACATTTTTATAATACAAAGTCAAAACGAGGAACATATTCTATTTCGAAACCGTAATCTAGATTATAAAAGCTGCACATTTTCACGCAAAAATATTTTTATGTGTTTCTTTTTTTTCTATATTAAAAACATTATCTCGTAAAATTTACGTAGTTTTCATTTTAACTACGTTTTTTTCTTTTTTTCCCCAAAAAAAGGAAGTTTTTATTTTCTTCATTAGACACCACACAGTTAATTTTTACCAAATAACTATCTGCAAGACTAACAAAAACTCGTAAAAATAACTAATCTCTTTAATATATTTTGACATTATTAATATTTAGCCTAGCAATTCTAGCCGTTATTCTCCTGCTTCTTTCCTTTATACTCTCTATCTCCGATCGCCTCAGAATCTGAGTAGGTGATCTCTAGAGTCCATGTAGTTGGGTCAATGTTGACACCGAGACCATTAAAAAAAATAAATAGAATGGTGCTTGGCCGCCAAACCAGAGGTGTCACAGGTTTTCGGGTCGTTCCGGATCCAAGCCGATCCTAAGTTTATCCAGTCTGAAATAATTGGGTACCAGAGAAATCGGTGAATATAAAGGCGGCCGACAGAAAGGAGCTGGCCCCACTATTCCCATCAGATACATTAGGCTTAGTACAACTATGAAAAGCTTAACTTCATAATATACGATACCTTATCAAGGATTTTCACTTTACTTACTTTATATGAAGAATTTGTCGCCGGAAGTAAGAATGAAGTCATCATTTTTCATAGGTGAAGTTGGCCTTAGCGATTAGTCTTCCTACATGGATGTGTTACAATATCAAACTCGCTTGGATGTAGTTTCTGACTTTAATGTGAGCTAGTGACTGAAGCTTTAGCGCCACACCGATGCGTAAATGAACGCGCAGAGTTGGTTACTTTCGACATTGTTGCTGGACGATTATGTGATCGTTTCAGCTCCAGCGATAGTGTTGTATTTTCGGTAAAAGTAAATATTGTATAGAATGTTATTCTTGCAAAGCCCGCGTGACGAGGTAACGCGATTTCAGGCTCTTTACGTGGGCATTTCAGGCACCTTTAGAAATAAATGAACTCGGAATCGGAATAATAGAAAACTATCGAAAATGAAATAAAATAAAGCAATAATTTCGGATATGTTAATTTTCGGCTAAATGATAAAGGAGGGACGCCGGTTAGAGCGCACGAATATACTCGACGAAGAAGATGTGCTGCACTCGATGAGACCATTCGTAGAACTCCCCATGAGGGGTGAATAGCTTTTACAACTATTTCATACCAGCTGCTGTAGAATTTGACGGAAGAAAATGATTTGTCTAAATATACGTAATTCAGAATAATTTATATAAAAAAACTTCAGAGATATTCAATGATAGACGAGAACGCCGAACGTTTATTTATCTAGTGAGTTTAATATTGGCGCTTTTCGACTCATATTTATAAAGAATTTGGAATTATTTATTATCAAATCTGATTCTTTTACTATTTTTCTTATTTTTTTCTCTGATATTTGTTTGTAGGATCAATTTTTATCATTTTTATGTTGTTTTCTTTTATGGACTTTTCAGTTAATAAGTTCTATTTTATTCATTATAACTACACCGTTTTCTTTATCAGTGATGATCGGTTATACCTGAAAACGTTTCCAAGTGAGCCCGAAAGTCTACTCCTATCCCAGCTCTGCACGCGGAGTCTCACATTCCTCCTCTTTTTCTTCGACGTTCCTTCTTGGGTTATCGTTTCCTCATCGAACAGTTGCCGATTTCCTCTTCTCCTCTTATTTCTTCTTATTTCTCCATCTTACACGTAGCTGGCGTTTTTCTGTCAACAAATCTCCCATTCTATCACTTATCGCTGCCCGTCTTGTTCAGTTTTCTCCGTATATCTACATGCATGATAAACTCCTATATTTCTCCTTCAATTTTTCCTCTTTTTTCTTCCTATTAATTGCTCTTATTCCCCGATTCCTCCTAAACCTGTCATTCATAATGTTGTTAGATCAGAATTTTTACAAAATCTAATCTCTTCTTTCCCTAATCATTTTCGGATTTTCACCGATGGCTCCAAGGGACTCAGTGGTGTTGGTGCAGCTTTTTTCTGTCCTTCCCTTAATTATGCCGAGTCCTTTAAACTTCCCTCCTTTTGCTCTATCTTCTATGCGGAATCCTCCGCTATTCTACATGAACTTCTTTTTAACAGGTCCTTTCCTGTCTCTTGCAATATTTTTATCCTGGCAGATGCTCAAAGCATGCTGCAGACTATTCTCACTCAGCCGATTACGTTATTCTTTTTATTCGCTTCTTGATTCATGATCTTTTTCTTTCACACTCAATCCAAACGGACTTCTATTGGATACCGGGTCATGCCGGAATTGAGGGTAATGTGTTAGTTGATTCATTCGCTCGGTTATCTTCCCCTCTTCCGGTAGGTTTCTTCCCGTTTTCTCTTCTTCCAATATTACCCTTCTGTCTTCTGCTGCTCTTTCCAATCTATGGTTTGACTCTTACGTCTCAGCTTTCCCTAACCGAGATTCCTTTTTCTTATCTATTCAACCTTCCCTTCCTCGTTTCCCTGGTTTCTTGACTTTCCTTCCATGCGTCGCTCCAACATCTCTGCGATTCGCCGCCTGCACTTTGGGCACGTTTGCTTCCTTCCTCGCTTTTCCGTTTCTCTCTTGTGCCTTTGCACCCCTGCAACATTTAATTTGGGTGTGATCCCGATCACGTAATGTTCGAGTGTGCATCTCTTGTAACTGATCAAGCTGCTTTCTACTCCTCCCTTTTGCAAATTTGTATTCCCACTCCATACAGTGCTTCGTTCATTCTCTCCCTTCCTTCTCCTTCTGTTGTTCAGGCTCTTGATTCGTTTTTGTCGGCTATCTCCGATCGTGTAAAAATCTAAGTTTCTCGCGTCTTTTTCCTCTGTTCTTTGGCTAATGTCCTTGTAGACAAACCCCAAAAAAAAAACAAAAAAACAGCAATCATTCTATACTTAAATTTGTTTGTTGTATCTGTATTTGTTATTACTATATTGTTTAATGAATATCAAGCGTGTGATATTTAAACAGAGAATTATGCTAAAAAATTGAGTGAAAGCGGTGAACTATTAACGTGAAATAGGAGTAAAAGTGACACACAGGTTTTTTCTTAACTTTTGAGGAAGTTTTGTCGATTATCGATTAAAGGATTAATGGTTAAGTGAATTATAAGGATACATCGAGAACGCTTATGAGTATAGTCCAGCATTGTTAGTGATTGATTTAAGTCGCGTACGTAACCAATAGCGTAACGCTTAAAGTCTGCACGCAAGTACTGGAACGATATTTGAAGGACTTCTCTCTTCTAGGAGCGGAACGGAAAAGTGACTACTCATATTGCTGCTAACTTCGGCATCCCCAAGTTTTATAAGCACGTTATATTGCCAAAGGTGGTAGCTCAGTTTTTTTTTTCAAGTTAAAAAAGAAAAAAAAAAAAAGGAAATCCAATTTTCTCATTAGTTAACACATGTGCGGGCCTTTATAATCTAGCAAACAGCAACTTATTTTGATTATTCAGATTCAAAAAGAAAAAAAAAACAAACAAAAAGCAATCACGTAACTTTGAAAATTATATGAAAAATAATCAAAGTGGTGGGAGTTTAAAGGTATTTTGATTTTCTGATTAAAATCGCTTTTCAAGAATTTTAAATAAGGCGGACCGAATTTTTTCCGTTAAAAAGTATGAATAGGGAAGTTTTGACATAATTATTATCTGGATCGAAGTCGGCAAGTTTCTAATATCTCGTTAAAGAGTTGACTTATTCTACATTACGAATGAGGATATCTTCGATCAAGATTAAAGCGTGAAGGGGTTACTTTCTATTTCGACAATTTTGATGTTAATGAAGATAGACAGAATTAATTTAGGGAGGGGCTGCACGTTCGTCACTACTATCATTAGGAGTAGACGACATAAGGATTACTTACGAAGTTGTTAGAGTTTTAGTATTTAAATTGTCATCGGGTGATATGGTAGTTGCATGAAAATAAACATCATTGACCACGCTGTATGAAGAAACAAATAGAAATGAACAACTAAATACACATCTGGTTGTAAAAGCTCAGAACCGCCACAGCTCAATTACACACATATAGAGCAGCACGCTGTGATCCGTTATATTTTTTTTTTTGTTTTTTTTTTTGGTTACAAAAAATCGTTAGACCTCGTGAAATATCACGGAGAATGCAGACACAGTATAGCAGTTCATGCATGAATTCCTCAAGTTTCTATTCATGGACAGATCAGTTCAAAAATTGTCATCATGGTAGAGAGACAGAAGTTGGCGTAGCGTTCAGCCTGTTGAAACGTTGAACGGCTGATTTGGGAAAGCAAATAAACTTCAATCGAAGAAATATCATCTGAATTGGGCGCCAGTATGTCGCTACAATGCATAGAAAATTATTTAAGAGCGCCCAAATTTTCGTAAAATTGGCGCCAGATGGGTTGGTTCCCAACACGTTGTCGCCCGTTCACAAAGAAACTCTTTTAAAGTTCAAAGCTCAAAAAAAGGTTCGATGAAGTAGATCTTACCTAGAGATAATTGTAACCAGTGATGGAGATGTGGGTGCATTATTATGAACCAGAACGAAAAAGACAAAGCACGTTTTAGAAACACCCCAAATCACCTGCTTCATAAACAAAGTCGCTTCCATCTGCAAACAAAATGCTTATGACTATGTCGGTCCGATTTTTCGTCATTACCTGGAAGAATGTCGAATCATATGCCGCAGTCCTCCGAACAAGGAACTAAGGCCAGCCATCAGTCGGAAATGTCGAGCATCGATCACAAGAGAAGACACAATGGCCCCTTACTCATAGCGCTCGTATAACGTAAAATTTTTTGCAAAAGGTGGATTAAAAACTTTTCCCACACTCGCCGTACAGTTCCTATTTAGCCTCTTGCAAATATCACCTATTCGAACATTTCTTTATGAGAAAAGAATTTCACAGACAACGAAGATGTGTTAAAACGAATGTGGAAAGCTAGCTCGGTAGTCAACCTAACGAATTCCGTATGAAAATATCTAGGTGCGAAACATTTATTAGTATAAAGGGGGATTACGTCGATATGAATTTTTACGGTAATTTTTAATTGAAGTTCCACAGCATCAAATTTATGTTGTAATAACCAAACTTTTTTGTGATGCTATTTCGGCGAGGAAAATGTTTGGCACACATCAGTGAAAACCTTTATTCGGCACCAGTTATACCAGCAATATTGAAATCTTTATGACGCGTTCCTCTTCATACCTTTCACGTATGCATAATAATACGCTAATGAATGTCTATATAACATTTCAAACGTTGCACTTGTTTTTCTACATCCGCTCTCTCAACAAGAGATTTTTAGTTTTAAAAAAAACAGGAGCAGTTGGCGTGTTAAATGTGTCACTTAGCCTGGTTCCAAAATACTTAATACTATCCAGCATGTTAAAGGGGCATTTTTATTTTCAATCGAAAGATAATTGTGGATAAGTTTTTGCAAAATTCGCGTTAAAAAAAACACCTGCGTATCACCACCTGTTTCTTATTGGGAGTGATTCTACGTAGGTTTGATCTTGTTACAATTTACAGCAGGTATGCGAAGATTCTACAACTTTATTCGTAAGTTTTCCTAAAAAAGGGCTGACGTTGCAATTTCTATTGTGTTCCACCGTTAACCAGTTTGCCCCAATTATGACGCGGATTCCGTGTATCAGACGCGTATTGATACATACGAAGTAGAAGGGAGAGAGTATGTTTAAGGATAGATAACAGATTGACTGCACTAGCAAGAACAGCTAAAACTATTACGTTTTAGCCGATGACGAGATGGCGGCCCCGCAGATTGTCTACTTCTTTTGACAGATAAATGGTCTCTCTCAGGAGGTGAAATATTTCTATCCTAATAATAAGCGACTGAGCGATAATGTTGAGCTTCGAGTTATCCGCTTTAAAAATTACACTTCTTAAGGAGTGACAGGCAGAGGCTTGCTTCTATTTCGAGGGAGCTTGAAGGTAGTTTATAAGAGCTTTTTTTCCCTCCCTACTGCATTTTAATTAATTAGCGCAAAAATCGTCTTCCGTTATCCATTAATGTTTAGCGGCTGCGCTAATTCAGTTTGTCTATTCTAGACGACAGAAGATAATTGAAGAGGCACATTTCACTTCAATTACTGATAACGCCTGGCCATTGTTTTTTTTTCCTTTTTTTTAATCGTTCAGACAGTAATTGTTTTATCAACTTTTATCTCACTCGCTATTTATAAGCTTATGCTAGTTTTACGTGTAGACGGTAATTGAAAAAAAAAAAAAAAAAAAACGTAAATATAGCGTAGAAATATTTAATTTATGCGCGTCTACTAAAGAACTGATTCTAAATTATTTTAAGTACCATTTTGTTGAAAAATGAAACTTTAAACGTTCGTATTTTTTTTTTTTTTTGTTTTTCATATTAAACATTTATCCATTTTCGATAAAAACTACATCTAAATTATTCGCAGTTAATGTTCTTACCGTATTATTCAAGATCGTAGTTTGTACCGAAAATAAATAGATGAAGGTTACCAATACACTTTTGTTTGTTCTTCGCAACTTATTTGAAATTCATTCGAATGAAGTACATGTAACGGATATTTTCGAAATAATCAGGCCGTATATAAAATCTAGAAAATTAATAATTCCGTTTTACAGAATAATAATAAAAACTAATGCGATGGTCTGCTTGCGGGCTTGATTCTTTATAAACTAGCTTTTGAATAAAACAATGGTTCTCTAAAAGTATTTTCTATATAGAAAAGAAAAAAAACAGCAGCGGTGCTAAAATTTCAATTTTCAGCCATTTAGATCAGATAATATTGTACTAAAAAAAGAAAACATATCGAATCTGAATTGAAGAAAAATTTATTTGAAAAACTACAGAAAGCTAAATTTATCATATGCACGTTATCGATGCCTAAGAATGAGGCTACGTTTAATAGAAGCCATTTTGTAAACGTTATTACGCGGTGCCTATCAAAAATATTCATACATGGGAGAATATATTGACGAATTTTCATAATATCAAAAAAAAAAAAATCTCGCGAATTAAGGGTGTGATACGAATTAATTTGTGCTCATTTATATTTCCTATTAAGGTACTACTAAAAATAATTCTGGCCGTAATAGTTTCACTAAAAGTAATGTTTCAGAATATCGACGAAACGATAAAATTAGTATCAACTATAGAGACGATCACGAGAAGTTATCGAGCAAAAATAAAAAAAAAAATATATATATATATACGTATCGCAGTATATTAACTTCAGTTGGCGCTAAGATCGCTTTAATACGGGTACGGCATCCGTCTGCAACGATTTAACAAATCTCGATGCAGGTCACAGATTTCAGTATTTGTAGAACTATTTTTTCATTCTAAATTAATTTCGTTTAAAATTAAATTGATTATGTCGATACATTTTATATTTAATTAGATGTTCGCCGCGGTTTTGCCGACACACGAATATATTTCTTTAAATCTGTAATTTTTTCCCCGTTTTAAGTGAACTCTATATATTTTTTTTAAAGCTTTTTATTTTTTCTGTTTTTCTTCTTTCTAGACAGATTGTACTAGTGTAATTATTAACGCAGACTTTAAGTGCAGTCTAAAACATAGAACCGCAAAAGAGCTGTAGAGGGTTTTAAAAGTAAATAACAACATTTTTTCCAGCCATAACTATCGAAATTTCTTTCTAATCGAACAAAAAGAATGAAATTTATTTTTTCGAATACCCCAAATTATCTAGCTAGAAAAAAGAAAAAAAATCCAAAGAAACATATGGAACAGAATTTAAATATATATATATATATATTACGTTCTAATAATGTTTTTTTTTTGCGTTTTTTTTTTTTTAGATGAAGGTAATTAGGTCTTATAATAAAACAAACTTTAATAACAAACAATAAGGGTAAAATAATTCATAACAATAAATTATTTTACTCTTATTGTTTGTTATTAAAGTTTGTTTTATTATACAGGTTTAACAAACAAGTATGTATTCACCTACATTTAATTAGGTCTTCTTCAGATTCGGATGATACATTTTTCTTCGCTAATTTGCATTGCTCGTTATTCATGGATACACTCGAAAAAATTTCTAGCAAATTTGATTTAATCTTACCATAATCTATAATGGTTTCTATTTATGTTTGTGATCTTAATTTTTTTTTTTTTTTTTTTTTTATCGCTGTATTTTCATTTATTCCTTAAAAATGTTTTATACATTTTTCCTTTTACACTTTAAAATTCTTACAACTTTAAGTTATATTCGAATAAAATAGTTTCCACTATCTTTCTTTCGGTGCCATGACCGTTCTCGATCTTAGGCTCATCTGATGCCCAGCTTGGTTAATTCTTTATAGTGGCCCCTATCCTTTGGTGTGTGGAACAGTTCTTCAACACTGCAACCTGTCCATGTCTGTAGGTTCTTAAACCGAGATAATCTTCTTCTTTTTCCTTCCACCTTTCCCAACAATATATTCTGCAGTAATGTGTACTTCGGCCCACGCATCACATGACCGAAGTATTCTATTTTTCTTCTTTTGACAGTGTCGATCAGCTCCTTTTCTTTTCTCATCGTCTGTAGTACCTCAGCGTTTGTCTTCTTTTTGGTTCACGGGATCCTGAGTAAGATAACACCAAAACTCGAAGGCTTCTAATCTGCGGAGCGCTCTGGACGTCGATGTCCACGTTTCGACACCATATGGTAATACCGACCAGACATAGCATTTCAGAGTTCCGAATCTTAAATCAAGGTCCAAGTCATTATTTGTGAGTGTTTTTTTCATTTTCATAAAGGCAGAACGCGCTTGCTCAATGAGACATCTAATTTCTCCGTCTGGGTCACCATATTTATTAATCCAGGCACCGAGGTATTTTTTATTTATCGACTTGTTCTGGTCTGCCATTGTTTATCACTATGTCGATAGGGCGTGGGTCGTTTGACATGGCCGTTACCTTCGTTTTCTTCGCGTTAATTATCAGTCCATATTTATTGCATACTTTTTCCACCGCTTTTGTTAATATAGTGTTAGGTCTTCTGCACTTTCAGCCGTCAAAACTATGTCGTCCGCATATCTGATGTTATTAATATTTTCACCGCCGATTTTAACACCTTCTCTGTCATCAAGGGCTTCTTTGAAGGCCTGTTCCGCGTATATATTAAAGAGCAAAGGAGACAATATACATCCTTGCTTTACTCCCTGTTCAATACTAATTGGATCTGATATTTTGTTGTTTTCTAATGAGATTACTGCGTTTTGGTGTAAGTAAAGATTTTTTATTACACGCTTATCCGCTTCATCTAGGCCAATAGTATCGAGTATTTGGAACAATTTGTCATGAGTTATTCGGTCAAAAGACTTTTTAAAGTACAGGAAACAGAGAAATACTGGACGTTGGAACTCCTTCATTTTCTGAATCAAGATGTTCATACAGAGTATAATGCCTCTCGAATTCCCAGGCCACCCCGGAAGCTATACGGTTCTCTTCCAATGTTTTCTTCACATTTAGTTCGTATCCTGTTATGTATTATCCTGAGAAACATTTTCAACGTGTGACTCTCATTAAACTAATCAATCTGTAGTCAGAGCATGATTTTGGATGCGGCTTTTCCGGTATCATTAAAAAATCTTGATGTTAACCATTCCTCGGGTAATTGACCAGTAGCATAAATCTTAATAAAACAACTTTGCAAATTCCATAATCGCCGAATACTTTTATCAACTTTGCGGCAAGCTCATCCGGTCCAGTAGCTTTATGCACTTTTGACTGAACTATCGCTTTCTTTACTTCATCTTCCAAGATTTCCCCAAGCAGTCATTTACAGCAGTTTTATTGAATCCTGTAGTGATACTACGATTGTTTGTTTTTGAAATAAATTAAAGACGTACGTTTCCCGTGTTTTACGGAAATCATTTTCTTGAATAATTGGTTTACCTTCTGAATTAAGTATGACCATTGGTTTTTTCGGCTTATATAGTCCAGCTTTTCCCTTCAATTCTTTGTGTATTTGAAATTCGTCATGGACTTTCTGTAATTCTTCAATTCGTTGACATTTATCCGTCGTTATCTTTGCCTTTTCTTCCCTGATCTTGCGTCTTAGTATTCGCTGAATCTGTCTGTAGTATTTGTTATTATTATTGATGGCTGCTTGCTTTCGTTTTCTCAGTAGTTCAAGTATTCCATCTGTGTTATCCATTCCTTATTTTTATTTATATTAAATTCTATATATTGAGAATAAAAAAATATTGTTCTCTACTATGTGATTTATAAAGATCGACAAGAATAAAATAAAAATATTTCGCAAATTTTACAAAAAAAAAAAAGAAACATAAAACTGGAAATACCATGAAAGGGGGCTAAAAAGCGAAAAAGAGTTAAGAACCGCGCTGATTTCGGGTAGCGGATTTTACCTCTGCTCAAAATACTCTGCATGCGATGAAAACGGACTCGCGCAGACCTTTAACGGTGTGGTTTCCGATCGGGTTACCTCTACAGCGGTGCACGGTATAATTCATAACTTCACGCAATGTTCTCCTTTCTTTTCTTTTTTGTTTTTCGTGAATCAGAATAAATGTAACGTTATGAAAAGCATCTTATCTCACCGTCCAGCCGGTATTTACCGTAAAAAGTTAAGAATCAAAATTTCATTCTTTTTTAACTGTTTTCTTCTTCGTTTATTCTCATTTATTATTTACTTATTATTAATTAATTAATTAATTAATTAAATTATTTATTTATTTGCGATAATGAAAGACAGTAGTTTTAAGACCCTACGAAATGACCTCCGTGTAACGCTTAATAATTCCGGCGTTAGATAAATGCAACGAAGCAATATCATAATTTAAGAAGTAGAAAAAATCAAAGGCTAATCTATAAACCGTAACTTTGCTGAAGAACTACACGTTCAAGGTTACTTAAGTTAACACGCAATCTGCGGAAGTGTTTGCACTGAAAAATAGTGTACATGTCGACGGAAATGTGCAAATGTGATCGTCGTCCGAGAGAGAATCTCGCCTAAGACGTTTTAGGGAAATAATTCGAACGGTCGCTGCGACGGAACGCCATTTTCTGTTTCAGTATCGATTTTCATTAGTTTTCTTGAGCGTGCCTAGTCGGCATTATTATTCATAGAAATTTTTAATTAGGTCCGTTCACTGCCGCTAGATTGAAAGTATAATTTTCTGCCACACTACACACAGCGACAAACCGTTCGCGCTCGCGTGATCCTTAATAACGTTACTTATTAAAACCGATTTTTGAAACCGCGTTTCTTCTACATTCTCACTCCCTTGCTGTACGTCTACTTCCTGAATTCCCGCCATTCGACTGCTTACTTCGCTGCTGCTGCTGCTGCTGCCGGTTGATATGAATTATTTAAATGGTCCTCCAAGGCCAACTTTGAAAGTACCCTCTGCACCCTTTCTACACATCCATAAATCAACTGGACGCTAATGATATCCTTATCTATAATTCGCGCTGAATTTTGCCTACTTGACGATCTAATTCGGGAAAGAAAGTACTCTCGCTGACAGTACGGTTAATTATTGACTGAAATGTCTGACAGTACTACTTTTAACGAACGCGATTTTAGAGTCCGCTTTTTCGTATATATCTATTTTTATTTATTACGATAAAAAAAAAAAAAAAATCGCATCTTATTCTACACACAGTTAGATTCCAGAAGATTTAACGAACACAGAGCTATCTTTAGAAACTAACAATTAAGCAGTAGCTGGTTGAGAACATGACAATAGGTTAGTTTTTTTAATTATATATAAAATGGGGGAGAATCGATCATTATTTATATAATTAAAACGGGAATGTTCGTCAAGTGTGATCATACTTGTACCGTATATAATGTTAAATAGGTATTAAGAAGCTTTGTAATTATATTTATGAATAAACGATAATAGTGTTCGGCACCCATCTGTGTGGGGGGGGGGCAGTATGCCGCTTGTAACACAACTTATTGTAGAAAAAAAATAATAATAATAATAATAATTTTCATCGTGAGAAAGTGTTTGTGTTTTTGTGTGTTTAAGAAATTTGAAATTTTTACCGCTCATTATTCTTAGGTTTTCGCTCGACAGGTTTGATATTTCTCAAAATAATAAAACATTCTGTACAGATGAAATACGTATATCGTATAGTTTTTTTTCTCGTAATTATTTTTGAAAAATAGCCGGATCAAAACTACTTCTGTGAATGTGGAATATTTCCGAAAACCATTTTATCCAAAAAAAAAAAAAAAAAAAAGAAAAAATACTACATAAAGTATTTTTGCCAGAGTTTGCTCGAATCTCTTTTGAATGATGTAGAACATTCGATAGAAGCTAATAAAAAAATCCACACGGTGCGAATTGCAGAGGCTATCAATTACTGCTGAAAAACCAAACCTCTTTTGTCGCTAAAGTTTTTAGTACGGAAAACTTTGTATACTATCTCAGAAAGAAAAACATATCTCACTTACAACCATGTAGCCAAAAGATAGAAAAAAAAAAACGACAAATGGGGAAAAATGTTTCTGACGTACTAGTCAAAATTCGCTCGAAATCGATTTTCTCTCGCCTAGTTTATTTTTTAGCTCGACGACAAGTTGGTCTCAACAGCGCCTACTAGAAACGGTTAAATTTTCATGACGCTCCGGGAGTTTAAAAACGATTTATGATGCGCCTAATCTTTGGAAATTTATTTTCGAACGTTCCATTGTAGTGCTAAAAGTCGTTTTCTATCTGTCTAAGTAACACTTTCGGTTGAGGTGCTTGTTCAAATGAAAAAGTTACCATGACTTTTTACGGTACAAATCGTAAACTGTACCCTTTTAAGCGTTATTCTCATCGTCTAAATGGTATTTCTAGGTAAGATTAACACACTACTCTGGGGTCGGTAGTTGGGAATATTTAAAAGAAAAAAAAATATATTAAAAAATATTTCTCGCACGTTTCTCCGCGAGTGTGTAATTTAGTTCACGATGAATATAATAGAGCATCGTTTGCGCGCGTTTTTAAACAATCTAACACGGGAGTTGCTTTTTTTTTTTTTTTTTTTTTTTTTTTTAGCATAGCTTTTTAGCCAGAGCTCTGTGGTAATGGCCACACATCTTTTCGTTACATAAAATACCCGAATTTTCCATAGCAATTTGTAATTATTACGCTCGTGTCGTAGTAATTAGAAATTTTTTCATTTCAACTTTGCCTTCCAAAATTAACAGTTATTATTACAAAAAATGTTGTAATGCTGCAGAATTACACACACACACACACACACAATCTACGGTATTATCAGCTCGATGTTCGAACAAAAAAAAAAAAAAAAAGAGTCAAACCGTCATCCAGATTCTGCACCTCATGAGGGATTTTAAAGTGAACGTTTCAGTTCTGATATGTGCGAGTCCGGCGGTTCCACTTATCTCGAATTCATCGGTACCTCAAAAACGGTTAATAATTAAGCGCGAGAAGGGTCGGTGTAGTTTGAAGTATTTCGAAAATTTCAATGAATAAAAATGCGGCAAAAAATTCGGGCAATTTCTCCTCCCGTTTAGATGTTAACTCGTCCGAGTGTGTCACGGTTACGTATAATTTTTCTGAGCCCGTGAATTTTCTTTATTAAAATACGCGCCTAGATTTTGGCTCGGCTACATTGGCGAACAATACGCATACTAACGCGTCAACTCTTATTTTAATTGGCCGGCAGTGTGTCCTCTTTAATACATAGTAGTTGTCCTTAGGTATATATTTTGGAAAGCGTATTGGTGACAAATGCTATTATAAAGGGGAAAATTCCGATTCGCTGATTGGCTACACCGCCGGTTAATCTAATATAGTTTCAAAGTGATATAGATAAATATATGTATTTTTTTTATTTTTTTGTTTTTTCGCAGACGGCTTGTCGATTACGGACATTAATCGAGCGTAAGTGATCATTTTTCTATATTCTTAATGCGCCGCAGTGTGACATAAACCAGATTCTATTCGAACGAAACAGCACACTGCCTCACTGTTGTTGCGACAACCGGCTAATAATTATTTTGTTAATTTATTGGGGTTGCTCGTAATCGATAAACTAGAAAAGAACATCATCCTCTCCTCGGGAAATAATTAAAATGCCCTAAAACTGTTAAAAAAAATTAAAACAGAAATAATGGAAAGAAGAACATGGAGGTCGTGATAATGGAGAAAAATGTTTTAGCCCTTCATTCGGGCGTTCACATTAACCGAACTGAATTCGGTACTTCGACTTCGATCAAGTTTGCTTTTTTTCCCCATTTAAGAATTTTCCGCTTCGATAACCATTAACTCGAATGTTTCCTTTTTTCTATTTTGGTTGCAAATTTATTTGTGAAATTTTTACCGTTTAACCGAGTACTTGAGCATCTTGAACGTTAAGAAAACACAATTTCCATGGTGTAGACGCCACATGTTTAAAAAATTAATTCTAGGAAAGAAAAAAAAAAAAAAAAATATTATCCCTTCGAATAATAAAATATTCATTCGAAATAGCCCTTTTTAGAGCTATTTTTGTATTACTTTACAAATTTTTTTTTGTTTTGTTATATTAATTGTTTTGACAAAGGATCATTAAAATCGGTCTACATGGTTAAAGTTAAATATAACCAAATATATATAGAAAAAAAAAAAAAAAGAAATACATAAAAAACGGGACGAACATGTGTGATCGTTGTTTGTGAGGTTGATGATGAAAATCAATAAAGTTTCTTTACAAATGGTTTTAAAAAATGATGCTTTTTTTTTTTTTATTTATAAATTTACAAATATAAATCTAGGCGCCGTGTGTAAAACTACCTGAGCTATTACGGCACCTACACTCATTGGAAACTACAGAAGACGGTGTAGTCTGTTGGATACTGCGAAATTCAACACTGCCTGAACACAATACAACGGACGGTGGAGTGAGGTATAACTAGAAATACGGGAAGTATACCGGCACCATTTCAGCAGATGCCCTACGGTTGGCGAGGTCACCAACCGCAAAGCGGTTAGGTAGTCGGAGGGCCTTCAAAGACGTAGTTGTGTGATAGTGCAGTGTGCCTCAGGCGTAGTCTCAACAGAATCGATAAATCCCTACGTGAGATGGGGAACGGCGGCCACCATGCAACTTTATGGACCTGAGCCAAGTCGTCTGATCTAACCATAGTTTGAGCATCAGAAAGACTGAATCGAGGCCGTACCGCGTTGAACGGCATCGATCTAGATAGAGTTGCCTTAGCAGCTGCCAGGAACCCCAACATGACCTAATTAGTTTTCGTGAAGCATATGCACTGCGATTTTCATTGTCTACAAACCCAAATTAGAATATGATAATATTACATATTCAACCATTTCTACGAATATTTACTAAATAAACGTTTTACGCATTTTTAATCTGTAATGGCCGTAAGAATTTTGCTTGATTATCCTTTTTTAGATTAATTGTCTACCGCTTTTGATTACGATCATTTTTTCTGTTTACTTAAAATTGCGTTAGTTCTTTTACGATTTATTATGATTTAAAATAATTTATAATTTTGTTAATTTCCTAGGAGTTTAATAATGAATTATTGTTGTCGCTTAACGCTAGCACAGCTGATACGCGATTCATTTTGGTACTGTTTTATTCTATTTACGAGCTTTAACATTACATTTTCTGCTTTAGTGTAAACTTTCGTAAACATTTAGTGTGTTTCAGCCAAGTATTTTTTTTTTTTTACCTATTAATCAGCGCTATGTTTATCATAGTTTAATCTTTTTCAATATTTACGGTAAGCGAATTTACTCGATTGCTTCTTGTTGGTTTTATGCGGCTAATAGATTTATGCTACTTTTAGAAATAGTTTCGTCTTAATCTGATATAAATTATTTTACGGAAAAAATGCAATTAATTAACGGTAGGTCTGTCTCGTAAAACTTAGAAGCAAATATTATTGATGTTATTAAAGACAAAATAGAATATGGCAACTATGAGTGATTTTCTAACTATAAATAATAGTCCTTTTTTTTTGTGAGTATTAATATTACAAAAGTTACTTTGTATTATTAGGTTAAATTATACGTGTTATATATAATTATATCAAGGATAATAAAATATTAATAATAGAAATAACAATAGTGATAACGATAACAATACTATTGTTAATACTATTAATAATACTATTAATAATACTATTAATAAGACTATTAATAATACTATTAGTAATACTATTAATAAGACTATTAATAATACCATTAATAAAGAAAATAACATTAACAACAAAAATAACGTAATATTCTCTCCCGATTATGCAGCCTCTATTATTGTTTACGTATTAATAAAAATATAGGCACAACTTACGTCCGTTCGCCTTTGGAAAATTAATAAATTCTGTTTCTTCTTCTCTCCGCTGCATTCTTGGCCAAGGCAAACGCCGAGTTTCGGTCAAATCTCCTTTTGTTTCGTCTACTAATGGCCTTTTAACCCAACTGGATTTTTTGTCATCCCGTAGCATTAGAGCGTACATCCCCAATAGTGTTTTAAGCCGAATGACGTTATTTCAGCGGCCCATTCCTTTCGCTTTTCGAGAATGAAATTTCGGAAGAAATTGAGTCACCAGCTGTAATAGTTTTTATTTGCCGTATTTACCGCTCTTCAGTCTTGAGCAGCTTAAATTTCATAATACCGGTCTTCTTGTCCGATTTTCCGGTTCTCTTATTTACCTATGCAGTGCTGCGAATATCATCTTCTTTTTGGGCACAATGCGAAACGTTGCCCTAGTTCTTTCTCCGTCTGTTCAAACTGCGTCTCTCGACATCCTGCCGTAGAACGCATAGCAACCTTCAAATGTCCCCCCTCTGCCGTATTTGCAAGAGCCTCGCGTAGTTCCTTTAATCGATCCTGTCCAGAATGCATAAAGCAGCAAGACATTAAACGCATAATGGCTTTTGAAAACATCTCTTTCCAAGAGGCTTCTAAATTTAAAATATCCAGTTTATTTTCAGATGCTTTTTCGTATGCCGAACAAACCACAACTCCGCTAACTCCTTCTCCTGATCACATTTTCAATTCTCACTCTCATCTAAATCCTCACATCTTCCCCACAAATCGTGTAATCCTAAAACGTTTCTCAAATTTGCGCCTCAATTTCCTTCTCGTGCATCCATTCGCATTCCACCCTCTAATGGATTTCTTTTTAACAGAGGGGCCTCTATCATTTCAGCACCGACGTTTCGGCCTCGTTACATTTCGAAATTAATTTAGTTCAGTGCTAAGAGGTTTTTAACTCTTTTTTTTTTTTTTCCCCTAATTAATATCGTATTTAATAATTATTGAATAAATCAAAAAAAAAAAAAAAATGCCGACAAATATATTAATTAATTTTCTTATAACATAAATCAACGGCTTTCAATTTTTCTTTTTTTT
This sequence comes from Icerya purchasi, assembly GCA_039619475.1. Taxonomy (NCBI): domain Eukaryota; kingdom Metazoa; phylum Arthropoda; class Insecta; order Hemiptera; family Monophlebidae; genus Icerya; species Icerya purchasi. The sequence goes on along the minus strand of CM077115.1, from coordinate 288,358,014 downwards.
TTTTTTTTGCTTATATATCGCTTAAGAAATGATTTCTTCTTATATCAAAATGCCCCAGAACTATTTATTTATTTAGCGCGTTGTTTCAATAGAAATTTGTGAACAAAACTATTCGATCTTGGAAATAATTTCCTTCAAAAAAGGAACAATAGAGGTGAATCTTTTGCATTCGTAAAAAATGAAAAATAGAATAACTCTAATAATCACGAAAAGCGACTAAAATTAAATTAGAGACTTGCTGGAAAAAAAAAAAAGAATCGATTTAGATTCTAGATTTCACTCAACAGTTTTGCTCGTTAGTCCTAAGAAGTTTTTCTTTTGGTGCAAGTACAGACGTCAGAAATAATTCAACGGCGATTCTTTCTTCTTGAGTCTTTGCCTTCCACTTCTTATACTGCTCACTGCGTCATTTCTTTTCCCCATTCTTTCGGGGTTATTCCTTTGTTAGCTTCTTTTGTTTTCACTATTTCGAACTTTTCCTCCATAACATAACCTCAGTCCTTTCCACGCGTTAATTACGCCTGTTGTCTTGTAGTTTTCTTCCTTAACAGTCGACTGAGATTTGCCGAAAATATTGATCATCTTCCCTCTTCTGCGAATTAAAAGCTAAAGTTTTTGAAAGCTCTGACTCAAACCAAACAGGGTGGTGATGATCCGTCCATTCTGATCTCTACGGATAAATTCATCATCCTTCCTAAATTTGACTACCGCTCTTTTACGTGTATTTATGGCATACGATATAATTCAACCTCTGCCATTTTGCCGCAGTATTTTTTCTGCCTTCACTCCTTTCATAATTAAACAAGAAGTCCGCAGCACACTATCAGTATATCCCTCGTAAGAAAGGATTTTCACTGATAGTTCCAGGCAGCCTGATGTTGTTGGAGCTTCTTTTATCCTTCCAGTTCTTAATCCTGATCAAAATCGCTTTGTCTTAATTTTTTCTGTTCCAGCTTTATAAACAAATTATCGGCCATCCGACGTTCATTTAATTTCCTTCAATCGACTCTTTTCCAATTATTTGATTATTTTCGACTGTTCTCGCAGGTGATCTACCTTCCTAGATGTCTGATCGCTCTTTCGATTATTTTATCATTCTCCACTTTCGCTGTCTTATTCGTGTATTATTTCCTCACGGCAGTCGTCGGACCGTCCGTATTTGCTGTAGGTTCGTAGCCACATGGATATTAAGGATGGTAATGAAACGGCAGATTTTATGGCTCGAAATAGTGCTTCTTCTCATTTCTTTTTTAAATAAGTCCTATCCTCTAATCTGAGTTTTTAAATTTTGGTCAAATATTTATTCATTCTCATTGCATAACTCAACCTAATCTTCCTTCTCTTTCTAGGTTGCTTGAATTTTTTCCCCATCGCCGATCTAATGCCCTTTCCCTATTGTTTCTCTTCTGCTCCCTGTTTTCTCTCCAAATTATCCTTTCCATTTGAACGAAGCATCAATATCTGTAATACTAATGTCCTTTGAATGTTCATTCTTTTCTGTCAATCATTGTGTTCTATATTCCCGTCTCCGGAAACTTAAACTGCCTATATCTCATTAGAAATCTTATATTCTCAGAAGTTACTAAAACTTTTTCATTAAACAGAGTGAAAAGGAACAAAAAAACAACAAAACGTAATACGCTAAAACAGTTGTTTGCAAAACTATGCAGTGGAAGATATCGAAAGAAATTTATTTGATATCTCTTAAATTAATACATCGGTAAAACTTGCTTTCGCTAAAAACCTTTTGTCCAATAACCAGTGACATACCAATAGTAATAATAGTAATAATAATAATAATAATAATAATAATAATAATAATAATATAATAATAATAATGATAAATATAAATAATAATAATTGCTTCTGCTAATTTCCCTTTTTCATCTTTTTCTTCGTGCATCGGACTGTTAATAGTCAGTGGACTACTGCTATGTATGATGATAACTTTTTCCTTGCTCGCCTCACCTTGAGGAGAAATCGTCTCATTTTCCCTTTTCTTAATTTTTTCATATGGGATACTCGTTAAAGCTTCTCTCTGTTCTTGTACTTTTCCTTAAGGGTGTTTTTCAGTAATTTTTTTTCTAAGTCGTCACTGTCATTATTGATTCGCCGAAGTACTACTTTCGCGATAGTCGACGGTTTCGTATGCCGTGGTGACACCACAGTTTGAGTATCACTTGCGGTGATGGTTCTTTGTTTTAAATTTCTTGCCTTATATTCATAAAATAAAAGGAAGGAATAGTCTCCATACTGCTACTGCAACTCCGAAAATATTATGAGAAATAATGTATGGTATTTTCAGTAATGAGCAAAACGTCGTAAAATAAATGCAAATCGAGGAATAAATGTGCCACAGAAAGTAATAATTGTGTACTGTGACGAATCGTTTTTTTTTTTTTTTGTAAATATTACGAAAACAGAAGAAGGCTAATTGTATATATATATATATTGTAATTATGTGGAAAAACTAAGAGTAAACAAATAGAAGTTGGAAGAAATGAAAAATAAACACGGTTTGCGAATAAGATGGAAAACAATTTTAATAACATTTCATAGTAGTGCAGTAATCGCGGCCGAAAGCGGTTAAAATGTTTTTTAAAGAAGCCGTCTTCTTCTTGTTCTTCTTGTTCTTCTTGTTCTTGTTCTTCTTCTTCTTCTTCTTGGGCACCTTTGAAATATACAGAAGGCAGTTGTTCTACCAACCACAGCGAGACGAATGCGAAAATTCCTAACCAATTACATATAAAACTTAATTAGCCATTAAGCAGATGCTGCGCTTTCAAAAACGGGGGCGCACTGTTAGCTGTACTGCCGAAATTATACTAAATCGCTGTCTTTGTTCAACCAAACAGATTCGGCCAGAATTATATAATTAAGCCTATTATCCTTCTTCCATCTTTCAAAATTATTCAACGCCCAGTTTTCATAAAACTATCTGATTTCTAACGAAATTTCGATTTCATTTTACATTTCGGTTCGTTTCTTAGACATCTTCCTTGTACATTCCTCATTTATTTTGCGTGACAAACTCTAATTTCTCTCCCCGTGACGAAAATAACCACACTACGAGTATCTTGATGGTGGAAGCATTCTAAAGAACATAAATGCTATTTCCTTTAATGTTTCCTTTACAGACTACTCCGGGCTACTCTGTTAAGTCTCTCTCCTCAAGCATTAAAGGAGATCCTTTGATGAGCAGTTTGTTTTAATTCTTTTTCCCTCACGGAACTACATCCATCGTGAACCGCAACTTCACAATCACCGCCGACCACTGACAAGGACATAACAGCGGAATTGATTTACACTATACCTTTTTTCGACTCTACATACGCAATTCATGATCTGTTCCATTCAAAATGATTTCATAAACAGTTGATTCCTTGCCTCTTTCTCGGTGATCGCGTTTCTTTAAAAAGTTTTCTCGTACAACATTCTCTTCGAACAGATCAATTTCAAACTGTGTATGCAGATATCTCGATCCGCTGCTTCTTAAACCATAACATTAATTTCATATTCCTCGGCACTTCCTGATCACTGCCGTAATTCGGCTTTTCCGTCTCCACTTGTAATATTTTCCTTTATTTCGTTGCCGGCGCATTATTCTGTGAACGCGTTCCCTCTTTTGACCCGACTTCTAGAGTTACTTACAGTAGTACTTCCTACACTTTTCCCCTCTTGCATCATCTAATTCGGCGATTTCCATTATCAGTGTCCTTTCAGATTTTAACATTTGTCAGTAATGCTTGAACAATTTTAACCGACTTAACGTATCCGTATAAAAAACAAATAAGTCGATATAAATAGATAATAACAGCGATATGTGCACAAACTTACGAACGATTGTTACCTTATATTTATTTTTGAAAACCATCCATGGCTAAGTATTAAATGCGACCGATGTGTATAAATAACATGATGTGAAGAGTATTCAACAATTGAGTTTAACTATACACGAGTAGTCCATAAATACCGCAGCTGGCGAGTCTGACGTCACAGCCCCAAAACGGTATCCGTAGGCCGAAAAGTAACCCAAGTACATTGTTCAAAGCCAAAAAGTAACCCCATTTCTTGTTCCAGAGCCGAAAATTCACCCAAAATCCCCCGGTTCCTAGTCTCGTTCTCCTGCAGTCCCGATAATCCGAATGCCCTGTCCCCTGGAAAAGCGCCCCCAACACCAATTTTCGTTCCGGAGCTAAAAAGTAACCTATTTTTTAAGTCTACCTTAATTAAATGATAACCCAATTTTCCGTCAGGGGATCCAAATTTCACCCGAACCCTCGCGCTTTAGGCTAGGGGCAGTCCGGAAATCCGAACACCATGTCCCGGGAAAATAGTCACCTCCAGAGTGCCCCAGACCGATAATCTGAATGCCGACCGACAGAAAAGGGCCCGTAACATATATTTTAATATTTACTTGTATTTAAATGATAACCTCAATTTCCCGTCAAGGTCTTCTTCTTCTTCTGGCTGCCTTATGTCAATGACGCGTTGGCTGCTCCCAATGCTCTGCTTCTTGCTGCCTCAACCAGCTCCCCGAAACTACGAAGTCCCATCCATTCGTTTACATTATCAATCCATCCACATTTTCTTCTCCCTCTTGGCCGCTTGCCTTGCGTTCTACCTTCTAATATGACTTGTAGTGGCCGATACTTTTCTCCTCGAATAATGTGACCAAAATATGCCATTTTCCTATTCTTGATGGTGTATCCCACAGCTCTCAAGAATAGGAAAATGGCATATTTTGGTCACATCATTCGAGGAGAAAAGTACATAGACTATTTACAGGGCTGTTTACAACTTTTCTTCTTTGTGACGTCGTCTTGTTGTCGGTGGCAGCCATCACGTTGCACAACTTCTGTGAACGTGCCAATCTTTTAAGTTCGCCGGTTTTCACAATAATGGATCTCGTGCTTTAGCCAAATCCCGAGAATAACTTTAACCGCCCATGTCATGTCTGGAGTACTATGCAAATCCTTTTTGAGACTGTTTTAATCATTCGTCTCGATCTTATAAGGAAAGCACTCGAACCCGAACTCACCGATTTTGATGAAATTGATATATGTTGTAGAACACAAAAAAAATAAAAGACCCGTGTTTTTTTATATCTGCTAATAAACATATTAAGGGGGTGAAAACTACCCCCAAAGTTTGCCCAAAAAATAGTTTTTTTCTAAATATCTCGACTAATGCTTAATATTTTTTGGTAAAACAAAATGGAGATTACTCCCTTCGGAAAAGCAAGTAATTCATGATGATTTGAACAATAATGGATGCATCCCCTATTTTATAGGGGTTGAAAACCCATATTTAATTCATTATTTTGGCGATAAAAAATAATACAAAATATAAAAATAATTTTTTAATTAATAAAATGAAAAACTGAAGTTGACCTGTTTCGGTATTTTCGTTAATTTCACCCCTAAAGGGGTAAACCACCCCTAACAGTACCCCAACCCAATTTCACCGATTTTAATGAAATTGATATATGTTGTAGAACACAAAAAAAATAAAAGACCCGTGTTTTTTTATATCTGCTAATAAACATATTAAGGGGGTGAAAACTACCCCCAAAGTTTGCCCAAAAAATAGTTTTTTTCTAAATATCTCGACTAATGCTTAATATTTTTTGGTAAAACAAAATGGAGATTACTCCCTTCGGAAAAGCAAGTAATTCATGATGATTTGAACAATAATGGATGCATCCCCTATTTTATAGGGATTGAAAACCCATATTTAATTCATTATTTTGGCGATAAAAAATAGTACAAAATATAAAAATAATTTTTTAATTAATAAAATGAAAAACTGAAGTTGACCTGTTTCGGTATTTTCGTTAATTTCACCCCTAAAGGGGTAAACCACCCCTAACAGTACCCCAACCCAATTTCACCGATTTTAATGAAATTGATATATCTTGTAGAACACAAAAAAATAAAAGACCCGTGTTTTTTGATATCTGCTAATAAACATATTAAAAGGGTGAAAACTACCCCAAAAGTTAGCAAAAAAAAAAAAAACGTTATTTCTAAATATCACGACTAATAGTTAATATTTTTTGGTAAAACAAAATTGAGATTACTGCTTTCGGAAAAGCAAGTAATTCATGATGATTGGAACAATGATTGATGCATCCCCTATTTTATAGGGGTTGATACCCCATATTTAAAGTAAAAAATCTATAAAAAATGTTCAACTAGTAAAATGATAAAATGAAGTTGACCTATTTCGGTATTTTCGTTAATTTCACCCCTAATGTGGTAAACTACCCCTAACACAGAAAAACAAAAAATAGGAATTTCAAGCGATCAGATTTTGAATTCAATTCGGATACAGGGTTTTCGACGTCGCACGAATCTGATATCAATTTTTTTTTTTTTTTCAGTATATATATTTAATAAAGTTACAAAATAGAAAATGAATACGAACATTTATAATTTAAATATAAAGGAGTATAGAAATTATTTTTATTTTAGCTCATTGCAAGTATACATCATATTATTCAACGAAATTTCGACAGTAATGGTAATCTTCATAAAAGTGTTTAAAACACACTGATTTTTTGCACCAACCGCAACGTAACACAGCGACATTTGTGCATCCTTCTATTTCGCAATGCGTATTACAAGAATCTCCGAAACTAAAATCTACAGGATTTTCAAATTTATCCGGCCTTTCATTTACATAACCACTTTTGTACCAGGAATATTTAAAAAGATCTTCATATCTTGGTGAAGACAATTGGTTGTGAACCAATGATTGAAGTTTTATTATATTATTTTTAATATGTAAATTTAAATCATAATTCGTTAAAATTAAGTCATCATAAAATTTTCGAACGTAACTTTTCCAAATTCGGAATCCAAAAACATCAAGTGGTTGAATTTTTTCCGTCGTTCCAGTAGGAATTTTCTTCAAGTTAACAATTTTATTGTCTGACATTGTTTTTTCTACAACTTTTTGACAATGATCACTCCAAGAGTCAAGTAATAGTAAGGAGCTATGACCTACATTTGGTAAAAATATTTTCTCCAACCAAATTTTAAAGTGATCTGCAAAGAAAAAATGTACTCTTTGACTAATGTAATTCACAGAATAATATGAAAATTCTTGTAAAGTTATTTACTAAATGTCTGTGTTAGGGGTAGTTTACCACTTTAGGGGTGAAATTAACGAAAATACCGAAATAGGTGATTTTCATTTTATCATTTTATTAGCTAAACATTTTTTTTAGATTTTTTTACAATTTTTTATCATCAAAATAATAAATTAAATATGGGGTTTCAACCCCTATAAAATAGGGGATGCATCAATCATTGTTCCAATCATCATGAATTACTTGCTTTTTCGAAAGGAGTAATCTCAATTTTGTTTTACCAAAAAATATTAACTATTGTCGTGATATTTAGAAATAACGTTTTTTTTTTTGCTAACTTTTGGGGTAGTTTTCACCCTTTTAATATGTTTATTAGCAGATATCAAAAAACACGGGTCTTTTATTTTTTTGTGTTCTACAAGATATATCAATTTCATTAAAATCGGTGAAATTGGGTTGGGGTACTGTTAGGGGTGGTTTACCCCTTTAGGGGTGAAATTAACGAAAATACCGAAACAGGTCAACTTCAGTTTTTCATTTTATTAATTAAAAAATTATTTTTATATTTTGTACTATTTTTTATCGCCAAAATAATGAATTAAATATGGGTTTTCAATCCCTATAAAATAGGGGATGCATCCATTATTGTTCAAATCATCATGAATTACTTGCTTTTCCGAAGGGAGTAATCTCCATTTTGTTTTACCAAAAAATATTAAGCATTAGTCGAGATATTTAGAAAAAAACTATTTTTTGGGCAAACTTTGGGGGTAGTTTTCACCCCCTTAATATGTTTATTAGCAGATATAAAAAAACACGGGTCTTTTATTTTTTTTTGTGTTCTACAACATATATCAATTTCATCAAAATCGGTGAGTTCGGGTTCGAATACTTTCCTTGTTAGTAATGGGAAAAAAAAAGTGATTGTATATTAAATGAAAATTTATTCTTTTTTGTATTATTTTTACATGTCATTTATTTCGTTTGCAGTACTTTCCATTTGCTTATTCCTTTTTTTCTTCTCCGCTACCTGATGTGCACAAGGCGTATACCGTTATTAAGCACAGTCGTCATTGGAAATAAAATGTCATTAAAACGACGTCAGTGATCTTCGTTACGATTCGTTTGTTTTCGTTTTTATTCGTCATTTCGTGTATTTCCATTCAATAAAATATCAAATCATGTCGATTATTTATCAAACGGTGAGATATGCTACATACATACATATAGCTTCTTTATGAAACAAACAAAACGCCATTGTTAATTTTCGGTAGTATCGCAGCTCCGTCGGATCTGTTCCAATAAAACTGCGATAAATTTTTTTCTCTTTTAGTATCTTGTTTCTTTTTATTTATTTATTTATTTTTTATAAAGGTAAATTTAGAGGGATTGCCTAGTCGGCCGAGAACCTCTCACATGCACGCTTATTCAATAAGGTTGTTTCGTAATTATTATTATTTATTTTTATTATTGTTTCTTTTTATTCTAAATCGCCGCACAATATCGAGAAGGAAATGTAGCTGCACCAAAAACACAAATAAACCGCAAATACAAACGCACGAAACAAATAACACAAATTACTACTCACATATGAATTAAAACATACATATACACATCTACACCGAAATAATCACAACATTAAGTAAAATATAAAAATCTGGCCTGTTTAATCCTTGTGGCTTCCAAGATCTTCACCGCTTCGGACGATGTTGTCCTTCGATCGTTTCCGCTACCCGTACTCCTTCGATGATTCGCCTCCGGTAGATCTTGATCAACGTCCTTAATTCCGGTAGTTTTTAAGCCGTTATTTTTTTTTTTTTTTATGGTAGGTCGCGTGAAGACTAGGGTTTTTTAACTGGACTAGATTCTTCGCGGTGTTATTAAAATAATTATATATATTTATTTTTTTTTTATTAGTTTATTTTGCTCTGACTAGCTTAATTTGAACACGAGCCGTGGCACATACGTAAAATAACAAAATTAACAATAATATAACGACTCTTACGAGATGACGCGATTTTGAACCAGCGTGAACGTTATCTGTTTCGATACTGCTCTCGGCCGAAGCACAGGCTTCCCTCGATCTCTCATCATTCTGACAAGTCATTGTCCGCGACACTTTGAAAATTCCCTTTTTACCGCTAATTCCGACTTTAATACTATTAATAATAACCATTTCTGTTCTCTTTCTTAATTTTAATTCATCTCGCAATTCCCCGGCTTATGCATTACCTGTCGACTCGTATTTTTGGAATTTATTTAATGAATATACATACTTTCCGTTTTTAACCTTCTAAATATTCCCACCGAATTACGCAATACTTTACGGCTTTACGAAATAAAATATTATTGAATTTCTTTCAGCCCAGTTATGACTATAACGCCATAGTTGAAATAAAATTATTCGTAACTAATTTCACTGGTTATTCGGCAATATCTTTACTATAAATTTTAGGATAAAAAGAAATAAATCTTAAATCAATTAAAAAACTAATTTCGCAGTTTTCATACAATAGCGAAGTGTTTTCTATAAGGAAAACGTTAAAAACAGTTACCTTTTTCATTGGCGAATGTGAGTACCGGAAATGTTAAGGGTCTACCGGTATTTCAAAGATTCTATCACAACGAATAAAATTTAACGGTTTCACAGGAACAACGAAATTACTTCATTAAATGGAGAAAATGAACGTGAGAAGAAAAAATATAAATAAACAATTAAGAGCGTGAAAGTTTAATTTCTGGAGCGGAATTGGAGGTGCGTGAGATAACATCCTGTTTCCGCGGGAATAAATAAACAGAAGCTGCCCGATTCAGATAACAGTCTCCGTGGAACTAGCCTAATAAATAGTGTCAGCCATCAGAATGGAAGTTGAAAAAACTGGCAACGAGTAGTACGAAAACCGTCCTGCCGGACCATGCTCGGCACACAAATTGTTCCTCAGTCGACCAAAGTAATTACCGAGAATTACAACAGCGATAACAGATAATAAATTGACGTCCGATTTGCATTGCATTTGCAGTTCTCGCGTCGACTTGGTAATTAATGCTTAATTTTAATCGGCGAAAACCTCTTAGCCAAGTGCACGCAGGAAAACCCACGCTGTTTGATTCCTTCTTCTAGCTGTTTGTACGCTGGAAAAATGTAGAAAATCATTTTTCACTGTTTGGAGTGTTTTTTTTTTTTTTTTTTTGCCTTTATATAAACTGCGAAACCTTTTACGCCTGACAAATTATTCATATCAATAATCAACATTGTAAAAAAAGCTCAAAATGAACCTAAAAATCGACCAAAATAACGAAAAAAAAAAAAAAGAAAAAAGAAAGGAAATTGAAGGAATGAACAACTGCGAGTTAACTCGCGCGAAAGTGTTAATATAACAAAATTTGACACAAATTTGTGAAGTCAAAGGAACGTTTAGAAATATACCAGCAGTTTAATGTAAACGAATGAGCTCTAAATTCTGAAGTGACTTCAAAAGAATCGACTCATTTTTTGTCAAGGTATACTAAATGTTTTATGACAACGTAAGCAAAACGGTCAACATATGTTTCTTTCATTTGTCTAACTGCGATGCTGTTGATAAAGAGTCTATCTTCTATTTCCTTACCGCTTTCATCTGCGTCCGTAGGACTCGTATTTCAGGTTCGCATAGTGCAGAATTTGTTCTACAATGAAATTATCGCATTTTTTTTCGTGTTGAGTAGAATTTACATTCTACTAGCGACAAGCAGTAATAAGGGTTCCCGTTTGATAGCAGCCAGTTATGTAGAATACAACTTTAAAAATAAACTCGTAACAGCTGACAGAAAAATGGTATAAACATAGGCTCGATTCTACACAGTCGAGGTAGAACTATCGACTTACACAATTCGACTCTAAACGAGTCAACCTGCTTCTAAAAAGTCGAATCTGAGACGGCTGATTCTTTGGCTCGGGTTGCTGCTTCTTCTACATTCTTCTTCAAAAAAATCCCATCCTCTAATCTCTTGCCTTTGTGTAAATATTTCCATCTCAGATTTTGGTCGGATATGTAGCCTTCCTCCTTTTCTAATTGTCGCTCTTTTTATCTGTCCGTTCAGCCTAATCTTCCTTCAAATCCTTGGTTCCTTCTGTTTCCTTCACTTCCTCGTTCTGTTGTTGTCTCCATTGTGCGTTTGCGCTTTAACCATTCCTTGCTGCCTTCCTCACGCTTTCGCTTCTCATTAGCCTCTTGGCCCATATTGTCCTTTCCATTCAAATGATGCGGTTGTTTGTGACGCCGATCACATGTTTATTAAGTGTTCATTTCTTTCGGTAGGCGTTCGGCTCTGTACTCCCACTTGCTTGGGCTGGGGCTTCCTGCTCCTTTTTGTGCTCGTTATATCCTGTCTTTTCCTTCTACACTTATGATCCCCTCTATTGTTTCCTTCTTATTAGCGATAGCTGATCGCCTCACTGTATAACTTTCGTTTTCCCTTAATTGTTTCTGGATGAAGGTCCTCGGTTGACGAGCCCAATTTAAAAAAAAAAAAAAAATGAAAAGTCGAATCTAGAGTACACATACAAGTTAGAGCCGACCAGCGCTAAAAAAAAGAAATTAAATAGAATTCCCACAACGAGGCATTTAATATAGATTCATTTTCTTCCTTTATAGATAGACGATTTAGAACCATTTTTTTTTTCTTTGGGCGCGTCAACACAGGACATTTGCTCAACACAAAGGACTAACAAATGATGAAACGTAGGGATTTGAAAATTATTATTTGCTACATTAATGTCTACCAACATGTCCGTTTCTAACTGAAAATGTAGATGTGGGGCATGCAAAAATGTTTCTGACATATATTTTATAATTCGTTTCATGTTTGCTAGTTAATAATCATTCCTTATTTTATTTTATCAAAAGTAATAAGCGTGTTCAAATTTTTCGATGGCCGATTGCAACTGCGTAAAAACCATTTCGTTTTCCATTTCTGAAAATGAACGTTCCTCCTGTTAAACAACTTTCACCGCGGCGAAATAAAAGATAAATAAAACAAAAAAACCTAAAGTATACAGCGAAATGTGTACGAAAAGAACTTCAATTCAACGTATAAGAATAGCGTGCCGATTTAAATTCGAACAAAATTGGATCTCGAAAGTGATCGTAGAGTATGATGGTCATTTACGAACCGAACTGAACGGTCCTAAAAAAGTAGCTTATCATCATCACAGCAGCAAATTCGAAATGCTTTAAACGGTAGTTACGAGGTAGAATAACAAGATTGCCGCCACCTTATTAGATAACTCCATCGTGTTTAGGCCAGTCGGGAAAACAGCGGAAATCCTATTACAGGAAATTACAGGAAATTACAGGAAACAAAAACGAACAACGAATATTCTGTGCAAGGATATTTCTAGGCATTTCCGAACCTATCCATTGCAGCTAGAAAACGTTAACATATCATCGATATTTTTACGTTTTTCACTTCGTTACAATATTAACATTTGAACGAAGACGGGCGAGTGTATTTAAAATAACCTCTAAAACTCTAATAGACCGCGTAATATACATGTAGCAGGGGCGTAGCGTCAACGGAAGCGATGGAAGTGCCGCTTCCCCTAACAAATTAGTACGAAATTGTTTTTTACTATTTGCGAAAAGGGGAATGCGAACCTCAGAAAAAAGATGAAGTAACTTGTTGAATTTAAATGCCAGAATTAAAAATTATTAGAAAAAGAGCAGCGCTAAATGAAAGATCATCTGCAAGAGCGAGCAACAGAAATAGCTTATTATTTCACGTTACTCTACTGCCTAGAGTTGTCTCTGAACGATCTGCTGTGTACCCCGATTATAGAAAAAGGTCGCGCACGCATATTTGAATGCGCCAGGTTGTATCGCTTCAAGATCACTTGCGTGCATTTTTATCCGTGCGATTCCAGAGTAATGTGTATCGAGAGTGAAGAAAAAATGCGCACGCATCTTCAGTCTGGAAGCGCTGAGTCAAATTGCTTCACGGTTACGTACACCGATCATTATGCGCGATTTTTGAGAAGTCAGTGTATGTACGAGCATAGGGTAGTGCGGCATTTGCAGTAGATTTTCCTCTTTGGATCGTTTTAGATACGCTGTCATTTCGTAACAGCGGAACTGGAAGCGAAAGTCATCGGTGTCGCGCTATTCAGTCTGTTTTGATATACGACAGAAGAAGCTATACCGGCTTGTTTATCTTATTTACACGCAACTGCAAACGTATCAGTCTGTTAAAATGCAAACACTTTTGAAATTGAGGCTGCATGCAATTGTATATGTATTATTGAAAAACTTCCAATGATTAGTTTTAGTTCATTAAGTTTTCAAGAAAAAATGAATAGTATTCCAAATGATAAACCAACGCCTAGTTTAGAAAATTCGATTACAAAATCAAAAGGTATGTAAAAAAAAAAAAAAGAAAAATAAAATACGTACTTAATAGATGGTAGGAAATTCGATTACAAAATCAAAATCTTCATTAGCTTTTTTTAGTATTGAAAAAGAATTATTATCAAACATTAGAAAATTACCCCATCTTTCCGTGATGATGTAATTGACACTTTCGCCAAAACAGGAACCGAAAAATTGAATTAATTTACAAAAAAAATGAGACATTTCGATCCTCTTAATTCATTTTTTGAGTTCTGTTCTGTATTTAACCGAATTTTACGCATGCTTATTTTTATGTAAAAAAAATATTTGATCGTGGCGCTTGCCCAGTTCTGAAATTCACGCTACGCCACTGACATGTAGAATACATCGGAATAGGGGGAAGAGGTGAGTGCAGAACAATCCGACTTTTAAAAATGAAACAGAAACAAAGGAAGACGGCGTTCTCCTTTGTGAAAAGCCTAGATATTATCACAAAGAATGCTGCAACTTCAAAAGTGGTCACGAGCACATTCGCTCAGAAAAGCGCGCTCGATAAAGCATGCCTTGAGTCTCACACCGGGTGAATAAGAACAGTGAATTCGGCTCAGAGCACAAAATGAAATAACCGAATGAAAACTCGAACATGTTAATTGCAAGTCGGCAACGCAAACTGGCTGCCTAAAACAATCGATTGTAAAATTATTTTTTTTAGCGGTAGAAAAAGTTATTCTTTAAAAACAAAATAGATTAACGATGATGATGTACGCTATGATATTTCTGACGCGGTCGAATTACGTCGGTTAAAGTTCACCGGATATCGGGAGGTGTGTTTGAACTGTATTTCGTTTATATTGAAATTTGTTGATGATTTTCGTTATCATACATATATATCTGTAACCTAGTTTCAACGCTGACGGCTGTTGTTAATTGACTGATCTTTTGAACAGTGGAGATAGTTGACACAGACGTAATAAACTGATGGATGCTTTTTAGGTTACGAAACGGAATAACGTCAGATTAAGTTTTAGAATTTCAACATCATTAAAGCGTTAACGAATTTCATTAGGTCTGTCAGGTAACTCTGCCGCAGATGGTTAGACATAGCGCTATTTCATTATAATGGAATTCAGTTCAAATCCCGTTGCCGCAGATTGAAAGTGCAGAAAATTATCATCCCCAGTGGCCGGTGTCCACAGTTGACGAGCCCAAATAGATAAATTAATAAAACGAGTAAGTTAATTTAACTAGTTAAATAAATAAATTTAATTAATTGATTAAATACATCAATAAATACGATCAATTATTAGGTTGTTAAAATAAGCACAGAAATTAAATCTGTGTTAAAAGCAAGAATTCTAACTGAAACTGTTCGTTGACATTCGGCCATTAAAAATGAGTAATTTTTACGTCTATGAAACTTACTTATTTTCTTAAATATTAATCGATATTTTAAAATTTACGCATTGAAGTACTAGGAAATCCTTATCCTACTTTTTTTTAATAATTATACGGAAAGATTTCTGAAGATTCTGAATGATCGGCCAAAATGAAAATAAGGTATCATTTGACTTTTCTTTCTTTTTTTTTTTTTTCTTGTATGGAAACGTCTGGCAGCCACCCAATGATACACGTTAAAGGAACTATTTAGCTTGATAGACTGAATGAATGTCAGAATTGTTGGGAGTGTTTAAAAGGGTTTCTGTCAATCGTGTTATCTGTTCGCAATATTAACTATCGAACGTGCGAATTCCAAAAAGTTTATGAGAGACCGATGTATATTCTGCGTCGAAAAAGAACGAGCAATTATCCAGCCGGGGTATTCTAAGATGGTTGACGGTCGATAAATCGTTACATTCTGCTCCGATCCGCACCACGGCTGAATTGTAGGCTGTACTATTCAAAGGGATATAATCGTGATTTTAATATGAAAAAAAACCTGTTTCGGATATGAATTTTATTAACAATGGCGAGCATCATATACGATACTGATAGTTAATCGACCGACCACCAGGTTTGGGTATTATTCCTTGGAACCCTCGTGTGACGTCGGGATCAAAAGAATATTACTTGACATATTTTCTCGTAAAGCTAGAATAAGCCGGAAAATATCTTGACGATCAATCATCGAGGTTGTAGACTAAGCTGCTCGCAAGGCACAAATGGAATGTAAATCAGTAACAAATAAAATTCCGTAGGACTAAGATTTCGGATTTAAATTAACTTTTAAGCAGACAGACTTGAAAGTACATATATGTTTTAGATCCATCGTACCAGGTGAAGTATTCATCAGCGATGTCTAGTGACTTTTACCTAAGTAATGCGGATAAACGACTGTTGATTTCAATGGGTGTAATGGCCTTTAACCCACAAAAAAAAAAAAAATACTCACGGCTTAGAAAGGAGTAAGTAAGTAATTTTTGGTTGTGAATTGAGGTTTAAGAGTGCGGAGGGAGCAGATGTAATAATTTCTAAAAAGATATCTTCGAAAAATTCAAGTTTAATGGCTTTATCATTCCGGCATCTGTATCAGGATGGGCGAAAAATGTTCTGCCCTGTATGATGAAAAAAACACCTAACAACTGCAACTAATTTGGCACAAGATCAAAACTTCGGGCATATTTAGCAAAAATCTTGGCAGAACGTTGAATTTAACTTCGAAAGGAATTTAATCATATTTAAAGATCGAAGAGATATTGTTTTTATTTTTGTTAAATAACGATTCCAAGTTATTTATCGTCCATCAGGATACCGGGGAATATTATTATTATTTTATCATAAATAGAATCGAATTATTATTCATCTGAAAAAACGGTAGATTCTGAATCATGCAATTTGCGCAGAAAACAACATATAGAAATTTTTGAGAATTGAAATTTAGTCCATTTTTTTTTTTTTTTTTTTTTTCAGGTTGGGGATACCTTAACAAAAGGCAACAGCCTAATCAATCTAAATGCAGATTAAGCCAAAATTAAGGCTAAATGAAATGTCTATTGAACGGTTACTAATGTTATATTTTTATTTTTACACGAACATATATTATTCAAAATTCACAAATATAACATTGTTAAATACTAATTAATTATGTTAAAATAAATCAAATCAAATAATTACAATAATAGTCCGACCGGTTTCGTTAATACATATGTATTAACGAAACCGGTCGGACTATTATTGTAATTATTTGATTTGATTTATTTTAACATAATTAATTAGTATTTAACAATGTTATATTTGTGAATTTTGAATAATATATGTTCGTGTAAAAATAAAAATATAACATTAGTAACCGTTCAATAGACATTTCATTTATACTTATAACATATATATATATATTTACGGTTTACGGAAGAAATAAAAACATATAACAAAATTAAGGCAACAGGTTAAAATTTAATTTGGTGCGGGATAGAACGAATAAAAGAGACGAAAACAAGAATAAAAGGAAGAGAAACGAATGAAACAACATAAAAGGCATCACATGCCGTATATAAAGGTTGAGATTAAAAACGAACGATGATTGGTATCACATGAATGAAAGGAATCGTTGAAATGACGAGGGCATCGTTGAGATGAGATTAGAAAAAACAGGGAGACAAAGGGTAATGCTCGAAGCGAAGATGACATGTAGCAGAGAACGGCAAAGAAAAGGGAACTTGCAGTACTATCGAGTAAGAGAATAAAGAAGTGGAACAGAAAGATGAAAGGAATCACGTTTGAAGGAAAAAAAGTTCCCCGCTGTTTTCTGACCAGTGTTGTAATTTGTCAATTAACTTTTTACAGCATAGATTGAGCCAAGGAAATAATATTCAATACTAAGGATATACTCAGATCATACGAAAGTCTAATGAGTCAGTGGCCTATATATATATATATGTATATTTTTTTTGGGGGGGGATTCTCCAACAAAGGATGGCCTACGAACCACAGCAAATGGATTTAAAAAAAAGAAAAAGAAAATCGCAGCTGTTATATTGAATCATCAACAGTCTTTATACGTTGAAATAGGAGAAAATTATACATATTATTAAAGGATGAGTGACTGATATTATCGAAATCAACTGAACGCACTACTGTCAACTGCGTGAATTGTAACAGTCATTTTTGATAATATTTAATCAGTCTAGCAACATTAGTAGTCACATATTAACTGTTTTCTCGCGGTAGAATTCGCTGTATATTATTGTATACTAAAATTAGTAATACCGCGTTCAACGGCACTTATAATTAATATTTGACGTCATCTTCGGAGTGCCTATAATATTAAATGAATAAACTCAAGATTTCCCTGATTTCCTCATTGTCCAACGCCGATCATGTGCTCTTCCAGTGTTCGTCTCTTTCTGTGGAGCATTTTGTATTCCTATTTGTTGAGGCTTGGACTTCCTACTCCTTACTGTGCTTCTTATATGTATACTGCCTTCACCTTCCCCATTAGTTATTTTCCATTTTATCAAAAATATTTCTGATCGGATTAAAATATAACTGACTTCTTTCCTTTCTATCTGTTTCTGGGTAAAGGACTTAACGAGCCCAAAAGAGAGGAAAAAGGAAATATTTTTTGAATATTCAAAACGTTAGAATGTAAATTATATACTAATACCACTTACTCTGTGAGAAAATTAGGATTTTCTGAAACTTCTAGTCAAAATACAAAGAATTCGGTGTTAGAAAAGGGTCGTTTTTCTTTGTTTTCTTCTGTTTCAGCATATTGGAAGGAAATGCTGAATGTTTCTATCGAATTAAATGATTATAAATGAAATAGAATATTTATAATTTTCATCATACTACATTAGCAAACAACAATTTAAAAACATAATGTTTGAAGAACTGTTGATCAAGTTGGGCTCATGTAAACATTTCGAGCAAAAGTTATAGTTCATTTGTGTCAACTTCTGGATAAGCTAATTAATTTGTCTTTGTGTGTGTTCTAATGGTATTTCTTGGAGAAAAACCGCACTACTCACTCGGCCAGTTCTTTCTGTCAATAAATTACAGAAGACGTTACGCGAAGAACAATACCGAATGGGACGTTGTTAAAGTAAAGACTTTGTACATCGGATGGACAAGATGGCGGCAGAATTTATTTCGACTTGCCAACGCGATATCTGCGCAAGTGCGTCTCGGGTGCAATCAACGTAATGAAAGTAACCGGTTAAAATGTTAGCCGGACAAACTTAAATTAGCACAACTATATCAAACTCTTAAGCCGTTATTTCACTTCTGAACTTAACCACCCGTTTAAAAGTTGCGAGCTTTTGAATTCGAAATTAGTCTTCATTTCGTTTTCGCTCAATACCTGTGCTCACTGCTTCACACAAACAGAAATTTGCTCGAATAAAACGAATAAAACTCGGATTTTGTGGTCGATTTAGTTCCTTCTTAAGGCAATGAAAGGCAATTTTCTTAAAATAAAAAAAAGTAATTTTAAATCTCGAAGAAAAGCTGTTTGATTTTTGAAATTTTACCTGAAACTTTCGTGCCTCCAGCGTTTTTTCACGAACAGTTATCAAAATCCATCTGAAAGAAATGATTAATCTGAAACAGAAATTGTGACGTAATCGATTATTCAGACATTTATTTTAGCCTACATAAAATTCCAATTCATACTTATTACAAACGAATCCCGTTAAATTATTTTGCGCGGTAGTAATAACTTAACGTACGTTAAAATAACAGTAAATCAAGTGGGGTAGCACGGTTTTTGAAATTAAGACTTACAATGCACTAAGCCTATAATGGATTGAAGAAAATTCGCTCAGAGCCCTTTACTTTTCCAGATTTTTCCGATACCGAATTACCGTAGACTAAATAAAGACAGGAGCGAACGAAGCAAATTTCGGCACTGCGGGTTGTTAGGCGTTAAAACGAGGTTGTCTATTTTCATATCGGAATGAACTTTTCTAGTAATTCTCAAAGGCGCTGTTTTATAATTATTTAGGCTTCCATTTTTGTTTGATTTTTACAGTAAGTGAAGACGTGTCACGTCCCAAGATTGAAAATAATATTATTAGACTGATTGAAATTAACAACAAAACGTAACAGCATCTGCTAAAATAGTTGTAACTTGGCCAAGTCAGTAATATTAATGCCCATCGCCGATCCAGAGATAAATGGAATATACATATATTAGTCGAATAATTTTTAACGTGAAACGCGTTTATAAATTGCGACTAAATATATAGTTTTTGTGATGCATGTTGCGCAGTGCGTATATGGGCCCTATACTAATTTATGTTTTACGGAACAGTCTATAATTATCATTTATTCCCATAAATTTCATGTTTCTCTACATTTTTTGTTGAAGGCATTGTCTAAATTAAAATTTAATTGAGACAGAGTTTTCAGATTAAATTTATTTCGTTTTTTTCCCCGTTCGAAATATCATTAAAACTCAATTTAGAAATTTTTACAAACATAAAAGTGTAATACCTAAATTAAATGATTTTTAAAAATCTGAACAGATTTTGATAGTTATTCAGGTGGTCTGATGTGGGATTTTTGAAAGCGGCACTCCTTCGATACGGCAGACTATTATTAGCCGTCGAACTTTTTTTTACATTTTGGTAAAAAATAAACGCCAGATGCTCTCTCTGCAAGTGTCGCAAAGTGACGCTGGCTTTTCACCAAAAACGTACTTGCGCCTAAAGCTGCAGTATTCTATCCTAAGTTACCTTTGAAAGGACTGTTTCGTCTATTTTTCCACAGTAGCTTGTTTATGCCAGTCCCCGTTATTGTGTTATTGGAACTAATTTATTTTAACTCGGAAAGTTGGTGCTATTTATCGAGTTGGATTTGGATCAGTTTTTTTGGTGTTTTCAACGTGTTTTTAAACGATAGATTGCGATCCGAGTTCACTCCTAAAACATTTTTGTGCTTTCGAAGCTGTGGATGATGTATTGTCTACAGTTGAGCAGTTTGGGAGGGACTTTTTATTACTTTCGTTTTAATCGCTGAAAATGAAAGTCTATTTGATGAGGCACAAGCATGCAGTTTGTTCGTCGCTAATTGTAAGGTACAATTTAGAGGGCCTACATTATCGGAAGTGTCGTATCAAGCCGTCAGCATGTAATCCGTATTTAACCGGAAGTTTGATGATTTTTGCTACATCTATTCCAAAGTAGATTTCTAAATTTCGACATACAATGTTATAAACTGCTCCGGCTCAGTAAAAACGGTGTGATATTTTTACGCACTTTCCAGTTAAAAAATACCTGTGTATTGAAACTGTCTCCTGTTGTTTTAATGTTTTACTCTTATTGTACTTGCTTCAGCATGCTGCAAGTTGAAATTAACAGCGAGAAAGAGATGGAGCAGAAGCAGGTGAAATTCGTTTCCGCTGAATTTTAGCGCTGTATTTAACTGCGATTAAAAACAAACTTGACTTTACTTCAAAAATTAAACGTAAACTCAGAGAGTTACAGTAATTAATTTTTAACACCCATTTAAACGAATTATTTAATTTTTATCAAATACATTTGATAAAAATTAAATAATTCTTTTAAATTGATGTTAAAAATTAATTACTGTACAATAAACATAAACAATAAGTGAAATAAACAGATGATATATTGTGTACTCTCTACTCATTACGGTGCCTTAAAGTGGCCAAAACAAAGGAAGCTAGAAATCATCATGTGTAAAGAGCCTTGAGTAAGAACGAAAACAAATAAAGGTGTCTGTAGCGCGATGGCATGAAAGCGAACTAAGATGTTGTAAAAAAAACTATGTATATTTATCAGTTTTGGCAAAGAGCTCAGTGCTGGATAAATGACAATCTTCACAATTAGTGAAGAATCGATACCGTAACATCACACTAGGAATGATTCGCATTCATTACAATAGGCGTTCATGATTGAATGCAACAGGTAGACGCAATATGTTAAGGAATGTTTTTGAATTTTTGAATATCGGAATTTAAAATTCGTCTTTTTTTTTTTTTTACCTCCCTTAGGTTTGCTACCAAAGAGCATTTTAGCCCAGCAAAAAGGAATAGATACATGGAAAAGAATAGAAATTATATTTTTATTCTGTCGACAATGGAATCAAGGAACACCCCTAGGACAGGAACAACAGAGAGAATAGGGAGAGAAAGAACATAAGAGGCGTTGAAAGGAGCAGGAAGACCAAGATTTAAAAGATGATAATAAAGTAACTCACGCTCGCGAGATAAACCGGAGCACTCGAAGAGCACGTGATTCGCATCACAAACATACTGGGAACGTTCAGGATCCAATGGATAATTATGAGATGCAGCCAAGGAAAAGCGATTTAGTGAAGAAGGAAGGAGACTATGCGAGAAACGGAGGCGAGATAATTTAGTAATTATGGACCGACGCAAACTGGGAAACTCATAGAACCAAGGACGAGGAGGAGGAACAAGATTAATCAAGAGATAAAAGGAATTAGGATTAGCGAAAAGAGATACATAAACAGAATGCCTAAGATGGCAGGATTTAGTTGGAAGAAGAATATTGTGTGCTGGATACTAATAAAATTCCCATTGGGAACAGCAACTTTAGCTAGGAGGTCGACGGCTACATTTCCATCAATGCCTAAATGTCTGGGAATCCAAAGAAAGTCAATCTGGGTAGACGTCGATGAGGATAGATCATGGGGAGAAGAGAACGAATAGAAAGGATGATAGCATCAGTGGAAGGAGAAAGGGAAGGTGGTTATTTTGACATGGTTAAAATGCGGCAAATTTGAAAAATATTGATAATATAAAATAGTTTCATAGAAAAATTGAAATCAAAACACGTTTCTTAAAATTACGTTTCACTTACGTTTATTTCTTACAGAACAAGCAAACCATGGTGTGAAATGGCTAGACGTCATCTATAGAAGAGGATTATTTTGAAATCGATTTATTTCACCTGAAAACGTGCAAATTTTTACAAAATTATACGACGTTTAACAAATCGGAATTATTTTCAAACATCCGACGTGGTGTGGCGGATAACGAGCAATTCTCGTATATAAAAATATTGTAAAAAGTCGAACATAATTCTATAAAACTATTACGATTCGATGACCTTGATCTTCTCTGAGATAATTAAGATTTTACCTCATCCCGGCGCGAGCATTAGGCTTTTGGTTTATTAAAATTTCTTTTCAATCGCGACGAGAAAAAAAAAGTGGCGGGAGGGAAGAAGAGTATTTCCGGAGCAAAATGAAACTTTCACCGCGGCTTGCGACACGGCATCTCTTGCAGAATGTGTAATTTTTAAATATTCTGCTAGTAGAAAATTTATCAAAAAACCAAAAACCAAAAAAATAACGGCTATCGGCATAACGCGCAATAAAAGGTGAATTAATGGCGACTTTTCTAACGACTAGTAACGGGCAGACTAAAGTTCCAAATAAAAGCCATGTCAAAGACGTGCTGTCTGGCTAACTACATAAGGGCCGAGTGTAAGCATGGGCGCGCAAAAATCAGCTCACACGCATCAATAATCGTCTTAACAACCTCGTACAGCACGTAAGAGGGAAGTACTAGCTCTTTTCATCGCAACTCACTTCGCCGCGAGGAAGAGCCACGTTTCATCGCGAGATATTTCACCACAGTCACGTTTTGACATCGGCAGCGTTGCATCAAAAGCCATGGTTCTCCGCCAGCGTTAAATGAACACAGCAGGTGTTTTAAAGTTAAGCGAAGATGTGTAATATCGCTGATGTGTTAAACTTTTTGATATACAAAAAAAAGGTGTATAATGCACAGACCAGAAATTATATTTTATAAACGTTAAGTATTAGCATATTAAAACGCAAACCCCTTTTTGTAGTAACAAACTATTAATACGGAACACGTGTTGTTTTAATTTTAATGTTTATCAAATGTAATTTCCAGTTTGCGCATTACGTTTTATACATTCAGATGAATACAGAATTACACTAGTCTTCTTCACTAGTTCCTTTCTCTTTACTTGCCGAGACTTCTCTAGTACCCAGTTTTTTCAGGCTAGATGAAATTTTAATTTTTTGCACTTTCACATCCATCCCGAAAATAAGCAGAGATACGAGACCGTTTATCAACGGACGGTGGAGTAGCGGAGATTTTTTTTTTCCCTGGAAGGGGGACATTTTTTTTTTTTGAAATATTTTTGCGTATCGTAACGATTCCGGAATAATTTCACCGCGTAAAATAAACAGTACCGTACAAAGTGTGAGCGCAGTGATCCGTAATGGCCACAGCTGTAAATTTCAATTTTGATCGCATTATAATAATAAATAAATATACCTTTTTAGAAGTCACTTATTTTTGCATTTATTTTTACACAGTTCCAAAGCAACCTTTCGAAATTACTGTTTTTGCAAACGTGAACTCTAACCAAATCGAAATAAATCGTTATCAATTACGAAACACAAAAAAGGGAAATGTCGATCAAGCACAGACTAGGTTATTTTACAATTTTTGGAAATACATCTTGGCTAAGACCAGTATTATCTAATGTAGAGTTTCGGCTAAAGTCAGAAATCCGATTGATGCACTATCCATTGTGTTCTCAACGACTAATTTGGTGTAAAAGAACGCTTTGAATCGATCGTAAAGTTAAATATATAGTGTTTGTTTTTTTAATACTTTTAAGTTCCCCTTAGCTTTCTATTCCCGCAGGTACGCGTCACGCTACACAATGGCTAAAAATCGCTTATTTTTTTTTTCCGACCACACGTAAACCGTGAAATCTGTTTCAATTTTTTTGGTCAGCAACGGGCAGATTGGGCAGACTCCAATCGGGTCCCGATGATTAACTCCATAAAATAACGGCACCGTATCCGGGTAATTGTAAATGCAACGCACGGTGATGTAGGGCGTGCTTACAGCACACGTACATGGTCGATCGCGTAATTTCGAGTTCTGTTTAACCGGAACTGCGGCACTAAGGGTGCAACCTCGAGCGCATTCATGGGGGGAAATGGGAGCCGGAACGTGTGAAAACGTCGACGCCTGCTTCAGAAATAAAGTATAGAGTTGTTCTAAGTTTCCTTTCTTTTTTTGTTTTTGAAATATTGATAAGATTAGTCGCTTTTGAAACTCTGAAAACGATAAAACAATTCGCATTCCAGACAGTAATTGTTCAAAGTTCAATAAATACTTGGTCATCATCATTCTCTAAGAATCTGCTTGTAATTAAAACCCTATACAATCGGCTGTATAAAGTAACAACTAAACATGAGTGTACTTTTACGTCTGATTTTTTTAACACCTACGATCGTGAGAAACGTTGGAAAAAGAATAAATTGTTTCCCCAGAGCAGTTGTTTCGATAATTTTCTATCATAGATGAACAGTAAAAGTGAATCCGCCAATAGGAGACATCGTCGATTGCGAAATTAGGTTTGTAGTGCGCCAAGTGTAGTAATAACACAAAGATGATGGTTTCTCTGGGGCACTTTCCGTTTTTTATATTTTCCCATTTAGCGCATGTTCTGCAACCCATATATTTTTACCGAGCTACCTACGATCAGAGAATTTTAAGTAGTTGTTTGTTTGAAATATGTTCAAAAAAATACTCTTAGGCCCCTTTTACACCAAATTCAGTCACCTTACGTAAAGTCAAGTCAAATTAACGTCAACCAACTGCTTTCATACTTGATCAGTCGGTTGTGTTTCGCATTTAATGAAGCTTATGTTTTTATGTTTTCCGTTTCGGGTTTTTTTTTTATTATTATTATTATTATTATTATTATTATTATTATTATTATTATATATACATATATTAATTACAACGTAATTCTTAGGCTACCGCCACTAGAAAAAAAGTCCTAATTTTATGTAACTTTTTTGTTATACTTTATAGGATTTTTGTGATTATGTTATTATATTTATATGGACCGATTTAGAATTACGTTGTAAATTCCGATCATTTTATACAAAGTGTAAGCAAGAGGGGTCACGGGACACAGCCCCTTGCGTGGCCAAAATGGCTGAGTTTATATATATATATATATATATTATATATGTTTTAATTAATTTTTCCTCGTAATTACGGCAGATATTTTTAAATTATTTTGAAAAAAACCGGTTAAACCAGCATGCGCATTCGTTCCGTTTAAAACCGAGTACTTCTCGGAGTGTGTCACTATTTAGTTCCGGACTTGGTAAGTTCCATAATTTCTTTTTAGAATAAATCACAGTTCGGAAGTTTAATAATTACAGTTCAAAAAAAAGATGTAACCAAAATTGAATATAAAAATCCATCCGCTATTATTTACGTGATCTTTATATGTTTCGCTAAAGCCATACAATTTTCATTACAATTTTCATTACAATTTTCATTACAATTTTCATTACAATTTTCATTACAATTTTCATTACAATTTTCATTACAATTTTCATTACAATTTTCATTACAATTTTCATTACAATTTTCATTACAATTTTCATTACAATTTTCATTACAATTTTCATTACAATTTTCATTACAATTTTCATTACAATTTTCATTACAATTTTCATTACAATTTTCATTACAATTTTCATTACAATTTTCATTACAATTTTCATTACAATTTTTCACTGCGGATATTAATCATTTATATAATATGAAATTTTGACAGCGTAAACAAGTAGAGTAAGTTTCGCTGTAAATGTAAATGGCAATTTTAAATTTCATCAATTTCGTATAAATTTTCAGATATCGACGTTTGACTGATGAAAAGTTTAGCACGTTGTAAAGAGTCCTTCCGGCCGATTGACGACTGCGAACGATTACGAAATTCGTATAAACGCATACGTTTGAACGGTAATCGACTTCATCAGTGTATGTTTCAACGCGACGTGACTGCACGAATTTCACGCAATACAAAAAAAAGTAAAAGAGGCGATTCCTCTTTCATCTTATTACTGTACTGTCGGCCAAGCAGTCGGGTTTGTCTTTTGTTTAATTTTGAGAGCCTTATCGAAAGTAAAATAGAAATATTTAATATAAATATAAATAAATAATGATAAGACAACGAGGAGAAAAAAGTCGTTATATTGAATTTTCGTTTCTTACAAAATAAAAAAAAAAAAAGGCGCCCGGGCAAAAAGTGCATTGATGTCATTACTGGAACTTAAGAAAATTTCACTTTATTTTGTTTTGCTTTTCAAATTAACGTGTAGATTTTCGCTTGTTTTTCCATCTTCATATTTTAAAATAATTAACGAAATAATATGATATAGTGTTGTAATATTCTTAAAACAGAAAAACAAAAGTGCGTACAATCCTCAAAAAACATATATGCATCATTCGATGTTTCTACGAATGAAGCATACAAAATTTTTCAAAAAAACACAAAGTTTTTTTCGTACGTACAAATTTCCGAAAGAGCTGAAGAAGTGCTTTTTACCAAAAAAAGTAATTTTGGTAATGCGCATTTTTCGTCAGCACGTGCCCATGAAATAAATAATAACGTTTAGCCTCGGAGCGTCACAGAGGTTCTGTTAAAGATTCTAAATATTGGTACTTTTTGCGCTAGGGTCCAGATAAACTCTCGGCAAAATGTGTCTCTACGCCAAAATTCGGACGATCGTACCGTTTCCGCATTTATAACAGTAGTAGGATACGGAAGTTCAAATTCCGGCCAGACTCGTTCATCTATAGGAGGCGTCGGCGGAGTCTACGGATTCCTTACAATACAAAATTCTTCGCCTTAATAAATAGAAATTTGTAATCTGCTCGGACGATTTCGGTCTGGCATTGTAAGCTTGTTCAGCTACAGATGGTAGCCATTAATTTATAGAAAACAAAAACGTACCAGCGTTGCTAGATACATTGTACGGAGTACTCTATCGATGTCGAGTCCTTGTGCGCAGTTAGACACCGTTAACTGATGCTGTAAATACGCCATGAGAAATAAAACTGATTGGCTAAAAGTTTCCAGAATGGACCAATGTCTAGCTCTACACGGTACTATATCTGCTTTTCTTTCCATTTGCAACGTCTCTTCGAAATTACGCTTGTACCACACACACCCACGCACACCTAAATTTGTTCTTGTCGCTGACAATATTTGTTTTAATATGTATTACACTAGTTTAACATGTATCATTCATTATCTATCCCCTACTGTTTCCATTGCATGTATTTTGAATATGAGAAAGTATGAAACATAAAACCGATACGATTTTTATGAACTATTCGAAACTAGTCGGCTTCTATATTTAATTATTCATAATATGTAACGTTTCTCGTCCATTTTACTTATTGAATAACTCATTATATTTCTCGGCTGAATTGGATACTTTCTTTTTCCCTTTATATATATATATACATTTAACAGAAAGAAAGAGAAAAAAGAGGCAAGAGAACTCGCTATATCAATTATGATTTTTCAGCCGAGTTCCCGAATCTTCCTGTGTTTTATTTGATTATGGTTCAAATATTTCCATATTGTATACGTAATAATAGTTGATGTAGTTACATTGTATACCAAATTTTTGTTTTATTTGATACTTACACTGGGTGCTTTACTTTAGCGAGATATAGTCTCCGAATTAACAGAGACATTACAAATGACGACGCTGAAATATATAATAAACGCTTAGTTTCTTAAACGTACTTAGGACTACTTCATCATCAAGCAAACGAATATAAATACAGCGCTGTTTCTAAAAATAAATATTTACTATATTTCCCAGTTGGTTGTTTATTGTAAGATTCGTTAATATATATAATTTAATTGAAGAAAAAATTTAACATTCTTTTAATTTTTCTATTTACGAGTTTTAATTAAATCACCTTCCGTTTTCAGTGGAATAATTTTTTATTTTTTTCCCTTTTTATCTGCATACAATCTGTTTAGTTGAACAATAAGTAGCAATGTTATTTTATGTAAACCACGGTGGAACGCTCCCCCCCCCCCGTGGTGGTGGTCGCTATTCCTTATATTCCTTATTTGTATGTACGTTATTTATTAGAATATATGTTGAGCTATACAAATTAATGTCTTCGAACGAAATTCTAGTTCAATTTGGCTATGTCGTTTCAATTCTGCGAAAGATTAGCTGCTAGCGGATTGACGTGGTGTTCCAAGTCGATGAAAGTATTTTCTAGCAAAGGTCGTAATTACTTCTTTAACACCGTTGGGATGCGGAGGTCTTTGTGTATATCATCATAACGGACAAACCATGGTGCCGCCAAAATATCTCGTAGGACACTGAAATCTTTGTATCATTTTAAGCTTTGAAATGCTCGTCGTTGCCCAGATTTAAATACCGTATGTCCACACAGGCTCTAAGATTGCCCTGTATAGTAGCACTTTATTTTCAACCGATAAAGATGAATTTTTGTTTATTAACCGATACATGTTGCGCTATTTAATACCTAGTTGCTTTCGTTTTGTAATAATGTGATTCTTGAAGGTGAGCCGTGTTGGTCAAGATGTAACCCGAAATATTTCACAGCACATGAGTTATTGTCTGCCCATTCAGCGGGATCAGCAAATTTTGCCCTTTGTGTAAGGTAAACAAAACCTGTTTTGACTTTGATTCGTTAACTGAAACTCTCCGTTGTTTAAGCCATTTCTCCACACATAGCAGATGATTTTGGAGCTGTTCAGTGGCTATGATGTTATCTCGGTGAATTGATAAAATAGCCGTGTCATCAGCAAACATAGCTGTGGTTTTATCATTCTTTTCTGGGAAGTCGTGTGTATAAATCTGATACAATACGGGTTCCAGTACACTCTCCTTGTGGGGTACTCTTGACATTATAGGGTACATTCATGAACAATCACCATTTACATTAACACAAAAGTGTCTTTCTGCTAGGTAGGACTTTATTAACAGGTAATAGGGACGAGGCAGTTGATGTTTCAGCTTATACAGTAATCCGATATGCCAAACCTTGTCAAAAGCTTTCTCAATGTTGAGAAAAATCGCAGTACAAGATTTCTTTTCTTCAAAGCTTTTGCTTATGATGTCAAACTGAAACGTATTGATTTTTTATATCGTTAATTAATAATTAAATATTTATTTTCCGAGTCGGGGATGTCTATACAATAAATTCTTATCTTTTGGGAAGGGGATATGTTTCAAAAATTTGTTACAAATATTAAATTTGCGAATGCTAAGTATAATTTTTCATTGGTTTCGCGTAGAACGACCAGGGTGATAAATAAAACAATTTCCTTCCCTTTAAGCAATTTACAGAAATCCAAAGTTGTTTTTAAAAGAAGTAAACGAATATTAAAATAATGAACTTTCTTATAATATGAATGAAAAGTCGATAAAAAGTATGCCTAGAGTAATTTAAACAATTAAAAGAAATCATATCCACTGTTCGGGAAATACTTTATGCTGCTGTTACAAAAGAATTTAACATGTCAATTTTATACTCTCGGATCTATTCTAAGCCCTCGCAAATCGATAGAAGAATTAATGAGTCCACGAATATAATAGCTTTTTTTTTTTTTTGTTTTTTAATTAGGTGTGCTATACAATAAAACACCTGCATACATTCTTATGTGTGTTAAATGCCAACTCCGCCGCATACTGAACCCAGCACACGCACGACCCACACTCACTCGCCTGTACGAAGAACACGGTTTTCGTGGATGCGTGGGTTGATGCAAACTGTTTAGCTGTTAAAAATTTCGATGTATTCGTTATATTTCACATGCTCCATATACAGAAACGTAGCCGTGGGCTGTGCGTGGAATGGGTCCAATATGCGACGGCTTTAAGCCCGTTTGTAAATTTCAATCGTGAAATGGTAATTTCACTGAAATATTCAAATTGCGTGATTAAAGCAAAATATTTACAAAAATAAAAAAGAGCGCAATTTATTTACACGTTGACAAGAGAAATTTGCTGTATTTCTGAAAGCTAAGATTTGCAGTGAAACATAAAAACATGGCTAAGTTCTTTCATGAAGTTATCTGAATGCTTTCAAAATCGTTAATATCGATCTAGGAAATTTGAAATGAAAAACTAAAGTAAATCCCACACCATTTACAAGGTATCATGGATTTTTCCATAATGTATCAAGCTCAACCGCACTGATGATAGCAGAGGAACCCCAGTTTCATGAACGATAATAAATTAACTATCGGAATGCGCACTTCCGAGAATACTCTTAATCATCGGATGATGATTGATGATGATTAAACTTAAATGCGTATAACTTGAAGCTTGTCGGAATGTTGTTGCAATCAAGGACTTTAACGTCACAGCACGTAAAGCACTTTCACACACTTTATCCAGGTAACACTGTAATGTTTTTGTCGGTCGATTTTTTAGCTACGCTACATCTGAAACATCTGGAATTTTAACGAAGAACGACAAAACCCTTCATGTTTTTAAAAAGTTTTTGTAACATTATACTTTGCCAAAGCTGGAAAATTTCACGTCATCTGGTAATGTTAAAGCACCAACTGTAGCGATTACAATTTTGAACTAAACTTTTTGTAATGTTACCAACGAATATCCGACAATGCGTAACGTCACTTTTAATAATGTACTGGGAAACTGCTTTTAACAGCTAGCGACGCCAAACTGCAATGTTATGATTTTCGTGTAGTTTAATTTTCATGTTTTTCATTATAGTTATACTTTTCTTTCTTATTGCTGTTTCTTCTGTAGTATGCCATTTTTAACTATGTGAAAAAGTTTTTCTTTTCTCCAAGTCCAACCGGTCTCTTTCGCTCAAAACCGCTTTAAACAGGATGCTTGATAATTTATTAACACACATATTAATATAATATTTCCTTTAACGGCCTTGCTATTGCAGTTGATTTGTCTTTTTTCTCGATTCACTTAATTTTTTCCTTCCTTGTTCTCGCACTTGATCTCCTTTACATATTTTATTACTCATATACCAATTATGTTTTTCTCTTTATATTCTTGCTTTCTTCGTGTTTCCATTTGCCTCATTGAATACCCGGCCGGCTCTTTTTACAGTCATGTACAAACTTAAATGTTTGCTATTGAGGCACTTTAAAAGTCAACAAAAACCGTCTTAGAGGACTTGTTGGATCAACGGAAAATTTGCGCTACTTTACTCCCTGAAACGCGGTTAGAAGATTATAGTGACCACCTTAACATTAAAAGTTATATAGGTTAGTTGATTCTTGTTTCGATTAGACGGGACATTAGTTGTTTTTTTTTCAAGAAATATTCGTTTTCCGAATTCATCTTCCTCTCTCTTTCATAATTTAGTCGATATTTCCACGCCTAACAAACTATCTCTGCATACATTCCTTTTAATTTTTAATGTTTGTAATTTCCCTTTTTCATGTTTCTCTAATTAAGCGTCTATAAATAAATATGTAATTTGAAAGTAATTCGTTTTTCTATTTTTTGTTATAGTGGAAAATTGGAATGCCCGCTCTTCTTTTTTTATGGTTGTACCAATTATAATAATAATGGTGTCATTTTGAAGCATCATTTTTCGTAATAATCCTATTTTGCTCAACAATAATTCTCCAATTTTTAATAGGGATCCTTCTGCTTTTCTAATTCAGTTGACTTAAATATCGGCCTTAACTGTTCACCGAGAATTTTAAACGGTACATTTGAAAGCAACCGAATTACTATAATCCATATCACTCAACAAATT
The DNA here is from genome assembly GCA_039619475.1 of Icerya purchasi. Classification (NCBI taxonomy): domain Eukaryota; kingdom Metazoa; phylum Arthropoda; class Insecta; order Hemiptera; family Monophlebidae; genus Icerya; species Icerya purchasi. Next base: position 288,326,015 of record CM077115.1, on the reverse strand, counting down.
TTTTTTCCTCGAAATTTCTGCATATTCCTCAGTAGAACCTTTCCAAAATCGACTGAACTAAATTCCTTTATATCACTGTTGTCGAGAATACTACATTTTAATATCGAAAATTTACTCAACCTATTCTTTTCACTGTTTTCTCATTCTCACCTTCGTACCATCTTTCATTAAAAAATATGGCCCTGTATACTCTTATCATGGAATGATGATTACAAATTTTTGTTCTACCTGAGTGCTTTCGCTTTTAGAGTATTCTTGTCCTTTCTTTTCAACCTCTTGCACATAGAATTCATTCTTAAACGCCAGTCACCTGAACAAATTTTTGCTCTTCTTGTTCTTTTCATCAAATCTCTCTTGCTCTTTCTTTAAAGGAGCTCTGTGAGAATGTATTCAATAAATTACTTATTTCGAATATAATAATTTAATTCCCGATAACATGTGCGATTTTAGAACTCTCCTGACCACATTATTTCCCGTTGCGGCATTTCTAATTCTTATGTAAACAAAAATTTGACTAATGCAGCCCTTATTGATGTTTCCAAATGTCCACCTTCCTACTCTCAGAAATATAACACTTTCACTGCACCTTTCCATTATTATTAGCTTTTTTAAAAACGACGTAGTAAATCTGTTTACTTCTCTTTGGTCTACTTAAAAAAAAACAAAAAAAAAACGTTTCACGATCTTCCTCAAAGCTTCCGTTTTAATCCTACTCTCTTTAACATCTATATCTCACAAATATGCCTCACTTTTCTTGAACTCGAGCTCTTCATTCTGTGTCGTTGACATCGTTATTTTTTCATCTTCTCGAAACATCTCTAGAAGTCATTGAAGAACTTAATAGTTCATCAATCACTACACAAAATTCCGTCGAATTAACGATTTATCCTTGTTCCGTTCAACTTATAATCATTCTGCGACTGACGGTAATGAAATGGCTAATTCTTTAGCTCGCTTGGAGGTTTCTACCCTCTTCAAAAATTTCCCGCATACAATATTAATCATCGATCTAGACATTTTCATTTTAAATTGTGGAATGGTTTTTTATTCTTTTTCCAACCCTAATTTTGTTTATTTTCATTGGCATATAAATTTGTGCCACATATTATTGTTTACTTTAACATATAATAAGTAAAAGCAAAACCCGCACCACTATAAACAATTAATTAATATTTATTTACCCGTCGCGTTCGAAGACAAAGCTTCATGATCACGGGAGTTATTCTATTCAGCCTTTACACTTCTTTACTCCTTGGTTTGGCAAGTTTCCTTCTATTTTTCGTTCCCTGATTACTGTTACATGTCTCCTGTACTTCCTGCCTTCATCTCTTCTTTGTTTACCTTTCACCTCATCTCGCGGTCTCCTCTTCATCCCATTGATTTTTTTTTTTTTAATATATATATATATATATATATATATATATATATATATATATATATATATGTAATGTCAGTTATATTTTCTTTGAATGTTCCCAAATTGCTCAATTATTTTTTCTCAATTCTTTGATCTTAATTTCCATACTTTATATTATAATGCTGACTATATTATTCCTTATCTACCGTTCCTGTTTTAATCTATTCGTTTGTTTTTTTCATACCATATAAAAATTTAATGCTACAATGGAGCCGTTCCTGGGAAGAATTGTCGCTTGAAAATAAGCTAAGAAGAGTCAAGCCTACTACTGCGCCTTGGAACATCATCATGGCATCAAGACGTGATGACGTTGTATTAACAAGACTGCGCACCGGCCATACAGCACTAACGCACAAGCACCTTTTGGATCGTGCCGACGCTCCACTCTGCCAATACTGTGGCCAAGGTCCTTTAACAATAGAGCATATCCTTTCCGACTGCACCCAACATTCAATCTATCCCCATACTACTATCCAAACTGCCTTATCCGATGATCCCCATGAAATCAGAAAAACACTATCTTTCCTCAAACAAAATAATATCTATAGCTTGATTTAATCATATCTTAATATTTGGTGTCTTTGGCCACAGTAGCAGTACACGGCACCACAAAAAAAAAAAAAAAAAGTAATGTATTGCGTTAATTTTGGTCTAATCTATTTGATTAATTAAGGCTTTTAATTGGCGCTACCGCTCAAGACATCAAAAAGAAAAAAGAAAAAAAAACGTTAAAAACTAGGAAAACAGAAATTAGTATAATGGAAGAGAGATTTGGAGCTCTGAAGCACGAGCAACAAACGACGATCCAGATTGAATTAATTGTATTTCGGTTGCAATCCGGATGGAGTTATGGGAAAAACGTACTCACATTCGTAAAGAAAATGAACCGGCTTATTTTCGTTGTTCATATAACTTTCATTCGACTTTGGTCGGTTAAAAGATGTAATATTTTTCTCGTCAAAGTTGTTTCTTCTGCTGGTGCGTTAGTTCTCGCATCAATCAGTTTTTTACGATTTTGCTTTATTTAAGTGTGCCCGTCTGAAACTTCTCGACACACCATCCCGCTTCACCCCCTGCCCCCTAAAAAGCCTATCCGAAAACAAAGAGTCCCATTACTAATACTAAAAAACATCTTTTCATTTCATACCAAAGATACAGCCCCGGAAAGTTAAACGAATTTTCGAACGAACATAGCTACAGCATAGCTCAATCCGAACAAGGCGTTTAGTTCTCTTCTTGTATCTGTATGCATCCGCGAACAAACTGTAATATTTATAACACGTTTATACTTTTCTTTCTTGATATCTCTTCAACACTTTTATGAAATACATATATAAAAATAAGTATCCATAAAGGGAAGAAGAAGGAGGAGGATAATATCAAAGATAGATAAAAGTAAAAAAGAAAATGTTAAGTGAATTTATATTTAATTTTCCTTTGAAATTCGTTCAAAAACATTCTCTGTTCTAAATTGAACATTGAAACATTTGCGAGTAATTCGCATACGAAAGTGAAACGGCAAACAAACTTCCACTACCACTTTAACAGTCTTAATATCGAATCAATGCTAGATAGTATGTATATTTTATAAACAGAAATTGAAAACTGTTACAGTTATTATAGCTTAACGAAAATAAGTCCCATATATCCTTAATAGAGTATCACGAATTGTGAAGTTAAGCTTTTCATAGTTGTACTAAGCCTAATGGATCTGACGAGAATAGTGGGGCCAGCTCCTTTCTCTCGGCCGCCTTTACTTCCCCAGATTTCTCTGGTACCTAATTATTTTATGCTGGGAGAACTTGAGAGCGGACAAGTCTCGAACCCGTGACCTCTGATTTGTTAGTCAAGCACCTTAACCACTATAATTATAGATAATTAGGATATTTTCCGAGAATACTTCAAGCCTATTCCTGGGATTACGTAAACAGGGAAACAGATGAACGGTGATAATTATAGTGATCATCGAGGGTTTTTAAGTACGCTTGTTTTACGGTGCAGTATGTTTTATTTAGCGTTTACGCGGCAGTACGCATTATATATGTCTCATTATAAATCGTAATTTTATGAAACGTTTGCCATTTAACATTTACATCGCGCTAAACGTGCCACATTCAAGTTTCCCCAGCTACAATGCAGAATTCGGAATAAGAATAAAGTGTATGACAAGCGATGTCCTGAGATCATAGGGGGCCTAAGAGGCTTGAAAACGGCTCACTACACCAAAGTTCCGTATAATGCGTTTTCGTTTTTTCACTCCGCAACAACAGGAATCATCAATTAACAAATTCAAATTTAATACAATTACAAAACATTCAAATTTAATACAATTAAAAAAATGCAAAAAACATTCATGTATAAGGAAAGATAAAAAAAAAAAAAAAGAAAAAAAAATTGAAAAACAAAATTTTGGAATTTTGGGAGACCTGATTTGAAAAAAGAAAAAAAAAGAATGCTTGGAAGAAGATGCGGCAAAATGCATAAGGAGCAACTAGAAAACTATTTCGCGCTCGCTTTACACTTACACGGTGGTTATTATATTAGTATTTTAGTTAAAACCAATCAGGCAAATTGTCACCCAACAGGAAATAAAATTAGATAATAAAAAATTATAGGCACCTCAACACTAGCGCACCGAGACACCGACTGGTATGCTTTAACCAATTTTCTTTATTAAACTCATTTGAAACCATTGCATTGCACATAGTTCCATGCTACTCGTGAGGTCGTGTACACAGGGTATTATTATTTTTAAAGTTCTCTACGCTAAAAAAGTAATTTTTTAATCTGCATAAATTTATTCTACTGACACAAGTAATCTCATTTAGCTCTACCATTGGACTATATATATATATATATATATATATATATATATGTACATACATACAAACTTATCATGTTGCCACGTTAGGTCTATTCCGATCCATTGCTGTATGTAGGCATTGCCCCCAGTGTAAGTAACTTGGCCTAATTTTTCTCGCTGACCGGGTGAATTGAAAAAAATACGGCATTGCCGCGTGAATTAATATGTCGCAATAAATACCTTTTCAAACTAACGCTCGCATCAAATGATAACAATATATGTTTATATTTGAGTTATAAATTATGATAAAAATAAACTTTAACACTTTTATAACAATTGTATAATTTTTAAAACCCCGACGCGTTTCGAAGCAAACACTTCATTCCTGTGAACATGAAGTGTTTGCTTCGAAACGCGTCGCGGTTTTAAAAATTATACAATTGTTATAAAAGTGTTAAAGTTTATTTTTATCATAATTAAAAATGTTAACAATGTGTAAGAACAACAAATACAGTGAGTTATAAATGTTTATGTCCATTTTCTGTAACTTTATTAAAAATTTATCAAAACATATATAACAGATAAATAAAAATACTTTAAAAATATTAAAATAAAGTCGACATGTTTCGGAGTTACGTACATGCCATGATTCCATGTACGTAACTCCGAAACATGTGTCGAATTTATTTTAATATTTTTAAAGTATTTTTATTTATCTGTAATACATGTTTTGATAAATTTTTAATAAAGAAATATATGTTTATTATCTGTGGTAAAAGTGATCGCAGCTGCCCTTAAAACCTATACAAGCGACCTACTATAACCAGAATTGGCTAAAAGCGCCTTTTTTTAATGAAGTAAATTGTAATCCACGCGAGAGATTTCAACGGTCTCAAAATTCGTAGTTACGATAAAATATGTACAAAAGTTAGGGGGGAACTTTAACAGATTAGATAAAAGCGAATAAAAGCTGTGCTATTCAGCCACAACGATAGCGATCCGAAATATTCTTCTTCTCGAAGAAACTTAATAGCACTGGTACGTCAGATTTATGCCGATACCAAATTGCGCATCACGCAATATAAAAAGATATGTGTCTAGTCCGAATTTCGAAATGCTGAAATCCGGCCAAACATTGAACATTACAGCTACTCACGGTCAAGAACGAGTTGGTTCTTTTAGCGAATTTAGAACTGACGGTAATTCGAATATTTCAGACGAGTTAATTAACAGGAAATCCTGAGCGAATAGCGGTAAAACAAATGACAGGATACCATACCGGATCTTCACTTCGTATCACCCGAAGGGTTTAATAAACCTGGATCGCGAAATGAAAAGACACGGAAGAAATAAAATAACGGGCTGACCACTAGAAACCTGTAAAGTAAAAAACAGTAGACTTAGCCGAAGTAAAGCGAGATCTCATAAAAATTAAGTAGAAATTGAAAGACAATGACGACCCTTTGTTCAGATGTCGAAAACTACTAAATTAATTGAAATCATCGGTAAATGACTAAGACGGAATTCGTTATAAGTATCGAGCAAAAAAAAAAAAGAAAAAAAATGGATCATATGCTGGAAAAAAAATTAAGTCAAGGGTAAATCGTATCGCTGGGAAGTCAAAAAGTTGTCATTGCATACTCGGTGGCGGAATACTGCTGTATGGTACAGTTAAACAGCTCGCATACGGTAAAAGTAGATGTGTAACTAAATAGAGTAATGTACATCACCTGAGAAAAACTCAGGTCAGTGCCGTTACCGTAACTCCTACTTCTTCTTTGTAGCGCTATGCTCACCGAGCATCAGTGATGTCTGTTCTAACCGTACAGATGTAGGTAAGGTCATGGCAATTGTTATATGCGATGTTAGTGTACACACGCAAGACTACATTTGGAACTGATGGTAAATGTTTAAACGGCGAGTGCGATGTGACCATTAGCGATTAATCAATTATTTTTGTAATAATTTCTTGTCGTCACTGGAGATCGAACTCAACATTTTCGTGGCGTAAGTCAAGTATAACAACTGCGCTATCGCTTCGTACAGCTGTGTATACGAAGACAGGAAGCATTGAATCAAGTATCTGCAAGATCTAATCAAATGTATTTTCGGTCTACAGATTTGTATAGTGAAGAACTGGAAATGGCCAAAAATGTAGACGCCCGATGGAGGTGGCCGAGAATTCGCAACTTACGAGGACCAGGATTTGAGCTGAATAAGCGAACTTGGAATAAGTATTTTGTTTTCTATTTGTTCGACCGGCTAGAAAAAAGCCATAAATATTTCCTAAACCAACGGGACAAACCGGCAGTTACACAAACATGCGATTGCAATAAAACATAAACGATTTCACATTTACGGTAAGCGTACTTCGATTTTCGATTTATGATAGAAACCCAGACGGACTGTATTTCCTCAAAGACTCAATTCGCTGGAGGAAACAGAAGATAGCCTAGCGCGGTCGATAGAAATATTAATTCATTTTGCCTGTCTCCCGCACAAAACGTAAAAGGGGATGGTGAATTAATAATTTTTTGTTGTTTTAACAGAAATAGAACGAATGGAAGAAACCGTACGCACATACGTTAAATAATACAATTTTGCCGCTTACAGATTCATCTGATTTTTTAACCATCGAAAATCACTTACAAAATATAGTACCTTGTGCCATAGTAATGCCAATAAACCGCTTACCTTATATGAGAATTGTTAGCACCGGTACATTAGCTAATAAAAATACTTCGTTCGGCAAAATATGTAACCGTTTAATATTATTTCTTGAAATAAAAATCCGCCATTTATAACCTTTTTAGACCATTTTGAAATCATTATCTGCTCGTTTTCCTTAATATAATTTAGCCCGTTTTTATCACTTTTTTCTACTTATTTCTAATGAAACTATTTTAACGATGTTTTGTATTGGTGTAAAACTTTCAACCTCCTTTTCAATAAAATTCACGAGGCTTTTAAATCTCTCCAATGTATTATTTTAGAACTTTCGGATAATTTCGCTTCGGTTATTATTTAACTGCCGAATGCGCGGATGGTATAGTTCTCTGCCATTTTTAGTAATGTGGTTTCGGAAATTTTAAAGATAAATTTTCAATTTTTTAATTTCCTAAAAATGTGCATGTTATTTCATTTAAAATTCTCGTGTGAATTTTATTGAAGAAGAAGTTGCAAGTTTCGTGCCGAACCAAACATCATCATGAAAATAAAAAGGTTTGATAGTGATCTGAAAATGTTGAATTCAATGAGAGTACCACATTTTTGGATGTTTTCAACTAATTTGCAATGAAAAAAAAAATAAAATGAAGAAACATATGAACTTATAAATCAAGTCAAATAATCCTTTTTCTCCGCATAATTACATTATATGAACTATACATATTGTTGTAGTTTTATTATATCGCGCTTTGATAGGGTTATCTGCAATAAAAATTGATATATATATATATACATATATATATATATTCCAATATCTGGCTCTTAAAACAAAAACTGATAATATATATATATATATATTGTTGTAACTGACTCTGCTTCCAACGCAAATACTATTCCGTTAGTGGCATAGTTTATTTCCAATCCTTTTTCCGTCAAATAATCTTCAATTCTTTTGAAATATTATTTAAATGAATACAATCTAAATTTTTCCTTACCGTAGTGAATGTTTCATTAAATTGTTCAATATATTACTTTACCAATTTTAAAATAACAATTCCAAATGTTCATATTATTTTTAACACTTTTGATATATACATATATACATATATTTATTACTTGTTTTTTTTTTTTTTTTATGTTAAGTTCAGAAAATCATATACATCGTAATAATTCATAGGAACCTAATAAAAAATAGTAGAATTTAAATTATTTAAAAATATATGCAGTCTCTCACCTGATACATACAGCAGCCTGTGATCGTAAGTGAGTCCGAATTAATTTACCATCGAACTAGTGTGTACATTACGATATATACTTGTTTTGTTTTGTTTTTCTTCTTTATTATTATTTGTATCAGAATTGGCTTTCTTAGGTCATTTAGCGATATTTTCAACATTAAAGTACGCAATGACGTACGTATTTATATACGCCATTGTACGCAGTACGTTTTGGAGTATTGACCGCCGCCAATATTCCAAAACATATTCTAATTCGTATGATATTGAATATATAGTTAAAATTATTGACAATTAAGTTTCGTCTACTGCTAGGTACTTCGTTGACCAACCGTATCATCTCCGGATTTACATGCTGATGCAGACGAAGCAGCAGATGCTTTGAAGTAAACTGAGCAATAACTTCGTAGACTGTTTCAATCCGCAAATCATTGTATATGAGATGCCCCATCTCTTACTTATCTTGGTGTGTTGGTAATGAAGGACAGTAGATTGTTCTGAGCTATTTGAACTGTCTTCTGATTAATCGACTTAGTACAAACCCATAATTGAACACCATTGATGCAGACGGGGATTTATTTGTAGGGCTAAAATGGGATTTAAACCATAGCGGCTAATACAAATTTTGTAAACGAAAAGTTTCGTTTCTTTAACAACTTTCATCTTTACACGAGATTTCCGGGCGAATCTTGCATCTAAATGCATTTCCGATTGCCGAATTGCTTGACAGTTTACTAAAATCGTAATATAAGTAGTTTTGAATAAAGACCACATGTGTAGATTTCATTTGGAAACAACGAGCTGTGCAGGTAGCTAACTTATTTATAACTCCTTGTAGATTACCGGTAGCAGCTACTTGGGTTTTTGGGTTTTACCCTTAGAAAAGCTAGCAGTGTCTCATCTATAAACATTGCTAGTGATGCTTTTCGCAATACGGGCACAACCGACGTAAAAAATAAATACGACACAGGTACAAGGATACTGTGCCTTGAGGCACTCCAGTTTTTATTGCACATCAATCAGATTTAGCTTCCTTAAAGTATGCCTCAAAGAACTGGTCTTCTAGATATGATTTTATCAGCGCGCAATCCGAGGGTTTAACTTGTACAGTAGAGACCTTCATGTTTTCTTCAAAAGCGCGTTCAGTGCAGAATTAGTCGCTCGACGAATTTGGTTATCCGTCGCGTGATTGTTCCTGAACTCAAATTGAAAATCAGGAATAATAATTGGTCGTAAGCGCTTCAAAAATAGTTTTTCGAATATTTTAGACATTATTGATCGATAATATGAATTTTATCGGATTTACGAGATTTAGTATCACGAGTATTTTCGTTATAATCTAATTTAGAGCATTCGCATCAATTTCGTCTATCGCAAATGGTACAATGATCCTTTTCTTACAATTTATTTTCCGGCTTCTTACAGTTCTTCCTGTAAACTTTCCTTCCCATCTCCAGCAATACAAATTCCCTCACTTCAATTCTTTGTTCTTTCCATTTCCTATCGCCCCAGAATCTGATTTCCTAACACAATACATTCGAGTGGTTGAGTGGGAGAAAGAGCACATATGATTTCAACAATAAATAATACGTTATTATTATTATTATTATTATTATTATTATTATTATTTCGTAAGCACCGGGTGAAAATTTTTTTAAACAATTGCGGTAAAGTTACACATGCCGCACATGCTTGTCAATAACATATTTTAAAGAACGCTGTATCTCTATATACATTATTGGCCAACTTATGTTTTCTACTAAAACAATGGTTTTTTAAATTCATTGCAACTGTTTATAATACGAGAGGATACATTTCATCTACTAATCTGAAAGTAATTGTCAACTTCGAAGTTGTACAGTCGCGGCAATATCATGATACACACCTCTACATCATACTATACAAAATCAATCACGCTATAATGTACTTTGTTACTTTATTATTAACAATTATAATAGATATAACGTTGAAAATCTAGATGGCCGCGGCGATAATGGTTTAATTTATAAAAAGCACACTTTATTACCCCAGCAATCCGATATGACGAGTTCTTTACAATTTTTTTCTAGATTTTCCTAAAACTCTAATCAGTTAGGGGTTTTAAATCACAGTTTGGTTTCAATAGAGTTGTTTCTTTGACAATCGTTTTTATTTGAAATTTTAACTTACAAATTCTGTGTAAAATTTAGAAACATTTAACAAAATTGGTGTGTTGGGTTTTTTACACGAACGTTGTTATAATGGTTTCGTTTGAGTAAACGTCGAGGTAAATTGTAAATTTAACCGCTAACAGTAAAATTTAGCGCTCTGCCACACCGTATTGTAACAAAAATGTAAACAAGAAATAAAATACTTCAAACATTTACCGAAAACGATAAGAACTTATAACAACTTTAAACCGGTAGAGAGCAATAATATACATTTTGAGCTTGAAATAACATTTATTTTGAACTTAAAGGTCGCCCCTTCGCAAATATGCCACAAAAAATATAAATTCCATTATAAACATTTGGTAAACAACTCGGTATTGTTACCGAGTTTGTATTTATTTAATTTTTTTTTCTCGTCACTTTTGTATTAATAACTTCTTTACGACTATGCTAATAACTGGAGAATATTATTATCAGCTATTCCAATAAATCTTGGTAAAAACTAAACTTTTAACTTAGTTATAAATTATTCGTTTATTTTCTATTTTTTTTTTGTCTTTTCTTCCTTTTTCCACCGTATAATAATAAAAACAATAGTTTTTAATTTTTTCATTTATCTTCCCTTAAGCGCATTTGATTTTCCCTTACTACCTTCTTTTCAATATAATTTTCTTTCTTTTTTAATTCTCTTTTAATTCGCATTAATTGGAACACTCCAGTTCCTTAAAACTGGCATTCTTTAGATAGAGAATGGCTAGGATTTTTGTTTGATTCCGGCTATGAGCCAAAGGATATTAAACCAGTGTTATTATTCTTTTGTATTCAACTTTTAGCGCTCAGCCTTGTTCTCAAGTACATATCTCATCGCAAACTTGATCAAAGCAGTTTTTTGTTTCGTTTAATTATTTCATTTGCAAGAATTTGTTGATTATATGAAACATTTACGGCCATATTTACTTGCTATACGTATTTTCTGAAAGGAGCAGTATTAACTTTATTCGAATAATAATAGTTCCGATAAATGGTTTAACAGGTAGGTTCTACTTTTGCGTGATTAATATTTCTTTTTGTTTCTGCGAAAAATAATTAATTCTGTTTTAATCTTTTCCGTAATCTACATCATTCTTCTGACCAAAAGCAAAAAAAAAAAAAATTGATTTCAAAATACAAATTTTTTTTTTTTTTTTTGAAAAATATGTATTTATAACTTTTTACATACAAAAATTTTCGTCAAGCTAAAACGCTTGTCGACGAATTATCCTATTTGACATTTTACCATCTTAAATTAACTTATACATATACATGATCGTGTAATATTTACTTAATCTATCTATTTTACTTATCAATAATTACTAATCTATTTCTATTTCCTATATTCAAAGTTTTTTTTTTCTAGTTTTTTTTTTGTTGCGCTTTGTCTTTTTATTGTATGTTTATTATTTTTTTTATATTTTCTTCTTCCTGAAGTCATTCCTTTATTTTCCTTTTTCTTTCCCCTATTTTAATTTAAGTGTAACGATAAATAAATGTTTGCTATTTTAATCGAATTAATTTTACACTAGCTAGTTGTGTTTTACGGATAAAAATGAATTAAAATGTCTTAATAACTAAGCTGTTAGAAAAAATAATGATAAAAATAACGATAAAAATAACGCATTTAGACCGCTACTATTTAATGCGTTTATTCTGAAGTTTCAACAGTATTATATGTAAAACGAATCTACCAGCTTCGTACATTATTTCAATTAGGAAATAAAAATAAAGTTATTAATATTCGAATAGTAAAATTAATTGCAGATACTACTAAACAATAAGAGCTAGTGTTTAAATATAATTGTATTCTGGGACTTCGTCATGAGAAAACCCCCTGGATCCCCAAATTCTCGTCATATTCACGAGGAAAAAAAGGTAAATTTTAAATATGTTACGCTATCCTTAAAACCAAAAATAAATTGCGCGGAAATTTTTATTTTAACTTCCTTCAAACATTTTCGTAGCGCCAAAAGGGTAACAAGATTTCTAAATAACTCAGAAACTTAAAAAACATAATAGGATTTTCAAATTACCCCCGGCATGAGAATAGTATAGTCATAATTACGTGTATATTTTCGTGCTTTATAGCGGTGTGTGTATGTGCATGTACAAATAGTATGAATATCGAGTTAACTTATTATACTTTTACACGATGTTTGGACATAATTGATTTTTTAAACTACATTTCTGATGAAAATGTAGTAAATTTATCGAAAGGAAAGATACAAACCGTTATACTGGTATTGTTAGACTAAAACATAGCAATAAATTATTAATATTTAGGCGGACGTAACAGACGAAATAACGGCATACACGAATGGAATTTTTAATAAACGAATACACGAATCGGACTTTTAATAAACGAATACACGAATGAAATTTTTGCGCGTGAAAGGTATACAAAGTAATTTGTTATAGAGAAACGATTTCGTTCATTTTTTATCAATCGCCAATAATTTTCTTAAAGATACGTTCACACTTACCGTGTCCAAAAAACTAACTTAATTTTAACCTATGACGCTCCGACCACATCGGATTGTTTCCGTCATCGGTTACTTCCGACAGGAAATTTTGCGCTATTTCGAGTTTCGCTTAAGGTTCGTTATCGGTTAATAAGAACTGTGATTTCAGATAGCCAATTGCTGCGAGGACACAAAAGTATAACGTTATACGTTCAGCTACTCCGAACGAACTCGTCGCATGAACACATGAAAACAATGAACCAGCTGGGAACATATACCTATCGCTCGAACGTGTTTAGCTGGTGAGCTCGATAATTTAGAGGTAAGAATTTTGTATTGGCCCGATGTATGTAACGGTGCGTGTTAATAAATATTAAGTAAATATTTATGTTATTTTATTATTTCTTGCGTATTTTCGTTCGTTAGTCTATGTTCAATTTTATTCAGCCAGATGTGTTTTGTTCTGAAATTCTAAGAAACACCAGAAATCGGTTTCGTTGTGTAAACAAAATTACTCGCTCGCTCTCGTTAACGTGTTGTTCATCTTCCATATTGGTCATGAATGCCTTGATATACTCTATTTTGGCGTCTTCGTTATCTCGTTATTTCGCTGTAATTATTTCGTTTTTAGTCCCCTTTTTAAATTGTTTTGGAAACAGTCTTTTTTAAGACTTCTACATTCGATATCGTATGAATAATCGGTTAATATACAATTTATTAATTGACCGGTAAAAAACATTCGAAAACATATTTTGGTCCTCCGGAACATAAACGAATCAATATCGTAACAGTGCGTCTCGAAGTTGTGGTAATCGTGAAAAGGACGTAATGAATAATTCGCATTCGGATTTGCAAATGTTTCGCAACAAAGCGAATGATAGTGTGCTTGTTTAAGTTGTTTTGTAAGTCCGAAATGTCCGTTTAGCTCCGTTCTACCTGTCTATTTTGAATTATACGCCGAGGTTTCTGTATGGCACACTCCCAACAATTCGGTAATAGGGGTAATGACGCTGAAGCGAACTGCGGCCGCGATCAGAAATTTGCGACACTCCATATCGACTGAAACACGCCACTGTCGAAGTTTGTGCGCAATCGTACGATCGCTACATCCGCAGCTAGAGGTTATCTATATGCCCAATTCGCGAATCGTTCACCACGCAAAGAACATTATTCGACCGTAGCAATGGACCTGCTGTGTCCATGACGAAATCTGCTGGGAGATTTGTTAAACTTCCAACGGGAAGGCTGGTGTACGACATACAGAACCGTGGGTTGCTGTCAATTAATGCACTCCTGAATTTTGTTCATGTCGCATGACATCTTCAGCCGTACGTATATTAGTTTCGTAATATGCCGGTCGAACAGGTGATTTAATAATTCATCCACGTGTAATTAAAAATGTGCCGGCATAATTTCAGCACTCGTCGTTTAATAACGAAAACTATTTCATAAATAAATAAAATTCAGACACTTGTCTTTTTGATATGTAATCAACTTGCAGAGATGATCCCGTTTTATAATCATAACTCCGTTTAATTTTTTAAAAACACTTAAAATGGGCCGTTCGGGAGTAAAATTTCCAAAAACTCGTACTTCCCGTACATCTCTGCCATCGTGTAAGGCGATGCTGCGAGAAAACAAGCTATCTGAAATTAACGAACTGAAAAATTGGCAGCGCGCGTGTACCTCGACTGGCACATGTTGACAATGCCATTTTCTCGCAAAGGCAAAATGATCAGCGCTACTAACTGCTTGCTATTCGAACGGTGAGATAATTAAAGAGATAGGCAGCTAGCTGAATAGGTACGTTTTAACCGGTAAAATTGTTCGCGATGTGGCGCACGTGTTGAAAATATCTCTTAATCCTAAATTCCTAAATTATCAATTGTAACAACAACAACAACAACAACAACAAACGTATATTTATCCACTTCTATATAATAATATAAACCATTTAAATTTTGTTTTACCCGTACCGAAAACGAGTGTTTCTTACCGGATAGGAGCATGTCTATTATAAATTTTCTTATTATTAGTCGTACATACTAAATTTAGTTTGCGGGAAAAAACAAAAAAAAAAAAACCTGCATACATGCGTAAATCTTTTCAGAAAATAAAGGAAGATCTATACTAATTTATTCGATAGCGAATATTTCGTACGCGTCGAGAAGTCGAAATTCGCAACTTGCTTAACATCGGTCCAAAATACAAATAATTTAGACATTATGCAATCGACAGACACACAAGAGTTTCGTAGAATTATTCCTTTAAGTTAATAGTATGTGCTTTATAATTCTATGTTTATATTTTTTGTATCTAAGCTTTAGGGTTTGATAATCATAGGAACCTATATTATTTATTAATATTAAGTCAGATGCACTGTACGTTTCAAAAAATTTCCAGGTGTTCTCTGTAATTATTTCCTGAGTTTCATGGTATTTTTACATATTCACGCATATAGTGTTGATGTTAGTGTATCGTGGTTTATGTACTACTATTCATAAACAATGATTTTGAATTCTTTGGAGTTCTTGAAAAAAATACTTTAACTGGTAGACGACGAAATTATTACTGCATATAGTATTTTGGGAAGGATGATTTGTTTATAGATAATAAGTTTGTTTTCAGGTGTTAAATGGGATTTTCTATTAAAGTGTATGGGTATAGACAACAAATCTCTTTCTGAGCTTTTATAACTTTATTTTTGATTAGTTTCGTGAAGGTTAATCTTTTATCAAGTGTTAAACTTAGGTGCACTAGATTTCATCCTTCCATTTCACCTGCCTGTCTTGGATGTTTACTTCTTTTCGTATACACGGTCGTCTTCTAGTAAATAAAATGGCTTCCGTTTTATTGTTGTTTATTTTAACCTGCCACTTTTTAAAATATTTTATTAGCGTGTCAGCTGCTTTTTGCAGTCTATTTGCTATTGTGTCTGTTCTATAGGATGATGCTACTATTGTAGTATCATCTGCATATAGGTATATTTCAGAATCTTTGATTTTCGGAATGTCGTTTAAAAATATTATAAATAAATACGGTCCTAAAATGCTCCCTTGTGGTACACCAGCAGTTATGTGCTCTTCGGGTGACTCATAGTTATTCAGTTTAACATAAAATTTTCTGTTTAAAAGATATGATTTCACTATACATATTAAAGAATAAGGATACTTAAGTTGAATTAGTTTAAATATTGTACCTTCTATCCATGTGGTGTCAAAAGCTTTTTCGATATCTATCAGTAATACTTCTGTATGTTTGTCCAAATTGAAATTGTCGGTAATTTTATCACAGATTTTAGTTAATTGTATGGCTGTACTAAGTTTAGGTCGGAAAGCAAATTGATTATCGCATATTATATTATTTTCATCACTGTGCTTTCTTAATCTTGTAAGTATAATCTTTTCAAATAATTTACTTATGTTACTTAGTAAGCTGATGGGACGTATGTTTTCGGCCAGGGAAGCATCCTTACCGGGCTTAGGTATAGGTACAGTCTGCGAGACTTTCCATTGTAGCGGAAAATAGCATAATCTAAAACATGAGTTGAATAAGCACACAAGAGCCATTTTTGCTTTTGTTGGTAGGTTCTTTATCATTTTAATGCTAATTTTATCATGTGCTACAGAATTTTTGTTTTTTAGGCTTTTTATAAGTGTATTTACTTCTCTGGGGCTAGTTATGTAATTATTTGTTGCGTTATTTGCTTTTGTCACGAAGTACTTATTTATAGTTCTTCTGATGTTCATTAAATGATTACGAGTAGATAATCTTTGATATTTTGTTTTTGTATTTTGCTAAAATGTTCTAGTAAAATTTTTGCCTTACTTTCGGGTTCATACGCATATTCATTGTTTGTATTTGATATTTTGATCGGTGGCAGTTCCGCATGATTTCTACGAAAATATTTATTCAGTTTCCACAAAGAGTTATCCTTCGGCGTTAGTCTTTTTAAAAATTTATTCCATTGGTTATTTCTCTCTATGATTAATTTATTTCGAACTAGTTTACATAAATGATTGTATATTGCTTTATATATTACTGAGATGTTATTTCTTTTTTGACTTTTCTTTCTAATAAAGTTTTTAATTTTAATTAAGGATGCTGTATTACTCAATATCTCTCTTGTTACTTTATTCGGAGATTTTAACGATATGTGATTTTTTGCCGCGGACAGTATTATGTAATTGAAATATTTAATATATTTGTCTATTTCGATTGCAGTGTTTAGTGTTAAAGGTATTTTTATTTGCGTTTGTACCTGCTTTTTGTAGTCCTTCCATTTTGCTTTATTATAGTTAAATTCTGGCATGGGTTGATTAAAGTGCACTTGATCATTTATTGTAAAAGTGATTGGATTGTAATCAGATGACAAGTTTCCTATCGATTTCGGGGTTGTATAATTATTAACATTTTTTGCAATAACTATATCAAGGACACTTGGTTTATTTGCTGTATTTCTAGGAAAAAATGTTGGTGCATAAGGGAAACTTATTTGTAAATTATTTATTGTAAGCAAATTACAGACTTTACTGTAAAATAAAATCGCAAAAAAAAAAAAAAACTGGAATTCCCTCGCTATTATTACGTTTTGTAGTTATTGTTATCGTGGCCGTATTTTACAATAAATGTTTATATCATATTCCCTGGAACCACAATTTTATTTCTATTTGAAAGTATTTTTCCTACCTAAAATGTAAATATGTATTTGATTAAAAATAAGCAGGTTTCCGACTGCATTATTTACTAATGATGTCCACTTGTAAAAAGAAACTGTTGTAAAATGTACGGAAGAAATGGATTTCAGACATTTAGAATGTTGCACTTTTTTCATTCTAAACATGAACCAATAGCTTCATTGTTTATAGTTTCTTTGTTTATAGTTATTGGTTCATGTAAAATTATGGTGCTACTTTCATATTCAGCCAAATAAATTTATTGTAAAGATGGACCAATAATTACTTCAAAATTTCTTTATAATTATCTACAAATATCCTTGAAATTAAAATCCATTTTATTCATTTTATGGTGAATTGGTCCATGTATATATATTCCTTTGTAAAATGTTTGAATTGTGATTGTAAGAGATTTAGCATGAAATGCTGGATACTAATTATGTCGTTTAAAGGTTTTTATTTAAAGACGCCCGGCATCTTGGGCCTTCTAACTTCACAATAATATAACAAAATATATAATTTTTTAACTTTTAACTATAACTATTAAAAATAACAAAATTCAGTTGATATAAGTCTGTAGTCTCTAAAAATCTGAATAGTTTACCGCATATCGTTATCTTTCTTTAGATCTTCATATTTTAAGTCGCGCCCGAGAATTTCATCCTTTATCGATTTGTATATTATACACGATTCGATCATGTGCATGATGGTGATGTTCGTATTACACCGTGGGCAATTCCTCAAAGCTTTGTCCGTGAATAGGGGGCCATGCGTATATAAAGTATGCCCTATACGTATTCTGGCCAGAATCACTTCCTCCCTTCTATTTATCCCCGGTATGCTGTGGCATTTTGCGATGTAATCAATTTGAATTGATGCGCTATTTCTTTCAGTGCAGCTAGGATTGATGGATCGGTTCCAGTCTCAGCTATGAGTTCTCTTATTCGAGTCCCAAATGGTTTGTATCGTGTGTACTAGATAACAGTGAAACAATTTAAAATGATTTGGGTGTTGTTCGTTTTCCGCAACCTTGATGTAGTATTTTATGGATAATTGGTTTCTTCTATTTTGTAGCGTGATGGTACCTATTTCTTCATACAGTTTTATGACTTGTACGAAAGGCTCCAATGCATAGGCGTAGAACGTGGTTTCTAACCGCATTTAGTTTATCAAGGTGCTTTTGCTGCTACGTCGTAGATTATTGAGCCGTAATCGATTACTGATTGAAGGTAGCTAGTATAGATCCGCAGCATTTCCCATCTGTCAGCTCCCCCTTTTTGAGTGGCTTAGCTTTTTTAGTAGGTTTAATCCGGTAGTATTTTGAAATATCGGTTTTGTAGAAAGGCTGAGATTAAAAGTGGTAAATTGCCCTTTAAGTTTAGGTTTTTAACGATTCCACGATAGATAATTTTGGTAATCGGTCGAAGGCCTTTTCAACATTGAAGATAACACATACAGTATATTCTGCAGTTGTGAAACCATCTAGTTTTTCCTGTTGTTGCAGTTTAATCAGCTGGTCGATTGTTGAGCGCCACCCTTTCTGAATCCGCATTGGATTTCGTTGATTAGGTGGTTTTCTTTGATATACGTCATTAAACGCTCAACAATCATTTTTTCTAATATTTTGCATGGTACTGATGTTAGTGCAATAGGACGGTAGCTATTTGGCTCAAGAGCGGATTTACCTGTTTTTAGTATTGGTATAACATGGGACTCCAGCCATTTTTTGGCATTTTGTGCGTGTTCCATATCTTGTTG
Source organism: Icerya purchasi (assembly GCA_039619475.1). Lineage (NCBI taxonomy): Eukaryota > Metazoa > Arthropoda > Insecta > Hemiptera > Monophlebidae > Icerya > Icerya purchasi. The sequence goes on along the minus strand of CM077115.1, from coordinate 288,306,814 downwards.
TAGAGTTTTAATAAGATTTTTAGGTTTGAGGTACTCATATGTTTTACTATTTCTGCGTGTATGTTATCGGGGCCTGGAGACGAATTTTTTGTACTTTTTATTGCTTTCTGTGATTTATCCAACGTGAAATTCCGATTATAATCTTAAGTAACTCCATTTTCATCGAAGATCTGATCATCAAACTCGAGATTCGGGTGCTGCGCTAGGTAATCAGTGGGCAACTTATCAAGAGAGGTGTTTTCTGAGAACGTAGAAGCCAGAATTTCAACGATTTCTGGTTGAGTGTACGAAAGAGTGTCATCTGTTCATTTCAGAACGTTGATTTGAGTGTTTGAGACTTTTCCTGAAAATATTTTAATTTTGTTCCAGAATCCTTTTACCGGTGTTTTGAAATTTATGCTGGATACGAATTTTTGCCATGCATTTCGTTTGCTGGTACGAATAATCCTGCGAGCTTGAGTTCTGATTTTTTTTAGGTACATGAGGTGCTCTGGTGTTTGATTTTCCATAAGTTGTTTGACAGCTCTTTTCTTTAGATTTATGATATTATGACAATGTTCGTCCCACCAGGGAATGCATTTTTTGGGCGGTATCGACGATGTTCTTGGTATGCATTTTTCAGACATTTGTACAATATGTTTCGTAATTTGCTCGCACATTTCGTTAATATCCTCTGTTTCAGTTAGGTTAGCGAGGTTGAGATTGTTTTTATATGTTGACCAGTCAGCAAAATCGGTCTTCCAGCGTCTAAGTCTCTGGTTGAGGGTGGTAGTTTTGATCAGTATAAGTAATAATTTTGGGGGAAGTGGTCATTTTGATAGGCTGAAACACTGGTGGACCAATCTAAGTGATGTACAATGTTGGGGCTCATAATGTGAGATCTATGGCGGTGAATGAACCATTATATACGTTAAATCTGGTGCTTTTACCGGTGTTGAGTAGGCAATCGGTACCTCGCAGTACAAATTGCTCGATAGCTTAGCCTCTCGAGCGTAATCGGTCTGATCTCCAAATAGGATTGTGTGCGTTAATGTCGCCTGTGATAATGTATGGTTGAGGCAGTTGATTGACAATGTTCTCGAGCCTTTGTAAAGTGATAACGTCTTCATGGTGTAGGTATACGAAACAAATTGTGATATTTAAATTGCGGGAGAGTTGAACTTGTTCAGCAACAGCTTGAAGTGTCGTATTTAGTGGAATACTTTGCGAATGAAACAAATTGTGGATAGCAATTAGGACGCCTCCTTTGACATTTGTGCTGATGTGTCTCTCCGATTTATTTTGTAGTATTTTAATGAAAAATTTGTTTGTCTGTTTAATTTAGTTACTTGGAGACAAAATATCAGCAGGTGAGAAATCTTGGATGAGAATTTGTAATTCGGGGTACTTTGACTTAACGCTATTTAGATTCCAGGATATTATATTTGCGTCATTTTTGAGTTTTTGAAGCGGTTTCGTCGTCGTCGGACGTATAAGTATCAGACTCATTATCCTCGCTCATAGCTTCTTCGCTACCGTCCTTTCGTTCTTTGGTTTTTTGAAAACATGTGATTGTTCGTTTTACATTGGTGCTGACCATCGGTTTGATGTCTTCTATTAGAATGGAAAGGCTTTCTGAGTCATGCGTATACTTTTTGGCGTATTGTATTTTATCTGGTACTTTGCGTAGGTTATGCTACGAAGTTCCTTTTGGAAATTAATGAGTTTTCTTCGTTTATGTCAGGATGCGCATCGAGGTATATATTTTTTTTCTGTCAGTTCGATAGGCGATAGTAACTCTTTTTGTGACTCAGAAACTTTACGTTTTTTTTGGTTTTCTGGTCCTTTTCTTCTTGCTCGAATTCGTTGATCTTTCAGTAGCGGTTATTGTAGAAGAACCTCGTTTATTTTGAGTGCTATCGTCTGTGAGTTTTCGGCTGATAAGTTCATCGTGAATATGTTTTTGCTCGTTTTCTATTTCTTTTGCGTTAGGGCATTTTTTTGCTGAATGTCCTGTTTTTTTTGCACAGGAAACATTCTCGGTAGATAAGAAGATTCTAAACTCTTCGTCGTCATAGTTTATTATTATAGAATCTGGTATTTTATTCGTATCTGTGTTATCAGGATCGAATTGAACTGCCCGTCGAAAGCTTAGTATGTGTTGCAGTGACGGCTTTGAGTGACCAGCTTTTATGAAATGCATAGGTAATTTTAGAGCTATACCTATCTCATTAGTTATCTCGTTTACGATAACGGTATGTGGTATAATAGGATATACATTTGAGATGATTAACTGTTTTAACGGGTTAACGAGATGTCTAGCTTCTAAGATTTTGATTATTGATTTTGATTTTGCCATGTTCTTCCATGAATTTGTTTAATGTGCTGACGGTGTCGAAGTAAAAGCATATCCTTTCTTTGGACATACGGGACTGAAAGATGATTTTTGACGGTGGAACAATGGAGACAATTGATTCGACATACTGTTCGTTATTAATGCTTTCAATAAGTGGAAATACAATAGCTTGATCTCTTTTTGGGAAGATGTCTGTAGATTGGGCACAGGCTAAGTAACTTAACCCTCCGGGCCTAGCCATGGCGGGGAATTTCTCGGAGCAAGTTAAATGCGAATAAAAAGTGCGATGACGTACGACGCGGCGGCGTGCTGCGAAGCACAAATAAAACGTAGCCAACTTACCGTTCGTAAGTGGGATTTCTGTTTTTTGGTACGACAACGATAAAAAACACGTAAATTGTAAATGTTTTCACAAATAAATTGAAAATTTAATTGAAAAGTGAAATTGAAATTTGCCTGCTTCTCTACGGAAATAATAGTAAGAAACGAATGGTGACAATTGTGGCCGGAAGTAGTTCAAATTTCTAATGGTATTACCTGCGGGAGAATAGAGAATTTTGCAATTATTGTCACTGAAACAGCAGACATCAGCAGGTAGTTTCGTGGAGGCTGAGAATAATATAGCGAGTGACACACGTACGGTTTTGTCCGCGGACTTGACCGCTAAAGGTTTGGGCCTCGGTGAAAACTGCATGGATTAAAACCGTGCTTCATTTTCGACGGAAAAGATAAGTCTGCCGACTTGCCTGCAGCCAAATCTGTATACAGATAACCGTACAGGCCACAGAACTATTAACGACGAAAGGTAAAAACTCGTGGGAAAACCTGCCAAGTTATAACCGTACCGACTTAATTTCATGTTGGTAGCGAAAGCTACATGAAAATCCGAACATTTCTCTGACTTCTTGAATAAAAACCGATACAGGTTTCACGAAAATTTAACGGTTTTATACTAGACGTGATGAAATCTGTAGCCAAATCGTTGAGTAAACCAATTTGCGCAAGACATAATACAGATATATCCGTTACAGATCAAATCTGACGTCACGCATCACATTTAACGCTAGGTCGTTTCGTGGGTTTTTTGAACCTGCGTGGAAGTCCGCGAACAAAACCGTACGTGTTTAGCGGTCTAATTAGTCACACTCGACAAAGTCTTACGATTTTGTTCAGAGAAACCATTGTCCGAAATAGCGAAACTTTGGGAGTTTGGGAGTACCGTACAAAATATCTTGGCGGGTTGCAATACTGCACCAAAAAGAATTAGTTTACTAAAATGAAAAAAAGAAAAAAAAAACATTCTTCGGCGACGATCTTGCATTTATAGAGAAGATAGGCTCAAGTGCACACATTCAAGCTCCATGGAAATATCCGGCCACTGATGTAGTTTACGTCTCGCTCTATTCAAAAAAATTCAAAACTTACCATTACAAAGACCATAACTTTTCTTGAATAAATATGTATTGATTAGGTACGCAATTATCATTCTGCGCAAGAATATTTATTAACATCTACTGTTTTTGAAACAGACCTTCGAGTTTTCGAAAATACCGTGTAACTCATTAGGAACTGGAACTATCGACCATACTAGTGGCTGTTCTTCACACATTACCGCTTCAATATAAAATCTGATATTATCAGGCGACGTTGATTAGCAATTATCGCACCACAGGTGAACTTCAATGTTACCTCACTGCCTCTGGGCACCTGATTTTATAATTTCTCTCGCATATCGATCCGTAACTACTAAACTATCTAGCATTTATTTCTCTCATCAGTCTTCTTTATTCTTTTCTAATCCGTTTTGTCTTGACTACATCTAGCGTTTGTACATTGTATCCTGATAATTCCTATTATGTTTGTGACAGAGATCACATATTTTTTGAATGTTCCAGTCTATCCTTTGAACATGATTTCTTTAGTTCTCAACTCTTAAGACTTGATCTTCCCCTGTTCTATATAATGCCTTTCATGTTCTTTCTTTACCTATCATCTCAGTTGTTCCTGTTTTAAAAGTTTTCATTAGTTGCACATGAAATTTAAAAAAATTATTTTTAACTCGTTTCATCTAATTCGTTGGACCAATGTGCGCTCTCTGAAAAAATTTAAAAGAAGAGAAAAAAAACTTTTGATTCTGTTCCTTAATTCGTACTACATTTATTTCAAATCCATTGCATGCATTCTGTTTAAGAAATGCCACATCATCGCTAACTATTTTAATTAACTTATTTTTTATTATACAATTTTCAGGTTAAGCCAAGATATTTATCAAACTTCTAGAGTAGTCCTCTCGAAAGAGGGGAACAATATAGAGGAAAAAATTCGATGGAATTAACGTAACTAATGATTTAGAGGAAAATGGAAACCACTTTAAGTTTTACTTATTCTAATGCTAATTTTTATCGTTGTTGAGTTATATCCTTTCTAACAAGCTCATTAATGAAAAAAACAAGACCAAATAAAAAGTATAGAAAATAAATATAAAGCTAAGACACATGTAAGTAAGTTCAAGTAATCGACAATACTGGCTAAATGGATAAATTCCGGGACAAAAAAAAAGTGTAAATATAAAATTTAATCCAAATTTGATTTGTGTGTGAGAGTTTGTACATATTCAATATTTAGTATTGTTTAACGTCCGTTACACATTAACAAAAATATATCTTATTATTAAATATGGCAGAGGAATAAGGTATTATTGTTCATTAATTTGCAAATGAAGCTTCAGCTTTGATTAATTATGCATCTTAATTATAAGTATTTTGATCATAGTTATTTAGATCTAAACTAGAATAATTTATGAAAATTAAAAAGTGTGTCTAACTATCCACTGGTATATTCTTTAAAAAATATTATCAGTTATAGTAAATATTGTTAAAATCGAATTTTCAGTCTTTTAAACCGTTGTGATACTTTGAACTAGTAAAATAATCTAAAACTTTACAATGAATAATTCGAGTCTGTTTGTACGTATAAGTGCAATAGTACCATATCGATGTGCTTCGCAAGAACTGTATGACATCCTAAATCACAAAGTATTTATACAATCTGTAAAGCGCTCTCTGCCTAAAAGCTACCGAACTAAATTTGTATATACATGGAAGTATATAGCCATTGAGAGACGCGCATAAAAATTTGCCAAAAGACTCATGGTAATTTGTACATCATGAAAAATCGGTCAAAAACAGTGAATTGGCTTTCCAGAAACGGGGCCTGTCTATAGCTAAATATAAATATATATGTATATACACTTACGATTCATAAATATAATTCTATAGCTAATAAAGAAAAATCCATTACAATCTGTCAACACATAATGGCCAAAACTTAATTATCAAATTTTAGAGAATAAACATTTTGTTTGTTTTATTCTATTTACTTAAAGTTGTTCATTTTTTTTTTTTCGAATAAAATTTTTCCGATGACTTCTCTAAATTTTATCAATGATCCCGGCGGCACTTTTTCCCATTACTTTTTTTATTTATTTTTTTTTTTTGGGTTCGTCATAAAGACATTAGCCACAAGAAAAAGGAGAAGAATGAGGAGCGGAATCAGATGTTTATGCGATCAGATATGGAAGATAGGAAATACTCAAGTGCTGGAATGACCAAGGGTGATGGCAAGGAGAGGACAAAAGATGCACAATACGGAGTTGGAAGACCAATTGACAAAAGAGAAGAGTAAAAGGAAGAACGTTCGGAAGCGATATAGGTGCACTCAAACAAATGTGATTAGCGTCACCTATAAAATTGTGAGAGGAAGAGCGTAGGGGACAGTGAGGAGAGGGGACTAGAGAAAGCGAAATAGGGAAGCAGGAAGCAAACTGTGCCCAAAGCGTAGGCGACAGATTGCAGAGAGAGTTGAACGTCGCATGGAGGGAAAATTGAAAAACGATGGATAAAACGGTAGATTAGGCTGGATAAAAAGATAGAAGGAATCCGGATTTAAGAATGGGGAGGAATACGAATTTAACCATAGTTTGGAATCAGCTGAAGTAAAAAGGAAATTAATATTATGAGATGAAAAGACGCTGAGGAATTCACCGGTAGAAGAGGATGAACGAGCTAGTGTATCGGCCGACTCGTTACCCTCGATTCCAGAGTGGCTAGGAATCCACAGTAGGTCAATTTGGATAGAGTGAGAAAGGAACATGTTGTGAATAAGAGAGCGTATGAGAAGGATTATGTAATCAACAGAGGAAGAAGGAAAAGAAGAGGAGATAAGACACTTTGGGAATCCGATATAATAAGGACTTCATGCGAAACTAGGGAAGAAGCAACAAAAAGGACGGCACGCAGGATGGCAGTAGACTCGGCATAGAACACTGAACAAAAGGAAGGAAGTTTGAAGGTTTCGAAATAATTTCAGGAAGGACAAAAGAAGGCCGAGCCAACTCCATTTGGTCCTTTGGAACCGTCAGTAAAGATCGCAAAATGATCTCTCGTCAACTTGATCCATTAGTTCTAAGAGCGGTCTTTCGTATATTGCAGACATTTTAATAATCGACAAGAACTGAAAAAATGCGGTTAACTAGTTTTTCAAATTAGAAGCGGTTAGAATGTACGCTTGAGTCGACAACATTTCCATTAGGAGAAATATGATCTTCAGTGATGATGATGATGATGATGATGATGACGGTACAAGCCCGTAAACCTGTCCAAAACGATAGTTGAGAATATAACTTTAACTGTGCGAATCTGCGACTCTCCATCAAGATTCACTTTAACTTTTTTTAATTCAGCCCGCGTTGGACTTGAACTAATTTTCGGTGTAAAGAGGGCAACTTTTACCTTTCTATGAATTAAGAAAGCCGTAAAGATCGAATGAAAACTAGAAAAGAAATTGTAAAAATGTATAAATAGCGTAAAAGGCCGGGAAACGGCTGATGTACCTTTAATAAATCATTCGAATTATTTTCAAGAGGATATAGCGTGTAGCGTAGTATTATTCGCAATGAATTTCTATGTAGCCGATAGACACACGTCTACACGTTAGACCTTTACTCGGTATTCTAGTGACTTCTTCTACTTTGATAAATGATCCGAGCGATGTCACTTCTGCTTTCCATCTAATATTCACCCTCTTAGCGGGTGCGACGAAGCGATGTTTATGCGTAGATACACGCGCACATACACACGCACATATATGTATATATGTATATATATATATAATGTTTGCACGTATGTAGGCCGCTACACGTCTTACATACGCAACAAAGCGCAAAGTGCCTATCTGTATGCTGCTGCATTTCTAAAATGGAAATGAGAACTTTTTCAGCGAAGGAAAAAAAAACAAAAATGTTTAAGAATGCAATCATTTATTATCAAGCCTATTGTGGAAAATTTCGACTTGCTCGCCTGCCTCAGACTACCTTTCACACTTGCACACCAGCCCAATCAATTTGTCTGTTGCGAATTATCAACGAGTTACTCTTCAGAACGGCCGTCAAAGTTTACGAGCGAAGTAAAAAAATTTAGATTTTCATACTTCGTCACGAACTTCCGTTCATTGTAATTCTGAGAATTTCGTGAAGAAAATTTTACAATCTCAGTCTTATCTTTTATCTTTTACTTATTTCTACCATAACGATAATAATAATAATAATAATAATAATAATAATAATAATAATAATAATAATAATAATAATAATAATAATAATAATAATAATAACAATAATAATAATAATAATAATAATAATAATAATAATAATAATAATAATAATAATAAAATAACTCCAGCTCGTATAATCAGTGTCAAGTTAAAATTTTAATAGACAACGAAGTATGGAAACTATGTTACATGCATAAAACCATGGAACAATAACAGACAAAACCATCCCATATAACAGACCAGATATAACGCGGAATAAATAAAAGATCAAGATGTGGTTATATAGTAAACACAGTAATAATGCGATTAATAAATATATCGCATGAACGTGTGAAGAGAAGATTGAAAAATATACACTTCACTGAAGGAAGAACTGAGAAAATGGCGGGAGCTGAAACCGATAAATGTAGAACCACTAATTTTTTTAGTTAATGGAATAAATCCTGAGATGGTGATAGTTGTACTATAAGAAGTATTAGACTACCGTTAATAACTACTAAACACAACGACATTGATCACATGGTTCACCCAGTAATGCCGGTACACTCAGTACTGTAACTAAGATTGACTAATGGGAGAGATTAGGTAAAATATGAAAATACTTATGTGATATTTGTACAGATTATATCGCAGTCTCCCGCAGAAGGAATCAGAAGAGGCAGTTGCTCCCCCGTCTCCGACGATTTAAAAGAAAAAAAAAAATTCAAACGGAATACTATTTTAGAACGTAAAGTTAATTCCATTTAGTAATAAAATCTGCACAACACAGGAATTCGAATCGAATCCGGCTCTTTCATAATTTCTTCACAAAATCAAAATAGCCCAGAGTTGATTTCCGGTAGAAATAAAATTATAAACCTAACTCAAATTTCGTGCAAATTATAACACTATAAATGTGACATTTAATGCGCTTGTCACAAACTTTCCGCTGAAAGCTTTTTAAACATCAAAGTCGGAAATTAATTAAACAATTATTAATTTACGAATTCCACAATATATTAGCTTAGCGTTTTCCATGTGTTGCCCCTTGAGAAATGTAAGAACTCTAATACGAAATGATAATGATGTCAATAATTAAATAAATTATTAATACTAAAGGAAATACCAAACATAGTAGGAATTTATTTAAATTATAAAAATATAATGAAAAGCCACTATTTTTGTATTAACAATCCCCGCATCTATGATATTTTTATTATGTAAATAAATTCCTATCAGTTAATATGCTTTATATTTCCTTTAATTCGCATAGGATAGTGTGGAAAATTATGTGATTGCTGCATTGTATTTCATATCGTAAAAAATATTAAATGTAATGCTGTCATTTTAAATGATGTTTCAAATATTTTTTAAATCCTGTAATTGGATGAATTCAACTTTCTTAACAATAAATTAAAGATAATATTTTTTATATTTGAGTTGTAAATAATATTGTCCATTTTCTGTTATTACTATTAAAAATATTATAAAAAACGTAATTTTAAAAATATTAAAAATATAATTTCTGCAGTACACGTTTTTTTATAATATTTTTAATAGTAATATTTTTCGTTTGCTTTATTCTGAATCAGTTTGTTTTATAATTTTAGGAAATCGCTTACATATATATGAAAACATTAAGTTCTTTTTCAAACGGTAAAAGTGATTACTAATAGGATATTTTTAAATTTTATTTATTCGTGTTACTTTTTTACACAACATTTAATACGGTCAAATGTTTTTTTTTTTTGATTTTTTTCGCGTAAATAAATTATCAAAATACCGAGCTAAACACGAATCTCTGATGCATATTATGAGGGTCAGTCAAATATAAATGAGACTTTTTTAAAAATTAAAATTTATTGAAACATATCAAAAATTTAACACTAGCACTATTTTTCTACCACAGTTATTGCCAATTTTTTAATTTCTTTTACTGTTACATTTCTCATCGATAAATTAATTTTACAAATACTCTCTTATAGAAGAAATTAACGTGAGTATTCAATCAGGTAAATAAAATAGTAACGATGCAATTAATAATTTAATATTTTTCCGTAAAATTGAATAATAACTCGCGTTTTTGACACAGCAGTATGAAATTCCAACTGCCATCTCTTCCAGTTTGTACTTATTAAAGAGTTTTTACCGGCTCGGGAAAAAACGATCAAAAGTTTACCGTTGGTCTGGTCCTAGAGAGAAAGTTGAGAAACGTACTAGCGCTTGAATTATTCACTTCTATAAGATTTGTTGGGTATATGTTGCTGTTCGGCCATCAGTTACCAATTGCCCATTGGCCAGTTACACATTTCTACATGTACCCTAGAATAGTTACCAGTTGGATTTAACCCCTACTACGTTTAATGGTTTTCCCCTTGTATCCTACTATTTTCTTTATAATTCATTTCCATTTTAACCATAGCTGTCTTTTTCGATTTTCTATTATTTCCTCCCGTTATTGTATTACTGATCTTTTAGACAACGACTACATCTGTAACGTGAAACGAAACATATTTTCCTTGAAAGAACTTTCTTAGCGGAAGATTTCTCTCCTATACTCAAAATTTGTACATTTCAACTTGTTTACCCCTTATTTTGTACATTTTACATACTTTTGCTTGCTTCATTAGATAATAGTTCCATTTAGCCGAATTCATTTCCTCCATTTTCCCACATGTTAAAATATAATTTCTTCCTTCTCCTAATAAAGTTATTTTGAAAATTCTTAGGCGTTGAGAGCTGGCAGTTTCCGAAAAACAAAAAAAAAAAAAACAAAAAAAAACAGCTTCCCGTTTTCTTCCGAAGAAATTAGTGACATCATTTAATCATTACTTAAACTGACATTAAAATTATATCTAAAAATTAGTTTCGCATTCAATTATGTATTTGTTTTTTACTATACAGGGTGCGGCAGCGTAACTTCCTTTTTTAAAATGCGCCACTTTTTTTCTACTAAATGTTGTTAAAGAGAAATATAATAACAGAAAATCGAAATAACATACTCTAGATCCCCCATTGGGGCAATATGTATGCTGCTTCCGTTGCAGTTTTATTTCGATTTTCTGCTATTATTTGTCTTTAACAAAATTTAGTAAAAAAAAAGTGTCGCATTTTAAAAAAGGAAGTTATGCTGACGCACCCTGTATCTAGTTTTCTTTCGTCAAGCTGAAACGCTTCTGGACGAATTATCCTATATTTAAACACTTTACCATCTTAACTTAACTTTATTACACATTCTTCTCGGGTCGTCGATCTGAGTAGGTAGAGTGACGGCAGTCAGGGAAAAGTTGTACGACAGGGAAAATTATGAAGAATAATGAAGTGGAGTAGAAAAATTGTAAATAGAATTAGTATTTCATAAATTTACTTATGCCTTCGAAAAGCAAAAAATTAAAAAAGCAAATAGAATAAGACGGGCAAATGTTTTACTACTTTTAAGAAAAATAAATACGAATATTGGAAAGCTTTACAATAATCTTCCTAGCATACTGCAACGCACCTCCTTGGCCGAATCCGAAAGCTTCCGAATTTTTTCATAATGTCATTGGAACTGTCTAAGATTCGGCGCCATATAGCAAGACGCTGAAAACATAACACCGAAGGAATCCAATTGTGCATTAGTAGCTAGAAAATAATAAAAAAAAATATCGAGTCTTTTGGTAAAATATTACTTCAAGGAAGAATATCAAATTTTCTTTCGAACGTATGTTATCTGATAAAGTATGCGTCAGTTGTATTAATTAACAAATATTCTTTAAAACTTTCAGTTATTGTGCGTATAAAAATTTTCACTGGCATTTTTACACTCCAAACTTCAATTTCCGTCATAGTTTGGGCTAATGAAAAATTAAGTAATTATTAAGGCTAAAGGCTGGTATTGCATCAATTTTTACACGCACAATTACAATTGCAGGGAAGAATAGAAAGATTACAAAAAGGCGTAATATTAAACCGTTGTTGTTTGTTAAATTTGATGAGTTCGTGCTATTCAAAAGAAGTATTATCTTCGACGAGAATTAAATCATTTTATAAAACATCGTATATCTATTGTGCATAATTTACTTCTTTTTTAATCAAACTTCCGATTGGCACATTTATCGGAAATTTTGAAACAAGGCAGCAGTTTGAAAGCTCCGTTCTTGTTAAGAATTTTTACAAAAATTAGTCAATATTAGGACTGGTTGAATGGTGATGTTTCGGAAATTTTCACTTAAATAAATTTTAAAGAATACAAGGTCAGCCAAGTATTCCTGCACTGACGATTCCTTAAGTTAAATATATTTACGGAATACTAAATTCGGAACAAATTTATTCAATTTTAAGTTTCTAATATTGTATAGTATATTTTTCACCCAGCACACCCGAAAAAATGTGTATGTGCTTAAAAATGGTTGCAGCTTTATTGATTATTTTCGAAACTTTTTTAAAACGAAATGTTAAGGAATCGAAATGTAATTTTACAAACCCAAAATTCGATTAATTGATTACAATATAATAAAAAAATTATCATACCCGACACATACGGTAATATAAGGAATTTGGTTTCTTTTAATAAGAAAATTAAAATATATATATATATATATATATACAAACAACGAATGCAATTGCTGCACACAGTCAAAACCGAGATAATAAAAGAAACCTTAAAGGAACGTTTCACTCGAAAAAATTGCTAAATATGAATGAAAGAGGGAAATAAAATAATGAATGTGTATTAAAATTTAATCCATGTTACGTTTTAGATGGCGGAGAGCTATTTATGATTTTTTTAATATAGCTGAGTACGTATTAAATAAAATAAAAAGAAAGAAAACATTGGATTCTTGACCAATTAGTAATCATCTTCATCTCTTTCTTACTAGCACAACTCATAAATATAGATATCGGAAGTCTGTTTATTTCTGAATCACATCGAATTCGTTATGATAGAGCTGATTGTGTACCGGTAGCTTAAGCTTTATTTACATTTGCGAATTATCATAATCTACAATTTCCGCCTCTGTTCATTTGCATCCACTTTGCATTCGGGCTATCTTCCTATTATGTAGCCCCTTCATTGTTTTCAGACATATGTTAAACTTTTGAGTCTTCCTAAAACAACTTCCTAAGTAGTTCCATTTAAAAATGAAAAGAAAAAAAATGTTCGCAAATATGTGAACGGTTTTTTTTGTGGTTTTTTAAAAATACCATTTCGAATTTCGTAAGCTCCGGGCTGCTGCTTTGTTTAGTTTTTCGTTTCTACAGAAAAAAAAAAAGGAACATAATAACGACCGACAAAGTCTAGTCTTATTAACCCATATACATAAGCAAAATGAATGCTTATCTACACACTATCATGTTCGCAGCGTCAGACAAGCTATAAACAGATATCTATGCCAAACGTCCCCTACATCAAATTCACATATTTTTACTACGCCTAAAGAAGTTAAGAAATGCATTCGTACATTGAGAAACACAAACTCTGTCGGAAATGACTTGGTGCACATCCGCATGATCAAGAATCTCCCAAAAAAAAGCTATCCTCGGGTTAGTTAGCCTTTTTAATTCCTGCCTACGCTTAACTTATTACCCTTTATCCTGGAGAACCTCAATAACGATACCTCTTGCGAAGCTTGGAAAGGATGCTTCCTTTGTGCAAAATATCAGGCCTATTAGTCTATTAAGTAATATCAGCAAAATCTTTGAAAAAATAATCTTAATTAGACTAAACAAGTACAGTGACACAAATGCTATTTTTAGGGAATTCCAATTTGGATTTAGGCCTAATTTAGGTACGACAATGCAACTTGCCGCTTTATGCGATACAATCACTGACAATTTTAACCAAAATAAACATACCGGTCTAGTACTCATTGATGTTGAAAAGGCTTTTGATATCACTTGGCATGAAGGCATTGTATTTAAATTAATCAAATATGGATATCCACAATACTTAGAGTACTGCTTATCAGAACTTATTTAACGAATAGACAGTTTTACGTGCAAATTAAAAATGTTAAATCTAGTAAGAAATTTTGTGCCGCTGGAGTTCCTCAGGGGAGCATCTTGGGTCCCTACCTTTTTATCTTATACATAAACGACCTTCCGCTTACAAATCATGTAAGTCTAAATCTTTACGCTGATGACACTGCACGTGTCGCCACATCCTACCGAATTGATACAATATGTCGACGACTCACGGATGCCGCAAATAAGTTAGTCAAATACTTCACGAAATGGAGAATTAATATCAACGAAAATAAATCTGAGGCAATTATATTTACAAAGCGCAGGCCAACAATTAACAATCACGTTAAAATTAAAAACAATACGATCGAATGGAAAGATGAGGTAACTCACACTTAGGTATGACACTAGATAAAAAACTTACGTTTACAAAGCATATAAATCAACGTATTTATAAAACTCAGCGTAAGTTATGTAACCTGTTTCCGATTTTTAATAGAAAATCATGTCTAACAGTGTCCAATAAGTTCATGATTTATAAAGCGGTATTACTACCCACGCTATTATATGCTGCTCCAGTCTGGTGTTCGACCAGCCATAGTAACTTAATGAAGCTCCAGCGAATTCAAAACCATTGTTTTAGAATCATATTAAATAAGTCACGATACACACGCATTAAAACCATGCACGATTATCTGCATTTTTCGTATGTCAGTGAGATTATAAAAGAACGTGCAATAAGTTTCTTTAATTATTGCGCTATGTCTGACATTATAACTATAAACAATATAGGCAGGTATAATTATCAGTCCTTAAAACATAGATACAAGAAATATAAACACAGACGAATTAAACATGTATTACTCTGAGTATTTTTACAGCCCTATATCTCTGTTTCTCACCAAATTGTTAATTTCTTTTCATGAACTCTTAGAATTTCATCTAAATTGCGAGATTATGCTAATTTATGCTGAGTCATTAAAACTTAAACTATTTAATAAGCTAATGTGTCAGGTTTTTTTAAACTTTTCCTGTCTATAATTATAGATTCTTTTTTTCTTGTTTATCATTTTCGTGTTCTGATATATATATACATATATTAAGTTATCTGATAAGGAAATCATGTTTTTCCGGTACAGATTACCCGCTTAAGTTATGTATTGTTATTTGTTAAAAAATTAAGCCCAAATATACGTTTCTTCTTCTTCTTCTTCTTCTTCTTATTAACCCATGATTTATACAAGTACGTTCATGTACGGTTAAAATAAAATTTAAAAAAAAAAACGTTGAAATATAGTTCCATTTCCGTGAAATAGCTATCTTTCCGTCGGCATATCACACGTCTAAAAAATTTTATTTTTTCGAAATTCGGAGCTTTCGGCGCTCCGGGGGTCTAAGTGAAAATTTGCAAATTTAGCTATATTTTTCCTTCAAAGCGCTCTTTTGTTTGAGACGTATATTTTGGCTTCTTTAAATTTTTCGCTTGGGCTGTTAACGTTTTTTTGCCAAATAATTTACTGTCGGTAATTTTTTTTTCTATTTAGTATAATTTCTGCTCCTTGTTTTTCATTCTGAATGCCACTTTTAAAACGGTTACCCGGCGGTGAGGGATGATTTTTTCGAGGTAGTTTTAATATTCTTAAAGAGGATTTAAACCGTGATTTATGTTTCCGTTTCGGAATTGAGCAGTTCCGAGGATATTCAATAATGTTTTTCGATATTTTGTCATTTATATTACGATTTCTCGTACATTTATGAAAATGAGTTTGAAATATTTAAAAGAAATGAATAATCTAGTAACACATAACGTTAAATTTTTTTTGTTTTTATTTTGGTACACATACAAAAATACATGGAAAAAGCGAAAAATTGCTAACGTGAGACCGTGTATTGTTTGCGAGAAATTACTGAAAGCGGTCAATGGATGTTTTGTAGTGCCGTAGAATTAAATCTGGTAAGTCGTGTTTCTCACTGACACAAATGATAATGTTTAGCGGATGAAATCCGAAAAACACCGCCGTTAATTCGTAAAAAGTTCGGAATAAAAACCGCCGATCTCCGAAACGGTTCGCAAAAAGTTCCCGCCGAAAAGAAATTGATTGGACTTCCTAGCGCCGCTAATTACGAGGCGGAATTGTTAAAAATTACGTTAGACGAAAATAATTACGTGAACATTTCTTGTTTCTTTGTCATTTTGCTCACAAATTAGCACCTGAAATTCTATCACTAAATGAGAAATTCAGTTGCTCCGTCGATTTGATGCTAAACCGTCCGAAATCAAGAAGGTTTGCCGGACGGCATAAATTACGCCTGATAACGTCAGGACGATATTTGTGTTTTATAAAGTCAAAGGCGAATCTAGTAGTACAATTTGACATACCGCCAATTCTTAAGTAATGTGAGAGACGGCCATTTTCCGAATCGTAGATGTTAACACATGAAAAGGTACACGGCCCAAACGCTTTTTTTTCCCTACTCTGTGTCGGTATATATTCATAAGTGGTGTACGTGAAAAGATTAAATATAACGCTATCACTCCTCGAGGAAACTTGGTTGCGCAACGATTAAAGAACTGATTTTTCCTATGCTTGGTAGTTTAATGATATTCTAACGTCCATTGAAAAAAACTCAAGTAATTCGGATATAATTACCGATCCCATTTTAGTAGTTTCCTAGTTGGATTTCCTGGAATATTTGAATTGCGCTTAATAGTTAATTAAAAAAATTATCTTACTAGTTGCGCAAAGAGCCCTCCATTGGACGCATACTTCGAAACTGCTGTTAACGTGGACCCGGGACTGATGTCAAACTTTCTGGCATTACTACAGAAATCAATTAACGTCACATCGCAGAAATGAATTAGATGTATTTGCGTTTTTAGACTTAAGCACAATGGTGAACTATAGTGAAGTAGTGAGTATCTTGCGGTTCTATCTTCATGCCTGTATATACTATGCGATGGTGTCCTGTGAGTCATCTATCCAGCGTGATTTGCAAATATTTTACAATTTTTAACTGGCGCGTTTCTGCATAGTTGATTTTTTTGCTCCAATTGCAAATGCTGTTGGCATTCCCGCTCATTAAACTGAACATGACTCAATCGCTGGATCTATACATCACCGAGAAATAACCGACAGGGATAGTTAGTTAATAAACGCAGCTAATATTATTTGATTCGATATAAAGGCATAATACACGTAGATGAGAATAGGACAAAGTAAACTGTCCTAAGAAATAAATCCAAGAATTGCTCTATTCCCAGACTTGAAATTATTTTTTTACCACACACGTTCCACTATTTCCATTCGGAACGAAGGATAGTTACACAATTCGTATTGATTTATAAAGAAGTCAAAAGTGTCAAACGTGTCCATTGCTATCATCTGATTAAAATTATTGTTTTTTCTCCCCCTTATTGATAATGAAATGAACTAAATTAAGAAAATCATAAAGACTATGAAAAACTATTAATACGATCATAAATTTTGATCGAATAAGGCGAGTGTAAACATAGAACCTTCCTGCTCCGATTAATAAAGTAAATTGGAAAACAATGCGATGGAAGTAGAAAATTGAACGCCGAAAAGGGTAATCTGAAATCACTTGAAAAGGAAAACTGTAGTCCGCATCATTTTCACCTCAATACATGATTCGGTTATATAACTAGGGTTATCGTGATATCTGTTTGTGGTTGCATTAATCTTATCCAGTGCACTCGGTGAGATTATTCCGTTTTCTATGTATAACATAATTGATTTTAACGTTCATTCGTGTTATTTGATTTTCTCAAAAAATGTCGATCCAAATAATTCAAATGTTACAAAAACCGTACATAACACCGTTTTAAATATTAATAATAATTTATAACGAAAACAGTGTAAATAATAATAGCAACAAGAGCGATGTAGCAGTAATAATTATAACAATGCCAACACTCATAACAAAGATGACAATTTCAAACGAAGTGATGCTATAACAAATGCGAACACTTGAACTGAACGACATATCGATCTTTTCCCCGCCAATTTCACTGGTTCGGTTCATATTATATTACAATCAATATTAGTCTTCTTGCTGCCGGTAAATGCCGCTTTACCAAAACCGCAGCGATTAGCGAAATTGTGCGAGCCGGTAGAAACATGCTCCCATTATTTTTTAATGACGTTTCCTCTATTAGATAGTACTTTTTTAGAACAGCACAACTATAAGGCTTTTACTCCGAGCTCGCTTTTATTTTGGTCCGGTATTGTAAGGGATATTCCGACTGATTTCTCGGAAGACGGCCTTTGCAAAAATGATATCATCGTTGGTCCCAGTAGTATCTATTGGACATCTTAAAAAGCAACAAGGCGGGGTGCTCCGTGCTATTTCCCTAGTCCAGATTACATTTCTTTCGCATAAAATCCCCGAGTTTGTCCATTTCTTTCGCATAAAATCCCCGAGTTTGTCCATTTCTTTCGCATAAAATCCCCGAGTTTGTCCATTTCTTTCGCATAAAATCCCCGAGTTTGTCCATTTCCTTCACCTTCGATGTCCGGTTAACGTAAAATTCTATTCAGTGTCGGGATTGCTTCCATTTCGATCACACGGAAAAAACGTGTGGCAATAAACCTCGTTGTTACAAATGTGGTGAATCACATCGAGCTAACGAATGCTCCATCCCTCTCACACAACCTATATGTCTTATTTGTGAAGGTCAACACGAAACTAGTGCAATCGTCAATGCCTTATCTTCCAAGAGCAGCTCGAGTTAAGAAAAATAATGGCTTTGAGAACATTTCCTTCAGCGAAGCTCGCCAATTTAAAAAACAAAAACGCCTATCGTCTGCTCTCCGATCATACATAATTTAGCCACACGAGTCTCCCTGAATAATTTTCTTATTCCTTTAGCTAACTGTTTTTGCTATCCTAGTAAATAGTCGCTTGTCTTTCTTTGAGCATATTAATTTCCGTAATGTTTCATGCTACAAACGACTTAATCTGTTCAAGGCCTTCTCGCACACGAGATAGGGCGGAGATCCTCAAATCCTAATCTCGCTTTACAATTCGATCATATTATCTCAACTAGATTATTGTTCTTTCATTTATCACAATGCCTCCAAATTGAATTCAATACAAGAATTTGATTATGCGTTTTTGTTTAGGGGCGCTCAATTCCACGCCTACTCCAGGTAATCTCGCTGAATCCAATGCCCAAGGTGTAACACAACGTTAGAAGAACAACGAAATGATAATCGAAATATAGAATATTTCTACAAAATGGTAGACGCAATGAGGAATTCTATAATATAAGGGTGTAATAAAATAATCGGCGGAAGGTTTCTATGGGGGGTTTTAATGTAAAAAATGAAAAAGGGCTTCCGGTAATTTGTTTATTGTTATTATTTTACTTTTTGACGGTTTAGATAGATGCAACGTGGGAATCTTCGTTAATCTTATAAAGAATATTCAAATAACGATGTCATATACGTGCAACAGTTCTAGTCGGAGTGGCGTTTTAAATTATAAATACCGCGCGCCGCGTTGTAAATATTCACACACTGGAAAGCAGATAATATTATACAACTCCTGACAAAGCGTATCAAGAAGAGATAAAATGGGCGACGCAAAATTCGGCACCATGAAATAATCAAGTCGGCCAAAATCAAAGTTACCCAAAGATAGACACGCAGGGAATTTCGGAAAAAGTTGGAGCTGTTAGAAGTTGTTGAACGGTTTCCACTCCATTAAAAGTAAACGCTGATCGGGGCCAATATATCGGAGATAGAAAAATAAAACGGCAAAAGGCAGAAATAAAAAACAAACAAGTCGCTGGACAAACAAAACAGCACCAAAAGAACAATCAACTGACCTAAATTTTTCATTCGCTGTCCTTGTCGACTGCGCGAACGAAAAAAGAACCACGCTGATGGTTTTCAATCAGACATTTCGTCTCCCTCCAGGGTTTTTCTATCTTTTTTCGATAGATTCGTCAAAGTCGTTTTTATCTTCGGTTAAGCTTTTTTTTTCCATATCCACTTTTAGCTTTCGGCTCTATACGAATCATGATGTACCGCCGCTGCTCGCTAACTTTCCTTTAAGCTTTTCGATTTTCTTCTTTCCCCCATGACACGTACGTTTTTTTTTTTTTTCTTTTTCTATATTCCGATGACCGGGATTACATTTTAATTATTTCTCTTTGTCGCACTAATTATTTCGGATCAGAGGATTAGTAACGGAGCGCAGTTAATTAATGGATTCGATTAAAAGCAAAATTGATTTTATTGGTTTTTTCTAAACATTTTGAAGGTGTCTTTCTCCATCTTCTTATTTTTGCGTTAGTTCCGCGTACGACAGTATTCCGCCTCGGACGTTACTACGTCTCATAGGAGGTCGACTTCTTCGTGAAACTGCAAAGTGTGACTGCTCTTCTACGGGACTGCATGTTTTTTTTCTTATCCGATAGAAATCGCTTCGAATAGACTTTGTTTTTTTGTAACGTCAGTACTATACAAGCGGATATCTTTGTCTCGATCACGATCACCCTGTGTTCTAAATCAGTTACCACTGGCCAGCAAACACAATCTTTCATCATTCGATCGCACAGGCAATTCCTGCTCTGAGCCATTGCTTTATTCTCGATTTCGCGCTGCGAGCTCTTCGCTTTCGAAATTGGTCACAAATAACGAAGAAAATTCCAGGAAAAAGGCAACAAGTACGTTTTCCATTATCACTGAAAACTACTGAAACCAGTAGGTTAGCCATCGTGTTATAATCACTTTTTTTGCTGATAAATATAATTATGGTAATTCAGTTTTAAATAATTTTGTTTTATAATTATCATACTGCCTATTTATATATGACAAGAAAAATTCATAGTTTACTCTGGTTCATTTAGTTGTGCTTTAGCCTAGTGGTTAAGGTGCTTGGCTACCAAAACAGAGGTATCGTAGGTTTTCGGGAATTGTCTCGTTACGAACTCAAATCGCTATTCCAACAGTATTATATATATATCGCTAATTTTAAATCGAATATTGGTTATGTCTGAGAAATGTGGGAAGTAAATTCGGTCGACAGAAAGGAACTCTTGTCCAGTTTAGTACCGTTAGGCACAGTATGAATCTTAATAAACCTTAATTTCACAATCCTTCACTTTAACATGGCATTTTTATATTTTATTTATTAGTAGTAGTACAATTCACAGTTAAACACGTAAATATTTATTAAATATTATCACATAACCAGTCAAATGAATGAAAAACTCAAAGATGCACTCTAAGAAAAATTCTCGGAATAATCACAATTTAATGTTTATTTCCTTTTCCTTCCAAACTATTTACAATTAAATGTTATTATTATTATTATTAATTATATATAAGTATATATATAAAAACCAAACGATTCAAAAATTTGCAGCTGCGTAGAAAACGAATTATACAATTATTACACAAATTACAATATAACAATTTATCTCACACACTTATTCAAATACATAAGAAAATTATATACACATAAATTGCTCGCCTATTTGATTGCACTATTCATCGTATCCTTCACTGATTCTTAATTATTAGTTATCGAAATATTATTTAAAATTGATACAATCTGGATCACTTCTACCGTTGCCGTATGCCAGATCAGAAATTTCTCCAAATTTATTTCATAGGAACCATTGATGAATAGGTTGATCAACGTTGTCGACTCAGAAAATGTTGCAGCATTACTAAATTTATTCGATCCACACAATACGCGTCGAAATTATTCCTCGTTTGACTCGATGGAATCATTAACAAAATTCCAATAGCGGATTCTAATGTTTAACGAATTCTTTTGAAAACCAACTCGCTTCTGATCAATAAACATTTTACGAATTCTTATTAATAATAACTTGATTCTAAATAAAATGTCATTAGCTTATTCTACACGTTACCCTGACTAGCCAGAAATTATCGAATATAATTAATCAGAAAAATATTAAAATTATTTATATATTTCGCGTATACGAACTTTTATTTTATTATTATTATTACTACAACATCTGAGAATTTTCCTGAGCTTCTTAGTTGTACTTAATACCTTATCGTTTTTTATAAATTCTGTTATAACCATAAAGGCTGAAACGTCATAATATATATATATATATATATATAATAAAAGCACTCGTATTACAGAAAATTATAGTTATAAAAATGTAATAAAATATAGCCGACATGTTTCGGAATTACATATATTATGTATTTAATAAAGTGACAAAAACAGAAAATGGATTCGAGAGCTTTTATATAATAATTCAAACGTAAATATTTATTACATTCACTAAAAACTTTATCAGTCACCGGATTAGATGCACTCTAGTTATCGCGGTGGATTATAGAAAAAAAACGTATTTCTTTTTACTTTATTCTCTGCGCTTTCGAAGAACTAACATTTTTCTGGTTTTTTTTTTGTTTCTTTTTGGTTGGTTATTAAATTTAAATTTATATGCCCGAATTTATTTTTTATTATTTATTTATGAGGTAAATATTGCCAGGGAGGGGGCTATCATCTCGGATGAGGTTATTTACATTATTTTAAGGTTTGTAATATTTATAAATTTAATTTAATGAATAATCTTTTTTCATCCTGTTTGTTAAATATATAAAATAGTAAGTTAATATTCTGTTAGTCCTTTGTGTTGGGTAAATGTGACCTGTGTTGACGCGCCCAAGGAAAAAAAAATCGAAACGTGGCATGTACATAAATAAAGCTGTAAAAACGTTGACCAGATTTCTTCATATTCAATAGCGAGCTCTGCATTCCAATTAGTCACATATACCTATTACTCGGCAAAGACTATTGACCCGTAATTAGATTTAAGCAAACTATTTTTCGATCACAATAGAAGAGATCTACTAATGATTTCCGGACGATTTTCAGTGACTGTTCTGTTTAAATAAAAAAAAGGAAACAGATCGTGCTATACTGCTGTTTTTGATGTTTATTGATTCTTTAGATGCGTCAGTTGATTGAAATTGTATTTTCTCTTGTGATCATGAAGCTTTGTCTTGGAAACGCGTCGGGTAATTAAATATTAAATAATTGTTTATAATAGTGTGTTTTAATTTTACTTATTATACAATAAACTTAAAAAATGTGTGCCATCAACATATTAAAGGAAGAAAGCCGATTTTCCGGCTCTATTTACCGCCTTTGACGAGTTATTTTCGGTTTTAGTTCTATTCTCCTGCAAAGAAATCTATCACTAGTCACCGCATAGAAAGTATTACGACGTTGCGCTAAAAAGGTCGGAGCAAAAGACGGGGAAAGTTATAAAACCAAGAATAAGATGGAAGAAATGGTTGAAGAGAAATATAGAAAGTAAATTTGAAAAGGAGGAATGATATGAGTCTGATCAAACTTAAAATGGTACTTTATAGAAATTAGAAATATTTTATTGGTGGTGTATTTGTGTTAATGGAGAGTCCATTAACAGTTAACCCTTTATTCCGAATATGGTGAGTTTCGAAAAGGTTATAGATAACCGAACGATTTCGATAGAGATTCGCAGGAAGAATGAAGAAATGAAGAATTGTTTTCAAAACACGTTTAGCATCAGAGATGATCAGAAATTTATCATTATCTCGGACTGGGAGGATAAGAAAAGGATGGCTCCGAATATCGCAAAAAGTTCCGTATGGAGGAAGCCTAATTTCGAAGAAGCTCTGTGCCGAATATTAAAAGCGGGCCAACGTTCGATCGGAAAAGAAAAATTAATAGTATTAAGGAATTCCGGGTTAGTAAAACCGCGTAGAAAAGCTTTAGAATGAAAAAACAGCAAAAATAAATTAGAATGAAGCGGAAAACTTGTATAATTGGAGGTAAAGGAAGCTTATTGAAAGATGTGATTTATGGACAAAATTTGGAAAATCGATTTGAAAAATGAGAATGAAGAGTTTTTTTTTGTTTTTTTTTTAAAAAAATCGCTAGTTCTGAAGTGTGTACAGATAGGGAAGCATAAGTTTTGAGAGAGAAATTCGAAGACGCTTTATATGAAAACGATAATTTAAATGAGATATATAGTATGTGTAGGAGGAATATTAGACTCAGGATGGACTATAGAAGAGAGGGAATTGACTTAAGGGCTCCTGGACAAAAACGAAAGCAGAAATTCACGGTCCAGTTTACAAAAGAGCGATCTGGGAGAGTGAGCATAGAGATAAAGATTGGTACAGGGTAATTAGAGTACTGGATCTCACTGCTAACGCGAAATAGATTTAAGGGGAGATTTAGAAATAAACCAAGATAACATCAAGCTAATAGGAATGTTGCTTAAAGATAGATTAGTTAGGAAAAAATTAAAAAGACGAAAAGTAAAATTAATACAGCCGGATTTAGACAGTGAGATAAAAAAAAAACAGAGAATGAGGCTGATAAGGAATTGTTGAGTTTTGCAGAAATGAAATCGTGATCAGTGAAATGTAGAAAGCATATCGTCAGCAAAGAAGAGGGCAATTGAAAAGTGTCTTAAAATGGGAGCCCCGCAGAAGACCGCGAGTTTTAGAAGTACGAAAAAGTCGTCTAGAAAAATAAACTGGACGATTTTGAAAAAGCCGTAGAACAATTGAAATAAAGTGTGTTGAGAGGTTGATGGACGGAGAAAATGTGTACATATTGATAAAAGCATTGCAAGTATCAACAAACATTGGTGGACTATATTTTTTTTTTTTTTTTTTTTTTAAATTTACTATGGGTTCGTCAGCGAGGACATTATAGCCCAAGAAATAGGAATAAAGAAAAAATCAGACTTTTATGCGGCGTGAAACATTCAACAAGAATGTGTCAAGCGCCTGGATGACCGAAGGAGAAGGAAGGGAAAGAATAAATGCAGCACAATAGGGAGTAGGAACATTGTTTGATAAGAGAGAGGAGTAAAAGGAAGATTGTTCAGATGAAAGAGATGAACATTCGAACATTATGTGATCAGGATCACATACATGTTGACTGTTAGGAGAATGTAAAGGACAATACGGAGATGGCGCGAGAGGGAATCGGAAAAGCGACGAGGGAAGCCAGCTGTGCCCAAAGCGGAGGCGGCATATTGCCGAGATGCTGGAGCGACGCATAAAAGGGAAGTCAAGAAACCAGGAACAGAAAGGAAGAGAAGGCTGGATGGACAAGTAAAAAGAATCCGGGTTTGAGAATGCGGAGTAGTAGGAGTTAAACCATAATTGGTTGTGCGCTGCAGAGGACAGAAACTTAATATTGATGGATGGAAAAGTAGTAAGGAACCTGCCGGAAGAAGAAGCTCGCCGAGCTAATAAGTCAACTGACTCATTTCCTTCTACTCCGGAATGGCTAGGGATCCAAAGGAAATTAACCTGGATTGCACAAAAAAGAGTATGATTTTCATTTAACAATGATTTATAAATATTCGAAATGAAAAGACTAATACAATCAGAGGGACCCAGACCCGAACATATTACTCAGTGTAAATTATTACCTTGCAGCTACCAAACCAGGGCTATTTGTGTTGAGGATACTTTTGAAAAACATAAGCATATTAAACGAAAGAAAGAAGATTTTCTTTGTTTCAGAAACTGGAATAATAACAAAGGAATTCCACAATAGGGAAGAACCGGAAGATAAAATGGAATTAAAAAATATCGAGAAGGATTGGAGAGATTAGTCGAACAGGTTATTGAGAATCCGGTAAGTTATACCATCTCAATTCCCGAGGAAGAATTGCTAGAATTAATTGAATAAGATAAGGAAATGCGGAGAGAAATTATTAAAAAAAAGGAAGGGGAATGAAACACTCTTTTCCCTCCCGTCTCATCAAAATACTCTACCGACCGGTGCTTCTCCCCCGTCGTCGTAATCTTTATTTTTCTACCCTCGTCGAACAATTTAATTTTCTTAACTGCACTTGATTAATATTGATACGAATCGCAGGGTTAGTGTCGCGATTTTTCGACGACAATCTGATAAATGAACAGTTCTGTTTTTAGTATTGGTTTCCGAACGTCGTCGATTATTGGCTCTGGTGTCAGTGTAGTTGTGTACGGGCTGGTGACATCCACGTGTGCGCGCAGACTGCAACACGTACCGAAACATCGCATTACATCGAACGGTGATATAAAGCCGGCTCAGGTAGATCGAATACGATAAGGGTTCCGCCGAAGCGTTATCTTTCGACGTTTGAGCGAGTTAGAAATCGAGCGCTGTACGGCCGACCGGGATTGAACAATTGATAAATATCGTTCTTTTTCATCCCTTTAAAACAAACTACTTTTTATTTTTTTCTTTCTTTTTCGAATGTACCTACATCTAAAAATAAAAGCCAAATGGGCTGCGTTTCGCCAGCCCCGCCCACTTTGAGTTGGGAAACCAAAATAGGCTTATTCGTTTGTGCTTCGTTTGTGCTCCTTTGTGCACGACTTTTTTTTGTTTGTGCTCACCCCCTCCCTGATTTGGTAAGGGTGGGATCAGCCCCGCCCATGTAAAATTAAGGAATGAAAATTATGTCATTCTTTTGTGCTTCGTTTGTGCTCCTTTGTGCACGACTTTTTTTTGTTTGTGCTCACCCCCTCCCTGATTTGGTAAGGGTGGGATCAGCCCCGCCCATGTAAAATTAAGGGATAAAAATTATGCCATTCGTTTGTGCTTCGTTTGTGCTTCTTTGTGCACGACTTTTTTTTGTTTGTGCTCACCCCCTCCCTGATTTGGTAAGGGTGGGACTAGCCCTTCCCATGTTGAGATGTGTTACTCATTTGTGCTTTGTTTTGTGCTTCATTAGGCACGGATTGTTTTTATTTGTAGTGAATTTGAATGGGCGAGGCTGGAGAAACAGTACCTTAAGGGTATGAAATGGGATGTTGTAAATACAAATATATACGCTTCTGACAGTATGGTGCGTGCTCTAATGAAATTTAACCATAAATCTTCTGTGTAATAGACAATTCGAAATTAGCTCGGATTTTACAAAAAATTGGCTGTATACTGAAAAAGTTGTTGAAA
The DNA here is from genome assembly GCA_039619475.1 of Icerya purchasi. Lineage (NCBI taxonomy): Eukaryota > Metazoa > Arthropoda > Insecta > Hemiptera > Monophlebidae > Icerya > Icerya purchasi. Next base: position 288,279,969 of record CM077115.1, on the reverse strand, counting down.
TATTTATGTATATATTATTTCGCTACCGTGTGGATTCTACATTTATAAAAGTTTAAGTTAGGTAGGTTAGTGTTATGCAGAATGTGTTCAAAAATGTAATGGTGGCCGACAAATTATTAACTACTAAATATAAATGAACTGACCTCTGAATTTCTCAATTTATTTCAATCACGCAAGCACTGGTGACCAATTTAAAGTGTAACCTTAATGGTGTTCGATATTGCATGCTGTTTGATGAAATCAAACTGATGTCTATTTGATGTGTTTTCATTAAATGTTATTCAAAATTCAAATTTATTTTATTAGTTAATCGAAGTGTAAAATTAAGTAGGAGAATTATGAAGAATCATCTATTTACAAATACATAACCGAACTAACATTACATGTCCTATATTGATCAAAATTAAATAATGCAAGGACGACAGAGGTTTGTTAAGTGACGAAATGCCATTTTTTAACTATACGATGAAGCGTAAAAATGTTTAAAGCCATCGAACACTCAAATGTTATAGAGCGGCAGTCAGTTTTGGAACCACCGAGTCTAACAAATATCATGGTCCCGGTGCCGTTTTCGTTTGTTTTTTTATATTTCAGAGCGGCAAAGGTGCGGTGCGCAATTCGAGTGTTTAGGTTACTAGACCTTTTTTAAACGTCGTCGGCCAGGTAAACGACGGTGCGCAATTCGAGTCTGGCCATAGTTACATATTTATAATTTTCATCCATTGAGCATATTGGTTTGCTGATTTTTGAGGAATTCACACGTATTACTATCATCTTGTCAACAATTGCTCCTAACAGTAAATGTACACCGCGTCGATTTACACTAATGTAAATGCACCAAAATATTAAATTCCTTTTTGTTTGTAATCATTTTCTTCTCTTATTGTTTTCTCTCTCTAATAATAGTAACGCTGTCTTTTCCAGATAACGAGTTCTGTTTTGCCTTTATTTCTGCCAGTTTATGTGTTTCTTCTGTGAGTAAATTTTTATGATCATTTATTAATTTTTATTAAACTGAGTGCTTACAAATTTTAGATTTTTGTTCTCTTAATACACAGTGGATTATATCGAATTCAGATCTTCTATTTTTGGTATGTTTTTTTTTCTTTTTTACATATTCTTAACAGCCGATAATTAAATACCGTGTTTGGTAACTCGCTTTTTTTTATATCTGAAATTGATTTTAGTAAATAAGTAATATGTTTATTTTATTTTTTATATTCACTTACAGTATTTACTTTTAGTTATAAAAATATGTTAGTTAATATTATATAATTTATTTCTGTAATAACATTATTTATCCAGAGACAAAGCGACACTATTCGGAGACAACTAAAATAAAATTTTCACATCCGCAACTGAGCAGGATGCGTTTTACGAACACAACGATTGGCATTTCGTTTTAACAATGATTTCCACACTTTAAAATTCGGTCTCATTTATAAAGACTATGTATGTATAAGATTTTTATCAGTTGTTATATTACTGCTAATGTTTTTGCAGGCATTTCGGCCGCAACATTTGAAGGCATAAATAATTATTCTCAAAAAACTTCCCATCCCTATGTTTCCATCTTCCTTGAAAACAATTTAACCCGCGAGAGGTCGCAAAGAATAAATGACGCGAGAGGACGCACACGGAGGATTTCTCTGGGTCACTAAATTCTATATTTTAACATACGCTACTAACGTTTTAAAAGTTATAGAAATATACATACATACATTATGTAGTTATCCTTCTACATGAAAAACTAAAAATGTTAGCGTATATGTGTATTATTATTATAGCGTATCCGGTCGGTTTAAATGCCTCTGGTCGTCCAAAATTTTAGAAACTTGACAGTTTCCTCGTCAATATCCTGTTTAAGCTTCTTTTTTTCAAAAATTCCAAATAACTTACAATTAAATATGTGTTTTTCATCCTGCGGTTCGCCACAATCGCACTGAACGTTATCTGTCAAACCCCATTTTACTAAATTATGTTTCGTTCTGGCTGTACCGCTACGTAATCTGTTTAATGTTCTCCATAGTTTGATAGTTCAGGCAAGCGCCTTTTGGGAGAGACTCTTTTGGTTTCCCTTTCGTGCGTGTACTCCACATCCGAAGCCTTTCAGCGTGATCTTCATGTTCGAGGTCCTCCACCGTGGCTAGAAAGCTACGGCGGGATTTTAGACGGCTTTCAGCTAGCTCTTTGTATCCATGTAGGGGATGGCGATTGTCATGGCTAGATTTCCATTTTTCTTTTTTTTTCTGCTACTGTTCTTCTGATATCAGGTGGTGCTATGCCGCTTAGTTCGTATAGTATACGAACCGCTGTTGGTTTTAAGCAGCCAGTGATTATTCTGCATACTTCGTTAAGAGCAGTATCCACCTTTTTTGCATGAGCAGATCGATTCCAAACCGGGCACGCATATTCTCCAACAGAGTAGCAGAGTGCGAGGGATGACGTTCTTAATACATTTGGTTTGGCTCCCCAGCTACAATTTACTAGTTTCCGTATAATACTTGTTCTTGACATAATTTTCGCTTTTGTGGTCTCGCAATGGCGTTTGAAAGTAAGAGACCTGTCAAATATAACACCCAGATATTTAGGGTAGTCAGTGTGGCTCAGTTTAGTTCCGTTCCATTGAAGTTGTAATTGGCGATTTGCATTTCGATTTCTGAGATGAAAGGCGGTTGTTTCGGTCTTAGCCGGATTAGGCTTCAGCTGATTAGCGAGATAGTATAAGTTTATGGTTTTGATTGCTTTGTTTAATGTATTTTCAACTTCTTCAAAGGTCTCATGTTGGGCCGCTACTGCGTGATCGTCTGCATATATGAAATGCTTAGTGTCCTTCCCAATCGGTTGGTCGTTGGTATAGATATTGAATAGAGTTGGAGCTAAGACACTTCCTTGAGGTAGTCCGTTTTTCAGTCTCCTCCATGCGCTGTTCTTCCCGTTTAGTGACACATAGAATCTTCTGTCTTTCAGCAACATTAGGATTATCTGGGTAAACTTGAAGTCCTTTGTAATATCATAGACCTTTTTGATGAGCATTCTGTGTGAGACTGTGTCGAAGGCTGCAGAGAGGTCTACAAAGACCACTCCTGTGATTTTGCGTTTCTCAAAGCCATCTTCTATATATTGGGCTAAGTGCAGTGCTTGTCCCGTGCACGACTTTCCTGGTCTGAATCCTGCCTGTTGAGGGATGAGTTTTGAGTCAATTGTTTTGCTAATTCTGTTCAGGATGATTCTTTCAAAGATTTTATACAGATGGCATAGAAGCGATATTGGACGGTAGTTCTTTGGGTGGTTAGGTTCTTTACCAGGCTTTAATAATGCGATGACATGTGCTTTTCTCCAAAGCTTAGGGATAATTGTTCTATTAATACAGTTATTAAACATTTGTTGAATCCATTTAGTCGTTTCACTTCCAAAGTGTTTTATTTGTTCCACTAGCATGCCATCGACGCCTGGGGCCTTCCGATTTTTAGTATTTTTAATTGCGTTATTAATCTCTAGCTCGGCAATTGGTTGTTGAAAGTGATCTGTTTCTGTGGCATGACATCTTACAATCCGATTTTTGCTTTTTGATAGTTTTACTTTTTGGTCTGCTTTGCCATTCACTAGCAACTGATGGGCGACCTGATTAGCAGTGACATTCGGTGTTTCTTTGCGTCCAGTATCTTCACTCTTTAATTTCTTCAACAACTGCCATGCTTTCCTACTATCCTTGCTGAAGTCTAAGTTTTCGACCAATCCCTGCCATTCTTTACTACGTTCCGCAGCAACCTGTTCTGCTACCTCTATACCACATTTAATGGTTTCGTCGTTGAACGGGTCTGCGTTAAATTTCTGAACGTATTCTTCATATTGTTCTTTCAAATGATTGGACATACCAGGTATGTATAGCTTCCGCACACCACGCGGGATACATTTACCAGATACTGCTTTAACAGTTTTAACAAAGGTCTCATATTCTTCTACTATTGGCGATATGTGTTTGACATGAATTTCCAGTTCTTCTGTGAAACGGATCCAGTTAGCTTTTTTAAAATTGTAGCGCAATTTGGAATCGTTAGATGTAGTTGGTTTTATGGCAGCGTCCACTACACATATTATTGGCCTGTGCTGCGAGTGTGGTATTGGATTTGACACTTTCTTAGTGCACATGCGAGCAATATTATTTGTAACGAATATGTTGTCTGGGTTATACCCTCGTTTCCATCTTCCGCTATTAAAAGAGGCTGGAAGTTTTGGATCAAATATTAAGCTTAGACCATTTCTTTCCGCCCAGTTTTCCACAAGTTCTCCATTCAGATCATCTTCATTGTAGCCCCAATTAACACTGTGACTATTATAGTCACCTAAAATGATTTCTGTTTTGTGTATTTCATTGGGGTATTGAAATGTTGTGTTCGGTGGTTTATATATTGAGGTGACTGTACAGCTACCGATGTCTATTGACAAAATCTCAATGTCGTTAGTTTCCGTCCTGACTGATTTTACTACATCAATATGTTTTTTTAGTAAAATGGCACTGCCGTACTTGTTATGAGGCCTGTCGACTGCTAACTTCATTCCTTCTATTCTAGGTCTTCGATTGGTTTCAGTGCGATGGGTTTCCTGAAGGACAAGTATGTCAATTTTCTCATTTTTAATAATATCGGATAAAATAATTTCTTTAACTGGCGTTAATCCTTCTATGTTTATTGACATTATTCTAAACGGATTCGCCATCGTTTGCGGCCCTGAAAAGGGCCTTTTAAACCCGAAAATAGGGCTTTTTGCCGACCGGGTGTGGGATGATTGGCCGGACTTCGAATGAAATCCGTTTCCAGGGGGCGCCAGCTGCGTAGGTATTTTCATTTGATCTTTGTTTTTGAATCGCTTGTTTATAGCTTGAATTTTGTAACTTGAATATCACATAGAAATTGCAGCGTGCGTGGAGGCTCATCCCGTGCCCCCCATATGTGTATGATAGTATTAGTTTTAAGCATTTCGAAAAATATTGTACACTTTTTAATGCATCATCTTATATTTCTCAAAAAATACCATGTAAAAACATAAAAATGTCTTCAACGATTATAAAAAAAATTAATTTTAATTTCTATACAAATAAATCAAAACACAACAGTTCATCGACCGCAAAAAGGTGTAGCATTTTATCATTCGTTGCATGTTCCCTAAGATTGAAATTGCTTTTACAGTTCCCTTAACAAATGGTTCAAAAAGGTCTCTTATTGGTGCTAGTTTATCCACTCCTTTTCTTTCTTCCTGAGAATTTAAATTACCAAATCGTGTCGCTCGCAGTAAAAATTTAAACCGGTTTTGTGCCATGCAAATTCTAAAGAACTGTATTCCGGTTCCATCTGTTGTCCATAAGTCTTCTAAATTAATGTGCGAAGATTTATGAACTCCTTCTAAATATAGTAGTCCACAAAGAGCTTTAAACTTTACTGACGGTATTTCAGCTGCAATCACTTTCTCTACTGAATTTATCCTTACTTTTCTGAATCCATATATTCGTATTTGTTGTGATATTTTCAACAATTCCATTGGTAAAAAATAACTTCCAGATATCTGTGGGTGTGTTAATATCTTGAGCGCTATCAATTTCTCGGGTTTTACGAATTCGTAAAATATTTTTCTTCGGAATTTTAATATTTTTCGGAGGTGAGTGTATATTCCACAAAGTGTGGCCAACTTTTCCAGTATACACCAATTGCGGTGCATCATTTGGACTCAAATCATTTCCTTCATTATTTTCACATATTTCATTGTTAGAAATTTCCGAATTCGAATCATGATCACTGCATTCCGATATATCAATATTAGATTCATCGGAACAATTACTGCAATACATTCCGGTTCCTCGTCAATATTGGCTAACAATCTTAAAATTCTTTCTTCCTCCCGTTCCATTTTAGAAAAATTAGAATAGACGAAACAGTTAATACATATGGAAACGAACTGGCTAAATTGTTTACTATTTACTAAATACTACATGTTTATTCAACGTAGAAGAAACAAAATATAAGTACGCTAGCAATTTCGATTAGAAGAAAACTTTGGCATGGCTCCAGACTAGAATAAATAAAATACAATTTCAATAGATCGTCAGCTACGACAGTTAGCATAGAAAAATAACATGAATCAGATGGACTGCGATGGCTAGAAATTAAATACTGAATTGAACGACTTTTACCAAAGAGAATATTAATAATAACTAACAAAAAAACATTTCCGAAACACGACTCGTCACAGTCAAAACTGTCGGGACTGCAAAATTGCTCATTTTTGAGGACAGTTGAAACCTACAGTCATTACGTACATGCGATGTTTAAAAATAAATCAAATTACTTTTTGTGATAATATTTTAATTGAAATTTCAAATTTTAATCTTGAAATATAAAATGTTATATTAAAATATTATTATTTTATTTAAATTATAATTTTTATTGGTATATTTCATCATTATTATACTAATTTTATTGTTGTTGAAGAAGATTTTATACTTTACTTTCTAATATTTTTACATAAAGATTTTAGCGCCCGTTTTTTCCTTTTTTTATTTTATATAACGACAATTAAATACTTTCATATATGCAAAAAATTCATTCAATGATAAATACTATTAGAACACTAGACTCGAAAATAAAAAGAAAATAAAAGTGAAATATATATGACATTCATATTAATGAAGATATGTGTAGTAATCTTTAAGCAACTATATTCATTTTTCTGAATATTATAAAACAGTGGCTTTCAAATTAAAAGTGAGACTAAATCTGAATTATTATGTTAGATAAAATCGAATTAAAATCAAAAAAATGTGTTTATAAATGTAAGATTATTAAAAATTTGAATTCACCAGTTGTCGATTTTTTTCGGTAACAACCACGTCCATATTTTTTTCTTCGGTTGACGTTTCGAATAGTATAAATGAAACGACCAAGTATGGTTCTGATGATGAATAGAGCACTACTATTCGAAACGTCAACCGAAGAAAAAAATATGGACGTGGTTATTACCGGAAAAAAATCGACAACTGGTTACTAACAAACACCACGAAAACTTAAAATCAATTTTAATTAAGTTTAAACCAATTTTAATTAAATTAATTGAGTTGAATTGCAAAACTATGGCAATCGCATTATATTAAAACACATTAAATTGAGTAAAATTAATTTTCTTTTTTGTTAATTTAAAATTTAAATAGAGGTACATTTTTTATGGTTTCCAAAAAGTTTTATATTTTCTAAAAATTTTAAAATGATGAAATAATAAAAAAATTTACAAAACATAAAATTTATCTTAAAATAGACAAAAAAAATTTGTTTACAGTTTATAACAAGATATATAGAAAACAACATAAAATATAGGAAATCTGAAAACTGAAGTTGAAAATTAGAATCAAAATGACTCGTTGTTATACTCTTGTATATTAATGCTTTACCTAGTATGTGTGTAGCATTATTTTCTTAATGTATTGTCCCTGAAAGAAATGAATTTAAAAACGCTAGGCGGAAGAAACAAATAATTAAGCTAATTTCGAATTGTCTACTACACAGAAGATTGATGGTTAAATTTCATTAGAGCACGCACGATACTGTCAAAAGCGTATATATTTGTATTTACAACATCCCATTTCATACCCTTAAGGTACTGTTTCTCCAGCCTCGCCCATTCAAATTCACTACAAATAAAAACAATCCGTGCCTAATGAAGCACAAAACAAAGCACAAATGAGTAACACATCTCAACATGGGAAGGGCTAGTCCCACCCTTACCAAATCAGGGAGGGGGTGAGCACAAACAAAAAAAAGTCGTGCACAAAGAAGCACAAACGAAGCACAAACGAATGGCATAATTTTTATCCCTTAATTTTACATGGGCGGGGCTGCGTTTCGCCAGCCCCGCCCAAAGACTTTTCTAATTAAACTATGAAGGGGGAGAGCACAAACAAAAAAAAGTCGTGCACAAAGAAGCACAAACGAAGCACAAACGAATAAGCCTATTTTGGTGTCCCAACTCAAAATGGGCGGGGCTGGCGAAACGCAGCCAGCCAAATGCTCGCCGTCGACTACAAGTCGCAAGTTATTATCCGTGGTATACTATATTTGTTGTTTTTTTGTGTCGCCTTTTTTTCGTCCTTTTACGCATATTTTCTCTCGTCATATTATTCTTGCTTGGCTACACTCAAAAAAGGACGTGTTCGTAATAATATATACTTATGATTAAATTTTTATGGCGATCTCTGTGAGCATATGTTATTTTATTATTTTAGTGTGTGCAAGTGTGTATATTGAAACGAACTCTAGGATCCGAGAAACGAATTTAATGCTCCTCAGGTCTCTGTTCCGAGAGCCAGTGAAATAAACTCTGGAAGAACTGTTTTCGGAACGAATATACGGTGGCGCCAGTGAAACGAATTTTGCTTCCTTCCGGATTCGGGCTGTCGATGGTATGAACTTATACCTAATTAGAGCTGTTTTGATGACTGAGGTGTTCCTCATTTCGCTAACTGCCAACTTGCGACTCCCGCAAATGCTCTCAGCGGACGCAAAAAAAAAAAAAGTATTACTGAAAAGGGGAAGGTAAATAATTTATGACCAAATTTATTATAAAAAAGAACATATCACAATTCGGATAGCTCAATGCACGGTGACATTTAAGTTATTATTGCGACCGATCAGATTTGCTAGCACGATGCCCTTCCGCTCGTTGCGAGATTATTTCCCCCGGTGGGACCACGATCACGTCCAGGTGTGTTACTATCGGATGTCGGCTACCAGTTTCGGATGAAAAGAATGATTTTCCACGAAAATAGTCACACATCGACCAAACGGACCACTTGAAAACACACATTTAACGGAAAAAACACACAAGGAAAACCGGCTTCAAAAGGGCGCGACAATTCGAGTTTTGCATAAAACCGCAATGCGGCGACTAGATATACGTTCACGGTAACGGTTTTCGATCGACCGACTAACCGAACCGCGACTCGCAGTCTGTTGCTTAGAAATAAAGCGGTAATACAACAGCGACTAGCGGCGACTTTATCTGGCCAGATCGGCTCGATATCAAACGGTATCAACTAACGGTAAACTTAAAATTAAGATAAAGCTATCAGCGTGTAAACCGATATCAACTAGTCACATATACACTACAATGCCCCTGATTTTTATTCTCTCGAGGGCTTACGGTGCCGGCAGTCATGTTGTGCCGGGCACGCAACACTAGGACATTTACACAGGGCCCAACTCCGTACGTGCCGAAATTTCGACAGAAAAACGGAATTTACATCCTATGACGTATAAGCGGCCTGGGCCGTATCTTACAAAGAACAATACGACAATGCTGAGAGATTGAAAATTAAATGATATTATCCCGAAGAATAATTTCTAGCTCGTCGCTAGATAAATACCGAATCCGTATCAACACATAGAATGTTTTTTTTTTTTTTTTTTTTTACACCTATATTTCAGTACAATCTTATTACGGTAAATAAATTAGCACTACTTTTGAAACGGTGTTACAACTTAATCTAACTAATTTTGTAATATAGTAGAATGTACAATTACATAAGTCCTAATATAAAAGTAAAGTGAGTTCCATACCGTTGAGAGGGCGTTGGGATTGTGAAATTAAGGTTCACAATGTACTAAGCCCAACGACACTAATGAGAGGAGGGGGGCAGTTCCTTTCTATTTGGGATCCGCCTTTACTTCCCCAGATTTCTCTGGTACCCAATTACTTCAGGCTGGGTAAGCTTGGGAGCGACTTGGATCCGAGACGACACGAGTCTCGATAACCTATGGTACCTCTGATTTGGTAGCCAAGCACAAGTCCTAATATATAGGTATATAAATAATCATATGCGCATATAAGTACAAACCAAGTATATACACAGCAAAATACATATATACAAGAGTATATTATAGAATAAATTAGGCGGCCAGCTTATAAGGCGCCTGAAGTCATCATTAGAAAAGTAGCAATTCTAAGTTCTCTAGATTTGAGTGACTGTGAAGTCGGTTTTAGTGCGCTTCTGAAATATAGCGTATAACTTAACCGATCCGTGGAATGTTTAAATCTGAATGTATGTCTTCGTTACGTTGATACCAGAAAGTTCATGCTTCGGAGACAGTTGTTTTGAGCGCGTTGAGTAATTAACCGATATTGGATTTCTTTGTACATCTCCATTACAGTCGATGATTTCACAATAAATCATACGTTTTGTAGACAAATTGAGCTTAGAGTAACGTCCAATCAACCAATAAATCTGTCTTCATTTATGTATAGTTTGTTCTTTTTTCATCTTGACATGCGTCTCTTCTAATTCCGTCTCGAATCTACGTGCATACCCCCCCCCCCCTACAGGTGTATTTAGCAGAGTCCGATCTCGGAATAGGAAGGCGATCTCAAGGTATATAGGACCGGTCTTAGATTTACGAAGCGTAAACATAACGTGCACCGATTTTTCTTGATTAATCTTGATCTTCTAATGTCCATGTGCTATTTTTTTTCTACCACATATTGCAAGTTAGTCGTAGCCAATTCTGGCGAATCGCTAATTAACAGGATAGATGTGTTATCTGCAAAGGTAGCAGTCATCGTCTCGGCTGCTGTTGGAATGTCAGCTGTATACAATAAATACAAAGTAGGTCCTAAGACACTACTACCTGGTGACACGCCAACCTGTATTGAATGAAATTTGGACTTTGCTTCTTCATAAGAAACTCCGAAGGGTCTCGTATATCAGATATGATTCAAGAAGTTGGCACATATTTTCCGCCGGTTGCTCATTTTATCGATCAGCCCTTCGTGCCAGACTCGGTCAAAGGCTTGCGTTATGTTTAGAAAACCCGTCGTCGGACAGTATTTTTCTTCTTGTACATGTGTACTCATATTTATATCTTCTATTCTTATTGCTTATTAGTTATGATATATGTACATGTATAAAAGTAAGTGTTAATTGAAAGTTATTTTTCGTAATAAATATTAAACCAAACACTATTATTTCCATTTACTCGCGTTATTTCACTTTGTTGCATCTCCACGCAGGCAGAAATATGCTTTTCGGTTCTCAATTTGTGGTGCACAGTCATACTTTTTCATTTTTCTCGTCATAATTCTGCGACGTTCCATTTTATTGTTCTATTTCAGTTATTTATCAATTTAGCTATTTATTTATTTTTTTAGAGTTTTTGCTTCTTTCGTACTTCACCGCTCGCGTAATTTTTGGCGCCTAAACCGAAAATGTATAGTAATAGTAACAATGAAGGATTGATAATTTGAAATGTCAACTATAAGATTACTGTGTTTGACTTTTGACCGCTATATTGACATAGCCGCGTTTGTGTCAGCCAAAGATAACTGTTTTGCATTTGCATGAGAAAAATGTAGGAAGGCGAAACAAATCAAAGGTTCAACAAATGGAAGCGAACGGAAATTCGAACGAGAGGGAAATAAAGGAAATGCGTGCTGCGAATTTTAATAGGACCGAGTGAAATGGTCCTTTCCCTGGTCGGATTATCGTAATCGAAAATCGATTAAATGGCGCAAACGGGAGTTAGTAGAAAGGTGATTTCGGAATTAATAGCGAGTTTAAAAATTTTCCCGGAAACAAACCGGAAACTAACTTGTCTTCGATGTAGCGGCGATTGTTTGCCTTTTGACGGTCTACAGTAATAGCCGCACGTAATCTATCATTAGCGACGGGGTTCATGCTGGGGTCTCGCAGTAATCTGCAGTTCATCACCACATTTTGTCTTCATCAATCATCGTTTTTTTTGTTTTTTTTCCAGAGCCTGAGCTCATTCAACTCGATCCATTCGAAATAACTTAGTTCCTGTTCAATTTTAGCTTTCTTAACATGTTACCGTTCTAAAATTTCCAAAATTTCAAATAGATTTATTTCGGAAATTGAAAAATAAATGTTTATTTGATTTTCTTTTTTAAACTAAACACTAACACTTCACATCTGTTAAATAGTTAAGAAATACATACGCATGCTTATTATGTACGTATTTGTAATCGCTGCTGAATTTTATGATTTTTCTTATTATTTATTTTCACTCCGCTGCGACTCGGACTCAAAAAATTATAAAATAACTTTTAGAAAAACTCGTATTAAATTTAGGGGGAAAAAACCAAAACTATGAGTAATTTTTCAGTCGGTAATTTTATTTAAACGAGACGTAACGTTAAAATGATTTCGTTTATTTTCCGAAACGATACAAACTATAAATTTTTTCAAATTGTATCCATTTGTTACAGCGATGAATTAATTAAAATATATCCATCAATGCGATGCGGCAACAGAACTTTAATACTTGACGTGTTAATAATTTCATCGAGCACATGTACATAGAGATATCCTTTTTTGTTTTTTCATTTTCAATTGTGAAATTATTTTCGTTCGATTATAATTTAATATCGGATGGCCATCGTGTTCCCATTCATATTCTAAACTTGCAGATCGGTCAAACTACGTGTGTATATTCGCGAATTTTACAAACATTTAAAAATACAGCAGTAATAATACGCGCCTTAATACGAAAGTTACAATTGCAGTATTATACTTTTTTTTTTTCAATATTAAAACTGTATCTCTGAGTTTGCGTAACATTTAAAATCGTGCTGTATAAATGTATCGTGAAACAAATTTAGTTCATCGGGAAATTCCATATTTAACACGCGGTAAATAAGCGAATTGTTAAATTTACTATTCATTAAACCCAAAATATAAATTCAATCACCAACAAAAATAGCCTTCATTTCCTAGACCAATCAGTTTCTCTATACCTTGAAACTTTCGACTAATTCGCGAATTTGATCAAAAAGTCATTAGAGCCTTTTCCGAAACTAATTTTACATGCGTACATGTTACATATCTAATAAGATACATATTAACCGAGTACAAATCAATCGATAGATTAATATTAAACATAAAGTTGTGTATTTTTTTGTACGGATTGCGTCATTCTCGTTTTCACGTTGAATTATTCTCGACTTTAAAACAACAAATATTCATTAGGTGGTGGTTTATTATTACAAATTGCTCATTCTGTTAAAGCAACGTTTCGCGCATTTGAATTGCCGTACTATTTAAATCCGTTCTGTAAAGCGTAATTAAGTGTATTTCATCAAAAAACAAAGATATTAGACATTTATCTATTTCCAGTTAGCAAAATAAATAAATTTAGTTTTTCCAGTAAACAACCATTTTGCCTAAATTTTCAGTAACCCTAAAATTACACGATCACTTAAACATTGGTAGCCTCTCTCTTAAGATCTCGAACCTATACCTGTAAAAACCGCTAATTCCTGAAATTCATCAAAGTCGCTAAAGCTATTTTATTGCTCATTTCGTAAAATTTTCTCGGAGAGAAGTCGATCAGTCATTTTCTAGACCCTAAAAACCTGTAAGTCGTGAATTTCATCAAAATCGTTAAAGCCGTTTTTTAGAACTCAATTAATAATTCTTAGATTACTTGTTGAAAAAGCGCGCGAATATAATATTCCAGCTGTGCTCTGTTTCGTAGATTATAAGAAGGCTTTCGACTGTGTGCATTGGTCGAAAATGTGGTCGATATTAATGGATTTGGGCGCGCCAGCACATTTAGTGTGGCTGATTAAGCAGCTATACGAAAAAACTTCAGCAAAAGTCCGGATAAATAATGGGATTTACTCGAAAAAGTTTTACCCCGCGTGTCGTGTACGTCAGGACTGTACCCTTTTTCATCGCTACTTTTTAACTTGTATGGTGGTATTATAATGCGCAGAATACTTCAAATCGATACAACAAATGGTACAGTTAACTGGGATGAAGGTATCTCGGTTGGTGGGATGTACATCTCTAATCTCCGATATGCGGATGACACTACGTTAGTAGCAAAAAAACGCAGAGGAAATGTCATATATTCTGGATCGCCTGGTAAAAATCAGTGCAGAATATGGCCTCCAAGTTAACAAAGCCAAAACCAAAATAATGATCGTCGACCGTCTAGAGAATAACCGCCCAACAATACGTGAAATTGAGGGTATTGAAGTAGTAAGCCGCTTTACATATTTAGACTCTATAGTGGAAAACAGCGGTGGATGTAAAAATGAGATACGCCACAGAGCACAGATTACACGAACCGCAATGAGCCGTTTAAAAAGAATTTGGGCTGACTCCGCTGTTAGTAAAGGTGTAAAGATTCAGTTAGTGAACTCCCTCGTCTTCTCAGTGTTCCTGTATAGTGCAGAGACCTGGTCATTGACCAGCGCAGACAAAAAACGTATAGACGCACTCGAAATGTGGTGCTGGAGGCGTATTCTGCGTGTCCCATGGACAGCCAGGAGAACAAATGTCTCCATAATAAATGAGATTGGTAACCCGAAGAGGCTATCATCTGTAGTGCTCTGCAGGATACTGCGGTATTTTGGTCATGTGATCAGAGCGAACAATTTGGAAACGGTGCTCGTCCAAGGAAAGGTCAATGGAAAAAGGAGTCGAGGTAGTGCGCCGACTAGATGGACGGACGCAGTGTGCACAGCTGCTGGTCGTACCTTTCAGGATTGTGTACACATCGCAAGGGATCGGAATTGTTGGCGCAGTCTGATCAACCGGGTGACAGATCATGGTCACGATACCCCTACATGGGGTGAAACGATTCGATAGATAGATATATATATATATATATATATATATTGTTACAACTTGAGGATTTTCGGTCCTTCTTTCGGAAGCTAGTGTTATGATTTCTAGATTTTCGTCTGGTCCCTGTTACGGGAGCCAGTGTTGCGACTTGAGGATTTTCGGGTCTCTTCTACGGAAAGCCAATGTTACGATTCGTGGACTTTCTGGTCCCTCTTTCGGAAGCTAATGTTACGATTTGACTTTTTACTGTTCTTTATTTGCGGGCGCCAGTGGTAAATTACGGACTACCACGACCGAATCAACTCTGCCGAGCAGAGCGTCAGGCTTTTACGATAAGAAATTTGCCGATAAAGATAAAAAAATAATGAAGCCGTTCTCTTTTAACATAACGTGTATCTAATCACAACTATAACATAGCAAAAAAAATGCAACCGCGTAACAAAAGAAAAAAAATTCATTAGGACTAGAAAAAAACGTTGCATTCGCGGCGATGACTTCGACTAGATCTGAATATTGATCGAAACGGTAACTCGACCGCACAACAAGATTTAACATATATCACATAAGACGAACGACTAGATAATCAGCGATTTTAACAACGGTAACTCTGGTAACTGACCGCACAACAAGATTTAATGCATAAGACGAACGACTAGATCAGTTAATTCGCAACCATCGGCTCGATATTTTATTTTAAAAACTAACGCGGTACATTACCGAATCCTTATCAATTAATCACATAGCCGCTACAGCGCTGATCTTCACACACGGCTCACGCGGCCGACAGGCACTATCCTGTTGTCGCGGACCACACATACCAGGACACTTACACAACCCCTAACACTACCCGAAATTCGACGAGAATCGGAAATTACCTATTCGGTCGTGTAAATATCTCAGCCGTATTCTCCGCCGACAACGAACAATACGATGATGCCGAGAGTTCGAAAATTAATGATTTTAATCGGAGAATAATTTCTAGCTCGACATCATCGCTAGATAGCGCCGTAAATACCGAATCCGTATCAATATATATATATATATATATATGGAAAAAAATTATTTTTGTATTAGGCCTCTACTATCTAAAAAAACATCATCGTTTCCACACTTATTTATCAATTTTATTTCCTTTCGTATACTAACATTGTTTTCGATGACAGAAAATGATAACAATCTTCCATATATCGGTATTTCCTAGTCATTTCTGATTCGATATTTTATTTTGGTCGGTAAGTAACGCTTTTAAAACATTATTCGATATTAAAATTATCCGGAAATATTACCGAAGTGAAAAGTAGAGACTACCCGCCGAGTGCTGAATACGAAAGGTGATGAGAATGTTTTTCATACGTTAGAAGCGGCAGATTACGTAAATGGCAGAAATAATTAAAAACCCTTTGATGACAATATATACAGCCCGACTGTTCAGCAGAAAATATGAGTACAAAAAACAAGAATGGCAGGTAATTTAATATTACGCTTTCTAAGAACGGTAGACCAACATGTTGCGTAGCGAAATAAATCATCGACCGCATACACTAAAAATGCTATGCATAGACTGTGCAAGCTCGAATACAACCAAAATGTGAATAATAATAGATAGCAGTTTGCTTTTCGATGTGAACTGGAAGTGGAAGGGGCATTTTTATGCGTGAATATATTAATTCAAAAGTTAAAGTAAATCCAACGATCAATGGACGACAAACTGGCCGAGACATTGCAGATCGAAGACTAATAAAGAATCTAGATTTAGGACAAATGGCAACGACGGTAGTACCAAATAGCGGAGAGGAATGACGGATAAGGTTAAAATTGAATGTGCAGTTGGGTACTAGTATGCGTCATGTCACCGGCACTGTTTATAATATACGTATGCAAATTTGATATTTACAGATGGGCCTGTTAAAACTGCAAGAGAAATTATAAGTAATATATGCCGACGTGATAAACGGAAGATCTAGAAATATTATTAAAATACGCAGAAAGATGTGATTAACTTCAAAATTAATTGTACATTAAATTAAACCAAAGATTGAGTTAGTGTAAGATACAAATACCTACTTGGCTTAATGATGCAGATTCGAATCGGATAATAGGGCAGGCAATGTTGCCGGATTGCTCCGAAGCATGGATACTGAAGGTGTTAAAACGATAAACGCTATTCGAAATGTGGGTTTACCGCCGTATAAACACAGTAGGCAGCAAAAAAATTAAACAAACATTAAGTATGTTGAATGAAAAATGCGGCCTGTTTTGTTGTTTTTTTGGGGTTCGGCTCTCGCCCTTTGACCACATTAATCTTATTATTTGAAGTTATTGTCCCCATTATAAACTACATTTAAATCTGATTGTCCTTGACATATTTATACAGTAGACCACTTGCGTAGAAATATGGACTCGAAACAATTTGACTTATTGTTACTACCAGTAAACAATTCCATTCCTTTAATACCTGCTTTTCGTAATTAGATCTGCCGACTCTGTTGAATTTGCCCACGTCTATAACTACATTTATTTCGGCAAAATGTTCCAGGGGACTCGGCAGGTCCGCAGTCTTACCATTGTCCTTACTCCACCGAGGTGATTTGCTCTAAACCATACTCTGTTTTAGGCACTGACGTTACTATCTTAAAGTGTATTGCTTCTCTTTAAAATTGATAAAGAGTAAGAAATTCATTGTTCCACCCTTCGTATATATTATTTCTAACCATTAGTATCTCTCTAGTTCAATTTTATATTACTTATTCTTCCCGCCCTACTCTGCGCGCCCTTTTGTCATACGTGTATTTCCTTATTAAACATTCCACATTTCGTATTCGTCTGTCGTTGATATGGATTAACTTTGACAAAACTGCGAGGGAGTCTGTTAAAATTAATATTTTTTATCCGATGTAATTTTTAATATAGGCTAAATATCTGAATATTGCGTACATTTCCGTGCTAAATGATGAACCTGCATGTGACAAACGGAGGAACGTTTTAGACCTATTATTGTTTGCATGAAGATGAAAGGCAAATTTGTATGTGTTCTGAGATACATCTACTAATCGGCCTACATAATCGAACGAAGTAAATCAGCGTATCAAGAAGTGTAAAGGAATAACTTTACCGCAATCAGTAATGATGGAAAAGATAGAAAAAATCCTCTTCGATAATATTACGCATGTAGAAAATTTCCATAATGCGATCAAGAAGCGTAATCTTCGTCATGGTTGTGAAAACAGATAAAGAAGAATATATGTAAATAAAATATGGATATCTTTTTTTTCTTTCGATTTCAGCCTCTAACGCTAAACAACTAAGTTTGCATTTTACATCTTTTCCCCTTCTTCCTTCCTTAACACATCTTTCCAGTATTTCTTCAGACCCCCCATCAAGGCATTTTTATGGCTTATCTCTTCCGGTTAACTTGTTCTATTTTAAAGATTGACGTCGCAACTAGGTTTTTTGTTACGGGTGTAAGACACGGAGGCAGCTTATCATCAATCCTTTTTAATTGTATTTTGGAAAAAATTATCAGAGAATGGAGAATTCTGATGGATGAAGAGGATAACAAACATAAATTCGGACTTAGTGCTAAGAATGAAGGAGTATATGTAGACTGTTTGGCGTTCGCGGATGATTTAACTGTCTTTGCTAATGATTTAACGTCGGCAACGAATAAGATCAACCAACTAATAAAAGTCTCGGAATGTGCAGGCCTTAAAATATATCTGTTGAAAAAACCAAGTACATGACAAATATTAAAAACAGCCCAGGTTACTTTTTTAATAGATGTGCTGGCAAAATAAAGCGAATTAAAAAGTTCAAATATCTAGGGGAATTTATACAACAAAATGAACTAGAAGAAGAAGCAATGAATAGTAGAATATGTAAATTAGGTCGGGCATATCACTTGGTGAGAAGAATGTCTACGATAAAAAAGCAATGAGCATAGGAGCAAAACTAAGACACTACGCTACACTTGTAAAACCAGAAGGGTTATATGCATCAGAAACGTTAAATCTAAACAAGAAAATATTAAAAAAATAAATTAGAAATAAGGGAGCGGAGAATCCTGAGAAAGATTATAGGAGTTACATGGAATGATAATGGATATCGAACGACAAATTATATAAAGCAAAATTGAACCATTATTCGCATATCAATAAGGAAAAGAAGATTATTATTTTACGGGCATATTACTAAAATGCAAGAGGACAGGTTAACCAAGAGAATTTCATGGAAGACGAAGAAAATGTAGATATTATATATTTATTTATCGATCAATTATTTTTCTGTTATTTCTCTTTTTTTTATTAACACGATAATTCTGAGAAAATCCTGCAAGTGCGTAACAGTTTTTGTAAAATTTTTCTAATAGCTTTAATTCGATATGGTGTGCATTGAAGACACGGTTTCGTGGTAATTATCATGGGAAAAACGGTCATCAAAGAGGCAGATAAACGGATATTTTAAAAACGAGATCAAATAATATCACGCAACTGTGTATCTTAGTTATCGTAGGCGATTAGATAATAGTATTTCGTGTAAGTGGAATTCACATTTCGCTATTGGAAACGCTGAAAATTGTCGTCATTTTGACTGTGCTAGGTTGAATCGGCGAAACGAAATAAATTATATATATATACATATATATTTTAAAAAAAAAATCGGGAAAAAACTCAGGAAAACACGACAACTATACAAGGAAAGAAGAAATTTTTAAAGTAAAATTTAAAAATAACGCATAGGCGCTGTTACAGTATTTATAAATCGTAACATCTAGCGAACAAGGCTCGAAAACGAATTTATTTATTCGGGGAAGTTCGGTATAATGGTGTTTTTTCAAAAATGTTTATGTAAATTCAGCGAACCTCTTCAATAAAAACACAACCAAGTGATTTGTCAGGGGAATGGGGGGGGGGGGGGGGATAAAAAAACAGTAGCAACAACGCAAACCGGTACAAAACCAATATTGCCTTTAATTTGTATAGAAAAGGAAAAACGAACTCCGGCTAATTTTGGCTGTTATAAATAAACGTGAGCGTGTAATTCGCAGTATACTTTTGTTTTCATAACCGATGTGCTTCTGCAGAGAAAAGTAGTCTCGCCTTTCCAGAAATGGAAATTATTTATCCGCGATTTGAACCGTTTAAAATTCATTTCAAACATTCGAGTAATTTTTATCATGCCCATTCAAAACAAAAAAAAAAACTGCCAAGAAAAGAAGTCGCGGGGCACCGTTTTCGGTTTTTATTTCGGCTTTGTATAATAGCTGTACGCCCTGCACTGATAAATGCTTTTCTAAAGAGTCATCCAAGTTTCGTTCAGGAAGGGGGAAGGCTTGAATAACAGAACGATTTGGAAAAACATTGAACACCACGAGCGTACATTAGAGCTAACGAAAACCCGTGCATCTGTTTTTCACAATCAGTCGGACGAGTCGTTTATGTAACTTTGTACAAGTTTCATTTTCCTTCGAACCTGCATGATCTTTTCAATGAATGGAGCAATCTGATTAACAGGTTTTTCGTGGTAATAGCTCAGTAGAGGACGGCAACATTTATTATATCACCGGCCGTAATATATAACTATCGCCGCTTCAAAATGGAACACAAGCGATCAGGTAAAAATTTATGCTCCGAAGTTGCTGCTACGTGTACGAATTTTTAGGAAATATTGCGGTTCTGCGCTGATACTAAATTAATGGCGCTGACAGCGTCCAGTGCAAATTTCGTAAAAGTAAAAAAAAAACGTAATTTTTAATAAAGCACAGCTATCCCCGTGTACAACCTCATCTTTATTCTGCCGACCTACCTTCGTTCCACGGATTTTTCGAAAATCCGATATTAGGTTCCCCCATTTTTCATGAATTATTTTGTAATTTTTCCGTTTACCTTCCTTTTAAAAGGGGAACCTTTTGTCCGGATTGACTGTCTACAAAAAAAAAAAAGAAAAGAAAAAAAAAAGGAATCATATTTGAATGAATTTAAAATTAAATCGTACTTTGCCCGAAATTAAGTACGGAATATGTTAACTTTAATTTTAATTCCGGTTAACGCAATAGAACTTGTGGTAATTAAGGCCATGTACTTTGTTTTCGATAAATTTTGCTTTGATATACTTTTTTGTTCAATTTTCCAGCTAAAATTTATCTGTTTTCTTTTTTTACCTTGATTAATTAGGGTCTTGTATTAAATAGATTAGCACAATAGTCTAATAGTTAAGACACTCGGCTAACAAGAGTTGTTTGAAGTTCCAGTTTTCTTTTGGATACAAGTTGCTGTCCCAGATCTGTGAAATTAAATGTTGGTTTTACCGGAGAAATCATCTCAGACAGTAAAGGCAGATTCGAATTGGAAAGAAACCAGCCTCCCATCTTTAGATCCCCGCTAGAAGGGCATTTAAGTATATTATGAAAAATGTTAAATTCTACGTAATATCTGTTATACCTCATGCAAGGATAAGTGAGACCCGCTTTACTTTACATTAGCTAATGTGTTAAATACCGTCAATATAACCACATTTTAGTAATAATAATGATAAGTAATAAAAATGACCAAAAATAAAGTACTAGTGAAGTCGGGGATTTTGAAGTTACACAATGTATTTTTTCACCCAGGACAATTGGACTAGATTAGAGATTAAATTTTGATCCGGTCAGAAATCGATGACAGAAAAGAGACAAGAATAGGAACCACCTATGAAGACGGGGCAAAGCTAAGATATAGGAAGCACTATATGGAGTAGGAAAATTCTGCTTTAATAATTACGTTCGGAGGAAAGACAGGAACATTCAAACAGCACGTGGTCAGGATCACAAACGAAGGAACAGTCGCCAGAGTGCAAAGGACAATAAGGGAATGGGAAAAGAGCAAAACGTATATCCATGGGGATAGGAGCAAAGTATGATTGAACCGCAGACGGCAGATGGCAATGATGAAAATGAACCTGATGAGAATATTTGGGCCAGTTCCTTTCTCTCGGCCGCTTTTACTTGCCGAGATTTTTCTCGTACTCAATTATTTCGAGCTGGCTGGTAAACCTGCAAGAGACTTGGATCCCCGTCAATTAAAGAAGTCCGGAACTTCAAACACCTCTGGTTAGCCGAGTGTCTTAACTATTAGGCTATTGCGCTAATCTATTTAATACAAGACTGGAATTAATTAAGTTAAAAAAAGGGAACAGATAAATATTAGTTGGAAAATTGAAAAAAAAAAAAAATACAACAAAGCAAAATTTATTGAAAACAAAGTACATGCGAAAATAGAAAAAAAAATAATAAAAAAACAGAACGAAAAAAATTAATTTAAAGCGGATTTAAATAAAGAAAACCCTCAAATTAAAGAACACCAGATAATATGTTGGTTGATGATATTCGGAATAATTTTCGTTGAAAACATCGATTCATAAATACATATATTTCATTGTGACGTATATAACAGAACACTAGGCATCAATGAAATAGCGGCTTAGAATAATATTTAATCGCAAAAAATAATAACCGTAAGTTGAAAATGGTTGACTAGTAAAACATACCGCTGAAAAATTGATTTAAATCGCGATGCGCCTGCATATAGAGACAATATAGAAAAATTTTGAACCGGAATAATGAGGATACTGGAAAGAGTGTAGGGTTAAAACCAGAATTGTAGGGAGTTTAAAACAAAACATAAAGCGGAGGAACTCTTTAACTATCATCACTACAAAAACAGTACAGACGAGATAAGGAATACTGCAGAATTGAAAATAGAACGATTCGAAAGATGAAGCGCGCGCCCTTGGTTATCATCGTTAGGAGAGTCTAAAAGATGGTACAGAGAATCAGCAAATAAATAAAGATAGAAGTGGCTTAGATTAAAATGGACTGAGATTGGAGAACGTCACGAAGAAAAGCAGTTATAGGATCAAGTACGGGGGATTGGAAAAACAGGTTGAACAGAGAAATAGACGAAATTCGGAAAAGACAGAAGGTAAAGGTATGATTGAAATTTAAGGAGAACTTTTTTGATTTTATTGGTTTCGATTTTTTAAAATATGATACGGATATAGTTAAAGACCCAAGAAAATCGATAGTCTCCGAAAAGCTTATGAGAATAACAGAACACACATAAAGAACGATACAAAGTCATAGGAATCGAAATAATCCGTTGACAGTTGACAGTGTTGAATTACAACCTGGCTATGATCTAAGAACCATTGATCGGAGGATATATTTAGCGGTTCATTTTTGTGCTCAGTAAACGGTAAATGTTACAACATGACACATAGAAGCGAGAAATGGAACGGTAGAAAGATGTTTTGATATTGGTCTACCGCAGCGGTTGTCATTCAAACAGCACCTCTGTTGGAAAATAATTAATCACACTGGGAAACGGTGTATAAATATATATATATACACATATGTATGTTGTACATGTATGTATATATATATATATATATCTTCGTATGTGTGTGTGCACCATTAAATACGTTTAAAATGATTGATGCGTCTCGCACCGAACGTACGATTGGTCAGTTTTGAAATGTCAACAGAAAAATAAGAGAAAACTGTTTTGTGCCGATAAAACGATCCGATGAGATAAAAAACGGAATTTTTCATTTTATTTGCTTTGTAATCTGAAAAATTTAAAGCAATTTTTAAAAAATTGTTTTTTCATTCTTTTTGTTTAGCCTGAAGGTAAAATATTACGTCTGCGTATTCCTAATAAATGGACCGTTTAAAAATAACAATTTCATCGGAACGAAAAAGTATTTTAATTTTCATCTAATCAACATACCGTTTACTACCAGACAAAGTTTTAAGTTCAACAGGAAAACTTTTAAGAACCGATTACTGTTCCAAACTTAGAATACTGTTCTTCTGATAGTTGTTTACATTTGTGACGTGACGTAACTGAACTAGGCGAAGAGCTTTTTCTTTTTCTTTCTTTTTTTTTTATTTATTTTTGGCGCGCCTGCTGTGAACATTAACCCGGTGCAATTAAAATTTTAGAAAATTACAATGTGCGGCAGCCTGAATTCGAATCCAGTTCTACCCGGACGAACACAACTACCTAACCAACTACACCACGATAGCTGAGGCTAGGTGAAAATCTGATTTTGTGGGATTTTTAGTAAACAATAGCGTAATGATTATATTTAGGCTAATGCACGCGGTACAATATTTGCTTCAGTCAACAGTTAACTCAATAAGTGAACACTGTAGCCAAATTAGTGTAAAAGAAGAACTTTCTTTAGGTCAAAATTCATCGTGCCAGCTGCGACACAATACGTCTCGTACATTTAGCGATGAGTTGTAAAGATCTTCGTGATGTTGTTTCATATTATTCATTACGAAAAATAAACACAATCTTCACTTATTTCAATCCAAATACGTCTCCTCCGCTTGAAATATGTTTTGCAAAACTTTTTTAAAGAAATAAAAACGAACAAATCAGATTTTTTTAGAACGAATTTGTATTTATAATTGAAACGATTTTCATTATAGTACTTTAATAAATAGCGATTTATTACTTCCTACAGTATTTCTAACGGACAGTTTTGAAAATAAGTGAACACAAACTGCATAGTTGTCATATTATACACTTTCCTTTAAAAACATTTACGAATATATTAAAAATTCTTTTTTTGTTTTCCTTCGGCGCGTCAACACAGGAAATTTACCCAACACAAAGGACTAACAGAATGATGAAGCGTAAGAATTTGTAAGTTATATCAGGAAGCGATTAGAAACAGTAGAAATGAAGGTAGCCAATACAGGAATAACAGAAGGAGACGGAAGAGCAAGAATGTAGTGGGCACAGTAAGGAGTCAGGAGGCCAAGGCCAAGCAAATTAGAGGACTGCGCGTTCTGAGGAGATAGAAGATCATTCGAATAGAAGGTGATTTACATCATAGATCAAATTTAAGATAGGAGGATGGAAGGGACACAGGCGAGGCTGAAAACTATTAAAACGAACGAGTGAGGCAGGAAGCAGACTGTGATTAAAGCGGAGGCAAATTATGAAAGAAATAACAAAACGGCAGATGCAGGGAAAATTATTAAACCAGGAAGAAGTGGGTGGAGAGAGTTGTATAGTAAAAGGAGTTAGGATTGGAGAAAAGAGACGGATAAAGATCAGTCCAAAAGTCATGGTGAATAAGAGAGAGGATAAAGAAATTGGGAGGAAAATCTGTCTATGAAACGGCCATTTACTGCAGCTAGACATGCCAAAGAATCGGCAAGATCGTTACCAACGATGCCGCAGTGGCCCGGAATCCAGAACAGGTAAATTAGGATAGAACGGAATGTTAATAAATTATAAATTAAGCAACGAATATAAAGAATAATAGGATTTAGGAAAAGAGACGAGATGGCTAATAGAACGCTTGAATTTTGATAAATTGGATGTAAACTCTTTGAATATAAACAATTATTTCTTCCATTACATACAAATTTTGTTTCTGTCAGTGAGGTAACATTATTTATTTTTTCCTATACTTTTTTTTTTTTTTTTTGCGACAAAGTAAAATGAGTTGCAGATATTTTCAACAAGTAAACGAAACAACTTGAATTTGTGAAAGTTTAAAATTGTTCAGATTATAATTACTTTTTTTTTTCGTTTTAAATAACATGTTTGTGTAATAGTTACGATCTATATGATGGAAGTTTAAAGTGGCAATCAAGTTTAATGTCACCATCAACTACATTTACACTGTTTTTTCACGCATTGATTACTATGATTTTAGGAACCTTAATAATTATTTATTAACGGGATTACCTTAACTTTAAAGGAAATTGAATTAATCGCAAATAACACAGTGACGCCGCCAGCTGATTAGCTAAGAGCAAGATAATATTTTTTTTATTTTTTTTATTTAAATAAATAAGCTGCGAGTCTCACAGGGCAAATATGCTCGTTGTCTGAGTGCCCAACACTCTTATTAACGTTTATTAAAAAAGAAACAAAATACAAAAATTACAACTATCGTAACTTATTCCATAAATCATAATATTAATAAAGCAAGCGTTATGTTCAAGTATACGTACATATACGCATTCAAATAGGTAACACGTTCCGTAATACGCATCTGTACACTGCGGTACATGCGCAGACAGCTTAATATTTTAAAAATCGAAATGATCTTCTCCGATAACTTCAAAACCAGAAAGGACACGATAAAGTCAAAACCAAACTCCGTAAATAATGAAGCATTAAAGAATTAAAGAGTAGCGAAATATAGAACGTAACAGTTGATCTTCAATCTTTACACCATTCCTTCAGCCATTCTTGTACCTCCCTTTTCATACACCGATTTATTTTCCCCTCTAGTATATCATTAGGGATTGTACTTATTTAAATTAATTAAAACTGAATCATCAGTGTTATCAATATTCGTAGATTTACACTATGGGGATAGATGTAATATGTATTACTTTGGTTTCTTGTTACCCGAACTATTTACCTGGATGGTAATTTTATATCATTGACAATGAATTCTAGTTATCTGTAATAGATACATCTTGGGGGACATTTCATCGTTTTCCTTCTACCATGTTGTCAAATAGTCGTTTTGCTTCCAGTGAAGGAGTATATAAGTTTCAAACGCCTTTTCTGTATTTTACTTATTTATTTCTGTTTTCTTAGCCTCGCCTCATATTTGAATTCCATATACAATTCTATACATTATTATTGAATTATAGTGTATATGTAATGTGCGATATGCTGGAACCTGTTTTATTTTATATAAAGCTGAAATTGGCTGTCTTATTTTCGAATTTAAACTTTGAATGTGTTTTTTCCAGTTCAAGGATTTATCGATATATATATATATATATATATATATATATATATATATATATATATACACCTAGATATTTAAAATTGTTTACATTCTCAAGCGGTGGACAACAACACAAATGAGTGTTGTTATTTATATGAAGTTCAATTAGCGGATTGTGTTATGTTTAGTACTGTTCCGAATGTGCAGTAATTTAGATTTATTTATATTATTCGTAACCTACTATCATGTGGCCATTTACTAAAATTATCTATATCCTCTGGTAATAATCTTTCCGTCATCTCTAAATTTTTGTATTCCATTAATAAGGTAATATCATCAGCAAAAACGAATACCTTTGCATTTTTAATATGCTTGTGTAGTGTTGGTGTAAATGAGAAACAGAATAGGGGCTAATATGGTACTACCACGATCTACTCCGTATTGAATAGCTTTTTCATTACTTTTATTCCCTGCGATTTTGACCATGATTTTCCTATATTTGTTATATAATTCCTAAACCAGTTAAGTTAATTAATTTTAATGCCCAGATTTTCTAGGCCCTTGATCAATAATTCATGGTCAACTAGATCAAACGCTTTGGAAAGGTCAATAAATGTAATTAAAAACTGGTTCCCAATCAAAAATTTATTCCGCATATCGATAGTCCTGTATTTGTCTCATTTACAATCGTTCTCAAAATAAAGTTATTGCGGATCTTTTTTCTCTAAAACCGTGTTGATTTTCATAGAGTAAGTTGTTTTTTTCCACATAATTTCTTAAATATTTACCAATGTGTAGTGTTTCTAAAATTTCACCTATTACAGATGTTATTGTTATTGGGGGGACGGTAGTTTTCAAACTGATTTTGCACTTTTTTTTATATATATCGGTCTAATAATATCTTTTGTAAGTCGGTCAGGAGTGTTAGCTTCTTTTAAAGAATAGTTTACCATGCTAGTCAAAATAGGAATAAAAATATTTAATTTTTGTTTACTATCTTTAACCCGTAATTTCATCAATTGCTACTCGCAAATATTTTATATTCGACTAAGGTTTTTCCTTGATGAAGTTTAATCCTTCATTTTTAAATTTGTTATTAAATAAGATACATTTTGATTTTGGCGCCATAATATTTAACGTTTAGAAATTTTTCAACATTTTTGACAAACGTTACTTACATTTTTTTCAATATTTGTAATATTCCTATCCGCTATTATTACTGCTATATATATATATATATATATATATATATATATCATCGGCAAACATAGTAATTAACTGGTAGTTTAATGTTATAAATTTTTAAGAGTTCTATGATAAACACGATCCTAATACCACAGAGACCACTGCGTTTAAAAACCCGACGGTGTATTCACCTTACATACAGCTCTTTCGATATCTAAATTATTTGAGAAATTACTTCTTGAACGTCTCAAGCAGCTGACTAAAATTTGAGGTCACCAGTTTAGTTTTCGTAATAATCAATCCACTATCGACCAAGATCATCAATATTAATTAAAAGAAAAATTTGTTAACTCCCCCAAAATTAGTAAGCCCTCTCTTGCAAACAGTTACCTAATTGAATAAAAGAAAAATCGTATTTCACTTCTAAAAATGGTTTATTCGAAGGTAAAATGGAATTTCCATCGATTTCAGAAAGAGAGAGAAAAAAAAACCATCAAGTTTTGTCGTTTCTCAATATTATTTAGGCAAACTTGAAGTATTCGACGAGCAACTTTCAAATTAATCGGTCGAAATAAACGCCGCCGAAAACTGTTGTTAATTGTAGAGTTGAAATTTTTAAGTAATTGCGCTAATTTCGATTGTTTCTGTTTCGGAAAAAAGCTAACAATCATCGTCGCTCTCTCTCTCTCTCTCTCTTTATTCGAGTTGTTAGTTTGAAGAGCTCGGCTAAATCTACTGCGATTTGGCTGCCAGAGATAGTGCTAGTTCGCTTAGCACGATGAATAAACACACTGGGAGAAAATTGAAAACTGCATATTAATCTGCGAACTATCTGGCGCGCTCGGTTTCGCATCTGTACTAACCGGTCGTTCTTGGAGCAACGACTCCTGCGCTATTTATTCTGACTAGGCATCGAAGGAAACGACTCGATACAAGTTCGGAAGCCGAGCTAGAGACGAAAAGGTTTTCGTGGTGCAGAATCAAAAAATGGAGCTTCTCTTGACTCGCAGATCTCATTTTCCGACGTATAAATATTTATGAACGATATGATAGTTCGCCGGCAGAACATCCTCTTAGCGCAACACAGGCACACTGGTTTATGCTGTATTATGCAAAGCAACCTAATCCGGCATCGCTTTCCCGACCGGCCTTACCGGGCCATTCTTTTAATGGCAATTTCCATTCCCGACTGTCTGCCAGCAGTCGAAGTTAATCTTTTCCTGTTTATTCTTTCATTTCGACCGATCGATAAGCTCACAACAACCAG
Source organism: Icerya purchasi (assembly GCA_039619475.1). Taxonomy (NCBI): domain Eukaryota; kingdom Metazoa; phylum Arthropoda; class Insecta; order Hemiptera; family Monophlebidae; genus Icerya; species Icerya purchasi. The sequence continues at coordinate 288,251,134 of CM077115.1, read as the reverse complement.
AATCATTTATATTTTACGCTAACGGTTTTTCGGTGAAGAGCGGATTATTATTATAATTAGAAACAATGTAAAAAAACGAACGCGACCAGCGCCTAACATGAAAACTGAATATTCAAACAGTCCTCATTTATTTCGAATCAGCGTCGCGGTTAATTGGAACAAATATAATACCGATTTAGAAGGTACAATAATAATAATTCTAATAATAATAATTCTAATAATAATAAGAAGAAGAAGAAGAAGAACAAGAACAGGAGAATACGAAAAAATAATTCTTCGTTTCTAATCGACCCCTTTTCTCAACATACCACTTTTACCGCTTCGACGGGGGGGGGGGGGGGTCTAATTAAATTTTTATCCACTAGAAAAGAAATCAATAAGGAGATAATTCCAATTTTTAACACCAGTTCCATTTAAAGTGACTGACCATGACTGTGTCTCTGCTGAGTCGACCTGTAGTTTTTCCCTTTTTTTATAATTTGCAGGCATATTGGGGAACCACTTAATGTCGTATGATACAATTATAGTATAATACTTTAGGAAGCAGCCTACTGTGTGAATTTATCTTAGTACAGTATACGCATTTAGCGTGTTTTTGCAATAATGGTATACATGACAATTTACTATTTCTTAAAAAAATTTGACGTAATGCAGAAACATGAAATCACACCAAAACACCCGAAATAAGAAAAGAGGGAAAAAATAAAAATACAAAGGACCAGGCCTGCGTCCAATCTAAATAGTTTTTATTTATTCTTTCTTTCACTTAATTTTTGTAAACATCCGTAATTTGACGTTGCACATCTTAAATTAGTTTTTTAAAATAGTATCGGTTAATGAAACACGTGAAGAACACACTATTTGTAAATTTCATTCTCGAAAAAAAAAAAAAAAAAAAAAAAAAAAAAGGTTCACAAACACATGCGGGTTATCCAAAAGCATTTACAACTTGTCGTTCGAAATATCTTAAGTGTTGGAATATCTCTCACAAGGAGAGGTCACGATCTGCAGGTCACCGATTTTGATGAAACTTTGCAGATCGATAGAAGACCATGAGAATATAAACTGTGTAAAATATTAGAGTGCAACGTTTTGATTTACGCGAGAAATTTAAATTTTTAAAAGCCGAATTTAACGGATGATATACATAGCCGTTTAGACAGAAATATGCAATAAATTCCAGATTATGTTTATATTTATTTTATGCAAATAATTCGGAAGACTGATTATTCCAAAATGAAGTATATTAAACAAAAAAAATATTAAAAAATAATAAAATAATTTAAAAAATTCAATTTTTAATTTCATAAAAATTTAAACATGTAATTTATTACATTTATATACTATAAAAACACAAATTACATTGTATATTTTTTGTGGTGTAGTGGTAAAAATGACGTCTATTTATACATACTTGGAAGTAAGGTGTCCAGGTTCGAATCTCCCCTCGTTGGTGTTCCATAAAGTTTTTGATTCTTATATTTTAAATTATTAATTGTTATTATCTAATTACTTCAATTCTTTATACACAACTATATAAATATAATAACAATTTTTAAACATTTAAATTATTTAACGACTGTTTTTGTGCATGTCTTCCCTCTAAACATCCAGATAAACGTGAAATATTTTTAAATGTAAATGAAATTTTTATTTTTCAAATGAAAAATTAAAAGAACTTTGCACTTGTGGTAATAATTCATTTATATGTTGCAGTAAATATTGCAGGAATTGCTGTTTTATTTATTTTTATGATCTATGTCACCCCAAATTATGTAAATAAAAATTAAGTTTGTAGCATTTTAATTACAACTGACATTCATCAACTCTCTTATTTTATAAGTAGATGAGTATATTTTTTTATTTATATTTATATACATGTGTATATAATGAATTCGTTGTGTATAAAACATATTTATCTTACGCTTTATTATATTTATATTATGTATAAAGAATTGAAATAATTAGTTAATAACAATTAATAATTAAAAATATAAGAATCAAAAACTTTATGGAACACCAACAAGGGGAGATTCGAACCTGGACACCTTACTTCCAAGTATGTATAAATAGACGTCATTTTTACCACTACACCACAAAAAATATACAATGTAATTTGTGTTTTTATAGTATATAAATGTAATAAATTACATGTTTAAATTTTTATGAAATTAAAAATTGAATTTTTTAAATTATTTTATTGTTTTTTAATATTTTTTTTGTTTAATATACTTCATTTTGGAATAATCAGTCTTCCGAATTATTTGCATAAAATAAATATAAACATAATCTGGAATTTATTGCCTATATTTTTGTCTAAAAAGCGGCTATGTATATCATCGGTTAAATTCGGCTTTTAAAAATTTAAATTTCTCGCGTAAATCACAACGTTGCACTCTAATATTTTACACAGTTTATATACTCATGGTCTTCTATCGATCTGCAAAGTTTCATCAAAATCAGTGACCCGCAGATTGCGACCTCTCCTTGTCTGACGTAATATATGTAAGTATTGTAAAAATTAATTTTTAATGTGGACGTAAAAAATTGTTTTATTTCATTGCCAACTCGATGCATTTGCAGATTTTCTGGAATTATATCGTACTTTTCTAATTCTGAGAAACGACACTAGCAAATGCAGTTATAAGTGTCTTCATTACGCATTGTTCGAGAAATGCTTAGCTTCTAGCGAGAGAAGTTATTTAACAACGAAAAATATTACGCACCATCATTTCCAAGCTGATACTGAAATAGTAACTACAGTTTTTTTTATTAAAAGCTTCGATGATAAGCATCGATTATTAAATCATCCCGGCCCTTTTAATTTTAAAATATTTAATATTCCTTCTTACACTCGAAATGAATCTCATTTTCACGTCGAATAGATATCTTAAATACGTGTTTGAGATATCTGTACTTTCATTGAATGCCAAAGAATACGATTTTATCTCGCAACTATTTCAGCTCAAATTCCATCAATGCGACAACATAAATTTAGTAGTTTGGCATGAACGATGTCTTGAATTAATTCGCTTTTGTCGGGTAAAAAAACATGTTTAAACACTGCTTTCAAACAGTTCTAGTTCATGGTTTCATTTTCTTCGCAGTCAACATGAACTTAACGGAGTAAGTGGTTGCTGTAATAATAATACAGCAAACATCATTCGCTGCGTACTACTGGATATCACATACATAACATAGGACTTACGCATTACAACAATGATATGTGCAAAAAAAATTTCATTTCCTACTTTTTGTATACATATATGTAGAAACGGAAGTTTTTTAACAGAGAAATATAAAATCGCCCGGCTGGCCGCACGCAGCCCGTGGACCGCGTGTTGGCCAGGCCTGATCTAAACGAAGAATGATTTTGATGGTTGTTATATGTCTACTATCGGTAGCAATCGCGTCGGAACAATTCATATTTAACACTGTTCAGGACAGATTAACCATCAGAGAAACGTGTTAGAAACGAATTGTCTCTCTGATGATGTAACCTATTTCGTAAACGCACAAGCACCTTTTGGATCGTGCCGACGCTCCACTCTGCCAATACTGTGGCCGAGGTCCTTTAACAATAGAGCATATCCTTTCCGACTGCACCCAACATTCAATCTATCCCCATACTACTATCCAAACTGCCTTATCCGATGATCCCCATGAAATCAGAAAAACACTATCTTTCCCCAAACAAAATAATATCTATAGCTTAATTTAATCATATCTTAATATTTGGTGTCTTTGGCCACAATAGCAGTACACGGCACCACAAAAAAAAAAAAAAAATGTAAAGAGTTTAATAGGAATCGTTTTAGTCTCTCTACCGAGATGAGACGCGTCAATAATATGAAGGATTGTTGACGGTTACTTACGTCTCCCTCACATTTTTCGTACAGTATGCTTAGCAATTATATAGGACACTTTTCCAGGTAATTTATAAATAATTGTTCGGTAATTTCGGAAATTACTTTATTCATATTCCTAACGGCTAATCATCATCTCTTCAGAACGGCTTGACCGATTTGGCTGATTGTTTATTCGTTGTGTTCGTAATTGTCAGGACAAGGCTTGTGTAGAAGAAAATTTTGGGAAAATCCACCGGAAAAGTCGGAAAGTTGAGATGCAATCAACGGTAGTGCAGAAATGCACACGGGACGAATAAAAAAAATAATTTTTGTAAAATTTTTAAATAAGATAATTACCATCGTAAATACAAATTCAACCTTAAAAATTTAAATAAATAAACTTCGGATAACATTTTATTAATTTCTGGAGTGAATAAATACACCGCACGTTCTGCTACTTCACTTTTTGCGTTACCGAAATTATCAAACCTCTCCATGACATGATCGCGCACCCTAGCCTAGCTGCCATAGTCATTTAGGGAAAAAAGTGGTATTCTCTATAATGTTTTACAGAGAGTGCAACGGATTTTTTTGTAATATCTGCTACCGGGAATGTTATTTATGTTCAAATTTTAAACCTTTACTCAACAACTACTGTAGTTTATTGTTTTGTTAATAAATTAGGTTTTTAATTAATTAAGTGCTCGAGACGAAGAATTCGGAAGATACGAGTGTGAAGAAGATGTTCTATTAAATGCGTAATTATGGGTGATCGCAGTGTAAATAACTCGGACCCTTCGAAATGGTGGCTGTGAGTGCTGTTTAGTTGAGCGAAACTTTTTGTTAGATCATGACAGATGTAGGTTGTAAAAAGATCAATAATCTTCATCTAAAAACTGTTAGACGGCGATAAACATGTTTCCTCCAAAAGATTGAGAAAGAATTTTTTCATGAATATAATTCCAGAAAAAAACCAAAAAATTGTTCTATTAATTTTCAAGTACAGATTTGAAGCCGCGGATAACAGGAAGTAAGACACTGGAAATCGTTCGAGTATGTACCGCTGAAGTTCGTAAACGAGCAACGGGAGTAAGACCGGAAATTTTAATATTTGCCAGCGGGAGTGTTACTTATAGTTAAATTTGAAATATTCAACTCTAGCGTAGTTTACTGTTGTAATGATAAATTAATTTTAATAAAATGGGTTGAAAGATACGAGTGAAGAAAATGTTCTCTTAATTATGGTAGACCACTGTGTGAATGGCTGCGTGAGCTGTTTAGTTGAGCGAAATCTTTTTCTCAGAAAGAACGATAATCTTCGGCTAAACGTGAATCGTAAAAATCTTTCCTTTTTTTGGAAGGTGATAAACATCTTTTACCCAAAGAGAGACAAAAAATCTTTAAATAATCATAATTCGAGATAAAACAATAACATTTTTATGAATTTCCAAATACAGATTTTATTAATACAAGGGCGAAGCCGCGGGAAACGGCTAGTAAATAAATAAATAAGAAAAACTTTAAAATAAGTAAAATTAAAAACAATCACAGTTACGTTTATGATGTTAAATTTTACGCATTTATAAATCGTTATGCGCAGCAGTACCTAATAATAATCAATAGCGCTCGAATTAGGAAAATAAGAGTTGTTGAAACCTGAATTCTGCTAAACTATCTTGTTTCAGAGAAAAATCGTTAAATTTACCTTTAAAGGCAATGAAAAAGGAAAAAAAACTTGATAGTTACAAATTATACAGAATTATACGAAATTATACAGAATTATACAGAATTATGCAGAATTATACGGAATTATACAGAATTATACAGAATTATGCAGAATTATACAGAATTATGCAGAATTATACGGAATTATACAGAATTATACGGAATTATACAGAATTATGCAGAATTATGCAGAATTATACAGAATTATGCAGAATTATATAGAATTATACGGAATTCTCCGGAATACGTGTCACTCCTTCGGTAGTACATTTTATTCTAAATAGTAATTTACGGAATCATATTCTTGAAAATTTCCAAACACTACAATGAAAATAAACAAATAAATAACCTTTCACAGTTTCGAAATTATATCTTTGAAATCTTCTTAGTCTATATACGAGAAGGTTTTCTATAAACGTTCTACTGAAATTATATGTAATTACCACTAAAAATCGTTACTAGTATTCTTCCACTTGTTAGCTGATGAGTTTCAAATTAAATATCAAGAATGTAGCTCTGTGAATCTTTCGGTCCATTCCCATTTACACCTTCTACATATTTAACTGCATTACGATAATGCGATATAAAGAATTCCCTCCTTACCGGCACATAGATTATATAATTAAAAACTTAAATATACTAATTCTTATTCTTATTTAGAGAGCTGTTTTTAGCCGTGACTATTTTTACCAGTTAAATTGCCAACACGAAATTTGTATGGAATATTCGATTTTGCAAATTGATTTTTGGTTATCCATACACATATTTAATGTATAAAAAGAATTACCGCTTAGTTCTGTTTTTTTTTTTTTTTTTGTTTTTTTTTGCTGCCATTAAGGAAGACGTGGGATGCACTGAGCAAGGGTCACTTAGTTAGCGAAAGGCAATTATAATGAAAATAAGAAAACAACTAAAAATGTAAGTACTGACGCGGAGAAGAACGAAAAAGGAATGTTAGTAAAATAAATTTTACCGCTGTCTGAAAAATGATCATGTCGCATTCAAAACGCGATAAACAAGACGGTAAAGTGTATTTACCAAACAACAGGATGTATAAATAACTGTGTCTCTAGGGTAATAGGAGAGAATCAGGCTAAATTAAGTAGCAACCTCTGATTTGTACTTTACTCCAATAACCGAGATTTTATTTTACACTCCTGCTGGGACCTACAGCATACTTTCCTTTAGCGTTTAACTCTTTGGAGAATTGTTTTTTAAAGACCCCATCACTATTAATTCAACGACGTTACCAGTTTCATTATTTATTCTTTTAGGCCAAACGGAGCTACCATTTTGAAATTTACCATTGTTCGTTCGTACTTTTCTTCGACGAATTCTTCAGAGAATTGCCCTGCAACGGTTCTCATCAGTATTAATTCATCGACATTATTAATTCCATTATTTATTCCTCGGGCGCCCAACAAAACATACATTTCCGAAATTTCTCGTTGTTCGTTTTTTGATCATGGTGATGAATAGAGTATATTTTATATATGTTTCACGTTTAACGAGTCCCCCCGTAACAAGATTATATATTCTTAGCGCTAAATATAATTTTATACGTTTCATTATTTAACCGTAACAACCATCTAAAGTAATAGCAATGACAAAATTGACCGTTCTAAATGATTCAATTATTTTAAATGTAAGTATACTTTTTTTTCATAAAATAGCTACTATTTATTAAAAAAAAAAAAAAATGTATATATATAAATTCGGCCCTTCGATACTCGTAAGGGGGTAAGCCCCATTCACTGCCAGGTTTAGTTTTTTCTATAATTCTTATAGGAGAGTAAACTCTTCCATTGGCTACGCCGTTTTTAACTTTCATTACATAAAATTAAAACATTTTTTCGTTACCTTTTTTTCGTTACATTTTCGTTATATAAAATTGTGACTGGGACAAATTTTTTGACAGGACACTTTTCCTGATGACCCCTGGCGTAAAAATGGCATAGCCATTAATATATATTTAAATGCATAGGTAGTGCGATAGCCTAGTAATCAGAGGTCATGGGTTCGAAACTTGTCTCGTTCCGGATTCAAGTCGCTCCCAGATTTACCCAGTCAGAAATGATTGGGTATCGTAGAAATCTGGGGAAGAGAAAGGAACTGTTGGATTTAGTATGCTATGAACCTTAACTTCACAATGTCGGACGCCCTGTCAAGAGTATTATTTATTTATTTATTTATAAATTGGAGTATAACATACAAACTTTTACTAGTGAAGCGGAAGCATAACAATGTTTAAATTGTAATTATAAATTCATTTTAAAATATGATTTTAAATCAAATTTACCTATGTTAGACTTGACTCCGACGACTCGGGATAATATTATTATCGACTCCATTCATTAGTCACGGCTCCCGCTGGCCGTTATTTATTATAGTAACGCGTTTCTCAATCTTTGCCGAATAATCTTAGCCACCGGATAAATTGATGCTCAATCTGAGGTCATCGATTTAAACCCCCTTTTTATTTAATCATTTTCTTTAGGCGCTAACTTCATTTGCGTCTTCTTTATTTTCAGTCGTATCACTCGATTCCGAGCGTCGTGACTACCTATTTGTACATTCTAGTTGTACAGAATAGGCAGCGCTCATAGCAATTGCTATATGTAACGCGAGTGTACGCACGCAAGACCACACTCGGAACTGATTATCAATCGTTTGATTTATCGATATACAAGTGCAATCCGGCGTGTGTCTGCTGTGTGTACTAAACTAGCGCGTATGTGTATGTGGTGGTTTGCCATTGCCTTCCACGTAATTATTAGCGGGTATTTTAATTTAATTCTTTGTAAAACGTTTTGTCGTCGCCCAGGATCGAACCCGCGGTACTGTTCAACTTGTACTAGTCATACATGGAAAGGTGCCCTTAAAATTTAGCGCCCCTAGGCGATGCCTGAGTTTCCCACAAAAGCGGTACTGATGTAGTATAGATATAAAACTCGACCTTATCTCACCATGAGAGAAGCTCCTGGACCACCAAAACACTATAATTGTTATAGAAAATTCAGTTTTAATTGACTAGTATTCTTCGCAAAATGAAACAAACGTTTTATAAACATGATGTTAGAAAAAAAAAAGGTTATATTGGAAAACGTTATAAATTTAATGTTACACGATTTTCATCTTCCGCGTTTACAAAGCATTTCTCGGCTAATTAATGACGATTTTCGAGGCGAAAACAGATTTTCTCTATTAAAGATAATTTTTGCCGGGAAAATTCTAATTGAAATTTCTGCCCCCTTCTCTTTTCTGTTTCGGCTTACCATTATTATACGCTCTTCCTATAATTAACAAAAAATATTAAACTTAAAATAAATAAAAAAAAAAGAAAAATAATCATAATTAAAAATTAAAGAAACGCTACTAAACATAAAATCTAAACGTAAAGTAAAAAAAAATAAAATAAAAAAACAAAAACAAAAACAAAAACAAAATAATTCATAATGAAAAATACAAAAAAAATAATAAAAAAAACAAACAAAAAACTTAATAATAATATCGATAAACTTTTATAAACATTTCTTCTAATAGTTTTTTCGTATTCATTATTTTCAGATCATAGTTTGTCACGACGCATTATTCATTTTTACGCCAGGCTTTTGCGTCGTGCCAACCTCCATGATAAACCGTCATAAGCAGCCAAAGTAATGGAGTTAAGAGTCCCGGGGAGAAAGGAATCGCAAAACATCTTTTTTGAATCCATAAAGGTCCCGGCTAGGCAACGTAATAAAGAAAATGTGACTTTGAAGAGAGTGCCAAGAGCCCCGAAAAAGGGAACATCGGAAATTACGGATAAGAGTAACAATCAATAACTAAACCGAAATTCTTTTGTATGGAGACGCTGCGCAATCGGCGATGGTTTTTTGTTTTTAGTTCACCTCTGAATTTTACCGTGAGAAATGTGCATCGACAAAGAAATCTACAGCGGTGGTGGTTCGCGAATCTTTTGATGTATTCGTTTCTTGCTGCACAACAGCGCCTTTTATAGTGCAATGCCCACACGCATGCAACTATGAAAAATGCTTAAACTTCATTCGTCTGCCACGTCGCTGTAATCTAGAAAAATAAGTGGCATACATGAAAGCGGGCGGTACTTTTCATCGGCTCGGAATTAGGATGATTTACGATTTTATCGCGTTAGCCGGGGACTTTTTTGCAGAAAATTAAATTACGAGTTAGCGGACGAAATGAAGAACAAAAAAGAAAGAAAAAAAAGAAAAAAGGCGGGAACATCGAATGATTTTGTTTCGCTTTTGTTTACATATACGTTCATTTTTTATCAGTTCTTCCTGAAAACTGCGGCCTAAATCAATTTCCGTTGTCAGCGTTTCTTCCGCCTTGTCTTGAGTCGTCTCTTTCACTTCTCTAGCGACGACGTGTAACCCCGATTGAACATTTTGATTACCGGCACGGTGCACCGACGCACACACGTAGCCCAGTCGTCAAGTCGTTTAGTGAAAAATGATAAGCGGATGGAAAACAATAAGGTGTTGTCGAGCACAACGGGCCGCTTCCATTCAGGGTCGACTTCGACGGCAGCCTCTCTAGCCGAAACCGACCACGAAAACTTCCTGCGAAAGAACGGCTCCGAGAGCGAACCGTAAACTCGGAGCCGTGCTGTATCCCGTTCAGATAGAGGGAGTGCTGGGTGGCGTATAGGGGGGGGAGGCGTTTAATTAATACGAAAATTAGTGTGCAGGTAGCTACCGATGAAGAGAGCCGGTCCCAGACACAAAGCCCCTTCGCTGCACCTACGTACATATTATTCTTTGGCTGCTGAACTGGAATTAGTGGCAAAGACAACGCGCGCCCGTCCGCCGCTAATCTATATCACCGTTTTGATTAATGAGTCTTAGTGGCAACGAGTTTCCACTAGAATTTCCTATTTTCTATGCAGCTGGAGATGCGAGCGCACGACCGCAGTGGCGCACTGAAGATATATCAGCGGTGGTAACAAGTGCGCTTTGACTGATCTCCTATCTGCCGAAATGTCCGCCGAACAAGCATCGCTTCGGTCGTCCCAGTCCGTTACTCTTCAACTGCGCGAAAAACCTGCGACTATTTTACACTAAAATTTTCGGGTTTTCAGAATTGAAAATCCCGAGTTTACTCAAAAAATGCCAGCTTTCGCGTCGCAGAAATCTCGTTTTTCGGCAGTTTCGTTCATTCGGAGATCATCTCCTCGTTGGTTTCCTGAAAGATGAAATATGAACCAGCCGGCGTACGTTACTGTGATATCGATTGCTGCTGCGCCAATGTCGATCCCGGAAATATATAAACCGAATATCCTAAAAAACGGCCTAGTTCTAATAGTCATGCTGAAGAATAATATGGAAAGCTATGTGGAACAAAAGTCAGAGAAAAAACCAAAAAAAAGAAAAAAAACAAAAAAAAACAAACAACTTTTGTAATACACTCAATTTACCTTCGGAATAATACAAATTGTATTAAGAATAATTTAAGCACACAATCCGAACCAACTCCATTGCGTGGAACCGTCAATGAAGATCCGTAATATGAATAGAAGCGAGCCCGAGGTATTCGAAAATTCTGTTTTAACGACATGTCGTGGGACAGAATTGGTTAAGATATAGTTACGTAAATACAATTAATAATAGGGTGGAGGAAAACTAAAGGAAAATATATAGTAGTCTGTCGCGAGAATAAATAAACGCCGAAAACTGACAGAGGCGAATGGAAATGAGGGGAAACCGTATTGGAGTTTTGCTGGTAGAGAAACGCCCCCCGAGTGTTGTGCTAAATAGAGAGTATCGATTCGTTCTGAGTACTTTTTTGAAGTCCAGCGGGGGTTTCCGATCTTTTCGTTTGTAATTTAGCGTCTAGTACGAGAAATGCTAAATACAATAGAAAGAAGAAGAAATTCGACCATAGGACACGTGATACGCCACTCAATGTGGGTTACCAACTTATTAGAAGGAAAAACAATAGGGAAGACTCAAAGAGGAAGGCCTCGAAGGAGATTCATGGACGAAATAAAAGGAAGGACGCGGAAGTTAAAGAGTTAGCTAGAGCACGAGAAGATCTAACACGTGGCCATGTTACCCACCAACCCTTGGGTTGAGGAGAAGATGATGATGATTCTGATTAGCAGTTGGATAGATATCACACATACTGATGATTGTTTTTTCTTCCTTGCACTTGGAAAAAAAATTATACAAAACCGTATTATACTGTAAATTGCCTTATTTATATGCCGTGCATTGCGGTTTATTTTTCTGCGAGAAGCAAACAATTAAGAGATACATTTAAAAAACATACACATCCTTGAAAGAAAATTATATTTTAACCGGAAACTAATATGTTTTAATATTAAATTTGAGAAATGTTACTCGATAAATAATTCTGCCGCCAGAAATAACAACCGAAATTAAGAAGTTTTGTCTTTTAACTGATTCTCAATTATCACCCGGCTCTTAACCTTTCAAATAAAAAAGCAAAATAAATTTTACTCTAAATAATTTAAAATTTAATTAGGATTTCTCTTCCTCGACTCGATGATAAATTCATTTTAATCACTCACAGTTGTACTTGAACTACACCACACCTTCTCCTTTTAATGGCTTTCATTGCGAGCCGCCAAAATTCACCGCGATTCTATATCTCTAAATTGCATATTTCGCTCGTTTTTTTCAAAAAACAATTTTATTATTCCCTACTTTTTTTTTCTTTTTTCCTTTTTTTTCTTAATACAATACTTACGACTAAAACATATAGCAAACGCTGATTAATTTCACTTCTTTTTTAAGGATAATTGTTAATTTCCTATAAAATTTCGCTAATTTATTTTTAATAAGCAGTACTTTATAAAATGGAGACACATTCCGGCTAAACCGTGTAAAAAAAAAAAAACGTTAAAAACCCAGGTATTAGCAAAACCTGTAGTAAATACCGCGTGCATTTTATTTCGCTTCGCTTTATCGGAACTGCAGACTGATGCCAGATTACAGTGTACGAGAATTTTGGAAATACACGTAAACAAAATCACCAATGCACGCACACGCACGCGGAAAGTCGAAAGCGTGTATATCTGAAAAGATTATGAGATTAACGAAAAGGGCTGGAGAAAACGATTCCAGTTTTGTTGCACGTTTTCCAGTGTTTTATTTCCCGGTCTCTATTCTGAAACTTCTGTCGCTGGAAATTTTGGACATTTTCTAAACGAATATGTATTAACCCCTATAGAGAGAGAGCCGTGTTACTTCGGCAGCGTATTAAATTTCCGTTAATATACAAAATCTTATCACGCGTGTACACTGCGCCCACAGACGTGTGGCGAATATTTATAGATAAATTTTGCAAAATTTTCAAATTGTACAATTACAATTTAAAACTGATTATTAATCAAGCGCGCTGCGTACATTAGAAACGTAATTTATCTATAAAACATTTTCGAACCCATCTCGGATACATTTTTGGTTTTTCGAATTTTTACTAACTTGTAGTTGAGCTTTTTTGTTAATCTATTCTCTACGATATTTCTTTATTAAAACAAAGTAGGATAATGATAGTCGCGGGCACTCTTTCACATAATTGTAGAGCTATCCTTCGTTTTTTTTTTCTTTCTCGGCCTACACTATCTCGTCCACTCGGCCACTAATTCTACATTTAAAGTGAAAATATATCGCTACCAACTGCAAAACGAAACATGGCAAAATATGCGAGATAACCACAGCAAAGGAGATAATATATTCTGTAGGTGTAGCGGCGACTCCACGAGACATTAATTCGTTATAAAACGTTTTTCGATTAAGTTCCTGCGCAGTTGAAGAGCAAAAGATTAATATCATTAATGAATCCGAGGAAGGGTCCACGAAATTTAATGACACGTCGGAGCAAGGCCGTCTCCACAGGAGGGGTTTGTAGGGGTTAACCCCTCGACCTGTGAGTACTAAAATAGTTATTACAAATACACAAAAATCTGAAAAAAATCAAAAATTTAAATGATGATTTTTTTTACGGTGTTCTTACTTTAAAAAAGAAAAAGAAAAGAAAAAGCTTTTAGATACTTCATTAATATTTTATGCAAAATTTTTTACTACGATTAAATCAATAACGCGCGTAATTTTTATTAATGTTTATACGGGGTAATTCATTTATGTAAATTATTAATAGTATGAATATTAGTGAAAAATGTATTGTTATTTATAAAATAAATATGTGAAGAAAATTTTCAACAATTGGGCTATTGGAAATAATTTCGTCTTCTACTGTTCCAAAGTGTCGAAAAACTGCGCTTTACTTTCAAGTAGTTACTGCGTGGTTATTATTTGTTTCGATCACAGCTATTTTTTTGAGCAAAAAAAATTTTGATTTTTTTCGTACGATTTCCTATTTTAACATATACGTCCATTTTAAAATTTCTCGAAAAATTGTTTCGTCGTTAATCTAGATCAAGGTACGATTAGTTTGATTAACGAAATTCTATTTCAGTAAATTTTTCGTTGAAAACCAGTATGTCGCGAAGCATCGTTATGCTTCTTATCCAACATCCCAATTTTTCCCGGTTATTTTATGTATTCCGACGGGAGGGGAGGGGGAATATATGAAATTCGAATTAGAAAAGCAACACACGAAGATTATTTATATAAAATATGCGATGAAAACGGGGAAAAAAAAATGAGAAAACCGAAAACCCCCTGATGAAGAAAATGAATTTTTTCTAGCGCGCGAAAAAGAACGGAAAAAATTGTTTACGGAAATTTCGAAAATCACCCGTGTCAGAGAAATAAGAACAGCTGTTACTACTGGCGCAGTTCTTCAATTCTTCGTGTTCCTTTAGCTGTTAGTACAGATTTAGTTTCAGCAACATGTTTTATGGATGATGGCTTTGGATAAAGTTTACATTACTCAACTTTTAGAGCTATCCTTTCATGAAGTTTTAGCAATTTATTTAAATTTATCCACCGCCCGAATAGAGCGCCATACTTTCGGTACTCAACACTCGCCGTTCTTCGTATAACTTACTACGCTATTCCGCTTCTAACCAAAATGCTCTATTTAGGATCAACTCGCGCGATCATTATAGCCGTATAAGATGCGGTTCGTGCTTAATTGCTTTCCAGTCTACCGTACACAACCGATTCTCTATTATGGTCATATATATATGTATGTGCGCGCGCGCGTAAATAAAGTCGATAATATATTTCAAGAATTCTCGCTAAAATATGAGAATAATTACACCGCGTTATAAATTTAAGCTTCACATCGTAAAACGCTATTCTCCGCTAACTTGCGAACAAAGTGTTCTCTCTGTCCGTGTACCCTTATTGGCTAAGATTAGAGACGAAAATTATAAATTGCCAGCAGGCGATTAAAGGAATTTATACAATTTCGAAGAATCAACTTTTTAGCGATGTTTATTTACCTCGTTATTTCTTAATTAAACATATTCCGAAGCAACACGAACTACCGATTAAACTGAATGTAAATATAGACACAATCTTATTCTTTTGTTTGAGCACATTTGTTGCGCTGAAATTTTCCCAAACGCGCCAAACATCCATTTAAACAAAGTTTGCAAAATCACGCTAACGGATTCCAATGCGAATTAAAACACTACAATCTTCAAAAAACATATATATCTATATTAATTACAACGTAATTCCATTAGTAAATGTCCCAAGAAATGTCCCAATTTTATGTATCAAAAGTTAAATGTCAAATGAAAACGTCATTCTTAATCATGCACCCATGACATATAGGATTTTTGTGATTATGTTATTTTTTTTTGTGTTGATGCCAATAAGAACTACGTTATAAATTTCGATCATTTTATACAAAGTATAGAAGGGAAAGAGACAGAAATGAAAGCCAGAGGGGTCAAGGAGCGCAGCCCCTTGCGAGGCCAAAATGACCGAGTTATATGTATATATATACATATATAATATATTATATGTTAATGACAGCGACATTCATGCGCAGGACGTAACATGAAAAAGACGTTACGAAATGGATAACGTTTCTCTGTTGCGTTTTGAAATAAATTTAAATTATTATTTTTTATGCATGACAAGGTCAATCGAAATTTACTTTAGAGAAGAACTACAATTACGCGTACGGGATGTGCCCCCACAGAGAAGTCTAAAATAACGAATTTAGACGTATATATATATATATATATATATATATATATATGTATATATATATGTATATATATATATGTATATGTATATGTATATGTATATATGTATATGGATATGTATATATGTATATAAGTATTTAAATTTTTTAATTTACGATTTCTTCATCAATTTTTACTTGTTGTTGTTGCTGTTTATTTTTTACCCAAACATAATGTGAAAAAAGACCTTTAAGGACACTTTCTTAATTACTTCAGTTAACGACATATGATAGGTGGAGATTACAGTGCCAAGAACGAAGTTTGGTTATCAAGACCAGCACACAGTAGAAATGAGCCTATTGAAGGTAGAGAATTCTTACAAGCGATGTGTATATGTGATACTGTAATTACGTATCAGGAGGAGGGCCTGCGGAAATTACAACACGGCTTTTTCACAGTTAAAGGCTAAACCCCGCTAATTATGTTCTAGCAGAAAATGATGAAGATCTGACATCGAATTAGTCTTCTGTACTTCTTACTATCGGCTTTAACGTAATACGAAAAAACCTAAACGACATACACTCGCCAGTAGGTTCACAAATCGAAAGAAATTCCGCGATAATGTCGACCTAACTTGAAAGTGAGTCTTAAAACTTTTTAAGAAATAGAAATGTATTTGAACAGTCTGAATGAAGAAATTCGTTCAACCGTCAAAACTGCAACTCCTGACCCAGGAAATAACACTTGCCAAGAGACGACGTATCCACTAGTCCGAAAGTACGTAAATTAATTACGGAACGTAGACGAGCTGGAAGAATTTGGTTCCAACTAAGACCTCCGAAAGATAGAATTATCTTTAACAGGGTGAACTACCAGCTAAATAAAGCAATTAAAGGGGAATACCTTAAAGGACTTAAATCAATTCGCGGACAGTGACTATTCACTGTGGAAAACCATATGCAGAATAAAAGGTCCGATTGTTAAAGTTCATAAAGCTAAGAGGTTCACTAAACATTTGACAACAACATTTCAACCACAAGATATAAAATTCGTAATCGATATAAAAATAATGTTTCGTTCGATAGACAGAAAAACATTAATATGAAGAAAGCTATAGGAATCGACGAAATTCCTTCAATCGTTTTAAAAGAGTTATCGTAAAAATCTGTTGCACTTTTGACGTGCATCTTCAACGCATATTTGCGCGCCTGAAATCATTTCCAAAGTGTTCCAAAACAGCGCAGATTATCGTTTTGCATCAAAATAGACAAATGTATCGATTTCGTTGCTTCCGGTCTCATCAAAGCTCTTCGGGAAGTTTTTATTAAAGCGTCTTGTTTATCGATTTATCTTAACATCAATTCGGTTCTGGAGAAAACATACGACAATAGACCGAATTCTTAGAGTTACGTTTGTGATCGAAAAATCACTCGAAGGAAAGAACTATTGTTCTGCAGCCTAGACGCATCCCAAGCATTTGATATTGAGTTTGGCGCGAAGGTCTTTCATAATAGTCTATTACACACTCCTAATATATATTATTACACAAGCAGCCAAATTTTGAAGGTTGCGAAGACAACCTTTTTATTACATAAAAACACGTTTAAAAAACATTAAGTATAAATAAAATAATCATAAAAACAGACATATATATATATATATAAAGTAAAGTAAAGTGAGTTCCATACCCTTGACAGGGCGTTGGGATTGTGAAGTTAAGGTTCACAATGTACTAAGCCCAACGGCACTAATGAGAGTAGGGGGGCCAGTTCCTTTCTCTCGACCGCCTTTACTTTCCCAGATTTCTCTGGTACCCAATTATTTCAGGCTGGGTAAGCTTGGGAGCGACTTGGATCCGGGACGAGACAAATCTCGAACCCGTGACCTCCGACTTGGTAACCAAGCACCTTAACCACTAGGCTACCACGCTGCCTTATATATATATATATATATATGTAACTCGGCCGTTTTGGCCTCGCAAGGGGCTGCGCCCCTTGACCCCTCCTGATTTCATTTCTGTCTCTTTTTCCTCTATACTTCGTATAAAATGATCAAAATTTACAACGTAATTCTTATTGGCATCAACACAAAAAAAATAACATAATCACAAAAATCCTATTCTAACATTTAACATTCATTATATAAAATAAAGACATTTTTTCTTTACATTTTTCGTTACATATTTCATTACATAAAATTGTGACAATTGTTAAATAACAATAACAAAAATCCTACAAAATATAACAAACGTTACATAAAATTGGGACATTTTGCGTTACATAAAATGAAGACTAAGAATTACGTTGTTATTAATATAAATATGTAAGTGTATATACATATTATATTGATTCACAAAATAATTTAAATTAAACTGACTTGTTTCCAGGGAATATTTATCATGGATTATTAATAACCATGACTATGACATATGTAACTTCGCTTAATTTTTTGTTTTAAAATAAAATTTACTTCGCGAATTAAATTTACGTTTTTTGATTCATTTTATTTGTGCTTGATGTTAATAAAAAAATGAACTGTGTGCTTATATTATAACTTGAAACATTTAATAAAATGATTAATTAGGCAGCGATGATTCATGTGAGTAGAATTATGCCGCTGTCGCCATACATTGAAAGCACAGAAAATAGGCGCTGTGTTGATGAACCCAAATAAAAAAAATAAATAAAAATAAAAATAATAATTAACAAAATAAAGTAATTAGTATACTGAAAAACGTAATGAAATGTGTACAAGTAATAAAACTAATTTTGGAATCTAATAATTATCACAATGCAAAAGATGTTTAGAAAATAACGAGCATCCAAGGTTATTGAATTTGCCGAAATAGATATTAAATATTAAAAAATGTGAACAAGTCGGAACTGTTGTACCAACGTCTAATTTATCAAAACAAATTCTTCCATACGGTCTCCGGAACAAAAATAAATTGCACTTTAAGTCAGATATATTCGGTTCATAAGATACCGCGCAGGGGAGTATTTCGGACCTATATTTGTTTAACCTATATATATATATATATTAATTAATTACCCATTAAAAAAAAATGTCACAATTTTATGTAACGAAATATGTAACGAAAAATTTACCAAAAAAATGTCTTAATTTGTAATTAAAGTTAAATGTTAGGATAGGATTTTTATGATTATGCAATTTTTTTGTATTGATGCCAGTAAGAATTACGTTGTAAATTTTGATCATTTTATACAAAGTATAGAAGAGAAAGAGACAGACATGTAAGCAAGAGACATCAAGGGGCACAGCCCCTTGTGGGGCCAAAATAGCCGAGTTTATATATATACTATACATATATATATATATATATATATATATATATATATATATATATATACAGGTCAGTTATAAGAAATATACAGAAAGTATTATACTGCTGGCCGGCATTTGCCAAATATTTAATTGCAAATAAATGTTCAAATATTTTATAAACATGGTATCTATCGTAAACCTAAATATTTACCTGACCCTCCTGCACCCTAAATTTAACAGATGTTTCATAACTTGATAGACAGCGCTCAATGCATATCCCTTTTATAATTTATTTTCGGAAAACTTAATTTCACACAACGCAATAAAGCCACTTTTCGTTACTGAATGTATTTGAAAAGTATTAATACTTGATAAATTTTTCCGAAAATGACTTCGATGATGAAGAAGTTTAAATTTAAACAAACAGGCAATCTCCTTTTATGCAACATAAACCATTAAACGTATTATTCCGAAAGCTTATTATTTAAATGCATCTGTTCGCATTATAATCAACATGTATATAACCGTTTATATCATATAGGATTGCTTGTTTGTTTAAATTTAAATTTCTTCCTATTTTTTTCGCCTGAAGTAAGTTTCAGAGAAATTTTTATACCGAATATTAATTACCGCTCGAAATATATTCTCATATCGCACAGACGGCTATATCCAGCGATGCGAATTTTTAACGAATTATTCTTATTACGTAATGTATTAAATTTCAAAGAAATAAATTATAATAGGGATATAAACATTGAGAACCTCCTTGCTATAAATCAAACATCTGTTAAATTTACAGCGTAGAGAAAAGCAAGTGAATTCTAATACATTTTTCTATTGATACAACTTCGCGTGAATATAAAATTATTAATAATGCGCTTTTTTCCACTATTTCTTCGCACTTTTTCCAACTCATTTGTGAGCTCATCGTGAATTATTTCAGATTAAAAGCCGCTGATACACGACGGTTGTATTTAGCGTTTTACATTTATCGGTAATTAAGTAATAATCGGTAAATGTTGAACGTTCCGCAAAACTTCTTACAACTGATGATCTTTATATAGATTAGAGAAATAAATAAAGACCCAAAGTGATGAACATAAATAAATGGCACACTTATTTTTGTTTGCAGAGTATGTGTGGGAGAAGTTGCTCGCTCAAAAAGGAATCAGCGCAACAACAGCTCCAACTTATTCTTGTTCAGAGAGTATCGTCTAGGAAAGATGAATGCGTTCGTCGCACGTCGGAAATTCAAACGCGATATACACCAGAGTCCGATTCCGATATGATGAACGACTAAAAAATAAACAAATTCCGGTAGTTGAAATAGGGGAACTCTACTAAATCGAATTGCAAATACGATAAGAACGATTCGCGTCTTAAGATTGGACAGAACTATCGGAAAACTGCAGTTGAACAAGTATCGAGAAAACGCAAATATAGAAAAGAAAATTTCAGATAATATAGAGTCAGCGAAAAGGCCTTGAAAAACAATTTTCGCAAATATTAGAACCGTTCGAAAAATAAAGAGGAAACATAAACACGTAGCAAGGAGAAAAGAAAAAAAAGGTAGACGAATCGGTCGACGAAAAGCTATTGAGAAACAATTTTTTCCAAGACGTAAAACTGAAGAAATTAAAAATGATCGGGCCGCGTACACACATACGTACTGCGATGTTGTTCGCCGGATGATATGTATTTGCCTCGCGACGATGATAACGCTGGAAGATTTTTATTTGTATTTAAACAAGAGGAAAATGTTCCGCAAAATTGCCAGTTTTTATCTCGGAAAAGCAGTCGACGACAGTTCTCTATCGAAACGACTATTGCCAGGCAAGAAGACTGAAAAAAGTTCTATCTAGTAAAGCTTTAGCGTTGCATTCTTCTTAACCGCATCGCTAAATCGGCCGTTAAATTAAGAGGCCGCGCCATGCCTTCTTTCCAGATAGTGTACGCTCCCCGATTTTAAATAATTCAACTTTCTTCGTTCACTCTGATTCCCCGCTTAAAACTGAATTACCGATTCGTTCAATTTCAGTGAGACGGTTAGATTTTAAGTAAACATGCCTATGCCTGTTCTTAAAAGTAGTTTACCGACTTACGAACTGTGAACGAATCTTATGAAATTTATATTACGCCGAAAAACCGAGGGAAAAAAAAGTAGTTATTAGTTAGGCCTTATTTGCGTTGGCCTGATTGCAAGTATCGAATTTATCAAGCAACGAAAATAAAAAAAACAAAAAGAAGAAAGAAAAACACGTTTTAGCTCATTTGAAATGCCCACCAAAAACTTCGAGCCTACGAGTAAAAAAAAACCATTAAAATTCGAATTAATCTTCTGCCTATTGCCGTCTGCCGATTTTAACGCTGATAGCTCCGCAGCGACCGCGGTAAATGACAAAATCCAAAACAGCCCCTCCGATGCAACCCTCCCGACCGCACCGAGTGTACCAGCATCCTTCTCCGAAAAATTAAAAACTATAAAGAAAATAGCCCCGCTAACCTACTTCAATTACCCAACAGAGGAACAGGGCGTAATATTCCCGTACGTTCCGACAAGCAGCAACCGCGATTACTTCTTGGCATTAAAAGATTTAGTTGGCGGACCATCTAACATAATAGCAGGCTCGAAAATCAGCAGAGACCGAGTGGCAATATTTTTTAAGTCGAAATCCAATGTCGAAAAGCTATTCGAACATGGAGGAAGAATTAAAATAGGCTCGCAAGTGATCACTGCCCGACGTTTAAAAAATCCATCGAATAAACTAATCATGTCAAATGTCTCTCCTACTATCCCGAACCAGCTCATAGTCTCTCACCTTGCCTCAGTGTTTTCTTTGAAATTAATCACCCCTATAGCCATCCTTCGAGTCAACCCAAACGACGCCGAATTCGGACATATTGTCAGCTGGCGTAGACAAGTCTATATAGAGCAGGCCAACTGTTCCAACATCCCTGAGTCCTTTATACTAACCCACAATGAACACGAACACCGCATATTCCTCCACTTAGACGACCACTCATGCCACAACTGTACAAATAAAAAAGGAAACACTAGCCAACCAACCATGCTACCTACTCCCCCCCCCCACAACACCTAGACATCGGCAGAGCAATGGAAGTCGACCAAATAATCCCAAATGCGAAACGCCCCCATCCAGCAACACCAGACTCTTTGCCCGACGATCCCACACTATCAGCGACATCTCAGCCTGCAACAAAGAAAATTAATATCCCGTTACCAGAGGACGACATCAGCCATACTGCACTACTGGAACAAACAGATAGCTCCCCAATCCAATCAGAGCTGAAACATACTCTGAAATCACAGCCAGAAGAGAAGGACTTTTTGCAGCAACAGGCACAACAGAAAACCGATTTCAAAACACTGCCAGACGTGCAGCACATCACTGAGTCAGCTAATCGGAAGCCAGAACAAAAAAAAAACATAAACATCGACGAAGCAGTTGAGAAGGTCAGACCGATGTTTGATAACGATCAAGCCAACTTCATCATTAACTTCGACAATTACAAAACCTTCATGAGAAACATAACTTCTAAATCTGACTATATAACCTACGCGCACAACTTTACACAGGATAAAGACGGACTGATTCACCTAATTGCAGCAACCAAACCACACCTGAAGAACTCGAGCTTAAAAAATAAATGTACCCGCATACTAAAAAGTCTGAGCTGCCTATCCACAGATGGCAATACGTCAGAAGGGAGCTCTACCCACTAACACACGAACCCCATGTGAACCCCAATATTAAAGACCGACTAACAACAGCCACTGGCTTCACGAAACAACATAGAAACACCCAGCATGGCGAGCAACAATACAATTATGCAGTGGAACTGCAGAGGCTTTATCAACCACCAAGCCGAACTAGAACACCTATTAGCCACATATTCTCCATCGGTAGCCTACTTGCAGGAGACGCACTTGCGGCCTGGAGACAAACCAAGAACAAAGGACTACAGCCTATTCCGATGCGATAATATTGGTGGCAACCGAGCAAGCGAAGGAGTAGCAATCCTAGTGCATACGTCGGTCTCAGCTGTATCAGCCAGAATAGACACACCTCTTCAGATGGTAGCGATATCTGTATTCTTACACGGTCCTCCGAGACTTTCATTAACGATCTGCAACTGCTACCTTCCCCCCAACACTATGGTACATTCGGTAGACCTTCAAAACGCCATATCCCAAATAGTAAGCCCAATGGTCATACTTGGAGATTTCAACGCTCACTCCCCACTATGGGGAGCGGCGTCAACCAACAGACATGGATCAATCATCACTAATATATTAATAGAGTACGATTTGTGTACCCTGGTCCCACCTGACCACACACATTTCAACCTCTCCCATAACACCTTCTCGACTATTGACTTAGCACTGGTATCCCCATTACTCCTCCCGAAACTTAAGTCTTTTATCCATGACGACCTTTGCTTCAGTGATCATTTCCCAGTATTCCTACAGTTCGCGGGATACCATCCATCACCGCTAATTCCAAGACCCCCACGATTTTTGTTCCACAAGGCGGACTGGGCGGCATACGAGGCCGGAATCAAAATCCCAGCTCCTAGCGAGTCCCTATCAGACAATTTAAGCACGTTTCTTAATGCCATTCTACACACCGCCTGCTTATCAATACCCATCTCTCACAATTCCCGAGCTAAGAGAGTACCATGGTGGTGCAAAGAGATTCATACCGCAATCCAACAGCGCAAACGAGCATTCAGAAAGTATAAAACGTCTCGGTCGCTACCTGACTTAATAGCCTTCAAAAAGTCCCGAGCTCTTGCCCGTGCTCTTATTCGCGGCAAAAAACAAGAATGCTGGGAACAGTTTATCGCATCGATCTCTTCGTCAACGTCAAATAGGACCATGTGGAACAAAATAAAATCCATCAGCGGAATCAACAGCGCCCCAAAACGCGTTCAACTCAGAATCAATGGCAGCCAGATAACGGATGAAGCGGACGTCGCCAAAGCCTTTGCCAGCTACTTTGCCGCAGCATCGTCGTCAGAAAAGTACCCTCCCGCCTTCCGCAGCATGAAACACCAAGCAGAGCAACAGCCAGTGCACTTCCCGTCCGAATCCAACGAAACATACAACAGTAACTTTACCATCTCAGAATTAAATTTCCAACTCAACCACCACACATCCAACACTGCCCCTGGCCCCGACTGTATCCCCCCGTACATGCTAAAGTATCTCCCAATTTCCGGCAAACATTTTCTCCTACATATATTCAACCAAATCTGGAATTCCGGAAACATTCCGGCACAATGGAAATCAGCCAATATCATTCCAATACTAAAGGAAAATAAAGATCCTACTCTTCCCGAAAGTTACCGTCCTATTTCATTGCTTAGTGTCATTTCCAAAACGCTGGAGAAGATGGTTAATAGGCGCCTCATGTTTTTCCTAGAACAAAAATGTCTTCTATCTCCTAACCAAGCCGGCGGGCGAGAGGCAAGATCGACAGTCAGCCAGCTACTTAGCCTGCAAAGGCAGATTTTATCGGCGTTTCATCGCCAACAGCACCTCTACGCAGTATTTTTCGATTTAGAAAAAGCATTTGACCGCCTGTGGCGTCATGGCTTACTACTAAAACTGCGAACGGCGGGAATCGCCGGAAAATTGGGTAAATACCTACACAGCTTCTTAGACAATAGAACGATCCAAGTTACGACTGGTTCGTCAACGTCTGAACTGATGCTGTTGGAAAATGGTGTGCCACAAGGCTCTGCTTTAAGCGCAACCTTGTTCATATATTATATCAATGATATAACTGACTGCCTTGCCGCCCCAGTAACGTCCCGGCTCTACGTTGATGACCTGAATATATCCTTATCGTCCAACCATCCTATAAACGCTCAAAATATCCTCCAAAAATCCATTGAAAATTTACAAAAGTGGTCCACTGATAACGGTCTGACCTTTTCCTTAACAAAAACAACATGTGTTGATTTCCACAGGGGACGCCAAAACCCACTTCCCAGCGTATTCCTGAGTCTAAATTGTTTTCCTATCCCAAATCGTCCATCAGTCAAGTTTCTAGGCCTAATATTTGATAAAAAACTTTCCTGGCGCTCTCACATAGCTGAGCTCAAAACCAAGTGCCTAAAATCCTTGTCTATCCTGAAATATCTATCAAATTACAAGTACAATATAAACCTAAAATTACTTCTTACAATCTACAGATCGATTATCCTTTCACGAATTAATTACGGGTGCCAGGTGTACTCCTCAGCCGCTAAAAGTGTACTAAGATCCTTAGATCCTATACATTCTGCTGCCCTCCGGTCTATCCTTTCTGCTCATCCCTCTTCTCCGGTTATAAGTTTGTATGCACTGGCAAGTTGTCCCCCGCTGCCCTACTATAGGAAGTACTATAACTTTAAAGAAATGAACACCCTCCTTAGTAGTACCAAAACCCCGACAATGCGTGTCAATCGAGCAGCTCAGGCGACATTGTTCTCTCCAATGCCACACAACTCCCCTCTTCCCCCTACATTGGCTCATTTATTTATGCAGCAAACTGGAGAAAAATGGCAACAGGAATGGAGATCTTCAAGTACATTTCTCCGAAGCATAAAAACAACCACGGAGCCTTGGTGGCCCACAGACGGAGTTTCCCGCAGAGATTTTTCTGTCCTGAATCGTCTCCGAATAGGACATACAACCCTCTCGCACGGCTACATATTCACGAGCCAGGAACCCCCAAATGTCTGCCCCTTTTGTAGTCAACCGAGCGCCCCATCCACCAATCACCTACTTCTCGAATGTCCCTCTTTTGCAGTACCACGATCCATGCACTTCACCACTTCCTCTACTTCTACGATACTGTCAAATGCTCCGCCCGCGGTCGCAGCTGTATTAGCTTACATGCGGAGCAGCGATCTGTACTATCGCGTTTAATCCCCTTAAGTAGGCTCCATGTGCTGTAATAGCCCCAGTAGTTAAACACGGCACATGGAAACCCTCATATACAATCTTAGGGGGGGGGGGGGGGGAAATGAACAAAAATGTTTTCGGAATTCCTTCCAGAATTCATAATTTGTCTAGTACAATTTACGCAATCAACGAAATTTCGAACAGCTCAATAACCAATTTTTAATAAAACATCTTGTAGAGCGAAAACTAAATAAAAGCTTCTTTTTTTTTTTCATTTGTACTGGTTCGTTAACTCCGAGAACTCAAATAGGGAAAGTGTACTTAAATCTTTTAGCAGACAGAAAGGATACAACTACAACGCTAGAAAATCTACCGCTCTAGCAGATTAAAAGTTAACTGAGAAATAATATCAATTTGGATAGAGGATCGGAGAAAATATGTATTAGAAAATAGTGAGAAGGAAGTCCTATGGTATGCGCGGGACACACTTTGGAAATCTGATGTAATAAGAATATTATAAGAGATCGGAGATAAAGATATATAAAGCAAGTGACCCTTAAAATAATGTTAAAGGCTCGGTGTAGAAAATTGGACAGAAAGAAAAGAGGATAAAGTGGTCAGAATATAGTGAAGAACAAAAAAGATTATCGTGCGGTCGATCTTTTACAGCCGTTAGTGAACATTGTATAGCGGTTTGCGAAAATAGAGTTTAAGGTATTTAACAATTCCGGTATGAAGTAGATTTTTATAAAGAGGATGTATTAATTAGGCTAAAGATACGAAGAAAAAATGAAGTATGACGGCTGAGCGCTCCTCTATGGTACCGTCTCCACTTTGTCGTTCCTCATCGTCCTCAAAATGTAATTCATTTTCTTCGAATGTTCTTTCCTTAATTTTCCTCAGAGCTTTTTTCTCCCCCCCCCCCATAAAGCTACCGTTATTCTTCCAATATCGTATCTTTCAATTATTAATATTATCTCTAATCTCCTATCGTCGTTAGAGCGCTTGATTTCCGCTACGAAAGTCTCGGGTTCGATCCCGGGCGACGAGAGAAACTATTTATCATCATACGAGTACGCGCGCTTATTAGAACACAGCAGACACACATTGGACTTCATTTGTATAAATCAAAACAATCACAATATCAGTTTCAAGTGTAGTCTTGCGTGTATACACTCACATCGTATATAACAATAGCCTAGTGTGCCTATATCTGTACAGCTGAAATGTACAAATAGGTGGTGGTTGACGTTCAGGAATTAAGTATGGCACTATATGATGAGTTATACTTCGCGAGCCACTGTTGTGTGTAGACAACTCCCTGATGGGATAGGTTGACCTAATCTCCCGTCGTACTGGCAAATTAGGAGATTCATTTTATACCTTCTGCCAGATTTTCATAGTAGTTAGACGCAGGACTACACTCGGCGAACTGATCGTAATCGCTTGTTATCGCGATACAAATTTCAGTTCTGTATGTGTCTGTCTACTGTATATATCAACTAGCGCACATATGGTGGTTCACCATTGCCTATTATTAGCGGTTATATTAATTATTTTTATAATAATTTCTGTAATAATTTCTGTAATAATTTCTGTAATAATTTCTGTAATAATTTCTGTAATAATTTCTGTCGTCGCTTAGGATCAAACTCGAGACGTTCGTATAACGGAATTCAAGTACTCTAGAAACACTTTGTTATAATTCCGCCTTTGTAATTTTCTTAAGACATTTTGAAATCTCTTAAGCGTTGCTATTTTCTATTTTTATAGTCCTTTCTCAACATTTTCGGTCGTTGGTGTGTTACATACCAGTAATTATTCTCATTTCAATCTTTTCTTTCGGTGATTACGGGCAGTTTCAATACTAGCCACTTTTTCCTTAATAATGTATATTCTCCCGATTTCACATATAAAAAAACAACTGTTATGATTTAATATAATAACTACGATTTCCTTCTTCCTCTTATAAATCCATCTACTGCGGTTTATGGGCCATCGTTTGTTGGGAAACCCAAGAAAATAAAGAAAATGAAGAAAAAGTGTAATAGATAAAGGAGTAAAAAGGATGGACGAGAATATAAATGTTTTTAATAATAAAAGAGGTTGCGGCAACCCTTAAATGCTGTTTCTTTTTTTTTTGTTATTCATTTATTACTTCAAAAATAACGTTCATGTACATAAACCCGATCCGTCGGACAAACTCCTAGACTTCCGCATGCTAATCTTCTATAATTCTTTTACCGGGAATGGTCAGTTTTAATTGACCGTGTAATTTTTCGTAAAATGAAATAAACGTTTTATAATCATTACAGATTTCGTTACAGAATTTTCTTATTAACCCCAGTTTTTCTTAATTTACGAAAAAACAAAACATGAAAGAACCGGACCAAAAATGTTAGAATATTTTAATTTAAATTTTTATTTAGTACCGTATTTGCCTCTTTTTTTTTTTTCATTTTGTTTTTTTTTTTTCTTTTTTTTAACGGGTAATAATACTGGATCGTTTTATCATCTACAGTCGTCACCCTAGGTGGGGTATCGTGATTAACAAATTTAATCCACCAGTGATTTTTTTTTGATTTTCCACCATTCTCTGATTGACGTACGCATTGTGCGAATGACAATCCTGTTGTATGTAATATAATATCTGTCCATCTCTTAGGTGCGCTGATCGTTTTCCATTAATCTTTCTTCCCCTCGGTATATTCTAACAGCGATCGATGAATAAATAATGTAATATTCTCAACCTTTTGATTTAGGGATATATAAACAGCTACATTAACTACTTCAGCATCGTTTCCTACTTTACAAACAACTGAACAAATACTGACGAATACACCTAGTATTCAATTCAATATAATGTTTGACAAAATCATATTCATATTTTGTGTACAAATGAATGTCTTTAAAATTTATGGTATATTGAAACTCCCACCAGCGCGAATATTTTCTCGACAATAATGAGAGAAATACAATTAAAATTTTGAAGAACAGCTTCTTCTTCATTTCTCATCCGCGTTTCAGAAAGTAATAGGAGATTACAATTTTGAACAATCGGATCAATGAAATCTAGAATATGATTTTCTAAAACTTTTGCAGATAAAAAGTTAATAATGAAAGATTTCTTTTTTTTTCAAAAATCATATCCAAGATCAAATTATCGTTCCTGCAATATGTTTTGAGGTAGTCTTTGTAATTTTTTCATAAAATTCTCTCTGTTGATTTAGCTCGCTTGCTATGATAAAATTTACAACTTCGTCGGATCATCTTGAGGTGCTGCAATATATATACAAATTATCGATATTTGTTACACGAGATAACGTAGCATAAACAAGTTCTCGCGAATGATCTTTGCTATACTCGTAAATAATCTCATCGAAAGTTGCACCCTGCGATTTATTTTATGATCATAGCCCAAGCTTCGATTAAAGGTAAATACTGTCGAGTAGCAAAAATTTTCTTATCGGATGGTAAATTAATTGAAAACTTGATTTAAAATGCCGCAATTAAAAAAAAAAAAAAAAAAAAAAACTATTCCAATTAGTGCTGAACTTTTTAATGATACTCTATGGCGATTTCAAATTCGTTTTCTTTATTCGAATTTACATTTCCATGGTAAGTAACATTAATATTTTAATGTTTTATAAAAATTAATTTTTTTCAAAATTATGTTTCCATGGTAAATTAATAATATTTTAAATTAAAATTACGTTTATTACGCTCGACTGTTACGTGACGATTTCGCCATTTAGGTAGCCCGCGTTAAAGAACTTCGTGCAATAATCGAATCAAAACACAGTAAAAGTTGTTTCGTTGCCGAATGTGGGTGTGGGTGGGGGGGGGGGGGGGATGTTCATATGTTAGCATCAATATTATCAGCAATATGTTTTCTTTTTAAAGCCTTCGCATTTGTGCAGTCGAAATGTTATTTCCGTTCCGTTAATTACCATTAAAATGGCCAAGAAGACCGGATTATGGCCTGACGACAAACATAATTAAAAATAAGCGAGTTTCGAAAATGTTACATAATTCATAATGTCGTTGCGTGTAATGTTTAAATATTTCGATTTACGATCAGTACGACCGACTCCCGGCGCTTCTACCCGAAATATCATCTCTGTGTATTAGTCACGCTTAGAATTTAGCCTAATTTCAACTGTACGCGAATATCATTACAAATAACGACGCCGCGTTTATCGAGGATTATAATTATTGTCAGTCGTAATATTTAAAAATAGATTTTAGAAATTGTTTTAATAATTTCATAAGTAATTTAATATTATTACTTCATTATTATTATTATTATTATTATTATTTTTAATTAAATCGTTTGCATAACTTTAAATAGTGACTTAAATTATCAAATTAAAAGTTATCATCGCGAACTGAATTTGCAACTTCCTTCGGTTCACTGTGGACTATATTAAATAATTCGTAGGACGCGGTGAGAGTCAGTTATCTCGATTCGTTCTCGAATATTCTAGACTCTAGCATTTGTACAAAAGACACACCCTCTATAAATTTAACAATTTCGAGAATCTAACTTTATTACCCGTCACAGGTTGTATTATTTGCATCAGTCAACTAAAACGTGCTGGGCGAAGAGGAAAAAACTGAATCGTGTTTCGGTATTTAGATGTAATTCGTTAAAGCGTATTATTACGGACTGCGTCCAACAAGTTCCAAGATATTCCAAGATATTTCTCAAGTAAACGCTGTCCATATTTCGTTGTTACGATCGAACGGACGACACTTTAAAAGTGTTAAATTTTACTATGGCGTCCACCGCTCCATGAACGAATTCAGTTATTTTATAGCTAGCGAATAGTAAATTTATACGTGACTGGGTCAGGCGCAGGGGGGGGGGGAATTTTGAGTTGACTAATGCGACACATTATTACAATTTTCGCTTTGCGATGACTACTATGTCTGATGCCAATTTTTCCCAGTTTATTACTCGTGAACTGCGTATTTTTCAAATCGTATCCAACCAGGTTTTTCTTTTGCTCTGAGGACCACTCGCTATATAAAATTCTTCCGAGATTCTCCTTCCATTCGTATAATGTACGCTCCAGGTCTGTGTGTCATTCTGTTTTTGTATTTTACGTTTCGTTCTTTCCAAGAGATTTTCACATCACTTAAAATATGAGAAATACGATCATCCGCTATTCCGGAATTCTTCTTAACATTTCTCGTTGGCACACTTTCAGTTTTTCGGATATTCATACTACTCCGTCATAGGGTAAGTTCCATAAATGAGATCGGTAAACAGCGAGTTTTATTATTGCTCGATTTTGTAAAAAGCTCGTTTTGCAAGAGCTTGTTATATGACGGTCGCCGTGTATTTCGACAAGAGGGCGCACATCTGTTTAATGTAACAACACTAAATAGTCGGAGAGTATTTCCAGATTTGGGAATTCTTTACTTAACGGCCGACGTCCGAGTTTACATAATTTCCCCGCCTTTGAAAACTTCTCATTGCGTTCGTCAATATCCTCATATCTAATTCTAAACACGCAAATTGATCTTTTCCTTCCGCATATGGCGCGTTTTCCGATACAAAGCGAGATTTCCTGTCCTATATTTCATTTCGAAGGATATTTCTAATAATAATAATAATAATAATAATAATAATAACACGTTAAATTCTGCTACATTTCTCATTTAGTAATTAATCTAATATTTTTTTATTTTTTGTTCTTATTAAACATGTGTGTATTGCGTTTGAGGATCCCGCCAAGCGTAAGGCTTATTGGCAGAGTCCTAAAAATTACACATGTCTCCTATTTTATAAATATCATACAAAATTACTTAAAATTATTATAACGGAGAAACATCAATACAGTTATCGATAAAACTTTTATAACCTTAATTTTTTTGTGTCCGCTGGACCTGATTTTATTCTTATATTATATTATTACTTCTAATTACTCATACGCCCATCTTCCAAGTATTCCATACGCATATTTATAACTACACACGTACCCGCCTAGATTTTATTATCTTATGCGTTAATCTTGTTGTTCATGATCCAGCTTTTTACTTCTATTTTTGTTGCTTTCTCGCTAGGTGTCAGTTTCCTAAAAAATCTGGTAATATATTTAGTAATTTTTATAGCAGATCTCTTCGTACATTTTCATATCATGCTTATTTAAGTTGCTGAATTCTTGGTTTTTATTAATTTGAAATTTCCGAAGATTTTATTGCATTTCATTTTTTTCTTCTAGCCAATTTATTATAATCAACTAATAAAGATACGGTGTTTCGGGTTTGAAATATTATATTTTTTTAATATGTTTCCCTCACGAGCCCGGTTACCTGCATTACTTTGTATGATAACTCGGAGAAAGACGATCGTGAGCTAGACATTTGGTGGTGAGTTTTTAAAAGCTGTTCGGAAATTAACGATGTGAGACTGTGCTGTACTTATTTCCCTAAGTGTTTCTCTGAGTGAGCACAATTGTTACAGGTGCGAGCTGCGTTAGTAAAACAAGTAACGTTAGATAAAATCGTTGTATACGTACAAGGATGATTTATACACTGCGCAACTTTGTAATTATTCTTTTTTATTGTTTGATTGTACCTGTACTTGTATATTTTTACTGAATTGTTTTATTATATTGTGCCGTGCAGTAATTGGCCTAAGCTGTTGCCCTGGCGGATTGGATAAATAAATGATGGTTTTTAGACATTTTTTTTTGTTGTAAATACGTTATATGGTTAATATTGGTTTCGTTCGCTTTTCCCCGAGCCATCATAGCGTAGTTTAAGTGTGAATGACAAGGGGCATGATATATCGTTAATTTTGTTTTACCGGATGAAATATATGTTTTTAGTTTATATAGCAGTCTAACTGTTTTGCGTAATTTTACGTTTAGGTCGTTTATATGGTTCGGCCAACTTAGATAGTTATCAACTTTAATTCCTAAATACTTATAATTGTCTACAGTTTCAATAATATTACACCTACAAAGGTTACACTATTTTTTGCGTGAAGACAGGTTATTATATATATTTTTTAAATAACTTAAATTTTAATGCTATTCGCTATTGAGTAAAGGAAGGATGCAATTATTGGAAAAATTACCTGGTTTGGGAACGACAGTATCGACGAAATATTGTAAGGTGCGGGAGCATTGAGTTGTAGTAAATTAGAGTATAGTACGGATTGTTCATTGAATAATGCCGAGCACTCAAAAAACACGTGATTAGCGTCACAGATGTAATTATTCCCTGGTAGGTGAAGAGGACAGAGAGGAGATAAAGACGGAAAAATCCGGTGTCGTGAATCGGGAAGGAGTGAATGGTTAAATCGAAAAGACGACATATGGATACAATGGAGTTACGTTGAAGAACTTGCCAGCTATGGAACCATGGTTTACGGGGAATGGAAGGTTGAATAGAAAGATACAAGGAGTGCGGATTGGAAAACGATCGGGCATACATGTCGGACCAAAATTTTGGGTGTAACTTTTTTGAGAAAGAAAGAATATTGTTGGCTGGATAAAGATTGATGTAATTACCATTCGTGCTAGCTAAGTATGCTACCTTGTCGACTCTTTCATTTCCCTCAATTCCAATATGTCCTGGTATCCATAAAAATTCTATTTGACAAGGTGTACGTAAAGTTAGATTAGATACCATAGACCGAATGCGAGGAATTATGGAATCACTTCTTATATTTAAATTATAGTTGAAATTACTTAGTTTCATCCATAATAGTTTAATTATATCTGAGTTTATTTGTAATCTTTTGCCGTGTAACTGATGGTTAATGTTATCTAAATATGCTTGGAGTTGTATTTCTACTTTCATCGTCATCATTATATCCTCAACCATTCGGTTGGTGAACAACCTATTCTCACATTTTTAGATGTACAGACATAGCGCGATATATTTATCTGTCGTTATCGGTGCTATGTCATCCGCATACGTAAAAGGGATTTTCCCATGTTTCACAAGTTTTTTTGTATGTTCCTTATGTAGATTAAGAACATTATTGGGGCTAGGATATAGTGTACCTTACGGTACGCTGCACTTCATCGAGTTTTGCTGTATGTATTGACTATGGTAACTGTACCACTTCTGTTATTCAAGTGATCTGCGAACAAATTTAGTCCCTTTCCTACAATTCCTGCATTTCTCAGTTCATTTAATAGAATATTATAGTGTCTAACGGAGTCCGAATCTTTTGATAAATCAATGAACAACACTAAACAATGATTTCGTGTCAATAAGTTAGTGAAAAAAGAAATCCGTAAAGTCACCTAACAGCGTTGAAGTAGTTTTACCATCCTTTTGAAACCCGTACTGATGCTTTGGTATAATATTATTTATTGAATTTTTTTTTTTTTGTAATTGATTTGCAATGAGTTTTACCACGATTTTCTCTATTATTGATTGTGTAGCGATAGGTCTGTAATTACTGCAGTCCGTGAATTTACCATTTTTATATGTGGGTCTTATTTCAGCTATTTTATGTTCATCGGGTATCGTTGCTGTACGAATGGAGTTATTAACTATTTTAATAATATATGGAGCTATATCTTAAGTTTTATATCTTCTATCCTTATCCTATGCAAACCCTGCCTTTTATTGGCATTTAATTTACCTGTCATACTTATTATCTGTTCGTTGATATAGCTTTAAGAAGATTAAAGTAATGTTCTCAATATTTTCCTTGGATAACTTATTATTACATGTAAGTACACTGTATTATTAAAATAATTTATGAAATTACTCTTTATTAATAGTATGTTCGAATCTTTAAAATGTTTTAAAATTGTCGCGTCAATTGAATTGTTTTTATATTTACCCATTACCTCATTGATTTCTTTCCACATTTTCTTCGGGTCACCCCTAGCATTTTCTATTATCGTTCTGCAGTAGTTGTCCTTATTTGTTTTAATGGTCCCGATGATAATAACCTTATTCCTATTTTTTTTTTACATTGTTTTCTATATTCATCATTGTTTAAGTTTGACTTCCATTGCCTAAAGAGTTTATCTCTTTCATTTATTAGGTATCTTTTGTCATCCACGTTTTTATCGGAGTTGATTTCCTGTTGTCTTTTTTATTTACGTTAAGTGAAGCAGCCCATTTGAATAACACGCAACGTTGGAGAACTACGTGAGTTCCGTTTAGCCTGCGCAGTCAAGCTTTCAAGAGTCAATAAAGCGAAGGGCTTCAGCGTAAGCAGAGCCATTTAACTCGACTGAATTTACCGCACCCGGAATTCATTCCGGTCCCCTTTATCATTGTTTAACTGCCATTTCGGTGAATTTATTTTTTCACCTCTTCTTCCAATCGGGAACGCAACTCGAGGCAATGAATTCCGTGAGAAAAATTAAAAAGGCGACAAATTTATATATATAGATGATATTAAAAGCGGCTAATAGTAAAGGAAGAGCAAGGATACACATCACGAAGTAAATGGTAGGAAGACCGAAACACTTTTTTTTTTTTTTTTTTTTGAAAAATATGTATTTATAATTTTTTATATACAAAAATTTTCGTCAAGCTAAAACGCTTGTCGACGAATTATCCTATTTGACATTTTACCATCTTAAATTAACTTATACATATACATGATCGTGTAATATTTACTTAATCTATCTATTTTACTTATCAATAATTGCTAATCTATTTCTATTTTCTATATTCAGTTGTTTTTTTTTTTGTTTCTTTTTTCCTAGCTTTTTTGTTGCGCTTTGTTTTCTTATTTTATGTTTATTATTTTTTTTATATTTTCTTCTTCCTGAAGCCATTCCTTTATTTTCCTTTTTCTTTCCCCTATTTTTTCCTTCTCTATTATTTCTTTGGGTATTTTATTCAACATCTGAGTTATAATATATTTATCCGTTTGCTCCCCCATCTTTGTTCTTGCTAACGGCAATTGGTACGAAAGTTTTTCCCTCAACTCGTATTCTGTGTTTATTCTTTCCTCCAATTCAATTTTCTTTTCTGCTGATATGTACTCCCACATCTTCAGTAATAAGTACATTCCTCTTATGCTCATTACGTTTTCTTTTTTAATTATTGCACTATCGGTCTCTCCTTTATGATTTCCTATTAATTTCAAGCATTTAATTTGCAGTTTATTTATTTTCCCCAAGTATGCTTTTCTCGCCATTCCCCACGCCTGAATTCCATATCTTATCCTCGACTCTACTAGCGCATAATAAACTACTTTTAATGTTTCATTGGTTGCATATTTCTTTAATGTATATAAAGCTGGTAAAACTGCTCTTATTTTCTTTGCAGTGTATTCCATATGTATGTCCCATCTTAAGTGTTGATCCATCATTACTCCCAAGTATTTATACTGCATTACTATGTCTAACTTTTGACAGTTTTTCATTTCGCATTCGCGTCTTTCCCCCATTGAATGTACACATTCATTTGAGTGCATTATTATATTTGGACAATACAAATCAGAGCTGTCTCTTTTTTTCCGCAGTACCATTGCTTTAGTCTTTTTTACATTTATTCTTAGACTTTTATCGTGTGCCCATTTACTTATTGTTATTAGATCTTTTTGCATCTTTATTTCTGCCTCTTTCATATCTTTATGTGACGTAACTATTGCTATATCATCCGCGTACGCGACTACCTCACAGTAACTTAATTCCTTATATAGACCATTCGTATATATAATAAACAGTATTGGCGCTAGGTTGCTACCCTGCGGAACTCCTACATCCATCTCCTCTTTTTCACTTTTCACATTTAAGATATTTACGCATGTTTTCCTTTGTGTTAAATAACTTTGAAACCATTTTTTCAAATTATTCGTTATTCCTATCTCCTCTAATGTGTTTATGATTATTTTATGATCAACCGTTTCAAATGCTCTACTAAGATCTATGAACGTTATCAGCACCTTCTTTCCCTCTTCAAAGCTATCTCTTATTTTTTCAGTAAGCTCGCCGATTGCTTTCGATGTGGATTTTCCTTTTTGAAATCCGTATTGTGTTTTGTCAATTATCCTATTTTCTTGTAGGTACTTCGTTAGATTATTTGCTACGTACTTTTCTAATATTGTTGCAATTACATTGCTTACAGCAATTGGCCTATAGTTTTCATATTCACTGTGTTTCCCTTTTTTATATATTGGTCTTGTTTTCGATATTTTTAACCCATTTGGTATTTTCCCTTCTTTTAACGTCTGATTAATTAGCTTAGTAATTTCCTTCACTATATATATTTTTACTGTTTTTATATCTTTTATTCTTATTCCATCGATTCCGGTGGCCTTTGTTTCCTTTAATCCATCTATTATTTTCCCCACCTGTTCTACGTTTGCTTTAGGTAAGTACATGTTTACTTTTACTTCATCTTCTTCTCTTTTTCCTAATAGCACTTTATTACATTTGTGTTCTAGTTTTTTTATACCATTTTTGAATTCTTTACTGAATTTATCTGCAATTTCTCTTGCTTTTTGTTCCTTGCCAAAGTATTTACTTATGGTTTCATCTACTCCTAGACTCCTTTGTTTTCCTATAATCTTGTTTATATTTAACCAAGTTTTCCTGATATCCCCCTGTGCCACTTTAAAACTTTTTCCGACAAACATGTCTTTTTGCCGTCTTATTTCTGCATTCACTTGGTTTCTGAATTTATTGTATTTTCTTCTTAACTCAATATTTTGATTATTCTTTTTTACTTTTTTGTACAGTTTGTCTCTTTTTTTTATCATTTCAATTATTTTTTGCGTCATCCATTCTTTCTTCCTTTGTATTTTCCCTTCTCCTGACGTATTTTTTGTTTGCCTACATTCTGTATATACTTTTTCAAATTTTTCTCTTATGCTTTCGTATAAATTTTCAGCGTCCAATTTATCTGATTTCCCTTCCCACTTTATGCGTCTTAGTTCGTTTTTCACTTTATTTTCCATTAAAAAACTTCTGTTTAATTCCATTTGTTTTCCTCCGATTTTTCCCATCTCCATTTTTACTGTACACACTATCATGTTGTGATCTGCTATTTTAATATCTGTATTATAATATTCAAAGTCGATGTTTCTTTTCTTCTTTTTAGTGTATATATGGTCAATTTTGGTTTGTGTGAACCGGTTTTCTCTCCATTCTTCTCTTGTATATCCTTCTAAATTGCTTTCATATCCCATTCCTGCCATTGTGTTCATGTATTTTGTTGCTACTGAGTTATGTTTTCCAGTATTTATATTTATGTCTCCTATATATATAGTAGAACAGTTTTCCATGTATTTTTTGTCAATCTCCTTTATTTCTTTAATGTATTTGTTTGCTTTTCCTGATGGTGATCTGTATAACACCCATAGACATAGTTTTTCCTCATACCAAGTTATTTCAATTATTACACATTCCGCATTTTCCATATTTTTGTTTTTAATTTGAGTTTGTATTTTTTTGTCCCCTTTTAAGTATATCACAATCCCATGTTTTACACCTTCTGCATCTAAATTGTGACATTTCTCATAACCTTCTAAATTATATAAATTTATTTCGTCCTTTTTTATATTTACCTCCCCTAAAATTAATATATCATATTCTTGTCTTCCCTCTAATATCTCTACTTCCTCCCAGTTTTTCCTCATTGATCTAATGTTTATGTGTGCTATATTTAATTTTGTAATCATTTTTTATTTATTTATTTATTTTTTTTTATTTTTATTTATTTTTTTTTTTTTTTTTGTATTTTATTTATTTATTTATTTAACCACTTTTTCTTTGTTTCGTAGCTTATATTTATCTTTCTTCCTTCCTTTCCTTGGCTCTCTTTTTCCCCTTTATCTGTTTGTTTTTAGATTGTTAGTTTTTAACGCACCAAGACTGAAAACAAGAAATTAACAACATTTTTAAACGGATAGTTTAGATTACGATATAAACATAACTTAAAACGTACTTTAGAGGCCTGCAGCGGCGCGGTGGATGCACGTCTGCGCATCTTATCTATTTCACCTGCCTCCTCATCATTGTTTCTTTGCATATCTCTTATCACATCTGCTTCTCTCTCTTATTCTTGCTCCTTCGTTCGCTTACTGTCTTTTTTCCGCTTTCCACTTATCTTCTTTCCTTTTCTCTCCCCTAAACTGTTCACACCGCCTCCACCCTGCCACCGCACACCTCTACATCAAACCACCATACACCGCCAACCCGAAACACACACACCGTAACCAAAAACCACTCGCAAACCCAGAAACACACACAAACACCTACGCACACACACATATACAACAACACACCATCCGCAACTATTCCTAGAACCACACCTGTACACACTCTCTCTCGCACACACATACGCACACCTGCTATGTAAATTCTTAGTATCCCAATAACACACGCGCACCAAGCACCATATTACGCTACCCTTGTCTACACTCACATACACATGTTCTCTCAGTCCCGTCTTATTTATTCTAATCTTATTTCTACAATTCATAACTAATTTGTGCAATCGAATTATTAAAATTATTTTCGAATATTGTCTTATTTTTAATCTTAGAACTACGTATTCCGCGATTTCCCGATATTTCTTCCCCGCTACTCTAACATGTTCTTATATTAGTTTGCTTAAATCGTCCGGATCTTTTATTTGAACTGCTTTTCCTTGCGGGTTTTTCTTCATAAAGATCTTTCCTCTTTTCACCCATACGAAATTATAGTTAGCTTCTCTGGCCTTCTGCTTTGCTTGCCATAGAAGTCCCCTGTAAAACCTGGATAAGTTCTCGTTCAGAAACACTTTTAGGCTACTCTCGGCGTTTGAAATGTCTTTGTCCCATATTACTATCCCTTTCTTTTTTTCCATCATTTCGTCGGCTATTCTCCTGCTTGCCTTTACAATTATCGGTTTTGGCAATGTGGTGCTTTTCGACGGTAGTCTGTGCACCGCACTGATGTCTTCTTCCTTTATCGTTACATTGATTTTTGCGGCCGTCTTGATTACAATTTCTCTGAGATTTTCCTCCGGTTTTTCCGTCACTCCGTGTATTTCCACGTTTTCCCTTCGTCCGTACTGCTCCAGCTGATGAACTGTACACGTTAGTTCTTTGATCTTTTCGTCCTTTTTCCTTGTTTCCGCCGTCAGCAGGACCACGTGCTCTTTGAGCCCCTTTACCTCCTCTATCAACCTTTCATGGATTTTATACATGTCGTCATATTTTGCCGACAGGAATTCGATAAACTTTTTTATTTCCGACATGTCTCTTTTAATTTCTTCCAGACTCTCGGCTATGTCTGTTCCGCTTTCGCTGTCCGTTTCTGCCTCTTCTACGTTTTTATTCTTTTTTTTGTGAGGTATGTTTACGCCGCTACCGCTACTCTCACTGTACTGTCTCTTGAATTCGTTTAAATTTAACTTGAGTGGCGCTACCGTTTTTTTCGCTCTCGGCATTTTGTTCGCTAATTTTATATTCCGGTACTAATTATTATTTATATAAATATATTTCTTACTTGTATTTTCCGTTTGAAAACGTTATCTATCTATCACTGATATCAGCGCAAAAACAATTAATCACTTTAACGCGTAAACGCACGTTGATACTACACGATAACAAGTTACCTACTTAAGAGTTGAGAGTATGAAGCGTTTCTGAAAAAGAAGGGACCCTGGCAAAATGAGAATGAGGTCGATTAGCAAGGCGAAGATGTATGTGATCGTGACCAAGACGTATTATAGAAGAAGTGACGGTGCGACTGGGGTAGGAAAAAAGGTGCCAAGTTCGTGTGAAGAAGAATAGGATTGAATTTTTATAATACAAGATGTGAAGATTAGAATAGGGAGAAGAGTGAATCGCAGCCCGTATTTCAAAGTGGACATGGTGTAATAAATGATATTACGAGCTACAGAATTTATTAATAAATCGGCATTAACACCGAGAAGTCAACTGCATTGTTGCTTGGAATAGTATAGGGAGACTGCATATATCTTACATGGTTCGAGTTTCTCATGGAAGTCCCGTTTTAAAATTGTCCATTTCCATTCTATCGCCAAACATACCGGAAAGATTTTGCCTCGGTAATGCTAATGAGCAACTATTAAGCGTTTATAAAATATAATTTGTAATATTTAGAAAAAAACTTCATAAAAAAGTGGTTTGATGCACTGTACGCATATATATATATATATATATATATATATGTCCATTATATAAATAATTAATTTTTTTGTTATAATTAATAACGTAAACGCGACAAAATGAAAACATTTATATAGATTTTATCATGTTATTTTTACGAGTTTTACAAAATCTAAATGAAGTGTATGAGATTACGATCAATTTTTGCTCTAATATTAGTGTAAATAGAGGAAATCCGGACAAAAGTAATGCTAATAGATCGAGAAATATAAAGTATCGCCTCTAATGAAAGAGGGCGCTCACCGTTTACGAAACCATTGGAAGTATTACATTGGTTCGATTTCGATAAAGATGGCTCCGAAAGTGAGATAAGACGAAGAATTGAAATCACCAGAGGCCTCATGACAAAACTAAACAAAATCTGGAAAGGTAACGTATATAAATAGGTGCGGAGGAACCTTGAGGAAGACCGCAGAAAACCTTTCTAGAAGTGTCAAATAATGGAGGAGAATTGCCGATGATATTTTGCTTTTTTCCTCTTCCCACGATATTGACGCAGCTAATGATGCTCTCAAATCGTCCCTCAACTTTCTTGAAAGTGCTCTTGCCTCAATTAACCTTTCAATTTCTCCTTCTAAGTCCTCCTGCGTTGTATTTACCCTTCGCCCTTATAACCCTGCTTCTGTTAATTTATTCTTAAATAGCACAGCTCTTGCTCGTGTTAATTGCTTTCGTTATCTCGGTATCTTTCTCGATAGTCGTCTGACTTTTTCCGAACATATTAAATATCTTTCCTCCTCCTCTACTAAACGGTTGAACCTGCTGAAGGCCCTGTCTCCGACTAAATGGGGTGGTGACACTTTCATTCTTATTCTTCTATATAAATCCATCGTCCGCTTCAAGCTTGATTACTGTTCGTTCATTTATGCCTGCGCTTCCAAATCCCGTCTCTCTAAACTTGATGTGATCCAAAATTCTTGCCTTAGACTCTGTCTCGGTGCTCTTAAATCCTCTCGTATTCCAGCACTGCTTGCTGAATCGAATACATCTCCGATTTCAGTTCGAAGATCTTATTTGGGCTATCGCTTCCTTGCTAAACGTCTTTCTCTCTCATCTTCTTCTCTCATTTTTTCCTACCTTTCAATTTCTCGGAATTGGCGCTTTGTGCCTAGGAAAATTCCTATCCCGTCCCTTATTTCTCTCCGTCTTAGTTCATTTTGGCCGTATACAATTTCCTTTAATAGTCTGCCTTATTTCTCCTTTAACTTCAGTGATCTCTGTCATCCTCCCAGAGTATTTATTTCGCCTACACTTGCAAAATCTCTCCCTCCAGCTATAATTAAACAAGAATTCCACAGTATTGTCAATTCTCTCTTCCCTTCTCATGTTACCATTTTCACTGATGGTTCTAAGGAGCCTGATGGGGTTGGTGCTTCTTTTATTCTTCCAGACTATAACTTCTCGGAATCCTTCTGTCTTCCTTCTTTCTGTTCCATATTTACAGCCGAGCTAATGGCTATTTTATGTTCCATTATTTTTATCTCCTCCAATAGTCTTTCTTCACAGTTTCTGATCATATCCGACTCCATGAGTGCTCTTCAAGCCATCTCTTCTCCTCTTCCTAATCATTCCTGTGATTTTTCTATTCTCCGCATACGTTCTCTCATTCGGACTCTCTCTTCTTTCCGTGGGATCCATATTGACTTGCTGTGGGTTCCTGGTCATTCTGGCATCTCCGGTAATGAGATGGCTGATTCTTTGGCTCGGGTTGCTGCTTCTTCTACATTCTTCTTCAAAAAAATCCCATCCTCTAATCTCTTGCCTTTGTGTAAATATTTCCATCTCAGATTTTGGTCGAATATGTACCCTTCCGCCTTTTCTAATTGTCGCTCTTTTTATCTGTCTGTTCAGCCTAATCTTCCTTCAAATCCTTGGTTCCTTCTGTTTCCTTCACTTCCTCGCTCTGTTGTTGTCTCCATTGTGCGCTTGCGCTTAAACCATTCCTTGCTACCTTCCTCACGCTTTCGCCTCTCATCGACCTCTTCCCCATGTTGTCCTCTCCATTCAAATGACGCGGTTGCTTGTGACGCCGATCATACGTGTTCTTTGAGTGCTCTGCTCTTTCGGTGGAGCGCTCGGCTCTGTATTCCCACTTGCTTGGCCTGGGGCTTCCTGCTCCTTTTTGTGCTCCTAATATCTTGTCTTTTCCTTCTACACTTATTATACCCTCCATTATTTCCTTCTTATTAGCAATAGCTGATCGCCTCACTATATAACTTTCGTTTTCCCTTAATTGTTTCTGGGTGAAGGTCCTCGGTTGACAAGCCCAATTAAAAAAAAAAAAAAAATAGGTGCGGAGTTTTGTAAAAAAATTAAAAGCATGAAGTTATTTAGAACAGCGTGACAGTGGAAAAAATGAATAAAACACGACAATAATTACATTTTTTAATGAAGAAAGTAAACAATAGCTAACGTAATTAGATTAGTAGCCTCCAATGACGTAATAAAACAACATATTTGCGTGATCCCTACTACCGGGTTGTCTAGTTTAT
Source organism: Icerya purchasi (assembly GCA_039619475.1). Classification (NCBI taxonomy): domain Eukaryota; kingdom Metazoa; phylum Arthropoda; class Insecta; order Hemiptera; family Monophlebidae; genus Icerya; species Icerya purchasi. The sequence goes on along the minus strand of CM077115.1, from coordinate 288,207,654 downwards.
ATTTTTATCGTACGATGCAAAAGTAATCCAAGCAAGTTTTGAAATAAATTTTGAAAAGACAGAGTTTATTTTCGTAGATTAATATCTAAGGAAAAATGAAAAAAAAAAAAAAAGAACCTTATCGTACGAATGATTTTACGAGACTTGGAAAAGTTTTCCCGTATTCTTTTTTGTATTAAGAATCAGTATTTAATTGCCATATTATAGGGTTCCATTAAACTACAACACTCATTCGCTAGCACCTAAAAAAAACTGATATTTGCAATATTACGATAAAGTTCGTTTTTTTCTTTTTCCGTAAAAGAAAATATGAATCTACGAAAATAAACTCTTTATCGGCGTTTATTTCTAAAAATCCGGAGTAGCTGCTTTAAAATACGAAATTTTAATATGTTACTCGGTTGAGAAAAATCTGCATGAGAGTTCTGATACGAATTCTTGTTTTACTAATATGATAATTTATAAATATTATATTTTAAAACCCTTAAATTACGTTACAAATGTTATATATTTTTATATATTGCACGGACACAGAGTACCCTTCAATTCATTAAAACATATAACTTTATTTATATTAAATTATTAATTAAATTAAAATACAAGTTTAAAAAACATAATTAATTCACAAAATATATTTATAAAATTCGTCCTACCGGTTTCGTCTACTTTGTTTTACTGATGGAATTTAAAACCAGTTATATTTCTAAATGTCTGGCTACCAAACTTAGTTTTTTTTTTTTTTTTATTTTATTATTCAATTAATGAGCCACATAGCTACACAGAGGGCTTCACGGCTCAATTAGGAAGGGAATGAGATTAAAGGAGATGGAAAAGTTTGACTTGTTCAATGAAATTTATTGTTTTATCTATGAAGTTGAAGGAATCATTAAGAGCTAGAACACGGCTTGAAGGAACATGGAGAGAGAGAGTCGGAGGGAAGCTGTCTTTAAGCATGTGAAAATATGATCAACCGTTAAGCCCTCTTTGCCACAATGAGGACAGTCGGGAGGGAAAAGATTTGATAAGAGGTGGGAGTGAGTAAGTCGGGCTACCAAATTTAATTTTATTCCTTTTTATTATTTCCTATGGTACGATAAATTGTGCAGTCTGTCAATACTGTTGAACGTTCATAAATTCAGTAATACAGTTTAAATGATATACGTATTTAGAGTAGTTACATCTTGCGTTAATTTTAAATGTAAGTGTCATAAACTTTCCTCCGATGTATTTCACATATTACGCATTTCTTAATACTACGCGGCAATGTTATAAATGAATATTATTATTATATGCATTTATGATGGCATTCTATTGTTCAAACATGGCCGACGAATCGTGACGTTCAGTATGAAACGTGACTATTAGCGAAGTGTGTGAATCCTAGAATTTTTAGGTGACATCATTTTTTTTTAGTTCTTCGGAAAGTAATTCGGTTATTCGTCAAACTGACAATGTGGTGAAAATTTTAATTAAAATACTTTTGCGCCGGAATAGATAACTCTCTATTGTAGTGAACCGCAAATACCGGTGTAGTTATTTAAGAGCTATTTATTATAATTAAAAATCGATAAGAAAAAATTAACGTAAAAGAAAAATCTGAATTTTTCGAGTAAGTATTCTTTTACTATTATGTTTTATTCGAAATAAATGTAGCTTTCGGAATCAATATTGTAACGTAAAATCTGACTAGGCTGTGTTATCTTTTCGATTATAATTCTAAATAGCGTATTCATGCCGGGGAATATAACGTAACTTTAAGGTAAAGAACAATGAAACAGAGAATAATATACAGGTGTTATCGTAGAATAAATAATTAAGAAATTCCGTACTATAATAAGAAGGAAATTTTGCACTGTACATTTTCGGATGGCGGTAAATTAAAGTTAACGTAAATTAATTCTTATTATTATTATTAAATGTTTATCTGCGATTAAATAGCTACATTAGCGCGCGGGGTTGAACAATAGCGATATCGCATGCATCGATCGCCGGGGTAAATGTGTCGAGTCGTCATTGTCAATTTCTGTCGGACGATCGATCGCTGCCAATTGCCGCGAGCGTATGTTTATCGTTGAGGCCCAGTTCAAATTTTGCGCATTTCCAAGGAAGGAGTTTTTTTATCTGTCCCGTTTGACGGCTCTGGCGCCTGAATTAATAAACCTCGGCAAATAATCGACGACTTACGACATTCTTTTCGAGAGAAAAAAGGATTACAGTACCATCAACCAAAAAAATAAAAAAAAAAAGGGATTTTTTAAAATTTATTATTGTTTTTTTTTTTTACGATTGTACCTATTTAGCGAGCGGTAGGTTCAATAATAGTAGTAGACAAACGATTTATCGCAAAATAAATGTACAAATTTAACGGGGGACTTCTAGATAAAATAAAAAATACTGTAAACTAAAAGAGTCACTAAGTAAATAAAGACGACGGTGTAATAATATACACTTAAAAGTGGAAATGGAAAATAAAATCTATTAAACAAAAAAAAAACAAAAAAAAAAACGCTCAAAATTGAGAGGAGGAATCTTATAAACGAAATGAAATAGTAAATAAAGGCGAAACGCGTTTGAAATTAGAAATATATATTACAAGGTGAAAAAGGCTCGCGCAAAAATTTAAGCATTGATTGGCAAAAAAGTAACCCGCTGAACCGAAAAAAATAAAAATAAATAAAACTCGGTCGAAAACGAAATTTCACTAAGAGCTTCTTATAAGTGCGAAAATCTAAAATAAATCAAAAAAAAAAAAGAGCAGCTAAAAAATTTCGTTACGCTATTATTGCTTTACCACAGTGATCGGGTCTCTTCCGTACTGGCTGCTGCGAGATATTATGATTTTGGAAGAATAAAAAAAAATAATAATATTACGAATTCGGAAGAAATTTCGTCAAAATTGCGAACTATGGCGAATTTTAATATTAAATTTATCCCGAATTTAAAAATAAATACGAGCAAATAAAAATTAAAACAAGAAAAAACAATCAAAAATAGCCTAATCGCGGTTATATTAATTTTGAAGAGTGTTTTGTGATAGAAAAAAAAATTCGTCCAAGCTTCAGTTCACCGAATAGCGAGAAACATCGCCTCCCGACGAAATTAACTTGCCAACATGTTGTTATATGTTCTTCATCCATCCGAGCAATATGTATATATGTATATAGAAGGAGAACCTTTGCCCGCATATTTTCCAACCAGTTTATTTGTTCTGTCTACGCTGCCTACACATTCAACCTTTTTTTGCAAAATGCCAATAACAGTCGTTGTTTGTATACTTTTACTGTAAGTTGAGCGTGTCTACATATGCGGGCCGCCGATGAAGTTTAAAATTCTTTTTTTTTTTTTTTTTGTAAATTCAATCGATAATTTTAAATGTTACAGACACATAGGAAAACAAAGAAAACTTGTCGTAATGATAGCAGTTAGACTGACAATGATAATAAGCGAGAGTAAAAGTAAAGTGAGTTCCATACCCTTGATAAGGTATTATGGATTGTGAAGTTAAGGTTCACAATGTACTAAGCCGAACGGCACTAATGAGAGTAGGGGGGCCAGTTCCTTTCTACTTGGGATCCGCCTTTACTTTCCCAGATTTCTCTGGTACCCAATTATTTCAGGCTAGGTAAACTTGGGAGGGCGACTTGGATCCGGGACGAGACAAGTCTCGATAACCTATGATACCTCCGACTTGGTAGAGTACTGGTATTAATGTGTAAATGGATATACAATCATGACCGCAGCTAGGATTTCACTTAGAGAAGAAGGACCTGAGCGGGGTTCAGTGTAGCTATCACTTATAAAATAGAAACAGATCATTAAGATAATCGGAACTTTTTAAAATGGTAATGGGTTATACAGCTTTTAATGTTTTATGATTTCCGAAGATTTTTGCCGCGTAATAGAACATGTATTTTTTTTATTTTATTTATTTTTTTTTTTAATAAGCTCGGTGTCAACACTGACCCAACTACATGGACTTAAATCACCTGCTCAGATTCTGAGGCGATCGGAGATAGAGAGTATAAAGGAAAGAAGGAGAACGGCTAGAGATGGGAAGGAAAGGATAAAGGAAGCATTGAGAAGATCCAACGCCAAGAGTTCGACGTATAGGTGCGAGCACTCGGGAAAAAGAGCAGGGCATTCAGAAAGGATATGGTCGGGGCCGCATATAAAGGAAGGATCAGTAGAATAGAGAGGGAAAAAGGGAGAAGGTGAAGGAGAAAAAGAAAAACGAGAAAAGGGAAGGAGGGAATGACCAAGTCTCAGTCTGATTAAGGAAACAATAGTCGAGCGCCGAGAAAACGGAAGAAATTCGTACTAAGGCTGTGAATTGCGAGTAGGCTGTAGGAGGAGGTAGAAGGAGGAGCGATTGGCAAAAAAGGGTAGGGTAGATGTCAACCCATAGTCTGGTATGGAGTCTTGCAGAGAGGAAAAGGATGTCTTAAGGCCGGAAAGTGCTGAAGGAAGAGACTCCGAGCGAGCTAGGAAGGCAGCTGCTTCGTTGCCTTCAATGCCAGAGTGGCCAGGAACCCAACAAAAGTCAATAAGGATAGAACGTGCTAAGCGCAAGTTGGAGATAGAGGCACAAACAGAAAGAATGATATCATTAGTCGAGTGGAGTATTTAAATAATAAATGTTCGTATCCATTTTCTACTTTGTCGCTTTATTAAATATATATGTATAAAAAAACACCTATTACGGAAAATTATAAAAATATAAAATATAGCCGACACGTTTCGGAGTTACATAAGTCATGGCAATAATAAAAATAATTTATTATTGCCATGATTTATGTATACTGCTTAAATTCTTTTAGCAACACAAAATTCAAATCGGAAAGTATTTATTGTGGAATTTATTAAACGGATAAATGTCAAAACTATCTGGGAACTTACATTTAATTTTATCTAGTATATCTTTTGTCCGATACCGAAATTTTGACGGAAATAAACAAAAAAAAAAAAAAAAAACTAAAATTTAAACTGATCCAAAAATTTTAATTTAAAAACTAAATCCCCCAAAAAAATGTTCTAAAAATTCTGATTGAAAAAATCGCTGCAGGCTGAAACACGCTCCATTCTTTCACTTCTTTTTCTTATTTCACGAAAGTCGAACATATTATCGACTGTTAACATTATAGAAGTCGAACATACTGTTAAAGCGCAGAAATTTTTTTTTTTTTTTTTTTTTTTTTGACTTGTCAACAAAGAATATTAACCCAGCGCGGTGCCGTAAGAAAAGAAAGAAACTAGTTCCCGAAAATTGAGAAAAGGAAGAAAATAATAACAGAAACTACAGAAAGAGTGGAGCGCAAGAATGAAAGATAGGTTGCAGGACGAGACAGGCTTAGAGCTCAAAGTAGAAAAACGAACGCTAGGTGAAGAGAACGGAACTTTCAAAGAATATGTGATTGACGCCGAAAATTAAACTGCTATCGTCAGCATGGAATTGGTGATAAATTTTTAGAAAAAGACGACAAAGAAAAAAAAAAAAAGAAGGGAATTATGGTTATAGCGAAGATGGCAAATGGAATGAAAGAACGACTGCTATGAAGATACTCATGATAAGGTGTGGTCGAGAGAAAAGGCTGAATAGAGAGATGAAAAGATTGAAGATAAAAAGGGATGGGATTCGTTTACCGCCAAAATTTAGAATGTCAATTATTAGAAAGAAAATTAATATTAGAGGTAAGAAATTAATTGACATGCATAGCAGGTCTCGGGTCAACAAATGAGCTTGCACATTAACGCTAATCACTGTACGAATCCGCCGGAAGTTAATATAGATAAAACGACGAGTAGAAAGGCCAGCATTTTACGACTATCGAACTATACGATAATTAAAAAGAAAAAACATCTCAATCGAAAACGGACCTCAGCGCTTGAACAACTTAAAGCTATTTTCAACTGTGCCTGTTTTCATCGTGTACAATTACGAAATATGTAAATAAACTTTTCAGAATTTTTCAGTTTCGTAAAAAGTCAAAAAAAAAAAAAAAGGATGAAAAAAACGTATCAATTAAATGTGCAACGTATAATTCATACAGATGCGCTAAAAATTTAATTTAATTTAGTGTCTATGACGATGCATGCTGAAGTCTAACCATTAGTAGAAAATCAATTATAATTACATCGCTCGAATATATAAAAAGTCCTGTGCAACACCTATTCAACTGGTACAGCGAGCATTGCTTAAAATATCGATCGTAATGATGAAAAGGGTAATGTTACACTATATACGAATGCTGCGAATTGGGATCTATTCATTTTCCGCCATCGGTAATTTCTTCTTATTCATTTTTTACTGCGCCATAATTTTTAAGACCTTGCTTTGAAAATTACCGCGCGTTCTCATTACCAGGCGCAAAACACCTAACGCGAGGGGTTCAATTCCTAATTGGCCGCAAAATACGCGCCGGTCTTCGTCAGATCAAATTTCTAAGGGCTTCATTGTGAGAGACACTGTTTACCGAAAGGCACACGTTTCACCGCGCCGTTATAACAAGCAGGTGTTTGTTAAATTAAAAAAAAAAAAAAAAAAAAAGTTATTTTAATTAATTTACACGAATATTTTGCAAGAAAACTATAAATTAAAACAACTTCTAATCAGTTTGATTTTCGAGGTTCCTTTTTGCTTTTATTGAACAAGTTTTTAGAGTGAATTATAATTCGGAAATAACCATTTCAAAATAGAAGGAGGGTAGAGCTGCGTATACTAATTACGTTTCGTTGTTGCTCTGCAATGAACAAGTATGTTCGGAATTCCTGGAAATCAAGACTTCGGAAGAAGTTTACCGTGAAACGTGTTTAAATAACTGTAACGGCTTCTAAGCATGCTTTTTAGGATGCCGTCCAGGATAATGCAATAAAGGCCGGTCGGCCGTTTTAGTAAATGGGCCTATTTATAACGAGCGAAAAAATTGAATAGCTCCAACAATTTCACCAGCGGGCCAAAGTTAAATTCATTTTTTATACATCTCCGCTGCGCAACTTTAATTTCTTCAGCGTCGTTTCGTTCTTCTGTGCGAACTACTTTTAGGATGCCAATTAAAAGACTTATAAAAATGAACGGTCCGAACTTGGAAATAATGCCAACGCGACCGTGTCCTACACATTGCCATTATTATTCGCTACGATAATGCTTCTTCATTCGTCTCATTGTTCTCTTCGTGCAATTAACCGATTCCATCGAATGCACTGTTCAATCATTAGAACCTGTTTAAAATGCCAACTCATTCCAAAAATTGTATCCGTGATTTTTTTTCTCACTCGCTCGCCTGCTCCAGTTCTTTTTGCCTTCTACTTCCGTACGTCTGTTTATTTCTATTAATTTATCTCCCGACGCAAGAAAAAAAAAAAAAAAAAAAAACATTAAAGTTATTTAAATTAATTTTGGGCCAGACCAGCGCCTTTAGGAAAATCAAAAATATTTTCACCGAAAAATGCCGATAATTTATTTAACATTAGACTTTGTTTTTTTTTTTTTTTTTTTTTGTTCGACGCGGTTTTTGTAGCCATCCGATTTTTGATTAGACATTTATTTATTATGCTTCCGTTTTTGCATCCTTAATGTACATATATATAGTTGAAAAATGTTTCGGCTAATTGCTGGCTTTAGGATACCATTTCGTTCACGAATATTAGTAGGATTTTACATATTAAAGGAAATGGTGAAAATACCATAATTATGAAAATGTGTTCCCGAAACATGTCGGTCCTTTAAAATTTATATATTTCCGAATAAAAAGTTGTTTTTTCCATTTCCTTTAATATTGAATTTTTGGAAGATCGATATAAAATGTTATGACAAAATTTTACATATTTCGACCACCACTTTTTTAATCGGTATTACTTTCTGTTCCTTATTCTTCTTCTCGCACTACTTCCATCAGTGACTCACACGCAAATTTTACCTGCTTATTTTCAACTTAACCTGCAGTTTTAAATGAACTGGATATAAAATACACGACCTAACCGGGACTACACTATAGTAGTCCTGGTTAAGCAAAAGCATGCTTTTTTTTTGCTTACGCATAGATGATTTTTGTAATATGTATTACCGTTTTTTTATACATTTATCTTTGCAAAAAAAAAAAAAAAAAAGTACTTCCACTTTTCGCATGTGATTTTCCCCATTCATTTCAGGAAAATAACCTGCAGATAATTTAGTTCACTCTTGATTTATCACTCGGTTTAGCATAATTTTCTTAACATGTTAATTAACCAGTTCATTTCCTTCTAAATCAATGTGTCCGGGTATTAACTTGCAAATAACTTACTGGAATTACTTGTTGAAAAAATAACATGTAAAAGAACATTATTTACGCCATTCACGGAGTGTACAATCGTCTGAAAACAATCTTAGTTCTATATCTCTTATTCACAAAATCACCCTAATCGACTATTAAAATAACTATAATCGCAGTGAATTTAGTCAGCTGCAAAATCAAAAGACGTATTTCGTGATATTTTCTAATAACATTTGACACAGATGCTACTCGCAATTCCCAATATATATTTCGAAAGAATTAACAGAATAGAGAAAAATGCTTACTGATGTCACGAGCTGTAATCTATGTAAGAGTAAGGAAAACTAAAATGTAATTCGTATGGTGGCGCAAGAAACTAAGTAAAATGTTTTCTTTTCGTTAGGCCCGCAACCCTCCTTTCATTCACGACGAATGTTTCTGAAAATCCGATAGCAATATTCAAATTTAACCAAAAAATTTTCGTTCATACAACTGACCCTAGCTCTCTGCCAAACCACTTTAAATGTATTGAATCCATTTTCAAATTTGAGTATAAGTATAAAAGTTAATGTTCCAATCAAACTAACCACTGACCATCCCTCTCTCTTGCTGTACCTGTCCGATAGTCTGTTTCCAAAATTAAACTAGGTACATTAATTTGGTATCAAAAACTGATATCCATTTTTACTGAATATCGATAAATTTTCAGTGCACACCATAGCTGCAGGATGACGCGCGCTTTCGCGTATCATCCATTCCACATACGTAAATGCTCCTGGAGCCACGGCATTCGCCAATGAATACTCCTGTTCACAAGGGTATTCTGAAGAAAGAAAAAAATAAATTGATAACCTGTTGCAGTCTTTGTTTTAAATGAGGTGTCTGTGTATGTGCAAATTGTGTAGGTCTGCAAGTTATTTGTGTAGAATTTAATGGAACAAATGGTTTTTTTTTGGGGGGTTTTTTTTTTTTTTTGGTTTTTTTTTGCAGTAAACATGTACATATACACAAGCATGCATTCATACCAATTTCACATACACCTGCGCAAAATTTAAGATTGAAAAGATCCGTCTACTTAACGGTCGTAACGCCGATATGATAGTCTTGAGCTATATGGAAACATCAGTAAAAGCAATCTTACGCAGATCCAAAGACAGCAGTAAATTATTCTGCGTACTATCACGTCAGCACCAAAATATATCTCACAATGTCATATGTCTTTATTTGGAATAGCTTTAACCAGGCTCTCTCAAGAGCATTGCTTTGTTGTTACATTTGTCGGCTCCTAGGGCTATGCCTAATCGCATTCGTCGCTATGGTTTAAATCGTAAATACTTCCCATTACGTCCTAACTGCAGAATTTTTATCTTAGACCGAAATCTCTCATTGGAAAGATTAATTTCCTAGTTTGCCACTGTAATATTGAAGTCGTTGACACTATTTGTGTTTTTCTAAAGCAGGTATAGCGGCACGGCTGGGGGGGGGGGCGGAGAAACAAAAGAGAAAACAAAAGAAAATTTTCCATATTATTGTATAAATTTTAGTTGGCGACGTCAGTATATAGCATTTATTCTCTATTCCATAGAAAATACTATGCTTTTGAATGAGAACATTTTTTTTTTTTTTTTTTTTTTTTTTTAATTGTTTTTGTATTACAAACTGGCCATCTAGGCCATTTAGCAATATTCTCAACAGGGAAATGTTTAGCATGAAGGGAGAAGTACCCAATAGTACCTGCCCGATCAATGAGAAAAATAAAAACAGTAAAACTCCATACAATATGATGAAAAAAAGATTAACAAAGCGGACCTCTTTTAAAATTTCTTTTTTTTGTGCGATATTTCAAATAAACTTAAATAGGAATTGCACATTTAATTCTTAGAATTACAAGAAAAAACGGTTACAACAAAACCAGGTGTAGTGAAAGATCGGAAAAATCAAAATTTGCTAGAAACGCAAAATTCCATTCAACCGTGTAAATGTGTCTATGTTTGTGCCTCAAAAACGGTTGCTTGTAATAACACTGGTTATAAAGAATTATATGTCTGCTATTTAAAAATTATCGCTTAAAACATAGAGTTACAGTATATAAATTTGAAATATTTTTCAAATATCTTCCCCGTTCAGGTGTTTTTTGTTCTACGAAAGAAAAAACCCAGTGTTTGCGCTTTCGGATTTTGGTAAAACAAAATGAACTAACAGCATCGCGTAAATGAATAATCATTTGATTATTATTCAAGCCGCTACTCTAGTTAATTAGTTAATTGTGCTTCGTTTAGAAGGAAGATCTGGTTCGAATCCCCCGCAGCTGTACATTGAAATTTCCGAAAAATTTCATTTACGCTGAGTTAATGTCCATAACTGACGCATCCAGAGACAAAAAAAAAAAAAAATCTTGAAGTTTAGCGACAGATTGCGATGTTTGAATAATACTGAATTCTAGAAATTAAAAAATTGTGATTTGTACTTTGCTTAATGTTGGCTATAACGACCGCCGTTACAATCGTTTTTTATAAAACTGGTAATCACCTTGAACGTTCGAGTTGCAGAAGAATCGTAATTATAATACATAATTGTTACTGGAATCGTTGTAACGATACACTGCGGAAAATGCACGAAAAATTATAACAGTTTCGGCTTTCGTTAATCAACGTCTGCGACTTTTTGAAGGAAACTTTAATTAACGATATTAATGAAGAAAATTGACAATGAGTTATCGATGTATCATTACCACTTCCAGACTTGGCTAAGCCATTTGATATGGTACGCCAAAGCAGGATAATACGTAAACTTACATCGGCATTACGAATAACCGCAATAGACGGTTTAAACGTTATTTTCGAAAAACAGGTGTAAGCTATAAAGTAACATCTTAGTGCGGAAGACTATGTTTTAAGAGAAAAGAGAGCGAGATAATTTTGATGCCCCTTTTTATATTTCGCATCTACGAATAATCTTTACAAACGTCATAATGCACATTTATTACAACATTAGTCGTAGATGTCGCGAAATAGGAACTGCTGAATCATCAAAGCGTTCAAACCCCAATCCTTTCACCTGTCATTGATTAATGTTAGTAAACCTGAAGCACATATATATAAAAGATCCGCTCGTTGCAGAAATTTAATACGAGGATTATGTTGAAATGTCGCATCAATGCTCATTTCGCTTCTGAGTGTAACTTTTTGCTCCGGCTATTGCGTAATATAACAAACATCGAAAAAGAACCAACAATTTAGTAAGGTGGAAAACAAAGATCGCAAAAAAATTACCAAATCGATAGTACAGACTCAAATCAATAATGCCCTTTTAAAAAAATACTTCGTCGTCTTTTTCTTTTTCTTTGACACGTAGGTCTTTTTTAAGAAAGTTTCCCACTAACTATTTTGTAAAATTGTACCACAAACTTGTAACAATTCGAACTGATATTTAATGTGTCCAATGCGGTAACACAATCTGATCAGGGATTAATATTAAATTTATTCCAACCAATCAGTCGATAAATACACGCTTTCCTTCTTTCTTTACCCTACATTTCAAAGCACCGTGTTGATCATGAGCGTTGCAGACCGCTCAAGCAAGCAGTATTCATCTCTCAATACTTGAATATGAAAATGACAAATGGTTAAGAGAAATACTGATAAGAGAATTATTCGCAAAACATTTGCTTCAGATATTTCCGCCACACAATATTCAATTCAATGTATCAGCAGAGATATGATGATAGCATCAAACCTATAACTCCTTATGAAGTGGCTAAGGAAATAGAAACTAATATAAATCTAAAAATTTCAAGATTATTAAATGTCGAGAAAAAATAATTGCGATATTAACATATCTATATTTAATGCATGTTTTCAATTAAAGCATGCACCTAAGTGTTTCAAATTATTACGCTCAAAAAACTAGATAAACCAAGCTATTTGATAAAGTAACCCAAACCGTTAATCAAAATTCCAAACCATAATATTAGTTTTAAAAATGAGCATTCCACTATCGAAAAGTTCATCGAATATATAGTCGAAAAACTGCAGCTTTTCTTAATGTATCATAAGCATTTGACAGAGTCTGAAACTGAAGAGATTTCTTCCGGGTAGTTACTGTCAATGCTTGAATCGTACTCATCGAATCAGAAATTCCGAATAGCTCGTGAAGAGGCTAAGTCAACTATAAAATACATGCCGGTGTCGTCCCGCAAGGTAATACCCATAGACCTATCTACACCCCTAATGTATACATACGATTTTCCAATAACCACGGACACAGTCATTGCCACATTTGTCGATGAGACAACTATCTGACAGTAAATTATACACAAATTGAAGAATCTTTAAAAGGCTCTAAACAAGGTCACCTGATAGACGTATGTTAAGTCTGTGCCCTATGCATCAATATACACCAGAGGACTGCTGTGTTTCATTGTTTATTCACATTTTAACTTTGCTCCCATATTCACCGTGATTATGGTAATCTTCAGAACATGTCGATGACTGTTATCGTTTTTAAATATTTTTATCCGTTTTTAATGATTTTTCATGTAAAATTTTATAGTAATGTTGGAAACACGAATGAATAGAGAATCATTTTATAAAATTGAGTTGATCGACAGCCTGAATCTGCAGCAGCACTTATGAGTCAAACCGCCTATGAGAACATCAGAACCAGAAAAAAAATTGTCATATCTTCATCAATTAAATTCGCGATCGTAATAATTCAGTAATGTTTCACGGTTAATGTTGTGTCGAAAAACCAACCTTCACGTTTATCATTAACATTGTGATCCTAGAGCCCCCTGGAAACCACCGAAACTCAACATGCACTAGGTCACCAGCAACAACTATATGATACGTACAATTTTATTTATACGTTTACTAATCACTTTAATTTGTAATTTGTATTTTTTCGAATGAGATTGTGTTGTAAAAAAAAACAACTAATAAATGATTTAATATAATCGAATAATAATAGGAAATACTTGTAATAATATCGATCAAAAATAATATTTATATAATTTTATTTTCTGCCCCGTAACATCCATGAGAGCTAAATAAATCTACTAATGTTACATTTTGTACTCCCAGTGGCGATAATCATTAACACACCAAGAGAGTCTAGCGTGTTATTGAAAAAAAGTAAATAAAAATAAAAAATCTAGTTGTTTAAAATAACAGACAAAACAAATAAAATTAAAAATACCGCTACTACCACTAACTGCTTCTATGATGCAAAAAGAAAAGTAAATAACGTAATTTCTTTTCATATAGCTAGGCGGTTTCGTAAAATAATTACAACGTTATATTTAAAATGCCAAACAGAACACAGGTAGCAAGTGCGACTGAAAACAAAATGAAATACCGCAAAGATGACAGTAATTATAAATAAAGAGTAGTGTACACAGCGTTCTACATAGTCGACAAAACGCTTCAGCGGTCTCTAGTGACGACGCTATAATGTTAAATGTACACACGTGACCTTCATACTGTGTATAGTTACCATGTGTACATAGTTACATGATTTCAAATATCTATTTGCCGTTTTAAATAGAGTCTCTAAAAATGTTCATTTTCTGACATGTGTTCTAGAAGTAGTTTAATTTAAAAAAAAAAAAAAGAATCTTCTTTTGGTCAGGCAGTAATGTAATTACGATTTAACGCAGTAGGTATAGCTCTTAATAATTCCCAAAAAAAAAAAAAAAAAAAAAGGTGATCATGTTCTTTTACGTATTTTTTCATCAATAATGTATCTTTTAATTTTTAATATTTTTAACAACTTTTACATCTAGTACTATTAGAAAAATAACTGTTCTGTCAGTGTACATTTTTTTTTTCTTTTTTTGTTAATTCCCCCGACAGCTGGATATTTCTTTGAATATTATTCAGCGATAATTTATTCTTTTGATAAATATCTACTCCTCCAAATAATGGAAAATAATCGAGTTCGGTAGCTATTTCAACTATTATCTGTTTATATTCTGAAATTATCATTTATTATCACGCTGTTAGTTTAAATATTTTTTGACTACTTATTTTTCGTGATTTGAAGAATGATCATTATTATTATTATTATTATTATTATTATTATTATTATTATTATTATCATTATTATTTGATTCGCTTGGAGTCTGAAAGGAGATTATATTAAGTAAGTTAGGGGAATGCAGGAACCTCAGGATCACACAAATTTTCTAGGAAAAATCGAATTGCTTCGTTTTGACTAATATAAATAAGAAACAGGTGTGTTTTTTGCAAACGGAATAAAAAAAAAAAAAAGTATTTGAGCGAAACATTCTAAGTCACGTGAATATTATTTTTCCTAAATCTATATGGAACGAAAGTTCGAGATATCGTGTATAAGGCTTAAAGTATAAAAGGAGCTTTATACGACACTCTAGTATTTAATTATGAGGGATTTAAAATATTTTTAACAAAAATTCCAGATCCTAATCTTCCGTTCTTATGGAAAAATAATTCACTGTGCGATTTTTTTCGGATGTTTCCACTTCCTCTTTTACGAATAATCGTTCTTCCTATCTTTTCGTTTGAATTTAATTTTCTTTCTAAAGGGCTTGCTTCTTAGAGTTTCCTTCTTTGTCTGTATCATTAGCCTACACTTTAATTATATTCCTTTTTCACCTTCTCTCTATCGCCTTTCACCCAAATAATGTTTCCTCTTTCCATTGTCCTCTTGTAACTAATTGCGATACCAATTAGATTTTCTTCGAATGCTGTTCGCTTTTTGCTGAACGTTCGGTTCTAAATGCATATTTTTTAAAGTTTGGACTTCTTGCTTTTTAAAATACATATATATTTCTTACATATTGCATCGTTTTGTTTCCTGCCTGTAATTTCTGCTCCTAGTTCCTTTTCATATTAGCAATATCCGATATTGAATTAAGATCTAATTCTCTTTCGTATAATGTTTGCACGATCTTTTATATTATTTCGCTATCATTTCGGCCGTTTCTTCGTCCGTTACTGAAGAACAAATCATGAAAGTTAGACGTATTTATAAGACAAAGAATCGAGTTAAAATCTCCACTCAATCGGTAGAAAGAAAATTTGATGGAACTCAACTTCTTAGCACTATTCCCATTTTTTGATTAATTTTTAAATTCAATGTTCCGACTGTTCTCATTTTGAACATATGTATTCCCCAAACAATGTCGTAGTCCATCTACTATTTATTCTCACTGTTCAAACATCCTATCTCGGAATTTTCTCAGTAACACCTTCGTCCCTTTTGTCGCAATTGTGAAGGACAACATTTGTCTAATAATTGGCCATGTTCAGAGCAGATTCATCAAAAAAAAAAAGTTTAAAAAAACACTTTTTCTAAAAAAGCTAATTTCTTTAAATCTAGATCCTTTTCTTCTGCTGCTCTTTGTTATGCCGATAGCGCTGCAGCTTCTGTCCTCCTTAATGGTAATAAGGCCAAAAATCTTCTCTCCTCCTATATTTATTCCTCCTACACAAACTTCCGATGAATTTTAAATGAATGTAAAAACTTTTTAAAATTAAATATAAATAATTATAAGTCAACGATAAATAATCCCCGAAGCTATCATTTCAAGAATTAAACATGACTAGTATTTTATTTGAAAGAACAGGTAATTTTGCGATTATATATCAAATGTTACGTATTCTCCTCGAAGTACAATGTTTTCGCAAAATTTAAACTTTACTAATCATCGATAAGTTTTAAAGTAGCCATATCTTGCTACTTAATTTTTATGTTGTGGTCAGCGTGACTGTAGATTTTTCTATGTGCCCATTACTTTTTTTTTTCTCCACTGTACCGGCTTAAGAGGCTATAAACTGCGCCAGTGACTTCCACTTACCAAATAAATCAGGCCAATCCCTCCAACGAGAGAATTAGGTCCGAGATACCAATTCTGCTGCGAGGATGTACTAGGAAATATATAATATCAATATTCGGCCCCCATGGTTGCGACTTGGCATTGCCTATAGGACCCTGGTTAAAGAATGTATTTTTCATATAGCACTTGGAAACCATGGCAGCAAATGCACTCAAGCACAGCCCATAGGAGTCCAGGAATATATAAAGCTTATAGCCCATACTAGGGCGACAGATGCGGTTATGCATTGCCCATAGAGTACTGGTAGAAGCTATTCTAAGTAAAGGATCAACATTATCGTAACTACGTTACAGTAAGTATGTTTCTTATGTAAGTAGCGATTTAAATATATTACTGAATAATTTAAGTGATAAATGCTATTAAGTGATAGGAAGGGCGTCACGGCACCATTTCCTCTTCTTACGCCTTCGTCTTGGATTATCCGGAAGAGTATTAATTATCTATGTTCGGGTTAGTATTTAATTTTAGTTTTTCAAAGAATTTTTGATACTGTACACTGCTTTAACATATGGAATATCTAGATCATTAAGGTTAAGTTAGAGACATATTTTGGTTATGACGTGATTGTTCGGGAAAATAATTGACTGTTGCCTTTGGATATGTAAGAGATTACTTTTACTAGACATATAACTCAAGTCCATACCTCCATAACGGCGCTATGACCATCAAGTAGACAGATCGTTTCAGGACTTCTTTCCTATTAATGGAGTCAGTTGTTTGGCCTCGATGGTGCAGAAATGGGCTACTTATGACGGACATTCCTGCACGTTTAATCTGTGCATACTATTCATTATAGGCGCAAGGTGTTACCCTTAAAAAATCCCCGCGTAGAGTTAAATTTATTGTCATCATTTATTTTTTTTGTGTATTTTTTTATGTAAATTGTTACTGGCATTACGCGAAATTTTACGAGTGTTTTTAAATAACAGCTATCTGGTTTTCTTTGCAGTTCGGAGAAATTGCCGTACAAAAAGAGTCAATTTTTACCTTTCGATTACATTGAATTAATCACTAACAGGTTTTAAATAACCTCCGAAATTCAGTAAATAAGAACATTATACCTATCGTCTCCTATGTAGTCATTCTGCAACAATTCGACGTGTAATTTTTAATAAATATGCCTTTTCATTAAAGTAAAACAAATTACTTGTAATATATTTCATTATAAAGCGTACTGACAAAAAATGGCTCAGTTCGTCTACTTTTCATTGTTTTAAAGTCTCTCAGTCTAGCTTTAGATATTGTTCATTTCTTTTGGCAATTCTCGGATACTTTTCATACTAGAATCAAAACGATCGCAACTAAAATATCCTACGCTTTTTGTTTTTCTATATATCAAACAATTTCTCCTTATCTGATAACAAAACTCGGATCATCCGAAAGGTTCCTCACTAATTTTGCTTCCACGCTATGCTTATTAAAATACTTGGAAGAATTTTACTACTCTTATTGAGTTTATATTCGGCACACACTACTCTAGGATAGATTATTTTAGCATCGTTTTTTTAAATTCAATTCAGCCACGTGAAATATTTGCCGAATAATGATGGCGTCACCGTAGTGGGAAACATTCTTGTTTAAGAAATCCATATACAAAGGAATAATAATAATCGTATGGATTTTACATTCCTGTTGAGGACAGAAATGTAAAATCCATACGATTATTATTGTTCCTTTGTATATAGATTTCTTAAACAAGAATTTTCTCAACATCGATTTAATGATTTTTAAATTTCCCCCTCATTCTACACTGATCGATCCGTTTTTTGACCTCGAACTTTCTCACCTGAATAGCGCACATCTCTTAATTTAGTTCTCGTTCACTCGCGGGGCCGATGCGTACTTGTCGAATAATATGCCGGCCTACGCTATGAACTAGAGAATGGGGCGCGCTACTTATAATTTTGGGCTTCATCGATTCCGATCAGTTTTCGCTCGTTTAAATGAAAATATCGCCGTGTTGACGATGATGTACGCATATTAAAGTAACAAGGCGCTCATCGAGAGTTTGATATTAAAGTGTGTAGAGAAGATGCTTAATGTCAGAAAACTGCGGACTGGGTAAACGAGGTTCTGTAATCGCGCTAAATTTTCCGTTGGCCGTTATAGCCCCGAAATGGTTCCTTCAGAAACATTCGAGTCCTCTTACCGATTCGATGTTCTTCAACAGCCACAACTCTATTACATCTTCATCTGCTGCATCGGGCTTACTCTTGTTTCATCTCGAAAACCTTTTCTATGTGCATTCGCCTATACATAAATATCTCTCTCGCTATTGTATAAAATTACTCCGAAATGCCCGTATATATAAATATTTACTTGGCCGCCTCTTCGTGGCTTGCAGTCTTGTTCTTCCTCTTTTCGGTCCTTTCTCCGTCCGCCACTAACGCACACACGCCCTAATATACAAACCGAAAGTACACCAACACAAACATCCTTCTGCCGGCTAAATTTCGCCGTAAGCGTTCTCTTAATACATGTAACCTCGTTGCCGGGAAATTTTTCCATTTTAAACTTTGTTCACTTTCCCTGCCTTCCCTACGTGTTCTTCGTTCGGTGCAGAAGCAAACAACGATAACACATTCTTCGTACATCCTTCCGTACTACACGCTCGTTATGCGCCCGTCTAATGGTCGCGAGACCGGGTTATTATAAAGGCGAACAACACTCTGTGGCGAACCTATTTTTACGGTTGTTTTATTAAAGTTCAACTTAAATAAGAATACTGTTGTCGAATTTTAGCGCCAAGTCGACTTTTTTGGCTACTCCGAAACGCCGTTGGACCAGTTTTTGCTCGGCGGCAGTGCAGATATCTGCGCTATATATATATATATATATATATATATATAACAATTTACTTCGAGCGCCAAACCCGGGGACTTTATTGTAATCCAACAAGTTAGACTTGCAGACGAGAAAGCGACAGAGGTAGCCGCGCCGGCACATAGCAGCACTGGCTTCCGCACAAGTTTCATGCGTTCTTCTGTATTAGAATTCGCCGAGCAAAGCTGAAAATTTGCTATCGTTAAGCCTCTATATCGGCATGTGGCGTACGCCGAAAGAAGCCTGTTTTACAAATTAGCCTCGTTAGCTGTGTAGCCCCCCATAGTCGCGGCAGCTGCAGAATTGTTTCAGGAATCTTTCCACACTTTTTCCGTCACGCTCAGTCGAAACTTTGAACAAAGATTTACCGGCGCGCCGGTTTCTTTTCACGTTTCAACGTTACTACGACAGCTGCAAAAAGCTCAAAAAAGCTCCATCACTGAGCTTAATTAGTCCAGAATTCGGCTGAAGCAACTTTTTGCGGTAATTCGCTTTTAATTACCGATATTCGGAATCAGTTTGAGTAATTCGCTTCCACGTAAAATCTGTGAGAATCGGTAAGAATTTTCGAACAAGGTGAAACGACCGAAGATTTTCCGATATTTTTTTTTGGCTTTATTTTCTTTTTTTTAATATTGAATAATGGGTACAATGATCGACGTTTTGAATTATTATTAATCTTATTATTATTTTGTACGTCTTTGAGTTATAATGAGAAGAGAAAAAAAAAAGCACGAGCCCAAATTAAAAGTTCTCCAAATATGAACATCCAGTTTTAATCTCTCGGCAACCCTATCACGAAGGCTCGACGCATTCTCGTTTAATCTATCGTCTGGATCATTCCGCAATCGATATTACTACCTCTGAAGCCCCTTGCCAGTATGTCATCGTATTTCTGAGCGATTTAATCGCGTCCGTAACACTTCCTGGGCAAGTTAAAGCCCGTGGTTTTTCGGTCTAAATGTAAACGAATTATGTTGCGTCTGAGGGTTTTTGTTCCATCCATTACTGACGTCATATTTTCCATTGGAAATTTGGAAATTCGGAAATTCGAAAATTCTTTTTTCATTAGTTCCTCGACTATTTTGTAGACACTAATCTTTTCAACACCTCAATCGTTCAGGGGGTCTCCGTAATTCCGCGTCCATTATTTGTCTGAGTTGTTACTCTAATTGGCGACCATCCCCCACCGTAAAAAGAACAAAAAAAATCAATTTCTTTTGAAAAAAATAGAGAAGGATAGTAATTTAAGCTACGACAGAAGGCTTTTAATATAGATGATGATGATGATCATTTCATGACGAAGATAATAATTAACTATCGTGCGAAACAAGTTCGGAGTAGGTAGAAAGACAAGAAGATACGGTCCAAACATTAATCGAAATATTATCTAGTACGTTACAACAATCAAAGCAAACGCTAAAAGTTTTATTAATCATGTATCAAAGAGAAGATCATCAATTATTGCCGTGTTTAGAGATATTTCCATCAGCATTCATCGAAACGGTACCCAACAACAACGTAAAGTACAATTTAAATCCGAAATAAAGGCGGAACGCTGGAATTTGTTGAAAAGTTAGAAATAGTAACGGACTACGGCATGCTAGAGACGGAATGTCTCGGCGGCAAATCGAATCGAAAATAAAATAAGGTAAAATATAATCGTGGCTGATAAAAATCACGAGAAGAAACGTATTAGAAAATGAACGCCTACAAAATAAATAATTTAACTTGCAGCATACCTCCGTCATCATATTTGAATCCGGCGAAATAGAATTCAAGTGTATATGATGCTAGGGAACGAGAACCGGAAAGTGTATTATTAAATCAAAACAAAAACTGTATAGACGAACCAGTGAAGAAAAATTAAACTAACATACAATAAAAAGATAACACGTCGTATGAATAGAGCTGAAAATGGTTGCGTCGAACTACCAAAAGTCGAGAAAGAAAGAAATACAACAAAATGAACTAAAACTGTCGCACTTTTCAGCTATTATTATTATTTTTTTTTTTTTTTTTGACGGAAGCCATAAAGTACAAACAAAAATTAAGTAGACAACTTTGAAATCTGACCATATATAGCAAGATGAATACCTCAATTCTTAAATCAAAAATCACAAAACGAATACTCAATGTTTGACCCGTTGAACGGCTATTTATCGGGAGCCAGCTGAAATTATAAGTGGACGGAAAATATTCGAATTGTACGAATACTCGGGCCGTGGCAGCGATTTTAACCGTTTTATAAGAATTACTTGAAATTAATTTTTAAAAAAGGACAAGAGCATAATAAATTACACCGAATTTTCTTATAACATTATCAATTAATTAACTGGAAATACGCGTGGATTTTATACATTTATAATTAAAGAATTAGCAATTTTGCTATTTTGAAAAGGAGGTTTTTTCCTATTTAAGAAGTTTTCTCGCGAAACCGCGCTGGGGTAAATCTTTCAAAGACCGCTGCATGGCTCTTTGAAATTTTAAAGCATCTTTCAATATTCAGCGATATTTGACGTTAACTGAGATTCACTTCTTTCGGAGTTTCTCCTGGCTCGCCGTTTTTTTTTTTTTTTTTTTTTTTTTGATATTATTTGAGAAGTTTCCATAATATCCGCAGTATTATCTTCTCATCTGAAGCCTATCAAAAATTGATGAAACAATTTCCCCCGCAGCCTAATTTATGATATCTTTTTCATCTTCATTAACGATAAGGAATTTTTACGATATGCTTAATGATTTTTTCGGAATGGTTGCAGTTTGCTATGCTGAAAATTCGGCAGAAGTTTCTTTTTCCGACATGCTCTGTTTTTACAGCATTTACTTTGAATACGGTCGAGCATGTTAAAATTCTCCCAGCAGCTCTTGGCAGACACTTCCAAATTCTACCTTTAATAATGATGATCTACCGTACGAGCATTTAGCTCCGAAACATGACGAAAACAGTCGACAACATAAAAATCATGACATATTACGAATATGTCTCTAACACAGTCGTTCGTGAATGCGAAATTTTTGCACTCATTGAGAGATCATCGAGAGAAGAATGTTAATCGTTACAAACAACTTTTTATATTTCGATGAAAAGAAAACTTTTGACAAATAAGATTTCCCATTGGGTCAGTTTTGACCATTGTTCTCAATGTGTTTCTCCTTTACCATATCATCAAACGACCTCAACTATCTCACATTATTAGGTACATCAGTTGATATATAAGCATTTGAACGAATTTTTTGGGTTAGAAAAAATGCAATTTTATTTCGTTATATAAAAATAAATGCAAGCAACTAACAATAAGCATACACAATGACACCAGAAAATAATCCATTATCAACGAGTAGGTAATATTACACTAATAACACTTAACAGATTATAATGCTTTACTTTTGTAACATTTTAAACTAAATTAGTTTGCGAGTATTATCAACACTGCTGAATCTTTCTACAACCATTACACATTGATAAATTTTTTGATATTAAACGATCACCGTTGCCATGAATTTAGAGCTACGCTTTCCAAAACAAATATCACTTTTTCGTGTTTATTACTTAATAATTGTTTATTTTCCGAGTCGAGTGAGATGAAATATTTTCTAACGTTTATTAAACAATATTAGATAAGCAGATGACACAGTGCTGGTAGCCGTTGCCAAACCTTTAGGAATTATTAAATAGTGTCAATGAAATAAGTAGAAGATGCGGGTTTTCAATTAACACCGAAAAGACACAAAGATGATGATAAGTAGCCAAAGAAAGATCGGACAATATACAGTTCAAATTATCAGGAAGAAACATTATAAAAGTAGCCCGGTACAAATATCTGGGATGCTGGATAAACGAGATGGCAGACCCGGATGAAGAAATAAAGATACGCATAGCGACATAGCGACAGATGCTTTTAGTAATTGGAAGAAAGTACTAAGAACCTCAAGATATCGCTGAAATTGAGAGTTCTCAAATGCTACATATGGTTACGGCTATTATACGGATGCGAGACACTGAAAACGGCAATGGTAAAAAAACAACTAGAAGCCTTCGAAATATGGTGCTACCGAGAAGAATGATTAAGATATCGTGGACGGAGAAGATAAAAAATTCAGACGTAAATAAAAAAGAAGAAACCAGAATACGTAGGACATATAATACGCGGCCTCCTAAATATCAACTATTTTGCGGACAATAGAAAAAAGATAGATCGGTAGGAAGAATACGACGTGGTTTGGAAACATAAAAAATTGGACAAACCATTCAACGGAAGAAATAATTCATATAGCTAGGAATCGGGAAAAATGGAAAAAACTCATCTTCATGTCAACAGACTGAAGTCCAATAAGGATATGGCATCTTAAAGAAGAAGAAGAAGAAGAAGAAGACGATATTATGAAATATAAAAGGCACATAGTCGCGGTAAATTAAATTTCCGTACAAATATATAATTTACCTTCTGCACCGACCACGGTAGCTAGAATAAACGGTAAAAGTCACAATTAGTGTACGCAGTAACAATACCCTCTGACGTAATCTGGTGACCAATTCACCTGTAATTATTCGCGTGTTCGACTTTTTACTGTGCTTTTATCTATGTGATTTTTTGTATAAGAAAAAAATAAATAAAATTTAATAATATTATCGTTACCGTTTTAATTGTTTCTATTGCGCAGCAAGAAAAGTAAAGTCATAAAATCATACTAATAAGCGTTCGTCACGACACGTGTCAGCAAAAAGACGAAAAAGAAGTTTGTTTGAAAGTAACTCTAAAAAAAAAAGATTAATCTAACACAACGGACTGACGCAGTAGGTACAGTGCTCCAACAGTCTCTAGGGACGACACCACATTATATCTACATAGTTCCCTTAACACAATATCTGTTGTTCGAAATTTTAAATGGAATCTGTAAAAATATTTGTTTCATAATTTATTGTCCGATGAAATTCGATCTAATTTTTAAAATAAATTTTAAAAAAATGAACCCCTTCTCTATTCTCATTAGCCAGACAATTGAATAAACAGTTCTATTAACATACGCGGTAAATGGAGAACGTAAAAAGACCGTAATTGGAGAGCGTAAATGAGAAATGGGGAAAAAAAGTATAGTGATTGATCGATGAAGGGACGAAGAATTGAGGAGGCGGAAAAGTTACTAAAAACGCGTACACGACAAAGGACTACGAAAGAATTTCACAGTATGGAAGAAGAGTTAAAAACATCGAACGAATACGGTGTTTCGGTAGAATAGAAGAAGGAACCGGAAAAGAACCCGACTTGCGGGCAGTTCAAGTTTCTACTCTCTTTTCAAAAAGATAACATGCGCGAAATGGTCGAAAATAGCTATTTATAAAATACTAGATTCGCGTGAATTTTCACGAATTAACTTAAAATAAAATTATATTAGTACGTCGATATTAGAATACAGTGTGCGCGTAATCGGTGCGATAATAATTACTGTAAATGCGTGGAATGAGAGTAAACAATCTTATTTAGTTTTGTGTTTATGCTTAATAATGGTCAACTTGCCAAGTCAAAAAAAAAAAAAAAAATAGGTGCATTCCTACCTTTGGACTGAGTATCTTTTAATTTTATGAACGGGTAGGCGGACATAAAGACAGAAAGAAACTCATGCATTTTTAAGAAGTAAAGTCCGATATATCCTTAATAAGGTATCATGGATTGTGGAATTAAACTTTTCGCAATGTACTTGAGGATCTAATGGATCTAAAGAGAATTTTGGGGCAAGTTCCTTTCTACTTCAAATCCGCCTACAGTATTATTATATTGTGAGTAACAATGGTGTTAAATAATTTCCGCGTCGGTTTAATAATGAAATGGTTCAGTGAACTGAACACTTCAATTAAATGTGCGCAGTAATTGCAGATGTTTATTACAATCGACTAAAATCACCCCCCTCCCCACCCACCGACAACCCTCGTAAGCTATAGAAAAAAATGTCATACTCTGTTATTCGCAGCTAATTAAACTTTCACTATCCAATTTAGGGATATATTATGGTAGTTTTTGCGGGGGGAAAAATTACGACAGCTGCTTCAATCGATATTACATGTTGTCGTCGTTTATTAGCGAAAAATTAATTAAAAACCTGAGAGGATTATATTACGGATTTGTGACGATATTTTCAGTATGATGCGTGTCGCAAGAGGATAATAAACTACAAGACCGAAACAGCGCTGGTAATTTTTGTGTGCTCCATTTTTTGTTCTCGAAAGAGTAATTTTCTACTTCCTACGAATGTGGTAATAATTGAAAACTTTTTATTCGCACCTCTTTCGCAGACTAAATCGAAATTTTAATCTTTTATATCCGCCGAATTTTTCAGCGATAAAATTACATCGTATGATTAATTTTCTCTACCTAAAACACCCGGAGAATGCGGATTTTTGCAGATTAATGGATTGGTTAATTTTTTTCCGAAAAAAAGTTAATTTGTAAAATTGGTTCTGTTGAGTTTTTTCCGAGTGAATTTAATGGAAAAAAAAATTGAACGAATTTATACCCGAAGGAGAATTTTATTTAAAGCCGTTGTTAAATTTGCACAAATAAATAATTTATTCATTCGAAATAATACAAAAAAAATGTGAGCAATGAAAAAACATACATAAATAAAGATGAAAATACGTTCGCGAAGCACTTACAGAGAGTCAAAAACTAAAAAATGAAAAATCTAGTATCGAAAATTTATGCCGGGCACCTCAGACACTAGCCCGCTCATGTGCGAATACAAAGTGCTACATTCAATTTTTCCCGACTGCACTGAATGCGGACTAAAGGTTCAGAGAGTTTACAGACAATATGAGTTTTGTAAAGCTGGCTAGATGTTCGCCACATTTTTGTTATAGCTGTTCAGTATTGATCCGAACGTTGATTCGTATGTGCATTTCCATCTGTTTTCGTGTGCGAGAAAAAAATCTGCTCTGTCAAATGTATCAGTCGTTTTCGATAGAAATGCAGACGCTATTGGTTCGGGAAAAAATTTTCTGCGAGCTTCTTCTTCTCATATTTTAAATTCATCTATCGCGAATAATAGAATACTTAAATGAAATTTTTACAGCGAGTGACATTAATCTTTGAACAGCCGGGATCGGAACAAAAATTGCACAAAAAAATGAAAGAAAAAAAGGTATATTCTGAATTTTTTTAAACGGATAATCTCTTACACATGTACAGAAACAAAAAATCAGGAAAATAAAAATTAAACACAGCCTTGGTTACGAAGAACACAAAAATGGTGAAATCACCGCGTTACATTAATCGTTGAATACATCTCGAATCATGGAAAAATTCTTCCTTCTGCAACAGCAGGTGAGAATTTAATATTTCGTATGACCACCTTTGGCTTCGACAACGGGTTTAAGTCTTCGCGGCATGGAAAAAACTAACTTTTCGAGGTACTGTACCGGAATCTTTGTCCATTCTTCTTGTAGACGATCTTGCAATTCATGTTTTTGGACGAGATTGGCTTCTCTCGAACTTTACCGTCTAAATAATCCCGCAGGTGCTCAATTGGATTACAATCTGTGGACTTCCAAGGATCTTCGAGCAGTTGTATAAAAGCCACTCGCGCGTACGATAAGCCATATACTTCCGGTCGTTGTACAAGCGAAACGAACTTAGGATACTCAACTTTTCCGCACTGGGGCGTAGATTCTTTTTCAGGATCCTGCTGTACACAGCAGCATATCCATATTCCCTATGATAAACTCCAATGCACTTATGCCACTCGCGGTAAAACAACCCCATACTTCAATATCGGCGCCACCGTGTTTTATTGAGGTAGTTATGTTTTTACTTTCCAGTGCCGTCTTAGGTGTACGCGCCATACTCTAGACTTTCCCATCACTGCCCAAACTAGTTGACGTTTTTCGAACTGGTACTTTTTCGCGAACTCGAGACGCTTTTGTGTTTATTCGCTGCATTAATATACAGTTTTCTACGAGCCGTTTGCGAGCCCATCCTTTTCACTGCTCGGTATACAGTTGCGGCCGAAATGGTTACACCTGCTCTTTGGGCTAGTTCACAACTTAATTGTGGTGCGCTTACCTGCGAAGTTTTTTGCGATTTGCCACCTGATCCAGCATTCATCGGTCTCAGTTAATTTTCTCGGTTGTCCCTTTTTGCGGAATTGAATGGATGCGATTTTCTTGTTTAAAGCGTCGTAAAATCGCGTATACGGTGGTACGCCGAATATTTAGTAATTTTGATATTTGACCTCCCGATCACTTTCGCCAACTTGGTGCGCGCTGTTCAACGATTAATGTCACTCACTGTATAATCTAGTCATCGAGTTCCGCTCGGATTTATTTCGAACTCGCGGATCAGCTAAAATATCTACGGGGTTTTACGAAAACATTTAAAAATACGACTAATAATACGGAAGTCGCAATATCGCATTAATAGGATTTCCACAATATTAAAAATGTGTTTTAGTTTGCGTAATATTTTGGAATCGCGCCATATAAATGTATCGCGTTTGCTCGCGAAATTTCGAATTTTATATTTAAAAATCCAAAATAAAAGTTTGATAGCTAACACGAACGCGCACTGTTCCGTTCCTTTCTACCTATAACAGTCGATTTCTCGGCGATTTTAAAACCCCCTAAATTCGTGAATTTGATCGAAATCGTTGGAGTTATTTCCAAGAAATCAATGGGGAAGTGAGAGGTATATGCAAGAATTAACTACGGCAGTAACTCTGAGTTTACTCGTATCTTTTCTGAATTTACAAACCATTCAGCGGATTAATAAGTTTTACAAGCCGACAAACATTTAGCAGCGTTCCGTGACATAAGATTTTCGGATACTTTTTTTGAAGGATTCTCGCATTACAAAAAATAAAAACAAATATGTTCGTAAGAGCCAGAAATATCATTACAAATTATCATCCGTATTATATATAACTCTGTACACCCCTTTATAGGGTACGGAACTCATTTTACTTTTACACCATAACGCTCCCTCTATGTTTGTGAATTGACGTTTAATTTAGGGAGAGGCAAATAGATATATTTCGTCACGAAACATAGACGCCTTTATCTATTTCCGGTTACCATGGTACATAAATTTATTATTTTTTACCGTGGTAAATAATCGCTTTGCATATTCTCTTTAATAAACTTTAAAAATTTAAACATTGGTCGCCTTCCTTCTAAAATTGTTCGTTTTTCGTTGAATTTTCTCGTCAATAAGTTCTCTTAATTTTGTTTTTTCCCGTCTCCCCCCAATCGTTATTCCTCTCTTTTCTGTCCGATGTTATGATTAAAAGACGTAGCAGATCTCAGTTCTAATTTTATACCGAGCCACGTAAAAAGCGGACAACGGTATTACAAACATTCTAAACAGTTCCTAGACCGCCTAGAATCCGTACTGTTTTCTTAAGCGTAGCAGTGTTACTAATTGCTGTCTATTGAGACTATATGCGACCGGTAGCGAATTTCATTAATAGCTTTCTCGAAAAACAACAACCACTCAAATTATTTTTCCCATTAGCGTCGAAGTAAAAATTCCACAGTGTCATTGACATCATATGCTAATGTGATTACGTAGAAAAAGAAAAACACGGCATCACCGAAAGTGAATATTGGAACAATATCGGAGAAAAATTATGAAAGTTTAGTTAAATTTTAGCGGAAAACTTCGATTTCGTTCGGTCGGGCGCCGTATTCGGAACCTCCAATTCGTCCGCCGGTTTGCTTTATAAATGACCTTTCTACTGCCAGTAATTACGTCGTTAGAACGGGGATTTGATATATTGCGCTCGTGTCGGCATCTCCATCGGAAAATGCCGTTACTATCTTAAATATGACGAGTCAGCATTAATTGGAATAATATTTTACGCGCGTTGCGCAGTGTGCGAAAGTAGGAAACAAATTAGATGGGAACGATTCCGAAGTTGGACAATAAATTTGTCAGACGTGAAAGTCTATATAATATCAAAAAAGTGTCAGCCGGGAGGAAGCTCTGAAACGGGCACCGCAGCCGGCTAAACGGGCGATACAGGGCGTCCATTGTTAGCGTTTGCGGTGTGCAGCATTATGCACGGGAGGAAACGATAATGATGATAGTATTTTAAACGAACGAAATAAATCATATCGCGAAAATAAGCTGTGACCTTCATAAATAACTATTAATTGCAGATAGCCGGATGGCGGGAATGAAAATGGTAGGGGGACGGAACGCGGCTAGTAAGGAACAGCATCGCGCACAGTCAGCATGCTGGAAAGAAAATGGAAGGCATAAATTTTATTTCAGCGATCCGGCGAGCGCCGGTGCACTGGTCCGCGGCCAAAGATTTTGGACGGCAGCAGACAGATATAGAGTTAGTTTTCTACGAAATAGACGAGTGCGACGTCCAGAAAGCTGCATAGAAAATTTATGTGCAGATTATAATAAACTAAACATGGCGGACGGTTTGCGAACAAACAGCGGCACTGAGTGGAGAACTGTGTACGCGGCAGCGGCTACTATAGGCCCAATGTTTAAAATAAACTCTCGCTAAACATATTTCGGCAGAAAAACATTTACATAATGTTTATCCAAGGGTGCACATACGCGCGCACATGCCCCCGACACCGAGAAGACCTGCGCTGAAGATACGTGTGTGTACATAGAGAAAGCGCGAGCACCACCGGTGTCATAGATAAGGTAGTTCCGAATTTCATTTAGCGCGTAGCCGAGACTAATTTCCACACTAGACCGTGCGGCTGTTGTGTCTAATTCGTCGCCCGTCTATAAAGTCAGCAACAACCCGTAGAGGATTAACCCTTCTGTTTCAAGAAACTCGCGCGAGTACGCATCCGCCTTTTGAATAATTACGAGATAAAAGTTTAAAAGCCGGGATTTTCCAATTTAGCAAATGAACTAAAAATGCGAACGATTAAAACGGAAACAATAATGCATGTCTCGGATTTACCTTATCTTCTCGGCCGAGTAATTCTCGCAAAGAGCCCACTCATCCTACACCGCCGCCAATGTGAAGAAAAACTACCATTCTTTACGAAATTTTCCCCCCCTCCGATGATTCCCAACAATATTACCGCCGCACTAGAACAGTTCTGTATCCTCGGCCGTTTGTTTTTCTTTCAACTTTATCGCTAGTCCGATCGAAAAACGGGTTTTGGCAGTTTCTGCTGCATGATTTGTCACCCGTGCAATGAGTAGATTATTTAAGATATATACGTACGTCCATTTGTTGGATCGTCTCAAATTTTTTAATGTAAAAAACAAGAACTCGGGCAGAATTTAACCTTTCTCGCCCATTTGTGAAGACTAATTAAAATCGACATTATACGAAAATTATAGAAGACCATATCATTTTGAAGTTGAGGAATTTGTCCACCAAGTTCATACACAAGAAGTGTAAAAATGGGCAAGCTGGCAGGTCTGACGTCACCAACCCCTATTTGTGCCCCCGGTGCTCAAAACTCACCCCAATTTGAACCCCGGTGCTCAAAACTCACCCCAATTTGTGTCCAGATGTCCAAAATTCACCCAAATTTATGTCCAGGTGCTAAAAATTAACCCCAATTTCTCTTTTAGAGCCCAAAGTTACCCCAAGTTTCCCCGATTTTCCCCAGGGGTAGGTACCCCGAGTGTCCAGGTTTCCCCCAATTTTCCAGGGCAGCTGCTGAAATTTTACCCCAAATTCTCATCCAGGTGCTCAAAATTAACCCCAATTCCTCTTTTAGAGCCCAAAGTTACCCCAAGTTTCCCCTGATTTTAAGGATTTCCTCCGAGTTTTCCCTGTTTTCCCCTGATTCCTCTGCACAGTTCCGCTAATTCGATCCCTAATTTCCATCAAGGTAGACAAAATTCACCCCCCCCCCACCAATTAGTGTACAGGTGCTGAAAGTTCACCCCAATTTGTATCCATATGGTTAAAATTCACACAAGTTTCCCCAAAATTTCTTCAAATTTTCACGATTCCCCGTTCATACTGTTATCTATAAATGCGCTCACACCGTTTCCACGCATATATTCAACATAGCCTTAGCCGCCATGAAAGTGTACTCGCTTTCCCATACCCGCGCCTTCTATCATCATGTGTATGTATTATATATGACTCTGCGTGTAATATATGTAGCATACTTTTTAATTTTCATTTTTCGAGGTTGGGAGGGGTAAAATTTTGCCGGAGTGATAAAAACGTTTGAATCTCAACACTTAGAACCCAAAATTTAAAGGAATTTTCAGAGTCGTGCTCCGTTCCGGCATTTTTTTTTTCAAAAAATTTTATCTTTAAAGAAAATATTTGAACGTTCCATCAGTCGAATGAGAGCGGGCGAGTGTGCTGCTACGAGATGTATTATGTAAGCGCGAGCGCGGCTGTAATGGAAATATTTAAATGTTCCAGCAACTAGTTGAAACTGTCACCAGGTGAGGTGAATTCCACTCGTTCGTTCGAAATTAACTAGCCGATCATCTATGCACACTCTCACATGCCACTGATAGAAACCTGTTCGCGATCGCTACACGTTCACACGCATGTACACACCTACACACAAACACACATATCTTCATCTCCCCTTGACGACGTCTTTCAAACACCTCTATAACCAAAGGAATGTGGTTTTTCATATACCTTTTTAAGCATCATGCCGAAAACCTCTGAAATCAAGCCGAATTGAGCAGTCTTACTTCACTCATTCTAAAGAGGGTTAATTTACATCGTCTATCTCTCTGAAATCAATGACGAATTTAACTCATCTATGCGCATCTAAAATCAAGCCGAATTGAGCAGTCTTATTTCACTTATTCTGAAGTGGGTTAATTTACAAGATGCATGCACCTTTTTAGGTATCATAGTGAAAGAGGCTCACGATGAAACCGGTTTTCAGGTAAGCTTTAGCCCCTCCCATTTTTGCTCACAGCGCTGTTTATAATCGAGGTAGGTACCTGCAAACCTGAAGAAGTCGCATTTGTAGTTTGCTCTTCACTGTGTTCAGTTCGTTTTTTACTGTTCAAGTGTTTTAAAGTGATTTTTAAATTTTGTTAAAGTTTTACACAGCCGTTATCATTCAACAGATTTTTTAAAATCAATCTCACGATTTATTTATTTACGTCTCTCTTTAAATTAAAATTACTTTTTTAATTTTACAAGTTGATCGCTATTTTTTTTCATAATGTCTTCTCAATCTGCATCTCGATCAAATATTGCGCCGGATGCCGAAAGACCTATGGCAGTCCTGTTTCATATTGAAAATATATCGAAGCGGTACAAAAATAGGATCGCGACGTACAGGGTCATAAATGATAATGCGCGGATTGTAGATATCAATAAATTTTTGGAAAAAATTAAATCAACTGTAATTGATACAGTGTCCGGATCGATCGGGAAAGGATTAAAATGCAGCCTCATGTTACATTGCATGTTTAAACGAATAACAGCAGTTACCAAATCAAAACACACGGTTCCAACATATTTTCCATCAAATTGTAAATTACTTGTTGAAGGAGATGATTTTAACAAGTGGTACAAAGATTCAGTTGCCGAAATAAAGGATCTGATCGACAGATTTGAGTATGTGCAGGGATCAGGATGGACGATTAAGAAAATTGTGTATCTCGAACTGAGGATTAATAAAGTGAACGTTCTCGCACGCGCGTCCTCATATATTCCGTTACCGTCGAAAATAAGTGCCTGAAAAGCAGTTATAAATGTTAAAAATACCGATGCGTTATGCTTCAAATATTCCATGCTGTCAAAATTTATTACAAAGAACGCTCAGGAAGTGTACAAATACCAAAATAAACCAGAACTGGATGCGAAATATGATTGGAGTGGAATTTCGTTCCCCGCAAGTCTTGATGATGTGCAAAAATTTGAGAAAAACAATCCAAACTCCTCAATTAATGTGTATGGGTTGGACGAAAAGAACTTTGTTTATCCAATTCGCATCTGTAAGGAAGACAAACCAGATCATACAGATCTCCTTTTAATTCAAGACGGGAACAAGAAACATTATTGTTTCATCAAGGATTTGGAGAAGCTTGTGCGTCAACAAATTAATAATCACCATGGTAGAATCCACATTTGCAGAAGGTGCTTGTGGCACGTCGACAGTCCTCAAAAGCTCCAGGAACATCAAAAAGATTGCAGGGAATATTCTGCAGTTGCAATTGAGATGCCTGTGCAAGGGAAAAACATTCTACAACATGATAAATACCGTCAACAGCAATGGGTCCCCTTCATTGTGTACACAGATTTCGAGTGTGTACTGGAGCCTGTAGTAGATGATGTTGGAGATGATGAAGAGAATGTTGACTCAGAAGATGAAGATGACCGCATCACACGTCGTGTACAGAGCGATCAAGCACGCAAGAACACTATAAAAGTTCATAAGCACATGCCTATGAGTTTTTCGTATAAAATTGTATCTCGTGTTGGTGATAATATTCTTCCTCCATCATTGAGATCTCAACGATTATATCGAGATCGTGACGCTGCTAAAGTGTTTGTAGAAAAACTTGTTATTGATGCAAAATTAATTTATGAAATTTACCAAAACAATAAACCGATTGTGATGAGTGCTGCAGATAAATTAGCATTCGATAGTGCTACTGTTTGTTACATTTGTGCAAAACAACTGAACAATGATAAAGTTCGGGACCATAATCATCTAACTGGTGAATATCGTGGTGCCGCTCATAGCAAGTGCAATCTCGAGTCACGCTTGCCTAATTTTTTGCCAGTATTTATTCATAACCTATCAGGCTACGATAGCCATATAATAGTTCGTGAACTGGCATATGACACACTCGACATAAACGTGCTTGCAAACACGGAAGAGAGATATAAAGGAATCTCAAAACAGATCATACCTGCAAAGTTCCAGCTTAGATTTGTCGACTCCTTTAGCTTCATGGCATCAAGCTTGGAGAAGCTGGCGAGCTACCTTCCAGATGACGCTTTCAATCATACAATTGCTAACATTCGTGATCCGTCTTTACTCCCCCTTTTCCGTCGAAAGGGGTATTTCCCATATGAATACTGCACAGACTTTGCCAAACTTGCTGAAGAATCGTTACCTCCAAGATCGGCATTTTATAGTTCTCTAACAAAGTCAACCATCGATGAGACTGCTTATCAGCATGCGCAGACAGTATGGGATGCCCTTCAAGTCAAGAATTTGGGGGAGTATTCGGACGAATATTTAAGGACTGACGTCCTCCTTCTGGCGGACATCTTTGAAAATTTCCGTACCATTTGCTACAAAATTTATGGTTTAGACCCCGCATGGTCGTACACAGTTCCTGGTTTCACATTTGTAGCAATGCTGAAATTAACTGGAGTCAAACTGGAACTTTTGACCGACTACGACATGTACCTCTTTTTCGAAAAAGGTATACGTGGTGGTCTCACGCAATGTGTTAAACGTTATTGTGAAGCTCATAATAAATATTTAGTTAATAATAATAATAATAACGCTATTACGTCGTCGTCCTCGTCCTCGCCTTCTTCTTCCTCATTGTTGGAAGAAGATAGTAATTTTATTATTTATCTCGATGCCAATAATTTGTATGGTCATGCCATGTGTGAGCCACTTCCAATAGGTGGCTTTAAGTGGATGACCGAAAATCAAATACAGCAACTTGATGTTTTAAATTATGATGAAAGTGGGACAGAGGGCTGTGTACTCGAGGTAGATTTGGAGTATCCCTCCAGTCTACATCATTTACATAACGATTATCCTCTATGCCCCGAACATCATAATGTCTCTAAAAAAGGGACCATCAAAAAACTGGTTGCAACACTATATAATAAGTCGAATTATGTTATTCATATAAAATATTTGAAATTAGCATTAAATTTAGGATTAAGATTAACTAAAATACATCGAGGCGTATGCTTCAACCAATCGCCTTGGTTGAAGGAATATATAGAATTAAATACTCAGTACCGTCAATTAGCAAATAATGACTTTGAAAAGAACCTTTACAAGATCATGAACAATGCAATATATGGAAAATCGCTTCAAAACCAACGCAATTTATTAGATTTAAAACTCGTTTCGGATAAAGTTAAGTTCACTAAACTCGTGGCAAACCCTAGGTTTAAGAATCGTACTATATTTAGCGAGCGTCCATTCTTATGTGCTGTTCATCGTAGCACAAAACATATTTTATTTAATAAGCCTATTTATGTTGGGATGTCGATCCTTGACATTAGTAAGCATACTATATATGACTTTCACTATAATAAGATGCTAAAAATGTATAGTATAAATAATTTAACTTTATTATATACAGACACAGACAGTCTCGTTTATGATATAAGAACTGCTGATTTATATTTAGATATTAAGAATAATTTAAGTTTTTTTGACACGTCCGATTACCCCTCAGATCATCCGTGCTATTCTGTTAGTAATAAGAAAGTCTTGGGAAAGTACAAAGACGAAATGAATTCTATTCCAGTAGAAGCTTTCGTCGGGCTAAGATCCAAGGCATATAGTATTAAGGTTTCAAATAGTAATAAGGCGATAACTAAATGTAAGGGCGTGCCTTACAATGTAACAAAAAATGAAATATCATTTAATGACTATAAAAATTGTATATTTACTAATAATAATATCACTAGCGCTAATTATCGTACTGCGAATATGATACGAAGTTATGGACATGAATTATACACGATACGTACAACAAAGCTAGCCATTAATGGGCTAGACGATAAACGTGTCGTGTTACATGATAATATACATACTGTAGCCTTAGGTCACATAGATTTAACTAATATTATTGCTCGCACTGGTAATGAAGAAGATACAAATGAATCTGAACCAGTTGCAAAACATATACGGTTAGAATAATAAGGTGTTGTATGTTTTTCTATATATTTTGTACATATTTGATTTTCCCTCATTCATTCATTGTACATATTTTATTTATTTTCTCATCATTCTCATTCGTGTTTGTGTAGTCATCATTCTCGTTCTCATTGTCATTTTTTATCTGTATGTTTTTTATGTTATTGACGTCATTGTAGTCATCATCATCGCCATCATTGTTCTCGTTACTGACATTCTTTTTATGTATTTTTTCAATATATTACACTTTTTCATTCATTATTCAGTTTATTTGTGTTTATTTCAATTTATTATTTAACAATACATTTTGCAAGCATGATGTTGAAGATTACAAAGAAGTATGAAAAAAAGCAAACAATATATATGAAAAAATAGTATATTTCAGGTTTCTATAAATTTACAAACATTACACGATAAAAGTCAAAAGAAACTTATTAACTAAATAATATCAAAAAAATTTTTACAAAGAAAGAATTAATCATCTGGAAACAGTTTAAAAACAACTTCGCATTTTCCACAATCGCAAACATTTTCATCAAAAAATGTATCTTTAGTTTCAGGAAACATTTCTCGTATAAAATCAGTAAAAGATTTACGTCCGCATTGTTTACAATCTTTAATTAATGTTGGACGCACTGTACTAAGAGGTAGCAAATCTGGTATATCATAACTATGATGTTTAAAACATGGTAAATATTTTTTAATATTTTCATTATTCTTCACCATTTCAGGCAGTTTATCGTATAATTCGTAAATTTTATCAGGACATTCAGCAATTAATATCTCAGCAGTAGCTTTCTGCAACATTCCATGTATAGAATACTTCAATCCAGATAAACTGGTCTAACATTCATATCGAACCATTTCATCATTACATGAACATTTTGTAATGAACATGCATTTGTTCTTCCATCAGTGTGCGCATCACATTTTACAGCACTCCATATAGCATGATACATATTGTTTAAATTTCTTAAATTCGGCATACCATATCGTGTTTCTATATTAATTATTTCATAATTTGAAAGCGATGATTCCATAATCTTTTCCCATATAGTTTCGACTTTTGCGTCTCCTTTAACGTAAATTTTTAAAGGTTGATATCTAATTAAAACATTTTCCAAATCAATCGATATATTTCTATAATCTGAATCTCCAGCATTCCAGGGAATAGAATGGTAATTTCGTGTAAGCCACCAATTTGTACGTCTTTTACTATTTGATAATATATCCCAATCGAACGGTGGTTTATAAATTTGATGGAAAATATGTTGGAACCGTGTGTTTTGATTTGGTAACTGCTGTTATTCGTTTAAACATGCAATGTAACATGAGGCTGCATTTTAATCCTTTCCCGATCGATCCGGACACTGTATCAATTACAGTTGATTTAATTTTTTCCAAAAATTTATTGATATCTACAATCCGCGCATTATCATTTATGACCCTGTACGTCGCGATCCTATTTTTGTACCGCTTCGATATATTTTCAATATGAAACAGGACTGCCATAGGTCTTTCGGCATCCGGCGCAATATTTGATCGAGATGCAGATTGAGAAGACATTATGAAAAAAAATAGCGATCAACTTGTAAAATTAAAAAAGTAATTTTAATTTAAAGAGAGACGTAAATAAATAAATCGTGAGATTGATTTTAAAAAATCTGTTGAATGATAACGGCTGTGTAAAACTTTAACAAAATTTAAAAATCACTTTAAAACACTTGAACAGTAAAAAACGAACTGAACACAGTGAAGAGCAAACTACAAATGCGACTTCTTCAGGTTTGCAGGTACCTACCTCGATTATAAACAGCGCTGTGAGCAAAAATGGGAGGGGCTAAAGCTTACCTGAAAACCGGTTTCATCGTGAGCCTCTTTCACTATGATACCTAAAAAGGTGCATGCATCTTGTAAATTAACCCACTTCAGAATAAGTGAAATAAGACTGCTCAATTCGGCTTGATTTTAGATGCGCATAGATGAGTTAAATTCGTCATTGATTTCAGAGAGATAGACGATGTAAATTAACCCTCTTTAGAATGAGTGAAATAAGACTGCTCAATTCGACTTGATTTTAGATGCGCATAGATGAGTTAAATTCGTCATTGATTTCAGAGAGATAGACGTTGTAAATTAACCCTCTTTAGAATGAGTGAAGTAAGACTGCTCAATTCGGCTTGATTTCAGAGGTTTTCGGCATGATGCTTAAAAAGGTATATGAAAAACCACATTCCTTTGGTTATAGAGGTGTTTGAAAGACGTCGTCAAGGGGAGATGAAGATATGTGTGTTTGTGTGTAGGTGTGTACATGCGTGTGAACGTGTAGCGATCGCGAACAGGTTTCTATCAGTGGCATGTGAGAGTGTGCATAGATGATCGGCTAGTTAATTTCGAACGAATGAGTGGAATTCACCTCACCTGGTGACAGTTTCAACTAGTTGCTGGAACATTTAAATATTTCCATTACAGCCGCGCTCGCGCTTACATAATACATCTCGTAGCAGCACACTCGCCCGCTCTCATTCGACTGATGGAACGTTCAAATATTTTCTTTAAAGATAAAATTTTTTGAAAAAAAAAATGCCGGAACGGAGCACGACTCTGAAAATTCCTTTAAATTTTGGGTTCTAAGTGTTGAGATTCAAACGTTTTTATCACTCCGGCAAAATTTTACCCCTCCCAACCTCGAAAAATGAAAATTAAAAAGTATGCTACATATATTACACGCAGAGTCATATATAATACATACACATGATGATAGAAGGCGCGGGTATGGGAAAGCGAGTACACTTTCATGGCGGCTAAGGCTATGTTGAATATATGCGTGGAAACGGTGTGAGCGCATTTATAGATAACAGTATGAACGGGGAATCGTGAAAATTTGAAGAAATTTTGGGGAAACTTGTGTGAATTTTAACCATATGGATACAAATTGGGGTGAACTTTCAGCACCTGTACACTAATTGGTGGGGGGGGGGGTGAATTTTGTCTACCTTGATGGAAATTAGGGATCGAATTAGCGGAACTGTGCAGAGGAATCAGGGGAAAACAGGGAAAACTCGGAGGAAATCCTTAAAATCAGGGGAAACTTGGGGTAACTTTGGGCTCTAAAAGAGGAATTGGGGTTAATTTTGAGCACCTGGATGAGAATTTGGGGTAAAATTTCAGCAGCTGCCCTGGAAAATTGGGGGAAACCTGGACACTCGGGGTACCTACCCCTGGGGAAAATCGGGGAAACTTGGGGTAACTTTGGGCTCTAAAAGAGAAATTGGGGTTAATTTTTAGCACCTGGACATAAATTTGGGTGAATTTTGGACATCTGGACACAAATTGGGGTGAGTTTTGAGCACCGGGGTTCAAATTGGGGTGAGTTTTGAGCCCCGGGGGCACAAATAGGGGTTGGTGACGTCAGACCTGCCAGCTTGCCCATTTTTACACTACTTACACATATATATATATATATATATATATATTCTGTAATATATTTTAAATATTGTACATATGTAAAGAAATCTGGGAGAACGTGGTGCGGGTGAACGTGTGCGCGTGCCTGTGATCCTGTTTGTCAATTGGGGATGAATGTACTATCACACGTTTGGCTGGTGAAATGCCCACACCCGTTAGTGAAAATGATGGTGGTGACTCTAGTCACGAAGAGGACAAACGAAGAAAGGTTGGATTGTGAAAGGCAGTCAGTCACGTTTTTTTATAATGTCCTTGTGAAGAAGTCGCTGTTTTGCCGCCTCGTGAACTAATTTAAGAAAAGAAACCAACGTTAAAATAGTAAAATTGCTGGTCATATCTATGAAATTGTTAAATCCGGACGCAATAATAAATTGTGCAAAAAGTTCAAACAAATTTTGTAGTCGACTCAAACCAAACTTGTTCATGCCTACGTCTCAACAGAAATAATGTAGAGGAAGAGGTATTAATAAAATTAATTAATGGGGAACATACCACAGGAAATTCGAAATGAAAAAAATCTGGAGAGATGGAAAAACAAGGTTAAAATTTGGTTGAAAGCATGGTGTAAAGAGCAATAGAAATAGTAACAAAAAAAAAAAAAAAAAAAAGTATCGTAATGCTAGTAATAACCACTTATAACATTGACGTTGACATGAGACTCGTTACTATCTCCAGTTTTAAGCTGCTAATGAGAGAGTGGTAGTTGTATAAAAATTATATTGTATTATTGTAATATATAAGTGTTATCATATTAAGGTATTGTAATAGGAAATATTATTATTATAGATGATGGTATAATTGTAATATAAATGATAAATAATGAGAGTGTGGATTTTGTATATAGTATAGTAATATATCAGTTAACACTTTTTATGCTGTAACAGAAAGTAGTACTTAAGTTAAGTTGATGTTATATTGTACAAATAAATGACATAATTATGTTGGGAACCCACAGACGGGCTAGT
This sequence comes from Icerya purchasi, assembly GCA_039619475.1. NCBI lineage: Eukaryota > Metazoa > Arthropoda > Insecta > Hemiptera > Monophlebidae > Icerya > Icerya purchasi. The sequence goes on along the minus strand of CM077115.1, from coordinate 288,167,451 downwards.
GCCTTGTGGGACCCGCAAATTATTAAAAAAAAAAAAACAAAAAAAAAATACCGTTCTATTGTAGACCTAGAAAAACGCATTTCTGTAAACATGATACGTACCGATTTACATTATTTATAATTAAACGTTGTCGGTCGTTTTCGTTCAAGCTATATTTAATTAATTGTGTTTTTGGCGGTCGGCTATTCGAGAAAGAAAGGCGTAAGGAGTTTAAAAAAACATAAAATTCCTAATTAATTAATAGTACTAAAATAAATAAATAATTTTATCGTTTTAAATCATCCATTTCAAAAGGACCTCGTGATTAACATCCCTGATGGCTTTGTAAACGAATAATACCGTTACAATATATGTACATATATATATAAAATCTCCTTTTAAATGATTAATTATTTATTTGAAAATAAATCGAGGTTTTCGTGGTTTTTAATTTTATTCATTTCGAATGGTAATACCTCACCAATCATTCGGGTAGTATGTAAAACACAATGCAACCGAAATCGTAAACTTCAGAGTAGTTAATTAAATTGCCCGTACGTATCCGATGAATAATAAATGATCATATTCGAGAGCTTCTGATTAGTTTTCATTATATCTGTTTATTTCACTCGTTGTTTTCTTTTATGTCTATTGTACAGTAATTAATTGTAAATACCAACTTAAAACAATTATTTAATTTTTTAGAGCTTCATGGTCACGGGAGGCAGGCCCGGATTAAGATAGCCCCGGGCTACGGAAATATTAGGGGCCCTTTTTGGAAGTGATAAAATTATCAGTTTTATAGAATAACTAATTTTCTTTAATTTAATTAAATTATATTATTTTGAATTCACGAATTACCATATATAATTATTAATGTAAACAAAACTAAATATCATATAGACAGTGGGTAGAATTTTCGATGCAAAAAAAAAAATGAATTTTTCAGCAAATTTTAACCAAAGATTTTCATAAAAGGATAGTGCGTGTGCGGTGTTGCGCGTGTACACACACACACACACTCATTCGTACAGACATTTCCTAAAAACGTAGATTCCGACTCGTTATATACCTTAAAACAAATTTCTGGCATTACTCTTACGAAGCTCCTTCCTCTAGGAGGAAATAAAAATGGATACAAAATTATTAACAAATAAATGTATTAAAAAATGCACTCGCTCCTATAAACTTAATCTTATTCCTTTTTTTAAAAAAAACTTGATATATATGGCAAATGATAGATTCATTTTTCATTACATGTCGGAAATGGGCATCTTTTGGGGGCCCCCTATAAGACGGGACCCGGGGCTGCAGCCTCCCCTAGACCCCCCTAAATCCAGGCCTGACAGGAGGTTCCATGTTTCAGGTCGATCACTAAATGCGCGTTATTGATGGCGCCTCACGGTATTAGAATAAGTTGAAACGAAAATTAGCAAAAGTCCATGAAAGTTACATTCAGTGATGCATAACCTGCCGGTACTTGTGAGAACAGAAAAATATTGGCTCTATCTGATATGCTTAAATATTTTTGGAATTCACATTGGTAAAAATCTTACGTGATAAAAAAAAAATATTCCGCAGCTAAAAGAAATTAAAATCCCAAAACCCCTGTGGCTGATATTCTGCTGATGAAAATTTTTATACGTAAGAATGACTGGACAAAATAATGTTAAAAAAAAAAACACGTATCAGGCCGACGTTCTAGTTACAGAAAAATGATGTTATTTTATTCCAGCATCTGGTTGTGACCAATAACAGAGCAAGCAGCGCGAGAAATACTTACAAACCGTATGAGTGATAAAGATAAAAGGTGTCATCTGTACTTCAATTCCTCCCGAATCACCGAATGATATTATTGCATAGTGAATCGTTTCTTTCGTTTATTCGGTTCCAAGACACTAGTTCGTTGCAATCAGTTCTTTTAGTTGCAGTGGTTACTTTTCATTTCTGTTACGGTATGGTGACAGGAGTAACAAAGTAACATAAATATACGTTATCGACTGGAATGGAACGAACTGTTACAGAGCTGGAACTAGTTTCTAGTTACGTTCCCCGTTACCTTACACATCAATACAACTATGTACTATGAAAAACTAGATTATCCGGAACAACTCGGGAATTATGCGACATTCTTGACAATGTTCATAGATTAAAACGATTTCACTGCTGGTGTGTACCTTATACATACATGGGCGTTGCCAGCGGGTGGCAGTGAGCAACTGCCCCCCCCCCCCCACCGCTGATGAAACTTTTTAATTAACTGGCCATGATGAGTATTCATAGGCGCGTAATCATGAACAATTTAAAAGACTTTTATAATAAAGTTGTAGAACAATTTGCCAGAAACACACGAAAATTATGTTTTAATTAAAATTTTATTCCTGTTTAATAAAATATTAAGCCTTTAAAAGTTATAAATTTTATTTTTCCTATAACTCATATCCTTTTTGTATCATCTTGCTCCTCATCCTGGCTTATCGGCTGGCGACGCGCTTGTAAACATATATAAATTCACGGCAATATTAAAATAGATGTTATTTATGTTATTTTTCCGTTTTGGACGAACCCATAGATGATGGGTAGAATTTCCACTCATGTTTGTTGATTCAAGTTCTTTTGCTTATTGTTCTCCTCAGGTAGATTGTGAAATAAATAATAAAAATTTGTTGCCTATTCAAATTTTTGACTTTCTATACATTCCGTTTTACGTCGATGATGGATAGGGTCAGTCGTTTCTATTCGAAACATTATCTACGAATAAAATTGCGAATGATCATGAATAATCGCGATGTTTTTTGTCTTTTTTTTTTGTCTTTTTTTTTTTTTCATCGAAAACGGATGATAAATGTTGATTAATTATATACACGTTCGGATAAACCGAGAAAGTTTTTGTCGTAAATTAAGTATGTGAAATCCGAGATTTGTAGATGTTCCGTTAGCGGTGCCCCAGAAGCCGTTAAAGAAGGTCAAGAGAAGCATAGACATCTTCGCCTAATACAATTAGTTACAGCAGCTTTAAGGTGCAACGTGCTATCCGGAAACCGCATCATATATGTATCTCGGTACTGTCTGATATCTAGAAAGAAAAATTAGCTTTGCCGTATCGGAAATATTGGCAGAAAATGATCACTCCTTCAACCCATCTACTTGAAAAGTCGAAAGAGTCCGCGTAATTTTCGTTGAAAATATATTTAATTTTTATTTTTTCTTCCTTTTTCCTTGTAAATGTGAGACACGTTTTTGGGCGACAGCAAACATTTAATAGTGTGATGAACCGTGCATTATAATGTTCTTAATTTACGTTTTGTACATCATAAGCCGCGTGCTTCGAGTTTCTACGCTTTTGTATCTCAGATTTTTTTTTCGTTTTCTATTGACCGGCAAGTAATAGATTAGCGTAGAATTTGTGTACACCTTTACAACTTAACCGGTCCTGCTAAATTATTTCGCTCGAAATCCATTTCGAAATAATAATAATTATCGTTACTAGTACGGCGACCTAGCTGCGTGATAAACTACGCGCCGAGTACTTGCGATAATCAGAAATTTCCGGCAGACTTTATTGCTGCTGTCCCTTCATCCGGTTCCAGTACGACGACTATAAATCGCAATTCGAATTTACCCGGTTTACGCTGAGTGAATACAATTTGTCTGAGCAAGCATCTAAGAGGGCTCTTGGAAATTGTGTGAACTATGCTTGTTCCAGAAGAATGCCGCTACTACGTAGAAAACTTGCCGCTCTCCGCAGAGAACAACTTGTTCAACATCACATCGGCAGATTCGCCGAAAACAACTCTAGAACGGAAGCTGCACCGCCGATGCTGGTCTCGACACAATGAACAGCCAAATAATTTCTAATGCAATGAAATCTATGCGATAACAATTCACCTCGCATTTCTGTTACCGCATTTCCGTTACTGCTGTGTTATTCCGCACATATATATATATATATATATATATATATATATACATTAGTAGCAAGATGAAAATATTCAATTAACGCAGTGGCGTTTTAGCTCAGAAATAACAGATTCGATAAATTATCACAGGTCAATAAATCAGCTATCAAAAATATCATTCAAAATCACATTTTTTTCCCTCACAATATCTTGTGTCTCTGAAGAACTAAAGAAGTCGATGGACTTTTTATCGACATAAATCGTCATTTAGAAAAAAAAAAAACAAAAACAAACTAAAACGCTACGTTAAGAATTCGAGAATCGGTTTTCCTAGTTTAATATTTATATTTAATCGGTTGTTACCAAAAAAAAAATTTTTTTTAATACTTTTTCACGGCAAAAAATTTAAATTGTTTATAGAAACGAAACAAGTTTGCATACCTGATAGTAAATCTTTTATAAACTTTTGGACAATATCCTTTTCTCTCGTAATGTCGTCATAGCACGATAGTGACTTTTCCGATCAAAAAGGTAATATTAATCTAAAAATAAGTTGCTGTGCCTTCCTGGAGATATCTTAAGAAGGTCCCGGCATTTCACAACAAATCTCTTCGATGTCTTTGCAATGCACCATGGTTCGTGCACAGTAGCATGGTACAAAAGGATCCCTACATTGCAAATGAATTTCCCTAGTAGCCGATATTATGATCGCCTGACCGGGGATACGTCAATCCTCCCGCTGTCTCACCGACCAATAACACAATTCAACAATGACCGAAACGCCTATACCCCAACGCAACCTATATATACTTTCTAGAATCACTTCGAATTACCGCGCACTGTTTACACCTATTGTACGTAATTCTTTACGTTCCTAGCTAAAACGCCACTATCTATCATAAACTATAATTTATAGTATTTAATACTGATTATTATTTCAAGCAACTTTGTAATAATATAAAAGAAAAAAAAAAGATTTGCAATAAAGAAATTGGAACGGTTCGAAAATTCTTTCACTGACAGCTTCTCCGTAGTCCACATTTCAGAAAGAAAAAATTGATACGGTTTGAAAAAATCGGTCATTTAATATTTCTTTTTTGTTTTTTTTTTTTTTTTGACCGACTAATGCTCGTAACATTTCTTGCCGGTTAATTAAATTGTCCCGAAATGTCTCACACTGAATAAAAACAGCAGCAATTTTTTCCACGAATATTAACAATATTTTATATAAGGTTAAAATTATTTCTTCACTTTAGGGGTTGACAAACGGGATATCTCTGTTGTGAAACTTCACAATTCGAATTTCCGCAAAGTCGGTTACACTAAACGTGTAAGTTGAGGATTTCAGACGGGTGCTGTAAATTAGTGTCGGGGAGGTTATTACGATTTAAGGACGAATCACTGATGATGTGAATCTTTTTATGTAAATTCAGCGTCGTAAATTTGTTACGTTAATTTGATGATGGTAATTTCCGTACAACATCGTTTGTCCAACCTAAAATCGAATTCTCAAAGCAGCAACTTCGGTCATTCCAGCTTTTTCCGACTGGAGAGTGAAAAAAGCAAGCGCGAATTTAATTATCTTAGTCGTTTCCTTTAAAATTGCAATTACTTAAACTGCTACAACCGCTATGAAAAGTACTAATTAAATGCATTCACAAGAATTTAATAACTCATTAAACATTTCGCCACTGGAAGATAAACACGAATATAACCAAACCCGAAAATTAACGGACAATTCGTATTTATTATGTTTTCTTAAACTTAACCGGACAATAGCGATCATTTCGGTAATGTATATTAATTTCTCTTCTAGAACGGCACAATATAATAATTTCGTCATTTTACAGTCTCGTATTCACCTATATATATATATGTGTATGTATATTTTTTTTTTAACCCCCCTTTTGGGGTTATGTCAACAAAGGATCTCCGTCCAGAAACGACGCAAAGACAAAACAGTTTAGTACCTTTTTCTCCGCTGTTTAATTTTCTTTTTCTTTGTTTTTTTTTTTTTTTTATGTTTAGTAGCTAGACGATCTTTATTGTTATAAGTAAAAAAATATTGGAAACAGCAATTTTTTCTTTCTTATTTAAATAAAAAATTAATACAAAAAATGAAAAAGGAAATCGCTGTAGCCGGTGTAAATCTGTTCTTATTAAAATTTGTTAATTTTTCTTAATAATCATCATTGCATTATGTACAGCGGTGTTACACCAGTATTGTTGCTACAGCCGGTTTTAATATTGATACACTCGTGGATCAAGTTCTTTTCTTTATATAAATTAAAAACATGCATGTTTAAAATTCCGTAATTGTTTATGTGATCGGGAAAAAAAAATTAACGAAGCTCAGTATGATTTATTAAATTTTCTCGAAATACAAATATATAAATATTTATAAAATCATCAATCGTCGCTTTTATTTTAAATAATGTTTATACAGTGCAAAATAAAACGTACATTAACTTTCAGTAAAAGTAAAAACTAAAATATTGTTGAAATTAAGAATATTTCAGATCGTGAAACGTTTTTACATAGAAAATTTACAACTATTAATTATGGGTATCAATATTTCAATAGAGAATTACTATTAAAATCGATTGGTCGAATGTTTATTTATTATTTCAATGCCTACGTTAAAGGACTCATTTCTACTTTTTTTAACACGATAAATTAGATTTATCGTAGAAAATTTCTATAAATATTCATTTTATGCAGCATTTAATTTATGGGCAAGAAAAAAAAAGAAAAAAAGGAAAAGTTTCATAGAAAATATTAATTTCCTTATAATATAATGAATTAATCGTTTATAGTATAGCGGTCTTTAATATAAATAAAAATGTCAAAAAAGTTATTCAATTTTATTAACGAATTTGTTTATTCATTTTTTATACACAAAAATTAACTGAATTCTTTTCAAGATAAAAAACGCAAATTTGAAATCTTGCATTTTTACAGTATTGAGTATTTGGGAAAAAAAGACTTAAATTTTGCGTGTGGAAAATTAAATTTTTTCTGTTCAAGAGCGCGGGCCCCTTGGAGGCTGGAGATCGGGGCTATAGCCCTCTCTAGCCTCCCTTAGATCTGGCCCTGCCTGAAGCCGAACTTATAAAAGAACCAACATGGAAAAGTTAAAAACCACACAAAATTATGGTTTAAATTATTTTTCATTACATTTCAACAGAATTTTGTTTTATGATTATATAAAAAATATCAAATGAACGAAAAAAGAATGCGAGACATAAATCGCACAGATAAAAAAAAAATCGAAAAATTAATGGTAACGTACTAAACAATCGCAAGTGAGAAATTAAACGTGAAAAAAAATAGTAAATAAATAGAGAAGAAAAGGAAATTTGAACGATTAATTATTTACCCGGACTAGTGCCTAGTTTGGACAAGCTCTCTTTAATATGCAAAAATAAAAAAAATATTACTACAAATTCACACTCTTGCGGACGGCCTAAATTTTACCACAACAACCAACAGCAGATCGACTGCGATTTTAATCGGACGAAGAGAGAGAGAAGCCCTTGTCGTCAAAAGACCCATATATTTATACTTGATAATTTAGTTGGGCAATTACAGCCATCGCTCTGTATGGAGAATTTCTCATCAAAATGCGCTCAGCCACCGAGATATTATACCATTTAACCATTTAACTATCAATATTTAATTTATCTTAAATTTACATGCCACATCAAATACCACTATCAAATTTGCTGTGAGCCTCGATGTACATTCACAATTACAAACAGAGACACAAAAAGAATGGCTTACATCTCAACGATTTCGGTAGATCGCTGGGAATTTTTCACATAAACATGACTTGTAATATAAATGAAATCGAGCGTTTTTTATTTAAAATATAGTATTTTCCCCTCATTGTTTGGTGTTCAAATAAAATTCCTGAAATTATTTCTTTTCTTTCTTTGCTATACACTAAACGTACATAAACAGATGCACACTGTGTTAGACAAATGTGGCCCTCGAATTAGTTGAATGGTCTTAGTTCAAAACAAGGCAAATACATTTTATAAAGTTGCTTTAGACGATGAGTGGAATTTGAGTTCTCAAGCCCTCAAAAAAGAAAAAAAAAAAGTTGCTTTATCCTGAACCACCAGCAGTATATTAACATATATACATACTAGCAAACATCGTAACAGTATAATAGTTCCACACGTTAGTAATTTAATTAGAGAATTGCTTCATTATAGATGATATTACATTCACACTTTTATATATATATATATATATATATATATATATGTATATATAACATATTGTAAGATGTGTTAAAGCAACGTTTTGACACAAACGTCTGTTATTGTCTGTTATATTCTGAATCCTCAGCTAGGCTCACATGGAGAGAAAGATATATACATTATCCGCAATGCAAGACAGAGAGATTTTTGCTTCGGAAATAAGAAGTATGTAGAACTATGAAAATATACATCTATGCGAACTACTAACAGGATAGCTGTAATAGACTTATACGCACACATACACTTGCAAACACGATCAATAGCCTTATATGCTTTCGTTATGCACATTATTACTTTATACATATACTCCTTTTTGCTTTGCTATTTTCAAGAGTGTGTACTTATCTACTGTTTCTTCTTTATTTGTCTGCGTATGTTTAACTTCATAATTAACTGAGGTGTGGAAGATTGGTAAATTACAATAACATTAGGCGCAGAGTTAAACATTTTAATTTCAAATTGTAAAACACTGGTGAAAATAATAGGTTGAAAATATAAAATTAAGAATAGTGGGGAAAAGTCGAATGCTAATTTTCTGATAAACAATACAAATTTTTTAATTTATCAATATTTTTAATAAATGCTTGGAAAATGAAAAAACTTTATTAAACTTGGCAAGAAGACTCTTGCAGGTACATACATAATCGCTGAACTAAGGGGGCTTTTATAGGCATATTTATGCGCATTTTGAAAAATGGTATGCTAATTAAACTCGTTTACCCAATAAAAACACGTTATAATCTTTGTACTGATGACTCTAACCAAATAACCGAAGGTAACAACAAAGACGTACTTTATGAAAATGTTTAGTGCTAATTTGGTTTGTTTACTAGAGATCGTTAGAGTTGAAAGACACAACAGTTATGATCGTTGTCTTCTCAAAGCGACAGACTATCTACTAGTAAAGGCGCTATGGTAAAATTTTACCACTGGATTTCGTCAACATCACTGACTTTTTTTTTCAGATATCACGAGATTTATTTTTGCATGTTGGCGTCATTGAACTCGTAACATCACTACATACCTCAAGTATTTCTCAAAATAATTATTTTCATTTTTGGCGCTCTTATAGTTTACTAAATCGCTTCTTTACCATTTACTTACCTTGAGCACAAAAGAAAAAAAATAAATATTATAAACAAGACGTGTACTATTATAAGTCATTACATGTATACAGTAGTATCTCTAAAGTGCTGGCGAAATATACGACAAATGGGTATTTTACAGCGCACCACAAATCATATTCCTCCCAGTATTGGGATTTTCCTAGTGTGTAATTGCTAGAAAACTAGGAAAAGACGAGACGTTTATTTTACAGCAATACATGCAAAGATTTTATCTGCATTTCAGAGCATCAATAAACAAGTAGAAAATTGTTCAATATTTCATAAGATTTCGAGTACAGCATGTCTTTTATACCTCGAGTACCAATAGAGACATCATGAACCTCGAATGTGTATCAAGGATCGTGTTATATCATTTGCTTATTCTTTCCTATTTGTATGCATGTAGTCCAATTATTTTTTACAATGCGTCTTTTATATGAGGAAAGTCTGTATTGTTAGCTGATGAATAGCTATGCCCGAAAACGTTTCCTTATATCGCGGTATTTACTTTAATGTATTAAAAGTAAACTATTTTATACTTATTTCTGTTCGTCATCAAGGTAATTATATATATTTTACTTTAATGTTGAATTAATTCTGTCCGGCTGATCTCAACGGTATTCAACACTACACGTATTTCAATCAAGGTCGCAAATTTATTCTGACCATAATCAACATGATCGGCAAATATACATGGACAGTCCCAGTAAAGAACAAGGCTACTACCGGCTTGTTGCAGTGGATACTATTGAATGATGGGCAGCGACACGCATATATACTTGCAGACAGATTATGCGTGCCTTGCTCTCATGCTGTGTTGAATATGCTTATTGAAAACTGTAGTTATATGGGCGAATCAGTTTTTTCACCAAACGTGTACAAACGGAGAGATATAATTTTACTATTTTTTTTTTCGTATCAAAGTTTTTGCGCAAAACAAGCACACACATGCTGAGAAGACAAACTCTGCAACAAATTATGTTTTCTATCTTCGATATTCACTAACCAGACATACACAGTGATGTGTAAATTGATAGGCAAGTGGCACCCCACTGATCCCACATATGTCAATCAGTAGGCGCTGGTCTTGGTCCACGACGTAGTAAATATATTTTGTAAGTTGCCTTTGTTTCCATTCAATATACAATAAAGTTGGCACATGAATACTTTAATTATTTATTGTTTCTTAATAATTGTCTTCTCTATTTACTTCATGTTATATGACATTATTAGTGAACCCCGCTTTATTACACCAACAATGGTATACAATCCCCTAGCCTGTTGTAATTATACTGTATTATTTTATTTGTTTTTATGTTCATGTTAGTATACGTGTTTCAAAATTAGTTCAAATGAAGTACAGCAAAAATAAATAGTCCTGGAGTTGTTAAGAAAACAACATCCGTAAACATTAACTAATAACGTAAATTTGATCAGGCAATTGATATTTTTCTAGATGGATGAACGTTGTGTACCAAATAATTTTCTTTCTAGTTGCCTGATAAAACGACTTTAAACTCTCAATCTACTACCTTGCCCGCTTTCAGATCCCCCCATCGACTCGTTGTCATTACCTATCGCCTATTCCCCTATACTCGTCTATATGGAGTATGAATTGAGGGCAAAAAATCACTGAAATCCATATTGTAGATTTTCATCGAGTTAAAACTTGCAAACAAACTAACAGCAACTTTGATTCTGGAAATTGTTTTAAGTATCAAAAATAACTACAATCAGGAAAATAGGAAATATGCGATACATAATAATATACCATTTCTGTTTGCTCTTTTTCGTAAGTATATTTATTTTGTTACTTTATAACTGTAGCAAACCGGTTTAAGGCATGTAAGTTTGTTTTGTTTTTTTGTTTTTTTTTTCGTACATTCTATTGCGTCCTAAGCTGTGCTCGCACAGAGAACCATTACCTAAAGAACGGTTTTATTACGATGGTAAGCTGCAGCGCCGGTTAGATAGAGAATTTTTAAAAATATGTCAAAGTTTTTAAATAAAAATAAATAAACGGGGTACGACTAGCGTTAGGGAAATGTTTACAATATACGCTTTGCGATGCTGTCGGAAGGTTTTTGTTCTATTTGCTTTGCAAACTTTTTCAGTTTGTTGTTAGATGAGATAAATTGAACAGTAACGTAGACATTTTAGCGGGATTTTATTATCTGTTTAATTATTTCGAAAGTACTTTAACGCGATAAATTAAAAAAAGATGAGAAAGTTCGCTAGCTACATATTATGAGAAAACTATAATATATAAAGACCCCCAGTCTTCTCACTTGGTTCAGCTTTATTCGCTGTAATTCCGCGTGCCTGTAAAACACGTTATTTGACCTAACGTCCGAAACTGTTATTTTGTTTTAACGGTTTTAATGTTTGAAGTGATTTTAGTGCGAAAACGACACCAGCAGCGCATTTTGTAACCATAACCTCCGTGTAGTATCGCCGCCACTCTCGTCCACTTGCCCATTTGCATCATCCGATGTAATTATTGAACGACGCCGTTTATTGTAGGCCAGGGAATTTTTACGATTAATTTTCATTTGGAAAAGAAGACACACACGATGGTTGCGGCAAAGTATGCGGAAAAGCAATTTAAAGTGACATGTTTGGAAATGTCAGCGCGTTTTCTACTAAGATGAATTAAGAATCGGAACTGGCGAATAAGGAAAAATGGAGACTGCCACCCGCGCCGCCGGCGCTATTCAATTTTAATTAAAACTGACAATTTCGGTTTACTAGCAGCCATCGATTCGAATACATTAAAGGCCGATAACGAGAAACGGTCGACTGAGCAGCAGCTTTCAGAAAAATCCAATCTCATATAAATTAGTTGTTGCTCGTTCAATTTCCAACGTCCCATCCTCTTCTTTGAGCAGACGACACAGACAATTGAAGTTAATTGGATCGGTAGCCTCCGCTTCCAAAGTCGACTGCTGATAAATCAACTGGTTTAATTGTTGTAACGACGGAACTAATTAGAAAAGTTTTTTTTAATTCATTACTTAAGATAATACACACACCATCGATCAGAGTTATTCGAGTTTAATTAAGAACACCACCACCAGCACCACTTAGGGAAGAAGAGGCGAATTAGTTTCCATGTTCTATGTTCTTTACCTTTTTTTTTCGCTCCCCAACCATCCCCCTCGATAAAATGAATAAATCCGTGCAAGAACGGGGAACGTATCTTCCAGATAGAATAATTAGACGTCGAAAATGCATTAGAATTTGTTTTCTTATTTTTCTGCGCCTTCCATTCTCCTCTATCTTTACTTTATTTCCCTTTTTTTTTGTTTTTCCGAATTCCTGCATTGCGAAAATACCAAAAGCGAAGAATAATAAGTGGGAAAATCATTACAACTCTCAGTGATTATTTATAGATCTTACTGAAAAATATTTATGCGCCGCATTAGATTGAAATTAAGAACGCGTATAAGCCTACAGATGCGCTGCAGGTAGCACGCAAAATACGATCCTTGTTTTAAGCGATTAGTATGAATTCGCGAATTTTTTTTAAGAAAATTGTAGTTCAGATGACTGAACGAGAATTTAGGAATCGGTTATTCAAAAAAGCTGCAAAAAAAAAAAAAAACTAGCCCGAATCCACACCGTACAAAAGAAACTTAATAATAATGTAAATGATAATATCGCACTAAAAAAAAAAAAAAATCTTGTTAGTTAAACCGTACATTGTAGCCACATCTTGACGATCTAGTATATTATTCCATGCGCCCCAAGGGGTCTTCGAAGAACTTCCGAACCTCAATCTTAAGAATTTCATTTCGTACGTTCCTGCTCGGCTTAGATAACAAGAGTGCTTCTCACTGGTGCTAATAACATCTTACCCGTTCCGGCAGAGTTCGTTTATCATTCACCAGGCAGAACTTGACTGTTCAAAATTTTCTAACTCATGAACAGGCTAACCTCGAAGAAGTCCTCTTTCGAAGGAATTTGTATTCTTCCTTCTCTAGTACTACCCCTCTTTTAAATATTTAGAAAATACCTCTAGATCTTTTAAATCTCCATCCTCTGAACATCCTTCCAATTTAAACATCTCCTCTGTGAATAGCCTAATGCCGTTTATTGATTCTGTCGCTCCTGCTTACGTTCTTTCTTTCGATGAAACATTCTCCTTCGCACTTCCTAACTTCGGTTTTCAATAATATTTTAATGAATTAAAGTCCGTTCTGTCCAAATTTTCAAGCGCCACTCCAGGCCTTGGCGACATACCTTATCTCAATCTTAAAAACCTAGCTGAATAATTCCTTAAATGAATCATTTTATTTGTTTCCTCTCTCTCCTGGAATTCTTTTATCGATGTTCCTATTCCTAGTAAAAGTTTTTTTACGACCCATTTCCCTGTCATCCTGCATTAAGAACACGGTTTAAAGATGCGCTGAACAAGCGCCTAGTTTGGCAGTTGGAGTACAGTAATATATTTTCCGGTAATATGTTCAACTTTCGATCTAGTATTGTGATTCCTAATTGTATTAGTCTTCTCGTTCTTACGTATAAAAATCCTTTATTTATCAAAATTACAACTTGGCTTCCTTGATTAATGTTCCCTGTGTTTTTGATAATTTTGCTTTACCTATTCTCTTTTCTCCATTTCCTCATGCTTAAAAAATTGTTTTCCAAGGCCTTCCTCGCGGTTTCTCTCTCAGTTCTACTCTTTTCGGTATTTATACTATTAATATAACTTCTCTCCTTTTCAGATCGGCAATTTAAAAATGTTGTACAATTTTATTATACGAATAATTGCGATATATGCTCGCGCAGTCACGTTTCATTTCCCGAACACCTCAGTGCAATTTTTTAATGAGACTTGAACGTCATCTCGTGACTCCTAATGTACCCCCGCCAATCACGCCGTTATCAAATTCAAATATTTCGAGTTTTTGGAAAATCGAGTTTATTCTGAATGCGACGAAAACCGCGAAATATTCAACCCGGTTTTAATTGGCTATTCTGACACAGTTCACAACCAGTCACGCTGAACTGATACTTATACAGCCGGATTTTAATTCTTCCTGACAGTCGTGTGCTAAATTTTGCACACATCATCTGTGTCTTCAGAGTGCACCGGTTGGTAGTTTTTTTTTTTTGGTACTCTAGTTCTACAGCTCTTCTCAGCAACCTGATCACATTTTGGATTTTAATTGATTTTTCGGATTAGTCGCTTGGTCTCCAATTCCTGTTGGACAGCATCATCGTTGCTGCAGATTCATCGCTCTTTTTGCCATTTCATCTCCAGTCGTCTTTGCTACAACACCAGTGCCAGTTTGATCACCGATTCCTCTTGGACAACACCGGTGTTGTAGGCAGATTCATCAGTTCTCCTTGCTCAGTTTTCCACTATTTGGTAAATCTTGACCTACATCGCAGCAGCACAGTTACGAACTGATATTTCTTTCAGTCGTCTATCTTTAAATGGATAAGTTACGAAATATATTTATTTTCAAATTCTAATTCGCCAATTAATTAACCATAGTGCTTCGGAATCAATGTGCTCATCAATTTGGTCATCTAGACCGGGTTGCCGTTACAGGAATCTCCCAGATCAAGTCTCGAATTACTTAAGACTAGGGATGCTTACAAAAGCGTATTAATAATACGAACGGATGAACCGAATTCATTTTTAAATAGATTTCTCAATGTGTTTGTTGTTTTCGTTTAAATAATACATTTCAATTTTCCTTATTACACCTCTCTGCAATATGCCGCTTGAACTTTGGACACAGTCTGCTCCCTTCATCGCTTTCCTGCTTTTCTCTCGTGTCCTCTATATTACCCTTTGCATCCCTCCAACAATTAATTCGTAGTACCCCATCGCATAATGTTTGAAGGCTCGTCGCTTTCAATTGAACAAACATTTTTCTACTCCTCCGTTTTATAAAACAGTGCTTCATACAGCGCTTCGTTTACTCTTTCCCATCCTTCTCCTTTTGTT
The DNA here is from genome assembly GCA_039619475.1 of Icerya purchasi. NCBI lineage: Eukaryota > Metazoa > Arthropoda > Insecta > Hemiptera > Monophlebidae > Icerya > Icerya purchasi. The sequence goes on along the minus strand of CM077115.1, from coordinate 288,152,237 downwards.
ATCTAAGCGCTTAATTTGTTTTTGTCGACTACCACTGAATGTGATTCTGCTTCCCCTTTTTTTTACACTTATTGAACCAAAATATTCATGTTTTGACGACATCCAAAAAAAGCATTACCACAAAAATGCATTAATAAAAGTGGTCATTACAAAGTATTAATATTTATTTTATATCTCTACATATTTCTATTTTATTTCTTGCATTTCTAAATTGATTAGTACAAGTTAGTTGCTACAGCATCCATATATGAATGACAATAACAATGCTCACAGGCCACGTTATGCGCATATTTATAACCGTTGTTATTTTCTAATATGACCCATCTCTCGTATACGAATGATAATAATGTGAATTCCAATAATAGTTTTATTAGCTAGCCTACTGGAATAAAACTGTAAACTGTATACATTTGGTTTTATTAAACCACTAAAACTATATGTCCTACTAATATGTTTCTTATTACAAAGAAACAAAAAAAAAAAAAAAAAAAAATCAAGCAATACAGGATGAACAATTTTTTTTATCTTTTTCTGCTGCATTATTATTAAAAGTTGCCTATGTGTAAAAAAGGGCAGCATGATCGATAGACATTTTATTGTTGCATAGAAGCGATAGTTTGTTCGAATAGGATTTTTTTCCCCAAAAGACTGAGTAATAAATATGTCGTTTAACAGACTGGCTACATTTTTCGTATCTGTACGACATAAAAACCTACCAAACATAAATTTAACATCTTCGATAACGAAGACTGGAAAAATTAACAGTTCTTTTTTAGGTCCGTTCACTTTTTCTAACGGAAATGATTAGTAGAGTTTTTTTATTTACGTTAAATTTTTTAGCACGGTTAATTCGGTTTCGTATGTTTATGTATTTCGAGACAATTCAAGCGGTGAGTTTTAAACTATTAAATTAATTTTATACACCGATGTATTGTAGTAATTACTTCTAATAAACTCGAATAAATATAAAATTATACGCTAAAATAATTAACTTCGAATTTATTACTTTATTTGCATTTAAAACTATTTAAAAGAAATGAAATAAACAACGGAGTGTTTTTATTTTCCACATTTTAAAAAATAATTTGATATAATTTAAAATATTTTCTTAAATAAAGCTTTGCGCTTTTTTAAAAAAAATTAAAAACAATTTATAACTTAATGTAAGCAGGGTGAATCGAAAACTCCCGCAAAGCCTGAAACTAAGTTTACAAATTAAAATTTTGTAAGTTCTGGCTCCAAGTTGATTTAAAAAACTTCAAAGAAGATGCAGATTAAGGACTCTCACAGGTTTATCTGAAGAAGATGATTTGAGTAAAGAAAGCCTTGATGAAATTATTCGCGCATATGACAAAAAAAAAAAAACGATGAACAAGATGTGTCAAGTAATTTTTTTCCATATTGAATATCTCTACGGTTTACGGAGTACAAAACGGTTCTTTGAATTAATATTATGAACGGGTTTTTATAATAGTCGAAAATTTAGCATCATACTATTAAAGGAATTTACCGTATTTTAAAGTTCCACAATCTGTTATGTCTCTTAAAATGCTTTTCATTTTTCTAATTATGAGGATATTACAAAAAAAAAAAAAAAAATAAAGGAAAAATTTAGCGCCTCTTACTATAATTTATTCACGATATGCTCATATTAACCCACTGCTGGGTGTAGGCAGACTAATCTTCCGTGCTGGCCAGGCAGATTGGGAGATGCATTTTATACCTGCCGCCGGGTTTTCATGGTACTGGGTGAAGACGATTGGTGTAGAGACGCGAGACTACACTCGGGGAACTAATAATCGTTCGTTATTTACAATGCAGTCCGGCGTGTGCCTGCCTGCTGTAGATTAATTAACGCGCGTGTGGTGGTATATTTAGTGGCTTGCCATTGCCTAGCATATGATTCTATCAGCGGATATTTCATTTTAATTTCTCGTAATAATTTCTGTCGTCGCTCGGCATCGAACCCGAGACCTCCGCAACGGAAGCCAACTAGCAACTGAGCCATCGCGACGACTACTAATTTATTATAAAAGAATATTTAAAACTGTATTCTGTCCTTCTAAAGATATAATAGTCGATGAAACTTTAGCCAGATATCGTGGCGCAGTTAATTAGATACGGTGGTGTTTCATTCGGATATGATATCTGACTGCCGCGCATTGACACTTTTAAAAATTATAAAAAAACGAAACATTAGCATTTGCGGCGGGAATAAGGTAAACGAGCCAGTGTAGCTTCTACTGCAGACTGAAAAGCGCGACCGACGATCGCTTCCAGTTCCGCTGAATGGAGCTGTTGATCCGTGTACGTGCTCATAAAGCGATTTGACTCAGCGCTTCCTGACTGAACATGCATGCGCATTTTTTCTTCGCTCTCGGTACACATTACTCTCGAATCGCATGGATAAAAATTCGCGCAAGTGATCTTGAAGCGATACAACCTGGCGCATTCAAATATGCGTGCGCGACCTTTTTCCATAATCGGGGTACACAGCAGATCGTTCAAAGACAACTCTAGGCAATAGTTAATACTCGTAGTTAGCGTGTGTGGTTATTTATGTCACTTGCTCCTGCAGGTGCTCTTTCATTTAGCCCGCTTCTTTATTTCTAGTAATTTTTAATTTTGCCACTTAAATTCAACAAGTTACTTCATTTTCTTTCTGAAGCTAGTATTCTTTTCGCTAATACTACAAAAACAATTTCGTACGACTTTATTAGGGGAAGCGACGCCTCCATCGCTTCCATTGATGCTACGCCACTGCTGTAGAAGCAGTGTCGTATCCCCAGCTCTCGTTGCCTACTTATGGTTTAAATTATGTGTACTGCAAACAATTGGGATCACACTTTATGGCTGCTATTCCAAATAGAGCACTGTGGAAAACCCAATTGTGAATTTATATGAAAACAGGAGCAACCCGAATAACTTCCACATTGAATTTCTGCGACCTGAAGTAGGAAAAATAAATTTCGATCTAGAAACATACAAATCGGGAGAATTCATAACCTGTTCTGTTATAGAGTTTCATTTGACCTACGGCTAGAAAATTCATATCAAATAACGAAGCCTCATAAATTAGTGCAGCATTAGATGTTAAAGCTGACATGTCTTGAGATTCTTGTGAAAGTCCTTATAACGGTTTCAGTACCGCCATTACCGTACATCCTATTTACGTAACAGACGAGAGAGAAGATTTTGCATATGAATTTATGAAAACACTTCTATTAATAGTTCTAATTTTTCTTCTTCTGGGCAAAATCAAAATTGATACGAGTTTATATTTTCTGTTAGATGTCAAGCGGTCCAGGAAGATCTCTGATTAAATTCAAAATATTCCATGGTAAATACTGTAAAACGGTAGAGTTCAATGACTCGTCTGTTATGTGATAAGTCTCAAAAACGTACGGTAATCACAGTCTTAACGATCGAGAACGCAACAATACCGAAAAATTCGATTCTTTATTTTCCGTTAGTAGCGTTCGTGAAATGGATGCAAAATCGAAATTCATTTAACGAAATTTAAAAGCTCCGTAAAATGGAAAAAACATGACTCTTTCATTCGTTCTCGACGCCATTTCTTGTAACGGTCATGTCAATAAACCGCCTACTTACAGAAGCGTGATGCGAAAACTTTGAACAACATTAATCGTTTATTCGTATTTGTAAAAATAACGGGTAAGCGAAAACGTCCGTTAAAGTCGATACAGTAACAACACCTACTGACAACGCTTGATTGTCTGTATGCGGAAAATTCACAATACAAATCGCGAAATAACGAATTTCCTTGGTTTCTCTTCATTTATTGATAACTGACCATTGAACTATTAACGACGCTTGATTAATACGGAAAATTTACAATACAAATCGCAAAATAACGAATTTCATTGGTTTCTCTTTATTTATTGAAAACCAACCATTGAACTACTGACGACGCTTGATTAATACGGAAAATTTACAATACAAATCGCAAAATAACGAATTCCATTGGTTTCTCTTTATTTATTGAAAACTGACCATTGAACTATTAACGACGCTTGATTAATACGGAAAATTTACAATACAAATCGCAAAATAACGAATTTCATTGGTTTCTCTTTATTTATTGAAAACCAACCATTGAACTACTGACGACGCTTGATTAATACGGAAAATTTACAATACAAATCGCAAAATAACGAATTTCATTGGTTTCTCTTTATTTATTAAAAACCGACCCTTGATTAGCGGGATCTGTTGCATATAAAATTCCCATCTTTTCATCACTGACAAGATTAACAGCTTTTTGTAAATATGAGTTACCAAAAAAAAATTTACTACCCGCTATATTGTACACTGCATGTCAGCCACAACTACTGGACAGGACGATTTTTAAAGTTTCAATCGATTAAAGCGAGTTATTTAACAAAAAATAATTTCTATTAAAAAAATATGCACAGTTACGATTATTTACGATAACTTTGGAATTTCTTTATTCCAAATCAACAACACTGTAATGGCAACCAACAGCTGATATCAAATCTCCTTATATCGATTAAATAAAACCGCTGAAATTTCGCGTAATGCTAAAAATACAAATATTTCCGTGTTTTAAAATCGTTTCAATTCTTCCTTCTTTTTTTTTTTTCTTTTTTGCTTTGTAAACATTTTTTAGAAACACATAATATAATCAAAACTCCATAGAGAGAGTAGTCTGTCGGAGGAAGACAAGCATTTCTCCAATTTTTAAACAAAGAAAACATCAATAACAAATTTGAAAAATGAATTAAAACAAGTTAGTAGCATCAAATTAAAAATTTCCAGGAACTAACTGCATTTCAATATCCTATGTTTTATTGTGAAAAAGCAATTTCTACGCATGTCGGCGTAAATAAAAACATGGATGGTCGCGCGCGATGATAATTATTGCCTGGCCTTGATAAAAAAATCAAGTGAGAACGATGTAAAAAGTTAGTAACAGTCGGGGACTCCCACCCGATCCCACGCTAAATAACGCGAGTGCTTGTTGATTTAGCAAACTGATATTTTTCGGGTTCATTGTTTTCATTATGATTACCGGTGAAGTGTATCTAGTTCGACAGATTTAATTTTTATCAGTTATTAACGGAAAAAATTATCTAAAACTGGCGAAGAGACCAGCTTGCAAATATATGTATGTATGTGTAAAAAACATTTCATTGCTCAAAATGTAAAAAACCGCTCGCACTATTCATTGCCTGAAATATTAATAGTTATATTATAAGTATTATTCTTATTTTTCCTATTATTACTATTATTCAAGAAGTGGTCAACAGCAATAGTCCTACGGACTATCAGAATGTCATGGAATCAGAATGGATTGCAATATTTTTTTTTATTACACGTTCACAAAATCATTGCGCTAAAAATTGATTAATTTCGTATCATTTCGTGATTATTAGATTTAGAAAGTTCCTTAAATTTTAAATTGTAAGCTAGAATGTTTCCCTATTATATTTTGCTTATTTTGTTTTCATCAATTGCAACTTTCTTTTTTTTTTTTTTTTTTTTTTTTAATCAAAGTATGAAAAATCTAGAGACGTATTTGAGAATATTATATTTTTTATATTTTGATGTTCCCCCTGCATGAATTTACCGCGACTAAAAAAGAGGATAATATCGAAAACCGAATGCAAGCGAAAAAACACTTTGTGCATTTCTCGATACTTGTATGTTTTATATCACACTAGCGATAATTTTACCGCCGAAATTCGCACTGTGCTCGACATTCGTCTAAGTACATGAAGTGTCGTAGGCGAAAACTCACTTTTCTAGTTACGCCGCTCAGTAAATATATACGTATCATTTTTTATCAAGAAGAATATGAAAAATCGTCTAACTCATTTTTTATCGTTTTAATCCAAATTATGTAAAAGACAGTAATGAAATCCACGAGTTACGTCATAAATTATCGTCAAAAAACATTTAGAAATTATGGGGAATTCTGCTTAATCTGTTTGCGCGAATTAAAAAATATTAAAACAAATAAAATTACGAAAATAACAAACAGAAACACAATAATTATACCGTATAATTATCATGTCGACATAATTAATGAAGCGGTTTGTTTGCTATTTTCGTAATTACATTTTAATATTTCATAATTCTGGCAAATAGATTGATACGAGTTCGCTGTAATTATGCCGGCATGGCAATTTATTTTTAATATTCTACTCTTAAATTCGAAATTAAATGAAACTATCAATAATTCCTATTCTAATAAAATGATAAAAAAGGTCGGTGTTGTTTCTTAAACAAACATTAAAAAATAAAGAATTAAAAACCGAAATAGGAACGAAAAATAAAATATAAAAAATAATAATTAAAAAAAAAAAAAAAAAATTGAAATAAATGCTGAATTACGCCGATTCCATTATAAGGACCATCCTTTTTATTTATTCCTCCTTGATCTCTCAGAATATTACTATATTAGATTTCCAAAGTGCTCTACTGATCTTCTCATCTTCTCCTCCCCTCCCCGACTCATCTAGCGCGGGAAGAAAAGGAAAAGTAATTCCCGAATATTAATCAAAAAATCCTTAAATTTGTTCCCTTTAAAGTTAATCCATCTTCGTCGTTAAAATTCTGTTTATTAATAATTCCCACATTTCCGAATCTGTTTTTATTGTGTATTTCTTTTGATGTACCTCGGTAGAGTAGCTTTTCACTCGAAAACGTTCCTGCCGACAAGTATATTATTATACATATGTTTGTTTACTATTTTCGTAATCGTATTTATGTTAAGATTTTATGATTAGAAATTGATCCGCAAAGAGCAAATTAAAAAGCGGCACAACCGAATTAATTAAAACACAACATCATAACAGAAGGGTGTGGTGTTCCTACATCAAATTTTATATCTTAATCGGTCATCGTACTTTACCGAATTTAACACTTTTTCAGAAACGAACAGCTTAGATATGTTAATTTTGTTCAAAAAAGTTCTTAATTGAAATGGTATAAAATTGGTAATACCTTACATTTTCATGGAATAATTTGTAACCCCCCAACTGAAGGATTGTAAAGGAGAACGTTTTATAACGTAAAAAAATTGTTATTCATTTAGTCCGGGCAAATAAATTAATAAAATGTAATAACCTAATAACAGACAATTAAAGTGTATATTAATGGAAACGTTTTCAAGTGTATTATCCCCATCGTGCCCTTCGTCTGAGATAACCTTAAAAACGTTCCCAAAGTTTTATTTATTTTTCATTTTTTTTTTTTTTTTTTTACGGAAAGCCGATTAGTAAACATGTTTACATTAACCCGGCGTAAAAAGAATTTTTTAATGTTTTTAATATACAGAATCGGAATTCGAACCAGGTCCTTTATGTTTATTATTAGGTTGTAATAATGTTTTTGCCTTTATTCCGCATGTCTGCGCCAGTGGAGATGTTAGTTTTCGTTCTAGGTACTGATTTTTTTCACAATTAGGCAACGAGTTAAATATAGAATATAGTGATTTATAACAAATACACAAATATAACGAAACAAATTTAAGTATAAAATGATTGCTTACTTAGAAACGTTTTCGGGTATAACCCCCATCATTAGCTAAAAACATAACTCGCTATGTGTGATCAGAAACCGACTCTAAATCACACTGAGAGCAAATAGGAGAATAAAACGGTTTTTGACTTCAGTTTGATTTAGAATTTGTTTTCGATCACACATAGCGAGTTGTGTTTTTAGCTAATGATGGGGGTTATACCGGAAAAAGGTTTCTAAGTAAGCAATCATCATTATTCTTAAATTTGTTTGTTATATTTGTGTATTTGTTATAAATCGCTATATTCTATATTTAACAAACCGTAAAAGATTCTTTATCGAGTTAAATATACTTTTTTTTTTTTCCCTTTTTGTGCATATCTATAATTTTCTATTATAGACTAGTACAATAAACATTCCGAAAATGACTCCATCTTTCCAGTTATCCGCTACAATTATCACGAAGCGTACTAGAACGCTTTATAAGTATTTAACGTAAGTTTTTGAATAATAGCTTTTTTTTTTTTTTTTTTTTATCGTCCCCGCTCATATGTCATGAGTTTCCTTTTCATCTTATTTAAATCAACTGTGTGCCACTTTTTAATTTTGGATAATGTCCTCCGTTTGCAAGTTAAAAAAAAAAAAAAAAGAGAAAGAAGGAAAATAAAACACTTTTAATAATCTAATTTTAATATTTCCGGTTCTTTCCTAAAAAAAGGAACTTCTGAACTTAGTTGGGAAGGGAGCTGAGTTGAAATCTCTTTGGTTAATGTAAGTTGACGGAGTTCAGAATGAAAAAAATATAAAAAAGACACTTTTCAGTAAAGTCGAAGATTTTAATAGTAACACCTTATCAGTTTATTGTTTAATAATTTGAGGTTACTTACGCTGCGCGGTCACAGATTTATTTTCTGCGGACGGAAAACAAAATTTGAGACAAATAATCGATTGTTGATATTATTATGAACGATAATCGAAAAAAACATTTCACCCCGAACACAGTTTAAAATTAAAAAAAATTAAATTACACGCCTCTTTCAGTTGAAATTTTTAATAATTTACAGTTAATTTTATATTTCAAATACACCCACAATATAAAATTACAAAAAAAAAAAAAAAAAAAAAAAAGATGAGAATATTTAAAAATTAAAAAAAATAGAAGTAAAAAAACAACAAGTTTAAAAAAAAAGAGAGAGAGAAAGAAATTAAGAATTAAAAACCAAAAATTCGAAAACGCTCTCGTATTATTTAATCGAAATATTTAACGCGGACTACGCGAAATCGTGTACATGTCTGTGTCGTTTGGATCATTCATTCAAATCTGAAACAAAAAGTCTCGTACTCCATTCAAAGTTAATCTGGCGGCCCTACTTTCGGTAGAATTCGGTTATTTTCGACCTTTTCCGTTCTATTTCAAACCCTTAAATTGCCTTTTCAAGGGTAGACTATTTGCTGTTTTTTCCCACGTAACACATAATTTCGTACCCTAACTTTAAAATTTGAAATTTTTTTTTCAATGATCTTTAAAAATATCAACCATACCGCCGCTTCGTTCCATCCTTTTTTTTTTTTTTTTTTTATTTCACCAAACTCATGTAACAATTCTCATCTTGTAATTAATTCGATAGCGACTAAAAGCAACTAGCAGAATATAAAAATAAACGTAAAATTAATACCAAAAAACTAACATTTATCGACATATTAATACGTTAATTAATAAAATGGTACGATAATTATAAAATTAAATAAGAAATATTAAATAAACGTAAACAGTTACGTTAAAAACGTTTTCTGGGATATCCTCAGCTGAAAAAGAAAAGAAATATTAGAAAAAGATTAATGTAGCGTATCTAATCCCAAAACCGCCTTTCTTCGCCCAACATTTTTCTTTTTTTTTTCTCTGAAAAATATGCATTTGTTATTTATTACATAAATTTTTTTCGTCAAGCTAAAACGCTTGTCGACGAATTATCCTATACTTAAACAATTAACCATCTTTAACTTAGATATATATATATATATATATATATATATACATAACTTCGTGTAATATTTACTAACTACTACATCTTAATCGATCTTTTTACTTATCGGTAATTAATAATATATTTTATAATCGATGTATTTTTTCGTTGTGCCTTATCATTTACTTTATGTTTATCATACTTTTTACATTTCCTTCTTCTTGAAGTCATTCCTTTATTTTCCTTTTTCTTTCCCCTACTTTTTTTCCTCCTCTATTTTATTTCCTTAGGTATTTTATTCAACATCTGAATTATAATATACTTGTCCGTTTGCTCCTCCACCTTTGTTATTGCTAACGGCGATAAGTAGGTAAGTTTTTTTTTCAACTCGTATTGTGTTTTTATTTTTTCCTCCAATTCGATTTCCTTAACTGCCATTATGTATTCCCATATCTCCGGTAATAACTATATTCCTCTTATGCTTATTACGTCTTCTTTTTTAAGTAGTTCACTTTCAGATTCTCCCTAAGGATTTCCTATTAATTTCAAGCATTTAATTTGCAGTTTATTTATTTTCCCGAAGTAAACTTTTCTCGCTATTATACCTAAATTCCATATCCGATTCTCGAATCTACTAGTGTATAATAAACTATTTTAAATGTTTCATGTGTTGCATATTTCTTTAATGTATATAAAGCTCGTAAAACATTTTCTTTGCAATGTATTCCATATGTACGTCCCATCTTAAATGTTGGTCTATCATTACCCCCCCAAAAATATTTATACCGAGTTACTATCTATAACTTCTGACAGTTTTTCACTTCACATTGTAAATTCATTCGAGTGTATTATTATATTTGGGCAATACAAAATCCCAGCTGTTCGTTTTCATACGTAGTACCATTAGTCTGTTTTACATTTATTCTTCGATTTTTATCGTGTGCCCATTTACTTATTTTTATTAAACCTTTTTGTATCCTCATTTCTGGCTCTTTAACATCTTTATGTGACGTATCTATTGCTATATCATCCGCGTACGAGACTACCTCACTATAATTTAATTCCTTATATACATAGATCATTTGTATATATAACAAACAGTATTGGCGCCAAGTTGTTACCCTGCGGTACTCCTACATGCATCATCTCCTCTTGTTCACTTTGCGCATTCGAAATATTAACACTTGTTGTTTTCCTCTGGTTTAAATAACTTTGAAACCATTTTTTTAAGCTATTCGTTATTCCTACCTCCTCTAATGCGTTTATTAGTGTATTTTATGATTAAATGTTTCAAATGCTCTAGTAAGATCTGTAAACGTTATTAATACCTTCTTTCCCCTCTTCAAAGCTATCCCTTATTTTTTCGGTAAGCTCACCGATTGCTTTCGATGTGGACTTTCCCTTTTGAAACCAGTATTGTGTTTTGTCAATTATCCTATTTTCTTGTAGGTACTTCGTTAGATTATTTGCTACATATTTTTCTAATATTGTTTCAATCACGATGCTTACAGCAATTAGCCTTTAGTTTTCATATTCACTATGTTTCCGATTATATATATATATATATATATATATATATATATATATATATATTGGTCCTGTTTTCAATATTTAAAATCCATTTGATATTTTCCCTTCTTTTAATGTCTGATAAATTAACTTAGTAATGTCCTTCGCTGTATATATTTTTACTGCTTTTATATCTTTTATTCTTATTCCATCGATTCCGGTGGCCTTTGTTTCTTTTAGTCCATCAATTATTTTCCCCACCTGTTCTACGTTTGCTTTAGGTACGTACATGTTTACTTTTACTTCTTTTCTTTTTTTTTTTTCTTTTTTTTTTTATATGGGCACGCCAGCACAGGATATTTACCCAACACAAAAGATTAAAAGAATAGAAGGACATATGGAGCGACAAGTTATATCAAGAAACGATTAGAGACAGAGGAAATGAAGTCGGCCAACAAGGTAACAACAGAAGGAGATGGAAAAGTGAGAATATAGAGGGCACTGTAAGGAGTAGGGAGGCCAAGGCTAAGCAAATTGGAATAAAGGATCGCGCGTTCTGTAGAAATAAAGGAACATTCAAATAGTATGTGGTTTGCATCACACGTGCCATTTAAGGTAGGAGGATGAAAGGGACACAAAGGAGATTGAACCAAAGCAAAGCGGAAACGAGAAGCCGGGAGCAGACTGTGATTAAAACGAAGGCGAACTATGGAAGAAATGACAGAACGGTTGATACTGGGAAAATTATTAAACCAAGGAGAAACGGATGGAGAAGGCTGTAAAGCAAGGTAAAAGGAGTCAGGGTTAAAGAAACAGGACGGATTTACTTCATCTTCTCTTCTTTTTTCTACTAGCGCTTTATTATATTTGTGTTTTTTTTTTTTGCCATTTTTGAATTCTTTACTGAATTTTTCTGCAATTTCTCTTGCTTCTTGTTCCTTGCCAAAGTATTTATTTATGGTTTCATCTACTTCTAGGCTCTTTTGTTTTCCTATAATCTTGTTTATATTTAACCATGTTTTCTTGATATCGTCCTGTGCTTCTTTGAAACTTTTCCCAATAAACATGTCCTCTTTTCCGTCTTATTTCTGCATTCACTCGATTTCTAATTTTTATTAATATTTCTTTCGTTTTCTAAACGTTTTCAACATTGGTAAAAATAAATAGGTAGTTATAATTTCTACCTTTTTTTTAAATTTTTACTGCTCTTTTTTTTTTTTTTTTTTTTTTGAAAAATATGTATATATTTATTATTTTTTTACATACAAAACTTTCGTCAAGCTAAAACGCTTGTCGACGAATTATCCTATTGAACACTTTACCACCTTAAATTAACTTATACATATACACAATCGTGTAATATTTACTAATCTTAATCTATCTTTTTACTTATCAATAGTTAATAATCTATTTCTATCTTTCATAATCAATGTTTTTTTGTTTTTTTTCCCAGTTTTTTTGTTCCGCCTTGTCATTTTATTTTATGTTTATTATTTTTTTTATATTTTCTTCTTCCTGAAGCCATTCCTTTATTTTCCTTTTTCCTTCTCTATTATTTCTTTGGCTATTTTATTCATCATCTGAATTATAATATATTTATCTGTTTGCTCCCCCATCTTTGTTATTGCTAACGGCAGTTGGTACGAAAGTTTTTCCCTTAACTCGTATTCTGTGTTTATTCTTTCTTCCAATTCAATTTTATTTTCTGCTGATAATCTTCAGTAATAAGTACATTTCTCTTATGCTCATTACGTCTTATTTTTTAATGATTTCACTTTCAGTTTCTCCCCTTAAGGATTTCCTATTAATTTCAAGCATTTAATTTGCAGTTTATTTATATTCCCCAAGTATACTTTTCTCATCATTATGCCTGAATTTCATATCTGATCCTCGACTCTACTAGCGCATAATAAACTACGTTTAATGTTTCATATTCCTTTAATGTATATAAAGCTGGTAAAACTGCTCTTATTTTCTTTGCAATGTATTCCATATGTATGTCCCATCTTAAGTGTTGGTCGATCATTGCTCCCAAATATTTTCTGTCGCGTATGTGATGACATTGAATAAAATATATTTAAATAGCATGATTCTTTAAGAGCATTCTTACATATCGTATAAGTTACCGCTATATTGAGAAAAGAAAAGGTTGATTGGACAGCACTACTTGTGACAATGTTTCCTCATCTATGAGTAAATTATAAAAAATATTGCCCGGAAAATTGTTACCATATAAAAGCGGTAAAAGTACATACGAATATATACAATTATAACAAGTATAGCATAATGTAGTATCGTATGTTCGATTTTTTCTTAATAAAAAAAATCTCGGTAACATGAGTTCAAAAAAAAAAAAGATAATAGCTTTTTCCAATTTTATAATATATGGGTTTATAATAAAAGCGAATATAATCATGAACATATAAAAGCAATGATACTTTAATAATGAAAAAGCTCGGTAATAAATTACACATACTGCGCTAGTATTGGTACTGAAGTACAAACAATATACGTATTAAAAATAAAAATCGAATCATAAATCAAATAGTTATAAAAAGTTAGTTTAGATTATTAAGCACCGTCGCAGTTAATACATAAGTGATCTCTAGCAACCTTATCTACCGTTAGGATAAAAACCCTGAACCTTAAATTTAACCTACACCGAAAAATATATTCATAACTCCTGTGCACCGATATCTTCGTGCTCGCTATCAAAAAACTTTTTTCTTTTTTTTTCTTTTTTTTCTTTTTTTTTCTTTTTTTTCTTTTTTTTCTTTTTTTCTCTTTTTTTTCTTTTTTTTCTTTTTTTTTCTTTTTTTTTTCTTTTTAGGCACAACCTCCGCTCTAAAAAGAAAAAAAAAAGAAAAGGCACAACCTACGCTCTAGCTTGATGGATCGGCCATGGTATGGGACAGCTAACTCCTTTTGCTCTTACCTTCGTCATTCCTTTTTTTTTCACGATGCATACGTTTGGCATTTTTCGACGTTGATTGTTATTGTTTCTCCATCTTTGGTATAGCATCCTTTGTCAGATTCCATTCCTTGTTACTCCTAATTGCTGTTATGTACACATGTTGATGGGTAATCGTCCGTTGCTGACAAGCCCAGGGAAAAACCCAAACAAGAAAAAAAAAAAAAAACCCTCCGCTCTACACTCAGAAACAAAAAGACGAGGAAAGAGTCATAGGTTAAATTTTGATTCGGTCAGACATTGACGATATAAAAGAATCAACATCTTCTTTGAATGTTCATCTCTTCCTATCAAGCATTGCGTTTTGTCAAGTTTCCCACTCTTTATTGGGCATCTTATATTCTGTCTTTCACCTCTTCATCCGTCATTCGAATAATCGTAAATATGGCAATTCATCTTTCTTCTATTAACCTTTTCACTACCGAATAGTTATCATTTTCGGCGTCATTTTACGCGTTGTTTTTTCTTGAACCCTTTTTTGCTTTTTTTTATTTTCCTTTTCGTCGAATATTGCTTTAACAGGAGATATCAAAACGAAAGTATTTGTTTTTATTCGATTGATAACAGTCGTGTATTATTGAGTTCGATTTATTATCTTTACAAAGCATCGTAAAACTGATAAATCTCCACGTCGATTTCGATCTCGGTACAGCGGAGTATGTACCGTTCCCCCCCAACCGTTAGAAGGAACTTACCGCAGCACGAGATGGATAATGCAGCAACAAAGCCAACGCCAGCAGGTGATAACGATCCGTTATTTATCTCCACACACACTGTCACACACAATGCTACACAACACGACCGATCGCATACTGATAACACATATAACGCGATTACTAATAACAATTCTAATCAACTTAACACTAGTACATCGGCAATAAATAACACCGCTAATAATTCTTCTTCAACAACAAACATTTCGAATAATCTAACCACTAAAACCGAAACCAAAATAGAAATAATTCCGAAACAAATTCCAGTAGCAAAAACAACATCGTTTTCAGAAAAATTAAAATCCAAAAAATACCTTCCGCCCATTGTAGAATTTGAATTCCCCTCAGAAGAGCAAGGAGTAATCTTTCCGTTTATCGAGAACACGGTCCCTCGCGATTATTTCTCGGCATTAAAGAATTTCGTAGGTGGCCCAAAAAATATCATAGCAGGATCCAAAATCAACAATAACCGTGTTTTGATTTTCCTAAAGTCAAAAACTATAGTTGAAAATTTTATGACCAATGGAGCTACAATATCAGTGAACAACACAACTATCTCTGGTCAGAGACTGAAAACCCCCGCCAGAAAAGTAGTTCTATCTAACGTATCGCCAACTATCCCAAATACGGTCCTTAAAACATATCTACAAAGCGTATTAAACCTAAAATTAGTCTCGGCCATATCATTATTACGAGTCAGCCCTAATGATACCGAGTTCGGTCATATCATAAGCTGGCGGAGACAAGCCTACGTAGAAAACACTGACTTTGTTAATGACATACCCGAATCCTTTTTAATAATACACAATGACCGCGAACACAGAATATTCACACAGATAGAAAAAACTAACACCCCTTTAGCTCATGAGAATTCTCCGAAACCCGAAGAAAAGGAGGAAATCATAACTGGGACCAAACGCCCACACCCTCCCACGCCTGACCCACCAGTTACGAACGATGAACCTATCTATCCCAATGTTAACCGAGACAGTAAAATGGACACAATGTCCTATCCAACAACAGAAAATCAGGCCGATGCTACCCCAACAGTTACAAATAATCAGGCTATTAATCCAGCATCTTCAAACGATATTAATCCTGTAACAGGTCCCAAAAAACAAAAAACCACAACAAAAGAACTCCTAAAGTCAATCGAGAGCAATGTAACCCAAAACCCGCACTACCCGCTATCCTACTCAAATCTTATAATCCTGATGGATCTAGTCCAGGGACAAAAAAATCCCATAAACATCGTTAACAGTTTCACCAGTGACATAGATGGCTTGATAAACATGCTCTCCGACAATTACCCTCTACTGGAAAACCGCGCAATGAAAACACGCTTCTCCAAGCTAATCAAAAAACTAAGCTCCTTTCCGCAACCACCTCCACAACCCTCTCCCATGTAAATAGAAATACATAAACAACTAAAACAAACAAGACTATTTCCTAAAATATATTGCCATGGCTCATAATAAAATCATAATGCAGTGGAATTGTAGAGGTTTCTACAATCAGCTCACTGAACTTAAACTATTAATAGCCTTACACGCCCCCAAAATCATATGCCTACAGGAGTCATATCTGAAAGCATCCAACAACCCGACACTTCAAAATTACTCTATAATAAGATGCGATTATGAGCAGGGCATTCGAGCAAGTGGAGGAGTTATTACCCTAGTGCGATCCGATCTACACGCAACGGCTATAAATCTTAAAACATCGCTCCAAACAATTGCTATATCAGTCAACATACCCTCTCTTTCAAACCACCCGATCACGGTATGTAACTGCTATATCCCACCTGACACACTGGTAAATCCAAACGAAATGGAAAAGCTGCTACTGCAGATTGCTCACCCCGCAATTATTGTCGGAGACTTCAATGCCCACTCTCCAGTATGGGGATCAATATCAACCAATAAACACGGAAATATCATTAACAAGTTAGTGCTGGAAAACAATTTAATTGTTATGTCCCCCCCTAACTATACATATCTCAGCCCTACCCATAATACATTTTCAACAATTGATATAGCGCTAATCTCCCCTATATTAGTACCAAAACTACAATCAACTGTACTGGAGGACCCATACTCAAGTGACCATTTTCCTGTGTTCTTACATACAACACTAGTTTCACAAGACCAGGAGGTGCTAAGCTGCCGACGTCTTTTATATAATAAAGCAGACTGGAAATTATACACATCGAAGGTCGAAATCCCAAACCAGCCATCTGTGTCTGTACAAGAAAACATTAACCGCCTACATCAGGCCATTTTCAACGCTGCTAAAGCTTCAATTCCCATGTCATCCGGTTGCCACCGAACCCGCAGAGTACCGTGGTGGTGCCCTGAAATTGAAATGGCAATACGATGTCGGAAACGGGCATTACGAAAATTCAAATCGTCTGGCCTCCCCTCCGATTTAATCATCTTCAAAAAATGTAGGGCCGAGGCACGATTAATGATACGATCTAAAAAACAAGAATCATGGCACGTCTTTATTTCTTCAATATCGACTACCACATCAAATCGTTCCTCATGGGAAAAGATAAAAGCAATTAACGGAATCAACCGTTCTAAGCCCTTTATCCATTTAAGTGACAACGGCACAACAGTATCTGACACAACACAAGTTGCAAATTTATTTGCGGAACACTTTTCTTTAACATCATCTTCCACATCATACACAAATGTATTTAGAGCTCGAAAAGCCGAAATAGAGTCATTAGAAATGTGTATCCCTCAAGATGCAACAGCTCCTTATAACTGCGATTTCACAGAAAATGAACTTAATTTCCAACTTACACATCATACGCGTAATAGTTCTCCTGGTCCCGATTCGATGCATCCGTACATGCTAAAATATTTACCATCTTCTGCAAAATCCTACTTACTCCATATATATAACCAGGTGTGGATGGCAGGCTCTATCCCGCATCAATGGAAACTAGCCCAAATTGTTCCTATCCTGAAGCCAAGCAAAGATCCTCTCCTCCTTCCTAGTTACCGGCCCATTTCTCTCCTAAATGTGATATCCAAAACAATGGAGAAAATGGTGAACAGGCGTCTAATCCATTTCCTTGAACAGAATAACCTCCTTTCCTCTACACAAGCCGGAGGGCGTAAAATGCGATCATCTACTGATCATCTATTGAGCCTACAACGGCAAATTTCAACAGCTTTCTGCCATCAACAAAGCGTACATGCAATATTTTTTGACATGGAAAAAGCCTTTGATCGAGTATGGCGGCGGGGGCTACTAATGAAGCTACTAACCGCTGGGTTAACTGGCAATATGGCCAACTATATAAAAAACTTTCTAACAGAAAGAAAGTTTCAAGTTAAAATTGGAAATATCAATTCAATAACTATGTCACTAGAGAATGGCATACCACAAGGCTCTGCCCTAAGTGCAACCTTGTTTATATTCTTTATAAATGATATAATGAACTGCATTTCGCCTCCTGTTACTGCCCGGCTTTATATCGACGACTTGAACATCTCTTTATCTTCCAGTCTTCCTTCCAATGCACAAAATATCCTCCAAAAAACAATAAATAAATTACAATCCTGGTCAAATAACAACGGTCTAGTGTTCTCTCCTTCCAAAACAATATATACGGAATTCCATAAAAGACGTGCCGTCTCACCTACTATTTCCTTCACACTAGATAATAATCCTATATCCTTTCAACCTACAGTGAAATTCCTGGGACTATTGTTTGATTGCCGGCTATCCTGGCGTCCACACATATCAGGTTTAAAAAAAAAGTGTTTAAAATCCCTCGGCATTATCAAATACTTATCAAATCCTAAATATAACTTTCACCCCAAGCTTCTTCTATCAGTGTATAAATCCATCATCTTATCTAAAATCATGTACGGGTGTCCCGCCTACTCCCAAGCATGTCAGTCCTTAATAAATTCATTAGATGCAATCCATAATTCTGCCCTTCGTTCAATTCTTGGAGCTCATCGTACTACTCCTGGATCCAGTATGTGCAATTTGTTGGGGTGCCCGCCGTTGTCATACTACAGGGACTATCATAGACGATGTAATGCCCTTCTGTCCTTGACACATGCTCCTGTGGCTGCTATTAACTCCCTATGCACACCAAGTTTTTCAAACGATCCTGTGCCTGAAGTTCGTGGCTTATTAAATTCAAATAATATAAATCCAATGAACCCTATGCAAAACCTAACATTAGTTCCCCCATGGGAGTCCCCAATAATAGTATCACTCAAAAACAACTCCAGACAGCACCTAACTGACGCCATCGTAATGGCCAAAAATACAATAAATAAATACACCGACCACGTTATAGTATACACAGATGGTGCTCGGAATAACCCCTCCACAGTCATATCACCGACAGCATGTGCGTTCGTAGTATCGGATAAGGCATATTCTTTCCGCCTCAATGATGGTTGCACAGTACTAGACGCGGAAATGTACGCCATATTATATGGGCTACAATACACGTCTCTGTGTGAGCCCAACAAGAAGATATTAATAATCACAGATTCTCTGACAGCACTAGAAGCCATATCCAGCCCTAAAACAAGAAATACAATAAGCACTCAAATTCTTCGTATGATCATCGACATACAGAAGTCCGAGGGCCAGGTGACGTTTATGTGGGTCCCTGGTCACGCAGGAATACGAGGGAATGAACAAGCGAACGCAATGGCACAATCAGCACTACGAGCTCCGCAGAACAGATACTCGCCTCCCCCTTCATCCATGGCACAATTCTTTCTAGCGATAAGCAAACAAGAATGGAAGGGACAATGGACCGCCTGTCAGACTTTTCTGGCCCAGGTAAAGACAACGATCGAGCCATGGTGGCCTCCAACAAATTGTTCCCGCAGAGAATTCAGTATAATCAGCCGACTGCGGACAGGCCACACCGCAATCTCGCACGACCACCTTCTAAATGGGACATCTCCACCAACACAGTGCCCTTTCTGTATGGGAAATTTCATGCCAACCGTTCAACACTTATTAATAGAATGCACAGCATTCCTATCAACTAAGAAACTCTTAACATATAAAACACTTCCCGATATGCTATCAAACACCCAAACAGCAATAGATTCCGTCATTAATTTTCTTAACATAAACAGGATAGCTAAAACTATATAACCGCAAATCCCGTTTCGGTATGTCGTGATAGCCACAGCAGTTAAATACGGCATACTGAAGATCAGGGAATATCATATAAAAAAAAAAAAAAAAAAAAAAAAAAAAAACGAAAAACTTTATACGTTACCGTTTCTTCCTTTTTCTTATGTCTTTTTTCCAATTGTTGGAAAAGGTGTTAAATCGTATAGGCTAATCAAGTATTTACAAGGAAGCCGATAATTATCCAAAGTATAGGATATGAAACTATTTTCGTGGTTTTTCGACGGATAAGATCTGTGAATCAATGCTGGATTAAAGTCCATAAAAACATTTGAATTGAAAAACCGTCTGCTCCTAAAAAGTATTTTTGTATAGATCTGAGGTCGCTGCTACAGGTAATAATATGTCTTTACTTATTCCAGAAATATCATTTATCCTCATACTCCTTCTCCAGGTACGTTCCTAACCATCATTTGTAGGATTTATGCAATATTTGAACGTGCCTTAAACTTACCGATCTAAGGGTTGTAAATGGTGTGACGAATGAGATGGGAATGCAATAACATTACTACATCGTTTATCCTTATTAACAATAATTTATATGGATGCCACATATGCTTGCCTATTAAAAATAGGACCGAGTAATCGATGTGCAAAGTGCTTCATAAAATTTTAAAAAATTTCGCTAGTTATCCATCCATTAGAATCCGCTACGCGTACATGTATACTACTAATTGGTTCGCTTAATACGAAATAGTTTTGATAAAATTTTCTCAACATCGGATGAAGACTATTTTCGCTTACCTCAAACAAGCAGAAGTTACAGCTCCTACTTTTTTTACCACCGTTATACTGGCAATTATCTTTGCTGGTTTTTAATATCAGTTTCGTCTACGTTATAAACTTGTCCAGCAGTAAGTTTATATTTCACAAATAGTTCTGTTTAATGCCGAAAATTTTTCACATTAAACTTGAAAAAATTTGAAGCTGTAGCCAGAGACTCGCTACTTCTCGTTGTCTAGTATAAAGCCAGTGTCCGTTCAAAAACTTCCGGTAAGCCAGTCTTTCCCAGCTATTTTGATTGTTGCCCAGTAATTAGAAACTTTAATTTTATTGGCGTCTGCAAAAATACTTCTTTTCCCAGTCTAAAAATAAAAGTAGTAGAAAAAACGCAATTATTGAAACGGAAAATTTTTCTGCAGTGACATATAAGTTCTGTACTTAAATATTAAACAATACGGTATATTGTGTTTTCTATTCTCTTAAGAAAACATTACGAATTCGTAACAAAATATTATTTTATTTCACTGCCTTTAGTAACGATAATTTATTACACTGTACATCTTTTATTTTCCACTTATTTTCTGCAATGGTGCTTCTCCCCGTGTCTTCTTTGAATACTTTCGCTGTTTTATTACCTATGTGAAGCAATGTGATATTTGTCATTTTTACAAGTTCCTCTCTGAGATCGTTTAAACTGGCTGTCATGGAGTAAGTTGTTATACTAATGTACTCGCCTATTATTATAATAACTTATCCTATACAGTACTTTTTTTACATGACATTATATAAAGTCCGCTGAATTTATTTCGACACATTTCATAGTTAAACTAGAAACCCCCACAATGCGGTACAACAATAAAATACATCTTGCATAAACGATGGAGGTTTTTACTCACAAAAAAAAAAAAAAAAAACAACCAAAAAACCTTTATATCAAAAACAGGTTAGTTGACAATTTACAGAATGCCGTTGCATTTTCCGCTAACGTCATATCTTCGTGCATATTTTACTTCTTATTCGGACGTTATGAAGATGAACTATGTGCATATCCAATCAAAACAGTAATGCGTAATAACTTTGACGTGGTTTTCACTGATTGAAAACAAAAGAACATCGATGTGTCTATGAACCACAAAATTATGAAAATTTATTTAACAGTACACCTTGATTTAACTTAAAAAGTTGCCATATTTATACCGACAATGGTATTAAATGATACAGAAATTTCGAAAAACGTTTCTACAATTTTACTCTTTTTTTCTGAAAAATTTACCGCCGAATATAACCAATCTAGATGTGTTTCTTTCTGCTATAATAATGTTTAAATTTTAGCATTATTGGACTATAAATTTCAATCAGTTTACTATACTGGTTTTATTTCGCATTTATACCGCGTAATTTCGACACATTAAAATTAAAGTTTAATCACAAACCGGAGGAAAATGGTCCCAACCTTTTAACCATTTTTTCGTATATACCGTTGATCATTTATTTGCCCACGAGAAAAACTGAATAAAAATTAACATGTATGAATTTCGTTCGATGTAGATCACGCAAAACGTTGTGTCCTTATTCTGCGACTTTAAAAACATAGCATATTTCAATTTATTCAAAATGAAAAGTTTTCAAGTATTCAACGGTAATTCTAAATTTTCTTGCAAATTAATCGGTGAATTTTTGTACCCGAGCAAATTGAACTTATAGATAAAACATAATTATTTACAAAAATCAGAATCAATATTAAATGACAATATTGTTCAGCAGTATTAAAATTAATAAAACAATTATTATTTTTTTTGTTTTTTTTTTTATACGAGTAGTTAGTGCCTAGATGGCTATTACGTTTTAATAATAAAATCAGTAAGCATTTGGAGGTTGTTTATGTCGAGGATATTTTTTCTCAGTTGATTATCGCGATGATGGTTGTACTTCTGGCAGGTTAGGATAATGTGATGAACTGTCAGCGATACGTTGCAAATGTCGCATAGCGGCGGTGGTTGATTACTCAGTAGATATGAGTGAGTAATTTTTGAATGCTCAAGGTATATTCTGTTAACCACTGTTTCCAGCTTCGGTGAGCAGACATTACCAATGATTAGCGGCCAAGCGTCCACGCTTTTCTTTGAATATCCAAGTATACTTGGCCGGGCCTGGAACCGCTGATTCCACGAGTGTAAGATTTCCCGTCTGTACCACTGTGTAAGGTCTTCCCCCAGCATTATCGGAAGATATGTTTGAGTTGGCCCTCTTGCTGCATGATTCACGATGTCATGGCCATCTATTCCTCGATGACTCGGGATCCAAACGAAAGAGATACTGGTGTTTCGTTTATTTAATTCAGTGATGATAAGCAGTATTTGGTCCGCCGTTGCCACAGTCGAATTCATCGCTTCAATATACCGCAATGCTAAGACTGAATCGGTCAGGATCGTATACTGGTCAGATGGCAATTCCGATATCTGCATCAAACATTGAAGTAAGGCTAACATCTCGGCCGCAAGGACTGATGTCATATTCGGCAAGCTGAAGGAATATATCCTTTTCCCGATAGAAAAGGCACCTCCGACATGTGATGATGTTTTGGACGCATCGGTGAAGCATAGAATTGAATTAGGCTGCTGGCTCAAAACGTTCTGAAGCCTTTTACGGATGTCCGTATTCGGTTGCGTTTTAACGTCGGCTGTAAGTAGATCCCAGCAGATATTTGGGGTAAATTGACTCCATGGCGGTGACACTGTTAGGATTCTGCTCATGATACCACGTAGCAACCTCAATAGCCTTTGCAGTCCAAATTTGTTGTAGCTGTTTTTGCATATGAATGCGATTTGGATGACGCTGATGCACAGCGACCTTCATTGAATACTTAATAGCGAGCATCTTCCGTCGGTAGCAGAGCGGTGGGGTGCCACTAAGATACTGAAGGCTAGCGGTCGGTGAGGTTGGGAAAGCCTTTAATGCAATCCTCAGTCCAGCGTTCTGTATCATATCCAATATATTCAGTAATCGGTTACTGGCGGACGAGTAGATAATTGAACCGTAATCGAGTCTCGAACGAATGAGGGCCTTATATATGCGAAGTAGGCTTGAACTTCTTGGTCCAAAGGTCCTGTTACTCATCATTTTCATGATGTTGAGTATTGGTTGGCATACCTGTTTAAGTGCAAAAATATGGTTACGCCAAGTCAATTTTGTGTCGAAAACCAATCCCAAAAATTTATATTCAGTTGTATGTTGTAAAATTGAATTATTAATTGTCAGGTTTAGCATGGTTTGGTTACGTTTTTTTGTAAACACCATGTACTTGGTTTTCTGCGGAGAAAACTGTAACCCCGTTCTCATGCTCCACTCCTGAAGGTTATCCAGGGATTTCTGCAACAGGTTTTGAGCGTACAGAAGGTCTGTCGTCCGAAGAGTAATGTTTACATCATCCGCAAACAATCTGGTTGAGATGGGAGATGGAATATGTTCAATAATCGTATTTATTAGGATCAAAAAACAGTACACGCTTAGTACGCTGCCTTGAGGCACTCCATTTTCCATGGTAAAGTCTCGTGAAAGTTTACTTCCTATTCGGACTTTGATCGTACGGTTTGAGAGAAAGTTGTTTGTAAATTGGACTATTCGGCCCTTCAATCCCACCTTTATGAGTAGTTGAATAATTTTGTATCTCCACGCTGTATCATACGCTTTTTGAATATCAAAAAATATTGATAAAAGGTATTGGTTATCTTCGAAAGCGCTTAGTATTTCCTGATTCAGATTGTACAGTTGAGTGAGGGTACTTCTATACTTCCGGAAACCTGTCTGATTTTCAGGGATGAGTTCCTCTTGTTCTAAGTGCCATAATAATCGACGCGCCACCAGTTTTTCCATTAGTTTGCCTGTAGCGCAGGTAAGTGAGATTGGCCTATAAGCCGATGGTTCAGTACGATCTTTGTTCGGTTTCAAAACGGGAATGATTACAGCCTTGCTCCATCATTCAGATTTTATTAAAAATATTTAGTAGGTGATTTAACATTTTTGTGGGTAGATTTTTGAGGAATAGGGGCGAAATTCCGTCCGGACCCGGCGCAGAGTTTCTAACCAGTTTGCTGATCGCCTCATTCTGTTCCTTTTCTGTGAATGGCGTATTGTAATCCTCGTGGTTATCCGACTCAAAAATCAATGAGTTCCGCTCTTTTTTTATTTTATAAGTCAAGAATCGCTTGTCATAACTTCCGTTTGACGACATTTCAGCAAAAAATTTCCCAAAGATATTGGCTACCTCTTCCGGCTCTTGAGTGAGCTCTGATGACTCTTTCAATGATATAGTAGGCGGAGTTCTTTTAGCTCTGTTTAGGATGTTAATTTTCCGCCAGATCTGATGGAGTTCTCATTAGTTTCGGAGATAAATTCCTCCCAGCTTTTCTTTTTACTTTGTTTAACGATTAGACGAGCTTGTGCGCGGCATTGGCGAAAGTTGATTAAGTCCGAAATTTGTCTGGTGTCACGAAATGTCTTCAGCGCTCTGTTGCGGTTTTTAATAGCTATTTTTATGTTGTGATTCCACCAGGGAACATTTCGGATTTTTACTAACGGGGATGACTTTGGGATAGATTTCTCTGCCGCTCCGATTATGTGGTTATTGAAAATATCTAGTGCTCGGTCTATATCGTCCAGATTGGTACTGAAGGGTAACCTACACAGGTCTTGGTACTTACTCCAATCTGCTTTTTCCGTTATCCAACGCTGTGGTTTGTTGGCCATAACTTCCATATTTCCCCTATGTATTTGAAGGAAAATTGGAAAATGGTCGCTGTGGCATAAGTCCGAGTGGGTTGACCACCTAAATTTAGGAAAGATCTCTTTTGATGATAGTGTTAAATCTATGGCTGATAGTGTTCCTTTGAAAGAGTTAAATCTAGTTGTCTGGTTATTGTTTAGCGCTAATACCTGTATATTTTCATTTGGCAACTTTTCGAATATTTTTCCTTTCCTATTCGTTTTACCAGATCCCCAGCGCGGGCTGTGCGCATTCATATCACCGACAAGGATAAATGGTTCCGGGAGCTGAGATACTAGCATGTTTACTTCTTGGTATGACGGTTCCGCGTCCGAGGGCAGATAGATATTACAAATAGTAAGTTGTCGGAAGGGAGTTGTTTTGTCAAAATGAGCCAGGACTGATTTTTAAAATAAGCTGTCGATCAAATTTTTTGAAAAAAAAGTTACAACCTGCCAATATATTTACATCAAAATCAGCGGCGATCGACATTAATCTAATCTACAATTATAATAAACAATATCTCAAAAAATTCTTACATTTAAAATAAACAATAAGAACCTAAAAGAGATCCAATATTTTAAATATTTAGAATACGTAAGTATCAACAACTACTAAAATAATAAAATACCGGGAAAATTGTATCTATACACAAATACGCTGAGCATTCCCCGGTTACATACTTATATACCGCCCGTTCTAATTGAAATATCTACCAAATTTTTTTTATTCTCTCCCTAAATACAAGAGAAAGGAGTGAATCCATGTTTAGAACTAATATATATATACATACATTTAAGTACGCTAAGCATTTCGGTTACATACTTATAGCGCCCATTCTGATTAATATATCTGCTTAATCTTTTTTTATTTTATATTATCTTCGTAATTTCCTCTTCTGTTTGTTAACTAATTTGAATGAAATTTTTTTTCAACGGTAGATATAGGGCAAGAGTAATGCAGAACAGATTTTTTAAAAAAAAGTATTACCATTCTAAAAGACCACGCCAATAACCACAGATGGTGCGAGAACCAGATCAGGAACCTGCTTACATTTTGTACCAATAGATAAACCTCAATAACATAATTGTATAAAATGTAATTTATATTAATAATTTATAAATAATAATAATAACTTAATAAAATAATTAATGAAAATAAAAAATAAAATGTTGAATGACCAGATGGTAAAAGCTAAGCACATGGGGGGAGGGATGCAGAATGTATTTGTTTTTTTTGTTTTAAATTTTTGATAAGTTTTGTTTTTAATCATTTAAATTTTAATGGCTATGTAAAATGTTGTACTTGGTATCTTTTTATCATTGATTTACGCTTTACACGACAGAATTTCGTAAACTTTTTTCATTATCTGAAACTAAAGCTTCCGTTTAATGTGAGCGTTTATTGTTCTTTAAATGATTTTACAATTTTTTTTTTTCTCCTTAATAACGTACTAAGTATGCTCTTGCATATGCTTATAATTTAATTTAATTTTTTAAAGAAATTTATTGTGTCCTACTCAGGGTAGCCTAGTGGTTAAGGTGCTTGGCTATTAAATCAGACGACACAGGTTCGAAACTTGTCTCGTTACGGATCGAAATCGCTACCAGGTATATACCTAATCTGAAATCATTGGGTACTACAGAAATCTGGGAAAGTAAAGGCGACCGAGAGAAAAGAACTGGTCCCAATATTTTCATCAGATCCATTAGGCTTAGTACCATTATGAAAAGTTCAATTTCACAATCCATGATACCGTATCAAGTTATGGGACTACTTTACTTACTTTACTGATCGTAGCAATATTTGTCGATTTATTTAGTTGTTTTTCATGTCAAAAATACGAGTAGAAATGTTTACGCCACAAGAAGAAACAAAACGAGAAAAATAGAACAGGGAACGTTGATTCGCTTGTACAAACAGACTTGATGGACACATTTAAATGCGCATTGAATATTATATACCTATTGATTACATTATTTTCGACTGTGATTTAGCGACTCTGGCCTGCACATCTTGCAATGCGAAACATTTCACTTCCGAACTTACTGCGAATGATAGCAATTGTTTTTCACTTCATGTTGTCATAAAGGTAAAGTTCTTTGCCACAAAACGGATTTTTAGAATTTCTATACGATAATTTGCGATCGAAAAATTCACCTTTCAACATCGATCGAAAAGTTATTTGAACGACTTTCGTGCGTTCAATTTGTCATTTGCAATGATCAGTTCTAAGGCTAAGAGATTAATGTCACCACATAAATTCATATTCGAAGAAAACTGCATGTTTATGCTTATTCGCAATTTGAACACATCACAGGCTTTGATTAGAGAATAAAGTGTTTTTGCACCGTAACTCAATCGATTATGAAATATTGACTGGACTTGTCAGGAATAAAAAAATTTTAAATCCGAGAATCTATTTAAACTTTTCTGGATCGATTTTGCGCTTTAAATTTCAAAGGACTGAGTTCCTAATTATTATACCGGCTTTTGCTATTACCATCAATAAATCACAAGTCTGGCGGAATTCGGATTTTATTGAGACGTCCAGTTTTCTTTTGTGACCAATTGCTTGTCGCGACAAGAGTAGAGTTCGCTAATTCGATAGCGTTAAACTTTAAATATCCAATAGCGAAGGTCAAGGTAACTTACTGAACGACAATAGCGTGTTTACCACAAAGAACTTAAACTACATAGAAAAATTATTTTTTACGCGGTTGATGGATGTTAATGAATTTGAAATGTTTTGATTAATATGATTTTTATTAACATAACTTTTCAAAAATAAAATATAACATTTTGAAATTATGAAAACTTAGAAATTAAATGTGTTTTAAGGAAATTAAATATGTTTTTTTGGTAATTATTTCATTATTTTATTGCACATTGCGTACAACTGATAATGGAAAGTAATCAAAATATTTCTTCAGGGCATTTATTTACGAGATTCAATTATTGAATATTTTCGATTGCTACAAGTTAATACTAAAACTGTTGGAGAGGGAGTATTTTGTAATCTGATGAAATAACTTTTTATACTGTTAATATGAATATTACTATAAATATTACCCACAGATTGAGGACTTTGAATATAACCAATAAAAATTGTATTACTGTTGTGTAATAAATATATAGAGCATTTCATTTATTATTTTGGAAAATAAAATGCTTTACGATAGCTATAGGTATGCCAAGAAATTGCTTCTCGTATTTTTAGGAGGCAGCGTCTGTTAAAATAGGCTGCAGTTGAACCTCGACCGAGGAGGGATGAACCTAGTTAGGCTAAAAAGAAAGGTAATTTCTTGAAATGAACCTTTCTCTTTCCGTGAGTAAAACTTACACTAAAACAAAATAGTAGTTCCACGCATATTTTTATACCAGTCAGAAACTATCGCTTAAAAGACACAAATTTAAATTCTGGAAAATTTTCGGCGAATTTATTTACAGGCGTTTACTTCACATTTGTCGGTAAGGCCGTGTAAATAATTTGGAAGCTTCAGATGAAGCAGAGGGTAATTCAGTATCTGCTGTATCTGCTATACTGAAACCGCTTATGCTGAGCTGGATTTATATTCAAAATGAAGTGCTATAGAGCTATAGTATTCCGTACGATAATTCGTGTACCCGAAGTTAAGAATAAAAAATGCACTTTAATACTGGGTAAGAAAAAGTAATATCCGAAAGACAGTAGTTCACAAAACCAGACACTCCCGCAACAGCTGAAACGCTCAAGTCTAAACCTTGTTTCTAATATAAATGTGACGTCAGGATCGACCCAATAAGTCATTTCAGAGTTCACAGATAACTAACCGAATCCATAGGAGAAGCGTTTAGGCCAGACTAAATTAGTTTAACTGGTAAAACGAATAAGCGTTAGGATAAACTAGTCTGCCTAAAAGCAGACTAAAAACGAAGTAATCGTTAACAGTCGAGCAGAGGGTAATAAAAAACATGCGTATCGTCATATTTGGATTACTCCAGCATGTTGATAAATTAATAACATTTACTTTTTAAATGCAGTCTAAAAAACACAGTCGTTTTGCACATGAAGCATTAACGAGAGCTCCAAAGCAAAACTTGTACAAAAAGAATATTGATGACTGCTACCTTTGCAGATGACACAGCTATCTTGTCAGCTGCCGATTCCCCAGAATTTGTTACGACTAACTTGCAATATGCAGTAGAAAAAATCAGAAAATGGACATTGGAAGATCAAGATTAATCAAGAAAGATCGGTGTACGTTATGTTTCTATTCTATTTGTTCGTTAGCTCGATTACGAGCGTCGAGACTACCTATCTGTACAATCTAGCTGTACAGAACAGGTAGCGTTCTTGGCAATTATTATATGTAACGCAGGTGTACACGCGCAAGATTACACTCGGAACTGATTGTAGCCGCTTGTTATCGCGCTACAAATGCAGCCCGTGTGTGTCTGCTGTGTACTGACCTAGCGCGCATATGATGGTGTACGTGGTGGGATGCCACTGCCTTCCACGTGATTATTAGTAGAGTATTTATTTATTTAATTCTTGTAATAAGTTCTGTCGTCGCTCGGGATCGAACCCGTGACTTCCATGTCGGAAGTCAAGCGCTCTAGCAACTAGGCTATCGCGACGACTACGCTTCGTGAATCTAAGACCGGTCCCATATACCTTGATCGCCTTCCTATTCTGAGATCGGACTCCAATAAATACACCTGGGGGTATGCATTTAGATTTGAGACTGAATTGGAAGACGCATGTCAAGGTGGAAAAAAAACAAACTATACTTAAATTAAGACAGATTTATTGGTTGATTGGGCGTTACTCCAAGCTCAGCCTGTCTAATAAACGTATAATTTATTGCCGAATAATCAGACCTTTTTTTTTTTTTCTTCGTGTCCACAGACTTTTTCGCTTGACTCGAAAAATTATTTTCGGCCGGAGTCGAAGTCCTGGTTTCGGCAGAATTAGTACGCGCTAGCTTAAATTTTTGATGAAAGTTCTTCAATTCTTGAAAGGCGCGTTCCAGGGGCACCACGTGGATGTTGACTGATATGAATGTACGAGTATGGTATTCACCTATGGGGCTGTGGAAAGAAATCCAATCGGTTAATTATTCAGCGAGTTCAAAACAAATATTTCCGAAGCATCACTGAAGCTTTCTGGTACCAACGCACCGAGATATATATTCGGATTTAATGATTCCATGAATCGATGAAGTTATACATTATATTGCAGAAGCACACGAAAACCGACTTCACACTGAATCTAAAGGTCTTAGAACTGCTACTTCCTAATGATAACTTAAGGCGCCTTAAGCGCACAGATCCATATGAGCCAGTCAACTAATTTATTCTTTATATAATATATATATATATATATATATATATATGGAACTTGTGGGTATGTGCATATACTTGGTATGCGTGTGTACGGCTATTTATATGCGCATGTGGTTAGTTTTTTGTTTTTTTTTGGCCCGGCGAAAAACCATCTGGCCACCAACAACTTCTACAAATAACCTAGACTAACAGAATAGTGTGTATAAATAAGTAGATTGAATCCTAAAACGTCATGGAATAGGAGCAAAGAATATCGTTAGCAATAAAGTTCGTGCAAACATGGCCGCAATGACGTAACATAGCCCACGTATTGGAATTAACACTAATAATTAAACATTTACACTAACAATTCGAACACACATGGCCGCAATGATATGACATAGCTCACGAGTGCCAAGAAGGATAGAATATAAAATTAACACTGACTATATCACATCCCAAGTGCAACAGGCACTGGGGTGCGACTGGATAGCAGTAAGTTAAGGATATAGGCTTAGAACCGAGATGATTATTTATATACCATACATTAGGAGTTATGTAATTGTACATAATTTCTACTCGGTTTTTGTTGCAAATTAGTTAAATTAAGTTGCAACGCCGTTCCGAAAGTAATGCTAATTTATTTACTGCAATAAGATTGTACTGAAATATACGTGTAAAAAAAAACAAAATACCAATGTGGTCAGGACAAGAACAAGGCTCGTCTTAATGATAACATGAGACATTATCGTGCAGAAAGAAAAAAAAAAGGAAAAAAAATGCACCAAATTACTCTTATATTTTATTTTCATAAAATCGTTGCAAATATGGAAAAAAAATCAAAATTTCGTAAATTTACGATGTTTTTTTTCTTTTGAGTATCAGTGTTACAAATTTTTTAATATTTTTTTATATTATCAATATTTTTTAAAAATGTTTTTAAAAATGGTTACCAAAATTTATAAAAAGATAGACCATCCATTAAAGTGAAAGATAATGCAATAAAGATTTTGTGTAAGTCACTGGTAAAAAGCAACTAGTTAAGATTTTATCAGTTTAAACGTGAACGGAAAATTGCTTTAACCAGGTCTAAGTGAATTAGAGATTAAATATAGGAGACAAACTATGGCGGATTTTGCCCGTTCTCCGTTTTATTTCGGTAAATTATGTCGGATCGAAAAATCGATTTAGTATTTTCGTTAAAGTACTGAAGACCAGAAAAATACCGTTCAAATTTAGCTCGAAAACACAGGTCAAACAGACAGGTTGCAGATTCATTTCATAAATCGTATTAGCGGACCCCGCCATTAGTGTACTAAAACTACAAAAAAACTCATTTTACCGAAATTTATGAAAAAAAAATTCTTTTTTTATTTAGATTACTGCACTTACTTTATCCTGCATAAAACATACCCGCATGCACACACTTATAATTACCCTACAAATATAATAAGACTTTATTAATTTTGCTACGACTATTAATTGTATTCCAAAATTTTTTCCACATTAATAAAAACAGTTCTTCGTTCACTTCGTTAGTATACTAATTACAATAAAAAAGCGTATTATCTTTTTCTTTTTTCTTTTTTTTGAATAACTACACGCGTTTAGTAATTTAGAAAAGTAGCTATGATCTCAAAAAAGACGTTACATTTTTACTTTTTGATGCGTGAAAAAATCTTATCATTTAATTTTCTTTGTGATGTAGTAAAATCGTGTGTTTTACAAAACACGTTGAAATCCTGGCTTTTACACACATGAACCGTACTTCTTTAAGAATCCGATAATTTCGAAACCATTTATTCTGTGAGTGTGAGTTAAAAAAGCACCTTTACAAACGAATAACTTACATTTTTTTTTCTTGGACACGTCTTTTTTTTTTTTTTTTTTTTTTTTTTTTTTTTTGTTTGGCTCGTCAACCAAGGACCTTTACCCAGAAACAAAAGGTAAGGAAAGAAGTCGGTTATATTTTGATTCGATCAGAAATTTTAACTAAAAAGGAACAAATAGCAGGAATAATTAGTGGGGAAGGAAAGGACAGGATATAGGATGCACAATAAGGGGTAGGAAGTCCAAGCTTCAGCAAATAAGAATATACAAGGCAGAACGTTCCACCGAAAAAGATAAACACTGTGGGAGAACACATGCTCGGCGTCGCAAATAATTGCATCATCCGGATGGAGAGGACAGTGTGGAGAAGAAACCAAGGAGAAACGAAATCTGGAAGAAGGCAGCAAAGAATGGCCAAAGCGCATACGAACAATGGAAACAACTTCAGAACGACGAAGGGAGGGATGCAAAAGAAACCATGAATATGAAGGAAGAGTAGGCTGGACTGACAGGTAAAAGGAACAACTGTTGGAAAAAGAAGAAACATAGGTATCCGACCAAAATTGGATATGAAAGCTTTTACAAACTGATAGCAGGTTAACGGATGGAATTTTTTTAAAAAAAAAGACACGTCAACAGTGGAACTTACCCAATGCAGAGAATTGCACATTATATATGGAAAAGATTAGAAATTGAGGAGATAAAGGAGGCTAACAAAGTAAACTTACAACATTACACATATGCTCCTTAATATGTGTATCTAATCTAGGCATGCGCTCGGTGTTTCTACCTTCAATTAATTTTATCAAGTTAACATCAGCAGTAAATGCGCAGAAGATGTTAGCAAGAAAATGTATACAGATGCGTCTAAATGTAATAATATATGTGAATGAAGAAGATAACACAACCTTATTTGTTAAAATTTACCACCACAACACTCAATATTCTTTACTGAACTCGTATCATACGTCCCTGCCTAATACCAAAGTTGCATATATTAAACCTAAGGGTATAAATAATTTCATTAATAAAGCAAAGGACTCCGTACTGATTGACTTATTGCGGAAAATTCAAATGCATATTATGAACATAAAGAATAAAAAAAAATTGCTTGTTAAAAAGTAAAAATTGGTTGCTAGACAACTACAATCACCGTAATTGCAACGAGAAATGGAAAGATGATGCGAGTAAGTGATTTCTTGTTGCCTTGTGGGTTTTCCATATGCTATTTAAAAAAACCCTAAATACGTTATAATATATCAACTATCATCTCAACCATCTACCCGAAGATAACACGATTTATTTAAACTATTGGAAGTTTCAGTAAGAAAATGTAATGTGTACAATAAAGTGATTATATAAAAAAGAAAATACTATAACACACACATATATATATATATGTACATAGAGGGGGCAAGATGATATTACGTATGTAAATAAGTTCTCACCGTTTTTTTTGTAAATATAAACCCTTTATTTGAAAAAATATAAATTGTATGTGAAATAAATGAGACTTTTAGAAGTTTATTATAATTTTAGAAATAATTTCAAATAATTTGAAAATTTTAATTGAAACTTGATCCAGGATTTATTGTAAATTTTTCTATTACTTCGTTGACCAAATCTTATAGGTTCTCGAAGATGATCTTTCGATGGACACACATCATTGCAAGACCATTTTGAAATAATCTTCTATCATTGTACTTCTTAGCCAGGTTTTAATCCGCCTCAGATTGCAAAATAATCTCTCTACAGTATATTTTATGCACGATAGAGCGACCAAAATCCTTTATGCTTTTCTCGTTTCAAGAAAGAAGTCTTTTGTCTTTTTTACTACTTCAACAATACTAAACTTAGTTTGGTTTGTCTTGTCCTACCACAATTTTTGCGAAGTTCTATTTCGTTTTTCATGTTCCGAAAATCGTAAAAATTTAAGAACGTTGCACAAACTTTCTTAAAATTTTCCATAGAAATATTTTGCATTTGCACCGGTTGTAATTTAGACAATACGAGTGATGTGTTTTCTTCAGCAAACCGCTACTAAAGAGAAATAGTAATTGAGTCCAAGGATGGTGGTATAATTAAAGACCTCTTCCAGAACTCCGAGGTCTTTCTGTTAGCTGATTATTTGCGTACCGTTTCCTTTCAATAAGTTTGAGCCCGAACTCTTTTATAATAGCAGTGGCATCTCTAATAATTTCATCCGTGACGTTTACAAGGTTCTTACGGAGGTATTTTAGCAAATGTAAAATTTGTTTAAAACATTGTACTACCGTGACAATGTCCAATGTTATAGATTGAAGAACATTTACCTCAGGTTCTACCATAACGGAATACTTTCTTATTAATACAAGACGAAAAATAAATAAAGTTCCGGAAGTAACGGCATAAAACTGGAATGCTTTATTCCGGATCGTGCTGTTTCCCTCGTTTATTAAGGTTTCTAAAACCTCTATTATATTGAAAAAATTATCCATAAAAACTTTGATGGTTTTGTCTTTTTTCACTCCATCATGTTACCCAGAGATTGGAAATGTTCGATATTAACTTCCTTTTCAAAACCGAGTCCCAAGAAAACGTTATTATTTCTTTTGTTGTTCTTGCTGTGTTTCTAATTTCAAGTAGAGCATTAAGATAATTTATTACCAAGTTCAGTTTATATGAGAATAATACTAAAAGAAAAGCGCTTCGGTATATTTTTTACGTAAGATTCTAGACATTGTCGAATCCCAATTCAACGTACTATTTATCTGGATTAGGTTTTTCTGCTGCTAAAAAATCATCAATGACTTTTGCAACAAAATTTGCGTCCAAACCTTTTAGCACAACAAATCCTATAACTACTTCTTGAACTTCACTTTTCTAGTCATCAAAATAACCTATTCCAATTGATTATTGATATTTTCCGGATAGATAGTTCGAATTTTTTCCCACGTTTAAAGTGTTTCTTCAAGACTACATCATCCGCGTCAACTCGTAGCTTGTATAAGCCCTCAAGAATTATTTTTTGCCTCGCAGCGTGAAGTCATGGAACTGCAAAATATAATGCAAGATATAACTGATTTAATAACTTTTCTGTTTTCCTCAATAACGCTCAGCGAGTGTTTATTGAGTTACACATCCATTGGCAAACTTTCGAGAAATAATCTCTTCCAGTGCCACCTTATGAAATTGTGTTTCCAGATACTTTTTGCATTGCTCGTGTACATCTTTAAATCCGCAAAATTGATTCTTTATGAATGATTCCAAAACCCCGTCTAAGGGAACTTGGATTTGGGGGAAATAAGGTACCATATTTTCAAAATGCGTCTTTTTGGGGTCTACAGTGTACCACTCATAGTAAATACTCCTCCAACCATGAATAATTAAATTTTCCCTTTAGATGCTTTGCGTCCTAGGCAAAGTCATATGTAATGGGAGGCGTTCAACATTTCTCAAGTAATTTTTCCTTCTTCTCGGTCGATAACATCGATACTAGATTAACGAAGTGCCAATGTAATTTCCGTTGCAGTCATCCATTTAATAGTCATAATGGGTAGTTATCAAGTAATTTACTTAGTTGTTTAGTTTTTTCTCAACTTTGACCAGAACTATTACCAAATAAATTTCCAATTGAAAATTTAAATTGACATTTGATAAAAAAAAAGAGTTAATTCCAACTGATTATCAGTATCAATAATATTACAGGTAAGGACGTAAATGAATTAATAAAAATCACAATAGAGTTATAATCTTTTTATGAAATAGTTTTATGTGCAAATAGAGTACATTTTAAAAACTATACCTGTTTTTAGTACTTTACTTTCCTTTGTACACTAAAATTGATTTTCATCTAGGACGTTTGGTTAAATAATTGATAATTGAGTTTACTAGTAAAATATTAACATTATGATATTTAATTGAAACAAATTATTAATCATTCCTTTGACATTGAAATATTTTACATTTTTCAGTAAGATACCAATTTTCATTATTAGTTCTATAGATGTTTAATGATTGTTTCCGAAGAATATGTTTGTAATTGTATTCCATTTTTCAACCGATTAATCTAAATCAGTTAAAGTATTTTTTATATTTGTCTCTTATTTCAGTAAGTTCTTCAATCTTTCCTATTCTGCATAGTTAATCGTTTCTCGACGTAACCCCTTATTTTAACTTTTCTAGTTGGGTCAAAGCCGTTGGCGCGCCTAAAAGGAAAAAAGGAGTTCTGCCAAACAATAAATAAATTTCATCTAATTCTTTTTAAAAACGCATTAAATAAAGGAGCTAAACATTAGTTATTTTAAAAGTTTCTTTTTGTTGTATTTGTATGGTTTTAAACATATTTAAAAATTAACACTTTACTATCACTTTGTATTTTTTTAACACCATAAATATTGAATTGCAACAAATTTAAATTGTTTAAACATTGACATTAACTATCTTAAAACATTGAACATATAAAAGAAGCAGATTTTGAAGAATAACGGCAAAACATACATAACATTTAACAATCACATTATATTTTATTTAAAGAATTATTCTTAAAGAGCTATATACCGTGATTATATTATAAAGAGTGTAAATTACACAAACAAATATTACCCCAAAAGTACTTGAAAACAAAATATACGAAACAAGTTATTCTTGTTTTACCCATTTTCTATGTAACTTTAAATAACATCGCTAACTTGTGATGTCAGTATTTTGGTAAATAATGTTTTACCCAGTTGTACAATCAAGGCCGTGTCCACGGGGTGGGTTTTGGGGGTTAACCCCCCCCCCATGAGAACTGAAATAGCTTAGGTACTACATTAATATTTTATGCAAAATTTTTTGTTACGAGTATAATCAATAACATATGTAATTTTTATTAATGTTTATACAGTAATTCGTTTATTTAAATTATTAATATATAATTTAAAATTATGGAAATTATTAATAGCATGAATATTAGTGAAAACTATATTTTTAATTATAAAATAAATATGCGAAGAAAATTTTCACCCCCCCCCCCCTTCTAAAATTCTGGGCACGGGCCTGTGTACAATCAAAACCGAATCAATTCTTTTTATCGCCAATAAATACTATTTTAAAGAACACATAAGATCGCCATCTATTGGCGGGTAATGCTAATTACTAAACAATAATGCATGAGTGTTGGACTTAATTATAGGAAGTTACATTATATTCTAATTTTAATTTAAGTATATTATTTGGTTTTTGTTTCTTTTAATTCAAGTTTTAATATTGTTTTATTTATATTTAAATATATTCATCCCACCGTTTGAATTGGAGCAAAAACAAAAGAATGTTTGAAGACCACTTCATATGGCGTTATATATGTACATCGTTTACTATAAATGTAACGTTACAAATCATAACATATTCACGGTATTTACATTTTAAAAAAAAGTCTAATAATAAATTTTACAATTTAAAAATGTATAAATGATAAGTAACAATATTTGAAAAATATAATTTATTGAATAATTACAATAGTTACTGAACAGATAATAATAAATAATGTAGATATACATTATTAGCAATATATGAAATTCAAGCAGCCCTATAAAATACCTGGACAAAGTATGTAATTTATAATTTTTTTTCTTAATTAAATAAATTTCATTAGTCAATTTGTAGAACGCTTAGATATTACACAAAATGTGCATAGGTGAACTTTAAAAATGCACTAAGAAGGCGTTTTAATTTTAAAAAATACATCCATACAATGATTAAAAATAACACATTGATTTCTTCGGTGTAAAATGTGAATAATTTTACATTTGAAAAGATTTCTTACAATTTCCCTTAAAAATAATAATCATCCGTAATCATACTGTACAAATGAAAACGAAAATTTTTACAAAATAATGTTTTTATCAAAATAGAGATATTTATATTATTTATTTAATACCACTTTTAATCGATTTTTTTCAAATATGTTTATAGATGAAGTAATAATCGATTTGCTTATTTGAAAATGAATATATAGATGAAAAGAATGAAACATTAAAACAAGGTGCAAAAGTTAAAGAAATTTTTGAAATTAGAAGCTAATTAAAAGTAAGCAGGCTCGGATTAAGTGTAGTATGATAGGCCCGGGGTTACGGAAATATTAGGGGCCCTTTTCGGAAGTTACAAAATTATCATTTTTATAGAATAACTAAATTTTCTTTAATTTAATTTAATTATATTATTTTGAATTCACGAATTAACATATAAATAATAATGTAAACAAAACTTAATATCATATAGACAATGGGTAGAATTTTCAATACCAAAAAAAAAAAAAAATTATATATATATGTATAATCTTAAACAATGAATTTTTCAGAAAATTTTAACTAAAGATTTGCATAAAAGGATAGTGTGTGTGCGTGTGTACACGCGCAAACATTCATACAGACATTTCCTAAAAATGTGGATTCCGACTCGATATATGTACCTCGAAACAAATTCCTGGTACGTTTTTACGAAACTTGAAATTTTACTGTTACGAAGTTTCCTTCTCCTATAGGAGGAAATAAAAATGGATACAAAATTATTAACAAATAAATGTATTAAAAAATGCACTTGCTCCTATAAAGTTAATTCTATTTATTTAAACAAAAGTTGATGTATATGACAAATGATAGATTAATTTTTTATTACATGTCGGAAGTCTCTTGGGGGCCCCTTTATGAGGCGCGGCCCAGGGCTGCAGCCTCCCTAGGCCCCCCCCCTAAATCCAGGCCTGAAAGTAAACGTTGCTCGAATTTTTTAAAAATAACATATTCCAGGTTTGTCTAATTGTTTTAAAAATAATACGGCGCGGTAATAATTATTAAAGTATGTAATATAATCCAGTATGATAAAATGCACATTGCAATTGAAACAATCAATAATTTCAGTGGTGTATTCACGGGGGGAGGGGGGACATTTCCCTCTCAAAGAACCAAAGCCTCTATGAAAAAATTTGTTATAACACAGAAACTTAATTTATGTTATAAAAGATTTGTATAAATTTTACCTACGGATTTAATTATAACTAATATTTAATACTGTTTTCTAGTAAAACTATATTAATGTTACGTTTTTATTTTATTTTAAACCCAACTGTCATCGATCTTTTGCCTTTCTTATATATTTTTAATTTTTATTTTGTAATGTAAATGAAAATAAATCAAAGATAAATATATATATATACTTAAACTTGCTTACGAACAAAGAGAATTCGGACTGGATTACTAACAAAAATAAAAACGAAGCAAAGTCTAATAAAAATATTATCCTTTCTTACTATTTCTAAACTACCATATTTAAGGTATAATTTTATAATTTCGTTTCATTTTTCACCCCTAAACATAAGACAAAAGTTAAATTAAAAATTGTAATAATTACGTATTTTCAAAGCATTTTTAAGTTTCTAAAGAGGTCGCTATTTGATTTTTTTTATGAAACAACGTATTTCTCAAATCTACTGCTTACCGTAGAAGATTTTACGTAATTATATAATCCCCTCCAAATGTCTTTCCGAATCCGCCCCTGATAATCTTTATATTCATTTTATAAAACATCCAACGCACAATTATGACAGATATTAACAGAATTATTTAAGTATCCACGCCTTTGTAGTTCTTGCGACGAAATCAATTGTTCACATTTCATAATAATTCGTATTTTAATTATTAGGAAACTTCAATACTAATTGGAACAGTAATATTTTCTTAAAGCTAATTTTAATAACATAATTATTAAACATAACTTGCTTGTTTTTTACATTACAAGTTGTAGAAAATAAAAAAAAAAAAACCTCATTATTTGATGTTTCGTGTATTAATTTATTTCATTTGTTTGCTATATAGCATGTATATTTTTCATAGTTTTAAAAATAATCTTTTTTCGGCCATTACATTAGCCTTCCATGGAGTCTCATTGTGTCCTCGTGAATTATCATGCGCTACATATCAGATTGATACATTCAATCTTTTTATCACTATTTAACTAAATTTATATAAAAAATTTGGTGAACGTAATTTTCAACTAAATTTTATTAGCAAGAGAATAATAATAGGTACAGTGAAATATAAACAACAAAATGAATTTATTGAAGCGAAATTAAAATAATATTCTCTCTGATAAGCGTTTAACGTTTCAGTAAATGAAAATTAACGCAAATATGAAATATTCTATTGTTCTTGTTTTTCTTATTTACCTAATATTATATTCACCAGGCTACACGAAAACATTCAAGGTGTAACAAACGTAGTACCGATTGATTGACTTTTTTTGCAAAAACATATGTAGTTATCTTTTTTATGTCTGTGCAAGTTGAACATACATAATTATTTCTTGCTTCCGCATTAAAATTTATTTTCATACTTTTGTTCGACAATTTTAGCCTTATCAAGAAAGATCTTTTAACTGTTTGAAGGGTAGATGTTTTCGTACCTTTAGTACTACAAATAGGTAGAAAAACTAGAAATTATTTTTTACATGTTTACGGCATCTGCAAGATATTAGAGGTGGTATTATTATTATCTGCTGTGCAGTAACAAAAACCAAAAAAAATAAACACAAATGGTCAATGCAGCTAATTACCGCGCATATTACCTGTTAAATGTGGTGGTTAATTTTCAAATGGGTTAATTGTGCAAACTTGAACTGGCTCACGTGATAAGTTATTTAAGAAACTTTTTCTTCTAATTTGTGTTTTTTGTTATATTATTGCTATAGTAAATTGTTCGGACATTGAATTCGTTAATTTCAATTATAGCAAAAAAGTTACCTGTTTTCCAACGACGTACATTTCTGACGAAATTGAAGATGCACATAATTTGCTGTATCAACACACTTTTCGTACGATTATACTAGGCTTCATCACCACTTTTAGAATCTATAGAACTGTCTTCTTAATGTTTCATACTAGACCGTGCATTTTCCATTCTTAAGCAGATAAAAAACTAATTTACATCGTTTCAGGAAACCGAAGATACTTCCGTTTACAGATTTTTTAAACTGAAATTCCTCGTTTACTTTCTTTAATTGTTTTGCCGTAGGTAATGGTATACTTTTTTCATTAACATAATTTCCACGAAATTTTCTAACGCGGCGAGATGAAATCTTTCTGTAGGGGAAAAACTGCGAACAATACATTTTTTTTTATTA
The DNA here is from genome assembly GCA_039619475.1 of Icerya purchasi. NCBI lineage: Eukaryota > Metazoa > Arthropoda > Insecta > Hemiptera > Monophlebidae > Icerya > Icerya purchasi. The sequence continues at coordinate 288,110,630 of CM077115.1, read as the reverse complement.
TTTTTCATTACTTTTAATATTAAACTTATGTATACATTAATTTTTAAATATGAAATATGTACGGAAACATAAATTATCAATCTCATGCCATAGATAATTGCAACACTAAATTTACATCGTTATAAAAATGCACGTTGTAACATTTTTTTTTTACTCACCACACTCACACTCATGCAACCTTTCTCTTTTGTGTCCCAGTTAGTTTATTAATATATCCAACATAATAAAAAATGACTGCTATAATGTTTCCTTTGGCTTTATGTTAATTTCTGTAGTCGTCAAAGCGCCGACTTTTTCCTTACGGTTAATTAAAAATTGATCAGATGCCTCAAAAAAAGTTCATACAGGTCTTGCTGCGGTTTGTTTAATATTATCTAAATGTAATTCATCTGTTCCGACATTAATTTCAGTTAGATCGTCGATATTTAAATGTAAAGCTGAACTAGTTCAATTTAATTTAATGACGTTTTTACAGCGTGCTACAGCCTATAACTTCAAATAAGCCGCTGTTTTATAATATTCCGCACAGGTTTGTTACCATAATTTGTAGACTGTGAGCTGGACGTATAAAAGTTGAATTCAATTTTATGAAGAAAACGCTACTGACGACTACGGTTTGAATATTTTGGTGAGATGTTGTGATAATGTTGACTACCTCTTAGTTAATTGCGTGAAATATCGAACACGCAGAAATTACGGGTATAATAGATTTTTTTCCGCGGAGCATTACTACTCGATATTACTGATCTTTCAAGTCGTGCTTTGGTTGCTGTATTTATCATTTAGCAAATTTGTAGGATTATTACTTAAACTACTCAGCAAATTATCATTGTTAATTTCCTACTGCTAATTTCACCCAATTCGTAAATTTTCTTCCTTTAAGTTATATGTAGCATAAAATACATAAACAGTGAAACTTATGAATAGCGGACAGTCGCGGGACAAGAAAATTTGTCCGGTATTAAGAAGTGTCTGCTAATGGGAAATAATAATGTATGTACAGTTTACTGAAATTTACATTATTGTGTATTGTGTAACGTATTTAACAAGAAGATAAAATATGGTACGTAATAAATAAAAAAATACAGTAGGCATGTTTACTTAAGACATAAATGCGTCTAAAATATAAAAAAAAAAAAAAAATGTTCGTATAATATGAAAATATGTATGTATGTACACTACTACAGTACTTATGTTTGTATTCCAAGACTGGTTGATAAACAAGTTAGGCGAAAGAGTATAAACCACTTTTTGTTTTTAAGAACGCAAGATAATAATCTATAATAATTTTAATCATTTATGTTCAAAATTCTCTTTTTTTTTTTCTTTTTTAACGCATACTGTAAATCCTAACGTGTATCGAAAATATTTCAGTTTTCTATGAAAAAATCGGTAATTTTACTTTCATTTAAAATCCGCGATTCGACATGCACTTGCAGTTCGGATATCATTATTTTTAAACCTTCAGCATCGGAGCTTTATGAGTGAAATACGATTTTTTTAGTTTTCTAATTAACGAGTGAACATTATTTAAAGTTTCACCGTCAACTTCACCAGTTGTGTCTTCTTCGCCATCATAAACATTATTGCGTCATCGTAGTCTACTGCATCATGCACATCGGATGGATTTGGTTGTTGCACGAATTCAGGTGCTAATATTCATTTATGTCGGTACATGGATCTCCACATGCAATCTCTCGTCTATCAAAAAAATAATCTGGGACGCTAATTGAACTTCTTTTTTTGACAAACTTTGTCCGTTTAACAGAAATCGAATTTCCAAAATCATTAAAGTGTCCGCGTCCGTAATTCGGAAAGTCCGTTATTGGGAAATATTTTTATATTGTGTCTTATGGGGAAATGCCGTGGATTTTAAAATTGTCCGCTATTTAGAAGTGTCCGTTGGTAGAAGTTTCACTGTATTTGTTTTAATTCTCTGCTACTTTTCTCTTCATTAGTTTTATGAATTTATCTATCATCTATTTTTAGCTATTTTTATTTTATTTATTTCATATTTTATATTTCTGTAGCATGGAAATGCTATTATTTTTTTATAGTGTCTCTAAGGGGTAATCTCCATCGAATATAGAGCAGACAGTAGCCTTTTGGACTTTTTTCCCAGTCAAAAAAAAAAAAAAATTAATATTCGGTCTCTAAATTTATCCCGATTTTTTTTTAAAACTTCTACATTTAAATAGTGTACCCGTGCAGGTAATCCCTTATTCTCTTCCTCAAGAGTAACAATATTACTGATACTAATCGCATTTATTCCGTCCCAACTTGTACAAACACGGTTGTTACAAACTTGAATTAATTGTGTCATCTTTTTAAATAGGAACATAAGGACGAGCTTCACACGACATTTTTTTGAAGTCCAAAACTTATCTCTGATACTTGTTATAATCAAATTAACGGTTAAAATTTTTGGAAAAATCGCAATAAGCAAGTTCATTCTTACGTTATCGATCGCGTTTAATTTTAAATATTGAACGGGTCCAAAATTATTAGCCAAATATGTCTAAAAGTAATTTTAGTAAGAGAAAACCAAAATAAAAATAATATTTTTATATTCTAAAAAAAAAAAAAAAAAAAGAGTAATTAACCGAGAAATTAATTTATAATATTCGCATTTCATTATTGTAACTAGATGTATAACATTTGGGAAGTAAAATTCACTGTTCAGAGACGTGGCAGAAAATTTACATGGAATAAAGCGATTAAAGAGACGTACATATAACTAGAAACCTACGTCAGTTGTGAAATATACTTTTCAGCGAAAACGTTAGCCACTGAATGGGCGCCCAGAGAATCGCTTTTGTTGTAGTAGTTAAGAGTTGGAAATTTCGATTCAAATTCAGAATCGTCAACGGAAAGGACAACTTTTCCATTAATTGCGTATGATCGAACTTTTGCTTACATTGTGCAGCAGCAAAATTTTAATTGAAAAATCCAGGAAAACCTCAAGCGAAATATGTGTACAAAAGAAAAAATTAACGATCGCCCGACGAGAGTATATTTCTTATTAACCAGTTCGGATAATACCAAAATATATATGTCATTCTCTAACTCTAGTTCATTTCCTCGTGAATTCACCTATCTAACACGATGATCCTCGATGTTTCCCTTCTATGGTCAATTGCCTCCTTAACATGAGGCACTTGTTCATTTTACTATTTGCGACGTTGAGTTGAAAAAAAAAAAAAAAAATGAACAATAATTATAATAGTCTTCTTTACCTCCTCGACAAAAAATGGTTGCTGGGTATTATTTATTCGTACGCTCTTGTTGTGCAAATATTGGTAGCACTCTCATGACAATTCTATATGCAGCGCAGACATCCGAAGCCATTATTTTACTTTAATAATTTTATTTATTTTAAGAATTTCCGCTTCTTTTTGAGATTTCGGTTCCAGTGTGGCAGTCCAATCGTTCTAGTTGATAAGGCATCGCAATGAAAATCTTCTAAGTCGTATTGCTCGATTCCGAGCGTCGCGACTACCTCTCTATTCGTACGTTCTAGCTATACAAACATAGGCATAGTGTTCATGGCAATTGTTATATGCAAGGCGAGCGTATACACGCAAGACTACACTTGAAACTGTGATTGAAAAAAATTTGATTCATTACGATACACATGCAGCCCCAAATGTGTCTGCCTATATAGTGATACGGATTCGGTGTATTTGGCGCTATCTTGTTAACGATGTTTGAGCTAGAAAATGTTATTCGATAAGAATCATCATGTTCACGATTTTTCAAACGTCGTTCAACACTGTTTCATCATTGGCTGTAATATTTCTAGGATGCTTACTCGACCAAAACTGTAATTCTCATGTACGATTGAATGTTCGAGAGTATGCTGGGGTTGAGAAATTGTCATAATGTATTGATGATAGTGGTCGAGTACAACGACAACGGCTTATGTCGGTGGTAAATGTTGACCGTGTAGTGTACCGAGTATCAGCGAACAGAGGGAAGATTTTGTACTGGCTCGCCACAACCTAGGCAGGATAGAATAAGCGGTGTATGTTTAAGACAATGTTAATTGTACAGGTAGCTGCTCATTCTGTTGTTAATCGTCGTATTTCTGTATCGTTATGATCAAGTGGTGTTCGACGAGTTAAATTTTGTTCTAGTCAAAACCGCGTTCTTTTCTTCCGTTTTCTGTGAATCTTGCCGTTTTTCACTTTTGTTTGCCAAAAAAAAAAATAAATAAAAACTAATTTTAAAAAGCTTAATTTGAACGCATCATTATTACTGATTCCTGGAACAGGGACCGTTGACAATTTAAACCATCTTCATTAATATTAACTAGCGTGCATATCATCAGGCGCGTTTGCCATTGCCTTCCACATGAATGACGACAGTAGTAGTAATTAATGTAATATTAATAACAGTGCTCGGATTTATTTCAAACTAGCAAATGAATCAGAAATATATTCAAATGCACAAGTAATGAGAAGGTTGCAGTTGCATTCGATCGGCCGTATAAATATCGTAAATAAATTTGTTTTATCGCGTAGTTTTAATTTTCCATTTAACACGGTAAATGAGCAAATTAAAAAAAAAAAAAAAATGAAAATAATTATAAGTCAAAAGCATTACGAAAAATTGACACAATCTGTGTACATTTATTAAATTTTATTTTTTTCTAAAAATTTGCAAGAAGTGATTAGCTTATAAATATTATTGCAAATTATGGTCATTTAAAATATATAAAAACGTAATGTCATTGTTTCGCGGTGAAGTATATATTTATTTACACTTTACACAACGAATTTAGGATGATGAATATTATCAACGGCGCAGAAAACAACAATGAAGGAAGCCAAGATGTAACGATTTTGAATAAAGTATGAGTCATTGTGAGAAACAAAAAATATGATACAATCAGGAGGGCTAGTACCAAGCCGAAAGCGAAACATATTACCGAGAAATTCATTACTGTATTAGGTATTATAGCCACTAAACCAGGCGCTTGTTTAGCATACCTTCAAACACTTTTCTGATGCAGCGAGCTGAAAAAATGGAAGGTAGGAAAGAATTATTCTTAGGAATGATGATAAATGAATTCCAGGAAAGATGAATTATACTCCTAGAGAAAAACGAATTAAAAAGATTGAGGAAAGAACTTGAAGGTTGTTCAGCATGCCACGGTGAGGTACACGGTCAAGAATTTCCCCTGGTTTATTAAATTATGACTTAAACTTTGATGCATGCTCCACAGCTGAGCCATATTTGGTTGGTGATGATGTTCCCATTAATCCAAATTACTCCACATTTGTAAGTAATAGGAATGCATTGATTATTTTAAAAAAAAAATTAAACATAGGTTATTAGCCAATATATCAAACTGGCTCTCAGTATAGGCGAAATAAGAAACCGAACGGACGCTAGAAGATTTTTTTTTTTTTTTTTTTTTTTTTTTTTTGGCCCGAACAGAACAGTTCATTTGGCCAGCAAACTACGACACGACTAGATATTAAAAAATACTAATAATAGAAAATTCAGGAAGAGAAATTTCATTCATTCTACATTATGGCCGCAACTGCTGGCAGTGCCCACAATGCTCAATGAAACAAAACAGAAACAAACAAGATTTTTTCATTCTGGAAAAAGGAGCTCAAGAAAAAATAGATAAATATTTCTATCTCACATTATGACCACAGTTGCCTGGCAATGCTCATAATGCATTATGAGAAAAAGGAGGTAGTCACAGCCATGCTGGACAAAGACTACAATGTAAGAAAAAAAATAAGTAAAATAATAGAGAAAAAGAAAAAAAAAAAACAATATCAAACAACAATCCTGTTTCTTTCAATAAACCTAAAAAGGACAAATAAAATTTTATCACTGGAACAGAGAAGATGAAAAATACACAATGGAGGATAAACACCACAGGACATGAGGTCTTTAGAAAACGCAAGTCTCGTGTTATCGAACTGGGCGCAATTAAATAACAAGTGGTTAATGTCTTCTCTAAAATTTTGTCGACAATAGATATTACAACCGGTGCAGTGCCCGGTGTTTGAAAAATTTAAACCCAATCGGCAATGGCCGGAGCGGAGCCTACACACAACGGTCACAAACCTACGGGTCAAACTAACTGGGACACTAATGCGGTAAAACCAAGGTATCGACGGCAAAGATGGTTGGACCATATGAAAATATTTACCAGGTCCTTGCTCTCTACAAATAAGACTTATCCAATCCGCATGATTATTTCTTTTGGCTTTATCTAGAAGATCGAAGGATGGGATAAATGGAAACTTAATACCTGATCTAACACCTTCTTTTGCGATTAAATCAACACGGTCACCAAGTGGTACCCCACAGTGACCCGGAACCCAACAGAATTTAATGACTCCTCCAAGTTCGGAAATATTAAAATACTTTTCCTTAATTTCATAAATAATTTGATGGCAATTACATTCAAAGTTACTTCTCTGAAGCGACAAGAGAGAGCTAAGGCTGTTCGAAAATACTACAAACTCCCCCTTGGACTGCAACACGTTTTTCACAAACTCTAACGCTTTTTCAATTGCAAGAAGCTCGGCCGTGAAAATCGAAGCTTCTGGAGGTAATTTAAATTTCTGCTCAGTGATACCTTCTATAATAAACCCGGCCCCTACGCCTTCATTAAATCCACGGAATTTGGCACCATCGGTAAAGATCAACCGATAACCGGGGTATAATTCTTTCGCGATACCTAGAAAAACGGAGTTCACAATGTTACCAGGCAGCAGATGCAAATTCTGGCTTTTAAAGGTGTTAATATTGATGTCCAGTTTGATAGGATTAAGGTCGTATCTGAAATTAAAATAATTGAAGGGAGAAGATGGCACAAGAGCTGGACTATAACTATAATACATCCTAGTTCTTTTGAGCAAGAGCGGCACTTTCTGGGGGAAAAATCTCCAATCACTACTTACCTGCATTATCTTACTTATAAACTGCGGATATTTGTAATTACAATACTTAAGTACAAATTTATCTGTTAAATAATTTCTTCTAATGTTCAGAGGAGCAATTTTGGTCTCCATTTGTAGACCGATGGTAGGGGACGACCTGACGTTTCCCGTGATTAATCTTAAGCCAAGATTCTATAATGAATCTAACTTTCTGAGCTGGAACTTCGGGGCTGATCCATAGAAAATCGCTCCATAATCCCCAATTTCGATCTAATAAAGCTTTTGTATAGCTGGCTTACGATGACCGGATCACTTCCCCACCATGAATTGCTTATAACCTTTAAGGGGCTATACGATTTAATTACAAGTTCAACTAGTTTTTGAATGTGAAAAGTCCATGTTAGTTTAGAATCTAAAAACAATCCTAAATACCTAACATGCCTAGTGAATTTAATGAGTTGGTTTTGAATTAGAACACGTATTTGTTCGTAGTCAAATGGTCTAAGTGAAAATACGGATACCGAGGATTTGGCAAGGGATATTTCAAAATGAATCTTCTCAAAGGAATTAAAGCAAATATCCGTAGATGTTTGACTTGCCTGAAGACATTTAATAAGGCAGTTATGTTTAGAATATATTAAGAAGTCGTCCGCGTATGACAAAATTCGTGAGAAATTTGGTATTTGAATATTAAAGAGAGGTAATATATACAAATTAAAGAGAAGCGAACTCAGAACGGCACCTTGGGCAAGACCTTTATAAGTTGTGCGAACTTCAACCTGTTTGGATACGGGGTTAAGAATATGGAGGGATCTACATAAAAATAAACTACACAAAAGTTTAGTCATGGGAAAAGGAATATTAACTGCTATTAATTGATTGAAAAGAACGGGGATGGAAACATTATCGAATGCCCCCTGAATATCAAGGAATGTTGCCACCAAGAAGCCTTTGTCTTGGAAAGTAGTATAAACATCCCCCAAGAATGATGCTACACAATCTTGAGTACCCAAATGTGGGCGGAATCCAAACATTCCCTCCGGAAGTATCTTCTGTCTCTCAATCCACCACATCCAGTCTGTTCTTAATTACAACCTCGAAAACTTTCCTAAAGCAGGACGCCAAGGAAATCGGTCGAAATGATGACGCTTGGTTGAGAGATTTACCAGGTTTGGGAATCGGAATGACTAGAAAACGCGACCAGTCAGAAGGTATTAAACCAGACACCAATAAATTGTTATATATTTCTAATAGTATATTTTTGGCGTAATTACTTAAATTCTGTATAACTGAGTAAGTAATACCATCCAAACCCGGGGAAGAATCTCGTTTCTTGTTTAAAGGAATAAAAACCTCTTCATACGTAATTGGACGGAGCAGAATATGAGATATCATAGGTGCAGTATTTCCTTCCCCGGCCAGCTCCTCCCTCATTGGAACATAAGGGGGAGAAACTGCGTTTGAAAAGTCAGTAAACCAACTGTCATTTTGAATCACTCGACCGTGAGAATGTGAATTTTTAAAACGCTTAGTTAGATTCCAAACTTCTTTTAAAGGAGTGTTTCTGTTAAACTTCCTACAAAAATCCCTCCAAGAGTTCCTTTTGGTTTTTTTTGAGGAGTTTTCGCGTCTCCCCTGCAATTTTCCTATATGTAAGATAAGCTCCCATTGAGCCAACTGCCCTAAAAGTGCGCAAAGCATCGTTTCGTTCTTTAACTTTAGTCTCGCATTCTCCATTCCACCAAGGAACAGCAGGTTTATTCCCTTTATACAAGGATGCCTTAGGCATGGAGCACTGTAGCGCTGAAAGAACAGCATCATAAAATGTATAGTATTTGTCTAAGGAGTTACTCACAGAATTAATTATTACCAGATTTTGATCAACTAACTCGCGAAATTTATTCCAGTTCTCTTCCATGAATTTCCAACGCAGTATATTATTTTCAGATTGATATGGCTGTCGATAAGATGATAATTGGGTTGTTCGTATTTATAGTGATCATAATGGGAAAGTGATCACTACCTAAAGACGTTAGTAGAACTTCCCGTGTACAATCGAGCGCTATTGAGGATGATGCTAGGGTTAAATCAACAGGGTTATTCACATGAAGGGGATTTCCAAGTTTGGTTTTGGAACCATCATTCAATAAGCACAGATCTGAATTAATGATGAGGTCAAGTACAGCTGCCCCTTTCGCGTTATTACGGTCACAATCCCAGCACACACTCAGAGCGTTGAAATCTCCACCCACCAAAATGGGAATATTATTATAACCCTCCAGCGCATCCAAGAATGTTGAGGAGTCTATAGAATGATTTGGTGGAGAGTAGTACGAAATAAATATTCCGGAAAATTGACCAATAGTAACAAGAACGCTGACTGCATTTGATTTGGTACTATTGTTACTAGTTGATAAATCGAGATTAATCACCTGGTACTTGATTCCGAACTTAATTAAAATGGCCGTACCCCCGTAGCCATCCTCTCTGTCGTCTCGAAAACAGTGATAATTGGGAATGTTAAAAGATCTGTTCTTGGATAGCCAAGTTTCTGAAAGTAGAACAATATCAATATCCTCCTGAGACAGAAAGATTTCTAGGTCACCTTTATTAGAAAAAATGCTGCGTGCATTCCACTGCAACACCCGGATCATGTTGAAAAGAGTGAGTTTAAAATGATCGCGAATTACCCTGTTTATATATCTATATTGCTACATATACATAAATATATAACCGCTAAATGTATACAATAAGTTAGTATATACTAAAAGAAATATATAATTAAATATAATATAAAATCGGAAAATTAATTGTTGGCTGAAATAGCCTTACCAGTTTTTTTGTTATTCGGAAGAGACTTTAACCCTTTAGAATTCACCACATTGGAGATTTTGGGATCCACAAACCCTTTTTGCTTATGTTATTTGTATTACTTCTCAATATTGGTTGAATTGGTTTCGGCTCGTTGTTAGTTAAAGTTGTGCTGTTGGTTAGTTTGGACGAACTAGATTGTCTATCTAACTTTTTTGGACTGGAATAATTTGTTTTTTTCCCTTCGTCAGAAGCCGCAAACGATACGGTACGTTTGAGACGGAAATCTGAGATAGGAATTAATTACTTTGAATCAATGTATCCAGTCTTTCTTATCGGTTTGGGTTTAAATGAAGCGATAATATGAGATTCATTTTCGTGATTACTCTGCGAAATAGGCGGAAAATTATTTTCTTCAGATAAGAGAGAAAAACGGTTTCTTCTAACAGTATTGGAATAGTGATTTTCTTGTCGATATAGAGGAGGTATTTCTAATGTTCATTTATTTGAGTTTGCCTCCTTCTTTCTGGACACGAAGTGTCGGTGGTTCTATGCTGATTTTCGCAAAACACACAAATTGGAGATGCACTAGTACAAGCTTCTTCCGAATGTTCGTTTCCTCCGCAGCGCAGACACCTGGAATTGCCCTTGCACTGTCTGGCTAGGTGACCATATCAGAGACATCGGTAACACTGACGCGTACGTCGAACAAATGGTTCACAAGGGAACCTGACGTTCCATAAAAAAACACGCGATGGTAAGGACTGGCCTTCAAACGAGATCAGTACAGAAGAACTTGGAAAATATTTAATTTCGCCCTCGACATTAGCTCGTCTATTTAATCGCTTAATGTTATTAACTACAAACGGGTAGGAATCAATCATTTCCATGATTTGATCAACGGAATACTCGATATCCACTCCCTTAAGAACACCAAATCGTGAGACCAGATGTGCCGGAATAAAAGCTCTATACCCGCTCGTAAGAAAGCAAGAACAAGAAACTAAATTATTGGCGGAATGAGGTGACGACAATTGAATAATAACTCTATTCCGGCCTACCTTCTTAATTTCAATAATATCTTTCCATAAATTATTTATTTTTAATATTTCGGCGATTTTTAACGCACTAACGGCTAGTCTGATTGAGTCGGGTTGATAGGCTTTTTCAATTTTAAAACCTTTATCACTATGAGTGGAACTTGTATCAGTAGGATAAAAGTTAGAAATGTAATTACGAAGTTCTGAAAGAGCCGAGTTGTTCGTGCTATTGTTATGACCGGCTTCATTATTTGTCTTATCAAGATTGCTGTTGCTATCATTATTGTTATCACTAGTTACGGATTCTTTAGACTTACTTAACTGAGCCGTCTGCGAGATGTTGCTTTCGCCGTCTTCATCGTTAATAATAGTTGTAAAATTACTTACCTCGGTGCACAGCGTACTGTTACCTGTTTCCCTTAACTTGATGGGGGGATCTTTCCCCCCATCCTCGTCCACGTCCATGTGCGGTGTTAACCATCTGCAACACCGAAAACTTGACGACCGAGCAGAAAGAAGAAAAAGAAAGGAAAGAGAGAGAAAAAAAAATTTGGAGAGGTTTTCCCTGTATATTTAAAACAAAAATCAATAGATTACGACTCACTTGTGGCACGTGGAATTAACCAGAATGATCACGGATGGCATGCAGCCTCTCCAGCAAGTCTTCAGCGAAAGATGAAAAGCAAAAGAAAACAACCCGCTATCGCAATGTTTCTTTCAAGTAGAAAAAATAATACCAACTACATCGAAGATCATCAACGGTGGCCTTCCTCAAGGGTCATGTTTGAGTCCTACTCTTTTTAATATCTATTCGCTTGAAATAGCTTCTCTTCCCGTCTCAGCCTCTACACTCCTTTTCGCGGATGATATTCTTATTTATTACTCCTCAACTTCCATCCTCTCTGCTAAAGATGAACTCAATAATTCGTTGAACTTGCTTGAATCCGCTCTATCCAACATCCATCTAACCATTTCATCCTCTAAATCTGTTTGTATGGTTTTTTCCTTTCGTCCCTATAATACTTCCTTAATTAATGTCTCTTTGAACAATTTATCTATTCCATTAGTTTGGTCCTTCTGCTATCTTGGCGTTTTCCTAGACAGTCGTTTATCCTTTCGCGAACATATTTCCCACCTATATACTTCCTGTCTTAAGAGAACTAATTTATTAAAGGCTCTTTCTCCACACAAATGGGATGGCGACCCCAGTGTTCTTCTTATTCTATATAAATCTACTATTCGTTCCAAACTTGATAACTGTTCCTTCATTTATGGCAATGCTCCTAAACATCTTCTTTCCAAACTCGATAAAGTCCAAAATTCATGTCTTCGTCTTTGCCTCGGTGTTCTGAAATCCTCCCCCATTCCTGCAGTACTTTCAGAAGCCAACATTCATCCTTTACACATTCGTAGATCCTTTCTTGGGGATCGCTTCCTCATAAAACGTCTTCCTATTAAGTCTTCTAAATTAGTTTCTGCTTATTCCTACATCCTGGCCAATTGGCGATTTTCTCCCCTGAAGATTCCTATTCTTTCTCATGTCTCTCGACTCCTTGCTCCTTATTCTTCATTTATCTATACATATCATAAACTCCCGTTCTTCACATTCAGCTTTATAGATTTTTTATATCCTCCTAATTTGTTTTTCCTTCCTTCTCATACTAAATATTCACCTTCTATCGCTTTAAGCGAGTACAACGGAGCTTTGAGGTCGCTATTTCCTTCTTCGTCTGTCCTTTTTACGGATGGTTCCAAAAGCGATGAGGGGGTCGGAGCTTCCTTTCTTATTTCTTCTCTTCCACACTACGAACTTTATAAACTTCCTTCCTTCTGTTCCATTTTCACTGCAGAATCGTATGCAATACTCCGTGCAGTTCTGTTCATTGCACTTTCCTCCTACAATAATAAATACCTTATTTGTTCTGACTCCATGAGCGTCTTGCAGGCTATGTCCTCCCCTTTTCCATCCTCTTCATGCGACTACATTATCCTTTCTATTCGTTCCTTAATTGCAAATCTCTTCTTAGTTCGTTCCATTCAAATCGATCTTCTTTGGATTCCCAGTCATAGCGGCATCGCAGGCAACAACCTAGTTGACTCGTTTGCTCGCTCTGCTTCCTATAACGGCAAATTTGTCAATAAATTTCCTGCCAATAATATCCTCTTTCCATCCAAACGAGCACACCTCAAATCATGGTCGGATACCTACATTACCTCCGTTTCCAATCCTCATTCCTTTTACAAACTCTTGCAACCTCTTCCTTCATCACGTTCCTGGTTTGCTGATTTCCCTGGTTTCAGTCGTTCCGTTATTTCCTCCATAACACGTCTTCGTCTCAACCATAATTGTCTTCCTTCGTCTCTCTTTCGTTTTTCTATTGTTTCTTCCCCATACTGTAATTTTCATCCCTCGGATCATGACTGTGTTTGTGATGCAAATCATATCCTTCTTGAATGCTCTCTTCTTGTACAGCAGCGTTCCCTCCTCTACACTAAGCTTCTCCACCTAAAACTACCTACTCCTTTTTGTGCTTCCTACATACTTTCCTTTCCTTCACCAGATGTTGTTCCAATCTTAGCGGAGTTCATTTCCTCTATTTGTGGTCGCTGTCAAAACCTCACACTGCTAGTCCTCAGTAGCACCCCGTTTGTCTGACGGTTAGGATTATTATCCAAGACACTAGTGTACGGCAGCAGGTGCACCAGTAGACTGCAAAGGCGATGAATATAATATTCAAATCGGCGATGTGTGTCATATCAACAAGTGAAGCCACAATGGCCCAATCAGTTGTTGAACTACGCCATGGAAAGAAGAGAGAACCTACCATGGTATTGTCTCAAGAAAACCAATCAATCAATCAATTAACCATGAAAAAGCCAAAAATCAATGTTGTTACGCCATGCGATAAGCAACAACAGAGAAGAATGGCGACAGGTGGTCGCTCGATCCACTGGTTTATGATGATTGGTCACGACGTCCGCAAACGGACAATACGACTGAAGAGAGAGAGAGAGATTTCCTTATATATCAAAATTTAATCCTGTTTTCGTAATTCTTTGATGATGAGTCATTGCCCAAAAAAAAAAAAAAAAAAAAAAAAAAACGTCACTTGCATCACCGAACGTAATAGACCGATTTTTTTCGAACACTATGACTTTTTGAGATGAAGATGAAGATGTTTCTGACTAAAGTTTTCTGGTTCTTCCTGGTTTTAACTTTCAACTTTTCATCATACGTAGACTAATTCATTTTTTTTTTTTTTAAAGTGTAAACGGTAGCCCATTAAATTTATTTTAAAAAAATATCGTTAAGAAATTGCCATCGGTTGCCGATCAACTATAATCATAATCTCATGTTGATAACGACAAAGACAATAGTGTACAGTACGTAATGGTGCGGTATATGATCACAATACCGCACATCTGGCCTACTTATGCAATTTACGCATCTATATACAGAACCATAAATGTGTCTATATAGGTATAGTATTTGTGTGTTAACATGTTTATTGTTATCCGCGGTTTCACATTATCACGGTATATTTCATATTACCCGGAGATGATCTGCTGTATTTATCTAAATAACTTATAGCTTTAAAATCAGTTCTAAATTGTTTATTCCGATATCTAGTGTATCCACATTTACAAAAATTTGACAATATTAGCTTTAGCTTCAAAGGTTATTCTTTGAAAGTTTGTAACTGCAATAGGCGCACACTTATACGCCTAAGCGAATTTTACAGTTGTGACACTGTCTATCGGAATTGACAAATGTTAACTCACGCGAATTACAATAATTTTATTGTTCAACTTCGTTCGGTGAAATTGCGAAAGATAAGTAAATTCAAACGGCGTGGATGTTGTCACTTTTGTCCTAATCGATGATGATAATCGCAAGTAGTCAATTTAGACACGCAGCAAGCAAGGTGTGAAGCCAAGTTCAAGCCAAACAAAAGGAACTGACGACAACGCAGCAACCGTGTGTTACATTACACGAACCATTTGGAGCCACTTTTAACCCCTTAATATAACTCAAAATCTATTTAGCATACATGAAATTTGGTTTATTTATTAAACCCCCTTAGATTAACTAGAACACCCCAAATTTCAATAAATACAACTCAAACGGTTATTGAGATATTAACGTCGAAAAATCGGCATTTTTATCACTGACCGACATGTAGATCATAATCTACTTCCAGGTGACCTAGAGAGTTGAAATTTGGCGTTCAGCTGGGTAATTGTGTGTACGCAAACGAAAACATCAGAAAACAGTGAATTTTTAAGATTTTAAATATTTTCCAAGCCATCGATTTCTCTATTAACAGCTCTAGCGCACTTTAAGGCTACAAGTGTGCGTTTTTATAATAAAATTCCAATTTAGATACTTGTGACCTACCGGAAAATAAATTTATTAAAATTGCTGTGAAGCAAATTCTGCTTGACAAAGCTTATTATAAAATAGATGACTATCTTAATGATAAACATATATTATGGAGCAATGCGATTCCAGCACAGCACAGGAAATGAACATGATATAGTGTATACTGATTTTGACATTCTTGTAAAAAAAGAGTTGAAAATAACGCGACATATTTTTAGAAGGGTCCTGTGTGCTGCACTAAGGGGTTTTCTTGCCATCTCTTTCCCTCAGCCATACAGATCCGAAGTGGTAGCAGTTTTAGAGTTAAGGAACAGTCGATAACTTGACTTTTAAAGAATGCTCACTTTGTAAGCCTATTTTGAAGAATAAACGATTTGCATTTGAATTTGAATTCGAATGAATAATAATAATTACTTTACAAAAAGTAATTCAAGTTCCATCTAAAAGATAAATGTAAGAATTGGAGCCAAGTTCAATATTAAGAATATGCGTTATTCTCGACTCGGCCGACAAAAGAATTGAGATCAGAATGGGTGCCAAGTTCTGTAGATAATTCTGAAATTTATTTATAAGAACATTCTAAAATTAAAACGCAATTTCTTGTTTTTTTCGTGGACAACAATGTTTTTGCTATTTAAAAATAAATACTATCTTAAATTTGAACAGTGTCGAATTATTTACACAAAGCGAGTTAATTTAGGATAAAATTCTAACGATTTGACTTAGTTTTCACGTACAAGTTATATTTGGCTAATCAACTTATCTTCTTTGTATTGTACGCAAGAAGTTAATGTTTTTATATTGTAGGGTCAACATATTCTTTCAAGTATTGTACGCAAGAAGTTAATGTTTTTATATTGTAGGGTCAACATATTCTTCTAAAAATTTGGTTTGCTGGTAAGAACTAGCCATGCCGAATCGTTAGAATTTATCTTAAATTAACCCGCTTTGTGTGTAAATAATTCGACTGTTCAAATTTAAAATATTATATATTTTTAAATAGCAAACATTGTTGTCTATGAAAAAAACAAGAAATTGTGTTTTAATTTTAGAACGTTCTTATAAATAAATTTCAAGATTATCTACAGAACTTGTCACCCATTTAGATCTCAATTCTTTGGTCGGCAAAGTCGACAACCACGCGTATTCTTAATAGTTTTTGACGAGATCTATTTAACAGCAAATGTCTCACGATATAATACTGATGTGCGGTATCTACAAGCTCTGCTATTCGGCAAGCTCGTAGTTCGTACAATGTATTAATCCACGGCTATTGTTTTCATGCTGTCCTGAAGGATTAAGAGAATATCGAATGATTTTTGCGATATTAATTCGTTTCGTAATTACGTGATTAATAACGTGTCGCGTTAACTCGATCATTTAAGTTGGCTTGTACTCCTACGTTAAAAAGTGACTTTATCGCTACCCTGTCAACCCTATTTACTAGAAAACACCGATCTGTCTGGTCTCTTTTTCCTGAATAGAAGTCGTTTATTCTTGATTTTTTTTTCCTCCGTATTTAAGTCGCATTTTTCTTTCTTTTTTAAAAGACACTCAAACGAGACTTTTTTGTAATTTCAATTTATCGGTGAATTAATGTTTTTTTTTTTTTTATTTCTTCGCAATATTTTATTGTTCGCATTCACGATATTGCAAGTATTCGCAAAAAGTAACCTTATCAACGAATTTGTAATAATAAATTTCGCATAAGCGTAAGCGTGATAATAAAAAAGAACATAAATAATTCGTTGTTTTTTTTTTCCCCCGTATTTATAATCTTCGAGCTAACAGGACCGATTTTTCATTTTCGAGGAAATTGCGTCCCGATTAATTCCGCACCGTCGACGGAGCAGCAGCTCGTGCCGAGACGCCGGATGATATGGTCGGCCAGATTTGCAGGTAACGCGCTTGAATATTGAAGAGACGACGATAGAAATGACGCCCGAAATGAGGATTACGCATCTTCCTTCGTTAACTTTACAAAGCCTATATGTAGGAAATCAGTTTGTTTGGCTGCTTGACAAATGAAGAGTATATACGTTGTTACATGGGGAAATGCGTGTTGATTTATTATACATCTCATAGCTGAGACGCTGCAGAAACGTGAACATACCATCGCAGACTAATAAATAAGCGAAGATATCTTCGCCGGTACAGCTGGTCCGAGGATGAAGAAGAAGAATCCGAATGAGAACTGAAAAGTAGACGACGAAGAGTTCGGATCCGAGCACCAGCAGATCTCTGCATACCCAATCGCGGCCGCACGCACGCTAGTCTGCAACGAGGGTCCGCCGAGGTTCCCTTGTTCAACTATTTATCAGATTCACGCTGCACGCAGCCAGTCGAATTTTTAATGTATTTCCATCTCTTTCCGGCGACTCGGCTACTCCTTGTTTCTGTCGCCGAACGCTCTGCATCCGCTTCCAAAAAAGAAGAAAAACCTCTTAATGGCTGAAACAGCGTCTCTCATTTGAAATTTTTTCTTCATTGCCTTCGAACCGTCATGAGCTGTACTCTTTTATCGCGATTCGTTTCTTATTCCTGCTGCCTTCTACCCCAGCTATGTTCTCGTTAACTCGCCTATTGCGCCAAATCCGTTTACACTGTTTCCATCCACGCGTAAATCATTTTATATCACCAACTAAATAATACTTTTCCTCGGCTCCCGTTTCCTCAGTTATAAATTCCCCTTTTTCCTCCTCCTCTCCTGCTTCTTATTTTTCTGGCCTAAAGAGATGCACGCACATGCGTTCCCAGTCGCAAATTCTACCTGCAACCACCGCGTCACTGAAACATCTCATTCTTGGTCAGGCGAAATATTTTAACAATTTTTTTAAATATTTCATTATAAACTTTGTTTTTTCGCTAAAAACCACGTAACACGTCATAATCAAAAAAAAAGCAATTTTAAAAAAAAAATAAACTTGCTGTTCCATTTCTGTTTTCACAGTCATCCTTTTTGACATGCTCTTAACCAGATATTGTGTCGGTAGCAATATTCTTTTCACAATACAGAACTCAGCTTACTTTACTTGAACATTTAAAGTATATCTCTGGAAATTTATAAATTATCGGCTTCAAGGAACTATTTTGATGTAAAAAGAATCTTTGTCGTAGATCTAAAACTAAAGCTGGTTAAATTACAAAAAGGCAGGATTTCACACAAAACTGGTATAAATCTTACTTGGGTAATAAAATATATATTACGAAAATTAATAATAACTACAGTAATAGTGAAATTCAAGATCACAGAATGCCGCAGAGAACCACATATTATGTTCCTTTCCATTTTTCAGTAGGACGCCCGCATATTGCTATTATTTCCTAAAGATAACATAATTGCCTCACAATTTATCCATTTTTTTTTTTGTTTTTTTTTTTATATTAAGAAATAAGTTGCGAGTCCCGCAAGGCATATTGCCCGTCTGTGGGTGCCTAACACGCTTATCAACGTGTATTCAAAAGATAAATTACAATATTTCATTATAATTAATTTTATAATTATACAAAGTAAGAAAAAAACCAAAAAAGGAACTATTTATCATCATACAACCAATTCCATTCCACTTGTTCGATGAATACGAATGGTCGATTCTCTGCCACAGCCAATTCCTAATTTACCTGTTTTTTTTGTTACTATACCTTGTGAATCCCGATTTTATTTCATTTTCTCTCATATCGGTTTCCGTGATAATAATCACACTGACAGGTGATTCATAAATGTATGCCAAAAATTCATCCTAGTTACTTCTTAGGCTTCTAATGTTTAGATGCAATACATGAAATATCTCTTTATTAATTTTTGTACAACCTTTGCCTATTGTAAAAGGTACGTTATCCTGGATGTATACAGCTAGACTACCGCCTCTCTTTTATATTCTCTTGCATATAATAAACCCCCGAAATTTATGTAACATAGTTTTGTTCACTTTTATATTTATTTAACATAGAATAAGTACATGAATATTTTTAATCAAAGCGTTTCCTTAATGAATCAATATTTAATACTTTTACATGTAACGCGTTGGATAGTGGTGATATTTCATATCTTCGTTAGTTATAATATTGTGATAGTTATGTGTGTCATTTATGCATAACTAAAATATTAAGATGTTTCGGAACCTATTTTGATTAAAGAAACGAAAAATTAACTCAGATTTATAACAACCGCAGTATTATAAATTGTTTAAATCTTTTTTTATCTCTAACTCATACCACTGCGCTCCCTCTCCCTCTTTTATTATAAATATTTTCCCATTTGTTACCTAAGTAAATTTATAATTCTTATCTTTATTTATATACATATATCAGTATAGACTTTTGATTATTCACCGCAGATTCTACAGTTACCTTCCTTCATTTATTAGCTAGTAGTAGTTCTGTTTTTGCAGGATCTGGTTTTGCATTAATTAACTTTCCATTTCCTACTAATAATCTGTGTGCAACATTTATATTCAATTTATTGATCTGTATGTCAAATTTGTCAGTAATTGTCATGATCATCTATTTCAAATTTTCATTGAATTTCGGTATCCTATGAACTTTTATATTGTCTTTCCTATTATATTGATCTAAGCCACTGTAATCTTTAGTTCTTATAATTTAGTATTGTTTTCGTCATTTTTTTAAAATAATGTTTTAATATTATTTTGTAATTGCAGGACAAAGTTTTTCAACTCTTAATTTTCAGCTTTAATATTTTTGTACATGTTTATAGTAAAATCAGCAGAGTTTTTCACCTCTTTCAGTTCACGCACAATGTAGTTAATGAATTTAATTGATAGTATTAATTTGTCTCAAGGCCGTATCCATGAGGGGGGGGGGCTTTAGCAGTTAAACCCCCTCCATGAGAATTGAAATAACTAATAAAAATACAAAAAAATTTAAAATAAATATTGATGATTTTTAGGGTGTTCTTACTTTTAAAAGAAAAAAGAAAAAATATGCTCCATATTTTTAGATACTTCATTAATATTTTACGCAAAATTTATTATTATGAGTATAATCAATAACACGTGTAATTTTTATTAATGTTTATGCGGAAATTAATTAATGTAAATTATTAATATATAAATCAAAATGATGAAAATTATTAATAGCACGAATATTAGTGAAAAATGTATTATAAAATAAATATGCAAAGAAAATTTTCAAAACCCTCCCCTTTCCAAAATTCTGGGCACGGGCCTGTTGGATAGCAACATAATAAATCAAAAATCAGTTATGTTATTAAATTAAAATTTCTTTATTTAACGAGATTTTATGTTATCATTTTTAAAATTATTAATTAATTAATAAATTTTAAAAGATACTTATTATTCTAATTATTTTTCTACATATTTGGCAACGTTGCGAACTAAATTTTACCTACGATTGTGGTCGCACAGTGAGGGAATCCCCGCGATTTCACGGTCTATTTACAATAAAAAATTATTACAAAAAAAAACTAAACTAATTACAACCAAAAAAAAAATTTAGATCGACTTGTGACATTTCAATACATGAATAGCTAAACTATTTTATGTAAATTATAAGGAGTTTGTTAAATATTTACATAAAAAAAAAAAAAAAAATGCGGGAATTCCCTCATAGCGCGACTAACAAAAGGTTAAAAATAAAATATTAATGATTAAACTGAATGTGAATACGCTTCTAATCATATATTATATATTTCTAGCAGTTTTAATAAAATAAATTGACCGTTCTAGTTCGCGCATAATAATATATAGTAATAAAAATGTCTGAGGATCGTTTTGAACACGGTCGTCGAAGTCGAATATAATAATAATAATAAAAAGGATTCAATGGTCGCTCTGAACAAGGTCGTTCTGAACACGACACCACTCAGACTACTATACTTCTCACCAATGCAGTATATTTAAGTCCTGATCTGTTTAATAAATTCGGGGATGTCCGACCAATAAGAAACTTTAAATCTATTATTAAGGATGTCATAATCTCTAAATGGCAATCCAGATGGGATAGTTGTGGTCACAAAACTTGTCAATTTCTTCCTAGTATAACAATTAGAGCTAAATTCAAAGATGCAAATATTAATTTCTATGGTGCTCAGGTGCTGTCTGGGCACGGCAAGTTTGGTGGATACCTGCATAGATTTCATCTTACTAGTGGGCCAGAGGGTACGATTTGTGGTACTACTCCCGATGATATTAAGCACCTTCTGTACAACTGTCCGGCTTTCAGTACTTTACGTAGTTTGCATCGCCTCTCGAGTTTACACTAACACCTAATGGTAATACTGAGAGTTTTCTTTTATTTTCTAAAGCAGCGATGAAGTTAACATTTTTGATTAGCTAATAATTAATTATTTATTTGGCCTATTATTGAAGTCAACTATGGATCCAAATTATGGAAAACTTACTCAATTCTGTGCTGCCTGCGTGCTTCGCTCACAACTTTATCATTAACTATAGGCATTCACATATCATTGACTAACACTGTACACTCACAATTTATTTCGTATTGAGAAAACCTACTACCTTACGAGACACAGCATGTTTATAGAAAAAACGTGCTAGCATGAGGAGGTCAGAGTTGCAATATGCGAGTGAGAGACTGTATGCATGTATGTGTGCGAGAGCAACAGCTTGATTATAAAAAACGTCGAAGATACATGCATCTATCTGTGATCAATTATCACATCAAACATAAAAAGGCTGACTAAAAGATTATTATTTTCTTTTTCCATTCATTCTCGCCACTATTCGAAAATTATACAATAATTACACGTACACTTTATACAACTGGTTCAGATTTTTGTAATATTCATCATTACCAGTACTTTAAGTTAAGAGGAGGAAAGTGAAATAGAGAAATAGTTAAATAGTTAAATAAACGGAATTGAAAAGGAGCGAAAAAAGATTAAAATTAATTAGGAAAAAATATATACAATAGAATGAAAGATATGGAGGGATATTGAAGGAAAAAGAAAAAATATATGCAAATATATACAAACAAAATTTAAATATGTATAAAAATATATTTACAAAATGATTAACAAAACACAAAAAACGAACGGACTGTCGATTAAGGAAAAAAATATATACATTAATATACAAAAATATATACAAATATACCCAAAATTGATAAACGATCGAAATAATGAATTGTTAATCCGTGCGAATTTTACATTGACAATCGATACAATCTTTTACTTTCATACAATTTCGAGTACTCCGTCGCAATGTATCATCATCGATATAATATTCTTCATCATGCTCATGCTCGTAACATGGTAGAAGTGATTTTGTCGTATCATCCTGTTTTAATCTATCTGGTAGAAATGCATAAATGTCTCCAACACAACTTGGAAATAATGTAATTATCATTTCTTTGGTGGCTGTAATGAACAACTGGCTTAAATCATTTATATTGAGATTATTCATAAGCTTCAGCGGATGGATAACATGATCGTACCAGGCCTTCATCATCATAACGTTTTTCGCTGCACAATGAAAACTATCATTCTCATTATGATGTTTACAGGTTATCAAATTGCTTATACCAAAATACTCTTCATGCAGATTCTCAATACTATGTAGTCGAAAGACTTGATCCATATTAACGATTTCATAGTCTAAATCACGCAACAATTCAGACTTTTCGTTAATTTCCATTAGTGTAAGTTTAGCATATACCGTTAAAATATATATGCGAGTTCTCGGTTTTTGAGATAATATCGTGAATATATCGCGTGCCATAAATATTTCTTCCCGACATGGAAATAATGAAGGATTTTTCAAGTAATGACTCACAGAAGAACATTGTAAATGCGACATTTTTGATGCATGCCATGCTCTGCTTGGCTTATACAGTGTATGGAAACACTTTCCACCAGACATATCAATCATTGCTAGTTCAGTTACTCGAAAACCATAATCACAATCTATATGGATGCTGATATCTACAAAATATTCCGCTATATCTGCTTGTTCTGATAATAATACAGGACCAATGCTATTATGTACAGAAGATTTTGATCCTTCTGCTGTATAACCATCATCTGATTGCTGTGATGGAGGTGATGAAGTTGTATGCGGGACACTATCACTCGAAAATGAATTCTGAATAAATTCGTCGACTTTAATATCAATCGAATCGGTATTGTTATTCATGTTTGAATAATATTTTTAACTTTTTACTAAAAAATATAGAAAATGATTACTTTTAACGTTCTTGAGACTTTTTTAATAACACGTGAAGAACACAGTTTTCAACAAATTCTACACGTTCAACATAGCACTAATACTGACTGCCTGAACAGATCCTTTCGAGATTCTAGCTCGTTGCAAGTCTTTGAAGAGGGCGGGTTGTACCAGAAAAACCACATTCCTTTGGTGATAGTTGGTTACATACGCAGATGAACGAAGTTGAGAGGTGTTCTTTCGGTTATGGGTGTTTGTGTGTAGGTGTGTACATATGAACCGGTTTTCTACAAAAAATATGACAGGGAAGATCTGGGCAGACTCGATGACCTTGACACATGATCGAAATCAACGGCATAGCAACATTCATGCATGGAAATAAGCAGAGTACCTTTGCACTATGAGCGTATGCGGACATATTGGGGAAAAATATAATATGAAAGATATTGAAAAAAAAATAAAATATTTAGAGTTTGAAAAAAATGAAATAATCTTAAACTAACAGACTCGAAAAAAAAAATTATTATGAATGATGTGAAAATCATTGTTAGCAGATGGGTGCGTGGGAATGGTTGGTGTGGTTTCACTGTAGTTTCGGGGGGGGGGGATGTACTCATGAAAAATAATAGGAAAGAATTGAAATTTGTATAGGGTGGATAGGGGAGAGGGAAATTATGAAACCGCGTTAAATAAAAATATACTCGAATTAATTTTTGAATACTTACGTTTGGAAAAAGTCTTTAGAGGGGAAAAAATATATTTTAGACTAATTCCAAAATACATAGACATGAAAAATTAATATGAACAATATGAGAAATACCGGCAGAAGATGTGTGCGCAGTCATACTAGTGAAGATATCAATGGATTTATTTTTAGAACCTGAGAAAAAATAAAATAAGAAAATTATCAACGATCGGAGGAAATAATTGGAAGCGAAAAAAAATATTAATTAGGCTGATTCTATAATATTAGACTTAGAAAAGTTATTATGAACGATCAGAGAACTACCTGTAGCAGATGAGTGCGAGGGAACATTCTGTGCGAGTGAGAGAGTGGCTAATACATTGTCAGATTAATTTTTAGAATCGGAGAAACAAAAAAAAAATATAAAAATTATGAACATTCGGAAGAAATAAACAGAAGCGTAAAAGAAAAATATATTTAGGCTAACTCTATAATATTTTAACTCGAAAATAAAATATGTACGAAGTGGTGGTGTGTATGTGTGTGTGTGTGCGTGTGGGAGTGATATCGCGGCGTTTATTTCGGTGGCGACCGGAGCGTGTATGGAATAGTACAGTGTACCTTTGTAGAGGTTAACTCAATGCTTGATATGTGTGCAGGAATGGACGGTGTGCTTTTGCAACGAACGGAGAATACGGAAAAATAAAAAAATAAAAATCAACGGATTGAATATAAGGTCGGAAGCGGAAAAAGACGAAAAATATATATCAGGCGTGTGTGACCGTGTAGCGATCATGAACAGGTTTCTATCGGTGGCGTATGAGAGTGTGCATAGATGATCGGCTGGTTAATTTCAAAATGAACGACTGGATTTTACCTCCTGCACCTGGTGACAGTTTCAACTAGTTGCTGGAACATTTAAATATTTCCGTTACAGCCGCGGTTGCGCTTACATAATACATCTCGTACCAGTACACTCGCCCGCTCTCATTCGACTGATGGAACGTTCAAATATTTTCTTTAAAAATAAAATTTAAAAAAACAATGCCGGAACGGAGCGCGTCTCGGAAAATACCTTTAAAATTTGCGTTCTAAGTGTTGAGATTCAGACGTTTTTATCACTCCGGCAAAATTTTACCCCTCCCAACCTCGAAAAATTAAAATTAAAAAGTATGCTACATATATTACACGCAAAGGCATGTATAATACATACACATGATAGTAGAGGGCGCGATGTGTGGGAATGGGTGTGCACTTTCACTGTGGTTAACGTTATGATGGATATATGCGCGGGAACGGCGTGTGTGTTTCCACATTTACCTGTACAAACGGGGAATCGCGAAAATGAAAAAATATACTTAGGCTAATTTTAGAATTTTTTGTACTTAGGCTTCGAAATATTTAAAAAAAAAAAAAAAAAGATCGCGGTATCGGGAACGGACGAATCGTGCGCGGGAACGGTACATATGCTTTCGCGGCGGCTAACGCTATGTTGGATATATGCGCGGGATCGTGGGAAGGGCGAGCGGAGACTAGTGTTAGATTTCGGGCTTTAAATAATATACTTGGGTTAATTTTATATTACATATACTTAGACTTTGAATTAATTAAAAAGATCGCGGTAACGCTGTAGACAGGAGGGGTGGGCGGGGACTTGGGTTAGTTTCAGACGTTAAATAATATACTGGGGTTAATTTTTAATCAGTTCGAACTATCGGAAGTGCGTGGAACCTGTACAGAGGAATTTGGGGGAAATTTGCATGAATTTGGGGGAAATTTTCACAAAATTGGGGGAAATTGGGGGAAACTTGGGTGAATTTTTGCCTCCGAATCAAATACTTAGGTTACTTTTTGCCCTCTGCACACGGTTTGGGGTTGTGACGTCAGAGTCTCCAGAAGATAGATTTACTGACTACTGATATTACTTCCAGAAACGACTTTGTTTTGAGATCTTCATGTAGCGTTGAATTGGTGATGTATCACGGGTCACTGACAACCATCCGGAGGATTTTGTTCTGAACCCGTTCGATAATCGCTATATTGCTCTTTTTCAAGCAACCCCACAAAGGATAACCGTACCGCCAAACTGGCTTTAGGATTTTATAGATTAATATTTTATTTTCAAGTGATACTTCCGATTTCCTGTTTAATGGCCAGTACATTTGTCTCAGTTTTGCATTTAATTCGGTCTGTTTTGCTGTTATCTCTTCTATGCTAGACACGTTGATCGAGATATACCCTAAAGGGGTATTTTACATGTGTGCGTTGCGGAATTACAATTACATCGGCTTCTACATAAAAACTATGTGCTTAAATGCGTGTGTGTCACATAGTTTGAGCAGCTGTCTAATTGTAACAAGTTACTATGATCGCAATGTTCCCTTAAAACTAACAAAACTGACTACACCCTAACAAATTTCTCCGCACTGGTGCCGAAATAATATATATTTTATTAGAGAAGTTTAAAAGTTATTTACGTTTATTTTGTTAACATTTCAACTTCTTTCCACTATTCTACAACTCGCATCAATTAAAAATACATCTACTTTCTGGAGTGACCTTACATTCTGTCAACAGTATCTCCATATAACCTTTTCTCGATCTTACAAAAAAAGAGAAAAGAAAAAATTAATAAACATATAAACAGTATCTGAGAAGCTGTTGGTCGTTCGATCGCCAGGCCACTCTGGCGGACCCTCCGAAACATCATAATTCCCAATGATCGCCCTTCGCCTACTTTCAGTGATTTAATTCAAAGTTATTTTTACAATCTGCACAAAAATATTTCCCCATTTTGTGAATTTCATGTTGGCAGACTTCGAGATAATCTCTAAATTTTCTAAATAAATTAACATCAGACACAACGAATAATTTTACTTTCTCTTTTCTTTATGGTAATAAATTTTTACTAATTGTATTAATGTAGTTTTGAACGAAATTTTCCTTCACACAGGAATATTTTGATGCAACGTTCATGTTATTAAATCTTATGCAGGTAAAATTCTATCGGAAACTTCCCTAACATTAATAATTTAAAATAGAAGATAATGCGAGCTATTTCTCGTTTATTTAATATGCTTATTAAAGCAAAAACTGTCGCTGAAATGTCAAACGAATAAAATTTGGGATCACCCCTCCACAGCTAACTGAACTAACCATTACTTATTTCAGATGATGGCTCCCCGCGTTGGTTCTAGGTTCCTCGTCAGTTGTTTGCTTGATTTACCGTATTTCGGCCTAAAATAAATTTATTTAAGTCAATTATACCTCAGAAAGTGCTGACGTTTCAATAGACACAGGCTAGACGTTAAATCGCTACTGACAACTTGTCACTGTCACCCGACTGATAATAATCGATGTATGTATATGTAAATATATATATATATATATATATATATATATATATATATATATATATTTGCCACATAAAATATCTGCTTACTAAGCAAATTAACCCACGATTCCTAACTGAAATCGCACTTTGATAGAAATCTCTTCGTAATTTCTCTGACTGAATGGGTTTCCTAAAATTATTTATTTCGCTTTTTCAATGTGAGAATTACTAAAAATAACAAATGCAAAAGTTGTTAAATTACTTACACATATTTTAGGTGTAGTTTTTTCCCTTCTTTTTTATTTTTATAATGAAACTCTAAATTAAAATAGGTTCATAAAGAAAAGTTTAGTTGGTGCTGTATACGTTTGTCAACATAAAAAGTAAATCATAATTCATTTAAAATTAATTTTAGCTGAGGGATTTAAAAAAAAAATTAAAAGTATTTTAATGGTGAGAAAAATTAGTTTTCGGCATTTTACGCACACATAGCAGCAGCATAGTTACAATTGACACGATATCTCTTTTAAATCGTTTATATCATACCTTGAAAAAGTTAGAGAATTATAATTTTTATAAATTATTAGGTTCCGATGCGGTTATTTGTGTATGTTAAGAAGTGAGATAGCGTTATCTTCATTTGTTCCCTTCGTTTTTGTCGTTCCTTCACTAATTTACTGCTCTTCTGGAATCTTTCTTTGATCCGTTCAGAATTTACGGACATTAGTTATAGTAACGAGTATTTTAACTCACGGTAGCTCGCGCTGTTAGAAAAAATCAAACAACTTATTTTTAGAATAACTATGATAGATTGAATCAATAAATAATCTCACCCCTCCACCAATACTTCATCTACACAATAATGGAACAGTCAACCTCATAACTGTTGATAAGATTAAATTTATTGACAGCTATTTCCTGTTTGTAATCGACGGTACGCGAATTGTTAGTAAAAATCTAACACGTGAGCGATTACGACACATAAGTTGTTAGTAATAATTTAACGGGTGGAAGGGGAGAATGAGGTCGTAAAACTCTCTCACACATACAGTCTAGAACAGGAGTTCCCAACCAGGGAAGCATAGACAGATGTCAAGGGAGGCGCGAAAGAAAAATTAATTTAACGCTTAAATTAAACATCGGACGAGGGGCGTTTAATAAATAATGTGACATGTCTTCGAAAATAACCCTTGAGGCATCTGAAAATTTTCACAAATAATCAACAAAATAAAATTCTCGTCATATTTTCCATTAATTTCGATGAATCCACCGACATCGGTTATTTGGCACAGTTAATAGTTTGTGTTCGTTACGCTGATTTCATCGAAAAAAATGATTTAGATTGAAATAAACTCATTGGACTTTGCACAGATGGCGCCCCTAGATAGGCTTAGCTCAAAAGCTCAAGGAAAAGAATCCCGCGAAAGTGTGTACTAATTGTTTTATTCGTCGGCAAGCTTTGGCTTTCAAAACATTACAACAGAAATTACGCTAGACTTTGGACTTAGTTATAAAGATCGTAAACTACATCAAGAGCAGTACTTTAAACAGTCGATTATTTAGTTTACTTTGTGAGGATCTCGATTCTGATCACAGAGTCCTTCTATTCCACATATAAGTACGCTGGTTGTCTAAGAGCAAGATGTTACCTCGACTTTATGAATTGAAAGAAGAGGTCACCCTCTTTCTTGTTCAAAGAAAAAAACGATTTTTTTCAAATGTTGAACAATGAACAATTTTAATGGAGGTTGACCTATTTAACCTATATATTTGATGCCTTGAATCAGCTAAACTTGAAGCTTCAGGGCAGAAACGGCACTGTAATAAGTAACTATGATCATATGAAGGGGTTCATATCAAAGCTTCAACTTTGGAATCAAAAAGTATCTGCTGAAAATGTAATAATATCGTTTTCTCGACTATTCGAAGCAATTAAAAATAAAAAACTGGACGAAGATTTGAAAGTTGAAATACAAACTCATTTGCAAGCACTGCAAGACGAATTTTACCGATATTATTGAGACATTAATTCACAGTCACCAATACGGCACATGACCAGAAACCCATTTGTTGCCGATGTCTTACAATTACTAAAAGAAGTTCAGAAAGAATTTCTAGAAATGAAGGCCGATTCGACTTCCATCTCTTGGCATTGGAGAAATTGTGGATCAAACGATTCCTTGTTAATTCCAAAGTTGCCACTCTTGCTTTGAGAATACATGTTCCTTTTTCTTCGACTTACTTATGAGACAAGGTTTTCGGCTCTGGTTTTAATTAAAACTAAGCAACGAAATCGTCTTGCCGCTGATAGCGACTTGACTATAGCTCTGGCAAAAACTGAACCTAGAATCAACCAACTGGTGGTATTATACTTAATAGCACCTTATCCTTTCGGGAGCATATCAGTTATCTGTGTACGTCCGCTCTCAAAAGGCCCAATATACTAAAAGCTCTTTCGCCCCGTAAATGGGGAGGTGATCCTTATATTTTACTTATGTT
The DNA here is from genome assembly GCA_039619475.1 of Icerya purchasi. NCBI lineage: Eukaryota > Metazoa > Arthropoda > Insecta > Hemiptera > Monophlebidae > Icerya > Icerya purchasi. The sequence goes on along the minus strand of CM077115.1, from coordinate 288,080,801 downwards.
ATATAGATCAATAATCCTTTCCAAATTTGACTACGGCGCATTCCTGTACGCTAGTGCTCCCAAACAATTTCTTCGTAAACTTGATCGCATCCAAAACTCATGTCTTCGTCTCTGTATCGGAGTACTTAACTCCTCTCCAATTCCAGCCACTTTGGCAGAGTCGGGATTCCTTCCTCTTTTCATTCGAAGACTCTTATTAGGTGAAAGATTTCTGATTAAACGCCTTCCCATTATTAATTCTAAACTTCTAAGTTCCTATCAATTTATTTCCGATAACTGGCGCTTCTCTCCTCGCAAAATTCATATATTATCCTCGATCTCTTCTCGGCTTATGCTCTTCTTGCCTTTTGTTCTCCCTTTCACTAAACCGCCTTACTTCACTTATAATTTCTTTGAATTCAAGCATTATTTGAAGTTATTTGTTCTTCCCTCGGACATTAAATCTCTTCCTCATCCTGCCGTTTAAAACGAACTAAATCACGAGTTATCCTTATACTTTCCTTCCCATACAATTATCTACCCGGATGGTTCGAAGTCTGATGTTGGTGTTGGGGCTGCGTTCATTATCCCCGTGCTTACCTATTCCGAATCCTTTCGGTTGCCCTCCTTTTCCTCTATTTTTCTTGCCGAATCCATGGCTATCCTGCAGGCAGTCCCTTTCATATCCTCGACAAATAACATCTTTAGATTCCTCCTACCTTCGAACTCGAAAAGTGTTTTTGTTTTTTTTTTTTTTTGTTTTTTTGGGATCGCCAGTTGAGGGCATTACCCAGCATAATAAATAATCATCTGGGGTTATAAGAAATAAAGTTCCCCGGTTGACAAAAAAAAAATATATATAGATACACATATTTTAAAGTGCGACGTGTAAAATAAAATGTTCGAAAATACTCGTAGCGAATGAAGTATTTGAAAGCAAATTCCGAATGATGTCTTTTACATGGCTACTTGCACGAACTAAAAAGGTTAGCATTATCAATTAGAATACGAACGAGTGAAAATGGTGGGGTGATTGCGGTAGGAACGGACGAGTGAATAAAAACTATAGTTGTGAGTCATATCTCGTTCACACGATTTTTTTTTTTTTTTTTTTTTTTTTTGGGATCGCCAGTCGAGGGCATTACTCAACATAATTTCGTGTTAGTGAGAGAGAGGGAGAAACTAATTAAAATTGAATATTACTGGAAATAGAAGATATGAAGGACGCTATAATAGCAATGATTGCCGGAGATGGAAAGGAAAGAATAAAGGAAGCACTGTATGGAGTAGGCAAACCGAGTTTCAGGAGTTGACTATAGAAGTGAGAGCGTTCTGTAGATATAGACACGCATTCAAAGAAGATGTGATTTTTGTCACAGATTAGATCGGAATCATCCGGATGGAAGGAACAAAAAGGAGAAGAGGACATAGAAAAGCGAAAAGAAGATGCCGGAAGACGATTATGATCTAGACGAAGCCTGCAAATGGAAGAGATAAGAAAGCGCGAGAGATGAGGGAAGTCAAGGTACCAAGGGTACGGAGGAGGATGGGTTTGGATGCTAAGGTAGAAGGATTCAGGATTCGAGAATAAAAGAGGATAAATATCATGCCATCGTTTACGATGGCAATTCCTGGAAAGAACGTTTATATTGCAAGAAGAAAATTTGGGTAGAAATTGACCAGTCTGAATGGCAGATCGAGCTAATGAATCCACCAATTCATTGCCCTCAATGCCAACATGACTGGGTGTCCATAAGAAATCGATTTGAATGGAACAACGCTATACCATCTAGTGACAAGAGAGCGAATCAGGAGAATTATGAAATCTGTGGAATGTCGAGGAAGAGGAGAAGCGATAGACAGTAGAACACCTTTTGAATCCGAGACTATCAGAAATTTATTGGAGCCGTTGTTGGAAAAAATGTATTGGATAGCACGAAGGATTGCAGAGGACTCCGCGGTAAATATGGAGCAGAAGGAAGGCAGTTTATAAGATTCAAAATAGTTAAGTGATGGGACCAAAAAGGCAGTTCCCGTACTGACCGTTGTCTTGGAGCCATCAGTAAAGATAACAGTGTGTAAAGGAAATAAGGATTGCATGACGTGGTTATATTCCTGTCGGACTACATGAGCCGGTAGGTTCTTGTGAAAGGCGGAAAGAGAGTATATCTTAGGCGTACAAAGGAAATTGGAATAATTAAGCGTGAAGTAAGGGAGCTTGTTATAAGAGAAAACGTAAGGAGAGAATTGATTAAGTCGTTTGGATATATGAGATAGAATAGGGATTTTCCTAGGAGAGAAGCGCCATTTGTGCAGTATGGAAAGATAAGAGTTAATAAGATTTGACGAAGAAATAGGAAGACGCTTTGTCAAGAAACGATAGCCAAGATAAGACCGACGAATATAAAGAGGAACCATGTTGGTTTCTGAAAGAACTGCAGCAGTGGGAGACGACTTTAAAGCTCCAAGGCAGCGGCGGAGACAAAGGTTCTGCACACGATCCAGTTTGGAAAGAGTCGTGTAGGATGCACTACCGTATAAGAAGGAACAATAATCTAACTTCGAACGGATAATAGATTTAAACAGGATTATAAGGATACAAGGATCTCCCCCCCAACGGCACGGGGAAAGAGCTTTGAGGAGGTTTAGCCTTTTAGAAACGGATTTGAATAAGTATTTTATATGTTCCTGAAAAGTAAGACGGCTGTTAAGAAAGATGCATAGGTAGAAGAAGGATGAGACAAGAGGGATAGCACAATTATTTACGGACAGGATTATTGAAGATGGATTATAAGGACGCAAAGTAAAAACAACACATGAAGACTTGGCCGGAGAGATGGAAAGACAAATATTGGAAAGAGCGGCTTCTAAAGAATTCAGTGAATCGTTGAGGTCAGCATTAGCTTCTGAAATGGACCTAGAGTTGTGGAATATATAACGATATCGTCTGCAACGTATAGGGAAGATGATTTAAGAGGAAGGCGAGCTATGTTGGAGATATAAATATTAAAAAGGGTAGGGCTAAGGCAGGAGCCCTGCGGTAGACCTTGAAATACTTTCCGTGAAGTGGAGTAGACAGGAGTAGATAGGTGCACGGTTCTATTTTGAAAAAGATTAATAGTAAGTGAGGTAAACTGAGAAGGAATGTTAATGGAGAGCATCTTGTCCTGCCGCGTAGAGAGATGTACGTTATTGAACGCATTGGAGACATCAACGAGGGAGGCAATAGTATAATTTCTGTTTATGAAAGATTTATAGATATCGGCAAGGAGAAGACTAATGGAATCAGGAGGACCCATCCCCGGACGAAAGCCAAACATATTATTAGGAAGTAGATTGTTACGCTTCAGCCACCAAACAAGTCGCCTGTTCAGCATACTCTCGAAGAGTTTCCTTATACAAGGGGCAAGGGAAATGGCTCGGAAGGCGGAGGAATTTCTCTTGGGAATAGGGACAATGATAAAGGAATTCCAGGTTTCTGGGACATAACCTGAATTAATAAAGGAGTTAAAGATATTGAGGAGAGTGTTGAGGGAAGAATCGGAAAGGTTTTTAAGGATTAGGAAAGAGATACGATCAATACCAGGAGCAGAGTTGGAGGATTTGTTTAAAGATTCACGAAGCTCGCTAATGTTAAAGATGGAAGTTAGAAAATGTGGACCAATAGTGTAAGTAGTAGGGGTGGCTGAGACTTCATTGAAATTCGGGACATAAGACGGAACAATAGAGTCCATAAACGAGACAAGCTAGTCTTTAGAGAGGTTGGGGCCGGATGAGCAATTGTGTTGCAGGTCTCTAAACGATTTAGCCATTTTCCAGATCTTAGACAGAGAAGTGGTTCGGGAAAAGGATGCACAGAATTTCCTCCAGGAATTTTTCTTGGCAGTTTTGTAAATATACCTGGCTCTCGCGTTAGCCGTTTTATGAGCGAGAAAATTAGACAAAGATGGACAAGAGCGAAAAATGTTATAGGATGCCATACATTGGTCGCGAGCTATTGTACAATCGTTGTTCCACCATAAGGCAGCGGTATTGCGATGCTTCTTTCTCGGAGAAGTATGAACTGGAGGAGATGACAGAGAAAGTGCTGAAAGAATAGCATTAGAAAATGAACTGTATTGTTGGATTGGGCTTGAATTGGGTTGAATGTGTGTAATAGAAGAATCAACTAGAGAGCGAAATTTAGCCCAATCAGTTTTTGGAAGATGCCATAAGGGAGCATATAAAGGTCTGAAAGATTGATGAGGAGAGGGATTGTTAATGGAAATAATTATAGGTACATGGTCGCTCCCAAAGGTGCCACTTAAAGTTTCCCAGGAGCAGCGAAGACTAATATTAGGAGAAACAAGGGATAAGTCAAGAGAGCTGACTACAGATGGACTTTTAAAATATGTTGAAGAGCCGTCGTTAAGGAGGATGAGATTGTTAAGTGAGATTATGTCCTCGAGAATTGCTCCATTTGGGTTGTGCCTGGCATCACCCCATAGAGGAGAATGGGAATTCCAATCGCTACCGATTATGAATGGGTTTGAAATAGAATTGAAAAAAGCAGTGAAGGGGAAATTCTTGAGATCAAAATTTGGTGGAACATAAATAGAGACTAAGTTTATAGAATGAGGAAGTAAGCTAGGAATGGAAATTATGACTAAATTCGGTATATGTGTATTAGCGGACATAGGAAGAGGAAAACTATGGGAGAGAAAAGCAATGTCGTTCTTAATTAGGATAGCGGCTCCTCCGTATCCGTCTTCGCGGTCTGACCGGACAATATTATAACCTCTGATTTTAAAATCGATACTATTTTTAAGCCAGGTTTCTGAGATTAACACCACGCTGATTTTGTGCTGCTGCAATAGATTCTCAAGGGCGTTTTTATTAGCCCTGATGCTTCGACAGTTCCATTGTAAGATTTTACATTTTTGAAGCATTATACCAGCGATAAATAATGAAAGGGAAAAAAGGAAGATGAGAGGGGAGGCGGTTTTGAAGGAAAACAACTAGCATGGAGAAAATTAAAGTATTTGGAATGTAGAGGAAAGAAGCCTTATGTTTATATATAAATAAAGAGAAAGTGCACGGTTCACTAGCCATGAGTTGAGTCATGTAATGCCGACAACACTTTAAAAGCGATATATACGCTGCGCTCATGAATTTGATCATGAGAGATTGATGTTGTTTAAAGGAGCACATAAAGATAGAACAAGTGTACGGGTCTCTGGACATGTGTTCAGACATGTGATGACCATGACACTTTGAAAGCAAAGTATAACCAATATCCATAATCTTTGCTATGATATGTAGTTGTTGCTTAGAAAAGGACATACAAAAGGGAAAAGTGCACGGGTCTCTGGACATGAGTTCAGGCATGTGATATGACCATAGCACTGTATGATAGGATGGAATAAAAGAGACTGAAAAATAAACATTAATGGCTTCAAGAAGATGAAAGGAATTGATTAGACAGAAGATTAGAGAGTGAGTTTACAAAGGTGGAGGTAGTAGGAATATTGTGGTTCGCGAGGAGTTCTATAATCGAGGATGATAAATTGCGACTATTGTTTGTTGAGTTGTCGGTAGAAGATTTATGATTTTCAGACAAGTAAGGATTGGAATTTTTAATGGCCCGGCCATTAGAAGGAAGCGGAGAACGATTGGAAGGAAGAGGCGGAAATTGAGGAACAGGTTTCGTGACATGATGCTTTTGGCCGGGTTTGTGAAAGTAGTTATTTTTTCTATTGTCAGATTTCACTGGCGGCGAAAATCGGGAAGGCGAAAAGTTTTTAGGTTTGTTAGTAGTGAGGGGGTTATAGGCTGCAGCACGATCGGCATATGAAAAGGCAGAAGAAGCTAAGGATTTGGATTTGAAGGAATTGGCTTCTTTAAAACATATGTTCTCGTGCGCCATAATCTTTTTAATTTTTTTTTGACGAATCCACTCTGGACACTGTCGATTATTTGGGGAGTGCTGACCTTTACAATTGCGACAGGTTGGGGGAAGGTTAATATTGGAGCACTCTGAAATGGAATGCTTATCAGAACAATGTGAACAGATAATGGATGCACTACGGCATTGTTTCGCTATATGACCAAACAGAAAACAGTGGGAACATTGAGTGGGTAGTCTGACACTCGGCGCAACGTTAAAAATTAGCCTAAAGATAGAAACTGATTCCGGAAGCTGATTTCCTTCAAACTTTATTTCTACTGATTGCGTGGGAATTTTAACTCCATCCTTTGTTCTGAAAATACGCCTAATGGAAGCTACGGGAATAGAGGACTCTAAGCCTTCCATGATTTCTTCCTCAGGAATTGAAGGATAGACTCCAGAAATTATGCCAAAACGGTATAATAAATTCATGGGGATAAATGCTTTCAATTTATTGTTTTCAAAAAATTTACTGTTAGCTAAAAAGGAGTTGGCATCGAATATATTGGAAAAAGAAAGTGATACGCGATTTCTTCCTTGAGGTTGGATTTTGGAACATTTGGCGGATATTTTGAACAAACATTTGGCAATTGCTAAGGGATGCATATTACCTAAATTTTGGTCATTTGACTCACTTTCAAGAGTAATTTGATAAGGACCTGGATGGTTGTACGGAAAGGATAAAAGAGATTCTATTTTATTTGATTTTTGCGGAATACTTGAATGAGGAAACAATTTTATTTTAGGTGTTGCACGTTCGGTGGCGGTTGAAGAGGGGGTAGAGGGGATGTTATTGGTGATGGACATAATCTCTTGGTTGGAAGGTGTGGAACCTGTTGATCGAATGATTGGTGTAGACATCGTTGGTGGCGCGGTGGTGTGAGGAGAAATATCCGGAGGAGGGGGCGGAGGGGGTTTATTCCTCCCGACTGGCGGCGAGTGGGGAACCATCGTTACGACGATGATTCCCTATACTCGTGTTTATGATGATGGGGAAGGAAATAAAATTTAAATTAAATGTAAACACGTAAATGAAAGGTTGCAAATACAAATGAAAAGGCGGCTATAAGATATGAACAAATAAAATTAAAATCTAGAAAACGGAAATCAGTGTAACGCAGCTATTATGACAGATTAGACAAATGTAATAAATACAATACGCCGCAGTTAAATAAATTAAAACCATCTCACCGAGTAAGCTGATCAATCGGCGTTTCGAATTAACAATAACAACAATAACTTATCACACTGATTAATATTGACTCGAAAAGTGTTTTATCGGCTATCTCCTCTCCTTTTCCTTCTCATATTATCGCATTATTCTCCAAATTCGCTTCTTAATTTCTAATTTATTCCCATCCCGCTCCTCTGTTCTAATTGATCTACTATGCATTCCTCTGGTCATTATTCCTGGCAACGAGTTGATTAACACTCATTAGCACGTTCGGCGGCGACCAATGGTCTAGTCATTAGTAGATTTCCTGCTCATACTCTCTACTGTCTTTCTTATCGTTCCCAACACGATTTCTGGACCAGATTCTATCCTTCATTCTTTACCAATCCTCGATTTTCTTAACCTTTCTGTTCAACCATTTCCTTTACTTTAATCGTTTCCCCTACCTTAGCCGTTCGATTATTTCCTCTATAGTTCGCCTGCGGTTCAATCATAGTTTGCTTCCTGCTTCTCTTTTCCACTTTTCTATTGTTCAATCTCCGTTGTGTCCTTATGACCCTCCGGAGCTCAATTATACTTGTGATGCGAATCACATTTTGTTCGAATGCCCCTTTATTTCCTCCGAACGTTCTACTCTGTATTCTAGTCTTCTGCTGCGCCTTGGCCTTCCTACTCTTTATAGTGCCCACTCCATTCTTGCACTCCCCTCTCTCAATATAGTTCCTTTGTTGACCTTCTTTATCTCCGAAATTTCTAATCTTTTCCTTATATAATGTACTATTCTTTGCGTTTGGTAAGTTCCACTGTTGACGTGCCCCCAAAAAAAAAAAAATACAGTCTAGTTTGTAATGCAATAAATGTAATCTACATAAAAGTGGAAATCATATTTTTATGAAAATAAGTAAATTAATAAACGATATTCCCATCACGGCCAGCCCTCTACATTAATTAACCAGGTAAGAAAGAAGAGCATGTACCAACTGAGCCACATAACGAACAGCCAACCCCAGAGCCAGGAGATATAACTGAAAAAACCAAACACCTTTTCGACGCTGAACAACCAACTTTTATGATAGGATTTGAAGAATTCAAAACATTTATCCAAACAGTATCGACATATCTAAACTACATTTCTTAAGCAACTGATTATACAAGGAGCTATGACGAGTTATAGTATATATATATATATATATATATATATATATATATATATATATATATATATATATATATGCTTACAGAAGTTAAACCATATCTTACCGGTAGAAGCATTAAAAGTCGCTGCTCCCGAAGTATAGGAAAATTATCAATCTATCACGACGTCTGAAGACGAACGACCTCATAGCGACAGCAACGTATCCAACACAAATTAATAAACTTCCCGTGTCCATATAGTTTTACAAAGTTTATACAGTATTACAACGTTAATTAAAACTAAGATGGCTGTAAAATCTTGTTTAATGCAGTGGAACTGTCGCGGCTCTATTAGCAACCGTGCTGAACTGATGCAGTTAATTGCACGGCGTGACTCCTACGCTAAATGCTTACAAGAATCACACCTCAGATCAAAACATCAACCGAGAATAAAAAATTATAAACACTTTAGATTTGACAATACTCAAGGTATAAGAGCGAAAGGAGGTGTTCTGTCTCTTATCCACACCTCCATACAATATATGTCCCACTTTTATCTAACTTTACAGTTACACTATGTAATTGTCATATTTTTCCGAACAGCATGAATAGTTGTCTGGAACTCGAGTCCATTATAACACAACTTCCTAAACCTATAATATTATTAAGGTACTTCAACACTCATTCCCCGATCTAGGGATCAAGACGTACTAACAAACATGAAGCAATCATCACTAAACTACTTCTAAATAATGATTTATGATTTATTCCTCAACCTACACACGCACATTTTAACCTCTCATACCATGTGTTCTCCACTATCGACTTAGTGTTCTACTCCCCGGTCTTATATACTAAATTAGAGTCGGTAATACTGCCCGACTTGTGTTTCAGCGACCACTTCCCTATAATAATTTACACCACAAGTCCTAAACCAAGCGTCTCCACATCAACAATTCCTCGCTTCTTATTCCACAAAGCAAACTAGGAAACGTTCTGTGATAAGGTCTCTGACCCACATCAACTCAAGACCTCAGTGGTAGATAATATCAGGATTCTTCTTGAGGATATGCCGGAACGGCGATCCTCAAATCTACCCCTTCGTCCCACCCTCGCCGTGTGCCCTGATGGTGCAGTGAAGTTGCCGTAGCAATACGAAACCACGAACGAGTCCTCAGAAAATACATTTCTTCAAAATTACTCAATGACCTAATCGAATGTAAAAAACTACGTACCAAAGCACGTTACATAATTAAGAGGAAAAAGCAAGAATTTTGGATCTCTTTCATCGATTCTAAAGCTCAATCCACATTTAACTAAATGACGTAGGCAAAAATTAAATCAAAGAATGGCCTTAATCGATCCAACCTCCCTACATCTTAATCCATAATAACTCAGTCGTATCAGATCCAAGTAATGTTGCGGATATCTTCGCATAGCACTACCAAAATGAGTTTTCCTCCCTAGTCTATTCCACCGAGTTTACATCTAGAAAAGCTTTTTACGAACAACAAGAATTATCCTTCCTCCAACAGTCCATGGATTCTTTCAACAGCAAATTCTCTATGGCTGAGTTAAACTTTCAGCTAAAACTTCATACTCGCAATAGTGCACCTGGTCCCGACTCTGTTCATCCATATATGGTTGAATACTTGCCAGGACAGGCTAAAGAGTTTCTCCTTAATATTTATAACCAAATATGGGTATTTGGCGATATTCCTCAATTCTAAAAAATGGCATTCATTATTCCTACATTAAAACCAAATAAAGATCCATTCCGTCCTGAAAGCTATCGTCTAATTCCCTTTTTAAACGTCTTATCCAAAGTAATGGACAAAATGTTAAACAGGCGCCTTCTCTATGTCCTTCAACAAAACAATATCCTTTCTCCTATTCAAGCCGGAAGGCGTAAAGCGAGATCGACAGGCAGTCTAATAACTCCGCAACGGCCAATATTAACAAGTTTCCACCGCCATCAACATACATATGCTGTCTTTTTCGGTTTAAAAAAAGGATTCGACCACATATGGCGGCATTGATTATTGTTAAAGCTCAAAGCTGCTACAAAAAATGGCCAGACGGGCAAATATATCGTTAGCTTTTTAAGCAACCGAACGATCCAAGGTTAAGATCGCTAAATCATTACTAGCACCCATTCCAACTGAGAATGTGTGCCACAAGGCTCTGCTCTAATTGCAATCTTCTTCGTAATATACGTCAATAACGTAGCTCGGCTGCAATGGTTTTAACATATTTTTATAGTCAAATTTTCCTCCTGTCGCTCAAAAAATACTCCAGAAAACTATTGATAAAATACAGGGTTGGTCTGAAAACAACGGCCTAGCCATCTCGGCGAGTAAATCCGTATATGTTGATTTTTGCAGGGAACCTCTCCCAGGGTGTCCCTAAACTAAACAAGCTTCCTCTTCCTCAGAAAGCCACTGTCAAATTCCTCGGATTAATCTTTGATTCTAGGCTTACTTGGAAGCCTCATATTACCAACTTAAGACATAGTTGCACCAATTCTATCCTCATATTGAAATATCTGGCTGGCTCCAGATGTAATATCAATCCTAAATTACTCTTTAATATCTACAGATCGCTGATCTTATCGAAAATCCACTACGGGCGCCAGGAAATCTCTATTGAAATCCCTTGATTCTGTACATCACTCCGCACTGGGAATCATTTTGGGAATACATCGAACCTCTCCAGCTGACAGCGTGTGCGCTCAATCCGGTTGTCCTTCGCAATCCTACTTCCGAAAATATTTCATACTACGAAATCTTCTTCTTTCCTAACGTTTTCCCGGTGCGGGGTTCGCTTGATGGCCCTTTCTTCTCCATTTTCTACGGTCCTCGGCGTCCTCTATCCCAACACCGACTTCCATCATGTCGTTGTTGACAGAGTCTATCCACTATCTTCTCGGTTTTCCTCGTGGTCGACAACCCTGGAGGAAAGCGACCATGAGGGAAACTGAGAAACGGAGCATTAACCTCTTGAACCAAACTTTCCCGGCGACCCACTACCAGAATTACTGTTCTACCTGCGAAAGTGTGGTATCACGTCTGGACAGAAGGCAACACTCAGCCCCAATATAATCCCCCTTGGATCACTTTCCAGTTAAATATTGATCTATCGCTGAAACAACATCCAAACACAACAACTCCCCTCTTTACAGTCGAAGTGGCAGTTAGATTAATAAGCACCCGGATCACCTAATTTACTACACTGATGGAGCTAAGACAGTTGGCGGGGCAGGTCCACTGCCCGCAGCTTGCGCATTCGTAGGCTACGACATCTCATATGAAACCTGATTCAATGATGCCTGTTCCGCATTGGATGCAGAACTATATACAATTGTACACTGCTTCCACTACATCGCTACAACTCACACACCAGAATCAGTGATTTTCTCCTGGTTACTGATTCCCTCCAGTCTTTAAACATGATTAAGGGCTAAAAATACAATAACCCGCTAGTACTAAAAATATACCACTATTTATACCAATTGTATCTAATCGACAGTCACGTGTCGCTGCTGTGTGTTCGTGGGTATATTGAAGTGCCTGATTATGAGAGGATCGACGGAGCAGCACGTTCTGTCTTGTTCTCGCCAATGCCAGAGGACGCGAAACTACCGTCATTAATTGTATATACATTCTTAAAGGCATGCGAAAACCAGCGGAAAACTAAATGGGCAGCTGCTACAACATTCTTAAGAATCATTAAGCCCACAGTTGAGCTACCGGAAGGAACATTCCAACAGAACTTAAAGATCCTCAGCTGGTTGCGAATCGGCCACATCGCTCTTTTCCATAAACACATAATCGACGAAACGCCACCTCCGGCTATGTGCCACTTGTGCGGCCAGACAAGTGCACCAACAGTTTCTCACATACTGCTTATCTGTCAACTACTAATTAAATCATACCTAAGTAATAGACAATTCCAAGTCAAGTATGACACCGATCGATCGGAGGTATACCCTATTATTTCTGGAGTTCCGCAAGGAAGCGTATTAGGACCTCTCCTATATACACTGTACACAGCAGATCTGTCAACAGATGATACAGTGCACATAGCAACGTTTGCAGATGATACCTTACTGGTTGCATCAAACTCAAATGCTGAAGCTGCTATCACCGCTCCGCAAAATAACTTAGATAGACTGTATCAGTGGACCCAAAAGTGGAAACTGAATATAAACCCAGAGAAGTCTGTACACGTATCTTTTTCCAATAGAAGAGACCATGATAAAGAAGTATTCATAGGAAACAGTGTAATACAAAAGAAAAATGAAGTAAAATATCTGGGGATACACCTAGACAAAAAACTAACGTGGAAAGTTCATATACAGAAGAAAAGAAAAGAACTGGACCTAAAATTAAAAAAATTATACTGGCTCATAGGGCACAATTCTGAATTGTCCCTACAAAATCGATTACTGGTATACAAAGTAGTACTGAAACCAATCTGGAGTTATGCCGCACAAATCTGGGGATGCGCGAAGAAATCAAATAGGGCAAAAATTCAGCGCTTCCAGAACAAGGTGTTACGCTTAATTTACCGAACGCCCTGGTATGTGTCTAATGAAGCTATACATCAGGATCTAAACATAGACAACGTTGAAGAAACTATCCATAAGCAAGCTCAGAACCACTTCAGCCGATTACGCGTTCATCAAAATCAACTAGCAGCATCACTTGCACATACGGACGTAACGACTACGCGACTAAAAATAACAAAGATATAGGTTCATAGTGTCATAGTTTGCAAGGTTAAAGCACCGCTGGGTGCACCTTCTTCACGTGATTATTAATAGATACTATTTATTAGATAGCCTCTCAACTGGCTAATTATAAATTAGCAAAAATAAAAGAAAAAAAAAAAAAAAAAAAATCTGTCAAAAGTTTACGGTATTACGAAAACAACTTAGCCTATTGCGAAACGTAGAGCGCATCCTCTTAAATGAGGCAACTGCCACCGCCAGGGTTATTTCCTTTGTTAGAATTAGCGGCCTAACTCAGCATATTAAAATGATCTCGCTCTGCGTGTGCTGTAATGACCATAGTAGTTACACACAGCATATACAATTTAAGGGAGATAAATTGTTACAAAAAATCGAACACACGAGTAATCACATAAAATAAAACATGTAAGTGATCCCGGGTTAAACATGGAAAAATAATATTGCTAGTAGCGATTAGAAAATATTTTTATCTACTTGTCTGGTAATTGAAAAGTGGGAAGGTTAAGACCACCTTTTTCGGCCCTTTTGAAGAAAAAAATTTATTGAAATAACTATTTCAGAAAATGTGTAAACAAACTGGAGAAAGATATAATATATACATATATACATATCTCTTATAAAGCTGCAAGTAAAAAAATCACACAGCTCGTTCTATAATAACTAGAGAGTTCACCTTTTTTTTTTTTCAAACGACGTATATTCTTTGTGAGATTATAAAAAAATTGTAAAACCTCGAAATTTTTAAATCAAAGAGCCCAAATTTGGAAAAATGTGAAAATCAAGTTTTAAAAAATAAATTAAAAAAAAATTCCATAGCCCGTTCTATATGCGTTACGGTATTGCTTTTCTTTTTAACCCGCATACTAAGGTCTCCAGAGCACAGGAGAAATATAAACTTCGAAAAATTTCGATATTTAGTGACTGAAATTTGTGATAATACACGCCTACAGCGGTAGAAAAAGTCCACAGCTCTTTCCATAGTAGCTGGTGGGTCACTCCGTTTTTTAAATGAAGTATTTCAATCGCTAGAATATAGGAAAAAACGAGACCTCCAAAATTTTAAAATTAGAGGGCTCAAATTTTGAAAAATAAATTAAGCGTACAAATACTGAAAAGACTGGAGTGATTAATATCGGTACGAACTGAAATTCTAAATTATTTGTTTAGTTGCGTCGAATGATGTATGTGGCGCTATCTTTCGGTTAATTTATAGAAGGAATTAGTATTCACGTGCCAAATATCAGTATGGGATTTTATCAGGTTCAGAAGTTCATTGCATTGCTTGTGTTTGTGTGTGTGTGTTCCCGATCGAGCCGTTTGATAGAATTCGATAATTGCCAATATTCGGGGATGATGGATTTGGTTGTGTCCGAGTGTGTGTATATTAATTCTGAAAAGTTGCGTCCAGTTCGGCTAGCAAAACTATGTATTAGCTGGGGTGGTTCTGATACTCCGCACACAACGCACACCGTGTGTCGCGTGGAGTAACACACCAAGCGGCAGAAGAATTTTACGATTGTCGATTATCAGAGAATAATTCGGCAAAACAATTGTTGCTCTTATCGCCAATTAGAGGTACACATTTTGGCTATATACGCTAGTCAGTCGATCGAAAATCGCCACCGATTAAGTTTGCTAGTCTCCGTATTGCCGTGTACGTGTTAAACATCAGATGGTTTTCTCGCATTTATTCTGTTTTATGTACAAACTTTTCTAGTCGGAATTTTTTTTCTTCTAAATATACGTGAATTAAATTGTTTTTCTTTCTTCGCACTTTATCATAAACGAACACGAGGCGTAAGCCGCCGTGAGATCTCATTCGAAAAGAAATGTTAGTTATATTGTTTCAAGTATTCCTACACTACGGAGATATCGAACTGACCAAGTTCACGTGTTTCTTTATTTTTTTTGAAAAAGGGTATATACTCTACCGTTTCTTTTAAGCAAAATTTAATCGACATTGCCAGGTTCCTCCGCAAGAACGTTCGAACGCGGTATCTAAAAAATTCATCTCATTATTACCCGGAGTAGCGATTGAAATCAGCGAAATTCATTAAACTGGCCTACTAATCACGAGACCTCAAAATTCATAACATTAGCTTCTCGGAAACAGGGATCAGAGTGAGAAGATTCATAAGATTCGCGCCCGGAACAGCGATTCAGAACACTAGCGCCCGCAATCAGAGACCCGAATTTGTAACATTTGCTAGTCCGAACAGATAGAGAGAGAGAATTTGTAACTCAATATATTATTGCTTAGATTCCAATAAATGAAACAAAGGGAAAAGCAGATTAAGATAGTGAAAAATGCCCCCAAACCAATCGTTATTAAAACTATATCGTCGTATCAGGCATCGGAAAATACTACCATCCTGAAAGTTTCAGCGTGTTATCCTCTAAGGAGCGCCCCCTAGTGGCAAAAATGTAAAATCACGTTTTATGACGATAACTTGAAAACCAGTCAACCGATATTCTTCAAGTTGGGCTCAATTTGAAGATATTTCAAAATTCTGCAATTTAAAAATATTTTTTCAAACTTATTTTTACGAAAAAGCCTAACCTAAAAATGCATTTGAAAATTTCAAACTGCCATAAAAATAGATCTAAATCAAACACCTATACATTATGTATTTTATGTCAAACTATCCTCATAAATTTTTTCAGATACTTAAAAATGGTGGACGCACATTAAAAATAATAAAAACTGTTTTTTTTTTGCATTTTTGGCCATATTTAGCTGATTTGAGCTGATAAAAAAAAAATGTTGGCTTCAGTTTTATACAAAATGACATAATAAGTACTTCCCTGTATTTCGGACACATAGAACATGAAGCGAAACATTTAAATCTCATTTTTCTACTGGTTTTCCATTTTTGTGACTCACAAAATACTAAAATGATTCATATTCGCCTTGATTTTCAACTAAAATTACTTATAAATATTCTCTAATATATTGAAGACAATTAAATTTATTTAGATTTTTAAAAGTTTTTAACACACCTTATAAACTAAAAAGCCCGTTTTTTTTTGTTTTTTTTTTGTTGTATTTGGCCTCTCTGAGCGGTTGGAAATTTTTTTTTTTTGTCTCAAGTTTATGCAAAAACTTTATAAGTACTGTCCAATATTTTGGACATAAGGGATATGGAGTGAAAAATTTTTAATTTACTTTTCTAATATGTTTTTGGCAGGATTTTGTATTTTATTACCTTTCAAAATACTGATGTGATAAAATAAAAAATAAGATCAACAATTAAATCAAAGATTTAGTTATTTTAAGTGCTTTGTTTACGTGTTGTGATTTTTTTATTTTTCAAGTGATTTAAAAGTTCATTACAATATTTGAAATATAAATAACATAAAAATGAATATTTAAAAACTAATTTTCATCTTGTTTTCAGATCGGTTTATTCTTACAATGGTGTAAAGTATAAAGTAAATTAAAAATAAGCAATAGAATTCTTATAGTTTTTTTTTTTTTTTTATCTAGAAAGACACTGCCAATATTTCCACATATTTTAAACATATAGAATATAAAAATACTTAATATAGCAGCTAATGATCTTAATGTACAGTTACAACTAGCCATCTTCATAGCTATTTTCTTGTATAACTGGTGTATGATGTACAGCATAGAGTAGTTTCGTAACATGTTCAGCAGGTTTTATTAACTTTGATAGATTTCGTGCATGTAATAAGTAATATATTAATACAGCAACATGTGCACAACAGCCAATGGTTCACATACCATTAGCACACTCACAGAATACGGGACCACTACGTTCAGTACTATTCGATATATGCTGTATGTATCAGTTATACGTCCGACTATTCATGTGACAAGATCGTACTTAAATTTTGATAATTTCTGGTAATCCTTCCAGTACTGAAGATTCATTTCTTCGGAATCACCCTTCATTTCAGCTAAATATAAAATTGCTAACTGTAATCAATAAGTGCCAGTCAAAAAATAATTCCAAATCTTTTTCCGTCAAATCTGGAAAATATTTGACGCCCGCAAATGTAAATTTTTGAAAAGGAACTTTTTGCCAACTCCACTTCCCTGTCATCACCTCCAAATATAGAGCATTTTCTGTATTATCGTGATCCATTTGTTGAGATAAAACTTCATTGGTGCTTACAAACAAATCGTGAAACAAATTTACTGTGCAAGAAACAAGCGATTTTAAAGCACAATCCAGCATCCTCAAGCAATTCATTATCAATCTGGTTGTGAAGAAATTTCCATTTTTGGCCTACTACACCGTGAATGGCTTCAACAATCCAACGGACCATTATTACTCGAAGAAAGTGGTTTGCTTTTGCAGTTGTGAACTGATTTTCTTTCCCTTTTAACGAATGTAGACGAATATAGATTATTTCAGTATATTGTGAGACGTAAATCCGAAAAACCAACCAAATAACGAGCAGAAAAGTCCATATTCTTTGTGTCCAAAATACTGGAAAGTACTTATTATGTCCGATTTGTATAAAACTGAGGCCAAAAAAAAAATCTTTTATCAGCTCCTGGGAGCTAAATATAGCCAAAAATGTAAAAAACAAATTTTTTTTTAGTTATTAAGGGGCGTTCGCAACTTTTAAAAATCCGAATGAATTCAGTTGAGTAGTTTTTCGTAAAATACCTTGTTTTTAATATATTGAAGCATATTTATAAGTCATTGTAGTCGAAAATCAAGGCGAATTTTGTGAGCCATAAAAATGAAAAGCCAATCAAAACGCCAGTAGAAAAATGAGATTTAAATGTTTCGTTTCATGTTCTTTGTGTCCAAAATACTGAGAAGTACTTATTATGTAATTTTGTGTAAAACTGAAGCCAAAAATTTTTTTTTATCAGCTCAAATCAGCTAAATATGGCCAAAAATGCAAAAAAAAAACAGTTTTTATTATTTTTAAGGTGCGTCCACCATTTTTAAGTATCTGAAAAAATTCATGAGGATAGTTTGACATAAAATACATGATGTATAATTTTTTCAGCGAGGTGTTTAATTTAGATCTATTTTTATGGCGGTTTGAAATTTTTAAATGAATTTTTAGATTAGGCTTCTTCGTAAAAATAAGTTTGAAAAAATATTTTTAAATTGCAGAATTTTGAAATATCTTCAAATTGAGCCCAACTTGAAGAATATCGGTCGACTGGTTCTCAAGTTATCGTCATAAAACGTGATTTTACATTTTTACCACTAAGGGGCACCCCTTAAAGGCTAATGCGCTGAAATTTTCAGGATGATAGTATTTTTCGATGCCTGATACAACGGTGTAGTTTTTATAACAGTAGGTTTGGGAGCATTTTTCACTATCTTAACCTACCATTCATTTCCTTTCATCATCGTATTTCAAAAAATAAATATTGTTATTATCTTACCTTAAAAATAATTAAATGTAATATATTCCGCTCACATATATTACCTTGATTGCGGTTTCAGTTTTGCAGATATTTCAATCTAAATTTGACTTTTTTAATTGATGTATTCGTGTACTTCTTTATTTCCACATTTTCTAATACTTTACATTCACTATTATAAAAGGCTTCGTTTAGCAAATGCGCACAGCTTGTATATTTTATACTAATTCAAAGTGTATACTTCCTATGCCTCGATGAATTCCTTATATGCCTAGGTTTTTACTTTTTAAGGTTTTGCAACTACACGCCTCTGTGCGAGTAGCCAAGTATGATGAAGTTCAACGGAGTAATTGAGTCTACGTCAAATTTAATTTCCTATATGTTGAATACGTGTATTCTCCATTGCACGCCACGTTGTCAAAAAATATAATACCATTATCACATGTAACGAAAACTTAATTATACTCTAAATATCAATTGGTTACCTTCAGTTAAAGGATGTTTTTCACCGTATCTTGATACATATCCATTAGCTTACCAGTAAATTTCATATGTTTCAAAAATATGCCTTTCGTCCAGTAGTTCACCGTATGTTCTGTGTATTTTATACCCCCGGTACCGGTGCATCCAAATACTGCATGTCTCCATAATGTCAGTATAAACAGTACTTTATTATTCGAGCATGTTCGGCTTCTTTCTGTCTTCTAGCCTTTTCTTTTATCTTTCTGTTGATTTTATCACTCATCTTGTGTTCTTTATTTATGAATTATTTTCACCCTCCACTGCACTGTGCTCTTATCAGTTCATTAATTTCTTATCCTTGCGCCCTTATTTCTGATCTATTTCGCTTCGTTAAAAATTGATTATCTCCAAAATTCTTGCGGTCAACTGAATTGCTGATGCGCGTTGTACATATATAGCTTTTTAAATAAACTTTCGTCTTATGATTTCTTAAATGAAAAATTCCATCGAAAAATAAATTTCGACATTCTAAACAGAAAAAAAGTAGGTTTTTCTCAGAAAATGAAACTTGAGGAGGGTGATCCATCTCTTATGAAAAACAAAGTTCGCTCCTTCCTTCATTCCGTCTTTTTTAATTTCGAAAAAGAAGTAAAATTTATTCTTCTACTGAACGTAAAATTTTCCGTTTTTTTAATGAAAAATCCGTTCTTTGACTTTACCGAAGTGTAATGTAATGATTTACTTATGTGAAATTCGGTACATATGTTTTTAAACGTAATTCAGTTCGATTCGTTAAGCTAGGCGAAGATAACGAATTCTAACAAAAATAAAATAAAATATTTATATATTAGGGACGGTTAAAATAAATTAATTTAAAACAGCCAACAGGTAAACACAAAACGAATGGGCTGCTTTTACTGACAACGGCGGAAACCATTTCAAAATAAACATCTACCATTTCACCATACCTCAAAGGAATAACGGCACCTATTTGTACAGATGGACACGCATAAATAACGGCTCGGTTTTGGTAATTCTGCGTCTATCCGGTCGTTACAGAACCTGCTGGCAACATTAATTTTGTCTAATATTTCAGTTACCCCGCATTTTACATCGGTTCTGGCCACTATACAATAGTGTGAAGATACGCATATATACAAGTTTTTGTTTTATAAAAATGAGTAACATACATATGCACATACATATGTATAGAAACATTCATCCATCCATATACACACACACATATATATATATATATATATATATATATACATGTACATACATGTGTATGTGTGCGCGGATAGCATTTGCGGACAAAATTGTAAACTACCTGTGTGTTCTTCGCCTTTATGTAAACAACTTTTCCAAAGCTAAATGATCACCAGCGGAAGATAATTGCGTCTGGACCCTTCTAACATTGTAAAACCACATACCAAATAAATAGCACATATCGGATTACGTCTGTATTTAATCAGCTACAAAAAGGTCTTTTCGAATTTATTATTCAACAAAAGTATCTAATGAAAAAAGTTAAAAAATGTTACCTTTAATTAAGGATTTTTTTGATGAATAAACTCAAAATAGATTTTTACAGAATAGGTCAAAAAACAAACAAAAAAAAAACAAAAAAGAATAACGTTTATTCGTTACAACATTATAATCATGATACTGTCTGGAAATATTCATTCCGCCCCTATTGTATATGCCTCCAGTTATTTTTTTTTTATTTTTTTTTTGACAAATTTATTAGACTCCAAGGCTGCGTACACAATAATTAAACTATTACGAACTGGAAGTCAGCTTTAGATTGCAGCACAGGTCTTGCTGTCTTCTATAAATTGAAATAATGAGCTTAAGTTTCCTTCTAAATTCAAGAGAGTAGATTGCAAGTTTAAAAATCCAACAGGAAACATTGATAAAAACCCATGGTTCAGAGATGGGGACATTTGGACGTAGAAAAATAGGTAAGCATTTGGGGATCACTACCTTCCAGCGAGTAATTGTAGAACAGCCGCGTGTGATCTAGACACAGGCGGCTAGGTACACAACAGTCTGAAACAAATATTCTCAATCTATCTTTTTGAAAGAAATCTTTTAACCGATATAATTTTATTGACAGATATCTTGACGATCAGTTCCTCGTATCATTGGATAAGGTGTTAACAGCTACCGTAATTGATGGAAGATGTCAAAATTATTATAAGTACACAGCCCTGTTATTCCCTCTCCCAAAAACATCTACATATATGTTCTCTTCAGTTGACACTAACCAGAAAGGACGGATACCGATGCGTCTCTATACAATAAAATGAGAGATGCGTTCCAAAACAATCTGCTAGTAATCAATAATTATTTTATACATTTAACTCGAGTACTTCACAGAAAAATTTCATTTTTTTTACATCCACGGTACAGGAATCTACATATAGATGAATATATTGTACAATTTTATTATACAACTTGGTATTTCGTTCTATTCCATCTTTACCGCTCTCGATTAATTCTCTAACGCGGTATTGAAGCGCTGTTTCACTTACGTAATTTACCTTTGTCTCGACACGAGGTAATCGGGGCCACCGGTGAACGGGCAAAGCAGTGACGCTCACGTGATATTTTTCCTACACCAAAGGACGTCACATAGCTCGCACTCTTTTCCATGCCAACAATAATAAATAGCAAAGCTGATATATTTCCTCCTTAAAGTACTCCTACATCTATATTTATTTATCTACCTTGTAAATTATTCTTTATACTCAGCGCTGCTTTTCTATTTCACAAATAATTCATAATCCTTTTTAATACGCATAATTTTATTTTTATTTCACTTAATCTGTTTATTAGTTCATTATGATTTACTATATCAAAAGTATGGGTTAAATCAATGAAAGTCGCATGTACGTTAATTCCTGTTTCCATATTATGTTTTACCTTTTCAACAAAGTCTAATGCCTTTGCTGTTGATTTACCTATTTGAAAACTGCATCGTTCATTATCGATAATTTTATTTTGTTTTAAATATAAAGTCAAGTAGCTATAATATATTTTTCAGTATTTTCATTGTTATTGAATTAATTGCTATTCGCCCATATCTTTTCCTATTTTTTTTCCTACTGGTCGCGTATATTTACATAGGTAATTTGCATATTTTCCACCATCAGGTTTTTAACTTTCCTTCTTACATATATTGTTACTGTAAACTCTCATTTATATTTTAATCTTACTTACCACTCATATTCGAAAATGACACAGTTTCTCCTGGTTAATTTTTATATGATGATCACACGTGCAATAAAATTTTCTCTTGTTTTAAAATGTACATTACATTCGAAACCTTTTACATAGTACCACCCAACCGGGAAACCCGGAATATAATAAATTATGAATTTCTTTTTTTTATTTGTAAAAAACATGCTGCGGCGGTCAAACAATATCAGTAGTAACAAAAAAATATCCTTTTAATTATATGCATTACAGTTTATAAGGAGAGTCGAGTAAAACTTTTGAAGAGTCTTTGGCTCTGTAAACTTCTTGAAGTCAATGTGTATGGTTACAAATGTAAATATTAGACGTCAAATAAATCTTATAAGACGAACTATTTTTAAAATCGGAAAGGAGTAAATCAGCCTGTTATAAATTATGCGTTTATTTTTAAATTTGTTAATGTAGTAGTTTTCAGAAAAGTTTAACGTATTACAATATAAACCATAATTATCCAAACACAGATAATCCGCTATTCAATCTTTGAATTTTTTAAATAATATTTTAATAAGCGTTCGTATCTCATGTAATTGTGTTTAAATATATTTCATACTGGTTACTTATTGTGTGATTTAATTTGTTCATTCGCGATTTTAATTTTAATTTATATTCGATTTTAAATTTTATATTTTATTAAACATTACTTAATCTTTTATAAAAACTTTTTAAAAAACTTTTTAAACTTTTAAATACTTTAATTTTATTTTATTAGTCATTTTTCATAATTTAAATTTAACTGTGCAATAATCGACTTTTAACCGTTATTTTTTATTGTTTATATTTTGGCATCGTCTTTATTAAATTTTTATATATTATTATAATAACTCCCGTGATCATGAAGCTTTGTCTTCAAAACGCGACGGGGTATTTGATAAATTAAATAATTGTTTTCAAAAATTGGTGTTTAAAATTAATTATTGTACAACATAATAGAAACAACGAGTGAAATAAACAGATATACCGTTGTAAATTTATTGTTTTTTATTGAAATACATAGTAAATAGTCCAGACTAAAAAATTAAAAGAATATTTTTTTTTTTTTAAAGTAGCCTTTTATTTATGCACTAAAATTTACAACTTTATTAGTGTGTGACTACCAGATGCGCATCTTAACATTAAAATCTGAAACTACAAAATATTCTGAAAAATAAAAGCTGGGACTGCGGATTAATAATTAAATATTAATATTATAATACATCCTAAGCCAAAACTACAATCACTATGATGTTATTATTCCATTGTTGTGCATCACAATACCACATACACGCGGAATATTTTTGTAACTATGGCCCCCGCTTTTATTTTTCAGAATATTTTCTAGTTTCAGATTTTAATGTTAAGATGCGTATCTTTAGTCGCACACTAATAAAGTTATTTTGTACTTTTAAATGCATAAATTAAAGGCTATTTTTAAAAAGTTTTATTTTTTTTTTTTATTTTATATATATATAACGTAGTCGCATGTTTATTCTCGATATGCCCTTTTAGATTGAACCTTTTTGTATATTTCATGTTATATATAGGTATCGCGTTTATAAATGATATTATCTTTATAACTTAAATATCAAATGTAAATAATAATAATAATAAATCAATTTTATTTCTTAAAATTTATAATAAAATGTTATTAGAATAAATTATAATATTGTTTATGCGCATATACGCACGAGTAGCGGAACTATGTATAATTATACGTGAGCTATCTGCATGTGCATATATTGTATATCAGATAGCTAATGTTTACAAAATAAAATAAAATTTGTGTTCTTATATTATACATATGTTGCGTGTATCGTGTAACTAACAAACGTACATGGGCTAATTCTCACTAAATCATTGTCCTTGACGTCTGAATGTTCAGAATCCGCAGAAAATCAATTTAGTTCATTAACAAAAAAAAAGAAAAAGTTCATGGATGGGAGAGCACATGAGAAGTATTATATAATTGGGAGAGGAAGGAGGTAGAAAAGTTGAGATAGGGTTTGCAGAATACTTTTAGAATCAGAGACAATGAGAATTTTATAGAACACTAAAGATCGTAAGAAAGTAGTAGATTCTATATAGAAAATTAAGCAAAAAAAAAAAAAATATTTAAAAGGCAGAACCAATTCTCTTTTTTCTTTTTTTTATGGCCAAATGAACTATATATTGTTCAGCCAAAAAAAGAAAAAAACCTTTTTGATTTTTTGTAGCCATCGGTAAGGATAGTGATATGAATAAAATAAAGCGAACTTAATATATCGGAAAGTTCAATTTTGGCAGTGTGTTGCGGAATAGTTTAACAATGAATCAGTAAAGAAAGGCATTTAACAAGACGAAAAAACCGCTAAGAAATCTGAAAAAAGAATGACGCTTTTCATGACCGAAAATATAATCAACTTTTGCACCGTGATTAAATTGTGCGAGAGTTTGCTTTTATAATAAATTAGTGATACAATTGTAAACAAATGGATTGTTATAAATGTCCACTGCACGGATGTAACGTTGAACATATGTATGTGTAGATAATCTAAATTAAACAATTCTAAATTCGAATGATGATAAAAGAAAACAAAAAAAAAGAGAATATTTTTATACCAATTTATTATAATCAAAGGCTAATAGATAAACCGGGAAATTAATGTTGATGAATTAGAGTTAACACGTAATGAACTGAAGTATAAGAAAGAGAAAACATTAACTCCAGAGGATTAATTGGTTACACGTAGATATAGGTATAATACAAGGAGCGGTTTTAAGCCCAAATTTATGGAATATACTGTTTGCACAAATATATAAATTAGAATTACCGGAACGATGTTAAAATTTGCAACATTTGTAGACTATTCGGTAAATTATGGTAGCAGATAGAAATACAGAAAAGTCAGAAAATAAAATAGCAATAGTACCTACATATATAAGAATATAAAAGAGTTACTAGAAATATATAATCTAGAAATATGAGCAAAACAAATTTGATGATATTCAACTGCAGAAAAATCAAAATTAACTTAAATAAATACGGACTGCAGATCACAGTAAAAGATTGATTAAAATACCTGGGTATTCTGATAGGTAAAAACCTTAAATTTTACAATCACTGCGAGTACATAAATGAAAAAATTACGGAATTTATTAATATATTCCCAAAGCTGTTTAACAATAACGAATCAGATGAATTACAAAAAAGGAATAATATTATAAAAAACAGAGTGATATTATTTTTAATCTATTACTATATATAGTAGTATTATTTATAAGGATATGCTAAAGTTTAATAAATTTCAAAAATTTTTAGCAAGCATACATAGAACCATAACAATCAAACTAATCAAAGCTTACAAAACAATAAGTTATACAAATGCATTAATTATAGCTGGAATCTTTATACTTAGAAATAGAAAAACATATCACAGTATTTGCAAAATTAAAAATGAATTAAAAGTAGAACAAACTTTCGAAAAAATCACATATATAAACAAAAAATATATATGTAGTAGAAAATAAAATAATAACAGACAAACAATTCGAAAAATTTATCATAGAAGAATATGTGGAGAAGTTTGAAACGGTGTGGACGAATCATAATGGAATAATGAAAGGATTTTTCCCAACATTCAAGCAGAGATTAAACAGCAATTATTATACGTCAAATTTCTTCAATGTACAGTTTATATCAGGCCATGGGAATTTCAAAATCTATCCCTAAAGATCTCTAAAAAAGCAGAAACTGAAAGTTGCATTAGATGCAATGAGTAGAACAGTGTATATCCTGAATGGATGTAACATTTTAAATATGGAGATCGCGAAGGACTGTGGTGAATTGGTGCGGGAAAATATTTGGCCAAAAAGGAATTGGAATACAGAAAACACAATATTAATTTATATTAATATTATAATATGTTAAGATAAGATTAATGATAGTACAATGTGGTGGGGAGGAAACCAATACTTAATTGGATGGTTTCCACTGCTAACCACATTAAATGTTTATATGTAAAAAAAAAAATAATAATAAAAATGTACATCACTACGTAAAAAGAAAAAGAAGGGGGGGGGATTAATTAGTTTATTTCAGGGAAATACAAAAATGATGATCCAGCATTTTACAGTTTATCTGGTCAGCAACTGAACATGTCCGTCTCGGTACATTAATATTTTATAGTTTGATTATGGTATGTTGAATGAAAATATAAGAAAGATAAATGCTAGGTAATAATCATAATTTCAATTCGTCGGTTTATTGATGAAAACTTTGTCACAATCCTCTTCGACACAGTGAACGAAAAACAATCCGTTATTTTACTTTCATTGCTTTACTCCCCCTACTTTTGCATAATTGCTTTCTTTGTTGCTTTAATATTTAGGCGCCAAAACTTTATAAAAAAAAATAATTGCAAAACACTCCTCGCTTTGCAATAATCTAAGATTCTGCTTTGTGCGTAAATTTTCAATAGTATCAAAACTGTCGAATAATAGAGTATCATAAACAGAGAACAGCTCGTGATCGCGATAGAAAAGCAAGATGAAATAAGTTCATTTTCAAAAATGATACTTGGAACAAATCTCTAATTTTTTCTAATACGTTTTCATTACTAAAACCACCACTGATAACTTTCATTTAATATAATGCGCTGCTTTTTTTTTTTTATTTTAAAACTTTTTTCATAAAATTCACTGATTTGTACAAACGGGTTTTTGAGACATTATTACATTCTGCGCAAAAACAAATTTTACTGTTTTTTCTTATTTTTTATTATTATTAGTATTACTTCTTCTATACGGTACTCCGATTCCGGACGTCGAGACCGGATTTTTGAACAATTAAACGCCACTGGCGTGTCAATCCTCAATTTTCCGCATCAGTTCTGATGTCTGCAGACCACAGTTAGTTTTACAATTTGATCCGCATAAGTCTGCCTTGTTTTCTTCGATCGCTGAATTTATCCTGAATAGTTCATTTTTCCATCTTATCGGATATGATCACCGAAAAATGATCTAATTGTAGGTGACAACCGCTCTCGTTTTCATCAATTCGCAGTTCCCCCAAAATAGACTTATTAGTTAGTATTATTAGTTTTAGAAATTAAAATCATATTGCCACCGTGATAATTATTTGTAATATTTCAATAATTATACACTTTAGGTTGTCGAAAAAAAAAAAGAAGTTTAATAACGACTTGTAAAAACGTATTACAATTAATGCCAGTATTTATAACGGGAATCCGAGCAAAAAATTAATTATTTTTCTACTTTTTCAAAACTAATCCATACTCCGTTCGCTGGTAAAAATAATGGGATACCGCCGGTGTATTTCAGGGGCCGTGCAGTCTTACAACAAGAGCTCACCAAATAATTAGAAAGAATTTCTGCTAGTGCAAACTTCAATATCATTATAGACAATCTACGGCCTGTGAACATGTAACATTTTAGTTTTAAAATGATCGAAAGAACAAAACAAATACGGAAATATGTTTAAAACGGCGCTTTTTCGTTTTTATCTACCGTTCAAAAATTCGGAAAAGTTATCTCCGAAATCAGAAAAATTGTTGATAGCGACCGAAAACCCTATGAATAGAATTGCTTTAGTTTGTTTGATGGTAAAATTATTTTCTACGTTAGGTTCTAATAATAATTATTACACCTCATAATGAAAAACTGACATTCGTCAGTATGCATATTTTAATTGCGGTCATAAATTTATTCCGGTTGTAATTAACAGAAAATACGCATAAACATCTCCGGTAAAGAATAAAAGCGACTCCCTAATTTCAATGTTATTGCAATGAATCCTATTAATTTCAGAGGATTATGGTGTCTAAACATTTGCAGACAGTTTCAAGTATGTGCTCATGTCAAATTAATCCTTTTTTTCGATTCTTTTTTATTTCTTTATTTTTCTCTCCCATTTTTCTTATCGTTCATTTCTATTGTTACTTTGTTATTTACATTTTTTGTTTGTTGTTATTTTTATCACTGTATTTCCCTTCGCCGTTTGTTCCGAAGTTTTTTAAAATGTTTTCATCATCCACTTCTATTTTCCACTATTTCCGGTCTCCTGCTTGTTAATGTAATTTCGTTTCTACTTCTATATATTTTTATAATTGCGTCGGTTCATTTAATCGTTATGTTACCTGTCCTTTTTTAATTACCTCGTATTTTTAATTTTTTATTTTGTCTTTTTCGCAACAGTGATCATATAGTTCGATGTCCCTATTTTTCCATTGTATTTTCTTTTTTTAGATGAGCCGTTTTTCCGTTATTATTTCGTTTTACGTTGCGTTGTTTTTCTTATCTTTTTCTTCTCTTCTTTTTCAGCTGAGGATGGGCTTTGCCCGAAAACGTTTCTGAGATCAGTATAACAGTTTTATACTGTATATTTCAGTTTTCTGTAGGTTAATAATATACCTTTTTTTACTTACGAGTACTTATACCTGAGTAGATGCTGTAATCAGGAAACTGAAACAGTCGAGTTTGTCAATTATCTGTGTACGTACAACCATCATGCAATATTCCTGCCCAAATTTTAAGTTAGAAAAGGAAAATTGCATAAAGCAGTCAAAGCTGAAGATGATCACTATAAGAAACATAATATATTGTCATGAGACGCTGTCCTGTACACAAATATGATCTTTCTTTCTTCTTTTTGTTACTCTTTGAATCCCCTTCTAATTTCTTAGCCTTCACATCTCCATCCGTTCTACCCTCATGCATCCTGTGAAAATTGTCTACGCCTATGTCCCCTTCCCCTATGATTTTCCTTAGTTCCCCCTTTTTTTCATTTTTCAATTCTGTGTCCCACAACCGTTTATGATCAGTATAAATTAGAAGTCCATCTATCCTTTGGGGTTACGCATCCATATGATACCAACTGTCCCATCTTTGAATTTAATATCCTTCCTGATAACTACTACTCTATGTTGCTATAAGCTTGAGTACAACACTATAAGCAGAAATGGATTCTGCACAGAAGCTCTGGAAAGAAAACATGAGCTCGATATTATCAAAATGGTGTTTGATAAGATATATAGTGATTATGAAAAAATGGAAAGACTTAAGCGTAGAATCGTTCAGACACTAGAAGGATGTCTAGAAGAAGCAGCTGATTGAAATACTTCGGGCTGAAGTGGCATTATGGTTTTAAATTAGTAGGAAAGTAGACGCTCAGTCATCATTACTAAGCCGTGAGAAAGTTTGAAAAGCCAGCTTTTTATTAGTTTTGTATTTATCTCCTGTGCTGGTCGAACTACTTTATAACAAACAATGAATAATATCTGGCTGTTGCATTGGTCCATTAAATAATATTCGTGTTGAAGAAATATTTTTTCCTGTGTGTGTGTGAGAGTGTGTATGGACGCGCATGGCTGACTATGTACACAGTTGTGAATGTATTACGTTGTATAACTGGCCGATTTTAATAATTTCCTAATCTCTACTGTACTGTTTATTATGTGCTGTGTGTGTATGCGCATAAACTTGTATTATGCAGCATAACTGAGCAATTATAATAATTCTTGAAGCCCTACTGCACTATTTATTATGTGTTTGTGTGTGTATATGGCAACGCAATGATTCTCTAATGATGGCATGTAAAAGTCTATAAGATGAAAGATAGTGGCGTGAAGGGACAGCAGCGCAAAAAGTAGTGGTGTGTGAGCTTAAGAAGGCGGTGATGATGAATGGCTACAGATATTGAAACTGTGATATTCCAGAGTGTGATGTTGGTGTTGTAGGGGTTGCTTAGCAGTAAAGGGTTTGCTATCTTGCATTAGATCCTAGACATATAGGTTTTAGGATTTATTTTTTATATGGGGAGAGGTTATGTTAAATAGGAATGCTGTTGTTGGTAAGCTAGGCCTGAAAGGTACGAAAAAATTTTGATTTTTCAATACATATTTATTAGATGACATGAACTAACTAGAAATACTTTTCATCAAAATGGTATGTGATGAAGTATAATGCTGTGATTGTGCACTGTTGACATGATGTCACGGAAAAACTGTGAGGGAGATGGTATATTGTGGGAGAGTGGTGTTGATGTGGTAGAAGCAGTTTTATATAGGAAAAATGGATCAATATTATATTTGATATATTCCGATATAATGATAGATTAAATTTTAATTTATTTAATAATTTGATTTTCTCACAATTTAAAATGAAAAGTGGAACTAAACAGAAATGTTCTTTGTCATATAGGTGAGGGGCTAGAGTGAGCCGTAGAAACGCTGGTCATTTGTGCTGGTGATATCGAAGCAAAAATATTGACCTCTTACTTATTACCTCAAATTTGCTCATTAGAATCTTGCATATGAGAGCGTGGTTGGTACAATTAGATTTACGTGTTGTTTTATTGGATCATTGCTTGGAAATGTTCTGTAATGTGGACAAAGTACAAGTAATGTCACATAAAAAAAAATTGACATAATGGCGATATGCAGAAAAATTTGATCGTTGGTATATTGGTATGATCGAATCCTTCCTGCTTGTTTCGAACATACCATCAAGAAAAAGAAACTAAAAAAGCTTTATCTGCAGCTTGACTGTTTTTCTGTGGATTAACAAGAAATAAAGTTACTAATTTTTAAAATGAATCATTATTACCGACGCAGTTTCTCGGTCCTCCTCCGAACGGCATGTAAGAACCAATGGTAATTTTTGATTTATTTTCATGGGAAAATCGTTCGGGATCAAACTTTTCCGGATTTGGGAAATAATCGCTATTATGGTGTAACGACTTGACTGGAATAGTTACTCTCACACCCTTCTGTATAATCGTTTCTGTGTCCGGTATTCGATAATTTTTGGTGCATTCTCGAAATAAAACCGGGATTGAAGGGTGCATTCTCAATGCTTCTAAAAAGGAAAACAACGACGATTACATTTTCATAAAATTCGATCGCACACTTGCAATGAATAATACATATATAAATGTTATCAATAGATGTAACTATAAATTTGATCCCTATTGCTATGTTATTGATTTTTTTTTTTTTTTTTCCTCTTAATTATCACAAAGAAAAGTCTAGAAGTAAAAATAACAATTCATCTGGATTTCGTTTATTTTTTCTTTCACTTTCTCTAAATCTTCTAAGTGATTAACTATGTCCAGTTGAGATAGTCAATTTTCACTATTACCTCATTGAGCCATGGAAAAATATAGATCGAACACAGCATTTCCCGCTATCTGTTCAACTCGCCATTCTCTTTTAACGAATTTTGCCTATCTTCTTTTATAGTGTTTTCAAATTAAACCTGCTTTTTTGAGTCTTCTTGAAAGTCCCTGATTAGCGTCTAACGAGAAGAGTAGTAGTATGGAAAATTTGTTAGCATCGCATGAAAATTTATTACGAACTGCAGCAACATACAGATATTTTTTCTAAATTGTAAAAAACGAAGCTGGTTTTCTAAAATGTAGAACAATTATTTTAAATACTTTTCTTGGAACGTACCGTGCACAGCCATATCCATATATTTTAATTGTTTCATCGCATCGTAGTCAATTCTTTCTACGTTACACGATTGTTTCACTTTCTGTAGCTCGGCGCGAAGTTTTCCTTGTACATCCGGATTAAAAGCAATCTCATATAAGCAATGACACAGTGAAGTCGCGATCGTTTCAAAACCGGCAAAGAAAAATGCGAAAATGTTGGACGCTATTTCGGTGTAATCAAAGTTATCTATTAAAAAAAAAACAATTTCATATTCGATTAATAATGAACTGCACAAATATTGATATGAATATACATAAATTAATTATAATATTCTTACGTAGTCAGAAAGCGGTGATGGTGGCGGATCTGAAACTCATCCAAAAATTGAAGATATATAGCATGAAGAAAAGAGGATGAGAGCTTCGATGTGTACAAAAACGGACAAAGTGATTTTGTAGAATTTTGCAATAGTGACAATAGAGAAAAAATTAGGTACAATCGGTAAAAATGATTTGAGGGGTTAATTAATTTTTGGTACTGAAGTAGTATATTTAGGGGCTAATTTTTTTAAAAAAATCAAAAAAAAATCGACGTGTAATATTAGTTCTTGAAGCAGAAGTATAATTAGATGAAATTTCGAAAACTGGTAACTTGTTACCTGCATGTATGATGTTGCAGGACTAGAGAGTAAAAAAGTAATGAAATTCGAAAAAAGGATTAGCGGTTGGGTGACTGGAGGAAAAAACAATAGATATAAAAATAATTAAAAAAGTACATTTATAATATAAAGATCGACAATTAAAAAACCTAAACATAACCGGCTTCTTTGATGCGTGTTAGTGTGTACAGTTGGTAGGTTTCTTCGGCGGTTGGGGTTTCAGTGGACTCGGAAAATATAAAAATAAATATTACGTACGACGATAGGGAAATCGATGACGGTGGCGGTGGCTACACTTCCACAACGGTTGACGCGATCGGCAGTCACAGAAAAAAAAATATATATTATAATGAAGAGGGTGACAGGCGGCAGTAGCGACAACAGAGCGCCATTGGGGAACTCAGATGGTGGCATGACGTGTGACCGACGTAATCCGCTGTGTGTTCTTTTAATCTGGTCACGACAGCCTTGCTCGTTTGGCCGATATAAGAACTACCACAAAAGCAAGGAATATTTTATAAACTCCCGTTGTAAATGCCCGTGGTAAGTCATCTTTGGTTGATCTTAGAGTATGTTTAGTTTTTCTGCATGTACCAAAAACGGGTTTAATATTATGTTTACTTAGAACTCTACCTATTCTGTTTGTAGTGCCGTTTATATAGGGTAAAACGATAGTTAACAAAGGTTTCTGTAGTTCGCGTACAGTTTTTTTCTTCTTTTCCTAAGCATATTGTTAATGTGCTTAAACAATTTTTCAATAAAAGACTCGACTTCTCTTTTTTCTTGTATCCATTTTTGATCATTAATGATTTCGATTGATCAAGTTCTGCGACTAGATTTCTGTTATCAACCGAGATCTACCTGTGTGCGTCTTCTTCCGATATACTGTAGTCGTCAGCTTACCAGTAGTGCATCTTTTCACCAAGACATCCAAAAACGGAAATTTATTATCCTCTTCTAATTCCATTGTGAAATTAATTTTCGAATGAAAGCTATCGAGATTGCATTTAAAAAAGTATTTCGAAAGTGTCGTCTACATATCTAAACCAACATTTGGATTTACATTTCTGCATAACGTATTCATCGATCCCCCCCCCCCCATAAATAAGTTAGAGAAAATTGGCGCAAGTCGTGATCCCATAGCCATGTCATCAATCTGTTTATAAAAGTTTCCGTCGAACGTAAAAACGTTAGCTTCAGTGACTAAATTAATTAAGTTAATAAGGTCCTCACAAAACCCTTTATCTTTAATAATTTTAACTCTATCGGCTATGGGCATATTAGTGAATAAAGACACCACGTCGAAACTTTTCATCAGATGATCACCTTCGTCCAGTTTAACATTATTTAATTTTTTCACGAAATGTTTAGCTGTGGAATCAAGCCAAAATTACTATCCAGCAGTAGTTTCGAAATAGCTGCTCCGTGTTTGTTTTGTATGTAATGATCTCCAGATTGCATTAAAATCGCCTAATATCATCGATTTAGGTAGTTGTGAAATGATGGTTTCAAGTTCCTGCTGACTGCTCATACTGTTAGGGGGAATATAGCAGTTACATAGTGTCACTGGTGTATTTGATAGCAGGGGGCACGGATAGAGACTACAACAACCTGAAGAAGAGAATTAAGGCTGACGGGGTAGGTAGGGTTGTGGGTGAGAGATAACACGCCCCCTTTTACTCTCACCCCTTGAGTATTATCACACCTAAACAGACGATAATTTTTTACCTTTGGTTGATCACCTGCTTTCAGGTGTGTTTCTTGTAAGCACTAAGCTGCATCAGTTCAGTCCAGTTGTTGGTAAAGCCACAGCAGTTTCATTGCATTATACACGAATTTGTAGCTATCTTGCTCATATTTATTTTGGTGACTTACTATGATTATCGTAGATGCCTTTGTTTCATTATAAAGAAACGGAGTAACTCTATTCATTGACGCTGGCTACGCTGCTGTTTTCATGAGAACGCTCATCTTCTGACGTTGTTGTAAATCGTTCGGATAACTTTGTAATGATTCGTGAGCAACGACTCTCCCAGCGGTGAGAAAGAGTTTGACTGTTGCGAGCATGTGTATTAGTTCATCGTAACTCTTTGTGTAATTAGCTGCATAGAATGTACTTCGGGTGAGTTGCTACTGTTTTGATAAACATCTTAAATTCTTCAAGCCCCAATATGAATGGTGGTTGTTCTGAGTTAAAGTGGTATTCTCGGCACTTTCAGTTACGCCAGTTGGCTCTGCAGTTGGCTGTTCTTTGCGTGTCTCTGTTGATGGAACGTTTTCTTCTTCAGCTCGTCACTTATCGTAAGGAGTAGGCTGCTTAGTGTTGGGTCGGTGAGCGCTTCTGGGGTCTTGGGCTGGGGCGGTTTTAGAGGACTCGTATCTGTGGTTACCTTCATTTCCAAGTTTTCATTTGGATTATTTGAGTTTATTTCGTCCATGTTAATGGTACCCACTGACTGGGGTGGGCTGCTGCCATGCGCTGCTTCCATTTGCTCAGTCACGGCGGCGGTGTCCAAGAGACTGGGAAATGATTCTTATTAAGACCTCGCCGACTCTTTCTCATTTCTACAGTTAGCACAAGTGTGGTCTTTGGAGACATTTGCACAGTTCGCATGTTCTACATACACGTGTTTTTGCCAGCGTGTGCAAACTCATCATCTGAAAAGTTAACACGCACTATTACTATCGGTGATACTAGCTTGAAGGATAGCGTCGTCATGAGATACGGCGAAAGAGTCTCATTTGTAATGGTGGCCGAGACGTTTGATAGGATAATGCGTAGCTTGAATTGTTCGTTCCAAAGAACGAGTCGGTCGTTGATTGAGTTCGGAGGAAAATAATTACGCGATCCCTATTACTCTGGTACCCTGCAATTACATCCAGATTACTGCCGGTGGCTACTTTGATCTCAGTGAAATAGTCTCTGCGAGGACGGGGGGGGTAAGGTAAGATGATGATTGCTCGTCTTTGGGGAGGTTAAACGTGGTCAGTGGTGTTATTTTCTTTAATTTTACTTCTGTTCGGCAAACGAGATATTTTGTGTATTTATTATTTTCGGGAGGACGGAGTTTCATCATTATTAAATGATGAGCTCGATTATGGAATTCGATTAACGACGGTAGCATTCGTTATCTCAGAATTATTAGCGTCTGCACTTACCGCCTCAGAGTGCGGCGCATTTTCTATTGTTGCGGTAGCTGCGGACTTTGATACTCGTGCGACGCGACGTGCGATTGTTGTGTAGTGGCTGTTTGCTGCATTGCTACGTGTGCTGTGAGGTATGAGTATGGTTACGTGCGAGTGCGAGCCGATTGCGTGTGTGGTTACCTTCAGCTGCCCGTTAGAGCCAGTGTAGAGTGTAATAATGTTAGTTAAATGAACGCTATTACTTGTTTTGTTTGATGATGCCAGATGCTGCCTTGTTCTTATCTGTGGCCAATTTTTGTCTTGGCTTGTTGGCCGGCCGTCTTGCTGACTGACCAAGTTAGTGATAACATTCTCGTTAATTAGAAATTAATAAAATCACACGAGACTAACAGTACGATAAAATGACGAACGAAACGCAGATTTAATCAACTTATTACAGTGTCTTACTAAATTCCACGCGTTATTTCTAATTAAAGCTAATAATGCTTAAATGGCGTCATGTTAAAAAAAGTGTCTTATATTTTTTTTTCATGGCCAACTACAAGATCAGTTACATTAGTGGATTAAAGTTGTTACGGATGTATAGATCATTGGCAAGTAGGAATCTTTTGAATTGTTCTGCTTCTTCTTTTTTTTTTATTATATCTGTTTTAGTTCCTTAATAGCGTAATTAAGTAGTACATTGTTAGCAAGTGCGAATCTGCACTTTAATTAGGAAAAAAATAGGATGCAAATAAAATGAGTTTTCCATTTTAATTGCAATTATAATCTGAGTTGTTTGCCTTATGGATTACTTTGTTGCTTTTAGTATAAATTATCGTACTGTTCACCTACATTATTTCGTAATGATCGTAGCTAATTCCGCACAATTTGTTTTGTATATACATATGTATATAGTTATATATAGTTCTGGTATTATTATGAAGTCTAGTTTGCTATTTGTTAATATGTCATACTACTGAACTGGTTCCACGTACATTTAGTAGTAATACTTTTAACTTATCTTTCGTTATTTATTATTTATTCAAGTACTTTTATTTTCAAAGGTACTCAATTGTTGAGTTAATGTTTTAATAATTTTCGTAAACTAATTTTTACTGATCTAATCCATAGAATCGGTTTAATTTCTATTAGTAAATTTATTGAGCCATTGGCGTAGTCCGTAAATTTTTTTGCCGTCTGAATAACATCATCTTTTGTCCCCTTTACATATCCCGATATATAATATGAAATTATTTAGGGAAAGGAAATATTTGTCTTCAGTTTTTCGGAAAGTTGTTTTTAATGGTTTAAAAATTTCCTTTTTAAATGCTGATTCGTTTTCTCTTTCCTCTACTTTTACGGAATGGTCCCTATCATATGACACAATTGTCTGATTTTTTGATTTTTGTTCTATTATCTATTTCCGGATGTTATTAATCGTTTGATAGTAAATTGTCTTTTTTGATTTTTTTTTTTTTTTCATTTTCTAATTTATCGACCAACATTATTGACTCGGATGAATTTGTTGGAAGTGATCCTTTAGAGCAGGGGTGGCCAACCCAAATGATGTTGCGGCACACTGTGGAATAGTACCATAATTCCGCACGCTGCATATATGAAACCATATATATCCCCATATTAGATTTAGACCCATTAAAGACATTCTTTACAGTGAAAAATTGAAACATAATGACTGTTATTATCCATTATTGCCGTTTACTATTATTCTTACATGTACACATAAAACTTGTTATATTAAATGTTCCAACATGCGCGCGCGTTACGAGTTCGCAGAACACAATTTTCTACTACTTTGACTATCTCGCGGGCCACAAAAATGTTGAAGAAGGGCCGCGGGTTGGCTACCCCTGCTTTAGAGGCTGACTTAAAGAAAATGTAAAGAAATTTGTATCTCTCAGTTTTTTTTATTTTCTTTTTTTAATATTGTTATTTATCTTATTTGTCGCATTTTATTTGAAATATCTTCATAATCTATTGTGTTTGGATAATTGTGTTGGTGTGTAGTTAGTAAAATAATCTTTCCTTTTTCCGTCGTTGGGATAAAAATAAATAAGAGTGTAAAAGAGAAACAAAAAAAGTTACCCGAACGATGTAAATGTTATATGAAGAGAAAAATAAAAATCGTCGAATACAAAATTAGTAAGCGAGAAATAGTTATTTTGACTTTAGTATTTATAATTTTTCTCCTATATTCAATGCTCTGAAATTACGGCGGGGTTGAAGGCCTGAGCGAAGCAAGAGTCTCAGGTACGAACTCCTAGTATATATTATATATATGTATATACATATGTACACAATAGAAAACTTGGTTCACTGTTCACTTTGCGACACAACCCTTTGCATTTTTAATTGTTTTACTTTGTGAATTTAAAAAAGAAAACCACAGCGTTTATATAATGTTTATTTAAAAAAAAAAAGTAAAAGGATATGCAGATACCATTTTTTTAAAAACGTATAATTTAGATTAAAGTTTTCTCAAGTAGTCAGTAAACACCGACTCTAGGAAGTCCGCTAATCCGAACCCCAATTTCTGTCCCGGAGGCAAAAAGTCACCCCAGACCGGTAATCCGAACTCAAAATTCACCCCAATTCATGTCCAGGTGGTCAAAATTCACCCAACTTTCCCCCGATTCCTCTGAGTTTCCCCCGGACAGTTCCAGTGCATATCCGATAAACCGAACGTCCAAACAGTGTCCAGAGGTCAATAAACTGTCCAAAGTGTTATTCAGGGGCGCAAGTAACCCCAATTAGTGTCCAGGTGCTGAAAGTTCCCCCAAGTTCTGCAAATTTCTCCGAAATTCCCCTGTACGCGTCCCGCTCGTTTCCGATAAACCGAACCGATTATTAATTAACATAAGTATAATAATTAATGTCCGAAAGTAACCCAAGTCCCTGCTCGCCCCACTCGCACACTGCTTTACCGCAATTTTTTTTTTCAAAATTCAGGACCTAAGTAAGAAAATTCCAAAATTTAACCCCAATATATTATTTAAAGCGTAAATCTAACCCAGCACCCCCCTTTGCCCCTCACACACGTACATTTCGATCCCGCGCACGCTCCGGTCGACACCGCGGAAGCGCACGCACCGTTCCCCCATACGCCCCACCCGCTCACTGCTTTAACGCAATTTTTTTTTCAAAATTCAGGACCTAAGTAAGAAAATTCCAAAATTTAACCCCAATATATTATTTAAAGCTAAAATCTAACCTATAACTCCAGTTCACACCTCTCACACGTATATTTCATTCCCACGCTCCCTCCATCCACCGTTGCGAAAGTGCACGCGCAGATCCCACACATATATCTAACACAACGTTATTCTGTGCGAAAGCGCATACGCTGATCCCGATACCTCGATTATTTTTTATAAAATTAACTTAAGTATAATTTTTTTATTTTCCCGATTCCCCGATCTTACTGCCAGATGCCAAGACGCACGTCCCGATCCCGCGCATATATCCAATATAACGTTATCCACCGCAGAAGCGCACGCGCCGATCCCACGCATATTCCGATGTCCACCGCGATATCCCGCGCACACATGCGCTCAGTTCCCGATACCGCGATTATTTCTTTAATATTTCAAAGCCTAAGTATACATAATATAAAATTAGCCGAAGTATATTTTTTTATTTTCCTGATTCTCCGATCTTACTACCATATGCTAAAGCGCACGTCTCGATCCCGCGCATATATCTAACATAGCGTGCTCCGCCGCGAAAGCGCACACGCCGATCCCCCGCACGTGTCAACCGTTTACACTGCTCCATTTTTTTTTTAATTATTATTTTTTTCACATAATAACCCAATCCCTGCTCTGTTGTCTAAACCTAACCGGTTATCCAAAACATTTACAAATTAACAAATCAAGTATTTCTATAGTTTAATACTATCCTTAGTCTCTTTTACCCCTTCCACCCTCTTTTCCGATCGATTCCGCTGTTTTAATATCGAATATATCGCATTCTATTTACTTTTACTACGACCATTAAACCCCCGATCGACGCTCCCGACGCCTCCGTCATTTCATATTGAGAGGTAATTATTTTTTTATGTGACCGCTATGAATGCACACCGTCCATTCCCGCACACCCATCTGCTGTCGTTAGTTCCCATACCGTTCATAATAACTTTTATTCAACTCCAAGTATTATGGAATTATTCCAATTATATATTTTCTTCACTTCCGATCATTTCTTCTGACCGTTCATAATATTTTTATTTTCCTCCGGTTCTAAAAATAAATCCTACAACGTCTTCAAAGCGATGAATGCGCACACATCTTCTGCAGTTAGTTCCCATATCGTTCTTAATAATTTTTCGAGTCTAAATATTATAGAAACAGCCGAAGTATATTTTTTTTCGTTTCTGATCATTTCTTCCGACCGTTCATAATATTTTTATTTTTCTCCGGTTCTAAAAATAAATCCTACAATGTCTTCAAAGCGATGAATGTGCACATACCTGCCGTCGTTAGTTCCCATACCGTTCATAATAACTTTTTTCAACTCCAAGTATTATGGAATTATTCTAACTATATTTTTTTTCCGCTTCCGATCGTTTCTCCCGAACGTACATAATTTTTTTCCAGACATATGTATTCAAAAATGAAATCGAGTATAATTTTATTTAACACGGTTTCATAATTTTCCTCTCCCTCTCCTATTCATCCTACACAAATTACAATTCTTTCATAATATATGTTCTAGACCCAGTCAAACAATCAACTCTCGCAGAAGTGTAGACGTTGCCTCCAACACCCATTTTACTATCAATTATTGTATATTATTGTTAGATTATTTTTCCAAAAAGTCTTTTGAAATTTTTTTCCGTTCGTACATATTTTTTTTATTTTATTTGCACGACATCCATTTCCATGCATACACGTTTCCCTAGCAATTATAATATGTTTTATTTATTTTTCAACTCGTCCCAGACTTACATACACGCCATATTGTCACACTCACAGATAGGTTCCTTATTAATCGCGATCATTTTTTTTTCTGTATTAGCCACGGAAGCATATCACATCTGAC
This sequence comes from Icerya purchasi, assembly GCA_039619475.1. NCBI lineage: Eukaryota > Metazoa > Arthropoda > Insecta > Hemiptera > Monophlebidae > Icerya > Icerya purchasi. Next base: position 288,040,501 of record CM077115.1, on the reverse strand, counting down.
CCACACATATACCACACACAGTCATTATATTTAATTTTTAATTATCGATCTTTAATTATTTTTACCGGTATTATTTTTCCGACACATTCACCCCGTCATACATACTTTACATATTTTAACATTTTGATAGAGAAAATCTCAGAGCACTAAATAATTTTTATCAACATCGTAACTAATTTTAATATTATACACATCTCAGTATAATTATTAAACGAAGGAACTATTATTTTCATTGACGATATTGTTGCTACAAACATTAATCGTCCTTTTCCAGGTATAGTCAACCTCTTCATGTATTCGTCTCGTCTTTCTATCAACCTTAGACCGCTCAATACTCCCCCCGCAATTTACCGTTATTCGCTAGAAGAATATTTTTTTAGACACGTTCAAATACACACATGCACATAAAAAAATCGACATCAACGTCATCGAACACTGATCTCGACATTTCCAAGAAGTAATCTTTAAGTTATAGATCGTTTTAAAGAGAATTTTAACTGTGATTTATGTTCGAAATTTGAAGTTTATAAGTCAAGCTGTTCGTGAGTTGTTGATTTTTATTTGACATTTTTGTCATTTGTGTACCATCTTATTAGGATTCCGTAAGTTATTACGGAATCCTAAAAAATACACAGAATGTGCTGTACTCTTTTTGGCCTTGCAGCTTTATAAGATATATATATATTTACATATATACGCGCACACATGCGCACTCATCACAATCAAATTGACTTCTTTGGATTACCGGCCACATTGGTATAGAAAAAAATGAAAAGGTTGATTACTTGTTTTGTGATGCAGTTGTTAATAGTCACTTCATTCACAAATATACTACCAATAATTCACTTCTAATGTCTAAAAAATTGCATTTTAAGTTTCTTTCAGACTTATATCCGTCCTCCTTCTTTAATCAACTTTCCTTTTATCTTTCGATTCAACCCTTACTTTCATTTTGTGCTCAATTTCACAACTTTCCACCTTTACGTCGCTCCATTATTTCTTTATTATGTCGGTTGTGTTTTAATCATAGCCTCTTTCCCTTATCTCGTTACCATTTTCCACTTATTGTCCTATGTGCATCCTCCCAGAGATAATCAAAAATGTTTTTCTACTCACATTCTTTTCCAATGTTACCTATACACATATCTATATAAGCTTACAAATAAATTTATTTCTATTGATGTCGGAAAATCAAATATGGAAATTCATTAAATTTTAACGGTCATTATTCCTTTTTTTTTTTAAGCAAATAAAATCGTCAATGTTAATTTTTTTTATAATTTTATTCATATGTTTAGTTAAACTCATTCACCTGGGTAACACCGGGTATATTTCAACTTAAATATATACATTTATATATGTATATATATATATATATATATATATATATATATATATATATATATATATATATATGTACATTCAATGATGAAATAACAAAAAAGTGTGGTCAAGAAACTTTTACAAAACACTAATAACGCCTATGTACTTCTTTGAAATCTCAATAGTGCAAATGCTAAGCCTGAAAGTTAAATCAACTTAATCAGATTGAAATGCGCTTTTATAATTAATCTATAACAGAAAACTCTTACCTTTTTGAGTGTCGATCAGCATTTTTAAGAAATCGTTCTGTTCGACGTTTTCCGGTAACGACAGTCTGTAAGTTACTGCGTCACGGGCTAAAGTGATAAAACCATCCGTCACATCTTTCGGATGATCTCGCATTCGGAACAGGTTCAGTAATTCCATATCAATTTCTAATAAAATCATTCGTAACAGGTAATTTTGTTCCGTAAAAGTCCTTATTGCTAAACACTGTAATCTGGAAGTTTTATTTTCTGCCACTGTCGCCATGCAACTTAAATTCAAATCTAAAATACAAGCACTGATCACATCGATTACATAATTTATGAATACGGAATGCGTCTCTACGATCACTGTTGTTTCATCGGAAGCTTCGAATTTTCGGTCGAAGTAGTTTTTCAAACTTTCGTTGCATTTTTCAATCTTTTTCGACATAATTCGCTGTTTACTGCCGGTGAGAGTCGTCAACCATTTTTTACGAAGAGACCTCCAACGGTCACCACTCACCGATAACAGATGAGAAGATAACGGATTCAGTTCCTTAAGCTCCGGTATGAAAAGAGTGTCCGATTTTCTCACCTGAAAATACTCGAAATTTCTAACAGTAATGTCACTTATTAATTTCGGATCTCGGATTAGCAGAAACGGTTGCCTCATTTCGAAATAACCACCGAATTTGCATCCGTCTAAGGCATCATAAACCTGTTTCAAGGTTTCATAGTAATTTCTCCGTTTGAGTAATAGCGGTAAAATATTTCCAAACAATGGAACCGGTTTGACGAACGGAATATTTCGCTTCTTCCAGTAGTCAAAGGTACAAATGCTCCAATAATAAACCAGCAAAATAATTAACAAAGAAACAATTACGAAATTTTCGATATTCATGATCTATATATTTGACGCCCCGGCAAAAATTCTTTAATTTTGTGACTATTAATTAAAACACAAATTTAAAAAATTAAAAAACATTAATAATTATTATAGTATTCTGTTGTTTTTTTTTTTATTTTTTAAACATTCGTAAATTTTTTTTTTGTTGGGCTGCAGCCGATGGGCCGGGGGGGGGGCAAGATGATAGAAAAAGGATATGAGTTATAGAAAAAATAAAATTTATAAGTTGTAAAGGATTAATGTTTTATTAAACAAGAATAAAATCTTAATTAAAACATAATTTTCGTGGGTTTCTGGCAAATTATTCATGACTACGCGCCTATGAATACTCATTATAGCTAGTTGATTAAAAAGTTTCAAGGCTCCAGGGGGGGCAGCCCCCCCCCCCCCCCCGCCCACCGCCTACAACTGGCGACGCCCATGGCTGCTGACCTATCGAAATTTTAGATGAACCGGGAAGATTTTTTTTTAAATTCGAAAGACCAGTTCGTTACACACATGATCCTGTAAATTAAATATTTATTAATCACGTGCGAAAAAATTAAGCACTCTTAATAATTAGCTAAAATTAGCTTAAAACAAATAAATAAATTAGTTAATTTAAATTTATAAAGCTGTCTGTTAAATTAGGAATCAGCCTTGCGACGGAGTATAAAAATTACGAATGCAAAGCAAAATCCATAGTACAGCGGTAGGACACGATTGTTCTGGTCCTTCAGAAGCATTGAAATTATATTAAAATCATTTCATTTTAATTTGTTAGAACATTGATGGCCTTTTTTAAACTAAATTTTCTTAAAATGTAAATGATCCGATTAGTAAATATTATAATAGATATTATCAATCTAAAGAGTGGAATTTTACTAACAAGGAAAGCACCCGAACCGAACTCACCGATTTTAATGAAATTGATATATGTTATGTTGTAGAACACAAAAAAATAAAAGACCCGTGTTTTTTTTTATATCTGCTAATAAACATATTAAGGGGGTGAAAATTACCCCCAAAGATAGCCAAAAAAACCGTTTTTTCTAAATATCTCGACTAGGATAAATTTTGAGAAAATTGAAAGAGTGCAAAGTTACAAGTATTTAGGAGTCATAATAGATGATCATTTAAGATGGGATAAAAATACAGATTATGTAGCAAAAAAGGTAAGGGGAATAATACCATCATTGTATACATTGAAGAAATATGTAAGTAATAAAACATTAAAGATGATATATTATGCCCTGGTTGAATAATCGCACTTAAGATATGGAGTACAAGCATGGGGAATAGCCGGGAAAACGTATATAGGCAAAGTAGACAAGTTACAAACGAAATGTATAAGATTAATATCAAAAAGAAATTATGTAAATTCAGAAGAGACTTTAAAAAAAGAAAATTTATTAAGCGTAAGAGGGTTGTACTTAAGTATAAAAAATTCTGGGAACACTTAAAAATAGACAGTAGAGCAAAGATAGAAAAAAGAATAGAGATAACTACAGAATTAAGAAACGGACCCAGATATAAACTCCCGAGAGTCAGAACAAAATATGGAGAGCAAACGGATAAATATGTGTTGGCGCAAATGCTAAATAAAATGCCGGAAGAAATAATAAAGGAAAAAATGGAGAGGAAGCTGAAAGAGGGTGTTAGAAAGTGGTTACAAATAGAAAAAAATATAAACAAAATAATAAAATAAAAAAGGGAAAATTAAATAAAGAAAACGGATGGATGGATAAAAATGCTGGATGATTGAGCGCTTATATACTTTAAAAACCTATAATAAGATAAATTATAAGAACTCCGTCGACAAGCGCAAGCTTGACGGACGTAAATATAAGATTGTTAAATGTTACAATTGAAATATACGTTTTAAAAAAAAACACAACTAAAATAAAATATTTATTGCTTTTTGAAATATTATTTTTATTAAACTAACCTTTCGCCGCCTAAAATTTTGGATCTGCTCTGGGTCTAAATTGTAAATACAAACCTGGTTGTTTAAAGAAAGTCAGCAGCGACACTTGGAAAATACGAAAAATTCTCGGGCATGCTTCATTTATTCCCACCAAGTCGTTTACATGAAAATAAAGTAAAACGATTAAAATTTATTTCAATGGATATATTTGCCACCATTCAAATATATAATGTTATTCAAGTGATAATAACTACACTTAAATATATATATAGTTAATGTTAAAAATACGGTAATTTTTTTCATTTTCAAAAACTAAATATACATATATTTTTGAGTTACTGATGTTACTTTAGCGGCATTAATTTAAACAGCAGCTTAACGTGTTAGTATATAGATTCGTGTAAACAGAAAAATTTATTCATCATTAACCACTTTCATTACACATTCTGCAAAAATTCCGTAATAAAGCAAAATAATATTTTTTTTATTCTAAAAATATCTATATATAAAAATCACGCTTGAAATCACTAATAATAAATAGAACTGTTACTGCAATTAACGACTCAATTAAATAAATATAATATTAAATTTTACATTCGACGCGCGTAAATAGTCAAATATTTAATAGCAATAATAATAATACAAATCGCGTAGTAACTACTTTACAGTTTTCAATTCGTTAAATAATAAAATGTAATATGCACTCTAAGACCTCACGCCGCGAACTATCAACAAAACTTGTTCCCAACATAAACAAATCATAATATTTCCTAAAATGTAGCAGACTCTCTCGACAGACTTTGAGGAGCAAACACTGTGGCGTCATAAATTAGCTCCTCCTTGTTTCTTGCATTGTTGCTGTTTGATCGTTGCTGATCGCGGAGAATAACGAGCATATATATTATGTTTTACATGAAATACAAAATGTTAGCTCAAGTATTTGAGATAAAAGATGACTATGTTTTATTTATTTATTTATTTACTTATTTATTTACTTATGCTGTATTGTAATACAGAGCAAAAAATTCTACCCACAAATATTATTTGTATTTTTTTTTTTTTTTTTTTTCGTATAAAGGTTATTAATATTTCAAATTTGTTTTCCAACTTTTCTTTGTGATTTATGAAACTGTTAAAAATTTTTAATTACAAAATAAAAGTTTATTGTATAATAAAAGAAAATAAGTGTGAAGTTACTGATGCCATTAACATGATGGACTACACATATACATTGATTTAAAATACAGCGGAATAAATGTATTTAATACTGTGCTATTAATGGTATGAATTCAGAGGTTAAAGAAATTTATTTAATGTTATCTTATTTTATCTTTTAAAAGCATTAAATTTTTAATATTTCGTTTTGTGTCGATGTGTGATATTAACTTACGAAAAGCCAACTTATGACGGCACATTTTTGCTCCCTAAAAAAAAAATACTACAATTACTACATTTATATACGAAAATATTACACTTCTGTGATACTCAAACAAAATTAATTAGAAATATTTTAGGTGCACTTGCTTATGCATGTGTTATAGGGTAATGGAAAAGAGAGAAAAATAATATAATAATAAGTCTTTCCATGACTAAAAGTTAATGCATAATTTTTGACATCGTTGTGCGCATGGTTTTAATGAATGAATGGAAGAAAAATATTTTGACGGATATACGAGTAGTTTACAGTAATCTGTTCCTGCAGATCTAATAGTAATCCTTAGCCTCAGGGTATGAGAGATTAAAAGAGAAATAGAAATTTTAAATGATAGTGTAATAATCCATAAATAAAATAGGATGAAGCTGCGTTTATTATTTACAACTACATATATTTTAATGCAATAAAAATACACCATCTTCAGATCCTTACTAAATTTGATACTTGTATAATATGCAATACCATAAAAAGTAACCAGACTCAGTAGCTAGATTGATCGAGCATAGGATATATTTTTTTCGTTGGAAAAATGTGTGTTTTTCACTCTTGCTCGCGTAATTCTATATTTTATTTTAACCACTTGACGATCATGATATCTGATGTTGTAAAATGATGCATATGCATACTCACATATAGTTATGTAAAACTAATTCGTTTATACGAGTCTCTAGGTACTGAAAAATTAAATTTAAAAAGAGAAAAAAGCAAAACATTGTAGGAACAGAATGTGTCCCAGCAAATTCTTTTAAAATCTGGATTTCAACTCGACTGCAGTATTTTTCAGCTGTTCTTTCGGACCATTTTTCAATTTCATTGTATTTACGCCCTTCGCTCTGATGTTTGACAATTTCACGCTGTAGTTTAAAAAAATGTAAAATAAACGGAAGAATCGAACGAAGTTTAATCAAATAATTTAACATTATTTAGTTCTAGATAACGTTAATAATTTTGATATTTCTAACTATAGAAAACAATGAGGATTTACCGATATGATGCTTTTATTACAGGGTCGATCTATGGAACCATTGGAACCCTATAATCTGAATATCAGTTGCTCTAGATTAACTATAGAAACGAAATAAAAGGCCTGAAAACAAACCTAAATTATCAAAAATCTATATGTCAGCTTAGCCACTTTGTATATAGTAATTTTATTGCACCGAAAGTTATCATCATCATTACTCTAGTCACTAAAAACTGCAAATTGCTTTAAGAAGCAGTCGCGACAATTAAGTGTAATAAAATTTCAAAAAGAGAAGAAACAGCTTATAAATAGTACAGCCGGAGGATGTATATATAAAGGAAAATTTTGTGTACGAAGTGTTTTATTATTACGTATGAGAGCGTAAAGTGATTTCCTAGAGACCGAATTGAGAAAATAAAGAAATAACAACTGCAGAGATAGACAATAAAAACAATAAATAAATAAAAAGAGTAAAAGGGGAAATTAAACTAATAAAATAACTTCATAAAAATATTTTATCACGTAACTGGCTACCTCTGGCGGCCAGTAACGTGATAAGTATTAATTTTATCTTAGTAAAAAACTGAATTTAATTCAGCTAAGGCTGTACAAAGTTCGCTGGGTCAGCTAGTAATTTATATAATCTTAGGTTGACTAATAGTATTATGTTGTATAAGATAAGCAAGAATAGTTTTAATTTTGTATTTTGAATAAACACTAATAAGAGTGCCCGGCACTCACACAACAGCCATACTTTCCCTATGAGACCATCGACTTATTTAAATAAAAAAAAATAAAAAAAATACGAGTCATTGCATAATAAAACATATGTAGCTGGCTGCTGATAAGGGTTTCGAGGTCATCCGGTCCTTGAGTGGTATAGTCGGGCTGTCTAGAGGAGCAGACGTCAGATGGGGGAGACTGGAACACATCCAAGCAGTAGGGCAATAAAAGAATAGTAACGTTGCCCGCATAAGAGTGTGGACATGGGTGACGTCATACTACAGCTTAGCGAATGGTGCTTATTACCGCTTACCCTTCTGACCGCAAATATTTCCACGTCTAACTGCGCCAGAACCATATCTTTTACCTCACTGATGATGCTAGACTTGTTTCCAACAGGCCAATCTCCCTGTTATCTACATCTGCCAAGTTACTCGAAAACATAATCTATGTACGAATTAATAAAATAATTCATAAACAGTCAATCATTTCTCGACATCATTTTGGATTTAGAACTAGGCACTGTACAGAATAGCAAGCTGTGCACCGTATTGAAGATGGCATTGAGCATTAAGAATACAATGAAGCGATATTTATTGACATCACCAAGGCCTTTGATAAAATCCGGTACAACGGCTTGCTATACAAACTAAAATTTTTTCTGCCAGAAAAGTACTGCTTACTAATACACTTAAGCAACAAGCAGTTCCAGGTTAAGTACGATGATGATTGTTATTCCATATGGACTTCTGCAGGGTAGAGTCCTAGAACCGCTGCTACACAATCTGTAACCAGCAGATTTGCCGACGAATGTAACTTTTCAAGTAGTAACGTTTGCTGATGATACCGCGATAATCGCATCAGATACAAATCCTCTGATGTTGCTATCGCTAAACTGCAAAACAGTGTTGACCAGTTTTTCCAATGAATGCAGATGTGGAAACTGGCTATAAACCCAGAGAAGTCTACACATATTTTATTCTCCAACGGAAGATCACACAATAAACGAGTAGTACTAATTGGTAATAAAGAGCTTCCAAAGAAAAACGAGATACCTAGAAGTCTATTTAGATCAAAGACTAACATGGAAGATTCGCATGCAAAAAAAAAAGGAAGAGAACTTAATATCAGAATGAAACACTTTACCGGCTAATAGGATATCACTCTAAATGTCACTAAAAAATCGTTTGATGACATACAAAACTGTATTTTGTTTGTGATATCATCGGTAATTTTTTGTATTATTAAATTAGTACAAAGTGATACATGTGCTTAGTTTATAAATCGAAATCTCATTTCAATGAACTTAAATGTGAGGTTATCAAAAAATAAATAAAAAATTAATAAAATCTTAATATCAGTTACGATCAACCCGGATATTTCAGTTATATTAAAAGTATGAATAAGAAAATAAACTTAAATTTCTATATTTTTTCAAAATTGAGCCATACGCCATTAACAGGTGTAAACAGTTGAACACCGCCGAGATATTTTACGGGCCGCTCGGTCTTTGGACAACAGCTCACCGAATAGTTTGAAATAATTTCTGCCAGTGCCAACTTTAATGCTAATTTACAAATCGCATCCCTGCAAACATGAAACATTTTAGTTTAAGAACAAAATGGACAAAGGAAAATTTTTAAAATACTATTTTTTCGTTCTTGTCTTTTTTTTCGAAAATTCGTTAGAATTAAAAAAAAAAAAAATTAACAAATGACTTCTGATTAAGGTTTTTCCTACATAAAGACTTCTCTCCTCCTAGTGTTTTACGTCTTTTATATAATTACACGCTCTTTACATATATATCGTTTTTCATCTGCTTCGCTCTTCCAGAACGTATTAAACTGAATTGACTACCCATTTTTCGGTCCGGTACAAAACAGCAACAAAATTTTTTGCAATGATTTTGATTCTGCTTGTACACTCGTATTCGTGACTGATATGTGACAACTTCTTTCTCGTTAGAAACATTAATTTTATCAAAATAGATTTATTTAACTATAAGCGCTGAAAATATACACAAATTGTCAAATTTTAGTAAAATAAATGAAATTCAGGCGATTTAAGTGAGTAACCCTTAAACAACTCGAATATTTTTTGGAATTCTTGCTTGTTCCATAAAATTGGATTAAAATATTTTGGGAAAATATTCCTAAAAATTCGACCAACTTTTGTTATTATCTTTTTTTTCTTTTTGAAAAGCAACCATTCAAGTCGGATCTTACGAGTGGTTTGGTCGCTATTGTAAATTCTGAAATCATTTTGTAATTGCGCAAATTGAAGGTGGAATCGAAGTGATGAAAGCGGTCTAGCCGGTTAGGTGGGAGGGGGGTGTCTTTGAACCAAACTTTATAAAAAAAATATATAATTTATTTATTCAAAGTCGCTCTGCAGCTGAGGCCATTTGCGACGCCGAGAAGTTACATCTTATGCGTATAGATTAATAAATGTAAAGAACATAAACGAGAAGTTATTTCTTATAAGTATAGATTAATAAATAAAAAGAACAAAAAAGGATATCAAAATAGCAAAAGAAAGAGAAAAAAGAAAGAAAGGAAAACAAAGGAAAGGAAAAGAAAGGAGGTAAGCGCTACTGTATAATAAACTATATAAAAGGAAAAAGTCGGGTGAGCTTTAAAAATTTGAAGATGTTTCCGCAGGCCTTTTCATTGTCCGCCAGAATTTCGGCAAGACCAGTATCCTCCTTGAAGCAGGCGGCTCTCTCTTGCCGAAATTTGCGGCACGTGGTGAGGAGATGTTCCACCGTAACCGGCACTCCACAAATTTCACATGTCGGTTACGGTAGTTTTTGAAACAGATAGCTATGTGTGTGGAGGCAGTGGCCTATGCGCAGGCGAGCTAGTGTTGTTTCCTCATGTCGGTCCTGTCTGTATGAGGTGCTCCATCGCCGAACTTGACTTTAAACAGTTTCTGAGAGCGACAGTTTTGTTCCCATTCGTGCTGCCAGACGGAGTATACATGTTTTTTTAATTTGGACTTCAGATGTTGGCTGTTTTTCTTATTCTGGCCTCTAAATTTTGTTAATTGCTGTATGCTGGCGTTCCACGGAGGGGCTTCAGTCATATGCTGATGAGCCATCGTCGTCCACTGAAGACTGCACTCGAGCCCCAGGGGTTTTGGACTTTTTGGATTTTTTTCATACAGCTGTATATAATTCGGGGCAAACGTTTTTTGATGCGAAGGGTTGGATGGATTTGAGGGCAGATTGAAGAAATATTTTAGCGTAAGAAATAGCCTTCTGTGTTTGAGTGGCAGGACATTCTGCATGAAGGCTGCCAATTGGACTGCAGTGTAATGCGCCTGAGATTGATCTTAATGCGGAATTCTGAACAGTCTTTAACTTGTTAAGCACATTTTTTTTTTTTTTTTACATAGTAATTGAAACATAGCCATGAGTATCTCAGTTGAATGAACACCTCATGGATTGGAAACAATAAAAAGAAAATGAAAGAGACAAAAATTAACCAATATAAAAATTAAAATAAAATTATACATTAAATGAAAAATCTTCAACATCCGAATATTTGGAAGCCATGATAAAATTCGCCGCGTGCAGGAATTTTGATAAATTATCGTTGTTTAATGGAAAACAATTTACGTCTTTAAACAAGAATTTCCATTTGGCGCACTCATTAACGATATGGGTGACAGTTTCAGGAGCATCTCCACAGGAACACAAATTGGTGTCTGCTAGATGGAAACGGTGCAGATAACTTTGAAATCTACCATGTCCAGTAATAAATTGCGTCACATACGTATTAATATTATTAATTTTGATTGGATTGGTTTTAACCTCGGGGACGAAACTAAATGTTAATCTTCCAGTTGAGCTATTGTTCCAGCTATTTTGCATTTCAATAAATCTATTGTTTACATCCAACTCCAAATTGAGATTATTTAACCCTTTGAAATACAAAATTTTATGCTGCAATACGGAATGCAGTGGCAATTGTCCTGCTATTGTTCGCAACGCATCACCGGAAGTAGTTCTATGCGCGCGGAGAATAAACAAAAGAAATTTCCTTTGGGATTTAACTAGTACTTCCTGAATGCTTTTACGCTTTAAAGCCTCTTCAAACATAAATACGCAGTACGTGAATAATGGAACAACTAGCATATTATAAATTATTAAACGGTGTTTAGTGCTCATCCCGTACGTGCGTCCAGACACGGAGTGCAATTTATTTAGAACCGTTGTAGCTTTACTGGACAAATTTTTGAAATGTTGATTAAAACTGTAGCGACAGTCTAATGTAATACCAAGATATTTCAGTGATTCGACGATATTAATTTTAAAGTTTGGTATAGAGAGATGTAGCGAATTGTAGTAGTCCCTTTTACGTTTCCTATGAATGATTAATAAAAATTAGTCTTGTTTTCGTTCAACTGTAGAAGATGTTTTTCCATATAGGTTAAAATATTGTTGATTGTAATCTTGAAGTATTTACAAATGGAGGGACGATGGTTAGAAGTGACCGCGAATGCTAGATCATCTGCATAGAAATATCTGGTTACTGCCGACGGGATCTCCATCAACGATAAGTCTGAAATATACAAATTCCAAAAAATCGGGCCCAAAATCGATCCTTGCGGGCATCCGCGAGTAATATTTCGAAAATATGTTTGATGTTCGTAAATAAATTTAATAGTTCTGGAATCTAAGTATTGTCTTAAAATTGAGATTATTCTATAATCGAGCCTGAGTGCTCTAATTTTGTGGAATAAGACTGGCCACGAACAGTTATCAAAGGCGCCTTTAATATCCAACGTCAGCAGGCCGATCGCAGTCTTTTTACTTAACGCACGCTCAATCTGCTTAGATAATTCGCCAAAAAGCGTTGCCGTGGAACGGGACTTAGTAAATCCAAATTGCCGATCATCGTGAGGTAAAACTGGCAGTATACGATTCAACAAAACATATTCAAACACCTTGACTAAAGCGCTTAACAAGACAATCGGTCTGTACGAAGATGGAAGACTAGGACTACGTCCGGGTTTTAGCACAAAAACTGTCCTTCCTGCTCGCCAGGCTTCCGGGAAGACTCCGAACCTCAACAAAGCGATGAATAAGCTCTGAAGTAAATTAGGATAGTGGAAATTCAAGATTTTCAAACATTTATTCGTCAGCTGGTCTAAGCCAGGAGCTTTATTTTTAGTCCGGCGAAGAATATCCTTAATTTCCGCTTTGGAAATAAATAGTTCGCTGTTAAAACTAAAGCCGCTAAGGTTAAATCTCTGGAATTCTTGCAAAGGTTTCGTCCCCATTTGTGTTTGAGTTTACTTGATAAAAATGATCAAGAAGGGCCTTTATCTTTGAATCCTTATCGAAAATTTTTTGATTATTCTGGTCTAAAAAATACGAAGGAATCTGTAACTGGGGTTTATTTTTGAAAATAGTCTTGTAACGAAGGCCCCATAGTTTCGAATCGGAACAAAATTTTTTCCAATTTTTGGTTTTCGCGTTTCGCATTTCTTTATTAAAAATTTTTCGTACCAAATTCATAACCAGGCGCACATTGTGATCATTAGCTCCCCGCTTGTGTGAGCGTTGAACCCGTTTGCGCAATGTCCTTAGAATTATTCGTAAAATATCTAAATTAATATTCCACCACGAATTCCTATTTAATTGAATCGTTTCAGTGCTGCTACTAATAATATCATGAAGTGTGTTACGGAAATTTTCTAACATTATTTTCAGTTGGTGGGAATCATTAGCAGTTTTAAAATCGTAGTTTAAGTGCGAATGTTCTACAACGATTTTATTGAATTTCTTATAATTTATAATGCAATGCGTTAAGCTATTAATGATATTCATTTTTACTGATAATTTAAACTGAATCGGACTGTGATCTGAATAAATTGCTTTATTATCTACCTTCCAGTCACTGATTATGTTAGGTCGACCGTGGATCAAAGTCAAGTCAATAACGCTGAAACCATTCGCGTTAGAAAAAGTACATTAGGTTTAGCAGATCTTTACATGACTGAAATGTAATCCATTTTAGGCAGCGTAAGAGCGGAGTAGAGGTTCTGCAGGCAGTTCCTATCTCCGCCCCATTTTGTATGAGCTGTCATTTTGAGGACGTTGAGTGATTTTTGACATTTCGCTTTAAGTTCATAGATGTGCCTCGAGCAAGACAGCTTCCTGTCGAATACTAATCCAGGATTTTGACCGTTGGGGCTGATCTAATGGGGCTATTGCCCAAAGTTATTTTGCAGGCCGAAGGGGCTTTCCGTTTATTGTTGAAAATAATGCTAGCTGTTTTTTCAGCTAAGAAGGCTAAGCCCTGGTTTGTAGACCACTCTTGTAATTTATCGATCGAAAAAAATATATTCATCTAGAACATAGAAAAAGAAATTTATTTGATCATAGTTTCAGACCCCTAGTCGCATAGGGGGCTGCTGTAGGCACCAATTTGTGACTTTCGTTTTTTTTTACGATATCTCAGCCATTTTTCAATAGATTTTAAAATTTTTGTTGGAGGTTAAAAATAATAGAACGTTCTATAGCGGTGAATTTTTTCAAATATTTAGACGCTAAATTCAAAATTTTAGAAACGTTCAAAAATTTTTAAATGTCATAAAAAATATTTTAAAAATTCAGTAACGAGAAAAAAATATATAACATGTACTGTAGTGTAAACTATCTCCTGAAATTTTTTCAGACTTTTAAAAGTGGTGGAAGAGGTTCAAAAAAAAAGAAACATGCATTTTTGGCTGAAAAGCCTCTTGAAATTCAACTAGTAACAACGGAATAGATATATATGTAATGTATTTGAAAATAACAAGTTTTCCTGAAATTTTTCAGATTTTTGGAACGGGAGGAACGAGTGGAACAAGTCAAAAATTAAATAAAGTCATGCATTTTTGGGTAAAAAACCTCTCGAAATTCGACTGGAAGCAAACTATAAAATGTAAGTTACATAATTTGTCATTGTGTTACTTAATTTGCTATTATAGGAATTTTAAATTCGTGTAGAATCTCTATATTTTTTTATTTCTTAAAAACATTTTTATTTTTCAGTTATAATACGTTAGGTTAAATACATTTGTCATTTAGAACAAAGAAAAACCGTAAGTTTTTTTTCAACACTCATTGAAAGTGAATAAAATGGAAAAAAATCGGAAGCTATCGTTTAGTTATTTTTTAATGATTAAGCTGGCTTATCGCGTTTCAAAATAACCGATTCACCGTTTTGCCAATATTGCACTGCCCATGTAATCGATAGTGTACAGCACACACTATTTGAGTGTGATGCATTAAAAGAACAAAAATACTCGGCCAAAATAAAATATAGCACACTAACACCTAAAGACAAAGCAAACTTAGGACCACTACTGTAATTCTTCCACAATGTAATGAAGACTAAACTTATACTTAAACCAATTGATCAATCCTCTCCAATCAAAACACAATACTATTCCGATATACAAATGTCATCCCAAACAGCTCTTTATTACTAGTATTGCATATTAACGCTATCCCTCTTGTTAATTTAAATATAAAGATTAAACAACTTATAACTAGATTTATACCTAAAGAACATACATGCGTAAATGATCTCTGTTATTACCAATGTACATATTATATATTCTTATTAATTTAGATTAAGCACTGTAATAATTCATAAGATAAAATAACGCTTCTATGTGTAAAGGTGACTAAGTATTATCATAGCCACTACACTTTTAATCATTCTTATACTTGTTTCACTATTAATTTTGTGTTAAACTTTAAGCACTCACACACTGAACTCACATAATTTATATTGTATAACCAACTATGTTATACTAAGTACATGGAACATGTTTGCGTACAGAATTGTTTAATAAACTTCCTCCCTCATCGGCTATAGCCGGACTGAGGAACTTAAAAAAAAAACAGCTGGCTGAGAGCTAGTCCTGTGCAATTAAGAATCACAAGAGAAACTCTTGTCGATTCTACACGTAAGATTTCAACTACAGACTTTAAAAATACGTAAAAAACTACATGGATACAAAAGTACGTTGGCGTACGAAATAAAGAGACGCATTATTTCACGCGCGCATGCGCCAGGGTTCATACGGGGGCCTGCGAGGGAGGCGATTTTCTTCAATTCACTTGAGGCCCCCGTATGAACCTTGGCACATGCGCATATAAAATAGCATGCCTGTTTATTCCGTGCACCAATGTATTTTTATATCTATGTAGTTTTTTGCGTATTTTTAAAGTCTGTAGTAGAGCAATCATCACGAAAGGAAGAAGAGTAAATGTATGATCAAAATTTAAGATGGAATTTTTTTCCACCGGCACATGAGATTATTCTTGTGCGATTTTATATTGAAAAGAGAGAAATCAACAATCAGAACCAAAGAATCTGCCATTTTATTACGTTTAGTGCCCCTGTAGCTAAGAATCAACACAGATGGAATAGCAAGATGAAAGAAAATGGATAAGGCAGCGTATGCAAAGAATGATAAAATTGAATGGGTAAGCAGGAAAAGAGGAGTAAATCGCCTGAAAAGCACTCATGTAGTTAGAGATAATTAAGTAATTGGAACATAGGCAACCAGAGGAAATGAAAACAGTGAAGCATAGGAAAGTCGTTTGTAAAGATGGAACAAAAATAAAACGAAATGGCTACGAAAAATTAAAATTTGTTAATTTAAAAGAAGTTAGAACTGTCGGTAAAAAACGTTACATGTAAGTGAAATTTAGAATGGATAAAGAGCTGAAGGAGTAAGTAACCATACTTCTAATGGAATTAATAAAAAAAAAACCAACAAATTATTCAACTAAAAAATACCATCCATGAATTAAAATATTGTAGGAAAAGAAAAAATGTAAACTACCTATACTACATACAGATACATCTGTACTTGGATATGTCTTATTGTTCCTCAGCTAAAAAATGTCCAATGTAAAATTCCAGGAGGTCTTCGCTCTCCTGGTTACGAACCGATACTCCTTGATACTATATGGTAGCAGCAGTTATTTTGATCATCCATATAATTAATATCACACGGTTCAGTTGACATAACTCATATGTTTTAATTAAATAGCGTTACAATTTTTACTCTTAAAAAAAGCGTGACAACAATTTGGCTGACCCCCACCGGTAAGATATATCCATGTCAATAATACAGAGTTACATGGAATAAATTGCCTCAACAACAATATATGTTCAACCATAATTAAAATTGAAAAGAATATTGTAGTGGAAACAAAAGATATACTGATTCTTCTCACAGACTAACTTCTAAAAGTACAAAGCTATCAAATCTAATAACAGCAGAGGCAGGGTAGAAAATGCACATAATATGCTAACAAGTAGAAAGAAATGTGACGTCCTACAAAATAACTGGCCTTGCGGGGCACAGGTTGTTGTAAGTGGAGTCATCTTCTCCAGTAAGTAGTCACTCGACCGTCATACAATGCTAGTCCCACCGACGGAGAAATGAAACAACAACCACGTGAATTCCGTACGTCCACGTCGTGTAGGGTGGTAATTTTCCTTTCGGCGGGCTTAGCGTTGACTAGAAAAGATAAATCGGAATGCACACACAATGCTGATAGGAAAACGGAGGTGGAAGTACTTGCCGAAGGTGCTCTTGCCAATAAATACCGTTAAGCTTTGTACTGCGATAACAACAGCAGACCATCAGCAACTCGCTCGCGACAATGTGCCCCAGTCGGATTGATACATATCAATCTAGAGCGAGCAGGCGAGTATCCGGCGCCTTCAAACCGGGTTCTTTCGGCTAAGGGAGTAAACCCTGACAGAAAATCCAGCGGAAGGCAAGAGGGAAACCACCGCCGTAACGTCCCTAGTATATCATTTAAATGGCGAGTGAAATTCAAATCATGGCCCCGAGTCCCGGGCGCCCCTTCAATGGGGCAGGGGTGCGAAGAATCCCCCGGTTAGATCTCGCAAAGATGAAATTCAGAATAGGGACATGGAATGTTAGAACGATGATGGAAAGTGTAAAACTAAAGATAATAACACTTGAAATGGAAAGATTAAACGTAGGATTATTGGGTATTTGCGAAACAAGATAAACAGGAATAGGAAAATTTAGGAGTCACAATTATACTGTCTGTTACTCCGGCGTTGCAGAAGGAATTCACCGAAACGGCACAGCCATAATAGTTCGCAAAGATATAGCCGCTGCAATTAAGAATACAGTATTTATCTCACATAGAATAATAATGATACAATTCGATGGTAAACCAGCTCCCATAAACATAATACAAGTGTATGCTCCTACAGCAGACAGCAAGGAAGAAGATTCTGAAAAGTTCTACGCAGAACTAGAAAATGTGCTCAATACAACGAAAAGTTTTGAAGTCACAATTGTTACGGGCGATTTTAACGCTAAAGTAGGAGATCTAGCTGGAGAAGTCACAGGAGAATATGGTCTCGGATACCGTAACAGTAGAGGTGAAAAGCTAATTCAGTTCTGTCAAACGAAGGACCTTATCATTGGGAATACGTACTTCAAGCTCCCAAAGCGTCGTTTATATACTTGGAAAGCTCCAAGCGATTCAAGAGATAACATAGTGCGCAATCAAATTGACTACATACTGATTGATCGTAGATATCGGAATGCTTTAAAATCAGTCAAAACATATCCAGGCGCAGATGCAAATACAGATCATATTCTACTAATTGCAGAGATGAAAGTAAAATTCAAGAAAATCATAAAACCGAAAAACAACAGATTTAACTTAATGGCTATGAGAAAAATAGAGATTCGAAATTGACTGCAGTTGACCTTGGAGACAGAGATACAGCAAAACTCAGACGAATTTGATAGCAACGGTTCGGTTAATGAGTCCTGGTCGATACTAAAGTCAACGACACTTAGGAATGCTGAAAAAATTTTGGGATAAACTAATATAAATAAAAATAAGGAATGGATAACACAGATGAAATACTTGAACTACTGAGAAAACGAAGGCAAGCAGCCATTAATAATAATAACAAATACTACAGAAAAATTCAGCGAGTACTAAGACGCAAGATCAGGGAAGAAAAGGCAAAGATAATGACGGATAAATGTCAACGAATTGAAGAATTACAGAAAGTTCATGACGCATTTCAAATACACAAAAAATTGAAGGGAATAGCTGGACTATATAAGCCGAAAAAACCAATGGTCATACTTAATTCAGAAGGTAAACCAATTATTGAAGAAAATGATTTCTGTAAAACATGGGAAACGTACGTCTTTAATTTATTTCAAAAAAAAACAATCGTACCATCACTGAAGGGTTCAATAAAACTGCTGTAAATGACTGCTTGGGAATCTTGGAAGATGAAGTAAAGAAAGCGATAGTTCAATGAAAAGTGCATAAAGCTACTGGACCGGATGAGGTTGCCGCGGAGTTGATAAAAGTATTCGGCAATAATGGAATTTGTATCCTTACAAAGTTGTTTAATAAGATCTATGCTACTGGTCAATTATCCGAAGAATGGTTAACATCAAGATTTATAATGATACCGGAAAAGCCGCATCCGAAATCATGCTCTGAGTACAGATTGATTAGTTGAATGAGTCACACCTTGAAAATGTCTCTTAGGATAATACATAACAGGATACGAACTAAATGTGAAGAAAACATTGGAAGAGAACAGTGTGGCTTCCGGGGTGGCCTGGGAACTCGAGAGGCATTACTCTGTATGAACATCTTGATTCAGAAAATGAAGGAGTTCCAACGTCCAGTATTTCTTTGTTTCCTGGACTTTGAAAAAGCTTTTGACCGAATAACTCATGACAAATTGTTCCAAATACTCGATACTATTGGCCTAGATGAAGCGGATAAACGTATAATAAAAAATCGTTACTTACACCAAAACGCAGTAATTTCATTAGAAAACAATAAAATATCAGATCCAATTAGTATTGAACAAGGAGTAAGGCAAGGATGTATATTGTCTTCTTTGCTCTTTAATATATACGCGGAACGGGCCTTTAAAGAAGCCCTTGATGACAGAGAAGAAGGTGTTAAAATCGGTGGTGAAAATATCAATAACATCAGATATGCGGACGACACAGTTTTGATGGCTGAAAGTGCAGAAGACCTGACTGTATTGACAAAAGCGGTGGAAAAAGTATGCAATAAATATGGACTGGTGAAGAAAACGAAGGTAATGGCCATCTCAAACTACCCACACCCTATCGACATAGTGATAAACAATGGCAGACCAGAACACGTCGATAAATACAAATACCTCGGTGCCTGGATTAATAAGTATGGTGACCCAGACGGAGAAATTAGATGTCGCATTGAGCAAGCGCGTTCTGCCTTTATGAAAATGAAGAAGACACTCACAGCTCATGACTTGGACCTTGATTTAAGATTCAGAACTCTGAAATGCTATGTCTGGTCGGTATTACTATATGGTGTCGAAACGTGGACATTGACGTCCAGAACGCTACATCGATTAGAAGCCTTTGAGTTTTGGTGTTATAGACGCTTACTCAGGATACCGTGGACCAAAAAGAAGACATACGCTGAGGTATTACAGACGATGAGAAAAGAAAAGGAGCTGATTGACACTGTCAAAAGAAGAAAAATAGAATACTTCGGTCATGTGATGCGTGGGCCGAAGTACACATTACTGCGGAATATATTGATGGGAAAGGTGGAAAGTAAAAGAAGAGTTGGACGAAAAAGATTATCTTGGTTCAAGAACCTACAGACATTGGCAGGTTGCAGTGTTGAAGAACTGTTCCACACAGCAAAGGATAGGGGTGCCTACAAAGAATTAACCAAGCTTGCCATCAGATGAGCCTAAGATCGAGAACGGTCATAGCACCGAAAGAAGAAGACAAAATAACTGACAATTAGACAACTTAAAAAAAAAAATGTATGAAAATGAAAAAGATGAACGTGCTATTTTTATCAAAAGTGAGCAATATTTGAATAGATCAGACTAACGGAAACATAAAATTCGGTATAATTAAAATATATTTACCAAAATATTATTTTCTGTCTTTTCGCTAAATAATATTATCATATTTTTATTATTCGCATAACTCTAATCAAGTATTCGCTACATAGTGTTAGGGAGCATCCATTAATTATGTGAGTTGTTTTTCTTTTAATTTGGACCTCCTCCCTCCTCGGGTGAGATTTGGCGAGACCCCCCTCACGTGAGATTTACACTGTAGTTGTTAAAGGGCTAAATTAATGAAACAATTCCGGAAGGAATCAAAAATCTACAAGCGGACAAGAAAGAATTTAAATAATTCTTTTCCTTCTTGTCCGACAAGTACGACGACGTAGTGAGAATCAACACGTCACTGACTGAGGAAGTGAAAGCTTTACGAGAGCAAGTGGCCATCCTTATAGGTCAAGTTCAGAAGAAGGACGCAAAGATCAAACATCTGAAAAATGAAATAAACAAGATGGACCATTATTCCCGTCGTGAAAATGTAGAATTCCACGGAATTACAGAGAAGCAAAATGAAAATCTTTCTGACATAGTTATCCAAGTCGCAAAAGAATTTAATGTGATCATCGAAGAAAAGGATATCATGGCAGTACATCGACTTCCAGCAAAACACACGAAACTACGAAGACCGATAATAGCTAAAACGGGGAGACGAATAGCTGACCTAATTCTATAAAACAGAAGGAAAACAACAATTCTTGACAACGACATAACTCAATCCGGGAGTTCGTTAAAAGTCTACATCAATGAAAACCTGACAAAGTACAATAAACATTTGTTCTGGCAAACAAAACAAAAAGCCAGAACGATGAATTACAGCTTTGTATGGTCTAAGAGAGGAAACATATTCATACGGAGAAGTGATGAAGATCGGATAATAATAATAAAGGATGAAGATGACTTAAATAGATTAAGCTAGAAAATAAATCAACAATGATTATAAAATTACGCAAATTTATGTCGTTATCATTAGCTTATTTACTAAGTAAGGGTATGTGTGTGTTTTCGTACGAGTGCGATTTCGTGTGGTTGAGTAACGCAGGCGGTAAGGCGGTGAGAAGGAGGTGTGCAGACTTAGAGTGTATAACGGGAGTGTATGTAGACTATAAAATGTGAAATACTGATAAGAAACAGTTCAGTGAAGACAGATCTAATGAACTTGACGTGTACGTTGCGGAGTGGAACCAGAGTACAGTGGAAAGGTGGTGGTGAAAGTGGTACAGGGTCAGTTCGAAGAGAAGGTGAATGTAGATGAAAGGGAGAAGGCAGGTAAGTTAACCGAAGTACGTTTGATTTACAGGTATCCTGATCGTTTCTTGTGCAGTAATGAGCAAAAGAGAGTGACGGTGTCGTATGGTATTCTGTCCATGTGCTTACAATACCGCTGGCGTTATAATTAATTATAAAGTGTGAGAATGTTTAGAGAGCGGTGTGCGGTAGTGCTGGCTAATGTATATGTGAGAGGGTGTTTTAAGTTGTTGCTTTCAGGTTGCAGTAAGCGTTTTTGTTAGATTAAACGGGCGAATGTATGTATCACGATGTCACATATAAATGCACCTACTCCTATATATATATATATATATATATATATATATATATATTATTAAATTATGTTAAGATCGCACTGTCGATTATATATATATATATATATATATATATATATATATATATATAAGTTTATGGTTTGAAATCTTCAAGTTGTTAGTCAATATGCTTAATTTATTTGAATTTAATAGGCTGGGTATGTGTGAGCAATTATGTTTCCTCTTCATCCAAATTCTTCATTTTCCTGAATATATTTATAAATAAATTTACATCTCAAATATGATTTCACTAATGCGAAACTGGGGTAAACACAACTGTATGAATTTTAGTGATTTAAAAAAATGGACTGACAATATAAACAATGTACTTAAACTAAACAATCCACTAAAAATGAATACCGACTTATTTCACGTATTGCACTTAAGGGGAGGTTCTCATCAGGACCGACCAAAAAATCGATTTTTTTTTTTTTCATTTTTTTGTAGTAAATTATATGTAGAATATATTCCCAAAACCGTTTGCTCGAATATATGTTTTTTTTTTTAATTTATGGAACAAAAACGAGACCCACCTTTTTAGTCAAAAATTTAAATCGAGCGGTAGTTCGAGCGGAGTGTATTTTACATCAATATTTTTGAATAACGCGTGCATATATCTATACT
Organism: Icerya purchasi; assembly: GCA_039619475.1. NCBI lineage: Eukaryota > Metazoa > Arthropoda > Insecta > Hemiptera > Monophlebidae > Icerya > Icerya purchasi. The sequence continues at coordinate 288,017,829 of CM077115.1, read as the reverse complement.
ACGGTAAGTAGAGTTATCAAAAATACCACCAGATGTCGCATGTATGCTATGACTCCGAAAAAATTTGAAGGTACGACTCTTGGTTTTGCCACGGTTATCGGAAAAAATACCAGTAAGGTTCTTAATGTTTGCGTGAAATATTCTTTCTGTCAAGTTAGTGCCAATAAAAAAAGCAAAGAAGGAACCGTCAGATTTAGTTTATGGAAAGAAAGTCATGAAGAGACATGCACGGCAAACCATCACGCTAGTTCTGGAAAAATGGAAGTGGACGCAATCACAGAAATGTTATCTCGTTCTCAAGAATTACTCGGTATAAAGTATGACTCATACATTGGTGATGGCGATACGAAAACGTTTAAGGTCATATTAGATGTAAATCCTTACGACGACCCCATAGTAAGAAAAAAAGAATGCGTGGGCCATGTCCAGAAACGATTGGGAACTCGTCTCAGGGCTTTAAAAAAGAAAACAAAGAATCTCGGAGGTAAAGGTACAGGTAAATTAATTGTTAAAGTAATTTGTAACTTAACAACATATTATGGATTGGCGATTCGACGGGATGTTCAGTGGGCTGTCTTTTACCATAATATCTCAACTGCTAGAAATCCGCAGCACCAATATTGTCCGGCTGGAAAGGATAGCTGGTGTAAATGGCGCGTAGCAGAAGCCAACGGTACCCTTAAGTTATTTGAGCACAAACGATCTCTGGCAGATAACGTTTAAGATGCAATCAAGCCTATTTTTGAGTCTTTGTCATGGGATGATTTGATGGAACGTTGCACTGGAGGAAACACACAAAACTCGAATGAGTCAGTGAACTCTTGCGTCTGGAAGCTCGCTCCGAAACACCTTCACTGCGGTGCAAAGACTGTAGAAATTGCCGCTTACATCGCTACTAGTCTATTTAATGAAGGATATACAGCACTGTTAAAAATTATGGGCATCTTAGGAATTACAGTTGGGCTTGAAGCCAATAATTTTGCCCACTTAGCTGATATGAAACGTGTTACTGCGGCTGAGAACAGTTTGTTGGAGGGAGCAAGAGCAGCTGCACTTTCGAAAAAAGCCGACCAAAGGACCCTTCAAGAGCAATATGAACTTGAGGAAGGACTGATGTATGGCCCTGGAATCGCTGATTAGCCACAAGGTACATTTTTTTTATGTTAACACAGAAAAATCGTTAATAAAATCTTTAATCGCGTTTCCTGAAAAATCGTGTTTTTCAAACTGTTGTCGAAAGATTTCTCAAAAACTACTTGACGGATCGCCTTTTTTCTTTTTTCATTTTAAAGTAGATTTGAGTCATTGGAGCCCCTACTACAATCAAGATGATATATGCATAATTTTTTTTTTTACAGTATTTTAAAGAGCGAAAAATCGTGAAAAACTGTATGTAAAAATTCAAATGTCCGCCATTTTGATAAATTTTGACTTTCATGGATGATTCTAGTAGGGGCTCCAACTACACTCATATATTTTATAAAAAAATTTCGATTATTGGTTTTTGATCATTTTTGCAGGTGCTAGAGTGGTCAACAGTAAGGTACCTTTTTTTTAGACGGTCACGTTAGAAGGCATGTCAAAAATTATTGTCGCAATATCCTTTAATAAAAAATTATTTTTTTTGTAGTTTATAACACACTAAGCAAGTGGCAAAAAGTTTGAGTGTCTAATTTATTTCCCTCTATTAGAAAAAAATTCGAGAAAATTACGTCGTTTTGGGGCCTCCAGATGAGAACCTCCCCTTAAATATAAGAAGTGTTAGGCGAAATTGGGATGAATTTGTAAGTTACATTCACAAGACATCATTAAGGGTTATTGTATTAACAGAAATAAATATAAGAGAGAATGAATTAAATTTATATAATATAGCAGGTTTCACGAGTTATGGACTTCAAAGACCAATAGGGTACAACGGGGGAATACTTGTATTTGTAAATAATAAATTCAAATGTAATATTCAGGAAGTAAAAAATAGGCCAATTATGGATCCGTTGACGGTTGATGTAGATATAGGCGAAAATATTCCTTTATGCTTAATTGCTATATATCGAACACCGAGTAAAAACGTAGGCGAATTCATAAAAGAAATCGCAACACTCTTAAAGAAATTAAAGAACAAAGACAATTTCCTAATTTGCGGTGACTTTAACATAGACTTATTGCTTCATAATTCACAAGTGGAGAACTTGTTAAATATAATTTCTGGAGCAGGCGGAGTTCAACTAATAAGTGTAATTACAAGAGAAGAAGATCGCACAGACAAAATGACTCAGTCATGCATAGATAACATATTTACGAAATGCAATTCAAATGAAATTACTGCGGGAATAATTAATACGAAAATATCTGACCATCGCATCATCTGTTGTGCATTTGATATTTCGAATAGGAAAAATCGGCAGGTTAAAAATTCCCTAAAATACGTTTTTGATGAAAGAAATTTGCAAAAAAAATTGTTGAATACAACTGGAATGAGGCGAGAAGCATTATAACGTCAGAAGGCATATACGATCACATACAATCAGTTTTTAAAAGTATATATAAAGAATGTAAACTGGGAATAAACGAGGGTAAAAAGGTAACTAAATACGATCCTAAAAATGAATGGATGAGCCAATCAATAATAAGTTTTATGAAAATTAAGGATCAGTACTTTAAACTCAGTAAAGGAAACAGAACTAGTATTCGGTGTAAAAACTTATACAGGAAATATCGAAATATAGTAAAAACAGAAAGAAAGAACCCTAAACAGAAATATTAACAAAATCAAATAGTGTTAGCAAACAATGATAGCAAAAAAACATGTTGCATAATCAATAACATTGTGAATAAAAAAAACAAAACATCAATTGATGACTTTGTCATAAAACATTTTGAAAACACTACAATAGTAACTGAACAATTTAGTGAATACTTCACATGTTCAGTTGAAGAGCTCAGACATAAATGTGACATACTGTTACTGAATAATAACTTCAATAATTCTACCATGTGTTCTTTTTATATTCCACCTGCAAACTCATCTCAAATAGGAACAATAATAAACGATCTAAAAATACATAAGGCTCCTGGGCGGGACGAAATTAGAGTAAAAGATACTAAACAAAATGCAAATATTTTTACTCCTATTTTAACTAACTTGATCAATCGCTCTATAAAGAAAGCGTGTACTCCAGATGGGATCAAAAAAGGTATTATTACACCGATCTATAAAAAAGGAGTGCAAAATCGATTCGAAAATTAATATCAGTAATAAGTATTTTTTTTTTTTTTCAACCCCCCTTGGGTTTGCTACCAAAGAGCATTAGTCCAGCAAAAAGGAATAGATACATGGAATAGAATAGAAATTATATTTTTATTCTGTCGACAATAGAATCAAGAAACATCCCTAGGACAGGAACAACAGAGAGAATAGGGAGAGAAAGAACATAAGAGGCGTTGAAAGGAGCAGGAAGACCAAGCTTTAGAAGATGATAATAAAGTAACTCACGCTCGCGAGATAAACCGGAGCACTGGAAGAGCACGTGATTCGCATCACAAACATACTGGGAACCTTCAGGATCCAATGGATAATTATGAGATGCAGCCAAGGAAAAGTGATTTAGTGGAGAAGGAAGGAGACTATGCGAGAAACGGAGGCGAGATAATTTAGTAATTATGGACCGACGCAAACTGGGAAACTCATAGAATCAAAGACGAGGAGTAGAAACAGGATTAATCAAGAGATAAAAAGAAATTAGGATTAGCGAAAAGAGAAACATAGACAGAGTGCCTAAGATGGCAAGATTTAGTTGGAAGAAGAATATTGTGTGCTGGATACTAATAAAATTCCCATTGGGAACAGCAACTTTAGCTAGGAGGTCGACGGCTACATTTCCATCAATGCCTAAATGTCTGGGAATCCAAAGAAAGTCAATCTGGGTAGACGTCGATGAGGATAGATCATGGGGAGAAGAGAACGAATAGAAAGGATGATAGCATCAGTGGAAGGAGAAAGGGAAAGTGGAGATAGCGCTAGAAGAACACTTAAAGAATCAGAAACAAAAAGGAATTTGGAAGGACTTGCAGAAGAGGAAATATAAATAATGGCTTGTAGAATGGCAACAGATTCTGCAGTAAAGACAGAACAAAAGGACGGAAGTCTATCATAAAAGACCGAGAATGAAAGAACTGAGGGCACAAGAATGCCGCCGCAACTCCGATCGGGCTCTTCGATCTGTCAGTAAAAATTAAAGAGTGATCACGGAATAGAGAATTGATTGTATTATTAAATTCCATACTGACGATATGAGAGGGAAAGGATTTAAGGAAGCATGGCATGAAGATGATATTTGGTGTCTTTAACAATTTGGAATAGACGTAAGAAAAAAATGGAAGCTTGTGATGAGGAATGACAAAAGGGGAAAATTTAGAAAGGCGAAACGATATATGAGATAGTATAGGAATTTTATTGGAAGAAAAACGCCAGTGACGAAGGATAAAAGAATAAGAGGTACTGATATTTGACGAGGAAGTGGAAAAACGTTTAATGAGAAAGCGATAACTCAAATAAGATCTTCGGATGAACAGAGGACAGATATTGGATTCAGATAGAATGGCTGGGATAGGAGATGACCTCAGAGCTCCGAGACAAAGCCGAAGGCAACTGTTTTGGAGACGATCTAATTTGTAGAGAATGGATTTGGAAGTGTTGCTATATAAGAAGCTGCAATAATCCAATCTAGAGCGTATGAGAGATTTGTACAACATTATTAACACAGAAGGATCGCCTCCCCATCTCGTAGGTGAGAGAGCTTTAAGAAGGTTTAAAACTTTAAGCGAGGAAGCATATAAATGGCTGATATGTTCATGGAAAGACAGACGAGGGGATAAAGTGATACCCAGATAACAAAAAGAACTGACTATTGGAATGGAATGATTTTTAAGATTTATTTCAAATGAGACCGGGTTGTAAGGTCGAAGGGTGAAGACTACAGCTGCTGATTTAGGAGCGGAAATGAAGAGATGAATGTTAGAAAGGGCCTCTTCTAGAGTACTTAAGGAGGTGTTTTGTTCCTCATTGGCAACTAGAACATTACGGGAAGAAGAGTAAACAAGGATATCATCTGCAAAAAATAAAGATTTGGATTTTAAGGAGAGAAAACCAATTTTGGAAACATATAAATTAAATAAAGTAGGGCTAAGGCAAGAACCGTGCGAAAGGCCCTGGAAGACCTTCCTTGAGGCGAAAAAGGAAGGAGCAGAAAGAAGGAGAGTTCTACTTTGAAAAAGATTGATAATTAGGAAGGATGTGGACGCAGGGGTATTTAAAGAAATCATAACGTTTTTGAGCGTGGGAAGATGGACGCTTTCGTATGCACTGGCTACATCAATAAAAGCTGCAATTGTGAATTCTTTGGAAATAAACGATTTGTAAATGTCAGCAAGGAAAAGACTTAAGCCAGGACGAAAACCAAACTGGTTGTCTGGAAGCAAGTTATTGTGTTCCAGCCACCAGACCAGCCGTTTGTTAACCATGCTCTCAAAAAGTTTTCTTAGGCAAGAAGCTAAAGAAATGGGCCGAAAGGCAGAGGAATTATTCTTGGGAATTGGGATAACAACGAAGGTGTTCCATGAATCAGGAATGGAACCAAATTGCAGGAAGGAATTAAAAATGATTAAAAGAATTTGGAGAGACTTTACAGATAGGTTTTTGAGGATGGAGTAAGAAATTTTATCATTGCACGGACAGGAGTTGGAGGAGTTTTTCAGGGAAGAAAGAAGTTCAGAGAAGGAAAAGTTAAAGGAAAGGAAATGAGGCGATGATTGGTAAGGAGGAATTAAAGAATCCACTTCATCGTAGTTAGGGACATAATCAGGAGCTATGGAATTAAAGAAAGAAGAAAGAGTATCCTTAGGAAGACTGGAGCTAGACGGGCGTTCGGAAATAGAATTTCTAAAAGTTTTAGTCAACTTCCACACTTTGGAAATAGGAGTCAATCGAGAAAAGGAAGAGCAAAATGATTTCCAAGCATTTTTCTTGGCGTTTTTGAGAATATATCTAGTTCTAGCGTTCGAACTCGTGTAAGTCAAGAAATTATTAAAAGTAGGTTGAGAGCGGAATGATTTAAAGTTAGACAAACTTTGATTGACAGCAGCTGTGCAGTCCTCATTCCACCACAATGATGAAGCCCTTAAAGAATGACTTTTCCGGGCTTGAGAATAAAGTTGGGAAGACAGTGTTAGAGCAGAGGAGATAGAATTAGTAAAGGATGAATATTGTGAAATAGCATCGTTTTCTACCTGTATTGCAGGAAGGTCTGAGTCCACAATAAACCGAAATCTATTCCAATCAGTTTTATGCAGGTTCCAATCAGTTTTATGCAGGTTCCAATCAGCATAATGCACAGGCCTAAATGAAGATGAAAGAGAAGGAAGATGGAAGTCATTAAGAACAATGAGAATCGGAACGTGGTCACTGCCGAAGGTACCATCTAGAGTTTTCTACGAGGATTTAAGAGCTGTGTCGGAGGAAACAAAAGATAGATCGATAGAACTAGAAGTAGAAGATGATTTGAAGAAGGTGTGAGAACCATCATTTAGGAAAACCAAATTATAATTGAAAATTACTTCCTCTATAATTGTGCTATTCCTGTTATAACTGGAACAACCCCATAGAGGCGAGTGAGAGTTCCAGTCGCCGCCGACCGTGAAAGGGCGAGGAATAGAATTCAAAAACAAGTCAAATGGGAAATCGCGTAAGTTATAGGACGGTGGGATGTAGGAGGAGACAAAATTAAAACTTTTACCACGACACAAGGGGATTGAGACGTAAACTAAATTCGGATTAAGAGGACTGGAAGAAAGGAAGGAAAAACTATCATGATGAATGAAATGTACATCTTTTCTTATAAGAATAGCAGCTCCGCCATAGCCGTCGTCCGGATTCGAACTGACTAAGGAGTATCCTCGAATTCGAATATTGGAAGATTGTTTGAGCCAAGTTTTTGACAGGAGAGCAACCTGAATGTTATATTGATCCAACAAACCTTCGAGAGAGCATTTATTGACATTAAGACTTCTACAGTTCCATTGAAGAATATTTAGCCTGTTTGACATAATTTAAAGTACAGAAAAATAGTTGGAGGGAAAGGATCCATGTAAGTGTAGAAGAGGAAGGGAAATAATACCTTACAGCCTGCAGATTTGGAAGAGAGAGGAAAATCGGGGAAGGAATGAGTGTAGGCTACGCAAAGCCAGTTGAAAGTATTGAATAAAGACAAGGAAAGATAGGGCAGAAAAAGGGATGCAAAAAAAGACAATGGAGAGACATCTGTTTTCCCAGATAACTTACGAATGAGGAATATGAAAACTTATTGCGATGCTCACTGAGGAAAAACCACTTTCTCTCTCGCTTGCTTACCAACTTAATTAGGTATGGAATGATGAGGAAAGGGCTGCGGGTCAAAGTGAAGAAATTAAGATTAAGCAAGGAATAATTAGAGATTAAATTCGCTTTAAAAAGGGTCATAACTGGAACGAAAAGGACTTTGAAAATGATTAAATTGAAACAGACTAACCGTCTTTCTTTACCGTAGCCCAGCGTGTTTGAAAGAAGACCGAAGGAAAGATGAAAAAAGGAAAAAGTCAGATATTTGAGGATGAGAATAATGCATCTAATAATTAGTATTGATTTTCACGGTTTAAAACCGAAGAAAAAAGAAGTTTTATACAATTGTGCATTGCAATCAACCATACACCATCCTCGACTACTGTCGAACCCAATCAAAGTTCGCAGAAAGAGGCAATGGTCATAAAAATAATGCAAACATATAGATCAGAACAGAAACATCTGTTAACTTTTCTCGCTTTTAACATTATAGTTGAGACAAGAAAATTGATCCAAACAAAAATTATGAACAATCCTCCACCGCTCTCATCTCCCGCAAGTTTCAGGTTGCGAGACGAGACAATGGCGATAATAGGAATAGGAAACATATATTTTTGGAATAAGGCATATGATGTCTGTATTCTCAGTAATGCATTCCAGGAGAAACATAAGATTACAGAAGGAAGTGTGATAGGAATTAACGACCTGAGCTCGGGAATGCTGGTTAGCCTAGATAAAGGAATATGGAAAGAGAACGACAGAGTAGAAATTTGGGAAAAAACATAAAATTCATTGACAAGAACCATAGCGAATTTTATACATACGCAAGAGAAGAAATTAGAATGGAATTTCACAATCATAAGGACCATTAACGGAAATACAGGAAGTTGACCAGTTACGTAGCCGTAGAATTCGGAGACAGTGAGCAAATAACAGTTGGAAAAGCTTGAGCGATGCCAAGCGAAATTCAGGATTTTGACGTAGGTTAGGAGGGGTATTTTGAAGGTTTAAGCTGAAGTCTAGCTTATCGACAGCTTCTTCTGCTGACATGGGAGCGGAGGAGTTGGGATTAGGAAAAATTAGAGTAGTTGGTACCTGTTGTTGCAAGCAAGAGTTAGGTGAGTTGGGAAGAGAATAAGAAGGAACGTTATGAGATGATGCACTGTACGTTGATTCGGGGAAGAAGAGGCCGTTACGATAATTACGATTGTTTGACGGAAGAGGAGGGAAATGCTGATTAGGAACGGGAAGATATTTGGGAGATCGTGACCGATTGGGTCGGCGAGAAAACTTGGAAGGAGTAGAATGCAGGTTTTTTTGAGCTATATTGGAAAAAGATAAAGCTGAGTTGGCAAGATTGGATTTTTTAATTATACTAGCTTCATTATAGGACACGTTTTCATAAGCCATGATTTTACGAAGATGAAGCTGGTCTTGAAAAACAGGACACTGTCTATCGGTGGCTAAATGATTACCCTTGCAGTTGAGGCATTTAGAATCTGACGGCTGCGTAGCTGAACAAGAATCCAAGGAATGCAACTCATTACATTATGGACAACGTGGTTTACTGCGACAAAACTTGTCGGTGTGGCTAAAACGAAAACAAGCTCGGCATTGGATAGGAGGTCTTACGCTGGGTTTCACTGCACAGCGAAGATGAAAAAAATGAACATAACTGGGAAGGAAAGGTGATTTGAATTTAATTTCAATTAGGGGAATTGGACGAAATTTATCGCCATCTCTTTTCTTGAGTCGTCGAATTGAAGCTACCGGCACTTCCGCTGAAATATCTTCCAATAATTCTTCTTCGGTAATATCTACAGGTACATTACGAATAATGCCAAAAGAGAACAATAGATTATTAGGAATAAAAGCCTTAAAGTCATTTTTATTAAGGAAGTCAGAATGAAGAAGAAAATTATTTGCTGAGCTAATATCCCTAAAAAAGAGTCTAAGTCTATTACTGCCCGCTCGGAGGATTTCTGTGATTGATTTAGTTCTATTATAGAGAATTTTATCAGCAGCAAAGGGATCTAAATTTCCTATATTAAGCTCAGAGAGCGATTGCAGTATAATGTGTATAGAACCATTATACTCTACAGGGAAAAGAATTACCTCATTTTTATTATTAATTTTTGTACTATTATCAATAATGTCGTGGGAAGTTTTTATATTGAAATTTTTAATAGCTTCGATAGCATTATCATTAGAATTATTTTTACTAAGATTATTATTATTATTATTACTGCCGGAAAGTTTTGATAAATCAGATTCTGATAGTCGCAGATCTTTGTTAGGGATCGACGCGACCGGTGAAAGGGGACCGGTTGGTTAACGCTTGGTTGAAGCGTCCATGTCCATTTGAAGAGTTAAATTCGTTTTTGCCGGTTTAGTATCTTTGGCGGAGGCCGCAGGGCGGCCCCCACTAGACGTACTCATCGGTTAATCCAAAAAAAGTGAGAGGAGAAAAAATAAATAAATAAATGATAGTAAAAGAAAGACAAATTAAAAAATAATAAAATAAAATAAAATAAATAAATAAAAATAGATACTGTTTTTTATTTTCTTTTTTTTTGGGCGCATCAACTATGGACCGTTGCCCAGACACAATGGGAAGAAGAGACAACTAACTAGAACCTAATTCGATTGGAGACAGCTGAAATAAAGGAACCAAGGACAAGAACAACAGACTGGGAAGGAAGGGACAAGATGTAAGACGCACAGTAAGGAGTGGGAAGCCCCAGTTTTATAAGGTGAAGATAGAAAAGAGAACGCACCGCAGAAAGAACAGAGCACTCGAAGAAAATGTGATCAGCATCACAGACAACTGCTTCATCTGGATGCAACGGACAATGAGGAAAGGGAAGCAAAGAGAAACGATAGCGTGAAGAGGGCAGCAGTGTGTGATTAAAACGCAGGCGGACAATAGAGGAAATTATAAATCGTGGAAGAGAGGGAAACTCCGAGAACCATGGATGAGAAGGAATTGTAGGTTGGATTGAAAGGTAGAAGGAACGATTGTTGGTAAAAGAAGAAGGGTACACATCCGACCAAAATCTGAAGTGAAGCTTCTTAATTAGGGGTAATAGATTAACAGCCGGGATTTTTTTAAAATAGAAGCGAGAACGAACAGCAACCTGAGCCAAAGCATCTGCCATTTCATTACCCTCGATGCCTCTGTGACCAGGAACCCACAGTAAGTCAATGTGTACAGAGTGATGGAAAGAAAGATTATAAATGAGAGATCGTATACGAAGAATGAAGAAGTCAGAAGAGGGAGGAGGAAGCGGTGAAATGATAGCCTGGAGAGCACCCATAGAAATGATTAGATAGTCGGAGGACGAACCTGTTCGAAATAACTCGTATTACTCTTCGAAATAAAATCAGATCTATGTATGAATAGAGAAGGTTTAGCGTATTATAAATAAACAAAAGAAACAATCTCACCGATATGCCGATAACAATGCGAGCTGATAAGCCGGACAAGAACGCGAGCAAACAAGAGATAACGCACGATTGTTCAAATAAGTAAAATATTAGAACAATACGTTGATGAACATTTAAGAAATTATTTGGAAAAAAACAACCTACTTTATGAAAATCAGCACGGGTTTAGAGAAAAAAAGTCCACGATAACGCTATTAAGAACGATGATAAATAAGATGTGAAAAAATTGATAACGTGCGTATCAGTCGTTGTTTTCTATGTTCATTGTTGTTTGGAAGTGTATCAGTTTAACTGTATTCTCGTCAGTGGATATTATCAGCTGATCTCGGTCAGCTGATAGTACTATTCATCCGACTATGTCGGTATCGGGTAGGTCGTCGAATACAGCGGCGGGGACCGTTCCCAATTTCGATGATGTTCCGATGAACGAATTGCACGAGCAGTGCGATAGCAATGCGGCTGGTCCGTCAAACGGTAATAAATACGTCCCGCAGTTAAGCGAATACGAGGAAAATTCGGATTCAAGCTTTACTACAGTGCTAAAACGTAAATGTGCGACAAAGAAATCGAAACCTGATAAGAACCAGGTAATATTTACATCTAATCGCTATAGTCCACTACAAGTAGATGAAGATGCGATAAAGCACGCGTTATTTAATGATACCGTTGTACCAGCCACAAAATATCCTCCGATAACTATTTTACACTCTGATAGTTCGATAAATCTTGAACAATTAATTAGTAATTTAAAACCTCTAGTTAATTCGGAATTTAAAATCAAATATTATAATAATAAAACTTTAATTTACGTCTACACCAGTGCACATTACGATGCAGTAATTTCTATTCTTAAAACTAATAATATCCACTTCTATACACATCTGCCGAAAGAGCGTAAGCCCCTAAAACTTGTTTTGAAAGGACTTCTGACTACATTTACAATAGAAGATATCACAACTAGAATCATATTGCACGGTATTAAGTATCACGCAACTTACAAAAAAGCATGAGAATACGAGTGAACGAATTCCCCTTTCTGCTTTCGTCGCTACGTTCCCTCCTGGGACAAATAGTAAAGACATTTTTAATATGGGAAAAATACGTAAGAAAAAGTCCGGTAATTCACTGCTATAAATGTCAACGTTTTGGACATGTGTCACTAAATTGCAACCTACCTAATAGGTGTGTTCGTTGTGCACACACCCATCCCCCTGGTGCTTGCATCAGCTCTAATTTAATCAAGTGTGCCAATTGCGATGGTCCTCATGCTGCTAATTCCAGCGAATGTGCACATTTTATGCGTATCATTCGTGCCAGCGAGAAAAAGAGGCCTTCTCTTCGTCAAACTGGTTTACCTACAGCACAAGAATTAAAGACTTGTGCTTCCCATGCAGGCAAATTTCCACAAAGATCTTATGCGCAGGTGACTAAACATAATAGCCCGGATAACTCTGAACATGATCATTTTTCGAATTTTTTCTCGTTATTAAATAAATTTAGAAATATTAATGTAAATAAACTTTTCCGTGTAATTAAACTCATATAAAATGAATTTAATGGCATGCATCAAAAGAGTATTTTTAGTGTAATCGGTAAGATTACGGAAATTATAAGTAAGAATTATTTTTAATTATGACTAATGATTGTCAATAATAACGGGATACGACTAGTTGCTTGGAATTGTAACTCAATCGCTAATAAGTATGAGGAATTGTATGAATTTATTTGCAATAACCAGATTCACATAACTGCCCTTTCCGAAACCAAATTGCACCCTTCATATAACCTTAAATTTCCTGGTTTCAAATTGTATAGAGAAGATGTTAATCGTAGAAGTGGTGGAGTAGCATTAATTATAATCAATAATATTAAACATGTCTTACTGCGTTTACCTCGTTTAATGCATGTACAATGCATTGCTGTTAAAATATATTCTGATTTTTTATGTCATGTTAATCAAAATTTAAACTCTTGTTGTTTGCGCCGTATATACGCCACCTAGATTTTCACAAAAATTTGCTGATGACATTAGATCACTTCTTAACTTACATCCAAAGGTTATTTTAGTTGGCGATCTAAATGCTAAAAGTAAAATATGGGGTTGCTTCAACAATAATTTAGCAGGTAATATATTATTCAATATGTCCATTCGGGATAATTTTCAAGTAATGGCTCCCCGGGAACCTACTTACTTTTCTTCTTCAAATTAGCTTCGATGCAGTGTTTTAGATCTAATTGTAGCAAAAAATGTTAGTGCAAAACTCCCCGTTTCGTTTGATCATCTTATCTCTGATCATAAACCAATTTTTACGATTATTAATAATGTAAAACCGCTCTTAAATTAGACTTTAATAATGCGGATTGGGATAGTTTCAAAAAATATATCTCAAATAGTATTAATTTAAATCAACCAATTAAAGATAATTCTGATATTGATAGCAGGTTGAATAACTTTATTAAATTAATTACTGACAGTATTAATCTATTTATACCAAAAAAGACGTGTCAGATGTTCCCGCAAGTTTACGTTCCGAGTATTGTCCGTAATATAATTAAACTTAAAAACTATGTTCGGAGGATTTATACAAAATACCGATTTCACTCTAATCTGAAACCTGTAATCAAATTCTTAACAAAAATAGTCGGATTTGTACTTAGAAAAATCAAAAATGATAAATTTCAAAAATTTCTGACGAATGTTAATACACAAGATAAAAGTTTATGGAAAGTATGTTCGCGGTACAGTAAGAGCTATGGGGTGATTCCACCGCTATTTGATTCTGATCTTAACACGTATGTTTATAAGGATCAAGCAAAAGCGGAGTTGTTAGCCGAGTATTACTCAAATATTCATAAAATGAGCACGCGTCTTGCGTCTACATATCAAAATAATTTAGTTACTAATACAGTAAAACGTTTACTAATTAGTTCTGATTTCAATAACATTACAGGTTCTCCTATTTTTCATTCTGAGTTTTGTCCTGCCTCACCTGCTGAAATATTTAGGTACCTGAAGAAATCTAAAGCAAAAAACTCTTGTGGTGATGATAATATCCCGGCTAAAATCTTAAATAAGATTCCTCGGAGGGGGGTACTAGAGTTTATGCACATAATTAATGCTACAATGTGGTTCGGCTATTTTCCAAAGTTCTGGAAAGTAGCCAAAATTATTGCGTTACTTAAACCAGGCAAAGACTCTTCCCAAGTGAATAATATACGACCCATTAGTTTACTTAGCAATTTAAGCAAAATAGCGGAAAAACTTATGCTACACAGGCTTCGTAATTTCGCCGATAGTAGTGACATACTTCCAGTGGAACAATTTGGTTTCAGACCAGCTTATTCTACTACGCATCAAGTTGCTAGGATTACTGATCATGTCACGCATAACTTTAATATAAACAAACACACTGGATTAATTCTATTTGACATTGCAAAAGCATTTGACATGACCTGGCACGACGGGCTGATTTACAAAATGTTAAAATATAATTTTCCGAAATATCTAATCAAATTAATTAGAAGTTACTTACGCAATAGAACTTTTTACGTTTCATTACAAGATGGTAAATCAATGACCAAAACTGCCGTCGCAGGAGTTCCTCAAGGTAGTGTGCTGGGGCCATTTCTCTTTTCAGTCTACTTGTCCGATCTCCCTAAGTTGCAACACACGAGTTTAGCTTTATATGCTGATGATACGGCTATATACTGTAGCTCGTATAGAACGTCTACTATTTATAATCGTCTACAGCTGTACAGTTTTCGGGTTTTAACATTTTTGGAAAAATGGAAAATTGAAATTAATCCAACTAAAACAGAAGCTATACTTTTTACTCGTAGATATCCCATCCCTCCAAGGCAATTGATTTGGCACCAGGACTAGCTGATCATGTTCGATATCTTGGTGTAATTCTAGATAAGAGATTATCTTTTAAAGAAAACTTAAAACACGCTGTAGCGAAAACAAATAGAACCATTGCAGCTTTGTACCCAATTATCAATCAGAGATCTTACTTAAACACCGCAAACAAGCGTATTATCTATAAAAGTACTATTAGACCAATATTGGCTTATTCAGCTCCAGTTTGGTGCTCGATTTCAAACTTCAATTTTAATTAATTTAAATTACTACAAAATAGATGTTGCTGGTGTATTTTAAACGTTCCCCGCTGGACTAAAATAGATAATATACATAATTAGTTATAGTTGCCTTATGTAAAAGATTTTATAATTAATATAGCAAAAAAATTCTTTCATGACTGTTCCTACCATAGCAATATGCTTATTAGGAATATAGGCGATTATAATTCCGAGCAACTAACCCGGATGTACGTTAAATATAAGCATCGTCGGATTGAACACAATTTAGTTAGTTAGTGATATCTCTAGGCTGTTAAGTAATGTTTTCAATGGTAACAATTGGTTGTAATTTTTGATCATTTTGGGTTTTCTGTGATACTTTTTTTTTGCCCTTTGTATTTTATTTATTTATTTTTTTTTTTTGTATAGTATTTATATTTTTGTTAACAATACGTAAATGTTCTATTTTATCACACCAATGTAATGCGGTTAAGTCTCTTTCGAGCTGGTACGCATTTTTGTTTATAAATACTGTATTACTGTACTTAGCTAAATATACACCTACGTTCTGTTCTGAAAAAAAAAAAAAAAAAAAAAAGAAAAGGATAAATACGGGACTGTCGATGGGAAACCAATTTCTAATTACCTTCATTGATTTAACAAAAGCGTTTAACTTAGTTGATCAGGATTTACTGATTAATGACTTAGAAAATCTGGGTATTCTAAATAACCAACTAATGTGGTTTAAAAATTATATAAAAAACAGGAAAAGTGTAGTAAAAATCGCAGGGAGTAATAGTAATGAGAAAAATATTCGATTTGGTGTAGGTCAGGGAACTATACTTGCTCTTATCCTATTTCTAATATACACTAACTCATTATACAGGCACATTAAAAATGTACAGGATATGTTTTTGCAGATGACATTGCGCTGTTAATTGAAAATAAAAAGATAGAAGTGGCGGAAAAATTACTGCAAGAGGATATAGATAATTTTAGTAAATGGGCACATGATAGGAGGTTATGTGTAAATATAAATAAATCTAAATTGTTGCATATCCGAAACAGTGCTAAACACAAGAGTCGCGACCCGCGAATCATTCTTCATAATAACGAATGCTTACATGAATTTCATGAAACGAATAATTCACCTTCATGTTTATGTCCACCTCTCGAAAACATATAATATTTTAAATATTTAGGAATATATATCGATAGATCCTTGAACTGGAAAAAGCACGTTCAAGTCTTAAATTCGAAAATAAAACAGACAATTCGTATTTAATACAAATTAAAGCAGGTACTTTCATATAAAACATTACGTATATACACTACAATGAAATAATTATGGCTAGAATTCTATATGGAATGCAAATATGGGGAGAGGCTAAGAAAACGGAAATCAATGAAATAGGTAGAAATCAAAAAAGGCGTCTTAAACTTATACTACCACATTGGAAACGGAGTGACTCGAGATCAATTATGTATAGAAGGAAAATGATGAAATGTCTCCAAAGATGTGTACTACTACTATTACAGGTTACTCGAATATAATAGCAATAATATAAGGTTACCAACTAGGCCAAAAACTACTCGAATAACAAGAAATCAAAATAATATATATTACATATACCCTAGAGGGGAAAATCTACGAATTGATAGCACAGGGGATATTCGGTTTTAATTAAATTAATGAGAATTATCCCCAATCACATTATAAACGAAAATAGCATATTGATGTATGGACTAAGGATGAAATGGCTGAAGGAATGGTGCAAAGAATAAAAAACAAACTGCGTCCGAATTTCTCACTCCTAGATAGCTTCAATCATGCAGCTACTGTGATATAACATGTATTCTATGTTGTTGTTTTTGTGTGGCTCCTCTTTTAACTTGCTGTTCGTAATTCATAAAGAAGATATTGTTTACGCTATCATGATATATATGTATATATGACTTTTAGAGTGAATGTAGATATGTGTATGGTTTTTCTTTTTTCTTTACACCTATATACATATATATATATATATATATATATATATATTTAGTAAGATATATATTAATTATGGTTTATATAATTTCGATGTGTATAATAAGTATGTATACATTTGTAACGTGTTCAACCTGAATAAACGATAATAAGAGTGTCGGGCACTCACACAACGGGCATACTTGCCCAGTGAGACCCACAAACTTATTTTAAAATTAAAAAAAAAAAAAAAAAAAAAAAAATATTTTCAATAGGGAGAAAAATAATACAACGTTAAAAGTTGTACTATAACGAATTTATTTAAATTTAGTAAAATTAAAAGCAAAAACAGACAACAACATCACCTTCTCTAATTTTTCATCCACTCCATGGACATTCATATTATATACCAGTTGTTTTTTTTTTACGTTATTTTTTTCTTTTTATTCTTGAAGTAAAAGTTTTTAATTGCCATGAGGTCTTTCAGCGGGCAAAATTGGAACACCAAAAAAAGTAAAGGAAAAATTTATTATTTTTTTTTTATTATCTGTATAATAATGTATATTAATTTTCAATCGTCCCCCCCCCCCCCTTTTAAATGAGGGTTGATGAGATTTTTCTGGACCCCCTCCCCGACATTTTAAACTCACATAATTAATAGATGTCCCCTCATATAAAATAATTATACTGTTTTTAGTAAGTTGCTTACTCTATGTAATCAGAGTAGCACTTGTTCGAAACATACCGGTGACATGTCAATCTGAAAAATCTAATGATTAAACTAAAATAAATAAATAAAACTTCTCAACAACGAAGAGAAACAAAAATGTAAAGGTATCTATTAAGTATGTGTATAAAACATGTTTGTTTGTCTAATGATTCGAAGCTTTATTACCACATAACTTTGATCGCAGATTTTTCGTACATGATAAGCATCGGTTTATTTTCAATCGTTACGCTAAAAAAAATCAATGTTAAATTTAAAATGAATCAGTATTACCGACGCAAAAATGTGGTCCATCTCCAAATGGTATGTAAGAACCGGATGTAATTTTCGATTTATTTTCGGGGGAAAATCGATCGGGATCAAACTTTCCCGGATCAGGGAAAACATCTCCGTTATAATGTACCGGTCTAAGTGGAATAGTTAACTTCGTACCCTTCAGTATAATCGTTTCTGTGTCCGGAATTTGATAATCTTTGGTGCACACTCGATATATAGCCGGAAACGGAGTGTGCATTCACAGTGTTCCTGAAAAGGCAAATTACGGCGGTTACAATTCGGACAGAATTCAATTTCATAAATGTTTATTAACGTATTTAAGTACAAGTTTTAACCTGAACAATTTCACTGCAGTTGTTTTTCTTTTTGTTTCTTTCGTGCTAACGACGAACAAAAATTGGAAGGTCAGTTCGGATTCTGTTTGGCTCATTTTACATCCTCCTTAGTACCTTAAAGTGGGTAACATTCGTAATTCCTTAAAGGCTCCACTAAGGTTCCTCGCTTCTTTTGCATGGTCCCTTTCTCCGAATTATGCAGGAGCACAGATCGAACACGCCATTTCCCACTATCTATTCCTCTTTCGACTTGCCGGTCTCTTCTATAGAATTTCGCAATCTACTTTCTGGTTTTTCGGTTTTGTTTGTATCTATTCTCTACTGATTTTATGGGATTTTCTTTAAAATATTTGTTTAATGTCCAGTCAAGCGGCAGTAACATAGAAAATTTTATCGCGCTAAGAATTTAAAATATTTATGCTGACACTCACCGTCAATAACCATATCCATATATTTCAATTGTTTCAATGCTTCGTAGTCAATCTTTTCCCCGTTACACGATCACTTCACATCCAGTATTTCGGCGCGAACTTTTTCTTGTACATCCGGGTTAAAGGCCATCTCGTACAAGGAGTAGCACAGTGTAGATCCGGTCGATTCAAAACCGCCCATGAAGAACAAGAAAACATTTGAAGCTATTTCTAAGATATCGGGATTATCTATGAAAAAAAAATTCATCATTTTGAAGAGACGAATATATACTTGTATACGACAATGATTTAATATTCCTAATGCGTATATATTATTATATACATGTTCATATGAATATTAAGAGAACTAACAATAATAAAAAGGAGGTTTATAATTGTAAAATAATTTGAATCGTTCATTTTTTTCACAATTTAAATGCATGCACTCAAAACGAATGTCGGCATCTCAGACAAAAAGTAACGAGCGTAGTCGAAAGCTGAATAACTAAAATCACATGCAAAAATTAGAAACACACATAGATCAGTTAGTTGCACTACATTTTCACGCCGTATATTTCACGACTGGAAAGATTAATTTCAAAACAAATTATTACAAGCCGATCCGTGGCTGTTCGGTTCGGTCAGTCAGGAAATGATAAACCATACAACAAATATATTATTGTTATTTTATAAAAAGTGTTTACATTCTGACGCGTTTCGAAGCTAATGGCTTCATGCTCGCAGTATATATTATACATAAGGTTGCAAGCTTCGAAATGCGTCAGTATGTAATACGAGTAAATATATTATTATTTTATAAAAAATGTTTCTAGTTTTGATATGGTTTATTCGATAATTAACAGAAACTATCGTTTCTCATTATCAAGTGAGGTTTTTATTTATTTATTTTTTTCTCCCTACCCTGGGCGCGCCAGCTGCCTTTACCCAACAACATGATAAATCAAGAGATAGGAACTAAATAGCCAGGCGGTCAAAAATGAAACTCACGAAGGACAGCAGCAGCGGAAAAACTGAAGGGAATGGGATGGAAAGGATATAATCAGCGTGAAAGGGAGTAGGAATACTCAAAGCTAAAAGTTGGGCATAAAAAAGAGAGCGTTGGTGCAGAATATTCGAAAAGGATATGATTTGGGGCACAAATACAAGGAGGCTCAGAAGCATGAAGAGAGCAGAAAGGAGAAGGGGACAAATCGAATCGAAAGCGAGAAGAAAGGAGTAGAGAATGGTTGATTCTGAGTCACATTAATAAAACAACAGTGGAACGACGACAGACAAGAATAGAATGAAACCAAGGCAGGAAATGAGGAACCGATTAAATAAGACCGTATTGCGAAAAGCGATTTAAGAATAAAGATGGATATATGTTCAACCAAAGTCTGAAATGATTAGAGCATGATAGGGAAAGAATGTCTGAAGAAGGGAAAGAGATGAGGAAAGGACCATTGCGGGCAGCTGAGCAAGCTAAAGAGTCATCTGAGTCATTGCCCTTTATATTGAAATGACTAGAGGAACCTATAGAAAGTCTATGAGAATGGAACGGGACGAGAACAAAGAGGAGACGAGAGATCGAATAGACAGAATGATAAGTAGTCAGTAAACCAGGCAGCTGGCAGTTCCGCTAATCCGAACCCCAATTCCTGTCCCGGAGGCGAAAATTCACCCCAGACCGGTAATCCGAACTCAAAAGTCACCCCAATTCATGTCCAGGCGGTCAAAATTCGCCCAAGTTTCCCCCGATTCCTCCGAGTTTCCCCCGGACGGTTCCCGTGCATTTCCGATAAACCGATCGTCCAAACAGTGTCCCGAGGTCAATAAACTATCCAAAGTGTTATTCTGGGGCGCAAGTAACCCCAATTAGTGTCCAGGTGCTGAAAGTTCCCCAAGTTCCCCAAATTTCTCCGAAATTCCCACGTACGCATCCCGCTCGTCTCCGATAAACCGAACCGATTATTAATTAACATAAATATAATAATTAATGTCCGAAAGTAACCCAAGTCTCCGCTGGCCCCTCTCGTCGCTCCGTTACCGCAATTTTTTTTCAAAATTCAGAGCCTAAGTAAGAAAATTCCAAAATTTAACCCCAATATATTGTTTAAAGCGTTAATCTAACCTATAACTCCAGTTCACACCTCTCACACGTATATTTCGTTCCCGCGCACGCTCCGGTCGCCGTCGCGAAAGCGCACGCGCTGATCCCACTCATACTCCGATCTCCGCCGCGATATCTCACCCACACACTCGCACTCCGTTTACACTATCGCGATTATTTTAATATATTTCAAAGTATGAGTATATATTATTATACATACCATACATATATTTTTTTAACGATCTTTCATATTTTTACAAGTATAGACGCACCCGCGACGAAAAATGCTCCAATCATATTCTTGCATGCAAACACCACCGCGTTATAGTATTTTTTTTTAAATAAATAAATAAAGACGTATTTTTCTTATTCGTGTATATATTTACATTATTTCATACAAATTATATCATATATATACATTTATTATTTCATAAACTAAAAGTCAATTTAATATATATTTTTAATTTTACTATCGTTGATAATATATTCCCAATTCAAGCCTGTATTGTTGCCTCTTGATCATTCTGTTGATTACTCGAATCAATATCGTGTAACCGTTCAGGTATATTATCCGTTTTTGCAGCTACTGGAACCGTATCTACACCACGCTGTACTTTTACTTTTCTAATTTCACCACGAACTTTTGCAATCACCTCCTTAAAATGTTTTTCTATTTCTTCACGTTGTTTATCAATTATTTCCTTAGTAATCTGTTTATCTGTCAATACGCTCACTTTTGCACTTAACTCGTTTATTATGCCCCCAAATATTTCAATTGTGGCTTTCACATCATTTTCATGTTTTGAAACGCGTGTAGGTAATGCTGAAAGATCCTTCGAAACCGTATTTAGTTTATCCGTTAGTTTTTTAATTTGATCTTCGTAGGTTGAAAAGTTAAATTTCGTATCATCTTTAAATTTTCCAGCGTCTTCACTCAACATATCAATACTGATCTTATGAATCTCGATTTTCATAATAGTATCGTTAATTTTTTTATCTAAATCTTTATGCAAAAACATAACTTGAGCGTGTAATGCAGCATTTTTCTCCGTAACAAGCGAATTCAACTGCTCTACTTTTTCACGTACATCACGTATTTCCGCAGCTGTGAGAGTTTTCATCTGTTTGTAAGATACAACCTCAGATTCTGATGGTTCTCGTTGTAACATACTAACGTTTAATAACCGTTTTCCTTTAAAATTATAATTTCCGTTCGAATCTAAAACAATACTTGCACTTTCTGAAGATGCACCATCAGGCATATATTTTCCGCTCTTATGAAGTGGCATGACTAAATATTTACTAAAACGCTATTATCGATCCAGGAATTTTCCGATCTCGGGAATCCTAACCACTTAACTAACGATTTTCCGCCCTGACGTCTAATAACACGTTCAATTAAATACACGTCGGGGTAAGATGTTTTTTGTAATTCTTCCGCATAAAAAGTACCAACTAACGGTTTACCACCCCTATCTTTTAACGTATACGTCGTGGGGAAAGTAGAATTCACTGTATTTATACTAAATAATTCTCCGGTCCAGTTAGGAGTATATCCTTTCTCCAATAACGTTTTAACTTTACTTATACGAACTACGTCACCAACTTTAAAAATTTTTGATTTGCTCGGGGGAGAGAATCGATCTACATCTTTACTACATTCTCTTGCAATATTTTCTGCAACTTGCTTTTCAACGTTCTTATATTTACATCAGCAGGGGCAAATTTTATCGTGCGGTGTATTTTCGTATTATATTTTCGGGTAAGTTCAGGTAAAACTTGTAACCAACGTTTATTACGATTAACAGTAAATTCTTTCCATATCCAATTCTTTATTGTACGATTAAAACGTTCTACAATACTCGCTTTAAGCGGTGAATGGGTGCTATACAAATTAATATTATTACGATTTAAAATAGCTCGTACTTGTGGATTATAAAATTCCGTACCCTGATCTGTTTGCAAATGATTAGGAGCTTCAACACCACTTTCAGCTAAAATTTTTTCTAACGCTTTAGCAATTATCGATCCACTCTTTTTCTTTATGGGAATGGTCCATGCATATTTAGAAAATGCATTTATTACGGTTAATATAAATTTATGTCCTCGATTAAATTTTGCATATTGCGCCATATCAATCAAATCAGCTTGCCATAAATCGTTTATGCCTAAAAGTTGTACACATCGCGTAGGATATCGTTTTCGCGCAGGTTTATGAAGTTCGTCAGCTATACCACGTTGTAAGGATTTTGATGTAGATGATTTTTTCGTAGACATATTTTTTTTAATACTAATAATCAATAAGCTAACTTAATATATCCTTCTTCAGCCAACTCTTCCTCGATCGCTAAAATTTCATTATCTACACCCGTATTACCACTTTGTTTAGACGCGTGTAACAGTTGTAATCGTTCAACTAATTCATTAGGATCGTTCCAATACTCGAATCGCGGTCTTTTAAGACTTATCCCAGCGCTGACATCATTATATATACGATTCTGCTTCTTTTTCTTATGCGTCGTACTCGATAAATTTTCGTCATAACCTTTTCCACTGTGCTCTGCAGTTCGAAACAACGGGCGAATTATATTCTTATATTTCACATTGTCAAGACCTTTCATCATACCATTACCACGCAAATGAGCTCCAGTAAATTGCAATAATTGTTTATATATCTCCAAATCATCATCATCATAGTTGTTTTTATCTACCTTAGTCTCCAATAGTAAATGCAGTACACCCTCCGTGAAAGGAAATTTCATGCGATTGTTTCCTTTTCCTAAATATATTTCTCCGCGATCTTTATTCCATGAAATTGTTGTTGTACCCAGCATATACTCATCGAGAATAGGATTATACTTTATTCCGTAAATTTGATCTCTAGGTTCAACTTCATCTCCATCAATACGAAAGGGGCCTATTTCACTTAGATTAAACGTGTCCTTTTCCAATTCTTCATCGAAATCTTTCCTGGGAGTACCATGTACTAGTTTTCGTTTTGCAACTGGAGAATTAATTATTGTAACATCAGACTTTTTCATTCCTTTTGGTTTTTGTATTGCTTCTCGAATCTCAGACAATGGTTTCGTAATAGGTTCAAGCATTGCAGCTGAAGTATTTGTAATAGATTTAGTCGCATACTTTAACGCATTATATTTATTCATTATATCAGTACGTATCTTTTCCAATTCAGTTTTAAGTTGTAATTCATCTTCTATATTTCTTTTAACGCTATTCATAGCCATCTTTTATGTCTTCAATCACTATAAACTCATCGAAACCACGACGAAACCGCCCTTTATATACTTCGCACTCTTTATCAATCACTAGAAATCCGTGCTTATTCTTCCAGCATACATTACAAAGCTTCTTAAAAGTCTTAATCGAACAAGCACCATTAACGTGTTCATCGCATATATGACGTATATTTATATCATCTTGCGCAAAGACAAGTATGAAATTAGCGTTATCACGTATCATATGTTTAGGGATCTTTACATATGTTTGGCACAAGTAAAAACAATCCACATTTTTATGCCGCCCCATCGAAAAATACTGTTGTAGAACAGGGTGAGAAGTATTTGCAGGTATATCGTCAAATATAAATATAGAATTCCGATTAATCGCATCAGGCTTTATTACATCATCCTCCTTGTCAAATGTTTGATAACCAATCTCAGGCGTAGACTTGTATATCGTATCTAACAATTTATATTTCGGTTGATATAAAGAAGTACTATATATGTAGACATTTTCGTAACGCAACCCATTCGAATGTGTTAATAACGTAAATAACGAATTTGTTTTTCCACATCCGCTCGGGCCAATAATTAAACATCTTATATTATTTGGGAACAACGAGCCATGTTTATAACGTTCTGACGTATCACTACCTTATACTAGTGTTAGCACGTTACTTATAGGTAATATAGTTGATTGCTTTTCAATTTTCATTTTAGCTTATTTTACTGATTTAATAATCACCATCAACACCGGATAAAAAGTATAAATACACCTATATATAGCGTTAAAACTCGCAGAGTCGTGTGATAAAAAGTATATATATAGAAAAATATTTCTGAATATGGCGAGAAAGCAACGAAAAGTTAACGTGTTAAAAAAGAATATAAAGCGTGGTCGCGGTCTCGGAACTGTGTTGAATAGAGTTATAGATAACCTTCCAGTACAATTACATTATCCTGGTTATAATTATTTGGGACCCGGTACAAAGTTAGATCGTCAACTAAGTCGCGGTGTAACAGGTATAAACCCACGGGATGAAGCTGCTAAAGCACATGATATAGCATATAGCAAGTATTCTGATAATAAAAATCGAGCTGAAGCGGACAGATTATTAGAAAATAAAGCTTGGGAACGTGTTAAAGCATCAGATAGTAGTTTCGGGGAGAAAGCGGCTGCTTGGATAACTACGAACGCTATGAAAGTAAAACGTAAATTAGGAGGTGGATGTCGTTCTGGTAAAAAACAAGCTGCGAAACGGAAAACTAAATCAAAATCATCGAAAAGAAAAAACTTATATTTCAGAGACGTGTTAAATGTAGCGCGGAAGGCTGTTCGTAAAGAAAAAACTCTTAAAGGACGTATGAAAAAAGCGATTACAGCCGTTAAAAAATTAAATCCTATAGTAGCTGATAATGAAAATGTTCGAATTATTCCGATTACCAAAACTGGAGGAGCTCTCCCTCTTATCCCCTTATTAGCTGGTATTGCTACATTGGGTGGAATTTCATCGTCAGTATCATCAATGGCAAAAGCTGTGAAGGATGTAAATGATGCTAGAAAAAGTTTTAAATCAGACAAAGGTCTAAAAATTGATAAAAAGATTGGCAAAGGACTTTATTTACGACCATATCGAAGTGGTCTTGGTTTATATTTAGCTCCATATAGTGACGGATCGAGACGTAATCAGTTTTTTCGGGGTTAACTCTATACCTGACAATAGAGCGTTAACAAATTTAGATATTATATTTTACGCGAAAAAGTTGAAAATTCCAAATTTTAGAGGAGTTTTTGATCGAGATGGGCTGCCTACCAAACCTAAGAAAAATGAGTGTGCGATTGTTAATATGGATTCGCAAAAAGGTTCTGGAACTCACTGGATTGCATACAGAAAGAATGCAAAACGTGCAGAATATTTCGATAGTTATGGTAATCTACCACCCTCCATAGAGATAGTTAATTATTTACGCAATTACGATCCAAAGATTGAGATTTTATACAATAGATGTGCATATGAAAGTTATAATACGGTTAATTGCGGAGAACTATGTTTAAGATTTCTAACAAATACATTACCCGTCCCATTTGATGTTCGAAAACGTTAAAATTTATATATAAGCATGTACATTTATAAAAATTTTTCGATTATTGTATACGAATACAAGTTTGTTTAAAAAAGTATAGTTTACGATTATTTTTATTATTATATCGTCATGTCGTACTTATTTCAGTTAAGTGGTAAAAAAGGTAATTTGATTAGTAATATATATCCACCATTATTATTAGCAAATAATCGACAGTGGAGTATTGGATTAGTATCGTTAACAACATATCATTCTATACATAATATCAAGTCTGAATGTAATACGTTATATTACTATGATTCTGCTTATGTGGAAAACGTGAATGAACCTCCGAAATCTATTATATTACCTAGCGGATGTTATGAAGTGAGCGATATCGAAGAATACTTACGAGAACATTTAGATGAAGGTATTATTATAAAAGGTGACGAAAAAACGTTAAAGTGTGTTATACAAAGTAAATATTACATACAATTTACCGGTCCGCGGAGTATTGGCCCATTATTGGGTTTTGATGGTGTTTCAGATGTTTTACATCCTCTAATGAAACATACGAGCCCTAACACGGTACAAATTACACCGATTAATATATTGAATGTATATTGTAGCATAGCATCAGGAGGATATACGAATGGAACATCGTCTCATCTCATTTACAGTTTTCCTTTAAATATAGCGCCCGGATATAAGATTTCTGAAACCCCGAAAACGATTATTTATTTACCCGTGAGTACGGCTTATATTTCAGAGTTAAATGTATATATAAAGGACCAAAACGGGAATATCGTTGATTTTGCTAGTGAAGATTTAATTATAAATTTGCATCTAACCAGTTCGTAATCATCTTAATAAGGCTTTTAATAACGTTTAAAATGCCTATCATATACACTAATAAAAGTATATATATACGCTCTCAAACGCCTGTTCGAGGCGAAGAAAATTATATAAATAGAGAAAGAAAAAGAAGAATCACGTTGAGTAGTAAAAGTATTCGTGTGCTTAAGTCGTTGGGTTACAGCGTGTTAGTTGAATAAGATAAATCGTATATATTAGTGCAGTGCAGTATAATGAAACACATATTACAAATTGATTCGCCCAGTACCCTTACGGACGATACGGTTGCCAGTTATGAAATATTATACATACTCACAAACCTTATGCCAGTTCAAAATTTGATCTTAGCGATGAAATACGAATACCTGTTCAGCAAAAGGATGTTATTACTTTACCGTCAGAAAGTTATCTACTTCTACAAGGTACAGTTTCCCCATCTGTAAATTTTTCAATGAATGGTCCGCTATTTTTGTTCTCTGAATTACGGTATGAAATTAATGGCAATACTATAGAATGTGTACGAGACCCTGGAATTACGACTCTCATGCGTAGATTATTATGTTCGGAAGATATCAAATCAGATTACAATTATAGTACATGCGCTCTAAATATGGAAGAATTAAAAGTATTTACACGAGAAATTACGGATCCATCAACCCCCTCAACATCAGCAAATACCGGAGCTAAAATGTTGTTGAAATTTCAATTTATTATTCCTTTACGGTACATATTTGGTTTTGCAGAGGACTATAGACGTGCTATCGTACACGCAAGTCAAGAAATTGTTCTCATCCGTGCCAACAGTGACAAAAATGCCTTTACCGCAACAGACGATAAGTCAATTAATGTAACATTTCAAACAATTGCATGGCAACTACCGTTCGTTAAATTGAGCGATCGCGCGAAAATATCCTTACTTAACAGAATAAAGAAGATAAAACACGTGCCTATTCAATTTAGAGCATGGACACTTTCTCATCAACCGGCTCTGCCCACTGTTTCAGAACACAGTTGGATAATTAAATCATCATCAACGGTAGAACGTCCTCGTTTCATTATTATTGGATTTCAAACGAATAAACAAAATAATTTAACCAAAGATAGTTCAACATTCGATCATTTGAATATAACTGAAATTTGTGCCTACATAAATTCACCTTACGAAGTAATGAATTTAGATTTTGCTCGAAAAAGATTTGGAAACCTCTACTTGTTATATGCCAATTTTCAAACAATGTATTATGGAAAAGAACCGCCGCACCCTGCTGTGAGTGTAGAAGATTTTCTTAGTAAATACCCCTTTTTCATCATACCGTGTAACTTTCAAAATGAGCTCTTAAATGACGGTAGTACGCTGCAGATTAGACTTGATTTTAAGACGCTTAATAATGTACCTTCAAACACGTCGTGTTACGCTCTTATTATACACGATAAATCAACCAGTTATAATGTATTAGAGTTGTGAATACAAAAGAACCTCATTTTACAATTTAGTATTTGTTGTTTTATGTTTGTGAAAGTACTGTTCTTGCTCGCGTTAAGTTTTTTCCGTTTGTATTTTTTAAAGTAATAAAGTTTTTATAAAAAGTTTGTTTCGCTGTTGTAATTGGCTGTTAATAACGATGAATAATAATATGTACGAAGTTATAATCGATTTTCAATGTTTTAAAAATAATGATAATGCATACATAATTAAGGAACTAGCGATTTTAAGTCTGGATGGTGAAATACAATTTCATCAAATTTATAAGCCACCGTTCGATTGGGATATATTATCAAATAGTAAAAGACGAACAAATTGGTGGCTTACGCGAAATTATCATTCTATTCCGTGGAATGCCGGAGATTCAGATTATAGAAATATATCGATCGATTTGGAAAATGTTTTAATTAGATTCCAGCCGTTAAAAATTTACGTTAAAGAAGACGCAAAAGTTGAAACTATATGGGAAAAATTTATGGAATCATCGATTTCAAATTACGAAATAATTAATTTAGAAACGCGTTATGCTATGCCAAATTTACGAAATTTAAACAATAAGTACCACGCTGTTTCGAATGCTGTAAAATGTGACGCGTACACTGACGGAAAAACTAATGCATGTTCGTTACAAAATGCTTATGTAATGATGAAATGGTTTGATATGAATGTTAGACCAGTTTTATCTGCATTAAAATACCCCATACATGAAATGTTACAGAAAGCTACTGCGGAGATATTAATTGCAGAATGCCCGGATAAAATTTTCGAATTATACGATAAACTACCTGAAACGTTGAAGAATAATGAAAGTATTAAAAAATATTTACCGTGTTCTAAACATAACAGTTTTGATATACCAGATTCATATCCTCTTACTAGAGTGCATGCAACATTAATTAAAGATTGTAAACAATGCAAACATGAATCTTTTACTGATTTTATACGAGAAATGTTTCCTGAAACTAAAAATAGCACATTTTTTGATGAAAACGTCGTTTGCGATTGCGGAAAATGCGAAGTTGTTTTTAAAATGTTTCCTGAAGATTAAAATTTTTTTTCTTTTTAAAAAAATCGTTATTATTTAGCTAATAAGATTTTTTGAATTGTATTTTCTTTTTTAATACATGATGTTTTGTAAATTTATATATAGAATTATGAAATATACTTGATTTATTTTCATATATATCGTTTTTACTTTTTTTTCACTTCTTCCCCCATATGCTTCACATTAATTCTAAACACACACACAAACACACACACAAGCGCGTAAATAATAATGGTAAAAAATATAATGAACACGTAAATAATGAAATGAGAGAAAACATTTATTACATGCCTCATAAAATCGTAAAATATATACATGAAATGACCGACGAACGAGGATTCAAAAAGCGAGCGGTGATATGAAATTATGTGCATGCAATGAATCATAAAAAATATATACAAACAGTACAAATAAAACTAAATATGTAAATTATTATTATTCCCGATAATATGAAATTTTGATGCAAAATTTCTGTATCGATTACACATTTGTTTGAGGGGGATATTATATATCTCTCGATTTATTATAAATACTGTAATGTTACGCACACTATTTTTGTATGCTATACGCATTTGTTTATATTTATTCAATTTATTTTCCTTCTTTTTAAGCTTCAAACATCTTTTTTTTATTTTTTCACTTCTAAAAATATATAATTCAGGGGCGAAGTATTTTTTATAAATAACCCCCAATTCTAAATATTGTTCCTCTATCGATGTTACACTATCAATAAATCTGTTGGAAAATGTGTCTATATCGCTACATATATTACCTGTTTTTCGTAACTTTTGTTCCAAACAAATTAAAGTGTTAAACCTTTCGTTATACCAATCCATGAAATTATAAATAAAACATTCTCTCACCCCATTAAAAACGGATTTATCATGATAATATGTTATTTTCTTTTTCTCAAAAACGTTCGAGATTCTTCCATAATAGTATAAATATGTTTGTGGGCAATTAGTTTTATCGAAGTCGATTTGAAATAACTCTTTTGCGGTTGAATTGAAAACGAAATACATGTTTTTTGTAAACAACGTCCTAAAACAAAAAAAGAATAATATGATCTTCCAAAAAACTACCTTTGCATGTTAAAAAAAATTTTTTAAGAGCAAATAAACTGTCAATTTTTTTCTTAAAAAAAATAATATATACATTATACACACAACTGGTTCAGACTTTTTGAAAATTTCGTCATTACCAGTACTTTAAGTTAAGAGGGGGAGAGAAGGATAGATCGCTAAATAAATTAAATAAACGGAAATCGGAAAGGATCGGAAAAAGATTAAAAATAATTATGAAAAAAATATATACAATATGAGAATGAATAGATATTGAGGGAAAAAATATATACAAAATATATACAAAACAATATTTACATGTGTATAAAAATATATTTAAAAAATTTTAAAGAAAACATAAAAACGAACGGTCTGAAAAAAAAATATATATCTACAAATACGCACAAAAATATACAGAAAAAATATACAAAATTGTTAAAAACGATCGAATTAATGAATTTTTAATCTGCGCGAATTGTACGTTGGCAGTCGATACAATCTTTTACTTTCATACAATTTCGAGTACTATGCAGAAATATATCGTCATCGAAATAATATTCTTCATCATTCTCATGTTCAAAACATGGTAGAAGTGATTTTATCATATTATCCTGTTTTAGTCTATCTGGTAAAAATGTATAAATGTCTCCAACACAACTTGGAAATAACGTAATTATCATTTCTTTGGTGGTTGTAATGAACAACTGACTTAAATCATTTATATTGAGATTATTCATAAGCTTCAGCGGACGGATGACATGATCATACCATGCCTTCATCACCATAACATTTTTCACCGCACAATGAAAACTATCATTCTCATTATGGTGTTTACAAGTTATCAAATTGCTTATACCAAAATACTCTTCATGTAGATTCTCAATACTAGATAATCGAAAGACTTGATCCATATTAACGATTTCGTAGTCTAAATCACGCAACAATTCAGACTTTTCGTTAAGTTCCATTAGTGTAAGTTTAGCATATACTGTTAAAACATATACGCGAGCCCTCGGTTTTTGGGACAATATCGTGAATATATCGCGCGCGATGAATATTTCTTCACGACAGGGAAATAATGAAGGGTTCTTCAAGTAATAACTCACTGAAGAACATTGTAAATGTGGCATTTTTGATGCATGCCATGCTCTGCTTGGCTTATACAGCGTATGCAAACACTTCCCTCCAGATATATCAATCATTGCTAGTTCAGTTACTCGAAACCCATAATCACAATCTATATGGATGCTGATATCTACAAAATATTCCGCTATATCCACTTGTTCTGATAATAATACAGGACCAACGATTTTACGTACAAGAGATGTTGATTCTTCTGATGTATAACCATCATCATATTGCGGTGTTTGAGGTGAAAAAGACGAATGCGAGTCAGTATCATTCGAAAATGAATTCTGAATAAATTCGTCTGCTTTAATATCAATCGAATCGGTATTGTTATTCATGTTTGATTAATATTTTTTTAACTTTTTACTAAAAAAGAAACGTAGAAAATTATTACTTTTACCGTTACAGTAAATTTTTAATAATGCGTGAAGAACACAGATTCTACAAAATGCACACGTTTAACATAAAACTAATACTGTCTGCACGATCAGATCCGTTCAACAATCTACCTCGATGCTTGCCTTTGAAAAGGGAGGGTTGTACCAGAAAAACCACATTCCTTTGGTTATAGAGGTGTTTGAAAGACGCTGTCAAGGGGTGATGAAGACATGTGTGTTTGAGTGTAGGTGTGTACATGTAAACCGTTTTCTACAGAAGATATGAAGAGGAAGATCCTGTTTCAGCAGACTCAATAACATTGTCGCACGATCTAATAGATCGGTATGGCAACATGCATGCAAGGTTATGAACGGAGCATTTTTCGCTACGACTACGTGACAGCCATATGGGAGAAAAAATATAATACGAAAGATTTCAAAAAAAAAAAAAAGGTTACAGTTAGAAAAAAACAACAAAAAAAAAATGAAATATTCTTAAACTAATCTTGGGGTTTAAAGTGTTAAAAAAAAAATGAATTAAACTGACTCTATAAAGTAACACAGAAAGAAGGAACTAGGTGATATAACTTGATAAAGGGCTATACGGACGTTAAATAAAAACAACGCGCCATAGCTTAGACGAAGTATTTGAAGGGGCTATTTCTAAACTATTAAGAGAAATGATGAACTTTTCATCTTGTAAAGTAGGGTATAAACAGATATTGTTTGTACACCGTTGGCTCTCTTTTCCCTAATCATTTTGCGATCTTCACTGACGGTTCCAAAGGACCCAATGGAGTTGGCTCGGCCTTCTTTTGTCCTTCCTCAAATTATTTCGAAACCTTCAAACTTCCTTCCTTTTGTTCAGTGTTCTATGCCGAGTCTACTGCCATCCTGCGTGCCGTCCTTTTTGTTGCTTCTTCCCTAGTTTCGCATAAAGTCCTTATTATATCGGATTCCCACAGTGTCCTTCAAGCCATCTCCTCTTCTTTTCCTTCTTCCTCTGTTGATTACATAATCCTTCTCATACGCTCTCTTATTCACAACATTTTCCTTTCTCACTCTATCCAAATTGACCTACTGTGGATTCCAGGCCATTCTGGAATCGAGGGTAACGAGTCGGCCGATACACTAGCTCGTTCATCCTCTTCTACCGGTGAATTCCTCAGTGTCTTTTCATCTCATAATATTAATCTCCTCTCCACTTCAGCTCATTCCAAACTATGGTTAAATTCGTATTCCTCCTCATTCTCAAATCCGGATTCCTTCTATCTCTTTATCCAGCCTAATCTACCGTCTTATCCATGGTTTTTCAATTTTCCCTCCATGCGGCGTTCAACTCTCTCTGCAATCTGTCGCCTACTCTTTGGGCACAGTTTGCTTCCTGCTTCCCTATTTTGTTTTTCTCTAGTCCCCTCTCCTCACTGTCCCCTACAGCCTTCCTCTCACCGCTTGATAGGTGACGCTAATCACATTTTCTTTGAGTGCACTTATATCGCTTCCGAACTTTCTTCCTTGTACTCTTCTCTTTTGTCAAGTGGTCTTCCGACTCCGTATTGTGCATCTTTTGTCCTCTCCTTGCCATCACTCTCGGTCATTCCAGCACTTGATTCTTTCCTATCTTCCATATCTGATCGCGTAAACATCTGATTCCGCTTCTTATTCTTCTCCCTCTTCTTGGGCCAATGTCTTTATGACGAACCCCAAAAAAAAAAAAAAAAAAGATATTGTTTGTAAAAAAAAATATGTCTTTAAAGGAAGCTGGACGACACTAAGAATGTAAATATTACGAAAAGTTGAATAAGACACTCTAAGAAGACTACAAACAAATTTAATTTGGGATTTGAAGCTGTGTGCGTTATTGAACCGGTTGTGCGTTATCGCGTTTTTCGTCGGCAGATCGGCAGTGGTGAGATCGTTCAATTATTATTTCCTTTGTTTTTCTAATCACTTGTTCATCGGTTGCATCTTAATTGTAACACGTTCAACACGATAAATTACCTTTTCGTTAATCGTCGTGTTTGAATTTTAGATTTAATTTCACTTTAATTATTTTGTTCATTCGCTTCAATTTATTTATTTATTCTTTCTCGTTACTTTTTATTTTTATTACTTTTTTTCCCCTCTTATTATTATTTTTTTTTTCTCTCTTCTTCTTCTTCTTTCTTCTGCTTGTTAAATGAGCGTAGTTAAAGGAGGCCGCTCAGCGGCCTCCTCCCAAAACCCGGCCAAATCAATTAAACCCCCATCCAACTTGTCGATAAACATGGACATAGACCTCAACTCTAAACGTAAATCGGCTGATCCCCTTTCACCGATTTCCATCACTCTACCAAAGGAAATCAGGCTTTCTCAGGCTGATCTCCCTGTACCGGCTCCGTCTTGTGCCCCCGAGCTCAACAGCAGCAATAATAATAGCAACCCCAATTTTAATATCACCAGCAACACTAACCTCAATAGTATTAGTAATAATAACAAAAATGATAATAACAATAACAACAACAATAACAATAATAATAACAATAATAAAAATAATAATACTATTTCTGATAATAATCATCATCATCAT
This sequence comes from Icerya purchasi, assembly GCA_039619475.1. Lineage (NCBI taxonomy): Eukaryota > Metazoa > Arthropoda > Insecta > Hemiptera > Monophlebidae > Icerya > Icerya purchasi. The sequence goes on along the minus strand of CM077115.1, from coordinate 287,983,282 downwards.
CATAATAATAACAGTAATAATAATGATGCTAGTAATAATAGTGGGTATAATAATAATAGGAGTAATAATAATAATGCTAACGATAATAATAACAATGATAAAAATAATTCAAAGAATAATAACTTCGACACTGATCATGTTAAAAACTTTTCTTCCGATCACCCGGTCCTTTTACTGTTTTCGTTGAAAGTAGTTCCGCCGATCAGAATTTAGGTAACTTTCATCCACTTGCATTGGCTAAAGCCATCAGCAAAAACTCTACTGCTTTCACTGACATCAAGCCTCGAGGCAGAGGGCGATTGCTATTTTTTTCCCTTCCGCTTCCACTGCCAATGCTTTTCTAAGTAACTCCTCTTTTTTCGAATCCAACAATTTAATTGCTTTTATCCCTCACAACTCTGTATACAGAATTGGAGTAATTTCCGGAGTTCATCCTTCCTTTTCCGAAGAGGATATAAAAGAAGGAATTGAATCTTGTATTCCGGTACAATCTGTTAGACGAATTTTGCGTTCCTCTGGAGATGGCAAAATTCCTACCAGAAGTGTTGAAATAAAATTTTCTAAACCCGCCCTGCCTGAATTCATTTCCATTTACCGACTTCGATTCCCTGCCTCTCCCAGCATCCGCTCCCCCACTCAGTGTGCCAAATGCTTTCTCTTCGGACACATAGCGCGTCATTGTCGCAGTTCACACTCTATTTGCTCTCACTTTTCAACTAAACATTCTTTCAATAAATGTTCCAATCTCCAAGAGCCTCCTTCTTACCGTAATTGCAAAGGAAGTCACAGTTCCTCGAACCGTCTTTGCCCAGAATGGCAAAGGCAAGAAGATATCAAGCGAATTGTGGCTTTTGAAAATGTATCTTTTCAAGAAGCCGCTAAGCTTAAATCTTCCAGCGCTGCTACTCAAGCATTTACTTATGCTAATCGAGCCGCATCATCTACTCTCCCTTTGAATACTTCCAATGTAGCTTCCAAAGTACCTTCTCCTCCTCGTCCAAAATCCCCCACCTTCCATAAATTACCTAAGTCTAAACCTCATCCCAAACCTCTTCCTCAATTTCCAACTGTCACATCCTACTATACTCCTTCTCCCCCAGTTGGATGGGCTCTGAATAGTTCTTCTCTTCCCAACCCTCCCTCACCTTCTGAACACTCCACATCTTCACACAGAAATTCTAACAACCTTTCTTCTGATATCTCTTCCAATATCTCCAGATTATCTACAGCAATTATGGAGCTCCTTTCTTCTTTTAACATAGTTTCTTCTGCTTCCTTTGTTGATAACCTTGCATCCTTCTTGTCCAACAATGTCCAGTTTAGTTAAATTAACTTCTCTCTTTACACTTTTCTTAGCCAAATTTTTCATTGGCCCTCCTTACATAATCTTCCATCTCTTTTGTTTTCTTCTTCTTTTTCTTCCTTTTTTCTTATCTTATAAATGACGCCTGTACTTAATATTATTCAATGGAACTGTCGTAGCATCCGGGCGAATAAGGCAGCCTTAGAAGGCTTGCTAAATTTACATAATATAAGTATAGCGTTGTTGTCTGAAACATGTCTTCCGAAATCATCAACTTTTTCAATTAGGGGTTTTCATGTAATTAGATCAGATCGCGAAGATGGTTACGGTGGTGCAGCTATCCTCATTAGGTTCGGCATTCCATTTTCTTCCCACAATTTAGACATCCCAGGTGGCTCTAGTCCTTCTTCCTCTTCCAAATTTGTTCATATTTCTATCTCACACACATTCGCTAATATTTCTCATCCCCTTCATCTTGTATCTGTCTACATTCCTCTCCTGTGTAACCTAAAGGATCTTTCTCTTTTCTCCCTTCTTGACTCCTTACCTCACCCATTTATCATAGGCGGGGATTGGAACGCCTGTTCTCCCGCCTGGGGTAGTTCGTCACTAAATAGAAATGGTTCCTTCCTTCAAACTCTACTCTCAGACTACAACCTTGTGGTTCTCAACGACGGCTCTCCTACATATTTCAAAAACCAAAATTCCTACAGTTCTATAGACTTAACTTTCTCCTCTCCTAATTTAAGCCTGAAATGTGCATGGAATACCCTTGATGGAACCTTTGGTAGTGACCATGTTCCTATCATTGTGTCCGTTCATGGGACTTCCTCCTCTCATGTAAAAAAAGAATCCCGTTCTTCTAGTTGGAACGTTTCAAAGGTTAATTGGTCTGATTTTCGTTCGTTCCTGGATTCCTCTTCCTACAGATTTGATCCTAACTTAGATGTTACGCCTCAGTGTGAAAACTTCGTTCAGTTAATATCATCAGCTTTAGATTTGTTTTCTCCTCCACAAAAATCTCCTTCTGGGAGCATCAGGCGATCCTACGCCTCGTCCTTATAGTGGAATGCGGAATGTTCAATTGCACACCAAGCCAGTGTATCCACGTTTCGTATTTTTCGAGCTGCTCCTTCTCTGGAAAACTTCCTAGCTCACAAAAGAGCTAATGCCAAATTCCGATTTACTCTCAAAAAGGTTAAAAAGGCGTCTTGGACTGCTTTCTGTTCTTCCTTTTCTAGATCTACTCCTCTCTCACAAATCTGGAGGTTGGCTAAGGCTTTCCGAAACCCTCAGTCCTTAAATCCCTTTACTTCCGGCGTTTCGGAGAACAAGCTAGCTGCTTTCTTTGATTGTGTTGCTCCGCCCTATGTTCCTAACTTTGATGAATTTGACCTTTTTATCTCTGCCGCAAGCCATTCTGAGCATTTTCTAACTTTTCCGTTCACTTTTAATGAATTATTATCAGCGTTCCCGAAAAATCCTAACTCTTCTCCAGGGATAGATGGATTATCCTATATTGTTCTTAAGAATCTTCCTGAATATTATCTTAAAATACTCTTAAATCTATTTAACTCTATTCTCCATCTAGGTTCCGCTCCTCCGTCATGGAAATCCTTTATCATCGTTCCCATCCCCAAAGGTATTAATTCCTCGTCCTTCCGTTGCATTTCTCTTGCAAGTTGTCTGAGGAAACTTTTCGAATCCATGTTGAACCGGCGGCTGGTTTGGTGGCTGGAAAACAATGATGTCTTGCCTAACAACATGTATGGTTTTCGTTCTGGTCGAGGTCCTACTGATTGTGTTTCTTTCTTCTTGTCCCACATCTATAAATCGTTTATCCAGAAAAATTATACCCTAGCTACCTTTGTTGATATTTATAGTGCCTTTGACAGCGTCCACCTTCCAACTCTTAAGAGCAGAATGTTATCTATTAATTTACCTTCTCACTTCACATCCTTAATCATGAGTCTTTTCCTAAGTAGAACTGTTACTCTAAGATTTCCTTCCTTCTCAGAGTCACGAAAGGTTTTTCGAGGCCTCCCGCAAGGTTCCTGTCTTAGTCCTACGCTCTTCAATATTTATTCTCTTGGTGTCGCCCTTCTTAATCTACCTTCTACTTCCTTATTTTTTGCAGATGACATTCTATTTTTTTCAACTGCCCCTAGCATTCTAAATGCTTGCAATAACATGCAAAAATCCTTGTACATTCTGCAGAGTTCTCTTTCTCAAATCCATCTATATATCTCTCCTCCAAAATCTTCATGCATTGTTTTCACATTTCGTTCCTATAAGCCTGAGTCAATCAACATAAATATCGACAATACACCTATACCTGTTGTTTCCTCCTTCCGCTACTTAGGAATCTTTCTGAATAGTCGTTTATCCTTTACTGAGCATATTAATTACCTCCATTCGTCTACTCTAGAACGTTTGAATATCTTAAAGTCTTTATCTTTTTCCCATTGGGAAGGTGATCCTATGATACTTCTTATGCTCTACAAATCCATTGTTCGATCCAAACTTGATTTCTGTTGTTTTCTGTATGGTACTGCTGCTCGTTCTCCCCTAGCTAAATTAGATTTAGTTCAGAATGCAGCCCTGTGCTTATGTCTAGGAGTCTTAAAATCCACGCCTATTCCTGCGATTTTAGCAGAGGCTAATGTGGCTCCTTTATCCATCCGTAGATCCTATCACGCGTATCGTTTCCTTATTAAACGTCTACATATTTACCCAAACAATCTTGTCCCTGCATATTCTTCTCTCTTGCAAGATTGGCGTTTTTCCTCTAATAAGGTTCCCATTCTCGGCCACATTGCCTCGCGTCTTATTAAGTTTTCGCCCTTCATCCTAAGTTTCGATGAACTTCCATTTTTACAGTTTGAGATATTAAATGTTATATTCCTTCTCCTAATCTTTTTTCTTTGTCTTCTTATGTAAAATATCACCCTGCTCATGCAACAGTTTATGAATTTAACCAGGCAGTTTCATCATTCTTTGCTAACCATACCCTAATTTTTACGGATGGGTCCAAAATGGCACACGGAGTGGGTGCATCTATCTACATTCCTGCTCTTAACCATTCCAGCCTGTTCAAAATTCCTTCATTTTGTTCAATTTATTTCGCGGAGACATTGGCATTACTACGTGCCATTGAGCTCATTCCATCTTTTCCTCAATGTAAAATGTTCCTCCTAATTTCTGATTGCAAAAGCGCCCTTCAGTGTATATCCTCTCCATATGTTCCTTCCTACTCTGATCCTATTATTCTGCGCATCCGATCACTGATTTTCAGCCTTTGCAGATTGCACTCATTAACCATCGACTTTCTTTGAGATCCCTGGTCATGCCAGAATTGCGGGCAACGAAAAGGCGGATTATCTTGCTCGTTCGGCTATTTCTTCTGGGCGGCCAGTCGGACGGATTCCTTCTCATGAATTATTAAATATAGCAAAAAGTATCCAAAAGGCCAATTGGAAATCTTTTTTATAAATCATCCTTCTCCAGTCCTAATTCACAATATATTTCCATTCACCCCAATCCACCTACTCAACTTTGGTATCTACATTTTCCGCACCTTCCCCGATTCATCATGTCTGCTATCTGTTGTCTTCGATCTGGTCACAGTCGACTTCCTGATTCAATGTATAGTTTCTCCATAGTGTCCTCTCCTATTTGTCCGCTGTGTATCGGTAACACAGTCGTATGTGACTCTGATCATGTATTCTTTGAATGCTCCTCTTTATCATCGGAAATGGCAGCTCTATACGCGGAGCTTCTCTCACATGATGATCCAACTCCATATTGTGTGTCCTTTATTCTCTCATTACAGTCAACGTTGATCATACCAATTGTAGCAAAATTCCTATCCTCTGTACTTCATTATATTAATATCTAATCCTTTCAGTAGTTCTCTTTGGCATTCCTAACTTATCGTGTCCAGTTATTTCCAACGAACTCCTCTCTAAACGAAGAACACGCACTGATGTTGCAGTTACAGTCACAAACAGGCATAGCTCGCAGTTAATTTTGCGGGCTCGCTGTTGCATTTGCGGCCCTAACGGTAGATAGGTGAACTTCTTGTCAGCCGGCACTGCGGGCGCTGCTGTTGCAGTGTGGCCATAATGTTCAGTGAAAATTCTGCTCATTTCCTTTTAACAGAATGGTAGTCGCTGTTTCCGCAGTCGTCGCCATAAATATGATTAATGTTTCATAATTAAAAACTATAAACTTTGCTTTATAGTGATGGAGAAAGTCATTGAACTTTCGGATAATTGTTTACGGACGCTAAGCGCTGTGTTCTATATAGGTTTCGTGCTTGATGGATCTAACTGCTTTTTAAACATCCCGTGTTTTTTCTTCCTTAATTATTTATAGCCAGATTCCTTTGTCCGTTTGTACTGTGGGCTCTGTAATTGCAGATGTGGCTATGGTACGGGACAGCTAACTCCTTTTGCTCTTACCTTCGTCATTCCTTTTCTTTTCAGGATGCATACGTTTGGCATTTTTCGACGTTGATTGTTATTGTTTCTCCATCTTTGGTATAGCATTCTTTGTCAGATTCCATTCCTTGTTACTCCTAATTGCTGCTATGTACACATGTTGATGGGTAATCGTCCGTTGCTGAAAAGCCCAGGGAAAAACCCAAACAAGAAAAAAAAAAAAAAAATACCTGAAGTCAAAAATTGAAGAGTAGATTTATGAGTAAATTAAGAATGAAAGAAGTGAAATGAAGGGATTGCTAGACAGCATCTAATTTTGAAGGTTTGGAAGATAGATATCGTCAGGTTCGTGGGAAAATCGACGTAGAAAGCGATAGTAAATTTTATACCCATATGGGATAGGAAAACATTAACATGGGCCAAGATCAGAACGCAAGCGAAGTTCCATGTAATATCAAAGCAGAAAAAGGTGCGCAGCCACCAAATAAAGTGCCTACCCTTGAATAGTTGTTTCCTCAAACAAGAAGGAAGAGGAATTGTATGAAGAGAAGATTAATCCATTTTAGAAATAGGGATAACAATAAAAAAATTCCAGGATGGTAGAACAGAATCGGAAAAGAGAATGAAACAAAATGTCGGGTTATGTCTTTTTAGAGTAAGGAAAAAAAATTTACGTCAGAAGATTACGACTAAATTTACTTAAACAAACGTGGAAACCGAATATTTATACTTCCATCTTTAAATTTTCCGAACGAACCGGCGAAAAAGGCGACCCTTTGATCCTTATTATCTTATATAAAGCAATCGGACTTTAGAAACTAGATTATTGTACTTTCTAGTACGTCAGTGCCTCGAAATTTCTCCTCTCGAATTGAACTTTAATCGGAACTTACGCCTTCGCTTATGGATTAGGACTTACCAGCATTCTTTCAAAAACTAAATTACATCAATGATTAATCAGATGATTTTTCGAATACCGCTTTCTAGTTAAACATCATTTTATACTTCCTTCAAAACTCACCACTACAATACTATATCACAACCGAGAATACCATCACTTAGAAAATTCTTCTTCCAACCTATACACCTTTTAAGCTTTGACAATTTTTTCTGTACACAATTTTCTTTAATAAGGCTCCATATTTTTCCACGAACCACTCTTCATACTGCCAGATTAATTTGTCTTCGGTCGTCCGGTAATTCCTGTTTCGATTGTTATTAGTGAATTTAACTTTACTCTTAATTCTATTTTTCGTTTTTATTCTCTATTTCCATTGCAGAATTCTGAATGTGTTAAAATTACTTTCTTCTGTCCCAATCCGAATGCTATGCTTTTCACTTCTATTAGTAGCGCTAATAAATTCTCGCGGTTATTTTTAACCCTAAATGGACCCTTCTTTTTATTACTTCGACCTTCGTCTGTTTTCTTTGGTAGATTTCATTATTCCCATTTTCAGAACACTTTAAAATTAGCTAATCTCTCGTTCCATACTAATTGATTTTGTTTAGGTTCCGGATCTTGAACGGATTACAGGTACGAGTAAGACCGTTCGTAGGACTTATCTTCCTTATTAATGTCTCTACCTCTAACGTAACTCTCCACTGAACCATCATGTTTCTATTTCCAGCGCTTAGTTCTTTTTCTTCCTATATCATATAGCGTTCCCTTTTTCTTTCACTTCCTTCATCTTGTATTGTTCCTACGATTTCATCTCTCCTTCTTTCTAATTCTAATCGAATTAAGATCTCGTTTTTTCATCCATTTTAATCATCTCTTGAACTGAATTTTTAGGACAAGTTTTGTTGAAAAACAGATTATATAAATCATGAGGTTTTTATTTTATTTTTGCGCGTGCTTCTTCTTAATTTTTACCAGCTTCAAAAGAGGGTTGTTGGTCACATTTGCCTATGAGGACGGATTTTAATAATTTTTTATTCATTCAAAAGTGCACTTCTTGCCTTTGGTATTACCACACGAGTACCGATGAGCATCGATAGGCGGAGATACTCCGAAGTCATCAAATAGCGTAGAAATAGGGGTCTCTCTTTAAAGAAATTTCTAATAATATTATAAAAGCCGTCGACGCTTAAAATGTTATCAGTGTTGATTACCCGGAAACGAAAACTGTAAAACAATAATTTTTAACATACTAATTAAAATATTATCACTATTAATTATCACGGATAAGTGTAGGTTTGAATAAAGAAGACGATTTTAAACCCCATACATAGTGTCATGTACAAGCTCATCACTCATAGAAATATTATGTGTTCATATTACTGCGTGTAGATTTTGACCATGTGCAGTGATTCGAATGATTCCTCATTTATTAAAAATTGTACTGGTCAGTAATAGAACCATATAAGCAGCGTTGAGTATCAATGAGTACTGACTGAGCAGTCATTAACCTTCGAGTACATGCGCGCGGATTGGTACTCCGCAGATACATATTCGCCTGTTTTGATGGAGGGGGAAAGCAATGTTTGAGTGGCCTGCTCTCGTGTAGCTGACAAGCCGGAAGTGATCAGTTCGGTTCTTTGTTTGTCAGTGAATCGGTACTTCCGTTTACTATTTATAGCAATTTGCGGAACAACAGTCTGCAGCGTGTATTAGTGTATTAAAAGTTTTTTGTATATTGCTTGCAAATTTTGTAGTTTAGTGTTGTGTTTTGTGTTTATACGTACATCTTTTTTCTTTTTTCTTTTTATTTCGTTATTTTTTTTATTATTTTTAAAATTTTTTGATAATGGGAGAGTACGGAATAGAACAAGCTTGATTGGTGAAGCGCATGGAAGACTGTATGCAGGCAGAGAAAGGTGAAACAGTTGATACGGAATGTGATGATCTGTATGATAATGGTGAGGAGGAAGTGATAGAGGAGAGCGATCTTATCGCACAAATGATCTTGGATTACAATGCTTAGAAAGGTGGATTTGATTGTACCGACAAATTACGTGCAGGTTATAATTGTGCCCGTAATACTAAGAGATGGCCAATAGTAATTTTTTATTCTATGTTGAATGTTGCCGGAATAAATTTCATGGACGTCTATTTCGATAATAACAAAGAAATTCATATACGAAGGCAGCAGTACTTTCAACAACTATCTTTTCATCTAATAGAAACTCATTTTAAAACAAGAGCACAGGTAACAAATATCCCAAGAACGATAAAGAAAAGAATTCGAGAGTTGAAGTTAGAACCTTTACCGGAAGTAACGATACAAAATGCGCTTCCTAGTAGGGCGCCGTGCTTATTGTGACCGGAAGAAAAACAGACCCACAAAAATTTCTTGTGGAAAATTCATGAGTGGAGAACATACTATACATATCTGCTCTAAATGTTATAAGTATCAGACTGAAAAGAACTTGTAAGTAAATTTCCTTTATAAATAAATATTATGAAATTTTATTTTATGTAGTAAAAATTGATGGTTTATTAAAATTTATTGAAATATGGATTATTTCATGTACTAAAAAAAATATATACATATTAAAAAATATATTATCTACCATCTTTCAGACTAACCAGCATTTTGGAGCTCAGGCCGTTAATTCCTATCACATTTCCTTCTGTAATCTTATGTTTCTCCTGGATTGCATTACTGAGAATACAGACATCACATGCCTTATTCCAAAAATATATGTTTCCTATTCCTATTATCGCCATTGTCTCGTCTCGCAACCTGAAACTTGCGGGAGATGAGAGCGGTGGAGGATTGTTCATAATTTTTGTTTGGATCAATTTTCTTGTCTCAACTATAATGTTAAAAGCGAGAAAAGTTAACAGATGTTTCTGTTCTGATCTATATGCTTGCATTATTTTTATGACCATTGCCTCTTTCTGCGAACTTTGATTGGGTTCGACAGTAGTCGAGGATGGTGTATGGTTGATTGCAATGCACAATTGTATAAAACTTCTTTTTTCTTCGGTTTTAAACCGTGAAAATCAATACTAATTATTAGATGCATTATTCTCATCCTCAAATATCTGACTTTTTCCTTTTTTCATATTTCCGTCGGTCTTCTTTCAAACACGCTGGGCTACGGTAAAGAAAGACGGTTAGTCTGTTTCAATTTAATCATTTTCAAAGTCCTTTTCGTTCCAGTTATGACCATTTTTAAAGCGAATTTAATCTCTAATTATTCCTTGCTTAATCTTAATTTCTTCACTTTGATCCGCAGCCCTTTCCTCATCATTCCATACCTAATTAAGTTGGTAAGCAAGCGAGAGAGAAAGTGGTTTTTCCTCAGTGAGCATCGCAATAAGTTTTCATATTCCTCATTCGTAAGTTATCTGGGAAAACAGATGTCTCTCCATTGTCTTTTTTTGCATCCCTTTTTCTACCCTATCTTTCCTTGTCTTTATTCAATACTTTCAACTGGCTTTGCGTAGCCTACACTCATTCCTTCCCCGATTTTCCTCTCTCTTCCAAATCTGCAGGCTGTAAGGTATTATTTCCCTTCCTCTTCTACACTTACATGGATCCTTCCCCTCCAACTATTTTTCTGTACTTTAAATGATGTCAAACAGGCTAAATATTCTTCAATGGAACTGTAGAAGTCTTAATGTCAATAAATGCTCTCTCGAAGGTTTGTTGGATCAATATAACATTCAGGTTGCTCTCCTGTCAGAAACTTGGCTCAAACAATCTTCCAATATTCGAATTCGAGAATACTCCTTAGTCAGTTCGAATCCGGACGACGGCTATGGCGGAGCTGCTATTCTTATAAGAAAAGATGTACATTTCATTCATCATGATAGTTTTTCCTTCCTTTCTTCCAGTCCTCTTAATCCGAATTTAGTTTACGTCTCAATCCCCTTGTGTCGTGGTAAAAGTTTTAATTTTGTCTCCTCCTACATCCCACCGTCCTATAACTTACGCGATTTCCCATTTGACTTGTTTTTGAATTCTATTCCTCGCCCTTTCACGGTCGGCGGCGACTGGAACTCTCACTCGCCTCTATGGGGTTATTCCAGTTATAACAGGAATAGCACAATTATAGAGGAAGTAATTTTCAATTATAATTTGGTTTTCCTAAATGATGGTTCTCACACCTTCTTCAAATCATCTTCTACTTCTAGTTCTATCGATCTATCTTTTGTTTCCTCCGACACAGCTCTTAAATCCTCGTAGAAAACTCTAGATGGTACCTTCGGCAGTGACCACGTTCCGATTCTCATTGTTCTTAATGACTTCCATCTTCCTTCTCTTTCATCTTCATTTACGCCTGTGCATTATGCTGATTGGAACCTGCATAAAACTGATTGGAATAGATTTCGGTTTATTGTGGACTCAGACCTTCCTGCAATACAGGTAGAAAACGATGCTATTTCACAATATTCATCCTTTACTAATTCTATCTCCTCTGCTCTAACACTGTCTTCCCAACTTTATTCTCAAGCCCGGAAAAGTCATTCTTTAAGGGCTTCATCATTGTGGTGGAATGAGGACTGCACAGCTGCTGTCAATCAAAGTTTGTCTAACTTTAAATCATTCCGCTCTCAACCTACTTTTAATAATTTCTTGACTTACACGAGTTCGAACGCTAGAACCAGATATATTCTCAAAAACGCCAAGAAAAATGCTTGGAAATCATTTTGCTCTTCCTTTTCTCGATTGACTCCTATTTCCAAAGTGTGGAAGTTGACTAAAACTTTTAGAAATTCTATTTCCGAACGCCCGTCTAGCTCCAATCTTCCTAAGGATACTCTTTCTTCTTTCTTTAATTCCATAGCTCCTGATTATGTCCCTAACTACGATGAAGTGGATTCTTTAATTCCTCCTTACCAATCATCGCCTCATTTCCTTTCCTTTAACTTTTCCTTCTCTGAACTTCTTTCTTCCCTGAAAAACTCCTCCAACTCCTGTCCGGGCCATGATAAAATTTCTTACTCCATCCTCAAAAACCTATCTGTAAAGTCTCTCCAAATTCTTTTAATCATTTTTAATTCCGGAGAGAGACTGGTAGATTTCTGTCAAGTTCAAGAATTCATAATCACCAACACATTTTTTAAGCTTCCAAAACGAGATTATACACGTGGAATGCTCCTGGAGACTCATCGGATCAAGTAATGAGAAACCAAATTGATTATATCCTTATTAATCAACGATTCAGGAATTCCATTACATCTGCCAAAACATACCCAAGTGCAGACATAAATTCAGACCACAACCTTCTAGTGGCTAAAATGGTCGTTCGTTTGAAGAATACAAAGAAACCAAAGCGTAATTACCTTGATTATAAAAAGTTGAAGTCTACAAAGACCAGTTTGGCCCTGAAAAACGTAATTTCATTGGAGATTAAGAAAAGACGTGATGAATTTGAAGAGGACAAGTCCATCGATAATCAGTGGACTCTCTTTCAGACTACAGTTCTAAGTAAAGCGAAAGAACATTTTAAATCAGAGAAAAAAGCGAAGAAGGATTGGAATAATGAAGATATAGTGGAATTGATTGAGAAAAGACGGAATGTGAAGAGATAGAAAGTCTACAAAAAAAAACATGATGTATTCAACCTTCATAAAAAAATTAAGGAGGCTGCTGGTTTATTTAGACGGATAAGGCCAGTCACATTACGAGGCAATCTTGGTAGACCAATAACAAACGAAAATGACATCAGGGAAGAATGGGAATCATACATTGGGCAGCTTTTCAATGATACGTGTGATAATCAAACCTCAATTGACGTTACTAACTGCTTAGAAATCCTACCAAGTGAAGTGAAAAAATCTTTAAAGTCAGCAAAGTCACACAAAGCTGTAGGCCCAGATGAAGTCCCGGTTGAATTACTACGAATGTTAGATGATAATGACCTACAAATTCTAGTCAAAATTCTTAATAGAATATATCAGAAGGGTCTTTTACCAAAAGATTGGTTGATATCACGATTTATAATGATACCGAAAACGTCAAACCCAAAATATTGCCATGAATTCAGAATGATAAGCATTATGAGTCACACACTGAAAATACTGTTAAGAATTATTCACGGTAGAATTGCAAAGAAATGCGAAGAAAACTTGAGCGAAGAACAATTTGGTTTTAGACCAGGATCAGGTACTAGAGACGCAATCTTTTGCATGAATGTACTTATTCAAGGGTGTCTGGAGTTCCAACAACCTCTATTTTTATGCTTTATGGACTCCGAAAAAGCCTTTGATAAGGTCCAGCATCAAAAGCTGTTCGAAATACTGGAAGACATTGGATTGGATTCAGGAGATCGTCGAATAATCAAAAACCTGTAAGTACTTCAAATCCAATTAATATTAACCGCGGAGTGAGGCAAGGATGTGTCTTGTCGCCAATGCTATTTAACATCTACCCAGAACAAATCTTCAAGGAAGCTCTGGAAGACAGTACAATAGGTAAGAATAAACATTAATGGAGATAACCTGGAGAAAGTCGAATCATTTAAATACTTAGGTGCGCAGCTGAACATTACAGGAGGATCTGAAGTGGAAATCAAAAGTCGGATTGTGCATTCAACAAGATGAGGAAAACTTTGACGGCCCACGATCTTAGCTTGGAATTAAGGGTTCGAATTTTAAAATGTTACATATGGTCCATCTTATTATACGGCTGTGAGACGTGGACTTTGAAGAAAAATACACTGAATCGATTACAAGCTTTTGAATTGTGGTGCTACCGGAGAATTTTGAGGGTACCCTGGACAGCTAAGAAGACCAACCAGGAGATACTTAGAGTTATGAAAAAAGACCACGAACTGATTAATTTAATAAAAATTCGAAAAATGAAATATTTTGGACACTTGATCCGTGGGACAAGGTACACCTTGCTACAAACCATTTTGATGGGAAAAATTGAAGGTAAAAGAAGAGTTGGTCGGAGGAAACGTACCTGGTTCTGTGATATAAAGATGTGGACAGGATTAAATACAGAGTGGTTGGTACACTCCGCGTACGACAGAGAGCGGTACCAGAATATCATTAAAATTTCACTAGATGGCCACCCGTGATCGAGATCGGTCGGGACAGCAAGAAGAAAGAGAAGAATTCCTTCCTGCAATCTGGTTCTATTCCTGATTCATGGAACACCTTCGTTGTTATCCCAATTCCCAAGAATAATTCCTCTGCCTTTCGGCCCATTTCTTTAGCTTCTTGCCTAAGAAAACTCTTTGAGAGCATGCTTAACAAACGGCTGGTCTGGTGGCTGGAACACAATGACTTGCTTCCAGACAACCAGTTTGGTTTTCGTCCTGGCTTAGGCCCTCCAGATTGTATCAGTCTTTTCCTTGCTGACATTTACAAATCGTTTATTTCCAAAGAATTCACAATTGCAGCTTTTATTGATGTAGCCAGTGCATACGAAAACGTCCATCTTCCCACGCTCAAAAACGTTATGATTTCTTTAAATATCCCTGCATCCATATCCTTCCTAATTATCAATCTTTTTCAAAGTAGAACCCTCCTCCTTTCTGCTCCTTCCTTCTTCGCCTCAAGGAAGGTCTTCCAGGGCCTTTCGCACGGTTCTTGCCTTAGCCCTACTTTATTTAATTTATATGTTTCCAAAATTGGTTTTCTCTCCTTAAAATCCAAATCTTTATTTTTTGCAGATGATATCCTTGTTTACTCTTCTTCCCGTAATGTTCTAGTTGCCAATGAGGAACAAAACACCTCCTTAAGTACTCTAGAAGAGGCCCTTTCTAACATTCATCTCTTCATTTCCGCTCCTAAATCAGCAGCTGTAGTCTTCACCCTTCGACCTTACAACCCGGGCTCATTTGAAATAAATCTTAAAAATCATTCCATTCCAATAGTCAGTTCTTTTTGTTATCTGGGTATCATTTTATCCCCTCGTCTGTCTTTCCATGAACATATCAGCCATTTATATGCTTCCTCGCTTAAAGTTTTAAACCTTCTTAAAGCTCTCTCACCTACGAGATGGGGAGGCGATCCTTCTGTGTTAATAATGTTGTACAAATCTCTCATACGCTCTAGATTGGATTATTGCAGCTTCTTATATAGCAACGCTTCCAAATCCATTCTCTACAAATTAGATCGTCTCCAAAACAGTTGCCTTCGGCTTTGTCTCGGAGCTCTGAGGTCATCTCCTATCCCAGCCATTCTATCTGAATCCAATATCTGTCCTCTGTTCATCCGAAGATCTTATTTGAGTTATCGCTTTCTCATTAAACGTTTTTCCACTTCCTCGTCAAATATCAGTACCTCTTATTCTTTTATCCTTCGTCACTGGCGTTTTTCTTCCAATAAAATTCCTATACTATCTCATATATCGTTTCGCCTTTCTAAATTTTCCCCTTTTGTCATTCCTCATCACAAGCTTCCATTTTTTTCTTACGTCTATTCCAAATTGTTAAAGACACCAAATATCATCTTCATGCCATGCTTCCTTAAATCTTTTCCCTCTCATATCGTCAGTATGGAATTTAATAATACAATCAATTCTCTATTCCGTGATCACTCTTTAATTTTTACTGACAGATCGAAGAGCCCGATCGGAGTTGCGGCGGCATTCTTGTGCCCTCAGTTCTTTCATTCTCGGTCTTTTATGATAGACTTCCGTCCTTTTGTTCTGTCTTTACTGCAGAATCTGTTGCCATTCTACAAGCCATTATTTATATTTCCTCTTCTGCAAGTCCTTCCAAATTCCTTTTTGTTTCTGATTCTTTAAGTGTTCTTCTAGCGCTATCTCCACTTTCCCTTTCTCCTTCCACTGATGCTATCATCCTTTCTATTCGTTCTCTTCTCCCCATGATCTATCCTCATCGACGTCTACCCAGATTGACTTTCTTTGGATTCCCAGACATTTAGGCATTGATGGAAATGTAGCCGTCGACCTCCTAGCTAAAGTTGCTGTTCCCAATGGGAATTTTATTAGTATCCAGCACACAATATTCTTCTTCCAACTAAATCTTGCCATCTTAGGCACTCTGTCTATGTTTCTCTTTTCGCTAATCCTAATTTCTTTTTATCTCTTGATTAATCCTGTTTCTACTCCTCGTCTTTGATTCTATGAGTTTCCCAGTTTGCGTCGGTCCATAATTACTAAATTATCTCGCCTCCGTTTCTCGCATAGTCTCCTTCCTTCTCTACTAAATCACTTTTCCTTGGCTGCATCTCATAATTATCCATTGGATCCTGAAGGTTTCCAGTATGTTTGTGATGCGAATCACGTGCTCTTCCAGTGCTCCGGTTTATCTCGCGAGCGTGAGTTACTTTATTATCATCTTCTAAAGCTTGGTCTTCCTGCTCCTTTCAACGCCTCTTATGTTCTTTCTCTCCCTATTCTCTCTGTTGTTCCTGTCCTAGGGATGTTTCTTGATTCTATTGTCGACAGAATAAAAATATAATTTCTATTCTATTCCATGTATCTATTCCTTTTTGCTGGGCTAATGCTCTTTGCTAGCAAACCCAAGGGGTTGTAATAAAAAAAAAAAAAAAAAAAATCTTTCAAATAGACAAAACAATGGAGGACTGGAAATTCGCAATGACCGTTCCTATTTTCATGTGGAATACTACGCGGAGTGTGAATCCGCAGCGAGTATTCGTGGTTGAATTTCGAGCGTGTGCACTCGGAGGTTAAAATAAACATTAAACAAGTTCAGTCAAGCATGATGTTTCATGCGCTGAGTATTCTCTATGTAAGAGTATAATTTACTTTATATAATGCTAGATTCAAAGCAAAGAAATCTGATTTTTCGCGCAATAAAAAAGGAGAGACACATTACTTTTCCGTGCTTTTTTGAACTTTTCGTCAACTTCGAAAGTTTCGTTAAGGAAATAAAATATGAGTTCGTTCTCGGTAAATAGCGTTCTTTCCAATAATATTTGACATACCCGGAAAAAAATAAATAAATCTTTTTTCATACGGCCTAATTTGAAAGTTAGAAACCGGGATGTTTCAAACTAGAGAAACATACAGGGATGTGCATACTTTTAACCTTGTTCAAAACTTTTAGCCATAGTACTCGCGATTCAAAAGGAGGGAACACGTAATTTTTCTCGATCTTTTTAACATTTCGCCAACTTTGAAAGTTTCGTTAAGGAAATTAAATGTGGTTTTGTTCCCGACAAATAGATATCTTTCCAGGGAAAAAAAGAATTTTTGTCAGAAGTTTCACAAGATTTCAGCGTCCCGCTCGCACGAATATAAAGTTGTAAGCTCGGCTATATTTTTCCTATAAGACGATCGTCACATATGCACATACTTGAGATGCGTTTTGGTTTCCTCAACATTTTTACTCGGGGTATTGATTACGTGAACATTCGTTTTTGTTGCTCTTTGTGGCCCCAAATAATTTTTTAACCGAAATTTTTTGCTTTCATGAAAGAGCTTCTACGTTTTGTTTTATATTTTGAATTTCATTTGTTAAAGGGTTATCTGGTGACGAGTTATGAATTCTTTAAGGGTGATTTTTGAGGTCGTTCTAAATTCCACATTATATGTTCTTGAGGTTTTTTTGGTTTTTTGCCACCCATGGTAATCGGTTAGTTTGAAGTTATAGATTTTCTTAAAGGGAATTTTAATTGTCATTTATGATTGAATTTTGATAAGTCAAACCGTTCGCGTTTAATTGAATATTTTTGTCGTTTCCAAACCATCTTATTAGAATTCCGTACATTATATGTGTACGGAATCCTAAAAAAAGAGTCTCCTTTAAAGAAGTATTTTCTTTGCTTAATATATTGCCAAAAAAGATGTGCCAAAAAGGTTTAATTAGAATTCCGGGAAAATATGAATACCAAAAATTTTAAAATTAAACGGTCGATAAACGGGAGTGACTTAGACTTTTATCGTGTAGTTTCGAATGAGAATAATTAATTTAAAACCGCCAAAGCGCGATCTACAAGCTCATAACCGACGCAATATAAAAATACTTAACGTTATACAGCACAGAAAGCGGTAGCATTTTTAGTTAATCTGTCTGTATTTTCATTTAAGAATACTTACGCCAAAAATTTCGAAGTTAAATATTTTTTTTTTGAAAAAAAATTACCAACTTCATAATTTACTGTAAAAATTTTAATAAAAACGAACAAAAAAGTAAAAAGTAATCATTAGATGAAAAATAATATATTTCAGACTAATATATACATGAATGTATTATGATTATTTTTAAATAATGTTAACTTTTCGGAGTCGGCAACAAATTCAATTTGCAACAATAATAAGAAATAAAAAAAATTTAATAAGAAAACAACACGATCAGTCATTTTCCGTAAGTGACGGAAACATCAAAAATGCTTAACGTGGTTAATTGAAGACGCAGGGGGGCCTCCGAAAGGTTAATTTTATTTAAGAATAATCATATTCTTACGTATATTATTTTGAAATACATAGTATTTTCCATCAAAAAATAGTTATGAAACTTTAAATGTAGCGCCAGATTAGACCCAATTCTCATAACGTATAAAAATAAGCTCGTCTTTAAATCAAATAATTTCTCAGCTAAAACTTTGATACTGCTAATTAATATCTTAGAATAAATATTCAGAACGAAATAAGTAATCGATACTTATCCAGTATCCTACTTTATTTACCTTATTCACAGTTCAAAATATACGTGTTATAGTCCAAAACATTCCAAAGTGGTTCCGTTAATATTAATATGTAAATATGTATACTGTTGGGTAATTGTGCTGAAGCATATATCAAGATTTTAACAACTACAACTAAAAAATACTTCCATCATGTCGATCCGACATTTATTACTTGACAAAAATTAAACCATATACTGCATTAACTTGATACATTACCTCAATTTATGTACAAATGCTTCTGTTTGCAATCAGTAACTATTACTGAAGAAACACTATAAAAACGAAAAAAGCACACAAACAAAATATACACTACTTGTCTGAAAATAATCAGAACTCCACTAAAAACTGTAATAAAACAAAATTACTATTATACCACAAGTAACACGTAAAAGTCACAGATATACCAATGTGTTACCGGCAATATCACTGGTGACAAACGAAATATAATTATACCACTACAAGAACGCAGTTAAAATAAATTACGTTCAGTAGGTGGAACGATTTTATTTTCACATATTGATAAATAAAAGCGACATCAACAAGTTTGCCTAGTAATTTTGTTCGTTACGTTTTTAAATTCATTAAATGATAAACTATAACATGTACACTATAAGACTTTGTTTACCACACTGATTAGAATTACTCTAAACACACGTATTACGCATAAAGGAAAACGGTTTTAATTATGACCTTCACCCGGAGATTAAAATGATTGCGTACTTTCTTTACAGTTTGTTTTATTCAAGTGGAAATCTATTGCAGTGGCATCGTTAAAGAAAAACAAAAATTATCACTTATGCTGGATTAATGTTTATGGTAGACGAGCTTAATGAAATATTGTTCCAGTTTTTTACTCTTTCATTCGGACTATCCACAGTAAAAAATTATTCAATTACCTTTTTTTGTTCTTATTTTATTTATTTATTTATTTATTTATTATATTTACAAGTCGCTTTTGGACTACAAGGTCATTAGCGACTACAGTTTTACAGATAATTATAAAATTTTATATTGAATATTTGAAAATGAGCGAAACAAAAAATAATCAAAAAATTAGCTGAAGGCTGGGGAAGTTAGATCAGTTGGAATACAGAGATGTCTTTGAGGAAGGCTACGAGTTTTTTACACTTCTCGGCGTCCGAAAACATCTCTGGAAGGCCGTTGGTAATACCCGCTTGTTGTCTGGCCTGCTGGTAGTGATTACACTAAGATGCCTCGCCGATATAGGCTTGTTGCAGCGTTGACACAGGTTGGGCGGTTTTTTAGATATGAGGAACGAATGGGTCAAGTTTGTGTGTCCAATGCGGATACGAGTTAGGACACACTGCTCGTGTCTACTGAGAGTTGGCATGTTTTCGTAGGTATCTTTTCTAAACTCGTGGAGTTTGCTCGGCGTTTGGAGCCAAAGGATGTTTCAGTAGTTTCTGACTATGTTGCTTATCACCATTTTAGCTTCATGAGGTGTCATAAGTACTTCAGGCGGGCAATCTTGTGTCGTCGCGGTTCTTGCAGCTTGGTCCGCCAATTCATTTCCTTGGATTCCTGTATGCGCCGGTGTCCACACAAGGCTGACCTGTATATGCTTTGATTGGAGCTGGTCCAATTTTAGGTGGATGCGTTGTATGATAGGGTTTTCGGTAAACTGATTTTGGATGGCTCTTAAGCAGGACAACGAGTCAGTAAATATGGTACAGTTTGTTGCGTCTTGGCGCAGTAGGATTAGTTCTAGAGTATGGAGAATCGCCTTAGCCTCAATTTTATTTATTCTAATTCAATTGTTCCCTCAACTTAAATTATGTTCTATGAAAACATTTTTTATATACATGACCGTTAATAATTTCATTCCGTGATCGAATGGTTACCGAAAGAGTGAAATGAGGAAAGTTTTGCCTATACCTCCGAGTGCATCTATGAAGTTTTAACATTAATTACTCGATTTAAGAGTTACCAGAGATGCCAATCACAAGTTCCTAACGAGATCGTCGATTTGAATTAGAAATTTATTTATTCTTATTAATAAGCGGATTATTCTTCTTCTTATTATTATTAATATTGATTGAGATGTGATTTGTTTTAAAGTATATTGTTTAAATCTATACCTATCTTTATGGAACGGTCGAATGCTGAAAACACAATTAATTGCAAATATTTATATAATAATTGATCAATTAAAATAATACAATTTCTACGTATCACTGCCGCAACTTCCGGTTTTTCCGATGGCCCTCGATGACAGGCCGGCGTATACAGAAAATTCCGTCCCGGATTAGCGTCGAGTGCAGAGGAGAGACGCGGTATTCGAAATTATTATATGAATTTAAATTTACTTTTATTAACCGGCTAGGTCGGGCTTTTCGTCTATTCAAATTATTGTTAACAAAAAGGAAACAGTAGATACTTCGGACGACCAGACGTGAGTTTAACGAATTTGACGTTGACCGGAGATTTTTCTATCGACGGGAAATCTTTCATTGATCTTCCATTTCTTCTGCTAAGTCCCCTTATCCGCGTTTGATGTGCCAATCAATGCCGTTCGATGAGTAATCACCGCGCGCATCCCTTAAAGGTGACATCGATCTCTGTTATCACCCGCAGCCGGCAACTGATTCTCATTCACACATACATACAAGCACTTTCCCTGATTTAAAACAAGCCAGCAATACTACTGATCGCACTTACACAAGTGTAGTACAAGATGGTATACAAAAAAGGGTAGCACGAGAAACAATATCACAAAATAATAATGACCAGGTACGCAGCAACAATAATAATAATAATAATCAATTCTCGGAGTTCTTAGCAGAATTTAAAATAATGTTTAATCAGGACAAAATGTAATGATTATTAATATGTTATCAACAGCATGGGTGTCCCCAGCGGGGGAAGGGGGCGGCTGCCCCCCCTCCTGGAGCCTTGAAACTTTTTAATCAACTGGCTGTAATGAGTATTCATAGGCGCGTAATCATGAATAATTTGCCAGAAACCCATGAAAATGATGTTTTAATTAAGATTTTATTCTTATTTAATGAAATATTAAGCCTTTACAACTTATAAATTTTATTTTTTCTATAACTCATATCCTTTTTCTATCATCTTGCCCCCCCCCTGGCCCATCGGCTGGCGACGCCCTTGATGAACAGTAATAAATAAAATGCTTTCAAAATGAATCACTTCCTAAGGATAGCAATATGGAACATCAACGGGCTGGCACAGTATGGGTATGAAGTTGAGGCATTTTTGAGAACCAATAAAATTGATATATTAATGTTATCTGAGACACACTTTACCAACAAAAGCTATATAAAAATACCTAAATATAGTATCTATCACACTCTGCACCCTAGTGGTAGAGCAGACGGCGGTACAGCTATAATTATCAAAACATCAGTAACCCATTATGAGATGGATCAGTTTTCTAAAGAATATTTGCAAGCATGTACTGTGAAAATTGAAACCCAGTACAATTCGCTGGTAGTATCGTCCGTCTACTGTCCCCCCAGGCGTAGCATACAGCAGGCGCATATTGAGGAATACTTCAATACATTAGGAAGTACGTTTTTATCTGGTGGTGACTTTAACGCCAAGCACACATCATTTGGATCAAGATTAAAAACTCCTTGAGGAAAGCAACTGCAAGCATGCCTTCAGAAAAATAAACTTTACTGCTTATCAGATGGAATTCCATCATACTGGCCATCCGACAGGAAACAGATTCCAGACATACTAGACTTTTTCGTCAGTAAAGGGATTAATAATGATCACACGTTTGTAGAATCTTCTTGGGACGCTACTTCTGATCATTCACCTAAAATTTTAAATCTAGATACCGTGGTAATACAGGTAGTACAAAAACCAGTATTAACAAACAGCAGCACTGACTGGGTAGTGTTCCAGCAATTTGTCGAAAGTGATATAGACTTGAAAGTGTTTTTGAAAACTGGGAAAGAGATTGAAATGGCCGTGGAAAAACCTACGAAGTGTATACAAAAGTCCGCGTGCTTAGCCACACCCGGCAAGAAAGATAAAACTCATGTAATAAATTATCCAAAGCCAATAAGGGATTGGATATCGGAAAAAAGGAGATTAAGGCGAATATGGAAAAATTATAGAAATCCGATCAACAAAAATATTCTAAATAGAACAGGTCGGTAATTGAACAAGGCGCTATTAGAGGCAAAAAATAATGCATTTAGAGAATATATAGCCGGTTTGTCTCCGACCAAAACAACTGACTATAATTTATGGAAGGCAACAAAAAAAATATGGAGAAAGATCATAATTCCCAGTGTATCCCCATTAAAATGGAAAACAGAAATTGGACACGAACTAATCAAGAAAAAGCGAACATATTTGCTGAATATTTATCAAAGGTATTTCAACCGCATCAAAGTAGTATTCCAAGCCATGAAGAAGATAGAAAAATATTTACAGGTACCATTTCAGATGTCACTTCCAATAAAGCCAACATCTCCTATGAAAGTAAATGCATACATACAAAAACATTTAAATCCAAAGAAGGCACCGGAGTATGATTTTACCACAGCTAATATCATTAAGAGAATGCCAAGAAAAGCTGTAATATTGTTGACACACATTTTCAATGAAATTCTTCGAACTAGCTACTTTCCGATACAATGGAAATTCGCTACAATAGTAATGATCCCAAAACCGGGAAAACCTCAATATGAAACGATCCGTACAGACCTATCAGCTTATTGCCAATCTTCTCTAAACTCTTCGAAAAAGTCCTGCTCAGAAGAATAAAACCTATTCTCGAAGAAAATAAAGTGATACCCGATTATCAGTTTGATTTCAGGAACTACCACAGTACAATAGAGCAAATCACAGAATAGTTGACATCATAAGCAAAAGCTTTGAAGAAAAGAAATATTCTACTGCAATTTTTCTCGACGTTGAGAAAGCTTTTGACGAGGTTTGGCATACCGGATTACTAAAGAAGCTGAAACATCAACTGCCTCGACCCTATTACCTGTTAATAAAGTCCTACCTAGCAGAAAGACACTTTTGTGTTAATGTAAATCATGAATGTACCCTATAATGTCAGGAGTACCACAAGGCAGTGTATTGAGACCCGTATTGTATCAGATTTATACACACAACTTCTCAGAAAATAATAATACAACCACAGCTATGTTTGCTGATGACACAGCTATTTTATTAACTCACCGAGATAACATCATAGCCACCGAACAGTTCCAAAATCATCTGCTATGTGTGGAGAAATGGCTTAAACAATGGAGAGATGCAGTTAACGAATCAAAGTCAAAACAAGTTTTGTTTACCTTAAACAAAGGGAAAAATTTGCCGATTCAGCTGAATGGACTGACAATTCCCAACTCATGTGCTGTGAAATATCCCGGGTTATATCTTGACCAACGGCTCACCTTCAAGAATCATATTATTACAAAACGAAAGCAACTAGATATCAAATACCGCAGCCTGCGTTGGTTAATGAACAAAAATTCATCTTTATCGGTTGAAAATAAAGTGCTACTATACAGGGCAATCTTAGAGCCTGTGTGGACATACGGTATTTCAAATCTTAAAATTATACAAAGATTTCAATGTCCTACGAGATATTTTGGCGGCACCATTGTTTGTCCGTAATGATGATATACACAAAGACCTCTGCATTCCAACGGTTAAAGAAGTAATCACGACCTTTGCTAGAAGATACTTTCATCGACTTGGAAACCACATCAATCCGCTAGCAGTTAATCTTTCGCAGAATAGCGTACGATTCAGACGATTGGAACGACACAGCCAAATTGAACTGGAATTTCGTCCGTATACATTAATTTGTGTAGCTCAACATATTCCA
The DNA here is from genome assembly GCA_039619475.1 of Icerya purchasi. Taxonomy (NCBI): domain Eukaryota; kingdom Metazoa; phylum Arthropoda; class Insecta; order Hemiptera; family Monophlebidae; genus Icerya; species Icerya purchasi. The sequence continues at coordinate 287,959,169 of CM077115.1, read as the reverse complement.
ATAAATAATGTACATACAAATAAGAAATAGTGACCACTGGAAAGCGTTCCACCATGGTTTACATAAAATAACATTACTACTTATTGTTCAACTGAACAGATTGTATGCAGATAAAAAGGGCAAAAAAAAATTTATCTGGAATTGTATTTACATAAAGATTCTTTCTCTCTTTGGCAAACATGTTTATCACTGTACAACCACATTTCACGTAGTGTGATTTTTGGTTTTCTCAAAAGCAGACTTTTACCCTTTTCCAGCCTTAAAATTTTGAGGAATTACAAAATTTATTCACATCTATAGTAGGCCGTATGAGGTACTTTTGTGCGGAACTATAATTCGATAAACTTAGTCTCACCAAAATTATAACAGTTTGTGTATTTTTCGGGAAACAGTTTTTAACCCCTTTTCACCCCTTAAAGTCTGAATATTCAAATAAACGTTCTTATTTGACATCTTCAGCATATATATAATATTCACATGAAATTACATGCGATAATCATGATTCGTTTGGTCTATAGCGTGATTTTTGGTTTATTCAAAAGTGGGGTTTTGCCCTTTTCTTCCCTTCAAATTTTGAGGTTTGAAAAATTTTTTGCACACTTTAGTACACTATATGAGGTCATGCGAAATTACAATTTGATAAAACCATTTGTACTAAAATATTACAGTTTGTGTGTTTTTTAGAAAACAGTTTTTAACCTCTTTTCACCCCTTTTCACCCCTTGTTCGAATTTTCGAGAAAACGTTCTTATTTGACATCTTCAGTGCATATGTAATGTTCATGTAAAATTTCAATTATCTAGTTTAACTGGTTTCGGCTATAGTGTGATTATAAGTTATTTAAAAATCGATTTTCTGAATTTTACCTCCTTTTTCACCATTTCAATTTTTTAATGCATTTTTAAATAGGGTTAGTACATAGTATTGTTTTATTAGGTGCAAATTTTCAGCTTCACAGACCTAGCAGTTGCAACGATACGTTAATTATTGCTGTAGCTTTCAGATATTTTCAGATTTTCGCTTTTCTATATATAGATAACATGAACTGTAAAAATAGATTTTATTTTATGTAACGTTAAAGAAGAACATTCATTATATTAACAAAATCAAGATCCTGCATCATATTGTCTAAAATTACTGCCATTTCAATGAAGTCACGTCACATGTTTTTTTTTATTCTGTTTCTTAAGTTTCAGCTATGATAAGTAACTTTTACCATAATAAGAAATTCATTTTAACATTACATTATATTAATATATACACTAAGGAAACTTCAAGAAGAAATTTCTGGCATGATTAGCATTGGTTAAAATATTTTAAAAATGCTTGAAATTTATTTAATAGTACTAAAATTATTTGAAATTTGTTTGAATTGGTTGGAATTGTCTAGAATTGTTTGTTATTATCTGGAATTTTCTGGAATTTTGGCAGCGTGGTGTAAAGATTTTCTCAAGTTCGACATCAATGGAAACGCCGAATCTTAGATTTTCATACCCATAAACCCTCATAGGGCTTTATAAGGCCTGATTTTGTGATTACCACTGTTTTGTCAATATCTCGGTCAATTTCCAAGCAAAAAAAGTTATTTTCCTTCAAATTGTAGGGTTTTTTTAATCTCTATAAAATCGCTCTTATTAGTTCCTCGACATGTTTAGCAGGGATTTACAGACGCCAAGATTCTCCTTCGGAGCTACAAAAAAATTAAATGTCATCACAAACTTTATAGAACCATTTCAACTTTTCCATCTCGCCAAGATTTCAAATAACACAGCCCTACAACTTGTCGAATCTTTGCTCTTCTACTATATTGCACAACAGTTCTCCCAACACAACCTGACTAGCTTTTGCAAAATACGCCACCAGAGCAACATCCCTATTCATCTCATCGACCAGTCCCAAATTACGAGTTAACATATCGGCCACCACATATTCCTTCCCGGAGACATATTCCAACCACAGATCAAAATTCTGCAAGTAGAGCATCCGCCGAGTAAGCCGCGCGTTTTGCCACTTAGATTCTCTCAAAAATTTCAAGCTAATGTGATCGGTCATTATCTTTATCAGACATCCCTGTATAATAATTCTAAATTTTTTTAAGCAAAAATTCATGGCCAATAATTCTTTTTCTGTTGTAAAATAATTTACCTCCGGACTCGTTAGGAGTCGGCTAACAAATATTATCGGTCTAGGGTTATTTTCGTTATATAATTGCGATAAAGATCTCCCGCTAGCTCTATTCAAGGCATCTGTACAGAAGATGCATTCTTTATTGTAATCGGTAATCTTCAATTTAATATGTTCGGAAAACGCATCTTTAAAACCCTGAAATGTCCGAACCCCCTCATCTGTCCACACACACGGAACATTATTGCTCACCAGAGATGAGACAGGCTGTAAAATATCTGCGTAAGACCTGATAAATTTATTGTAGAAATTACACATGACGAAGAACGACATGACCTGGTCCCTATTCATCAGCCGAGGGAAATTCTTTTTTTTCTCTATCTTTTCCGACTGCATCGAAATTTCAGCCATAAATAACCGATACTCAATGAAGTCTAGTTTTCTTTTCGCAAAATTCGATTTTATAAAGTTAACCGTTATCCCTGCATCTAGTAATAATTTTAACACAATAGATAGATGGCGAATGTGTTACTTCTCGAAAGCGGATAAAATTACAATGTGATAAACATATGCTAATACAAAATTAGCACAACATGGACACACAAAGGCACTAGTGCTTGTGTAATCTGGTGGTAACAAGTAGTAAATGATTCATTGAATAATAAAACATATATAATTTGCTGCTGATAAGAGTTTCAAGGTGATCCGGTCCCTGAGCAGTATGATCGTGCTGTTTAGAGGTTCAAGGGGTGGGTTAAAGTGGCTGGGACATATCTGGGTGGTAAGGCAGTTAAAGAATGGTAACGTTGCCCCCATAGGGGTGTGGACATTGGTGACGTCATACTACAATCTAGAGCATAGTGTGTGTTATCGCTTACCCTCCTCCCCACATATATTTCCACGTCTACTGCACAAGAAATATCTATTTTACCCTACTAATGGTACCAGACTATCTTCCTATAGACCAATCTCCCTATTATCTACACTTGCCAAGTTACTTTAAAAAATTATTTATGTATGAATTAATAAAATAATTCATGAACAGTCGATCATTTCTCAACATCAGTTTAAATTTAAAACTAGGCACTCTACTGTATAACAATTACATAGAGCAGTAAACCTTACTGAAGATGGCATCGAGCAAAAAAAAATACACTGAAGCGATATTTATTGATATCATCAAGGCCTTCAATAAAATGTGGCACAACGGTTTGTTGTACAAAATAAAATTTTTTCTGCCAGAAAAGTACTACTTACTAATAAGATCATACTTAAGCAACAGGCAGTTCCAGGTTGTATGATGAAGATCGTTCAGATGAATATTCCGTCCCAACTGGAGTTCTGCAGGGTAGCGTCCTGGGACCGCTGCTATACAATCTGTATACAGCAGATTTGCTGACAAATGTGACTGTTAAAGTAGCAACGTTTGTCGACAATACTGCGATAATCGTAACAGATACAAATGCTGATGTTGCTTTCGCTAAATTGTAAAACAGTGTTGACTAGTTATTCCAATGAATGCAGATGTAGAAACTAGCTATAAACCTAGAGAAGTCTACACATATTTTATTCTCCAACAGAAGATCACACAACAAACGAGTACTTCTTGATAATAAAGAGCTTCCAAAGAAAAACGAAGTGAAATACCTAGGAGTCTATTTAGATCAAAGACTAACTTGGAAAATTCTCATCCAAAAAAAAGGAAGAAAACCTAATATCAAAATGAAACAACTCTACCGGCTAATAGGATATCACTCTAAATTGTCACTAAAAAATTGTTTGCTGATATATAAAACTGTATTGTGACAAGTACACACCTACGAAGCACAACCGTGGGCATGCGCAAAAGGCTAGTTATTCAGCGATTTCAGAAAAAAAGTGTTGCACTTAATTTATCAAATGCCGTAGTATGTGTCCAATGAAGTCATCCATCGAGATCTAAAAATAGACACGGTGGAAGAAATTATCTAGAGACTCGAATAAAAGCATCTGACATAGTTATAAAACAAACTAAATCAGCTGGTAGTCGCACTATTACACACGGATGCGTCATCTACATCACGACTTAAACTAACTAAAATAAGAGACTTAACCTCATAATGTTTTTTGAGGCGGAATCATAAATGGACGCACCTTTTACCTGCGATTTATTGAGAACATTTATTACGTAGTCTCACAAATTAGCAATTGAAAGATAAAAAAAAAAATATATATATATATATATTTATCGAAAGTTCTATAGTAATGCTTGTGAATAATAGTAAAATTTTTGTTTAGGTTATCACCGGTAATTTTTTGTATCATTAAATTAGTACAAAGTAATACATGCGCTTATTTTATAAATCGAAATCTTATTTCAATGAACTTATCATGATCAACGCGGATATTTCAGTTATATTAGAAGTATGCGTAAGAAAATAAACTTAAATTTCTATATTTTTTCAAAATTGAGCCATATTCCATTAACAGGTGTAAACAGTGGAACACCGCCGAGATATTTTACGGGTCGCTCGGTCTTTGGACTACAGCTCACCGAATAATTTGAAATAATTTCTGCCAGTGCCAACTTTAATGCTAATTTAGCAAATCGCATCCCTGTAAACATGTAACATTTTAGTTTAAGAACAAAATGGACGAAGGAAAATTTTAAAAATACTGTTTTTTCGTTCTTGACTCTTTTTCAAAAATTCGTTAAAATTTTTTAAAAAAATTAACAAACGATTTTTGATTAATGTTTTCCTACAGAAAGACTTCTCTCCTCGTAGTGATTTATGCTTTTTACATAATTACACGCTCTTTATATATATATATATATATATATGTATATCGTTTCTCATCCACTTTACTCTTACTGAATTTTCTACCATTATACATTTTTCGGTCCGGTACAAAAAGCAACAAAACTTTCTGTAATGTTTTTGATACTGCTCGTACACTCGTATTTTTGACTGATATGTGGCAACGTCTTCCTCGTTAAAAATATTAATTTTGTCAAAATAGATTTATTTAACTATATGCGCTGAAAATATACCCAAACTGTCCAACTTTAAAAAAAATGAATAAAATTCAGGCAATGATTCAAATGAATAACGATTAAACAACTCGAATATTTTATGGAATTCTTGCTTGTTCCATAAAATTGGATTAAAATGTTTTGGGGAAATATTCCTAAAAATTCGATCAACTTTTGTTTTTATCTTCTTTTTTTTTTTGAAAAACTACCATTCAAGCCAGACCCTAAGTCCGGCTTGGTCGCTATTTTGAATTCTGAAATCATTTTGTTATTGTGCAAAATGAAGGTGCAATCGAATTGAAGAAAATTTAAATACGCCTTAGTGTTGCAATAAAGGACATATGAAATAAACGCGTCAAGATTCTATAATATGCGCTTGGAAATCTTAAACTTTCCTTGTAATAGAGAAAAGTGAAAAAACCTGAAAGTTTATTGTTTTTTGTTAAAAGCAGGTGACCCACCACCTTCAAAAAAAGGGTTAGTTTTTTGTTTGAAAGATGATTAAAGTATTACTGTTCGAAATACCAACTAAAAAAAATTGTGAAATAATTTTCACCAAAAAAACAATGGTTCAATGGTGTATAAATTTAATACATCGGATTTTTTTGATGACTATGTAAATTCTTGTCCCGCGGAGCACAGGTTGTTGTAACTAGAGCAGCCGTCTCTAGTAGTAGTCACTGTATGTCTATAGTGCTTCTCCCACCGACATAGATACGAAACAATTACCACACATGAGTTTTAAAGTTAAATCAGAACTCACATTATACACAGGCAGAAAAACGTAAAGAGGAGCAGATACCGGTAATGCACCTGCTATTAATTGCCGTTAAGCTTTTACTGAAGCTTTCCCGTTAAATGTGCCTGAGACGAATTGATTCAGAGCGAGTAGGCGAGCACCTGGCGCTTTATAAGTGGGTCCCTTTGTACTAACGGAGACAACCCCTATGAAAAAATCCGGTGGAAGGCAATAGGGAAACAACCACCGTAACTTCCCTAGGTTATCATATACATCAGAAAATCACAAGAAAATGGTGCCCTGAGTTCGGTGCGGCCTTTCAGTGGGCACAGAGTAGAAAGAATACCACTGCCTGTTAAGGATAACAAAGAAAACCAGAAATGTCCGTCGATGGCACACCAAAGAAGAAGATGTCATTCTCTTTTTTATTTTTTTTGGCATACAACTGGGGCACACTACAAAAAATTTCAATTACGACGCCACACTTTTGTACAAGGCGGCTGAGAGTGACACGGTCAGTTAAAACGATTATTCCAAAACAAATTTGAAAGAAAAAAGATTTATGGATATGGAGGCCTTCCGAATAACTGAGTTTTTTTATTAAACTTATCTTTTAAACGTAATGGTTTCCAGTAATATTTTCATCATAATAAAAAGAAAAATAGGTTAATATTTCATGGAATTGTTTCGAATAGACTAATAGTTATGTTGATTTTTTGTCAAGTACTGTAACATTAATAAGGCGGTAGCCTAGTAATTACGGTGCTAAGTGACCAAACCAGAGGTCACGGTTCAAGACTTATCTCGTTCCGGTTCCAAGTCGGTCCCAGGTTTAATCAGCCTGAAATAATTGGATACTAGAGAAGTCCAGGAAAGTAAAGGAGGTCGTGGGAAAGGAACTACCCCTAAAATTCTCTTCGGACCCATTAGGCTTAAACCACTGCGAACCTTAAAGTCAAAATCCCAAACAAAGTGTCGAGGGTTCAGGACTTACTTTACTGTTACTTTACTGTAACTCTGATAAAATGTAGTCAGTAGGTGCGACACATGCATAAAAAACAATTTTAGAAGTTTAGGGGTTGCCCCCTCGCCGCAGAGTATTTTATCTTATTGGAATCTACAGACAAGGACTCAAAGTTAACAAATCATATTAATATATATGCGTAATTTATATAGTAAAATATTTTAATTGACCGTAGCTTCAATATGATAAAAAAAGTAGAAAAAAAGATTATAGTCGGTGGATTAATTGCAGAATATTGGGATTTTGCATTGTAAATATATATTTTTTTGTTTAACATTAAAATCACGGTGAGTATTCGTCGTGGTATGTTTCACAAAAATACTTGATGAGCAGTGGAAGCTGACTTACCTGCTAGCAAAGAATAAACTGAAATAATAATTTTTCGATTTTTTAAATAACACCTGTATTTAAAAATAAAAATAAATATATATATATATACACAAATGCCAACCAATATAAAAAAACGTGGTCCACAACAAGTAAAGAAAGAAAGAAAAACACGTTAAAACGGACAATATGGCGTAGCTAAGGCGAAGAGAATAACATGACTTTTAGTTAATGGTACTGCAGAGCAATGAAGCAACTAGAATGAACAGTTGTAACAGACCTAAAAGCTCAGAATGGTTAAAAGTACAGCACATCGCTGGTACTCATAAAAAAATAGACGATCGCACTTTCTTCTCGCAAACTGAGTGCCTCTCAACATATCTGAGGAATGGCTAGTGCAGGATACAGTCTGATTCTTATAGTCCCAGCCATACACACAAAGACACCACTACATTGCTAACTATCCTGAGTTGATTGTCGAATTAGCACTTTAATATTAACCGAATAAGCGCCCTTGAAATGTTTTGCTACAAATAGAACAAAGGACAATATCCGAAATAGCTGGAATATCACGGGAGCGTAAGGTCTTAAGTTGATAAATTTGTATCATTGTACTACACATTAGGCAGTTAAAATAAACCAAACTTTGCCAACATGACAGAAACTTTGTTCCTATTTATAAAAAAACAGTCGAAAGATTGAAACTAAAGAAATCGCCTCCTCATACATTTCCAAAATTTAAAACAAATTTTCAAACTATCTCAGTACAGCAGTTTTGAACACAGTTGGAGAAGGATTGTTGGAAACAATAAATAAAATACCAGTAAAATAGTGAAATTTATTAAATTAATAAAAACGAAGAAAAGCGAGAAAAAATTTAGCAAGTATTCGCCGCAGTATTCTTCAATATTAAATACGAATACAGAATACAAAATACATCGTATTCTACTATTTAAAAATATGAGTACAGATACAGTTGTACTGTAGTACTCAAAAATATGAATACTGAATACAAGTGTACTCTGGTATTCAAAATTTGAGTGTAGAGTACATTGTGCACTACTGCTCAAAAATTCGAGTGTAAACTATATTGTACTCAAGTACTCAAAAGTCTGAGTAGAGAATACATAGTACTCTACTCATATTTTGAGTATGATTACAATATACTTGAATCAGTACTCATACCCATGAATACGATTTGCTTGGCATTGGATCAAATCATAACGCCATCCAACAAATTCAGCCAAATTTATACAACCAAGTCATCAAAAACTGAACTCCTCAGATACGTGCAAAATAAGCAAAGTCACGGCGGACGCTTTTCCATACCTTAAAATATTCTTTCAAATTAAAAAAAAATTAAGTAGGCATCTCACACATAACGTGTCTTATTTACATTTAAAAAACTAGCGTCCTTATTGAAAGATCCTTAGTGCTGTTAATAAACATGAATGTTATTTATTATATTTTCGTTAGAACTTATTTTGGCAGAGAATATGAGGAAGTTTAAAAAAAATGAGTAAAACATGTTTGTAATGGATTATGACGGGTTGTGCGTTCTGTGTTCATCGCTCGCTCGTTAAAGTGCTTGCCGGTAAAATATACGGTATTGTGCTATGCTGGGGTTTCTCGGCGACGACTGCTTAGTATAAACATTTCTCGCGGCGGCCATCGCTCATTAAAAACATTTATATTCCCGCGATTTCTGAAAAGGCCGAGTAATGTAACTGAGGTTAATCGGATATTTCGTTAGAATTCTGTTCCGAGTGTTCGTGTTACAAATCATTTATAGCTCTTATTTCATCTACTTGTTTACGATAAAATATTATTCGGTCACGGCGGGACTGTTCTCACTGTCGCTAAACAATGGAGCTAAACTCCGTTATCGATCTTTCGTCACGTCAAGTTAATTATCACCCACCAGTAACAGCAACAGTAACAATAACCGATGATAATCATTCAGGTAACAAAAATATAATTAATAAATCATCGAACAAATCGTCGAATAAATCGTCGAGTAATCGTTTAACATATGCAGAGAGAACTAAAAGCAAAATCGAACCATTAACAGACTTTACTCATCCTACAGAAGAACAAGGAACCATTTTCAACCATGTAAATGATTACACATCTATCCAATACTTATACGCGTTAAAAGATCTAGTTAAAGGTGAAAAAAATATTATAGCTGCCTCAAAAATAAGTCGGCAAAGAATTGTAATTTTTCTTAAAAATAAACAACTCGTTGCTGAATTCGTACAAAATCATGGAGGTATCACAATTAACTCCAATTTCATCAAGGCAAAAAAACTGAAACCAACTTCGCATAAAATTATCCTATCCAACGTCTCACCAACCATACCAAATGAAGCACTCCAGGAAGTGTTACAAAACAAATTAGGAATACATTTAGTATCTAAAATTTCATTGCTTAGAATGATTCCCGCAGACAAACTTTTTTCTCATGTAATAAGCTGGAGGCGACAACTATATACAAACACAGATATTAATCAACTATCAATTCCAGGTTCTTTCACACGAGACGAGTTCACCTGCTTTAAATGTGGCCTTCAGGGACATAAAGCCGATGATTGCGAAATAGATACACTCGAAAACTTCCACCCTGAAACGAATCAAAATATTGACGAATACACTCATAACTTTCTAGAACTCAACACTAATAAACCTACTTACCACCAAATAGTTAATTTACCGATAAAAAGTCAACAAACAGACCTGGAAGATAAAAACGTTCCCGATTCACAAGCCCCCACAGATGAAGAAATAATTCTTCCAAATGTTTTCCTTCCAGACCTCAATCAGCGTACAGGAGCAGAAATAACAAAGCGTACGCTTACAGACACATCAACATCAAGCTCTCAGTATTCGGATATAAGCAGTAAACAACTGCTAATTGAAAAGAAAAAGTCAAAGAAAAAGAGGACAAAGAGATCACCAAAAATCTCAAAATCAGAACTAGTAGAAGACATATCCCTCCACTCAGTGAAGTTGATGAAACCCGGGACTTCAAAACATCTCCAACCCCGACGCTGAAGGAGATTTTTAAACCACTGGAAAACTTATTCCGAGACAATAAAATTAAATACCCACTATCACTAACAAATTTTATGCTCTTTATCGACATGTACGATGGAAGCAAATCAGTAATAGAAAATGCTAAGGAGTTCACTAATGATTTAACAGGTCTATTAAACATGATGACTGAATCGTACCCGTTTTTACAACACAAAGGTACAAAAAACCGGTTCACGAAAATCATACGCACCCTAGAACAAGACACAAATAACATTGCTTGACGGAATTGTATCACAAATTACTATTTTTACTATTTAATGAGTAACAACATAATTCTCCAGTGGAATATAAAATCGCTACACTACGCAGAAATACAACAACTTGTCACCCTAAAACAACCAAAAATCATTGCCTTGCAAGAGACCCATTTAAAACCATATTGAAGCTTTACCTTACGAGAATACCAAATATTTCGCCTAGATAACTCCAGCCGCCTTGTTGCAGCGGATAGAGTATCAATTCTAATTTACAGCTCCATCTCTTGTTATTAGTAAGTAAATATTAATACAGAATTGCAATTTATAGCAGTATTGTTTTTATTATCTCTATAATAATGTATTAAATGAGGTTCGATGAGATTATGCTAGACCCCCTCCCGCCGCTCTTGACCTAACCAAATTAATGGATGTCCTCTTATTATATAATGTAATTATATTGTTTTTAGTAGGTGGCTTACTCTAAGTAATCCGTCTGTTCGAAAGATGCCGGTGATATGTCAATCTGAAACATCAAATGATTAAACTAAAATAAACAAGTAAAACTTTTCAATAACGAAGAGAAAAAAAAAAATGTAAAGGTGTCTGATAAGTACGCATATAAAATATGTTCGTTTGCTAAATGATTCGAAGCTTCATAACCACATCAGTCTGGTCGCAGATTTTTTGTACGTGATAAGCATCGGTTTATTTTCAATCGTTACGCTAAAGAAATCAATGTTAAACTTAAAACAAATCAGTATTACCAATGCAAAAACGCGGTCCATCTCCGAATGGTATGTAAGAACCGGAAGTAATTTTTGATTTATTTTCGGGGGAAAAACGATCAGGATCAAACTTTCCCGGATCAGGGAAAACATCTCCGTTATAATGTACCGGTCTGAGTGGAATAGTTAACTTCGTACCCTTCGGTATAATCGCTTCTGTGTCCGGAATTTGATAATCTTTGGTGCACACTCGATACATTGCCGGAAACGGAGTGTGCATTCGCAGTGTTTCTGAAAAGACAAACAACGGCGGTTATAATTCGGACAGAATTCGATTCCACAATCGTAATGAAAGATAAATATATAAATGTTTATTAACGCATTTATGTGCAAGTTTGAACTTGAACAATTTCACTACAGTTGTTTGTCTTTTTGTTTCTTTCGCGCTAACCACGAACAAAAATTGGAAACAATCGATAACGGTTAGTTCGGATTCTGTTAGTGGGCAATATTCGTTATTCCTTCTAAGGTTCCACACATTCTCTTGCACGGTTCCTTTCCCCAAGCCAATTTAGCAGAAGCACAGATCGAATACACCATCTCCCACTATCTATCTTCACTTTTGATTCACCGGTCTATTCCATAGAATTTCGCAATCTACTTTCTGTTTTTTCAGATTATTTGTATCTACTCTCTACTGATTTTATGGGGTTTTCTTTAAAATATTTGTTTAATGTCCAGTCAAGCGGCAATAACATAGACAATTTTATCGCGCAAAGTATTTAAAATATTTATGCTGACACTCACCGTCAATAACCATATCCATATATTTCAATTGTTTCAATGCTGCAAAGTCAATCTTTTCCCCGTTACACGATCGCTTCACTTCCAGTATTTCGGCACGAACTTTTTCTTGTACATCCGGGTTAAAGGACATCTCGTATAAGCAATAGCACAGTGTAGATCCGGTCGATTCAAAACCGCCCATAAGGAACATGAAAACATTCGAAGCTATTTCTAGGATATCGGGATTATCTATGAAAAAAAAATTCATCATTTTGAAGAGACGAATATATACTTGTATACGACAATGATTTAATATTCCTAATGCGTATATATTATTATATACATGTTCATATGAATATTAAGAGAACTAACAATAATAAAAAGGAGGTTTATAATTGTAAAATAATTTGAATCGTTCATTTTCTTCACAATTTAAATACATGCACTCAAAACGAACGTCAGCACCTCAGACAAGAAGTAACGAGCGCAGTCGAAAGCTGAATAATTAAAATCACATGTAAAAATTAGGAACACACAGAGATCAGTTAGTTGCACTACATTTTCACGACTGGAAAGATTCATTTTAAAACAAATTATTACAAGCCGATCCCCGGCTGTTCTGTTCGGTCAGTCAGGAAATGATAAATCACGTGACAAATATATTATTGTTATTTTATAAAAAGTATTTACATTCTGACGCGTTTCGAAGCTAATAGCTTCATGCTCACAGTATATATATATATATATATATATATATATAAAGTTTGCTAGGTTCGAAATGCGTCAGTATGTAATACGAGTAAATATATTATTATTTTATAAAAAATGTTTCTAGTTTCGATATGGTTTATTCGATAATTAACAGAAACAATACGTGGAATAAATTTTAACGGGAAATAATAGTTTTGAAGAAATCCGTATTTTTTAGTAATTCTTTCGGGTCGTAAATAAGTAAGTTTGAAAAAAACGACCTGAAGAGTCTTAACAAAGACATAGGAAAATTGTAAAGTTAAGATTTTCCGAAAGTGCTACGCTTAATATGGATATGAAGGGACTATTGAGCCAGTTTATTTCACTTTATGATTTGTCTTTGTTTTCTCAGGTAACTTTTTTGATAACCAATTCAATTTCTAGTGAAATAATCTTGCGATCTGTTTGAGTCTGGAACGAGACGAATTTATAAAATGTAGATTAACAGTAATAATAATAATATTACATGTGCACCAGAAATGGCGAGGAAAAAAATAAAAAAGTGCAAACCATTGAGAATAACAGAATGAAATGAAAAACGGTAAGTTAAATAATTCATCTTCCATCCGTATGAATCGAAAAGCTTTCGATAGAGTACACCACAATAAGCTAATCCAAATGTTGGAACAGATTGGTTTAGATAACTGGGATATTATAAGACTGATAAAGAACCTATACTGGGATCAAACAGCATTTGTGCAGATTGGGAATAATAACTCACAACAGATTTATATCCAACGTGGTGTAAGACAAGGCTGCGGGCTATCGCCATTACTTTTCAATATATATTCAGAAATAATCTTTTGGCAGGCTTTGCAAGGAGTGCATATAGGGGTAAGAATTGGAGGTGAAATCTTAAACAATATTAGATACGCAGATGACACAGTGCTGGTAGCAGAGTCATGCCCGACCTCCGGGAATTATGAAATAGTGTCAATGAAATAAATAGAAGATACGGGTTTTCAATTAACACCGAAAAGACACAAAGATGACGATAAGTAGCGAAGAAAGATTGAACAATATACACAGCTCAAATTATCAGGAAGAAACATCGAAAAGGTGGCTCGCTACAAATATCTGGGATGCTGGATAAATGAGAAGGCAGACCCGGGATGAAGGAATAAAGATACGCATAGCGACAGCAAGAGATGCGTTTCGTAATTGGAGGAAAGTACTAAGAACCTCAAGATATCGTTGAAATCGAGAGTTCTGAAATGTTACATATGGTTGCGGCTATTATACGCATGTGAGACATGGACACTGAAAACGGCAATGATAAAAAAACAACTAGAAGCCTTCGAAATTTGGTGCTACCGAAGAATGCTTAAGATCTCGTGGACGGAGAAGATAAAAAATTCAGAATTACTACTGCGCATGGACAAAAATCGGAAACTGGTGAATACAATAACAAAGAGGAAACTAGAATATGTAGGACATATAATACGCGGCCCCCTAAATATCAGCTATTGAGGACAATTTCACTTGGGCAGATCGAAGAAAAAAAATGGATTGTTAGGAAGAATACGACATGGCTTGAAAACATAAAAAATTGGACAAACCATTGAACAGAAGAAATAATTCATACAGCCAGGAATCGAGAAAAATGGAAAAGAATTATCTTCATGTCAACAGCCTGAAGTCCGATAAGGATATGGCACCTTAAAGAAGAAGAAGAATTACATGGAGAAATTCACACATTTTTACAACAAGAATATCATGCAAATTCCAAATACGAGTTTGCTGAACCAGATTTTTTGCTAAAACTAGCATATTTTTGCGATATATTTGACAAATTAAATAATTTTAAATCTGTCTTTGCAAGGAAACAACACGCACATTCTGTTATTATTGGAGAAGATTGCGGCGTTTAGGAAGAAACTGCAGTTGTGGATAAAAAAAATAAGCGGTAAACATTATTTCCCGCACTTGTATAAATATGTGGCATCTTATGAGCGTATTGTCTCACAAGATCTGATGACCCTTTTTAGGAACACCTTTCGAAGCTCACTGAGTGGTTTTTGAAATACTTTGCCGAAGACGATGTCGAATAATTTGCGTGGATTCAAGATCCTTTCTACGCCTAAGTTCCACCAGATTTCACGCCGCAAGAAGAAGAAAGTCTGATTGAACTCTCTTGAGACAGCTGCCTTAAAAATAGATTCGTGTGTCCGAATTTAATAGAGTTTTGCATATCGGTTCAGAATGAATATCCATCTTTAACTTCAAAAGCTTTAAGAATTTTCATTCCCTTCGCAACATCTTATTTATGTGAAGCTGGATTTTCAGCTGTAGCAGCAATCAAGAGCAAATATCGCTCAAAGATCAATGTGGAGCGAGAAATAAGAGTAGCGGTGTTAAGCCTTATCCCACGGTTTGAAAAAATGTGTGGAGATCAACAAGCTCACCCGTCACATTGACCAAGTAGCTATTGTATTTTATTTTCATTTTTCTTAGGTTCCTCTTAAATGGGTTCTGTTTTAATTTAGTATTTTTATAAATAAATAAAAAACTTAACCTTATATTGTGGATGTTTTAATTTTTTTTGCCTATCTACCTGACTAGTACCGTTGTACCTACTTCTTTTAACTGTACCCATCTATTTCGACTAGCTAGCTAGGTTAGGACGCTGAGACAAAATACTAAACTTGTGAGCGCGCCGCGGACTGAAAAAGATTAGAAACCCCTGGCCTAGGCTAATAGAACAGCTGCAGGGTATAATTCCAGACTACCAGTTTAGGTTCCGTCCTGGGCACGCTACAGTAGAACAAGTTCATAGAGTTCAAAGATACATTGGTAACTGCTTTGATTCTTCTTTATAGTGCCATACTGAGCTTCTCAGCGTTGGCGACTACCTATTTGTACATCTTAGCAGTACAGACATAGGTAGTTGTACTAGGCAATTGTTATATGCAACGCAGGTGTACACACGCAAGACTACTTTGGAAACTGACAATAAGCTACTTGTTATCGCGCTACCAGTGCAGTCCCGTGTGGGTCTGCTGTGTACTGACCTAGCACGCATATGATGTTGAACGTGGTGGTTTGCCATTGCATTCCACGTGATTATTAACGATTATTTATTTATTTAATTTTTGTAATAAGTTCATCGTCGCTCGGGATCGAACCCGTGACCTCCATATCGGAAGTCAAGCGCTCTAGCAACTAGGCTGTAGCGACGACTAGGAAGCATTATTGTTCTGCCGTTTTCCTGGATGTTAGTCAGGCCTTCGATCGCGTATGGCATGAGAGATTGCTTTCAAAATAAAAAAATACCCCGCCGCATTTCTATTATCCACTACTGTATTCATACCTAACAGATAGGTATAAATACATGTAATAAATCTGTTTCCTTCAGTGTGTTTAATCAGTGTCTGATATTTTTTTCATATTTATTTTGCAGTAAGTCTATGTAATAGCTTAGAACTATACAAATATTTTGTACTTCAAATTTTGTGAAACAGTCCTTTTTTTGGTGTTTTCTTGTATTTCAATGTACACATCTAATGTTTTATTATTATTTATTTTATTTATCGTTTCTTTTTTGTACCTCTTGATTTATTAGTTGTAAATTTATATCTTTTTGATCGATTTCAAGAAAAATGATTGTTTACTTATTTCCGGCTACACCTCGCGCAGCATTGCTTATTGTAGCCTTACCATTTTGTATAGTAATAATAATAAAGAAGATTTGATTTGATTTGATATTTAGGATTGAGATTGTTTCATAATAATAGCAATATTTTAAGTATTTTAATATTTAATATCTAAAATAGTCGTTTAATTATACTTTGTTGTTCCTTACTTACATATATATGATTGTTGTTGACAATGAAATGAGTCATTTTTTTATGTAATAACTAATATTGATCTATTAGTGTTGGTATTTACAAGTATGTTGTATTTTATAGTATATATTAATGATTGTATATGGCTGATGCAAATTTGTATGAAAATCAGTTTAAGTACATGACGTATGTTTCATTTTCTTTTATGTATTGGAATGAGGAAAATGTGTCAGTATATATGTGAATAAATGTAAGTGTGCAAGTTTCTTTGCAAATACAGTATGGTAACCAATCTGCTACGTTAAATCGGTTTTTATGTGATAATTGAAAAAGGATAAAAAGTCTTATCTTATAACACGGGTCTTTCATGCGTAAGCTACCGTTTATCTATTGGATGATCTTCCCGGGCTAATTCTTTTTTTTTCTTCGATGATCCTTTTTGTTCTAGCCCGCTATTCTTTGAATTTTAAATAATTTAAAATATTTGTGCATTTGTGAAAGTTTTTTGACATAACCACTTTATTGCTTATATTGCTCTATACACGCCATGCTCTACCAGGATTGGCTATTGTGGAATGTTATTTTTTGGTTTATTAACGGTATATCGTTATCGATACTTTTACTGATTATTCCGCTAATGATTTTGTATTGAGCTGGATCTGCAGCATAAAATTGTTCTTCATCGGTGTTATTACAGTTTAACAATAAATTCGTCCGATACTTTTCTCAGTCGACTCTCTGAAGACCTCTCACAGATCTGTACGTTTCAGAGCGAAATCCCTAGAAAAGTGATGTCTCGATGCAATTAAATTAATCAAAACTGGAAAATGATCACTACCCATAGAATCTGTTTCAACGCTGCATTCTAATTTTCTTGTTTAAATCGAAACAAAACAAAAAAAAAAAAAAAAAGAACAGGTTACATTTTGTACCGATTTCACTTGAATACATGCGGATAGTGCAATAATCATGTTTTTTTGTAGCACTAGACTGTGTAAAAATAAGGTTAGCAGAAAAAAGTTTAATGTGAAATTTAACCGTAATAAATTTAAATATCAACAGAAATGCCGTTACTGCTAATTGCATGAGAAATATAGAAAAAACACAATTACAATTCGTAATTTAGGCGAACTTTTAACACACATGAAAACGTATTTTAGGAACGATAAATTCTGTTCTTAAATTCATTCTTCAATAACAGATTTATTTATTGAAAACTGCATATCAAAACTTTTTAATTATACTGAAGATATTGCAGTGCAATGTAATGCTTCAAAAGACAATATTGAAACTTGCCTTGTACAAGATAATAGCCCGCTACAGTGTTTATCTCACAGCCTAAACGATAAGAATAAAAATTGAGCTCAGATAGAAACAGAGTTATCAGTAATCTGTTTTTCAATGAAAAATTTAATAAAACATTACACGGACGCCTGGTTAAAGATGGCAACGAGCGCGGAAGAACTTTTGTAAGTTACTCACGATTTAAAATATCCATCTGGAGCCTGAAACTAACAAGACCCAAAGTTAAATTATATGATGCCGTTATAATTCGGTTGCAACAGAAACACTTACCTTTTTGCATATCGATCAAAACTTTCAGGAAATCGTTCCGTTTATCGTTTGTCATCAACGACAATCTGTAAGTTACTGCGTCGGTAGCTACGCTGACAAAACCATCTGTTACATCTTTAGGATGGTCACGCACTCGGAACAGGTCCAATAGTTCCACTTTTATTTCCATTAGGAAGAGTCGTAGAAAGTAATTGTGCTCTGCGAATGTCCTTTTTGCTAATTTCTGCAGTGTGGGAACTTTATTATCTGCCACTGTCGCTACGCAATTTAAATCCAAACCTAAAATACACGCACCGATCACATCGATTACGTAATTCATGAATAACGAATGCACCTCTGCAGTCACTGTCGATGTATCGGAGGTTTTGAATTTCTTCTCAAAGTAGTTTATCAGATTGTCGGTGCATTTTTCAATCTCTTTCGACATGATCCGTAAGTTACTGCCGGTAAGGGTAGTCGACCACTTTTTACGAAGAATGCTCCAACGGTCACCATTCGACGTAAACAAGGTAGAAGATAACGGATTAAGTTCCTTAAGCTCCGGTAAAAAAAGGGAGTCGAATCTTCTATCGCGAAAATGATTGAAATTTTTAACGGTAATGTCCGTTATTAATTTCGGATCTCGGATTAACAGCATCGGTTGCCTCATTTCGAAATAACCGCCAAATCCGTGTCCGTCTAAGGCATCGTAAATCCGTTTCAAGCTATCGTGATAATTTTCGCGTTTAATCAGCAACGGTAAAATATTTCCGAATAATGGAAGCGGTTTAACGAACGGAATATTTCGTCTCTTCCAGTAGTCGAAGGTACGAACGGTCCAGTGATAGACCAGCAAGATGATCAGCAGAATGGTGATTAAACTTGTCGAAATGAAATTTTCGATATTCATGACTTGTAATGGTCCAGTGAAGATTCTTCAAACTGAAACATGAATTTCAAAAATTCTTAAAAATCAAAAAAAAGCGGGAAAAATTGAAGCACAATTGTATATAAATTTTCTTTTTCGTTGTCAAATATACATGATTTTGTCTCTGTTTCTGATATGCTAAAATTTGTAAATGAACCGAAAAGATTTTTGAAACACATGAACCCGGTTCATTCATATGGTCCTTAAATTAAATATGTATCATTCACGTGTGAAAAATTTTCTTCTATAAACAAGCTGAAATAAACTTAAAGCAAATAAATTATTTAATTAAACGTAAGCGATCGTTAAATTAGAAACGAACACTAATACGTAAATTATTCCATGAGCAACATATATTAAGGGTAGCATGATGGTGCATTTACACAACTATCAAGTCGCTGGTAAAATAAAGAACCGATGTCGGCCTTTTAGAAAGGTTCGAAAATTTTAAGATAGTTTCATTTATACCTTTCGATTAAAAATATATTTCAAAGTAATGTTGTGTATGAATTACGATAACTTTCGCTGAAGGTTCCTTTGAAATATATTTTTTATCGAATAATTATTTTTTACTTTTTAGTACATTTTTATTAAATTTAAAAAAAAAAAAACGTTCTATTTAAAATTTTTCAGCTTTATAATTTAATTTTTTTTTTTTTTTTCTGATAAAAATTAAACTTTTTATCATACTATTCTGCATTGTTTTATATACAAATATTTTTCAGTAAGACTTGAATTTAAAATATAATTTTGAAAAATTATAATTGAATGAATATATTTAATAAATTTATAGTGTTAATTTTTTTACAGCTAATGATGTTATTTTAATATTCTCGGCTAAAACCGTCTGTAAACTTCAAGGTACTGCTCTAGAAAGCGTTGTTGTTGATTTGGGGAAGAAAAATTTTGCTCGAGAACAAATTTATATTGCGATCATTGGGTTAAGAAAAAAAATATAAGATATCGTTTTGTCAGATTTAGATACAAATAAGCGAATAAAACAGCCTTCATGACGAAATAGCTTTTAAAGAAATGTTAAGAGACTGGGAAAATTAATCTGCCTGCAAGGAACTCGACTTTTACCGAAGCAAAAACACGCTGCATTAAAAAACTACAAGATGTACAGAAGCGATTACACGTCAGGCCTTATTTCCTCTGGCGGAGTGGCTATGCTAATCCAAAATGACGCCTACCTACAGCAAACCCGCATGAACACAGTTAGTACCATTCAACATACCACAGTACGCATATTTCATCCAAATTGCAAACCGGACTATGAGGAGCTCCAAAGGTTGTTTCATCAGCTTCCACAACCATTCATCGCACTAGGAGACTTTAACGCTCACCATCCAATCTATGGAAGCCGAAACTACAACAACCGCGGAAAACTAATGGAGAAAGTAATTTTTCAAGAGGATGACCTGATCCTACTAAATGACGGGTCGTGAACGCGATTCAACATCCTCTGCAATCGACCTCACACTTGCCTCTTCTGCACTAGCAGCCACCCTCGAATGGAAGCCATTTCCACACTTGTGCAAAAGCGATCATTATCCGTTGATTATCATCAATCTCAGCAATAAAAATAAAAACCATGAAGAGCTATGCCTTAATAGAAAATGGCTGTGCGACAAAGCTGATTGGACAACATATAATTGGCAATGTGATCTTACTAACTTGAATCTAGACCTTAACGCTGACGAAATAATGGAACAGCTTAACAGCAATATTCTGTCAGCAGCGACCAATTCTGTCCCCCAATCGACTGGAAAATATAGACGTAAAATGGTTCCATGGTAGTGCCCGGAGATCAAGGAGGCAATCAGGAAAAGAAACTCGGCGCTCAAGAAATTCCACGACACTAGGCTCCAGGCAGATCTCATCGAATTTCGAAAACGCAAAGCTGAAGCTCGACGTAAAATCTGCCAAAAAAAGAAAGAGAGCTGGGAAAAATTTACAAATAGCATCGAACACTCAGAAAACCCATCCGAAATGTGGAAAAAAGTTAAAGCACTAAATGGTGGCTCAAATACCTCAGCTGCCATTACGGAAATTTACCATGATGGAAAATCACAACAACAAAAAGACGAAATAGCCAACATATTTGCTTTACACTTTGCTTCAACTTCTGCGACATCGCAATTTTCTGACGAATTCCAAACCTTCAAGTCCCAAACCGAATCAACGTAGCGCCTGTCATCATATATGACAACAATGAAGAGTGGTACAACCACAGTTACACGCTTCCAGAGCAACAAAAGGTCCTAAAAGCCCTCCGAAAAAATTAATCACCGGGTCCGGACAACAAAACCCGCTACTATTCATCACACAGTTGAGTGCTGCATCAGAAATAAAGTTACTAGCAATTTATAACCGATTGTGGACCGCTCGTACCTTTCCACATATATAGTACACCGCCATTTTAATCCCAATACTGAAAGCAGGAGAAAACAAATTGCAGACGGATTCGTATAGACCTATAGCTATAACTTGTATACTTTGTAAAATTCTCGAAAAAATGATCGCCAACAGATTAATGACCGTTCTTGACAAAAGAATTTCATCAGCACAATGTGGTTTTCGTAGAAACCGATCTACTCAAGACCAAATCGTCGGTTTAGCAAATGACATACACGACGCATTTACCAATAAAAAGAACATCTGTATTTTCATTCAAGAATACTTACGCCAAAAATTTCGAAGTTAAATATTTTTTTTTTTGCAAAAAAAACTACCACATTCAAAATTTACTGTAAAAATTTTAATAAAAACGAACTAAAAAGTAAAAAGTAATCATTCGATGAAAAATTAAATATATTTCAGACCAATATAGACGTGAATGTTTTATGATTCTTTTTACATAATGTTAACTTTTTGGGGTCGGTATCAAATTCAATTGCAACAATAATAGAAGAAAAAAAAAAATTTAATAAGAATAACAACACGATCACTCTTTTACCGTTAGTTGTTTTTTTTTTTTTTTTTTTTTAAATAAAAATAATAGTGAGGATTTCCATGCGCTGTGTTTAACTACTGAGGCTATTACAGCACATGGAGCCTACTTAGGAAGGTTAAACTCTATGGTATAGGCCGCTGCTACGCACGAAAGCCAACATAGCTGCGACCGCAGACGGAACGTTCGATAAGATCTTAGAGATAGAGGTGGTAGTGAAATAGGTGAATCTTGGTGCCGCAAAAGAGAAACATTCGAGAAGGAGGTGAGATGTAGACGGGGCGCTTGGTTGACCACAGAAGAAGCAGACATTTGGGGGTGCTTGTCCCGTGAAGATATACCCGTGCGAAAGGGTTGTGTGACCTGTTCGGAGGCGATTCAAGACGGAAAAATCTCTGCGAGAAATTTCGTCTATGGGCCACCAGGGTTCTGTGGTTGATTTTATGCTTCGGAGGAATGTACTTGTGGATTTCCATTCCTGCTGCCATTCTTCTCCAGTTCAGTGCATAAATAAATGGGCCATTGTGGGGGGAAGAGGGGGATTACATGGCATTGGAGAGAGCAGTGTCGCCTGAGCTGCTCGATTGACGCGCTCATTACCTGGGACTCCTACATGGGCCGGCACCCATAGGAAGGATATTTCAGAGTTTAGGTGGGATAGTCTTTATAGTAGGTAGTGGACTTTTCTTATCAGGGGGTTTTTGGGTTTTATTTCTGAAATAAGTTGAAGGGAATTTAAGGAGTCAGTTATAAGTAGGGTCTTTTGGGACTGGGGGTTAGTATCAGTATAGTGTTGAATGCAGAAAACAATCGCATATATTTCAGCGTCCAGTGCTGGGCAGCAATCATGCAGTCTGACTGACTCTGCTGTTTTTGATACTTCGAAGGAGCATGCCGCCGGTGACTGATAACCTTTTGCCTTCGCTCCATCTGTGTAGAGGCATACATGATCGGTGTAGCTCGCTATGGTGTTTTGTACTATTTGTACTACGTTTGGGGGATATTGTGCTTTATTGAATTTTGTGAGAGATATGTTTATATTTGTGATCGGCTGACTCCAGGGAGGTACAGTTATTGCGAAATCTGGTAAAGCTCTTGGGATTGAGGGGATTTGGAAATGACCCATAACTGAAAAAAGTTCAGGCACTGGATCGTTCCCAAAACTCCCATTAGGGGATATGGTGGCCGGCTCGAGTGACAGGGTCTTAGTATTACTAAGGAGGGAGCTCAGTTCTTTAAAGTTGTAATATTTCCTATAATAGGATAGTGGGAGACAACCTGCCAGTGCACACAAACTTACAACAGGAGTAGAGGGATGAGTGGAAAGAATAGACCGGAGGGCCGCAAAATGTACAGGATCTAAGGATCTTAGCACACTATTGGCGGCTGAGGAGTACACCTGGCAACATGTAAAAATCATAAATATACCAACGTGTTACCAAGAGTATCACTTGTGACAAACGAAATATAATTACACTGCTACAAAAACGCAGTTAAAATAAATCACGCTCCGTAGGTGGAATGATTTTATTTTTACATATTGATAAGAGCGATATCAGCAAGTTTGCCTAATTATATTTCGTTACGTTTTTAAATTTATTAAATGATAAACTATAAAATGTGCACTGTAAGACTCTGTCTGCCGCACTGACTAGAATTACTCTGAAGACACGTAATGCGCATAGCATACTTGAATAAAGGCAACCTATTATAATTATTGGCTTCACTCCGTGATTAAAAGAGATTGCGTACTTTGTTTGCAGAAAGTTAAGATAGTGCGGTTATTTTTAGGTGATTATGTTTTATTCAAGTGGATATCTCTTGCAGTAGTATCGTTAAAGAAAACGGAAATTATCACTTATGCTGGATTAACCTTCGGGCGCTCGCGCCTCTTACAGACACGCCACCACTGGCAAGGCGGTGTTTATACTGTCGTCTGTTTAGCTGCGTTTATTTTGCTTAAAGTTACTTTCGATCATCGTCTCAAGTGGACGGCACATCTGAGGCAACTTCGACATGAAACGCACCAAAGAATGAACATACTGCAAATTCCCCGAAATAGGGCCTTCGGCCCTGGCCCCAAGAGGATGCTGCAGCTGTACTGGGCTCTTGTCCGATCCAAGCTTGAATACGGCAGTCTGGCATATCTGTCGGCGTCAGAGACTTGCTTCCAAATGCTTGACCCAGTACATAATGCTGGGATCCGAATAAGTCTGCATGATTTTCCGACAAGCCGAATAACTAACAAGCAGCTCTTATGCGGTGAACCGCCTTTAAGCACTCGGAGGAAATTAACTTCTATCCGATATAGCCTCAAAGTCGAAGCAAATCCCGATCATCCAAATTACATTGTACTCACAAACAATGAAACCTTCCTCTCCACCTACATACACGAAATTAAAAGTGCTGCACGTATTACAGAAGATGATACACCAGCCGACAGAAAAAACAAAATTCTCGACCAGTGACTGGAAAACTTACGCGTCACAGCACCAAGCACCCTGACCACGATAAAACTGAACAATAGCGACTAGACGGACAAAATATTCAATTCAACAAAAAAGAATAAACCGCTCACATCAGCTATTATCAGGCTATACCTGGGTCATACACAGCGGACGCATAAGTTCATTCTCGAGAGGAAAGAGCCACCGATTTGTGAAACATGCCCCGGTGAAAGAATTACCATACAACATCTGGTACTATGCTGCTCCAAGTTCACCGCCAACCAACCAACTGCCACGGACCTCAACGCTTTTTTGGACATCAAGAACCTCAATAACATAATAAAATTTCTTAAACGTACAATGTTACACTTAGTTTTATAAAACTATGTACCATACTGTAACTAGACAGCCTATACATGGCAGTAAGAATCTAAATAAATAAATAAAAAAAATAAAATAAAAAAATATTACTAAATAAAATATTATTAATTTTTGTCAAGGTAAACAGTATGTTAATGGTCAATAAATATTAATATTACCATTGCACTACACACAATACGTTTGTATTCATATTTTTTTTTTTTTTTTTTTGTTGGGTTCGTCAAACAAAGACATTAGTCCAAGAAAAGGGAAAAAAATGATATTAGTTACCACTAACGCCCAGCGATCTATGAATCAGCATGTTTAAACTTAAATTTCAATAATAAAAACAGTTATTTTTTTAATCTAAATAACGCAGAATAATTAAAGAGGCATTGAAAATGTTGAACATGTAAGAAAAGTTTAACTCACTTTTAAATTTTTTTCTGTTAGATACAAACTCGAACACTGCATTATGACGCTTCGAAATGGCAAACTTCAGACCTTAACTACTGGACTGACGTGGAAAAGAACGTTTCAAAATTCGTTTGAGGTTACGGCTACACGTGTAAGGAAACCAACCAATGACAATAAGAAGTGATAAAGGATTTCGTTTTCAGTGGGCGTTCAGAAAAGTAGGTGATCTATAAATAGATCACTGGGCGGTAACGGATTAATATACCCAGACAAGATGTGCCCAAAAAGTTTTAATTAGAATTCTGAGAAAATATGAACACCCAAAATTTTAAAATTAAACGGTCGATAAACGGGAGTGACAGAGTTTTATCGTGTAGTTTCGAATGAGAATAATAAATTTAAAACCGCCAAAGCGCGATTTACAAGCTCATAACCGACGCAATATAAAAATACTTAACGATATACAGCACAGAAAGCGGTAGCATTTTTAGTTAATCTATCTGTATTTTCATTCAAGAATACTTACGCCAAAAATTTCGAAGTTAAATATTTTTTTTTTGAAAAAAAATTACCACATTCAAAATTTACTGTAAAATTTTTAATAAAAACGAACTAAAAAGTAAAAAGTGATTTCAGACAACATTATGTAAAAAGAATCATAAAACATTCACATATATATTGAACTTTTTGGGGTCGGTATGAAATTCAATTTGCAACAATAATAGAAGAAAAAAAAATTTAATAAGAATAACAACACGATCACTCTTTTACCGTTAGTGAAGTATTGGAAACATCAAAAATAATTAATGCGGTTTTTAATAACTATTGCAATAATTTAAGCCGGAGCTCCGAATTGAAATATATTATTTTTCATTAAATAGTTATAAAACTTTAAATGTAGTGCCAGATTAGACCGAATTCTCGTAATGTATAAAAATAAGCTCGGTGTTAAATCAAATAATTTCTCAGCCAGATCCGTGATACTGCTAATTAATATCTGACAATAAATTTTCAAAACGAAATAAGTAATCGATACTTATCCAGTATCCTGCTTTATTTACCTTATTCACAGATAACAGTCCAAAACGTTCAAAAGTAAATCCGTTAATAATAATATGCAAATAAAATATGTCTAATATTGGGTAACCGTGCTGAATATCAAGATTTAACAAGTACAACAAAAAAATAATTCCACTATGCCGATCCGACGTTCATTACTTGACAAAAATTAAACCATATACCGTATTAACTTCATGCGTTACCTCAATTGATATAACAATGCTTCTATTTGCAATCAGTAACTATTACTGAAGGAACACTATAAAAACGAAAAATCACACAGACAAAATATACAACACTACTTGTCTGAAAATAATCAGAACTTTACTAAAAACCGTATTAAAACAAAATGACTATTATACCACAAGTAACATGTAAAAATCATAGATATACCAACGTGTTACCGAGAGTATCACTGGTGACAAACGAAATATAATTACGCTGCTACAAAAACGCAGTTAAAATAAATCACGTTCAGTAGGTGGAATGATTTTATTTTTACATATTGATAAGAGCGATATCAGCAAGTTTGCCTAATTATATTTCGTTACGTTTTTAAATTTATTAAATGATAAACTATAAAATGTGCACTGTAAGACTCTGTTTGCCGCACTGACTAGAATTACTCTGAAGACACGTAATGCGCATAGCATACTTGAATAAAGGCAACCGATTATAATTATGAGCTTCACTCCGTGATTAAAAGAGATTGCGTACTTTGTTTGCAGAAAGTTAAGATAGTGCGGTTATTTTTAGGTGATTATGTTTTATTCGAGTGGATATATCTTGCAGTAGTATCGTTAAAGAAAACGGAAATTATCACTTATGCTGGATTAACCTTCGGGCGCTCGCGTCTCTTACAGACACGCCACCACTCGCAAGGCGGTGTTTATACCGTCGTCTGTATAACTGCATTTTTTTTTGCTTAGAGTTACATTTTTAATCGCGTTAAAATTCAATAACAACAAGGACATTTATAAACCAATGAAATTTATTATTTGTGACATAGGACAATAGTGTATAATAATTCTAAAAACCAAATATCAAATACCAACTTCATGATTTAGAAAAATGATTTAGCAAAATACTGTGAATATGTATAGAAAAATACAAAAATAAATCTAAAAACAAAATATCGATCAAAAAAAAAAAAAAACTATCACAATTAATATTCATTTTCGTCGTGTTTCATTCGTTCTTCGTCACAGGCGTGGCAAGTGACAACTTTGCTGGAATGATTCCTACATACGTTCCGTTTACAGTTTTGGCAGGTTACTAAGGTTTTAGTATTCTTCTTTGTAGCGCAACAATAACAAATTCCGGCTTTAGCTGTAGTATAGTAGCTTCTAACACATGTTCCTTGTAATTTTTCAAGAAAGCTTGTAATTCTTCTGGAAGGTTCCAGAGTGTCGCTCTATACTTCAAATTCTCTTTCATGAGGGCTAGTAACAAATTGTACATGTACATTCTCCTCTTCTAACTCTTCCACTCTGGTCTGGTGTAGCGTGCCCTAAACACATGGAATAATATTATTGCATTACAAAACTAGAATAAGGCGAGAAGAGAGATGAAAAGAATAGAGGATAAATAAAAAAAATCAACAATCTACCATAAAAATAAAAAATAAATCATATAAACAATAAATAAATTACACAACAGTAACTATTCATCGAATTATGAGGAAATTACGGGTAAAATATACTTACATTATATTTATTCTTTAAACATTATTCATACTACCGTCTTATTCAACCGTTTTTTCCTGCCTTGGTTTCAATCTATTCCTATCTGTCGTCGTTCCGCTGTTGTTTCCTTAATTAGGCTTTTAGAATCAATCATTCTCTACTCCCCTCTTCTCGCTTTCGGTTTTTCTTTAGTTCTTTCTCCTTTCTGCTCTCTTCGCGCTTCTGAGCCTTCTTGTATTTGTCATCCAAATCATATCCTATTCGAATGTTCTGCCCTCTCTAATGATCGCTCCTTTCTTTACGCCCAACTTTTAGTTTTGGGTCTTCCTACTCCCTTTAACGCTACCTATATTCTTTCCTTCCCATTGCCTTCAGTTATTCCGTTGCTGTTGTCCTTTCAATTTCTGACCGCCTGGCTGTTTAGCTTTATCTCTTAATTTTTCATGTTGTTAGGTCAAGACCGCTGGCGCGCCCAGGGTAGAAAAAGAAAAAAAAAATACATTATATTTTTCGAAGATCACAAAAACTGGAGCAAGATTGGTCGCAAGGCGGTGTTACACCGACAAAAATGTCCAACGTTGTCAACTTTGCAACTGTTTTATGAAAATTATGTTGCAATTAAGACAACGGAGATACTTCCGACTATTGTCTACCTATATCAGTAGAGAATACCTCACTGTCGCGCCTACCTGAAACACGATATGCGGATTTCCTAACGTTATTTTTGAAAAGGCGGTGTTAACATCGCCCACACGAACGCTCGAAGTGTTTATAGTGGACTAGCTCGAATAAATATTGTTCCAGTTTTTTACTCCTTCATTCGGACTATCCACGTCAAAAATTTATTCAATTACCTTTTCTTGTTCTTATTTTATTTATCCTAATTCAATAGTTCTCTCGACTTAAATTATGTTCTATAAAAACATTTTTAATATACATGATCGTTAATTTTAAAAAAAAAATCGCATAATTCATTTTTAAATAACACAACCGATATACTTTCAATAATATCGTAGCCTCGAGAAATGATTTAATAATACTAATTGGATCCGGATTAACGCACATATACTACATAGATAACAATAATTCGAAACAAATTAACTAAACATCGTACATTTATACAATTAATATACAATAATAATAATTATATCAAAAACAAAACTACAATGTTAATTGTACGGATGTAATTTAACTTCTATCCGCTTACCTGCATTTCTCGGTTTCCTCGAACTAGTAGTATAATTATTATTCTCCGAATTAACCGACAGCTAGAGACTACTTAAGACGATATTTTCATGTCCATCAGTCTTGCGCCGGGCGATCCAAATTTAATTATAAATTTAATATTAAATACATCTACACACTTTCAAGTACTAAATAATAAAGGAAGATTATTAAATAACAGTTGTTGGCATATGTATTTTGTGAAATTAATTTAAATTAGAAAAAAAAGAAACAACAAGTAAATAATTTTGATAACTAGAAAGCCAACGTCTTTCATTTAAGTGCGATCATTGCTTTTTCAATTATATCTTATTTGTAATTATTATTTTTAATTTATCGTTGTATGTTTAATAATTCATTTCCAGCGGTTATTAAAATAAAAATCACATTGATTTTCTGTGATTTAATTAAAAGGTTAGAGAATTAAATGTGTACACGCATGAATGATGTGGATGAAGCGAAGAGCCTTTACACCCTTTGCCTTAAATATTAAATACAGTAATTTTTTATTTATTTTTTGCCAAAATTAACTTAAAAACGATCACTGTTAAATCTTTGTTTTCTATTTTTTTCCACTAATTTAAAGTAAGACTTTGTTTAAAGAACCTACTTTATTTGTGACATTTGAAATGTGATCTACCGAAATACGAATAATTTTAAAAAAATTCCTCTATCTATTTCAAAATCTACAAATTTGTACAATTATAATTATAGACAGTACCAGTTTTTTTTTTTTGTTGTTTTTTTTCGAACTCCGCTGTACCTCACAGCTTCTCAGTCGGAATTTCTGATGTTTATTGTTGATTATTATGTTTTGTTTTATTAATCATTACATAGTCGACGAAGTTAAGCGAATTAAAAAATTCTTATGTATTTCGGTTATTGGCTTTTTTATCATCTCCTTTTTTCTGTTTTGTTTTTGAACTTTTTGCAGTCAAAGATGGAGTGAAAGGAATCATCTAATTTCTCTTTACAGTCTTTACAGATATCCCCGATTCAGCCTAAAACGTTTCAAACGTATGATAGTAAGTATTTTATTTTCGGTTGCATCAATTTTTCACCTGACAATTTAACTTTCTACATTCTGTTCGCTTTAGCGTTAAGATATTCGAATCGTTAAGTTTGTGAAATATTTGTACAATACTTTTCAGTGATATGGCGATGTCTAAAAAAACAAATTGTAAACTTTTTGAATTGTTCCAAAAAACGTGCCAGCTTCGACGTTACACAAAGAGGGTTCATATGCAAGATTCTTTCTACGTCTCGGAATATTTACTTTCCGTGTTCTGCGAGGTTACTTAACAAAACTTTAAAGTTTTCAAGTTGCCTCAAATGAAATGACTCTCTCCAGTTGTCCACATCAGACGAAAGAATCTCGAGAAGGGTTCCCTTTTACACCTCATCGGCATTTAACAGAATAGATAATAACATCAGTCACTTACGCAACGTAGGCATGCAATAACGAGATATTATACAAATTCGTGTTTTAATAACGTTTTTTTCTGACAACATTATCTCCATTATTTACATCATTAGTACTTTTAGTTTCTCTGAGACTTCTATTGCTGTCGCCTATTCCTAATTTTTGCTGTCTACTTGTAAATATGCCGGATCGTATACTGAAATGTTACCTATATGCATCTTGCTTTGGGATCTGCATGTACTTTTTCTAGTTTGCATAATTGGTTTAATTGTTTAATCATAGTGTCTACTGGTGCCGCCTTCGAGAAGAGCTCCTTTAGTGTTCATATGGGCAGTCTTGTAATCCTACTAAACAACTTTTAAACCGGAGAACTTGCACATTGTAACTTGACCCAGTCCTTAGATTTAATAACGCTTTATAGATATCTGATCTATTCATCGTACATTTCTAGATCAGATTTCTTGTTGTTTGCGCCATTCCTTCCACATATGCAAAGCTATTTACTCTGAAATTCTAGTGACGACAACTGGTGATCAATTTTGTCTATTCTTTCGTAAAAGGTATGGACTGAATTGTCGACCACTATCTAATAACAAAATTACTGGAATTCCATGCAGTGCAAATCATCCTTTAAGTGTAAGTATAAATTCAGTTGCTGTTGCATTATCAATTTCCTGAAGTTTATAAACTCAGAATAACTGTCTGTTATTTGTAAATCATTGCCTTCTCCTATTTGAAATATATCATCTGCTATTCTTTCCCATGACATAGTTTATTTAACATCTCTTTCCGGCAATTGGCTCTTTGCATTTTCTGACAAACCGCACAGTTCTGGGTGAACTGTTTCATACCCAAGAGATGTCTTTCCAGCAGTCCGTCCCTCGAGCCCGTCTCTGGACACTTTAAATTTCTATCATGAAGGCTTTTGAGCACCCTTAGCTGTTGCTTTTTAATATAATTACTTAATCCACGCTGAACATTATATCATTATAAATGACAAATTGAATTCAGATTTTATCTTCATGTAATTTTTTCAATAGCGCATTCTTATGCGGCCGCCACCTCTGACTGATGTCCTAATTAGCGCGTCTTCCACAGCATATTATGTTGCTCGCTCCACGGAGGGCAATACGATTTGCATATCTTTTTTCATCATCATAACCATTTGGTTTATGTATCTCAACTTAAAATAAATGCCTGAAATTGGATTTGACAACGCAACGGACGGTAAGTTGGAGGTGCCTGCAGGCAGGCAATATTCCAGAACGTGTTCAGCGGTTGGTGAAATTGGGGAATTGCATATGGAACAAACAGAAGGAGAAGGTGTTCCTTCCAGCAAATAGTTGCGGGATATTGCTGTGTGCCCTATGCGCAGTCTCGTTAATGCTGCCCAATCTCTACGGGACATGGATATCGGTGGCCACCAAGGCTCAGTGCTCACCTTGATGGATTGCAGCCATGACGTGTGAGTCGACCACATAGTTTCCCATGTTTTTGCCTTATGATGTTGAAAAAAGGGTGGCCCGAGCTAAGGGAGAGGAGCACCTTCGAGCATTGAGCTATATGTTGCTACCTTAGCAGCCAAATTCACACTCTATTATTTTTCTAGCTCGGACAGCGTCATCAAAGGTCGTAAGAAATGCCGAATCCGTCTCACTACAATTAATTTAAAAATTGAACTAAAAGTAGTCAAATTGGTTCGATAAATGTAATACTACGTGGTTAATTACTATAATATCTGGAATACGGTCACGTGACACATAGGAAACAAAAGACGCGAATAAAATTTTTAAAAACACAACAAACTACTTAAATCGAAAAAAAATAAACGATTAATTAGCGACGACGTACAACTCAAAAAGATGCCCGTAAACTGCTGCTGCTGCATGCGACATATGTAGATAACTAATCGCGGGCTCGACTAAATCCGCCCCACGCGAATATTATTCTGGTAATAAGTTTCGTTACGCAATCATTCTGTTGTCATAACAACGGCACGTATTAAAACCTAACTTGACTTCTGAACGAGCGGACTCGCTTTCCAGAGCCCTATAGAATTACAGAATGATATAGTTTCCGTCCTGATGGTGCCGGTTATGGCTAAAAAATAATCGAATCAGGCAACGCTAGAGTGCGCTTATATTAAAGAAAATCGTTTTTACTGAATATAGACTATTAATATGATTCAGTATATTAAAAATTAATACATTTTCGGGAGAATTTTTGTAATGGAGGCGGCGCCCCAGAGCCCTTATGGACCAGCCGCCGTTGCTGATATGTCTTTAGCTTTAATTATAGGTATAGTTAAAAGCATTGAATAAATATTTACAAATCTGTGATGATGCTCTTCTTCACCATAAAATAAACGTGGACATTCCACCATCTATGCTTCGTAATGATTTCGCTCACATAATGCGTTTAGTTATTAGCCGGACAGAAATCAAAAATAACCCAATCCGTGTGAAAAAAATTTACCTACACTCTATTGCATTGGTGATTTCTTGTGAAAACTATGAAAAAGCAAAAATGTTAACACAATTCATTTTTACTGTGTCTTCCACGAGGAGGACAGAGAAAATGCAAAAGGAGATAAAACAGCATACGAGATTGGTGAAATATTTTTAAAAATGCGAATTGCTGGTTGTACTGCATAAAAATCATTCTTCTTCTTCTTCTTCTTCTTCTTCTTCTTCTTCTTCTTCTTCCTTAAACCCCCGAAAGGGCGTAGTGATGTGATGAAACAGCCGCGTTCGTCACCATCCTCCATGCTAACCTATCTTGAGCCATCATCAACGTCTCATGCAGGCTTAAGCCAATTAACGATTTTATCTACCATTGATTCCGGTTATTACTAGGCATTGTAATGAATTTGTATTTCGCGCCACATGTCCAAAAAAACCCAAAAATCTTTTCCTAATTCTGCTGGATAGACGCATTTGTACATTCAATTTATTGGGGACATATTTGTTGGTTTTTCGGTCTAGCCACGATATTCCTAATAGTCTTCTATATGCCCAGGTTTCAGACCCGTTAATTTCAGCGGTAAGGGACCAGGTTTCACAGGCGTAGGTGGCGATAGAAAAAACTAGACTATTTAGTAAATTTATCTTTGTATTTAAAGACAGTGCTTTATCCTTCCATATCTTTGACAATCTAGTTACAGCACTGCGCGCTAGTGTTAGTCTGCGCTTTATGTCTGGTCGACAGTTTCCGTTCTTTGTTAATATCGAATCAAGTTATATAAAGCTATCCACGACTTCGAATCCACATAATTTGTTTTTGGTATTGCTTCCTTGACCGATTGTCATTATTTTGGTTTTTGTTAATAAGTAATCCATAATCTCTACATTGGTCTTCGAGTCTCTCCATGAATTTTGTCATAATTTCTTCAGAACTGCTTATGATGACAATATCGCCAGCGCATCTTAAGTTATTAATTGTTTTGCCACCTATCGAGATCCCATCATTCCAATCGCTCAGTAGTTTTCGCATGATATATTCAGTATATATATTAAATACTAATGGTGACAGTAGACACCCTTGCCTCACACCTTTCCTTGGCTCAAAATTACAAGATTTTATATTGTTCACATATACAACCGCCGAGCTGTTATCATATAACTATTTTATTAGATATATTAGGTGTTCAGCTGTTCCCATCTCTTCTAATATAGGCCATAATTTATCCCATTTGATAGAGTTAAATGCTTTATGGAAGTCTATAAAGCCCATATACATTGTCACACCGGGGGGGTCCACCTTGTCGTGGTGGAAGGGCTCAGTAGTGTTCAACGATCCTACTAAGCAATGCCGTCGGGAGTGTATACTTCCGGTAGGGCCACCCAAGGTGGTAAGGTTAATAGGGGAGGACATGAAGCTAACGGATCCATGGTGCTGGCAGCAGCAGTACCATTACTCCTTCAAGGCTGGTGAAGAATGACTTCATTCGAAGCTTGACGGAGACAATCACAGGCGAAATTACATATTAATTCCACCGGCTGTGATACTGCAATCAGGCAGGCAACGGAAAACCACTTGATTATTCTTTACACGAGAGTGTTATGAAATGGTCAATCACGATAATGTTATGCCATGCGATCCGACTGGCAACCGGCGCTGTTTTGGGTCCAGGCCAATCAGTGTTAAATGGGCTACTGGGCATGGGGGGCCTACAAAAACCAGCACAGGACATTTACCCAACACAACGGATTAGAAGAATAGAAAGACATATGGAGCGGCGGGTTATATCAAGAAACGATTAGAGACAGAAGAGGTGAAGGCGGCTAAAAAAAGGAACAACAGAAGGAGATGGAAAAGCGAGAATGTAGTGGGCACTGTAAGGAGTAGGGAGGGCAGGGCTAAGCAAATTGGAATAAAGGATCGCGCGTTCTGTAGAAATGAAGGGACATTCAAATAGTACGTGATTTGCATCACATGTGACATTTAATATAGGAGGATGAAAGGGACACCCAGAGCAAAGCGGAAACAAGAGACCGGGAGCAGACTATGATGAAAATGAAGGCGAACTATGGAAGAAGTGACAAAACGGCTGATACTGGGAAAATTGTTAAACCAGGGAGAAACGGATGGAGAAGGCTGTAAAGCAAGGTAAAAGGAGTCAGGGTTGGAGAAACAGGACGGATAGAGATCAGTCCAAAAGTCACGGTAAGAACAAAAAGAGAGAGAGTAAAGACTTTAGGAAGGAAATCTGCCTATGAAACGATCATTTACTGCGGCCGAGTAAGCTAACGAGTCAGCAAGATCGTTACCAGCTATACCACAGTGGCCAGGAATCCAAAGCAGGTCAATATGGATAGAATGGGAGGCTAATAAATTGAAAATCAAGGAGCGAATATAAAGAATAATAGGACAGGAAGAGGATTCAGGAAGGGGAGACGCGATAGCTACTAAAACACTCTTCGAGTCGGAGCATATCTAAATGAAGAAACACTGTCTTTAACGGAATTTGTAAAATCTTCGTTCCACCAAAGTGACGAAGCCTGAAGATGGTCATTTCTTTTGGAATGATGAATTGTTGGAGAGGAGGCCTCCAGAGCAGAAGAAATAGAATCAGAGAAAACGTTATATTGTTGAATAGGATCAGCGAGAAAGTGTATGTAAGGAAGAGATAAATCAAAATTAGAACGGAATTCCTCCCAGTTAACCTTATTTAGAGACCATTTAGGAGCGAGAGCGGGTATAGAATAATCAGGAGGAGGAGGAGGAGGAAGGAGATGGTGAAGAAAGAGAACAATAGGAACATGATCGCTGCCGAAGGTAACGTCAAGAATTCTCCAATGGCAGCGAAGACCAAAGTGCGGAACTAAATTTCTTCTAAAAAGATCACAAATATTTTTTTCTTAATAGATCGATTTTTTTTATTTAGTATTAGAGACTGAAAACCTTATACTTATAAATTCTATATGAATGGGACAGAAAAAAATACTAATTTTATTAGCATTCTATGCATTATATTATATTCTTATCATGCAAATGTACAACTTATAATTACAAACAATTACAATAATTACGCGAAAACAAATATTTGAAAAAAAATATGAATAATTAAACAAAAAAAGTTATGCTAAAAATATATGAAAATTAATTAAACAATACGACTTTGGAATATTTACATTATTATAATATATACATATTTTCAAAGCTCGCTGCTTCATATCTTAATGAATCATTATGCTCATCCCCGGCTTTCATAGGCTCTCCACAGGCCCAGCAGGCGAATTCCGCTCTCGAAAACTATAGCCGTATTAATTGTGTAAAATTTTTTATTCAGGCAAACTAGAAATTACCTTCCGCTCCTCAATACAAAATATTGGTATGGTTACGATAGTTGTTAACATAAGTACAGTTTTTTTCTAAAAGCAGATACAACATTTATTTTATATTTACTGCCATTGGTTTCGGTTTCGTCTATTTCAATTAATTTATACAAGTTGATGGTTAGATCATTGACTTTTGCAAAAACATCTACATATGCCATGACCGGATCAGAAATTCTATGCAAGAGAAATCGCACACTTTCTGCAGAATTCCATACTGCCACATGCTAAATGGGTTGTTGGCTAACTTGGCCAAAACTGCAAACATGAAGCTATTTTTATTTTCCAGGGCGATGGAGTCTTTTACATTGATAATGGCACGACAGTTAATAATTTCTCTGGGCAGTTCCAGCCCTGTAGGACTTTTATCCTGTGATGGTGGTGGTGGAGGTAGTTGTTGCGTATATTGAATATATGATAATGTTTTGCCAACGTCTTTTTTTTCCTGTTCTGGTATGGTGTTTTTATCGTCGTAAGAAAAAATTATGGTTTCTGGTGGTGTAAATGGTATTGATGATATAGGCTCTGGAACGGAAAATATTACAACACCCGTGGGCAAGTCTTTGCCAAATTGTTGAATAATCTCTGAGGCATTAACTGCTTCGTTACTCTTTTTTTTTTCTTTACTTTATTAACGCTGAACAATAGCTAATACCACTTTAAACTTTGCTAGAGCACAGACTAATGCTTCTGATGCGTTAGAATGACCGTTTATACGTCAATAGGCTAACTATGTGAAAATTAGGGAGAATACTGGTTCCTGATTAGTTGATTAAACATGGAAAGAAGGTAGGCGACCACAAAGGATGAGTCATCTGGCGGGAACGAGTTAAAATAAGATCAGGTTTCTTTTTTTTCTCTTTCTTTCGTTTCTTTGTATTTGAAGATATTTAGCTGCCCTCGTGTATCGGTTTGCAGATGAGTATTTATGGTGTGTGTATGTATTTGGAGTTCTGCAGGGTAACGTCCTAGAACCGCTGCTACACAGTCTGTAAACAGCAGATTTGCCGACGAATGTAACTGTTCAAGTAGCAACGTTTGCTGATGATACTGCGATAATCGCATCAGATACAAATGCTGATGTTCTTATCGTTGAACTGCAAAACAGTGTAGACCAGTTTTCCCAGTGGGCACAGATGTGGAAACTGGTTATAAACCCAGGGAAGTCTACACATATTTCATTCTCCAACGGAAGATCACACAACAAACGAGTACTAATTGATAATAAAGAGCTTCCAAAGAAAAACGAAGGG
Organism: Icerya purchasi; assembly: GCA_039619475.1. NCBI lineage: Eukaryota > Metazoa > Arthropoda > Insecta > Hemiptera > Monophlebidae > Icerya > Icerya purchasi. The sequence goes on along the minus strand of CM077115.1, from coordinate 287,921,463 downwards.
AGATACCTACAAGCGTATTTAGATCAAAGACTAACAAGGAAGATTCGCATCCAAAAAAGAGGAAGAGAACTTAATATCAGAATGAAACAACTCTATCGGCCAATAGGATATCACTCTAAATTGTCACTAAAAAATTGTTTGCTAATCGTCTAATAGGCTAGTTAGTCAGCGATTTCAGAACAAGTTGTTGCACTTAATTTATCAAATTCCATGCTACGTGTTCAATGAAGTCATCCATCGGGATCTAAAAATAGACACGGTGGAAGAAATTATTTGGAGACTCGCATAAAAGCATCCGACACGGTTACGAAACAAACCAAATCAGCTGGTAGTTGCACTATTACACATGGATGCGTCATCTACGTCACGACTTAAACTAACTAAAATAAGAGACTTAACCTCATAATGTTTTTTGAAGCGAAATCATCAATAGATGCACCTTTCACTCGCGATTTATTGAGAACATTTATTAGGTAGCCTCACCATTTGGCTAGATATAAATTAGTAATTCAAAGATGAAAAAAAATATTTTTATTCAAAGTTCTAAAGTAAAGTTTGTGAATAATATTTAATAAATTTTTTGTTTGTGTTATCATCGGTAATTTTTTATATTTATAAAAGTAAAAAGTGATACGTGTGCTTATTTTATAAATCGAAATCTCATTTCAATGAACTTAATGTGAGGTTATCAAAAAATAAATAAAAAATTAATAAAAGCTTAATATTAGTTACGATCAACGCCGATATTTCAGTTATATTAGAAGTACGCGTAAGGAAATAAATTTAAATTTCTATATTTTTTCAAAATTGAGCCATACGCCATTAACAGGTACAAACAGTGGAACACCGCCGAGGTATTTTACGGGCCGCTCGGTTTTTGGACAACGGCTCACGGAATAGTTTGAAATAATTTCTGCCAGTGCCAACTTTAATGCTAATTTAGCAAATCGCATCCCTACAAACATATAATGTTTTAGTTTAAGAACGAAATGCACAAAGGAAAATTTTTAAAATACTATTTTTTCGTTCTTGCCTCATTTTCAAAAATTCGTTAAAATTTTAAAAAAAATTAACAAACGACTTCTGATTCAGGTTTTTCCTACATAAAGACTTCTCTCCTCCTAGTGTTTTATGCCTTTTATATAATTACACGCTCTTTACATATATATCGTTTTTCATCTGCTTCGCTCTTCCAGAACTTATTAAACTGAATTGACTACGCAATTTTCGGTCCAGTACAAAAAGCAACATAAGTTTTTGTAATGATTTTGATCCTGCTCGCGTATTCGTGATTGATATGTGACAACTTCTTCCTTGTTAGAAACATTAATTTTGTCAAAATAGATTTATTTAACTACATGCGCTGAAAATATACACAACCTGAAAAATTAAATTCAGGTAATGACTGAAATGAGTAACGTTTGAACAACTCGAATATTTTTTTGGAATTCTTGCCTGTTCCACAAAATTCGATTAAAATGTATTGGGAAAATATTCCTAAAAATTCGACCAATTTTTGTTTTTATCTTTTTTTTTTTTTTTTTGATTAACAACCATTCAAGTCAGATCCTACGTGTAGCTTGGTCGCTATCGCCAATTCTGAACTCCTTTTGTAATTGTGCAAAATGAAAGTGGAATCGAAATGATGAAAAGGGTCTAGCCGGTTAAGAAGGGGGGAGTGTCTTTGAACAAAACTTTATAAAAAAAATATATTCATCTAGAACATAGAAAAAGAAATTTATAATCAAAGTTTCAGACCGCTAGTCCCGTAGGGGACTGCTGTAGGCATCAATTTGTAATTTTCATTTTTTTTTTACGATATCTCAGCCATTTTTCAATCGATTTAATAAATTCTTGTTGGAGATTAAAAATAATAGAAAGTTCAAACGTGGTAATTTTTTTCAGATATTTAGACGCAAAATTCAAATTTTTAGAAACGTTAAAAAATTTTAAAATATCATAATAAATATTTAAAAAATTCAGTAACAACGAAACAAATATGTAACATGTACTGTAGTGTAAATTAAAATCTTGAAATTTTTTCAGACTTTTAGGTTCAAAAAAAATAAAAACACGCATTTTTGGCTAGAAACCCTCTTGAAATTCAACTAATAACAAAGGAATAGGTATATGATACGCGTTTGAAGCTAACAAGTTTTAATGAATTTTTTCAGATTTTTGGAACGGCAGGAACGAGTGGAATAAGTCAAAAATTAAATAAAATCATGCACTTTTGTCTGAAAAACCTCTTGAAATTCGACTGGAAGCAAACTATAAAATGTAAGTTACATAATTTGTCACTGTGTTACTTACGTTGTAGATGTTAAAGGACTAAATTTATTTTCACTAAGGAGAAAAATAATACAACGTTAAAAGATGTACTATAACGAATTTACTTAAATTTAATAAAATTAAAAGTAAAGACAGACAACATCACTTTCTCTAATTTTTCACCCACTCCATAGGCATTCATGTTATATACCAGTTCTTTTTACTTTCTACATTTTTTTTTTTTTATTCTTGAAGTAAAAGTTTTTAATTGCCATGAGATCTTTTAGCGGGCAAAATGGGACATTCCAAAAAAAGTAAAAAAGAGATTTAATCTTTTTTTTTGTTTCATTATCTGTATAATATCGTTCTCATAAAAGAGCCAATGCTAGAGCCAGATTCATCCTCAAATCAGCAAAAAAAACGCGTGGAAAAGCTTCTGTTCATCATTCTCACGCTCTACTCCTATTTCACAGGTTTGGAATATGGCTAAGACTTTCAAGTTCCCTCCTTCCCGTCATCCTCTTTCCAGTAATCTCTCGGATGAAGAGTTAATCTCTTTCATTGACTCTATCGCCCTTTGTTACGTTAATAACCTTAATGAATCTCGTCGCATTTTCTGGTCACTCCTTTTACCCTCACGATATTAGAAACGTCCTTACGCAATTCTTCAGATTCTGCTCCCGGAGTAGACGGTATTTCCTTTTCTGTTCCCAAAAATCTTTCAGACTCTTCTCTTCGGTTTCTCTTAAACTCTTTTCTCCACTCTGGTTGGATTCCTTTATCTTGGAATACCTTTATCATTATCCCTATCCCTAAACCGAACTCTTCCTCACTTCGTCCAATTTCTCTTGCTTCTTGTGTCAGGAAGCTTTTCGAAAATGTAATCAACAGACGCCTTGTTTGGTGGCTAGAACACCACAACTTATTGCTTAGCAATATGTTGAGTTTCCGCCCTGGTCGCGGCCCTCCTGATTGTATTAGCGCATTCCTAGCAGATGCTTACAAGTCATTCATCGACAAAAAGTTTCTTATTGCTTCCTTTCTTGATATTTCGGCAGCCTTCAACAATGTCCATCTTCCGACTCTTTTTGATTTGATGCTTTCCTTAAACATTCCGGCTCATTTTTTTACCCTGATTATTAATCTTTTCCTCTGCCGAACGATCACTCCTTCCGTTCAGGATTCCTGCCTTAGCCCCACTTTATTTAATATTTATATTATCAAAATTGTGTCTTTGTCTTTGAGTTCCTGTTCTCTTTTGTTTTTCTGACGACATCCTCATTTATTCCTCTCAACGCAACATCACGCAAGCCAACTCCCAACTCAAATCGCCTTAATTTCATTGGAAAATGTCTTATCGAACATCCATCTTTTCATCTCTTCTCTTAAGTCTTCTACTGCCGTCTTTACACTGCGCCCGTTTATTCCTTCCTCAGTCGTCCTCGTCCTAAACAATGGCCTGATTCCTCTTACTTCCTCCTTTCGTTATTTGGGTGTTTTTCTGGGTAGCCGACTTTCTTTCTATGTCCATATCAACCGTCTATACATGTCATCTTTGAAAAGGCTCAACCTCATTAAATCCCTTTCGCACACTATCTGGGGAGGTGATCCTGTTATCCTGCTTATGTTTTACAAATCTTTTATTCGCTCTGTTTTCATTACTGTTCCTATATTTATACTAATTCTTCTAGATCCCTTCTGTCTAAGCTCGACCGGGTCCAAAATACATGTCTCCGCATCCGCCTTGGAGCCCGAAAGTCTACCCCTATCCCAGCTCTGCACGCAGATTGTCACATTCCTCCCCTTTTCCTTCGACACTCCCTCTTGGGTTATCGTTTCCTCATCAAACGGTTGTCTATTTCCTCTTACTCTCTCATTCCTTCTTATTCCTTCATATTGCGTTCCTGGCGCTTATCTGCTAACAAGACTCCTATTCTATCTCTTATTGCTGGCCGTCTTATCCAGTTTTCTCCCTCTTATGATAAACTCCCTTATTTCTCCTTCAATTTTTCCTCTCTTCTTTTTCATCACGTTGTTAGATCAGAATTCCAACACTCAATTACTTCGAGTCCTTTAAACTTCCCTCCTTTTGTTCAATCTTTTATGCTAAGTCTTCTGCTATTCTGCGTGCCCTACTTTTTATCAAAACTTCTCCGGCTTCTCGTAATCTCCTTATCCTGTCGGATGCTTAAAGCGTGCTGCAGACTATCACATCTCCTCTCCCTTCTCACCCAACCGGTTGCATCATTCTCCTTATTCGTTCCTTAATTCACGATCTTTTCCTTTCCCACTTTATCCAAACGGATTTCCTTTGGATTCCTGGCCATTCCGGAATCGAGGGAAGTAAGTTGGTTGACTCATTCGCTCGATTATCTTCCTCTTCTGGTAGGTTTCTTCCTGCCTTCTCAGCTTCTAATATTACCCTTCTATCTGCAGCTGCTCATTCCATATTATGGTTTAACTCCCTACGTGTCTTCTCATTTTCCAACCCGAACTCATTTTTCTTGTCTATTCAACCTTCCCTTCCACGTTTTCCATGGTTTATTAACTTTCCTTTTATGCGCCGTTCTAATCTCTCTGCGATCTGCCGCTTGCGTTTTGGGCATAGTTTGCTCCCTTCCTCATTGTTCCGTTATTCTCTCGTGCTTTCTCCTTATTGCTCATTGTATCCTCCCAGCAATCAATGTATTTCTGATCCCGATCATATAATGTTTTCAGTTGCTCCTAATTATCAACTGAACAAGCTTCTTTTTATTCTTCCCTCTTACAAACCGGTATTCCCACTCCATACTGTGCTTCATTCATTCTCTCCCTTCCTTCTTCTTCGGTTATTCTAGCTCTTGATCCCTTTCTGTCAGCTATCTCTGATCGTGTAAGGATCTGAGTCTCTCTTTTCTCTCTGTTCCGCTGTTCTTGGGCTAATGTCCATTTTGACGAACCCATTTAAAAAAAAAATAATAATAATATATATTCTTTAAAAGTTGATGTGAGATTTTCAATGGTACCCCTCCACGGGTAGAAGAAGGTTTGATAAGATTTTGTTGGACCCCCACCCCCTCCAAATTTTGAACCCACATAATTAATGGATGTCTTATTATACAGGGTGCGGCAACACAACTTCCTCTTTCAAAATGTGCCACATTTTTTCTACTAGATTTTTTAAAGAAATAATAACAGAAAATCGAAATAAAAGTGCAAGGGAAGAAGCATAAATATTGCCAATGGGATCTAGAATATGTCATTTTGATTTTCTGTTATTATTTCACTAAAAAATTTAATAAAAAAATAGTGGCACAATTTGAAAAAGGAAGTTATGCTGCCGCACTGTTTTTAGTAGGTGGTTTACTCCATGTAATCAGACTAGCACCTGTTTGAAATATGCTGGTGACATGTCAACCTGAAAAATCTAATGATTAAATTAAAATAAACAAGAAAAACTTCTCAACAAGGTAGAGAAAAAGAAATGTAAATTAAGTATGTGTATAAAATATGTTTGTTTGCTTAATGATTCGAAATATTATTACCGCATCACTCTGGTAGCAGATTTTTTGTACGTGATAAGCATTGGTTTATTTTCAATCGTTACGCTAAAAAAAATTAATGTTAAACTTAAAATGAATCAGTATTACCGACGCAAAAACGCGGTCCATCCCCGAATGGTATGTAAGAACCGGATGTAATTTTCGATTTATTTTCGGGGGAAAATCGATCAGGATCAAACTTTTCTGGATCAGGAAAAACATCTTCGTTATAATGAACCGTTCTTAGTGGAATAGTTACCTTTGTACCCTTCGGTATAATCATTTCTGTGTCCGGAATTTGATAATCTTTGGTGCACACTCGATATATAGCCGGAAACGGAGTGTGCATTCGCAGTGTTTCTGAAAAGGCAAATAATGGCGGTTATAATTCGGACAGAATTCAATTCCACAATCATAATGAAAGATAAATATATAAATGTTTATTAACGTATTTAAGTGCAATTTTTAACCTGAACAATTTCACTACAAGGAACAACAATGGGAAATAATAGGTAACGGTCAGTTCGGATTCTATTTGGCTCATTTTACATGCTCCCTAACACCTCAAAGTAGGCAACATTCGTCATTACTTAATGGCTCCACTAAGGTTCCTGGCATTCTTTTGCACGGTCCCTTTCTCCGAGCCATGCAGAAGCACAGATCGAACACACCATCTCCCACTATCTATCTTCACTTTTATCTTGCCGGTTTTTTCCATAGAATTTCGCAATCTAATTTCTGCTTTTTCAATTCTGTTTGTATCCATTCTTTACTGATTTTATGGGATTTTCTTCGAAATACTTGATTGATGTCCAGTCAAACGGCAGTAACGTAGAAAATGTTATCGTGCTAAACCGTCTCACATGAAAATTCATTACAAACTGTAATGTATGAAATTCTCTGTATCGTCAAAGACGGAGCTTGTTTTCTGAAATATAAGTATAAAAGTAATTTTAAATATTTATGCTGACACTCACCATCAATAACCATATCCATATATTTTAATTGTTTCGATGTTTCATAGTCAATCTTTTCCCCATTACACGATCGCTTCACGTCCAGTATTTCGGCGCGAACTTTTTCTTGTACATCCGGGTTAAAGGACATCTCGTACAAGGAGTAGCACAGTGTAGATCCGGTCGATTCAAAACCGCCCATAAAGAACATGAAAACATTCGAAGCTATTTCTAAGATATCGGGATTATCTATGGAAAAAGAATTAATAATTTTTAGGAGACAAATATATACTTGTATACAACAATGATTTAATATGCCTAATGTGCACATATTATTATATACATGTTCATATGAATAAAAGAGAACTAACAATAAGAAAAAGGCCGTTTATAATTGTAAAGTAATTTGAATCGTTCATTTTTTTCATCATTTAAATGCATGCACTCAAAACTAATGTCAGCACCTCAGACAAGAATTAACGAGTGTAATCAAAGGCTGAATAACTAAAATCACATAGTAAAATTAGGAACACATAGAGATCAGTTAGTCGCGCTACATTTTCACGCTGTATTTCATAACTGGAAAGATTCATTTTAAAACAATAAAACAAATAATTACAAATCGATCTCTAGCTGTTCTATTTGGTCACTCAGGAAATGATAAACCATATAACAAATGTATTATTATTATTTTATAAAAAGTGTTTACACTCTGACGCATTTCGAAGCTAATAGCTTGATGCTCACAGTGTATATGAAGTTACTAGCTTTGAAGTGTATCAGTATGTAATAAATTAAATGTATTATTTTTTTATAAAAAATGTTTCTAGTTTTGATATGGTTTATTCCATAGTAGGATAAAAACAGGCATTCTGGAACAGTGAACGGGGCAATGGCCGTGCAGAAGAGTGACGTCACACCCTAACTACCCCTTATCCAGCCCAGAGGTCACCCAGCTACCCCTATTTCCAGGAAAAAATTAACCCAAATGCCTTTAAAATCAGTGGAAACTAACCCAACTACCCTGAAAAATGACAAAAAGTCACCTAACTACTCCTATTACTGCCCAAAGGTTACCAAACTACCCCCATTTCCTACCCCTCACTCTCAAAACTACACCTTCATCTTTTTTAATCCATACCTCTAAAAATAACCAAACTACCCCATTCCCAGTACCCTGCCCTTTTTTCTCGCCCCCCTCGCCATCACAAAACTACCCCTTCATCTATTTTAATGCAGATCCCTAAATTAACTCAGCTACCTTTTCCATGATAATCAACCTCCTATTGCCAACCCCTTCTTGCCAAAACAATTCGCCAGTAACAGTTTAATGTCTAATCCACCCCTAAATCCCTAGAACTGCCCCCACTACCCTACAATCTATCATTGCTATTGTAACCCAACCACTTCCCACCATCCCCTACATGTCACAGTCTATCATTGGTAATTTAACACAACCCATAATCATTACCCATAGCCCTCACATACCCACTAAGCACTATCCTCTACACCCCATAGCCTGCTCGACCATAGCACAAAATGTGATGAATATTAGTGTGATAGATACTACTAATACATATACAGCATCACACACATATACACCAAAATTGCCTGATACAGTCCATCTAATCATCCTTTCCATAGTGGCACATCTGACTCCTCAATGTGTTTCTCCAGATTTTCCATTGATGCTTTTGTAGAATGTTTCAGTTTGATCATGTCTGAGGAATTGACCAGACATCTGCCCAGCATGGTCACATAGCTATCCTGTATAGGCAGAATATCTTTAGATGTCTTGGTAACCGCCCCCTTTAAGCTGATTAGGGCAAGGCCCTCCTGCAACCGTTTACCAATCATTACTTCATCGGTCATCACATCAGCTTCAGTCGCTGCTGCACTGACATGTAGTAAACGTTTTTCCTCATTTTTAACTAATTATGGTCAATTTTCCACTATTCCTCACCATTTTCTTACATTTTAGCACTTTTACACAGTTTTTGGAAATTTTTGCTATTTCACACCATTTTAGTTTTTAGCACCTTTCAAACAACTACACTGATCTACATCCTTGATGACCTTCTCTAGGTTTCCTTTCAGTCCCTCCACCTCCATCAGTCACATCACCAGCTTGAGCGCCTGATCTAGTGCTTTGAGCCAGCTAGACTTTGTCTGTGGGTATCCAATGCTGGAGGCTCCACTTGGCAGTTTCCACATGATAATCATGCTGACGTTTAGTAAGAGCGTCCTATGGATCAATCACATCCAAAACATGGACCAGACATCTGCCCCTGCCTCAGCTTCAGTCACTGCTGCATTGACATATAGTAAACATATTTTTGCCTAAGTATTTATAATTAATGTTGGAGTCTAAGTCATATAATTAGAAGGATGATAGTGATGTTGATCACAGCAATGTTGACAATGATGTTAGTAATGACGATAACAACGCTGACAATTATGATGAGGGTGATGATAGTAATAACAATGCTGGTGATGCTAGTGTTGATGACAACAATACTGACAATGGTAGTAGTAAAAATGCTGGTAATGATGACAACACTGATGATGGTAATGATAATAGCAAGACCAGCGGTGTGGGCTGTTAGAAGGGTATAGGGGTGGCGGTGGTGTCTCTGGCAGCATGCATTAGTGTATATAGTATCGATCAGCATTTTGTGATAGTGGTGTATATAGCAGTGTGTATTAGTGTATATAGTGTCTTTGTGATGATGACTATGATGATGGTAATGATGGCGATAGTACAATGCTAGTAATGCTGATGCTTATGACAGCAACATTGACCATGATGCTAGTAATGAAGACAGCAATGCTAACAATTATGATGAGGGTGATGATGGTGGTGGTAATAACATCAGTATATATTATTGTATATGGTGTCTTTGTGATTGTGTTGGTGCTAGTGCTGGCAGCAGTGTGCATTGGTGTATATAGTATCTGTGTTATGGTTAGTGGTGATGGTATAAACAATGGTATATATTAGTGTATATAGTGTCTTTGTGATAATGTTAGTGTTGGTGGTATCTTCAGAGGGGGTGCAGGGGATTGCTAGAGCACAGCAGGAATGTTAGGCGATGATATACAGTTGGAATTTCCCAAATAACAAATTGTTTATTCTTGCAGATTTGGCCTTGTGCACACCCACATCCTGCACAGATGGAAACAATGTACATGTTGGTTTGCTAGCAATTGGTCATTAATTACTAGTCAATTTTTCATTATATCTCATCAGTTTCTTGTGTATTAGCCCTTTTTACACTATTTTTCGCCAATTTGTGCCATTTCGCATGATTTATTATGTTTAAACGTCTCTCATACATTTTGTTTGATATATTCGCCATTTTCTTATATTGTAACACCTTTTACGGGGCTTCTTCAATTTTCACCATCTTTCATCAATAATTTTGTTAATTTTACCCTCCAAATCATCGCTCTACCTTATAAGTGACTGCCTATCTAATTTTTACTACACCTCTTGTGCTAATCCTTTAATTTCCTTAGTGTTATATATTTTTGCTGAAGTATCCACAGAAACATTTTTTGTCTTATGTATGGTATAAATCCAGTTAGGGCCTGCATTATCTCAAGTATATCTCCAATCTGAAATGTGTTGGCGCATCTATTTTCCTTAAAGACGAATCCATACACATGTTCATCTGCTATTAATTGCTGTATTGATGTTACATTTGATTGCCTAGCCGATGTAATACTTTCCTAACCAGTTCCTTCTGTTTATGCTTGTGTACACTTGGAGAATATGTGTTACTATTGACCAATTTCCATTAAACTTTTCCAACTCTGTACCAAATCTGCTGTTTTGGCATCTGCATGCTTAATGAATGTGCCTCGCTATGTCTATAACCAATCTATGCCAATATAACTTGCTAACTTGTGCTACACTGATTTTAGGTGTTTTTGTGTGTGTATGCGCGTGTGCTTTTGCACATGCATGTGTGCATGTGCCTCCATGTGAGTGTGCGTATGCGTGCAAGTATGTGTGGGTGTGCATGCACGTGTTAATTACATTGTTGTCATCATCGTTGTTATTGCAATTATTATAAAAATTGTAAAACGTATTCGTCAATGTAATAATCAAAATTGACCTTGGTACATCCCGTCAGGCACACCACCACAGCTAAAATATGCATTAGTGTTAAAGTTAACCTGGGATGTGAGCAGTGGATAAATAGCTGCGCCAGAAATGTCCACTAGATATACAGTTTTTTTTATTAAATTTTAAGAAAATGTATCTTTTTCTATAAGTTGGGTATAGTAGTCTTTTAAATAGTACGCAAGACGTCCAAGTGTTGGTTATAATAAACAGTTCCAACAGCAGTAATCTTTTGCAGATTTTTTTTTCTTCCAACTCTGCGAGAACCGTTTGTAATTTAACGTCTAACTCTTTATGGTGCCGATCTTCTTCTGTGATAACCTCCTCTATTTTTTCCTTTCAGACCCTAGGCTTCTGCTAGGCGCATCTCCAGCAAATTGATCATTGCAGCTGTAGTATGTTTCAGAGCTTCCATGGCAGTCCTCATGTGAATATGGGGTTTATTGATTGAATCGGTCACATCTTTGAGCGCCTGATCTAGTGCATCAAGCCAGGCTTTGTCTTCAACCACCCGTTTCTCGAGGGCCCGTTTGATATCTTCAATGTGGCTTTTGTGATGACACTTGGTAAAAGCATCCTTTAGATCGATCGCGTCTGAGACATTTACTAGACCCTTGCCCAGTACACTTATGTAGCTGGTCTGTATATTGATGTTATCTTTAAGTGTCTCCTTAACTGGTCCTGGAATAATTTGCATGTAAAGAAGACTGTGTGACCTGAGCTGTATATTTCTTGTTACAGCATTCCATTCATTGTGAAGCTATGTTTGAATGAGTTGGTGACTGGCTGTGGGAGGTTTGCAGAACTTTCTGATGTATTGATTATAGTATAATGGTTGTTGTGTGTTAGTGAGAAGATGTATATTATAGAATTCTTGGGAGTGTAATTGCGTCTGCGGAATAATAAATTTGGGAAAGAGGTGAAGTGTACCTCATCAGGGGGGAGGTGGTGAGTGCTACTTGGTAATTAACTTGGTCTTTGTACACGTTGCTAGGACTCTTTCCTTCACTTTAGTTATACTCTTAAATTTGGAATGACTTTGTAATTATCCTTATTCCTAAAAAAAAAATATTCTTCCTTCCGTCAAGAACACCACTATGGTAGGACAAACGGGATTATAGTGAGTCAGTGTAGATATATATATATATATATTGATACGAACTGGCGCAATGCAGTTTCAAAATTCAAAATTATTTGTTTTGTTGCGCGGCGTATATTTTGCAGTGCTATATTTTGGTTAATTTATTAAAGGAATTAGTATACACGTGCGGATTTTATCAGGTGTAAAGCTCGTTGCACTGACCACGTTAGTGTTCATGTGTGTTCGTGATCGAGCCGTGCGATAGAATCCAGTAAATTCTCGATATATTCGGAGATGATGGATGTAATTGTGTCCGAGCGTGTATAGTAATTCCAAAAAGTTGCGTCCAGTTCGGCTAGCAGAACTATGTATTAGCTGGGATTGTTCAGGTACCGCGCATGCAACGGACATCGTATGTCGGTGAGATAACACCGAGCGGCAGAGGTAGTTTACGGTCTGTTATCAGAGAATAATTAGACAATAGATGTTCTTGTTACCGATTAAGAATTACATATTATTGTGATATACGCGAGTCAGATTCGGTGAAAAGACAAGATCGTTGTCACTGCTAGTCATTTTGTATCTGTTTTGCCATCACACGATTTGGTTTAATTGTTTTTTTTTCTTTTTCGAAACCATGTAATATTAGCACAATAATCAGAGTTAAATACCGGCCTGTTGATACGCGTCTAGTCATCGCTAGTAGTCATTAATTAATTTAGTTATTTATTTATTTTGTCTGGTTAAACAAAAAACTAATAAAATTTCGTCGTGTTTGTGATTATTTTCTTTAAATTTTGGTTCTGAATAAATTCGACTAAAATAAGAAACACCTGGACCCATACTTCGCGGTGATACTCCGCTGGAGGAGATTTAATTTTTTTAGTAACCGTTCGCGCTTCGGCGTGATTACTGTTACAAGAAAAAAACCTAACGTTCGCGAGCAATTGAAACAGCAGCATGCATAAAAGGAGCTATCTGGGGAAAAAATTTATCGAAATTAGCTCCCGTAATAAGGGACTCGGAATGATACGAAATTCATTACATCGTCGAACCGAATAGAGACCTGAGAACTCACCTAATTTATAACAATTGGCGCCCGTAACAGCAACTCCGAATTTGTATTGTAACATTGGCCCTGAACTGAGAGGCGAGAGCCCGTAAGGAGGGACCGATAAAGCCGAATTTATAATAATATGTATATATATTTAGATATATATACTCGGCCTTTCGGTACTCGGAAGGGGGCAAGCCACTTCACTCCCAGGTTTAGTTCTTCTATAATTCTTATAGAAGAGTGAACTTCTTCATTGCGCCGTTTTTAACTTTCATTACATAACATTAAGACATTTTTTCGTTACATAAAGTTTTGACTGGGAAAATTTCGTGACAGGACACCTGCTGATGACTGCTTGAGTAAAAATGGCATAGCGTTGCCTTTTTTCGTTAAAAACAGAAGAAAAAAAAGAACTGGTAACACTTGTACCGATTCCACTTGAATATGTGCGGATAGTGCAATAATCATGTTTTTTTGTAGCACTAGTTTGTGTAGAAATAAGATTAGCAGAAAAAAATTTAATGTGATATTTAACCGTAATAAATTTAAATATCAACAGAAATGACGTTACTGCTAATTCGATGAGAAAAACAGAAAATACACAATTATAATTCGTAATTTAGGCGAACTTTTAACGCACATGAAAACGTATTTTAGGAATGATAAATTCCGTTTTTAAATTCATTCCTCAATATCAGATTTATTTATTGAAGAGTGCATATCAAAGCTTTTTAATTATACTGAAGATATTGCGGTACAATGTAATGCTTCAAAAGACAATATTGGAGCTTGCCTTGTACAAGATAATAGCCCGCTACAGTGTTTATCTCACAGCTTAAACGATAAGAATAAGAACTGAGCTCAAATAGAAACAGAGCTATAAGTAATCGGTTTTTCAATGAAAAATTTAATAAAACATTATACGGACGTCTGGTTAAAGATGACAACGAGCGCGGAAAAACTTTTGTAAGTCTATTCACGGTTGTATATATCGATCTGGAGCCTGAAACTAATAAGACCACAAAAGTTAAATTATATGATGCCGTTATAATTCGGTTGCAACAGAAACACTTACCTTTTTGCATATCGATTAGAACTTTCAGGAAATCGTTCCGTTCGTTGTTTGTCGTCAATGATAGTCTATAAGTTACTGCGTCGCGAGCTACGCCGACAAAACCATCTGTCACATCCTTCGGATGGTCACGCACTCGGAACAGGTCCAATAGTTCCACTTTAATTTCCATTAAGAACAGTCGTAAAAGATAATTGTGCTCTGCGTATGTCCTTTTTGCTAAATGCTGCAGTGTACAAACTTTATTTTCTGCCACTGTCGCTACGCAATTTAAATCCAAACCTAAAATACACGCACCGATCACATCGATTACGTAATTCATGAATAACGAATGCACCTCTGCAGTCACTGTCGATGTATCGGAGGTTTTGAATTTCTTCTCAAAGTAGTTTATCAGACTATCGGTGCATTTTTCAATATCTTTCGACATGATCCGTAATTTACTGCCGGTAAGGGTAGTCGACCATTTTTTACGAAGAAAGCTCCAATGGTCACCATTCGACATAAACAAGGTAGAAGATAACGGATTAAGTTCCTTAAGCTCCGGTAAAAAAGCGGAGTCCAATCTTCTGTCTTGAAAATGATTGAAATTTTTGACGGTAATGTCCGTTATTAATTTCGGATCTCGGATTAACAGCATCGGTTGCCTCATTTCGAAATAACCGCCAAATCCGTGTCCGTCTAAGGCATCGTGAATCCGTTTCAAGCTATCATGATAATTTTCGCGTTTAATCAGCAACGGTAAAATATTTCCAAATAATGGAAGCGGTTTAACGAACGGAATATTTCGTCTCTTCCAGTAGTCGAAAGTACGAACGGTCCAATGATAGGCCAGCAAGATGATCAGCAGAAAGGTGATTAAACTTGTCGAAATGAAATTTTCGATATTCATGACCTGAAATGCTGCTCCAGCGATGATCCTTTAAACTGAAACATGAATTTCAATAATTCTTAAAAATCAAAAAAAGCGGGAAAAGTTGAAGTACAATTGTATATAAATTTTCTTTTTCGTTTTCGAATATACATGATTTTGTCTCTTTCTTTTTTCCCGGTTGCGTTGCTAATATATATATTTTTTTTTTTTTTTTCTTCTTGCCACCCCGGTCTAGCGACCACTATTGGCACGGCTGACACAAAGTACATGACTTTCTATGCTGACCATCTTCAGCTAGACAGACGACATCGATAGTTAGTTATAACAATACATTCTATTCCTTATTTACTACTGTTGAATTTCTTTGAATAAATTATACGATGGTTGCTTATTATATAGAGTTTTCAAGTTATTACGACATAAGCTGGAGCATGATGAAGTATCTGCATCTCGGCTAGGTAAGGCCCAAAACGTCTCTTGGCTGCTTTCTCTTTAGCCTTATTATGGGATTTCCCGGAAGACTCGGTCTGTTCATTTCAGCCACGCTGATGTTGTTATTCCCTTTCATGCTGTTGAAAAAACGGATATAACGCTGCTTATAATATTCCTGAATATACTGGATGTGAAGATCGGTGTGTAGGGTCAGATTGGACACATAGTACGGAGCGTCAGTTATTATACGGAGAATCTTTGACTGCAACTGCTGGATTCGCTTTAGGTTGCTGATCGATGCTGAACCGTATACCTCGATACCGTACATAAAATTTGTAAATGAACCGAAAAGATTTTTGAAACACATGAACCCGAACCATTCATGTGATCCTTAAATTAAATATTTATTAATTACGTGCGAAAAATTTTCTTCTATAAACAAGCTGAAATAAACTTAAAGCAAATAAATTATCTAATTAAACGTAAGCGATCGTTAAATTAGAAACGAACACTAATACGTAAATTATTCCATGAGCAACATATATTAAGGGTAGCATGATGGTGCATTTACACGACTACCAAGTCGCTGGTAAAATAAAGAACCGATGCCGGCCTTTTAGAAAGGTGCGATAGTATTAAGACAGTTTCATTTATACCTGAGCCAAGTCGTTTATGTGAAATCATTAATTGTAATATTTTGATGAATCTGAATGCCGTATATATATACTCAGCCTAATCAAAATGTATAACGCGAGTTATTAACAATAACGTGAATGTATATTTCATTTCTTTAAATTTTGAAACAAAATATATTCCGCGCTGTTTATGTTACTTCATTGATTCAATTGTTGTACAGTATTTATTATTATCAATGCGAGCATTTATTGGGTTAACATAAATCTGTATAATTGCAAGAATTCAATGAATATTAATCATTTTCGCTGAACATCTCATAAAATGTATCGTAATAAAATAAAAAACGTTTTTTTTTTAAATTAACGACTTCAAAATTTTTTATTAAAGTTTAATAAAAATGCACTAAAAAGTAAAATATAATTATTTAATGAAAAATATATTTCAAAGTAATAAAACTAAGGTGATATTATCGTAATTCTTATACCACATTAACTTTTTGGAGTCGGCACCTAATTAAAATTACAATATCCAATTCAATGAATATTTAATGCAGTTCTTAATTTTATAGTAATATGAATTTGATGCCGACTACAAAAGGTTTTTTTTTATTTTGACACATTCGTCGAAGATCACCGCTAAAAACAGAAATTTAAAAATATTATCTCTTCTCCCAGCGGATCAGAGACAACAGCGAAACAGACGATAGCTACAGCGAGATTTACGATAACAATCAACCAATGCTGTCTTATATGAAATTATACGCACAAGAACAATTTATAAAGAACAACAGAGTACAGAAATCAGAAATTAAAGAGAAGAGGTTAATATACAGCCTTTTCCTTCTGATACATAATAGCAGACTTAAACTATTAATAAATGATATCTTAGATTAATACGTAACGTTAAACGATTATGCCGAATGCTACATGACGTCATATATACTGTCAACGCTTTCTAGTCATCGTCTCTACACTTTCTTTTTTTTTCTTGTTTGGGTTTTTCCCTGGGCTTGTCAGCAACGGACGATTACCCATCAACAAGTGTACATAGCAGCGATTAGGAGTAACAAGGAATGGAATCTGACAAAGAATACTATACCAAGAATGGAGAAACAATAACAATCAACGTCGAAAAATGCCAAACGTTTGCATCCTGAAGAGAAAAGGAATGACATTGCCGAAGGTAAGAGCAAAATGTCCTTCTCAGTCTCCGGTGTGTGTAACCCGGAAGGCTCATCCGCCTCATGCTGGCTAAGAAGTTAATGTTGTATAAGAATTACTATAATATCACCTTAAGTTCTATTACTTTAAAATATATTTTTTATCGAATAATTATTTTTTACTTTTTAGTGCATTTTTATTAAATTTTTATAAAAAAAGAATGTAAAGTATCTACACTAGATGCAGATACATCGGCACATGGGGATATGTCTTATTTTTCCTCAGCTAAAAAATATCCATTGTAAAATTTCAGGAGGTCTTCACTTCCTTGGTGTCGAGCCGATACTCCTTGATACTATGGTAGCGCAGCAGTTACTTTAATCACCCATATAATTAATATCACACGATTCAGTTGACATAACTCGTATGTTTTAATTAAATAGCGTTACAGTTTTTTCTCTTAAAAAAAGCGTGACGAACAATTTGGCTGACCTCCACCGGTAAGACATATCCATGTCAAAAAAAGGAACATTTTATTTTTAATTTTTTAGCTTTATAATTAAATTTTTTTTTTGATAAAAATTAAACTTTTTGTTAGATTATTCCGCATAGTTTTATATATTTTTCAGTAAGTCTCGTATTTAAAATTTAATTTTGAAAAATTATAATTGAATATATTTAATAAATTTATAGTGTTAATTTTTTTACAGTTAATGTTATTTTAATATTCTCGGCTGCAACCGTCTATAGTACTGCTTTAGAAAGAGCTATTGTTGATTTGGGGAAGAAAAATTTTTCTCAAGAAAAAATTTATGTCGCGTATATTTGTATAATCATAAAACAGACTGGGATTCCTTCGAGGAATACTTAGACTCAAAATTAGATCTGAAAATCCCATTAAAAAGCTAAAATGACATCTAGAATGCCGTGGAATATATAACTAGGGAGATTCAAACAGCAGCAACTTTGAATACTCCTTCTATTGATATATACCAAAAAAGAAAAAATTATCCTATTTTAGTTCGCCAGCTTGTTTTATAAAAGAGAAAGCTTAGGCGAAAATGGTTTCAGACAGAAAATCCATCAGACAAAAAACAACTTAATAATAAAACCGAAGAACTTAAAAAATTATTAGTAGAAATTAAAAATAAAACTTTTAATAATTACTTACTTAAACTCTCGCCATTAGCGGCTGATGATTATTCTTTGTAGAATGTACAAAAAACATTAAACAACCAAAAAATTGCATTCCTCCGATAAAACATGGCAACGGGTCTTGGACGAAAGATCCAAAGCAAAAGGCGAATTTATTTGCCACCTACTTGGCAACAGTTTTTAAACTGAACTTAACGGCTGCTACGGACAAAGAATTCGATGACTTTTTAAAAAGTCCTGGCCAGTTATTCTCTCCTATCAAGTCAGCGTCACCTCAAGAGGTGAAAAACATACTTAAAACGCTGAAAAGGAGAAAGAGCCCCGGTTTTGATTTAATAACCGCAGAACTACTGAATAGACTTCCACGGAAGGCTGTAATGTTGCTGACATTTATATGTAACGCAATACTCCGGAGCCTACATTATTTTCCCGGTGCAGTGGAAGTTTGGGCAAATTATTATGATTGCGAAACCGGGCAAAAATCCGCATGCTGTTACGTCTTATCGTCCCATTTCCTTGTTGGCTGTTATGTCGAAGGTAATGGAGAAATTGGTATTAAATAGATTGCAGCCATACCTATATAATATAATTGCACAACATCAATTCGGTTTCTTAAAACAGCACTCCACGGTGGATCAGCTGCACAGAGTGGTAAGTGTAATAGAAAAAAGTTTGGAAACAAAAAATGTTTGTACAGCGGCATTTGTCGATGTCCAACAGGCTTTTGATAAAGTTTGGCATAATGGTCTATTATATAAATTAAAAATTCTGTTACCAACTAGGTTATATCTATTGTTGAGTTCATATCTGCATAACCGATATTTCCAGGTGCGCTATGAACACACGTTTTCAGAACTATATCCAGTTCAAGCAGAGTGCCCCAGGGATCAGTTCTGGGACCCACGCTGTACTTGATATATACTGCAGACTTTCCTGTACCGGAAAATGTTCAGGTAGCTACATTTGCTGACGACACGGCATTACTTGCGTCACATTCAGATCCGAAGATAGCAAGCGACAATCTTCAGAAGGTCCTTATCGAAGCAGAAAGCTGGTTTAAAAAGTGGAAAGTTCAGATCAACGAAAGTAAATCGGTAAACGTTCATTTCACGAATAGAAAAGTCATAACCCCAACTGTTAGGATAAATGGACTGGAATTTCCCGTGAGAACAACAGTTAAATACTTGGGATTACACCTAGATAGTCGTTTAACATGGAAGCAGCACATTCAGACAAAGAAAAGAGAAATAGATATTCGTGTTAAAAAAATGTACTGGCTTCTAGGAAAAAATAGCGTTTTAAGTATTGATAATAAACGTTTGATATAAACAAATATCTTGAAGCCTATTTGGACCTACGGAGTACAGCTTTTGGGTTGTGCTAAACCTACAAATCTAAAGATAATACAGACCGCGCAGAATAAAATCCTTAGGCTCGTAACCAAGGCGCCATGGTATGTATCAAATCAAACTTTGCATCAAGATTTAGGGATAGAGTATGTGGCAGATGTTATTTTTTTTTTTTTATGGGTACGCCAACGAAGAGCAACAGCCCAATCAGCCAAGGAATCTAAGTAATTGTTCAAAAGGAGAATAACATATTAGATTTCAATCTGGTGCGAGATTGAATGAATGAAAAAAGCTAGAATAGGAACAACTGACAAGGAAGGAAATGAGAGAACATAAGAATCATTGTATGGAGTAGGAAGACGAAGATCCAACAGCCGAGAATAAAAGAGAGAACGGAGTGAGGAACATTCGAAGAAGACGTGATTGATATCACACAGAAAAAAGGAGTCCTCTGGGTGAAGAGGGCACCGCGGAGAAGAGACGAGGGTTATTAAAACTCATGCCCGAAGACACGCAGAAAGACTTGAAAGTCATCCGAATAAACTTGCTGCTAAACTGCTACATACTGCTGATGATAGGAGGCGGCTGAAGCGTAAGACACCTCATGACCTTGTTTAAGGTAAAGTTTATCGGGTAGGTACTATTGGGTACTTCTCCCTTCATGCTAAATATTTCCCTGCTAAAAATATTGCTAAATGGCCTAAATGACCAGTTTGTAATATAATAACAATTTATAAAAAAAAATGTCGCGATCAGTTAGATAAAAAAAAATATAAGGTATCGTTTTGTCAGATTTAGATATAAATAAGTTATTAAAAAACTCCGCATGACGAAATGTTAACGGACTGCGAAAATTAAATATTACTGAATAAAATGTTATTAATTTTAGTCAAATCATTAACAGAGAAAAGATAAAATTTCCTATTTAGAATTAGATTTTTTTTTTTTTTTCCCCTCTAAATTTATATGGTCCATGTGCTGTGTGTAATTACCGGGATTATTACAGCACATGGATCAGTGCAGGATCAGAAGTGTTTTAATATGTTAGCCGCTCTAATATGGTTTAGTATGTCCTGGACCTGTGGAATGAGAAGGAGGAGAAGAGATGGCTTGAAGAACACTTTTGGAATCGGAGACAATCAGACATTTACTGATCTCTCTTATGGATGGAATGAACGAGACTGTGCGTAAAATGGCGATAGACTCCGCTGTGAAGATAGAACAGAAGGAAGGAAGCTTGAAGGACTCAGAGAATCAGCCTACCTTACTACCGATCTTCTTAGTTACCTTTCCTCCTGCTACCAAAATTGCCGATGTATTAAAAATTAAACACTTATTTCACTGCGTAGTTCACCGGGATAAATATGTTCGTAAAAGTGTCTTAGTACAATGTTATAATTGTCAAAAATTTGAACATGTATCTCGAAATTGTAACCTTCCACCAAGATGTGTTTCATGTGGCCTGTACCACTCTAATGAACCTTGTAAAAAGTTAAATATGCCTAAATGCGCCAACTGCGAGGGGTCTCATGCCGCTAATTCCAGTGATTGCTCAGTCTACAAACGACTGCTTCAGCTACATCCGAGCAGAAAATTATCTGATACTAGATATAATTCACCCTTGCTGACGCATAACCTTACTACTGATTTACCTAAAAATCGGAAGCAGGATCACATTACTTATGCTCAGGTGGCTGGTGGTGTTCATAATACCTCCCCTAAAATTAATACCATGTCAGATAATTCTTCCCTTCTTTCTATGCTTTCATTCTTAAAAGAATTCAATCTGCCCAAGATTTTAAAAGTTATTCAAATAATCAGTAATAAACTTAAAATTAATGTAAATAACGATGTTATGTTTAAGCTAATTATTATTTTTGAAACATGTATTGAACTATTGTTATGAATAACTTAAATATAGTTGCCTGGAATTGTTGTTCTATAGCTGACAAACATAACGAGCTCCATAATTTCTTAATTTCGAACAAAATACACGTAGCTACCCTATCAGAGACCAGACTGGATATTACCTGTAAAACTGTATTTCCTGGTTATTATATTTACAGGAATGACATTTCTCGTAGGAGCGGAGGAGTCGCTATACTAATTGATAAAAGAATAAAGCATAATACCGTTTACTTACCACCGTTAGGTTGTTTACAAGCTGTTGGAGTTCAAGTCTATAATAGCGCATCACAAAATTATAACGCTCGAAGCAGCGTATTTATTTATGCTGTTTACAAACCGCCTAGATCAATGCATAATTTCTGTAATGATATTCTTTCACTAACCAGATCAAATAATCACGTGCTTCTAATCGGTGATCTCAATTTTAAAAACAAAATCTGGAACTGTTTTTCCAACAATGCAGCTGGTAATATGTTATATCAATTATCTATACATGAAAACCTACAAATTCTTGCTCCTAGAGAACCAACATATTTTCCATCGATACTCCGGTTAAGGCCAAGCGTCTTAGACATTGCTGTCGTAAAAAACTTAAGCATGACTTCTCCAATCTCTCTAAACTGTCTATCTTCAGACCACAATCCCATCTACACTGCTATTACTGATAATCGACAGTATATATCGAATGTATCCTATTTTAACTATAGTAGGGCTAATTGGGATTACTTCAAACAGTATATTTCATATAACGTTAACCTAAACGATCCTATAGTCGATTCTTCTAACGTAGAGTCTCGACTTGCATCTTTCACAAAATTAATCAATGATGCTACTACTCTTTCTATTCCAACTAATACTCGTACTCATTCTGAAAAAACACCTCTACCCACTACTATCTTAACGGCTATAAAATTTAAAAATTACGTCAGAAGATTTCTCAATAATAATAGATCACATAGCAATGCTAAACATATTAGAACTCTATATAACTTTACATCTAAACTAGTGCGCTATATGCTTCGCAATCACAGAAATAATTGCTTTAAACAGGTCCTTTCTAGTCTTAACATAAAAGATAAGAGTTTGTGGAAAGTATGTAAACAGTATAATAGACAGCCTTGCTCCATTCCTCCGCTGCTCGACTTGAACTCCAACTACTACATGTATCAAGACCGAAATAAAGCTGAATTGCTTTCAGCGCATTACTTTTCAGTACACGGTCAAAATTCTCATCTTGCAACTAATTACCAACGAAATAAAATCAGAGATCATGTCGCTCGTTTTTTAGAGAATGCTAGTATTAGCCTAACCCAGGTGAAACTTTCTACGCCCAAAGAAATTCGTAATTATATCAAAAAACTTAATTCCAGCATGTCCGTCGGGAACGATAATATTCCCAACATTGTTTTAAAAAATATCCCAAATAAAGGTATCGTAGAGTTAAATAATATAATAAATGGCATCCTAAAAACTGGATACTTTCCTCAAGCATGGAAAATTGCAAAAGTAGTTCCAATACCCAAGCTTGGTAAAGATGCGTCAAATATTGCTAATATTAGACCCATTAGTCTTTTGTGCAATATGAGTAAAATTGCTGAAAGAGTACTGCTCAAGAGATTAAGGGAACACTCGAATATTAATAATTTAATCCCAATAAGTCAATTTGGGTTCCAACCTCGTCACTCTACTACTCAGCAAGTTGCCAGAATAACCGAATTCATCACGGACAATTTTAATCGAAATAAACATTCTGGGTTAGTACTCTTTGATGTGGCTAAAGCTTTCGATACTAGCTGGCATCGAGGACTTATATACAAACTAATAAATTCTAAATTTCCTGCTTACTTAATTAAAATAATTATAAACTACCTTAACAACCGACTGTTTTACATAACTCTTAATAACTATCAATCCACAAGTAAAACTGTCCTTGCAGGCGTACCGCAAGGTAGTGTTCTCGGGCCCTTCCTCTTTATATTGTTTCTCAGCGACTTTCCTAAAATTTCTAACACTGAGGTCGCTTTATATGCTGACGATGTTGCCCTCTATTGTAGTTCTTATAGACCTAGTACCATAAGTAACAGACTTCAGAGAGCCTCGACACGCGTTCTAAAATACTTTACCCGATGGCAGATTAATATTAATCCATCAAAGACCCAAGCGATATTCTTCACCCGCCGGCGACCCCAATTGCCAAGAAAACTAATCATTTCTGGAAATGACATTGCCTGGTCTAATCACATCAAATATCTTGGCTTAATATTAGACAGCAAATTAACTTACAGCAAACATATCGAGTACATCTCGGTTAAAACAAACAGAACTATCTCGCTAGTATATCCCTTGCTCAATCGCAAATCCTATTTAAGTGCAAATAACAAATTTGTCATCTACAAATCACTTATAAGGCCTATTATCACATATTCTTGTCCAGTGTGGTCTTCTGTTAGTAGGGCACATTATAACAAGCTACAGGTGATCCAAAATCGATGCTTAAGATGTATTCTTGGAGCAAATAGATACACAAGTTTAGCATATATGCATAACATTTTAGGGTTACCGCAAATCAGAGATTATGTTTTGAGTCCAACTACTAAGTTCTGTGATAAATGTATAGGGCACGAGAACTTACTTATCAGCTCTATTGGTAACTATGATTCCAGGCAACTACGCACTATGTATACTAAGTACAAACATCGTAGACTTAAGCATAATATATTATTCTGAATTATTTAACGTTAGTACTAGTATTTAGTTTTAGTTTTATTTTAAAATTATTCTATTTGATAATCACTGTGTAAATATCTATGTCCACCTAGTCCTCCCCTCCTGTAGTAGGTTTTTGGTTCTTTTCCTACTAACTTAAACGTCGCATATCATGTCTTATTTATATGTATATTCATTAATTTCGTTATGTGGTAAGACTCGTGTCGGTACACATATTAATAACTATATCATGAGTACAATGTTATTGTTTATGCAAATAAATCTTTCTTTCTATCTGCTTGACCGATGTATGCTTTTTCACAATCATTAGTTTATTTTATATATGCCACTATTTTCATATATATTATTATTTCCATTATTTATGGTGATTATTTCATTTTTTAGGTTATTATTAGTTTCAAATGCTATTTTTAATCCTCGTTTTTTAAATAAATTACTTAATTTTTATATATTGATATTTATAAAAATAAATGTTTTTTAACCTTTTTTGCTATTAATATTATTTTTCTGTTTATATTTCAATTTTAATTTTATTTTTTATATTAATTTTTCTATTATTTTCTCATTATAACCGTTATTTATTGCAACTGCTTTTATTATTTTAATTTAATTTTGTTTTTTATTTGAATGCATAAGGGTGTATATTAATCTGTTTATAGCATGTATGAAGTATGAATGTTTATGTTGTGGATTTAAACTATATAAATCGTTTTATTTCCTATTTGACCTCAGTGTGATCTAGAATTTGTTTCTGATCACATATATTGAGTTGTGATTTAGCTAATGATGGGTTGTACCCGAAAATGTTTCTAAGTAAGCAATCATTTTATTCTTAAATTTGTTTGTTACATTTGTATTTGTTATAACTTACTATATAACCTCCTTTTTGGAAGTCTGTAAAAAATAAAAAGGACTCCAAATGGAGTCATCAAAATTTTGAAAAAAAATGCAAAACGCATATTAGTAGATTTTGAAGTAAAAATTCGACTATTCAATTTCTGTATACAGGTTCCTCTGTTTGACAAGCCCAATAAAAAAAAAAAAAAAAATTAATTAAATTGACTCCATAAAGTAACACAGAAAGAAGGAACGGAATTTGAAGGGGTCATTTCTAAACAATTAAGAGAAGCGATGAACTTTTCATCTCGTGAAGTAGGGTATAAACAGATATTGTTTGTAAAAAATAATATGTCTTTAAAGGAAGCTGGACGACACTAAGAATGTAAATATTACGAAAAGTTGAATAAGACACTCTAAGAAGACTACAAACAAATTTACCTGAAGTCAAAAATTGAAGAGTAGATTTATGAGCAAATTAAGAATGGAAAAAGTGAAATGAAGAGATTGCTAGACAGCATCTAATTTTGAAGGATTGGAAGATAGATATGGCCAGGTTCGTGGGAAAATCGACGTAGAAAGCGATAGTAAATTTTATACACATATGGGATAGGAAAACACTAACATGGACCAAGATCAGAACGCAAGCGAAGTTCCATGTAATATCAAAGCGAATAAAGGTGCGCAGCCACCAAATAAAGTGCCTACCCTTGAATAGTTGTTTTCTCAAACAAGAAGGAAGAGGAATTGTATGAAGAGAAGATTAATCCATTTTAGAAATAGGGATAACAATAAAAAAATTCCAAGATGGTAGAACAGAATGGGAAAAGAGAATGAAACAAAATGTCGGGTTATGTCTTTTTAGAGTAAGGAAAAAAAATTTACGTCAGAAGATTACGACTAAATTTACTTAAACAAACGTGGAAACTGAATATTTATACTTCCATCTTTAAATTTTCCGAACGAACCGGCGAAAAAGGCGACCCTTTGATCCTTATTATCTTATATAAGGCAATCGGACTTTAGAAACCAGATTATTGTACTTTCTAGAACGTCAGTGCCTCGAAATTTCTCCTCTCGAATTGAACTTTAATCGGAACTTACGCCTTCGCTTATGGATTAGGACTTACCAGCATTCTTTCAAAAACTAAATTACATCAATGATTAATCAGATGATTTTTCGAATACCGCTTTCTAGTTAAACATCATTTTATACATCCTTCAAAACTCACCACTACAATACTATATCACAACCGAGAACACCATCACTGAGAAAATTCTTATTCCAACCCATACATCTTTTAAGCTTTGACAATTTTTTCTGTGCACTATTTTCTTTAATAAGGCTCCATATTTTTCCACGAACCACTCTTCATGCTGCCAGATTAATTTGTCTTCGGTCGTCCGGTAATTCCTGTTTCGATTGTTATTAGTGAATTTAACTTTACTCTTAATTCTGTTTTTCGTTTTTATTCTCTATTTCCATTGCAGAATTCTGAATGTGTTAAAATTACTTTCTTCTGTCCCAATCCGAATACTATGCTTTTCACTTCTACTAGTAGCGCTAATAAATTCTCGCGGTTATTTCTAACCCTAAATGGACCCTTCTTTTTATTACTTCGACCTTCGTCTGTTTCCTTTGGCAGATTTCATTATTCCCATTTTCAGAACACTTTAAAATCAGATAATCTCTCGTTCCATACTAATTGATTTTGTTTAGGTTCCGGGTCTTGAACGGATTACAGGTACGAGCAAGACCGTTTGTAGGACTTATCTTCCTTATTAATGTCTCCACCTCTAATGTAACTCTCCACCGAACGATCATGTTTCTATTTCCAGCACTTAGCTCTTTTTCTTCCTACATCATACAGCGTTCCCTTTTACCTTTCACTTCCTTCGCCTTGTATTGTTCCTACGATTTCTTCTTTCTTTCTTTCTAATTCTAACCGAATTAAGATCTCGTTTCTTCATCCATTTTAATCATCTCTTGAACTGAATTTTTAGTGCAGGTTTTGTTGAAAAACAGATTATATAAATCATGAGGTTTTTATTTTACTTTTGCGCGTGCTTCTTCTTAATTTTTACCAGCTTCAAAAGAAAGTTGTTGGTCATATTTGCCTATGTGGACGGATTTTGATAATTTTTTATTCATCCAAAAGTGCACTTCCTGCCGCTGGTATTACCACACGAGTACCGACGAGCATCGATAGGCGGAGATACTCAGGAGTCATCAAATAGCGTAAAAATAGGGGTCTCTCTTTAAAGAAATTTCTAATAATATTATAAAAGCCACCGACACTTAAAATATTATCAATGTTAGTTATCTGGAAACGAGAACTGTAAAACAATAATTTTTAACATACAAATTAAAATATTATCACTATTGATTATCATGGATAAGTATAGGTTTGAATAAAGAAGACGAATTTAAAACCCTCGTACATAGTGTCATGTACAAGCTCATCGCTGATAGAAATATTATGTGTTCATATTACTGCGTGTAAATTTTAACCATGTGCGGTAATGATTCCTCGTCTATTAAAAATTGTACTGGTCAGTAATAGACCCATATGAGCAGCGTTGAGTATCAATGAGCACTGACTGAGCAGACATTAAAATAAACTTTAAAAAAGTTCAATCAAGCGCGCCGAGGATTTTGTATGTAAGACTACAATTTACGTTACATAATGCTAAATTCAATGCAAGGAAATCTGATTTTTCGCGCCATAAAGAATCCCTTTTTGGCGATTTTTTGAACTATTCGCCAACTTCGAAAGTTTCGTTAAGGAAATGAAATACGGATTCGTTTTCCGTAAATAGCGCTCGTTGCAACAATATTTCATATGCCCGGAAAAAAATAAATAAATTTTTTTTCAAAACTCTAGAATTTTTGACTCCCCGAGGGCCCAGTTTTAAAGTTAGAAACGGGGATATTTCAAACTAGAGAAACATACAGGGATGCGCATATTTTTAACCTTGTTCAAAACTTCTAAAGCTCGGCAATATTTTTCCTATAAGACGATCGCCCTTCATGCATATACTTGAGATACGTTTTGGTTTCCTCAACTTTTTTACTCGGGCTATTGCTTACGTGAACATTCCTTTTTGTTGCTGCTTGTGGTCCAAAATAATTTTTTAACCGAAATTTTTTGTTTTCATGAAAGATCTTCTACGTTTTTTTTTATATTTTGAATTTCATTTGTTAAAGGGTTATCTCGTGATGAGTTATGAATTCTTTAAGGGTGATTTTTGAGGTCGTTCTAAATTCCACATTATATGTTCCTGAAGTTTTTTAGGTTTCTCACCGCCCATGGTAATCGGTTAGTTTGAAGTTATAGATTTTCTTAAAGAGAATTTTAATTGTCATTTATGATTGAATTTTGATAAGTCAAACCGTTCGCGTTTAATTAAATATTTTTGTCGTTTCCAAACCATCTTATTAGAATTCCGTACATTATATACGTACGGAATCTTAAAAAAAGAGTCTCCTTTTAAGAAGTATTTTCTTTACTTAATATACCCAGACAAGATGTGCCCAAAAAGGAGGTTTAATTAGAATTCCGGGAAAATATGAACACTAAAAATTTTAAAATTAAACGGTCGATAAACGGGAGTGACTTAGAGTTTTATCGTGTAGTTTCGAATGAGGATAATAAATTTAAAACCGCCAAAGCGCGATTTACAAGCTCATTACCGACGCAATGTAAAAATACTTAACGTTATACAGCACAGAAAGCGGTAGCATTTTAAGTTAATCTGTCTGTATTTTCATTCAAGAATACTTACGCTAAAATTTCGAATTTAAATCTTTTTTCATTTTAAAAAAAAATTATTAACTTCAAAATTTACTCTAAGTTTTAATAAAAATGAACTGAAAAGTAAATGAAAAATTAAATATATATCAGACTAATATATACGTGAATGTATTATGATTATTTTTAAATAATGTTAACTTTTTGGAGTCGGTACCAAATTCAATTTGCAACAGTAATAGAAAAAAAAAAAAAATAATAATAAGAATAACAACACGATCAGTCATTTTTCATAAGGGACGGAAACATCAAAAATACTTAATGCGGTTTTTAATAACTGTTGCAATAATTGAAGCCGGGGGGAAGGGTCCGAAAATTTTATTTTATTTAAGAATAATCATATTCTTACGTATATTATTTTGAAATATATAGTATTTTCATCAAAAAATAGTTATTAAATGTAGCGCCACATTAGACCCAATTCTCGTAATGTATAAAAATAAGCTCGTAAATCAAATAATTTCTCAGCTAAAACTTTGATACTGCTAATTAATATCTTAGAATAAATATTCAGAACGAAATAAGTGATCGATACTTATCCAGTATCATACTTTATTTACCTTATTCACAGTTCAAAATATACGTGTTATAGTCCAAAACATTCCAAAGTGGTTCCGTTAATATTAATATGTAAATATGTATACTGTTGGGTAATTGTGCTGAAGCATATATCAAGATTTTAACAACTACAACTAAAAAATACTTCCATCATGTCGATCCGACATTTATTACTTGACAAAAATTAAACCATATACTGCATTAACTTGATACATTACCTCAATTTATGTACAAATGCTTCTGTTTGCAATCAGTAACTATTACTGAAGAAACACTATAAAAACGAAAAAAGCACACAAACAAAATATACACTACTTGTCTGAAAATAATCAGAACTCCACTAAAAACTGTAATAAAACAAAATTACTATTATACCACAAGTAACACGTAAAAGTCACAGATATACCAATGTGTTACCGGCAATATCACTGGTGACAAACGAAATATAATTATACCACTACAAGAACGCAGTTAAAATAAATTACGTTCAGTAGGTGGAACGATTTTATTTTCACATATTGATAAATAAAAGCGACATCAACAAGTTTGCCTAGTAATTTTGTTCGTTACGTTTTTAAATTCATTAAATGATAAACTATAACATGTACACTATAAGACTTTGTTTACCACACTGATTAGAATTACTCTGAACACACGTATTACGCATAAAGGAAAACGGTTTTAATTATGACCTTCACCCGAAGATTAAAATGATTGCGTACTTTCTTTACAGTTTGTTTTATTCAAGTGGAAATCTATTGCAGTGGCATCGTTAAAGAAAAACAAAAATTATCACTTATGCTGGATTAATGTTTATGGTAGACGAGCTTAATTAAATATTGTTCCAGTTTTTTACTCTTTCATTCGGACTATTCACAGCAAAAAATTATTCAATTACCTTTTTTTGTTCTTATTTTATTTATTCTAATTCAATAGTTCCCTCGACTTAAATTATGTTCTATAAAAACATTTTTTATATACATGACCGTTATTAATTTCATTCCGTGATAGAATGATTGCCAAAATAAGCGAAATGAGGAAAGTTTTACCTGTACTTCCGAGCGCATTTATGAAATTGTAACGTTAATTACTCGATTTAAGAGTTTCCAGAGATGTCAATCACAAGTTCCTAACGAGCTCGTGGGTTTGAATTAGAAATTTATTTATTCTTATTAATAAGAGGATTATTCTTCTTATTATTATTAATATTGATGGAGATGTGATTTGTTTTAAAGTATATTGTTCAAGTCTATATCTATCTTTCTGGAACGGTCGACCGCTGAAAACACAATTAATTGCAAATATTTATATAAAAATTTATTAATTAAAATAATACAATTTCTACGTATCACTGGCGCAACTGCGGGTTTTTCCGATGGTCCTCGATGACAGGCCGGCGTACGCGGAAAATTCCGTCCAGGAATATGGGCGAGCGCGGAATAGAGACGCGGTATTCGAAATTATTATATAAATTTAAATTTGCTTTTATTAACCGGCTAGATTGGGCTTTTCGGCCATTCAAATTATTGTTAACACAATGGAAACGGTAGGTACTTCTGACGACTGGACGTGAGTTTAACCGTTGTCTGGAGATCTTTCTCTTGACGGGAAATCTTTCATTGATCCTCCGTTTCTTCTGCTAAGTCCCCTCCTCCGCGTTTGATGGGTCAATCAATGCCGTTCGATGAGCAATCACCGTGCGCATCCCTTAAAGGTGACATCGATCTCTGTAATCACCCCACTCTCACAGTCCTCTAGACCTTTATTATCTTTTGATAAAATTTATTTTATTATAATTTATTTTTATACGACTATTTTTTTTTTTTATACCTATTTTTATTTATTTATTTTTCTTGAGCCATGTAATGGTCTCTTTACATATCCCCGCATCCCGAAAATAAAAAAATCGTAGAAATTGTTATTTACTATATTAGAATTTTTATTTGCATTATTATTACATGTTTCTTATATACCTATGACGTGCGGCTTCGATAAAAATGAATTTATTTTTCTTGATCCATGTAATGGTCGCATCACAAAGTACAATCCGCCACGCTTTGATGTGTAATTGCTTGCATTATTGTGTCATATACAATGAATTGTTGTGGAATCAATTTCAGAAAATTCATATCAGCAAATGTCCCAAATCATCGACATCGAAGTATGTTTCACGTTGCAAATCACGATCATAAGCGTCATTTGCAGATCGAGCCGGTGCACACATTCCCAACTGCACCAGTTCTTTGTTGGCGATTGCCAAGCATATATCGTCGATCGAAACCAATGCCTCATTATACGCGTTTGGTGTGAACTGCATGTCAGGATTCTGATTCGTTGCTTGCAAACGACGTAGGATGTCTTCACTCATGTAATCTTGGTATTTTTCCCAAAGATCTTTCGGACTGGATGGGAAACACGTTGTCAATATTATCGCAAATAACGCGCGTGCTTGCTGTGGTTGAGCAGTATTCGAGGCACCAGCGAATGTTGAATTCTAATCTGCATCGTTTTCAAGAAGATTTAATTCTTGGAAAGCTTCTCGATAGGTCGCACATACTTCACCATTTACTGTTCCCAGTTCTTGGAAGGATTTTGGTTCGTGTACGTTAACTAACGGTAATCGTAGGTAAAAACGTCCTTGATTGTTTGGATGTACTGTGTACAGACGGCCTAACGCGTCGGACGAATATACATTCGGATGTCCTCCAACTGGGGTGCCTTTTTTACGACGCTGGAACTTTTTCGCTGATGCCTTATCCAATTGTAGTATTTTGGCACTTCTGAGTAAAGTAGTGTTCTCGCAAACATATGATCCGTGAACAATGAAAAGAGCGCAATTAACGTTGTTTGCGGTAGCGATCTTGCATGTATATTTTCCATTGTGAAATACACACGCTGTACATTTTCAAGATGTACTGCCAAGTGAATAACTGTTGGATGATGTTCATGAATTGGAAATGATATGCCAAACAGTTTCATTGCTACTAAAGTGGCTTCCCAATTGATAGTGTTCGATTTCATCGATTGGTGCAGATGCATTGCTCACTCCAAAATCAGCCATTCCGCTTCCTTTGTTAACATATATGCAAATGTATTTGATCGATTTCACTGAATTGCAATACTCGACGTTGATGTGTGCTTTAAACGTCTTTGAGAGTAATGGTGAATAAGGCAAAACCCACCGATTATCAACTTTAATGTCATTGTTGCGCACATTTACAATGATGAATTTACCGCCAGCTTTAGTAGATAGTCGACGATATTGTGGATATCCATAATTTCCAGTGACCTTGGATAGCGTTTCGTGTTGTATTGCGTTCGTGAAACTAATCTGGCACAAACGTAAAAAGTTCCTAAATTGAATTTTCCCTACCCTCTAATTACTGTTTTGGTAAATGAATTACTTTGATTTTTATTGTATTGTATTGCGTAGTATTCCTTTGTTACAAACTTTCTTCTTTCTTTTGCGCCTTATCTCATTCTTTTCTTTTTTCCCCACCCATCGATAACCAATTGTGTTGGTAATCGGTGTTTTGGCTAGAGTATACTCTTCGAAGCAGGTGGCCACACTTTCGATCCATTTTTATTTATTTTGTAATTGATTTTATTTTATTTTTTTACTTTTAAATAGCCTATATTGTTCCTCATGACCCCATAAATAAACTGTACAAATTTCATACAATTCAGATGGATAGTTTCGAAGTCTAACTTAATCACAAAAATACTATATCTAATAGGTGCAAGATTAAGAATGACGTTTTCATTTAACATTTAAATTTCGTTACATGAAATTAAAATATTTTTTAGGACATTTTTCGTTACATAAAATTGGAACATTTTTACATTACAACATCTAATGGGGGCCGGCCTAACTTGGGCCGGGGCAGCAGTTCATTTATTCGATTATTTATCTTTTTATATATAACCATTTTATAATTTTTTTTTTTAAACTAACGAAAATCGAAATGATTAAACAGAAGTAAACAAAGCCAAATGTATACATAACTTTTTTAAACATGGTATCAAACATTATGTTGTTGCTTTTATATTCGCTTACATGTTCCGCTGTTATTTTAAGTCTAAAACGCAAAATATTGTTTCATTTATATTTTTTGAAAGAATAATAGGAAAAAAAACCTGTTATAACTAGTTTCCGAAATACATTTTTTTTCATTTAAACATATTTTGTGAAATATTTTGTTCCTTACATTTTTCTCCCTGATATCGCGTACCATTTTGAACTGCAGTGGTCATTACAACAAATTAAAATTTTTGAAATTATACTTATTTTATTTATTATGTTTAAGAATTTCGTTCTCTTCCTTTCGCCCTCTCTCTCTCTCCCACACACACACATTCTCACCCCCCTCTCTCTCCATACATGTACAAGTATGAGTACATATATATATGCACGTGTATGTAAAGCGTTCAAAAATTCTAACATTATATTTTATTTCGTACTATAATTCTACTAACAACGCGTTTTTATAAATAAATTTTTACACGATTTTATTAAAATTTTTATTTTATATGATTACTAGCTGTTCTTCACAGCTTCGCCCGGGTATTCATGGCCGTTTAAATCTGTACATGGAAATTCATAAAAAAATGTTTGTTTTATCTGGAATTGTATTTACGTAAAGGTTCTTTCTCTCTTTGGCAAACATGTTTATCACCGTACAACCACGTTTCAAGTAGTGTGATTTTTGGTTTTCTCAAAAACAGAGTTTTGCTCTTTTCCGGCTTTAAAATGTTGAGGAATTACAAAATTTTTGAACGCCTGTAGTAGGTCGTGTGAGGTATTTTTGTGCGGAACTATAATTCGGTAAACCCATTTCCACCAAAATTATAACAGTTTGTGTATTTTTGGGGAAACAGTTTTTAACCCCTTTTCACCCCTTAAAGTTCTAATTTTCAAATAAACGTTCTAATTTGACATCTTCAGTGCATATATATGATATTCACATGAAATTACATGCAATAAGCATGATTCATTTGGCCTATAGCGTGACACTTTTGGTTTACTCAAAAGTGGGGCTTTGCCCTTTTTTTCCTTTCAAATTTTGGGGTTTGAAAAAAATTTTGCACACATTCAGTACACTATATGAGGTCATGCGAAATTACAATTTGATAAAACCATTTGTACCAAAAATATTACAGTTTGTGTGTTTTTTGGAAAACAGTTTTTAACTCCTTTTTACCCCTTAAAGTTCAAATTTTCAATAAAGCGTTCTTATTTGACATCTTCAGTACATAAGTAATGTTCACGTAAAATTTCAATTGCCTAGTGTAAATGGTTTCGCTATAGTGTAATTATAAGTTTATTAAAAAGCGATTTTCTGACTTTTGTCCCCTTTTTCACCTCTAAAAAATTTGAATTTTTGAATGCATTTTAATATGGCGTCAGTACATAGTATCGTTGTATTAAGTGCTGATTTTCAGCTTCATAGGCCTAGTAGTTGCAACGATATGTGTTAATAATTGCTGTGCCTTTCAGATATTTACAGATTTTCGCTTTTTTATATATACATGTAAAAATTATAGTTCAAAGACACTAAAAAAACGCACTTTTATAGCAATGTGAACTAAAAAGTAAAAAATAATTTTTAAATATAAAGATAATATTCAACAGTGATAAAAATTATGTTAAGTTTTTCTAATAATCTCAAAATGAGAATAAATCAATTCACAACAAATTAACTTTAATGTAAAAGAAAGCGTGGGGTGCTTTTGATATCAATTGTTTATACTTTTTCTGTTATTTAATCAATTGGCCATGTGAGTATTCATAGGCTCGTAATCATGGACAATTTGGAATACTTTTATAATAAAGTAGTAGAACAATTTGCCAGAAACCAATGAAAATTATGTTTTAATTAAGATTTTATTCTTGTTTAGTAAAATATTAAGCCTTTACAACTTTTAAATATTATTTTTCCTATAACTCATATCCTCTTTTTATCATCTTGCCCCCCCCCCCCCCCGACTCATCGGCTGACGACGCCCTTGCATATAACTGAATTTTCTTCAATTAACTGCTAACTTATTGTAGTTAATAACTATAATAACGCTTTCTTCTGTCTTGCCTGTAACTGAAATTACATTAAAAGTAATATAAAAAATTATAGTTAAAAAAAACTAAAAAACACGCTTTTATAGCAATGTGAACTAAAAAATAAAAAATAATTTTGAAATATAAAGATAATATTCAACAGTGATGAAAGTCTCCCAAACCAGTATATTTTAAATTATTCTAATAGGCTCAAAATGAGAATGAAGTAATTCACAACGAATTAACTTTAATGTAAAAGAAAGTGTAGGGTGCCTTTGATATCAGTTGTTTATACTTTTTCTTTTATTTTTTAACTATTTGTAGGTCGATTTAATTTATTAAATATAGTAAGCACCCCACGCTTTCTTTTACATTAAAGTTAACTTGTTGTGAATTACTTCATTCTTATTTTGAGCTTACTAGAAAAACTTATACATTGGCTTGGGAGATTTTCATCACTGTTGCATATTATCTTTATATTTAGAAATAATTTTTTACTTTTTAGTTCACATTACATAAAATCGTTTTTTTTTAGTTTCTTTAAATTATAATTCTACTTAACATTTATTCTCACTAAAGTGCCGCACAATATTGTTTCCAACCGGCTATTCGACGGTTGTTGCCTTCTCTCCGATGCAAACACACAAATGTATAGCCTTTTTATGTTCGGCTAGTAATTTCTCCGATTCGTCCTCAGTGCGACTATCTGCTTTTTTACCCTGCAATATATCGGCCTTTCTCAAGGAAATCTTTCATCTGCCGAACGGTTTTTATCTTTGTGGCCCACCTAAAATTCTTCATCTTTATTATTTTTGGTCCAGAACGCTACGAACGATTTATAATTTCTTTCAACACTCGTCGCCAAAGTTGTTATTTTCTTTCGTTAATTTTACCATTCTCATTAGCACTACCCTATTGCGAAGTAACACCCTCTTTTCATTGTGCCGACATAGCTCCCATGAAGTCAACAACGCATACAAATACTGGCTTGTACTATCCCAGATAGGACTTGGAATTTCTATTTTCAAATTATATTTCATGCGTTACGTACACTATTTACATTTTCTAATTCGTTAGACGTAAGGTTTAAGAATAGTTTTCTTTCGTTACTTAAAGTTCTGTTATTTAATTACTTTTCTGTGGTTTGAAAAAAAAAAACAGAAGCATTAGACGGTAATACATTTAACCTAAGGTAAAGTTTAATAAAATAAAAAGCGCGTAAAGAAAATGACTTAGCGACATCTATGAAATCAGTTTCGAACCATATCAAGTTTTTGATAAACACAGGACACTGCACTTATCATCATGTTTGTAACTTGTAGAAGGGGTCATTGTTTTTCTCTTTTTTCAGATGATCCTGATCGGGACACGAGAACAAAATTATGAAATTATTGAATTGTCATCCAAAATGAATACGTATACAAATTTTCAAATTATTCAGCCGTCGGGAAGTCAGTGAAAATTGATTTGTAAAATTCAATTATTCACTTACATACAGGTCAAGCTAATAAAAGCGGGTTAAAAATAGATTCTATTTTATGTAACGTTAAAGGAGAACATTCATTATAAGAAAAAATTAAAGATCCTACATCATATTATCTAAAATTACTTGTTAATAAATATTCAGTATACATTTATTAATTTTGTTATTATTCGTTCATTAGACTTTTTATTTTACTCAGCCAGATGTTTCGTTATGTAAAAAAGAAAAAAAGAATTGCTGGCTGGCTCTCGTTGGCGTGTTGTTCGTCTTCGGTAGTCGCCTTTCGTTCCTTCAGTTTAATTATGTCACTTCGTTATATGCTTTTGGCGTCTCAGCCTTTCGCATCTCCATATTTCGTTACTTTGCTGTAATTATTTCGTTTTACCCTTTTTAAAATTATTTTAGAAACAGTCTTTTTTAAGACTTCTATTCGTTCAATCGTATTCAATTAAAATACAATTTACTAATTGACCGGTTTAAAAAATCATTCGAAAAAGATTATTTGGTCCTCCGGAATATTAATGAAAATATCGTATATTACTGTCATTTCAATAAAGTCGCGTCACATGATTTTTTTAATTCTATTTCTTAAGTTTCAGCCATGATAATTAACTTTTACCATGTTAAGAAATTCATTTCAACATTACATTAAATTAATACATACACTAAAGAAATTTCAAGAAGGAATTTCTGGCATGATAAGCATTGGTTAAGATATTTTAAAAATGCTTGAAATTTATTTAACAGTACTAAAATTATTTGAAATTATTTTGAATTGGTTGGAATTGTCTAGAATTGTTTGTTATTATCTGGAATTTTCTGAAATTTTGACAACGTGGTGTAAATATTTCCTCCCCCCCCTCCTGGTCTAGCCAGATAAAATAGTCCAATCAGCCCTAAGTCATTCGAAAAAGTTACTATACCATTGTGATCGACATCAATGGAAACGCCGATTCCTAGATTTTCATACCCATAAACCCTCCTAAGGCTTTATAAGGCCTGATATTGTGATTACCGCTGTTTTGTAAATATCTCGGTCAATTTCCAAGCAAAAAAAGTTATTTTCCTTCAAATTGTAGGGTTTTTTTAAGTTCTGTAAAATGGCTTTTATTACTTCCTCGACATGTTTAGCAGAGACGCACAGATACCAAGATTCTCCTTCGGAGCTACAAAAAAATAAAACGTCATCATGACCTTTATAGAACCG
Source organism: Icerya purchasi (assembly GCA_039619475.1). NCBI lineage: Eukaryota > Metazoa > Arthropoda > Insecta > Hemiptera > Monophlebidae > Icerya > Icerya purchasi. The sequence goes on along the minus strand of CM077115.1, from coordinate 287,883,186 downwards.
TTTCAACTTTTCCATCTCGCCAAGGTTTCAAACAGCACAGCCCCATGAGTAGATAGGAAACCTATGTTCTAGGAGAAGAGCCAATCAGGAGCCAGTATTTAGTCACATGACCACGCCCCCCTTTTACTCAACTAATCAAGAGTCAATACATAATCAAATGACCACACCATTTTTACATCAAACTGTCCAGTAAGAGTTCAACACCGCACCGCCATATTCTACTCCAATCGCATCCTTCTACTTGCTACATCTTCACTGTTACAAACTAATAACCATATATCTCAACATCCACCACGCACAAATCAACCAACCGCTTTTCTCTGTAAACATCTATGCATGAAGGCTTTCACTCAGCACAACACTTCTCCAGTATAGAGATTGAGAGGAGGCTTTAACCAACCACTTAAAATTTTGATAACCTGTACTGAGTTGATCAGTGTATTTAGATGTTTGCATGAGTGTTGGTGATATATTTATCACTGTTTGACCAATGTAATAATTTATTAACCAGTACTAATTGTTTCTGGTTGTGTATGCCTTGAGAATACGTTCTAGTGTTATCTAGCCACTAATAATTTTTCTAACTTGCACTGAGTTGCTTGCTATATTTAGATGTTTGCATGTACATTGATGACGCATTTATCATTGCCTGACCAATGTAATAATTTATTAACTAGTACTAATTGTTTCTGGTTGTGTATGCTTTGAGAATATGTTCTAGTGTTATCCAGCCACTCATAATTTTTCTAACTTGTACTCGGTTGCTTAGTGTATTTAGATGCTTGCATGTGTGTTGTTGCATTTATATTGTCTGACCAATGTAATAATCTGCTAACTGGTACTAGCTTTTCGCATTTCCATTTATATTGAGATTATATTTTATTATTAACCACTCACCCCATAAAACTTTTTCTAACCCATACTGAGTTGCTTAGTGTATTTGATGCTTGCATGATGATGCATTTATCATTGTTTGATTAATATAATAATTTATTAACTGGTACTAATTGTTTCTGGTTGTGTATGCTTTGAGAATATGTTCTAGTGTTAACCAGCCACTCATAATTTTTCTAATCCACACCAAATCTGATGTATTTGTATAATTTAAAAGGTACATTACTGTATGTCTAACCAAAAAATAAAAATAAACACTGAACTAATGTTTTATGAGGGGGAGTGTTTCAACCTCTAGAATTTGGGGGTACTTCACATATATTCAGCCAAACAACCACAGTACTAACCCTTTCTGACCCATTTGTTTCCAGTGAGATGCTTTGCATATGAGTAATCAAAGTAGATGATTGAGAAAAAAGAAACTGATTAGAACACTAACTTGTGTATTATTATTCATATGTCTCAATTGCTTTTGATGTATGTTGAGCGTACTATTTAATTACATATAACTCTACATTATTTTCAGTGTATGAGAGTTAGAACTTACAATCACAATAACATGTGTGTGGAGCTTATATGCTTACATATGTGTGATATTCTATAAATGTGTGCACACATGTGAGTGTATGAACGTGTGTGTAGTGTATTGGTGTGCATGTAATGTAACAATGATGATAATGATGATGATGTTGATGTGTTTGCATATGTAACCATGTATGTGCATGCATACACTTTCTAATGAACTCCCAAAATTACTAATCATAACAGATTTGATTCAACCCTGATAATATACAGCTGTTTAGTATGAATTTAAATTAGAAAATCAAATCGATTGTAAGCATTCAGATACTGAAGAGTTACTCATGTCTGTTGGTGTAATCGTTTACTATATGACAACAATGTATAAGGAACTAATTTTGTTTGATCACATTATAACTACCAATGCAATGAGCACAATGAACAATTTAATTACCAAGTAGTATTCATAAGCTTGATGAGACACAGCTTCTTCCTCTCACATAAATTCTATTATTTTGACAAACATAATCATAACTCAGAAATTCTATTAATCACATTTTCTCAACCTAATAGAGCCATCGCTTGAATAACCCATCCCCTTTGTTGCACCAATACATCTATTAGGATATAAGAACTATAAATTTCTGCAGCACACCTCAAAACGTTATAAACAGGGATCAGATAAATCTAGTATCATAGAAAAATGCTCAATTTAAACTAAAATCACTCTATTCATACAAAGTGCACGATTTAAGGCTATAACACTCACATTTTAGTACAAAACATTGAATTTTAAAGGAATCAATCCATTTTACACAAAATACCCCCATTTTAGCTGCAAACTATCAATTTATAGTAAAATATCACAATTTAGTACAAATATCATCATTTTAGATAGAAAACAATAAACTTTAATGGAAAATAATACATCCTAGGGAAAAGCAATAAATTTTTACTACATACATGCTCTTTAATTAAAAATAATATAATCTCTATACACCTTGTATAAGTTTATACACACTATTTTAAGTCTCCACACATCCCCAAATCTAACAAATTAAAAAAATAAAAACAATTGTTAATAGAAAATTTTATTACATAATAAAATTAAAAATATACAATGTCTAAATTATACTTAATAATAATACACAGCTCCATGTAATCATGCAATATACATATTTCTATTTAATATACATGCTCTTAGTTCAGCTAAAACATCATTAAAATTTTCATGGAATTTATTATACATAGAATTTCCATAAGCTATTGTATCTACATTATTACTACATATTATTCTTTTATCATCATTACCACTTAATACTACTTTATTCTGTTCTAGGGTATACAGTATATGTTGATGACTTTGAATGTTGTAATATGTCTTATAATTATCACATAATTTCCCACACACACCATTCACACAATTATAATAATCTATGAAATTAAGTTCTTCCTTAATTATAGAAGACTGTACACCTTTACATTTTTTAATTTCTTTACTATCAATAATACTTATAGAATACATTTTTGGATGCAATCCAACAAATTCACTAATTGGAGTGACATTTAATTCATCCTTAAATACACCAAGCTTCTTTTTATTTTCTAATGAATAACATGGGTGACTTTTTGGATAATCACTTGTATCAAAATACTGAGCATTATCTTTAATATCTTTATAAAAATCAAGTGTTTTAAGTTCATAAATAAGTGAATCAGTATCACAGTATAAAAGATTAATATTCTTATACATTTTACTCATTATGTTGTAATGAAAATCAAACATTTTTAATTTGCTAATATCTAAAATAGACATATCAATGTAAATAGGCTTATTAAATTTAATTGTTGAAGGATTTAAATATACCGCAGCCAATAATGGCTGCTCACTAAATATAGTTCGATCCTTAAAATTACTTTTTCCAACCAGTTTAGTAAATTTTACTTAATTTATAATAAGCTGCATATTAATTCTATGTCTAACATTTTCCATCATTTTGCCAAAAACACTGTTATTCATAAGCTTCCAGTAGTTCTTCTCAAACTCATTGGTAGCCTGCTTCCGCTGTAGAGTGTTTAAATCAATGTAAGGCTTCAACTATGCCGACTGATTGAAACAAATGACACGATGTACACATTGTAGTTTTAGTCCTAATTCAATTGCCTGTTTAAGATTTCTATAGTGAATAATATAATTGTACTTATTTTCTAATGTATTAACTAATTTCACACATTTTCTAATTGATTTAGCCTCGGGGCATAGTGGTAAATCATTGTGTGCTAAATGTAAATCTGCTGGATACTCCAAATCCACATCGAGCATATAACAAATGGATCCATCATCAGCTATCTCCATAATATTTAATTCTGTTATTTCTTTCTAGCTAAGCCATCTGAAACCATTCATAGGGAGAAGTTCACTCATGGCCCAACCATAGAGGTTATTTGCATCCAAATATGCTATGAAAGTGTTATCTGTACCATATCTACCATCATTATCATCATTACTGTAACTATTATTACAACTGTTAGTGTATGAATTGTCCGCCTTAGCATAACGTTTCACACACTGACACATACCACCATGTATTCCAGCTTCAAAGAATAAAACCATATCATAATCAGTTAGGAGCTCCAATTGAACCTTTGTCAACTTCAACATTGCTTGAAATGCCAATCCAGGAGCAGTAAAACTCCATGCAGGATCTAATTTGTAAATTTTATAGCAAACACTTCTGAAGTTTTCAAAAACATCAGCCAGTAGAAGTACATCTGTCTTTAGATATATATCACTATACTCCCCGAGTGTTTGAACATTTAACGCATCCCACACATGTAATGCATGTGAGTAATCTTCTTTGCTAATATTTGATTTTGTCAAGGAATTATAGAAATGCTCCTTTTCAGGCAAACTTGTTTCATCCAATTTTTCCCATGATGACACATATGAATAAGGGAAAACACCCTTTCTATGGAATAAAGGAAGTAAATCAGGCGATGCAATGTTTCTGATTGTATGATGAAGCAAACTATCAGGTAAATAACCAGCTAACTTCTCAAGGCTTGACGCCATGAAACAGAATGTATCTATGAATCGTGTTTTCATTTTTTCTGAAATGTGCTTTGAAAATGATATGTAGCGTTCTTCACTATTCGGTATCACCTCGATGTCCTGATCATCATACGCCAAATCCCCGATGAATAAATGAGCATCATATCCACTCAGATTATGAATAAATACAGGAACAAAGTTGGGAAGCTGGTATTCTAAATTACATTTTGAATGAGCTGCACCTCGAAATTTCCCAGTTAGATGATCATGATCTGCGACTTTATCATTATTTAGAGGTTCTTCACAAATGTGGCATACTGATGAAGCATCATATTCTTCCAAATCCTCAGACGTCCACTGCGATGGAATGTTTTTCTAATAAATCTTTTCTATTTTTCGCACATCTAACCAATCACAGAATTTTTTAGTTGCATTACAACCACGATACATTTTAGGCTCCGATGTAACATTAAACCTGCCACCTTCTTCACATCTCGACACAATATAGTAACAAAAGCTAAACACTTCATGTTGCTGTATGGGGGTGGTACTAGATGTTTTTTCTGGCTTGTTTTGAATATCACTATATGAACCATCTTCCATGCATTGCCGCTTACATTTCTGCACATTTCCATCCTGTTGCAGACTTTTTCGACGCATTCTAATCATTTCTACATTATCATCATCAATATTATCGCTAATAATTTCTTCATCATTGACAACATTATCACATGATTCATCATTTAAAGGCTTCAAGATACACTCGAAATCAGCAAATATAACAAATTGTATAAATTCTTGCTGTTTATATTGTTGGAATTTCAATATTTTATTCTCCTCCGTTGGCATAACAACTGTGGCAGGAGTATTGATGGAGCAATGTTGTATATGAGCCAGATAATTAGCATGGTCTTGAACATACCATAAGCAACGACGGCATATAAACATACGATGACAATCCTTAGTGATTTGACTTTTCACAAGCCTCCCCAAATTTTTTATCCAGCAGTAATGTGATTTATCACCTTCAGTTATTAGGAGTAAGTCTGTATGATCTTTTTGTTCAATCTTTGTGATTCGAAGGGGGTATACAGTATTTTTCTCATCCAAACCATATACATTAACAGATGATCAAGGATTATTCTTTTCAAATATGGACACATCGTCCAATGATGTAGGAAAAGATATACCATTCCAATTGTATTTCTTTAACAATGATGTATTCCGCACATAATTGCTTGCATATTCTGGATGATTCACCTTAATATATTTTGTCAACATAGAATATTTGAAACACATTTGATCTATGTTTTTCACATTAATAACAGCCTTTTTTACTGCAACTGATTTTGGAAGTGGAATATAAGATGATGCACGGCTTAGTATGTTCCGATGATTGAGACGAATTTCAAGGTATTCAATTTTCATTAATGACCAGCCAGATCCCGTCGCATGTTCCAACTTATCAACAAGACTGATGATTTTTCTACAATCCTCCTTGTACCATTCAGAAATATCATCACCGCCAGTGAGTAACTGTGCATTGGTTGGGAAGTGAAATGGCATAACACTCCAATCTGCAAGCCCAATTCCTCTCTTAAATGAACATCGCAATGTTAGATTTACTTTTATTCCAACACTGATTCTTCTCTTAATTATCCGGATCACTGTAGAAGTATTATTAGACAAGTAATTTGCAATATCCATCTGGCATTTATTATTGTTTACAATACGATATGTTGCAAAACGGTTGGGATAACGCTTGCTAACATTTTGAATAGAAATATCATGTTGTACAACCGCTGACGACATTCTTATAAATAATTTTAAATCCAATTACAAATTAAAGCAAGACAAATTTGAACGCAGGAGAAAACACGTCTGATCACTTCAATGGTCAGCACACAAATCAACAAATACCTTGCTGACACCTCCTTTTATACTAAATTAATACAAAGAGTTGATGCAAAATAACTGATATTAATTAAAACGAGTATAACTTGAGCATAGGAGAAAAACATCTATAATCACTTCAATGCTTACCAATCGAATCAATAAATAACTCCCCAGTAACTCTTTTTATACAAAACCGCACAAAGACATGATGAAAAGTAACTTATATTAATTGTTTAAACATAAATAACGTTGAAAATGGCATATTGTTTATTAGCCCCAAAGGGAATTTCACTTGAAGTTTAAAAACTAAAAGCAAATTTAAAAGCTAACTAACTTTAACATTATATACTTTTCATGAATATCATTAAAACATTACTGTACTTAATTACACCTGTCCCTGCCTGCTATAGATTCAGTCATATATCCACATCATCCTATAATATTTGCATAGTGAACATTTACTCCAGAAGATTTTACATAGATAGGGTGAAAATGTTCAAATTAGTGAGAGTTTCGCAAACCAGATATGCATCACAATAATTGCTAGCAGATGAACATGCACATAGAATCCATCTGTGAGTGGAAAGAGGAATTATTAAACTCCAGAGTGGTGAGATTATGCTTAACACAGAGACATTAACCAGCATCACATCATTAAATATGATTAAAAAAATAGAAAATTGCTGCGGAGAAAATTTAAAAGAAAATATATAAAACATTGGGGAAATCGCAGGACTGATACAAGAGAAATGATGAAAATTAGACAGAGGACCATTTTAAGTTAACACAATGGTTGAGAAAGCCAAATCAGTGAAAAATTGATGAAAGATGATGAAAAATTAAGAAAATAGTTTAAAAGCGTTAAAATACAAGAAAATAATGAGAAATAGCGGAAACTTGACTATAATTAGTGAAAACTGAGGAAAAGTGGTGTAAAAGTATTAAAACATAAGAAAATAGTAAGAAATCTAAAGGAAATGGCTTATAACACATTTCAATATGTGTTTTTTTTTTTGTTTAATGAACACACAATTTGAGTGCAAGCTTAAGGTAGCAAGAGAAAATTTTATAATGAAATACTAGCGATAAGCTAACAACTAACTTGACATGGAATAGGAAGAAAAATGAAGTTCGAAAAAAAAAACTCATTAGAATGTAACACAATTAGGCAAATAATGAGATAAATTTCAGCTTGAATGAGAAGTTCTATGATCGATACAAATTATTGATACCGCTGTACAAGTGTTATGGATTGTAAAATTATCGAAAAGAGAAGTTACCAAAAGAAATTTTTGCCAAAAAAAAAATTATTAGGAGGAGTGTATCACTCTGTTTTTTAAAATTAATAGCACACTGTCCGGCCAGTAATAAAGAAAAATAATTGTATTCTGCAGATGATAACTTTTAAATCTGTAAATAAGGTAATGGCAAATATTATAGTTTACTATGAGCGAAACATTCTAAATTCTCCGAGTCGATAATAATATATTTTTACATGAATAAACAAGAATAGAGGTGAAATACAGGGTTAAAAGTTCTCACTATTTAGTTTCACAGAAAAGTGCATGATAAAATTAATACAAATGCAAAATATATGATAAAAAAAAAAAAAATAATAACACACTAATACAATCTGCTACAAAACTAGCAAGTCATAATAAAAAAAACACCCGCTAGAAGAAATAGAACCTGGGAACGATGGATTTAACAAAAAAAAAAAAAAAAAAAAAAAAACAGTGAGTGGGAAGATTATATAAATAAATATAAATAATAATAATTCAAAGTAATAAAACCCTGATAATACAAGCAATTCATTCATACCGGCGAAGTAATTAGAAATATAATAAAAACGATGAATAATAACAAACAACCATGGAGATAACACTTTGAACTAAATTTAAAAGTAATAAACAATCTGGAGATGGTAAATAAATTTCACGAATAATTCAAAATATGCCATAAGAATCCTCAGAAAAAGAAAAAAACACAACCCTTCAATCGATTTTTAGGCATAAGGTACGTTTCTTGATACCGGGTCACATATGGAGGATAAATATTAATCTAATTTTAACAAGATCAGCTGCAAAAAAAAAAAGAAAAAAAGATCGCAAACTTCAACTGATTAATCATAAAAATTAAATATACGATTTTGATTCAAAACACAATTTTATAGCCAACTAGTAACGAAATAGGCATAAAATTAAATCTACAACCATCAACGAGCATTAAAAAAAAAAAAAAGTACTTAAAGAGCTAAAATACCTTCAAAATAGTAATCGGAACATATATTAACAATAAAATGTAAACATGTAAAGTAGCGAAGCAGGAACAAAATGGAAAATAAAAACAAAACAGAGACGTAATTAAAATTAAATAAAAGAACATACAATACAAAAAAAAAAAAAATAAAGAGTCGATAAAGATCGCGAAAATATAGAATAAACACAAAAGAACTTGGATCTGAAAGGTGAAATATAAGCAATTACAAATTATTTAACATATCAAAATTACAAGACCAACAAGCGGAACAATAAATAAGGAATACACACAACACACTTGATGTAAATTAGATAAAATAAAATACAGATAAAGATAACATATCAAAATAAATTTTTAAAACCCCGACTGATTTAACTTCTAACAAATATTTAAAATTTCTTATATTATAAAGATCGCGTCCGCAAACACTACAACTGCACACGAAAATCGAAAAAAGTAATACAAAACAGACATATCGAAAGAAAAAAAAAAATGAGAATAAAATCGATTAGTCAAATTCATAGGAAAAAACAAATTATTTAAACAGTTAAAATCTTTAATAAACAGCTGAAAATAACAATATACATTACTTAAAACTGATTATTATTTACTTAATAACAAATATTTTAAATTTATTATAATATTATAAAGATCACAAAAAACAAAAAAATCGCAAAAAGATCGCGCTTAGATAAATTACATGATTCGCACAGAAAAATAAAAATAAACAACACTGGAGAAGACGAAAATAATAGAACAAACCGATCGAGCACCTTGTTAACTCACACAAACACACACTAACATAAAATTTTCTCTTGCTACCTTAAGCTTGCACTCAAATTGTGTGTTCATTAAACAAAAAAAAAACACATATTGAAATGTGTTATAAGCCATTTCCTTTAGATTTCTTACTATTTTCTTATGTTTTAATACTTTTACACCACTTTTCCTCAGTTTTCACTAATTATAGTCAAGTTTCCGCTATTTCTCATTATTTTCTTGTATTTTAACGCTTTTAAACTATTTTCTTAATTTTTCATCATCTTTCATCAATTTTTCACTGATTTGGCTTTCTCAACCATTGTGTTAACTTAAAATGGTCCTCTGTCTAATTTTCATCATTTCTCTTGTATCAGTCCTGCGATTTCCCCAATGTTTTATATATTTTCTTTTAAATTTTCTCCGCAGCAATTTTCTATTTTTTTAATCATATTTAATGATGTGATGCTGGTTAATGTCTCTGTGTTAAGCATAATCTCACCACTCTGGAGTTTAATAATTCCTCTTTCCACTCACAGATGGATTCTATGTGCATGTTCATCTGCTAGCAATTATTGTGATGCATATCTGGTTTGCGAAACTCTCACTAATTTGAACATTTTCACCCTATCTATGTAAAATCTTCTGGAGTAAATGTTCACTATGCAAATATTATAGGATGATGTGGATATATGACTGAATCTATAGCAGGCAGGGACAGGTGTAATTAAGTACAGTAATGTTTCAATGATATTCATGAAAAGTATATAATGTTAAAGTTAGTTAGCTTTTAAATTTGCTTTTAGTTTTTAAACTTCAAGTGAAATTCCCTTTGGGGCTAATAAACAATATGCCATCTTCAACGTTATTTATGTTTAAACAATTAATATAAGTTACTTTTCATCATGTCTTTGTGCGGTTTTGTATAAAAAGAGTTACTGGGGAGTTATTTATTGATTCGATTGGTAAGCATTGAAGTGATTATAGATGTTTTTCTCCTATGCTCAAGTTATACTCGTTTTAATTAATATCAGTTATTTTGCATCAACTCTTTGTATTAATTTAGTATAAAAGGAGGTGTCAGCAAGGTATTTGTTGATTTGTGTGCTGACCATTGAAGTGATCAGACGTGTTTTCTCCTGCGTTCAAATTTGTCTTGCTTTAATTTGTAATTGGATTTAAAATTATTTATAAGAATGTCGTCAGCGGTTGTACAACATGATATTTCTATTCAAAATGTTAGCAAGCGTTATCCCAACCGTTTTGCAACATATCGTATTGTAAACAATAATAAATGCCAGATGGATATTGCAAATTACTTGTCTAATAATACTTCTACAGTGATCCGGATAATTAAGAGAAGAATCAGTGTTGGAATAAAAGTAAATCTAACATTGCGATGTTCATTTAAGAGAGGAATTGGGCTTGCAGATTGGAGTGTTATGCCATTTCACTTCCCAACCAATGCACAGTTACTCACTGGCGGTGATGATATTTCTGAATGGTACAAGGAGGATTGTAGAAAAATCATCAGTCTTGTTGATAAGTTGGAACATGCGACGGGATCTGGCTGGTCATTAATGAAAATTGAATACCTTGAAATTCGTCTCAATCATCGGAACATACTAAGCCGTGCATCATCTTATATTCCACTTCCAAAATCAGTTGCAGTAAAAAAGGCTGTTATTAATGTGAAAAACATAGATCAAATGTGTTTCAAATATTCTATGTTGACAAAATATATTAAGGTGAATCATCCAGAATATGCAAGCAATTATGTGCGGAATACATCATTGTTAAAGAAATACAATTGGAATGGTATATCTTTTCCTACATCATTGGACGATGTGTCCATATTTGAAAAGAATAATCCTTGATCATCTGTTAATGTATATGGTTTGGATGAGAAAAATACTGTATACCCCCTTCGAATCACAAAGATTGAACAAAAAGATCATACAGACTTACTCCTAATAACTGAAGGTGATAAATCACATTACTGCTGGATAAAAAATTTGGGGAGGCTTGTGAAAAGTCAAATCACTAAGGATTGTCATCGTATGTTTATATGCCGTCGTTGCTTATGGTATGTTCAAGACCATGCTAATTATCTGGCTCATATACAACATTGCTCCATCAATACTCCTGCCACAGTTGTTATGCCAACGGAGGAGAATAAAATATTGAAATTCCAACAATATAAACAGCAAGAATTTATACAATTTGTTATATTTGCTGATTTCGAGTGTATCTTGAAGCCTTTAAATGATGAATCATGTGATAATGTTGTCAATGATGAAGAAATTATTAGCGATAATATTGATGATGATAATGTAGAAATGATTAGAATGCGTCGAAAAAGTCTGCAACAGGATGGAAATGTGCAGAAATGTAAGCGGCAATGCATGGAAGATGGTTCATATAGTGATATTCAAAACAAGCCAGAAAAAACATCTAGTACCACCCCCATACAGCAACATGAAGTGTTTAGCTTTTGTTACTATATTGTGTCGAGATGTGAAGAAGGTGGCAGGTTTAATGTTACATCGGAGCCTAAAATGTATCGTGGTTGTAATGCAACTAAAAAATTCTGTGATTGGTTAGATGTGCGAAAAATAGAAAAGATTTATTAGAAAAACATTCCATCGCAGTGGACGTCTGAGGATTTGGAAGAATATGATGCTTCATCAGTATGCCACATTTGTGAAGAACCTCTAAATAATGATAAAGTCGCAGATCATGATCATCTAACTGGGAAATTTCGAGGTGCAGCTCATTCAAAATGTAATTTAGAATACCAGCTTCCCAACTTTGTTCCTGTATTTATTCATAATCTGAGTGGATATGATGCTCATTTATTCATCGGGGATTTGGCGTATGATGATCAGGACATCGAGGTGATACCGAATAGTGAAGAACGCTACATATCATTTTCAAAGCACATTTCAGAAAAAATGAAAACACGATTCATAGATACATTCTGTTTCATGGCGTCAAGCCTTGAGAAGTTAGCTGGTTATTTACCTGATAGTTTGCTTCATCATACAATCAGAAACATTGCATCGCCTGATTTACTTCCTTTATTCCATAGAAAGGGTGTTTTCCCTTATTCATATGTGTCATCATGGGAAAAATTGGATGAAACAAGTTTGCCTGAAAAGGAGCATTTCTATAATTCCTTGACAAAATCAAATATTAGCAAAGAAGATTACTCACATGCATTACATGTGTGGGATGCGTTAAATGTTCAAACACTCGGGGAGTATAGTGATATATATCTAAAGACAGATGTACTTCTACTGGCTGATGTTTTTGAAAACTTCAGAAGTGTTTGCTATAAAATTTACAAATTAGATCCTGCATGGAGTTTTACTGCTCCTGGATTGGCATTTCAAGCAATGTTGAAGTTGACAAAGGTTCAATTGGAGCTCCTAACTGATTATGATATGGTTTTATTCTTTGAAGCTGGAATACATGGTGGTATGTGTCAGTGTGTGAAACGTTATGCTAAGGCGGACAATTCATACACTAACAGTTGTAATAATAGTTACAGTAATGATGATAATGATGGTAGATATGGTACAGATAACACTTTCATAGCATATTTGGATGCAAATAACCTCTATGGTTGGGCCATGAGTGAACTTCTCCCTATGAATGGTTTCAGATGGCTTAGCTAGAAAGAAATAACAGAATTAAATATTATGGAGATAGCTGATGATGGATCCATTGGTTATATGCTCGATGTGGATTTGGAGTATCCAGCAGATTTACATTTAGCACACAATGATTTACCACTATGCCCCGAGGCTAAATCAATTAGAAAATGTGTGAAATTAGTTAATACATTAGAAAATAAGTACAATTATATTATTCACTATAGAAATCTTAAACAGGCAATTGAATTAGGACTAAAACTACAATGTGTACATCGTGTCATTTGTTTCAATCAGTCGGCATAGTTGAAGCCTTACATTGATTTAAACACTCTACAGCGGAAGCAGGCTACCAATGAGTTTGAGAAGAACTACTGGAAGCTTATGAATAACAGTGTTTTTGGCAAAATGATGGAAAATGTTAGACATAGAATTAATATGCAGCTTATTATAAATTAAGTAAAATTTACTAAACTGGTTGGAAAAAGTAATTTTAAGGATCGAACTATATTTAGTGAGCAGCCATTATTGGCTGCGGTATATTTAAATCCTTCAACAATTAAATTTAATAAGCCTATTTACATTGATATGTCTATTTTAGATATTAGCAAATTAAAAATGTTTGATTTTCATTACAACATAATGAGTAAAATGTATAAGAATATTAATCTTTTATACTGTGATACTGATTCACTTATTTATGAACTTAAAACACTTGATTTTTATAAAGATATTAAAGATAATGCTCAGTATTTTGATACAAGTGATTATCCAAAAAGTCACCCATGTTATTCATTAGAAAATAAAAAGAAGCTTGGTGTATTTAAGGATGAATTAAATGTCACTCCAATTAGTGAATTTGTTGGATTGCATCCAAAAATGTATTCTATAAGTATTATTGATAGTAAAGAAATTAAAAAATGTAAAGGTGTACAGTCTTCTATAATTAAGGAAGAACTTAATTTCATAGATTATTATAATTGTGTGAATGGTGTGTGTGGGAAATTATGTGATAATTATAAGACATATTACAACATTCAAAGTCATCAACATATACTGTATACCCTAGAACAGAATAAAGTAGTATTAAGTGGTAATGATGATAAAAGAATAATATGTAGTAATAATGTAGATACAATAGCTTATGGAAATTCTATGTATAATAAATTCCATGAAAATTTTAATGATGTTTTAGCTGAACTAAGAGCATGTATATTAAATAGAAATATGTATATTGCATGATTACATGGAGCTGTGTATTATTATTAAGTATAATTTAGACATTGTATATTTTTAATTTTATTATGTAATAAAATTTTCTATTAACAATTGTTTTTATTTTTTTAATTTGTTAGATTTGGGGATGTGTGGAGACTTAAAATAGTGTGTATAAACTTATACAAGGTGTATAGAGATTATATTATTTTTAATTAAAGAGCATGTATGTAGTAAAAATTTATTGCTTTTCCCTAGGATGTATTATTTTCCATTAAAGTTTATTGTTTTCTATCTAAAATGATGATATTTGTACTAAATTGTGATATTTTACTATAAATTGATAGTTTGCAGCTAAAATGGGGGTATTTTGTGTAAAATGGATTGATTCCTTTAAAATTCAATGTTTTGTACTAAAATGTGAGTGTTATAGCCTTAAATCGTGCACTTTGTATGAATAGAGTGATTTTAGTTTAAATTGAGCATTTTTCTATGATACTAGATTTATCTGATCCCTGTTTATAACGTTTTGAGGTGTGCTGCAGAAATTTATAGTTCTTATATCCTAATAGATGTATTGGTGCAACAAAGGGGATGGGTTATTCAAGCGATGGCTCTATTAGGTTGAGAAAATGTGATTAATAGAATTTCTGAGTTATGATTATGTTTGTCAAAATAATAGAATTTATGTGAGAGGAAGAAGCTGTGTCTCATCAAGCTTATGAATACTACTTGGTAATTAAATTGTTCATTGTGCTCATTGCATTGGTAGTTATAATGTGATCAAACAAAATTAGTTCCTTATACATTGTTGTCATATAGTAAACGATTACACCAACAGACATGAGTAACTCTTCAGTATCTGAATGCTTACAATCGATTTGATTTTCTAATTTAAATTCATACTAAACAGCTGTATATTATCAGGGTTGAATCAAATCTGTTATGATTAGTAATTTTGGGAGTTCATTAGAAAGTGTATGCATGCACATACATGGTTACATATGCAAACACATCAACATCATCATCATTATCATCATTGTTACATTACATGCACACCAATACACTACACACACGTTCATACACTCACATGTGTGCACACATTTATAGAATATCACACATATGTAAGCATATAAGCTCCACACACATGTTATTGTGATTGTAAGTTCTAACTCTCATACACTGAAAATAATGTAGAGTTATATGTAATTAAATAGTACGCTCAACATACATCAAAAGCAATTGAGACATATGAATAATAATACACAAGTTAGTGTTCTAATCAGTTTCTTTTTTCTCAATCATCTACTTTGATTACTCATATACAAAGCATCTCACTGGAAACAAATGGGTCAGAAAGGGTTAGTACTGTGGTTGTTTGGCTGAATATATGTGAAGTACCCCCAAATTCTAGAGGTTGAAACACTCCCCCTCATAAAACATTAGTTCAGTGTTTATTTTTATTTTTTGGTTAGACATACAGTAATGTACCTTTTAAATTATACAAATACATCAGATTTGGTGTGGATTAGAAAAATTATGAGTGGCTGGTTAACACTAGAACATATTCTCAAAGCATACTGATACGGATTCGGTACTTGCAGCGCTATCTTTTAACGATGTCCGAGTTAGAAAATATTCTCTGAAATATCATTAATTCACGATCTCTCGGACATCGTTCTTTTTAGCCGTCGCTTTGCCTTGTCAAGTATGCTTACTCAGCCAAAACCGAAAATCCCGTGCCTGTTCGTTCGATCAGTCGCACCGGGATGATACTACACTAGTGTCTGTGTAGTGGTTGTGGTCGAGGGCTAAGGCAGTGACATGTGCTTGCGGCGAAAGCGCGCATCTGAACAGTGTGGCGAATGACATTGAGCGAGCGGAGATTTTTATGTATCCCGCCAAAAGTCAGGCAGGGCAGTAAGTGCGGTGATCGACGCAGAAGTATTCTTCTAGAAACTTCTGTGTAGCCTTTATCGCCGTAGCACGGAACACATTGTTCGTTCGCTTATATTTCTGGTCGCCGTAGTCGTAATTGATAGTTACCACGTTTTTTTTTTTGTTCGTTCATCTAGTCGATCGATACCGTTTTTTTTCGCGCGTTACAAAGAGCGCCATGCGGTGAAGTTAACCTTTTTTCGGATATCATTTATGTGCCGCGTAAAGAATTACACGTGTTTTAAAAGCCTAATGCTCGTTATTTTTTATCTTCATCTCCGTGTGACTGGCTTACGGAAGAGAAAGACATCGAAGGGAAAAGTCAGGATTTGTGACTCTAGCTGCCCGGAAGCAGGGACTTAGAAAAGTTAAAGAATTTGTTACACTGGCGAGCCCGAACTGCTAAAGAAAAGTCAATTTGTAACACGGGCACCCGAAATCAGGGACGCAATAGTCAATTTGTAATACTGGCGCATCCGAACTGAGGGACTCGAAGTGGACCCGGAAAAGAAAAATATTCAATTTCGATAGAAGAAACACAGCGAAGGAAACAGCCAAGCTGCAACAACAGATAAGCTTTTAAAGTTTTATTGTCTCCCCGCGGCCTACTTCTTTAGGGTGTATTATACCTATTTTGTTTACGTATTTACGTTAAATTTTTTATGAAATGTTATTATCTGACATATAAATCGTTTTTGTTTTTTTTTTGGTTCGTAGTGATTATCGTATTATTAATATTATTTGTCTGTAGATAAGCCCAATTACATAATTTTATCTCGTGCAAATACCCTGCCTGAGAAAATGGACGATAGGGATCTATCTAGAGTGGTGACAACTAGGGGAGATTATAGAAACCCCAAACCTGTCCTCGCCGATACGAGCGACGAAGAGAAGGGAGAGATAGAAGACCCGGACGGTTCAATAGCAGAAAGCTATGACCCACCCAGTCCGCAGGAAAGAGGATTTACTGATCCAGGTCCATCTTTCCTAGTAAAAAAAAAAACAACTGATACGGAAGAGAGTATACCCGACATGAGGGATATTTTAAAAATGTTCGAACATCTGGATAAATAATCCGACGAAAATAAAAAAATGTTCGAACATCTGGATAAAAAAACCGACGAAAATAAAAAAATGTTCGAACATCTGGATAAAAAAACCGACGAAAATAAAAAAATGTTCGAACATCTGGATAAAAAATCCGACGAAAATAAAAAAATGTTCGAACATCTGGATAAAAAATCAGACGAATTAAGAGATGGGATGCAAAGGAGCATTCGAGAATTTAAAGAGGATTTAACGAGAGAGATTAATAAAATTGAAAAAAAATATGAAGTAGTAAGTAATAAAGTGGAACAAGTAGAGGAAAAAAACAGAAATTTAACCTCTTATGTCAAGGAGTTGGCTGTAAAGGTGAAGAGAGTAGAGGATGTGGAAAGCAGTTCAAATGAAAAAATAGGGGGTTTGTCGTCTGCCGTGGTACGAATAGAAAAAAATTTAGAGGAAGAGAAAGAACGTTGGTCAGAGCTAGGCGAGAACGTGGAGAATCTCGAAAATAAAATGAAATCGGTAGAACAAAATGAGCTAAATTTCGTGGGATATCGATTAACTACATCGGGAGTGTCTATGCAGTCGGAAAAGATAGCGAAAATAAAAAATTTTCCTCCTCCAAACAATCGAGATCAGGTCATGTCATTCCTCGGCATGTGCAATTTTTACCGTAAATTTATAAAGTCATATGCAGAGATTATCCGACCTATATCAGTATTAGTTAGTAATAAGGTCCCGTTTGTCTGGGACGAGGAACATGATCGAGCGTTTCAGCAATTCAAAGATGCGTTCGCTGAACACATTAAATTACAAACTCCTGATTATAAGAAAGAATTCATTGTATGTTCTGACGCGTCCGACCGAGCGGTTGGTGGCTCGCTATCGCAATTAGACGAGCAAGGTGATCCGCGGCCGATCATGTTCGTGAGTCGGCTGCTAACAGGTGCAGAGAGAAACTACTTTACAACTGAAAAAGAGTTGTTGGCCACTATTTTCTGTTTAAAAAAGTTTCGCATAATCATTGAGGGATATCCGATAATAATAATGACTGACCATAAAAGTTTAAAGTTTTTAAAAGAATCTCGGTGGCAAAATGCACGCCTAACAAGGTGGACTCTTTATCTACAAAACTTCGATTTGAGACTGGAGTATGTTCCCGGGAAAGAAAACGTTGTCGCGGATATGCTAACACGAAATCTAGGTAATATTCCCGAGATAAACAGTGATGTTGCGTTAATTGCCTTTTTCAACAAGTCTACTCAAAGTATAATTAAGGAATTGTTCCGTAATCTTGCAGAGGACCAGCGAGCAGATAAATCTTGGGGATGTGTTATAAAAAATATTGAATGTATAGAGAAATTGCGCAGATTTTATCGCATACATAAGGATTTATTATTTTTCCGCAGTAGAGTAAGTGAATTGTGGCGGATATGTATACCTAGTGCACATGTCGAGGAGCTGATCTGGTTTACACATACTAAATACGCGCACCCTGGACAGCTCCGTACTTATTTGCTGATCTCCCGTACATGTCATTTTTTAAAGATGCGAAATACGATCAATAAAGTAATTAAACGTTGTGAATTATGCAAAAAAACAAAACCATATACGGCGAAATCCATCGGTCCTTTAACAAGCTACTCCCCGCAAGGTCCACTTGACATCGTTGCGGTTGATGTTTTTGGCCCGTTGCCCATTGTAAAAGGGATGAACCAAATATTTGTACTATATGACACTTTTTCAAAATACGTTAAGTTCTACCCAATGAAGAGGCTAACGAGTGTAAATTTAATATCGAAGGTGAATCATTTTATCAGTACAGTAGGAAAAATGAACACTATCGTTTCGGACAACGCCACAGTATTTACTAGTCAGCGCTGGTACGCCTTTTTCGAGAGTAGGGACATCGAAGTGCGGCATATAGCCGCCTATTGCCCGAAAAACAATCCGGCCGAAAGGGTCAACTTTGAATTAGGTAAGTCAATCAGGTGTTTGTGTCATAAACGTCACACCAACTGGCTGACACATCTCGCGGGAATCGAGGCATGTTTCAATAACATCCCGAGTACTATTACCGGATATATTCCGAGTGAGGTGATTTATAGAGAGAATCATTGTCATCTCATTAGCGAAGTAATTGCGTTTCCGGAGGTGGAGGATAGACAAACTCATGAGAGTATCATAGAAACAATAAAAGCTCGATTAGAACGCCTCAATAATGCGCGCCGAAAAAAGCAGGTAGAAAAGAATAACATAAGGGAATATAACATGGGAGATCATATATATATAAAGAACCATGTCCTATCTAATAAGGCGAAAAAACGCATATTACCTAAAAGATCTTACTCGCGAAAACAATTACGTAATACGCAATATCATCGATTTAAGACCCGCATAAAAAAAAGAAAATATATATATAAAAGTGAAAATACTTCCCTCGTAAATAAATTTTCTAAACGAATTTTTTTATTTTTTTAGAATTTTCTTCCGTATAATTTTTTTGTTGTTTGCCTTGTCCTGTTTGACAATACCAATTAAGGGAGCTCGCGGTTTCGCGGAGCTATTTACGTATATCGCTATCGGGAACAATCGGCGTGCTCGTCAAATATAAAGTCCTGTTAGAAAGGCGATCCTATTCATCTATAACATCTGGCGGCGCAGAACTAGGAAGTCATGATGTAAGGGTCTGGAGTTGGTTCGTTGGCATCCTTGCATTTATTTTATTTTTCTTTAGCGCGGCTGCGTAGGATTTGTAAATCCTTTAAAGGTAGTCCATGTCTTCTATAACATCTGGCGGCGTACTTGGAGGCGGCCACGGCGTATGTTTCCACGGAACCTATTATAGAGGTGCTCCATTTTGTAATAACATCTGGCCGCGACCGTGGTGCGTCTGGGTACGTGTGAATCAGTGCGACTCGGAAAGTCAAGTTTTTCCACGTTTTCACAGAGTTTTTTCTTAACATCCCTTTGTTGTGCTCTGGCGTCATAAAGTCGGTTTATTGTTCCGGGTGATAGTCGGTGTACGGGGGGTAGTTTCCGGGGTCGCGAGATCCTAGCATGATTGGTATCTGTTGAGATCGTTTACAGGACAGATTTGGCAAACAGGGAAGTCATTATTTATATATTCGCTAGTATTATATTCACGCATTAATGCATGTACAAGTTTGCACGGGAAGTTTTGTTTACTTGTTCCAGTTTATTTTCACTCTGTAAGTCTCGATTCTTCACGTTCAATTTAAGTTCTGCTCGCGAACATTTTACAGAATAAAATTGTATTCACATCCATGTATGAGCAAAATTGATGCCGTTAATCATGGAGTTTGTTTATTTACATCGACTTAATCGAGGCAATGCGCATCCGATTGGTGAATGTGTACTCGACTTGTCGAATTTTCGTCCGTTAGACATTTATTAATCTTGAGAAATAATAAAAATAACAATTAAGAGAAGAGGTATGTATCATCTGGGCATTTTGCTTCGGATAGCGGTCTTGCAGTTTTTTTTCCGAGAAAAAAAAAAAAAAAAAAAAAAAAAAAAACTTGCTTTTCTTCCGTCATTATTGTCTAAACATCTTTGAGTCAAAGTTACTCACGGGTCACCACTCTGGATCCTATTTCCCGAGTATAAGTGAGGTGTGGGTGAGAATTAATGGAATGTCGCCATATTATTTTTAACACCTCGGCAACGTAAATCGTTCACTATATGCGGCGTAGGGAATTGTAAATTTTCGTTACGTTACGGTAAACATTTATAGTTAGTTTGTTTATATTTATTTTGGTGATTGCGGTCAATATTATGTATAGGTGAATTGTTTTGTTGAACCTCCGATGTCGCAGGCAGATCGGCGGGTAGCGGAACGTGTTAATGACGTCTTAATATAATGTATAATTTTTCAGGAATTTTCTTGTTGTGTTATTGTGCGAGTGTGAGTGCCCACGACTAGAAATGCAATTTTGCTAATTATTCAGACATTTTTTTTTTTTTGTTTTGTTTGTCTTGTTTTGTTGGTTTTTAATTTAATTTCCAGTGGCATGCGCCGTGGGAAGGCATGCTAGGTAATGGTAGGAAGTTGGTTTTCATCTGATATGTAGGGGTGTCTGTCTGGGATAAGCCAATTGGGGGGTCCCATGTGTCGGACGTGGCCGCGCACCACCTCTACAATTATATACAGGGTGGCTCGGTTACACGTTCGTGCATGTTTGGTCAGGGGTGTCGAAAGGGGGGCTCTCATTTTCTCTTGTGGTAGGCCAATGGGGGTGTTTCCGCACTTCGCATGGTATCCGAGTGCACCATTTTGGGCCGTTGTGGCATAGTATTTTTTTAGGAATTGATTTTCGGTGGCTCGGGTACATGCAAGGCTTGTGATCTTTCTGTTGTCTTAATGATGGTTATTTTGAAATTTCACCGTACACTTCAGTTTATTGAATATGGTCTTAGTACTTCGATTTGATAATATGACTTGAGGTCATTATTAGCCCTATTCAAGTATCGTTTGTTATTAATAGATTTTGTTGGAGTTTCGTCACCCGTTGTAGTCATGGGTGATAATAATTTTTTTGATATTTTCTGAATTAATGTTGTTAGTAGATATTCGTTTGGTCCCTGTGAGGACATGCATAGCTCTAGTCGTGTGGAGATTCTGATTTTTTCCGCAATTTTATTTATTTATTTGTTTGTATTTGTTTAGTC
Source organism: Icerya purchasi (assembly GCA_039619475.1). Taxonomy (NCBI): domain Eukaryota; kingdom Metazoa; phylum Arthropoda; class Insecta; order Hemiptera; family Monophlebidae; genus Icerya; species Icerya purchasi. Next base: position 287,861,259 of record CM077115.1, on the reverse strand, counting down.
GTTCCAATGCCGTTGTGCGGTATGCGTGTGGTATGTTTGAGGAATGGGTGAATCTGAACGGTAGCGTTATGTTTAGAGCTCTGTGGTTCAACACTGGATGCTCCGAATCCGTAAATTCTTTCACACCTTGGTCTTCATCCAAAAACTTCCGTTTTGGATGGAAATTGGGGTGGGGCAGTGATACGGATTCGGTACTTGCAGCGCTATCTTTTAACGATGTCCGAGTTAGAAAATATTCTCTGAAATATCATTAATTCACGATCTCTCGGACATCGTTCTTTTTAGCCGTCGCTTTGCCTTGTCAAGTATGCTTACTCGGCCAAAACCGAAAATCCCGTGCCTGTTCGTTCGATCAGTCGCACCGGGATGATACTACACTAGTGTCTGTGTAGTGGTTGTGGTCGAGGGCTAAGGCAGTGACATGTGCTTGCGGCGAAAGCGCGCATCCGAACAGTGTGGCGAATGACATTGAGCGAGCGGAGATTTTAATGTATCCCGCCAAAAGTCAGGCAGGGCAGTAAGTGCGGTGATCGACGCAGAAGTATTCTTCTAGAAACTTCTGCGTAGCCTTTATCGCCGTAGCACGGAACACATTGTTCGTTCGCTTATATTTCTGGTCGCCGTAGTCGTAATTGATAGTTACCACGTTTTTTTTTTTGTTCGTTCATCTAGTCGATCGATACCGTTTTTTTTCGCGCGTTACGAAGAGCGCCATGCGGTGAAGTTAACCTTTTTTCGGATATCATTTATGTGCCGCGTAAAGAATTACACGTGTTTTAAAAGCCTAATGCTCGTTATTTTTTATCTTCATCTCCGTGTGACTGGCTTACAGAAGAGAAAGACATCGAAGGGAAAAGTCAGGATTTGTGACTCTAGCTGCCCGGAAGCAGGGACTTAGAAAAGTTAAAGAATTTGTTACACTGGCGAGCCCGAACTGCTAAAGAAAAGTCAATTTGTAACACGGGCACCCGAAATCAGGGACGCAATAGTCAATTTGTAATAATACACAACCAGAAACAATTAGTACCAGTTAATAAATTATTATATTAATCAAACAATGATAAATGCATCATCATGCAAGCATCAAATACACTAAGCAACTCAGTATGGGTTAGAAAAAGTTTTATGGGGTGAGTGGTTAATAATAAAATATAATCTCAATATAAATGGAAATGCGAAAAGCTAGTACCAGTTAGCAGATTATTACATTGGTCAGACAATATAAATGCAACAACACACATGCAAGCATCTAAATACACTAAGCAACTGAGTACAAGTTAGAAAAATTATGAGTGGCTGGATAACACTAGAACATATTCTCAAAGCATACACAACCAGAAACAATTAGTACTAGTTAATAAATTATTACATTGGTCAGGCAATGATAAATGCGTCATCAATGTACATGCAAACATCTAAATATAGCAAGCAACTCAGTGCAAGTTAGAAAAATTATTAGTGGCTAGATAACACTAGAACGTATTCTCAAGGCATACACAACCAGAAACAATTAGTACTGGTTAATAAATTATTACATTGGTCAAACAGTGATAAATATATCACCAACACTCATGCAAACATCTAAATACACTGATCAACTCAGTACAGGTTATCAAAATTTTAAGTGGTTGGTTAAAGCCTCCTCTCAATCTCTATACTGGAGAAGTGTTGTGCTGAGTGAAAGCCTTCATGCATAGATGTTTACAGAGAAAAGCGGTTGGTTGATTTGTGCGTGGTGGATGTTGAGATATATGGTTATTAGTTTGTAACAGTGAAGATGTAGCAAGTAGAAGGATGCGATTGGAGTAGAATATGGCGGTGCGGTGTTGAACTCTTACTGGACAGTTTGATGTAAAAATGGTGTGGTCATTTGATTATGTATTGACTCTTGATTAGTTGAGTAAAAGGGGGGCGTGGTCATGTGACTAAATACTGGCTCCTGATTGGCTCTTCTCCTAGAACATAGGTTTCCTATCTACTCCCATGACTTATCGAATCTTTGTTCTTCTATAATATTGCACAACAGTTCTCCCAAAACAGTCTGACTAGCTTTTGCAAAATATGCCACCAGAGCAACATCCCTATTCATTTCATCGACCAGTCCCAAATTGCGAGTTAACATATCGGCAACCACATTTTCCTTCCCGGGGACATATTCCACCCACAGATCAAAATTCTGCAAGTAGAGCATCCACCGAGTAATCCACGTGCTCTGCCAATTAGATTCTCTTAAACATTTCAAGCTAAGGTCATCGTTCATAATCCTTATCAGACATCTCTCTATAATAATTTAAAATTTATTTAAGCAAAAAATCATGGCCAATAATTCTTTTTCCGGTGTAAAATAATTCACCTCCGCGCTCGTTAGGAGTCGGCTAACAGACATTATCGGTCTGGGGTTATTTTCGTTATCTAATTGCGATAAAGATCTCCCAATAGCTCTATTCGAAGCATCTGTACAGACGATAAATTCTTTATTATAATGGAAAGTCTTTAATTACAATATGTTCGGAAAATGTATCTTTAAAACCCCGAAATGTCCGATCCCGCTTAACAATCCACGCAGAGGGAACTTCATTGTTCCCCAGAGACGAGACGGGCTGTAAAATATCTGCGTAAGACCTGATAAATTCCCTGTAAAAATTACACATACCGAGGAACGACATGACCTGCGGCCGAGAGAAATTCTTTATTTTCTCTATCTTTTCCGACTGCATCGAAATTACCACTGTAGATAACCGATACCCAACGATGTCTAGTTATCTTTTGACAAAATTCGATTTTTTTCAATTAACCGTCATCCCTGCATCTAGTAGTGATTTTAACATGATAGACAGATGGTCAATGTGCCTCTTCTTCGACTAGGATTAAATTACAATGTCATTCACGTACACTAATACAAAATTAGCACAACGTTGATAAAGGATAAAATCTAATACACACACAAAGGCACTAGTGCTTGCGTCTTCTAGATGGTAGTAAGTGGTAAATGATTCATTGTGTAATAAAACATATATTGCTTGTTGCTGATAAGGGTTTCAAGGTCACCCGGTCCCTGAGCAGTATGATCGTGCTATCTAGAGGTGCAGCGAGTGGATTAGAGTGGCTGGGACACGTCTGGGTGGTAGGGTAGTTAAAGAATAGTAACATTGCCCGCATAAGAGTGTGGACATAAGTGACGTCATGCTACAGCGGCATGGTATTTGTTATCGCTTAACCCCTGTTATAATTAGCAGTCTATGATCTGTATAGAAGCTGAATTTATTCAAACCTTTTATTTCAAAAATTTATAATTGACTAATTCTTGCTAGGTACTAGTATATGACCATCTATTTCCTATTCTTTTTTTAAACGGACTATTTACTATTTTTAGATTGAATTCTTGACAGAATCTTATGAGCATCCAACCCCTTTCATTGCGTTTCCCATAACCGTACAAACCTATTGTTTGTTTTTCACTTTTCTCTCTTTGCCCTATCTGGCTATTCCAATCTCCCATAATTATTAAGTTGTTGTTCTTTATTTAAATTTAATTTAAAATGTTTCTTAAATTTTCATAGAAATTTTCTATTTCTCAATCCTCTGCAACTGTAGTCGAAGCATAAACTTGAATACATGTTAGTATAACTTTATTAATTTTTATTTTTAAGATTGCTATTCTGTCGTTAATCCCCTTTGTCTCTACTACCTTACTTATATATTCATTTTTAATAATAAAACCGACTCCTTTTTGTTCTGAGTTATTACCTATATAATAAAATAGGTTGCCCTTTTGTGTGCATATAATTTTCTCTCCAGGTGTTCTTACTTTGGACAATCCTAAAATTTTAATATTAGATTTCTGAAATGCCTCTTCTAATTCAATTAGGCTTTCTGGGATTTTAAGTGACCTTACATTCAGAGTAGCTATATGAACTTTGTGTTTCATTTTATTTTTATTACTTTTTATATTATTCGTTTGATTTAATTTGAGCTTAACTAAACTTTTGGTAGTAATTTTAAATGACGGGAATGATGGAGGAAAAAAGATATACTCACCCTCGCTTACCGGCGTTTCTGGGTGAGAACAGTTCACGCTCATAACAGGCCGAGAAACGTTTCATTTATTTATAATATTTTGTTTATTTTTTGCACGTGTGGTTGGAGTTGATTGTGTTATCGTTTGTGTGTGTGCTACTGGGTATATTGGTGTTGGGGACTGTGTGTATGATGTGAACGCTGTCAATATGAACTTGTCGATAGAACTCTGCTTCTGGCTACCTTTATGTTTTTCACTGTGTTTTACTGCCGAATCTACTGCACTAATCTTGTCTGTCTGCTTGGTTACATGGCTAATGTTTCGCATAGTGATACTCTCCTGCGTGAAATCATCAGTCAGCTGTTCGAGATCTGATTCACTGGTTATTATCTTCGCTTTACTTAAGTCTGTTTTCCATACTTAAACTTTACTGTCTCTGCACCATGCTTGGCTTATTTTATCTTCTTGACGTGCTAGCCTAGCAACTGCATAGAGTTTCCTAACGTGTCAGATCTTGATCTATATAAATCGGTACTGATTGGGGTAAGCCAACATCGTTACTGTTTATCTTCAACTTCTTTGCATTACTTAGTAATTGTGCTTTTTTCTTTCTATCGTGAAGTTTCACGATTATCGGCGCCGGTGCGGAATCATTGGCCTTTTTAGGTAGACGATGTGCTGCTTTAATATCCCACTGCGTCAACTGCACACCTAGTTTTATTCCTATCTTATTTATTAGCGACTTTACATTCTCCGCTTTTACGAACGGTACTCCGCGAAATATCACATTATCCACTCTGGAGTAATGACTCAATTTTTGCAGCTCCTGTTTTAGAAGTTCGTTTTCTTTTTTGACGTATCCGATCTCACTTCTCAAATCTTCATTTTCTTTTCTTAATTTGTTAATTACTTCCATTGCCTTATCAATCTTGGTATTTGTGTCGTTACATGTAATCCCTATACCTTTTATTTCCTTGTGCATTTGTTAAGCTCATCAAAAAATTGATTTTCTATTTTTAGATTTCTAAATTCAAACGATAAAGTTATTTTAAATTATTTGCCGAGTCTCGTATTTCTGACGACGTAGGTCTTGTTACACATAACGAAAGTGGAAACGGAATACAGTCAGTTGTTTGTGTTAGTAAATAAGTAAATCGAACGTGCTTACTTTGCTGGTTGAAAATATTCCACGTCAAGAATCGTGAGAACGCACTATTAAATTCACCGAATTTAACGCGAAAACAAAATAAATTTCAAAATAAACCACACCACGTGACTACCGATGTATATAATAAGTATGTATAAATTTGTAACATGTACAACCTGAATAAACGATAATAAAAGTGTCGGGCACTCACACAACGGGCATACTCGCCCAGTGAAACCCACAAACTTATTTTAAAATTTAAAAAAAAAAAAAAAATTATAAATTGAAATCTTATTTTAATGAACTTATTACGATCAACGCGGATATTTCAGTTATATTAGAAGTATGCGTAAGAAAATAAACTTAAATTTCTATATTTTTTCAAAATTGAGCCATATGCCATTAACAGGTGTAAACAGTGGAACACCGCCGAGATATTTTACGGGCCGCTCGGTCTTTGGACTACAGCTCACCGAATAGTATGAAATAATTTCTGCCAGTGCCAACTTTAATGCTAATTTAGAAAATCGCATCCCTGTAAACATGTAACATTTTAGTTTAAGAACAAAATGGACGGAGGAAAATTTTAAAAATACTGTTTTTTCGTTCTTGTATCTTTTTCAAAAATTCGCTAAAATTTTTCAAAAGAATTAACAAACGATTTCTGATTAAGGTTCTCCTACAGAAAGACTTCTCTCCTCCTAGTGATTTATGCTTTTTACATAATTACACGCTCTTTATATATATATATATATATATATATATATATATATATATTTATTTATTGTTCCTCATCCACTTTACTCTTCCAGAACGTATTAAGCTGAATTTTCTACCATTATACATTTTTCGGTCCGGTACAAAAAGCAACAAAACTTTTTGTAATGTTTTTGATACTGCTCGTACACTCGTATTTTTGACTGATATGTGGCAACGTCTTCCTCGTTAAAAATATTAATTTTGTCAAAATAGATTTATTTAACTATATACGCTGAAAATATACCCAAACTGTCCAATTTTAGAAAAAATGAATAAAATTCAGGCAATGATTCAAATACCTAAACTCTGAAATATCCTTCCTATGGGTGCCGGCCCATGTAGGAGTCCCAGGTAATGAGCGCGTCAATCGAGCAGCTCAGGCGACACTATTCTCTCCAATGCCATGTAATCCCCCTCTTCCCCCCACAATGGCACATTTATTTATGCACCAAACTGGAGAAGAATGGCAGCGGGAATGGAAATCCGCAAGTACATTCCTCCGAAGCATAAAATCAACCACAGAACCCTGGTGGCCCATAAACGAAATTTCTCGCAGAGATTTTTCTGTCTTGAATCGCCTCCGAACAGGTCACACAACCCTTTCGCACGGGTATATCTTCACGGGACAAGCACCCCCAAATGTCTGCTTCTTCTGTGGTCAACCAAGCGCCCCGTCTACATCTCACCTCCTTCTCGAATGTTTCTCTTTTGCGGCACCAAGATCCACCTATTTCACTACCACCTCTATCTCTAAGATCTTATCGAACGTTCCGTCTGCGGTCGCAGCTATGTTGGCTTTCGTGCGTAGCAGCGGCCTATACCATAGAGTTTAACCTTTCTAAGTAGGCTCCATGTGCTGTAATAGCCTCAGTAGTTAAACACAGCGCATGGAAATCCTCACTATTATTTTATTAAAAAAAAAAAATAACGATTAAACAACTCGAATATTTTATGGAATTCTTGCTTGTTTCATAAAATTGGATTAAAATGTTTTGGGGAAATATTCCTAAAATTTCTATCAACTTTTATTTTTATCTTTTTTTTTTTTTTGAAAAACAACCATTCAAGCCAGATCCTACGTTCGGCTTGGTCGCTTTTTTGAATTCTGAAATCGTTTTGTTATTGTGCAAAATGAAGGTGCAATCGAATTGAAGAAAATTTAAATACGCCTTAGCGTTACAATAAAGGACATATAAAATAAACGCGTCAAGATTCTATCGCTCGGAAATCTCGTGTATTTATAAACTTCCCTTGTAATAGAGAAAAGTGAAAAAACCTTACAGTTTATTATTTTTTATAGAAAGCAGGTCGCCCGCCACCTTCAAAAAATAACATTCTATTCACTATCGGAACAAAAAGTTTTTTGTTTTAATGATGATTAAAGTATTACTGTTCGAAATAAGTTCGTTCCTTTTATTGCTTGTAACTGTTGTTTCGGGGTTTTTTATTTAACTTCGTTCGCTCGTAATTTCTAATACGTTTGCAGTCTTCCGTCAGTTTTTTTTTCTCGCGATTTTATTTTATTTCTTTATAATTGTTCTTTTTTGATCACCTGCTCACTTGAGCGTAAATGAGCGTTCCGAAAGGGGTCGTTTAGTCGCCTCCCCCAATAAGCTTTCAAATAGCAATAATTTATCGCTCAGCCTAATGGATATAGATCTGGAAACTAAGCGAAAGCCTTCTAGTCATTTAACCCCTCCTCCGTCTTCATCTACCAAGGAGTTACTTCTGACTCAACCGGATACTTTTATCTCCGGAATTCCTTTAAGTAATACTAACAATACATCCAGTAACGCTAACCAAAATAGCAATAATACCACGAATAATACTAGTATCATTAACAATACCAATATCAACAATACCAATATCAACAATAATAATGATAATAACAATTTTAATAAAAATAATAATAGCATTAACAATAACAATTCGAACACTAACACTACTTCTGAGGCCATCTTCCCTTTCGACTATCCCGGGCCTTTCACAGTGTTTGTCGAAAACTGCACCTCCGAAGGAAATATTAGTAACTTTCATCCGTTAGCTTGGCTAAGCTCATTAGCAAGGTCACTACTTCCTTTACTGATATCAAACCGCAAGGCAGAAGACACATTTCGGTCTTCTTCTCCAATGCTTCTTCCGCTAATTTCTTCCTTAACAACTCTTCCTCATTCTCCGTATTCGCTCTCTCATTCACACTCTCTTCTCACTTCACGCTATCCGCATTGAAATGCTCTGGGTCCCCAGTCATATGGGGATAGAGGGTAACGAAATGGCAGATTCCTTGGCTCAGATTTCTGTATCCTCCCACTTTTTTTTCTCTAAAATTCCCGTTTCTAATTTACTCCAATTGTGCAAAAAGTTTCATGTTAGATTTTGGTCAGTTTTTTACGTTTCCTCCTTTTCTAATCATCCTTGCTTTTATTTTTCCATCCAACCTAATCTTTCCACGCGGCCTTGGTTTTACGATTTTCCTTCGCTTCACCGCTCCGTTATTGTCCCTATTATCCGTTTACGTCGGAATCATACTCTTCTTCCTTCCTCACGTTTTCGTTTTCATCTCGCTCTTTCCCCTTATTGCCCTCTTCACTCTGACGACGAAGCCGTCTGTGATCCTGACCATATCCTCTTTGAATGTTCATCCCTCGTGAACGAACGCACTTCTTTATATTCCAATCTGCTGTCATTCAAACTCCCTACTCCTTATTGTGCCTCGTATATCTTATCGTTTCCGTCGATCTCAGTTGTTCCTATCCTCAGTTCCTTTATCTTATCAATAGCTGACCAAATCGACATTTAACTGATCCTTCTCCTTCCTTTCGTTTCTGGGCGAAGATCCTTTGTTGACATGCCCAAAGGGGGGTTAAAAAAAAAACTCTTCCTATTTCAACGCCCATAAGATTAACGCTTCTATTCCCCTTAATACCCAATGTAGAATCAGTGTTATCACCGGAGTTCATCCCACCTTTTCAAACGAAAATATCAAAGAAGGGCTTGAATCTTCAATCACCGTTATTTCCATTCGACGCATTTTCTGTTCTTCCGAGGGCTCCAAAGTACCCACTAAAAGTGTCGAGTTAAAATTCCACAAATCTTTCCTTCCCGAATATATTTCCATCTTCAAACTTCGCTTCCCGGTCTCCCCAACTATTCACTCTCCCACGCAATGTGCCAAATGTTTTCTTTTTGGGCATATTAATGTGACATTGCCGGAGTTCTCACTCGATCTGTTCCCATTGTTTCACAGCACCTCGTCTCTGAATGTGACAGTCTCCAGAAGCCCTCTTTCTGGCGCAACCGCAAAAGCTGCTATAGTTCGTCTGATCGTCGTTGTCCAGAATGACAAAGGCAGAAGGACATCAAAAGAATCCTGGCCTTTAAAAATATAGCCTTCTACAAAGCCTCCAAATCAAAAGCTTTCAGCACGATTTCTCAAGGTTTTTCTTATGCTAACCAAGCCGCAGCTCCTCTTCCTACTCTAAGTACTTCTACCTTTTCCCGCAAAGCAACTCCTCCTCCTAGTCCAAAGTCCCCCACTTTTTATAGATCTTCCAAATCCACGTGTCGCTTCTTCACTTTTCTCTTATCCCTTCTCGGTATTCTCCTTCACCATCAGCCAAATTGCCTCTGAATAGAGTGGAATCCACTTCCTTTAACTCGTCTCTAACTAAAAGTCATCTCCCTCTTCTTCAAAATAGTGCTCCTATTCACCACATTGATACCTCTTCTAATATTTGTAATTTATTCACTGCCATCATTCAACTTTTTTCATCTTACAACATAGCCTCCTCCCCTTCATTCACGAACAATCTTTCATCCCTCCTAGCTAATAATGTTCAGTTCAATTAACTCTTCTTCTATTCTCCAATTTTCATCTTTCCTCCATCTTAGTCGTTCTTCTGTCTCTTGCCACACCAGGTCAAATGCAAAGTTGAAACCTACATACATGAGACACTTCACCACTAGTCTACCATACACTACTGCCGTAATAGGAAGCCTACAAACTTGCATAAAATCAAGTTCATGCAGGCATTCCTCAGAATCAAAAATTATCCTTCCAGCAAGTCTACCATACGCTACTTACATAGTAGGAAGCCTACGAGCTTGCATAAATCCAAGTTCGTGCAGGCATTCTTTAGAACTAAAACTGATTCTTCCATCAGTTAAAAGGAATTTTTAAAAGAGGCCATATCGTATTTTGAATTGGCCTCCTTTCCAATCTCCTCCATGTGGCAAATGGGCCCACGCAGCCCTTCCTCTAAAGCCATTTACTCTGCTAATTCTATCCTACTTTACTACTCTCATTTTTTCCTTTCCCTTCTATCATTATCATACTATGTCACAGCTCCCCTCCTTAAACATTATACAATGGAATTGTCAACAAACACATGCTTTAGAGGGTCTACTTGACCTCTATAACATTCATGTCGCTTTTCTGTCCGAAACGTGGCTGAAATCATCCTCCTCTATCCACTTCAGAGGTTTCTCCATAGTTCGAGCCGATCGTGTAGATGGGTATGGCAGAGCTGCTATCCTAATCAGGAGCAACTTATCATACCAATCGCACACTACTCCTTATCCTAACTCCCCTAATATGATACATATTTCCCTTCTTAATCTGTCCCCAAAGCCTATCCATATCGCTTGTGCTCCCACCCTCAGTCTTCTTAATATTCCACTTTCTTTATTCCTTACAACTCTATCAGAACCATACGTCATTGGTGGGGACTGGAACGTTCATTCTCCCTTTTGGGGCTGCACTCGTCATAACTCCAACGGCTCAGTGCTGGAAGACTTTATCCTGAATCATAATCTCTTCCTCCTCAACGACCATTCTCCCACCTACTTCAAAATCGCTTTCTCCTTAAGTTCGGTGGACCTCTCCTTTACCTCTCCCGATATAGCTCTGAAATGCTCCTGGAGAACACTTGACGGCACTTTTGGTAGTGATCATACTCTCATTCTCTTATCCCTGAATGATGTCTCTCCTCCTATCCAATCTAGGCCTCTCCATTCCCCCCGCTGGATTCTTTCTAGAACTGATTGGACCAAATTTCGTTCATTGATGGACGCTTCTCTCCCTCCTATCCTGGCAAATCCTGGTCCTATAGCCCAATACAATTTGTTTACTCAATCTCTTCTGTCGTCCCTTTCTTTATCCCCTCCGTTCGTTCCCAAAAGTAATCACTGAAAAACCTCTTCTGCCTCCTCACTCTGGTGGAACGATGAGTGTAAACAGGCTTTCAAACAAAGTACTGTTACATTCAAATCATTTCGTTCGCGGTCTTCAATGTCCAACTTTCTTGCTCACAAAGAAGCCAATGCGAGGGCTCGCTTTGTTCTTAAAGCGGCTAAGAGAAATTCTTGGAAACAATTTTGTTCCGCTTTTTCTAAAGACACGCCCTTTTCGCAGATTTGGAAGATGGCTAAGGCTTTTACATCTCCCCTTTCCAAGCGCCCGGTACATTCCTCTCTCTCACTGCAACATCTTGTTTTCTTTCTAGATTCTATCGCGCCCGCCTACGCTCCTTCTCTTGAGGAAACCTCGCTTCCCGTCCTTCCATCCAACTCAGAGTCGCACTTCTTATTTCTTCCTCTACTATCTATCCTTAGTAAATCCTGCAACTCCTCACTAGGTTTAGATAGTATCGTTCCTTATACTTAAAACTCTCTCCACGCTTTCATTGCATTCTCCTATGAATATTGTTAACTCCTTCTTACTCTCCGGATCCACACCTAAATTCTGGAATGACTTTATTATCATCCCTATACCTAAAAGAAATCAATCCACGTTCCGTCCTATTTCTTTGGCTTCTTGTTTTCGTAAACTCTTCTCGAAGGTGTGATGAACAATCGACTCGTCTGGTGGCTGGAACACAACGATCTAATATCTTCTAATATGTTTGGTTTTCGCCCGGGGTTGGGTTCGGTTGACTGCATTAGCCTTTTCCTATCAGACGTCTATAAAGCTTTCCTAGAAAGGAAATTCACTGTTGCTACGTTTGCTGATGTCTCCTCTGCGTTTGATAATGTCCAACTTCCTACTCTATGCGCCCAGCTTTTTGGGCTTAATATTCCATCTACATTTATCATTCTTATTCTAAACCTGTTCCAAAATAGATCCCTCTTCCTCTCTACTCCCTCCCGTGACATTTCCAGATGCATCTTTGGGGAACTTCCTCAGGGATCTTGTCTTAGCCCCACACTTTTCAATATCTATCTTCTTAATATTGCTTCTCCCCCAATGATTTCCTCCTCTCTCCTTTTCACAGATGATATCCTTATTTACTCCAGTTGTAGTGATGCAGTCGCCGCCAACGAAGAGATCAATAACTCTTTATCTATCCTTAGTATCTCGATCTTCTCAATTTACCTCTCTCTCTTTCTCCTTCAAAGTCTTCCTCTGTGGTGTTTTCCCTCCGCACCTACAATCAAGCTTCGGTAAATATTATTTCTTCTAAAATTCCGATTCCGCTCGTCAGCTCATTCTGCTACCTTGGTGTTATTCTCAACAGCCGCCTCACTTTCCATGAACACATTAACTATCTCTACAATTTTTCTCTCAAAAGACTCAATCTCCTGAAAGCTCTATCTTCATCCAAATGGGGTGGTGACCGTTCTATTCTCCTAATCCTTTACAAAGCTGTAATTCGTTCCAGGATTGATTACTGCTCCTTCATCTATGGAAATTCCTCTAAATCTCTCCTCGTCAAACTGGACAAAGTTCAAAACTGCTGCCTTCGACTGTGCATTGGAGCGCTAAATTCCTCTCCTATTCTTGCTATTCTTTCTGAATCTGCGATACAACCACTTTTTATCCGCAGATCGCAGCTTAGTTATAATTTTCTAATTAAACATCTTTCTGTGTCCTCATCTAATCTTATCTCCTTCTATCTTGGTATTAAAAACCAACGGCGTTTTTTTCCACATAAAATCCCGATCCTTTCTCTTGTAGCAGTTCGAGTCTCCAATTTTGCGCCTCATGTATTTGCTTATTCCAAGCTTCCTTACTTTTCCCATGGCTTCACTAACATTTGGCAAACTATTAATCTCTTCTCTCTCCCTCTCCAGACCAGCTCCATCGCCCGTTCTACAATCCAAGCCGAATTTCTCCACTTGCTTGATAAATCTTTCCCTTCTCATTTAACATTCTTCACTGACGGTTCTAAAAATGGGAACGGGGTGGGTGGCGCGTTTACCTCCCTTTCACTGCATCACTTTGAATCCTTCAAGCTTCTGTCTTTCTGTTCTATCTTCACAGCGGAGTCTAGCTCCATTTTACGCGCAGTTTCCTTCATTCCATCCATAAGAGGGATCAATAAATGTCTCATTGGCTCCGAATCCAAAAGTGTTCTTCAAGCTATTTCTTCTCATCCTTCTCATTCCTTCAACTCTATTATTCTCTCATCTTGTTCTCTCATATCCAATCTACTCCCATTCCACTCTATTACTATTGACCTTTTATGGGTTCCTAGCCATTCTGGCATCGAGGGCAACGAGTTAGCGTATTTTTAAGCCCGTTCGGCCGCCCGCGATGGTCCTTTACTCTATTATTTTCCTACCTCAGACATTCTCCTTCTTTCCCAAGATAATCATTCCCCTCAATGGTCGGACATCTATCCTTCTTTATTTTCTAATCCTGCCTTTCATTATCTTAAAATTCACCTGGTTCCCTGTCCTCAGCCGTGGTTTCATTCCTCTCCTTAATAAAGGTTCCGCAATCGTTTCCTTAAGCAGACTGAGTTTTAATCACTCCCTTCTACCCTTCACGTTTTCGTTTTTCTCTGTCCTCCTCTCCCGATTGTCCCCTTCATAGTTCCATCTCTCCTCCCATATGTGAGGCAAACCACATCTTCTTTCAATGCCCTGCCCTTGATTCCGAGCGCTCTGTTTTGTACTTCAAAATCTTAACACTGTGGGGTCTTCCTGCTCCTTACAATTCTTCCTTCGTATATTAAAAAAAAAAAAAAAAAAAAAAAAAAACAACTGAAAAAAATTGTGAAATCATTTTTACCAAAAAAACAGTGGTTCAATTGTGTATAAATTTGCTGCATCGGATTTTTTTGATGATTATGTCAATTCTGGTCTCACGGAGCACAGATTGTTGTAACTAGAGCACCCTTTTCTAGTACGTAGTCACTCTGTGTCTATAGTGCTACTCCCACCGACATAGATACGAAACAACTACGCCTTCCGTTCCCATTCAAAATGCCACTAGACTAATCTATCGTGGACTACCGCAGGGTTCCTGCCTTAGCCCAACTTTATTCTTTCCTTCCCATTTCCTCTTGATCTCTCATTCCTTCTTATTCCTTCATCTTGCATTCCTGGCGTTTTTTTGCTAACAGGACTCCTATTCTATTTTTTATCGCTAGCCGTTTTATCCAGTTGTCTCCGTATATCTGCACTCACGATAAACTCCCTTATTTCTTTTTCAATTTTTCCTCTCTACTTCATCCCATTAACTACTTTTATTCACCTGTTCCTCCCAAATTTTTTCTTCATCACGTTGCTAAAACAGAATTTCGACAGAATTTAAGCTATTTTTTCCCCAACCATTTTTTGATATTCACGGGTGGCTCCAAGGGACCCAATGTTGTTGGTGCAGCTTTCTACTGTCCTTCTCTTAATTACTTCGAGTCCTTTAAAATTCCTTCCTTTTGTTCAATCTTTTATGCTGAGTCTTCTGCTATTCTGCGTGCCCTTCTTTTTATCAAATCTTCACTGGCCTTTCCCAATCTTTTTCAAAACGTGCTGCAGACTATCACATCTCCTCTCCCTTAACACTCAACCGACCACGTCATTCTTCTTATTAGTTTCTTGATTCATGATCTTTTCCTTCCCCACTTTACCCAAACGGATTTCCTTTGGATTCCTGGTCATTCCGGAATCGAGGGAAGTAAGTTGGTTGACTCATTCGCTCGATTATCTTCCTCTTCTGGTAGGTTTCTTCCTGCCTTCTCAGCTTCTAATATTACCCTTCTATCTGCAGCTGCTCATTCCATATTATGGTTTAACTCCCTACGTGTCTCCTCATTTTTCAACCCGAACTCCATTTTCTTATCTATTCAACCTTCCCTTCCACGCTTGCCATGATTTATTAACTTTCCTTCTATGCGTCGTTCCAATCTCTCTGCGATTTGCCACCTGCGTTTTGGGCATAGTTTGCTCCCTTCCTCATTGTTCCGTTATTCTCTCGTGCCTTCTCCTTATTGTCCATTGCACCCTCCCAGCGATCAATGTATTTCTGATTCCGATCGTATAATGTTTTCGGTTGTTCGTAATTATCAATTGAACAAGCTTCTTTTTATTCCTTCCTCTTACAAACCGGTATTCCCGCTCCATACTGTGCTTCATTCATTCTCTCCCTTCCTTCTCCTTCGGTTATTCTAGCTCTTGATTCCTTTCTGTCGGCTATCTCTGATCGTGTAAGGATCTGAGTCTCTCTTTGCCTTCTGTTCTGCTGTTCTTGGGCCAATGTCCATGTTGACGAACCCATTTAAAAAAAAAAAAAATGAAGCAACTAGAATGAACAGTTGTAACAGACCTAAAAACTCAGAACGGTTAAAAGTACGGTACATCGCTGGCACTCATCCAAAAAATGCACGATCGCAAGTGCCTCTCAACATATCAGAGGGATGGTCAGTGCAGGATGCAGTCTGATTTTTATAGTGCCACCCACACATACAAAGACACCACTACATAACTAACTATCCTGGGTTGATTGTCCAATTATGCACTTTAATTTTAACCGAATAAGCGTCCTTGAAACGTTTTACGACAACTAGAACAAATGACAACATCCGAAATAGCTGGAATATCGCAGGAACCTAAGGCCAAAAGTTACAAATCTGTATCATTGTACTACACATTAGGCAGTTAAAATAAACAAAACTTTGCCAACATGAAGGAAACTTTGTTCCTATTTATAGAAAAACATACATTTCTAAAATTTAAAACAAATTGTCCGTATCGGTCGAGAACTATTTCAGTACAGCAGTTTTGAACACAGTTTGAGAGGGATTGTTAAAAGAATAAATAAAATACGTATAAAATGGTGAAATTAGTAAAATGAATAAAAACGAAGAAATAAAATATTCGCCGCAATATTCTTGAATATTAAATACGAATACAGAATACGAAGTACATTGTGTTCCACTATTTAAAAATATGAGTACAAAGTACAGTTGTACTTTAATACACAAAAATATGAGTATTGAATACAAGTATACTTTGATATTCAAAATTTGAGTGTAGAATACATTGTCCAGTGTAGACTGTATTGTACTCAAGTACTCAAAAGTCTGAGTAGAGAATACATTGTACTCTACTCGTATTTTAAGTATGATTACAATATATTTGAATCAGTACTCATACCCATGAATACAATTTGCTCGACATTGCGTCAAATCATCTAGCAAATTATAGGACAAGGTCATCAAAAACTGTACTTCTCAAATACGCACTAAGCAAAGTCACGGCAGACGTTTTTCCGTACCTTAAAACATTCTTGCAAATTACGAAAAAAATTAAGTTGGCATCTCATACATAACTTGTCTTATTTACGTTTAAAAATCTAACGTACTTATTGAAAAATCTAACGAATAGAAATGTTATTTTTAATATTTTCATTGGGACTTATTTTCTGAAAGAAATTTTGAGGAAGTTTAAAAAAAATAAATAAAACAAAAATAACAAAAATTGAGTAATTTATTCATACCATTCAAAATTCAACATTTTTAAAAATTCCGTGAATTTCTTAAAGAAAATGTAACTTTAATTTAAAAGAAAATAAATTAGGCAACTAATACTTTAAGTTAAAACTAAACCATAGTTTTTTTTTTATTTTTATTATAAAATATATTTTAAAAAAGTAATCTGAGATCATAACCTTTCTGCTGAAAACTACCACGGAATAAAATATATTAGTATGAAAAAGTGTAGCATCATTATTGCTATAACATAATTTAACTGAATTTAAAAATAATTGATAGAATTTTTGACACAACATTTTGTTGATTATGTATGTAAAAATCTTATCAGATCCGTGTGATACGAATAATTAGAAGTAACTTACTGCTATACATATTTCTGTATCTTGGAAACATTTTTTATTGATTTTTTTTTTCTTTTAAAGGGGGAGCCTTAGGTGTAAAGGGCGAGTTGGAGAAGAAACAAGGGAAAGCAAAAACGAGAGGAAGATAATAGAGCATGGTTAAAATAATAGAACGGGGAAGCAAAAAAAACTCGAAAATCCACGAAACAGAAAAATTATTAAGTAAAGTAAATAGATAAAAAGAGTGATCATTGCAAAAGGAAGAAGAGTAAATTTGTGATCAAAATTTAAGATGGAATTTTTTTCCACGGGCAACTTAAAAAAAAGTGTATGAAAATGAAAAAGATGAACGTGCTATTTTTATCAAAAGTGAGCAAGATTTGCCCAGATCAGACTAATGGAAACATAAAATTCGGTATAATTAAAATATCTTTTCCACAATATTATTTTCTGTCTTTTCGCTGAATATTATTATCATATTTCGCATAACAGCTAATTTCGACGTAACTACGGAGCCTGATTTTCCCAAGGATAACCTACCTGAAGTCAATGCAATCTTGTTGCAAAATAACATAAAGCCCAACTTAACACCCAGAACGGACTTTTCAAAATTACCCCCACCCTGGGCTTCTTTTCAGGTAGAAGCTATCACAACTCTCACTGATAATAATCACCCACCGGCGCTGCGAGGGCACAGGGCACTAAATATTATTAATAAATATACCACGTTCTCGAAAGCATACACTGATGGATCCAAAGCTAATGAGTCCAAGGCTGCCCCAGCGGCATGCGCTTTCGAAATAGACGGAATCGCAGAGGGCATGCGGTTGAACAACGTTGTATCCATTGCGGAAGCCGAAATGTATGCTGTGTTGTTTTGTCTTCAGGCATACTTGGAACTGAGATCCCAACCGCTCGGAATCTTACTGGTGACTGATTCCTTGCAGTCCATACGTGCTTTGCAGTCAGATCACCCGGAATCACCAATGGTCCTAGAAGTCCTGGCTATCTTATACCAGCTGAGCCGAAGGGGATGCCGAGTTGTTTTTTTATGGGTCCCCAGTCATGCCGGTGTTCCGGGGAATGAGCGGGTTGACCTGGTCGCTCGGTCATTCATGATGTGCCCAATGCCGTTATTTGCTTTTGGTCCATTATCTCTGAGAGGTTTCCTGTCAGATACGGTCTTCGCACAGTGGAGTCATGACTGGATGTCTCAGTCGACCTTCCTCAGGGAACTGAAGCCTACGACGGAGCCATGGTGGCCTCCAGTCGGAACAGAACGCAAAGTGTTTTCGGCAATCAATCGCCTGAGAACGGGACATACGTCCTTTTCCCACGACTATATCCTCAAACAAGCCCCAAAGCCAAGTACCTGCCCACTTTGCTCTACCGATGAATACCCGTCAGTTTCGCATATCTTGCTGAAATGCACACGTCTAAATGGGTTACGGCGAGGCCAGATCACATCGATTGAAGACATCCTCTCAAATACCCCTACTGCTTTGAACAATCTTATGACTTTCGTTCATGCTAGCGAGCTAAGGAGTATGTTTTAAACGTGGGTCCACTCACTGCGATAACCGAGGTAGTTACATGCAGCGAGTGGTTTAGTACCCCTTCTTGGAAAAAAAAAAAAAAAAAAAAAAAGCAGACACCAACACCACCTTCTCTAATCTCTCACCCACTTCATGGGCATTCATGTTATATACCAGCATTTTTTTCTTTTCACGTTTTTTTTTTCTTGAAGTAAAAGTTTTTAATTGCCGTGCGATCTTTCAGCAGGCAAAATGGGACACTCCAAAAAAAGAAAAAGAAAAATTTAATATACTTTTTTTTTTATTATCAGTATAATAATGTATATTAATTTTCAACACCCCCACCACTGCCCCTTTTAAATGAGGTTTGATGAGATTTTGCTGGACTCCCTCACCTCCATTTTGAACATTTTGAATACACATAATTAATGGATGTCCCCTTCTTCTTCTTCTTCTTTTGCCTGCGTTACATCATTGATTCGATGTAGGCCTCCCTTAATTTACTCCATCGATACTTGTACTTCACGAAGCCACTGTTTCCCTGCTGTTGCCACAATATCATCCGTCCACCTTCTGAGTGGTCTTCCTTGTGCGCGTTTTGCCCTATACGCTCTCCATTAGATCATTTCTTTTGTCCACCTTCCATCTACTTGCCTCCCAACATGACCAGCTCAGGCCCATTTGTTCAGGGCTATCCTTGTCCCGATGTGCTCAAATTTTGTCTGATTTCGGGTATATTCTGATTTAATCCTATCTCGTAGCTTTATGCGAAGTAAAGCTCGTTCCATCCGTCTTTCAGTTTTTCTTAATTGTTCTATAACTTCCTTCGTTACTAGGTTTCGGCAGCATACGTTAGCACTGGAATCACGCATTGGTTAAATATTTTCGTTTTATTTTGTGAGATGATTTTGGTATTGAATATGTGTTTTATTTTATGGTATGCGATCCAACCGTTTGATATTTTCGTTTTGAGGTCTAATTTCATCCCTTGTTTTTCGGTTGTAAATACTTTGCCCAAATATGTGAACTGATCTGTTTATATGACGTAATTATTCTGTTTTTAGTAGCTCGCTTACTCTATGTAATCAGACTGGCATCTGTTCAAATGAAATGTCAATCTGAAACAGCTAATGATTGAATTAAAATAAACAAGTAAAACTTCCCAACAACGAAGAGAAAAAAGCTTTAAAGGTGTCTGTTAAGTATGTGTATAAAATATGTTTGTTTGCTTAATGATTCGAAGCTTTATTACCACATCACTTTGGACGCAGTTTTTTTTTACATGATAGGCATCGGTTTATTTTCAATCGTTACACTAAAAAAATCACAATGTTAAACTTAAAATGAATCAGTATTACCGATGCAAAAACGCGGTCCATTTCCGAATGGTATGTAAGAACCGGAAGTAATTTTCGATTTATTTTCGGGGGAAAATCGATCAGGATCAAACTTTCCCGGATCAGGGAAAACATCTCCGTCATAATGTACCGGTCTGAGTGGAATAGTTACCTTTGTACCCTTCGGTATAATCGTTTCTGTGTCCGGAATTTGATAATCTTTGGTGCACACTCGATACGTAGCCGGAAACGGAATGTGCATTCGTAGTGTTTCTAAAAAGGCAAACAACGGCGGCTATAATTCGGAAGGAATTCGATTCCGCAATTGTAATGAAACATAAATATTTGTGCATAAGTGTTTATTAACGGATTTAAGTACAAGTTTGAACTTGAACAATTTCACTGCAGTTGTTTTTCTTTTTGTTCCTTTCGCGCTAATCGCGAACAAAAATTGGAAGGTCAGTTCGGATTCTGTTTGGCTCATTTTACATCCTCCTTAGTACCTTAAAGTGGATAACATTCGAAAGACTCTGCTAAGGTTGCTCGCTTTCTTTTGCACGGTCTCTTTCTCCGAGCCATGCAGAAGCACAGATCGAACACACCATCTCCCACCATCTATCTTCACTTTGGTCTCGACGGTCTCTTCCATAGAATTTCGCAATCTACTTTCTGCTTTTTCAGTTTCGTTTGTAGCTATTCTTTACTGATTATATGGGATTTTCTTCGAAGTACTTGATTGATGTCCAGTCAAACGGAAGTAACATAGACAATTTTGGCCGTCTCTCGTGAAAATTCATTACAAATTGTAATATAAGAAATTTCATGTATCATCAAAGACGGAGCTTGTTTTCTGAAATGTAAGTATTAAAAGTAATTTTAAATATTTATGCTGACACTCACCGTCAATAACCATATCCATATATTTCAATTGTTTCGATGTTTCATAGTCAATCTTTTCTGCGTCACACGACCGCTTCACTTGCAGTATTTCGGCGCGAACTTTTTCTTGTACATCCGGGTTAAAGGACATCTCGTACAAGCAATAGCACAGTGTAGATCCGGTCGATTCAAAACCGCCCACAAAGAACATGAATACATTCGAAGCTATTTCTAAGATATCGGGATTATCTATAGAAAAAAAATTCATCATTTTGAGGAGACAAATATATATACGACAATGATTTAATATGCCTAATGCGTACATATTATTATATACATGTTCATATGAATAAATGAGAACTAGCAATAAGAAAAAGGCGGTTTATAATTGTAAAATAATTCGAATCGTTCATTTCTTTTCACAATTTAAATGCATGCACTCAAAACGAACGTCAGCACCTCAGATAAGAAGTAACGAGCGTAATCGAAAGCTGAATAACTAAAATCACATGCAAAAATTAGGAACACACAGAGATCAGTTAGTTGCACTACATTTACAAGTCGATCCCTGGCTGTTCGGTTCGGTCAGTCAGGAAATGATAAACCATACGACAAATATATTACTATTATTTTATAAAATGTGTTTACACTCTGACGCGTTTTGAAGCTAATACATGCTCACAGTATATATGAAGTTACTGGCTTCGAAATGCATTAGTATGTAATAAATTAAATGTATTATTTTTTTATAAAAAATGTTTCTTGTTTTGATACGGTTTATTCAATAATTAACAGAAACTATTGTTTCCCATTATCAAGTGAGGTTTTTGTTTATTTATTTTATTTCTCCCTACCATGGGTGCGTCAACGGCCTTTACCCAACACATGATAAATCAAGAGATAGAACTAAATAGCCAGGCGGTCAGAAATGGAACTCACAAAGGACAGCAGCGGCGGAACAACTGAAGGCAATGGAATGGAAAGGATATAATCAGCGTTAAAGGGAGTAGGAATACTCAAAGCTGAAAGTTGGGCGTAAAAAAGGGAGCATCCGTTAAGGAGTGTGGAACATTCGAAAAGGATATGATTTGAGACACAAATACAAGGAGGCTCGTAGCAATTGAATTAACAGCTCTCGATTAGCTATAGGAAGATGTACACATTCGACCCGGAAGGCATAATAGCAAAGATGAAACCGATAGAAGATAATGGTCTTATGATGTGCCTAGTGGCTGAAAAGGATTTAAGGTTATATCTATTAAAAAACCTAATAAACTATTGAATGAAGCAGGGTCATATCGACCAATCCGTTGGCCTCTTGCCTTCAAAAATCATTTGAGAGGATTAATAATAATAGACTCACCTGGTTATTGGAACATCGCAATGTCTTTACGCCCAATATGTTTGGGTTCAGGAACGGGATAGGCAGTATGAACTCCCTAGCTATATTAGTAGGCAATATTTATCTGTCGTTTATTTAGAAGAAATATCTGGTCTCTTGCTTTCTAGATATTTCTAATGCTTCTTATAGTGTTTACCTTCCGACTTTATATTATACGTTAATGGAATTAGGGATTCCTATATAATTTGTCAGATTACTTTTTTTAATTTGTTCTCCGATAGGAAAATCATCTTCTTCCATCCTATACAAAGAGATATGTCCCGAACGATTTTCTCAGGGTTTTGCCAAGGTTCCTTACTGTGTCCTGTGCTTTTTAATATTTATGTATGGAAACTTATAAAATGTAATACTGGTAATATTCGAATCTTGTCATTTGCAGATGATATGGTGCTGTTAAGTTGTCATCGGAATTTAAGAGAGGCTTCCCAGATGCTGAACGATGATTTGGCGGGAGTTCTCATGATATTTTAACAAAATTGAATCTTAGTTTGAAAAATAACAACCTAAAGAGTCTTAACAAAGACATAGAAATTGTGAAATTAGGAGTTTCCGAATGTGCTACGCTTAACATGAATCTGCAGTGGGCCAGTTTATTTCACCTTATGATTCGTCTTTGTTTTCTCAGGTAACTTCTTTGATAACCAATTCAATTTCTAGCGAAATAATCTTGCGAGCTGTTTGAGTCCGGAACGAGAAGAAATTAAAAAAAGTAGATTAACAGTAATAATAATAATAATATTACATGTGCACCAGAAATGGCGAGGAAAAAAAGTAAAAAAGTACAAACCATTGAGAATAACAAAATGAAATGGAAAACGGTAAGTTAAATAATTCATCTGTCATCCGTATGAATGAAAACTTTTTAGTTGCTTAATATTTACATCAAGAACGAATCTGATTCCAAAATTATGATAATATTCGTGAGATCAAAAATGATGAAACGTGAATTACAAAAGTATTGCGGTAAGTTGTATTATGGTAGTAATTAATTGATTGTTAAATAAAAAACTGTAATATATCGGATATTTATATTAACAATGAGGTTATACCTAGTAAAGAAACAATAAAATACCTCGCAGTTCACTTACATAAAAAATTAACTTGGAAGACACACATTGGAAAGAAATAGAATGAAATGAACTTAAAATATAGAAATCTACTGTGGCTTTTAAGAAGGAAATCCAAACTGTTCTTGGAAAATAAATTACCACTATAGAAACAAATATTAAAACCAATCTGGGGCTTAAAACCAAGTATTGTAAAGTTATCGTGTTTCTCGCGTTCATTTTGTCTTGATAAGAGATATTACGTTGTGGGGTTGTCTTATAAGATGCCCCGCTCACCGCACCCGACCGGTGCGCTGGCCGGTACATCGAAGCCGGAGGGAAGCAAATCAACCACCGGTAGTAAGTACACACCACACAAACAAGGTAAGACCCACACTAACACACACAACACACCGTCACATCAGCCGGCAATCGCCGCGACTGCTGATAAGCATCAGTCGACCGCAGTAAATCCCCTTCCGTCTGTTCTAAATCAGAATAACGTGAATAACTCCGATAAAGACACAACCGTCCCGTCTACTTCAAATGTTACAGCAACTGATAACCGCGCCGACAACAGACCGCCATTGAATATATCATTCTCTGAATCAGTTAGATCGGCTAAAACGGCTAGAACTACACACACGAAAAAAATATCGCCACTGACCACTTTCGACCACCCCAAAGACGAGCAAGGTCTCGTATTTCCCTACGTAGCCCCGTATTCCACTCGCGACTATTTTATCGCACTAAAAGATAAAGTAGGCGGCTCAGCCAATATCATAGCAGGTTTCGTTAATCAGTAACGATAGAGTCGCAATTTTCCCCAATACATTTTTTGTAAACGGAGGGTCGATCTCTTTAGGTGACCGAACATTAATAGCCCGGAGAATAAAAAATCCCTCTAACAAACTTGTGCTATCCAACGTTTCCCCAACTATTCCCAACGATAAACTAAATCACTACCTTTCTTCCATACTAACACTAAAACATCTAACTCCTATCGCAATATTACGAGTAAACCCTTCCGACGACGAATTCGGCCATGTGGTGAGCTGGAGGAGACAGGTTTATATCGAACACACCTGCTGCACAGATATACCAGACTCGTTTCTTCTGAGTTTCAATGACCGAAATCATCGCATATTTCTTAATCTTGAAAATCATGCTTGCACCGGCTGTAAAATCAGCCACAAGGTACCTGCAGAACAGCCCGTCGAGAGGGAACCATCAACAACATCCCACCCTCAAGCAAACAGTCGCGCTTCAAGTGATTTACCGTAAGATGCGAACGATTCTCTTCCAAAAAGTACCGAACCGCGCGAAGGAATGGACTTAGTTTTGGAGCCGTTCAATTTAACCGTTAAGCGACCTCACCCCCTTTCTCCGATAGACCCACCTGAAAATATCAGTACAGACCTCACACCCCAGCCAGCGAATAAAAAACTTAATCTGGCCCCTCCAGATCATGAAGACAATGAAATCAGTCCTGTACCTGACCAGTCGCAAAATTTATTTTTCCCCCCATCCAACTTTTCAGCGAAGCAGATGCCTAAATCCAACCTACAGAAAATCGAGCAAGTAACAGCCCGAGTCAAGCATCTGTTCGATGAACATCAATCATCGTTTATAACCGATTTCAATGGATTCAAAGATTTTATCAGTAACATCTTGACCACCAAGGATTATATCAACTTTGCTAGAGACTTCACCAAAGACAGAGATGGTCTGTTATACATGCTAGCCACCACAAAACCCCTGCTGAAGGAACAAAGATTGAAATACAGGTTCACCCGTATCATACGAATACTAAGCGAAGGAGGAGGACCCATTAGGACCCCACAGTGGCTCCTTCATGGACTAACATCATCTATACACCACTTTTGAGGCGAGAAAGATAGTTTCAATCATGACGCTTTCAAAGGACATTATGCAGTGGAACTGCAGAGGCCTCTACAAACATATAGAAGAACTGAAGCTACTACTGTGCAATCATGATCCAACCATAGTTTGCTTGCAAGAAACACATCTAAAATCAACACATTCTCCCTTATTTAAAGATTACACTGTCTATCGATCTGACTACACGAAGGGTTCAGTAGCCAGCGGAGGAGTCGTCATATTGGTAAAGGACAGTTTCCCTTCTCAACAATTAATATTAAATACCACATTACAAGTGATGGCAGTCCAAGTTACAATTCCATCACTCCCCTTTTCCTGTATAAATATCTGTAACTGCTACTTTCCTCCTTCCGAAAGGATTACTCAAATGCAGTTTGATACCCTGCTAGCTCAGATAGGATACCCAACTCTTTTGTTGGGTGATTTTAATGCTCATTCCCCATTGTGGGGATCCACACGTTACAACGCTCATGGAACGATAATCTCCGACTACCTCTTGAACAGTAACCTCCTGCTACTTCCTCCCCCTTCACACGCGCATTTCAATTTTTCTTATAATTCTTTCTCTACTTTAGACCTTGCTTTTGCATCGGCTGCACTATTCCCATTCTTATCAAGCACCGTACATCAAGACCTTTGCTCTAGTGACCATTTCCCAATTTTCATCAGTATTCCTCCCATGGTGCCGAAGGCGAGAGCAAAGCGATCGGTTAGACGTTTCGCTTTTCACAGAGCAGATAGGGACAAATATAAGTCAGGATTTATCGTCCCACACCACTTCCCACTATCGGTAGAGGAGAACCTACAGAAGCTCACGGAAGCAATTAAAACTGCCGCTGTTGCATCCATTCCACTAACATCATACACACAGCATAAGCGGGTACCTTGGTGGTGCCCAAAGATTAGCGCAGCCATTTCTGAGAGAAAAAGATCTCTCCGTAAGTACAAGACCACCAAATTACTCAGTGATCTAGTGGAATTCAAAAAGCGCAGGGCCATAGCGAGGTTACTTATCCGGACAAAGAAACGCCAGTCTTGGATATCTTTTGTCTCTTCTATTACGAAAGATACACCCAGCACCATTATGTGGAAAAGAATCAAGTCTCTCAATGGAGCATCGAATCATTCTTTGACTCCTGCGTTACTCATGAATGGCTCGCTGATTAAAGAAGAGTCTGACGTTGTGAGAATCTTTGCGCTCCATTTTAAGAATTCCTCGTCGTCCTCCTTATATGATCCTTCCTTTGCAGCCATGAAACTAACCGTGGAACAACAAACAATATATTTTAATTCCGACGAAAATGATCCTGTAAATCTTCCTTTTACAATCCACGAGTTAAATTATCAACTAAACTGCAACATAAGGAATAGCGCACCTGGAGTGGATTCTATACATTCCTTTATGCTCAAACATCTTCCTACATCTGCTAGATTATTCCTGCTCGGCATCTACAACCAAATTTGGTCTTCTGGTTTTATCCCACAATCCTTAAAAACAACTCTCCTTATTCCGATTGTCAAGTCGAACAAAGACCCCTTCCTTCCGCAAAGCTATAGACCCATCTCGTTGATCTCAGTCCTTTCTAAGGTAATGGAGAAAATGGTGAACCGACGCCTCTATTTCTATCTTGAATCCAAGAAAATCCTTTCTCCAATCCAAGCAGGCGGCCGAAAATATAAATCTGCACTCGTTCATCTTCTCAGCCTACAAAGGCAAATCCTAACAGCCCACAGTAGATCACAGCATCTCTACTCAGTCTTTTTTTGACATAGAGAAAGCTTACGACCGCATATGGCGATATGGAGTTCTTAAAAAGCTGAAGAACGCCGGAATTAGCGGTAATATGGGCAATTTTATCCAGAGCTTCCTCACTGATAGAACTATTCAAGTACGAATAGGCTCTTCAGTATCTTCATCCTTCACGACTGAAAATGGAATTCCACAGGGTTCGCCTTTAAGCATAACCTTGTTTATCCTTTATATAAACGATATAGCAGAGTGCATTAGGCCGCCGGTAACAGCCCGTTTGTTCATTGATGACCTTAACATATCTCTTCCTTCAAACTTCCCCGCTAATGCGATGTCTCTATCCTACAGTCAACGATCAATAGATTACAAAACTGGGCGGAAAAGAATGGCTTGGATTTCTCATCCTCAAAAACTGCATGTGTCGAATTCCTAAAGAAGCGTCGTCCTATTTCCAATCCTGATATCATCCTCTACCTAAAACATGTACCCATCCCATTCCTTCCTTCCATAAAGTTTCTGGGTCTAACGTTCGATGAGAGATTATCGTGGGCTCCACACATGTCTATCCTTAAGCGTAGTTGCATGAAATCCTTGTCCATCTTGAAATGTTTATCCAACCACAAGTACAATATAGATCCAAAATTGCTGTTATCAGTATACAAAGCCCTTATCCTGAGTAAACTGTCATACGGTTGTCAGGTGTATTCTTCGGCTAATAAAACTCTTCTAAAATCTATCGAGCCTATCCATAATACTTCTTTACGTATCATACTTGGGACGCACCGAACTTCTCCTTCATTGGGCGTTTGTGCTTTGGTGGGCCTTCCTCCTTTATCTATTATTCGCGATTATCTCACCTTTCGAGATTCTTTTCGTTATTCCTTACCAGATCATTTTTCCACCAGTAACTTCCAAATCCCATTCCCATCCTTTCCTGGCGATCCATTGGTCAAGGCTTTAACTTTTCTTTCTAAGGTAGGCATAAATTGGAGCGATCACCATGTTAATCCGACCGCTTTAGCGCCCTGGATTCATGTCTCAACATCTATGAACATATCTTTAGCAGATCCCTTAGGAGCATCTAACCTTTCTATACCCATGTCTCAAGTAGTATCAAATAAATTCGCCTCCTTCTCTAACTACATTCACATGTACACAGACGCAGCTAAAGCGAGTCCTACTAATTCTCCTTCACCAACCACATGCGCTTATGAAATTGGAGGTGTAATGTACACCGAGCGCCTAAACGACTACTGCTCTACTTTAGAGGCAGAAATGTTTGGGATCCTTCTTTGCCTTGAGACATACTCTTCCAACCCAGCGTCTCAAAATGCCCTTCTGATTACAGACTCACTTCAATCTATAAAAGCCATCCAGAGTCCAGACAGTTGCAGCTCTCTAATAATTAAAATAAAAAACCTCCTATTCCAACTTTCACGATCTGAGGTATATGTCACATTCTTATGGGTCCCTGGTCATGTTGGGGTTCCCGGCAATGAGCGGGTTGACTTGGCTGCTAAGGCAACTCTATCTAGCCCGATGCCGTTTAACGCTTTACTGCCTCGTTTTGGCGCATCAGTCTTTTTGATGCACTTTGCTGAGGAGTGGAGCAAACTATGGTCAGAACAAACAACCTGGCTCAGGTCCATAAAGTCGGACACCGACCCATGGTGGCCGCCGTTCCCCGTCACACGTAGGGAGTTCTCGATCCTATCGAGACTGCGTCTGGGGCACACTGCACTATCACACAATCACGTCTTTGAAGGAGCTCCCCCTCCGGTTACTTGCCCTCTGTGCGGGTTCATGGCCTCACCAACTGTAGAGCATCTGCTGAAATGGTGCCGGCATACTTCCCGTACTTCTAGTCATACCTCACCCCACCGTCTGTTGTCGAACTACCCGGATTGTGTTCGGGCAGTGTTGAATTTTGCATTTATTTTACAGTTTCATTTCTTTGAAATTATCCTTAAAAAATATCAGATATTAGGATTAGACATTTTTATTATTTGCTAATTGTAGGATCGGATAATGTTTCAATAGAACGCATAAAACTGTCGTTTGCGATTAAATTAATGAACATTTTGGATTACAACGATATCAGATTGTATACCAAAGACAATTGTGACGTAATTTTTACTTTTGAAGACTTGTGCAAATAAAATCGAATACACGTTAAAGTTTTTGATTGTCGCACTAAACAACAATGCGATCTCGAATAATTTAATTCGCTTATTCTATCGTAAGTAAATGCTAGATCAATTCATTGGCATATATATCTTTTCTGATAATTTGAATTTCCCTACTCTGTCGCCCATGCGACGCCCCATCCATAGGCAGACACGATTCGCATTCGAGAAGGCGGACTGGAGCACTTATCGAGATAAAACTATAATACCCTGTCGCCCTGCACCAAGTATAGAAGAAAACTTGTCCATTTTCACTCATGCGATCAATAATGCAGCCTGAGCAACGATTCCGCCAACACCTAATTATCAATGCCGATGCGTTCCATGGTGGTGCCCAGAAATTAAGTCCGCAATACGCCAACGGAAAAGAACACTTAAAAAGTTCAAGGGCGACGATATCGCAGCAAGACTTAATTGATTTCAAAAAATACAGAGCTAAAGCCCGCCTGCTTATACGGATTAAAAAGCGGTAATCTTGGGTAGCCTTTGTCTCCTCATTCTCAAAGGTATAATGTGGAAGAAGATAAAGACGCTGAACGGTAACCCTATTTTTACTCCGACCCGCTCCTTACTTATAAATGGGACGTTGGTGACAGATGAGTCCGAGGCGGCGGCTGCTTTTGCGTTCCACTTCACAAATGTTTCCTCCTCTGCCTCGTACACTCTCAATTTCCTTGCACAAAAAATATCAGTGGAAAGTGAACTATGATGAAGCGTTTAACCTTCCATTCTCAATAGATGAATTGGACCTCCAACTAAATAAAATTAGAAACAGTATGCCGGGTGCAAATTCAATTCACCAACTCATGTTGAAACATCTTTCTCCTTCCGCTAAAAATTTCCTACTGCATATTTATAATCAAATCTGGTCCTCATCATCCATCCCTAACTGCTGGAAAACTGCTTGTTCTTAAATCAAACAAAGATCCTTTCCTTCTTTAAAGTTACAGGCCAATTTCTTTAATATCGGTCATTTCAAAAACTCTGGAAAAAATGGTGAATAGGCGTCTCTGTTCCGTCCTAGAATCTTTGAAGATCCTATCTGCAATCCAGGTCGGTGGCCGTACATCAAAATCTGCAATTATACACCTTCTGAGCCTACAAAGTCAGATATTTGCCGCCCAAAATAGAAAGCAATAATTATATTCCGTTTTTTTTTAACTAGAAAAAGCATTCGACCGCGTATGGCGATATGGTGTGCTTACTAAGCTGAATAACGCCGGAATCAGCGGAAAATTAGCAATTTTATCCTTAACTTTCTTTCTGATCGTTCGATTCGAGTAATGATTGTCTCTAAAATATCTTCCTCCTTCCTTATCGAAAATAGTATACCTCAAGATTTAGCGCTGAGCGCAACATTGTTTATATTATACATAAATGACATGACAGATTGTATACGGCCGCCAATTACAGCCCACTTATATATTGATGATCTTCCTTCTAACCTTTCGTCCAATGCAAGATCAATCCTTCAATCAACAATCAATAACTTTGAAATATGGGCTAATAATAGCCTGGAATTCTCTCCGACAAAATCCGTATGTGTGAAATTTCACAAGAGACGCCTGTGTCATCCCGATTCCGACATAACTCTTTTCCTAAAGAATTCATCACTGCCGTTGCTCCACACAATTAAATTCTTGGGTCTTGTGTTTGATAAAAAACTGTCCTGATCATATCACATTATTTCTTTTTTTTTAATTTTAAGAATAAGTTGTGGGTCTCACAGGACATATATACTCGTTGTGTGAATGTCCAACACTCTTATCAACGTTTATTATAATAAATATATAGTACACAAATTACAACTACTTAACTCATTTCGTAACTAACAATAATAATAAATTTAGCATTACGCGTTGGAAATATGTTCACTAGCAGGTATCCCACACTTAACGGTTATCTGAAACTCCTCAAAAACTTTACACACACTGCCGCGAGAAATAAAGCACATTATTAACATGCTTTCTCGAGCTGGAATACAGGTAACGTTCTTGTAGGTCCCGGGTAATGCCAGCGTGTCGGGGAACGAGCGTGTGAACTTGGCTACTAAGGCAGCAACATATAGTCCAATGCCCGAAGGTGCCCCTCTGCCTCAGCTCGGGCCACCCTTTTTCAGTAACATAAGGCAGAGACATGGGAAACTATGTGGTCGGCTCACACATCATGGCTGCGATCCATTAAGGTGAGCACTGAGCCTTGATGGCCACCGATATCCATGTCCCGCAGAGAGTTTGCAGCATTAACTAGACTCCGCATAGGGCACACAGCAATATTCCACAACTATTTGTTGGAAGAAACATCTCCTCCCACTGCCTGTTCCATATGCGATTCCCCCATTTCACCAACTGCTGAACACATTCTAGAACATTACTTGCCTGCAGGTATCTCCAACTTATCGACGGTTTCATTATCAAACGAACCAAAACAGGTCCAGGATATGCTACACCATATTAGAGCGGCTAACCTATTAAAACACTTCTGATCTTGCACTGATCCATGTGCTGTAATAATCCCTGCAATTACACACATCACATGGACCATATAAATTTAAAAAAAATTATCAACAGAAATGTCGCTACTAGTAACTGTATGAGAAAAACAAAAAATATACAACTAAAAATCGTAATTTAAGCTAACTTTTAACACATATGAATATGTATTTTAGGAATGATAAATTCTGTTTTTAAATTCATTCCTCAATAACAGATTTATTTATTGAAGACTGCATATTGCTATGATCCCACGGCTTCCTTCTTTATAAACCGTGGAAACACGGCTTAAATTTTATTTTTCTAAATTTTTGTTTTCCTATTCTTTCCGACTAAAAGAATATTATCGAAAATATCAACAAATCGATAAATATGTCTCAGTAGAAATACACTAAATAATCTTCAAAAACTAAATAATTTTATCAGGCACCTTACTAACATATATATCTGAGCAGTGCTCACTCTAAAATCACAATTTTTTCTAATATATGAATATATATATAATTTTAATTGCAAACGGTACACTCAACAAAAAATTATTATTTTAAAAACTTTATTTTTACCGACTAGAGTCTAGACGAGGGCCCTCTCGATAATGTTACATTTATACGCACATTCTCATCAACACAAATCATAACCTCGATATACGAACATGATAAAAATAAACAAATAAATGATTAATATTAAAACTTGCACGCAGTCGTCCTCGATGCTCTACGATTTTCCTTCGTTTCTTGCGACGGTTTCTTCCTGGAAACTTTTGCTGGATATTATTCCATCTCGCCTTTTGGGAACTCAACGATTTTGCGTTCTTACGACTGTTTGTAATTGATTCGTATTAGATCGGATTTTACTTTAAACAACTTGATTATTACAAGTAATTGCTTCCGATTTGTAATCTGGTGTGGTACTTTTTAAATTAACTTATATACATTAATAATTAACCATCTTTTCAAAACATAAATTTTAAACGAAGTAAGTACGTAAAACTGCTGTTCATTCCGTCTACGTGCGAACGAGACAACAACCAAGATATATATTCAGATGCTTACCGCGGCTAGAATAAAAGCGACGAGCAGCGACAGAACTAATTCCGCGATAAGCGCGTATATTAATTCCCCGGACCGAACAATATCGAAAAACCCTTAACGGACCGATAATAATCGCCGTTCTCTATATCTCACCGTTTATTACCTATGCTTTACCGTCGTTTAACAGAACACAGCCATTAGTGGTTCGGTATCAGCTTCATTTATTTAATTTATAATCATTATTATTATTATAAATTAAATATCCCGATGAGTGTACTTGACCGGTTCATGACGATATCAAAACTTTAATTATACTGAAGATATTGCAGTGCAATGTAATGATTCAAAAGACAATATTAGAGCTTGCCTTGTACAAGATAATAGCCCGCTACAGTGTTTATCACACAGCTTAAACGATAAGAATAAGAATTGAGCTCAGATAGAAAAAGAGCTATCAGTAATCGGTTTTTCAATGAAAAATTTAATAAAACATTATACGGACGTCTGGTTAAAGATGGCAACCAGCACGGAAAAACTTTTGTAAGTTATACTATTCACGGTTGTATATATCCATCTGGAGACTAAATCGTGCAACTAACAAGACCAAATTTTTTTTTTTTGGATTCGTCTAAAAGGACATTAGCCCAAGAACAAAGGAAAAAGGACAAAAGAGACTCAAATCTTTACACGATCAGAGATAGTCGACAAAAAGGAATCAAGAGCCTGGACAACAGAAAGAGAAAGAAGGGAGAGAATAAACGAAGCACTGTATGGAGTGGAAATACCAATTTGTAAAAGGGAGGAGTAGAAAGCAGCTTGATCAGTTATAAGAGCCGAACACCCGAACAATATGTGATCGGGATCACACACAAATTGGATATTGGAGGGGTGCAATGGACAAAAAGGAGATGGTACAAGAGAGTAACGGAAAAGTAAGGAAGGAAGCAAACTGCACCCAAAGCGAAGGCGGAA
Organism: Icerya purchasi; assembly: GCA_039619475.1. Classification (NCBI taxonomy): domain Eukaryota; kingdom Metazoa; phylum Arthropoda; class Insecta; order Hemiptera; family Monophlebidae; genus Icerya; species Icerya purchasi. The sequence continues at coordinate 287,827,747 of CM077115.1, read as the reverse complement.
GATAGCAGAGATGTTGGAACGGCGCATGGAAGGAAAGTCAAGAAACCAAAAGTTAAATTATATGACGCCGTTACAATTCGCTTGCAGTAGAAACACTTACCTTTTTGCATATCGATTAGAACTTTCAGGAAATCGTTCCGTTCGTTGTTTGTCGTCAACGATAGTCTATAAGTTACTGCGTCGCGAGCTACGCCGACAAAACCATCTGTCACATCTTTCGGATGGTCACGCACTCGGAACAGGTCCAATAATTCCACTTTAATTTCCATTAAGAAGAGTCGTAAAAGATAATTATGCTCTGCGAATGTCCTTTTTGCTAAATGCTGCAGTGTACAAACTTTATTATCTGCCACTGTTGCTACGCAATTTAAATCTAAACCTAAAATACACGCACCGATCACATCGATTACGTAATTCATGAATAGCGAATGCACCTCTACAGTTACTGTCGATGTATCGGGGGCTTTGAATTTCTTCTCAAAGTAGTTTATCAAACTGTCGGTGCATTTTTCAATATCTTTCGACATGATCCGTAATTTACTGCCGGTAAGGGTAGTCGACCATTTTTTACGAAGAAAGCTCCAACGGTCACCATTCGACATAAACAAGGTAGAAGATAACGGATTAAGTTCCTTAAGCTCCGGTAAAAAAAGGGAGTCCAATTTTCTGTCTTGAAAATGATTGAAATTTTTAACGATAATATCTGTTATTAATTTCGGATCTCGGATTAACAGTATCGGTTGCCTCATTTCGAAATAACCGCCAAATCTGTGTCCGTCTAAGGCATCGTAGATGCGTTTCAAGCTATCATGATAATTTTCGCGTTTAATCAGTAACGGTAAAATATTTCCAAATAATGGAAGCGGTTTAACGAACGGAATATTTCGTCTTTTCCAGTAGTCGAAAGTGCGAACGGTCCAATGATAGACCAGTAAGATGATTACCAGAAAGGTGATTAAACTTGTCGAATTGAAATTTTCGATATTCATGACCTGAAATGATCCAGCGAAGATCCTTTAAACTAAAACATAAATTTCAAAAATTCTTAAAAATCAAAACAACCGGAAAAGCTTAAGCACAATTGTATATGAATTTTCTTTTTCGTTTTCGAATATACATGATTTTGTCTATTTTTTCCCCCGCTGCGTTGCTGATATATTAAAATTTATAAATGAACCAAAAAGATTTTTGAAACTCGGGAACCCGGTTCACTCATGCGATCCTTAAATTAAATATTTATTGATCACGTGCGAGACATTTTCTTTTATAAACAAGTTGAAATAAACTTAAAACAAATAAATTATTTAATTAAACGTAACCGATCGTTAAATTAGAAATGAACATAATTACGTAAATTATTCCATGAGCGGGGGCCTACCCCATGAAGAATGATGCGCAATATAGAATCTACCAGCAGTTATTGTATGAAACTGGAAAAATAAAATGGAATATAATCGGTTTAAGAGAACGTTTAGCATACCTGGTTATAGCGATTGGTAAGAATATTTCATTACAAATCGTTCAGGTTTACGCGCATACAATATCATATGATGGAAAAAAAAGTCGAGGAATTATGTGAAGATATTACAATGACAACATTAGAAGAAAAACCAACATATACTATTATCATGAGCAATTTTAATGCACGATTGGGAGTTTTCTAAGGAAGTAGTCAGTATGTAGGATCCTATGGATTTGGAACAAAAAACGAAAGGGGAGACCTGCTAGCCACCATTGTACAGCCGAACAAATTGCACGCAGTGAATACATACTTCAAAAAATAAACTACAACGCCAATGGGCATGGATAGGACCAAATGAAAACAGCGGAAATTGACTATATATTAACTTCAAATATCAGCATAATCCGCAATTATGATGTACTGAACACAGTGGATACAGGAAATGACCACAGAATGGTGCGCTGTGAAATTGTAATAAATAAAAGACTAGAAAGATGTAGAAAGTATACAGGTCGCGAAAAAAGAATAAACATGATTAGGTTCAAGCAACACTCGAACACATACTTCAATGCAATAACAGCACTGATCAAGGAAAATTCTGAATCAGTAAAACCGATAGGCGCAACATTAAATGATACAGAGAAACGATTAAAAAATATGATTAAACATGCGTCCAGCATATGCGATAGAGATAGAATTAAATCATGGAGACGTAAAATAACAGATAGAACGGTGAAATTGCTGGAACAAAGGAAAATATAATTCAGACATCTGGAAGACATTCCGTACAACACATAGAAATAAATCGTCAAATTAGGAAGTGCATTAAAGAAGACTTAAAAGTATATGAAGATGAAACAGTAAAGGAGTTTATAGATGCTAATAAGGGACTTAGAATACTAAGGCATACCCTTTCAAAGGAGAAAAAACAAGTAATAGCAGTCTACAATGAGCATCAAAAAGATATAAGAGATAAGGATGATATACTGAAAACGGTATGTACATTTTATAAATGGCTATACAAAGATACAATAAATTTCAGGGAGAACAATAACACTACATCTGAGGAAACAGTGATAGCTGCTATTCAAGAGAGCGAAACAAAATTTGCTATTAAACAAATGAAGTGTGATAGATCACCAGGTGAAGACGGAATAACACCGGAAATATTAAAATACGGCGGCGAAACACTTATAAAAGAACTTACAATTTTATTTAATCGATGCATACTAGAGAAGCAAATACCAACCTCGTGAAACAATGCAACTATTATTTCATTACACAAGAAAGGGGACAAACGAAAACTGGAAAACTCATGCATAACGAAATACAAATACAAGCAGGGAACATAGAAGAAACAGACCAGTTCACATATTTGGGTAAAGTTTTCACAACCGAAAAACAAAGGATGAAATTAGACCTCGAAAAGAAAATATCAAACGGTTGGACCGCATACCATAAAATAAAACACATACTCAATACCAAAATCAGCTTGCAAAATAAAGCGAAAATATTTAACCAATGCGTGATTCCAGTGCTAACATATATTGCCGAAATTTTGCCCTTAACGAAGGAAGTTATAGAAAAATTAAGAAAAAAATGAAAGACGGCTGGAACGAGCTTTACTTCAAGCTACTAGATAAGATTAAATCAGAATATTTACGAAATACAACAAAATTTGAAGACATCGGGAAAAGGGTAGCCCTGAACAAATGGGCCTGGGTTGGTTATTCCGTTTATCTTTCTATTTCGATTATTGTTTCAGTTTTGATTTGCAGTACAGAAGCTTAATTTTATTTCGTACAGTTAATTCGTCTCATTTATTTATTTTATTTGATTAATTAATTAATTAATTTTTATTCTAATTTACTTATTTATCTGCTTATTCGATGCGTTCGTCTAGTGGGGACCGCCAGGCGGCCTCCTCTAAGGATACTAAACCGTTAAAGACGAGGTTAACTCTTCCCCTGATGGAGGTTGACGTTTCCATGAAACGTAAACCGTCCGATCCTCTCTCGCCAGTTACATCGTTCCCCAATAAGGATCTGCGACTGTCGCAGTCCGATGTATCCAAGTCTCCCAACAAAATTAACAGCAATAATAACAATAGTTCACACAGTAATAATAGTAAAAATAGTAATAACACTATTGCCATTGAAGCAATTAAAAACTTTAATATTAGTAAATCACAAGAGAATATTAACAATAGCGGTAACAGTAATAATAATAGGCAATAACCACCCTTTTTTATTTTTTATTTTTTTGGGCTTGGCCGACCAAGGGCAGCTACCCATGACAATTTGAATAGATTAGACATTAAATTTGAATCCGGTCAGAAATCGATGACAGAAAAGAGACAAGAATAGGAACCACATTGGATGACGGCAAAAATAAGATATAGGAAGCACTATATGGAGTAGGAAAATTCAGCTTTAATAATTAAACGTACAGGATATTACGTTCGGAGGAAAGACTGGAACATTCAAACAGCACGTGGTCAGAATCACAAACAAAGGAACAGTCTCCAGAGTGCAAAGGACAATAAGGGGATTTAAAAAGAGCAAAACGATGCCGTAAGGATAGAAGCAAAGTATGATCGAACCGCAGACGGCAGATAGAAATGATGAAAAAACGTTTAAGAGTAGGAAAATAATAGAACCAAGAACAGGAAGGAGTTCTGGGCTGAATAGAAAGGTAAAATGAGTTAGGATTGGAAAAGGAGCGAGGATACACATCCGACCAAAGTCTAACATGCATTCTTTTGAAGAGGGGAAGTATGTTGTGACCAGGAATCTTTTTAACAAAATGTGGAGAGTGTAACGCTAAGCGTGCTAAGGAATCCACTGTCTCGTTACCATCAATACCCGCATGACTTGGAACCCAAAGCAGGTCGATGGAAATGGAATGGGAAAGGGAAAGACTATAGTTGAGAGAATGTTTACAGAAAACAATAAAATCGAGTTAATATGAGGGAAAGGGAGAGGATATAGCCTGAAGAACACTTTTGGAGTCCGAAATAATTAAGTATCTATCAGAGGAACGGGTTGAAGAAATAAATATAACGGCTCGAAGAATGGCATAAAGTTCTGCGGAGAAGATGGAGCAAAAACCCGGGAGCCTGAAGGATTAAGCGGAATTATTGGCTGGAGAGAAAAAGGAAGCAGCTACTTCTCCTGAACTCTTGGAACCATCAGTAAATATTAAGGAATGAAGAGGAAATGAGGAATTAATAAGAAAATTAAATTCTTGATTGGCAACTGCGGAGCCCGAGGTTTTAGATGATGAAGGGAGAGAAGAGAGTTTTGGGGGGTGAAAAAACACGAAGAAGTTAAAACTAAAATAAGGAAGTTTATTATGGGAAATAGTGTAGGAGGAGAATTTGTCTAAACGATGAGAAACAAGGGCTAAGATAGGAGATTTATTAGAAGATAACTGCCATTTATGAAAGATAGAGAGGTATGAGAGATGAATCTTAGAAAACGAGATGGAAAGTCTTTTCGGCTATTTAGAAACACTCCAAGATAGCAGAAACAGTTGACCAGGGAAATAGGAACATTATTCAGAGAAACATTGACAGTGGCTAAATTGTAAGGACGGAGAGAGAATACAACGCAGGAGGATTTAGAAGAAGAGACAGATAGATGAATAGAAGAAAGAGAAAGTTCCAAGACGGTCAGTGATCTGTTAAGTACCTCTCTATAGCTGAGGAGTAAAGGAGAATATCGTCTGCATAGAACAGGGAAGAAGAAGAAATAGGGAGAGTGGCAACATTGAGCATATAGATATTAATCAAAGTGGGACTGAGACAAGAGCCTTGCGGAAGACCACAAAAACCTTTCTTGAAGGAGGATCTGTTGCAGAAGACAAACGGATAGACCGATTCAGCATAAGGTTGAGAACAAGATCAACGAAAGTAGGAGGATACTAATGGATAACATTTTCTCTTTAAGGCAGGGAAGATAAATAACCACCATTTGGCTCTTGCAAGACTAATAAGTTCTGTCTCTTCGTCATTTCATAGTGTTTCTCCTCAAAGAAAGGCCCGCATTTCAGTCACTTTCCCTTCTGCTCCTACTGCTAATTCCTTTTTATCCAATTCGGACTTCTTCCTCAGTAAAAATATTAAAGCCTATATTCCTAATAACGCCTTATACAGAATGGGAATTATTTCAGGGGTCTATCCTTTGTTTTCTGACGATATTGGATTGAGTCATCAATTCCTATGGCATCCATTCGTCGTATCTATCGTTCCTCCGAGGGTATTAAAATTCCGACTAGATCCATAGAAATTAAATTATACAAATCTGTTCTTCCAGTTTTCGTTTCCATTTATAAACTCCGTTTTCCTGTTTCGCCTAGCGTAAAACTACCTACACAGTGTTCAAAATGTTTCCTTTTTGGGCGCATTTCCAGACACTGTCGTAGTTCTTCGAATATATGCCCTCATTATGCCTCCAAACATCTTTTCTCAAACTGTAGCAATCTTCAAGAGCCCCCCTCTTTGCCGAAATTGTAAAGGCTCTCATTGTGCTTATGATCGTACGTGCCCGGAATTGGTGAGACAAAAAGAAATTAAGATATTTGGCAGATTTTCGTTTGAGAGTTCAGAAACTCCGTGCAGTTCAATATTTCCTCTTCTATTGTACTTCTCTAGCTCCCGAATGGTAACTTTTAATTCTGAAATTTCACTATCCTTCTTGCGAACCTCAGCAGTAAAGATAGCCACCTGTTCTCGGAGCGCTTTTATTTCACTCTGAAATGAGCTATTGCTTTCTACCAGTGAAGGATATCAATGTGGCATTATTGTAGAGATGGACTGCAGGGTAGCTCACATGTACAAATGTTACCACCCCTCCACAAACGATTACACCTTGCTCATCATCTAAAACGGAAAAGGTTATAGTTTTTCAACTTCGGCCTGTGGGTCTGTTTAAAGTGAGTTTCCTGCAGGCAGATAATGGCCAGAGAATAGATGTTTATTAATATGTTGATCTCTTCTATGTGTTTGTAGAAACCCCTGCAATTCCGCTGCATAATGACATAATCGCACCACATGTTTAACGAAAATAAGGGAGGCTATGAGGGTATAGGGTATCCATTAAGCTAAAATGAAGAGAAAGGTGACGCGTTAGCATCTTGCGCGCTACCGCTGAATGGTATACTTCCTGATGGACAAGGAATCAGTAAAATATAAGTTATGCAGTAAAAAAACAAAAAAAAAAAAAAAAAAACATACAAGACGAACACATAACGTCCTTCTTTTTGAAAGTCGGTAAAAAATAATAAGGACGCCAAATGGAGAAATGAAAATTTTTTAAAAAATACAGTGCGCCTAGAAGTAGAAATTGAAAAAATGATACGACTATTTAATTTCTGGATGAAGGTCCCCCCGGTTGACGAGCCAAGTGAAAAAAATAATAAAATTAATTAACGTAAAATAAGAACAACGCGCCATAACTTAAACGAGGAATTTGAAGGAAGTGAACGGTTAGGGGGTTATTTCTAAACTGTTAAGAGAAGCGATGAACTTGAAATATGTTGTGAAGTAGAGTTAAACAGATATTGTTTGCAAAAAAAAAAATAAGACTTTAAAGGATGCTGGACGACGCTGAAAATGTAAATATTACGAAAAGTTGAATAAGACACTCTAAGAAAAGTGCAGCAAGAGAATTTACCTGAAGCCAAAAATTGAGGAGTAAATTTATGAGCAAATTAAGAAGTGAAAAGAAGGGATTGTCAGACAGCATCTAATTTTGAAAGATTGGAAGATAGATATAGTTAAATTCGTGGGAAAATCGACGTAAGAAGCGATAGTAAATTTTATAGCTACATGGGGTAGGAAAACACCGACATGGGCTAAGATCAGAACGCAAGAGAAATTCCATTTAATATCAAAGCGAATAAAGGTGGGCAACCACCAAATAAAGTGCCTAATCTTGAATAGTTGTTTCCTCAAACAAGAAGAAAGAGGAATTGCATGAAGAGAATAGGGATAACAATAAAAGAATTAAAAGATAGTAGAACAGCATCGGAAGAGAAAATGAAACAAAATGTCGAGTTATGTCTTGTTGGAGTAAGGAAAGAAAATTCACGTCAGAAAATGAGTACGACTAAATCTACTTAAACAAACATGGAAACTGAATATTTATACTTCCATATTTAAATTTTCCGAATGAACCGGTGGAAAAGGCGACCCCTTGATCATTATTATCTTATATAAGTCAAATGCCTCGAAATTTCTCCTCTCGAATTGAACTTTAATCGGAATTTACGCCTTCGCTTATGGATTAGGGCTTACCAGCATTCTTTCAAAAACTAAATCACATCAATGACTAATCAGATGATTCCCCGACTACTGCTTTCTAGTTAAACATCTTTTTATCTATCCTTCAAAACTCATCACTCCAATACTATATCACAACCGAGAATACCATCACTTAGAAAATTCTTCTTCCAACCTATACACCTTTTAAGCTTTGACAATTTTTTCTGTACACAATTTTCTTTAATAAGGCTCCATATTTTTCGACGAACCACTCTTCATACTGCCAGATTAATTTGTCTTCGGTCGTCCGGTAATTCCTGTTTCGATTGTTATTAGTGAATTTAATTTTACTCTTAATTCTATTTTTCGTTTTTATTCTCTATTACCATTGCAGAATTCTGAATGTGTTAAAATTACTTTCTTCTGTCCCAATCCGAATGCTATGCTTTTCACTTCTACTAGTAGCGCTAATAAATTCTCGCGGTTATTTCTAACCCTAAATGGGCCTTTCTTTTTATTACTTCGACCTTCGTCTGTTTCCTTTGGCAGATTTCATTATTCCCATTTTCGGAACACTTTAAAATCAGCTAATCTCTCGTTCCATACTAATTGATTTTGTTTAGGTTCCGGGTCTTAAACGGATTACAGGTACGAGCAAGACCGTTCGTAGGACTTTTCTTCCTTATTAATGTCTCTACCTCTAACGTAACACTCCATTGAACGATCATGTTTCTATTTCCAGCACTTAGCTCTTTTTCTTCCTACATCATATAGCGTTCCCTTTTTCTTGCACTTCCTTCACCTTGTATTGTTCCTACGATTTCATCTTTCCTTCTTTCTAATTCTAACCGAATTAAGATCTCCTTTTTTCCTCCTTTTTAATCATCTCTTGAACTGAATTTTTAGTACAAGTTTTGTTCAGAAACAGATTATATAAATCATGAATTTTTTATTTTACTTTTACGTGTGCTTCTTCTTAGCCATGCTGGAATTGAGGGTAATTAGGTGGCTGATTCCTAGGCTCGCTCAGGAGCATCCAATGGACATCCTCTTCATAAATTTTCCGCTCACAATATTAATCATATTTCCAAACAGTTTCACCTTAGATTATGGAAGGATATTTATTTTTCTTTTTTCTCAAATCCGAATTCCTTTTATCTTTTCGTTCAGCCTTTACCTTCTTTTACCAGATGGTTCAACATGTTTCCTTCCCTTTGTCGTCCCCTGATCACCGCTATATGTCGTCTTCGTTTCGGTCATACCTTTCTTCCTTCGTCACTTTATCGTTTTTCCCTCGACTCTTCTCCGCGGTGCCCTCTTCACCCAGAGGACTCCTTTTTTCAGTGTGATATCAATCACGTTTTCTTCGAATGTTCCTCACTCTCTTTAGAACGTTCTCTCTTTTATTCTCGGCTTTTGGATCTTCGTCTTCCTACTCCATACAATGATTCTTATGTTCTCTCATTTCCTTCCTTGTCAGTTGTTCCTATTCTAGCTTCTTTCATTCATTCAATCTCGCACCAGATTGAAATCTAATATGTTATTCTCCTTTTGAACAATTACTTAGATTCCTTGGCTGATTGGGCTGTTGCTCTTCGTTGGCGTACCCATAAAAAAAAAAAAAAAAAAAAAATTCACCAGCTTCAAAAGAAGGTTGTTGGTCACATTTTCCTATGTGGACGGATTTTAATAATTTTTTATTCATTCAAAAATGCACTTCTTGCCTCTGGTATTACCACACGAGTACCGATGAGCAAATAGGAGTCATCAAATAGCGTAAAAATAGGGGTCTCTCTTTAAAGAAATTTATAATAATATTATAAAAGCCATCGACGCTTAAAATGTTATCAATGTTGGTTACCCGGAAACGAAAACTGTAAAACAATAATTTTTAACATTCAAATTAAAATATTATCACTATTAATTATCACGGATAAGTATGGGTTTGAATAAAGAAGACGAATTTAAACCCCATACATAGTGTCATGCACAAGCTCATCACTGATAGAAATATTATGTGTTCATATTACTACGTGTAAATTTTGACGATGTCCGGTGATTCGAATGATTCCTCGTTTATTAAAAATTGTACTGGTCAGTAATAGACCCATATAAGCAGCGTTGAGTATCAATGAGTACTGACTTAAAAAAGTTCAATCAAGCGCGCTGAGGATTTCGTATGTAAGACTATGATTTACGTTACATAATGCTAGAGTCAATGCAAAGAAATCTGATTTTTCGCGCCATAAAGAATCCCTTTTTCCCGATTTTTTGAACTTTTTGTCAACTTCGAAAGTTTCGTTAAGGAAATGAAATAAGGGTTCGTTTTCCGTAAATAGCGTTCTTTCAAACAATATTTCACATGCCCGGAAAAAAATAAATAAATTTTTTTTCAAAAATCTCGAATTTTTGGCTCCCCGAGGGCCCAGTTTTAAAGAAACGGGGATGTTTCAAACTAGAGAAACATACTGGGATGCGCATACTTTTAACCTTGTTCAAAACTGTTAGCCACAGTACTCGCGATTCAAAAGGAGGGAGCACGTAATTTTTCACCGTCAACTTTGAAAGTTTCGTTAAGGAAATTAAATGTGGTTTTGTTCCCGACAAATAGACATCTTTCCATCGATATATCACATGACCGGAAAAAAAATATTTTTTTCAAAAGTTTCACAAGCTTTCGGCTCCTGCGAGCTTGAATATGAAGTTGTAAGCTAGGCAATATTTTTCCTATAAGACGATCGTCTTTATGCATATACTTGAGATACGTTTTGGTTTCCTCACCTTTTTTACTCGGGCTATTGATTACGTGAACATTCCTTTTTGTTGCTGTTTGTGGCCCCAAATAATTTTTTAACCGAAATTTTTTGCTTTCATGAAAGAGCTTCTACGTTTTGTTTTATATTTTGAATTTCATTTGTTAAAGGGTTATCTGGTGACGAGTTATGAATTCTTTAAGGGTGATTTTTGAGGTCGTTCTAAATTCCACATTATATGTTCCTGAAGTTTTTTTTGGTTTTTTGCCGTCCATGGTAATCGGTTAGTTTGAAGTTATAGATTCTCTTAAAGAGAATTTTAATTGTCGTTTATGATTGAATTTTGATAAGTCAAACCGTTCGCGTTTAGTTGAATATTTTTGTCGTTTCCAAACCGTTCTGTTAAAATTCCGTACATTATATGTGTACGGGATCTTAAAAAAATAGTCTCCTTTTAAGAAGTATTTTCTTTACTTAATATAGCCAGAAAAGATGTGCCCAAAAAGTTTTAATTAGAATTCCGGGAAAATATGAACACCCAAAATTTTAAAATCAAACGGTCGATAAACGGGAGTGGCTTAAAGTATTATCATGTAATTTCGAATGAGGATAAAGAATTTAAAGCTGCCAAAGTGCGATTTACAAGCTCATCACCGACGCAATTTAAAAATACTTAACGTTATAGAGCACAGAAAGTGGCAGCATCTTAAGTTAGTCTGTCTGCATTTTCATTCAAAAATATTTACTCTAAAAGTTTTAATAAAAATGAACTGAAAAGTAAAAAGTAATCATTCGATGAAAAATGTAATATATTTCAAAGTAATATATACCTGAATATTTTATAATTATTTTTAAATTATGTTAACTTTTTGGAGTCGGCACCAAATTCAATTTGCAACAATAAAAAAAAAAAAAATTAATAAGAATAACAACACGGTCACTCATTTTCGGTAAGTGAAGTGTTGGAAACATCAAAAATACTTAATATGGTTTTTAATAACTGTTGTAATAATTGAAGCCGGAGAGGCTCTGAAAGATTAATTTTATTTATATTCTTACGTATATTATTTTAAAATGTATAGTATTTTTCATCGAAAAATAGTTATTAAATGTAGCGCCATATAAATCCGCTCTTTAGTATTTTAAATAAACTATTGGATAAATTAAATTAATGACACTTAACATACAAGGAACCGTAATGATAACAAATAACTCACTGTTAATTATGTTATGGAACTGCAATGGGCTTATTTAGAAGAAGCAAGAGCTTGAATTATTTCTTTATAGACATAGAATAGATGTTGCTCTCATTTGTGAGACGCACTTGACATCTTCACACAGCTTTAGAATATCAGGTTATACTAGTTATCCCTCAACACACCCTGATGGCAGAGCGCATGGTGGCGTAACTGTACTAGTAAGATCGAGTTTAAATCACCTTAAAGTATATTCTGAAGCTACTTATGCATATCAGATTTCAGCTGTAAATATTAGAACCTCAAATTTTGACTTAGTAATTGCCAGCATATATTGTCACCCTAATATTATCTTACCTAAAGAAAGATTACTGCAATTAATCTTTGGCTTGGGACCTAGAGTCATTCTAGGTGGCGACTTTAATGCCAAACATCCAAGATGGAATTGTAATCGAACAAATCATCGAGGCAGAATGATAAACAATTTAATATCAAATTACAATCTTCAAATCTTAAGTCCCAACGAACCAACCTACTGGCCAACACACGCAAATAGATTGCCGAGCACACTTGATTTTTTCATCGCTAGAAAACTACATCATGTATATAATACTTGTAAAACGGTACCTGAACTAAGCTCAGACCACACTCCGTTATTAACATGCCTCTCAGTACAACCAATAATAAATGAAAAAACTAAACCATTATCAAACAAATATACAGATTGGATGAAATTTAAGAAATACATGGATCTGATTACGGACTTAAATATTAGATTAAAAACTAATGAGGATCTTGATGGAGCGGTTTCTGCATTAATTAAGAACATCCAAGATGCCTGTAAAACAGCCACTAAAACTCCAGCGTATAAAACTATTAAGGAAAAACACTTTAATGTTCCAGTAGAAATTAGAAAGTTAATACAAGCGACAAGAAGAGCACGTACTAGTTGGCAACGTAATAAAACATTGACTGGTAAACAACTATACAATTCACTACAAAGGGAATTACGCAAAAATATACAGATATACAAGAATAATAGGTATGAAAACTTCTTTTCTCAATTAAACCCGCAAGATGACTCTATTTGGAAAACAACAAAATCTTTCCTAAAACAACATCCAAAGCAGTACCCGGTCAAAAAAGCAAATGGGGAATGGACCAAAACTGATGCTGATAAAGCTCAAACGTTTGCTGAGCATTTGGTACAAATATTTAAACCACACAATGATATACAGGATTCCGCACATGATAAACTAATAGAGAGACATATGGAGGCTCCTTTTCAACTCACATTGCCGACAAAGCTTATATCACCTAGAGAAGTACAGGCTAAAATTAAGATGCTGCGAGCCAAAAAGGCTCCAGGTTTCGATAAAATAACAGGTGAAATAATTAAAATGCTCCCATCGAAAACGATCACTTTAATTACTTATATATTTAACACGATTCCAAGAATTAGATATTAGCCTAAAACTTGGAAAAGATCAATAATTTTGGTGATCTTAAAACCAGGAAAAAATCCAATATATCCTTCATCGTATAGGCCGATCAGCCTCTTAAGTGTGCTTTCTAAAATATTCGAAATGCTAATATACGATAGAATACTTTCGATAATAACAGAAAATAGGACTATTCCAAATCATCAGTTCGGTTTCCGCGGAAGACACTCAACTGTTCACCAGGTACATAGGATAACAGACAAAATAGCAGCTACATTAGAAAAAGGAGAATACTGTAACGCCATTTTCCTGGATATTGAACAGGCCTTCGATCGCGTTTGGCATCAAGGATTACTATTTAAACTAAAACTAATTTTACCAAATGACTTATATGCAGTTATGGTATCATATTTGACAAACAGAAGTTTCAATGTCAAGATAAACTCATCATTATCTTTGTCAAATAACATAAAGGCATCAGTGCCACAAGGTAGTGTACTTGGCCCGCTCCTGTATTCCATCTACACAGCGGATGTGCCAGTACTAAGGACGACAGTAATTGCTACCTTTGCGGATGATATCTGTATTCTTGCTCGGCACAAAAATCCAGTGTACGCATCCTTGTTGACGCAGGAGCATTTAACCGTTATCCAGCAGTGGGCGCTTAAGTGGAAGATTAAACTAAACCACCAAAAAACCGGACAAGTAACTTTCACTCTAAACGTGCAAAACTGTCCCCCTAATACAATAAATAATCAGCGCATAATTCAAGAAAATCATATTAAATACCTAGGTATGATATTAGATCGAAGACTTACATGGAGAAGTCATATATCGTTCATCCGGCAAAAAATGGCTTCAAGAACTAAAGCTCTCAACAGCATAATAGGCAAAAAGTCACCAGTGAGCTTGAAATGCAAGAGGCTAGTTTATCTTTCAGTCATAGCGCCAGTCTGGAGATACGGATTAGAAGTATATGGAGCCACTGCGAAGAGTAACCTAAATAGGGTTCAACAGTTCCAATCGAAAACGTTGAGGCAATTGGTAGACGCACCGTACTATGTATCGAATCACACTCTACATACAGACTTAGATGTTCCATACGTAAACGATTTATACTTAAAACAATACAAACACTTTTATGAGGCTCTTCAACTCAATCAAAATCCAGAGGTATCGAACATCAGTCGCTGGGATCAGCCAAGGAGGCTCAAAAGAACATGGGCCGGTGACGCCCTAGGTGTCAGATGCGATAGATAACATCGTCGTTAATACCTCAGCCGTCGAACGAACAAAATCCAGCGCTATAGTAAACAGTATTAGATATCAGAAGCAGAAGATAACTCCGCCACTAACATCTCGGACGTGAAAGGAATGAACTCCAAATTATAGTAATCAGTTTTTCCGATCGACTAATGCTTATGCTGCCGCTGGGCAACTGAGCATGAAAAAAAAAATAAATAAATAAAAAAAAAATAAAAATAAAATAATAGCCTCGTCAATTATGGTCTTAGAACCGGTGTGATGTAAAAAAAAAAAAAAAAAAAAAAAAAGCGCCATATTAGACCCAATTCTCATAACGTATAAAAATAAGCTCGTCGTTAAATCAAATAATTTCTCAGCTAAAACTTTGGTACTGCTAATTAATATCTTAGAATAAATTTTCAAAACGAAACAAGTGATCGATACTTATCCAGTATCCTACTTTATTTACTTTATTCGCTGATCAAAATATACGTTTTATAGTCCAAAACATTCAAAAGTGGATCCGTTAATAATAATATGTAAATAAAATATGTCACTATTGGGTAACTGAGCTGAAGCATATATCAAGATTTTAACAAGTACAACTAAAAAATACTTCCATTATGCTGATCTGACATTTATTACCTAACAAAAATTAGACTTCATACGTTACCTCAATTTATGTACAAATGCTTCTATTTGAAATTACTGAAGAAACACCATAAAAAAAAAAACACAGACAAAATATACACTACTTGCCTGAAAATAATTAGAACACTACTAAAAACCGTAATAAAACAAAATTAATATTATACCACAAGTAATATGTAAAAATCACAGATATACCAATGTGTTACCGGCAATATCACTAGGAAACATAATTACTCTGCTACAAAAACACAGTTAAAATAAATTACGCTCAGTAGGGGAACGATTTTATTTTCACATATTGATAAATAAAGGCGATATCAACAAGTTTGCCTAATAATTTTCCGTCACGTTTTTAAATTCACTGAATGAAAAACTACAATGTACGCTGTAAGACTTTAAATACCACACTGATTAGAAATACTCTGAACACACGTAGTGCGTATAGTATACCTGAATAAAGGCAACCGATTTTAATTGCGACCTTCACTCAGAGATCAAAACAATTGCGTACGTTGTTTACGGAAGCTAAGATAGTGCGATTGTTTTTAGGTGATTTTGTTTTATTCAAAGTGGAAATTTGTTGCACTATCGTAAAAAAAGAAAACGAAAATTATCACTTATGCTGGATTAATATTTATGGCAGACGAGCCTAATTAAATTTTGTTCCAGTTTTTTACTCCTTCATTCGGACTATCAACAGCAAAAATGTATTCAATTACTTTTTTTGTTCTTATTTTATTTATCCTAATTCAACAGTTCCCCCAACTCAAATTATGTTCTATAAAAACATTTTTAATATACACGACCATTACTTTAAAAATACTCGCTTAATTAATTTTTAAATAACACAACCGATATACTTTCAATAATATCGCAGCCTCGAGAAATGATTTAATAATACTAATTGGATCCGGATTAACGCACATATACTACATAGACAACGATAATTCTAAAAAAATTAACTAAACATCGTACATTTATACAATTAAATATAAAATAATAATAATTATATCAAAAACAATGCTACGATGTTAATTGTACGGGTGTAATTTAACTTCTATCTGCTTACCTGCATTTCTCGGTTTCCTCGAACTAGTAGTATAATTATTATTCTCCGAATTAACCGACAGCTAGAGACTACTTAAGACGATATTTTCATGTCCATCAGTCTTGCGCACGGCGATCCAAATTTAATTATAAATTTAATATTAAATACATGTACACGCTTTCAAATACTAAATAACAAAGAAAGATTATTAAATAATAGTTGTTGGCATATGTATTTTGTGAAATTAATCTAAATTAGAAAAAAGTAAATAATTTTGATAACTAGATAGCCAACGTCTTTCATTTAAGTGCGATCATTACTTTTTCAATTATTTCTTATTTGTAATTATTGTTTTTAATTTATCGTTGTATATTTAATAATTCATTCCAGACGGTTAAAAACCACGTTGATTTTCTGTGATTTAATGAAACATTAAAGAATTAAGTATGTACACGCATGAATGCTGTGAGGGGATGAAGCGAAGAGCCTTTACACCTTTTCCCTTAAATCTTAAATATAGTTTGTTTGTTTTTTTTTTGTTTTTTTTTTTGTAAAAATTAACTTCAAAACGATCACTGTTAAATCTTTGTTTTCTGTTTTTTTTTATTAATTTAAAGGAAGACTTTGTTTAAAGCTCCGCCGCGTTAAATGACAAAATCCAAAACACCGCCTCCGATTACCAGTATCCTTCTCCGAAAAATTAAAAACTATAAAGAAAATAGCCCCGCTAACCGATTTCAATTACCCAACAGACTGATAGGGCGTAATATTCCCATACGTTCCAATAAGCAGCAATTGCGATTACTTCCTGACATTAAAAGAACTAGTTGGCGGGCCATTTAACATAAAAGCAGGCTCTAAAATCAGCAGAGATCGAGTTGCAATATTTTTAAAGTCGAAATCCAATGTCGAACTGTTATTCGAACACAGAAGCAGAATTGCCCGATGATTAGAAAATCCATCCAATAAACTCCATAAAAAAAAAAAAAAAAAAAAACTAATTATGTCAAGCGTCGCTTCCACTATCCCGAACCAGCTCATACTCTCGCCCCTTGCCTCAGTATTTTCACTCAAATTAATCACCTCTATAGCCATCCTTCAGGTCAACCCAAACGACGCTGAATTGGGTCATATTGTCAGCTGGCATAGACAAGTTTACATCGAGTATACCAATTGTTCTAACATCCTTGAGTCTTTTATACTAACCCACAATGAACACGAATACCGCATATTTCTCCACTTAGATCATGCCACAGCTGTACAAATAAAAAAAGAAAAACTAGTCAGCCAACCACTTTACCTACTCCCCCCCCCCCCAACAGAGCAATGGAAGTCGATCAAATAATTCCAAATGCGAAACGCCCCCGCCCAGCATCATCAAATTCTTTGCCCGACGATTCCAAACTGTCAGAGACATCTCAGCTTGCAACAAAGAAAATTAATATCCCGCTATCAGAGGGCGACAACAACCATACAGCACTACTGGAACAAACAGATAGCCCACCAATACAAGCTCAAAAATACTTCGAAATCACAACCAGAAGGGAAGGACGCTTTACAGCAATAGGTACAATAGAAAACTGATTTCAAAACACCACCAGACACGCACGTCACTGAGTAAGATAATTCACAGACAAAACAGAAAAAAATCACAAACATCAACGAAACAGTTAAGAAAGTAAAGCCGATGTTTGGTAACGATCAATCCAACTTCATCATTAACTTTGAGGGTTTCAAAGAGAAACATAGCCTCCAAATCTGACTAAATAATCTATGCGCACAACTTTCCATAGTCTAATTGATGGACTGATTCACTTAATTGTAGCAACCAAATCATGTCTGAAGAACACGAGTTTAAAATGTAGATGTACCCGCATACTAAAAAGCCTGAGCAGCCTATCCACAAATGACAATACGTCAGAAGAAAGCTCTACCCACAAACACACGAACCCTACGTAAATCCCAACATCAAAGACCGACTAACAACAGCCACTGGCTTCATGAGATAATATAGGAACATCCAGCATAGCGAGCAACAATATAATTATGCAGTGGAACTGCAGAGGTTTTATTAATCACCAAGCTGGACTAGAACACCTATTAGCCACATATTCCCCATCGGTATCCTACTTGCAGCAGACGCATTTACAGCCTAGAGACAAACCAAGAATAAAAGACTACATCCTATTCCGATGTGACAACACTGGGGGCAACCGAGCAAGCGGAGGAGTAGCAACCCTAGTACATACGTCGGTCTCAGCTGTATAGTAGCGATTTCGGTTTTCTTTCATGGTTTACCAAGACTCTCGTTAACAATCTGCAACTGCTACTTTTTTCCCAACAATATGGCACACTCGCTAGACCTACAGAACGCCATTTCCCAAATAGAAATCCCAGTGATCATACCCGAAGACTTCAACGCTCACTCCCCACTATGGTGAGCGGCATCAACCAACATACATGGATCAATCATTACCAATATATTAATAGAGTACGATTTGTCTACTCTGACCCCACCTGACCACACACATTTCAACCTCTCCCAAAACAACTTCTCGAATATTGACTTAGCACTAGAGTATCCCCATTACTCCTCCCGAAACTCAAGTCTTCTGTCCATGACGATCTTTGCTCCAGCGATCATTTCCCTATATTTCTACAGTTCACGGGACACAACCCATTCCCAATTCCAAGACCCTTACGATGTTCGTTTCACAAGGCAGACTGGGCGGCATACACAGCCAGAATTAAAATTCCAGCTCTTAGCGAGACCCTACCAGACAAGTTCAGTGCGAAATTTCCATCTCATCTGCGGGCAACAAGTACGGAATTCCTTAATTATTGATTTTACGTTGATTCTCTGTTTTCATTGTTATTTTCTTTAAAGTTGCGTTACTTTCCCGCATGAATACGTTATTTAGAATTAAATTATAATTGAAAAGGTAACACAGCCTAGCCAGATTTTACGTTAATTTTTCTTATTTATTTGTAATTATTATAAATCGCTCTTAAATAACGACACCAGCATTCGTGGTTTTACAACAGCTGCCCCACCAAACTATGGAACTTAAATCGTCATTTAAATTACATAGTTTGTCAGAAACCGTATTTGGCACCTGCATCGGTCCACATATTCTTTTAAAATATTTTCCAATTTACGAATTAAAATTATTTTTTTTCTTTTTCTTAATTTAATATTATATATATATATACATAAATACACGCAATAAAGAAAAAAAAAAAACATAACACATTTCATAAAAAAAACATCAACGACTATAGATGACTGATAACGTAATTCTTTTTTTTTTTTTTTTTTTTTACTTTTTTATCGGGCTTGTCAGCTACGGACGATTACCCATCAAGAAGAAAGAAACGTAATTCTAAGCGGAAAGATAAAACAATAGAAACAGATAACTCATTCACGCATGCGAGAAGTATACTGTTACTAAACCACTACACATTAATCTTATCAGTAGATGTTTGAATCATCTTTGTTTACCTTTTTCCCTTTATTTATATTTTTTTAAATTCGATAAACGACATTCACAATTAATTGGTTTTATCATCCCTATTATTATATTACTTCTTTAACATTATCCAGCGTAATTTTAAAAAAACAACACATTCCAAAAAAATATATTACTAATAATATTTTTTATTTTTTATTTAACTCCTTGCTCCCAACCAACGATGCCGCGAGCCTCACACCCCGCCCCCGTGAACTGAACACAACAACTCATTTACCACTATCCTCGTCTCGGCTGGTCTTTCCTCTTCCACAAACCTAACGGCCCAATAATAGCGCGCAGAACCTCCGCGTGCGAGCATAATCTCCTGAACAACTTGCGAAACTGTACATACGTAGTTTCATTGCGTGCCGTTACTCGGATCTCCGCTCAACCAGCATGGCTACATCTACATTTAAGTGTGTTCACGCCGTCCAAGCAATTCACCGTAAATTGCGCGTCAATCAGCGATATGTGCGACCAACAATTCCGGAGCAACATGGCCACAAGCACCCTCAAGTGAAGCCCAGCCATCCCCGAATCCGTGCTTCAGTTACAGCACTCTATGCTTGGTTCTTTTAGGATAACGTAGCCACCCTACAATCAAGTAGAGCCCGCACTACCCTTACATGCATAATATATATTAAAATAAATACGAGGAGTAACCATAATGCCAAGATGATAAAAGCGCATAAACAAAGCCCTGGAATCAGCTGCACGCGAACAGTAAGTGCAGTCTTGACCTCACCTCGGCAACGCAGCCGCAAAGTAAAAACGCCTGACACGACGCCCAAAAGAGCCATCATCCAGATACAAAAAAACTATTCACAATTTCACACACCGATATGTCTACACGCAATTTTTTTTTTTTGTTTTTTTTCTATATTTCATTTTATAAATAAGAACATACCAATGTGGTTAAATATTTACGCTTAAAAACACGAACCACGCTAACATAGCCCAGACTAACTTATTTTACAGAGGATATTCATCCGACCTGCTTTACATAAGATCGCATAAACAGTTTGGTGAATTTGAGATCGGGCTCCAGAAGACATAGTTTTAAACAAAATATATACATATATATAAACTTACAAATTCATAATCAGAAATCAACATCATATATTTTAATCTTATAATTATTATGCAAAAAATAGAACTTTTTAAACACAGAAACGACCATTTCTGATCCAGGTTCATGCCTTTCGGTTTCCTTGGTGCAGTCACAACAACAAAATCACAACCACAAAACAAAAATTCGTGCACTGGCACACCAGGAAACACTTATCTGCGATGAGAAAACACCAAAAAATTTTTATCCTATACCTGCAACCATCTCTAGCACATTACAAAGTAAGAGCTGTAGGACTGCAGCCGTATAGACACCTTCACCAAAAAAACAAAAAACACAACATGGAACTAAAAGAACCAAACCATAAATGATCAATTTACCTTACGTACCTTACGACTTATTATACATATTTGCGATATTATTCAACAAAAAAAAAAAAACAAGAAAACATCGACATGATATAAAATGGAGAAATTACTTTTAATTTTACCTAACTTTCCAATAATTGACAACGATAGAACTATAATAATTTCCTATTTTATTTTATTTTATTTTTTTGTTTATCCCAAAACAAAGAACACGAAACCATCTATAAATACGCGGACCTCTACATATGACAAGATTCTTCACTAAAGGTATCAATACTCTTAGTTCTATCCCGGTCGTAGATCAACCGCAATACGTATTCCGATTGTTACTGTGCTGTCTAAACTTACGATAAGATATACACTGGTTCCTAAGATCTTGCCAATCTTGTACGGCCCTTTGAAAAGCAGGTCTAATTTTTTCATCCGTTTCTTCGAACGATTCGACAGAATGTGGTTCTTGATGTATACATGATCATCCAAGGCATAACTTTTAAGCTGAGTTAGTTCTTTACATTTTTTTAATTTCTGTAAGTTACATGCCCTTAATCTTTCTTTAGCCAGCTCTACCAGTTCCTTGTATCTTTCTGTAGCGTTTATTTCCGGAAGTGTCACCATTGTCCTAATGACAGCAGAAATTTTACCGGCATACATTATCTCCTGCGGAATGCATTTTGTTACCGTGTTTGGTATCAAGTTCATGCAGTCCTCAACTCCGCGTAAATGCTGGATCCAGTCTGTATGTTTTGAACTGCATTCACCTTTTAAAGTCTTTCCCAGATCAAGGTTTACACGTTCTTTACACCAAATCGCAGTTCCTACATTTGTTTTACCTATTCCTACTGAAGTCTGATCTCGACTTAGATCCTTTTTAACCTCATCTACCGATTGTTATGATGTTTATTTCATATTTTATATTAAAATTTATTTTTGTGAAATCATTTTTTACTTCTTGAATGTTGTTATTTATTTCTAAATTAATTTTCCTTTCATGCTGTTCAATCACAGTTCACTTGATCCAATACATCATACATACATCCGATTAATTCTTGGTCTTCATCGAACTTCTCCATCAGCAAGTGCTTGTTTCCTTAGCGGCATACCTCCACTTCCCCTGATCCGTTCTTCTATTACCGCACGCGATTTAATCCACTGGTACCTTCATCAGTACGAAATTAATTCTTTCCCAAACATTACTGATATTCCGCTCCCTTCTTTCCCTAGTGACCCAATTCCTAGATTATTCAAACAAACTATTGATAGTGGCGTACAATTGCCAAATCTCGACACCCCTTATTACAAACATCCCCCTTGGGAAGACATCGCCGCAAGGATAGACACATCTCTCTTGGAGGCAATAATTCGCGGACCGGGTGTGGACATAATTCACCGTGTTACCGAAAAAATCAATAGTTATCCCAACTCTTTGCACATATACACTGATGCTTCCAAAGCAGACCTGCAAATTTCCCCATCTCCAACCACGTGCGCATATGAAATCGGTGGTGAAATCACTTCATTGCGTCTAAATGATTATTGCTCGGTACAGGAAGTAGAATTGTACGCCGTATACAGAGCCTCGTAACTTGTTTGGAGTCAGGATATATAGATAGAATCATACTTTTAATGACTGACTCTTCAGCTTCTCTAAAATCGATCTCCTCACAGAACAACACGGATATCTTAGCCCTGAAAGTCAATTACACGTTGAAGCTGCTCCATCAAGCAAGAAATCAGGCAACGCTCTTGTGGGTGCCGAACCATATAGGAATTCAAGGCAACGAACGAGTTGACATGGCGTCCAAATCAGCTCTGCTCGCACCAATGCCGTTTGCAGCGCCACCAATCTGCAAAGTGAAGATTTATTTTCACGAACGTATGATGGCTGAGTGGATCAGCCAGTGGCAAAGGGATCGATCTTTTATGAAGAGCATAAAATTTACGGCTGATCCATGGTTCCCTTCTCTTTACCTTACGCGTCGAGAATATGCTGTGTTAAATCGGTTGCAAGTTGGGCATACGGCGGTCTCACACAATTATATACTTGAGGGTACCCTTCTCCCACCCACGTGCCCTTTCTGTTCCGGCCCTTCTTACCCTTCGGTAGAACACCTACTGCTGCAATGTACGGCGTTCGACCGCTCCGCTTTTGCCGGTATTCTTCTGTCAACTATACTGTCAAATGACCCAGCGTGCATACAAATGCTACTCGGTTTTCTTAGGACCAACAACATAATAACTAAATTATGAAATAACCCTTTTGCCCTGGTCCATGTGCTGTAATTACCATTGTAGTTAAAAATGGTGCATGGGCGCCACTGGGAAAAAAAAAAAAAATCATTGTTACTATGTTGTTCTGGAACGATTCTATCACTTAACTCCTTAAGTTTATCATTAAATTCGATTTTATTCCTGCCTACTTTGTTATTAACTTTCCAATCTGTTACGCTTGTTTTAAGTTCTTCTTTATATTTAATAAATCTTTTTCTAATTTTATTTGATTTAATTCCAATGTTAATTGATATGCTTCTAATTTCTTTTCTAGTCTTGTTTGATCTTCTTCTAGTTTCTTTTCTAAATTTGTTTGATTTATTTGATTTAATTCTGACATTTTAATTAGTGTCGACAACATTTCAAATACTCTACCACTCATTTCGCTATAATTATTACTATTCGTACAGGTATATTATTATTATTATTTTATTTATTTATTTATTTCTTCTGTATTTATTTATTTATTTATTTTTTTAAATTTCTTTATTTATCTCTTATATTATTATTATCCAAATAGCTAATAATATGCTTTTCCTATGCTATAATAATTCTTGAAAGATATATTTAAAATTAAAAAAATAAAATATCGAGACAGACAAAATAAAAACAAATATATATATATATATATAATATATAAACGAATATGTAAAAAAATTAATTTGGCTTATCTGTTCTGTTGAGGATCCCCCCGATGTTATTCAGCATGCTGCGTTCTGCTGCTTTACCCGATGATACTTTTTCCTTCTTCTTTTTGATCTTTTCTATCGCTATTCCAATAGATTGAAGATCACTTGATACCTTCCAGAGGTCCCTACATCGAAAAAATCAGGTCCCTGTTCGGATGCTATTTGTTGTAACCAGTTCTTTACTGAAATACTGATTTCAACAACCCTGTTCCTCGGTACTATACAAGTATCTTAATTTTAGCCGCCAGAGCCGTCAAAACGACTCAATAAAAAAATATATTAACTACATCGTAATTCTTAGGCTACCCCATTATAAAAAATATCCCGATTTTATGAAACGTTTGTTATATTTTATAGAATTTTTGTAATTGTTATTTTACAAATGTCACAATTTTATGTAACGAAATATGTAACGAAAATGTAACGATAAAATGTCTTAATTTTATATAATGATAGTTAAATGTTAGAATATGATTTTTGTGAGTCCGGCGATTTCCCTCCTCCGAATTGCTAACTATAGCAAAAAAAAATTGATTTGAAAATTGGAAATCTTTGTATGGTCCTTCTTTTACAAATCCGCGGTCCTTATATTTGTCTATTCAATCGTTTCCACCCTCACACCCTTGGTTCCTAGACTTCCCACACTTTCGTCGTTCTACTATATCCTCTCTTTGTCGCCTTCGCTTTGGTCACAGCTGTCTCCCTGCTTCTCTTTATCGGGTTTCTATTACTTCCCTTCCCCTCTGTCCATTATGTGTAGATAACACACTCGATTGTGACGCTGATCACATTTTCTTTGAGTGTGCATCTTTATCTTCCGAAAGATTGGTACTACATATATACTCAGATCTACTATCCCTTAATATCCCCACGCCGTACTGTGCATCGTTTATTCTCGCCTTTCCCTCACTGTCAGTTGTTTCTGAATTTTTGTCTTTAATCCGCGACCGTATAAACATTTAAGTAAGTCCTTTATCCTCTTCTTATCTTAATATTCTGATTCATCTTCCGCCTTTACCTGGTGCATTGTGGGTCTCTTTGTTTAGATGATGGCCATAGTGGTACTAGGTCAAGGTAGTGTGTAACTTCCACTCTGCGCTATCTTTTAGCGACCATGCTGGTCTCCTGCGATGTAGAGTTGCTTTCTTTCTTCTCCTTCATATTTCGTAAACTTGTCACCTTTAGTTGCCGCTTGAATCATGGATATGAACAAGAATTGCAAGCACTGCCTCGCAGTCGCAGCCGTAGTGCGAAATAGGGATTTCTTGTTTTTTGTTTCATCGGGCACTGTGAGCACTGCTTTGTAGTTGCGGCCATGTTGTTTGATGAGGATTTTTTTGTGAACGCTGCTCAGCAATCGCAATCATGGATAACTACTTTTCTTTTGATGCTGATTACATCGCATTTAGTTTTATATAGATAAGATATAATATTATAAACGGGTAAAACGGCTAGCAAGACATGATGAAAGCTTCCCTTTCCTCTAGGACATTTCTCATATTTTTTCTCTATACATTTATTCCCTTCGGACTGATAGTTGTAATCGATCTTTTTTTACTCCTTTGTTATTTCCTCATGGTAATTCTGACCGTCTCCTTCTTCCCTGAATAACTCTCTTAGCGACCTCATTTTTCTTTCGTCCTACGTTCTTGTTTCTTGATGGGTAATCGTTCGTTGCTGATAAACCCAGCAAATTAAAAAAAAAAAAAAAAAAAAAAGCAGCAATACTCACTCTTTTTATAATATTAATGATTTTAGAAATGTTTTTTCATTTATATTTTTATTTAAACATATTTTGTGACATATTTTGTTCTTTAGATTTTTTCCCCCTGATATCACCCATGTACCGTTTTGAACTGCAGTGGTCATTATTTTTAAATTATACTTATTTTGTTTATTATGTTTAAGAATTTCTCTCTCTGCCTCTCTCTTCCTCTCTCACACACACATTCTCACCCCCTCTCTCTCCATACATGTACAAGTACGAGTACATATATATATGCACGTGTACGTAAAGCGTTCAAAAATTCTAACATTATATTTTATTTCGTACTATAGTTCTACTAACAACGCGTTTTTATAAATAAATTTTTACACGATTTTATTAAAATTTTTATTTTATATGATTACTAGCTGTTCTTCACAGCTTCGCCCGGGTATTCATGGCCGTTTAAATCTGTACATGGAAATTCATAAAAAAATGTTTGTTTTATCTGGAATTGTATTTACATAAAGGTTCTTTCTCTCTTTGGCAAACATGTTTATCACCGTACAACCACGTTTCATGTAGTGTGATTTTTGGTTTTCTCAAAACCGGGGTTTTGCTCTTTTCCGGCCTTAAAATGTTGAGGAATTACAAAATGTTTGAACGTCTGTAGTAGGCCGCGTGAGGTATTTTTGTGCGGAATTATAATTCGGTAAACCCATTTCCACCAAAATTATAACAGTTCGTGTATTTTTCGGGAAACGGTTTTTAACCCCTTTTCATCCCTTAAAGTTCGAATTTTCAAAAAATCGTTCTTATTTGACATCTTCAGTGCATATGTAATGTTCATGTAAAATTTCAATTACCTGGTGTAAATGATTTCGCTATAGTGTGATTATAAGTTTTTTAAAAAGCAATTTTCTGACTTTTGCCCCCTTTTTCATCTCTGAAAAATTTGAATAATTGAATGCATTTTAAAATGGCGTCAGTACATAGTACCATTTTCAGCTTCATGGGCCTAGTAGTTGCAACGATATGTTAATAATTGCCGTGCCTTTCAAATATTTCCAGATTTCCGCTTTTTCATATATACATGTAAAAATAGATTTTATTTTATGTAACGTTAAAGGAGTAGTACATTCATTATAAGAACAAATTCAAGATTCTGCATCATATTATCTAAAATTACTGTAATTTCAATGAAGTCACGTCACATGATTTTTTTTATTCTATTTCTTATGTTTCAGCTATGAAAGGCTTTATAAGGCCTGATTTTGTGATTACCACTGTTTTGTCAATATCTCGGTCAATTTCCAAGCAAAAAAAATAATTTTTCATTCAAATTGTAGGTTTTTTTAAGCCCTACAAAATGGCTCTATTTTTAAAAAATTGTATGATTTTTTCAGATTTTTAAAAGTGGTGGAACGTACCCAAAAAAAAAGTAAAAACTGCATATTTTCGGGTTTTCGACCATATTCAAGCTCCTAAGTCTTTCCTAGTAACCTATTTGATACTCTAAATGCCATTTCTGACTTTATTCTATACCATCAAAACGCTAGAACTGGTTTCCGTACGTGCGCTACATTCACCGCAGCGTATTATGAAACCAATAAAAACCACTTTATCGACCAATCGTTAATGAGTCTTGGCGGCTTTGTAGATTACCACCGATTCTCAAGCGTGAGTATC
Organism: Icerya purchasi; assembly: GCA_039619475.1. NCBI lineage: Eukaryota > Metazoa > Arthropoda > Insecta > Hemiptera > Monophlebidae > Icerya > Icerya purchasi. Next base: position 287,800,385 of record CM077115.1, on the reverse strand, counting down.
ACATTATTATACATTTAGTACTTGGTCGACCACTTCTTATTATTTATTTGTATTTCAGAAACGAATTTTAATTTCAAACTACATATTTTCATCTATTAACATTATTACAAGTATTTTTTGATATAGTATCATAATAATTTAATGAAATACTTTTTTCAATCGCATTGATTATTTTTGTGAATTTATAAAATTGTTTTACGGTTCTTCTATTAAATATATAGTGGGAATGATCATAAGAGTCATGAAGCTACGTATTTGCAGTAATACTGGCTGTGCAGTCAACTTATATTCCTGATATTCTTGACTTGTCATTAGTTCTTAAACGATACGGTTTCATTTCTGATATTAGTGGAAAATTCAACGGCAGTTTCTCCATCATATTCTGAACAAAAATCACTTTTTAATTTTGATTGAATTCTGGCACTTCTACCTTTACCTAACAAAAGTTGACTTCTCTCTCTCTCTCTCTCTCTCTTCAGTCGTATTGTCCGTTTGCAGACGTCGTGACCAACTATCATAGACCAGTGGATCGAGCGACCACCTGTCGCCATTTTTCACTGTTGCTGCTAGTTTTTATTGGTTTTGACAGAGACAAGTTTGTGACGGCTTTAATATGATCTAAGAACATCATCGGTGGCCGTCCCTGGCTTCTTTATCCATTGATTTTTGCTTGTACGATAGTTCGTTCTAAACCGTTCCGTCTCATTACAAGTCCAGAGAACTTTAAACTCTGCCTTATCACCGTGGGCAATAACCGTTGCATCGGTTCTGTACGTAGTTATTTTAAAATTGATAGATTGATCCTCTGCCCAGGATGTTCTTAGCATACGCATAAAGCAGGTCATCTCAAAGGTTTCGATTTTCCGGCGTGATGCCGCTGTTATTCTCCAAGATTCTGAACCGTACTGGAATATTGAGTGTACTAGCGTTTGCATCAACCTTTTTTTCACTTGTCATGTTATTTGATGGTCTTTCCATATTTTCGTGAGTTTGCCTAAAGCATTTTTTGCCATGCCTGTTCTTAGTTTTATTCCTGCCTCACAGTTTCCATCATTGGTTATATGAGCGCCAAGGTATGTAGTTCCAGATTTCGTGTCAATGTCGGCTAATGAGGTAAGTTTTCCTGGTAATTTGTGCGCTCTATCAACCACCGTTATTGTGCATTTTGATCGGTTTAATGTAAGATTAGCTTTGCGGCTAAAATATTCAATCCGACCTAATAAATTTGCCAGTTCTTTTTCATTTGCAGCAATTATGTCATCGGCGTGGCGTAAGTTATTTATTTTTCTGCCGCCGATATTGACTCCTTTCCAATTTTCAGTTACCTGGCGCATGATCCATTCGCTATATACATTGAATAATACGGGAGATAGGATACATCGCTGTCTGACACCTGTTTCCGTTTTGAAACTTTCAGATATTCCATTTTCTTTCTTAACAAAGACGTTGTTATTTTCATATAAGTTTTATTTGGAAAATATGCAGAAAACTTATTTTTAGTAGCACTTCTTATCGAATTTCATAGATATGTTTGTATATGTCGTAGGCAATAAGTATTTTCATGCATTTTATTTAATTCCTAGTAATTAAGTAGAATGCCTAAAAATGTTTATTGCCTACGACATATAACGGGTGATTTTTTAAGAGTAAAGTTTTTCAGGTTGGCAGCACTGGTTGGTATTGGCGTCCAAACGTCATCTGCCAAAGTGAAAAGTTTTCAGTATACTCTGCCATTTCATCATGGAAAGACTTACAAACGAGCAACGATAGCAAATTGTTGAAATTTATTATTAAAATTCGTGCTATGTGAAAAATGTGCATCGTTTGTTACGACCATATTATGGTCGTCATAATCGACCTGGTGAATCAACAATTCGTGCTGTTATCACCAAATTTGGTGCGAAATCACCCTATACTATGTATTTACCCAAAGTCTGTGTTGCGTGATTTTTTATTCTGAAGTTTTCGTGCATTGAGTGTTGCTGCAGGCCGTAATAAACTCTGCAACAAGTACAAGTTTTTTGTAATTGAATATTATTTCGTGCCTTACTTTTTCAATTCGTATAAAATATTTACTGATCTATCATTGGTAAAAAAAAATACAACTATACATTTCAATTATTATTCACTTCATGATCTGTTTATTTATGAAACTGAAGTGCGTTTGAAGGTACATATTTTATCAGAGATACTGAGCAAAATTCGAAATTATGAAACTGTCCATTTCTATGAAAAGCCAAATACAGAAAAATAATGAAAATTAATCAATTGTTTTTTATTTAATTTTCCCTAATTCGAAAGCTGATTGGCACTGAAAAAAATATAATTGAAGCTAATTTTTTCTTATTCGTTTTCTTCTTCTTTGATTAGCGTGTCGTGTACTGCCGCCTAGGCCAGAGGCACGAATGAGATAAGAGTTAGATGGAGTGGAATACGTTAGTGGTCTTGAGAAAACGTAGGAGACGTTCAATTTTGTCGTGGCGATCATACAGGATTTCGAAAAGGTTGGACGACTGGAGAATTTGTGCTCGATATGAATTATACGTGGGACAGCTGACGAGTAAATGTTGGATTGTGACAGGAGAATTGCAATTGGAACACAGTGGAATAGGTTGTCTGGACAGGAGGTGACTATGAGTGATTTTGGAGTGACCTAGGTAGAGTCTCGTAACAACAATTTCATTCTTTCGATTGCTAGATAATGAGGTTTTCCATGGTCGAACAGTATCTCGAATTGAGCGCAGCTTGTTCGTGTTTGGGATGTTGGTCCACTGTTTTTGCCATGTTTGAAGTGATTTTTGCACCTTCAGATTCATTGACGGAATTTCGATGTTCGGTACCAGAAAGAACAATGACCCTTCTTTTGCCGCAGTATCCGCGTATGAATTCCCCTGGATCCCAACGTGTGATGGGGTCCATGAGAACGAAACAGAGTGCGAATAATTTCCTTGGCTATTGGGTGTTGGTGAGGAGAGTTGTATTTTTAAATTGTAGTGATCGCGTTTAATGAGTCTGTACATATGAGGTGTGAGGAGTGAGGATCGGAAATTATTACATTTTCTATTGCAAGTTTTATAGCAAATAGTTCCGCCGAAATAATAGTGAATAGTGCCGGAAGAGAGTGTGAGTGAGTTCCATACCCTTGAGAGGGCGTTGGGATTGTGAAGTTAAGGTTCACAATGTACTAAGCCCAACGGCACTAATGAGAGTAGGGGGGCCAGTTCCTTTCTCTCGGCAACGGAGAATAATTTTTTTGTCGGATGCTATTCCACAAAATGTTCCTTGAGGTGTTTTGGAGCCGTCAGTAAAAACTATTTTGCAACTGCCATATTTGCTGATCATGCATTGATATGCGGAATGTAAAATTCTCGGACATGTTTCTCTTTTTGAGAATTGCTGGAGTTGAAGATCTATATCGAGATGCAGGTTTACCCATGCAGGCGTTGGCGCTATGGTTAGTTGATATGTCAGCGGTAAAGTGAATTGTATCGAATCTATGATTTCAGTGACTTGCTTATAGAGAGTGGGCACCGATGTATGAGGTGATGGTCGAAGCGAGTTCAGCGAAGGAAGGTTCACCGACGACTTAAGACGAATCCACGTGTTTAAAATGCACCGGTCTCTGTCAATATTGAGCGGAGGCATACCAGCTTCACAAAGAATGCTAACAGATGGAGAAGTAGGAAAAGTGCCAACAGCGAGTCTCGCAGCAGTATGATGTATTGTATTGAGTGAGCTGATGATATTTTGGTTAGCCGAAAAGTAGATTACAGCGCTATAGTTGAGCCTCGATTTAATCGGTGCTTGGTCGATTCTCAATAAGGAGGAACAATCTGAGTCATGCAATGTGCTAGCCAGTTTACGAATTAAATTTAGTTTTTTGGTGCAGCATGTTTTTAGTTGGTTGATATACGGGGTTTCCATGTAAGTTTTTCATCCAAAATGATTCCTAAATATTTTACGGTATCTGATGATGGAATGATTACGTTGTTTAGTTGGACTGAAATTTCATGACTACAGCGGCGAACTTTGCCAAAATGAATAGCGGTAGTTTTCGTGTTGGAGAAATTGAAACCGTTGTGGACTGACCAAGCTTGTAATCTGTCGATTGTTTCCTGTAGTATTGATGTTCCGAGGGACAGATCCGAACAGAAGATGAATATAGCTAGGTCGTCGGCAAATAAGGAGCATTGGACAGGCGGGTTTATTTGTTCCGGAATGTCGTTTATGGCCATGTTGAAGAGGGTAGGGCTCCGTTCTCAGCCCTCCCAATTAATTTAATAGAAAGTTCAAAAAATTATGAAAACAATTTCAATTCGAAATAATCAAAACTGTAGAAGGTGAACTCGTGTTGTAAAATGAATGAAAAAGAAAAAAATCAACATTTAAAACTAATAAGAATTGCGCTTGTTTGTCAATTAACTAATCTTTACTTACATTTTTGAAAAATTGCCTTTCCGTTTTGGCTTGAAAACCGCAAATTGAGATTACTTTATTCGTAGTCATTCAACGATTTTCCTTAAAAACGATAATCTTGCGCTAGTTTCTAATAGAACGTACTTCTAGTTAATCAAATTGCAAGTACTCTAGAAGGGAAAAACTACTGCTCTGCAGCCTTTTCAGACATCAGCCAAGCTTTTGATATGATTTGGCATGTTGGCCTCCTTCATAAAATTGAACTCTTGCTGCCACAATAATACTACATTCTACTCCAAATTCTACTTAGAAGACAGATACTTCCGTGTGAAACACGGGCAAGTCTTTTCCAATTATTGCAAAATTGAAGCCAGTGTGCCTCAAGGAAGTGTTCTAAGTCCGTACTTGTATCTTCTGTACACCTATGATATGCCTCATAATGAAAAAACTACAATCGTAACATTTGCTGATGATACGGCTATCCTTTCCGAGGGCCGGGACCCTGTAGCTGCATCCGACAATTTACGATCACATCTACAAGACCTCCAACACTGGTTCACCAAATGGCGGATCAAAGCAAATGAAACAAAGTCCGTTCATGTAACATTCACAACCAACAAAAGAATCTGTCCACCAGTAACCATTAATGACAAACTGATTCCCCCCAAAAAAAAACATTCGTCAAGTACCTAGGACTCCACCTGAACCAGCGCTTAACATGGCAACAACACATTCAACAAAAAAGACAACACCTAGGCTTGAAGTTCAGAAAAATGTACTGGCTTATGGGAAAGAACTCCAAACTCTCACTAGCAAACAAACTACTCCTCTACAAAATATTATTCAAACCTGTATGGATGTACGAAATAGAACTTTGGGGTTGTGCCAAGCCTTCAAATGTAAATGTAATTCAACGGTTTCAATCAAAAATGCTAAGAAACCTGGTTGGTGCCTCTTTCTACGTAAGCAACTATACTATTCACACTGATCTAAAAATACCATTTGTAATAGAAGAGATACAGCGAAGACCTAAAGTCTACCAGAAAAACCTACCTAATCGGACCAATCAATTAGTTAGCAACCTAGCTCATCCAATCTCAACCACAAGAAGACTCCAAAGGACATGGCGAACAAACTTATTCCAAACCCAATGAAAAAAAGGAAACGTAATGTTCCCTGATCGAATAGGAGTATAGTCACCAGACTGCTTCTTCTCCCTGTCTCAACCTTCAGCCTATTTACTTATTACAATTGCATTCTTTATTATTTATACGTTATATTGTAGATTGTACATTTCAAATATTGTAAAAAACAAAACTTAAGACACCAAAAGAGTTCCAACAACGAATATCATATTCAAGTCATAAAAAAGTTCCTCTGTGTAAGCCGTTTACTATTTTTGATGGATATATTGTTGATGTTTTGAGACCATTTAATGCTAAAGAAAACGACGCTAAAATTTTAGAAAAAATGTTAAGTGAAAATGAAAGTGATTTATAAAAATTGGAGTGCGAAGAAAATGATGTTTTTTTAGTCGGTCGAGGCTTTCGTTATGTAAAATCGCAATTAGAAGAAGGAAAGTATCGTGTTCTCATGCCATCATCAAAGGAGATTGGACAAAAACAATTGTCAGCGGAAAAAGCAAACAAGCCCCGCCGTGTTAATTCGATAGGTTGTGGAAGCTGTACATAGTGCTACAGCTCAAAAATATAGATTTTCCATCACCAGTTACATAATCGTTACCTGACTAAAGCTGGTTTTTACGTAAGATAGTTTGATTTTTAATAAATGAATTTGGAAAACGACTAGTATCGAGGGCGTCTTAAGATGAAGAGATTGAATTACATTCTTCAAAAAATAGCAAAAAAAAAAAAAAAAACAGCTTAGCTATTGAAGCACAATCAGGAAGATGAAGCCGAAGAAATAGTTTGTTTGAAAAATTTAAGTCTTCCGATGTGCTCGATTTTCCTGAAATGGCGGAAATGAAGCTAGTAAAGTTACTGGAACTTACTAATTGCAACAAGCAACGTCTTACTTAGATGAAGTGGTGGATCAGAAAGGTGAGATAGATTTAAGCTATTTCAAAGCACCAGTTGATATTTTTAAATTACAAGTGAGATCTAGGCACATTGAAAGCACAACTTACAACTGCTATGTTCATTATAAACCTGATACGATTGCCCGTGCCAGCATTGTACGCTATTATTGCAAATGTGCTAACAGCATGAGAACGATCGCTCACATTGCTGCAATCATTTACTTTTTGTCACATGTTAGATACTTATCCAAAATTGTGAAACCTGCCGAACATCTCACGAAGATTTATGAACGAGAGCACGTGGTTCCTGTTATTGAAGAAGACAGTGATGACGATTAAGGGGGTATTCTAGTCTAGAGCCACGAATTCAGGAGATTTTTTCAAGCTCAATAAAAAAAAAATAACAATAAATATTTTTACTATCCATTTTTTTGCCATTTATTTATTCGTGTTTTAAGAATACGCAAAAAAATTAGCAAAAAAAAATTCAAAATTCATAAAGTTATATGCTGATGAAGTGGAGGGGTAAAAAAAATGGGTGTGTCCTGGTTGACACGATTCCAACCCTTCTAGTCATCTGAAACAAAAAAAAAAAAAAAAAAAAAAAAAAAAAAAAAAAAAGATTCTTAATCAGTAAGGATGTGATTATAGCCCCTACCTCAGCAGAGAAAAAAGAAAAAAATCTCTTAAAATGGCGACTGTTTGAAAAAAAAGTTGTTCCTTACCAGTTTTTTGACTTTTCTAAATTTTTTTAAAAATAATGAAATCCAAAATTTTCCCTTTATTCTGGTAGGGGCTATAGAAGGATATATAAAGAAGATCCAGACCCAATTTCAAGTAAATCGATTTATTAGAACTTGAGATACAATGTCAACCGTGTTGAAAAAAGTAGTTTCGAGAAAAACGCGTTTCAAGTTTTGAAAGATTCAAGTAAAGTTCCAGGCAGTCTAATTCATGGTACGTTATTACTTTTTCTTAATCGGCGATTCCTGCTTCATACAATGGACCTTCTTCTACTTCACATTGTACATTTTCGGGAGTTCTAAAACTAGACGAGCAGTCCTAGCTTCCTTTGAAGCATCAGGTGCTCGGATTTCAGAGCGTTCAATCCGCGTCCCGCCTGACAATCTAAATGTTCTTTTTTTTTGTCTATCTGGACTCACAGAACTTCCCTTATTACTTTTTTAAAATCCATTTTACACTTAATAAATAAAATATTCACTCAAAATTTTATGTTTTTGGACTGTACACGGAGTACGCTCGTCAACGTTCCTTGAAGATTGAGACGAAACTGACCTGAACTGAACACTAAACAAGAAAAGATTTCAACAAAATACGTTACAATGGCCTTAAGTTAATCGATTTTTAAATATATACATATGTATAAAAGAGTTTGATTTATCCGCAGGTAGTCGAAGAATTTCTACCGTCTATTGTTTGATCCGCACAGACTGTGCCGATTTAGTTGCCGCGTCACGAAAATAGCTCTAACTCCGTAAATAATTTTAATTTTGAAATTTTTTTTTAGGGAAATATTTTTAAGTATCTAAACTATCGGAATATGAAAAAAAAAAAAATCGATTTTTTCATATTTTTAGACTAGAATACACCACTTCATGATCATAGATTGTTTAATCCAAATATTCGTTAGATTTTAATAAATCATCAGAGCTTTGAAATCGGGGAAAAAAAGCCTTGTTTTTCTCTTTTGTTACCTTATTATATATTATTCTTCCATTAAAATGAAATACGCCTGAAAGCATTCGCTATAATTCTTATTGATGGTTACTGAATTTCTAACTGACATTTCAAGGTGTAGTTTGAAATTAAAATTCGTTTCCGACATAAATAAATGATAAAAAGTGGTCGATCATGTACTAAATGTACAAAAATGTGATACTCAAGTTTGGGAATCAGTAGCAGACTCATTAATGATTGGTTTCATAATACGTTTCGGTGAAACGCATGTACGGGTCAAAAAACCGAATTTTGAGTACCTTCCGCCACTTTTAAAAATCTGAAAAAATTCATACATATTTTTAGAGAAAAAATATGTGAAATAATTTTTTTTTTTTTTTAGATGGGTATATATCTTTGTTTTTGAAAAATCAAGTTTTAAAGTTTATCGAACGGTATAAAAATTTGAATTTCGCGCGAAATTTTTTAAAATAAAGCCATTCTATATGGCTTAAAAAGACCCTACAATTTGAAGGAAAAATGATTTTTTTTTTTGCTTGAAAACTGACCGAGATATTGCCAAAACAGTGATAATCACAAAATCACACCTTATAGAACCCTATGAGGGTTTAGGGGTTTGAAAACCAAGGAATCGGCGTTTCTATTGATGCCAAACATAATGGTATAATTACTTTTCCGAATGACTAATGGTCGATTTGATTATTTTATCCGGCTAGACCCTTTGTTTTCATATTTTTTATTTTACACAACACTATTCTTCATTTGTGATAACTGAAAACGGTTATGTGTTTAGATTAGAAGAATTATATTTATGTTCACATTTTGCTATTTTCCCTCATAATGCAACAATCCGTTCCGGCATCTTATTATTCGAAATTATCGTTCACCTCATTTATCATTTTCAACAAGCTTAGGTGTTATACTTAACACATCACATTCGTTTGATTTCCTACGTATCTCTAGTTTAGTTGTTTATATATATATATATATATATATATATATATTTATTTCTTTTGTTTAAACTTTTTATTTTTGTACAAATAAGATGTTAAGTTTTTTGTTTTTTTTTATTAAAATTTTCAAACCGTGGTTAGACCCCGGGCCGTGTATAATATCTAGACTATTACGGCCCGAGAGTCTCCGGTTACAGGAATGCCCCTAATCCATTGTCCCTGACGAACTGGAAGACTGCACTTTGGTTCGCTTCTGAGTTTGAGAGAACATGGCTGAGGTTATCAAATCCGTGTCTCGTTCTGGAGGATTGGAATGCAGGGCAGTTTATGAGAATGTGCTCAACCGCCGGTGGCTCTTGTGCGCGACAGAAAGGACACGTGGTTGGAGGGTGATCGCCTTCCAACAGGTAGTCGTGGGATAGTCGCGTGTGGCCCAGACGTAAACGGTTGAGCGCGCGATGATAAACTCGTAAGGTCCCCTGGGGGGGGGGCACCATGGCTCTACGGATTTCTTTATATTCTGGAGGTGGGATGGGGTGGAGATGTGTTCTTGTTTCCACTGTTCCATTATTTGTATTTTTACAGCTTCTGATATTTGAGGGGGCCCAAGTATGCTTTGCGGACTGGGAGCTGTAATGGTTGATTGAGCTGCTGTGTTAACCCTTTCATTTCCTGGGATTCCCGCGTGACTTGGGACCCACAACACTACTAGCTTATATCCCTTCGATTGTAGCCCCATGATGAGTGCCAAGACGTGGTTTATTAACCCCCTCCCCGGGGCTCCCCCTCCTAACATCTTAGCCGCCACTAATGAATCTGTTATCAATAGGATGTCATGGATTGGCTCTGTGGACGCCAGGATCATTTCCAGACATAAGCGTATTGCATATAATTCGGCATCTAGGATTGAGCAGTAATCGTTCAGACGGATGGTTGTCATTGCTCCCTTCACTTCGAAAGCGCACGCAGTTGGTGACATCCCCTCGACGGGTGCTGCTTTGGCCCCATCTGTATAACATTGGATAGCGTTGCTGTACTGTCTTATTGTTTCGCACGCGTCTTGAGTAAGTTGCTCTGACATGCCGTAGGACTTATACTTTTGCAGAACCGATAGGTTAACTGCTACAGGCTCAAGTTGCCACTGATGTAACGAGCCGGTAGCTGCTGCCTGGCACTCTGTGGAGTCGTTGACATTGACATTCTGAAGTAGCTTGGTGAGAATTGGTAGTGGGTCGTTAGTGAACGCTGCGAGTAAGGGGGTTTCGGGATGGATATAAGGCAGCTTTAGGAATGGAATATTGCACCGCAGGGTATGCAGGGAGCGATAGAATTTCAGGGGGGGGAGAGCCCGTTAGTGCACAGATACTCCTACACGGTGTTGTATAATGGGCTCCGGTGATGATTCGTAGTGCAGAGTGGTGAATTGCGTCCAGTTTTTTCAGGTTACTTAGAGACGCTGAGGAGTACACCTGGCACCCATAATTTATTTTACTTAGGATCAAGGCTTTGTAAACATTAGAGATTAATTTGGGATGAATATTGAGTTGGGGATTGGAGAGGCATCGGATTATTGACAGTAACTTTATACATTCGGATTTTAGCTTATTAATGTGTAGGCGCCAAGTTAATCTGCTATCAAACTCCAGGCCTAGGGACCTGGCTGAAATACAGTTCGGAATTATGGTGTTGTTTATTTGGAAAGGAATCCTGTTGGTCACAGGCCGTCCCCTATAGAAATCGACACATACCGTCTTTTCGGAGGAAAAGTTTAGACCATTGACTTCTGACCATTTTTGGAGTTTGGAGATAGTTTTCTGAAGGATTGTGTGAGATATGTGTGGATCACGAGACGCTAGGGAAATGCTAAGGTCGTCAATGAAGAGCCGGGCCGTTACTGGTGGCTGAACACAATCGGCAATGTCATTGATGTACATTATGAACAAGGTTACGCTAAGCGCAGAGCCTTGAGGTATGCCGTTCTCGATGCTCATTGCATCAGAGACTTGAGAGTCGATTCTGACCCGTATAGTTCGGTCTGACAAGTAGTTTTGAATGAATCTTATCATTCTACCTGTCACCTGCCATCTTCGTAGTTTGTTTATTAGGCCTTGCCGCCATAGGCGGTCATAGGCTTTTTCAATATCGAAGAATATGGTTATCAGGTGCTGTCGACTTCTGAACGCAGATAAAATCTGCCTTTGAAGGCTCACCAGATGATTCGACGTTGATTTAGCCTTACGGCCTCCGGCTTGTATTGTGGAGAGGATATTTTTGGATTCACAAAAGGAGAGGAGACGTCTGTTGACCATTATATCCAGGGTTTTGGATAAGGTACTCATCAGTGAGATAGGACGGTAGCTACTGGGTAGTGAAGGATCCTTATTCTGTTTTAAAATCGGAATAACGATTGCCTCTGTCCATGAGATCGGAATGTTACCTTGTTCCCAGATCTGGTTGTAGATGTTTAGCAGATATAGTCTTGCCGCCGTGGGAAGGAGCTTTAGCATGAAAGGATGGATGGAATCTGCGCCAGGTGCACTTGCCTTCAGCTTATTGTCTAAGACAAAATTTAACTCGGACAAGGAGAACGCTCGATCGTACCGATCCATGCTGTTGGGTGGTAGGAGAGGAATGACATCTTTCTTATTTGCGTGGGACAAAAAGGATGATGAGTAGGAATTGGTTGAGGAAGCATCGGAGAAATGCTTTGCTAGTATGGACGCAACTGATGCCGTATCTGATATGATGTTGTTATTGGACTTGATATAGATTGGGGTTGATGGCCGCTGTCTTCCGTTAAGGGATTTTATTTTCCGCCAGGTAGACGCACTGGTCGACGCGTCATTAATTGACGACATGAAGGAAAGCCAGGCTTTCTTGTTTTTTCGCCCTGATAATGTGACGGGCTAAAGATCTATGCTTCTTAAATTCTATTAGATCCTGGTCAGCTTTTGTCGATTTATACTTTCTTAAGGCTCGCTTCCTGTTCGTTATTGCCTCTCTCACTTCGTCACACCACCAGGGGACCCAGCGTGGGTGCACAGCCGCGGATGACTTCGGGATTGTTGCTACTGCTGCTCTGAATAGAGCCTGTGTAAATGTCTCTCTTCAATAGATGGGCCGGGCTCAGAATTTATGACTAGGCTCTCCTTGTAGCCTTTCCAGTCCGCTTTGTGAAACATGTACCTTTGCACGGTCGATTGATTTCGAGGAGCCGACCGACAACTACCTATGTCAGGTGAGATTATAATGGGAAAGTGGTCGCTGGAGTGAAGGCCATCCAAGACGCGAGACGAAATTATTGGGTAAAGTGCGGTGGTGCAGAGGGCTAGGTCGATTGTTGAAAACGTCTTCGCCGTGGAGTCGAAATGAGTAGGACCTTTTAACGAAAGGAGAGCATAGTCGTTACTGACGAGAATATCCGTTATGACCGAGCCATGGTGATTTGTTGAAGCTGATCCCCAAATCGGGGAGTGGGCATTAAAATCTCCTAGAATTATTGACGGGGAGGTCAGCTGATTTGTGGCAGCGCATAGCTGTGGGTAGCTGACGTTGCTGCAAGGGGGTAAATATAAATTGCATATGGATATTGCACTACCGGAAAATCCGGGTATTAAGACAGATATCGCTAGTGCTTGAAGATGCGTCGTTATCTTTATCAAATGAGCTGGGATTGAGACATGCACGAGCGTTGCCACGCCCCCGCAAGCTCGGTCACCCAAAGTGTAGTCTCTCTGGAAGGTGATATAGTTGGGAAAAATAGGGTCTAGGGGGAAAGTGAGATGTGTTTCTTGCAAACAGATAACCGCAGGGTTGTGGGTTGCGATTAGATATTCTAGTTCCGTTTTATTGTTGTTAAGTGTATTCTTACATCTCGTTTTTTAAATAGTTAATAAAATAATAAATTAATATACTGTGCAAACGTTTTCGAAAATTTTCTATCTTTAGTACTTGAAAATAGAAAATAAAATATAGATAATAAAGATAAATTTAGTATTCTATTTTTCGAGCGTCTGAGGAAAACCCAAATAACCTGTTTTCTCATTTAGAAAAAAGAAAATCAAACAATATTACTAAAAACGAACCTAAATATGTGATTTTAATTGTAATTTTTTTTTTTTTTTGAAGTGGAGAAAGGGTTTCAACATGAGCACTGTCCCAAGAATTATAAAAAAGAGAGGAAGGATAATCAGATTTTCATACGATTAAAGATAATTGAGCAAAATAAATTAATCGTTTGGATGACAGAAAGAGACGGAAGGGAAAAATAAACGAAGTTTTGTATAGAGTGTTAATATTGTTTAATAAAAGAGAAGAACAGAAAGAAGTTTGATTAATTAAATTATGTAATTAGGGTCACTTATAAATTAGTTATTGGAGAGATGCAAAGGGCAATGAGAGCAGGCTGTGCCCAAAGCGTAAGCGACATATTGCCGAGAGATTAGAGCATTGGTTACTAACCTTTTTAATTTTGTTACCCCTCTATGACCTATCTGGGAAACTCAACGAAGTATGGGAGATAAGAAGATAAAATATACTTCATAAAATATAAAAAATATTAGATAAAAAAAAATTTAAGCTATATTAATATATATATATATATATGTGTGTGTGTTGTTTGTGTGCGTTTTGTGTGTATATATTTAAATGCATGTTTACGTATTTGTAACTGGTAATATTAGAGAAAACAGGTGGCAAACGACTTCCGGGAAGATGCCCAATAGGATGGATAGACTAGATACATAATTTATGCCCAGATCCAATTCACCAAATTATAGGAAGAACAGAAAACCGTATAGGCTGGAAAAAATATATCGTACAAATTTTGATGTAACCACGATCGTTACGGTCAGCACAAAACGATGATGATGGTTTGCTCTGTATGCATTCCTGTATCGCTGGACGGATCATACTGAAATTTTCAAAATGTATTCGTATTGTCCAACGAAGACTCTATCGTATAGTTGAGTTTTCTGTCTCCTCTCTTTCATGAAATATGATACGACCAGCGGTACAGCAATGCATACAGAACAAACAAACATTTATTTTTACATATATAGATATAAAAAAATTATTATGGTAAATATTTTAAATAAAACGATTACCATGATAAATAATAAGGTCTAGATAACATTTTATTAATTTCTGACATAAGTAAATAACATCGTATTTCGTTACTTCCCTTTTTGCGTTACTGAAATCATCAAAGCCCCATGACATGACTAAACATACAAGTTGCACTCCTAGCCTAGCTACTGTATCTAGAGCGGAGATTTAAAAAAAAAAAAAAAAAGAACAAGTAGTGTTTTCTATTAGTTTTTAAGGAGAATTAAAAAATCCCGCAATAGAATTTTAATAGTTGCTATACCGCGAATGTTATTTATAGTAAATATTTGAAATCTTTACTGAAATGGCGCAATTCGTAACTTTAATAAAGTGCTCGCGAAGGAGAGGTCGTAAGATACAGGTGAAGAAAATATTCTCTTGAATGAGTAATTACGGCGATCACCGTGTTAATAAGTCGTCCCCTTCAAAATAATGACTATGCGCGCCGTTTAGTTAGGCGAAACTTTTGGTTAGATCACGGCAGACAGGTTATAGAAAGACCGATAATTTTCGGCTGAATACGAAACGTCAATACCATTTTTTGTTGAACAATAATGATAAACGTGTAATCTCTTCACATAAATATGTTAATTAAAAATCGAAAAATATATTTTGGGCTCTGCTTTTGTTATCTCGTTGCGATAAAGTCTAGTCGCGTTGCGTTTGATTGTTTCTGAAGAACTCGGTGAGATCGTTACATCTATTTATATATTTATCTCTTTTACTTATTTTTATTTCTCCAGTTTTATTTTATTTCGTTTGCGCTAATCTTTTTCTTTTCTCGCTCCGTCGTTATCTGATTTTTCGATTTACTTCATCTGTTTGTTTAATTTATATTTATGCCGGATTCGTCTGACGGGGAAGGTAAACCTCCCCCTCATTCTCTTCGCCCGGCTACCAAGAGTGTCAGTAATGCGGCCGCACCCGTTAAATCTACGACTAAAATAAACAAAACTTCAGCAACAAATTTTCTGCTTCGTATGCGTCTACTTCTTCTGCTACGAAAGACAATAATGCTCCCGTTCGGAATATCAACGAGTCCGTCGACATGGATATTTCGGCCGGTTCCACTAATAATGTTATCAGCAATTCTCCCGCCTTTCCTATCAAATCTAGCCTTTCCTCTGTTACTTTCCCCCGATCACTACGTTGGTCAAATCGTCGGCTTAGTCGAAAGCGTGGAAAACAAAATATTGCTTATCTGCATGTCTCTAGCTAAAAAAATTTCATAACAGAGTTAGTGGTATCTTTCGCTAATCTTTCGTTCCGGTAAAAACTCTTAATTAATCTTAATTTTACATCAACCGAGGCAGTTAATAAATTTTTACTTTCCGACGGCGTCTATAAAGATCTCAATATTCAATCGTTCGTCTCGCAATCCCCTTTATTCCGTTTTGGTGTAGTAAGCGATATTCCGGTCGATCTTTCCGTGGAAGAACTCTTTATCGTTACTGTTCTTCCAATATCCCGATCGCTAATATTCGTCGTCTGCACAAACGTACTGCTGATAATTCTCAGTTGTTGAATTTAAATTTATGAGCTCCATCCTCCCGTCCTCTATTCTTTTTTATAATTCTTATCGAGTTAGGATTGAACCTATGATTCGTAAACGCAAACTATGTCACAATTACCTCCATTTTGGTCACTTCAGTGCTTCGTGCCGCAGTAAAACTACTTGTTCCACTTGCGCTGATAATCACGTCTCTTCAGAATGTCCCAAGGCTAAACGAAACAACCCCTCTTCATACCTTTGCGTCCTCTGCGACGGTAAACATTCCGCACTCGACCCTTCTTGCCCAACTTATAAGGAGCGAGTTAAAATTCATAAGATGATGAGTTTAGAAAATATCTTCTACTCCAAAGCCAGAAACATTAGCGAGGGCTTGGTAGTTTCTCCCGCTTTTACCTTTGCATAAGTTTCAAATCCCGCTAATTTCCCAGCCTTACCGAATTCTGCATCTACTACCAAGAGGAGGCGTCAGAACTATACTAGCAGTTCTTCTTCCTCTTATGTCAGGATTCCACCTCGAAAACACCATTCTTCTTCGAAAGCACCCAATCCTCTCAATTCTTATTACTTCAAACTTACTCTATCTAAACGTTGGCACTAAAGGAGGCCGTTCCGGTATTCCTTCCCATCCTTCCAATTCTCCCATGTGTCCATCTTCCTCTAATGCCGAAAACGCCGAGTCGGCTCCAGTTATTAATAACATTTCTCCTAGTAACTCTTATTTCCTATCCTCTAATAATGTCTCATCCACTACCTTGCTAACCGCTCTCAGTAAATTTGATATTCCAAATTTAGAGAATGAAATATTGTCCATCTGTCCAGTTTTGCAATTTTAGATGTGATGTATGTCGTCTTTTTTTCTACTTCTAACTTCTACTTTGTTCTTTCTTTCCTTTTTTCCTCTTCTCTAAATGTTCTCTTCCCTTTACATACTATTTCGTTCCATTACCGTAAAACCAACGCCATGGTTTTTCTCCTCAGTTTTTACTTTAGCATAATGCTGCCGCTTTTACAATTTTATATGGCGCTCCTTCGGTGTTTCTTGCCTCCTTTAACTAGGTTGGTTGATAGCATGCGGGGACCCAGACGCAATGAATTTTTTTGAGCGATGGGAGCCACCTTTATCGAATTTTTCGCTATTTATACCTTTTTTATTTTTTATTTTTCATTGCCTTATTTCCTGTTTCAGTACCTTCCCTCTTAGAGCGCGTCGGTGTTGCTTGCTACGTTTAACTAGGTTAGTTGATAGCATACCACAATCCTCGCGCAATGATTTATCTGAGCCGAGTATGCTTTTTTGTTTTGTTTATTTTCTTATCTTTTCCTCTTTTCTCGAAATTTAAATTTTTTATTTCGTTGGTCGATGGAAATGGAATAGTGGTTATTTTCTCTTCTTCTTTTTCACCTTCCCTCCTTCTTTGGCCTATTGCTTATTTTCACCTTCCCCTGTTCTACTTCTTCTTCCAACTACCGCCTATCTAAGTATTCATTATGCCTTGTCATCTTAAGGCTCTGCAATGGAACTGTCGCAGCATTAAGGCCAACAAGAACTCTTTTGAACGGCTGTTGGATGGCAATAATTCATTCGAGTCTCGTCAAAAATTTAATCTATCCCCAAACCTATCCCAATTACTACGTAATAATAGTCCATATTTAAATGATCTGTTCCTATTCCTCAAATACTGTAATTTATAATGATAAGAATTCGGTATTTACCTGGCGCGATGATGTCGATCTAGAAATTATTCTCTGATTAAAATCATTCGTTGTCATCCGAGAATACAGCTGGGACATTTACACGGCCGAATATGTAATTTCCGATTTTTGTCGAATTTCTCGGATCGGGTAGTGTTAAGGGGTTGTGTAAGTGTCCTACTATGTATACGACAACAGGATAGCGTTTGTCGACCGCGTGAGCCGTGTGCGAAGATCAGATAGCGGCTATGTGTGAGTAATTGATAAGGATTTCGGTAATGTACCGTTAGTTTTAAATAAAATATCGAGCCGATCTGGTTAGATAAAGACACTAAGTATTAGTTACTGTTTAATTATCACAGCCGATAGTCGCGGATAGTGGTTAGTCGCCGTTTACCGTTTGTTTTTATGCTAGTCAACGCCACGCCATGTGTTGCGCGTTTCGAAGCTTTCTAGTCTGCATCGCCGTATCGTCGTGCATAACGCGATTTCGGGGCCAAGCCGTTTGGCTAGTTGTGTTTTATTTTCTTTTGGATTTTGTGAATAAAAATAATCAAATAACCTAGTTGGGATCAGTGTTTGGTTGTATTTTTCGTGCAATTATACACACACACACATATATATATATATATATACATATATGTTTGTGAATTTTTTGGTCGTTTTTTTTCTTTATATGAATACGTGGTGACCCACCGTGAGATCTCCCTTAAGGAGAGGTGCTGCGGCACCGGTGAATATTTATTTTTTTTTTATTTTTCCGTTTTGAAATCACTGTGATTCTTCAAATGATATACCGATAGAAAACAATGAATAGTAGATAGTTTCAGAAAAGCCTAAGCTCGACCGAGAGCTGGTCACAGTTCGTGATACGTTGTATCACTGGCGCCCGCGGATAAAGCCTTTCGCGAAGAATAACATCTAGTCGTCTGCGCGAAGGTTTTTTTATTATAATTTTTGAAGCAGTGACCGTAAATTAAGGACGTAAAAATCATCAGTCGTAACATTGGCTTCCTGTAACAGAGACCAGAGGACTAACCATCAATCGTTACAATATTAATAACATAGGCTCGGCTTGATAACCTCATAGTTGTGTTAAAGTCGCATATAAATTTAAACAAAAAAAATCTCACTTCAATGAATTCATACACTCAGTTATAAAAAAAAAAAAAAAAAATGTAATAAAGACGTAACATTATTTTATAATTATACTGGTAGTACACATAAGAAAGTAAATTAATAATTTTATATCTTTTCAAAATTAATCCATACGCCATTATCAGGTATAAACAATGGAACACCGCCGAGATATTTTATGGGTCGCTCCGTCTTACAGCAACAGCTCACTGAATAGTTTGATATAATTTCTGCCAATGTCAGCTTCAATATTATTTTAGCAAATCTCGTTCCTGTAAACATGTGTAACATCTTTGTTTTAAAATAATGGAAAGACAAAGTAGACACAGGAAAATTTTTAAAATAGTTTTTTCCGTTCTTGTATCCTTCCTAAAAATTCATTAAAATTTTATAAACTCTTAGCTTTTCATGTCTTTGCACAATTGAATTCCCTTTGATTCTTTCTGAACCGGCTGCCATTATACTCTTTCCAGTTTTTATAGCGAGCAACGCAAATTTTTAGTGTTTTTAACCCTATCCAAAGGCTAATTTTCTCGACGGCAATGTCCTCCTGGATAGAAATATACATATATATTTCTTTTTTTCCTCCTACATAAATTTTCTCACACTGCCTTGTGTCATGTTCAACCGCAATGTCTATTACAACATCAGGCAAGAAAATCTAATTTTCGGTCGCCTTGAAATGTGTATCTGTGTATGCAGGGGCGGATCGAAAGAAACATTTTGGGAAAAGAAATTATATAACTTTTTTTTTTGTTTTTTTTTTTTTTTTGTTTGTTTTTTTAAAAAGTTGTGGGTCTTACAAGACAAGTATGCCCGTTGCGTGAGTGCCCGACACTCTTATTATCGTTTATTTAAGATACAAAATTAATTCTTGCTTATCCTATACATCATAATAATAGTCAACTAAGTTTACGTAATATCTTATAATGGTAGACAGTAGATTTTAAAAGTACCTTGTTTCGTAAAGAAAATCAAATAGCGACCTCTTTCAAAATTTAGAAATGTTCTAAAAATACCTAATTATTATAATTTAATTTAAATTTTGTTTTATTTTTAGGTGAAACATAAAAAAATTAAAAATTATACCCAAAAAATGGTAGTTTAAAATTTGAATAGCAAATTACTGGAAAGAGTAGAAAGATAGTATTTTTATTCGACTTTACTTCCTTTTTTATTTTTGTTAGTAATCCGATCCGAATTCTTTGTTCGAGAGCGAGTTTAAATATTTCTCATTGAACTATTTTTAATTAAAATTACAAAATAAAAACTAAAAATAAATAAAAAAGACAAAAGATCCATGACCAGTTACGTCTAAAATAGAATAAAAACTTAACATTAATAGTTTTACTAGAAAACAGTATTAAATATTAGTTATATAATTAAATCCATAGCTATAACATTTATACAAATCGTTTATAGAATAAAGTAAGTTTCCCTGTCGTAACAAATTTTTTCATCGAGGTTCTGGTTCTTTAGGGGGAAATGCCCCTATTTCTCCCCCCCCCCCCCCATGGATCCGTCACTGGTGTATGCCACTGGCCCTGATAAACCTATAAGAACTTCAATCATCAATCGTGAATTTGACAATACTACAAATAATGTCTCTTGGGTTCCACGGCACGGTCTTTAATTATATGTTGGACAGGTAAAGTAAGAAGACAAGGGTAAAATAAACAGCTTAGTATTGGTGGAAATCTGGTAAGAAAATGATTGTGTGTTAATATCATATGGCACGCAAAAACATCCCATAAAACCTGAAGTAGTGACAATGGATGTTGTAGGTATCGGTATTGAAGTAACTGGCCAATCTGGTCAGCTCACTTGTTCTCAAGGAACCCAGCGTGCCTGAAAAAACGCCACCCAAAATTCCTCCCCTGAATGTCAAGCAGGCTATTTAGTATTTGAAGATCAAATTTCTTATTCGGGGGTTTTCAAGAGAATACAGGGCAGCCAGCGAGCCCCTCTATACATTCATCCAGTAATACAGAAAGTATCAGATGCTGTATAGAAAAGAGTGCGCAGACCTAAAATACCTCTGGTTTAAATCTGTTTGAATGAGTATAAGAAGTGTGACACATGCTGTACAGTGGAAAGTGTATACAAATGTACACATGCAAGCACATTATTAGGCAAATAATGTTGTATAACAGAAATGTATAAGATACAAATTATAGATAAATGCAAAGAGGAGAAAACATTGCATGTTACATTTTCTGCGTATAACTTAGAAAAGTAGTTTATCATACAGCACAATATGAAGATATGCACATACGCGCACACACTTGATTAGATAGGGCAGACTCAAACTTAAAAGCATATTAATACCCCGCTTATAAGAATTATTAATCATCTCACTTTGGTTACTTATAAAAAAGTACTCCACGAGGGACATACAGATCAGAACAGGACCTAAAATGGGTTGTTATTGTAACTATGTTGGTTACATGTAAGCGAAATATCGCCTAAAACTTAAATGCTGAAACATATCCTCTTACAAAGGTCCGTGCTATAGCTATTTTGCTTATACATACATCAATGTATCTTCTAAATCATATAGGCATGAAAAATGTGTCGAAACAAGAAACATATACAGAATAGTAAAATAGTCATTCTGGGAGACATTTATTTGCTGAAATAGAAATGAGAAGTGCATTTTAGTAGAAGCCAGTGGGCTATGAACGTAAATTGGTTAAGGAACTACTAAGACATATTCCAGAAAGATTACATGTACAAATAGAGGTTATTAATATGAGTTAAAAAAATTATTAAAAATTAGCTACTCATAGAACATAATATATTCACACATTACATGCGCATGAGCACGCGAGAGATTTAGAAGAAAAATTGAAACGATTGATTACTGGAAAACACAAAAATGCAGAAATATGAAAAAAATCAATTGCCCTTACGACATTCTATTAGTATTTTAGTTTTCATAATTCAATTCGAATTTGACTGATACTCAGTAATTCGCAGTATAGGTAGTAGACCAAACGAAGTATGCAGCAGCGGGTAAATAAATAGATTTTTCCTTTCCTTTTATAATAACTTTAATACTGTTTCATCATGAGAAAATTAATTATAATAATTAAAAAAAAAACGATAGTACCGTAAAACAAAGTTTGACCAAATAGACTACGATTTTTCAAAAATAATGGAAGATGAAGATGCTCAATGAGACCTATGGTTACAAGCGAGAGACTCATTATCTTCTAACTTCATTAGGTTGTTGTTCAACACAGCGTTTGCATAGGCTCACACAAGTGTGCGGATCCTTACACAGTTCAAATGCGTACCAGCTTTTGCAAACTCTTGTCAGAAGCAATAAAGATAGAGCTGTCAACGACGCATAGACACATATACACTCCAAAAAAAAAAAAAAAAAAAAAAAAAGAGTGTTGGCAGTTCAAAACCGATGAATTGGCAAAAGTTTCCACCTCAAGCTGTGCCAAAACAGGCTGTTTAATGCACATATACCATCGTTTGTTACAACAAAATTATCTCAAACGAATATTAAAAATTATTTTACGTTGAAAGCTACGATTTGTATCAATATGTTTATATAGTTATATGTAAAATATTTTAATAGTTTTGTTTCACCGATTGTACCCCAACCGAAGAACAAAAAAAGAAAAGTAGAATACGAAGAGCCACAATGAACTAATCCATATGTCGCACCAGTCAAACCATTCCTTATTGGCCAGAGAGCCTGAAAAATTGAAAAATGAATGCTATTGAATTTGCAGAAAATTACCAGGCCAATTTATATTACAACTTCTGAAGAAAAACTAGCATATGTTGACAACAGTAATTCCAACAATAACTAACAAGTTGCCCGCCGCTACCATAGAATTAAATCATTATATAGTACAATGAACCTGCAAAGGTTTCTTCACAACTGCACGAAACTTCAACAACTACTAGCATCGCATTCCTCGCACTGCGGTGTACCTACAAGAGACAAACTTAAAATCAACCGAAAAAAACAATAATAATTACGAATTCAATACTAACTCAGCAATGAAAAAGGGTTAAGAGTTAAAAATCATGTAACACCACTCTGGTACATCTTAATTTCGATTCACGTTAACATCAATACACGCAACAGTATTTTCAATAAACACAACCTCCACACTGCGGTACATCTTAATTCATATTCACGTTAACATCAATACACGCATCGGCATTTTTAATCAACACAACCTTCAGTAAACAACATATAATTGTTACAGTTGTTCACCCAATGGTATTAACCGTGTCACTGAAAATCAAACTTTAATAACTCAAATGAACCAAACCATTCTGCGATTTTAATGCTCATTCGCCTGATTTAGGTTCACCGCATACAAATAAACGAAAAAGCTATCCTCGAACCAAAGACCTAATACCACTGTCATCCTAACTTCACTCATTTTAATTACACCGACAACACTTTCTCTGCCATAGAATTTAATCTTCATTTATCCTCCTGCATACCCAAAATTAAATACACGCGTGTCGAGAGACTTATGTTTACTTCACCAAACCAACTCTGATGTAAGATTTTGCATAGTCCTTATACTAGCATAAACCCGATGAACTCCTGTACTAGTATGAAGAAACACAAGACACAATATAAAAACGAAAATAGGCACCTTAGAAAGTAAAATGCATGTGTACTACCATCAGACCGGGTCCAGTTCGAGAAATGTTGCATATTTTCCTTCTTTTCGCCTTAATCATGTATACATCCGAATATTCAAAACGTTAAGATTTATTGTATAAAGTTCAAAATCTTTTAGTAGTTTGAACACCATACATAAATACGAGTAATTATCTGGTTTAATCGCATAGCTCTCATTCGTATAGAATCTTTCCTGTAATAAATATATACAAATTATTTGAAATTATTCAGGTAAAATTTGTAAAATATTTGTGCAAATTTTTAGCAAAAATAACAGATCTATCAAATATGGTATTTTATTCATTAAAAGAGAAGTATCCGGATGGAAATTTATCTATGAAACACGTAATCAGTGTAACAAGGGCAAATATTTGCTTTTCAATGTGTTGTTCAGAATTTCGAAAAAAGCTCTGCTCTAGAACAGTACGTTTATTTGAAATTCCCACTAACATGGAGTCTCCCTTAGCCTCTGCTTTTTGTAGAATAATGTATTATTGATAAAGTATTGGTTACTCTTCGGCAAGAAGAAAATTTCAGCGCTTCGTAAATTGCCTATCTTTGTTGTATGTTAATTTATAATTATAATAAATATTTCTTATTGTAGTAGTAGTATTATGTAACATAATTGTTCCTTTTTAATATGTAGTATGATGTACATAATTGCATTAATCTGTAAACCTTAATAATTAAATTGTGTATAAATAAAAATACTCGTAACTTCACAAAAACTAAGATAAAAAAATATCTAACAGCGTCTGTTAAATGCGCGTATAAATTAATATTAAACTTAAAATGATAATCAACATTACCAATGCATATACGTGGTCCTTCTCCAAATGGTATATAAGAACCAGAAGTAATTTTTGATTTATTTGCAGGAGAAAATCGATCAGGATTAAATTTTTCTGGATTAGGAAATATGTCTTTGTTATGGTGTATCGTCCTGAGTGGAATAGTTACTTTCATACCCTTCTGTATGTACATTTCTGTTCCTGGGATTTTATAATCTTTTGTGCACAATCGATATATAGCTGGTAGCGGAGCATGTATTCGCAGTGTTTCTGAAAAAGGAAATTCAAATAAAATTCAATTCCGCAATTGTAACGAAATGAAAATATAAATATTTAAGTATAGATTTGAACTTCAATATTTTCATTACAGTTGTTGTTTTTCTTTTTGTTCCTTTCTCACTACTACCTACAAAGCGGAACGGGACAAAGTAAGTAATGGTGTTTGCTTTTATTTTTACTTTTTCCAGCACTTGCAAGGTCTGTACCTCTGACACCGGCAACCTTCACTCTTTCTTAAAGGCTACATTCAAAGTTTCTCAACACTTTTTGAGTAACTTGTTTCTCCAAGTCACGCGGGAACACAGACTGAATGCAATATTTTTTTTCTTTTTTCATTATCTTCTCTTTCCGACTCGTTATTTGCTTTCATTGAATTTTACCGTCTTTTTTTTTCTTTTCCTACGTTTTCATTTACATCGATTCCCTACTGTTTTTGTGGCGTATCCTTCAACGTACTCTTGATTTGGGTCCAATGGAACGGTAGCAACATGGATTTTGTTGTGGCTTTTTTTTTGTGCTAAACCAAAATCTCTTCCATAAATATCATTATAAATTGCAATAAAAAAAATGTAGATCATAAAAAACAAAGTTTCTCTTCTGCAATATACATATGTTTGTTTGTTTTTTTTTTTATTAAAATAAGTTGTGGGTCTCACAGGGCAAATATGCACAATAGTAATTTCAAATATTTTTGCTGACACTTACCGTCAATAACCGCATCCATATATTTCAATTGTTTTGCCGCTTCATAGTCTATCTTTTCCACATTATACAATTGTTTCACTTTCAGTACATCAGCACGAAGTTTTTCTTGCACATCCGGGTTATAAGCCATCTGATACAAGCAATAGGTAAATGTAGACCCAGTCGTTTCAAAAGCGGCCATAAAAAGTACAAAAATATTTGAAGTTACTTCCATGTAGTCCAAATTATTTGCTGAAAAAAGTTTCACATTTTTAACGGGTGAAAAGGAATTTAACTTGATAAACAACAAATTGTCAGCGAACAAGAAGGCGACGATATACCTTTTTTGATATTTTTACTTTTAGTTAACAACCTAAAATGATAGCAAAAACTGAATGGCTTATAATAACTCCATTGTTGAATAGTCGACCATATACATTAATAAACGTATTGTACCTAAAAAAAAAAATTAGACAGCGGCGGAATGGAGAAGGGCCAAAACATGAATAGTTTTCTGACCATGATGAAGTAGGTTTGCACGGTGATTTAAATATTACTCAATGGTGATTTAAGGATTACTCCGTGTTAATGTAGGTATCGCGACGGAAATCTTTTTTTTCGAAGCTGGGATTGCCATCAATTAATAGAATCAGAAATAATAGCTCGCAAATTTATAATAGTAACAAGTATTACCTTTTATTGCATTATAAACGCACTTAAGTCTACGCATGCGTCTATGATTTGGTAAAAAACCAACGAACTTACTTATCAATCACTAACTGCGGTCGATTATTAACTCGAAGAAACATGGCCAGATTTCTGAGTTCAACTAAGCACATTTTTACTGTAACTATACATTTTATTCAGTTTGAGTACACAGAAATCGAGAATAATAAGAGGAGAGCAGAAGAAAATTAATAAATAAAAATTAATTTTAACAGTAACAAAAGATAAAGAGCATTTCACTGAAGTGTCAGTTAATATGGATCTGAGAATATATTTATCTTGCACGTAGACGATATTTTAGTGATCGTTAATGCGCCAACGAGAATGACGGATGCGATCTATACGAAAGAAGGCAAACAAGCGGGCACATTTATTTCTGTGCATCTATATCTCGAGACCGAATCTTGCAACTGACAAGAGACCAAAAGTTAAATCGATTCAGGCCTTTATAATTCGCTTGCGACAGAAACACTTACCTTTTTGCATATCGAACAGCATTTTCATCATTTTCCGGTAATGACAACGCGTGAGTTATTACGTCGCGAGCTACGGCGAGAAATCCATCTGTTACATCTTTCGGATTGTCACGCACTCGGAACAGGTACAATAATTTCGTACTAATTTCTAATAAGAAAAGTCGCAGAAAGTAATTGTGTTCCGCATAGGCTCTCCGTGCTAGATATTGTAGTCTAGAACTTTGATTTGCTGTCACCGTCGCCATGCAATTTAAATTCATACCTAAAATACAAGTACCTACTACATCGATTACGTAATTCATGAATAGCGAATGCAACTCTATCGTCACTGTTGATTCATGGGAAGTTTCAAATTTCTTCTCAAAGTAATTTATCAGACTGTCGGTGCATCTTTCAATCTCTTTCGACATGATCCGTAGTTTACTACTGGTAAGGGTCGGCGACCATTTTTTACGAAGAGCTCTCCAACGGTCACCCTTCATCATAAACAGGGAAGAAGATAACGGATTAAGTTCCTTAAGATCCGGTAAAAAAAGCGAGTCCAATGTTCTATCGTGAAAATGTTCGAAATTTGTAACCGTAATGTCCGTTATTAATTCTGGATCTCGGATTAACAGCATCGGTTGCCTCATTTCGAAATAGCCGCCAAATCCGTGTCCATCTAAGGCATCGTAAATCCGTTTCAAGCTATCATGATAATTTTCGCGTTTAATCAGTAACGGTAAAATATTTCCAAACAACGGAAGCGGTTTGACAAAGGGAATGTTTCGCCGCTTCCAATAGTCAAAGGTACAAATGGTCCAATAATAGATCAGCAAGATAATTAACGAAAAGCTGATTAAACGCAGCAAAACAAAATCTTCAATGTTCATGACTTTTATCCAAATGCCTTGGGGAAGATTCGTTTACTTTTTGACTGTTATCTAAAACATGAAATACAAGAATTTAAATGAATCAAAATAAAAAAGAAAAAAAAAAAAGAAAAAAAAAGAAAACAGAGAAAAATCAAGATGACCTATATTCGAAAACGAACAAAAGTATATATATCTCTTCCGTTATTACTTGTTACGTGAACTTTTCTTCGTTTTTGAATGTACGGTAATTTTAACTTTTTTTCTTCTTTTTTCTCTCGCCAGTGATCTATTAAAGTTAAATTCGGAAAAACTGGTTGCTTTAAGTTTTGAGAAGAAGATGAAATTAACTTAAAATAAATAATTTAATGAAATCAACATAATTCTTCATTAAACCGGAAACCAACATTACGACGAAGTATGCAATATATACTACGAGTAACGTTATTAAAAGATATCCCATTGCCTTTGAAAAAAAAGAGAAGCCAGTAGCACTTCTTTCGATAATTTCCAAAAGGCCCCCTGAGAAAAATTCATTATATTTTATTTGTACGCCACAAAGAACCTGACACTTAAGATTGTTTGCTGCAATGAATATTATCTTACAAGGAGAGGTCACGATCTACGGGTCACCGATTTTGATGAAATTTTGCGGATCGATAGACGACCATGACTATATATGAACTGTGTAAAATACTATTAGAATGCAACTTTTTGATTTAGGGGAGAAATTTTAATTTTTAAAAGCCGCATTTAACGAATAATATACCTATAGCCGTTTAGACAATTACATGTGTAGTGTATATACGCACACGCGATAATTTAAAAAATTATTAATAAATATTAAATTTAACTGTGCCTTTAATATCTCTAGTGATGGTTTGCAGCAAAATCTTATTGCAAGAAAAACTAAAATTAACTGTACTGTATTATTGAGTTAAATACATTAAAATTAACTGTAATTTCGACGGAAGTAAAATTAATAGGAAAGAATCGTTTTAACTAATCCATTATCTTGGACACTGTCAATTATCATCATTCTCTGCGACGCTAAATTACGCCTGGTTTTCCCCTAGACTTTCATTCAGACGTAAACGAAATTCGTTTTTCAAATGAAAAATTAAAAAAAAAACTTTGCACGTGTGGCAATAATTTATTTATATGTTGCAGTAAATATCGCACGAGTTGCTGTTTAAAGATTAGGTTTGTAGCATTTTAATTAAAATTAATATTTATTAACACTCTTATTTTATATGTAGATGAATGTATATTTATTTATATACATATTTTTTTATTTATATTTATATACATATACACATACATATATATATATATATATATATATATATATATATATATATATATGTATGTGTGTGTGTGTGTGCATTATCGTATGCTTTATAAATAAGAAGCCTTTTGAGTTAAAATCTAGCTTTCTCACGGCGGTTCGGACCGTCATGTCTACTCCGATTACCTAATTCGCCCAGAGGCTCGCGTATACACAAATAAAATATGATAGTTCATCAAATAATATATATATATATATATCTATAAATATATGTATATACTGAGTCACAAAAGTCTTTACACACCTACTAAATTTTTGTTTTCTTGCGATTATCGCGAGATGTTTTTAAGATAGAAAACTGGAGAAAAATGTAATAGCTTCTTAGGACTAGGAACAATAAGGAACATAATATTGGAACAAGAAAAAAACTAAATTGAAAGAACTAGGGCCAAAAAACTAAAAATAGAAGGAAAAAATACGTCGTCACATAAGTCTTTACACAACAGCAAGTTGAAACTGGCCTTTCCCAATAATTAGACAATCTACCGCGATAAAAACGTTATCGGCAGTAGCTCTGGCCACTACGTAACCGCTTCCGAGGTTTTCCATTTACTGCAACGAGTTGAATAATCCACTTTTAATTACTTGTAAACTTTTGTGACAAGCTGTCTGTGACAATCGTTGAGTGTAAAATGCGGAAAAAAATTTCTTTCGATGTCCGTCAATTGATAAATTTTCATGCTGCATGTGGAATGTCGTATACAAACATTGCACATTTACTCCAAGTAAACAGCAAAGATTGTCTAATGCCGCTTTAAAATGGAAGATCAATTTGAAAATTTGAAACGGACTACTGGTCGTCCAACGATCGTTACGCCGCATGAATCGCGGCCTATTATTCAAAAAATAAAAGTGAACCCGAAACTTAGCGCGCCTAAATTAACGTCCGAATACTGTGCAGAAATCAAAAAGCATTGTAGCGCTGAAACCATATGTCGTGTCATCAGAAAAGTCGCTCGAAAAAAAAAACATTTATCAACGATCGTAATCGGAAAACTCGACTGAATTTTGCTCTCGAGAATGTTTGGAAGCCCGAATCGTATTGGAGTGACGTAATATTTCTAGCTCCGATGGTAAAGTAACGGTGTGGAGGAAGCCTAATGAAGAATTAAAACCGAAAAATGTGAAATCAACGGAGCGTTATGGTATGGGGTTGTATTCCAGTGAGGAGGAGGCTAATTAGTCTTCATTGACACGATTATGAATGCCAATATGTATGTTGACCTTTTAAAAGAAAACTTACTAAAAAGTGCCGAGAAACTGGGGATTTCACGATCGTTTAAATTTTATCAGGGCAACGATCCTAAGCATAAATCACGTATAGTACAAGAATGGCTTCTCTATCGATACCCCAAAGTCCTTAAAACTCACGCCCAATCGCCGCACCTAAATCCCATAGAGAATGTATGCGACACGAGTTACATCACCGGATTCGCCAAATGCAAATTACCTCCAAAGCTGAGTTACGACAACGATTGCAAGCGGAATAATGTGACGGCCGAATACACCAGTAAAGATAATTTTAAACATGTCGCATCGATTACAATGTCTAATCGATCCAATTGGAAATGCTACGAATTATTAAGTTACCAAATTTTTTCAGTTTTTATTAATTTCAGAGGCATATTTTTACTTTTTTATCTGGCTGTGTAAAGACTTTTGCGATGTAATTTTTTGTTCAATTTTCAGTTTCTTGACTCCAGTTCTTTCAATTTAGTTTTTGTTCAAATATTATGTTCCTTGTTTTTCCTTATTATTAAAAGATAATATACTTTTCTCCATTTTTCTATCTTTAGTGAATCTCACAATAACTGCAGGAATACAAAAATTTCGTAGGTGTATAAAGACTTTTGTGACTCAGTGTATATACAGTGAGCAACGAAAATATTCGGACATTAGGTAATTTTTTTCATTTTTTGATTAAAAAGTTGTATTTATGCAAACTTTTTGAAAAAAAAAAATGGCATGTTAGAACAGAACATTAGGTAATATAGACAGTAAAAACATTCGATGCACAATAATAATAACAAGCGGAAATTTGAAACAAAATAAAAGTAGTCTATTTAAGGCGCAACAAAAATATTCGGACAGCTTCGATAAAACTCAGAAATTCAATTTTAAAATCACCTTTAATATTTTGTTGGTAACCCTTTCTGTTGAATTTCATCCTCCTGGGTATCGATTCAAACTAATTTTGCTGTAAATTCGGATGAAAATTTTCGCCACACTTCCTCGATAATTATTTTTAACTGTGTTTTACTTCTAATATTCGTTTCCCGAATTTTTCGATCCAAGAGGTCCCACAAATTTTCAATGCGATTGATGTCCGGTGATTGAGGTAGTGTTTTCATGACCTTCGGACAGTTGTACAATAGCCACGACCGCGCTTTGTAAGATTTATGCTTAGGGTCATTATCTTGGTAGAACTAGAAATTGTTTTCCAGATCCAATTTTTCGGGCACTACATGTCAAATTTCTTTTCAGAAAGTCGACGTATGTATCAGCATTCATATTACCTTCGATAAACTCCAAGTTACCGACCCCAGACGCGGCGAAACATTCCCACACCATAAGACTTCCTCCACCATGTTTGACTGTCGCGTTCAGGTTGTATTTTTTAAGCTCTGTATTTGGTTTCCTCCAAATTTTTAGACGCCCGTCACTTCCGAAAACATTGAATTTACTTTCGTCAGTAAAAATTACAGTTTTCCAAAAATTTACATCACGATTAGCATGTTCCTTTTGCAAAGTTGAAACGTATTTTTCGATTTGTTTCGCTGACTTTTTTTTTTTTTTTTTTTTTTTTTTTTGTTAATTAATTTATTTATTTTTAACATATAAAGCTTTAATGTGGTTAGCGGTGGAAACCATCCAATTAAATTTTTGGTTTCCTCCCCTCTACATTGTACTATCCTTAATCTTATCTTCTTCTTCTTTATAGTGCCATACTCAGCTTCTGAGCGTCGGCGACTACCTATTCGTACATTTTTAGATGTACAGACATAGGTAGTGTACTGGACAATTATTATATATGCAACGCAGGTGTACACACGCAAGACTACATTCGGAACTGATAGTAGCCGCTTGTTATCGCGCTACCAGTGCAGTCCCGTGTGGGTCTGCTGTGTACTGACCTAGCGCGCATATGATGTTGTACGTGGTGGTTCGCCATTGCCTTTCACGTGATTATTAGCGATTATTTATTTATTTATTTAATTCTTGTAATAAGTTCGTCGTCGCTCGAGATCGAACCCGTGACCGCCATATCGGAAGTCAAGCGCTCTAGCAACTAGGCTATCGCGACGACAATCTTATCTTAACATATCATAATATTAATATAAATTGATATTGTATTTTCTGTATTGCAATTCCTTTTCGGCCAAATTATTGAATATAATTATTTTTTCCATCACCAATTCTCCACAGTCCTGCGCGATCTCCGAGTTTAAAATGTTACATCCATTCAGTATATGCTGCACACTGTCCTGCTCATTGCATCTAATGAAATTTTCCGTTTCTGCTATCTTGAATCTTTTCAGGTATATTTTGAAATTCCCATGGCCTGATATAAATTGTACATTGCAGAAAAATTTGGTGTATAATAATTGTTGTTTAATCTCTGCTTGAATGTTGGGAAAAAACCTTTCGTTATTCCACTATGATTTGTCCACACCGATTCAAACTTCTCCACATATTCTTCTATGATAAATTTTTTGAATTATCCTGTCTGTTATTATTTTATTTTCTACTACATATATATTTTTTGTTTATATATGTGATTTTTTTGAAAGTTTGTTCTACCTTTAATTCATTTTTAATTGCAAATACCGTGATATGTATTTCTATTTCTAAGTATGAATATTCCAGCTATGACTAATGCACTTGTATAATTTATTGTTTTGTAGGCTTTGATTAGCTTGATTGTTATGGTTCTATGTACGCTTGCTAAAAATTTTTGAAATTTATTGAACTTTAGCATATCCTTATAAATAATACTACTATATAATAGATTAGACAATATCACTGTTTTGTATAATATTATTCCTTTTTTGTAATTCATCTGATTGTTATTGTTAAACAGCTTTGTGAATATATTAATAAATTTCGTAATTTTTTCATTTATGTACTTGCAGTGATTGTAAAATTTAAGGTTTTTATCTATCAGTACTCCAAGGTATTTTACATGGTCCTTTACTGTGATCTATAATCCGTATTTCAAATCAAATCAAATCAATTTATTATTATTATCATTACAACATAATCCATCTATGCGCATATTTGCGCGAGCGATGGGTATTAAAGAAATAAAAATCTTTTTTGAAAAAATACTGAAATCCTTAAAATTACAATCAAAAACACTGCAATAAAGGAATAAAGTAGAAATATACCGTACAGAACTTATATAAAATAATATAACTTACGTTTAATCTATAATCTTAATTTTTTAATTCATTAACATTTACAATTAAAATAAAAGAAAATTTCTACATTTCCATGCAACCAACGTACTCTATACGAATATATATTACATCCCTATCCACAATCCTTTATCGATTATTTATAAGATTCCTCAGAAAGATTATTTGAGTGGAAAAATTTCAGTAAACATTTACGTCTTTTTTTAAAGTTTTTTGAATCGTCTTTTAAAGCTAGTGGTAAATGGTTGTAAATGAGAGGCGCCATATAGAGGGCTTGGATTCTTGAATGGAATTTCATAAATTTAGGTAGCGCAGCTATTTCATTTCCACAACTTCTAGTGATACCCTCCTTAATGTGAAAATTAAATTCTTTTTTTCTATTTAGCATAAACAACAGCAATTCAGTTTTATATAATGTACTAACATTAAATAAATTATAATCAAATGTAGTTTTCTTGTTTTTAGTGATTAACTTGATTACTCTTTTATTTAAAAACTCAATCTGTGAAAAGTGACATTTAGCGGTATTACCCCAATACATCAAACCATACGTCAAGACAGGTTTGTATAGTGATTGGTATAACATATACAGATGATATTCATTAAAAAATTCATTCATGTAGTAAAATATATAATTTAACTTTCTGAGTTTAGCAGCTAAATAATCAGTATGCTTATTCCACTGTAATCTACAATCTAAATTTAAACCCAGATATTTGATTTCAAATACTCTTTCTATTTCAGAATTTTCATTTAAACAAATTTCTTCGCAGTCCCACGTGTATTGAGGTTTATGACTATATAATATGAATTTAGTTTTCTTTAAATTTACTATAAGCCTATTTGCCTTAAACCAATTTACTAAGGTATCAACATTCCTATTTGCTAGTTGCATTAGGATATGGCTGTAACGAGAACTCATGACAATAGCAGTATCATCTGCGTATGTGAACAGTTTTCCCGATATAACTTAAATTGCACAATTCATTTATGTAAATAAGAAACAGAACGAGACCTAAAATACTACCCTGAGGCACCCCGTAAATTTGCGTTATACTTTCGCTATGTAATTTATTAATTTTCGTAACATATTTTCTATTATTTAAATACGATTTGAACCAGTTGTAAATACTACCCCGGAAACCACACGAATATAGCTTGGCTAACAAAATGTTGTGGTCTACCACGTCAAAAGCTTTTCTTAAGTCAAAATAGACAGCTAAACATGATTTTCCCTTTTCTAGATTTTCCGTAATGTAGGATACGTGCTTAAATAGCGCAATATCAGTTCCTTTTCCCTCTAAAAATCCGTGTTGGTTTGTACTAAAAAAATTTTTGCTATGTAGGAAACCCATTATTCTCATCTTTATACATTTCTCAAAAATTTTTGAAATAGTAGGTAGTGTACGTATTGGTCTGTAATTTGCCATATCACATTTGTCACCTCCGTTACATACTGGAGTAATGATACCTAATTTTAAAATGTTGGGGAATATTCCAACCTTTACAGATTCGTTAAACAAAAGAGTTAAAGGTCTGACAAAAAATTCTACATTCTCTTTTATTAATACAATAGATAGCCCATCTGACCCAAACGACGATTTATTTGGAAAAGACATAATTACATTTTTTATTTCTTCATTCAAGAAATCAATGAATCCGAAAGTTTCCAGGACGTGGGGGCTGTTTGAATGATATGCTGCAAACCTCTCGTTTTGCAATAGGTCGGTAACAGAGCTTAAAAAATAATTATTAAAATGACAGGCAACATCATATTCATTCTCGTCTGCATCTAATTTGTTATTATTAACAATTACCTCACGTATTCGATGATTTTTACCTCCTAATACCTTTTTTCACCGCCGTCCAGTATTTCTTCTGGTTCTGTTCGCAACCGTTTAATAATGCGCTGTAATACTGCTTTTTTGCTGTTCTGGATAACTTTTGTATTAGCTTTGATATTTCTTTATACTCAGAAATCGTAGTGTGTCAGTTCCCTTGAAAGTTTTCATTTTCTTATAAATATTATTTTTCGTATTGGATAAACGTACTATTTCCTGAGTTACCCGCGGTGTTCTCTTGCGTGTATTTATTTTTATTTTTCGAATTTGCTTACACTCATTCACAATTTTGGTAATATTTCGTATAAAATTTTCAAATTTAGCGTCAATATCATATTGGGTGGTGTCATAAACAAAATCAATATTAGTACATAATAGTTTGATATGAAATAGGTTTTTATCAAAGGAAACATCAAACGTGGGTGGTTTCACTGAACTTAGCTCTCGCCAATTTTACATTCGAATTAATGATTCAGTATCCAAAATTATTCAACGCCGCAATCGACGATATTGTAAAGTAGATTTATCCTCCAGTTAATTGGGCACTATACGCCGATGATTCTCATCATCTTTATCTCGACCTCACATGCCTCTCTGGCTGAGGAAATATTGCAAAAGACCATCAACGATCTAGTCAATTTGTTAAACAAATTCAGGTTCGATATTTCCTCCTCCAAAACAACAACAGTCCACTCCTGTCGAGTTAAAAAGTGCAAGCAGAATATAAACCTCCTATTAAATGGCTCACATATCAGAACAGCAGACACTGCAAAATACCAACATGGAGACACCACATTAACAAGTTGAAAACTAAATGTACTACTAAACTCAATCCAATTAAACAACTTGCTCATACCACCTATATCTCTCATCGACCACCGCTACCAAAAATATACCATGTCATTATCAAACCAAAAATAGACTACCGAGTAGTAGTTTACAGTTCCGCCAGAGGAAAGACTTTCATCTAGGTTAAACGTTATATTCACTATTCAGCAATTAGACTTACAATTAAAGCCTATCCTACCGCTCCAATAAACAATATTTTAGTTGAAGCTGGCGAATTTCCCCTCAATGTATATAGACAACGCTCCCTCCTCTTTTCCTACCGCCACTTTTCGTCAAATCAAATCTCCCCTCCTACTCTGCAACCATTCTTTCTTCTTACACCGACACAGATTCAACATTCTTTCTCCTAATAAAATTATATAAGCAATTCACTGACTAGAAAATATATTAAAAAATTATTACACCGACATGTTCCGGAGACACTGCTCCATAATCATTCGTTCTCTTCACTAGATCTATGCCTCTCTCCTATCTCTCGTATGCACCGCTCCATCACTCCACCCTGCAGCAACTATACAATTTCAATGGATCTTAGTCTCATACAGTATTCAAAACACCGAACCTCTAAACACATTTTAGTAAACCTACAAGGACATGGTTTCTCGATATCCTCATCGTAAAAAGATATTTACTGACGGATTAAAAAGATATTGAGTTGAATGCGGAATTGCCTCATCAACCTATATTACTCTCATTTTTTCCGCAAAACCATACTCTTTCAAATTGACTATCACAGATATAACCGCCAAGGATGGAAACAGTCCAAGATTTACATAATCCTAAGCAACATTCAACAGCAAAATAAAAATAATTAACGCTATCGTGACATCTAATATTCAAGCCGTATTCGAATGGATTCCGTTCCTGATCGATATCACTGATTTATAATCTCGCCGATATAGCAGCTAAAGAAAGATCATAGTTCAAATCTAATCCTCAACTGGCTGCACTGATTAGTGATCTTCAGACAACTGTTGTAAAAAAGTCAGTTCAAGATTCTTACAACGCCATCATCCAACAATCTGCATGCTATATGTAACTCCAGATGTCGCTGAAAAACCTTCACATCAAAAAACAAGAAAGAAGAAGTCGTGCTCGCTCGTCTACGTTTAGGTCACACTAAAATCTCGCTTAGTTATCTCCTTTAAAATCAATCTGCTCCCATTTGTTCACACTGTAATGTTCCTATCGCTGTATATCATTTCCTTATAAGTTACTCACAATATAATTCTCAAAGAGCAATTCTCGACCAACCCCTTACACTTCAAAATGCTCTTTCCAACTCCCACAAAGTTTCCCACCACCTAATTTTTTTTTTTTATTTATTTTGTAACCACGATGCCGATAAGGCACAGTCGTGATATATGCAATATTCTTAGCAATAATTAAGGACCATTTTTATTTCTAAGCAACATGGCTGATTTTAAGAATTTCATTACAGATTTAAAATTCGACTTATTAATACCAGACACTCACTATTAATTTTCCTACCACGAATATTATATTTTTTACGAACATTAATTAAATAGGTGCACTGAAACAAGGCATGGAAGACCGAATCCGCTACATTCATGTCGCAAAATACACAACTGTCATTGCTGACAATGTTAAGTCTTTTCTTATAGAGGCAAAAATTACCATGGCCGAAAAGAGCCTGACTGGCGAAGTAGTTAATGTCCAATTTTTTTAAACCAAGCCTTACTTTTATATCAGGAAAAAACAGGTACGTTTGCCTACCAGTAGTTTGATTATTCCAACGATCCTGCCATACGTTGTTGATGTTAAGATAGTTTTTAAAACTTTTAACATCTGCAAAACCATCATATGTTACGCTCGTTTCATAGAACTGAGCATGAAAGGTCACAGTAACTAGAGCTTTAATCAAATTTTGTCTAACTTGTACATGCTAAATTCAGATGTTAACGCCGCCTTCAACAAGCATAAATCTCTATAGGGTAGAGACCACCGGTGATCACTGGAGCCGCCGCGGTCGACATAACGTTGAGTAGTATTTTTCTCTGTTTACTTATACTAGATTTGAACGCTAATTTTGTTTTAATTTTAATATGTATGTACTTGGGCACCGTAATTATAGACAGACTTCACAATACCCTTTCATACATTATAACTCTTCCCTTATATTTAACACCTGCCATATTTAGTTTAAGTTTTAATAGCGCGTAAAATACTTTATTGATTTTGTCATTTAAACATTTAAAACATGACGATTAAATTTAAGTTCATTATCTATAATTACTCCGAGATATTCAACAAATTTAACGATGGGTATTGTGTGTTTGATCGTAAAGCAGTTTATTAAAATTTGTACATGGTTTATTAGTCATTATCATCATGGCAGACTTTTCTACGGAAAACTGAAGACCGCAGTCAGAAAATATATTACTTCGCTCGTGACGAATAACTATTAATTATCGATTTCATTTGGATTATTCGGATTTATTATAACACACAAATCACCCGCGAAACTAACAAATTCGGCCAAAATTATATATTTTACACAGAATTCATCCATAGTTTTTGAATACAGGAATAGAGCACATTCCAGAGTGTCGACCCCGAAATCGAACCCTGAGGAACATCACAGCTTATTTTCTTTTCAACTGAAAAGTTAACCAATTTGATTCTAGCTTTCCCTAATATTAAAATTTCTAACTTTTTCGACAATTTTTAATTCTTGGATAACAATATCCCTTTTGTTGGGGAATAATTCGTTGAGCAGAGCAATACATTTATCTTCATTTTTTGCAATTATTACGTTGGACATTTTTAAAGCTGGAATTTGAAATTTTCTAAACTTTTCAAAAACTGTTTTATAGGGTTTGCCCAAGGCCTTTGGGTCAACAAATTTTTTCCATCTATTAAATTTGGCTGTCTCGATTAATCTTTTATAATTCTTATTCAGTTCTTTTAATATTATTTTATAAATTATGCGCTTACTACCCATTGACCGAAACACTTATAACATTGTGCTGCGGGTATTTCTTCATACTTGAGCGAGAACCAATTGACGAATAGTCTGTTTTTATTTTGTAATTTATTAAGCTGAGCGGGATTGAGACAAACGTATATTTTTGATCTTTGTTATTTTCGGTGGCTTTATTAATTGTTACAGGTGCTTCACTAATTAATTTTTTTATCTTCCATTTCTTCCACGCTTACTTGCTCAACATCATAAATAACAATAGTCGAATTCAGTTCTCTTTTCTCAATAATACGAATATTTTCGATTTTCTCTTGCATGACTTTTTTCAGTTTACCAGCATCTTTTTTGCTTTTAGTAGTTAATGTACTTTCTTTGCGTGAGGTACGTTCCGCTTCGATGCCTAAAGTCTCAGGTTGAATATTATTGGCTTTTAATAGTCCTTACGTATAGGTAAATTAATCATTTTCTAAGTTTTCAGCATTCAATAATATGATAAGTTATATATTTTAAAACCTTAATTTACGTTACAAAAGTTATAGTTTTATATATTACACGGACACAGAGTACCTTTCAATTCATTAAAACATATATAACATTTATTTATATTAATTATTACTTAAATAAATAAATGTTATATATGTTTTAATGAATTGAAAGGTACTCTGTGTCCGTGTAATATATAAAACTATAACTTTTGTAACGTAAATTAAGGTTTTAAAATATATAACTTATCATATTATTGAGACAAACGATTACAGGAAGAAATAACACATAATGAATTTTCAGCATTCATTGGCCTGTTCGGAGGTAGTTGATTACACACTTTAACCCAATTCGTACTTTCATTATTCAAGTTAGTATTATGCCTATTAGTAAAACCAATTAACGATTGCTTGACAGTGTTAACTATTAAATTTTCTTTAATTTTGAGTAGATCGTCAATATTTTCACCATCATTGCTAATTTCTTCGAGTTTAATTATTTACGGCTTCATTATTCTTTATGTATTTTACTAACTGATTTATTACTAATAAGTTCACGAATTATTATCAGATATTCCGTAATTTTGTCTAAATTTCCGGTCAAATTTGTAAAAGGTTCATAGTTCTAAATATTATCGATGAAGTTGTAAAAAGAATAGAAAATAATACACTATAAATAACCTAATAATATTATTCCGATGTTATGTACAAATTACATACAAACGCATAGAGTTATTAAATGATAAAGCAAATAGAACCGATAACGAAAGGGTACAAACTCACCGGTCTTCGTATCTTATAATTTGATATGATAAAGCGAGGAAATAGACTAGATTACGCTGATAACTACTCAACGCGAAACGAACAACTTCACACGTAATCGATCCGAACGAGACCTCCCACAACCTAATAACATTTCTTAGATTAATCAACTTATAATTCCATTGTGCCTCCGGCCTAGATGCACTACAAATCACATATGTAAATCAACACGTAAAGTAAACATAAATATTATACTTATCTTAATAAAGTTTTCGAACATGGTCCATCTTCAGCCGGAAACAAAAAGAAAACAAAATATCTGAAAACACACTAAATGCATAGAAATTAAACACAACAAAATATAACAAAATGGAAATGTTGATAACAAAAAAAATATATAAAAGATATAAAAAAGTAAAAAAAAAAACCGATATAAATTTAAATGTGATTATGTATTTCTGTAATTTTTTTGGTATTTTCGATTGCAGGGAAAGTCACGGCTTGATTTTTTTTCGGTATCGGCTTTGCGACGTTAGAATAAGCGATAATTCCTGTTGGTACCGATAACGTATTGTGTCCTGCGTTTAATTTATATATCGTTTCCGTTCAATAGTCGCATAATCGTCCAAATTATTCGAATATATATTACCGCTATTTATCAGTTATCTCGTTACTTCAGATCGGTGGTATTCAATATTAATTGTTGAGAAGGGAAACTGTTTTTTACCAATATGGCGACTCCTCCGCTGGCTACTAAACGTGTAGTCGGATCGATAGACAACGTAATCTTTAAAGCAGGAAGAATGTGCTGATTTTAGATGTGTTTTTTGCAAGCAAACTATGGTTGGAGCATGATTGCGCAATAGTAACTTCAATTCCTGCAATTCCGTTGCATAATTCCCGTGGTGAGGTACTTTTTTGGAAAAGAATGGTTTGCATCTTGCGGTACATCGACTGAAACGGGATTGTTTGCTTGAGGGTGGACTTCTGTTGGTGGTTCCATTTCGGTGGGTTGTTTTATAGATACCTTGTTGCTGATTTTACAGCCGGTCCAGGCATGATCATCGAGATTAA
The DNA here is from genome assembly GCA_039619475.1 of Icerya purchasi. Taxonomy (NCBI): domain Eukaryota; kingdom Metazoa; phylum Arthropoda; class Insecta; order Hemiptera; family Monophlebidae; genus Icerya; species Icerya purchasi. The sequence goes on along the minus strand of CM077115.1, from coordinate 287,759,641 downwards.
AAAATATCCGATAGTCTCGATCGTTGAAACCCAGAAGAAACGAGTCCGGCATATCTGTGCAGCAGGTGCGTTCGATATTGTCTCCTCCAGTATACATATGACCGAATTCGTCGTCGGAAGGGTTTACTCGTAATATTGCGATAGGCGTTAGAAGTTTTAGTGTTAGGATGGAAGAGAGGTAATGATTTAGTTTATGGTTGAGAATAGTTGGGGAGACGTTGGACAGCACAAGTTTGTTAGAGGATTTTTTTATTTTCCGGGCCAATTAATGTTCGGCCACCTAAAGAGACGGGCCCTCCGTTTACAAAAAATATATCGGAAACCTGGACGAATTTAAGCAAAATTGCGACTCCATTTTTACTGATTTTTAAACCTGCTATGATATTGGCTGGGCTGCCTACTTTTCTTTTAATGCAATAAAACAGTCGCGAGTGGAGTATGGGGTTACCCTAAAGGAAATATAATAAGACCTTGCTCGGAAAATAATTAGCGGCGATATTCTTTTCGTCTATTCTGGTCATTTTAGCCGATCTAACTGATTCAGAGAATGATATAATCAATGGCGGTCTGTTTTCGGCGCGGTTATTATCGGTTGCTGCAGCATTTGAAGTGGACGAAAAGTCTGTGTCTTTATCGGAGTTATTCACGTTATTCTGATTTAAAACGGACGGAAGGGGATCTACAGCGGTCGACTGATGCTTATAGTCGGCTGATGTGACGGTGTGTTGTGTATGTTAGTGTGGACCTTACTTGGTATGTATGCTGTGTACTTACTAGCGGTGGTTGTTTTGCTTCCATCCGGTTTCAGTGTACCAGTCAGCGGATTCCCTGGCGGCGGTGAGCGGGGCATCTTACAAGACAACCCCACAACGTAATATCTCTTATCAAGACAAAACGAACTGATATTGAATATACGGATGATCAAATCTATGAGATGTTAGACTTCGACTCTTTTTAGTCAAAAATATTATGAAATTAAATAGGAAAATCAAAATTAATGATAAAATGTAATTTGTTGCCAGTTCTTCAGTTCTAACATCATTCGAGATCAATCATTGCCTAACCGGGAGTATAACGCAAAAACATCAAAAAAAAAAACATGTTTTTCATTGCTCGAGTTCTTTAATAATAATATTATTTGGAGCGAAACGCATTTATCAATAAAACCATCACTAATAACTTTCTTTTAACACAGTATGCCGATTCTCATAAATTAAGATCTTAATTGCACTCCGTGTACTGTTCATGCACAAAAATAAATTTGGTTACTTTTTCTTCGCTTTTTTTCCCCCTATTCCCGAACTTTTTCTTCGCTTTGAATTTTTGTGTTTATTTTATAAATCAAAATTTCATTTTAATAAATTCAAACACCGAGTTATCGGAAAAAAAGAATTAATAAAGAGGTAATATTATTTACGATTAACGCTGATATTTATTATAGTAATACTACTGATAGTACGCATGAGAAAGTAAAATAATAATTTTATGCCTTTTCAAAATTAAGCCATATGCCATTAGTAGGTATAAACAATGGAATACCGCCGAAATATTTTATAAGCCGTTCTGTTTTACAACAACAGCTCACAGAATAGTTTGAAATAATTTCTATGCTAATTCAGCAAATCTCATCCCTGTAAACATGTAATATCTTAGTTTTAAAATAATCGTAAGACAAAGTAGACGCAGGAAAATTTTTAAAATATATTTTTTTCGTTCATGTCTTCTCTCTCAGAATGTGTTAAAATAGTTTTTGATTGAAGTTTTTTCTTATGAAAAGTCTTCTCTCTTCTCAGTATTTCATGATTTTTCAACATTGCGTTCTTTTTTATTTTGCTTTTTTTCAGTTTAACAAAGTAAGCAACACAATTTTTCAAGAATTTCGACCCTATCAATAACTAAAGTTCTTGACATAATATGTGACAACGTCCTCCTCGCTAGAAATACATAATATATATGTATATATATATATATTTCTTTTTTCCTCCTACATAAATTCCCTCATACAGCCTTGTGTCATATTCTAATGCAATGGCTATTACGACATCAGGTAAGAGAGTCTGATTTTTGGTGGCCCATAAATGTATCTGTGTATGCCTACTAGCCCGGAGAATACTTATAAAGACTTCAACTACCGACTGTGAATTTGATAATACTGTAGTATTGTCTCCGGGGTTACACAGGGTGGCCGAGCCGGTACAAGCTGAACGCAGCTTTCATTTACATGTTGAACAGGTGAGATAGGACATATATGGACAAATGAAACAGTTTAGTATTCATCGAGATCTGGTAAGGATATCGTTGTATGTTTAAGCTATGTGCTCCATTCACAGGCGACTAATCAATTTAAACCCTTTTCGTGTGACATTAGCTAGCGATCCCCAAAGTGTGGTTGTTGTCTTGATCTATAACAGAAAAGTGCCAAGAAAAACCTATTGTTCACTCCACTCCTACTCGCGACCAACCCATAAAACCTAAGGCAGTGACAATAGAGGTGGTAAGTATTAATATTGAAGAATATATTTGGCTGACTAGGGAGCATGGCCAGCTTTCTCGTTCCCGAAGTGCGTGCCTAGGGACCCAGGTAAACGCCACTCAAACAATTCCTCTCCTGAATATCAAGCAGTCTATTAAACATATGTTTGGAGATCAAATTTCTTTTATTCGGGGGTTAGCGAGGGAATGTAAGGCGGCCAGCGAGTCGGTGGCCACTAGTACCCTCTCTATACATCCATCCAAGAATACAGAAAATATTAGATGCTTATAAGATGGCATACATTTCTACATTCATCACAGTGCAAGTACTACTAAACCAACACAAATAAGCCATGTTGGACACCACAAATGTATGCGAATGTAATTGCACTGGAATTAGCTCTTTCATTGCCTGTGTAAATGATTAAATCCTATATCTGTGTAACACAGTTTTAATCAATTCACTAATGCTACCTAAAATTTGTTTCATGATGTTTTCTAGTGTTACGTTAATGTTCACCTGCCGGCTCCAAATAGAATGGATGCGCGGATAAATGGAAAGAAGTTAAAAAGGGTCTATATTGCTAACGTTTAATTGTTTCATCACTCCGGGCAATGGGTCGTTTGGGAAGTATAAAAAAAATGTAAGACCGATTGCTGTACACGTTAAAATAGTGGAAAAAAGCATATGGGCACATTAGTGTTTCCGATAAATTAGGTCCATTTCAACAGCCTCCCCACTTTAATATTTCTTTTCATATATGGCGCGATCATTTATGCATCGTTTACACAGAAATCTGCATGAACTTTCACCGTTTGTGCATATTCCTATCCTACAATATTGAAGAAAAATAGTTGGCGGGTTGTTAATTACTAAAAAGTGGCTAGTGAAGTTGCTAACATATATATTAGTTCATTGCTAAATAATCGTTTAATACCAAAAACGAAACAAACATCATTTGGAAAGCTGCTGATTATTTTACATTTTTATTTATTAGGAAATTAATAGGTTGACTTTTTTAATATCTAAAATTAATATTTTAAATGTATACGTTGCAGTTTATTAGTTTATAATTTTACAATATACCATCATTATAGGACTGTGTTCCTGAAACATGTCGAAGATTAATTCTTAATATTTTTTTTTTTTCGGATAAAAATTAACTGTTTGTTTGTTCAAATTAATATTTTCTTTCAATTTATTATCATTTCAGCAGCTTCTATTCAATTACATTAACCATTGAAAAAAATAAATATAGAAGATCACAAATTCTTCTATTACAAAAAATTTTGTCGGAATCTACTTATTATTTCTCAAAAAATAACGGATACACTAAAATAAATATACACAACACATTTTTTAAGGTCAGATAAAAATAAAAGAAAAGTATGATACAAGTGACAGAAAAAAATATACCTATTAGTAAAACGTTTACGTTTGGTCACGCAACGGTTATTTATTTTTATACTAGTATGAGTAAAGTAAAATGTTTCAATTAAAGAAGTATTACAAAAAATTAAATTAAAGGAATAAAAATAGTGTACAAATTAAAATCAAATCAAACCAGATCAAAATACTTCTTTACTGAGAAAATTATACATTTCTAAAATATTACAAGAAAACAAATTATTTATAAATCAAATTTCCTCGGCCCGTGAAGAGCAAAAGTATAGTGCAAAACCAAATGTTTAAACTAATTATTTAAAAAAGCTTAATAAATCATATAATTCAACGATATTGTATCGAGAGATGGTTATTAAAAATAATTCTGCATGTAAAATGAAAACATATATGGCCATAAAGAGAACGTATAAAATAAATCAAAATAATCAGTACAATGAAATTGCTCATAACTGTAATAAAAAAAAAAAAAAAATGAAATCGTTGACCTTTGGTTATTACATGTTGTAACAACTCCTCTTAAATAATATATATCTGAATTTACAGCTAGAATGAAGGGCATTTTACATACTTCTATTTGAAAGTCAGCCGTATTGGTTAAGACTAAATATTAAATGTTCATTATACTGTATCGCTGTAATATTTTCTGCATCTGAGTGGGAACATATATTACATAACTTGAAAGAATTCATTTGCTCATTTAAGTATTCTAATAGTCCTTTAGTCTCATTCATACTTGTTTAATACAAACATCTATAACAATTTTCCTCTCGTTCCTTACGATTTTACATTTTTCGCAGTTAATTTGAAACGTAACTGGATGGATCATGAAATATTTTTTTTTTTTTGCAAAGTGCATAAACAGGTAGTTCCACTGAAAGCAATCGATTATTTGAACAATTTTCGGTGCTGCTATTTTCATAAAAAAACTGATCTTCAACGTTATTAATGTAATCTTGAATTAGATCATTACTTGAAATTCTTGAGCGAAGGTATATACAATTTTTTTCACTAAAAATTACCTTCCTATTACATAAGAAAAAAACGTCAATTTCACTACGAATAACCCGAAAAGGACAACGCAATAAATATTTTAAAAAGGAACTATGAATTCTTTTACTCTTTTATCATTTGACTAAAACAGCGAGCATGTTATAATAATTTTTATGACATGGGCTATGTATCAATTCGAATAAAACAAATCGGTATTTCATATTTCTTTAATTATTCTAAAATATGAAAACTAGCTTCAATGTAACGTAGTATATTACTGTGTTGTGTAAATGCCCGAATTGTAACTGGCATTAACACTGGTCGCGCAGACTACTATTGTAGTCCATCACAATTATTCATTTTTTTTTTTTTTAGTGATTTTAATGTAGTTTTTATTAATTTTTTGTGCTTATCATATTTTAGCAGTATTGAATAATATAACCCGCATTTATAAATACTATATGGATAACATTATAACATAAATCCTTACTAATATTATAAATGCGAAAGTAATTCTGTCTGTTACCTTTTCCCGCTTAAACCGCTGAACCGATTTAGATGAAATTTGATACGGAGATAGTTTCAGGTCCAGGGAAGGACATAGGATAGTTTCTATTCTGGAAATCATCCCATAAGGGGTGAAAAGGGGGATGAAAGTTTGTATGGAAGTATGACATTGCTGAACTTAGAAGCATGAAAATTTATATGTATGTAAGCTATTTTAGACAGCTAAATAGCCATTCGCGATAGCCTGGTTGTTAGAGCGCTTGCCTTTCGATATGGAGGTCACGGGTTCGATCCCGAGCGACGACAAACTTATTACAAGAATAAAATAAATAAATAAATAAATTATCGCTAATAATCACGTGGGGAACGCAAAATGGCAAACCACCACGTACAACATCATATGCGCGCTAGGTCAGTACACAGCAGACCCACACGGGACTGCACTTTTGTAAAACGATGTAAATCAAACGATTACTAATCAGTTCCGAATCTAGTCTTATGTGTTGTGTACACCTGCGTTACATATAATAATTGCCTAGTACACTATGCCTGTGTCTATACAGCTGAGATGTACGAATAGGTAGTACCCACCAACCATTAGGTTGAGGAGTGAAAGAAGAAGAAGAAGGGAGGAATAATAGAATGGCAGAGTTTGTATGGGATATGTTGTTATATTTTTGGACGTTTTTATTATTTGAAATTTTAGTTTCGGCATTTTTGTAAAATTCGTCATAGGTGATATATTTCACGTTCGGGCGGATATTTTTAAAAAGATAAAAAGATATATTATAAATGCGAAAGTTGAGACATTTAAGATATAGAAAAAAATGCCTAGCGCGGGGCCAGCCATGCGCCATGCACGCTACTAAAATTAATTTGTGCGAAAAAGATAAAAATATAAAAAGATAAGAAAAAAAATGCTTAGCACGGATACAACAATTGTTTTTGTCCACTTGCGTTACGCTCTAGATGTTAGTATCAATTTGAGATATTTAAAGTTAGTTCGGATATATGACGAATAGAATAGTAAAATATATTGTTCATTCGCGTGAATTATTAATAAAAAAAAGTTTTTATATAATTTATCGTAAATCTGTAATAATAAAAATGATAATAATAAATTATTATAAATATGAGTAATCTTTCATTTTTACGCATTTTACGACAAAGCTTTATCGATTTTTCATTGTAATATCATCCATTTGAGATATATATATTGAATAGTAAATGAATATACACTGGGAGGATAACGTCTGAAAAACGTTGTTTACAAAAATTATGATTTAATAATAAAACCTCTTTCATTTAGATTTGTTTTCAAGTCGAAACAGTCTACCTGAAATACTAATTCTCCGCGTACAAAGTCACGGGTACAAGCTAGTAACAGATAAAATAAAAAATAAAGTACACTACGGAGCTACGGTGAAAATATACAAAAATTGAATAAACGTACGAAAAATTATCTTACAATTTAGAGAAGACATGTATGTATTACACACTACTTGTCAGTGGCCATTACATATACATTTTGCATATATATGACACGATTTTCCGGTTGATTTATTTTTAGTTCGACTACATAAATAACAACGACCCGGGTGTTCTTCTCTTTACCTCGGTAGTAGCATATTCATCTTTATCAAGCTTCAACAGTTGGTGACCATGTTCCTCGATCATTTTTTGCTCCAACGGGTGCAAATATTTCAATATCATATTTACCAGGCTTTGTTGGAATATATTGTCCAATTGCCAGAGAAACTTATTAACCATTGAAAAAAAAAAAAAAGGAAACAAAATTCATTCGTTCACTACACAAAGTACAAAATTGACAAGAAAAAATACAAAATCACTCGAAAATTTAAATCATTTATTTACTAAGCGACTGGAAAAATAATAATATGATAAAACGCATTTATAACTCTTCACGCGGCTTCGAGCCAAAATAACGGTAACATCTGACGCCTAATACAAAAATACTAGCAATACACGTCAACTCTTAACTATATCATTACTGGTCGCGCGGACTACTATTGTAGACCGTGGGAAAAAATATAAAATAACTTAAGAACTATGCGGAAACTGCAGAACAAAAGCAACGACATGTTACGCGTCACACTCTAACACAGGGAGGTAACAAAAACCTCATCACCCAAATCCATACAACTTTAAAATAACTGACAAAACAAAAGTGCTGGACTACTATTACTGCAATGTTAATGCTAATGACGTATCTGTTACAACTTACTTTGGTGACGAAGCCCCAAATTTCTTTACCATTCAACAATCCAGTTATATGTCGAATTATTGTCACGTTAATCAAATAGCGCATGTGTGTCATACAGAGTAGTGTAATTTTAATTTTTTGTCCCTCAAAGCAATTTCATATCAAAGGATATATTGAGTTTTTCTTCGCGATAGCAGGGTAGGTTTTTTCACTAAACCACCGGCAGCATCAGTAGCTATAGTAGAACATTTATAAAAAAAAAAAAAAACGAAATGTTCATAACAGTTTTTACAGTGCAGAATTAAAACCCCCTTCCCGCGGCCCCATTAACGCAACCACATTATATGTGTGCAATACGTATTGTTAACGAAATACGTCAAGCGTAACTAAATTCTAATCCCTTTTAACACGCATCGCCCATTTATTTGTAACAAACAGAGTACTTATTACTCGTGTAAAAATTGGTCCGTTCTATGGAAAAAATAGTTTAACATGTATTTTGTAATATGCGTTATTTATCTCAGAATCCGAATGTCCCAGTGAATTTTTTTTTCAGGCTATTAAAAAAAGCTTGATACTCAAAAATTGAAACAATTTAAACTAAATGAATTCCGCAGCAAAAAACAAATACTAACATTAGTGTTTAATTACCTTGTAAAATTTAACATTTATAATCGGCTTATTGACATTTTAAAAATCAAAACAGTTGTTAAATAATTTTAAATACTTAACAATTAATTTTCTATTAATAATTTATAAGGAATTACTTCCTGGAGAGAAATTTTAAATTCCTTAACTAAGACTTGAATTAAAAAATCGCAATTAATAAATAGGTTACTAAAGCAATAAAATTTGTTGTAAACTCAAGAGAATATAATCCTAGTAGAAATGGGGGCCAAGTTCAATATTAAAAATATGCGTAGTTATCGACTTCGCCGACAAAAGAAATGAGATCGAAGTGGGTGCCAGGTTCTTTTAGATAATTCTGAAATTGATTTATAAGAACATACATTCTGAAATTAAAACACAATTTCTTATTCTTTTCATAGACAACAATGTTTGCTATTTAAAAATATAAATTCTTTAGATTTGAACGGTCGAATTATTTACACTAATCATATATTTAGGATAAATTCTAACGATTTGACTTGGCTAGTTTTCACATATAAGTTATCTTATATTTGGCTAATCAACTTATCTTCTTTATTTTATACCCAATTTTTTGTTGTTTTTTTTTTTTTTTGGCCCGGCTTCAGTTAACTATCAAGCCATTATTTGACCACTAACCAGTTGATATAGGAATAATTCCAACTAATGAAGGATACTTCTTCTTGTTCTTCTTAATTCCTCAATCTATATGATAGATTGGTGGACAGCCATGTTCTAAAAGTTCCTGGATAAAGCCATTTTCTTCATTTCTCCGTATTCGTTTGCTTTCACGTCTTCCTTTATTTGTTTTATGTATTTCTGTCTTGGCCTTCCTCTTGGTCTTTTCCCTACCATGGTTCCTTCTATTATTTGGACGGATACATAATAATTAATTAGGGAAAAGGTTACAGACAACCATGGCCGTAAATGTTCAACATTACCCACGGATAGCCGAATAAAATCTTTAGGAAAGAGAAATCGGCCGGACTGAGCTCAAGATACATAGAATACCTGTGACTGATCAAAAAATTAATGGAACAGAGATCACAATCATCATATACAATAATTTTTTTTTTTTTTTACAATAATTATAATATACAATCATGGCCAGAAATGCTTCAGCATAGTCCACGTATGTCTGCATAAAATCATAGTGAAGAGGAAACTATTGAAGTTGTTTTTACATTGTAAGGTGCTGCATATTTTACTCTCCTAAAAATTTGGTTTACCGGTAAAAACTAGCCAAGTCAAATCGCATGACCTTTAATTTATCCTAAATATCTGCTTTGTGTAAATAATTCGACTGTTCAAATCTAAACAAGTTATATTTTTAAATAGCAAACATTGTTGTCTATGAAAAAAATAAGAAACTGTGTTTTAATTTTAGAATGTTCTTATAAATAAATTTCAGGATTATCCAAAAGAACTTGGCACTCATTTAGATCTCAATTCTTTTGTCGGCGAAGTCGATAACCACGCATATTCTTAATATTGAACTTGGCTCCCATTTTTACATTTATGTTTTTGAGAGGATATCATTACTTTTTGTAAAGAAATTATTATTATTATTCATTCAAATTCAAATCCAAATCGGTTATTCTTCTAGATAGGCTTACAAAGTGAACACTTTTTGAAAGTCAAGTTATCGAGTCCGTCTATCCCCTAATAACTTTAAAACTACCGCCACTATTCGTTTAATGTTCCGAAGGACCAAAATGATTTCGAACGATGTTTAACACAATAAATTGTTTATCAGTGAAATAAGATGAAATACTCGATATTGATTAAACATCTTAAAAGTCTACTGTTTCCGATACGATTAAAAGGGGTGAATTACGAAATAAACTGCGATGCAAAGATTGAAAAAGATACGAAATGACGCAAAAGAGCGTTTTTCGAAGCGACATACGAAATGAACGAAATTAAACAACAACAGCATGTTGACGGTTAAAAGATCAGCGAGCCAGTTATTTTTCTAACGCAGCAAAACTTTCCGGCGTTTCTTAAATTTTATAACTATAACTAGCAATCTAACTGAATAAACTAAATTAAAATAAACGAACGAAATTACGTAAAAAATATGAAAATTTCACTGTTTTCTGAGTTTTTTTCCTTTGTATGCACACAATTACCCAGCTGGACACCAAATTTCAATTTTCTAGGTCACCTGGAAGTGGGTTACTTTTTTGATGTCAGTCAGTGATAAAAATGACGATTTTTAGACATTAATATCTCAATAACCGTTTGAGTTGTATTTATGAAACTTTGGGGTTCTAGTTAATCTAAGGGGGGGTTTTAATAAATAAACCAAATTTCATGCGTTTATGTTAAGTATATTTTGAGTTATTAACACTACAGTGGTCGCGCGGACTACAACAGTAGTCCAGCACTTTTGTTTTGTTAGCTACTTTAAAGTTGCGTGGATTTGGGTGATGAGGTTCTTGTTACCTCCCTGTGTTAGAGTGTGACACATAACATGTTGTTGTTTTTAGGAAAAATTTCTTAAGTTATTTTACATTTTTTCCCACGGTCTACAATAGTAATCCGCGCAACCAGTAATGATATAGTTAAGAATTGACGTATATTGCTAGTATTTTCGTATTACGCGTCGAATGTTACCATAATTTTGGCAAAGCGGTGTGAAGTTATAAATGTGTTGTATCGTATTATTATTTTTCTAGTCGCCGGGTAAATAAATTATTTAAGTTTTTGAGTTATTTTATATTTTTTCTTATGATTTTTTGTACTTGAATTTTGTTTTTTTTTAATCGTTGCAAAAGACACAGTAACCCGAGTCGCGGGGACGAGCAGATCTTACTCTGCTTTAATACGCTTTTTTTTCCTGTTTTTTTCTTATTCTAATACAAAATATGAGTTACACACTTGATAAAGTACGCAAGTAGTTGGAGGAATCATCTGACTCTGATTCAGGAGAAATTCTTGACTTAGCAGATGAGGAAGAAATTGAAGAGAATGTTGTAGAAAAAGAAATATTTTATAATGATGTATGCAGCATAGATGAAGAAAATGAAGAAATAATAAGTGATGAAAACAACTTTTACGTCGGAAAAAATACCGTGATGAAACGGTCAAAAACTGTAATAGCCCAGACTTCTTGGACACTATGGCAAAATATCGTGTTTCATCGACCGGGTCCAGCTGGAAATGCAAAGAAATACAATGTTTTGAATGTCTATTTGATGATGCTATAATAGTAAGTACAATAACATTATGCACCAATATTTACATTCAAGAAAAAGTTATAAATACATTTGAAAGAGATAAAGATGCAAAGTTTACTGATGAATGTGAAATAAGGGCACTAATTGGTATATTATATATGGCTGGTGTTTTGAAGGCAGGAAGACGTAATATTACAGATATGTGGGATAATAGCTGTGGTACTGCTGTAGAAGCAATTTATGTAACACTTATGCGCGCTGTTTGCGTTTTGATAACATTAGAGATAGAAATGTTCGCAGAGAAAAGGATAAGCTAACTGCAGTGAGAGATGTGTTCGAAAAATTTATGATAAACTGCCAAAAGTGTTACACAGCGATGGACTATTTGACAATAGATGAGCAACTAAGAAGTTTCCGTGGCAATTGTACTTTTCGACAATATATTCCAACAAAAAGCCTAATAAATATGGTATTAAAATACTTGCACTTGTCGGAGCAAAAAATATTTAGTCTAGCGCTGGTGATTTTAACGGGTATACGGATAACCCGGTTAACCGCCGTATCGGTTTAAACCGATCATTCGGGTGAAAACCGTGTTTGCGGTTTTTACGGGTACGGTTAACCGTATGAAACGGGTTACCCGTATTAATCGCGATTTCGGTTAACCGTATGAAACAGTTACCCGTATTAATCACGATTTCGGTTAATCGTATAAATCAGTTAATCGTTTAAACAGTTATATAATAAAATTAAAAATTTTTTTTAAATATATCGTTATAACTATAATTTTTTAATTGTTCGTGTAGATGGTTATTTAATAAACTATAAAATTTTATTTTAGAGGGTACGGCCGGTTAAGGGGTATAAGAGTGCCTTTAAACCAAAATTTTATAAAAAAAAATATATAAATCTAGGGCATGAAAAAAGTAGTTAAAACTGGAAGTTTCAGACCCATAGTCCTACAGGGGGCTCCTGTAGTCACCATTTCGTTATTTTCAGGTTTTTTACGATATCTTAGCCATTTTTCAATCGATTTTAAAAACTCTTGTTGGAGGTTAAATATAATGGAGAATTCTATAATGGTGAATTTTTAAAAATTTTTAGAAACGTTCAAAATTTTTAAAATGTCATAAAAAATATTTTAAATTTAAGTTACGACGGAAAAAATATATAACGTGTTTTGTAGTGTAAACTACTTATTGAAATTTTTTCAGATTTTTAAAAGTGATGGAGAGTTTCAAAAAAAATAAAAACATGCATTTTTGACTGAAACCCATCTTGAAATTCAACTAATAACAGCGAAATAGATATATGTTACGTATTTGAAGATAACATGTTTTCCTGATTTTTTCGGATTGTTAGAATAAAAAAAATATAGAGATTCTTCACGAATTTAAAATTCCCATAATAGCAAATTAGGTAACACAATGACATATTATGTAACTTACATTTTATAGTTTGCTTCCTGTTGAAGTTTCAAAGGTTGTTCAGACAAAAATGCACGTTTTCATTTATTTGGACTTGTTTCATCTGTTCCTGAAGTTCGAAAAAATTCAGAAAAACATTTTATTTTAGTATATGTAACATATATCTATTTTGGTGTTGTTAGTTGAATTTCAAGAGGTTTTTCAGCCAAAAATGCATGTTTTTATTCTTTTTTTTGAATCTCTTCCACCACTTTTAAAAATCTGATAAAATTCACCGTTATAGAACTTTCCATTATCTTTAACCTCCAACAAGAATTTTTTAAATCAATTGAAAAATGGCTGAGATACCGTAAAAAAACCGAAAATAACAATATTAGGCATTCTGTTATGAATAATTTTCAAGTGATTTGCTATTGCCAAAGGATAACCATTGTAACTTAAGACGGCTTTACAATAATTACATATTGCGTCTTTACTGTCTATGGATTTTTCAGCATGATTCCATACCCAACTATTTTTTTTTTGGCATCTTGAATTGAAAACGATATCAGAATAAAACTATAGCTTAAGAAAATAAATCGTCAAAACTAACTTTCAACCACTTAATACAACTTTTTTTCCCAATGCGTTGTAAATAAATCGCACTGGTTGGAGCAGACTGTCTTTTGTAGCACAGCATCTGTTGCATTGCTGAGTGACTCACTCCCGTAAGCAGTGCGCGTACGCGAGTGATTATGAAGTAAGGTTTTAACTCACCGAGCTGCGGTTTTCCCGTAAATAAATAATTTTTTGAAACTAGGATTGATGTTATTAAATGACAAAGCGATAACAACAAAACACGAACTGTTTTAACTAAATCCCGCAATAATATTAATTACACAACAATCCAAAAAGAAACGAAAAAAATATTATTATTATTACTATTATTATTTAATCAACATTGCGATTAATAATCGTTTCGTACAATTAACCGTATCCGTGAAAACCGTAAAACCGATTTTTACCCGTATCATCGGCTTTTAACCGAAACCGCGATTACACGGTTAACTGTATCCGTGAAAACCGTAAAACCGGGTTTCACCCGTATCATCGGTTTTTAACCGTAACCGCGGTTACCCGGTTACCCGGTTTTTAACAGCCCTAATATTTACACACATAATTTGGAAATTTACGCTGGTATTCAACCGGAAGGTCCTTACAGAAAAAATAACAAACCTGAAGATGTTGTAAAACGATTAGTGCAACCCATCGAAGGTACAAATCGGAATATAACTGCTGATAATTGATTCGGTTCAGTGCCACTGGTAGATGGTCTTTTATTTGAAAAAAAAAAATTAACGTTTATTTGCACCTTGAGAAAAAATAAACCTAAAATTCCTAAGGAATTTTTACCGCATAAATTGCGGGAAGTAAATAGCTCTCTCCATTTGGATTTCCGAAGAACTGTACGCTCGTATCCTATGTCCCAAGCAAGAATAAATCAGTTATTCTGATATTATTAATTCCTTTTTGAGACAAAAATATCGATCAATCTGCAAACGAACAAAAAAAAACCTGAAATCGTCACAACTTACAATGAAACACTAAATGCGGTGTTGATCTGTTGGATAGAATGTGTAACCAGTACGATGTATCTAGAAACGCCCATCGTTGGCCACTAACAGTATTTTTCAATCTCTTGAATATTGGTGGAATTAATGCTCTCAATATATACGCAGATAATAAATAATACTAGTAACATTACAAACCGAAGAAATGTTTTAAAAACGTCAGCTTTCGAACTGATGAAACCAGCTATTGAAGAACGCATTAACCAACAGATGATACCCAGGCAAATCAAGAAACGTGGTCAGCAACTGCTGAAGCTTGATAAAGATGAATATACTGCTCCTGAGGTAAAGAAAAGAACACCGGATCGATGTTGTTTATCTAGTCGAGCTAAAAATAAGTCAACCAGAAAATCGTGCCATAAATGTGCAAAACGTATAAATGGCCACTGCCAAGTAGTGTGTAATACATACATGCCTTCTCTAAATTGTAAGATAATTTTTTTCGCGTTTATTCAATTTTTGTATATTTTCACCGTAGCTCCTTAGTGTACTTTATTTTTTATTGTATCTGTTATTCACGTTATAATCTTACACTAGTAGTATTTATAAATACCGGGTTATTAGATTGTTAAAAACTGCTAAAATATGATAAGCGAAAAAAATTAATAAAAATCACATTAAAATCACTAAAAAAAATTAATAATTGTGATGAACTACAATAGTAGTCCGCGTGACCACTTATGCGACAATATTCCGCGCCACCACTGTAGTGTTGAGGGGTTAACTCCAAATGGTTCGTGTAATATAACACACGGCTGCTGCGTCGTCGCCGGTTCCTTTTTCTCGGCTTGAACTTGGCTTAACACGGTCCCACGTGTCTAGATTAGGAAACTACAGTAATTTTTAAAAACACGTGTATCATGAAAAATTTTATTTTTTTTCAAATAACAGAAACAGTGTGTAACTGATTTAACTACATAAATGCACCAATAAAAACAACGGCGCATAAATCTGTACATTATATTTTGCCGGAAAATTTAAAAATTGACGACTACTCTTTCAACACCCATATCTCCCGCGAAAAGCGCTTGAAATGAGATATTGAAAAAGTCAACCCATTGATTTCCTAATAAATAGAAATTTAAAATAATCGAAAGTTTTCCAAACGATATTTGTTTCGCCCTCGGTATCAGACGATTATTTAGCAACGAGCTAATATTAGGCATCATGGGTGGTAACTCCGGACACAGTTATATCCTCGGAAACCTTATCTGCGGTTGAACACAGTCGGATATAGGTATCTCCGACGACATGATTTAACGTATCATCTCAACTCCGAAAAACGTCACAGAACGAACAAATATTGCCATTCCGGACGCAGTTGAATTCACCTCTGGCGTAGTGATTTGTGATATATCTCCACTCCGAAACGCGCGCAACTATCGAAATTTGCCTTTTCATTATTGTTTCACGAAATTACGTCGTGTTCATAGGCTGCGGTATGGGTAATAGCGACGGTGTGATTTAAAATTTTCGAATCTGAATGAGCAATATGATGTACGAATTTAACGCTAGGAGGGGAAAAGGTAGAAAAGTATCAGAGCGTAAGAATTCGGTTGGATACTAATTACATAAGCAAGAGCAAAGAGGACAGGAAACGAGGAGATCGAGAGTATGAAAGAAGCATTGTACAAGGTAGGGATTCTTAGTTTCCGCAATTCACGGTGAAGGTAGAAACGTTCAGATAAAAAGGAAGAACATTCAAATAGAATATATCACTAAGGTCGTATATCAAATGACAGTTACGAGAGTGTAATGAACGATAAAGAGATGTAGCGGGAGAGAGAATCTATGAAGAACGGACGGTCATAAAGAGTGTGTCCAGGATGTAGACGACAAATAGCAGCAATCACTGAGCGACGAAGAAATGGACAACTATAAAAAAAAAACTAAACATGATCGAGTAGTGAAAATTGAATAGATAAACACAACGAGAAAGATGAACGGTCCCTATCAGATCACATTGGTCAATGGCATGCATAAGAGGAGGAAAGAAGATTAACAAAACTTTTCGATGAAACGACCATTTTGCGAGCTAAATAATCGGCTAATTGGTTTCCAACAATACCAACGCGACCAGGAACCCGCAAAAAGTCAATCTGGATAGAGAATATTCAGGAAGGAGATTATAAATCATAGAACGAGTTTGATTAATAAGGAAATCGGATAAGTAGTGAAGAGAAGGCGATAGATATACGAGAACACTTTTAGAGGCAGATATTGTTAAATATTTATTAGAACCGCGAGAGAACGAAATAAACAAAATTTGCAAAGAAGATTGCAACTAGTTCCGCAGAAAAGGCCACATGAGAGGATGAAAGTTTAAACGATCCGAGAGTGGCCTCAAACTAGAAGAACGAAATTAAATTAAATTAAATAAAACATAAATAATAGCGTAAGTTAGGATAAAGAAATTCGAATGACGTAATACACAACTAAATGTTTAAACTTTGAACAATTTTAATGAAAAATGCTCAAAACGCGTGAAATGTATTTTAAGAAATTAATGCGATTCGAACGAAGAATTATTTTTCCTCGCTCGCCCCTTTCGACTACTATCCATATGATGGGCATTATTGTAAATTTAAATGTATGCTAATCGATTCTTGCAGCGGGCAAAAATAAAAGGCATTCAGACGATTAGACCCCGCTTTAAGACCAAAAAAAAAAAAGAAGACGTTTCTTATACTATGTGTATTAAAAGAAATAAATTTATACGCGCTGTCTAGTCATTTATAACGTTCAAAAGCGATCAGATAATTCATGAAATAATATTTCAACTTATAGGTAAATAATTTATTAATAAACAATTTTTAGAAAGTTTGTCTTGGTAATATGTAATCAGAGAAAAAATATTATTTCTGTCGCACATCACCCGAAACTGTTTTACACTATATATCAAATACCTAGATATCATCATATAAACTGGTCTGCCTTGTGCATACTGATATTGTGATAAACTGATTTTTCTTGGCAAAATAGTGGAAAACAATGATAATGGTGAAATAATGGGCGCCAGTAACACTTGCGATGTGTTACGACCGGGGAACAGCTCCTTGCGGAGATGCATTATTAGGCTTTCTCGTGAAAAATAAATAAATAAAAGGAAAGAAAGAAAGCAAACAAAAAAAAAAATTATTTCGCGATCCCGCCGCGAAGTGGTGGTAATGTCTCGACACAAAAGATATCACGAAGGCCCAACCACGTGTCCAATAACGAAAACTTTCTGTATAAAACGCGTATATTTAACGGAAAAACTATTAAAAAAAAAAAACAAAAAAAAACAGGAAACAAACTGCGGACCGAACAAGTGAATTCAGCGGTGACTAGAAAATGAAAAAAAAAATTGACCGTTATAACAAAACAATTATAGAAAACCGATACATGTGCGGCATTGCGCATCAAAATTTCGACAGCACGGCACGCAAACGACTAGATTGATGCTGCCACGTTCAGCCGACAACGATGAGTAACGTAATATCACTTGACCATCTAACTCTAACCGAATAACAATTAATAAAATTGATAATCGCATCGATGTTTCTAGAAATCTTTCGAATAATTCCGCGTTGGCCGCCCTCTGCTTGACTTTTACGAGATTTTATAAATCTTTCCTCGGTTCGATGATGCTGCTCGGCACAGCTTTTGAGCAATCTCCGCTATCGGCCGCAACCAGCAATACACACGCACACAGTCTCAAGCCCGACACGTCTGTCCGTTCGATCGCGTACGGGAGTTTTAGCCAATAAACATCTCCGATACCTGCAAGCCGCGATTACGCCGAATAAAACCGGTGTTCGAAAGACCACGGATCAATGATTTTACCAGAGAAAATATTTTTTATAATTCGAATACCGATAAAAGATCGCGCTGCAGGTTCCGAATCCGTCTCAATATTTAGCGGTATATGCAAAAATAGCGGTTCTTTTTCAACGTTGCTACGTACGAGTATCAAAAGTTATTTAAGATAAGCCTAACAGACTATTATTATTATTTTTTTGATTTACTTTTGTTTTGGGCGCGTCAACTGCGGACATTAGGCCAGCGCGAGTGAAATCTTTGAGTATCAATGTGCGGCAGCGGGATACCCGAACGAAACACAATTAACTAACCAACTACGTCACGACAGCTGGCTAGGTAAACAGACTAAACCACGTCACAATTTTAAATTGCTACAAAGATTATTTAAATCGTTGCAATGTAGATACTAAACGAATGGATTTCAAGAAATTAACCCTGAAGCAGAACGTTTTTTCGGAGCCAGCTCTTCCGGGCGTGATCATTTAGGCGCGATCTTTCGGCCATGAATCTTTCGGGCGGTAGCGAACGAATTTTTAATCAGATCTTTTTACAGGCTACCTGCGGTGATTTTTAAGTATCATTCGTTAAACGTTATCATTTGTGTTAATGGGAAATTACAAAAGTTATTTCCACATTATTCACTGCTATCAGAAATTCCACACAAAAAATACCGTTCTTCGTTAATATCATGTTACATATACATATACATATATATATATACATAATCACAAAACAGATATTTTACATAATTTTATTGGGTTATTCATTTTTTTTTAATGTTTTTTATTTTTTTGAAATAACGATTTCGATGTGAAATACCAATATAAGCAGACCTTTGCGATGTAAATTTAAGAGTTCCGTTAGAATTAGTAATACGAAACGGATAAAGATGATTATATTATTGGTTCTTTTCATTTTTTTTCACTTATAGTCAGCCATATTTAAAAAATTACAAACCATCAACTCTACGTTATTATTTAAAGTGTAACATAACTGGATTGAATTTGCTTCTAATATATGTATATTCGTTATATTATGGTTTTTTTTTTTCATTCATATCTAGCAAGTTTATTTGGGGATACGTTTATTGAAGTTTCTTCTGTTATCTATAATTTTAATTATATATTTAATTCCTTGACGAAGCTACCTAGGTTTCAAAACAATATCGAACAAAACAAAAATAAAGGCACGACAATTTTTAAACACATAAATAAACACATCTATGTTAATGCTGGGCGATAAATATATACGATATTACAAATTAAAAGTAAAAACCCTCGTTCGCTACGAACGATTTACACCCGAAAGAATCTGCGCCCGAAAGATCGCGCCTAAACCATCACGCCCGAAAATGGGCGATTCCGTTTTTTTTTTTAGTTTTTTCATGTAAAATTTTTCTGATTTACCAAATAATATTAAGTTTTACTTTTCCCATGGATATCTATTTGTATATACATATATGTGTAAGCAATGGCACCTGCTCCAACTTCCACTACTTTATGAGCTTATTTTTAAGCAATACATCAAATAAATTCAAGTTACCGATCTTTAATAGCAATATACACAAATTCGATAACTTCCTTATAGTTTTAAATTCCTCGAATAGTAAATTTTAATACATACCGTAAAACTTCAGACCCCATATTAAATAGCAAACAATACTTCACAAATGTACCCATATTCGAACACACGCTTTTCAAGAACACATTTGCACAAGTATCAGAACAATTCGGCTATCGTGATGAATATACAAATGTAAATGCATACTTTCGAGACGTTTGACGTGCGAAGTACGACGCTCGTTTCCCCGCTAAAAAAAATTTACAATTTCCAGCGAATTTTTACTACCACTAAAGCCGCCGATTTTTTACGATTTTTCAATTAATCTTTATCATCGTCCATTTCAGTTGTTCATATTTAATGTAAGTCTTATTTTTACTCAAAAAATTTCTATTTTTAAAGAATTTAAATATGTACAAGCAACTATCTTAGGGGATGAAATGCAGCAAACTGAATTTGACACCAGATATTGCTTAAACTACCTCGACAAGTATTTGTGACGGTGTTTTATTATTTAATAATAATGATAATAATAATGAGAACATTATATCTTTTCGCACCGAAGATAAGTCCGATAATACCTGGGCTATTTAGTTAAAAGAAGACTTCCTTCTCCCTTTTCGCCGTCGCACACATCGAGCGAATTTGAATGCTCAACAATTCTGAAGTTTTATTACGGAAATCGGTATCAATCGATCATGCGCTGAAACAACGACGACGATAACAACGCAGATCGAGATAAGAAATTAATGAATATATACCGGCGCGATGATGAGTCTTGCGTGTATATACTCGCGTTTTGAATATAACAATTGCTTAGTACAACACTGTTCCTGTGTCTGTACAGATGAAATGTACGAATACGTAGTCGCCGACACTGAAGAATTAAGTATGGCACTATATGATAATAATGTGATGTTACTTGATAACCAAGTATCGAACAACGCTGTGATGGTAATGATAAACAAAAACGGAACTCGCCGCCGTCGATTAACAAAATTACGACGCTTTCGCTGATTTTAGTTAAACATCTGATGCCAGAGAAATCTGGGAAAGTAAAGGCGGCCAAGGGAAAGGAACTGGTCCCAGTATTCTACTTAGATCCATTATACCTTATCAAGAATGTATGGGATTTGTTTTTATTCCTTATGTTGAAAATTACATTTTGTCCTCCTATAGGACTTGGTGACATTATGACTGCCTGTAACTTCTTTGCCCGCGTGTTTCCAATAGTTCCGGTTTCCAGTTTGGCCTGTTGATTGTATTACTGATTTCCCAGTTAATATCGTTATTTGATCTTACCATCGCATCGGGCATCTTCCTCGTGGTCTACAACCCTCCGATTTTCCTTGTAGAATAGTTTTTTTCCAAAGATGCTGTTCGTCGTATTATGTGACCGAAATATTGCACCATATTTTTATTTAATCTGCAATTCATTTATCATTGAATCGCTTGTCCGCTATGCTGGCCATGGCATCCGTAGTACTCGTCTGCACACCCACATCTCGAAAGCATCTACTCGTTTAACATCCGCTGACTTCACCGTCCAAGTTTCTGCAGCATATGCGGCAATTGGAAAAATCAGGGAATTTACTCAACTTATTTGTTTTACTGTTATTCTTCCAGATTTTTGACACATACACGGTTGCTTTTTTAGCCATAGTTAGTCTTCGCTTTATTTCTTCCTCGCAACTTCCTGTGTTATTTAATAGAGAGCCCAGATAGTGTTAAACCTGTCTACTGATCTGTATTCGCCAATTGTACTCATTTCTAGCTGGTTATTTTGCAACCTATCAGTGTATTAATGCGTAGCTCATACTTTTCGCTTACCGACCATAACTTATCCATTATAGATATTCACTCCGTTTTGGTTTTCGCTAGGGTATGTCATCCGCATATCTAAGGTTATTAATTCGAATCGTTATGCCACCCGTATAGTTCTCTATTTGCCTTTTTCATTATGTGCTCAATATATGTGTTAATGAGTAACGGCGATATTATGCATCCTCTTCGGACCTCCTTCATTACACTGAATCCACTTGATTGCACATTTTTTTTTTTTTTTTTGATGTTATATTATTTTCACATAATTATTTTATTAGTCCGATTAGGCGATGTGGTATTCCCATTTTATCCGAAATCTGCCACATTTTCTTCCATAGTAACCAGAGAGGTCCCGTAGTATTCAACAAAACATAAATGTGTTTCTTGATTGTACTCCCGGCATTTTTCAATAATAGGACGGACGTTTAATATTTGTTCGCGCTTTCCTCGGATAAATACTGCCTGCTCTTCTGCCATCTGTGGGAGCAAAATACTTGTTCATCTTTCGTCTATTACGTGAAGTATCACTTTACCCAAAAGAGAAATCAAAGATATAGTCTGATTTCGAATGTGCATCCTTTTTCATGAATTGGAATAAACACTGATTTTCGACAGTTTTCGGGCCATTTACCGATATGTGCCAGATTTCATTGCATACCGTGTATAGTGCATTGATTCTTCCGGTTATTTCAGTATTTCAGCGGCTACCGTGGACCTGCTGATTTTTTGTTCTTTAATTTTTTAATTGACTCCCTTGTTTCCGATTTCATGATGTCTAGTTCCGTTGCACTATCCAAAATATCATGATTTGTTCCTCCTGCGTCTTCAAGAAGGTTTTTACGAAACATTCTCCAAACTTCTGCTATTTATACAGGTTGGGTTATGATAGTTGCGCACCCATTTCTTATCATTTGCGTGCGTGTTTTAAATTCCCCGGAGAGATATTTTATAAAAAGATCTTTCGTTTCAGATCGCTCTGCATGTTGCTCTATTTCCTCGCATAAGCGAGTGATCAGCACATATTTTTGTGTCTCTTTTGCATGCATATGTTTTATTCCATTTATCTGTTGTAAACTATTGTTAGCTTTGTTTTTCTTACACTCTTTTTCCAGTATACGCCTTTTTTCCACCACCGGCTGTAGTGTTTCCTTTGTTATCCAGTGATTTCGTATTTTTTCCAGCCTACATTTTGCTGTTTCCATGGCCGCGGCTATCCAGTTTTTCGTCTTTCTCCATGTTTGCACCTTGCGATAATTCTGTGTTTATAATTGTAGTTCTTAATTTGTGATAGTCTATCACTGTTTTATTGTTCATAACACCATCGCTTTTGCTGGTGCATAGCTTTACTTTAAAAGCTGCCATTAGTAACCGATGATCAGATCGGTATTCTGCAATAGGTCTAGTTTTGCTGTTATCTGGTTCTGATAATTTTTTTTTTTTTTATTTGATAATTAATTTTGTAATTTAAATTGGACCCTTTTCTTGCCGCCGAGACTGACCGGTGCAGAATATCTCGAGTTTCTTCAAAACGATTTACCTGGTTTGTTAGAGGATCTGTAAACTAGATCAGATATGCTATTTCAACACAATGGAGCATCTCTGGTCCGGATTTTTTCTTGTGCGGTTGTATTAAGGAAAATGTGTATCGTACACCAAACAACACACGAGACTACATACAACGGATCGTCGCAGCGTTGGCGACATCCGACGAACACCAGAACGTCTGCAACGGGACGTAAACAACATTACGCGAAGAGCTGAGTTGGTGATACAGCAAAATGATCAACATATTGAGCACTTGCTCTAGGCCATTGGCAAATTATTGTTGACTATACATTTACAACTACATTTAATGCATATTTTACTTTTTTTTCAATATTTAATTTTTAACCGACTTCAAAAAAGGAGGAGGTATTCAATTCGACTGTATTTTTTTTTATGTGTGTTACCACAGAACTTTCTTCTAGGTGAACCGATTTTGACGATTCTTCTTTTATTTGAAAGGTCATGTGTTTCTCATGTTGTCCCATTTAAATTTGATCAAGATCTGACCGATAGTTTTTGAGTTATCCTTAATAATGCGGGAGATTAAAGCTTTTTGGATGCTTTTCATTCATGATTGTTTTTACCGTCGGATTAGATTTATTGACTTAAAATACTATAAATTTGCCAAATTACCATGGAAATGTAGTTTTTGATGTTTTCACACCGTGGAAATATCTGTTCTTATTAAAATGTTTTAATTTAATTGAATAAAAATGATGCACTAAAAAGTAAAAAATAAAATGCTTTTTTGCAAAAAATAAATACCGATACTTGAAGATTTATTGTAAAAATTAAAAAATGCACTAAAAATTAAAAAATAATTACTCCCGATAAAATATATATATCAGAGTGATATAACACCTTAAGGGTGATATCATAATTCTTATACAACATAAATTTTTTGGAGTTGGCATCAAATTCATACTGAAAGAATAATTAAAAGTTGCATTAAATGTTCATTAAATTGTTCCTAGATATTGTAACATGAATTTAATGCCAACTCCAAAAAGTTAATGTACAAGAATTACGATATCACCTTAAGTGTTATATCACTCTGATATATATTTTTTATCGGGAGTAATTATTTTTTACTTTTCAGTGCATTTTTAAATTTGTATAATGAATCTTCAAGTATCGGTATTTATTTTTTGTAAAAAAGCATTTTATTTTTTACTTTTTAGTTCATTTTTATTCAATTAATTATTTCAAAAAATGATTTTTTCCTCAGGATTATTTTGTTCATTTTGGTGAGCTTTATAGCGTAAAACAAATATATACGCAAAAAAAAAAAAAAACATAAATCAATAACGAAAAACTGTATTTTTTTTAAACAAAGTTACACTGGTAGTACAGAGCAACAATTTTGATTACCTTTATTTTTTAATAACATGAACTAGTGTTTAGCTGATTTAATTTGAAAAATAAGGCAGGTAATTGCAGAAGTCTCAAAAAGTAAGGGATCCCTTTTTTTTAATGATTCTGATCAACTGTAGCTTCCAACAGTGAAATGGAATTGCTCTTAGGGTGATCACGGAAAAGTCGAATAGCTGAACGTTCGCCAACCGATTATTTAAAATTTTTAAAACCCGGTTCATTTCTGATTAATGAAATTTATAGGTATAGTTCTTTCAATTGATCAATTTATACTTTCATACGGAGATAATCTTTACACATAACTGGTTAATTATTAAATTTTTAACTTTATTTAATAGGCGTATTAACTTCCCATTAATATGGTGAATATATTTTTATTCCTTACTTTAGTCATGCTGCTCAATTTCGAACATCCTGACTTGTTGTATAAGCCTTACGTTCGTGCCATAAGCGACGTGGATATATACAAAATCGCTCTTTTCACTGATAAGTCGATTTCCGATTTGCCGTTATACAAGTGCAATCCACAGGTTCATCGGTATTTACGTGCATATGATATAGAGTATGCGTGGCGGTTTGTTATTGCCTTTCATGCGACCACCATTTAATAGTTATTAATTTTTAATAGCTTTTTTTAATAAGTAATTGTTGCTAGATTTCAGAGCGTAAATTTGTTGGCTTGATGATTGTGTAGGAGTTTAGCGATGAAAAAATTTTAAGTACGTTTTTTTAGCAATGCCAGACTTTTCATTCCCCTTCGCCGAAGATTTTAAGACCGGTGCTATCAATGACCAAATAGCTTTGTTGAATAAATCGAACTTTTCGACGGTCGTTAAATCAGATTTGACCATATTTCCTACTTCTTCAATATATGACAACATTACGGAAAGAAATAACAACGAGAAGAATCGATGCTTTTGTTGTATATCCGGTATTTACTTATGAAATTATTTTTATATTACGTTTTTAGAATCTCAACTTAAACTTATTTTCCAAGCATTTAGCGAAAAAATTTCAGTTTGCTAAATTATTTGTTAACACAGTTCAGCTTTATGATTAAATCACTTTTAGCCGTTACTGGACAAGAATACTTTTTTTGTTTATTCATTTTTTAGTCCGAGCTCTTCTACATTTAGCCACTACCTGTGTTTAGTTGTTCTTCAGAAAGTCACTTGAAGTTATTATAGTCAACTATAAAGCGAAACCAGACAAATAGGGCAGAATGACAACAGCAAATAGCGGGCACCACATGGAAAGAAAACTCAAAAAACGTTAATCGGTTGAATTCAAATTTATCGAAATTGAAAAGTATACGTGGTTAATATATCGCTAATAAACATGGATTCAGTGCGGTTGTTATTACATCCAAAAGGATCCACAAAATTTAATCCAATACGAGAACCCCCCCCCCCCGCCGCCCCCAATATGGAATCTATAAAAACACGGTAACCAAATATATCGGTGGGGAATACACGAAAGAATAAACAAAAATACCCTAAGGAAAAAAACGATGGTTTCGTAAAAGTTCTTTCCCTCTTTTCCCGATACATATGCAATTAAATCTGAAAACAAGTAGTAATATGAAAAGAAAAACTGATAGTGTGTTGTACATGACGCTGTTTGCACCAAATACAGAAAGATGTATGTTTAATAGCAAAATTTAACGAATTATTAAATACGGCTAATTTCAAAGTAAATAACTGTTCAAATTCATAATAAACATGCGAATATTAAAAATAAAAGTAACGAAAAATGACCATAATTATGTAATTGCAAAGAGTTTGACAAAACTCGGTTTTTATCCCCCCCCCCCCCCCCCCCCCCCGTAAAAACAGCCGGTGGTATCGTATTCACTACATCACAAGCCACACGCTAAAGAGTTTCCTTAAACTGTTATTATAAAAATTATCATTTATGATTTATTCCGTGAGTTACGTAAATTACAAGTTTTCATGAATGTTCGAGCAATGGAACAACCTACTGCTTTTTATAATGTTGTTACGTTGATTGTGCTTGGCCGATCTGTAGAATTCGATAGAGATAGAATTGTCAACCGAAAATCAAAACTAGAACCGCCCGCAAGCTAAACAAGCTTTAATCAACTTTGATAGTGTGTTTTAAAAATTTAGTACCTCCTCTACATTACGACAAAAGAGTAGTTCCTACGAACTACATCGCTGTGCAGAGATGGGAGCAAGAAAGTGGGGTTTACCGAGAAACTTAAAACGTCCGAAATATGGAAAATTTGTCAGATGTTAATGCGGTAGCATTAGAAAGGATATAAAAATATCTTTGATATCGTACGTTAAGCAAAGGGAAATAGGTTGCATTGAATACCTCACTTGGAGACAACAAATATAAATTACTGTGGTTTAATCTTTCATAGGAAAAATTGACGATAAGCGGAACGGTGTGGTCGAAAGCTTTCTCTTAATGAACTAGTTTTAAGAGGGGTCAAAACACGTTTACATGTCAAACCGTGAAAAAACATTCATCCCAAACTGTACTATAGCAAGTAATTGTTTAAGCCAGATAGCAAGACAGTAAAAGAATTCTCCGATATTTTACTTGTCTTCATCTTAGTGATTCCCTTAACGGTGGCTCTTAGTGATTGCTGACTTGCACTACGCACGCGATGACCAAGAAAAATTAAAACTAAGTCGATGCTTTAGAATATTTTTATCAATTCTAAAACTTCGTTAATAATACATGTATATAGATATGAAAAATAGAAGCTTCCGCTTCGATTGTATCAAAATTTTCGATTTGTTTAGCTAATCGAATGTTATGTAAATGAATTTAGTGTGATGCCTTTATAAACGAATCTATTTTTAGGATTCAGTAAAGAAAAGAACTTGACCTGTTTTTATTTTTATTTTTTTTTATTTCACTTTTCTCCATTAACACGGATCTCCTCACTATTCAATATTAGTCAAACATCGAAAACATAGACGCCTTAAATCAATAAGGACAAACTAGCATAGCTCAAAAAAGTAAAAATTATGCACTTTTTTGTTTTTTCTATTTTTTTGTTTCGATAACTTTGAAAAGTTCTAAAGAGAAACTGGAATAAATGATAGTAGCGAATATAACTAAATTTAATACAATCGAATAGGATATGATAAACTATCACGAATGTGGAACTGTTTTTCACATTAGAAGTTCCTTGTAATAAATTCTCAAGTTTCATTTTTGAATACGCAGAAGGCTCAATTCCCATTTTTCTTTTTTCAGTGAAGTTCTATACTTTGATAGATTGATCATAGTTTATTCCTAACAAGAACATCGTTCTAATTTTTTTTTCAGTCACCCCGTCCTTTTTCTTATTAAACACGTCTTAACAGTCACCGTAGTTTGCTTAATCATTCCGTCGAAGGAGAATAGCATAGTAATATTTAATGCGAGAAAACGGATCGCAGTTTTCTTCTACTGCAACATTCGTCGATTCATTTTGAACAGCAACACTCCCCGGTAACGCAATAATTCGACAAGATACAAGTTTAGAATGCATCATTGTAAAGTGTTCCCTTCCGCAATAACCCAATTAAAGCGGAATACAGGAATTACGGCTAAAACAATGAGACATTTCTACATAATTTACAATTATCAGATTTTGATTATTAAACAGTTGCCTAAAGCAACGTTTTTGGTTTCGAGATACCGCCGAGTGAAATAGCGATAATTCAAGATTATCAGATCAGAGAAAGACTAATGAAGTGAAATTCCAACCGAGAGTACCTAACTCTAGCCTTTTACAGTTACGACGTTACATTCAAGAACCGTGTCGGTCAGTTAGCTATTTTTACTACCAAAATTTACCGAATTTATCAGTTTTTAACACGGCAGATATAAGATGGACAGTTAACCACGAAGCAAATAACCAATTTTCCACTTGATTATTCTCAATGAATAGAACAGCTGAAATATAGTTCCGTTCGAAAAGCGGTAGACTTATAATTTTTAATGATTTCTAAAATCTTATTTTAAACAAAATATTTTAATGAAAATATTGCAAACAGGAGTAAATTTATACGATTTTGACACCTGATAAACAAACGAAATATGTAAAATTTGTACTATCTATATAATACAAAAAAAAAAAAAAATCACAGTGACTATTAATTTTAAAATTTTCCATTTACTTCACCATTAAATACCGGGTCGGTCTTATAAAAGTTCTAACATATAGTACTCTGTAAGAATGGTAAGTAGTTAACATTTAGGACTCGGAACATAGTTTCGGTATTTCAAATTACATATTATCTAGCAACGAAATGAGTTTTAAAATTAAACAAATTTCAAATCACTTTACTAATAGCACTGTATCTACTAAATATATGTTTATTATTAATGTACCAGTGGTAATAAGAAAATCCTGTAATAAATATGCAACTTTTTTGCGTCAGTTATAAAATTTCATTTTTCCAAGAATAATATAGTCAATTTGAATCGACTCTTATATGATAATTACAGAAGGCTATCACGGTAGATTCAGGTGAAGTCTGAAAAAAGAATTCTATATTATATATATACATACATATGTATATATATATATATATATATATATATATATATATATATATATATATATAACGTTAATTCAACAATATTCAAAGATATTACTCTAATTCACAATTCTACCTAATATTTTCATTTAGAATTTTTTTTTTTAATTATTTTAAATTAAAGATACTATATGTTTATTTTATTTGATGTTGTTTGTTATTATTTTTATCAAATTAAAATTACTTAACTTACATTTCTGCCGAATTAAATTTTATAAATTCACACCATATTATGCTGGTTCAATTCTCATTTCCTTTATTTAAGTCGTCCACTGTAGTTCCGCGTAACTTTAATTTGCCTAATTTGCATATTTCCCTCCGTTAGATAAAAAATTACGAAACGAATACCACAAATATTTCATTTATTTTTATACGAAAATAGTAAACGAAGAAAAATAAAAAAGAATAGGTAATTATTAAACATAGTTATAAATACATTAAATACACAATATGGCACTTTTAATCATTGTAAACATACATTATATACAGTACGTAATAAAAATAATGGTAAACTGTCTTTAATTAAATTACATTCATTATAATATTGTACAGGGCGGCGACGGCAATATGTTTTGTAAATTTACATATATACAATCTTTACAATATCTTTAAAAAAAAAACTAAGTGAGCAATTTAAATTTTGACTCTAATCTAAGAATTTAGTTTCCTGAATTATGTTTCACTTCTAGTCTCACTCTGATTAATATGAATTATAATATTTTCCTACAATTATTTATATGTATATATACATATATATATATAGGAAATTATATTTCACTATTAAATTAAGCAGGTGACTACTATAATGCTAAGAATATATTAGTAAACTCCACTAATGGGAAAAGAAAAATATAATTGTGATGTAGAAAAAAATAAGGTATACAGCGTCAAAAGAGACAACTGACTAACTGACAAAAATTTATGACTTGAAATCACTTCATTATTTTAAAAATTATAAATTATTATTCCGAAATTTAAAAAGTCAAAATAATCAAGCTTTTTTTTTTTTTTTTTTTACCCCCCTTGGGTTTGCTACCAAAGAGCATTAGCCCAGCAAAAAGGAATAGATACATGAAATAGAATAGAAATTATATTTTTATTCTGTCGACAATGGAATCAAGGAATAGCCCTAGGACAGGAACAACTAAGAGAATAGGTAGAGAAAGCACATAAGAGGCGTTGAAAGGAACAGGAAGACCAAACTTTAAAAGATGATAGTAAAGTAACTCACGCTCTCGAGATAAACCGGAGCACTCGAAGAGCACGTGATTCGAATCACAAATATACTGGGAACCTTCAGGATTCAATGAACAAAAGGGAAATGTAGCCCCAAGGAAACGAGATTTAAAGAAGGAAAAAGACTATGCGAGAAACGGAGGCGAGATAATTTAGTAATTATGGACCGACGCAAAACTGGGAAACTCATAGAACCAAGGACGAGGAGGAGGAACAGGATTAATCAAGAAATAAAAGGAATTAGGATTAGCGAAAAGAGATTAAACAGAGTGCCTAAGATGGCAGGATTTAGTTGGAAGAATATTGTGTGCTGGAACCCTACTGATAAAATTTCCATCAATGGAAACAGCAGCTTTAGCAAGGAGGTCGACGGCTACATTTCCATCAATGCCTGAATGTCCCGGAATCCAAAGAAAGTCAATCTGGGTAGACGTCGATGAGGATAGATCATGAAGAAGGGAACGAATAGAAAGGATCAAGCTTAATACGCAAGTTATTATTTCCCTAGTGCAAACTATCACTGAAAACAAGCGCTGCTGGACAAGTCATGTGATAAGCAAAATACTTGATTTTCTAACGTAACAAGTAGTAATAATAAACTGAAATTTACGATTCGTAAGTTAGTCGACCAACAGAAATATATAACACTGTACTCACTTAAGATCAAGTTTGTTTCCTTATATTAGCATCACAGGCCGGCTTTTTTGACTGGAAAAATTTTTTAGTAGAAATTACCTAATTTTTCGCTGACCGCGCTATTTCAAATCCGCGAAACAGAACAGTACTCCCTAGCACGGACTTGTAACGTTAATTTCGATTAGTGTTCAGTACGTGAAATTTGAATACAGTACACTACTGCATCCTACTTTTCCAAGTGTAATATTATATATATATAAAATGTAAAATTAGAGAGAAGTATTTTTTTGAAGTAATCGATCCTATCTAACGGCCTTCTAAACTTCAACTTGAGAAAATATAACT
The DNA here is from genome assembly GCA_039619475.1 of Icerya purchasi. Lineage (NCBI taxonomy): Eukaryota > Metazoa > Arthropoda > Insecta > Hemiptera > Monophlebidae > Icerya > Icerya purchasi. The sequence continues at coordinate 287,728,290 of CM077115.1, read as the reverse complement.
ACTTGGGTGGTCCGAGACTGGTTAATTTTTTCACAAATGGATGTTTACACTTAGATAAGCACGGCCAAACACATATACAAAACAAGATTTACGGTAATATATGATTTTATCCTTCCGTTTCGATTTAACATTTGTAGTAATTTTTCCATAGTAATTGTACATTTGTTATGAACACAACATACATGTCTGGTAGTTTTAGAAAGAGCGTGGAAAATTGCATACCCCCGAATATGTACAATACTAAAACGTTTAGCTGCGAAAAAAAATTAAACTTACTTAACCCACCGTTTCTTAAAAGATAAAAATATAACTGTAAACATCGTCACCATCGATCGATTTTTTGTCACATTCGCTTTTTCGCGTTGTTCAAAGCAACACGTTTTGTTCATTTATCATTTATTGAAAAATATCGTCACTATTTCGATTACGAATACATTCCTATTACTTTTTTTCTACTAGACAATTCTTAATCAATTTCTTTACTTTTTTTAGACTTTCCAAAAAAGTAAATTGATTAAAAAAAAAAAATAGAAAGTACCCTTTCATCTTTTCTGTGAGTACACATTTTGAATTTACTAATACTTACATATTTGAAAAATTGACAACGTTTACTACAGTAGGTTATACTTTAATAATATATCGTGTGTTTAAACAGGGGGGAAAAAAGAAAAAAAAAACTTTTCTTAAGAAAAGTAAATAGGGTTTAATTATTTCTTTCAGAATGAAGAAATTTAAACTACAGATTTCCAACAAGAGAAAAAACAATGCAGTCAAACGAATCTTTTATCCGTGAATAATCTCTGTACGTTACATTTAAAAATTTACATAATTAAAATATACTTTGAGCATCATAAAAATGCCGATAGTTATCAAATAAAAGTTAATAATAAAAAAAAAAAAAAAAAAAAAAAAAAAAAATTAAAAAAAAGTATAAAAAAAGAACCTAAATATAGAGTTAAATGAATCGACTACAATCGTTTTCCTATAATAAAAAAATAAATTTAAAAAGACAAAAAAGGCAAACCATTTACAATAAACACACATTTGTGGCAGGTTATGCTAAGTAAAATACATAGGAAAAGGCGAATTAAATATAAATTAATTTGTCATGGTGAAAGGAACCGTCGGTAAAGTAGCGGCGGGGAATGTTGTAAGTAAAGGTGCCATATAATTAAAAACCTGCTGATTTTACTGTCACTTTCGATGATGTATTACAAGCAGATGAAAAAAGAGTAGGAAAATCAGAAAAGCCAAATGTCATAAATCTCTAGCCACTTTGATCAATGTTGGATGAAATGGAACGATTTAGTTCCGTCGTACTTTCTAGAAGGCCTTTTTTCTCCTCATGATGGACGCCCTGTGAACTGTTCGCGCCGTTGTACACAGATTCGTAGACTGGATTCCCAAATGCGTTTGACTATGCCGGTGAAAAAAGAAAAAAGATTATTTCGTATTAATTACGTATTAGTTACTCGTTAAATACCGTTTTTTTTTCTTTTTTTTTTTTTTTTTTTTTTATAGCAATTTAAATATTTAACAAAATACGACACTAACATAGCGGATACACATGGTTAGTTATGACCAATCTCATAGAATTATTCGAGATGTAGTCGTACTGAGCAGAACAAGGGAAGTACTGTTCGAAATCCTTTCGTAATTAGAAAATATCCGTTTTTGATTTTTTTTTCCTTTTCTGTCTTCTTCTTTCCTTTAATCATTACTAACGCGCACACAAGGAAAAAGTTGTTTTTTCTTGTTTTTTTTTTTTTTTTTACCGTTCCCGTTAATTCGGTTTTTATTTTATCCGCTCCCCCGTCTATTTCCCTTTACATTACAAGTATCTTTATCATCAAACATAAAGCACTCGCAATCAACGTTAATTTATAAGCTCTATACATTTCGAATAAATCAAATATCTATGCGTGGCCATAACTAACATATATAAAGCGTGGAAAAGAATTTTTGCCGACATGTTGTAATGTCTGGACTGTAAAGTAAAGTATGTAAATCTGAAATCTTCAAAAGTTTTCAAACCGAATGCGTGCTTTCTTCGAACCAGTCACATACGAAACATGATTTGTCAAGATCGATTAAAAAAATAATACACCGATCATTCGTAAAGGTAAGTCGCCAGCTGAGTTTTACCTTAAACAAAACTGTCAATTTAAACGCGCCAATAGTTTATTCCCTACAGACTGCTAATCGACTCGAGTAGCATAATAATTTCCAGTAAATCGAAGTAAATCACTAGATGCACTGAGCTAATCCTTGAAAGGCACTCGCCTTTTTAAACGCTTCCCCCCAGTACAATCTATCGTCCTTACTTGGTGATACAGCTGACAACGTTGAAATCGAGCTCTGGAAAATGTGACAGTAGTAAGAGACTGATCGGGGTCGTCGTTAGCTGCGGTCGCCGTAAATATTCGATATTCTAAATTAAGAAACGTCTTCTGCTACGATGCCGTTTCTGATGAATAAAAGATAGATAACTATGCATAATGGCGTGATACTAATCAAAAATAATCTTTTCCCCCGGTCTATATAAAAACATCTACCTTCCGGGTGATAAGAAAATTATGATGATAGCGCATATGCGTTTCTAATATGATATCTCTTAAAAAAACAGTCTTCATCGCAATCTCCGTAATAGTTGCAAAGTATCTCCCTAATGAAATTTTTTTCAGAGTTCAGACTGCACAAACCAAGCCGGCGGGAGGGGGTCACTGAAATTCTAATCTCCACATCTTTAGAGCCAGCTTTCGAGTTTTATTTGTTTCAATACGAAGTTGTGTAATTTTTTTTTTTTTTCCTAGACGATAAAACGTACTATCCGAAGCCGATAAACAAAAACACAGAGAACAGTACTAATGTCACGAATCGTCACCGATACGCTGATCTTTCATAAGCACTAACACTGCTGCTAGCACTATGTATACAGGAACATTTCCTAAATTGTATTTCGAAACGTTACTCCATTAGTAACCATTCAGAGTCAACTGAATAATAGTCGTTATTAACCATTGACATTCTGACATTTTCACACAGTTTTTTTTCTTCTTCTTATTGCTAATCAAATAAAAACCAGCGCATTTACACGAATCTTAATGCACATAGATAATAGCAACAAGAATATTTAACATTCTTCAACGCTTCCATTGAATTTATACTGGTTTATAAATCACGTAGGCGTATAAATTTTAGACCATGAGACAGAAATAATACCTTATCTTGTAATGGAATCGCGTGGTTTAAATTTGTATCTTCATCATCCAGATCTCCTCTTAAATACATTGGATTGTTGATAGCGTTGCTTTCATGAATTCGCACATGCGAAAATAGTACAACCCTAAAAGCAGTAATTTCATAAATATTTGTATTAGTATTCTTTTGAAAGTATATGTGTATACAGACTGAATAAATAATGTGTTTCAGTTATATAAATAGTCGGTAATAAATAAAAGCGTCGAGCAGACGATTCCAGTAATGAAAGAATAGTAATTTGTACATTAGAAAAGGTACTCAATAAGATTCCACCTTACAGTTTCAGAAATACCCACCCTACCGTGGCAAACTGCGGTGCAGCGCGAACTGTAAACTGTTTGCAATAGGCACCTTATGATATAGATCGGTTATGAAGATATCATCACATCAATGATCTGTTAAAATGTTTTCACTATGAATAGGATATTGGATCGAATTAATGTAAAAAAAAAAACATGCGCAGAAAAGGGCAAACAAATCTGTAGTGAGACAGATACTCGCTACATGAGTAATAAAAATTTTTAATAAATTTTTTATAATGAAAATAAAAATTTGATAACATATACATATATATATATATATATATATATATATATATATATAATAAATAAAAAATAAATATATATATATTAAATAATTAGTCTATGTCAATCACATGGTCATCATTGTTTCCTCTATTTTTGAAAAACGTTGAATGAAGAAGTTGTTGAATATGAATTGTAATGGATCTAATAATATTTTGTTTTTTGTAAAAGTAATGAAAATTATGTGTAACTAAAACACATAATGTGTGGTTGGATGTACCGAGGATGTTTCGAAGGAATTTAAAATTTAATTAACGGCGTGCAGGGGAAAACACAATATATATATATATATATATATATATATATATATATATATATATATATATATATATATATATATGATGAGGTAATCATAAATTTTATAAATTAGAAGAATATATTTTCGATTATTTTATTATATTTCTTTTATTTATTCACTGTTATGTTAGATATATTGTTTTAATTAATCGTTCGGCAACGAATGTGTGCCGGATGTCAAACTATGCACTGTATATGTGTTATAAAAACATAAATTGGGAGCAGAGCGTGGTTATAAAAAATTTAAAGCGCATATACATCACAAATCAAACACAAGTGATCAGTTGGTATCCGGTTTAAGTTTCGTTTAAATAGAAATAAAACAGAGAGATTTGTGATGGATAAATGCGCGAGCCAACTATAATTGAAACTGACGCAGATTAGTTGTAAGGGAATAAAAAAGGTTAAATGTAGAACCAGAAAAACAAAAACATTAAATTATTCAAAAATACAATAAACTTCTTTATAATGAAAATCCCAATAATAATGAGTCAAAGATAATACGAGTACTGCTTTCGTTTAACGCAACTCTTCGTATAAAAATGTTGAATAGGAAGAGGAAGAGAATTATCCATATATTTAAAAATTTAATTTAATTTAGTCGAATATATGATATACATGTATTTATCATTAGAGAGTTTTTGTTTTTAAACATTACTTCTCGTAAAAAAAAAAATGTAAAAAAAAACTCAAATTACACATGCAGAAGTTATACGTCACCATGAACGAGGAGCCGCTTTGGACACATGTCGGTGCGTTTTTATTAATTACCTAACTACTTTTCTGTGCTTCGTATATTTTATTTGTTTTATTAAATAAAGGAAAAAATTCATTGAAAGGATTAAGCTTACGAGTGAAACTAATTCAATTTTCTCCACAATTGAAGACGTTACGATATTGTACAATTCGGAAACTACGACTAATAATAATCAAAGCCCGAAAAAATTTTTTTTTGAATTTTTTAAACTAATTAAAAACAAACAACAATTCGTGTTTTTTTTTTTTTAAAGCAACAGCATTGCGCGCGTAGCTTATTTTTAAAATTACCGTAGCATTTTACGGAACAAAAATAAACATTAACACAACGGTAATCATTCTGGATATGTTACTTTACATTATTTACGTTACGCTGGAAAAATGTGCGGGGCAAACTTTAACTTAAACAACGTGTAACGTATCAACCGCATACGTATAGACATGGCTACACTGTCATAACTTAAACCACAAAAATGCTTGAACAGTATATAATACACGTTGAACTAGTACCGATCGAGCTTCAAAAAAAACAAAAAAAATCATTAATACTTCAGGGATTTCCGCAAAAATTGGAGAAAAATGAAGGTTTCTATACGAATATGACCCCTGCTAAAGTTGTTAAAACAGATAAGTAACGAGCGTGTCCATTCCAGCCAGACACGAAGAAAAAAAAATAATTGAAGGGAGAGGAAATTTAAAATACGATAGTAAATGAAATTTTCCGAACATCCGCATACGAACTCACTTATTTCTTCGCGTTATGAAGTATATAAGGCCAGCCAACACAAACAGGATTACAAACAGCATTATCATCATAATGAATGAATTGAACGATTCCTCTTCCGGTAAATTAGAATTGATCGCGATATGATTAATGACGCGATTTTTATTGTTCTCGTCTTTTTCGTCATCAATGTAGGTTACTGTTGCATGCTGCTTCCCGTCAACTGTTCGATTGACATGTTCGCATCGAAGACCGTAATACGGTTCACGGCACCTGTAAAATTTTACACTCGTTCGAATTAAATTGATTCGATTGAAATGGAAAGAAATAGTAATGATAAAAATTCACCTCGTACCGTAAAACATACTCTATTATATACTCACCGACAAAGCACGGTACCAGCCGAATTCACGCATTGGCCACCATGTAAGCAATAATTGTGACAAGAGCACTCCGGAGGTGGTAGTTTGCAGGCGCAGTCGTGTTGATCTGCTGCACACTTACAGTTACATAAGTCTATTTCGCATCTCTTGCCAGCAAATATCGATGTGCATGAACACGATACCGCTGTATCATTAACACTGCACTCCCCTGTGTATAAAAAAAAAAAAGTATTATACTGAAGAATTTCATCAACGATTTCAGTTTTTAAAAAAACTCTACCACCAGCTGCAGTTGATGAAACAGGAATTTCTCATTTATTGTGGTGTGTATGAAAACAGTTGTCACAATAAGATAAATCTCGGGAGCAACATGGCCGATTAAATAATAACAAAATTATAATAAAACCGATAATTAAAGAAATATAAAGAAGTAGCGAAGATCTATTTAAAAACAAAAAAAATATCGGCACGATTTTTATATAAATAATAAGCGTATTGTTCAAATCGTAATAAGTGTGAACATTTACGATTGTTAATTATTCTTTTTTTTTATAAATAGCAATATCGAAGTGTGAAGTATAGTAGTAGTTTTCAGTACGACGTAAAACATTATTTTTCTTTAAATTTTACAGTAGTAGCGCTGAAATTATTGCGCAATAGTCGAGACTGGTTGTCAAGATAAGAAAGGCCATTTTTCATCAAAGTATTAAAGAATCACTACGTCACGAGCACTGCAGACACAACACTAAAAAATAGGTTGGGTTTTTACTATTTTGTAAAAATACAATTAAAGACCGCCAAACATAATTGTTTATACGTTACCTTACCGTTTATTTTAATTCGAGGATGAATGCGATATGTAAATTCCGCAAAATTGCATAAAATAAAACAGCATTTGCCGGCAATATATTTGGAAATATAATTATAAAAGATTTTATGCAACCAGATTTGAGGAAATTGCACAATTAGAGCAAAAGGAACAAGTATGTAAAAAATGAATGTAGAAAAAAAAAAGAACTTTTTAAAAACAAGCTTTTATTTTTTTTCAATATACTAAAAAGAATAAAAGAAAAAAAATTCGTCAGTGAAAGCTTTAAATATGTAAAACCTACCTGGTTCTACGTAGTTCACATAAGTGAATTTAAAATAAAGGTAACATCAAAGTTATCACAGAATATATCATAAACGCCATATACTTTCGATAAAATTTAATAAATGTCGAAGCTTTTCGCAGGATTATGTGTAATAGAAACAAAAAACAAAATAGATCACTTCTTTTAACTTCTAAAACACTATTTTACATCTGTCAAGTTTTAATATAATTACAATATTATAAATACGTATGGAGTTATCATCTCTGTGATACATTTTAAATAATTTTAATATTAGCTTTTTCTTTTTTCGTTTTTTGGCGCGTCAACTATGTACATTAACCTGGCGCAAATTACACTTTTTTTAGAAGTTTCAACCTATGGCAGGTAAATTCGAACTCAGTTCTACTCGAACAAAATGTAATTAATTAATTTTAACTAATTGACTGATATTAACTTTATTAGAATTCACCTATGTGACCTACATTCTCTATGTTGAAGGGATTACTTCATTCTTTTTAGTATCTTTTTTTAAGATAAAAGCTTGTTAAAAAAAAAAAAAAAAAAATATGTTACTTATGTTTTATTATTTCCTATTTAGTGATGGCCGCAAAGTCTTCCTATCCATTTTAGACATCGCACATGTACAACCAGATCTCATTCAAGTTCTTTTGGAACAGTCCTCAGTTTTTCGGTAATACAGAATTTTTTTCGTAGAATCAAAAATGATAGCCGATCAAATCACGCTTACGAAGAAAACGATCATTTGATAAAATCACAAACTAGGTAATGAAAACCGGGGAAAAAGTGGAAAATAAAAAAAATTGAATCCTATTCTGGAAATTCTGGCGGTTAATACCGACTGACATTTTTATTAGGAATACTTTTTTTTTTTTTTTTTTTTTTTTTTATTGGTTTGTCGAAGAGAACATTAGCTCAACGAGAAAATAACGTTTTATTCTTAAACGGTTAAGGATATAAGATAAAAATAACTCAAGAGCAGGAATAACAGAAGTAGAAGGAAATGAGAGAATGTAAGAAGCACTGTAAGAAGTAAGACCGAGTTTTAGTAGAAAAGAATAGAAGGACGATAGTCCCCTACGGCATCTTTGTCTCATGAAGACTTCTATTCCGTAAAATGCGGTAAACTAACTTTTTTCTTCAGAATCGGAGATGATAAATGCATTATCTAAAACTTATGCAATATTATACAAAAAACAAAAGACAAAATGATTATTACAGTAATAGCGTGTTTTGCCATTAGTTTTAGTTTAACGTAACATACCACCGTTTAAACAATAATTCTTGCACGACGGTACATCACAGCGATCTCCGCTGTAACCAGGCGAACAAAAACATTTCGGTTTTTCATTCTGCATTGTACATAGCCCCTAAACAATTATCAGGTTGTTGTTTAATAAAAAAAGCTTCATTACAGACGTCCGGTGAGTACAGTGTAAGTGTAAAAAAATTTACCGCCGTTGCCATTATAATTATTAATACATTATTGTGCACAGTAATCACGGTAAATCCCGGAAATAATTAATTATAGAATATTAAAATAAAACCCAACTAAACCATGTAATTACTTTAAAAAAAAAAAAAGAAATAATAAGAAAAAAAAAGCAAGAATAATAGCTTTATATATGTGATAAAACACAAATTCATTTAGGCAAAATGATTTTATTTACAAGTATTCTGTGCACTCTGTTATTAACTTTCATCATATATATATATATATATATATATATATATATATATATATATATTTAAAATGCTTAAAGTCCAAAGTTTTCACTCTTCCTTTTTTCTATTTGATACTAGCAAGTAATTCACTATTAAAACGTAATGCCCCCTCGCAAAATTTAACTACATAATCGAAAATATTACTAATAATAAAAACGTAAAGGAATCAAGAATACTATAATGGAAAGGTGAGATTTTTATCGATGTAATTGTAAACCCTCCATTACCTCCTTGCAGTATCGACTACATTTAGAAACAGCGCAGGTTGGACCTGAATAACCTTTTTGACATAAGCATTTTGAAACTCCGGCTGAATTTTTGACACACGTGCCGTTGTTTTCGCAAACCAGATCGAAACATTGTTCACATCGAGTACCTATCGAATTACAACAGAGATGTAAATAAGGGTACTGCTACTATGCAATTTTCGATTATTCTACCTTTTACAAATAAAATTATTACAAGAAAAAGAAAATACAGTATTAAAAGTATCTACGCAAAAGCAAAATATCCGTCAATGAATACTCCGCTGAGCAATTATTACATCGCAATTCTTGATAATTACGAATTCCTCTTTAAACGAACATAACAATTAGTGAAGTATGTACCAATCAATGAAGGTGAACGTGAAGAAGTTTATGATATATCTAAAAAGGTACTAAAATGTTTTCCTCCTCTAAAACGTATTCTCCTTTCAGTCGTACTATTTGAATTTTTAAGCGCGGTAGACTCTATATTCTTAGATTTGAAAACTAAACATTCTAAAATAGTACAAAAATACAATCGAAAATTTTTATTCTCTATATAATTCGATAGTTAATTAGGTCAACTTATTCTCAAATTATTTCCACTATCAAAATGAACACTTTACAGTTAACGGTAAAAAATGAAGAACTTCGAAAAACAAAGAACAAAATTATAAAATCATTTTAATTCTTCGCGTATTAGCAAAACTTTTCCTACGCATTTTCGAGAACCTTAAGTACATCACCAGCACGGCTTGAATGCTTATTATAATTTAATTAGCCGTTTTTATTAATGCATTGGAGTTAAGAAAAATAAAAAGAAATATTAAGAAAAAATTATAAAAATCCTGTGTTCGATACAGAATGAAAAGTTTAACTTACATTTTCATTAAATGTAACGAAATTCATTTCTTCAGCGCGGTGCGATTTAATATGAGTCCCGTTTATGGGTCCTATTTGACAGTTGACTTCATTTCTCTCCAGTTGAATCGAAAGCAAATGGAAGATGAGTGAACATTTTTTAACATACGCTAAATTCGTCTATATCTTTAAATGAATATTATTCATTCTCGGATAAAATTAAACTTCTCAGTGGCAGGAGCAACTTTTCCGGAATTGCCAGTGGCGTGAAACCATAAAATAAATAACTGTGGAGGATAAGTGAAACTAATTTCTCCGAGAGCAGAAAAATTTTCCGAAACAGGAACTGTTATTTTCTTTTATTTATTTTTCGTAAATTTGTGAAACATGTATAATATTTCCCGTATTTACCGTTAAGACGACAGCGCTGAAATAACATATATTTACGCTAGCGCATTATAGAACGAATCATACAAATAAATTACACTCGTACAGATCTTAATATTTCTAGTGTATTTTTTGAATAATAAATTAACGGCTTTAACCTATATATATATATATATATATATATATATATATATATATATACACCCTGTCAAGAAAGTATCGGGAATTATCAATTTAAATTTCCCGGGTAATAGCTAGGCAGATAATTTTTTTTTTCCAGGTTGGTACAACTGTTTTGTATTATGATGCCTATTTTTAGCGCGATCTGTCAACCAGTGTGTTTACAGCAGCTGTTAAAATCAGTCGACTTTGAAGGTTTTGTCGAAGTTTTACAATGAGTGAAAATATTGAACAACGTACTTGTGTTAAATTCTGTGTTTCGAACGAAATTTCTTGTGCCGATACACTGAAAATGTTACAGAAGGCTTTTGGTGAATCTGCTTTATCAAAAACGCGGGTTTACGAGTGGTACAGAGCGTTCAAGGATGGTCGGGAGACGGTCGAAGACATGCCTCGCTCTGGACGGCCTTCAACGAGTGTGACCGATGATAACGTCGATAAAATCAAGGAAATCGTTGCTGAAAATTGTCATGTGAGCTTGAGAGAGATGGCTCATGGATTGGGCATGTCACACGAGAGCGTACGTACGATTGTGCACGAAAAATTGGGTATGCAACGCGTTGCGGCTCGGCTTGTTCCGAAAGACCTGAATTTCTTTCAAAAAAAGTACCGAGAACAGGTAGCTGCAGACATGCTGGATCGAGCCAATTTGGATCCTACCTTCTTGGAAAAGATAATTACTGGTGACGAGACATGGGTGTACGAGTACGACACGCTTACGAACCAGCAATCGTCCGAATGGCGGCCAATTGGCGCGCCAAAGCCGAAAAAACCTCGCCAAAGCCGATCGAAAGTGAAGATCATGTTGATTGTTTTCTTCGATATTCGAGGCGTGGTACACTATGAATATGTGCCAGCCGGACAGACAGTCACCAAAGAGTTTTACTTAAGTGTTTTGAGACGTTTGAGAGAGGCTATCCGTCGTAAACGTAACGATTTGTGGGTCGACAATTCTTGGATTCTCCATCACGATAATGCGCCGTCTCACAAAGCCATAATTGTGAATGAGTTTTTGGCTAAACACTCGGTAAATATCATCGAACAACCGCCGTATTCACCAGATTTAGCACCCTGCGACTTCTTCCTATTCTCAAAACTCAAATTTCCGCTACGGGGAATGCGCTTCGAATCGATTGATGACATCAAGACGAATGCGACGCGAGAGCTAAAGGCCATCCCGGAAACCGCCTATCAGAAGTGCTTTGCCGAGTGGAAAAAGCGTTGGCATATGTGCATCGCTTCGAATGGATGTTATTTTGAAGGTGTCAAAATAAATTTGGATGAAAATTAAAAATTGTTCGTTTTATTTAACAATTCCCGATACTTTCTTGACAGGGTGTATATATTTAAACTCGGCCCCCCTTGACCCCATTTGCTTTCATTTCTGTCTCTTCATCTTCTATAATTTGTATAAAATGATCCAAATTTACAATGTAATTCTTACTAGCATCAACACCAAAAAAATAACATAATCACAAAAATCCTATCCTAACATTTAACTTTCATTACATAAAATTAAGACATTTTTCCGTTACATATTTCGTTACATAAAATTGGGACATTTTAAAAATAACAATCACTAAAATCCTATAAAATATAACAAACGTTACATAAAATTGGGACATTTTTTCTAATGGTAGGTAGCCTAAAAATTACGTTGTAATTAATATATTGATACGAATTCGGTATTTACGGCGTTATCTGGCGATGATGTCGAGCTAGAAATTATTCTCTGGTTAAACTCATTAATTTTCGTTCATCGTATTGTTAGTTGTCGGCGGAGAATACGGCCGGGATATTTACACGGCCGAATTTGTAATTTCCGAGTCTCGTCGAATTTCGGAACATGCCAAGGGCTGTGTAAGTGTCCTGGTATGTGCGGTCTGCGACAACAGAATAGCGTCTGTCGGCCGCGTGAGCCGTGTGAGATGAGCGTTGTAACAACTATGTACTATTAAGTGATAAGATTTCGGCAATGTACCGTTAGTTTGGTTAAACAATTAACGAGCCGACTTAGTGAAATAAAGGTAGTCTCAGTTACCGTTGAATAATCGAGATCGACAATCGCAGATATTTTTACTCGTCAGTCAGCGAACGCTGTGTATTTAAAATATTCTAGTCGATCGAATTAAAAAAAAAAAAATGTTGTGTATTTAAAATATTCTAGTCGATCGAATTAAAAAAATTGTTGTGTATTTATTTTGTGTCCGTACTAAAAATTCTGTGTGAAAAGTAATTATTTTGGTTGTAAAATATACGTAAGTGTTTTGGAAAAGGTTTTATTTTATTGAACACGTGGTGCGGTACTACCGTGAGATCTCCCGTAAGAGGGAGTAAATACGCCCGCAGTGCGGGGGCGGATTCGCGACTATTTTTGCTTAGGTTCCTGAGTGTTTTTCTTTATATGAGGACCAAGTCCTCTCACAGAAGCAGAATCGGTTCAACAATAAGAAGAATAAATAAGAAAAATTCATTTCAATATATACATATCACGTATTATTTCAACTGCCGATACTTTCATTGTTATTGCAAATTTCTCTGTTAACAAATCGATGCGTATTAAAATATTAAACAAATTTAATGTCGCGAAAGAATGCTAACCGGTAAATCCAAACGGACAAACGTGTTTCGCCGGAAATTGCGCTGAACATTCGTTTGAATTCGAACATAAAGTACATTCCATCGAAGCCTGATCATACTTACTCGAAGATAACGAAACATTAGGACAAATGCACTATAAAGAGTGTAAGATTGATTTTATTAATAAACAATAGTAAAGTTACATATTACAACACGCGCATAAACATACATTATATATTTGTAGCGGAATGCCCGAGAAATAGGCACCAAAAGAAATAATAGAGGACTTCCTACTGAAGTCACATTTAGCCGGTTTTAATAGTAACGAAATTATTTCATTTTAATTCAGTTTCGAATTTTTAAAATTTTCTTTTTACCGTCATCAAAGCAATAAAGGAATGATCCGAATTTTTTCTCGGAAAATCTAAACAACCAGTAAACATATTGCTGTCGCATTTTCAATATACAGTCGTTAAAAAAAATAATAATAATAATAATAGAGTACCAGAATAATTTAAAAATTAAATCTTTCAACGACCTTGGACTCAAATACAAGATAAGTTTGTTTTTTTTGTATTCCATTAAAAAAAAAAAAAATGGTTCGCTGCTTTTTTGTTGGAGAAAATTAAAGAATAGACTTTTTTTTTCTATACCGTCTAAGTAATCTCAGACAAAATAGTAAACCAAATAGAAATAATATGTTTATTAATGTAATCTACTTTAAAGAGTAAATAAAAAACTGGAGGAAAAAAAACAAACAAAAAAAACATAAAGTTCACATTACTTAAGAATAAAAAAGGAAAAATTCCTTTTCGCCATAGATTAATAGTCGAATTCGCAACCAACTGTTGTGAAACTGATGACTATTAAAGGAAAAGTGAAAAAGTATAATTGTTTCACCTTGCGAATGTTCACAGTAAAGATGCGCAACATAATTTAATGAAAAGCCTTTTCAAAAATCTCTGTTATGGATTTATGAAGATAAACTAAAACTATGCTCTCTCTTGGCACGACGGGCAAAAAAGGAAATTACAAAAATCCAAGATTAAGTTTAATTAAACAAAATGAATAATTTCATGACGACTGAAAATGGCTATATAAGAATGCTCTCTTATTATGCTATCGCTTTGTTTGATCCATAATTATTAGGACGCCCTAAGAAAATTTACGAAAAAAAGCGGAAATGAATAGTTTTAAAAAAAAAAACATAATTTTACTTTAAAAACAGTTTTTACACTTTTTTCACGGACACGATTTAACATTGGTTCATTTCAACATATGAAAAAAAAAGAGTGCAATTATTTAGAAACTATCGATATTATTATTTTAACTTCAACGCATCGCTGAGAAATATGGAGATTTTTAAAGTTATTTTTCCAGCATAAAAGATTTCTTTGGATTCGTGAGTGATTTTCAAAAAACGTAATCGGCGAGATAACGATGTTTCGACCGAGCAATGCCGATTGGAATATTTAAGAAAAAAAATGCAATGATTATAAATAATAGTTAACGCTTAAGTAATTAGCATTATTTCTGTTGTATAAAATAAAATGAAATTTTACTTTTTTTGTCGTTATAGAACCAATAATTTACCTTTGCAATTATTTTTTAGCCGAATACTTCCCTAGGAATAGATTTAAATCACGTCAGAACAACGTAAAATTTTTCAAGCTATTCATTTAAGTTATTCTAAAAAAATCCAACGATCCAGCAAAAAATAGCAGCTAGGAAACTTCGACTTAAATTTGCAATTTTATTCGGTGTTTTACAAAAAAGTATGCACAATAATTCCGAATTTTTCAGACTTTCAATTATTTGGATTCGGAAAAGGCTCATCGAATGTGTGTAAACGATTAATCATTATGGACGGTAATTTCTCTTTTTTAAATATTTTATTAAATTATTCACGAAATTGCTCCTAACTGTTCAAGAAATATTATGAGAATTAGCATTTTTCCCTAGTACACAGAATAATATTGTCCGTATTTCGCTAATTTTTTTTTGCTACTAGCACTAAAATGATCGTTTTGAAAGAACACACTTCGAACACATTTTTCAATGATATCATAAATACGTTACGCATTTTACGTGCGAAATCCGAGGTTAAATACTTACATCACGAGTATTTTCTTGTTCGATGTAATAATCACCACATAAGCAGTTATATTTCTTTCTATCCGGACTACCGAGACATAAAGAATTGTTTTTATATGATTTCCATGCGAGTTTATCTGTAACGAAATAAATTTTGTGAACGGTAAAATTTTAAAGATGTTAAATATTTTACATTTCAAATTAAGTAGCGTTATATATATATATATATATATATATATATATATATGTTTGTTTGTTTGTGTGTGTTTGCGCGCGTGTTCAAAATCTAACTCTTTAATTGCATCTTCAAAAAAAAAAAAAGTTATAACGTCTAGAATATGGAAAATATTAGTTATTATAATATAGGTAAAAAATTCAAATGTCGGAATTCAAAACAGTATTAAGGACAATTCATCTTTTTATTCCTCAAATTGATTTAAACGGCATATTGTTTTAAGGGGCAAAGTAAGATAATTTCGGCTAGGATTCTATATCTTAAACTTAGTTCATGCTTAAATAACTGCAAGAACAGATGAGACATACGATTTGTACAATCTAAATATTTTTGCTTTTTAGTTATTGATCTTTTTAAGCTTCTCCAATCACGAACGATGGTTCAGTAATAATCTATTTCAAATTTTATTTTACACTGATCGTTAACAAGATTCAAGCCGAATTTGACTTAACTTATGAACAAATTATTTCGAAATCCTGTGCGCTCTTCATAATTAGATCGTTAATTGAATCTTTGTTTTAGTAACTTCCGTCTACATTTCGAAAGCGGTGAACCATCAGAGTCGTCTTTGATGATACGTTCGTTAGTTTATGCATAATTTGAGTTCATCCTAGTTCAATATAATTTAAACAAAGAGGTTGTGTTATAAATTCCTTTTATTTAGTTTTCCATTGATAGAAAAAAGTGCGACACGTTTAAAATTCTTACAAATGTAGCCTGCTTATGGATATTACGAACAATACGTATACCGATATTAAGAGTTAATTTTAAAAAAATTTAAAACAAAAAATCGTAAAAACACATGTACTTGTTAAATTACCTGATGGAAACTGTTTTTGTTGTTGATAAATAACGATATCGGAGATTCTAGTACGGCCAATATTGATATGCGTTACATTTCCGAGACCGAATTTATCCAAGCGAGCGACGTATTTTTTTTGTACAAAAGATACGTAAAGGTAATTTTCAAATACATCTATTTTATTAGGTTTTACTCCTAAAATAATAATAACAATAATAATTATGATCAATAAAAATTTTAAATTAGAATGATACAGGTAACACATTTGCGGATCATTGTTGACAATAATAACGCACTAATAAATTAATTAAAATTTAATTCATACTTTTTCGGGTTATAAGTTTAACATATTACATTTAAATAGAAATAGAAAAAAAATCAAAATATAAATTTACAAAAAAGTAACCACCAATAATATCTGCGCTTATGTGCAGAAAAACACGAGCAAGAGATTCTCGTTAGCCATTCAGTGTACGTAAATAAGTTCCGCAAATTTTGAATTTTTACAAATGAGAGCGCTTAACTGGTCACTTTTTACATTCTTAATAACGTAAATATTAAATATTTAAAATGTGCACCGTAATCATAATTAGAAATAAAATTTGTGTTTAGAATGTTTTTATTAACGTTTCGGTAAACTTATACTAAGCATTACAACCAAACTGTCAAAAACATCGAGCAGAAACAAACAAGCGGAAAAACAAAAAAATAAATAAAAAACGCCAAAAACTGCAAGAGAAACGAGTAAACAAAAAGCCGAAAGGTAGAAAAAAGGTAAACAAAGCAGAAAAAATATTACAAGTCACAAAATCGTAAGGAAAGCAAAGCTGCAACCGAAAAAAAATAATCACAACTTATAAAAAAACAGTAATTTTTTCCAATTGAATACTCTCCTTAATTAAGGATATCACCACGTCAAAGGAACAAGACATGCATCTATACGGTTCACATTGTACCATGTATCTATTTCGATGACTTTTTTAATCACCATCTTCAGTCGTGGTTCTCTTTAACCACGACCACACTTTTATAAAATAATATGTTTAGTTTTCAACTAGAGTTCAGCTAGTACCCATTTCTCGATTCGATTTTATTTCCAATCGGCTGTATGTTCCTTAATCCGAACATCAGCAGATCTTCCAGAAAGAACACATAGCCGATTGCAAATTTTATTTTGCGTATGATTTTGTGACTTTCGATGTTTTCAGCTTCTTGTTATTTACTCGTTTCCTCTATAATTTTCAACATTTTTTAAATAACTTTTTATATGTTTCACTCGTTTGTTTCTTTTTACTATTTAAGGCGGTGCTTATAAATTTGACATTTAGCTGTTTTCTGTGGATGGTTAGTGTATACTTACCAAAAACTCTGAATAAAAATATTCTAAACATGGTGAGCACTATCAATTTTATTTCTAATATAAATACTTTTTAAACTAATGTGTAGCTGATTGAAATAAATAGCAGTATTAAAAAATATTAATCGCAATAATAAAGGAATGTAGGATTGTATTGACCATTAAAAAAAGAGTTTTATTCATTGTTTAGAGGTACCAAAAGCAGCATTGAAGCATTTCAAAAACTTACCTAGTGGAAACTGATGAACCAAATTCCTATCGGTACCGTCCAAAAAAATGCATTCTATTAATCGAAATTTAATGTCCGTCCAATACAAACGTTTCGCTGGAAAATCTATCGATAAACTCGAAGGGCAATAAAGATTACTGTCAACAAAATGACGGCGTTTCGATCCGTCCGCACCAGAAACTTCGATGATACCACTTCTACCGCAATCTGACCAAAATATTAAACTGTAACAATCGGTACATTTTACTATTTTTATTCGAAACAAACTTCTGCATGCGAATAAAAAATTATACTCGGTTCAATATTTTAATTCGAACAATATACAGTAGAATAATTTTTATCCTTTTTTCCCTATTTTGTGTAACTCATTATCGAATATGAATTTATCATAGTTAGCGGAAAATAATCACTTTTTGCCAACTGAAATCATTTTCATCGTGGACGTACTGATGAAATAATTAACCAATTAATTGTATAAAAATACTTTTTTTCTGCTATGGCCAATCCTTAAGCAGTCATACTTACTAAAGAGTTTATATGGGTTTGAAATTTCAAAAAATCCGTTTTGTTTTAAATGTTTAATCTAGTAATGCAGCGTGTTAAGAATATTTTCCTAAAGTTTTAAATCGATCGAAGTAAAATTCTAAGAGAAAGACCCTTTGAAAACTCCTCCTCATTAAGTTGAACCGGTGGGGGGAGCGTCAAAGATATAACAAAGGAATTTTTTTTTTTTTTTTTTTTTTTTTTGTTTTTTGACATGTCATCGCTACCCAGTTCAAAGAACTAAAGGTGTCGACAGCTATATCGAGAGAAAGTTAGAAACTGAGAAAAGGGAAAAAGGTAACAAAGGAATAACCGAAAAAGAAGGAAGAGAAAGGATGCAGTGAACACTATAAGGTAGTGGGAAGACAAGATTCAAAAGACTGTGGAATACAGATTGCACGTTTTGAGGAAATAAAACAGGCATTCAAACAAAACGTGGTTCACATCATAGGTGAAGTTTGCGTCTAGAGGATCAAAAGAACAAAGAGGTGGCTACATATGAGAAAAACGGAAGAGTAAAGCAAGAAGCAGACTGATTAAACCGAAGGCGAAGTATAGAAGAAATAATTGAACGGCTAACGTTTGGAAAATTATTAAACCAAGGAAACAAAGAAGGAGAAGGTTGTATGGCCAAATAAAAGGCGTTAGGATTAAAAAAGAAAAAGAGATAAAAATCGGACACCAAAAGTCGTGGTATAGAACGCAAAAAAAAAAAAAGAGAGGGGAAGAAGATTTCGGACAGGAAAACGACTTATGAAGAGACCACTGTCTACAGTCGAACGAGTTAAAAAGTCAGCTAACTCGCTGCCTACAATGCCACAATGGCTTGAAATCCATATCAGTAATAACTGAGCGCGGAAGTGAATAAATAAAAATTAAAGACCGAATGTGAAAAATCATTGGATTAGAAGAATGTTTGGGAAAAGGAGTAGTATCGCTTGTAAAACACCTTTTTAATCGGAAGATAGGAGAAACGTGGATACATTCCTAGTATATGATATAAAGAGGATTGCTTACAGGTTAATTTTGCATATTGTTTAAATTCAACTTTCGCATCACACAGTACTTTCTTTCCATTTTTATTTGTAATGTTCGAGCACTTCACAAAGCTAGAAAATGTTGAAAAACTTAAAAAACAAATCTATAATTGCAAATTAAAGAGTATCGTCCTCCGGCACGTATTCCTCATCTGGGTTTTTTAATTTTTTCGCCGATGTACTGGCGAAAGATGCATCGTTCATCCCTGCTGCTTTTTTAAGATTAAACGTTTGTTTCTTTTTTCTCGGTCTATCCTTTCTAAAAACACCATTTGTTCGATCGTTTTTCGTAACTTTATGCGGCTTTATTTTATAAAAAAATTGATTAAAGCTCACAACGTAAAGGTATAATGGCTCAGCAAACAATGCCAAACTAAATCAGGCTACTTATAAAGAATAAATGTTATTGTAAGAAAATGATTTAAATATTAAAAAATCATACAAAAATTTAATAAAACCGACAATAAAAACTAAATGGAAAAGAAAATGATTAGTCTGACTTACTTGCTAATCGGATCAACTACAATATCTCGAGGTTTGAACATTTGTGTTTGAAATAAAGTTTTTCTGAAGCGTCCCTTTAAGTTGGATGCCATAATAGCGTTACGACGAGGTGCGGATTCGATCCAATAAAGAACTTCATGAATCCAATCGACCGCTATACTTTGAACCGGACTAGTTACGTTCATCTATACAGTAATGATTTTTATATTATATATATATATATATATATATATATATATATATATATATCTTCTTTTCTTCTTCTATGCCACTCGGCATCGAGTATGGGGTTATCTCCCAATGCGACGCTAGCATATACTCATGACTATAATTAGAACTGACTACAGTCGCTTAGTATCGCGCTATAAATGCAGTCCAAATGTGTCTATACTGCTGTATACTAACTAGCGTGCATATTCTGTCATCGCCTGGGATCCAACCCGAAACGGAAGCCAAGCACTCTGGCTACTAGGCAATCGCGACTATATATATATATATATATATATATATATATATGCATGTGTTTACGTATGTGCTTATATATTAATTTTGTTTTGTGAATAAACAAGAAAAAAAAAAAAAAATAACTGTTAATTTATTTTTGATATAGAAAATTATAATCTAATAAAAAATCAAATATATAAACGGTACACAACGTAAATTGATTAATTAACAACTACAAACTATATACAATCAAGATAATTCTACTTCTAGATAATTCGACTTATTGACAAAATTATTTTCTTTTTCTATGAACCCAATTTTTTTTACAACTGATTCAATGCAATTTCATTAAAACTTAATTCTTTCGACCTTATTCTCTCTCTGGTCAGATATTTATGCCTCCCCCCTTCGCCAACAAACAGTCCCATTACCTGTTCATCCAGCCGAATCTTCTCATTATTGGTTTTACGATTTCTATTCCCTTCGCCGTTCCGCTGTTGTGTTTCTCGTTCATTTGCGCCTTAACCACAGTCTTCTACCTTCATTATGTTTCCGTTTTTGTTTTTGTTTTTTTGAATTTCTCCCCAAACTGTCCTCTTTATCCTACTGATGAGGCTATTTGTGATCCCAATCATATCTTTTTAGAATGTTCGTCCCTCTCGGCGGAACGTGCTATCCTATATTCTAATTTACTATCTAGCTTCCTATTCCTTATTGCGCCTCTTATATTCTGTCATTTCCTTCGTTGTCATTGTTTCAGTTCTTTCTACATTCATTCGATCAAGCTCTGTTCGTAGCCGTGTTTAACTAACCTCCTTCATATTGTTTCTCAGCGGAAGTCCTTTGTCGACGTGCTCAAGGGGAAAAAAAAGATCTTATTCTCGCACCGTTAGAGCGATAAATATAAACAGCATTTATTAGCAAAAAAAATAAACAAATATTAAAACATATAACAATTTAGAAAACGCTTATTATAATAACGTGTTTTAATTGAAAATAATCCTAATACCAGTACGTGGCCGATGTAATAATTTTTTTGTTCGTTAATATTTGAATTATTTGAAAACCTATTCATCACATCACCGGTCCAAATAGTGCTCTCGTTTTTATTTGCCCAAAACACAATGATGCTATCTTTTCGCCATAAAACGTCAAATGTTTCGATTTTGCTACCACGTTTCGAGGCAACCACGTGTTTTATCAAATTGTGATTCTCCAGATAATGATCAACGATCGCTACTTCGTTATCCAAAGCTGCTATCAAGTAAGCAGCAATACCTGCTCAAAAATAAAAAAATTTCAATAGTGAAATCTATAGCAAACATGTTAAGAAAATAATAGTCGAACTAGATCAGTTCAGTGCATACTTTAAAGTAGATAATATTTTCAGTTATACTTAATTTTTAATTTTCATTCCGCCGTCTACTGTGAATTTAAAAATAATCGTAAAACGAAAATTTACTTTTTCAAACTCTTAGCCCCAAACTTTACTCCGTGTAAAATAAGTAAAGTAAAGTAAGTCCCCTTCGATGGATTGTGAAGGTCTAATGTATCTTAAGAGAATACTGGGGCCAATTCCTTTCTTTCGACCGCCTTTAGTTTCTCTAATTTCTCTGATACCTAATTAAATTTCAGGCTGGCTAAACCTGAGAACGGCCAGAATTCGGAACAAAATAAATCCCAAACCCCGAGTAAAATACCTTCTACCAACAACATACATGTAAAGAAAAAAACAGGCTAACTTCTCATCAGGACTATGTGTATCTGAAAAAAAATAAATTGAAATGCAAGTAAAAATTATACCTATACGTTATTAACAGTGTTTTGACAAGCACAAAAAAATGTTGAAGAATTTTATTTCATTAAAAGTGATCAAGTTTAGTTTGAAAATTTATCAGTTCACACAATATTTTTTGGTGGTTATCAAAACACTGCAATTAACGTATAGACAAGGAGCTTGACATAATCTCTATATTTCAGTTATTTCATTCAGGTGCACATAGTCCAGATAAAAAGTTGACCTGTTTTTTATAGAATTCCATAACGGATTGTTCAGATATCTGTACAACGAAATGATTTAGAATCCCATTGATATATACATCAGCCGTTCGTGACTTTCCAAAGCATTGTTTACTCCTTGAAATCTCAGCTCAATGTGACAGACAAATTGTACCGCTTTTTCTTAATATTTCCGGATTTTCTTTTTATTAAATTTTATTTTTGTTTGTCCAATGAATTACCATCTTTAACACTGCTTTTAAAGACACTAGTCTAAGTAAGTTTGAAAGAAATAATTTCATTCTAAGTTTTTTTATTTATTCTTAAATTTTAACCCTTTATGAAAAAACGCAGGTTGCAGCCTACAGCCTCCCAAGTAGCTCGTAAATCAAAGATCTATACGGAATTGTATCAACCAACATTTCCTACAAAGCCGATTTAAATTCGTATCAATCGAACTCAAAAGTGAGCAATCAATTTGGCTTCGCTACAGAGTGTACATTTTGTATCAATAATCATAATTCTTCACTTTAAACTAATAAACGAAACATTCGTGTCAATACATAGCTAGCTGATTAAATAAAATAACAGATTTCCATTTTGGGAAGATGATTATCCAGTAATTTTATTCGAGAACAGTTTTAGATTTTTCTTCTTGTTTACTTATTCTGTTTCCAAAAATGATATACATACAGCGCGTATTATTGATAAAATTTTTATTCGAATGTTAATTGTCAAATAAAGGGTATGAATTTCGAATCGATATCTAAAAGACAACTTTATTTAAAAAAAAAAAAAAAAAAAGGTATACATATATATTTTACAGAATTTTTTCTAAACACATATTCCGATAATTTAATTCTATTAATGTTTAACCATAATCATACATTTAAATTACTGAAATATATTTTTTTTGTTCTTATTTTCAGCACAACGAAATTTATTTACTTGACGAAAGGAAAAATTCAAACTATAAAAATTAAGTCATAAATCATACTTCATTCAATTTCATGCTAACGGAACAAAAAAAATTATAAAAATTACCTGTTCTACCATTGTAATTATTACTGAAATATCACTGAAGAATCGCATTCAAAGCGAATTTTTATATTTATAGCTTTTAAAGAAGTTTAAGAATATGCATAACACTGCAATTTTTCGAAATAGGCAACATTTTTTTAAAATAGCGTATTAGATAAAACCTGTTACTATTTTTAAAACAGGCAAAAAGTCAAGATATTTACTTAATATATGTATAATGTTAAGATAAGATGCTACCGTTATAATTCTGATTTATATTTAAATCGTCCATGTTTGATTAATTTTGAATAGGTAAATAAATTTCGGATAACAAAACAATTTAATATTTTACTATCAGATCAATAATTTATTACTGCATATTTCTTTAATTTATTTTTAATCAGTTACTTAATAAACATTATATATTTAAGTTTTTAACAAATATTTATAATCTACTAGATAACGCGTATACGAACTTGAGGAATTTTATTCAAATAATTATTCAAAACAATATATTGTTACACTTTGATAATTTTATACATTAAAAATCACTTGGTTTGTAAACATTTTTATCAGTTTAAATAAGTACAGAAACGTGTTACAAGTGCATAATGTCAGTCGATGTCTTACGTTTCGTATTGTATTAATTCAATTTTTCTCGCTTTATGTCCGTACCTATTGTACGGTCTCCATTGATATTAACATTGTTCACTCTATTCGCATCGCATCGTGTTACAGAACAATAAACGGGAATCGGCTCGCTACCGATTGCAAATATATTATCATAATGTCTTACCATCTTTGTCACTTCCTCCCCTCAACCCTTATTTACATCGATTCATACAAACAACTCAGAACAACTCTCTACTACCCTCCCTATGAATGAAACAAAACTTTCTTACGCTGAAAAATCAAAATCTAAAATCCCTCCACTCACTGATTTTACTTATCCAATTGAAGAAGAAGGATTATTTTTTAATTATATTCTAGACACAATCTTCGCGACCATTTAACCGCATAAACGAACTACGCCAATTGTCTAAAATATGTAATCACAGCTTCCAAGGGTAGTAGCAACAGTATTATTCTTTAATAACTCACAACTTACAGATAAATTCTTGATTATTCATGGGCGTTTTCTCATGGAAGATAACTTTATTAAATGTAGAAAACTTATTAAACGCCGCTAAAAAGTTATTTTTTCAAACGTTTCTCCTGCTTTAGTAAGTAAAATATTATAAAGCTACATAAAAAATCCGTTAAATAAAACATTATTTCAAACGTTCCTATTCATAAGATAAATCTCTTAGACCAAACTTTTCGGCTATATAGTAAGTTAAAGACGTCAGGTAAATACAACTGAAATGGAATCAGCTAACTTATTTGGATCATTTACTATGCAGATATTTATAATATTTAATGAAATTTCAAGTTCCTGTAAATCAAAAGGCCGTAGAGCTAAAGATTATTCGTTTTAATTTGAAGGCCTTAACCACTTTATGGATTTTGAAGAACAATCCATATTGGAAACACTATCGGTACACACAAATCAAAACCTCGTTTTAACAGAACCAAAAATAGCCAACCAAAAAACAACTTTAATAGTGTCTCACTAACCGAATTCTTTATTCTTGGAAGCACCGAATAAAAAAAATACCTCTACCTTCTCTCTTGGATATTCACAAAATAAGTACCCTACCCTCACTCGCGCCTTCACTCAATCCTCATCCGCAATTAACAAAAAAAAAAAAAACTCAGCCGAGAAAAAAAAAAAAATTATAAATATTTTGTATAAAATTGAATACCCCTAATTGAAAAAATGAAAAAAGATAAAAAACACGCTTCTGGGTTCATTCCACGAATTGCTACAAACAAAAACTTAAATAGTTCTTTATTTTATTTCTTTTTTTTTATTCCCATTTCAATATAGATAAAATTAAAAACCAAAAGTGTAAAGAATATCATTTTTCAGGCATTTTTGAACGCAAAAATATTAATACTGTTTTAAATAATTATAAAAAACAAAACCCGAAACTTATTAATAAATTAATAAAAATAATAACTATAGAAAATACAATTTTGAAGCATAAAATTAATAAACTCTTTACGATTTTTCTTAAAAAATATTAGAATTTTAGAATCCTGAAGGCATTTTTTTAAATATTTTAAATTAAAATTCATAGAAACTATTACTAAATTTTATACAAAATTTGTTCTTTTAATGGAACTTCACTTTACCGTCGAAGCAGTTTTTTTTCCGCTGCACCAGTAAAACCATAAACAGTGTTCGTGACCTCAACTATACGTTAATTATATAGTACTAACCTAGGAATATATTTTAATAAGCTAGGGACTAACCCATTCCTCCTCCAGTGAGAGACTAGGTCAATGAGTTAGTTGATTATAGTTAATTTTAAAATATTTCTTTAATTATAACTCAACAAAAAATCATTTATCGGCATATATTTATAATACCCTTGTTTTATTTTTTAATTTTAGATACGGAATCAAATTAAAAAATAACGTCCATTCCTCCCGCCTTGCTTTGCACATAAAGTTAATCCGCAATGTATGATTACATTACTTATCTGTAAAAGCATTTACATTCAATAATTATCTAAATTTTTACTAAATAAAATCTCGTCATTTCGACAACAATCTTATTTTATTTCATCAAAAATTATTTCAATTTATCTTCAATATATATATATACAAAAAAACTAAAAACTGAAAGTTTATCGTATTACCTGAAGCTCGACAGGTCATGGTTTGGTTTGGTTTATGGACAGCTATGTATCCTTTAGCACAGGAACACGAATAGACGCCACGTTTTTTAACTTCGCAAATTTGAGGGCAAGTCCCAAAAGCGCATTCATTTTTTGTACAATCCCGTTCATCTGAATTATCACCGCAGTCGTTCCGCGAATCGCAAACAAATTTCTGACTGATGCAATGATTATTTGCGCACTTAAAATTACCCTGCGTACATTTACCTACAAATTCACCTGTAAACCAGAATGAGCACGCATAAATAAAGCCACTATTCACTATTTTTCGGTCTTATTTTTATGACCAGTTATGTTATTAATTTTTTTAATTAAACATAAATTCGATCAATCCGATTATTTTTCTTTTACTATTTAAATTAATATACTAATGTATGTACTTTTTCAATATTAGAGAAATGTAAAATATTATAGTAATTTTCATGAAGATATTATAAAAAAAACATTATTTTTTGATAAATAAATATAGAAATATCCTTACAGATATGCCCGTTGTAGTGCTAACTACCGTAATTTAAAAAAAAAAAAGGATCTCATCAGAAAATCATCAAATTAATCGCAGATTAATCCAATGACATCTTACGCATTGTGTGAATGAAAAAAATGTAACTGAAATACCAGTACAAAGCAATGTGTAACAGTCCACAAAAATGTTTATAGTTATAGTTATAGTTATCTTCCAATAATTTTTATTATTTACAAATCTGATAAATTATCACGAAGAAAATTACCAAATAATTCTATTTTTATTTTCGTTTGCATCGACCAAAATAAAAAAGACAATTTTTCTTCAAACAGACAGATATGTTATACTAATTGAGAAGACGCATATTTTGCGAAAATTTATGGTTCCGTGAATTTCACATATAAAGCAACGGACTAACTTTTTAAATTTCTAGCCTGGGATGTTGTCAGGATTATTTTTTTTTTGGCCACTCGCTATCTTTCGCACTGTTTCATCTTATATTGCTCGTTTTCTTCTTTTTTGTTTTTTACTCCCTCTCTTACAGTCATATTTTTTGATCCGAAGGGATTTGAATTCATGTTAAAAAAAATTAGTTCAACGCAAAAGCATTATGAAAACACTACATGTCTAATTTTCTTACCAAGCAGAATGCATTTGCTAATTCAAAATTTATTATATCAGTAAAAAATAATAAAATAAATAGATTAAACAATAAATCACTGTTTGCGAAACGGGAAACTAAAGCAATATGTTACGTTCACTATGTAAGGATCTATAATTTACAATTTAAGATTAACTAATTCATAGGACATTCTGAAAGATAAAAAGAGAGAAAAAGATATAATATATAATTTTTGATTATTCACATTAAAATATAAAAAAAAAAAAGATTGCAACTAACTTTCTATATAATTTATCTCGCGTGAAAATTAAAAAATAAACAAATAATTAAAATAAACTTAATCTTAAAAAGTAACTTTAATTGCAACATATTTCGATGAATTTGAATATTATTAAAAATGTTTCAAAGCTTTAATGTGAAATTTTTCTTTCTCTCGAAAAATCAGTTAAACGACATACAAGATACGAACATTATATTAAAAAGTAATAAACTATCGCTTAAAATTGAGGTTTAACAAATTTTTTCTTTTATTCGGATTTTGATCATTAATAATTCATAAATTCATCGCATACAAGTATTTCTAAAACATCATTTATACTTACAAGCTGCTTTCTCTTCATCGGAATTGTCCTCACAATTATTTTTTCCGTCACACACTAAATACTTTGAAATACATTTCTGATTACTGCACCTACAAATTAACGTTTAAATATTAAATATCTAAAAATATAATAACTTAATTATGACTTATTATGTTTACTTCTTAAATTATTTATTACTTACTTCTTGTTCTTATTTTTATTAGTATAGTTATACATAAATCTTGTTCTAATAGATATTATTTTTATATATATATATATATATATATATATATATGTGTGTGTGTGTGTGTGTGTGTGACCCGGTCCATTAGAAGAGACCTATCATCTGAAAAATCGATTTTCAATTTTTTGGCGATTCTTATAGAAAAAAATGCGCTCTTTTCAATAAAACAACTCCTAGATTTCTAGGTTTGATATTTACTTTTCAAATTAATTTTTAAAAAGAACATGAAAACTTGCAAAAACATAAAAAACAATAAAGCAATGAAGGAGTATAAAGTATTATTTTTTATAATAAATTCCTCTTCTTACGGCGTTAAGTATTTGAATCGTAACTCTAAATCGGTTCATCATTCACAATTTTTTTTTTTTTTGGTATTAACTTCTCCTTAGCTAATAGATTCATTTTGGTCTCTCTTAAGCGTGATTTAGCGTTTTTTGCATTTTTTAAAAATAATGCAGCTTTTGTTTTATTTTCCGATCCTGATTCATCAAAATTTTGGCCCCCTTTATCGGTTTTGAAACCAATTTTCTTCTTTTAGGTAATGGAGTTATATCATCGGCTTTTGTGATGTCAGAAACTAAATCACGAATGTTATTAAACAAATACCACTGCCTTTCAATAAATAAACCTTTTGAAGTTATAATTTTTGGCGTGAGGAGATCTACAGGTTGTAATAAGAGTTGAAATTTGGTCGTTTCGTCACTGTCAGCGAACAGATTTGCTTCTACAGAATCCGAGGAAATTATAAAATGATGAAAGCTCGTTATTCCAACTTTTTTTTTTTTTTTTTTTTTTTTTGTAGTTCTTTTGGTTACTCGCCACATTAGGTACCCAAGAATATTATTATTTTTATCTATAAAAACCAAATTGCATAATGAAGATGACTGATAGGAAAGAGCCAGTGGAAGAGCGACCCTCATGACAACGCGCGAGTGCACCGCTACCGAAGGGACATAATACGAGGTTGTTTTGTTCAACAACTATTTTCTCGAAAACTTCTTTTCGAACGATAGGTCCCTTTTAATAGACCAGGACACACACACACACACACATATGTATTATACCCATATAGTAGAGCCTTTAAAATAGAATCTGTAGCTATCGGAAATTTCATTATTTCGATTTTTTTTTTTTAATTCCATAAAATTTTATCAATTCGGTGTATCAAATTCAAATGTTTTACCGAAAATTTTGAATAATGAACTAGTTGATTGCTAACTTAGATAAAAAATATAATATGCATGTATACAAAAAGAACAGAAAAAGATTACTCATTTTATTGACATCTGCTCAGCACACCGTGTTTACGTAGAAAAAATTAACAAATTCGAAACCATTTCCTTCTCATTCTTAATATGACGCCCAAATTTAATTTATGAGTTAACAAATGATAAAAATGTTTAAAAGGTTTATTGAAAATGTGCTCTCAAAAAACTAAAAATCAACGTACAGTCATTTGGTGTACAAATTCCGGAACCGATTAAAGACAACGAATTTAATAAACATCATTAAACAGGATGAATTTTTAAATCTGAATTAAGATATTACTCCAGCTGGTGACAAAATTACATGTTCGCTAGATAAATGAAAGAAAAAAAAACTAATCTTACTAAAACAAACAATCCTGACAATATTTTTCTATCATTCGATGAATAAAATCAATCACGTTTACAATAATGTTAATTTCAAGTTTATACAGAAAAATATTCAAATTCTTTACTGGTCAATAGAAAAATTGTTACATTTTTTCTATAAATCGAAATTTATATATACCAATTTTTTTCGTGGAACAATTAATTAATAGATAGATAGGTAGATAAATATATAGATAGATTAGATATTAATACGAATTACATTTGCAACTAGATATTTAAAAATTTTTAATTATTATTATCATTTCGTTTAAATCGACCGATCTAAAACGAAGGCGATGTTACATATATCTCGTTAATTTAGTGATGCGTTATCAGATTATACTCGTACATTTGTATTTATAAATATATTTTATTAGTGTTATTATTCAACAATTTACAGTACACATCACGTATATGCTTTGTTTCAAACCAAAGTAGACATGTGCAATCGGTGATCGGGTAAATGTTCCATGGTTCAATATGTAATCTGAAGGTGAAAACTATGTATATAATGTATCTCTCTGTTCCAAGTACTCAACGAATGAGAATATTTGGATCGATATGCTCGAGTTTAGAGTAGGCAAATTCGGCGTATCTGAGCGTGTAACGTAATTTCTAATTTTGCTAGTGCTCCGGTTGATCATTGCGGAATTTTGTAATTTCCTCCGATCGATATTTTCCCGGCTAATTTGCGAGAATTAAAGTTCATTCCAATGACTTGGGAATAATCTTTTGATAGTCGTTTCTAACCGTCGCCGAGTTCAAATACACACGTTTCTATTGAGAGAGTCAACAACCGGAGCCGTTATATCATGGTTACTTATTCGTAAAGTATACGCCGTGTCTTCAATTTTTTTACAAATCAATACCAAATCGCCGAAATTAGTGTACCAAATGTTTATTTAGTCGCCGATTATAGCTGTAAATATTATAAAGTTGAATAATAAAAATCATTCGAAGTTTTTATATGTATTTATACTGGTTAGCTTTGTTGGTAGCGTTTTTGTGATAGAGGAATTTATTCGTTCTGTGACGAGGGTTTTTCGGGAGAAACACCATGGCGCCACAATTTCGGTAACAAAATTTTTATTCATTTAATTTTTCAATTAAAATTAAAAGCCTAATGCTCGCTCTATCGATTTAGCAAAAATAAGCACTAAAAATTTCTACAAATTTAATAAAAAACCTCAAATTCAAAATTATACAATATATAAGTAGGAAACATTGTTCGTGCCGTTTAAGAGACAAATTATGGTTGCTAACATTCGTTTTTTGATAACTATTTCACAATCCAGTATTATTTTTATATGAATACTGACAAATTATAGCAAAAGTCCAAAATATAGATAAAATAACTTTTTGATTTTTTTTATTCACTTTCTCGCAGTTAATCAAAATTATTTCTTTTACTTAGAGTATTCATTTTAATTAATTTAAATATTAAAAAATCCATTTATTTTTTGTAAACCTGAAAATAAGGTTGGAGTAGAAAGTAAGATTTTTTCGTTTTTAAATTCCTCAGTTGACACAAGTTATTTTGAAAAATATAAATCTTAATTATATATGAATAACGTATTGGAGAATGAAAATATCACCGACAATATAAACATTGAACATTGAATATATTAAATTATAGGAAGTAAAATTAAGCCTTGTAATACCTAAACTGTGAAGGATAGCAGACACGAGTGGCACATAACGTGGCGTTTTCATCGCTTTTATCGGTGCAATCGAATTCCGTGTCACAAACCCAACTATCTAAAATGCACTCGCCATTTCTGCAGGTAAACTGATTATCAATACAACTGTTGGGACAACCATATTCGTCACTATTGTCCGTGCAGTCTATTTCGCCGTCGCATTTCCAGCTTCTAAAGAATAATAAATAAATTTGAACAGTTTATACATCAAAAAGTAAAAAAAATACCAATAAAATAAACATTCTAAACAGCTAGAAAGAAAAAAAAACTGAGCAAATAGAATTGATTAAAAGAAAAAAAAATTCTCCGTCATCTATTTCAATTCTTAGTATCACTAAATTGATTTGTAAAAGATTCGATTTAAGAAAAAGTTCTCATCAGAGCCGACCAAAAAATCGATTTTATTTTTTTTTTTGCATTTTTTGATAACTAATTATCCGTAGAATATATTCCCAAAACGGTTTGTACAAAATTATTTTTTTTAAAAAGTTATAGCGAAAAAGTGGAACCACGTTTATCAAAAAAGGTCGCTGTACCGTAACTTTAAACGCGTTTTTCTCAATACCATGTTTTTCAAACTTGGCAGTACGATATCTCAAAAACTACTGAACATATTGCTATTTTTTTTTTTTTTACTATTTCAAAGTAGATTAAATTTATTGGAAGACAAACCTAAAAAATGATATTTTTTTTTTACCGCACTTTGAAGAGCGAAAAAAAGCGCGAAAACACGAAACTAAAATTTCCATGTTCGCCATTTTTCCAATTTTTGACTTTTTGTTAGTTTTATAGGTTCAATCTCCAACAAATGTAATATATTTCATAAAAATTTTTGGACTTCTGATTTCAGATAATATTTACAAGTGCTACAGTTCCGCTCATTTAGATACTTTTTTTTGAGGTGGCCATGTTTCATCATAAATACACAAGTACTATTATATTAACTTTTTACTAAAAAAACATTTTATACCTACACTTTAAGACCGATTAAATAAGTATCAAAAAAATTGGGTTCTTTACTTACTTCCTTCCATGAAAAAAAAAACAAAAAAAAACGAGAAAATCGTGTCATTTTTAGGTCGCTAGAAGAGAACCTCCCCTTAATAATATTAAAACAAGTTTACAAACATTTCAGCAACTCTAAGTATTTTCTATTTCTCATTTCAGCCTTTATTCACTGAGAGCTTAGTAATCTCAACGGACAAAAAAAAAAAAAAACTATTGGTATTTTACCATCAACAACAAGCTGATTAAAATACAGCTCATAAAACCCTCATTTTTGCGCAAAACACATTAAATCTGCGTACCCGACCATCCCCCTTACATAATCGTGCACTCCGTAAATTACTATTATATCCTCGAATAGGGATCATCTCCTTTAGAAAGTACTAACTACTTCAAGGAATACAAAATATCCAAAAACATAAATGAAAAAGTGTATTCAAGTGCAGTGGGATTTAAAGCAAAAAAAAAAACTCTAAAATCAGCAAACTATTATATACTTTTCGGTAAATATAATTTTGTCCGTGTAATTGATAATCACGCCACTCTATGTATACACGAGCATATTCTCAGCCAATAATTTGTCTTTATTAGAATTTACAATTTTATTATAATAAATTTTTTACAATTATGTTTATTTTTAAATATACAATAATCGTAATTTCTGTTTTGCAATATTAACCTATTCGTATTAGTGGTAGTTGTTTGCATTGCTGTCGTAAACAGCGATCCTTAATAATATAATAATATAAAAAAGCTAACCGATAATCTACAAATTAAACTTACAATGGAACACAGTAGGGTGAATTTTTACATCTGAATTCATTACTGGAACAAGTAACCATTTCACAATACATTTCATCGCTGCTATCATCGCAGTCGTAATATCCGTCACAGCGCGATGCCGAAGACACACATTCACCGCTCAGACAGCTAATAATAAAAATTATATTAATCAAAGTAAGTTCAAATTAATATAGTTTTTATATTTTTCAGAATTTTAGAAATCTCATTGAACTATCTTTTTGTACTGAGCATTTAGGAAAATTTGACATTTAGTACAAGAACTGTGCTTCAAAAAGATAGTAGAATTAGTTTTTAAACTTAAAATAAATCTACATAAATGACCGGTGTAGTAATTAAATATTCAAAATAGAGACGTTAGGTTTTTAAATTTAATTTAATTATGAAAATTTGTATTATATCTACCAAATTAAATATCAGAATTTTTAAAAAACAAGTTACTTTACATAATATTGAAAATCCCTCAACCATCGTAGATATGAATTTTGTTTTCATCGTGACAAATAGCTAGCAAAAATAAGTTTTAGAATGTAGTTCCCTAACATTAGGTGCAAAATACTGGAAGGAAAAAATATGCACATGTAAGAAAAAAGTAAAATTAAAACAGCTGTATTACGTTTTTTTTTTTTCTTCTTTGGAACTGAAGTTACACGCAAAATAGACCATTTTTAGCGTACTGAACAACGTATTTAAATATCATCTTACTGTTAAAAACTTAGTGAATACTAAAATATAAGATAATTAGTAGGATCGACTGTGCTTCTCTCTACTGTCGTAGTCATAATTTTAAAATCGTAAAACATATTAAATTGAATTTTCGACCGTTTTTGAGAATTCTAATAAATTTGAGTTAACATTAATAACTTAATGATATTCTTTACGAAATTATTTTAATGTAAAATTACTTTTAAGCACTTTAAAAATTGCAATCTATTGTTATACAAAAAGCGAATTATAAAAAAAAAACATTACATTACGAATTAAATGAGGTACGTTTACAATAATTTCTAAATTATTAAATTTTACAAAATCATCTGCGATATTAAATAATGCCTTACCTAAAGTGATTGTCGGGACACTGAGTTTTGGAGCAATTTCTTTCGTCTGATTTATCTTCGCAGTCATCGCGATTGTCGCAATGCCATCTACCCGGAATACATCTGAATAGTTGGTTTATAAGAAGTAACAAATTAATATAACTGTTAAACATCTTCTTAAATGAACATTTAAATAAAATACTAATATACAATCCAGAAAAAAATTATGTAAAAAAAACAAAAACATTCGTTTATAATTAAATACGAACGAATTAAATTACATCTCTTTTCTTCTATTTTAAATTTATATTAGAAAAGTTTTGCTATTTTCTTCAAAAGACAATGTTTCTAATATTCAGTTAAAAACTAAATAAATAGTAAAAATTGAAAATATTTAAATATAGAAAATTTTTCATCCACTTCATTAAATTTTAATAAACCTCATAATACGCACAGCTATTTAAGAATATTATAATATTAACTAGCAATAAATAATCTTAATTTGTGAATATTTATAATGTCATCACTGCATTAGACCATTTTCATCATACGTAAACAGGAAATCTATTTTTCTAAATTTTTGTGTCTCTCTAACTAAAACTAATAGAATAACGATTAAGTTGACAAAGCCTAAAACTTAAATTGTCTGAATTGTTGTAGGCTTTGTTTCATTGGTTTCGCAAATATTACAGAAATTGCAACAGTTTAAAGTATTATTAGTGAAAAAGAGTGACAACAATATCTCTGTATACCGTTTACATTATATTTTGAAGAAATATGAAAACTGTAGACTTTTAAATTTTGATGCAGTTATTTGTTTACATTTAAAAACGTAGTTTTTTCATTTTTTGTCATTTCGTCAGTAATTTAAGTCGTGTTCTGCTCCTGCATCGGTTTCCTATATTTTTATCTCATCAGTGTTCATCAGAACTCACCAAAAAATAATTTTTTCTCTTTCTTTTTCAGCAGGGATACAATATATTACTGTTATCGATATAGAAATTAAACTGCTCTATTATAACAATATTACGTTTGCTTCAACCCTTTTTAAGCAAAAAAAATTTACTAGCGACGGAAGCGATTATTACAGAATTGCGAAAGGAATATATAATGTGTTAATCAGTAATTCTTACTAAACCAATCACCTGTCTATAACAGTTTTTCTTTTCTTAACTGGTAGGCTAATTTTTTAAAATCTTACCTTCACTCTTTTTTCGTATTTGTTGCTTTCATATTCAGAGTTTTTCATAGTTCTGTATGTATTTGTTTCATTTCGTTTAAATGTGAAATACTATAAATTTTGTTTGCTATTTTGCGATTTTTGATCGTTTAAAACTTCGCATTTTCCGCGTTTATTGAAATTTTTATTGACTTTTTTTTTATTATTATTATTATTACTGTTTCTATTATTAATCGTGGTACTATTTGATTACTCGTATAAGTAAATAATATCCCTGTTCGCACTTACTCCTCATTCGTGTAAATCTTTATAAACACGTTTTTTCACATATTACCCATTGAGCGTATAAGCCGTATTTTATAATACGTTTTTTAAAGTGCTCAATATTTTTGGTACTTTTAATTATGTTTTCACACAAATTGTTGTCGAATTAAGAAATTCATATTTTTGCGATGAATGACATTTTTCATTATTTCGAATGTACAATATTGGGATTTATTTTCATATTTCACTTCTATATGTTTTTTTTGATGATCATATAACAGTGTTAAATTAAAATTGATATTGCAAAAAAAAAATAAAAAATAAAAAAAAAATCATCCTTCTTATAAAATAAACAAAGACACTACAACATCCGAGGGAAACAGCTTTATAACGAATACATAAAATTGGACACTGCATAATAAAAATTAAATATTTAAACAGATATTCCCCACCGGGGGGTACTTTGTATCTTCCGGGCCGGAGCTCCAATCGGAACGGAGCGCGCCCACTGGGTGGCCTACAGATATGTAGGTTAGCTGCGAATAAGACATAGTTAAATAAGCAGTCACGGACCAAGGAGCGGCTACTAGTGGAAACCCTCAGGCAGGCGATTCCAGCAGTCGCAAGGCAATGACCCATCACCTCAAAATGAAAATATTTTTATTAAGCACACTACTACATACCAAGGTAGAAGTGCAAGAAATGAAATCGAATAAGCAAATAATTCAGTGCAAAGACGTCAGTTATACGGTCATTCACAAAATTATTGTAATTTGTCGTTCAGATGTGTAAGATAATAAACATAATACCAAAAAATTCAATGAACCTTAAACCAGTCTGTGCACTGTGTCAAGGGGATCACTCCGCTAATTATAGAAGGTGCCCACAGTACAAACGCTTAATTCAATAACGATCTTAGTCCGTAAACAAAACTATAAACAGAAATTACGCATACCATTACCAAGATTTCCCTCCTCTAAATAATGATTGCAAGGTAACTAATTCAACCTGGGCAGATTGAGTGGATAATTTTGGAAATATACGTGAAGCTATAAATACTCTTTATAATGTAGCCAACGCTGATAATCACAGTACTCTAAAACTCATGGAGCAATTTTCGTCTCAATTAACCGGAACATTAGATAAGCTAATTAGTGATTTGAAATCACTCATCGCACCATTGTTTACAATTTTAAATAAACTATTAGACAAACTTGCTGTATGAGTACTAATGTACCTACAAACAGCTCATTAGCCATCATGTTATGGAACTCTAATGGATTAAATAACAAAAATTACGAACTTGAATTATTTCTTAACATGAACAGAATTGATGTTGCACTCATTACTGAGACGCACTTAATTTACACAAATAGTTTTAATATCAGGGACTATGATACCTATTGTGTCACGCACCCTGATCAAAGAGCTCATGGAGGTGTAGCAATCTTAGTTAGATCTAGTCTAACTCATGTTAAAAGTTATAATGAAGCTACGTTTGGACACCAATATGGCTCATTCTGATTACACCGTTGTTGCTATGTATTTCCACTCCAACCTTGTGTTACCCAAAGAAAGACTAAAAGTAATAATCAAAGGATTGGGTAGCAGAGTAATTGTGGGTGGTGATTTCAATGTCAAACACAATGCATGGAATTACAGTAAATTAAGTTCTGGGGGAAGAATGATTTTTAACCTAGTTAAACAAAGTGATTTAAATGTGATTTCACCCGATAGCTCAACTTACTAGTCAGCAAACAGAAATCGCATACCAAATGTTTTAGATTTTTTTATCATAAAAAATATACAAAAGATCAAAACTAACTGTAACGCAGTACCGGAGCTAAGTTCAGATCATATACCAGTCTTAGAGCATGTTTTCGAGTTGCACCTATCTATAATAATTATAAACAATCATTAGTCAATAACAGTACAAACTGGTCAAAATTTGCAGATAGCATGGAATTAAGTACTACATTTGGCTACACGTAAAACCCCAGTATAAGCGTCTGCGCTGATACAAAAACACCTAAATAAATATATGGGCAAAAAAATGGAAAATCAAGATTATTCATACTAAAAGTCAACAAATAACTTTCACCTTAAATAAGAACACCTGTCCATCCGTCAAGTGAAATAACCATCCTTTACCTCAAGTTGCAAGTATTAAGTACTTAGGATTGATCATGAACCGGCGCCTCACATAGAAGCCTCGTATAACACACGTGAGGAAAAAGATCCTTATAAGAATGGCTATATTAAAAAATATTATTAGTACACGATCCGCTGTGAGGCTTTCCTGCAAACGCCTTATATACCTAACGGTTATATAGCTCCTATATGAAAACAGTTGCTGTCTAAAATTCTCCGTGGAATAGTTGGAACTCCTCACTTTGTTTCAAATAGCACGCTGAACAATGATCTTCATATTCCATATGTTCAAGAATATCACGCTATGCAGTACAGAAAATTCTTCGAAAAGCTGCCATCTAGGGATAACATCAACGTGTCTAGCAGGTACCACCAGTGTCTTTTAGCAAATCAACAGAGAAGATTAAGAAGAACATGGTGTCGAGATGCGCTAAATTATAGCTATAACGATGGTGTACATATCAGAGCTGTTGTTTAGTAATAGTATAAGTAGGCTCTCCTCACCTAACCCTCGTGAGAGGTGTAGGATAGGGGTATCAATGATGTCATTGTTTCACCGAAGATAAGTAATAAGTCCTAAGAATAATTTAAGTATATAGACGGATAAATTATTATAAGCAACTATCTAAATGCTGCCCTACCTCAATGGGGGTGGACAGTATAAATTAGAAAACCTTGTTATGCAAAGTAAAAATAAATTAATAATAAATGGTAGCAACGCCAATAGTGGTCAATAGACTGGGGTGGTGTAAAAAAAACAACAAATAAATGTAATAAAAAGAAAAAATACTAACTTGTTATTGTCGCATTTAAAGTATGTAGGATCGCACGTACGATTTTTACAAAGCGCTTCATCGGAACCGTCTGAACAGTCTGAAAATCCGTCACATATCCATCCTTCCGGTATACAACGACCGGTACTGCAACGATAGTGGCCTGGTGGACATATAGTAAGATTGCAATTTACTTCATCCGATTTGTCGAGACAATCACTTCCACCATCGCAAACAAGTACCAAAGGAATACATTTTCGATCAATTTTGCACTGGAACTATAAATAATCTAGAATTTAGTGGTGATTTTTTTTTATACATTTCATTTACAGTCTTATTAACTAATTACAATATAAAAATCAACTTTAAAAACAAAATATGAAATAATCATTTTAGTGTTTGTTAAATATAGATATAATAATTTGGAATACATACCAATATAACAAACAAATTTAAAATGTGTAAACGATATAAACTAATTAGAAATGTTTTCAGGCGTAGCCTATCATCGGCTAAAAAGTTAGTAATACAAAAAGTTCGTGATCAGGACATACTAACGCACTGAAGTCAATGTAGAGCATTTCCGTATAGTTCAAATTAACAACTTGAAGACGATATAAAGAAATTTCAAAGAACAGAGGCGGAAAGTTAATTAATATATCAAAGGCAGGGAGATGTTAACAATATTAAAGGCAGGATATATTGCTTACAAGATAAACAACGAACTCTGACAGACGTGTTAAGAAAAGTAACACAAACCATATAAAATATGCAGAAAACACTAGATGAAACAATTTAAAAATATAAAGGAAATATTAAATTTTTACATTAAAAAGGGGGTTATTATTATTTAGGATTTGATTATTTAATATATTACATTTATATTTGTTTATATAATAATTTTCGGCTACGTCCATAGTTTTCCTTTATTATATATAACTAAGACTGTCACAGTTTTTTCTAGTGAATTTGGTTTACGTTTATTTTTTATTAAATGTTCAGCATAAATTGATTTTTCTATTTTATTATTATTAAATGATTTAATACGTACATGGTATCTGCATTTGATTTTTCTAATTGTTTGACCAATATATAATTTTTCACAGTCAGTGCAGTTTATTTTGTAAATACCACTATTTTCATATATAGTACTCCTATTATTTTCTTTGTTGATGGTATTTATTTTATTTTTTCGATTGTTAAATTGGTTTTAAATGCTATTTTTAATCCTTATTTTTTAAATAAATTACTTAATTTGTATATATTGTTGTTTATAAAAGTGCATGTTATCCAGTCTTTATTATTTTTAACATTAGTTTTCTGTTTATATTTTAATTTAGATTTTATTTTATATTTATAACCTAGATTTAAAGTGTTGACTTCATCATTTGTAAATTGTATATTAGTTTGGATAAAAATCAGATATAATATTATTTGTAGGTCTGTGTATTTGTTTTATTGATGTATCTAACTTTTTGCTCATAATTTGTTGATTTTGGCCGATTCAATTTTGATATTTATGTTTACAAAATATAAATTTAAAATTTCATAATTTTTATATAAGAAATTTATTTAATTTTTGATCCATAATTTTTCCGCTTTTATTGTAGTTTTTGCTGCTCGAAAATATTTGTTTTTTATTTTTATTGTTGCATATTTTGGTTTACATTCGTTTCTAAATAGTTTTTGTTAAAGTAAATGTTATTAATAGTTTTCTTTAATTTTAATTATAAAAATAGAATTCTTGGAGATAAGTTGCCTTATCGGTGTAATTTAATATGGAATCATTTAACATACTGTTTGTAAAATATAAATATAGTAATTTCGAATAAATAACAATATAACAAACAAATTTAAAAAGTATAAACGGTACATACTAATTAGAAATGAAGTAATAATACAAAAAATATTAAATATAAGATATGATTCGATTGAACAAAAATTATTTTTCAACCTTAATTGTAGTTCTACCGTTATTCACCTATTATTTTTCCATATGTTGTTTGGCAACACAATATATATATACATATATATAATATATATCAGGGGCGGCTCGTCGTAGGGGGCTCAAGGGCGCGAGCCTCCCTGTGTGTTTTCAAAAAATACATAATATTTAATTACTTCAAGAAAAAAAAATCAGTGTTACGAATTTTTTATTTCAAAATAATTTTTTTTTGCAAGAGTGCATTTTAAAAATAATTGCAAAATAAGCATTTTGCGCGATTTGTTAAACGAACAGCTGAAACATCCGATAACAGTTGTCGGGTTCATGCTTACTGTGCTGGAACTGTACGATCCACTCGTAGTGTAGTATACTGTCAAGGTCGTTAACAGCTGATTTTTTGATCACATGATATTAACAACCAATAATATAGTACGCGGGCTCAGAATATTTGAGCCTCCAAGCCGCATATAAAATACACACGAAAAACGAATAAAGCCGAAGTTTCCCGAGCGTAACTTAAAGGCGTCTGAGGGCTCTCGAAAAGTGAGCCCTCGTCAATTTTACACGTGATTATAGCCGGTTTTAACAATAGATCCGCGTCGCGCGCTGCGTCGTCCGTTTATCCGGTGAAGCACACTGTTTTAATTTGCTGCTTTTTTTGTTCTATTTCTATCCTTGCTTTTCTTCTTTAAATAATACATTTTGTGATCTGGATTTTGTTACTTTTGAATGCAAGAAGCACTGCTTTTTGTCGACACTTGCTTTACACGGTGATTTTTCAAACGTTCAACATTTTAGAAACTGAATTAGATATAATTTATATTGGAGAGACTAAGCTTTTAAGCTAATTACTTAAACTTACGATGGAGCATAATGAGCGATTCTACAAATGGCGTATAGGCGAAGATAAAACAAAAATATAAATACTGTCATTTTATTCATTGTTATGCGCACCAGTTGAATTTAATTATGCAAAAAGCAACAAGCCAGGATTCTAAAATTAAAATCTTTTTTTTAAATTTGTCCGCTGTAGCAAGCTTTTTTTCAAATTCTGCTCATAGATGTGATCTACTGCAAGAAATTATAAATCGGAAATTACCTAGAATACACGTTGGAACTATAATAGGCTGTTTTCGAAAATCGAGACAAATTAATAAAATATTTCGAAGAATCAGAAGAAAAATGTAATAAAAATATTACATGCAAGGAAGCATATATAGTTTACGAAGAACCTTAGAAGACCCGGATTTTATATTTTGGCTTACCTTATTTCACAAAATTATGCCATATGTAATTTTTTTTTTTTTTTTGTGGACACGTCAACAGTGAAACTTACTTAACGCAAAGGATTGTACATTATACAAGGAAAAGATTAGAAAATATTATTTAATAAATTTCAATCTAAATACAAAATGCATTCACATCTTTTTTAAAATTAAATCAGAACTTGAATGCATTAAACCAGTTTTATTTAGTTTAAAATGTAGACAAAAAAGCAAGATAAGTTTATGTCATTACACTTTTTAAATTATTGTAATTTTACATTAGAGCCCCCCAGATTTACTTGTCACGAGCCGCCACTGATATATATATCGATGGGTTAAAGGGAAACGGTAGTATGGTAATTTTTTTCCATTTTTAGATTTTCAGTGATTCCGGAAGGTTTAATGTCTGCCTTTCAAAAAAAATGCAACGAAAATTTTGCTTGTGAATACTGAAGCCTAAAAAGGCTAAAAACCAAAAGTAGTATGTCCACAGGAGTTAAATTGTGAATGGGAAAAAACAGTATGTCCCTGATAACAAAGCAGAAATATTGTTATCGCGTTTATGGTGTAGTTTTTTTGCTAAAAAAAAGTGGATTGGCTGGTATAAAATCTAAGAATGCTACTCCAGAGGATACTTTGGCAGTGGTTAGAAACCACATAAACTCATTCCCACGTATACCATCACATTATTGCCGCAAATTAACACAGCGATTATGTATCCAGAGCTGAACATTCATACTTTATATCGTTTATACACAGAACACTGCCAAAATTTGAACTTAATGCCAGTTAAAGAGGCGATCTATAGACGAACGTTCCTTTCATTTGAGCCTAGACTGTCGTTTTACAAACGCAAGAAAGATTCATGCACTCTTTGTGAAATATGGAAAGATCGTGGCGTTTCTCATTCCGAAGAATTTAAAGCGAAATACTTGCAACATAAAGATTTTGAACATACGTCTTTGACGATGAAAATAGCCGACATGGCCAACAAAAGTACATGGCACCGTTGCCTAACATTTAATATGCAAGCTAATTTGCAAGTACTATTCGTAGGAGATAGTCAGATTTATTATAAGCGAAAACTGAGCTTATTTAATTTCACGATCTATGATAATAACGCTTCTGGATTTTGTTTCCTATACGATGAATGTAATGGAGTTAAGGGTGCAACAAAGTATCTACATGCTTGCTATATTACCTACAAAATGAGTTATCCGCCTCAGTTACACATATAACAACATATTCAGATACATGTGCGGCCCAAAATCGTAATAGCTACTTCGTTTCAATGATGATTTTAGCTGTTCATCAACAACCTACTCTACAGTAGATTGATATGAAGAATTTAGA
The DNA here is from genome assembly GCA_039619475.1 of Icerya purchasi. Taxonomy (NCBI): domain Eukaryota; kingdom Metazoa; phylum Arthropoda; class Insecta; order Hemiptera; family Monophlebidae; genus Icerya; species Icerya purchasi. Next base: position 287,685,125 of record CM077115.1, on the reverse strand, counting down.
GTCTGGTCATACATTCTTAGAGTGTGACAGCATGCATACGACGATTGAACATAGATTAAGAAAAAGAAAAGTTTACACCCCAGCACAGTTGACTTGTTCATATCATAATTTTAATAACTTTTTTAATTTTAATGATGTTGATTTTTATTCATTATTATACAAATATTAAATTTTAATAAAAGACTACTCATACTGTATTACATTTTTCACAGATCAACAGAATGAACATACTATCTTCATCTACTCATTATTTTAAATTGGAAATTGTATTTCTGTGAGTGGAAAAAATGGACATACTACATTTCGGCTAACAATTTCAAATTTTGACTAATGGTAGTATGTCCACCTCCTTACAGGAAAAATGTAGTATGTCCTGAGTTGTATCATTCGGTTTGTAATAGTACTTCATTCTTACTATTACTAGGTGACATCGTAAGCATAATGAGTTCTAGAGGGTGCGAATTATCAGTAAAAAGCTGAAAACCCCTCGAATGAAGTTTAATTGTGACATAACAACGTTTTACAACTTTAAATTCACTTTATTTTAAAAACACAGAAATGTGACATACCACCGTTTCCCTTTAACCCATCGATATTATACTCCTTTAACGCAAAGATTTAGAAATAAATAATTGTGAATATTTTTTATTTACTTTTGGAAAATGTAATAATACAATAATATGAAATTAAATTAACATTATAAAAATTAGTATGTATAACCCACCTCTGAAAAGAGAGGAAAAATTTTAAAAAAAGTGTCAATTACTTTACTATATGAACAAGTAATAATATAAACATACGAAAATTAACTATCATCTGATAGATAATATACTATTTGCATGATTGACAGGTGTAAGTTCGTCTTACCCAGTGGCATACGATGGTAAAAGAAGTGTTATCTATTGTCTTCTGCGCATTGATTAGAGATTTTTAGAGAATATTATTTAAATATTATTTTTAAATATTTCTGTAACTGTCACTAGTTAATTCTGATGTATATGCCATGAATCCTTACACTAAGGGTTGTAGCGACAGCCAGCAGTATTACCAATATTGTTATTCGGGAAGTCTTTTAATTAACAAGCTATCAACCAACAATGAAAGCTAACCATATAACTCATTTAATAATCGAAGATTTAATAGTAATGTACATTAATTTTCTTGAGAACATTAACGTATACAGAAAAAACGTATTTTTAATGAACATTATCTACCATTACATCATTTTTGCCGAAATTTAAAAATTATTCAACACATGACGTACCGTGGAAAATTGACGCCGTTTTAAGCAATATTAAATAAAAAATTACTTGATTATCGGAACACTTTATTAAATCGCAGTTGTGTTCGTCTTCGCCATTTATGCAGTCGATTCGATTATTACACTTTTTACTGTTTGGAATACAGACAGCACTTTTATTAACACTTCCACTGCATTTGAAATGTGTTTCCAAGCAAGTAAACTAAAAAAATTTGAAAAAATTAAAAAAAACAAATATTCGTAGTAATGAAATAAAAAAATCAGAATCAATCCCTTCCTATTGAAAAAGACGCTATGTTATGAATATTTCTTTTGGTATACAATGCAATATATACTAATCCAACAAAATGTTTTTTTTTTTTTTTTTTGAAATACATATATATTTATTATTTATTACAATGGTTTCTTTCTTGTCGCCGAATTATATTTATGCATTCTAACATCATAACTTAAATTATACACATACATATTCTGGTGTAATATCTACTATCTACATCTTAATCTATTTTTGTACTTATGGATAACCGTAATATATTTTCTTTTGTTTTGTAATCTATATATTTCTTTACCTTTTTGTTGCACGTTTTCTCATTTTATATTTACTATTTTTTTAACATTTCCTTCAATAATTCTTTTCTTTTCCTTTTTCTTTCCTCTATTTTTCCTTCTCTATTATTTCTTTAAGTATTTTATTTAGTATCTGAGTCATAACATATTTGTCAGTTTACTCCCCACCTTGTTCTTACTAATGGCAGTTGATACGTACATTTTTTCTTCAGCTCGTACTCTGTTTTTATTTTTTCCTCCAATTCAATTTTCTTTTTTGTTATTACGTATTTCCATAATTTTATAAATAAGTACATTCCTCTTATATTTATTACGTCTTGTTTTTTTAATTTCACTTTCAGTTTCCCCTTTATGTTTTCTATTAATTTCAAGCATTTTATTTGCAGTTTATTTATTTTCCCCGGGTATACTTTCCTCACCATTCCCCATATCTGTATTTCATGTCAGATCCTCGAATCTACTAGCGCATAATAAACTATTTTTAATGAGCTGGTAATATTGCCCTAATTTTCTTTGCAACATATTCCATATGTACGTACTGTCTTAAGTGTTGGTCCATGATTAGTCTGAAATATTTATTCTGCGTAACTATTTTGAATTTCTGGCAGGTTTTCATTTCACATTCGCTTCTTTCTCCCATTGAGTGTACACATCCATCTGAGTGCATTATTATATTCAGACAATACAAATCCCACCTTTGCTTTAATCCGTTTTACATTAATTCTTAAACTTTTATCATGAGCCCACTTACTTATTGTTATTAAATCTTTTTGTATTCTTATTTCTGCATCTTTAATATCTTTATGTGATGTCATCCGCGAACGAGACTATATCACTATAATCTAATTCCTTATATAGACTATTTGTAAATATAATAAACAGTATCGGCGCCAAGTTGTTACCCTGCAGTACTCCTACATTCATCGCTCCTTTTTACAATTTACACATTTAACACATTTACACTTGTTTTCCTTCTTTTTTTTAACTATTCGTTATTTCTATTTCCTCAAATGTGTTTATGAGTATTTTATAATCAACTGTTTCAAAAGCTCTAGTAAAACCTAAAAAAGTTATCAATACCTTGTTCTCTCTTTAAAACTGCCTTTTATTTTTTCCACAAGCTCGCCGATTGCTTTCGATGTGGATTGTTCTTTTTGAAAATCGTATTATGTTTTGTCAATTACTCTATTTTCTTGTAAGTACTTCGTTAAATTATTTGCTACATATTTTTCTAATATTGTTGCAATCATGTTACTTACAGCAACTGGTCTATAATTTTCATATTCACCATGTCTACTTTTTTTATATATCGGTCTCGCTTTCGGTATTTTTAATCCATCTGGTATTTTTCCTTCTTTTAATGTCTGACTGATTAGCTCTGCAATTTCCTTTACTAAATATATTTTTATTGTTTTCATATTTTTTATTCTTGTTCCATCGATTCTTGAGCTCTTGGTTTCCTTCAGCCTCTCAATTATTTTTTCCATCTGTTCTATATTTGCTTTGGGTATGTACATGTTTACTTTTAATTAATTTTCTTCTCTTTTTTTTAATAACACTTCATTACATTTGTGTTCTCATTTTTTTATGTCATTTTTAAATTCTTTACTGAATTCGTTCGCAATTTCAGTCGCTCCTTGCCCCTTGCCAAAGTATTTGTTTGGTGGTTTTATCCACTCCTAGGTTCTTTCCTTTTCCTATAATCTTGTTTATATTTAACCATGTTTTTCTGACGTGCCCTTGTGCTACTTTAAAACTTTTCCCGACAAACATGTCCTTTTACCGTATTATTTCTGCACTTACTACTTGATTTCTTAATTGTTTGTAATTTCTTCTTAATTCAATATCTTGATTGTTTTTTTTGTTTTACTTTTCTGTGCAAATTTGTCTCTCTTTTTAATAATTTCAATTATTCTTCGTGTCATCCATTCTTTCTTTCTTTCTTTGTATTTTCTCTTCTCCTGACGTATTTTTTATTTGCCTACATTTTTTATATACATTTTTAATTATTTTTTTTGTTTTCATGTAAATTTTCAGCGTCCATATCATCTTTTTTTTCTTCCCGCTTTTCTTTTTTTCATAAAAAAGCTTATGTTAGATTCCACTGATTTTTCTCCGATTTTCTCCCCTCTGTTTTTACTGAACATATTATCATGTTGAGATCTGCTATTTTAATGTCTGTGCTGCAATGGTCAAAGTCGATGTTTCTTTTCTTCTTTTTAGTGTACATACAGTCTATTTTGGTTTGCGTGAACCAGTGTTCCCTACATTCTTCTTTTGTATATCCTTTCAAATTGCTTTCATAACTCATTACTGCCTGTTCTACACATGGTATGAAAATCATACATTTGCGGCTGCGTTGTATGTTAGCTATAAGAGCACAGGTAATAACGCCAACATTACTTGAGCCAGCATTAAAAGCAAAAAGTTCCTTGAAAGTTACATGGATATCTTACGCTTATGAGCAAGTAAATTTTTTGTGCTACGCAAATTAATTCATTGAATCATCTGTAATGTTGCATTTTTTTTTTTTTTTGTACAAAAAGAAAACGTCATTCAAATTTTTGCTAAACCTTCAGCAATAAGATCCGTGTGGGGAAAAAAAATATTTTTGCTTTTTAAGCATAAAATCTTGGTGCAGTTAACACGAAGTCATTCAGACAATACATTCCTACACCAACAACGCTTAACGGAAGTCTTCTTTGCGGATTTTTTGTTCTGCGGAAGATAATTATTATCTATTTTTACTAGAAGACAAGTATGTGAAAGTTACACGCAAATTTTTATTTCCGTGCTCATGTTTCCATTTTATTTTTAAAAATTTTTTAAATATATATACCTATATTTTATTCATATATAACGCCCATTTTATTAATTCCTTTATAATCTTCGATACCATATTAGGGATTTGAAGCTCATGTTAAACGAGATCAATATGTATGGGATTTTTATTTGAAACCTTTTAATTTCTGGAACCCACACAAGTTTTGCGTCTCATGGTACTAAGGTACGCATAACAATATTACATAGGCGAATTACAGCTTAAAACCATTTACGAGTACATCAATCAGCTAAAATTGCAAATAATAAGCATTTTTCAGATAGTATGAACACTTGTAAATTTAGTTCGTTCTAGCAAATAAAAGATATAAAGTTCAATCAAATAACGATCTGAACTGCCTGATAAACTCATTTTATCAAAACATGTAAATTTTAATCAAACGTACTTTATCGCAGTCTAATTCGTCCGAGTTATCCGAACAGTCTTTTCGACCATCGCAAATGGAAGTAGGTTGTATACATTCTCCGTTCTTGCACTGAAACTGACCAGGTATACATTTAAATTCGGGACATTTTTCGGATTCCTCATCCCAACCGTCTCCGCAATCATTCTGCAAATACGTAATATTTACATATATATGTATGTATGTATGTATATATATGCGTGTGTGTGTGTGTATGCATATACATAATTTACCTAGCAAAAAAACATGTAACCAACCTTTATAGCCTAAAACAATATTATAAAAAAATCACAAAAAAAACAAAAGTACAATTTACGAACTTACGTGGAACTAAAATAAATATAAGTTAAGCCTTCCTTGTTAGATTAACTGAGTGGATGAAACAAATATTAACTGAAATAAACGATAAGTTTTACTTTTTTTTTTTTATAACTTGGTAAAATAACTTTAAAAAATATATTTTTTTGTAATTGTAAAAAAAAACGAAATATAAAAAAATAGTTGCAAAAAATAAAATGGAAATAACTAAGGTGAAATTTCGATGACAAATTAATTCCAAAAATATTTCCTAAAGAGCAAAGAAAATCGAACTTAAAGTGGCGGAAAATGTATACAGAAGTAAACAAGGTGTAACTGCACTTGTATATGTATAACGTTAAGATAAGAAATTGATGCATCATTTATATTATGACATAAATTATACTAATTCTAGTAAAAAAAAAGAAATGATAAATAATAGCCACATTATAATTTTTCTTAGTTTAAGGTACTTAATCCAGCAAAACTATAATTAAGGCAGTATACCTGATTATCACATTTCCACCACATTGGTATACATTTGTACGTTTTCGGGCAAACGAATGATGAACTAGAACAGTTTGCGATACACGACGTGTTATCAGCCGCTAAAACAAAATCGTTAGGACACGCGCAAACATGACCATGAACAGGCGACAATAAGCAAAGAGCGCTACATCCCGCATTTTCACATGGATTGCGTGCTACTGAAATTATATAATATAACACGTTTAGCGCGGTTTTAACATTTTAAAAATTCGTCTAATATACCAAACTACATGGTTTGTGTTGTGTATGTGGAATTTGGGGGTGTCCATAATTTTAAATAAAATGCCCGTAATAATATTTTTATTCCATAATAAAATACGTGTATATTTCTAATTTATCAGATCCGCCACAAATTTTTATACAAACTGCAAATAAATGTATTTTACCGGAAATTATTTTTTTTTTAACGGAGTAAACAAACAAAGAAATTAATTTTCTTTATATTATTAAATAAATTTTAGTAATTCCTACAACTGTGAAACATGCACTACCTAATGGTAAATTTATTTCAAACTTTTAATTTAAAATAATGCGCAAAATTTCCGCATGGACACAAATAGTTTTAATAAAATGTTAAAATTTATTAAATGAAATAAAAGGAAAAATTTTCCATTTTTAATTATCAGATAAAAAATGCAAAATACCAATTTCACTAGTTCCAATAATTCTGATTCGTGATGCAGTTTAAAATATCAAATTCTGGAAATGAACTAATTTACAATTAAAATTAATCAATATGAAATTTATAAAACAGACCATTTTCATGCATTATACATTCTTTTTAACCGGAAATATGTACACCTAACAAAATCTTTATCTAGAAGCGATAAATTAGAACCTGAAATGACGGTTTTCCTCATTTAATAAATTTTAGATCTACATTTGTGTTCCTTATTATTCTGCCATAATAACAAAAGTTCCCGATACGGTTTTAATGCGTTCGCTTTAAGTTAACAACGTAATGCACAGTAGCAACGTAACCAGGATCTACATTTGAGTTTTTCCGTTTTATAATACATTAAACATCTACAATTATATTGATACATTCGGTAACATTAATCTTGAAAATAATCCATTTATGATTAGAATTGTTCATAAAAATTAATAAATCATTATAAACTAATGCAAAAATAGAAAAAATATAAAAACCTTGTGGTTGTTTATAGGGATGAAATATACGTAAATCCATCGGTCGCTGCTTCTTTAATGATACTACTGTAGCACAATCTTCCCCAGTATATTTATTACACCTTTCTATAGTTTGAGTTTCCCAATCTGTCCAATAAACATAATCCTCAAATACAGCTAAGGAAAATATATGATGCAGTGCCGCGTGTGAACTAGACGCTGAAAATAATTTATCATTCCATATTTAAGGAAACAACATTAACGAATTATATATTATATAAAACATTTAAATTAATTTACTTCAGACGTATTCATATTGTAAAATTTAAAGTCACGATCTATGCGCGGGTTTCATTATTAAATCGTCGAGAAAAAAGCAATAAAAGCATTTATACCAATCAGATTAGTAAAAATTCAGCTAATTGGGAGTTCTGAAACTAGATCTCACACTGTACTTTCAATACATTAACGAACAGGAGTTTTAAATCTGAAGTTACAAATAAGTGAAGCAGCTTTAGCTGTCACAGACAACGTGGCTAAAGGTCATCAAACCAAACACAGAGCCATCGTGGCTCCCATTCGAAATGACACACAAGAAATTTACGACACTGAGCAGGCTGAGAATCAGACATACTTCCCTGTCACATGACTACTTCTTTGAATGTGTCTCTCGTTCTATAGCATGCCCACTTTGTTTGCAACACATTCCACCAGATGTCAAACGTATACTTGGACATGGCTCACGCATGAACATAGCTGCCTTATGTAACGACCCTGCTGAAGCAATGTTGTTCAATGATCCTGCCCAACTACAACCAACGCTCAAAAAATTCATTAAAACAAACAAACTGGGCAGGTTCATGTAAACCAGATGGTGGTACATGTGCCATAATAACCTTGTAGTTACAAACGCTGTAATATAGTAATAATAATAATAAAAAAAATTAAAGTTACAAAATGAAAACATACAATAACAAGTAATGTTAAATTTAAATACTGATTTAAAAAAAAAAAAAAAATTAGAAAAAGTTTGTTGTACCACTGATTAAACAAACAAATTGTCAGTTGTAGGCTGAAAATAAAAATTTGTATCTATTACTCGTATTTATTGTAAAAACAGATGAAGTTTTTCATTGAATAGGAAAAGATCTTTTAAAACAAACAACTAAATTAAAACAAGGTACAACATACAAAGGACTAAGGTTATATTTCGAAGCTGTAATAATGTCCGGAATTAAATACGGAATCGTAATTTGGGGTGAGGCGAAAATTACAGAAATGAGGAAAATCAACAAATTGCAAAAAAATGTTTAAAACTGGTCTTATATAACGAGAGCAAGACGGACGCATTAGCTAGCATCACTTGGTGGAACAAAAATAACGAAATGTCACCAAAAATGTTATATTATTACAGCAAATTATTCAGTGCTAAACTCGAAGATAGGCAATTACCAACTAGAACAAGAACGTACAGGACTAGAAATTGCGATAAACCTTGCTATGTACGATCTAGGGGGATTAGCAGTAAAATAGACAATGTAGAGGAAGAGGTATTAATAAAATTAATGGGGAACATACCAAAGAAAATTCGAAATGAAAAAAATTTGGAGAGATAAAAAAACAGAGTTAAAATTTGGTTGATAGCATAGTGTAAGGAGCAATAGAAATAATGACAAAAAAAAAAAAAAAAAAAAAAAAGAGTATCGTAATACTACTAATAACCACTTATAACATTGACTACGTTGACATGAGACCCGTTACTATCTCCGGTTTTAAGCTGCTAATGAGAGAGTGGTAGTTGTATAAAAATTATATTGTATTATTGTAATATATAAGTTAACATATTAAGGTGTTGTAATAGGAAATATTATTTTAGATGATGGTATAATTGTAATATAAATGATAAATAATGAGAGTGTGGATTTTGTAGTATAGTAATATATAAGTTAACACTTTTTATGTTGTAACAGAAAGTAGTACTTAAGTTAAGTTGATGTTATATTGTACAAATAAATGATATAATTACGTTAGGAACCCACAGACGGGCTAGTGCCTTGAGGGACCCGCAAATTATTATTTAAAAAAAAAAAAAAAAAAAAGTTTTTTTCCGCCAAAAATTGTTTTACTTATCGACCGAAATCTAAACCAAAGTTTTTATCTAACTTAAGAACGAAAAAAAAAAATAAAATAAATAAATTGATCGTTAATATATTTAAAAAAATTGTATCTTTAACTATATGATTTGCAAAATTCAGCGGCATTAAAACATTGCAATTTTTTGAATTTAATTTTATATTAGGACATTTAATGTCTATAGATAAATACCTTTCTTACTGCATAAAATAAACTACCGTTTAATGCATTCAAATTTCTAACCCTACTTAGTTTTGTGAAAACTGAACTCTGATTCCAATATATGCTATATATAAAAAGCAATTTTGACTACATGTATACATTTTTAATGTAAGCATAGCTGTAATTTTATTTACAAAAATATATAAACGATGTTGATTTTATTCGATGTTATAATATCGTCGCGCATTTGAATAAAAAAAAAAAAAAAAAAAACGACTTTTTAGCATTTAAATTAATATTAAAAATTACATTATTAATTATTTCCACGTGTTACAATATCTACCCAAAAAACGAAAAACCGCAGTAATGAAGATTTAAAACTTTCATTTATTCTATTGCCAATTTTAATTTTTTAAATTCATTAAATAAAAAATATTTTTATTATTATGTTGTGCCTTAAATACACAATACACTAGCAAATTTATCTGTTTTCTTATTTCTTTTTTTTTAATATTTGATTTCTCCAGAGAGAGATAAAAAATAATATATGAATACACACGTGTAAACATTATTGTTTTCTCATCAGACCATTTCAACACATTTTGTCTTAGTTAAATGATACAAAGTAGCATTAATCGTACACCATTTACACAAAAAAAAGTCAAAAAGAAGTAAATTTAAAATCAATTTGGAAATGCGAGTAACATTTGAAAGATTCACTAACGGTATTTGTAGAAATTTTGGCTTTTCATGATAATATTTGTGCATTAAAGATGAATAAAAAAATATTCAATATATACCACATCATAAAATTATTTCAAACGGACTATATAAACATCTTCATACGGGCAGTCCTCGTCTTTATTTGTAATTTAAAACACATACGTAGTTTTCAATAATTTTATTTAGGAACAAAAAATTTATCGTTCAGAAAGATAATGATGTAATGAGGAGTGTAAAAAATGACGAAAATATATGCTATACCAAATAATCGAACGTGAAGTAGTAAAATTTTTTAAATGACAAAAATAAAACAAGAAAATAAAAATAATAGAATAATAGAATAGAACGAAAAAAATTAAAAAACAGAGGTTGGAAGTGGTATTGATGGGGAAAATAACTACTACGATATTATTTTACGGTTTATTAGATAGAATACAGAACTAATTAAAATATCTGTAAATCATTAAGATGTAAACTATAATCATCGTGCATACAAATGATTATTCTTCTACTATTCAATTACACGACGTCCAATTATTGATAAATTTATAAACATTTTTTTCGTAAATTTAAAAAAATAAACGAATGAAAATACCATCTCGGATAAGAACAACGCGCCTATTTTTTCCTTCTAAATCTGACATCGATATATAATCTAGCTTGGCATCTCCCCAAAACAATTCATCGGTTTCTAAATTTAACGTTAACGCATTCGGCCAGCCTAATCCATCATTTATCAGAATTCGGAGATTAGTACCATCCATACCAGCTTTTGCTATGTAAGGCTTACGTCCCCAGTCCGTCCAATACATGTAACTGTGAATAATACGTGATAGGATATATACATTTTTAACTAAATTCTCGTTAAACTACGCTAATAGAACAATTCCGATTAATAACCATTGTCGTAAATACACATTAATAATTTAATAATCAAAATTTCTTGTTTTTACATTTTCTGATTCTCCAAAAATATTGTGTATTTCCATAGTTCTATTTTTTTCTTCTTTTGACAATATTTTTTCTTTATCTCGTGTCACACGGACAAGTATGGCCGTGTAAAACGTATCTAATCAGTCTTTAAAGTATGTCTTGTCCACAATGTTCTTCTGCATCCTTGAACTCTGTTTCCTTCAATTTTACCTTTTACCATCGGATTATGAAAGTATCTTCAGTAAATACGGTTTCGAATGAATCCATTTTAAAACGAATGAATAAAACCCGCGAAGTCATGACGTCAATAAGAAAACGTAAACCAGCATACTTCGGACATACCATCCGGAACAGTAAATATGTCAAATTTGCAGAACATAATAGCAGATAAAATTGAAGGAGGAAACAGAGATCAGGGACGAGAAATTTTAAACACTGGTTAGATATGCTTGATACAGCAGCCACACTTGTCCACGTAGCACAAGATAAAAAAAAAAAAAAAACATTGTCAGACGGTTACAAACCACCGATAGGAGATGGACTTAAAGAAGAAGAAAAAACAGATTAATCAAGTTTACTAAGTGATGACAATGCGTAATTTGTTCACAAACATACAGAAATAGAATATATTGCTTTAAAAGTTATTACACGGAAAATAATTTTTGCATTTCACATAAACGCTTATATTTCAATGTGAATTAAACAATTTAAATTACAGTACTAATACATACCCACGCATAGCATCTAAAGCTATAGCCCTTGGTTCTTGAAGTAATTCTTTATCGTTTATTAATATTTTTCTATATTTTCCATCAGTTCTGGAGACTTCGATAACATCACGATCTTTATCGCTCCAATAGATATTATGCGCTACCCAGTCTATAGCAATACCGTCCGCATTTTCAAGGTTAGAACCGTGCAAAGTCTAAAATGAAAAACTATAAATGGACACTATTCTTTATGGGTATTACTCTACCTTTTACTTATAATATTGCATCAACTAAATTATTCAATTTATTCGGTATGAAATTATCGGTTTTAAGTAAAAAACGATTTCATCAAAGTTTTAAGATTCTTGGATTATCGCACACTGATAAAAACTTTATTTGCGAAAAAGCTCAATCTACACGGTACTCTACATCTGCTTTTATAATGTGAAATTTTTAGGTCATATACCGTTCGGTAAAGTTTTTTTTCCATTTTTTTAGCAACGATTTCGATTTATTTTTTTCGATAATTCTCAGTGAAGTTTGCTATCTACTAAAATAAAATATACATACATGAAAAAATATCGGTCGAAAGTAAATATTTCATTAATTGCTTCGCTTATCATTGGATATTAACCTCAAAGGCGTCATTATTCACTATTTTACAAATAGCATCGGTTAATTCAGAAAAAGTGAAACAAAATAATTTTTTGGAAGTGCGGTTATTAGATTAACCCATAAAATAGATTCAGTCGAGTAAAGATAGAAAACGTTACACATATATTACCCTTACATAATTGGTAAAAGATAATCGAACTAAATTTACTTTGATCCAGTTTTACAGATATACTCGTAATAGGTGAAAATAGCTTAGTAAAATAGCACGTTTTAAATTAACTATAAAATTAAATTTTCAACTGAATGGTCAGTATCGATATTAAACCATTTCATTCTACAAATAAGGTATGTCTTAAACACATTTGCCAAGTAAAATTTGGTGGGAATAACATCATCTTTTTGAGATGAAATTAATATAATGATTTCAGTTCTTGATAGAAGTGTAGATCACAATGGTTAATGGAATATTTTCCCTCTAAATCGATATCAGTAATAATATTTTAAAGAATGCATATCAGGAGCGGGGATATTAGCTTAGTAACCAGCAGGATCATATGCTCTTTTCTTTTCTATCTTCTCCACTTTTTTGTCTATTTTTGCTTTACTACCGATGAGGATTCGCCTTTGATCACAGGCCCATGTCAGTATACATGAATATAAACGAGAAATTTTTACAATATATAAAAGGTATATTTATTTGCACGTTGACATTTGTTTTCCAATTTTTTTTTCCACTCACAAGTAATGGCTTATTTACTACCTACGTCTGGATGAGTTATATTAACTGATATTCCCAATGGAGTACAACTTATGTTACGGATAAAGCAATATACCTAGTTCCAATTATAAATAAATGATTTGTATTTATATTAATGACAAAAAAAACCCAAATGTTCAGTAAATTATTTGGTTTTGAAAATTACATGCAAACACATAGGTTTTTATCTATTAAAAACTATCATTTTATTCAATTTCCACTTTTTTTTAATAATAAATTGTGGTGTTATTTTGCGCGCAGAAAAATAATAAAAAACAGGTATATCAAAACTGTAAACACAACAAAATAAACATTAACACCACAATCAGCAACATTATGTTATTGGTAATGTAACAGAATTCAAAAACTCTTTTTAAAATATATACCTGTACTCCACTGTCCGGACAAAGTCTTTTAATGCTTTTCATTCTCGTCGATACTTCCGACCAATACAGACACGATGTTTCCCATTCAAAATCTAATCCGACCGGATTAGTCAAATTTCGAACTTTAATTTCCATAAGTCCATTCAATTCAATTTCGCGAATGTACTGCGCATTAGTAAGTATCAACTTAGGAGCAATATCTGTGACATGAAATCAGAGTATAAATGGCTACAAAGCAAAATTTGGGAATTTATTATTTAAATTTTTTCTTTTTACAATTAATAAATATCGATTTATAGCGATAAAAATTCATTTTCACAGCTCTAACTAAATTACATTGAACGAAAAAATTATTTTATAATAATATTTCGCGAACTACCTGACATGGCTTTACAGCTATATTTGTTATCAAGAATTGTATATCCTTTAATACACTGACAATGATAAGAACCCCGAGTATTAACACAAATTTGGCTGCACGGTTTAACGGTATTTTCGCATTCATTTATATCGATACACACATTTTTCTTCGATGGGTACGGTCGATAGCCGGAATTACAAGTGCATTCGAAACCGATTTTCTTGTCCACACACTTGTGTTGACACAATGTAGCATTTGATGCACATTCATTTATATCTATATGCAATAATAAACAATTTGCGCTATATTATTTAATTAAAAATGAAATAAATAAAAAGGACACCGTGTGTGGATCGGTAATTGTCAAAAGATTATTTTCACACATAAGTATTAAATGCCTAGGTTAAAAATTTATTAATATTATAAATTATCTTAACCATTCTCTGTTCTTGAGCAAAATGAATTCAAATGGTAAAAAATCACTCGAAATCATAATATATATATATACATATATATATAAATTAAAACAAACAAATAACTGGCTGGTATCAAATACTGTTATCATAATTTTTGTTGAAAAAACTGTTTACACTGTACGTGTAAGTAACAGTACTTAATGCTAATCGGTGATTTACGTGTTTTAATATATATATATATAAACTCGGCCATTTTGGCCTCGCAAGGGGCTGTGCCCCTTGACCCCTCTTGCTTTTATTTATGTCTCTTTCTCTTCTATACTTTGTATAAAATGATCAAAATTTACAACGTAATTCTTACTGGAATCAACACAAAAAGGAAAACAAAACATATTCACAAAAATCCTATCCTAACATTTAACTTTCATTACATAAAATTAAGATATTGTTTCATTACATTTTTCGTTACATAAAATTGTGACATTTTTTAAACAACAATAACAAAAATCATATAAAATATAACAAACGTTACATAAAATTGGGACATTTTTTCGAATGGGGGGTAGCCTAAGAATTACGTTGTAATTAGTATATATATATATATATATATATATATATATATATATATATATATCCTGTGGGATGTAAAACAAAACAGAACAAAAATGAACGTAAATAATAAAATAAGTTTAATCAATAAGATCCACGAACGTACCATAGTAAACATAGAAAAGCTTGGAAATTTATTACTGCAGAAAAGATGGCAACTTGTGTAATATTAGAAAACTTTTCATTTTTTTTGTTTGTTTGATTGTAAAGAAGAACGGCAACAATTTAAAAGATTAAATCGGTTATTTTTCAGTCTAATCTCCAATATTGCTCATTTTGAACAGCTTTGAACAGTTATTTGTCAATACTTGGTTTAAAGTTATCGATCGTCGATTATTAATTACATTAAAACTCGATCAAAAGCAACTATTTAGATATGATTGTACATAAATACTTAACTTTAGATTTATTTTATCATTAATTTCATATCACCCGATATTTCGTAATGAAAAAGCACCGTATACTTACTACATAATTTTTCATCACTATTGTCTCCACAATCGTCGATCTGGTTACATACCAGAGATTCCTTGATACAAATTCTGTTCGCACACTGAAACACATCCGTGCCAATGCAAGAACTTTTCGGTTTGACGGGATCTTAAAATTTTAATACCGGTTAGAAAATTCTGCTTTTAAAAGTAGGTTAATTTAAAATTTAATACAGCGATTTCCGTGTTCATATTAAAATGTACGCTTCCTCAAAAAAAATTAACCGTTATATTACACATGAAGCAAGATTAATTTTAAAACTATTGTAATGCTTGAATTTATTATCAAACTTAAAATTTAAAAAAATTTAAATAATTAAAAGGAATCTTGTTGACTATTAATACGTCTTTTTCCTTAATTGCATTACTTAAACATGAGAATTAAAACAGTTATTGGAAATGTGTTGAATAATAAAATGTTCTAATATCTAACACTAACAATGCCTACAACACGCATATATATATAGGTTGTTTGAAAACAACTTGCACTTAATTTTTTATTCAGAGGCAACACTGCGTACAGGGTTGGCAAATATCTGTGTCGAACTAGAGCGTTTTGAGTGAGATCGATTTTTGCGTTCCACTTTTCAAATTTTACTATGCAAAATTGGCAACACTGCAAATAAGGTCAACGACACCCAAATCGTGTAGAGGATGAAATTTCGAAATTTTTGACTCCAAACTTCATTCAAATCCGATAATTTTAAGTCAATTTAGAAACATTTCAAAAAATGAGTATGTACTGTGAAAAAATACCAAATTTCTTATCTTTGAAAAAAAGAACACATTTTGAGTACAAAAATCGCTTTATTTTCGAAAATTAAACAAGCTTAAGTGGTTTCGGGTATTTTTCAAAATATTTGCCAATACTCGAGATACAATTATTCCAACGTTCTTCCCAGTTTTTGTATGTTTTGGCAAAATCATATTCGTTTGAAGGTTTTGAAGTATGCTTCGCAGGAGGTCTTCACCTCTCAAATTTTGGAATTGAACGCCTCTGAGGTACTTCTTCAAAGATGGAAATAACCAAAAATCGCACAGCGCTAAGCCCGGCGAATGTGGATGCGGCATGATTTCGACGCCTAATTTATCCAACAAAGAGGCGGTACGGAACGAAGTGTTACAATTACACTTATAATACAAGTTCGATTTTTGGAACGCGAAAACCTAACAAGTCGTACATACAGTCGAACAACTGGAGAACTAACCGACCCCAAGACTTAAAATTTTTACCAGTTACTTGTATTTAACCACACTAAACCCTAACACGGTTTCCAATCCCGCACGCAGTGTTGCCTTTGAATAAAAAATTAAGTGCGAGTTGTTTTCAAACAACCTGTGTATTTATGTGTTACGTAAAAATATCGGTAAAACTGTAATTTTACTTATAATTTAAAAAATATATTAATGTTTACTGTTTGTTAAAATTAATAAATATATTATATATCTGCAATAATTCGTCCATATAAAATTTTTATCAATAGATTAGCGTTAATAACAATAGAAAAGTCGTCACGATAGCCTAGTTGCTAGAGCGCTTGGCTTCCGTTATGGAAGTCTCCGATTCGGTCCCAGGCTATGACAGAAATTATTACGAGAAATTAAATGAAATAACCGCTAATAGAATCATATGCTAGGCAATGGCAAGCCACTAAATATACCACCGTACACGCGTTAATTAATTTATAGTAGGCAAACACACGCCGGACTGCATTGTAAATAACAAACGACTTCGATCAGTTCCCCGAGTGTTGTCTTGCGTCTACACTATCGTGTTCATCTATTACCATGAAAACCCGGCGGCAAGTATAAAATGCATCTCCCAATTTGCCTGGTCAGCACGGGAGATTAGGCCAACTTATCATATCAGGTAGTTGATTACATACAGCAGTGGGTTGATATGGGCACATATCGTGATCGTGAATAACAATAGAATCAAGTAAAATTCAATCCGCTTAGATGAAAACCTTTGGTTTTTGATCAACTCCTGACTTCGTTGATATAAAAGCAGTTAAACTGCGTGGGAGGAGAGATAATGAAACCGTAAAGTAAATTTTTCGCATAATAAATAATCTGAATTTATTTATAATGGCGCACAACTTAAAGGAAAGAAAAATGATTTTTTCAGTAAAAATTTTTAAAAAAAATTCTTTAATCCACCACAAAAAAAAGATAATGAACTAGATTACTGAAAATAAAAGGCTCCGGTTGCTAAAAGTTCTAACTGTAACTTACTCGGACACAAATCTGAACTTTCATCTGAATTATCGCCGCAGTCATCAATTCCATTGCAAAGTACTGAGCGGGGCATGCAGTGAAAATTCTGACAAGAAAAATATGAACTTAGATCGCATTCGTCGAAACAGCGTTTCGGTTCATCCGACTCGTCTTCACAGTCTGGATCTCCATCGCAGAAAAACCGCTAAAAAAATAATAAATGTTTTTTGCAAGTAAATACACTAAAAGCAAAAATACACTAATGAACATAAAATAAATTATAATTCACGAAATAAAAATTACGGACATGTTTTGGAGACAATATTTTATAATTCATTTTAACAGAGATTACATAACCAATTTTTCTGAAATATGTCTCATTAAATATTGATAAATTTATTTCTGTTCTGTATACGTATATTAATCAGTTTAATCAGTTACATTTTTTTTTTACAAATAAGCTCGATACTAATTACCGTGTAATACATTTCGCACGCAACTGATACGTTTATTTTTTCTTCCGTTAAAGAATTTTATAATTTAATCCTACAAAACTGAGCATTTTTAATCGTATAGTTTATCATATTCCTCGATCGAACGACTAATTTTCGACACTATATGACAAATTTCCGACTAAAGGCAAGTAGATAATAGATATAAAATAAATGAAAGAAAGAGTTAATACAATTTTATTTTTCTCTCGATAATATCAAAATGTTTTAGGATTAAGTTGTTCCAGACTTACTTCATATTGTTCTTCCGTTTCTATTGTTTACCTACCTTCCTTTCATTCTGGTCGCTTTTTATGTTACCATAATTAAATGTACGAGAGAATGATACTGATCTCAATAAGCAAGTAAATTATTAAAAAGTCCAGAAATTAATTTACGGAAAAAAACGATAAAAGATTACCATGGGTATACACTTTCCATCCGAACATCTGAACTGACCAAGGGAACAACTATCTTTGGTATAATTTTTACAATATAATTCCACCGATTCATCTGATTTATCACTACAGTCGTTTTCATTATCACAAATCCATGACCATGGAATACACTGGCCAGTCAAGTTGCAACGAAATTCATTTTGCGAGCAGATTTTATTATCTAAAGCGGAGACAGTTGTACAATTTAAATTTTATTAGTTATATATCAATTTATATATTTGCATGTAAATTGTTGTAATAAAGTTAATTTGTGACTAATGATAGCAGGGCCCTATGTTTAAGAAATCACCTAAGGCGCATTTGTTTCTGGTTGATCGATTCCGACATATTTTGACTTCTGCATCATAAATTTTCATTCATTAAAAATAAAAAAAATAATACATACTTTAAAGAATTTTTTTTTTTTTTTTTATTATTAAAATTTACTAAAACCTATTGGACTTACATAATTGAAAAATTCTAGTCGAAGTCGTAACCGTCGCTGGTTAATCGATTCCGATATATTTTGATTCTCGTATTATAAACTGCCATTCATTAAAAATAATAAAATAATAATTTAAAGAATTAAACTCATTCAAATTTTTTGGGTTATTAAATTTAAAGGTACTTGTGAAGAAATTAAAAAATTAAAATGATTCAATTGCTACGCAAATTGAAATAAATTCTATTATTAACTTTAAATTTCAGATGAATATGTTGAAAAGTAAAAATAAATAAGACAACATTTAAAGAATTCCAAAAATATCCTACAGAAGAAAACTTTAGCATTGACTCACATTCAGCAAACCGAACAGAAATTAAATTTAAAACATGATTGCCGAAACAATAAAGAAATTTATTCATTTATATATATATAAATACCGGGGAAACGTAATTTTTAAAGCGATATATGAATGAAAAAAAAAGCATTGAAAACTACTGATTTATTTTCTAAGCAAATTAATTCCTAATTTCGCGTGGGTGCTTTTTGATTCAATGATTATTTTACGCCTTAAATTTGATGTTAATTGAGGAGAAAAAAATTAAAAACTCACTAACACTAAACTAACTGTACTTGGAAAAAGAACGAGGCCGAAACGTAACAAGCCCGAATCGTGTCGCAGCCAAATCGTTGAGGCCGAAACGACAAAGACCCTTAAGTAATTACTAAATATAAATGATTAATAAAATATATTATTTATCAATTGACTCAAAAAAACAATTGGGAAAAAGAAGAAAAGTTACAACATAAACGTAATCTACGACACTTAATTAATCGATCGGAAAGTAAAACTGGAAGCAGATATTATGCTTTCCAATAATTTTCGTGTCATTTAATACATTAGAATAAAGAAACAAATAAATACATAAAAAATTTAATATAATAACTAATGAAAATCCGAAATAAATTGGTAATTTAATTAATTAGTTAATATATTAAATGTTTTGTGTGCCTATTTGTATATTTGTCTGTTATTTTAATATATTGTGATTTGCATTTTAGACGACCCGCCTTAACTAACAATTTTATATTAAAAATACTAACCGCAATGATTGATTGATTCATCAGAACCATCTTTACAATCATCAAGACCATCGCACACCCAGTTTGGCGATATACACGATTTATTATCCGCGCACTGGAACTGATTAGGCTGACATTTAGCTTCTATTTCAAAAAATGAATAACGAAATCATTATAAATCACAGAAAAATACTATTTCGCCGACTAAAACTAACACTCGAAAAGTACACCTTAAAAATGAGTTGAACGCATATTAATTAAATATATTCTCATGACCAATCATCATTAGAGACGATATTTGTATATAGTTATATAAAAATGAATGTTTATATGTATGTTTGTATGCATGTTCGTCTCGTATGCGTTCTTGTGCCGCTGGACAGATCATGTTAAAATTTTCAGGGCGTATTTGTGTTGCCCAAACGAACAAAGGTTTTAAGGTGCAGCTGATTTTTCTACCCCTTATAGAGGACGAGTAAAAAAAGAATTGATTTTTATGAAATTTTAAATAAAATGATCACCATGGTAAATACAAATTAAACGTAAAAATTTAAATAAAATGATTACTATAGTAAATAATAAATTCTAGATGGAATTTTATTAATTTCTGGCGTAAGTGAATACACCCCCTTCTGTTACTTCACTTTTTGCGTTACTGAAATCTTCAAACCTCCATGACATTATCTAAACAAATAAGTTGCGCTCTGCTGTACTTATTGTGGAGTTTAAAAAACTAATATTTCCTATTATTTTTACAGAGAAATAAAAAATCCTGCAACGGAATTTTTAATATTTGCTACCGGGAATGTTATTTATACTCAAATTTGAAATCTTTACTCAACTACTGTACTTTGCTGTTGTGGTAATCAATTAATTTTAATAAAATGCTCGAAACGGAGAGGTTGAAAGATATGAGTGAAGAAGATGACCTTTTAAATATGTAATTATGGGAGATTACCGTGTGAATAACTCAATCCCTTCAAAATGATGGCCGTGTGTGCTGTTTAGTTGAGTGAAACTTTTTATTAGATCAGGCAGACAAGTTATGGAAAGATCGATAATCTTCAGCTAAACGTAAAACATGAAGACCATTTTTTGTTGGATGGCGATAAACATCTTTCCCCCAAAAGAAAAAAAGAATCTTTATATAAATTAAATTACAAAAAAAACAAAATTTTTTTCCATGAATTTCCAAGTATAGATTTAAACGGGTATTAATACACGGGCGAAACCTTGGGTAACATCTAGTTAAACAATAAAAATTAATCGGTTAAACTATATATTATTTTAAAAAATTACAACAATAATTTCTATAGTAATGTTTTTTTTTTTTTTTTTTTTTTTGTTCCAGCCAACTATATTATAAATGATTTTCTATTTGTGAAGCAGAATACTGTTTTTTCTTAATATAACGTGCATTAAATTTTTATTGAGAAACTTTTAACAATATTACATAATAATTTTACTATAACATTCTTCAAACACTAAAAAAAAAAAAAAAAAAAAAAAAACGGGCACTGCGACGAATAAAAAAAGTTTAAATTTTACATACAGTTCCTTATACCTCCACAATGACCTGTTCAATCGAATCACCAAATTAATCTGAACATTAAGGAAGACAATAAAACAACATAAAAATTTATAATTTCTTTCTTCTCCCTTTATAATCATCATATTGCTTATATATAACTTGTTTTTTGTTTTTTTTTGCTTGCTTTGCTATAAAAAAAAACTATTGGTAAATTTCAGTGATTGTATATAATTTTAATTCAACAATCAAAAAGTATATGCAGCCAAAACTAATTTTAACTCAATTTTTAATTCTTCAGTTTACAACTCCAAAAGATGTTTAGGGTCTAATGTTTAACAAATAACTTTAATTTATCATTACTAAATTTATTTTAAAATTATAAAAAATTATAAACATCTATTTTTTAACTTTACTGCCGTGTTAACAATTTTTGAATTTAAAATAACACATTTAAGTATTTTTATTCGCCTAATTTTAAAATTTAGTACCCATGCACATCAATTAATGCATGACCAGAACTTACCACAATTCATTTCATCCGATGACGGCGAGGCAGAATCAACATTATCTTCACAGTCATTGTCAAAATCACAAACCCATGATTGAATTATGCACCGACCATTGGCACAACGAAATTTATTCTTCGTACAGACATATATGTCATCTTCAGTTTCTTCGCTATCTGTTGTTTCGGGTTTTTTATTACCTGTAATGAATAAGTTCCGCTAAAATAAAATTCGCTCCGTATCTTACTAAAAAAACATTGCTCGTCCAAAAATTATAAACAATTCTTCATTTTCCTTATTATTGGAAATAACTTCTTCCGGCCCCGTGTAACTACTCCATAGAAGTGGTGTAAACATTTTTTCTACCCTACGGTTTACCATAGCCAAGGTGGCTTCTCTCATCTTTTCGAATATGCGACTTTTTCACAACACAAGGTTATCACGCACAACAAATACTAATAAAGCTGTCGATCGTAATCAATTTTGACTCTTAAATAAAATCTGTTACTAAAATTGCACCTAACACTACTTATTGCAGATCAAACACTCGAAGATTATCGAAATTCTGAAACAATATAAAATTAATGAAACGATTATAAACCTAATTATCGACTACCGATCGGATAGGAAAGCTAGAATTAAAACGGATAACTTTTCAGTTTTGAAGGGAATATAAGCTACAAATCCCAAAGGGATCGATCTTAGGGCCTACTCTTTGGAATGTGCTCTATTTTTTCGTTCACAAAACTATGGATGACTTTTGTACTAAAAATAAAATCAAAAGTGAATTTATTAGTTTTGCGAATATGTGTGTAGTAATAACTCTTAATAATCCAATCGAAATTGATAATATTAGGGTCACCTGTCAGAAGTTAAGTATAATATTTTTAGATTGTAGCCTTAAATTCTCGGTAGAAAAGTCGGCCATGATAGCGACCAATACACCATGTTCAAATTTCAGGAAAAAGCTGTAAACCAAATAATACCTATTGTTAAATTTGTTAAATACCTTGGTATAATTGTAGATAGTAAACTTAAATTCAGTCGACATATCATATATTTAAACGATAAAATCAATAAAGTATTCTATATGCTACTAAACTTTAAGCACACATTGGCGATATTAACTACAGAGAAAGAGTTATTATGTACAAAGGTATTATTGTAAAATCAATCTATAATTATGGAGCAAGTACATACACACTCTAAAACTAAATAAAACAGCGTTAAGTTCTGTTATAAATAAACAGAGAAAAATACTTCTCAGCGTGGGATCACTATATAGAACGGTGCCGATTGCTGCGACACACTGGTCTTTACCCGATAGATTTATACATATTTAAATCATCTTTAATCTCCGAATTCAAGTTTTATAAGTTGGGAAGAATTAACAAACCTTTAATTAACGGACTTTTTGCTAAGCTTTATGAAACTAACGTAACATATAATGGTTTAACCGGCGTGAGAAGTTTTAAAAATTACATTAACACAGTATTTATCAACATGTGGAAAAACAGATGGAATGTCCAATCTACTGGCAGACAGACAAACATGTTTTTCCCTAATGTAAAAGGAAGGCTAGAGTTAAAAAATTTGGACATCAACTATTTTTCCAACCAGACTCTTTCCGGTCATGGAAATTTCTGTCTTTATAGGAAAAGGTTTAACATTATCAACGATGGGGTTATTATGTACTCTGTGACATGAACGTATCAGACTCCGTCTTCTATACTTTATTTCAGTGTACTTATTTAAACGGTGTTCGTGTAAAATACAAGATTCTGGGTACATATCAAAACGGAATGTTGGAAATTAATGGTGAGTCGGGTATCAACATGGTTAATTTTTTAAAAGCAGCTGTTATAATTATAAATAAGAAATGTACATAAGTTTAGCTAAGTACATTGCGCATATCACGACTATGTCTAATGGCTATCGTAGTAACAACTAAAAAAAAAAAAAAAAAAAAAAAAAAAAAAAAGGATTTATTGTAAATTACTTTTAACCGATGAACTGATCCAAACATCACAGTAGTTAGTACCGATCGTTTTTAATCAGAAAAGATAAAGAAAGGCGGAAAAATAAAATGAAACTTCTATTCTCAATTAACAAATAGATATTGAAAAGAACAATTTAAAACTCAATCCTTACTATTCTTAATTTTAATGAATAACCACTGCGTTAACTTGTTTTTCACACATAGTAAACTGTGGTTTGAATATGAAGGAAACCCAAAATCGTTTGGTCAGATTTTAGCGATAATTTTCTCAAATTAAGCCGGCAGTATGTCTAGTTCCAGCTCCAAATTGGCTAAGCGAGCATAAGTGGATAAAAATGAATGTTAATCAAAGTTCTTTACTGTTCGCGAGGCACATGATCTGCTTCTGTCCGGATCTAGCGATTATTCTATGTTCACTATTGATCAAAATGTGCAGGAACACAATTATTTTTTTTTTTTTTGAAGTACCCGCAATCACCAATTATCAGAAAGCGCATGTAAATGCTCCCTCGTACTCTCGAAAATCCGTCCGCACCGCGTAATCTTTTACAGAGGAAATCAAAGTAGTGTTTTCGCACTTCCTCGCTTGTGCTCATTCGGCTAGTGAGAATCCAACAGAAATTCCAATAATATGAACTAGTGACTTTTTACCTTGTTCTTTTGTTTTTTTTCTTATCTTATCATTGACACGTGTGTAATCGTGAAAATTTTCAATTAAAGTTAGACAAATTCCGCTTTCGAGCTTAGGAAAAAACTATCTTTAACATCTTTAAGCTTAGTATATTAGTAATAACCAACATAATCCGCGATAACCGGTCAATAGACTAAGGACTCAATTTAATTTTATATTTTTATAAGGCAAAACAAAAGTGAAATTTAAAAAATATACAAGTAGACAAGAGATCCTATGGCATATTACTCCATACAAATATTTACCTTCTAAATTTAGTAAAAATCCATTCCTAAAATTATTTAAGGTTTTGCAAATACTTCTGAATGTGAGAAACTATTCATGCTAATAATATAATAACAATAAAAAAGAAACACTTCAATCAAAATAAAAAAGCTGCAACAGAAAAAAATAAAATAAAATAAAAAATTGATTTTTAAAAAATCATTTTTTATATTTAAAAAAAAAAATTAACTCTTTATTTTGTATACAATAAATATTTAAATTTTTTTTCTCATACCCTTGCAATTTTAAAATTTGTGTACATGTTCTCTTCAAGATTTCAAATTCAACATGTGCATTTTGCACTATAATATAATGTTTCAGAATGAATTCTAGCAGAACAGAAAACCCTTTTTTCCTACATCATCAGTTCAGAAAGCTTCGATAAATCAGTGTTGGAAATTTCCGAACACTATCATCGCAATCTCCCAACTCAATTTTTCTTTAAATTGATTATTTGTAGTTCTGTTTGGCGACCTAATTTCATCTTAAAGATGTGATCAAATATTCTGATTATAATCTCAGCGACGTACGTATGAAAAAATCTGCCAGAAATTAAGACGGCACTCAAACACATGACGCTGACTTATAAAAAAATGTTTAAATCCAATCTAAAAAAGTGTTACCACATAATGGTCCGTAAATAGCAGGATCGCAATCACCGATATAAGGACACTGGTCATGAGAACTAACACATTCAAGGGTAATACATAACTTCTGCCCTGGAGAACATGGACAATTGAGTTCGTCCGTTCCATCAGTGCAGTCCATTACACCGTCACATTTGGCACTTAACGGATAACATAAATTCTGATCACATTTGAAATATCCGACACGGCAGTGACGAACACCTGTTATCATAGTAACAACAATTTCATATTACAAAAAAAGACTGGATTTTTAATAAAATAATTTTGTAAAGTACATTGAATAAAGTTTTTCAATTTGAATTTTTATATGAATTAATCAAATAAAAACATTAGGTAATTTCGCGTGAATCACTAAATACGTTTATTTCCCCATTTCCACTTTAATAAATTTGATTCCCTGTACTTCGATTTATCTGATTTTCAAAAGAACTATCATTACGCAAGAAAAAAAATATCGAAATTATTATTCAATAAAAATTTGATCAACTTCTATTTCTTTTTCGATGAAAATATATCAGTAAGAAACATTTCAACCTTAGATTTCAAAAGTTTTATTCCTCTACTTCTTTAATCAGATATTTAACTTTTAATTAGTTAAGCACTTTTCGAATGATAATCGTTGAAACCTAGATTTAGACTTGGATGCCATTAATACTGATAGTTGTTAAGAAAGTAGGGTTTAAACCGTTTTGGTACAATCACTTTTTTTAAATTATAAAATGGATTTTGCGGTAATTTTTTCCTTTAAATAACATAAATATAAACCACATTTTCTAAAATTAATTAAAACCGAATTAAAAAGAAAAAAACTTTTAAAAGCGCTATATAAATTATACACATGCATGCATTATGCCATATATATATATATGAGCGCGCGCATGTGTGTATGAATTTAATACACAGAATACGTATGCATAAATAGCTAAATTAAGCCAAATTATACAGAATATATACCTTAGATATTCAGCCACTATTCTTTTTTACCACAAACAATATAAACAAAATCCTTTTTATTCTGTTACAAGCGAATGAATATAAAAATTAAATTTACATTAAAAATAAGTATTCTGCATTAACGCAAAATAAATTGAAATTAATTTAAATTTTAAGTTAATTAATTTTTTTAATTCCAGCGATATGTGGTAACACGTTTTTTGTCGTTATTTTTTTCTTAATTCGTACGTAAATAATATTTACAAAATCAGCTTAATCGCGCATTAATTTCCTTTCACTCATTTTCAACATTTGCATTTCAGCAACAAAAAACCATAATACAAAAACTATTTAGCTGCATAATTACTTGTCAGCTTTTTTAATAAATTAAAAGTTAAGAAAATAGATAATTTGTTTATTAGCGACGTGATCGTGTTAAGAATCGAGTACACCTATCTAGCTTGAAGTTGAATTGGGTATTAGAAAAGTATAATCCGGGACAGTAAAGACAATAAAAAGAAAGGCACCGCTGAATGTTCTCGTTAGATTTATTAAACTTAATATATTGCAAAGATGCCTAATAAGGTCCAAGTTGGACTCTGGTTCTCTTTTCTATAGTTCAAATTCTTAATTCCTCTTAAACAAATTAGATACTATTCAGAATAGGGCTTGCGGCTTATTACGGGAAATATTTGATCCTCCTCAACTACTTGTCTTCAGATGGAAATTAAAATTTCTCTTCTGACCATTAGAAGAATGACATTGGCCGACAAGTTCATGATCGAATCACGTAGTTATAATTTACCCTATATCCTAAACAATTCAGTAAATATTTCTAACAGTGGCGATTTATTTCTCATAAAATACCTCTTCTCGGTAAAAGGGCAAACAGATATTTCAAGGTTCATCCTTCTCTGATAGCTACACATCCTTCGAACTACCTTACCAAATTAAACTGGATATAGATTATTTTAGAAGTTTAAAGAAAACGCAATCCCCTCGTCTATTAAACGTTTTCCATTAATTTACTCGGGTCGCACTATACAAATTTCATTCCTATATTAACTGATAGAGCGAAGTTTCGAACGTATGCTGGTGAAGTTGGTTTTTCTTTCTATACTGCTGATATAGGGACTCTATTATAAAGTTCAAACTACCACCGAAAGGATCTATTTTTACTACAGAGTTTCTAGCTATAGAAAAGGTGTTGGAATATATTATAATCGTTGTCCACTGTAATAGCCAGTTTATACTATTTTCTGATAGCCAAAACGCTTTAATAGCTCTCGAGCAGAGCAGTTTTAATCACAGTTGTCCTCCAGTCTTTTACGATATTATGAAAAAGTACTTCAATATCTCAAGACAAGGAGGAATGCTTCGACTATGTTGGATTCCAGGACACTGTGGTCTCCTTTACGGACACGTAGTTGACGGTAAAAGACGCTGCGTTTAATTGAGTTGTTTTTCCGTATATCCCTTCAACTGATCTAGTGTCGGACTTACCAAGAAACAGAATAGAGATGACTGCTTAATATATATATTCAGGGAAATATGTATTGCGGTAGGTAGTACTATTGCGTTCAACCTGTCTTACCCCCCCCCCCCCCCCCCCCACCACCACCACCACGGTTTTATTCTATTCCTCCTACATTGTCGAACACACTCTTTTGTGATGACCATTCTAAGTTGCGACTCAACTTTCTCGATTCGAATTTTCTTGCTCGATATGCTTCAATCTCTCCTATAATAACTTTAGAGAGGATATCAAGCGTTTAATAATTAATAGCCGTAGGTTCCACAATCGTAGACATTCCCTTGTAGGTCATACAATAGCTAACAATATTGTATATACGTGTTGCTCTTCGCAGGTAATCAGGCATTAGTTTTTCCGCGCGTATTAAGGGGGCATCCATTAATTACGTGAGCTCCAAAATGGGTAAAGGGTCCAGAAAAATGTCATCAAATCTTGTTTAAACCGAGGGGGCATAATTGAAAATCTCACGTCAACTTTTAAAGAACATACATTATTATGCAAATAAAAAAAATGATTACATTTTTTTGGAGTATCCCATTTTGCCCGCTAAAAAAATCTCATGGCTATTAAAAACATTTACCTCAAAAATGAAAAAAAAAGGCAAAAAAAAACAACTACGCATAAACTTCTTTAAAAAAAAAAATCAAATACAATTACGTTGACTTTAGTTATTTCAAACGTACCACAATATTTAGGATCTTCATCTGATCCATCTTCACAATTCCGAAAACCGTCACATGTTTGCGTATAGTTTATGCAACTACTATGGGATTCGCATTTAAACTCATAGTCGGAACATCTAAAGTCATCATATACGCACCGAATGCCGTCCGGCAACAGATGACGACCCTCCCTGCAAGTGCAGTACACATTTCCGTGACTATCCAAATTGCAAGTATCTGTGCAGCCGCCGTTCAAAACGCCACACTTATTTGCCATACCTATCACAAACAATAACAAAATATAGACAGAAACGATATTTGCTGCTAAAATTCGTAAATTACGAAAAGTAAAAAAAGCAAAAAGTAATAATTTAGCGCTTTAAGAATATACGCGTTAATGAACTTCAGCGAAAGTCAGTGCGAAAAATATTCGGTTAGAAAGCCTAATATTTTATCGTCAAAAGAGGCAGCATTCTGAAATCATAAATCAGTTATATATTTATACAGTAATTATAGGTTCCCATCGTACAAAATTCCAAAAGACGATGAAACTCAAAGGCTTACAGCCGGGTTACTATGGTACAATTGTCCCCTCTTAAAAAAGCGCATATATCGTACACCATTCGACAAGGATTGAAAAAAACTCCTACGGCCAAATTTTCAGCCCCCAATCCCTTGTGGGCATGCGCAGTGAAGTAGAAAAACGTATTTTTTCGATTTTTTTTTCTGAAACGTATCTCTGTTCAAAAATTCTGAAAAAATTCACAGTGGTGGGTTTTTACGTAAACAACTACAACTTTTTTCAAATCTCATAACCTCAAAATTGGCCCTCCCCAAAAAAATTATTTAAGTTTTAAAACAATTTTTTCACACTCTTATTTTAAAGGTTTCACTTTTTAGATTAATGATTTTGATGTATTTATTCCCGCTCTTTACGATGGTGCTATTACTTTTTCAAAAAAAAAAAAAGAAAAATGATAGACCATTCCGATTTTGGCCCAAAACCGGGTTTTTCATGTTTTTTTCGCGTATTTAATAGGTTATTATGTTGCAATTAAAGAGCTTAAATGGCATTTTTTTTGTATATTTCTTTTTCCGCTCTTTATGATGATATTATTTTAATAAAAGTTTTAATATAACACGTTCAAATATTTAGGATGCAGTACATTCTGAAGGCTTAGAATTTTACATATTTTTTTTATATTTCCAATGACGGTATTATCAAAATTGAGATATTTTTTATTGCTTTACATCCTGATATAAACAGAAATCAAACTTTTTTTAAGATTATGTGATATTTTTGAGTCATATTACGTTTAACATTTTCGAACAATTTTTTTTAAATATCATCCCTATAAATATATATGGGACGTTTCAAGTCAACCCAGCGCTACAGATTAGAAACGCACACAAACAACATGGCAGTTGCGTTATTGGACAACTCACTAGAAGCTCGGCGGTTTGATAGAATCAAATCGATGGATCAGGTCTAAGATAAAAGTTCTAATAAAACTTCTTTTTTAGCACCTATCGCTGGCTAGGCTTCTATTCAAGTTATGTGCACAAGATATTAAAAAGAATTGCTAAATAGCTATCACCGGCTAGGTGCAATTTAGCTATTAAAGAATTTAAATAAAAAAAAAAATATCCCAGCGCGGCGATTGAACGACAAAACGCTTACTCTTCGACTCACGATTACGCTATTAAGAATCGTATACAAAAAGTAAGGACTACACGTTTTCAATGTATTTTTTCCTCGGTTTTCCAATGAAATCATTCCCCCTTTTTTGAAAATGTGCCTTTTTAACCTCAAAAAAAAAACATAAATCGTATTACACCTTTAAAAAGGCATTTTTAATATTTTTTTAAATACTCTAGATCGAAAGAGGAGGGGTTTTTACGTCGATGAAGCAGTTTTCAGAGGGATATTTTTTTTCTTTTACGAGATGTCGAACGAAAAAATAAAGGCGGACCGGCACGGCGGCGCCTAGCAAAGCGTAACGCAAAATGTTCATCGGGTTTTTCCGAAATATCTGATTGAAATCGAGTTGGGATTGTGGTTAGCTTATGTTTATTTAGTTGTGGATTACCATCTTTGTGATTGTACTGAATAACAAGAGCGAGAGTGGACGAAAGAACGTATTACTTTATGAACATCGAAAAACTTGAGCTTGAAGTATAACTTTGGAAATTAATTTATTTGTCTTGAATTAACTTAGTTATTAAAGATTAATTATTTGTTATTTTTTATCTAACGCCATGTTGCATTCGGTTTTTCATTCAAGATGCATTAATCCGTTTCGGAAAAGTAATCATCCTCTTCACTCGTCGAAACAGCTGTTTATCTCTCCCACATTTAAAAAAAAAAAACACAATATCCATCGATACCAGAAACAGCGAAAATTTGTAATAGCTGTAGAACTGAAATTTATAAACGTAAATCAGAATCATCTATCTCGACGAAAAAAAAAAAAAAAGTAGACTGCACGGACGAATACCACAAAGCTGGATCGCTGTTTTAGGAGATATTAAAAAAAAAAAAAAAATCCGAATCTACATCCGAGAAAGACAAAAGCTTATTGCTTACTCTTGTTCCAGAATTTTGGTCTCTTCGTGATTTAATACAGAGTTTAAATTCAGTGAATATGGGAAGCTCGATAAGCAAAAAAGTTGTTCGATGAAGTTGGAATACCTTCAGTACGTGAGAAGAAAAAAGGTAAAATGCTTCCAGCTGAAACTGTTATTTTAGTTACAAATTATTATGAAAACGATGATATTAGT
Source organism: Icerya purchasi (assembly GCA_039619475.1). NCBI lineage: Eukaryota > Metazoa > Arthropoda > Insecta > Hemiptera > Monophlebidae > Icerya > Icerya purchasi. The sequence continues at coordinate 287,653,564 of CM077115.1, read as the reverse complement.
CGAGTTACGCCCGGTATGAAAGATTATGCATCAATTAAGCAAGACGATGGTACACAAAAACACGTTCAAAAAAGATTATTCCTTGGCAATCTGAATAAAATTTACGATTTGTTTTAAAAATAAAATCCCCGTGTTGAAATAGTGTTTACAAAATTTACACAGTTAAAGCAATAACACTTCGTTATAGCTGGAAGTAGTGGTACAGATAATATAAGTATCTGCATCCACCATAAAAACATTCGACTCATGTTTGAAGCAGTTAATCTAGAAAGTTTAACCGAAAATACTCAACTGCCGCTTAAAAATGGTCACCATTGTATCAAAGCAATAGTATGCAGTGAACCGCAAGATAAAAGTTTTTTGGGAAATTGTCTACATTGTCCTAATACGAAAATATTACGAGAACATCTCCTGGAATGTTTCAACAAAAAGAACATTTTTGAAGTTCAATATGAATCGTGGTTTCAAACAGATCGAAGTACAATTGCATCTAAGACTGTTAACACGCATGAATTTGTAGATTTATTAGGAAAAAACTTAATGAAATTTAAAACTAACGATTTTTTGGTTAAACAACAATAGAAGAATTTATAGTATGTTTTGATTTTGCAGAAAATTATGCCTTCGAGATACAAAATTCAACACAATCGTTTCACTGGAAAAACAACCAGGCAACTATTTTCACAGTTGCGGTTTATTTTAGGAAGAATAATGAACTTTCACATAAAAGCATTGCTATAATTTCTGACAATCTAAACTACGATACGATTGGGGTTTATGAATATCAAAAAATTACGATTAAATACCTTAAAACTAAATTTACAGTAAAAAAAAGTATACTACTTAACCGATGGAGCAACTCAGCATTTTGAAAATAAAAGTAGTTTTCAAAATCTTCTTTATCATGTAAAAGACTTTGACGTTCAAGCTGAATGACACTTTTTCCCTACCGCTCACGGAAACGGTGCTTGTGACGGCATCGACGCAAATATAAAAAGAAGTGTAAGAAAAGCAAGTCTGCAACTTTTTTCAAACTGAATTTTAACAGCATTGGGCCTTTTCAACTGGGCAACTCACTATTGCAAAGAAACTTAAGTTTTTTACAGTAGCAAAGAATCTTATGAGAAAATTGTTTCAGAATTAAAAACAAAAATGAATAAGGCTAAAACTGTACCAGGTACTTTACGGTATCATTCTCTTATTCCGCTTGATAAAAATAAACTATAGCTTAAAAGAACATCTCTGAGTTTGGATAGTTAAGTTTTTCCAAAACAAACTGCTAAAAAAGAAAGTAAAGATAAAACTAAGTCACATTGTTTAACAAAAAAATATTTATCTAAAAAACAGAAAATTTTAAAACGAAAAAAACAAATAAATAAATTTCTGTGGTGCTTATGTAAATATACATTATGTAATTATATTGTAAAAATGTACAAAGAATGTTTCAATGTATAAATAAATATATACACTTATGTGTAGTATAATTAATCATTTAGTAAATATTATTGATGAAAAACACGCTGTGCCGCATGTAACGCTGCGCTACGCGCCGCGGCGGCGACCCATCTTTATTTTGGCGTTCAATACCTCGTAAAAGAAAAAAAAAGCACACTTTGAAAATTGCTATATCGACGGAAAAAACCCTCCTCTTTTGATCTAGAGTATTTAAAAAAATATTAAAAATGCCTTTTTGAAGGTTAACACGATTTGTATTTTTTTGCGGTTAATAAGACACATTTTCAAAAAACGAATAATTTTATTGGAAAGCCAAGGAAAAAATACATCGAAAATATATGGCCGTTACTTTTTGTGTATGATTCTTAGTAGCGCAATCATGAGTTGAAAAGTAAACGTTTTGGCGCTCGAGCGCCGCGCTGTAACAGTTGACGTGAAACGCCCTATATATATATATATATATATATATATATATATATATATGTATATATATGTATGTATATATATACGTGTATGTATAACTCGGACACTTCGGCCTCGTAAGGGACTCTGCCCCTTGACCCATCTTACTAAGATTTATATCTATCTCTCTTCTATATTTTGTATAAAATGATCAAAATTTACAACATCGTTCTTACCGGCATCGACACAAAGAAAAAAATAACATTCGTTATATAAAATTGGGACATTATTTCTAATAGAGGCTGAACTAAGAATTACGTTGTAATTAATATATATATATATATATATATATATATATATATATATAAAGTCGGCCACCCAAGCAATGTCCCTTGAACCCCCTTGCTTATATTTCTATCTCTTAAGTAAGGATGATATTTAAAAAATAAAAACAGTTTTATTGCTACTATTTGAAAATGTTAAACGTAACATGACTCAAAAGTATCACATAACCTTAAAAAAAGTTTGATTTCGGTTTATAGCAGAATGTAAAGCAATAAAAATATCACAATTTTGATAACACCGTCATTGGAAATATAAGAAAAATATGTAAAATTCTAAGCCTTCAGAATGTACTGCATCCTAAAAGTGCAGCAAAAAAATCATAAGGAATCAAATTTTTCGCTAATATTTGAACGTGTTATATTAAAACTTTTATTAAAACAACATCATTATAAAGGGCGGAAAAAGAAATATACAAAAAAAATGCCATTTAAGCTCTCTAATTGCAACATAATAACCTATTAAATACGCGAAAAAAACATGAAAAACCCGGTTTTGGGCCAAAATCGGAATGGTCTATCATTTTTCTTTTTTTTTTTTTGAAAAAGTAATAGCACCATCGTAAAGAGCGGGAATAAATACATCAAAATCATTAATCTAAAAAGTGAAACCTTTAAAATAAGAGTGTGAAAAAATTGTTTTAAAACTTAAATAATTTTTTTGGGGAGGGCCAATTTTGAGGTTATGAGATTTGAAAAAAGTTGTAGTTGTTTACGTAAAAACCTACCACTGTGAATTTTTTCAAAATTTTTGAATGGAGAGACGCTTCAGAAAAAAAAATTTGAAAAATTACGTTTTTCGACTTCATTTCGCATGCGCACAGGGGATTGGGGCTGCAATTTTGGCTGTTTGAAACGGTACTCAAAACATAAAATACATTTTTTTGACGCATAAATTAAAAAACATAAATTAACTTCAAATATCAAAAATGTAATAATAAAAATACAGTATTTTGAATAGTATTTAATAACTATATTTATACATAAAATTAATTTAAAAACAGTTTATTGAACGATAAACAAACAATAAATTAAAGTAATTGCCGTAGGTTAAAAAATGTTAGTTACGTAAAAGTAATGTAACCCTCCCTTCTTCATGGAACCCCCGGGAAAATGATTACTTTATAATTTTGCATACGGGAATTTTGAATAACATGAATAAATCTGAACGTTGGAAAACGTTTAAAAATGTTAAATTTATTCATACGATTTTGCTTAGTTCAGCTATTACGTTTTTAAATAAAAAAGTATTCGCCGCATTTCAACTAATTATGATAAAAATGAATATATAAAACGGCCAGCAGTAGTGCGCAGTGGTATTAAAGAATGTTTTTTAAAGATGCATTTACTTTTCCAGCGTTCACTTAACATTTGGAAACAGTAACTGTACCTTTTAAATAATAAGCTGTCCATTCAAGCATATACATTAAGGTGTTCAGTTATATGATATTTTTTATAATTCTTCGACGACATTGCGAATATTTTTTGAGCACGTTTTCGAATAATATAAAACGCCATTTTTTTTTTTAACAATTCCCCTCCTCAAAAAAATAAATAAAATAAAATAAAATAAAATAAAAAATTACTATTAATTCAACTGGGCGGTCACATTAACTATACGAGGTCTCCACAGCGAGAAATGATTCGACGCTGAAACATCGTTATTCAAATATCCACTGCTTGCTAATAAATGCAAATTGTAGCTACATTTTGAAGAAAATAAACCCCGGCAGTATGCAATATAGTCATTAAGAGTCAGTTAAATTATTTTTAGAAAATAATAATAAATTCGACATTATAATAAATAGTAATGTGCAAATACTCTTAACAAAAAAATTGACTAATTTTTTTGAACATACTTTTGGAAAAGGCAAAAATCGAATCACTCTACTTTTTAAACAACTTGTCGGATACGCCGGATAAATTATTTTTCTCTTCTCTATCTTTGTTCGCTAGCACTGTTTATTCGATCTCTTTCGTTTTTTATTACACTTCTTTTTGTGTTTTACATTTTCTTGCTAGAAAAGGCGCTCTCACGCGTATATACGTAATTAAATGACAATTTTACTCGCTTCCCATTTTAATGTAGCTACAGGTTGTATTCCGAACACACAAATATAAAATTATACGAAGAAAACTGCAAAAAACAACTTCGAAAGAACACATAGGATAACTTACAGTCATTCGTAGAACGATCAATAGCGACAATGCCCATCGGTCTATGCACGTTCTTGCGTAAAACTACCGTGCCCTCCCCGGTATACTTATCACAGCGTAGTACAGCCTGCAATACCCAGTCGGTCCAAAACAGATAATCGCCATACACCGCTAGATCGAATGTATGTTGAGGTGTAGCTTTGTGCAGCACCTATATAATAAAAAATTAAATGTGAATTTTCTTAATAAAAACGTACGATAAATTTAAAATATGCTTATTCTCTTTGAAAATATAAACGAATAAACGGAATAAAATAATTTATTTCTCTTTGTCAGTTTTAAGTAACTTTTTTCCATTTCATTTTGCTCCTATCTTCGCACGTCTTATTTTTAAAAGTACGTTAAAAAAATTTATAACAACATTTTTATTAAACCTTTATTACGCTCCCTATTTCCTATTACCAGTTTACATTTGACATCTCTACAGATGTGTACCTTCATCAGTCATCCTCCTAATTCTTCTACTAATTTCTTTCAATTTTGACGTCTGTTTCAATTTATTCGTTTTCGTAGCAACTTCTGTTTCACTCAGTTTATCCTCATACAGTAATGTTCTTCTTTTGCTAGCAAGCATTTTCAAAATTCATCCACGGAGAAATAAAACAAATGACAACAACAAAGCTAATACCAACCACCGCAAATCCTATTCTCAATAAAATGCTAATAAACAGGAAAAACAGAACGGGAAAAATTAAACATGCTACCAAAAATTAATGAAAATAAAAATTAATACACGCGTGTAAAAGTAGAGATTAAATTAAGAACAATACATACCAACGGACAATAAGAAAAAATGGAGACTATTTTTTTTAAATGATTAAAGACCGTTTTAGCTTAAACAATTAAATTTATGAAGTCAGTTAGCAACATACACCACACAGTTTTTCTAAAAATAATAAGGCTTTTAAGTAATAACTTTTCTAAACACTCAAGATATGTACATATGCACGAACATCAATTGTTTGAACGAGTATATCACACATACATTTCCTATATATACACATATATATATGTATATATTACATATTATACACAAACAACTACGTACGTATGAATGCATATGCAGTAGCATATGTATTGAAAAAAATATAAGGAAATGACAAACAATCACAATTAGGTCGCACACAGCGAGCTACTTGTACACACTAAAGAGAACTTTCTAAATTCTAAAATAAGACGATTAATCAAATAAGTTTTTTTTATTTTTACAACAGCTAATTTCATCACGTTTATGTTTCTCGCAATTACGTTGCCCGAATCATGAAATATGGCAGACAAATGCAAAACTACAATATTACTTTCGCATACAGAATGAGTGCTATACATATTTGTACAAATAGCCTGCACTCATTAGGTGAATTTAAAAAACCTGTTAGGCAAAGAGTGCGAATAGCTATAGGAATACAAAGACCAACTTCAGTTCAATCTTGCTTCAATTAGTTTGAAATTTTCCACATAAAACTCTTGTACCATTAGAAAACCAAATAACGATGACATAATCTAATTATACGTTTGTAATATTTCACTTATCGGAGAAATTAATTAAAAATTCCTTCCTCCACTGCACAAATTATTACAAAAAAAAAAAAAAAAAAAAAAAAAACGTACACAAATATAAAGCAACAAAAAATATTTTAAAACACAATTTCAATAATACAATAAAATCGTAATAATAATAAAAATAACAATATGCAAAATGAACCTCATACCACTCGTTTAGTCCCGTCGTATTCGCATCGCTCTATTTTATCTAGGCGTGCGTCCGACCAATATAACTTTCGAGAATAATAGTCCAAGGTTATTGCATTCGGCATACGAATTTCGGTTTTAATGATCGATTCTAAAGCATACCCGCTGGTATACGCTCGTTGAATTTTCGGCTGATGATCATTCCAATTTGTCCAATACACCATACTAAATTTTTAAAAAAAAAACAATAAAAAAAATAATAAACATATATTTGTTGTTCAACTAAAGTTATTAACACCGCTAAAACAAATTACGTTAACTGCTGCAACAAAATAGTGTTTATTGCGACAGTTGAGAAACATACGCCATTGGCGAGGAAAAAGATACTTCTTAGGTTTTCCTTCGCTATTATTGGAATGTGGCAATATGTTTCGATGCTTACAAAAATCGAGGGATAGTGTTGATTTAGTGTTTTTTTAACGATTTAACGGATTTTAAATCAACTAATTAAAAATATTCAATTCAATGTGAAGTCGCAAAATGGAACCGCAAGTCGACAAACGGACTTGCTAGTAATACTCTTTGTCCAGCAAATGTTTGACGTTTGTCGCCATATTTTTCATCATTCTACATAGAACTGTTCTTAAGTTTCTAATTAATCTAAGCTCGCCGAAATTACAAAAAATAAAATAAAAAGCTGGTATATTTGTCTCTATACTCATTGGGAGTAAGAGTATTTGGAAAAAATAGCACAAATTCAGCTGATTTAAAGTGTGGCTGAGAACATTTTTACTACTTTTCCTAATCAAGGGGGTTGTTCTTTGTATGTAACAATGTAGTTAACAAATAATAGAAATAAGTATTTCGACTTCGCAGGAGTTCGAAAGCTTTAAAAAAACCGAAAAAATACATACCCCTTGTTATTTGAAAGTTGCGGAAATATGAGAAAGTTTAAATAAATCAGAAGTACAAGACGACCTGGGTAACGCATATAAGAGTTCTGAAAGAACTAAAATTTTAATAATCTAAAATCGTCAAAAATGGCGAGATTTACATTACTAAATATCCTAATTTTTACATTTGGGGCTTGCGAGAATCTTGAAAAAAAAAAAAAAAATGAGTTTTAATTTTTGAGAAGTTATAATTTAATGAAATATCTAACATCAGAGCAGTACAATGGAATGCTACTGAGAATCCATGCAGTTCCGAAATTTCGAGCTGAAAATATTTTGCGTATCGTTAAAAGTCGTTTTAAAATGCTGAAAAAAATTGTATTGAAGACACTTGTCCAACTCTGCACCAGTTTTCTACATTTCTTTTTCTATTCTTTATCCTATATTTATGTAATGTACAATTTATGATTACTAGCAAAAAAATTAAAAATATCGCGCGGTTTTAAGTCGCTTATCTTTCCTTTCTCGTACAGATATCTTAAAATGTATAAATACCGAAAAAACGTCAGATCATTAAATGATTAAAAAGAAAAAAAAGAAAAAAAAGAAAAAAACCAAATACTCCTACTGGCTGGGGTGGGAGATATTAAGGTTTTGCTAAAAATAGAGAATAATTCTTCTCCGCCCTTAAAATTTTCAAGTTTTAAAAAAAAAATTACAGACTTTTCATGCAAAATGACAATGAAAAAACCTATTTTTTACGAAGATATTACGTTTTATGTATTTTTTGAAAAGCAGTTTGTAACCCCTCTTTCCACCCTTTAAAACGAATTTTCAAGAAATCTTTCTTATTTGATATTTTCGATAAACCGCTAATGTTCCATATGGAATTTCAATTATAAGGGGTAAATTGTTTCAGCTGTAGCGTATATTTTGTGTACAAAACAAGGTGAAGCCCTTTTTAAAATTTAGAAAATTTGAAAAAACTTTTTGCAAACTTTTAATAAACCACATAAGGAATCTTCAGGCAAAATTACAATTTAGTAAACCTATTATCACACTTTACGTATTTTTGGGGAAACAATTTTTAACCCCTTTTCACCACTTAAAGTTAGAATTTTTAATAAAACTTTCTTATTTAACACCTTCAGTACATTTACATGAAATTTACATGATTAATCAACGCAGATAACTCACGATTTGCAACTATCAATATCTATTCCTCGCGGTTTATCTCCAGGTTCGAGCGAAAGAATTATTTCTCTTTTCTCAGAACTGGAATTTAACTTTAATCTGTTAATCGTACCATTCGAATAGCAGGTCCAGTATAGCCGTTTGTATATAGGATCATATACTATTCCTTCAACAGCACCTAAATCTGCGAATAACAGAAGTAGATTTTTTTTTAAATTAAATTAACATATATATATATATAAATAACGTTTATTCCGCGCAATGCCCGTTGTAAGAAAAACCCGTGTTTAGTCTTAACCCTTCTCTTAATAATACTAAAAAAAAAGTAATAATAATAAACAAATAAATAAATAAATAAATTTTTTCGAGAGAAAATTTTATTAGAAAAAACAGAAACGGTTTAATAATGATAGAGAAAGCAAACAGTATCGATTTTGTAGATTTAAAAAATTATTTAAGCAACATTAATGACAAATTTGAGAAATTAACGGAATAAAAAAATAACGGTAAAAGTTGGTAGTAAGCAAAAAATTGTTTTCAACACATATAAGTCAAAAATAATGGAAATAAATGTGCAAAATCAGAACCAAGAAAAATCAGTTACACCAAATTTGTTTATAACAGCAGAAAAAAATATCAGAAGAATGAAAAAACATTAAGAATCCAAAGAAAGCGTATTAAGATAAAATAAAAGTAAATGGAAAGAAAACGAAGACAATAAGGACAGAAAATTAAGAGGAAAATCAATTAAATAATTAGAAGCGAACACTGAACAAGAGAAAATAGGCGAATAATCGGAACTACTAAAATAGTGCATTTTAACGAACTCGCTAAAGCTAATTTCGAGAAAGAGATCACTGTTTTACACCAAATGAAAAAGAGAGAGAAACTAATTAATATAACTATGGAAGGAAATAGTGAATTACAGTAAAGAAGTATTAAAATAGTGGAAAAAGCAGGTGCATTATCAAAACGATAAATAACAGCAAAAAAAGAAGATAAGTAAAATATGCTCAACGTGGCGCGGGTTGTTGTAACTTGAGCTCAATTCTCTAGTAAGTAGTCACTCGATTGTCAGCAAGTCCCACCGTGGCAAAGAAACAAAACAACAACAAGTGAGCTCTACGCGTCTAAAGTAGAGCTTACATATACACCGTCGACAGTAAAGCGGGAAAAGTTCACTCGCCGAAATTATTCCTACCATAAATACCGATAAGCTATAAAACTACCTCTGTAACAAGCAGACGGTCAACAACTCGCTCGTGAAAATGTGCCCCAGTCGAACTGATAAATATCAGTGTAGAGTAAGATGACGAGTACATGGCCCCTAAAAACTGGATCCTCGGGCTAAGGGAATCCTGACAACTAATCATGCAAAAGGAAATAGAAAACCACCGTATTAATTATTCCCTAGTACAGATATGGCACATGAAGATTTTCGTATAAATTCTGCGTAAATGGAATGCTCCCAAACGGAAACATTATGCAATGGACAGTTACCTGCAGCAACGCAGATTAACTAGAGGCACCCCATGTCATTGCCTGTACGGAACTCTACAGATTGGAACACATGCACTATAAAGAGAAAGTTCAAGTCAAAAAGAAATACACACAATAAAGAATAAAAAATAAGAACTTGGAATGTTAGATTATTAAAACAACGTGGAAAATTGGAAAACCTAAAAACTAAAATGATAAGAATGAAGATTGATTTATTGAGCATCAGTGAAACCGGATGGACGAAAAATGCTGATTTCTGGAGCGGAGATTACAAGTTCACACACAGCAGATTCGAAAACGGAAGTGCAGGAGTTGGATTCCTTCTTTCGAGAGAATAAAAAATAATCTCAAAAGTATATGGGCATATAGCAAAAGAATAATCATGATGCGGATAAGAAGCGATCCGACAAATTCGATACTTATTCAAATTTACATACCAACAACTAGTAGTGACGACGAAAAAATAGAAAAACGTTACGAACAAAAAGAAGAGGTCCTATTAAAAGTGAAAGATAGAGACAATTTAATAATACTTCAAGACTGGAACGCTGTAGTTGGAGAAGAAAAGTAATATGAGAGCAAGATTCGGATTGGACCAAAGAAATAGAAGAGGCGAACAGCTAATCACGAATATTGTCATATGCTGATCGATTTTGTTATCTATAATATGAAAAAGAATGCTCGTGATAATCAACTCTGTGTAATTCGTTGTAATAACTTCCGTTAAATTTCCATTTTTACAACTTGTAATCTTTCAATTTACATCAGTGATAAGCCTATTCTCATGGTTACCTTTGTTAAGTATTTAGGAATGCATTTAACTTTAAAAATTACTAATCCGCTTAAAACCATTGGTAACAGCTCCTAGAGCACGGATCCAAAAATTCTTAATTTAATTTTCAGCACCCTAATTATTTCTCGCCCTGACTATGATTCCATGTTTTACCATTCGTAACGTTATACAAAACTTTTACCTACGCATCATTAACGGCAATGTAAGGTCTTCTTTGATTGCGTGTCTCCAGATCGAGAATAAAATACCTCCCTTACTAACAAGAAGGAATGTTCTTGCTGATCGATATGTGCTCAGATACTGTAATTACCGATTTCCTTCTTTAGTACAATAGGTCAAAAATATCTGCACCTATTGGAGATTTGTTTCTTCTAAGTTGCCAGTATTAATAAAAAGAGTCTCGATCTATCATAAATACAGCCCCGCTCTTATTCCTAACGTTCCATCGCTCTGCTTCTCCTATACGTTTTTGGTTAACATGGTAAATCTAAATAATGACACTACGTTAGTTCAGAAAATTAACGATGCAAATCTATCAATATCTGTATTTTGGTTCAATAATTTTATTAATAATAGGTATCCCCAGATTGCATCAAAATATTTAAAAATGGTGCTAAACTTACAGGTCCTAATAATCTCACTGGCTCCGCTCTCATTATATCTAACTTTACTGTTCAAGAATTCAAGTTTCCTTCTGAAGCGTCTGTTTTTACCATTGAACTATTGGCTATCGATAAGGCTCTTGATTTCATTTTGAATGTTCTTAATCCGGATAAATTCACAATTTTCTCCGATAGCCTAGGTGCCTTAATTGTATCGGCCCATAGCTCTTTTAATTATAAATGATACCCGCTTGTTTATAAGATCAAGACTAAATATCTTCAAATTCTTAATAACAATGGATGTTTAAACTACTATTGGATTCCCAATCATTGCGAGGTGAAAGTAAATAATGAGGTTGACGCCGCGGTCAAATGCGCTGCTTCGAATGAAATTGTATTCCCGTTCATTCCTTCCCCAGACTTACATCGCACGAATCATGTCACTACCTCGGAAAATTGGATAGCTTATAGAGGTAGGCAGGATACTGGCAGATATTACGATATAGTTCAATCCGATATGCCTCCGCTTCCTTGGTACTTTGATGTTTCGCCGTCTATTCCAAGTCATCTTATTCGTATGTTACACAGTGATTTGTAGACTGCCTATGGAGCACTCCCGTGTGGCATTTGTATTTCGCGGACTCCTCTGGGTGTAACAGTAACCACATTAGATCTATCTTTATTAGCGAAATTAATCACTTGCTATTCAGCTGCGACACATACGAACACAATAAAAAAAGGTTTTATGAAGAATTAATTTCGCGCGGATTTTTCCCTCTACGCAGTATTCATTAATTACCTTGTTCTGGCCATGCCGCAATTTTTGCCATGGTCCACTTTATAATTAAAAATAACATATCGGCTTAAATTACTAGCGCTCATCGTACTAATAAGTACGCAAATAAGAGCTGTGATTTTAATCGACAAAATGTTCTGATGGTTACTGTTAATGTAAGCTGGAGTTAATGAAATTTAATGGACAGACGAAATGCAGACTGTTATTTCGGAATCATACGTTTTAATTACTTAATTTTCAATATCAAATTCGGTTGTTTGTATTCGGGGATTTTACGCGTTTTAATGTTCTTTCAATACGAAATCCGATTAATATGAAAAACATTTTTAGTTCCCACAGTTTCACCTTCTTAACCGATGCAGAGAGAATGTATGTTGAACGATTAGAATCATTAATTTAGAAAAATCAGTGCTTTATTCTTTTTTTTTTTTAATTTCTCTTAATAAATTATGCTAATAAATTCTTCTATATAAGAATGAGAATTTTGCAACAATTCTTTTTACAAAATTTCGATCTCTATTGCTAATTTATTTATTATAAATTTATAACTTTACACGGGTGCATAAAAATTTAAATTAAAAGACAAACAATATGCAGCAATTAACCCGTAGTCCAAATTAATGCATGCAAACAATATTAAATACAAACAAAATGACCGAACACAAGAATGATAAACTGAGTCGAAATATTATCACCATTTAAAGGATGTCATAGAAGAACACTTTATGATACTATACGAAATCTCTTAAAATGAAGTTAACTCCGGTAGTAGTCGCGATTAATTCGTATTACTGAATGATGATAATGGAAACGAACAAAAATATTTATATTTTTTGAAATATAATTAATTAATTATATTTAACTTTTATTCGGAATAAAGGGTGGGTCATTATCTGTTAAATTTACAGCAAATTCCTCGGCAAAACAGAGTAGTAAATAAAAGAAACCGTTCCGCGTGATACACTTAATTCACACAACCTTCGTTTACACATATACTTACGATCAACAACAACGCGATGATTAGATCCATTATAGAAAACAGAATTGATCGCGCCTCGTTGTATATCTGAATAAAATAAGATCGAATTGTTGTAATCGAAAGCCAGCCCAATTGTGTTCAATATATATTGTTTAGATTTAATACTCGGAAATGGCGGATTTAAGTCATGCGGATCTGATATGTGAATGCTGTCAATACTTTCTGCTCGCGCGTACATTAAAAATGATTCGTAATCTAAAAAAAAAAATAAATCATATTTACTAAAATATTTTATTTTAGATTTCTTAATCTCGCAATACTTCAAAATTAAACAGCAACTTACACAATACATATATATTCTCCAGCGTATTGCTAAATTTATATTTAAACTGATGTTTAATAAGTCACAAATTTCAAAGTATTTCGCGTTTTTTTTTTTGTTTTTTTTTTGAAAAATACGTATTTTTACGTACAAAACTTTCGTCAAGCTAAAAGGCTTGTCGACGAATTATCCTATTGAACACTTTACCATCTTAAATTAACTTATACATATACATAATCGTGTAATATTTACTAGTCTTAATCTATCTTTTTACTTATCAATAATTAATAATCTATTTCTATCTTCTATATTCAAAGTTTTTTTTCCAGTTTTTTTGTTGCGCCTTGTCATTTTATTTTATGTTTATTATTTTTTTTTATATTTTCTTCTTCCTGAAGCCATTCCTTTATTTTCCTTTTTCTTTCCCCTATTTTTTCCTTCTCTATTATTTCTTTGGGTATTTTATTCAACATCTGAGTTATAATATATTTATCGGTTTGCTCCCCCATCTTTGTTCTTGCTAACGGCAGTTGGTACGAAAGTTTTTCCCTCAATTCGTATTCTGTGTTCATTCTTTCCTCCAATTCAATTTTCTTTTCTGCTGATATGTACCCCCATATCTTCAGTAATAAGTACATTCCTCTTATGCTCATTACGTTTTCTTTTTTAATTATTTCACTATCGGTTTCTCCTTTATGATTTCCTATTAATTTCAAATATTTAATTTGCAGTTTATTTAATTTCCCCAAGTATGCTTTTCTTGCCATTCCCCATGCATGAATTCCATATTTGATCCTTGACTCTACTAGCGCATAATAAACTACTTTTAATGTTTCATTTGTTGCATATTTCTTTAATTTATACAAAGCTGGTAAAACTGCTCTTATTTTCTTTGCAATCTATTTCATATGTATGTCCCATCTCAAGTGTTGGTCCATCATTACTCCCAAATATTTATACTGCGTTACTATGTCTAACTTTTGACAGTTTTTCATTTCGCATTCGCGTCTTTCCCCCATTGAGTGTACACATTCATTTGAGTGCATTATTATATTTGGACAATACAGATCAGAGCTGTCTCTTTTTTTCCGCAGGACTATTGTTTTAGTCTTTTTTACATTTATTCTTAGACTTTTATCGCGTGTCCATTTACTTATTGTTATTAGATCTTTTTACATCCTTATTTCTGCTTCTTTAACATCTTTATGTGACGTAACTATTGCTATATCATCCGCGTACGAGACTACCTCACTGTAACTTAATTCCTTATATAGACCATTTGTATATACAATAAACAGTATTGGCGCTAAGTTGCTACCCTGCGGTACTCCTACATGCATCTCCTCTGTTTCACTTTGCACATTTAAGATATTTACGCATGTTTTCCTCTGTGTTAAATAACTTTGAAACCATTTCTATAAACTATATTCGTTATTCCTATTTCCTCTAATGCCTTTATTAGTATTTTATGATCAACCGTTTCAAATGCTCTAGTAAAATCTATAAACGTTATCAACATCTTCTTTCCCTCTTCAAAGCTATCTCTTATTTTTTCGGTAAGCTCACCGATTTCTTTCGATGTAGATTTTCCTTTTTGAAACCCGTATTGTGTTTTGTCAATTATCCTATTTTCTTGTAGGTACTTTGTTAGATTATTTGCTACGTACTTTTCTAATATTGTTGCAATTACATTACAGTTTTCATATTCACTGTGTTTCCCTTTTTTATATATTGGTCTCGTTTTCTTAGTAATTTCCTTCACTATATATATTTTTGCTGTTTTTATATCTTTTATTCTTATTCCATTGATTCCGGTGACCTTTGTTTCCTTTAATCCATCAATTATTTTCCCCACCAGTTAACTTAATAAACATATAAATTATAAAACTGTAGTGCGAAAACGTAAATAATAGGTGATTGGTAAAAACATTTTTCATTACGAAACAAATGTATTATTTAAAATGATGAAATATTTATGTATTGTTCGAGCAGAAGATGCTTAAGCCAATTTTAATCGTCTTATTAATTTTTTTTTTTTAAATATTGCTTATAATTTATTAAGTAGCAGAGACTATATTCTACCGCGATATTTTGAGAAAATGGCTGAAAAAGATCTAAGAAACCTTTAAAAGACGTTAAAATTTTTTGGTTACGAAACGTCTCATAATCTTAAAAGTTACTTTTAAATTATGTTTATGATAACTATACGTTTCACAAAGAAAACGAACAGAAACAAAAAAAAATTGGTCATTTAATACCTATTTTTATTTATTAATTTAATACTTTTCTAAAAATATTTATTTTTGCGTATTTACTAATCGTCTTTTTTTTTTTTACCTTAACGAATCATTTTAACTGTAACAGTTTCAGATATCTTCGATAAAGTTATTAATAGCGGAAATACATTAAAAGATTCATCATTAAAATGTGTCATAATGTACGAAAACCGTTACCAGTTAAACTTTGATAACAAAAAATGAATTCCGACAACATTGTATTTAAAATTGTAATTTCAGGATTTAAAAAAAAAAAAAATGTCTTCATTGCCGATAAGAAATTTTATTTTTTAAATCCGTATCCAAAAACAGTAGTTATAAAGGAACTAACTTACTTGAACTATTAAAAAGTAAAAATAAGAGTAAAAGGAAAATCTTCCAAAATATAAACTTATTTAATCAACACTACAAATAAGTTAATCAATGAAAAACCTACGGGGCCTACTTTGAAACTAAAAATTTATATAACAAAAATTCTGATTATTTATACGAAAAATGATAAATTAAATAATGAAATTTTAACACTGTGGTACAAGCTGAAAGAAATATATATATATATATATATATATATATATATATATATATATATATATATATATATATATATATATATCATCATCTGAGTCGTATCGCTCGATTTCGAGCATCGTGACTGCCTATTTATACATTCTAGTTGTACAGAATAGGCAGCATTCATGGCAATTGCTATACGCAACGCGAGCGTACACACGCAAGAGACTACATTCGGAACTGATTGGTAATCGTTTGATTTATCGATGTACAAATGCAGTCCCGCGTGTGTCTGCTGTGTGCTGAACTAGCGCGCATATGATGGATGGTATACGTGGTGGTTTGCCATTGCCTACCACGTGATTATTAGCGATTATTTATTTAATTCTTGCAATAAGTTCGTCGTCGCTCGGGATTGAACCCGTGACCTCCGTAACGGAAGTCAAGCGCTCTAGCAACTAGGCTTAAATCTACTGATAGTGTAGTAAATCGTGACCAAGCTACAGACATAATCCTCTATAATTTTTCAGATTAATTTGCCAGAAGTGCCATTAAATGAATTAAACATCATAGCACCAACTAAATAACCCTTTAAAACTTGTAACGATATGATATTGAAAGCAACTGAGTTCAAGAACAACGCAATCAAAGCTAAAATGTTGACAGACTCGGCTGCTGATGAATTCATTTTTATATCAAGAATTCCTGCAATGTCATTAGATGTTCTTTTTCGGTCACATTTAATATCCTATAAAAATTTATTTTATCGTGATAATTAATAAAGCACGAGGGTAATCATTTACGTGCATCAGCGTAAATGTAATTAATGGTTGCTTTTTAATAGATGTTATATGTTAAATTATAACAAAACAAATTTAAGAATAAAATGATTTATTTGCATTTGTTATAACTTACTATATTCTATAATTAACAAACAGGATGTTAAAAGATTCTTTATTGTATGTTGTCCAGGCGTGTGCGCAATCAAAAATAACACTCTATAACTTCCATGTTACAATAAAAAGTTAAAACTTGAATTATAAAACACGTTTATTAGTTGTAATTATTAAAAATATTATCATTATCATTTATTTTTTCCGCCGCTGCAAACATAAAACTGAGCACATACGATCTAAATATTATTCCGAATTAATTCATCATCGTTATAATATGGGGAAAAATCATTTTGATTTGATTTTATTATAATTATTACTATTATTATTCTTCAATATATTCCCAGATACTAAATTTCTATCCAAACGATACCGAGATATCGACTAGTATTTTTATACATAACTTTGTAATAAACCCGGGGAGCACACTATGTTTTATAGAATAAAAACTTCCTCGAAGAGTGCCTTCTCATCAGCGGTAGTATCAAAATCGATACATTAGTTTCAAAGATTTTCACGTTTATACACAGAAAACGGAAAAAGTATTAATCTGCAATCATCTTTATCAATACATCAGTAATTTTCCGCGAAAATAACATAAATTTAGTTTGTCACTTTCCTTTATGCAGGAAAATAAGAAAACAGTATTCCTTTAAAGGTGAATAAGGTTAAAATTCATTTTACATTCGTATTTTAATAAAAATATTCAATTATATTCCTATTTCTAACGTACCGTTGCAAGATTTTCCATCTTCAGCTACCACTCCGTACGAACAAGCACAAACCGCTTTCACGCCATCAAACAAGCATAATTCTTTACAACCGCCGTTATTAGTTCCGCATGGATTGGAACCAGTCTGACGGCCAACTGCAAATATTTCGATATCCTTCAAAGAATCTCCAACATCGTGAAGTACTTCCACGTAATGCGATATATTGCTTACAGGAGCTCTGTTTAAACTTCCGTGGTTATGGATGCTAAATTTAACCCGAAATATAATCAATAATGATAATCCACCGTCTAATCAAGTGCTGATATTAATAAAATAATAGTAAGATATAGTCATTTATTACAAATAAAAATATAAAAAACAAATTTAAGAATAAAATGAAGACTTACTTAGAAACGTTTCCGAGTATAACCCATCATCAGCTAAATCACAACTCACTATGTGTGATTTAGCTGATGATGGGTTATACCCGGAAACGTTTCTAAGTAAGTCTTCATGTTATTTTTAAATTTGTTTTTTATATTTTTATTTGTAATAAATGACTATATGTTATTAATTAACTATCATGATGTTGAAAGAATCTTTATTAAAATAGTAGTAATTTTCGGAAGTTTCATGATGAAAATTTATTTAACGAATTCGTTTTAAATTAAATTTAAAATAAAGAATTTAACGCTTACATATCTATCCAATAAACCGTATTCTTATAAATCACAAGACCAAATGGATTACTGTTTTCTTCCGAAAATAAAAGTTGCGAATTCGTTCCGTTGTAGGCAACACTGTGTATACCGCTGACATCGCACCAATAAAGAACTTCATTCTTAAACAGAACAATTTTACTTTAAAAATTTTTTAGAAAACTGTGCGATGTTTGTTCCCTTTTAGTAATAATTACAAAAATTCTTCGTATAAATTATAATACGAGTAATTTATTTAATTTTAAAATAGCATTTTATAGATAATAAAATTAAACCGTACAGTCCACTACCAGAGAACGCTTAATCTTCACGCAGCACAAGTTAAACAGCCTATTTCTGCGCAATGAAGAATTAAAAAATTGCTACAGGACAATTTCGTTTTTTTTGGTACATATGGAATTTCCAAAGTAAACTACTTAAAACATTTAGCAGAATAAATTTTGTAAATTTTACCCACCCCCCCACCCCCATTTGGGCATGTCAGCAGCGGATCTTTGTCCAGAAACGACGCAAGGGAAAATAATCAGTTAGATGTAGATTCAGTCAGCTATTAATAGAATAAAAGAACTGAAGATTATAACAACGGAGTTCGACGGAAACGATAAAATACGCCAAGCACAATAAGAATTAGGCAGTCTTAGTGATAACAGATCGGAGTACAAAGAAGTACATTTGTTCAAGAGGGATGGACATTTAAAGAAGATATGGTCAGGATCGCAGACGGCTTCGTTGTCGGGATGAAGAGGATAATTAGAGGACAGTGCGAGACGAACACGAAAACGTGAGGAAGGAAGAATTGTATGATTGAGACGTAAACGGATAATAGAAACAATAACGGAGCGGTGAAGCAAAAAGAAAAATTGTAAAACTAAGGCTGGGTAGGAAGATTAGGTTGGATGTTAAAATTAAAGAAGAGTTGACTAGAAAAGGAAGAAACGTAAAAATCTGACCAAAATCTGACGTGAAACTTTTACACAGTGGGAGTAAATTAGAAGCGGGAATTTTAGTGGAATAAAAGCGAGAGGATACAGCAATCTAAGCCAAGAAATCTGCCATTTCGTTCGGGTCACTTTTCGAAAAAGGGATCAATACAGGGATTTCACGACCATTAGTAAACACTTTATGCCATCGCAATATTGTGACCTTGTTTTAACTTTCCATATCGTATGCAGTTGAGATTTCTCGAACGGTGTTGATAATTTCCTTCGAACACAATAACGACACATCTTTGTTCGGTTTTGATATCCATGTTATCGACTAATGAGCGATTGTAGTCTGTATGCGAATTATAACTACACTTCATTCAAACATCTGTATCTCGGTTCGTATTGCTATAATGGCGCTCGTTCTGCGCTGGTTCTGCCGAGAAAAGAATGAACTTCATGTTTCACTCGTTTTTTTTCGTCCGCTAGATGGTATCCATACTCTGTACGGAGAGGAGTTGCAGTTGTTTTGGCCCACCCTTTGTATAAATATAATTTAAAATTTTACAAAATTGTTATAATTATTTTGTTTAGGCATTATTCATTGTTTCCTTAATTCCCAATTCTGTTCCCACTACTTTTTTTGGAATGTATTGATATTTATAACGAATACATTGCATCTGAACGTTTTTAGTTTTAAAATTAGCACCAATAAAAGTTATGTAAAATTGCTCAGAATTGCTCAGAAATAATTATATTATATTTCACTGTTTTTATTTTTTTTTAAATAAATACAAATAAATACGGAACACAACATTTATAAAAATCAGAATTAAAATTATATGCCTATTTATAATCCTGGAATTAAATAACAAAAAAGCGGTATTGAGTTACATTTTAAAATTATAATAACATAAAAATTAAGAAATAAATATATATAATTTACTCGTACAAACAGATTGATGATAAAATAAAAAGAATAACATGCAAAAGTTAAAAGTTTTTGTCAATTTTTTTAATTGTTCATAATGATAGTAAACAAAATTTACGTTTAAGCTACATATACAATTTATAATTGTTGATTTTGCTTTTGATTATAATTTGATTCATAAAAATGTCCGGTAAAAATAATTATTTTAGTAGATGTTTTTGTCTACACTGATCCAATCTTTATTATACATCAAAAGCTTTTCTATAATTAATTCCTTTAAATAGGCCGTCTAGAAGGATCAAAATTAGACAGTTAAATAAGTTTTTAATATTCTTCCTTAAATTAGCGCGGTACCCTAGTAAACAAAATCCCTGACTACCAAAAACCATAGGTTACATGTTCGAGACTTGTCTCCCTGCGGATACAAGTCGCTCCCAGGTTTACCCAGTCTGAAATATAAAATCTGGGAAGTAAGGAAAGCGGCCGGGAGAAAGAAAGACTAACTAACCCCCTACTCTCATCAGAACCGTTGGGCTTCAACATTTAAGATAGCTGTAGCAAAATTTTAGCAAACAATAATAACAAAAATTAGCTATTGACAATTTAATAGACTAAATTCAAAAGCTGAATGCAAGCGAATGTGATATTCCTCCACTATTACAGTTACCCGAATAGAGGACAGGATTAAGCGTTTCACTTCGCAAGTAACGCATAATAATAAAAAACAAGAAAATTAACCTGAAAAATAAAAATAATATTAATTCGCATAGAAAAATTTTTGTATTTCAATTTTTAAAAATTACGCATTTCAGTCTACCTCAATATCCAATGTAATGTCATTTATGGTCACTTTAATGTTATCGATCAGAACTGTTCTGTTAGTTCCATTTAGCGTAGCTTTACCTATTCGTTTCACGCTACCATTTTCGCTCCAAAATAAAAATCCACGTGTCGGATCTACGACAAGTGAAATTGGCTTTTCCATTCCATTTGATATTAGAACGCGGCGATACAATCCATTTGTGCGGCATACTTCGATCACATTTACTCGAGGATCGGTCCAATATATATTTCCTATATAAATTAGGTAATTTTAATTATTCACTAACAGGCAATTCATTAACTTCACCATTAGGTAACAAAATTAGTGCTCCAGTTTAATTATCAAAGTGTCATCATTACCATAAAGAACAATTATAAAATGTACGTTTTTTTTTTT
This sequence comes from Icerya purchasi, assembly GCA_039619475.1. Taxonomy (NCBI): domain Eukaryota; kingdom Metazoa; phylum Arthropoda; class Insecta; order Hemiptera; family Monophlebidae; genus Icerya; species Icerya purchasi. Next base: position 287,632,197 of record CM077115.1, on the reverse strand, counting down.
TTTTTTTTTAGATTACTATAATTTACTAACATGAAACTTTTTACATAGGGGGAGTAAATTAGAAGCGAGAATTTTAATGGAATAAAAGCGGGAAGATACAGCAATTTGAGCCAAGGAATCTGTCATTTCGTTACCCTCTATCCCCATATAACTAGGGACCCAGAGTATATCAATGCGGATAGCATGGAGTGAGAAAAAATTGTGAATGAATGGTAAATAGTTAATTATTAATACAGAATATATATATATACGTATAATTTAATGAAAGGAAGGAACTAGATATGTTTTAGAGATCGGCTAATTAAAAATAATCGTCTGTTCCGAAATCATAATGTTTCAATCTTTTAACTTCAAATTATCTATATATGCGTGATTATAAAGCAGATCTCTGTTACCTTTATTCCTTTTATTAATAATCGATTATTCGTTATAAGGGTTTCTTAATTTGAATAAATCAGATTTTAATTCGCATTCGTCCGTTCCTTTTCGAGAAATTTTATTTTTTTATGTAGTCCGTCGAAGTATTACGTAAGGAAATATCGTATTAATCCGAAACTAATCATACTTTATTATATTTTCATAATATAAATAAATTCCTTGGATTAATGTTTTATATTTCATTTCGTATTACTATCCCCACACAGGATGGTATCGAAAATCGTATAATTAATTAAATTTATCAAAATTACGAACTTTCCGTTTAGTGCGATTCACGAGATTTAATTATGCATTTTCCTTATTAAAACTTTTATGACTAACCGCAAATTATGTCATACTAACGATATTTAACCACCAATATTCGCATAAACAGTGTATACGTTTTTCCTGTTTTATCGAAAAATTTGTATTTACAAGCCTTTTCTTTTCTACTAGCTACATTTCCTTATGTAATACTCCACTAAACTACATAAAGATATATTAAAGCTAATTAATTTTGAAAATAAAAATATTGGCTTATAAATAAAATTATTTTCTTTTCAGAATTTTTGTATAAATATTTTCATACAAAAAATATTTGTTTAAAGAATGTCTTCGATCGAGCCAAATAGTGTATGAAAAAATGCACAATCAACAGACACTGGTAGATGTAGAAACCTAAAATTTTAGCTCTTTCATTTGTGCCCTACCATATAGATATTGCACAAGATCAATCAATAACTCGGGTCACTAGCATTTAATTCTTTCCTCTTTCACGCGTAATAATTATTTTTTACAGCAATGGTCAAACCTTTCGGCACCCACTTCACATGAATAATGTTATGAAAGTCCTAGAAAGTAGTAAACATAAACTTATCAGCCAACGAGAAACATAGACTCCTCCTTCAAACTGAACTATTTGATCCTAGCGGTGCTATACGTTCTTCTTATTTAAAAAACTATACTTACAATGGTCACAAATTTTGCTTACAGAAGCAAAAGAAGAAAAAAAATCGCTATGCGCAATTTTCGTACATTAACACACCATTAGTAAATCTATGTTTTCACTATTATTATAACATACTAATGAACCGATGAGCACGGAAGTTTGTATGTGAACTCATATAACCTTAACAAATGTTCCGTGATAATTTCATTTATAACTCGTAGGAGCGGTTAAACAAAAATCCGGCAATGACTTCTGAAACGTCTCTCGTACATTTCTGAATTTTAAAAAAATTCTACCGGGGCTATAAAATAAAAGTACATATATATTTCTACTAAAATAAATTATATATGTATATATATATATATATTTACAACTGTCCGAACGAAAAATATTAGCAGCAGTAACAATTTTAAAGTACTGCATCTACTATAATTAATTTGGGAAAAAAGTAAAAAAAAAAAAAAAAAAAAGTCTACATTGTTTACGCATACTGTTGTAAATTTCATTAAAAAAAAAACATTTCGTGATTGTTGTTAATTTCAGTAACGATGCTTATCGAAAAATTTTTGCATAGAAAATTTTGAAAATATTTATTTTTTCAGATCGATAATTTGAATACATAACGAAACATTATAAACGATAAAATTCAATAAAAGAAAATACAATTTACCAGCAATCCAATCGACTGCAATACCTGAAAAGTAAAGAAGATGTATTTAATAATCACGTTATGTTTTTAATTTATACTACATTATTTACTACACGATAGATACTTTTATTCCGGATACTATCAGAAGTAGTGTACATGGATTGAAACTGTTAATTAATTTATTTCTTTCATCAATCGTTAAATTATAAACAATACATTATAAAGAAATGAAAAAGAAAATTCTAAGAAAATCAAAATTATATATTTTGAAAATGAGATATTTAATAAGAACATTCAACAGTTTAAGACTCGACGGATATTTAATGAAATATATTAAAACGAACAATATTACTTATATACGAAAACATACAAACAGATGTTTCAGTGTCTCTACATATGGATATACGTTTATCTGAATATTAAATGTAGTTGTCTCCGTTTATGGTAGACGCATTAAATATAGTTCATTTTATCTTTAGATGGTATTATTATAAGCAACTTTTGTTTATAATAAGTCACATTTTCATAAAGAGAATGTTGTATTAGAAACCATTCTGATTAAGTTGAGTAGTTTGCGAGTGTAATTGTTTCAAATATTCATTTTATTTTTACTATTTTAAAGTCAATTATTAATAATTATCTAAAATGGCAAAACTACTCATTAAAGACGAAGATATTAGAGGTATATTAGAGGAATCTCACGATGAAAATTATGTCGATAATAGCGATAAATTTTAAATGTATAATTCATTCTTAGGCTTTTATTTAATTTAAAGAATAAATATTAGATGTATTTGTGTTATTAGTTTAAGCAATTAAGTAAATGATAAACACATTCGTGTATGTCAGCAATGATTAGACAATCAACTTTAATGAAATTCTAAAATTAGAATTAAATACGTAAATATTAATTATAAATATATATTTATATACAAAAATGTACAGTATATATGTAATTGTATTCTTCTATTCGTAAGTATAAGCTTGTGCGTGCATTTTTTTACCCCTGTATTTCTACAGTAATATTAAATACATACGATATTTCAAGCAATGGCAGACTTTTAAATTAATCGCCTAGCACTCGTACTCATAAACTGACAATGTAAGTTAGTTACGTCTAATTTAAGTATAAAGAACTGATTAAAGAAAATAGTAGAATAACTGTTTTTCAGTATATTTCTACTGAGGTGATTTTTTTTTTTTTAATTTTAAGTAACTTATTCGAGCTTCGTCCTTAATTGAACATAATTATTGCATTTGAAATAGTCAACTAAATAAAATAAATTATTCGAAAACAAATCAGAAAATAAAAAATAATCACAACTTACCAGCTAACCAGTCAGTTCGTGAAGGGTAATTATATCCAACAATCACCTGTCGATTGGAACCATCTCGCTTTATTTTAGTTATAGTGCCATGATCGCCATCCGCCCAATAAATGTAGTCACTTTCTACACAATTTTTCATCAGTTAATAGTATTAAATTGAATTAGTTGTTTAAAATGCTTACAGAAAAACGATAGTAATTATAGTACAGAGTCGCGAACGTAGTCGCACATCGTTTTAAACACTGGAATCAGCTAGTGCCAAAAAAAAATTACCTCGCTGGAATATTTGATTGTATATCGCAATTAAAACTGCGAAACGTATAATTGTGACGGAATACAGAAGGAAAAAAAACATATTCAAAAGCTGTAGGAATTAATGCAAAGTAAAATGATAAGAAAAACAGCGAAAAAGGAACAGAAAAAAAAAATTAATGTAGCAAAGAAAAATTTTAAAATGAAGAAGAAATCTGTCAGTAATCAGAGATGAAGATGGTAAGAAAATAGTGGAACAGAAAAACTTCTATCGCCCGAAATCCCACCATATACTACTAGGAAACCAGCCGTAACGGAAAAACTGCCATCAGATAAAATCCTATATATCGGACAACGATATAATGAAAACGATAAATCTAAATTCGTCTTTGGATTAATAAAGCGATTATAATATTTAATTTTATATAACAAATAAATGCACAAGAAAACACTTCCTATAAAATAATATTTAATTATCACATACTCTGACGGGTTCGAAGCTAATGACTTCGTGATCAGGGGATCTTTCCTAATGTTAATTATGAAAAGCAAAATATAATAATGCTAGTTGTAAAGTCCATATTAAATGGGATCAATTATTACTAGTACATAATTTTTTTCTTTTTTAATTTATGTACTAACAATAATACACAATCCATAATGAATTTTATAATTACATTATTTTATATTTTCCTTTTCGTTAATATACATTCCGAGACCATAAAGTCACTGATTTCGAAACGCACCAGATCATGTAATAATTACATATTATTTTATATAAAGAGTTTTTATGTGTATTTATCTGTTAGTAGCAATAGTGCGTGATTTAAATTTTTACATTTTATATACTCACTAGCTTCAAAATCGATACTGGACTCTGTGGATATATGCGATATTGGAGCTAAAACATCGAATGTGTCATTTGTCGCGTTTAACGCTAAACCTTTTATTTCCCAGTTAATGGAAAATAATATAAATTCGGATATTCCTGTGTGAAAAATAAAAAGTACCTTTATTATTGTTTTTCATACTGACATTATACCAATGTTTTTCTATACTCAACTGGCCATCACTTCGAAAGATGTGATGTGTTCATACATCGTAAAATGCCGCAAATTAACTACAATAAATTTGCTTTGGACAAAACTGGAATAATACAACTGAGAACGCAAAGTATTTGTAATAAATTAGGGAAACGATACGAAGATAATTCAATAAAAAAGAAAGAACAAGAGACATTAATTACCAGATCTATCGAAGCAAAATAATTTGAAATGTGATCATCAGTGCAAAATCATTTTTTTAGGCGCATGCTGATCATATAGGTATTACGGCTGCAAGTAGTGATGAGTAGGTCCGGAAGGATACGTATCCGCGGATACCCGACATCGGAGTTGATGATGTAACTCCGATTACAGTTATGGACACCTATCCGCAACTCCAACCCAGCAAATACAAACTAAATCGATGAATGTTATGCAGATCTGGGTTCAGGCAGTTCTGCTACAAGAAGTTAAAGTATAGACCTTGAATAGAGAGGTATAGACTGGTTTTTTCTAAGTTTCATAAGGAATGAATATCCGAGCAGAAATGCGTCAGATCAGCAGCTGAAAAAGTGAAAAATGGTAACATCGGAATTGGACAGAAATTTTATCGTTATTTCTGTAGACCAGCTTCTACATTAGCTATTTTTGCCATTTCCTTCCTTCTTTCTAACACTCGTCCGGCTGTTACGATATTTTTCTTTTTCTATTTCCTCGCTATTTCACTTCGTTGTTTCTATTACAATGCTCACGTTCGCAAACGTTATTTTACGCCATTTTTATTTAAACAGGAAATATTTAAATAAATTAATAGTTCATAATAAGCAGAATGATTTTAACGATTGCAAAATTGTTCATGATCGATTACTATTAATTATAGAGTAAAAGTAATTTACTACTACATGCGCATTCAATGCAGCTCGGAGCTGGTTTAAACGACTGATATGATGTAATCTAACCAAACAGCAGTAACATTACGCTACGCCGACAACCAGTGCAAACTATTACCAGTGTTGAGTTCACTGTTCACATAAATGTTGGATCCATATGGGTCCGATGGATACGTATCCGGCATACAGTTCCGGAGCCTGCGATTTGGTTCCGGACTTGTATCCGAAAAAATAACGAACTTACTCATCACTAGTTGCAAGATACATTGTCCTAGCTTGAATAATCGCGCGATGAATTAAAAGTGGAATAAATTTAAGAAGAAATTAAAAAAAGGATAATAAAAACAATGAACACTTAGAATACGTGCAAATACTGTTGAGCGAAACAATTTCTTGTATAAAACTTTTAGAGATAAGAAAGCGAATTCGGCGGATTCCCATATAGCTTCTTGGGTATTGCCGAATAATTCAACTTAGCAGCGCACGTTTAAAAAGCATTCTCTCGAGAACAAAGAAAAATATTAAATTTTTAGTGGACAAAGTTAGGTTACCGTGTATCAGATTAAAAAATAAATAAAAACTTTTCATAACGACGAAGACGCCTAGAGATATTTTAGCCGAAAAACCAATTCCTTTAATAAGTTCTGTACGCAGGTAAATGTCACTTGGTTTTTTAAAGTTACCTAAATTTCTTTAAGAAAAGTAACCGAGGAAAAAAAAAAAAAGAAAGAAAGAGGAAAATTTAAACCGCACATACCGAGAGAAAAACAGTGCCGAAAGCTCTTATCACTATTAAACGAAGAATAAGCAATGTATCAGTAATGATAATAAAATCAATCCGAAATCAACGGTATATTTTTCGGTTATATATAATTCTACATATTTTTCATAAGAAAATAAATTACGTTTGAAATGTTTTATTTTCTTAAATTTTAATTGACGCGAGAATAATTGTTTCTGGTATTTTGTAAAATTATCTAATCAAAGTTTAAATTTCCATTTCTAAACTAATCCACCAAAAACGCTAACTAGTGTAAATCTGTTAAACGCCTCGCTTCTCTCCTTTTTTTTTTCTTGTTTTCTTTTAGTTTTATAACTCCGAAAAAATTTAATCGATTCAACCCAACATCACGGACTATTTAAAAATACATTTTTTCTTTACATATTTTATAGATTAAAACTTGACTACCACTTACCGATGCATTTAGTGTGATCCTGCACATCATTCGTATAACCGACAGCACATCTGCAAACCCGATCTACACTGGAAGTAGGTAGACACAGATGGTCACAACCGCCACGATTTTTTGAACAGCCATTCGTGCCAGTTTGCAATTTAGGATCATACATTATCAATGAATTTACATGTGCTACAAGAAGAAATAAAGTAGCAAATATTAAAAATACAAATGAACTGCGCTGGGGCTGCGTGTTATTTTTTAACGTGAAATACGAAAACAAAATTATTCATATTTATACAGTGAACAACATAAGCATTAAGACAAAAGTTTTAAAAAAATGAAAAGGGTGATATACGGAGGAAAAAAACAGCTATAATATCGAATGTATTGAAAAACGAACAAATGAACACTACTGATCATCACAAATATGATAAAAAAAAGAAAAGAAAAAATAAACGTAAAAGAAAAAAATTACGGCCGATACGAAAGAAGTACGTAACGAGACTGCAACATAAACACTGGGACAGCGTGACTCATTCTATCACCGACGACGCTGGGTATTTCCTGATTCACTGCAAACGGTAATAATGCATGCATGTGCGTGAGCAATACTCTTTAGGTTGTCTAACAATTATTTTATAGTACGCAGCTACGTAGTACGTACGTATAAATTTAAAATTCTTACGCGTTCGAAATAAAAATGACAAAAAAGTCAAACACTTCGTTCGATAAGCGTCAACTAGTGCTGTTCCATCACGCGAAAGGAAAATCGGTTCAGAAGATTACTTCTCTATCAAAAAATGTCACGAGCTACTGTTTATAGAATTATTAATACGTTTAATAAAGAAAGCAGAATTGATTTTAAGAAGCCATCCGGACCACCTACGAAACTATCGGCTCAAGATGAGCGTTTTATATGCGCTGTGTCGCAAAAAATCCAAAAAAAGTACCCCTAAAGTTTCTTGCTCAGTTATGTGCAAGAAGTAGAGTACAATTTCAGGGTATAAACGATACGCCGAGTTCTTAAAAAGACGGGTTATAATTCACGCACCGCTAGGTGCAAACCTTTTATTAGTACGATGAATCGGAAAAAACGCCTAGGATTTGCATTAAAGTATAATCATGTTACTGAAAATTTCTGGAATAATGTACTCTTTTCTGATGAGTCGAAATTCAATATTTTCGGAAACGATGGAAAAAGAAAGGTGTGGAGAAAGCCGAATACCGAATTAGAAAAAAAGAATCTCAATATAACGGTTAATAAACACGGTGGTGGAAACGTCATGGTATGGGGGTGTTTTGCAGTCTCCGGTGTCGGCTCGCTGGTATTTATTGATGATAAAATGAATGCCGATATGTATATTGATATATTGCGGCACAATTTACATGGATCTGCTGAAAAATTAGACATTACGAAAAGGTTTAACTTGTATCAGGATAACGATCCTAAACACAAGGCGCATAAAACGAGCCTATAACTGTTATATAATTGCCCGTGTGTACTCGAGACGCCACCTCAATTACCCGATTGTAATTCAATCGAACATACATATATGGGATTATTTAGATCGAGAGGTTCGGAAAACTACCATTACTAGTGCTACCCATCTTAAGCAGCGGTGGTAAGAAGAATGGGCTCAAATTCCAGTATCGTATCTTGAAAAACTGGTTTCGCCGATGCCGCAACGCTTGAATGCTGTGTAATTCATGCAAAAGGTTTGCATACAAAATGTTAAGAAGTCGTTATTTTAGAATTTTTCGTGTTAAATTTTAGTTCTCAATGTTTATGTTGCCTATTTTTTTCGTATCGGCTGTAATTTTTTTGTTTTACGTTTATTTTTTCTTGATTTTTTTTTTTTTTATCATATTTATGATCATCCGGTGTTCATTTGTTCATTTTTCAATAAATTAAATACGTATACCTGATTTTTTCCTTCGTATATCACTCGTATCATTTTTTTTAACCTTTGTCTTAATGTTTATGTTGCACACTGTATGCTTAATATTTATGAAAAAATATTAAATAAAACAATTAAAATAAAGCTCAATTTTTTTTTTTTTTTTTTTTTTTTTTCGATAATCGTTCGTTTATTTTTTTAAATAACAATAATAATATAAATGAACCATATGACTTGATAGACATTTAACTTTAGGATATTTTTTTCTAAATGTAACTTGCTCTAGATGAAGATCTGAAAATGTTTTTCTTGTTACTCACCGGTGCTGTTACGGAATACTTCGAAATCGTCGGTCGAATCATTCGTTCTTTTACTTCCGTTAATTTTCTCAATTACATGAATAGCCGAATCGAAATTGTCCGAATAGTACAAAAGATCCTTATAAACTACGGCAGCTGTAGGAATTGCGAAATTCTGCAATTTTAACGTGTACAAACGATGCTCAAGCAGATGCATGTACTGGATAGAATGGCTTTCTTTACATACCCAGTACAGCGAATTTCCCGCCTCGTCCACCGTTAAACCTGAAATAAATTTCACCTTTCAATAAAAAATGGACGATAAAAACGCAAGAAACTGGAACTGGCTGCGATTTAAGTTCAAATGTTTACAGTAAAACACGTATTAAACGCGTATCTATAGTTACATACAGAACGGAGCCTTAACCTTATCGCAACGCAGAAACATAATAACATCATACACCATTTTTGTAATAGTAACAATTAGTTCACTTTTGCGACTTGCTAGGACCGTACGGATATTTATATCGATGTCGAACGGATTAACCGATATCGCTTTAATTTCGTAATAGATAATTTATCCTGATTCATTGTACGCGCTACACTTTTAACTAACGTTTTCTGAACTATTTCCACTGACCTATCTTACCTAAGTTTATTGTCGCCAGTGTTAACATTGATTTACCACCTTTTACGAACGAGCGTAAAATTAATTTCTTATTATTCGAAAACTTAACTTCCGAATTTTTTATTGTAACAAGCGATAGTTGCAAAAATACACTTCCGAAATTTGATTATTTTCACGCCGTTAAGTTTACATTCTCTTCTAATAAAACTTATTCCTTTAATTTACCAAAATACATAAAACAATTAACATCGTTATTATTTTACAAAAAAATAACAATAAACCACTATTGCTTTAATTATTTAAAATAAAAATTACTTAAGGTATACGCTTGACTCGTACCACGAGTTAAAATTACAAAATAGATTAAAACATAAAAAATATATGAAAGTTGACGCTACGATTTTTCACGCCTTATATTCATATATAAAGTTAAATTTCCGGATTTATAATAGAGAAGAATTTCTACGTTTAAAGTTTATATTTTTAATATTGTAAACATAACGCAGCAAAACCATATCACTGGCACAATATCATAATAGGCTAATCAGATCTGAAGATAAAACGTGTTAAATAAAGGGGGGAAGGGATGGGGCAGAAAAACAAAAAACGAAAGATTACCTATTAATTGAACTACTTAAGGGGGCTGTTCCTCGTAGCCTTATTCCCATTTACCATTTTAAATTATATTAACAAGAGGACAATATTTAAAACCTGTTTAATAATTATGACAAACTTTTAATTTATAGTTTTTGAGATGGATATTTTTTTTTTTTTTTTTCGTCTGGCTTTAAATACCATTTCTACTCGATAAATTAAATCGGTCTATTTCTTTTTGGCCGTCGCTGGGAATCAAACTATTGACCACTATCTCAACAATCAAGAGTTCAGGCTACTTTATCGCGTCGGCCCATGGACATTTTTAGTTTTGCAAACATAAATATTATACCACTTAATTTAGATATACGTATTATAAAATAATGTTTTTGTTTTTTTTCTTTCGATCGGTATTATTTCAAAATCCAATGTATTTTCTGAGTGCAGTTCAAATATTTACTTCAGTTAGCTAAAACAAAAGCTTCATCAAAATTCAAGAATAGAAAATGATGCTTTTAATTAATAAATTCCAAAGAAAATCGTACATATTAAAAGAATTTACAAAACTTTTAGACAGTTTTCAGGTTTTACTGATGAACCGATTTGGACCATTTATTTCCACACGTTTCTTCTAACACACAGCTATGTCATCTAACAAGCGTACCTCCCTCAATTGAATTTAATCTAAGTTATATGCAATGAAACATCTTTTATCGTAATACGAGGTTTCAGTCTTGATTTATTACTTTTTTACCGCCTTATTTCAATAAGAGGATCTAAAACCCCAAAAATATTTATCTGAGATCGAAAATTGAAATTAATCAAACAATGTTTGTTGTTTTTCCATTTCCTTTTTTTTTTTTTTTTTTGGAAATATTAAAAAGGAAAATAAGTACACAGGTCTGATTTATCTCCCATTATAATAAAAAACAAATTTAGAACATTTTCTTCACTTACACAACAACCCCCAGCGCTTTTTATTTTTGATATATTTTAATTCAAAATTTTGAAAATTCAATTTCAATTTTTTAATTAAAACATCCAATTTGAAAGTATAGAATGCGAGTGGCGGAAATATTTAAAATCGAATCGTCTTTAAATGGTATAATGCATTTATTAAAAATCGATCAAACAATGTAAAATAAATAAAATTTAGTCATGCCGCGTTACTGCAGCTCCGTGATATTCCGTAGTGGATGTAATGCGGTGTGACATGGACCGACGTCGGTTAATTAAATCATTTAATTTTTATTTTCACTTCAAATTAATCTATAAAATATATGATGCTACGATAAAGGAATACCCTTTAAAATATCCGTATTGTACTCTTCGCATTAAAATCTATAATTACCATCGCACTCTTTTCTTTCAGAAACTAACTAGTATCTATATAGTTTTGATTTTTACTTTAAAACAATATATGAGATACATTTGCACGAATACCAGGTTCTTTGCCGTTCTCACTGACTAGACAGTTACGACAAATAATTACTGGTACATGCGACAATCAGAGAATACAGAAAGACATACGAGTTTAATTTTTTACTTTAAAACATAACAGCACGTTCTCAAAAATTCAATTACTACATTCTAACTAAAATTTTAGAATGAGAATTTTACATGCCTACTTTATTTTCAAAAAACATTCATCACAAATGATGTTCTACGCAAAGCAACTTATTACATTTACTACAGAAATACTTTCGATAATCGAGCTTTTCTATTTCCTCCGCAGAGGAGCTTTTTCCCAACTTATTATTTAATAACTGAAGTTAAATGAACTTTCTCCGTAACATTATTTTAAAAAACTCAATGAATCCGACACATACAAAATGACGTTGTATAACAGACTTTTTGTCTTTTATCGTAATTCAATAAAAGCTTTAATTGAAACATATTGTACCTCTTATTCCAATACCAACGTATACGCATAAACAATCAGAGTAAATTTAAAACAAATACACCTAATAAATACCGCGCGTTCTGATGATTAATGTGATTTTTCGTTTTTCATCTTTGATTTTATATAATTTTTTCTTTTTATGGAAACGCGTTAAAAATTGCATATTTATCCATAAGACTGCCTGTTATATTTAAATATGAATACGATAGAATATTTGTACAAGTATAAACCGTTAAAATGTAATCCTTTGATTTTGGACTCACCCCAGTTAAGTGAAATAAGTAAAAGTTGATAAATTACTTTATAAACTAGGCGCATTTATTTCACTAAGATCGAAAATTCGTTCGCATTTAAAACTAATACTAAAAAAGAACTTACTGACTGGATTTAAAAGCTCCGAATTATCGCGGAAAGCTGTCAATGTAATTATTTGAGTTCCGTTCATGTTGCTTGATAAAATGGAATGATGACCATCTGGTTTCATAACACACCAAAATAAAGTACCAGTACGTGGTCGCACTGCTAACGATGATATAATCGATATCTAAAACAATAACACAAGAACAACTATCACTACTCTATCGATTAACAGAACGATTTTCTATTTTCAGAGAGGGCTCATTAATTATGAACATTAACCCAGCGCGAATGAAATATTTATATATTTCCGACGTGTGACACCGGGATTTGAACGCAGTTCTACTCGAACGAAACACAATTAACCAATCAGCTACGACACGGCAGTTAGCTCAGAACGAATTTAATAATAACTTTTTCAAGAAATTATTATCTACTTTTAATGCTCTATTTATAAATTATTGTTAAAATTTTACTTCAAATTTTACTAACTGACGATTAATTTTCATGTGCTACTGTCACGATAGCCTAGTTGCTAGAGCGCTTGACTTCCGTTACGGAAGTCACGGGTTCGATCCCGAGCGACGACAAAACTTATTACAAAGAATTAAATAAATAATCGGTAACAATCACGTGGAAGGCAATGGCAAACCACCGCGTACAACATCATATGCGCGCTAGGTCAGTACACAGCAGACACACACGGGGGACTGCACTTGTATATGCCGATATAAATCAAACGATTACTAATCAGTTCCGAATGTAGTCTTGCGTGTGTACATCTACGTTGCATATAATAATTGCCTAGTACACAACCTATATCAGTACAGCTAAAAGTGTACGAATAGGTTGCGCCAACGCGCTATGTAGCGTTCGGCACCTGAAGAAGATGAAGAAGAAAACTAAATTATCAGAAAACTATAATCGGCATATTTTTTTTATTGTTGTTTTTTTATTCGACATAGTAAATTTTGCTTTTTTTAATAATTGTTTCATCGAAGTAGTCTCATAAAGAAAAGTTCTGACAGATGTATAAGCAAACAAATCCCGTAGATTTTCATTCCTCAATAAGGAACATTTAATGTACCAATCTGTAGTATGCCGTGTTGTATCATTCATTTCTGTAGACATAGCGTCATTCGTGTTATTAAAATCATACGAAAATTGCACATAATCAATCTTTTTAATTCTTAGGATACTACAGTATAAGCTCTCTACAATTTTCCTATGAATATTTTTTTAAATATATTTTACGATTTCTTACTAAAAACTTATTAATCTAAACTTTTTCTAATCACGAAAAATATAAAAATGTTTCTGATTTTTTAAATTATCAATTCAATTTTTCTATCTCTCATTTACTTCCAACGTTTGAAAAAAAATCGATTAAATGAGAAACTTGCTAACAAAATTTTCTTTAAAAATTTAGAAATGGTAACATTTCGATGACGTATAAAATTTCTTTAAAAACAAATCTTCGACAAACTCAAAAACGGCATTATTGAATTCAAGATCACTGTTTTAACTGAAATTTTAAATTTCCAGCGGCAAGGCGAAACATGGAGGTATAAGAAAGACTAATCCAAAAAAAAAAAAGCAACCATTTGATATGTAGGAATACATAAAAATAATGCGAGAGAACTCTGAACAAATAAGCTAATTTTAAAGAAATTATAAATCAATAAAAGGAAACAGTAAAAACTCTGTCTAGATTCCTTCAGACACATTACACAGTGATTGCAGTCGTTGGAAATGACGATAATCGAAGGAAGATGAATAGTAAAAAGAAGAAGGAAAGATCGCCGAAAGATGGTCAAGCCTGTAAAAAGGTACACAAAAATAAACTTCCACGATTCATAAAGACACCTATGGATCGAGGACATTCTGGTAGACAATAATAAAATTAAGGTACTAAACATACAAGGATGAATAGAGAAAAAAGATTTCTTTGTTAAACCTCAAAATTGTTTATGACTAAACAAAAAAATTAACATAAAATTGCAAACCTTTTCGCCGTAATATTCCGATGAATTACTACTAAAAATGACGGTAAAATATTCGCCGTTTAAATTACAAACAACAATTTTGGAATCACCGGTTTCCTGATCGCTGTTTACTGATATAAACATATTCTCAGAAATCCAGTCGATGGCAAATCCAGCCGGTGTACTTATACCTGCGGAGAACAAATTTTGATAAATAATAAATTATTAATGTATTTACGTCAAAATTCCAACACCTGATAAATTTAGTAATGTAAAACCACCCAAAAAGTTTTTTTTACAAACACGTATGTTTTTATTTACAATTACATGAATATTGACAATAATTAACCTTTCATCAAATAGAAGACTGTGGAAAACTTTAAGATCGTAATACAAACAAGTATAGTTAATGTAAAACCCATCAAATCGCACGAAATATACTTTATAGTCTATAATTATTAGTGTAAGTTTTTAAAAATAGAATTACTTTCGAAAATATTTAGATAAATAAAAAAGATCACCTGCGTCTAAAATACTTTCAACGGCGCTTCCGTTAATCATGGAACGTTTTATTTCTTTACTTTGAGTATCCAACCAATAAACATGCCTTGTTTTAGCGATATAGTCAATTTCAGTAGGCATAATAACGCTCGGCACGCTAATTGTAGGTATAGTGTGATAGTACGGTTGGATTAAATCAGCGCCCTTTATTTCATTTTGAGATGAAAATAATAAAAAAACTTCATTTTCTGAAAAATAAATGCACAGAAAAAAATTTGATTGAAAATAATTTTTTTCACAATAAAAGAAAACATTTTCACGCTTAATATTTATAATCCATTTAACTACCAAAAACGGTTTAAAAAAAAAAAAAAACGAACTGCAGTTTTAAAAACAAAAAAGTCTTGTAAATGTATATTTGTATTTTAGAGAAAAAACAGAAAACTGTAAATTAATCAAAAATAGTAAAATTTCATACCGAAATCAAACATTAATCATTTTATTTGTTTTTAAGTTTAAATTAATAATTTTGTCAGATTTTATAATGGACCGCATTTTTTTTTAAATTTCATACAATATTAAAAAGAGATATTTCATTGATTAAAACTCAAAAAAAGAAAAATGAAAGCGTTGTGCTATTTATTATAAAATATTTTGTATTTCATCATTTTTGGAATCGGAACCTTTTAAATTATAGACATAATAAATTTCCGAATCTTATTATATTTATATTATCAAATCAAATCAAAATACCTTTATTGAGAAAATTATACATAATCGTTACAAAGAAAAATAATTATTTATAGATAAAATTTCCTCGGCCCATGCAGAGCAAAAGTATATTTATATTATTGTTAATCAATTAAATGAATTAAAAAGTAAAGTGCTTTTTTTCATAAGTTACTTATTTATTCAGTTATGAACTGATATATATCGCACAGAGTTTAGTCCAGGCATTTGAAATATGTAATCTAAATATGTATTTATATTTTCAATAACACAATAATATATGTATATATATATATATATTAATAACAACCTCATTCTTAGGGTAATTTTAAATCATTTAAATGTAACTTTTCTTTCTTTTTACTTTTTCATGATTTATAAAATAAATAAGTTAAAAAAAAAAAAAAAAAAAGAAAAAAAAAGAGGTCTAAAATCATTAACGGGGAAAAATTTGTTAAAAATATGAACATGACTTACCAATACAATTAAATTCATCCTTTAAGATCATTAAATGTGGGCACGCACATTTAAATCCTTTATTGATATTTATTAAACACAGATGTGAACAGTTTCCATTGTTTTTGGCGCATGGACTTTCACCTATTAACAAATAAAGTCATTCATTTTTGTTCTTAAATATCGATTTAATTTAAAAATGACTTCGGAAATGGACGTAGAGCTTCAAAAAACGTATCGTTCAGCGCGTTTTTTTATTTTTTGAAGGATAATACGAATGGTTCTCAAAAAAAAAAAAAAAAAAGACTTTATAATTTGACAACAAATCACACTATAAAGGAAAAAAATATGGAAAATACTTTAAATTAAAAAATGCAGAGAAGCAGTTCTTTACAGAATTGCCATTAAAATAATCCTTCTCAGTGTTAGCTGTTGAATTGTCTCTTATCAGAACTTTAGGAATACGACCGAAAAATTTCGATTTCTTCAATTAAACACTAAAAAAAAATCTACAATTAAAACTGCGGTTTTATTATTTCTCGTAGAAAAACATTCATCTGATTTTGATATGATTGTGTTATTAGACTTACCGACGAAGAAAATTTATGTTTATAATTGAGGGGAAATTTCGGATAAAAACACGGATAAGAAAAACCTTGAAAATTAAAAAACTCTATAAATTCTCTAATCGTATATATAATTACTAGCTACTGGAATAACAAACGTAAATAAATTATTCAGATTCATTGAACTGTATTCTCCATTTAACTAAATCAACATTCATGTATTTACGACAGCGATAATCATTAAACATCTCTTAGGAATACAGTGAAGAAATTCAAAATAGATTAAAGATGACTCAATAAATGAAACAAAGTTACTTGAAACTAGCTTTTAACCTAAAAGACAGTGAGAAACATTTAAGTTAGAAAGGTGGATAAAGGACCGCAGCACAGGCTTTCGTATATACTGGGACAAATCGGAAAGAAAACTAGAAACAATCAACACGGTACTTAACATCTTTGCACACAAACAACATTGTTTAATTATTGTAAATACTCAAAAACACATTCCAACTTTACACAGTGTAACGAAAGAGAGATAGAATTTTAGGAAGGCTAACACTAGTTTTGACGATGAAGTTTAATAGGTTTTAAAAATGTAATTTACAATAAAATACTGCGAAGAATTTATTGAAACTGTGAAATCGACTACAAGAACGAGTATGTCCCGCGTTAGATAAAACAATATCCTCACTTATACATAGTCCTGAACAAACCGGATAATCAACATAAATAACTTCATGGCTCGTGTCGCAACTTAGGAATACCTTTATAAATAGATTAATGCAACACAAAGTAAAGACTTTACTTAATGCAATAGGAAAACATGAATCCGTTAGAAAATAAGTTACAGATCCAATACAATATATACGGCCACAAAAATTAATCGGGATAAACTGGCAACTAAAATCGTAAGTATAGCGCAAGTTATGGTAAAAAAATATAATAATAGTAATAATAATGTAACAGTGATGAGGAACATTTTTCTCTTACCTCTAGGCTGTCGACTGGGATGCATAATTTTAATATCGAATGGCTGCGTTAACGTATGCTGAACAACTTCAACGTCCGAAGCATTCCACTTATTGCCTTTAATTACGGAATTTGAACGCCAGTCTGTCCAGTAAATATGGTTTTCAAACAACGTTATAGCGAACGGATGCTGTAGAGTCTTGTGATCAACGATCACTTCCATAAAATTATTTCCATCGTAATCGGCAGTATATATCGCACGCGATCTACGTATTTAACATTAGTAAAAAAACCGGCCTGTCACTGACGCACAAATAACGATAATTATAGCGGTGGCCGAATAATACGCCGCTCGGTACAATAATAAATTTATTAAAATTTATACACTACTAACACATACATACAAATTCAATGATTTTAACAGACTGCAAATAGTAATAAAATTACAAGCACGCTATTATCGTATTTCATAAATTTAAAGTTATCAAAACAAACTGCGCAACCATTGAAGATTATTATTTTCATTCATTACTTTGTTTATCATGCGATTCGGTAAATTTTTATAAAATTAAGAAAAAATAGACGGCATAAAAACTTCTCAAGTTAAACGCTTTCAGGCGAATTTAAAAAATTACACGACCTCAAAATAGCGTAAAATAAAGTACTCTACAATTCATATCAATGCATTAAAGTTTTATTAATATGATTAATACAGCTGCCACTATAGTAATTTCTACATAATTTGTAGTTATTTTTAAACAATATCGCTGTTAATTTATTAGGAAAAAAGGTAATGTAAAAAATGGCTGGACAAGCTAATAACAACGGAACTAAAAAATATTTTGTATTGCAAAATGTCATTGATTTTACTCCGACCAGATACAAGCCTGAAGCCTGCCTGGTAATGATTTTAATTTATTGGAATGCAAATTAATTTCATTATTGCTCTTGCTTTTACAATTTATTAATTTGGAGTTGGCTACTTTTCCGTGTATATCAATTTTATTTAAAACAACGGATATTTTATATTTTTCAAAAAAATCTTTAATTTTATCATTACAAAATTTAAAAAAAAAAACATAATTTTCAAGCGAATAATTAACGCATTAAAGGAGTTAATAATGTAAATACCAAATAGTTAAACTGATCCGATAAGAACCAAATTGCTTAGCAATGACTAAATGAATATAAATTTTAATTCTTCTCGCTTGAAAAATACCAAAAACGGTAACAATGAACTTAAAAAAATTAATGAAACAACAAAATTTCATGAAAATTTCGATTAAAAATACCGCACTTATGTAAAATATAAAAACGAATCATTGCACTTCTCAAATGCTATTCTAATTTTTTTTTTTCTTTTTTATTTTTTTTATTCCGGTACAATAATAAACATCAAAATTAATATTAAATAAATAAAAATTAGAGAAAAGTTATTTTATCCTGTAGCGTAATTCGCTTACGATCAAGTCAAACATAGCACAAGTTGATTCTATTCCGTTTTAAAGTCAAGTCATTTAGTTTTTGTTTGTTGCTGATAAGAGTTGTATAAGTAAATCGCGCCTCTAGAATTGATTTGGAACTCTTTTGCTTTACCACTAACGCAATAAAACGAACTAAATCGCTGTAGATGTAACACTGTACTACTGACAAGAGGAACTTCAGAAATACGGGTCACCGACTTGGACTAACTTTTTCCGGATACTAGTATTCCACAAAAAGCGGAAACGAATTTCACCGTTTTTGATGTGGGTTCGTGAAACTTGAGGAAATCGCGTCTAAAGTTTTCGAGTTAGACTATATACGAGGTATGATCAAAAAATACCGAGAACTCTGGAATTTTTTTTGAAGAGTACTTTACCTCATTTTCAATATTTATTCCACGGTCCCTTCAAAGTAGCCCCCCTTTAATATTATGCATTTATGTCACACCGTAGTTTCGAGAAACACTGTTGGAACGCCTTTTTAGGTGTATGGTCTTGAGCTCGCTCTGCGAATTAGTCTTTATCTCATATCTGTTGTTGAAAAACGTTGTCCCTTAAGTGTCTTCTTGAATTTGGAAGATAAGAAAAAATCGCAGGGTGCCACACCTGGAGAATAGGATGGTTGCAGCATTACAGAGAAGTTATGTTTCGCCACAAACTGTTGCATTAGAAAAGCGGTATGTGTCGATGCGCTGGCGCCGGGTACTGAATACACGACTTGTTTCCTAAAGTTCGAGTCGCTTTTTCCAAATTTCTTAAAACTTACAAGTAGAACTCCTTACTGACTGTGTGACCAGTCGACAAAAATTCGTAATGAACTATTTCATTCCAGTCAAAACGCGCGCAATCATCAAAAAATTCTCATTATTTTTTGATCGTATCTCATAAATCTTAGTTGGTTAAACGTTTAAATCTTCGGTTCGTCAGCTTTTTTTTTGTTTTTTTACTTTTTTTTTTTTTTTTTTTTAAATAAATAATAATGTATACTTATTTATTATATATTATAATTTTATATTTTTTTAAATATTAAATTTTATTATAAAAATTACATGAAATTTGATATTTACTTAAAAATTTGAAAAATTTGTATAAGAGAAAAAACTTTGAATTTGTTTATTCCCTCTTTATTTTTTCATTACCATCAGTTTTTTCCTATTTTCCAAATTCAAGAAAACACTTAAGGGACAACGTTTTTCAACAACAGATATGAGATAAAGACTAATTCGCAGAGTGAGCTCAAGACCATACACCTAAAAAAAAGGCGTTTCAACAGTGTTTCTCAAAACTACGGTGTGACATAAATGCATAATATCAAAGGGGGACTACTTTGAAGGGGCCATGGAATAAATATTAAAGTTTAGGCAAATGCTCTTTAAAAAATTCCAAAATTCTCATTACTTTTTGATCACACCTCGTATATAGTCCGACTTCGCTAACTTTAGACGCGCTTTTCTTAGGTTTCACGAACCAGTGTTAAAAACGGAGAAATTCATTTCCGTTTTTTACCGAATACTAGTATCTGGGAAAGTTGGACCAAATCGGTGACCAACATTTTTGATGTTCCCCTTGTGAGACATTTTTGTTATTTTAACATACAGTGTGCGCACATACACAGATATATAATATATGAAAAATATTACAAAAATGAAAACGTTTTTAGCTGTGATATACTCGATTTGAATTACCCAACGATTTTATTCGTTTTTCCCCCGTTTTATCTACTACGTACTTTCAGTAAATTCGAATATAAAATAAATACATGCGTATTCTATTTATGCGATTTTGTATTTAATAAACAACGAAATTAACGTTAACAGAAACCTTTAAGAAGAATAATTTATGAAATTAATGAAATTAAATGTCTCGACAAACTGTTTACAACCCTTCCGAAAATTAAACACCGTTTCCGTATAATATAAACAAGTCAATTTTTTTAAATTTTCTGGTTCCCGTAGTATCGTATTTATTCTGGCGCTACATATAACTCTAACTCAAAGTCAACTGGTGGGAGTCGGAATGCATTTTGTATAAATTAAAAGTCGTTTCTAGGGTCGAAGTTATTTGCCTCTAATATTAATACGCAAAATATTCTAGTTCAGAATTTAAAAGAATCTTTTTCCTGTATTATTAGTTAATACAAAAAAAAACTACTGAAGTTATAATTTTGTAAAATTTTGAAAACACATTAAACTTCTAAAATGCAAAATCGACCTAAGTCAGAGTCAGGCCAAAAAAATCAAACTTTTCATCAGTTATTAAAGAAGACCAACTAAAATACGAATAATTTTATATTCGAAACACGGCAATATGCATTTTAAGTGAAATATGTGAGTAGAATTTTTAAAATGTATTCGCCAAAACGTACGTCTTCCATTACTATTATCGTTATTGTTCCGTACGATAATTAGACTTTAAATGGGTTTTTTTTTCGCCTATTTCACTGTTCGCCAATACAAATATCACTTATATTAAAATCGGACAAGTTTTTTTAAACAAACATGTATTCTCTACTTCATTTAAATTTAAAATACCAAAAAGTTTTAATAATATGCTGTGTCATTTGCATTTATTTATTTTTTTAAAGACTTTAAATATCTATCAACGAAATGCTTCCTAATTTATCTTTTTAACAGAAGAGAAATATATAACAGATATAATAGGAATGAAATATTTTACTTAGCATCTATCCAGTAAATCCGCCTCATCTGATAATCTAGTGTTAATCCATTCGGCCACTGCACATCCATCGTTTCGCTGGCTTTAATAATTACAGTTCTGTAATCTCCGGTCATACTGGCCCGCTCTATTCGCGGATTTTTTGCGTTCCAATCGGTCCAAAATAGTAATCTGTAAAAAACACATATGCAATTGAAAAATGAAAGCAAAAAATAACATTTTAAATTATTAATCATATTAAATAGTAGTTTATTTAAATAAAATTTCCAAATTTTAACGTACACATAAACTTTACCGGTATTTACTTTAATATAAATATTATTTCACAAAATTGTGTAGCCAGTGCGAAATATACTGAGCACTGTTTGAACACATTTTGTTTTTTTTTTTTTAAATGACTCTTGTCCCGAAAAACGAAAAATTTTAATTAAACATTTTTTACTGTTTTTAATAATTTACGGTGTAGCAGGATGATTAGCATTCCAGTATAATCATTCATGAGCTTATACTGCTTTCAGACAACAGTCCGGTAGATAATAACCACCTAGTAAAACTCTAATGTAAATATTCTGAAATTACATATGCGAATCCATTAGTAACGTTTAAATTTTAAGCTCCAACGTCAATACAGTAAGTTTTCTTTTTCTTTGTTTTTTTAAAAGAAAATGAAAAAAGATAAAAAATTAAACGGAGAAAATAAAGAAACAGTACAAAATCAG
The DNA here is from genome assembly GCA_039619475.1 of Icerya purchasi. Taxonomy (NCBI): domain Eukaryota; kingdom Metazoa; phylum Arthropoda; class Insecta; order Hemiptera; family Monophlebidae; genus Icerya; species Icerya purchasi. Next base: position 287,609,724 of record CM077115.1, on the reverse strand, counting down.
AAAACTATCTACTTACGTACCCATCCCTAGGATCCAATGCAATTGCTCGAGGACTTTCAATATCACCGACGATCAGAGTTCGCCTGTAACTTCCATTTAATTGAGAAACTTCAATTTGATCTAATTTGCTTTCAGCCCAGTATAAATTCTGTCCAATCCAGTCAACTGCTAAACCCTCTGCTATTGCTAGCCCAGATTTCACTACCACTTCCACTTCACTTATCACTGCAAAAAAATAAATTTTCAGATTATAAATACCTAAAGAAATATTTTACAAACATTACTATTTATATTAATACAATTTTATACTGCGAATAAATTCTACGATAATATCTTACTAGTGCTGACACGCCGTTCAAGGTTACACCAGGATACGGTCGATACATAGGGTGACCCAATGAAGATGACCACATTTCTTTTTTTAATAACTCAAAAACTATTTCACGTACAAAAATGAAATAAATTTTATTTGAAAATATAGATTATACAAATTATTTATGGAATTTGACACTTTCTACAAATTTTTATATACTTCCTTCAACATAGCAGGTGAAATTTCCAAAATTTCTTGACGAATCCGCGCTTTTAAATCGTCTAAATCAAAGGTACGCATTGGGTAGACAAGGCTGTATATTCAAATAATTTTAATAAATATTAGAAAACATTCAAATCTATTGAAAGTAAAGGGGTAAAATTAATTTTTCATCTAAACCGTTTCATAAAAAGTTGAACCGAACCACTTGAAGAAACAGCAGAAACCATCTTTTTCAATCTTGACTCTAGACCAAATAAAGTACGAGTCTGCAGAAATTATTACTGGTCAATTAACAGACCGAGTTCACGTAAAAAGCGTATAAAAACCCCTTCTCTTATTCTATTAAACTTCTCAGCATTCATATATCTGTGTTCCAACGGAACACTGAAATATCATCCCTGCTTTACTTTGCTACTGTGCTTTCCTCAATAAATCATTAATTCGGAAAATTAGTACACCGCACGAATTATATTTCAGTGAATGAAACGTTAAAGAGAGATAAAAGCTTGCAATTTTTCGTTAAAATAACGGCTATTCGAAATTATTTCTGAAACTATTACCTATTTTTTTTAATTTAGCTTTCTTTAAAACCATGATATAAGTTATAAAATTACATATTACGTTAATTCATTTTGTAAAAGTATTTAAAAAAGTATCGATTATATTTTCCCTATCGCTTCTGCCCGAACGTCAGATGGAACTTCTACACTATACTTTTTTTTCTATTACTGAAATTAATGAAAATTATACGTATTTAACCGTACTATGCACTATCAGAAAATTTACATCCGTTGTAATATTTTGACTTTTCAATGTCAATCTCACTCATTAACAATTCACTCATTACTTGTATATTTTTTGTTTATTTTTTGTACGTTTGAATTCCGATGACGTATCACTAACCGGTAAACGGAAAAAATATTTTAATCAATATTATGTGAAATTTACGGGAATTTAAATATAAAATGCATACCAGTATCTTCGATTACTCCTCTAAAAATTTTATCATCCAAAACATCAGTCCAATATATAATATTCGTTCCATTCTGATAATGAAAATCCAACGCAATTGTATTTTTTAATCCCAAAGTTAACGCTCTTACATTGCGCGTATTCAGATCAATTGATCGTAATTCATTACGGGTACTAAAAATTATATAAGGAGCAGCGTCAACTAGAACACACGATAAAAATACATGCAGTTAAAAATAGCGATTACTATATTCAATTAAACGGTTGGAAAAATTTACTAAAATAATATTTAACGTTGTACCAACAAAATATACTTACAAAACTTTCGACTACATTAGAAGTCGGTTAAAAAACATTATTGTCAAATAACAAGTTGATTAACTATTTTTACAAGAAATTTCATTACTCGCGGTATCAGAAATATTATTAAATTAAAAACATATCAGAATTGTCGCTTCATTATTAGTTATACTCTTTCAAGACATCGAAGAAATTTACATAAATTTAATGAATAAACCTAGCAAAAAAGTAAGTGAAAAGTTAAATATACAAAAACTGGTATTTACATAAATTTAACGAATAAGCCGAGCAAAAAAGTAACTGAAAAATAAAATACGCAAAAAAACTGTTGGATGTAAAGAAACTATAACGCACGAAGTAAATGTTAAAAAAGGTTAAACTTAACTTGCGTGACAAAAAAATTAAAAAAAATAGAAAACACGATTATATTCAGTTCAGCAGCCAAAAATCGAACCTCTCGGGACGACTTTTCGATTTGTTACTATTCTTTTTCGAAACAATATCAATTAATCATCAAACTATATAGATAAAAATTACCGTTAAAAATAATTTTGCTTCATTTATTAATAATTTAGTTAAAAAATTATAAAGACATTTTTCTAGTTTTTTTGTTAACAAAACTGTTTGTAGTATCATTAATATAAAAACTCAGTTATAAGTATGTTAACACGTTCGGACAGACTTAGTTCTCTCTTGTCTCTCCAGAGTAGTAACTTCCAGTATAATTGCTATCCACCTATTTATAAAGTTAAAAAAAAACCTGTTTTAATATTTCAAAACTGAAAGAAGTCATTAAGGTTTTTGTGGATTCCGGGTTACTGTGGAGTATTACTTACAATTAGTGATAGAATCGATTCAACTGCAAAAAAAAAAAAAAAAAAAAAAAAAAAAGCGACCAAATCGGTAAGTTTCCATTCACCCCTTCCTTCGACTTTCTAAATAAAGTTAAAAAGGATAGTAATATGAATTGGTTTATATACGCAATGATAAAGATTCTGGTAAATATTTTGATATTGTAAAACCATCTCTTCCATTCTTTGGTTTTATCACGTTTAGGTTCCGATTAATATGACTTGTAGATTTGTGACTACATATTGTGTGTAGACTAGAGATATGCTCGGCAACTGATTTGCCGCAGCAGCTCTGCCTAGAGCAGTTCTTGGAAATGAGCAGCGATTTTTGCTGCTTTGCCGGAGCAATTGTTCCAAAACAAAATTATTATTCATGCGAAACGTTTGATTAATAGATAATTAAGATTAATACTTTTTTACATAATTAAAAATATTATTATACTAAGATTTATAAATTTGCGACTACATAAAAATTAAAAAATTCAATCACTTATGTTAACTCTGCGCTCCAAATTTTTTATTGGAAGAAACTGTTTTACAATCAAATTAAAAATAAAAATATTTTTAAAACGGTATTTATAATATTTTAAGAAACAGAAATAAATGTAAATCATACAACGTACTTCAATGCAACAAAAAAGAAAAAAAAAAAAAACAAGTTAAAAACTGACTCTTTCCAATGTTTATACATGCGTCTTGCTTAATGATAGGTAACTTTTAAGAATTTAAAATAAAATTGAAGCAAAATCTTTTAAGATAAACATATAATTATTTAATGAACATTGTTTACATTTATAATAGCAATGAAACAAAAAAAAAAAAAAAATTGCACTTACATTTAAAAATAGGGGAAGAAGTATGGGCATGTTAATGTTTGCGATAAATTCCAAATCGTTCATACACCCTTCATTTTAATTCCCGGATGGCTATGTGTTTTGATGTTGGTGTGTGTGTGTGTGTGTATAGTACGTCTGGATGAGTAGAGGCAGTGGAACATTCAACAGAAGAAACAATATCATATCCCACTAGCTGCTCTCGAGCAGTGGTCAGAGCAATAGGTGCTGGAGCAGTAGTCGGAGCAGTGAGCAATGTTTTTCTGATCACTGCTCCGAATCGCAACTTCATTTATCGAAGCTGCGACAAAAAAAGCGGCGCTACGATTTTTATGCCATCACTAGTGCATAGTCTGGTCAAGCGAGAGAAGTTTCATAAAACAACCGAAATACGAATTCAACGGACTTTATATTAACCTTTAGTCGATCACGTATCAGACATAACACTTGCTGTGTTAACAGCACGTGGTTCGTCTAGATCAAAACAAGTCGAAAAAAAGGAACGGATGAAGACACAGAGATGAAACAAAAACGAGGTTACTACTTCCGAGAAAGGGAAGAATGAGGGTGGCAATATGTTTTTTTTTTCAGTAATACTTGTTAATACACGCCTTACTACTAGTAAACTACTCTGAGCAACACTCACGCTCGGCAATGAAACTCGGATGGACTTATTTCGCTTGACAGACTATAGACTACGCACTGGTAGCTGTGAAATGGATTTAAATTTTTCTAATACAGGACATTGTGTAAATTGCAATACCTACTATAGACTAAATTTTAGAGAAGATATTAACCACTTTTTATTTAACTGCAATTAATTTGATAACAAGAGACTTGCGATTCTTAAAGACCTTATATTATACGATATGTAATCTCCATTCTACTTTGTTCGGGGGATAGGATATTAATATTTCTTTTTAAGTTCGTTGAATGAAACAATATTATTATTTAACTTTTGTTTTTACTTAATTTCTTTCCCCTCAATCATTAGAGTATATTATTTGGTTAATGAGACGGTTAATTTTATTTTATTCTTTATTTATTTATTCTTTTTTACCTTTTTTGATTTTTTTTCTTTCTCATTATCTTTTTTTATTTTATTTCATTTTGACATTATTTTTTGTAGAAGATACCTGGCCGATAGAATAGTCTAGGCAAAAAACAAAAAAAAAACATATATGTGGAAATATAATATAAACGTTCGCAAATATTGTTACAAATTCAAGAGAAACGTAATAATTATCATCAAAATAAGTCAACCATCTTTGCTTATGTATCTAGTTGCAATTTATTAAATAATTATAAATATTTTGTTTTTTGACGGATGTGACGGCATTTCGCTATCAGCTACCAGTATATTGTTATACGGGCGCTTGTGTTTGCCAGTAAATTGTTAAAAAGATATGTTTATGGTACGTATGTGTACTTGTGATGGATATATGACAACACAAACAATTTGACATATAATCGAAAAGAACAAAGTGATCTATTCAAATCAGGATTGATTTTTTAACATTCTAAGGTAAATGCGGTATTATCACTATCGATCATATATATTTTTTCGCACTGTTTCTTTGTTCTTGGTCTGTCTCTTTGAGTTTTGAGCAGCTGCTGTAAAATTTCCGCATTTTTAGTACCTTAGTTATCAACTGCAGACTTCTTAGACAAGTTATCTCGAAAAGTCTATTCGGGGCATAACAACCTCTCTTTTCTTCCTTTTTTTTTTAGTGTACATATATTTCAGTTGAATTTCTGTTTTAGAACTGTGCAAAGTGATCCTTTAATCCGAATTATAAACTTTATATCATATAGTGTGTTTATACTTCATTTAAAAATAAAAATAAAAAAATAAATAAGTAAAATAATATTTATAAACAAAACTTACTGTTTGATTTGCATGTGAAATTATCGGGTTGAAGAGTGAATCCTCTATCGCAGTAGCATATGTGACTGTGGTTACCGGTTGGTGAGCATCGTTGCGAACAAACACCCCATTCGTTGCATTTATGTTCTTCGTTACATTCCGTATTATCCAGACTTAAAAATAAATTTGGCGGACAGGAACACGCGACACCCTCTGGACTATTATAGCATATGTGTGAACATATGTCTGCTCGCCCGCAAATTCGTTTATCTACGGTCAGACGATACATCCATCATACTTATTCAACGAAACAATTCAAGAAGAAATACTTTACAACGTTGTAACTAATACAATTACAAATGCGAAGCGACAAAATACCGCCAGTTAGAAATAAAACTATTTTTAGTAAACACCATAATCTCAAAAACATTCGTAAAGATTAATCCGAATTGTGCGCAATGATAAATAAATACAAATGAAAAACTTTTTTTTACATTATATGAATAAATCTAAGAGGTCAACGTTAGAGAATATTCACAGAATTAGTGAGATTATTTCGGACAATACAAGGTGATTCTTGATTATTATTCCAAAATAAACTCCCCCCCCCCCCCCCGGTACGCCTATGAACAGCTTATAATATTGTTACTTTAATTATTCTGATCATTAGAACATTTTAATGAGAAATAAATCTACTTAATTTGGAAAATTTGTTAGAAGTAACTAAAAAATGAATTATAATTTGTATACATTACTGTGATCACAGATTTAACTACAAAAACAAGTTCAATCAAGCATGAACAGTTTCATGCGCTGAGGATTCCGTATGCTAAATTAAAGATAACTCTATAATTTACGTTTACATAATACGAAATTCAAACCAAAAAGAAATCTGCTTCTTCGCGCCGCAAAGAGGGAGAAGCGCGTCATTTTTAGCGTCTTTTGGAACTTTGCGCCATCTTTGAAAGTTTCGTTAAGAAAATGAAATACGGTTTCCTTCCCGACAAAGCCATCGATATAACACATGTCCGGGGAAAAAAAATATTTTTTTCAAAACTTTTAAGCTTTCGGTGACCCCCCCCCCCCCGAAGGGCTAAATATACAATTTTATGTTCGGCTATAGTTTTCCTACAAAGCGATTTTTTATGCATATATATATATGAGATACGTTTCGGTTTCCTCAACTTTTTTACACGGGCTTTTACTTACTTGAACCTTTTTTTTTTTTTTTTTTTTTTTTTTTCTATTTTGACCTTACAGGAGAGATCTATATAATTGTTTGCTATTTCATGAAATAACTTCTGCGTTTTGTTTTATATTCACTTTTAAAGGATTTTCTAGTGGTGAGTTATGAATTTTTTAAGGAGGTGATTTTTGAGGTCGTTTTAAATTCCATATTACGAGTATGTATTCTTGGTGGGTTTTTTGGGGTTTTTGCAGTCCAGAGTAATCGGTGAGCTTGAAGTCCATAGTTCGTTTTAAATTTTAATTTTAATTTAAGTTCCAAATTTCGAAATTAATAAGTCAAACCGTTCGTGAGTTATTGCATATTTTAATTGAATATTTTTGTCGCTTCTGAACCATCTTATTACGGTTCCGTACATTACATGTGTACGGAATCCTAATAAGCGAATGGTTACATAATTAGTAAACATATAATTATACTACGAACAAAGAAGCTGCAACAGTAACGAATGACACTATTAATGATGTGCCTATACTTATCCGATATTTTTTTATAATAATAAAATATAATTACTAAAATTTGAATTAGTTTAAGTAAAATGACTGTAGTGGAATTACGTAAACTGCAATTAAACTGCATATAAAACACTACGTGAAAAAATAAAAGGATGACAGGGTTAATTTAGGAATTAACTAATGCTGCGGTGTGGAAGACTTATTCCTATTCCGATCAATTCACTTTATTATGCACTCCGTGCCATTCTCACTAATTCTGCGAATAGTTTGTCACCGATCTAAAATACGAAAAAAGTTTCGAATGATTTTACGAATATTACCACAATGGCCGCCTTCATCGCTACCGTCCTTGCAATCAGTCTGATTATTACATAGCTGTTCTGGTTCTATACAAACTGTCCGATTATCGCAATATCGTTTTGGATACGGACACAATAAATGCTGCTTGACAATATGTGGAATGATGCCCACTATTTTTCACGTTAAAAAAAACAAAAAAAAAAAAAAAAACGTTAATTAAACATGCAAAATATTTTGGTTTGAATATAGGTTATAAAATGTGTAACAATAATAACAAAACTGAATAATTTACGTAAACAGTATAAACGGAAACTCAATAAACTTGTGGATATGCAGAATCGCTTTTAATTATCCCATTCCTATTGTATACGTATCAGTAATTTTTTTTCTTTATGAACGAGTGCTAATTAAAGTATTTGGCGATTTTTCAAATACGGCATTCATAAATTCAAATAAAAAAACAACCATTTGAAAAAGCGCTAAACATGTATTTTTATTTAGTAAGCGCCCGAAAAAAAAGTTACGTAATATTTTTCACTTTCACAAAAATTTACCTATAGATTGGAGGAGAGAAAAATCTTTCCAGCAGCTAAAAGAAACGCAACATACATCGACGGTAAAAATAACCGAAACAATGAATAAAGCCGTAATTCCGCTAAACATCATTCGTGAGTAAAACATAAACATAAATAATATTCAAGTTCCGCTATTTATGTTCTGCAAAAATGTATAAAATTTTTTAACTGTTAATCCGTACGCCTTTCCAAAAACTATAAAAACGAAGGAAAATATAAATTTCCAGACAAGAAAATTACACGAATTATAAAATAATTTATCAGCAACCACTGAAAACTCAAGTTACAGCATTTCATTTGCGAAATCAGAATGCCAAGCGGAAACTAAAAATAAAATGGAATGATGTACATTTGGAACACTGTGAACACCCTAAGTACCTTAGGGTAACGCTGGACCGATCACTGACATATAAAAGACACTATGAGAATACGAAAAATAAGATAAATTCAAGAAACGGGCTCTTACAAAAACTGATTGGAGCTACCTGGGGTGCAGATCCTCGAGTACTAAGAACATCAGCGCTAGCACTTCGCTACTAAGCCGGGGAATATGCTTGCTCAGCGTGGCGTAATTCAACACACGCTAAGAAGGTTGACGTTGTGCTCAATGAAACTAACAGGATAATTACAGGATGTTTAAAAGCAACACCAATACCAAAACTGCAAGTGTTATGCGGAATTGCACCTCCATATATAAGACGAGAGGTAGCAGCAATGATAGAACAAGTTCAGTCAAGCATGAGGTTTCATGCGCTGAGGATTCCGTATGAAAGTTAACAATAACTATAATTATTTAGTATGTAAGAAAATTTGTTTGAATAAATTTCTATTTTTATTTTACTATTTTAATTTAATATCTTAATAAATTTCAGAGATCTTTTCTAATAATAATTTAAAACAGTAAAGCAAAATACTAATTTGAATCGAAGACTTAGACTAATTTGAAGTGAAATGTAACGGTTATGAAAAAAAATTAATTAAATCCTTTTTTTATTTATTTTTTTAAATTATTGGTTTAGATTTAATAACTAATATTAAGGTTTTATGATTTTTTTAAATGTGTAATTTTGTTAATTCCTACACCTATCTTTCTTGAATAGCCGACCGTCAAAGATATTTAATAAATATATAAACGAAAACACGCAAAAAATATTAATTGGAAATAATATTGATGCTACGTATCACTCTGCTGCGGCTGCTAGAATGTTGGTGTTCCCTGCTGGCAGGTTGGTGTACGTTGGTGATTGCATCCTGGATTCTCGGCGAATGGGAGGGAGAGACACGGTAATCGAAATTATAGTTTACGAATTTTGTAAATGTCACTAATTGGAAAACCGAATTTCGAGGCAATTTGGTTACTTTGTTATTAAACTTTTTTCGGTTGCAAGACGAACTGGTTACTTTACCAGAAAAGGTCGATATAGTTCCGCGATGTGAAAAAGACTGTCGTTCTACTGTGATGATTTTTTAACAATTCGGTATTTTCTTTCGACTCTCTCCGTATGTTAGACCATTATTAAATATTTTTTTTTTATTTATTTACTAGCATAGGTCGTTAAATTGTTTAACAAATCGAAATACTATTCGCATCTGTTTTTCATCAGGCGGACGTACCACCTAAACAATGATGCGGTGAGTCCGTTCCTTTCATTACAGTTCATAACAACACTAACACACCTCGTAATGAAAATAACCAAACCAAAACCTGCGATCCTGTTTCGTTTCTTATCCCTCGTACTAACACTACTAACGAAAATTATAACAATCCGAACCAAATTCTAAAAACCGCTGCAATCTCGTATTCCGATAAAGCCAAAAGAAAAATAACACCGATTAACAAACCTGTTTATTTCGTGCATTCAAAAAACCCACTTAAAACAAAACCAACATTTAAAACTAAAAAACTATAAAGTTCTCGAATCAAATCCGGTACTTGCTAGTTGTGCGCGTGGTGGAATAATATTATCCGTTCGTGCGGATATTAACTTTCAACAGATAATGTTACCATCCGACATTCAACCAGTAACAGTCGAAATTCGTAAGCCAGTTCCACGGGAGTCTCTAAACATAATTCCGAACCGTATTTAGAAACTTTTAAAGTTGCCAAAAACTTCAAACAGTTCCTCCCCTCTAGCGCCGCGAGTATTACAGCTAAAAATTTTGAACAGGGTTAAACATATGCGCTTCGACATATATTTCTCAAGTTTGGAACATCAAGGTTTGAAAGTTTCGTTAAGGAAATAACTTATGGTTTCGTTCTCGACAAATAACGATCTTTCCATCGATCATGACCGGAAAAAAAATATTATTTTTGAAACTTTCGAGCTTTCGGCGCTTAAGGTTCTGAATTTTAAGATGGAAACCTAGATGTTCCAAAGTAAATAAATAAACAGGGACGCACATTTTTTTAACCTTGTTCAAAATCTTGAACCAATACATAAATTACAAGCGGGGCTACACGTCATTTTTCAGAATTTTATGAACTTTTAGTAAATTTCAAACAGTTTTGTTAAGAAAACGAAATACGGGTCCGTTCCCAAAAAATAGCGTTCTTTCCAATAATAATACACTTGAAAAAAATTTTTTTTTTACAAAATTTCGAGCTTTCAGAGCCCCAAGTCACTAATTTTAAAATTGGAAACTTAGATGTTCCAAACCAGAGAAATATACATGGATGCCCATATTTACTACTTTCCTCAAAATTTTTAGCTATAATACTCGCGTCACAAATCAATTCTCTCGATTTTTTGAACTTTTAAGCAAACTTTGAAAGTTCAATTAAGAAAATGAAATACGGTTTCTTTCCCGACAGATAGCGATCCTTCAAACGGTATATAACATGCGTCAGAAAAATAAAAAATTTTCTTCAAAATTTCGAACTTTCGGCGCCTTAAGGGTCCAATTTTAAAACTGAAAATCCAAATGTTATAAAATTGAGAAATATAAGGGGATCAGCACGTTTTTAGCCGCGTTCAAAATTTTCACCTGTAATATTCGTGGAGCTAGTGGAGACACACATAATTTTTTTTTTTTTTTGAACTTTTCAGAACTTTGAAAATTTCTTTAAAAATATGAAATACGGTTTCGTTCCCGACGAATAGCGATATTTCTAATGATATATCACAAACCTAAAAAAAAAAAATTTTTTTTTTAAAATTTTGAATTTTTGGTGCCCCACAGGTCTCAGTCTAAAGTTGGGGTCCGATTGTCTTAAATCAGAGAAATATACGTAGAGTCGCGTGTTTTCTACCATGTTCCAAATTTATAGCTGTAATACTCGCGTCGCAAGAAGGGGGCCGCTAATTGGAGCTGACGCTTTTTTGAACTTTACGTCAACTTTGAAAGTTTGGTTAAGAAAATGAAATACGGTTTCGTTCCCGACTACTAGAGATCTTTCTAATGATATATCACAAGCCCAAGAAAAAAAATATTTTTTTCCAAAATCTCGAGCTTTCGGTGCCCCGAGGGTCCAATTTTAAAGCTGGAAACTCGGATGTTCCAAACTAGAGAAATATACGTGGAAGCGCATATTTTTAACCGTGTTCAAAATTTTTATCGGTAATATTCGCGGCGCTAGGGGGGGGGGACACGTCATTTTTCGCGCTTTTTTGAACTTTACGGCAACTTTGAATTTTTTGGTAAAGAAAATGATATAAGGTTTTGTTCCTGATAAATAGCGATCTTTCAAACGATATATTACATTACCGGGAAAAAAAATATTTTTTTACAAAATTTTGAGCTTTCGAAGCCCCGGAGTTTTATTTTTAAAGCTCGAGACCCGGACGCACCAAATTACAGAAATATACGTGGAAGTACATATTTTTAACCATGTTTTAAATTTTTAGCTATAATACTCGCAGCGCTAGGGGACGCGCAATTTTTTGAGCTTTTTTGAGCTTTATCGCAACTTTGAAAGTTTGGTTAAGAAAATGAAATACGGTTTCGTTCCCGACTACTAGAGATCTTTCTAATGATATATCACAAGCCCAAGAAAAAAAATATTTTTTTCCAAAATCTCGAGCTTTCGGTGCCCCGAGGGTCCAATTTTAAAGCTGGAAACTCGGATGTTCCAAACTAGAGAAATATACGTGGAAGCGCATATTTTTAACCGTGTTCAAAATTTTTATCGGTAATATTCGCGGCGCTAGGGGGGGGGGACACGTCATTTTTCGCGCTTTTTTGAACTTTACGGCAACTTTGAATTTTTTGGTAAAGAAAATGATATAAGGTTTTGTTCCTGATAAATAGCGATCTTTCAAACGATATATTACATTACCGGGAAAAAAAATATTTTTTTACAAAATTTTGAGCTTTCGAAGCCCCGGAGTTTTATTTTTAAAGCTCGAGACCCGGACGCACCAAATTACAGAAATATACGTGGAAGTACATATTTTTAACCATGTTTTAAATTTTTAGCTATAATACTCGCAGCGCTAGGGGACGCGCAATTTTTTGAGCTTTTTTGAGCTTTATCGCAACTTTGAAAGTTTGGTTAAGAAAATGAAATACGGTTTCGTTCCCGACTACTAGAGATCTTTCTAATGATATATCACAAGCCCAAGAAAAAAAATATTTTTTTCCAAAATCTCGAGCTTTCGGTGCCCCGAGGGTCCAATTTTAAAGCTGGAAACTCGGATGTTCCAAACTAGAGAAATATACGTGGAAGCGCATATTTTTAACCGTGTTCAAAATTTTTATCGGTAATATTCGCGGCGCTAGGGGGGGGGGGGACACGTCATTTTTCGCGCTTTTTTGAACTTTACGGCAACTTTGAATTTTTTGGTAAAGAAAATGATATAAGGTTTTGTTCCTGATAAATAGCGATCTTTCAAACGATATATTACATTACCGGGAAAAAAAATATTTTTTTACAAAATTTTGAGCTTTCGAAGCCCCGGAGTTTTATTTTTAAAGCTCGAGACCCGGACGCACCAAATTACAGAAATATACGTGGAAGTACATATTTTTAACCATGTTTTAAATTTTTAGCTATAATACTCGCAGCGCTAGGGGACGCGCAATTTTTTGAGCTTTTTTGAGCTTTATCGCAACTTTGAAAGTTTGGTTAAGAAAATGAAATACGGTTTCGTTCCCGACTACTAGAGATCTTTCTAATGATATATCACAAGCCCAAGAAAAAAAATATTTTTTTCCAAAATCTCGAGCTTTCGGTGCCCCGAGGGTCCAATTTTAAAGCTGGAAACTCGGATGTTCCAAACTAGAGAAATATACGTGGAAGCGCATATTTTTAACCGTGTTCAAAATTTTTATCGGTAATATTCGCGGCGCTAGGGGGGGGGGACACGTCATTTTTCGCGCTTTTTTGAACTTTACGGCAACTTTGAATTTTTTGGTAAAGAAAATGATATAAGGTTTTGTTCCTGATAAATAGCGATCTTTCAAACGATATATTACATTACCGGGAAAAAAAATATTTTTTTACAAAATTTTGAGCTTTCGAAGCCCCGGAGTTTTATTTTTAAAGCTCGAGACCCGGACGCACCAAATTACAGAAATATACGTGGAAGTACATATTTTTAACCATGTTTTAAATTTTTAGCTATAATACTCGCAGCGCTAGGGGACGCGCAATTTTTTGAGCTTTTTTGAGCTTTATCGCAACTTTGAAAGTTTGGTTAAGAAAATGAAATACGGTTTCGTTCCCGACTACTAGAGATCTTTCTAATGATATATCACAAGCCCAAGAAAAAAAATATTTTTTTCCAAAATCTCGAGCTTTCGGTGCCCCGAGGGTCCAATTTTAAAGCTGGAAACTCGGATGTTCCAAACTAGAGAAATATACGTGGAAGCGCATATTTTTAACCGTGTTCAAAATTTTTATCGGTAATATTCGCGGCGCTAGGGGGGGGGGACACGTCATTTTTCGCGCTTTTTTGAACTTTACGGCAACTTTGAATTTTTTGGTAAAGAAAATGATATAAGGTTTTGTTCCTGATAAATAGCGATCTTTCAAACGATATATTACATTACCGGGAAAAAAAATATTTTTTTACAAAATTTTGAGCTTTCGAAGCCCCGGAGTTTTATTTTTAAAGCTCGAGACCCGGACGCACCAAATTACAGAAATATACGTGGAAGTACATATTTTTAACCATGTTTTAAATTTTTAGCTATAATACTCGCAGCGCTAGGGGACGCGCAATTTTTTGAGCTTTTTTGAGCTTTATCGCAACTTTGAAAGTTTGGTTAAGAAAATGAAATACGGTTTCGTTCCCGACTACTAGAGATCTTTCTAATGATATATCACAAGCCCAAGAAAAAAAATATTTTTTTCCAAAATCTCGAGCTTTCGGTGCCCCGAGGGTCCAATTTTAAAGCTGGAAACTCGGATGTTCCAAACTAGAGAAATATACGTGGAAGCGCATATTTTTAACCGTGTTCAAAATTTTTATCGGTAATATTCGCGGCGCTAGGGGGGGGGGACACGTCATTTTTCGCGCTTTTTTGAACTTTACGGCAACTTTGAATTTTTTGGTAAAGAAAATGATATAAGGTTTTGTTCCTGATAAATAGCGATCTTTCAAACGATATATTACATTACCGGGAAAAAAAATATTTTTTTACAAAATTTTGAGCTTTCGAAGCCCCGGAGTTTTATTTTTAAAGCTCGAGACCCGGACGCACCAAATTACAGAAATATACGTGGAAGTACATATTTTTAACCATGTTTTAAATTTTTAGCTATAATACTCGCAGCGCTAGGGGACGCGCAATTTTTTGAGCTTTTTTGAGCTTTATCGCAACTTTGAAAGTTTGGTTAAGAAAATGAAATACGGTTTCGTTCCCGACTACTAGAGATCTTTCTAATGATATATCACAAGCCCAAGAAAAAAAATATTTTTTTCCAAAATCTCGAGCTTTCGGTGCCCCGAGGGTCCAATTTTAAAGCTGGAAACTCGGATGTTCCAAACTAGAGAAATATACGTGGAAGCGCATATTTTTAACCGTGTTCAAAATTTTTATCGGTAATATTCGCGGCGCTAGGGGGGGGGGGACACGTCATTTTTCGCGCTTTTTTGAACTTTACGGCAACTTGGAAAGTTTCGTTAAGGAAATGAAATTCGGTTTCGTTCCCGACAAATAGCGATCTTTCCATCGATATATCGCATGCCTATAAAAAAAAATATTTTTTTACAAACTTTTGAGCTTTTGTCGCCCCGAGGGTCCAGTTTTAAAGTTGGAAATCCGGATGTTCCAAACTAGAGAAATATACGTTTATGTGCGTATTTTTAGCCCCATTCAAAATTTTTAACTACAATACTCGCGGCGCTAAGGGGGGGGGACACGTCATTTTTTGCTGTTTTTTGAACTTTTGGGCAACTTTACATAACTTTTGTAACGTAATTTTTTGATTTTATGAAAGTACTCCTGCATTGTAGTTTATATTTTGAATTTCAGCGTTATAAGTTTATCTAGTGACGAGTTATGATTTTTTAAGTGATTTTTGAGGTCGTTTTATGTACCATATTATATATTCTTGACGGTTTTTTGGGTTTTTTGCCGCCCAGGGTAATCGGTCATCGTCAAGTTATAGATCGTTTTAAAGATAATTTTAATTGTAATTTATGTTCCAAATTTGAAGTTTATAAGTCAAGCCGTTCGTGAATTATTGATTTTTATTTGATATTTTTGTCATTTGTGTACCATCTTATAAGGATTCCGTACATTATATGTATACGGAATCCTAAAAATCTAAACAAGAAACAGATTGTAGACACCGTTTATATGGACACGAGACGCCGATATACCGTCTAAAGTCAAGAAAAAGCTTCTTAAAGACAACAAGCTCGCTCTCAGAAACGCATGCGTCAGCAAGAATAAGGATGTGGAAAAGAGAAACAGAAAAAGAGCGCTTCGAAATATGGAAAGAACCGGTCGAAAATCTGCCTGCGGGAAGTGAATTACACTGGAGAACGTGGAAAACCTTAAATAGAATGCGGACAAGAACAGCAAGGACGAAAAATAACTTGGAAAAATGGGGTATGTCAGAGAGCAATAAGTGTGACTGCGGAATCGAACAAGACTCGGATCATTTATTTACATGCCCCTTCTTACTGCCAATTCAATGCAAATTTGAAGATACGATGTCCAAAACTATACCCGAAAATGCGATCCAGGTTGTTGCTTACTGGGCGAAGAAAGAACTATAATACTGACCGATACGATAAGAAGAAGAAGAAGAAGCAACTGCATCAGCGCACTAACTTTATTACTCGATGCATCCAATTTTACATTAAAGCTGTTTTAATATCAACCGATTTGGATATTGAGGGTAATGAGGTGGCGGATTACTTAGCCTGCTCTTCCATTGCCAAAGACACATTTTTGAGCACATTTTCAGCCCATAATATTGTTCTTCTTTCTTCAGTTGCTCATTCCAAACTATGGCTATTTTCCAATCATATCTCCCTTTATCTCTCTAATTAAGCCATCTCTTCCTCTTCGTCCATAATTCCTTGACTCTCCTCTCTTAAACGCTCTACAATCTCTGATATTTATCACCTTCGCTTTAATAGTCTCCCGTTCTGCATAATTTGCTCAGTTTCCATCTGCATCTACTCCATTTTGTCCTTTTCACCCCCTTCCATATACTTTCCTTGTGATGCTGATCACATTTTATTTATATGTGTGGCCTTCTCTGCTGAGCAATCGTCCTTCTATTCTTCGCTGTTAAAACTCAGTATCCCTACTCCCCTTAAGAGTGCTTCTTATATTCTCTCATTTCCTTCTGTTTCAGTTATTCCTGCCCTTGAAGTATTTTTATCCTCTGTCTCCTTAAATGCATAAGAATATAAATTTATTGCTCCTTCTTTCCATTTCTTGGGCTAATGTGCTTGCTGACAAACCCAGTTAAAATTTTTAAAAAAATCAACCATGGTAGAGTCTTTGGAAGTTAAGATTGCATACTTGAGACTCGACTCAACCCGATTATAATCGCATTTTCTCAACTTTTTATTGTTTAAAGTATAGCTTAATTAAGTTATCCCTGCTTTTGGTGTGAAGGGATCATCTTAAGAAAACGAATAACCCGTAAAATTACCATTTTTAAGCTGGTATGAATAAAAATAAAATTCCGTCTTGCAAGAAAAAAACAAAAACAAATTTATAATGCAGAAATTTGATGTTCGAAGCAATTATCTCTGCAAATATGACAGCACTTTACTAAAGGCTGTTTACGCAGTTCTCGTAGAAAAAATGAATTTTTCAAAAATTGACAACTTTACCGATTTATTTATCTGTAATAAAGACGTGAAAAGTTAATAATTTTTCCAGTATTAATAATTAAAAAAAGGAACTTACATGAGCAATTCTTTTCGTCAGAGCCATCTAAGCAGTCATTGAAACCGTCGCAAACAAATTCTTTTCTAATACAATGTCCGATAAGATCGTCACAATAAAATTCGTGTTGTTCACAATACCTTTGATTTGGTACAACCTTCGTATAATCCCGATCACGTGAAACGGTTTTAGTGTTATTCAGATGATGTGAACAGTGTGCTTCGTCCGAAAAATCCGAACAGTCCGGTACACCATCGCATAATTTTTCTTTTCCCAAGCATTTGGAATCTTTTGGACAATAAAACTAAAAATCATATTATTATTATTTTTAACGCTGAAACATCCTTTTGTAAACAAAATTAAATAAATAAATAAATGAAAAATAAAAAAAAGTTTTCTACTCAACTGTTCGCGGAAAATGTATTTCAATAAATCGCAAACGCCAAAAAAATGCTGTAAACCTTTTTTAAAACGAAAACCCCACCGCAACTCATTTTGAAATATAAAATTTTGGAAAATGAAACAATTTTTATCATTAAATGTGATTTTTTATTTTTTGAATTAATAGGAATATTTTCGAATATAAATATTTTATATTAATTCACTACTTATACAAAATTTATTTTATCATTACTTTTAACCTCTGACAAATCCTTATTCATTTTTTATTATCTATAATTGATTTATTCGTGTTTCACATTGCCTTAATTTAAACAGTTTTAAAAATTTTAACTTGTATAACTTTTATGTTTTTTCCAGTGACGTGTTAAGCCGTGATGTGTACGAATATATATGTGATATACGAGGGAGAACCCAAAAATAACCGGAATTTTGTTGTCGTTAGGTTGGCATTTGTAGTACGAGGTTGGACCGCTAAAACGATCTAGTTACACTTCTCACGGGTCAGTCTGCCAAGTGTCATCAGTCTGGAAAGCTATGCTTGTGTTCAGTGAATTTTTTTGTAAAAGTAGTTTTGTGCAAGCGTCGTTTTTTTACGATGGCCGATTATCGTGCAACGCGCGGCAATGAAATTTTGTTTTGTTCTTGAAAAAAAGGTTACCGAAACTATTATTATATTAAAAAAGGCTTACGAAAAAAAAACAAAAAACGCTATGGGTAAATTCGGCTACTTTAAGAATGACGTAATGCCAATTGAAGACCACCAACCTTCAACATTGCGAACCGATAAAAATGTCACCACAATATGAGAATTCATTTATGAAAATCGACGTAGGACCATTGACGAATTTGTTGGGGATTACCCAGTTGCCGTGGAACTCGGTTCGACGAATTTTATCGCAAGGTTTGAAAATGAGAAGAGTTTCTACAAAATTCCTCCCCGCGATTGCTGACAACAGATCAAAAAGAGCGTCACCTGAAAAAAGCTCGGCAGGTGAAATCAAAAGTGAAAACGGCGTTAATTTGTTTTTTTATGTCAAAGGTCTCGTGCATTATGATTTTATTCCAGCAGGTCAGTACAACCTTGCATTCTACCTAGAAGTGTTACAAAGATAGCGCAACAGTATAAGATGGAAACGCCCTGATTTTTGGGAGTTGGGCGATTGTTTCTTTCATCACGACAACGCTCCATCTTACACTGCTCTCAGCATTCATCAATTTTTGGCAAAAGACGGTGTGGCAACCTTAAACCCTCTACACTACCCAGCGGATTTAGCTCCATGTGATTTCTTTTTGTTTCCTCGGATGAACAAAGACATGAAAGGAAGGCTTCTGCTGACGTCGAAGAGGAAAAACAAGAAACGACCAGAGCATTAATGGGCATTACTTCAAACGAATTTTAAAAAAATTTCGAGCAATGGAACAAACGGTTAGGTAAGTGTATTAGCACCAATGGAGAGTACTTTGAAGGAGACAACTGTAGTGAGTACAACAAATTTAATTAAACACGTTTTAAAAATATTTCCAGTTATTTTTGGGTCTCTCCTCGTATATATGTACATATATACACACACACACACACATATATATACATATGTGTGTGTGTGTTTAGCGGTGTATCCACGCACACAATCTTTTTATATATTTTTTTTAATTTAATAATTTTTGGCAAAATGTATAAATAATACTAAATATTACTGAATTTCACGGATGCTTATAATACATTACAAGATCTAATCTTAAGACGATCCTTATCTTTTTTTTTTTTTTTTTCAAATCAAATGTATTGGAATTATGTACAACAACACATACAAAAGCAAATCGAAAAAAAATACCGTAAATTAAAGTGAAATAATTATGTATTTTTAAAACATTTTTAAATTTCTAAAGAAGTCGTTATTTGGTTTTCTTTATGAAACAACGTATTTCTCAAATCCACTGCGTACCATAGAAGATATAATGTAATTATATAACCCCCCCCCCCCCCCCAAATTTGCTGTGAAAATGTTAAACCATGGGGCTTAAGCTACAAATTAACGTTTCTGAAATCAAACAAACCAAACAATATTCCACTTTTCACAAAAAATAACGGCGATAAAATCACCAATATGTCGGAGAATCTTAACTAGTCCCTATCCTCTCTTTTTCCGTTAGACAGCACTAACGAAGACAGCAACAAACAAAAAATAGTAACAGAAAAATTTAAACTTCCCATACAGGAAACCGTTGCTCACTCACAACAGACTCCGCTCAACACTTCCGCATTAAATAGTATTATAAAAAATTTTAAAAACAACAAATCTGCCGGACCTGACAATATTACAAATAAGACACTAAAATTAATCCAAAAGGTCTATCCAAAACTCCTTCCACTCCTATACAAAAAAAATCTTCTCCCTAAACTATTTCCCTAAACCCTGGCACGAAATAGAAGTAATCCTACTTCATAAATCAAATAAAGATGCAAATCTCATAAGCTCCTATCGCCCAATATGTCTTTTAAATACTGTAAGCAAAAATTATGAAAAACTATTAAAAAATAGGATAACTTACCATCTGAATTTAACAAACTTTTGAGATAAAAGACAATTTGGATTCATACAAGGCCTGTCCACAGAACATGCTGTGAACTATGCGATCAACAAGATTAGCAGCAGCCTTAAGAAAAAATCAAACGTTCTCGTCATGGGAGTGGATATCAAAGGAGCCTTTAATAACTGCTGGCACCCTGCTTTGTTTGACATTTTAAAATATATTCCGATCAAAGACATACCATTGCTAAGTACAATATATTGCTACCTTAAAAACAGACGTGTAACTCTTCAAATAGGTAATCATAGTGCAAACACTGAAACTAATAAAGTCTGCTCACAGGGTAACGCTTTAGGTCCACTTTTCTGGAATATATTATTCAGCCAAGCTCTACTATATGATAAGAATGTTGACCTTTACGCATATGCAGATGACTTACTATTCATAATAACGAACGATACAAAAATCAATTTCGAAAGAACAGCTAACAAAACGCTTGAGTTACTCGGAGCCTGGCTGAAAATGCTTTATGTCCCTTTTCAAACTCCCTGAAACTAAAAAGGAAAAATATTAAAGTACTTTACCCTGGGATCACTTTAAAAGTAGTCGAAGGAGTTATATTAGACAATAAACTCTCCTTTAAACAACACATAGACTACATCGCATCTAAGTTGGACGCTAAATACTATCAATTACTAGAAATGTGCAGAAATACATGGGGTTTTTATTACAGATACAGACTTGTACTGTACAAGTCACTTATTGAGAATACAGTGTGTTACTGTAGCTCTGTGTTTTTCCAACACCTAAAAAAGAAAACCCTAAAGCATAAAATCTACTCTACACAACGCAAATACTTAATAAACGCCTGTAGAGCTTATAGAACAACTTCTCACAGTGCCGTTTCACCAGACCTAAAAGTTAACTATAGATCAATCATTTTTACCATAAAAAACCATAAAAATGTTGAATATATTAACGATCATGTCTATCAGATAATGAACTTTCTACCTCCAATAAATCCTCTTCAGAACAGTTCCTGCGTGATAATCCAATATGACTTATGTATAAAAATGTCACTAAAACAACTCAAAAGACACATTAAAAACTATTTCATGTCCATATAGCAAAACTCCTGGGAAAGCGATACAGCAGGTCGGCATACCCACAGGCTAATCCTAAATATTAGAACATGCTTATAGTTAACACCTGAATTTTACGCTACCCAAATCCTCACTGACCACTGACACTTCGGGGCCTACTTAACAAAATACAAAATTACTGAAGACGACAAATGTGACTGTGAGGAAATTGAAAACGCCAATCATGTAATCTTCCACTGCAGTAAGTATGACATCAGACACTTCAACAAGAAAACCTCAATTTGAGCAATTCAACTTCAGCAACTAAATTTCAAAAATTCGCGTTTTTAGTTTTAAAACCAAAATTTACTGACAAAAATAACAACCTACGGTGATTTACATTACTCAATTAAATAAAAAACATTACACTTAAAATCTACTCATTAACACATATATAATTTTCAATATTAATACCCGGACAAGACAGTCTAGCCTGAATGGTAAATCAAACCGAAATCAATCACACGCATCTTTCAAAAAAATAAAATAAAATAAAAAAAAATATTATTGTCTATTAAATAATTACACAGTGCATAACCCACCAGATCGTGTAGCGTTAAGTTTTTCAAACCCCGATATAAAAAAAAAAAAAAAAAAATTAAGTTTGTTACTTAAGTTTTTTTGTAAGAAGGTTCCAAGTCTAGATTAAGCCTAACGGCGGTACTTGGCCTGGCGCATTTGTACGGAAACTCGTATTGTAAAAAAAAAAGCACTATTGACATACAGTTCTTAATCAAAAAAAAAAACTCCCCCCCCATGTCTCTCTGGATCCGCCCCTGATATAATAAAACCTGAAAATTAACAAAAATTACCTATTTAAGAAATAAATTATTATTTTGGGATATAAGTGGGGAAGATAAAACTAAATAATTTACTAAAAAGCTAGTATGAAATGTAAATTAACAGTGAAACGTAAAAAGTAAAATTAAAAATAAACAGATTAAAGCTAAAAAGCAAAAGTAATAAGTGAAATTTATGAATATTAAAAGAAAGATAGGAATAAACTTATTATGTGAGAGATATCAGTTGAAGTTAACATATTATAAGGTAATGAATATAACGCAAAAGAAACTTAAATACATAAACATACTACAAATAAGAGCAGCCATCGCAATTAATATAATGAAAAAAAAGCAATTACCCATTAAATAAGGAAAAATAAATAAAAATATATAGCAATGTAACATTAAATTCGCTTGTTATTGATTAAAACAGTTAAATCATAATGTAAGTGCTACACTGCAATATATATCGATATATTTTCTTCGAACAATATAGCTCCTACAAACGAAATATAAATCTAAATCTGTCGGAATATACATGTAAGAGTAAATAAAAAGTATTACAAAATTATAAACGAAACAAGAAAAGTGATATACAAAATGTAAATTTTAGATTGTAATTAGTGAATAAGAAATTTTATATCTAAATAAAACTCACTTTTAGATTTAAAGCTGAGTGTTATATATGTTTTTGTAGATGATGCTGTTGACAAATTAAATATATATTTTAAGTGCAAAAGTGAGATGTTGGTTAAATTAGATTACGCGAATTTTGGCTAATATTTTCCAAGTGGAGAATAATGTGTTCTACTTATTGAACTATTAGTGATTCGGAAATGCAGTCGGATAAAATTTTATAGTTTTATATTTAAAATTTTTAAAAGTTCTTAAAGTAGACTTTAAAGATTCCGGTATTAAGTTAAATAATTTAGCACCAGAGTACGCCTGTATTCTACTGTGATATTTATTGAAAGAAGGCATGTTTGATTTCTCACTTTGCGAAGTTCAAGTAATTCCCGTAAAGATTTGAACATTGAATTTTTCCTTATTTTTGAACACATACAATAATAAATGAAAAAAATATAAATTCTTAACATTTAACAATCTTGTAACGCTACAAGATTTCGTATGTGGACATTTTTTTTTGCACGAGAATTTTTGCAAATAAATAATAGGTGAAAGATGACACATTGCCGCATTGCCCAGGTGTATGATTCCATATGTTAATATCGATTGATAAAGCACGAAACATAAAATTTGGAGTTGTTTATAACTGAAAAACTGTTCTAGGTAATAAAATAAATAAGTTTCCTTAACTTTGCCGACAAGTAAGAAAGATGATTTACCCAACGCAATTTGCAATCTAAATATACTCCCCTAAGTATTTAACTTCATAACCTCTATCTAGAAAAGTATTAGTTATCAAGTGTATTTTTAACTGGTGCCACCTATGGTGAGTAAGATGGCTAAATGTTAAATATTCTGTTTTCTTAATATTTAATTGCATGTGATTTAATGACATCCATAAAAACTAAAAAGCGGAATACAGAAAAAAGAAAAAACATAGAAGTAAACAAAACGCCAAAATTATAATGGGAATAAACCGAAAATACGAAAGAAACGAGTAAACAAAAAGTCAAATGTACAAAAGAAAAGAAATTCTCCCTTCTGCGCCATCTCCGATCGGAGAGTTGGATAATTATCACAGCTACTCTACATTCTTAGACGCCTCTAACAATTTTGTAGTTGACTGATTGGTACTATCGACGCATGTGTACTCCCTACGACATCTTTCTTCTCCCTGGCTTCCAGGAAGAATTGTAGTAGATGATACTTCTCTGGATATCTATTTATGAGGCTGTAAGATTTTAATTTTCTGGAACGTATAGTGCATAGGAGTTCGGTTTGTTTCGACATTCTTCGCAGCACTTTTGTTTTGGTTATATGATCTCTGTATGAAATCTTCAACATACGGTGATATTGCTAGTGCTTCGATCTTTGTCTCGAGCGTGAATGTAAGAATCCAACTTTCCATACCGGAGAGTAGTACCAACCATACGTAACATAACGCTAGTCTCAGTCTTAGCTGCAGGTTAATGCCTTTCCCGGTCATTAGATTTTTCGAATTTAAAAACACCTTTCTTGCTTTTTCTATACGTGATCTCATCTCAATCGACTGATCTGCCTCCTCATGGAACCAGGTTCTGAGGTTCTAGAACTTAGGAATTCTGTCGATGATCTGATCATTTACTGTTAACTTCATCTTTGAAGTGGTCCTAGTCTCACTCTTTCTGTGTGCTGCTACCCGTTTTTTTTTGTCGATGTTTATTTCCAGTTTATATTACTTGCTTATTGTAGTGACTTGATCAAGTATTTCTAGTAACTTAATGTTATCATAGGAAAAGAATTAAATAAAAATATTTTAAAACATAATGTCCAACATAAATTTTATTTCTAAGAATAAAATATACTTTATAATGAAAATAAAAATTAGGGATTTAAAATTTCTCTGAAATATTATTTTAAACAGGACAGCGTCGCAATGGTATACGTGAATTTCTGTTTATCCCAAAAAAATAATAAATCAATTAAGTCGTAAAACCAGTTTTTTTCGCATAATTACAAATATATCCTTTATTCTAATTTTATCTAAAATTTAGCGCGCGCTTCATTTTATTATTCGAATTATGCACTGAACTGCGTAGTTTGATACTCTTATTTTTTTAGATTATATCTTTAAAAAATAAGAATAAACATAATAATTTTTTATTCTAAATAAAACTACTAAGTGGAGTTAAAAAGTAGCCAGCTTAACAAATCTCAAATATGAATGCGAAACACTGAATCTATTGTACGTGATCTGTTTCATTCAAATAGTTGCATTGCTCCGCTAATTAGCTTATAATGTGTTTTTTTTGTGATTATTATCCATAACTGAATTTTTAAAAAACACCTTTACGTAACGACCAAATGATGATCAAAAAAAAACACGCTTTCAATTGAGATATGAATTCAAGTTTTATTAAATTGCAACAGACAGCCAAATTGCACCATGTAAAATAATGGCGAACATAGAAATAAATCCTTTTGTTTTTTTATTACGTTTTTTCTTAAATGAAATTTTTATCCCACTTTATTAATTATTAGGAAATAAGTAAAAAATGAATAAAACAATTAAATTGTTCATGTTACACCATGATGATATAATTAGTACTGCGAAACATGTCCGTGTTATCTTATTTTTATAAATATCAAAGTATAATTTCTGTTGTGTGTATTATTGTGATTTAATATACGATAGATTTAACTGATTAAAATTAACAGATGAAAGAACAAATGTATATTTAATATTATTTAAGTGGGCATCGACTCGAGTATAACATTAGTTTTAAAATTATTTTCAATTGTTATAAAAATATTTGAAGTACCACTCCCTCGGATAAAAATGTAAATAAATATTTTAAATATATTAATTATAAGTATTTATTTAAAAAATTGTATAAATATTAAGACATTGCAATACGTATACTGCAAAAGAGATTAAGCTCAACGGGGTGCTCTGGTTAAGTAACTTCACGGAACAAAAGATAATTTTGTAAATATTTAAATACGTAGTATTAAAATAAAAAAAATTTTCATTTAAAAAAAAAAGAAAATGTTCATCTAAAAATATTTAAAATTATTCTTTCTTCTCCCAAATACATAAAATTAATATAAAACACTTTACATCACAACTTCTATTTTCGCGATTTCAAAGATTATTGTTGTGTGCCTCCTTCTTAAATTTCAGCAACTTCCATATTTAGTTATTTTCCGAAAATATTATAAATAGAAACTAAAAATATTTATTGCAATATAAGCATTGTTATAATAAAAATTAGCCACGTATCGCTTTTGCCGGCCTTCAAAAAAAAGCGTAAAAAGTAAAATAAAAAATTTAGCTTAAAATTTGTCCCAGCACAGAAGGTTTTAAAATCGAAATTTCATATATAACATTTAACGTGGTTTAGCAGTTATTTGGTTAAAATAAGAGCGAACAGTATTTCTTTTTCTTTTGATGGCATATTATCCATGTATGTATTAAAAAAAAAAAAAAAAAAAAAAAAAGAAAGAAAAAAAAAGTATAAAAAGCTTTAAAAGTTAAAATCACAGACTGTGATAGCACTCTTAATTTCATAACTAGTTTTGTCTTTCGTTTAGAACAAAATCTTTCGAAATTTATATAATTCATTATTACGAGTACAACACACGGGTGAAAGAAAAGGATAAAAAAGAAGAAATACCTCAGTTCCGGGTTTACACAAAACGGCGCACCAGTCTTCGTCGGAGGAACTGCAATTTTCACCGATGCAATCGTCACAATCATTTATTGAATCACAGATCTTATCTAACGGGATACAGCCACCATGTCTACATGCAAATTCATACGGCGAACACGGCTCTCCTAAAACAGAACAAGTTATTTATGAGAAGCAAATATAAATAATTTAGTTAAAAATACGAGAAAAACATACATACATTATACATATATTTCTCCGTAGTAACACTGCCTTAATGTAGTGGAGGGGATGGTATGTTTCCATAAAGCTAAGAGCAATGCTAACGGTAGTGTAACTATCAAAAGAACTATCTAAGCCAGACAAGTCTTAGTGAACAATCCAGATGAAGTTTTCTCCAAATCTGAAATCCGAAAATATCTGCTGTTTTTCAAATAAGAATCAATTTTGGTCAGTGTCTATATTCTATATTAGGATCAGCTGGAAAGAATTTAACGGAAGACACCAGTGGCCATCAGTTCAGAATTAAGACGCAATGGAAGAATCCAGAACCGACCCAATATTAGAATTATACAAACAAAGCTGTAACAGTATAAAAAGGTGTATTGCTACGATGAAGAAATCAATGGGAAACTTCTTCATTACATATCCTATGATTATAACCAAACATTAAATACGATTCAGAAAATATAACTCTGCCTGTGACCGGTTAGCATCCGGAACCAAAGATATAGTAAGCCTTATGATGTGAAACATGCTTACGCCCAAATGCAGGTATAATCAGGCTGCGTATGAAAATTTTAAAAAAATTAAAAAATAGAAAAGGACATGGTAATGACTGCAACGTGGAATATAAAATCTCTTAACAAGAGTGAGCGAAATAATAATGGCAAAATAATATCTGGTGTATTGACTTGCGAATTATAAGCTAAAGAAAATAATATTAAAAAAAATAAAAAAATAATAGAGAAATAAAGTGAAAAACTATTTACCCTATAACGATAGAATAATTATAATAAAATATGGGGTAGACTGATACATCAATCTGGGATATTGGCGATTAGTAGCCAAACAACTAAGGGTCTGGAAATTTAGTGCTGGCGTAGAATGAAATAAATCAGTTGTATAAAGGAAATAACTAACGAAAAAGTCTTCAAAGACATAAATGAAACTAGAAGTTTGGTTAAAACTTTAAAAGAAAGAAGGGTAAAGTGGACAAATCATAATCATAAATTCCTACAGCTAACTGAAGTAAAATTGAAAGAAAAAAGCAGAACAAAGGAAGACTTGAAAAACGATTAATAATAAACGATATCGATAATTATACAAAGCTAAAAAGATAAACGAATAGAAGGAATTTTAAAAATCACGAATCAGTTAACTAATCAAAAATAATCTGCGGATTGGGGAAAAGAAGAAAAAAAAAGTATATACATATATGTATATTAATTAAAAAATAAAATTAGCTAAAAGCCCACGCTTAAAAACACCTACGTCAGAAGAACTCCAAAATGTTTCCTATTCTCCTGAAAAATTCGTTCTTGAAATCATCATATTTTTTTTTCGATCGTAACCGGATAATTTTGCGGGCTTTTTTACATATTCGTTCCCGAATATGTCATTATTCAAATATTGATTAAGATTTTAAAAAAGTGATTTCTGTGTCCGCGTGTGTGTCCGCAATTTTAGATTAGTCTGGTCCATAGAAATCTTATTTCACAATAAAAAAAAACAAATTTATAATTTTCATAAAAACTTCCGATTATCACGTCGACACTTATAATTTTAATTTTTAATTTTCAAGCGATATGAAAAATATTCACAATGGCCTGATTAAAAACTGATATAAAGAAAATTTATTCCTCTTATCTGTGTATCCGCGCGAAAGTTACCATAATTATCTTTTGTATTAAAATACACGCATTTAAGGTTTATTTCCCAATGAAATATTTGTATTCCCTATTTATTTTAAACGAAAAATTTAATAATACTTATTTTATAGTAAAGTACGTACATCTATATTTACATAATATTTTGCAATTGTTATGTCATTAACAAAAATCAAATTATATACAAAGCTTTAAAAAAATTCATGATCCCGTCGGCACAAAAACTTATTAAAATGCTATTTACAAAATAAAGAAATAAATAGATACACTATGGAATGAATTTAATTATGAAATGATAATATTTACAACATTAAAGTAATAAAATGTAGACAACGAAAAACAAAAGAATAGTAATCGAAAAAAGTAGAGTAGAAATGTATTATATTATCTTAATAATTAATGCTTAGCAAGTTAGAATGATAAATGATACAAAACCAGCAGAGTTTACCTTAGCATTAATGGTTCTATTTTTTTCATTTTAAAATATTTGAAAATAATTAAAAGAACACAAATAGTTATCTGTACTCGTGTAAAAAATAATTCAAGTTTTTTAGGATGTATTTTAGAGATAACCTTCGAAAATACTATAAGGATTTTAAAAATACTTCCAAAATTGCAATGCGACACTATGTGTTAAGACACGGACTATTTTTTATTTTGGAAATTCCCTGTGAATGAAGTATTTTTCAAAAGTGTAACACACATTTATTTTTATTAAACTTATTGGATGTATTTCTTTTTTTTTTTTCATTTTTTATAAAATAATTTTATCTGTTGCTTTCAGGGCAAGATGTTATTCTATTATGCCAATAACTTTTTCGGTAATATGCATTTATTTTAATTTTTTGCTTTAAATGAATATACCGAGTCTCACAAACAAAATTTCAAAATTGTTAGAACTCGAAAAAAACAATATATTTTACTTCTTAGAAAAAACATAATATGAAAAAGTTGTTCTTAATTAAACAAAAACAATAAAAACAAATTTGTATATGCATATATACATACATACACAAAAAACACATACATACAACTCTATAACTATATAAATATTCACAACTTCATTTTAAAAAGGAAAAAAAAAAAGAAAAAAAAAACGATTTTTATAATTAAAGGTTTAAGGGGAAAGAAGTAAATGTTCGGATCAGTCCCAGCAGTTCATTTTACTGTTTCGGTTCATTACATTTTGCCGCTTTAGTTCATACTGATGAATTTGTTTACAGTTCAATCAATATACAAATTCAAAAAAGTTAATTTTAAATACTTCATAATTAAAAAAAAAAAATTAAACGAATCAAAATTAGTTAATTTTGTTTTTCTACATTACACACAAAAACAATAAGTTTTAGTTAGATCTAAAAATAATTAACACCCCGTGAATGTGTTAAATCTTGGTATATATTTCATGCAAAGAAAGGTGGTTCCCGGTAAGAATAAGTTTTACCTACAAAAACAGTACAGTTTGATTAAGTAGTTTAACCCAAATTTAAAATTATTTAACATTTTAAGGTATTTAAAATTATTTACAACTTTTTTAATTGCAATTTAAAATTTAAATTATTAAGATAGTTAATTGAATTTTAATAATAAAGTGATAAAACATGTACAGGTTTAATTAGTTTTGTGATTGGTAATCAAAAGGCCAACTATAGTCATCTGGAACCTATTTTGAGAATATCTAGATCAACATTTAGGACAAATGCACGTGTATTGTCATCAAATGATGTAACAAAAAATTTCGTTTTGCAACATAGCGTGTTGCGTTTGCCTCCTTTTACTTTTTTTTTATTGTTTTTTTATTTTTTAATTTAGAACATAAAGTAAAGTAAGTCCCATACCCTTGACATGGTAACTAAAGAAATCGCATTGCGCGTCATGTCTCGTAAAGTCCTGTTCTATGAATGTATTCGTTTTTTTTTTTTTATCCCCCCTTTGGGCATGGCAGCAGCGGATCTTCACCAAGAAACGACGCGAGAGAAAGGAATCAGTTAGGTGTAGATTTGGTCAGCTATTGATAGAATAGAAGAACTGAGGATTAGAACAACGGAGATCAACGGAAACGATAAGATATGCCAAGCACAATAAGAATTAGGCAGTCTGAGTGATAACAGATCGGAGTACAAAGAAGTACATTTGTTCAAGAGGGATGAGCATTCAAAGAAGATATGGTCAGGATCGCAGACAGCTCCGTCGTCGGGATGAAGAGGATTATTAAAGGACAGTACGAGACGAAAACAAAAACGTGAGGAAGGAAGAAGAGTATGATTGAGACGTAAACGGATAATAGAGACAATAACGAAGCGGCGAAGCAAAGAAAAATCGTAAAACTAAGGCCAGGTAGGAAGTTTAGGTTGGATGGAAAAATTAAAGGAGAGTTGACTAGAAACGGAAGAAATGTAAAAATCTGACCAAAATCTAACATGAAACTTTTTACACAGTGGGAGTAAATTAGAAGCGGGAATTTAATTAAATATTTAGAAGAAATTACGGAACGTAAAATGGTCATTAGCTCGGCCGTAAAGATAGTACAAAATAAAGGGAGACGAAAAGAGTCAGAGAAGTTTATGCTCGAAAGGACACGAAAGAAGCTCCAACATCATTAGGCCTCTTCGAACGATCCGTAAAAATGGTCACGTGAAAAAGAAAACGGGGTTCGATATAACTATGGAATTCCTGTATAACTGTTGTATTAGAAAAGCATTTGGAGGAAAGAGGAAAGTAGAATACATCGGGAGGATTAGAGAGATCTGCAACATTGAAATAAAAGTAAGGGAGATTGTCATAAAAAATTGTGCAAGATAAAAAAGAATTTAGCCGCAAAGCAATGCGGGCTAGGGTAGGAATTTTCTTGGGAGTAAAGCGCCAGTTTTGCAGAATAGAAAGCTATGAAGGAATAAGTCTAGAGGATGATAACGATAAGCATTTACACAAAAAACGATATCCTAACTAGGATCTGCGGATGAAAAGGGGAGGCTAGTTTGATTCAGCGAGAACTGCTGGTATTGGAGAAAATCTAAGAGCACCAAGGCAAAGACGAATACAAGAATTTCGGATTATATCCAGCTTGGAAAGAAGTGATTTTGAGACACAGCCGTAGATAAAAGAACAGTAATCTCGAGTTTAGAACGGATAATCGATTTGTAAAAAGAAATGAGGAGAAAAGGATCGTCTCCCGTTTTGTTGGGGGAAAGAAATGTATTCGATTTACAAAGAATTCCGTACTTCAATTGTATTTTCGACGTCGTGTTCTTCCATACTTCAGATTAAATTAAAATTTTTCTACATTTCTTTACTTTTTGTTATTAAAATTGCACGTTTTTTTTTGTTTTTTTTGCGAAGTGCCAAAATGTGTATTTGACTTATACGTAAAGTATATTATAATGCTAAGGTTATTATTTATTTCATATGATGTATTTTTAAAATTCACTCGTTCTTCGTTATTTTATGGTTATTCTTTAAATGTCATCTCATCTGTTCTTACGTAATCGTCTATTTACCGCCGTTATGTACAATTCGAGTAATTCGGGCTGTAAACGTCGGTAATTTAAACGAACTAAAATGATGATAAAAATGAACTACCGGAATTAATACGGTCATTTACCGGAATAAAAAAATATCCAATTAGAAATTTATAATTTTAATCTTTACATGGTTATGATAAAAATTCTTCTTATTAATGCATTACCTGAAAAATATTAGCTGTTAAGGCAGCCTTATTATGAAATGAGTATTTTTTACAAACTCTTCATTTCAAATTGCGAACAGACACACAGGAATAGAAATAGTTATCTTCAAACATCAGTGTCTATAAGCATAGGACAGGTTACAGTTTTTTTCATTTTGTGATGAAATAATTTATTTAATAGCACGGCAAATAATAATTGCATTTTATCATAAATAAAATTTCGTACCGCACGCGCACACAAAAGGAAAGATTGAGAAATAAATTTTCTTTATATCATTAATTAACGTTTTTATTTCACTTTAATTTTTTTTATTATTTATTTCAAATAATGTGCAAAATGCCCGCACATAAACACAATCAGTAATTAAAAATTATTTTGAACTGTTTTCCTAACCAAAAAAACCTTAACAAAAAAAAAATAAATTGATAAAATAATATACGCATAACACCCGATTCTTTTAAACGGCAAAATACATAAGGAATTTCACAGCATTATCAGTTCCCTCTTTGAAGTCATGTACTCATCATTAATGGCTCTAGGGGGCCTAGTGGTGTCTTCCTTTATTCTCCCCGTTTTTAATTTTTCCGAATCCTTTCGTCTTCCGCCTTTCTTTTCTATTTTCACAAATGAATTAATGACTATCCTATTTACAATTATTTATATCTCCTCCAATCGTAACTTTTCCCACTATCTGATAATATCTGACTCCATGACTTCAGGCTATCAGTTTACCTCTTCCCCCTCCCTCTTCAGACTTCATCATTCTTCATATACGATCTCTTATACACTATCTTTCCTTTCATTACTCTATCCGCGTTGATCTGCTGTGGATCCCTGGTCATAAAGGAATCGAGGATAACGAAATGACGGATGCTTGGCTCAGGTTGCTGCCCGCTCCCGCTATTACCTTAAAAAGATCCCTAGTAATAATCTATTGTCCTTAAGTAAGAAATTTCACTTTAAATGTTGGTCGGATATGTACCCTTCCTCCTTTACCAATGATCGTTCCTTCTACCTCTCAATTCAACCTAACCTCTTGCTAATCCATGGTTCTCAGAATTCCCTTCTCTCCCACGTTCTGCTATTGTCTCTCGATTATTTACCTACGCTTCAATTACACTTTATTGCCCTCTTCCCGTTATTGTTTCTTTTTGGTTTCCTCTCCTTATTGTCATCTACATCCTGACGAAGCGTTTGTTTGTGATGCTAATCGCATTTTCTTTGAGTGTTCTGCTCTTTCTGCGGAACGCTCTTCCCTTTATTTACTCCTTTTAAAGTCAAGGCTTCTTGCTCCCTACTGTGCTTCATATATCCTGTCCATTCCATCTCAGTCTGTTGTTCTTGCCATTGGTTCCTTTATTTCTGCCATTTTCGATTGGATTAAGTTTTAATTAGTTAACTCTTCTTCCTATTGTTTCTGGGTGTGGTCCCTGGTTGACGAGCCCCCCCTCCCCCCAAAAAAAAATTGTTTAAAAACAATGTATGCAAAATTATTTAGTAAAATATTAAAACTAGAAAAATTTCCAAAACAAAGGATAATATTGAGTATTATACCATTAGATAAGAATGGCGCTCGACAGAATCGAAACAGTTATTGACAGATTAGGTTAGTTTCTGCATAAGCAGAGTTTATACAAATTCTTCTTTGTAGTGCCATATTTAATTCCTGAGCACAGGCAACTACCTACTCGTGCATTCTCTCTGTACAGATTTAGATAATGTTCTAGACAAATACAATATACAACGCTAATGTGGACGCAAGACTACACTTGAAACTGATATTGTGACTGTTTGATTTATCGATATAAAAGTGCAGTCCTATTTATGCCTGCTTACTACAAATCAATTAGCGCGCATATATATGCAAGGTTTGCTATTGTCTTCACGTGATTACTAGATGTTAATTTAATTATTTATTTTGTAATTTCTGTCATTGCTTGGGATCGAACTAGGGACCTCTGTAACGGAAGTCGAGTTTTCTAACAAGTAGGCTATCACAGCGACTCCTAGATGAAAATCAACCGAAAACGGAAGCAGGATTTAGAAACGACTATTCGATACTAGTGATAATGTGTCCATATAATTAATCAGGTCATTGAAAAAGGTCTAGAATTTAAAGCATTGTGACATGTCAGTATAGAAGAAAAATATCTTAATTTAGGAACATACAGAAACTTAGTAAAACTCATACAGCGCTAGAAGAAAGCAGTAAAATATTCCAATAATCTAGAGCTACAAAGCAAGGTAATTCAATTTCTACAGCAATGTTCAATACTATATTTAAATAAAAAAAAAAAAAAATCAAGTATCGTGCAAGTATTCCCGTTGTGTGAGTGCCCGACATTCTTATTAACGTTTATTCTAAGTATACAAAATTACAACTATTCTTGCTTATCCTATACATCATAATATTAGTTAACTTAAGATTATATAAATTATGACATAGTACACACATGCAAATACGTACACACACCGTAAATACTCATCTGCATATACATGAGGGTAGCTAGATATCTTCAAATACAAAGAAAAGAAAGAAAAGAAGAAAAAAAAAAAGAAACCTGATCTTATTTTAAAGAGAAACGACAGAGAGAAAAAACAAGGCAGGGAGAAAACAAATAAATAAAAAGAGAAAAATAAAATAAAATTATAAAACAGAATGATCCGATTTTACTCTTTACACCATTCTTTCAGCCATTTCCCTACTTCCTTTTTCCACATGCCGAGTTTTTTCCCCTTTAATAAATGATTAGGGATTGTACTTATTAATTTAATTAAAACTGAATCATCAGTATTATCAATTCGTAGATTTATGCCCCGAGGATAGATATAATATATATTGCTTTGGTTTCTTGCTAATCGAATTTTTAACCCAGATGGTAATTTTATATTACTGAAATTAAATACTAGTAATCTATAATAGAATACATCTTGGGAGACATTTCGTTGTTTTCCTTCCTCACATAATTGATCTAAAGTCGATTTATAGTCAGTGGAGTAGTATAAGTTTCAAACACCTTTCCCGCATTTTGCTTATTTCTGTTTTCTTAGCCGCACATAATATATTTGAATTCCATATAAAATTCTAGACATTATTATTGAACTATAGTATATACGTAATGTACGATATGCTAGAACCTGTTTTCTTTTATATAAAGCTGGAATTGACTGTCTTATTTCCGAATTTAAACTTTGAGCGTGTTTTTCCAGTTCAAGGATTTATCGATACATATAGCTAGATATCTAAAAATTTTTACGTTCTCAAGCGATCGACAACAATACAAATGAGTATTGTTATTTATATGAAGTTCATGTATACAATCATTATTATGGAGGGTAATTCGCGGATCGTGTATCATATATTTAGTACTGTTCTGAATGTGCAGTAATTTAGATTTATTTATATTTATACATAACCTCCTATCATATGCCCATTTACTAAAATTATCTATATCCTCTTGTAATAATCTTTCCGCTATTTCTAAATTCTTGTGCTCCATTAATAAGGCAATATCATCGGCAAATACATATACCTTTGCATTTTTAATATGCTTATGTAACGAGTTAGTGTAAATTAAGAAGAGAATAGGATTTGTCTTAGCAAATTAAACTAAAACAAAAAAGGGATTAATATTCAGGATCAATATTTATCAAATCTTAGACTTATTGCACAATCTACCAACGAACTATTTTGTAACTGTAAGAAGTGATTAGAAATAAACAAGAGCAAAACGAAGATCATTCCTAATGATGTATGGAACAAAATTTGTCTAAATGTTGACGAATCGGAATTTTGTACGGGGGTAACTGTTTAAACCAGTGAATTTCATTTCACGGTTGGATTTAGCAGAGAAGATCACCGTGGCTTGCAACAAATTTTAAAAATTAAAAGGCCTCTTAAAAATAAAAACAAGAAAATTAATTTGAAAAAAAAAGTTGAACATTCTTGAAAGATGCATCGCATCAGCCCTATAATGCGGAAATCAAAACTTGGTTGATTAAAACTATACATAGTAATAGGATTAACACAGTATAAAGAACAATGTAAATACTAATTCTTAGAATTAGGAGAAAAAATAAGATGGACTTTGCTCGGTTCCGACTGAGTTCTAATAGAATGATTTGACAAAAAACCTATAAATTATAATATATATATATATTTTTTTTTTTTTTAATGAAGCTACTATAATAGGCGAGTAGGCTTTATTTTTTTTTTTAAATTTATACGGAACATTAAAACATCTATATATTTAAAGCACAAAGCGTTTTCTTTCCATTTCTTTTGATAATCAACCAGCGGGCCCCGTTTGAGCGATTTAAATATTTTTTTTTTAAACGGAAGTTTATAACTTCTAGATGAGCCATCAATAATGAAAAAAGTTTAAACAAATGTATAAACGTATATACTTGAAGTGCAAGGCGTTATCTTTCAACCTGGTCACAGTGAGTTACAATGTATAACTCAATTATGTCCTAGCTATTCATTCAAGGTTTGGATGAATGATAATCACAGTTTCAGGTCATTTGCAATTTATTATTTTCTGCGATGTTGATGCTGGACATTTTAACGTTTTAGAATTTGGTTCCTTCACAACAAATCATACTATTCGATATACTTCATTTCCAGCTATTATAACAGATTTAGACCATTCTATCGATAATAATATTAAGAAAAATAGTGATAAAAAAATGTTTAACTGGGAAAAGAGAGAAAATGGTAAAGCGGATGAAATTGATTCCTTGGCTCGGGCTGCTGCTGCTTCCTCTAGTTTTTTTTTTTAAATTCCATCCGATAACCTCCTATCAATTTGTAAAAGCTTTCATATTTGATTTTGATCGGACACCTATGTTTCCTTTTTTCCAACAGTTGTTCCTTTTACCTGTCAGTTCAGCCTACTCTTCCTGCATATTCATGGTTTCTTTTGCATCCCTCCCTTCGGCGTTCTGATGTTGTTTCCATTGTTCGTATGCGCTTTGGCCATTCTTTGCTGCCTTCCTCTAGATTTCGTTTTTCCTTGATTCCTTCCCCACACTGTCCTCTCCATCCGGATGATGCAGTTATTTGCGACGCCGATTATGTGTTTTTCCAGTGTTCATCTCTCTCTGTGGAGCGTTCTGCCTTGTATTCTTATTTGCTGAAGCTTGGACTTCCTACTCCTTGTGCTTCCTATATCCTGCCCTTTCCTTCCTCACTAATTATTTCTGCTATTTGTTCCCTTCTAAATAAAATTTCTGATCGAATCAAAATATAACCGACTCCTTTCCTTACCTTTTGTTTCTAAGTAAAAGTCCTTGGTTGACGAGCCCAAAAAAAAAAAAAAACCTCTTTTAGAATCAATTTATACCGTTCGATCAACTTCATTTCCTGCTATTATGACAGATTTAGACTGTTCCATCAATAATCAACATCTTTTTTTGCAATACCCATTTCACCGATTTACATACTTTTTATTTTATACAAAAGCGCAAATTGTATGTCATCAACACTTAAAAATTAAAAAAAAAAAAAAAAATTAAAACAGAAACAGTTTTCTTTTAATAATCGATTAGTGAATCCTATTTGATAATTTCGATAAGTTTTGCCCTTTAAAAAATTGATTCAATCCTTATTTACAGAAAAAATGAAAAAAACCAGATGATTTTTAAGAAAAAATTAAAACTGTATTTCACTGCCTTTACATATTTATTAATGCCGCAAATATGTAAAAAATAATGTTTATAAAAATATATTATTAGTTAGTATAATTAAAATCATTTTCTATGCAATATATACAAATGTAAATGCTGACACTGGATGATGATTGTTCTTTCTACTTATTGAGCTTTAAAGTGGTTTTTACTTTTGTTTTTCATCTAGGTATTGTGGGTGCTGTTAACTCAAGCATGACCATGACCCTGCATAGTGATTAACTTCCCTTTCGCCATTATAAGCGCCGTTGACTCATGATGGATCTTACTTTTGATTCTTATTAGGCATTGTGGGCACTGTTAACTCAGCTGTGGCCATAATGTTATATGATGATTCTTTATTGCATTCTGTCAGGCGCTGTGAATACTATTAACTTCGGTTTGGCCATGAAATAGCTTTTTGAACAATTATCACTTCGTCGAGTTTCGAAGGGTTTCAGAACTTGAAGATCAAAATAAAAATCAATATTCGTAAAATTTTTCAAAAATTATTAAAAGTTAAAATTAAAATCTGTTCTAAATGTAATAGCCTGCCAAATTTCAGCATTTACTTCAAAAGTATCTTTTTTTTAACTTTATATTTATTATTGAACTGCCCGAGGGCATACACAAATTCAAAAATATCTTAATTATTTTTTTATTATTCTCGGAGATATTTTTATATTTAAATCTCAATAGGTTTATTTCATTTATAAAATATTCCAACAGAAATGTTAAAGAGATCTGTGTTCGCAAATAAATAACCATCATTACAAGTTATTTTTGAACGCACAAAACATTATTTAATTTCAGAAATATATAACATAGATTACTTAAAAACAAGTACTCTATGCAGCTTAATTACAATTTTATAAAAATACAGCATGTTTAATATAAAACTTAAAATCTCTAAATGCTTACTGTGATCACCTGTAGTTACTGCATGAGAATATGACGCTTGGTTTTTTTTCTTGACATCTGTAATTAATATAAAAAAACAGAATTAAGATAACCGCTTACCAAGTTAGAAATTCAGCATTTTATCCAATTAAAATAAATATGAGATATGCCACTGACTAAAAAAAAAACAAAAAAAAACACGAATCAACATATATTTCTAACTTAACCAAAAGAAGCGTAGCTCTCGTAGTTATTATTTTAAAAAAAGCTGTTCTCGAAATTCCTTTGCGTCGTTCTTTGAACTTAAAACGAATACAAAAAACCTCGATAGCCTCTTTTCCGTTTACGACTAATATTCTCGTTTTCGATTATTTATTGACTATTTACTTTGTCACAATAGGCTGAATTTTATAAGATATGGATTACCGGAAATATCAAACATAAATTACGCCGCAACGATAATTCAGAGATCCCACTACCGTCTTTTCCAAATGATCCCCTCCCCAGTGTACTATCCCTCTTTAAGGAAAGAGGAATTAACTGGAACTCTGACCTTGCACATCAGCATGTTGAACTCCCCTGGAAGGATACTCCGATTGTTGCGGACTTATCTCTGCTGAGCGATCGCTCGGACCAGGATATCACACTGCCGTCCCAGTACGTGGCGGAAAAAATGCAACTTTTTCCCAGCTACAGACAGCTGTATACAGATAGTGCCAAAGCAAACCCCCTCAATGGGTCCTCGCCGATGGCTTGCGCCTACAAGGTGGAGGGAGTTGTTCATGCGGTTCGGCTCCACGACTT
Organism: Icerya purchasi; assembly: GCA_039619475.1. NCBI lineage: Eukaryota > Metazoa > Arthropoda > Insecta > Hemiptera > Monophlebidae > Icerya > Icerya purchasi. Next base: position 287,570,412 of record CM077115.1, on the reverse strand, counting down.
CTGTTCAGTGCTGGAGGGGGAGCTGTATGGTATTTTCTTCTGCTTGAGAGAATATCTGCAGTCTTACCTCCAACGTCGAAATGTATTTCTAATCACAGATTCCTTGCAATCGATTAGGACACTCCAGACACCTAAAACCTCACACACATTACCTCGAAAAAAAAAAACGCATCATAACGTGCTTTTCCGGGCTGGCTCACAGGTAACATTCTTGTGGGTCCCGGGTCATACCGGTGTGCCGGCGAATGAGCGTGTGAACTTGGCTGCTAAGGCGGCAACATATAGTCCAATTCCCGAAGGTGCCCCTCTGCCACAGCTGGGGCCACCCTTTTTTCAGCAACATACGGCAGAGACATGGGAAATTATGTGGTCGGCTCACACATCATGGCTGCGATCCATTAAGGTGAGCACTGAGCCTTGGTGGCCACCGATATCCATGTCCCGCAGAGAGTTTGCAGCATTAACTAGACTCCGCATAGGGCACACAGCAATATCCCACAACTATCTGTTGGAAGGAACATCTCCTCCCTCTGCCTGTTCCATATGCAATTCCCCAATTTCACCAACCGCTGAACACGTTCTGGAACATTGCCTGCCTGCAGGCACCTCCAACTTACCGACGGTTGCGTTGTCAAACGAACCAAAACAGGTCGAGGATATGCTAAACCATATTAGAGCGGCTAACCTATTAAAACACTTCTGATCCTGCACTGATCTATGTGCTGTAATAATCCCGGCAATTACACACAACACATGGACCAGATAAATTTAGGGGAAAAAAAAACAAAACATATGCGGGTTAAAATGCACATAACAACCACGGATCTAGCTGTTAAATAATACTGTATTTTAAAATTTTATAAACAAAAAAAAAAAAAAAAAAATCAAAAAAACAATTTCATACGTTTATAAAACATGACTTTTTACAAGTTGAAACAAATGAATCTTGTTTATTTATTTATTGGTTTATTTAAGGTCGCTCTATAATAACTATTTTACAAAAATCAGAATTAGTTAATTATACATTAATTAAACAAGAGAAGACATTTAGTTAAATAAAGCTAATTGCGTTTATGGATTTAATGTATTTTAAAATCTTGAGGCAATTTTCTGTGCTTCCGAGTATGTCGTTAATAGATTCTGGGATGTTGAACTGTTCTCTAGTTGTCCTGAGGGGACGACATTCTATTAAAATATGACGTACATCAAGGTTTTAATCACAGTATGGGCATTTTTGTGGCTCCTCTTTAGTTATATGATGGATGTGCGATGCTCTGATGTGGCCACTTCTAAGTTTAGTAATTATACATTGGTCTGATCGATTAGTTGGAATCATTGGTCTTGGTGAGTATATATCTTGTCTTACCGAATGGAGCTTAGAGCTGATGGCTTTCCACCTTTTGTTCCAGTGGTTTTTCACAGTTTCGTGGATACTATTTTTTTGCTTCGTGGAGTTGGGCTGGTATTATTTCTTGGGGTTTAGGCATGGTTGTAGCCTTTTTGGCTAAAGTATCGGCTCTTTCATTGCCTGGGATCCCTTGGTGTGCCGGTATTTATAGTAGCATAAGACTTGCTCTTCGAGTTTGAAGATCATTGATTAAGACTTGTACTGATTGGACTATTGGATTTTTGGTACTATAGTTCTTTAGTGCTGTTAAGCTAAACAGTGAATCAGAGCATATGACGTATTTGATGTTAGCGGGACCACATTTGATATTCTAAGGCTTGGCATATAGCATATAACTCATAGCTGCAGATTCAGAATTGACTAGGAAGCCTAATCGATACGCAGTCCTCGGTCTCTGTGGTAAATGTGCATCCTGCTTGGCCTTCTTTGATTGATCCGTCTGTGTATAGGAATGTGTAATCATCATATTTGCTTTTGCTTTTCAGAAATAATTGTTGATATGTGAATAGTTATGTGTTAGTTCTATATTCACAGGGATCTTTTGAGTTAACCAAAGTGGTAACGGATGTTAAATCCTTTGATAAATTAGTATCAGCTCGGTTTTTAATGTATTTAGGTATTCATGCAGTTTGATTTTTAGTGGTTTTGGTAGTCTGAGATGGCTTTGGTACACGTTGTTTGCTGCATTTTGTGTCAGGAAGACGTGCATAAGGTTTAGAGGGAACGCTTTGATTTTAGTAGCATATATAATAGTTAATTCCATTATTCGATATTCAAGAGGCTTTTCTTAGGTTTCTACGAGGATTCCAGTTCTTTAGTAGGGTTGGGTTAATCTTTTATTTCTTAAAATTTTTATTTTTTATTTCATCGTCCAATAGATGAATGTAACTTTATAAATTTGTTTTAATTTTTATACCGTTTCTTCTAGCCCCACTCTGCCTCAAGAAATACCGTCTAAAAACACTCACCGAATGGGCACTTCTCAGATCAGTGCGCTAAATTTATCAATGCCTCCCCCACTTGAACCAAAAATCGTCACCACTCTTCCAGAACCCTCAAAAAGAAGACTCTCGGATACCACTTCAGTTGCCTCCAGCTCTTCTCAACAGCAGCCTGATCTCAAGAAAACAAAAGAAGACACCAATAACTTAAGACTACTTTTCCTAATACTTCCAACCTCTCAGATTCTAACGCTGACCCTGAAGAAAAAAATGAATCAATATCTCCACTGAAGCAAATTTTTGAACAACTCGAACCTCACTACTTAAACAATTAAAGCAAGTATCCACTCAGTTTCAAAAACTTTTGCATATTTGTGGATATCACCAAAGGTAAAACAAACCTAGCTTCGCTTCTTGAAGAGTTCAATTTGGAAACAAAAACCCAAAATCTGATCTCGTCCATGCCTGAAAGCCGAACTTTTGTGAACCGTAGTGCTACCAAAGCGCGCCTTACTCGACTGGCCAAGAGATTATCCAACCCTCAACAAACCTCCATCATATCTTCCATTTAAGGTGCACCTCACTTATATTATTTTCGGCATCATGGATTTCACATTACTATCGTGAAATTGCAACGGTCTCTATGCGCACCGGGAAAATTTCAAACCTCTAATTCAAAACATCATCGCCCTTCAAGAAACTCACTTTAAACCAATTAATCCTCCTCAACTACGACATTACAATATTTTTTCAAAACCTACAATCTCCAACTTTGCACCAGTAAGTATCCTTCTGGTTGTCCACAACAATCTACCAAACAGCGAGATCACCCTTTCCACAGATCTTCAGCTCATTGCAGCCACAATTCACACACCAGTTCCAATCACCTCCGGCTCAATAAATCGCTCGCCTAGCAAACATTTCAATCTGATAAACTCCTTCCATTCATGCAAGACATCGAGTCACCAATAATTTTAACTGGAGACTACAACGCCCATAACCCGCTTTGGAACAGCACCAAAATCAACAACAGTGGTCGAAAACTCGAAAAACTCACCTTTTCTACTGATCTCGCTCCACTTCATCCTCAAAAAAAAACTCATTTCAACTTTACATACCAAGTTCGGTCCACTCTGGACTTAGTTCTGGTCTCATCCTCATTACTCGCTGACCTACAAATCTATGGACATTTGGATCTTGGAGGAAGCGATCATCGCCCAGTTCTACTGCATTCTATCACCAACAAACCCTATGCACAACCTCTCTCTTGGCCTTTTCATACAGAAAAATCGACTGGACTGAATTTCGTTCACGCTGCTCTACAATCGTTAACTTTACAGATACAGGAAATCTAGACCAAACAACTCAAACTTTTTGCGGTACCATTGTCCAACTGGCTCAATCCTATTCTCCCCCCTTTAAAAACTCGGCCAATCGCCAACTAGTACCTTGGTGGAACTAAGCATGCTTCTCCGCTCTTCACAACCGTCAAAAGGCCATTAGAAAATTCAAACGGAACCCGACTACAGACAATCTGATTTTATTCAGAAAGATGTGTGCTCAAGCTAAAAGAATTTTCAACAATTCTCGCCTCATTACCTGGCACTCCTACGTTGCTCTCACCTCAAACACCTACTCGCAAGATTTGATCTATGATAAGAGCATCAGAAAAAAAGTCAACATTTCAAATCATCACTGGAATTTACAAAGATAACACATTTCTCACCACATCTCAAGATATTGCCGATTTTCTTTCCAACCACTTTGCTCAAGCCTCTAGCAACTTAGCATTAGATCCGGACTTCATACCTATCAAAATATCTTCACCCTAGATTTCTTATCAGACAGCTCCGAACCATACAACTATCTAATTAGTACTAAAGATAAACTGCTCGCTCTTTCTACTTGGATACAAGAATCATTCTCACAACGCCATCACCTGCTCGCTGTATTTTTCGACTGCTCCAAGGTATTTGACCGCACGTAGCACTACAAAATCCTACAGCAATCACACGCATGGGGATTTCGTGAACATCTTTCTCAGCTTATCAACTCCTTCCTTACTTCCAGGTTCTTCAGCACAATAGTTAATGAATTTTTTTCATCATCTCAACTGTGTTCCGCGGGGTACTGTCCTAAGCCCCACCTTATTCTGCATCGCCATTAATGACTTCATTGAATCACTCCAACATCCAATTACGGCTGCCCTCTTCGCCGATGACCTAGCAATCACAGTTCGCTGCAAACTCAATAAACACAGGACAAACTCTGCTGCAAAACGCTGTCGACAGAATTTCAAACTGGGCCACCAGAAATGGTTTCCAGTTCTCACTAACAAAAACCAGTGCTTTTCATTTCTGCAGACTCCGTAACCGTGATCACTCTCTTAATCTGAAGCTCCACAACAAACCAATGCCCAAAGTTTCTACAGCAAAATATTGGACCTTGGCTTGATAAAAAACTCACTTGGCAGAAACAAATCTTTACCCTCATTAACAGCTGCAATGCCAAAGTCAATCTCCTTCGCAAAATTAGCGAAACAAGATCTGGATCACACCGTACCAGTCTTCTCCAACTCAATAATACATTGATTCGATACAAACTGGACTATGACTCTTCAAGCTACTTCTTCGCCACTAAACATTTATTACGCAAATTGAGAGCAATAGAAAACAGAACTCTCCAAATAACAACAGGAGCTCTTCGGTCTTCTCTTGTATCCAGCCTTCACGTTGACGCCAATCAGCTTCCACTAACCATGCATCATCAATTTGTAGCTCTTAACCACCTCCTGGCCAACTACCTACCAATTAAAGCCGTTAACAGAGTTCTGTCATCTGCTCCACCCGGCAGCTTCTAACTTCCACTTCAAAACAGCAGAAATTTTAAACTCTCTCAATCTTCAACTATTCCCCCTAACATACTTTCACCCTGCCGCCATACCGCCATGGTCCAACTTTTGCGTCAATATCGATCTTTCTTTTGCTGTTCTTTCAAGAGAAACTTCAGCGCTCGTACTTCGCCAAAACTTTCAAGAATTACTCCATCGGTTCCATGGATATTCAATCACATATTAGCTCCGTTTCTTCAACATTATTCGGATGCGCTGTCATTCTGGAGGATTCAGTCATCGCATGCTACTCTCTTCCTCCATCTTTCTCCATTTTATCTGCAGAACTTTATGACATAGCCTCTAAAGAACCAGAAATATCTGCTACTAACCGACTCACTATCTTTACTATTGTGTCTACAAAACTAATGGGCAAATCAATAACACTCCCTCGCCAAAAAAATCATTCAACTGCTCTCATCAAACCCGTCTTTGCATGTCACCTTCGCATGGATACCCGGCCACAAAGACATACCGGACAACAACGTGGCTGACAAAACCGCAAAACAAGGTGCTATAAACTTTTCAATTCCAAACGTTCCGGTTCCCTTAACCGATTTCCGACGTACCATCAAACTTCAACTAAAAGAATGATGGCAACAACAGTAGACTAACTTCGGTCATTACCATCTTCGCTCCTTAACACCCTCTATCGGAAAATGGAAATCAAACCTCTCATTCGATAGAAGACACGGAGTTGTTCTCGCACTGCGTCTCGGCCATACTTTGCTCACTCATGGCCATCTCTTTACTCACACCCTTCGCCCAGTCTGCTCAAACTGCCCAGCCGCTCCGATTTCTATTCGTCACCTTCTACTTGACTGCTCAGGCACACTTTCACAGCGGCAAAAAGCATATAAAATCTTCTCCACCACATCACTCCTAGAAGGTTCAGACAACTCTGTTTCTGCCCTCTTCAAGTTTCTCCAAGATACCAACCCCTACAATCAAATGTAACCCCCTCGCAACGTCGTGCTGATAGCCTATGATGCTGTAAGCACGTATGGAAAAAATAAAAAATAAAATATATTATAGAAGCATCCTGAATGGTTTAAAAACATTTCAATAGGAACCGCACCATTTAAATACCATATTGTAATGAAAGCTTAGGAGAATTTTCAATGACAAATATCTTCTTCTGGTTCGCAAGTGACTTATTGGACAATCAAAGATAGCTGTTTCGTGTACATGCAAAGTACAAATAAAAATTATAGAATAATACATCCATTCTCAAATCTTTTGTACAGTTTATTCTTTAATCTGCCAGCTGAGCAAATCGATAATTTAATTTTGAATATTTCTTTCAATATAGCGAATAAAAAAAAAAAAATTAACCGCTGTTGGTAATGCCGAATAATAACCTTCCAATAAACTCAACAATTTTTAAAAGATTATTATTGTTTCCTGAATACAGTTTTAGACGAGGACGCGGAAGGCCACAAAATTCCTATGTCGCAACATTACTAAAAGATACAGGGCTGAACAGCTACACGGATTTAAAGAGGACTCCGGAAAGCCGGGAATACTGGAGAAGGAGCATCGTGGATGGAAACCAGTTTTAGGACTGAACCATGCGGATAGATAGAGTACATTTGACAAACAATTCTTTGTAAAAGCCCACTTTCAGAGGGCAGTCAGTTCGTAAATATAACTTTTCTGTGCCACAACTTCCAATAAAAGTATAATACTATAACAAAAGTTTCTACTTAAATACGCTAAAAAATAATAAAACTAATAATAATAATTAGCACGTAGATAGTTAAAACGACGATTTTTTACTTCGATATGAATAAGGACCTTCGGCGTCTGCGGTGTCCCGCACACACTTCTTTGTACCATTAAATTCGGCAAAATGATGATAATCTGGACAAATGCATTTCATCATTTTCGATGTTGGTATACAAAGACCATCGCATTGCTCGTCGCAAGACTTCGAAACAGTAGCTGTTAAAAGTAATTATTTCCGTATAAACACTCAAAAGAAAACAATAACATACCTATATATGTACTATTGAATATTTAAAGAAACCGGAAAAATATCAAACTGAACACAATTTTAGTTAAAAGCAGTAAAAACAAATTTATTACAATTATAATTTTAGCTGCATGCATTAGAAAAAAAATGATAATGAACCCATCAACGGCAATATAAACGGCGTTAGTTCAGTTAAAGAAATAACTATGGAAGCCAAAGTTGAAGTTCTATAAAAACTCGCGAAATTAAAGAAACGACTTTACTGAAATAAATACTTATTAAAATAGTATATTTATTATATGTATAATTCCGACGTATTTCGAAACTTGAGGCTTCTCGATGATCACGGAATATTATAAACATTAAATTAAGCTTCAAAACGCGTCAGAATTATAACAAGTATACCATTTTAATAATTGTTGATTTCAGTATTATTAATTGTGAAAATAATCAATGAGCTCCATGAAAATATTAATGGACTATCAAAAACGAGCTTCATAGTCTTCTTTTTCTTCTTCTTCTTTGGGCTCGCCGTTGAAATAGGCATTAGCCCATCTTCATAGTCTTAATACAGTTTCTTTTTCAATTAATATATGTAAACATTTAATTCAAGATCTCGCTACGTTAAAAATTCGAAATGCATCGTCATATAACAAAAGCGTAAATATTTAATTCAATAAAGTACAGCCTATTTTCAGAAGTTGTATTGTTTTGATTTATTCAGTTATTTATATAATTTTTTTTTTTTTTAACTTACCCTCAGTATTAAGTGGGTTAAATGCCACAACAACTGCACCCAGTTGACCGCTTTCACGTATTAAAACGTCCTTCTTACCACTATTGATATTGTAGGAAAAAATGGAAGACGAATTTTCTTCCGTCCAAATTAGTAAGTCTTCTAAAATAGTTAGCCCGATTATATTCACGGCCGATACTTTGAACGCTATCTATTTTTAAAAATAAATAAATAAATAAGCAAAACTAATAAATATGTAATGTGTATATTTATATATATATATATATATATATATATATATATATGTATGTATGTATGTATGTATGTATGTATGTATGTGGGTGGGTGGGTGTGTGTGTGTGCATGTAAAATCCAAACTTTTGCACTTTACCATGAAGGGACTTCTGCATTTCAAAATGATATTTGATTGCTCATTTTTTTGTAAAATAAAGTAAATGTCATAAGGATGATGCCAAAATATTACACCATAGGATTTTTTAATAACCACGACATAAGAAAAGCATGTCCTGTTCGTACGCTGTTGTAGATTGTAAAGTTAAACGTCTCAATGTACAAAGGACAAAGGTACTGACGAAACTAAAGGTACTAGTTCATCTTTCTCAGTTGCCTTTACTTTCCTAAATTCCGCTCGTACCCAATTATTTCTATCTCGGTAAAAATCTGGAAGCGACTAATACGAGTCAACCATTTTATACATGGTAAAACCGTTTTTAAAAACTCAACTCGAGTCAACCAAGGAGTATCGAAAAATAATGGATGATAATATATAATATATACGAACACTTTTTGAAATAAATGGTATATGAGCCATGTACGTGTCTCTTGTCTTTTTCAATATTGCGGCAAACTTTATATACTGAACATTTCTGTTACTGTTTATAAGGAATGGGAATTTCCTTTTTTTTTAAAAGTGCATTATCAATAAAATACAATGAGTAATGAACTGATCATAGTTTCAATTCATTTTATACATGGTAAATTCATTAATTACAATAATTATAAATAATATTAAAAATTAAAAAGTATTTATCCCATATATTAAGATATACAGAAAAACCTTTTTAATATTCACAAATCAATACAACGTTAACATTACGATTGTTAAAGAACATTCACTGTTTTCCTAAAAAAAAAAAATAATAAAAGTATTAAAAGGTTTTTATTTACTTGCCGGATATCAATAATATTTCCTAAAGTCAAACTCGAAAATCAAGAAGTATCTACAGAACGGCTGCAAAGCGTCTTATTTTACCGGATGCTTGAATAAATTCAACACACACACATTAAATTACAAGGAAAAGATAAATTAATAAAGAATCCGTGCAATATAATTTTGTTCTTTAAATTGACTCCGTTAGGAAATAATCTGAAAACTGATATTCTCACTTATTTTTCCAAAAGGAGGCCGCCTATTTTCGCTATTTACTAGAATTCGTTTTCGTCTGAAATTGGATAAATTCGTGTTCAGTGAAATCGCCGAACACGATTTAATTTTAAAAGAAGAATACAAAACAAGTCAATATGCAGATTCCCGAAGTACATACTTAGGCGAACAATTTTTTTCACGTTTCGAACCTAATAAAATAATTCACGACAAAACCAGACGACGATCAAAATCTTTCGGCAATATATAGAAGTTTATATGTATATACGCAGCCATTATTCTAACGAGTGAAGGTTCAACAATGTTAAAATGTAACAGCAATATAATATTTATCGTTTTTAAATTATGCAAATATGTTATTTGATGTAATTTCGTAATTTGTTCTTTAAATTTAAAAACTTTCATCCGAGTTTTACCGAAATGAACAATTAAAAACATTATGAAAAATTTCAAAAAAATCGGAGTAAACAGTAATTTAAATACGTATAAAAGGCCCCCTCCTCATTACTAATCTACGTTTTACAACAATGCTGGTTTAAAAAAGAGTCAGTGTCAACTTTCGATAAAATTCACTTTCAGGCAACCCCTTATCGCGCTTAAAAGTTGCTTAGTCTCAGTGAATACTTAAAAAAGCCCTATGTATAGAATGCGAAAAATGAATGGTAAAAATATGGAAAAACTACAAAGCCCCTACCAGTGACGGCTATCAAAATTAATTATTTTTTTATCCGACATTAAGAATAATAAATAAGATTCAAAAACTGCTAAAGCGCAACACACTATAATAAGCAGTTATTATAACTCACATTTATCAGTACACATTTTCATGTTTTTAAATATTATTTTTCAATCGATTAAACATAATACATTACCATAAAATAGCGGTATAGCATTAATTAAATAACAATGAATGTGCGTGTCCATAATTATACTATACCTTTTTTCTGTCAGTGCCATCTAAATTCGAACGTTCGATATTTTCCATATCGATCCAATAAAGTTTTCGTTCGAAATATTCAATCACTAAATTTCGGGGAGAATTTAGGTCACTGATAAGTATACTTGTGTGTTCTCCATCCATCTCTGTTACTTTAATTACAGCGCTATTGTTCCCTTCGTACTTCTGAACCCAGTACATATATCTGGAAAATCGTAAAAATTGTATACATTATTCCTTCGGTAAATCTTATAATACGAGCAAAAATGATATATGTAACTGAGTATCGACTCTAAGGTTTCTGATGAAATTTACGGTTTAGGAATTTTTAAAGTCTAAGAAACAATTGCAATTGGTCAAGGGGGTATTATCATCGAGAAAATTCTACCAAGCAAACAGTTTTTACAAGGAAAGGCGACCAATGTTTAAGTGATCATCGTATTTTTAAGGTTTATTAGAAAGTAAATAATTCGCTTATGGCATCACTGTTTTGCGATAAAACATATTACACAACGGATTGAAATATTATGCCAATTCCAAAATACATAGAACGTCATTGCAATTTTTTTTTTGTTTTTATTATTATTATTATTATTATTATTATTATTATTATTATTATTATTATTATTATTATTATTATTATTGCAACGTCCTTCTGGACAATAATTCCCTACAATCAACAACACCCAAGTAACATAAAATGAAAATCTAAAAAATTAATAGTAACCAGTAAATGTATACAAAGAATAGAATAAAATAAAACTAGTCGCCTACATAAACAAAATAAACTCTAATGAATAAGAAAAATAAATTCAAATAAATTTCCAAATAAATATATTATTAAATTAAGAATAGGTGATTTATAGAATATAGAAAACCTTAATATCTAAAATGCCGTTTACATCGGATTACATGCAGCATCGTGATTACAGTGTTTTTCGGCAAATTTTAGTTAACACAGTAAAGTCCGGCAAGTTCGGCTTCCCTTAGCTCGACATTCTGGGTAACCCGGTAGTAGTCAGACAGTTAAGGTTAATGACCCTAAAATTCACATTTTATGCAACAAGTTGTTGAAAAATATCGTTTTTAGATGCCCCTGCATTTTTAAAACATAATTGGTAACTGTATAATAACACAATTTACTTTGCGAAAAAAAAGTTCATTTCGCAAAACTTAGAAAAACATATTTTCACTGATACTGTCTGCAGCAACTAACGATTCTGAAAATTCATTCGGATACAGTCGCCGCGTTTTCTTTATAACGATCGTGTTTGCGCATTTATAAAATCAATTCAGTTTATCTCATCTATCGATCGGTTATCGTTAAACTTCGAATTATCGATAACTTTTTCATTTAGTATTTATTAAATATTCACACACACTTACGCAGACGTGGTATACTCTACTCTTCTATTATAATTTGTTTTCCTTCTTGTTTTGATGGACGATTTTTAGATGCACCTAACCCAGAAGAAGGTACATGCCGCGTTTCGTTTGGTTCCACTAGTTAAGGCTGAAGCCCGGTGGTCATATTAATACCGTTTCAGAGATAATGATGCTTACCAGCGTGTAGAAATTGAAAATGTTAATTCTAATCTGTTTGACTGTAATGTGTATGATAGCGATAAAACTCTAACACAGATTTAGATGATACAAATTCTTCTTTACTTTATAATTCTAACGTAAATAACTCACAAACATCTGCTAACAATGCATCGTAAAAAAATATTGTTAATAATGGTAATAATAATAATGCTAATAGTAATAATAGAACTGTTAAAAACAAATATAATATAAGGTATTAATAATACCGATAATATTAAAAACGTTAAAGTTTTTGTCGAAAAAACAAATAATGATGGACAATCTGTTCGATGACGCATAAGCGCACTTAAAGTCGCTGCAATCCTAAGAATTAGTAACCTACGTAAGAATATCAATGTGAAATCGAAAAAGAGTGATTACTCATCTTCTCCTTCCTTCGCTAATAATTTAATTGCTGGTCCTGCATTTCTGGTAAGTGTACATCCCGTCGTACCTAAAACCTCTAGGTGCAGTGTTACAAAAGGAGTGGATACAAATTATACGGATGATCAACTACTAATCGAAACGATTGGTTGTAATCCTTATTTAGTCAATTACATGAAGAGACTAAATAGACGAATAATTGTAGACAATGAAGTCAAGTATGACCCGAGTTCGTCAGTTCTAATATCTTTTGAGGAGCGAAATTCACCGTTATACATTTTCATTTAGAATAAGCGGTTCATTTGCGAATCGTTTGTTAAGAGAATGAGACAGCTTTACTGTTGCCTAAAATATGGTCATGTTTCAGCTCAGTGCAAAAGTAATTTAAGATGTACCAAGTGCAGGAACAGGAACCACACTGAATAACAATGCAGCAGTAAAACAATTATGTCTTTATATTGTGACAATCTTCATAAATCCACCGATCCTATTTATCCGGAAAAAAACGGCAAATGAACATTAATGAGTTAATGACCTTAGGCAATCTCAGCTTTCAAGATACTTCCTTGGAAATGGCTAAAATGTATAAGCAGGCCCATCAATATTCTGATAAATTTGACATAATATTATTGTGTGAAACTTGGTTGTCCCTCCTGGAAAACAGTTCTATTTAAGAAATTATAATTGTTATCGGAATGATAAGGCTGACGGATATGGCGGCAAGGCCATACTAATCAGAAATGATATTAATTACAATCGGATACGAATCAACTTAAAATCTTTCAATAGTAACACCCAATCTAACGGTGTCGCCATCAGGGTAAATGTACAAAATATTTAATTTTATATCATATCATATTATTCTCCTTCAGGGCATATCATAGACTGATCATTTATTTCGTCTTCTCTTGAGAGTCTTAACTCCCTATCCAACTTGTGGCAATAATAAGAGAGCGGCTATATTAGAAATTTTTTCTAAATCGAATCTGTGCTTGCTCAGTGATGGTACACCAACTACAATTCCTCATCCATCGCGTACTGCGAAGCCGGTGGATTTAACTATGGTGCTTTCTGATATTTATCTTGATTGTTCTTAGTCAGTGCTTCCTCATTCCCCCTAGGTAGCGACCATTTTCCCATTATATAATGTAGGAATCCTAATAAATAAGATGGTTCAGAAACGACAAAAATATCAAATAAAAATCAATAAGTAACGAACGGTTAAACTTATAAACTTCAAAATTGGATCATAAATTACATTTAAAATTCTCTTTAAGGAAATCTGAGAGCTCTAGCTAACGTCAAGAATATATAATATGGAATATAAATCGACCCCAAAAATCACTTAAAAATTCATAACTCATCACCAAATAACCCTTTAAAAGTGAAATTCGAAATGTAAAACAAAATTCAGAAGTCCTATCATAAAATCAAAAAAATGACGGTTAAAAAATTATTTAACCCCACCCTTCTCGGGGGCCAAAACAGCAAAAAAAAAGAAAGTTTAGGCAAGTAATAACCCGAGTAAAAACCTTAAAGGAACCAAAATATATCTCAAACATTTATCCGAGCTTACAACTTTATATTCTGGCCCCTGGGGCGCTGAAAACTGAAAAGTTTCGAAAAAAATATTTTTTTTCCCGGGCGTGTAATATATCGTTGGAAAGATCGCTATTTGTCGGGAAGGAACCCATATTTCATTTTCTTAATGAAATTTTCGAAATGGCGATAATTTCAAAAAATAGCAAAAAGTTACGTGTCTCTCCCTCTTTGCAGCGAGAAAAATCAGACTTCTTTTTTTAAACGTAAATTATAGTTATCATTAACTCAACATACGGAATCCTCAGTGCATGAAACATCACGATTGACTGAACTTGTTTTATTCTAGAAAAACTGCAACATTAGTTCCTACTTTAACTAATATTTCATATTTATTTTTGTTGACAATACGAGTATATTCCTACATCTTCATTAGCAAATTCATTTTATACTTAATACGTCTTTTTTTCCATTAATCATCTAGAACTAGTTGCACAAACTCCACCTTTATTTTATTCACTTCTTTATAATTAATAAATTGTGCATTTGAGAAATTTTTCTAACGTGCTTTTAATGTTAATAAAAAAAAAAGCGGCCAGTATTTCGAAATATATATTTTTTAATAATATCTCCTATACTAAACAAATTACTACTACTAATACAATCAACCAAATAAAAATACCACCTTTTAACGGTGCATGTTGGTATGGAGTGATTATAACACAAATTCCTAGCAAAAATATTTACATCGAACGTCTCGTATGAGAAACCCAGACAAACTAATTATCAGAATACCATCTCATATTTCAGATAAGACTAGAGAACGAAATACGTAAATTTATATCCTGACAAAGCTTTAATTAACGCTGTTGTACCAAAATACCAAAAAAGACATTAACCTCCCCCGCCGGTAAAAAAAATTAAATCCTAATAAAAGGGGTAATTAAATAAAATATCATGAATACATGAAAGTAAAAAAATACAAAATTTTTGCATATAAAACAAAAAGAAACGATTAAAATGTGTACGTTAGTGTTTTCAGCAACAGAATTCACATTCTCGAACGGATAAATATTTAGAAACGCCAAAATTATTATTACTCGCCTACATAAAATAGTAATTCTGAATACATATCGTTTAGAATTAATTATGCAAATTATTACGATACTAAGCATTTTCAATATCTGTTTACAATAGCATATAAATGCATAGTGCTGTTCGCAGATTAACAGAAAAATAATGATAATATTAATAACAATAAAAAAAAAAAAAAAAAAAAAAAAAGAGCAGAAAAAAAACATGCAACAGTTACAATAAACTTCCAACTTGCCTTTAGACATGTCTCATATAAAAACTAATTATACAATTTGTTCTTATTTAATTTTAGTCGAATTTTTTATCTTTATTAAATTTACCTTGTGTATAAAAGTAATTTCTATACAGTTCTATTTTACACGGTTAAACAATAAAAATCACAAAGAAGTTTTATTATTATAAGAGAAAACAGAGCAATCGGTCATACCGTACAGTAGTCCTTGCGTGGCAATAATTACGATTAATTTCTTAATGAAAAGCAATAACTACAATGATATAACAGATAATTATCAATGGTGATTGCAATGAAACGACCTAACTTACCCGGCTTCTGCATTTAAAGCTATCGAGTAAACTTCCTCCGTTTCTAATATGACTTTTTTCTCCTTAAAATTCGAAAGACTAGTTATAAATACGCCGTTTAAATTAAAACTGCTCCAATATAAATTTCGTCCAATGTGATCGACTTTGATGTCTCTACATTTTGCATAAGATCTGATAGTTTCAGTTTTCGTACCTTTTGCGTTTCTTCGTTTCAGAGAGCTGTTAAATTAAAATCGACATTTAGTAATCACTTTTCAAATACGCGAAACAAAAACATTTATTAATCCCGGCATAATATTTGCTATTTATTTTCGAATTTGCCTATAATTGCTTACGAAAGTTCGTTTTAAAAACCAATTGCATTATAAAACGACATTTAATTTTCTTTATCAGATGATTTAGAAATATAGTAAGTTACAATATTTCATTAAAATTTATTATTTTTATTTAAAAAGAGAAAAAAAACAAAAACAAACTTGTTAGTAACTAACCCGTAAACGTTACATTCATGTGTAATAAAAAATAGAGGTAGTTCGTAAAACAGTACGTTAAAAACAGAAATATCTTCAGACGGATATACCCCGATAATGCGGTACGACTGCTACATGTATTGTAAACCTTTATATGCCTACGAAATATGACAACACACACAATGGTCGATAACTACCTTTGACACGGTTTAAAGATCAGCGTATTTTTTAATATTAATTTCACTTTACCTCTTCATATCATTAACTTTTAAACTCAGAGGAACGCGCGATATCGATTCAAATTCGCAATCTATATTTATTGGTAAATAATTCTGCTTTACCGAAATATGTAAACTTTTACATATAACGAAAAACATAACGCGGATCTGCGCAACTTGGAACACATCTATTCAACCGAGATAATACGTGAGATAGCTAAAAAATAAAGGGGGGTCGTCCTACGTAAGACATTGCAAACCTATAGACATCCAATAGACAAAGCGAATCTAAATAAGCAGACCAAAGAAGTAAAGAACTTAATAAAACAATTTAAAAATGATAATTTTAAAGGCTTTATATCACCCTTATCCTATCGACTACTTCTTCTGGAGGGCAACGCTCGTTAGAAATATAAAAGCAAAAAAAGCTCCCGGCTACGATCTCATAACGGGGCTAGGACGCTAAAAAAACTGTAGCGGAAGGGATTATTAATGTTGACTTATTTATTTAATAGAATAATTAGAACCTCGCATTATTCGATTCAGTTGAAATTTTCGCAAATTATTTTAATTCCGAAGCCTGGTAAGTCCCCAGTAGAGCTAACGTCGTATAGGTCAATTTCATTGTTGCCGGTTATGTCAAAATTGTTCGAGACGTTGTTACCAAAAAGAATTCTCCCGATAGTGGAATTTCGGCAATTAATTCCTTCACACCAGTTCGAGTTTAGGGAGTGACACTCGACCATTTAGCAAGTGCATAGGGTGGTTTCAAAAATTGAGAATGATCTAGAGCATTGTTTTTCAAACTTTTTCATGCCACGACCCCCCTATGATCGGAATAAATCTTGCGACCCCCACATCACAAACATTTTACAACGATTGTTTTATGTAAGAGCTAAATATGTTTCACCTTTGTCAAGTGTCTTATTGGTCACCAATAGATGGCCGTTATATGTTGTAACGGTTCTAAACGTTAGCTTGGTCCTCAGGGATGCCAACCAAGAGGTTTTATCCTCGTGGATTTTCTTTTCTTTTTTGTTTTTAGCAAAATGTTAAAATATGAGGTTTTGAACAGATTACTTTCAGAACTTTTTATAACGAACAATATATTATTAAAAAGGACACCTATCTTTCTTTGCCGGTCGACCGCTGAAAAACAATATTAATTTATGAATACGGCAACAATAATATATATAATGAATTAACGATAAAATAAAATGGTACGTAACACTGTTGCCGGCGGTGGTCCGTGGTCCGTGAGTTTGCGGTGCGTTGACTGGCTGATGAATTCCAACAGTCGCGATTCGTTTGTTTTTTCCCGAATTTAACAATTTCCGTTATTAACGATTTTTTGTCACCTTTACCGGTACGACCGAACACTTTAACCAACGATAGGTAAAATACTTCTTATTATACGAACTCTTCGGAGGTACGAGACATAACTCAATGGCGGTAGAAAAAGAACTAACTGACTCCTGGTAAAAACTGCGACTGACTGCTCGAAGGTAAAACTGAGACTGACTCTATAAGGCTGCCACTGCCTTTTTCGCTAAAATCTTCATCTCGCCTTTTTTTTTAAATTATCGGACGCCTACTCGACCGTCACCGCTGGATTTTGCCGAATCAGATAGATCCTTTTTGTTTCCTGTGGGATGCTGATTGGCTGGTTCCACCGACAACAGTTCCATGCACGCGCACACTCGCACCCGCACCACACATTCCAAATTATTTTTATTTATTTTTGTTTATTATTATTTTTTAGAAATATATATGAGTTCCATGTAATGGACACATTACAATGTCTTGTCGATAACACAAAAAACTGAGCAAACTTTAAAGTACACGAAAATCAAGTTATTATTAAATAAAACAGATTTGGATGTTCAAACAAATAAATCGTCAATAATAACCGGGTAACCGAAAGAAAAAATATAATAATTAATAATGCAGGGTTCAAAATGAGAAACTTACCGAATTATCTTGGTTATGTATTCAACGTTGTTAATTGAGTTTCATTTTGAACCTTGTATTATTAATTATTATATTTTGTCTTTCGGTTACCCGGTTATTATTCTTGTTATTATGAACCGAAACGGATTTAACAAAGAAATCGTCGCTACAAAGAGATCCAACGAACTTTTACGGCCTGTCAACAAATACAGGAGGTATTCCCTTCTTTGTCAGTACTGACTCACCTACTTACGAGCTGTCCAAATGGTTAGTCAAAAAACTCGCACCATTTGTAGGTGGTACTGCATCTTTTGTCAAGAACTCATATCACTGCAATTGAACAACTGATAATCGGTGATGTTTCATGTGATATAACTGTTCACCAACATACTCACAACAAACTGGATCTTAAATTGAGAAAATTGCAAGAAATTAATCGATTACGAAAATGCAAATATTCTAAGTGCAGAAAGTAAAACCTCCAAACGACTTATCAGAGAACCAATGGAGATTTACAAACACAAAAAATTTGCATCAGAGAAGATAGTTTTCAGTTTCGAAAACGTGACAGTATTAATAAAAATTCCAAAAACAGATTCAAAAATTATCAGAAATGTTGTTTACAATAACAACAAAGTCAATAACATCACAACAAAGGAGAAAAACATCGCGCCACATCCGCCCTTGTGTCTCTGTGTGTTTAGTGAGTTCATAAATACGATTATAGCACACATAATTATAACAGCAAAGGATAAAATCAGTGTGTTCGTTTAAAAAATTTGTTTATGGATAACTTCCACGAAGAAAAATGTGTTTGAGTCATTTCCTTGTGTTGAGCAAATTATTGAAGAGATCTCAAATGATCAATCAGTGAAAATTGACGTTGAAATTTTTCAATATGATTGTAGGATTGCAAAATTTGAAAGACCAACAATTAAATTACTTTCCAGAAACAAAAAATCTGAAGATGATAATGGACAAAGATGGATCCTTAATCGTTTTATGGAAAAGCCGTTAGAACTAGCTAAACTTACTGCAACAATGAAAGAAAAACTCATAGATCTTGCGTCTGACGGAATGCTTAAAATTGAATTTAATTCACAGAAGATTGACGAATTCCGTATGAGACGAAAAGAAAAATACCCAGAACTTGCTAGGGAAGTTAATAGTACCATTTGCGACATCCTACATGTGTGAATTAACGTTCTCATCAATAATAAATTTAAAAAATAAATATAGAAACAGAATGAAATTAGAAAAGGACTTAATCGTTTGCATATGAAAAATACAACCACGTTTTAACAAATTAGTAAAAGAAAAACGGGCACACCCATCTCACTAATGATTAATTAATGATAAGTAACTAAAATCATTTCATACTTGATTTTGTGTTGTTTTTAATTTATAATAAATCATTCAATTTTATTCGTGTTTTTTTCGATTTATTGGTAATCGGCGACCCCCTTATGTTTCGTTCGCGACCCCCCCCCCCGGGGGGGGGGTCGCGACCCATAATTTGAAAGGCACTGATCTAGAGGAAAAGAAGATTTGTGATTCGGTTTTCCCGGACGTGAGTTAAGGCCCCCTTTTCTATATTATCTCTACAGCAGATCTTCCTGTTTCGAACGGGTCTCTTACTGCTACTTTTCCAAATGATACGGCTGTTCTATGCTCTAATAAATGTCTCAAGCGTCAATTGATAAAATCTCCGAGTAGGCGATGTAGAATTAAGATCAACGAAGATAAGTCGGTCCACATAATATTCACTAATAGACATATAGATCATCAACCTATTAAAATGAACAATAAAACAATACCGTTAAAACAGAAAGTAAAGTATCTGTGCATTCACCTTGATTGCAGACTGACATGGTGTAAGCATATTATGACAAAAAGAAACGAATTAAATATTAGAACAAAAAAGATGTATTGGTTACTAGTCAAAAACTCGCAGCTCTCCATAGATCATAAAATATTACTTTACAAGCAGATTCTTGTTCCAATATGGACGTATGGTGCGAACTCTGGGGCTAAAGCGCAGATTCAAATATAAATATATTACAACGATACCAAAATAATACGTTGAAAGCAGTGGTTGATGTTCCATGGTACGTAAGTAATAAAACACTCCGCCAAGATCTTAACACTCCTTATATGCGGGGGATATTGCAAAATCAGCTGCAAGGCACATCGGAAGACTTCAAAACTCGTACGAACGTAATTGCGGTAGCGTTATTGAATAATCCGACGAAGGCACGTCGGCTACGCAGGAAAAAGCTATTAGACTTAAATACTTAAATTAAGTTTGGGTCCTACGTCAGTGGGCGGGGATCGTTCAAATGTTTAGAATATGTAACAGAATCTAGTTATAAAAACAAACAGTTTAGATTGATTTTAAGTGCATATTATGGTAGCTCAAATGTTTATGTCTGCGTTGACGACCTGTGTGCATATAATGGTATATATAGCAGTTTGTTGTTACTTTCAGCATTATTTCTACTCAGTTTTCACTTTCCCATTGCCTGAAGATCAAAATTCCGAACCCTATCGACATTATGGAAATTTAATGTGTACATTATAGTAAGTGTCAGCCAAGAAACCTTTCTTGTTAACATATTAGTCAATTTTACAATGAAAACAATTTAATGAACAATTCTATCGAAATTGTAAATCTCCGGTTAAATATATAGAGAACTAGTGAGAAGTAAAATCTGTTCTACTTAGAAATAAAACTCTATAACACAAAACTTAAAATAAATTTTTTACGCCGTAAATT
This sequence comes from Icerya purchasi, assembly GCA_039619475.1. NCBI lineage: Eukaryota > Metazoa > Arthropoda > Insecta > Hemiptera > Monophlebidae > Icerya > Icerya purchasi. The sequence goes on along the minus strand of CM077115.1, from coordinate 287,549,561 downwards.
CATAAATTTGTTCATTTAAAAAAAAAAAGCGTAAAAGTTGATTTAGTAAGAATGAAAAAATGTGTGTCAAATGTTGAGTGGAAGAAAATAAGAAAATAAAGAATAGTAATAATAGACGCTTTCATTTTCTTCTAATTACAATTAAGGCTACAATTTTTCGGCATTTGCTGAATCCGTTTAGAAATAAATTTATAAAATCCAATTAAATACTTTTAATTGTTTTTTTTTTTTTTTTTTGTCGAAGTTCCTAAAAATTAAATTTAACTAAAAATTTGTGAAAAAGAAATGTTTAAAAAAAAAAAAAAAAATACTAAAGGTACCGGAGTTTTTTTTTATAAAATAAACAGTAAAAACTGATTTTTTTAAAAAATTTTATAACAAGGCAACTTAAAAAATAAGAAATAAAAACATCCTAAGCAAAATTTAATTAAACGTGATCTAGATACTTCTGCAATAACAACCGTTTGTTTAACCGCAATTGTTATACTTAAATGAAACACGCTCAGAGATATTTTTATATGTATTTTATTTTCCTTACTTTTATATTTTACTTTAAAAATTTAGTTAAAACTGCTTAAGGCAAATTTTACCGAATTTATGATATTACCACATGTGCAATTTTACAATTCGAAGAAATCACTTTTATTGAACTAAGACAATTTCTATTTCTTACGTTTAAAAAAAAAAAAAAAACGTAATAATAATTTTTGAAATATGCGAAAATGCGAAAAATATTTTTTTATATTTTAATAGAATCTGTTGATAAAACAAAATGAAATTCTCTGATTTTTAATTTAAATTCTCTTTAATGTTTTTAAATTTAATTTTCTTGATTAAACATACGTTTGTTGTTAACTCGATGAAGTTCAATTGTTGAGTTATAAAATCTTGTAAGTGATAGACAAAAATGTATAAGGCATACATTGAGAAAACTTGAAACAGCTCTGGTGGAGTCGAACTAAACGGAAAAATAAAAGAATAAAGATAATAAAAGATGCAGAAGATAATTTATTTATGACGAAAAGTACGAAAGAGATAAATATATGAAAGACTACGAGCAGAAGAATATTAAAAGATTTAGTAGACTGAAAAAATTAATTTATAATTACAAACGTACTAAAATGAAAAACAATCGGTTAAATTCACTAATAATTTTCATTATCTACATCAACTAAACAAACTATGTTTTCATCTCAGAAATATCATAAAACTAAGATTTGAATTTCAGATATAATATGGTCTACGATATTCAGTTTAATTATCGATTTCTTTTTTGTATTCAACTATATTCAATATAAGATATTTTCTCTACCGCTGATAATTTCTGAACTTCAATTTCAGTATGGTGGCTAACGTATTCAAAAGTAGAAGACATATGCGTTATATATTCGAAAATTATATTTATTGAAACAAGAAATATTAAGATCTGGTTTTGTCAGAAAATACAGTTTTACCATAGACAACTGAAATATTGAATTTTTCTTTATTTTTAAGACATATAAGAGAAAAATTCTACATATAGTTTGGAAAATTTGAACAAGATGACCGGGTTCAGTTATAGAAAGAATCTTTTTTCTTAACTGGGAAAAACATAAATACGTCTTGGAATTTATTTGTGAATTCAAATCCACAAAATATGTCTAATCAAAAAAAGATAAAAAAACAAATTTTCATCGAGAAATATATGTTTATGAACACATTATTGTACAGAAATAAGATTGAGTTACATCGGTGATACTTAATTATGGTTTATGGTATAAAAGGTACAATAAGTAACTCTTGATATGTGTAAATGTTTAATAGGACTGAATAATGAAGACGATATCGATGTAAGTATTAATTTCGTAATGGAGATAGTAGCATTACTTTTCCACTTGAAATTAGAGATACAACGTATGAACTCGAAAAATTGTGAATTGTAACAGTTACTTCCCGGTAATAAATTCTGAAAATTAATCTTAGTATTCTAAATTGGATTTTGTAAGATACCGCATTTCGTACACTACACCAATTTTTGACTAACCTCCACCCATAAGACATATCCATGCCAGTTTAGAATTTTAAGCGATATATTTAAATTGTAATAGCTGGTTCCTTAGTATCAACTCTTCCAAAAAAAATCTTAGTATTCTGAATTAAATTTCATATCATTGTTCATTTTAAATAGTATTGCACAATCTACAAAAGATAAAACGTTTTCGATAATAAAGTTTTCAAATAAAATATGAAACTCGATAATACTATCGATATTGTGAACTTCATTCAAATATATAACGGCGATTTCATGTTAATCATGATCTGATTTTGTGTTTATGTATTTGACCGTTCAAAAAGCTTCCATCTACACGTATTTTCTTACAAGAATTTCAAATTTTAATGTATAATTTAAAAAGAAAAAAATGGAAATAACTTCAAACAGGAAAAATAAACTATCTTTGCAGCCTGCTGTGATATTTTAGTATTTTATGATTATATTTAATTACATACTGTTCGATGCTCTCGAAATAAATGTCTTCATTTGTCGGATCAATAGCGAAAGTAGAAGTAACCGCATTTACAATAGGTGTAAATACCTCAGCGTATTCTTTGCCGTTGTCAAGTTTTTTATTTCTCGCGCCTTTAATCATTGGCGGGCGTACTTTCGTATAAACTAAATACCAGCTATCATCCGAGTTCTCTAAAAACAATCAAGACAATTAAGAAATATGTAAGTAAATCAGTTATCATCAGCGAGTTATTATAGCCGCATGTTTTCTTTAAGGTTATATTTTAAATTTTCTCACTTTAAGATTATCATTAGGTACTTTTTTTTTTAATTGACATATTATTGTTACAAATAACTCGATACACTTTTAGAACCTAATTAACCAATAGTTACGTGAAAAATGAAACTAAACTATATATACATACACACACATATATACATATATATATATTAATTACAACGTAATTCTTAGACTACCCCCCATTCGAAAAAATGTCCCAATTTTATGTATAAATGTCCCAGAAAAATGTCCCAATTTTATGTAACGTTTGTTATATTTTGTAGGATTTTTGTTATTGTTATTTAAAAAATGTCACAATTTTATGTAATGAAATATGTAACGAAAAAATGTCTTAATTTTATATAATGGAAGTTAAATGTTAGAATAGGATTTTTGTGGTTATGTTATTTTTTGTGTGTGTTGATGCCAGTAAGAATTACGTTGTAAATTTTGATCATTTTATACAAAGTATAGAAGAGAAAGAGACAGAAATGAAAGCAAGAGAGGTCAAGGAGCACAGCCCCTTGCGAGGCCAAAATGGCCGAGTTTATATATATATATATATATATATATATATATATATAAGTAAATATAAATCTTTGTTAAAAGTAAATTGAATACCTTTCATAAATTTAATTTTAAATAAACCTTACTGGTGCATTTACAGATATAAGCTCTTTTTATTTTTTGTCATACAAATTGAACTACTTATTTATTCTTAGTAATTCATTCGTGTAACGTAAAATTATTAAACTCATTTATTTGTTTCGGTTTTCAATATAAATTCAAAATTATTAAAGCTAGCGTATTATGCATTTTATTCATTATCACATTAGGAAAACAGCATAGCGTATTTGTTTATCTGTGTTACAATAATTAATTGAATGCAACGTAAAGTACAATAAATCGTTTAAATGTCGCACTTACTGTAAACTGTGCAATTATTCTTCCATACACATATAAAAAACCGGCACTGATACTTAGATAATGTACATTAAAATTCGAATTAAAATAGTAGTAAGAACGAAAAATGTTCCGTAACAAAAGTCATGTATAGTTATTTGCTTTATTCATATCTACACTAGGTACTGTATTAAAAGCGTTGTTGGATGTGGAAAATTCCTGCGAGGCAATATTGATAGCTGCTTTTAGAGGCCTCCTACTCCCTGTTACGCTTTTTCCATTCTATCTCTTCCTACTATATCCATCATTCCAGCTTTCTGTTCTTTCATACATTCAAAATCTGACCGAATCAAAATTTAATTGAATACTCTCCTCCTTGTTATTGTTTCTGGGAAGGGTCTTAAAGAATATACAATAATAATAATAATAATAATAATAATAATAAATATATAAATAAATAATAATAATAATAATAAAAGTAACAGTAATACGTTTACCTCTGCACGATCCATCTGGATGAAGTGTATACTGAACTTCGCATAAGCAATGTCTGTGGTCTGCTGTATTATTTGTCGGTATAGTGGTACATATTTGTTCGCAACCACCGTTATCCTTTTTACATGGATGATCCACTGTTAAGCAAAAAGAATGAATTCATTTATTTTTAAAACTATACCAAAAAATCAACCGTTTTTTTTAAAAATAACATAACCAATCACGGTATCTATTTTGCGATCTATAATCTTTTAATAACTTCATTCCGCTTTCGAAAGGTATATTTATTTTAATTTACCCTTTTTAACGAATTACTAAAATGTGCATAATAAAACCGAAATAAAGACAAAATAATACTGAATTTTTTATTTTATCTTTCAGATAAAAATATTAATTCATTTAACAGTAATCGTTCTAAAGAAACCCACGCATGGTTACTAATATATTGTGACCTTTTTAATGGTACTCCTAATTAATTTTAAATCTATTTATTATAAGTATAAGAAAACGGTAAAAAAAAACGTACATGTGCAAAAATCAGTATAAAAATGTTAACGTAAGCTATATTAATTAAAATATAAATAATGTAAAACTTTACACGTGAGCCATACACATAAATACGTTTGTATATATATATATATATATATATATATATATATATATATATATATATATAAACTCGACTCCTCGAACTTTGCCGCCAGTAGACCTCCGCTCCCTAAAAATTCCAGTTTTTTTTATAATTTTCATATATAGCAAATTTATTTCTCTTTCACGAATTACTTTTTGGTTTCCTACAATAATCATTATTAACGATTTATTAAAAATCTTTATATATATGTATATATATATATAACTATATAATTCTAGGACACATGTGTATGTCACTGAACTCATCCTAAACGGCTTAACTGATTTTGATGAAATTTTTTGGGGGGATTTGAGAGGACCCATGTATGGTTTAGATTCACAATGAGCCAGATAGGCCCCTCCCAACCCACCCAATTTCACCAATCATTTCTGTCTACTTTTACAGAACGGCCGGACTGATTTTTATGATCTTTGATTTGTTGGTTTTGTCTCCAACCCGAATAGCAGATACGGAATTTAAAAAAATATTTGCTTCTTTTTTTGCCCTTTTTAAAAGGGAGGTTTAAATAATTTTTTACCCGTAATTTTTGAATTTTACGAAAAGGCTTCTATGTTTTACTTTTATATTTTGAATTTCCCTTTTAAAGGGTTATCCGGTGATGAGTTATGAATTTTTTAAGGATGATTTTTTTTTTCTTAAACGCTCCCAGTAGAACTGGAAAACCATTTTTAATATCATTGATTTTGGCAACGATTCGACACTTGCACTTGCTTCATTAGGTATTGCAGCTGCGTTGTTGGAAGGCGGTCAAACAGCTCATTCAGCATTCAAGTTGCCGTTGAACATGCAAACTAATGAAACTCCAACTTGTAACCTTTCGAGGAATTCTGCGATGGCCAAAGTGTTGCAGCAAAGCAAATTGATCATTTGGGATGAATGCACGATGGCACACAAAAAATCTTTTAACGAAACAACCAAAACCAGTTTAGTGGTGCGATGATTCTATTGGCAGGTGATTTTCGACAAACATTGCCAGTGATTCCACGATCAACGCCAGCCGACGAACTTAATGCATGTTTGAAGTCGTGCATTTTATGGATATACATCAAAACACTCAAACTAAAAATGAACATGAGTCTAATTGCAGAACGACCGATCTGGAGAAATTTTTTCAAAATAATTGATCGACATTGGTAATGGCAAAATTCCTGTTGGCACATCGTCTGGATACATCACATTCTCTGGCTATTTTTGTCACTTTACTAAATCAAAGACCGAACTCATCGAGATGGTCTTCCCGAAACATTGCTCAAAATTAATCATGTTTGGTTGAACGAACGTGTTATATTAGATGCAATAAACGTTGATGTCAACGAAATGAATTTTCAGATTCAAAATAAGATAGCTGGCGAATTGATGACATACAAATCGGTTGATTCCGTTACTAACCAAGATGATGTTATCAACTATCCAACGGCATTTTTAAATTCGCTGGAATTGCGCCGATTACCATCTCATAATCTGCAATTAAAAGTTGGATCGATAATCATTATGTTGCGGAACATGAACCAGCCACGTCTTTGTAATGGCACCCGGCTTGCGATGAAGAAATTAATGAACAAGGTCATCGAAGCCACAATTTTGAAAGGGAAGTACAAAGGCGAACACGTTTTGATTCCACGCATCCCTATGATTCAGAACGACATGTCATTCGACTTTAAACGGTTACAATTTCCAGTACGATTTGCATTTGCAATGTCGATAAATAAATCGCAAGAGCAGTCGTTAAGTGTTTGTGGCATCAATCTTGAAAATCCATGTGTTTCACATGGCCAATTGTATGTCGCCTGTTCCCGTGTCGGAAAACCATCAACATTATTTATTTACGCGCCAGAAAACAAAACTAACAATGTTGTGTATTAAAAATCATTACAATAAACACTATGTTTTTGAAATATATATATATTTTTTTATTATTTATTCCAGTTCAAATTCAATATTCATAGCTAAGACAGGACAATGTCTGTCGGGTCAGCTAGTATATATATATATATATATATATATATATATATATATATATATATATAGATATAGATAGATAGATATAAAAAATTAAAGAAAACCAGAAAATAAGAAAAGGTACATCATGAACATTGGAAAGAAAGAAAAACCATAGCGAACCGATGAAGGAGTATTGGGCGCATATGAAAGCCAAAAGAAGGAACGACAATTAAAACTACGTGGTCCATAGTTAGCCGAAACGGGAAGAAGAAGAAAATATAAAAAAATTATTATGGTAAATATTTTAAATAAAATGATTAACATGATAAATATAAATTAAACGAAAAAGTTTTAAATGAAATGATTACCATGATAAATAATACGCTTTAGATAACATTTTATTAATTTCTGATGTAAATAAATACTTATCTTTTTGCGTTACTAAAATCATTAAGCCCCCATGACAGAATCTTAACATACAAGCCGCGCTAGCTGCTATACCTAGCGCAGAGATTAAAAAAATGAAAAATTTTTGTTTTCTATTAGTTTTTACAAAGAAATTTGAACCGAATTTTAATAGTTTCTACCGGGAATATCATTTATACTAAAATTGGAAATCCCTACTCAACTACTGCAGTTCGCTGTTGTGGTAATAAATTAACTTTAATAAAATGCTTGCAGCGGAGAGGTCGGAAGATATAAGTGAAGAAGATGTTCTCTTAAATGTGTAATTATGGGAGATCACCAAATAAATAACTCGTCCCCTTCGAAATGATGGCTGTGCGTGTTAATTACGCAAAAACGTTACATTATAAATAATTATTTATAATAATATCGTTTAATTTTTTTCACTTATTTCAGTATACAATTTAATAACTATGCAGCGCATTACAAATGTTCTATAAAAAAATATATTAAAGTAGCAGGGAGATTAATAAAGAACCCTGCAACGGAAGTTTTAATACTTTTCTATATCGAAAATATTGTTTACTTTCAGATTTTAAACCGTTGCCTTCCACCGTGTTTTGCTGTTGCAGAGTGTATTTAAGGTTTGCTTTAATTACTGCATTAATAATATTTTCAAAAGAAAGAAAACACAAACAAAAAAAATAAATCTTTAATAAAAGTACAGAATTAAGCGCAAAAAAAAAGAGAAAAAATCAAAGAATTATATTAATCCGTTAGTGAAGCTGCGGAAAAAACAGCTATCGGGTAAGTGAATGGGCCGTTTTAAAATGATGTGCATGATGTGATCAAAATGGCGAGTACGAGATAAAAAACAAATGATTACAATGATAAAATCTATGAGTCCTCTAGAAGTGTCACTGAGTTGACTCTAATAAATATTTAGCAAAGGATGTACAAGTTAAAAATAGTGGGATAAAATAAATTGAAAATTTAAAAATAAATATTCACCATAACATATATATATCAAAACGAAATAAATGTCTTATTTGAAAAATTCATTGCAAAAATTTTTTCTTTACATAATTTTCCTATTTTCCCTGGCATAAGAATGACACGGATATCAAAATCGTTCGATTATGTGTTCATCATTTTCTTCCAAAGAGAGTTGGTGTTGTTGCTCACAAAGGTATCCGCGTCATTCTTATGCCAGAGAAAATAGGAAAATTGTGTTACGAAAAAAATTATGCAATTTTCAAACAAGACATTTATTTCGTTTTAATATATATATATATATATATATATGGTATATGCTACAGTGAACATTTCTTTAAATGTTCAATTTATTTTAATTTTTACTTGTACATCCTTTGCAAAATATTCATTAGAATCAACTCAGTGACATTTCTGGAGGTCTCATAGCTTTCATCATTGTAATCATTTGCTTTTTATTCTTTACTCGCCATTTTGATCACATAATGCACTTCAGTTAAAAACGGCCCATTTACTTATCCGACAGCTGTTTTCCGCAGCTTTACTAACGGATTAATATAAATCTGTGACTTTTTCTCCTTTTTTTTTCGATAAATTCTGTACTTTTATTAAAGATTTATTTCTTCTGTTTGGGTTTTCTTTCTTTCGCAAATATTATTATTGCAATAATCAAAGCAAACCTTAAATACACTCTGCAACAGCAAAAACGGTAGTAGTCAAGGGTTTACAAACGGTTAATAAACACATTCCACTTGCATTCAGTCACATCGTGACGAATTAGGCGCAACAATTGGATTGAAATATCGCTAGGCGCATGCGCATACGTCATCTACGGTTATTTTTATTACACTAATAAAAATCAAATTAGTGCGGGGACAACTTTGTTCAATTACATAATCCTTACACAGTATGATTCTAAAGACTGTATTTTAAAACAGAAGCCATGCGAAATTAGCTTACACGGAAGGAATGGAATGAATCGTGGGAAGAAAAATTTCCTCGTGCATATTTGCGTACAGTTTGATTATGAAATTTCCACGCAATTATTTACTTAAGCGTATTATAATTATCTAAAAACATTTGTCGCTTCTAAAAAAATATGTTCTTATTTAATATATAACTTTGCACTTCGGAATATTTTCAAGAATCAACTTAATTCAAATAAGACTGAATAGAAAAATTTACGATAGTTCAAAAAGCAATAGCTACTGTAAGATGAAAACCACCCAGTGTACGCATCCTTGTTAACACAAGAGCATTTAACCACTATCCAGCAGTAGGCGCTCAAATGGAAGATTAAACTAAATCACCAGAAAATCAGACAAGTAACTTTCACTTTAAATAAGAAAAACTGCTTCCTTAATACAATAAATAATCAGTACATACTTAAAGAAAATCACATTAAATACTTGGACATGATATTAGATCAAAGACTCACATGGAGAAGCCACATATCGTTCATCCGGCAAAAATGGCTTCAAGAACTAAGGCTTTCAGCAAAAAAGTCACCAATGAGTTTGAAATGCAAGAGGTTAGTTTATCTTTCAGTCATAGCGTCATTCTGGAGATACAGATTGGAACTATATAGGGCCGCTGTGAAGAGTAACCTAAATAGGATTCAACAGTTCCAATCGAAAACGTTAAGACAACTGATAGACGCTCTACACTACATATCGAATCACACTCTACATATAGACTTAGATGTTCCATATGTAAACAATTTATACTTGAAGCAATAAGAAAAACTTTTATGACACTTCAACTCCATCAAAATGCAGAGATAGCGAACATCAGTCACTGGGATCCGCCAAGGAGGCTCAAAAGAATATGGGCCGGTGACGCCCTAGGCGTCAGACGCGGTAAATAACATCATCTTAATATCCCAGCTGTCGAATAAACGAACTGCAGTCCTATAATAATCAGTTTTCAGATCGACTAATGCTCATACTGTCGCTGGGTAGCTGAACATAAGAAATAAAATAATGTACATAATAGCCTCGCCAATTATATAGTCTTAGGACCGGTGCGAGTTTTCAAACAAAAAAAAAAAAAAAAAAAAAAAAAAAAGAACGCAAATAAACTAATGAAATAATTTCCTCAGTGTTTACGCACCGTCCGGTTGAGCTTGTCGGTGATAAACTTTTGCATTAATTGGCACGCCGCGTCCATTTTTTTGATGAACTACAGTTTTTACATAGTCCGGATTAAACTTATTCATTCGCAACACCGCATCATCCGACCAAGTTGCAATAAATAGATTGTTTTCAAAAACTGAAATGGAATCAAATTTAGCCACCTAAAACACGGCAAAAAATATATAACGATCAATATCGCACATTTAATATGAAAATGTAATAATTATTTCCTACTTGTACGCGCTATTTAACATCATATCCGTTCATTCGTTACTGTTTAATATTATATCAAATTAGGACGTGATCAATACAAAGGAAAAAGTAATAAATTTATCTAAACTAATATCGTTTGATATCCTTTCTTTGCAAAATTAAGCCGCCTTGGATCGTTTCACACTTTAGCCAGCGACAAGTTTTCAAACACGCCGACATTTATCGTTTCAGTAGGTAGAAATCCTATGTTCTAGGAGAATATCCAATTAGAAGCAAGCATTTAGTCACGTGACCACGTCCCTTTCTATCCACTCGCTCAAAAGCCAGAATTTATTTACATGGTCACACCCAGTTTTACTCAACTAATCGTGTGTTAGTATTTAGCCAAATTTCTGTGCCCTTTTCACATCAGCCCTTACACTAAGAGCTCAACACCTCACCGCCATATTCTACACCAACTATAACTCCATACCTATTTGATGTACACATTTTTATTGTTATAAATCAGAAACAAAACACCTTAGAAACTTCCAAACCTATACACATCCTAAGTATGCTTTCTCTTTATAGATACCATTGTATGAATGTACTTACCCAGTAACAGCGCCCAAGCAAAACAGGTAATTAAGAAGGCTTTAATTAACGAATTATAATTTTACTAACCTGTGCTAAGTTGCTTTGTGTGCTTTTATGTTAATGATACATTTATCATTGCCTAATTAATATAATAATTTTCTAACCAGTACTAGCTGTTTATGTTTGTATATGCTTTGAGGGTATGTTTTACTGCTGACTAGCCACCTTTAAATTTTTCTAACCCCTACCAAAATCTGCTATTTTTGTGCGTGTATGCTTGGTTTCGGTGTGTGTGTGTGTGTGAGTATACTTTGGGGATACGCCTCATTAAACCTTAATTAACCAAAGCTAATATAACTTGCTAACCTAATATTACTGTGCATCCCGTTGTTTGTTTGAATGGGTATGTCTCTGAGAATAGATTTGATACACTATCTAATCTAAATTAGGCTAATTTTTGCTAGCAATGCTTGTTTGTGTGCATAATTTGATGTATATTTCTTACATGTCTAAAGCATCTGCTGTATTTATGTGAATTAAAAGATGCTTTGTTATATATCTAACCAAACTAATTGTGATGACAGCATAATATATGAGGAGATATGTTCCAGCTTATAGATTTTGATAGGTATTCATACACATCCAACCAAAATAACCGCAGTACTAACCTCAACAAGATTTATTCTTCTAGTGCAATGCTTTACACATGAGTAATCAGAGTGAAACAATTAATAATTATCCCCTGTGCTGGCTATTGTAATTATATATTTTTGTGCTTGATCCACATTTAACCAAAACTGATTAGCCCACTAACATGTAGTAATAACCAACCATTTTGATTTCTACAAAGGATACACTCAACGTACATTCTTTTATGAGTTACTTTTGACATGTGTAGGTCAACAATTACTGATTAATAATATACCGGATGGCTCTGTTTTGCTCCGATCTATTCTAAACTTACAAATTAACAATGTATTAATAATATCGATTTATTTGTGAATTGATACATTTCATAATTGAAAATTATATTTCTTTGTTCGCGTGTTATTAATATTTTATTAACGTATTAATGAACTTCACAAATAAATACAATGACAATATGCACATAATATGAAAGATACATTTTTATATGTATTGCAAATAATTTTTCGGTTAAGACTGTCAATCGGTTGGCATGCTAGCCTAAATGTATTGACGCATAAAAAAAATTGGTATAACTTTTTTTCCTTTTTTTTTGTAATAGATCTCCCTTATATTTTTAGAAACTACAAGTTGTTTATAGACTCCCATATTAAAAATAAGAAAAGCTGAATAGCATTTCTAATTTTCCAATAGTGGAAATTATTGTAATCACGGTGAACAAAATTTAATATTTTGCTATAGCCTCACTATTAAACATGCAGAATCGGAAGGGGATTTAAAAAGAAACAAATTTTAATTATTACTATTATTTTCAGATAGTGGAGATTGGTGAAAGTTTAAGAAGTAATATACTGAAATCACAGTTTTTGGTAGACACTACGTCAACGTTAACACACCTATTTAACGTTTCGAACACGCGATTAATTTCATTATTTCACGTACCTTAGCATTTTTGTAAATAATTTGTCGATTGGATCCATCGTAATTCATGCGTTCGATCGAATCCAATCGTTGATCCAGCCAGTATATCTTCTGCAGCGGATAATCTAACGATATACTACATGAATAACTCTGTTTATCCTGCAGCAGACTTTTTCTCTCTTCTCCATTAAGCAGCATGCTATATATACCGTGGCCAAGCCCATAAGCGACAGTAAAAAATAAATACCTAAGACGAAATAAATATTCACTTTTTACTCTTAATTATTATTAGAAAACAATTTAAATTCCAAACTTTATAGTACTCCGAAGTTACTTCAAAAATAACAAAATTCCTAGAATGTTTAAACAATTTTTAAAGTATTGCTTATACATTTTGACTTTTTTATTAGCTTTTGGATAAATAAACACCCTTGAAATGAAATATATATATATATATATTATTGCCCAAAATTCTTTTACGTTACAAAAAAATCGCAGGTTTAGCAGTTAAACCTCTACATGATCAAAAATCAGTCCTTTCCAAAAAAAAAATATTAATAGCTTTAAAGATTAGAAAACTAACGAAAAATAAGGCTTTTTTTTTCTTTGCGAGTTTGTTGACATGGACATTAACCCGAGAACTAGGGAAGGAAAGGAAAGTGTAATTAAGAAAAAAGAGAATGAAAGGGTATAATATTGAAAAAATTAAAATGAAAGGTAAACAACCCGCTTGACACTTTAGGATCGTGTGAATTTTGTTTCCGAAACATGCAATATTGGCTACAGAAAAAAAAAAAGAAAAAATTTTGAAATATAAATACAACGATTCTTCTTATCGAAAAAATTTAGTAGTTTCTTACAAACTTTTCGTTTGCTCATTCGTGACTTTTTTTCCTTCTCATATACATATATATATTAAAATGGCCGGTTTCGTATAAATTATAGGTATATACATTAGTAGCTATAAATATGAACAAGTGTACGTCCTTTAATGAACGACAATATTAAAATTCGATACGAATAGAATTAAATAATTATCATTGGTAAGCTAATTTACTTAATGGTATAAACAATTTTCCGGGGCAAAGTATTAATATAATTGTAGAGATTTTTTTAAACAGCGACAATATAGACACTCACGACACTCGTAGAGGGTGCCAGATTTTTTAAAGAATATTTTTAAATAATTTCTCTTCGAAATTACCAGCGTTTTTTAATTTTCATTAAATGTTTCTTCTTCACACTATGCGTGAATTACTTCTTAAATCGTTCTACAAATACTTCTAAGCATTTTCAACGTCTTTTCTTATCCACCGAATTTGGAAATTTAAATAGTTTACTTTTTTATTGCGAATAGTAATAAAACTCAGGCTCCTCCCCTAAAAAACATAAACTTCGCACTGGACGACAGTGACATAATATTTGCATGTTAAATTTTTATTAGCACCATATAATGATAAAAATTTCAGGCAACAGGAAAAACACCAAAAATAATCAAATGTTTTTACACAATTTATACGCGTTGTAAAATTATCACATATAACGCGAAAATCCACGTGAGCGTCGAATATATACAACCCCAACTCGTACAAAGTTTATGATCATAAAAACGTATTTTTGTACTAAAAAGAAGATAAAGAAAATAATACATATTTTTCTAATAAAAGCATGGATAATTGTTTAAAGTAACGCAAAAATATTGGACATTTTTAATTAGGATAAAATATATATTCTAAATTCTAAATAATGAAAATAAGAAGAAGAAAAAACGAAAATACAATCTGATCCAAAATGAGTCAAAGAAATGAGAAAAAAAAAAAAAAGAAAAGAAAACTATTAGAAACTCGAATTTGATAAGTTATATCGCTTACCCCTTAGTAGGATCGATCACCATTGCATTTACCTCACTCTTCGAGAGCTCCAATAGTATTACACAGGAACGGATATTATACGTGCATACGTAAATAATTAAATTGCCATCACTACAAAAATACCAATTTTCGGATATCCAATCGAACGCGATTATATGATCGCGACCTAAAAATTCATTATCGTCACCGCATAAGTGTTAACAGCACAATAATTCATGGATACGTATCGGTTATTTTTAAACAATTAATTGGTATTTCAGATGTAATTCATTATTTTTGAAAACGATATTCTACAAATTATATTCGTTTTAAAACTCAAATCATAAGTAATATCCAGAAACATCACATCTAAAACTGTATTAAAAATTTACTCTGGTCATAATATTCGGTTCTGAAACAATGACTCTTTGAAATGTACTCTTTAATAGCACTAAAGTACCCGTAAAGGAACGTTTTCTTTTAAAAACAGCGAAAAACGAATATCACGTACACACATACACTTTAAAATGTTGGTTATGCGGTGATGTTTCATTCGGTTAGAACCGGTTCGAACCCCTATGTCGCACATTTAAAATATACAAAAATTTCACTTAATGTCCATGACTGTCACCCATGTCCTTTCCCAGGAAAAAAAATAAAAATAAAATAAATAAATAATAATGAACGTCATTTTCTAATTGAATCGCGAATACGTTTTTAAAAAGTTATAATTTTTTTTTGCATTTAAAATATTACACTATATTTTTATAATTATTTTAAAACACATAAATGGAAAAGAAAAAGAAAAATACCGTATTAAATTTATTTTAAAAAATAGAAAATAAAGTAAACATTTTTTTAATTCCAGTAAAATTTCTAGATAATTTTTAAAAATCTAGATACTGTCATCGAGACACATTTTTTGTCTCTGTTTTCCCGGTACGAAACAAAAACATGTTCATATTAAAAACAACAAAAAACACTTATATTGACTTTTTGACTGAAACTGTAACAGTTACATAATATACACGACGCAACGTAATTCAATTTATCATTTAACCTATTCATACATTAAAAGAAATTAAATTATCATTAAATATTTCTGAAATGACTTTGCTTCTTCAGAATTCATTTGAATCAACGTCAGATCTAATCAGGACATATTTAGTTCAGTTGGCAAAGTAACCAAGACTTCCTGATGATGATATAATAAGCGCCACTTACGCTTGTACTTATGCTTATGCTTGTACTTATGCTTGTGTTTATGTTTATGTTTATGTTTATATTTATATTTATGCTTGTGTTTATGCTTGTGCTTAAGCTTCTGCTTATGTTTATGTTTATGTTTATATTTATGCTAGTGTTTTTGTTTGTGCTTGCACTCACAGTTACTATTCGCGAATTAACAAAACGGTTGACTTACTGCTTAGCTGAAACAAGTCTCTAGGCAGTAATTCCCAATTTTTTTCAAAATCCTCCGCTGTCGAGCAAGTTAAAACGTGTTCTTTGTATTTCTTTGGCCGTGTGATATAACACACTGAACCATTGCGATGATTAAACGTTATCAATGAATAATCCACGGGATACGATGCATTCGAATAATCAGTTCCGTTCAGATACAGCCGACGCAGACGAGAGTGGTTTACAATCAATAAAGTCGGTTCTTCATTCACAGGCTCTATGTCGGGCAAAAAAATATTAATTACTAAAGCTGCAATAATATTAAATAAATAATTCCGGAAATTATACAAAAAACGAAAATAACACGAACTAAAAACCGTGATAAATTAGTAACAATGAGAAAGCGCGCATTTTAACGACAAATACACTGTGTCCACGGGAAGAAAGAAATATGCTTGCTCAAGTCACAAACTGCGGGGAGATTTTGAAAAAATTAGCAGGACAAAAATGAGCGGAACCCGGCTTAACACCGCGGATCAAAATAATAATAATATTAATACAAAAATGGTGTACAGTGATTCTAAGTCGGGTCCGAACTACATCGGTGTCAGGTGGCCGGGGTTACTTTTAGTATAATCATTAATCAACGGTTTGCGTGCATAGTCCGTAACTGTTTGTTAATACTTATAAATAAAATAAATAAATACCAAAATAACAAACAAAAATAAGTAAGTCTTCGTTTTATAAGTTTGTGAATATCGGAACGGGTTCGTGTTAAAATTAGCCGGAAAGCATGCTATAATTCGACGTACAGAGGTAAAATTAAGAACTAAAAATTATTGAACTGTGTAATTTTTCCTCGGAATCAACTCCGATTTCATTCGGGAAAAGGATTACGTGCAGCACTAAAATCAATAATGATCGGTATTAAAATGAAGCTAGTCCAAACTACAAAGCTCGGTGGTTTTTTTTTATTTTTTTCACTATCGTCATTATCGACCTATTCCTTTAAACACCCTTCACCTTTTTTTTCAGCAGCGACCCTCAGAGCGGCACTCGTATCTTATGTTGGACTTTTATTCGCTGGAAAAAATTACGCGCCTTCATTCAGCCCCTAATAAAACCTTAACACAACTTTAAGAAATTGCGCCATCAACGGAGACAATTTTTATATTGTAATTTCGTCGTTGTTTAATTACCGTTAAGCTAATTTTACCAAACTCGGAGAAAGCACACGCACTTTTGTAAATTGTTTTTTACGCACTTAGCATCACTTTTTTTTTTTATTTTTAATTATTAAGTTTTTGTTTTTTTTTCCCAGCCCGGCATAAAACCATTTGGCCACTGTTACTATTTTTTCACTGGAAATTGAACGTGCGCAGTTTTTTGTATTTTCACGCATCCAAACCAAACCCCCAGTAACACACGCTCGTAGTATATCTTTTTTCTTCTTCCAATTCGCGATATTTTGGTAACGTTCATTGGGCCGGGAAAGTGTTCTTCCAGTTATTAATAGCGAAGAAAATCATGGAGCTCGGAAATTCTGTACAATAATCGTAAACAAAGTAATTTTATGCGACCGACTTCTTAAGCAACAAACGATAATAATAATAACGATATTTTAATGAAAAACCCATTCTTGTTGGTATTTCAGCGACAAAACTTACCATTAACTGCGGCGCAACCGGTAGCTCCGACCTTCTTATAACCGTGGACACAATCACAAGTAAATCCGCCGCGCGTGTTGTGACATATCTGATCGCAAGCACCATCCGTCAAACATTCGTCTATATCTGTGGATTTAAAAAATCGAAAACTTTAAAATGCCATCACCCGCAAAACTAACTTTTTGATGAAACTATCATTAAAGTATGAAAAGGAACTGAAATAGAAGAAAATCTAATCTTCCGGCGTTCTTACTGTAGCGGTGGTGTATTAGCCCATTTCTAAGGTAATAAATTTGTCTAAAAAATCGCATAAATGTTCCATGTTGAAATGTACCGAATAGAAATTTTAACGCGGTAGACTACGTAACATTGAAATAGTCCTATAAATGGCAAACGTGTATGCCATATATATATATATATATATATATATATATATATATATATATATATTAATTACAACGTAATTCTTAGGCTACCCCCCATTCGAAAAAATGTCTCAATTTTATGTAACGCTAAATGTCCCAAAAAAAATGTCCCAATTTTATGTAACGTTTGTTATATTTTGTAGGATTTTTGTTATTGTTATTTAAAAAATGTCACAATTTTATGTAATGAAATATGAAACGAAAAATGTAACGAAAAAATGTCTTAATTTTATATAACGGAAGTTAAATGTTAGAATAGGACTTTTGTGGTTATGTTATTTTGTGTGTGTGTTGATGCCAGTAAGAATTACGTTGTAAATTTTGATCATTTTATAAAAAGTATAGAAGAGAAAGAAACAGAAATGAAAGCAAGAGGGGTCAAGGGGCACAGCCCCTTGCGAGGCCAAAATGGCCAAGTTATATATATCTTTATATATATAATTCTTCTGTCGTGTGTATGTGACTAAACTCCTAAACGGCTGGTCCGATTTTGATGAAATTTTTTGTGTGTGTTCAAGTGGATTCGAGAATGGTTTAGATTCACAGTTCGGTCCACTACAAAATGTTTTTACGAATTTATTATTCCGTATTTTATAGTGTGTACGGAATCTTAAAAATCGGTATATATTTACTTTAAGAAATTAGAGATCATTAGAAACACGTTTTATTCGTGTATAGCCCATCATCAGCTAACTGCATAGAGTACACACTTTATTAAAAATTATATAAATTGAGTGTGTGCTCTGTGTTGTTAACTGATGATAGAACCCGAAAAAACATGTTTCCAAAGTAATTTACTTTAAATTTTTAATATAAATTTATACTGATTTTTGTTATTAAGGTGAATAATGCCTTGCTGCCACGTGAATTACATTCATTTCAATGTAATTAAAATATTTGTCTTTTTGGTTTTTGCACATTTATTGAAATTAATTCATTTTGAGTATTAATTTTTTCTTAATAAAAAACTAAATTGAATTCAGCTAATAAGTTAACACAAAATTTATTGTTTCTGTGGCGGTACAAAATTCGCCAGGACAGCTAATATATATATATATATATATACAAAGGTTGTCTCATAATGACAGAGACCAACGCTGGCGTCGCGCCGTCACGCACCGCATCGACTTGGTGAATATATTGGCATCTCGATCAATCCTCTGGCTACAAAATGAGACCAATTTAAAATCTGTAACTTAAAAATTGTCCAAGTTATGGGCATTTTACGCGACCTACTTTGCTCTGACCCTAGAGGTTTTTTGAATGCATACGCGGGATTATTTCACTTGCGTGAATTTTTTTGACTTTTTTTATGTATATAGAGAATTTAATTGGCTACAAAATGGGCACTTGGTGAAGTCTGTAGGTCGAAAATGGAATGAGTTATGACCATTTTACTGAAGTGAAATGAAGATGAAAACTTGAATTTTTTACACTTTTATTTCAAAAAGTATAAAATCACATGAAATCGGGAAAAAATCAATCGCTATCGCTATTACCATCGCTTAAACCTAAACTGCTTTCGATATAACGTCCTTTACATTGGCGCATTTGAGCCTGCCACTTCACAGTTATCGTTTTTCTGAATTCTTCTTCGGGGGTTGCTCTTCAGGCGATTCTCGACCCTCAAGGAAGTGCTTATGCCACCTCAAAATTGTACTTCAGCCTAAAACATCATCTTTTAACACTTCCTTAAGTTCTCGGAGAGTTTCCATGCAGAACACAATATTTGATCGCGTCACGCTACTCCGTTTCAACACTCGCGTTACTCATAGCTGTACGATTAGGGTGTACACGTCTTCTTTAAAATCGCACTGCGCGACAACTACTGAACGGATTCCGTTACTTCTTATTGCTATGGTGACAGAAATGAATGCTCTACACGAGGGCATAGTTTCCACGTCGATTCGATGCGCGATGGCGCGACGCCAGCGTTGGTCTCTGCCTTCATGAGACAACCTTTGCATATATATGTCATATGGACTTCAATGTACAGATTTGCGCAATTAGACTCTGCATTCAAAATCGGACATCCCCCGAAATGTCTGCCTCTAAAGTGCCGTATATCTGACTTTACATGCAGAATTTTGTAATGAATATTCGCACATAGCAGGAATGTAGAAATAGTAAGCCAAAATCGAGTAACGCAACTAATAAAAACATCGCTAGCAATCCCTTTTCATTGGTGTTTCGAGGAAATCGATTAAATCGTTTTATCAGAACTATTATCGTAAAAGACCATCATTAACGTGAACAGCAAACGATAAAATGTACAGAAATAATTGAACTATATGATAGTCATAGTCTTCTTCTTCCTGCACCATCTCCGAACGAAGATTACCGATCCGCACGATGTAAGATTTAGACACCGCTGCTTTGAAAATCTCCTCAGAGGGACGTTGCAGCCAACGACGCAGATCTCCCATTCATGAGTTCCGTCTCCTACCTGGAGATCGCTTTCCACAAATTTTTCCCTCAAGGACTAGTTTCAGTAGTCCGTACCTGCCGCTTCTCATGACATGTCTCCCAAATAGCTCATCTTGCGCTCCTTGATTATTGTCAGCAGCATCTTTCTTTTCCTGCCAATTAGCCGCAATACCTCTGCAATGGTTACTTTCTACGTCCAAGGTATCCCCTTAGCATTCTCCTGTACAGGAACTTTTCTAAAGCATCCAATTTGGCCTCCAATGCTTTGTTGAGGGTCCATGCCTCACATCCATACGTAAGAACAGATATGGCATAACATTGTATCATTCGGAGGCGTAGATTAAGGCTCAAATCGGTAGTTGTGAAGAAATTCTTCATTGCTACGCTAATGCAATAATTCCGTCTACTGCATTAATAAATATGTTCCAGAAGAAAAAAAAAAAATTAAATACAAGACTGTTTCTTGCAGGTCTACACACGACGGTTCAATATTCGGGTAGTACTAAATGGAATGTTGCCTCTAGTCGTTATTTATTATTCAACCACGCTGACCGCTGTCAAAAAGGGGTTGCAATCATGTAGACAACTTTAAAATGAAGAAAAGGAATTTAGAGTTTTCTTTTTTTTTTCTTTTTAGGATTCCGTAATGTACGAGGAATCCTAATAAGAAGATGGTTCAGAAACGAGAAAAATATTCAATTAAAATATGCAACGAACGGTTAGACTTATTAATTTCGAAATTTGAAACATAAATTACAATTAAAATTCTCTTTAAAACCATATCTATAACTTCAAGCCAACCGTTTACCCTGGGCGCAAAAAAAAATCGAAAAACCCCGTCAAGAATATATAATATATAATTTAAAACGACCTCAAAAATCACCCTTAAAAAATTCATAACTTATCACCGGACAACAACCCTTTAAAGGTGAAATTCAAATAGATAAAATAAAGTGCAGAAGTCCTTTCATAAAATCAAAAAATTATTTAACCCCTCATTTCGGCTAAAAGCAGCAAAAAAGGGGAAGTTCGCGTAGGCAATAGCCCGGGTGAAAACGATCGAGAAACCAAAACACGTATTTCAAACAGATGCGTAAAGGAAAAATATAGCCAAGCTTACAACTTTATATTCATACCCTCCTCGGGGTGCCGAAAGTTCGAACATTTTAAAAAACATATACATATATTTTTTTCCGGGCATATGATATATCGTTCAAAAGATCGCTTTTCGACGGGAACGAAACCGCATTTCATTTGCTTAACGAAACTTTCAAAGTTGACGAAAAGTTCAAGAAAGCGCAAAAAATGGCGTGTCTCCTCCCTAACTCTGCGAGTATTATAACAAAAAATTTTGGACAAAGTTAAAAAACACGCATCCCGTATATTTCGTTAATTTTGAACATCCGGATTTGTAACTTTAACTTAAGCCTTCGGGGCGCTGAAAGCTCAAAATTTGTGAAAAAACAATTTTTTTCCCCGGACATATGTTATATCGATTGAATTTGTCAGGAACGAACCCGTATTTCATTTTCTTATCAAAATTTTCCAAATGGCAATAATTTCAAAAAGCCGCAAGAAGTTACGTGCCTCTCCCTTTTCGCAGCGGGAAAAATCAGATCCTCTTTTTATTTTAATTTAGTATTATGTAAATATAAATATTATAGTTTTATCCTTAACTTGACATACGGAGTCCTCAGCGCATAAAACACGCCATATTTGACTGAACTTGTTTGTTTTTTTTGTATTTGGTTTTTTTAATGAACATTTCTAGATTGAAACTACAAGGTAATCCATCGAACAGAATTCTACAGTAGTTTCGAATTTCTGATATTTTTCAATAAAGAAATTAGTCGAAATGCAAAATAATACGATTCGTAATTCGGGAATAGCGGAATAAGACCAACAAGTGTAGGTGCAGAATTTTCCAATAAGTAGTTTAGACACTTTTATTATTTAACAATTTACGGAGTCAAAAAGAGAAAAAAGCCGGTGAGCAACTAGCAGCCCCAATGCACCTACCAAAGAGAAGAAGTATTTATAGTATAAGAGCGGCTGCTTCGATACTGTTCCGAGTAGCGGTCGACGGATAGCTCAAACGCCGAATGATCTGAATGCGAAACATAAACGAATTAAATGCGGAAGAATAATGATTTTGTATTAACATGAAAAACTCGTTTTATAATCACCACAAATGCGAGAGTTTTATGTAAGTAAAATTTATTTCTTACGACGGAATAATGTTTTTAATGTTTCTCCTATTACGAATTAATCATTTTAACGTCGTTAATGTACACTCGGCTTTATTTGCATCCCAATAGTGTGCAGAAACAGTGAGTTTAAAATATTACAGGTAATTATTATTCGTGTACGTAATAGCAATGCAAAAACAAATTTTACACTCATTCTCAGCCGGTGCAGTGAATTTCAACCGTAAATTATTGACCAGTATTGAAAATTTGTTAAATGCGAAACTGCGACCGAACTGACGCGAAGGCCTGAGCCTAACGATCTAGCATTCCCTCACCGTGTAAACGGGACTCTGGTTTTTCTAAAAAATTTTATTTCTAACAAATTTTATTTACAACCAGATTTTAAAATCGAACATTTTCGTTTCTATTTTATTGCATGTGTGATTAAAAATAACTTGCAAAATTATTATTATTAATAGTGACAGTTGAAACGCACCGAGTTTTTTGGCGGATCGCCTATTCAATTATTAGCTTCTTCGATGTTACTTAAAAGTGCAATAGTGCAATGGAAATTGGCATATTCAACGCGAATTAACGTGATTAATTTCCGTACCGTGATGCTGATCAACAATTTGCGATTACATTTGAGGACACCGCAAGCAACCTCAAATAAAATGATAAGTAAATTTGTTTTTGATTTGTAAAACCGAGAATAAATTTCACTGGACTAGAAAAGCTTTCCTAGAATAATGGTTAGTTTTCTCGCTTTTTCATTACTACATCACACTAATTTAAAGAAACTATTTGTTTATTCATTTTTATAAACATGTGAAAACTACATTGAATTATCCCCGTGGTTTCTCATTCCTTATTGCTTGCACATGTATATATGTGCATAGATGGAATTTACTTTCTTATGTGTGGGGGGGGGCGTATTATGCTAAACAAAGGATTGTACTTTTTTCCAAGTTCTGAGATAAATACAAAAAATAAAGTTAAGTTGTAAAAAAAAATTAAAAAGATTACTCGAAACACTAAATATATTAAAAAATTTAGTAAAATATTAACTAAGGAAAATTATATCGCTCAAGTCACGCACGCACACGTACATATATATATATATATATACACGAGAGTTGATTAATAAATACCCGTGTTTAGTTTTCAACATAGTCTCCTTTTAGGTCTATACACTTTTCCCAACGTTGAGGCCATTTGTTTGTCGGCTCCAAAAAATACGATTTTTCAAATTCACCAAAATACGCTTCAGTCTCGACGATAACCTCTCCATTTCAGCTGAATTTTTTTCCTCCGAGCCATGTTTTCAAGTTAGGGAACAGATAAAAGTCTTAGGGTGTCCGGCGGGTGAGTAAGGTAGGTGCGGAAAGCCGCAGCAATTGAAGATGAATGTGCTGGTGCATTATCGTGATGATAAAGCACTTTTTTCTTCGCCAAATAGGGCCGTGTCTCCTTCAGTTTCTTATCAAATCTGCCCAATAGCTCACCGTAGTACTGCCCTGTGATTGTTTTTCCTTTCTGCAGAAAGTCTATGAGGATTATTCCTTTGGAACCCCAAAAAATCATGGACATAACCTTTCCAGTTGATGGAACCGGCTTTGCCTTCTTCAGAGCAGATTCACCCGGAAAAATCCATTGTTTTGACTGTCTCTTGGTCTCTGGCGTGTAATAATGTATCCAGGTTTCATCAACAGTGATGACTCGACGTAAAAAATCCTGTGGATTTCGCTTAAAGCGGTCCAAATACTGCTTCGAAATTGTCCACTGTGAGCAATCGTGGCGCCCATCGGGCCGACACTTTTCTCACACCTATCTTATCAGTTAAAATCTTGATTGCCGTTCCGTACGAGACACCTACGGCCTCAGCTACTTCGCTCACTTTCGTTCGGCAATCAGCGAGAATCATGTCATGGACCTTTTCAACGGTTTCCTCGGTAGTCACGTCTGATGGGCGTCCTGGTCATTCTTCATCAAAAACTGTTGTACGACCACGCTTAAACTCGTTAAACCAATGTCTCACGGTTGTCATAGATGTTGAAGGGTCCCCATAGACAGAATCGAATTTCACTTTTATTTCTTCACATGTTTTTCCACCCAAAAATAAAAAACGAATTACGGATCGATATATTGCTCTTCCTCCATTTTATCGAGAAATGCAAAACACGTGAGATACAACTGGCTGTCACAAGAAAACTAACCTATGAATTAATCTGAAATTCAGCATGATGTCGTTTAATAGACTACAGGACACGATGGTAATGTCAATTTCACTCACCAGTTCCATCTGTTATCAAACACGGATACTTATTGATCAACCCTCGTGTAGTTCAGTATAACACATAAATATTTGATTTCCATTAATTTCAGTTTATTATTTCGAGCCACGTAAAATTGACGGGCATACTGCGAACGCTAATAAATAACTGTTTAACAGGATATTGTTGTGAGCTCAAAAATACACATACGCAGACTTACAGTTTAACACGCATAATATATATATATATATATATTGTATAAGAAATATAATATGTAGTCTGCTTATTTCTAACAATTTAAGACTGCATAGATCATTATATTAGGTAGTCTTTGTTTATTAATCGGAAGTTTATTCACTTTTTAATATTTAAAAAAAATGATATACAGAAAACTAAAAACAATAACGTTAGAAAACGCTTCAAACAATTGAATAACGCGAGTATTAACGGTGAAAATAAAAAAAAAAAAACAAAAAAAACGGGGTTTTAATGAAATTGGTTTAACATTATTCTGCACCAAAAATTTGTATTTTTCGAAGACACGCTATTTTTTCCTCTTGTTAGAAGAATTTTGTCAGACACTTTACATTTTTGTTATTTTATAATATTCGTAAATATTTAACTCTGCAACCGGATAGTTTCATGTTATGAGATCAAATAGTCAATGTAAAACTCGTGTGCACCGACATATATTTCTTTATTAAATGAATCAATAAACATATGCACTTTAATAAAATAATAATATATTTAAAATTAAACTCCGTCACGCGGTTTGGAAACGTTGAGTTCCGTGTTCATCAGACGGTAAACGAGGGACCCAACGTGAGCACACCTTACGAAAAAGTAATTCTTCGCGAATAATTTAAGAAATGTCAAGTTCTGCTGCAATGCCTCGAATTTTAACCCGGCGATCCGAAAAAATGAGAGTTTTGACGGGCTTAACATTTGCAGCTGTGTGCGAAATTGACGGCCGACCGCTGCGCGCTTCATCCTCCACATAATCTTGTCCTTCCTCGAACATGCGGCACCATTTGGACACTATGGGTCTCGACATTGCTTTATCACCGTATACTTCACATATCTATCGATGAATTTCAACGGGATTATGATTTTTTGTCCATAAAAACCGCACCACACTTCGCCTCTCAATGTTGGACGGCCGATTTACACGACGCTCCATTTCAAACGGGCACTATACCGGTTTCGTTCTTTCACGAGGGGATAGAGAATGAAACCCAGTTTCATTTAAGCCGGAGTGAGGGGGTTGTACGTTAATTTAGGTAGAAACTACGCGTGAATGTAACTTACTTATTGATCCTCCCTCGTATATGCACATATCTATCAACTAGGCCATATTGGCATCGCAAGGGGCTGTGCCCCTTGACCCCTCTTGCTTTCATTTCTGTTTCTTTCTCTTCTATACTTTGTATAAAATGATCAAATTACACTTACTGGCATCAACACAAAAAAAATAACATAATCACAAAAATCCTATCCTAACATTTAACTCTCATTATATAAAATTTAAAAAAAAAAAAATCGTTACATTTTTCGTTACATATTTTGTTACATAAAATTGTGACAATTTTGAAATAACAATAACAAAAATCCTATAAAATATAACAAACGTTACGTAAAATTGGGACATTTTTTTGGGACATTTTACGTTACATAAAATTGAAACATTTCTTTAGGGACATTTTTTCTTGTATTAATTACAACGTAATTCTTAGGCTACCCCTCATTCGAAAAAATGTCCCAATTTTATGTAACGTTTGTTATGTTTTATAGGATTTTGTTATTGTTATTTAAAAAATGTCACAATTTTATGTAATGAAAGTTAAATGTTAGAGTAGGATTTTTGTGATTACGTTTTGTTTTTCTTTTTGTGTTGATGCCAGTAAGAATTACGTTGTAAATTTTGATCATTTCATACAATGTTTAGAAGAGAAAGAGTGGTCAAGGGATACAGCCCCTTGCGAGGCCAAAATGGCCGAGTTTATTAATATTTATATATATATATATATATATACACCGTGCGCATATCTGTGCGTGTGTATGTATAAACGATTGGGGAAAAACTGATTATATGTAAAATAAACTTTTCGAGAAAAACACATTTAAAGTTTAAGAATCACTGCTTTCCTACGCGCTGATATGTTCGCAATTCTAATTGACATGACTTCTCCTGGGAGACACAGTCTTGCTACGTCAACTTCCCATCCAACATCAAAGCAACATAATATTACATTTTTAGATCAATACTACAGAAAAAAACCAAACTTAACATCATACCATCCATTACCGGGAATATAGAAATGAAAATCAGTTGGGCTATAAAAAAGTATACTGACGCCAGCGGTAAATTTAAAAAAATTGTAAAATTTCAACTAAGTGCTGAAAATCAATCAGACGGAATTAAATCAAAAGGTTTGCCGCTATGAAGACCATACTCATTTAATGAATTGCGACCTTTATGTACTGACCCTATGAAACCTGATCAATTAATCAACGGCCAAGCTAAAAGTTGCCAGTGAAGATTTCACACTTTCCTCTAGTTGTCCTCTTCATCCTAATAACAAAGCCGTCTGCGACCATTAACATATTTTCTTTGAATGTCCGCCCCTCTTAAATAAGCATGCCGCTCTATATTTTGATCTGTTGTTACTTAAGTTCCCCAATCATGATTGCACTTCTTATATTTTATCATTCCCGTCCGTCTCCATTGTTCCGATACTTAGTTATTTTATTCTATATATCAACATCTGACCAAATCTATATCTGATTGATTCTTGTCCATCATATTGTTTCTAAGGTAGACGTACCCAAAACAATAATAGAAAAAAAGAAAGAAAAAAATGCGAAAGAGAAGAGGTCACTACCAGAAAGTCGAAAAGAGAAAGGTTGTCAATATAAAAAAGTATATATATATATATATATATATATATAAAAAAAAAAACCCACTGAAAATAAACGACACGTCTTTTAACAGAAATAAAAAACTATTTATTCTTTTCCGTTTACTTATCTTAATGTTTTGTAAATCACTGACAAATAGGTCTTTTGATTTCAGGTAAATTGTAAATGAAAGAGCAAGCTTTACACGAATTAAAATAATAAGAACGCCAAAATCGAATGTTTATACATAAACTCCGTTTCTTCAATAAGAATATATGCTGGCACTGCAATTTAAGGAAGCGATTAATCACAATTAACTCACCAATGCACGATGTATTACTTGGTTGTAAACCGTCTGGACAGTAACATGTAATACCGTTTTTTGTATGCGTATAATGATGCTCGCAACCGATTGATCCAATTTTATCTCCATCTGAAATAAAAATGAACATAATAAAATTATTATTTATTAAAAATAGTTAAGCTTAATTCTGGAATACTTTTCTTCTATATAAAATGTTTTAGAAAAAAATTGCAATATTTTAATAGCACCATCAATGAAATTTTCATTCTAATTAAATCAGACGATAAATTACGAAAAATTCAAAATATGATTAATGTTAAAAATTATAGATGTATTAAACATTATAGATATAGGTAATTTTTACACTTGGTGAAAATACGATTATATAAATAAAATTGTCTATCCGATTAACTTTATGTACACGAGTTCAAAATTTTAAATTTAGATTATTTAACCTCTTAGATATACTTCTAAGTGTAGAAATAAACATGCGCAGGCGAACGAGTAAAGAATCGGTAAACGTTTTAAAATATAGTTAAGTAACAGAAGGCACGAACTGTAATAGCGATAAAAATTGAAGTATTAGTAGAAATAAAGATGTGAAAGTAAAGCGAGCAGTTCGGAAAATCGTAATGATGGATCATCAAATATAGTTGAAATATAAACGTTAGGAAATAGGACGGAAAAAATGTTAGTTTATTTTGCAAAAACCTGTGCTAAGAATATATATTATGATTGAAGTTCTGCTAAACTTAGGTAAAGTAAAAATAAAGATATAATTAAAAATATAAGACACCGTATGAATGATGAAGCGTTGCTTAGGCTAATTATATCCCCAAATTTATTAATAAAATTAATTTTTCGATATGAAAACAGTCATCCAGACGATTTTTTTAAATCCATAATTTTTATAACAACCCGGTGACATTTCGTCCTTCCAGGCAAAAATCTTTCCATCTCTTATCCATACAAATTTCCAGTTCTGATTTAATCTTAAACAGATGCCCGGACTGAAAGAACGGGTTTTTGAACTCAATACCGGTGAATCCAATAACTCCTGAAGTTGGCCGCCGATGATGACAATATTTGTGTGATTTTGCCACGAGGATTTTTGCAACCGGTGACAGACATCTATATCTGCCCCTGAAATTTGTGTTTCGGTCACTTCAGCAATTTTTCTTCATTATCTGATGTATATTTTCCTTAGGAGTAACGGGTACATTCGAGAGAATTATGTTGTTCTTCCTTGACTTTTGTTCTCACTGGTCAATTCGGCGGTGTAATTCAGCATTTTGTTTACCTAGCTGTTTATTTTCATTTTCTTGTAAAATTTCAAATGTCCCTGCTAATTTTTGCTGAGATGATTAATACATTATTTCAAGATTTTTGAAATTCGTAACCAGAATATCAATACTTTCATTCAATGGTTTGATCTCTTCTCCTAGAACGGATTTCCTCATTTCCTTGGTAGTTGATCGGCATGATGGGCAGCTCCGAACTTCTATCGCAGTCTTGCCCAATCGGGCAAAGGCTCGAAATGTGGTTCGCGATCCCCAACAGAGCAAACCAAAAAATCACTATCCGCGGGTAGTTGTTGCTGGCAACATTTGTTACAGTTTTTCGCATCTATTATTATTGCGTAAAGTCAAAAAATAAATTTGTAAGTATAGAAATTATTGAACGCGACGATCTATTATTCTCTTAATCTGTTTTCTCATATCTAATCTACTCTCATCCCACTCCATTACTATTGACCTTTTGTGGGTTCCTAGTCGTTCTGGCATCGAGGGTAACGAGTTAGCGGATTTTTTAGCCCGTTCGGCCGCCCGCGATGGTCCTTTACTCTGTAATTTCCCTACCTCGGACATCCTCCTTCTTTCCGCAGCCAATCATTCCCGACTATGGTCGGACATTTATCCTTCTCTATTTTCTAATCCCGTGTCTTATTATCTTCAAATTCAGCCGGTTCCCTGTTCTCAGCCGTGATTTCATTCCTCTCCTTAATAAAGGTTCCGCGATCGTTTCCCTAATCAGACTGCGTTTTAATCACTCCCTTCTACCCTCTTAACGTTTTCGTTTTTTCCTGTTCTCCTCTCCCGATTGTCCCCTTCATAGTTCCATCTCTCCTTCCATATGTGATGCAAACAACATTTTCTTTGAATGTCCCTGCCCTTGATCCTGAGCGCTCTGTTTTGTACTCTAAAATCTTGACACTGGGTTTTCCTGCTGCTTATAGTTCTTCCTTTATCCTTTCCTTTCCATCTCCAGATATAATCCCCGTACTTCAATCTTTCCTAAGCTCTATTTCTAATCGTCTCTCTATTTAACCCTTTCCATGATTTCTGTAGTTGCTGGGTCAAAGCCGATGGCGCGCCCAAAAGATAATATATAAAATAATATTATTATTTTATATTTAAAAAAAAAAAAAAAAGGAAAAAAAAAGAGAGATAATTAAACGTATTAAAACCTTTAGCTATTAATTTGGTAACATTATCTTGAATAATGATATTAACTGGGCCAATTTAAAATATGTTAAATGCTATAAGTGAAAATACATGTCACACAGTTATCTGTTTCTGAATTTAAACCTATGTAAATAATGTCTTATAGATCATTTTAAATCCTCTTTTTTTTTTTTCCTTTACTGAGTATACAATTCTTCTCATACGCTTGCGCGTCTACAACATCTTCCTTCCTCGCTCTATTCGAATTGACCTAATTGGATTCCTCGACATTCTGGAATCGAAGGAATGGCTCAGCCAATATTCAGTAAATTTTTCAGTATTTTTCCTACCATAATATTACTCTCTTCTCCACAGCTGCTCACTTCAAACAACAGTTGACCTGTTATTCCTCTCCATTCTCAAATTTGATCTTTCTATCCAACCTTGATGTATTATCCCCGGTTCTTTAATTTTCCCTTCTTGCAGGGATTCAGTTCTTTGTGCGATCCGTCGTCTACGTTTTAGACACAGTTTGCTCCCTGCACCTATTTTCCGCTTATCCCTTGTTTTCTCTCCACTCTATCCTCTTCACGTTTGCACTCACAATTTTATAGGTGACGCGGAATAGAATGTATTCGAGTGCTCCTGCATCGCTTCTGAACGTTCCTTTTCCACCCTTCGCTCTTATTAATTGGTCTTCCATCCCCGTATTGTACGTCTCATTTTCTTCTCATCATCTTCTTCAGTTATTCCAGTACTTGAGTCTTTCTTATCCTTTGTAACTGATCATATATTTCTCCTTTTCCTGGTTGCTTGGGTCACATTAGCCATGTAGGAAAGCCAAAAAAACTTAAAATATTCCATGGTCAGAATTAAATTGAACATTAAAAGAAATCGATATAAAATTCTTACTCTATAATCTTTGTAATACATTAAGAAAAATATTATAGATGAATTCTATCTGGAAATCGATTTAGTGCTTCGTAGAAAATTGATTGATAAATGGGTGGCGAAGGAGATGGTAATTGATACGGAAAATTCTTTAACAATTCCTTCGTTATGTACATTTATTAAATAGTGCAATGAAATTTATTGTTCTTTCGTAGAATGGCAGAGCATAATTATTAAACTAAAACACTCCAACTTGAAAAATATAATTTAAAAAAAAAATTATTTTTAGTATAATATTTTAACGTAAATAATAATTACAATCAATCTGTTAAATATTCCGTTCATGTTTTAATATTAAACGTCATTATCGGTATTTATAAAAAATTAGGTCATTTTTTGAAATCGACGCAAAATTGAAAAACAAAATTAATAATATAAGTATAAGTTATATCTGTATAACTAATCTAAGTTTAAAATAATTTTTTGTTATTAAAACACACAGGAACTTAACTTAATAGTTCTTATATCATGTCTCTTTTCCTTCTCTACACATTGTTCTCACTACTTGTTCCTTCCCATTAACAATATCTGACCACGCCAAGATATATTTTTTTTTTTTAAATTTAAGGAGGGATACTAAACCACACACTGCATGTAACTACCTAGGTTAGCGCAGTGAGTGGACCCACGTTTTAAATCAGACTCCTCACCTCGTTAGACTGAACGAAAGTCATGAGGTTGTTCCAAGCGGTAGGAGTATTTGAGAAGATGTCAGCAAGTGATATAATCTGGCCGCGCCGCAACCCATTGAGACGTGTGCATTTCAATAAGATGTGCGAAACTGACGGGTATTCATCGATAGAACAAAATGGGCAGGTACTTTTGGAGCTTGTTTGAGAATGTAGTCGTGGGAAAAAGACGTATGTCCCGTTCTTAGGCGATTGACTGCCGAGGACACTCTGCATTCCGTTCTGACTGGAGGCCACCATGGCTAGGCCGTAGGTTTCAATTCTCTGAGAAAGGTCGATTGAGACATCCAGTCATGATTCCACTGTGCGAATAATGCATCCGACAGGAAACTTCACAAGGATAATGGGCCGAAAGCAAATAGCGGCATCGAACACATCATGGATGACCGAGCGACTAGGCCTACCGGCTCATTCCCGGGAATTCCGGCATGACCGGGGACCTATAAAAAAACAACTCGGCATCCTCTTCGGCCCAGATAAGGCAGTCAGAACTTTTAGGACCATTGGTGATTCCGGGTGATCCGACTGCAAAGCACGTATGGACTGCAAGGAATCAGTCATCAGTAAGATTTCGAGCGATTGGGATCTCAGTTCTAAATATGCCTGAAGACAAACCAACAAAATATAATTGATTCCTTCCTTTTCTAACTGATTTTGGGTAAAGGTCCCCCCGGTTGACGAACAAAAAAAAAAAAGGAAGAAGAAAATAGTTTAATAATTACGTCTTAATGTTTAA
Organism: Icerya purchasi; assembly: GCA_039619475.1. Taxonomy (NCBI): domain Eukaryota; kingdom Metazoa; phylum Arthropoda; class Insecta; order Hemiptera; family Monophlebidae; genus Icerya; species Icerya purchasi. The sequence continues at coordinate 287,516,663 of CM077115.1, read as the reverse complement.
TAAACAAAATTAAAATTTCATTGCGCTATTTAATGAATTTTAATGACGGGAATGTGTATTAAAAAATTCTGTAAGAAGAGTTTTTAATAATCGATGTAGACATAAACTATGACTATTTTATTTAATTACATTTTGGTTTTCTATCTTGGCGAAGAATAAAAAATAATATAAAAAATCAACACAAACAGAATTGCTAAATTGGTTTAATATTTTGTTTTTTGAAAAATTAATTTATTACTTCTTGCGTTCACGAATTAATTTCAGCATTTACAATGTTTCGCGAAGGCCTAGAAGGGTTTTTGGTAATCCGATATAAATGACCAGACGGACGGATCAGGAAGGAATGAATCACCCAGGGAAAACCACAGAAGGATTCTCCGACTGCAGCGCCATCAGCTGATCAAAAAATTTGAACTACATTTTACATCAGAGTAGAATTTTTGTTTGATTGCGCGTTTATTATTATTAAAAGATAGCTCTAGTTTATTTAATATTAAGTTTTGTGATCAAAATGTAAAATAAAACAAACAAACTATTGTTGTATCATTATAGAAAAGTTCACATAGCAGTGAAATATATGTGGCAACAATTATGATGAGAAATTCATTTTAAAAAAAAAGTATCTAGACACCCGGTAGGAATGAAGTTCCTTTCACTTTTTGGTAGATATACAAAGTATAAAGTGTCATTCTCATAAAGTATACGATAAAAAATGACACAACAATATATAAATCCCGCATGAATTAAAACAAAAACAACAAGAACAAAAAATAAGTTTAAATAAAATTTACACGTGTTTAGAATTGAGCTTACACAGCTGACCACCGCGCACAATGCTTGCTGCTCGAATTTCGATACTCGCACGAACGCACACACCCGTATATAATAGAAAGAGACAGAGTGAACGAGAGCGAAGGTCGCCTCGAAGACGCATAACGCTTTTTCGTGTCGTGATAATTTTTGCCAGTTTACTCCTACCGCCAAACCGGGTAAAAGAATTTCGTTCCAAAAAAAAAAAAGAAATTGCTTATAATTATGCTGCTCGCCTATGAATATCAGAGCATTTGTTTATTTCTAATGGTTTCCTACAAAATTTCATGATTTTCCATGATGAGTTTAAAAATGTTTGATGCGATGCCCCACAAAGCTGAATAAATGGAATTCATTAGATCCAAAAACCAATAGGAATAGCTAAGTAATATGTTACATAGGAATCTAGTGAAACAGAAGATTTCTGTTTACAGGTATGGTCAGGCCCGGATTAAGTGTATGATATCGGCCCGGGCTACGGAAATATTAGGAACCATTATCGGAAGTGACAAAATTATCAGTTTTATAGGATAACTAAATTCTCTTTAATTTAATTTAATTATATTATTTTGAATTCAGGAATTAACATATAATTATTAATGTAAACAAAACTAAATTTCATAAAGACAATAGATAGAATTTTCGATGCCAAAAAAAAAAAATATATATATATATATATATATATATACGAGTGTACATATAATTTTAAACAATGAATTTTTTTCTTGCCTTTTTTTCTGCAAATTCTTGTATAATATCGTTAAAATCTACTGAACGGAGAAAATCTGTTTCGATCGTTAATTTTGATAATGCCGATAATCTATCATCCAGCATGGTTGATCTGTACCATATTTTTTATTCTCTATAATATCGAAAAAGATCTTTCCGCCTCGCAATTTATAGTCGGTTTAGTTACAAATATTCTATAAGCAATATAAATGATTGGAAAACCATCTATTATTGCAAGTTTAATCATCCATGTCGGAAGGAGGAGCCTCTTGGGGGTCCCTTTATAAGAAGGGGCCCGGGGCCGCAGCCCCCCTCCACTAGCTCAGCCCTAAATCCAGATCTGGGTATGGTATATATTTAACGCCTATATGTATAAACCAATCAAAAATAGAGCGAGAGTAAAGCGAAAAAAATTTTTAAAAAAATAAAAATAAATTTAACACTTTAGGCATACAGTTCATTGCCAACTTAATACATAGCTTTTTATGGTTTTCTCAGTGAAAACGAAAAAATATAACTCTAGTTAATTAGGAAACAAACAAAAGGGTTTAATTAATGATTCAGCAAAGCATGATTATAATGAGGATGCTTCGAGCAATAAGTTAATAATAAATGTATATTTTTTCACTTTTTTCCCTTTCATTCTCTGTGTTTTATTTACTGCTGCTTAGAAAGATACTTTTTTTTTTCTTTTTTTTTTCATCGCATTTTTAATAATTTTACAAATGAATTCTGAAAACTAAAAAAATAAAAACTATATACGGTAACATGTTTAGTAGAGAGTAACACAGAGTTCGTTACTTCTTCAAATAAATAGAGTGCGCTAAGAAGGTCGATTACTCGGGAAAATGCGAAAAATATTCATGTATAATGTATTGTTTCGACACTTTAAAAAAGGAATAATTGATAAAGCTTAATTCGAATGAAAACTTAAATTTACACAATCTGTTAAATAATTTTCCGATGGCACGATTCTTCGGCTAAAACGTCTGTTTAATATTTCTAGCTAATAATGCTATGTCATATTAGAGAAACTTTTAGCATTTGCAAAGAATATGTTGCAAATTTCTTTACAGCTATTAAATTCGTAAATGTTAACGTCTACTACGTCGTCTATTTCTCTACAGGTTATTATAAAAGGATATGGAAATGATGAAAAAAATAATTTTCTTTTTAACCGATTTTTATAACAATTCAAAATTAGTTGTTGAAAAAGGAAAAGAATATTAAATTATTAAGTTTTTTCCGCAATGTTGATGATAAGTTGACTGAAATTATGGTTAAAATAAATTTGAAATAATCGTATTTATTGTTCGAAAAACAAAAGACCGTCATTTTTTACGTCACTGTTTAAAAAAAAAAACGTAGAAGTTGTTCCGGATTTTCTCGATCTTGCGTAGAATTAAAAAATGAAAATGAACACGGAAAAAAATGAATAAATACAAATAACGAGTGCCATTCGACCAGTCTCCGCGACGCGGGTCTCAGTGTCTCTCTGACGAAGTACTCACCAACTTCACGCACTTACGACTCGTTACGCGCACAAACAAAAAATAAATCAGACCGGTCATATTTTTTGACCATTACTGGCGACTAGGAAGAAACGATAAAAAAAAAAAAAAACACAGGCGAAGGCTTCGAGCCCGGAATACATAAAAACAAAGAAATGCATATTAAAGAAAACAAATGACTATATAAAGGAAAAATACGAAAAATAATTATACCGCAAAAATGTAAACACTCGCCGCGATCAAACTCTAACGACGTGCGACGACACGGTAAGCGGTAAACGGACAATGAACGATCAATAATAAACCGAGCGACGACGGTAAACACTAAACAATTAACCGACTAGTACCTGAGCGACGCGATCAAAAGCGAAAATTATACCACTGATAAGTAACAAAAGAGATGCTCTCTCATCGATTTATCGTAATTACATTAACTTCTCGCAGCTCAGTGCTACTCAGCAACAACACAAGCAAAATATACGTAGCGAGTCCGTATCAACGTCAACTAAATAGTTTTTACTATTGTACTGATAGAACATTGAAATTTTTAAATAATTATTTTTGTTTATTTTTTGTTGCAGTCGAAAAAGTATCGAATTCAATATAAATTTTACTGAACCGAGCATAGACGTATTTAGAATTTTGCAATTCACGAACGTTATGTAAAAGTTAAAATCGGTCATTACTTTTTTATTCGTAATGCAATGTTAAAAACAACTTGTGTGTGTCTAGTTTGAAATGATGATCAATATAAAACTTAGCGAGATGAGGAGCGCAAGGAAATCACAAGTTTTCACCATTCCGAACGGATAAAGAAAAAAAAAGAAAAAAAAAGAAAAAAAAGAAAAAAATGATTAACTTCGATTACAATTGCATTTCGAATTACACTGAAGGAAGAGAGATAATTTGGTATTGAAGCATTGCGTACATTTTTTTATTATTATACGGAAATTGATAATTTCGCGACAGATAAATTTGTTGAAAATTCATTAAAATCACATTACTGACATGAATACTTTTTTTATATACATATGTACTACTCCGAACCGGCGTCAATATCACTAAACTCGTTCGAGAGCTTGATAGCAGTCTACGTCATGCCAAAAACAGCCTTTCCTAAAATCTATATTTTCAATAACTGCCCTTGATTTATTTTTATATTCATACTCTTTCCGTATTCGCGCAATTCGGCATAGCCATGAACTAGAAAAAAAAAAAAAAAAAAAAAAAAAAAACACAAAAGGAAAAAAGGGGTTTTGCCGTATTCACACAGCACACTGGAAAACAACGTTCTTTGGTATTTTCCAGCACTATTTCCGATAACAATGGTAGAAAATACAAACTTAGTTTTTGTAACTTACAAATTAAGCTTATATTTTCTAAGGGTTGTAGGTGTTTTTTTTTAGATAGGTACTAGTTTGCAAAAGGAAAAATTTATATAAAGTATTTCAAGCAGAGTATCCTTCTTCTATGGACTAGCGGAAGTATGTTTGCTTCTACGTGCAGACTTGGTATTGGACTCGAATATATAAGGGGTTCCAGTAATTAATCATATCGTCTTGTTTCGAATGACGTTCAATTTTTGAAGTTGTTCGTTTCTTAGCGCTATCGTACACTATTGCTCCATAATCTATCTTCGAACGCACCAGAGAACTATATAAAATTTTCAAGTGTTTGCGATCTGCTCCCCAATTTCTATGAGCTACCATTCTGATAAGAATTCAAAGAATTATGGCATTTAGTTTTCAGCTCTTTCATAGACATTATGTATTTACTGCCCCATATAATAATACGTTATTTAACGTTATTTTTAATAGAACTTAATTATTTTTTTTATATTTCTGTTAGACATTAATCTTTTCTTAAAATTTAATCTATTATTAGGTTTATTAAAAGTACTTAAAAAAACTGTTAATTTTGTTTTTAATGATATTAATCATAAAATTTTTATTTTTTTTTCAAATATTACACCTAAGTATTTTGTGGTTTCTATGCAATTTACGTACAGTAGTCCTAAATTGCACCAGATTTAATTATGTGGTTTTAAATTTATTATTAAATAGATAATTTATTTGTAATTTTTTTAATTTTTAAGTTATATTCGCGGAATGTTTCTATTTTTGTATATACATAGATATATACATTATACACTATTTAATGTACTTTCTAATCGTTTATTAGCTTTGTCGAAAATGTTACTACAACACTAAAAAAAAAAAAAAAAAGATAACAATTTTCTCATGTTTTGATAGTATAATGCTATAAATCCTAGAAAATGCGATATTTCGTAAGTACGATCCCAGAACTAAACACAAAGTCTGATGCTATTAAATTTTCCTATTCTAATAAATCTATTATTAAAGTAATAACTTAACATGATTAATGAATTATTTTCCATATCTAGGACTATTAAATAATAATATTAATCTATTTACGCTAATACTGTCGAACACCATAATAATATTCAAGTTTAATGAGTATTATTAACGTTCATATCCAAATTTAAAAAACATTAGTTGTTCGACCGAAGCTTTAGTTAAAGCTGCAAGAAGTTACTCAATTCGAAATATTTAATTATATATCTACTTTTCAATATGTAACTTTCTATATATGTATATTCAGTATTTAGTTGTAATTCAATCATTTTTCCATTAAATGATAAATTAAAAAACAATTCTGAAAAAGAAATTAATTTTATTTGCTACATAAAAATCAAAAATTTACTACTGTAATAATTAAAATGCTCTATTTTTAAACAGCAAAATGAATGTAAAATTTAAACAGAAAAAAGTTTCTATTCTCGCTTGATAAAAAAAGGTTATTTACAGCTTTTTTATATATGAAAAGTATACTCATTATATAGCAAAAAATTATAAAAGCAGTAATTAAACAATAAGAAAATATTACTAACAATTAGAATTAAATAACTTCATATAATATACTAAAAATAAAAGTTTATCAACATTTTCGCTTCATAAATTAGCTTACCTGTCAGATTCTTTTTTTTTTTTAAAGTCACAGAGATAATCAATTTAGCCAGTTAAAAACCTACTGGTTTATCTGTTCTGATAATTTAATTTTAACTGTATTTTATATTTTTATATAACTTTTTTTTAATAAAGTTATAGTACTACGGTTTTTTCCTTGGTGGATTACACTCTGTGCAATACTTACTGAGAGTGTATGATATTTTACTAGACAGTCCCCGCATTTCCAAGTTGCTCGTCTCTTATCAGTAACAGATGTGAGTGAAAATCCTTTAAGGCGAAAATTATTGGTAAATAATTCAGTGAATTTGTAACTTTAGTATAAATATTATCAGTGTTCTTTAATTTGTTGTGCTATGGTAAAAATAATAAGACTAGTTTATGTTAAACTCTAATTAAAAAGAATGAAATCACAAAAAACATAATACACACAGGACAAAAAATGCAAAGTTCATGACGAGCTGAATATATGAAAACAAAGTCAAAAATAAGTAGAAATGTAAATTTTTGGGGTAATTTAAAAACTGAAAAATCAAAAATTTAAATTTTAATCGACTTAGAATTAATAAGAAACAGTAATTTGTAAATAAAATTAAAATTATATGTCGAGTATATGGGTTATTTTTTAGTGTTTGCACAATATTATCTCGACGCTTATTTAAAAAGTAGTACGTTTCAGCGAATAAATTTCGATTCTAATTTAAATCTGTTCATTTTTTTTTTATGAGATGTTCTGCAAATAATGACTCATCTATATATCTATTGCTCCTTACAACGTTTATTAGCAAACGATCTTTTGGTTGGGCAATACATCTGGTTTGCTTATTAGGGAATGGATTCTTTTTCTGTTTAAATTACTGCGAAATATTCAATACCACCCATCGTTTATCTAAATGTTTCCTTTCCTCGTCCAAGTTTATGTAAAATCCGTTCGCATACATGATCTGATATTTCCTTTACGCACTTAAACTAAACACTCCCTCTTCAGAGTATGTTCATGTATTCAAAATCAATAAATTCCATTGATTGACAAAAATAGTCACCGAAAATACAATTTGATAATCAATTTCGTAAGGGACATCACATCGGGCCTTTACACAAACCGATAGCAGGAGGTATCAGAAATTCAAGACAGAATTTTAACAATGCGCGATATAAATAAAAATGATCTGAGCATTATTGGTCGTCAGCTGTATTGAAACCAGACAGCTGAAGTAAAAGTAGAAAACCGCAATTCCGAAGAAGTAGCAATAAGAAAAAAGGGTGTCGTCCGGCAAGGATACGTTTTATCCTCGCTTCTTTTTAAGTTATACGCAGAGGCAATATATATGAAGAGGCGATGGAAAAGGAAAACGCGGAAATCAAAGTAAACGGTACGGTAATTAATATAAGATATGCAGACGACAGTCTTGTTTTAGCAAGCAGCCAAGCAGAATTACAAAAAATAACGAATAGAATTGTGGCATTTTAATTAATACCGCTAAGACAAAGGTCATGGTTCCGATGAGATCCCTACCGAAAATTAACGGAGGGGAGACCCAGCAAGAATCATCAATTAAATACCTTGGCACAATTATAGAGGATAATTGTACCTTAAAAAAAAAAAAAGAGATTAAAGCAAAAATAGAACAGGCAAGGATGAAGTTTGCGAACATGAAATTTTCATTAGACGGGAGTTAAAAGTCGAACTGAAATTAAGGATGCTTCGCTGCTATATATTTTCAATTTTATATTATGGATGCGAAGCATGGTACAACCGACTTTGGAGAATTGTATACAGGGGCCTTTGAACTGTATATATACCGTCATGCATATTATCTCATGGGTTGAAAAAACTACCAATAAGGAGGTGCTCGATAGACTGGGAGAACAACCGGAAGTAGTGGGATTAATAAAGGAAAGAAAACGTAAATATTTAGGTCATTTGATGCGAGGACCTAAATACGAGATTTTAAGATTAATCATTCAAGAAAAAGTCATAGGAAGAAGGCCTGTTGGTCGTCCGCAAAATATATACGAAATGAAACAGTACTCGTAAGAATAGTGGAAAAGGAAAAAGTTTTAGTCGAAGACATCAAAAGAAAAAAATTAAAATACATAGCGCATAAAATACGAGAAAACGGGAAATATTCATGTTGGCGATGCAAGGTAAAATACAGGAAAAACCGATCAGAAGAAAGAAAAGATTGTAACTAATCTAACATCGCAGCCAACTCAACAAGTAAAAATCTGAAAGAGATCATAATGTACGCCAGAGAACGAAAAATATAGATGTACGCAATCTCTTAACAAGATGCGACCACGACGATGACGATTACAAAGGAATATTTTCATTATGTTCTTCTTTGAGAATATCTTTTAAAAGCTAATATTTACTTCATAATTGCTGTCGAACTTCCTTATTTTCACCAAAGTAATCTCTTTTTCCTTAAAAGTTTAAATGCATCCTATTAAAATTTTCAAATTTTTAATACTCACTTTTTAAACACACGCTTTGGGCTATAACAAAATATTCCCACGCAATAAAACATTTTTATGGTTTTAAGGGATAACAATTTACCGCTTACAACGTACAATAAACAAGTGTTGAACAATAAAGCTAATACAAATTGTAATTACTATAAAAAAAAAAACACACAAACAAACAAAAGTGTGTGTCTTGTTTAAATTTTATCAGCAATTTTTATTATTAATTATATTTCACCGTAAGAAATCAATATATAAAAACGCAATATAACGCAGTTCTTGTTATTAATTATATTTCACCGTTAGAAATCGGTATATAAAAAAGCAATATATCGCAAGTAGTAGTGTTGTCTTAGTTGAGATGTAATCTGATATTTCTGTTTTTGTTTCACCAACAAAAACGTGATAATCAGAATATAATATACCATAATGTCGTCATAATCGTGAAGGAAACGTAATAATTGTTATAAAACTTAAAACATTCTGTAAAAAGTGCACATCACTGAAACGGAAAAGAGAGCAAGGGGAAACATTCAAAATGATTAGATCATCGTCAATTTAAAATAGCTTAATTTTTTTTAAGATTCGCGATAATACGAGGGTGGTTCAAATATAAACCGGAATTTTTAAATAAACGCGCGAAAAATTTATTGTGGAATAAGTGGTTGCACTGGCAGTTAGACCGGTTTGTTACGAAGCGTGTAGAGCAATTAGAACCGCGTAACCTCACTTTTTAGTGTAGTTAGTAGTGATGGGTTTTACAGTTCTTTTTGCGGATCAGTTCTTTCGGATCAGGTCACTATAAAGAACTGATTCAAAGATCCGGATCCCAAAGAACTGATTGTTTTCGAAAATCTTTTAGATCTATATGTAAACAAATCTTACAATACTAAGCGACTTTGTAATCGTTTTTATTGTCTGTCTGGACTATATCTTCCGAACCGAATGAGATAAAAGCGTGATTTTTTGGTCAATGTACCTGCGCGGCGCCCAAAAACCAGCATTACAGATGAACACGTCAAAGCCATCGCGAACAACTCATTTTGGCTGACCGACGCGTCCGTGTACGCGATATGACCGACGAATTGGGCATCAGCAGACAATAATTCATGATCGGCTAGGTTATCGCAAAATTGCAGCCAGATGGGTGCCAAGACTTCTGAATTTTGAACAGAAATTCACTCGTTGGGAAGTTTGTACGCGTCTCCTGCAGCGGTATGAAGAGGAAGTAGAGAATTTATTGCGGCGAATATTCACCACGGAGGAAACTTGGGTGGTACACTACTATACGCCGGAGAGTAAACGCTCGTCTATGGAGTGGCGGAAGAAAAAAGAGGGAGCGCCAGTCAAAGCGAAGGTTACACAGTCAGCTGGGAAGGTGTTGTGTACCGTGTTTTGGGACATGAAGGGAGTGATCGCAGTCGATTTCCTAACTGAACAACGTACTGTGACGGCGCAGTATTACAGTAACCTCCTAAAAAAAACACAGTCAAACCGGCCTATCGAACAAAAAGGCGCGAAATTCCGATCCGTAGTGCGATACTGCTTCAAGAGAACGCCAGGCCACATACCGCTCGGCTCACGATGGAGACATTGGCCGAATTGGGCTGGGAAACACTTGAACATCCTCCTTACAGTCCAGATTTGTCGCCTTGTGATTATTATTTGTTTGGCCCGTTGAAAGAAGCACTTGGTGGACAACGTTTCGACAGCAACGATGAGGTGAAATCGTTCGTGCGCAAATGGCTATGTGACAAGCCGCGAGATTTTTACGAAAAAGGAATAAAAAAATTGCCGGAGAGGTGGAAAAAGTGCGTAGCGTGCGAGGGGGGTTATCTCGAAAAATTGTAAAAAATATGAGCACTGTAAGTATAAAATAAAAATTTTTATGACGAAATTCCGGTTTATATTTGAACCACCCTAGTACATAAGCTAAATTGCGTGTAATGAGTAACTCGTCTCCGAGGAACGTTTTCATCGCTGTTTTAAATTAGTTAAAAATGTTGCCATATTACACTTTAATGTAGTATAATTTTCGTTCTACATGTCGCAGACGAAGAAGGATCTTTTTTTTTTTTTTTTTTTTTTATTTATTTATTTATTTATTTATTTACTCCGCTGTACCTTGCGGTTTTTCAGCCAGAGTACGAAGAAGTATCTAATTTCGTTAAATACTTTAATTAGTCTCTAAACGTTTCATTTCATTTTATTATCAGATGTAGTCTGACGCTTTATCATTTTAATTCGCGCGATGAACCATACAGGCCGTTTAAATTTAATAACCGGAAGGCACAAGTCATCTACGTCGGAACTTCCGATAAATAACAGCGGCCGCTCTAATTAATTATAGTAAATTATGACGTCCTGTAAAGGTTAAATCTCACTTACAGCAAAAATTTCCTTCATCTGAACGATCCGAACAGTCCATAACACCGTCGCAGAAATGCGCTAATTTAACGCATTTTTCCCCATCATCGCACTGCATCATGTTCGGCGGACATGACAGCGACTGATTTCGGTTACCTGTAACAATGACGAAACTATATAAACAAAACTATGAAAAATACCTCCTTTAGCGGTTAATTTTTTCTATAAAAAATAAATACTTCCACATTTCACGGCTAGCCCCACCTACCGTACCATAGTTGGTTAGTTAATTGTGTTTCGTTCGCATAGAACTTGATTCGAATCCCCCGCTACCTCACATTGAAAATATATATGAAAATATCATTTGCATCGGGTTAATGTCCATAGTTGATGAGTTCACAAACAAAACAGAGAAAACAAAGGAAATGCTCAGAAAAAAAAATACCACATATAATTTACATACAGAAACCGATCAAGGATGAATTTGATTTTGCCGACCGACAAGGGTTCACTCTTAGATAACTAAAAAGTATTTGTTGTTTCGACCATTAATGATGCATCATCGTCAACATTTTTTTTCACCGTGACAAAGAAATTGGTTTATTAAAGTTGGTTTTTTTTTTGGGGGGGGGGGGCATTAAGAAGGAATCTTAGCCCAGAAGAACTATGGAGGAAAAATCCTCAATCAAATAACAATACGATAAGATATTGGGGAAATAAAACAACTAAGGGAAGGGATAATAGACAAAGAAGGAAACGACAGGATGTACACAATAAGGAGCAGGAAGACCAAGAACTAACATTTGAGAATAAAAAACAAACCGTTCCATTGCGAGCGAAGGACATAAAAAAAGAACATGGGGTTGTTAAAATCACAGAGAGCTTCATCGTTCGAATGAAGAGGACGACAACACAAAGAAGATGCAAAGGTGAATCAGTTGGACACAATGAAAAATATCACATCTATTTTCACTTTTAGAAGAAACGATAATGATTGAAATAGTATTTAGGATCGCGGAAAGTTCAACCGAAAGTTGTAATCCGATGGCAACAGTCAGAAGAAAACAAAACCCCATTGTGAATAACAACAACACAGTAGCAATAGCTTCGATTTTTGATTCATCGGTACAGAATACATAATTACTGTAACGTACGTAACGTGGATTACATCTTCATGCGATATATTTTGAGTTCCGATGATGAAAACGGTATTGAGAATAACGGGATTTGCATACAAAAGAATTAACGTAAATGGCTTGAAAGAGGCTATTAGAAAGAAATATAAGAAAAGAGCGGAAGCATGAGTAGTGCACCTTTTGAACTACTATTAAGTTCATTATAGCCATTATTATTAAACACAATAAATACGAGTACTATCAAAAACGCAAAAGTAAATTTATATAATAAAATTATGATCGTCGACTACTTTCACATGCCACGTTAATCCCGAAGTTACTATCATGTTACAAAATGATAGTGTAAAGGATCATGGGCACATGATATCCGAAATTAGCCGGCTACTGTATTTTTATTATATAAATTTATTTTTGTCTATTTGACAGCATTTATTGATTATTTTAGCGTGGAACATGCTTTAGCCGTGACTTAATCAGCAAAAAATGTTACACTAAAGTGGAACGCAAAAAACGTCACGCTAAAGTGGAACGCAAAAAACGTCACGCTAAAATGGAACGCGAGGGCGTTACGCGGAAAGTAAATAAGAATACAGCTTTTTCTTCTAGTTGTCTAAGTCAGTCATGTTCGGACCGCGCTTCGATGATGTTCGTCTGTCATGGTGATAATTGTATATCTTATAAAGCTGCAAAAAAAAAAAAAAATAGTATAGCCCATTCTATAGTAGCTAAGGTTTTTTTTAATCGACGTATTTTCTTTGTGAGATCATAAAAAAATGATAAAACCGCAAAAATTCTAAAGTTAAAGAGCCCAAATTTAAAAAAATGGGAAAATAAAGTTTTAAGAATTTTTTTTTTAAAAAATCCCACAACCTGTTCTATATGAGTTAGGGTATTGATTTTCTTTTTGACCTACAGAATAAGATCTCCAAAATACAGGAAAAATATGAACTTCGAAAAATTTTATATGTAGAGACCAAAATTTAACATAGTATATATGTAAAACAATTTGTCACTTCATCTTTAGATCAATTTTTTCGAATTAAGCAATGTTAAAATAAGCAGGAAAAGGAACAAATGCTTTTTAAAATACCAGTCTTGCGATATTTTTAAGACCACGTAACAAAAATTTAAAAACATGGTTTTGAAATGTTCAGAATAAGATAAAATTTATTTTCATCAAGAGTCAAATACAAAGAATTCAAATATTTCGGTATTCGTTCCGTAATCTCTACAGAATATTCTGTCTCATTTGACAAAATTTCATATTTTTCCCGTTTGAAAAAAATTTAAAGATAAAATAAATAATATTATACATTTACCCCTATACGTATAAAAGAGAAAATCTGAAAATACTTGAAAGGAACAGCAATTATTAACATATCGTTGCAACTACTAGGTCTATGAAGCTGAAAATTGGTACCTAATACAACGATACTATGTACTGACGCGATTTTAAAATGCATTGAAAAATTCATAAATTCTTTAGGGGTGAAAAAGGGGGCAAAAGTCAGAAAATCGCTTTTTAAAAAAGCTTATAATCACACTATAACGAAACCATTTACACCAGGCAATTGAAATTTTACATGAACATCACTTATGTACTGAAGATGTCAAATAAGAACGTTTTTTTTTTTTTTTTTTGGAAAATTCGAGCTTTAAGGGATGAAAAGGGGTTAAAAACTGTTTTTCGAAAAACACACAAACTGTAATATTTTTGGTTCAAATGGGTTTATCAAATTGTAATTCCGCATGAAGCAACCTCATATTATGGTGTACTAGAAGTGTGAAAAAGTTTTATAAAACCCTCAACATTTTCGACGGGAAAGTGGACAGACCCCCATTTTAGAGAAAACTAAAAATTACGCCACAGACATTACGAATAGTGATTATCGCGTGTAATTTCATGTGAATATAATGTATATACTGAAGATGTCGAATAAGAACGCTGATTTGAAAATTCGTATTTTAAGGGCTAGAGAAAGGGGTTAAAAGCTATTTCCAAAAAAATACACAAACTATAATTTTTTTGGTGCAAATGCGTTTAATTGTAATTTTACATGAAGATATACATGCACATATGGTATACTAAAAGTGTGCAAAATCGTTGTCCTCCAAAATTTTAAGGGAAAAGAATGACAGAATCCTATTTTAAGAAAATCAAAAATCACACTGTAATCTAAACGAATCGTGATTATCAATGTAAATACAATGTATATACAGATGATGTCAAGTAAGAACGCTTTTTTGAAAATTTGTACTTGAAGATGTGGAAAGGGATAAAAAATCATTTTACAAAAAATACATAAACCATTATATTCTCCGTAGAAATGTGTTATCAAATTATAGTTTTGTCTTAATATTCTTTACACGGCATACCAAAAGTGAACGCGATTTGTTTAAAGTAGGCCAAAGTTGAACTGTATCAAAGGCTTCACCCCGTTCTTGGCATGAAATAATGATTACGCCTCAACCGAAATCATTTTCATTGGTTATCAGAAAGCCCATCTGAACACATCATATACCGAAAATATCAAATGAGAAAAATTTTTCGAAAAATTGAACTTTATATAGTGAAAAGTGGCTGAAAACTGTTTTCAAAAAATAACTAAAATATTATATCTTCGAAATAAATAGGTTTACCATATATTATAATATTTGCGAAGGTTGTTTCATTTTTTTTGATATCTTCGGAATTTTATGAGTGAAGAAGGGTTAATAATCTATTTTTAGGAAAACTTAATATCACACAACATTCAGAAAGAAGTGTGCTTTACGTATTTAGCTTGGTTTCGGATTGAAGTGGTTTAGAAACTGCAATTGTCTAAAATTCAAATAGCCAATTACTATTAGGAGGGGACAGAAACATTTCTGTCGGACAGTTTTTATCGTATCCAAAACAAGAAAGAAAACATACTTTTGTCATAGCGTGTTAAGTTGTGTTGTGATTATTTGTTTATTCCAAAAGGAGAGAATGGTGGTTTCATCTAATTCCGATGTTTTTTATTTTCTTGAGCAATTCAACATGTTCTCTTTCCGATCTAGTTTCTTTTTTAGTTTTTTTTTTTTTTTTTACCCCCCTTGGGTTTGCGTTGTTTAGTATTTTAAATAACAGCGTGAACAATATGGTGTTTATTGTGAACAGGGACAGCCTATATTGCTAAGGAAAATAAAACTGTTTTTTCTATACCAATCAATTCTGTCCTGTACTGTCCGCGTTCGTTTCAAATTTGTTTCGATCTGCATATTCTTCTCGTATTGTTTACATCGAAATTATTTCGTTTTCGTAAGTTTTCTCTGTTATATGTGCTGTTTTTAATCGATTAAAAAATGTTTGTGAATTGCTCTATAAATCGTTTTAATTAACTTTTTAACTTTCTTTTTTTTTTTTATTTATTTATTTCTGTCACTACTGTCTCTCTAATTACTGGCAAAGGCAACGGTTTACTTTTCTCATTGTTTTTGAATTATTCCACATTTAATATTTCAAGCGAATTAGATAATGATTTATGTCTAATGTAAATGTATTAATTATCAAATTTATGTATTATATTTTTATATGTTGCAAATGTTTATTCAATAATTGTTATTTCTTTAATTTTCACTCAGTGTGTTTAAGTTTAATTTTATATATTGTTGTATAGTAAGGAATTATTAGGAGTAGAAATACGAAAATGTATTGTACAATTAGTTTGTAAAAACTGGAAGAGGTTTATATACTATTGGACTTGAACATATAAAAATGAAATAGAGTATTTAACTGGCATGTCAAATATTTGAACTTTTGGGCCAAAACCGCTATATAAATTTCTTTAAATTAACTGTTTAACTTTCTTTTTAATAATTTGCGACCAGAAATATTAAAATTGTCACTCAACTACTGCAGTTTACTGCTGCAGTAATAAATTAATTTTAATAAAAAAACTCGAGATAGAGTGGTTGAAAGATATGATTGAAGAAGATGTTCTCTTAAATGTGTAATTATAGGAGATCACCGCGTGAATAAGTTGGCCTCTTCAAAACGATGGCTGTATGTGCTGTTTAGTTGAGCACAACTTTTTATTAGATCACGATAGACAGGTTATAGAAAGATCGATAATCTTCAGCTAATGTTTCCTAAAGAGAGAAAGAATCTTACACGAGCGAAGCCGTGGGGAACAGCTAGTATATTAATTACAACGTAATTCTTAGGCTAAAAAATGTCCCAGAAAAATGTCCCAATTTTATGTAACGCTAAATGTCACAAAAAAATGTCCCAGAAAAATGTCCCAATTTTATGTAACGTTTGTTATATTTTGTAGGATTTTTGTTATTGTTATTTAAAAAATGTCACAATTTTATGTAATGAAATATGTAACGAAAAATGCAACGAAAAAATGTCTTAATTTTATATAACGGAAGGTAAATGTTAGAATAGGATTTTTGTGGTTATGTTATTTTTTATGTATGTTGATGCCAGTAAGAATTACGTTGTAAATTTTGATCATTTTATACAAAGTATAGAAGAGAAAGAGACAGGAATGAAAGCAAGAGGGGTCAAGGGGCACAGCCCCTTGCGAGACCAAAATGGCCGAGTTTATATATATATATATATATATATATTTATATAGTCATTGTATATATATATATATATCTATATGAAAACTTTTGTATAATAAAATGTATCATTGTTTAAGTCCAAATTCTCCCCATTATGAAATGTTTTACTTTACAGGATATCTAAAAGTAAAGGACGGAAATATTTAAAGATGTAGGGTGTCGATTTTGAAAGTTATGCTGTGACTTATGATCAAAGTTTATAAAAACATTCAATCCTTCCGTACAACATTTCCTCACCCTGGCCCATGTGCTGTGATACCGTTGCAGTTAAATGATGGGTTCTACTGATTAAACAATCAAAAATGCTATTAATAATTATATTTGGCTATTTGATTAGCATTGAAATATTTTAAAATTTCTGTATTACAAAATAAAATTAGAAAAAAAGGGAAAATAAAAATTAGACAGCGAAAAATGAGGAAACTAAAAAATGGACAAATATGTAAAGGAATTTACCCGAATTTAATAGACATAAAAAGGTCATCATTTTGGGCGAAAGGAAAGGATAAATTCATAAATGATGTGATGGAAAAGTAGCAAAGCTACTTTTCTTACACTTAGTTCTGCATTAATTACCGGAAACGTTTCCATCGCATCAACAATAAAGCGGATGTGGTTATGGTAAATATTAAATGTAACGATATTCTCATCTGCACTTCACTTAACCACAATACGCAAAACATCGAAAATCACAACATTTAGTATAACGGAAGGTACGCGCATGTTGTTCAAAATAATAAAACAAACTCAACGGCTAAAACAATAACATAATAGATCACAATTTCTTAATGAATTCAAATATATCATAAATCTCCGTACAACATTATTAACCAATCTGGACTCAAATATAATAGACTCACCTGTAATCGTTACTTGAAACGCAAACGGTCTAAATAAATACTAAAATGAATTTAATTACATATTGCATGAAGATGAAACAAACGTTGCCTTAATGACAACACCTCATTTTACACCGGCAACAAGATTCTTTACACCAGAATAAATAACACGTACATAAATCTAACCATACAAAAAACACAGCCAAAGACGAATCTATCCAAATATTTATTCGAAAAGGAATTCTTGACTCATCAACTGAATTATTAAATAATCCGAAGATCCAAGCTATCGAAATAAATTTATTAACTTTATTGGTAAAAAACTTATCAGTTAAATCTGTCCATCTGCCTTCCGATGGACCAGAAGACAAGTAATTATATATCCAATTGTTCAGGACAAACTTTTATAATCCGCGTAACTTGAGAACGAAGCGCTCTAGAGTCTTTTACTTTATTTAAAACTTGAATAGATGTTCCTGGGGAACCCTGATAGTGGTAGCCTCTTACGCGTTAATTTGCATTCCAGTACAATTGCTTGATGGTCTATGGAGACCAGTTGTAATTAATATAAAGATTATATAAAAAAAAAAAAAACATGGCAAATTATAAAGTAAATGCCGATAAAGCTAAAATCGTATTTACTAAAAGAAAGCCGCGAAATTAAAATTCGTTAACTTTAAATAATAAATCAACCAACACTTGACCTTAAGTGTAACTGTAATCAAGGTTGTTATTAATTAAAAACATTTATAAAGTGTACAATCACAGTTACGGAGGAAATCAAACATAATTCTCACGGATAGTTTAACTTTCAGCAAACATGTAAGAATAGTATTTTTCTTTCTTTCCTTTCTTCAATTTCTAATAAACTACGGAAATCCATATTTAACCTCAACAAAAAATATAATCTCTTCCTGAATAAAATTATAGAAGACAAGTTGCGATTCATCTTGTCCAGTTCTAGCTTGTTTTAGCTCATTTAGAATGCATAATCTCTACCTTCACACCCCAAATCCCTTTTTCAAACATCGGTTAAACAGGAATTGTACAACACTATCAATTCCAAATTTCCCTCACATGAAGCCATTTTCACTGATGACTCTCCAGGAGACCTGATGGTGTTGGAGCTTTTTTTTATTCATCCAGATCTTAACCCTTATCGGAATCATTTCGTCTTTTTTCTTTCTATCCTACCTTTAAAACGAATTAATGACCATCCTACGTTCCATTATTTTTATTTCCTCTAATCGTCTCTTTTCCAATTATTTAATAATTTCTAACTCCATGAGTGCTCTTCAAGCGATTTGCTCCTCTCTTCCTAATCACTCATCTGATTTCATCATTTCTGTGACTTTGTACGTTTTTAATGTAATAAGTGTTTGATGCCAAAAATTATGTTCTTACACATACACATATATGTATATTTTAAATAATTGTTTTTTATATCGAAAATTCCCGCGTTAATACATATTTATTCTTCTCATATTATATTCTTCATCTTCGCTATATACCACTTACCTCTCAGTTTACTGAAACTAATCTTTCCTGTACACTGTATTTAACAGTAGGTAAGTTTTACTATGAACTGAAATAGCTTATTTGTTAACTTTTTAGTTTCAAAATAAGTCAGCTACCATGGCATAAATGGTTAGGTAGTGGTATTTCATTCAGATAGAACCGGGGTCGAATCCCGCTACCGCAGATTAACACTTCTATAAATTTCACTTGGCTGAGTTATTGTTCATAGTTAACGCCCCCCCACCCCCAAAAAAAAAATCAAAATATAAACCAGTATGTCAAATGTTAAACACCTAAACCAGAACAAATCAAAAAAAAAAACTTGACGCATGACAATCCTACGCAAAATGCAGATTTTGTAAATAAATTATTTTTTCTTAAAAAATATTTAAAAAGTTAAAAAACAAAAAAAAAATGTAAATAAAAATAAAGACTTCAATATTTACCCTAAAAAACTTAATAAAAACGCGCTGAAAAGTAAAAAGTAATTACACTTGATAAAAAATAAATTATTTTACGAGTAATATGCGTAAAAATATTATGATAATTGTTAAACAAATTAACTTTTAGGAATCGGCACCAAATTCAAATTACAATATTTAAGAATACAATGGGTGTAATAACACAATTACTTGTGTTTTCCATAAACAACACATTAGGAATATTATAATACGGTTATTGATTATTATTATAATTTAAATTTAATGTAAGGAAACTCTAATACGTATTAATGTTGTCTAAAAATAACAATAATATCCTCTTTATGTATACTTTATTGTAAAATATATCATATTTTAAAGAATAATTTATTTTCTTTTTAATTCATTTTTTATTAAATTTTTAAACTGGATTTTGAAGCCGGTGTATGTGTATCAATTACAACGTAATTCTTAGGCTATCCCCCATTCGAAAAAATGTCCCAATTTTATGTGACGCAAAATGTCCCAATTTTATGAAACGTAAAATGTCCCAAAAAAATGTCCCAATTTTATGTAATGTTTGTTATATTTTATAGGATTTCTGTAATTATGTTATTATATTCATATGGACCGATTTAGAATTACATTGTCAATTTTAATCACTTTATACAAAGTATAGAAGAAAAAGAGATAGAAATGTAAGCAAGAGGGGTCAAGGGGCACAGCCCCTTGCGAGACCAAAATGGCCGAGTTTATATATATATATATATATATATTTATATAGTCATTGTATATATATATATATATCTATATGAAAACTTTTGTATAATAAAATGTATCATTGTTTAAGTCCAAATTCTCCCCATTATGAAATGTTTTACTTTACAGGATATCTAAAAGTAAAGGACGGAAATATTTAAAGATGTAGGGTGTCGATTTTGAAAGTTATGCTGTGACTTATGATCAAAGTTTATAAAAACATTCAATCCTTCCGTACAACATTTCCTCACCCTGGCCCATGTGCTGTGATACCGTTGCAGTTAAATGATGGGTTCTACTGATTAAACAATCAAAAATGCTATTAATAATTATATTTGGCTATTTGATTAGCATTGAAATATTTTAAAATTTCTGTATTACAAAATAAAATTAGAAAAAAAGGGAAAATAAAAATTAGACAGCGAAAAATGAGGAAACTAAAAAATGGACAAATATGTAAAGGAATTTACCCGAATTTAATAGACATAAAAAGGTCATCATTTTGGGCGAAAGGAAAGGATAAATTCATAAATGATGTGATGGAAAAGTAGCAAAGCTACTTTTCTTACACTTAGTTCTGCATTAATTACCGGAAACGTTTCCATCGCATCAACAATAAAGCGGATGTGGTTATGGTAAACATTAAATGTAACGATATTCTCATCTGCACTTCACTTAACCACAATACGCAAAACATCGAAAATCACAACATTTAGTATAACGGAAGGTACGCGCATGTTGTTCAAAATAATAAAACAAACTCAACGGCTAAAACAATAACATAATAGATCACAATTTCTTAATGAATTCAAATATATCATAAATCTCCGTACAACATTATTAACCAATCTGGACTCAAATATAATAGACTCACCTGTAATCGTTACTTGAAACGCAAACGGTCTAAATAAATACTAAAATGAATTTAATTACATATTGCATGAAGATGAAACAAACGTTGCCTTAATGACAACACCTCATTTTACACCGGCAACAAGATTCTTTACACCAGAATAAATAACACGTACATAAATCTAACCATACAAAAAACACAGCCAAAGACGAATCTATCCAAATATTTATTCGAAAAGGAATTCTTGACTCATCAACTGAATTATTAAATAATCCGAAGATCCAAGCTATCGAAATAAATTTATTAACTTTATTGGTAAAAAACTTATCAGTTAAATCTGTCCATCTGCCTTCCGATGGACCAGAAGACAAGTAATTATATATCCAATTGTTCAGGACAAACTTTTATAATCCGCGTAACTTGAGAACGAAGCGCTCTAGAGTCTTTTACTTTATTTAAAACTTGAATAGATGTTCCTGGGGAACCCTGATAGTGGTAGCCTCTTACGCGTTAATTTGCATTCCAGTACAATTGCTTGATGGTCTATGGAGACCAGTTGTAATTAATATAAAGATTATATAAAAAAAAAAAAAAAAAAAAAAAAAAAAACATGGCAAATTATAAAGTAAATGCCGATAAAGCTAAAATCGTATTTACTAAAAGAAAGCCGTGAAATTAAAATTCGTTAACTTTAAATAATAAATCAACCAACACTTGACCTTAAGTGTAACTGTAATCAAGGTTGTTATTAATTAAAAACATTTATAAAGTGTACAATCACAGTTACGGAGGAAATCAAACATAATTCTCACGGATAGTTTAACTTTCAGCAAACATGTAAGAATAGTATTTTTCTTTCTTTCCTTTCTTCAATTTCTAATAAACTACGGAAATCCATATTTAACCTCAACAAAAAATATAATCTCTTCCTGAATAAAATTATAGAAGACAAGTTGCGATTCATCTTGTCCAGTTCTAGCTTGTTTTAGCTCATTTAGAATGCATAATCTCTACCTTCACACCCCAAATCCCTTTTTCAAACATCGGTTAAACAGGAATTGTACAACACTATCAATTCCAAATTTCCCTCACATGAAGCCATTTTCACTGATGACTCTCCAGGAGACCTGATGGTGTTGGAGCTTTTTTTTATTCATCCAGATCTTAACCCTTATTGGAATCATTTCGTCTTTTTTCTTTCTATCCTACCTTTAAAACGAATTAATGACCATCCTACGTTCCATTATTTTTATTTCCTCTAATCGTCTCTTTTCCAATTATTTAATAATTTCTAACTCCATGAGTGCTCTTCAAGCGATTTGCTCCTCTCTTCCTAATCACTCATCTGATTTCATCATTTCTGTGACTTTGTACGTTTTTAATGTAATAAGTGTTTGATGCCAAAAATTATGTTCTTACACATACACATATATGTATATTTTAAATAATTGTTTTTTATATCGAAAATTCCCGCGTTAATACATATTTATTCTTCTCATATTATATTCTTCATCTTCGCTATATACCACTTACCTCTCAGTTTACTGAAACTAATCTTTCCTGTACACTGTATTTAACAGTAGGTAAGTTTTACTATGAACTGAAATAGCTTATTTGTTAACTTTTTAGTTTCAAAATAAGTCAGCTACCATGGCATAAATGGTTAGGTAGTGGTATTTCATTCAGATAGAACCGGGGTCGAATCCCGCTACCGCAGATTAACACTTCTATAAATTTCACTTGGCTGAGTTATTGTTCATAGTTAACGCCCCCCCACCCCCAAAAAAAAAATCAAAATATAAACCAGTATGTCAAATGTTAAACACCTAAACCAGAACAAATCAAAAAAAAAAACTTGACGCATGACAATCCTACGCAAAATGCAGATTTTGTAAATAAATTATTTTTTCTTAAAAAATATTTAAAAAGTTAAAAAACAAAAAAAAAATGTAAATAAAAATAAAGACTTCAATATTTACCCTAAAAAACTTAATAAAAACGCGCTGAAAAGTAAAAAGTAATTACACTTGATAAAAAATAAATTATTTTACGAGTAATATACGTAAAAATATTATGATAATTGTTAAACAAATTAACTTTTAGGAATCGGCACCAAATTCAAATTACAATATTTAAGAATACAATGGGTGTAATAACACAATTACTCGTGTTTTCCATAAACAACACATTAGGAATATTATAATACGGTTATTGATTATTATTATAATTTAAATTTAATGTAAGGAAACTCTAATACGTATTAATGTTGTCTAAAAATAACAATAATATCCTCTTTATGTATACTTTATTGTAAAATATATCATATTTTAAAGAATAATTTATTTTCTTTTTAATTCATTTTTTATTAAATTTTTAAACTGGATTTTGAAGCCGGTGTATGTGTATCAATTACAACGTAATTCTTAGGCTATCCCCCATTCGAAAAAATGTCCCAATTTTATGTGACGCAAAATGTCCCAATTTTATGAAACGTAAAATGTCCCAAAAAAATGTCCCAATTTTATGTAATGTTTGTTATATTTTATAGGATTTCTGTAATTATGTTATTATATTCATATGGACCGATTTAGAATTACATTGTCAATTTTAATCACTTTATACAAAGTATAGAAGAAAAAGAGATAGAAATGTAAGCAAGAGGGGTCAAGGGGCACAGCCCCTTGCGAGACCAAAATGGCCGAGTTTATATATATATATATATATATATTTATATAGTCATTGTATATATATATATATATCTATATGAAAACTTTTGTATAATAAAATGTATCATTGTTTAAGTCCAAATTCTCCCCATTATGAAATGTTTTACTTTACAGGATATCTAAAAGTAAAGGACGGAAATATTTAAAGATGTAGGGTGTCGATTTTGAAAGTTATGCTGTGACTTATGATCAAAGTTTATAAAAACATTCAATCCTTCCGTACAACATTTCCTCACCCTGGCCCATGTGCTGTGATACCGTTGCAGTTAAATGATGGGTTCTACTGATTAAACAATCAAAAATGCTATTAATAATTATATTTGGCTATTTGATTAGCATTGAAATATTTTAAAATTTCTGTATTACAAAATAAAATTAGAAAAAAAGGGAAAATAAAAATTAGACAGCGAAAAATGAGGAAACTAAAAAATGGACAAATATGTAAAGGAATTTACCCGAATTTAATAGACATAAAAAGGTCATCATTTTGGGCGAAAGGAAAGGATAAATTCATAAATGATGTGATGGAAAAGTAGCAAAGCTACTTTTCTTACACTTAGTTCTGCATTAATTACCGGAAACGTTTCCATCGCATCAACAATAAAGCGGATGTGGTTATGGTAAACATTAAATGTAACGATATTCTCATCTGCACTTCACTTAACCACAATACGCAAAACATCGAAAATCACAACATTTAGTATAACGGAAGGTACGCGCATGTTGTTCAAAATAATAAAACAAACTCAACGGCTAAAACAATAACATAATAGATCACAATTTCTTAATGAATTCAAATATATCATAAATCTCCGTACAACATTATTAACCAATCTGGACTCAAATATAATAGACTCACCTGTAATCGTTACTTGAAACGCAAACGGTCTAAATAAATACTAAAATGAATTTAATTACATATTGCATGAAGATGAAACAAACGTTGCCTTAATGACAACACCTCATTTTACACCGGCAACAAGATTCTTTACACCAGAATAAATAACACGTACATAAATCTAACCATACAAAAAACACAGCCAAAGACGAATCTATCCAAATATTTATTCGAAAAGGAATTCTTGACTCATCAACTGAATTATTAAATAATCCGAAGATCCAAGCTATCGAAATAAATTTATTAACTTTATTGGTAAAAAACTTATCAGTTAAATCTGTCCATCTGCCTTCCGATGGACCAGAAGACAAGTAATTATATATCCAATTGTTCAGGACAAACTTTTATAATCCGCGTAACTTGAGAACGAAGCGCTCTAGAGTCTTTTACTTTATTTAAAACTTGAATAGATGTTCCTGGGGAACCCTGATAGTGGTAGCCTCTTACGCGTTAATTTGCATTCCAGTACAATTGCTTGATGGTCTATGGAGACCAGTTGTAATTAATATAAAGATTATATAAAAAAAAAAAAACATGGCAAATTATAAAGTAAATGCCGATAAAGCTAAAATCGTATTTACTAAAAGAAAGCCGCGAAATTAAAATTCGTTAACTTTAAATAATAAATCAACCAACACTTGACCTTAAGTGTAACTGTAATCAAGGTTGTTATTAATTAAAAACATTTATAAAGTGTACAATCACAGTTACGGAGGAAATCAAACATAATTCTCACGGATAGTTTAACTTTCAGCAAACATGTAAGAATAGTATTTTTCTTTCTTTCCTTTCTTCAATTTCTAATAAACTACGGAAATCCATATTTAACCTCAACAAAAAATATAATCTCTTCCTGAATAAAATTATAGAAGACAAGTTGCGATTCATCTTGTCCAGTTCTAGCTTGTTTTAGCTCATTTAGAATGCATAATCTCTACCTTCACACCCCAAATCCCTTTTTCAAACATCGGTTAAACAGGAATTGTACAACACTATCAATTCCAAATTTCCCTCACATGAAGCCATTTTCACTGATGACTCTCCAGGAGACCTGATGGTGTTGGAGCTTTTTTTTATTCATCCAGATCTTAACCCTTATCGGAATCATTTCGTCTTTTTTCTTTCTATCCTACCTTTAAAACGAATTAATGACCATCCTACGTTCCATTATTTTTATTTCCTCTAATCGTCTCTTTTCCAATTATTTAATAATTTCTAACTCCATGAGTGCTCTTCAAGCGATTTGCTCCTCTCTTCCTAATCACTCATCTGATTTCATCATTTCTGTGACTTTGTACGTTTTTAATGTAATAAGTGTTTGATGCCAAAAATTATGTTCTTACACATACACATATATGTATATTTTAAATAATTGTTTTTTATATCGAAAATTCCCGCGTTAATACATATTTATTCTTCTCATATTATATTCTTCATCTTCGCTATATACCACTTACCTCTCAGTTTACTGAAACTAATCTTTCCTGTACACTGTATTTAACAGTAGGTAAGTTTTACTATGAACTGAAATAGCTTATTTGTTAACTTTTTAGTTTCAAAATAAGTCAGCTACCATGGCATAAATGGTTAGGTAGTGGTATTTCATTCAGATAGAACCGGGGTCGAATCCCGCTACCGCAGATTAACACTTCTATAAATTTCACTTGGCTGAGTTATTGTTCATAGTTAACGCCCCCCCACCCCCAAAAAAAAAATCAAAATATAAACCAGTATGTCAAATGTTAAACACCTAAACCAGAACAAATCAAAAAAAAAAACTTGACGCATGACAATCCTACGCAAAATGCAGATTTTGTAAATAAATTATTTTTTCTTAAAAAATATTTAAAAAGTTAAAAAACAAAAAAAAAATGTAAATAAAAATAAAGACTTCAATATTTACCCTAAAAAACTTAATAAAAACGCGCTGAAAAGTAAAAAGTAATTACACTTGATAAAAAATGCTTTTTTACAAAAAATAAATACCGACTTCAAGGTTTATTATGCAAATTTAAAAATGCACTAAAAAGTAAAAAATAATTACTCCCGATAAAATATATATATCAGAGTGATATAACTTAAGGTGATATCGTAATTCTTATACAACATTAACTTTTTGGAGTTGGAATTAAATTCATGTTAGGAACAATTGAATCAACATTTAATGCAGTTTTTAATTATTCTTTTAATATGAATTTGATGCCAACTCCAAAAAATTAATGTTGTATAAGAATTACGATATCACCTTAAGTTATATCACTCTGATATATATATTTTATCGGGAGTAATTATTTTTTACTTTTTAGTGCATTTTTAAATTTGCATAATAAACCTTGAAGTCGGTATTTATTTTTTGTAAAAAAGCATTTTATTTTTTACTTTTTAGTGCATTTTTATTCAATTAAATTAAAACATTTATTTCCACGGTAAAAACACCAAAAGCTACATTTCCATGGTAATTTGGCAAATTTATAGTATTTTAAGTCAAAAATCTAATCCGACGGTGAAAAAAATCGTGAATGAAAAGCATCCAAAAAGCTTCAATCTCCCGCATTATTAAGGATAACTCAAAAACTATCGGTCGGACCTTGATCAAATTTAAATGGGACCACATGACAAACGCCACCTTTCAAATAAAAGAAGAATCATCAAAATCGGTTCATCTAGAAGAAAGTTCTGTGGTAACACACATAAAAAAAAAAAAAAAAAAAAAAAAAAAAAAAAAAAATACAGTCGAATTGAATACCTCCTCCTTTTTTGAAGTCGGTTAAAAATAAATTATTTTACGAGTAATATACGTAAAAATATTATGATAATTGTTAAACAAATTAACTTTTAGGAATCGGCACCAAATTCAAATTACAATATTTAAGAATACAATGGGTGTAATAACACAATTACTCGTGTTTTCCATAAACAACACATTAGGAATATTATAATACGGTTATTGATTATTATTATAATTTAAATTTAATGTAAGGAAACTCTAATACGTATTAATGTTGTCTAAAAATAACAATAATATCCTCTTTATGTATACTTTATTGTAAAATATATCATATTTTAAAGAATAATTTATTTTCTTTTTAATTCATTTTTTATTAAATTTTTAAACTGGATTTTGAAGCCGGTGTATGTGTATCAATTACAACGTAATTCTTAGGCTATCCCCCATTCGAAAAAATGTCCCAATTTTATGTGACGCAAAATGTCCCAATTTTATGAAACGTAAAATGTCCCAAAAAAATGTCCCAATTTTATGTAATGTTTGTTATATTTTATAGGATTTCTGTAATTATGTTATTATATTCATATGGACCGATTTAGAATTACATTGTCAATTTTAATCACTTTATACAAAGTATAGAAGAAAAAGAGATAGAAATGTAAGCAAGAGGGGTCAAGGGGCACAGCCCCTTGCGAGACCAAAATGGCCGAGTATATATATATATAGGCAATTTCATTTTACAATTTTTATTGTAACTATTTTTAAGCGATAATATGGACAGAAAAATGATGCTACTGTCGGTACTGTATAAATCTAGATATTAGTTTGTTTTTTGTTTTTTTTTTTTTTTAAATAACTGTAAAGGGTCCCACGAGGCCAATGCCTAAATTGTGGGTGTCCAAACACTTATTATCGTTTATTGTATAAATATAACGTACAATATAATATCAACGTCCGACTATAAGCTAAACTGTTACTATTATTATACATATCGGCATATCTACTGGATAGCCACAAAACCACGAACGTCAGGAGTAATGTACGAATTCATTGAGGGTTTCAAATTCATTACATTTATTCGAATCTACATTTGTATAAACTAATGTCGATAACATTTTAAATCTATCGCATTCATCGCCCCTTTCATTTTAAATTGTAGGGTTTCAAATTTTTCCTGCATTCTAATGAACATTTTTCGGCTAAATTTTTATCCAATTATATTAAGCAAAGAAAATATATCTCTAAGAGGATCCCTTTTTTTAATGTTATTTAATGACCAGTCATTCAATATTCATCGGTACTCATATGAGACCACCACTGACCGATACAGTTCCTAATAAACAGAGAATCATTAGAAACCACAACTCACGATCAAAAATTATACGAACTAATGTAAAGAATTAATATTTCTGTCAGTGATAAGCTTATAAATTGTGCGCTACGGGAGTTTCGATTTTTTATTTCCGTGATAATTAACGCTGATAATACCTTAATTTTTTGTCTCCTCCGTTGGTAAATCGACAATGTTCTTCAGTGTCTATCACGTTTGTTATATTACTGAAAACGTCTCTAAAAAGACTCTTTTTTTTTAACGTAAATTTCAATGACTAGTGAGTATCTATACTAACCAATAATTATCTATATACTCACATGGTACCACCGTAGATTGATACATTTTCCAATAAACAACCGTCAAAATCAGTTCACATAGGCACGAGTTATGTATGAATAAACGAAAAAAAAAAAAAAAAAAAATCAAAAATATGTGACGAAAATATAAGTTTTGCTTGAAGGATAGTCAGAAATTATGACCGACTGTAGGACACTAGCGGGATACGATGGAAGCGTTTTTAAAATTCCATTCAAAGATTTGGTGATTTTAAACGGTTTGGAAATAAATTCAAAACTGTCGGAAAAATTTACCAACAGAGATTACAACAGTCTTAACAACATTTATATGATATTTCTGGGGAAAAAATAAACTCCAAGTAGAAAAAAATTCGAATAAAACTAATTTCGAATTTTGTCTTTTATAACTGTCCTAATTCTTATAAAAATTTAAAATATAATTTAGAGGAAAAAAATACAATTTTTATCAATCTACAAGTTGTTTAATTAAAAATATATCCTCCACTTTGCACATGAATAATACTGCTTTTGTACCAAGCAATGTAAAGCTAAACTATGAACTGAAAAAATATACAATGACTGGCTGAGTTTTATTTTAAATATACGTAAGTATATTTTAATTTTAAAAAAATTAAAAAAAAACAAAAAACGGGTACTTAAGACAAAAAGTAGTACATCTATGAAGAGAGAAATCAAAACAAAAAGTTGAGCCGTAAATACAAAATCGGCCAGTCAGAAATAATTTTGATTTCAATATTTATTATTTTGCAGCGACATTCGATGCTCTGAAATTGCGAGTTTTAAATTATTTCCGACTATTTGATTAAATTAGAAATATAACCAGGAAATAATTGAAAATTGATATTTTTTTGAAATATTAGCCGAAAATAATTTCATAATTAATATTTCTGGTATCAGGAAAAATTCGGGAGAGTGTCGTATTCTTTGTTTTTTTTAGCACGTACGTCGCGACAACAATTAAGCGAAGTACAATCGTCCGAATAACCTTAGAAAGTACTAAAAAACAGAACAAACTACGAATAACTAATGAATAGCGAAGGAACCGAAAATGTAGGAATGATGGCGAAACATCTATTTAACGTGAAAAAAAAAAAATTATCGACTATTTCAATGTTTAAATCGTTGAATAAATTAAATATCTAATAATTTTGAGTCGGTAAGGATACTAAGATAACGAAGATATGCTTAAGCGGATACTACGATGGACTGAGTTTCAAAGAATGGTCGAAGTTGTCACTTTTGTTGTCAGTACGGCAAATATCGTTGCATCCCCGTTCGTCAACAGGCCAGATGAATTTGTTAATTCTCGGTAAACACTTTTGACAAAATATCCGAAAACCTAGAACAGTTTAATCGCGTTTGCTTAAAGCGCAAAACACGGATATACACGCCGACTCGAAACGTATCAAAAGAAAAGCGGACGATAAAATTGCTTTGTTGCTTCGGTCAAGCAAACCTCGGTTCGGGCAAGTTTGCGATGATAGCGTCGAAATTTCGAGCGAAAAAAATTGAAACGGGACGACGTGATTAAAATTTTACAGGTAATATTGAATAAAAATCCGTATACGCCAAACAATTAACGAATTTAAACGAAATTTATAAAGAAAAAAAAAAATCAAAATTAAGAAAAGTTTATGAAGTTAAATGCAACACTGTCGGCACTATATATATATACAGTGGACGCCGGTTATTCTGACACGTCAGGATTTCAGGTGTTGATCGAAATAAGCGGCGATCATATTATCCGAAAATCGCATAGTCAATAGACTGAATCATCACTTAGGCTTTACATAATGAACATACGCGAGTATGCCTGCGTATTTTACTGCATTAATGAAATAGACAGTAAGTAGGCCATACGTAATATGCACCAATAATTCTTTTTTTGTCCAATATTTTTGTTGATTTTTTATTTTTATTATAAGACACAGCACTGGTCTATTGAATTTCCTGTACAAAATTACCTCAATACACAAAAAAAATTACAAATTACAAAATTACGCAAAAATCTATTCAACAATATTTAGGCACATTTTTCGTTTACAGTACACAATAAGCCATTTATGTAGCATCTTTTTTTTTAAATTATACAAACACATTCCATAATGATTTTCCTAATTTTAAAAGTTATGGAAAAAGTCATTTATTTTGGTTTGCTTAGCTGTGTGTCTGTTGTTTTATTAAAAAATGTCTCTATATTGTATAATCTTCTATAATTCCTCTTTTCCACTGCCATATTTCTTCAAAGCTCTTCGGATAATTGTCAAGGATTCGTGAACCTTCTTTTTACTTATTAGCTCTCTGTCTGGTTCTTCCTCTGCGTCATCTTCGTTATTTTCATCGCCAGTGTCTTGTGTATTCTACATAACTGATTGTGCGATGTCCACATCATTAATGATTTCTGCAACTGGTAATCCACTGTCAATTTCTACCCATTCACTAAATTGTTCTTCTTCTATATCTGCAGGCCCTTCCCAACCTTGATCGTAATAAACCGCAAAATTAAATTACCTGATCATAAAAACCGACTAAAAAAGGCATATATTTTTGTGATTAGAATTCGTTTTTCTTGATTTAATCATATTAAGCGGCTGATCAGATAAACCAGTGAACGCAATAACCGGCGACCACTGTATATATATATTGTAATGTGTACATTACAGGGTAAATAAAAATAATAAAAATAAAGATGAAACAAATTATTAGAACAGTTCGAAAAACATGATGCAAGTGAAATTGTGTGTACACCTGAAATCCTATTGTCGGTCGGGGTAACCAATCATCAATCATCGTAAGGGGAAGCGTGTACCTGATTCGGTCAATTCTCAGCGGCCATGGGCCGAAAGGCAGAGAGAAATGAGAAATGGCAAAGGATCCCAGGAAGATTTTTTTATCAAATCAGTGGCGTTTTCACCCTCAAAGGAAGTAATTTCTCCGTTAGAAAACAGTTTGTCGATGTTATACCTCGGACGACCAGTGTTAGTCGTTTTTAAGTAACAGTCCTCTTAACGAAATATCGCATCTGGGAGAGAACAAGGAATAACCACTGCAGCGCGGAAAAGTCAGACCACCCGACACATCGGTTAAAGTATTAATTCCGTTCACGAAAGTAATTGTGCCAAATTTGGCTAAAGTCAGTTAAAATTCGTGCGTAAAATCCGCTTCTCGTCAATCATCAGAACGAAACGCAGCCGGATTGCAGATTAGGAAACCGTCGCTATCGCATTCCAGTACTGTCGCCGACAATACAAATACGTGTATACTGTCTATTTTACAGTATTCATTCAATTATTCGTTTATTTTAATATCATCTTTTTGACCGATAACGAAAAATTGGTGTAGGTAATTTTCCTTAATAGACTATATAAAATTTCACTGAGTAACTTTATTTAAATAATAATAATAATAATAATAACAAATTTAAGTCGGCAAGTACCGTTACAATATATGTATATAAACTCGGTCATTTTGACCTCGCAAAGGGCTGTGCCGCTTGACCCCTCTTGGTTACATTTCTGTCCCTTTCTCTTCCATACTTTCTATAAAATGATCAAAATTTACAACGTAATTCTAAATCGGTCCGTATGAATATAATAACATAATCACAAAAATCCTATCCTAACATTTAACTTTCGTTACATAAAATTAAGACATTTTTTCGTTTGTTATTTTTTTTGTGTTGATGCCAGTAAGAATTACGTTGTAAATTTTGATCATTTTATACAAAGTATAGAAGAGAAAGAGACAGAAATGAAAGCAAGAGGGGTCAAGGGGTACAGCCCCTTGCGAGACCAAAATGGCCAAGTTTATATTCTTCTTCTTCATCCCGCCGTCTCCATCCGAAGTTGGGCGATCATCATGGCTATTGTTGATTTTGATTGTACGGCCTCTTGTAGTTTGGCTGTGGTGTATCCATACCACCCCTTATACCTGCTAGCCAGGACATCATTCTTCTACTTGGTTTTCTCTTCCCTTGCTAACTGCAAAAGATGGTATTTTGCCGGATGCCTGGAGATATGGCAAAAATATTCCAGTTTTCGGGCTTGTATAATTTTTAGCAGTTCGGTTTCTTTGGCCTTTCCATTGAGAACTTCCGAGTTCGTGACGTGATCTCTATATGAGATTTTGAGCATCCGTCGTCAGTGTTGTTTCATCATTGGCCGGCGGGCGTATTCTTCGCACCGTTGTCCCACTTGAGGGCTGCCCTGGACTAACGGCCCTTTGTTCAAAAATATCTAGCCATAATGATGAGTGGGTAGTTACTCTGGTGGTTTCCCGTTGTCTTCCAGAATATTTTCTGTCTGGGTTTTCTCCCCTAGCCGAAAGGACCCGGTTTTAAGGCGCCGGATACTCGCCTAATCGCTCTAGATTGGCATTCACCAATCCGACTAGGACACATTTGTCGCAAACGAGTTGATGATAGTCTGCTGCTGGTCATGCAGTATGAAAAGCTTAACGGCATTTATTAGAAGTAACACCTTCGGCAAGTGCACCCTCCTCCGTTTTCCTATCATCGAGTGTGAGTTCTGATTTAGCTTTTCTAATCAGCGCTAAGCTCGCCGAGTAGAAAATTACCACCCTGTACGACGTGGACGTACAGAACACTCGTAGTTATTGTTTCGTTTCACCGCCGGTAGCACTAGTACCATTTGGCGATCGAGTTAGAGAAGGTAACTCTAGTTACAACAAACTGTACCCCGCAGAGCAACATTTTACTAATAGGGGATGGCCTAAGAATTACGTTGTAATTAATATATACATATAAAGTCGGTAAAAATTAAAAAATAACAAACGCTACATAAAATTGGAATATTTTTCGGGGACATTTTTTGAGAATATTTTTTCTAATAAGGGGTAGCATAAAAATTACGTTGTAATTAATAAAAAAAAAAAGTAATCGATTCGCAGTATTATGCCGAACACAAATAACAAAATTATCATACAAAAAATACACATATTAAAAATATTAAAAAACATTAAAACACATCGAATAGTTTCGACGAACTACCGTTATTATCAAGATTATAATTAATTCGTCGAAACTATTCGATGTTTTTTAATGTTTTTTAATATTTTTAATATGTGTATTTTTTGTATGATAATTTTGTTATTTGTGTTCGGCATAATACTGCGAATCGATTACTTTCTTTAAATATAAGAAAAGTTTGCTAAGATAAATACTTAAAGCCAAGATGCACGAATATAGAACACAAACCTATCGATTCGAATTCTACGGAAATTGACCGAAGAATCGGAAATACAAGATACTACGAAATACGACCATTCATTCGGCTAGTAAACATCTAGACTCCCACTGGCATTTTGGAACTTAAAATCGGCTGTATTATGACGTAAGATCGGGATTTTTAATTCGCTCTCAGTTAGTTAAAATTATACATAAATAATCATGATAAATGGGCGCGAAAATTCAAGGAACCATAATATATATTTTCTTGCTTTCATACAATGTATACTATAATTAGCCAAACAGCCACTAAGTGTACACGTACGATAATAAATGAATAAATAAATATATCTCAATCGTTTGTTATTAATTTTTTGGGTACTATTTATGAATTTATTAATCGCTATAATAATATATTTAAAAATTTAATATACATACAATGTAAGATCTACACAACTTTATCAAATTTATCTGATAATTATTTTAATGTTTTTTTTTTTTTGTTTGGTTTTTAGAGTCACTAATCTATTTGCAAATATAATTTAATTTGATTAACTTTCACGCATCGTACCGAAATTATATCGGCTGCTAATATACTTGTATGTATTCAGTGGGTATGAACGAGTAAAGACGGTCCCCCGGGTCGCTTCCGATGATCGTCTAGCATCTGATGTTGTGGTTCAGAACTGTACCGTGTATGTAGCATTTAATTTCATTTGTTAATAAATAATCGAAAGCTAAATTAAGATTGAATTCAAAATTCGAACTCGAAATGACGGTGAAAAAATAATACAGCAGTGTAAGGAAACGCAAATAGCATAACATGCAACAAATTTCCGTATTGTCTAATTCAACTTCATTTCAAACAGTAACAACTGGTTCACGAACACTGTTAAGGGTCATTCATTAATTACGTGAGCTGTTTTTCTTTCAATTTCGACCCCCCACCCACCCGTAGGCGAGATTTATGCTATAGTTGTTAAAGAACTAAATTAATTTTCATACGGGAGAAAAATAATACAACGTTAAGCTGTACTCTAACGAATTTATTTAAATTCAGTAAAATTAAAGGTAAAAATAGAGATCACGTTCCCTAATTTTTCGCTCATTCCAGGGGCACTCATGTCACGGTACTATATAATTTTTTTCTATTTTAAAAACTCTGAAAGTTTTTTTTTTTTACTTTTTTTTTTTTTATTTCCAAAATAAAAGTTTTTAATAATTTTGGGACACTACAAAAAAAAGTAAAAGAAAAATTTAATAATTTTTTTTTTATTATCCATATAATGTGTATTTTTTAGAAGTTGACGTGAGATTTTCAATTATTCCCCTTCGGTTTAAATAGGATTTGGTAAAATATTTCTGCCCCCCCCCCTATTTTGAGCTTACGTAATTAATAGATGTCCGCTAAATAGTTTACTATATGAGAATAATCAGACAATAAAAGAGCATAGTATATATAGAAGGAAAGAAAATAAGAAAGAAAAAGGACTAAAAGCTGGGTTAAAAATAATACTGCTGCACAAGCGGAAGTTGTTGTATCCCTTATATGACGTTTGTCACAATCCCTCAAATTACACTGTGATTGATTGCTTATCGTGTTAAAGACTGTCCAAATGGGTATAGCGTTGAAAGAGACATAGCCCAATTCCATTAAAAAGGTTTCTTCCCGAAATAAATCGCTAGAAAAATCGACCGAACGGAGTACAGAACTGCGCATATGGCCTTCATTGACAACATCCAAAAAGTGTACAAGACTGTGGATAAGTTAAAAACCTGTTAGCCATCAAAGATCTTATGCATACTTCAAAAGATGTACGCAGAAAATCTACATATGCGAGGCTCGTAAAACGGAACTGTTTGATGTTACTTCTCGGCTGAAATAAAAATGCGTCTTCGCGCTGAACGTTTTCAACTTTTACCATCTCGCCGTGGTCGGGCTGGTCACTCAGCAAACACGACTGAAGACAGAACACCAAAGTGTAATTTGAAGCCGGACTTTACAACCTGACAAAATTTATATGCAAAAAGCTGACAGGAAACTTTCAAATACAAAACTTACAGCATGCAGAAAGTGCAAATAGGTTGCGAGCTGCATTGATTAATTTGTACCACAGATTATCAATAGAATAAAGCGGAAATTCTGCGAGCAATAGAAAATAGTTTCTTCCTGCAAGACGAAAAGGTAAAATATGTAAACATAAAGACGTGAGCAGCACGAATAATCAAGATACCAATTTAGATGACGAAATTGCGTGTAGAATACAAAAATACAATAATTGCTTACTACAAATTAATTCAGTAACTGTCAAGAACGACAAAGATCTCTGATTGTAATACAGTACTGTTATAAGGGTTGTACAACTGGGAAACGTGGCCAACAATACCAAAAAAATAAATAAATAAATAAATAAAAATTTGAAATTACGCTGCTATGAAAGATCTAACAAATGCATCAAACAAAAAATGCGATGAATTCAAAACAAACGAAAAAAGTGTACTGAATGTAGAAGATGCCATGTTCAGTTGATTCGTTACTCGTGCAAAGTATATGATGGAAATAAACTACCACGAAAAGATAAGCAACAGTTTATCCGTAAAAAATTACTGTTTCACGAAAAGATTAGTTAGAAAACCGAAATAGTGGTTCAAAGAGATCGTGATAACAAGAGGCCTAAAAATGGCTGAGCTACAGCTAGAAGGCAACTATTGTGAAAAGGCAGTAATCGAGGGGAAAAATTAGTTAACATTAGTAAACAATTTGAAGCGATGATCAATCATGGCGAATGTAAAATATGACAGAAAACAAGCTCTACAGTACGACAAGAATAATGCATATATCGGCAATGTGCACACCATATACAAAAATCTAAATTTATTTATTTATTTATAAATAACAATTGAAAAAAAAACTGAACAATCGATGTATATTTTACTTGAAATTCATGTATTCTGTTTATTCAAATTATAAATACGTGCGTTGTAGAGTTACTATACTTAAATTATACTTTCCATAAAAAAAGCTAATTTTATTCAATAAGCAATAAGAGCAAATGTTTAAACCGACCATTATAAAATCCACAGAAGCGGACTAATTTCGGATTAATCAACGCATGAATCTTAGAATCCGAAATTAATCGGGGTTTGTATATAATAATTATTTTTATTTATTTTTAAACATATATATATATATATATGAAATGTTTAGTTTTTTATCAATCAAATAAAACAAAAACAAAATTTCTGTTGATCGAAATATAAACACAATTTTGCTACGTAGAATAATATATATCAGTGGCGGATCCAGAAGGGAATAGGGGGCACCCCCTAAGAACCAAATGCTCGATGAAAATTTTTTTTACAACAGAGAAACTTAATTTATACTATAAAAAAGTTGTATAAATGTTACTTATGAATTTAATTATATTATTCAGTTTTAAATACAACTATCGTCGATCTTTTGTCTCTTTATTTATTTTTAATTTTTATTTTGCAATTTTAATTAAAAATAGTTCAACAAGAAATATATATATATATATATATCTGTTTTACTTGCTCACAGACAAACAATTCGGATCGGATTACTAACAAAAATAAGAATTAAAGTCAAATAAACAATACTATCGTTTTATTTTTTTCTAGTAATTCACTATTCAAATTCGAAACTACCATTTTTTAGGTACAATTGTATAATTTTTTTTATTTTTCACCCATAAAAATAAAACAAAAGTTAAATTAAAAATTGTAATAATTACGTAGTTTTAAAACATTTTTAAATTTCTAAAGAGGTTGCTGTTTGATCTTCTTTACGGAAACAAGATATTTCTCAAATTTACTGCCTACCATATAAGATATTACGAAATTATATAATCCCCCCACCCGAAAAGGTCTCTCTGGATCCACCCCTGTATATAATTGATGCGAACTATTCGTAAATTTTGATCGCCTACTGTCCTTTACCTTTTAGATGAACTTACCGCCTAGATATCGGCGCTTTTCGCAGCAAAAAAGGAGCGATCTTCTCCGCCGGACGGGCAACAAAATTCTACACCAACTCAAAACCGATCAAATCTTATTTTCAGGTGGCAGAGATCAAAAAACCCAAAAAATTTTTTTTTACATTTTGTTTTTTTTATTATTATTATTATTACAATAAATTCCGATAGACACTAGATCAAATTTTTGTTTATATAATTTTTTTTTTTAATTTTAAAATAATTCTTTAGACTAGTTTGAGAGTTTTCTTCATTAATTTTTACATAAAACAAATATAATGTCTGATAAAAACTTCCAAAATTGGAATGAAGATAGATTACAATTTATATGTGTAGCTTACCGCTTGCACTAAACAATATGTTCATCGACCGCGCATTGAAGATTAAATCTAGCCGCACGAACAAAAACCTTCATCCGTGTCTTCTCATAGAAGTGGTGGTATGCTGTTTCGTGCCTATGTACGTACACCTTTGTACAG
Organism: Icerya purchasi; assembly: GCA_039619475.1. Classification (NCBI taxonomy): domain Eukaryota; kingdom Metazoa; phylum Arthropoda; class Insecta; order Hemiptera; family Monophlebidae; genus Icerya; species Icerya purchasi. Next base: position 287,478,012 of record CM077115.1, on the reverse strand, counting down.
GTACCGACCGCGATTTACTGCCCCATTTGCTCGGAACAGAACACTAGCACCTGCACACCGTCGTCGTAGTGGTTAAGAAAAAAATTATTCTTTAAGACCCGTTCAGAGCTAACACCTCAGTATTACCCGTAATAAGCGTGTTGTGTTAAACTCCACTAAAACTCGTCAAACAGAATATTATTTCGAATAGCTCAAAAATAACAAAGCCTTATTATGTTTGTATATATATATATATATATATATATATATATATATATATATATATTTATTTATTTATTATAAGTTTAAATAATGTGGCTTAAACGAACTATTCAATTAAGTTAAAATTCATGTAGACCACCCCATTTCATAATTGTACTTAGTACAAGTATCTTAATAAAATTTCTCCATTAATTCTAATTATTTAATTACCAAAAACGTGTGTGCATGTTCTTTGTCCTGTAAATCATTTTTTAATGATAAACCTATTAAATATATTCACAATTCTTTTGTGATCAAATCCTCTGTACCGCAATGGAATGAGACTGAATACTATTGAAAAGACACGACCCGTATTACATCTCAGAAATTACATATACTACACAATAATCGGTGTAGAAAATTTTTTGATTTGTTTCAATACACTTTAAAAAAATATCGGAGACGATTAAAACATTTCAAAAATTTGTCACGAATAAATAATTACTAATTCCGATCAATACTTTTTTTCGGAAAAACCTATGTTACACAATCATTCCGCATCACTTGTGATTTCGCGTCATATAATATTCGGATTTAGCCCTTTTTCGAATTTTTTTGGAACAAAGTTCTTTTACGCGGCTTGTCGGTAGGAGTAAACTGGCAGAAATGGAGAACTAACGAAAAAGTGCGTTATGCGTCGTCCAAGCGACCTTCACTCCCGTTCTCTTTCACTCCGTCCCTTTCCATTATATACGGGTATGCGTGTGGTGTGCATGAAGATTCGAGCAGCAAGCGTATTGCGCGGTCAGCTGTATAAGCTCAAATCTAAACACTTGTAAATTTTATTGAATCTGAAAATTGGCGCGGTTCGTTTTTGTGCGACGTCGTTATCACACTTCAACGAGTATCAGACTACTGATTTATTTATTGTTTTTGTTTTAATTAATTCATACGGGGGATTTATATATTGTGTATCATTTTTTATGGTGTACCTTATGAGAATGAGACACTTTATACTTGTATATCTACCAAAAAGTAAACGGAACTTCGTTCCTACCGGGTGTCTAGACACCACTTCTCTTTTCTTTTTTCTTTTTTTTTTTTATTAATAAATAAAGCTTTCGGTTTTTCATAAACTACACTTTCTCGCAGTTTATTTTATTAATTGAAAACAAGTTGATGTAGATTTCAAAATAAAAAAGAAGACAGTTTATCATTTGAATTACTTTAGAATCGCTAAAAGGGCATTCAATGAAATGCGTTAATTAAAAAAATAAAGGAAAGTCAAACTTTTTCCCCCGTTTTGCCCGACAATTCGATCATACTCGCTCCAGCAGTCATTAAAGATGTCGAAGATGTTCCACTGATGATTAGTCAGTGACCAAACAGCTGAACTTTGAACAAGAAAAGGACATAATATTCGAATATACGTTTAGAATAAAACGCCATACTCGCGTATGGAGATACGGACGCGTGTACATCGCAAATAACAGCATCAACAGGTCTGCGTACCTGATACTTTTCGGACGTTAAAACCGATGTCTTTATGCAACACCACTACTAGTACTACCCATAATAAAGAACACATATACGTACTTTTATCGAGTTATATAATTCGATAAATTCATTGTACGCGTAATTTCTCGACGCTTTCTTTCACTGAACACAACGAACAAATAGCATCAAAGATGAAGGGGGAGAGAGGAGAAATATTCAATAAAGAGGCAACAACAAAGAAGTATGTGTACAATATAAAATTACTACTGTCGAATCGGATAGGAACGCAGGCTGAAAAGAATTCAGGACGACAAAAGGCCTATCGAACAACAACAACAAAACTAGAAAAGCAGGTGCTTATGCGCTAGCATGAAGTCCGACTGTGGCTCTTTATTTAGTTTATCGACTGTATATTCTCATTTACAGAAGGCAAACTCGCACGAAAAGAGATTACACTGCCGACAGCATAAAACCTGTTCTAACCAGGACTATTCCCTTTAATAATTTCGCCTACCATTATCTACCTGCTTTCATCGTTCTCCTAAGTGGACGAAAATTCACGCAGACCGAAATCTCCGCGTGCCTAGCCGACAATTTTAAATCGATATAACCTATAATCAATCGTAAATGCGGAGTTCCTTTTCTCGCACATTTGTACTAATTCTGCCAACTAATCTTCATCTGGTCTGTTAAAAAGGAATGGCGTCGTAGTAACCGCAGCGAGATTAAATTTTCTGAGAAGTATGAAATCACCGTTGTTTCCCGATAGACAATTTGCGAACGGGTATGGGGTCATAAAATCCGAGTTCACAGTAGTGTTGTTTCAGTGGGGGAAAACGGGAAATTTTTCAAATAATATTAATATCGGATCGTGAAATACTAGAAAGAAAAATGGATGCCTCGGATGGCGAATAATATTACAATAAATTGAAATCAACATTTTGCGCGCAATTAACGGCAGAATCTAGTTGTCGCGATATTAACGAAAGGCCGCCGCCAATCTCGTTCTATTCCTCTTGCAGTCGCTCTCTTATAACTGGTGTCAATCCGAAATGTGTTTCTAATCCTCTAGAATAGAGCTCTATAAATCGACCAATAACGCGAGCTTTGTACGCTTCACGCTTAGGATCATTATTCTGATAAAACTCGGATGAACTTCTCCAAAGCTAATTTCTCTGCAGCACCATGACGAAGATCTTATCACACAAAATATTGCCACATACACTAGTATTATTCGGATACTCTTCGATAAATATCAATGGACCTACGGTAACCGCAGCCATAATTTAAATATTTAAATTCTAATTCCGCATTTGGTTTTCTCCAAACTCTCCGCCTACCCATTATTTTCAAAGATGTTCGATTCATCGGTGAAAATTCCTCATCGTTCGAAAATTCCTCATCGTCTAAACTGATTCCAGACGCTTTTTGTTATTAATCGCGTATGTAAGAGTTTTCGACGAAAATTCGGTGAATTGTAACCGGTGCTTTTGATGAGCCGAGAATAGTTTCCGATCCTGCCATATTATTATATTGTAAGCAACTATAGGCTGCTTATTCCGATTTTTCGGCGCCTCTCGTATGACCTTCCAGGCTGACCTCTATCAGGAACAGATTAAATCCTAACCTCCCTTTTTTATATCGTCCGATAGTGTTATTTCTTATTAGTTTCAGTACAGAGGAAATGTTATCACCTGACAAATCGTTCAAATAATCAACATGAGTCAACCACGATGCTTCATGCACTGCGGATTCCGTGTATGTTAAGTTAAAGATAACCATAATATTTATATTTACGAAATACTAAACTTCAGAACAGAATTATTAACAAGTTCAGTCAGGCATGACGTTTCATGTGCTCAGGCTTACTACTTCGTATGTTAATTTATAGATAACTATAATATTTATATTCACATATGCTAAATTCGAAGGAATTTGATTTTTCCCCGCTGCAAAGAGGAAGAGGCACGTTATTTTTTGAAATGATATTCAATTTCAAATTTGCAATATCATATACATTTTTCACCTAGCATTCCGGTAAATGTGAATTTTTACGTGTTTAAAATTAATTGCGACTTTACTGTTATTTTTCGAAATTTTTTAAAATCTAGGAAAAGCTTCCCGGTAACGATTTCACAGCCCACAAGTTTGGGGTTATTTATTATTTCACCGCATTATAATAAAAAAAATATCATACCCGACACATACACGGTATAATATAATGAGTTGTTTGGCTTCTTTTAATGAGAAAATTAAAAAATACATACAAAAAAAAAAAACGAATGCGAACGCCCCACATACAATCAAAATCGTAGCTAATAAACGGAACTTCAGAGAATATGTGACAAACTCGTTAAATACGAATAGAAAAGGAAAGATACCAGAAATTCAATTTATTTATGTTCCGCTTTAAATTACGCAGAGCTAACTAGAGATTACAGTAATTGGATAAAGAATTTGACCGATTAGTATAATATTAATCATCTTCATCTGTTTCTTACTAGCGAGACTCTTAAATGCACGTACTTAACTTACTAGAAGTCTGTTTACTTATATTTCACACCGAAGTAAGTGCTTGTTATTTCGAAGGAATATCGAGCGATCGTATAAACAGGTCTGTGCTTTATCTACAGCGGCAGATTATTGTAACCTTTTTCCGTCTTTGTTTATTCATATCGGCTTTACATCCATGCTTGCTTTCTAGTAGGTCTTTTCAATTTTGTTAGATATACTATTAAATTACGAATGATCGTCTTTCTTGAACAACATTCTTAGTAATTCGATCTGAAAATAAAATAATGTCCTCGCAAAAATATACGTAAATAGTTTATTTACGTTTGTAATACACCTATTTCAAATTAAACTCCAAACTGTTGCCTTATTTTGATTTTCGCTTCTGTAAAAGACAAAAAAATAATAATAATTACTGACCGACTCTGTTTTTATTAATTCGTGTTATACTCGCGTGTTAATTATATTGATAAATAGTTAAAACAAAATTTTAGAAACGAACGATGAAATATAGTTTAGTTTCCATCAAGTAAACGCGACCTCTCTCCATCGATATATCACAAAACTGGCACCAAAAAAAAAAAAAAAAAAAAAAAAAATCTCAAAATTTAGAACTTTGGGCACCCAGAAGGCCTAATTTGAGACAGAAACACGGATGTTCCAAATGTTCGGGGCATGTATTTACAACGTTGCTCATCCCGCCCCGTAAATAGAGGAGAAACATCATTTTTCGCTATTTTTTTTAACTTTTCACCAACTTGTCAAATAGCAATCTTTCTCCATTAATATGTCACATGACCGGAAAAGAAAAATTTTCCGAACTTTCGAACTTCAGCGCTCCGAAGGTATTTAGTATAAAGTTGTAAACTCGGCTATGTTTTGTTTTTTTTCTGAACGGCTTTTTTATGCACATGTTTGGGATGATATAGTTTGGTTTTTTCAACTTTTTCACTCAAGCTATTGAACATACTTCTTTTGTATTTTTAGCCTAAAAGGGGAAAAAGTTTAAATAATTTTTTATCGGTGGCTTTTTTATTTTGTGGAAGAGTGTCCGCGTTTTATTTCGTATTTTGAATTTCACTGTTAAAAAGTAATCCGCTAGTGAGTTACGATTTTCTTAAGGTTGATTTTTAAGGTCGTTTTAAATTCCGGATTATATATGTATTCCTGACTGTTTTTACGTATTTTGCCGCCTAGAGTAATCGATTATATTAAACTTGTCGATTGTCTTAAAAAAAATTTTAATTGCGATTTCGAACTTTGACGTTTATAAGTCAAACCATTCCTGAGTTATTCTAATTTGACATTTTTGTCGTTTTTGAACCTTCCTATTAGGACACTATGTACATAGTATGTGTACGGAATCCTAAAAATGGCCAATTGCCCCGCATCAAATGATGTATTTCATGATTTTCGATCCGTTATTGATTAATAAATATTTCCGTTTACAACTTTTTTTCTTCTTTCTTTTCTATTTTTTTATTTTTTTTTATTTTTGCATGAGTCAACTACGGACCTGGTAAAATAAAATTTTTGAATGTCGATGTGCGGCAGCGGGAATCGAACCCGGTTCCAGCCGAAAACGACACACCACTGCTTAAGCAAGTACGTCTCTCTCGCTTAGTCAGCAGGTAATTCAAATTTTCGCCAGTGACTAACATCATATTCACGGATCTCACCCTGAGGAAAAACCCAGCCGGCATTTTAACATGGATTACCGGAAGTTCCAATATTAATGCGACATATCCATTTGTTTTTTACTTCTTTTTTCACAAGTACTTTTTCAGTTTTTTTGTTTTTTTCTTGTTTTTTTCTTGTACGGTTTTCTTACATTTCTATTTAGGAACGTACACAGGTGTATATGTCCAAAAAAAAAAAAAAAAAAAACGGGCAAAAGTTTTATTTCTCTCTTTTGTGTCAACACTTATTTATTTTTAAATACCACGTCCCAATATTAATGTGACTCGCTGTAAATGAAACTATTTAGAGGGGTGGAGGAGTGCCAAAATGTTAACTTAGAAGCGGCATATTTTATTTAATCACATTTGTCATAGCACACAATCTCACCATTTCTTTTTTTATTTATTTTTTATTATCGTATATATGTGATTAATTGTTTTGACTATTACGTCTCACATGAATTATAATTTTTTAGATGTATCTATTTCGAATAGTTTTAAAATTAAAATTTAGTTAATACCATCCGGAGTAAGTATATTAAAATTGTAAAGATCGATAAAAACTAAATTTATTGTTAATGCCAAGAACTCCGATTTTATCGCAATCTGTATATGGCGTAAACTACGTAAAATTCAATTGAAATAGTAAAATCAAAAATTTTCGCTTCTTATAAAATAAAATTTAAACCAATATACATCAATTATTACTAAAACTTATTTAACCAATATTTATATATTGTATTTTACAGGGAAAAAAAATTGAAACCATGTCCGTCAAAAATGTGACTTTAGGTTAATATCGATAGTTGAGTCAACAAAAAAAAAAGGATGGGCTCCCCCCCATCTAATGGCAAAAACATCCAATAAAAATAAAAAATAATTAATATTATTAAATAATAAAATTAAAATTCAGGCGGAAAGATTTTTAAAAAAATAGAAATTGTAAATAAAAATGAGATTGGTGTGCATAAATTTTCCTATTTTCAAAACTTGTAGACGTTGCTATTAATCCGCTTATGCTTGCTATCAATTCTTTTTACATTATAAAAAGTTATTCATTTTTTTTAACGCCTCTTTTTTTAGATTTTATAAAAATATTTTGCAATATTTTACGTTCCTAACAATTAATTGTTGTTTCAATATTTTTTTCTCTTTCCGATAAACACTCGAAAATTAAAATTCTCGGAAGATATTTTTTTTAAATACCGATAAAAGATTTAAAAAACTCGTTCCGTATTCGTTCATCGATAATTATCGATAATTATCGAAAATTGTCAATATATACCAACAGCACAATTTCCATTACTACTACTTAAGGTTCAAGTTTACGGTCAACATTAAACCGAATAAAATCTGTTTTCGTCAATGAGTATAAAATACCATTTAGTAAAATACCGTATTCAATGTCGCAACAAATAAATATTTTAAAATCTTCCGCAAGAAACAAAAACCAGGTCAATAGAAAATTACACAAACTTCTCGAATGAATTAACCAGCAGTACGTGTAATAATTATGTTAAATCGACGGCAGAATTAATGTTACTACTAACAGACGGAGTGCATAAAATGAGATTTTTCGACAAACCCAATCAATATTTAAATTTTACGCTTTTCCACTTATTAATTAATCAATTAAATGCATATACAATATATCTCGTCATTAGTGAAATTTTGGCATCTTAAAAAACAATAATAATATATAAGCCCCGGGTGACAATGTTTATATTTAAAGTATTTACTTTTGGTGAATTTAATACTTTTTTTTAAATATCACGCAACAGAATTCTAGTCATATTTTAGATTTTCTTTTTTTCCCGGTATATATATATATATATAAAAACAAGTTCAATCAAGCTTAATGTTTCATGCGCCGAAAATTCTGTATGCTAGCTTAAAAATAACTGTAATTTACAATTATATAACACTAAATTTAAAACAAAAAAATCTGATTGTTCGCACTGCAAAGAGGGAGAGACGCGCTTCATTTTTCGCGCTTTTTTGAACTTTTCGCCAGCTTCGAAAGTTTCGTTAAGGAAATGAAAGACGTTTCGTTCCCGACAAATAGCGATCTTTCCGACAATATGTCACATGCCCGAGAAGTTTTTTTTTTTTGTTTTTTAAATTTCGAGCTTTCGGCGTCTTGAGGGCCTGAATATGAAGTTGTAAGCTCGACTATATTTTTCCTACATAGCGGTCCTTTATGTATATGTTTAAGATACGTTTTGGTTTCTCCAATTTTTTTACTCGGGCTATTGCTTACGTGAACATCCCTTTTTTTGCTGTTTTTAGCCCCAAAGGAGGAATCTATATATTCTGTTCACCCCTTCCTGATCATTCCTGTGATTTTATTATTCTCCGTATACGCTCGCTTATCCACGTTCTTTCTTCTCTCCATTCCATTCAAATTGATTTACTGAAAATTCCCAGCCATTCAGGCATTTTTGGTAATGAAGCGGCGCACTGTTTGGCTCGGGTTGCTGCTTGTTGTCACCTCTTTTTTAAAAAAAATCCCACTCTCTAATCTCCTTCCGCTGTGTAAAAGTTTTCATTTCAGGTTTTGGTCGGATATGTACATTTCTTCTTTTTCTAACAATTTTTCTTTCTATCTGAAACTGTTCAATCTAGTCTTCCTGCCAATCCGTGGTTTTCTCTGTTTCCTTCACTTCGTCGTTCTGTTGTCTCCACTATTCGTCTGCGCTCTTAAGCCATACTTTATTACCTTCCTCCCATTTTCGTTTTTTGTTGGTTTCTTCTCCATATTGTCCTCTCCACCCAAATGAAAAGCATGTTTGCGAAGCTGATCGATCATGCGTTTATTAAATTTTAATCTCTTTCTGTTGAGCGTCCTGCTTTCTATTCCAATTTGCTGCGAACTGGTATTCCCATTCCGTATTGTGCCCCCTATATCCCGTCTGTTCCGTCTCCACACATCGTTCCCACTATTTGTTCCTTCCTACTAGCAATGTCTGACGGCATCAAAATATAACCGATTCATTCCCCTTTATAATTGTTTCTGAATCAATCAATAAAAATAAATGAAAACAAAATACTTTTGACCGTAATTTTTTGATTTTATGAAAGAGCTTCCGAATCCTCAAGCTGCTGATTGCACAGATATCCTCGAATACCTGGGGATAAACCGCTGCAAATGAGTTTACCTATAACACCGGTTGCCCCCCTAGTGAAATACAGCAACTCTTCAAAAATACGAAACGGAAAAAGTTACCCGGATTTGACTTAATCACAGCAGAACTTTTAAATGAGTTATTACGTAAAAGTATTGTATTTATAACACAAATATATAATAACACCGTCCTTCGTAATCAATATTTTCCACTGGCTTGGAAGTTTTCGCAGATAAATGTTACACCAAAGCCTGGCAAACCGTTTGATGTGGTCTCATCATATAGACACCTATCTCGTTGCTTCCGGTCCTCTCAAAGATACTAGAAAAATTAATTTTAAAACCGAACGGTTGTTTCCAATATTATCTACCAATACAATTATTCGCGATTTTCAATTTGGTTTTCGTAAGCATCACAAAACACTATAGTCACAGACTAACGAAGGTTATTGAAAATAGCTTGGAAAACAAGAATATCTGATGATGCAGCCATCTTAGTCGTTGATAGGTGTGAAAACACAGCCACAGAAAAACTGCAGGAGTCATTTGGGCATGTGGAAACTTGGCTAAAACGATGGCGCATAATAGTCAATGAAAGTAAGTGGACACATATTTCATTCACAAATCGAAAAATTGAACGCCTGCCAATCAAAATAAATAACGTCCTAATACCAAACGTCAATTTCGTAAAATATTTAGGCATGCACTTGGACGCTAGACTGACCTGGGGTATTCATATTCAGAAAAAAATCGAGCGTTTGAGGTTTAAAACTAGAATCATTTCGTGGCTGTTAGCTAAGAGATCGGGCTTGTCGTTAGAAAATAAGACTCTATTATATAAAATAGCTCTAAAACCGATCTGGCTGTACGGTATACAGCTGTGGGGCTGCGCAAAAACATCGAACTTACAGAGAATACAGCGCAAAAATAGGGTACTGAGAACCGTTATTGCAGCCCCCTGGTACGTCTCAAATTATACCCTCCATAATGACTTAAACGTCATGTTTGTGGAGGAAGAAATCAAATAACAAGCAAATAAACATGTCGCCCGACTTAGCACTCATATGAATCCACTTGCTACTAATTTTCTGGATAACTCTGGTGAAATACGCAGACTGCGGCGAAATAAGCCTCTCAATTATAAAGTTTAGAAGGAGTACTACTGAGTACTACCCCTCCACAAAACATTCTTTATCACATTAAATTATTCGCTAAATGACCACTAAAGTTGGTCGGTTGTGATAAATTTTAAAAAAATAAATAAAAAAAAAAAAAACTTCGCGCCCCAGTCCGTTTAGTTTCCGTGTATTTTATATTTATTCCATTTATAATTACGAAATTAATCATTACTCTATAGTTAACAAAGAATTATATGCCATTATTTTTTTCTTCAAATTTGTTTTTATCCCCCCCTCACCAATTTAGTACGTAGATTTTCTTTCCAATCTCCTCGCTTCTATTACCTCAAAATATCCAATTAACCATTCTCTGACTATTTTATTTCTAATTTTTACTAGAAGCCTAAGAATAAAATTAATGACAGTCATTTTTACGGCATTGTAACGTTTAATCTGTAACGTTTTTGTATCGAATATACGGTAAAAAAAATCGATAACGCCTAACCTACAACCTTTTTTTTGTATCATGCAAATAAGACATTTATTTCATTTTGTGAAAAAAGTAATGAGCACAGACCAACATAAAAAAGGCGTTTATGTACAACTGAAAATAAAACTTTATTATAGCTGTTTTTTAATTCATAGAATTATAATTTTTTTTAACTACGCTTCTACATGTTGAATTTAAAAATATTACGACACAGGCATAAAATACTATTTCCCACCCGTAATCAATAAACAAAATGAGATTTTTGTAGTTACTCAAAATTAATAATAAGCCTAGATGTAACTCCGTACAACATATGTATATAGAGTGAGTAAAAAACCCGTTAAAATTATGATTCATATTTTTTCGTTTAATTGGAGATCTTTTTTTTCTCCAAATAACGAATTTTTTGAAATCGAAGTGCGTCTTGAAATTGGAAGCGTTATAATAAAATGGAGTAAATACGATTTGTAGGACAAAAAAAGAAGGAAAAAGAAAATAAAAATAAAACGATTAAAATCTCAATGACTCCAAATTAGAGGTCGAAATCAAGTGATCAATTCAACTGGGACCATTCCGGGTCAATCAAATAAAACATCGAACGGTATTTCATCTCCCAAACGAATTTCAAGAAAACGCGGCCGTGTAAATGACTACATATGTAACTGGCAGATGCGTGAATAAGGAGAAAGAGAAAAAGAGAGACAGAGAGAGATACTGAATAGAAAGAAAGGCCCAGACAGCATATTTATATCGCTCCGTAATGAAAATAATTACCCGATTACGGCTTGAATCGGACCGCAGACGCCGACTAAAAGGCATAGCAGTGTATATGCTATAGAAGGTTAAACATAAATACTGTTGCAGTTCTACGGAATGCGCATGAGAAAATCTAACGAGCAGTGCACGGAGCAAGATGATGATGTTTATAATACGGAAGAAGAACTACGGCGTTGCATTTTTGGAACAATAATAACATTTTTAATATCTAATTTGAATTATTTTCATGAGCAGTGAATCGAAAAGTGTTACCATAATGTGTTTACCTTAAACGATACTGATAACTGAAAGACTCATTTCACTACCATACAACAATAATTACCAGAGTATATTGTAATATCCGATTTTTGTATTCATTTCGTTATTTTTTGTTATGTTTGGAAAAGTTTTACTATGTGTATATTTTTTATAACTACATCATAAAGGTTCTATAATTCAATGTTTAAGATGAATATAACAATATCCACTACACAGCATCATTCAAGTAATGCAAACGTATCGAAAAATTCTGTCTGCAAAGTTTTAAAACACCCTGCTGCTTCATCTTTTTTTGTTTCTTACAATTTTAATTAAAATCTAATTTTCACGATTCCACGCAAGTACGCACAAACAAATAATAGAAGTTCAAGCATAAGTGTGTCACAAAAATCTGCTTGCAGCCTACATATATATATAACATACACGCATACACTACCTCGGCACGCACATACGGAGAGACATACATTTATTTAAAGTTCTTTTTGCGTGGTGAATACATCCTAAAAGCATTAATAATAATAATAATAATCTAATCAAATCAAATCAAATCAAACAAGCGTTATTATTATTACCATTGTATAAATCCCATCTATGCGCAAAATTGCGCGAGCGATGGAGTAAAATAAACACAGTGTATAAGAAAAATAACAATAATAGTAATAATAATAATAAAAAGAAGAAGAAGATGAAGAAAAAGAATAATAATAAAAACGATGATGATTTTTAATTTTAATTTAATTTATTTCTTAATAAATAATAATTACAATTTTTATATTATATAACCTACATTTATACCTCATATGCGCATAATTGCGCGAGATGCGGGAATTATTATTACAAAGAAAGAAAGAAAACATCTATATACAATATTAAATTAAATTACATTATGTTGGTTGTTGTATTGCGAAAAATAATTTTAAGTTTATCATGCAATTGCTAGTAGTCATGCATTTACAAATAAGTGCTCATATAATAAATCAGGCATCCTACCATTTACACCACACCCATGCCCACTCATACGGCTTATATAGACATAACGATATATAGAGTTATAAGTAATTAGTTGGAACATTAGATACTATGTATTACCTACTCTGTTACAATTAGCTCAATTAAACCCCTTATTTATCATATATAAACTAAAAATAAGAATAACAATTACGTAAAGATAGCCCCATGTTGATCTTGTACTTAATTGTAATTATAGTCTAATTAATTTAATATATTACTATAAATTTGTTATAAATGAAGAACGCGTACGAAACGAATGAACCTATAAATATATACATAAGCCGATTTACTATTAACCAATTTCAAATTTTGAATATGTAAGCAAAATGTGACACCATTGGCTTATGTTTACAATGAAATTTATGCTACATATATAACACTACTCACGCATCCACCTGAAAACCCTGTGAGTCTTGTAAGAACTTCAGCAGCAATTGTATTGAAATAATCATAAAGCTAATAGAAAAGAATAGTAGTAATAAATAAAACAAAAAGTAATACTATTAACTATAACAATTGCAATTAGTCAATGTAATCTTAATACTAATATTATCAATAAACAAATATAACATAGCGAATTTAACCATTAATAATATAATATGATAACTGCTAACAGCTTAACAATAGGTTAGAACGAATTTGTTGGGGAAATGAGATTTCAGTATATAATAATTATCTGAGAACTACTAAAATTCACGTTATTTTTATTTAATTTCTAAGTTTGTTGTTATAAATGCTATAAGTAATTTACACATTTAAGAATTTATTTAATTATTTAATATAAGACAACCATTTAATCTGGGATACAACGAAAGTTGCAATGCGGGATAGACTATTTGGCAACGCCGGTGTAGTTTTGAAAGTTATAATTTGTTGCTAACGAAATGCCGCCCGGTAAAGATAATATGCCGGTAACAAACAAACGTTTTGTTCAGTTATCGCAGCTTAAGACAACTCTGTAAATAATCTATAAATCTTGTTTGAAGTTGTCGTTTTTATATTTTGTAATTATTAGTAAGTAATTACTCGTTTGGTGTTTTAATTATTACAATTATCATTATCGTGTGAATAAAGTGAAGTTTAAGATATACCAAATTGAAGTTTATGTTATTTTTTTAAGGCAGTGAACAAAGTTAGTTTACCCCTTTTGTATTTAGATCGAATGTGCTTTTGTGTGCTTCAGAAGTATTGTTAAGTTTTCTTTCGGAGTGTGTGCTTTTTACAGTGTAACGTAACGTTCGGATTTAATAATATATATTTCTTATCAGTGATTATGTGAAAAATAAATATTAATGCGTTTTTGGAACTTTCATTCAAAATGTAATTAATTAAGAGTTTTCGATTGTTTTTACTCTCTTTTTTTCAGGCTACTTTTATTGTTTCAGGAAGTGAGTTAAACATAATGGATCCCATATATCTTGCCTGATATTATACACGATGTTTATTGAAAAATGGTACGTACGCCTTTTCTTTGTTCGCTATTCTAGTAACTCCCTTGCAGACTTTTACTCCAAATTTATCTTTATTTTTTGTAACGTAAAGTAATAATTGCAAATAATATAAATTACTCGTGGCACTATTGACTTTTGCAAAATGATAATAATAATAATAATAAATTTATAATTCAAAATATATTCAACCGAAATTTACACATACCTGTGCAATTATCACTTCGATCAAAGTACACACTCGACCCCTGCGGTTATTACGCTAACCTTCGATATTTTGAATTGACGATATAAAAAGTCGGATATCGATTTGCAAAGTAAAATTTTAGATATTTATCCTAAGGTATTTTGTGATCGCGCAAATCTCTTACACTGAATTTAGTCGTTAATGTAAAGCCCAATAAAATTAACCAGTTCAGAAACTATGTGTATTAAATCTACACGTTTTAATTCTGAAAATCAAACTTAAGTTCTTTTGGAATATGTCAAATGGAATTATTTAGGACATTATGCACCAGATTTTTAAGTGTGAGCATTATTTCCAAAATTCTCTGAACTTCGAATGTATACCATTTAGCAAATTCTCTTTCAAATAAAATTAAAATATAATAAATCCGCTCCATAACAGTTAGGTGTACTTTTTTTTACCGTACAAAATTAATTACGCGACTAAAATTATGCAAAAAAGCATCAACTTCTAATATTACAGTAGATATATTAAAAAAATTTCAAATATATTTCACGCGGTATTAACCTTCAAAAAAAGACATCCACAAAAGGGTCTTTAACTGAAAATATCAGAGAAAACATGGTAGAGTATTTCAGAAGTAGAAAATTATAACTTTCATGAAACAACTGACGCTCATGATATTCGAATTTTGTTCAGACCGTGCAGCGTTATAATTGCTGCAAATGCGCATAAAGAACCTAGCAAAAAATGGTTGCTAATAACCTACCATAGTCGATTTAAAACGCATTCTCAAACTAGATTCCAAAAAGGTAATCCCGTACTATTTTATTCCACAAATCATCCGATTTTGGGCCACTTACCCAGATAGACCTTTTTCAATTTATATACCCAGATATCTGAGTTATGTATATATATAATATAATTTATTTATTTAAAGTCGCTCGGCAACTAGGGCCATTTGCAACACCGAGAAGTTACATCATATAAGTAATAGACACTAGTAAATGAAAAGTACAACAAAAGAAATTAAAGTAAACAAAAGAAATTAAAGTAAACAAAAGAAATTAAAGTAAACAAAAGAAATTAAAGTAAACAAAAGAAATTAAAGTAAACAAAAGAAAGAGAAAAAATAAAAGAAAGGAAAACAAAGGAGACGAACGCTGCTGTACATCAAAACTATATAAAAGGGAAAAGTCGGGTAAGCTTCAAATATTTAAAAATGTTTCCACACACCGTTTCACTGTCCGCCAGAATTTCGGCCAAACCAACATCCTCCACGCGGCTCTCTCTTGTCAAAATTTGCGGCACGAAGTGAGGAGATGCTTCACCGTAACCGGTACTCCACAGATTTCACATATAGTTTCAAGTTGTTTTTGAAACAGGTGGCTGTGTGTGTGTAAAGGCTATGCGCAGGTGAGCTAAGTTAAAATAACTTTCCTTTGCACTTTCTTCTATTTTACAGACTGCACAAACGCGATTTTATAGCACTGAAGGTTTAGATGTTTTTTTGTGTTTTTTTTTTTTGTATCCAGAAAAATTGCCAAACAATTTTTAGTATTGTTAATTTTATTTGTTTTATTATTTAATCTGCTGCACAATAACTGACTTTCAATATAAGCTCATAAGATAAGACAAAGGTAGCAATTATACTTCGATTTCGTTCTTGCTTAAATTTTTCTAAAATATTCCAAGTTATGTCTTTTTCAACTCTACTTTCTTTCTTTTTAAATATGTGCATTTTTTTTTTTAACCACCACAAAAAACTAATTTCCTTTTCCAACGTTGAATAAGTTAACTAAGTATTGTGTACAATCAGGCTTAAAAATGGTTTAAAATGGTCTCTATATACGAAAAAAATAACTAAACTAAAACATCATTATATGCTAAAAGGGGGGTATCACGAACAAAGCGATTTTCTTACTATTTTGAAAAAAAACAAAACCATTACACAGGTGATTCATTCGTCGGATACTTCCTCCAAATAGCACAGAATAAAATAGTACACCGTTTTTTTTGTTTTTTTTTTTTTTTTTTTTTTTAATAAATTTATTAAGCTTTCACATTAGACCATCCGTTTTTGAACTATTTGTTCTTCTTGAAGGCGCTAACTAAAAGCATGAGCCCAATTTTTTTTTTCAAACTTTCAATGTGCGAAAGCGAGATTCAAAGAAAGTACTTTCAAACGGAGCACCGCTACCGAACGAACTACAATTCTGGGTTCCACAGAAGTTCTATAAGGGTTTCGTGAAAAGTTTCAAAAATGGAATGTTTAAAAAACATTTTAAAATATATACAGTTTTCTCTTCCATTAAATTCATCGTCCTTATTCTATGCTCATGATATCTTTATTTACTCTTCTTCTCACTATGTCACAGATGCTGTCTTAGGACTAAATAGGTCATTAGCCATTACAGAAAATGTTTTCTCCAATATTCATCTTTCCGTCTCTCCTCTGGAATCCGCGGCCATAGTTTTTAATTTCCGCTCATGTAATCCTTCTTCAATCAATTTAACCTTAAGCCATTATTCTGCCCCTCTTGTGGGGTGCTTCTGTTACTTGGGTGTGCTCCTTAACGGTCATTTGTCCTTTCAAAAGCATATTAATCACCTGTATACTTCTTGTCTTAAAAGAATTAGTCTTTACTGGCGCCGTGATGATCCTTACATTCTTTCTTTATAGTATAAGTCCCTCATCCTTTCTAGGTTGGACTACTGTTCCTGTACATACGGCAACTTTTCTAAATCTTTTCAATTAAAGCTTGACCGCATTCTAAATTCCTGTCTTCGTCTTTGCCTGAGTGCACGTAAATCTACTCCAATTCCTGCCATCTTCTCCGAATCAAAATCACTTCCTTTGTTCATCCGTAGATCCTATCTGGACTATCGTTTCTTAATTAAACGTCTTCCTTCTTTTTCCTCTATGATTATAGCTGCTTACTGCTTAATTTTTCACAACTGACGTTTTACTTCCAACAGAATTCCAATTTTATCTTTCACTTCTGTTCATCTTACCAATTTTCCCCCTTTATATTTTCTCCTATGATAAATCTCCGTATTTTTTTCTTAATTATTTCAGTCTCTTACATCCGACTCACGTATTTCATATGTCAAGTTTTGTTAAATTCCTTCCTCACTCTACAGGTAGATCTGAATTTCACATGGTTTTAAATTCTTTACATCTCAATCATTCCGTTATTTTTACCGATACGTCTAAGAGGGCTGGTGAGATTCGTGCCACCTTTGTTTTTCCTTCTCACAACTACTCTGACTCCTTTAAACTTCCTTCCTGCTGTTCTATATTTACTGCTGAATCTGCTGCCATACTTCATTCCGTTCTTTTTATCTTTTCCTTTTCTTTCCTGTCGGATAATCATTTCTTTCAATAGCTGGCTCTAAAAGTTTTTTTTCAGGCGATTTCTTCTGTCTTACCGTTGCCCTCTTTTGAACCTTTCATTCTTCTTATTCGCAATATAATTTACGGATTATTCCTGTTCCATTCTATCCAAATAGATCTACTGTGCATCTCTAGGCATGCTGAAATTGGGGGTAATGAGATGGCTGATTCTTTGGCTCGCTAAAGGGCTTCATAGAACATCCTAAATTTCCTGCTCTTAAAATTAATTATATTTCCAGAGACAGTTTCACCTTAGATTATGGAATGATATTTATTTCTCCCTTTTCTCCAATCCGAATTCCTTTCATCTTTCCGTCCAGCCTTTACCTTCTCTCCCCAGTTGGTTTAACAAGTTTCCTTCTCTTTGTCGTCCCCTAATCACTGCCATATGCCGGCTTCGTTTCGATCATACATTTCTCCTTTCGTCGCTTTTTTGTTTTTCCCTCGTCTCTTCCCCGCGGTATCCTCTTCTCCCAGAAAATTCCTTTTTTCTATGTGATGTCAATCATGTTTTCTTCGAACGTTCCTTACTTTCTTCAGTTCGTTCTCTTTTCTATTCTCAGCTTTTGAATCTTTGTCTTCCTACTCCATACAACAATTCATACGTTCTCTCATTTCCTTCCTTGTTAGCTGTTCCTATTCTAGCTTCTTTCATTCATTCTATCTCGCACCAGATTAAAATCTGCTATTGCTCTTTGTTAGCGTACCTAAAAAAAAAAAAAAACACAAACTCGCCTAGGTAGTTTCATTCAACAAATAAGGAGAAACGCAGCACGGTATTTAAGTTTTATAACTCTTTAATGCAAAGTTAATAAGAAACCAGTTCCTCCTTAATCCGGTGTTTCAGATCATCTTCGAGAGACACACGGGACTTCAGAGAAGGAATTTTGCGCGCTCCGATATTCTTTTAACAACATCAAAGAAAAAAAGAAAAAAAAAAGGTAGTACATATATACCGCTTCCCTCTCGTATTCAGTTCTCAACGTTATCGCATTTGCTTCCACGATCATAGTTTCAATTAAAATCTGCGCTTGTAAAATTTGTTGACATTGTAACAGTTTATGGTATTTTTAGTCTTTTTGTTTAATACCATACGAGATAAGCTACGACAGTTTCTCAACAGCTTTAGTATGCCGCAATTACTATCGCTGTTATGTACAATCATTAAATTAAAATATATTATAACATTATTTCTACTATTTGAATAAAAGTTAACTGGAGTTTCTTTTTGGATCCTCTTCGGCTTTGATGAAACGTTTTTTTAAATATAACTTACGTTTGTTGTATTGGGACAAAATCGTTCCTATTTATAAAAACAGTCGGAAGCCGTGTTGGAAATAAATTGATCCGATTCAAGAATCTGCTTATAAAACGCAACCAAGAAAAGAAGACGGAAAATAATGTATTACGAAATCAGTAAAAATTAAAAATAAATTTAAAGCTCCACGAAAAATAATTTATTCGAAAGTTCACAATTTAAAGAGTACAAAGATCACTACTTTTAAACATACAACTTAGAAATCCTGTAACAGCAAACTTTATTGGGAAATTGTTATTGCGTATTTTTAGCGGCCGATCAATCAAGAAAAAAAACATAATCGACTATTTTTATCATAATATAATAATAATAACAGTAAAATTGAAGATGCTTGGCTACTAAATCAGAGGACACCGGTTCGAGACTTGTTTCGTTCCGGATTCGAATCGCTCCCAAGTTTACCCAGCCTGAAATAACCGAGTACCAGAGAAGCCTGGGAAAGTAAAGGCGGCCGAGAGAAAGGAACTTTTTTGTCCTTTTTTGTTTTTTTTTCTTCCTGGAAGGGATTTTCTTTTTTTATTACTATTTATTATTATTTTTATATTATTTATTCTATACCTTAGGTTGATTAGCGGAAGTATTGTTTCTTTAATAATTTAGCTTATACATTTATAACCTCCTTATTTTTCTTATTATTTCACTGAACACTTTCACATTACATTACATTCTCTTTGCTACTGAAATACAATTGTTGATGAACAAGTGGTGTGTGTTATAAATGATGGTGGTTCTCCTTCTCTTCTCCGCTATATTGGGTGGTAGTTATATTTAATAGTTTTAATGTGTACCTGTATACTGAAGATGCATGTAAAATTTTAACCTTTTACTTTGTGCGCATGCATGTAGTTAAACGACTGAATACATTGGCGCGTGTGAGTGTATATAATTATGTAGGCATAATTGACATATGTATCACTTAAAGCATTTGTTCTTGTTTTTTTTCTCTTCTTTCTTATTATTGTTTTCTTCTTCTTCTTATTATTATTATTATTTAAACACATTCTTGTGTTATTCTTGTACAGAATGTAATAATATTAAATTATGTAAACAATGGATAAATACGATATTTGTAGCCAATAATTGTTTAGTCATTGTATGATCTTCCACCGTATTGTTATTTTTTTGTTTTCTTTTTTTCTGTTTATTACCTTTCTCTTTAACTCGAACAGGTTTTTATTTCTATTTTCAATTATTGCCTTTTTATTTGTTCTGCCATATAACAATAATCCTACTACTCGCGCAATTTCTACGCATTCGTGGTACATACGTTTTTGCTAATATATTATATTAACCTGTCTTTAGCAATAAATGATTTCATTTCATTTCATTTGATTATTATTATAGCTTATCCAACCGGCTTAAATTCCTCTGGCTGACAAAAATTACAAAAATTTAATCGTCTTCTCACCAATGTTCTGCTTTGACTTAGCTGTTTTCGGAAACTTCAAATAATTTATACTTTTTAAATATATGTGCTCATCACGTGTTAGTCGCATTCGCCTTGATCACATAATTCTCTATTTTACCAGGCTGTGCCTTTTTCCGGCTGTGCCATCGAACATTCCTTTTTTTTCCTACCCCGGGCGCGCCAGCGGCCTTGAGCAGCACATGCTTTTTAATGATTACCATAAAGTGGCGACAAAGTTCAGCAACGGGCTGTGGCGAAAATGATGTTTCATTCAGATAGGACCCGGTTTAAATCGCGCTGCTTCGCATTAAAAAAAGGATAAATACCCCTTGCGCTGGATTGTCAACAGTTGGTAAAAAAAAAAAAAGAAAGCTAAAACGGCTAAAAAATCTTTTGGAATATTATCACATTTGTAATATTCCGAAATCATGGAGCCTTAAGCTTTGAAACACGTCAGAATTATAATATACTATTTTAACAAATATTAATTTCAATATTATTAATATCTTGAATAACGAGTAACCTCTTAGTGAAAATGATATAAGCAACACCGGGCGTAATTAGTTACACAGATAATTGGTAAAGAAATAATTAAATCCTCCCAACATTGTTGAAGCGATAACAAAGCTTCAAGCAGTAAAAGAAGAAAAACAACACCGAAAGTCCTAATCGCGTCCGATAAAAGAGCAATAAACTATTCGCGATAAAAGCTTTTCGGAATTTTTACTAAAAAACCAACCGAAAAAATATTTACAAATATGTCTGCCTTAATCACGACGATCCAAAATTTTATTACTTTCTTTAATATGCAAATTACTTGTTATCGCACATCTCACCTCGAAGCCGATTATTTTTTTGGTCCAATTTACAAAGTACAAGAGCAAAACTGCTAATTTAGACGTTAAAAAATGAAAAAATTAATTTTAATATGTCTTCGTAGCGCTGTTGTGGAGTTTTTTTACCAAATTCGACATTTTGTTATTTTTCCATTTAGTTTTCCACTCTACGGTGTAAAATAACCTTGATTTCGGTTAAACCCGACAGCGGCGATTTCTCCCAAAGAAGCCGTTCATCTATGTCATTTGATCTGTTCAATAAAACCGGTTAAAGCCCACCGGTGGCCGCGCGATTAAAGGGAAAATAGGAAAAATAAATAAAAAGAGAATAAAAAAGAAAAAAAAAGGATATACCGCGGACTGATGTCGTTGCGTAACTCAACCAGTTATTAGAATAAAAAGACCATTCCACCTTTTCGATTACCGAAATCAAAGTTTTATTACAATTATTTAAACAATAAAAAAAAAAAAAAAATTTTATAAACATTGACAACTCCAATTTTTTTTATCAACTATCGTGTTTTTTCTCCTTTACCCTATATTACGTTAAATAACTACGCTTCAAAAACCCGAACAAATCGGTATCATTGTCTCGTAGCAGAAAAAGGAATCAACGTTTTATTTCGATTATAACCTTCTACAGTAAACATTTCTTCAAGAATAGCCGGGATTAAAAGGTAAAACAATACCGTTGCACAAAATTGATTTTTCTTTATTAAAATAAAAAATTAAAAATAAGAAAAAACAAAAAACACGCTCCAAATACTTTTTACGCAATCTGCGTTAATTTTTTCGAAAAATGTTTTTTTTAAAATCACGTCCGAATGTTGAATAGTGCAAATGAAATAAAGTTCAATATTTCATCAAATGAAAAAGAATATTTAATAAAATAAAGTAAATCCGCCATACGCCATTATGAAGTTAATATTCAAAATGCACCGAGTCTAATATATCTGAGAGCACTGGCAGTCCTCTCACTTGGGATCTACCTTTATTTTTCCGGATTACCTCTGTGCTACTTAATTCAGTTTCAGATTAACAGGACACGAAAGTTTATAGTCTTAAACCTATAATCTTTGTTTTATACTTCGTGCAATTAGTATAAGTCATATCTAGTACCCAGAATGCAGTTTAGACGAAATAGGTAACTAGCCAATTCTAACTTACAATTATGCCATGGTTCATTTTATGGAAAAAATTTTGAACAAGTTCAATGAGGAGTGCACATGTAAAAAAAACGAATAGCAGTGAAAAGGAAAAATTGAGTAAGAAAATGTTAAATTTAATTCATATTAGAGGTCTGTATTATAAATAACGTAAAAGAAACAATCCAAACAAAAGATATAACATTACATAAAAAGTATAGAAACGTAGTCAAATAAGAGGTAAGACAAGCCAAGAAAAAATATTACGCACAGGAATTACGTAAAGCTAGTAATGGCACATTAAAGGAACATGGAAAATAATAAATGAATTGGCACGTAACGTAAAGCAAAGTAAGTCCGACACCCTTAGAAGGACGTCGGGGATTGTGAAGTTAAGCTTTCCATAATGGTACTAAGCCTAATGAAACTAAAGAAAATATTAGGACCAGTTCTTTCTCTCGGATGCCTTTACTTTCCCGGTTTCCTCTAGCACCTAATTATTTCAGGCTAGTTAAACCTGGGAGCGATTCGGATCTGAAACAAGACAAGTCTTGAACTCGTGTCCTCTGATTTAATAGCCAAGCACCTAACCACTAGGATACCGCGCTACCTGAATTAGTACGTCAAAAAAGGAAAAAACAATTATAGATGAAGATATATTAAAAGACTACACTCGTTATAACGAAGCAGCGAATAAATTTTTAAATTTTTATCTATCTACAATCAATAATAGGAAACATTATTGTGATAGAAAATTTTTGGACAATGACGTGCATGAGAAAAATTGTACGTCATTCTATATATCAAAAGCTACGGATAAAATATAACTCAATCTGCATATGGTTCAAGGGTGTATGATAGGATAAGGATGAATGACTTATATACTCACGAATATTTGCCTCTTTATTAACAAAAATGATTAGCTACTCTGTAAAAGAAAGATTATTCCCATAAAAGTTAAAAACGGGTATAACGAGAAAATAGAAAACAGTACGCGGAAATCATAGACCAATTAAATATCAGTCTTAGCAAAAGTTATTGAGATTTACTTAGGCAAGCACTTGACAAATTATCTGGAAGGCGCAATTATTTATCAAAAGAGTATCAATTTCGCTTCAGAGAAGGGAAAGAAATCAACTACAGTACTCCTTAGATCATTTACATTAGTTATTAACATCGGGTAAACAATTTCTGTTAGTTTTTTTAGACCTTATCAAAGCCTTTGATTTAGTAGACCGAAATATACCTAATTCAAGAAATGAACAAAATACGAATAAAAGAAAAGTTTATAAATTAGCTTAGGAATTATTTCAGTGAAAGGGAATTTTTGGTAAAGATTGAAAATGAATATATAGAGTGATAAGGGAATGATGAATTATGAAGTAGGACAAGGAACGATTTTAGCCTCAATACTACTTTTAATTTACACAAATTCACTACACAAATATGTTAAGAATTTCGAATTTACTTATTTATTCACAATTTCCCGAAGCCTGCAATAGGCTAAAAGCCCGATAACAGCAAGGCATAATACACAACCTAGGGCATAATAAGTTAGTTAAATAATAGTATTAAATAAACAAATAAACTGAACGAAAAATACCGAATTAGAAAATAAATAAAATGAGATAAATAATTATTTATAGAAATGACATTAATGTAACTTTCGCTACATATTCATTATAGATGTACTTCTTCTTCTACGTCGTTCACCCCCGTAGGATATCGTGATCATGTAGCAATCCGATTATTGCACGCCATATCCCTCGATCTTTTGCTCGTTGTATACACATTGGTGCAAAGGTAATCCAGTTTGCTTTCTCATCATATCTGTCCAGCGCTGTGGAGGGCGGCCCTAGATGTACTTAATGATTGATAAATCAACTTTCTAAATAAAGGCATCCGAATGTAAGTCTAGCTCGGGATATTTAAAAATGAAACAAAATTATATGCTTTTATAGCTGACCTTAAGACTGAAAATCCACTAAACATCAATTCTTTCTCAATATAAATCAAATAATCTGCTATTACTAATCTTATTATGTAGCACAAAGAAAGTAATTTTAGCCAATAAATCAGGTTCTTTGTACATATATGGGAATGATATTGCACCGATGGTTAAACATTTTGGGGGAAGCGTCGAAAATTCAACCCATCGACAATTAATCGAACATTCTAACGTGAAAATTGCAGAAAGATTGCCACAAGATCTGCATAATGTACGTAAATGGACACACGATATAGGAAATTATTCATTAGCGCCAAAAAACAAAAATAGTGTATATAAGAACTCCAAGCCGGTTCAGAACATTCATTCCTAAAATTGTTTTGCATAGTTCTGTCTACATGGGGAAGAAGTATGCTGTTGTGATTTCATAGAAACTGTAAAGAACTTAATTACCTCGGTCTAACTTTTGATAAAGCGATAACATGAAGCTCTCACAATGATAATATTACAGCGAAAACAGCTAAACTGTACCGGCGTTATACAAAATATGACGCTAAAAATTATAAGACTATATTTTGACTCACTGATAATGTCTAGAATTAAATACAAAATTGAAATTTGGGAAAAAACGAAAAAAAAAAGGAAAATCAAATAATATTACTAAAATCGAATTAAGACACACGTACCAACGAACATCACACTTGGTGGAATTAACAAAGTATCACCGAAAATAATTTTTATTACAATAAGTTACTAAGGTCGAAAATAGAATATATGAAATTAGCATCGAGGAAAAGCGCTTATAAGAATAAAATTTACCACATACATGTTCAAGACGTGTTAACAGTAAGACAGACAATGTGGAAGAAGAAGTTTTAATAAAATTAATGGAAAGTATACCGAAGGAAATCCAAAAAGGAGGAAATTTAAATAGATGATAGAGCAAAACAAAGATTGTTTCGCGTGATATAAAGAATAATAGCTACAATAGTATTAGTGATGAGGATAAGTTTCTGATTCTTTCTTTGTTAAATGTTAATTGTCTTCTTTGCTTGTAGTTGTGTGATTTCATTTTGCTTGCTTCTCACCTATGCAGGTGTTACACTTCCGAAACTTCCTAATATAAATTTAATTTGAGATTTAGTTCATTTTTATCGTTCCGGTAGGTAAATATGTAAATAACGTACGTATTATTATAATTTAGGTTCATAAGTCTTAAACTAAATAATATTGAATTAGAAATAATTAAGATTAAGCTGATATAATTACCATAAACAAACGGCATTACGTTCGGAACCTGCAAACGAGCTAATGCCTTTCGAGATGCGAAAATTATTAAAAATAAATAAATAAGTGAATAATATAAAAAGACATGGCAAATCTGATAATAAATACAATCACAAAATGGCCAGGTTCACCTTTGATTCAGAGGACCATCAACAAGCGAAAGTGGCCACCAGCATAGAAAAATCACTGTTTTACAGAATCAGAGAACAGTTTTTAATCCTGCACGACTACAACAATTTGTTGCCAGAAGAAAAAACATCCGAGACATATCGCATCATTATTCTTTATCGCGACAATGGCAGCTTTTACGTAGAAAACGATTATTTGAAGGAAAAACAGTCGAATTAATGTTTCATCACTCATATTTCCCCGATTTATCTTCAGACGACTTCATGTCCTCAAATTTCAAAGGAAAAATTCGGCGACAGAGAATTTCATCAGCCCAAGAAGTTGTAAAAAAGCCTACATGAAAACCAAGTTTCAGTAATATCAAAAAATGTTTCGCGCATCGGTTCGAACATATGCAAAAACATTCAAATCTTAAAGTCAAGATATTTTAAAAAACGATAAAACATCTCGTATGTATAAAAAAAAAAAAAAAATGTTTATTGTTTTTGTGGAAATTTAAGAGGATAAACTGGAAAAATAATTTGCAAATTAACATGCAACGCTGGGTAAGATCGTTATTAAATTAATCTACCGTAAAATTTTTTCATCAATATTCGAACTTTGAGCAGGATATTCGAGGTTTTTTTCGAATACTTCCGGTTTCAGACATGAGTGTTAGTAGATTACAATTATAGTTAGACGCGGAATATTTACTAAACGGTCTATATATTCTGGTTAAGTGAATTTTCGTGACAGATACTGTCAATAATAAATGTATCCATCTGTGCATACATTCGGGATATTTATAGAGAACTTTTGATGAATCAAAAATATCAAGAAAAAGAAATCGCTGTCGAAAAATCGAAATCTAAAAATTAACAGAAAAACATTTCATTACACATTTGCGAAGAACTGAAGATGGCGTAATAAAATATTTTGCTACAATTAAATGCGAGCACAGCCGTGATTGTGTATTGTTTGCCTTATCAACTACTAGAGATAGTATTTATCATCTAAACATATCGCTCAAATTGTTGATAATTACTGCATTATTTATGACCCCGGTACCGTTAATTAACCGAAACATAAAAACGTGCTGGAGTCCACGTTAGAGTGAGAGATGCGTATTTTAAAAATAAATGAAAATTTAATAATGGAATTTTCGACACCTTTTAACAGAAAGAAATTATTTTAATTGAACTGCAGTACGCGATTCTAGTTTTTTTTTTTTTTTTTTTATTCTTGGTAATACCTTCCAGAAAAATTATTTTTTAAATTCATTAAACATTCATTACACGATATTAAAAAAAAAAAAAATGCTTGTTTTAATTTATTTAATAATTTGGGCTATTAACGTATACTATTTAAGGTACACTGCGCGACCCATTCTATAATTGTATGTACTTTTTTGTATTCACTTTTTTTTCTTCATTAGTGCCGAAGTTTTAAAGAAACATTTTTTAACAAAATCTCGGTATTTTCGTGCACTTAAACAACTTCTATTATTACCGCTTAAAAAAATGTTACAGGTTCCAAAATAAGCAAGTGGACGGATGGAAATTTACGGAGAAACTAATTAAAAATACGGAGATAAACCAATAACGGAATGCAGAAAATCGTGACAATTCAACTGTAGACTAAATTCTATCATTCTAATTTATTACCATTTATTTACAAGCTTACCTTTTAGTATCGTGATAGCTGTGAACGATCCTTATCGTCATTTTAGTATTTAATTGCAATAAAATAAGTGAGGGAAGATATATATCTAGAAATTCGTGTTACTGCGAAGAATAGTCCAATCATTTTATTGCATTCATCGCCACAAAATGCGGCACCGTGTTGCGAAAAAGCTCCACCAGAGACATTAAAAGAACGATGTTCGCCGCCAAAATGTGGCCACTTCAGAAGATGATACGAGTAAAAAATGAAATAAAACAATGGATAATCAGAAAAAACTTTATAAATTAATTTCATGTGAGAGATACCAATATTCAAAAAAAATAGAAATTTTAAACTTTTTATAGGTCTCACCTTAATACAATTCGCTTGAATCCCAATTTCGCATAAACTTCTTTTCTATATAGTGGAATAGTTAAGTAATTTTAAATACTGTAAAAGCTTCCATAATGTATATATATATATAATTAAAAATAAATAAAACCAACAAAAGAGTTGTGTTTCTTGGTTTGTTGGGGGGATGTGTCCCATCGCCACTGAATTCGCCACTAATATATATATATATATATATATATATATATATATATATATATATATATATATATAAAATACATTAGACAAAAACGGCCATTCAGTGAAAGCAATATTTATCTGTGTTAT
The DNA here is from genome assembly GCA_039619475.1 of Icerya purchasi. Lineage (NCBI taxonomy): Eukaryota > Metazoa > Arthropoda > Insecta > Hemiptera > Monophlebidae > Icerya > Icerya purchasi. The sequence continues at coordinate 287,449,945 of CM077115.1, read as the reverse complement.
ATTAGTCATTATGATAGAAACTTGATACAAACTACGTTCCTAGTGCATCTTATGTCAGACATCGCTCATTTTTGTTTATACAATTATTTATGCCTCTGTTGAATTATTAATGCGACCAAACACCCCTCGGAAGCAAACAGACGTCAATTTTTTTTTAATTTGGCGTTGAGCCTCCTTTTCATCGTAATCATAACAAAAGGTGTTAATAACAGAGCTGTCGTTCCGACTTGTTCATATTAACCGATGTTAACTTTCAACCCACAGCCAGTGCTCAGATCCTATTTGTTATCTCGAGCCATAAACAATTTCGCGAACACTATTTACAAAGCTAGGACTGAAATTTATAATTCTAGTCTTTCTGCTAGCAGAAATCAAATGGAAATACATTTGGTTAGACGGTATTATCGTGTTCGGTACATTTATTTCTAATCGGACGGGGTTGTTGATTTTCCGTGTACACTACACACTGCCTTTATCGGGCCTGCATTTTGATTTATTTATCGTTATTAAATGCAGTTACAATGTTTTCCTTATTTACTTGGCATCTACCGTAAAAAGGAGTGTTCCAATTCCTTATACAGACCATATTTGTACGTATAAAAATCATATGGCGCTTCCTTATCAAATATCAGAAACTCCATAATTAAACTCTGACGCTAAGTAAACGATTTTTTAATGATCCCGGGTTTTTTATTATTTTTTATTGTTTTTTCTTATTTCAGCCCAACAACTATGGAAACTGAGTCAATGATAATGTAGTGATTCCACGTTCTGCCCAAACAAAACACTATTGGGCGTTATTATACGTAATTATCTACTTCAACCACGCGTTTAAACCGTCACTTTCCTAAGGTGGAAAGCCTTTGCAACAACCACATTCTGATACATAATAAGAATAAGTAATCTATCTGCATTTCGCTTCCCATATCGCCTTTGCTAATACACGAGAAGTTCGCTTAATTTTACGCGAATGCGAATAAATTTCATCGCGCATTACCGGAATTTTTGTTCTCTCAGACTGACGCGTTAATTCAAGGCGGCTTCGTACAAAGTGACTGAGGATCACCATGTCATGTCGCTAAAAACGAAAACGTTGTTTCAGGTGATCTTCGTAACTGCGCGTGTTTGAAGGATAATATTAATTTTTTTTTGAATATCACACGAAACTAAACAACGCTAATTGTTCACAACGAGCAACTAATACTTATACAGTGACATAAGACTTACTATATCCTACAATGGCAAAACGGAAGGTCGTTTAATGACCTTCCATATATGTCGTACATCTTATACACAGCCGAAGAAGTTACAGCTTTTTACTTCTATTAAATGTATACGATGCGTAGACGAACACGCACGCGCGAATCCCCGTCTAGCTTATTTTTAAAACATCTTGCGACTATCTCTATTAGAATCACTGTATGTGGTGCATCGAGCAATTGTGATAGCGATTACCGCAGTCATTTTCAATTACATTAATCGTTATCCGCGAAACGCGTCTGGCGACATTCCTCGTGAAAAGCACGTAGTTCTTATTGCAATCAAAAGTTTTATCCAATTAAAATGCAGAAAATGTCTTTATGGACGCGCATTTTTCTTTGCTTTTCGTTTATTTTTATCATTTAAAATATATACATATACGTAAATACATACATACATGTGTATGGTGTGTGAATATGTATATACACACACACATATATATATATATATATATATATATATATATATATATATATATATATATATATATATATACACTGGTGGTTAGTTGTTCGTCATTTTGCCCGCATAATTCACTTTTCCTCTATTTAAGTGAACTGTACACTTTCGCTAAAGATTTATTTCCCCTATTAGTTTTCCTTTCTTTTGGAATTTTACTAATATAATAATTAAAACAAACTTTAAATACATTCCACAACAATAAACCGCAATAGATAAAGACGAATTTTAAAAGTAATTAATGTTTTCAGTATTGAAAATATTCAAATTCCTATTGCAGGATTGTTTAATAATTTCTCCGTAATTTAAATTTTTAAAATAGTTTAATGTAATCAATTTTTTTATGGAACAAAGGAATTAATGAATATTATTGTAAAGAATTATTTATAATCGTAATTAATATTTACGATTATGCGGTAATTCAATAAATACGCCTACATTATATTCCCGCGACTAACTTCCTTTGCTGGAATACTTATTAGAGTCAACTGAGCTTCATCTCTGAAATCACACTGGTTTCCTCATTGCTATCAATTTGGTTTTTAATCCTTCTACAAAATCTACACCATTTCAATTTTCCCATACCATTCACTTATTCTATAAACTGTCCAACCGCTCCGTTACTTGGGCTTTAAATGTGAATAATTTTTAATTTCTTGATTTGATTTTTAACTATACTTATGCCTTTCTCTCCCCCGGGGAAACATGGCTATCTCAGTCCAACAAAAACTGGTCCATACATTCAGCTAAAAACTGTTAGCCCCTCTGTGACGACTTACGTCGGTCACGATCTAACGAAAGCCAAAATTTCGATCAACAGAAAAGCTCAAATAGGCATCTTTTTTTAAAAACATAAAATCTAACCTCTCTCCTTTTTACTTTACGCACACGGAAATACTACTCATCCGGTTATAACAAAAAATCGAAAATCATAAATTTCACGATGAAAAACTGCACTACCGATTCAGAGTGGTTTTTTTCTCTTTTTCATACTTGTTTTCTATAAAAATTTAGATTATATTGTTTCATGATTGTGTACTTTCATGTATAAAAGAAAAAAAATTGTTTAGAATTTATTAGAAAATATGCGTATACTTACCTCTATGATTATAAATAAATGACTTTATTTGTTTACTCGGTGGAAAAAATTATTCTGTAAAATATTTTACGAAAGTCTTATAACGAAGTAACTCGTTAAATCATCCTATAGCCGTTAAAAAGCCAAAGTTTTTAATTCATATCGGATGTAACAATTAAATTATTCGTTCCCTTCAAAGTCTTTGCAACCGATTTCCACTCTGTATATATGTTATAATTATGTATATCTACATATCAATTTCTGCATATACGTACATGTCCGCGGCGATTTACTTAAATATTATTCAAAGAATCGCTCCCGATTTTTGTAGGCCGTAAAAGTTTAAGAAAGTTTTGAGAATAAATTTATAAGACTCGCACTTTTCTTGCTGAAAATTGTAAATACGTTTAAGATTGCAAACACCGTAAAATTTATTTATTTATCCATCAGATGAGAAAACAGAAAAACATTGTATACATGAGCATAGCCGGAATAGTAGACAGGCAACAGCGACCTCAGATAAATCTTGAAAGAAATGCGTTTCATTAAGAATTATTAAACGAACAAATTTGTAAAATTTCTCGCCGACTGACGTATTAACTGAAAACTGAAAAGAGATGAGAAAAGTTAGAGCAGAGGAAGTAATGTAGAATCAGAACTGTGTACTCTTTTCAATCAATTCTCCCCGGTAAAATTATTAATTAATTAACCGCTTTTAAAATATCATTATGTTGTACCTACTTTATCAATGGGGCACGCACTATTATTATTTAACGTCCTAAACCGATGCAAACCAGATCAGAAAATGTATAGGCATTTTATATCTAATAAACCATTCGGTCACATCTTGAGTCGAACAATCAGATGGGTCAGCTGTGTCGAAAGCTGCATTAAAAAAATAGTGGTATTTCGTTCGAGTGGAACTCAAATGCCACTACTGAAAATATCGGAATATTATTAATTGTCCGGGATTAATGTGATTCATAAATCAGAACTCACATTATACTGCTAATGGGAAAACGGAGGGAGGTTCACTTGCCGAAGGTGTTCCTGTCAATAAATACCGTTAAACTTTTTACTACAATTATAACAGCAGGCTATCAGCAACTCGCTCGAGACGTATGTGCCCCAGTCGGATTAGTGAACAGCAATCTAGAGCGAGTAGGCGAGTATCCCGCGCCGCCCGAAAACGGGGTCTTTTCAGGTAGGGGAGTAAACCCCGACAGAAAATTCTGCAGAAGGCAACGGGGAAACCACTGCAGTATCATCCCAAGAAATATCATCGTGAGAGTGAAAAAGGAAAGAAGATATATGCCATACAGTCCGGCGTTATCAAGTTTCCAGGCTTGGTAATGGGAAATATGCGACTGGCCATGCTATGATGGATCCCAGGTCGAGTGTGGAAATTGAGAGCATGGAAATGAAAAAGCTAAAATTGAATCCGGGAAGAAGAAAGACCGCTCGGATAGATAATATAACAAAATGAACAGGAATTAAGAAAACAGCAGATCTAGTCGGAATAGCAGAAGATCGTAATCAATTTCAGCAGATAATCCAATTCATAGATGATGATTAATTCACATTCTCTATGGCAGCTAATGGGTTACATTTTATTAATCGACGTATTTTCTCGTTAGAATATAAGAATGCAAACTAGTAAAATTTTAAAATGAAAAAGTCAAAATTATTTTGAAATTAAGAGGGCGATGAACACGAGTAAATTGAAATATTATCGATGCATATCCGAATAAAGAAAACGAATTTGAATTCTCCGGCTTTCCGTCCACTATGCTCATCTTTCGGGATATTCTAGTGATTCTTTCAATATAACTCCCCTTTGGGATACCTGAAAACGAGAATAAACGTCCCCCACAATTCCTAGACACAGTTTCTAATTGGCTCAACTGAGCATGCAAAAAAGTAATACCAAGATTAAGGACGCATGAGCTGCCATACAAGGCCGATCATCGGTGCATATTCAGCTTCGAACACCATGAAATTTTCCACTCATTGCTTCTGTACCTTTACCGTCTACTATCTAAACGTAATGTTTTAACGAGCGTAGTCTCATTTTTAATAGCAGACATTATTTGTGATGTTTTATGAAATTTTTAAAATACAATCAACACGCTATATTATTATAACATCACTGCTACTTTTTAAAAAGCCTACATCATAAAATATGTGCAAACATTAATATAGGAAAAATGGTATTTATTCTAAGCTTTGAAACCGCTTGCTTTGTTACATAATCACCTCGTTACTTAAATGGTGCGGTTTGTTTTTTTTTTTAATTCTAATGTCTGACCTGACCCCTCAATGTATTACTACGTTTAAAAATAAAAACTGAAGGAAAAAAAAATTGTTGCGCGCAAAATACTCGACCAATTTTTATCAGCCACGTGCGTAATATTAACATAATACTTTGTTATCTATAGGAGACGCGCGTATATTCCGTTTAAATAAATATAGCCAAATATAAATCAACAGCGACGTGTTCGCCTACAGAAAATATACAGACCTCCTGAAAGACAAATAGAATAAAACGGTTTTAATCGTATACTTGTAAAGCAGTGAAGGATACTTCTGCTCAAAGCGTAAATGTCGAGTTCGCTCGTTCGACTTCGCGGAAAAACTTAACCCTTCAGGTAGATATATTCGACACGCACAACAAACACGCCACTACAACCAGTCGGCAAAACCAAATAATAATTTCGCCAATAAAATCTCGCCTTTTTTGTAATCGTTAACAACAAACCGGTATTGCACAGTTCTTAAGTAAACAGTCGGAAATCAAATTTCTACAGCTAAAAGTTCTCTTTATCTACTCTTTTCCAAACTTCGCGATAAAACACTACCATTAATAAAACGATTGAAACTACAATGTGATAAAACTCAAAGTTCGAACATTCCAGTGAATGAAAATTATTCCGAATTCTCCGAAATTCACGCATGCAATTTGTAGAACAACAAAATATTAAATGAATTTCCGCAAATGAGTACAAAAACAGATTATAGAAATTTCACTGTTAAAATTCGAATACAGAAGATTTATGCTGATGAACGTAAGGGGCACACCGCCTGTTCCTTTTTTTCAACATTTGGCGACGCATCGTTATGATATTCTAGGGAAAAAAGTTTCCTGATAAAAACAAAAAATTAAACTTTGAACGCCAATATTAACAATTTCTTCTTTTTTTCCTAACGCATATAAACGCAATAGAACGCGATTGAGCTAGCACCGGCCGAGATTATTCGGATGAACTAATCCGATTTCATTTAACGAATTCAAATTCGTCCTTGCTCTCTTTTTTGTTTTTTCAAGCAACTTTTTAAAGTTTTGTAGCAGTTTTGAAATTTACATTCATTTTTTGTTATCGTTCTCACGTGTTTGCATATATACAAAAAAGTTGATTAATTTAGTACAAACAAAAAAAAAGGAAAGATTTATGGAGCATTAATTTCAAAATGGACCGTAATCGGGACAATCAATTATTACGCATCATTAGCATATCTTCTTTTTTTTTTTTCTTTAATAATGCAATAATTGTAAAACTGCATTTTTTTCAGTAACTCAGTCATATCCGTAAAGTAAAATATAAACACAATCACTGGCAAAACAGCCACAAAAAAAAAAAAAATTACGGTATTCTATGACCGTACTAGTCGACTGATATCCGTGTTTGGCTGAAAAAAGTTCGGGACTACGAATCGACTGTGAAACCAAGTTCGATTTTTACCCCGTATTAGGGGATGCAGTAAAACATTCATTTAAGCGTCTCTATGCAGCGGACATCTTTTAATCTTCCCTCTAACCCTCAACTAACCGCACCTATTCATTAATCTAAAAATCAAGACGATTAGATAATATTATAAAAAATTCCATTGAAGGAATATTTCCTTTTATTTCTTTCCTTAACAGTGAAACAATTAATGGTCGACTTTTTCAAATTATACAATCTTATTGCGTTACGCCATTTATTAAGTAATCCGATTATTAGGCGATAATATAGAAAAGCACCTCGTTGCAACAAATCTTTCAATCCCTTAGCGATTAAAAGTCGAAAGTTAAATATACATTTTAGAATACGAATCATTTTGAAAAATTAAAAATTTATTCGTAAATCAACCCCGCTATTAATTTGTACACACGTGGTCCTTTCTTCGGGCGATTTTTTAATCGACTTTATCACAGCGGGATAAAAAAGCCTTTGCAATTTTAATAGGCATTTTAAAGAAATTTTTAATTGTATTTATTCCAGCCATCCTCCTTAAAAATTTTCCTATAAAAAAATGCGAAAAAAACATAATGAATTAATAATGAACCCCTCCTATACGCTAATATTAATTTACCGTAAATCGCAAATAACGCAATAGCTTTTTATTTCTTATTTAATCTGATCTAGATTTTACGGATCAATTAAATTTTTTCAGTATCGATATTTTTCAAATTTTACGTCAGCTAATTTTCTTTCGACAGTCCTTATATCAAACTCTTACAGTTCGCATGATATTAACGTACGTCGGTTCTTTCTTACAAAAGAGCGCCGTAGAATTACATTGTAATTAATACACACATATATACATACATATATATATATATATACTCGGCTATTTTGGCCTCGCAAGGGGCTGCGCCCCTTGACCCCTCTTGCTTTTATTTATGCCTCTCTCTCTTCTATACTTTGTATAAAATAATCAAAATTTACAACGTAATTCTTACTGGCATCAATACGAAAAAAGGTAACATAATCACAAAAATCCTTTCCTAACATTTATCTTTCATTATATGAAATTAAGATATTGTTCCGTTAAATTTTTCGTTACATAAAATTGTGACATTTTTTCGGACATTCTGCGTTACATAGAATTGGGACATTTTTTCGAAAGGGGGGTAGCTCAAGAATTACGTTGTAATTAATATATAGGTATATATCGATAAATTCAGTTGATAGTATTTGAAACTCTAGATAGCCCGTGATTGGTCATACATCGGGACTATAGTAAATGCTGAAATTAACCGGTCGGTTAAAATTTACATACGAAAACAATATGATGACTAATAAGAGCCAACCAAAGGTTGAAAGAAAGAATGAGATATATATGATCTGAAGACGGGGATGATGGCGCCAATTTATTTTTTGAAATCAGCGCTCAGCTACCAGATGACATTTTTCCGCTTGTTAGAAGTTAACATCGTTTATAATTATTCTGACATTTACGTCAATACGAAAGCCATATAAAAATATCGAAGAATAAAGTATTTATATCACGTTACGCTACACCGAAACGGATTATTAATAGTGTTATTGACCGCTTAATTAGAGAATCACTTCCTATTAAGTGCGAGTAAAAAAAAAAAGTATATACCGGCCAACGTTAACAACACAATGGAAACAATCGCGCCAAGTTCCTCTGTGATTCTGATAAAGCAACGATTCCTCGTACACACTGCGTAAACCGTGTTGATAAGAAAAATTACGATTCTAGGGCGGTTTCTAAGAATTAATTAACCGGTCGCGTAGTGTTATGTACTTTTTCAAACGGTGCGGATGTAACCCGATTACAATGGAATCAATAATGATCCAATAGGACACATAATTTTATGGGAAAAGCACGCCTAAGCCACCCCCACCGACAAATGATGCAGGCAAAAGTGACATCATCAGCAGTAAACATCGTTCTTATTATTATACATATATCATATATGTATGTGTATACCGAGCAAACGCCGAAAGCATTTTTTCCCCGACAGGCGAGCACCACCATACGCATTACATACAATATAGAGTATATTAACGAGTACAAAAACAACGATTCGGCAACTCGAATGTAAACATTTAAGAGGAAATCGGAAAATCGTCTCTTACTAGATATCACGCTAAACATTACGAACTGACGCTAATGCACACTTAGACTTGAACACAGAAAATGAATATATCACTTACCCGGAACAGCTCCAGAAGCGAACGTGGTCCAGTTCAAAAGGGCTATTGCAAGCAACGGCAGCATGGCGGGAAAAGGCAAAAACCGATAATTCATAGTTAATCGCATGTTTCGGCGATATAGTTAAATTCGTTTAATTTTCACCATTTTTACGAAGCACGGGGACAGCGTAGCACGATAGTTGGTAAACGCACATTAGTGGGCCGCAATCTTTACAGGTTGAACAACCCTAGATAAGTCGATGTCGAACAATAATCGTTGGCCGTGGCTTGGGGCGAAATAGGCCTGGCCGCTGCAATCGAACAAAAAAACCGCGACCGAACACAGAACGAACGGTTCCGACGCGGACACAGACACTAAACTCACTCTGCTACTAGTAGGTGCACGCTGCGCGTCTGCCTCGCAGCATCAGTACCGGATAGTTCGAATGTGTTATTGAACTAGCGCTTCTGTTGGCGCCATTTTTAACTGTCGCGTCAGTGTAGGTAATTACTATTCACGAAATAAGGCGAAACAATTTTTTCTTTTATTCTTTTTTCGAATTTTTAACATTTAAAACGCATTTGAGATTTCCGAAACGTTGCATAAACGTAATACAAAATAATTATAAATAACATTAACAACTTCGATGTGTCCCGTGTTTTATTGCTCGTTTAACTGCATGTGTATTTTTTTCACTGCAAAACGATTTCTCTATCGTCGTAGCCTTCGCATATCCTTATTAAAAAGACGCTTAATAAATTCTAACTTCGGGCGAATACGTGCACACGATCTTTTTAGGGAACAAGACGTGTCCTATAAATGTCAGCGAGGTAAAGGTATTTTTTTAATCTCCTAGCTGGGAAAAATGCTTTATCGCCTGCATCAAAAACGAAACTAGAGTAAGGTACATTAACTAGCCCTTCAGTTTTCCGGAAACTCCATTTTATATGGTTTTCTTTTTTTCTTTTTATTTCATACACTTTTAAGTTTTATGAATAATTTAAAACGTTGGTTATTATAGATGGACACGCGAGCGATTAAAAACAACAATAATAATAATAATAATAATAATAAAACAAAAAGAACACTTTACTTTTTGAAACCGAGAAAAATTATTTGTTTTTACGGCGAGCGCGTACAGTTTTAGTGTTTGCTATAAGTCCAATTAGTAGCGACAAATCATTGATTAATCCCTTATTCATTATATGACATTAACCATCATTTGTTATTATTCGCCCCGTCATACGTCTCACACGGTAAATTACGCACAAATACATAATCGATCGCGTTACAGCGTCATCAGGTGACGATAAAAGAGCACACTGTATCTAACTGACTAGTAGAAGTTTGAGCCCTATGAAGCATCCAACGGTGAATAACAAAATGCGTACCGGTGCCACTGGACCAGTTGCTGTGTCACTGCAGAATTCACCCCAGAGTCGTCTATCCTGTCAATCATACATCAAACAGAGACCGGTAATGTTTCTCTCATCGTCATTAGTGGTAATCATACGTTAGTCATTGCTACCCATGCAGAGCACGTGTCTTTTAGATGTCTCTGTAGACGACGTTCTTTAAAACTTGTCTGGAGGGGAAGATTTACTTTATTCGTGTCTTCTTGTAAAAAGACATTCTAAAATCGTCTTAAGGACGCGCGCCGCCCTTCTTTCTGGTAACGTTCAACCATTTAAAAACGTTTTTCAGCAATTCTTAGACGTCTTTCGTACGCTATCAGCGGGGGTATTCTCATTCGCCATATCGATTAATCATTTCGCTAATTCATTATGTACGTCGTAATAAGAATGTTCGCTTGATTTTGGGGAAAGACATCTAGTTCGATCCCGGCCATGTAAATAATAAACATTTTTAGGTTTCCGTACACATGGAATGTACATGAAATGTACGGAATCCTAATAAGATGGTTTAGAAACGAGAAAAATACCCAAAAATAAAAATAAACAACTCACGAACGGTTTCAACTATAAACTTCAAAACTGGATCGTAAATTACAATTAAAATTCTCTTTAAAACTACAACTTCAAGTTAATACCGCGGCCGCAAAAAAAAAAAAAAAAAAAAAAAATCCAAAACACCGTCGAGAATATTTAATATGGAATTAAAAATGCAAAAAAAGGCCCTTAAAAAATTCATAATTCACCACCGGTGAAAATCCTTTAAGAGTGAAATTCAAAACGTAAAACGTAGGCGTGTTTTCATAAAGTCAAAAAATCGCAGTTAAAAATCCATTTAAACTCCTCCCTTTGGTGCTAAAAAATGCAAAATAAAGAATGTTCATGTATACAATAGCAGCCCGAGTTTAAAGAAACCGAAATGTAACTCAAACATATGCATAAAGAACCACCGTTTTATAGGAAAATATAGCCGAGCTTACAACACTTTATATTCAGGCCCTGCTCGTTCGAAAGTTTTGAAAAAAATATACTTTTTTCCGGACATGTGATATATCGTCGTTGGAATGATCGTAGTCGGGAACGAAACCGTATTTTTTTTTCTTAACGAAACTTTCGAAGATGACGATAATTTCGAAAAATCGCAAAAAATTACGTTCCTCTCCCTTCTTGTAGAGGGAAAAATCAGATTTCGTTGTTTAATTATCGGTGTATATGTACATAATAAGCATAGTATTATAAATTAATTTTAACTTTTATGTTTAAATAAAGGGTTATTAAATTAATAAATAACCCTCTGTCAAAATTAATTTGTAAATATATATTAATCAGTGAAGGATCCATAGGGGAGACATTCCCAAAAAACCGAATCATCTATGAAAAAATTTGTTATAAAAAAGAAAATTTGTACCATAAAAGATTTGTATAAATGTTACTTACAAATTTAATTATAACGAATATTTCACACTGTTTTCTAGTAACACTGTTAATGTTACGTTTTTATTTTGATTTAAATGCAACTGTCGTCGATCTTTTGTCTTTTTTAACCAACTTCAAAAAACGAAGAGGTATTCAATTCGACTGTACTTTTTTTTTTTATTATTATTTTTTTTATTTATTTTTTTATGTGTGTTACCACAGAACTTTCTTCTAGGTGAACCGAATTTGATGATTTTTCTTTTATTTAAATGGCGGTGCTTCGCATGTGGTCCCATTTAAATTTGATCAAGATCTGATCGGTAGTTTTTGAGTTATGCTTAATAATACGGGAGTTGGAGCTTTTTGGATGCTTTTCATTCGTTATTAGTTTCAACGTCAAGTTAGATTTATTGACTTAAAATATTATAAATTTGCCAAATTACTATGGAAATGTAGCTTTTGATGTTTTTACCGTGGAAATGCAGTTCAAAATAAAGAAATCGTTTTTTTTTAAAATATTAAGTATGGAGAATAATGTGAAAAAAAATCGATTTTTAACAAGAAAAAAATTCAAGCATAACGCTAAAAATTGTAAAATAAAATGCTTTTTTACAAAAAATAAATACCGATACTTGAAGATTTATTATAAAAATTTAAACATGCACTAAAAAGTAAAAAATAATTACTCCCGATAAAAAATATATATCAGAGTGATATACCCTTAAAGGTGATATCGTAATTCTTATGCAACATTTATACCTTAATTAGAGTTGGCATCAAATTCATGTTACAATATCTAAGAAACATTTAACGCAGTTTTTAATTATTATTATAATATGAATTTAATGCCAACTCCAAAAAGTTAGTGTTGTATAAGAATTACGAAATCACAACTTAAATGTTATATCACTCTGATATATATTTTTTATCGGGAGTAATTATTTTTTACTTTTTAGTGCATTTTTAAATTTTTATAATAAACCTTGAAGTCGGTATTTATTTTAAAATATTTTTGTTTATTTTTAATTTTTATTTTATAATTTTAATTAAAAATAGTTCAATGAGAAATACATATATATTTAAACTTGCTCACGAACAGAGAGAATTCAAATCGGATTACTAAGAAAAATAAAAAAGAAGTAAAGTTTAATAAAAATACTATCTTTCTTACTACTTCTAAACTACCATTTTAGCTAGAATTTTATAATTTCGATTTATTTTTCACCTCCAGAAAATAGAACAAAATTTACATTAAAAATTGTAATAATTATGTATTTTTAAAACATTTTTAAATTTCTAAAAAGATGGTCGTTATTTGATTTTCTTTATGAAAATAAGGGTATTTCTCAAGATATTACGTAATTATATCATCCCCCCACAAAAAAAAGTCTCTCTGAAACCGCCCCTGCATTAATTTAAATCAATTATTATTTAAAACGTTGTTGATTTCTGTATTAATAATTATAACGCAGTTTGTTTATTCATTTTAACTTTATTAGTTGTACTTGTAATATAGAACAAACTGCAGCGTGATTAACGAAGGAATCAACAGCGTGTTTCAAATAATAATCAATCTAAATTAAAATACATATTTATAAAATAATTTTACTTTTAATTTTTCGACAAATGGCTATTATTCAGCCGTGCAATTGTAATATGGAATCATGTTGAGCGATGCGAATTTGTAAATTTAAAAATACGTTTTAAGCGTTCAATTGACACGGCAATAAAATAAACGTAATCATCCTAAACAGCGTTAACGGGAAAACAATTAATATATAAACGAAAAAAAGAAGAAGGTATAATATATATCGAGGCCGTGTTCACATGGAGGGGGGGGGGGGTTAAATCCTCCCTATTAGAACTGAAACAGTTATTATAAATACACAAAAACCTGAAAAAAATCAAAAATTTAAAATAAATATTGATGATTTTTTAGGGTGTTCTTACCTTTTAAAAGAAAAAATATGCTCCATATGTTTAGGTACTTCATTAATATTTTATGCAAAACGTTTTATTACGAGTATAATCAGTAACATATGTAATTTTTATTAATATTTATACGGTAATTCATTTATGTAAATTATTAATACATAAATCAAAATGATGGAAATTATTAATAATATGAATATCAGTGTGTAAATGTACACTAAATAACAACTTTATAAATAATTTTTGATAACTAATAATTTTAAATAATAATTTTATAAATAACAATTTCATAAATAATTTGAAATAATAATTTTGTAAATAACTATTTTGTAAATAATCCAGTCATAATTTTTAAGTTTGTTTTTCGCATAATTTTACCTCGCACCATAAGAATTTGGCATTCGTTCGTCGTATGTACACGTTCGTTTTTACTATGAAAATAAGATTAGTTCAGATATCAATGTTAACACATTTGGCCCTCTATAATATTCGATCAGCGTTTACTTTATCACACTCCGGGGACGTTTTATAATCACTGTACGATTTGGCAATATATGCGGTTCTACAAATTTGCTGTTGTTCATTTTCGCAACTCCGAATTTGTTAGTAGCCTGGTACACACCACGCTATAAGTGAATAATGTATTGCGATTTATAAAATAAATATTCCAAGAAAATGTTCACCCTCCCCCTTCAAAGTTCTGTGCACGGCTCTGATATATATTCGTTTATACCGCTAAGTTTGAAAACGTCCTTTCGAAATCAATCAAACATTGTACTAATAGATTATAATATTATATACTTCACCAATTAACGAATAATGAATAATAATTAACATGCGATTAACGGATAATGATTAACGTATTATGATTGACGAATTAATCATTATTCTTATGCGCATTATGCGAATAATTTATTAGTTATTCGCAGTGGCGGCTCGTGACAAGTAAATCTGGGGGGCTCTAATATAAAATTACAATAATTTAAAAAGTGTAATGACATAAACTTATCTTGCTTTTTTGTCTACATTTTAAACTAAATAAAACTGGTTTAATGCATTCAAGTTCTGATTTAATTAAAAAAAAAAAGATGTGAATGCATTTTGTATTTAGATTGAAATTTATTAAATAATATTTTCTAATCTTTTCCTTGTATAATGTACAATCCTTTGCGTTAAGTAAGTTTCACTGTTGACGTGTCCACAAAAAAAAAAAAAAAAATTACATATGGCATAATTTTGTGAAATAGGGTAAGCCAAAATATAAAATCCGGGTCTTCTAAGGTTCTTCGTAAACTATATATGCTTCCTTGCGTGTAATATTTTTATTACATTTTTCTTCTGGTTCTTCGAAATATTCTATTAATTTTTCTCGATTTTCGAAAACAATATTCACTGTACGCCTATTATAGTTCCAACGTGTATTCTAGGTAATTTCCGATTTACAATTTCTTGCAGTAGATCACATCTATGAGCAGAATTTGAAAAAAAGCTTGCTACAGCGGACAAACTTGAAAAAAAGATTTTAATTTTAGAATCCTGGCTTGTTGCTTTTTGCATAATTAAATTCAACTGGCGCGCATAACAATGAATAAAATGACAGTATTTATATTTTTGTTTTATCTTCGCCTATACGCCATTTGTAGAATCGCTCATTATGTTCCATCGTAAGTTTAAGTAATTAGCTTAAAAGGTTAGTCTCTCCAATTAATTTATCTAATTCAGTTTCTAAAATGTTGAACGTTTGAAAAATCACCGTGTAAAGCAAGTGTCGACAAAAAGCAGTGCTTCTTGCATTCAAAAGTAACAAAATCCAGATTGCAAAATGTATTATTTAAAGAAGAAAAGCAAGGATAGAAATAGAACAAAAAAAGCAGCAAATTAAAACAGTGCGCTTCACCGGATAAACGGACGACGCAGCGCGCGACGCGGATCTATTGTTAAAACCGGCTATAATCACGTGTAAAATTGACGAGGGCTCACTTTTCGAGAGCCCTCAGACGCCTTTAAGTTACGCTCGGGAAACTTCGGCTTTATTCGTTTTTCGTGTGTATTTTATATGCGGCTTGGAGGCTCAAATATTCTGAGCCCACCTACTATATTATTGGTTGTTAATATCATGTGATCAAAAAATCAGCTGTTAACGACCTTGACAGTATACTACACTACGAGTAGATCGTACAGTTCCAGCGCAGTAAGCATGAACCCGACAACTGTTATCGGATGTTTCAGCTGTTCGTTTAACAAATCGCGCAAAATGCTTATTTTGCAATTATTTTTAAAATGCACTCTCGCAAAAAAAATTATTTTAAAATAAAAAATTCGCAACACTGTTTTTTTTTCTCGAAGTAATTAAATATTATGTATTTTTTGAAAACACGCAGGGAGGCTCGCGCCCTTGAGCCCCCTAGGACGAGCCGCCCCTGGTTATTCGGTTATGCGATTAACGGATGCCATCAATAAGATGATAGATTTAGAATAACTTTTTAAAAGCCTCTTCCATAATAAATGAATTTTCGAATTATTACCGAATAAAAATGAAAAGAAAACGTTTTCGTTGGTTCTGCATAATAAGACAATGAAATTCGGTCTAGCTGGGAAAGTTATGCGATTCGACCAGTGTGTACGAACAATTTAATAATAAGAATTCGTCAAAATACGTTGCTCAGCGGGCTTCGCTGAAAGCAATGATCAGAGTACTTAAAACGGGTAACTCTTCAATGGTGCAATAACCGTTAAATTGCATCGAATATTTTGCATTCTGCATGTTCAATGGCGGATATATAGACGATAAGGAAGACCGAGAAAGTCAAAAAAGTTAAAAACGAATTACTGAAAATTTTGCAGAAATTTTATAAACTGCTAAACAGCAATATTACTTCGTGACCTCAAAGGGGGTACACGGGGAAATGAAACTGTTGAAGATTTTCCTAAAAGCACCAGTCAAAAGTAGCTGAAATGTCGACTATAGAGCAATTCGTTGCCAGCTAAGATAATCAAAAGAAAAAGTTAAAAAGCTAATAACCAATTGCTGCGGGCCCAGTTTAATGTTATTGATAGAGGATTTGTCCTATCCATAAAACCTGTAAATTTAACAAGTCGGAACCACGAGATCTTTAATTATTAAAACTCGTAGAGAAACAATTCGCAATTTATGTCCTTGTTTGACGATCGCGCATTACAACAGATGTGTTTGCTGTTATGCGAAAACATTCTATAATTGCAATATACAAAAAATTAAGTTTACTAGATATGTATACGCTTAATCTGCGTTAATTGTACGTCATTAAGCCGTTATTCTTGAATTCTTGAAATCGATGTTGAACACTTTTAAAAATTAACATCGAGTACAAGATTAAAATATTACTTAAAGTATTGTTCTTTTTCTTTTTCCGGCTGAGAGAAAAATAAGCAAAATATAATAATTTTTGGCATTAAATTTAAAGAATGAAAATGAATTTTAGAGATAATTTTACCCAATTTTAATTCCAAATAGTGAAACTACACTCGAAAATTTTACAATTCAAAATTTAACCGCATCTTTTGAATAACCGTTGGGTAAAAAAGTGAACTTTTCAATTCACATAATACTTAAAGCAGCATCGGGGATGTATTCTTAAAATTCCGTTATATCACACGGTATCGAAGGTTGAACAACTGCGCAGTTAGTCATAATAATAAAATTTGAAGATGCTTATTCGGCATATTTACATAACATGTATATATAAAACTAGAAAAATGCACTGCTAGTATATGTATATATATATTGTATTAACGTACCCAAAATTATTTAAATTTCCTGCGCGGATTTGATTAAGGAAAACATTAAAATTAACATGATGTTGGAGACGTATTTTAAGAATCGTACGGAGAAGATTCTAATTTTCCTAACAAACCTTTTTCAACTGCGTGTTGGCCACTTTGATATTGCACACGGCATAAAGAAATTTACATTTATAGGTCGGCTGTGTTTTGCCGGGAAACACCAACACCCGTGAAAAGCTTTAAAGAAAATGAATCTACCCCCCGCACTACTCCATCCTTCAAAAAAAAAAAAAAAAACTTGTTAAAAATAATTTCAAATTTGTAAAAAGTTTTATCAGCGAAAGCCGCATTTTTGTCCGTATTCTTTTCGAACGTATACGCTAATTTGCGGCAAAATCGGTAAAAACTTAAATCTTTATCGCAGACCACACTTCACCTATGTCGATCGTTAACGGTTAATTTTTAATCCCCAGAATTATAAACAAGACTTCGATCAAAAGCATAAACATACATATATAAATACTGCCTTTTTCCGAATTATAATTAACACTTAAATATACAATATTTTTACAATGGAATATTTTTTGGTCTTTAAAAAGGAAATAAAACACTGTTTATTAATGGGGAAACATAAATAAATGGAAAAAAAATCGACCCATTAATTTATCTGTTGTCTCGCAAACCGGACTTCCATGTTTATGGCGCTATCTTTCGCATTAATGCCTGTACAAATAAAATTAAGCAAAATATTATCACAGTCATAGTCATTGCTGGTAATTAAACGACATTTTCCTTATCAATTATATCAGTTGCTTCAGAGTTATACATGACTGAAAGATATTTCTGCGCTACGTATGGAGATGACTTATTAAATATATAATATCCAATAAAAGCAGGAGTTCAGCAGGGAAGTGTGCTAGGGCCATTTTTCTATCTCATTTACACATCAGATATTCCTACACCTCCCAATGTAAAGGTAGAGCAGCCTTTGTTGACGACACCGTGATTTTATGCTCAGACGCTTGTCAAGGCGCGGAATACCATCCAAGCAGCGGTTACTGATATTTCGTCATGGATCAACTTACGGAAAATTAAAACTAATGAAAGTAAATTTGCGGCAGTAATCTTCGCTAACAGAATAGTTGATCTGATCGAAGATGTACTTATGAACAATGTTGCAATTCCGCAAAAAACAGATGCGAAATATCTGGGTATATTCCTTGATCAACACCTTAGAATGGAAGAAATATATAAAACGGATCGAATTAAATATTAAAGTTAAGACAACTATACTGGCTACTAAATAGGAAGTCGCAATTATCTGCTGAAAATAAACTGCTAGTTTATAATCAGATTTTAAAGCCAGTTTGGCCATGTTTATCAAATAATGAACTTACTGCCTCCAATAAATCCTCTTCAGAACAGTTCTTACATGCTAATCCACCATGACTTATATATAAAAATGTCACTAGAACAACTCAAAAGACTCATTATAAACTATTTCATGTCCATATGACAAAACTCCTAAGATACCCACAGGCTAATCCCCAATATTAGAACAGTCTTACAGTTAACATCTGACTTTTACACTACCCAACTCGTCACTGACCACAGACATTTAGGAGCCTACTTAAAAAAATAATACAAAATTACTGAAGACGACAAATGTGACTGTGGGGAAACTGAAAACGCCAATTATGTAATCTTTCACTACAGTAAGTATGGCGACATCGGACACTTCAACATAGAAAATCTCAATTTGAGCAATTCAATTTTGGCAACTAAATTTCAAAAATTCGCGTTCCTAGTTTTAAAACCAAAATTTACTGGCAAAAATAACAACCTACAGTGATTTACATTACTCAATTGAATAAAAATCATTATACTTAAAATTTACTCATTAACATACACGTAATTTTCAATATTAATACCCGGACAAAACAATCTAGTTTAAATGGTAAATCAAACCGAAATCAATCACACTTGCGTCTTTCAGAAATAATAAATAAAAATAAAAAAAACAATAAAATTATTATTGTCTATTAAATAAGTACACGATGCACAACCCACCGGATCATGTAGCATTAAGTTTCCCAAACGCCGATATAAAAAAAAAAAAAAACAAACTTAAAGTTTATTACTTAAGTTTTATTGTAGGAAGGTTCTAGGTCAAGATTAAGCCTAATGACAGTGCTTGGCTTGGCGCCTTTGTACACAAACTCGTATTGTAAAAAAAAGCACTATTGAAATACAGTTCTTAATTTTAAAAAAAACTCCCCCCCAAAATGTCTCTCTGGATCCGCCCCTGCATGTATATATATATATATATATATATATGGAGTTATGTGGAAGGAAGTCTTGAAAACGACGCTAACGATTTCAATGAAATTCGCAAATTAGAAATTTTTAGAGTTCAGAAATCGATTGGTCATCAGAAATTTTACAGGAAAGATGACCAATGTTCGTTTTAGTAATGATCGTATTTTTAGAGTTTATTAAAAAGTAAGAAATACGCTTATTCAGCGTGGTAAAACCATAGGCGTCGCCAGGGAGGTTAAGGGGCCTTGAAACTTTTTAATGAACTGGTCATGATGAGTATATTCATAGGCGTGTAAATTTGGAAGACTTTTATAATTCCATTATAAAAATTTGCCAGAAACCCACCAAAATTATGTTCTAATTAAGATTTTATTCTTGTTTAATAAAATATTAAGCCTTTACAAATTATAAATTTTATTTTTCCTATAACTCATATCCTCTTTCTATCATCTTATCCCCCCCCCCCACCGGCTCATCGGCTGGCGACGCCCTTGGGTAAAACATAATACCAGTGGCAGCTGGTCCATAAGGGCTTTGGGGCGCCGCCTCCATTACAAAAATTCTCCGGAAAATGTATTAATTTTTAATAATATATTGAATCATTTTGATAGTCTACATTTAGTAAAAATGATTTTATATAAACGCACTCTAGCGTTGCCTGATTCAATTATTTCTTAGCCTTAACCGACACCATCAAGACGGAAACTATATCATTCCGTAATTCCATAGGGCTCTGGAAATCGAGCCCGCTCGTTCAGAAGTCAAGTTAGGTTTTACTACGTGCCGGTGTCATGACAACAGAATGATTGCGTAACGAAACTTATTACCAGATTAATATTCGTGTAGGGCGGATATAGTCGAGCCCGCGATTAGTTATCTACATATGTATGTCGCGTCCAGCACCAGCGGTTAACAGGCATCTTTTTGAGTTGTACATCATCGCTAATTAATCGTTTCTTTTTTTCTTTTTTTTCGATTTAAGCAGTTTGGTGTGTTTTTAAAAATTTTATTCACATCTTTCGTTTTCTGTGTCACGTGACCGTGTTCCAGATATTATAGTAATTAAACGTGGTATTACATTTATTGAGCCAATTTGATTACTTTTATAGTTCAATTTTGAAATTAATTATAGTGAGACGGATTCGGAATTTCTTACGACCTTTGATGATGCTGTCCGAGCTAGAAAAATAATAAAATTTTGGCAACAATCATTTAAATTCTCGGGTGGTGCAGACTGTATTTGACCATAGATCCGATATTTTAAAATGTTTTAAAAATATCCAGCTTGGGGTTCCTAAACAATATAATAAGAAAACAACAATACAAGTTGCAGGTTTTATGAAGTGGTTAGAAGACAGCTTTTTTTTGTATTGGCTGAATTTTTTCAACAAAATTATGCCCCTTGTCGATGTATTATTTAATCAGCTACAAAAAATTGAAACAGACATTGTAAAAATCCAAACGGCTTTAGACAATTTTGAGCGCATAATCGTAAAAATTAGAAATGGTTTTCCTTCAGCTGCGCAAGGAAAAGAAAACGATAATTCAGCTCTATTGTTGAAAAAAAGACGCAGAATGAATGCTGAAAATTTAAATGCATCTGCAATGCGATACGACAATGTTTCAAATAAAGGAACGTTTTGGATTTAAGAATCATCTTTCCAGAGCAAGTTTATTTGTGCGAAAAAATTTTAAAAAATACCAGAAAAACTTGCCGGTGCAAACAATTGACAGGTTTTGCGAAGCATTTCCAATGATTGATAAAGACAATTTAAAATCTGAACTGAGTGTTTTACTCACGATCCGAGATTATCGGAAATGAAGAAATTTCTAAATGTTTGAAAACGCTGGCTTTCATGTATTCATTTGGATTGGGCGCGGCCTTTCAGGAAATTACAAATGCTTTCAGGATCCCCGTAACAATTCCAGTGTCTACTTCAGAAACAGAAAGGTGCTTTTCTTCTTTGAAAGACAGATTGTCAGCACTTGAAGTGTTATCTATCGAAAACTCAATGGTGCGCGAGATTTCAAACTTTAATGACAAGTTGATAGAGAAGTTCATTAGCGATAAAAGTCGTCATATGGACGTTCATTTCAAGAAACAGGTAAGTTTAACTGAAAATATAGTTGCGGGTATACATATATATACACAATCAGAAAACTAGATTTTAAGTATAAAGTATGTTAAAAATCAAATCTATAAGAACCCCGCCTTTCGTTTTGACCACGAGCCGTCACTGCATAATACATTTATTTACTATGGTAACTAAGAATAGGTGCCTAATCTGTTTGCTTCGTAATGAAATATATATTTATTTACGCTTTACGCAACCGATTAAATATTATGTCAATTCAAACAGGATGTCGTTTTAGAGTTGCGCAGATGATAATTTTTAGTAATATTTTTGGCTTACGATTTTTAAATTTGCTTTTAAAATTTTGTAACGCAAGAACCACTTTAACATAAAAACGAATAAAGCAGTGTGTACACAACAAGAAATTCCTAAGTATCTACACTGCATGCAAATACATCGGTACATCTTGTGGCTACTGCGATCAAATATGCAGTCAATTCAGTATCTACATTATTTACAACATTTTAATCAGTATAATTGCTCGTTATAGATAACAAATAAAGGCGGCTATTGAAATATGAAATATATTCTCTCGTTTTAAACCGCTCCATGTGCCTGGAAAAGACACAAGTCGAATTGCGCGATGTAGAAATTGATACATCGCTGCTTAATTGTAATGCCAGTTCGGCACATGTAACTTTCTGTAGTCGATAGTCGTCGAACCGAATGGCGCAACGAGCAGAAATTGCAAGGATTCGTCGCTAGCTCGTAATTTATGCGATACTCACATTAATTGTGCTTTAAACTTTAGCGCCAACGCATTCGAAGTGCGTCATTATAGGAACGCTTCAAACTTTTAGTAGTTAGCAGTCGTTGAACCGGATGACGTATCGCGAAGAAATTTTGACAAAATTCACGAATTGGTAGAAGATATCAAAATCGATTGGTCAAAGAAATGGAGGCAAACAATGTTCGTGTTAGTGATCTAATTTCTGTTTATAACAATTCGCTTATTTACCGTATTAAATAGAAAATTGAAATTTCGTGATGAAATAAATTTGTTCGCGATATTTACAAGGCGCCATTTTAAATATTACCCAAACTAACATACATTTTTAATGTTGAAAAAAATCGGGCTGGTAATGCAATTGTAACTTTCACATTACGTGCGTATTATTGCTGTACGCTGTATTTTTAAATGAAACTCATGAATATTAACTGATCTGTGAGTTCGAAATATGAATGCGAACAAAGCTCGGCCATCACACATATATTTCTTATATCGTTTTGTACGATGAATTAAACTGTCAAAATATTTATCACCAAAAATTTAGAAATCATTTAAAAATTTTCTTCTCCCTCGATGAAGAGAACAAATATAAACTTTTTTCTTAATTAAAGCTATTAATAACCTTAAAAATTCCTTCATGTTGAAAGATTTGTAACCAGCTACGCGACAAAATTACTCAACTAATCAAATAGAGCAATAACCGAACCGTGGAAGATTTTAAATGTGTAAAATCATTGTCCCGGTTCAAAAGTAGTGGTTGTGATTTTATAAAAAATAAATGTGCGTCAGTCGGAAACTAACGTCGTTACAAGTGAAACTTTTTATGGAGTGCAATAAATTTTAAGCGAATAAACGAAAAAAATACATTGAAGTAAAAAAAAATTCACTTAAAACTATAACAAAAATGATATTTGTTAAATCAATAACAGTGTACAGATAATATCGAATTAAAAACTAAAGAAGTCTTGTATATACCAATTACGTATATATATATATAAGTATGTAACAATATAAATTTTTTTTTTTTTTTGAAAAATATGTATTTGTTATTTTTTACATGAAATATTTCAAGCTAAGAACGCTTGTCGACCAATTATCCTATACTTAAAACATTTTAAACATTCTAACTTAACTTATATATATATCTTCGTGTAATATTTACTAACTGCTAGATCTTAATCTATCTTTTTATTTATCGATAATTAATAATCTATTTTCTATTCTTTTGTAGTCGATGTATTTTTTTTTTACTTTTTCTGTTTGCGCCTTGTCATTTTATTTTATGTTTATTATTTTTTTTACATTTTCTTCTTCCTGAAGTCATTCCTTTATTTTCCTTTCCTTTCCCCTATTTTTTTCTTCTCTATTACATAGGCGCCTCCTCCCTCCTGAAATGTATTTTCACGTTACTCTTTACGGTCGTAAGATATCTTGGTACCAGGCATTTTGACAGTACAACTAACTATGTATTAGTGTAAATTATTCTCAAAATGAAAACGAATAGAAGTAATCCTAGTCCTTACGCATTTAGAACTATTGTACAAGAGATTATTAATAAAATATAATTACTAAGTAAAATCCTTTTTTCCGTCAAGTGTTTTTTTTTTTTAAATAGACCCCCCACCCCCTCCGAAAAACTGGCCTGGGTACGCCTATGCTCTATTAAAACCTTGGGTATTTTATTCAACATCTGAGTTGTAATATACTCGTATTTGTCCGTTTGCTCCCCCATCTTTGTGTTCTTGCTAACGGCAGTTGGTACGAAAGTTTTTTCCTCAACTCGCATTCTGTTTTTATTTTTTCCTCCAATTCGATTTTCTTTTCTGTTCATATGTATATTCCCATATTTTCAGTAATAAGTACA
Source organism: Icerya purchasi (assembly GCA_039619475.1). Lineage (NCBI taxonomy): Eukaryota > Metazoa > Arthropoda > Insecta > Hemiptera > Monophlebidae > Icerya > Icerya purchasi. The sequence goes on along the minus strand of CM077115.1, from coordinate 287,425,650 downwards.
CATTCCTCTTATGCTCATTGCGTCTTCTTTTTTAATTATTTCACTTTCAGTTTCTCTCTTAAGAATTTCCTATTAATTTCGAATTTGCAGTTTATTTATTTTCCCCAAGTATACTTTCCTCATCATTATGCCTGAATTACATATCTGATCCTCAAATCTACTAGCGCATAATAAACTACTTTTAATGCTTCATGTGTTGCGTATTTCTTTAATGTATATAAAGCTGGTAAAATTGCTCTTATTTTCTTCGCAATGTATTCCATATGTATGTCCCATCTTAAGTGTTGGTCCATCATTACTGCCCAAAAATGTTTATACTGAGTTAGTATCTCTAATTTCTGACAGGTTTTCATTTTACATTCGATTCGAGATTATGTGTACATTGTTATTGGTATTATAAATCATTTCTGTTACAGAGTTGTAAGTAAATTTTTCTTTACTGCAATGTACCTTTTTTTTTTGTTTCGTCGTTTAAAATTTATTGCATTCCATAAAAAGTTTCACTTATAACAACGTTAGTTTTCGCCTGACGCGCAGTTTTTTTGTGTCCACATTGACAATATCTAAAAATAAATACAGCAACTTTCATCATTTTTATCTTCACTGTAACTTTTATTTGAAAATAGAAATAATTGACTTACGATGAATATAATAAGATACAAATACTTCAGATCTTAATGAATTTAAGTACCTTGAAAAAACAGCGCCCAAGCAAGTTCCATATCGCGTTATTGAAATACGAATGTCATTATTCAGTTTTAAATGTAATTCATCACGTAAAAAAGAAAAAAGTGGTTCCGAACTTTCATCGCTAAAGTTCACATTAAAACCTCCGGCTAAGATCGTTGTCTTTTTTTGATTTCGCTATAGATGTATGCGATGCATTATACGCCAATAATTCATTAAAAATAAACTCAATAATTTCATTAATTTTTTTTTTTTTTTTGATAAATATATATTGGGATAATAATAATAATAATAATAGATAATCCTTTTGTCATTGTACATGCAGCAGCACACACATCGCCGACGTTTAATTCTCGTGTTGTTAGTGACAGTGGCGGAGCTGAAGGTCCGCAGACCTTGCTGTACGGAAGGGCCCTGACCTTCTGGGGGCCCCACTCAGTCTAAAAAAATTGACAGTTTTATTTTAAGCTGTTGCTGCGAATATATGCGAGTATGGACGGGTCTAACTGTATGCATACGTGTTACATAATGCGCATGGTTCATGTTCATTTTAAATGTCATGAAGTGTGCTGGATTCCGTGTACGGGTTTATCTGTGCGTAAATGCAACATAACTATCCACTTAACGTGGGAACCGTTGAATTTTTTGTTGTCTAAGCACGGGAAAAATAACAGAACGACAGTTAACAGTAGAAAAACGATCACTGAGAAATTCCATCGCATGACTGTAGCCATGCCTTATAATAAGATACTCTTTTTAAAATCGTACTCTATAAAACTTGTACACATATATTTAAACATGTTTGCCCTTTCGTTTCCATATTAGAATCGGTATATCCTCCAGTGACATCTTTGCTCTTGAATATTTCAACGATAATTATAATTCTAGGGCAAAATTATTATTATCATTTCCTAGGAAATTATCATTATCACCAACAATACGTACCAACCGTGCGTTCTAGATCTACAGCAACGTTCCATAGAATTCGTGTTTATTTTGTATTTCGTTTTATTGGGTTGAATCAGAATTATTTCGCAAAACAAACTGTTTGAAATACGTATGTTTTTGCTGGTTTTTTTTTGTACTGGGCGAATCTATGAAACGTGTACATCTGAGTGGGGCGCAAAAGCGCAAAAGGCAAAAAATTTTTAAAACCACAACAAAGAGTACGAAACCGGGAAAAAAATTTCACAATTAGACCAATAATGAATATTGCAAATTACATTTGTAAATATAATTATCGACTGTAGAGAAAACAGAAAAGAAAAAATGTATACCTTTATAACTATAGTTAAGAGCTAATCAGCTATATTATTTTTTGATTTCATATTAAACACAACGGAATTAATTTTATGATATCAGAGAGAATGTGCATTTTAAAATACTAGACTATAGACACCCCGCTGATAGGAAAACGGAGGAGAGTTCACCTGCCAAAAGTGTTCCTTTCATTAAATACCGTCAAGCTTTTTACTGCGTTACAGCAGCAGGCTATCAGCAATTCGCCCATAATATACATGCCTCACAATCAGTCTGATTGGTGAATACTAATCTAGAACGAAACCCTGACAGAAAATCCGCTGGAAGACAACGGAAAACCACCGTCGTACGTTTTTCCCAGGACACTTTTATGTTCCGCACTTCTGTTACCTTCAGTGATGGAAAACAAAAAGGCCGAGATTTATCGGTGAAATATATTTTATCGAGTTTTTACTTTAGAGCCCTTTATTAAATTTTTCGAAAAATAAATCGACTTCATCTCATCGCTAATGGTAATTTGAACTTATTTTCCTTTTCTTTTTTCTTTTTTTGCCTCAGTCCGGGACAGCCGTTTAGTCAACAGAGGGTGCTAAAAATCTCCCCGTCCAAGTTGATAACTAACAGAAATTCCGTTGTTGCTACCTGGAATGTTAGAAGCTTACTGGAAGGTGGGAAAATGCATAATGTAATGAAAGAAATGAACCGCTTGAATATTGATATTCTTGGAATAAGCGAACATGAATGGTCAGAAAGTGGAACTACTATCCTCGGAGATAAGAAATTTATACACTCGGATTCTGAACGAAGTGGTAGAAATGGAGTCGCAGTTATTCTTGGTGAACGATTTAGTAGATGCGCAACTAAAGTTATCGCGGTATCTGGTAGAGTTATGGTGGTACAATTGAAAGATCTTAGTCCGAATGTAAATATTATTCAGGTACACGAACCAACCAGCAAAGATGAAGATGATGAGGAAACTGATACCATGTACGATACTGTGCATGCAATCATTAAAGAGCTCAAACGACACGATCTAACTGTAATAATCGGTGTGATTTCGATGCCAAAGTTGGACACATCAAAACACCAAACGTCATGGGAAACTTTGGAGAACTAGCAGAGAAATGCCTGCAGACTTCCGACAGAAAAGGAAATAAATAGTGATGAAATTAATACCATGTGGGACAGGATTAAAAATAAAAGAGTTAAAACTGTAACAAAAGTACTCGGTGTAACAAGGAGTAATAAACAATGGATGACTAAAGAAATATTGGGAGCTTACGGAAGAAAGGAGAAAAGCGAAAAATAGTAATGGCACGAATAAAGCCATACATAAAGAAATACGTAAACAAGTTAAGGCTGCCATGCTAGAATGGGTAGAACAGTGCGGGGAGGCAAAAAAGTTATTAATGTAACACGACTCCTTTAACTTTTATAAGAAAGTTAAGGCTTTAACGGGTACATACCGTAAATCTAAATTAACAGCTTTAAAAAACAACAAAGAAGAAATCATTGTCAATCAAGAGAAGCTAATTGAAACTTCGGAAACATATATCAAAGAACTTTTCTATGACCAAAGATTAGCCCGTTTCACCTAGTCAAGAGGCTAGTCAAAAGTTAGCGGCACTACCGATCCTTGAATCAGAAGTCAAAGAAGCGATGAAAAATGGGAAAACGCCTGGATAGCTGAAATCAACGTTTATTCAAACACCAAAAAAAAATCGCATGTAAAAGATTGTGCGGAATTTAGATTGATTTCAATAATGAGTCACATGCTAAAAATGTTTTTAAAGTTAATACACCGCCGGATATATAGAAAATGTGAAGAGCAATGCGGATAAATACAGTTTGATTTTCGTAAGAATTTTGGAACAAGAGAAACGATATTTGCCATGAAGATCCTGTTACAGAAATGCTATGAACACGATCAGAATGTATATATGTGACCGCGCATAGAAAAAGGGACCTAAGCGTCAAAAAATCGATTTATTTTTTCCATAATCTGGTGCGAAAAATATCGGAGAATTGAAAAAAATTAATTCCAAGTCTCTAAAATCACTTTTCAGTGAGATAGAGCTGTTAAAAGGGGGGGAATACAACAAAATTTAAAAATTTTCATTTCACCGATTAAATGTTTATTTAATGCACTACGAAACTTACAATTACTTACAAAAATAAGGAAAAAAGAATAATTATTATTCTCATCATAATTATCGGAGCTGGACAATGACGAGATAGAGCAATTATCACCGTCATCATCGGGGTAAATTGATATCGCTTTTCCACCTCTTTGAATTCGTCTATCATAAAAATTTTCTAAAACAGTTATAATTATCAGTAATATTTCGATTTCTCATAGTGTACGACACTCAAATAATTATTATAAAATATTTTACCTAATGATTTCACAATAAATAAAAACCGGAAAACAAGCGAGAAGTTCCACAACTGAAATAATATTCCATATAATTGTTCTAAAAAAATGTGTAAACGATTGAAAATTAAATAATAACGTTATTAAAATTATGGAACGAGTTTACTCGATTTGAAAGTGTAACATGCGCACCAAACCGTTACGGCGACTTCACCAATAGCCCGTGTTCCCAAAGTCATGCAGCGCCACACAACATGAGAAATGTACGGGAAGTATGAATCTAATAACTAATTTTAAACTTTAAACAGCACTCCTGAAAATTTTAATTTTCTACGCTTAGGTCCCTTTCTCCATGCGCGGTCACATATATGTTTCATAGACTATGAAACGGCGTTTGACACCATCACACACCAGCCACTAATGGAGATCCTTCAGGATATTGGCATTGATGAAAAGGATATAAGAATAATAAAACGCTATATTGGAAGCAAGAAGCCAAAGTTCGTAGTGATGGAAGATTAGAAACGCAGAATATTCAAATTCTCAAAGGTGTAAGACAAGGGTGTATATTATCGCCGCTTTTATTTAATCTCTATCTGGGAAAGATCTTTAAGATAGCATTAGAGAATGAAAAAGCTGAAATTAAGGTAAACGGAGAAGGAATTTCAAAAACATAAAATATGCGGATGATTCGGCCATCTTAGCTGGAAGTTTACAGAATCTAAAACGAGCCGTAAATAGAATCTGCAATATAGGACAAGAATTTGGAGTTAAAATTAATGTGCTTAAAACAAAATTTATGAAAGTTAAACACAAATTGCAGAAGAAGCGCTATGCATTAATGGAGAACCAGTTGAAAAGGTTGAGAAATTCAAATAATTGGGCTCAGTGATCAACTGCAAATTAGATCGTGGTGAAGGAATCAGAATTAGATGTGGAATAGCCAAAGACGTGTTCAGAAAACTCAGTAATGTATTAATACAACCAAAGTTCCCTCTACCTATAAGATTAAAGGTCATTAAATGCTATATATGACCGGTATTGCTGTGCGGTGTAGAGGCGTCGTCTATAAAGAAAATATATGAAAATCGGCTCATGGCGGCGGAGATGTAGTTATACTGACGTCTGCTGAAGATACCTTGGACAGAAAAAGTAACAAATGTAGAAGTCCTAAAAAGAGCAGTGGTTAACAAAGAATTGAGGAGTATCATAAAGAAAAGGAAAATTATATATTTTAGCCACATAATCCGTGGAGAATACCGCATTTTACAAACCATACTATAAGGTAGAATAGCGAGCTAGCGGCTAAGAGGTAGGAAGAAGTTTGGATGGATAATGAACATAAAAGACTGGACAGTAGAGAAATTTGAAGGTGTGGTGAAAGCGACAAGAAACAGAACATTAAAGATAGCCGACGCGTCAATGACGTAGGGCATCAGAAGAAAAAAAAGACTATTATATTTTGAATGTATAACTTACTTTTTATTATATATATATACAAGGGCGTCCCCAGCCGATGAGCCAGGGAGGGGCAAGATGATAAGAAGAGGATATGAGTTATAGGAAAAATAAAATTTATAAGTTGTAAAGGCTTAATATTTTATTAAGCAAGAATAAAATCTTAATTAAAACATAAGTCTTCCAAATTGTCTGTAATTACGCGCCTATGAATACTCATCAATGCCAGTTGATTAAAAAATTTCAATACTCCAGGGGGGCAGCTGACCCTCCCCCACCCCCCGCTGGCGACGCCCATGTATATATATAAAAAATAAAGTAGTTTTTCACATCTATCTCCCGCTTGCCTACCCAGCTGATCTCAGGAACTACCGAACCGATTGTCAATTCTAAATTTAAAAAAAATGTATATACATATATATTCACACTTAAACATTAGTTCCTGGTGCAAACGAAATGATCTTATTAACTCGTTACATTAATAACAGGTAAATTTTGAAACATTAATTTTCATTTTTATATAAATATATTAATTTAATTAATTATGCCACAATGCGGTTTTTAAGTATGTAATACTCCAAATTTAAAAAACTGCATTCGGTAAAATGATGAAAAGGAAGAGCTTCGTTTCGCAAATAACAGAGAAGAAGCCCTTTCTTTACAAAGAACGAATCTTTAGTTGAGCGGAACTCTTAACTTTCATTAAATCGCGACAGACATAGTTCACAAGGAATCCGGAAATTTTCAGGTGAACATAAGGATCGTGATAGGCGTGTTTCGGAGAAATAAAAAGAATCTTTACATATATTTATCAATTTAAAAAAAACAACAATAATAAAAATTATTTACATTTGAACAGGTAAGTAGAAGGCAGTTTATAGAATAAATGAAAGATCTAAGCGAAAACTATAATGGTGAAGAAGGAATAAAAAACAGATGATTGTGGCGATTAAAGTAACGGGACTTCCAGCAATGATACCCAGTTGCCTCTAATAAATATTTTGACTAAGGAAGTACAAGTATGCGGCCAAAGCCGAGGAATCAATTTTATAACATATAGTATTTAATTTTATTACATACTTGTAAGTTAATTATATAAAAACGTTGCATTATAAATAATTATTCGTAATATTTATTGTTATTTCAAAACATCTGAATACGTGATTCAGCTACGCCGCGTATTAGTAATGTTTCATAAAAAATAAATTTCATTAGAACATTTTAGAAATTTAAATTACAGAGACATTATTAAAGAATCCTGCAACATGAGTTTTAATACTTTCTATACAGACAATATTGTTTACATCTGAAACGGTCTTTACTTAAAAAGTTTGTTTTAATTATTGTATTAGCAATATGCCCGAAAGAACGAAAAGTGAAATAGAGAAAATAAATCTTTAACGGAAATATAAAGTTCAGTAAATAAAAAGAAAAAAAAAATTATAAAAATTGAAACAATTATTAGTATACGGGCGAGTAAAACTACAATTTTAATGTTATTTATATATTTATAAAATTATTCTTAAAATATTAGTATATACCGATTAATTACACATTGTATTCTACGGCACAAATAAAATAATAAACCTTTATCTGGAATCAATAGCATTTTAAATTAGTAAATACCTGTATTGTTTAGAATTTATTCTTTTGTTTAATTAACGTAATGAACAAAGCGAATGCTACAGAGAACGCAGCATTGATTTCTATAAATTTTTTACTTCGGTTTTACAGGAAAAAAAAAACTAAAAGTAAAACAAATATTAGAAAAAATTGTATTATTCTTTAAGAGCTGGCCGCCTTATTTCAACTAATATAATACGTCAAGCTAGATACTAGACCAATTAAAAAATCATTTTTAATCCGATAATTTTTTATGCATTTAATTTTGACTTTCGAATTTTTAAAAGTATCATTAACTGAAATTAAAGTGATAAAAACCCAAAGAAGATAAAATTACGTGAAGTTGAGTTCATAAATTCAGCTTGTAAATGTCACAACGAAATAAACATTACACTGATAAAAAATCAATCTTTTACGTAATATTATAAATTTTACGAAAACCAACGAAACATTATAATTGAAAAAAGGTAATAAATTTCCATCAACACTTGGACGGACATTTTAGTATTACATACAAATCTGCTTCTGTAATAATTTCAAAAAACGACAGTAACTGTAAAGATCTTTCGCGAAATACGCAAATTTCATTCCACTTTAATTTAAATCTAAGAGGAGACGCACTGTCGACAATTTCAAAATAACAGAATTTACTGAAGAACAAGGTAATTACATGAAACGTTTAAAACTTTCGCAGTGATTAACCATAATGTAAATAATTCACGGGCAACTGCGTTTTATTTTCCGAACGCACTCTCCTACAAATATACTTGTGTACGTACGTAAATAAATTATTATTGTAAATGTTATAATGCTTTTTGTAAGTCCATGAATTTATATGATCGCTAAATTAAAAGCGTCGGATTAAACGCCAGTATAATTATGTAAAGGCGAATATAATTAATTTTTACGATACTTCGGTGAAGTAAAAATACAATTTAAACCTCAAAGTACAAACTATGTCGCGAAAATTTTGCGTTGACATTAAATTGATTTTTCCTTTGCATACAGATAAAATAGGCCATTTTAATATTTTAAAAGCACGCGTAATTTATTACTTATACTCTTAAATAGAATTAGAATTGCCCATTGTCATCAATAGTACGTGGCCACAATACCAGACTGAGCAGAAATTTTAATCCTCAATCTTTTTTGAAATAGCATTATCAAAACCTAAGAATCGCGATTGTCAATTCGTAAATGAAAAAGTCTAGTGCACAATACAATCTCGTTAATGGGGTTATAGATCAAAAATTGTAAACATACCACTTGTACAACCTGTCAATATTCGACAAATCCTTATAAGGAGGATTTCAAGTTTCGAAAGACACTGTTAACCGTGACGAGGTGACATCGATGAAATAGCGCCACTTTCGTCTACTTCACGCTGCAGGAAATGTATTGGATCTCACACTCTCTTGCGGAGAAATTAAGTCTGATCAGAGATAAAATTAGATTTCTCTGCGGACTTCAACATTTAGGCATTCGGTAGATACACCAACTATGTTACCAACTAATGGGGAACGTAAACCCCACCGATGATGCCATTTGCTTTATCAATGCTTATCCGCAAACAAAAAGAAAGCTGTCCGGCCTCCAATGGCAACTGCAGTGAAGCCAAAATATATCTCTACCGTAAGTGCATCAATCGAGCTACCATTTAGAAGCCAGTAACTCTACCCTTCCAAGTTATTTTTTTTTAAAAATTTAAGTTGAATTACACAGATATTATTAATAACAGTTTCGGGGTATAATTTAATCTACTTGTATAATCCTTCTTTTCGATACGTAACACCTTACAGGTTTGCGACAATGAATAAAAAAAAACGAGTAACAGTAATAGTGGGAGTAATTTTTTTTTTTTGTGACCGTGTGTGCACATGTGCGTGTGTGTTAAAACGGCAAATAGAAAAATCTACCGTACACCGTTAGAGCCGTGCCTTTTTAAAGTTTACTATATTCTATTAAGGCCACAAACATTAAAAACTATTATAAACCAAGATGTAAGAATAAAACAAAAAAAAAAAAAAAAAAATTAAGTAATAATTTACAAAGTAGGTGAAACAGTTATTAAAGTTCCGGAACATATATTACATTCGTCGCAATACACATTTGTTAAATCACAAATCATAATCCGTCGATATTAAAAACAAAACATTTTATAATTATAATAATATATATTTTCAATTAAAAGTAGTATTCTTCGAGTGAGAAATATATGTGGTCACCGCATAAATATGATACACACACAGTACTCGTGGTCCGGTGAAACTGTCGAACACAATAAACAGCACGATGAGGGGGAGAAGAAAAATAAACAAATGAGCTTATATAAAAGAACTATTAATGAAGGTAGTAGAAATAATATTTTTACAATATTCCTATTTAAATTTATAAATTAAAGCAGTAAAAAAATCAAACATTACAAGAAAATTAGGTTAATACATAAAGAAGAATCTCACTATTTTAGGTTATAAATATTTGTGTGTAACATTTTTACACCTTTATATGTAGATGTATGCAATTCCGATGACAGATTGGAATAGCTGCCGGATATTTAAGTTAATAATACGGCCTTCTGGGATTGTTCTGAAATCAAAAAATTGACGATAAAAATACAATCAATAAGAAATTTAATACCATATATAGAGACACAGTGACAGATAACTTCCGCAAATTTTATAAATATTTCGAGCCTTTAAATATTTGAACAGTATCGGAGACTTTTTTTTTTAATGAGTTCCGTTTGCTTTGTAATACCTTTTTATTTTTCTTTCGTTATAAATAAAATTCGCAAAGCTTTTAAATTTCCATTTCCCAGATTAAAAAGATGAAAAACTTGTAAAAAGACATGTATTTTTTTTAAATGCCAAAAGTTTCTCAATTAACTTTTCTCTTACGTTAAATACACGACGAAGCTAATTTTTTAATATACAAAGTAACACAGAGTAACCCGGAATAAATAAATAGTTTGCTTCTTTAATAAATCAAAAACTATTACACAGATTTTCATCGAACAACATTTATTTGAAAGCACAAACCTACAAATTAAGTATGAAATATAACACTGTTCAAATATCGGCTATTTTGAGACACACAATTCACAAATCTCTATACGAAATTTTTGAACGCTCTTTCAAGTCCAACTCGCGTTATTTTAGCTTTTTTTTTTTTTTTTGAATAGAGCTTTTAAATTCTTTAGGTTACATGGATGACGTTCGTAAATACGGTTCTTTAGGTAGCACCATAGAAAAAAACTTGGAATGGTCATATTCGAAGATCGCAATGGCCAATCGAAACTGCAGTGTAGCGAAAACAAAAACGCGCGCCGAGTGCATTTTTCAATACAAGAAGCGTTTCAGTCATAGTATGAAAGTCCGCCCCATCTTATTGAAACCAGATGCGATTCAGACCACGATTCTAGTAGAAGAAACAAGTTTATCATCTCAAGGTAACGCGCTCCTCTGACGGTTCCGTTAAAAAAATAAGGACTGATAATTTCCCACTTCGTTACTTACCACCTTTGGCTACATAACAGTTTCTATTCGATTGCATTTTTGGACTGTCCGGTGATTATTAATAACGGCATTTCCATTTGTTCACGGAACCACGTTAACACGTTACGCTTATTTCGTTGCACTACCAGATGTAGGCACTCCCTGGGGGCATTAGTTAACCTAATCTCCCGTGCTAGCCGAGCAACTTAGATGAAATAGGCCAACAGCACCAGGTGGTTTCCACAGGCGGTCACTTATCCAAATGTTAGCTTAGCTTAACGCTGCTTAACTTCGGTGACCAAACGAGAACCAGAAAGCTCAAAATATGCTTCACGGCTTATTAGGTTTCGAATTTAATTTTCTCACCTTCCAGTTTTTGAAGCATTGTTTTAGCGAGATTTTTTCGTTCGTCAAAATCAGTTCTATCAGATCTTGGATTATCGATAATTTGTATTTGAACAGGTGATAATTCAAGAGTGCCCAACATATGTCGAATTGATTCTCTTGAAAATTGTAAAACGGCGAGCAGATCGTCTTGGAATGTTTTTAAGCGCTATCCGAAATCGTTCGATGTTTTCACCAGTACGAACTCTTCCTGTTTCGATCCGGAAGTTTTTTGTCAGCAGCCATAGCTGTCTTGCGAAATGCGTTAACCCACATTTTCATTATTTTCGGACTTGGTATCGATTTCCGTGGAGCAACTTTAAATATTTTACGGAACGATCTTTACACTAAAGCAACCGAATTTCTCGAAAAAATTGTTCAATACAAAATGCGCCTTTTTTCGCAAAATAATGTTCCATGATTACTCGAGTTCAGTGATAACGAAATTTCCAGTCTCCGACTATACGTAAAACGCACGACGATCACTCTAGCAGTGTTACCAAACGAGTTATTTAAGAAACAAACTAGATAACTTATTCAAGATCACACTGTATATCGTGGTTAAATTTACAATTATAAATTAAAAACATTGCACATTGGCTGTATCTGGCTACTGCTATAACAAATTTTTCACCCCAGCTTACATTTATTTTTCGAAAAACAATTTAATAAAAAAAAATCTTACACCATTTGAATAGAATATTTCGCGTGTCAAGGGTACCACGTAATTTAAACATTCTTCTCCCTTTTTCTTTCCCTAAGCCGACCTAAGTAGTAATTCGGTTATATATATCTTTTTTTTTTTAAAGATAACAAAATAGGTGTATTATACACTCACAAGAGGATTCGGCCGAAATCTGTAGGCTAGCATCATTCGCTTACGGTATGCATCGTACTCATCGTCATTCTTCGTAACATCGTCCGGTTTTTCAATTCCTAACCCGTGTGTTTCCATGTAGGACGGAGCTCTGTAAATGGTAAATCTTACTTTAGAACGACCAAAACTACACGCACTTTTAAAACTTACCATAACAGAACGAAATATAACATAAATTATGCAGGTTCACTAAATTCGGTAAATCCTTTTCATGTTAACTTTGAGGAGGATAAAAACTATTTAACTCGACATTCCATGAATATTAAAGACCAAGTTAATATAACATGCAGTAGTCTAATATTTATTACCTATCAAATTAAAATTTATTCGTGGATTTTGAAATTTTTATACTTTTAAAATCTTTAGTGCTCTGTAACAAATTGTTAAACCATTAAAATGTTTTCTTTCCTCTCCCTCTGTTTTTTAAAAATGAGAGAATGATATTAAACGAACCGGAAAAAGTTATAAAACAAGCAATAATTAAACCACCAAAACAGAAGGAATAAATATGAAAAAAGGAACAAAAATGTTCCACAATACAATTTTATTTTTAATAATAAATTTAAAACTTCAATAACTTAACCGTGGCTGGAAAGTAAACGCGATGAAGAATACAGCACTGAAGAACGTGAACTTCTAGCATTTAACGCATCCGAAATTAGTAAATAGCTGATTTTATATTGATGGGTAACTGCCCGGTGCTAACAAACCAAAATAATAAAAAAAAAAAAAAAAATCAAAAATGACTAAAAAAAATTAGCGTAGCTCATACCAAAAAAAAATAATCTCGAAGAGAATCAGTTCACTGTCAACAGATAATGGTTGAAGGGCAGAATTAGGGACGACTGAAAGAAGTAACGACTGCAGAATGCAAAAAACACTTACCCGGATTTGAGCTGTTAACTTTCCGCGCCATTTTTGTGTAAAAATTTACGGAATATTCATATTATGAAATTAATAAAATAATATTAATTACTTGTTAACCGGATCAACGATACCAGTTCCATCTGAACCAAGACCTTGACCCTCGACCCATCCTAATTTTTGTAACATTTGAAAACCGATATTATCCTGTTTCAGTTTATATTCCTTATAATCTGAGAGGTCGGGTTCTCTTCCTTGTTTTAAAGCGTTATACTAAAATAAATCAGAAATTAAAAGTTTTATTGTTATTTTTGTGCGGAATACAACGGACGGTTAACCAATATCGAGATTACATTAACGAGTAAAAGAGTATTCACGTGGCGTGTTTCCTTATCCTAAAATTTAATTATCACCGAAAATACGCAAATATATTTACAAAGGTATTCAAAGCGAAGTAAAAAAGAAAAAAATCACAATTAATCGTTAATAATAAAAACTTTTATTTGATTAAAAATGTAATCAATACAAAGCAGCCGGCATTAAGTTAGAAATAATTTTTTTTACCTTTTCCATAAATCGTTCTAATTCATCGGGTGGCAAAAAATCTCCAATATGATGTTTGCCCTTCGCCTTTTCAGTTAGCTCATCAGCCCAAATCTGAGTGGCCGTCATTTCCTGCATCCTTAATTTATGTTCCCATGTGCCCCCTTCAGTATCTTCATCGCTATCGTATTCGTATTTATTCTTCCCATGAGAACGAAGTTTTTCTAGTTCTTCTCGTTTTCGAAGCATATCTTGATACAATAAATTTAACTAAAAAATAATGAAAAAAAAATCAAAAGAAACGAATTTTTAAAAACTGATTTGGCGTAACGTTTCGAAATGATCATTAATCAAATGTAAATCGACTAATTTATAATTGTTGTATATTTAGGAATTTCAATGTCTCACTTGTTCTAAGAATACATACGATAAAAGGTGAAGAATCCGTTGCTCTAAATAAGGAAATTTTCTTTAATTCCTACACAACAGATGCAAATTAAGCCTGACAACAAACCGCGATTACGCCTGAGGAAAAATGGTTCTGTGTCTGCGAATTTGACTTTTATACTTTCCGTTATATAAAGTACAGTCGAAGCCGCTTATACGATACGCCGGATAAAAGACACAGCCGTTTAATAGAGACAAACAGGAGAAAACGAAAACAATCCTACGAAATAAAGGTTATTCTAGTTCGCTTTAGAGATACAACATGTCGGTTATAAGAGACAAAGAAAGGTTAACGGACTTTTAGATCAGACATAACAATGAACAGATTAGCACGGGTCAAATTTATTTGTTTATTTATTTTTTTAATTTGTCACTGACAGCTGGAGAAAAGTCACTTTTTTATGATAATTCAGAAATGCTTGGCTCATTCCGTTTTTAAGGAGCCTAATTATAAAATTAATGAAGTAGAAAGTAATGAGAATTTGGATAACGAAATTATGGAAGAGGAGACCACAAAGATAAATCAAATCGGTAAATATGACACTTCCAAACGGTCAAATGAACTTTAAAATACCGAATTAAATCATTGTTGTAAAACCGAGAGTTCCAAAATGTATTTTTACTACACACATCAATGTCATATATAAAATTGTATTTATTCACGCTACTACTAACAGTTTGTAATAAATAGTTACTTACTTATTCGTTTACTTTTTTTAAACTGTTTTTTTTTTTTTTTTTTTACTCGCACTGTAATGCGAATAAATTATTACCTTTAAAAAATATAAAAATAAATATTACAAAACAAAAAGGGGCTCTAAAATTCAATACAACTATGATTAGCAATGTTTGTCCCGTTTAAATGAATGCTCAATAAGCAAAAAAAAAAAAGGGATTTTTACTTCGGGGCCATCAATAATTTTCAAATATTTATTAATTACAAAAACGTATAATTTATTTTAGTTGCATTTTAACTTTATTTTTTCATTTTATAACTTATTAATTTTATATTTATTTAAACAAATGATTAAAATACTGCATTATTTTAAAAATGAAAGAAATAATTTAAATACATAATTACCCCTTAAATTTATTTTAATTTTTTTTTTTAAATAAATGGTTTGCTACTAAACAAAATTTAACACCCCTAGTACATCGCAAAGAATAATGATAATAAATTTAAGCACAATTTTAATTTACTAACCAGTCGCTACTATGCTCATTTAAATATTACAATATTTTTTGAAGTACCTTATAATGATCTTCCGCTTTCTTCCAGTCTTCTTCAGATAGATTAGTTGTTCCGAAAGATTGCATAGCATACTGCAATAAAGCCGGATCAGTTCGAGTTACCTGACTAATCATTGAATTAGGAACACCTTGCGAATGGAAATAGAATATTTCCGAATTCAAAATTAATAACAATTTATCAATATATTACTCAAGCAACGATATATATATATATATATTATATATTATCAAATTTCAAAAGCAAAGTAATCAGTTTTTAGTAACTTATACATAAATACGCGAACGTATATAGTTCCAACATTACCAGGTAATTTTCCAAGAGGATTTACTGCGCTAGGACCTACTTGAACAAACTGGCCCAACTGTACCGGAACAGTTGGAATACTGGGTGGAATCGGTGCAGTTATACTGCCAGCGGTGACCGAGTTAATAACAGAATTATTAACAATTAAAGGAACGTTACTTCCGGCAGTGGGAACAACTATATCAACTTTAGAACTTTCAGGCGCCCAGCGACTTCGTTTTCTCCGTTTCCTTCGCATTTCTTCATTAATGTTACCATCTTCAGAATCGGAATCTTAATATACCGGAAAAAAAAAAAGGGTTTTAAAGGTTATTTATTTTACATAACATTTTGTTCATAAATTTCATTACTATCCCGGCGGTAAAATTTAACATTAATAAAATTACGTTTAGTATTTTTTTTTTTGAAGTCGAGTAGATAAATATTACAAAATAACGTATGACTATCTTAAGCGGATTCAACGTATTTTCTCCTAACATCTTATAATACCATTTAAAATAACAGTGCATAATTCAAACATTTACGCATCTGAAATTATACCGAAAATCCGGTTCTTTTTACTCTTTAAATGCAAAGTAAATGTATAGAATAGTAAATACAAAAACAGATAAAGTGTGTAAATAAATATACTTCTAATATTGCAATACTGAACTCATTTTCAAAATAATCATTTTTACGGATAATCCCGTTACTGCTATAGAAAATTCTTTGATTTTTTTAACCAATGGCAGGATAAATACACGTTTATAAACTTTTTGCGGTACCACAAGAGTCAAATAATCAAATTCCCTTTCACTAGTTTATGGTTACGACTAGATTTAAAAAAAAGAAGAAAAAATGATAATAATAATAAATGAATATTACCGAAATTTTTACAATACGGTTATATGATGAATAAAAATATTTCAGATCTTCAGTTCACCAACTACAGCGGAAAGAAAAGGCAAAAATTACCCGGATAAGGCAGAACTGTAACGGAAATTATGAAATTAAGTAATTTATCCGTGTACACGCTTATATTGTCGTCTTATTTAATCGACCTTTGAACGAAGAAAAGGTACCGGGAAAATAAAGAGACGCAAAAAAAGTACAAACCATTTCATCTATTGACCAATGTATGTATATATATATATATCGTCGCGATAGCCTAGTTGCTAGAGCACTTTGCGATCCCGGGCAGCGACAAAAATTATTACGAAAAAATAGATTAAATAATCGACAATAGTCATGTGAAAGGCAATGCAAACCACCGCGTATACCATCACATATGCACTAGTTAGTACACAGCAGACACACACGGGACTGCATTTGTAGCGTGATAAATCAAACATTTACAATCAGTTCCGAGAGTTGTACACTAGCATTGCATATAGCAACTGCCATGAACGCTACCTATTCTGTACAGCAAGATCGTACAAACAGATAGTCTCGACCCACTCGAAATCGAGCGAAACGACTGATAAATAATAGAGCGCCATGGACCCCATATACAAGTAAGAAAAAATGTATGAATTCAAACAGTGTCATGATTCGTCACTTCCAAAAAATCCTTCAGTTCCTTAAAAATAATAACAACGGCGAAGGTAGCAGAAAACTGTACTCGACACCTCTACATCCATACAACTAAAACTCATTCCACACGAATACACGAATGCACAGAGGAAAAAGAAAAACAAATCACAGCTGTAATAATATTAATTAATAAATCGAAAAAACTAGAACATATGTATAAGTTTAAAAAAGGAGATAAGACATATCGCATATTTCCACATTAGTTTATGACAATACTTCATGATAGTATCCGCAACATAAAAAATAAAATGAGATTTAAAAATTCGGAAAATACATCTAATGCAATGGTACACAATACGAGAAAGCAAAAAACTGGAAAAACCTACAAATGACTCAACAAATAGGCAAAGCAATATGAATAAAATGAAAATTACGCGCAACAACCACGTATCGCGGAAGAATAACGTCAAAATAAAAGATAACACATTAAAAGAAACAATGATGTTAGAGATAACGATTCTGATCAAACTGAGAGCTGTATTTGGGGGAAGCGCCCACTTAAGCGATACGATTCCGATACGATAGCGACAAAATGTAGTTTAGAAAATAACCCACATTATTAAATGAGTTAGCGCCCACTTACGTGATGCGACAAGCAACCGATAAGCAGCTATCGTATCGCCGTCGCTCGAATGCTACATGTTCTATTTTTTGTTGCTTGAGCTAGCGATTGTTTGTTTACATTGAGAATTTTTATGCGTAATATGAATGATCGGCACAAATAACAATTTAAAATCGGTGTTTTAAATTTATTTCAGAATATTTTTAAAAACAATTCATATTTATAAAATAAATATTAATGTTTACATTTTCTTATTTTGTTATGTAATATAAATTAGCAGCAATATATATGTATGTGGTACAGAAAATGTTTCCACACATTAGGTATACATAATTAACAAATGTATTTCCCGTAATGTGATTAAAATACGTTTCTGCGGTGTATAAATGTTCTAAAATGGGTGTTCTTTTTAACAATTTTTGGGACAATTTTCTCTACTAACCAATTAAACGTTTTCTTATTCATTCCATAAAAACTTTAAAACTTTTCCGGGTACATATTCAGTTCTTTATAAACATTAAAACGTTTATTCGGTTACTCTTTTGAAAAAATGGATGTACTCAATAACGTTGTTTTCTTTTTTTGATTTAAATTGTTAAGATTTATTAACGATACATTGTTTCTTCACTAGAAGAAGAACAGGAAAACGAAGAAAAATATGACATTTTTTGCACTATCACACCGCATCATAAATTAAGTTGCTTCTCCAGCGGATAAATCATGTTGCTTAAGTGGGCATTACGCCGTATCGGAATCGTGTTACTATCGCTTAAGTGGACGCTCTCCCTAACAATGCCGCAATATCAATAACATATGCCGATGGAATTTGGCGTCTTTAACAAAGAAACCGGAAATTAAAGAATATGTACACAACACAAAACGAGATATATCGAATGTAATGAAGATCGCACAATGCAATGGGCAAGGCAGCTGCTTAAAATGAAGGTGAAGAAAACAGATGGTTCGTTATAACATAATCTGGGCAAAGAAGATATCCATAAAACAACTGTAAAACCAATGGAACGTCGCAACATAAAAGTTTGAAATGAACCAATTCAAATGACAGAAAATTGATACATGCAGAAAGAAAAAAAAAAAACCCCTTCGTACCCAGACAAATAAACAAACAAAAAAAAACGAATGTTAAGGAGACAAAGAATACCCTTATAGCTCTAATCGCTTACCTTCTTCTGTCAATGGTTTAGAAGTTTTAGAAAATTTCTTCCTATTCTCTTGCGCTGCTTCTTCAAGTTCGCCGACAGATCGTTGATCCGAACGGGAAACCGTGTCCGATTCGCTTTGTGTTGAATAACCTTTTTCTTCGAATTCTTCAATTTTGGCGCCATTTTCATCACTGTATTTTTTACCGTCAATGTCGTCAAAACCCTGCGGTTTCAGTTCTCTACGAAATTTTTCTACCATGTGTCGGTATGCTATATAAGGTGGGCTAAACTTATCGACTAAAAATCTGAAAATCATTATTGAAATTTTAACAAATATAATTCATTAATAGTATTGTTAATTAACTATTAGCGGAATAATTTTCGAACGATATATACGTGTAAAACACAATGCGACCAACATATTAATTTTAGAAAATTCTCTTATTGATGTCTGTTCTTTTTTTTTTTTTTTAAATGGGCATTCTCGAGTTTTTTTGCGCAACACGAGCATGACATTATTTTTAATTGTGCGTATATAATTAATTCGACGATGCCCAGTTCTACAAAGATGAAATAAATATGACTTTAATATATGCGCTTATAGAAAAGTTTAGTGTCCCATTATTTTCTTTTGAGAATGAAAAAGGTCCCGTGATAATAAAAAAGTATGACAACCACCATTGAATTAGTACAAACAATTCAGATTATCGTGTACGGTTGACTGAATAAATTGCTAAATTTCAATTTTTTCTCCCTATCAAATTTAGCGAGTTTATGAATGCTCATGATGAGTTTTAATGCTTATAGTTTATTCAAATAAATTGCTGTTAGAAAATAACGGTAAAAATCATAAAAGGTGACATTGACAAATATTCGAAAAATATCCATTCCATCAGAAAGTAAAGAAATCAAATCACTATAATTTACATGGAAATTTATTCACTTCTGATTAAATTTTATACTGCATCGATTAAATTTTTGTATTTTTAGCACGTTCTTTGGGTATCCGAGAAGAAACGTAATTTTTACCTTTTCGGATTTATTAAAAAGTTTAAGTTTTACAAATGATTAATTATTTAATCAATGAAAAATTAATCCACGATTATTTACCAAACGGTTAATTACTATGAAACACTACAATAAAAAAAACAAAAAAACAACGAAAAACGCAATATTTTACTGAATGTTATAACTGTTTCTAATCCTCTTCGATAATCGCCGATTTTCAATAAATTTCAAAAAAATTTTCTCTTTCTAAAATGTAAACGGGTATATATACGACCCACAACCTATTTTTAAAATAAAAGAAGAAAAAAAAAAAAAAGACAATTTACTCTCTTATTAAATAAGTAAATTTAATTCATAGATTTATATTTCGAAATATAGTTTTAGTACAGAATAGAAAACATTAGAGAATACGCCACCAATAAATTATCCCTTAATCCTCTTAATATTGGGTCGAACTCCATGCTAAAATTCATAGCGAAAGATCAAACGTGGCAATCTTAAGAAGTACGAACAATACAAATCTTTAAAGAAAAATTACGCGAAAAGCTGTTACTAAATTGTATTGCAATACCGACGTTTTAAATTTTTATTCTCAAACAAAACTTTATTAGCATTAATAATTCTAAGAATTTAACGCGTGTTTTAGAACCAATATATTTTGGGACGTATCTCCGTATATCTTTCGACGATAAATTAAATGGCGATAATTGTAAATGCATAAAATGTGTGTTTGAGTTAATTTTGGCGCGGAATATCATCAAAAATGATAATTTTGCGCCGTCTTTGTCTACGGCAAAAGGACGCTCCTCAATTTATTTAGTTTTCAATACGTATTTTTATATAATTTTTTTTACGAGGAATTGAATAAAATAGGATTCAAGATTGTGAAACGACTGCATTATGCCTAAAAGTAGTCGGAAAAAAACGGAAAAAATTGATGAGTAACATTTTTTTATGAAAAAAAATTAATTTTTGAGGCGTTTATAGGTTAGAAAGATGATTAAAAGAGAATGCAGTTGTTAGGAAATTTTCTTAGAAATGAAACTAAGAAAAGATCGTCAAAAAATATTGAACGGGGACTGAGCTATAGGCAAAAAAATGAAAAAAGTCCCGAAAAAAGTTTTTTTTTCATTTTTTTTTTTTGAAATTATGTCGCACCCAATGCATTTTGGAAGATGAAAATTGGTGAGAAGGCTTGTATTTTCGTCCTAAACATGGCCTCATAGTAAGCTTTTGAAAATGGCTTAGGGCCCAAATCAACACTGTTATTCGGCTATACTCTTTTTACACATCTATATAAAATAATAACATATTACTTACACTACATCATCGCTTTCCTGATGCTTCTGTAAAAACACCTGTTCCATGTGATCACCGCATTCAGCAACTATTCGTGCGATAGTTTTCATGCTTTCCAGCGCTTTATCCAATTTATTGGTTTTCTTTGTAACGGTAGATGAGCAGTCATCTTTATTATCATTATCTTGACAATCATCGTCATCGTCATCACCATCAGCATCGTACCCATCATTATTACTTTGATCCGGCAGACTTTCTTTCTTGTCGTATTTGTCGTTTAGGTTGTCATTACATGTATGTTCATCCGTCGGTTTTTCTTCTACGTCTCCATCTTCTTCCCGTTCAGCACCTGATTTCGAAACTAGAGAACTCCAAGCAATCTCAACATTCTATTTAAATGAAAAAATCCCCCTACCCCCCAAATATCTACTTATCACCAATAAGCCGACGGTAGTATTATAATTAACCTTAGCTAAATATTACGAAATAAGCTAAAACAATTCGAAAATTTACGTTATAAAATTTTCTCTTAATTTTTTGGCCCTTTGAGGACCTACTAGTTTTGACCGTACCTTACTCGAAAGTACGTACAAAATTTGTTTAACTTTATGAACATTCATACACATTTATGCGACACAAAATAATTAATTACCAAAAGGTCTTTCCGTGCATGTAACGTAATTGTACAAGCAGATCCAGCACAAAGAAAAACTGACAAGGAAATTATTACTTTCAAAACTAGTACTTAAAATCAACTTTTCGTTAAATCATTTTGATGATTTTTTCTTCTTCTTTAACAGCTTCAAAAAAAATCACTTAATCAAAAATGTGAGCAGTAAAAATTTTTATAAAAACAGATGAATAAAGAAAAAGTTTTAAAGGTAAATAAGACAGTAATTTCATTTAACGATTGGATATAGGTAGAAATTTAGTTTTTATATTCCGTATTACTACAGCGACATTACGTCATTCTTGCATTGCATGTAACAAGGGAAAATCGTTGTGAAATATACGTATGCTTTTCTATAAATTGTGATACAAAAAGCAATTTTTCTTTTTTTTTAAAGAATGACGTAATCAATTGAAATTTACTCTTCTATAATATTGTAGAAAAGAACTAGCCTGGGGATCGAGTGAGTGAACTTCACGAAGTCCGAAGCATCGAGTTTTATATATCACACAGAAACACGCAAATGTATCTCAAGTTGTAGAAGCTTATTTCGTAGCTGGTATCCAATATAGATACAATACGTACCACATACGATGTTAAAAAGTTGAAACCAAAAAATTAAATTATCGCCGATACAGCGGCACAATAAAATTTTACCGAATTTCACTTGTTAAAAAAAATATATTTATTATTCGATATAACCGGCTTCATTACTGTTATTAAAAAATCTGTACTGCCATTCAGTAATATCGAATAATAGAAGGGTTATGTTGTATTAATTATTAGCCATAATTGAACTGTAACTATTATATACTTCCAAAAACAATTTCTTAAACCGTAACAAACTTTTTTTTTTTTGAACTATACGTTAATTTCAAAATTTGAACAGAATAATTTAGCATCTTAAAATATACCAGCCGGTAAATCAGCCAATTTATTATACTTGTTTGTTTGGGTTTCGACGTTAACAATAATTCAGTTAACTACAATCTACGGCCCATGATGAGCACATTTTAATGATTATTAAAACAAATATGCAATTTATTAAAGTAATATGCACAATCTTAAACCAGGATCGGACAATCGCCATACAGCCCAGAATAACTTTAAAATTGTAATGAAACATATAGAGAAGGATGATCACTTGACTGAAAAGCCAAATATAATTTAAAAATGCGAAATACTATCGACAAAATTGGTACGTATATAAGAGAAACCGGGAAATAATTATATAAAAAAATAAAGAGAATTTACAAAGCTACTCCGAAATCTGATTGCAGTCTTTCAATAATAGCTAAATAGATGTTTTAAAAACGGAAAAATATGTATTATTAAATTTCAAAAATTTTACAGGACCCCCCATAAAAATAGGATTACCGTCTCGCATCCACATTAACAATTATTATCGTTATCTGCTCACTTTTAACTATCGGAATCATCATAAAAAACCAGAAACCGGTTTCTGATAATTAAATTTAATATATTTCACGATAAAACGGATTGTCGAGAAAAATACGCAACTTACACCTATCAATGTTGTTCTGCATTAAAAAGTCATGATCATTTCCATACCTTTAATGAAATTCATATTATGAGAAAATACAGCAGACAGACATTCGGAAATTGTCCTAATGCAATTTGACTAATTGCTTTTTTTCCGATTATTAAGACTCATTTTAAAGGTTATTTATTTTTCAGTTTTTTTTTTAAAGACAGTTTCACCCAATTATTACGTTAACCGTTATTTTCTCCAGTACTCCGACTTGATTTTTGAATAGACCACAGACGCTTATTTTTCATTTCACTCAACCACTGGAACTGATGAAGACTGGCGCAATAGGAGACTAAATGAATTTTTCCCTGTCTCTTTCTTTGCCGAATTAATTAATACTGCGCTAAAAACACATTTGTCTTCCTGTTGTCGAGAAATCGCACAAATAATTAGCAAAACTGCCGACCCCTAACACGCATGTTATTGCAATTATTGTTAACAAAAAACTTTTTATCTTTTAAAGTATCCAAATAGTTTTTTGTCGCGTAATAAGTGTGAATATCATTTTCTAGATCTCTTATGAAAACTCTGAACGTTTTCAATTGCCATCACACTCTCATTTTATATTATTTTTTATTTGACATATTTTTCTCCATATTATAATACTTTTCCAAACTATCTATCTTCTACACTATTCTTTCACTTATTCAGTCTTTTTCGTTATGTCTCGAATTAAAAAATTTAAAACAATCGATTTTCAATCGCTTTTATCACTGTCAATAGAATTACCTCTATCACTCTAATAATTCTGACTTTTCAAATGATTTTCAATATCCTCCCTCACACCCACGTGTCTTGACAATTTGTACCGATTCTCATCATTTATATCTATATAAGAGCACAATCAAAACGTAATACAGTTTTATCGTTTAAGCTATTCTGAAGAACAATCACTTTTAAAATACTAAAAAACAAGAAGAAATTATTTTCCCGCGTAAAGCATAAATGAAAGTAAAATTAATGTATAAGTGTTGCAGTTGACGCATCCGAAGCTGGGATTTAATTATAATTGACAATTTTCGATTAAAATAATCAGAAAAAAGTTATACCTTCGCATAATCAAATTGTATTTGAAAACTGAAAGATAAATTTTTCTTTAAAGTTTTGCAGGTATATTATAATAAAACAGTAAAAATCCATCGGCGTGTAATAAACGCCCCGATAAAAATAAATAAATAAATTTAACAAATACTAAAAATCGCACAATGTACTAATGAAATAAAATAGAAACATGTTAACAATACGACATTATCATATTCATAAAAAATCTTACCATGAGACAGCGTATGTTTTTCTTTTTTTTCTATTTCTGCAACACTTGATTCCTCATCTTCTTTACCCCGGAAATAGTTAGATTCTTCATTCGTCTGTTCATCAATTTCACTTTCAATTTCATCGTTCTGAGACGATTCGACATTGGTTGAATCTAGTTTCCTATCACCGGGATTCGGTGTGTTCGATGACGGGCATGGGGGCGGAGGCGGGGGAGGACGTGTTGCTGCGATAGGACCAAAATTACCGGTAGAATATTGATTAGAGTATGAATTTGTCGTCAGCGTGGGTGTTGGGTACTGAAAAGCATGAGCAGGTTCAAAAGACTGAACCTTACTGTTAGCAGTGGACTGCTGAAAAGGAGAAGGAAAATTCATCCGTTGATAAAACGGAGGCGGTGGAGGAGGAGGTACAAAGTTAATGCCAGATTGCGCGTAATAGGGCGATTGATGATGATATGGTGCAGTAGGTTGGTAATGATTAGGGGCTGAATAAATAGCAGGGGACCTTGGAGCAAAAGATGGTTGCTCGATGTACGATGCCTTCTGACTTTCTCGATTCGATGAAATTAGTGTACTATCGGTAGTTTGGGGTGCCACATTGCTAGCTACATTATCACCGGGTACCGACCGAGCTTCTATAAGAAGACGTAAAAACAAAATCAAATATTGAGATAAAAACATAAATTAACGATTTATTAATATTTAAAACAAAGAAAAAAATAGGATTAAAAATGTTTCTAAGATTTTAGAACATTGAACAAAATTATTTTCAAATTACATGAAAAAAAAAAGTATTTATTCTCCTTTAAATTGGTTATTAAAATCGGTCTAACAGTTCCTTCAAGATACACATTAAATTTAACTGGTTCCGTAAAATAGTCATTCACTAAAAACAACTTTATTTTCATCTATTTTTAACTTTCGTCAATTTAATTAACAGTTCGTTTTGTTATAAAAGATGGTTTAGTAGTCCTATTAAAAATTGAACTAAAATGTAATCAATACCATTATTACAGCGATCAACAGTCACACTTTCGGAGTCTTTTGGAATATTTTGATCATTATTATGTGATGAACTTGAATCTGGAGGTTCTAAAATAAAAATAATACATGTAACAAAATAAGCAAATTTTAAAATACTCATAAAAACAAAACATTAAAACATCAAATTTAAGTAATTATATAATTCCTAGATATACTTAATTTTAAATAATACTTTGTCGGATCGTATTAAAGCTAAAAAGAACAAAAGATAAAAATAAATCTATTTTAAGTTAAACGATCACATGGTCTAAATAAAAGAATGTCTAATATAAACATATCCTTATTACCCTTTTCCGCAATTTTCTTATATTGTTCCAAAAATGAACCGTCGTTTGAAAATACGTTTGTCCCAGGTGTAGTATCTTGATCAACGCTACATTTTTTTCGCCACCTTTCATCGCTTAAAAATAATTTTACATTAATATAATTAATAAATTGCAAAAAAAAAAAAAAAAATATTTCTACCTTGATACAAAGAACAAAAATGCTAGAAATAATTTAATATTCTGTTTTGAAGCTTTAACGGTGACTAAGTTTTGAACTTCACGTTACTTAGCATGCATCAGTAACGTAATGTAGTCTTTTAAAAGACAAACTTAATTGTTTCTATTTTTTTTTCTTTCATTTTTTTTCATGATTATACATATTTCCAGAGTTCCATAATACACATTATCAAAAATTATTTAAAGAAAAAATTGTAAACCTTAAACGGTTATATGTAATTAGATGTGTCAAATTTTAATACTAATTTAAATAACGACCATGTAAGGTTTGTAACGTCACTACATTCTTAAAGAAAATAAGAAGTTCAAAATTGAGTCTATTTTTTTAAACCTTTATATTATCCAAACAATAAAACAAGCACTTTTAAATGTTTTTTAATTTGTTAGTACGTGGAAAAATAAAGAAAATAAACAATTTAGAATAATTATAAAAAACTAAAAATATTACAGTTACATTTGAGAATATACAAATCATAATTAAATTATACCCATTTTTTAAGATTACCCATTGTTCACCATGTAGTTATTTAAGTTATATTTGTACATTCATGAAATATCACAAACTAAAATTGGTAACATCTCCCAATTTGCCTGGCCAGCATAGAAGATTAGGCCAACTTATCCCGCTAGGGATTGCCTACACACAGCAGTGGGCTGATATGGGGATATCGTGATCGTGAAAATTGGTAAGCTGTTACACTATTGCCCCCTGTACATTTTTTGTCGTAATTTTAGTTCGGCTGTTATTCATAGTGTGTGAACTAACACAAGTTATAATTTAGCCAATCCATTGTTCTGAATAAATTTTTTAAGACTAATAAATTGGGAAAAGAGGGGCTGTCAGCTTTTAGCTTTTGAATTTTTAGCTATCCATTGTTCTGAGTAAATTTGAAATATTTTGAACACTTTGTAATATGAAATAAATTGATACGAACTAAAAGGTAATGACGACGAACCACTGTGAACTGTAAATAGGCAGAATAAACTGGGGGCGATAATGTAAAAATTTACCCTAAAATTAAACAACGCTCGAAAAGTTTAAATATTAATAATAGAACGGGGAGAAAAACCACCGAAATAAAATACAAGAAACCCTTTTTCGCATTCCTAAACTTGTCAAAAAAAAAAACATCAATAATTATTTAATTTCAAACTAGTCATAAAAAGGTAAAAGTAAAAATCACAAAAAAAAACTTATAAACAAAGGAATAATGTTCCATTACCTTAGCATTCAATACACTTTATGCCGAATGAGACATAATTATATACTATTTTCAGTTATTTTTTAATTTACAAACAAATTTATTATAAACATTTACTTTTTCCAAGACTGTATTCTACTGCCAACGATTGCTTTAATATCCTTTTGTATTTTATTATCTGTAGCCGCTTTACTTGCTAACTTTTTCAATGCTTCTTCAGCCTCCTGACGACGTCTTTCTTCGAACTTTGCTTTAATTTCCTGTTTCTTCTGTTCTATTAATCTTTGCTGTTTTGACATTTCGGCAAAACGATCACTGCGAGATACTTTCGCATTGGAATCAATAATCTTGCCATAGCGAAACATTATTTCGAATGTTTTAAAAGACAAACGTGAAATATGAAAACTTTACATTTACAATAAAATTCTTAAGTAATATACAATTTCAAAAATATACAAAAACATAACCACACACAACGGTCAGTTCATCATTAGGAACAATTCTTGCGAAAACTGTTAGGAATTGATAAGTTGTTTCGACTAAAATATAAATCTATGAATGCCGCAGAGATTAAAATATTTTACGCAATTCCATTATTCTAGAACTACAGAAAAAATGTAAAAATTTACGCAAAAACGAATCTAAAATAATTCATTTTTCTTCTTTTTTCATTTTATATATTTTAAAATAAAATATACGGTACTAAATAGAATTAACTTATAAACCTTCATTTATTATTTTTTGGAAAACGCTCAATTTTTCAAAAAGCGTCTAGAAATCAACTTTCAGGAGGAAGAGGCATAATATAAAAATTATAGTTCTTTCTTGATATTGTTTTTGTAAAAATTATACTATTGTAATAATTTCATTGTGTGAATATCAATATTTTTATGAACAATAGTAATTAATTTAAAATTTTAGTCAAATATATTTAAATAATTAAGTAATTAGATGACTGTATTTTGAGGATTTTAATGGTAAGTAAAAATTAGTTCCCATCTTTCGACTATTTCAACTATTTCTCGCTGCAATGGACAGTGTTATATTTAAATGTATAGTAATTGATTTTCAGAAAACAGATTGCACATTTCACATTTCACATTCCTCGCTTTTTACCGAACGTAGCCCTATTCTGAGTATGAGTTTACAGCATTGGTAATCGAACGGAAAATTTTCAACTATGCTAGTACAGCGATATTAGTTAACAATTTAATGATTTCTTTATTGTGGTGATAAAAAATCATATTACAAAAATATTACATATGAATCCAATATTTATAATACAACTTGAATAAAAACGTTTACCATTACTGAAATACAAAGCAATTTACAACAGAAATTTATTTATTAAAATTGTTGTTTTTGTTTTTTTTTTTATTTGTTTATTACGTTATATTCAGAAATAAATTGTTTTTCAATTTAATCCCTTAAGGTGTTTTAAGTTCAAAAATACAGTTCCTTCCAAGGGCGTCGCCAGCCGATGAGCCAGGGAGGGGCAAGATAGGTTGCCAGCCGCCAAAGGGGGGCAAGATGATAGAAAGAGGATATGAGTTATAGGAAAAATAAAATTTATAAGTTGTAAAGGCTTAATATTTTATTAAACAAGAATAAAATCTTAATTAAAACATCAAGTTTTCCAAATTGTCCATGATTACATGCCTATGAATACTCATCAATGCAAGTTGATTAAAAGTTTCAAGGTTCGGGGGGGGGCAGCTGCCCCTCCCTGCCCCCCGCTGACGACGCCCATGGTTCCTTCCACATGGAAATATAAACAAATAGTGTGAAATTTAATGTGCCAACAATGGTTATAAGCTAGCGCTGAAAAATTTAATTGTATGTTGTTTTTTACTTAAAAGTTTTGAAAAATGAAAACATTTTTTACGTGCACTGTAGTCAAATTGCGTTCAATTACCAATGCTGTAAACTTCTACTCAAAATCGGTCTACATTCAGTTAAGCCCTACAAAATGTTGAATTGTTGCAAATAGTAATTACAGATATTAAATCAAATTTAAATGTTCGGTAAAATCATAGGAAGTTTACTTTTTGTAGTTTTAGTTTATTTAATATAATATTTAATGATGGAATTAATTAAAATTAAACTGCGGTTTTAACGTTTATTTTTATTTTATTATTTTTTGTTTTAGATTGCTATAACAATAGCAAAATTCATA
This sequence comes from Icerya purchasi, assembly GCA_039619475.1. Lineage (NCBI taxonomy): Eukaryota > Metazoa > Arthropoda > Insecta > Hemiptera > Monophlebidae > Icerya > Icerya purchasi. The sequence continues at coordinate 287,396,059 of CM077115.1, read as the reverse complement.
TAAATTTTAAATAATTGAAATAATGAAATAAAGCATGAAAAATTAGTACTACACAATATTCATAAATTTTCACAATTTTGTATTTCGTTAATTATGTATTTCAAAAATATAACCAAATCATCTTGAGTTAATAAATTACAATGTGTTAATAAATTTCAATTATTAAAAGTGTGAATACACTTGTAATTATGTAATAATAATTCCTCCTTTTTTTGTTCTCAGTATAGATGTGCTATTTTGTTCATTTTATGATTCCCATTCATTTGTACATTTAATTTTTCTGAAATATTCTCACTAGTTCTAATTTCCTTATTTTCGCACTTTTCCAGTTTTATATTAATCCACTTTTTCCTTTTTTTTTTCTTTCACTCAGGATTTTTACTTCATTCTTTCTAGAAATAGTCCTTTTCAAGACTCTTGTTTATATCTATTGTAAATTCTACTTTGTTTTACATTTTTTTACATTTATCAAAAAAAAAAAAAAGAAAAAAAAAAGAGATCAGTTAATTATTCTATTAAATCTGGCATCAAAAACAGGTATAAAAGAATCAACAAGCAAAGTAAAATAACTGCAGGGTGGATTAAGGATTTATGGGGCCCTGGACTAATGCTGAATGAGGGGCCCCTTCAAAGAAAAAATTATGAAAAACCCAGTATTATATATGTATGTGCAAACAAATAAGCAAAAACAAAAAAAGCTTACTACATACGCATGAATGACCAATAAAATTAAATTATACTCTCTTTAAAAAATCAACTTTCTTACCCTAACAAACTGAATACTGGATAAATTAAACATCAAATAAGGAATTCTATATATGTATATATATATATATATATATATATATATATATATATATATAAGGCTGTATCTAGACCAAAATTTCTTAGGGGGAGGGGGGTCACGAAAATATTTTTATAATTATATTTATATGTATATATATATATATATATATATATATATATATATGTATGCATGTAATATTTGAACATTACAATAAAAGCAAATATAAAATAGTCGTTTCCATAGAATTCACACATTGACAAACTCAAATCTTCCTGTTTCAGAAAACTCAACCTTTTAAAAAAACTCTCTCATACCTCTTATGGTGCTGACAGATCGTCACTTCTGCACATCTACCGCGCACTTATACGTTCAAGACTCGAATACGGGGCCGCAGTCTACGCCCTAGCCTCCAATACTGTACTAAAGAGACTAGATGTCATACAGCATGCAGCACTCAGATTAGCGACCGGAGCATTTCGCACCTCTCTGTCTATTAGCCTACTATGCGAAAGCGGAGAGTGGCCGCTTCATTTTCGCCGTGAACTGCTTCCTATTAATCTGTTAACCCACGTGATATCTTCTCCACGGAGTCCAGCCTTTCAATCCATCAGGCGCACACCGATGTTTTCATCTAAATTTCACATGATGCCGTATGCAACCGAAATACTGAGTTCCGTATCGATCAATAGTTTTCCGAAGATCTACTACTCAACACCTACTACTCTTCCACCATGGTCAAGCTTTTCGCCTCACACTGACCTATCTCTCTTGCATGTTTGAAAGCTTTCTACACCAGAGACAATCAGAGATGCATTCCAAGAACATCTGTTGAAGTACGTTGACCATTTTATCATATTCACGGATGGCTCTAAATCGGACAGGGCTGGATGCGCAGTACTTACAAATGATTCCGACGTAATACGGTATTCATTACCAAACAGCTTTTCAGTTACATCTACAGAACTATATGCCATAAAACTTGCAGTCGATCTATCGGTACAGTACAACAAAGATTCTCTTATTTGCACAGATTCTCTCTCTTCACTTTCGTCTCTTTCGCAAACGCGCAATAAATCACAAAACCCCATTGCAAAAAATATAATCTCAGTTATATCTACCGCTTCGATTCGTGTCACCTTCACGTGGATTCCAGGACACAAGGGCATCATAAGAAACGAGCTGGTGGATCTTGCAGCAAAAGAGGCCACTTCATGCCTCCCGATTTCAGACTTACCAGTACCATCATCTGACTTTTCTATAACAATCAAATCTCTGCTAAAAAAGAAATGGTTGAAGATTTGGCATGAAGTTCCTACCTCGAACAAATTGCGTTCAATCCGCTCAAATACTGAAATTTGGAGTACTTCATCAAGATCCAGCCGTAAAGAAGAAGTCGTATTATGCCGTCTGCGCATTGGCCACGCAAGATTATCTCATTCCTTTTTATTAAATAACTCAGATCCTCCTACTTGTGATCTTTGCTCTGTTCCCTTATCCACTCGCCATCTTCTAGTAGTCTGCCCGAAATTCAATCTATTCCGGTCCCAATTACGTCTGTCCAGTTCCCTATCTGAAATTCTTGAAGACAATGAACAGAATGTCCAGCTGCTCTTCAGATTTCTGAGACTATCCTATATCCTTAATAACATCTAAACTCCATTCACCCGTGCCTCTGGCCAATGTTGCAGTACACGGCACGTTAATGGATACAACAACAACAACAACAACATAAAAATTTTTCTTTTATTTTCTTTTATCAAAAATTGAAAAGAAATAAATTTATTCTGAGTTTCGGTCTATTTAATTCAAGCAGTTATAATTTTGTAGACATTTCGGGGGGATTTACACTGCAAAATAAAAATGAAAAATAAATAAAAAAAGACAAAAGACTGACGACAGTTGTGTTTAAAACAGAATATAAACGTAACATTAATACTTTTACTGGAAAACAGTATTAAGTATTAATTATTAAATCCGTAGGTAACATTTATACAAATTTTTTATAGTATAAATTAAATTTCTCTGTTGTAAAAAATCTTTTCATCAGGCATTTAATTATTTTGGAGGGGTCCCTTATCCCTTCCTGTGGATCCACCACAGTATATTAATTACAACGTAATTCTTAGGCTACCCCCATTGGAAAAAATCTCCCAATTTTATGTAACATTTATTATATTTTATAGAATTTTTTTGATTGTTATTTTAAAAATGTCACAATTTTATGTAATGAAATATGTAACGAAAAATGCAACGAAAAAATGTCTTAATTTTATATAATGAAAATTAAATGTTAGGATAGTGATTTTTGTGAGTATGTTATTTTATATGTATTGATGCCAGTAAGAATTACATTGTAAATTTTGATCATTTTATACAAAGTATAGAAGAGAAAAACACAGAAATGAAAGCAGAGAGGTCAAAGGGCACAGACCCTTGCGAGGCCAAAATGACCGAGTTACATATATATATATATATATATATATATATATATATATATATATATATATATCACTTTTTTGCTTAAAATGAGGTGTTCGATCTCAGCTTTGATTAATTGTAGAATGCTGAAATTTTGATAATTTTTAGAAATATTAATTTCTACAACAAATTTTGAAAATCGTGTTTTTATCTATATTAGGGAAAAAGTTATAGTGTCTTACAAAGTCCGTTTTTGAGCATTTCAGTGATTTCTGTATATACACAGCTGTGCCAGCAGCCAATTTTACTAACTTGGCTGCATGCGCTACCATGCATGTAGATACTTCTTTACTTTTTTGTTGTGTATTCTTTTGTTAATTTTTTTTTTTTTTTTTACATTTCCTACTTTCTGACGCAATTCCTTTATTTTTATTTTTCTTTCCCCTATTTTTACTAAAAAATTTAAGTATTTTATTTGATAGAGTGATAACGACTTAATTAATTATTCATCCCCTGCAATGTTATTATAAGCGATTTCAACTGCATAGAGCACATGCAATTGCACAATTGCTTTATTTGATACAGTTTTATTACAATAAATACTATATGTTTTAAACTGTTAATTACTTAAAAATTATTTATACATATTTAATTTTACAAAAGATACTTATTGAAGAAATAATTATGTATATTTTATATAGAGAAGACTGATTCCTCATTAAACAATATTGCTAAAATTTTTATAATTTTTAAAACATCAGTTATTATTTAACCACCCTTAGCTGCCCATTGCAGCGAGCAATGTGAAATGTGTTTTCTGAAAATCGATTACTGTACATTTAAATGTAGCACTGTCCATTGCAGCGAGCAATGTGAAATGTGAAATGTGTTTTCTGAAAATCGATTACTGTACATTTAAATGTAGCACTGCCCATTGCAGCGAGAATCAGTATCGAAATGGTCGAAAAAGAGGCGAGCTAGGAATTATTTTTCCGCGCTCGTATCGCTCGCTGAGCGAGTTTTTCAAAACACATCTCGCACATTTCAAGTGATTCATGTACATATCTGGTATAGTAATTGTTTATGTAACATTTCTTTGCCATTTTTAATTTATACATATATAAGTGTATTACTTTTTGTATTTGTAATTTGTATAAATATTTTTATTTAATTTCTATATACTAATGGAAAAACTAATTGAAATGGTTAGGAAGTATGAATTTTTATGCAATACAGAACAAAGATTTTAAAAATGTAAATACAAAATATGTTATATTTGGACTGTAATCACACAAAAACTTGAAATAAAAGATGGTAAATTATTATTCGTCTGTGTATTTAACGTTTACATGCAGTTTTAAAATCCGTTGTTCCGAATTTTATTATTATATAAAAGAATTGAAATATCGTTTAGAAAATTTTTAATAGTTTTATAATTTATTTTTGTAAAGAAAATGTTTAACTTCAGCAAAATGTCCATTAAAATGTAATAATGTAAAGTGATTAAATTAAAAGCAGTGAAATATGATTGTTTAGTTTCTAAGCTTTGTACCGTTTAATTTTTATCAGACTTGACATAAAACGTCACTAAGCAACTAAACGATTTATACAGATAAAAATTTGATTACAGTAAAATTTTTGGAATTTCAAAAAAGTCGATATGCGATACGTATAATGCTCTCGTTGTGGCAGTACCTAATGTCACACTAAACGTTTTATAATTATTTTTTGATGTCAAAAAAACTTTTCGTTATCAAATCTTGAGTGCATTTCGTCGTTATTTATTATTCATTTTGTATAATATGTTTGACTGATAATTCAGTTTCGGCAAACATTAATGCAATTCATTTTACAAACAAATACGCATATAATGACGAGCCTCATCATTCTCTTTTTTTTTTTAATCTCTAAAATACCATTTTACTATTTTTTTTTCTTCAAGTTTTTGATCATATTATTATATTTCATTAAGTCAACTTTGAATTTTAAAGAAATTTTGATGACGCAGCTGAAATTTCAAAAATCCTTACGTACGTCTGGTTAGGTTAGAATAGTTCCAAATTTTAATAAATGTTTATCAAATTACTAGCTTTTAAACGTACATCGGTGGAGAGATTATGTTTTTTCAATTTCCAGTAAGTGTTTTTAGATTAGAGAAATATATAACGAATTTCGTGATAAAGTTTTAATCGAAAATCTTTTTAACTACTTCTTATTAATCTCCTAACATGCAGAATTATCGCATCATTGTGCAGCATTTCATCTGACACCTGTTTTGAAGCTGACGTTATCGTCGATAGAATTTTTGATAGTTGTGTCTGAATTATCGGTTGGACCCCTACTTTGCATCCATATGATGCAATACCGTATTTTCAAATTCTCATAATTATTATGTTGAAGTATATTTGCCTTTTTAGGTTACGGTTCAATGGGACGACGCTTTTCTTAACAGCGGATGTAGCAAATTCTGGGTACGCTATAATTTTTTGTCCCTCCAATAACATACTAACGCTAGATTAACCGTAAGTATTTCCATGGGTGCCGCCACGATTACATTCAGGGAGGTGCATCTGCATCTACACTAGGGTGGGTCAAAACAATCGACTATTTTTTTTTTTTTTTTTACTTCCGATACCGAAATCAAAAAATTAGATAAATCATCATTTTTAGATGTAGCAGAAGATATACAGAACCTTTATGGAGGTTTTCTACATGATTTTATTGCCGAGGCTACCACCACGTGATACGAGATATTGAAGACAAATGAAGCAAGTGATGCGGCTTTAAATGAATCCATTATTGAATACGCAGATTTGACTGCTCGAGCTACCCCGTTTTACCCAGCGGTATGTGAGGCAATCAAAATTGGTTTAATTATTCCAGCAACAACATGTAGCATTGAATATACATTTAGCACGTTACGACGTGTCAAGATTTGAAATCGGTCAACGATGGGAAACGCAAGGCTGAGCGGTCTGTGCATGCTCAGTGTTCACAGGAAACAAGTAGAGGAGAACACTGAATTTATCGACAAGGTGATAAGCAAATTTGGACAGCAATTCAGACGTCTTAAGTTTTTATTCAAACGGTGACTTAATAAAAAAAAAACTTCTTAATCTTTTTCTGTGTATTTTTTTTCCCGACAGGGGGGTGCAAGTGTACCTCCTTGCACACCCTTCCCGGCGCCCATGAGTATTTCACTGATTCGGTTCGTCTAATTTCTGCACTGTTAATTTGCATTTTTAGATACGAGAAATCTGTAATTTATCCACGCAATTTTAAACTGCTATACAGCATTATATTGAACTTGAGGTGGATAAATGAATAATTACATTATCTGCAATGGTGACTGGAACGGTTTTATTAAAAATTGACACGTCTGCAGTATACACTGAATATAAGATGGAAATTAGCAGATATACCTTTTTAATGGAAGCTAAAATTATTTTATCTTTAGAAAATGAGTCACATTGGCTCCGATTATAAAAATATGTTTTTTTTTTTTTTTAATTTGATGAAAACAACGGCAGAAATATCTGTTTTATTTTTATGTAGAAATCAGTCGTGCTTAGCTTTATCAAAAGCTCCAGAAACGCTTAGAAATACTGAAGTATTTTTTATTTTTGAGTACCGCTAGAACAGCGTCATCTTTTCCCAATGACATTGATGAACTAGCGAAAATTAAACACGCTCAAAACTAAACTGATGGTGTCGAATTTCTTATCTCAGTTTATTATAAAATATACTGTATTTAAAATTAATGTTTTCAAAATTCTGATCGGTCAGTGAAAAAATAGTTCTGTTTTCAGATTCGTTGGTGCAACATTATTATGATCGTGGATATCTTTTAGCGTATTGGAAAATGTCCAGTTCGTAGAACTACATTAAATATATTAGTGGATGTTGATGTAAAATAAAGTAAGTCCTATACTCTTGACAGGGCGGCGGCGGGATTTGTGAAGTTAAGGTTCGCAATGTAATAAACCCAACGGCACCTTTAGTTTTTTTTTATTTTTGGTTCAGATTTTTAATGATTTTCGCAGTTAATTCTTCTGCATTTGGTTCCCTTTTTAATCAAAATTAAATTGTCCAAAGTAAAGGTGGTTTCAAGATATTCTGTTGATGCTTCTGTCTTTTTGGAGTCTGTCTTAGCCGAACTATGATCACGTAATTTTATAGGATTTTTATATCTGCAGATTTTTTACAACCATCTGTAAATACTTGTTTTTGGTATGTTCAAGTGATTTCGAGTGTAAAATTTAAATGATAGGTGTTCCCGTAATTTTTAATTTCATTTTTCACTTATGTAGTAAATTATACATTTTATTTTATGAAAGATATTCTAGCTATCGAGTTGCTTTAATAATGAGTTCACTAAGTTTACGAATTACAAGATTTTTTTTTTCATCATCATTTGCGATACCTGTGCATCCGTATCTGTTGATTTGTATGATCATTTTCATTTTGCCCACCTTCCATAGTTAGAAATTCGGTGGTAATTTGTTTGCGCTGAACTGGAGAAAAATCAGACGAGTCAAATAATCTGCGAAGTTGTTTTGTTAGTGTTCCTCATTTTCATCGCTTTTCGAAGTATTGTCTACCGGTGCCGATGAATTAGCTAGTCTGACAAATCACTGTTTAGTTTAACAGTTAAATAGTAACATATAACAATAGGTAATAATGTAAATGGAAGTAGCGGTTGTTTTTAATAAAATTGTAAATTTCAACTTTCCTTCTCTGCTATCGAGAGATATTAAGCGGTTTCATAAATTTATAGGTTTTTTTTTTTTCAGTTTTCTTTCTGTGGGCTCGACAACATTTTTAAAAGTACTTTTATTACATTTTGGTCATTTGATATGTTTCAACTCCTTCATAGCCGCAGCGCCAAACTTACGACTGCTCATTGCAGCGAGTTCGCTGAGCGAGGAAATAATAGTTTGTGATCAAATTATCGAATTTTTATTCAGTCTTTTACTTTTATCTTTAATCGTTTGTTTTCATTTTAATGTAGGTTTCTGTGTTAACAAAGTTAATTATGTAGTAATGTGATTCTCATTTAATCGGCAACAAGTTAAATACTTAGGGTATTAATATAGACTAAAAATCAAACTCTGTATAAATATTACAAAATATTGAAACAACAAAAATTTATGCATATTATTAGACTTATAAATAACGCTGAATTTGTTCAAACTTTTGTATCACTTTACAAGGCCGTGTCCACGGAGGAAGAGGGAATCCTTCCCATTAGAACTGAAATAGTTATTATAAGTACACAAAAATCTGAAAAAAATCCAAAATTTAAAATAAATATTGACGATTTTTTAGGGTGTTCTTATGTTAAAAAAAAAAAAAAAGAAAAAATATGACCCATATTTTTCTTCTTCTTCTTCATCCGCCGTCTCCAAATTGAAGGTTGACGATCCACGATTGAAAATTTTCTTTTACAATGGCCGATCGGAGGAGTTGTATAGAAGAGCAGTCGAACCAGTTGATAAGATTGTCCATCCATGAATTTTGACGCCTTCCTCTCCGTCTCTTCCCATTTATCTTTCCTTCCAATATGATTTTCAGAATTTCGTGTTTCCGAGGTACTGTGCTTTATATACATACATAAATACAGATAAATATATTTATATTTGAATGATATATTATTTTCCCGTATTTTCGTATTTCCATTTTCTTATTTAAAAAGGCATTTGAAAGTATTTTGTTCGACTTTGTTTATAAACACATTAAATTATCAGTAAAAACAAAAATTATATCACAAGTACTAAGGCAATGCTGTATTAAGTCATAGTAATTAAAAGTTTGATTAAAAGTTTTACTAATTGGTTTTTGAAATATTGACAGTGACAGTATGAATAGAGATGTAGACAACTGGACTCAAGAATATCTTGCAACACCCTCCTTTCTTTAGAACTTTAAGAAGTCTATCGAACCCCGTAGGCGCGAGCGTCTAAGTCGCAGTGTTAGGTGAAGGAAACAACCTCCGCCTGTCCTTTTTCTAGTCACCATCGATCGAGCATATCATTTTGCAATACCCAGTAATTTTGTCCTTTCTAGCTAAGTTCGGCACTTCCAATATTGCGTCGAGCGTTAAACTTCTATTCAAAAGGACAATGATATGTCTAAGGCCCATTCTACAATTTAAAGTGAACTTTGGGATCGTAATAATTTTAGCAATTTGAGGATTCTGTTTGATAAATTATTAAAAAAAAGTATTTTCTGTGAAGATTATTAAAATAATTTTCTCTACAGGCTGCCGTTACTTTTTAAGACTAACGAGCAAAACGTTTCAGTAAAATCCGGAATCCAGGTCGCAAATGTTAGCCTTTAAAATGGAATTCCAGTTGCTTTTTACAATTATTAAAATTAATTTCTTTTGTTAAATTTGTTATGAATACGAAAAAAATGTATATTAATAGACGCACCGATTTTCTTTCTTTTAAGAAAATTGAATATATTAATTAAAGAAAAAAAAAGAAAAAAAAAATTGAAAAACCACTATACTGAATTAAATCTACTTCGAAATAGGACAAGGAAAAGCGACACAGATAACGAGGTCGACTCGTAACTAGACTGAAAAACTAAATCGCAACGATACATACCCTAAATCAAAGGGGGACGGCGTGATCTGTTAACAGTGAGTGTATAGATGACGATGATCTCTAATAATAAATTCAACTAAAACTAAGTTCATAATACCGAAAAAAAAAGGAAAAACTGAGCAGAAATCCAAAAATACATCTAGAATAATAATGCGCACATTGGAAAACGAAGTTAGTTAAAAAGGGGTAGTAAAAAATAAGATCCAATACTTTAAGAAATTAAGGTGAGCGAGGAGACCTTAAAATCGGTATATGTACGGAATCGAAATTACCGTATGGATTAAAGGAAAAATCGTACGTTAAAAAAAAAAAAATAAAAATAATAAAAAAAAAAAATTACAGATAAAAATTTTGAAAATTATATCAAAGAAGGAAATTAAAAAAAAAACATCCGAAATAGTCGGAGATTTCGTAAGAAAAATAGATATTTAAAAACACCTGAAGAATATCGACAACAGCGGAATGCATCTCGCAATTTACGCGACCAGCATTGGGGAGATTAAGCCAACTTGTTCCACCGGGGAATGACTAATAATCATCACATAGGAATAACGTGAAAATATTGTAACGGGGAGAGAAAATATGCGACTGAGATACACCAGCTACCGAAAATAAAAACGGAATACGAGATACAAATAAGTACAGATTAATACAGATGTTAATCCTCAAAAAGAAATATAAAAAATATAAAGAACCCCGGAAAGAGAACAGCGTAAGGAAATTAATCACATGTCGGAAAAATGAAAAAAAGATTTAAATGAAGTTACAAAATTATACAGAAATATAAACAAGAATCTGTACTACACTTTGATGAATACGCGCGGTGTACCATGCGGACAATAATTTTAAAACTTTCACGCATAAGTAAATTACAATGCTATCTAGGAATAATAAGTGCTTAAATTTTGATACATGCACACAATTGTTATCATTTATAAAAATCGTAACTTAAGAAAATTTGTATATCATCTAACGAAAAAATTACCGCAGTAGTATTACAATGTTCACATTTATGGCGATAAATAAATGTGAGAACATTGTAATAATATTTGTAAATATCCAAATTTCCATTTCCAACCAGTTAAAAGAAAAAAAAGAAAAAGAAATTTCATTTTACATATGCGATCCAGGCCTCATTTTCGATACCGCAGTGGTTGATTCCTCTACGTATCCGGAAATATCCTTGTTCTCCCCAATCGGTTCCATAACTATTTTTAACTATCCAATAGGGCATATTCATGTCATGTAGTAATTCTTCTCCGAAACCAACAATTAGAACCGCGTGATCAGGTGTAGTACTGCAATCGTTAGAGATGATACCATTCTTGTAAAACTGAAGTATTCTCATGTCTAGTGAAACAGCGATCGGGCCATCCTTAAATAGTCAGCCATCGCAGATGCATTGAAGTTCGGAAGTTGCTTATACGCCGATACAGTAACTATGTACTTTGATCTGTCCACGGTGCATTTTTTCTCAACTGCTGTGTACCGATAATCGGAATCTTTTACCAAGCCACCGAGATCAGATTTGATAGCTTCGAAAGCCCATTGCAGCACGCCGCCTCTGCAACCGTAATCTCTTTTGTCGCAGTCAACTAATTCCTGTTCCGAAAATTCCAACAGGCTTTCATGTGTCCGATAATATTGCGCTTCCAAAACGCCGGTGATGGCGAACGCCCAACAAGAATTACAGGAGCGTTGATTTTTCACAGGAGTTACGGCATTATGTTCTCTCCAGTTGAAGTATTTCGGCAACAAATAGGGTGATAATCGGAAAAAGGCCGATATCCGCCGAAAAAGTTTCGAAATTCCTTCTCGGTCAAATCGGAAAATTTATTAATTCCGTATGTAGCCGGTCCGATTTCAGCTCTCTGCAGATGTTCTATCTTGGATAGATTTTCTCGGAATATTTGAAATCTTTTTTCTTTGGCATTCTCGTTGTCGTACGTTTTGCTATATTTCTTCGCGAATTTTTCGAAACCACTTCGGAGTTCCACATGGCCATCGTCGCTAGCGCCTCTATCGCAGCCGTTATCCACCTCGTCTAAGATTTTGAAGGGCTCCTTCTGGACAGTTACAGTGCTTTCGCAGGTCTGGCAAATAATGCTGTTGTCCTTCCTCTTGCTCCTCTTCCAGCGTCGATAGGATACAGTTTTTTTTACACACTTTCACTGTCATTTCGTATGATATTCCGTCACTTGACTCTGCATCAGTTCGAGACCAACTAATAACTTCCGTTACTATTTGCGGACACGATTCAAGGACAGACGGTTTTTTTATTTTTCCGATAAGATGTTTTACGACAAATTCACCAAACTCAACATCGTTCACTGACTTACCGCCATTAATAGCGAACAATAACGTTATCAATAATACGAAATTACGATGTAACATCGCTCCGGGAGTATCACGCAAACTACGCGGAAAATTGTACAGGGTACACAAAAAACAATTCGATTATAACACGTTAATGCATGCGATGGATTTTTCCAAAAGGATATATGCATGTGACGTTATCCGTCGGTTAAAAAATAAAACTCGAATTAGTCTGATCGACCGATAATATAAACGCATTTAATTAGCTAACGAAACTATATATTATATATATATATATATATATATATATATATATATATATATATATATATATATGTATATATCGCTCATTAAATACAATAACGTCATAACTCAAAAAACGCTATTTCGCAGAAAACGCAAATTAACATTTACATTTACTATAATTTGAATGGTGTACCCTTTTTAAAAGCAATGCTTATTTTGTCGAGTTTCTTATTTACAAATATGGCGCTCTAATCTCTAATTATACTCATAAAATGCATTCCAACTATATACATAACTCAAATTCGCTATTTTTTGAGTTATAACGTTATTGTATTTAATGAGCGATATATATATATATATATATATATATATATATATGTATACCTTTTAAATAAGTTGGTAGCAGCTTTTCGATGATATTCTTTATTTTTTGCAATACGCGCGTTAATACGTTGCTTATGTTATTATTTTTTTCTTTTAATTCAAACGATAGATAACATATTCAATTCTCGACTAGAATCAGTTAATTAAGCGAAATTCTCGATTGCCGAATAACTAAATTAATCATTCGAAGAAATCTCATCAATGCAATCATTTTTAATTAAGGGTTTTAATTTTGTTCTACATTCGGTAGAAGGGTAACATTAAGTACGTACATCGTTAAACGTGATAAGTTGTCCTTATCCTTCCTTCCCGTACAATTCAATTTTTTTTTGTTTTTTTTTTTTTTGGCCCCATTAACATAACCCATCTTTTTTCTAATTGAAAACTATAACTTTTACGTTTGCAAACTTTTAAGATTATTAGGAGGCGCGCAATTGTAATAAAAGTAAACATTTTTATACATGTATCTTCCGTTTCTTTTTAAATTAAATTTTGACTCGCCACATTAATATATCTATCATAACGCGCACAAAAATAAAAAAATACTATGTAATATTAATTTTTATTTTTTTAATATTTTTATGCGATCGTAAAAGAAATTTAGTATACGATAAAAAATGTTGCTGAACAATAATATGTGCCATTACATAATAAAATTACTTTTGTTTGTTACAACAATGCAAGGCAAAGCAACAAGAGGAAGGAAACGAATCGAAAAATGATAGACATTGACGGGAAAAAATGTAGCGGACTAATTCAGATGGCAAGGAACCGTGAAATATAAAAATGGTGTGAACAATCCCCAGATTGGGGCTGCTACTTGATGATGATGATGATGATGGTGAGAATAAAATGATCAAGTTTTTACATAGCATGATAGAAGAACTATTGAGAAGCACCGGTCTGGAGAAATGAACAGACCGTCGTCGGTGATGAGTTATAATGTGTTAGAGTCGCGAAGAAATTGCCTGATTTTTTTCGGTTACGAGTTGGCGTATCTCCCTTAATTACCTTTTTGATATTTACTTAACAGTTGACCAATTGTCGTCTTTTGAAACTGATCTATCTATTCGCCCAGACAGAGGACATTTCGAGTTCGGTTTATCCTTAAAGCATTTGGAGTTATAAAGCAAACGTTAGTTTTGGGGGGGGGGCAGCGGAAATTCAACCAGTTGTCATTGTCCCTGCGCGGGTTAACCGTTTAAGTTTCCTGTGACCACACGCATACTCATACAATATACATACGTACACATGCACAAAAATGTAAAAATCGCCATCATCGTCATTACTCCAACATTGATGAACACACATCGAAGCTATCCTTTGCAACTGCCCACTTTCAAGGTTGCATGCGTCATCGTCTACTCGTTAATTTCCATTATCCGATACTGGAAACATAAATCTCCACTAAGACTGTTCGTCTACTTAATATTTTGCATTATCATAGCCCTAATGTATTAACAGGTGTAGTATGATGGCCACTCAAATATAATTTTTAAATTCCCAATTTATCCGATTTCTCGATTACAAGAATTATACAAAAAGAAGAATCGATTTGTTTTTGTTACTATTGCTAATGTTTGATCGCCGCAATATATTTTATGTGAATAAAACAGAACTTGGTTATTTATTTTGAGCAAAATACATTAAAAAGTGCATTCACTTTTTAAGCTTCAAATGATTTTTTTTTTTTTTTTTTTATCGAAATTATCATTCGGCTATTTTTACTTTTTCCTCCGGTTTTACAACAAAATACGCAGCGCTTATTCCAGGTTTTTGTAAAATTCCACGATTTTTCCCCGTTTCCCGGTTGGGTAGCCACCCGGACAGGTATTTGTAAGTGATTCCACCGTTTTCTACAAATTACAATAATTTTTGGTAACTTCAAAATAATGCGAAAAATAACTTTTCCCTTTGCTCGATCGATTGCCAGTCTTATTAACACACACCTCTGTTCTTTACTCACCTGATTACGATCGATATTCAATACTTTTATCAGAAATATACACGTTAGCGTGGGTACGAACATGCCCATGTACACACAATCACGACCTTAAATTCCAAGAATTGCGGAGATTTTACCGGGTTCAAAATAGTGCAAATACTTTTTTAGCCGGATACTCCAAAAATATTTTTTTCTCTCTCCGTCAAACAGTGTCTAGAGTAATAGACATCGTTAAAGAATCTTTTCTAAAACTCTAGCATTTGCGCACCTTCGTTCAGTACATTTATTATTAAGCCTGTTTGCCGCTTCCTCTGTCTCCTTTTCTTTAATTTCTTTTATTCCGTTATTACTGTCGGCTATCACTGTATCATTTTCTGTGCCTTGAATCCGCTTTTTCACTATGAAATAATAAATCTGGGATAAAAACTATTCCATCTTACTCATCTTGAATGTTCAGCAGCGTTGTACCATCCTTGTCTTTCAGCAATACGTTTGCTCATAATGCCAACTCGTTCCTTCACTTTTCTATGAACGTGGCATGTATCATACTTCTTCTGCAGATAGTTTTATTTCTAGACCTTTTTTTGATGCAACCATATCTCTTTTGCTATGTGATTTCCCTTTCGAATCTATTAATTTTGTCTGTGATACGCTGATTCGGTTATCATTCTGTCTGGCTTTCATTTTTTCTAATACACTCTTGTGATCATCCATTTCTCCATCTTCCCGAAACAAGCAGAAACAATTATTTCACTTTAAATTTTTATTTTTTTTTTCCGGTATTTCCCAGGAGCGTTTGGAATTATTTTTTGTAATCGGGAAGACTGATTTTCGCATTTCTTCTTTGACTTGGGTGTAGATAATGATGTCATTTTGAATATCCAGATGATAATCCGGAAAAAACTGTTGAATTAGTCAAGTGATTTTCTAAGTCACCGTAAAATTTACTCAATTCCTTTAATACTAATTCTATATAATTTCCTCTACTTGTTGAAATTTCGCATTCATTATGTCTTCTAAAAGCAGGTTCTTGTTTTTCTGAAAAACACGCAACTTTTATCATACGATTAAGAATTTTTCTATTCTTTTTTTTTTTTTTTCTTTTTTATTACATTTCCAATGTACGCTTGAACAAACAGAATTATTCGCTTAAACTGTTTTTCTTCAATACGAGTTTTTCCAAATTGTTTAAGTTGTTCTAAAGAAACAATGCGATCAACAGATAGTTTATGTCGTTTCTGTTTTGTTTTTTTTTTTAAATTAATTTGCAATTTATTTAAGTACATATAAAAATTTAATGTGGTCAGCGGTGTAAACCATCCAATTAAGTTTTGGATTCCTCCACTCCACATTTTACAATCTTTAATCTTTATCTTAAAATACTTTAATTTTAATATAAATTAATATTAGTATTCCTATATTCCAATTCCTTTTCGACCAACTCATTAAACATTTTCATTTTTTTTCTGTACTAATTCTCCGCAGTCTTCCGCCATCTCTATACTTAAAATATTCCATCAATTCAGGATAAACGCAATTATCCGTTTCCACCGTTATATTAAATCTTTTGTGGTAGATTTTAAAATTACCATCTCCTGCTATGAATTGTACGTTGTAAAAGTTTGGACTATAGTACGTGTTATTAAATCTCTCTCTTTGATTGTTGGAAAAAAACTTTTCCTTATTCCCCGTCATGAATTATCCGCACCGTTTCAAACTTTCCCATATATTGTTCGCTGATAAATTTTTTGAATTGCCTAGCTGTTAAAATTTTATTCTCTATTGTATATCTGTTTCTATGCTTTAGGCGGATTATTCAGATCATCAAAGCCGTTTGATTTCCAATTTTTTTTTTTTTTTTGGTTAAATGAAAAGCAAGCACAACAGAACAATTTTTTTTTACTCTTCTCACAACCGCATAACCATGGAATTGTTGTGTATAAATATTTGAAAATGGTGGTTAAATATTTTATGCCCTTTCGATTTTATAATGAAATTTTCTAAAGTTGGTGTTGGTCTATCATTCTGAGTAATATTCATTAATTTCTTAATAACTTAATGAACTAAAACTAACTAGTAGCAGTTTTCCAACAACACAAGTGCATATAGCCTCACTTTTGGAAGTGTTTGCATTTGAATAGACTGGCACATTAGTAATTGTCGGAAATAAAGGCGAACTGTTACCGATGTATAGTTTCGATTGTAGTGGTATTAGGGTCCAAGAAGCGCAACCGATCATTGCATCCGGTTCCCGCTGTTAGTAAACGGCGGTGTATTGAAACAAAGTTACTTATTCCGCTGATGTTACGTTTACGTTATATTTTTGAAATCCGTATTTTGGAAATTTTCATTTTCAATGAATTCAAAGCTTCTGAATATAGAAAAAAAAAACAAAAAAAAAACGAAATATTATTAAGATTTTGTTTTTTTCTTTTTTAACCTTTTGAACTCGTCAACCAAGGACCTTTACCAAAGAAAAACAAACGTAAAGAAACGAAGTCAGTCATATTGAATTTTAACACGGAATATTGTTATTGTTTAGTAGCATCAGCTGTTTTATATTTTTGACGAACACAGACTTCAAGTCGTTCTGGTATCAAAGGTAATGAAAAACAAGCATCTACAATGCATTGAACTCCGCAAATCAATTAAAGCTTTTTGTGAACACATCCAATCATGTCTGCTACCTAAGTGGAATTTACGGTGGCAGCAGACACAATCATGCAACAAATTACGTAGAATTATGACGGATACATATTTTTTTGTGGTCTATTCCGTTCTCGCTGACTCGTAAAGAAGAAATCATTTTGCGCAAACTGCGCTTCGAGCATCCATTTCTAAAACACAGTCAGCTACTGCGGAGAGACGATGCTCTACACTGTTTCTGCAATGGTGAACAGATGAACACCGCCTGCTTTATTATGCCAATAATACGAACCAACGCGTCAAGTTTTAACTTTTGTCAAGGCTCGAAGAAATATTGAGCCCAGGCAAAGTTAGCTGCCTACTACTACCCGTACGGAACCGGCTTGTTCAGTCAGCTTTAGTACTTCTGACCTATAACCTTTGCCCTTGCAATAGTATACGGCACGTAAAAGAAATCCTCATCATAATCATAATCATAATCATCGTCGTCATCATCATCATTTGGAACATTTCTAATGTTAATTATGTACCCTATCAAAAGAGTCCACGAGCTGTATTACTGGAAATAACTACAAAAAATTTTTTAAATTATTTATCGTGAAAAATATAAAAAAGCTGATACTACTAAATAATAATAGTATTCCATTAAAATTCTTAATAATTTTTCGTTTTTTTTCTTTTTCTTATACTCAGATGCATTGAATTATTGACAATTAAAAAATTTCCAAAATACGAAATTCAAGAATATAACGCGAACGTAATACCACCGAAATCAAAATTAGGATCAGGTAACTTCACTTCGGTACACTTTATACGTGTTTTTATATGTAATTTTAAAAAGTTATACAGTTATAGGAAGATCATGATTCTGCTAGGTTCATTTCGTTGAACCGTCACCAGCGTAGTTTTTTGTGTGTTTGACAGTTTGTGTTCTATGCAATATATAACGAATTACCCCTTTTACAAGCGTAACTATGGGAACACCAGTAATACGAGTATATAAACTAATTCTACGAACGCCTACGCTATTACCATTATTTAATAGTTTGTCGCGATATTGTGTTATTTAATTTAATAAATGAGTTCAAAACCTATTAAAATTGTTGTCATCGGGCCAAAAGAGGTAAGGCGAAAAATCACTAATAATACGCGTTAATTTATTCTATAAAAACTTTATCGCATAAAAATTAAAATGTTTTACTGTCTTAAATTTATCTGCTATAAAACGACTATTACTTATCAGATTGTTTTAATTTTACATTGCAGTCACGGGGACTTGACCAAACAGGCATATTGGAGGTGGCCTTAGATTTTTATAAATCTTAATTTTTATTTTAAATTAATAATTAAAAAATAACAGGCAAATTATGGTGATTACCTTGATAGTAACATATGCCACGGAAATAAATCTTAAGCAAAACTTAGGCACATATTGTTAAAATTGAATTAGCACGGCGTGATCAAGCTCAAAAAATCGGACATTAAAAAATTTTTTATGATCTGGAAGATGCATTCTTGTTTGATATATACTACTCAAAAATTGTTTAGCGGCTCACGGAATTACAAAATTGACGAGGATTTTCAATTATAGAAAATTATTTAAATGAGCACAGCGCTTAATAAGTATTTACTAAAAATTTTCCTTAAAAAAAAAAAGAAAAAAGACTGACTATTGAGAGATTTTTTAACCGCATCTGTCGCCATAGTGTGGGCCATAATAAGCTTTATTCCTATGGGCGGTGCTTGAGTGCATTTTCTGCCATGGTGTCCAGGCGCTATATGAAATACATTCTTTAACCAAGGTCCTATGGGCAATGCCAAGTCGCATTGTCGCCATGGGGGCCGGATACGGATATCATATATTTCCCAGCACATCTTCACAGCAGAATTGGTATCTCGGACCTAATTTTCTCGTTAGAGGGATTGGCCTGATTTATTTGGTAGGTTAAAGTGGCAGTCCAGACTGGCGCTGTTTATGGTCTCTTGAAGCTGGTACAGTGGGAGAAAAAAAAAGATTTTTTGAAAACTCTAAAACTCCGTATTTTGCAAATTTATAAAAAAAAAGTAGTAACTCGTGTAATCTTTTTAACTTTTTATAAATAAATTTGAAACTTACTCTAATCTAGATAACCTTCAACTTGAATTTGAATCTCTATCTCCTATTTAGGATGAAAAACCTCATCCTGCTCCTTCCAAACAAAATCCTGGCTACGCCCCACTATGTGCGTAAGGGTATACACCCTGTCAAGAAAGTATCGGGAATTGTCAATTTAAATCTCCCGGGTAATAGCTAGGCAGATAATTTTTTTTTCCAGGTTGGTACAACTGTTTTGTATTATGATGCCTATTTTTAGCGCGATCTGTCAACCAGTGTGTTTACAGCAGCTGTTAAAATCAGTCGACCTTGAAGTGTTTTGTCGAAGTTTTACAATGAGTGAAAATATTGAACAACGTACTTGTGTTAAATTCTGTGTTTCGAACGAAATTTCTTGTGCCGATACACTGAAAATGTTACAGAAGGCTTTTGGTGAATCTGCTTTATCAAAAACGCGGGTTTACGAGTGGTACAGAGCGTTCAAGGATGGTCGGGAGACGGTCGAAGACATGCCTCGCTCTGGACGGCCTTCAACGAGTGTGACCGATGATAACGTCGATAAAATCAAGGAAATCGTTGCTGAAAATTGTCATGTGAGCTTGAGAGAGATGGCTCATGGATTGGGCATGTCACACGAGAGCGTACGTACGATTGTGCACGAAAAATTGGGTATGCAACGCGTTGCGGCTCGGCTTGTTCCGAAAGACCTGAATTTCTTTCAAAAAAAGTACCGAGAACAGGTAGCTGCAGACATGCTGGATCGAGCCAATTTGGATCCTACCTTCTTGGAAAAGATAATTACTGGTGACGAGACATGGATGTACGAGTACGACACGCTTACGAACCAGCAATCGTCCGAATGGCGGCCAATTGGCGCGCCAAAGCCGAAAAAACCTCGCCAAAGCCGATCGAAAGTGAAGATCATGTTGATTGTTTTCTTCGATATTCGAGGCGTGGTACACTATGAATATGTGCCAGCCGGACAGACAGTCACCAAAGAGTTTTACTTAAGTGTTTTGAGACGTTTGAGAGAGGCTATCCGTCGTAAACGTAACGATTTGTGGGTCGACAATTCTTGGATTCTCCATCACGATAATGCGCCGTCTCACAAAGCCATAATTGTGAATGAGTTTTTGGCCAACACTCGGTAAATATCATCGAACAACCGCCGTATTCACCAGATTTAGCACCCTGCGACTTCTTCCTATTCTCAAAACTCAAATTTCCGCTACGGGGAATGCGCTTCGAATCGATTGATGACATCAAGACGAATGCGACGCGAGAGCTAAAGGCCATCCCGGAAACCGCCTATCAGAAGTGCTTTGCCGAGTGGAAAAAGCGTTGGCATATGTGCATCGCTTCGAATGGATGTTATTTTGAAGGTGACAAAATAAATTTGGATGAAAATTAAAAATTGTTCGTTTTATTTAACAATTCCCGATACTTTCTTGACAGGGTGTATATGGTACTTTTTCTTAATACCTTTTTACAACGTCCCTTTAATAGAAATTGAAATAATAATAATAATGCGTATCGCTAATTCAATAAGTATAATGAAACCGATTTTAAGACTGTTCTTGCCTAAGCTGTAAACATTTGCATCAGGCCCGTGCCCAGAATTTTGAGGGGGGGGGGTATTTTGAAAATTTTCTTCGCATATTTTATAAATAACAATATATTTTTCACTAATATTCATACTATTAATAATTTCCATAATTTTGATTTGTATA
The DNA here is from genome assembly GCA_039619475.1 of Icerya purchasi. NCBI lineage: Eukaryota > Metazoa > Arthropoda > Insecta > Hemiptera > Monophlebidae > Icerya > Icerya purchasi. The sequence goes on along the minus strand of CM077115.1, from coordinate 287,374,881 downwards.
TTAATAATTTACATTAATTAATTACCCCGTATATAAACATTAATAAAAATTACATATGTTATTGATTATACTCGTAATAAAAAGTTTTTCCTTAAGATATTAATGAAGTACCTAAAAATATGAAGCATATTTTTTCTTTTTTTTTTTAAAGGTAAGAACACCCTAAAAAATCATCAATATTTATTTTAAATTTTTGATTTTTTCCCAATTTTTGTGTATTTATAAGTATTTCAGTTCTCATAGGGGGGTTACCCCCCCCCGTACAGGACCTTGATCTGCATTGCTTTAACATCTTCAAAAATAAATATAATAAGGTTTATTATAAATATATAGAATAAAAATAATTTTGCATTATGTAAGCAACATTACAATCTGAATTTTTCGATAATTTTTCAAAAACTAATTGTTTACTGTATTATGTAACCTGCAAAACGAACTAAAAAGTGGACGTTAAAGAATATCCGAAAATTTAGAAAGCCGAACAAGAATAATAAAATTGTAACGTTTATACGTGTATTTTATTCGTAACCGGTTTAATTAATAAATTTCAATTGTGCTTTTATTATATTTTTAAACCATTAGTTCATAATTGTATAAAAGAGTAATTATTGTTTTTACTTTCGCCGAATATGTACTTTTATAATATATAATCTTTGCGGTAGTTTATATGACTCTTTTTAAGCTCAAAAAACTTATTTTTATATTTAAAATATTAATACGACACGTTTGGAAACTATATATTTCATCTTCTCAGTTCATTATAATCGTTATAATTACAATTTCGACAAATCCAAAATTTCTTCGGGACTTGAAAAATTGCATTTTTTTTTTTTTAAATAAATAATTCTTAGAAATTAGTGATATTCGTATTTTCTCTATAAAGATATAGAAATTTTGCTCGTAATTTATTTTTCAGATTAATAATTCCCCCATCCTTTTTATCGCAGCCATAAAAAATTGAACTATTTGGCTATTTAAATTACTTTCTAAAAATTGTATACTTTACAGCACTTTCGATTGCAATTAATGAAATGTACGTATCGTCTGTGTATACTTGAATGTTAAGTTTCAGAACTTTAAATTGAACAAAAAGGTTTCGTTAAATTCATCTGCGGAGTACGTCATCATCATCATAGCTGGAACTCGTATCCGAGTAGCCCAGATGCACATATATTTGTTCAGCGATGTGTTCGTAGATGGCTGATTAGTCCAATTTTAGCAGTACAAGTTTTCCCACAGTGGTGACATTCGAATAGCTGATCCGGACTCATATCTCGCTCCTTATTCTTGCGCAGCCTGCGTGCAGAGTTCCAGCTAAAAGCTTCCGGCCGACCAAGCCTGCTCCCGTCACCTTTACTCCATCGCCGTAGGACTTTAAATGTGCATCTTGCAGTGCGTGTGCTTATCGAAAGTGCAGTTGCACGTCTACACCTACGCCCGCTAGAAAAACGTCACCTGATTCAATGGCACACTTAAGTGAGACGATTGAGGTGGGCGTTAATCAACTGAGCGGGATAAACAGAATTAGTTTGGATGATATGAGCTATAATGAGCTAATATGGTATTGTGGTATTGAAGTTGAATTATGAATTTGTTTACATTGTTTCCAGGTGATTATTTAAGTTTGTTGTGTATTGCACAAGTGGGGGTAGTTATCCACTTGCCTCCTTCCACATCTGTTGTCGCCCAACAATGTTGCTTGACTTAACAGGTCCGCCACGAGAAGGCTGTGGATAGGGGTTCGGCAACGCAAATGGTGAGTGGCACCGCTTCTGGCGCCATACCCGTAATACAATGAAAAATCGAAACTAATCATTATCTTATAGGTTTTAAAATATATATTAAATAATGGTCCCTAAATTTTCATTTTAATGTTTTTGGAATATATTTTTTGGTCGAAATGTATTTAGCGTAATGTATAAAATGTAAGTATCAAAAGCGTACCGAGAAGGGGAGTTGGGGGGTTCACCCCCCGCCGAAATGGGTTTTTACGTTGCTGTATTGTCGCTTTACGGTCGTAAGATGTCTTGGTACCAGGCATTCTGACAGTACAACTAGCTATGTATTAGTGTAAATTATTCTCAAAATGAAAACAAACAGAAGTAATCCTAATCCTTACGCATTTAGAACTATTGTACAAGAGATTATTAATAAAATATAATTACTAAGTAAAATTCTTTTTTCTATCAAGTGTCTTTTTTTTTTAATTGTTCGCCCCCCCCCCCTCCAACTGATCTGAATACGCCTATGGTAATTATTAATATCATTTATACATATCTCTATTTTCGTAGTAATGGAATTTTATAAGTCGAAATACTCCATCATGCGTTACTCCCTGGCAAGGCCGTGTCCACGGGGTGGGTTTTGGGGGTTAATCCCCCCCATGAGAACTGAAATAATTATTATCTGAAATCAAAAATGTAAAATAAATATTGATGATTTTTTAGGGTGTTCTTACCTTTAAAAGAAAAAAGAAAAAATATGCTCCATATTTTTAGGTATCTCATTAATATTTTATGCAAACATTTTTTGTTACGAGTATAATCAATAACATATGTAATTTTTATTAATGTTCATATACGGGGTAATCCATTTATGTATATTATTAATACATATAAATCAAAATGATGTTGGAAATTATTCATAGTATGAATATTAGTGAAAAATGTATTGTTAGTTATAAAATATGCGTAGAAAATTTTCAAAACCCCTCCCCCTTCAAAATTCTGGGCACGGGCCTGCTCTCTGGTAATTATGATCGCCCTTCCAACGATCGCTACAAATATACTACTGCAAGAGAATAGTGTAAATTATTTAATAGTACATCAAATGTATGAGTAAATATTTCTAATCCTAGATTATACTTAACATACTTTTTAGTCTGGGAAAACGTTACTATGTAATTCGATAGCAGACATAGTGGATAACAATACAAAATATCATCCGACCGAAGGAGTCAGAATATTGGATGTAGAAATTCAGTTGAATTCTAGTTCAGATAATCTAGTCGCTAACATTGAACTGTGGGACTGTAGCGGTTCTCAGAGGTATGTTTGTACGCAATTTATTCATTTATTTTCGCATAGAACAAGTCGGTGAATTTATTTTTAAATTCATAGCAATGAAAATTGACAGTGGTGTCAAATAGCCAAGTTAAAACATTAACTGCTAATAATGAAAATTTAACACCCTTATAGTGTATGCCAAAAAATCAATTATTACTAATGACATAATTTCATTTATATTTTAAACACTCAATACATTAAGAAACATTAATATAAATTTACAATAAACGGACTGCAGTTTTAGACACAAACATTCGCTTGCGCAGTATGTAAAAAACGTAAATAAAATTACCGCTTGAAGTATAAAATTCAAATTGCGATAGTTTTGATATTAATCAAAAAATATTTATAAGTACCTAATTCTTCTTTTTCCCTTTCTTGCCAATTTATAATTGAATGGACTATGTAGTAAATTTGCTACTGAAAAATTTGTTAACAATAAATGGATGTCTACTACGTAGGAAATATCAAAGACGATCAGTTTTTATTTTTTTTCGTATTATAATATAGTACCAGGGGTGACCGAGAACTTTATTCCAATCTGCTCTTTAATAAAGTTCACAAACAACTAAAAATATGGCACCAATGTGCGCATAATATGAAAAATAAATTTGCATATGTAGCACTTGTATTTTTTTATTTATACAAAATAGAGTTGAATATATTCATAAGAACCAAAAATATTAAAAATATTGTTTGTATAACTTTACAGCGAGACCAGTGTATTTTAATTCGAATAATATTTAATATTACCATTAACGTGACCAGGATTTGTACCGCGGACAGGGGGAGAGGGCTAAAAGAGTAGAATATAGAAAAATGTGAAGATATTTATCTATATATATATATATATATTCTCTCGTTTACATATTTATTTTTGTGTAAAATGTATTATTTAAAAACACTTTATATTTTTATCAAATATTAATTGTTACTGTCAAAAATTTTGCCCATAACAAATTTGGCCATCATTTATATAGTGTCCGTTTATTCTCCCGGGGAGGGGAGGGGCTGCAGCCCGTAGCCCCCCCCCCATCCGTGGGTGCGCCAATAAACATCACTGTATAAATCATAAATAAATACATATATTTCATCACGGAATGAATATGTTATATCTCTGTTCGCAATCCGTAGTTTATCACAGTAAATAAGCGTATTACTTTTAGTTTCTTTTATTTAATTTTTAATCAACTCTAAATACAATTAACCACTAAAATAACAAGGTTTGCTTCCATTTCAAGAATTGTTCATCTAATTGAATTTTCTGGAAGATAAGACTCTGACCATTCAATTGTTAAAAAATCCTCATCAGCGAATTTCATTCTGAAAAAACATACATATGAGTGTATACACAAATTTCTTATTAAATAATGCGATTAAAACAAACGTTTAAGAATTGAAGAACGAAATTTTATGCAAATAATGTTTCAGTAATTTTTTATTAATAGTATTCCGCTTTTAAATACAGTTATCTATATAAGATGTCCGAAATAGATATCATTCTTGTTGGCCGGCAATGCAATTGGATGCGCATGGTATTATATTTGTTTACAATCCAGATATTCCGGAACATTCAGCCGAGCTGGAATTATTGTACGATTATTTTATAATACAAAGCGGATTGTCAGATGCTTGTTGCTTTTTGCTGGCAAATCAACGAACCAAGTTGTCGCTGGATGTTGCTTTTCGTAAGTAGATTTTTATCTTCGTTAATTAAGAATATTTTAATGTCGAACAGCAATTTTGCATCTTTGAAGAACTGAAAAATGATTATTGTTATATAAAATCGCAATAAACAAATCACGGGACAAACGGTTTTTTTTTTTTTTTCGGGCGCGTTAACAAGAAACCTTTACCCAGAAGAACTACAGAGGGATGAGCCTCAATCAAATAGCTATACGATCAGCGGAAATGAAAAAAACTAAGAGAGGGTAAAACAGACAAAGAAGGAAACGACAGGATGTAAGAAGCATAGTAAGGAGCAGGAAGATCAAGAGAGCTAACATTTGAGCATAAGAAACAGACCTTTCCATTGCGAGCGAAAGACATTCAAAAAGGAAGTGGTTAAAATCGCAAGGGGTTTTGTCGTTCGGATGAAAGATGCAAGGTCAAAACGAAAGCGAGACGAAGGCAGTAGAGAATGATTGAAACGCAAACGAACAATCGAAACGACAACAGACCGACGAATCAAAGGAAAATCACAGAACCCCAGGTAAGAAGAAAGACTGGGTTATATAGAGAGGTAGAATATCGGAAAAGGATGAAACATTAAAGTCAAACCAGACTTTAAAATAGTATTTTCTGCAAAAAGGAAGGAAATTAGACCCTGGAATACGTGAAGAGTTCAAAATTTTTCAAAAGTCCAAAAGAATAATAGTTGAAAACGAATTTTTATCAAATATCGCGGGATAACAACAATAATTGTAAACATAATAGGGGACTTTTTTTTTTTTTTTTTTTTTTCAACATTTAATATTTTAAAGAAGATTAAAAGATATATACCACAGGTTGGCAACTGCGACTGGTAAAGGTCATCCCGATTATATACGTATTTGTCGTAGAATTCCATGTGTGCCACAAATATATCACACATACGGAAAACCACAATTTATAATTAGTTTCCTAAAAAGAGTGTTTAAGAAAATGACTGCTTCCGAACACTGCTACTTGCATAATTCTGTATCTACGATGATATTAGTGTTTATGAAATAACTAAAATATTTTTTTTTAGCATTTCTTAAATTTCCCCCAAACAGATGGACCAAATTTACCCAAAATCTAATAGTTGCAATTTCACAACGATAATCGAATGCTTCGGACCAAAAATGGTGCAACTTAATCAAGCGCAAACGGATCAAAAGTCTACATAGTCCCTCTCCCCAAATAACACATGTGTGCACACAACGACGCACATATAAAGAGGTGATGCTTAGACCAAAAGAGACTGTTGTAAAATTTAATGAACTATATATCGCCTTTCATCACGTACAGATTTTAATTTTCCTATATTTAAATTCGTTTGTTTTGGAATATGTTCCTGGTTTTATATTTGTATACACGTTCTTTTGTTAATATTAATTTTTCTGTTGATATTATTTATTAGAAATATATAGAATTAAGTGTTCATCTATGCATATCGTAATTTTAGCGTTGAAACAATATAAACAAGTGGTAACGGTGAATAGAAACGCTGTTTTTTTTGTTGTTTTTTTTTTTTTTTGGTTAAAAAGCAGGTTCCACTTTTTTACTTTTTTTTTTTTTTTTTTTTTTAATAAATTTGACACACCAATATTGTGTTTAACTACAACTAGTAGTACGCGGATGTACGGATTCGTTCTTATAGATAATTGGCATATTTCGCTACTTTTAATGAAATGTATAACGGAAATTCTTGTTTATTATTCATAAGAGGACGGCCGATGAGGTGGTGAGAGTCGTTATGATATGGAAAGTAAAAAAGAACAAAAACACTGTAATATATTCGTAGGCGGGAGCTCCTTGAAAAATAAAATTATGCGACAAGGCTGTGTGTCCTGTGCACAAGCGGCTAAAACCTCTGGGGGAAGTACCTGCCTCTAAACACCATGGTTCAATTGAGGGTTTAATCAGTTCCAAGAAGGGCTAGAGCTAGAAAACCAATGCGCTTTCCACGAGGATGTGAGGTTATTCTAAATTATGTCTGAAAGATCAGGCAATGGATCATTTGGAAACTCTGAGTATTGTAAAAGTTATCTATATGAATTGGGTACGAACAATTACGAGAAAAGAAGCGAAGATTTCACGGTGACAGTAAAAGTTTTTGAAGTATTTTAATGGAGAAGTAGCCTTGGACAGGTCGTCGCAATTAGTTGCTAGAACGCTTGATGGAAATCTCGGGTTCGATCCCGGGCGGCGACAAAAATGATTACGAAAAATTAAAAATACTCGCTAATAGAATCATATAGAAGGCAATGGCATACTACCAAGTATTTATATCATTATATGCGTGCTAGTTAGTAAAGACAGACACGGGAATGCATATCGATAAATCAATCACAATATCAGTTCCGAATGTAGGCTTGCGTGTGTACACATTCGTACTGCATATAAACAATTGGCAAGAGCACTAATCTGTACAGCTAGAATGTACAAATAGGTAGTCTCACAATGCTCGGAATCGAACAATACGACCGGGAAGAACCTAACAAGGTACACAAATTGACGGGGAGAATCTGTATGTACCAAGTGGACTGTGTAGTGTACAAAATTAAGGAATTTGAGAAAGAAAGAGTTAATTGTTGAGTAGACTTGAAATCGGCAATTGATTCTAGAAAGAACTAAAGAAGTGTATACGGAAGGGTTTTTGGAGATACATTACACTAAATGTATATTAGACATCAATTTTTCACGTATAGTTTTACTGATTATTATAATACGAAGGTGAGTTTCGTTGCCATTATATTTTTATATGTGACCTGGTCTATGAAAAGAGAGCGTCAATGTGCGAAAACAGGTTTCCGAGAAAACAGTTGATAAACAAAACAACTCGCGTCATTGGATCCGTTTCTCGGTAGGTGTTCTGGAGGACGGTGTACTTGCACATACTTTCAAATGAAAATCGCTCCACATATTTCCGTGTTCTTTCTTATGAGTTTTCTCGTACTTTGCGATCCCTTATGTATGTGGAAAGCACAAGCATCAGATCCTTTATTTACATTTATTCTCCGATCTGCGCAATGTAAAATTCAATAACTTACATATAACGTAACTAATGCGAACGCAATTTTTTCTTCTTCCAGCGTATCAATAGCAGCCACAATTTGCTTAAGTAGGAACAACCGAAAATGATCTACAATGACGAATTTGTCCATTTTTGCGCCTATTAATTTTGATTCCCGAATAACACCGTTGAATTTAAGCATGGATTTTTCGAACACTTCACCATTAACACAGTCTTTTTCTAAAGTATAACCGAGAGAAAAAATAGCTTTTTTTCTCAAATATTTCACACAAGTGCTTCCACAAATGATGCGTTTCCTAGTCTTTCACGAATTTCAGATGGGAATTAGCGATGAATTGAACGATGAGGGTTTTCGCTTTCCTGCATTTATTTCTCCGGCCGCTAATGTCAGTGATTCATTGATTTATACACTGCAATAAATTCTGGTCGAATGTCAACACAATTACCGAGAGATACTATTTATGAACACAAATTTTTACGACAAACGTGACAAACATTGGAATTTTATATTACTGTACGCGCTCCTGGGGGTCCATTATTGAATAAAATGTTTCGTCGAAACAATAAATATTTATCATTACAAACAACAAAAGTAAAAACACCTACTAATGCGAGGAAATAATATAAAAGTGGCGAACAGTACCCATTTTTGGTACCTGCGTGCACTTGCCTGTACGTGATTGGGCGCACATTTGTTGCGCTAACGTGAGTTTCACCTGTAATTACTATGAACACGCATTACGTATGAACAACTAAAGTAATAATAGTATTTTGCGTGTAGCGACTTTTAAATTACGGAAGTAAACTCGCCCCACCCCAGAATGCTCCCCCGGCACCCAAAAAAATATTTATATTTCGGCGTTCGTATAGTTGCACGTTGCATAAATAATGTACAAGCATCTTCATACTTTATCATTAAGATTCCCCTACGTGTGCTGTTATCTCGCATCACTGCTGGATAATTATTCCGTTGTTAAAATCGGTTCGAAGGAATTAAATGGTATTTAAGTGGCCGTTCAAATCTATTCTCCGGTTTTCGCTGTTCCTTTAATTCGACGCTATATTCAAATTCTATTTACAGTTTCGTTAAGTTTAAAGCAAAAATGTGCAACGATTTATTACGTTAATGTTTTTTGTAATTGACTTATTTTTCAGCTGAAAAGTTTCGAGGACTCATGTGCAAAGCAACGAATATATTAACAGACGCGAACGAAGTGAAATCGTATTTTACCGAATTCGTTGAAATGCTGGTTAATGATCTGCGATCGTTTAATGGGAACAGATCATCACGACTGCTGTTTTAATGGCCCCTTTGATATTTTTAGTTGTTCCCAGACCGATACGCAATAAAATAAGGATGGAAATATTAGCCGCGTAAGCGATGAAAACAATTTTGTAGTAGAAATTTTGTATAGTCCAATATATACGCGTTTAAACTTTACTACATATAGCCAGAAACGTTTTCGATTGGACACGGTAATTTTTTGTAATCGATTAAGATCCATTCAGACCGATAAAATATCAAGTTCTAATAAACTGCTATCGCATCTTCACTGATAAATTTCACAAATTTATAATTTTCAGATTTTCTGGAAAAATTTCAGCGTTTAAAAATATTTACAGGAAGTTTATATAATTTTAATTGTATCTAACAAGCCGGATACGCGGATTTATACTTTTCAAAAATAAACACATTATAACCAATTGGATTTTGCAAATTAAATCGACTAGATGCAAACACCGAATTCGTGTTCGTTAAGTGAAAAACCCAGCAACGATTTCCTCCGGGTCACCTAAAAATCCTTCTTGTATTGCTTATCACGGCGTAAGTCCGATCCTAGCGAAAAAGTATCATTATTTAAAGCCATTTCCACGATGTTATTCGATCTAGCCCAAGCATTTACGTTATTAAACATGTACGTATTAGTGAAGAATACATCTTTCTAAAATTATTCCCGAAATTCCTTCAATTGCGCCATTAATTTCGTACAAAAAGCGCAGTTTTCTGTTATAGATTTCAATGTCTGATTATTTTTTCTTTCCTTTTCGTATTCATTACTTTTTTTTTTTTTTTTTTTGGTATTAGATCAGGTTACTTATTTTTTTTTAAATATATTTCATTTTCGTAAATATCGTGATAATAACTGCAATAACGGCTTTAGAAATTTGCTTAGTCGAAACGCACGACAAAAAAATATATTCATACGTCAAGGAGAAGATTATCCTCTTCTCCTTGACGTATAAATATGTTTTTTTAAGATTTTCTTTTGGACAAAATTATTTAACAGAGCTAAAGGAATGTCTTACACGCTGATGTAGAAGTAATTATGGAAGTGCGCATTTCTTACCGAAACAAATAATGTTTATTCGACGAAGTTCACATAATTAATTCGAATTATTGTTTTCTTATTACTTTTTATTGGTATAACAGAGACGGTTGACTTAAAATGCTATCAATTTTCAAAATTACCATGGATGTAGCTTTGTTACCGACTTTCAAAAAGAACTCGTTAATCCCGATTTTTTTTTTTTTTTTTTTTTTTTTTTTTACGTTTCTTCGCAAATAACTTATATTTATGTGGACCGAGTTTACTGATTATTTATCTATTACAAAGTGTACCACCATTCACACCATGTGAGTTCCGATGAAAATTGGTGAGTATAAACTGAATATTTGTCAAAAAATGTGAAAAAAAACGGGGCGAACGTGTAAAAGAATTACGTTGTAAATTTTGATCATTTTATACAAAGTATAGAAGAGAAAGAGACAGAAATGTAAGCAAGAAGGGTCAGGGGCGCAACTCCTTGCGAGACCAAAATGGCCGAATTTTATATACATATATATATATATATATATATATATATATATATATATATATATATATATAAATTGAAACGAATCGTTCCTAACAGGTCCCTATTTCGCGGTACTCCTGAAACGAATTGTTGTTTTACCCGGTCTCTTGAATTCGTGTTTTTTTGCTCCGTTCGTGAGGATAGACCTCACACCTTTTACTGAGATTAGCTGTCTAACTTGCTAATTTCGAAGAAAAACAAACGTCCCGTATATCATATATATTTACAAATCGACAATAAAACATACAAAACACGGAAAATGACTGGCGGATGTAAACGCACGAAATATATCTGCTCCGTTCGCAACAACGTAACAACGACAATTAATTAATAATCTATACCTGAACCGGAAGATAGAGCAAATGACTGGAATGATTCTTATCAGATAACAGCGATAACTTCCCTCAGCTGACCACCACCGGGCAATACGGATCCGCCGCGGGCACACGCTGTACCACTGCCACTAGCCACAACCAGACACTTACACGGCCACAACCCCAAAATCAATCAGACGCGGATAATACCGTTAGCCGCGCAATCATCTTTAAAAACGATGGCAACGGTACTTCGACGATGCTCGAAAAACCAAAGAATAAATACAACACACAACCGAAGAAATAATTTCTAATTCGAACATCGCCGAAACTTGACCGAAACTATACAAAATGCTGCGTAGCTAGCCATTATCATTATAGAACTTTCCAAGGTGTTTACTAATATCTCGAAACATATACTAACACTAGTGCGTGAAAAAAGAAAATTACGAAAAACCCGGAATACGACGAGAAATCTGGCTATTAAAACGCAACTAAATAGAAAAACCAAAAAACTGCGTAAAGTACTGCCTGGAAATAAAAATGAAAAAGGCTTGCAACATTTCTGTCGAGCTTGTCGCCGACCAAAAACGATGATTACTCATTGTGGAAAGCGGACGTTTTCAACGGCTAATTGTGCGTATTTCGCCAATAAAAAAACCTGACTGAGGGTAGTTGGATTCGTACTAACTTCGATAAAGCGGCGCTTTCTGCCAATTATTTTCATAATGTATTTACACCGAATCCTCAAACTGCTGACTCCACAGATAACCTCGAATACCTGGGAAAACCGCTGCAAATGAGTCTCTACCTATAACACCGGTTGGCCCCTAATGAGATACAGCAACTCTTCAAAAATATGAAACGGAAAAAGACCCCCAGATTCGACTTAATCACAGCGAAACTTTTAAATGAGTTATCTCGTAAAAGTATTGTATTTATAACACAAATATATAATGCCATCCTTCGTAACTAATATTTTCTTCCACCGGGTTGGAAATTTTCGAAGATAATTGTTATACCGAAACACCTGACAAATCGTCTGAAGTCGTTTCATCATATAATAGACCTACCTTGTTGCTTCCTGTCCTCTCAAGGATAGTGGAAAAATTTATTTTTAAAACGGTTGTTTTCAATATTATCTACCAATACAATTATTCCCAATTTTCAATTTGGTTTTCTTCGTAAGCACCACAACACTATAGAACAAGTTCACAGACTAACGAAGGTTATTGAAAATATCTTGGAAAACAAGAATATTTGTACGGCCGCGTTTCTGGATGTCCTGCAGGCTTCCGATAGGGTGTAGCACCACGGACTATTGTGTAAACTTAAACTTCTGTTTCCTCGCTCCTTCTTTTTAATATTTAAATCGTATATACAAGAAAGTTCCACGTTAGCCACGTGGAAGATTAATGGAAAACGACCACCGGGACGCACACCTAAGAGATGGGCAGATATTATATTACATACAACAGGATTGCCATTCATGCGTACGTCAATCAGAGGCTCGTGACAAATGGCGGAAAATCACAAAATCACTGTTGGATTAAATGTTAATACCCCACCTAGGGTGACGAGTATAGATGATGATGATACAAGAAAGATATTTCCGAGTGAAAATAGCCGATGCACACTCAGATATTTTTCCGGTAAGGACCGGGGTCCCGCAGGGGAGCGTTCTGTATCCAATATTACACTTATAGCTACACGTTCGACTATCCGACGCTGGATAATACAGAAGTAGCTTTGTACGCGGATGACGCAGCCATCTCGACCGTGGATAAGTGTGAAAACACAGCCACAGAAAAACTGCAGGAGTCACTTAGACATACGATGGCGCATAGTAGTCAATGAAAGTAAGTCGACGATATTTCATTCACAAACCGAAAAATTGAACGCCCGCCAATCCAAATAAATAACGTCATAATACTAAATGCCAATAACCTAAAATATTTAGACATGCACTTGGACGCTAAGCTGACCTGGAGTACTCTCATTCAGAAAAAAAGATCGAGCATTTGAGAACTAGAACCATGTCGTAGCTGTTAGCTGAGGGACGAGGTTGTCGTTGGAAAATAAAACTATATTATATAAAATAGCTGTAAAACGATCTAGCTGTACAGTATACAGTTTTGGGGCTGCGCAAAAACATCTAACCTACAGAAAATACAGCGATATCAAAATAGGGTACTGCAGCCCTCTGGTACGTTTCAAATTGTACTCTCCATAATGACTTAAACGTCATGTTTGTGGAGGATGAAATCAAAAGACAAGCAAATAAACATGTCGCCTGACTTAACACTCATATGAATCCACTTGCCACCAATTTGCCGGATAACTCCGATGAAATATGCAGATTGTGGCGAAATAAGCCTTTAGACCTTGTCCAGTGAGTACCACCCCTCCACAAAAAATTCGTTATTTTAATAAATTAATCGCTAAATGACCACTAAAGTTGGTGAGTTGTGATAGAAAAAAAAAATACATATATATAATACGTATGAGTATTACAGGTTTGATCATGTATTACGTAGCTTAAAAAGTAAGTTTCATTTTTACTGCTTCGTGGACAAATTATAAAATGTTTCGTAATTTAGTGGATTAAAAGTCGGTATTGTGTTTTTGTCAATTTCCGTCTCGTTCTAGGTTACAGTGAAATATCAGATGATGAAATGTATCTGTTCTGCAATACTGGCAACTGGGAGAATTAATTAACTTTATTCTGCAAAGTTCCCGTGTCATGGTACGACTTGAGCTTTGAACAAATTTATGCTCAGATTTTTCATTTTTAATTAGTCACGAATTTTCGGAAAGAACATGTATCTGAAACTTCGCCGTCCCATCGTGATCGTCGCAGTATAAGTAATTTGTCACTGAAGTAAGATTTTAGGAATTTTATGGACGTCCTCTTTATTTCAAAGAAATTGAAGAGTTTTAACTTGAAATTCATGATGATTTTGTACTCTGAGCCCTCTCAATGAGAAAATAATATCCCGTGGAAGGATATATTTGCAATTACGTAGGAAGCTGTACAGTAGAGTGAGGATATATTTAAAATGTATTTCCTTCGTTGTTTTTTTACATATCTTTTTATTTTTTATATATATACATATACATATTATATATATATATATATATATATATATATATATATATATATATATATATATACATATACATATATACATATACATAGCGAGGTCATAATCACATTATATATGGACTGAACGATATCCGTATGGAGGATTATTCTTTCTTTTCGATCGAGTTCATAGATAATGTGATAGTTTTCTCATTTAAAAAATTATAAAATTGATTTATCTTCTACTAATGTTCAATTATAAGTTTCGATTTTTTTATTGTTTTGCTATTGTTTTCAGCAAATTTATTTATATTTTTTTTAACCCGTAAGTGTGTTCAGTAATTAGTTTATAGATACGTTAACTCGGACAGCGCTCATTAATTTTTCACAAACAGTTGTCATATTATATTTCTTTCTAGTGTTATATCGAGAGAGTTTATTTTATTATTTACTTCTTTATTATTAACGTTATTCAATTATAGAAATTCTTGCTGAATTCAACATGTCAACCTACTCGTATTGGACTATCTCTTTCTTGCCGAATATTATTCTCACGACCTCTAACTTGTCAACTTTTATTTTTTCATTATTTCTACTAAAATCTCGTTACCTTAGTTCTTATTTCTGCATACCTTGGTTCATTTTGCCCTTATCCAATCTCTCTCCATTTTTCTTTCACTTTTTCTAATCCCCGTCATTCCCTCGATTATTATTTATTCTATCTTCGTCATTGAAATTCCTTTTCCGTACTGCAACTAAACAGAAATTCTATATATACTATCAATTACTTATTTCCCTCTCTCTCTCTCGGTGATGCTTTATTGATTATTCCTGCAGACTACAACTTATCAGAATTTTTTCGTTTTCCTTTTATTTTTACAGCTAAACTAATGGCTATCCTTTATTCGATAATTTTAATGTCCAATAATAGTTTTATTTTCAATTATTCGATTATTCCTGTCCCCACGAGTGTCCTTCCAGTTACCTCTTCCTCTGCTCATTCCTGCGATGTTATCGCCTCGCCCATCGATACTTTTCTTCCTCTATATTTTCTATTTATATTGATTTGTCGGCATCAAACGTAACAAAGCGGCGGATTCTGTGGCTCAAGTAATGCTTTTGGATTTTCATCTCGGATTTTGGCCCAAATTACCTTTTTCCCTAATCGCTTTTTTTTTTCATCCGTCTATCCAGTCTAATCGTTCTAATTTATGGTTTCCCTTTGAATTCCTGTTTTACTTCTCTCTTCTGTTGTTGTTGTCATCATCATCATCATCATCATCATCATCAGCATACCTTTGAACCACACTCTGTGCCTTCCTCTAGCTTTCATTTTTCTTCGCCCCTTCATTTGAATGATGCGCTTTTATCTGTGACTTTAACCATATTTCTTTAAAAGCTCATCTTTTTCTGTAGAACATTTTTTTTTTTTTTTTTTTAATTTAACGACGCTCGACAACTTGGTCATTTGTGTCATCACTGTAAGCTGTAATCTATATAATAAAAATGAATGCCGGAAAAACGTTGCTGATCACATCACGCTACAACGGCTTGACTGATTTGGCTGATTTTTTTTTTTGTTGCGTTTGTAATTGTCAGGAAAAAGTTTGTGTGAAAAAAAAAGTTAGAAAAGTTACACGGAAAATGGCCAAATTCACGAAAATGAAACATTAAAACATTGCGCCAAATGAGTAATTAGAATGATAACATATTAAAATTAACGAATATTAGCTGGCCACGTTTGAATTATAATGTATATCGAATTAAACAGTTCGAAAAATAAATAAAAATATAGCGTTCTACAATTTTAGTGAAAGCATGCAAATACAATCGTAATTTTAGAATGCAGAATAACACTATACTTTTTGTGTTGTTAGAAAGCCACTTGTCTTAAAATTGCTGCAATCTGGTTCCTCTAAGCCAAAAAAAAAAAAAAAAAAAAAAAAAGAATACCTCAAAAAATATAAAATAACAGAAAAAGACACATGCATAAACTGTAAAAAAGACATAATAGACACTCCGGATCATTCCTTTTTAAGCTGTCCAAACTTCAGTCAAATCAGGATAAAATATAAAATAGAAGAAATCAATGAGAAATGGTTTACCAACCGGAAAACACAAAAACAACGGTGGAATATGTAAATGAAATAATGAAAAACAAAGAGAAGTACATTTAAATAATAAGGTATTAACGTTAAGTCGCGTACTTAATTAATATAATTGTGATGACCTGCGGAACACTGATAAGCGAATTCAGCAAAAAGTGATCCTCAGGCCATAATACTGCTATTGTAAAATTGTATTTTATAATAAATGAATTAAAAAAAAAAAGAAAAAAAAAGCCCAATCACATATGTAAAAAAAAACCGGACAGTTTTAAATTGAAGGTAACTTAATTTTTCAATTGTAATAAGTTACTTTGAATTCCAATATAAGTGTTATATTATTGAACCCTTTTATTAAAAAAGTTTTGTGAGATAGCTAAGTTCTTAATTGTTTTTAAATTTAAGAAAACGGGAGAAACTAAAAAAGGATTAAAAAATTAAGGATTTTATTTTGAATCAAAAGAAATTAAAATGCACTTTTTTTGCAATTTTTACCATTTCTTATTTAAAAGATTTCTTTCACAACAATTGATAAAAATTTCTTCATTTTTATTTATTGAAAATTTCGAAAAATTTGAAAAATATCAAGAATTTGCAAGTTCTGCTCTGTCAGTCATAAACTGGATATTGAGAACTATTTCATTTAAAACTCGCTGAACATTTAAGCAAAGAAATATCTCGCAATGCCGGCAATAAGAAGAATAGGGCGTAGAACTCGCCACGCTATCACCCAAGCAAATGTTGAATCTAATCGAACTGCAGAGAAACGTGAAATGCGAAATGAAGTTGAACGAAATCGATCATTGCAAATGCGTTCATAGAGAAGACAAACAAGTGTTTCGTTAAGAAAGAGCTGCATTCCATTACAGCATGACAACCGATTACAGTGTAGACCTAGCCGTTGCTATTGGATCGATGAGCGTTTTATGTCTACATTGCAGCGCTTTCAAATTTACATACTCTCACTTTACTTTGTTTACATGTTTCTAATAGCTTTTCACATATTCATAAAACGACCATTAATAAATTTTTTGAAAATTGGACGAGACAACGTCAGTCGGGAGTAGTCTATAAATCTTCGTTCTGGACGGTGTGACGTCATAACCCCAGAACTGTGTGCAGAGGGCAAAAAGTAACCCAATTTCTTGCACGGGCGCTGAAAATTCACCCAAGTTTCCCTAATTTTCCCCGAATTTTCCCGAATTTCCCCCAATTTTCCTCAATTTTTTGCAAATTTTCCACAAATTTCCCCCAATTTTCACTGTACAGGTTCCACGCATTTCCGATAGTTCGAACCGCTTAAAAACTAACACAAGTATATTATTTAATACCTGAAACTAACCCAAGTCCCCGCCCACCCCTCCTGTCTACAGCGTTGCCGCGATCTTTTTAATTAATTCAAAGTCTAAGTATATGTAATATAAAATTAGCCTAAGTATTTATTTTTAATGTGTAGAGAGTAGAAAGTAACCGATTAAAAATTAACCCAAGTATGTTATTTAACGTCTGAAACTAACCCAAGTCCCCGCCCACCCCTCCTGTCTACAACATTACCGCAATTTTTCAAAATTTAGGGCCTAAGTATGGAAATTCCAAATTTAACCCAAGTATACTATTTAAAACCCTGTATTTAACCCAAGTCTCCGCTCGCCCTTCCCACGATCCCGCGCATATATCCAAACATTGCGATAGCCGCCGCGAAAGCGTACGTTCCTTTCCCGTGCACGCGTCGTTCGTTCCCGATACTGCGATCTTTTTTTTTTTTTTAAATATTTCGAAGCCTAAGTATAAAAAATTCCAAAATTATCCTAAATATATTTTTTTCATTATCACATTTCACCGTTTGTACAGGTAAATGTGGAAACACACACGCCGTCCCCGCGCATATATCCATCATAACATTAACCACAGTGAAAGTGCACACCCATTCCCACACATCGCGCCCTTTACTATCATGTGTATGTATTACACACATGCCTTTGCGTGTAATATATGTAGCATACTTTTTAATTTTAATTTTTCGAGGTTGGGAGGGGTAAAATTTTGCCGGAGTGATAAAAACGTTTGAATCTCAACACTTAGAACCCAAAATTTAAAGGAATTTTCCAAGTCGTGCTCCGTTCCGGCATTTTTTTTTTAAATTTTATTTTTAAAGAAAATATTTGAACGTTCCATCAGTCGAATGAAAGCGGGCGAGTGTGCTGCTACGAGATGTATTATGTAAGCGCGACCGCGGCTGTACTAGAAATATTTAAATGTTCCAGCAACTAGTTGAAACTGTCACCAGGTGAGGTGAATTCCAGTCGTTCGTTTTGAAATTAACCAGCCGATCATCTATGCACACTCTCACACGCCACCGTTAGAAACCTGTTCGCGATCGCTACAAGTTCATACACACGCACGTACACACCACCACTTGATAAATATTTTTTCGTCTTTTTCCGCTTCCGATCTTATTTGTAATCCGTTGATTCTTTTTTTATTATTTTTCCGTATTCTCCGTTCATTGCAAAAGCACACCATCCATTCATGCACACATATCAAGCATTATGTTAACCTCTACAAAGCTACACTGTACTATTCCACACACGCTCCGGTCGCCGTCGAAATAAACGCCGCGATATCACTCCCACACACACACATACACACAACCACTTCATATATATTTTATTTTCGAGTCAAATTATTATAGAATTAGCCTAAGTATAATTTTCTTTTACATTTCTGTTTACTTCTTCCGAACGTTCATAATTTTTATATTTTTTTGTTTCTCCGATTCTAAAAATAAATCTGACAATGTATTAGCCACTCTCTCCCGCGCACAGGATGTTCCCTCGCACTCATCTGCTACCTATCGTTCTTATTAATTTTTTTCGAGTCTAATATTATAGAATTAGCCTAATTATATTTTTTTTTCGCTTCCAATCATTTCCTCCGACCGTTGATAATTTTCTTATTTTATTTTTTCTCAGGTTCTAAAAATAAATCCATTGTCATCTTCACTAGTATGATTGCGCACATATCTTCTGCCGGTATTTCTCATATTGTTCATAATAATTTTTCATGTCTATGTATTATGGAATTAGTCTAAAATATATTTTTTCCCCTCTAAAGACTTTTTCCAAACGTAAGTATTCAAACATTAATTCGAGTATATTTTTATTTAACGCTGTTTCATAATTTCCCTCTCCCTTATCCACCCTACACAAATTTCAATTATTTTCTATTATTTTTCATGAGTACATCCCCCTGAAACTACAGTGAAACCACACCAAACATTCCCACGCACCATATAGATTTTAACATCATTCGTAATAATTCTTTTCGAGTCTATTAGTTTAAGATTATTCTATTTTTTCAAACTCTAAATATTTTTTTTTTTTCAATATCTTTCATATTATATTTTTTTCCTCAATATGTCCGCGTACCCTCATAGTGCAAAGGTACTCTGCTTATATCCTTGCATGCATGTTGCCATGTCGTTGATTTCGATCATGTGTCAAGGTCATCGAGTCTGCCCGAATCTTCCATGTCATATCTTTTGTAGAAAAACGGTTCATATGTTCACACCTACACACAAACACCCATAACCGAAAGAACACCTCTCAACTTCGTTCATCTGCGTATGTAACCAGCTTTCACCAAAGGAATGTGGTTTATCTGATACGACTCAACATCTTCAAAGACTTGCATCGAGCTAGAATCTCGAAAGGATCTGTTCAGGCAGTCAGTATTAGTGCTATGTCGAACGTGTAGAATTTGTTGAAGCAGTGTTCTTCACGCATTAATAAAAGTTTGCTCTAACGTTAAAAGTAATAATTTTCTACATTTTTTAGTAAAAAGTTAAAAATATTATTCAAACATGAATAACAACATTGTTTCGAAAGTCGACGAATTTATTCAGAATTCATTTTCGAGTGATAGTGTCACGCATACAACTTCATCACCTCCATCACAGCAATCAGATGATGGTTATACAGCAGAAGGATCAAAATCTTTTGTACATAATATCATTGGTCCTGTATTATTAACAGAACAAGCAGATATAGCGGAATATTTTGTAGATATCAGCATCCATGTAGATTGTGATTATGGTTTTCGAGTAACTGAACTAGCAATGATTGATATGTCCGGTGGAAAGTGTTTGCATACGCTGTATAAGCCAAGCAGAGCATGGCATGCATCAAAAATGCCACATTTACAATGTTCTTCGATGAGTCATTACTTGAAAAATCCTTCATTATTTCCCTGTCGGGAAGAAATATTTATGGCACGCGATATATTCACGATATTATCTCAAAAACCGAGAGCTCGCATATATATTTTAACAGTATATGCTAAACTTACACTAATGGAACTTAACGAAAAGTCTGAATTGTTGAGTGATTTAGACTATGAAATCGTTAATATGGATCAAGTCTTTCGACTACATAGTATTGAGAATCTACATGAAGAGTATTTTGGTATAAGCAATTTGATAACCTGTAAACATCATAATGAGGTTGATAGTTTTCATTGTGCAGCGAAAAACGTTATGGTGATGAAGGCCTGGTACGATCATGTTATCCATCCGCTGAAGCTTATGAATAATCTCAATATAAATGATTTAAGTCAGTTGTTCATTACAGCCACCAAAGAAATGATAATTACATTATTTCCAAGTTGTGTTGGTGACATTTATGCATTTCTACCAGATAGATTAAAACAGGATGATACGATAAAATCACTTCTACCATGTTACGAGCATGAGCATGATGAAGAATATTATATCGATGATGATATATTGCGACAGAGTACTCGAAATTGTATGAAAGTAAAAGATTGTATCGATTGTCAATGTAAAATTCGCACGGATTAACTATTCATTATTTCGATCGTTTATCAATTTTGTGTATATTTGTATATATTTTTGTATATTAATGTATATATTTTTTTCCCTAATCGACAGTCCGTTCGTTTTTTGTGTTTTGTTAATCATTTTGTAAATATATTTTTATACATATTTAAATTTTATTTCTATATATTTACATATATTTTTTCTTTGCCTTCAATTCCCTCCATATCTTTCATTCTATTGTATATATTTTTTCCTAATTAATTTTAATCTTTTTTCGCTCCTTTTCAATTCAGTTTATTTAACTATTTAACTATTTCTCTATTTCTTTTTTCTCCTCTTAACTTAAAGTACTGGTAATGATGAATATTACAAAAATCTGAACCAGTTGTATAAAGTGTACGTGTAATTATTGTCTAATTTTCAAATATAATCCCGCATAATTTGTTCATATCTTTTTAGACTAAAACATTATATTTTTTATTCTTTCTTTAACGAATCTAACTGTTCAACTTTTTCATATACATCACGTACATCAAGTATTTTCCGCAGCTGTGTGAGTTTTCATTAATTTGTAAGACACAACCTAAGACCCAGAGAGTTCTCTCTAATTGTTTAAAATCTTTCATAATCACACTTTTTTTATTTTACATATATTTTTTGAGGTATATACGGGATCGTCTATGAGGTGTGTTGATCAATAGAGCAACAGGTAGAAAACCTACTAGCTTACGAGACACAGCATGTTTATAGAAAAAACGTGCTAGCATGAGCAGATCAGAGTTGCAATGTGCGAGTGAGAGACTGTATGCATGTATGTGTGCGAGAGCAACAGATTGATTATAAAAAACGTCGAAGATACATGCATCTATCTGTGAACAATTATCACATCAAACATAAAAAGGCTGACTAAGAGATTATTATTTTCTTTTTTCATTCATTCTCGCCACTATTACCACTCGCGCCCCACTGTCAAGACCTCTGAACATACATTACTAACCTCACCGCCACTATAATATTTTTTTCTCTGTGTTATTAAATTAACCCAAGTATATTTTTATTCATTTGTTACGCAAACTTTTGTTCAAATCTTTCGTAATATGTCGTGCATACATTTATAGCCCACAGACACTACTCGCTTCATTACCACGAATACATCTCTTTCATTGTTACTTATCATAACATAGTTTTTCCTGAAATTGTAGAAAAATTCTCTTCGTTCCATTCTTCCAAGGTGTTTTATTTCCTAATTTCAAATCATGCATAATTATTTAAGAATCAAATTAAATATATTTTATCATTTCCAAAAAATTAATCATCTCTGTACAAGGCATTAACTCATTTTTCAAAACAAACATATTATTTTTTTAATCTATCGTACATATCATTTTTATCATTCAAATTTTTTTCTGAATTCACAAATAGTTAACCTATAGAAAACATATTATTGTAAACATACATGACGAAGTCACTCCTCATAATTACATCATGAATTCATTTTTTTCATTTTTTTTTTTACCATCATGAAATTGTAGTAGTGTTTTTAATTTTTTATTTTCCATATGTGACAAAAGCAATAAAATCACGACATCTATGAATACACACCATATGCTTCCAATAACCTATCATGCATTTTTTTAAATTAGTCCAAGCATACTATTTTTTCAATAACAAAGCCGATCATACATAATTTTTCTTCTATATAATCACTAATCTATGAAAACACTTGATTCGTTTTACTCATACTGTAGCAACCACTCCTTTTCCCTCATGCTAACAAACTTCAAAATTTAATAATATAACACGAAATTAATCTAAATATCTGTTCATGCTATTAAAATTAATATATCAATTTTTACATTCCTTTTGTACATTTCTGAAAAAATCCTACAACATGTTTTAAAATTAATCGAAGTATACTATTTTATTACCTAAAATCAATTATTCTCTCATACAGTTTTTTTCCAATCATCCATAATGTTTTTTCTGTATTGTCATTATTACAAAGTCATACAAAACAACAACACATTTTTATTCATAATGAATCCTTCATTCCATTCCGTTCATGCTATATACCATTATCATTCAATTCAACATTATGAAATTAGTCTAAATATACATTCATGCTAGCAAAGTTATTATCTCACCCTTTGCATTGTTCCAAGATGATTTATTTTACATTTTTTCTTTAAATTTCCCTCATACTATTATTTTTGAAATGTAGGATGATGACTATGATTAGAATTAATGATTATGAAGTGAGAGATGCATGGTGAAATTGTATTGTCATTATATGCGAGATGATGTGTGTTTGTGGGTGAGTATGGATGCATGTAAAATATATGAGTGTGTTAGTAGAAAGCATCCGTTCATGCGTGAACACAGGTACAGATACAGTTATAGAATGAGAGAGGTAAAAATATATATTTTGTTATGTTTGATATGTGCATGATAAAGAGGTTAACAAAGAATAATCACATTACCCTCACAACTTAGACATTGAGTTATACCTTTGCAATATTTTAGATGTAAAAGCAGTGACATTGACATGTGGTAAACATTTTCATCACTTTTGACTAATTATAACCAATTTTCCAACATTTCTCTTCGTTTTTCCTACATTTTAATACTTTTACGCCGTTTTAGTCAATTTTTGCTATTTAATGCCATTTTTTTTCCAGTGTTTTTACCACCTTTCTCACAATTTTCATCATTCTTTCATCATCTTTGTTAGGTTTTTTCTTACAACTCTTTAACACTTCGATCGTTGCTAGTGATAACCATCATTATTTATGCTTTCAATCCTTCCACTTCAGCAATGCACACATACAGCTTAGCAATCGCCGCAGCCATTGAACGTTGTAGGACTGCAATTGTGATCTCCATTTGATTATTAGGATTTAAAAGTCACATCTTTGAACGCTTGATCTAATGCATCAACATGATTTTTTTGTATTCGCCCACCCGCTGCTGGAGGTTCCACTTAATATTCTCAACAGACTATCATACAGTCGTTTAATAAGAGAATCTGTAAGACCCGAGACATTTACTTAACGTTTTCCCAACACATTTACAGACCTACCCTGTACACTAAGGAAATCTTTAAACATCTCAGTAACCATTCCTTTTAAGCTGGCGGGAGCAAGGAACTCCTATAAACGTTTATCAATCAGCACTTCATCGTTCATCGCCCTGGTTTCACTCGCCGTTGCACAGACATGTAATAAACATTTTCTTCTTTTACAATTTTCTTATGCTATAACACCATTACATAATTTTTCCTCGTTTCTAACTAATTGTAACAAGTTTTCCATTATTTCTTAGCATGTTCTTCTGTTTTAGGACCTTTTGCGCCATTTTTTCATCAATTTATGTTATTTCACATCGTTTTTCTGGTGATTTTAGTGCCTTTCACACAATTTTACTAATTATTTTCGACTATTTCTTAACTTGTTCTTCTGTTTTAGGTCCTTTTTGCACTATTTTTTCATCAATTTATGTTATTTCACATCGTTTTTCTAGTGTTTTACTACCTTTCACACAATTTTACTCAATTTTTCCCCCATCTTTGAAGATTTTTTTTTCATTTATCTCATACATTATATCTCCGAATGTGACGATTAGCTATCCTTTTAAGTACATTTTTTAATTCGATATAAGTGAGGAGTACTTTTCAGGTCGACATGTATACTTCGTGATATGACATTCAATTCATTATTAATCTATGTTTCAACAGGTTTGTGGTCGGTTGTTGGAGGTTTACAGAACTTTCTGTTACATTGCTTATAGTATAATGGTTCTTGTGTGCTAGTAAGATGATGGTGTTTTGTGAGGAATAATAAACATGGGAAAGAGAAGGAGTGCGTCCCATCAAGCAGGGGGAGTGATGCTTCGTAATTAACTTGGGTATTGCGCGCATTGCATGGCAGTTATAATATGCTCGAGCAAAAATTAGTCGCTGTACTCGCATGGTGTTCATGTTATTCATTAAATGTTCACACTGAGAGATGCAATGGGCTCATCAACAGATGGATCCATGCTATCATTTCGATTTTTATAATTGTAATCTGCACTGAGTATGTATGTATTACAACGAACCAATCAACTCTGTTACAGATGGTAATGTTTGAGGATAGATAGTGAAACGTTCATTAGAACATGAATGTGTATACAAAGTGTTGTTACATCACATGTATGTCATCAAATTAACTAAAATGTTGCGTCTATAGTAAAAAAAAAGAAATGAGGGTTTTTCCCTAAGAGGGCGACTATAATAAAATTGATGTGATTTAGATGGAAATGGGATATTTTACAGTAAAAACACTGTTTTGCACCTAAATGGTGAATATTCTGGAGATTAAACGGCATTTTTCACACAAAATTTGATGTTTTTTTATAAATGTGGCTATTTTACTCCTACATGGAGTAATTTCTGCATGAGGAGTACTTTTTGGACTGACATGTATACTTCTTGATGTGGTATTCAATTCATTCTGAAGCTATGTTTGAACAGCTTTGTAAATGGTTGGGGGGGGGTTGTGAGTTTACAGAACTTTTCTGCTGCATCAGTTATAGTATAATAGTTTTTATATGCTAGTGAGATGAAGGTATTTGGTTAGGAATAATAAATATGGGTAAGAGGTGGAGTGCATCCCAATCAAGCATGGGAGAGTATTGTTTGGGAATTAACTCCATTATTTGCACACATTGCAATACAATTATAATCAGTTTGGTCAAAATTACTTGTTGTATATCGTTCATGTTATACATTAAAAATTCACACTGAGAAACGGACTGGACTCTTCGACATCAAGGTCCATGCGATCATTACACTCTTTTTCAACAATTTGTGACGTTTCATACTATTTTTTAATGTTTTGAACGGCTCTTATGATGTATTTCAGCACATTTTCACAGATACAAAGTTCGTAATGCGAAATAATTTGAATTATTTCGACAGTCTTTACACACAAATAAAATACTATACCATTAACACACTCAACATGAAACAAATCATTACAAATAGAAATAAACATCGAAATTGCGCAGAAATTTTAATGAAATTCAAGAAGCATAGTGTATATGAAAATGAATATATTCTTTAAATCAACACTCCAAACTTGCAGTTTCAGAATTATATCAGACCCTGACTAAGAACCCCCTTGTTCCTTTTGCTGCATGTATATGTATATATGTTGATATATATATGTATATATATGTAGATATATATGTATATATATATACATATATATGTATATATATGTATATGTGTAGATATATATGTAGATAATATATGTATATATGTAGATATATACATATATATATATCTACATATATTATATATATCTACATATATACATATATTATCTACATATATATCTACACATATACATATATATACATATATATGTATATATATATACATATATATCTACATATATATACATATATATATCAACATATATACATATACATGCAGCAAAAGGAACAAGGGGGTTCTTAGTCAGGGTCTGATATAATTCTGAAACTGCAAGTTTGGAGTGTTGATTTAAAGAATATATTCATTTTCATATACACTATGCTTCTTGAATTTCATTAAAATTTCTGCGCAATTTCGATGTTTATTTCTATTTGTAATGATTTGTTTCATGTTGAGTGTGTTAATGGTATAGTATTTTATTTGTGTGTAAAGACTGTCGAAATAATTCAAATTATTTCGCAT
The DNA here is from genome assembly GCA_039619475.1 of Icerya purchasi. NCBI lineage: Eukaryota > Metazoa > Arthropoda > Insecta > Hemiptera > Monophlebidae > Icerya > Icerya purchasi. The sequence goes on along the minus strand of CM077115.1, from coordinate 287,348,180 downwards.
TACGAACTTTGTATCTGTGAAAATGTGCTGAAATACATCATAAGAGCCGTTCAAAACATTAAAAAATAGTATGAAACGTCACAAATTGTTGAAAAAGAGTGTAATGATCGCATGGACCTTGATGTCGAAGAGTCCAGTCCGTTTCTCAGTGTGAATTTTTAATGTATAACATGAACGATATACAACAAGTAATTTTGACCAAACTGATTATAATTGTATTGCAATGTGTGCAAATAATGGAGTTAATTCCCAAACAATACTCTCCCATGCTTGATTGGGATGCACTCCACCTCTTACCCATATTTATTATTCCTAACCAAATACCTTCATCTCACTAGCATATAAAAACTATTATACTATAACTGATGCAGCAGAAAAGTTCTGTAAACTCACAACCCCCCCCCAACCATTTACAAAGCTGTTCAAACATAGCTTCAGAATGAATTGAATACCACATCAAGAAGTATACATGTCAGTCCAAAAAGTACTCCTCATGCAGAAATTACTCCATGTAGGAGTAAAATAGCCACATTTATAAAAAAACATCAAATTTTGTGTGAAAAATGCCGTTTAATCTCCAGAATATTCACCATTTAGGTGCAAAACAGTGTTTTTACTGTAAAATACCCCATTTCCATCTAAATCACATCAATTTTATTATAGTCGCCCTCTTAGGGAAAAACCCTCATTTCTTTTTTTTTACTATAGACGCAACATTTTAGTTAATTTGATGACATACATGTGATGTAACAACACTTTGTATACACATTCATGTTCTAATGAACGTTTCACTATCTATCCTCAAACATTACCATCTGTAACAGAGTTGATTGGTTCGTTGTAATACATACATACTCAGTGCAGATTACAATTATAAAAATCGAAATGATAGCATGGATCCATCTGTTGATGAGCCCATTGCATCTCTCAGTGTGAACATTTAATGAATAACATGAACACCATGCGAGTACAGCGACTAATTTTTGCTCGAGCATATTATAACTGCCATGCAATGCGCGCAATACCCAAGTTAATTACGAAGCATCACTCCCCCTGCTTGATGGGACGCACTCCTTCTCTTTCCCATGTTTATTATTCCTCACAAAACACCATCATCTTACTAGCACACAAGAACCATTATACTATAAGCAATGTAACAGAAAGTTCTGTAAACCTCCAACAACCGACCACAAACCTGTTGAAACATAGATTAATAATGAATTGAATGTCATATCACGAAGTATACATGTCGACCTGAAAAGTACTCCTCACTTATATCGAATTAAAAAATGTACTTAAAAGGATAGCTAATCGTCACATTCGGAGATATAATGTATGAGATAAATGAAAAAAAAATCTTCAAAGATGGGGGAAAAATTGAGTAAAATTGTGTGAAAGGTAGTAAAACACTAGAAAAACGATGTGAAATAACATAAATTGATGAAAAAATAGTGCAAAAAGGACCTAAAACAGAAGAACAAGTTAAGAAATAGTCGAAAATAATTAGTAAAATTGTGTGAAAGGCACTAAAATCACCAGAAAAACGATGTGAAATAACATAAATTGATGAAAAAATGGCGCAAAAGGTCCTAAAACAGAAGAACATGCTAAGAAATAATGGAAAACTTGTTACAATTAGTTAGAAACGAGGAAAAATTATGTAATGGTGTTATAGCATAAGAAAATTGTAAAAGAAGAAAATGTTTATTACATGTCTGTGCAACGGCGAGTGAAACCAGGGCGATGAACGATGAAGTGCTGATTGATAAACGTTTATAGGAGTTCCTTGCTCCCGCCAGCTTAAAAGGAATGGTTACTGAGATGTTTAAAGATTTCCTTAGTGTACAGGGTAGGTCTGTAAATGTGTTGGGAAAACGTTAAGTAAATGTCTCGGGTCTTACAGATTCTCTTATTAAACGACTGTATGATAGTCTGTTGAGAATATTAAGTGGAACCTCCAGCAGCGGGTGGGCGAATACAAAAAAATCATGTTGATGCATTAGATCAAGCGTTCAAAGATGTGACTTTTAAATCCTAATAATCAAATGGAGATCACAATTGCAGTCCTACAACGTTCAATGGCTGCGGCGATTGCTAAGCTGTATGTGTGCATTGCTGAAGTGGAAGGATTGAAAGCATAAATAATGATGGTTATCACTAGCAACGATCGAAGTGTTAAAGAGTTGTAAGAAAAAACCTAACAAAGATGATGAAAGAATGATGAAAATTGTGAGAAAGGTGGTAAAAACACTGGAAAAAAAATGGCATTAAATAGCAAAAATTGACTAAAACGGCGTAAAAGTATTAAAATGTAGGAAAAACGAAGAGAAATGTTGGAAAATTGGTTATAATTAGTCAAAAGTGATGAAAATGTTTACCACATGTCAATGTCACTGCTTTTACATCTAAAATATTGCAAAGGTATAACTCAATGTCTAAGTTGTGAGGGTAATGTGATTATTCTTTGTTAACCTCTTTATCATGCACATATCAAACATAACAAAATATATATTTTTACCTCTCTCATTCTATAACTGTATCTGTACCTGTGTTCACGCATGAACGGATGCTTTCTACTAACACACTCATATATTTTACATGCATCCATACTCACCCACAAACACACATCATCTCGCATATAATGACAATACAATTTCACCATGCATCTCTCACTTCATAATCATTAATTCTAATCATAGTCATCATCCTACATTTCAAAAATAATAGTATGAGGGAAATTTAAAGAAAAAATGTAAAATAAATCATCTTGGAACAATGCAAAGGGTGAGATAATAACTTTGCTAGCATGAATGTATATTTAGACTAATTTCATAATGTTGAATTGAATGATAATGGTATATAGCATGAACGGAATGGAATGAAGGATTCATTATGAATAAAAATGTGTTGTTGTTTTGTATGACTTTGTAATAATGACAATACAGAAAAAACATTATGGATGATTGGAAAAAAACTGTATGAGAGAATAATTGATTTTAGGTAATAAAATAGTATACTTCGATTAATTTTAAAACATGTTGTAGGATTTTTTCAGAAATGTACAAAAGGAATGTAAAAATTGATATATTAATTTTAATAGCATGAACAGATATTTAGATTAATTTCGTGTTATATTATTAAATTTTGAAGTTTGTTAGCATGAGGGAAAAGGAGTGGTTGCTACAGTATGAGTAAAACGAATCAAGTGTTTTCATAGATTAGTGATTATATAGAAGAAAAATTATGTATGATCGGCTTTGTTATTGAAAAAATAGTATGCTTGGACTAATTTAAAAAAATGCATGATAGGTTATTGGAAGCATATGGTGTGTATTCATAGATGTCGTGATTTTATTGCTTTTGTCACATATGGAAAATAAAAAATTAAAAACACTACTACAATTTCATGATGGTAAAAAAAAAAATGAAAAAAATGAATTCATGATGTAATTATGAGGAGTGACTTCGTCATGTATGTTTACAATAATATGTTTTCTATAGGTTAACTATTTGTGAATTCAGAAAAAAATTTGAATGATAAAAATGATATGTACGATAGATTAAAAAAATAATATGTTTGTTTTGAAAAATGAGTTAATGCCTTGTACAGAGATGATTAATTTTTTGGAAATGATAAAATATATTTAATTTGATTCTTAAATAATTATGCATGATTTGAAATTAGGAAATAAAACACCTTGGAAGAATGGAACGAAGAGAATTTTTCTACAATTTCAGGAAAAACTATGTTATGATAAGTAACAATGAAAGAGATGTATTCGTGGTAATGAAGCGAGTAGTGTCTGTGGGCTATAAATGTATGCACGACATATTACGAAAGATTTGAACAAAAGTTTGCGTAACAAATGAATAAAAATATACTTGGGTTAATTTAATAACACAGAGAAAAAAATATTATAGTGGCGGTGAGGTTAGTAATGTATGTTCAGAGGTCTTGACAGTGGGGCGCGAGTGGTAATAGTGGCGAGAATGAATGAAAAAAGAAAATAATAATCTCTTAGTCAGCCTTTTTATGTTTGATGTGATAATTGTTCACAGATAGATGCATGTATCTTCGACGTTTTTTATAATCAATCTGTTGCTCTCGCACACATACATGCATACAGTCTCTCACTCGCACATTGCAACTCTGATCTGCTCATGCTAGCACGTTTTTTCTATAAACATGCTGTGTCTCGTAAGCTAGTAGGTTTTCTACCTGTTGCTCTATTGATCAACACACCTCATAGACGATCCCGTATATACCTCAAAAAATATATGTAAAATAAAAAAAGTGTGATTATGAAAGATTTTAAACAATTAGAGAGAACTCTCTGGGTCTTAGGTTGTGTCTTACAAATTAATGAAAACTCACACAGCTGCGGAAAATACTTGATGTACGTGATGTATATGAAAAAGTTGAACAGTTAGATTCGTTAAAGAAAGAATAAAAAATATAATGTTTTAGTCTAAAAAGATATGAACAAATTATGCGGGATTATATTTGAAAATTAGACAATAATTACACGTACACTTTATACAACTGGTTCAGATTTTTGTAATATTCATCATTACCAGTACTTTAAGTTAAGAGGAGAAAAAAGAAATAGAGAAATAGTTAAATAGTTAAATAAACTGAATTGAAAAGGAGCGAAAAAAGATTAAAATTAATTAGGAAAAAATATATACAATAGAATGAAAGATATGGAGGGAATTGAAGGCAAAGAAAAAATATATGTAAATATATAGAAATAAAATTTAAATATGTATAAAAATATATTTACAAAATGATTAACAAAACACAAAAAACGAACGGACTGTCGATTAGGGAAAAAAATATATACATTAATATACAAAAATATATACAAATATACACAAAATTGATAAACGATCGAAATAATGAATAGTTAATCCGTGCGAATTTTACATTGACAATCGATACAATCTTTTACTTTCATACAATTTCGAGTACTCTGTCGCAATATATCATCATCGATATAATATTCTTCATCATGCTCATGCTCGTAACATGGTAGAAGTGATTTTATCGTATCATCCTGTTTTAATCTATCTGGTAGAAATGCATAAATGTCACCAACACAACTTGGAAATAATGTAATTATCATTTCTTTGGTGGCTGTAATGAACAACTGACTTAAATCATTTATATTGAGATTATTCATAAGCTTCAGCGGATGGATAACATGATCGTACCAGGCCTTCATCACCATAACGTTTTTCGCTGCACAATGAAAACTATCAACCTCATTATGATGTTTACAGGTTATCAAATTGCTTATACCAAAATACTCTTCATGTAGATTCTCAATACTATGTAGTCGAAAGACTTGATCCATATTAACGATTTCATAGTCTAAATCACTCAACAATTCAGACTTTTCGTTAAGTTCCATTAGTGTAAGTTTAGCATATACTGTTAAAATATATATGCGAGCTCTCGGTTTTTGAGATAATATCGTGAATATATCGCGTGCCATAAATATTTCTTCCCGACAGGGAAATAATGAAGGATTTTTCAAGTAATGACTCATCGAAGAACATTGTAAATGTGGCATTTTTGATGCATGCCATGCTCTGCTTGGCTTATACAGCGTATGCAAACACTTTCCACCGGACATATCAATCATTGCTAGTTCAGTTACTCGAAAACCATAATCACAATCTACATGGATGCTGATATCTACAAAATATTCCGCTATATCTGCTTGTTCTGTTAATAATACAGGACCAATGATATTATGTACAAAAGATTTTGATCCTTCTGCTGTATAACCATCATCTGATTGCTGTGATGGAGGTGATGAAGTTGTATGCGTGACACTATCACTCGAAAATGAATTCTGAATAAATTCGTCGACTTTCGAAACAATGTTGTTATTCATGTTTGAATAATATTTTTAACTTTTTACTAAAAAATGTAGAAAATTATTACTTTTAACGTTAGAGCAAACTTTTATTAATGCGTGAAGAACACTGCTTCAACAAATTCTACACGTTCGACATAGCACTAATACTGACTGCCTGAACAGATCCTTTCGAGATTCTAGCTCGATGCAAGTCTTTGAAGATGTTGAGTCGTATCAGATAAACCACATTCCTTTGGTGAAAGCTGGTTACATACGCAGATGAACGAAGTTGAGAGGTGTTCTTTCGGTTATGGGTGTTTGTGTGTAGGTGTGAACATATGAACCGTTTTTCTACAAAAGATATGACATGGAAGATTCGGGCAGACTCGATGACCTTGACACATGATCGAAATCAACGACATGGCAACATGCATGCAAGGATATAAGCAGAGTACCTTTGCACTATGAGGGTACGCGGACATATTGAGGAAAAAAATATAATATGAAAGATATTGAAAAAAAAAAAATATTTAGAGTTTGAAAAAATAGAATAATCTTAAACTAATAGACTCGAAAAGAATTATTACGAATGATGTTAAAATCTATATGGTGCGTGGGAATGTTTGGTGTGGTTTCACTGTAGTTTCAGGGGGATGTACTCATGAAAAATAATAGAAAATAATTGAAATTTGTGTAGGGTGGATAAGGGAGAGGGAAATTATGAAACAGCGTTAAATAAAAATATACTCGAATTAATGTTTGAATACTTACGTTTGGAAAAAGTCTTTAGAGGGGAAAAAATATATTTTAGACTAATTCCATAATACATAGACATGAAAAATTATTATGAACAATATGAGAAATACCGGCAGAAGATATGTGCGCAATCATACTAGTGAAGATGACAATGGATTTATTTTTAGAACCTGAGAAAAAATAAAATAAGAAAATTATCAACGGTCGGAGGAAATGATTGGAAGCGAAAAAAAAATATAATTAGGCTAATTCTATAATATTAGACTCGAAAAAAATTAATAAGAACGATAGGTAGCAGATGAGTGCGAGGGAACATCCTGTGCGCGGGAGAGAGTGGCTAATACATTGTCAGATTTATTTTTAGAATCGGAGAAACAAAAAAATATAAAAATTATGAACGTTCGGAAGAAGTAAACAGAAATGTAAAAGAAAATTATACTTAGGCTAATTCTATAATAATTTGACTCGAAAATAAAATATATATGAAGTGGTTGTGTGTATGTGTGTGTGTGGGAGTGATATCGCGGCGTTTATTTCGACGGCGACCGGAGCGTGTGTGGAATAGTACAGTGTAGCTTTGTAGAGGTTAACATAATGCTTGATATGTGTGCATGAATGGATGGTGTGCTTTTGCAATGAACGGAGAATACGGAAAAATAATAAAAAAAGAATCAACGGATTACAAATAAGATCGGAAGCGGAAAAAGACGAAAAAATATTTATCAAGTGGTGGTGTGTACGTGCGTGTGTATGAACTTGTAGCGATCGCGAACAGGTTTCTAACGGTGGCGTGTGAGAGTGTGCATAGATGATCGGCTGGTTAATTTCAAAACGAACGACTGGAATTCACCTCACCTGGTGACAGTTTCAACTAGTTGCTGGAACATTTAAATATTTCTAGTACAGCCGCGGTCGCGCTTACATAATACATCTCGTAGCAGCACACTCGCCCGCTTTCATTCGACTGATGGAACGTTCAAATATTTTCTTTAAAAATAAAATTTAAAAAAAAAATGCCGGAACGGAGCACGACTTGGAAAATTCCTTTAAATTTTGGGTTCTAAGTGTTGAGATTCAAACGTTTTTATCACTCCGGCAAAATTTTACCCCTCCCAACCTCGAAAAATTAAAATTAAAAAGTATGCTACATATATTACACGCAAAGGCATGTGTGTAATACATACACATGATAGTAAAGGGCGCGATGTGTGGGAATGGGTGTGCACTTTCACTGTGGTTAATGTTATGATGGATATATGCGCGGGGACGGCGTGTGTGTTTCCACATTTACCTGTACAAACGGTGAAATGTGATAATGAAAAAAATATATTTAGGATAATTTTGGAATTTTTTATACTTAGGCTTCGAAATATTTAAAAAAAAAAAAAAGATCGCAGTATCGGGAACGAACGACGCGTGCACGGGAAAGGAACGTACGCTTTCGCGGCGGCTATCGCAATGTTTGGATATATGCGCGGGATCGTGGGAAGGGCGAGCGGAGACTTGGGTTAAATACAGGGTTTTAAATAGTATACTTGGGTTAAATTTGGAATTTCCATACTTAGGCCCTAAATTTTGAAAAATTGCGGTAATGTTGTAGACAGGAGGGGTGGGCGGGGACTTGGGTTAGTTTCAGACGTTAAATAACATACTTGGGTTAATTTTTAATCGGTTACTTTCTACTCTCTACACATTAAAAATAAATACTTAGGCTAATTTTATATTACATATACTTAGACTTTGAATTAATTAAAAAGATCGCGGCAACGCTGTAGACAGGAGGGGTGGGCGGGGACTTGGGTTAGTTTCAGGTATTAAATAATATACTTGTGTTAGTTTTTAAGCGGTTCGAACTATCGGAAATGCGTGGAACCTGTACAGTGAAAATTGGGGGAAATTTGTGGAAAATTTGCAAAAAATTGAGGAAAATTGGGGGAAATTCGGGAAAATTCGGGGAAAATTAGGGAAACTTGGGTGAATTTTCAGCGCCCGTGCAAGAAATTGGGTTACTTTTTGCCCTCTGCACACAGTTCTGGGGTTATGACGTCACACCGTCCAGAACGAAGATTTATAGACTACTGTCGGGTCAGCTAGTTTATTATAAATATTACATGACTTTAGAAAGTTTAGTAAGATGGTGATATTATTCGCATTGTCGGCTAACATATAATAATTATTGTTTAAATTATTACAACCGTAACAGGTCCGTCTTTCTTTTTGGTATTTCTGACAATCAATTAATATATGGTGTACTGACAGTTGAAATGAACATTCTGAACAAAGAGGCGGTTCGGTGTTTTGGAAAAGTTAGTTATGCGTCAATCTGATGTGTTCAATTCTCAGGCAAGCTATTATATGTACGACTTCTTCCGTGCGGTTTCGCCGCAACGACGTTCGCCAGCTCGATAACAGCGGTTTAACAGCATAAAGTTTGCTTCCAAAAAAACTTTGTTTCCATTCTGTTTGCCAACGATCCTTTCTATATAGGCCAGCGTTGATGTGTTTTAAAGCGGTATTGCTAAAGTCAGTTGTTGATGTATTTCCATGTATGATTTCGGGCAGCATAGTGTTCAAACCGGCGCATAGGATTTTGCTTCTTACGCCTACCGGTCACGGTATCGCAGATTTCGATTTATTTGATTCCAGGAAGGCGGAGTCAATTGTTTTTTTGTATATTGTCTTGCGTGGGAAGCACGATATAGCTTAAAGTATTTTAACGTTAGGAAGTTCCGGCGGTCTGAGAGTTTGAGTAGGTGTCGGTTTCCGCGCGTAGGCTTGGTATAGGGCCGAATCTGAGGATTCTTACGATGTACCGCATAGCTGTATTTTGAATTATGCCCAGCTTTTTTAATTCTTTGTTCCTTACACTGCTATAAAGAATAGACCCGCAGTCCATTTTTGATACTATTGGGCTTTTATACAACATCAACAATGATTTTTTTTAATATGTTTAATGCCTTATAGCATTTCGACTGTAGTAGCTGAATATGGGCCGACCAATTTAATTTTTTATCAAAGATTATACCCAGAATTTTTATGGTGTTTGAAGTTTTCATGGTTTTTCCAGATATTCGGATATTGCAAGGTGGTGGTGGTGGGCGTTGTAGTCCAAATGTGAAACATTCTGTTTTAGTTGCGTAAAAGGTTAAGCCTTGAGTTTCTGCCCGTTTTACGAGTTTGTTGGTGGTATGTTCAAGAGTAGCTTCGATGGTGCTTTTGTTATTACCTGATAAGTAAATTATTAAGTCATCAGCGAAGAGACTATGTTGAACCGGCAAATTGATGATTTCACATATTTTGTCGATTCTGATGATAAATGATATCGAGCTAATGATCGAGCCTTTTGGTGTACCATTTTCAAAAGTCTGTTTTTCGGACAGTATATTGTTCAGCCTTGAAACAACGTTTTATATTCTTTTAATAAAATATATCTCCTACTGCATATCGCGCCTCTTACAATCGCCGTTTATTTTCCACAGTTTTTTAATATTGTCAACAACCGACCGAATTAAAATTTAACTGACGGCTTGACTCTATTTTTTTTATAAACAGGAGGATTCCTCGATTAAAAAAATTTTTTAAATCTTTTGCCAAAAAAAAAAACAACTAAAATCTGTAGATTACATAGACATTTATTTTTATTATACTCATAATTCTCGTTTGTACGTAATAAAATTGTATAAATATTAAAAATAAAAACAAAGAAATACCCGTAATCACTTTCCTAATATTATTTATTTAGTGTGATGTAGATTTCTCGTAACATTTTCGTTGGCAGCTCGTAATTCTTTTCCAACACTATATTACGCTTCACTAATACTTGATCTACATTAAAATTGTGAAAAATTAGTCTTAAGTTGCAATTATTAAAAATAGTATACAAAGGCCATAATAAGAATAGCTTTTCTGCCATTAAGAGCTACCGGGCTGATATTTGGGTAATAAGTGGGTACTACCGAGGAACATTCGTGACACAAGTTTCAGATCTCCTACTCCCCCTAATTTTTAAGAAACTCCCTTTGCGTTGAAACATAGTTGATGTTTTTTTTCTCGAGCGCAAGTTGACCGATTTTCTTAATTTCTCAGAATGTTGTAGACACATGGAAGGTGCGCATCTTAAAAAAAGATAAAATGAACCCCCTCCCATCATATTTCACCCTCCAAATGACGAGTTCTAACATTGTTCGTGGATTTTACCAATAAAAATACACGAAGTACAAAAGTGAAAATGGCATTTTTAGATGTATTCTAGACTCCTAAATAACATATATTTTGGTCAAAAAAATTTTTGGGTGGGTCATAATAAAAATCGGGACAAAAACGTAGGGTAAGTGAAAATTTTATTGAAAATGAAACTGTTTACAATATTTACATTCCACCTATATGCTGCTTATTCCAATACAAGACCGTGGACTAGAAGTACCGACTCCCCTGAGCTTTTTTTTTTTTTAAGGATCTCTGTAACACCCTAACCCCCTAACATTGAGTCGAAATGAGGTAATACAAATATACACTATACTTAGGCAGACTCTCGAGTAAAAATGAAAAAAGTCTAATATACCGAAAGGAATTCTCACTTATTTCAATACCTAGCAAAAATAAAATCAAAAACACGAAATCCTCGTCGCTGTCTTCTTCGATCACCACACACTTCAGTCTCATCAGTCTTGAATAGCCGGTTAAGAATTTCAGCCGGTATCACAATTTTGGACCGGTAACGGTCATATACTAAATAATAAATTATGGCTACTACGGGTCGCGCTACATTCTCATCGGACGAGGTGAACTTGAAAATACCTTTTTTTTTTTTTTTGTATGTTGGGTTACTTTGAAAAAGCATAACTGAAACCAAATATAGAAGACAACTAAAGGCAATGGAATGAGCATAAACGCACGATTCAAGCTCAAAAAACCTAGAAATGTTTCAGTGAAGGCATGGTTGAAGCAAAAACATGTTCCAATCAATTAATTAAAATGCTCAGAAACAAGAAAAGTAACTCAGTTGTTAAATAAAATGCCCCTAAAGAAATAATAGAGTAGGAAAAAATTGGGGTGAAAAAAAGGAAAATAAAGGAATGGTTGCAGAAAGAGGAATAATAATGAGCACTAAATAAGAGAAAATAGTACGGAAATAGTGACAAACAAAAGTGAAAACAAAGGGGAAGGAAAAAGAACGTAAGAAAAAATAAAATAAATAATAGATTAGTTATAGATAAGTTAAAAACAAGTCAAAAATAGGATAAGTTTGTATCTGCGTTGCGATAGGTATGTATATAACATAAGTAGTATGGTGTAGTAGAAATCATTAGAGAAAACTCATCGACAAACGCATATAGCCTAACGAGAAAATGTGTAAATAATGATAAATATATATATATATATTTTTTCAAAAAATAAATAAATAAATAAAACTAAATGGATACTCAACTTTTGCCCCCCCCCCATAATTCCAAAACTAAAAATCCATTTTAGACTCGAACGATTACTTACGTCGTAATATTCGAATTTTATTCTAAAATCCGTGTGCATTATAGGGCAAGGAATATTATGATACCTCATTTTGAAGGGTCCTTTTCACTGTAATGTAGTGATATCAAAATACCAAAGAGGGAGAAAAAACTTAACATTGATTTCATTGAATGCAGCAATTTTAGTTAAGTTTTAATTGTTCGGCAAAGTTTCTCTCCTATACGCACAAATATGTGTATATGGGATAAAACTTTTCAATTAAAAACTGTAAGCTCAATCGACAATCAAAAAAAGAAAAAAAAAAAAAAGAAAAACAATCAGTTATAAATTAAAATAAATTATTCAATTAAAAGAATCCGAAAAAAATTGTTCATTCACTTTGAAGAAAGAAAAAATCATTTAATAGTATTGAAAATTTGTGAAATAAAAATCGTTTTTGTAATAAAATTTTACATTAAAACTGCTATTTACAAAAACATAATGCGTACGTCAATGTACGATTTTGTTCGCTTTGCTGAAGTAAATTAATATAGTCGTATATTTTTTGAAGTGCTTAATGTACCAAACTTATTATTATAATTAAATCGTTCAGGGGAAACCTCGCGTCTAATGTATTCACAATTAATGTATTGGAAAAGATTACACATTACATCACTAGAAATAAATTGACACTGCTCTTAACGATGAAAAGTATATAATTCCTCAAAAACTACGTCAAACCTGGTTTTCAACTAAAATCTGAATTATAATTGTAAACACCGTGATGCAACGCTTAAATTTTCAATACAAAAAGTTATTCTAAAATTCTTCTGGCTAATAAATTTCAGTATTAGCCTTACTTTTTAATAAAATATTTAATTCACTTTTGAAAAGTTTAAAAATCATATAAACAATCGATTCTTCGCATGCGCAGAATTAATAAATAATATTAAAAATATAATTTACTCTAGCTTTTTGATTTTCAGCTTTAAATAAATACTCGGTTTTCGATTTTACAGGCAAAACGGTCAAGTAAATTACTTTTTTTTTTTTATTTTGAAAATATATTTATTTCTTTACAAGTTATTTCGTAGGTTGGGCAATATACGTAGATTTCTCTTTCGTATAAAAGTATTTAATAATAATTGAGCGGCAGATGCTTGGTTTTTTGAAAATGAGCTATGCAATACATGGGTTGTTCTAATTATTTAAAATGAAAAATACAAAAATTTTTCGTTAAAATATAACACGTTCTGCGTTAACCTAAATTTTTTTTAAAAAAAAGAAAAATCCGCTTTATCTTGAAAAGACTTTTTTTATAAAAAAATATTTCAAAACATTGTTCAATTTTTAAAGAACTCTTCAGGTTGATGTAAAAGGGAATACGCGATAATATTTATGTGACAACAACCAATTACTATGCCGCTAGGTAAGTTGCTACGCACGGCCCATGAAATTTTACATTTGACAGAAATGCGTTTAAAATTATACATACGTTCCATACTACACGGCACTCTGTATTACGGTGGTCACCGAATTATAATTTTTAAATTCGCCGTTTTCCCGGTCCAAATCCTTCCGATTTCATGATTGATTATTAGAATTGTACAAAAAGAAGAATGGAATTTTTTTATTTTTATTGATAATATTTGACCGCTGCAACGTATATTATATGAATAAAACAGAACTTTTCGTTACTTATTCTTCACTGTGAAGTACATTAAAAAATGCATTCACCTTTTAACATTTCAAATGATTTTTTTCTTCTTAAAAATAATCGTCGTTTTTGGCTATTTTTACCTTTTTTCAGCTCGGTTTTACGACAAAATTCCCTGTGTAAGTACATTTAGATTTGAAATGCATATTTGAAATGGTCGGAAGAACACATTTTGCAAATGGTATATTAATTTTCTAAAGAGGTTAAATTTTTTTGATGTGATTCGCCAATCGAAAACCTGGGTTAAGTTCAATGTATATCTCGGCACGAGACCAACAGGCAAAACTTAATTTAACGTAATTAAAAGTTTACCATGCGAGTGAAGTTGTATGCGAATTTAGCTTGTTGCGAAAAGTGTACGGTATTATATATATATATATATATATATATATATATAAATATATATATATATTATATATATATATCGACATAGGGATTTTAACCTTTAATAAGAGACCTCATTTAGAACCAATTTAAGTATCCTCCACTTTAAATATCGGGAATTTTTGATACTTCGGGTCAAACCCGAAGCACTTAAAAAGATGCGAAATGTTACTTGCAACTTTAAATTTTTTTTCTCCGCATCTTTAGGATAATCACATTTTAATTAATAGAACGGAAAATATTTTATTTAAAAGATATCGAAAAATTTTTGAGTAACACGTATTTAAAGCACCATATTATGATATCCCAAAATATTTGTAATTTAAACTTGCATTTTTTTTTTTATTTTTTTAAATGACCGATCACATAAGTATTCAGATGCTCGAGAAACTTATATTTCATTGTGGTATTATCGTTGTATATTACACCACGGACCAGCGGAAAAGTGAATAACGTTGAAGTACTTTGACAGATGAATAAAAACCATGACGTGTTACTAAACATTGTTAAAAAGACTTAATATCTTGCCTGCATGCACCAAGGGGCCGCCTAAACTATGAATTGACGGATTAAGTATAAAGAGAAAAAAAAAGAATCAGCAAGAGACCCGCCTCAAAGCTATGCAATGTAAGATCTCCGGGATTAGGAAAACATAAAGTAACCGCTAAGAAAAAAATCTCAAAGCGTCGCCACCGCGCCAATCGGACTAGTTTTAATCGCGCGCGCGCGCGAAGAAAAAGTACTGTACCATCCGTTACATAAAAATACAACAGATTTAGGTATTCCGCATTCTTAAAAAATACATTGACAGCATTAGTATTACATGAATTGCTCATTTTGCAATTTCGAATTTTTTCAAAAAATTACGACGATTTGAAACGCAATTTATCCAGTCACGGCTTAGACGCAGTATATTGCATGTGCGTAAGTTCAGAATTAAAAACAACCTGTTACATCCAAATGATACCGGATAAAAAAAGTTACCTTTTTCGATTCTTGCTTGCTTTAATACGGTCATCATCTCTGTCCGTCGTCGATATTTCGCTAAATGCATACTAAACAGAAAAAATAATGTAGGAAATAACAGGATTAGTTCAGTAATCGTGTTCTATTCAATTTACAAAATAAATATTAGGATTTTAACGAAACGAACTAGAATTTACTTAAAATAAAAATTCGTATTAATAACAGCAGTTTCCTAAATATAGAAAATTATAAAATTTTATTTCCCCGACTGACTTTTCTTTGAACAATTTTTTCTTTATCTAATTCGTTTTTCTCTTCCTTTTTTTTTTTTTTTAAATGTGATTTTAACTAATCATTGATTTTAAATACTGCGTTACAAACTGGACGTACAATTGAAGCAAAAATGTTACTGAAAACGGGTACCTTCTCGACAACGATTAATAAAGACATAACAATTTGTAAAAAAAAAAATTAACCTAATGGGAAAGAAAAAAATAGATACTGAAATTGCCCGATTAAATAATAAAACCTAAAAGATTACTTCATACTAAAGTGGAACGTTTTTTGCGTTCGAATTCTTTTGAATTTGAAGAAAGCAAAGTGGTCTTGTTTTGTAAAGCTCCTCTTTTTGATTCCGTGTCAAATTTAAAGTGTAACAGGTAAAATCATACAACAAATAGTAAGCGATTATTGACTCAGGGGATTTCATTATGAGACAGCGCGGGGTTGTCATTTAATATATAGATTTAAAAGTCTCTATTGTATGATATTTAAAAGGCTTTTGGCACCACAATTTTTTTTACCACGTCTCCCTTGTCCGTGTTCCTTCTTTTTCACATTAAAATAATTCCTTTTCCCCCCGCTAATCTGATTTATATTTTTTCATAAATTCGAAAGCTTTTTCATGTGCTCTATCGATAATCTCCCAATATGCTGAATATACACTATTTCTTTTTCGTTCTTATTACTTTCGGTTTTCATGTCTATCTTCTACAGTAATCCCATATATATATATAAAATCTCCGGACTTCAATGTAAACCAAGAGTAATGTTCTGACGTTTTGTAACAGAATCTCCCCAAGCAGAAAACTACCAAAACTTATTTCCAAGCAGTTTTTTCTGGATGAGTAAAATTAAAAATTATTAAAATTTTTTAAAATAAAAAATTTACATTAATCTAAAATTTCATAAGATTTTAACGTTGATTGAATAGTCGAAAAAATGTAAAATGGTTTAAACTTACATCCATATTTTCCGACTCTAATTCAGTTTCTGTCGATGTCGTATCAACTCTTCCTACTCTAACGATATTTTGGACTAATAGTGGCATTTTATTTTTTGACTGGATATCGACTGCATATACCTAAAAATATTAATCTAAAATTATTTTACACCGATACTATTACAAGGTTGAAACGGACAAGGAAAAAGCGAATGTCTTTGCGAGTCACCTTCATGTAGTCATCACTCCGCATCCTGATTTCAACAAGCAGCATTCGGACACTTTATAAGTCTGTTAGAAGAACCTCATCCGTGTGAACACGCTACTAAGATCTTTTCATCGAGAGAAGTTGTCGAATTCCTCCATAATATACTGTTACGTCAAGCTCCTAGCCTCGATAAAATTACTGGAGAAATAATTTCGCTGCAATTCTTTTTTGCTGTATCTTTAATGCTTTTCTAACTATACTTTTCCACAATGTGGAGGAAATCGCTAACAACCATAATTCATAAAAAACGAAAATCGCGGTAAAGGTTTCATCATATCGACCGATTACCTTACTTTCTGCTTTATCTTAGGCTTTACAGAAGCTAATTTCAAATTGTATTGATCTAATTATAAAAAATCAGGATGTGCTCCCGAATCATCAATTTGATTTTTGAACGAACCCTGTACATTCCAACATTGTCACCGATTAGTTGATGCAATTTCGTTACTCTTGGAAAAACACGAGGTAGTACGATATTGCTCGACTTTGCACAAGCATTCGATAAGTTTTTGCACCCTAGATTGCTGTATAAACTTCGACAAATTTTTAACCAAAGACATTTATCCTTTGCTTAAAGCGAACTTGGTTGATCGCTCATTTGTTGTTACAGTAAATTATTCATTTTTGAAAAAAACCGTTAATCAGATTGTCTGTGCTACAACGAAGTTTGCAAGGATTATTATTGTATTCTATCTATACCGCGGACATCCCAATTTCCAAACAACTGCATTCGCTGATGATACTGCTACACTCGCGTCCAATACAAATTTTATACACTGTTAACGCTGCTGATCAAAATCATTTTAGTCGACTGGAAAAATGGGCAAGTCACTGGCGCATATCGTTCGACTCGACTAAATGTTGATATACTTTATTCACAAACGATTAAGCCCGACAATTGGTAACACCAAATACCACAAATAGAACCGGTGAGCTGCGGTTTAGAATACATATAGATAAGCGACTAACGTGGCGCGTGGTCACGTAGAGTACACAAGGTCTATAAATAATTCGTGCCAGGCTGCTAGGGAAGTTGTTAGGACAAAAATCAATCCTAAACTAGGCTATAGAGCGAAACGTATATTTATACAGTCGATGCTCCAATATGGAGATATAGATTGAAAGTACAGTAAATCCGCGATTATCCGTGCGTGTTTTAACCGGCTGGCGGATTGACCGTGCATCTCTTTAAACTCGCGTAATTCCTGCAAAAAAGGTTCTAAATTGTGATGGGAAGGAATTTGAACATGTTGATGATGAAAATATGAAAGAGTGGATAGAAAGCGATGAAATTTATCCTGGTTAGCTTATTTTTACTGATGAAGGAATTTTTAAATGAAATCAACGCGGATTCCGAATCGGAAAATGAAGAGCAAGTTAAAACGCTAGTACCAGAACAGCGAGTAAGCCGTAAAGCTGCGTTGCATTGTATGCAGACTGTGATCACGTGATACAACGTTCACAGACATTCTGCAGTTAGAACATTTCCAGACGAAGATACGGCAAACAGAGATTCGCGATAAACAGAAGAAACTGACTGACTTTTTTAATAAAAATTAATATCTAGTCTAGGTTATTCTATTCCTTTTTATAACACTTTTTCTCTACTTTACGTTCATTTCATTTTTGTTTCTACTCTACTCTGTGTCCTTATTTCTTCGTCTTGTCATTGATACAGTATTTAAAATGAATAAAAACTTTGAGAATTTTATAAATTTTTTGTATATTATACAGTATTTACTTAATTAAATTAGTCTAAATAATCCAGTTTCCTTCTCGCTAAAAGGGGTTTTATATCACAGCTATCATTTCATATACAGAAATATTAGACGTATTTATTATAAAACAAAAAAGCAATACAGAAAAAATTATACAATTGCAATCGTAGATGGTCGTCAGCTATCATTTCATAGTATGAAATGGAGTGAAGAGCCTCCCGACCCACGTATTACGTGAGTCGCAAGGCTCGGGATACATTAAAAACTAGCAGAACGGTTAACCGTGTTTCCCCGTATCCGTGCATGATGAATCCCCAATTAACACGGATAATCAGGGTTTTACTGTATATGGAACGAGTCAAAGTAACTTTCTCAGAATACGGAAAACAGCAGTCCACGATTTTACGCACGATCCATATGTGAAAAATGTTTATACCGAGCGATATAAAAGGTTCTTCGGGAAACTTTTAGTTCTAATCCACTTACATGCCGAAAGTTCACTGCTGATCTTCCAGCCAGATCTACCAGAGGACTGAAAAAAAAGAACTGGTGTTAAGTGGTCCGCACTGTTCTTAATGATACTATAAGTGTAACCGTTATGTACTGAGGAAAAAAAGAAATAAAAGAAGCAAGAAATGAATAAGTTGCTTTCACATTAAAGATCCGAATTTAGCACCCCACCGGAATAGTTAGATCAGTATTCTTTTCTATTTATTTTTTCTAATTCATTCCATCTCCCTACCATCCTTCCGTACAATCAACATTGTTTGCGTCAGGCCGCGTTGGTACAATGGTGAAAAAAGCAATAAAAAAAATAAATAAAAAAAAGTTAATATTTTATTAATCAATTTTTATTTACAATTTACTTCATAATTTTCAGATATACTTGCATTGCAGTTTAAAATTTCATTTTTATTATACCTATTTTTTTTTTGTAATAATTATAACTTCGGGTGCCTTTTAAAAACGATACCATTAGTTCCGTAATCAAATTAATTGAAAAAATTACATTTTGCCTAATGTTATGTTATCATTTAACATATAAAAGCTTTTAATTATTTCGCATTTACCGTTACATACTCGTATAATTATTCTTATCACTTCTTTTATCTTTGTTAATCACTGTTTCGGTTAACTGTTGTTTCAATTTATTAATTTAGCTATTTGCCTGACACGTCCGACGGGGAGGCAAGTCTCCTCCACTTAATTCCCGTTCAGCCGTTAAAAGCGCAGTTAATGACACAAAATCATCAAATAAAAATAAATATCTTCCGTTTGTAACTTCTCCTTCTTTAGCTAATACTTTATTTTCCGTTTCTAATAATAACGTTTCTATAGAAATTAATGATAGCATAATTAATATGGATATTACATCTGCACAAACTAACCTGCCTAATTTAAACAATCCCGACAATGTAAACGAATTCAATATCACTTTCACTTTAACCACCAATTATGAAGAGCAGATTTTCGTACTAGTCGAAAGCCTATAAAACAAGAACATCGCTAATTTTCATCCCATGTCGTTACCCAGATTGTTTTACAAGAAAGTTACTGGACGTTCTTCAATTACGCGATCGGGAAAAAATTTAATTAAATTAAATTTTAAATCTATCAGAAAAGCCAATCAGTATTCACTTGCTGATAAAATACGAAAAGAACTTAAGATTCGAGCATTTATCCCCCAATCTACACTTTTTTCCGTTTCGGTATAATTCGAGACATTCCTTCTGATTTATCTATCGACGAACTCCCGTTATATGGTTCATCCGAAATATCGTTTCCCAGTATTCGAAGAATGCAAAAGCTTAGATAACTCCTTCATTTCTATTCCCGTTGTCGAAATTAAATTTCTGGGCATTGTTTTTCCTTCTATTTATTTTTACGATTCTTATCGTATAAAGGTTGAACCAATGATCCGGAAACCCAAACTATGCCGTAACTGCCTCCGTTTTGGTCACTTCAGTTCTTCCTGCCATAGAAAAACTGTTTGCTCTTTATGTGCTGGTAGTCATGCCTCTTCTGAGTGCACTATTATCCAGCAAAACCATATAACTTGTTAACATTTTTTCTTTATAGTGGAAACCATTCTGCGCTAGATCCTAATTGTGAAGTCTATAAAGACCAAGTTAAAATCCATAAAATCATGAGTTTGCAAATTTTCCGAAGCAAAAGAAATCAGCTAAGGTAAACTAGTCTCTCCTACATTCACTTTTGCCGACATGTCTAACCCTGTCAACTCTCTCCCTTCCGAATTCATCTTCCACCACCACAAGGAGGAAACGGTAAAACTACTCCAGCAATTCATCTTCCTCTTACATTACAATTCCAATCCAAAAACATCACTCCAATTCAAAAACTCGAAATACCCTCAACAAATATTATTCTAATCTATCCAATAGTGCTGCCACAAAAGGATACCGTTTCAATACTCCTAAGCTCCCCTAATTTCCTCTAACAATCCCTTCTGCCTCTAAAATCACGAATACTGAATCATCTGAAAACGTTAATAACGTTTCTTTAGATAACTCTTCTGTTCTCTCAACTCCAAATGTCTCAACTTCTGCACTTTTATCTGCTCTCGACAATTTCAACATGCCTAATTTAGAAGATAAAGTCTTATCCATATGTCAAGTCTTACAATCTTAGACATAGCTAATCAGATACGTTCTTTGACTTTAAGTTTCCCATTTGTTTACTATTTTTCCTTCTTTCCTTCTCCAATTATTCCTTTTAAGATACACAACTTTCAATGCTATTTCCATATTATTATCCATACTATAATACTCCTGTCATTGTCATAGGTTCTCTTTCTTTCCTTTTATGGCGCTTCGTCGACGCTGCTTGCTGCCTTTGACTAGGTTAGTTGATAGCATGCGACGGCCCACACGCAATGATTTATTTGAGCGGTGGGAGCCTTTATCGAATATTTTCATTTCTCACTTAGCGTTCCTTCGATATTGCTTGCCTCCTTTAACCTGATTAGTTGATAGCATACGAAGACCCAGTCGCAATGATTGTTTTGAGTGATGGAACTTTTATTTTCCTTTTATCATTATTTTAATTCCTATTCTTATTCCTGTTTTACTAAAGCGTCTGCGTTGCTTGCTGTCTTTAAGTAGGTTAGTTGATAGCATACGACGACCCTCTTGTAAGAATTGCGGAGGGAGCTTCTACTTCACTTCATTTTCGTTTTTCAGTATTCTTTGTCTTACTCCTTTCAGCTTAACACCATGTATCCTAACATGTGAGATTTTGGTAATTCTGTCTCTGTATCAACTTTCTCAGTTTGTAATTTACTTTAACTTTACTCGATCCTCCCTTACATTTTCTATTTCATCTCACTCTATTCCTTTTCTTCTCTTCCTTCGTATTCCTTCTATCTTATAACCTACTATGTCTTGTCAACTTAGAATATTACAATGGAACTGTCGCAGTATCAAGGCCAACAAAAACGCTCTAGAGCGACTACTAGATCATTACATTAACATAGTTCTACTTTCAAACACTTGGATAAAAAGTTCTTCGGACATAAACTTCCGAGGTTTCTCCATCATTTACTCTAATCGCAGCGACGGCTACGGTGGTTTGGCTATTTTGGTAAGGAATGGCATTCCATTCACAGCTCGTGGCGTTCAAACTTTATTTCCCCCTAATCCTTATCCTAATCTAGTTCGTATCTCTATTCTTAACCATTATTCTATTCCTCTAAATGTTATGTCTACTTATATTCCTCCTAATTGCGATTTGCGCAACTTCCCTTTTTAGTCATTTACTAACGCATTTTCTTCCGCCATTCTTGTAGTGATTAGAGTGCCCATTCAGCCTTTGGGATTGTAATACTTACAATAGCAATGGCACGATTTTAGAGAATTTTATGCTCAAAAATAACCTGTTCCTCCTGAATTATGGTTCCTTTACTTGTATCCGAGGCCACTCCTATCTCAACTACATTGATCTCTTCTTTACCACTCCTGGTTTCGGTCTTAGCAGTTCATGTAGTGTACTTTGGACGGTACCTTTGGTAGTGAATACACTCCTATAATTATTTCCTTTAATGAAATCCCTCTTCCATCTCCTCCCAACCGTCTTTAGATTCCAAAGTGGATCCTCTCTAAAGTCGATTGGTCTAACTTTCGTTCCTTTGTTAATTCTTCACTCTTTTCAATTCAACGAATTTGAATCTTTCCTCTCAATATGATTTCTTCATTGACTCCGACTTTGCTGCTTTAACTTGTTCTTCTCCTGCCGTTCGGGTTTCTGCTCATAAAAAAGCTAAAACGTCTTCCTCCTTGTGGTGGAACCAGGATTGTTAAGCTGTTTTCGACCCGAGTTTATCCACATTTAGAACTTTCCGTGCCCCACTCTCAACAACTTTTTCACCCATAAAAGTGTCAACGCTAAAGCTAGATGCACTTTGAAAAAGGCGAAAAGAAACTCATGGAAAAGCTTCTGTTCTTCCTTTTCACGCTCCACTCCTGCTTCTCGTATCTGGAGTATGGCCAAGACTTTCAAATCCTCTCTCTCCCCACATTCTTCTAATCAGAATCTTCCTCCTGACAAATTAATCCTTTTTTTAAATTCTATAGTTCCCAGTTACGTTACAAGTTTTTAAGAATTCTGCTTCATGTCGTCCGATTCCACCTCCTCACATTTTTCGATTTCTCCATTTACTTTTTACAGAACTCGAAGCATCCTTACGTAATTCTGAAAATTCCTCTCCTGGAAAAGATGGAATTTCCTTTCCCATTCTCAAAAACCTCTCTGAGTACTCTCTTTAGTTCCTTCTGAACTTATTTAACTTCTTTCTTCGTTCCTGCTCCACTCGTTCTTCTTGGAATACCTTTATCATCCCGACCCCGAAGATTAACTCGTCAGCTCTTTGTCCAATTTCTCTTTCTTCTTGCTTTAGAAAGCTTTTCGAAAGCTTAATTAATAGATATCTTGTTTGGTGGCTCGAACACAATGATTTACTACTCTACGACATGTACGATTTCCGAA
This sequence comes from Icerya purchasi, assembly GCA_039619475.1. NCBI lineage: Eukaryota > Metazoa > Arthropoda > Insecta > Hemiptera > Monophlebidae > Icerya > Icerya purchasi. Next base: position 287,324,833 of record CM077115.1, on the reverse strand, counting down.
CCATCTCTACCTGTCTTCTCTCAAAAGGTTCAACCTGTTAAAGTCTCTCTCCCATACTAATTGGGGTGGAGATCTATACATTCAACTAATGCTCTATATATCCTTTATTCGTTCTATCCTTGATTATCGTTGTTTTATCTATGGGAATTTTTTCAGATCCTTGCTCTCTAAACTCGACCATGTCCAGAATGTTTGTCTTCGTCTTTGTCTGCGAGCTAGGAAGTCAACTCTTATCGTGGCTTTACATGCCGAATCACTCATCCATCCTCTTTTCGTTCGAAGGTCCTATCTAGGTTACCGCTTTTTAATCAAACGTCTACCTATTTCTTCTTCCTCCCTTGTTAATTCCTATTCTTCTATCCACCACAACTAGCGGTTTGCCATCAACAAAACTCCAATACTATCTTTTATTTCTACCCGTCTCTCTCAGTTTTCTCCGTACATTTATTCATGCGACAAGCCGCCATACTTTTCCTTCAATTTTTCCATACTCCTACATCCTATTAATTGCCCATTCTTAACTTGCCCTATCAAACCTGTCCTTCATCATGTTGTCAAATCAGAGTTTTTAAGTACCTTTGGCTCTCCCTTCCCTAATCACTTTGCGATCTTCACTGATGGCTCCAAAGGAACCAACGGAGTTGGCTCAGCCTTCTTTTGTCCTTCTTTAAATTATTCTGAAACTTTCAAACTTCTTTCCTTCTGCTATTCTGCGAGAGGTTTTTTTTGTTACTTCTTCCCTAGTTTCTCATGAAGTCCTTATTATATCAGATTCCCAGTGTCCTACAAGCCATCTCCTCTTCTTCTCCTTCTCCTTCTGCTGATTTTATAACCCTTCTCATACGCTCTCTTATCCATAACATTTTCCTTTCTCACTCCATCCAAGCACTATGGAATCGGAGGTGACGACTCGGCGGATACACTGGCTCATTCATCCTCTTCTACCGGCGAATTTCTCGGCGTTTTTTCATCTCACAATATTAATCTCCTCTCCACTTCAGCTCATTCCAAACTATAGTTAAGCTCGTTTTCTTCCTCATTCTTAAATCCGAATTTCTTTTATCTCTTTATCCAGTCTAATCTACCATCTCATCCCTAGTTTTTCAATTTCCCTCCATGCGGCGTTCAACTCTCTCTGGAATCTGTTATCTACGCTTTGGGCACAGTTTGCTTCCTGCTTCCTTATTTCGCTTCTCTCTAGTCCCCTCTCTGTCCCTTTCACCCTCTTCCAACTCCGTATTATACATCTTTTGTTCTCTCATTGCCATCTCACCTTCGGTAATTCTGGCGTTTGAATCTTTTCTATCTTCTATATTTGATCGCATAAATATCTGATTCCCTCATCCTTTTCCCTCTTCTTGGGATAATGACTTTTTTGATGAACTCAACATAAAATAAAAAAAAAATAAATAAACATTTTAAAAAGTGAAATATATATTCAAAACAAAAAAAATCATAAATATACAAAACGCTGATCGGTTCTGGGAAATGCGGAATATGCATGGATTGGCAGTGTGTTTTAAGAAGTAAATAAACCAAAAGAAATTTAGAAAAAATGATCATTTATAAAATGTAGTAAAATTTTAAATAATTTTATTACACACGCACAGTTCAAAATGTTATGAAGCATTTTATTTTAACATTTCCAGATTTATTCCATTCCATTGTTGTATAAACCTGTGCAATGTGGCCAAGCAAGGATGCAGAAATGCGAAGAGACGAATATCTCAGTGGATTCATAGTGCATTGTGACATTTTTGGTGTCAAATTCATAAATTTTTATTCGATATGCAACATATTTTACAGATTTAGTATCGGAGTTCCTAATTATTTCAGGTCTTCTTTTGATTGCCATTTAACTAATGATGGAGGAGGCTTGAAAACGCTTCCCCCAGGTTAACGAAAATGTGTTTTATGGCTGGGGATGATTGAAATTTTCTCTTTAATGAACTCATGCGATCACTTTTTAATAAGAAAAACGTCTTATCGATATCGATAAACAAAGAAATTGACAACTAAGAAGTATTTTTTCCTATTCTTCTGATACTTTTTTGTATTACCTTGTTGCGATTTCATAAACTTTACTTTTTTTACCCTCTGTCCTTAAACGAGTAAAAGATTTTGTTTTCTTCTCCTTTCCATTCACGCATTAACATCAATTTATCTTACGATAAATTACTCAATTCAAGAATTCCCCATTTATCTCGCTCCAAACATATTAAAAATTATGAATAGGATAGAGTATTCGAACATTATAAAGCACTGCTCAGCAATAACAAGAACACTGAAAACGTAAACGTTCTGAGCAGGAGTGAAAAGCGGTTTTGAGATTTTTATGACTAACACTCCGTTTTTAGTAACTGGCCCACTGCTGAGCAAAAGCATAAAGCATTTTGGCATTAGAAGACAACGATCAAAGGAAGTGAAAAGAACGAACACAACGAGAGCGAACAAAAAAGTTATCTGAAAAAGTGAAGTAGTGTGTCGAAATAGAAGTGTTAACGTTTCATTCCATCATTAAACCATCCGTACTGGAGTTGCCGGAATCCGCTGCCCAAAAAAAACAACGAAAAAATACGGAAACGTAATCGTTCGACCAGGAACGAAAAGATTTCAAAATGCTTCTTTGGATCAACAGAGCATTTCTGGAAACGGTCACTACTTAATTCCAATCACTCTCGCGGGTAATTTAAAGGTCGATCTGAAAATACCTCACAGTCATCGGTAGATAATAAAATTGATGCGAGTGACGCGCAATTTACATCTGAATAACACCTTTTGGATTTCGACTACCTACACCTATCTATCGACTCTATGCTTACACGTCATGATAAACATCTAAAAACGCAAAATTACGTACTTCGATTACTACAAGAAACCTTTATTAACTATTAAAGATGTACAAAATCCATCTCCACTGAATAATTTTATTTGTTAATAAAAACTATAACCGAGTTCGCTGAAATTTTATGTTCCACTACAAATGTAAAACCTTAATATTTGATGAATAAACTGATATTCTCTTAATCGCATTATTAATTGGAATGTCTGTGTATAACGCTCGTTCTTTAATAATACTCTGGTTTTTAACGTAAAAGAGAAATTATAAAACATGTTTATAATATTCATGTTTCTTTTTAAAGAAGTTTTTTTTCATTTTTTTCATATCTCCTTTAACATTTTACGAACATCGATGTAAAAGTTATGTATGAAAATCGTTAATCGGTAAATCGAATAGTTAAAACTGAAAATAATTTTATTACCGTTTTAAGCGGTTTCAGTTTCATGACTGAAAAGGAACCTTTAATGGTTGTAATGTTTGTATTGTCATCAAAAAGCTGTTGTACATCTTTGGCCGTTAAATAATTATACCTATTTTTGGATTTATATTCCACGGTATTTCTTAAATCGCGAATCATCAGCTTAAAAAATAAAAAAAAAATATGAACGAAATATTATTTACGCATATGTCGTTTATTGTTACATCAACATATTTGCGTCAAAACAGTGTAAATAAAATATAGTATTATAATAAAGAACATCTCGACTCAGCCCTACTCCTTTTAATATTTATTCCATTTGATATGTCCCTCCCTCTATGGATTCTTGCTCTTTGTTCTTTGCCGATGAAATTTCGTTCTTCTCTTCGTCTCATGTTATTGAAGATGCAAATGAGAAAGTTAATTCATCGTTAGCTCTGTTATCTTTTCTTCGTCCTTACAATCCTGCAAGTGTCGTTGTTTCCGTAAATTCGACACTTATCTAGGCTTAGGAAGAAAGTTAGGGTTAAATTTTGATAATAGGCCCGAGTTTTTGAACTCCAGCTCTGGGAATTAGGTTACTTTTCAATCATCGTAAACACTTTTTAGCTCTGACATCAGATTCGGCGAAACATAGTTTTTGCTAATTTAACCTAGTGATTTTTAAGTGCCGTTACTTATCTTAAAATATTCTTTAGTAATAGAAATTGAACAATTTTAATGCAGAATAACCGAAACCGGTGATTTTAACATATATCACATGTAACCCCGTTTTAAATAAAACAGAGGTAATAATTTACATCCAATTCTTGAATACTTTTTTAATATATAAAAATGACTCAGATCTTAGCCAACCACCTTAATTACCAGGCTAACGTTTCACAGAAGGACGATAGGATGAACTTAATGAAATACATAATTATTAAAAAAAGAAGAAACGTAAATATATTGAACTAAAATCCAAAATGGAAATTTACACAGTAGGTAAGTTAAAGAACGTTTTTTTAACAAGCGATAAAAAAAAAGAAAAACAAAAAAAAAACTGAAACAAAGTATTAACCACCAATGACTACAAACTCTTTTACATTTGTTGTTTAAATTAATACAGCCAGCCGTGTATTTGTTATAGGAAACGGATTAAGAAATAATTGGCATTAGCTTGATTCCTATACCTATTAGCTTTCCTTATTCTTCGAATACAGGATACAAATTGGTTTAATCAACATATTAAGATTTTTACAAAAAACGAGATCCGCATTACACTAAACTAGAAAGGATCTTTAGAAGCTGCAGGAAAATCTAAATAATATTTAACAGTCTATTCTGGCACTTATTATTTGTAAAACAATTCTATAATTTCGCAATTAAATCGAGAACAATAACTTATCATGTTCTTTGAAAATTCAATACACCTTTCTATATATATAATATATAAACGGAGCCGTATCTGAGAGGTTTTCCGGTTTCACCCCCCCACCCTAAATGTCTGCGAAATAATAACTGCTTGAATTAAATGGACCGAAATTCATAATAAATTTATTTCTTTTCAATTTTTGATAAAAGAAAAGAAAACTAAAATTTTTATGAATTCTATGGAAACGACTATTTTTTATTTGTTTTTATTGTAGTGTTAAAATATTGCATGTACAATAATTGACTGCAAGGCTTTAGTGTACCATTTATAAATAAATATATTTCATGATAACATCCCCTCCCCATGTGTATATATATATATATATATATATATATATATATATATATATATATATGTGTGTGTGTGTGTGTGTGTGTGTGTGTGTGTGTGTGCGCGCGCACGTGCGTGTATTTATGCAAATATTTTCGCAATCCCCCCTTCCCGGAAATTTTGGTCCAGATACGGTCCTGTGTATGTATACATAATTATTGCACTACTGCGAGAAGTAAACAGTAATATTCCACATACGTTTGTATTATATTCCAAACATCTTTCCGCAACATCTAGAACGTTTATATCGCTAATCACTCCGGATAAAAATGCAGAAAGAGCTTCACCGTGGAACATCTTAGGTAAATCTCTAGAAAACAAAAAAATAAGAAAATTCTACAATCAAATATAACAAATGAAAAATGTTTAAGCCCCCTTAAATTATAAACATCATATCATCATCGTATCATATAGTGTCACACTTAATTCCTGAGCGTCGGCGACTACTTATTCGTACATCTCAGCTGTACACAGATATAGGTAGCGTATTAGGCAATGTTATATGCAGTACGGATGTGTATGCTGCAGTCGTCGCGATAGCCTAGTTGCTAAAGCGCCTGACTTCCGTCATGGAGATCACGGGTTTGATCCCGAGCGACGACGAACTTATTACAAGAATAAATAAATAAATAAAATATCGCTAATAGTCACGTGGAAGGCAATGGCAACCACCACGTTCAACGTCATATGCGCGCTAGGTCAGTACACAGCAGACCCACACGGGACTGCACTGGTAGCGCGATAACTCCGAATGTAGTCTTGCATGTGTACACCTGCGTTGCATATAACAATTGCCTAGTACACTACCTATGTCTGTACTGCTGAGATGTACAAATAGGTAGTCGCCGACGCTCAGAAACTGAGTATGGCACCATAAAGAAGAAGAAGAAGGATGTGTAGCAAGACTACATTCGGAACTGATTGTAAATGTTTGATTTATCGCGCTACAAGTGCAGTCCCTTGTGTGTCCGTTGCTGTTTACTAACTAGCGCGCATGATGTTATACGTGGTGGTTAGCCATTGCCTTCCACGTAATTATTAGCGAGTATTTAATTTCATTTTTCGTAATATTTCTGGCGTCGTCCGGGATCGAACCAGAGACTTCCGAAACGGAAGCAAAGCGCTCTGGCAACTAGGCTATCGCGACGACCATTTTAAACATACGAGTATAAAATTAACAAATTCATCGTTGTATATTCAGTCTCCTTAGTTCTGCAAATTTCGTTCTTTGATTTATCGCTTTCTGATTATATATCGCCTTCGTTTATAATTCCCTCTCTTTGCCTATGTATCATTTTTCTCGCACCCCATTTCCATGATGTCATCTTCATTCCAATAGTTCTTAATCAATACTATGCAAAATTACGTTCTCTTTAAATATTCTGATCTCTCCTCCGAGCGTTCTTATTCTCAGCTTTTGGATTTTACTCCACTGGTTATGATGTTTTTTACATTCCGTTATTTGCTTTATTGTCTACTGCTCCTGTTTTAGCCTCCTTTATTCGTTTTACCCTGCACCAAATTAAATTGCAATCTGTAGCGTTAATTATAGTGTTATCTGAGCGCACCTAACTTGATTGAGCTGTTACTCTTAACAAACTCAAAATAATAACGAAAGAAAATACAATATGGAAAAAACAAAAAAAAACATATCTGGATAAAAACAAAAAAAAACATTATTGCGCCGCTGCAAAAACATTTTCTTTTTTATTCGGTTAAAAAACAAACGCAGTAAATGTCATTAAAAATAATAAATCGTGATAGTGCGATCATGCGGTTAGAGACGAAGACCAATGGATAAATTTTTTACTAACACTAATTTAAACATCATTCAAATTTTTATCTTTATATTTTCCCGCTTTCCCTTTCTCCGGAAGAATTAATAATTTTGCAATTTTCGCAGTCCGGTAAATATCATTAGGTAAACAATAAAATTGTTTATGTGAACCCACAGCGAGGCCCATAAATAATGACAACTGCTCAGTATCATGCTTAGACATACTAAAAAGCTGACACATGGTAGCTAAATGATTCCGCAATCTCGCGGTTGTTACTGCATTTGGCTGTTTAACACCTACACTTTTAAAGTGTTTATTTCATGTTTTATCCCCAATAATTAGTCTGAATTATTTTTTTGAGGGAAAAATTAAATATTTTCTTTGTTAACAAAATTTTCTTATAATTTTATCAATAATTCAGAATAGGTGTATATACATCGGGGCTAAACAGAACAGGAACACCCCGTCCTCTTTACCCATTAAAAAAACAATCCGTTTAAATATTAAAACTTTTTTTGTTGTTGAAATCAACTCAGATAATTTGCTCCATAAAGAATCTTATGAAGTACTTTTAATTTTTGGTCCTAAAAAGAAAATATCCAATTCACTGTCTGAATTTATACAATAACTTTTCAATACACTAATTTTCACAAAATACGGCGAATTTTATAGAAATAATTTATTAATACTTATTCTTTTAAATATTTTTATTAGAACCCAACATATTATTAAATGATGTAACCAATATAATTTATAAATAAAATTCTTATAAAATAGAAAACGACCTATTCCTTTTATTTTATATATTCCATTTAACCGAGAGTTATTGTAATACGCGATTTTTTTTTATTTACTTTTGATTTATTTATTGTAATTTTATTTGTCCAGCTCTCGCCATTGGCGTTGTCTGCACTTTATAATATACGTATATCCTAGAAATTTTTGTGTATAACCGATTGCTAGTTAAAAGAAATGACAAAATAAATATGAGAAAAAAATTATTAGATAGTGAAGAAAAAGTAAAGGACGCGCAAAAAGCAATATTGGATGTTATCGCTCGCTAATAGTAATGACGAATGTAAATAAAAGGCCGATGGGTTGTCACATAAGCCTAAAAAAAAAAAAAAAAAATGAAAAAGTAAATAAAAAGGGGTAGCAGTTTGGAATTGCAGGTGCGAGATGCGCCGATGAGCCTCTTTGGGGTGTAATGTTAAGAAAAAAATATACTTAAAAGTAGAAATAAAAAAAATTATGTATAAGTTAGCACGTATGTTTTTTCCTTTTTCCTCCTCCTCTCCAACTAGTAGGTAATCTTGCCGCATAAACTGAAGAGAATATCCTACCTTATAGTAGACGGTGAGACAATTTAAGCAATACTCTCAGACTAGCCAGATGGATGGTCGCTGAAACAACAGCTAGGAAAACGTATCTACTACGCCGACAACGTCATATAGAAAGAGAAGAATCGTCGAGAATAATTTTTATAAACTACTGTGCGGTGGAAAGTCAGAGAGACATGGCGCAGGAAAACTACCAGAATTATACGCGTGAAAGAGCCCGCATAGACCGCGCTGCCCCAAACAGTAAAATCAACATCCACACCTTCCAGGCCAACAACAACTGCAGCCATCTTCCCGTCCTGCTAATCATTCTGACCATACATATCAATTGGTAGTCCATAAATAATAACAAAAAACGAAAATGCTACGCCATATATGGTATATTATATTTCCTTCTTTATCAAACAAGCACCACAGCGAAGAAAACAATTATGAAATACTAAAATGATTATCGGTTTTTAAAAAGACAATCATTTTAAAAAATCATTTTCTCCCGAAAATATTTATTTATTAAATTTACATTCACTTCAATTGAAATTAGAGCTTTATTTTTTCCGGCACTTACTGAATTTTACTTAGCTCTAAACAATTCGTCACAACAATTAAAATGTTTTATATTTGTTAGTTTTTTAAATGATACTGTTATGATATTTATCAAATGTTGATTAACTCTATTACAAACAAAATTATCAGTAAGACAGTGCACAATAACCTTCGCTATCTTCACATATATTTATCGCGATAAACTAGTTTTATCTTTACAATTGCCATTATGCATGTATTTCTATTTCGAATGATTCGAAGTTAAAATTAGTGGTAATTCCATACAATATATTTCACATCGACTAAAAATAAAACAACTACGTATATTGTACATCAAATTTTCATTATAAAACTGAGAAAATCGTTCTAACGTAAAGTATGTAATATTTGTTTATAATTTTAAAATAAAAAGTACTCTCCTTATAACTCTACATTCAACTCCACACTTCTATAACTCACACGCTTACTACATTACATTCATTACCCCTAAACGAGAATTACACTCTGTAATTAGGTTACTTCTTTATAGTACTACATCCACAAACGGCTCTCGATCATGCCACTTCGCAAAATCAAGCAAATAGGAACCTGATTCAATTTTAGCCCCACCCAGCAGCAGGTTACCAAATGTACGGGGTTACACTATTTCGCGATTCGCTGTTTTACCAGTTCACGAAAAGCTGGGCTCGTTTTGCATGTTTTAAACGGGATTGCTACCGTCGTTCTGCAGAATTTGCATCCGCTATTTAAGTAAAACTACCTTAATTATTTTGTTACCTTCTACACTGTCCTTATTACTCTGTTAATTACGGAACGAATTTAGAATATCTGCCAATCGAGGACCAAATTCCGAAACACCGCGCCTTGCCACTGCTTGGCAAGGAATAAATGATGTAAAAAAAAAAAAAAAATTGTTTTTAACGTCAATTTTATTTTTAGAAGAAATTAACTTGACCAAATTTACATCTTTTTTCTATTTACCCCAGTTCGAATATGTAGAAGCACACGCGGATGTATGATTTTAAAGAAACAGATCAATTGTTCACGCGAAAAATAACAAATTGTTAATTTTGTTTTGGTAAGTTTTCTTTTTTAGCCTTCAATAAAAAACATCCATTAGCCAGACTTCAAGTCCAAGATTTACATGTTCATTTATGCTCAAATCACAGTCACCTAATTTTTTTTCTATTATTTTCTACAGACTTCAAAAAAAAAAAAAAAAAAAAAAAAAAAAAAAAATGAAACCCAGTGGTCCTGTTTTATTTAACATAGCTTTTAGTTATTGTTGCAATTTGAATATCGTACCGAGCCTAATTAGTAATAATGTTGTTTAATCCCCCCCTCCAAAAGTATTTTTTTTGGGCGTGTCAACTATGGACACTAACACTTGGCGCGAATGAAATTTTTGAAAGTTACAATGTGCGGCACGGGATATTCTAGCCGAACGAAACACAATTAACTAATCGAATGCCACGGTAGTTGGTTTTTTATTCATTTATTATCCGTACTGAAAAGAGCGAGTCAAAATTTAGAGATGTGGTGTGATACGTTTTGTTTTCGAACTTCCAGAACCTTGTTCGTTTCCTTCCTAAAACAGATTTTGTACCGGTTTTTCTTGTAAAATTTCTATCATCGTCCGGAAAATACTTCTTGCAATGTTTCATTTGTTTACATATTCTTTAGAACGCACTTTCTACAGCAGAATGATGTTATTTGAAAAAGTCCATAAATTCGACTAAGAAATTTTTTTTTATTGCATACTCTCATGTGAACTCGGTAATTCTAAATTTATACGAAAAATAAGAAAAAATAAATGAACAATAATCCGGTAAATGTATCAAAATTGCAAAAAAAAAAAAAAAAAGGGATAAAAAAACGTCTTTCAAGCCTTAACTAGGCGTCTTCAAAACTCTCACGCTATAAGTCTATCAACAAAACTGTAGTGTGTCGAGTAGTTCACGTAAATTCGCGAATCTGTACAGAAAACACTGATTCGTGCGTCACATTTAACGCCGAGTCATATCCGGCATTTTTTTTAACCTCTACACTCAAGCCCGAAAACGTAATCGGATACGCGTCTGAGGGCGGGAGGCTATTGTTAGTACCGATGATATAAATAATCGCGTTATTAATAGGTTACTCGATGACTATTCATTAAAAATCTCCGCATTCCAATAAATCCTCGCATCATGCAGATACACGTAAATTCATTCTGATTTTGTCGATTTGAACCGAATTAATGTTGCGAGAATATAGCTGTGCATTATTATTATACATTGAAGGGATACATTTTAATTATAAAATCGTTTTTAGAAATTCGTTAATTTACTAACTGAAATACGTAAAGATCATTTATTTTTTTTTTAGAATAACTGCAAATATAATTATTTTTTAATTTTTTAATTTGTCAACGGTTAACTATATGTAAATTGAAAAAGGAAACTATCCAAGGGCGTCGCCAGCCGATGAGCCAGGGAGGGGTAAGATGATAGAAAGAGGATATGAGTTATAGGAAAAATAAAATTTATAAATTTTAAAGTCTTAATATTTTATTAAATAAGAATAAAATCTTAATTAAAACATGATTTTCGTGAAATTGTCCATGATTACGCGCCTATGAATGCTCATCATGGCCAGTTGATTAAAAAGTTTCATGCGCGTCGCCAGCGGGGGGCAGCTGCCCGCTCTGCCTCCCGCTGGCGACGCCCATGAAACTATCATAACATTTAAATAATAATTAAACCGTCCGTGTTTTGAATTCAATCTGAATTGCATTATATAAAATCACATCTATTCAATGCGATCCGAATATCTCTTTATCGTATCAATGTAGAAAGCTATATTACTGTAACAAGGACATTATGCGAGGGTTTCAGCTCGAATTATTACATCACTATTTACACTAATCAGTGGCGGATCCACTTGGGAGGGACATGCCCGCAAAGAACCAAAGCCTCTATGAAAAAATTTGTTATAACAGAGAAACTTAATTTATGCTATAAAAGATTTGTATGAATTTTACCTACGGATTTTAATAATTAATGTTTAATACTATTTTCTAATAAAACTATTAATGCTCCTTTTTTATTCTTAAAACACAACTGTCGCCGATCTTTTACCGGTTTTATTTATTTCTAATTTTTATTTTGTAATTTTAATTAAAAATAGAGTTCAATGAGAAATATATATTTTTTTTTCTCGGATTACTAACAAAAATAAAAAAGAAGTAAAGTCTAATAAAAATACTATCCTACTATTTCTAAACTACCATTTTAGATAGAATTTTATAACTTCGTTTTATTAAAACAGAAGTTAAATTAAAAATTGTAATAATTATGTATTTTTAAAACATTTTAAAATTTCTATAAAGGTAGCGCTATTTGATTTTCTTTATGAAACAGGGGATATTTCTCAAATTTATGTAATTATATAATTTCCTCCCCAAAATGTCCTTCTTATAATCCTCCACCCCCAAAAAATAACCTTCTGGATCCGTCCCGATCACTAATGGTCTATAATTACGTTGGTTCTTCACCGGCAAAGATATTTAATTTACACCTACAATCACCTGAACTAATCAGTTATCAACACTTAATCAGACGGGAGAATAATCACGCGTAAAACAGGCTCGGGCATCGTTTTAAAAGCTATTGTGTTGTAACTTTTTAATAACAGTAAATCTGTGACATCAAAAAAATCTCGAACTGTTTTACTTGATGCCGGATGTAAACCGGTTGTTGTAACAATCAAATTATTCATTCCCTTCATGGTCGTTTTTTCTATTGTACATTTAACGATAATTTAAAATTAGAATTATTTTAAATGGCAAAAAATGGGTTTTACGATAACACATTTCTGCTCCCCTATTTGTAAGCACATTTTAAAGTATAATTTTGACAGTATATAGGGAGGAAAAGTTGTTTCGATTGTTTAATTGATTTCGGCTAAGCGAAGTCACGAAAACGTAATAACGTGATTGTTTACTTACATGCGACGCACAACGTTCTTCGAGTTTTTTTCCATCAAACCTACTCCCTCAATAACGTTTGTAATATCGTAAATCCTTCTTTTCTGATGCACATTTAGAACCTTTGCCGCCTATATATGTACGTAACAAACGGAAGATTTTTAATGATGCGTAAAAGATAGGGGAAAACAAATTAATCAATGAAACGATGTAAATTGATATCCTCCGAGAGTCGGACATTTATCATATCAATATACAAAAACTTATAAAATAAAAAGTATATATTGTTTTTATTTTCTCTATCGCGCTGTCTTCGATCTGCTAAAATTTCGATTACAGTTTCTTAAGATATTTTCAGCGCAATTACGCGCTAATACTTTTATCTATTTTGCACAATACACAGCAACACGAGGAAATATCGTATTGTTTTGAACCTTTATATTTATGCGAGTGCAATAACGCGTCTGTTTCTTAATGTTCGGAGGCAATTTCTCGCTTATTTTTATAAAGTACATTTACGTGTCTGATATATTCAATGCAACTTACGTAATTCAAATTTACCGTACCGTCTGGTGAATTATTTAACAATTCTAAAAACTTCTTCGTCAACAATGTCAAAGACTTGGTTTTGTTACCTTTCTGCGTAGATTCCATTATTTTCTGCGAACGAATAAATTATATATATCTTCCGAACACAGTGTTTTTAAACCTACTCTGTCCTAATGATTACTACGGTGAAATCACAGGAGGGGCTATTTCTTCACCAATAAATTAGCCGCATCGAAAAATGTAACCGATTACGTCATCGTACTCGGAAAAAATATTAAATTTTATTGAATTAAAATAAATAAATTCAATGGAATTAATTAAATTAAGGATCTCTCTTTATACATACTATCCACAGAGATTTTCCTCTTTTTTTTTTTTTCAAATATTTAGACATGTCTTTTCAGTAAAATGTTATAATTCATAATTCGTATTTTTTTTTTCTTTTACTGCAATAAAAAAAGTGCATCTAATTTCATTAAAACTAATTAGTAAGTTACGATAAAAAGAAAGGAAAAAGACAATCAATAAGAAACCGTCTATTTACAAGTTCTTTTTTTTTTTTTTTGACGATCAACTGTGCATGAATATCGAATAAAAAGAGTAATCTCACGCGAAAAAATGAAATTGACAAATTTTCAAAATTTTTACACAACCTCCACGAATATGCATATGTAAATATTCGTGTGTACAAAGCCGGTTATCGAGAAATAATTGAATTAGGCTCAGTATATAATATTTCGCTAAGAAACAACTCTAGCCATTATTAAAATAGCCATTTTTTTTGTTATGGTAAAGTATAAAGTTTTCGACTATTCCATAAATCAACGATTCTCATATATATTTAGAGCATAACTGATAATTAGTAAAACCGCCATTTTTCCAAAAAAAAAAAAAAAAAAAAAACCTACAAAACTGAAAAGGATTTGGATTCTTTATCATCAAGCAGAAACATATGCTCCTACGGAAATTCTTTTATTGCTACCAAGTTTATTGATCACATTAATCAACTTTATCTTTTAAGTTTTTTTTTTTTTTTTTTCTGGCCCGGCGTAAAACCATTTGGCTATCAACTTTTAAATTCAACATTTAAACATGGTAATACTTGTGGAACATTATAATACCGGTTATTTTGCGCGTTGTTCCCGTAATTAAAGTTACTTCGTTTATTCCATGATTAGAACATACAAATGTCATTTTTATACAATTCACCGCTAATAAATTTTATTTCAAGAGATTAGACACTGCTTCGAAATGATTTTTTATACACATGCATTAAAAAAAAAAATTGCAACACCATGCTTTCCGTTAAACTAACGGTAGTCCGCTCACTAACAAGGTCGGCACAAGTATCTTTCAAAATTACCGAAACCATTTTTTTACTTGTAATTTTAAAATTTGCCCATGTTTTTTTTAAAGGTGTTATATTTCAGCTGGTTCAATTAGAAATGTAAATGCCTGACAAATTGTGAATTCAAAAAGCAAAATCTCTAGAATACGTAATCTTTTATCAAAAATAAGACCAATATATAGTATTCTGCATAGGCGAAATCATTCAATAAGCTTATTTAAAATATGGATAAATTCGTTGATACCAAACCTGCGTTTAATAAATAGATTCAACTTCATTTTTGTTTATTTTTTAAAAAGTGTTTTATAATCTTAGAAGCCACGCCGATGTTTAATTGATGCACTACTAATTATCTTCCTATATACACGTATGTGTATCGTTATTTTTAATTTTGGCAAGATCGCATATTTAAATTATGAAAAGGCCGGCCGCCCTAATATGTATTTTTGCGACATCGGCATCGATAAAGCCCTACCAAGATATTTTCAAGTCCTATTTTAATGTAAAATTGTTTATTCTTTGTATAATTTTAATTTCATCACGCGGATGAGGTAGTTTGATAATTTACATAGAATTAACTTAAAGATTACAACGAAAGCATCACTACATTCAAACTGGCTTATTATTTCAAAGAAAACACATTAAATATCGATATCGGATCGAGTTTTAAAAATGTTGCAAATTATTATAGGAGCGTATAAAGCGTTTAGAATACGAAAAATATGAAGTTAAAGATAAAAATCTTCCATGTACGAAAATATACACCTGTATATATACAAATATATTTACATACATACAAATGTATATGTGTATGCGCGCGCTTGTAGGTTTATCTATACATCTATGTACGTATACATGGGGCAGAAATTGGGAATGGTTAACGGTGTATTATTTATTACGACCTTCGTCAATTGTTGCAAAAACAAACATTGATCGCGCGCCGATTTTAATGTTTACGGCAAAATTAACCGATTGAAAACGGATAAGGTATAAAAAATTATGTAGTATTTTTGTATTTTTACATTTACAATGTTGAATTTTTTCAATAGGTCCGGCGCTATAGCCGATTACGTTAACAATAAGGTGGTGTGCGACAGACCTTGCGTAAAAAATTATAGATTGATGGCGTTATTAGGGGAAAAATTCACTTACTTCTTTTTTATAATTATGAAACGTACAAAATTCACGGACAAATTCTCTTTAACTGAAGCTGGATAGAACTGGTAGACAGACTCATTTCGCCATTCGCTTCTATTTCATCAATCATTATTAAAAAATGAACGAAAAATTATTGTACGTTTTTACGGTCTTGATGATGGCTAATACAGGGATTATTAATGTAAGTGTTCAGTAACTCTTTTTATATGAGAATAATTTCAATCTGATATTTTATCAATTATATTCTAATAATATTTATTTCCTTCAGATTATCGACTTATTTCTTCGTATAGGAAAAATAACAGAAAAATATCGAAGGAATCTAAAAACCATTAATAGTCGAAATTATCTTTTCTAGTGGGTAGTCTTCAAAACGTGAAACTTTTTCTCATCTAGCAAACATTTTTGCATTTTACTCTGCTAAAAATGTTCAACAGCTTTTCGAAGGAAGTTTAAAAGTATGTGCAAGTATAGTACTTTTTTTTTTATAACACATTGAAAAACTCTCTCTTTTATTTATTACATGACATCGACTTTTAAAAAAATATTAAGTTAATTTATAAGAAATTATTATTATTATTATTATTCAAAAATAAGTCGCGAATTGCGCAAAATGCAATTGTTCGTTTGTGAGTTATATACCGAGGAGAAGATTTATAATACGGGTTAATATCCCTCCCCATTTCAAACAATTTTCGTAACATCATTTAAAAAGGCGGAAATATTGTTTTTAATATTTTTATTGCTGTGGCAAGTTTTTTTTTTTTTGTACGTAAAACAACGCAAATTCTTATTAAGGACGCAAAAACCAATTGATAAAAAAAAGGTGAAAATCAAGGTAAATTCATAATAAAATGGATCCGAAAAAGTGATCATTTCGACTTTTGTATAACTGTGTGTGTTTATGCGATATTGCACGAACGAAGATTGAGAAAGATCAGAACAAATGATTATAATACATTTGTCCGCGCAGTAAAAATCGTATTTTCATTTTTATCTTCCGCGAATACTTAATATTTTTGAAACTATTAATTTCATAAAGCTTATATTTTTAAATAAGCGAAGGAATCCCCTAAATTCAATTTTTCCCTTACCGTATATCAAGACCGTGTCCACGGGAGGGTTTTGGGGGGTTAAGCCCCCCTTTAGAACTGAAATAGATATTATAAATACATAAAAATCTGAAGAAAATCAAAAATTTAAAATAAACAATGATGATCTTTCAGTGTTCTCTTACTTTTAAAAGAAAAAGAAAAAAAAGAAAAAATATGCTCCGTATTTTTAGATACTTTATTAATATTTCATGCAAAATTTTTTATTACGAGTATAATCAATAACATATGTAATTTTTATTAATCTTTATACGGGGTAATTAATTTATGTAAATCAATAATATATAGTTCAAAATGATGGAAATTGTTAATAGTATGAATATCAGTGAAAAATGTATTATTCATAAAATAAATATGCGAAGGAAATTTTCAAAACCCACTCCCTTTTCAAAGTTCTGGGCACAGCTCTGCAGTATATTTCTAAAAGAATTATGTTTAGGAGGTTCGGCGTAAAATTTATGAAAGCCGATTATTCATTTTGCTTTTTATGTGAAACATCGATAAACCTTTATTTATTTATTCATTTAAAGTTTTACATTTTCATTATGTAAATAACAGAATAATGAGGGGTGTTATATTTTATATCGGCGTACCCATGGAAGAAATTAAAAACTTCATTAATAGACGGTTTTCAAGCCTGGATTAATGCTGGGTCTAGGGGGCGCTGCAGCCGCAGGCCGCGCCTTATAAAGGGGGCCCCCCCAGACACCCGCTTCCGACATGTAATAAAAAATGAATCGTATCATTTGTCATATACATCAACTTTCTTTTAAATAAATATAATTAACTCTACAGAAGTTAGTGCATTTTTCAATACATTTATTTGTTAATAATTTTGTATCCATTTTTATTCCCTCCCAGAGGAGGAAACTTCGTAATAGTAAAATTTCGAGTTTCGTAAAAACGTACCAGAAATTTGTTTTAAGGTATAACGAGTCGGAATCTACGTTTTTAGTAAATGTCTGTATGAATGCGTGTACACGCGCAACACACGTACACAAACTATCCTTTTATGGAAATGTTTGGTTAAAATTTGCTGAAAAATTCATTGTTTAAAATTATATATATGTATATCTTTTTTTGACATCAAAAATTCTACCCATTGTGTCTATATGATATATTTAGTTTTGTTTACATTAATAATTATAAGTTAATTCGTGAATTCAAAATAATACAATTAAATTAAATTAAACTTAGTTATTCTAATTTTGTCACTTCCGAAAAGGGCCCCGAATATTTCCGTAGCCCCGGGCCTATCCATACACTTAATCCGGGCCTGACGGTTTTGAAAAAATGTTTTTAACGTTACTTAAAAAAGCGCCAGTATTATTTTTCATATTTTATTTTAGTACAATTTGTCAATATGAAGTATAATTTACATAATTACAAAACATACTGCCTTCTGTCGATGGGCGCACATTTATAATTCGTGCATCACGAAAAGTTGTTTTTTGTTTTTTTTTTTAATTACTCGATATAAAATTCATACAAATGCTGCGTCTTAAATATGTATTAACTCTGACACTTATGTTTTACCATTTTGAATTGTTTTCTTTTTGATTTCATCATTTAAAATTACAAAAATATACGGATATATAAGTGTACTTACCCATTTGTAACTGCATTATTTTGGTTAATTTTTTAACATGTTCCAAAAAAATTACTATTTACTACAATGAATTATTTCAACTGCTAAAATACACCAAAACAGCTACAAATACCTAAAAAAAACTAAAAAAAAACTAAAAAAAAACAAAACAATAGAAGCGCGTAGCAACACCGTACACAAACTAATACGAACAGTATGGACTATAACCTTACTAATGCGTTGTTTCCTTTGAATTTTGAATTCACTATACTTACTAGATTTCTCATCTAGACGAGAAAGACTGAAAAAACTTCACCTATTTAGACAATAGGTAGAGTTTTTTTTCAAAATGGCGGAATGGTTTTTTTTTGTCCGGTTAGCTTCGTCAGACGCGTTTTTATGTCATAAAGAGTGCGACGGTAATATTCCACAGAATTACTGATTCGTAAACTTCCGATGATATGCGACACAGCGACTTTACACCAAAACTGCAACACATCGGATTTTTTTTTACGTCGCTACTATTACAGACGAATATCATATTTCCGAAAAAGCGCATAAATCTCACGTTTTTAGTTTTAGCTAACGCGACAATTTTACTCGACGGCCCTATTTCACGGAGCTATTATCAATCAATCTCAAGGTCGATTCATATTAGGTATAATCTTTTAAATAGAGCGCAAAATTACAAAACCCTAAACCGGTCCTTAATAATTCAGCGGAAAAACTTTTTTCATCGCCGCTATTGTCCACTGTGCGTATCAGATAAAAATTCAGTCTATAAAAATGGACGCTGTACCATCACCACACATCAGAGTGTGAGAAAACTTCTGAATTCTCTTTTCAGTAACGTTTACTGTCGCGCCTAGGAAAAACACGGAATAACAGAAAGTCAAAATCCAAATTTATAGAACAAAAAATTTATTCGTTCCGTTGATTAGGAAAGAGAAGGGTCCACATTAAAGCGATCTTCATAAGCGAAATAAAGTGGCGACTTGTTGTACGGTTTAGCTGATGATAAGCCGCGGGCATGCCTACAAGCGTGTTAACCCACGATTATTAGTACTCGAGTGACCCACGCTTATGCTTGTTCAGAAAGACAACAATTAATGAAAATTCAGATTCCTAACAGTTAATATAGCTTGTTTTTTTCATTGCTACATAATCCATATATGTATCACATGTTATTAAGTATTTTTCTCCAATTATTTTCTTTGTTGTGAGTTACTCGTCGACAGAAATAATAATTTGAAATTCTTACAGGTTTACACATTTTTTATGTACTTGATTTTAACGTTTAAAAAAAAAATACTGCAATTTTTCCGGTTAAAAATAAAATGAATGTGCAAATTTAAAAGCCGGCTGTTTCTTCGCCGTGTCTTTAATTACTGTATAATTTCCTGCTATAAGTTTTTACCGAAGCGTTTATCTTTCCAGAAATAAAAATTACTTTTTCTATAAGCTATCTGCTCAAAGAACGGTCGCTTTAAACAAAAGAAAGCCACGCTGAAACTAACAGTACCGGAGCATAAAAATTATCATTCGGTCCCCGTAATTTTAAAAAAATCTTCGAAAATGACCTTCCAGGCATCTAAAAGTTATGAAAAAAATACCAAAGAAACTAGAAGAAATACTTATTATTTTTCGACATAATTACCAAAAACATTAAGTCATTTATCATATCGGGTCACGAGTTTAACAATACCGTCATGGTAAAACTGGGCGGTGCATTTAGTAAAAAATTTTTCGTTACTGCCTCTACCACTTCCTTGCTCCTGTGACGAAACGTTTCCTACCCAGATCGCATTTCAAATGGCGAAAAACGTGAAAAGCCGAAGGTACCACATCACATGTAAGTAGGGTGGATGTGGAAATTCGTCCTAATTTTAATTTTTAATTCACATGCGAACGAGAACAGACGTGTGCGGTCGCGCATTATTGTGCAACTGCTCTCTAGACTGCAGCCGTGCCTCTTTTAATTAATCACTCGATGAAGTGCCACATGAGTGTCACGGTAAGTATATTATCGCATCCTTCTGTGTACGAAATTGCAACAGTATTAGTGCCGGTTGCAGAGGATGGGGTTACCTTTCGGCAGAACTTTCAGTTTTGGCTTTTCCAGGTTGGCTTTTCTTTATTCACGCTTTACTCGCTTTCTTTAACTCTGAGACACACTTACGCGTCATAATGCTATTTGCATCGTCACAGTCTGCGATCAATTTCTGCACCTACAACTTCTACAGCTGTCAGAAATTTCTCACCGGCTTGCAAACGTTCACCGACGTGTTTCACACGTGCGTGCAGAAGTTGTTCTACTGATCAGATTAGAACGCGGAAAACGTCGTTCAATTCGTATTTTCCTCCTCTACCTCCCACATAAATTTCACTAAATTTTACTCAACAGCGGCTGCGAAACAAGCCGCGTCACGTTACTTATTGAACGTCCCTCGTATTAGCGAAGTTTCTTGAATCCAGTGAAAATGTGATTTTATTAAAAGAAAAATATCAAAATTACGTAAAACAAGCTGCAGATGAATATAATATTGAAGGAATTCCGCGTGAAATGAAAAAACAAAATATATTAATTTTTTTAAACGTTAAAGTTTTGTTTAATTTGAATTTTATTAAAAACTAAAATAAACGTTAATTTTTCGACTTACTTTGACACATCTTTATCATATGCGCGCTAGGTCAGTACACAGCAGACACAGACGGGACTGCACTTATAGCGCGATAAATCAAACGATTACTAATCAGTTCCGAATGTAGTCTTGCGTGTGTACACATTCGTACGGCATATAACAATTGCCTAGAACACTATGTCTGTGTCTGTACAGCTGAGATGTACGAATAGGTAGTTTCCGACCCTCAAGAAATAAGTATGGCACTATAAAGAAGGTGCGAGAGTAAATGTTCGCATGATTGAAATCCTGTTTGTCGGTCGGAGGTAAAAAAGCTAGTACGCGGTCAGACTGGAGAAAGGTCGATGATTGAAGAAATGACATTGGTTTCCGCTGGAACAAAGGACAAGTAAAATTATGAGGTATGGATAGAAAATGGAGGGCAGATAAAAGTTAGTTAGTCGCAGTTGAACCGTCTCAGAAGATTTTTAATAATTTTGAACTAACTGAATAATTATAAAATATGTGATTATTACAAAACACATTTTACCAAATAAAACTAAATATAATTACTGTAGATATGAATGACGTCATTCTGTCATTCTTAGCCCGACCCCCAAATATTTTTTTTTGTCCCGAAAATTTATCCCACAACGTGATATGCTGTACATAACTGGATTGCTAGGAAATGAAAACCTTATTCTTACATAAGAAGACAAATTCCCGACAAAATGGATTTCTTGACGTTGTCAATTTTCCTCATTCTATACCAAGTATAGAAGTGATAAAGCTGGAGGTCCTGGGGTGTCTCCAGGCAGGTTCAAATGACGGAGCCCCTTAAGAGGCACGAAGGGCCGAATTATATATATATATATATTAATGGCTATTCCATTTTTACGCCAGGGGTCATCAGGAAAAGTGTCCTGTCACGAAATTTGTCCCAGTCATAATTTTATGTAACGAAAAAATGTCTTAATTTTATGTAATGAAAGTTAAAAACGGCGTAGCCAATGAAAAAGTTTACTCTTCTATAAGAATTATAGAAGAACTAGACCTGGGGGTGAAGGGGGTTTGCCCCCTTCCGAGTATCGAAGGGCCGAGTTTATATATATATATATATATACATATATATATATATATACATATATATATATATATTGTTACGAATTCTCCACTTTTATGAATTCTCCATTTTTACGGAACTCTCGCCGATTTCTCGTATGTCCGTGAGGGAGAGACGACCAGCAGAAGAATACAAAAATACGACAAAAAGGGGAAAATAAAAAATAAATAAATACAAAAAGAACTACAATTGAAAAGTGATACGTATCAATTTATTTATAATTATATAATCATTGTTTTACGTCGTATTTATATTAATTGTGTATTTTCAGCGACCGGTCGATAACGAAAGATCTCTTTATAGGTGATTGGAAAATAATTAATTTAAAATATCAGTCTGAAATTTGTAATAATTGAAAAAAAATACTTTTACGTCTACGGTGTTAAAGAGATCTGGTGGCATCCCCGAGGGCTCAAACTAGCAAACGGTAACTTTTAAGTGTTAAATCCTTATGAAACTTATTACTCCACTGATAGTTTATTAGATCCAAACAAAGCTTAATACGTGCGCTATTAAATGAACAATTCTTCACTATATACATGTGTGAACGTAGTTCTGGAATTGGCTCTAACGATTTTGGTAAATTTCACGAATTAGTGGGCGTTTTAAGATCTAGAAATCGAGTTGTTCGACAAAATGGAGGCAAACAATGTTAGTAATGAAACTGGTATTTTGGGTTTAATAAAAAATAACTTCAACAGTCTACTTATTTACCGTGTTAAATATGAAATTTCCCGATGATTTTTAAATAGACTTTCAAAATTAGCAAACAGAAGTGGTCTCATTAAGTACGTATTATTGTTATATTTTTAATTGTTTGCGGAACTCATAAATACACTGTTACGTTTAGTCACTAGGTACTAATAACATAAAACGGCTGAGGAAAGTTCACGATATTAGAATTGGGAATTTCTAATCAATCGGGTTGATTTATGTTTTTTTTCAGGTTGCCGAGGGGGCTAGTAATAATTTACGCCGAGTTCTTAGAATAAAGAAATTTATTATCACCAACGACGACAGCAGTCTTGGTATACGGAACCTTACGGTGCACGGTTCGGCCTACGACGAAAGAATATCCGGTATAATTGAACTGAAACGGGATGCCTACATTGACTTCGTTAGTTGCGCTTATTATTTACTTAATTATTATAGATGGCTTTTCGGCTAAATAGTAAATGGCCAAAAGCTCTTTGAAAATAAAATACGAGTAAGTAACAGGTTTCCATCTAGTCTTTTTATTTGAATCTTGTATTTATCAGCATTCGATAGTCTATTTCACTGTATACATACATATATATTGATGCGAATCAGAGTTGGTGGCGCGATCTTTCATCGACGGTGATCGATTACTTCAGAAGTCGTTCTGTTATTTATATTAATTTTGGATTCGCGATCATTCATCGGCGATAATCTCTGGTCGGTGTCGCTGTGTACAGGCTGACGACATTGCGTGTGCGCGCTGTCTGCGACACGTGCTGTTGTGCTGTACCGTTTCGTATGATGAAGAGACAAAGCCGGTTCAGGTAAATCTAAACTGATAAGGCTTCGGCTTTGTTATCTTCATCGACGGACGGCTTTTGTCTATCTGCGCGAGTGTGGTACAACGGTCGGTGAGATGTTAGCTAGTAATCGCGTTTAATAATAACAATGTTTTTTCTAATCGTTCAATTTATCTCCATATAAAACGATATAAAGCCGAATGCCACCGATGTTTTAAAGAACTCTATCCGCGGTACAGTTTCAATTGTAGTTCTTTTTGTATTTATTTATTTTTTATTTTCCCCTTTCTGTCGTATTTTTTTATTCTTCTGCTGGTCGTCTCTCCCTCACGGACATACGAGAAATCGGCGAGAGTTCCGTAAAATTGGAGAATTTAATAAAAGTGGAGAATTCGTAACATTGGCGCGGCGAACAGGGACCTCGACGTCATCGATTCGTCGCGGGGCAAGGATCCCGGAGCCAACGGCCAAGCAGGAGACGGATAAGTTTTTACCTTCGATTTACTTTCATATTATTTCTATACATATATATAATATTGAGTTTTGTTATTATCCGAATGGTAAATTTCAATAATCTGCTATATCGTAATTTTTAGAAAATACCGCGCATATTTCTATAGCGATCCGGTGCACATAATAATAATAATATTTTTGATCTCATAAGAATATTCTCTACAATCAGTTATAATAGACGGCCACGTAATTTTAAATTTTAATGATTGCTTACGATATTATTTCGGGCCACGTACTTTTAAATCTCAGTAATTTGTTACGATATTATTTCTAAATCATTCCTCGTCGCACGAATTTGCATTAAATAATCGCTCTATTGGTCATACGAAAAAAAAAAAAAAATTCATATAATATATATAATAATAATAATAATAATAAAAATAAAATATAGTTGTACATCTCGGAATATTTTATAGCGTCTCGTAAATATACTATCTAAATTACATAAAATATAAAAATAAAATACATAGAAATAAATACGATAGATAAAGGAATATAGTTTATTTTTATGTCCGAGGAGACGCTTAGATGCGTCGTCTCGAGAAGAGGCCCGTATCGGGACATTCCAGCCGTACTAGATGACTCTAGTGAGGAGGACGAGCCGGCAAGGCTGGCTGACCTTAACACCTCGATGGAGGATGGTCCCGAATATGGCTCAATGGCCCGTTCACTATGTTAGCTAATTTAATTAATAAGAACTTCGAAAATTTAAATAACAAAATGAATGAAATAAATAAGAACTTCGAAAATTCACGGAATGAAATAAATAACCAAATAGATAATTTAAATAATAAAGTCGATACAAATGTAGAAAATCTAAACAATAAAATCGACAAGAACTCCGAAAATTTAAGGAATGAAATAAATAACAAAATAGATAATTTAATTAATAAAATCGATACAAATACAGAAAATCTAAACAATAAAATCGATAAGAACTCCGAAAATTTAAGGAATGGAATAAATAATAAAATAGATAATTTAAATAATAAAATCGATCGCTCTAGCCGAGAGAATATGGACTCAATAAAGGCCTTCGCTGACAGGATTGAAGAAGAGGAGACTGAGAGTAGGAATCTGGCCGACCGAACGTACTGCCAATTAGTCGAAGTACCGGATATCGGTTCGAACTACGAAGATCCCTCGATAGACAAAGTGGAATCCCTGTCGTCATCCGACAATCTTGAAGGTTCTACTGATGCGACTATGATAAAGAAGTACCCGTACGCATCGCCGGTTGTCGGCGAAGAATCGAGTCCGGAGGCGCATCACGAACAAAAATCGTCTGGCCAATTGCATCAGATGGCCAAATATGAAAAGAACCCAGCGCCTAATCCTGTTCAGGACTACGTTCGGTTATCCTTTGCCGGAATCACCGAGCATCGAAGGACGCTTAACCACGGCAAAGGCATTAACAAGCGTAAGCTGTACTATTATAAAATACTTCGCTCGGTAGGTGTCTCAAAAAACAAAGATCGACGGAAAAATAACTTCCATATTAAAGCGGTAGGTGTAGGAGAACATTGCCTCCGTAAGGCATCCCGGTGGTGGAAATACCGGAGGAAATCAATCAAAGCCTGCGTTTAATTTACATTCATTTCTTATTACTAGTTTTTTTATATTGATCTAGTTGTTAGCTAGTCATCCTAGCATGTATGTTCAGTGTTTATGTGACTTTCTTGAGGGCTGTGACCCTACCTTATGTGTTTATCTATTATGTCGTGTTTTGTTGTTTTGTTTACCAGCCTAGGTGCCGCGGATTTATATATTCCTATGCTTATTTTGCCCATATTTGGTTATTCGTTCACACACTAATTTTATGGATATATTTGGCTATTAATTCCGATGTGATGTTATCTCAAATACTCTCATATACCTAAACATTTCTGAATTCTTTTCTTATAGCTTATACTGTGCTGTTGCATGAGTGATTACCCACGTTACGATAATCTTAGTACAATCTCTTCTAATTATCATTACTGGTCATCGCACCATCTTCTATCTGGTCATCGCACCATCCTCTTCCTGGTCATCGCACCATCTCCCTTCTGGTCATCGAACCATCTCCTTTCTGGTCATCGCACCATCTCTCTCGGGCTGATGTCACGCTCCATTCTGCCTCTTCGGGCGGGCATCACGCTCCATATCTCTATGCTCTTCGGGGTATAGTGCGCTGTGGCCCCTCGACTCCTTCGTGCTGGACTTGCCACGCGCCTTCCTCCACTTCACTACTATGCAGATCCCTGCACTTCCTTCTCGGCCATGTGCCTCTCTTCCTATACTAATTGATTATTTCTAACGTGCTAAGCTCTTCTTGCAGCTATTCCTCTCTTATTATTTGCCTATATTCCTATACATATTTCCTATCTCACGTCTTTCAGACATCAGATCGGGACCATACATTCTTTGCCACCATAATATTTTCATTTCATAGTTAATAAACTTGCTTTATTCTGTAAAACTATTCATTTATACATCAACTGTGTGTGGGATGATATAGACGCTACCTCTGTAGACGGCCGGTGTACCTTTCTGTTTTTGTTTTCTTTCGGCGTCGAAGATGTCGCCGTTGTCTTTAAGTTTAGTTGTGTGTGATTTTGTTTTATATGCGTGTGATTTGAATGTAGGACTTATGAAGAAGAAAAAAAAAAAAAAACAAACACCGCCATGATGTTCGCGCCGATCGACAAAGATTGTTAAACCGCAGAGAACGGGGATATCATATATTTACTAAGTCATTCCTGTGTTGTTCTTGAACTGACCGTTATAAGGAATTCCTACTTCCTAGTCGTTTTCTTTTCTGGCACTTAGCACTGTGGGCGCTGAAAAGCAGTCGTGGCCATAGCGTGAGCCAACAGGCGCTTTCATATCACAATTATGGAGCTCGAGTGGAGACGCATGGATACTCGCGTAACCCGTAAACAAATATATAGGCTCTTAATGCACCGCAGATCCAGTTGGACTGTGGTACTTGATACATAATCCCGTGTCTTAACGGGAGCGGCTGCATGTGCCGTTATTATGATCTTGGGGCGCGATGGAGACCATAAACGTCATCCTCGGGTGTCACATTCGTTGTTACCTATGCTCCGCTAGCTGACCATGGTGTCAGGAGGAGTCAACGGAATGTGGCCTATATCCGATTTTTTCTTGTATGGCTGTCGACAAAGATTTGCTGCCTTGAAACTATGGGTGCCGTTCCTCTTGTGTTTTGGATGAAATTTGGGGGAGGGCAGTGATGCGAATCAGAGTTGGTGGCGCGATCTTTCATCGACGGTGATCGATTACTTCAGAAGTCGTTCTGTTATTTATATTAATTTTGGATTCGCGATCATTCATCGGCAATAATCTCTGGTCGGTGTCGCTGTGTACAGGCTGACGACATTGCGTGTGCGCGCTGTCTGCGACACGTGCTGTTGTGCTGTACCGTTTCGTATGATGAAGAGACAAAGCCGGTTCAGGTAAATCTAAACTGATAAGGCTTCGGCTTTGTTATCTTCATCGACGGACGGCTTTTGTCTATCTGCGCGAGTGTGGTACAACGGTCGGTGAGATGTTAGCTAGTAATCGCGTTTAATAATAACAATGTTTTTTCTAATCGTTCAATTTATCTCCATATAAAACGATATAAAGCCGAATGCCACCGATGTTTTAAAGAACTCTATCCGCGGTACAGTTTCAATTGTAGTTCTTTTTGTATTTATTTATTTTTTATTTTCCCCTTTCTGTCGTATTTTTTTATTCTTCTGCTGGTCGTCTCTCCCTCACGGACATACGAGAAATCGGCGAGAGTTCCGTAAAAATGGAGAATTCATAAAAGTGGAGAATTCGTAACAATATATATATATATATATATATATATATATATATATATATAAACTCGGCCCTTCGATACTCGGAAGGGGGAAAACCCCCTTCACCCCCAGGTCTAGTTCTTCTATAATTCTTATAGAAGAGTAAACTTTTTCATTGGCTACGCCGTTTTTAACTTTCATTACATAAAATTAAGACATTTTTTCGTTACATAAAATTGTGACTGGGACAAATTTCGTGACAGGACACTTTTCCTGATGACCCCTGGCGTAAAAATGGAATAGCCATTAATATATATATATATATAATTCGGCCCTTCGTGCCTCTTAAGGGACTCCGTCATTTGAACCTGCCTGGAGACACCCCAGGACCTCCAGCTTTATCACTTCTATACTTGGTATAGAATGAGGAAAATTGACAACGTCAAGCAATCCATTTTGTCGGGAATTTGTCTTCTTATGTAAGAATAAGGTTTTCATTTCCTAGCAATCCAGTTATGTACAGCATATCACGTTGTGGGATAAATTTTCGGGACAAAAAAAAATATTTGGGGGTCGGGCTAAGAATGACAGAATGACGTCATTCATATCTACAGTAATTATATTTAGTTTTATTTGGTAAAATGTGTTTTGTAATAATCACATATTTTATAATTATTCAGTTAGTTCAAAAATACTTCAGATGAGTTGCCAGCCGCCGGGGGGGGGGGCACGATGATAGAAAAAAGATATGAGTTATAGGAAAAATTAAATTTATAAGTTGTAAAGGCTTAATATTTTATTAAACAAGAATAAAATGTTAATTAAAACATATTTTTCGTGGGTTTCTGGCAAATTGTCCATGATTACGCGCCTATGAATACTTATCATGGCCAGTTGATTAAAAAGTTTCAAACCCGAGAGGGGCAGCTGCCCTCCTGCCCCCTGCTGGCGACGCCCATGTATATACAT
This sequence comes from Icerya purchasi, assembly GCA_039619475.1. Taxonomy (NCBI): domain Eukaryota; kingdom Metazoa; phylum Arthropoda; class Insecta; order Hemiptera; family Monophlebidae; genus Icerya; species Icerya purchasi. The sequence continues at coordinate 287,295,927 of CM077115.1, read as the reverse complement.
TTTTTAAATTCACGGCAAAATCTCTTGCGATGTCCAGATAAAGATCTATTTATTCCATTTAGTTGTACATATGCGTCGATAACTTCACTATGCACTTTTTACACTGTTAATGTCATTGGTATTATTATATTAGATTAATTAAATAAGTTAAATGGATTTAAATATTATTTTAAGCAGTAGAGGGAATATGAATTTAGTGCATAGTGTAATTACAGATAAAAAAATCGTGATAACAAAAATAACGTAACAGTTAAGAATTAAACATGTACCGCGAGCAATTGTGGTGCGAGTTTGGAAACAAAGGTAGAAGCAACCAAAATATTTTTTTGTTTTTGTTATTCATTTCATTTATTTCGTCTTCTTTATCTTATTTCCAATACTTGATATGTAGTATATTGGTGCATAGTACCGTTAATTTTGCTCGTTTCAATGTTAATTTGTTTTTTGTTAATTTTATTTACATTTTTTAATTATTTCTTTTCTATTATATAATTTTTTTATTTAGTCCCGTTTTAATTTTTTTGTCACCTTCACGATTTCCCGATCAGTTGAACTTTTTGTTACAAATAACTCTTTTCAGGGCTACTTTTGTATTATTTTGCTGAACTATTTTTCATTGTATTCTATTAAATACTTTGTTCCGCTCGTGGTACAAATATACCCATTAAAAGCATGCGCAAAAAAGTAAACACTTAACATTAATTTTTGTAGTCAGCATCGAATTCAAATTGCAACACTAATTAAAAACTTATTAATGAGTACATATAATAGGGTTACTCCGTATGCTAATTTACAGGTAACTATAATATTTATGTTTACACAATGCTCTAAATTCGTAGGAATTTGATTTTTCCGCTGCAAAGAGGAAGAGAAACGTAATTTTTTGCGATTTTTTAAAATTATTGCCATTTCGAAAATTTCGTTAAGGAAGTGAAATACGGTTTCGTTCTCGACAAATAGTAATCTCTCAATTGATATATCACATGAACGGTAACAAAAAATTTTTTTCAAAATTTCGGGCTTTCAGCACCCCAATGGTATAATTTTAAAGCTGTATACCCGGATGTTCCAAACTACACAAATATACATGGAAACCTATATTTTTATCGATAATACTCGCGGCGCTAAGGGGTGGGACATGTTATTTTTTGCGCTTTCTTGAACTTTTCGGCAACTTTGAAAGTTTCGTTAAGGAATTGAAATATGGTTTTCTTTTTTTGCTGTTTTTGGCCCAAAAGGGGAGGTTTAATTAATTTTTTTACTGTATTTTTTTTGATTTTATGAAAGGATTCCTACATTTTATTTTATATTTAGAATTTCACCTTTAAAGGTCTATCTAGTAATGAGTTATGAATTTTTAAGTGATTTTTGAAGTCGTTTTAAGTACCGTATTATATATTCTTGGCGGTTTTTTGGGGTTTTTGCCGCCCAGGGTAATCGGTCATCTTGAAATTATAGATCGTTTTAAAGCGAATTTTAATTGTAATTTATGTTCCAAATTTGAAGTTTATAAGTCAAACCGTTCATAAGTTATTGATTTTTATTTGATATTTTTGTCATTTCTGAACCATCTTATTAGGATTCCGTACATTATATCATATGTGTATACAGGGAATCCTAAAAAGCTTATGTGCACGTATATTCTTTATAAATGAGACCGAATTCTATAAATTTTAAAGATCATCGCCGAAATGGAATGTCAATCGTTGTGTTGGTAAAATGCGCCTCGCTCGGTTGCCGATGTGAACATATCATTTTACTTGGCTCGCAAAACCGTCGTTTTGTCGGCTGTCAAAAATTTCCTTTGACTCGCAAAACCGGACCGCCGAACTAAACAGTACACGCAGCCATCATTTTGAAGAGGCTTACTGACTCACCCGGCGATTTCCCATAATTACATATTTAAGAGAACATCTTCTTGCGAACTTTATTTGTCATTCGATCGCTGTCAAGTTATCGTTTTGTGTGTTCCTTTATTTTACTAGTGCATGTGAAGTTTCTTATCTTACTAGTGTGTGAGACATTACTATTACGTAATACATCGAGTTCACGCCGTTGTTTTTATCATGACAATGGTAATAGTGAAGCGCCAGTGGCCAAATCTGTAAAATGCCCAAACCGAAAGAAGCCGACAGCAACGAGATATCTAACAATCGTATATGTATGTATGTACCTATCTAACAGTAATGTAGCTGATCAGTTTATATTATCTCATCCATACCTTATTAAAAATAATATAGATATCAAGACGTGTAAATTAATTAATCCATCCAAGCGTATAGTCCTGTCTGATGTTTCACCGCATATTCCGAACTATTATACTTGAACAAGCTTTCTCTAATACTAACCTGAAACTAATCTTCCCAATTACTTTCATTAACACTGAAGAAAAATTTAAACATATCCTGAGTTTCCGTCGACAAGTTTACATAATATCTGATAAAGTAAATCAAGTTGTTATACCAGAATCAATTATCATCAAATATGAAGATAAACAATTTCGTATTTTTATAACGACTAAAGAAAAGTAGTGTAAAGCTTGTAAAATTCACTCACACAAAACGAAACTACTTGTCCAAAAATTGAACAAGCTAAACTTACAAACCAGGAAAGTGATTAACCTAACAAACCGGCTTCTAGGCAACAAGATGGTAGAAGACAAACAGATGATACAAAACCCTAGAAAACAGAATAAACCACATGTTAAATTAAATACTTCAAAATTCCTGTATCGGAGGAAAAAAATGAGCAACAACAAACAGTCGGTAAACGATTACATCCAAGAACACCAGAACCAGAAACTACAATGGAGCTCACTTTCGCAGACATGCAAAATAAAAATTCTGAACAAATTAATACCGATTCGCATTTGTCAAAAATGCAGTATGGAATTGTTGTATAACAATAAGTAGTTATTTTTTGTTTGTACTTCTTTTTATTATTATTAGTAGTATTATTATTATTATTATTATTATTATTTTGTTTCATTACACACCTTGTGTAATTATGAAAACTAATTGTAATGAAATATTGTAACATATTTGTCGAATAAACGATAATAAGCATGTTGGGCACCCGCAGACGGGCAGTATGCCTTGCGGGACCCACAACTATGATATTTTAAAATAAAAAAAAAAAAAATACAAGTAAGGAAAAAGAATCACATAAGATAAAGAAAAAAATTAAACTGTGAACAAAAGATATGTTGACACAAATAGCTAAAAATATAATAGAACAAAAAAAGTTATCCATTATTCTTTAATAATTTCAATATACTAATGGATATGGTTAAAGGGAGGCTCGTCCCAGGAAGTGTGATGCATAATATAAAATTCAACTATGCCGAGCAACTGGATGGAAATTTGGGTGAAAATCCCAGAGGGGAAACTGGGTCGGTAAACCAAATGGCGTATGAGAGGTCTGAGGGGGGTAAGTACCGAGTTAAACTCGAGAAAGGCCTTTTCAGACTGGATAGGACCAAAGACAAGAGTCCTACCCCAAGGACGGCGATGGGAGTTTTCTTTTAAGAAATCAACTGCGGCGTTCTACAGGCTTGGAAATTAAGGTTACCGTCTCTAGTACAAGACAACAGCTGTTACTAGTACCTTCTTGGAGCTGAAGACAAATTATTTCGGCAAGGTCTAAGCTAGGACAATCGTACGGCGAAAATCACATATTAATTCAATCGGCTAGGACACTGTGAAGAGCAAAGCAAGGGAAAACTACCTTATTATCTCCCGAATAATAGCCTATAAAACAATCCTCGTATTGATGACAAATGATGATGATGGTTAAAGAACTGAAGAATAAATTTCTTAATATGGAATTAAGAAATGTATATTAATAATAATAATACCAGTATTTCAATATTTATAATAAACATATTCTATAAGTAGACTTCATGGTATAAGTAAATGGTCAAGTTCTTACAGTACAAAGGAAATCACTCTAGCTAGAGATATCTTACTAACAAAAGTTATATCTGAAAATATAGATATTATATTTATTTGTGATAAGTGTAAAAGTAACTATGTACCCACAAATTTTAAAAAAATAACACACAACAAGCTTATGATAATCTATCGATTAGGAATACCTTTAAAAACTAAAATTGGTACATAATATTTTCAACATTATTATTGTTGAAATTGAGGATATTACTTTTATTTTAACGTACATACCGCCAAATGGCGTATCTACTCAATATTTTCAGTTTATCGATATGTATTTAAAGAATAATAAATTAACGAAATTTATATGGTTGGGAGACCTAAATTCTCGAAATTTACTATGGGATACAGTGAATAATACGAGAGGAAAGAAATAATTGAATATACTAAAATTACATAACTTACATATTTCAAATGTTAAAAACAAATATACTTCTAAGAGAAGCAATCAAAAGTGCAATAGATTTAACATGGGTAACTAGAAATTTTACTGATCGAGTTCAAAATTGGGAAGTTAGTTACGAATTAAATGCCAGTGATCATTTACTTTTAACATAAGCAAGACACATGAAAGTGTTATTAAAGCTTTTAACTACAATAAGTTAGCAGTTAATTTAAGAAAATTCAGTTACATGATTGATGTACATGTCACTTGCAATGACATAAAGCAAATTAAAAGTTAGTTGAATAGTTATTAAGACTATGTCAACACGGTTTTCAATAGTTCATATTCCATCAGACGGTCAACTGTCTATTGGTGCAATACTGAATTACAAATTTCTTCACCTCGTCGTTCTGTTGTTGTCTCCGTTATTCGTCCGCGCTTTATCCATTCTCTGTTGCCTTCCGCCTGTTTTCGTTTTTCGTTGGTTACCTTCCGAAGAGCGTATTTGTGATGCGGATCATGTGTTCTTCCAGTGTCCATCTCTTTCTGCTGAGTGTTTTGCTTTCTACTCCAGTTTGCTGCGACTTGGTCTTCCTACTCCATATTGCGCCTTTTATATCCTATCGTTTCCTTCTCTACATATTGTTCCTATTATTTGTTCCTTCCTCCTAACAATATCTGACCATATCAAGATATAATTGACTCCTTCCTTTTGACATGAATATGTCTTATGGATGAAAGTCATTCCAAAAATTTGTTCGTCCCATAAAATGACCCAAAAAATGTCACACAAAATTTTACAATAAAATGTTACCATGGAAACGCAAAAAAAATATTATTTATACATACATCGGATCCACTGTACCCGCTATCTTTCGTATCAGGAACTCGCAAAAGATGACGGGCCTTTAAGTGGAAATACTGAACGTGTTTTATGCAGCGTTCTCAAATGTTTGCATCATTTTCGTCGAACTCTTCGGACAGAAATTTTTAATTTCAACACATTATGCATGATCATGAGCGTCCGTTCACATAGACATGGTATTTACCGGCGAACTCCATCAACTACTGCCCATTTGCCAGACACAGATTTACAAGCGATCGAGTAAAAAGTTCTGCTGCGGACTTGTCTACAGTCGCTACATTTCTACCCGTTCGTGCAAGTGATACGACACAAACTAATGTCACCTTCTCATCTGTACTAACCAAGATTGGTGATGGTTAGTCCTTACTTCCAGAGGAGAAGGCGATGGTTGAGTCCCGCTTCTTGGATCGAGAATTCGTCGACCACGAGTTTCCTCAGACTATACGTTTCTTCTACATCGTAGACGTCGATCAGTTTAACATCTCCTACTTCAGTACGCATCGTCCTCTTCTTCTGATAACAACGTATGCATCCAACGTTAATGTAAATGTTGTGAACAGTGTAACCGTTGTTGTCAATGATACAAATAGTGTAAACGGTGTTTTAATGATTTTGTAAATACCGTCAATGATTTAAATCTAAGTACCGTATTATCCGTTTCTAAAGAATCACTTGCTGTACAGTAAAAATCATAAACATGTCGGCTTTCACACTCGTTGTAGCCAATAAGATATAAAGCCAGCCCACCGACAGTTTATCGAAACAACCGAGCATAATTCCTATGTCGAGTGAAAGAATATGAAGGAAAGCTGGAGCTGCTCATATATATTCATGTATTAATGTATCTGGGCGAAACGTAAACATTCGTTAAATATTTTTAATTGTTTCTGGGTAAAGCCCCCCTCCTAAAAAAAAAAAATACAAAGAAAGAAATTACTGGTAAATAATTTATACAAAAAGAGTATCGAAACTGTAAAAAATAACTATTTCAGCAATTATAAAGTAAGTTTTAAGGAATATAAGTTTATGATTAAAAAAGCTAAGTCGAAAGCCTGAAAAAAATTACAGGAAGATAAAAATGTCTTTGGATTAAAATACATTAACCAATAAAGGAAAAAGTATTAATACACCAACATTAGATAATTAGGCATGTACAGAAAAAAGGATAAAGTTGACTTATTGATATCAAAGTTATACCTTAACGTAAAACCATTTAAAGCAGAAGTACACGAACCCAACGTAAACATATCAATTAGTAAAGAGGAAGTTGACGTAATTATTAAACAGCTTAAAAATAAAATGTTAACAGGACTTGATGAAATATCAAATGGATTTATTAAAAGATTTCATAATTTGTTACCAGATGTAATGCCGAAAGTTATTAACGTACCATTTAAATATAGTAGTTATTATCGTGAGGAATGGAAACTAAGTAAAATTGTTATAATACCTGAAATTAATATAAATCCAAACTTGTTTACTTCATATAGAGCAATTATTATCTAATTTCAGTAAAATTTATGAAAAATAAAATAATTTTCAGGCAAAAACGGAATAATATATGATAACCAGTATGGCGCATTAGCAGTTAAAAATCATCTGATTTAGCTATATACCATATTTTACAAACAATAAAAATGTACAAAAATAGTATGTGTATGTGAGATTCTGTTGCCATTCGGGGGTATATAACCAATCATCGACCATCGCAAAGAAAAGCGCCTACCTGATACGGTCAATTTCAACGGATACGCGGCGTAAGGGAGGAAAGAAACGGCAAAAGATGCGAGGAAGTTTGTTTTTTTTGGAGTCAGTTGCTGTTTTACCTTTCTCCAGTACTGTTATTTTTGACTTTTCTCTGATCGTGACATATAACAGTCTTCCGATAGTCAAGTCGTGAAAATCAATTCGATACAAAAAACCATGGAACGCAAACAAGAATACCTGATTGATACTCTGTACCACAATCGGCCTACAAATGTTTAGGTATGCCAACATCTTGTTCCGATAAGATCTTTTTCAAAATCTTAGCAATTTGTCGCTCTAGTCTTTTTCTTTTTCAGGGTACTATCCGAACAGATTTCGAAAATGCGTTTATTACAATCAAACTAAATTTACGTCTTCGGTTAAATCGTGCATGTTACGGCGTATCAAATCTGCTCGTCATAAACCGTTTGAACCTATAGCTTGTACACATCGCGAGCACTCCGAAAATAATTTAAACAGCATGAAAAAAAACTAAATCAAGACTAAAGAGGCGTCTCTTATACATATATTTGCTTATATATTAATCATAACGTAATTCGTAGGCCACCTGCCATTAGAAAAAATGTTCCAATTTTATGTAACGTTTGTTATATTTTAATTTTTACCGACTTTATATATGCATTATTTACAATGTAATTCTTAGGAAATTTAAATGCTACGATAGGATTTTTTTTATTATGTTATTATATTCAGATGAACCGATTTAAAATTACGTTGTAAATTTTGATCATTTTATATAAAGTATAGAAGAAAAGGAGACAGAAATGTAAACAAGAGGGATCAAGGGGCACAGCCCTTTGCGGGACCAAAATGGCCGAGTTTATATATACATATATATATATATATATATATATATATATATATATATATATATTTATGTTATATAGTAAGAAATACTTCATACATTATTTGTCAGCAGTAGTGGCGTCTGGTTTTTAACAGTTGTTTTATTTGATAAACAAATTTGAATTAATAAATATTGAGAATTATATTAAAAAGAAAGAAATAAATGTGCCAATTACGCGCTTCGATGCAACTTAATTAAAATGACGTGTCTTATGTTACTAGGCGAAATTCGAAATTAATCGCTGTCAGCACGATGGGTTTAACTGTGAATATTTTCAAACGTGGACGTTGAGAAATAACCTACATAAATTGATTTATCTGAAAAACCAAATGTGGTCGCCGATGCTGAATGCGGTTACTCCGAAATTAACGTTCCCGGCCATAAAGAAGGTAAATGAAAATGGCGAAAATATTTTTAATGCGTCGCATTTCCTTTTCAGACACTCTAAGTAGAACATTTTTAAAGTAACTGCTGTTCCGACGCACTGACGAACAGTGCGCACATTCCTAAATTCCTGAATTCCTGAATTATCGATGCCATTTCTTTCTTTATTCCGGTAATCGTTTGTCTAATGACATGCGTTCACTACACAGTCTTCAGCAATTTCGAATTAGGAACTCGTCATGAATATTCTTCTTGTGCAATATGAGATTTTTAAATATTCACGGCGCTGTCTCTAGATGTTGTTGGGATGCTATACTTCTGCACCGCACGGTGTGTTTATCTCCTTGTCCGTCTTTCGGGAAATTTTCGGCATTCCTTATCGTAGATTTTTCTGCTCACGGTGAAAATATTTTTTCGGGCTACTAAACATCTCTTCATTAGCGAAAAGAAGAGAAAGATTTTACCGGTGCAGAGATTACAACGGTATACGAAAGCCGGACGGTGAGCCGCAGTTTCAGTGTAGCGTTTGCCTTTGATTTTTAACTTGTACTTCAAGAAGATTGCATCAGTCTTTTTTGTTGAGAGATCTCCAAGTGAAACCGAATAATAACAAGAGTCTGAGCGGAATAAAATCGGACGACTGTGCGTTCTCCTTTCGTTCTGCAAAAATGAACGACGAACAACAATCAATTAATGTCTCTTCGAACTATTACTACTGATACTTAAAGAAGAACCAAATTGGATTTTCCATTTTAGAGGAAAATGAGGGCCGCAAATTTCGAAGAAACGAGTTCTATATATATAAAAAAAAAAAAAGACCAAAAAAGAAACAAAAATAGGCAGAGTCGGAGAAAAAGAATTCGGCTCTACGATTAGTGGATCAAAATTTCATTAACAAAAAAAAAAAAGATACAACAAAGACACGCGCCATTCCGTGATTATTATTATTATCATTACTAAACAAAAATCTCATGGCCGAAGCTCAAAACCCTAAAGACATATTTTTCTACGCTAAACAAAAGGCATCCTAGTTCGTCGCAGGAACCCAGGATCCTATAATATAACTGAAACCGGGCATTCTGGCCCGTCGCAGGGACCCGGAATCTAACACGACATAACAATAGGCATTCTGGTCCAATGAACTCAGAACCGAACAAAGTAATAAATAGATCTCGGCACACGAGTAAACAATTATAAGTTTATCACTGGCGCGGGTCCAAACCGACGATTAACTAATTGGAACACCCCACCTGTTATCAAATTTAAAAAGAAATAATCGAAAAAATACAATTTATAACTGTTAATTTAATCAAATATTCTAAAATACAGACTCGATTACGTTAAATGAAATGCATTACGGACGGGTACCCTCCGTCAAGCCAGGAGAGTAAACGGAGCCAATTCACGTTCATTCCTAATATTCATAAACACATTTAATATAACCATTAAACACAGCCGCAACAAAAATAACACAATAATATCACAATGTAAACACTTAAAATAAAACCACACACAGCATTTGACTAATCGGTATTAAGCAAGCCACTAGACCTCTTTCTCCGGTACTTCCACGATCGGAAAATCATACAGGACATTCAATTGCGTTTTTAATATAGCTGTTATTTAAATATCGACGAGACAACTTATTATTGTTCATTTTAGCCTTATGTTTGTTTTTATTTTTAATCATTTTCAGCTTATTATTATGCCTCGTATTCCGATTCTTATTATTCTTAGCATTTCCATTATTATTCTTTTTCTCATTACTTTTATTATTATTTTTAGTATTCCGATAATTATAATTTTTCGCATTCTTATTATTAATATTTGTATAAGCACTATTTTTTTATTATTTATACTATTATTACTGTTATTATTTTTACAATTGACGTTTCAGCGTTTTTTGTTTTTTTTTTTTTAATGGATTCGTCAACATGGACATTGGCCCAAGAACAGCGAAACAGAGAGGAAAGAGAGGCTCAGATCCTTACACGATCAGAGATAGCCGACAGAAAGGAATCAAGAGCTAGAATAACCGAAGGAGAAGGAAGGGAGAGATTGAATGAAGCACAATATGGAGCGGGAATACCGGTTTGTAAGAGGAAGGAATAAAAATAAGCTTATTCAGCTGATAATTACGAACAACTGAACATTATATGATTGGGATCAAAAATACACTGATCGCTGGGAGGGTGCAATGGATAATAAGGAGAAGGCACGAGAGAATAACGGAACAATGAGGAAGGGAGCAAACTGTGCCCAAAACGCAAGCGGCAAATCGCAGATAGATTGGAACGGCGCATAGAAGGAAAGTTAATAAACCATGGAAAGCGTGGAAGGGAAGGTTGAATAGAGACACGATAAAGGAGTTCGGGTTGGAGAATGAAGAGACGTAGGAGTCAGACCACAGTTTGGAATGAGCAGCTGCAGACAGAAGGGTAATATCAGAAGCTGAGAAGGCAGGAAGAAAACTACCAGAAGAGGAAGATAATCGAGCGAATGAGTCAACCAACTCATTTCCCTCGATTTCGGAATGGCCAGGAATCCAAAGGAAATCCGTTTGGATTAAGTGGGAAAGGAAAAGATCGTGAATTAAGGAACGAATAAGAAAAATGATGCAGTCGGTTGAGTGAGAAGGGAGAGGAGATGTGATAGTCTGCAGCACGCTTTGAGCATCCGACAGGATAAGGAGATTGCGAGAAGCCGGTGAAGTTTTGATGAAAAGAGGGGCACGCAGAATAGCAGAAGACTCAGCATAAAAGATTGAACAAAAGGAGGGAAGTTTAAAGGATTCGAAGTAATTGAGAGAAGGACAGAAGAAAGTTGCACCAACACCATTGGGTCCCTTCGAGCCATCAGTGAAGATCAAAAAATGGTCGGGGAACAAAGAGCTAAGATTCTGTCGAAATTCTGATCTAACAACGTGATGAAGAAGAGGTTTGTGAGGAACAGGTGAATAAAAACAGTTAATAAAATGAAGCAGAGAGGAAAAATTGAAGGAGAAATAAGGGAGTTTATCGTAAGTGTAGATATACGGAGAAAACTGGATAAGACGGCCAGCGATAAGAGATAGAATAGGAGTTTTGTTAGTAAAAAAGCGCCAGGAATGCAATTTGAAGGAATAAGAAGGAATGAGAGAGCAAGAGGAAATAGGCAACCATTTGATGAGGAAACGATAAACGATGAATCCGAATATAACACAATTGATCCTGATTGTATAAAGAATATGTAACATCATTTAATGAAGAACCTCTTAATGATCTGGTTGACATTCAACGGCATACGCCGGTTGAAGAATTCGGTAAAATGTTAAATAATTCTAAAGATCGTATTAAGCCAAGGTGTGTATAATATGCCAATTTTATTAATGACGGAGAGCATGAGTTCGATATATTTGGTAGGAATATAAGTTACCAAATGAAACAACTTCCTTTAGATATTGCCGTTGAATTGCAAAGTAAAATACACGACATGCTTATTCAAGAACGAGTGAAACTATTGAAAGAATCCAACATGGTAAAGGTGTCGAAGGAATCTGATTAACTAACACGTCTAAAAGTAGTTTTGGATTCATAAGATCGTCGCTATTTTAATGTTATCCCAACTGAAATTGTATTTTCTGTTAATTTAAATAATTATTTCTGTTGTTCCCCAACCCCATTAATCATTTAATTTTGCTTTTATAAATACACATTATTTTTTGCACTATACGTAAAAAAAAAATGTTGATGTATTGATAGTAGATTTTAAATTAAGTTTTTATTATTATTACAAAATAATATAAAAATGAATACTTCGTGTAATTTAATTGTATATATTAAAACTACAATATTTGTTTATTCTTCAGTTTAGCTTTTTAATTATATCCGTATGTATTAAATTTTAAGTAATTCACTTTTGATCTTCCTTAATAATATTTCTATCGTAATTATTACTAGCAGCGTTACCGTTATTATTGTCATTATTATTATGCGCATTAATGTTGATCCGATTTTTATTCTTATCTTTTTTCTCATCTTCTTCTTCCTCTAGTTTATTCTCAACCTCCGAATTCAAACTCGCAATATTCGTGTCTATTCTCTTCGCACTTGACACTATTTTCTCATCCAGCTCCGCTCGTCCCTCCGTAGCTCCAACGTACTGCAGGTTTTGTCTAACCTCCACTTTCAACTCCTTTATTTCTTTCCAAGTCCTCTCATTATTTAATCTTATTTCATTCATCGAATTTCCAATATCTGTAAAATATTTTTCATTTGACTGTCTCATTTTTTCGCTCGAATCCTTCATCTCTAGCAATATTCCAATTATGCCATCCATGATTTTTTACTTATAAAAATGATTATTTAACTACTTCATAATTCTAGAAGTATAAGATAATACTTTTTTTCTAACTAACAACAAATTTCGAAATTGATTTTGACTAGTAATACATATAAATACGACAAACAACTGCGATTAATAATTACGGATATGAAATACATTAAACATAAAAAACAACGAGCGATAAAATTATTATTATTATTTCTTATTAATTTACTGCACCGCCATCTTCTCCCAGTAGCCCAGTGACAAATTTAATACGATGTTTCCGTAGTTCACCATAAAATGAATCGGTTGTATCGGGCGCCACTCCGCCTGATCAGAGATCAAAATTTTCTTTTGTTTTCTTTTTTCTTCATTAGGGGTCTTTTCTGGACAAATCTGTTCGCTAGAGCCAATTTATCGTGTGCCCAATTCTGATAGCACGTGACTCTGGTTTCTCCAAACTCCTCCAGTTTCACGATTGTATCAAGAAAAAGGACGGAGGAACCACTTAAAATAAAGAAATAGCTATCTCACGGCAACTCGGGCCGCCGTATACTCCCAACTATCAACCTCGCCTGGAGTCTCGCTTTATAGGTCACGTAATAGACGCGAATAAATTCAAATTGTTAATAAAATAAAATATATATTCACACACAATTAGACCACGCGTAATTACTCGGTGACTAGAGTACTTCGGAATAAAACGCAGGTGATCGAGACATCTAAAAAAACAACGCAAATATAAAAATATTAAAAAATTCTTCGACGCGTATTGATTATTATGACGACGGACAATAAATTTAATTTGAAAGTTGGTGCGAGTCCGCCGATCACGCAATCGCTTCGACAACGGCAACTGTATATCGCAAAATTGATTCTAAACGGATTAATCACTGAAGCACCGAAAGAGTCGCTAAAACCCCGGCAGTCGATCAGCTGTCGGCGCACCGACACATTATTCTTATCAAACGCGTAATTTTTCCAAAATTACGTCGCTTTAGTCGGACAGTACGTCTAGCCTTTGTTTATTTACGTTATATTTTAATTGTATTGGTGCAGCATCGGAATTCGATTCCAACTTCCCAACCGTTTGAACCATTTAATATCAACTATGTTACTTTACCCGGTTCGAACATTACTCGAGAAATATATATATATACGAAATATACTATGCCGTGTGCTGAAAAGAAATAAGCTAAAAATATAAAATTTCATCCATATTTTTCACCCACAACACAGTGAAACCAGAATTCTAAGCACAAAAACAGAATTTTATCTACGTTACAATATAGTCGGCTCATGACAATAATTTAATAGAATACGGACTCCATCATAAATGTTTCATTTTAATAAATCATTTTTTATTACATTCCGGATTATGAAAAGTAAAATATTACATTAGCGGTCGAAGTATAAAAATTGAAAAATGAAAAGTTTTAAAAGAAAATAAAAAACCCTATAATAATTTTTAAAGGATATAAAAACAAAACTGCTAATTGGTAACTTTTAAAAACAATTTTTTTTTTTTTGCGAAACATGCTCTTTCATAGGCTTGTTAAATTACACGGATCTGGCCGAAGTTCCAAAAATAACACGCCTGAACTAGTATGTGTCGTGACCGCTGAAAATTTTTCATTTTTGTCAAAATAATGAATGCCCCTATGGTGCTACATGGTAAAGTTCAAAGAATTTCTCGCAAGTGCCGAAGAAAGCAGCATTTGATCAGCTGTTGAGAATTCACTGAACAGGGAGACCGATTTGCTTCAAGATTTGAGCTGTGGACGTGCTTTACTTCATCTAGAAGAAGTTTTCAGCCGCGTCTGTACTATCACTGAATAAATTTTCTACAACAAGTAGTAACCGCCACAGAAGGGAAGATGTGTTATGCCGTTGCGGTATAATTCCTGCAATAACCGAATCGACAGTTATCACTGAAATATCGAATTAGTTGCGTAAATTAGATAAAAAACTCTCAATCAAACAAACTGAAAGACTTATTTTAACGTAAAAATGACGATGAGAGATACTAAATTAAGTTTTAACACTTATCAGTCTAAATTATGAACAAAATCGTTGCGCTGCGACATCTTTCAAATGTTCATTTTTTCAGGCTAATGACAAATGGTTTTTCTTTTTTTTTCCCAGCAGGACAGATGAAAAGAAAACCAGTTTTCGATATAAACTTAAATTTTCTTATTTTACATAAATTTCAAGTTCCATTCATTTTTGCCCCGCTTACCTCTTTTGCTTTGAAATAATTTATATCGGAAATTGCAAAAAATTAAAAAAATTGTTTGTTTGAGGTTTTCGGGTCAGTTTCAGATATTGAGCGTTTTTATTTAAATTTTTTAAAAGGAATTTTAAAATTTCAACATTTTCTATTGCCTTCAGTGTCGATCAGTTTTGTTTTCATAAATGTTTTTTGTGTTTTTTGGAACGAAGTTCTTATACGCGGCTTGTCGGTAGGAATAAACTAGCAGAAAAGGCGAGGTGACGAAAATCGCGTTATACGTCGTCCAAGCGACCTTCACTCTGTCCCTTTCTATTATATACGGGTGTGTGTGTGTGTGTGCGTTCGTGCGAGTATCGAGATTTGAGCGCAGCAAGCATCGTATGCGGGCAGTTGTATAAGCTCAATTCTAAACACGTGTACACTTTATTGAATTTGAAAATTTTGCGCGGTTTTTTTGTGCGACGTTAGCACATTTCAACGAGTCTGATGATCTATTTATTGTTTTTGTTTTAATTCATACGGGATTATATATTGTGTGTCATTTTTTTTTATTGTATACTTTATGAATGACTTTATACTCGTATATCTACCAAAAGGTGGTGAAAGGAGCTACCGGGAGTCCCCCTCTAGATACCACTTCTCCTTTTTTTTTTGTTTTCTTTGAGCACGTCAGGAAAGGACTTTGACTCAGCACAGCAACAAGAAAGGAAAGGATCAGTTAAATATTGATTCGGTCAGATCAGACAGAAGGAATCGAGCACCGGGATAATGGACTTGGAAGAAAAAGACAGGATGTAAGAGGCGCAATAAGGGCCAAAAAAACAAAACGATAACAAATCAGAATAAAGAATAGAACGTTCAGTGGAGACAGAAGGACATTCGAAGAAGATGTGATTGGGATCATAGACAGTTTCATAATTCGGATGAAGATGACAATTAGGAGCGGGAGTTAAATGAAAACGAAAACGCGAGGAAAGTAATGCGATTAAGGTGTAAAGGAATAATAAAGATTAGAACAGAATTTTGTAGAATAGAAAAGTCATAAAACTAAGGGTAGGTAGGAAGATTCGGCTGAATGGACAGATAGAAGAAAAGATTGTCGGACAAAAAAGAAGCATAAATATTTGACCAGAAACTATCATGAACATTTAACTATAGTTGAAAGCGGGAATTTTATTGAAATGGAGACATGAGGAAGAAGCAACTCTAGCCAAAGAATCCGCCGTTTTATTAAATGTCCACATGACTAAAGACCCAAAGAAAATCACCGTGGATGGAATGGAGAACGAGGAGATTGTAAATAAGGCATCGAATACGAAAGGTGACAAAATCGCAGGAGTGAATAGAGAGCGGAAACAACTCGGAGGACATTCACGAGTCGGAGATAATTAAATAGTTGGAAAAGGAGCATTGAGAAGACAATGGAGTGCAAGATAGCGATAAGTTTAGCGGTAAAGGTGGTATAGAAGGAAGGAAAATGGAAACGACTGAAAGTGATTAATGTCAGGAAAAATAAATAAGGTTTCAATTCCCCCAGGGCCCCTCGAACCGTCGGTAAATGCAGTTTTATGAGAGGGAAATAAGGACCTGATGGTACTGTAGAATTCTTGCTTGACTACAGATTCGGTGAGAGATTTAACAGGAAGAGGAAAGAAGATTACATCGGGGAAGATAAGAGAGAGCGGCGAAGTTGAAGCGAAAGTAAGGGAGATAATTAGTCGAAATAGTATAGGACGAAAAAGAACCAAGACACAAAGAAATATGCGATAAGATAGGAATTTTCTTAAGAGTAAAGCGCCAGTACTGTAAAATGGAAGGTGGGAGGGAATAAGTCTAGAGGATGTCAAGAAAAGTCGCAAGAAAGGAGTCGGTATTTTAAAAAAGATGTACGAATGGAAATGACCGCGTTTGTGTTTCACCAAAGAGTGCGGGTATTGACTTAAGACAGGAATTCTGGATGATGTCTAACTTATAAAGAAGAAATGAGCAATAATCAAATTTATACGAACGGTTTCATCTAAAATGAGAAAACTAGACAAAATATGGACTTTGAAAAATGAAAAATTTATATGTATGTCCTTTGAGGCGCTTAACTAGGGCGCAGGTAGTTCGAGATGTTTTTATCAAAAATTCTTTTATCGACAACATGCATTTCCGTACAATTTTTGAACTGGCGGGCTAATTGCCTTTTCTCTCTCCTTCTAGCGTTGGACAATAATAATAATAATAATAATAATAATAATAATAATAATAATAATAAAACATACACTAAATTATATGAAAAACGAAAACTTATATTTTTCAGGAATTTTTGATAAATTTTTTGGAAGTAATTATTTGATCCGGAGAAAATTTTCCATTAACACATTCGTTAAATATAATACCCGTTTAAACGAGAATTTCTGATTTAGCATAAAACTTTGCTTTACTTTAAAATTGAACTTCCAAGATACTCGATAGCTTTTCAGCTGAACTTGAGGAAATCGGCGATTTCGCTAATATTCAGACTATACTATTTAGCCTCGTCCTGTTAAATGCATATATATTATTATTCCAACTATTTACGGGTCATCTCGACTCTCTTTATTACGCGGCATACGAAAATTCAATAATAAGCGGGTTTATGTGAATTTGATTCAAACTTTGATTAAGGAATGTTGACTGTCAGTTTTTTTGTAAAATTTTATCAGCGGTAAGAATTTTTTGCAGAAAAGAAGGCGATTACGGATTTATCAATTTTACTTGTTGAAAATAGATTACACATTTAACTTTGTAGCTGTAACTGATTATGCTTAGTTTCGTGCGAAATGTACAAATGGGGACTCTTTCTAAAATTTGCTAGTGTATCTATTTTTTTTAGTTTTTTAATTTGTATTTCTTTATTAAAAATTTAAAGCTTTCACAGTGATTACTCATGATAAATAATTTTCGGAAACAACTGTGTTTTTCTTTTTTAATTAAAAATTGTTCGAGAAAAAAAAGGACGTAAAGCATCGTACGAGACCGCTAAACGTCTAATAGTGTGAAGTTGAAGTAAAAAGTAAAATTATATTAATTCTATATAGCGGCACAGTTTAAATAACATTCTATACTTATCTTGAATTAGTAATGTTTTCGGGTTTAGCCCATCTTCAGCTAGAAAAACCAAAAAAAAAAAAATAAAAAAAAAAAAAAATGGAAAAATAATGACAAACCAAAGTTTTCCGTGTTTTCAGATTTCATCTGTTACGGTCCTTGGTTTGTCATTATTTTATTGAGCACTCTTTTCATCTAAATGTGCTTACTGTTCCTTTATTTATAGGAATAATCTCAAACTACAAACTTGACACTTTATGCAGAACTGTTCTCTTCATTTACCATTTCACTGTTTCAAAATTATCCTTACTTTCTTCTTTTATATTCGCCAATGGCGATCGTTTCCTCATTAGACGTATCTTCCAGTTACTTTGCCTAAATTGATCCCTTTTCATTGTGAAACAAGGAGGCCTATTTTATTCCTTTATATAACCAATAAGTATCCGTAACTTCTTTATTCTATTCTTCTGTCCTTCTACAATGGAAATGGTTAATCACTGCTTCATTAAAGTTTCTTATATTTCGTACGGGAGATTTTTTGATGGATAAAGTCTGCAATCGACATCGTTTAGTACTAACTTTTTTTTTTTTAAAGAAAATCTTAATCTTTTTTTAAAAATTGTTTGAAAAACGTCGTTCACTTTCTTTTGCATAATTTATCAGCTGCATTATGCACGAAAACTTTGAAAGCACTTTTTAACGTTTTTTTTTTTTTTTTTTTGTTTTTTTCGCTGAAGTTTGTATAATTATAATTGCAAGCTACGGGCTACTTCATTATCATAACGCCATACTCAATTTCTGAGCGTTGGCGACTACCTATTCGTACATTTCAGCTGTACAGACATAGGCATAATATTCTAGGCGATTGTGTTATATGCAACTATGCAGCGCGAGTGTATATATGCATGCATTTAAATTTATTCCGGGGCTCGTCTACTGCGGCTATTATCTCATGATAATATTCAATATTCTCAATCTGTGGGCAATAGGATTTAAATTCCTTTCGAAGTAAGCACCACGCTGCCTTAACAACCAAGTACACCGGTCATCTGCTTTAACATTGCACCCAAAGCTCATATAATCTGAATCGATCCGGCTATGCTGTTTCGCTTTCAAGTGAAAGATTAATACACATTTTTCAAATGATAAAATTAAGGGGACAATGAAAAAAGAATACGATTGTTAGAAATTGTACGAAAATATATCGGTAGAAATGGCACTTGGGAGAAAAAGAAAAACTCATAATTAAAAATATTAAGAAAAGAAAATTAAAATATGTAGCGCATAAAATACAAGAAAATATATTATTCATGCTGGAGGTCTAAGGTAAAATATAGTCAGAATTGATCAAATGAAGAAAGAGATCTGAACTAATAATAATATACCGGCCAACTGAACACGTAAAAACTTGATGGAGATCATAATGTGTGGCTTATATCGAAAAATGTAAATGCATGCAATCTCTTGTCACTGTGAAGTCCACCATGAAGATGATGATGTTTAAAAAACACTTGATGTATGGGATAACGAAAAGAGAACCCTTTATTGATTCATTTTCTTTCTCTGTCATCGTGCAATGGTACATAAGTAGATTAAAACAGAAGTCTCTGGGTTAGAAACAAATTAAATGGTAAAACAATTACTAGAAATAGAGGGAGAATAAATTATGACGGAGGAATATGGCAAATTCAACTACGCTGTATTCCATACACAAAACAAGAAACTGTAAAATATTACTGTGAAGATGACGACAGGGTATCCTGTATCTGACTGATGCATTTTAATTTTAAAACTATATTAATCAAGTTATAAGAAATTTTAAAAAGAACGCTCATCGTCATCTCGAATCAGTTTAGTTAACTGCATCGGTAGCGTACCTTATACGGCTAAAAATACGAGTATCTTTTCTAATCCTGGTTTGCCGTTATGCATATAACGACTGAGTTATTTTATTGGAAATATTTCGATGTAATTTTTCGGGGTATTTGACTTTGTAACGGTTGATGTATGTATTTTTAGTAAAACGGCGTTATTTTCCTGCAGAACACGTTTATATTGCAAAATGGCACAGCGGATGCAAATGCTATTGTCGCATTCTACAGTGATGCACCCAAGTACTACTTCGACGTTAAATTTTATGGAATACATGCGGAACGCAACAGAACTGACTTGTGGATAAATTTCGCTTTTAACATATTCGAATATCGGAAGCGAAATCGACCAGCTGACCAACGGTAGCTTTCAACGTTTCACTTCAGTCACCGAAACCACGCAATAATACCGAGTTTCAGTTTTAATTAATTGTTTACACATTCAGCGCTGCTCCGGCTGACGGTAATTATTTATTGTATTTCGCCGCTGTTTACGAATTATTTCCTTTTTTGCAAAATTTGATTGCAGGCGTTAAATTATCATATGTGAAACTTTTAATTACTTCTAGAGGAAACGTGAAAGAAATTACTTATTACACCGGTGACTTTTATTTATTTTATTTTTTGCTCGCATACATTTCGTTGATCGTTTGCTTTTTATGGTATTTCCGATTCGAAAACATGCCAGGCTGCTTAATTTACTTTGGGGATATAACAGTTTGGCGGATTTCGTTAAAAATTTAGTATTGATTTGTTTTTAATGGAATTTCTTTTAGCTGTGCTGCACTGTCGTTCAACTGCGGGCACTCACACATATGCTGGACTAACCTATCCGACAGATTGTTTGCAAAAGCAGCATTCTAAAAAATATGTGATTAAGGAAGTCAGCGCTTTTCTATTCTTAATCTAGTTGAAATCATCGTGAGAGATGCTTTTACATGCCAAGGATCGATGAAAGTTTGTACTTCGTCGAAGGCTATTTTGGAATTCCCTTTATATTTCTGGCGCCATTCAGTGTCACGCAAGTATTTAAGAAGAGGTAAGATAGTGCGGGTAAGGGAGGGGAATCAGATGGCATTGGACTGTAAGTTGCTGACACCGAGTTGTTACGTCAGTTACATATCACATTCCTCGATGCGCCTGAATGAGAATTGGGGCACACGTAAATATTGTCCCGGAATACGCTCTACTGCGGCCAGCATAAGATGCTTTAGAATTAAAGGATGTTCGGGCATCGATGAAGCGTTTAATATAAGTATTCTTAATTATACGTGTTGAAACATTGTGTTCTTTTTTTATTCCCCCTTAGAGGGTTTGCTAACAAAGAGCATTGGTCTAGCAAGATGGATAAACCAGGATAGGTGTATCGGCAATCGAACCAATGAACTCTCTTCTAGATTAGAAACGAGAGAACAGGCAGAGCAAGAACATAGGAGGCATTGTAAGGAACAGCAAAACCGAGTTTTAAAATACTATACAGTAAATCACGCTTACGGGATAATAAGCAGGAGCTCACTCGATAAACATGTAATAATTATATTACTCTAGCTTATTCGACACATTGATTTTGACTGAGTTTTTTTTGTTTTGTTGTTTGGGGGGGGGGGGCACATCAACTACGGACATTAATTCAGCGCAAGTTAAATTTTTGTAAGTGTCAGTGTGTGGCAGCGCGATTCAAAGCAGGTCCTACTCGAACGAAATATAATTAACTAATCAATTACGCCGCGGTAACTGGCTTAACAGATAGGTTAAGGTATATTCTTTAAGGTAATAGTAAATGTTGTATCGGAATTGGCTGGTTTACCCTGAAATAAGGCAATTCGGAAATGATGTCCCTGAAAAAGCAACGATCATTCGTCAGGTTATTCACTTCCCTAAAAAATAGACTTCATATGCGAGTGCGATTTTAAATACACCTATATTTATGTACTCGTTTAAATCCATAATTATGTGGAAATTTATAATTTTTTTTTTTTGTTGTATTTACAATTTATACAGATTGTGATAATTTTTTTTTAAACGTTTTATTCCGCTTTCTTGAATGTGTGTAAATTTTTTGCCAAAATATTCATTAGTCAATTGAGTGACATTTCTGGAGGTTCTATAACTATTTTTTATTCCTCATTCGCCGTTTTCATCGCATTATACACTTATCCTATAAACGCCCATTTACTTATCCGCAGATTAATGGGGGGGGGGGGCTTTAAGTTTCGTTTTTTCTCTTTTTTGTTATGGTAAACCTTGTCCCTGCACTAAAGATATTTCCTCTATTCAGTTTTCCTTTCTTTTTGGGGAATATTTTAAAGCAAACTTTATGTGCTTTCCACAACAGCAAACAATTAACTTTTTGTTTTATTTTAAAATAGTAAGGTTTAAAACAATTCCAAAAAGTCTATTTTGTCATGTAATTATTATAAATAAATAAATAAATTTAAAAATTAATGAAATACAAAAAAACTTAGGCCGTCCAGATTAATTAAATACACCAATAAGCATAGTGAATACTTTTTCGACCATAGCGAGTCACTAAGAACTCAATGAGTAGCATGCGCACACATAAAGCAGCAGCATAAATAGCCAATCAGATTGAGTATTTAACTACCCAAGTACTTCTTTACTTTGACAGAACAACCAGCGTGTTGCACACCACACATTTTTCATTGCGAAACTGTGACTAACTTATCGCTGTTTTAATGCAGCAAAATTACGTTTTTGCTATCCACAAAAAATAAAAAATACTATCAATACAATAAGAAAAAATAAATACAAAATAAAGAACCCCCTAAAATTAGTAATAGTTAACATTACACTTAAGATACTAAACCACAAATACCAAAAAAATGATTTTAAAAGCTAAATTGGACTCCTGGAAAAAAATTATAACTCAAAGAAATGCTTGGGGAAAACCTTACAAATTTATTCTACAAAAATACAAAAAATTAACTATTCCTAACTTACTACATATTAATAAACTTTATGTTGAAGATAATGAAAAATGTAAAATTCTTCTAACCAAGGCCGTGTCTACGGGGGGGGGGGGGGTTTAGGGGTTAACCCCCCCCCATGAGAACTGAAATAGTTATTATACACAAAAATCTGAAAAAAATCACAAATTTAAAATAAATATTGATGATTTTTTAGGATGTTCTTACCTATCTTTAAAAGAAAAAAGAAAAAATATGCTCCATATTTTTAGGTACTTCATTATTATCTTATGCAAAATTTTTTATTACGTGTGTAATTAATAACATATATGTAATTTTTATTAATGTTCGTATACGGGGTAATTCATTTATGTAAATCATAATGATGGAAATTATTAATAGTACAAATGTTAGTGAAAAATATATTGTTATTCATAAAATAAATATGCAAAGAAAATTTTCACCCCCCCCCTTTCCAAAATTCTGGGCACGGGCCTGCTTCTAACAATTAGACATGAAATATCCCAAACTCTTCCACACAGTAATTAACAAATGTCTAAGTCTTAAAATCTTTCCGCCTGTTTGGAAAACAGCTAACATTATCTTGCTACAAAAACCCAGCAAAAATATATCTCAGTTAACAGCATACAGGCTAATTTCTTTATTAAATTCTTGTGGAAAGATATATGAAAAAGTCATTAATAGCCTTCTGCTGGAAGAAATTTCAAGCAAAAATGTACTTCACAATAATCAGTACGGTTTCCGTGCCTCCAGGTCGGCTGAAGGTGCGATGTACCACTTAATTTCATCCATCAATGAAACGATTGATGGTGGTGCATCTGCCTTTGTCGTCTCCTTTGATATCAAAGGTGCTTTCGACAACTGCAGTTGGTCCTCCATAATTAAAATACTTCAATTCAATCAGATAAAGCCATCCATAATCAATATTATTATAAATTACTTTCAATCTAGAAATGACCATCTCAAAATCAGTAATACAGTTCTGAATAAAAAATTAACCTGGGGCGTTCTATAAGGATCAGTACTTGGCCACACATTTTGGAATATCTTATATTCAAAAATACACAAAGAATTGGAGAATATTTGTAATTTAATAAATATGAACTGTACACTGATCTCCTATGCGGATGATCTTTGCATATCCTTTACCTAAACACAGTATACAGACGTCAAAAAAATTGAAATCATTTGTAATAAGCTGGAAAGTTTAGTTGGTGAACTAGGCTTAACTTTCTCCTCAGACAAATGCAGATCGATTATATTCGGTGACCAAAAGCTGTCAAATTCTGCAGTTTGTGTCTTAGCCAATATACCCCCCCACCCCACCGGACTTATTTCTGATAAGTCGAACCATAGTAATAGAATATCGGATAACAAAAAATTTGGAAAAAGTAACTTCCATAAAATTCCTATCAGATACAGAAATTATAAACAAACTAGGACCAACCCCGCTGATAAAACTATTAAAAAAACAAGTAAATATAGAAATCTCGAATATTTGGCAAGCCCGTTGGGATAATGAGAGCTCCAGTCGTAAAACCTATGACTTCTTTCCCAGTATAAGCTACAGAAATAAACTGAAATTTCTTGACATAACATTCTTTAATGCCCAACTACTCTCTGGTCATGGCAACCTTGGAAGCTATTTATTCAGATATCAATTAAGCAATACTCCTCACTGCCACCTTTGCAGGGAACCCATCATTGATGATATCTACCATATTATTTATACTTGTAAAAATATGAGCGACATCCGTGGAAAATATAACGTTAAGATAAATACTCCATTTGTAATAACCCCAGAAAATTCAAAAAAAACTCTCAGCTACTTTCATGAACTGATGACCAGGAAAATGATCCCAAAACCGAGTGACACTATTTACTTATAATACATAGATTAACACCTGTAAATATACAACACATTTAACAACATACATAAACATATAGATATACATAAACACATACGTATAGTATTTAACTTAAATATAATTCTGTATCAATTGTGTACTTGATAAGATAATTAAAGTAAATATAATGTAACTGTGACTATGTACCAACATCACCGTTACTTTCTCTTACAACTCATATAAATTATAAAAAAGAAAAATCTGTGTTTATTGCTAAGCATCCACTACACTTACACACAATAATTTTATAACTAACCTATATTTCATAAGATATGTCCAGAATGGGGACCGCTCCCCCCCAAAAAAGTCCGCCAGATAAAAAGAATAATAAATTTCAAACTTGGTAGAATTTAAAAAAAATTATGATCGACATTCTTCCCAGAATACATCTTTTTTTTTAAAAAAACAGAAACTGGGGAACAATTTTTTTTTTGATTTCTCAACAATTGCAATAAAATTTTAAACTATATTTTATTATGCGTTTTATTTTTATTTATGCCGCGTTGGCTTTTAAGTGACGTTGGAAAGCGAACAAATCGACTGATTACTTATAAAAATAATAATAAAGTAAACAAAGGTAATGTACACAGATATTTATTTTTCTTACAAATTTATCAATTTAAAAATATTTTTTTAATTGACTGTACAGCGATCATCATCAAGACCGTTGTCCTACGTAAGGACGTAGTGAGGACATGTTTTGTTTACGTTTTTTTATTTTCATTTATACCGGTCTATTACCAGGTGGAATACTTCCGACAACTTTAACGAACCGAGTTAATGTCTTTACTTGATCAGCCCATCGTTAGGGACGTCTTCCTCTAGGGCGCTTTGCGTGTACCTTGCCCTGAATAATAGTTCTTTCCATCTAACTTGTTTTTCTCGCTATGCCACTGAAATATCTTATAATATCTTCATTTATTCCAATTTCAATAAGAACAAAAAAATTGTACCTTAAAAAATATTTTTGGACATTACCTTGTTTACGTTTATTATTATTACAAATTTTGTAAGTATTCAATAGATTAGTTTCCTTTTCAGCGTCACTTGAAGACCGACATGACATAACCACAAAAATAAAACGCATAATGAAATATAGTTTTAAATTTGATTGTAACTGTTGAGAAATCAAAAAAAAAGTCGTTCGCAAATTTCTGTTTTTTAAAAAATTTTTATTTATTCCGAGAAGAATGTCGATTAGAATATTTTTTTAATTCTACCAAGATTGAAATTTATTATTCTTTTTATTGTTCCATGTTTTGCAATTTAATTTTTTGTTTACTTTCGATTGTTTTGATTTGTACAGTTCAATATTTATTATAAAATGTCGGGGTTGGAGACCCTACAAGGGAGGGTTTCAAGGGCGGAGCTCTTAGTGTAGGATTAGCAGTGGGTAAACAATTTCTATTAGTTTTTTTAGACCTTACTAAGGCTTTTGACCTAGTGGACCAAGAAATACTAATTGAGGACATAAGAAAAATGGGTGTAAAAGGGAGGTATCTAAAATGGTTTTGGAGTTACATAAGAGGAAGAGAATTTTTAGTAAAGATCGGGAATGAATACAGTAGAAAAGAAATAATGAATTATGGAGTTGGACAAGGGACAATATTGGCACCCATACTATTTTTGATATATACGAATTCGCTCTACCGATATGTAAAGAACTCTAAAGTGTATGTTTATGCAGATGATATCGCGCTAGTTATTGAACACTCTGACATAGAAAGTGCTGAAAAAATGTTACAAGAAGATCTCAATAATGTATGCAAATGGACGCATGACAAAAAACTATTAATTAATGCTAAAAAAACAAAAGTGATGCATATAAGAACGCCAAGCCGGTTTAGAACGTTCCTCCCCAAATTAATTTTACACAATACAAAGTGTTCACATAGAAAGGAAATATGAGGTTGTGGAAAGTTAGAAAATGTGAATGAATTTAAATATCTTGGGATAACAATGGAGAAACCATATTGATAATATTACAGGGAAAGTTAGACAAACTATTCCAGCACTGTATAAACTAAAACAAGGTATGACATACAAAAGCCTAAGGTTATATTTCGAAGCTGTAATAATGTCCGGAATTAAATACGGAATCGGAATTTGGGGTGAGCCGAAAATTACAGAAACGAGGAAAATCAGCAAATTGCAAAAAAATGTTTAAAACTGGTCTTACACAACGAGAGAAAAACGCATTAGCTAACATCACTTGGTGGAACAAAAATAACGAAATGTCACCAAAAATGTTATATTATTACAGCAAATTACTCAGTGCTAAACTAGAAGATAGGCAGTTACCAACTAGAACAAGAAACTAGAAATTGCGATAAACCTTGCTATATACGATCTAGGGGGATTAACAGTAAAATAGACACAATGCAGAGGAAGAGGTATTAATAAAATTAATGGGGAACATACCAAAGGAAATTCGAAATGAAAAAAATCTGGAGAGATGGAAAAACAAGGTTAAAATTTGGTTGATAGCATGGTGTAAAGAGCAATAGAAATAGTAACAAAAAAAAAAAAAAAAAAAAAAAAAAAGTATCGTAATACTAGTAATAACCACTTATAACATTGACGCTACGTTGACATAAGATTACTATTTCCAGTTTTAAGTTGCTAACGAGAGAGTGGTAGCTGTATAAAAATTATATTGTATTATTGTAATATATAAGTTATCATATTAAGATATTGTAATAGGAAATATTATTTTAGATGATGGTATAATTGTAATATAAATGATAAGTAACGAGAGTGTAGATTTTGTAGTATAGTAATATACAAGTTAAAACTTTTTATGCTGTAACAGAAAGTAGTACTTAAGTTAAGTTGATATTATATTGTACAAATAAATGATATAATTATGTTGGGAACCCACAGACGGGCTAGTGCCTTGTGGGACCCGCAAATTATTATTATAAAAAAAAAAAAAAAAAAAAAAAGTGTATATATATATAAACTCGGTCATCCGTGCCTCTTGATGCCCCTGAGGACATCCCCGAACCTCCAGCTCTATCTCTTCTGTAATTCGTATAGAACGGGGAAAAGCGATGTCGTTCTTTCCGACCGCGCGACAAAAAAAAATAAATCTTCATTTAGTAACACATTTTGGGACAAATTTATGACAGAAAAAGTAGCATGAGTAGGGCCAAGAATGACGTTGACATTGAATAACATAATTAACCGGGGCAACAATCCATTTCGTCGATACTTTGCCTTCTTATATGGTATATTACGATATATGTAACGTTTTGGGACAAAAAAAGTGATGCGAGTCAGCCTAAGAATGACGTTGTTATTGAAAAAACATAACAAACCAAACACACAGAGAAGTTTTAAAATCGAGAAAAAATTACCGTTACGCATTATGATGAAAGAAAAAAAGAGTGGAACAGAGAACAAAAACCGAACAAAATATCACGATCAGAAATACTCCGAAATAAGAAGCCAGCCGACAAAGACAGTTCAACTATAACGTTGGAAATAATTATCTGGCATCGTCTTGTTAACGCGGGATCTAAATTCCGACAGTAAATTCAGCAACATAATGAACAAAAATAACTGAGTCATGATTAAATCTAATTTCATTTTTTTTTGTACGCGCGGAAAAAAAATTATATTTTACTTATTTTTTTGTCGCGGGATATGCCAGTTTTTGAATATTGACGAAGTCACTGTTCGAAGTTGGGGATATTGAGAGCCGTTGCTTCGAGTTAATGGCACTGAAGAGGCTGGCGTAGCTTATGGTCCGACTTCGAATGGCATTGGATCCTGTTTGTGCGTTGAGTGTTGTTAACATTTAAACAACTATTACTACTCACGAAGAGGCTCTAGTCTTCGTTTCTCAAGAATAACTTTTATTTTTCTTTCGGCTTAACAGAACATTCCAAAGGCGGAGAAAAGAAGGTAAGAGGATCCGTGCGTATTTTTGGAAGGATTGCACAGCACTATTAATGTATTCGTTTTTACAAGTTAATTATAGAATTTTTTACCACTATTTTTCGGGATTTAGACTTCCTATTAATATCACACCGTGCTGGATCAGTTAACTTGCTTACGAGTTTATTAACATGCGATACCGGGGAAAATACCTGCGGATCTAAAAAAATAATTAAAAATGAAAATAAAATAGCTCTTTTGTATATAAACTATTTAAAACGGAAAAGTATGCATTAGGAGATCTACGACAGCGACATCGAAGTGTATTTTGACCACCATCGCCACACACTACTTCGAGTATTTCAAATAGAAAAATTCTCAAAACTTCTAATTGGAAAGCGTACGTTTACTTTATTACGGAGTATGAAAAGCTTTTGACTGAAATTAATATTCTACGATAGAATAGAACATAAAGTTAAAATAAAAAATTACAAATTAAATTTCAGTTTCTGTTTACAGGAGCGGTAAATTCGATTGTGCCGAAAATTTAATCAGTGTATGGAACAGAGCTCCTTGACGTATCCATATAATTCTGTAATTTTAATAAATAATAATCACGCAAAACATGAAAACATTGATATTAAAGACAAGGTTGTTTGTTTTTCTTTTTTTTTTAATGAGTGTGAACTAATATTTTCGGTTATACTATGTTTGTAATGTTTCGTGATCATATGTAACTTCTTTTAGTTAATGCGTAAGCCGGCCATCTAATATACGACATTCGATAGTATAGATATATACTTACTCTATATACTTACTCTTCTATTAGACTTCCACCCCGCGGTTTAATTATTGTAAATATAAAAATGAAGTAATTTTCGTGTCAGGAGTAATATGAAAAAAAAAAAGGGTTATGAAATATGTAAAAAAGTTAAAATAGAAATTGGCGCGCAAAAGGTACATTAATTTTTTTGAAAAAAGAGTGTCGTAGTTGAAATTGAATTTTTCTATAAGTATTTTAATAAAACTATCATATGAGGGTGCGGTTCAAAAGGTGTCCAGACAGGTGGAAAGGATTAGGTTATATTAATTACAACCTAATTCTTAGGCTACCCCGCCCCCTTTCGAAAAAATGTCCCAATTTTATGTAACGTTTGTTATATTTTATAGGATTTTTGTTATTGTTATTTAAAAAATGTCACAATTTTATGCAATGAAATATGTAACAAAAAAATGTCTTAATTTTATATAATGAAAGTTAAATGTTAGAATAGGATTTTTGTGATTATATAATTTTTTTTGTGTTAATGCCAGTAAGAATTACGTTGTAAATTTTGATTATTTTATACAAAGTATAGAAGAGAAAGAGACAGCAATGAAAGCAAAAGGGGTCAAGGAGCACGGCCCCTTGCGAGACCAAAATGGCCGAGTTATATATAATACATATATATATATATATATATATATAAAATTAGCCCTTCGGGACTCGGAAGGGAGCAAGCACCCTTCTCCCAAGGGTCTAGTTCTTCTATAATTCTTATAGAAGAGTAAACTTTTTCATTGGCTACGCCATTCGACAAAATTTTTTCGTAACATAAAATTGTGACTTTTTTTAGGACATATTTCATGACAGAACACTTTTCCTGATGACCTCTGGCGTAAAAATGGCGTAGCCATTAATATATATATACACATACATATATATGTATATATTTTCGGTTATGGGAATTGAAATATGATATCATATGCTTTTATTTTAATTTTATCGTATTAATAATTGCTAGTAAACGCGGATTCTTGAGCTGGGAATTTTAAATGTGTACATGTACAGCTTTTCCACTTAGAAAAAAAATGTTATATCACGGTCTTGATTAGAGCGATACAGTTTTAAAAATTATTTACTTCTTTATAAGAATTTCAAAGGAAGAGTTGTTGAAAAGAATACTTTTAAATAAATTTTCTAGTTGTGTACCCGAGAACATCTTTAAATTTATTCATATAGCGTAATTTTATTTTACACCGAAATCACGTTTAATTACTAAAATTAAAGAAAGCAAAATTCAAGGAAGTCGAAAAATACTTTTTCAAATTCTAATCGTATACGGCTACTATAAAAAGTATACTTTTACTTGTGTAAGCTACATTTGTAATTAAATTATACTTGTCCATAATAAGAACTGTACCGTAATTAACAAGTTAACATTTACTACATCAACTTTTTAGATATATTTATTCGACGAAATAAAGGACTTGATGGGTAGTCCTTTTACCATTGTATATTTCATTAACTTGATTTCTGTATACTCCTCTTAATACTACTTCTCTACATAATTAAATGGCTGAAAATTTTTCCATTTCTCCCATTTTTTATTTGTTAATCGCATCAAAATAATCAACTTAACTTATTGTATATTTAGCTGGAAAAAAACAAAAAAAAAACGAACGTCAGTAAATGTAGTGAGGTCAGCCTTCAATATTGTTTTAAAGGTCAATAACGAAGAAGAGATCGCAAAAAGAGAATAAGAACAATTGAACGCTATAAGAAAAGAAATGCGATTCAAGGATATAAAAATGAAAGAACCAATGAAAAAAGTACATGAAAAAAAGGAAAAATAGAAACATACACTAACAAAAATTAAACAATAATGCATACAAATAAAAACCAAACGATAACTGAGAAGACGCTATTCTTAGTAACAATACTGTACATTTATTTTGCACATATCTGCAACGAATGCAACACCAAATCCTAGCCGAGTCGCAAATCTGCATAGTTAAGATTCAGAAACGCATTATCGGCACTGATTTTGTATTACCGCTGCGGTGGCAAACTTAACCGTACAACAACAAATTATAAAAACCTAATTATTTACTATTACATTACCATGATCGAATAAGGAAAACGGAGATTATTACGTACTTGTTCAATTTACGGAAAGTATTAAGCGCAAAATGAAAGTTCATTTTCCACAAAGCAATAATATTCTCCTGGTATCCATCGTGAACCGATATATTAGCAACCGTCAATGCCTCTATTTCCTGGTCCATAATTCATTATTCTTCGCTCTCTTTCTCCTCGTTTATCTCGATCGCTTCACCTCTTTCGTATTCGCATGCCTGATAAAATACTCGAAATATATATTATAGTATTTTCCTTCCTTTTTTTGTACATAACATTTCCGTTTCGGTTCCAGTCATTTTCACAGTTTCCCGTCTGCTATTTTTTCCACTCATGAAATTTTAAATATCATCCGTATTTTCTTATATCGAGGGTTTTCCTGTTTTTTTTTTTTATTTTTTATTTTAATATATTTTCCGTTTTCAGATGACGCTTTGTACAACACTAGCGATTGGAAATAATATCTCAATATTCCTTTTTTTCTTATTTAATTTTTAACTTTTACATGGCGTAAAATACGAGTTTTATCTTTATAAAATTTGTTCCCGCTATTTCTTATGATTTAATTCCACTGTTTGTACAGGGATTTTTCGAGTATCAGTATAGTAAATCACTTTTGTCTGTTTAAAAGGTCTTTTTTTTTTTTTTTTTTTTTTAAAAAAATGATAATAAACAATAAAAAATAAAAAAAAGGGGGTAAAAATACCCGATTTTTCCAAATTAGTTAAAAATACTTTCTTCTTGTAGAATTTTCTGCCTCTTTAATACATTGTTCTTTTTAACATCGAACGCGTTTTCGGAGTCTCATTTTGTCTCGTTTCACATTAGACGAATTTGAAATTTGGTTATAATTATCGAAATTAAAACTTTCGATAGAAACCACGTCGCTAAAACTATCTAGATTCTTCTTTAGTCGACTTCAAAATTAATATTTCTTAAATATTTAAAGCTTTCGCAGTGGTTACTCATAATAAACGATTTTCGGAAGTAACTGTGTTTTAAAAGAAATTTATTCGCTTAACGTTTCGACCAGCTTACACTGGCCATCATCAGAAATTATGAGTAACCACTGTGAAAGCTTTAAATATTTGAGTTTGCTTCTGATGATGGCCAGTGTAAGCTGGTCGAAACGTTAAGCGAATAAATTTCTTTTAGAAGAACGCAGTTGTTTCCGAAAATTATTTATTATGAATTAATATTTCTTTTCTTTCTTCAGACTGTACGGTTGAAAAGATTATTATCATTGGTTTCAACGTCGATTATTCGCGGAATTTTCGTAATACGTTGAAATCAATGACGGCGATCGTTTTAATTCAAGTGTGAGGAAGAAAAAAATTTAATTTAAAAGTCGACTGAAACAATCCAGTTAGTTAAAGTTTAGTTTCCGATGACGGAAAATGTGTTTAAAATATTAAATAGTATTTTTGATAGCGACGCAGTTCGCAAATTTTAACTCTGATATGACCCGCGAAAACTCGTTAACTATATTAACCGTATATTTATGAGTGAAATTACCTACAAAACCAAAAAATACCCTTTCCCATTTTGTAATATAATTTCGGGTAATAGAAAAAAAAAAGGTAAAATAATCTCTTCTAAACGAGATTATGATTATCGAATTAAGAAGGGATAATATTGTTTTCTTCGTTTTATAAAAAAGGCTTCTTCTATTTTTAAAAATACATCTACACAGCTGCTATTTTTTGAGTATTTAAATTAATAAAAAAAAAACTGCATCTTTTTTCGCCTTTTTTTTTTTCGATGCATTTTAAAAAAATAACAAATACGCAAATGAGGGTTGCCGATTATCGAATTCGAAGAATTTCGCCGCGAGTATAAAAATTTAAAATTGACAAAAAATATTACACATTTATGCGACGCAGTAATGATAGTAGCTAGATAATACTAAGATAATAAAGTATTGTCGATTTCTTCTTCCTTCGTAGAGAATCTGGTAGTAACTTTTTTCAGTACTTTTACTATAACTTCACTTAGTGCTTCCTTCGCTCCGATCTCTAAGATGTTTAAGCATTCCTAAAACGAAACAGGACAGACGGATGATGAAAGATTACTCTGAAATTTTTTTACATCATTTGTTACGGGGCGAATAAAGGTATTATTCGCGTTGCTTAATTTAAAAACTTTTATTCATATTTAAAGAATAGTTAGGTGCGTAGTTTTTTTTTTTTTTTTAGAATAAATGAATGTTATGAGAAAAATGGATGATGAAGAGGAGGTAATTAAAAAGAGATAGGTAATTGTAGTGATCAAAATAAACGAATTTAAGATGAAGAGCTGTCTTTAATAAGTATTTTGGTGAAACAAATACAGATTTTTGAATTTATAACTTTAAAACTTACGTATAGTATTGAATTGTTCAAATTTACTAATTACGTCGCCAATTACGAATGTTCGTTAACAAAAAAAAAAGAAAAGAAAAAAAAGAATAGATTTTATTAGAATATTTTAGAAACTTAAATTGCGAAGAAATTTTAAAGAATTCCGCTTTCACTGGAAATATTATTTACAACAAATTACAGTTTGCTCTTTTAGACTGCATTTACATTTAATTTTAATTATTGCGTTGCTGATATGCTCAAAACAAAGGAAAACAGAAAATAAAGGAAGTACATGGTGATCGAAGAAAAGAGGATTCTCTAGTAATAATATAGATTCACTGTATAAAAAAAAACAAAAAAACATACGGATTTAAACGAATCGAGTGACCGAGCTTTTCTCGTATTTATTCCAAACTTGTAGATTGATTAAAGTGTACCAGTGTTCGCCCATTGGTCAAAATTCAACCACAATTATTATTAAAAATTTGAGGAAAATATGAATTTGCATATTTCTAATTTTTTTTCTCTACTCTTATACATTCGTTCATTGTATATCCGAGAACATACACTTTTATATATACTTACAATACAAAACAATTCAGTATCATTATAATTGAATAAAAAATAAATTCAATAAAATAACAATAAATCACAATTTAAATACCCCCATTTACTGATATTAAATGACACCTTCAGATTTAGTACACTGTAAAAAAGCCAATAATGATGATAATTACGAAAAATTAAAACATTTCGATAAGAACAGATTTCTTAGCTATATAGCGATTTAATTTTTTGTATCAATTTTTTAAAAGTAAAGCAAGTCCCACAGCTTTGATAAGGTATCATGGATTGCGAAGTTAAGCTTTCCATAATGATACTAAGCCCAACGGCACCAATGAGAGTAGGGGGGCCAGTTTTTTTCTCTCGGCCGACAATAAAGAAAATGGGTTAATAAACAGTGGAAAAAAATGGTACCGAACTGTTTTATTTTTGCCTATTTATACGTAGATTTGTGAGTTTCACAAACATTTAAAAATGTAACAAATAAATCCGTATTAATACGAAAGTCGTAATTGCGTAATTCTAGTTTCTAATTTTAAAATTCTATTTCGGTTCGCGTAAAATCGCACCACATAAATATCGTGAACAAATTTATTTTATCATGAAATTTGGTATTACGGCAATGTTGAAGTTACTTTTTATTAAACCTAAAACACAAGTTTGATTACTAACACGAACACCGTCTGTCTCCATTTCGTCGAACAATCTCGATGTCTAGACCTTAAACCCCTTACTACCCCGCTACTAATTTGTGAAATTTATTAAAATTATTACGAGCCAATTCCAGAACTAATTGCACATATGTATGAAGACTGTTCAATAGAGGCTGACACTAGCGCTGCCGGCGGTCAAGAAAGTATGATGTACAAATGAATCGTCCGACTATCGAATCTTCGTTCTCTACTGAGTTATTTAGTAGCGATTTCGTTAGTTTTCAAATTCAATTGAGTGGAATGTAGTTAGATTTTTCCTCTAAAACAAAATACGAGTGATTATCGTGAGCAGCGTTACGCTATAAAATTTTGCGTTCGCTTGAAGACAACGTCGGCTGAAACCTACGAAGTGCTAAATAAAGCACTCGGCGGTGAAGCTATAGTCTAAAGAACATGTTTATCATCACTCTTACTGAGAAGGCTGTGGCAGCTGTGAACAGCAAGACGGAGACGGCGCTCTGTCACCACCCTCAACGAAGAGAACATCAACAGTGAAGCAACGATGATCCGCCCTGACCTAACGAATCAGGAAACTCTCTTCATAGCTCTGCATATTAATCGGAGGCACACACTCACTATTAAAGGAATGCCTTATGTATGTGCACAATGGACCCCCCCCCCGTTTATTGATGCCAGATGGAAAACACAACCGCGTCTTCGTTTGCGAATATTCGCTCGATTGCATCGCAAAACAAGGTGATTCCTGGTGGAAAAACATAATTACGATCGACGAAAGCTGTATTTACTGCTACGATCCAGAAACTTGGCAGCAAAGTTCAAAATCAGAGGAAAAAGTTGGTCCTCCACTGAAAAAACCGCGAGCACAAAAATCTGCAACTAAAGCATCGATGATTACTTTTTTCGATTATCAAGCTATGGCGTACAATGATACGGTTCCTCAAGACGAGACGGTTACTGCAGTCTATTACACTTTAGTTTTGAAGAAACTGATGAAGGATCACATCTCTAAGAAGTGTTCAGTTTTCGTTGGGCGTTGGAAGTTGCATCAAGATAGATCGCATACGCAGTGCTAAAATTCATAGCTCAAAAAAAGGTCGAAATAGTGTCGCATCCTCCTACGGCCCGGATTTGGCTTCGAACAACTTTTATCTTTATCCCATGGCTAAAAAAAAAAAAGGTCTAAAAGGCCGACCTTTTCCTACTAATTTTGTTACCGTAAAAGCTATAGAGGCGATTTTGAAGAGACTTTCGGCTGAAGGCTTTGAGAACGTTTTTATCAAGTGGCAGCAGTAAATGGAAATGTGCTTTGCGTTGGGGGATGAGTATGTTGAACGTGATCGGTCTGAAGATGAATAATTTTTATATACTCGTAATATATACGATTCATAGCTTAAGTCTCAGTCTCTATTGAACAGCCCTTGTATATACGAGAATTGTTCATTTAACAACATACGTATTACGTTTTGCTTGGATCTACTATGAACTTGAACAATCAGTGAATTAATAAGTTTCACAAGCAATCAAGCATTTAACACTAATCTATGCACACCATACGAAGGCTACATTTCTTTTTGTGTACATCGGATTATTCGTTTTTATGTTGAAGTATTTTCGCGTTACAGAAACAGTTCTCACAACCAAACTTTAAGATACTATCCTTAATTTTTTTAAATCTCGAGTAGTCCACTTTTCCTTTTTTTTTTTTTTTTACAATTTTAAAACTCTTATCTGTCCATTTAGTTCTCAAGATTACTACCCTTCGCAATCTCGCCCATTTATAATTACACGTTTGAAATACTTCATTGCTGTGCCAACCACGCTGTTCGTTTTTGTCATGATACAATTTCCCAAATTCAAATAATTTTGTAACATACGCTAATATAAGTTTTCAAAAAGAATAAATAGTTCCGCGCAAAGGAATAATTAAGATAGAAAAAATGAACAACATATTTACTTGTTCAATCGACTGTTCGTCTTCTCTTAACTTGAGCACAGCAATTAACGCCAATTCACAATTAGCTCTAAGGAATGTGTTATTTTCCTTCGTACCATTGACTAGCATCGGTATGACTGCTTTCAAGAAATCTGGCGTCATTTTAACTGTACTGCCAGCCAAGTACATACAAACTTTCGGGATAAACTGCTTTACATCGCTGTGCGAATGATTTAGTAGCTGTATGAAAAAATAATAATAATAATTAAAAGAATGCAAACATACCGCCTGTTAAGTATCGATTAAAAATTTATATGACGCTTTAATAATAGACGAAAAAGGTAAAAAAAGGTTTATAAAACTTAGACATTGTTATATACGTACTCTGATAAATGTTGACAAAACACGAGGGGGTAACGGTTTATCTTTCTCCATGAGGTGTAAAAGCAAATAACAGCAGCTCCGAATACCATTCATAATAAGCGGAATCTATAAAGAAAATTCATTACCTTTTAATTTATAAGTAACATAAACGTACGCGTATGCTGTTATAATCAAACCGATGGTCAGATGTGGCGGTGAAAAGCGAAAATTATTAAAAGTATTCTTAATGTGCCATAACGACAGAACAAATGATTACAGTCGGTTTCAGTTTCATTCAATAATGAATGAGCATCAGATGTATGTAAGAACAGGAAAGTTAGTCAGACGGACAAAATCGAACAGTATGACTTGAACTGATAGAGCGCACTTTGGCTAATACTTTCTTTTTAATAAATTAGATGGCATGAAAAATTATAAATAATAATAGATCTAACTGTAGCAGTTAAAATAGTAAAAGTGCTAAATATACTTATTTTTGCGCAGGTTTACTTAAAGGAGTTTGTCACCTTTTTTTTCTGTTCCATTTTACTAATGTAACGAGAGTTCTAATGATGTTGTTTTTTTCTTAGGTTATGTTTTCACATCAGCGTTAAGTCTAGTCACACGTCGGGTGTTGAGTTTCAACAGTTTTAGAGAGTCGAGGAATTTCAAGCGAACTATATTCGACTATTGAATTTTTGTAAATGTATTCCGGTTATGAATGAACTTTACCGAGTCCGATTGGTCTTGACTCGAGCTTGTCGGCCTTAGCTTGCTGTAGCGTTATCTATCAAAATTAACTTATGTTGAATTTGTCGCGAATAATTGAATGAAATATAGTGAATTAGTTGAAAATTTAAAAATTTTTTCTCATATATCCGACGAAAATAATGTGATTTTACAAATTCGATGGCTTAAAAATCGAGCGTATTTTATATTCTCTGTTTTAAGGCAATGAGAGCAAGATTCTCTACTTAGTTTACCCGGAGGAAAAGTTCGCGATAATTAGTAGTGAACTATAGAATAACCTGTTGAATTATTTCGAAAATTTTTAATTTTTTATGAACTGACATATTTATACTCGATTTTTCCTCCGGAAAATGAATATTATT
This sequence comes from Icerya purchasi, assembly GCA_039619475.1. Taxonomy (NCBI): domain Eukaryota; kingdom Metazoa; phylum Arthropoda; class Insecta; order Hemiptera; family Monophlebidae; genus Icerya; species Icerya purchasi. The sequence continues at coordinate 287,257,624 of CM077115.1, read as the reverse complement.
ATTGATAGCGTATTTACTATTTTACAGCGGCGTTGCGTGAAGTTCAGAACTGAGGAAGCTCTATAATTATTTTTTTTTTTTACACATAAATATACACATGTGTAAAATTCGGTTAAATACAGAACAGAAATAAAAATTAGTTAAGAGGAACGAAATGTCTCATTCGTTTTTTTTTGTAAAATTAATTCAATTTTCCGGTTCCTGTTTGAGAAAGCGTCTACTACATCATCACGAAAAGAAGATGGTCGTTTCCTCACGTTTGATAATAATTCTTTTTCAATACTAAAAAAAGCTAATGAAGATATCCACTTCCGACGACCTTGCGGTTTTTTTAAATACGTTTTCATTCGTTTCACTGTTGGGAACGATCTTACCGCAGACAAAGTGGTTGCCGGAATTGTGCGGTTATTAAATCAGAAAACTTGTACACACTTCTGGAAAAACATCTGTCAGACCTGAAGCGGTCAAGTATAAGATATGCACCGCAGTGTCTCTTTATATATGTTAGAATCTTGAAAGTACACTTTTCAAACTTGTAAGATCGAAAACGTTTCCGTAATTCCGTTTTAAATTTAAAATGTCTTCTCCCAGAAAATTTTATTGAGAATTTAAAACATTTTTTGTATTTAAGAAATTTAAAAATTTTAATTTTTTTACATCATTAAACCTCTATTATTAGAGACATATTTATTATTTGTGTAACATCGATAATTTTTAAAAATATCCTTTTTCATGATAGCTTTTCGTTTTCCACAAAAACTGAATCAAGTCAAAGCCATATTCCATACATTTTTCTTTTTTTCTCGCTTAAAGAAGAGACGAGCCCAACTGAACAATTTTTTATCTTCTCACAATAACCATGGGGCATTGTTGCGCATAAATTCGTTTGAAAATGGCGGTATAATATTTTCCGTACCTTTTGATTTTGTAATCGATTTTTCTTAACTAGGCGTTGGTTATCATTTTGAATAATATTCATTTTTTCTCGAAAACTGAATGAACTAAAACTAATCAGTGGAAGTTTTTCAATAATACACAATTACATGTAGCTTCAATTTCGAAAGTGCATTTTAACAGACTGGATGTATAATAGTATCTAAATAAGTTAACTGTTAAGATGTAATATATTCGTCGCAAATGGCTCCATTGTCGAGCGGCAATAAATAAATATATTTAAAAAAAAAAAAGACTGGAACATTAGTAGTTGCGGCGGCGTAAATAAAATAAACAAGCTTCTACTGTAGTGATATTAGGGACTGAAAAGCGCGACCGATGACTATCACTTCCAGTTCCACTGTTACTAAAGGACAGCACATAAAAAGCGACCTAAAGAAAATGTATTGCAAATACCGCACTACCCTATGTATGCTCGTACTCACACACACACTGACACGCATAAAAATCGCGTTGTTGATCGGTGTATGTGACCGGAAAGCGATTTGACTCGGAGCTTCCAGACTGAACATGCGCGCGTATTTTTTCTTCACTCCTGATATACACTGTTCTGGAATCGCACGGATCAAATTGCGCGCAAATGATGTGATCTCGAAGTGACACAACTTGGCGCTTCCAAATTGAATGTGCGTGCGCAGCCTTTTCCTATCATCGATACGCAGCAGATCGTTTAGCGACAATTCTAGGCAGTAGCAATGTGAAATAGTAAGTGTGTTTCTGTCATTTGCTCTTGCAGAAGCTTTTTCATCTAGCGCTCCTTTTTTTCTAGTAATTTTTAATTTTGGCACTTAAATTCAAGTTATTTCATTTTTTTTTTCATTTGTGAGAGAAAGCGGCGCTTCCATTGCTTCCATTGACACTACGCTACCGCTATTTTATTTTATCGATATATATATGCATATTTTTTTTTCTTATCCAGGCACTGTCTATCGTCGAGTATTAAAACATACATGTGTGTTATGTTCAAAAAAAGAATGAACTTGGGAACAGCAAACGAAACCAATGAATATAAAGACACCAAATGAATAGCGTTGTTTAGTGTCAGTATTCAAAACATAACCCAATTTAGCGCGTAAGGCTACTGTTATAAAATTTTAAGTTAAAATAGTCTGAATGAACATATCAGTATACGGATCACTCGTTGCATTAAAAAAAACAGCTGCGCAAAAATGATTTTAGAAATGCGCTAATGTTTAATTTATGTGAAAATATGCAAATGCATATTAGTCAATACTGTCAAACATTTATTTATTTATTTTATTTTTTTTGTTTTTTAAATTCTGACTTCAAGTTTTACTATAAAATTTAATAAAAATGCACTAAAACATAAAAAATAATTTTATTTTTCAGAGTGATATATTTTAAGCGGTAACATTATGATAATTCTTATAGAACAATAATAATTATTAAAGTCGGTACCAAATTCAAATTACAATATTTGGAAACAATTTAATGAGTAAAACAATGCATCCGTTTCTTTTCTACAATCCGAGTTCTAGAAATATAATGAATATTTAATGCAATTTTTAATTATTATTGCAAATTTTTGAATTTGTTATACTCAAAATCTAATTAAAGTGTTAATACTGTTTAAGAATTATAATAACACTTACAGATATATTTCACTGTAAAATATATCTTTTAATCGGGTATTCATTTTTTACTTTCTAGGGCAGTTTTATTAAATTTTTATAGTAAACCTTCAAGAATCAGTAGTATTTTTTTAAAAAAACATTTTATTTCACAATTTTTAACATAATATTTCAATTTTTGCCTCGCCAAAATCAACCTTTTTATAAGCGACGAACTTTTAAATGGTCTATGGAGGTTTAAAATTCATTTTCTTTACTCGAATCCATGTATATCCTCGTGATTAACATTGATAATACTTTAATTTTTTCAAATTTCTATGCTTAATACTGATAATATTTTAAGTCAATCGCGCTTGTTATATTAATGAATAAAAAAATTATCTAAAGGGACTATATTTTTCACGTTTTTTGATGACTACTTAGTTAGTGTTTACCGATAATCATCGATATACTCCTTATGGTATCGCCGCTGATTGATACAGTTTCGAATAAACAAAGAATCAATAAAATCGGTCCACATGGGCACAAGTTATGCGCGAACAAACATAGAAAAAAAAAAAACAAAAAAAAAAACATAAGCAAATTGGTAAAAGTGAACATAATATATACGATCTCAATAAGGAGAGGCCTAAATGAAGATGAGATTAAAATATGAGTAATAACGGAAACAAGAAAATAAGTTTTATTGTCGTCATGATTAAACATGATCGAACAGATGGAAAATACCAATGATATTCCCGAAAACGTTTTTAACATTTTTATTCGTTTTTTTTTTGGGTTTTTTTTTATGTATGTAATAATTTATTATTTTATCGATTTAACTTATTTAATTACAAATAAAAAACAATTAAGTGACGAAGCCGCTTTAAGCCGTCTTGAAAACGAACATGACACGGGCAAAAGTTAGAAATATACATATTTTCATTAATAATAAAATCGTAATATTTGTGATTTAAAATTATTCGCATTTTATTTACTGTATTAGACTACTGTCGGCATGCACATAGGCAAGAAATTTATCATTTTAAATTTTTACCTGCTCGTCGAATGGTTTCGCGTAAATTTAAAAAATGTTAGGCCGCAGTGAAATTGAACTTGCAGTTTACGTTACTTGGATCAATACGATACGGAGTTTCATTCAATATCACAAATAGTTCTCGAAGCTATTGTAAGATAAAGGTTACACCAGGTTTAATCAAAAGTTTACGGGCGTAAGTTCTTTATAACTTGTCTTTTTCTTTTCTACCTTAATCGCCTATCTCGTTGCCGTCAGAAAGTCTCTATTCATTTTCTTTATTTGTAATTTAGCTTTAAAGTAATTTATTCGTTTCCTTTTGTTAGTTCTTTACCGTTATATTATAATTTTATCATGAAAATATTTTTTTTTTTTTTTTTTTTGTTAATAGTCGCGTCACGAGTAAAATTTATCGCTGTTGAATTCGTTACGACGCGTCAATCATTTCTCCTGAAGTTTGTGCTAATGTTGGCACAAAAATTCCAGTATTATACGTTATGTTGTTAAACATAGATGCGTTTTGAATATTGCAGTTATTCGGAAAATTTACACTTTTTATAAATTATGTTTATCCAGAAGATTACAAGTAACTAGGAATTTATAGTATTAAATTTCAAATTTACAAAATGAAAATTACACGCAATATTTCGTCGTTTCAAGATTTTCTATTCGTTGAAACATTTTTAAATAATCGATCCTAAAAAATTATATTTTTAAATAAACACTCTATTATTTTGGTACAGGTGGACACTTACCTTCTCCGAGGATAAATGTGATATTATAGTTTTATTAATCCTTTCTGTGAACGAGTCGTTGTAAATATGATCAGGAATTTCTTTCAACGCGACGAATAAAACTGTACTTCTTCCGAGACGTAAGGATAAATCGATATTGCCGTCGTCAACTAAAATGAATAAGGTTACGACTTTAAGTAAATGCGAAAAAAAACCATATCCGGATCATTTTGTATCAGTATTTTTTTTTAAAAAGAGCAAGCATACTAAATACAATTACTTTTAAAATTTCTTACAACTGTTACTTTTAACGTACTACTTTACTTGCAATTTTACGTTAATTACGACAACGCTTAATTAGCGAGATATCTAATAAATTAGTTTGTTTCCTCTATCTCGTTAATTACGCTTTTCCGTATAATATGTTGTTAGCTAAAAAAATGTTCCGTTCTTTGGCATTTTAATTTCGGCTTCGACGAAATTTAAAATCTTTTAATAAGGGGTGTCATAAGTGCAGTATTTCGATGTTGTCTTCTGATCCTTTGAAAAGTAACGTACAGAATTACTCTTCGCCGCGTTATGTTTTATTCTTACCTTCTAGATTCTTAGTTAAAATCCGTTTTTTTCTAGCATTACGTCGGAGTTAATTTATCGATTTATTAATTTCTCAGATGACAATTCGTAACCCCAAAGAGGCATTAGACTGGAAGTTTAAAGTATATAAAATGACTTCAAAATCACATGTTCCGCGCTTGAATTACCTCACGTCATACTTAATCCCGGATTTACCCTTTCTTACATCCGTGATATTTGCGAACTTTCACTATCCGAACTATGAATTTCCGTCATCAAAGCTGCCCCCGCTGCTAGATGCTTAATTGGAACCTGAAAAATTGGTTCCCGCAATTTTCAGTTTCTTTTTTCGCCAGCGTTTTCACCGCAAATGAACAGATTACCGTAGTCATTATACTACAAATAACCGCTTCACCGCTTACATATTTATTAATCGGTTAATAATGTTATAATTGTTCTTATAATATTGTATACGTTTTAAAATATATATTTGTTAAACTACTTTTAGTCGTAACAAATTATCGAATAATGATACTTGATGATACCTAAAACGTGCTCCAACATCAAAACGTTCAATTGTTCCGGTGAAAGCCATCTGGCAAGACAGCCTAGACAGGCTGCAATGGCTGACCTAGTCGAATCTTCGTTACAGCCTAATGAATCTCTTAGATAAATGAATAAACTTCTACGCAACTGTTCTCCCATACTGTCGCCGACCGGGATAACAATTAACCGCAGGGTATATAGTATCACTTCCCTAATTGTTAAACAAACGCAATATCATATAATAACCATAGCGCATACAGCAAATTTCATTCGCACGTGCTAACGTATAAAACCAAAACATGTAATAATATTAAGCATGTTCTTTGAACCTATTACGAAATATTTAACATTTAAAAGTATACCAAATCGTATTTTGAATTATAATTTACGAGTCATAATTATGTTCTGAATTTTGCCGCCAATTAAATGAAATTTCGAAATATATCGTTTATATACGTATTTTTACATTTCATTTGTGCTTTCTATAAACGCAAATCTTGCTTAAACAAATTATATTATTTTATTACTTTTTTTTTTTTTTTTGTTGGTTATCTTTGTGACTTTACTTATTTGTAAATATATGGATCTATTTTATTTTATCAATTTTTTTTTAAATCTTTTCATTTAAAAATATGACGTTTCCACTTCTAAATTACATAAAGAAAATGTAAATTTAATTAATCCTAAAGTATTTTAAGGGAAGAGTTTAATAACCAAAGAAAAACTGTGATTGATGTAAATTTGTTGTCTGTTAAAGGGAGAACATTAACAATCCACAGTCTGGATCAAAAAATCTTACGAGTCATACATTCACACAAGTTTAAAATAAGAAAATAAAAATATGCAGTGTAAATACGTACTTAATGACTTGGTCCTCGGCCGATTTCAACAAACTATTCAATTCGATAAATAAGGTTTCCGCTTTGCCATGTATCAATACTAGTCGACTTAAACCGTAGGCAGACTTTAGTCTAACTTGCTGCGAAGATTCGCTTAAAGACTTCAAAAATGTCGTTTGTAACTGCGGTAAAAATTGTTTCAAAACAATTCCAACCTGTATGAGCAGAAGTATGTAATTAGTAACTGGAGAAAATGAAATAAAAACATCAAAGTTATAAAATCATATATACATAATTCAACCAATGACCGCGCGAATTCCTATAACAATCGGCCATATGTATATATATGCCCCGTTTTAACGATGAAACGAAAAACTTAAATAATGCTGACTAAAATACAATTTCTTATAAAAAAGTATACCTATTTAAACTACGAAATATAAAACAATTAAAGATAGAGTAAATGGAGCTAATAATTTCAATCCCTATTTAATAAATTTAATTATTAATTACTTCATCGATGTAGTGGCAATTCTCGAGCTTGGAATCTCATTCTATTCCAGAAGGCAACACGTATGGTTCCTCAGGGTTCCATTTGGATCCCGCTTTATGGAATTTGTTCTCCTCTGTTGTGCATCATAGAGTTAAAGAATTTTGTAAATTTTTTAATAATAAATGTGAATTAATTTCGTATACTGATGACTTTTGTTTAATCTCTGACATACACATAAATTAACCTTTCCAGCAGACCGAAATCATTTCTAATTATCTAGAAAAAGTTGTTGGTTACTAGGGTATCTCCGTTTCCAAATTCAGATTTTCTGTGCTTGGTGACCGTGGAATTGTTGGCCGGGTAGTCAATCTGTACCTCATTTCCGGACTCTCAATCAATTACTCTACTAATTTCAAATATTTAGGAATAACATCAAATGAAAATTTATTTGCAGTTCCTCATTACAACATAATAACCATAAACTGTGATGTTTTTTTTAATAAACTAAGAACTTAGGTCAATGCCTAGGGGTTGGTTTACAGGGAGTGTTACGTACTCTACAAAGGTCTAATTCAGGCCTTGTATGGATGCGGTGCCGTTGTCTATGTTAATAAAAGAATTCTACGTTTGGTTAACAAACAGCAAAGAAAATTCTTGTTGAGCATCATTTCCCTGCACAAAATTTCTCCAACTTCGGCAGCTCGTGTGTGATCCATCGTGTCCTGCCAACGGACATAATCTTATTGGTGGAGCAGTGATTAGTGAACGTAGACTAGTTGTGGTGAATGAAACAGCCGAATTTAATAGAAAATAATGTTATAGAAATTTTACATGCCATTATCCCTAACGAAAACTTTAAGAAATATGTTAATAAATTGATTGCTGACAAATGGTAAAGATGACGCGACGTCGACATTATGACAGGAAAACTTAAAAATTCCTGCCAGACGTTTCTCTAAGACTAATAATAAAGAAGTGAATATTAACTTTTATAATTCATAGGTGCTTTCTTGTCATACTCGTAGTAAATTTCAATCCAATTTAGTTAGGTTTAGGCTTGTCTTTAATTTTCGAATGTCCTGCCTTTTCTGATATCACAAATCGTATAATCTCGAACGATTCACCTTTTTTCTCGCCTTAGACAAGAAATCCCATTTGGTTTTTCTCGAGTACGCTGAAAGAGCAATGTGCGATAAGTTTACGCTAACAAACCACTAATTATCTATACTCTAAATCAAAAGTGAATCTAAGAAAGCTGAATTGTCTAAGCAGCGTGGACTTTTAGGCTCATTTAATTATAATTTTACTTTCTATTTAATTCAAATACTTATTAAATCTTGTACATATTACAGACTAATGTACACATAATACACATAACTTGGTAAGTGACGGGACTATGCTTATATCCCGTCTCCATCCAATAATCTAAGTACACCTCGCAAGGAACTAACACACATGCACTGTTTATTGTTTTTGTATTTGTTTTCTTTTGTTGCCGCTACACATTATATTTACACACATTATCTGGTAAGCACAACAATTCCCTGCACCTTTACACACGAATTTTCAAAAATACACTTGCTCCATCCGTACTACTAGAATTGAGGTGAAAAAAAATAAATAAATAAAAAAAATGAAGCAAATAAGATACATTTAAACATCCCATCATTAGTTTAATGTATAGGTAAAGTTTTAATTTTTAATTAATGCTGAACTTTATACTGTCTTATTTAGAAAAGTTCACATTTAACTAAGTATAATATCTATAATGAATCTGAATTGGTAAACCAAAAGAAAATCGCTGATCACTTATATTAAGTGTGAATGAGAAAATAAAAACGAAAGATAATGACTGAGCGGTAATAAAATTCAGTATAAATTTACAACAGAAATACCGAAATACTTTTTATTAACCTTATCTAAAAGAATAGCCAGAGTCTCGATTACAGCGGCCTTTACGCTTGGCACCAAACGTTCACCTAAAACACGAATTAGCGGTCCGGTAACTACAACTACTGATCCTTTTAAACATTCGGAACTGGTTAATTTAATCGCTTCTCCAAATCCAGTTGCTCCCTGTTCTTTTAATTCGGATGGTCCGGAGCCTAACATAGCTTCACGAAAAACAGGAACCAGTGTAACTATACCCTAAAAAAAAAAAAAACAAAAAAAATGTATATATTAAACACAGTCGTATATGCCTTTTTTAATTAATAAATGATTCAGCGATGAGGTAATATTTGTACGTTTGCAGGTTTTCATTTCGGCTGCTATTTTTTTTTTTTTGCGCACATGAAAAATACGATTTAAAATTAATATTCTACGGTTATATGTTAAAATAATCTATCATTGTTTTTATACGATTCCTTAAATACTGAATTGTTGATCTGATAATTTTTCAAAAATGAATCAGAATTTTTTGTAATTTATAAACTACGAGCAGTTTGGTAATATTTTGTTCACTTCGAAGCTCGGTTTAATGTTTAATAAAGAAAAATTGAACAATTATGAATTAAATTTCAATTAAAAAATAAAAGGACTCAAAAATGTTTTTTTTACCTTACGTAAGCACAATCCCGGTAAAATTTTGTTACTATCTTTAACTTCATTTGCAGCGTGCTTTAGTGCCACCCGCACGTCGGGAACTAAATTCATCAACTGTTCTCCGCTTTGAGACTGAAAAGATAAAATACGAATCGCAAATAATACCACTGAAGTTTCTTGGTGAAGAGAATTATTATTTTTAAACTGACACAAATATTTAAATTTTAAATTTTAATTTGTTTATTGTGAAAAAAAAAAAGTAAGCAGCGCACAAAAATTAAAAAATATATATTAAATACAGCGTTCATATGTTTACCTTGTAACCATAAATGAACAATACACAATTAAGTTCACGCACACATACATCTGTACTTAAATCCAACACGCCCCTACACATTATATACATAAAAACACACACGGAGATAAACATAACATACAATGCCTTAATAATAATATACATATATATATATATATGCATACAATCAGCTGCATAACATTTTTAAGTTGTATTATATCAACTAATTCATATATAAGTACACAGTGTTACTTATATGCTTCAGATCCCGTTAATCGAAAGATCCGAAAATGCGATGGTCTAAAATAATAACAAATTTGTAAGTGGTTGTAATAAGTTAACTGATAAAAGTGCATTTGTAGCAAATGGCAGACTATTTTTGTCATTGTTTATAATTTTTTAGTTGTAATGGTAATGTGGTACGTAATAAATTAAGAAAGATGGGGTAGAGCTCGTTTTCAAACATTTATTTTGAAGTGAGGACCGTTAGCTGCTTTTTCACCCGGAGACCTCTAGAAATATAAATATGTATGAAATAAAATAATAAATAATTACAAACAAAAGTAACAAGCACTAAATAAATACTAGACTCGACCTACAATAACAAAATGAAAGAAATGCACTGTGACACGATTGAAGTGCTTTTTTTGCTTGTTTCTCGCTTTACCGTATAGAACTTGTTGATGATTTTGATAATTACATAAAAGTACATCTTAATGAATTACAATGATATCGGTTATTGCAACCAGAAGTTTCATATGCAGACAAAAAAACTATTTTGATAGCCCAAAGTTTAACTTTGCAAGGTGTTTTGCAGAAATATCTTTTTTTGTTTAACTTATGTTATTTAATATATTACATATTTATTGTAATTTAACGAAATTAGTAGAAACCTGTAGCGTAGGTCATTACAAAAAATTTTAGTAAAAGACTATCCTTTATCTTATTATAATAAAAAGTTAAAAATTACAAAAAATTTCTTCGAAAGTAAAAAAAAATTGACCTATTACTATCTATGCCGAGTGATTTTTTACTCGTTTTTTTTTTTCTACATAAAGAAAAAATTCGGTATTTGAGCTCCTCAATTTATTAACGTATGGTTATGATTATAAATAGGTAATTATTTAATCAGTGTTATTCTACAAAATATACATAAGTAGAGAATAATAATCTCTTTAGTGACTCTATTATTTGTATAATATTTTACGTAATATTTATTTAAAAATTTTAAATTAAAATTACGAAGAGAACTATTCGATTTGAACCCAAACACGTTTATAGCACGGGACTTCTTTTCTATAGACCAGGCCATCAAAGTACCAGTTCACTTTAAGTAAATGTTTTAAAATACTTCTTTATAGTATTGAATACAAAAACAGTTCAATCGTGTTACAGCGCATTTCTTTGATTCTGTTATATTGTTGGTTAAATCTAGCAGTAAATACGACTAGAAGTGCCAGAAACGTTTTCCCGAATATTCCATTTTCAACTAAAAAAGAAAAGAAATTGAAGTAAAAACGAATACCGTCTAAATACGATGGAATCATAAACTGAAATTTTTTCAAATATCCCACATTAATTAAATGATCACTACGTCAACTTTTAAATAAAAAAGATAATAATAATGTTTTCTTTCTATAATTCCAATTTATGTCGTGCTACAACCGAAATAAAATACACGTGTAAATATTAACTAACGAAATTAATATTACGTTACAATTTTATTCAAATAAAATAAACTCGTCGGTATTTTATTCAACGGGTGATCCGTAACAATATAACGCGCAAATACATACATTTCTCCAGCGTAAAATTATATTTTTTGGAGATAAAAAACCCCCGAGACGTTATCCCTTTTTTTCCCCCAATTATAGACAGAAACAACTTACTAAGATGAAAGTTTGTGTATTTTTATACCTTTATAATGGAGCCCAACGCTTCGATACTCATTTGTAACACATCGTTATCCGAATCAGAAAGCAAAAATATAAATATACGCAACAGCTGAGGCACGTAATTAACATAATTCGCTTTGCTCTGTGTACAGAATGATGACAACAGGCAAATCGCAGCCTTACGAGTATTCAAACTCTCCGACCTAGTAGCCTCTTGTAGATTGTCCATGATAATTCCAATTCCAACTTCATCCGTTACCGCCAATATTACTGACTGACAATACGTCATTTCCTATTTACGAACATATCAATGGCAGCGAGTTTAGTACGATAGGGAATATTTGTTTTATAAAATTTCCGCATTTAAACCGCGTATAATCGAATTTTTATTGTACGTACGCATCTTTCTTCAGACGTTGCGACGATTTTCAATAGCGTGGGAAGTATCTTGTGCAAATATTTCGTTAAAGTATCTCCGGCGGCTGCCGCTAGCACAGCTAAGACCTTCGTATTGATCGGAGGAGTGGTTAGTGTGGGTATCAGGTATGGTAACACGACGCGAGATTTTATCAACATGATTTCTCGCAATCCGTCCAGGGCTCTTTCGCAAATTTCATCGTTTTCGTTATTCTGAAATTTAATTGCAACTTTAAGATAAAGCGATTTTACATATAATAGGTTGATTGAAAATATAAAAGCATAGATAATAAATTATACGCCATCTCATTTACATCGATTTTGTTGACTCTCCTAAAGAAATTTAATTATACGTTACAGTGTAAGAGTATTAAAAATAAACGGAGATAAAGCCGTAATGATAAAATGTGATAGAAAATAAGATAAAAGTTAACGGAAAAATACTTAAAATAGATAAACAGAGTTATAAATATTTCAAGAGTATAATAAGCGAAAGCGGAAAAAGTAACGAAGAAATAAAAAGGAAGAAGAATTTGTCTAGTACGAACTGCTTTCAATAAACGAAGAACACTTCAAAAACACGTTAAAACCCGTTAGCTCACCAACAAGGGAAAACATTATTTGCTCAAGTCATATTTATATAGGCGCATAACAGGATGATGAAGGTTTACAAACTGTGGACGGATGGAGGAGAATGGGGTGATTTCGTACAAATGGTCATGCGAATTTAAAGATTTTAAAATCAATATTTAATTCTTTTATAGGATTAAGGAAGACGAAGTTATTATAAAAATTAATAATCATAATAAATGCTTTTGTTAGGAATGCGTTGTTAAAATTAATACGAGTATAAACAAATCTTTGCGCAAATATTTAAAAATTTAATTAATAAACGAATATAATTATCGAAAAATTTAAGAAATAGAAAGTCCGATATAACACTTTTTAATGTCGATTTCGATAGATAATTCCTATTAAAACTGAATGCCGATAAAGCATATTAATGAACTTTTTTCGATAATCGCAAATTTTGTTTAATACGATATTTTAGACGGAAGAAAAATAATCCAATATATAAAACGGTAAAATTGTAATAGTAAACAGGTCAAGACAAAGTGCGTCCTTTACTTGACCGAAGTAAAGGCCACCTTGTTCACGTTCGAATTGGTGCCGTGTGATTAATCTCGTGATCGTAATTAACAAAGGCAGGCGTTGGCGATGTGAATTTCTGATAATAAAGTAGTCCCAATTGTATTTTACTATTTGCGCGCATTATACCTAAATGTAAAACTGTAATTACTCGCGACGTAAACTGCGTACAATGAAATGTTTGTAAATTAAACGAAGTTCAAAGTTCAAAAGTACAGGGAAAAAAATTTAATATTATAACACGAAGTGCAATAGTTAAAAGTTAATATTAAAATCGTAAATATTAAAAAGAAATAAAAAGTTGTTAAAGGGGCTGTTGTTAGGTGGAACACCTACGCTGATGAAATGGAGTGGAGATGAAAATCCTTAAGTAGGTAAACGGATTAAACTTGGCTGTATCGTGACTAGACATTAAATGGGTTTTTCTTCATTTTAGAATCCTAATTATAAGAATACGTTGACAATATAAATTTACCAGTTGCTGCAACATGTACGGTAATATCTGGTCGAGCGCAGTTGAACCGACACTGTTGTGAAAGCTGTCAAATGTCTTTGCCGCAGCTCGCCGTACAGCTGGTAAAGGATCACATAAAGTTTTTCTGAAATATAAGAGGAGTATTTAATTAGACTAGGAATTCGATCTTTAACGAACAAAAGTACTAAAAATTGTAGTCATTTGATTCATCATTTCGAAAATTTGATTTGTTTCATGTTTCTATAATTACAGCTCAATAGGTGCGTTACCTGATTGTCGGAACTAAATTATTAACGAATGCCATAACCATATCTTTACTAGTAGAACCGACAATTTCTGATAAACCAACGCAGACACCTTGTCTTTTCTGAGGATTATCCGACTCTAAACCTTTTTCTAATAACGGTATTATCTCCGGTAAAATACGTTCTCCAAGTTTTCTAACTAAATCTCCTAGTGTTCTAGCGGCCACCTATTTATAAATTCATATTAAACAAACGCTATATTTTTGATAAGAAAAAAAAAAAAAATTAGAATATATAATAGCTTAAGAATATCAAATAAGTAACTTCTTTAAGCGTTCTTGGAATTTCAATAACAAATGTTTAAATACACAATCATCGTGGTTACGATTTTTTCAATACAGAAAGTTGAACAAATTTTTTTTTAAAAAATAGTGCGTGCTACATAAAAATATAAATAAAAAACACGCAAAATTTTAATTTACTATTTTCTCGGTCACAAAAAACGAACAGAAAATTTCTTAATATTTAATAATTTAATTACGTTAAGCAGCGCTAAATATATGATAAAATACAAATAATTATTCATTGCGAATCAATTATTTATTTTTCACATACATTTTTTTTTCTGTTCGACAGATACCGAATAAACGATTCTTTTAATGTCTTAAAAGCAAAAAAGTAGTCTTTTATATATTTCGATTTTAAAATTTAGTTATATTATTGCAAACATTTATTGAGTAATTATTTTTAAATTGTACTGTATTAGGAGAGGAGACGAAAATTCCATTTATTTGATACAGTGAAGAGGATACTTGTCAGCTGATGATATACAAATACATTGATCGCTCTTTATGAAATTAAACACGTTAGAGATTTCAAGTGTAGGGTTGACTTATAAATGAACACAAACAGAAGTAAAATGACTATATAGAATATTTTTGTCATCATTAAAGTTACAATTAGAAAGACATTGATTCTATTTATTTATTATAAACAGTAGCATCAATAATTTATCTACAGAATAATGATGATATGAATTAAACAGATTCAGAGCAAATATTAATTATGTTTAAAATTAATATATAAAACTAAAAGAATATATTTAAAATATAAAAATAAATGTCAACAGATTTATATATATATATATATATATATATATATATATATATATATACATAAAGAATGAAATATTTTAATTTATATGAAGATCTATTATACAAGTAGAAGTTATTAATTAATCTTCCTACCCTATTAAAAGTTAGATAAAAATTAGAGAAATTTTATATAATGTATATATGTATATGTATGTAATAAATGAGACAATGATATAAAAAATAACCATTTTCATTTAGAAAAAATCATTATACGGGATCTGTTATACACAGAAACTTCGGAAAGTCGCTTAAAATTCAATAAATGAATATACTTAAAAACAAAAATATAACAATGATAAAATTAAATGAAAAAAAAAAAAAACAGCTAATAAAATTCATAAAAAAATATATTTTAATAGCAGTAAAATAGTAAAGAGACATAGATTAATTTTACATGAAGAGAATATGACTGAAGAGCGAATCAAGCAATTTATTTAAATCAGATACCAATAGTTATGATTATAGAGACACAATTACATATACCTTAAGTACAATTAAATACTAAAAAAATTACAAGATACTTTATATAAACGTACAAATACATACACATAACTATGCATTCATCAGTAATACTTAATGAAAAAATTATACTTTATTTGTTATAAACGTCATCACCCTATTTAACATTATTATAACTGTCTCCTAAACTAATAAATTTTTAAATTAAATCCCTGATTATCGTAAAATCATTAAGAATATATCTGCTTCGATTGAATCTTTTAATAATTTATTAATACATTTACGAAGAAGGGGAAATAAAAAATTTGGACTGAATTAAGAGAACTTTTTTTATGCCATCAGAAAAAAAAAAATGTTATCGTTTGTCTAATAAACACACTTAAAAAAAATGGGGAGTCAAATTTACAAGAGATACATGAAAACTCATTTTATATATTAAAATTATATTCCACTTTTCTAAAATATATAAACAATAATATATATTAAATAAAAATTAATATAATAATCAACTAATAAATGTTGCGTACAAAAGAATTTATTAATGTTTTTTCGGAAAAATACTATTATCGACTACATACGGACGAACAAAAAAAAAGATTAAACCATGCAGAATTCAATGCGCTATACATACAAAAAAAAAAAAAAGAGAGAAAAAAAGAGGGATAGAATGGATGGACAATGAAATTAAAGAAAAGTAATGAATGAATGAGACAATAACTATGTTTTATTAAAAACCATTTAAAAATACTCTTTTTTTTTTGTTTTGTAAAAACAGGTTAAAAAAAGAAACCAATTAGACACAATAGTAAATTCGATAATTGTTTTAAAAGAGAAAGTTTATTGTTAAAAACAGCAATAAATATAAGCTGAATATGATCAAATTTGGAATAATAATAATCCATTGCATAATGTTTTAATTTCGCAAAAAGTTATTTTATTTTTTTCTATTTTTAATTAGGTTTTAGTAAAATCGTAATCATTATTTCATCCTATTATGCCTTTTTTTTTTATACTCTCCCTTCAGTTACATCTTTTCTTTAATTCTATTATTTCACCATATCTTAGCTTTTATATACATAAATCTATGATTCTTACAACTGTCTATGATTTGTACTTTTTTCGTTTATTAATTTTGTATCTGATGATTGGATTTAAAACACTAATAAACTAGCACGTGTTTCATTACTTTTGAAATTCGTTATTATGCTACTTCCATACCAAAAGTATAGACACGAGGCTAACTTTAAATGTTTCGAAAAACAATTGACAACTAATTAAATATTGAAGACCAAGATAACAACTTTAAGTTAATGCGACTTTTCGTTCGAAATCGATATCTAATCGTTTTAAATAGTCGCAATTGTCGATGTATTCAAATATTGTTTACATGTGTACAACTAGAAATAAATAAACATGAACTATCTTAAGAGAGATTGATAATCTTTAAATAAATTTTTTGGCTTTTTCATTATAATAGTAAAATCACTGGCGTTGTTTAGGGTTTCCTAATGTTGGTACAGCGGAATGAAAAAAAAAAAATATATACATGTTTTAGACAATTCGAAACTAACAAAATTTGAATGTTTGTCTAAAAAATATTTGCGATATCTACATTTAATATATGATATAACAAAAAAAATAATAATAAGAATATATGTAATGAAACAGAACAGAAAATAATAAAATTACTTGGCGCTTGTCGTAATTTCCACTAGCCAAACAATTTAACAACAGACCGAACAAAGTTTTCAATATTTCTCGCAATGTTCTAGGAGTATTGGTAACGACTACTTTCCAGACATGTAATGCGGCTTGTCTAACCGACAATGAGACATCCGATCGGCAGATATATAATCCCGAAAATACTCGATTGCGACGTTCTTCGCCGAGGGCATTGATGATAACCTATCATTAAATAAAGCGATTATATATATATATATATATATATATATGCGCATAAAACGGTTAATATTTTCAAGTTATTCCAAAAAAATCCGACTTAAAAACACGTACTTTATGAGAATGCTCCGTGCCGAAATTATCATCTTCATGAGCGGTTTCCGTACTCATCTTACCGGTTACTCCAGATATGCGGTACAGCAAATCACCGAGAAGTTGGACAGAACTAAAATGAAAATGAACGTAAATGTACGATATTATATAAGTCTCTTTTTTTAATCGTTACTTAAAATACTATGCTGTATATAACCGTTGAAGGGGCATATGCGCAGTTCACATAATTTTGGATGAACCATTAAAAGTGAAAAATGGATAAATATTTTAAGGTGTGTATGTTAAACCGTAACAAAGTATGCCCTACCAGTAAGAAACTTTAAATCTATTATTAAAGATGCCGTAATGTCTAAACGGCAATCTAGATGGGACAGTTGTGACACAGCTGGTCGCAAAACTTATCAATTTTTTCCTAGTTTAACAATTAGAGCTAAATTCAAAGATGTAAATATTTATTTTTATAGTACGCAGGTGCTCTCCGGGCAAAGCAAGTTTGGTGAATATCTGTATAGATTTCATCTTAATAGTAGGCCAGAGTGTGTCCTTCCAGAGGTGGTTATCTGGTAGGCCAAAAGAAAAAAAAAACAAAAAAAAACGCAATAAATTAATTTATGATCCGCTCTGAACTTTATATTAAGTATTTTATTTCATGGAATGAATGAAGCAAGTCGACTTCTGATTTATTAATATAAATCCATATAAATTTTTTCAGGAAATTAGGAGGATCGAAATATGTTTATTCCTTATTAAGAAAAAAAAGTTCTTGAATCTATTAACTTCTAGTTTTTTATTTTAAAATTTTCAGGTCACTAAAATCACCTATGAGGTATTCTTTCTATAAATAACTTTTGTTTTTTAAAAAAGAAATTAATTTGTGAAGTCGATTTTAAGATTTTAAAATTATTTCAATCCTAAAATAATTAAAAATTGAGAACGCTGAACAGTATTTGAAAATCATTTGCGACGCGTTTTAGCGAGTTCGTCAGACAATTATGCGATAGAAAGAGTTACATTATCATAGGAGCGTCCCGTTTTTATTAAGCGTTCTTTTTTCTTGCTTTTCAAATGGTTCTATTTTTGTTTTTCCCGGTTGATTTGAAATTGTTAAAAGAAAGAGTTAGTTAAAAAAACTTCATCAAAAAGCTTTTTCAAGGAAAATTAAATAACCCACCTAAGACGAATTCTCCAATTATCGTCAAAAATCCCTTTTTCCAGTTCCGGCAACAATAGCTGAATGGCTGACTCTGCGTACATACTTACTATGCGTTGTCCAGCCTTTAACGCGGTTTCACGTACGTATTCGGTTTCATCAGCTAACGCCTGTACGCATATAAAAGTAAACAACGATAATCATCCGTATGTGACTTTATTTAAAGCTTTGATCAGGCCGAAAAGTATAAAGAACGCTGGAGATTATAGTTTCCTAAAATTTTACATTTAACTTTCGAAACATTTAATATCAAACAAACAACTCACCTTCAGAATAGGCACAATAATCTGTCCGATATACGGAATAAAGTCGTCACCAAATACACTCGGCATATAAATGAACATCATTAGATAGCCGTCTTTAACATGCGGAGCAATATCGTATCTTTCGGCAGTAGCAATTACATCTAATTGAGAACAAGATATATAATAATGAAGAAGTCACGAAAAATAATTACTTTTAAAAGAGTTATATATAGTAAATTTCCAACATTCGCGAAAGATATGTTTCAAAATTTATTTCCGAGTGTTAAGTCTACTTTTCTAAAGATTATGCAGAAATAAGGGCTAAGACGATGAAAACAATTTTTTCTCTTTTTAACCGATTTATAAAAACGCAAACATTCTGAAAAGCGGCGTTGAATTTCTGTAGATTTTTATTTATATTTAATTTATATGTATAAACGGAACGGACTAGTCTACTAAATGGAAATAAATTATTTGAATGTCGAGTACGCTAATAACTATAAAATAAATTTTTCTTCCTTGATTTCGCAACGAGCATCGTGACTATTTGTTTTTTAAACAACTATTTTTTTTCTCTTTATTGTAAAACACAATCATTTTTATAACTTTTTTATCGTACCGGAAAATTGCCGAATGCGTTTTTCTACACTATACATAACATGAAATAATTTTTAAAATAACGATATTATACATATCAATAAAGTCAGAAAAAAATAATACTTAGCGCGCTCTCCTTGGATTCTGATTTTAGTTTTATACGGAAAAAATATTTTTGATAGTTATTTGAAAGCAGTATTTTTTAACATCAAAAAACCAAATCAAAAAATGTTAAATACAGCCAATTTTAATATTAAAGGTATTACAGGTTAAATTGCATTTTTTCTTAATTTTACAAATAAATTATATGTAAATAATGAACTCTTTATTTTTTATCTACATTTACACCTTCATCGCACGAATTTAAGAGAAAATATTGTTATTCCATTTTTAATAAGTATTATATATAAATACGTACATCCGAGATTGGTAAAAAACGGTTCAAGTTATTATATATCTATTAGTTCGTTAATTATTTTCTTCACCCTTAAGCTGAAATTTCGTTCTTAATTTACATTCCATTTATTAAAGGTTTAATATAATTTTAATTTTGCTTTATTTGATGCTTTGCTTTTTTTTTTTTTCAGTTTTAACAAAGTATCTTAATACGGTTTAATTAGAGCAGCGGTTATTGCGGGTTAAATGAAAAAACTGATTTTAAATTTTTGCTTTTTTCTTGAAAAAATAATTCATTTTCAGTTAATGCTAATTAAATTAACAAAGTATTTAATAAAATTATACCTGGCATTAATTTTTGAAGCTTATCAATTCCCAAACCACCGACAACTTCGCTCAATCCTTGTGCTGCACCTTGCCTATCGACCGCACTATTTTCGGAAATTAACGTTGCCATTAACCAAGGTAACAAATCTGCGAAACTGGATTCTCCTAAACCTCGAACCATAGCGCCCATAGCTTTCGCCGAAACAGCACGAATCTACGTCGAATAATAACCATTGAATTGCATGTTTAATAAGTCACGATTATTTACATTTTATTAACTTGAAGTTTTTACACTAAAGGAACAGTTCGCTATTTATAATAAATTACGATAGTCTACTTTCTTCGGTTAAGTTTACATGCAATATTATACAGATTTTTGTACAGAATAAACTTCAAGATTTGGCCATAAATTACAATTAAAATTCTCTTTAAGATAATCTATAACTTCCCAGCCAATGAACGGCGAAAAACCCAAAAAACCGTCAAGACTATATAATACGAAATTTAAAACGATCATAAAAATCACCCTTAAAGAATTCATAACCCTTCACTAGATAATCATTTAAAAGTGAACTTCAAAATATAAAACAAAACGCAGAAGCTCTTTCATAAAATCAAAAAATTACGATTAAAGAATTATTTAAACTTCCCTTTTGGACCAAAAACCGTAAAAAAAAAGCAAGTTAACGTAAGCAGTAGCCCGAGAATAAAAACGTTGTAGAAACCAAAATGTATATAAAATACCGCTTTATAGGAAAACTACAGCCAAGCTTACAATTTCATATTTAGGCCCTCCGGATGCCGAATGTTAGAAAGGAACGAAACCATATTTCATTTCCTTAACGAAATTTCCAAAGTTGCCGAAAAGTTCAAGAAAGCGCGAAAAATGACGCGTCTTTCCTTTCTTTGCGCTGCGAAAAACCAGATTTCTTTGTTTTGGATTTAGTATTATGTGAATACAAATATTATAGTTATCGTTAACCTAACGGAATCCTCAGCGCATGAAACATCATGCTTGACTGAACTTGTTTTTTTTTTTTTTTTTAAAGATAGACAATATTCACGCATACATATTTCACCTATAATAATAAAACGCATAAACTAAAAATGCTCATGATGACTTCGCTTATCACATACATCTATGTATAATACGCCGGCAAAAATAGCGTGTTTAATGCGAAACAGTCTTTTTCTTTCTGTCGTAAAGTTGCGAAATAGGCGTATTTTTGTCACGAAGATATTAAAACATAGCTCCAAGTATATAATCGAATTAAGATTACCTCGGGTACGGAATCTAGCAAAGAATTTCGTAATCCAGGCATAACAGCCGGTAGATAAGGAGCCAAATCTTTCTCATCGGTCAAAGAATACATATTTCCAATAATCTGAGCAGCCATTTTACGAGTTTCAGTCGATCGATCCATAAATGCTCGTTGTATCACCGGCATAATTAAGGCCAAAGACGGAGCATCGATGAAATGGATAAATTTCGTATCCAGTAATGCGTGAAGACATGGGGCAATTTTATTTGACGGATCTTGCAAAGCTTCTATCAGAATGTGCACCATTGCTAAATTGTGAAAAAGCGAAAGCATACGAATTAGGATTAACGGTGATTTGCCAAGTACAAATTTCTCGTAATATATTTTAAATCCGTACTTTTAATTTTGTAAATTATGACACGTAAACAATTGTAAACAATAATTTTACCTTGAATTTCTGGATTACGTATTACCGAACCGATTACTTTCAATGCTTGCGCACCGGCTTCTTGCACTTTAATATGAGAATCGCGCAATACTTCGATCAATTTTGGCACTATGCTAGGTAAGCACGAAGACAACTGTTTCGGAGCACAATATGCCATGCTACCTAATAATTCTACCGATCCTATATGGCGCCATAAAAACAGAATTACAATAAATAAATAATCGGAAATACATGGAGGCAGTAAATTAAAGAAGAACAACAGAGTCAGAGCCTCTTCACAAGTTCTGTTAATATCTCTTTTTATACGATTTTAATTTCCTTGATATACAATTAAATTAATAATCAAAAAAAAAAATTGTCAATCATTAAAATATTCATACCGATGAATTTAATACAAACATCTCGGATTTTGCAATATAAATAACAATTATAAATTTATTGTGATTTTTTTTCTTCTCTCGAACAGTTCTGCCGACTTACTTATATAGGTTAACTTTTACTACTTTTACCTTTAATCAGATGAAAGCGTAAAAAATGATATAATCGAAAATTAAAATTGGTTTATAAAATTTTTTAAAAATTTATTTTATATGCGAGCCTACTTATATTTCTACGTCGGGCTACTTTTGTTGTCACATCGGCACAACAAAAATCCGTTATACTGTGATTTCAGTTAAAATTTCTTTTAAATAATGAAAACGACAGTTTTCTCAATGTTAATGGTTTAGATAATAATAATTTAAAAAAAATAAAAATAAAATAAAAAAAATTATATTTCTTACCAGTTTTAGTTCGCCACGATTCATCATCCAAAGCTGATAATAAAGAAGGTAAAATTAATTTGACGCCGTGTGCTGATAGTTTGCTCATGACGACGCGTGCACAGTCATCCGTTGCTGTTCTTACATACTGACTATTGTCACCGAAACAAACTAGCAAATGCGGTAATACATGGACAATGTATGGTTCAAATAACCTTCCTAGCATCCACGACAACTTTTCAAAAGCGAACAAAGCTCCTGCGAAAAATAACAAAAATTTTTATATACAGATACAGCGAATGAAAATGAATATATCTCTTTCAATAGTAAATATGGAGAAAATTAAAAAGAACTAATCTTTGATAATGAATCGGGGAATATTCTATTAAAATATAAATTCTCCAGTTCGAAGATCAATGAACTCAATAAAAAATTAAAATCCCTCGTTATTCAATAACCAAAATTCGTTCAGGAACCAATTCCAGTTCAACGTGATTTCGAATACATACATACGGGGCTGCACAACCCAATTAGCAAAATCGATTTTTTATCCGTTTTAATCCGAATATGATTGAACTATTAGTACTCGGGTAATAATCTTCTCAGCATTTTTCTAATTGGTCAACAGGAATAATTAATTAATTTAACAATCCCTTTGATTGTTGCAACTAGAGAAAAGTTATTTTCAAAGCTGAAGATTATAAAAAAAGATATTTCCGCAATATGGGAACGCAGGGTAGACTTCGCAATTTAAGTCCTATTACAATAACAGATCGCTATTAATTTAGGAATAGAGAAATAAAATAATTTTTCTATAAAAAATCATGTCGGATGAAATTTATATTTAAGTTCGCAAAATTAATCTTTATTTTTATTAAGAAATAATTATTATATGTTTTGCTCATTTTTAAAAAATTTTAAAAATAATTTTAAGTATACCAAACTAATGTATTTACTTTTTAACACACAAGTTACACAATTTTTGTTATTATTTTACTCATTATAGAAGTTATATACGTTTTTTTTCTTTCCTTTTCCCCTCCAAAAGAAGCCGCTAAAAGTTTATAACTGGGTGTCAAATAAACAACCGTTTTATGGACACTTCGTGCCCCTAGGTCACATGACAAATAGTTTTTTATTACAATAATATGGAAGTGTTTTGCCAGTTTATTTATAACAGAATAACCGGAAAAATTGTTACTAAATTGTTGTTGTGGAGTTTATTGTCGTAACCTTTCCGTAAAATATTTATGGTATTTTAAATGCGTCGTTTTCCTTCGCAGCGATTCGAATGATATGCATAATATATCTAAATGACCCTGGTAATTTTTTAAATATATCACTCGAATCTGTACAGAGAAACACGCTTTTTAAGATATCATAAAAACTGAAACAAACTCAATGTAGAAAAATTTCAACATATTCTATTATCAAACAAATTAACCGAATTCTTCCAGAATATTAGAACTAAAATTTGTGCATGCGCATTATATATCATGAGGAGTAGACGCCGGTCATAAATATTTCTGACAAGTTGCTCTTCACGCACATACACAAAACTGACAGGGGTAAAAAAAGCACTTTAAAATTTGTGTTTCGATTGCAAACAGATACATACTTGAAATGGCTTTCGAGTAATTTTCCAAAATTTAAGTACAATTTGAAGAAACACAATAAGGAAAATTAAAAAACGATATGAGAACTTCTCAAAAATTAAAAAATTTAGTCGAAAATATTTTTAGATAATTGTGTCTCCTTAACAACTGTTGAAACAAAGTTTATGTTTCCTCTTAGAAAGACAGTTATCATTATCTACGGCACAGTTCGTCCAATCGAATAACATCCAGTCGAAAGAGTATTCAACAGAGCAGAATTACCTAAAAAACCAATCAAATTTGTCACTCCGCTTGAAGTAGCAGGTGAAATCGGATAATAACATCAATCCTAAAAAATCCCCGGTGATCGATGAGACCAGGACTATTAAAACAACTGTCAAGGAAAAGTATTATACATATATATATATATATTTAATGCTTGTATACGACTGCAACATGTACCAAAGTGTTTTAAATGATCCAAAAATCATATCAACTGATATCACTGTTGCCAGTTATATCAAAACTGTTTGTGACGTTACTCTTCCACAAACGTATCAAACCTCTTACGAAACTACGTGATCATCAGTTCGGGTTTTGCGGGAAACCATTCAACAATTGATCAAATACATCGTGTAACATTATTAATAGAAAAAGCATTTGAGGAAAAGAAATACTGCTCAACTGTGTTTCTCGACATTTGTGCATTTGACCGTGTGTGACACCAAGGACTTATCTTCAAGCTAAGTCGCAGTTTACCAATGAACTTGTGTCGTATTTTACAATCGTATATATCCGAACGTTGGTTTTGTGTATCACATGGAGAAGCTACATCAGCACTTTATCCGATGCAAGCAGGTGTTCCACAAGGTAGAGTCTTAGGGCCTATTCTGTACTTATTGTATACAGCGGACATACCATCGTTGCAGGATACGACAACTGCGATACTCGCTGACGATACAGCAATATTATTAGACAATCGTTCCCAGGCTAAAGAAAATAACAATCTGTAGTATGCTCTGGTTCGTATAACTGAATAGACGAGGGATTTGAAAACTCAGTTAAATGAATAGAGATCTGTACATATCACAATTGTTTTATGTAATCGGGATCTGTGTTATGCAGTCTGCATTAATAACCACAGCAAGTTCCAGTTGTAAATTCTGTGAAGTAGTTACGTATATATATATAGATTCAAAATTAAAATGGAGAACTCATATCGATCACAAAGTTGCCCAAATACGAGAAAAAACACGTCAAATGTACCGGTCACTCTAAAAATGAAGCTGGAAAACAAACTTCTAATCTATAAAACCGTTATATGTCCAATATGAACTTATGGAATACGAATATGGGGACGTGCTAAAGCGTCAAATCGAAAAATAATCCAAACAGCTTAGAATAAATTTCCTCGGCTAATTACTAATGCTCATTGGTTTCAATGAAACGATGCACTCTATGCGGATTCGCAAGTGAGTCAACGAAGTAATATATGATTATGCTCGACATTAGTAATACGGCTTCATTATCATCCAAATCCGGAGGCCTTGGCACTTTTGTGTACCGATCTAGACTTAAGAAGACTTAAGCACTTCAAACCTCGTGACTTGGTTGTTACTGAGTAATATAATTAACAGAGCTTAGCTACTGTGCTACGCCTCTGCACATGACTAATCATGAGTACTGCTTATTTAGATTAGATTTAAGATTGCAGAAATAAAGTAGTTCAGCCTTGTCAGGAGTTATAATAATAATAAACAAACCAAAAACAAAAGTTAATATCGAAGTTTACAACAGGCTGATTTATTCCTTCGCCATTTAAATAGTTCTGACTGATAATACCTATTTAACGTTAAATATTTTCTGACTTCAATGGCTTTACGAAGTGCCTCCAAAAGTTTTACTAAGAAGGTCCAACCCTCTAAATCAACTGAAATGCATATATATTTTTTTTTATGCATTTCGTTAAAATTTTAACTAAAATGTACTGGCAATAAATATAAATATTGTTCACCGTGAAGATAGACTCGTCGTTACAGAAAGTCGTTTAACCAAAAAATTAGAGGCAAATTGTACAAGAAGAGTGAACTTTTTTTGTTATTATTATTAATAATGTTTGATCGTCGCAGCATATTTTGTACAAATAAAAAAAAACTTCGTAATTTATTTATTTTATTATTAAGTATATAGTACATCAAAAAATGCATTTGATTTTTTTTTTTATTAAACTATCATTTGGTTATTTTTACTTTTTTTTCTGTTTTTACAACACAATTCCCGATTGGGTGGCCACCCTGTATCATTTAGCTGTGTCGTTTTTTTTTTTTTTTTTTTTTTTTTTGTTTAAATAAACCGTATATTAAGAAAATAAGCGTATAAAGGTGCAGAGGACTGTGTGTGTATTGTAACTATGAACTCAAGCTAACAGTCTAGGATTAATGAAAGGATGAAAACGAAAAATAAAATAAATAAAAAAAAAAAAAAAAAAAAAAAAAGAGTTGTGTGTCGAGTAGAAACACAGACGATGAGGTAGAAACAGATAAAGTGGGCATTTCGGGGATGTTATATAGAAAAGAATTGAGAAAGTAAGGCATGAGCAGACAAAATTACATTAATATAAGGGTATACTATAGAAAACAGGAAAAAACAAGTAACGGGTTTCTCAAAAAATACTCTAAAGCTAACTAAACTATCAAAAGTGGTCCATTCGGATTAAGTTATTCTAATTTAAATAAACATTCAGTAATATGTTTTACAAAAACATTAATAACGTTTCATACAACTACATTACAGATTATAAAACCTTTAAGTTTCTCATATTAAGGATGTACGCAATACTGCTTTCAGAACAATAAGATCTTTGTTTTATTAAGTAAACAGCAGTTTGAAAAATTGTGGAAGGAAGAAATATTTTGCAACGGATTCGAAAAAAACGGCTTCAGTGGTTAGGGCATGTTTTTCGGCAGGACTGGAATATATTAAAAAATATAATAGAAGGAAAACTAACAGGGAAAAAGACACGTGGACGTTCTCGAATAACCTTCATGGATGATGTACTGAGGAAGGCTGGAATGTCATCATATTCCGAGATAAAGAAGAGGGCGATGAACAGGTTGGCCTGGAGACGATTGGTGCATGGTGCGACAAAGCCGCAAGGCTGACACACTGATGATAGTGATAACTATTATTTGTTAAACACTTATTTTTTAATCTTTTACGGTATTTATTTATGTTGCGGGAGAAATAATTTTATTCGCTATACCATTTATTTCTTAAAGTACAACATATTTCCAATAACGCTTTATAATTTCGTTCATTAAGGTAGTATTTATTTATTAATTTTTTATTTTTTTGTAAATTCAGGGCCACTAGAATTAAATGAAATAGTCTAAATAAATTAAATTATTCTGAATTACAAAATGCAATGAATAGATCACCTTCTCTATGTTTGTAATTCTTTTTGTCTTGTATAGCATTCGTTAACGTTGTCATAACTTCCAGTTGCTTCATATACATAATTCCTACACCTTTGACTACTGCAGCTACACCATGGGCAGCACCCTTCCGTTCCCCATAAGAGTTGGAATTTAACAATCGGTTCATTAATTTTTTCTGGATATCTGGAGCGTCGTCTTTAAATAAAGCGATCAATGGCGGAAGACAATTTGCAATCGCTTCTTGTACCTGTTTTTAGAATAATTAGTAATACTGAAAATGCATATATATATATATAAAATTCTTACGTTTAAAAGCCATTCAAAAGTTACTCGAGACTATTGATTAAGGACACAGCAGGTTAAGGAGAAATGTCCAAAGAATGAGAAAATGAAAAAATTCTTTAGTACAAGGGAGAATGAAGCGATATAAAATAAAAATTTGTAAAACATTAAAAATTCCTAAGCGTAAATGAGAATGTCGTAGCGAAATAATTACATATTTTATTTTAGATAAAAAAATTATTATAACTTTAACCCTTATTTGAGAATAAGTGTATTAAGAATATCAGTATGTTATTTAAGTCGTTAAATTACAGTACATTTATTTTTCTGAATAATCTACATAAATTGATATATTCAAAGAAATTTTAATGGTTATTTTTGTTGTGTTCCACTTTATTTTTTTCATATATTATATTATTTTATTTACTTTTTTCTTAGGTATAATAAAAATTTTACTTTGTTAATTTTTCGTCTATTTAGTGAAACGTGATTAAATACGATGTAGTAACCGTTGACACGATGATCGTAATATTCACAAAAAACAAAAAAAAAAAAAAAAGTGCAAAAAGATTATTGCGGGGTTTTAGGATTATTCTCAAACGGCAATATAGTAGTGTAATCGCTAAAGGGCATCGCAAGTTAAAATAGTGAAAAATGCCCCCCCCCAAACTAATCGTTATAAAAAACTATACCATCGTGTCAGGCATCGGAAAATACTATCATCCTGAAAGTTTTAGCCCGCTAGCCTCTAAACTGCTCCCCAGAGGGGCAAAATGTAAAATCAGATTTTTTGACGATATCTTGAGAACCAGTTGGCCGATATTATGCTCAAATTGAAAATATTTCAAAACTTTACAATTGAAAAATATTTCCAGACTCATTTATCAACAAAACCTAACCTAAAAATCCATTTGAAAATTTCAAAACGTATAACTTCTGCATACAGTATATATCGAATAGTATTGGGCACAGTGTTATTACGTGATATTACTGTGAGTGTGCTAATGGTATGCGAACCATTGGCTGTTGTGCACATGTCGCTGCGGTAATATATTACTTATCACATGCACGCTATTTATCCAAATTAATAAACCCTGCTGAATATCTTACAAAACTTTTCGGTGTCGTACACCATACACCATGTATACAAGAAGACAGCGATGAAGGTGATTAATTGTAACTTTACATTAAGATTATTAGCTGCTATATTAATTAATTTTTTATATTCGTTATGATTAAAACATTTGCAACATTGGCAGTGTCTTTCCAGATAAAAAAAATAAAAATTCGATTGCTTATTTTTAATTTGTCCCATCGGTATTTTGTAAGATAATAAAATAAAAAATGCAGTCAAAAACATAGTAGAAAAGTAAATTAAAAATTTTTCACTCCATATTCCTTGTGTCCAGAATGCTGGAAAGTACTTATGAAGTTTTTTGCATAAACTTTAGACCAAAATAACTTTTTTCAATCGCTCATAGAAGCTAAATACGACAAAATATGCAAAAAAAAAAAAAACGAGTTTTTTAGTTTATAAGGCATGTTTACAACTTTTAAATATCTAAATAAATTCAATTGTCTCTAATATATTGGAGGATATTTATAAGTAATTTTAGTTGAAAGTAAAAGCGAATATGAATCATTTCAGTATTCTGCGAGGTACAAAAAATTGAAAACCAGCAGAAAAATAATATTTAAATGTTTTTTCCCCCATATTCCTTGTGTTCAAAATAATAGAAAATACTTGTTATGTCATTTTGTATAAACCTGAGGCCAAAACATTCTTTTTTATTAGCTTATGGGATCTAAATATGACCAAAAATGCAAAATAAGATTTTTTTCTGCTTTTCAGGGGTGTTCACAGTTTTTAAAAATTCGAATGAATTCAGTTGAGTAGTTTTTCGTAAAGTACTTTGTTTTTAATATATTAGAGCATATTTATAAGTCATTGAAGTTGAAAATCAAGACGAATATGGATTATTTCAGTATTTTGTGAACTATAAAAATGAAAAACCAGCAGAAAAGTGAAATTTAAATGTTTCGTTTCATATGTTTTATGACTAAAATACTGGGAAGTACTTATTACGTCATTTTGTATAAATCTGAAGCCAAAAAAAAAATTTTTCTCAGCTCATAGCTGCTAAATATGATTAAAAATGCAAAAAAAAAATATATTGTTTTTAAGATGCGTCCACCTCTTTAAAAAATCTGAAAAAATTCATAAGGGTAGTTAAGCATAAAATACATGAAATATCATTTTTACAGAACGTGTGTTTTAGATCTATTTTTATAGCGTTTTGAAATTTTCAAATGGATTTTTAGGTTAGGTTTTGTTGATAAATGAGTCTGGAAATATTTTTCAATTGTAAAGTTTTGAAATATTTTCAATTTGAGCATAATATCGGCCAACTGGATCTCAAGATATCGTCAAAAAATCTGATTTTACATTTTGCCCCTCTGGGGAGCAGTTTAGAGGCTAGCGGGCTAAAACTTTCAGGATGATAGTATTTTCCGATGCCTGACACGATGGTATAGTGTTTTATAACGATTAGTTTGGGGGGGGGGCATTTTTCACTATTTTAACTTGCGATGCCCTTTAGCGATTACACTACTATATTGCCGTTTGAGAATAATCCTAAAACCCCGCAATAATCTTTTTGCACTTTTTTTTTTTTTTTTTTGTTTTTTGTGAATATTACGATCATCGTGTCAACGGTTACTACATCGTATTTAATCACGTTTCACTAAATAGACGAAAAATTAACAAAGTAAAATTTTTATTATACCTAAGAAAAAAGTAAATAAAATAATATAATATATGAAAAAAATAAAGTGGAACACAACAAAAATAACCATTAAAATTTCTTTGAATATATCAATTTATGTAGATTATTCAGAAAAATAAATGTACTGTAATTTAACGACTTAAATAACATACTGATATTCTTAATACACTTATTCTCAAATAAGGGTTAAAGTTATAATAATTTTTTTATCTAAAATAAAATATGTAATTATTTCGCTACGACATTCTCATTTACGCTTAGGAATTTTTAATGTTTTACAAATTTTTATTTTATATCGCTTCATTCTCCCTTGTACTAGAGAATTTTTTCATTTTTTCATTTTTTCATTCTTTGGACATTTCTCCCATAATACTTTACTGTACCGCGATAAGACTGTTATTTTTACTATCACTCATACCTATTAAAAATATTAAAAACAACTTTAAATTTTTCGCGGTTCTTTGAATAAACGATTCGTCTATTTTCGATATAAAAATTATTCACAGCTAACGCTTCGAATAGCATTTCCTTGTTCAAAATCATAACAGAAACGCAAACACAACTAAGCTTATAGAGGAAAAGTTAAAGGTGGAAACGCAATAGATAATTAATTCCGAGCTTCTGATTGGTTGTTCAATTCATCTGTCATTTTTACACTTTATACATTTTCAACTCAAATCGATTTTTAAGCCGTTTTCTCTATTATAATGTATACATTTTTAAATTTCGATTACTTCTCTTAATAGATGTTATTTTTACGCTTTCGACTCTGACTAATATTTTAGACTGTTGTTAAATTTAATTTCGTGTTTATTTTTCGGTTCGTTTATGTTTTACAATCTACTTCCTATTCCTTAATTCGTACCTGCACAGGCCTACCAGTTGTCTAATATAACTTAGAATAGAAGAACACGGAATTCTGTATACTCCAGCAGCATGTAACTCTGGAAAGTTATGTTTTGTTATATTTTTTTTAATTATTTAATTTTTTTGTTATATTCAAATATTGGTCCAATGCGATTCTATTTTAAAATTTGTCCAATTTTTTCGTTTACGGCTTTTACGATTATGAATGTATATAAACAAGCAGATTAAAAAGCTTAAAAAAATAAAAATAAGGAAGAATCTATCATGTGTAAAAAACGTGACTGACAAAACTGGGCAAATTTTAAGAAGGAATAGTATTAGACTAGTATTTAGAAATAACAAAAAAATATGTATTTTTTAAGAAAAACAAAATATATTTTTTTAAAAAATTTAAAAAAAAAAAAAAACATAACAAAGTTAACTTACCGAAGGTACATGTTGATAGAATATAGAAAATTCCGTGTTCGAGTTACATTAGAGAAACTATTAGGACTGTACAGGTACGAATTAAAGAATAAGAAGCAGGTTGTGTAAACACAAACGTATGAAAAAAAACTGCGGCGTTCCAACATGAAGAAAAATATAAATACGAAATTAAATTTAGCGACACTCTAAAATATTAGTCAGAGCCGAACGTGCAAAGATAACATCTAATAAGAGAAGCAATTGAAATTGAAAAGTGCATAAATTTTAATAGAAAAAGCGGCTTAAAAATCGATTCGAGTTAGAAATCTGTAAATAACGGCGCAAAAATGAAAGATGAATTGAACAACTAATTAGAATCTTGGAAACAATTATCTCCTGCGTTTTGGCCTAGAGTTTTTCCCGTATAGGTTTGGTTATGTTTTTGTTTTTGCTCTGATGGTGATTAGAGTAATGCTACTCGAAATACAGTTTATTAATTACATCGTAGATATCAGCATCGATATGACCGAAATTGTAGACAGCGCTGCACACAAAGCCCTAAAATACATGCAGTGATAATAGGGACACAGAATTACAACGGGACACCATTAACGATACAACCGATCAGTGTCTACATTAGTTTTATGGTAGAGTTATTAATAGTAAAAACTAGATGAGTAGCAGTCTTTTAATGAATAATATTTTTACCTGTTGCGATGGCGTCGATAACGAATCGATAAGTTTATTTAAAATTGCTTTGACTTTTGGATCCGTCGGTTCCAAATGGCACGCTAGTGTTCCCATTAACACAATAACTCCTGCGCGAGCGGTATCATAATTACTAGACGAAGGTGTTTTCTTTAGGAAAGTTTCAAATATGGTTAAAAATTTCGTAACCAGTTCCTGAAAATGTATACTACATAAAGTGTTGCGGCATGAAAATTTTATTTTGCATATACTTTTTTAAAACCAATATTTATACAAGAAATAAATGGATAACGAGAACGAATATCCCGTAAAGAGCAATTCTGAAATTAAAAAATGTCACGAAAAAATAACGGAAAAAATTATACATATCGGCTATTTTAGTAGCATAAAATAATTAACCGTTTATCCTTATAATAATTTTACACGAGTTCTGTTCGTGTTATTTAATTTATGCAATAATTAGTTAATAACAACAACAGCAAATATCGGTGCGTAGAGAAAAAAAGTTTAATTTTCAATTTTAAATACGAACTTTCTTTAAATAAATAATCATTATTATAAATTTTACTTCAATATACAGTTATCTCCGTTTTATTTATAATATTGAAAAGAGCTTCGTTTAATTAATTTGACTGATAAAGGTGATTAATTTCTTCCAATAACTTCGAGATAGAAATATTTTTATTTTGTAACATAGTAAATTTTATTTTAGAATGAATAAATTCGGCACACAAATAACACGTTCCCAAAAGTTCCGTAAATCGATCGCGTTAACTTCTACGAAAGAGATTCTTTATCATTTAGAAAGTGAAACTTTTTAAATATGTATATCGTTACACATCACTGAAACTTTCGGTTAACGGTTTACATTGGTTAACTAAATAGTTCCGAGGACAGACGGGGCAATATCATCCGAAACGTTGACGAATGTAAACAGTGACAAAGTTTTAAATTATTTTTGTGTATACCGTGTTATATTAAATAAAAAAAGTCTTGTTAATGTTTAAGCGGTTTCCTAAATTAAATCATATTTAACTAACAAAATTACAAATATTATCGGATACTACTATTAATGTACATTATTATAATCCGGGTGATTATTATTTATCCAAAACGTCGATTGTACTAAAATTTAACAAACATTTAACCGTTAGTTTTAAATTCATTTTGTGCTAACCTTTACAATTTTGAAAAATATATAACCTCATTGGTTAATTTAAAAAAAAAAAAAACCAAAAAAAAACAATGAATTTTCGTCCTGCAAATGAAAACCTTGGATAATGTAACACGTTTAATGACAACGGATTCGGTTAAAAATTTAATTATGGAAAATTATTTTAAAAATTGTTTCATGTAGATCGTTTTTAAGCAAATTATATTCCAAATAACAATACCGAAATTGTCAAGTCCTTTATACGTTAAAGTATTATGATTTGATCATTTTAAAATGAAAATAGTAACGGAAAAAATTAAAGGTACGTAATTCTTTACACGCGACAGAAGTGAAATTTCACAACGTCCTTTCTATCACAACAATTTTAGCCGGGATTTGTTAGATAATCAATTTTTCTCAAAAAGACCAAAGAAATGATCTTAATTTATGTAAAGTCGAAAATATTTGTATACAATAAAAAGATAAATATCTAATACTTCCGCGTAACTTTAAATCTGCCGATTTTTTGATAAGATCATTTTTGTTACGCATTTTCACTCTTCTTTTCAAACTTTCACTCTACATAATAATATCGCGAAATATTTAACTACGAAAAAAGAAAAAAAAAAATCAAAAAAAAAAAAAAAAATCGTGTAAAAATAAAATACTTACCAATACATGAAATTATTTTTTCTGTAAATTAATCTCTTTTTCTACCTTTAAAAATTCAACGTAACTGTTAAATGCTCCGAACTCTCATTAGAAATTTCACTTCAAAAACTGTAACTACCGGGGGGGCTTAGACATGTCGTACGTCAGACGTTGAAAATTTTTTAAAAGTTGTACAGTCCGAAAGAATCTGTGTTTTCAGTTGTACGCGAGAGCGGATATAATTCTATATGTGTTATAATTCGCGGGGAATTCATTTAAATAGCGATCATAATTTTTATGCGTGAAACATTCCATTCGAAGCTGAATAACTATCCGTCAGTCTTCACGACGCGCAATGAGACACATATCGAAGCTGTGTCTTTACGAATTACCTCGGGCATTTATATTTCCAAAATTATATCAGGTACTTTTCATACCGTAAACGTTTATTTTTAATAACTGATGTACCGTTTCGAACCACTTATATATAGAATACATTCTGTGAAATTAAAAAAAAAATTAACATTTTCTTCTTTCCATTCCTGGATTATGTACGAGTATATATCTTACTCGATTTAGTTCTTTCAGTGGTGGTTAATACGTCAGTCACTTGCAGAACAAAAATTCAACAGTTTTTTCAATATTCCGTTTTCGTATATAATATCACTTTTAAAACAATTTCCGGTATCGCTGGAAGTGTACTTAAAGGAGCGAGGCCCAAAATACCTTTTGTGTACAGAAGTACATTGTAATATGGGCGTGTTTTTTGGATGGTACGTAAAGTGGGATACAAGTTTCGCTTGGAAAAAGAAAACGAACACAAACTTTTTTGTAAAATGTTGCGCTAAATTTTATATATTCAAACGCAACCCCGTTGCATACATCGTACGCGCTCACTTTCTTTTACTAATATAGATTTCTAAGTAATATTATTAATAGCGATAAGAAGAGAAAAGTTGATTTTACTTTATCCTGTTTGTTTATCAGAGCGATTCCAGCTTTAAGCATTGCATTCGCGACAACTTCGTTCCTATCTTGAATTCCGGTCTGAACGTAGAAATTAATTAACGTAGTTAATATTTCTGGCGGTAAATGCGGTGCTAACTGTTCCAAAGCAAGAGCTATTCCTCTCCGCGATTCCCAGTGGTCAACAGCTGGTTTAACAATGTGCCCTAATATGTCTACTTCAGCTGGTATCAACTACAGCACATATTCAGTGTGAAACGAATAAAATTATTAATAGATTGGAATTGTAAAATTAATTTTTACTTAATAAACACTTATTTTAAAATTAATTAAGTGTCTTCACTATTGAATCAGGCTATATATTAATACATAAAACTGTAATCGATCACGTTTACATGTAATCGACTTCCTAAACAGGATTGGAGATATTGATAAGACTATTATTATTGTATTCATCGGGGTCCCAGAAGTGAAACGCATGTAAGGGAACTCCGGCTGAAAATGTAAAATTCTCCTAGAAATAAGAGCGACGAAAAGTAATCGATATTTTTAAATAGTAACTGATAATGATGAGATTTTTAAACCCGGATCATCTGCTGTTCTTTTTTTTTTTTCTCTTTCTTTGGACTAAGGAAATATTTTCTTTTTTAGGACATCTCTAATGAAATTGAAAAATTATTTTTCATTTAAAAACATTCTGGCATGATGTTAATAATACGTATAGAGAAAAGTTGTAATTGCGAGGAATAAATATAAAAGATGGGTTGTGGTATTAATAGGCTCTTACGACAAATTGTAATAATAAAATACTCGAGCAAAGTCGAATATATATATCAGTTAGTTCCTTTATAAGCAAAAAAGCCCATAAATTACAGATATACATTTATTTATCTGAAGAAATGTTTTCAAATCAGAATTATTTAATATTATATTTCATTAATTAAATGCAGTATTAATAGTTAAAATGTGTTTTAATACGCATAGCGGTATAAAATTAAGTTTGAAAATTTCAAACGTACTTCTCCCTCAGAATTGTCAATCGGCCCGTATACTCGTGCAATATATTACCCGAAGTTTTATATGCTTAAACGGGCTGAAATTATACGCAATTTCAAGTTAAAAGAAAAATCGAGCTATTGAAAATTTTACAATCTAACAAAAAATTATTGAAAACTCAGGTTTTCCCGTTAACTTAATCCTCAACTGGTAATAATCTGTAAGACAATTACGTTTACTAATATCACTGCCATTTATCCTAGCGTTGCTTTCCTCAAGTGCTCGTGTATGGTTAAATTAAAAACATATTACATTATTCACCCAGTTTCGTGTTAATTGATCGTGTTTCTATGTGTGCAATGACAGCTGAAATTTAAATCACGCTATCTAGGAAACGTTACCAGTAGTGTTAAAATTTGAAGTTGTTCAGTAGACATATACTCTATCGGAAACGTGCTATTTTCACATTTGAGGTAGTATTATTTTAATAAACAATCTATTTTTATAAATTAAAAAAAGAAAAAAACGTTCGTTTTGTTTTGTTTTTTTTCTTAAAAAATATCTGTTCACACATAGCCCGACTTTACTAATTCTCTTAGTTTATTCGTAAATGTATCGGCCAGCGGTGGTATCATATGAATACTGATGACTATTGGTAAACACAGATACTCAGTAGTCATCAAATAACACGAAAAAAGGGAATCTTCTTACGGAAACTTTTAATAATATAGCAAACGCCATTGACACTTAAAATATTATCAGTGTTATTTACCATGGAAAAGTAAATTGAAAAGAAAATTAATTTTTTAAGTAACCAGATAAAAAATTAAAATATTATCAACGTTAATTATTGCGGATAAATACAGATTCGAATGAAGAAAACAGAAACATCAATATCGCCAATGATGAACTGAAAATTG
Organism: Icerya purchasi; assembly: GCA_039619475.1. Classification (NCBI taxonomy): domain Eukaryota; kingdom Metazoa; phylum Arthropoda; class Insecta; order Hemiptera; family Monophlebidae; genus Icerya; species Icerya purchasi. Next base: position 287,220,220 of record CM077115.1, on the reverse strand, counting down.
ACCATTACTACATATAATGATTTTTTATTTATCAGCATCCATCCGAATACACACAATGGCTGACGTATTTTCTCTAATTTTACTGAATAAAATCAGTTTAATTCATTAAGTAAATAAAATAAAAGTTGATTTTAAAAGAATCCCGGTGAAAATCCTTCCTTGTACATTACGTTATAACATGGTACAGTGGTAAACTAAGACTATAAAATAACAAAGTATTTCGAATTAATATCGCAAACATTCGTGCAACCACTCTTGAACTAAACTTATTTTTCATTTAAAAGCAGATAATTAGGTTTTTCAAAATAGGTTTTAAAGTTTAGCAAAAAAAAATTACGAGCATATCACTTACCACATTTTTGTCGTGATATATATTTAATAGTTTTTTAGTAATTGACTGAGCATTATTGGGAATTTCTTTTATCAGTTCCGCAAGGGCCAACGCGGACGCTTCTTGTATATCGTACACAGGATAAATAATATCTTCGAATAAACTGTCCGCCAAGCCATTCAACTTATTGTCTAGTCCAGAACTTATCCATACAGCATTTGCTAAGTCTCTAACAAGTAAATTAAAACAGTTATATTATCACTTACAGTAATAATCAATTCATCAGAGAAAACCCGGTTAATTGATTGACTACACGATAATACCGTGTAATTAAAAAATATACCAGCTTTTTTCATACATCGCACTTTTTATATTCTTTTAAGCGACAAAATAGGTATAGACTGGATAAATATACCAAAAGTAGGAATTAAAAATTAGTTTAAGTTAAATAATATTTTGAAAAGAAAATAATTAAAATTAAATTTCCCATTGTAGTAAAAAGAGAATAGCCGTAAGAAATAGCATGAAGTTAAATCTGTATATACATATATATATATAAAAATTAATGTTTGTATGTATGTTTGTATGTTTGTCCCGTATGCGTTCCTGTACCACTGGACGGATCATACTAAAATTTTCAGGGTATATTCGTGTTGTCAAAACAAAGGTTTTAAGGTGCGGCTGAGTTTTTTACCCCTTCTTCTTCATGAAATATGAGGTTTTAAGTAGTTGAGATGCGACCTGCGGTACAGAAATGCATTCTTCTTCATAGTCGTTTGCACAATAACTGCTCATCGTGACCTCTATTTTAATTTACCCCAAGTACTAGTTGTCTTCAGCGACTTCTATTCTGGCTGGTTCTCACTGCTATGGTTCGCGTTTGATTGCTTGGTACCGTTACTGTGTCTATCTATCGTCAAGGCGGTCTTCCACGAGCCCTTGCTCCTTCTATTGGACCGGCCATAATGCATTTCTCAAGGCTACCTCTTTCCCTTCTCATGATATGACCATAGTATTTCATAATTCTCTTTTGACAAGTAACCGAGCGACGCTGTTCTATGCTTAATTGGTTTAAACTTGAGGTGATTGTGCGCTTCGCTGTCCGTGGGATTTTTAGAATTTTCCGCCAAGTCCACATCTCGAACGCGTAAATTTTTCGTGTATCTCGCAAGGTCCATGTTTCTACTCCATACAGGAATATTGAAAACACGAGAGCATTTACCAGTCTCTATTTTGTACGGGACGATTAAAAAAAAAATTAATTTTTATACTATTTTAAATAAAATAATTACTCCATGATAAAAATCTAAATTAAACGTAAAAATTTAAATAAAATGATTACTATGGTAAATAATAAACTCTAGATGGCATTTTATTGATTTCTGGCGTAAGTAAATATATCACGTTCTGTTACTTCACTTTTTCCGTTACTAAAATCATCAATCATCAAACTTTCATGATATGATCTAAACATACACAAGTCGAGCTCCTAGCCTAGCTGGTGTACTCATTACGGAGAGTTAAGAAAAACTAGTGTTTTCTACTATTTTTACATTGAAATAAAAAATCCGGCAACAGAGTTTTTCTATATTTGCTACCGAGAATGTTATTTATACTCAAATTTGAAAATCTTTCTCAACTACTGGAGTTTGCTGTTGTGGTAATTAATTTTAATAAAATGTTGGGGGGGTCAGAGAGGTTGAAAGATATCAGTGAAGAAGATATTCTTTTAAATGTGTAATTATGGGAGGTCATTATGTGAATAATTCGCCCGCTTTAAAATGATGGCTGTGTGTGCTATTTAGTTGAGTGAAACTTTTTGTTAGATCGCGACAGGCAAGTTCTACAGAAAGATCGATAATCTTCAGCTAAACGTGAAACGTAAAAGACCATTTTTTGTTGGACGGTGATAAACATGTTTCCCCCAAAAGAGAGAAACGGAATCTTTATATAAATATAGTATTCCAGATAAAACAAAATCTTTTTTTTTTTTTTTCATGAATTTCCAAGTACAGATTTAAACGGGTATATTAATACACGGATTATAGCCATCTCAACAATCATGGCAGAAGCCTGTTTTGTTCAATATGACTAATACGAACGAATTGAGTACCCTAAAGGTCAGTCAAGATTTAAGGAATTAAAAGTTATTTCACGATTACACACGCATTAAGTTCTTAATCGTGGAAATTAAAATTCGACCAAAAACCTATCTATAATAAGCAGAATAAAATCGCTGAAATAAAATTATTTTAAAATTGTTATTCATTATATCCTAGATGTATAGAGATCAAATAAATAATTGTATTAGCTTTTAAAATTCGAAATAATCTCGCGTACGTATGATCATAATGCTAAGAAAAATTGCGTACAAAATGTCTGATTAAAATTACTAGTTTTTAAATAACAGTCGGATCTAATTTTTAGCTGAATGCCCAATTTAAATAATAGAAAAAAAAAAAAAAAAAAAAAAAAACCGTAACAAGTTAGCATAAAGTGTGCATACAAATTATGTAATTTTTATTTTTAGTTTAAATTATAAATGACGTTAGTACCTGTTATCGCTTAGAATATCAAATTTGCATCGCCATAACCTTTTCGTAATACGCAAATGAACTTGAAAGTCCTTCTTAGCCGTCGGAAACCCGGAAGACATAACATTTAAAGTCTAAATATAAAAGATATTTATAAAATTTTATTGTTAATGTCTAATATCGTTTCTAAAACGTCAGTTAAAGCAGTTTTCATAATTATTATATACAAATCATTAACGAAAAAAACCCATAATGTGTTTTTTGGTCGTTTGTTGTATTCGTTAATTTTTTAATTCAACACAAGCAAAAATTTTTATAATATTCTTATACTGCACATTTTTCATTTTAACATCAACTGAAACAGCTGACACATCAAATAAAAATATGTTTTACTTTTACTTTTAACTTGAAATTGAAGCCGACATGTTTCCTTTCAGATTTCATAGGAAAAATATGTTCGGCTTGCATTTGTCTAATAAATTTAGTCTAAAATAAACGCAGTACGTGTTATATTTATAATTTTGATATTTATTAGCCACGCAGTTTTATATACACACAACCACGCGTGCTTGTTATATACGCGATCCTTCACACTTCACCATGGAGAGATGAACCCCGGACAATAGTTTTCTATGGTTTCTATAGAAAAGTCGATTTCAATTGACTATGTCTTTTTTTGTAAAATGATATCTTTTTTTTTTCAAGATGATCAAAAAAATATTGAGAAGCAAGAAACAAAATAAATTTAGTATAAACGTAAAAACGTAAATATTTCATTATTCATGGCATAAAAATGACATATTCACATATATATATATATACACACACATACACACAAATGCACAAAGGGTCAGCCATAAAATATAGTAAAGTAACAAACTACTTATGCGGTGATAGATAAAATATCTGTGTGTGTGATATATCTTTCGACTGATATAGCAATTGATCAATTCGGGGATTTTTATATTTTCGTGGTATGTCTAATACAGGTTCGATAATTTTGCAATATCTACCGCGCAACAGAAAATCAATGAAGAGGTATAATTGTAACCAATTGGCACCTACCATAGGGACTTTATGACACCTAATATAATATGAAAATTGAACGGAGAAATTTTGATGCATTAACAGAAAAATTGTCACTGTGTTTAAAAAAAAAAGTCTGTTGATATTATCGTTAATTCATTTAGAGAGAGGATGATGATACAGAAAAACTGTTAGAAGACGGTGAAAATAACAGTAAAGAAGACAAAAATGGCAATGTTGTTAAACGAAAGTAGTTTTTTACTAACTTTACCATTCGGATATCTGGCTGCTAAAAAACGAACCAATGGTTTATGCGAATATTTTTTTGAAATTAGTGATTAGAGTGCTACAGGTTTGACAGAATACAGCGTAATCGGATGATGTGGAGAAGTTTAAAAAACATCTTTAAGAATTAAGAAAATGATCTGTAAAGAAACTTTACAAAAGATTCCATACTTTAATCAGATGGATTCTTAATTTTTTGATAATGCCAATATTTTTTTCTTATAGCACGGGTTTTCTTACTGTAATTTCAAAAATAAAAAGTTTTAATTTAAAACCAGCTTTCATTCGATAATATTTGTTAATAGTGTTCTGATTGTTAATACGGCATCGATTATCGATTTATCTTATATATTTTAGTGTTGATTGTAACCGAACTAGTGTGAAGCCATTTAAGAAAAAAAAAATTAAAAAATTATTATGGTTAAAATCACAGCCGTTTCTGTAAAAATAAAAAAAGGAAATCGATCGAGCAAAAATCCGAATTTTGATGTAACCCGACCGTTAACGTTTATTATTGTTTTTATTTTTTTATTTAGCATAAAAAATTAATACAGTCCATTATTCTTTAGTTCTTTTTTAAAGTTGGTTTTTTGTTATTCTCTGTCACGCGTAAGTGAAAGAAACAATATAAAGATAATCGTAAAAAAAATTTTCCTTTAAAGTTTCTTATTTTGAAATGAAATATTCAATTTACATACGTAATTGACCAGGATTGTATACGGAATTCACGTATTTTATGTTGTTTATTACATATTATAAAAATTATTTCACTTCATCCAGTTTGCCCGATTTCCTTCGAATGAGAAATGTTAAACTATTATTCACACGTTTAATATTATGAATAGAGTTCTCAAACCATTATTTCCCCTTTGTCGTTCTTAGCCTGTTAAATCTTGTTTTGTGCAATTTTTACTTCTTTGTGATCTCCTTTTAAAAAATAAAGTTGCTAAAGATTTTATTTTAGTTTTAAATGATAGTTCTTTTACCTTTCCATTGCTTTTTGTAATAATTACCCACCACATTGTCTACTGTTTCTCATCATTGTCCCCAACTTTGACGTATTATATTTTTCATAAAACAGCTGTTCTTTAATAGTATCCATGCGTGGAAATTTTACTAGCGCTGCAACCCACAACACCTGACTAACCGTATTGTGTCATATTTTTCTTCCGTAACTAAGATGTATACTTCGAGTGATACATTTTTTAAAATTTCTGCTACGAAATTTATTACAGTTTTTTTTCTTTTACCGATCACTAATTAAAATTAAAAAAACACTGAATTTTGTATGTAGTTAGAAAGTCCATTTTAAACTATGACCTATTAATCTTTCTAGATTTATTTCCAAAATTTGAAATTTTATAAAATTGAAAATAGTGCATAATACAAAAAAAAAAAAATTACCTTAAGTACAATTCCTCTTACTACTGGATCTACATGGAGTAATCCTTGTAGTAAACTATTTATCTCTTCCGTAGTGCACGCATCGCAACCATCTTCGTTAGAACAGCTCGCGCCCAAATTCAAAAACGCATTTGCCGCTGCCAGCTGAAGAATACCTCCACCTGTGCTACCTTACAAAAAATAAATTACCGCATATATCGCTTATTATTAAAGGAAATGTTTTAATTAAAATAATTTCGATATTGTGCGCATTTAATTTAATTAGATAGCGTTATCGTGTACTCTGTTTTAAATCGAATTTAAATGATTTACTAAAAATAAGTGGAACATACTCATAGATTATTTTTGCGTTATTCTTCATAAAACCATTAATATTCAAAAATTTTTACATAGCTCCATCGGTAAATGTAATTTAAAATAAACGTTGGTAGATCCAGTCAAACATTTTTTAATGTAAGCCGAATTATAATAAAAAAAAAAAAAAAAAAAAAAAAAGATTACCCATTTGAAAAAGATTTGAAAATTTTTAAGACAATATACTTGATCATTCGATTTCCCGGAATCAGTACGATAAATGAAACTCAGTACCTAAGTAATATTGTGTAAAAATTGATACCAAAAAAACGTTCACAATATTCAAAAACAATATTAAAAGACCTTTGCCAAGTTCGGTTTCCATCTCTATCGATTATACCACAAATCAGTTTCATAATTGATCACATAATTAACAATTATAACTGAACCAAATATTCCAAACTGAATCGAATAGTTTATATCATTTGAAAGTTAATAACCGTTTTCTTCCTCTTAATCAAACCGACTTTTAGATTCTTGCATGGAGGCATGTTTTCGATAAAAATCAATAACACTAAATCATTAAAAATATCTTATATCGAAATGTTTCGTCGAAGTATGCCGAGTTCTTTTCTATTTTCATTATTCATAAATAACTGTAAAATTCAGAAATGTCAGATGTATCACATATATCGGCAGTCTAGTATTGTTTTGTTTAAATTAAGATGGAATAAATTGTTGAAAAATGAAAAAGTTATAAACGAAACAGAGGTAAAAAAAAAAAAAAATACAGTCGAATTGAATACCTCCTCCTTTTTTGAAGTCGGTTAAATTACTTCTTAAAAGAAAGAAATTATATACCGTAAATTTGAAAAATAGCATTAAATTTTTCTTTAAAAAAAAAAAAAAATTAATTTTTAATAAATATGCAAACTACTCGATACATAAAACTCACGCCAGTTTTCGTAAATTACATCATTATATTTACAGTAAAAATTCAAATACCTATATTTAATAAACTTATTATCCATATTATTGGCGTAACTTTATCTTTATGATAACTCACTTCAAATGAACCTTAATTTTACTCTTTATACAGTGGTATAAGAACGCGTTACACGTGTATTCTGATATTATTATTAAAAAAAAAAAAAAACAACAAAAGATTTTTCGAAAACTACGTTCACTTTTTGCAAAAATACCAGAAATTATACTGCAAACAGAAAAATCATAAATCAAAAACGAATAAAACATTTATTATTTTAAGAGCAGTTTTAGCACTTTTAAATTTAACTGCAACACTTAATTATAATAATAATAATAACAAAAATAACAACAATAATAAGAAAACACACTAAAAATACTGCATTTATTTACACTAAATATTTCTATCCTAATTCATTTTAACATTTCTGGCCATTTATATAACTATCCGCAGTTTTCGATAATATTAATATTTCTTTTTTTTCTACTTTGATACATTTAATAAAGTATATCATAAAAAAAATATACTTTTCTCTTTTTACCGTTAATATTTAGGTTTTTCTTGTGTGCTTTTTAGATTTGAAATATTTGATAGAAAGTTTTATTTTTAACATAATATCGCCATTATGTTAAAAATATCCCATATTGAAAATCTTCAAAAAATTTCTTATCAATATTCTCAATTGAATGATAATCCGAGAAATATTAACTATATTAAACAGAAATAGTACGAAACCCGAATTCAGTAAAAACTTACTTATAACTTCAATTAACAATTCAAACATTTGTTGTCTAGGTAATAATTTCGGGGAGTTGAACTTTTTCTGTACTTTTCCTCTTATATTACTGTATTTTGTTATTATGTGCAAGCATTTCTGTAAAATATCTGTATCCGCTGCGGCTGAAAGTATTACACTGCTTATGAACGGGAAACAATATGCGAAGGCTGGAGCTGGCAACAGTTCCAATGATGACAGTATACCAATTGCTCTTACTGAAGCTTTATCTGCAATGAACAAAAAAACGTTGGAGTCATTTGTGAATAACGTTTTATTATCATGTACCGTGTATTCTAATTATCTGATTAGCGACTCCTCTTTACAGTATCGAATATTCGAAAATTATTCGTAGAAAGAAGAAAGTAAAAAGTAGCGCCCGAAGTTTTTTATCGGAATTCGCCAAATTAACTTCAATTCGAACAGTATTTATAATAAAATTAGATATTATCGGTAAATTTGGAGCCCTAAAGGCGCGTGATATATACTCCTATATAATTTTTAGGACGATACGGTAAATTTGTTGAAAATAAAAAAACATCTGTCATCCGTAATTAATGAACTAATAAATAACTGTCGTAATAATTTCCTCATTACAGTCACTTTTGAAATTATTAATTTTATTTAATTCTAAATTGTGACGTTTAGAAATAAATTCTTCGCACATAATGAATAGATAAATAAATCTTTTTTTTTTTTTTTTAACATCCTTTAAACAAGTGCGACACGACACATTAATGCATTTGTATATTTGGGGGGTGCAATAAAGTTGAAATTTTCGATGATTAAAAAAATTATGCAATCTGAAGAACAGAAAAGTTTCAATTAATTATTGGATGACTTTAATAGTTCTTCTTATTCTAAATTTTTTTAAGCTAGTCGATTTTTTTTTATTGAATGTGTGAAATTTTAAGAAGATCTGAATTATACGCACATAATGGTTTCTTAAATTAAAGAAGGTTTTTTCAAATCTTCGACTAAAATTTTCATCAGATATCATGAGTAGCCTAGTAGTTAAAATATTTGGTTACAAAGATAAAAGTCGTAGGTTTGAGAGTTGTCTCACGTTTCAAACTCAAGTCGATACTATATTTATCCAGCCTGATATAATTGGATATCAGAGAAGAAATCCGTGGAAAGTAAAGGCGAATTTAATTTAATTTTGATTCAATTTTCTCTTTTCAGATCCATTAGATTATTACGCTATGAAAAGCTTAGTTCCATAATCCATGATACAAGTACCAGCCGATTACGAAATAAATATATTTAAACGTTTTAATTTTACTTACCAGAGAATATAAAAAATGACGGATGTTTTGAAATATCGTAAAAACTTCCCGAAAACATAAATTTTTTGGAAAATTATTTTTTAACTTTTTAACTTATTTAATCTCACTTCCCTAGCTAGTATTAAAGATTTATGAATGTTATTGATGATAGCCAATTTTTTAGAATTTGACAGCGTCACACTGACTCTAAGAAACATACATGCAATTTTTGTATGAAAAAAAAAGAAAAAGTTAATTTCAAAAACCTTTGATCACATCATGAATAATTAAATTGGCAGAATAATCGAAATGTCCTTGAATTAATATCTAAAATTTTTTTCAACAAATCATTTCTTTTTCCTTTCCATGTAAGATCTATTATCACATATACCTGATTTCTCGCGAATTTAATTTGTATATTTTCTCGTTTAAAAAGTTTAATTAAAATTCCGTTACTTGTAGTAGCAATTAGTGGAAAAAGCTGTAATGATTTTTGTAATTTTTTTCTTTTGTTAATTCGTTTAGATGAACAGTGCGAACAACAAAAAATATTTGGGGTAAAATCCAACATTAAAGAATGTTATTTATAATTTGTTTGGAAAACTATTAATTACGGATTTTACATTCCGTTTAAGATATTTCAGTTTCAAATATTTCAATAGACAAATATAAATTTTACCATTAGCGCGTCGCTCTCCTTAAATTTCTTGAATCGCTACTGTAGACACCTTGTTTAACCCGTAAATAAACTAACCCACCGCTCTTATTAACATGCTCCCAAATATTCAAAAAGTTAACTTATACTTCCTTTTTTTTTTATCAAGTTAAAATGTGTACTACATATTACACAAAAAAGATCTTTGTACGTTCATCGATCGCTGAGCAGATTAAAAATAATCAGGAAGTTCCCTGATATTTCCGTAATTGTACATTAATGCATGTTACGCATTGCCCTTAGCAGGCCTGCGAGAGTTATCGTAACTTTTTAAGAGTTAAAAAACGATTTCAACTAAATGTAAATGTTTAAGTTTTGCTTTTTTCATTTTTACTTATGACACCTTTAAGTTCACTATTTTTCTTACCGCTTAAAATTTGTAACTTGTTCTACCTTCGGTTATTTATATACCGTTTTGTTAGAAGTTCTTCATGCAAAAATTATAAGAAATAAAGTAAAAAAAAAAAAAAAATGAAAAAGCTTTTATTTATTAATGCAACGAAAATAAGGAAAACAATTTTTGTAGGTCCATCAAACTGGAAAATTTTAAAACAGTGAGATAAAAGCGTTTGCCGATGATACTGATATAAAATGTTATTTTTTAGACTGCCATTTTTATCCATTATTTTAAAATATCCCAATTTTATGAACCTACAAAAATGATTTCCTCTAAATTGCATTAATAAATAAAAACTTTTCTTTACATTTTTTTTTATATTATTTGGAACGATAAAAGTTACCTGAACGGTATGAATGTCTTACGAATAAGAAAGTAAAAAAGAATGACATTTTTCGTATAATAATTTCAGTTTTAATTAACGTAATCAGATAAAAACAGTCAGAAACATAAAAATTGGCTTGCCATTTTCTAGATCCTAGTATTCCAAGATTTGCAAGGATACAAGAATACAAACACGAATGCCAAATTAAATAAAAGTCTTTAAAAAAAAAAATCAAAAAAATCATGAATAACTTATAAAATTATTTATTTTGAAATATATGCATATACTAACTTATGTCTTCTTCAATCCATTCCTTATTCAGTTTGCAATTAGGTTTTTGGTAACGTAGTATCAGATACGCTATAAATGTACCGAATAAAGCATTTTTAGATGATTTCGGAAATACGCAATACCTTAACTGCAGAAATAAATCAGATAAATCACCGGCAGCTAATATACTAGATAAATTTTTCAATACAGATGGAATTAGGCTGCGAAATCGTATTGATAAGTACAAAGGATTGCTTTTGATCGCAGCTCGCAACATAGAAATAATATTTTTCAACCTTTTTTGCAGCTGAAACAAATGATAATTATTTTATAATTGTCAAAGTGCACATTAAAAATTCTTACAAAGTAAACAAATATTGCGAGAGATTTTAGAATCATTAATATTTCGACACATTTATGCAACCAGAGTTTAAAAACAGTAAATTACTTAAACGCCTATTGCAAACTATTAGTACTATGTGATAACAGAGTTTCCTTGAGATAAAAACGTAATTCATCAACACTGGCGCATCCATTCTAATACTGACGCTTGTCAGCTATTTTCGTTACTTTGATAAAAATGAAACACTAATAATTGAAATCATCAGCAGAGAAACAAGTCACATACAAAAGCATTATCAACACTGTTTACGCTTTTCGGGCAGAAGTTGGTAAAATGTTCTCTGTACATTTACTTAATTTTACCTTACGGAATAAAGGTTAGAGCAAGGCTGAAAACGACTAAATGCGAAATCGACTGCATAGAAAATAAAAAACGAAATTATTGATGTAAAGGGAGACATTTAAGAAAACAACGGAGAAGTGAAAATTAGATCACTGAATAAGATTATATTCAATAATAACAACAACTAATATTAGATTATATGAAAGAAAGAAAATGAACTTTTAATAAAAAAGTTCCGTCAGTGTACCCGGGCCGCATCAATTGAAGATATTTTTAAAAAGGTGAAGCAATAACGACTAAGACACTCGTGAAGACTTAGTGCAGATTGTTTATTCTAGATGTTATTCTAAAAATCGACTCCTCCAGTGAATTTTAATAATTTTTACAAATCTGATACGATAAACATCGACGACTACATCTTTCTATTTATAATCTCCGATTGAATGACCGACCTTTGGCACTTACCTCTTTTCCCACTTGCATTTATCTATATCTTCATTTTTCTCTCTCTCTTTTATTTTTTAATTTGTAGAACTAATATTTTGCGTGTTGCTTGTCATATTTATCCATTTCTCTATTCACCTTATAAACGATTTTTTCGCTTGTTTTTTTAAACTCTCTTAACATCACTGAATTTTGATACCTATTTCGCATTACATTCCAGTTTCAGTTATATGAATAGTGTTATAATTGTTAAAATAATTTACATCGACAGAAAAAAAACGCAGTTAATAAGTTAATATCGATATGTTTTGAAGACATTTATGGTGACTACAAAGTTAAGTCAGTAAACTTCAATTTATAGCCGCTATGAAGGAGCTCTGTCTACGAATATGTTGTGAATTATTTTACCAATACAATAATTCAAGTGGAAAAATATTTAGTCGGAATTATTTAATTATATTATTATTTTTCTTATATGTAATTTCCTTATAAATATAAGTTGTTGAAAATTATGGTAGCATATATAAATATATATACACACACACACACACACACATATATATATATATAAATATAAATATATATATGTGTGTGTGTATATATATATACATTTATATTTCTTTTACTTTAATTAGACGTAAAAGGTTTTTATGCGCCGTGTTTAATTGTTAAGGTCATTACAGTACACAGAACTTATTTAGGAAGGCCGTACGCAGCGATATAGACCGCTGTATTGCACGAAGGTTAATACAGCTGCAGCCGAGGAAGGGTCGTTTGATAGTATTCCACTAGCAGGTTTTGTTGTGATATGTACGGCTCGAGGTACTGCGAAGTGAAGACACTCAAAAATTAAATGCATGGTGGTTAGTGCGCTCGGCTAGCTACAAAAGAGACAGGTGTTTGGAGCATCCTGGCCGGTGTAGATTTAACTATGCGAAAGAGCTGTGTGGCCTATTCGGAGACTGTTCAAAACAGAAAAATATTTACGAAAAACTCCTTCTGCGGGTCACCAGGGCTGGGTAGTTGGTTTTATGTTTCGGAAGAATGTATTTGTAGATCCACATTCCTGTTCCCATTCAACTTTGAACTGGTACATAAGCAAGTGAGCTAATGTTAGGCAAGCAAGGAGTTACATGGCACTGGGGAAATATTGCAGACTGAGCTACCCGGCTAACTCGCTCGTTATCTGGAACCCTTACGTGCATCGGGACCCACAGTAAGGAAATTTCAGAGTTTATATCGGAGAGATTGTATAATAAGTAGCGGATTCCTCTTATCGCGGGATTTTTGGAATTATTTTTTGAGAAGTTGAAGGGAGTTAAGAGAATTATTATAGTTACGAGTAAGGCCCCGTTTAGGGCTGGAGGTTGTTGCTGCAGTAATGTTGATAGCAAAATACTCCATCGCGTATACTTCAGCGTCCATGTAATCTAACTGACTGTACTGCGCCTAAACATTTGAAGAATCGGTGATTGGTAATCTTTTGCTTTCGCTTCGTCTGTATAGAGGAATACACGATCTGTATACCTTGCTATAACAGCATTTGCAATTTATACTATATTTGGGGGATATTACGATTTTTGTTTTTTGTTAGTGACACATCTATATTTATGGTTGAGAGACTCCATGGAGGGGCAGTGAATGAAAAGTCTGGAGAGGTCCTTGGAATTGAAGGAATTCGGAAATGGTTCAAAGTAGAAAATAGTTCAGTTTTAAATCCATCAGTGAGGGATATGATGTCGAGAGCAAGTGCTTGAGGGTATTGGCGCTGTTAAGGAAGGTGCATAATTCTTTTAAAGTTATAATATTTTCTATAAAAGGATAATGAGGAGGGCAACCTATCGATGCATGCTGGCTTGCAACAGGAGAGGAGGAGTGAGCAGAGAGGGTAGAACGAATGAATAGGATTTAAGGAGCCTAACAAGTTTCCGACTACTGAGGAATAAATTTGTGGCACCCGTAATTGATTCGTGAGAGTATAACTAATTTGTAAATAGTCAGTAGTTTTCAATTTATGTTGTATTCGGGATTTGACAAGGATTTTAGGTATTTTTGATTTTCAGCTCGCCTACATGAGTGCGCCAGGATAGCTTTTTATAAAATACAAGGCATAGGAATGTGATGATGAATGGACTAGAATAAGGAAATGGTTTCGGTCGGGAAATATGCTGGGAAGTGCATTTTGGCAGCCCTTATGGAAGTTAACGTATTTTGTTTTTGACGTGGAAAAGGTCAGTCCGTTGTTATTAGATCACTGTTGTAGGTTTTCTATGAATTTCTGACGGATGTTTTGAATCGTAGGAGATGGTTGGAGGACAAGAAAATATTTAGGCCATCGGCGTAGAGCCGGTACGTTACTGGAGGCACAAAGCGATCACTTATATCGTTAATGTAGAATGTGAATAGAGTAGCATTTAATGCAGAGTCTCGCGGTACATAATTTTCTATCAGCATCCGTTGAGACATTGACGAAGCAGTCGTAATTTGGTTCGTTCTGTTGTCTAAAAAACTGCATAGGTATTTATCTATTCTTAAAACAATTCCTGCCGATCGTAATTTTAATAATAAGCCGGCCACCGTAAGCGGTCTCATCTTTCTTTATCGAATTTCACGCTTCCTGCTCCGTTCTAGTAAACTTTCTTAGTAAAATCACCTTCTTGTAGTTCCGTTACTAAACAGGATCCTTTTCTTGCGTAAAATATTTCTTTATTGATGTAATTTTTTTTTATTTATTTTTTATTTTTACTTACTCATTTTGTTTTTCCTAATTTCGTTGCTTAGGCATTATTTTATTCAGTCGTATTTTTATATCACCTATACTTTATCCATTATGACGGCTGTTCTGCTTATAATTATCTTAATTTTAAGAGTCTAACATTCTTATTTCGATTTCGTTAAAATTTCTTACATATTAGAAATCCGCAGCGCCTAATATCAGCACACATTGCTAAAGTCGTAGTTTTTACAACCAGAAAAAGGTAAAACAAGTAAAAATGTAACTTACTTGAACTATACGGTTGCGTATGACATTTTCTTTTTCCAATTCCGCTTTTATAACTTCCTTTTGTTTTTCAGTTAATTCCGGTTCTTTCACTTTGCCAGCTTTTCGTTTCTTTTCTTCTAACTCCTTTCTTAATTCGATTTCTTCTTGCTGTTCTTTAAATGAATATAATTTATTCTCTCGTTTCATGTTTTTCGTATTATCAGTACTTCCCTTATCCGTAACCCTAAAATAACAAAAACGATCACGATCAAAAAGCGCGGAAAATATTAATATTAAAAACGATCGATTCTGAAAAGATTCTGTTTTTTTTTTTTTTTTTGAAAATATCAACGCGTTTACTTAAATAAATACTTTGAGATCCGTATTATTTTCTCAAAGTCTATTAGTTCTTATGTATTAACTGCTTCTAAAATGCATAATAAGAGTAAAAAAATAGAAAAGAAAAAAATCACTTATGTAACCATTTGTTTTTTCTTCCCAGTCGTATTGCTCGATTTCGAGCGTCGTGACTACCTATTTGTACATTCTAGCTGTACGGAATAGGTACCGCTCATGGCAATTGTTATACGCAACGCGAGGGTACACACGCAAGACTATATTCGAAACTGATTGTATCCGCATAGCGTAAAAAGTGCAGTTTCGCGTTTGTCTCTTAGGTACTAACTACCGCGTATATCATGGTATACGGTTTGCCATTGCCTTCCACATGACTATTAACGAGTATTTTTATTTAATTTTTCGTAATTATTTCTGTTGTTGCCCGGGATTTTAGCAACTAGGTATCGCGACGACTAATAATTCGTTTGGAATTATTATTATTAATATTAAGGATCGTTTACGCGACGTTATTAAAACAATTTCCGATCGTTAAATAGATTTCCTTATTATTAAGTGACCGCAATTATTTTTCTTCTCAGACAAACTATACGTATCTTAAATGGCAATCTAGATGGGACAGTTATGACACGGGTGGTCGCAAAACTTATCAATTTTTCCCTAGTTTAACAATTAGAGCTAAATTCAAAGATGCTAATATTCATTTTTATAGTGCGCAGGTGCTCTCTGGATAAAGTTTGGTGAATATCTGTATAGATTTCATCTTACTAGTGGGCCAGAGTGTACGCTTTGTAGCACCACTCCTGATGATTTAAGAACCTTGTGTACGACTATCCGGCTTTCAGTACTTTATATGTAGCTTCTATCGCATTTCTTCTTCTTCCGAACTTACACTAACACCTGATGGTAATATTGAGAGCTTTCTTTTATTTTCTGAAGCAGCAATGAAGTTGGAATTTTCGATTAGCTGATAATTAATTATTCATTCCACATACCATTGAAGCCAACCGTGAATCCAAATTATCGAAAACTTAAACTT
Organism: Icerya purchasi; assembly: GCA_039619475.1. NCBI lineage: Eukaryota > Metazoa > Arthropoda > Insecta > Hemiptera > Monophlebidae > Icerya > Icerya purchasi. Next base: position 287,204,103 of record CM077115.1, on the reverse strand, counting down.
AATCAATTCTGTGCTGCCGGAGAGCTTCGCCCACAAATTTACCATTAACTATAATGATACACATATCACTGAATAACACTGTACACACACAATTTATTTCGTAATCTGCGACATTAATACTTTCCTATTTTTATTTTATTCAATCATTTTTTCCCTTCTTTTTATGAAGTAATAATTTTCTTTTTTCCCCTAAGCGATAGCCCTATTATTTCAACTTATTATACGTATACATCCTTACCTACTTACAGTATCAGAGACTATGTTTTTCATCCCTGTTATTGTTTATACTCTTAGTACACTTTGCAGGGAGTTTTCACACACATTATTTATTTTAAGCTTTTTATTTATTTTTTATTCCACACTATGAGTTAAATTTGTACTTACACAATACTTACTTTCTGCTCTTTTATACACAATTGAAAAATAATATATTTGTCCTTCCAGAGGTTATCTGGTGAGGCCAAAAAAAAAAACAAAAAACTATACGTATCTATTCAAAAAAATAAATTGATTATAAAAAAAGATGTCAGGTAAAAACAAAATTAATGAAAATTTACTGAAATAAAACGGGTGTTTTATTGAGCTCCCGAAATAAATATACAGAAAGTAGACCCAATTCGATGAAGGCACATTTCAATATGATTTTTTAAAATTCCTCATTCAATTCCAATACTAATGTTACTAAAGTAAATAAAATTTACAAATGAAGTTACATGGCAGATTTACAGAACTAATAATTTGTTCGTTATAAACCGCTTTCCATTTTGTACTAGACTAGGCGTAATTCATAGCTTTCATTGTTTGCAAGTCTTATGTCCGAACCACTAAAAGTAAATAGCCCTTGAACAGTTCTATTTTTTGTAAAACTTTTAACAGAACCCATTAGTGAAAAATGTAGTATTTAAAAGGTTTTTCTTTTTTAGAATAATAAATGCAATAAAGCCGCCACGATAGCCTAGTTGTACGTGACTATCATCACGGAATGAGTTTGATCTTAGCCTACGGCAGAAGTTATAACAAAAATAATTAAATAATCACTAATAGTAGTGCGAAAGGCAATAATATACATGCAAATCACCAAATACACGCTAGCCGGTACATATTAGGTAGACACACATGGGATTGCATTTGTATGTGGGTAAATCAAACATTTACAATCAATTCCACGCTTAGTCTTTTGCGTATACAATAGAGCGCTGCCTATAACAACTGCCTTGTAGATCTGCACAACTAAAACGTATAAATAGGTAGTCGCCGACGCTCAAAGTTGTGTATAGCGCTACAAAGAAAAGAATAAGTGCAATATTAAAAGTATTATTAAAAAACTAACCAATATGTAATACAAATACAAAAAAAAAAAAAATCTAGTAATATTTTCGGTGATTTGGATAGCGTACGAAGAAAAAAGAAAAAACGTTATAACTACAACAAAGATGACCTAAGGAATTTATTATAGAACGACGAAGATGAGAGAAAATAAGAAATCAAAGGTAAGAAGTAAAACAGAAATGAACAGAAAGTTAAAGGGGATTCAAATTAATAAAGGAAACGACGCAGTTTTTAGCTGACTTCAATCTTCAAGTTCATCACAGTTAGTACGTCTTAAAACATTCGTTATCTTTTCATATTTTATAAGTGTCGTAGCCGAATTTGACGTATACCATTAAGGGCATGTAGAGGTTACCAAAATTTTAATTATAACTTGGCACAGGCATCATAAACTCGATACTTTTTTTTTTTTTTGAAAATTTTCCGAACAGTTGTTGTAACTGTTTCAAAATTCGTGCGGGACGGTATTTGTGATTAGCTCGGACAGATACAAACAGAAACACGTTCTGCGATAATTTTTTTATCGTAAAATATGTTATTAATAATGATTAGAAATATACGAAAATGACGATTTTAAAGTGAAGAGAGAGCACTTTTTTTCTTTTTTTTTTTCATGGCACTAGGTTACTGAAGATTTCATGAAAATTGTAGTTTAAGGACATATAATGGGTTTAGTCGAACCTAGATTCTTGTGATAAATTTATTTTCTTACAGAAACTTTGCGGAAAATAATGTGCTTCGTTTTGGTGTTATCAGTGTATTAACCAGTTCAAAAAACTTACCCCGGTCTACTCAACACAGAATCTGTTAAATCCACAAGATCCTGAAGTGAAAATTTCTGATGACCCACTGAATGATACTGAAATGTTAAATATTTCAAAAAAGAAAGTAACCAGTAATGAAAGGCAGAAATTCTCTCAAAATGAGTTTGATAGATAATTTCAATTTGTTAAAGATAGAAAAAAAAATCAGCTAAATTCTTTGCACCAAAACTGAAAATACTGCCTCCAGGCAGAAGATAAGCTCTTAAAAGAATAGCAAATTATCAAAAAAACTTATTTTGCAAAGAGTTTCTTTGGTTCCGTAGGTTGCCTGTGTATTAGGCATATATCCAATTTTTAGCTTGCAACAAAAAATATTAGAACAAAACTATATATAGACAACGATAGAATTTACAAGACAATGAGAAAGTTTTTTTTTTGTTTTTTTTTTTTTGGACGTCAAAAATTCAACCCATCGACAAATGAAAAAGTTGATATTGCTCATAAACGCAGCGATGCAAATCATCTTTTTACTACTAAATTGGGACTCCATGAAGTATTAAGGATTTAAATAAGAGTAGTGTGATTCGTTGAAATATATTTGTCAAACTTTTTCTGGAGTTTGCCGAAAAAAATTAAAATCGAAAATTTTTGACGATCCTCAAATTCAAACTTGAAAATTTAGAACTTATATTAAAGTATTAAGTTGCGCATTTTATCGACTTTTGGACAGACTGCTCGACAACCCTAAGAATTATAACAAAGAACGTCGGAGGTTTGATTCAGATATCGAAATTACGGAAAAAAATTAGCGAAGAGTTGGTGGCATTACTATACACACAGTAAGACTTTAAAAAGGAATATTTTTAAAAAGCTATATAACACAAAATCAGAAAATGCTAATGTTTTTCAAGTTTTTAAAACTTAAACGATCAAAAAAAAAAAAAAATGTTATAACGTGTCGCGATAAAAAAAAAGGGGGGGGGGTCTTACTTCATGAATATTTTTATTTTCTTCTTGCTTTTAATACTGAAAATCTAAAAAAAATGCAGAAACTCTGATATTGCAAAAACCATTTAATTTGATTTCCACAATCAGTGCTTCAAAAGCACCATTTTCTTATGTAATGAAACTGGGATATCATAGATACAAACTGAAAAAGCTAGAAACAAAGATGAATACTGAACGGAATAAATAATTAAAGTGAAATATCTTTCCCAAATGATTGATATAGTAATACAGAGTATTCTTGTTTTTATAATGTTTCTAATAAAGTGCAGATAGTAACGACATCGATCACTTTTATATGAAAATATAAATATTTTTTTGATCATCGTTTATAAACCAAGCTATAAGATTTTTTAAATTTTTTTCCCATTATTCGTTTATTTCGAAAGGTTATTACTTCAAACTACTCGGATGGTGATAGTAGTTTGAGTATCAATATTAGTACTATTTTTATTGATACTTTAAGATTTATACAATTCGTATATAACCCACCTCCTTATGGTACTATTAATAAGTTCGATATCTTTCGGGTTTTGTCTGCGGTTTGCTATTTTGTGGCCGATTTTTTAGTATTTGAAGCACTTTTTGATGCTGATGTACTCGTACACTCTACAACGTAGTCAACTGATGTTTATCTTTTTTGTTTTCATTAGTTGTTTGAAAACCTTTGAGTTACTTCGCATATAGTTCGACTGGATTTTCCTGTGTAAACAGAATTTTCGCCTGTTTAATCTGTTACAGTTTTGCCGACATCTTTGAATGTAGTTTCGTTTCAGATGCCGGTAATAACAATCTGTGAATTCCGCGAACTTTGTTCGGATATTAAATTTTCGATTTTAAGAGTCTTTTCCTTAGTCGCACACCCATATGATATCACCCGAGTTTAATTTTTTAGAAGATTTACGACAATCTTAGATCGGTTCATTTTGGATTTTAAAGTCGTTTCGGTTTGGTTACCTTTGTTTTCGATCATTGTTTAAGGGAGATCGGTTAATTTTCATCTTTTTTATGATTTCAGCAATATCGACGTAGTGAATGGGTTGATCCATGGAGTTGCTGTATATAGATTTATTCACACTGACATCGATTTGACACTTATTGCAAGTAAAGTTTTTTGATATGTGGTGGTAAGCACCACGAACACAGTCGCTGGAACAGAGGATGCGTTTTTGTTTATCGAAAAAAGGGAGTGAGCATACCGAACAGACGTAGCTCCTGAATAACACGTCACTAACGAGCAGAGGGCCAATATTCTACCGATGAATCAATGTAATAAAATAAGCTTAATGAGCCTTTTTAATGACAAAGTTTTTTCGCAAAAGCACCAAACTAACACAAAGAAAGCTGTGCTCTGAGAATTAAGGATGTAAACAGAAATCCACTATAACAAAAAATTGTAAATCGATATTGCAAATTACAAACGATCGCTTAATTCCAGCACTTATTTAAAGTATTTTCAAATTTTTTTAGACTAGTGTAACTAAAAAAAAAGACATTTTCCATTATTAGAAACAAACACGAACATTTCATAAACGATAAATATTACTTACGTATCTAAAACCGACTTATTATATAATTCGCTTTCTGGAGTCAAAAAGATTTCGTATTCTTCTTTCATTATATTTATGAGATCTTTGCTGTCTAAAAACTGTATAGTATTCTTCATTATTGATGGCAGTAAAGTTTCCGGTTGCAAATTAATCACCGTTGTTAGTGTATTTTCCATACGCTAAATCGAAAAAAAAAAAAATAATAATAATAATATAAATACAAGACGAAGTAGAGTAATTAATTTTAATAACTCAAAATTTCAGTTAAAATTCTTGAAATTCCTGTATGAGAGAATTTGGAAAGCGCTTAAAATAATTAGTGGAATTATTATTGCACTTACGAGCGCGGAACGGGATCGTTGACCAGTTCGCGGTACAGCCCATCGGATTTATTATTATTTAACTTCATAAATTTTTAAAAAGGACTGCAGTATGTACAGAACATTTATTTAAAATAAAATATGAATACGTTAAATAAAAAAATGAAGTCTGTATAAAAATATCACAAAAACTAAAATTACTAGCGGGATAATATATGTGAGAGGAATATGTAACATCTAATTATTTTTAAATGAGACATTAGCATATCTTATTTCTTTAAATATATGTTGTAGTGGTCAATTTTTTTTCTTCCTTAGAATTTAAACAATAATACACGAGTTGTCCCAAAAGTAAAGCACAACGCGTTCCAGCGGGCGTTGTAGGCAATGTAGATAGCTTATCAAAACGTTAGCATGGAAATTAATGTCTTAAGAACAAATTGGTGTCATATGGTAGTGGGATTTGTATAAAGGGAATATGTGGGGAATTCGAAAAGGCAACTCTGTCGGGTTAGATTTCTGCAATAGAGCAACACTTCTTATCGGCCGAACCAAAAGCATCACGTTCGGCAATTGCGCGCGGATTGCTTACTCGTCATGAAAATAAAGATAAAACCTTCCTTGATCGCATTATCGCAATTGATGAAACCTGGATACATTGAGCTCGAAGTGAAGTCTCAAATCGTTCGTCGCCAACGGTCAGAAATGAAAGAAATGATGATCTTTTTGCTTATGACAAACGGGACGCAATCGCTACGGATCGAGTTCCAACGGGCACTAATGTCATTCTGGAGCGTATTACAAAAACTTTCTTCAAAATGTCTTGTTCCCAAAAATCCATAAACTGCATCCATGAATGTTGCAAAGTGGTGTGTTAATTTTGCACGATAATACACACCCGCATATCAGTGAACCGATCAGAAAACTTCTCGAAAAATACGGCTGGAAACAGCTCTGCCCCTGCTTATAGTAGCCCATCTCACTTTGATCTCTCCCCCAAGCTGGAGGAACCCTTCGGGGTGTGCGTTTTCCGACGCTGGTAGAGCTCCGAAGAGAAGTGACTCGACAGATTTGGATACTCAATAGGACGCTAAACGGAATCCAAGCACTTCCGCGCCGCTATCAAGCATTCATTGATAACGAAGGGAATTATATTGAAGATCTGTAATCATCTGTATCTTCTTCAATAAATATTTTTCGAGTTAGAGCCAACTGTGCATTACTTTTGGGATCACCCCCGTATTTTAAGTTATTGGTGATCATCGCAGTGATTATTTCAAAATTTGTACTACTAAATTGTACAGTTTTTTTTTTTTTTTAAATTTTCTTATATTCCAATGACGGAAAGTTATTAATTGAAAAAAAAAAATCAATTTTCTATCTGTTATAAAACGGTCTCTGGATTTTGTTTCCGATAATTTACTCTAAGCTTTTTTTCACTCTTATCACTATTGATCACTATTACGTTTTTATTTTTATTTCATGTTATATATTGAGTATTTACTTGTGGGTTGTGCATAATTGTGCAGGGTTCGAAAAAAGCTGCGGACTTTTCTTTAGCTTCCGGTCTTACTGCATTAAATGTATATTTTCTTAACAAGAATGCGACATTAAATGATGAAATTTCATCACGGCTTAGAAGTGTGAGTGCTGCATATAGTAGACTTTGGGGTCGTGTTTTTAATAACAAAGATATTTTGATCACCACAAAAGTAGCTGTATATAAAGGATAGTCATATCGGTGCTTTTATATGGTAGCGAAACATGGCCATTAACGAAAAAACAACTCAGGCAGCTTGAGACCTGTCATCATAGGTTCCTTCGAAGAATTCTTCGGATAAAATGGATGGACCATATATCAAATAAAGAAGTGCTGGTTAGAGCAAAGTGTAGATCAATAGAGCAATTATTAGCGAGGAAACGCGTCACCTGGACCGGTCATGTGCTGCGAATGGAGGAAGATCGCATCCCGAAAATTATGATGTACGGAGTTATTGAGAACGGTAGACGACCGCTCGGAAGGCCGCTGCTTCGTTTCAAAGACATCATTGTCAACGACTTAAAAAGATTAGGGATTAAGCCGAGGATAGATAAATGGGAAAGTAAAACTCAAGACCGCAAAGAATGGGCAAATATGGCGACCCAAATAGCAGAATTTAAATCGATTAGGAAAAGGAAGACGCGAGACGATAATAATAATAATAATACTGGAGGACAACAGTTAGCTTGCCAGTTGTGTACTTTCATAGCAGCCCATCGAATTGGTCTAATCTCACATCTGAGACATAAACATGGAGGATGATTTATGGAGAGCCCATACTCGGTTTCGAGTGGGTGTGAATGATGATGATATATAATATATATTACTTGAGTAAACATATTTATTAAGCTAATTTGAAAATACATTATTATTTTTAAAAAAAATTATTTTAAAATCCAAAACCTTTTTGAACCTTTAAAAATTTTTCTTATACCATCAAATTGTATTTTTTTTTTTTTATTATGAAACTGGAAAGTTCGAGTCCTTGAATCTTTCAGCTAAGCCTTTTCTGTCATCAATTATAATTTTTTTTTAATATTAATACGTTCGAATGAATTGTAAACTTTAAATTAATAAATACCGGTGAACTGTCATAGTTTTCGACAAGCATTTTAATCAACTTCTTCTCATTATTCCGAATTAAATCTGCAGGCTTAATTTGAAAACTATTAACAATATCAGTCCATAAGTTGTTGTTATCTATATTGAAAAAAATCAAAAATATTTAATTGACCGACATTTATTAAACATAATTTTTAACGTAAAAAGATCGCAATAGTAGCTGAAAAGGTACTATACCTAGTTTTGGATGATGTGAAGGTATGAGCGATTCAAAGCAAACAATTTCTACTTCGGATTTATTTAATTTTTCACTACAAAAACATATTTTCCGTAAGGTATTACTTAATAAATACTCGGTAGCGTAAATGTTTAAACCGGTTGCGCAGTCTTCACCATTCATTAAATGGTCAGCTTCATTAGTTCGCTGTTAATTAAAATATATTACCACATTAATGGAATTAGAAAATTACACTGATGGCAATTAAAATTAGTTATTACAAATACATTGTGATATTACTTATTAATTTCATAAATATTATATATATATTATAAAAACTTATGATTTTATATTGTAATGTGTCCATTACATGGGATGAACAAAATCTAAGAAAAATAAAATAAAAATATAAAATATTAACCATAAAAATAATTTGGAATGCGTGGTTATATAAGAGAATGTTTATTATTACGAGATGAAAATTATTTAGTTGAAATTTGAAGAAAAACAATGTATTAGAAAAAACTCACACTTATCTTTCGGTACCGGTCGACCGCTGAAAAACACAATAATTAATTAAATGACATATACGATAACAAATAATATATATATAAATTATTAAAGTTAACAACAAAATGTACGTATCACTGTTGTCGGTTCACTGATTGGGATCCGTAGGTTGGCGCTTCGTTGATTGCCTTGTTAATTATGATTGGATTTCGAAAGTTCGATATTTATCATTTAAGACTACTACTAGGAACGATATCGAATACCCTGTCTACCGATTAACCGCGAGACACTTTTTACAACTTTTTATAAAAACCACGATTGCTTCACCGAAAACTGAACGTTAATTTGCGACGTTTCGAGAGAAGACCTTAACTCGATTCCCAGTAGAACACCACTGTTCAATGGTACAAACACAACTCCAAGAGAGGTAAAAACAACTCAACTCTAAGGTAAAAAAATGGAGACTTATTCTATCCTAAACGTAAACTGATTTTCTCTAAAAATCTTCCTTTGGTTTTTTCCAAATTTCGACCGCCTTCCTGTCCATGACTGCGGGGCTTGGCCGAATCAGGTAGATCCTTTTTTTCTTTGCTGAACGGTGATTGGCCACCTCAATCGACAACAGTTTCATGCACGCGCACATTCGCAACTGCACCACATATTCCAAATTATTTTTATTATTATTATTATTGTTTTATATTTTTATTTTATTTTTCTTAGATTTTGTTCATCCCATATAACGGACACATTACAATATATAGAAAATATCCCACCAGTTGTGTACTATTAATGTCGTCGTCTCGTCTATTCACACTCGATTTCGAGTATGAGATTATCTCCTAATTCAGAGGAGAATTAGAGGATAGAATAGCCGCGCAATAGATAAGCACGTAAGCAGGAGCGTAACCTAGCTTCCGTGCTGCCGACAACGCGAGAAAGGTACCAATGGCGAGGCGAACCATGACGACAGGCCTTTACTCACGTTGATGCGATTGTTCACCGGCTGAATATTTCTATACGACGCTAGCACATTCGCACGACTACATTCGGAACTGACTATAGCCGCTTGTTATCGCGCAACAGATGCAGCCTAAATGTGTCTATACTGCTGTGTACGAAACTAGCGCCGTATATTTTTGTCATCGCCCGGTATCGAACCCGAGACTTCCGGATCGGAAGCCAAGCGCTCTAGCCACTAGGCCAAACGCGACGACTAATGTATATATATATATATATATATATATATATATAACTAGGCCATTTTGGCCTTGCAAGGGACTGCGCCTCTGACCCCTCTTGTCTCTTTCTCTTCTATACTTTGTATAAAATTATCAAAATTTACAATGTAATTCTTACTGGCAACAACACAAAAAAAAAAATAACATAATTACAAAAATTCTATCCTAACATTTAACTTTCATTATATAAAATTGAGACATTTGTTATATTTTTCGTTACATAAAACTATAACATTTTTTAAATAACAATCACAAAAATCCTATAAAATGTAACGAACAGTTACATAAAATTGGGACATTTTTTCTAATAGGGTGTAGCCTAAGAATTACGTTGTTAATTAATACACTTTGTTTTGGCTACTAACAAAAACCACCACTCATATATATAAATTTAACAAAGGTAACATAAAATTCGCTAATAATGCATTATTATGGAAGTTTCAGTCAGAACTTTACAAAAACTGATAAAATAAATACCGTTGGAAAGCTCGAATGTTTCAAAATTAAAGAAATCAAAAACAAAGTAACAGTTAATAAATAACAGAAACTAATAGAAGATAAAATGATTATTGATGGCGGAATAGAATAAGTCATCATTAAGCTTGTGTAATGAAATAGAATGGCATCGTTAAGCTTGTGTAATAATCCTATAAGAAATTTTTGAAATATCATGGAAAATGTGAAAATAATAAAATATTTAAACAGACAAATCACGAAATAATCAAAACGAGATAATTTAGTTGCTCCGGACGTGTTATGAACAATGAGCAATATTGATAAAAAAACCATAGAATAAAATAAGTGTTTACTGAAGAAAACGTAAAGGTTAATCAACGAACAGGAATTAAAGAGCACCAGGTCAGATGAAGAATTTGTACAAGCTGGCGGCCGGTGCAAAAATATATAACTAGCCTCCTCATTAGACAAATATGGCACCATGAAAAAATCGTACCTATTTTAATGCGTATAAAGATTAACTGAAAGTATCCTTTTAACTTTAAACATTTATTTAAGTTTTCCACTTGCAATCTCTACCATTTAATGATGCACATCGTTACTGTATTTCTTCCACTTGCAACAATGTTTCGCATTAATCAAATGAAAATTAATCAAATTATTCCATTCAGATATATTTTTATGCGGGCAGGTCTTTAAAAATCATATTTAATTCCAGTATGATATAAATGGTAAAAAAAACATTTTTACGCAATACTTTGGAATTACTGGTATCAGGAAGTGGAAAGGACATGAATATTTTAACAAAGATTTAATATAGGAGACTGCTGAAAAAACGACCCTCTTATTGGTCCCTTTCTAACTTACTTAACTCTTGGATTTTGCAACTATACTAGAAATGTATCTTATAAATGCACATAGAAAATAACAGAAAATCTATTCCGTTGATTTTTCTACTGTATATATTTTCGAAATTAACCGATTTCGTAAAAGTTCAAAATATTAAGTAATCTCATAAATATTATTAGACAGGCTCTTGTATCCGAGGGAGTCGTATGCATTTCAGTTATGTTGTTAACGATACATACATACATATATATATATATTACATATTAGATGTTAGAAATGCAAAAAGGCTGTACGAGAATTTGACAATGTGGAAATGGGTGCACAACCGCTCAACCACATCACAGCGCGGAGCACAGAAACTCGCCGGCTGATTATTTCTATGCAAACTACAGTCATGTAGGAGTTTTTTATGCATTTATAAATTCTTATATTTTTTTTATTACAAAATTTACCATTTCTGCATATTTTGTTAATAACGTAATGAGTCTTTATAAAAAAAAAAATAACAATAATAATGCTACGTAATATTTATTGCGAAATTTGCTTTCCAGTTATATTTATTCTGCTACGCAGTGTGTATACTGTTAGTAATTTAACGATACCTTCAATTTCACCAGTTCCAAAAATTCTGTAAATTCTTTTAAAAAATTAACAATTATTTCGACAGGTTTTTCTGACAATGCTACAAGTTCGTGAATAGATTTCATGGCATCTTCTCTAAGACTGGCATCGGATGCGATACTGCAGTGTATCAACGCCCTTAACAGAGGAGACTGCGATTCTTCAATATTTTTGAGGTTTTTAGAAAGTATAAAGCAACACAAGGAGACAACATTCGACAATACTGCAATAAAAAATAATTTGAAAATTAATAAATTTTAAAAATCGGTTTTACAATAATAAAAATAACGATGACGATAATAATCATAATATTAGTAATAGTAATAAAATATTTATATAGGTATATTAACCGATTAATGTTTCCTTTTATTGTTTTCTTCTTTTCTTTTATTTTAAGATTTGACCGTAGACCGTAATAACCTATACTTTTTATGTTTCAAGAAACGTTCCAATAGAATTAAGTATTTTTGTTTATGATTGCAGTTTCCTTGTATAAGATAATTTAATATTTACTGGCCGTTTGTCTTCTCATCTAGAATATATTGTACATCGCTAGCAATATACTTCACTGGTTAAACCAGGTAATTTCAACAATGTCAAATTGAAATTGTATCCAGTAGTTACTAGTACCATCAAACACAGAAACACATATAAGAAAATTATTCTAATTTAATTTATCGAACTTACTTTCAACAGAAGCTTGCGATAGAAATTTGTCGGCGAGGAAAATCTGCTTTTTCGCATCCACTACTTCTAATGTAGTGGCAACTCGTTTATCACAATTTTCATTTTTCGCAAATAAAAAAAGTAGATTTGTAGCACACAGACCCTCATTAACGACTGGTATCTAAAATCATAACAATAAATTCATAATGCAGTTACTACACGCAAAAAATAAATTACACAAAAACACGGAAATCAGCAAAGTTTCACGGAATCTTCTGTCGTATCAGAAATAAAAATTTGATATTTTTTATGCAACCTCAACATGGGAAGTATTGTTTTACTTTTTTTTTCTCTCTTTAAAATAAAATAAATGGGACAAAAAAGAAATAATTTTTGATAAACGTAAATGGAACACTTCAAAATGAAGAAACTTTTAATAAAGTTTTAACTTTAAGATGGTAAACAAATTGAAATCCATTTACAACAAACATTTACATTCTGTTAGCGTGCACAGTGAAAGAATAGCAATATTAATATTAAATAATATATTAATGAAGCTGGTTTAATCGTCTATGCTGTTGCAAATCAGGAAGAAAAAGGCAGTTTCTACGATTTACTTCAAAAAGTTATTAAATATGTTCATAATAAATAATGGGAGATTTTAATTTTATTTCTGTGCCGATGATTTACGAAAAAAAGACAAGGTTGTTGGCAACTATAACGACGAGCAAAACACTGCGTAGATTTATATATTGCCCATATATATAATATACTGCGCGACAGAAGTCTTGCTGCACTGTAAAAATTTGAGTAAAGGACAGAAAAATGCAGTAGTAATGTTCCAAGAAGTCATACAAAAATGTATTTAATATACTGAAAATGTAGGAAAAATGTTATACCAGTACAGCCCAAGTGATAAGAGAAACAAAACGTAAATTGCGTAAAATAATGAAAATAATTGATTATAGAGAACACATCTTAAAGCACGAAAAAAATTAAAAATAAGTCAAAGAACAATAAAAACTGTTTGATTTATTAACCCGTATTGCTGCCTCGAGCTTCAATCACCGCAGCGCATGGCATCGATTCAATAAGAGTGCGAATAGTGTCCTGCGAAATTGAATCCCACTCCTCTAAAAGGGCATTACCCAGCTGCAACAGTGAATTTGGTGATGGACTTCGACTTCAAATACATCGTTTGACGATATCCCACAAGTGCTCTATCAGATTGAGGTCCGGACTGCATGCTGGCCAATCCATTGTAGGATTTCCAACTTGCTGCAAAAATATTTTCATAGCTTTAGCAACGTGTGGGCGGGTGTTGTCCTGCTGTAGGAGGAATTATCGAAGCGCAAATGGTGCAAATGGCACGACATTGGTCTGGAGAATGTTAGTAATGTAAAAATGAGTGTTTACCGACGGTCCTTGATAAATGTGGAGTTCAGTTTTGGCATCGTATTGAATTCCGCCCTGCGCCATTTTAAAGCTCCCGAAAAAATTAACGCTTCAGGCGAAATTTTGTTGACTATATCCTTTTGCATCTCTAGACTCTGTGACGTCCGTCTGGTGCTTGCTAAGTAGAATGTGACTTGTCAGTAAACAGTACATGGCCCCAGTCACTCACACTCCAATACGTATGATTACGAGCAAAATTTAAACGAGCAATCTTATGTTGTATGGCTAATACCGCACCTGTTGCCGGCTTCGAACTATACAAACCATGCTGCCGTAATCTTCGTTGCACTGTACGAGATAAAATTGGTGTGTTCGGAGCCCTTGTGAATTGCGAATTCCTCCTACAGCAGACAACGTCCGCCCTCACGTTGCTAAAGCTACAAAAACATTTTTGCAACAAGTTGGAATTCCTATAATGGATTGGCCAGCATGCAGTCCGGACCTCAATCTGATAGAGCACTTGTGGGATATCGTCAAACGATGTATTTGAAGTCGTAGTCCACCACCAAATTCATTGTTGCAGCTGGGTAATGCTCTTTTAGAGGAGTGGGATTCAATTTCGCAGGACACTATTCGCACTCTTATTGAATCGATGCCATGCGCTGTGGTGACTGAAGCTCGAGGCGGCAATACGGGATAATAAATCAAACAGTTTTTATTGTTCTTTGATTTGTTTTTAATTTTTTTCGTGTTTTAAGATGTGTTCTCTATAATCAATTATTTTCATTATTTTACACAATTTACGTAGAATCTATTAAATCGTTTAATTTACCCATTTTAATCACTCACTTATTGCTATTCAGGTGGTCATTATCGAATCCCTAATAATACTACAATTATTTTACTGTATTCTCCGTCTTGTTACCTGTAATAACTACATTATTGTCTGTTTATTTTTATATATTGTTTTTGTGTTCAGTTCAAATTTGATAATTAAAATTTAAAAATACAACTGCAAATACAGTTGTAAGAATTATTAAAAAAAAAAAAAAAAAAATCAATACAATGCAAGCAATTAAATAAATGGTTATTAACAAACGGATTGTATCAGCAAGGTCAACCGAATGAGGCCATCGATACTTCTCAATCTAGATGAAAAACTGTACGAATCGCACTTTGTAGATGTCTACGTTCAACACAGTCATCGGAAGCTTTAAATATTTTCAATAAATCTTCTTATCAGCATTAATTGTTTTTGTCATTTGTACTTACCGAATGAGATTGACTGAATGCTTTTTCTACACTTTCAATTAAAATCGATATTAGGTTGCTTGATCCAAGTGATCCGGTGCGCGTGTAATATTCCTTTAAGCAAATAAAATATGATTTCTTCACGGTCGGTGTAGTACTTTTTGACGCCAATTTTTTCTGTAACAGCACGACACATATTAGACGTTTAAATTGGCATTACTATATTAAGATTAGTGAAATTCAAATTGCAACGAAGAATAAAATCGATTTTTAATATTCGCAGCAAATAATCGACTTTAATGGAGCCGCGAGAAATGTAGTCCTGATTAATATGTAAAATGTACGAACTATTAGGCGATTTAATGAAAGCGTGGGATTTTAAATTGATTAAAAATATTCTATTTTTATTAATAAGCAGCGGAACCGGTCCGCTTTGCTGTTATAAATGAGACTATTAAAATGGACTGCAGACTAGAAAGACATCATTATTAACCAACTAGAAGAAGAGATAAAACAAATCACATACATATAATAGATAAAATCCGAATGATGCGTTTAACGAAAAATGGTACGATGGAACTTACCTGAATACTCGAAATTGAACTATCCGATATGGTAATATTGGGCAATAATCTTTGAAACCATAACTTCATTATTTCAATTGCACGCGTTACTATACTTTCGTTAACTGAAAATAAATAAGTATTTCCCACATTATGTAAGCGCAACTTACATCAAATAGTAATAAGGAAGTAAGAAAATTTACTGCGATTACCGATAAGAAATGTACGTACCCTCCGTATCTAAAATTTTCACTATCCCGGAAACTACGATTTCCGTCAAATTTTGTAAACTTGACACAGACGGTACTTTATTTTTTGATAAACTTCCGATCCCCTGAAATACCAGTGTACGTAGTTATTAACACTTTTTTAATGCGGTTTTTAAAAGTTATCAAAAACTCACGAAAAATAATTAAACAAAAAAAAAGAAAGAATACTCGATTTAAATATTTTTAGGATCAATTTTAAATGGTTCTATTAAATTTATATATTCGAAAATATTACAATGAATATCACACCATGTGCGGCAAAATGTATATACGGCTAAAGTTGAATGGTACTGTGCTAAACATGTTAAGATAAGTAAACCAGTAGATACTGTGTATTTCTATTAAAATCATTCGCTACCAAGGCAAGAGCAAAGCCTGCTTCTGGTAAGTAGTTCGTAACTTTATGATGAACGAAATCGATTTTCACAATCTACAGTATATCAACTAGTTATGCAGATCTAAACTCGGTATTTGAAACAAGACGCTAGGATCATCTTCCCCCACCGCCTTAGGAGCTTTGCGCGTTTTTGAATTATAAATACTCAATGAATAATCAATATGGAGGGAGCATCGGAATCATAGTTTCCAGAGAAGCTATTTTGGTAACTTACGGCAGTTGAGATTTTTTTATTTTTACATTCTCCACCGAGCAGTCAAGATTAGAGAAAGAGTTTTGAGTTTTCCTTAATCCGGAACGAAAATATGGGTTTGTCATTAATTAAATGGTAGTAACAACGCCGCTGAATAAAATCGGCCGGCAAAAATTGTAATAAATTTAAAATGGTTTTGTACACTGCTTTTAAAGGATTTTTTCTCATTAATATAAACTACTAATCAAAAAAAAAAAAAAAAAAAAACATTTACTTTTATCTCTTAACAGTTACTTCCCATCTATCCGAGAAAACTGTATAATATATTTTTTTGTTACCGAATATAATTCAATGTTTAAATAATTTTTTATTCAAAAGCGTATGTATTTGAATAATAAACGCGAAAACAAAACTGTTCTTGCTTACCATGATGAAGAATTCTCATGATACATACATGTATATTATTAAACTCAGGCATGAGTTAATCGGTTATATGGAATTAATAATATAAATTCTTTACGCATTTACTAACAGGCGCGTAAGTTCTAACCATTTATTTAGCACTACAAAGAAAAAACAAAAAAACAAACCTGTAACACGCTTATTTTTTGAGTAGCTAGCGTTAACTGGCCCGCTGATCCATGATAAACGTTAAATAGATGTTTCAAAAGTAATTCCAGTACATGATAGTCATTACAGACTGGCGATAATTTATCAAAACCTTCAGTCGCTTGGTCCCTTAAATGATCCGTTTTGGAACACAAGTTGGCTGTTAACATACGCGCACAATGGCATTATTTAAATATATAAATATACAAAGTAAGTTTAGATGTAAAAATTTCTAATAACGAAACGAATATATTAGATGTACAAATAAGTTTCCGCCGTTTGACAAAAATTGGCGCCAGCAGTAAGTTATGGTGAAATTGTCAGATGTAAAACGTCTTATCGTAAGTTTAGACATCTGGCAATACCGTCACTTAAAAAGTATTACCGATTTTGCATCAGTCAGTTAATTGCGTTGGTACGAAAATGTCGTGTTTTGAGCCGAACAAATGTCATTTGCGGGAGTTTTTGATTTACTTTTTTAATTTGAAAAAATCTACGGCTGAGACGCATCGATTGCTTGTAGAAGCATATGGCGAGGAGGCTGCTTTAAGTGAGAGAAGTTGTCGTGAGTGGTTTTAGAAGTTTAAAAACGGTGAGTTTGACGTGGAAGACAAGGAACGTAGCGGAAGGCCGAAATTGTATGAAGACACAGGATTGAAAGCATGATTGGAAGAAGATTCGTGCCAAACGCAAGAAGGACTTGCAATTACATTAGAAGTAACTCAACAAGCAATTTCACGCCGTTTAAAATCGTTAGGAATGATTCAAAAACAAGGAAGTTGGATTCCATTTGAACTGAAGCCGTGAGCCATTGAACGCCGACTTTGTACGTGTGAAATTCTGCTTGCCAGGCAAAAAAGCAAGGGTTTTTTGCATCGTATAGTCACTGGTGATGAAAAGTGGATCCACTACGATAACCCAAAGAAAAGTAAATCATGGGGACCACCTGGCCATGCTTCAACATCGACAACCAAACCGAATATTCATGGAAAAAAACTCATGCTTTGTATTTGGTGGGATCAGCTAGGTGTCGTGTATTATGAGTTGCTTAAACCGAGCGAAAAAATTACTGGAGCTCTCTATCGAACACAATTAATGAGGTTGAACCGAGCACTTTAGGAAAAACGCGCCCATTATGATACCAGACACAAAAAAATTATTCTCCTACATGATAATGCTCATCCGCATCTTGCGGAGCTTAATTGGGAAGTCCTACCGCATCCGCCGTATTCATCAAACATTGCCCCTTCCGATTATCACTTGTTCCAGTCGATGACACATGGCCTGTCTACGCAGCGCTTTACATCATATGAAGATACTAAAAATTGGGTCGATTCATCGATAGCCTCAAAACATGAAGAGTTCTTCCGACGTGGTATCCGGATGCTACCAGAAAGATTGGAAAAAGTAATAGCTAGTGATGGGCAATAATTTGAATAAAAGGGAATGTACCGTTCTTTCACAATAAATTCCTGATTTTTAATAAAAACGGCGGAAACTTATTTGTACACCTAATAGTTAACCAATTTAAAAGGAAAAATAAACGACGCTTCATAAGATTTATCAATGCGCAATAGTTTTAATAAATATTTCTATACTGATTTATTTTGACGAAAACCGTTTGAGAATGATAATCTTCTACCTTTTTTTTAACATACCGTTACAGTCTGATTATACATCTGTTAAAGAAGGTGCTTACTAAATGCATAAATGCTTTTCTTTTTTGTTAAAATTCCTATTGCTTACCTAATCAGTGAACTTGTAATGGCCACTAGAAAAAACTGTTTACGCCAAGATACTAGCCCCGTTATCAAATACAACTAATAGGTTGACAGTAACCTTTTTACCTCTTTCCTTTTTCATACACAACGGTAGCCTAAAACTGTATTTAGTGTACGCTAAATCGAACAAGAAAAACAAATTAAAATATCAAAAATTGCTATCGGAACTCGGTAAAAATTAGGAAAGTCACAAGTTCATAGAGCGTCACATTAAACAAACAAAAATGTAAGCTATCGTTATATTTTGTAGTCCGGTTCGTACATGAATAATGTTCATTCGAAAGTATATAGCTGTAATGGAATTCTTAAACAACTTTTTTCTTCTTCTTCTTCTTTTGCCTGTGTTACATCATTGATTCGATGTAGGCCTCCCTTAGTCTACTCTATCGTTGTCTATCTTATGCTTCACGAAGCCACTGTTTTCCTGCTGTTGCCACAATATCATCCGTCCATCTTCTGAGTGGTCTTCCCCGTGCGCGTTTTCCCATATACGGTCTCCATTGGATCATTTCTTTTGTCCACCTTCCATCTGACCAGCCCAGGCCCATTTGTTCAGGGCTATCCTTGTCCCGATGTCCCCAAATTTTGTCTGATTTCGGATACATTCTGATTTAATCCTATCTCTTGGTTTTATATGAAGTAAAGCTCGTTTCATCAGTCTTTCTGTTTTTCCTAATTTCTCTATAACTTCCTTCGTTAATGACCAGGTTTCGGCAGTATACGTTAGTACTGGAATCACGCATTGGTTAAATATTTTTGCTTTATTTTGTGAGCTGATTTTGGTATTGAGTATATGTTTTATTTTATGGTATGCAATCCAACCGTTTGATATTTTCTTTTCGAGTTCTAATTTCATCCCTTGTTTTTCGGTTGTGAAGACTTTACCCAAATATGTGAACTGGTCTCTTTCTTCTATGATTCCCTCTCGTATTTGTATTTCGTTCTGTGTGTGATCGTTGTCCTGATTTTTAATATATTTCATGTACTTTGTTTTATTTGGATTTATTTGTAAACCGACGTTGTTAACCGCTGTCTCTAGCTCCTTTATCATGCATTCTAAATCATCCTTAGTCTGTCATATGATCACAATATCATCGGCAAAGCAGAGGTGGTGTAAATATCTGTCATTTATATATTTATTCCTTCGGTAAGTTGTATTCTTTGAATTTCTGTATCAATAGAGTTAACGTTTGGATGTGGTCTATCGCAGGGTATTTTTTCCGAAATCCAGCCTGTTCTATCGGCTACTGTTCATCTAATATACGTTCTAGTCTGTTAGATATTATTCTTGTAAATATGATAAAAGGCTAATAGGTCGGTAGTTTTCCAGTTTTCGTTTGTCTCCTTTCTTGTGTAACAGAATAATAGTTGCATTGTTCCACGAGGTTGGTATTTGCTTTTCTAGAATGCAGCGATTAAATAAGCTTGTAAGTTCTTTTATAAGTTTTTCGCCGCCGTATTTTAGCATTTCTGGTGTTATTCCATCTTCACCTGGTGATCTACCACATTTCATTTGTTTAATAGCGAATTTTGTTCCACTCTCTAGAATAGCAGGTATCTCTGTTTCCTCACATGTAGTGTTACTGTCTTCCCCGAAATTTATTGTACCTTTGTATAGTGACTTATAGAATGCATATACCGTTTTCAGTATATCTTCCTTATCTCTTGTCTCTTTTTGATACTTTTTTTCTTATACGAAGTAATTAATGTATTCTAATTCAAATACATTTAAACGCCATTAAATATTACTGGTAACAACACTATCTACTTTACACGGCTTTTACATTAAAAAATAAATGAATGAATAAATAAATAAATAATAATAAAAATATTAAACCGGTACAACCGTAGTAAAAATTTAAAAACTACTTTACTCAATGTATTTCGTTAAGTATAAAATGTTCATTTAACGTTAAATTTATAATATGTAATAATGTGATTACATTTTTCTTTTATTTAGTGAAAAACTCCGAAATCGCCGATATGAACGGATATTATTTTCAATCTAAACAAAATACCTGCAAACGATTTTCCAACGTCTAACACGTACGGATTCAAATCGATGTTTTTCGTATGTGAAATAACGTGAGAAACACACTCGAGCATAATTTCCGGATTACGTAACATAGCTTTATTAATGGCCGGAAAAATTATCGAACGAAATTCGTCATCTTCGCCAAACCATAAACACTCAATAAACTGCTTTACTAAGTTTACGTTTGGGGCTGTTTTACTTGACAATACCGTTTTGGCGAATATCTCCGAAATTTTTCGCTGGAACGACTAAAATTGAAACATTAAACAACCAAATTCGAATTGCAATTTTGGTACGAATACACTGTTTTATTGAAATTGAAAATTGTCTTACATGCATATTAAATCGTGTATCATAAAAAGTTTCCCCATCAGTAATGTTGGACTGCAAAATTTTCATAGGCAACATCATAAAATAAATTTTTAGAATATTGGCCATGTGCACATTAAATTTAATTTTGAATTTCTTTAAATATCTTAATAGTAAATGTTACCTATAATTAAATTTCAAATTCTCAAAAAATCAAATATTTCTTCAAATATTAGGCGTAGAAAATGAAATCTATTGGGTTTGTAAGTAAATAAATTCATTTAACTTTATGTATACTTATTACTCCTGTTGCTGCACAGAAAATCTGAAGGCAAAATTTACTTCAATTTCTTGCGAAGCTAATCTTTATACATATATATATATACACACGCACACGCATACACATTAACAGATTGAAACCGGTGACCGCTTTGTAGCCCAACTCGTCAAATTTTTAATTGTTTTAATTCGTGAATTTTTAAAATAAAAAAGTACTGCAGTGCTCATATAGTGTTTAAAATATATATTTATATATGGACTATTCCCCATATAGATTTAACGAGCAAAAAAAGTCGATCGCTTTGATTTTTTTTGAACTTTCGGGTCGTAATTTACATTAAACTTGGTGAGAGACGTATTTTTCCCCCTCCAAAAAACATTTTTGGAGCACTGTAGCACGATATCAAAATTTACATCGTGAAAGCTAATTTTGAAAATAGAAATTCACAATTTTTTTAAATGGCCGTAATTTTGGCCCAAATTATCGTATCGGGACGTTTTTTTGTTTTTAAATGTGAGAAATTTGATCACCTTTTACCCGCTTTTTTCGTTTTTTAAATTTTCAATTACTTTAAAGCTATTTGAGATAAATTGGAAAATCTGAAAAAAGTAATTTTTCGAAATTGAATATCTCAAAAAGGCCATCTTCGATTTGCACGAATTTTAAATATGTTTTTCAAGACCAAATGAGCTATCTTTCTGCCAAATAGCAATGTGTCACCTTACCCCATTCCGGAAATACGGGTTTACAAATAAAATGGCTATTTCTACATGCTTAAAGCCCGATATGCGTTATATATAAGCTTGTATCCTAATGTTTAGATCATGTAAACATGGATAAACCATTTTTTAACGAAGAATTAAGCGAAGGAATCAATATTAATTGATTTTCTACTCAAATTGAATTAAAATAATGTACATTTATTATTCAATATTTTTTAATTAATGTAATTTACACGTGTGAAATCAATATAATAGGAAGCCGGTTATTTTATAGGGGTAGCCATAATGTCTAATAATCAGATATATACATTAATTAACAATCAACACTAATCCATTCTTGTTTGTTGGTTTTTCTCATTGAACTTTCCTTATTCACATTTCTTTCAACATCAGCCTTTCGGATAATTCGCCAAATGTGACTGTCACGAATGCCGTGAATTGACCGAATTTCTTTTCGTTCTTCAGCCTCTTCAGCTCTAAATTTTTGCAGTTCTTCAACTTTCAAGAGTATTAGCTTTATTTTACTACTACACTTATTTACATGTTTCACAAAATTTTCAGCATTTCTAATACATATTCGTTTGGTCATCACACGCTCCTCTCCGTTTCTAGTTACAGAAAAAATACATTTTGCTTCATGGAACCCACTTCCCAGTTGAAAAAATTGAAATTTATTCTTGAAATGAGCAGTAGCGCTATCAGACATTATGGTGATGTGATTTTTCTTATCTATTCTACTACACCGCTGGCGTAAATAAACACGCATTGCATACTTAGGCGAAATTGAATGTGGTTTATAACATTTAATTCTGAAATTTGAAGATGAGGGTAGACGTTTACAATAAGAATGTTGGGATTTGCACATATCGTATACCGGACGTACACATGAAAAAATAATAATTTTCTTTACAAACCCGTATCTTCGGAAGGGGGTAAAATGACACATTGCTCTATTTGGTAAAAAGATAGCTCATTTGGCCTTAAAAAACATATTTAAAATTCGTGCAAATCGAAGATGGCCTTTTTGAGATATTAAATTTCGAAAAAAACGCTTTTTTCGTTTTTTTCAATTTATCTTAAAAAGCTTTGAAGTAATTAAAAATCTAAAAAAAAAATCAATCAGGGAACAACTGATAATACTCTACATTTTTTTAAAAAAACGTCCCGAACCGACAATTTGGGCCAAAATTACGGCCATTTAAAAAAAATTTGAATTTTCATTTCCGAAATAAAGTTTCACAATATAAATTTTGATATTGTCCTACAGGCTTCCAAAAATATTTTTGAAGCGGAAAAAATACGTGTTTCATGAAATTTAATGTAAATCATCACGATCCGAAAGTTAAAAAAAAAATCGAAGCGATAATTTTATTTTTGTTCGTGGAATCCATATGGAATAGACCATACATATATATATACACTCACACACGCACACATATTTATATATATTTATACACACACACACACACACGAATAATTCGGTTAAAAAAAAAGTTTGGATTAAACTATTTGAAATACTAAAACAGTTAGCACGGTAATGCATACAAGAGAAATATTTTAAATTCAATGCTCTTTAAAATAAGGTATTAACCATACTTATAGTTTCAAATTTGTTTCAGTGGTAACTAACATTGGTACTATTTTGAATTCGGTTTGTTTCTTACAATAAAACAGATAAAAAAACTTTCTACCATTACTGTTATCTAATTTAAGCCGAAAGTTTGTTACAGGAAAGGTGTCGTGATTTGCAGGCTTATAATTTTAATGGAAATTAACGGTGAACTACACTATATGCATTTATAGGTAACCAACAGACAGTAACGGAGAAAACGAGTTATCACTTACTTATTCGAATAAGAAGTTAATAAAAAGAAATTTAATAAACGCGGAAATTAATCTAAAGTATTTTTTACGTGATCAGTTAATGGTAGTTATATCAAATGCAAGTTTGTAAACGGTTAAAAGAAACGAATCTTATCGGGAACCAAATACTTCACCTTTAAACGAAATAAAACGAATATATGTAGATCTGAATAACTCTATACACGAAAGAAACAAATGCGGGAAAGGAAAAAATGAGAATTTTTTAAAGATGGCCTACTAATTTTAAAAAAAAAGAAAAACTTTAAAAACAGGTACATTGGTTTAGTTAGAAGTGAGTGATTGATATTACATACCTCTTTCCCGGTTTCGCGCTTTAAATTAAAATTTTTTGACAATTTCCTATTTTTTCTGTACCATTTTTCAGAATTTGATGCTTTCAATTTCTGAAGGTTTTGTATTTTTCTGGTGTTCTCGTGATGAAAATACGTCGATTAAAAAAAAAAAAGGAATCAATACTATAGGCGACTATAGAACGGAATAGCCTTTTTTCAGATTTTTTTCTTTTACATCTTGATGCATACTTTTTTCAAAATTCGGGCTTTTATAATTTTTCTATATTATAACAGCAAAAATCGCGTTGATAAAAAAAAAAAAAACAACTTTCTAACTACCACAAAACGAGGGGACCATTTTGGTCCATTTTTTATTTTTCATCTTTATGATATGGGTGCCATAAATGTATACACCAGCGCATACACACGCTAATTGAAATGTAAAATATATAACACAAATATACTGATATGTTTCAGAGTCAGTTAATCCCATAAAATACCTTAGATTTTTCCGTTGGAACTAATTTGTAATTAATTATAAGAGAATTATAACAAGCGCCCAGCAAACCGACATCCTGCGATTGTTCCAGTTCGAATAAAATACTTTCATACGTATTTCT
The DNA here is from genome assembly GCA_039619475.1 of Icerya purchasi. Classification (NCBI taxonomy): domain Eukaryota; kingdom Metazoa; phylum Arthropoda; class Insecta; order Hemiptera; family Monophlebidae; genus Icerya; species Icerya purchasi. The sequence continues at coordinate 287,179,396 of CM077115.1, read as the reverse complement.
TATGTCGCAATTTTTCATCCACATATTATGCAAAACTCCGGAAGTTTTATGGCCATTCCTTAAGTAAAATTATAAGTTATTAGTAGTAGAATTCTTTTTACATTCAAAATAACTTCAGAATTCTTCTTATATACGTTCAATTAAAAGAATTTTTTTCATAAAAAATATTTACTTAATATTTAGGATGATATTGCTTCGTTTGAACAAAAGTCGCTCATAAGAGAGGACACATAACGAATTGAAGAAAATATAAGAATTGTGACAAATACAGAATAAAAATAACCATGTTAACTTACTAAACTAAATGACTGGTTACTTTAATCTCACTCAGCTGGTAATTTTAAACTCTTCATTTTTGAAATTTATTTAGTACTGATTTTAACGTTTACCGATATTATCTCTTTATCGGACATAATTCTAAAAACCTCTTTTTTTGATATTAAGCTCATTTTCAGTAAACTCATTTTTAACTACTTAGTAGCCTGATCAAAAGAAGATAGCGTAGAGTGCATTTTTTAATATATTCACTTGCTTTTTTGGTTAGATTAAAATTTCTTGATCGCTTTACTGTTTTTCTGCTGTACCTTTAGCCATTATTTTATCTTTACAATTCATCTATCTTCATCTATTCTACCATTCAGCAAAATAAGAATATGTGTTTCATCAACACCTTGGCAACAAATGTATATATAAAATTTTTTAGAGTTATCGAAACAAAAATAATTCATTATTTACTTAAACACGCAACGCGTATATGAAACAAAAATCCAACCTTTTTGTTTTACGATCGGACCCTAAATCTGATTTGATATAACTTAAGAGTAAAATATTACGATAATGAATATCATTTACTTTCTGCCAGCATCCGTAGTAATACAAAAATATAGTTTAGCTTGAATTAATACGATCTTTTTGAGGTATTCGTTGTTATTTTCAATAAGATAATTCCAGCCATTTGTCACGAATATTGATGTCCATTCTAGAGCGCAAGAACAACTGTCCGCTACCTTACGGCTGTAAAAAGTGTAATACAGTTGAAAGTTAATGAAATTAAATTAACAACCTACTTGCTTAAAAAAAATATTTAATTTACGTACTTATTAATAATAAGTGAATTTGTAAATATGCTCATAAACAAAAAATAATAATTTTTAATTACGGTACATAAAGGACAGAGATAATTTTTATTGAAAATAATACATTAATTTAATATGAAAAATAAAATGAAATTTTTTACTTGAATTCATTGCAAGAATTATGGAAATAGTTTAAAAATTTAAATAACTTAACAAAAACTGAGAATTATTAAGTATTTTTGTTCATCGAAGTTCAGAAATATTTTGCTCTTACAATAAAAAATGAATCAATGTAAAAATGCCGGCACATGTTAATATCGCAATATATTTACTTACACTACGCTATACGATGCTTTTAATAATGCAAATTCATACAAATCAGAAAGTATATTTTTGCAACAATACTGGCAATCGAGCGACACTATCTCTTTAATAACATTATTCATGTAGGAAAGTATTTTCCGATTTTTATGATACAGCAACGTTGGTAACAATTTACAAAGGACACGAAGCAAAATCGTTGATGTATCTATATCAGTATTTAAAAAGTACATTTTAAGAATATTTCGCAGTTATCAAGATTTAAATTTATCAGTTATTCTTAATAATATCCATTGGGAAAATAAATATAATCGAAGATTAATACTTACCATTTTTTTTTTGCAAAAGTGTAATTATTCGTTCGGTAATATATCTCGTCTTTGTAAAAGAGTTTGTTTCTAAACTTACTGGGAGTTCTTTAATAAATTTTACGTCCTATCAGTATAAAAATAATGTATTACGAATTGGTCAAACATACAAACAAAAAATCAATGAAATAATATTGGAAATAAATTCATAATTACCTCATTATCTATTGCCATTGTCTTTCCTTATATACGGATTAAGGCATTTGCATGTTTTTCAAACAGAATGGGTAACAATTTTAATCATAAAACCAGATCCACACAAAAAAAGACCCTCGACATGAAGAGATAAACAAACGCCGAACCGTACGAATAATTTTAATCAGATATAAATTAGATTTTTAAGTTTTCCAAAAGTTGATAAGAGCAGTATAAAATAAACGGCTGTCATAAGATTTATAGTCAGTTTATTATAAATTATTTATATTTTATGTAATTAACTATTTTAACAACATTATAAATAAAATATTAAATTACAACTAAAATATCTTTATTATCTGCAAATTTATTTTTATGACGTAAATTAAATTTTCTTGTAATTTTTTAACATTAGCAAATATATTATAATCAATTTGTTCAGTATATATCGATGCTCAATTAATTTCTAAATTATTATTTTAAATGAAAATGGAACTTAAAGTGTTTAAAATAAAAAATTTTTATTTATCTTTTTTTACTCTTCGGTTAACGGTAAAAAAGGAAGTAATACTGCAAGCGGTGAAGTCACATGAAGCTAATAAAAAACTATACAGAAATTTTTTCGGTTAAAAAAACAGTCGTTTTATTCATTTAGTTTCTCAATTTTATGAATTATCTCAGTGAAACGATTTATTAAAAAGTGAGCGAAGCAATGAAATAAAAAATATAGGGAACCCTCCATTCTATAACCATTTGATAAATATTTTCTTCGTAATATTTAATTATTCGATTATTCCTAGTTTTAACGATTTTTAACCGTAAGAGGTGTTCATTCAGTTAAAAATATTTTTATAAGTAACAAACTTGTAAGTGAAAAATGTGAACGGAAAGGTATACATATTTTTAAATTTAGTCCTATATTCTTGTTACAATTTATCCGCATTAGTTTTGAGAAGAATTAACAGTTATTAATTTTTCTTACTAGAAATGTGGTATATTAATAAAGTGAACTGTATTGAATAACTTTAAAGTTTAAAAGTTAATTTTCGCTGATTGTCACTGACATTTGCCTATAATTTTTTTCAATCCTGATCATGATTTTAAATGTGCTTATAAAATGAGAAATTAAACAGAGTTATTATGTAAATTTCTAAATTAGTTTTAAAATCGCGATAGTTATAAAAAGTATTAAATAAATAAAAGTAATGCTGATGTACTTGTATGTGGTGTTATCTATTTTACTCAAATACGTGATTTGCAAAATGCGTCCGTGATTTTAATATTTAAATAATGTACCTCAGAGCTATGCAGATATTATTTTAGAAACTTATCAGTATGTTCATTGCAAACTAATTGATAAAGGTGTATGAGCGGTTAATTAAAGAATATCTAATACGTATCTTTCCACTCGAACTACTTACAGTGCTGCAGAAAATTTTGAAAAGAGAGAGGGGAAATTCTATTTAATTAATCAGTAATTATATTAACATTATAAAGAATTTTTTTAAGATAGAAAAAAATCAAGTTTTAGAAATATTATATAGTACTCAGAGCGAAAATAATGTTTCTATATTGGAAACATTTAGTACAAATTAAAAACTTGATTATCAGATGAAAATGTGTAGGAATCTTTTGTTTATAAAATATTTTAAAAATAAAGAATAATTCTGTATTTGTATGATTGTATCTAATTATTATATTTTACAGTGCTTTGAGTTAACTTAAATCTTTTTAAATCAACGTTCACCAAAATATGTTTTCACTTTTAAGGTTTTTTGGTATTAGAAATTGTTTTTATAAACGTTACATACATTGAATACAATTTAAATTTATTAAAAGCGCAAATTAAATAAAAGATGGGTGGTTTTGCCACGGAGTACGGTAACCAATTCCCGTTTGTGTTCCTGTAGTTTTTTAGTGTTCGAATAAAATACTAATTTACAAAGATTTTATACATTTTTTTTCCCCGTTCACTTTCGTTTGTATAATCGGATGGATTAAAAAAAAAAAATTGGTCGGTTTCTTATATATATATATGAAACAAATTAGTCTTTAATAAAAAGTGTGGCCAATTAAATTATTTATTCTGTTCTGCGTTTTTTTTTTGTTATCGTTTATCAACACAGTTTATGGTATATCTTTGGAAAGCTGTCTGATGAAACTTAAAGATTTACGTTTGGATTTATCACGAATGATAGCAGTAATCTGTATTAAAATATTAAGGAGGATTTTAAATTTAGAGAATTGTTATTGTTCGATTTATAGTATTATTAATTAATTTTATCATCCGCGTTTTTGCCATATTTAAATTTTTTTCCCTTTGCCAAATTTTCTTAAATTATTATTTTCTCTAAGTATTTTTTGTAAGATTTTAAATGTATAATTATTGAAAAAAAACTTTCTAACGAGGCTTATCTAATTATCTATCGTAGTGTTATATTTGTTTTGGTATTTATCGAATTTTTATTTATGTGGTCTTTTTTTTAAAGGTATTCTCGATTCTGAATGTTATTCTCTAAATTCTTATTTTATAAAAATATTACCAGTAGGCTAATGCTAAAGATTAAAATGAATTGTGTGTAAAAAATAAATCAAAAAATGAAAAATTCATGTTTCTTCGAGGGAAATTAAAAAAGAAAGAACCTTTTCCTTTTGGATGGTCCAACCAGAAAACATAACGTAAAACCGGTGCTCAGTATGCGCATAAAATTAAAAAAATTCCGAATTGAATTGAGGTTGGTGAATTATTATATTAAAAGCTAACGGTTATCAGATTCCTTGTATATACACAGTACGGCCAGAAGTTCTGTCTGTAAAATTCGAACGCGTGAAAAAAAAAGTTTTCAGTGAAGAGAAATGGTAACATTGCCTAAATGTAGTGTATACGATTAGTATTCAGTAAACATGGTAGAGGGTCGGCAGTCTGGTTGTATGAAGCGAGTGAATATGTCGCAGTGGGGCGTTTATGAAAATCGTGTTGTGGTAATCGCATTATTTCGGTGTGAGGTACAGCCAACGAAGATTCATATAACCTCGAAATCGCTTAGTATTAATGATAGGCTTGTGTTTCGTACAATTGCAAGATGGAATGAAACTAACACACTCGATGATCGGGTCAGATCAGGCCGTCCGCGTCCTGTACGAACGAAACAAGCGGTGAACACTTTTCATGCAAGGATAATGCGCAATCTTGCGCAGAAGCAAACAATCCTATCTCGAGAGATGGATCTCGCTCCTCACACTGTATCGCGCATTCTGAACGAATATTTAGGTTTTCGCGCATATAAACGATACACTCGGCACCTGTTGACGGCAAAATTAAAAGAAATTAGGTGCGTTCGAACTCGGAATTTGTTGCGCTTGTACGGTAGCGACACTTATCGCGACATCCTGTTCACAGATGAAAAAATATTTACTGTAGAAGAATCGTTTAATAAACAAAATGACACCGTATGTATGCCAAGTCGTCTATCGAAGCGTCGGATAAAGTACATTGCATTCAACGCGGGCATCATCCGGCTCAAGTTATGCTATGGTTGGGTGTCGATTGGAAGAAAGTTTTTACAGACGTTCACTTTTGCGAGGTTGCCGTCAAAACCTCCGCGCCTGTCTACTAAAAAATGTTGAACGTGGTGTTTAAACTTTTGAATAGGAAGATGTTTGAGGGATGTCGCTGGATTTTTCAGTAAAATTCCACTCCAGCCCATAAAGCGAAGACGACCCAAACCTGGCTTCAGCACAATCTTCCCGATTTTATCAGAGCAGAATACTGGCCAAGTGGTATCTCCGGCCTAAATCCGTTCCACTATTCTCTCTGGTAAAAAATAGAAGCGGTAGCATGCGTGAAAAGTCATCGAAGTGTTGATGCACTCAAGAACTCTATCAGGAAAACTGTAAAGAATTTTCCATTGGACACAATTCAGAACGCCATAGACGAATGGCCATAACGTCTTCGTAAATGCGTCGCTACTGAAGACGGATATTTAAAATAATTTCTGTGTAGTTTTGTAGTTTTTTTCATCTACTTTTCGAAAATATAATTTTTTGATTAGGTCTGCGTTGTTCTGTTATGTCACAATTCGCGTTTAAAAAGTACTGACAGAACTTCTGGCCGTACTGTGTACATAGTAACTGTATTAGACGAACAACACGAGCTGTGAAATCGATGTTAGCGTGGAACGATTGCGAGTCACGTATTTTAAAACGTTTGAGGAAATTAAAGATTTAAAGACTGATCGTCTTAAAAGTAGAGACATTGGTTAGATATTGTAATTGAAATTGAAATAGTAATTCTAACAGCGAAAACGGTTTACGATTAAATTTGTTTCGGGAACCGGTTATCAGTTTATTAAAACGAAGGAGATAGGAAAAATAAGGGAACAATTTTAATATAGAACCGTTTAAAATAATTCAAGGGTAATTAACAGTTTCGTCAATAATAGTGAGTTCCTTACTTCCGGTCGGTGATGGAAAAATATGAATATTATAGTTTAATAAGTCGATGAAAACAGCTTAATTCTGGTTTATTTTGTATTCCGATAAACTACATATAAATTTGTTTAAAACGTTAAATTAATGTCAACTGTAGCCTATATTCCATTACTAAACAATTTTTAGTGACACCAAACTCGTAATAGCAATAGCATGGCTTAGAGAACAATTATATTAGAAATATAGTTTTTCTGAAATCGCTTTTTTTTTTTTTTTTTTAATCCGTGGTCTTAGGCTGTATCGCATACATCTCATTATCGACAAGAAGAATGCGATATTTCGCTGAGTTGATAAATTTTAAGATTAATTTATACTGATATTACCCAAGTTGGGAAATACTTGAACAACAACTGTATTCTGTTTTTAAACAATTTTTACCACATCCAACTCTGAATAACAATGCTTATCTACCGGTAACAGTGAAACTATATTAAAACTAGAACAAATTATGCTCCATTTGTATACATTTTGCGAAGATTCTGTATTAACAGCGTCTATACTTTTAAAAAAGGATGTATAGTGTTGTGTAATGTTTAGAATAAATTTTTTACAAACGATAACCAAATTGTGGCTTAAGATATCCGGCTACATCAAATTTAAACAACATGAAATAATGACTACATTGAAGTCAGCATGTAATTTCTACTTAGAGTGAAAAATTCAAACAGTATTAGAGTGAAAAAATTCTATTTTGCTACCTAATTTTGTTTTTTCTTTCTAAGATTCTTCAATTGCAGTGTGACTTATGGAGCAATATAAATAAAGTAAAGTAAAGTAAGCCCTATACCTTTGACAAGGCGTCATGGATTGTGAAGTTAAGGTTTACAGTGTGCAAAGCCCAATGGCACTAGTGAGAGTAGGGGGCCAGCTCCTTTCTCTTGGTCGCCTTTACCTTCTTAGGTTTCTCTAGTACCCAATTAGTTCAGGCTGGGTAAACCTGAGAGTGTCTTCGATCCAGAATGAGACAAGTCTCAAACCCGTGACTTCTGGTTTGGTAGCCAAGTGCCTTAACTACTAGGCTACCATGCTACCTACCTATAATATATATATATATAATGATAATAATAACCACTCAGAGGCTCACAACTAGTGAGTATGGGTATGGCACACCCGAGGTACCCTAGCTGTCCCTCACCTTGTTTTGCTAGTCTATAACTAGTCTTTGGGTGAAGCACCTTTCTCTTCATATTTGCTGGTCTCCCTTGACCAACTCTTGTATTTTTCTGACCGTGATGCTATTAGTGTATGCAAGGGCTAAGGGTTTTCCTTTCCTTCTATCCACATTTTTCTTCTCTAAAAATCCTTAAGCCAAATTATAATGCGACCTGTGACGATGGCTGCATGGCATCTGAGGAAACAGAGGTGTCGAACAGAGCCTCTAGAGTATCTTCCTTTCCCCCAGAGTACTTAGGATTACCGTAGTATAGAGCACTACCACGGCGAACTGCTATTTTATTCCAATCCTTGTGGGAACAAATATGAGTGAAGACAATAATTTAAATCCAAACAAAAGTACTAGATATCGCTTTCGTGAAGTTTGGTATCCAAGCAACAGAAATTCATACAATATAAGAGAATCTGCAAAAAATGTTTTACCAACAAATCAACTGGTAACCACTAAAGTGGAGAAACCTAGGCAACGCATGACATGGACTAAAGAAATAAATAATCACATTATGTGGTGCTACTATTACATTACAAAAATAGAAAGATACCCATTAAATTGGACACAACTTCTAAAAATGTTTCAAGAAATATACCCAAAATATTCAAGCGTCACTGAACAAAGATTAGCAGATCACAAAAGAGTGATTATTAACAATAACCGTTTAATAGTTCTCAAAAGAGAAACAATAAAAGAAAATGTACCAAAATAGTTAATTAAGGTAAAAGAAAGAAAGCGGAAACAAATAATCAGCCACCAACCAAAGCTGAAATGACTGAATTCTGGCAAAAGCTGTGGTCCACCCCAGTGCAAAATGAAGAAGATACAGTCTGGATAAAAAAAGAAGAAAAAAGGTACAAGAGCTTACCTATCCAAACGAATATAACCATCTACGAAAATTAACTAGCAAAAATCATTAAAATATACACAGTTGGAAAATTCACAATTTTTGGTACAAATAATTCATCGCCGTCCATAAAGCACTTACACATCAGATAAACCAAATCATTAAATACCTAGAAAAATACACAGATTTTCTCGTGAAAGGGAAAACACTCATCAAACTAAAAAGCCAAGAAATAAATAACCCAGCTGATTTCGGACCAATTGCATGACTTCAAAGCTTATATAAAATAATAACAACGTCCATAACAAAAAATACAATATTCTAACAGAACAACAAAAAGGATGCAAAAGTGCCCCGGTCCAAATTGTCTACCTACCACATCTGTTACTATCATCTAACTGTTCATTTCAGCTGTGTAGGCTCTTACTTTACGATTTCATTAAATTTATTTAAAAAATTTTTAAGTTTCACGAAAAGTGAACGGCGCAGGATAATGAGAAATTGCACTTATTTTTTGGACTTTGCTTTGGGCAACCGTAGAAAATTAGAATATTGAAAAAACCTTTCCTCAATCCGCTAATAGCAAACAAGCCAACGTTCAGGCAGGACAACGTCTGCCGAGTCCGCTAGTTACAAATATAATCCAAAAAGAGTTTTAGAAAACAAAACCATTAAACTATATTGGGATACAGCAATATTAATGGATCATACAGTTAAATAGATCAGATATAATATTAATCAACAAACAAACAAGAAATACATATTTAACAGATATTGTGGTACTCAATGATAACAATGCAGAGAAGAAATAAACTGAAAAAATAATGAAATATATACCATTAGCAACAGAAATCAAGCATATCTGGAAGCAGCAAAAGTTATAATAGTACCATTAATACTATCAGTTATACGAATAACTATGAACTCCGTAGAAGGATTAAACATTCTTGAGATTCCAAAATATACATACACAAATGCACAAAAAGCTGTTATTCTGAACACATGTCATATGGTCTGAAAATTCCTAAACCAATAAAACAGTAAAAATAATAACAAGATAATATAGATTAGAATAATAAAATTAAGCAGCAGTGACTTGATTACGATCTGTCACAAATTGTAATAAACACTGGAAAGATCCAAGAATGAAATAATAATAATAATAATAATACCAGTAGGTAAATATAATGGTATTAATTTAACTTATTTAGATATGTAAAAACCTATTTAGAAGTTTTACACATTTTTTTGCGGTCCATTGTGTTATACTTCTTTTTTCCTTAAGAATTTCTGAAGTGAACTTTTTCTATACATGATTGTGCAAAAAATTCTCCACTGATATGCTGTATTTCTTCTTGATATTTTTGAATTTTTTATATATCTGAAATGTATTGTTTGGGGTATTTAATGATTCCTTACATTTGCTGCAAAGGCTGTTGTCAGTGATTTTAAATCTTTTTAGGTATGCTGCGAAATTACTGTGACCCGTTGATGTAGCTGGATTTTAAGTTTTTATTATTTAATCTAGCTTCAGTGTTAGATATTAACGCCTTCTGTGTACGTTTGTCCTTAATGTTTTTTTTATATTATTTTTACCAGAATTCGATTGTTTTTCGTTTCACTTCTTAATTTTTTTTTTTTTCGGTATTTTTGTATACGGTTTATTAGCACGATTATCTACTGTGAGTTTCTTAATTTGATTAATTTGTTTCATTTGAAGATCTACAGGCGCTATATTCTATCAAGTAAACGCAGTTCTATATACTGATACAAAGGCTTATAAGTATATATTAGTCTTTGCAATAATCTTAATTTTTCGACATCTGCTTTTTTCAGTTTTTTGAAGTAGATTAAAGATCCGTATTCTGCAATTGTTCGGAAAAGAGCGTTATACAGGATCATACATTTCATTCTTGTACAACGGTCTCAATTGTAATTTTTTTCGATTTTAAGGGTTATATATTGTATATTTTTCTTAAAGTTGATGTTTTGATGACTAATGAAATTTATATTTTGTTGATTTAATTTTATTTCTTTTTCTATTTTTTGTTGGATTTCCTTCTTATTGTGCTTTCTTAAAGTAAGTGGCATATGTGTTTTATCGGAATTACATAGTTCTCATTTAATATTGATTTTATTATTTATATTTTTTTTGTTTATCTTAACGTTACTACCTCGTTTACACCGGCTACCACTGGGGAAGATCATCGGTATAACTTACTAATTTGACCCTTTTATTTCTTTTAGTATCTTTATGTACAGCTGATATGGCAATGTTGACAGCATCGGTGATAGCGCTGATCCCTACGACAGTCTTGCTGAGAGATTATAATTAAGGATTAATTTATTTTCCTTATCAAATAGACCTATTTTCAAAACTTTTTTTTTTTTTTTTTTTTTTTTTTTTGGGCGCATCAACTATGGACCATTGCCCAGACACAATTATTTTCAAAACTTATTAATCTTGCGTAATTATATGTCTTACTACACTACCACCGTTTTGAGTAAAGGTAATTATGCAGAGCTTCCTTCTCCGTATCCATATTGATGTTCCTGTAATTTTGAGGTTTAAACAGTATATCCTTATTATTATTTTTTCACATATCTTTCCGAATCCTGAAAGCAGATTTATCGGTCTATTCGCTGGGCCCTTGCCTGGTTTATTGTTAGCTTTATCTTTTCAATTTTCCTAATATTTAGGAACGAATTGAAATTTAAATATTTTTCAAAAATTGTTCTTAATATTTCTATGTTATTTTTATGTATTATTTTTATCATTTTGAAATATTATCACTTCCGTTAGTTATTTTGTTATTTAGTTTATTACATCTATAATTTTAATATCTTCTTAATTTGAACATTAACGATACGTCTGTGTATTTCTTGAGTCTTTAACTTCAGGAAATAGATGTGTTAAGACTCCTTGGTATTTTTCTATTTCATTTGTTATTATTTTGTCGGTTAATAACTTTAAAAGTGGAAAACCAAATTTATTATATTTTTACATTGGTATTTTGTGCGCCCATCTTGAGTAGCTTGATACCAGATGCTTTCAGACTGTGTTTTCAATCAAATATTGCCCTTTTATACCGTGAATCTTTTAAAATTTAAGACATCTCTTAGGAGCGTGTAATTTTTATATTTATTTTTTGATCTATATTCATACAGCAGTTTAGTATTTTTTTAATTGTTTTTCTTTTTTTTTTTTTGTCAAAATTAAGTTTATTATTTCGCCCGTTATTTGTCTTCCTTAACGCTGATTGTAAATATTCTTTTTTTTTTTTTTTTTTTTTTTTTTTATAGTTACTCAACTGTTGTAGTTTTTTATATATTAGAATTTCAGAGAAAGCTTTATTTCCCATCATTCATTCGAATTTATTGTAGTTTATAATTGTTATTTGATTATCTAGCTGTTTAGAGTTTATTTTTTCGTTTATTATTTTGAATTTTACAAATTTGCGGTAGGAAAAACTGTTCTTAATTTTATTATAATTTTCTTCCTAAATCTTTGTATTTATTATAAGAAGGTAATTGATCCATTTTAATGTACAAAATTTTTTATATTATAAGGGGTTCTCGTATTTTTAAATACGATTGTAACATTTGCGATCTGTATTTAAATCTAAAAAAGTTTGTTTTTGTTACAGTTTGGTTCAGCTATATCACCATATCTGTTTTGATTCCGGCTAAAGTCTCAAGTTGTTTAGCTTTGTTTCTATCTACATTTAAATATTTTTTCTTTAATAATATTTTTATGGTAGTCCGTTACTGACATTTTAAGTAGCAATAATTTCAAGCTGAGTACAAATTAGAAACTGTATCTTTCCCGTATGAGTTTCTGTAAATTGCTATAAATTTGGCCCGTATGGAGGCTACATTTTATGATCATTATTTTTAATTGTTTCCGTAACTGAATCATTGATATTGGCATGCAGTATTGTTAAATCATTATAATGTTTATGAGAATAGGATACATATTTTTTTGGAATTTAACAGATTTTTTTTCTAACGTAAATTAGTTCTTCGCAGAATAAAAAAAAAAAAAAAAAAAAAAAATGAAGGCTCGCCGAACGTATTAAATTATAAATAATTTGCAATGCCCCCCTCCCCCTAGGGTATTCTTAGAAACATTTGCGTTAACCCAACTTTTATGAGAAGTAGGACCGAACGAAAAGGTAAGTATTTTTTTCTTTTTACTTACGCCGTCCTCAAACGAAATTTACCGTTCAGTAAGGCCATCTTCACTTTATAAGTGGCAGTATTGAAGTCTTCTTATGAATATATTGGCCTCAATGTTGTCCGTTCCTCGCTGTAGCTTTCCGCTACCTACGCTTCTTTTACCACTAGTTTTTTCATGTAATACCAGTTGCAGTGATACTTTAAAAATAATTTAGGATGAAACAATATTTGAGATTTTTATTCCAATCAAAATTTTAGACACTGAAAGATAAAAATTAGAATGTAATACAAACGAATTTAGAGATACAAGCATGGAGGGAGGATAGTTCTGCTTCTCCTTCTACTTCCCTCCTCTGAATGCCTCTATGCTCAGAATGAATTTTTTTTTTTGTATTAATAAACATTAGTTGTTTCTACGAGTCGAAATATCTTTTGAACTATTTTTTATTAACGTGTATGTCTTTCACTTTCATTTTTATTAAAAACGGCATTCTCAACGTGTTTCAAAAATAGTTCTTCATTTGAATAATAGCGAAGAGTATTACTGTTATTTGGCAGGTCTTTGTGTAATTAAACGCAGTCTAAATTAAAGTAATTTGGAGCTCACCGCGGGAAGGTGACTGCTAAAACCAACTTAACTGTTCAGTTCTATTCTCAGTAAACTGTAAAACAAGTTGCATATTTTTTATTTTTTGTATATGTTAAATTACGGTATTCACGGGTGAATCTTAAAATGAATAAAGTTGTTTCTTCGTCTACATATTGGTAGGATTTGGTATGCGTACCGATAAATTAATTTTCGCGGTTCTTCGTTTCATTCTGGTTATCTCGGATGTCGTCTTTTGTTCGGTTTATCAGCGGCGATGTGCGCCGATACGCTGATTAGATCGAGTGATATGGAGCGGTGAGTGACGGATGTAAAAATCCCGCGCTGTCGGAGTAGTTACTCGAAAGTGACGCGGTATAATAAGATGATAGTTCATTCATTTGGTGTTAAAAGTTTTTTTCGCCGAGAATAATTAAGTTTACTAGAACTAGCTGTTTTTCAGCACACATTTGTAGGTGCGTAATGTTTCCCCCTGTGTATAGTCGTTTCGAAATCTAGTTCGTCCGCCGAAAAGAATATTTTTCTTTTCTTTTTGTATCGATTTCATTTAGAATAACGGACAAAACATATTTGACGCGTGCCAGTGAAAAATAATTGCTTATCCCCCCCCCCCCAAAAGTAATCTAATAAGATTCTAGTACACAAGATCCTTCAGAGGGGTCTCCAGTGACGGTAGAATAAAAAAACCTATGCGCGTGTATCGTGTATTTTATAGTCACCGCGGCCCTAAATTGAAAAACCAACAATTTTCACTGGTACAATGTTACGTAAATAAAAAAAAAAAAAAAAAAAAAAAAAAAAAGTCGACCCGCTATTATTCGAATAGCGCTTATACTCCGTATTATCCGGATCGATTTTTCAAAAAAAAAAAAACTAAATAAATAAATGAAGAAAAACCCGAAGCGCTTTTACAAAATCCATAGCTATATGCAGTACGTATCTGAATATTTGTTTACATTCGCTGCGAATGAAGATGCTGTGAAATTTTTAAAACTTGGTTTCACAAAGGGTTTGTGCCCGAAGTTGCGAAACATTTGTCCGACAAAAAGTTATCGAGAAAAGTAATCTATTCTCGACGATACTCCAATCCGGCAACTGAGGAGTTACAAAATTCCTTGAACTCCGGCGTATCCGGTTTCATTGCTATCCAAACCGGCTGGCCGCCATTTAATCCAGATAATCGCGAGTCGATTGTACTTTCCTTTTTTCTTTTTTCTTTTTTTTGCTGAACATCAAAGAATTACATTATAATAAAATATATCGTGAACATACGTAATTTTAGACGAATTATGCAAGTCGCGGCGAAAGCGGATTAAATGAAAAACAAAATTTTAATGTTCGTAAAATTTATTTTGTTTAAGATCGTTAATATTATATATAAGTTAATCGTATTAAATAATAGTTAATAAATAATTTTTGTTCGCGTGTAAACACGATTATAAAATTAATTAATTAAAAGATTTTAAATGCATGTCTTCCAAAGGCTACACACAGAGAAAGAAGCGGTGAAACACGCGGTAAGAACAAAGGAGAAGAGTTTTGTGTTGAATAGAAATGACGGTAAAACAAGCTAAACTGAATATTGCACATAATTTCGTACTTGACTTCTACGCCAAGTATATTATTTTATCTGCATTTACGTAACGGCTTTTGTTCCGATGAGGAGTATATACAGTTCTGTATTGCGTTTTCGGCCGACACCATTGAGCAGTTTGTATGTACATAATATGTAGGAAGAAGTTGTGTATTAACCCGTGAAAGCGGAGGATAGTTTTTGCCGCGAATGTAGGAGAAAGCCTTTGGAAGAGATGATTTAAGCTATTGGAGAGGGGAAACCGTTGTCGAAAAAGTATATTTAAGAACGCGGACATTTTTACGTCCGACTTCGTAATTCGTAATTAAATGATACTTTTTCGAGCGAGTTTTACACGTTTAGGGATAATAATAATGTTAGGAGAAAAATAATATAAATATGACTAAATAAGGAGGGGTTGAGAGGGAGAGGGGGGTTGGCGTAGGAATTGCCATTTTATTCGTTCGCGAATTCCTCTGGTTTAGGGCTTTTACAAATTCGTTGTACGCGTCATTGTCTACTAAAATCGTTATACGTATTTAAATATAAAGAGCAAAGTCGTTTAACGCCGCGCAAAATGCCCCGCGTCGACGACGTAAAAATAAAATAGAAAAAATATACATACATACACTTTTTTTTTTTTTTTCGAACGAAGGAACATGCCGATTTTAAATCGCAAGTAAAAAGACGATTTTAAAAAGAAGAAAAATGCATCGAACTAGATAATTAATATAAAAAAGACGAAAAAAAAAAATTAATATATATATATATATATATATATATAACAGAGAGAAAAAGAGAGAAATAGATAGAAAAAATGAGAGTATATGTAGTTTTTAAATTTAAAGAAGAGGCAGTTTCATCGACGACTACACACTTTAAGTAGACAAATAGTCGGGAGACGGTTCTTGCAGTTGCTGGTTAGAAGTGAAAATCGGATTCGGGAATTCCGGCGGATGCGGTAATGGACCGCTGGTTTGTGGTCTCTTTCTAAAAGCCATGAGCCAACAGGAAACTGCAACGGCTACCGCAACCAGTGCTAATAGCGCGGTTATGATCAGGGCGGTGACGAGGCCAATAATTGAAATGCAGATGTCTTCGATCTTTTGTGTTTGAGGTTCTGTGAAAAATATACAGCCAATAAATACACGTTAAACATGTCTATGTATATATGTATGTATGTATCAGAAAAGCCGAATAAAAACCTTCATTATCACGAGTGAAAAATCAGTGTAGTACAGCGAAGCCTAGAAGCCCAACAATAACTCGCGACCTTCTCATACATTTATTTAATTTATTTTTTTCGTTTTATAATATTTTATTCCCCAGGCCGAGTACACAAAACTGGGTAATTTTACAAAATGTTAATGTAAATTTTTAAAAGTTCAAACGAAATATTTGCACGTAAACACATCTACCACTACAGGCGAAAAAATTAAAAATCTCGTTTGATGGAAATGCATCGTTACATTTTCAGTTATATTTTAATGTTAAGTTTCCTCCAGGCGGTTTTTAAAATACTCGGTGTAAAAGCTGTTTTGTTGTATATCTTTGAAAAATGAGTTTTTAGCATTTTCAGGAAAAGCCATAATTCCACGAGGTTAAAAAAAAGTTAAGGCATTATTTTTAGAAAAACGAAAAAAAAAAACCAAATCGACAACTTAGAATTTTATAAATTACCCGCTTTTTTGTTTCTTTCGAGAAACTTGACTGAAAAAATATTTAAAGTTCTTCAAATAAGTAATAAGAATTCCGCAGGTAGAAAATTTCGAGAATTACTCGGGGTTCTAGTGACTATCTCGAAGATTACGGTCTTACGTCAAACGACGTGGCGAGGAATAAACATTTATTCGGTTTTACTTAGTGAATTTAACTTCCTGCTCACTGTATAGTACGGTTGTTATATACAAGAACGGATTAGTCGCATATGAGGGAACCCTAGCGCATTCATAATGAAAACATAAATATCACTCTCTATATAAACAACGCGCACGAAATAATTGAAGTATCTTTGTTATATTTGCTACATTCATTCCCTGCCCAAAACACACATGTATGATAGTAATGCATCAATCATTAAGGGTGTTAAGTAAAACGAGCATCAATCTTTGACGTTTATAACAATAAAAATTGGCAGTCGGTGATTCTATTGAGTTTATTGCATTTTCTATATCTATTAATGCGGGTATAATTGGTTAATAAAAATTATTCGTATAGAAAACTTACGTTCAGTAGGGTTAATCAGTCTGCTTTCTTTACGTTCGAAGGTAAGTATAGCGTTCGACTCAATGGTGATTTCTTCTCGTAAATGGCCTCTAGGTACCGGAGTAATTTCGGTAGAACCGGTGTAGTTGCGCCCGGATATTTCTCTCTTACGTCTTCCATAAGCATTGTAACCGTTACACTTCACCTGAAATTAAATATTAATTTCGTGCTAAATCTTTCATTTATTGCAAACCATATATATATATGTATATACACACACACACACACACATATATATACATATATATATATACTAGTATGTAGAAAAGCAAAAAATTTTGAAAATTTTTGTGGTTGTCAAATGCACAATTATTTATTTATTTGTTTTTTAACAGTTACAAATTTCTTGAAATAAATGTTACTGTCAGAGCACTTGAATGTTCATAATTCATCGATTGTAATGTACTTTATTGAGAAATATATAAAATGTAAGTATAGTTGTTACATAAGTCGCTACGGAAAGTTAGGATATTCTTATCCTGACTTTCCGTAGCGACTTACGTATGTTGTAAATGGTTTCGCCGAACAACTGGTTAGAAAGAACACGGAAAGTTCGATGCGATGACGCAGGAAATAATGGCAGGAAAAAATCTCGTATAATCCTATAGATGGTCTAGTAGGTGATCTATTACACCATTATGCGAACGGCATAGACTGTTTTTTTTTTTTTTTTTTAATAAAAACCATTTCCAATTGCAGCTATATACTTTTAACGGATAATATGCATAGAAAATTGTTCATGTTTAGCCATTGGCTTTTATAAAAAAATCGGTTAAATCACTTTGTTTGGTCTTCTTATCGTGTAAAACAAAGCGGACCACACGGCTATGTGAGCCAACCGACGAAGAAGAAAAAAACTCGCCGCTTCGCGCCTTTACTTAAGAGTCTACAGCTAACATTATGAAACATAGAACATGCTTTAGCCTGATTTTCTGAATGCCAACTTTGTAACTGCTGTTGTTCTATTGGGAAATTATGATGAAGAAATGAAAAAAATGAAGAAATACGAAAAGTAGTACGGATAATCGTTTTATTTTTCTGTTTATTCTACATGGCCGTTAGAAGTAATGCACAGTACCGGTTTATGATAACTAAAATAACTGATGTAATTTTTTGAATCGATCCTTCGTGCAGCATTACAATGAACAATATAGTAACCTGAAGAAGTTGAAGGAGAGCAATCAAGACCGGAGCAGACAAACATTATCGGGGCACGGTCCAGGATCGATTAAATCAAATGATTACGTAATACGTGCACTCAACTGAATCACTATAAACCCGTTTATCTTACTACAGTGGTCCATCGAACGGTTTATCGAAGTTCATAGTAATTTTTTTAAGCCGCGAATTGAGAATTTCCAACAGCTTGGCTACAATCATGCTATCCTTGTCTATGAAAATGATAATGCGCTGACTCACTAAAAACCCGTTTGTCTACTACAGTGGTATTCTTATTATATGCGCGCTACTTCCGCCTCCCTTCCCGCGTAACGTTTTCGGCCGGTTAGGTGTCACGGCTAAATCATGTTCTATGCGAAAAGCTGCATGTCAAGTCAGCGGTGGGCGGCGAGGGGAAAAAACAGAACAAAAATTTTTTATTAAGTTCTCTTCTCTTTCTAAAAGGGATCTTATGTTCACCGAGCAGTCGTTGGGGCGTTGAAAAACTATTCAGCAAATTTCGAACGTATAAAAGTTATTTAAATTTTCGTTTAATATTTACTACTTTAACTTACCGGCTGACACTTTCCGAAACACACGCGAATATTACACTGGAATCTGATGTTATCGGAAGTTGGGAATTTGAATGCGTTGAATTCTGCTACTAACGATTGTGTTTCGGTGTCACAATCCCACTCGCCGAATATCGCCGAATCTGTGGCACATCCATTTTCGTCCGTAACTATATACTCGTTTTCGACGTTATTGTCAGTAGTTTTCGCTATGCAACTTCTCGCAAATCCGCTGTAAATACCTGTTTATTAACACGATAAAATCACTCATTAATATTCTGACCGTTGTGCATTTTAAATTCCAAAAAAATAAATTATATTTTTGAGCTGGTGAAATATTTAGTATGTACTGCTGAATGAATTGAAAAGTATAAATTGATTTCTCGAGACAGTTACAAGGATAATGCCAATGTGACAGAATCAGGAATAGTCTAGTCATTCGGTAGCATTTCTCAGTCGATCGTGGTAAACCGAAGAAGAGAGTACAGGAAGAACATTTTTCTGATGGTGAGGATGAGACTTTCAAATTCTGTCGGACTTTTTTAAATATTCTATTTTCTCTCCGTATTCTTCCGCTTTTTTTTTTTTTTTTTTTTAGTTACAGTTTCCGCCGTTTTGCGATTTTATTCGCAATATAGAAAAAACTTGTAACATTTCGTCGTTTTTCATTAATTCATTTCATCGAAATCATCAAGGTCATCTTAATTTTTTAGTAGCCGTTGTAGAAATCCCCTGTGCAGTAAAATACTACGATGTCGCAATGTTTTGCAAAGCGTCTATTGTTAAATTTTGTAGCATAAGCTTTTGAACTAATTAGTCACTGTCAGCGTTTATTAGTGAAAACTTCTTCAATACTACCTAATCAATTTCGTATATATCTTAATACAAGGAACATTGTAACAATAAAATCACCACTCTCAGCAAACCGTTTTATTTCGTAAGAGGCTAATTGTTAAAAAAAGCTACCTATAATAATTTCTGATACGCATATGTTTTGTACAGTCGGGGATTAGTCGAAAATATTAAAAAAAATAAATAAATAAACAAAAAAACCTAACGTTAAAGATGATTTAATATATTAGTAATTTGGCTTAAAATCAGATTTACTAAATTCGAAATGTTTACAAAAGATGTATTAAATTTGAAGTTGCATGAATTCATACGGCATTTCCCGAAAAGAGAGAAAGTCACAACATTCATACTGTATGAGTCTGGGCAAACATTCGGAGGTGCTAGGAGATGATATGCGTAACATTAACAAAGTCAAAGCTAATAAAATTTAAAATATTGAGTTGAGGAGAAAAACAAGAATTATGTAAAAGTCGATAATATTAAAACATGCCATAGGATAAAATTTGCTGCGGAATTTAAAAAATGTTTTTACAATATATATATATATATATATATATATATATATATATTTGTATATTTTATTTAATTTAAGAAATCCTCTCGATTAGGATATAATAATTTGTTTCTGTTGTCGGGTTTTGTTAAAGTCGTTGAGAAAAATGTATACATGTATTTAATGCAATCTTTCATGTGCTGCTATCAGAAATAGAGATTTATATATTTAAATGTGTTTTCATGTTAGTATCGGCATGTCCTCTTCGTGCGAACGGTGCAAGAGCACACATCAGCGTTGGGTGCCGTATTAATTACAAAAATATTTTCGCGATACATTTAATTTTGTGCAGCTGTAACAATAATAATAAGAGTTAGTATGGAATTTTTTTCCTACATAAAAAAATTAAAGTATACGTACTAGACGGTTGTACATCAACTTGTAACATAAGGTTCTCTCCGATTTCAGCGGTACTTATTTCTTGGCCGGATTTGGTGACGATTTTCATGGAACAAGTCGGAGGAGGTCCGGTATTAGCGATGGTTCCGGCTGTCGTTAACATGGACACGTTAAAACCGATCGTTATATTTTGTTCGCTGGCAGTGTAGACGCATTTGATGTGATAAGCTTGAGCTCGATAAGTTACTAACGTCGGGTGTTTCTGTACTACTAGAATGAAGCTGGCTTGTTGCTGCAATGGATATTATAAGAAAATGTAGTAATTACCTTCTTTAAAATTTCGTTGCGCAGAATAAATTTTTTAGTGAAAGGGTGTTTTTTAAAATTAAATATTTTACAACATTTAATTGAATGAATTTTATTGAAGGTCCCGCCGAAAAAAAAATATCAATACACATTATTATTATTATTATTATTATTATTATTATTATTATTATTATGCTAAAAAATGATCGTGAAGTTGCAAAATATTATGAAATATACGAGTTTTCCTTTACCATTTTAAGATTTTGTAATCTTTGAAATATCAATTTTAAAATTTAATTCTACATAAACCTATTAACCACATACACCGACTAGTTTCGTTTTACTGGATAAATCTACTTTAAAGGTTCGTACTGTTATTATTATTAATTTTTATTACTTTTCTTCTTAACATGTAATTTCGTTCAATGTAAAGTTCTACTGTTTTAAAAAATATTACAATGGATGATAGCGTGAAAGAATCACAAATATCTCTCTATATTCCGCGATAAAAAGAAAAAAATCTATTAAACCAGTTCACTGCTGCACGTTTTAAACTATTCGAAGTTATTATAGGAGATCTCTTATTCTTTAAATGTTATTTTCTCCGTGAAAGTTACGACACACACATATACACGTATAGTCAAGTCTCCGGAAGCAATCAGACAAGCCAATTTTCAAGTTAGTTTGGTTTATTCGTAGTTCTGGTATAATTGAGTTTTATTAAAATGTAACTTTTATGTAGTAATTCGTATTGTTTGTTTAGTGACTCTGAACAGAACAACATTTTTTTTTTAATCGTTTTTTTTTTTTTTTTTTTTGTTGGTATTTATTTTATTGTAAATTGATATTTTTACTACGGGGCTTTCCGAATGTAACGTGTTATTCGCTATAGTTAATCGGCGTGTACATTTTTTAAAATTAATTCATGTCACCTCAATTATATGGAGTAAGTGACTCTGAAACATGTTGGTCTTTGTAAATTTATTCCTTTTTATGACTTTCTATTTCGCGAATTATTATATTTCTGTTTCATTTGTTTACGTAATCATTCTAAATTTATATACGTAAAATGGACCATTTTAATGTTAGTATTATTTCGATTCTTCATTTACCGCGACATTGTTTTCTATACTTTTAATGTACGGCAGCAGGTTTTAAATTCTACCCAAATGAAATTAGCAATCGCGAATTCTTTATCGAAATTTTAATTACTCGACTTAATCAAATAGTAGAGTGAAATTAAAAGCATACAGTTCTTACGGTTCCATTACAAATATACAACGATTCAGTTATTTGTTTTAACTTTAAGATTACTTTTAATACCAATAAATATTTTCTTAACGAAATAGAACCTCAAAATATTATTAAAGATATCTCACCATTATCTGATAATTTTTTGCTAAGCTGAATAAATAATTGATAAAAAGGTCTAAAATTGTTTAGCGTAAATTTCTAAATCAAACCGATACAGACCTTCTTCTCTGTTATACGATTGATTAGTTTTCAGTAAAACTGAAACATTTTATAGATTAGATAATTTTACGGGGCACACGAATTTTATTAACTCAAGAAAAATTAGAACAGTCTAATGGAAATAATGATAATTTAAATAAATAAGTTTCTTCATTTAACAATAATAAACCGGTGATTTGTAGTTGCAATTCGTTGTAATTGGCGGTATTTGATCTAATGAGTAACGTGTTTTGAATTTATTATTATTATTATTATTATTATTATTATTATTATTATTATTATTTATTTTTTATTTTTTTTTATTTATTTTTTTTTTTTTTTGGCCAGTTAGTAATGATAATACACTGTCATCTAAAATGGACGACTTGAAATATTTCAAAGCTTGTACTAAATATATATGTATAAGACAAATTCGTTAAATTCAACGAGATCGGATTATTATTTCAATTTTATACATTAGATAAAACAATGTTACGGAAAATATTTATATTCTTACATGCATGTGAATTAGTCCGCAAGTTCCGAAATTAACTTTAAAGTTTTCCATAATAAGCCTAGTGTCTCTAGGCACTGAAATGATTCGGCGGCACTCTTCGTCTTTACTGTATCCTTTCACATATAGTACACCGTCAAAATCTGGATCTTCTAGTTTTATTTGCACTTGTATACCGTCGGCTAAGCAGTTGACATTCATCTGAGCTCTTGGGAATTGCTTACGAGAAGGCGGATCTAAAAACACAATGAAGCCGATACGATTACGAGAAGATTCATCTTATGCTTCGGAGGAGCAGAATCAGAATTATATAAAATAAAAAAAAGGAAGAAAAATACCACAGAAGAAATTGAATCGTACATCACCACCATCGAGCAAAAATATTAAGAGTTTCGAAAAAACACATTTATTGATCATATTTGATGTTTCAAGATACTAAAGACGAATTTCGACTGTTATTTTGAAAATTTCGCCGAGCTGCGACACATTCAATCAATACACTATTCGTGCGAAATATTATTTAAAAAAACGGGGATGAAACATGTTTATATAAAATTGAAGCGCATCTTATTTTTGTAATTCATTATGTTTACTTTAAAACTGTGAGAATTTCTTTTTTTTTTAAATTTTATTTCATTTTTCGTAATAATTTAACATTCAAATGAATATTCAATGAAAAATCGGTTGCATTCAACTAAAAAAATTTTAATAACGTATAAAATAAAACAGCATTAAACTTGCACAACACTGCATTAGCAATATATTATATTTAATCCTGTCGATTGCCGCTGATTAAGCTTTGACAAAGGTTTAAAAAGTGGAACTTTCGATTTTAAATTTGAAATATTATAGTATATTACGGAAGTGAAAAAAATTTACCACTTTATCCTGGCAAAATACGTTGCAATTTTAGGAAAGTGTCCGAAACTTGCTATTACGGTGGAAATTTTACAGATGAAACAATTTTCACTTTAAAAAATACATATATATATATATATATATATATATAAAATAAACTCGCCCTTTCGGGCCTCGGAATGAGGCAAGCCCCCTTTACCCACAGGTCTAGTTCTTCTATAATTCTTATAGAAGAGTAAACTTTTTCATTGGCTACGTCGTTCAAAAGAAAAAAATCGTTCAGTTCCAATTTTCACCCCCAGGGGATATAGGAGCGCTAATATCGCATTAAAGTCTTATATATGGGACAAATTTCGTGACACAGGACCCTTTTCCTGATTACCCTTGCCGTAAAAACGGCATAGCCATTATTATATATATATATATATATATATATATATATATATATATATATATAATGTATTGAATGATTCTTTCATGAACGCTGCTATTATTAAATACGTGATTTCGTACGACTTTTAAAAGCCTTTATAAATTTCGTATGCCAGCAGTGAAAGAGAAACACTAACAAGCGAGAGGGGTAGGGAGTTCTTCTTTTTCATTTAGGATGATTCCAAGTTAAAAGATCGTCGACGTTATTTCCGCCAATGTTCGCGTTCATTCGTAAAATTTACCGCTGATGTTATCGTGTACGGTTTAGGAGTAGGGAGCAGGTTAAAAGAACACGCCAGTTTTATATTTTTATCGATTAAAAATGATTGCAATTTTAATAGCAGTGAAAATGGGTGATTAATTGAAATATATTTCCTTTTTAAGCCGTGTGGATTGCACAAGATGAACCTGTCGATGTTGAACATATTTGTAACGTCGAATAGCGGATAAAACGTATAATGGAGTGTTCTGAATTCATCATCAATTGGTATTTCAGTCGTTTGACTGGTTCGCCCCTATCGTCCAAGTCCTCCACCTATTCCTATCCACTGTTCGCCTTTTCAATTCTGCATATGTCTTAATGTTCGTTTCCTTCTTGATTGTATCTATCAGCGTCTGCCTTGGTCTTGCTCTTAATCTGCGCATCGGTATTTTTCCTTCTATGATGTCTTTCAGTAGGCTATTATATGTCTTAATACGTGACCTATCCATTTCAGCCTTGTTTTCCTGGTCGTATTCAAGAGTGACCTATTTTCTTGTGCTCGACTAAAAACTTCCGCATTCGATATTTTATCGACCCATGAGATTTTCAACATGCGTCGCCAGCACCATGTTTCAAAAGCTTCAATTTTCTGTATATCTTTCTTGTTTAGCGTCCATGTTTCTGCAGCGTACAGTGTCACTGCCCATACATATGACTTAATAACTATACGTTTCCGCAATTCAATAGGGAGCGTATTCTGCGTAGTCACCTGCCTTTTTCTCATGAACGCCACTTTTGCCATTGCAATCCTCCGCCGGATTTCTTTGCTGCAATATACATTCTCCGTTATGATGTGTCCTAAGTATTTAAAGGACTCCACTTGTTCTATCATTTGACCATTAATTGATATATTCATTTCCACACTGACGTTTTGTTGATGCACATTACTTTTGTTTTTTCAATATTTATTTCCATTCCGTATTTTCTTGCTACACAGCTTAATGTTTGTACCATTTTTGACAGTCCATCTTGGCTGTCTGCAAGCAATACTTGGTCGTCCGCGAACTTTATAATTTTTATATATCGCCCGCCAATTTTTACTCCTTCCTGCACTTCTTCTAATGCTTCGCTTGTTATGAACTCGGAGTAGATATTGAATAGCGCTGTTCTGAATTACGGCTGTGAAAATGGTATGCGAAAAATTTAACAAGCCACGGAAGCACATAGATATGACGAAAAATAGGGAACAAAAAATCAAATGTAACGCTATTAGAAGAAATATGAGAAGAGAGAGATTAATTCGGTATACATATTGAAAAATGAAAGAGAATTCTTTTTTAGCCGCATGGCACAATCGGGAGTTTTAAAGAACATCATCCAGGGAAAAGTATACGGGGGAAAGCCAAGAATGAAATCTATAATAACTAAGATTAGGGGAAGGGGTAAACTGTTAGACAAACGAATGATAAGACAGAGAAATGACAAAATCGATGCAAATGACGGCTGAATTTAAAAAGCACCACCTGTAGTTGAATAATGCGGAACCGTCGCGGTTCTAGTGTTACTTTTACGCTGAACGAAAGAAAGGAGCCACTTTTAATAACGTACAGTGTGGAAAAAAAACCTATATTTGGAGCATGCCGGTTAAACGCATTGCGGAATGACAAACGGAAAATAAGCGCGTCTATGTTTACTTACGACATTGAACTTCAGGATTTCCCTCGAATTTATCAATACAAACACAAATGGCTCTATGATCGGTGGCGCGGCAATAGGCGTCAATACCGCAAACTTTACTTTCACACGGGTTTTCACAATTACCGCTTCTTGTGTTACAATACTCGTCGTCGGCGCATGTGTCGTTAGACTCGCATTTTGAGATTTTAACTGCGAACAAAATTAACATTATTAATAATATTGGTATTTTTATCGTAAGGAAATGTAAACTAGAAAAGAAAATAAACAATTCTTATCTCGGTGATTAGTCGGGGGTTTGCGGCATTTCAAAAAATGTTTAATTCAATTTAATTTTCACATCGTTTTAACATTCCTTTTTTCTGTTTGTTATTATTATTATTATTATTATTATTTTTGAACTAGTCGAGACATGAACCCTGCGCAAAATAGTTCATTGATAATAATAGCAATATAGTAAATTATAATGCAATCAATGAAAACCTTAGATAAGACAAAAAAATTCTTATTTCATTGAAAAATGTAGATCAACTGATGTACATATATATACATATATATATATATATACATTAATGATTATGCTGAGAATAATAATAAAATTTCGTAGCGAATTTTTTTTTTTTTTATATGCAATTATCGAACAAACTTTTTGAAGATAATACTTTCTAAAATATTGTTCGATATAATGTATGGTACTCGACTCTTAAATATTTTTGTATTTTCTCTCTTTTTGTCCTTAGTAATTGAGCTGCTTTTAAATATGCGTCGCCACTTAATAGTACTTTATGCAATAGTAAGGAACTTTACAGGGCCTCGCTGAAACGGCCAAGTTGGAGGGAGAGCGTGAAAACGTACATGGCTTGTTAATACTTCAATATTCCAGTAGAGGACTTGGAATGAAAAGTTAGAAAAGGGTTTTGAAAGAAATTTATGAAAGCCATTGTAATTCATGGAATAGATGAGAAACGCATAATTAACTGTTACAAAACTGAACAATGTTCAGGAATAACTAGAAGAGTACCACCGAAGGTGGTTGATCAGAAATTCGTTAAAAAGAAAGTCTATCGTGAATACATATTAATGGCGGCACAATGATAAGAGTGGAAGGATCTTATCGGCGCACATTTTTAAAAAATATTGGATACAATTTAATAAAATTTTATTTTTTTGTTCTAGTACACAGGACACGGTTTTCAAATTTTTTGACTGCAACTACGTTGATCATGATACTCCCTCGTTTATTCGCTGTGCGTTTTTTATTTCCCCTAGAATGAAAGAAATAGAATTCGACTCGTACGTTACAAAGACTATCATCTTTTACTTATAAAAATGTATTTTTCATACTAGTAGATAGACACGGTGTCGCACGTTTTTTTCATTATTATTGTTATCAACTTAAACGTATTCGTTTTTTGTTTTTTGTTTTGTTTTTTATAAAGAAATTTAGAATTTAAATTTTCTTCACTCGGCGACACGCAAGCCGGCAAGTACGATAAAAGTATGACAGAAAATAACGGAGGCGTACTTGGAACACAGTTTCCGTAATAGTCGAGGACGTAACCGTGCTCTGCTAGACATACGCATTGGCCGCGTTCGTTTATGATGAGACCTCTATCGAGTGCGCAGACACAATGACCGTTTTCATCTATTTTATAGCCCTGCTCGATGACGCATCTGCGGCATTCCTTGTTGACGTTCAAAGCGGTACCGGGCGGACATATACAGCCTCCGTACTTTGTTCTGATGAATCCTTTATCCGTTGCACATTTTGACACTGTTAACAAAGTTAAAAAACGGTTTAGCTGTTGATAAGATTCCTTTTTTGAAATTATTCGATAGCGCAGTAAAAATATTAATGACGTCCGATAGAAACAATAAAAAAACGGCTTCCGAAGTCACATGCGCGTCTGCGTTGTTGCGAACACTTAATTTTCGTGTTTTGCTTGTTAAATTTCACATCGGCATGTTTCACGAAAACATTAATTTGGTGTTAATTTTATTTTTTAAATTTACTTACATTCGATACAAATAACTGCAGCGTTGCCCTCGAATCCGGGTAAACAATGGCACGTCATCGTTTTAACCGGTGCAGTATCGAAAACTTTGCATTCTGTATTCAGAGCGCACGGTTTTATACTTTCGCAAGGTTCTACGCAAACATTATTTATGCAAGCAGTTTGAGACGGGCATTCGGAGTCTGACTTACAGCCGGCCACACCTGTGCGCAAAAATAAATTAATATATAAATGCCATTATACATACCTCCTCGTCGCAAGAAAAGTAAATAAATAAAAACAAGTAAAAAAAAATATTAACGTAACGAATAAAAGTATTATTAATATCTTTTTCGATACGTTGTAAGAAGAAACATTAAGAAACTTGGTAATTAGCAAAGATTCGTAAATCAACCGCGGTAAAGGAGTTGAATATATATACGCCCTTTCCGACTACTGATATATATATATATATACATATATATATATTATATATATATATATTGAGCCGGATTCGGCAGTTGCAGCATTTTATTACGTTTTATACGCTTTCAGATAATGCTGTCCGAGGTAGAAATTATTATTTCGATTTTAAATTATTTATATTTCGGGTTTTTCTCGGGCAGCAGAAATGACGGTGAATTGCGATAGGAGAAGACATTTCGACCGAGGAGCGTGGTTATCCCGAAGAACGCAACCATTTTGTCGGCTGTGTAGCGGGAGCGAACTGGTTTCGCGGGGTGTAGCGCGGTCGAAAAACGGGGAGATATAGCGTTTACCGTCGAAGCGTATAAATATGGATCGTATAGCTACGAGAGTCGCAAGAGAATTTTATAAAATCCCGCAAGGACAGGGTAGTTGTCGCTTTAAGATACATTTAAAATATATATAAAATGTTCTAGAAAAATCGGAGTTCGAATTAATTGATAAGGTACCGGGTAATTTCAGCGATTTGATTATGTCGTTCGGTAAAAGTCTATCGTGTACCGAAATCTTCGTGCTTGCATCTTGCACTATAAAGCGATAATGGGTATTAATTAATTGTTCACTCGATATAGAGAGTAATTCGTTGATCAGTCGATGATGGTCGTCCGTTTAATTTTCGGTGAATTTTGGTTGCTAGTCACGCGTCATGCTTACGAATTATTTTTCCTGTGTTTCTTTTTGTAATTTGGTCTTAATATATATAACGCGATCCAATTTTTTTTATCGGCCGAAATTTTTATTTACTTTTTTTCCTCGCGTTCTTTCTTCGTGGTGAAAAAGCCTAGTGTTCTTCCGCTAACAGAGCTTTTCCAGTGGTAGCAAGCCGTTGTCTCTTGCCACTGGCGCCTGCAACAATGTTGTTTTTTTTTATTATTTATTTTTTTTATCTGTGTCTTCGTCAAGTTTAAAGCAATAGTCCAATTTATATCAAATAGTGCTCCGGAACAGGGACCCGTAGTTCAATTCATATCAATATATGTATATATATATATTCGCATCTCAACTCCACAACTCCGATCGAATTACGTAATCTATACCCAGTGTATAATCGTAATCTTAGACTACATGTTCTAACTCTGTGTGGTTCACCGATCATACCGAAAAATAAAATGTAAATTTTGACAGTTGCGCGCACAGCGGATGTCTTTCGGAGCTGAGACATATTAAGTCACTGACAAGGATAGAAGCAACTGTGTCCGAAAGAACAACGTTTACGAGTTCTATAACGTCTTTCGAAGTTAAGATTAAATTACATCATCGAAGGTATATTCCCGACTGTGTCCGGATATATTTTACCGGGGTTGTAACTGTGTTCGGATATATTTTACCGGGGTTATAACTGTGTCCGGATATATTTTACCGAGGTTATAACTGTGTCCGGAGTTCCCCGCGCGCCTAGTAATTAAGGAAGGATTTTCAAGAATTTTTAAAAAGCGAGATGAAAAAAAACTGAACAATTTTATAATTTAATCTCTTTAAAATAATTAAAGAACCTATTTAAGTAAGTTAAGATTGAAAACGACAAATGAAAAAATTAATCGGTAGGAGTAGAACTGAAACGGTAAATTATACAAGCATGGATATTTAAATTGGACAGAATTACATTGATTTTCCTAAAAATGCAATCAGTTAAAACGAACGGGTTTAAATAAAAAATAAAAAAAAAAAAAACAACAACAAAAGTCGAAGAATTACTTTTTTTGCATCCGGTAATATCCTGGATGTAACCGGTCGGACAAGAACATTCGGCTCTATGGTTATACGGTATACAAACGGCCGGTGGAACACAATCGTCTTTTCTTTCGCACGGATTAACGCATTTCTTGTTTTCGCACGATTTTTCACTAGGGCAGTCGCTATCCGACTTACAAGTAACGAGCGTGCACGAGACTATTGGATTTCCAGTTAATCCGGGTGGACATTCGCATACGGCACGATGATTGATACCGTAACATATGGCATCGCGACCGCAAGTTGTTTTGTCTGGCGCACAAGCCGGAACGCATTTTCGGTTTACGCACTGATTTTGACCGGAACAGTCGCTGTCAACTTTACAGCCAGCTACTGAAAAAAGTAAATAAATAAATAAGACAAAAAATTAATTGTTAAGCACGCTTTTAATATTCAACAAGCAGGAGAAAAAGAATCCGGGTTAAACGAAAGAAAAAAAGAATAACTTAACTTTCTTTATATTTGAGTTATAAATGTTTATATCCATTTTCTGTATTGTCACTTTATTAAAAATTTATCAAAACACGTATTACAAAAAAAAATTATACTTTGAAAATATTAACATGAAGCCGACATAATTTTCGGTAATTTTCCTTTAATTTGGTGTACTTGTTGGAAAAAAATAAGAATGGCCGATATCTTCTTTTATTTCATTTTATTATTAATTAATTTCCCTTCTACAAGTTCATTAGGAAAACTAATCGGAATGATTTTGTTTTTATAACGACTAGCGCAACAAACATTTTTTCGGTGTTTACGCTTTTTTAACGGAGATTTTATAACGAGGCGTAAGTACACAGGGCAATAAATAAGATTACGTTCATTTAAAAAAAACAAAAAACCCAACTACAAAAGAGTGTAATTATTTTTTTATTATTATAAATTTTCAAGCAAGTTTTTTTGTATCCTTCTGTAATTTTAGGATACATATTTCTTCTGACTACGCTCCGGTTTAGTGAAGCCTCTTAAAACAAAAAAAAAAAAAGATATAATTCTCATAGAAAAAATGAAAAATATTTTATTTAGTACATGTTTTTGTTCTGAAAAAAGAAAATTCTTTATAAACCATGTAAAGAGGTTAAAAAAACCGTAAGAGTTTATAAAATACGTCAGTTTAAAACAGAGGGAGAGAGTGAGAGGGTAAAAAAAGTTACCTGGAATGCATTCTGTATTCGGGTTTCCTTCATATTCTTCTACGCATACGCAGACGGGTTTATGCTCTTTAATGTAGCATTCGGCGCGTAATCCGCAATTGCAGGGATTTATACAAACTCCTTTAACGCAAGACCTATCTTCCGGACACTGTTCATCGTTGAGACAACCTACAGCAGTAATGGCGGGAGTTGCTTTGCACGTTCCGCTTCCGCTGCTTACATATCCGCTCGGACAAACGCATAACATCGTTCGTACCGGTAACGTATTGACTACTTCACATTCGGCCGGTCTCTGACACGGTTCCAATACCGAGCAAGGATTCTGGCATCGTTCGTTGAAACACGCTAAGAATTGTGGACAGTCGGAGTCTTGTTTACATTCGGTTTTCGGCTCAGTGTGACACGATGTGTACGGATTACCGGTCATGCCGGTCGGACATCTGCATATAGCTAGATGATTTTTAACATTACAGCTGGCTTCCGGCGAACAAGGATTACCGTAGAAGCACGGATTGACACATTGCGCGTTGTTGCAAGCTCGGTCGGACGGACAATCGTTGTTACTTCTGCAGCCGATTACACTACATTCTTCGTACGGGTTTCCACGGTATCCGCTGACGCAACGACACTGTGGGCTACTTCCGTACGTGTAGCATTCGGCATTTGTACCACACAGATAGCTGCCTGTACACGGATTGACGCAATTGCCCCTTATGCAAGCTTTGCCAGATTCACATTCTGTATCTCGTTTACAACCGACTGCAAATATCGAAACAAAATAATTTGTTTATTTATTTTATTTTTTTTTTTTCCAAATAGAAATTACAATAATATCGAGCCGGCTTAGTCATAATAATTCTCCTCCCCGTATAATTCGCTCGAAGATTGATTTATAAAATTTTCTAATTGTTTATCGAGCACATTTTTTTTGTTTCTTTCTTTCTGTCATTTTTCGCCCAACTTTACGTATTTACATAAATTTACCTAATAAAATATATTATTATTCCGTTTTCATTATTAATTATATTACGGTGCTAATACGGAAAAATGATTTCTACTTGAAAGTCAAGCTCTTAATTTAAAGCTCATTCTAACTGCGCTTAATAGATCCTCCCGGTAAATTAAAGAAATTAATTAGGAAAATCTTAAAATTTATCGACGCAGGTTATCATAAATTTTAAAATAAAATCCAAAAGCAATGATAACAGTGAAAACTTCATATCGAAAGTAACAAGCTGAGTCGACAGTAACAAACCGCCTTAATATTTTTTATCATATATTAATCGAGATAGAGACATTCAAAAAACGGGACACGTGGCCGCATCTGACGTAAATTAACAATAAGTCTGTTCAACCTTTGTCTATTATTACCCTAATAGCCGGATAACATGTATTTCTGAAACGCCGACATTTTACATACTGGTAACTTGTTTTGTTTTGTTTTTTTTCGTTCAACAGAGGTATTATTTACGGCGGAACAAACATGTCGATTATTTTCAATTCTGTATTGTCGAACTCAACCATGTTATTATACAAATGTGCAAGTATTCAGCTTGGAAACTATCAATCAAGTCTAACTTACTTGATCTGCAAGCGATATTCGGGTTCCCTTCGTATCCATCTTTGCACGAACATATCGGCCGATGATTTTGTATGAAGCAGTGCGCGTTTAAACCGCAGTTACAGGGATCTCTACAAATTCGGTTAACGCATGTTTCGTTACTTGAGCATTCGCTGTCAGATATGCATCCAGGTGGTTTCGGTACGATCACTAAAAACGTAATAAAATCAAATAGGAAGCAATTTTTTGAGAATATAAAATAACTTTGCAAACATTTATAAATAAACATTTAAGAACAAAAACCTTCCCCCCCCCCCGGGAATTATTGGTGAATAAAAATAAAAAAAAAGTATATTAATTGCACATTTTTCTCCATTATTATTTATAATGGCATTTCAAGAAAATTTATTTAATTTATTTTTTATCCATCATCGAACATATAAATTATTGGTTATTTTTAATTAATTCTCATGTTACCCAATTCGTTGAGAATATACGTACATACACACACACATATATATATATATATATATATACATATATACAAAAGCGCACTCAGGATTTTTTTTGGTCGGGGCTAGAATTTAGAAGATGAGTTAGGGGGTGGTAACTCGGTATCTCGACTAAGTACCTATCTATTTCCGTGGTTTGTAAATTAAAATAAAAAAAAATACAAAATTAACGAATATTATTATTAAAAAAATTACAAAACTGACGAATTTTATTTAAAAAAAAATAATAATAATGGAAACGTAACATTATGTTTGTAATAAACGCAAATTAGATGAGTACACGAATTTTATTTTAACAAAATTAGCTAAAAGTATATATAACATTATACTTCTAATATAAGTAAGAAGTAAATATGTATGTTTTTAAAAAAAAAAATGAAGTAAAACAAAACATTACAAAACGAAATTAAGATTTCGAAGATTTTTTGGGGGGGAGCAATGGCCCCGTGGCACCCCCCTTGAGTGCGCCAATGCATATATATGTAATGTATAAAATTAATTATTTTAATTTTTACCATTTTCAGTATTTATTTTAAATTTCCACAAATGTCGAATTTATGAAACAAACTTCAATTCGTATCTGCGTAAATTAGAAAACCGTTTGAATTGCGCATTCTAATAAAAAATCGAGTTTTTGCAGTGCATCTTGCTATTTAAATTGCGAGATTCGAATGGATTTGAGAAATAAGTATTAAAATGAGTTCGAATCAAAATACTGATAATGCGCATCGGCTTGTCTAATTTGATAATACTAAAATCGTTGCCCCGATTTTTTTTTAGAAATCACGAACTGATATTATAAAGTTTTCATAACTTAAATAGGACCACATACCTGGTCGGCATTCTTCATCCTTGTCCGGAACCCAACCTTCGGGACAAGTGCAGATTAAAGTACGAATCGGAATACTATCTAGAACGGTGCATTTAGATGATGACGGGCATGGCGATAATTCTGTACACGGATTAACGCAACGATTTCCGATGCAAGCTAATTTAGATGGACAGTGGACGTCTAATTTGCATTCCGGTTCCGACGAAGGTGGAGTCGATTTTTCACAATAAGATAACGGATTGCCAAGCGGAAGATAATCCGGACATCGGCATCCTGCAGCGTGATTTCTGGTGTAGCATATGGCATTGGAGGCGCACGGTGGATTAACAACATCGGTGCATGGATTAATACAGTGTTGATTTAAGCAGGCTTTATCTGACGGACAGTCAGCGTCAATGTGGCATTCGGCAATTTCGCACCGTACAAACGGATCACCAGTGTGACCGGATGGACATCTGCAAGCCGCACGATGATTGTCTCCATAACACTGAGCGTTTATAGCGCAAGGATCGCCCACGATACACGGATTTATGCAATCTCCGTTATAACATACTTTATCGTAAGCGCACTGATCATCATTTTCACATCCAACTGCGGAAATCGAAATAACGATAAAATTAGTTTTTAATTATCGAAAATCATACAAAAAAAGATTAACGATATTCTTTAAGATTTTAGTTTTTAAATAAACCGTTCCGAATATCGATAGTGTATCGTTAACGACAGAAATAAACCTTGATTTCTTCGCGCTAAACTGATTTACGGTTTAGTGCTATTAATGCTGCTTTTTCTTTCTTCTGAAGGGGGGGGGGGGTAATTTGCATATTTACTCTTCGACAAAGATGCGATGAAAAAGTAACGAGAATTTTCAAATTTTTCAAAAAGTATTTACCTATTCTTCAATGTTTATCTTCAAAGTAGTCCCCCTTTGATATTACGCACTTATATTATACCGCAGTTTCCGGTCTGCGAAACACTGTTGGAACAGTTTTTTAGACATGGTCTTAAGCCGCTCAGCGATTTCGCCTTTATCTAATTTCAAAACGTTCTCCTTTGAGTGCCTTCTTGAGTTTGGGGAATAGGACACAAAGTTGGAGGATGCTATATGTCTGGACAATAGAGTAGTAGTTGTGGCATTATAGCGATATTTTGTTTCACCACGAACTGTTGAATCAGCAAAAGTATGCACCGGTACGTTGCCGTGCTGCAAAATGCACGAGTTGTTTCTCCAAAGACCAGGTCCTTTTTTCTGGATTATCTCACGCAAATTACGTAAAACTTATACGTAGTACTCCCTATTGACTGTACGTTTAGTCGGTAAAAATTATTCGTGATGAACTGTTCCATTTCAGTCAAAGAAAACGGTTAGAAGAAGTTCTGGTTACTTTTCGATCTTAACCATTTTAATTCGACGGTGAGGAATATTTTCATATAATTTTAGTAAGTGACCGTTAAAATATGTAGCGGTATATCTTTTTTGATCAAAAATTATACATAAACAAAAGGACAAAACCAACTAATCAGAAAAATTGCCGTCTTAAATATTTTCTTCAGCAAAGTTTACCGAATCTCATAAGTGAAGCACGCGCGATATATGCGTAAATACCACCGGTGTGTTTCAACAGAGAAAAGTGATCGTTAATAATATTTCTTTAAAGTAAATACGATATTATAAATGTTACCTAGCCCGAAAGGATAAATATAAGAAACCGAAATTTATTTAATGTTTTTTAAAAGAAATGCATTACCTTTAACGCAACCGAACTGTGGGTTTCCTGAAAATCCTGGCTTGCAGTAACACATCGGATAATGATCGAAAACGTGACACTGCGCATTTGGTCCGCAGTTACAAGGATTGATGCACACATTATTAACACAGGCTTCGTGCGAAGCGCACTCCGAATTCGAAACGCATCCAGTAATCGGTAATCCTTCAACTGCAACGACATATAAAAAAGTTATTATGACAATCAACGCAATTTAATGTCTTTATATGTAGGATTTTAAGAAAAAATTATATATAATGTTTAAGGTTTTTTCGAAGAGACCACTATACTTTCGAAAGGAAAATATAGCTTTTGTAAGGGATGGCATTTGAATAGGGGATGACAGAACTTGGGGAAATTTTTTTGTAAAGAATAATAAAAATAAAACCCACACTGTTCATTTTGATATTAAATTAATCAATAAACATTTTCACTTTCCAAAGTGTAATTTTCATTTTTTTTTTAATGCAACATTTAACCAATTCAATTATTCCAATAGAAATACTTACTGAAATAAGTTATGTCTATTTTCCTACTACTATTACTACTACTTCATTTTCAATTGATATTTTTAAATCGTACTTTTCTTAAGGAAGTCGTCGGTTAAAGTTATTATTTTCCTATCTCGTAAGAATATTGTAGTATTTAGTATTTACCGTATTGAGAAATTCAGTAATATTTTCTTTTTCTTATCCCGCAATACGAGTACCAAAACAATCTTTTAAATTAAAAATAGTTTTACCATTGTTTTTTTTTTTTTTTACTCGACATTTCAAAACGTTTTTTAAAATCTGCAAAAATTAATGCATTTATTTTTTAGAAACGCTAAATAAAGCGAGACAAACTGAAAGAAAATAGTGTTTTTTACGGATGTTCGGAATTCGTAATTTTTATGTGATTCTTAAAAAAAAGAGGAAAAAAAAAGTAAATCATTTAAATAGTCGTAATAATAAAAAAAGAAATTTTTAAAATACTAAATGATGTTTTCTTTTTAATTACTTCTGTGAAGAACAAAATGTTTAGAAATTATTTTCATCATAATACACACAGGAACATGGCTCTCAAAGATATATTAACAGAAAACTTTAAAATAATTAAACTGATCTAAAGTTTAAAATAAGTAAATTAGTTTTAAATTTTGGTTTTCGGCTGAAAAAAGAGGCTGGTTTTTTAATGAGGTTTAATAATAATACATTGATCTTATAAAAATTGTAATCTATTTTTAAAAAATTGATTTCTTCGAGGATTTTTTTTTTTTTTTTTTTGGTTTTCTAACGTATTGTATTTTTTATATGAACAAAAAAATTTTAATCGAAATTTTTACTATAGAGATAATTTGTTTCGATGAATTTTATATCATCTCATCGAACAGATTATTATTTCACCCTTTCGTTCGTCAACATCAAAAATCTTAAATAGACCAAAAAATTGAAACGAAGAATGTATAAAATGAGAACTAAGACGCTAATTTATAATCTTGATTTGAAGTTATGTGCAGTCGTTGCTTCGGAGAAAAATGTTCGACGTGTACTTTGCAAAAGATTTTGCGCGTTTAAAAAAATCGATTAAAACAGCGCACTGGAAAATCTATAAAAATTACCCGGTATGCACTTAATCTTCGGATTTCCTTCATAGCCAACCGGACAACGGCATTCAGGCTGATGACCTTCAACATGGCAGAATGAGTCTTTTCCGCAAGCATTGTTAATCGAACAAGGATTAACGCACTTTTCGTTGATGCAGCTATGGTACAGCGAACAATCATCATTGCGTACACATTCAGGTAGCGTAGGAGGTAACGAAATTATTGGATCTAAAAAATCGAGTGATAGAAAAGGATGATAATAGGTGCTGATAAAATTTTCATAATATCGATTGATTCATTTAAAATGATCACGTTTCGTATTATTTAAATTATTCGCGCTTTCTTGATGCATCCGGTTTATTACAGGAGAACGTCATTTTTATTTGCTTTTTTTACTAAAATCTTCAGATTTCTATTCAAATTTTTGAGCGAGTCGTTTGTAAATTTACTTGCGAAGCTCGAAAGTAATTTGACTAGTTTCTACTTTTACGTAAATTCCACTGCTGTAGTATCTTAAACAAGTCAGATTTAAAATATAATTGAATTTAATGTTATGAAACCGATCGTTTTCCTTTTTTTTTTTTTTTTGTTGTAATATATTATATTTTTAATAACTATTTTTATTTTTTAATATACTAACTACTATTGACTTTCAAAATAATGCAAATTAAATGCATTTCTTTAAATTGATCGTAAAGAGAATATACATGTTATTTTCAGTTAATAGACTGATAAAAATTCTAATAATATTTGAACTTACAACTGGAGCATTCAATGTGAGCGTTTCCAGTATAGCCGGGAGGGCACAAACAAACGGCTTGATGAGTCTTTTGAATGCACAATGCGTTCAAACCGCACGGATCTATTTTGCACACATCGATACATCTTCCTTGAACACATCTTTCAGATTCAGGACATTGGTTATCAGATTGACACTGTTGGACCGGAACTATTAAAAATATTAATTAACATTAACAGTATTCGCATAACGATATTAAGTTGTAATTTTAAAAAAATTAACTACAATAAAAATTGGAATCTGAAATAATAGAAAACAGACACAAATGTTATTTTTTGATCAAAAAATTAAGTGATATTATACACCGTCAAATAAAGATAGAGAAAGCTTACTATTATAAATGAAGCAAACATTTCGACTGAACCTTTCTATTTATTTATTTTTTTTTTTTTTCTGTAAATCTGTTTTTTGTCATAAGTTAAATAACGGTTGTTCATATTTTGATATGAGTTAAGATCTTTGCGGAGAAAAAATTTATAGTTCAAAAGAAGAGGGATGTCCATAAAGAATTAATAAGAAAACGAGAAGAATAGTTTTCTTAATTTCATTTATTGTAAAATTGGGATCGGAGTTACTGTTCACACACTGTACTATAACGAAACTTTCTTTAATTAAGGTTATAATTTTGCGCAGTTTAGTATTTTAAAAAAGAAAATAAGTAAAATGGTAAAGTCTTTTAAGAATTCAAATCTAAAAATTAACGGAAGATTAATTCGAGAGAACTTCGGCTTGTGCGAAAGCTCTACGAATTGAAAATGTTCTAAAAATTGCTACACCGATTAAAGTCGAAACATATAAATTAATAAACTAAAAAGTACTCGGATCAAATTATTCCAATTAAATCTGTATCTTCGGATAAATACTCTTTTAATAACCTGCCCTTTAACTTTACAACTTTACATGTATTTTTGTATTTAGCACAAACGCACATAAATATATCTCCAAACATTTACACACTCATATATATATATATATATATATATATATATGTCATCTAAAGTACATTAAATCAGCTCTGCTAGTCGTATTAAAATTAAGCATTTTTTATAATTTCCAACGTAATTTTAATAAGATATACTAAAATTAATATACAATATGAGCATTATTAATCAGACTTATTTGTGTCATGGTTCCAATAGAAAATTTGTTTTGTTGTGAGATTATGGTTACAACTGAAAAGTAGTAAATTCAATTGAGATTTAATTATTACGATATATGAAACAAATTCTATACCTATTGGTTTACAGTGACCGTCATCTGATGCAATACTATCTGGTGGACAAATACACATTACTGTTCTAACCGGATGGGTATCTTGGACTTGACATTCTTGATCAGGAGAACATACAGCTAGGAAACTGCACGGGTTTTGACATTTCCGATTGATGCAAGCTAATTGCGTTGGACATTCAGTGTCTTTGGTACATTCTGTTTTTGGCATCGGAGATTCTGCAGCATTTAAACAATTAAAGGATAAGAAAAATTGTGTACTGTATCGTTTATTAACATTATCGAGTGACTTAATTTTCAACAAACTCGAACAAACAACTATTATTAAATTAACTATTTAATATCAGCTAATTTGCGCGCCTATTCTTGTTGACGAATTTATTTTTAATTGCGTTGCAAATTAAGAGGTGTCTTAATTGTTTTTTTTTTTTTTTTTTCCGCTAAGGTTTTTCATAGTTCATTCAAAAACAATTACCTGTGCATTCCACGTATGGATTTCCTTCTGTTCCCGGTAAACAGGAACATATCTTTTGATGTTCTTTTGCCGTGCAACTTGCTCGAACAGCGCAGGCATCCTTCTCGCACACCGGATAACACTTTCTATTGAGCCTGTCGCAAATTTCATAATCGGCACAGTCTTCGTTATATTGACAGCCGACCGAAACACAAGACAAAAGCGGATTTCCTTGAGTACCAGTCGGACAGACGCACTGTGAAGCGTGATTACGGACTTCGCATTCGGCTCCGGCTCCGCATGATACCGTAGTACAAGGATTTATGCAATTTTTATTTCTACACGCCTTATCGTATAAACAGTCGTTGTCGGTTTCACATTCAGCTATGAAAGAAGAACATAAGTTGGCATATAATAAAAGTGATTATCAAGATATCCCCCATACATTTCGTCACGTAACAGCTAAATAAACTCGGACTAGATTGTAAATATCCACGAGGGATTCGGTCGTAATATTTTATTTCCATAAACGATAATTAACTATATCCGTGCATATATAGAGAGCAAGGTGTACAAAACAGTTAAAATTTCATCTTTGATACACTAGAAAATGGTACTTACGTTTGTAACAGAATCCTTGAGGAGATCCAGCCCATCCATCTGGGCAGTTGCATATAGGTCGATGCTGTATCGTTGTGCATTCAGCAAACTGACCACATGGGTTGGAAACCTCGCACGGTACTTGACAGTGATTGTTGATGCAAGCTCTAGTTGTTGGACAGTCCGAATCGGCGGTACATTCTGGTAACGTAACTGGAACTATAAAAATTAAATATAAAATTTACAGATAAAATTTATTCGTGAAAAACGAAAATTCGAAGAATTAATTCGACCAATCCGATTCGAATCGTCACGAAATTATTCGTAATTTTCTTCTAGACATTTTGCGTTACCTTTGTAACAGTTGACAAACGGATCTCCAACGAAACCTTCTGGACATTTACAGACCGCTTTATGATTGTAAGACTGACAGTTGCCAGTTGGTGCGCAAGGATTTTTAATGGCACAAGGATTCACGCACTGTCTATTGACACAAATTTCCGTGGAAGCACATTCTTCGTTACTGGCACATCCGGGAGTATACTGCGGTTCTGTTCGTAACATATACGTGTACTCGTGTTAGTAAACTATTTATTAACATCGTTGCATAATGAATTTCTTATGTGTACGTATATTGCGGTAAAATTGAATTAGTAAAATAATAGTTTAGTACAAGATGTGTTGCTATTGCTATAAAAAGATGTTATGTATGGATATGTGTTAATTTTAAAAATATGAAGAAAGGATTATAATGAAAATATATGAGAGACTGTCTTGTGTCTATTTGTTAACCTGAAATCAAAAAAATCACATACCCGTATGTTAGTATTAAGAATATATCGCAAACGATTCTACATTATTATTACTACTGTTACTATTGTTATTCTATTATTACCGTACTTCTGTCCAATAAGGTGGACAATATGACAATATGTTACACCAGACCAATAACGTAATGTTAATATACTTAGAAATGTGTATGGAGTAAATTAATTCTTTATGTTACAAGAATTAACAGAATTACAAAATTTCTTTATATAATTTATGATAAAACCGATAACAAACTAGAAATATATTATTTAAAAATAAAATAGCATCTTTCGCAGCAATATCGGTATACCGGTTTTTTAAAATTTTAAATAATATATTCCCGGATTGTCATTGGTCTCTTTATTACAAGTAACTTTTTATTATAAAAAAGGTTAATATTTATTGCAATTGTTTAGTAGAATTTCAGGAAATAAGAAATATCTTACGTATTTGTATATAGTAATAAATTTATTTTTCTCAAAAGTACCAAATTAACGCTTTCGATTCATTTAAAAGGATGTCTCTATTAATTTTTACATTTAAAATTATACGTCAACTCCAAAGTATGTTGATAGATTTTTTAAAATTCCATGTACTTGACTTTTTTCCAAAATTGAATGATCTTTTTTGTACATTTATAATCGTAAAGTTTAAAAAAAACAGCTATTAATAAAGGTTTTTTTTGTTTTTTTTTTCGGTTCTTATTCGTAATGGAGTACGAGACAATTATTAATAGAAGTGGCCTAATGAAAAGAGAAGTAAAATAAAGTCTAGTCGGCGTGTATGATTCTGATAAATATATATCCGACAATATTTTATGAAATTATTTTTCATGAATTATAACCGTTAATATAACATTTTTTAAAAAAAGAAAATCTATGAAAAATAAAATTAATCTAAAAATACCATAAACGAAATATATTTCTTGAAATTTTACTTTTATGTTAATAAACACTAAATTACTGTTAATAGCACGTGTTAATAATAATAATCGAGGAAATTCGAACTGTCCGATAAAATTACCTTTTTTACATTCAAAGTCAGCATCTCCGACATATCCTGGACGACACAGGCAAGTCATCGTACGCACAGGTAGCGTATCAACGACGGTACAGTCGGCATTGATACCGCAAGGTTTAGCTTCGGTACACGGGTTACGACATACCCCGCTGAAGCATGCTAATTTGCTGGCGCAGTCTGCATCCATTTTACACTGCGTAGGCGGTTTTAAAGGTTCTGAAAAATAAATTTAAGTTATATTCAAATTATTTTCAGCATTATATCAAATTTGAAAATTTTTTATTTTCATCGATCCTCGTTCTAATCTTAAAGTAAATAAACAATTCGTAACGTTATAAACCTTGTTTTTAATTTTACGTATTTAAAAATCCCAAGCTTTATTGGGAATCCGAAATAATTCAAAAGTCGAAATTTATACATAACAGCGGGGATTTATTTTACAATTGTATTAACTTTTATAACGAAT
Source organism: Icerya purchasi (assembly GCA_039619475.1). Classification (NCBI taxonomy): domain Eukaryota; kingdom Metazoa; phylum Arthropoda; class Insecta; order Hemiptera; family Monophlebidae; genus Icerya; species Icerya purchasi. Next base: position 287,136,436 of record CM077115.1, on the reverse strand, counting down.
ATGCACACACACACACACACACACACACACACACACACACACACACACACATATATATATATATATATATATATATATATATATATATATATATATACAGGGTGTGGCAGAATAACTTCCTTTTTTAAAATGCGCCAATTTTTTTCTACTAAATTTGATAAAGAAATAATAACAGAAAATCGAAATAAAACTACAAGGGAAGAAGCATACATATTGTCAATGGGTTGTAGAGTATGTTATTTCGATTTTCTGTTATTATTTCCTTAAAAAATTTAGTACAAAAAAGTGGCGTATTTTAAAAAAGGAAGTTATGCTGCTGCACCCTGTATATATAGGGTGATTTTTTAAGAGTTAAGTTTTTCAGGTTGGCAGCACTGGTTGGTATTGGCGTCCACACGTGATCTGTCAAAGTGAAAAATGGTCGTAACAAACGATGCACATTTTTCACAGAGCACGAATTTTGATAATAAATTTCAACAATTTGCAATCGTTGCTCGTTTGTAAGTCTTTCCATGATGAAATGGCAGAGTATACTGAAAACTTTTCACTTTGACAGATGACGTTTGGACGCCAATACCAACCAGTGCTGCCAACCTGAAGAACTTAACTCTTAGAAAATCACCCTATATATATATATATCGTTTAAGTATGTAATTTCAATTGGAAATACTTTTTAATATGCAATACTACTCGTTGTCAACAATTATAGCCTATTAAAAAATCGGCTTACTTATTTTTTTATTCCCGGCATTATTATTTTTAAACATACGTTAAGATACGCAGAATTATATTTTTGAAATTGCTAGAAAAAGTTAATTTTCTTTCTGAATTTTAGAAATAAATTTTGCGATCGTATTATAATATACACGTGAAAAAAAAAAGAAAAGAACACGCGTTTATCACACACAGCCAACTTATTTTAAATCAACTAAAATTTAAAATTTTTCCAGTCATTTATCAACATTTGAACATCGTTATAATTATCATTATTTTTTTTTTCGATCCAATTTCCGTTTTTCTTCATATACAGTTTCTAATCAATGTCTTTTCACATAGTGAATATGTTCTGGATTTGGCATATTTAAAACTAAGTTTATTTAAATTTTCTTAAAAATTACCTATTGTGCAGGACACTTGAGGATTTCCGGTGTAACCGGGCGGACAAGAACATGATGGTATGTGTTCGTTAACTCTACACAACGCGGACGGAGCGCACCTGCATGGATTCTGACATTTCTGATTTTGGCAAGCTAACTCGGCCGGGCATTCTAAATCGGTTATACACTGAGGTCTTTCACAAGTAATTAACGGGTTACCATCGTAATTGTCTGGGCAATAACAACGCGCTTTGTGATTGTAATCTACGCGACATAAAGCGTTTATTCCGCACTGAGTGTACGCGCACGGGTTGGTACACTGCCGATTTACGCAAGCTTCACTCGGAAGACAGTCGGTATCGGTTCTGCATCCGACTAAAATTAAAATTAACTTTTAGCACCATTGTAACGGAAGGTGAAAGCACATACAGTCTTCCAAAAATGGCAATGTAAATTTATCGCCGCTAGATTTAATAAAATCGAATACCAACTTAGCGGAAGCGATAACATACAGCGAATAAGGTAATAGCGAAAAGTGCAATAATTAAACTGTATATTTAAAATTTCGTAAAAAATGCATTAAACTAACGAGATAGGAAAAAAAGTATTCTTTAAGAAAACCCGTCAATCAGTTAAAAATACACTTTTCTAAAAGATGACGACAAATTCAACTTACTTTCGTAACAGTATGTATGAGCGTCGCCGGTTAGTCCGTCTTTGCAGAAGCAATACGGCCTATGTTGTTGTGTACGACATTCAGCGTTAGATGCACAAACGTTTGCTGTTTCGCGGCAAGGATCTTTGCAAGCCCTGTTAATGCACGCTTTATTGTTCGGACAATCGTTGTGAGTGAGACATTCCGGCTTAGGCTCTAAAAAGTTAAATATCGATAATAATTAAATCGGTAAACAATAAAAGAATAAAAATCTAATACAGGTAGATAATCACTAGACTGGGTAATTGTTTATTTAGCAAATATTACACGACGAAATTATACTGCAAAGGAAAAATAGAAAAAATTCTTGTAAATATTGAACGAAGAAAGAAATGAATAAAGTGTTCTTAGCAAAATAGAAGATTTAATGGTAACTGAAAAAGAGAGAAAAAAAAAAGTGCAAAGTGGTAAATGAACGAAAATGTAAAAGTATCAAATAATATCGTAAATAAAAAATAAAACATTAGAATAAAAATTAACAAATAATAATAATAATAATAATAATAATAATAATAATAATAATAATAAAAGTTTGAAAGACGTTAAAAAAATAACACTTTGTATGATCAAAGATAAATATGAGCTTAGTTATGCTTTTGCAGGAATAACTTGAAGAAGTAAATTCGTTAAAATGACCATCGATGATAGCACTTGATAGGAATCAAAAAGAAGGAAAGAATTTAAAAACTGAGTGCTGCAACGAAGTTTGGTAAAAATCCGAATAGTGCAGGAACTTTTTGTTTCTGTTTATTAATGAAAAATAAAAAAAAAAAAAAAAAACTTCGAAAAAACCGAAATAGAATTACGCGTATACGAGGATTAAGCCTTTACGTGAGAACTACGTTTAGGACAACTCTTTAAAAAAATGTTTATTTTAAATAATTTCAGATTTAGCCGGTATGTAGTTAATAAAATGAAAACATATTAAACAATGCCATTATATATATTTTTATCGTTACACCGATCTCCTTATAATTAAAAATTTCATTGCAATTGTAATAATACGACGTTACAAAGAGATGTGTAAATTATTGTCGGGAAATATAAATGGATACACGTACGTTTTAGTTTTCTTTTAAATTTTAAGTTGAACTAGTTATATTTCTTTTTATCAAATCGATACGAAAAAAAGGGAATAAAAGATGATCACATTCTGTATTTACCTGGCTGAATTTCTTGTCTGCACTGGAGCTTAGGTTGTCCGTAGTAGCCGGGCGGGCACGAACACACCGCTTCGTGATTTACCACTTGACAAATAGCGTTAATACCGCAGGCTCCAACACACGGATCTTTACATTTTTGAGTGAAACAAGCTTTATCGCGTGGACAGTCTTGATTAATGATACATTCCGGATATATGCACGAAGCGACACCGTTCATAACTCGGCATTGTCCATCTTGCCGACACGGCGATGGATTACACGGATCAACCGGTACAGCTATTTTTTTTGACAAGAAAAAAAAGGGCATGAAAACATTGAAAAATCCGCTAAAAACTAACACCCCTTATAAAAATGAGTTACGAAAATAATATTAGGGCGAATTTTAATCGGCGATGGTTATTGATTTTACTAACCGGGAGCATCTCTGCATTCAGAAAATGGATCACCCTGCAGTGGAGACGGACAGGAACAAATTGGGCTGTGATTAATCGTATGACAGATAGCGCGATAACCGCACACACCTGGGCACGGATCAACGCACTTATTATTTACACACGCTTTGTCGCGTGAACAGTCTGAATTGATTACGCATTCCGGTCGACAACCACTGGTTGACGGGGAACCTTGGAAACCGGGTAAACATTCGCAAACAGCGTAATTATTTGATACTTGACAACGAGTATTCGGGCCACAAGGTGATGGTACACATGGATCGGTAGGTGTAGGAGCTGGAGCGAAAAAAAAAAAAAAAAAAATGTAGTTAATTTTGTAAATGTAGGGGACAAATATATAATATTACGTATGTAACATGTATGTATCTTTCGAAAAAAAAAAAAAAAAAAAAACATTTCAATTACTTCTAGGTATCGGTTCGCAATAGTGGAAGGCATCTCCAGTTTTGTCTTCCGGACAGTAACATATCGGGATATGATTAGATACGGTACAAATTGCTCCGAAACCGCAAGTTGCCGGACAGGGATCCTGACATTTGTTCTTGATACAAGCCTTATTCATGGCGCAATCTGAACTGACTAAACATTCCGGTCTACATCCTTCGTACGGATTTCCTTGGAACTCCGGCAAACATTCGCAAAGAGCGAACGAATTTTCGATGCGACATCGAGCATTCGAGCCGCACGGCGACGGATAACACGGATCGGAAGCTGGCTTAGGAGTGGTCGGAGGTTCTGCGTGTAAAAGTAATTAACACATTAAATTTCCGCTACGAATTTAAACAATTAATTTTAAAAAAGCGCAATGTCAGCAGTATTAATCGATTATGACGACGAAAACGGCGTGTGTTTTGTAATGATAGTTTGTGCTGAAATTTCAAACTAGCGTAAAAACATGCAATTAAAGCAAAAAAAAATATGCAGAATGCAAATTTAAGAACCGAGATTTGGCCTTCTTTTCTGATACGCGTAAGAATAAAAAATAACAGAATAAGAATAATATTTAATATTGCGGCGTGTGTTAAGATCGTACTCGGATCTTCTCTGTTACCTGAGTTACACGAAAATCTTGCTATCCTAAAACGTACGAAATGATACTTACGTGTCGGTTGGTGATAACACGCGGTAAACGGATCACCAGTATAACCTGATTGACAGATACAGTTTGGTATGTGATTGGTAACGCGACATTCCGCGTTCAGTCCGCAAGAGCCGGGACACGGATCGCGGCATTTCATGTTAATGCAGGAGAGCAAATGCGGACAATCTTCATTTGTAACGCATTCTGGTCTGCAATTAGGCGGTTCGCCGATGTAATCATCTAAGCAGTAACAAACGGCGGTATTTTCTTTCACTTTGCAAACCGAATTCAATCCGCACGGCGACGGAATGCATGGATCTCCGGACGGAGGAAGATAAGTTGGCTGAACTGCAAGCAGAAGATATAAACTATGTTGAACGTTTTTTTTTTTTTTTTCGGTGTAGGAAATTAATTAAAATTTGTCGAACGGGGTTATATAAGAAAAAAAAAAAATTGCCCATCATCGGATGCGTAAAAAGCTAAAAAGAAGTATTTCGCTGAATTAAAAAAGAATCGTGAAGTATTTATAAAGATTTTTATTCGAGTCAAACAAAAAAAAAGTAAATAAATAAATTGACGGTATCGAAAAATATAAAATTATTGATAGCTTCAATGTTTTGTATTTCTAATTTTCACTTCTTCGGCATTTATCTCGAGGAAGCAAATAATTGTATTAAAGTTTATCGATCGAAAGTTTTGTTTTACGAGGCATTTGTTTTTTTTTCTTTCTTCGGGTCCTTCGTTGCTAAGAAAATTTTGTACTCTTAGAAACTTTGGTTTAATAAAAAACGACAATTTAATTACCAGGAGGACGGTAACATCTGGTAAACGGATCTCCGATTAATGGCGGAGCGCACGTACAGATAGCGTTGTGATTATGCACGTGGCATTGCGCTTGAATTCCGCATGTTCCTGGACAAGGATCCTGACATCTATAGTTAATGCAAGCCTTATTCAGCGAACAGTCAGAACTTGAAATGCATTCCGGTCTACACGAAGGAGGATTGCCGATATAGGACGGCAAACACGAACAGATAGCTTGGTCGTTATATTCCAAACATTTGCTGTTAGGGCCGCAAGGTGACGGGCTGCAAGGATGTTTCTCTTCGGGCACTGCAAAAATTCATTTTTTCAATGTAATGCGCGCGTTAATTAAAATACCTTAACTATAATCGTACGTGTCTAAACTGTAAATTAAATTTTTACTTTTTTCAGGTTATTATTAATCGTGTACATGATCTAGCGTACGTTTGAAGAAAACGATATCGGTTACAAATGGTAAAAATTTTTATCTTTTTAGAAAAGAAAAATTAAACAACAAATCTGATCTCCCATCCTGTAATAGTGTATAATCGCAATTAAGCCTGTTTTGTAATTATTCTGCCGAAAATATCTAAAACACACGTAGGCGGATAGTGACAGAACGAAACTAGGAAATATCGAAAAAGCTGACATGACTCTAGAGCACTTCGTCGCAGTCGCAGCAAGTTATGTAGTCGAAAACGCTAATAGTAATACTCCGCGCGAAATAGAGATGGATTGGAGGTCCTCTCGCGTCTCTGAAAAATAGTTAAAATGCGACCGTGTGCGAAGAAGTACAAGTTTCTCATAGAAATAATGTTGGTTTTAAGGAAGAAAAAAAAAAAATGTTTAGGTAGTCGTTGATTCATTAAACTGTTAAAAACTTCGGGCTCTGCTACTGTGATTTACTTTCCGGCGAAGGCCATGATATTATATTTTGGGCACAATCTCGCACACAACGGTAAATTTCTATTTATGGAAAACTCTACAACCGGTGTTTGTGGCAAAACGTAAAAAATTCAGAAAATATTTTCATAGCATTATTTTTTTTCTTCACAGGCAATGACTAGTATCATAGCGGACAGCTTGTAGCTCTACGCAGAGCACTGAATAACCTGCCACAATACATAAACACATCAACGAGAAAATTCGAAAATGAAATTATTTAACTTACAGTAATAAGTTCATAGCGTGATGGTTTATAACAGAAATTCCATGAAATTTAGATTTTCGATGGGAATGACATCTTTTTGTAAATACATATATATATATATATATTGTAGTCGTTCGACTTTGGGGAAAACAAAATTTTCAAACAGTAATAATGGTAATTTTATAATAGATGAAATCTCTAAAGTTTTGTATGAAGTTTTTTGTTTTGCCCGACTGTGCGAGCTGTAAACTAAAACGACGCATGACCATTCATTTCGATCGGCTTTCAAGTGTACCGCGAACATCACGACAAATGGCGTATATTTTTAACTTTCGATCTATAAAAAAATCGGGAAACTAATGTTAACTCCACAACCCTATTCCGTAAGCTGGCCAGGCGGATTTGTACAATTCGTTTTATTTTACTTCTAATCGGTGACTTTATCATTATCGGGATTATTGAAATTAAACTGTTGTGTGTACGTGTAGTGAAATGAGATAAACTGAACACTGGAGTAGTATGCTTAGTGTGTATTACACATATCGGAAAATATTTGAAAAATCCAAAAGCAACAGAGTTTAATAAAGAAACTTTTTGAAACATAGATGAGTTTTATGTTTTTTTTTTTTTTTTTAAATACGGCTCCGTAATCGGTAATCTTTGAAGTAGAGCTGCGACTGTTTTTTTTGCCAATCGCCGAAATCCGTACGTGGGTCGCGATTTCTATAAGAATAAGCACACACTTGTGCTTTAGAGGAATAAAATCTCGCGACACCTCTTATGAAAATTCGTGGTTTTTCTGTTTATCTTTGAAATTAAATAATCTTTGTATACCGATATTAATCGATGAAATGCTTTCCAGTTATTGAGAAATCAGTAATTAGCGAGTAAAATTACCGTTGTATAGTTTGCAAAAAGTGAATGGATTTCCAGACATTCCGTGCGGACAGTAACATATTGGTATATGATTAACAACGGAGCATCTTGCTTCGACTCCGCATAATCCGACGCAGGGATCTTTGCATTTATTTCGCGAACACACCTTGTTTGAAGGGCATTCTTCGTTCAAAGTACATTCTGGCCGGCAGCCGCCATACGCATCGCCGTGGTAGTCGGATATGCACGAACAGATACCGTTTTTACATTCGGCATTAGCACCACATGGATACGGAATGCACGGATCGGTAGACGAAATCGGCGGCGGTTCTGTAAGAATAAGTGAATTTTTACAATTTACGTCGAAAATCGAAAGCTAAAAAAAAAAACAGTAAAAACACCGATCTGGCAGTTACGCGGAAAATTATAAAAAGAATATACGTACCGGGTGCAGGCGGTGCTGGAACACAGTATGAAAATGGATCTCCGGTATATCCGTCTGGACACACACAAACCGGTATATGATTGAACACGCTACAAACAGCGACAGCGCCACAGGAACCGGGGCACGGATCCGTGCACTTTTCGCTGATGCAAGCTTTATCGCTAGGGCATTCGGAACTAATGATGCATTCCGGACGACAGTTCGGCGGTAGACCGATGTAACCGTTTAGGCAAGAGCACGAAGCGACACCGCCGACGTCTCTACATTGTGAAAATGGTCCGCAAGGCGATGGGAAGCAAACGTCCTGCGGTGGTTTCGGAGGCACCGGGGTCGCTGGAAAAACAGATAGCCAATCATTAACGTTATGAGTCAACGATCGTTATAATCCTTATTTACGTAACATTTTGCGTGACACTCATCCGTACTCGGTAGTATTTTAAAATTTATCATCTTTAATTGTTGTTTTCCATAGTTTGAAAAACTTTTTAAAAAACAACTGAATATGCAAAGCTTTGAAAATAAAATATAGAACGTAAAAAAAAAAAAAAAAAAAAAAAGAAAAATCTACAACCTAATAAAAATGATGAAAAATTATAGACATAAATATTGAATATTTAAAAAGATATAGTAACGTTTTTATAGTGGGAACTATACGATGTTAAGTACCAGAAAAGAAAAAAGAAATATTAGTAAAGATTAATTTATTTAGTGTAAATATCTGAATAAAGGAAACGCAGCTGAAGATAGACGATCATTGAGGCCTCGTTCAGCTATTTCGATATTTATACTACGTTTATATTTAATAATTAATGTTTTTCTTTTCCCATTCCATTTCGAAAACGAAATATTCTTGAAAAAATTTCCAGCGTATTTTATTTAATATTTAATCTTATTTATTTATAATTTTTCATTATTTTTATTAACCAACTAACAAATGGGCTACCACGTGTACACCGCGTGCCGAATGAAAACCCATATAAATAACACGTTCACATTGTACTTCAGTTTAAATAAGTTGCTTGGCGATACACGGGTACATCAATTATAAGGAATTAGAAAAAATAAAGATATGTATAGAAACTTTATTAGAGAAAATTAATAAACAAAAGAACTGTTAAATTACAATTCTTGAATCTCTACAACCGACTTATACCGTTTCACAGTATTCTCTGTGTGTGTGTGTGTGTGTGTGGGTGGGGAGAGGGAATAAGTTTAGTTGAAGATGATTCAAAAATTGATTTTTTTTTTTGATTCCATAAATTGTTAGTAAAAATATTCAAAAATATATCCCCAAAGTTTCAAATGAAACTTTCAATTCGCTCTGCTGTTATGAGCGATTAAGTGAGCGTTCATAAGTGCCGGAGCATGAGACATGTAAAATTTAGTTTGGTAGTAATTTATGAATGAAAGGGAGAGCAACGTCAATAGATGTTCATTTGTTCAATTTCATAATAGTGACTTTGGGTAGCAGGTGGTTCACTAGAAGTATTAGCGTCGTTTTGGCAAAACATCGGTTTTAACATTAGTTTCGGCACTGACCTTCGTAACGTGTGTTTCAAGTTTTGAAAAAAAAAACAAACAAAAAAACAAGGCATAGTACTTCTACTCGCACTAGTAGACCACATAAAAGATCCTTCCTCGGAAATCACTAATAGTGGATCAAGTAAATGTGGTGAAGTAGACAGTATCAATGCAAAAAAAAAACTATCAGATACCACTAGTGAAAGTGTAATTGTTAATCCTCTACACTGTTATCGAATTATTGAATTCTTCACCGAATTCACAGCTCTGTAGGATATTCTTATTTGTCGAAATTACAAGCAAGATTCTAAAATTGGCAGGAAAAGATGGGAACTCGGCTACGAAGCGTCAGAGAAGATAAAAAAATTGAATGAAAATAGATAACTAACTGAGGCATTAGTGAAAAAATTAAGGCAGTTTAGCGATTAGAAGAAGAAATGTTAATAGCGTCGAAGACACGGAAAAGGAGCATGATGGTAATTCATTATTATGTGATATCACAATGGATGAAAATTTTGAAAATTGTCCAACAGATGTAAAACAAGCTGAAGCTCTGGGAAGAGGTCTGAAGCACAGCCGACCCCTTTACATGCTGATGTACAGAAAGAAATTCATCCGATATAAATAGATTCATCGCGCGAGATGAGTTACTAGAGAGGTATTTATAGGCAGCTACACGCAGAATGCAGACGAAAGTTTCAACTTGACTATTTAGCGGTTGACTCTGGAACTATCTACACATTCTGGTTTGAAAATAGTAATCGAGGTGGTCGCAGCATATTTGACTGCTTGCTTATTCAGTGAAGGAAATTCAAGCATTTTATTGATAATGAACGAAATGAATATTATAGTCAGTAACGGCAGTTGCAGTTTAAGAAATGAGGACAATTGACGCGTACGACGACAAAATCGACGCAGCGGCTTGGAGACCAAGGAAGCTCGGAGAGATCGAAAAAAAGAGTTTGCAAGCTTGAAACTAAGGCTATGTGAAGAAGAAGAAAGATTGCCATCTGGAACCGCTGATTAACCGATAAGCAGTTTCAATAAATTAATTACCGCCTTGAATTTGTTGTTTTCGGTAATTTTATTTTTTTTTCTAACGCGTTTTTCTTTAAATTACTTTTTTTTTTGGAATTTGCGTACACTTTAGCTGAAAAAGTTTTTAGTCAATTATTTTAAAAATTTATAGTTAGTTTCTTTGTAAATTACGCTCTATATGAACCTAAATTCGGAGTAATATAATTGTTTAAAGAACTTTTTTACTGTATAAAAAAGGTTGAAAAATGGCAAAAAAAGGTTGCACACCCTTAAAAAAAAATGCAATTTTCAATTGTTTTTTTTTTTCGGGAAAGTTAAGTTCATATAGAAGAAAAACATTTCCTTAAAGTAAATTTTAAATCCTATTAATTTCAGATGAAAACTGCGGCTTCCAGAATGTACGCAAACAGCTATGTCTAATGATGCCGTCCAGTGGGTGGAAACTGATATCTCCCATGTTTTCCGAGGAAGTACACTTAAAAAAAATTACAATATCCACGTATGTATACGAAACTTTCTACCATACATTCCTTCTTTGTCAAAAAAAATCATGAAAATCACTAATAAAACGTAGTTCTAAACCTATTTTCCCTCCTTAAGAAACAAACGAGCAGCGTTGATTTTTTCAACTTTATCTTTAATAAATTCTACGGATTGTTCCAGAGTGACTAGTGATGAGGAAATGCTAGACAAAGAGCAAAATCACATTGCGTTACATCTGGCGACTGCGATTTCGATCCCGCCATGTCGACCAATCTAGCCAGTAAAAAAAAAAAAGAACCGATAATTTATAATGGGCTGGGGTACACCATCCCACTGCAGCGTTAAATGGCGATCGGTGAATTGATGTTTCTCGTCGTTCATCCAGCATTTTGAAGAACTCTTCCACATTCACTCTTTCGAGGAAGCAAATACGGACTAATAATTTTATACATCGTCACGCCACATCAAACCACTACTCCCATGGTAAATTAAGTTTCGCTTTAAAATAGCGTCTAAGTTTGTACCGAACCAAAGCACAAAATTGTGTCGGTTCACCCCATTTAAATATCGTTCCGTCACTATCAAACCATTGATTTGAAAAAAAATCCGCATCAGTTTCATGTCAAAGCCGAGGACCATTTCGAAAATTCGACACGCTAGTCAAAATCGTTTCCGTCAAGCGTTCGTAATGATTACAAATGATCTGATATATTCGAGTTCTTTCACGATTCCATGATGAAAATGATACAGGATACCAAGTTGCAGCATTGTTGCGCAGACTGTATTTCAATTAGCAGCTTTCACGATATCGGTGATAATTTGTACTATTCGTGGTGAGCTTTAGCGGCTAATCTCATCTTTTGAAATTTTTTATGCAGCTTATATACCGTTCGTCTAGTCGGTGCGAGCGTGTTAAGACAATTTTCCGATCGATTGATAATCCGTGTTCTTCTCGTATCACGCAAAGACATGTTCGATCGTTGAATACTTATATCAAACTGCTTTTTTAGCGGAGCGTATACACATACACCTTACACTGTTTGAGTTTTGTTCACAGCGAACATACTAGAGAATCGCCGCTAGTGGCGTATGCGTTAATTTTCAGACAGCGAAAACTGACTTCTGATTTTGTATAAAGCCTAATAGAGTTGACAGACCGAAGGAAAGCACTATCTCACTCTACTAATGCAGATACACTACTGGTAGAATAAAGTAGACAGCAAATTGGAATATAGAGTTATTTTATTACTAATTTTCCCTACTAGCAAAATTTCTAAGACTTTATAATTATATTTGACCGATAAAAACATGTAACGTAACAGGCTAAATCACGCAGCATTCATAAGTTCTGCTTTAAATATAAGTTGGTGATTTCAGATTTTTCTATATTATTAAATAGTTTTTTGTTTTATTTTTTATATATTATGGTGTTTTTGATTGTGCATTACATATTGTTTACTTCGCTACACTTTGGATTAGCAGAAGAAAAAAATCTTAGAATAAAATTTTTATCTTTTTGCAGTTCATATTAAGTAAATCAATGAAAGAAAGTAGCTCTATTAGATTAACATTATACGGTTATGCGTATTTATCTTTATGCGATGATCGAGGCATTTATAGATAGCACCGCATACTCGCAGAATTAACTTCGATATTATAGTCTTCAAAATTCTGAAGAAGTGCTGCAGTATTCTGGTAACTGTTTCCAGTTGCAAGGAGATTTAATATTATTTCTAATTTAAATTTTACTAGCAATGATTCTTTTATTATTTTATTTTATTTTATTATTTCCATAACGACCGTTTGAAGTAACGTTTTAAAATTCTCTGGTATTATTCTGTTATTCTTAAATATTATCTGTGCTTATACATTCTCCGTAATAAGTTCTTCTAGTAGCAAAGTTGATGTTTTTTGATTATTTTTTTCTTTTTTCAGTACAGTTTTTTACTCGCATCATTTTTTCTTCTTTTCTCTTTCAACATATCCGTTAACTTCATTTAAAATAATTTCACTTAAATTTAATAGTCTTTTTTTTTTTTTTTTGTTTTTTTTTTTAAGACAGCTCGTCGATGATATAGATCCTTATTACAAAAAAATGTAATTTTAAATTTGGTATTCGTAAAGAAAAAGCATGGAAACAAAGCTCCTAAAAACAATAAGTACAATACCGACAGAACCTTTCCAAGAGTAGAATTTATTAGTACAGTTAGTTTACCAGTGTACTCTACTACTAACTCTGTTATTTCTGTAAATAAGACTCGATGATTAAGATTCGATTATAATAAGCTAGATATACTGAAGTGCTTAAGATAAATATGTTTAATTAAATTTTATCGAATTGTATTTTATAACGATTTTATTATTCTTCGGTTAAATTTCTAAACTACCTATTTTCAAATTAATTAAAAAAAAAAGTACACGCTCGCACACTAATTTCGATGTAGATTTATTACATTTTAATCCAAATAATCAAATGTTGATTAGAAAACGAGATAAATGTGTCTGAAGTCTAAAAACTAAATTACGTAAATTCAATTAAAGATGGAGGCATTTTGTCGACGCCTATTTAAAAACTATTTTTATCATTGATTTAAATAAGCTCAACACTAACGGAGACCAGTTATGCTCGATGCTAAATGTTAAAGCTAAACATATTTGCGAAATATGAATACATTACAAGGTTAATCAACAATAATCTGCTAATAAAATAATTTACTTCGATGTACATTCTGCATACCTGGAATGGAATAACATTTTGTGAATGGGTCTCCTGTATAACCAGCTTTGCACGAGCATATTGCACTATGATGAACTACGTGACAGTCAGCATCATAACCGCAAGTATCTGCACACGGACTGGTACATTTATGATTTAAGCATACTTTGTTAAACGGGCACTCGGAATTAACGACACATTCCGGTCTGCAAGCTGGCGGACTTCCTAAGTATGTAGCTGCGCAAGAACAGATTGCCTGCCCTTGTGACTCTTTACAATGGCTATTCGGACCGCACGGTGACGGATTACAGGGATGTATAGGTTCAAGCGGTGCATCTGTCAGAAAAATTAAGTTTAAGAATAATCGTAAATATTACATCGATGTTTAAATATCTTATAAAATATATAGATACGCATTAAAGAAACAAAAAAGTACACAGGAAACTCGGAATCTAAAACTGAATTAAACATATGTAAATAGAATAAAATTCGAAGCATCGAAAATTGTGCAAAAATTAAAACATTTTTTCCTAGGCATGATTTACGTTTCTTTGAAAACCATCAATAATTAATAAACAAACAAATCGACTCAGATACGTTTAATGCGATTAAAAAATTTGCTTTTCCGTGCTTATTACGCAATAATTAGCAATTCGAGCATTAAATAAATAATTAAAAAAAAAAAAAAAAAAAAAAACGAAACAAAGGAACAACGGTAAACTTTATAAAATTTAAGCTCGACATAATGATTGCGAACTAAAATGATTGTATCTAAAAAAAAAAAAAGATATATACCTGGTTTGTGAGGAATTGGTACGCAATATTCGAACGGATCTCCAGTGTAGGTCGGTAAGCAGGTGCAGACTGGGATGTGAGAAATAACGTGGCAGTCGCTGTTAGGACCGCAAATACCGGGGCACGGATCAGTACACTTATTCCTTACACAAGCTCTGTTAGACGAACAATCTTGATTAATGATACATTCCGGTTTGCAACTCTCGTACGCATTTCCGTAATAATCCGGTAGACAAATACATGAACCAACTCCATTTCGTTCCTTACAGACTGCGTTAGTTCCGCAAGGGGATGGAATACAAGGTGTGGTCGGTCCCGGTTTCGTAATAGGAGGTTCTGTAATAATTATTAAACGTAGAAAGCGTGTGATATAAAAATTTTATAAATTTTCTGATGTACACTCTGTGTTATGAGAAATCTATATAAAACCGAAAAATTCATATCGTGTTCATCCGAGTTTTTTATAATTAATAAGTGAACTATCATTATATAACTTAACACGGAATAACTAAAATGTTATAATAAATAGGTTAGAAAGATTTTCGGGAATATTTCATCATCAATCAAAAGATGCGTATATATCTTCGTTCGTAGCTGATGATAAAATATTTTCGAAAACGTTCCCTGGATAACTTTTTTTAAAATATATGTTAGTTTAGTTATTATTAAGTTTTATTGATTCACAAAAAAAAAAAAAAAACTGAAAATTAATGGGCAATAAAATCTTACATTTAAACTACGGTACAAAATGGAAATATTGCTACTAACAAGTTTTTAGTGTGTTCTTGAAAAAGTGGCGAACTTTCTTGGCCATGTTTTTTTTATAAAAAATAAAATAAAGAAATATTCAAAAAATCGTAAAAACTTTATTATTTGGAATATGCCGCGTGGAGAAAAGCGTTGTAGTATTTAATTTTTGAGGGAAAACTAAAGATAAAGAAGCGGTTAAGATTCGCACCGTGGACTGATTAAAAACCGAATTGCGTATAAAAATAGCAGAAATATCGTTTACATCAGTGTACTGGAAACATGTTCGAACAACGACCTGCCTTTATTAATGACTATTTTCAATTTTTTTTCAATAATTAAAGTCACTTTAGAACGTAGTGACTTAAAATTTGATATCGGAGTAAGAACTGAAAAATTTCACTAAATAATCTAGTTTAGAACATAATAACGTTCTATCACCCTTTACGTACAATACTGTCTGTAACTAAACATTGACAATATAAAACGAGAATGTAGCAACATCGTGATATGAGAAAGACAAAAGAAATTCTCCGAATGTGATTGTTCATGCGTATTAACTGAAAAATTCAAAATATGTGGCAGCGTTAATTCTCTGCATTACATGAAATTATTCTTGAAATATCCCACATAATCTGAGATGTACTATCTCTAGGATATGTGGTGGATTTAAGTTTTTTTTTTTTCGGTAGAAGCCATATTGAACATTATGAAATTTTGGAATGACTAAAAAATATTTTTGGCAGGTTTCTTCAGAAAAAAAATCTTAATTTTGACTGAATAAAGAAAAATGCTATTTCCTGTACGCGTTTTAATTAATTAAAATAGACATATTTATATACCTTGCAGAATGGTACACTGAATGTTAGGATTTCCGGTGAAGCCAGGTAAGCATGAACAGATAGGTGTATGACTAACGACGCGACACTCGGAATGAACGCCGCAAGCTCCAGAACAAGGATTGCGGCATTTCTGATTGATACATGCTAAATGATTCTCACATTTGCTGTTAGTAGTACATTGTGGCTCACAGTTCGGAGGTTGTCCTATGAATTCCGGTAAACACGAACATATTGGCGTTTCGTCCTTTACTTGACATTGTGAATTATAGCCGCACGGTGATGGTTGACACGGATTTATCGGCTTTGGTGGCGCTGAAGCTATAAAAAATATTTCATTATTACGATACTGTAATAAAAAACGCCGTTTGCGACATTTTTTTCTGTTAATAAATGAATAGAGTTAACTTACGTTTCGGATAACAGTTGGTAAACGGATCACCGGTTGATGAAGTTGGACAACTACATATTGGATTGTGATTGACAACATGGCAAACTGCATAAATACCGCAGGATCCCGGGCACGGGTCTTTGCATTTTTGATTTAGACAAACTTCGGTTAATTTGCAATCAGAATTCAAAACGCACTCCGGCTTACAAGATGGAGGGCTTCCGACGAATCCGAGAAGACACGAACAAACTGCTTGATTGTTATACTCGCGACATTGACTGTTCGGTCCGCACGGTGAAGGGTAACACGGAGGCTTCTCAACGGACGCTTTAACACGAAACAACAAACATTAATGATGTTTGACAAGTGTATACATTGCAAAAAGTGAACGTAGAAAATATTTTTGCAAAGTTTTTATGAGCGGAACGAGATGTTATTTAAAAATTTATAAGGATTAATCAACAGAATATTAATTTTTGGCATACACATATTGTTTTATAGCTTCGGGTACATTTTAATGATTTCAACAATAAACCGTATAAAAATTTTCTGTAAAAAATAGAACACATAAAAGCCGCGTGCCGATTTTAGAATTACAATATCTACCTTGCTGCGGTTCGCATATTATGAAGGCGTTTCCATTCATGCCTTTCGGACAAATACATATGGGAATATGGTTTACAACTTCACATAAAGCGTTTTGACCACAAGCTCCTGGGCATGGATTTACGCAGTTATAGTTTAAGCATGCTTTATCTGCTGTACAATCTGAATTCATTACACATTCTGGACGACATCCGGTATATGGATCGCCGTAGTATTGCGGCAAACATTGACAATAACCATTAAAACATACCGCATTCGGGCCACACGGGAACGGAGAGCAACGGTCGTCTTTTTCTGGTGGTTTTGTTTCTGTTTAATTGCAAAAACCATAAGAATATGAAAATAAACGAATCTCTTACATGTATCTCGTATTAAAATATAATGTAAGTACATATATATTAATTACAACGTAATTCTTAGGCTACCCCCATTAGAAAAAATGTCCTAATTTTATGTAACGTTTGTTATAAGTTATAGGATTTTTGTGATAGTTATTTAAAAAATTTAACAATTTTATGTAACGAAATATGTAACGAAAAATGTATTAATTTTATATAATGAATGTTAAATGTTAGGACAGGATTTTTGTGACTATGTTATTCTTTTTGTGTTGATGCCAGTAATAATTACGCTGTAAATTTTGATCATTTTATACAAAATATAGAAGAGACAGAAATGAAAGCAAGAGGGGTCAAGGGGCACAGCCTCTTGCGAGATCAAAATGACCGAGTTATATATATATATATATATATATATATATATATACATATATATATACATATATACATATACACACACACACACACATATTGTTGCCATTCGATCCATTTTTGAATTTTCTAATTATTTAAGAAATATGCTAATTTATTTAATTTCTATATTTTTACCGTTGCTGGTTTTGAACAGAGAAATCTACTTTATCAAACATATAGTATAATACCGTTTTACCAGCTGATAGTAATGCATTATCACTATCATTCCTAACTGTACATCTTTGTTAATTAATTTCTATAATTTATTATTCAAAAAGACGTTGTTTTTTTTTTTTTTAAACCAAAAGTAATCTACTGTTAGTAATATTCTACATTTATTAAAAAATATATTCGTAAACGATTTAATTGTATGTTTTAAATGGTAATTTTAATCTCTGATTTACGTATAATATTTCGAAAAAGTAAATAGAAATTAAAAACAGAATAGAATTAGGGGCAAAAAAATTATTAAAACCAACGTCCATAGAATAATGTACGGCTTAGACGAAAAATGAAATATATATATATATACATATATTTAATGTAACTATTTAAAAACAAATTTATATGATTCTTAAAAGGATTATTTACACCGATTTTCTTGATATCCTTCTAGAATTTGGATTGAAATTTTAATAATTGTAGGAAATCAACCAAGTAATTTTTCACATTATTTTATATTTCTACATATTTTCAAATTAATTATGCGCATTATTAACGTAACCGCAGCTGTAAAAATAGCCATATAATACTCGTAGACCACTTAATTACCTGGAATTGGGTAGCAGTTAACGAATGGATCGCCGGTATAGTCTTGTATGCATACACAAGTTGGAATATGGTTAAAAACATTACATTGCGCATTGAGACCGCACGAACCAGGACACGGATCCTGACACTTTTCCCTTATACAAGCTAGATTACTATTGCAGTCAGAATGAACGATGCATTCTGGATGACAACTGGGCGGTATACCAAGGTATCCGGCAATGCAGGTACACGATGGATTGGTTCCGATTGCTTGGCAAATCGAATTTAATCCGCACGGGTTTGGAACACAAGGGTTTACCGGAGCAATGTCGTGAAACGATGGTTCTACAAATACAAAACATTTATAATGAAAATACTGATGATGTATACAAATAAACGTATCAACATAATTTTACTTACATCAATATAAAGTTAACTTACAAACAAGTTAAGTTTGCATGTACGCGTACAACTTTCTAGTTTATTACTTTTTTAAACATTTAAAATTATTAAATAATTACTGTTCTTTTTGTTTATTGTTTTTTTTTTTTAAACCAATTGTTACATTTCCGTTTTTTTTTTTTTTTTTGTTTTTTTTAATTGAATATTTTAAGTATCGCCTCGCTGAAAATAAATTAACAATTAAACTTGATACAATTATGCACTGTTTTAGACGCATTTGTAGTAAACAAAAAAATTAAAATCGTGAGACAAGCAGCATTTTTCAAAATTTTGCGTCACCTAATGAACGTAGATATTATTTCTGGCAATGTTTATATTTAGCATGAAAATCATTTTTTTAAGAAGTTATTAAAACATGTTTTAATCGCATTAAATTAGTTTAGATAATTTAAGGTACAAGCAGGATAGCATCACGTTAAGTTTTATCCGGATAATCGGTTTGATCTGACAAGTGTTTAAAAAGCGTTTTTTTACTCCTATTTTCGTTTATGTAAAAAAAGAAAAACTTAATTTTCTTTACGCTTAGTGTAGTTTAAAGTAATAGATTTGCTGAATTTCCAGATACCGTGTTATAACTAAGTGGGGACGTATTTTCGTTTACGATATTATAAAGTAATTCAAGCGACGCTCCATTTCAGTTTTATTTTTATTATGAAGTAGACAAAACATCGATGCGAAATTTGTAACTGCATTAATACAGGTTTTGAAGATTTATCTAAAATTTATTTAACACTTATACGACGATGCGAAAATTACGCTATTTATTTTTAATTTTATTTACATTATTCACCTTATTTTTTGTATTTATATTTTGAGTAAGATGTTTTTCGATAATTACACACTTTAAAGTTACATATATTAAAATCAAAACTGTTTTGGTTGTTGTAGTTGTGAGAATGTATAATAGTAATTAATCGTTACTATCGTTGATGATTTTTTTTTTCTTTTTTTTTTTTTTTTTTAAATTGATTACTGATTATCGAATTTTATAGAAAAGATTAAAAGTTAATTATTCGGGCATCTTACTTTCTATGGGAACACATCTGGTAAATGGATCCCCGGTAAAATCTGCTTTACAACTACATATCGGACTATGATGTATGGCGCGGCAATTAGTGTTCAGGCCACAAGTACCGATGCAAGGGTCTTTACATTTCTGAGCAATGCAAGCTAAGTGATCGGAACATTCATAGTTGACCACACATTCCGGTTTACAGTTTGGAGGAGAGCCGAAATATCCGACGAGACAAGAGCAGATTGCTTGACTGTTTAGCTCTTTACACTGACTATTTGGTCCGCACGGTGATGGCTGGCACGGATTTACAGGAACTGCTGAAAATGTTTAAAAATGTACACGTTAACAAAGTGAATTTTTCGAATTTTACAAGATGTACGCGGTGTGTGTCACTTTTTATCATCGAGTTGACCCCATACCTGGTTGTTGGGACCGTATCGGCGCGCAGCTTATAAAGGGATTGCCCGTGTATTGCGGTAAACATATACACGAAGGAATGTGAGATATAACTTGACACTCGGCATTTGGACCACACGTTCCCGGGCATGGATCTTGACATCTATTACGGATGCAAGTTTTATCTGCTGGACAATCGGTACTGATTACACATTCGGGTTTACAACCTTCGTACGGATTTCCGTAATAGTCTGGTAGACAAGTACACGAACCGGCCTGATTATGTTCTTTGCAGATTGCGTTAGGTCCGCACGGCGACGGTATGCACGGAGTTACTCGTTCCGGCTGTTGAGGAACCGTTGCAGCTATATAAAAATAATTTAACCGCTCAAGTTATATTACCGGAAGTATTGAAAAAAAAAAAAAAATGAAGATTTCGCGTTTGAAATATTTGTAAGCGTAGAAATTATTAAAATTATTCTCATTCGAAGTGTATTCACCTGGTAAAAGGATGCACTGCACGAACGGATTTCCCGTATAGCCTGATGAACACGAACAAACCGGAGTATGACTGACCACGTGACATTCCGCGTTCGATCCGCAAGAACCTGGGCACGGATCTCGACATTTCTGATTAATGCAAGCCAAGTGACTTGAACATTCGCTGTTACTAACGCATTCCGGTTTGCAGTTCGGCGGTATACCTACGTACTGCGGTAAGCAGGAACACGAAGGAGTATCTACTTTTACGTGACATTCGGAAAACGGTCCGCAAGGTGATGGTTCGCACGGATTAACAGGTGGCGAAGGCACTACAACGGAATTTAAAAATTACATTAGTTTTACGCGTAAAAATAATAATCATGGTTATTTTAAAGTCGCAAAAAATAGTTTTTCGACTGGTTTGTTTTAGAATGACGAAATATTTAATATGCGCGCACCTATATATTGACATTGCACAAATGGATCGCCGGTATAATCTGATGGGCAACTACAAATCGGATTATGATTTATAACTTGACATTTAGCGCGAATGCCGCATGTACCCGGACACGGGTTTCGACATTTTTGATTGGAACACGCTTCGTTCATTTTACAATCGGAATTAACCACACATTCCGGCCTGCAAGAAGGAGGACTGCCGATAAAGCCGGGAATACAGGAACAAATCGCTTGTCCGTTGTTTTCTCGACACACACTATTCGGACCGCAAGGTGTTGGTTGGCATGGGTGTATTTCGACCGGAGCTATTAATATAAAACAGTTTTCATTTGTTAAATTTTGCATAGAAATTTCAAAAAAATAAATTAATAATCGACGTCTCGCTCTTGTAAAATCATATTTTGTGGCAGTGGCGCTAATTAATGTTAATTAATGTTGTTTACTCGCACTTGCATAATTTTACATTTTCATTACAAAATATATAGCGTAATATTTATCGCAGATGTTTTTTGTTTTTTTTTTTTTTTGCTTATTTTTTGTAATCAGATAATAGCGATCAGTTCTATTGTCATAAGCTGTGGTAAAAAAATTTTAAACAATTTACTTCTCAATACATCAAACAATTTGTGTTTTTATCTATAATATCTGGCTTTTTGGAATTGATAAATTTATTAGAAATTGTTTTCACATGATAGCTACACAGACACATCTTAAGTAATGCGTTTCACGTCAGCTTTTGAAAAATGTTTCAAAGGTATTTGTTAAAAGAAAAGGTTAAATTTTAAATATAACTTCGATTATCATTTATTTAATAAAATCACAATAATATTCGCCAGTTATTTCAACCTATAAAAGTTTTAATTTCGCGAGAAAACATTTTAGTCAAAACAGATATCATTCACTGCTTCATCGGGGAAAAATCAAAGACGCTGCGTGAAACTTAGTCGGTAATTTGTTGCTTTTTTTTTTTTTTTGATAATGTTTAAAAATAATAACTTTCGTTAATAAAAACTAGACAGAGAGGAAAAGTGAAAAGATTCGGAAAAACTCAATGCTTGTATTTTTATTAATTTTCAATAGGTTCGTAGAATATTTTAAAACAGTTACATTTATTTTCATGTTTTATTGAATCGTTATTTTGATACAATGTGGTTATACAACTTAATGAAAAGATCCGTAATTACATAAAAAACAAATTTTCATTTATTACACGGTACTCAAAAATGGCAACAAGACAAAATCGCTGCTTAAGAAATTAATAAAAATACGTGTTATCAGAATATAAAATTATTTCGGTAAAAGTCTATATATTAGGTGCTCCAGTTCATTTTACTTCTTTAATTAATCCGATTCGTTCGTTTCTAGTTCAATCGATGTACTCTAATTAAAACAATTTCATTTTAAATTAATCTATAATTTAAAATTACTTGAAAATGCAGCTAAGCTAACATTTCGAAGCAAGCGGTTTTCGATCAGGTCTTTTTAGTGAATTTTTTGCTGTAAAATCATTTTAAATTGATTTACATAAAATTCACTCTACCTAACTGAAAATCTTTCATTTCGAAATTTTAACTCAACTATACTCGGGAGTAATTTTAAATTTTAAATAATTTTAAGCCGTAAGCATAATGAACGAATTAGCATGAACTAAGGAAGCAACATGAACCGAGGCACATAGGTGTTAAACTTTTACCATTATTTTAATATATTCTTTATTTACAATATTATATTGGTTGTGTTTTCATACTTTATTTAATTGAAATGTTTGATAACATGCTTTTGATAAAATTATTTTATTATTCAAGTTTATAAAATACGGCGAAAAAAGTGAGAATAACGTTTGATAATAATGTTAACTTTTATTTATCGGTGGTGAAGCTGAGACGGTAGCTATTAGTAATATCTTGAAACACTTATTTACCTTTGTACGGTTTGCATTCAGTGAATGGATTTCCAGACATTTCCGTCGGACAAGAGCAAACGGGAATATGATTATAAATGTTGCAAATGGCATTTATGCCACACGTTCCTGGACACGGATCTTTACATTTATTTCTTATGCACGCTTGATTAAAATGACATTCATTATTGGTGACGCATTCTGGACGGCAACTAATTAGCGGATCACCTTGAAATTCCGGTAAACAGGAACATATCCCATTGATACACTGAGTATTTACGCCGCAGGAATCGCATACATTGACGTGTGGTTCAGACGGTGGAAGTTCTGTTAATAATAAATAGTGCGCAATTAAATCTGATAAATTTACACATTATAGTTTATTATAATGAAAGCGGGATCGAAGAAAAAAAATTAAACAATTAACAAAGCTAGAATAAATTATTTATTTTCACAGATTTGAAAGCTGCAAACATGCTGGTCAATTATGATGTCGAAATATTTTCTATAAGTTGAAGGATATTGACTATATAAATAAATGTTTTGAAATGATATTTAACGAATATCGAAAAACTCATAAGAAGAAATTCAATTATCATTGCATTAAGAGAAAATGCAGAATAGACAAAAAGGTTTTTTGACGATTTCGCCATAGAATATTTTGATTATTAAAAGTATCTTACATCGTTTAGCGATAAATTAAGCGCTAACTTAAATAACATTCAGATATAAGTACCGAGTGAACTTTATATAAGTGATAATAGATTGAAGAGACTATCATTTACGTATTTTTTGACTTTAATTAAAATTTCTGCTACGAGCTGATTTTTGTAAACTGGCATGCTTTTAAAACGAACAAGCAATAAATTTTACAGAAAAAGCGCTCTGAACATTTTTTTATTTTTTCAAAATGCGAAATAAGTGATTATTTGAAGTAATTAAAATTGCAAATTACGTACGAGGTGGTTTTGGAGAACATCTATCAAACGGATTCCCAGTGTAGCCATCGATGCAGGTGCAAATGGGTATATGATTTAGTACAATGCAAGTTGCGTATATGCCGCAAGAGCCTGGACAAGGATCTTCGCATTTTTGGTTAATGCATGCGTGAACATTGCGGCATTCTTCGTTGATAACGCATTCTGGATGACAGTTTGGAGGAATACCGTTGTAGTTTGGCAAACAGGTACATGACGGAATACCGCCGATATTTCTACACTGCGAATGCGGGCCGCAAGGGGACGGAATGCATGGATCAGTCGGAGGAGCCGGTGTAATCGACGTAGGTGGAGTTGCTAAAAGAAATTAAGTAAAATTAAGAATTTCTACGGTCTCACGAAAAATTATTCCGATGTTATTGTATATGTAAAATTTCGAGTTACATTTCGTTTATAATTACAACTAGGTGATATAATAAAAAAAAAAGGTAAAGTGAAAAGGTAAATTTTTCGGTAAATTTTTAAAGCATCGAAAATTTTAAATGACATTAATACAGAATTAAAACTTAATTTTATTAAATAAGCACCGACATAAATTTATCTAAAATTAAAATTCGGTTTCATCCATTTTTGATTGAGCGTAATTATCAGATTAAGCGCTTTTTAGAAACCTTGTAACTTAGCGAATAAAATTAAATTCCGCGCTCGTTTTCATCTAAGCATATAATTGTTAACTCGAAAGATTCGATGATATTAATGTTTTTATTAAGCGGAATGTAATGATTGATTTTACCATTAAGCAGTTTAAGAGGAGTTATATTATGTGTGAAAGCTATTTTTTTTTACACTTATTTTCAAAAAAAAATATGAAAATTAACGAAACGAAATCCATTAATCGTTACGGTAATCACTATTCCAACATTTACTAACCAGGTATCTGATAACATCTCATGAAAGGATCTCCGGTGTAACCGATTTTACAAGCGCAAATAGGATTGTGATGAATCACGTGGCAGTCGGTATTTAATCCGCAAGTGCCTGCGCACGGATCGGCACATTTCTGGTTGATGCAAGTCCGGTCTGTTGGACATTCAGCTGGTGTTACACATTCCGGTTTACAAGACGGAGGATTTCCAATGTAGTCCGGTAAGCAAGAACAAATGGCAATACCATTCAGTTCTTTACACTGACTATTAGCGCCACAAGGAGATGGTTGACACGGGTTTATCGGGACAACTGGTCCTGAAAAATGTTAGTCGAAATAAGGTAAAAATAGAGTCAATTTATACGAGAGTAACATGAAAAATACATTTTGTATTATGCGAATTATTTCTCAATGTAGTTAAGTCGTTCGTTGCTACAACCTAAATTTTTCTTTGCTATTTTTCGTACACTATTCCTAGAATTTTACAGAATTTACTTAAAGAGGAAAAAAAACAATTAGAAATATTATAAAATCGGCTTTTTAATTAACCGACTGTTCTATTGCCGAAAAGTAAATGTTCGGTGGTGTATATATACGCACACACACACACACGCACACACATGTACATATATATATAAGTATTCAGCTGTTGTTATAATCTTAAAAACCCACCTGACGGCGGTGGTGTTACTGGAATACAATAGATAAATGGATTTCCCGTATATGAAGGCAAACAAGTGCAAGATGGAACATGTGAGACAACTTGACAGTTTGAATTCTGACCACAAGTACCAGGACAAGGATCCTGACACTTATTCTTGAAGCAAGCCTTATTCGCTGGGCAATCGGTATTAATAATACATTCTGGTCTGCAAGCTTCATACGGATTTCCAGTGTAGTCAGGTAAACAAGTGCATGAACCAGCTCCGTTTTGTTGTTTACATATCGCATTTGAACCGCAAGGTGACGGCACGCACGGATTAGACGGTGTTATTGGATGCTTAATTGGTGATTCTATACAAATTTATATAAAATTAAGCATGCATTAAATGCCAAATATTTAAGTAGGTTACAAGTTAAAACTCTGAATTAATCTCATAGAAAATTTCTTTATGTTCGGCACTTTTCTTTTCATTGGGTTTTACTTAAATTATTAATTCGCGACCGATAATATAATTTTATTAGCAAACTATTTAATAATTAAAATATTACCGTACCGCTAATCAGAAGCAATGTATCAAATTTAATCTTTTATAAGAGGTTATTATTACTTCCAAATAATTAATATAAATTAATGTTATCTAATTAGTAAACGTAAAAACATAATTACATTAAACGAACACGAAACAAAATGTTTTGAAGTTCTATGT
Organism: Icerya purchasi; assembly: GCA_039619475.1. Lineage (NCBI taxonomy): Eukaryota > Metazoa > Arthropoda > Insecta > Hemiptera > Monophlebidae > Icerya > Icerya purchasi. Next base: position 287,110,067 of record CM077115.1, on the reverse strand, counting down.
TTGATTTTTCATTATTTTAACTGTTAATTATAAAATTTACAAATGAATTGCATCAATTGAATGCTATTAACATTTGATAAGTTGACTAGTTTTGTAAGAGTTAGACTTCGAAATACATCGCGATAGTTTATGAAATTATGGTCTCGGCCTCAAAATTCTGTGATAATTTCGGATTGAAGAGTCGCTTACTTAGCCTGAAATCAAATTGGATAGAGAACAGTTGTAGGATACGACATCCTAACAGAAAGAAATGATTTTTTGTTCTCATCAGTGTCATTGTGCTAAGCTATTGCGGATCTTAACTTTGAAATCTCTATCATTCAGTTACGAACTCGTGAGAGTTGAATCATGCGGTTTGTGATTTTTTTAAACTTTAAAAAAATATGGTAAATTTCAGTTTTGAATACTTAAATAAATTAATTTACATTTTGGTAAAGATTAATTTATTTTTTTAATTTCATTCAAAAACCAAAATATTTGAATTTGTAATGAATTTATCATATTTAATTTATATGTAGACAGAAATGGTAGTTCAACAATCACTCATTTATTTGTCAATTTTATTTTTCGCTAATGAGATCTTATTTGGAATGGTTTATTTAGCCTTGTGCATAAAATCGGTTACCCTTTAGCTTCGCATTCCAGCATGGTCTAGATTATTTACGACACAAATGCCATTTTGTTAGTTTCATTTAGTAATGTTTGTCGAGCCTGAAAAACTAAATTCCTGTTCCGTCTCAAATTTAGACTGCGTCACTTTTAAAAGATCTCAGGAGCAAATCCCTATCTTCCTTTTTTTTATTTATATTTTTATTTTTTATTTAGATAATTATGAATAGTATTCACACTCTATCTATCTACCGATGAGCAAAATTAATACATGCCAGAATGCAACGGAAAGATCTATGGTGGGAATTAAATTAAGAGAGCCTGTGTGCATGTTGAGATAGTGGATGTGCTCGGTCATGAAAAAAAAAAAAAAAAAATAGGAACGCCGCTTTATTTTGATTTATTATTTTTTTATTTTTGAGAAAATTTTGTAAAATTGAAAGTAACTCAATAAATATTTTTATTTAATTCTTTTTATAAACGTACATATTTTGCATATTAAAAAAAAAAAAAAAAAACAAAATTATTATTATAATTAAATTATATTGAATTTAAATGATTTTTTCTAGTAGTTTTATTTAAATTAGAACAAAATAAAGAAAAATTAATTTCCTAGGAGATATTTGTTTTATCGGCGCCGAATCAACTTTAAGAGAAGTTTAGTGGTGAAATGAACGATTTTAAAGCTGGAGATCAATTTGAATGAAAGGAAAAACGAAAATGAGAAATAGGAAGAGCACTACTCGCAGAAAATTAGACAAATCATTTAGTGAGTAAAATTTAACGACAAAAGGCGGCTGATTAGTAGTAAGCACCAGAAATAAATAATTGCTCGCATAATAATTGTTTTTAAATTTCGTCGATCATTATCGTAGTAGCTGATTTTAATTATTTCATCGAGTTAGAAGCGAGGCTGACTTTTATTCCGTGCAAGAAACATCCATAATTTTCAACGTATCATTAATTAAATCGATTGTGACCTGAATTAGACGTAAACACAGTGTAACTAACAATTATGCATGGAATATGGTGTTACGGATAAATTAAACGGTAATAAAATATTTCTTTACTGCTTCGGATTAATTTGTTACTAACAGAAATGTGAAAATAAAAAATTAGCGCAAATATGAAATTTTTATAAATTTTTGAAAAACGATTCAAAATAAAGCAAACCTTGTTGTTTAATACACTGGACGGCAGGGTTTCCGATATATCCGGGTAAGCAGTGGCACATTGGTGCGTGACTAATAACGTAACACTCAGAATTAATTCCACACGACTGTGGACAAGGATCTCGACATTTTTGGTTAATGCAAGCCAAATTTGTAGGACATTCGCTGTTACTAATGCATTCCGGTCTGCAGTTTGGCGGCACTCCGATAAATTCCGATAAACAGGAACACGAAGGACTATCTCCTTGAACGCGGCATTCAGAATTTAAGCCACATGGAGACGGTATGCAGGGATTTACTGGGGTTGTCGGTGTGGCAGCCGGGGGAGCTGTAACAGATATTTGGAAAAGATTACGTAATTTTACATCTACTTCATCGGGTCTTTGTAAAAAAAAAAAAAAAAATACTTTACTGAAGAAATTAATATCCAAATTAAATTTTAAACTTTTATTTAACTTTTTATTAACTTTTACGATATAAATATAATGTTTAAATTTCATTTCATAGGCATTTCCGAAAATATTGCAATTTACGAAAGCGTATTTGTTTAATAAAATCTTTAATTTTATAATTAATGGCATTTATTCTTTTTCTCGTCAGGAATTTAAATTAAAAGTTTTAAACGACGAAATATTTTTGAAAAATCCCCACTACGAAAATATGAGAAAGTTTCGCTTTGAATATATTGTGAGAAATAAAAAATAGTGGTGTGTTCTATGTCTTAATATTAAGCAGACATCAAAATAAAAACGAATCGGCGATATCATTATGAGATTAATAATTATACGAGTATGAATTATCTTGTTGAAACACACACGTAGTAACAAGGATATCCGGTTTCACAATTTCGACTTAACATACTTTCCGTATAACATTTTAAATTCATTTTTACATTTATAAATGAGTTCTTTGTTAGTCCGTCATTTTTCTTTGTCATAGAATCCGTCATCCTAATTTTTGCTGTATGTTCTATGCTACACGTTGTGTATAGTTAAGAGTTTCATTTTGCGTAAAAAAGTACTTACTTAACAATTGACATCTGGAAAACGGATCGCCTGTATATCCAGCTGAACAAGAACAGATCGGATTATGGTGTCGAACTTGGCAAACAGCGTTAATTCCGCAAGTTCCAATGCACGGGTCACGACATTTTTGATTCGAGCAAGCTTCATTCATGTTACAGTCGCTGTCAACAATACATTCTGGTCTACATGATGGCGGACTACCAATATAACCGATAATACAGCTGCAAACTGCTTGATTATTATGGCTCCTACACTGACTATTTGGTCCGCACGGAGAGGGCACGCAAGGATTAACGACCGTTGGTGGAGCTGAACAATAATGAAAAGAGAATTATTTAAAAGAAGACAAAATAACGAATACATCGCAGTATATTCACAATTGGAAGGTGCAGATGTACAAGCAAACATGTATATTACTTACTGCTGTAAGGATCGCATTGAACGAATGGATTGCCGGACATTCTTTCTGGGCAACTACACACGGGTATATGATTGTAAACAGTGCACAGTGCGTTAATGCCGCAAATTCCGTTGCACGGATCTTTGCATTTATTTCGGATACACGCTTTGTTGAGCGAGCATTCATTATTAATAACGCATTCCGGTCTACATTCTTGATAAGGATTACCGAAATACTCGGGTAAACATGTGCAGGCTCCGTTTTTGCATTCGGCGTTAATTCCGCACGGAGAAGAATGACACGGGTCAACTGGTTCTGGTGGAACTGAAATATGTATTTATAGATAAATAATACTTATTAAGCAAATGAACATTGTAAGTAAGATTTTTTTTTTTTTTTTTCGAATAAAAGGAAACAAAAAAGGAAATACTGTATTAACTTACTTGAAACTGGAGGTTTAAGTTTACAGCTGATGAATGGATCACCGATATATCCATCTTCGCAAGTACACACAGGAATGTGATTGAACACATGACATTGAGCGTATAAGCCGCAGGAACCGGGACACGGATCTAAGCATTTCTTATTCATGCAAGCTCGATCACTCGGGCAATCAGAATTTACCGTACATTCTGGACGGCAGTTAGGTGGGATTCCATTATAATCCGGTAAACAAGAACATGATGGTGCGCCACCAATGTTTCTACACTGAGAATAAGGACCACAAGGAGAAGGTATACAAGGGTCGATAATCGGCGGAACAGTTGGAATAACTTGGATTTCTGCAATTATATTAATAATCGTTAAATTCCTGTTCACGATAAATATTTAACAGTATCGATTTATCTTTTTTTTAAATTTTTACTTTAACAAATTTGACTAAAATACGAGCAATAATATATATATATATATATATATCAAATTTTTTATACAATTATAAGTAATCCCTTACCAAATACTCTAGTGCAAAGTGTGAACGGATCACCGGTATAACCTAATTTACAGCTACAAATTGGACTATGGTGTATAACACGACAGTCTGCGTTAACCGCGCAAATATCAGTGCACGGATTTTTGCATTTCTGATTGATACAAGATAACTGAGCAGAACATTCCGAATTAATTGAACATTCTGGACGACAGCCAGGCGGAGTTCCAACGTAATCCGGTAAACACGAACAAATAGCTTGGCCATTCAATTCTTTGCATTGACTATTCGGTCCGCATGGTGATGGTCGACAAGGATTAACCGGTTGTGAAGGTACGGCTGGTGGGAGGGCTAAAAATAAAATTTTATCGTTTGAAAGGCGTAAATAAAAGCACCGCGTGTATTAAATAATATTTCCATAAAAATTATTTATTTATAAGCGCTAGGTCTCACGTTGAGTATATTACATCTGCGAGTACTTAATTGCGCATACGCTAATATGCTATTTTAATACTTAATGCGTACACGTGCTTTTTTTAATAAATACACGATGAAATCATTAACATTAATTATTAATCACAAATTTATTTTTCAATATTTTGCACTATACCTGCTGGTAATGGAGTACAATATTTAAATGGGTCTCCGGTATATGCTGGTAAACAGGTACATGATGGTAAATGAGAAACCACTTGACATTCGGCATTCGGACCGCATACTCCCGGACACGGATCTTTACATTTATTTCGGACACATGCTTTCATCGACGGACAATCAGTGTTTACAACGCACTCTGGCTGACATCCTTCGTAAGGGTTTCCTTGATAGTCGGGTACACAAACGCAAGAACCGGCACCGTTATGTTCTTTGCATATAGCGTTTGTACCACACGGCGAGGGAGTGCACGGTCTTGGTCGCTCTGCCGGAGGAATATCTGAAAATTTAGTTTTATTAATATTACCAGCGGTAAAAAAAAAAATTTGAAAACTTTTATTTTAGACTGGACCGTTGAATCGAATTTTCACAGTTCCAATTAAAGTACCTTAACAGTATTGCGGTCAGAAGACAAAAATATTTACCTGGCTGAACCAAACACTGAAATACCGGATTACCGGTATATCCTGGAAGACAGGAACACTGAGGCGCGTGACTAATTACGTAACACGTAGCGTCAATTCCGCACGAACCGGGACAAGGATCTTTACACTTCTGATTTATACAAGCTAAATTACTGGGGCATTCGCTGTTACTAGCGCATTCTGGTTTGCAGAACGGCGGTCTACCAATGAATTCTGGCAAACATGAACAAGACGCAGTTTCGCCTGCGACTTTACACTGCGAATTAGGACCGCACGGTGATGGTACACAAGGATGTAATGGTTCAGGTGGCGTTGAAGCAGCTGTAATCAAAAGTACGAAACGTAATATTAAATTTTTCAGGATTCTTTTGTCATAATTAAACTAGGGGAAAAAGAACAAACCAAAAAAGCAAAAAGAAACGAAAAAAGTTAGAATATTTCAAAAACTACTTACGAATAGGCGAACATCTAACAAACGGATTTCCAGTGTGCCCGGCTGGACAACTACATATAGGATTGTGATTATTGACTAAACATTTAGCAGCCACACCGCATGTTCCGGGACATGGATCCCGGCACTTTTGATTGGAACAAGCTTCGTTTGGATTACAGTCGGAGTTGATGACGCATTCCGGCCGACAGGATGGAGGACTGCCAACGTAACCGGTAATGCAGGAACATATTGCGTGATTATCATGTTCTTTACATTGACTATTAGGTCCGCACGGGGAAGGCGTACACGGATGAATTTTTTCTACGGCTGTAATTCAAAGCAGAAAATTCAGTGTAAAGTAACATTTAAAATGAATTAAATACGTTGGAAGATTTTCGGCATTTTTATCATATATATAAAAAAAAGAAACAAAAAAAAAAAAACTACTACTACTATAAAAAAGGAAACTTTACCAAATGGTGAACATAGTGTAAACGGATTTCCAGACATCCCGGATGGACAACTGCATACTGGTATATGATTGTAAACAGTACAGACGGCAGATTGTCCACATATTCCGATGCAAGGGTCTTTACATTTATTTCTAATGCAAGCTTTGTCCGGAGCGCATTCATTATTTATTACACATTCGGGACGACATTCCCGGTAAGGATCACCTTGATATTCGGACAAACAGTGACATTCTCCGTTCGAACATTCCGCATTTGCACCACACGGAGACGGGTTACATGGATCTGCAGCCGGAAGGGGGTCTATAAAAAGATTCCAATTACACATTTATTAAATGCGAAAAAATTTTGATGATCAGATGTACTTAATTTTATTACATAATTTTAGAAATATTAATCAGCAGTCTTATCATCGCGGTGAAATATTATTCAGTTGTAATTAAAGAAAAAACATAACGTATTTCGGTACGAGGAAAAACTTCCTCTACAGTTGAATTAAAACGTTAACAATAATGGTGTTATGTTATGTTAAATAGAAGTCAAGCAAAAATAGCTGCAAACAATGAAAAGAAAATATAGATAATAAAATTAAATAATAAAATTTTAGACCAAACAGAATAGTTCAAATATTTAGGAAGTACAATAACACATACAAGAAGAAGTGATATTAAAGAAAAAAAACAAGAATAGCAATAGTCAAGCAAACTTTTATGAAAAGGAGAGATTTATTCAGAAAAAAAATAGACATAAGGAAAAGATGAATGAAAACGTACGTATAGAGTATATTTTATACGGTTTGGAAACATAGCTGATGACAAAAAAAAAAAACAACAAAAAGAATGATTTGATTTTGAAATGTGGGGATGACTTCGAATGATAAAATATCTCGTGGACACAGAAGAAATAACATTCGAAAATATTTGATATAGAAGAGATTTATGAAAATAATATAACAAAGAAGAGATCAACTACTGGATTATACACTACGTCACAACATTTTCATGACTACAATAGAGGAGGAGGGAAAGACATTAGATTAGATGGATCAAATAAAAATAAAAGTGTAAATGATGTATGAAAAAATCAAGAACATGGTTCAAGATAGAAAACAATAGAAAAGGATGATGGATTAAGATGAAAGGAGCATGCTCTTAATACGTATAATGATGATATAAATAGCAAGCAATGTAATAATGCAAGAAAGACTAAAAAAAAAAAATTCATAGGTAAATAAAAAGTGGATAATAATAAAATAAACTTTCATGGCGGTTTTTTTATTTTTTTAAAGATATGTAAGAATGGCTGCACAAAAGATTATTCTTTAGATGCTAATTTTTGTATTTTGAAAATATTACTATGCAGTTGCTAGAAATTTATTTCCAATAAGAGAACCTCTATAAATTATGGCTTCTAAAAAAGTTAATTGTTAGATTCAATACGTAGTTAGTGTAGTATGTTTTTTTTTTAGTTAAGAATTTATTTTAAGGAATATTCTATAGTAATACTGCAATTCTTTCATTATGAAGGAAATTAGCTGATCATCGACACTGGACTCAATTCTAGCCACTGTATATGTATTTACAACGTTATGGATTTCTAATACGTTTTTTTTTTGTTTTTTTTTTTTTTTTTTTAACAACGGCCTGTACTTAATTCTATATTTAACATATTTACTACAATACAGATTTAAATATCGAAAATTAAGAAACGAATGCACGCGTAAGTTATATAATTTAACAAATAAGCAAGAGTGTTCAGAACGGTACAAGGTTAAATAACTGGATATTCACTATGATTATGCAGCAATGTCTCCGAAATACGAAGGTGTTATAATTTTACTATATTGTTTTCCTCGTCAGTGTATTGCTTATATAATTTTAAATACTGAACACATTACACAAAATTCTATAGTTTGGTTTAACGTTAATATAGTTAGTAATTTTATTCGAAATTATTATCCCATTCGTCTAATATTAATTATATCAATGAATTTACGCGTGTAATATGCCGGGGAATGTGAATATTTTTGAATAAATTAAAAACCTCCATTTCAGTAGAGTTTACGGTGTCTCATATTAATGTAGTGAAGTATATGGTTAGTTACCAATCGTACCGACCGTTTACATTAAAGTATTGTACGGTGTTGTCAAAATTTTATGTTAAGTCTGAGATAATATAGAGAAATTTTGGTAAAATTTTTAATCATTTAAAACATTTTTAAGCCACAAAAAGAGTAAAAAACACTTTTGGAATATCATTCGTTGAAATAATTCTGCAATAATACGGTTCGTTGTTGTGGAAATTAAGCGCTGACTATAGGAAGATGTAGAATAAATATTAAAAAAAACGTCTTAAATAAGGTGTAAAATTAGGAATAATATTTAGCTACTTAGTGAATCGAGAAAAAAATTAATAACAATTTACCTGGCATCGGTTTTAGAAAACAGCTTGTAAACGCATCCCCGGTAAAATAGTCTTCGCATGTACAGATCGGAATATGATTATACACACGGCAATAAGCGTGCAAACCGCACGACCCGAGACATGGATCACGGCATTTTTCGTTAATGCAGGCTAGATCACTGCGACAGTCTGAATTGATAACGCATTCTGGCCGACAGTTCGGTGGAGTGCCAATATAACTTGCTGAGCAAGAACATGATGGAATTCCTCCGACATCTCTGCATTCGGAATACGGTCCACAAGGTGACGGAATACATGGATTTCTCTCCGGTTTTATCGGTAGTGATGGTAGCGGAGCTGTTTGAAACGACCGATCGTACATAAGATTAGTAAAATCAAAAAGCAAACATGGATAAAGATATAAAACGGTCGAAGTAACATTCAAACTACATACCGGGTATTGTGTAGCAACTGGTGAATGGGTTTCCAGTGTAACCGGGTCTACAGACACAAATAGGACTATGCTGTATCGCTCGACATTCCGTATTGGATCCGCATACACCGGGACATGGATCGACACATTTTTGATTTAAGCAAGTAAGGTGAGAAGGACATTCGCTACTAATAGTACATTCTGGTCTGCAGGTTGGCGGATTTCCGAGGTACGATGGTAAGCAAGAACAAACCGCTTGCCCGTTTAATTCTTTGCACTGGCTGTTTGGACCGCATGGAGATGGATAACACGGATTGACTGGAGTCGGTGGAATATCTACAAATGCATAATATTTATGAATTAGAGTAATTAATAGGTATCATTGAATAGTGTAATAATAATAATAATAATAATAATAATAATAATAATAATAATAATAATAATAATAATAATAATAATAATAATAATAAAATAAAAAAAAAGATTTATAACAATTTATTAGTATTTATATTGTAATATTAAAGTCGGCAAAACATAAAGTGATAAATTATAGCCGCGCTAAACTGAACAGTATTATTGTTTACCCGGTTTTGGCGGAATTAGTGAACAATAACTGAACGGATTTCCGGTATAAGATGGTAGACAAGTACAAGATGGTATATGTGTCACAACTTGACATTGAGCATTTGCTCCACAAGTACCGGGACATGGATCTTGGCATTTGTTTCTGATACACGCTTTATTCGAAGAACAATCGCTGTTAACAGTACATTCCGGTCTACAACCCTCGTACGGATTTCCCAAATATTCTGGTAGACATGTGCACGAACCGGCTCCATTTTGTTCTCTGCAAACAGCATTAACACCGCATGGCGATGGTATGCATGGAGTGATGTGTTCCGGAGGAGGTGGTGTATCTATCAAAAGATAAAATAATATTTCTACTGCGTAAGTCAACAATCGTACTTATTATGACAGCAATGTGTTACGCTAAGCATTCTTTTAAATTATTAAATAAATTTCTAATAAAAAACTGATTATCAAAGAAAATAATTTTTCATGCATTCTATTAAATAATTATTATTCATCAAAAACATCATCTCTTTCTAATTTAATATATTTAGCTTACAAACGACGGTTTTCTGTTTTGTTTCTTTTTTTTTTTTTTTTTGCTTGTTAATGGTACTACTTTTCTTTTTTATCTTAATAAAAATGTGTATTTCGAATTAATTGCAAAATGTGTTTAAGCGTAAACGTAAAATTTATTTAATTTATCTAATTAAACTTAAACCACTCAGCAGCAGGTTTAACTGAATGAAATAAAATTTGTGTTTACATGCGCCCGCGTTGCAGGGATTCACACATGTATATTATAATTTATTCAAAATAGGAGACACACAAAGTGTTTGAAATAAAGAATTACTCTCAAATTTTCTATAAAATTACTTGTGATTTTCTAATTTATTTTACCGATTCAATTTTTTTACATGAAAAAAAGTTATAATCATAATAATGAACTGCGGTTCTAAAAAAAATTAAGTGAGGTTTCAGTACTGATCACTTTTTATGTGTGTATGAAAAATACGAATACATTTTACGTTGTTTTCGTTCGGTACAGATACAGCTAATATATAGTGAATATGATTAAACATTAATGAGCAAAATACCGTTTTATCCGAACAGGATCACTATTAGACAAAATCATGATTCCATTATTTTTCAGAAAGGTTGTATAAAAAATCGTCGTATTTAAACACAACGGTTTTGTACTCGTTTTAAATTCAAATACAAATGCAGGAAAGTGAAAATTTTACGCACCTTCCAGTACGTTGCACTGAATGTTCGGATTTCCAGTATAACCGTGCACGCACGAACATATCGGACTGTGGCTGACAACATAACATTCGGCATTTACACCGCATACGCCAGGACACGGATTGCGACATTTTTGATTTATACAGGCTAAATTACTAGCACATTCACCATTACTGGTACACTCGGGCCTGCAGTTAGGCGGTGTTCCAACGAAATCGATCAAGCAAGAACAGGAAGGGATTTCGCCCTTTACTTGACATATAGCATTAGGACCGCATGGAGATGGTACGCACGGTTCTACCGCAGATGGTGGTAATTGTGCTAAACATAAACACATTTTACCCGATGAAATGTGATTAATTTTATTTCGTTTAGTAACGCACAAAACTGTTTATGAATCGATTGGACGAGACATGTTTTTTCCTCTTTTTTTTTTTTTTTTTTTTTACAACTATAAATATTTCAAAAATTACTACATTCCAAAAACCTTACCATGTTATAATTACACTAATTTAAAAAGAATATTAATTTAAAAAAGCCCCTGCGAGTAGAAAAAAATAAAAATTGCTTCTTCTTTTTTTTTTTTAAATATATAAAATACATTTTACTGATGTAGCGTATGAAACTTACGAATTATATAGCACTTTGAAAATGCATCTCCACTATAACCGGGCGGACAACTACACAATGGATTATGATTAGCCACACGGCAAAGAGCGTTAATTCCGCAACTTCCTGGGCACGGATTTCGACACTTCTGATTGGAGCAAATTTCATTAGCGCCGCAATCGCTACTTATGACACATTCAGGTCGACACGATGGCGGACTACCTATATATCCAGCAATGCATGAACAAACTGCTTGTCCATTGAATTCTCTACAATGGCTGTTCGGGCCACATGGTGATGGATAGCAAGGATGTACTTCCACCGGTACTGTAAATGTACAAAAAAAACAATGGTAATGGTTATTTTTATTTTAAAGAAATATTTTAATGGCGCATTTTACGCTAATCGTTAAGTGGTGTTTAATTTTAAATCGTTCCTAAAAATTAGAATATTTGGGATTCAAATTTAACTTTTTTAAACCTTTCTACAACAACGGAAACGTATGCTACTTAGACTGTTTTAAAGAATCTCGCGTCAGACTTTAAAAACGAAAAATCAGGTAAACTTTGGAAAAATGTTAAAACATTCGCCGGGCTAAAAGGAAAACGGTATTAAAGGAAAAAAGCAGAGCAATAAAATATACAGTGTAAATTCGAATATTAAAATTTTTGTTTCTACAGTAACAGAAAATAATTTTTGAGAATACCGTATTAACAACTGAGTTCCTTTTTACCCCCTCGCATAATAGATATCTAAAGTGTAGTGTTTAATTCTACAACGGATTTACAACACATCCTATATGGTTTTTTTTGGTTTATGTCTTTAGAGTGTATTGTGAATGTATTGTAAATTAAGATTGAAACAGCTTGTTTCAGCTAGCATAGAAACAATTCCAACTGGCGCTTGCTTACACGTAAGCTTTTGCATATAAATTTCATGAAAGAGAAAATGCAACCAAAATAGTAGAATGTTATAAAAGGATTTATAAAAAACGTAACGTATGATTTTATATAATAAAAAAGTTCTGTAAATTATACCGCTGTAAGGTTTGCATGAAATAAACGGATTCCCGGACATGCGTTCCGGACAGCTGCATACAGGTATATGGTTATACACAGAACAAATAGCATCTTGCCCACAAGTTCCAATACATGGATCTCGACATTTGTTACGGATGCATGCCTGATTGGAGGCACATTCATTATTAGCAACGCATTCTGGTCTACATCCGGTATACGGATCACCGTGATATTCTGATAGACAACTGCATGATCCATCTTTACATACAGCGTTAGTGCCACACGGCGAAGGATAACAAGGGTCCTGTGGCGTAGGTGGTTCAGTAGCTGAAAATTTTGCATATAAATGGCAATGAAAATTTAACATTAACGAACAAACACATAAAAGTAATGTATCACCTAACATATTATATATTTATACTTACGATCTACGGGTTTTAAAAGGCAAGTAATGAACGGATCTCCGATATAACCTTCTTCGCACTTACAAATCGGTATATGATTATAAACGTGACATTCTGCGTACAGTCCACATGAACCAGGACACGGGTCTCGGCATTTTTCATTTATACAAGCTTGATTACTGCCACAGTCAGAATTGATTACACACTGCGGCCGACAGTTAGGAGGTACACCGGTGTATTCTTGTAAACAGGAACAAGACGGATTTCCACCGATATCCCGGCATTGCGAATACGGACCGCACGGACTCGGGATGCACGGATTAATTGGTACTGGTGGTGAGGGTTGAACTGATTGAACTGGAACGATAAAAAAAAAAAAAAAAAAAAAAAAAAAAAAAAAATCAATTCTAGTTTTACGCAGAAAAAGAATTAATAAATTATTTAGTTTTTCATGTATTTTCTGGTATGACAGTTAATTACTACACCGACCTTCTTCTACAGACACACATTTTACCTCATTGAATATTAGCGCATTTCAACTCCGTAACAGTATATCAGTAGTATGTAGTTGGGCACCATTCTTCTCGTACGGATAGTATATTCTCCTGATGATGACTTTTTTTTTTTTTTTAATTTTATTCTCCCTCCCTTTTTTTGCTATGTAAGGTCAATTTCACGAATCTCACATTTTTACAGTTAAGTAATTTTAAAATTTATTGGAACGAAGTTCTTTTACGCGGCTTGGGGGTAGGAGTAAACTGGCAAAAATCATCAGGTCACGAAAAATCGTTATGCGTCCTCCAGGCGACCTTCACTCTCTTTCTTTCTGTCCTTTTCTATTATATACGGGTGCGTGTGTGTGTGCGTGCGAGCGAGTATCGAGATTCGAGCATCAAGCATTGTGCGCGGTCAGCTGTATAACCCTAATTCTAAACACGTGTAAATTTTATTTAAACTAATTTTTTTTTTAAAAAATTTAAAGTTTTCGCAGTGATTACTCATAATAAATATCTTTTTAAAACATAGTTGTTTCCGAAAATTATTTATTATAATTTTTTGTTTTTTTTTTTTAATTCATACGGGATTTATATATTGCGTCATTTTTTATCGTATACTTTATGAATGACTTTATACTTCTATATCTGCCAAAAAGTGGTGAAAGGACTTCGTTCCTACCGGGGCTAGACACCACTTCTCTTTTTTTAGTTTATATACAATTTCTTTCGGAAATGTCTCTTTTAATCCTTTCCTATCCGATCTCTTTCATAAAATCGGATGAAGTGCAATAATTTTCAAACGATTTGTTCGATTGTTTCCAACATTACCTCGAACAAATGCAAAAAAAAAAAACACATTCTTCCATAATAGCAGTGCATTTAATCTAAAATTGCAATAAAAACTAGTATTATACTAAATTACTGTAATACATTTCAGTGTACTTTCAAGTTATAAGGCGATTGAAGGAACTTATTTTTTACATTACGTGTATTTTTAATTTTAGTATAGTGTTTTTTTTTTTGTTTTTTTTTTTTTAAACACTAGGCTAGAATTTAATATAAAATTATCCAGCACGTTTGGGTTTCAATTTTAAAGAATTTTTACATAAATTTCAAGAATTCAAAACAAAGGTAAACACCAAATCGTGAAAGTCGTTTCTCTTTATTTATTTATTTATTTATTTATTTTTTTTTAAATAAAAATAATTTTATTTATGAATAAATTTAACGAAGAACTTACAGATTATCTTGGTGCACTTTGTGAACGGATTTCCAGTGTAGCCTGGTCGACATGAACATATCGGACTGTGATGTATCATGCGACATTCTGAATTTTCACCGCACGGCGCTGGGCACGGATCGACGCATTTCTGATTAACGCATGTAAGATGAGAAGCGCATTCCATGTTAATTACACATTCTGGCCTGCAGTTCGGAGGACTACTGTGATATCCTGACAGGCATGAACATACCGCTTGACTATTAAGCTGTTTACATTGACTATTTGGTCCGCAAGGTGACGGCACGCAAGGATTAACCGGAACCGGGGGTAAATCTAGATAAACGATGAAATAATCTATTATAAATTCCACAATATTTAATTGTAATTTGAAAAATTAATTAATCAAAATTAATTAGTTTTTTTCTAACATGTTTTGCGTTGTATTAAATTTTGGCGCCTTAAATTTTGTCTGTTCTTCTGATACTTCATAAATTCGATTATATTTTTTCATATATATATATATATATATTTATCTGTTTATCGATTTACATGTACACACATACACACTTAATTTTCATTAATTGTTTCTGTTATTATAATTGTAGCCATTTTTAAAACATTTAATATTTTATTATCTAACTTATTCACCTTTTGCTTATGTAATCGTGTTATGTTCAATAACAGTGACACTTTAGAAATAAAGTATGGCCGAATTCGGAAATATTACCTGGTTTAAATGGAACAAAAGTACACTGCGTAAACGGATCTCCAGTATACGATGGTTTACAAGTACAGGATGGCACATGAGATATGACATGGCATTCCGCATTCGGTCCACATGTACCGAGACAAGGATCCCGACATTTATTCTTAATGCACGCTTTATCTGGTGCGCAATCTGTACTGATAACGCATTCTGGGTGACAGCCTTCGTACGGATTTCCTATATAATCGGATAGGCAAGTACATGATCCGGCTCCATTTTGTTCCTTACAAATTGTATTCGGTCCGCATGGTGACGGATTGCACGGGTTTATTTTTTCGGGCGGTTGCGGTGGTAAGTCTACATTAGAAAGCATTTATCACTCGAGAAAATATTCAATTATATGGTAATTTTAAATTTCTTATAGTTGTTTGTAATAGAGAACGGAAAAACATTTCACCGCAGATAAACATGAAATATTGAAAAATTACGCGTTAAGAAATAAACTTTACTACATATACTTTTTAAAACTAATAATTAATAATAATCAACAATCATCAGGCAATATGTATCGCTTGGTACTTACATTGTTGCGGAGAGCATCTGACCAGTGCATCACCACTAAATCCAACGGGACAAACACATCTCGGAGCGTGACTAATAACGTGACATTCGGCACCTTCTCCGCATGCGTTAACACACGGATTTTTACATTTGTACTCGATGCAGGCTAAATTGGGCAGACATTCGCCATTAACGATACACTCCGGTCTGCAGTTAGGCGGAGATCCGACATAGTTCGGAGAACAAACGCACGCTGGAGAACCATTTTTCACTTGACAATTAGAATTCGGTCCGCACGGAGAAGGTTCACATGGATTTTTCGGTTCTGGCGGTGTGTCAGCTGAAACAATATTTTTCTTATTTATAATTCGATTGTATTCAAAATTAAAATAGTTTGTGTTTTTAAAATTAATATTTATACGCGTATTTTAAAATTCAAAAAAAAAAAATAATAAAATAAATGTAATTTTGTTTAGTGGTACTATTTTAATCACCGACAGAAGTAGAAAACCTTTTCTAATCGTTATATACCGATTGAACGGCGTCTTTGTCATGCTTTAGAATAGCGCGTCGGTATTATTCTTTGTTATAACTGTGGATGTACTCGGAATACATCACGATAGTATATCGGAAGAAGAAAAACTGAAAATGAAAATAATCGCAATGCTTAAATTACTGCTTATCTAATGATTCGAAATAGATCACTTTATAGTATAGAACGCAAATTCTACCAACTTTCAAAATTCCCGGTTGTGAAAATATGATTTTTAAGAAAATAGACGCTAGTGCAGTAAGATTAATTACAAATACAAAAACAACGAATAATAGTTCATTTGTCCTGCAAATAGAAGAAAAAAAAACGATGCAATTAATTTTAGAGACATTGTTTTTATATCTCGAAATCGAACATTTTGCAAGATAAAATTTTGAGCTTACCCGCTAATTAAAATCAAGTAATAAAAAAGTAACTATTATCAATTCGTAAAATTTTCTTAGATAAGTTATATCGAAAAATGAGAATATATGTATATTAGCCGCTTGTTTCGGAGAAATATTCCTATTACCCAGCTAATTTTCAACCCCTTAAATTTTTGACATATTTTAAAATTAATATTTTACTCCGTATATACGAATCCGAAAAGGTTTGTCGTAATCACTGGTAATAAAACTTGATCTATAATAAATTTAAGAAGTGCGCATTTAACGGGTGCGGTACAATTGGATTTATAGAATTATGTAATTACGTTGATCAAGATTATAACTAGTTAACTTCCAAAATTTTATTTAATCCATCGCTTTAACCAAATGTTAGTGAATTTTGGAGAAACTATAAACAATTTAGTAAACACGGAAGTACAGAAATTATTAACTGCTGGTAAAATTAATGGCAAGATGATATACGTGAAATATTAGGCGAACTTTCTAAGATCAACAGCATTTGCGTTAAAATGGGTAAAATTATATCGGTTTAAGCTGGCCATTAGGATAATTCTTAATAAAGAAGTAGAACACAGCAACAATTGAGTTGGATTTCTGTTCAAAAGTCAGGCTTCGGCGAGACATCGTTATAAAATAATTTTCAACGAAAAGCAACACGACCGAACCGAAATTAAAGTATATACATATAAAAACAATTCGAAAAAATCATCAATTGGTCGACGCATATTTGCTATTAATGAACAGAGGTGGCCGGATTACGTGTAAAACACGTTACATATCCCTTTATTCATTTATTGCCTTTTCTTATTTAAAGGTTCTTTACAAGAAAAAAAATACTCAAAGTTTTAACGGGGATTTCAAGGAAACTGTCTAGTATATCCCATAAAATAACACCTACAAACGCGTTATTAGTTATTATACATTGTTCCGTTACATTCAGAATTGTAACATCCGTTTCAAGGGAAATATCAGTAACGGTTAAACTAATGCGATAAGTAGAACTCAAGTATAACTGGGTAGACTGACGTATAAATTCATATTCTGGGCACTAGAAGCAACAGTTGAAAAATAAGAATATTACTCCGTTATTACGCAGTTCACAACCTTGCGTTTTTTCAACACTTATCAGATACATAAATTTGTGCTAGCGTGTAGAAGCGAACAAGAATTGTTCTACATTCGCGTTTATTCGGAGATGATGCATATTTTCTATTGAGAAGCAGAAAATTTACAAGAGTCGTTCAACTACGAATTGAAAATATTCTATCGGTTAATAAATTATAATAATTTTATTTATTTACTTTTAATAAATCGCGAATTATCCTCAATCTGTATAACCACTGTATATTTAATACTAGCGGGGGAAAAATATATATACATAATAATAATAGATAATAAAGAAAATACGCGCTGGAATCAGGTTTTAACAAAGGGTTTTGGTAGTTTAAAATGGCAAAAATTACACGTAATGAGCACTTACGTATAGGATGGCAACGAATAAATGGATCGCCAGTGTACTTCGAAGGGCACGTACAAATGGGATTGTGATTATAGATTTTGCATTCGGCATTAAGGCCGCAACTACCAACGCAAGGATTTCTGCACTTTTGATTGTTGCACGCTTCGTCTCTCTTACAGTCAGAATTGACGGTACATTCCGGTCGACAGGAAGGTGGCGATCCGACATATCCTGGTATACAGGAGCAAACTGCTTGATTGTTAACTTCTCGGCATTTACTATTCGGACCGCATGGACTCGGTCTACATGGAAATACGACTTCCGGTACTGCTAGAACAACATTATAAGATATAAATATCAACCGATCGAGACAGAAGGGAAACAAAGTTCGGATTTTCACGTTGTAAGTACAGAAAAGTATTAATATAGCGCTACAGAAGAATTAAAGGCTCCTAACAAAAAACCATCGGGTTCTTCTTAGCGTGAGGTATTTTATATAAGTTGCGGAGAAATCTACAGCGCAAAAAAACATTAAAAATAATGAATATTTCAGCAGAAATCTGAATTAACGTATTTTTGAAGTTATTCGTTTTTAATCTTTATTATAATTTGTATAAGCAAAAAAAGCAAAACATTTCACAGTTCTGGTGGACGTTTTTCCGCACATTAAAACATTTTCCGTTTTTACAGCAAAATATTTTGATTATTTTTATGTTAGCAATTTCCAGCTAAGGTAAACGGGACATCTTATAGTAAAAGAAATATTAAATGAATATTTTACTCGTTACATTATTTGCAATCAAAAGCATTTTTTGCAGTTCGCTGTACAATTAATATTTCCATCACGTCGCGTAAATAACTCTGGTAATGTGATATTTATTAGATTATAAAACGACAAACATATGTTTCTTGACAAAATAATAAAATTACGAAAAAGCTAAATATGTACATAATGAAATAATTCGAGATTAATGTGAAAGTGAGTGTTATTGCGAAAAAAAGTTGATTTTGATATTTAACCCAAGACGGTAAGTACCAAGGCCGTGTCTATGGTGAAAAGTGGCGGGAGGGTAAACCCTCCCCCCACCCCCCATTAGAACTGAAATAGTTATTATAAATACACAAAAATCTGAAAAAAAACAAAAATTTTAAATAATAGGGAGTCCTTACATTACAAAAAAAAAAAAAGAGAAAAAATATACTCCATATTTTTAGATACTTCATTAATATTTTATGTAAAATTTTTTATTACGAGTATGATCGATAAAATATGTAATTTTTATTAATATTTATATAGTAATTCGTTTATATAAATTATTAAATATAAATTAAAATGATGGAAATTATTAATGGTATGAATATCAGTGAAAAGTGTATTGTTATTTATAAAACAAATATGTAAAGAAAATCCCCCCCCCCCTTTTTTTTTTTTTTTTTAAATTCTAGGCACGGCTCTGGTAAATACTTACTATAAAAATTATATAGGAGTGATGGCAAACAAAGGTTGAAAAATATAATTTTCGCCGTACCACGATAAACCGTTAAAACTGTTTTAATTGTAGAATTATTAACTTCCGAGTTGGCTGCGAGTGAAATACAAACGGAATTTATGGACGATTGTGAAAATGAGCTAGAAAAATTATGCGCGCTGAATTGCACTTATCATTCGACCATTGCTTTTTTTCCGATTGAACAGACTAAGAAAATACACGTAAACGGTAGCATAGGATTTATGTTTTTTTTTTTTTTTTTGCATAATTGATTTTTAACAAAAGTGAAAATATCGTGAATTATTCACTGGATGACGGTATACCTGAAGCGACTGGCTGGCACTGAATAAACGCGTTCCCCATCATTCCATTAGGACAAGAACAAATCGGAATATGATTTACCACATCGCAAATAGCATTTTGACCGCAAATACCGATGCACGGGTTCACACACTTGTTCTTAATACACGCTTTATTGCGATCACAATCGTTATTTAGAACGCACTCCGGTCGACAACCTTCATATGGATCACCGTGATATTCCGGAAGACAAGTACAGGCGCCATTACTACACTGAGCGTTAGGTCCGCACGGAGACGGTATGCAAGGATCCGAAGGAATCATTGCGGTTGCTGTAGTACAAATTTAAAAGTCCATAATTATACTATATACTGTCTCTGTGTACGTATGCATGTTTTATCGTGAAAATATTTGGAAATATTACGCATATTAAATAAAACCAAAATAATGGATATTACAAAAACCGTTAGAATTTTTGCATTACTTTTACGGAATTGTAATTAACGGAACAGTCAAAATTTAGTTTCACAAGCAACAGATGAATTTAATGGAAAATATATTTTTCGAAAATGTCATTTTCCTTCTTTTTTCGTACATTTGACTGTTCCCAGCCGTTAGTAGGAACCATGGCGACGAATTTCTCGATATAATCCTCAGTCTCTTTTCGTAATGAACAAATCTTCTACCATTCATAACGACCATTTTTGGATATTATCAAACTAAGAATCTTCTGTCAACTCTTTTTTTTTTCCTTCAACCTTCCCCGTACCATTATGGTCTGCAATAATCTATACTCGTACTCCAAAGTACCTCTGAATGTGCTGATTTTCAGCACTTTAACTATATTCAACAGCCTTCCGTCTTTCTTCAATATATTTAATACTTCTTTCATACTGTCCACATACGGCGGGGTAACACCATATTTCAAAAACTTCTATAATTTTTATTATTTTAGCCTTCAGCATTTATGCTTCACAGCTGCGAGTATACAACAATTCTTGATGCAAGAGATATTGCACGCGATGTGCTTTCCGCATTTTCATAAATCCTAATCTGGGCTGCTCTATTCTATATTTAATTTCCTCGTTTGAATCACCGGCGCTATTAAGTTAAACGCCTAGGCATTCTCTGTTTACTAATTTTAATTCACCATTTCTTAGTATTATCTTTGGTTTGATCTACCGTTACCACTACTTTAGGTTTCTTTTAGTATTCATTATAATACCATCTAAGATGATCTTACTATTGTTTTCAATAGTATTTCCAGATTCTACGCGTTTTTTGTTAATATTAGCGTGTCATATCTAATATTTTATAATTTCACCTCAAATTTTCATACCTTCAGATCTGTTTGTTAAAGCTTCTTTAAATACAATATGTGCGTATTAAACGATGCTGATGATAAATCCCTACCTAACATCGCGTTACAAAAGATTATTTATCATATTACATCTTCTCGTGTCTTGAGGTGTTTTTATGTTCACATGTCGAACAAATAGGTAATGCAGCAAGCATGTTGAAAACCACGAAAAACAAACACTTTGACGGTATTAATTTCCTAATCCATAATTTCACACTGTTTACTTTTTCTTTTTTGAAAAAATATTATTTGAATAATTTTCAAGCGTAAATATATACGTACGAGCTGGAGGTTTAAGGTGACATTCGACGAAAGAGTCCCCGGAGTATCCTTCGAGGCACGTGCAAATTGGTATATGATTTAAAACGGAACATTGGGCGTTGTACCCGCAGGATCCGGGGCACGGATCTTGACATTTTTGATTCATGCATGCTTCGTTGCTGGGACATTCAGCATTTATAATACATTCCGGATGGCAGTTAGGAGGTTGACCAATGTAGCCCGGCAAGCAGGAGCAGGACGGACTACTGCCAATATCCCTACACTGAGAATACGGTCCGCAAGGTGACGGTGCGCATACATTTATAATTTCCGGCAATGACGGTGGCTTCGTAGTTACTACAAAAATGAAAAAATACACATGTTTTTTTTCTCCTTTTTCCGTTTTACTATCGTGTACTGTGCACAATTACAAACTATTAATTTACACGATATTTATTATAAAGTTTTTCGAACAAGTGTTTAAATTTTAATATAAGGTAATATTTACTCGGTATAGGATAGCATCTTGAAAATGGTTCGCCCGTATAACCTTGTCGGCAAGCGCAAATTGGACTATGATTAATTACGTGGCAATCGGTATTTTCTCCGCAATTTCCGATGCATGGATTTACGCATTTCTGATTGAGACAAGCACGGTTAGGATTGCATTCCGAATTGACCATGCACTCAGGTCGACAGTTGGGAGGATTTCCCACATACGATATCAAGCAAGAACAAACCGGTTGACTATTCACTATACGGCACTGGCTGTACGGGCCGCACGGCGACGGAATACACGGATCTGTAGGAGCAGCTGATGTTGCTGTATAAATAGAATTCAAAATTCATACAACATTTTTAATACATTGACAAGAGAAAAATGTAGTTATATAATGACGATAAATGTACGAGATTTTTATTGAAATTACAATAAACAATGCAAAGAGGAACCCGAAATAAACGAAACAATGTTCCAGTACAACGGAATATAAAGTTAAGGACTAATACATATATTGCTGAGTACATTTAGAGGTCTATTAATTTAATATAAAACTAAAATGGAACACAATTTGAAGAGTTTTAAAAAATACTTCGGTAACTGAAAATTACGAATGGAGAAATATTGAAAAAACTGAATCGAGAAAATTCACTGATTAACGAAAATACAATCGGAATGAGAAATTAAGAAGAGATAATAAAGCGAAGAGATGAACACGCATATCTAACACTCGTAAATTCGGTTAATTAAATAAATTCTGCAATAGTTGTTGGCAAAATGTCATTGTTTCTTAAAATTACATTTCGATAAAAATACTAAAAAAAAAAACAAAACAAAAAAAAAAAACAATATATTTTGCTGCTTAAATCTTTTCTTTTTTTTTTTTTTTAATAAAAAAGTAGGTAACCACTATGCGAAAACACGGATGATATATTTTGAAAGAAGAGTGTTATTCGTAAAATACTTTTCCCGCCTACTAGGCTGTAATATTGAAATATAAACATATTTAGTTGATTAATTAAAAGTGCAATAATAACGTACGTGAAATTGGAATCGGGAAGCAGTATCTGAGAGGATCGCCGGTATACTGTTCTATGCAAACGCAAGATGGAATGTGATTTATGACGCTACAACGAGCGTTAGTGCCGCACATACCCGGACAAGGATCTCGGCATTTATACTTGATACAAGCTTTATCGGACGAACATTCGGAATTCATAATGCATTCCGGTCGACAACCTTCGTAAGGATTTCCGATATACTCTTCGATACAACTGCAAGAACCGGCACCGTTTTGTTCTTTGCACACGGCATTATGTCCACACGGAGACGGATCACAAGGCGTCGTCGGTTTAGGCGAAGGATACGGTGAGGCTGGAATTTATAGCGCGTAATTTATAGTTAGTTGACTACTTGTGACGCTTAAATATTATCATTTTCAAAACAAAAACGTGATATTTCGAATCGTTTAATTTTTTTTTCTTTTTTTTTTTTTCTTTTTTTTTTTTTTTTTGATATTATATTTTCCCCTTTAATAAAAATTGTTAGTAACTACACTACTTAACTATGACTGCAGTTTCTCCACATGTTCAAAAACAATTCACTTCTGTACGCAGGATGTAAACTGACTCATATGTCAATATACTAAAAACTACAATGAATAAACAAATGGTTAGCGAGACGTATTTCGTATTATTATTGTTAACCGTCATCTATCTACTGTATTAAACTACGCAAATTAGTAAGCCGCTAATTCTTACGTGTCATTAGAGCTATATACTAAAAGCTCAAAGTTACATCAAATAAAGACAAAATATATATCTCTTATCGTAACGATTTTTTGGTAAATATTTTAGAAAAAATCAGAAACTACAACAGTAACATCTTTATACGGTATATGTGATACGCGATTTAAAAATTTTTTGGAAAAATAAAATAAAATTTTATAACTTACCAGTCTCTTCGAAATTATAATAGTTATCTGAAATCAGTCTTAAGAAAAATGATAATTAGCATAAAATCGTTATGACATTAACGATACACTTTCTCGTTTAATAAAATAAAATGAACTGTGTTCCGTACAAACAGATTCGCCGCTATACTTACTTTTACGCATATAACGTAATGTCTAAAAATGAATTAAAATATATATTTTATACAAAAGTGAAAAACTAATATCTATTAATAATAGGTATATCATTAGCGCAATAACGGTATAATAGAAAAGAAGGCCATGAATAGAGCGCTTGGGGAAAAAAAGCAAGAAAACGAAATTAAAAAAAAAAAAAAAAATGCATATGACTAGAACATTTGGTGAACGTAAAAAATTTTTTAAAAATGTTCAGAAACATCGAAATTAATTTTTTGGATATCGCATGCTTTTAAAACACACAGAAATGCAATTTAAATGAGTGCGTGATCAAAATCGAGGTGCAGTTTATGTATAATGAATATATACGAATTCGAATTTAATACTTCGATTTGTACACAAAGTTCGACTGTACACCGCCATATTATTCCGGTGTATTGACAACACTTAAGTAATTAAATATGTACAAAAACAAACATTTAATGATCGGGGAACAAAAAAAAAAAATCTATTTTTCTCATGCAGACGCTGTACAGTTTTACATTTAAACATGAGACGGTGGAACGGTATAATGCACATTAAAATGCGTTACACTCTCATGAGGCACACGATGGTAATTACAAAAAGGACAAATGTAATAAGTAATTTATCCGTGCACTAAAATTATACAATAGTTTAGCGTAGACACGAAAAGATTGTAGGAATTATAGGAGGAAAGTGAATTTTGTGCTTCTGAAAAGCGGATAAAGTGAACTTAGCGTTTAGAATGTATGAAGCACAAAAAAGTAGTGAAACAATAACGAAACAATTCTTTCTATCGTTGACCGCCTTCCCTTTTTCGGTTTTTACCGATATATTGAATTTAATTTAGCCGAGCGCGCCCATTAATATAATTCGGGCCGTAATCTACATTATTTCAACCAAACACTTTATTTTAATAGCCGTATAAAACTTTTTGAAATATATTAACGGAATTAAAATCGAAAATACTTAGAGAGGAATTCAATTGCCAGCGTAGAACCACTGACGACAGTGTAATGAAGCATAAACGTGACACGAGAGAAGTAAATGCGATCGTAATCGGAATGGTTAAAACTTTTTCAGAAGTCATTAGAAAAGGCACTGGTAGAATTATTTTATTTTCATTAAGGGTCCTTCTTCTTCGTGTATACGCTCCATTTTTAATGAAATAATAATAACATACGCAAGAATATGCACAAATATAAAGAACAATTGTAACATTGAAAAAAGAAAAAAAAACCCTTTAAGTACTGCGTTTTGTGTAAACTGAAATTATGCAACATAAAATAATCGTTAATACTGCTGATCGTAAGCGATATATAACCGTATACGCGTACGATGAAAAATTAATATACGAATAATATACATTTTTAAATCACGATATTATGGGAAAAAAACAAATTGTCTTTATCTGATTTTAATCGTTAATTTCGCGCTACTTTTTCTACAGCTAAGCGTTAACCTACTTTACTCCCGAAAAATGTTATGTCCACAGACCGATCGGTTATCTTGATAATTTTTTTTTTTTTTTTTTTTTTTTTTTTTTTGTAACTAAACATCGTTACAGAGGAAGCCGAAATGTTACACACTCGTAATTACCGCGCACATCTCGAAAATCATTATTTTAAAATAATCCATAATATTTCTTTTCT
The DNA here is from genome assembly GCA_039619475.1 of Icerya purchasi. NCBI lineage: Eukaryota > Metazoa > Arthropoda > Insecta > Hemiptera > Monophlebidae > Icerya > Icerya purchasi. Next base: position 287,084,212 of record CM077115.1, on the reverse strand, counting down.
TTTTCATCTAATAATCTGTGCGTTTTTGAACGGCAAAAGTATTTTGTTTTTTAAAAACATATCATAATAATCTAGTTACAGCGTGCAATTTTCAATGTGACAACATGTCTTTTCGTGCAAATAACCAATAAGCAAGAAAGCATGCTCCATGCAAGCTTACCTATTGCCGGAGTGCAAGATGAGAACGGATCTCCGTTATATCCTGCAATGCAAGAACATACTGCAATATGATTAACGACCGAACAGACTGCATTCGAACCACACGAACCGATGCACGGATCGGTACACTTTTGATTGATGCAAGCTAAATTGTTCGAGCATTCCGGATTGATGGTACATTCCGGTCGACAGTTTGGAGGCAATCCGATATAATTTGGAAGACACGAACAAGCTGGACTTTCTTCGTGTATCTGACAAACGGAATTTGGACCGCACGGAGACGGCGAACATGGATTAATAGGTTCCGGTTGTTTCGGAGGTATAACTGAAAGTAACGATTAAAATGTAAATGTCTGCTATGTTTCGTTTAAACTATTATTTATACACTTTAATAATTACATATCAGTTTTGAGAATTCTATTTTTCATAATACCAGAACTAATGAAAAGGACTGTCATTCATCCCTAATACCACGTTGAATAACTTACGATTTAGAAAACTTTACAATTTTTCTTAACGGGTACCAGTGTTCTTTATTAGTTTTCTAAAGTTTTTTTGTTTATTTCATTTCATCTTTTCCATTTTATTCGGGGCTTCGTACGCGCCCGTTGTTTACCAATGCGGCATTTTCACGAATTCTATTTTTCTGACTGAGGAACACGTTCTACTTACGGCAATTAAATTTTCTGTCAGTTTTGAACTTAATTACACGGAACACCTAATATGACGCTCGAGGTTTTCTTTTTAGTATAAAGTATTATATATAACGTCAAATTAAAAAACCGGTTACAAGCAAAATAATTTCAAAAAAAAAAACCCAATAAAAACGATATTAATTCGTTTTATTAAGGAAAAGTTTAATCTGAAAGGATTTGGAATTATTTACCTGGCATTAATTGACAATGTCTGAACGGATCTCCGTTATATCCTTGCGGACAACTACAAATTGGATTGTGATTTACAACCTGGCAACGAGCGTTTAAGCCGCAAGTACCCGGACAAGGATCTCGACATTTGTTTATTAAACAAGCTTCGGTCAGTTGACATTCTGCGCTGCTAATGCACTCCGGTCTACAAGATGGCGGCGATCCAATTAGTCCCGGCTGACAAGAGCACACCGCGTGATTGTCTCTTACTTGGCAAACGCTATTCGGTCCGCATGGAGACGGTTTACAAGGATCTCCTCGATCGACTTCTGCAATTAAATGACAATTATTTCAATGCAAATAATTCCGGTCATATTAAATAGTTTGACAGTGATGTCCACGTTACGTGAATAAAGGTGAAAGTTTTTAAATTTGTTTTGTACAGATGTAAAATAAGTTATAAAAATGCTTCGAATATTTTTAATTCTCGGACAAAAAAATAAAAAAAAAAAAAAAAAATAAATAAAAATTTATTTCAACTAAACTGTAAACAATTAAAAATCTCACACTATAAATAAACATTCTATACGATATAGAATTCAGCATGTTTATAATATTGAAATCGTTTTCTTATCCTTTACGTTAAGTGTACTTTACGATCAACTGTCGGCATTTTCAACGGGACCTAAGGGTAAAAATTAGAACAGAAATTTCTCAGGAGGAGCACGCATTCTTTAAATTTAACAGATCATCACGCGATCGTATAGAAACAATTTCGTTGAATTTTACATGTCGGCAGTAGGTATTACTCTTGCACCGTATAGAATGTGAACGTTGAGTAGTTGGAGCATTTTTTTTTTTTTCAGATGCAGATTATACACTCGCATGTTAAGAACATTGTGTGTGAATGGCGAAATTAACAAATGTTCCAGTAGAATCACTATTTTATTATTAACAAACAATGGAAAACTAATTATTTAGATCACTTAAAAATTCATTCTACTAGAAAAAAAAAAAAAAGTATACACTCGTAAATTAAAAGAAAACAGACGGAACCGCAGGTGTCATCTATAAAGGTAATAAACACCGGCCATTGACAATAGACGATAAATAACGATTCCAGAACGAACGACGGAGATATTTCATAATTAGTCATGAAGTGGCCATTTCTGAAATCGGCTGAGCAGTATTTCTTGCCGCCCGTAAGTTTAAAAGATTCTTTCATGAGACAATATAATACGCATATCGTTACACTCTTTAATTTGATATATATATATTCTGTTTTCAGGGCAGCTGCGATGTTTATAACACTCCGGCACGCGTGTGTAATGAATTATATAATAGTGTGTTAGGGCTCCATCCACAGTTAAAAAAGAACGAAAATAAAACAACAAAAACATGCTTATTTGTAAAATTTCCCAATATTCACATACCTTGAGGAATATTCCGACAAGCTGTAAATGCATCTCCGGTTGTTTGCGGAGGACACGTACAAGTCGGAATATGGTTAACCATTTCGCATTTTGCACCTTGTCCGCAAGTTCCGGGGCATGGATCGATACAGCGTTGGTTTATACACGCTTTATTTGGAGAACAGTCGGTGTTTAACGTACACTCCGGCCGGCAACCGACATAGGGGTCGCCGAAGTAGTTACTATTAATGCAGGTACAAATACCATTTCTGCAGTTAGCATTCAATCCACAAGGGGACGGATTGCATGGATCTTGCGGAATAGCAGGTTTCACTGCAATACAAGAACAAAAGAACTAGTATTTAAACCGGAACAAAGTAATTCATAATAAAACAAGTAACATTACTCTAGCTTAATGAAAATTTATTACACTTACACTTTCCCGTTATAACAATAAATGAACTCAAAATGAGCCTAAGATTCTTATTATTAATGTATTCAGCTCAGAATCGAAAAATAGTAAAAAAATTGTTTTATCTAAAAATTTAAACTAATAAAAAAGAAACAAGCGATCAACCTTTTTTGTACCTCAGAGGACTACTCCTGCCGGGGGTACCGTGCGGAGAAGATATTTTGTTATTCGCTGCGGAGCAACAATAAAAAATTACGGGTGAAATCTTGGATCATATGGTAATCCGTGAAATAATGAGAAAAAAATACCGCGTAAAAACGTATATATTTTCTCTGAACATTCACCAATTTTCATAATCAAGGACATATACAACGCAAAGATAAATTTTTAGAGTCAAACATTAAAATCTAAAGTCATCTATTAGGCAAAAAATGATACATACAATTTTTATGCTATATCATTATTTCTTCATTGACCCTTTTTTGTTAATTACTTTTTTCCGTTTTAAATCATCGGTATTAATAAACGATAACACCAGAATAATGAATAATGAACAATACATATATAAACATAATTATTGAAACACACACACACACATATATAATATATTTGTATATTAAAATAGCCGAGACTCGTTATTCTTAAACATTTCGCTTTAATGTGATTTTAATATGTAACTATTACATATTATACTATAATATGAACAAAAATTGTATATACAGTAATTGGGATCTTAGAAACGGTTTTAACAATTTCGATGAAATTCACGAGTTCGGGATTTCTATGATATAAAAATCGATTGGTCATCGTGCAGAAAGTTCCCTGAAAAGAGCAGTTGTAAATGGGTTGCGACCAATGTTCGTTTTAGTGGTCACTGTATTTTTGGATTTATTAAAAAGTAAACGAAACGCTGGTATTTCGCTTTGTAACGAAACATATTTATTTATGCCTTTCACGACAAATTTAAGTAATATATCAATTAAAATATACAGGACGTTATTGTGTAGAGTTACACACGGATAATAATTTCTAATAATATTTCTAGCTTATGAATTTTGAATGTTTTTATTTTTTCTAATACGAGAATACTGCAACACAAGTAAGGCAACGCATATAAAAATGTAACTTAAGTTAAATGGAAAATAGAGATTTCGTAGTGAAATAAATTTACTTATGTGATTTATATGGCGATTTTAAATACTACGCAAATTAAAATACACTTTAAAAATTGAAAAATAGGTTAACGCGTGCATTTACAACCTTCGTATCACGTACGTATTATTGTTATATTTTTAAATGTTTGTGAAACATGGGAATACTTTGATTGATCTGCAAGTTCGAAATAAATCAGAACAAAACTCAGTTACCAGGTACTACATGTATGAACAATAAAAATAAATATAATTTCAAGAACATATATATATATATATATATACATTTAGATTTATTGTTTATTAATGTTACCACAGCGAAACGACTGATAAGATAATGTTACCATAGTCGTTTTATTTATTCGTTTATTTATTAAAATTTTAACGTTTACTTAAGTGTTTAGCTTCAAGGTAGGGTCTCTATGTATTTCAATGTTTCATTTTAGGAAATATTACTAAATTTTATAGTGCAGCAAGGCCATTATAATAACATACAACGGCGACACGATATTTATCGAATATAACGTATGTTTTACCTATAATCGGTGAGCACTGCGTAAATGAATCTCCGGTGTAGTCGGGTAAACAACTGCAAATTGGTATGTGATTCTGAACGTGACACTCTGCGTTAACACCGCAAGAGCCAATACATGGATCACGACATTTTTCCGATATACAGGCTAATGTTGGACTACAGTCTGTATTCACAGAACATTCTGGTCTACAGTTCGGCGGAGCGCCTATATAATTATCGATGCAACGGCACGATGCTTGCGATCCGGTAACATGGCACTCGGAATTAGGTCCGCAAGGGGATGGCACACATGGATTTGTAGGTTGAACAGGATAAGGTGGAATTGGATCTGGTAACACTGAAATTAAACCGAATTATTATAAAATGTTGAAAGTTGCTTCTCATCTATTTTTAGATAAACGATCACACCATCTGTTTACATATGAGATAATCGAGAATCAGAGGATTTTCCGCGATATATTTAAAAATTGAAAGATCGGAATTTGTCAGAAAATACACTATCAAACATTGAAATACGTAAAACGAATATATTAACTGATGAATAATTAACTGATTATATATGTATAATATATATATCGTACAGACCGTTCTATAGTAGCTAGAGAGTTAATTTTTTTTTCAATCGAAGGATTTTCTTCGTCATATCATAAGAAAATAATAAGACCCTCAAAATTTTAAAATTAAAGGGCCCAAATTTTGATAAATGCGAAAATCAAGTTTCAAGAAACAAATTTTTAAAAAATTCCGCAGCCGGTTTTATATGAGTTATGGTAACAATTTTCTTTTTAATCTGCACACTAAGGTCTCCAGAATATAGGAAAAATAAAAGATTCAAAAAATTTTGATATTTAGAGACCAAAATTTGTGAAAATGCATGCTTATAGCGTAACCCCGGAAACTAAAAAAAAGTCCACAGCTCTTTCCGTGGTAGCTGGAAGGTCACTCTTTTTTTTAAATGATATATTTAAATCGTAAGAATATAGGAAAAATACGAAACCGCCAAAATTTTGAAATTAAAGGGCCCAAATTTTGAAAAATGTAGAAACCAAATTTCAAGGAAAAAATTTAAAAAAATTTTTGAAGCCGGATCTATATAAGTTACGACATTGATTTTCATTTTAACTTACATACTAAGGTCTTCAAAATACAGGAAAAGTGTAAAATTCGAAAAATTTTCATATTTAGGGATCAAAATTTGCCAAAATACACGCTTAAAGCGGTAAGACTCGAAACTAAAAAAAAGTCCACAGCCATTTCTGTGATAGCTGGAGAGTCCCTCTATTTTTTAAATGATGTATTTCAACCGCTGGAATATAGGAAAAATACGAAACCTCAGAAATTTTAAAATTAAAGGGCTCAAACTTTGAAAAATGTGAAAATCAAGTTTTAAGAAAAAAAATTTCAAAAAATTACACAGCTGGTTCTATGTGAGTTACAGTTTCGATTTTCTTTTTAACGTGCATATCAAGGTTTCGAGAATACAGGAAAAATATGAAATTTGAAAAATGTTGATATTTAGGGACCAAAACTTGGATAAATACATGAATAAAGCGGTAAAAAATAGTCCACAGGCCTTTACACGATAGCTAGAAGGCCACTCTTTTTAAAAAATTATGTGCATCACAATCACTCAACATGAGAAAAATACGAGATCTCAAAAATTTTAAAATTAAAGGGCCTAATTTTTGCAAAATGTGAAAATTAAGTTTTGAGCAAAAAATTTTTAAAAAATTCTACAGCCGGCTCTATACAAGTTACGATATTACTTTTCTTTTTAACCTACATACAAAGGTCTCTAGAATACAGGAAAATAATAAAATTCGAAAAATGTTGATATTTAGGGAACAAAATGTGTGAAAATACACTCTTAAAGCGATAACCCTGGAAACTAAAAAAAAAGTCCACAGCCATTTCCGTGGTAGCTGGAGAGTTCCTCTCTTTTTTAAATGATGTATTTAAATCTCTAGAATATAGGAAAAATACGAGACCCCAAAAATTTTTAAATCAAAGGACCCAAATTTTGAAAAATGTAAAAATAAAATTTTAAGAAAAAAATTTTTAAAAAATTCCTCAGCCGGATCTATACCTAGTTACAGTATTGATTTTCATTTTAACTTGCATTCTAAGTCCTCCAAATAGCAGGATAAATAAGAAACTCAAAAAATTTTGATATTTAGGGGGCAAAATTTGGAAAAATACACGCTCAACGCGAAAATCCTGGAAATTAAAAAAAAGTCTACAGCACTTTCCATGGCAGCTGGAGGGTCATTCATTATTTTATATGATGTATTTAAATCGCTAGAATATAGGAAAAATACGAAACCTCAAACATTCTAAAATTAAAGGGCTCAAATTTTGAAAAATATGAAAATCAAGTTTTAAAAAAAAATTTAAACAAAAATTCTATAGCCTATTCTATATAAGTGGCGGTATTGATTTTCTTTTTAACTTGCACGCTGAGGTCTCCAGAATAGAGGGAAAATATAAAATTCGAAAAATTTTGATATTAAGGAATCGTAATTTTGGAAAATACAGGCTTAAAGCAGTAATCCCGGAAACTAAAAGAAGTCCACAGCCTTTTCCATGGTAGCTGGAAGCTTACTTTTTTTTTTAAATGATGTATTTCAATCGTTAAAATATTAGAATACTCTCGAAATTTTAAAATTAAAGTGCCCAAAATTTTGAAAAATTTGAAAATCAAGATCCAAGAAATTTTTTTTTTAAAAATTCCGCAGCCGGATCTATATGTGTTACGGTATTGATTTTCTTCTTAACCTGCATACTAAGGTCTCCAAAATACAGGAAAAATATGATTCGAAATATCTTGATATTTAGGGACCAAAATTTAAGAAGATACACACTGAAAGCGGTAAGATTGGAAACTAAAAAAAAGTCCACAGCCCTTTCCATGGTAGCTCGAGAGTCATTCCCTTTTTTAAATAATGTAATAGAATTCCTGGAATATATGGAAAGTACGGGAGCCCTAAAATTTAAAAGTTAAATGCGCATGAACGGTTTGATGGAACATATCAGGATGGTATGTTGTTGCCAGATTAGGTAAACCAATGTTTTTTATTACGATGACGTACAATCCTAATTGGATAGAAATAACATTAAATTTAAATGAAAAGCAAATCATATCGATTGTGCAGATTTATAATATTGTAGGATATTCCAATTAAAATTAAATAATTTATTGAAAGTTTGAAAGTCAGGTGAAATTTTCGGAGAAATTGTTTATATTTTATACGTAATCGAATTCCAAACAAGACGCCCTCCTCAGTGGAAATGTAGCAGTTCCTGAAATTTAAATATTTAAACTATGATTATAGAACATTATGTCCTAGACGTTTCTGTGTGAACAGAGTTAATATAATAATATATTATTTCTGACAATATTTATTTATTTATGTATCGTACTAAAAATAAAAAATTCATTATTGAAGTCTAAGAACATGTATGTTTTATGAATTTATGAAAAAATATCTGGCTATTGCGAAGAAATTCCTTTTTCTTAATACTGCATGGCTAATTTCGTCGTTATATTTCACCGAAATTATACGAAGTATGCTGTATTAATTATTTAGTCGAGTAATTTTTGATCTTGAGAATCAGAAACGCAGTGAACTGATACCAAGTCAACCATCATCGCACTCCAGTTGATAACAGTGATACGTATTGTTTTAAATATTTTCTTTATACTATCCACAAAACTTTGTATATTACGAGTATTATAATTGTGTTGTTCTCTAGTGGTCGACTGACAAAGAAAGTGCTTTAAATTGTAATTAGAATATCAAATTTCGGATAACGTATCGATATATTTCAACTTTCGCTTACCGTATTGATTTTCTTTTTAACCTGCATACTAAAGTCTCCAAAAAGAATTAAATTCAATATATTCCTCTCACATATATTACACTGCTAGCGGTTTTAGTTTTTCTGATATTTTAATCTAAATCATACTTTTTTAATTGACGTATTGGTGTACTTCTTTTTTCAAAAAAAAAATTAGTATATATGAACGCTGTAGACTTTATGAAAATTTATAAAGTAATACAGTTTAAAGTCCGAAAGAATTGGCCGCGAAGCGGCCTGCGAGACCAATCTTCTAGTATATATATATATATATATATATATATATATATATATATCTTTGTAAAGTCTTACTTTGGTAACATCTGTAAAACGGGTCACCGGTAAATCCTGGTGGACAGCTGCATATAGGGTGATGATTAATCACTCCGCAGTTGCTGGTTAATCCACACGTTCCGGGACACGGATCTTTACATTTATATTTGTAGCAAGCTCGATTCGTTGGACACTCCGAATTTACCACACATTCTGGTTTACAGTCCGGAGGAGAACCTTGGAAATCTGGTAAACACGAACATACAGCTTGACCGTTGTTCTCGCGACAGTTACTGTTTGGTCCGCAAGGGGATGGTCTGCAAGGATATACTACGGACGGCAAAGTAGCTAAAACGGGCAAAACAATTACATTAAAAAAGGTTTCGCGATATAAACATAGAATTACACGAATACTAATAATCCCGTTGTCGTAAAATAGGCAAATTATTATTTTTACAAAAAGATTATAGCGTGTTGGATCACATTAGAAATATTTCTGAGAACGGTTTACTAGTAATCAAAATTGATAGTTAAATTGTTTTGTAAAATTTGAACATGAAGCTCTACGCTGTATCGCCGAAACAACAAACTGCATAATTAACTTCGATTTTTGTGTACCTGTGTACCAAAGAAGATTATGAAATGCTAAATCCTACGTGCACTAGTTATGTGCAAAAATATAATAGATCATCGTTTGAAACATTTTAGTTAATTTTTTTCAATGACAATTTTAGTTTTTATTTTATTTTCATTATTTCAAGCCATTTTTAATTTAATAAATGAAGAAAAACAAAATCCCTAAGAAAATAAATTTGGCAAACGTTTATTTCGAATAATACTTACGAATAGCTTGTTTAGCGTGACAATTAACGAACGGGTCACCTTCGTAACCATCGATACAAATGCAGGTGGGTATGTGATTTATAACCGAACAGGTAGCTGAAATACCACAAATACCCGGACACGGATCTTGACATTTGTTACGTATACAAGCTTTATCGGCAGGACAATCGGCGCTTAAAACACATTCCGGACGGCATCCTTCATATGGGTTGCCTTGATAATCGGTAATACATGTACACGAACCGATTCCGTTTTGTTGTTTACAGATTGCATTTGCACCGCACGGAGAAGGTTCACATGGATTAACCGATTCATCAGCTAAAGAAAATAATATTTTAGAAGATATTAAAAAGTAACGAATAAAACTTTCCAAAATGCAGCAGAGATATGAAAAAATTGCAGAAAATTTTAAAATAATTTTAATATACACTTACGTTTTAGTATAGAACACTGCTCAAAAGGATTTCCGGTAAATCCAGATGAACAAGTACATGAAACGGCATGACTAATGACTTGACAGACAGCGTTTAACCCGCAAGAACCAGGACAAGGATCACGGCATTTATTATTAATGCAGGCTTGATTTCGCGGACAATCAGGATTGATAACGCACTCGGGTCGGCAATTCGGTGGTAAACCGACGTAGTCTTGTAAGCACGAACAAGACGGCTGCTTATTAATTTCCTGACAGACGGAATTAGGTCCACACGGTGAAGGTATACATGGATTTCTGTCTGGTTCCGGAGGAGGTAATGGTGTAACTGTAATAATAAAAAAAAAATAAAAAATAAATAAAAATGTTTTGTTAATTGCATTGACATTACCGAGTGGATTAGTTTCAACACAAAATTGTTCCTTTAGTGGTTATAAATTCTAAATTTAAAAAATAATTTCTATAGTATATTTTAAATGCTTATAAAAGAAATTTTCGTTAAAGTACAACAAATTTCATTTTGCTTACAATTATAAAATATTACTACGCAAAGAGATGCGACACCGGAATTTAAAACCCTTTTGTTCTTTATTAATTTAGAACGAATAATATTTTTTGTAATATTTATTGTAGAAAATGCGAATTAAATAAAATTTCATAAAAATCAGTGCGGGGAAAAATTGAATTAAAAACGTTAAAGTTAAGACTTCTGATTGTTTAGGTATGATGTATTGCTTTAGCACGTTGAATAATGATAAAATTTAGAAATATTTTTGCATATAAATACCTGGAATATCGTAACAACTTCTAAATGGATCACCAGTTTGACCTTCGCGACAACTACATATCGGACTATGATTAATAACTTCGCACCTGGCCCCTATACCGCAGGAACCAACGCAAGGATTAATACACTTCATATTGACGCAAGCTTCAATTGGGGAGCATTCACCATTGGCGATACATTCCGGTCGACAGGACGGAGGTGTTCCGATATAACCTGATAGACAAGAGCAAACAGCGTGGCCATCCGATTGTCGACACTGACTATTTGGTCCGCATGGTGATGGATTACACGGATCCACTGGATGCGGCTTATCAGCTGAATAAATTAAAATTAAATTGAAATATTTACACGTATAAAAAAATTAATACTTGGCAATTTTTTTTTTTTTAGGTGTACACAATGTTTTATTGTAAACAATTAATGTTTAAGCAGATGAAAATATCGTACACGGTTAAATTTGGGCGCCTTAATTTTGGTCTTTGATTAAATTTGTAGCTTACCTTGAACCGGTTTACAAAGAGTAAATGGATCTCCGGTCATATCCGGTGGACACGAACATACTGGTATGTGATTAATGACGTCACAGTTTGCGCTTTGGCCGCAAGTACCTGGACACGGGTTTTTACATTTGTTACGCATACAGGCTTTATCTCTGGAACATTCAATGCTTAAGACGCATTCGGGCCGACAAGCTTCATACGGATTTCCAGTATATTCTGGAAGACATTCGCAACTACCGTCCGCATGACAAATGGCGTTTGGTCCGCACGGCGATGGATTGCATGGGTCTTGTGGTTTCGGAGTTGCTGTGGAAAATGAAATGCACGGTGTTAAAGAAATTGATAAAATTTTAAACTGACTGTATATACGTACATACATATTTACATATATATTAATTACAACGTAATTCTTAGGCTACCCCCCCCCCCCCCCCATTCGAAAAAATGTCCCAATTTTATGTAACGTTTGTTATATTTTATAGGATTTTTGTTATTGTTATTTAAAAAGTGTCAACATTTTTATGTAATGAAATATGTAACGAAAAAATGTCTTAATTTTATATAATGAAAGTTAAATGTTAGAATAGGATTTTTGTGGTTATGTTATTTTTTTTGTGTTGATGCCAGTAAGAATTACGTTGTAAATTTTGATCATTTTATACAAAGTATAGAAGAGAAAGAGACAGAAATGAAATCAAGAGAGGGCAAGGGGCACAGCCCCTTGCGAGGCCAAAATGGCCGAGTTTATATATATATATATATATATATATATGTATACGCACACATTGAAACGAAAACGAAAAAATAAAATAACAATAAAAAAAGAAAAAAAATCAACAGTAATCGAATATCATTTATTACTTACTAATTGGTATCGGCGAACAAAGAGCAAATGGATCTCCCGTATGGTCCTCTATACACGTGCAAACTGGAATATGGTTTAGCACATGGCAAACAGCGTTTACACCGCACGATCCCGGGCATGGGTCCTTGCAGTGTTGATTAATACAAGCTAATTGACTAGCACATTCCGAACTAAGAATGCATTCGGGTCTACATGATGGTGGAGATCCTACGTAATCTGGTAAACAAGAACATACCGGGCTACCTCCTATAATTTTACATTGCGAGTTCGGTCCACACGGTGAAGGAACACAAGACGGCGGTTCTTCTGTTGGCGTTGGGGATGGCGCAGCTGAAATGAAAATGAGCGACAAACTTATTAAAAGTAGAAAACCATGGAAATATCCTTTAAAAAAAATTTAGATTTTATTAAATAAAAAAAAGAAAAGTTTAACTTCTTGAACTACGCAATGTAGGTAAAAAATTAATAACAATTTTTCTATTCTAAAAAATTCATGATTATAAAACTTTGAAATTAAATCACTGATACATCCGAGTAAAGTAACAAAAAAAGAATTAATTATAATTCACTTAAAATTATTAAAATGCAAAATGATAGAATAAAAATTGTAAGAATAAATACTCATTGGAGAAAAATGAGTATGCGCGTATTAAAAGATAGAAAAGAAACGGGTATCTAAAAGTAATTTCTCTTTTTAAAAATTAGGATATAAAGCAATGCGAGAAGTTAACGTAATTTTGAAAACAAATTTTTAAAATTTAAAAATGATGTAATTTAGAATTTAAATTAATTTCGTTTATGTTTAAATTTTTGTCGAAATGCATATTCTTCGACATAGTTACTTAATTTGATTTATGCATCGCAAATTTCTATTCGACGACGCAGCAAATGTATGCTTAACAGTATATAAAGTATGATTTATTATGTTCGGCTGAAACTAAATAAAAGTTTAAAATCAGCTGTGTAATTTTACGGCGTTATCTACGAAAGAACGGTACAAAAACATGTATTTCAAAAGTAAAATTACGAAAAAGTATAAATAAAAAAATGAATTATAAAATTACGTACGAATCGGAGAACATTGGAGGAATGGATCGCCGGTAAATTGCGGCGGGCACGAGCAGAACGGACTGTGATTTTTTACGTTGCACTGAGCGTAGAGTCCGCAAGTATTTGGGCACGGATCGGAACAACGCTGATTAATGCAAGCTTTGTCTAATGGACATTCTGAATTAACGATACACTCTGGACGGCAGTGCGGAGGAGGACCCATATAGTTTGGCATGCATGTACACACTGCTTGTTGATTAACTTGTTTACATTGACTGTTAGGTCCGCATGGCGATGGGAAACATGGATCTCTCGGTGTTACCGGCGTGGCTGTTAGTTGAAATAAAAAACATCAATATATACAGGGCAGTTATCGGTAATAATAATAATCAATTAAATCAATTAATTTCGTCTTGTTTCTACAGTTTTTTTTAGTTTTTTTTTTTTACTTACTACTTATCGGTATTGGTTTACAAGAGAAAAATGGATCTCCGGTGTAAGCTGGAGGACAGGAACATATCGGGACGTGGTTAACAACGGTACAAATGGATAACGTTCCGCAAGTTCCGGGGCAAGGATCCAAACATTTGTATCCGACGCAAGCTAACGGTAACGCGCAGTCGTTATTCGTCTCGCATTCTCTTCTACAGCCCGCGTACGGATCTCCAAAGTATCCGTCGATGCATTTGCAAGCAGCGATACTATTTCGGTTTATGCACTCAGCGTTCACACCGCACGGACTTGGAATGCACGGATTCGTATCATCCGGTGTTTTCCCGGAGGCTAGAGAAATAATCAACCATTTTAATTTTAAGAACACGCATTATAGGCACACCCACACACACACACAATCACAGTCAAAATGAATACAATTTCTAGAACACATAACGGGAATTAATGGAACATGATATTATTTCCTCCCGTATTAACCCATGTGTCCTAAAGAATTTTGATCCTTTTTCGCTCCACAAACGCTGTTTAAGTTTTCACATCGTAAATAACAAATAATTGAAAATAAGTTCACACTTTTTATAAATTAATATTAATCACTAAACCCGCTTGAAATATAATTTAGTTAAAACAAATGTAAAAACACATCGAATCGCAGAGGATATATTTTGAGATAAAAACGTGAAAATTGTTGACCAGTTTCGCATACTATTAATTGCACAGAACGGTGAAGAGAAATTAAATGTTTAATTTAATTTTAAAAGAAGACAATTTTATACATTTTATTATAACTGCATGTGTAGTCTGTCAAGCGAAAGAAGTCCGTTCGTAAAACAACTGAAACGCGCTGACGTTACGTATTAACCTTCAGTCCATATCGGATATAACAGTCATACTGTTAACACCATGTGGTCTGTATGGATGTAAATAGGTCGGCAAAAAAGAACGGATGAACGTACAGAGATTAAATAAAAACGAAGCTTCTGCTTCCGAGGAGGGGATGAGTAACATGAATGTGACAACGTGATTTTTATTGGTGATATTACGGGTCAAGTGTTAATAATACACGCCCTGTTGCTAGTACACTACTTTGAGCAACACTGACGCTCGGCAACGAAACTCGAACGGACTTGTTTCACCTGACAAACTATACTTAAAAAGTTTAATTATAAATAAAGAGACGCGTACAACTCAATTCGTACATAAAGTTAACGAGTTTTGGAAGTGTAGTAAAACACATTCAACTAACTCACTGAGTTCCGAAAAAAAAAAAAAATTATACATCTCCTACAACCATTTTGATGTTTATCATTTCGTCGAAAAAAATATTTTCAGAAATGAAGCATATCGATTGAATTTTGCTGAAAGAACTGTTATCTCCATGTTTCATATTTTCGTTGTGTTTTATTATTAACTATATTTTAACAAAACAGTCACCAACATTCTTGAGAATTCCGCCGATGCAATTTTATCTATAACACAATTTATCAGAACTAGCGGAATAATCAGATATCTATAAGAACAAACTGCGCATCTTCGTACTGTAATAGCCACAGCAGTTAAACACGGTACAGGATGTTGCTTTCACAAGAAAAAAAAAAAAAAACGAAAAAAAAAACGAAAAAAAAAAAACTATATTTTTCTTAGAAGTCAGGACCGCTTAGTTATTTAATTTCTTAGCTTAGTTTTCTTGTTGTTGGGTCAATCCCAAAAAAGGAACAAAAAAAAAAGTCTTATCACATAATATTCTTCTAAAAAAAAGCAACAAAAAACACGTTCAGTTTCTGCCTATCATTTACAGCAATGGAAAAAAGAAAAACTGATGAAAAAAAATTATCTCAGGTTATACATAATTATTGTACGCAATGATCATTAATACCAAAGAACAGTAAAAAATTCAATATTTTCGACGACATTATAAATATCGCATAATTATAAAAAAGAAATGACGAATAAACTCGATAGTTTCTCAAAATTATAATCCGGTTTAATCAGAAAAATTACTCGAATCCTAATCTGGTGAATTACATGAAATAAGTTCAATTTAAAAATGAATAAGAAGTCAATTGATTTTGTGAGACAACTAAAACACTTTTATTTGAGAAATTCATAAAGTCGTTAGAGGGTAAATTTTCAAGAGAAAAAATAATCTGGAAAGCTAATGATGAAATATTTATATACATTCATATATATATACGCACCTATGTCTATATATAGTATATATATATACAAAATTCCATCAGATGTTTACATTAGTTTAGTGACATATTATTTTTAATTGTCACCAAAGTAAAAAACTTTTAATTTTTTTAATGGAGTGTTAAGTGCACCCAAAGTGACCTTTTAAAGAGAAAATGTAATTTTAATCGTATACTATCTGAAACTGAAGATTGCATTACTTTAAGAGTTCTAACTTGTATCAGGGATGTGCGGTTTAATTTTTTACATTTTAGGAAAACAAATAAGACGGCGTTTATATTTTTTGGGTTAGATAGAAAAAAGTTGGAAAATTAAAATTAAAATCATTGAAAAAAAAAAGAAGCTATACATAGAACAGAAATTTTAAAGATTTTTTTTTTTTTTAACCCCCCTTTGGGCATATCAACAAAGGATCTTCGCCTAGAAACGAAAGGAAGGAGAAGGATCAGTTAAATGTAGATTCGGTCAGCTATTGATAAGATAAAGGAACTGAGGATAGGAACAACTGAGATCGACGGAAACGATAAGATATACGAGGCACAATAAGGAGTAGGGAGTTTGAGTGACAGCAGATTGGAATACAAAGAGGTACGTTCGTTCACGAGGGATGGACATTCAAAGAGGATATGGTCCGGATCACAGACGGCTACGTCGTCAGGAAGAAGAGAGCAATAAGGGGAAAGAGCGAGATGAAAACGAAAGCGTGAGGAAGGAAGAAGAGTATGATTCAGACGTAAACGGATAATAGGGACAATAACGGAGCGGTGAAGCGAAGGAAAATCGTAAAACCAAGGCCGCGTGGGAAGATTAGGTTGGATGGAAAAATAAAAGGAAGGATGATTAGAAAAGGAGGAAACGTAAAAATCTGACCAAAATCTAACATGAAACTTTTTGCACAATGGGAGTAAATTCGAAACGGGAATTTTAGAGAAAAAAAAGCGGGAGGATACAGCAATCTGAGCCAAGGAATCTGCCATTTCGTTACCCTCTATCCCCATATGACTGGGGACCCAGAGCATTTCAATGCGGATAGCGTGAAGTGAGAAGAAAGATAAATTTTATCAGTTAAAAAGACTTATAAATAGTTGTAATTCAATTAAGCGGTGACATAAATCGCTGCGGACTAGTCTTACCAGTTTTTTAACGAAATTTCTCATAAAATATCTTATGTTTTCCCTTACTACGTAAAAAATAGATTCACTGAAGACTATTTTCAGCTCGTCATTCTCATACTTTTTATTTTTCGCTCAATTTCTAGTGGTAATTAATAATAATAATAATAATGACGACAATAATAATAATAATTCATAATAATAATTAATAATAATAATAACACGGAAAATTAATACAATAATCGAGTCACATTAAAAAACAATATCCTCATTTGTTTATCGCCTATGATAAATCTTATTTCCAAAAACGAGCAACTGACTAGACAACAAAAATGGCCTGCAAAGACAACTTTGCGTACCACAAATGTATAGATCATTTTACACAGACTGATAAATAATAATTCTAACAAATAAATACAGCTTAAAAACACGTTGAAAGTGAATCGGATTAAAGCCCCACTGTGAAATATATAATACATGAATGCGTTCAATCACAACAAATATACACAAATTTCCTTTCCTTTTTTATTTTCAATGTTAATATTGCGCATGTATTTAACGTTTATCCAGATGAACTCGAGAACTTAAAAATAACCGCCGATATAAAAAAAAAAAAGGTAACAATATTCTTACTAGGTTGTATGAAACATGCAACCAGAGCATCTCCAGTATAGCCTGGAGGACAAGAACAGGTAGGATTATGATGAATAACCGAACAGATAGCTGACTGTCCGCAAGAACCTGGACAAGGGTCGCTGCAACGTTCTTTTTTACAGGCGCGATTAGCTGGACACTCGGCATCGATCACACATTCTGGCCGACAATTAGGCGGCTGGCCGACGTAGTTATTAAGACACGAACATGCCGGAGTATTGTTTATTACCCTACATTGCGAATAAGGACCACACGGTGATGGTTTACAGGGATTATCCGGTGGTGCTGCTATAGTGGTTGCTAGAAGGATAGAAACAGAAGAACAATGTGCTATAAGAACCGAGCATGCAAAATTCAGAAATAGAACGGTAAAAGAGAAATAGACCTCAACCGCATGCAACGTAAAATAAATCGATAGCAGAGACGTAAAAATATAGAAAAAAATATACAGAACACATAGTACTAAAAGAGGCACTTTTTCGCATGTACTTTGCTTTCGCTTAAATAAAAAAGTACGTCTCTTCTCACAGCGGAATAAGTAAAGATGCACTTACACGGAATGGCGCTGCACTGAGTAAATGGGTCACCGGTGAAGCCCGGAGAACAGCTACATATCGGATTGTGATTTACCACTTGACACCTAGAGTTGCGGCCGCATCTGCCGGGACACGGGTCGTCGCACTTTTGTGACATGCATGCTTTATCTTGAGCGCATTCTGAGCTAACGACGCATTCCGGTCTACAGAGCGGCGGAGTTCCGATAAATCCGGTGATACAAGAACAGACGGCATGCAAGTTTATTTCTTTACAAATGCTATTGGGACCGCAAGGAGATGGATCGCAAGGATCGATCGGTGTTGGTGCAGCTGTAATGTACATACATTTAGGATAGAAGAAAAGAAAAAGTGCATACACCAAAACACACATTTAAAAAGTGCTGTTCAGGCAAATATATATATATATACACACACACACACACACTCATACACACGCACATATATATATCGTAAATGCGTACATACGGACAAAGTGTGTAAACATGCTCGTGCTTATATATAAATATACCAAGATAGAAGTACGAAGGTGACTTTCAATAAAATAATAGCCGAATTAAAAAGTGTTTTAATGCTATAGGGGAAAATTCTAGTAAAATTTGAGCATTTTTTTTGTTATAACTGCTGAATTTTTTCGTGTGCTTTAAATAGTTCTTTTACAAAGTAAAATCTTTATTGATTCAAAATTAAACAATTTATTTGAAAATAAAAAATTTTATAAAAACTTCAACTGAATTTTTACACAGATTTTATACGGCGCTTTTAATACTATTACTTATAAAAATCCGTATCAGATAAAACCAAAATTTGCCGTTAATTTGGAATTTTTCAATTATAATGTTACTTCGTTATGGTTTTTTGGTATTTGAAATAAGAGATATTGTTGCGAGTGTCGATCATTTCTGCGAGTACTTGCTCGAGTTTATAGTGGGATTTCGGATGTACCCGGAATATTTTTGCATAAATTTCAGAGACAACGCGGAAAAATAACATTTTTTAGTAAAAAACTTCTGATAAAATTTTTTATAAAATATGTCCCATCCGTAAAATGTAGTTTTACGTTAAATTACCATTTTCTTTCCTATTTTCAATTATTAAGTGTTGTTATACTGATGTACCAGTTATGTTCTCTTTGTACTTTTTCTGATACATTCACTGTATTTTTGATTCAAAATCCGCGTCATACAAGCGACGACATCACACGTTCTCCATTTGTTCGGATGCTTAAAATACCCGAGGAACTCAGATTATAAACATTATGGTATTTTGAAAAACATTAATAAATTCGAGCGACTGCGCAGTTGAAATTAATTTGGTTTCACTGTTCCCTCAATTTGTTTTTATTTTTTTTTTGAAAAATTTTATTGTTGAAGCGGAGTACTTTACCTACTAGTATATCATTTCGGTTGTTCTATAGGATTTTACATGTTGCATTAATGCGTACAAAATCTTTAAATTAATCCCAAGTGATAATTAAAAAAAGCTACCTATTATAATTCAAGAGCCCCATTTGAGCGTTAGAATCGAATTATACATTAGTAAAAAGCTATTATTTAATGGTAGTTTCACTTTTTCGTTTTAAAATCAATTTTGACGAGTCATTTAATAATAGGTTTTTTTCGTATTATTTTGGTTCATTCCATTATACGTATATATACAAAATGCGTTTTTGACGCTGTCGTTGGCACAAATATGTACTGTATATATATATATATATATATATATATATATATATATATATATATATATATATATATATATATGTATGCACATATTTGTGTGGCACCGAAACGGACCTAGAAGACGGAACACGATGGATGCAGAGAACATTTAACACTGGTTAATTCGGCTACTTTTTAATTACTTTTCATTTCGTAAAATAAATTAAAATGTACAGAAAGTAGACACAGATGTAGAAGAAAAAATATACAAAAACAATTGTGCACATGCTTACTAGACGGTAAGAGCACGCAAGAGGAAATAGGATCGCCAGTGTAACCGGGTAAACAGTAGCATATCGGCGCGTGATTTGTCACTCGACACTCGGCATGTAAACCGCAAGTTCCCGGACATGGATCTTGGCATTTATTATTTAGACAAGCTTTATTTCGATCGCAATCTGAATTTGTAACGCACTCCGGCCTACAACCAGTGTACGGATCACCGAAATAGGCTGGTAAACAAACGCAAGACCCGACTCCATTTCTTTCTTTACAGACGGCATTAGCGCCGCACGGAGACGGGTTACACGGATCTCGCGGTTTTTCCGTTGTAGCGACTAAAAAGCGTTGAAAATTCCATTTAGAACGAATACGTTATTAAAACACAACAACATAAATGATTAGCATAAAAAAATCCGAAACAAGTGTCCTACTGAAACAAATACACGTAATAGTAGAGGTTGACCACCGCACGTTATTATTGTCAACCCATGCTGGCTTTAATGTTGATAACCTAAATCTTATAATTGCGCCTTTTAATTTCATTTATATTAGTTCCATGGCCGTCGCCAGCGTGGGGCAAGTGGGGGGGGGGGGGCAACTGCCCCCCCTGGAGCCTTGAAACTTTTTAATCAACTGGCCATAATGAGTATTCATAGGCGCGTAATCATGAATAATTTGCCAGAAACCCACGAAAACTTATGTTTTAATTAAGATTTTATTCTTGTTTAATAAAATATTAAGCCTTTACAACTTATAAATTTTATTTTTTGTATAACTCATATCCTTTTTCTATCATCTTGCCCCCCCCTGGCCCATCGGCTGGCGACGTCCTTGATTAGTTCAATCGAAATTGGTAAAGGTTAATTTCCTTCCGTTTATTAATATAATCCTTGCAGGTGAATGAAGTTTAATCAATTAAACGTCGTTGAAGATGTAATTCCTATTTTTATACTTTCCAACGAGAATTATTTAACGTTTTTAATTGTTTAATTAAAATTTACTTTTCGTTTTCGCAAAAAAAAAAAACAAAAAAAAAAAAACAACAATCTCTTATAAATGTAAATTACGTCGATTGATTGAGGATGGTTGTTACGTTCTCCGCATACGATTCCTACAATAGTAATGAATTGTCCGCAACTTCGCTTATATTAATATTATAGTCAATGCTTTATAAACCGTAAATTCTACACCTTAGTGCACAAAATACTAAAAACATAATTTTAATGTCTAATATTCTTTAAGAGTTTCTTACCCTTCTTTATATATATGTACAATTCACGCTAAAAAAAAAAAAAACAAAAAAAAAAACAAACAAAAAACACAAAAAGTATGTTACAGATAAAACCGACTTCTACTTTTGGTTTATTATACACGAATGCAATTTACGATCGTACAGAGACAGAGACTAGACCTTCTTACGGGTAACGTAAAAATATTTTTTCGAATCGGCGTGTATTATTCTTCGATACATAAAATCACAAGATGTTATCCGTTGGCGGAAAACTTCATAAATTTCGACTTTTAATGGATCGGAAAAAAAAAAGTTTGGGTTCAGGAGCCTTTTAAATTTTGGCGCCCCTCAAATGTTGCTGCTTTAGCCCCAGGCCTCACGGGCCTAGGCCTAAATCCGCCACTGTCTCTCACATTTTAGAAAGCTTCTGGCGATAAATTTGAAAAAGTTTAATACTTTTGCAAATTTGAACGCACTCTATAAATTTCAATAATTTTTGACCGGTTCCGGTTCAGATGATGTGCATATTTGACAACAGAAGAATACTTTTGACGTAATATTTTCATTCCGCATTTTTAGATTCGTTAATAGATTCTACAGTTTGTAGATTTTCACAAAATAATGCAACAATTATTGCAATTTTTAAAATTTAACAAAAAAAATTTTACATCAAAGAATCAGTTTTTATGACCGATATGAAAGTAATAAATGAAATATATGGAACTGAAAATCTCCTTTATGAAGCAAGAAACTGGTATGATTTTTGAACGATTCCTCAACAATATCCATTGCAAATATTCAGCAATTATTGACATTAACTGATTCACTTGAGTATGCATTATTTTATTCTTCCATTAAAATAGTCATACAAGTTGCAATAACAATTCGTGTTACAACATATATTTCTACACTACGAAGGATAAAAACGTGGCTCAGATTAACTAGAACTGAAGACCGAATGAACACGGTCTCGGTTTAGCGAATATACATAGGCAAAGAATAGATAAGCGGTTTCTGAACGAAGTTATATACGTGTTTGTTTAAAAACCAAGGCGTCTACAATTTCTTTTTAAATAAATTTTAGCGTTCATAGACATTTATTAATTTTATTCTATACCTTCGCATACCTTTAAATTACAAATTATAGCATTAATTAATATTCAGGTAAATTCATGCTTTTATCGTCAATAAGTTCGCAAATTCAGCATGTATAATTACTTCTATATATATAGATAAATAAATTAATATTTATGTTTATATCCCGATAAGTGCATAACCTTTATAGGATCTTGTTATTAAATACATCAAATTTACATGTGTGTTTGTATGATTGTATAGTGGAGCTTATGAAAAAATTGCCCTCTCCCTTGAAAAAATTTCTAGGTAAGCCCATGTATGTATGTACGCAACATCATCACGTCTTTTGAAATAAACCGAATTATCCGGCTGGTGGAAAATTAACAAAGAGAAGTCATTTATAAAAAATTTTACTTCTCCTCACAGAAATTTACTACAGGGGACGGTAGCGAAATAAATGTTTCTGAAAAAATGAAAATTTATTAATAAAAGATTTCTTCACGAACAGACATTATATACAATGAACAGAAGCAGTACGATAAAAGTAAAAAATCATGTACATATCGATTTTTTTTCCCTCCACTATACGAGACCGACAAAATTAAAATTATAAAATTCGATAATCCATCGATAAACATTTCCCCTGTATGGGAGAAATACATTATGTAACTCTGCAACGGTCAATTTTTAAAAAAATAACACCCCGTTAAAATTTCCTTTTAAGTTTATTTGAAAAATTTATTAATTCATTCATTATAAAATTTTTGAAAAATTCTTTATGTAATTTTAAAAAAAATCAAACACACATGGAGGAATTTATATTTATTAGACAATTAAATTCATAACGCGATTGTCTTCAGAGCATCCATAAAATATATTTAATTTTGAAAACTGACTACGTATGACCACTCTTATTCAATTTTCTCGCTGAAAAAAACACGCTTCATTACGAACAGCAAACCGCGTTTTCTATTATACATATCGTTCGTTTTTATGTGCAGACAAGTGAATTTAACGACCCAAGTGCCTGAAATTTAAATATTTTACCCTTCTCACCCTATCTTTTTTTTTTTTTATTATCGATACATTTAAGTGATAGGTCGTGTTTCGAAATAAACCTGTTTTTAAAGTACTCTGTGTAATACTTCACGTTTCGGTACGGTTAATTTTACCCCCCATTTACGTATGAGTTGTGAATTCCGAAAGGAAAAAAGTCGGAACCACAAAGAAGTTTCTTATACACTTGTAATGGGGATTAACCATTAATAACATTCACAGTTTATATAAGAAAATTAATAGACGACCGATATATGAGCTGATGTAACTTATTCGGAAGCGATTCATTAGAGCGGAATTTTTTCGCTTACAAATAAAAGTCATTAGAGTTTTCGTTAAATTCACTCGCGCCGTTTCGATTAGAATTAATCAGTTCATTTTAATCTGCTTACTTATTTGAGGAGTACAACCAGCGAATGGATCGCCGGTAAATCCGCCCTCGCAAGTACATTGAGGAGCGTGATTTACCACCACACACACTGTATGAAGGCCGCAAGATCCCGGACACGGATCTCTACACTTTTCATTCTGACAGGCCAAGTTTCCGGCACATTCTTCGTTAATCGTACATTCGGGTCGGCAGTTGGGAGGTCTTCCGATGTAATTCGGTAAGCACGAACATGCCGGATTGCTGCCGATAAGGCGACACTCGGAATAAGGTCCGCAAGGAGACGGTACGCAAGGATTACCGCTGGGCGTCATTTCGGTGCTAGGTTTAACTGCGCGTGTGACAGAGTTAGAAAAGTGCGCATTAAAAACAAAACATAATAGTGCTTCTTCATGCCGAGGACAGAAAAAGTAAGAATTTCTTAAATTAACAAAACACGTAATAATAGAAATAATAAAAACGTGCAAAAAGAAAACATGCAAAATAGTAAGAAGTATGTATATAACTTGCACCTTTTTTTTTTTTTTTTTATATATATATAGTAAAATAAAACACCGATAGAAAATTTATATGCTTTTCCCGCTTTCTCTTTTAAAAATATTTCTTTCAATTTCTTAACCGGAGGAGCTGAACGATTGGGAACATAATTTAGAAGTATTACAAATACACTTTGAAAATGGGCTTGCCGTGGTATCAGAGGTAAGAGTAACGAAAACAATTATGAACAGCAAACATTTTAAACGAATATAAAGAGTGTTATTATACGTTACAAGCGTGTTTTTAGAACGATTTCATCTCTCCAGTTAGAAAAAATAAAAAAATAAATAAATGTATGGTATAACAAATTATTTGAATTTGGAGGTAAATTGCTCATCTTCAGCTAGAAAGAGAAATTTTAGTAAAAATTAATATAAGATCTGAATCTGAGAGAGAGATAATTTTAACGACTTGTAAAACAGAAATACAGTAGCAAAAACATTTCTACGCATGTGTACTTACTACCGCGTATTTTTCTATTTTTAAAGCCCTTGCGATGTAGGCCTCTTTCCGATTCGGATCCTACATTAATTTCTACAAACATTTATTTTCTTGTCTCTTTTCTAAATGTTGAAGGATATTCCCCAAAAAACACATAGTTTTACATTGGTTTTTAAGATGTTTTTTTTGCTTTGATTAATTGTTGTTCATTGTTTTACTACTATTGATAAAACAGGGGATGGTGGATGGGTGTACAGCACACCACTTAATACGGAAACAGTTTCAAAAACTTTTTTTTTTTTTTATCGTTTATATTATTACTATCATAAACTACATTTAATTTACATGGAACAACGAATTGTTAAATATAATGACAAAAGAAAAAAAAAGGGAAAAAGTTCTCATCGTTTAATTTTGATTGTTGTAAATTTACATATAATATAGATATTTTAAAGATTTCCTTTTCTACCGTGGTAGGGGGGTGTTAATTAATAAATTGTATCTTTTTTTTTTTCTTCTATAATCCGTTAAAAGTAGTTCCTTTCGAATAACTCACCTATCGGAAGGCAGCTAACGAAAGGATTTCCCGTATAGCCTATAGCGCAACTGCATATAGGATTGTGGTTTATGACCTGACAACGTGCGTTAATGCCGCATGTGCCTACACAAGGATCGGCGCATTTCTGACTGATGCACGCTTTATCCTGAGCACATTCCGAACTGACTATACATTCCGGTCTACAAGCGGGCGGTGTTCCTATATAACCATTCTGACAGGAACACACAGCGTGGCCGTCGATTGGTCTACATTGACTATACGGTCCGCACGGTGATGGTAAGCAAGGATTAGTTCTCGGAATTTCTGGATCGGCTATATAATTGCGCGTACATATAACACACCGAACGCGAGTATAAAAATTACGACAGTGATAAAGAAGAAATATAGAAAATTAAAAGTATAAAGAAAAACATGCATTCCAAAGTGCGCGATATTGTGAAAAAAAAAATTATGTGCAAAAAGGAAAAATACTTATGTAAACATTTTATTTCATCTTCTAAATCATTTGCATATGTGACAGGCATCCCTAACTGTGTAGAATAAGGAAAAAATCGGATGATACATACATATATATATATATATATATATACATATACATATATACGTGGTGAAAGCGTGATATGAGAATATAATTTGTACTAGGGAAGAGTTTGTAATGTCATGATGGTAATGTCTAGCATAGAATTTGAAGGCTATAACTGACGGTGTGATTTTTCGAATAATCAGCATGGATGAAAAATAGTGGAGTATGATAAGGATGTGCCAGTGCTTATGAAGGTATGCACCGAGATCGGACTAGAAGAACAAACCAACAGATTTAATAATCGTGTCGTCGTCAAGGGGAAACAGATAGAGAGAACGAAAAGGAAAAACGGAATAGAGAGGGATATTTAAAGGTTGAACGAAAATGGACAAATGCGAAAAAGAAAAAGAATGTCGCCGACCTATCGGGGGGTCGTAAGTTTACGCGACACGATTTATAGTTCTTCGCAAATATACATTAAAGTGGTAAAAATTAAGCCAATTGCGTGGAAAAGGCAAAAAAAAAACATAAGTATACATTCGGGTCGCTACTATATTGACCCAAAATACATTATACACGAAACACTGCAATTCGGATATGTTTTTTAGATTTTAATAATTTTTAAACATTATGAAACATAGCCCGCTGTCGCTCGTCCGTATAATGAAGATAAATCGTTTTGATTAGATTTGACACGATTTGCTTTCATTTACAAGATTTATTAAAATGCAAAAATTTTCCCGATATACATTTGAAATTGTAATTTTCAAATTTCCCTTTCTTTTTCTTTATTTTCTGCAAACATCTAATACACATGTGATTTGCTTGTTTCGTTTTTGCCTAAAGCGACGCGACCTTTTCAACTACCGAGAAATTAATTCCGTTTGTTGATTTATTAAAACAAACTGGAAGTAATTAATTTTTGCACGATAAATGTTTTTGCATCTGTGTAATTTTAATACCGTGAATTTAACAAAAATGTACAACTCGCTATTATAACAATTATAAAATTTCGTCTAATTCTCAGGAAAAATTATACTCGTAATTAGCTCCACGCCTATTAATCGACTTCGCATTTTAAAAGGAAAAATTCACGCAAAATTTTACATAACACAGAGTTCACTTTATATAAAATAGAACGATGGAATATTAGATACAAAAAAATTTTGCGCAAATTTTCATGCAGTCTTAAAAGTTTAAACGTCGCGAATTCGTTAACGTTATTACATATGCAAGAAGTGTTAGTAAAGAAAATCGTATACGGTGCTTACGAGAAGGAATCAAACGGCATGCACTAATTGGGTCGCCAGTGTAACCGGGCAAGCAAGAACAGGAAGGTGCGTGGTTGGCTACGGTACATTTCGCGTTCAGCCCGCAAGTTCCGGGACACGGATCGCGACATTTATTGTTCACGCAAGCTCTCAGCCGATCGCAGTCGGCATTCGTCACGCATTCCGGTCTGCAACCGGTGTACGGATCGCCGAAGTACTCCGGCAGACAAACGCACGATCCGGCTCCATTCCGTTCTTTACAGATCGCATTAGCGCCGCACGGCGATGGATTACACGGATTTTTAGGACCTTCCGTTGTCGTTACTGGAAAATTCACAAGTTCTTATAATAACGACCGGTTCGCGCAATAATAAAAATTCCTTCGAAAAATATTTCCACCCTTCTCACCTTTATAATAACGAATAATCGACGCAGTTACCGAGTGAAACAGCATACACACGCGCACACACCCATAACACAGACGCGCGCTCAATAGCATACAAATGGACGTTTAATGTTTGTTAGAAAAAAAGAGAGAGAGAAAAAAACACCGGACGAGTGAAGTGTTAGGGAAAGAGAATCGCGTGATAGTAAATTGTTCTCACTTTGCGGAATGGGTATGCATCCTGAGAATGGATCCCCTGTAAAGCCGTTATCGCAGTCACAACGCGGTAAGTGATGTATTGTCAAACAAGTGGCGTGGATGCCACAGGAGCCGGGGCAGGGATCAATACATTTTTCATTTTGACAGGCTAAATTACTCGGGCACTCTTCGTTATAAGTACATTCCGGTCGACAATTCGGAGGATGACCCACTCGATTAGGCTGGCACGAACAAACCGGTATGCCACCGATGCCGAGTGCCCGGCATTCCGAGTACGGACCGCATGGAGATGGAACACACGGATCTGTAGACGTTGTAGGTGGCGGTGCGATAGCTATATACGAATAGAATACATGCAAAATGAAAAAGCGCACTAAGCCCAAAAAAAGAAAAAGAAAAGAAAAAAAAATAGCGTACATAGCGCGTAAAACATATTTCTAAGAAAACACACCACCGTGATGAATTTTTTTTTTCAAAACACATCTTTCGTTTATGCATACGGAAAAAAATGTATGAAATTTTTCATAATTAATTTGACCGAAAAATTTCATTAAAAAAGCAAGTTGCGCTGTCGAATAGAATTAAAGTTAAAATTTCATCAAGTTTAAAACGCACCATAATATAATATTTTGTTTTTCATATTTTCCCGAAACAAAGCAGTTTGAAATATACATATGTATTTCGGTTACTACGTTGTTATTCTAGAAGAAGAAGAAAAAGAATTGTGCACACGATTAACGAATTGGCCCAGGCCGTCTAAATTCAATGTAGGAGTTTGCCGAGCCTGAAATAATTGAACAGTCGGAAAATTTGGGAAACCAAAAAGATGATTCGGAAAAAGGAACTCGTCAGATAATTTATTAATAGAGCCGCAGTGTCCAAAAATTTTGAACTATTACACATTCCGCCATGTGCCATTTTAGGAGCGAAATAAAAGATTTCACACAGACGAAAGAAATATAAAACGATTACTTAGTACGACGAATGTAGAAAACAGACACCATGGTATTTATTGAAGACGAGAATGACACCGGAAATATGAATTATAGAATAGAAAAACCGGTAGAACAAAGACGTTGCGGGTGTACATTCTAACACTGAAAGAACCGGTTCCCATCCGGCCAGAGATTTAGAGAAGTTAAGAAACGAATTCACGTAACGGCACTCTAATATTCTAACATTACTTAAAAGCAAAAACATCAGATGTGTTCTACTTCTAATCTTAAATCTTTGTTTTTACGACATAGTTTTATTCTAGCAAACTGTTGTTCCCGCAGATTTTTTTAATTTTTTTTTTTTTTGTTTTTAATTTCATCTTCGATTAGAGATGTGAAATTAATCGTTCTTCTTCTTTTTCTTCTTCCGTGCACTTTTTTAATACGGATCAGCGATCCGCAAAAAAAAAAAAAAAAAGAAAAAAAAGGTATTAAACGAAAATTTAATAAATTTAATTTTAAAAAAATAACGTTTTGGTAGCACATGCCAATTAAGCAACTTGCTTTTAATTACATTTTTCTCTTATAGCCGCGCGTGTAATTAAATATATTAAGGGGGAGGGTCAAGTAAATGAAAAAAAAAAAAATTGATTTTTCTTTTAATTAGCAAAATTAAAATTATCCATTCCGAGGAATGCGCTTCGATTATTTAAAATAGAAACTCACGAATGGAACTAAAGAGTGACGATTACATTAAAATGCATCTCAAGCACATCTGCTTAACAGCCGATATGCAAATTATGCAACAGAAAAAAATAATAATAATAATTGTAGAATACGTTGCGCATGAATAATGAACAAGAACCCCCCAGATTAATCAAACATCGCGTTTCCCATTCAGCCAGAGATGTATAGAAAAACCGAATTCAAACGACAACTATCTTTAAAATTGGAGTATTACGTAACAGTAGGAAGAATGCTTTGACTACATTTTTAGTTTTAGCAGGAATTTATCTTTCTTCTGTTGGCAAAATACCCTGATTATCTTTGCTATTTTGACAACAGGATGAATAAGCGTCCAGAGATTTAGTGATACCATTTATTGTTGACGACGTCACAGTGAATTTTTCGTAAATTGTAGCGTAACGAATTCTTAAAGGATTTTTATCTAATTTCGCATAAATTTTAACATATTTTACTTCAACTGAAGGTTCCGGGTTTTCAAAATTTGCTAACTATGTTTTTAACAATTTTTTCATTTCAAAAAACTGCGACATACCATCTTAATTTCTTTAAATTTATGCGCAAAGCAGCAATTATTATTATTATTATTATTATTATTATTTTTAACGGGAAAAAAGTTTTAGATTTTTGATTTCAGATAATTAGAGAGTTGTTGCCTAGTGCATTTCCGAAGAGCAAAATTTTAAGCAGTTGCTGATGAGTTATTTTTGTAAAAATTTCTAAATAAACAAGATTTATATAAGTTTTTCAAATATTACACGATAACATGTAATTATTTATAAACTAAACGTTACCATCTCGTAATAAGAAAAAAAAAAAAGACAAAAAAAGAAACAAAAAAGAAAAAAAAAGCGTGTTTATTTACTTGACCTTCCTCCCCCCTTTAGAGAACAATGGTGACGGTGCAAGATCGAATTTTCGTATGTGGTGCTTACGTTCTAAGATGCAGTGAGTGAAGGGGTCACCGCTGAAACCGGGCGGACAGCTACAAATCGGATTGTGATTAACAACCACACATCTGGCTTCCGTGCCGCATGCGTGAAGGCACGGATTCACGCATTTTTGACTCACGCAAGCTTTATCTTGAACGCATTCGGAACTAACTACACATTCCGGTCGACATGCCGGAGGTGAACCGATATAATGCTTTAGGCAGGAGCAAACAGCGTGTCCGTTGTATGGTTTACATTCGCTGTAAGGGCCGCACGGCGATGGAAGGCAAGGATTTACCGGTCTATCGGGTATGGCTAGATATTGTAATATAGACAGAAATGAAGTGAAAAAATGCAAAAACGCAAATGCAACACGTACAATTTAATACGTAACACAAGCGCATAAGCTAGCATGCAAAGTGTATACACGCATGATAGAACCGTCGATTCGAAATCGCGTGTAAAATATATAAAAAGCGCACGCACAAACGTTTTACGTTATTATATACAAAAAAAATTAAATTAATCTTTCAATAAAAATGAACGGTCAAAAACATTTAACTAAGCAAAAAGAAAAGCATAGAAATGTATTCATTCGGAAATAAACACAAAAAAGCTACATATATTATATAGTAGTATGTTCGGGACATAATAATATGTTTATTAATAAACGCTATTGATTCAGACACATATTGTGTGTTGAGAACTCATGCATCACGTAATCTAACTTTTCGTGTCCGTTATAATTTTTTGTTTTATATATCTTGTTAGCGGCCAAATGCCAAAAAAAAAAAAAAAAGAATAAAAATAAAAAAACGTATATTTATGTTTATCTTTAGAAATTAACGAGTTTCACGGTACATGTTTCTTTGACAAACGTGAACCCATTAGAGTCAGTAGCGTGACGGAAGGACACGGGCCGAATTCTCCTTTAAATTTTAACATTTAAAAATATTTTTCGGGATTAATTTTACTGATGAGAAGAATAATGAATTCTCCTACGCCAAACCATCCGTATAAGAAGCAGCTACGAAAATAGTAGTAGAGTAATGTAAATAATGACGGATAATAGAGTACTGACGGAACACAATGGCTGAGAATGATAAAGACGTATTTTACCCATCTTTCACCTTGATGTTTTTTAAAAATGTTATTCACAAAGGTTGCACATATACGCGCTAACCAGTGGCGTAACTAGATTGAGGAGAGAGAGTTTAAATCTATACAATTATTTTTTGAACTGGTTTTTAAAAAAAAAAATGTAAGTCCCGACTCCCTGACAGGGAGCGTCGGGGATTGCGAAGTTAAGCTTTCCATAATGGTACTAAGCTCAATGGCATCAATGAGAATATTACGGCCAGTTCCTTTCTACTTGGGATCCGCCTTTACCTTTCCAGATTTTTCTGATGCTTAATTATTTCAGACTGGATAAACCTGTGAGTGTCTAACAACAAGTCTCGATAACTTATGATATCTTTGATTTAGTAGCGAAGCGCCTTAAAACCATTAGGCCAGCGTGCTACCTAGTTTTAAAATAGATTCCGCAAAAAAAATATTTATAGCGCTTTATTCTTTCAAGGAGTTGTTATTATAACTGTTATAAAGCTAGTAAACAATTAGCAAAAAAGTGAAATAAAAAGGAGAAAGGTTATTTGTCTCAGAATGTTTTTTTAAGTTTTCTTTTTTGGCGGAAGGGAGAATCCCGCCATCACACAACTGCACCACTGACGCTAATAATGAAACGTTCGTAACTTTCTCTTCGTTAAATCAGACGTTCGAACTTATAAAAATGTCTACGGATATTGCGCGGTAGTCTAATAGTTAAGGTGCTTGGCTACCAAACTAGATGTATCACGGGTTCGAAACTTGTCTCGTTCCTGATTCAAGCCGCTCCCAGACACACACATATATATATATATAATCTGAAATTGAATTGGATACCAGAGAAATCTGGAAAGTAAAGGTGGCTGAGAAGAAACTGGCCTCAATATGACGCTTATGTGAACCTTAACTTCACAATCCCCGATACCTCTGTAAAAGGTTATGAAAAGTCTACGGAATTTTCGCCTTCTTCAGTGTATTTTTCTACACTAGTCAAAACAAACTATCATCATTGCATGCGGCTAAACAAAAATCTTTAGATGAACTGATAGTAGTTATAATTTTGTAAACCATTTTTAAATTCTAATTTAGTCCGTTTGGCGCTAATCGTTTAATATGTTCCTCCGGCAGTGCCTTTTAACATATTGCATAATATGTTTATTTGTAAGTTGTCGCCATGTTTGTTGAGATTACTTATTTCACTGTTTTTATGCAGTCGTATTTTTTTTAATATCATAACCTTGATGATGTCTTTTTTCGCTCCATTGAGATTTTCCGAAACGAAAAGAACCGTCAACCATTAAATTTAAAAAATAAACGCATGAGAATGATTTTTAAGATAATAATCTTTATAGAAAATTATTTTTTTGTCTGAAAACACAAACGCGATAGGGGACACATTTATTTTCGACATCTTTTAATCACACAAAAATATACTTTATTCGGTCTGTAATTTCCGAATGACGCTTAGCAATTTCTTTAATGTAAATTGTGTATTTTTTTAGTTAATAGCCTTTTCTTTTTTTTTTTTTTCTTTTTCGCTATAATTATATGAAGTGATAAAGATGATATGCGTATTTTTTTTTGAAATATAACAATTTAATGTGCGCGCGCGCGAAAGTGATTATAACAATAATAGCGGTAAAAATGAAAGAAAAAAAAAGAAGTTGCAGAAAATCGAAATACAATCACCGATGAAAGTACAAAAAACGGAAAATATGAAAACTATTAACATGCATGCTTACTAATAGTGGGTGCAAGGTGACATGCATTTAGAGGATTGCCAATATAGCCGGGCAAGCATGAGCAAGATGGCGCGTGATTTACTACAACGCATTCGGCATTTAGACCGCATGTTCCGGGACAAGGATCGGTACACTTTTGATTCAGACAGGCCTTATTACGCTCGCAGTCGGAATTCGTAACACACTCCGGTCGACAGCCGACATACGGGTCACCAAAGTACTCGGGTAAACACGAGCAAGATCCGGCGCCATTTCTCTCTTTACAAATAGCATTAGGTCCACACGGGGATGGATTACATGGTTCCGCATGTTGAGGCGGTGGTAGAATCGCTGAAATTTACATTTAGCACAAAAATCTCCATTTTATTATTTTTATTTTAACCGGAAATTAATTAAACGGTTATCGTGTGCTGCTGGACCTGCGCAAAGGATGACCCCATTTTCGGTACGTAACGAACGTAACGATCTACGAATGTAAGCTGAGGCGTATAATTGTACGAATAGTGGAACCGGTTAAATTCTATATTTTGCAGAAATCATCAAGTAAATCTGATTAAAAAGCAATTTCTCTAGATGTCATATTTTACGCGCAACGAATATATATATATATATATATATATCGAATACCTACTGATCTATTCAGCACTGGTTACCACGGCGGTAACAAAATGTTTCGTTAAATAAAAATATTACACTTAGACTATTCAACAGTATACGTATACCACAACTACTAAAAAACAGTACCGTTAACCGAAAATTTATCGACCAATATATACATATATATATATATATATTTCTCGCTCAATATATAATCCAAATTACATGTATATTATATATGTAAATAGTTTTAATAAAAAACTTTGTAATACAATAGAGCGTGGTTGAAGTAAAAAATAAATAAATAAATAAATAAATTTACACAGATTTAGCAGTAATTTGAAAATCCCTAACTGACAAATATCGTAAAGGTAACCATCCAAATTAGGAATTACAAAAATTGTCACCAACAGAACAAATGGAAAAATCTAAATACTGATATTTCAAAACAACGCAAAAGACACATAATTTCAACAAAAAAAAAAAGAAACTAAGAATAAAAAACTTTTGAGCATAATGCTACTATAGGTTTTCACAAATTGCTCAGGCGAGCAAATTACTAAATATTTCGTAAAATATTTAGTAATTTAAAAACCACCGTCCTTAAATTTACACACATTGTCAGTAGTCCGTGAATGCCCTTGAATTTTCACTGAATTCATTCAGTCGGTTCCGCTAACTTAAATTCGACCGTTAAGACTTTTACCGAATAATTTATAACTGCTTTTACGTAAAATGAATTACGTACGTCACTAGTTTTTATTAAAAATAAATTCACTAATTTTAAATTGCTGTGTTTAGTTGTTTTTCTTTTATACTTGAAAATATTCGCTATTATAAAAAATTTTTATAATAAAAAGAAATTTTCGAACCATTATTCGGCATTTAAAAATCAGAATTAGATGTCCAGAAGGAATATATAGACTGATTATATTGATGAAAGACCGACTAAATAAATTCACATAGAGAGAGAAAAAAAAAAAAAAAATCGATTATTTAATCCGATCGTGACCGACCACCTTTGAAGGACTTTAAGCGACCGAGCGATCATTAATTTCAAGTGGCCGACTTAACACATCCGGCTATTTCACTAATTTGTCTTAAACCGATTCGTTCACCGATCATTTACCTGTCACTAGAGCTGTTCAAATTTTTTAGCTCCACCAGAAACTTTCGGATACCATTAGAAATAATTATTGCCGCAGTTATTTTTTTTCTTTGAATACTATTATAATGCTAACACTTACGTTGTTGTATTTGGAAACAACCGGAAAACGGATCTCCAGTGTATCCAACTTCGCAACTACATCTTGGCACATGTTTGATACTCAAACATGTAGCGTGAGCGCCGCACGATCCCGGACAAGGATCGACACAACGATCATTCTGACAGGCTAAATTATTGGGACATTCCTCGTTAATGGTGCACTCAGGACGACAGTTCGGAGGGCGCCCGATGTAATTCAATAAGCAGGAACATGCTGCGGTGTTTCCGATTTCGCGGCACCGTGAATTAGGGCCGCACGGCGTCGGAATGCACGGATTTTCCGGTGTAGGTCTCGGCTGAATTTCTGGAGGTTCTGTCAGTGTGAAAAAATACCGGTTGATAACACGTGCAAGTGCGCGGAAAATTATTAAAAAAAAATAGCTATGCAAGAAATATATATATGTGATAGAAATCACCTTTCTGGAAAACATTCACAACACAAGCGAATAGTACACATGCGAAGAAACATAAATACGAAAAATAGTAGAACATGCGGAAGAATAAACACTTTAGTCTTTTGCGAACGACGTATTGAATAGCGGTTTTTATTTATCGTAGATAATTTTCTATTTTTTCCTCTTGATTTATCATTAATATATTACTTTTAATCGACTCATTATTGTTTTTATTTTGATTTTTCTGATAAGCAGTTGAGTTTTACTTACCCGACATAAACGGGCCACGGCAGAATGTCGGATTATAGGGAAGTGTTAAGAAAAAGACATTTAAACAACGAACCATGTTAAAATTTTAACCCATTATTACTAAGGTAAATCGCGTAGACAAAGTACTTAACAGAAATACGCGACGAGATAGAAAAACACCGGGAAAAAAATGACCCCCCGAGAGATTTCTTTTGTATGATCAAATTGATCACAAAAGACTTCGAACCTCGTTTTAGGAATATAATGAACGAAAACGGGAAAACCCTAATAGATATGGAAGGAATTACAGGCAGATGGAAAAGATACTGCGAAAACTTAGAGACCTTCAGTAACCACATCAGATGTATTGACACAAGAGGAGCTAGAACCACTAATTCTCTTTGAAGAAGTAGAGAAAGCGGCTAAAAAATTAAAACCCCGTAAAGCAGTAGGGAAAGAAGATAATATTGTAATGCAAATGCTCTTGGCCACTGAAGAAGATGGATTACGTGTAATGCATGCGATTTGTCAAAAAATATGGACCACAGAAGTATGGCTAAAAGATTGGACTACCTCGCGATATATATCCCGTTTTATAAAAATGAAGGCAAACGTGAGGACTGTTCTAACTACAGAATAATTACGCTCATCTCTCACTCAAGCAAAATAATGCTATAGATATACTCGCAGAACGACTGAATAATATACTACTATCACAGATGTCTCAAGAACAAGCGGGATTCGTACCTGGAAGAGAGACGAGGAAACAGATAATGAATGTACGTCAAATAATAGGAAAAGGTCGTGAATTTAATACGCCAGTAATCATGTGCTTTCTAGATTACCGAAAAGACGTTCGACTCAGTGCAATGGGATACGATGTGGAAGATACTCCATAAGATGAGCACCCCGAGGCACTTGGTGTCGTTATTGAAATCTCTATACCGGGAAAATTCTGCCAACGTACGCATAGAAAATCAATACTCAGCATCGTTTAAAGCTAGAAGTGTAGGACAGGGATGCGTGATATCACCACTCCTATATAATATATATGGAGAATGAATCATTCGTCGGGCGATCGATGGTTCGAAGGGAAGATTTGCAATTGGTGGCAAAAAAGTTTGCAATCTGCGGTATGCAGACGACACAGTCCTAATAGCATCATTCTCATACAAGGAAATAAATGAACTGTTGGAAAGAGTTGAAAAAGTATGCACGAAAAATGGTCTTCCCTTGAACAGACAGAAAAGTCAAATCCTAATTGTGGGTAGAAGTAATGAACTACCGCCACTAACCCCACCAAAAACACTCTGCGGGATCGAAGTGAAAGATCAGCTGATCTATTTAGGCGCACTAATATTGAACACGGGAGACGGTAACGTGGAAATTAAGAGCAGATTAGTAAGAGTCCGGAAAGCAATGGTGCGCCTAACGCGTATATGAAAAGACAGACACACATCTCCATGTTTACTGAGAATAGTCAAAGTGCTGGTATTCCCTATTGCCACATATGCGTGCGAAACATGGACAATAAACGGGGAAGCCGAAAATAAAATACAAGCTTCTGAGATGTTCTGCTGGCGTCGTATGCTAAGGATTCCATGGACAGAGATGCGCACAAACACGTCTATATTGACCAATTTGGAAGTCGAGGCTCAAGAGAGGCTGTTAGCAACAATTCATCGCTGCACTTTACAATTCTTCGGACGTGTTATACGCCGTGGACCAGAGTCTCTTGAAAAAATTATTATGCAGGAGAAGGTCCACCACCTGAAAGGAGAGGCCGTGGCCGTCCTCCGAATAGATATATAGATCAACTGCCGGAAATAACAGGAAAAAGGCTGGAAGAATGCTTGCGAGCAACGGCAGGACAAATGGCATGATTGCATTTAGTCAGTGTAACATGGATGATCCATGACGCTCGGAATCGAGCAACACGACGGAAGAAGAAGAAGAATAATCATGTTTTACGAGAAAGAAAAAGAAAAGTAACTAAAAAACTAATTTTACTATTACAAAATGGTCTGAAGTTCAATACGTAAAAAGTTCGGTCCGATAATGATTGAAAGAAATTTTGCAATTTAGACTACGCTCAACTGATTTCGGATAATATGGAGTGTCAAACAATATGGAATTTCGGATAAACGAGACTCTATATGAAAGAAAAGAACACTTAATCAGGCGCGCCTTTAGGTACTAAATTTTAAACTTACAAAATTCCTTTTTTTTTTTCTTTTATCAGTAAGGTATTTAACAGAAATAAAACGAAACTGATCTAAGTTTTTACGGGTTTCCTTTAAAAACATCGTTTTTTTTTAAAAGATTTTGCTCCCTTTTTTAGCATCTTACTTAGATTTATGCTAATTGATTCCCGGTAGAAATTGATATTAAAGAATTAAAAGAATGCACTTTTCCGGGGGGAAATAAATGTTTATTGTTTCGTCTTAATACGACTAATTTCCAAGACTTTCTTTCCCGATGATTCATTTGTCTTTCGTCCGACAGGGATTTTTCAAAAATTTCGCATTTTATTTTACAACACTGCCTCGAATTTCTGCATATTCGAATTGGACAGTCGAGAATCCGTTAGTTGAGGAAAAATAAAGGTTTTACCTGTTGCGAATTTTACGATCATAATGATTTCACATAAAATAACGCTGTACTAATTTTAGACTATATATTTTTCGGTTTATTCACTTTTTTTAAGCAATCTTAAATTTATTTTTAAGTTTCTTGTTCTCTGGAAATCATTCTATTCTCTCAATCCTTTACTAAATTACTGTATTTCGAGGACTATTACTTTCATTTTTGAAGGAGCAAATGCACTGATAGTAAACGCTTAAATCTAATTTAAAATAGGATTTCTGCTAATTACCCAATTACATGTTCGTACTTTTTTCCGAATGGCGTTGTACGCTAGTAAAAGTTTTTCTAAAGAAAAATTATAAATGTTGTTTTTTTTTTGCTCGGCCACATCTACAACAGAAACGATATGAGGAAGAGAGATCACTTAGATATAGATTCGGTCAAATATCGATAGAATAAAAGAACTAAGGATCAGAAAAATGGAGATCGGCGGGAATAATAAGATATAAGAAATTTAAGAGGGATGGGCATTTGAAGACGATATGGTGTCAGTATCGCACACAAATCCTCGTCGTTAGGATGGAGAGGACAATTAGGGGAAGGTACGAAAACAGAACGAAAACGTGAGAAAAAAAATATGATTAAAACGTAATCGAATAATAAGGACGATAGCGGAACGGCGAAGCGAAGGAAAATTGTAAAATCAAAACTGAATAGGAAGATTAGGTTGAATAGATAGGCAGAAGGAAAGTTGGTAGGAAAAGGAAGAAGCATAAATATCTGACCAAAATCTAGTATGAAATATTATACATGGTAGAATTAGAAGCAGGAATTTTAGTGAAATAGAAGCGTGAAGACGCAGCAATCTGAGCCAAGGAATTTGCCATTTCATTACCCTCGATCCCTGTAGGGCTAGAAATTCCGACAAAATCGATGTAATGAACTGAAGGAAGAGTGTGAATGAGAGAGCGAATACGAGGGATAAATAAATCGAAGGGATGAACGGGAAAAAGTGAGGAAACAGCTTTAAGAGCACACATGAAGTCAGGGATAGTGAAATACTTGGAAGAAGATCGATATGGAAAGATATATAAATTATGGAATGTAAGATGGGCATGAACTTAAAGAAGGGAGACGAAAAAAAAAAAAAAAACTCAGAGAAATTCATATCCGGAAGGATGAAAGGAGCCCCAACTCCATTAGACCTCTTTAAACTATCCATAAAAATGGTCATGTGAGAAGGAAATAGTGATTTCAAAAAACTATGGAATTCCCCCGCATAACTGTTGTATTAGGGAGGGTTTTGAAGGAAAGAGAAAGGAGGAATTCCTCGAGAGGACTGGAAAGATCTGCAAAATTGAAGAAAAGGTAGGGAAAATTATTATAGGAAATTGTATAGAAAATAATTCAGTCGCAAATCAATGGAGGCAACAGTATTCGTAGCTTGGAATAAAGAAATAAGTCTAGAGGATCGGTAGGTGTTTACACAGGAAACGATATCATAAATAGGATCTGTGGATAAAAAGGGGAGTCTCGCGTTTGGTTCAGCGAGAACTGCTGGTATTGAAGAGGATTTAAGAAGCAAAGACTAATATAAGAATTTTTTGGATTATATTAGTGCACGAATTCAGAGATTGTACATTTTTGCTATGTCGTTCGATCCAACCGATACTATTTGACGAATTCCAAATGAAGTATTAGAATTTCGGTACTGAAAGCTGAGTACGTTTTTTTTTTTTTTTGTTATTTAAAAAAGTTAAAAATTCGAAAGAAAGCTCCTCTGCGTCTTGAAAAAAATACTTTATTAATGAAAGTTATGTGTAAATTTTACGTTGAGACTTTTCTATAAAAATTCCACTTCAGTTAATCACACCGATTGAAGGTTAAATTTAGTAATATTTTTACGGTAATTATATGTGAGTTTTATTATTTAAATATATCTAATGTCAACGCGATTTTAAATTTTGAGAATAAACATGTTTGGTGTAATTCGAATAATTTTGATTTTTTTGTGTATTATGTTAAATTAAGAACAGATTAATATTTGGTAAAATTTATTTTCTGCAACTATCACGTGCTTTAAGGAAATTAATTTTTCACTTTAATCGAGAAGTTTAATTCGACTTTTGAAATTTGTCGAATATGAAATTTTAACTTCGTTATCTCATATTATTTACATTATAATCTAAAAAAAAAAAAAACAAAAAACGATGGAACTTTTATCGCGTTTTTAATATTTTACGTACGTTGAAATACCTGAAGCATTTAGGAGAATCTGTCAATATTACTTTTTTCCTTCGCTCTCTAACAATTCGATTACTCACCTTTCTGATTTATTTTAAACATATTTTCCGAACACCACAAATTCGAGAATTTCGATTCCACATGCCTGCACACACACGTGCACACACACACACACACATGCTTAAAGTATTACCTACGATGTTTTCGGTAATTAAAGATTATTAATTTCTTACGTTGTAAAACACATCGAACGAACGGATCTCCCGTATAACCGGAACTGCAGCTACAAATGGGATTATGATTAACAACCTGACAACGAGCATTTGGTGCGCATATGCCAGTACATGGGTCTGAACATTTTTGTTTTATACACGCTTTATCTTGGGGACATTCCGAACTAACCATGCATTCCGGTCTGCATGCAGGAGGAATTCCGATGTAATCTTTTTGACACGAACAAACAGCGTGATCATCGACAGGTCGGCACTGACTGTAGGGACCACATGGAGATGGTAGACACGGATTTTTAGGAGTTGCTATAAAAATTAACAAGCACGGTCGTGCAAAACGATTTATAACGGGGGGAAAAAAAAAGGAAAAAAACAACACAAAATAAAATTATACGTAAGAAGAAATCACCGCCACCGTACAGAAAATAAACGATAATATGCAATAAACGCTGATTCATATCGTCATGCCTCTCATCGAAGGGTACATAAAATAATAAAAATAGTGTAAAAGTGCAGAAATGCCGTTAACCTAAAAACATTGAAATAAATATAGCACACAATTTGGAAACGTTTTTGGGGCAACAAACTATTTGATCAAAATTTCTAGTCAAACAGGCTCATTAAGAGAAAAACTGCTTTACCGAGAATCAAACCATTTCGGAAACTGTCAAGTTGATAGTTCAACGTACGCAGAAGTTGTGCTTTTTCCTCTTCCGCGGCTTTTTGTCAAAGAACCTTAGAACCGAGAGCGAACTGTTAACAATTAATAACTCGAACTTGACTTCAAGTCCGCTTTACCTTTTCGGAATTTCTTATATTCTCATAACGTTTTACTTTCTTTTCAAACGTATTTAAGAGTTATAACGATATAAATCCAGTTCAAGTGTGTTCATCTACACACATTTGCACGTATAACGGCACGCGAGCCGGTTTCCAAATGTTTTCTTCCACTCGAGAATATTATTAAACGATGATTATTATTATTTGCAATAAAGGGTATAATAGTAGCCGGGTTTATATGGGAAATCTGCCCCCGCGGGTATTTGCACTTGAGGAATCGTTTTGACATCAAATAAAAATAATTCAGCCAAATTTTCAGCTATTTATCTCAAACGGTTTTCGAGTATTTCAAAAAAAAACACCTCGTTTTTTGATTTTATTTTTTTTTAAATAGTAAAATTCAAAATAAATGATTAGCGATTTTTTTCCTAATTCTTAGGAGTAAAAGACATCAAAAAATACTATTACTATGAATCTCAAGTGGAAAGCCGATTTTTAAGAACAGAAATAAAATTAAAATCAATTTTTTGCCCGCGTTTTTGAAAAGTGTCCATCGGCAAATCTTGTCAGAAAATGTCTTTTTTACTCCTTTACACTCGGGAATTTTTTCATTTTTTTTAAAGTGGTGGAATATAATGAAAAAAAATAAAAACTAATTTTTTTTTTCAAAATATCGTGTGTTTAAACACACCAAAACTTTTTTGCTGGTAGAGAAATATATAGAAAATAATTTTTCAACTGAAAATATACATTTTACTCATAAAAATATTTAGATAATTAAGAAATGCTCCCCTTCAAATAATTAAAGGCATTAAAAATTTTTTTAAATCTCGGTATCTCTTATTTTGATTTCTGTTGTCTTCAGAAATTCATTACAGTCAGTGATAGATTAACTCGCTAGCGCCATCTACTGGAACTTTTGGAACTATTTTTTCTCTATAATGGTTGCTTGATTATTGTTAATCTAAAAATAGTGATATAACATTGTTGTATTTTAAATGTATTAATTTACTTCTAATTTATATATTTTCTTTCTTCAATTAAATTCAAAAGTATAATTTAAGTTAAACAGTATTGCACAATCATTTACTATCTTGTTTACGCTCGATATTTGGCTAAAATAATAAGACCTGCCGAAATATTGAGTCAGCTGTTTATAAACGAAAAAGATAATGCTGTAGTGAATGAAGACAGTGACGAAGACTAACCGATGTTATTTAAAATAGTTTTTCATATATATCTAAAACGAAATTATTTCATTTATTGTAAATAATTATTGATACCTTTTTTTGAAAATATAAATAATACAATATAAGTTATCGAATAAAAATTTTCATTTTTATTTATTAACAACGTAAAATTATTATGGCTAACAGCGCAGAAAAATTATATCTTTTTTATTCCAATGAATTTTTGAATTTAAAAAAAAAAAATTTAACATCAATTTCGTAATTTTCTAAATATTTTTATGAGTAAAATGTATATTTTCAGTTGAAAAATTATTTTCTATATATTTCTCTACCGGCTAAAAAGTTTTGGTGTGTTTAAACACGATATTTCGAAAAAAAAATTAGTTTTTATTTTTTTTCATTATATTCCACCACTTTAAAAAAAATGAAAAAATTCCCGAGTGTAAAGGAGTAAAAAAGACATTTTCTGACAAGATTTGCCGATGGACACTTTTCAAAAACGCGGGCAAAAAATTGATTTTAATTTTATTTCTGTTCTTAAAAATCGGCTTTCCACTTGAGATTCATAGTAATAGTATTTTTTGATGTCTTTTACTCCTAAGAATTAGGAAAAAAATCGCTAATCATTTATTTTGAATTTTACTATTTAAAAAAAAATAAAATCAAAAAACGAGGTGTTTTTTTTTGAAATACTCGAAAACCGTTTGAGATAAATAGCTGAAAATTTGGCTGAATTATTTTTATTTGATGTCGAAACGATTCCACGAGTGGAAATACCCGCGGGGGCAGATTTCCCATATAAACCCGGCTATACCCTTCTACTTAATGCCATCTCAAATCTTAAATTCACGACCTCGGCTTGATTGCCGTTTTAGCCACTCCGCCATCGTGAAGACATTAGATAATAAATGTAATGCCTTTTTCTTATTTTTCCGCTCACCGGACTTTACTATATGAAAATTGCCCTTTTTTATTAATTATATAATTGCTTCCTAATACATCGATGGTTATCATAATGACAGTTCAAAAACGCGGTATATCACTTGCTATTCGCATTAATTTTGTGTATAATGAAAAGTATTTAATTATTATTTTTCGTAATTAATAATTAAGCAGCGCTTTTCTGTACTGATTCTTCTTTGAGTCAATGAATTCACTCAACCACAGAAGTTATTTTCCTACTAAACATTTTTTCTTCGTAATATTATTAAAAGCGAACATTACATTGAATTTTAACAAGAATTTTAAAATTAATAATCATTAATTGAAATATATTTATCTTCGATTTATTCAGCGTAAAATAAAAAAAAAAATTAAACATAGAATAGCAAAAAGTTTTGTGCTTAAAGACAAAATAGAAGATTGCGCATATGCGTAATCGAAACACCTCGAATGGTTCATTATCAATAAAAAACTGTTTTGAATTTGTTAATATTTCATACAAAGATTACATAATCCTGAAGCATTTTTTTTTTCTTTTTTTTTTTTTTCTTTTTTGCTTTTTCAACGGAACAAGAAAAATGTTGAATTCGAGAAAGGAAAAGAAAGTGAGTCTGGGGAGATGATTGTGACGGAAAAATGCTTTAAAAAAAATTATAATCAAAAAAAGTATGTTCTTTTTTTGATTATAATTTTTTTTAAAGCATTTTTCCGCTACAAGCATGTCACAAAACTTATTTTTCTTTTCCTGGAGTAGGAGGGAAAATAAGAAAATTTCAGATAATTTTAAATTCACATTTGGGTTTAAGATTAAGTAAAGCACAATTCAAGCAGCACAAAATCAGACTGAGCGCCGCTGAAACATTTTAGATTATATTTATTCAGCCGGATACAATTGAGAACCATACGCAGGCTATTCGATTACGGTAATAGAAAAAGAGAGAAAAAAAAACAAGCGACAGGATAGAGTAAGAAAATATTTAATAAGTGTGCGTTCTTACGACTAGGTCTCGGTGGCAATAAGTGGCATG
Source organism: Icerya purchasi (assembly GCA_039619475.1). NCBI lineage: Eukaryota > Metazoa > Arthropoda > Insecta > Hemiptera > Monophlebidae > Icerya > Icerya purchasi. The sequence continues at coordinate 287,039,504 of CM077115.1, read as the reverse complement.
CAATCAAAGGATTTCCGGTGTATCCGTTGATGCAAGAACAGGACGGTGCATGATTGATGACTCGACATTCGGCATTGGTACCGCATACTCCGGTGCACGGATCTACACATTTATTGTTAATGCAAGCTAAATTGTACGAACATTCACTGTTCAGAACGCACTCCGGTCTGCAGCCGGTATACGGATCACCGATATATTGCGGCAAACACAAACAAGACCCTACACCATTTCTCTCCTTACAAATAGCATTTGCGCCACATGGCGATGGATTACACGGATCTGGTGGAGCCGTAGGTTTCACTAAAGACAGACACAGGATAATTGATAATACGCACTTCCTCCTTAATAACGTTATAATTGTTTTTAATTTAATACGACGTATTTAATCAAAAGTAATACGGTATTAGTGTAAGTTTGCGCGGAATAGTTACATTTATAGAACTAAACGTATAGATACGACCCAAAGACGAGCGAAATTGTACAAGTTTAGTTATTTCTACGAGAAACGAATTTGCAATTTTTCTAAATCATCCGTTCATAACTGATAGATAAATAATAATTAATACAAAAAAAGTAAATCAGAAACCGAACAGAAATCATAATGTCAATGATTCTAATGGTTACTTGTATCATTAATCTTATCATTTTATCGTTAATCTTATGCATCAACCGGAATGTCACTATTAAATTGTTTAAATCTTTATAACACAAAAATCCGAATCACAAAAACCGCACAAACGTTAAAGTCTTTAAATAACCACATCACTTACAACCGACGAAAGTATTACGTATCTTTAACTATTTGCAGAAAGTGTTTTTGAAATTTGAAAAAACATTTCCAAATACAAATACGGCTTAATTAGGAATTGATTTTTACAACACATATACGAAAATAACTGAAATAGAAAAAGAAAAAAAAACGAAAAAACCGGGCAATTTCGAAAAATTTATACAGATTCTTTTGTAATTAAAATTAATCTTAGCCATCCGAATAGTAAAGACAATTTCACATAAACAAATCGTTCAATGTACGCATTAAAAATTCCTACTTTAAGAAGTTTAAATAACGCGAGAAATAAAGAAATTATCCATCTAATAAAATAAATAAGTTCAACGATTATTCAAAGAATTAATGTGATAAATAACATTTGTTGTAACCGAAACAATTATTTTCTTGTATTACATTAAACGAAAAAAATAAAAAGTTAAACTAGAATGAATTGTGACGGCTATTCATTAAAATTACATTATTATTACCATTAGAATGGCGTAAATATACATCTACAGATTCATCTTTATTTTATAAATTGGTCAAGCTCTTTATTTTTACTTTTCCCTTCGGTATTTTAAATTTACACCTTCGTAAACGGTAACAGATTTATTTACCGACTGGACGTATAGCCAACATGGAGGCAAAATCTATAAGATAGCAAATCTGAATTACTTTTTCTTCTTCTTTTAGAATTTAAAATGGATTTTCCGAGCATTGTTCAAGGTGATCGTTGATGAAATAGAACAGGGCAAGTATTTCTCCTTAATTGGGAATCAATTAATAAAGAGAAATACTTACCTCGTTTTACTTTAATAACAATCACTTGATTTTCACTTCAAATAGCTATTCATTAAACAAACCCTTTGCCTATTATATTTTCCCGCCATCGAGATTTCCATCGCGTCATGCGAATATTCGGGCGGATTAATTTTAGTAATTCAAGGCGTATCATCGAATTACTCCGTTTTTAAAATTGTTCCATATTTTTCCACAGACCTCGTTTAATGAGGCCATGATTGCTAATTACTAACTTCCCCATATAGTTGTTGTCTAAAATTAAACTGCTTAGAAAATATCAATTATCTTCATTTAAGTATTGTCGTCTCCTCTGCGCTACTACTGGGATATAATATACCTCCGTATATTTCAGTATTATTATTAAGCTACTTCCCTATTTCTATTTGCGTACAATATGTTAGAACTGATCAATTAATTCTAAAAATATTTAATAGTTTTTCTTTGAGCACCATTCTTCATTGGCTTTCTTACTGGCGGTATTAATCGTATTTTTTGAATTAACGTATATTTCCGGTAAAGCTAGTCTAAACGTACTTTTTTTTCTATCAAATTTTCCGCTTTCTCAAAATCGGTATTTTTCAAAATAATTTGAACATAATTAGTGTTAAAAAATGCTTTTTTACAAAAAATAAATACCGACTTCGAGGTTTATTATAAAAATTTAAAAATGCACTAAAAAGTAAAAAATAATTACTCCCGATAAAATATATATGTCAGAGTGATACATAACTTAAGGTGATATTGTAATTCTTATACAACATTAACTTTTTGGAGTTGGAATTAAATTCATGTTAGGAACAATTTAATCAACATTTAATGCAGTTTTTAATTATTCTTTTAATATGAATTTGATGCCAACTCCGAAAAATTAATGTTGTATAAGAATTACGATATCACCACTTAAGTGTTATATCACTCTGATATATATATTTTCTCATCGGGAGTAATTATTTTTTGCTTTTTAGTGCATTTTTAAATTTTTATAATAAACCTCGAAGTCGGTATTTATTTTTTGTAAAAAAGCATTTTATTTTTTTCCTTCTTAGTGCATTTTTATTCAATTAAATTAAAACATTTATTTCCACGGTGTGAAAACATCAAAAGCTACATTATTTCCATGGTAATTTGGCAAATTTATAGTATTTTAAGTCAAAAATCTAATCCGACGGTGAAAACAATCATGAATGAAAAGCATCCAAAAAGCTTCAATCTCCCGCATTACTATTAAGGATAACTCAAAAACTATCGGTCAGACCTTGATAAAATTTAAATGGGACCACATGACAAACACCACCTTTCAAATAAAGGAAGAATCATCAAAATCGGTTCATCTAGAAGAAAGTTCTGTGGTAACACACATAAAAAAAAAAAAAAAAAAATACAGTCGAATTAAATACCTTCTCCTTTTTTGAAGTCGGTTAAAAAGCAGCGATTTTTTAACGAATCTATTTTACCCCTTTCTACGTAATTTTCTGTACGCAAAAAATAACAATTGTAAAAACAATGAATATTGTTTTTCCTTTTTCCTTTTTCCGAACATTATTTATCTGACTCCTGTACAATGATAGGTGTTTTTTTGTTTGTTTTTTTTTTTTTTTTAGTTTTGGTAACTTCCGTCGCAAACTAACGTATTTACTTCATTTTTTTCCTTCTTTTCAATCGATGTGGCCGTAAATGTTTTATTTTTCTAATAATAATAATAATAACACTTCATTACATTTAACCGCTATTATTCTAAAATTAAAAATACAAGTTTCATTACGATTACAGACCGATTTTGTCACATTTCGCAGCTACGAATTGCGACAGAGAGAGAGAGAGAGAGAGGGAAAGAGTGAGAAAAAAACAAATTCGGCGAATAAACAAGTTCGCTTATTGTTTCATTCTCTTTTTTTTTTTTTTTTATTCGTGTTAGTGAGATCTTTTTAGAGGTTAGGAAAACAAAACAAATACTACGGTCTTACATTCGATTATAATCGGCGAACAAATCGCAAAAGGATCGCCGGTATAGCCGTTCTCGCAGGTACACACCGGCACATGATGTCTAACTGCGCAGATTGCGTTACTGCCACAAGATCCTACGCACGGATCACGACAACGAAGATTCTGGCACGCCAGATTGCCCGGGCATTCGGAATTGATAGTACATTCCGGACGACAATTCGGCGGATGACCTACATAGCCTTCACGGCATGAGCAAGTTGCCGTCTCACCGACGTGGCGACAAATAGAGTTTGGTCCGCACGGAGATGGATCGCAAGGATTTACAGGCAAAGCCGGTTCTACATATACATACCATGCAATAAAAACATGCGCAAACATATAATAATGCAAAGCCCACAAGCTACCTTAATCATAGAAACCATTTTTTCGTCGTACACACACGTGTTGTTTACAGTATCGTTTCAAAAATAACGCGAAACTTCGAAAATCTTACGGAATAAACATATTTTTAACGATCTGACTTTTTAAAATTTCCTTCGTCGAATAAACAAATCGTAAAATACTACTTTAACTTTACACACGTTTGTTAAGAATACTTTGAAATCAAAATTTTAACGTTTTAAAATTAGGAAGTTTTACCGATGCTCATTAAAATAATTCGATACTGTTATAACACATGCCTACGACGCACACACATACGCGTGGAAAGAAGGAAATAATATACATCAACGTACTGTACTCGATGTAATTCGTGCGATGTACATCAGTGGCGGCGGGGTAAGAAAATTCTCGAGGAAGATTGGCCGAGAAATGTAAATATTTTAGATATACTGCGACAACTCGTGCAAAAATAATATGGAAAAAATGAATGAATATTTAATTTCATTTCCCATTCCGTTCAAAGTGGGAATCGATTCTAACATAGAAAAAGGAAGTGATTAAAACGATAAGCACTTACGCTTTCCATGAGGACAGGGTTAAAATTATAGCAGTGTTGAAAGAAAACGACATCAACATTTGATCATTAACAGAACAGTGATTTTAGTAAGTATTTCACTGACATTGGTCACAGGACGTACAGACAACAATCAGTTGCAATTATGTACGGAAGAAAATACATTATTTTTCTTTCTTTTTTTTTTTTTTATTTGTAAGAGCCAAAATTTCTGTTCAAAACAATAAAAACGTGAAGAGTCGTCAGTTAAATCTTATAAAATAAAACACATATAAAACACACTTTACGAAATAATACATATTTAAACAATTAATGCTAACGCGTTTCGAAGCAATAGCTTTATGACCACAGCGTATAATACTAATGTTAAATTTTAAAATAATGATAATAGAACAAAAGATATCGATTTTGAATAAAGATGTCTGATTTCTTGTTGGATCTAGTTTCTTTCAGCGCTTTTTTATTTACTTTTTTTTCGTTTTTGTTGCAGCCGCAAATTTATATCGCATCTTAATCTTTTTGCATACATCTGTATTATTATGTTCTTTAAACATTGCTCGTTGAAATATATGTTTGCAATCGTCTTCATTGATTTTAATTTAACGTTGTAAAATTGATAAATGGTTTTCATCATACTGATGTTGTTATTATTGAAGTTTATTACACTCATTATTTCTATTATTTATAAAATATAACACATATAAATGACTTTATTCATAATGTTAACATTTATACTTTAGTATTACATGCCGTAACCATGAAGCTATTGCTTCGAAACGCGTTAGCATTAATTGTTTAAATATAATATTATTATCATTTCATAAAGTGTGTTTTATATGTGTTTTATTTTATAAATATTAGTAATAATGAGGGTAATAAACTTCAATAAGTTAAATTTTGATTTGTTCAGTTACAGCATGAATAAACCAGCAGCAGCGTGGAAATTAAAAAAAGACACAAATAGAATATAAAAGTTTGTGTTTTTATAAATACGAATACAGAACATTCAACAGAAAAAAAAAAAACATAAAAAGATACGATTAGTGTCACAAAAGACAACTGCATCATTCGGATAGAAGAGATAATAGAGAGAGGAAGCCGAGGAAAAGCGGAAAAGTAAAATACGGTTAAATTTAGGATTCATGTAATTCCATTTAATGACCGATGAGACTGGGCTGCCTCGAAAAGGGTACAAGTTAAATGTAGTCGCTACTGATGTACATCTTATAATAACAACTTTTTTGTATTGCGGAACGTGTGTTAGTATACATATATGGAGGAATTTGTATTTCGACAATATATATTTCAGTTAGTTGACGCTTTTCAGATATTGACTGGCACTCTTACTTTGATATTCGATGCATCTAGTAAACGGATCTCCAGTGTAACCAGACTTACAGCTGCATATTGGATTATGATTTATCACTTGGCAGCGAGCGTTGCAACCGCAAATTCCCGGACAAGGGTCAGCGCAAAATTGATTTATACACGATTTATCTTGAGGACAGTCTGAACTAGTTATACACTCTGGATGACAGTTTGGCGGTTTGCCAAAATAGCCGGTCAAACAAGAACAAACCGCTTGGTTATTGACCGCATGACACTGACTATACGGTCCGCAAGGCGATTTCATACACGGATGTCTAATCGTTAAATCGACAGAACAGGTAGTGCATGCTAAACACAAATTTATACCCGTACGTATAATTAATTGTGAAACAAACGGCAACAGACACATGTATATCTCGCGCACACGTGCAAACAGGTGCGACGTTCCGAACATTTAACATGCAAACCACGAAAAATAATTCACCAAAACCACCAGTAATGAATATGGACACCCATATGCACACACATATGTACATGTAATGCATGTGAACATGCGTCATGAAAAAATTTTTGTCGAATTGTTGTAAAATATAACGGAAATTTTGAAAAAAAATAAAAGTGCAATGTGCCTTTTTCGGTTTTTTTTTTTTTTTTTTTTTTTTTTAATCGTGAAAATACGCGTAGTTTTCTAAATCCACTGAAATGCAATTATTCTATGAGAAAAGTACAAACAACTATAACAAATAAATCATGCACACATCTTTCAATCACCGTCAAAAGCGTAAAATAAATGAATATCAATCGCATTCGTCCAGCAATATAATAAAATTACCGTAGAAAAATTGGGAAATTTAAACATACATTTTGCAATTTTTTATTGTATAGTTTAAAAAAGAATTAGTTAATTTTTTTTATTTAAACAGTACTAAAATAAGTTTTATCTTCGTAATTTTACTAAATAACGAAATTTAACCGTCTTCATCAAGCATATTTTAGCGTGTAATATACTTCCTTCTGCGGACAATAAATTAATTTTTCTTTTCTTCTTTTTTTTTTTTTTGCGATCAATATGTAAAAAGCAATTTTTATATATTTTTTTTCTTTTTTACAAATATAATTTCATTCGAAAAAAAATTCGTTAGCAAACTTATTTTTATTTATTGAACAGTTATAATTTTCAACTCTAGTGCAATCGAGTTTTAACTATATTTTCTCTAATATTTAATTTGCTTCTTTTCGAAATATTTAAATTTACCAGTTAAAATTGAACGAGTATATTTATCTGGAGAAGTAAATTTTAAAATTTTAATCTTTTTAAACATCCTATTGCAAAAAGACGAAGGAATAGAACATGCTAGAGAATCGTACTGTAACGAGCACAAATAATATAGCCGGACAAACACTTGACTAATAAACACCCGAAAAGTATACTTACTGGAATCGTGAATTATTCTGCGACACCCGGACAAAGCATTTCCGGTAAAACCCTCCGAACAAAAACAAATGGGTGTATGATGTACTACTTTACATTCCGCGTGCAAACCACATGCACCTACACACGGATTTTGACACTTATTATTTATGCATGCTTTATCGCCGACGCATTCCGAATTTTGAACACACTCCGGTCTGCAACCGACGTTCGGATCACCCAAATACCCAGCATAGCAAGTGCACGATCCTACTCCGTACGATTCTTTACAAATTGCATTTGGTCCGCATGGTGACGGATTACATGGTTCTCTAACCGGAATTATTGTTGGTCTCGGAGTTACTGTAATCATCGCGATATTTTAATATTTACGAGTTACGTATAAATGATTTTTATAAATGAAAAAAAAAAAAGAACCTAATAATAACAATTACTTCACAATCAACGAATGCAATACAAGTCAGAACAAAGATCAGCGACACGACTAGAGTAGTAAAAGACGAGGAGCGATGGAAAAGAATAAATCAACCCGCGTTAAACTGATGAATATTATAGAAAAAATGAAAATCTTCAACGAAAATTGGACTAGCGATCAAAAAATTAAACGATAAAAGTAAAGTACAGGGCGAACCTTATGACTAATTAAAATCTCGCTATACTTCCGCTTATTTTTATGAATTAATTAATAAAATTACTTACTTCAATACTAAAAATAGCACACTCAGAATGATACTTCCATCGATTATATATAGCTAACATATAACATAAATTAAATAGAGTACTAATTAAAATAGCATTGCGACTAATGAACAATCAAAACCGCACTTCGAAGATGAATTTTTTTAGGACTTTTATATATACACTGATTCGATGTTTTTCAGTTCTGCATTAATGACCTGTTTCCATTTCAATCGAAAACTGTGACTTCTACAACGATTTTCACATTTGTAAACGATACTATTTAAAATCGCCCACACCCAATAAGAAAACGCTCAAGAATAAAAGCACGCAATCGCTATTATTAGCCATAATGTTACCTGGTATCGGATTACAGCCGAAGAAAGGATCTCCTTGGAAGTCCGGATTACACGCGCAAACTGGCTGATGGTTAACAACGGTGCATTGCGAATTAAATCCGCAGGAGCCGACGCACGGATCGCGACATTTATTATTTATGCAGGCGAGTTTAGTGGGACAGTCAGCATGTAGCATACATTCGGGACGGCAGTACGGTGGTGCTCCTAACATACCAGTAACGCAAGAACATACGGGTCTGTGGTCTAACACTTTGCATTCAGAGTTTGCACCGCACGGTGACGGACTGCACGGATTTAAAGGAAAGGTAGGTTTCGGTTCTAAGATAAAAATTCGAAAAAATTAGTACATAGAATGGATGAGAGTGGTGAACGCGGACGATTATTTGAAAAATAGCTAGATGTTTTTACCGATTTCAACGCATCTTATGAAAGGATCGCCAGCTGTATTCGGCGGACAACTGCAGATCGGATTGTGGTTAACTACGTTACATATGGCGTGCAATCCGCACGTTCCAGGACACGGATCAGCACATTTCTGTGAGATACAAGCCAAATGTGGGTTACATTCGGCGCTAGAAACGCACTCCGGTCGACAGTTTGGCGGTGTACCGACGAATCCGGGACTGCAAGAACATAGTGCTCGTTGTCTGCTAACTTCGCATCTGCTGTTTGGACCGCACGGAGACGGCTGACAGGGATTTTGCGGTAGAATCGCTGTAAAATTTTAATATATATGTAGAATTTTGTCGCATAAATATTTACACAATCATAGTGAAAATAATGATTAGTCATAATAATAATAATAATCGATATGCTTGATTTACGAAAACTGAAAAATTAAAAGACAATGTATGGTAATACTAACGCGTAGCAGGCTTTCTTCTGCATGACTTGAACGGATCTCCGATATAGTCGGGAAAGCACGAACAAGAAGGAACGTGGTTGAAGACTGTGCACTCTGCATTAATTCCGCAAACGCCTGGGCATGGATCACGACAATGACTAGAAAGGCATGCAGCATTTGGAGGACAATCACTATTAATAACACATTCTGGTCTGCAACCTCCGCTATACGGATTTCCGATATACGGCGGTATACAGGAACAACGCGCGATGCCGTTTTCGTTGAAACATTGAGTATTCTCCCCACACGGGTTCGGCACGCATGGGTCTCTTGGAATTTCGGGCGGGGCAGCTAAAACATGAATCGAGAATACATGTAAAGATTTATGTATCTTCGTATTATTAATTAAACAATAAATAAATTACGTGGTAATTCTAAAAAAAAAATATACATATATATGTACAGATTAATTTTAAGCTGGTAATTTCATACACATTTTTATTTTAGTAGTAACTTTTGAGTCGAAATAATAGGTAAATGAAAAACAGAAATTGTTGTCATGAACTCGATTTTTGTATGTTTTTTTTATTTAAACTATTACAAGTGGAATGAAATAGGTTTTCAGTATATTACGTGTCCAATTACTGCTTTCATCTATAGCTTTATAAAAATGTAAAAAACAGTCTATATCTTTCATTTTTATAAATTTATAAAAAAAAAAATCCGTGCAAAATGCTAAGCCGTTAAACCACAAACATCCGTCCTAGCTTAAGGTTAGATGTAGTAGTCATTATCCTGAGTCCTTTTCAGGTAGTTAATTTACCTTGTATTCGTACTGTAATGTGTAGTAGTAGCTCTCGAGAGTAATACGATATATACCCGCGTTTAACAAATATGATAAAAAAATGTTAATCATACTGGATGATGCGGAATGAATATGGTCTAGTACTTTGCACACAGCTGTATACTCGGTTAATTATCTGATATCTTTCGAGATTCGTTATTTAAATATATCACGTTGTTATTCTTTTTTCATTTAATCGCCAGCGGCAATTTTAACTCTGAAGTCAGAATTTTTGCAGCAAAAATATAAATTAAAATTATTTAATTTAATACAACCCCCCCCCCAAAAAAAAAAGTAAATATGTATATATAATTTAAAGGAATCCTTACTTGGTGGAATTTTTCCGCAGCTAACAAACGCATCGCCTTCATAACCAGCTAAACAACTACAATAAGGCGTATGATTCAAAACGTAACATTTCGCATTTGATCCGCAAGACTGCGCGGTACAAGGATTTCGACATTTTCCATTAAAGCAGGCTTCTTCCGATGGACACTCCTGGTTCATCGTACATTGCGGGCGGCAATACGGCGGACTTCCGAAATAATCGTCTATGCACGAACATACAGGATGACCTTCCTTAACTTGGCAAATAGAATACGAACCACAAGGAGATGGATCGCACGGATTTCCCGGAATTTTCGGATCTAATTCTAAAATTTATGCAGAGATCGTTATTAAACGCTATAAAAATCTTTTAAAATTAAAAGAAACACATATCATAGAGCTTACTGTTAGATTTTTAAATCAAAGTGCCCGACTTTTAATCCGCTAAATTTTAAGTAATTCTCGAAATACCTTATCTCCACAATGTCTTTTTCCTTGAATTTTTGCGCAGCATTTAGTTGTTGCGATTTGAATATAAAAACTAAGAATTATAATAATTGCATCGTTCACCTTTCGTACCGTCCGATAATATTTTTGAGATAAAAGTTTTTATGGTCGTTAGCTCTAGTGTGGAGACATTTTCCTAGTCTTAGTTTGCGTACGTCAAATTACGAGTTGTAATAAAGATTAACTTTAATACGATCCGCGAAGGATTAACTGTAAGAGTTCAATATGCGCTAATCCTGAAATTTTTTTAATTTGCTATTACTTCGTAGAAATTTAAGCAGTGCGTTTCCTCTTATTCAGAAGAAGCTCATATGACTAAAATGGAAAAGATCAAAATAAAAAATTAAAACCAGTCTCTTTTTGAAGAATATCTACGATGACGAGGAGTTAATGATGGGATCGAATGAATTTATCGTTCTTTAAACTTATTTTTAAACAGTCACGTAACTGATTTATTTTTGGCCTCGAACTTTTTTAAACAACTAATGCATAAAGTAACTATTACCTGTAGGTTTAGTACATTTAACAAACGGATCCCCAACGTATTCAGTCGGACAACTACAGATCGGATTGTGGTTAACAACGAAACAACGAGCGTTATATCCGCAAATTCCGGCGCAGGGGTCTACGCATTTTTGGTTGACGCACGCATGAGTCTGTGGACATTCGGCACTTACGATACATTCCGGCTTACATAACGGCGGCGAACCGTAGTAACCGGGTAAACAAGAGCAAGTTGCGTAGCCCTGAGAGGATATTAAACAGCGACTGTTAGGACCACAAGGAGATGGGTCACATGGATTCCCAGGTTTACCTATAGGTGGTGGTAGATCTGAAACAAACGAACGGAAAAATTGGACAGTATTAAGGCTTGTACATAGCGTACTTATAATAACTGAACTTGGAAGAAGGAAAAAAATATTGCAAAGGTATTTTTTTACTTACACGGCCTGTACGGATAACAAGTCATTAACGGATCTCCAGTATAATCGTGCGCGCAGAAACAAACAGGTACGTGATTAACCACTTCACATTCAGCGTTGATACCGCAAACGCCACTGCACGGGTTTACGCACTTATTATTTAGACAAGCTTTCGTCATTTCGCAATCGGTGTTCAGCACACACTCTGGATGACAAGCTAAATGCGGATTTCCGTAATATCCCGGATGGCATTCGCAAACGATGTGACCATATACATTTTTGCAGACAGCATTCGCTCCGCAACGATCTCGATGACAGTGATCCGGTTCCGGAGTGGGAACTGTAAAGTGAACAAATTTTAGACACAGTTGTTTTCGAAAATTATTTATTATGAGTAATCACTGTGAAAGCTTTAAATATTTAAATTTTTATTTGTTTATACCCATATTTTAGCTCTCTCTCCGTAATTTAAAATAAAATTCATGCTAACGATTCCACTTGAAGTGTATATCAAATACAGAAATTCGTCTTTAGGAGAGTTTAGGGCATTTATTAAACGGAGCTACACCTATTTTTTCTCAAAGAAGTCGAGAAAACTTAAAATCAAAGTAAAAATTAAATGAAAAACTAAGTTGTTAAAATACATTTTTATAATACCCGTATTATCGAATTTTCAGATCTATTTCTTATGTTTTCTAAAACAGAGTACTACAAAAATCATCATTTTTTGAAAGTAGTAATTTTTATTCACCCACCATTGTTTACAAATTTGAAAACTATTAGTTTTAAAATTAAAAAACTAAACTGTTTCTAATAGGCATAATAATTATTACTAACATAAACTATATACACGACCGATAAAAGTTAATAAGATTACTACCCCGGAGCTTCGTAATATGTTAACATTAATTTGGATTTACCTATATTCATGGAAACAATTTTTCTGAATAGTTAAACTCGGTACTTTTTTCAAACAGTTACTTTCAATCAAATACTTAAAAGTGTAACTATTAATTAAACGATTCACACATTAAAGGCGGATCTCGAGGAAAAGGGAACTTAACCGCCAAAATATTATCTTCAGATCAATTAAAACAATGGTAGGTGAATAAAAATTACTACTTTTAAAAAATCATGATTTTTGTAGTACTCTCTTTGTTTTGCAAAATATAAGAATTGAACTCTGAAAATTCGAAAACATTAATAAACGTATTTTAACTTAGTTTTGCGAATAATCACCACAGATAATCCCGTACGGTACTAAAAAACCATAAATTGTACAGTGACAATCAACATACAAATAAAGTAATTGCCCCGCATTCAATACGGTTCATCGAAAATTACATCAATTTTATTTTATTCAACGCAATAAAAATATAAAACAAAATTTCTTACCTGGAGAAAGTGGAGAGCAGTGTTCATACGGGTTTCCACTTAACGAAGGTGGACAGGAACAAACTGGCGAATGGTTGACTACTTGACATAAAGCATTAATTCCGCACGAACCTGGACATGGGTCTAGACATTTGTGACCTAAGCAAGCACGACTAAACGAACAGTCGGCATTTGATAAACATTCCGGATGACAAGATGGATTAAATTGAGCTGATGGTACAGAACATGGATCACACATGGCGATCTGTCCGCCGTAAACGTGGCATTGAGACGTCGGATCGCACGGAGAAGGAGTACATGGTAATGTTTGATTAGGATACTGCGGATAGTCAGCTGAAAAATGTGTTAAAACATGATCATTAAAATGGAGATAAAAATTTCAAAAATGTTAATTGTCAGTAAATAATACATTTACGTTACAGTCGCCTCGTTTCAAAATTATTTCTATTGAACGATATACGAGTAGATATTTTAATTTTCTTTTTTCAGTGATTTCTAAGATTGCGAATGTTTGTTTAAGTGGAAACGGTAAACGTTCTGATTATACAGTCATAAATTTGTAAAAAAAAATATTATTGGCAATAATAGGTTGATTAATGTACATTTTAATTTCTGCATCAACGGCAAAGATCTAATAATAGCTAAACAGTTCGATTAAAATCAAGTACACTATTCTCAATAGAGACCTCTTTGATGATGAACAGCGTAATTTTTTTGAAACGCTAAAGTTTAATATGGACTGTTTCACCAAGATTCTTTTATTAAGAAATTAAATATGTTTTGTGTATAATGATTGCAATTTAACATTTTAATTCGAAATAATATCCGAAAATGTTCATTAATATTAACTGAAATATTAAGTGTGCTTGAATAAATGGGAACGTTAAATAATTAGGAAAACTTACGTTTCGGTACACATTGAAGGAATGGATTTCCCATGGTTCCTTCTTTACAAATGCAGGTAGGTGTGTGATCTCTGCATAAACAGACTGCGCCAAGACCACATACGTTATGTTCCTTACATGGATCTTTACAACGGTAATTTACGCAAACACGTTCTGGCGAGCAATCAGTATTAAGAACACATTCCGGATAGCAACCTTTTCGGGGGTCTCCGACGAAATTGTCCAAGCAGCTGCAAACCGGGTGTTTATCTGAAATTGAGCAGTATGCGTTCACGCCGCACGGGTTAGGTGTACAGGGATCTCCGGGTAACAGTGCTTCTGTGTAATATGAAACGAACGTGCATAATAGATTAGTATCGATAATACGAATAATGTTACACAAAAAAATATTTCACGCAATAAATAATTTTAACAATATGATCGATATTGATGAATTTACGATATACTCAATTAGTGTGCTTATAATAATAATAATAATAATAATAATAATAATAGTAATAATAATCAAATCAAATCAGTTTGTTGTGTAAGTTTATAAATGTAACATAATTAAGAAAATATATACCACAAATGATGATAATAATAATAGTAATAAAACAAAAATCGTAACTTCTTAACTAGTAATAATAAAATTGAAGCGGTTTTCATACGGTTTAAACGGAAAACACCTTTAGATTAATCGATATATTATTTAGAAGAAAATGATAAAATTAATTATATATTTCGAATTAAGTGTAATATAGCTAAAATCAGTAAATTATATAAGAAATTTAAAAAATAAATATTGCTATTAATTACCGATTTTGAAACATCTTATCAACGGATTTCCAGTTAATCCGTGATTACAAGTGCAGACTGGATGATGTTTTTCTACACGACAGGAAGCACCAATACCGCATGATCCCGGACACGGATCTTGGCATCGGAAACTAACGCACGCTTTATTTAACGAACAATCTTCATCTGCGGTGCATTCTAAACCGCTACAAGAACCACTTATCGGGTCCGCTATTACACCCGGAGGACAAGTACAAATCGCGTGCCCTATAACATCAGTAATTGCCCATTTCATTGTATTTATATACAATATCATGTGTTTCAACTTTATAAAATAAATAACGATAATTTAAATATTAAAAAATTTTACATTTTAAATTTATACGTACCATCTGAAGATATGCTGCATGCGGCGTGTGGTCCACAGGGATTTGGAGTGCAAACGTTTATCGGAACTTTTTTACACGAAATATAGGGATCGCCCTGATAACCGGGTTTACAATAACACTGTTCAATACTTCCAGTTACATAACAGTCTGCGTTATTTCCACAAGGTCCAGGTTGACAAAGTGTCTTTGTTGGCTCTACATTACCATACATACAACGGTTACAATAAAATTTTAAATAATAATAGTTATAAAACCAGGACAAACTTAAGAAATCTTTCTAGTTTAAGTATTAAATAAATAAAAATAATGAAAATTATAAATACGATAACAAATATTAAATAGCAATACCCGAGCATTGTTTGTACGGATTTCCTAGCAACGGTTCTGGACAGAAACAAGGAATCGGTCTATTCGGATCGCAGATAGCACCGAAGCCACACGGATTCGGATCGCATGGATTTCGTTTTTCGACGCAACCTCTAACAGTATTCGGACTCTCAACGTAGCCCGGAAGACAAGTGCACCTAGCAAATCCATCTGAAAGTAACGTGCATTGTGTATTTGGTCCGCACGGCGATGGCTGACATGGATTTTTTGGTAACCTGCACTGAGTGATCGGAGGATCGCCTTCGAATTCTGGAAGGCAGAAACAAACTGCTGAACCATGAACCACTCGGCAGCCAGAGTTTGGTCCACATGGATTCGGGGTGCATTCGTCGCCTTCCGGTACTAAAAATTTTTTAATTCCCATTAATTTCACTTTACTAATTTTATAAATGAAATAAAGAGCTAAACTAAAACAAAGAGTAAAAATTAAAAAAAAAGACAACTACATAATGGGACGATAAATTACGAAACAATTATTTACAACGTGACTAACTCTATCCAAATTTTAAAAAGAGTTTTATTTTTAAGAGGCGCAAGTTTGAATAACGCAGAAATATTATCAATATGTATATAGGTTATAACCTTTTAGAATTTAATTTTGCTGTTTAAAAAATATATATGCGACATTATATTACACATTTATTTTTTACGGAGTTTCAGATAATATTTATTCTTAAAGAGATATTATAAGTTGTTCAACTTACTGCATTGAGTGAACGGATTTCCCGTCATTCCTTTCGGACAGAAACAAATTGGATTGCCATTATCCAGTTCACATAATGCATGCAATCCGCATGGATTAGGATCACACGGATTCTGAGGAGCTATTAACAATAACATAATTTACATTAAGATAAGTCTGTCTTCTTTAAATAGAATAGGATTTAACGAAAATAAAATAAACAAGAATGAATGAGAAATAGAGAAATTTGTAGTCGTGCAAGGATTTTGTGTGTAACAGGTTTGGAATACAGTGCAAGGTATGGAACTTGTGTGGTTCTTTGAGCAGAAAAGTAATTATGAAGATAAGTTTAGAATATAATTAACAATAAAACATCTAAACACACGCAGAAAAAACAACAGGAAAACGTTTCAGTCCAAATATTTTTAAATTACGATTATAAAGAAAACTTGTTATATTTGCAAATTGCATTGATAATTAAAATTGCGTAAACAAATACCGAGGCATCCTGTTGCGGGATTGCCAGTGTATCCGGGCAAACATTTGCAACTTGCTTTGTGATGGAAAACTTCGCAAACCGCATTTAAGCCACATCGACAAGGCGTACTGCACTTTCCATTAATGCACGCTTCATTCGGTGCGCATTCATTGTCGTGACGGCAGCCTTTCACTGAAACGAATAGTTTTTTTTTTTATTCACAAATATTGATAAAAGTATCTCTCATTACCGTTATATACTTTTAATATAAACGAAAAAAAAAAAAAAAAAAGCATTCATTTAAATCGTTATTCATTCGTAAAATTTAAATTTATTCTCTTTAGTTAATTAGACTTTATCAATGTCGGAGCAACAACCAAGTTGTTTGTATTTCGAACAGGGATGGTTTCAATGCTACGGATAATCCCAGGTAGAAGAAATTTCTGAAGCTTATTTTGTATTTTCTAATATCATCACGTTGAAAAATTTTATCAAAATCAAGCATGCAAAAAAAAATTAATAATTTCAAATTATTTGCTTTTGTTTTTAATATTTACATTTTTGCATTAATAAATATTTTTGTATTTTGAATAATTTAATATCGTTAAAAATAAAAATGGTCGCTTAAAAAAAAAAAAAAAAAAAAAAGTAAGAAAAATCAAATAGGATAAATGTCAACTATTTTTTATATTATTGTAAGGATCGATATATTTCAATTGGGACGTTACTCTAAACAATCACGCGATATATTAATACATTATTGAGCGAGATAGAATATAAAGTCCAATTTAATAAACCAGCATATATTTTGTTCGATAAATTATTTTTATGTTGAAATATTTCAAGATATTTACTTCTGTAGCCCATTTCTGTCGAAAAAGAAAAAATTCCACGGAATAGACACTATTTTTAGAAAAAGGAATGCAACGTTACTTTTCCTGCAAAATCATTAATACAAAGTTTTCCATTTTTCTGATTTGCACATTGCTTTCACCTCTGCAGGTAATTTAAAAATTCAGCTACAATTTTCATTCAAGACGAAATAAATATTATTATTTTAGTTTACAGATAAGTAATTCGGAAAAAAACTTAAGACTATTATAGTGACAATGCTTGCTGTGGTTTAGTTGATACGTGACGAAACATATCGAAACGAAATATATTTTATTTTTAAAATTTTTATAATCAGTAGACCACCAAATTAGTACCCTTGAAAACAAAAATTAACTATCAACTTAGTTTAGGTTATAAAAGTATTCCGGCGAATCATTTAATTTATTGCTTAATGAGAATTTTCGTTTATTTACAACTGAATGCGGAGGTGAAAAAATCAAGTCGCATCACGCATAGTTTAGAAGAAAGCCTATAAATTAGGTTATTTTAAAAATCACTGTATCTTGTGACTAATGTCGTTATTCGTTGCAAAATCAACACACCAAAAAGCGCCATAATAACAAAAAATATAAAATTAAAACATTCATATTTCGTAAAAAGTGACTTTATCACACGGTTTTTTTATTGTTATGTTAATTTATGCTATTAACCGGTAAAGCATACATACCGGAACCGCACGATACGTAAGGATTTCCTTGATAACCAGATAAACATCGGCAGTCCGTTCCGTGGTTTTTCGGAACGCACTCGGCATTTTCTCCGCAAGAATCCTCAAAACATGGACTAATACAGACGCGATTTAATCGGTCGCATAATTTATCCGGCGGACAATCTTCGTTGTACTGACAAACCAATTGATAATGTTCAACTGAAAATTAAATTTTTAATTAATTTAACAATTAGCGTACTACAAATGTGTCAATTATGAATTATTTAAATATAAATTTAATATTTTTAAATGCAGTTCATTAAATAAACTAAAGAAATCTGTTTATACACTACTATTTCGAAATTGCTGATTAATATGTGTAATCCTCGGGGTAAACAATTATAGCTCATTTCTTTAGTCATTTTTGTCTGTTCTTAATCGGATAAGTCAATGTTTCTCAACCTTATTAATATTTTCAATAATAAAATAAAATTTTCCGTAATTAGGTATAAATTTCACTTAAAAAATCGCAAATTATATTACTACAAAAGCAATCCCCTTGTATTTCTTAATAGTTCAAAACACTTTTTTTGTGCGAATAGTTTATATTATTAAATTTATTTATACTCACTCGTATTATTTGTTATTAATTATAATAATGTATTCACTTTTATAAATAACTTAATAATTTATTGTTACCGATGCGTTTCAAAGGCTATATCTTCATGACTGCAGTGTGCACATTATTATTATTATTATAATATATATATATATATATATATATATATATATATATATATGCATCATCATTATCTCCTCAACCATTCGGTTGGTGGGCAACCTATTCGTACACTTTAGTTGTACAGATGTAGGTGTGTACTAGGCAATTATTATATGTAACGCAGGTATACACACGCGAGACTACATTCTGAACTAATATTGTGATTGTTTGATTCATTGACATAAAAATGCAGTCCCGTGTGTGCCTGCTGTGTAGTGACCTAGCGCGAATATGATGTTATACGTGGTAGTTTGCTATTGGCTTCCATATGATTCTATTAACGAGTATTTAATTTAATTTTTCGTAATAACTTCTGTCGTCGGTCGGGATCGAACTCGAAACTCCCGTAACGAAAGTCAAGCGTTCTAGCAACTAGACTATTGCGACTTAGGCTACCCCCTCTATTAGAAAAAATGTCCCAATTTTATGTAACGTTTATTATATTTTATAGGATTTTTGTGATTATGTTATTATATTCATATGGACCGATTTAGAATTACGTTGTAAATTATGATCATTTTATACAAAGTATAGAAGAGAAAGAGATCGAAATGTAAGCAAGAGGGGTCAAAGAGCACAGCCCCTTGCGAGGCAAAAATGGCCGAGTTTATATATACACATATTCAATTTTTTTAGCGTAACTTTTATCATTTAGGGAGTTTATGAAATTTTATTTATTATAATTTTATAAAGTTGACGAATCTGTTTAAATTTTAGATATAACCTATTTTAAACTAATTTAGATGCAATTAACTTTTATGTTAAGATTAGAGTTAAGGTAAACGTTATTTAGAGTTGAACGGATTTACAGCAGTAACGGTATAATAAAATTTATCTATATAATATTATAATTATCGAATATATTTGTTCTTTGTACCTGGTTTACAGCCGACAAATCCATTTCCTTGGTATCCTTCAATACAACTACAATCGGCACCATGATTTGTGTTTATACATAGCGCATTTTGAGCACATGGATTATGAATAGAACATGGTTGTTGACACGTTCCCTCAATGCACACTTCGTGTATGGTACAGTCAACATCAGAAAAGCAATTTACTGCATATTTAAAAAAGAAATAATAATCCGAGCACATATTAATAAATGTATGTATATAACAAATAACGTGAGTATACATAGATCACACGCTACATGCATATATGCATAATAATACATGTATGTACAAAAGTATAAAGCCGGAAAACAGAAATATAATTATTTACATACTGGAATAGACATTTTTAAGTAACAAAATATTTAAAAAACCGGAAAAAAAGGAAAAAAAAAAGCTTTACCGTAAAATTCATTACAAAATAATACATACTATCCAATATTATCTGTTAAAACTAATCGAAAATTATTCAGTTCCTAAAAAGAGATATTTCGAATAGTATGAAAAAATTATTACTCCCTCAACAATACAACAAGAAAAAACTAAAAGCTATAACAGATTAATCTGTATAGCCCCTCTCTTGATTCTTGATAAAAATCATTCAAACCGAAAAAAATAATCTGAAGAAAAAACAATACCAGCAAAGAGAAATACAAAAATTTTCGATGAAAAACGGAGCTACTAGACTTTACGTGTATACATTATAATCGTAATTGCGCAAATTTATTATTATGACTAAATTTACTTCACGACTTGATATCGGCAAAAACGCAACTGTATGATATTTATTTTTAAACGCTGTCGACCTCAATATTCTTATTTATTAAAGAATAATTTACACACAAGTTTCTTTATCAGAACTTAAATTTTTTTGTTTATAAATTCAGTTTTTACAGCTACTTTTTAGTGTACGGTTGTTTGCTGTATTACGTCCTTTTAAAATGTCGAAATCACATTCGCTTAAAATATACTGGGCTTTTCAATCACGCCACAGATATTTGATATCTATTCCAAAAATGTTCATTCTTTATGATATTACTTTTTTAATCATTTTATATGCGGTTTTCCGTACAAGAGTATTAGTTTCAAGGAGTAATTCACCTTCCACTAATCAAGTATAAAAGGCATACTGGTCTACACGGTATTACCATGCAATAGCTCCGTTCTCTACCTTTCTATTAAAATCACATTTGTTTTTCTTACGTTTGTCACACCGAGTGTACGTGTAATTTTTTCTCAACTTTTTTAATGATCTTATTCAATTTTAGTTCCCTGGCTACTCTAACTTTTATTTTGCTATTTTTAAAAGCAATAATTAGCGTTTTTACATTGATATTACTAATTCCAGTCTTAATCTAATGCATTATCTCCAAAAAATATAAGTATATATATATATATATATATATATATATATATATATATATATATATATATATTAACAGTCAAACTTACATATTAATTAATTACATCATTTTATTTTCATTTGGATTTTACAATTTTTGGTCAGATTTTCTTTACAATTTCATAATTTATAACTTCACTTTGTTCCGTTTTAGATGTTTATGTGCATTATCTTCTTCGGAGTTTCTATTTTTTTAACGTTCTGCTCCACCGCAGTTTTATGTATTTCAATTATCATTATTATTATACGATATATATCTTCCTTGTCCTGAGAGGTAAAGTTTGTTGTCATTAGAGACACTGTTGAAAGGTGCTAGTCCCCCACCGGCAGCACAAACGAACCAACCATACGAGTTCTGTACACCCACCCCATTCAGGGTGGCAGTTTTATGATCAGCGGCCTTGGCACCGATCAGAAAAGCTAGATTAGAACTTAAACATAATGCAAATAGGTGAAACGGAGAGAGAAGTTCATTTAGTGAAGGTGTGCTTACTAATAAATATCGTTAGGCATTTTAATATACCACAACAGCAGACTATCAGCAGCTCACCTGTGACATATACTCTAGTCAGACTGATGCATTACCCCCCGCCCCGCTCTGGATTTGAATTTGATTTAGCAACGTGCAATGTAAGGACATTGTTAAAAGTTGGAAAACCGGAAAATGTTAAAAAATAAAGTGGAGAAACTAGATGGCCTATTAATGAAGAGTTCAGAAGCGGAAATATACATGTAAAAACTCAGGAAGTAAGGAAGGACAAGCAGCAGTGGTCATACTACTGCAAGCACATTTATCACGATAAGTATTAGCTTTATCGGAAAGAGACTAACAGAAATTTGTATCAATGCAAATCCGGTGAATATACATCAATAATACAAGTGTACACGCCGAACACGGCAGCTGCAGATGAAGAAATAAACGATGTTTTTATGAACAGTTAGAAGGATTATTTAAGCGAAACGAGGGTGGCGATAACACAATGGGCGAATACCAGTGAAAGAGAAGAGAAATTTACAGTACATATATATGGTTTCGGATTAGGAAAAAAAGTGTACGTGGTCAATAATTAGCACACTTTTGTAAATAAGGAACGATTTAGAATTATGAATACTTGGTTTTGTACGTCATTTATACTTAGAAAGCATCAAATTATAAGAAAAGAGCCCAAATTGATTAGTTATAGAACGATACAGAAATCAAATCATAAAATTTTGCGTTTGACCAGGCGCAAATGCGGATAATGAGCACACGTTAGTGAAAATGACGTGGAACCCGATGAAATTAAAAAATAAAAGCGATGAAAAATTTACTAAAGAAAATCAGATAATGTTGAAGAGTCTGGTCGTTTACGAAGGAGGTAGTAAAACAAACAGCAAAAGAAGTATTAGGAGTGCTACAAGGCAAACAACTCAAACCATAGATCACAATGGAAATATTAAAAGTGACGGAAGAAAAAGGGCAATATTAAATACGTCCGATGATGGTACAAGAAAGTTGAAGACGTTAAGGAATATTGCCAATCGGGTATGCAGAAAAGAAAAAGAGAAATGATGGGAAGCTTAATTTACTGAAATTGAAGGTGAGCCAAACAAAGATTACGTGTACGGAGCATACAAAAAGATAAAACATCGTGGTAAATGAAATACCGGATTATGAAACCGTGTTATATAAAAAAGATCGGCAGCCCTGTATAAGCAAGAATAACCTGGACCTGGAAAAACTGCGTAGAGCTATTCATTCAATTGGTAGCATGGGCAATGGATATAAGAGTAATGTATGCGAAGAAGAAGATAAGCCGCATAGATTGAATTCGAAACTGAATTTCAAGAGCTACCTCATAATAAAGCTGTAGTAGAAGATAATATTCTAGCAGAACTTTGGAATGCTAGCGGCCAACAAGTAAAAAACATAATGTTTAACATGATACAAAAGGTAAATAAGAAATGGCTGCGAGCAATGTAATTCCAAAACCGAAAATTCGAGCCTGTAAAAATCGTAAGACTATTGGTTTGATACCGCGGGTATCCAAAATTTTGTTACGGATTTTGAAAAAGGAGGCTAGAGCGTAAAACTGACCAATATCTAGATAAAACACACAATACGGTTGCAGGAAAAATTGTGCTACTTGCGATTCCATTGCTATTCTATGCATATTAGGAGAACGCGTGATCAATTACGGCAGATATCTATATTATATTGTTGACTGTAAGATTTTTTTCAGCTTTTATTTTGGTACAATTAAAATAACGGCTACGAAGTTTGTATGTATTCAGAGCAAAACGTCTATTAATACAAAAAGAAAGTACTGTAATCCAATCAGGTTAAATAACTTATTTTTAGAATACTTCTATTAACTATATAGTCTTTCGAATTTCAGCAATATTTCTTATTTAATTTTTTTGAAATTATCGTCTCTTTCAAACTAACTAATTAGCATTACTGGTGCAGTCCGTTCTCTAAAATTAATAAAATTATAGAAGTATATCATTTTCATTATACATAATAATTAGCATTATTATTATTATTGTTATTATTATTATTAATTATTAATTATTATTATCATTATTGGTGTAACTACCATTCTGTTATTGTTATTGTTAATTGCAATATACGAAAAAACATAAATAGGTAAAAAAAGTTGAAGTGTTCCTAAAGTAACCTAATACCGTAATGATAAAGTTAAATTAGTTTGCTTAGCATTATAAACACGTAAAATATTGATTAGCGTTGTGTTGTAAGAATTTAGGAGGCATATTGCAACCGAGCTATCTCCAAAAATACGGGAATATCTGAAGTGCAGTGAGGAAATTAAAAAATAAATATTTTCACTTAAAAACTCAACGGTAGACAACGCTCAAAAAATTTAACTTGCAGCGACAAACAAGCTACATCTAAGTTTTCTGAAATACAAAAATATTTCTATCGGTCTCTACTAAGAAAAACTAAATTAAAAAAACCAAAAAATAACGATTATTGTTTACACTTAAAAACATACACAACAATTTTTTTACGTAACGTTCACACTTCCTTCTATCGTAAAAAAACAAAAAAAATTTGCATGCAGAACAGTATTGAAAAAGTGCAGCAGCACTCTTTTTTAATATGTATAAAACTGAAATTCGTCAACCATTTATATAAAATTATTCCGAACCCAACGAGAACGTAACCAACGATGAAGTACTATTACGGCGATAGAGGTTTAGTTAAAATTGTATATATACAACAGAGAAAAATGCATGGAGTACATATCATGTTTTTAGCTAATACAAAATAACTTTTTTCGAATGTTTCTAGGACGGAGTTTACGTTGAGTAACGCTTTCATTGAACGTAATTTAAAAGAAGACTTCACCAAAAAAAAAAAAAAAATTATCATATATTCCGCATTAATATACAACGATTAATATATACAAATATATACAATATTATTACTGTTATTATGATCTTACATGTCTTTGGCAGATAACATCTAATGGCGGGATTTCCTTGATAACCTGGAGGACAAGTGCATACCGGCCTATGCTTAACGACATGGCACTTAGCAGTTGGTGCACAAAGATTAGTAATGCTGCAAATGTCTTCGCACTCCTCATTATAGCAGGCCTCCGTTTCCAAACAGTCGGTATCTAACTGACAAGGCTGAGGGCGTTTTGCAGTGCCTGGTGCTATTTACATGTTAGGTCGCGTATTATTTAATTGTTATTTATTAGAATCACAACATACGCGCGCACACAAGACACATATATATGTATTAAAAACGCGTTTGTCAAATTTCGTTAAAAAAAAGAGCAGTAGTTCACACTGTGTAGAACAATCTTTTAAAAATATCTGTTGAATAACGGTTATCGACAAACACGTTTTTTTTTTTAAAAAAAAAAAAGTTAATCGTTAAAATATTGTGTATATTACAAATTAAAATTATATGTCATGTTACGTAAATATTATTACAAAGCGGTGTTTATTCACAAAATGTTATTATTAAATAACCTAGATTCACGCAAACATTTAGATTTCATTAAATATGATATACACGAGCTGGTGTGATACGACAAGCGTTAAATTTTTAAATTATTAAAAAGGAAAATCAAAAGACTCAATGAGAACAGTTCGGTTATAATAAATATCGGTGCTCATTTTTATTTTTTAAATATATATATATATTCATTAAAAAAAATAAATAAAGAAAACCAGTAGCTTTAATTACGATTACAACATTTCCTTTTTTTTTAAATTTTAAAATATTTTTAATTAACAAAATTAAATTCATCAAATATGCTACTAGCTAATCTCGTGTAATCACTTGTAAACACTCGTGATTTTACTCTATTTTTAACACAGAATTAATTACCGTCAGAATGGGGTTATTAAGTTTTAAAAACCTGACAGTAAATACTGTAATTCAGTTTGTAAATTCTATTTCCTCTTAAGGAAGTAGAAAATTTGTACTTATTAATTTTAATGTATGCGTGAGTCCATTGCGAGTGATTGCACTAATCTGTATTTAGTTTCCTATATTTTTATAAATAGCAAAGCGATTAAAACCATGATTGTATACGTATAAAACAGAAACTTCTGCTACATATATATATATATATACGCATACACGTATGTATGTACACCGGGGCGCTCGAGAAGATAATCATACAAAGGTAAAGATAAAAACAAATTGTTCATCGCTTCTTGCTACGAATGATCCCTTTTAAACTATCTGAATTAATTGAAAGTAAACTTAGTTATCAGACCAACAGCTAACTGCGGAATCAAGTGCCCATATTCGACCTCAGTCTTTTTTAGAATATCATACGATATATAAGGTACAAGCTGCGTTGAAAATCTTTACTGTACAATGTAGCCCACTCGTTATCATAATATTTTACTCGCAATAATTTCCCTAAGCACAGACTCGTAATTGATAAAACCTTCAAAAAAAAAAAAAAAAAGAAAAAAAAAGATAGGTGTGATTACACACAAAAAAAGTCATTCGCAAGAAGAAAACAATCTTCTACACGCAACCGTACGAGCAATGTTAAATAACTGCTAACTGATAACGCCTATAATATGATAACGCACGCATTATACTATATATCAGCGAACACAAGCCATCTTGATACGTATAATATTAGAAAGCATTTTCAATTCAGGTATCACACCGTAATATTTATGTATAAAGTGATTTTAGTGATGGATTTTGACGTAGGAATGTTTTATTTGAAAAAAAAAAAAAAAAAAAGGATTGTGTAATATTCTCAGTTTTTTGATTGTAAAAAATGAAAATATCTTTTTAAGTAATATTTCGTTTTTTTTGTTAATTTTTTGATGGGAGGAGTTGTCAGATATGTTCATCAACGCGCGGGAAGTGAACTTTTTTCTATGTTTAATAATGTACGGCAGCAGGATTCAAACCAGTTTCTATTCGAACGACACACTCTATAACACTGCTTAATTATCCTACGGCAACTGGATTTTTCTTCTATTATCAAGGCCGAATAATGTTGATTTTTCGAACTCGCCTATCTAGAAATTTTTTATTCCCGTTTTGATGTTGTCAATTTTAGGATGTAGACAATGCAGTGAATAACATCTTATTCGAATTACAATATGCACTTATACTCTGTGCCGTGGTTACGGATATTTTTATACGAATAGCCGTTTTATTCATTTTTTAAAATATTTACGTTTTATATTATTTACAATTTTACAACCGCTTTATAAATTATTTCATAGCATTAAACGGCGTTATTGCGCGCATTTAAGGAGGTAAAAAAATGTTCAGCCATCAAATTTGAAACTGAGCTTGACTCATGGCTGAACTTTGTCATCTGAAGTTGAACTAGATTGCAGAAATCGATGAAAGTAAACACACTATTATCAGAAAATTTCTTCGGTGCGATCGTCCATCTTAATTTCGTAATCTCAGTTGTTAGAGAATAGTCTTCTTTCACTTAAATCGGAAATCGTATTTTTTACAACTTTTTAATTACATATAATATATATATATATACATATGAGAGAGCTAAGAATGCTCTAAAATTTGGAAAATAATTTCTAAAAATTCCGAAAAATTACTAAAGCATTTATGAAGCAATGCTTAAAGTTTTTCAGGCTACACTGCGTAGCGGCTAGAGAGGGCTACAGAAAATAAAGAGATGAGTGTATCGAGTCTGGTTAACAGCATCTTCGATTATCACTGATGATATTTCATGGAGACGTAAAATGACGGCTTGTGTTCGAAAATGTTTCTAAATTAGAATACAAAAAATGTTGTGTGTGTGTGTTAATCGGTTTATTAAAGTACCTTGCAGGCAATCCTTCGTAATAATTCCCAACGGACACTTCGAATTCTGTGTACCATTCTTTAACGTGCAATACGTGCCAAGACAAATTTCTCCGTTAGGACAGTCGAAATTCGTAGTACACCTAAACCTTACCAATGGAACCCTAGGCTGTGTCATGACAGTAGGTTCGGTCGATTTAAGATCGTAACCGGCCAAAACCGGTGTTTTAATGTCCAACGTGTTCGATACTGAGGTACAGTTTTTTTCTGGACCGCGCTCGACCACCTGTTGTTCGCCCGATCGTGGTACAGTTTCTGTCGAGACTAATTTGTCAGTCGTGGTCAATAATTCCGTACGTCCCTCATACTTATCAGTAGTTTCGGTCATAATTTCTTCTTCTACCCTAATACTATAGCGGTTAGTGGAAGGCGTCGTTGCGAGGAAAGTAACTGGTTCTGACGCTTTAGAAGTGGTGGCGGAAAAATTGAATTTTTTCAACGGACCCATGGACCGTTCAATATATTCGGTGCTCGAATCCGGAACTGCCATTGTTGTAATACTTCCTAACGTCGTTTGGGAAGAAATTAACGTATCCGGTACGGTAGTAGCGGTATCGTAAGTAGTATTAACTTTTTCTAACGGACCCATAGACCGTTCAACATATTCGGTACTATCTGGAAGTGCTACCGTTGCAATACTTTCTAACGTCGTTTGGGAAGAAATTAACGTATCCGGTGCGGTGGTAGCGGTATCGTAAGTAGTATTAACCTTTTCTAACGGACCCATAGATCGTTCAATATATTCGGTACTATCTGGAAGTGCTACTGTTGCAATACTTTCTAACGTCGTTTGGGAAGAAATTAACGTATCCGGTGCGGTGGTAGCAGTATCGTAAGTAGTATTAACCTTTTCTAACGGACCCATAGATCGTTCAATATATTCGGTACTATCTGGAAGTGCTACTGTTGCAATACTTTCTAACGTCGTTTGGGAAGAAATTAACGTATCCGGTGCGGTGGTAGCAGTATCGTAAGTAGTATTAACCTTTTCTAACGGACCCATAGATCGTTCAATATATTCGGTACTATCTGGAAGTGCTAATGTTGCAATACTTTCTAACGTCGTTTGGGAAGAAATTAACGTATCCGGTACGGTAGTAGCGGTATCGTTCTTCCAAACTTCCGGCGATGTGATGACCGTGATTTCATATTGAGATTCGGTTGTTTCGGAAAAGGTTATCGGTGTGACAGTGAATAGATGACTAGCCACCTGTTCACTAGTACTTTTATCGGTCGGAAATCGATAGTCCAGACCGGATGATGTGTCGCTTGAATTTTCTTCGCCTCTCACTGATGTCGACTCTACCGTCATATCCACACCGTGTGTCACATAGTCCGAACCCTCTGAAGATAGCGTATGCGTAGTTTCTACATTGTACTCTGAGGGCGTTCCAGTTTTCGCAGATTCGAACACCACTGCTGTCGGCTCAGTTACGTCTGTTCGACCGTTTGTCTCTGAATTCGTACCGGTCTCTATAACAGCTGCGCCAGTTGTTACTCTATCGTTGTTTGTCGATATAGTATCGATGCCAGTAGTATAATAACGATCAGTTTTCGTTTCCGGTAAGTTTATCGTTACGTTACGAGTTCTTTCTGTTTCACCAACAGCGGTTGTGCTAAATATCAGTACTGTTCCTAGAGCAGGCATCACTGTTGCCCATTCTGCAGTTGTTCCAACATCAGCTCTCGTACTAAATTCGGAAGAAGGCTTCTCTTCTTTTTTCGTTTCGTTATTTTCCACGACTGGCTGATCAGTAACTGTCGGCAAAGCATTTGTATTGAACGCTGTTAAACCAGCACTTGACACTGGCGTTGCATCCGTCTGCCTAGACTCGGTGCTGGAAGAAGCGAACGTTTGTTCTTGTTCAGTTCTTAGCGTAGTTGGTATGTCCACACTTTGGTCGATTTTTACGAATGCGGTGGTTGGAATTTGCGTGGTAATTTCTTCATGGACTCGAAGGGTAGAAGTGAAATCGAGCACGTCTACTGTTTCGAGTTTACTTTCCGTAACTCGATATTCTTCGGTAGTTGGTGGTCGAGTTTTCTTATCTTTTTCGCTTGCCGGTTGTTCGATACCGAACGTAGGCACTACAGTATCGGCCGTTGATGATGTTGTCGTTTTTTCGGATCTAGTTTTATCGTCAGTTTTACCGACAATCTCATTATCTCCGTAACCGGATGATGAGGCTGTTGTTGTAATTGGAGCTAGTACCGTTGTTTTCGAAGTTTGTTTCTCATTGTTTGCGGCAATAGATTTCTGTTCCAACTTTGCTCCTTCGTCGGTAGTTGTAATTTCAGTAGCAAGAGTCAATCGGCTAGTAGTCATTTCAAAGGTATTCGATTCTGTAGAAGAAGACAGTTTCCCGCCCTTAATTAGTTGTTCGACGGTTGAAAATGTACCACCGCTGCTAGTTGCTGCTTCGGTAGCAATCGGTTCGGTCGTTGCCACGTTAGTAATTCTACTATCGTCGAACGTTGTTTTTTTGCTTTCGAATGATACTAGTTCGTCTTCCGTCATCCGATAGCTGCTAGTCTGCAAAGCAACGTCGTCATTTCCATTCACCGTCGTTGGTTTTCTTGCTGTGACAGAGGGCGGTACAGTTGTTAGCCGCCGCCTTGTTGTCGTCGTAGCCGTTTCACCATCGGTGGTCGTAATAACAGTGGTGGGAAACTCTCTTTCGATGTCGTTATCGTTTTTGTCGACACTACGGTCCTTTTCATTTATCGACTGTTGTTGTTGTTGCTGATGTTGTTCTTTATCTTGTTCGGTAACTTCAGTAAACGTAGTCTGCTCCGTTATAGGTAATGATTGAACAGTGATTTTACCAGTACTAGATTTCGTCGTGGCAGCGCCAGATTCGGTAGTTTGATGATTCGTAGCCGGTAATGAAAATGTACTTTGGTCATTTCCAGCTGTTTGTTCGGTTACCGTTTGTTCTGTAGTTATTTTAACGCTTGTACTAGTGGTTCGTAAACGTACTTCTTCTTTAGCCGTCACTTCGGCATCTGATGTTTTCACTGTGGTGACTAGAGTCGTCTGCCATTCCGAAGTTAACTCAATGTCATCGCTGGTAAGTTCTTGTTCTCTTGCGGTTTCTGATTCGTTTTCCGACATTTCGCTCCTCCACAATGGCGTACTTTCATTTTTCTCGTTTCCGACATTCGACTTTACGGCCGGAATCGCCGTAGCTGGCTTCGTAGTTATTTCCGTATTGTTCGATTCTTTTCCGGTAATATTCGGCGCAGTTACGTCTTCATCTTTGTTACTTGTATCAATAACTGTACTAGCATCGGTCACATCGGTTGATACCGTTGCTTTATCAGATATCCATTTTTCGGTAGTTCCGGACGTTACTACGTCGCCTTCTTCTTTTTCATTCGTTATTGTACCGGGAGGAAATGAGGTCACCGATACAACTGTATGAATCTGCGTAGTTAGTTCGGTAGTAGCCAAACGAAAGTCCGAAAAACCGAATTTACTCTCAGGTTCAGTAGCCGCTGCTAGCGTTACATGATCAGGCTGCTCCTTCTCGGTCGTAATTTCGTCCTTCGTATTAAACACGGTTGGAGTAAGAACCGTCGCTTCAGCATCGCGACTGCTATTGCCAACGGTATAAGATGCAGCAGTTGTCGAAGGAATATCTAGCCAATTGTTTTCGGTTGTTATTCGATCACTTTCGTCTACCGCCGGTTTCGTATTAAGCGCGCTCGATTCCGAAACAGCGGTAGAAAGCACCGTTTTCGGACTACTGGTCGGAAAATCACTAAAACCGGTGGCAATCGTATGCGACAAAGAAACATCTTCGTTTTTCATTTCACTTACTGTCGAACGAGCAGGCACCGTTGTCGTTTGATGCGGTGTAGCAATCGAGTCTTCAACGGACAACGTAGAGCCTTCCGATTCTGAGCTCTGTTGCTTCTTAGTGCTTTGTAAAAGGATGTCATGATCTAGCAGTTCGGCGATTGGCTTTTTAGTATCTGTTGATTTTGCGGTCGTTACAATTTCGTTCAGATAATCCGCTGAATCTGGTTTCGTAATCATTCGATGATGATCGGTGGTCGGCTCGGATACGAAATCCAGCGCCGGTAAATTTGTATACTCGCCTGTTCCTTCGACATTTTCACGATAGCCCGTAAGATCGATCGGAGTTTTTTTCGGGATTTCGTCCGCAACCGATGTCGGCCGATGCGTTTGAAATTCTTCGCTCGAATTTACAATTCCGGGCAATAATCCAGCGTTAGTATAGTTGCCGGCACCGTCAGTTGTCGCTACATTAAACTCCGTTACAATTTCCGTTTCAACCGTTTGCCAAGTTTGCTGGTCGTCCTTCCTAGCGGCCAAAGTTACAGTCGATGTAGTTGTTTTAGAAAATATCTCATCAACCGCTGGTACACTGGAAGGCGGGCGTTCATCTTCCGTCTCTGTACTACTCTTGTATGTAGTAGAATGTTCCGACGATAATGCATTTTTATCGTCGGCCAATTCCGTTCTAGTTGTCTCAGTATCAACCAGCGACTCGGTCGTCGCATCACTCGCTATTTCATTACCGTCCTCCTTACGAGCGACAATGGTCGGCAAAATTTTAGCGCCGTTAATCTTATCCGTATTTATCTCCGGTCGCGTGAACGACAAAACGGTGGATTGTTCTTGTTTCCTCTCTTGCGTCACTTTAATCTGCTGATCACTAATAACTTTTTTCTCGTCGTCTGCGTAATAAGCCACCGTCGATGTCTCGCCGGTTATTTCATCAGTTACCGGATGGTGGTGGTACTTGTTGGTGGTTGCGGTAAATTCGTCGACAACTAAATTAACCGTCGAACCACGACCGTTTGATGATGATGGTAAATTCGCAATCGTTGTTACCCGATCGAGATTGTCGACTTTTGCGCTAGTCTGAATTTCATCTATCTGCCTGAACGTAGTTTCCGTCGTGTACTGATCGTTAACAGTCGATGCAAACCCGCTTTCCGTACTATATGCATTTTCGACATTTTTCGACGTCGTTTGCTGTTCTTTCCCCGCTTTTTCAACTGACGTAGACGTTTTTATTGTTAATTCACCGTTACCGGATGAACTTACCGAGAACTCCTGTTTGCTAGCTGCATCGGTATTACTAGACGCACCAGTAACAGCAGCCGTTGTTACATACCCATTTTCACCTTTCGTCGACCGTTTCGTCGATTGATCGGTTACGGTAAGCTCGTTTTCTGTAGTAGCCGACCAGAAAGGAGTTTCCTCTGGACTAGTGTCTTTTCGCATTGTCGAGGACCAGTTTGTCGTGCCGAGCCGTTGTTCCGTCGAAGAAACTAACCGATCGGTGTAGTAATCGGAAATTGATGTTACAGCTTTATAGTAGTTACTCGCTTCAGAAGATCCGGCCACCGTTGCCGTGTTAGATGATTGACCAGCAATTTCTGTCGTAGTCGATTTCGCGAATTCATCGACGGGTTCGAGAGTGTTCGAGACTGCGGCTAATATGTCCTTCGTCGCAGAAGCTGCCGTTCCTCCTTGATCGGTGATTTCGTGGGTCACATCTGTTTCGGCGTTTTCGACAGAATTCTCCGTCAAATCCGAAGACGCCGCACTCGTTTCGGAGGCAAAAATCATTATTCCCGACTCGTCTACTTTGTCACTTCTAGCGCTGACGGATTCCCGGGTTTCCGCTAGTTCGTTACTGGTATACGGAATCACAGTTTGCTTTTCTACGGATAAGGTAATTTTCGAACTTTCGTCTGGAAATCCGGTTACGCTACTACTATTCTCCGTTTGTTCCGTGCCGGCCGTTTTCTTGTCTTCGCTTACAGCTAACGTTGCTTCGTCGGCAACGATTTCGGTGACCGTATTAAACGAAGAGAATGTAACTATTTCCGGTTGACCGGTCGTTACCGCATCATCCGAATACGAACTAGTTTGCTTTGTCAGCCGACTCGACTCGGTCACATCATTGCCGGACAGCGTTGTATTTGGCGCTGATGTACCGCTACCGATAACGATATCGTCGGTCGTACCGTAGGTTATTGTCGGGGGAGAGCTGAAAATTTCATCGATCAACGATTGTGGTATTTCCGTATCGGCGGTTTCGGCAGATTTCAAAGTGTAAGATGGTGTAACATATTGTTCCCCGTCATTGACAGCGGTAGTTACCGTGTCTTCTTGTCCACTTTTTACATCGTTTACCGTGGTTCGCTTTCGTTCGTCTGCGTCCTCCGAAGCAGTCGTGGATGTTATCCGGTAAGTAACGCTTGGAAATTTCAACGGAGGAGTAGTAGGCGGACTTGTACTACCTTCGACAGAGGCGTCGCTAGTTTTTAACCGATTAACCGCTGTAATAATAGTAGCATCTTTAGCGATGGAACTACTGGTCGATTTTTCAATTTCACCAGATGATCGACCGTACGCGAGAGTCGACTCGCCGATATCGTCACTTGACGTCACTTTAGTATCTTTTTCGGACTGACCTTTAGTACCGTCGTAGATTGAATTTTCTTCGCTATTAAAAATCGCGGTACTACCGAACTGTTCGGTAGTAGTTTCCGTTTGTAAAGTTGGCGATAAGGTATCGGTGTGCGTCGATTTCGCCTTAATTTGTTTCGATATCTTCATCGATGGAGTAGCAGAACCAGTTACTATCGTTGTATCGCGCTGTACCATTATTTCGGAACCGGTGTCACTTTCACCGGATGATAAACTAGCGACAGTTGTTTCGCCGTCTACTAATGGGATATCGGTTGTCGCTGTCAGCAAGTCATTCGAAATGGTAGCACGGTTTTCATTCGAAGTCGGAAAATCCGTTCGAACTGAAGACTCGGTATCAAAAGGAATCACAGTCGTCGTAACTGTACGAAGAAATTTTTGAGCAAATTACATAGAGGGAGGCGAAAAAGTTTAGAAAAAAAAAAACAAACAAAACAAATTAGAGTTAGTAAATCAGCAGTGCCAAACGCTCATTACAAAAAAAAAAATAAAATAAAGAAAAAAATCATAATACAACACAGCTCAAACATACGGATTTATAAATATATTATGTACATTTTAAATTTCGGGATGGATAGGATAGATAACGTCAGGAAATGGTAAAAGTAGAACATGAGCGTGATAACTTTTGCATTTAAAAATGTATATATATATACATATACATATACAAATAATGTATATATATATATATATATATATATATATATATATATATATATACATATATACACACACACGCTAAAAAGTTTATATGTTTTTTCCGTTGAAGGTTTAGACTTCAGGAGAAGGATTAATGTTTAAGCCCCAACACCGGACACATGCTTTACATGCAGAACATACATTAAAATAGTTTTGGTACTTACTTGACAATATCTGAAAAATACTTTTAAAAAGAATTTTATAAATTATATCGAAACAAAAGAAAACAGTCGCTACTGTCTCCCATAATAATTTTTACTTTTATATGAATTCCCCCCATACCCTGATAAGGATTACTCAAAATGTATATGTATCGCAAAAATTGATACTCGTCATGAATCAATCCAAATTTCAACACAAAAAAAAAATCGGAACCAAGCGACCATTGAATTTCCTTTTTTCACGCTGGTTTAATAAATTACAAACTCATAAGTAGCCAAAAAGAGAATGAGAACCGTATACATCAGAACGGAGATAACCAGAAACCACAAATAAATAAATCACCCTCGTTAATTTCTCTTTTCCCGCTCTGGCTGCCTTTCATTAATTAAAAGCATTAAACATGAACTACGGCGGATAATTAAGAAAGGAAAAGAATAATCTAGATGACAAAGGAAAAAATGTTTAGAAAAAATATGTTTAGAACGATTCGTACGACTGGAATTAGCATATCTGCCGTGCGGAACATAGATAAGGAAAAAAAGAAACAAATTGAATCGATACCTATAAAGATATTGAAACAAGATGTTCAGAGCTGGAATTTTCTAAGACAACTGCATAAGCGTAAGCGTATAGTTTGGTAATCTCAGGTCGTCAGCAGTGCTGATGAAAAAAAAAACTCAAATTATACGAGATTAACAATTTTTGCAGAATTTTTCCGAACAGAAATATTAAAAATTTGTGAAAACACAGCGAGAAGCGGCAGATGAAAAAGGAAGAAACGAGCAAGGTGTAAAAAAAATTTAACGACAATGATCCGAATAGAAAATAAATTACCCGCAACTCGGATAGTTTCTATTTAACTTTTTCAAATATCCTTTTTTAAATTAATTATAAAATAAAAATTATACAGTTTATTTCTTTTTTTTTTTTTTTTCGTACACAATTTGCTAATCCTTATAACCTGAAAAAAAATCCATTATTATTTTAAGAAAGTAGATATATTTTTGCAACATTACCAAAATTATCGAAAAATTTACAAAAATTAGATATACACATATATCATTCAATGAATTATTCGGGAATTCAAGTATGTACAACGAATTTTTTTTATTTTTACAGTTTTCCGCGGCTTATTTGAATTTATATCATTTTTCTTTTACATTGACACAATACTTACTGTTGAAAAAAATCCGTGAGAAAAAAAAAAAGGAAAGAATAATACGAAATGTTTCCAACGCATTCAGCAACAACAAATGAAATAACACCGAATGAAATACGTTTCCAAATAAATGATTCGACCGAATATGCAACAAGCATCCCAAACAATAAAATGAAAATGAAACGATGAGAATGTTTCTAATGCGTTACAACATTCGATACATTCCGAGCGTAAATTATATTTTACATTATTAGAGTCGAAACGTTCTTAATGAATTATTTTAAACCAGTGTCAAATTAATGCTGTAATACCAGAGGCCGGAGTACCGCTCATACGTTACCTATATACTAAATCTATTAATCTTTTTTTTTTTTTTTCGGTTGTTTTTCATTTACAAATAAGTTCTCTTATAAAAATCCTTACGTTAACTTTAGAAAATCCTATACAAAATGCAGTCTACATTAGAAATCAATGTCATCATATACATTGGGAATAAAAAATCTAAAACTATTTACAATGTTCATTATTATAGATCTGAAATTAAATGAAAGAAAAAAATAATGAAAATAAAAATAATAAAAAAATTGTGAAAGTAAGCGTGAATTTGAAAAAAAACCTCTGGTCGGGTAAGAATCACAACCAAGTAGAAGCTGCTGATCACTGATTCGCGACAAGCCCTCTTCGGGAACACATAAGCGCGAGTATAAAAGTACTCATTAAATGGATTCACGAGAAGAATCAAAATTGGAATTAAATCGAAATCAAGTTTTCCTGGACTCGAGCATACACCTATTAAACAACTGAAATACTCGTACGCACGGCATTTCGATTTTCTTTTGATCATTTTTTATCCTATTACCATCTATTCTACATACCGCACTTCGCATTTCAGTGTTATTTTCTTTTTCTTTCAGTTAACGTATTTCTGGGTTTTTCGTTAATGTTTTGCATTCTTATTTTTTACTACGTCACAGCTATCTCTGCTTATTTTATATTTCTCATTTCATCATAATTTTCCATTATTGCGTGTCAAAATTTCAGTTTTTATTTCTGAATTATATATTGTTTGTTTTTCTACCGTCCGCCCTTTACTATTGTCTATATTATATCTATTACAGTTTTACTTCCTTAGTTATCTTCGTTTACTTTAAATTTTCTTATTCAATTTAGTTTGTAATTTTTCCATTAAAACCCGATACAGTTTTTATTTCTAAATTATTTGTTTTATTTTATATTGTTTTCTCTCTTTTCGTATCTGAATAATTAACTTTTGAGACGTGTTTTACGAAATTTTGATTAGTTTTTAATTCATATAAATGCGGTTTATTCTTAGAAATAATAGGCAATATGTTACCAGAGCCGAAAAAAAAAAATATCATTTATTACCTGTGCCACAGCTGAACTCTTTAAACATTTAATATGTTTTATTAAAAGTTAAACCTCTATATTTGTTTTAAAATCCATTTAATACAGTATACAGATATAACGAATACGAAAAATCGCAGGGCAAGTAAACTGCGCAAAATGAATAAAAAACTATTTTTTCAAAGTTTAGAAAAAAATTGAAATTGGCAGGTACTCAGATTTTTAACAAATTAAAAATTTATACCGCTTAAAAAGTAAATGAAAGCAGCGAAGTGATATTTATTATTATTCAAAAATAATCAACCGTTCGTAATTTAGAGAAAAATAGATTTTACTGTGCAAATTTTATAGCAGGAAAATACAAAGGGGTGTTATTAATTTTTCGACAAAATTTAAACTTGATGCGATGAATACTATTAAA
This sequence comes from Icerya purchasi, assembly GCA_039619475.1. Lineage (NCBI taxonomy): Eukaryota > Metazoa > Arthropoda > Insecta > Hemiptera > Monophlebidae > Icerya > Icerya purchasi. Next base: position 287,001,545 of record CM077115.1, on the reverse strand, counting down.
CTAATATCGATTGTTTTTAAGTATTTTTCGATGCTTTTTAAGTACTTTTGTACTAGTACATATATGCTCAAAGGATTTGTCAGTTTTCGCGATGACGCAAACTTTATTTATTTTTTCTGTCAAGAAAAACCAGCGATAACAAGGAGATAGAAAACCATTCGTCACCTTCCAGGATCGAAACTATGGGACCCCAACTTTCGGAAGAAAATATGAAAAATATTAAATCCGGTTAAGAGAGAAAGACGTGGTTAGTAACGCTGGAGCGTTCTTCCCTTATTTTATTTACACACTGCTTATACTTTAAACGTTATTTGTAAAATCCGGATAGAGTCACCTAATCAGTGAGTGAAAGTTGTGTTTTCATTATGTTAAAAATCTCTTCCGCTTAATTCCTGGCATCTACGTTCGATTATCCGAACACTTACGAATCGGCCTGATGCCAGTTGGTTCGGATATTTGGAATTTTACTGTAAATTTTAAATAGGAACGGTAATATCGGTTTCAAGTCGTCGATCCATATTATCGATTGAAACTCGAAAATTCGTTCGGAAATTTATCAGATTTCGTCTGATCACAGCCGTGAAAATGACATGGCTGTAGTTTCTCTTTAATATGGAATCAAATGACATACAGCAACAGTGCGACAAGTAAAATTTTCTTTATTGTTCTATTTTTATTTTATAATTTTTCTTTTACAGCGATTTTTATGGTTTTTCAATGGTCGATGGCGAAAAGAAGTTTATGTAAATTACGATAAGTACGCAAAAAAAAAAAAAAAACCCTATACAAATACTTTAAAATTTTAAAAATATACACCAAATAAAATTTTAAATAAATCAAAAAATGCATAATTTACTAATAATTTTGTAGACGAGGTAGTTATCCACCTATGTTATTACTTTCGGTATCAAACAGTGGGGAAAACAAATATGTATTAACATTGTACGATGTACGATCATTTAAAATAGCCGGTGGATTTTAATGTATTCTTAAAGAATATCGAAAATGGTACAGCCGCAGAATTAAGTGAAATTTTTGGTCTCTATATTCGTGTGATAAGGAGATTAAATTGTGCCGCTTTATTTAATTAATTTCCTATAAAAAACAGTAAGAATAATTAATATAAGAAATACTTATATTGGTCTTTCCCTTTTTCTCAACGGGTACTTCAATTTTAAATGCAGTAAAAATAAAAACGTTAATTCGCATTATCATCTTATTCAACCAGTTCCTCGTTTTTCGCCCTGGTTCCATTCTGTTCCCGTCTGCCGTCGTTTCACTGTTATTTGTTCGATTAGATTCAGGATCAAGTATCCTTTACTCTCTGCTCTTCTCCCTTTCGATATTGCTCTCTTCATATTTCTGTGTCTCCTTGTGTTTGTGAATCTAATCACATCTTTTTCGAATGTTTCCTACTCTCCTCAATGAACGCTTCCTTCTATAAGCCCAGCTTTTGGGTCTTCCTCCTCTCTGTAACGGAACCTAAATCCTTTCCTTCCCGTTTTTTTTTGTTGTTGTTGTTGTTTTTGTAATTATTACGTCAACGACTATACTCTAATTTTTTAAATAAATCATATTTAGGTATCGATCATTCGATTTTATTTTTTAATTTTAAAATAGTGCGTAAAATATTTCCACGCGGGTAGCTATTTTATAAGACACTAACTTAGATCATACATAAGCATAGAATGTCCGAATTAGAAAATTGTCAAATTAATTTTTAAAATAATTATTATATAAATTTTGGGCAGCTATTTTGTAAGACACTAACTTAGATCATACATAAGCATGGAATGTCCGAATCAGAAAATTGTCAAATTAATTTTTAAAATAATTATTATATAAATTTTAAACTATTGTTTCCTTTCGCATAATTTCAACTCGCATACATCGATATATCGTCATGTAAAAATAAGAAAAATATATAGAGTTTTAAGAATGAAAATAAGTCTCTTTGATTATTGTCATTATGGCTTTTCCCCTTTAAAAAAAAAAAAAAAAATGTATTAAAAATAGAATAACGAAAAAGAAAAATTTAATATATTTAGAAAATTAGTGCCCTAAAATTGCTTAAATTTTGACACTACTAATCCGAATTCGGTTACCTCAATTAAAATATAACACAAAAAAATGAAAATACAACTGATTTTACGTTGATTTAAAAGGGAATAGAAATATCCCTTCGTATAAAATATTTCTTTAAATTCGAATTATAAATGTTCGTATCCATTTTCTGTTTTGTCACTTTATTAAACATATATAAAAACACACGTATTACAGAAATTTTTTTTTTCTGTAATACGTTTGTTTATATATATATATATATATATTTAATAAAATAAAAACGAAAAAAAAAAAAAACAGTTTTAAATATTTTTTTGTTTTTTAGTGAATTACTTAAAAGCGATGATGTTTTTCTTTTTTTACTTACCGACGTTATTGAAAAAAATCTTTTTTTTTTAATAAAATATTTTTAAAAAGCCGACTTTGACATTTAAACATTTAATAAAAATACATGAAAAATAGTAAAAAACAATTATTTAACCAAATATAATATAGTTCAGAGTACTATACATAAGGATATTAAGATTATTCTTAAATAATATTAATATCTAATAGAGTAGACATCAAAACCATATTAAATGAGTACAACATACTCACTCGTTTTCTATAAGTCAGGGTATGGGAAACATCAGGAATACTTAATACGGTTTTTAATTATTGTTGCAATTTGAATTTGCTGTACCGAGACACTTTAATAAATACTAATATGTTGTTTAATAATAATAATATTTTTACGAACATAAAAATATTATCTTTTATCGAATAATTATTTTTTAATTTATAGCGCATTATTATTAAATTTTCAGTGCAAATCTTGGAATCGGTATTTTTGTTATGCTATTTTTTATTTTTCAATTTTTAATGTAAATACTTTTGAGCGGTAATACGGATAGATCTAAATTCATACTGCTTTCGGTACTATATTGATTTACGAATTTAATGTTGAATTTCCAACAGTGATATGAGTTTGTAAATCGGCCTCTGGTATTTTCAGTTATCTTTATTCAAATCAACATTTCCATACGAGTATGTTAAGTAACATTAATAATACTTCAAGACACTCACGTCAATCGCTTCTTTACTTTTAAAATTTTGAGTGTTCCTATTTGTTCCATATTCTAGTGAAATTTTTTTGGTTAATTTTTTATCTTTAAGGAAACACTTTTTTCTTTTTACCGCTCATTTTAGTGATATTGAGTAGTTCACCGATACTCATACGCAGCCAACACTGACCTCTCATGGCCAAACGTCATATTCAGTAATGTAAAGACGTAATATTTCCACGAGCTTGTAAATGGCGCTATGGAGGTTTCAAATTCATTAATTTGAAAATCTATAAGTATCCGATAACATTTTGATTTTTTTTTTCTTTATTATAAGTTTGTTTTCTTTTTTTCCAGTTTACGTTTCCATGCTAAGCAATATTGATAATATTTTAAGTAAATATCTCGTGTGTTATTATTGATAAACATTTTCCCAAAGGGATCTCTCCTTTGTTCAGGTTATTCGGTAACTACTCGGTCCATGTTCACCGATATTCACCGCGATGCTCATACGGTAACACCACCTCTGGGGGACGCACCACATTTTCGAATGAGCAAAAAATTAGTTCAAATAATTAACAGTTATATAAGGGCAAACATAAAAACTAAAAAAAAATATACACAACAAACGGGTAAACTACCCTTTTTTGAAGTCGGTTGAAAGATTGTAAATTGCGCGCGAATCCGCTAAAAAATGATACCTACGTTGGTAATATTTTGTAAGTCCGGAAAATAGAAGAAACGATGTGTTACACTTTAAATGATTAAAACCCCCAAGTTTTTAAAATCTAAATAGCAAAATTTTACATAAATTGTATGTTTTTTTTTTTGGATGGTATTACTTCCGTTTAAAATCGATCGAAAGGGGAAGAGATCTGGTTAGAACTTGACGGAATGAACAAACTAAGAACTGCTATAATGCACATGAAAGGATGGGATAGTATAAGAAATAACGAAGTAGAATACAGAATGGCAATCTTAGTCTATAAGGGGAGGAATGTTCCAAGAAAATATGGTCAGGATCATAGATAGCTTCGAAATTAGAATGAAAATAGCAGTTTGGGAACTGTAAAAACGAAAATGTGAAAATGGTAACAAACTACGACTAAAGAGTAAATGAACAATCTACAGCGAAATGACATAGTGAAGAAAAATCATTAAACCCAGGGAGAGCAGGAAAAATCGTAAGCAAAAGAAAAATTTGTTGGAAAAGAAAATGTAGATATATTTTTGATCGCAGTCTAGTATGGAATTTTCTCGAATAGAGAAGAACCAAATTAGAAAAACAGGAATTTTAGAAAAATAGAGATCAGAGGATGCAACAATCCGAGCTAAAGTATTCGCTATTTAATTAATACTTTTATGGTTAGATACACGGAAGAAGTTGACGTGAATATAGAGGGGAGTGCGCGGGAAGGCCTTTGAAGAATTGTACATTTCTAGTCCCAGCATTCATCGCATATCGTGGTAAAAACGTTCATTCGCATGGACTAAATATCACTTAATTTTCGATTAGTCAGCGTATTCAGTAGAATGAAAGGTGCTACTCCAGTTAAAGTTTCACTATTTTTACAACTTATTTTTATATATTTCTTTGTCTCCTTTCATCTAAAATAAATCACGTTAATGCTTTATTGATTTCTTAATTTTCAATTAAATAATTCTGTTTCATAGCTAATGAGGCCGCCCGAAAAATACGTCCAGGTAAATTTATTTTTATAATCTAATACCGATTTGCATCTATTCATATGTAAAAATACGATTATATACATTTACTTCGAAGCTTGCTATTTATTTTTAAAGAAAAAATCGCGGCGTTTTAATTTTTATCTTTAACTTATTAACTTTTTCATTTTTTACGGTTAAATTTCAATTTAAAATTAGTCAATTAGTGAAGAGGCTCGCTTGTGCGACCTACGGAAATTACTAATCAAATAATTAATTTTTAAAATTTTATAAAATCACTTTTTTAATTAGTGCAATTATAATTGAAACACGCTTCGACTTCTATACATGAGAGGGTTAAGTGAAGAAACGTACAAAAGTGCAACTCGATTTTACCTTATTAAGCAATCAAAGTCATCATTAATCAGTAACGGAAGTGAAATCTGTTTAACATATATGTTTGTAAATATTTTATTATTATTATTATTATTATTTATTTATTTTTTTATGGTTGTGGAAATAGGAGTATGAATCTATTTCTTATGATCTCGGCTGGTATTACAGAAACAATTAACGGCGCCTAATGCGTCTTAAATTTTGTAATATTTTTAAGGGGAAAGTTAACATCATGCTTTATAGAATGATACTTTCTTTTAATACTTTTTTTTCCAATTTCTACACTGTTAATGTTATGCTCTACATTACTAATTTTATCATAATTATTAATACTACACTGCTATACTACTACTACAGCTGAACATGATTAAGGAAATATCTGTTACGGTCGCTACATCTTATATAATTAACGCTCAGAATGTTTCTCGATATTGTAACAAAATTGAACAACCTGCTACGAAGAAAAATGCATGCATTAATAATTCACGAAATACGAGTTTTACATGCGTACCGAAGAATGTAGTTACACTACAATCGTTTAATCATTTTATGAAGACATTCCCGTCCAATAGAGAATAGTGTGTATAATACCTATATTTATATAGGTAGTAGCCTGTTTCTGTACAGGATTAACAACGACGAGTTCAGTATTGTCGAACGCGTGACGTTCCGAGCGACAAAAGATGCTACAATAAATAGTAACGGGTCCACTCTAACTGAAATCGATAAAGTTTTACGTTATATATGTACAACGAGCAGAATAAAGTATCAGCAATGAAAACGTATACAATTAATGCGCCAAGCGCTACACACACGCAAATGAACAGATATAAGTGTATCTGTAATAAGGTAAAGAAAGAAAGAAGAAATACGTAAACAGCGTCCCGTTCCGCCAACCTCACTAAAAATGATTATTCGAAACCGAAATAAATAAAAATAAATAAAAATAGAAAAATAGTAAGAGCGCGTATTTATGAGAAAACGCTAAAATGACCCGTTCGTATGAGATTCCTGAATGAGATGTCGTACTGACACATTCGTATAGCTTATACCTATGTATTCACGGTACAAACTATACGCCATGAATATACATGCAAAAATAATACCCCATGCTGCAGTCTGTGCTTTTGCGTTCTCCCACTCCTGTATAGTCCATCGGTTCTATAAAAAATATATATTTCATCGCCCCTATACGCTACTATATGTTTCCCGCGTATCGGATCCTTTAAGATATCTATCATTATCACTACACGTAAATGATATATGAAAGGAGGATAAACATGAATCGGAATTACGAAAATTTTCCAAAATCGCTCTACGCAATGTATAATATTATGTTCATTTCGAAATATACAGGAAAAAAAAAAACGATTTTTATTAACGAAAATAACAACTCTGCACTATTCGAATGAAATTCGGTAGTGCTTTCATACATCCTGTTTATTAAATAGTTCAAAATATTAATTATTATTATTCGAACGAGTCGAAACACACTATATATATATATATATATATATTCTTAAGTAAACATAACTAATTTCGCCTCGAAAACGATAGATGAATTTTTATCGGTTTATCGTGTGCCTTTGGCAATGCGATGGTGGTCTAATAATTAAGATATTATTCGACCATCAAACTTCAGGTACCCTCCAAATTCGGGACAACTTGGCTTGATACAGAGACTTAACGGCTTAAAATCGAATTGAGTATTGCAGAGAGAAAGTAAAATTATCGGAAAGATAGGAACATTAGCCCTTTTACTTTCGCCGGTTTGTTTAATAGTATCGCAATTCTGTCCAGCGTACGGGATTAACGAAATTTTTTTTAAACTTTCAATTATAGATTCAACCGGAATTGATTATTTTTTATAAATTCCTGCGATGTAGTACTTGGGGCAGATAACTATTACGTCTGCAATAGCAGAACAACGTAATAAATAAACATCGAGAAATTGTTTACGGAAAACGAGAAAAATAAATAAATAAGAAAATCGGAATTACGAGAAATCCGAATGACAGATTTCTCAAATCAAAAACGAAAATTATGATGGGCAGTAGTGCCCGCTAAGGATAATAACATACTTTAATATGTCTTTTTCAAGACACTGATGTAGCCCCTGTTAAAAATACATGACTCCGGTCCCCCTAGATATGACTATTTAAAACTGACGGATGTTATTATGTGTTTTTAAAAAGACCGCTATCGTCTATAAAGGCGAAAATAGTAGTTACTCATTCGCAGCATATCGTAAAATAATAATTGTAATACGGCTAAAAAACCGCCAATATTAATGCCATTAATTGGCTATATATTGAAAATCTATACATAATATACAGATAAAAAACATTTAAAAGTACAGAAGATGTGCCGTCACAATTTTCGAGATTTTCACTATTTGTACAAAAATAATATACACCGCTAGAATAAATTATTTACAACAGATTTTTCTTGTTTTGATTTTTTCCTTTTTTTTTTTACAATAGATAGCGTGTACAGACACACATATTACTCTACATAAGGAGTAAGACGGAAGATACGAGGACAGGTATTTATATTGTACAAGATAATGATAGCCAGTTTAACAAGCGGAAGAACAGACAGAAACGATTTGGTCCGCATACCCCGATATTATTCTGTACAAAACTCCACTCTTGGATGCACAGCACACGACGCAAACTGCATATGTGTATGTGTATTGTGTGTATATCATTTTCATATATATATATATATATATATATATATATATTATAAATATTTACAATTTACTTTTTAAGTTTTTTTTTGTTTTTTTTTTTTTTTTTTTCTATTTTTCGACTTCATATTTTTAATAACGTATATTGGGTTAAATTTATTTACAAAAGTAACAGCATTTTTTTTTTATTATTATTTCATTTTGCTTAAAATTTTCAAAGCAAAAAAAACTTTTAAGTAATTTGTACAAAAGTAGAATTTTGAAAAAAGAAAGAAGTATTTACACAAAAAATTCATGATAGAGTTGAACGAAGAGCGTAAACCGCAGCAAAGAAAATTTTTTCGAAAAATTTGCTAGATTAACACATTAACTTACCACGCGTTTAATATGCGGAGTTATTAAATAAAGTAAACGTCTTCGTGTTTGAAAAATTCTGTAAAACAAAAAATATCCTCCGGGAAAAAAACAAAACACGTAGGAATCATTATTATTATTATTATTATTATTGATATTGGTTTTTTATTTGTGTGTTTTAAATGTCGTTTTTGAAATATGTTGTGTTTTGTATCTGTGTGTTAATGTGTATATGATTTCTGCGGAAACACATACATACCTCAGAAAATACTGCACTCGACGACTCTTCGAAGGAATACCCCTAAATATCTTCGTTGTTCCATTAATGATGATTAAATAGAGACTACACGGAATTTAGGAAAAGATGAAAGGGAAAAGGAAAAAGTAGTTTTTTGGGTTGTTTTTTTTTTTTTCTTTTTTGAATAAGCAACACATCTTCATTTATTTTTCTTTTAAAAGTATTAAACTGATAAATATTGTCATTAGTTCTGTAATCGAACAAAATGACAATTCGATTCGTTTATTTACAATAATCTTACCTTTGGCACAGGCTCCTGTAGTTGGATCACAAGGAACTCCAGGCGGGCAGTGATCACAAGATGGTTGAGGTACTTTACCTATGAGCGTAGTAAAAAGTTATAATTAATAAATTAGCTTAAATGAATGTCGAAGAGATTTATATGAATTGATTTTTTTACTAAATAATGCAGCGAAAATATATATCGAGTTAGATAATATATATTCAATTCTAATGAGAAATACTGAAAAAATTAATTTATATTCTCCTAATAATATGAATTTCTAATATATATATATATAAACTTGGTCATTTTGACCTCGCAAGGGGCTGTGCCCCTTGACCCCTCTTACTTACATTTCTGTCTCTTTCTCTTCTATACTTTGTATATAATGATCAGAATTTACGTAATTCTAAATCGATCCATATGAATATAATAACATAATCACATAAAGTATAGAAGAGAAGGAGACAGAAATGTAAGTAAGAGAGGTCAAGGGGCACAGCCCCTTGCGAGGCCAAAATGGCCAAGTTTATATATAAATGTATATATATATATATATATAACGGGTGATTTTTTAAGAGTTAAGTTTTTCAGGTTGGCAGCACTGGTTGGTATTGGCGTCCAAACGTCATCTGTCAAAGTGAAAAGTTTTCAGTATACTCTGATATTTCATCATGGAAAGACTTACAAACGAGCAACGATTGCAAATTGTTGAAATTTATTATCAAAATTCGTGCTCTGTGAAAAATGTGCATCGTTTGTTACGACCATATTATGCTCATCATAATCGACCTGGTGAATCAACAATTCGTGCTGTTATCACCAAATTTCGCATCAAATTTGGTGATAATAGCACGAATTGTTGATTCACCAGGTCGATACAAACGATGCACATTTTTCACAGAGCACTGGTTTTTGATAATAAATTTCAACAATTTGCAATCGTTGCTCGTTTGTAAGTCTTTCCATGATGAAATGGCAGAGTATACTGAAAACTTTTCACTTTGACAGATGACGTTTGGACGCCAATACCAACCAGTGCTGTCAACCTGAAAAACTTAACTCTTAAAAAATCACCCTATATATACATACACGTGTGTGGGACGTTTTTAATTCAATTGATTACAAAAAAAGAATTCGTAAATGCGCAAATAACGTGAGTAGTGCATACGTTAACTTTAATTAGATGGGTCGAATGGCTATGAATTACATATTTGCTATAAGTTACTAATATACTTTTTTATTTACGGATAGGAAGAGTTTAAAATCATCAGTTATAAGCCGCTATTGTGCTCTCCTTGAATTTCCTCGAAAAAAAATTAATAAAAAATTTTTTAAAAAAATCAATTAAGAAAAAATTTTTTTATCTCAAAACTTTTGATCGTGTCTTCTTTTAAGTCCGTTTATTAGGTTGAATCGCTTCATAAATTCTTTTCACTTTTGACAGGACCTTATAATATTTAGTTTCGCGGTCTTATTGAATAGATAATCATACCAGAGTCACGAGCGTGTTTTTTAAAATATGATGTGTCCAACAAACGACTGTTCATGGAAAAATGGCAACATCATTTAATCAGCAGGATTACCGTACTTTTTTCTACTTTAAAAATCAGTGTAAATTATTTTTCTACAGGCGTGTCCGCATGATATAGATTTGAAAAATTCATTGACTACGGAACATCTCTTAAGCTGCTCTAGTTAAAAGAAAAACGGAACATCTGGTAACCGTTCGACATAACTGAAGCCGGGGAGAATTATTGACTAAAGTAACATGTTAGAAAATAGGCGATTCTATTATTATTATTATTACGGATATAATTTCAGCGAATGACGTTTAAATTTATCTACTGCGCGGCCGAAAGAGTGTATAAAAAAATTCCACGAACTTGAAGCATTTTCTAAATTTGTAGGACTACGGAAGAAGAGAAAGAAAATGAAAAGGACCCTAGAAGAACGAAAAAAATGATAAAAAGAGTTAAGTAATATTTTTCAGAAACAAATCACTCATGGAATAAATTATCAGCGAGTTTTTTACCGGAATAACGTAATGTTAAAGTTTTTTAATGTTGCATAATACAAAAACAAATTACACAAATGCAGTTGTCCGTTTTCTTATATTCGGTTTGTATTGCGTACCACAATGATTACGGCATTTTACAAAACTGAAATTAGTCGGCGTGCATTACAATGCATTTTACTATATATATTACTTATACATGTATATATATATATATATATAATTCTGTTTTTTTTTTTTTTATTTCTCAATATTGTGATTATAATCAAGAAATAAATGAGCGGGATTATTAATTACTGCATTTATTTTACGGGATACTCACCGGTAACACATATAGGCCGGTGATTTTTCACTTCACAGTCTTCATGGTATTGGCAAGGATTTTGTATTTGACATGGATTTTCACATTGACCAGAAATACAGGAGAAATGCACATCGCATTCATTATCAGACGTACAACCAATGGCTGTATAAGGTCCCAAATTAAACGCACACAAAAAAAAAAAAAACACAATAAAAAACAGGTTAGTTTATACGAAATTAAACGGCGTCTTCAAAGGTGCGCACGATAATAAATTTATAAATATATGGATAAGCAGACAAATAAATAAATAAATGCTTTTTAATTATTTTAAATTTGCTCCAGCAATGCTTTGATTTGTCGAACTTAAGCTTTTTTTTTTTTTATGTTTAACCATTCAGAAACTATTTTCTTGTTTGGTACGTGTGTGTGTGTGTATGTAGTAAAGTAACGTTAATTTACTGAAATGCCATCACCATTGATCCCACAACCGCCACCGGCTTAAAAAAATCACCATTTTAAACAAGTCGTATACGGAATAAACGACAAAAAAAAAGAGAAAAAAAAAGATATGAAAGAGAAAAAGGATTTTTAAATCCATTCACCATTATTATCGAAAAGATTTTCTTTAAACACTTGCGACCGTACGGCAATCACGTCAACGGAAAAAAGAAAATAATGAAACAGAGCACTGATTAACACTACATTAATAAAAAATTTTGTAACAAACAACGGAAATACATTAAACAATAACATAACAAAATCGGCAACATCATTTTATGCGTCGTGATAGAACGGACATGAAACACGGTAAAGAGCCGAACAACAACACATGCGAGACTATGCGATAGCTGCCGGATTGTATAACGCGGGAATGAACGTGATTGTCAGATATCACCGGCTGACGTTGTTAATCGCAGTATCCTCCAGCAGATGCAGATAACGGCTTCCAGATAAGCCACTCCTCCGCAACACCATCGCTCGTGGCCGGCCGCGGTTCCAGACGTCTTGGCAGATCTGAAATGCAGACTAGTACGCTAAACGGCGACACAGGACGACCGAGAGCACGCTACGAAACGTAACAATTATAACGACACAGGATGTTGTGTGCGCGCCTTATCAATCAGTTGTAGCGATATTAACGATACCGTATGCAGAAGAGAGAAGAAAGCGGGCAAGCATGCACCTTAATCTGTCAGTTAAATATAGTAGTGCATTGCATCGCGCATGCTAGGGCATTGGCGCGCTAGGTTTCGAAGAGATCTCCATCACCGATACAGCGTCCATATAGCTCTGCACCTCTTGCGCAGTGTGTGTGTGTGTGTACAAAAACTGCAAACAAACGAAAAAAATGTTAAAAAAAGACAAACGAATAAATGAAAACCCGGAGAAAGAGAGCGAAAAAGTAAATATGTAAGCGCATATTCGCAAAAAAAATTACAATAATAAAACAATGTAACTCATGCGGCGCGCGGCGACCTCACTGTGCCACGGTCGAGAATGGCAGCAATAAATCTCTGCGTTTGTGTGATGTAGATCATTTATGAAATAATAACATCTATAAAAATAGGGAGAAAAAAAAAAGTAAAAAAAAAAAAACAAGAAGAAATAAGAGACGGAGGGAAAGAAAAAATTGGGAAAAATGCAAAAAGCAAATATTCCGGTCGATTACATTAGCCGGAGAGAGACAGAGAGATAGAAAGAGAGCAAGCGATGATTCGAGCATGGTGATCGGGCGATTTAAACGCTCGGATTCACAGGACGGAGCTCGCTTATCACGGATAATTGGCGGCGGGTCGTACGCGTCATCAGCCACCAGCGGCGGGCGGAATTGGTGTGCGACCGGCTGGAAGTTTAAAATGCAGTAAACCGTTCCTGCAGCTATCAGTTGAAAAAATGACAGAAAAAGAAGCAAATCGATCGACTCCGTTAATTACCTCGCAATACGACACACACCCACCGTGAAAATTTCTAAATCGATCGGGTACTATACGAAGTGGAAAAAAAAACCCGATAGAAATGATTAAGTAATTGTCCGACCGACTGCATCCAGGCATTTTCGCCGCAACGATATTTGTTTAAAGTTATTATTCAGACGTAGCCAAAACGGGAGAAGTGCCAGTGGTCCGATTGTCTCAAATCTCGGCAATCACTCTGAAGACCGATTATTGCCCGGAGTGCATTAAGCAATTAAACGCAATACCACCCGAAGAAATGGATTGATCAATAGAGTTCACATTTCAGCAGGACGTTTTTTGTTTACCTCGTTATTATTATTATTATTATGTATTATTATGTATTATTATGATGATTATTTTTTAGATTTTGTAAATTATGTACGAAATTTGGCGATTAGGCAGCGGTGTGTTTCGTTCGATTGGAATTCGAATTTTATAGTGAAAATTTACTAGAAATTATCGTGACTTAATTTCCCCTCCTGTTGCAGGTGAGCTGAAATAAATTTTTACAAAGAAACGAAACTTACAAGAAAAGACGGTGAATTAAAAAAAAAAAAGGCAGGGTGTTTCGCTTGATTAGGATCTGGTTCGATTGCCGCTGTCGCACATTGACACTTTTAAAAAAATTTCACTTGCGTGTCGGGTTACTGTCCGTAGTTGATGCGCCCAAAAATTTAAAAAAAACAAAAAGGAAATATAAATATAGTAGCGTAAAGATGTGTATATATATATCTGTCGCGAAGTTATAATTTTTTAAAATATATCAAACAATGTTGCTTATATACTCGTAAATATGTATTTAATGAAAAAAAATAAAATAAATAAAGGTAGATATCGTTTTTTGAGCCGGTTCCTTTTTTATATTCTCAGGTTTCTTCTTCTCCGTTTTAGGGCCCTAGGGTAACTTTAATTATGTTGAATCTGAGGCCTCAAGCATTTTATTCGCAAATGAAAAGGAGTTAAGCATACATATTAATCACTGAGCTAACACACTAACGGATTATTGTAAACAAACGAAAATCGGTCAGGCTATGAAATAAATTCGTCAGCGGAAATAAGCATTCATTTAAATACATATATTCACTTTAGCTGATATGCCGCGAGAAGTTTAATTATTCCACAAATTGTTTCAGATCTTACATAAAGCACTGCAGCAACATTGTACAGATCTTTTAGTCAAAATTCATTTTAGAACAAAATAACAAACTCACATCAGTAATATTTAGTTCTTGTATAACTCTAATTTAATGAAGTAGTTCAAGTATGTTTTAGGGAAAATCGGATAAATAATCGACTCCGAAACGCGTCACAGCGTCAATGTTTAAATATGTTATTTTATAAAAAGTGTCTGTTTTTATATTTTACAATTATATTCTGCGCCAAAAAAAATTTGTTCCGTTTTTTTTTTTTTTTTTGAATGTAATACAACACTACTTTTTTCTTTTTCCCCATGACTACGCCGTCCTTACGTTACACTAGCAACATGGAAATCCCATAATAGAAATTTGTAGCGTCTTTTCGTTACGTTTGTAAGACATTTATATGTATTTCATTTTGCGAAGAATACGACAGCTCCTGCTCCCTACTGTGCCTCCTATATCCTGTCCATTCCATCTCAGTCTGTTGTTCCTGCCATTGGGATTCTCTATTTCCGTCGTTTCCGATCGAATCAAGCTTTAATTAGTTAACTCTTCATCCTATTGTTTCTGGGCGAGGTCCTTGGTTGACGAGCCCAAAAAAAAAAAAAAAAAAAAAAAAATAATGCGACAGTTATTTGAAATTGCCTTGTTTACAAAAAGATCCGAAGAACGGAGTTTATACTAAGAATAAAGGGGGGTTAAAAAAAAAAAAATTGTTGCGTCAGGGGTAATAATATGAAGAAAACGACGTTATGAAAACCTTTTTGGTTACATAATTCTTTTTCGAACAACGCGGTAGTAACCCCAAATTTACCCTTTTATAAGTACTATAAGAGATTTAGATAGACCTTTTTAAAAGAAGTGTCCAATTAGCGCGCAGTCCAAAGGATGATCTGCAATTACAATATCAAGTTGTAAGGGTAAATATTTGTAACCGGTAAAATCAAGATACTAATTTTATTTTAAATGTACTTTACACTGTTTTACCTTTACAGCTTTACATATGCATATATGCGTGTGCATTACATACACATACAGGGCAAAAACACATACGCAATATACATATAATATGTGTGCTATAAAATTTATTGCAGGCGTTTATTAATTTTTTTTCTCTATTGCAATAATTACTATTTACCGTCGGCCATAAAACAATTTTATATTTAAAAATATTATTGGTACCATATTTTAATGTCCCCCCTACAGAGTAAAGTAAGACTTTATTCGTTCAGTCGAACGCGATAATTACAAATCTGCGTACTTTTTAAGATTTCGTTCTGTATTCATTCTCTATGTATATTTTCACATATGTGGAAATTTAATGACAAAATTTCAGGAAAATTCGAGAAACCTGAGTTTTATGAGATTTTTTGCGAATATCGTCAATGGTATTTACAATTTTCGGGGTATTCGAGAAAAAAAATTATACTCGTAAAACAGTTTTTCTTTAGATTGTTTTTTTTTAAGTAATTCTTTAATTTTACATTTAATCTTAGAAGAGATGTTGGAAAAACAATAATAAATAATAACAGCAGCCGGTTGAATAGAAACTAAAAAACACAGACTAATATATAAACAGCCCTTACGAGGGGCAAAAACGACTTTCGATAATATATGAGTAATTGACGTAGACCTTGTTCCAGATCGACGCTGTAGAAAAAGGGGGAAAAAAAATCGACATGAAATTTAAAGGGGATATTTAGAAACTAGAATACACAATAATAAACGAACCGTGTCTTGTGTTCAAGAAAATAATTAAAAATAGGTGGTAAAACTTTTACAATCTTAATAACGGAAAACGGATAGTTTTTGCACGGTGGCAATAAGAATAGTTAAAAGCGTGCGCATCATCTGTGGATTCCAAAGTTACGGGTTTTGCGCCAAGTCGGATAGTACTAAGGAGATAGCAGGCTAGTTTCCTTTCGCTTGAGAACGCCTTTATTCAACCTGAGTCGAGAGTTCAAACAAACTGACCGGGAGGAGACAATGAGAAGAAAAGTGAATCATAAATGGTAATGAAACGGACAAAGAACAAGGAATTTAATGAAATTTCTTTCGGTTACAGAAAACTGAAAAGGACATAGAAGAAAAAAAAAAAAAAGAATACCACCCGGGACGTCTAACGCTTCTAAACTTTTCCTCCGGATGTAAAAGACAAAGAAAGAATAAATCCGAAGATTTTCTGGCGGAACATTCAAAATAAGGATAACAAAATAGGAAGGTGACGATCATGATATATAACGCAGACAGAGAAAAGTAAGCGTGACGGAAATTCCGAAAACGAATAAAGAGTAATTTTAAAGGCGTTGTGGTTTTCGCTTTCAAATTGTAGCTAAACAGATTTAACGATGCGACGTGCTCTAAGCCTGCGGCCATACAGAAGCAGTCATATAGCGACGATAAGCGGATTAAGACATCGAAATTGATATATAACATTTGTACTGGTCAAACAGCAATGTCATCAACTGTTTTGTTTTGTTTTGTTTTGTCTTGTTTTGTTTTGTTTTGTTTTTTTTTTTTTTGTTTGGCTTTTTTAGTCCGAACGAAAGTATCTATTCGGCCAACTCTACACAATTGTTTGTTTAGCCCCACTTCCATTCCATGTGTTAATCTGTTTCAGTTTCTTCTTTATAGTCCGCTCATTGCCTACAGTCTTTGGGAAGAAAAGAGATAACTAAAAAGCATTTGTAAAATAATTTTCTCAACTGAAATCAGCTATAACAGATCGTTTTTAATTTTCTTCAAATATGTCGTCTATCATTTAGTGTAATAATAATAATAATAATAATAACAATGATAATAATAATAATAATGATAATAATGGAAAAGTCGGATCTAACCTTTTTTGTTTTTAGAGGATTTTTTATAAGATGGCCTTGTCGGCAGTATTGTTTTGAGGCGGAAAAACAAAAATTTTTACAAATAATTAATAAAATCAACCGAACTAAAAAAGTCACACAATTCCAATCGAGGAACAATTAAAGAATCGCAGTGAGAGAAGAGTAGAACGCGACGACAACTCTGGTTCGTCGAACAATTCTACTTTTTAACAAAATTACTCTCTGGCAAAGTAATGAATAGCGCCATCGAGCAATTCCAAATTATTCGATTGCTGTAGAGTGCGTTAAAATTTCTATAAGTCTAAGGATATAATAAACTTCAAATAACGTTACAAACTTGGCGCCATTTTTTAAACGAAATAATGAAAGTAAAAGTTAAAGGCCACCTTCAAAGTATCAAAGCAGCGCCTGCTTTGCCGCTTTAGTAGAACTATCCTAATTGCGTTATAATGACGAGCGTAGCCATCCATCATTGAAAGCGAATAGACTATATTGTGTTTGTCGTTGATTTACCTGTTCCTGCAAACGCGGGTCCGAGAAATACAGCGCACACCACCATCAAAAGCGACATATTAATTTCACTTTCCGTTGGACTGGTCAACACCGGAACAACATTGCGGAAAGGTTAACGCGGTTTTGAAATTTAATAACGCATCTTTACAGTACTAGTAGCGAACACAGAGGAATAACTGGACATTTGTCCTCAAAAACGAAAAGACCTATACAAATTTTGTCAAGCGCTGTTAACATTTCGGAGAGAGAGGGGCTTTAATAAATTCCGTCGCTGGCGTATTAAGTAGTTGACTTTTTTTTTCTTTTTCCCTTTTTTTTGGCTAATCTTTCACGTAACATCATTCGGCAATTATCAGATAGGAATACATGAATTTAGCGACAAATACAGGAATGACCATGTGCAACAGCTTTGTATTGACGAAAGCAAAATCTGAATACGAACACGCACTCGTGTTGCGACGGTTTTTATGTCTCCAGTTACTGGTTATTCGAGCAAAAACGAATAATGATAATAATAATAATAATAATAATAATAATAATAATAATAATGATGATGATGATGTTGATGATGATGAAGGAACAAAAAAACGAATGAACTGAGCATAAAAAAGTACCATTCTTCCGCAATGCGCCCCCTCTTGTCGCTCCCACTGTCGCGGGATTATACATCGACGGCAGAACTAGTTATTTAGTCGCGCGACGAGAGAAGCGGAATGGAACTTGCTTTCGCTATCGATGGATGGGATTTCTTCTTAATTATTTCCAGAAGAGCTAACAAACCAGACGTACAGATCTGTCCAGCACAGTCGGTCGAGAACCGATCTCTCATACTTTCATCAGATTCGCATCTTCCCATAGTTACCGTATGCCGACTGTTGTTCACACTAACGGAATAACAACGTACACCTTATGTACGTTCATCGGCATTGTGTTAAAAACAATCGTGTAGCCACTGGCGGTTCATTTAAAAAAAAGAAAGGAAAACATTTCGAAGAAGAAGTAAATCAACGAAGAGCAGAACTTGCGCGCGCCAATTAATATACGTAATTCCCATAAACGAAATAAATTCCCATATACAAAATGCAGTCTCCTTTGGAGGACGTCGGTATTGTTGTTGGTAGTGTGCGGGCAGCGGACAATGTTTAAAAAAGAAAAAAAAGAAGATAATTACGAACATTAATTATACGACGATCATTCGTTTGCAGAAATAAATAATGCTTTAGAAAGTAATTAAATAAATTAATGGGTAGAAAAACAGCAGAAAAAACGATACGCTTACTGTTCCCTGTAATGACTCTCCGGAATAGCATATAGAACGCTACGGTGGCGATACTTTTGTTCTTTTTTTGTTTTTTTTTTTTTTTATATTGCTATTCCACAGTTCTAGCAGCAACAGAAAGGCTTTTAAAGATCACCCAATGCGAATAAATTTATTATACGTAAAACCGTCATCATTACAGGATCGCAATTATCGCAATATAGGGAAAACGTTTTTTTTTTGTTTTTTTTTTTTTTTTTTTTTGGTGATTTTTATAGGACACGGTTGCGCTAAATTCAGGTTTAATTTTGGTCTTTTCATAATTTTCTCCATTTTATCCTCCGGAAAAAAGTATTTTTATTTTATGTTTTCACTTTCTAAATTTTGTTAGGACGGTAAATAAACAGGAATTCTAGGGTATCCTATCAATTCCCCCACTTTTTTTTTCACACATTTTTAATTAAGCTCTCGAGGTCCTCGAGGTCCATCAGGATGTCGGAGCCCTCTTCTATTTTTATCCTTTCCCGATTTTTCAAATTCTCTCTTTTCGCATTCCTTTTTCCCCTCCTTAATGATATCATTTTCCGGTGCTCTTTCATTTCCTTCTAATCGTTTCTATTCGTCGCGATTTTTTCCGACTTGTCATGAGCGCCTTTCAATTTGTCGTTCCTTTTCTCCTCCTCCTCCAGTGCTTTATCCGCATACGCTTCGCTATTCTATCCTTACGGCCGATTTCAGCTTTTTACCACTTCCGGTTTCGAAAGAATCCGCCACCTTAAAAAAGTTTCCATTTTAGATTTTAATGTCGCATGTACACTTCTCTGCGCTCCTCTACCAGTAATCAGATCGTCCATCTGTCTAACATAATCTTCCAATAAATATTCTTCTTCCAACTTTTCTTCTATTTCCCCCGTTTTCTTATTATCGGCATTATTATTCGTCCTCATTATTTTAATTATTCCAAACTTCGCCATCTATCCGCTCCTTTCAACCCGTCATCATTACAAAATGTACCGTGTCACGGAAATACTTCTTTTTCAACGTGGTGAAATTTCCTTTTGCTATATACATTTCCTCCCGTCAATATTTGATTTCACTATATACACACAAGGCCATTCCCAGAATTTTGAAGGGTGTGTGTGTGTGTTGGGGGGGATTTGGCATATTTATTTTATAAATCACAATACACTTTTTACTAATATTCATACTACTATTATTATTTTTTTTTTCCGGACTCGACAACCGGGGACCTTTACCTATTTATACTATGAATAATTTCCATCATTTTGATTTGTGTATTAATAATTTACGTAAATGAATTACCACCCCGTATAAACATTAATAAAAATTACATATGTTATTGATTATACTCGTAATAAAAAGTTTTTCCTTAAGTAATATAAAGTACCTAAAAATATGGAGCATATTTTTTTCTTTTTTCTTTTAAAGGTAAGAACACCCTAAAAAATCATCAATATTTATTTTAAATTTTTGATTTTTTAAAAAATTGTTGTGTATTTATAATAACTATTTCAGTTCTAATGGGGGGGGGGTAACCCACGTGGACACATCCCGGCATACATACATATATATATATATATATATATATTATGTACGGTAACGGGCCATCTATTAAAAAAGGCTATTTTATTTTCGATTTTGGTAGGAATAAGAGTGAAATTGGACGGTAACTTTCGATTGCCATAACAACGCAGATAATCCTAGCAGCCTACCACTGGCTCTCGTTAGGGTTACCAGCGAATAGGTAACTACGACCTGGACGAACAATTGGGCGCCGGAGCTGCCCCTCCTGAGCATGTTTATCTAGCGGCGATAGTAGTTAGTACCCTCATCGGGGCGCTCTTTGGCCCCGCGGAATGCTTTACTGAAATTTCCATGTCTGATCGCTTCTGTCAACCATTAACATTCTAATTTTATTTCTCTTCTGGGGGAATCTACTTAAAATCTCAATTGAGTACAAACAAATCTAGTTTAACAAGGAACCCGTGTGTGTTTAATCGATCGGGCGACGTTCCTCCTGAAGGTTGTGTTTTCAAACATGGATAACTCTCTACAATTACATCTCTAAAATTAAATCTCTAAAAAAGAAAAAACTAACGATGTAATTTTGATTGACAACCTCTTCTTTTAAAAATTTATTAAAGTATTGCTTACTTTGGCGATGCCAAATTCCTCTCTTCAGTATGACCGTGTATTTCTGCGATCATTAATTTATTGTTTTTCTTTTTTCCTCCATCATCTCTTCTATTACTCTATTTTTCCCCCTTCTACAAGCTCACCTTACCGTGATAGTCGTCCAAGTTTTGGCGTGATTTTCTTTCGTATTACTTTCCGCGATCAAACATGCCAGTGACGCCTGCATAAGTTTCATGCGCTTTAAAAAGTTCATACCCGTTGCATAGTATTATCAAGAAAAGATGACTTAAGTATTCCTGCAAACGATCTCACCGAGTTTTAATTTTAAAACGGTCACTTGTCTCCCCTTTGCAGTTCACCTAAAAAAAAAACAAAATGAAACTGTTGGCTCGGTGGAAAATAAAAAAAAAAAAAAAAAAAAAACTTATGAGCTGTACGAGTAAAGAAAATTACCAACAGCAGCGAGGTTATGAGCCACATTTGTTAAAGAGTGAAAAGTACACCGAATGTTACATGAGACTAGAATTATTATATAGATGTGAGATTTAACAGATGCAAGACAGCAGACAGATAATCCAAACGAGGTTGTCTATGGCCGAAATAGGAAACGATTTGGAGAGGTACTACCCCCATACATCCCCTTTTCCTGTTAATTCGTTATATTCCTATACATTTATATTACATCCTTATTCTTCCCAGCATGCAGTTTATTCTACTCATTTACAACCTTTTCGCTCTTTTGAAAATATCGTCCTTTTTCATGTCTTCATTCTTTTTTTTAACGAAAGGAAATTGTATTTTCTCTTCTTTCCTCCGATAGTCTGTAGCTGCGAGGAAGCCCTTGATAAGCCTAGTTCTTCTTCATTAACGACATTTGTGTCTTTTTATATACGTTCCATCTACACTACTCCAAGAGGTGTTTAGAAACACGACAAAAAATATTGCGCATAACAGGACGTGACCGCCGGCACCTACATGGCACTGATTGTCAGCAAAATTCAAATAATAAACAGAAACTTTGCTAATGCGGTCTGTCTCGTCGCACGCGATAATTAGGGAAAGAGAACAAGCCGAACAATATTTAATTAAGGGTTTTTAGTTACTTTATCAAACAGCGCGTTTTGCATAACGCGTGTGACGGAGCGTAAAGAATTGCTGGTCATGATGACAAAGAAATATTTTACAACCTACATAAAAAAAAAAAGCATACACATATGTAAAAAAAAATGAAAAAAATAAATAAAATAAATTACATCAACGTTGGTTTTATGTTATAAATTTATATTTTTTAAGGGTCTTTGTTTTTCTAGTATTTCATTTGATTTCGAAATGAATGAAATAAGTAGAAAAAAGTTATGTGTATGAGCAAAATTTTTCTTTTCTTTTTTTTTTTTTTGTATTATTATTATAACCTTAATCAAAGATCTTTTTATCCAGAAAAGAAAGAAGAGGTTAAGTATATATATATATATATATATATTTATGATTCGACCAGATATTTGAAAGGAACCCAAAGTGAGAATGATAGATCGAAAACGAAAATGTGTGTAGTTCGAGTTTTATTAAACACGTACGCGGAATACAATGCTCAACAGATAGGAGTGAATATTCAACGAGAAGAGATACGATTATTATTACAAAAATACCATTATTTAATTCCGGAAGTTAGGAAAAACAACGACAAGAATGCAGTAACAGTTAAAATAGCGTAGGAGAATAATAGAAATGACAACAGAATGAAGAAATGAGCGTAATTCGAAGGAAAACCAGAAAAATTAAAAAAGACAACGGATAAAAAAAATAATCGTTACAAAAGGAAAAAGAGTAAATATCTGACCGAAATTAAAAACAGAATTTCTTATAGAAGAATGTGAGACTAGCATATGCATTTTTTTAAAACCCTAAACCAAAAAATTATTTATTTCACTACTACCTTCGTGCGGTTGTTCGGGGAACCTACAGCAAATTAACACGGTAGTTTGAAGAAAGAAAATGGATGAGACAGCGTATGCAAAGAATGGCAATCAGGAAATGAGGAGCAGATCACTCGAACTCACGGAGTTGAAAATAAATAATTGGATAATTTTTTGATACTAAGTTAGAGTCTTTTTTAAGAAAATCGAACATAAGGAGAAATTTTTTCAAGAACATAAAACAGTTTCAAGGCTAGAGAAGTTATGCCGCCAAAGTAAATTACTAAATGAGTTGTTCAGAAAAAACGGGTAATAAGCAAATTTTGGGCGGGTTCTTATTTTACACCGTTACAATTATTCTGAAAGGTGGCAAATATTTGTTTGCGGTTTCACTACAAAATGCAGACGAAAAAGACAAAAAAAAAAAAAAAAGAATAATTAATTAATCATTTGATACGTGTAGTAATGCGAAGTTTGGTATATCAGCATATCCGCTCCCGATGGGTAAGGCGTGAGAAGGTTTTTATACACGTAAAAACTGGTTTTCTTTAATTTACCACTAGTTTATTTTTCTTTTTTTTTAAATCATATTTGAAATACAAGGCCGTTTGCAAATTAAACCATAGGGGCGCGACACCAACTATTTTTATATACGCCAAAGTTCAGTTCACCATTGAAGAGGAATTTGAGAGGATCACTACGTGATGCAGAACGAGATGTTGAAAGTAACTTTGTATAGTTTACTCATTTCGTGCACCTGACATAGACGATAATGATGCAAATCGAAAATAGAAAAAAAAAAAAAAAAAATGCTTATAGTCGACCTTATCTAATCCATCTTTACCACGGAATTTACGGCTATTTTTCGAGCTATCCTATTCATTGCTTTTACCATACGTAATGGTATCAATAAATTTCTGTTAGTCTTCGATTTTAAAAAAGGGTTCTGTTGTTCATTTCCTTTCCTCTTCCTTTGCGTTTCGAAGACTTCACCATTCTCTCCTTATTTGTTTTCTCATTGGTGGATTACATACCTCTTATTTCATTCAAATCGATCTGTTGCAGATTCCCATGTCAGCACTGTGAGAGTAATGAACAAACTCATTGTCTAATGTGCCGTTCAGACTGGTCAATTTTTATTACAATTTTCTTCTTCTAATATTAAATCGTTTCCAGAAATTGTCATCTTAAACTACGAAATGATAATTATCTTCTCTCACTTTCTAACCCTGAGTGCCCATTTACAACCTGTCTCTCCATCTTACTTTTGGTATTATAATTTTCCTCACCTCTTCTGTTTTCTTATCTCCTCTATTTGCCAGCTTCGCTTCTATCATAGTTTGCTTCCAATATCTTCTTTTCGTTCTCTTATCCCCCCTCTTCATTCGTTTCTCTTTTCATCCTAATGATTCTAACTTTCTTTGTGATGATATAAATCATATATTCTTCGAGTGTTCTTCTGCATCTGCAGAACGTACCTACTTTTATTTTCCTGAATCTCGGTTTGTCCACGCCTTATTTTCTTTTATTCTGTCATTTTTAACTCCAACCATCATGCTTATAACGTCATTTTTCATTTCTTCAATCTCTGAAAATATTCAGTTTCTAATTTTATTCCTTCTACATCTCCCTCTTTCTTAACGTTACGATCTAATGCTGGGTAATGCCATCGGTTGGGGAATCCCCCCACCCAATACTGGACCTTATATTTTTGTTAATTAGTTCAAGTAATGAAAATTTATGTTTATCTAATGTTTGTTTTATGTTTATGATTTTTAACAATTTTTCTTATTTCCTTTCTAATACTTTTTAAGAGTGTAATGACTTCGTACATAATGAACAGTTTTTTTTCCCTATTTCCCCGATTTTCGACTAATCCAACGGCAATTAAAAATAAAATCAGACATTAAACAACTTTTTATGCACATTTTTTCCATTTCTCTCACTACACCTAGAGCCAAATTGGAAACAGTTTTCAGCGGGATTATAACGAAAAAAAGACTTTATACAAGAAAATTAGCATAATTTTACAAATGCTATTGAGAAACTAAAATCACAACAGTTACCAATGTACAATATTATATCTTGCACGCGTAAAATTGGAGGATAATTTACAGAAATTACATTTCCATTTCGCGGTCTCT
Source organism: Icerya purchasi (assembly GCA_039619475.1). Taxonomy (NCBI): domain Eukaryota; kingdom Metazoa; phylum Arthropoda; class Insecta; order Hemiptera; family Monophlebidae; genus Icerya; species Icerya purchasi. Next base: position 286,976,570 of record CM077115.1, on the reverse strand, counting down.
ACACACATATGAACATAATAATACGACTATTTCTTCGCATAACAATTTACATACGTAATAATAATAATAATAATAATAACAACAACAATATGCAGTAATAATGATGGTAATGATAATGAGGGGTCCGTTTATAATTATAATTTCAACAGTTGGTCTGTGTTCGCTGGAAAAGATTTAAATTACGAACAGAGTAGATGCGGCAGGGTGTTGTAGAAAAGATAGGTAGACGTGGACGAGACTTCAGGGAACTGCACTATTAAATTGCCGATATTTGGACAGAAATCTGCGAAATACACAATGGTGAACCGACCAACAGAATAATCCGTTCGTTCGTATACGAACATTAAAATAATAATAAAAGTGAAAGTTTTCCACTCGACGCAGACTTATGTGTGTGTGTATGTCTATTTTCGCGCGAGAGTCAACCACACACATACACTGCTAACCAGAAATGAGACAGAATGCAGATATAATATGTAAAAATATCTTGGCTATGACGTGTTGTGGTACACATAAAACAAAAACGTGAGACGATCGTTTAATAAAGCAATGTACTTAATATCGTGTTCTCTCCTCGTAATATTTACATAATATAACGATCCGATTCCGTATAAGTAAACGGTAAAAATAAAGCAATAATAATTAATAATAATTAATAATAATAATAATAATAATGACGAAAAAAACAAAAGAAGATTAACAATATTCGACAGCAAACAACACCTATATGAAATAAATCACAGCGTTACAACAATCTGCTACATGCAACAGTTTACGCACATGCCCCTTATCACAGCGATGTACAGCAACAAGGAAAATAAAAATCCGCATTCTACATTACCGATCTGACGACAAGGACACTGTGATAGCTAAAATTCATATCCCATTTATCCATCAGTCAAGCGAAAAGTCACTTACAGAGTTTCCGCGACGAAGCATACAATTGTTATTAGGTGATTGTGTCCCTCGTACGAATGATAGCCATTTTACTGCTAAACGGATATACCATTTCCCCCTAGGTAATTACCTTTTCGACAGCACACAATTCCTCTAATGCGTTAGCAGTCTCTAAGCGATCACTCTAGCTTTTCATTGACCGAATTTCACGGGCTATTTATATATAGTATTGATTAAGCATTTTTTACGAAAAAACAATTATTACATTTCAAAGACTCAATAAGCGCTCTACGTCTCGTAGAACTACCACAGAAAAGAGTAAAAGGGGAGATCGGAATCAATGTCTAATTCATATTAATTGAATTCAAAAATTAGGAACGAAACACGTACCGAGAAACCGAGAATTTGCAAAAAATAAGAGTTTGGCTATTTTTTCACATTTTTCAGACATCAGCTTGTATAACTTCTCAGAACACGTTTTTATTTTACGGTTAATCTGATTGTTTTTCATATCGACGGTATCGTCATCAGTCAGTCTGGTAACTACTGAAACATGTAAATTACCATTGTTTACATTTGCACTGGGGGGTAGGTAACCTACATATATCGGGTTTATTCGAAATAGTAGGATTTTGCATATGCAAAGGAAAAAAGGTAAGCAAAAAAGAAAAATGAGAGAAACTAGGCGTAAAAAAGACTAAGAATGAAACAAAAAAGTGGAGCCAATAAGGAGGAGACGAAGGAGGTAACTTTTCATCGTCCGCACTAAGATAAGGAGTTTAACAGGTTAATATTTCGCCATTTCACGAAGTGTGTAGCATCACAACTAGAAAAGATAGTAGTCGTGGAGCAAAATTAGTAGCTAATAAACGAATGTAACGCAGTTGGATTAATGGTTCAGGTTTAGCGAAACTCAGACTATCAGATTATCCGTGATTATTAAAGATATCCGGAAGCAAACTGGATGGTAGCGGGAAAAAATTTAAAAAGAGGTCCCGAGATTGCTGTTCAGCACATTAATACTTTATGGAAATTTTAATAACCCCGAAAAATATTTCAACAGCGCTCTCGTTCTATTTCTTCATCTTTATTTTTTTGTACGTGTATTACACTTATCATTACAATTACCGTTCTAGTAACACCACTGGTGCTATGAAGAGAGTATTTGCGAAAAAAGAATTAGTGATACGAATGTTAGAATGAAGAAATAGATAAGCTAAAAAAAAAAATAGAGAACAAAAATGACAGATAATAGAAAAAAAGACGGAGCAAGGATTTAGGATTAATCATGCGTAAATATTAAATATCATTCGTTTCAACAATATATACCCGTGGGAAGACTCGCGCGTCCACCATCACTCGCAAAATATTAATAAAAAAACATCTATTTCGGCAATTTTTCATTCCCTTCTATCTTTCAGCAGAGTGGTTTCAATAACTCCATTAACAATATTTTTTATTATTCCGGATCAAAGCACACACACATATATATGTATATGTCATATATTTTAAATTTGGGTTCATCAACCACGGACATTACCTTAATGATAATTTTCGGTTCTTTTTATTGTGTGAAGGTAGAGGAATTTAAGTTCTACTGAAACTTTTCAAACACAGGGCACTGCGCGGGTTGTAATACCTATTGTCGACAAAATTTTAGAGAAGACATTAACCACCTGTTATTTAATTGCGCCTAAATAGGGGCAACAAGAGACTTGTGTTTTCTAAAGACCTCATGTCCTGCGGTATTTATCCTCCACTGTGTATTTTTTATTTCTTTATCTAGTGATAAGATTTTCTTTTTTCTTTTTAGGTTTATCGAAGGGGAAATAGGATCGTTATTTAATTTTTGTGCTATTTAATATTTTTCTTCTTTCCTTATTCATTAGAGTTTATTTTTTTTTTATGTAAGGAGCTAGTTTTATTTTATTCTATTTTTTATCCATTTACTGGTTATTATATAATTTTTTCAGGTTTTCATTATATGTTATTTGGTTGTTGTTGATTATGGGAAATTATTGGCCAGAAGGAAGTTGTAATTTGGTCCGGCTCGAAAAAAAAAAAGTTCTACTGGAATGAAACATCATTGCTACCTAATATTCTGTGGTAGTCTGTTTTTTTACAAAATACACATTTAATACCTTTAAAAAAAAGGGGGCAGGGAGGAATATGCAGAAGCAAGCAAATAGCAATACATCGTAATCAATTCTTATTTATCAAGTAGTACCCTGTTTGTTATAGATGAAGAGGGGGGAAAATAATTTCTCTCCTAATGAATTCGTAAAAGTGTTCTTCAATAAATGTTTATTCGTTTTTCGCACTTCGAAATATTTCTTAGCTTTCTTTTTTTCATTAAAAAAAAAATTTCGTAACGTTTAGATCTTTTGGCGTGACTTCTGAATTCACTTTTCATTTTATTTCATTTAAAACTTACGTTACCTTTACAATATAGATGGCATATACTTCACGAGTTCATGGAGGTAGTGAGATTATACTAAGTCAGAATATAAGTTACCAAGAGGCCGCATTTGGACTATAACTTATCCGCCTTAAAATCACTCTCAGGATCCCCTTAGCAAGGGTGAAAATCCGCGAAAATATAGAAGTTTAGTAAATTGTGAACTTTTAATATGTAATTAAAGAAAGCGCGCTGCGGCATTTCTAGGTTGCTCCAGTGCGCATTTTAAAGTTCCTACTATACACTTTTCGGACTATAAGAAATAATGAAAATTCGCGTGTAACAAAATTAGACTGGCGGTGACCTAGCAATTAATTAGCTTGTTTGGACACGAAAACTAAAGATCTCATCTATATCGAGACTTATATAGAAATTAAAAATTTGTCGCTTTGTTTTCAGTTTTCGATACCCATACATCGTACTATCTCTTCATAATTCTCTAACATCCCGCTCTTATAGAATTTGTCATTTTATAGCTCGACTGTTCTTACTACTAAATATCAATAGTCGAATATATATTACAGAGAAATTCAGTTCGAAATGTGGATAAAAAAAACAAAAACGTGTAGTCCTTAATACACGCATGTACGCAATTTTTTAAAAAAAATTGTTATATATATATATATATATTTTTTTTTTCCGCCTAGACTTTAGTTATCACTACTTAAATTAAAAATAACGAGAGGATGTTACCGGAAAAGTGCTTAATTTTGAATTTCCGCCGTAGAATAATTAATAGCTTTGTTTCATTATTCTTTTCTTTCGTTAGCCGCGTACAATTAAATTCGTTCACTTTCCTCTCCACTCGAACGAAGAGCATGTTTGCGATGCGAACCATGTGTTCTTTGAGTGTTCATCTCTTTCTGCTGAGTGCTCGGCTTTCTACTTTAGTTTGCTGGGACTTGGTCTTCCTACTCCATACTGCGCCTCTTATGTTCTATCTCTTCCCTCTCCACAAATTGTTCCTATTATTTGTTCCTTTCTCCTAACAATATCTGATCGTATCAGGATATAAGTGATTCCTTCCTATTCTAATTGTTTCTGGGTAAAGGTCCCTGGTTGACAAGCCCCCAAAAAAAAAAAAAAAAAAAAAAAAAAAATTCGTTCACTTTCTCCGTAGTCTCTGCACTTCCCCTTAACCTTTTAAGTTTTCTTCGTTGCCTATAATGTCGTCACTTTTGTTTTACTCGCACTCATTTCATTCCGTACATTTTGTTACATTTCTCTTTGAATCACGCGATGCTTATGAATATTTATTTTCTGCATAATTTTCATTTTGTACTAATAATTCTGCACTACCCTTCTATCGTCTACGTACTCATTTATTATTTTCTCCTAAAGTGGAAGAAGCTGTGGCAGATCAAACAAATTTCATACGCAAATAAAACATAAAATGAAAAATATGAAACTAATCAATACTAAATATAAAAAAAGAAAAACAATAACGTCTGAAACTAAACTCTACAGTAGTCTAATGTCTAATTAAATAAAAAATGCCTGAGAAATTTGGAAATAAAAAATAACAACAGTACAATATAGATTTCAGGTAGCGCGGTGCGTCTAGGGGCTTAAGCTTCGCTACCAAATCAAAGGTCGCGGGTTCGTGTCTCATTCCGGATCCAAGTCGCTTCCAGGTTTATACCTAATCTGAAATTGAATATTGGTTATACGAGAAAAATCTGGGAAAGTAAAGGTGGATTCGAAGTAGAAAGAAATACTGGGGTATTCTCCTCAGATCCATTAGGCTTAGTAAATTATGAAAAACATAATTTCACAATCCATGATACCTTATTATCAAGGATATCCATGGGACTTATTTATAATAGATTGCAGGCGGAATTCTGTAAACCTGTTTGGCTAGAATTACAAAATTTTAAAATAAATATTTCCCTATTTTCGTAATTAAATTTAATATTTTATATATATATATATATATATATATATATATATACATATATATATATATATATACATATATATATATATATATATACATATATATATATATATATATATATATATATATATATATATATATATATGTGTGTTTTGATTTTATCTTACGGGACAAGAACGAAATACTTAGATGCAGTAAAGGGGCCAGAACACTATCAGGGAATTTAAGATAATGACTTTCAAAGGAAGGCATATCATGTTGCCTACCAACTCATAATAGTTGAAAGACAATATGCTTGGCCTTGGCCTCCCCCGATCCCTTACTGTGCCCACTACATTCTTGCTCTTCCTTCTCTTTCTGTTGTTCCTATATTGGTTATCTTTATTTCTTCTGTTTCTAATCGTTTCCTGATTTAACTTTCAAGTCCCTACGTCTCATCATTTGTTAGTCCTTTGTGCTGGGTAAATGTCCTGAGTTGACGCGCCCAAGATAAAAAAAAAAAAAAAAAAAAAAATAAAAGACAGAAGGATTTCTATTCACAGGCGGAGGGGAAAAAAAGAACGCTTCACAATCAGTTAAAATTAAATTAGCCTAGTCAAAACGATATCAACATTATTATTATTTCACGTGATTTATTTTACATTTCATTCTTCTTCTTCTTCTTCTCTTCGAATTTGGCCACCTATGGACCGCGTGAAAACAGCAAACTTTTCTTTTTTCGTTCTTCCCAGTATTTTTTCATTATTTCACTGTGCTTTTTTTTCCGATCATCTGTCCATTTTTGCCCTGTTTTCTTCCTTTTGATTTTATTGAAGCCATTGAGTTCTTTAATTTTTTTCCTAAATTCTGTTCTGTTTTCAATAGTTGATATCTCTATTTGCGCTTCATTAAGATCTTTTTTCGTGTTCGAGAACCACCTCGGCTTGGACTTCAATCTATCAAAATGTTGAAAGATTCTTTTAGTTAACCGGGTATCATCCATTCTCTGGATATGCGCATAAAATGCCAACCTTCTTTTCCTCATTACGTCGGATAGTTTTTCTACTTTCTTATATATTTCCTCATTTGACCTGTTCCTGAATGTTTCTCCTACTTTTTGAGGGCCAAGAATTTTTCTTGTGATCTTCCTTTCCTTTTTCTCCAATATTTCAATTTTTCCTATATTATTTAGCTCTAAGCACTCAGCTGCATATAGGCACTCCGGTTTAATGACTGTGTTGTAGTGTCTTATCTTGGTATTTATCGACATTGATTTTTTGTTGTATATATTTTTTGTTAATTGGAAAGCCGTTTCCATTTTTCTTGCCCTTATTTTCAGTGCTTCTCCATCCAATCCGTTTTGCTCAATAACCTCACCTAAGTATCTGAAATTTTTAACTTTTTTGATTTTTCCATATTTTGTACACATATATCGGGGTGAGGTTCTAACGTTTGTCATATATTCTGTTTTCTCGAAGGAAATCTGTAAACCAGTTTTTTCTGCTACTTCTTTTAAAAGGTTAATCTGCTTTATTGCTGAGGTTACATCCTGTGAGAAAATTGCCAAGTCATCTGCAAAAGCTAAACAATTAATGGCTAGATTTTCCTTCTTGTATCCCAGGCGTATCTGTTTACTTATATTTTTTGTTTCCAGTAATTTTTCCCACTCTCTTATAATCTTTTCTAGGACACAATTAAACAGGATTGGAGAAAGTCCATCTCCTTGCCGTACGCCCGTTTTTATTTCAAAAGCCTCGGAGATTTGTCCCATAAATTTTATCTTAGCTTTAGTGCCTAATAGTGTTTGTTGTATTAATTTTGTTGATTTATTATCTACACCAAATTCTTTTAATATTTCCATTAAACTTTCTCGATCGACGGAGTCATACGCTTTTTTCAAGTCTACAAATACTATAACATATGGTTTGTTTCTTATCATCCTATCCCTTATTATTAATTTTAAATTAAGTATTTGTTCTGTGCACGATCGATGTTTTCTGAAGCCTGCTTGGTATTCTCCTAGTTCTATTTCTATTTTACTTTCTATTCGATGTAATAACACCCTTGCAAGGATTTTATATGTTTCAATTTTAATTTCTTTTAGCAAACATGCAAAGAGAAAACATACAAGTATGAGTGGCAATATTGTCAAAAATTTAGGTGAGGAACGTAAAAAGAAAATTATTATGCATTAAATATAAAGAATTTGAGAAAAAAAAAAAAAAAAAACCAACCTAGAGAGAGAGAGAGAGAGAGAGTCGCAAGAGAATTTCGCTTTTAATATAGTGTATTGTTCAAGAAATATAAACAACCATATTGCAGCGACATCTACGGTTACTTCACAACAATTATTTTTATTTCATCAGCTGAGTCTGCTTGTGAGAAATTTTAGTAATGATTTTCGGTATTATCGTATAAAAAAGCGGGAATTTTTAAATTATCTAATCACTTGCTTTCAATTTTAAGTAAGATAGGACAGTTTTTTTGTTTTATTTATTTATTTATTTTTTTTATCAATATTGCTGACCAAAACATGTGAGTTGCTTAGGGAGTAGATTCAGAGAAACCCAGCTGGAGTAATATTCCAGTAAAATTTTTAAATTTGACTTGTCTTTTAATCTGAAAAAATTAAAGCTGTCCTCGAGACACTTTTAACATTAGGACGAGAAAAGTATGACGTTATGTAAGGAGAAAATAACAGAAATTGCTACGCAAGCCGTAAAATAAATTTATCAGTTCCGAAAATTTTTTTAAATACATTTTTCTAAAACAGCAAACTATTTTTACTTTATCGAAAGGTTTGTGTATTTAACAGAAATAATAATAATAATAATTTTGGATTTAAGCGTTGTACAATAAATGTTTCACTAAACCTGTGAAACATTTGGAGTTAAAATTCGTAATGCTGGCGGTTATAATAGTAAATCTGATGCTGAACTTGGTTTTTGTTAAATCAAATGAAAAGATAGAGCATTTTATAAAATGTAATAATACACCATTGTGATAGACGCGTGCTATTGTAGTTATTCGATTTAATGGATTTCAAATAATCGTAGCTGAGTTTTCTACTGATGTGTGTTAAACCCCGCTAAGATAGAAAAGAAACACGTGTCGATTAGTAATAATTTTCAAAACTGAAAATTAAGAGGGAAACGACCATGAGAACTCTACTGTTCAATACGCAGCCATTTTAATTTATCGTGTTGTTCTAACTTACATGTAGAATTTCATTATAAAATTGCAAACTTTGATTAATCGATTGCGTTTTATTTTCTGATCTTAAATAAGTAATAAAAAAAAAGTACATTTCCAATGTTCTTTGAGTACGCTTTACATACCAATTTTATAATACTTTCTCTATTTTGCATGCTTTTCAATACTAAATACTTCAAAGTTTCCAAAGCTGTGCGATGACAATCGCAGTTTTCTGCCTGTCGTGCAATTTTTAGGTTTAGGTACCGTAAGTGAAAATAGTAGTACCTTAATCGAACGCAAACATTAACCCCCTTGATAGAGGCGTAACAGTGAAAATCGTTTTAAACGTTCGGTAGAAGTTTTAAGTTGCAAGCAAATATATATATATTTGTGTTTGATAAAAAGATATCGAAAATATTTTATTTTATTTATTTTTTCTTTACAGACAATGCAATACAAAATTAATGACAAATTAAACGTTATTTCAGTCAATTTTAATTAATCTAACTACGAGATGACAATTATTGTTACCCCGTAATTTATTATACAGGAACCTCTCCAGCATAATTTTTAATATACTCATAGAAAATGAAGCAAATGTGGAATTCTTGAAAAAAAAAAAAGAAAAAAAAAGAAAAACCCTTATTGCATTGCAATAAAAAGACTATTATTCCACCTTCAGAATAAACAATAATAGTTCGCAAATTGTTGAATAATTTTTAAGGAACTAAAAATGGAACCAATAAAATGAAAAAAGGACCTATCATAAATTAAACATTAGTTACAGTTTCTACTGTTTTCTGACGTATCTAGGTAGTTCAGATTATATCTCGCGTTCAGTGAATGTGGGAAAAAGTAAAGCTAGGTCGGCTCCCATTTTTGGACATCGAGCATTAGTCAGATTTATAATTTTTAGCGCTAAAAGTTTATATCTACATTATTAAAAAACGACCACTCCCTTTACATATGTAAATGGCAATTTCAAGAGTTTCACACTAAGAATTAATTACAGTATGAAAGTATATCGTTTTTTTTTGCGTTTTACTTCAATTCCGGCCACTTAATATTAAAAATAAAACCAAAAAAAAGAGGAAAATTATTAATAAGCGCTGCACTTACATAAACATAAGTTGTTCTAAATCACACTTGGCTGAAAAATAAATTATTAATTACGAAAATATTCTCGTTAAATCGAATAACAGCGCACCAAAAAATCGGAAAATATAGAATTTAAATTTTTTTTCAAATTCCTCATTATCGCCAACATCCGCGGACCGTATATTATTTATATACATATAGATAAATATATAAAGCGACGACGAAATAAGCAACGATGACGATAAGCATGCCACGAAATATCGTAAAATGCATTACCTGCGCATACAGCGTAAGGGGTTAATTACTCGCAGTCGACAGATGGAAATGTAATAGTTCTAGAGGAGAAAACTCGCCGTGTACTTTTGGCGAGTTGTTGTTCAGTATTTCCCGTATAACAATACAAGAAAATGATTAATAATATTAACGATGAAATAAATGATAGTAGTAGTACGTAATAGTAATAACGATGGAAGTAAGATGAAAATTGTATTAATCGTAGAATGAATATAGAGATTACGCAGAGAGCGCATAGTAGATAATTATGAATGTCAGAGCCGGTAGAAATACAATTTTTACCTGGATTGTTGGCTGCACGTTTTGCACGAGTAACACACAAACAGAATGGAGAAACGTTACAGACAGCACAAACAAATCCCGGAATATAGTCAAGGATATGTTCTCGACAAGGAGCGTTACAGACGAAAGGTAGGCAGGAATTCGTGGTGCACGAATTATTATAAGAAATCAACGTCTGCTCGATAAACTCGAGTAGACGGTATTTTTTATGTTCGGGAGCACAAATTTTGTACGTAGCGCTACTACTGCCATTTCCGGAACCTCCTTCTGAGGTGGAATTAAACGGATTTTCGGTGGCAATTGTCGATTTAACAGTATAAGTAATTAATGTGTCGTCCGTATTGAAGTCCAATACGGCTTTGAATGCGCTATTCTCGGCAGTTGAGCTTTTTCTATCGGATAATATTCGAGAATTGGCTTTCTCCGGCTTACTCGTAATTATTTCACTGCGATTCGGCATTGCCGTCGTCGTAGTAGCAGACATGTCGGAATCGGTATCCGAAACTTCGGTAAAAAATGAATTCGACTGTTCCGATGTTGTTGTAGACTCTATAATAGATGCAGTACCGACTTCCGGATGATCACTGCCGTCCATGTAGTTCATCGTAGTACTGGCGGGAATATTTTCGAATCCTTCGAGTTCCGGTGAACTGTAAATATTTGTAACGTAATCAGTTCCAGCGATAGAATTTCCTACTGTTTGGTAACTATCGGCAAATCTGTCTTCAGCGTGTAAACGTGCAGTAGCTACACCAGCGTCTCTGTCTAGCAGAGCGTCGTTATTATCATTATGCAGTCTACTGAACTTTTCGTTGAGCAAAAAATTAGACGAAGCGACATCGGCAGAACTTTCTTCGGCAATCATAGCATTACTAGTTGGACGAGCGCTACCATCTACTGTTTCTTCTTTGACGTTAGTGCCGGCTTTTTCCGTTAATGTATCGATAAACGGCGTCGTAGCAACACGTCCGAATTCATCTAATATTCGTTCGTTTGCAACGGATGAACTTAATTTAGTTGCAGTGAAGCTAGTTCTGAAAGAAGACCTATCGGTAACGTCGCCCGTTTGATACACGATATTCGTCATCTTGGATTTAGCTTCACTCGCCGCTGCAGCCGTTCCAGTTTTGAAAATAGTGAATTTTCGTTTACCGGCGGTGGTAGGCTGCGGATTTGACTCTGTCGCTGCATCGTCACTACGTAAATATCGTTCAGCTGACAGACTTGTTAGGCAGAGGCAAAACGGAGACGCGTTTGCTATCGCGCAGACGAATTTAGGAACACGATTGAAGATGTACTCCCGACAGGGAGAGTTGCAGACCAGGCTCAGGCACGAACCAATAGTGCACGTAGTGTTGTAGGAAAGCAGCGCTTCTTTAACGAAATTTAATACGCGGTATTTCTTATATTCCGGCGCGCAAACCTTATACACAGTGCTAGGAACATTTGCGGAAGCCGAAATGGAACGGTTTACGTTGGCCGTCTCGACAGAGTAATCGCCGGCACCGGTTGAAGTCTGAAGAATTTTATCGTCATTATCGTTCCGCATTCTATTCGCATAGTGTTCTAGCGACGTTCCGTTATTCGTCTTTTCGGGTTTCCCTACCTGTGACGGTATCGGTCGGTTTTTTTCCATATTTTCATCGGCCATTGTTTGACCGGTAATGCATAAACAAAATGGAGCAACGTTCGATATCGCGCAAACGAATTCAGAAACATGGCCAGTAGCGTATTCCCGACAGGGGGAATTGCAGACGAGATTCAGACAGGAACCAAGAGTAGTGCATGTGTTATTACGAGAAATCAACATTTCATCGATAAAACGTAATATTCGATATTTCTTACGTTGCGGCGCACATACTTTATAAACAGCTGCCGTAGAGCTCGGACTACTCGAATTAGTACTGCTAGTATGGTGATCAACGCTGGTAGATAACCGAACTACCTCCGTGGTAAATTCGTGCTCGTTCAACAACTTATTAGTCATCGTTGCAGAATAATAAGCTGGATTCGTTTCAGTCAGATACTCTGGATACATTTCGTTTTTTATCCGAGGCGGATATGTTGTAGTTCTTCTGTCAATAGCAAACCTAAAGTTGTCAGTATGGAAATTATCGCCCTCGGCGGTAGATGACTCGATGATTTCTGTGCTAAACTGGTCGTCCGGCTTTAGGAAGCGGTATGGACTTACCGTGTAAAGACGGTCATCAGTTTTGGTTAAATACTCGGACATTTCAAACGGAGTTGCAGTTGATTTGTCACTCGGCGTTGTTGTATCCTCATCTGTTAAAGTTGATAATCGTTCAGTACTTTGTTTTAATGTTGTTACATCTGTGAAAGGCAATGTTACATCTTCAATAACCGTTACATTTTCCTTATCCCATTCAGTTGTTATAATCGTTGATGTGGGTAATGTCGTTTCATTTGTACCATTAGTGTTTATTTTGGGTACAATAGGTAATAATGTTGTTTCATTAGGAACAGCGGTTGTTTTTTCTTCACCATTTAGCACTGATGTAATTTCTTCAGTAACATCAGTTTTTGATTGATCTTCAACTTGTCCAGTTGTTGTGAACATTGTTGGTAGCAATGTTACTACTTCCGTACTACTGGCCATCGTTCCAGTATTTAGCACAGTAACAGTAGATTGTGTTGTTGTTTCATCAGTAACATTGATTATTGTTTCTTTACTTGTTTTCCCTGTTTTTCTTATACCTGTGGGTGATAGTGTTGTTTCAGTATCGACACCAGTCGATATCTCTTCAGTACTTTGCTTTAATGTCATTATATCTGTGAATGGCGATGTTATGTGTTCAGTAACTGTCATAGTTTCCTTATCCCATTCGGTTGTTTCAATCGTCGATATAGGTAATGTTGTTTGATCGGTACCATTATTGTTCATTTTGTTTATTTGTTCATCTGTTGTTGGTACTATAGGTGACAATGTTGTTTCATTAGGAACAGCAGATGTTTTTTCTTCGCCATTTAATGCTAATGTTGCTGCATCCATAGAGGACGTTGTTTCAATAGTAACATCAGTTTTTGATTGATCTTTAACTTGTCCAGCTGTTGTGAATATTGTTGGTAGCAATGTTACTACTTCAGTAATACTGGCCATCGTCCCAGTATTTAGCAAAGTAACAGTAGATTGTGAGGTTGTTTTACCTGTACCATTAGAGTTTATCTTGCTTGTTTGTTCATCTGTTGTTGGTTCCAAAGAAAACAGTGTTGTTTCATTAGGAACAGCTGTTGTTTTTTCTTCACCATTTAGCACTGATGTAATTTCTTCAGTAACATCAGTTTTTGTTTGATCTTTAACTTGTCCAGCTGTTGTCAATATTGTTGGCAGCAATGTTACTACTTCTGTACTACTGGCCATCGTTCCAGTATTTAGCACAGTAACAGTAGATTGTGTTGTTGTTTCATCAGTAACATTGATTATTGTTTCTTTACTTGTTTTCCCTGTTTTTCTTATACCTGTGGGTGATAGTGTTGTTTCAGTATCGACACCAGTCGATATCTGTTCAGTACTTTGCTTTAATGTTGTTATATCTATGAATGGCGATGTTATGTGTTCAGTAACTGTCACTGTTTCCTGATCCCACTCAGTTGTTTTAATCGTTGATATTGGTAATGTGGTTTCATCTGTACCATTAGAGTTTATTTTGCTTGTTTGATCACCTGTTGTTAGTACCATAGGTGACAGTGTTGTCCCATTAGGAACAGCTGTTGTTTTTTCTTCACCATTTAGCACTGATGTAATTTCTTCAGTAACATCAGTTTTTGCTTGATCCTTAACTTGCCCCCCTGTTGTCAACATTGTTGATAGCAATGTTACTACTTCAGTAATACTGGCCATTGTCCCAATATTTAGCACTGTAACAGTAGATTGTGTTGTTGCTTCATCAGTAACATCGATTGATGTTCCTTTACTTGTTTCCCATGTTTTTGTTATATCTGTGGGTGATAATGTTGTTTCATTATCAACACCAGTCGATATCTTTTTAGTACTTTGCTTTAGTGTTGTTATATCTGTAAATGGCGATGTTATATGTTCAGTAACTGTCACTGTTTCCTTATCCCATTCGGTTGTTTCAATCGTCGATATAGGTAATGTTGTTTGATCGGTACCATTATTGTTCATTTTGTTTATTTGTTCACCTGTTGTTGGTACTATAGGTGACAATGTTGTTTCATTAGGAACAGCAGATGTTTTTTCTTCACCATTTAATGCTAATGTTGCTGCATCCATAGAGGACGTTGTTTCAATAGTAACATCAGCTTTTTGTTGATCTTTAACTTGTCCAGCTGTTGTCAATATTGTTGGTAGCAATGTTACTACTTCTGTACTACTGGCCATCGTTCCAGTATTTAGCACAGTAACAGTAGATTGTGTTGTTGTTTGATCAGTAACATCTATTGATGTTCCTTTACTTGTTTCCCCTGATTTTGTTATATCTGTGGGTGATAATGGTGTTTCATTATCAACACCAGTCGATATCTGTTCAGTACTTTGCTTTAATGATGTTATATCTGTGAATGGCAATGTTATATGTTCGGTAACTGTCACTGTTTCCTTATCCCATTCGGTTGTTTTAATCGTTGATATTGATAATGAGGTTTCATCTGTACCATTAGAGTTTATCTTGCTTGTTTGTTCATCTGTTGTCGGTACCAAAAGAAATGGTGTTGTTTCATTAGGAACAGCTGTTGTTTTTTCTTCACCATTTAGCACTGATGTAATTTCTTTGGTAACATCAGTTTTTGCTTGATCTTTAACTTGTCCAGCTGTTGTCAACATTGTTGGTAGCAATGTTACTACTTCTGTACTACTGGCCATTGTCCCAGTATTTAGCACAGTAACAGTAGATTGTGTTGTTGTTTGATCAGTAACATCTATTGATGTTCCTTTACTTGTTTCCCCTGATTTTGTTATATCTATGGGTGATAATGGTGTTTCATTATCAACACCAGTCGATATCTGTTCAGTACTTTGCTTTAATGTTGTTATATCTGTGAATGGCAATGTTATATGTTCAGTAACTGTCAATGTTTCCTTATCCAATTCAGTTGTTTTAATCGTTGATATTCGTAATGTGGTTTCATCTGTACCAGTAGTGTTTATTTTGCTTGTTTGATCACCTGTTGTTAGTACCATAGGTGGCAGTGTTGTCTCATTAGGAACAGCAGTTGTTTTTTCTTCACCATTTAACACTAATGTTGCTGTATGCATAGAGGATGTTGTTTCTATAGTAATATCAGTTTTTGCTTGATCATTAACTTGTCCAGCTGTTGTGAATATTGTTGGTAGCAATGTTACTACTTCAGTAATACTGGCCATGGGTTCAGTATTTAGTACAGTAGCAGCAGTAGATTGTGTTGTTTCATCAGTAACATTGATTACTGTTTCTTCGCTTGTTTTCCCTGCTTTTGTTATATCTGTGGGTGATAATGTTGTTTCATTATCAACACCAGTCGATATCTGTTCAGTACTTTGCTTTAATGTTGTTATATCTGTGAATGGCGATGTTATGTGTTCAGTAACTGTCACTGTTTCCTTATCCCATTCGGTTGTTTTAATCGTTGATATTGGTAATGTGGTTTCATCTGTTCCATTATTGTTTATTTTGCTTGTTTGATCACCTGTTGTTAGTACCATAGGTGACAGTGTTGTCTCATTAGGAACAGCAGTTGTTTTTTCTTCACCATTTAACACTAATGTTGCTGTATGCATAGAGGATGTTGTTTCTATAGTAACATCAGTTTTTGCTTGATCATTAACTTGTCCAGCTGTTGTGAATATTGTTGGTAGCAATGTTACTACTTCAGTAATACTGGCCATGGGTTCAGTATTTAGTACAGTAGCAGCAGTAGATTGTGTTGTTTCATCAGTAACATTGATTACTGTTTCTTCGCTTGTTTTCCCTGCTTTTGTTATATCTGTGGGTGATAATGTTGTTTCATTATCAACACCAGTCGATATCTGTTCAGTACTTTGCTTTAATGTTGTTATATCTGTGAATGGCGATGTTATGTGTTCAGTAACTGTCACTGTTTCCTTATCCCATTCAGTTGTTTTAATCGTTGATATTGGTAATGTGGTTTCATCTGTTCCATTATTGTTTATTTTGCTTGTTTGATCACCTGTTGTTAGTACCATAGGTGACAGTGTTGTCTCATTAGGAACAGCAGTTGTTTTTTCTTCACCATTTAACACTAATGTTGCTGTATGCATAGAGGATGTTGTTTCTATAGTAACATCAGTTTTTGCTTGATCTTTAACTTGTCCAGCTGTTGTGAATATTGTTGGTAGCAATGTTACTACTTCAGTAATACTGGCCATGGGTTCAGTATTTAGTACAGTAGCAGCAGTAGATTGTGTTGTTTCATCAGTAACATTGATTACTGTTTCTTCGCTTGTTTTCCCTGCTTTTGTTATATCTGTGGGTGATAGTGTTGTTTCATTATCAACACCAGTCGATATGTGTTCAGTACTTTGTTTTAATGTTGTTATATATGTGAATGGTGATGTTATATCTTCTGTAACTGTCACTGTTTCCTTATCCCATTCGGTTGTTTTAATCGTTGATATTAGTAATGTGGTTTCATCTGTACCATTGGTGTTTATTTTACTTGTTTGTTCACCCGTTGTTGGTACCATAGGTGACTGTGTTATTTCATTAGGAACAGCAGTTGGTTTTTCTTCACCATTTAGCACTAATGTAGCTGCATCCATAGATGATGTTGTTTCTATAGTGACATCAGTTTTTGTTTGATCATTAACTGGAACAGATGTTGTGAACTTGGTTGGTAGCAATGTTACTACTTCAGTAATACTGGCCACCGTTCCATTGTTTAGTGCTATAGTAGCATTAGATTCTGTTGTTGTTTCATCAGTAACATTTACAGTTGTTTCGTTATTTGTTTTTCTTGCTCTCATTACATCCGTGTGTGACGAAGTTACTTCTTCAGTAGTATAAGTTGTTATTTGTTTATTATTCAGTTCAGCTGTTGTTAACATTGTAGATGTCTGCATTGTTTCGTCATTCGCATCAGTTAACATTTCTTTACTAGTTGACTGAAAAGCTTCTGTTGAAAATGCAAATTCAGAGTTAGTACTAGGTTTTATTGTACCAGAATGCTCAACTGTTGTTAATGTGGCAAGTGAAAATATTGGTTTATGAGTAATGTCAGTTGTTATTACTTCATCACTTTGTCCAGCTGTTGGTGTATGTGTGGGTGACAACGTCTCGTCTGTAATATCAGTTATCATTTTTTTACTATTGGGTTTAGAAGTTGTTAACACTGTAGATAGTGGTGTCATCTCATTAGTTACATGAGTCAACATATCTTCACTAGTTTTCCCAGCTGTTGTAAATGTAATTGTTGACAGTGTTGTTTCGTAAGTTCCTGTTCCTGTTATATTCTGCTTAATTGTTGACAATACTGTAGGTGATAAGGTTGCTGAAACTTTTGTAGACATATTTTTATTATTTAGTCCGGCCGTTGTTGATGTGAAAAATGTTCTATCAGTAGTTGTAGGTTCCTTGTTGGGAACTATCGAATACATACTATCATCATTAGTTGTTTGTTGATTATCAGTAGTGCGGGTAATCTCTTTTAAAAGTGTCCAAGAAGTGTGTGTATCACTCTCTAGTCCATTATAAATATTTTTTTCAGTATATAAGGTAGAAGTTGGCAATTCACTGATGCCAATTTGATTCGTGCTTGTGGTTATTTCAGTTTTTTCCATGAGGATGGTAGGCTGAGTTGTTAATTCATGAAGAACATCATTAGATATGCCGGTAAATGGTGTGGTTGCTGTATTAGCCGGTTCTTTTACTGTTTCAGTATTATAATATATATTATTAGGATTTTTTCTAGTTGTATGGGATAAATTTACCCCGGAAATTGTAGTATGCTTATCTAAATCAGCGGATGTTGTTAAGTAATAATTGGTTAACTGTTTCCTATCGGTAGAGTTTAACAATTGCACAGTAGAAACATCGGTAGTAGGAATTTCTGATAAAGTGTTTCTATTTCCAAATCTTATGTCAATTTCCAAAACGTCATTTTTATTTTCGTCGATTGTCTCAGAAGTAGTTGAATAAGGAGAATCCGTTGTGCTAAGAGCAGTAGTTGTAAAATCAGTTTCATCGACAGGTAATTTATCGACAATAGGATAACAGTAGAGTTTAGGATTTCCAGTAAAGTTATTGGGACAGGAACAAAGAAAAGTTGTAATATTTTGTGTTTTACATAATGCAAATGTGCCACATACATTTGTAGGAGAGTTGCACAAATCGACGGTACATCTTCCATTAATACAAGTTTCTACGCTAGCGCAGTCATTGTCTGTCTCACAGGTAGTTTCTGCTATGAAAAAATTAAATTACCGTACAGACAATATTATTAAAATAAAATACACCTTTTTTTATATAAATATATAGTAGCATTTTGATTACCCGAACTATAAGTGAAACTAACAGTAAATAAAGTGTAAAGTTCCGATAATGTATACAAGAGAAATTTTTAAACGTAAGAAATGATAACTTTTCAGGACATTGAATAAATTGTAAAATTCAATAAAATGTCGTAACACTCATTCATCTTTCGCAGTACCTAGTAAAAGGTACTGAAGAGGAAAAAGTGCCGCATTACCTTTGTAAAATTATTTATTATTTTAATATATACCTCTATAGCCGATTTAAATTTCATAAACTCATTTCTTTCGAAAAAAAAAACGAAAGGAATTATAAAAATGGGTAAAAGAAAAATATGTCACATACGGTGATAAATGTAAAATGAATAAAAGTAAATTAGCGCGTGTTGTTGGTTCCGAAAAATGAAACAGAAAATTTCAGTAATAAACTTAAGAAAAAAATGCAAATTCTTTAAGTTATAACTGTTCTGAAAAGTATGTTAATTCAATTATGATTCTCGGTAGATCAACTTGTTTGGATAATCAAGACTACTAAATTTTATAAAAATAAGATTACAAAATAATTTTAACATAGAAATTCGCGGCAACGATAAAGAATAGCGACAGAATAAACAGAAGAAATTACATTTATGTAACATATTGAAATCACGCACATATTACAGAGAAGCTCGGTGCATTGATAAAAACAAAAAAACAAAAAAAAGATCAGCAAGAATTGAACACAGTGTCAACATAATTTTCCCATACACATGCACAAATACGTACATATTAAGTAATAAAAAGCTTTTACACGGTGTGTTTTTATAGACATTTTGAAAAAGCCTTCAAAATTTCCGCAAAAGAGAACTGTGAATGAATTTTTGCGATCGATGCAGTATATCGGTTTTTTTCCAGCTGTACATTTTTGCTTTCTTAATTTTTATACTAGCATAAAAAGTAGGTTGAAATCGAATGTGTCGTGTGTAATGGTGGAGCGAAAAAAATCGTTTTCACTAAATGTACTGGCGATGACGTCATATAAGCAGAGAACAAAAATAATAATACTACTATTATGAAAAAATCATTGCGTGTTCGTGCGATTTACCTCTAAAACATCCTCCGACGTTGTCAGATCGGAAACCGGGCGGGCAAACTCTGCATACCGGTATGTGGTTTTCGACGAAACAGTGCGCCTCGTTTGGACAGGTGACGTTCAAGCAAGGATTAACGCACTGATAGTTGCGGCATATTGCGTCCGGAGGACATCCGGCATCACGAAGACAGATGGACACAGACGGACTGCAGTCTTCGTCACACAGACATATCGGATGATGATCTACAACTATACATTTTTTAGTACCCGGGCAAACAGTGCTAGTAGCGTTGTTTTGTCCGCCATCTAGATTGCACGGATTTTGGCATTTGCCATTAGTACAGGCCAGTCTATCGGAACAGTCATCATTAGTGATGCACTCGACTTTTTGCGTGGCGCAGGTAAGTTCGCCCGTTTCGCTGAGGTAAAAGCCCGATTTACAGATGCAGAGCGGTACGTGATTCCAGGTTTCGCATTTTTTCAGCGGATCGCACGTAACCGACTGTGCTATGCACGGATCCTTGCATTCCCCGTTGATACAGGCCAAATTTCTCGAACAATCCTTATCGGACGAGCAAAGTATACGACCGTACGGGGGCCTCGGGACCGTCAGATCGCAATTCGGAATTCTTCTACACTCAACATTCGGATTGCCGTTATAGCACTGAGGACACGAGCACTGTGATCTGTGCAGAATAGTTTGGCATAAGGCATTAGCACCGCATGCCCCTCTAATACTACAACCGTCTATACACCGTCCGTTTATACACGTATTTTCACTGGTACAGTTGACGTCACTGTTGCATTCCATTTCTGTTTACAATAGTATTGGAAAGCACCAAAACAACAGGAAACGAAATATTACAAAAATTAAGACAGTACTTTTACAAAGAATAAAAGATGTCCGATATGAAAACTGTGAAAGGAAAATAATATACAAAAAAAAAAAAAAATTATTTACAAAAATCTTAACACAATACAATTAATAAACGTAAATATGTATATATGTATATATATATATATATATATATCTATATAAAAAATAAAGTATACGCAAACGCCCGAGATCCGTATCTACAGGTGTGGTATCTCTTATACTGCACATTAATTCAAATAGTCATGCTATTATTTTACAAGTTTTACGCGACTGCTTAAAAACTATTAAAACCTTCTCTAAAATCGTTGTACCACCAAAAAGTAGCATCATCTTATAGAGTATGTATGTAAAAATTTAATAAAAGTAGCGTATTAAAGAAAAAAAAAAAAAGAAAAAGAAAAAGAAATTAATAAAAAATTTAAAAAGGTAAAAATAAACTTTTTGTAATTTCAAATTAACTGCAAACAAAACAAAAATCCTTTCACAGCTCTCAAATAGACGACCTTTTTAATATACACACATATATATATATATTTATTTAATAAATATATAGTACAAGTAAAAAAGTAATTAAATATACGTATGTTTTATGTACATAAATCGATAAATCTACCGTTAATTTATACATCTTATTTACAATACGGAACGTTTAAATACAAATCGGAAAATTTTAATGCATTCAGTCACATCCATTATAAATACTTATCAAAAAGCAGACTCGCAAAGAGTTTTATGTACATAATACTTTAAATAACCGATCTCCATATCTTAACAGTTCTTTTTTTAGATTACTATTAAAAAAAAAAAAAAAAACGAAAAAAGAAAGGGAATAAAAAGTTGTAATTATACGGTATGTCGCATATAATCGTAATAAATCGAATATTTTTGAAAAATAATTTTCAAATGATTGACCGATTCTTCTGTTTATTTTTTTACATCGAATAAAAAATATTTAACCGTCGATTCAATAGCCCACATTTAAACGGAAAGCGTAAAAAAATCGAGCGCAAAAATATATATAGTAAACATACCCTGTGAACATTCTATATTTGGATTTCCAGAAGATCCGGGCGGACATTGGCAACTGTAAACATTATCCTGTTTGACGCAGAGAGCTCCTTTTCCGCAACTGTTAGTTCGACAGTCGGTTGGCAATTTGTTTATAAAGCCTGAACAAAAAAAAGTATCATTTTCAATAGATTACACCGAAATAATAAAATATACCATCGTAATAATTTACAAAATTATACGAATTTTGAAAAAATAGAACTATTAAGACGAGCAACCCACGAGAGTATCTAATTGACTACGGGAGTAATCATCAGTAGAGAAATGAGTAAGTAAGGCGTACATTTGTTCGCTGCACAATACGCTATACTCTTCTATCTGCATCAATTTCTTCCCTATAATCAGCTGAAATGGAACCAAAGATGGACTTCCAAGTTTACCTTTTTGCGTCAAATCCACTATCAGGCCATGATATCCTCCGGAAGAAGTCTCGTGTAAAAATTACAAAATGGGACATATTGCTCTCATTCATGACTAAATTTTTATTAATTTTTCCCTTCTTGTAATTGCCTATTCTGCAGTCAGCACTTTATCCCCGTAGTCCTCCATATCCTGATCCACTGCTCTAACTTTGCAAAGTTCATAAACTGAAAAGAGGTTTCCATATAGGGCACATCCTTTCAAATACGCCTTCATGCGGCTGTGAATGCAGTATTGTGTCGTTCCTTAGAGCGCTAACCTGATCTGCCCTGCAGCATATAGAAGTGTTGATTACATATTTAAAAAAAATTAATATGAAAAACATATATTAAAAGGGACTGTTGGTAAGCTCCGTGAAAACTTCTAGTTGGCTGCGTGAACAAGTCGGTGACAAGATAAGCTTTCATATTACTGTGTGATTTAAACGACACGTAACAAGTTAATTATCTTTTTGTTCGTGAGCTATATTGCAACGGTTTTTTTTTCCGCATTAGATACAAAACAAATTCTTAAGTAAAGTATAATAGAAGATAGAATTTTTTTCTTCTTATTCGGTAATGTCAGTTGCATTTTCGTTTTTTTCGATTAGATTCCGTTTGTTTATTACTATCAAGTAAAGAAGAAAAAAAATTTGCCTAAGAAAATTAAATATATATTATATATACATATGTGTGTAACGTGATTTTTATCATTTTAGTTTATACTATTTGTTTTAGACCGTTTAAAAAGTTTTTAGATGAATAATAACTACCGTTGATAACTAATGAACTTTTTTTTATTAATTGATATAAAACACTGTCAATGCGACTGAAATAATATTCATTACAAAAACAAGCTGTTTTTATTATTGTTTTTTTTTTTATTTTTCGTTTACGCAATGCAAAATAAAAAGTAGTTTATATGACACTATTTAAATCAGTTATATTTTTAAACCGATATGCTCCAAATTTAATAAAGATTTTCGGCAAAACAGAAAAAAAACGAGCTTAAACTCAAAATAACGCATAAAGTTTCTTCCTGTTTAATGTTCTTTTTAATTTGCTGACAGTTACATTTAAGTTTAGGCGGCAAATACGAAAAATAAACAATAAACAAACTTAATTAAAAAGCGACTTACACTGAACGTGTGGATCTCCTAAAGGATAATCGGAAGGACAGAAACATTGAGTTTCATTATCGAGCAGTCTGCACTGGGCGTTAATACCGCAAATGGTATTTTTACAATAATCCGTTCTTAGAGTTTCGCATGTGCATCCTTTGATTGGATCACCTGCGCATCCTGGTAAACAACTGCATTCAAAACCGCCTTGAACATCTTTACATTTTGTATTTTCTCCGCAAGGGTTATGTAAACAGGAATCCGAACCTTTAAAAGACAAATAATACAGATTATAATAAAACTGAGACCGATAAAGTGTTGCAGTCCGGTTATAGAAAATTAAATGTATAAATCTCGCAATGTTAAGAAAAATTTCACTGATAGACGTGTTAATTCATTGCTATAATTTTGTTTTCACATTTAAATTTTAAAATAATGATTTATTATATGTTTTGTTTTTTTTCTTCTTTTTTAAGTAAAATTAAAGCAAAAATACAAAAGTTCTTTTAAATATTTTGAAAAATCATTCAGACTCATTTTCCGTAATAGACGGCAGATGTTTCTTAAAACTTCTACTTGAGAGAAATATTTATGTAGAACAAAATCTGAATTAAGGGCAAAAAATCACACACAATTAATAAAACATTTTTCAATGAAACTCCATCGAAACTCTGCCACACTTTCAAATTTCTGGTACATTCCACGTCACGAAAACAGACGCATTTGTTTCTTACCTTTTTTGCATTCAATCTGCGCATTTCCGTAATAACCGTACGGACAAGAACATTGTACAATTCTGTTGACAACTTTACACTGAGCGTTTAGTCCGCATGCAGACGGTTCCAAACACGGATTGCGACAAACTTTATCTGAACTGCATTTTTTATTCGGTTCACAATCGTTATCTGTAATGCAATTATATCTGATACATTCTTTTTGCGGATTCCCTTGATAGCCGTCCGGACACAGACAAAGCATAGTATGATCCGATACGCGACATAACGCATCTTTTCCGCATGCTGGTTCTTCCGATCTGGTACAGGTATCTTTGCATTTACCTTCCATACACGATCGATCATTTGAGCAGTCCTTGTCTGAACGGCATCCGATAATGCACAAGCCGTTTTTACATATGTGACCCTAACACAATAAGTATACCGAGTGTTAAAATATGGCCACAAAATTCTGTTTATAATTTATTAAATATTTCTGATAATAAACAATTAAAATAAGACCATTCGTAATAATTCGGGATACGGGAAGTCCTTTAATTTTTCTTAAATATTCGATGTTTTATTTTAATAAAGGAAAAGAGAAACCAACGTAATAATTATAAAATTTCCAAAAACAAAAACAAAAAATTTATTAGTTTTAAAATATTACATATATTATTATGTGCATGTGAACCTAACTAGTTTCCACTTTATCGATATGGAGTTAAGCCCAGTACGATATACTAGACAACATTTCTGATCGATTGAGACTTCACGGAGCCTTCTAAAGACAAAACTCGCCGAGATATTTGCGTTTGAAGTTGAAATTTGAAAAAACAGAGTTTTGAGAAAAACGAATTTAAAATTATGTATAGCAACCAGGCGACAGGCGAGGCGCATTCAGGATTTTGGCCATAATTAAATTGTATTTTTTTGCATTGGAAAGAGCAATGTTCACTCTAGCGGGAACGCTAAAAATCAACATTTATGACCTAACATCCGAAAAATCGCAGAGTCTCCGTAAATAATTCCGACAAAGTGGGACCTTGTTAGATTCACGTACACACACACATATATATATATATATATATAATATATAGGGGAGAAGTGGGATGAATCGAACACTCGTCTTTTCACGGCTGTATGAGGCATTGGAAGGTTAAAATTTAGTACGACGGCGAGCTATTGATGATATCTAGTTATTTGATCGACTGCGATATCCGTTTTCGTACAACCGAGATAATGTCAAAAAAAAAAAAAAAAAATTATTGATTTTTGAAAAAATTTTGTATATTGCGTGAAAATTTTGAAAACATATTAGGTAAGTTCTTTTTATTGAAGTATTATGAACAACCTGTCACAATTTGGAACCGTTCTTTCACGAGATTTCTGAAATAGACCAAATTTTTGAAAAAATGAGCCACGAGGATGAATCGCACGGACTGATTAATCCTATAGTTCGCGATGTGCATTGAAAGGTACACACATTTCCAAACTCTGTTTTACGTCTCATAATGCTAGTACAGGTTAATGGCCGAAATGTGTATCAAGGGATACGACGTTTGGTGTGTTTATAAACACCTTGGGACAACGATTACCACCGATTTACCTTTTCCCCAACTTTAAACAACGAAATCTCGATAATGCCATGATTCGGGCACCAACAGGAAGCCTTGGTTTATCTACTCCATCCGGTTGGATGACTAAAGAATCGTTTTTGGACGTTATGAAACACTTTCAAAGGTATTCTAATTCTGGGCCAAATAATCGAACGATGTTACTTATGGATAACCATTGTTCCCACACGTCATACGAGGCTATTCGTTTTGCACGAGAACACAATATTGTTCTTTTTACTTTTCCGCCACATCTAATTCATAAGATCCAACCGCTGGATGTAGGATTGTACGCACCATTCAAGAAGGTAATGTCTTACGCCGGAAAAGATTACTTGGCAACCGCCAACAAAGCAGCTGTAATTACTCTTGATGTTATTCCAAAAATCTCAAAATCACCGTTTGAAGTTGTTTTTGTTCCAGCAAAAATCGAAAATTCATTCAAATGTACTGGCTTATGGCCGGTAAACCGTTTATGTCTTTTGAAACAAATAAAAAACTCTCCGGACAACGAGAACAAAAATATGACTGATGTGATGGAAGAAGTCACAGTACCAGAGTCTTCGGCGATTCCATCTCCAGAGAATGAGGCCCAAACAGCAACTTTGAATTCAAGCTCGAGGGGATCTTCGATTAAATATTCTTCCTAGTCCTTCTTGAAAACAAAACGACCTCTCCGAGATGTCATAACAGGAACAAGAAAAATTCGCCGGGATTCAGGAAAAAGTGCAGAGTTAACTTCAACTCCAGAGATGGAGAAAGCTGCAGAACGGCACAAGCCGAAATTGATTCGAAACCAAAAAATAAACCAAAAGCAAAGAGAAACCTCAATTTTCAATCCCAACCTAAAAAGAATTCGGATATATCGAACCAAGGCTTCACTGAAGATTTTAGCGACGTTCAAATTCGTGACTCGATTGTGGTAAACATTCAAATGAAGCAACAGAAGAAATCTCGCCGCTTCATTGCCCAAATTCTTCGAGTTAAAAAGGCAAATTTATTGGGAACTTTCTTCGTTCAGCATTCACTAAAAATCACACTGGATACATCTTTCAGTATCCCAATATTCGTGACAAGTATACATTTTCTTACGATCAAATTGTAAAAAAATTAGTGCTCCCCCCAAAAAATACTTGAGGGGTATGTTTATGTTTAAAATCCACGCGACTTATTTATAATTTTTCATCGTTTTTTTGTTTAAAATGCAAATAAAATATAATTTTTCAAGTTTTTTTTTTTTTTTTTGTGGAACATGTTGACTTTTCATCTTATAGGAATTGTATAAGCATTTATTGCAGATTCCTGAAGACAAACACATTTTAAATGAAAAAAAAAACATATGTCCGAAGTATCCCCCAACCTAACCTGGGGGATACTTCGAACAAAATGGATGGAGTTTAAAATTAAGCTCATCAAGTTGTGCTTATCCGAAAGATAAAAGTTTTGCAGCCAAAATGTAGCGCATTGTTCACACTACACAATGGTGCAAAAAGAACGTTGGTACGATCTATTATTACAGATAAAATCGTTCAAAACTAAAATGTGTCCGATTCATCCCACTTCTTCCTTATATGTATCTTACATATGTTAAAACGGCGAATAAAATAATTCAGTGGCATTTAGACGCTGTTTTATTTCTGTACTTCTATTTTATAATTAACAAAAACATTAATTAATGAACAAAGTATGTTGTTTGCCGCATTTTTAAAATGTAATTTCAATTTTTTTTCCTACGGGGTCGTACAGTACGAAAAGGAAAAGGCTTTACGTATTTTAAAAATATCGATAATTAAACACTAACATCAATTTATTTGCTAAACAAATCTCAGTATTTTTAATTAATCTACTCTCGTATTAAAAAATTGATACATCGAATTTATAAAGATACAATTAATAAGACAGACAATTAATGATAATAGCTGTGTACATGAAATTTTTAACGAATGCATTTTTAACCATTATCTTTGAATAAGTACTTACTAATGGACAGACTGTATTAGGACCACATTTGGCGGCGCACCTTCCATTTTTACATATTTCACCACAGGCACAATCGCCATTTGTCACGCAACGCGTAATACAATATCCGGATTCGATATCACACGGACAGGATCCATCACAGCGTAGAACTGGTTTGGCGCAATTAATTAACGCATTTCCTATAAATCCAGCTGGACAACTACACTGTACACCGTGATTAACAATTTTACATTCCGCGCAGGATCCACAGGCATTCGATCCATCGCAAGGATCTGTAAAGGATACAAACGTGACGTAATTTTATAAAACATTTATCTTGTAAATTAATAATGCGGAGAAAATTAACTTTCCTTTATACGCGTCCAAAACTATTTCGCGATATAATACTCAGCGCTTATTTATTAATATGATATCCTCCGTATGCAATTCTAACAATAAATGCAAGTATACACACTTATTTCATAATAAGAAATAGAGACGTATTTATTACTGTGTGTGTGTATGCAAAATCAATAATTTCCGCGTATTGAATACAAATAATTAATATGAAAAAAAGTCGACTGATATATATTTTTTAGCTCTACTACTCGGTATACCTGGGTACCTTCTTTTTCTTTCTTACGTCACTACATTGTTTATAACTGGTTGAGATATTGTCTGTTGTAACTTCAAATTACATTATAAAAATGAATGGGACAAGGGATGTAATTTAGAATGAAAAAATTTAGTCCAAGTTCACGATGTGGCGACAAAGAATGCCGCAGAAGTAGAACGATAAAGCATCAATGAAATAGATCAGTACAGTTACATATAATAAGAGAATAGAGAAGAAGAGAAACTCGTAACACCCGACATAATTCCGAACATCATTTATTTCAAGAATAGATAAAGATGGTAAAATACGTGAACATGTATTTTTTTTTTTTTTATCGTTTGTCAATCGCAACAGTCAATCACACTGTGGTGTGTTCGTACATCAGTACAGGAATCTAACGCAAAAGTACGGAAGGCAATACAGCAAGTAAATCAGATTAATCAGTAGTACACGATACAGCGAATGTAAATTAGACGAAATCAACTAACCGTTTTGCATTGCAATACTTTTGTGCGCAATACAGCGAAGGGTGTATAAGCATAATCAATGATGTAAAGTTATATCAAGACTCAAGAGTGATCGCGGTAACGATAAGAGAAATGAAGTCAACTGGCAAAAAGCGAACGAAACTAATTTAAAACTAATCAGCTTCTTCTCTTCCCTCTGGTTCGTTGCGGTAGCAATGCGTAATTATTGTTATTTTTCAGCTGTATTGATCTATACAGTACTTTCGTGTTCGTACAAGTTGACATTCAATGCTTCCGACATATCTCATTGGTGTTTATGGTTTTCATAGAAATCTAAGTAATTCTTATATAAATATTTATTTCATCTCGTATTTCTGGATTTTTTTTTTTCTTCCTCCTTCAATTAATAACTTTTTTTACATACGAAAATTTCAAGCATAGAAGATTAAAACATTTACTTCTTTAAATTTCAATAGTTATTTCTATTTATTTCTAGCAGTTACTGCTATCTTTTTCATATAAAATACACAACGTACTGACTCGCTGATTTATATGATTTCATATTGATTTTGTTTATTGTTGCGTGAGATTTATTTTTGATCACAGATTATTGATTTCGTAATTTTAGCGGACAAGTTCTTTTCTGATTAATTTTCTTTTTTCCGTTCAGATCAAAAAAAAATCAATAAATAAATAAAATAAAAGAAAAAAAAAGTTATTATAATTCCAGATTTTTGTAGCTAATAATTCTAAGCTGGCTAGAGTAAGAGCCATGCTCGATGTACGCATTATTAATATAAAAGTTGTAATTTTGTAAATATTTTGAATGACAAACGTTTATCGGATATAATTAATTTTATTTTAAAATAATGTGCAAAATGTTCCCCTTTGCGGCGCGCAAGTGTCAAGAAGCCAAGCTTTAATAAAAATAAAAACGTTTTTATTAATTAATTACTAGCGAATACCCTCGGGATTTTTTACTATGCTAGAAGATAAAAATATAACAAAATTTGGAAATTGAGTGTGTCACTATTAATGTAATACATTTGGATATACAATCACCGGCGTTGAGACAGAATTTTTCTTAGAAAAAAATCAGATCAGAATTTTTGCCCTGCAGACTGTCGATGACCAACAGTGAGCAAAGGATGGTACGAAAAATTTGTATAAATAGCAGTTTCTCTAAATAGGGCTAATTTTAAATTGGTTAATATTTTTTATAAAAATTTCCTTCTCACATTAACACAGTGGTTTGCTTATGATTTACAAAATATAAATTAAAAAGGTTCTTGTTAAAAAATCTTTCTATTACCACTATCTCCTTTTCCTCAGTAACGAATTTTTAACGAACATTTATTAAGTAGTAATCACTATTCAAGTAATTTCCCATCATCATAAATTTTTTCCAATTTTCGAAACTTCTTAAGACGTTAAATGTGTCATCCATATCATTTATACAGGATAAATGCAGGGTTTATAATCAGCAGAGTTTTTTCGACAAGGGGAAAAAAGGGTTTTATTTTAATTTTAACTTCTTAAAATTTTTTTGAGTTTTCCCCACACCGTATAAATTTAGCGTGTCTCAAAATTTATTTCGGCAACTTAAGAATGATGTAATTGGTTTTGATCGTTTCATTGTTTAACTCATTTACTTTGAAGGTTTTTGTTTACTAACACGTACTGCTAGAATTATCAAAGCTTAAAGCCCTTCTTTTAGCGTTCACTACAACTTCCCCCGAAAAAATTAAAATAAGCTGCTATTGAATTGAAGCGGTAATTCTGGAGTGTAGAAGAGAAATAATAATAAACTGTTTTCACTTAAATTTATACTTCTTTCTCGGTTTCTGGCTTGTGGAACTTCATGTTAGATTTATTATTATTATTATTATTATTATTATTATTTCCGTGACACGCTTTTCATCGAACATTCGAAATACTAGCAAAACTAAGAATAAAGATTGAGCGAACATTTCGTCGCACTGGATGAGCTTTAAATGGTGAGACAGTTACTACGCTTACTTTTACAATGCTTTTCGATGCAGGCTTGATTATCCGGACACACTGAATCA
The DNA here is from genome assembly GCA_039619475.1 of Icerya purchasi. Lineage (NCBI taxonomy): Eukaryota > Metazoa > Arthropoda > Insecta > Hemiptera > Monophlebidae > Icerya > Icerya purchasi. The sequence goes on along the minus strand of CM077115.1, from coordinate 286,946,051 downwards.
GTTCTACAGCCACTAGTACAAAGTCGATTTTCACAAATTTGGCCAGCGCTGCATTTTGAGTCGGAATTGCAGATTACTTTGCAGATATTACCAACGCATCTTTCGTCCGACAGACAATCGTAATCCCTGTGTAAATGAAATATTTCGATAACTTAATTCTAAAGAAATAAATAAATGGCGATGACATTCAGGCACATTTTACGGTAGAAAGGATTTATATACACTTTGTTAATACGTACGTGCGACAGGTTCCATGACAGGTTGTTGCGTAGCAAGTCTGTCCAGTAGGACAGTCCTTCTTTGATTGGCATTTTATTGTTGGATAGCGGCAGCTGGAACTCGGATCGCCTTGTAACGGAGAAAGACATTTGCACTGTTTCTGATGGTTCACAACAGAACATACAGCATTTACTCCGCACGCTGTTGAAGATGTGCATACATCTATAAACGAGTACACATGTTATATAATAAAACCGATGAGACCGCATAAATTTAAAGTAAAAATATTTTACTAAATTTATCCCAGTTATCGACCGGAAGCTATAATTTAAAAATATCGAAAAACATAAAATTAATGAAATTTTTAAAAACACCATTTTCTGTCGGTTTCGTTCAAGCAGATTTCATAAAAGAAGATCATTAACAAGTTTTCCCACGGTTAAATCTTGTTTACTTGACTGTATAAATAATAAAGTTAATAATCCGCTGTAATTATAAATAAAAATACGCGTTTGGTTAAAAATGATTACAGTTTTCAACTTCGTATAGAAAAAATATCCATATAAATTTGTTTCAAATTAATTTCAATACTGTAAATATCGATGGAAAATGAATTTTTACTGGCACAATTTATTTCAAAGATAAATTTTCGTTTCCGATTTTATTAAAAATGTTTCGAAATAACTTTAAAAAAAAGGGGGAAAAAATTTACAAACTTCAACATCATAAAAAGTGCGATTGAACAAAACGCCGAGTGCTACTTAAATTTTTATTAAAATTACTCGTAATATAAAATTTAGAAAATTTTATATTTAATAAAGTAGAACAGATAAATACGCGCTTAACTCAAAGCTGCGTAGCAGGTGAAAGACTAAATAAGGATATGAGAAAAAGAGCACTTACTGTTATAATAACCTGTTGTTACAATTGAAGAATTTAATTTAGTTGTATTTCATCATATATAAAAAATTCTAAAAATAACTAGTATTGAATTAATTAAAATGAACTTCAACTTTTAAAATGTTTCTACGCTAAACAATATGAAAAAAAAAAAAAAAAAAGAAAGGAAAACATTTACCGCCTTTTATAGAAACATAAAATGTTTCAACTTAAAATTTTATCACTCTTTGCAGCGAAAATTTTAACTGCTAAAGTTAAAATTTCAAATAAATTATAATATTCCGATTTCGTTTTTTTTCTTTCCTTCAAAAGTTATTCACATTTTGCTTTACCCACCTGTACATTTATTATTAACGCACGCTTTATTTCCGGGACATCCATTATCGCTACGGCATCCGGAGGTACATACTAGTCCGTCGCATAATTCGCCACTGTGACAGTCGTCATCGCGCTGACACAGAGATTTACAGGTTCCAGTTGTAAGATCGCATCTTTCATTTCCGAGACATCCGGCATCACTAGAACAGACCGGTCGACATGCCTCTTCGACGCACGTGTAACCCGGGTTGCATCCTCTGTTTTCGATGCAAGGCTGGGCCGGAGTACGAACGCAGGCAACTTTAGCGATTGGATTTGGTACGAAACCTACTCGGCACGTACAAACAGCTCGCTGATTAGCTACAACGCAAACAGCATTCGGACCGCATGGTGATATCAAACACGGATTCACGCACTTATTATCACGACATAATTCACTAGCGCTACAGTCATCATCGGTGGAACATCCGAAAACGCACATGCTGTTCAAGCAAATGTGCCCCAAGAAACAATCGTTGTTTACGCGGCACGTTACTGAAAGAAATCAGGTTTATATTAAGTAACGGAGAAAAATTCATTAATATCGCACGATTAGTTTTTCTTTTTACATGCTAAAAAACTCGAAAGACTTACATATGCAGTTTCCGTTTACACATTTCTCATTCAAAGCGCAATCGTTGTCTGCACTGCATTCTGGCAAACACATGTTATCCTTACATATCTGTCCTTTGGTACAGTCTGATTTAGTTTCACACGATATAGGTACTGTATAACAAAGTTAAAAAAAAGTTGTATAATTTCCAAGAAAACAAGTAACATCCTATATGAAAATTCTTAATTCTGTAATCACTAAATTTTAAAACGCGTTAAATATGTCAGCACAATTAAAATTAAATTTTAAAAATATTATTTATTTTCCTTTTACGGATTGAATCTGCGAACCTAGAATTTAAAAAATAAACATATTATGAGTTGTTGTTTCTTTTTTTTAAAATTTATTACAGCATTCTGTTTCATGCAAAAACTGCGCATACACAGTTGTAGCCAAATTTACAAAATATCAGGTTCCGAAAAAGACTGTTATTTATCATACAATTTAGTATCAAATCCAATTACTGTTATACCTCTTACGCATTCGGCTTCAGGATTGCCCGTAAACCCGAAAGGACAGCTACATATTTTGTTGTGATTTGTCAGACGACACATCGCATTTAAGCCACACACTTTGTCCATATCGCAGGGATTATTACACTGTCCTTGCAAACACATTTCCGACAAACTGCATTCAGCGTCTGAGGAACAGGTAGCTGTTTGGAAATATTAAAATATCACTTTTTAATAGATGAAAGCGATAGCTTTAAATTATTTATGCGTAGAACCGAAATTATTTAAACATAAAAGGCAGTCGATGTTTAATTGAACCGATTTCGAAACAAAACATTTGGAAAGATTTTTCTTCATCAAAAAAATGGTTCCTAGTTTGAAAAGGATGATGCATAAATTTATAATTTTCAAAATTTGGTTGAATATTGTAGCCCGTTTTTTTCTTTTTTTTTTTCAAACTTGAATATATTAATTTTTCATTACATATACCATAGTTCAAAAGTATTTTATATTATTTCTGTTATTATTAATGAATGCATATTAAATTAAACAATCGTCGTCGAAGAAAAACTAATTAAAACGAAGACAACAACGAAAATGGACAGACAGTGAAAAAAATTAGATATTAGCAACGAAATGAATGATATATCAGGCGTTAATGTTTGAAGGAAAAAAACTTAGTATAATAGCACATTATTAACGTATATGTATTACAAACTTGTACAAAATTCTTCTTTGACAAAATTAATGAAGAAATTTTGATAAAAACACTACACTTTTGAAATACAAGAAAGCGGGGTTTTCATTAATACAATTAGATAGCACATCGAAAAAAACATAGAAAAACACAAAAAGAAGTTCACAAACATGTAAAAAGCCGAAGAAAAGCAACTAATCGTGGAACTTACATTTGCAGACGCCATTCGAACAATAAGCATTGCTAGAACAATCTTGATTTGATTTACATGGCAAAGCATTCGGTCTGCAGCCAACAATGACATCCAACGGATTGCCGTCATAGCCGGAGTGGCAAACGCACGTCGCAACATGATTATCGGCAACACAATCTGTATTTGGACCACATTTAGCGGTCTCACATACTCCTGCGCATATTTAAGTCGATGTTAATTGCAACATTCGGAATATTAAGAATAATTCAAAAAAAAAAAAATCACGTTCATGAGGTACTTGAATTTTTTGGTTAGTTACCAGTTGTAAAAAACACAAGTACAAAATTATTCAGCAATGTATAATATTTCTCACCTTTGCATTTGGCTACGCCTTTAGTTTTGACACAGTGAGCTGCAGGCGGGCAATCGCTTTCGTGACGGCATTCAACTGATGGCGTACATCCTTCGTTGTACGGATCACCGATCGTTCCCATCGGGCACAAACATTTATAGTATCCTCTCACGTTGTCGCAGTGAGCTCCTTTGCCGCACGGTTTAAGAGCACAGAAATCGATTATTTTACACGCCGAATACGGATCTCCTGTATAGCCCGGTTGACAGTAGCAGACCTAAACAAATCGCAACTCTTTATAAGAAACAAAAACACAAAATTCGACTCGGATACTTTTGAATATGATCATCTCTAATTTTGAAATATTGGTAAAAACCTTTTAAAATTATAATCTTGCTACAATACCTAAACCGCAATCGAAAAAATTTCTAAATAAAATTAAATTAACCACTACTGAATTAAGCACACACACACATAATATATATATTTGTTCTGCTATAGGATAAAAATTCTGAAGTTATCGAAAATAACTTTTTTAGAAACCTAAATAGGACAAACTGCAGAGTACGAAATATTACCAATATAGAAAAAAAAACAAAATAAAATTGAATTTGTTTTTTTTTGTGTCTGCGTTTAGAATTTACTGAAAAAAAATTTAATCATCGTTTTCGATTGATGAAAATTATTTAAATTTGAAAATTGCAACGGATAACTTTCAATAAATGAATGACAATATTTATATTGGAAAAAAAAAAGTATTCTATCAACAATTAAAATTAACAATAACTGCTTTACCTGTTTGTGATTTTCAGCAGAACAAACAGCATTTTGTCCGCACGGATTATTAACTAAACATGATATTTTGCATAGGCGGTCTTCGCAAATTTTATCGCCAGAGCAGTCTTCATTTTTCTCGCATTCTATCCGATGACAAACGGACTGCGGATTTCCGTGATAGCCCTTTTCACAACTGCATACTGGCTGATGATTTTTCGCACTACATTCGGCATTTCTCCCACAAATTATTTCTTCGCAAACATTTCTACATTCGGTCTGTAAAATAAAATACTTTTCACGCTAAGTACGATATTTTAGAATAATTACAATAACTAAAAAAGGGAAATAGGAAAAGAAAAACAGATTAACCGATAAATAAAATAAAAAAATATTCGAAAACTCTCGGTAAGTTTAGCAAATAAATACGAACTATTAATTTTTTTATTATCGTAACTGAAATAATAAGGTAATTTAATTCAAACTGAGCAAATAACAAAAAAGTCAGATCCAAAAAGGGGAACAATCCTCAGAAGGTCTGTTTCGGAAATATGCCCCTGAAAAAAATTATTAGACGATTGAAGAGTGGAAATAACGATAAAATTCGATTTTTCGTTTTCTAAACTAACCTGGCCAATATCGTTGGATCGACATATTTGCGATTCGTTACAATCATCATTTCCTTTACATCTGGCTTCTTGAATGCAAATATTGTTCTGACAAAACTGATAGTCTGGGCACGTTGTGTTTGATTTGCACGTTGGTTGACACAGTCCGTTGATGCACAGCTGTTCACTTATACATTCTCTTGTGGTCGTGCAAACAGCTAAATTCGGAAGCCAAAAAATTAATAAAAATTCGGCAAGAGTTAATTAAACGAAAAATACGTTACATGTCTCCAAAAATAATAACTTACACGAACATATTCCGTTGTTACACTTTAGTCCGGATGGACAATGGAGATCGGATGCGCAATACTGCACAGGGGAACATCCTAGATGAGAATCTCCCGTGTATCCAGCCATACAACTGCATATCGCTATGTGATTGCCGGGCGTGCAGTCAGCATTTTCACCGCATACATTCGACAACGTGCACGGATCTATGCAATGGGAATCGAAACAAATTCTGTTCGTCGCACAGTCATCGTTTTCGGTACATTCCAGCGACACACATTCAACCTTTAAGAGAAATTTACAAAATGTACTACTCTCGCCGTTCACACGCATAAAGCGCGTTCGAAAATTGCAATTTAAACACGGTACGATATAAATACCTGAGGATCGCCAGTCGCCTTTGCCGAACACTGACACGAGGATTTATGATCTACAGAGATACAGTCCGCATTTTTGCCACAACTATTTCTTGCTTCGCATACGTCCGTACAACGGTTAGATAAACAAATAGCGCTGTTCGGACAATCGCTGTCGGCATAACAATCGCCGGGTTTTCGACAACCGAATTTAATTGGATCTCCGATTAAACCTTCGCCGCACACGCAGTTGTAACCACCGGGCACATTTTTACAGCTATCAAAAAAATCATATTAACCGTTAATTTTCGCCCTATCCACAGTTCCAGAAATTAGCACTACTACCATCTCGAATCAAATTCGATAGTAGAGCATAATTCTCGAAGTAGAAAAGATGTGTGTATGTGTTTTTTGTTTTTTTTTTTCTCCTCTTTTAAATCAAAAAATCATTACGAGCTGAAAATTAGAATGATTAGACGAACAGAATATTGTTACAGTTCGGGGATTTAAATTATCGGCATAGTAAATTTCCAATTGGCTAGTCGCTTTGAAAAATATGATGATATAATGTGACTGAATAATATGATGCGAAATGAAGAATTTACATTTTAGTTTAACGGCTCAGTTATGATATTTGTAATATTGAGGTGATGCAGAATTACGAATAACTTTATTAAAAAAGAAAACAAAAAACGAAAAGTCCATATTAGACGGAAACTATTGAATTTGTTGACTGTTTTCTAAATACTAACGTAACCGCTAAAATATAACTAGATCCGAGAATAACAATGACGGTTAAAAAAGACAAATTCAGTGAAGAGATGGAAACATAAATTACCATGTGTTTCATAGGCCCATGTAAAAAAGAAAAATTAGCATCCGAACAAAGATTGGCCGAAAATGATCGATACTAAGCAGAACGTTAGGGGCATCGCCTATTAGTTTTGTTAGAAAATGAAAACTAATAGAGAGAGTTGACAGCGATAAAGAGGGATTCCTGCCCAAGAAGAAAACGACGGAAAAAGTAAAAACACGCTTTTAAATATTTTTGAAATATATAAATTTCATTATTATTACGTTTTAAAATTATTCGTTTTGTTCGGCTAAACTTGTTATAAGAAGTCTTTCAGATACGATGTTGAAAATATAAAGGAGGTCTTGCGGTTAAACTGTTTTTCAAATTTTTAAAATTTGAAAAACAGACCGCTGAAAAGAACTTCTATGAAAATTACCCACCGTTTGAAAAAGTGATCTTCTGAATATGGGGAACAAAATCAATATTTTTCTATCTTTGTAAAACTAATATTCGCAAAATTATACGATATTATGCCGATGTTCGCGGATACTTACACGGCAGTCTTGTGACACGGCTTTTGGAGTTCACATTCATCAATGTCTTGACATTTTCCGTTTTTAAACATGTATCCTTGAGAGCAAACGCAGATAGCGCGATGATTTTGCGCTTTACAAATTCCTCGACCGCAATTAGCGTCATCGCAAGGATCTATTTAATTCAATTAATTTCGTAATTAAAAAATGGAATAATTTACAAAATTCATAAATCTTAACCAAAAGCAAAAATATACCATTTAGTTACGAAAAATTTAAGGAATTATTACAAAAATTCCTTCTTTTTTAAACTTTTATTGAAACATTCCTTCGGGTTTACGGCGATCTTAAAAAGAAAAAAAAGGAAGGAAGGAACAATTATCACTTACTTGTACACTTATTGTTCCGGTGATCGCAGTATTTATCGCTCGGACACTGTTCATCGGACACGCATTCAACTCTGAAGCATCCGACATTTCGATCAAGCGGGTCACCTAAATAACCGGATGGACACGAGCAAGAAGGAAAATGATTGAGTACGTTACATTGCGCATTTAGCCCACAAATACTGTTCGATGTAGCGCAAGGGTCGTTGCAAGAATTCTGCATGCAGGCCAAATTGTCCGGGCATTCGGCATGTTGAACGCATCGATTGCTTTTTAGACAACCGGGATTTTGATATGGGTCCCCGGCGGTATTTTCCGGACACATACATTGAAAAGATCCGACGGTGTTGTGACATTCGGCCGTTGGATGGCACGGATTATTTACGCATTCGTTTACATCGTCGCAACCATTGCCGGTAACTACGTATCCATTTTTACACCTGCCACAAAAAAAACAAAAAAAAAACAGAAACCAAATCAGGTTGCGTGAAATAACTTAGCAGAGGAACCTGCTAGTATTAATAAAACACGACATCGTTTTATCAAGTAACAAACCTGCACTTATTAGAGAAACAAGCCTGATTAATGCCACAGTCGACGTCGGAAGAACAACCGCTTCTGCAAGTTCCTTCGATACACACCTCCCCGGCTAAGCAATTGCTGCCGCCGTAGCAGACTTTCTGACATTTATTCTGTTCGCATCGTTCCCCGGCCGCACAATCTAGATTACTGACGCATCGTGGCTTACACACGTTCTCATCGCAAATGTTGTTAGACGGACATTGCGCGCTATTCCGGCAACTAATCGGGCTCCTGATGCAACCGTGTTGAGGATTATTATTTCCTTGGAAGCCGTCGATGCAGCTACATATAATTTGATGGTTTTTATTGATACATTTCGTGTTAGGTCCACAAATGCCGTCTTGACTACACGGATCTGAAATTAAAAAAAAATAATAATGAAAAAACCGCTTCGAGCGTATTTGTATCTTAATGCGAGTAAAATAATGAAACGAAACAAGGCTTACTTTGACATTTGCTATTAATGCAAGCTTCGTCGTCTTTACAGTCTCTGTTGCTTCGACAACCAACCGCGCAAGTTCCGAAAATACAGACTAGTCCTGTTGGACACTGGGAGTGGCCGGCGCATGGTTGTTCGCATTTGTTTTGAACGCAGCGTTCTCCGTGCGAGCAGTCATCTGTTCCGCGACAAGCGACTGCAATAATAAATTAATTAGTACGTCATTCGTGCTCAAGAAATGTTCATCTTTATGTCGCAATGCAGAAAAACATTTTATAAAATCGATTAAAAAATTACATCTCCCCGTGTTTGTGTAAATGAAAATTTTTTGACTACAGTAAATAAACATGAGCGCTTTTTACAATGAAAGAAAGATCCGGCGAAAATTAGACGGTCAATGCTAATAATCATAAAATTAAGTTAATTAAATCACATAGTGGTTGTTCAAATGTAGGAGAGACGTTCATGAAATTCTGATTCGATATAAGGCGGTGACTGCGGTGTCTCATCGGAAAAACGTGTTACCAATTTGTGTGTCCTATTCAAACGTTTACTAATCGAGAAAGACACGCGTAGTTTGGAAAAGATATATAAAATTTATTTAAAATTACACCGGTCGATGTCGAAATATGATAAAAAATTCGACAAACACTCAAATTATTCTGCGATAGTTTAAAATATACATTTAATTTACCAATTAAGAAGGAATCGTCGAATTAAAGAGTTTATTTTAATTTTAATTTTAAATAAAAAAAAGTACTGGCAGTATGACGTCTCAGTTTGTAATTCTTTTTCAAATTTCCCGAAAAAAAAAAAAAAACAACAAAAAAAGCATTTTTAACATTACATAATAATCACTGATGCGCGCTCTATCGATGTAAATTTTATAATTTTTGGGCACGCTAGAATTCGAATTCGAATTCGAATTATTTCAATTTATACGTTTACCTTTGCAGGCTCCGTTTATGCAAATATCGCCGGAACAGTCTACGTCCGAACTACAGCTTGATATCGAACGGACACAACTTAGCGTGCTCGTGTCTAGAACAGTTTCGAATTTAGCCGGACACGAACAAACGGGTTTTCTATCTTCTAAATGGCACACGGCGTTCATTCCGCAATATCCGTCACACGGATCGATGCATTTTCCATTCTGACATATCGCTCCGGGCGGACAATCCGAGTCGTTATTATTTTCGCAAGTACCCTCCTTATGACAGCCTACAGTAACAGCGTTACCGATGTGATTCGGTGGGCATCGGCAAGCCGGTACGCCGGACTGAGTATATTCGCAGATGGCCGTCGGATGACAAGGGCTCGGATTGCAGACGTCTGTGACGACGCACTTCACTTCCGGCGTAGGATTAGCTTTGAAACCGGGTGGACATTGGCAGAAAGCTTTATGGTATTCGGCGATGCAAACAGCATTCTCTCCGCAAGTGTCCGGCTCGCACACGTCGTAACAAGTATGAGTTAGCCGATTGCACAGCTGATTCGACGGACAATCATTATTATAAACGCACGATACCTGTTTACAGTCGACGTACGGATCGCCGGTATACATACCGGGTAAACATTGACACTTAGCAATATGGTTGTTAGCGATGCATACGGCGTTGGTTCCGCAAACGACGGTTTCGCAAGCCGGCCTGCATTGACTCGTTTTAGTTTGTTCGTCGCGGTAGCAGACGTCCACGGGAGAACATTGACCGTCTTCGACGCACTGTTCCTGAACGTGCAACTGACAACCGTTCCGATCGTTCGGATTGCCGTTAAATCCGGGCAGACATTCGCAACGACCGCGATGATTGCGAGCGATGCAGACGGCGTTTAACGGACACGAAATTTCCGAACATATTTCGTGACACTTTAATATGCCCAGTTCGTCCGGTTTGCAAGCGGACGTCTCCGAGCAACTGCCGTCGTCCGAACATTCGGGCAGAGTCGGTTTTTCGCAAACCGATCGAACCGGATTCCAGCTGTAACCGATTTGACAGGTGCAAGCTGGCTGTTTACTTCTATCTAAATTGCACAGTTCGTTCTGGCCGCATATCACTTTCGAACACGGATTAATGCACCGACGGTACCCTTCATCGTCGCTCACTAAACACTGGAAACCGTCGTTACAGTCTTTACTGGTATTGCATTCGCCTTTCGGAACGGCGCGTTCCGGTTGACAACCGACTATCAGATCACTCGGATTTCCGTAGTGCAGATCGTTACAAATGCACGTGGATCGATGACTGCTGACAACGCACAGAGCGTTCGGTCCGCACTGTAATTTCGTGCAAGCGTCCACGCATTTACGAATTCCCTTGCCGACTTGAAAACATATATCGTTTTCGCGGCAGTCGAAATCATCTCGACAGTGGTCTTGAGCTTTACAGCCGATTTTCAGATCGTTCGGATTACCGATGAAACCGGGCGGACATAAACATTTACCGGATATACAGGTAGCGCGTGGTCCACATTTGACATTTTCACACAAGTTTTTACATTTTCCATTTTTACAAATATATCTGCAAAGTTATTTTTATTTATTAAACGAATACGATATTATTAAATAAGCCTTCGCTACGGTTAAGGAATTAATCGAAGTATACAGATATAAAATTTTTATAATACCTAAATATTTTTTTTTTCTTTTTTTTTTTAAATCATCTCGAAAAAACAATTTAACAATAAATGCAGTACCCGAATTAAGAAATGTTTTTTTTTTCTTTTTCAAATATTCCCCTACTCATTTTTTACTAAAAATTTTCAACTTAATATAAATAACACACATATATACATGTGTGTTGGTAAACTTTGCGCGTCATTTATAATCATTAAAAACAAAATTAAACTATTTAATAATATCGCGCTAGAATAATTATCGAATCAGTTTAATATTAATTATTCGAGATGTTATAATAAAAGCTTTTTGCTACATTTAATGACACCGACTTTTTGGTACAGCGTTAGTGAAAATCATTTTAAATTCGTAATTTGCATCGCTGTCTTTCTTTATGGATACAGAATTTGTTTAGCGGTACTTTTTTGAATAACTGCGTTTCCCTTTGACAGATATTTTTTTTAAATTTTCGGACTATTTTACAAAAGTAAAAAAAAAGCGTTAACTGTACTAACCCAACGGGACATGGTATATTTTTTCCGCAATGGCACGTGTTCGGGTCACTACAGACCTGACTCGAAACCGGTAGACATCCTGTAAATGGATTGCCAGCAAAGCCTTCGATACATCTACAGTCGTAACTACCGACAGTATTAATGCAAACTGCATTGCTACCACAAGCGTTTGAGAAACATTCGTCAATATCTGAAAATTATAATAATCGAATTTAGAATAACATCTGTCTACACGTATTTGTGCTCCTAGCTTAGTATAAAGCATTGCTGTTTATCGCAGACCGTACAATTGTAATATATTTTTCTAAAAATATCGCTATTGAAAACGTACGATTTCGACTTACTGCCGCCTCTCAAAGCATTTTACTTGTTCAACCGGTTTTTTGATAATTTCTCGAATTTATCTTTATTTTTCTGCTCTGACATGCCTTGTATTGAAAATTGCATTAACGACGATCGTTAATAACGGTATACACGTACATTTAGACGCTGCTAAATTGCAAGTCTTCACTTAGCCTACACGATGTAAATGAAAAAATTTGTGTTATAACGTACCGACGCACTGAATGTAGGGGTTGCCTTTAAATCCCGGAGGACAATAACATTCGATCGAATTGTAAGCATTCCTACAGTGAGCGCTGGTTCCGCATGACACTGAAGAGCAAGTCTTTTTCTCTTCGCTGCTGCATTCTTCGTACGGATTTCCACTGGTTCCGGGATTGCAGACGCATTCGTTATTACTGTCCAAACTATATATACAGTGTGCATTTAATCCGCATCCCGGGAAACATACCGGCATAATGGCGGCTATACATAGGAGAAAAATAAAAAATAAAATTGAACCGTTCGCCTAATGGAATATTCAAAACTCTAGAATATTGTAATCCGATTGAAATTTATAATGTTTTTTGTTTTTTTTCGCTTACGTGGCATGCAGAGAAAATCAGGATTTCCCACAAAGAACGGATTACAAACACATTTATTGGTCATCGGATCGCAAGTAGCCCCTATTCCGCATACAACATCGGCGCAACGCTCTTTACAACGGCCGGCGACACAAGTATATGGTGGTGGACACGGATTTGCAACAGAACACGTATCGGTTATACATTTGCCTCCGGAAAATGGATTGCCTCTAAAACCGTCGATACATTTGCATGTTGGACCAACTTCCGATATGACGCAGTGCGCATTTTGTCCGCAGAATACAGAGCTGCATTCTGAAAAAATTAAATAAATGCCCTTAGTGCCATTTATATCTACCTCGTAAAATACGATCGTTTTTTTTTTTTTTAAATTTATACCAGCGATTCTAAAAAAAACAAAAATAAAAACGAAGTATAAAATACGTCTACGTTAAAAAAAAGAAAAGTAAGAAGTATATTAGGTTTGCAATTAACTATAAGAAGGTTCGATAGCATCGAAAATTAAAGAACTGATTCTTTTTTTTTTTTTTTTGCTACTTTTACCAGGTCGGAAATAGAACGACTGATTTTAGTTCACGACACAATTTAAATTAGACAGTTCATCAAATTAATAAAAAAGAATACAACGAGTACCACGCACTCCTGACCAGTACAGCAGAAGTTAATTCGGAACAGGCATCCGCAGTTAAAAATTGATATATTGAAAAAATCTATTATTATTAAGATTTAAAAAATACATATTTTTATTATTTAGTTCAGTAGTTCACTTTCCAATATTATTATAATTTGATGTCTTTATCCCTAACTGTTTGATAAAATTTAAAGTTGCTGTTCGTATAGTAGTGTATGTTAAAACATTGTTTTTGTACTACTTTTACCATTATTTTTATTAATCCTCTTAGTTTTCTATACGCTTTCTGATTTTCTTTTAGTATTATTTTTCTATTCTCTCTTATTTATTGTTTTTATTTTTTGAAATACCTTTTGTAGATCTACCACCCGTTTGCTATATTTTTGAATTTTTTACGAATCACATTATTAATTTTGCATTCTAATTTGAAAAATCGTTTATTCTATTAATTCAATTAACCGTATTTAAAATTAAACGGCAATGCTTCTTTATTTCTATTTTGCATTTCTGCTAAGCGCCAGTTAATAAATGTGTGACTGTTTTAGCAACCGGTTAATGCAATTCCTAATTTAAAAAGATATTTTTCACCGTAAGTCGCTGCGTATAATTAAGAGAGGATAAATAACTAAAACATTCAATTCAGTCTACAGGAAAATTCAATTAATTTAAAACGTCAAACAAAATGTATATATCCATGCTTGATTTTATTAAACTGTTTCAAATGCAGGACACATTTATATAGTTACAAAAAACAAAAAAAGAAACATTTTTCCAAAAGAAGGCTTAAATTAAAACTTTTCAATGGCACGCATTAATTTATTGCATTTCATTTAGTCTTTATTCGCCGTAAAAAACAGTAACAGTTTTAATTAACTATAGAAAGAAAAAATATTTCATCTTTTATACAATTTTTAATAATAATATTGTATAAAAAAACAAACTATTAGCACTCGTTTAACATTGAATAAGTAGAAATAACAAAATGTGTGCTCTTATTTTACGAAATCATATACGAAAGCGATAAATTTTTATTCAAAAAAATGTTTAATTCTTACATGCTACGGTAAGAGTAAATCTTTAACGAAATATTTTCTGTCTAATATTACATATATATATATATATACAAATTAGCAATTAGTTTAAAAATCTGCACTTACGGGATACACATTCGAATTTCGCGTTCTCTACAAATCCGGATGAGCAACGACATCTGGCGGTATGCTTTTCATTTTCACAAATCATATTTGGTCCACATTGGATCAAATTGCACGGGTTAACACAGGCTCCATTAAAGCAAGTAAGCTCATTCGGGCACGCATTATCATTCGTACATTCAGCCTTAGCCGCGATTAAAGCAACACCTATATAACGTAATCATTATTTCGCAAAATTCATTAAAAACGTTACTTCACAATTTTAATTCGCTACAAGAAATAATAACAGGGAAAATTTGATGTCACGTTAATAATTAGCGAAAAATAATAATCAGATTATATTTTAAAATTTCATACAATTTCGAATTTACTTATGTTATTATTTTTATTACTATTATTAAAAGAAGCAACTGACGATAAAATAGCATAACTTTAACAGTTAAAATATAGAAATAGCATTTCCGTCGAGGTAATTTAAAGTTCACCGAATTTACTTACATCCAGACGTGTAGGGATCGCCCGAAAATCCGACAGGACAAGTACACTTGTAAGAACCTTTTTCGTTTATACAATGAGCGCCTTTTCCGCATGGATTTTCTAAGCACTCGTTAATATCTACGCATCCCTGAGACGAATCTCCTTTGTAGCCTGGCATGCACATGCACATCGGAGGATCGCTAGGAGTGCACTGCGCGTTTAGTCCGCAAACGAATCTTTCGCAAGGACCTGAAATACGTACAAATAATTAATTAATAAGAGATTTAATAAGGCATCACTCGAGTGAAAACTAGTGCTGCATACGATCATCCCTGGTTGGAACACTTACTTTTGCATTTATTTCCGTCCTGCACGTCGGTGAAATATGGTAACGGACAAATGCAAACGCCAGGCTGAACGCACTTCTCGTTAATGGCGCAATTGCTATCGTTCAAACATTGAACTTGACTCGTTGTGCACACTCTATACGGATCTCCAGTATATCCTTGCGGACAAATACATTCGTAGAATCCGCGTTTATTGATGCATTCGGCACCGTAGCCGCAGGGATGGTTAATTTCCGTACATTCGTCTACATCTAAAATGGAATAGTAGATATTTGATTATTCATGTCTTTTTCTGATGATTGTTCAAAATTGTAAAAACCTTTCATTAAAATAAATATTTTTATTACACGTTCATTTTCTAGTAGAGTTTAATTAAAAGTTATTACAAATTGGAAAGGTAATATGTTTACTTTATGAATAACAAATAAACTTATACAAGTGTATTTATATACACGTACATATACAAATATACACGTATACATTTATATAATGATACACAAGAAAATAAAAGTATTTTTAGTATATCTTAAAAAAATCACTTTTAATGTAATTTTATTAATGCTAATAACTGGGATTATATATTACGTTAAACAAAGTTAGTCAAGCATGATGTTTCACTGAGGATTCCATATCTTAAGTTAAAGACAAACGTAATTTACATTTACATAATACTAAATTCAAAACAAAGATATTTAATTCTAAAAATTTGTAATATCCTATATATTTTTTACTCAGCATTTTTGTGAATGTATATTTCAATGTCAGGTGAAAATCTAGAGAAAACATTGCAGCTCGGCAAAGCCCCCGGTACACGAGAAAGGGGCAGAGTACCAACGCGTTGGACTGACGGCTTACGAAATCAATTTGGTCAGGTAGCAACAGCGATTAACACAGCTCAAGACCGGAAACAGTGGAGAGAGCTCGCAGATCATAACGGTCAGAACTGACTGGAACCGAATGAATGAATATTTTAATGTGTTTAAAAATTTTTGTGACTTTGTTACTTTTTTTAAAATTTTTTGAGATCTAAAAAGCTTTGTTAATTCAATAAAAAAATATACTTTATTCTATAATATAATAAGTTTGACTTATTTAAACAACAAAATTTTAAAAAAAGCAACGAATCCGATCACTCCATACAATCAAAACCGTAACAAATCAAAAAAAGGATCACCAAATAGACTTGCTAAATACGAGTGAAAAGAAAAAAATAACGAATGTGTATTAGAATCAAATTTAGTTCATGCACGTTATGTTTTGAATAACGAAGAGCTATTAGTTCATAACGTTTGAAATATGGAAAATCAAAAAAAAGAGAAAGCCATTAGATAAAGAATTTGACCGATTAGTGATATTAATCATTTTCATCTGTTTCTTATTAGCAGAACTCTTAAATATTCATTGCAAAAGGCTGTACATTTATATTTCAAATCGAAATCGTTATTTCAAAGGAATATCGAGCTATCGTATAAAACAATTTCTGTTTTATTTACAAGAATTCTCCGTCTCTGTTCATTTTGCATTCATGCGTGCCTTCTAACATTTATCTGCCTCTTTAGATGTTATTAGATATATTTGGCATCATCGTCTTCTTACCAAAATACACTTAGTAGTTTCATTAAAAATAAAAACAAATTTTCGCAATAGTTTATTTGCATCTATAATAATCTTATTGCGAATTACTCAAGTTCTAGGCTACTACCTTCTTTTAATGTTTTCTTCTACAAAAAAAAAAAAACAAAAAAAAAACAGATAATAGTAATCACTAATAGACTATTTTTATTAACCCGCACTTCATACTTACACATCAGCATAAGTACGCTGATGAATAGTTAAGAAAAAAAAGTTAAAAACGAATAATGAAATATAGTTTAGTTCCTATTTCCATCGATTTATCACATGCCTGGGAAAGGAATCTTTTTTTTTTAAATTTCGAGCTTTCGGTACCCTGAGGTCTAATTTTGAAGTTCGAAACCTGGATTATGCATTTAACCTTGTTCAAAATGTTTAACTATGAACCTTGAGCCGAAAAAGAAGAGACACGTATTTTCGCCAAGTTAAAAAGTTTCGTTAAGGAAATGAAAAGTGGTTTTGTTCCCGGAAAATTATGATCTTTTCATCAATATATCACATGCCCAGAGAAAAAATTTTTTTTTTGCAATACGTTAAGCTTTCAGCGTCTTGAGGATCTCAATGTAAAGTTGTAAGCTCGATTATATTTTTATTATAAAGCACTCTTTTATGCACACATTTGAGATACATTTTGGTTTTCTCAATTTTTTCACTTGAGCTATTATTTACATGAACATGTTTTTTTTATTGTTTTTTGCCCAAGGAGTAAAAGAGGGGTTAAACAATTTGCTATCGGTAATCTTATTTATTTTATTGAAAGAGCTTCTGTGTTTTGCTTTCCATTTTAAATTACACTTTTAAAGGCTTATTTGATGGTGGATCATTACTTTTTCAGGGGCAATTTTTAAAGTCTTTTAAATTCCATATTATATATTCTTGACAAGTTTAATTATGATTTACTTTCCAATTTCAAAATTTATAAATCAAACCGTTCCTAATTGCATAATTTGACATTGTAACTAAGGTATATAAATATATCTGTTGCTTTGTGTATTATTAAGTTCCGCATATCCTATTTTATCTTCCTCGTTTTTTATCATCATTCCGTCTTTTTTATTTTGCATTATTTTTGTTCCTTTTGTTTGTTTGCCTTCCTTTAGGGATTGGGTATAGGACTGAGTTTAGAAAAATGAAGATAATAAAACATTAGCAAAATTAAAATTTTTTCCATTCAAAAAAATCTCCGTGTTCCCATACCTTCGCATGATCCATCTTCTTTAGGTCTAAATCCTTTCGGACACGCACAGTAACTAACTCCGCCTGAAATAGTTATACATTCGGCACCTGAAGGACATTTTCCGTTTACACATTCAGCTAGTATACATTCTCCATTAGAAATTTGATAAGGAGGTCGGCATTGACATTCTAATGTATTGCACTCTGTAAAAATATATACAAAATAATAAAATACATCAACAAAGTAATCAATTTATATTTCGTTAAATCCGGATTCAAAAATATATATAAAATCGATTTTATTAAAATGTATACATACATACACACACACACACATATATATCTGTAAAATTAAAATTTAATACACATATAAAAAAAGATTTACACATTATCATAGGAAGCATAAAAGTTTAAGATGTTTTTTTAATAAAATACCCGTACCAAAACAGGTTGGTTTCAATTAAAACATAAGAATGTTGAAATAAAAGATATACAATATTGTTTAAACAGCATTTTCACTAACCTTCGCATATTGAAAATGGATTTCCATGAAATCCTGGAGAACACTGACACTCGTAGCTTCCTGGTAAGTTTTTACAAATTGCATTTATTCCGCATGGTGGTTTATCACGTAATTCAGTACATTCGTTTGCATCTCGGCATTTTCCGGTTTTTTGATCTCTGATGTATCCCCGCTGACAGATGCAAACGCTTTCTCCGATAAATTCGTCTCGAACGCATATTTCTGATCCCGGACAAGGATTCTGCGGACCGCAAGTGCCCGCAATTTTCGGTTGACTGCAACCTTGTCTGTACGGATCGCCGATAGTTCCGCCCGGACACTGACAAGAAAAGGTGCCCGGTTCGTTATTACATACGGCACCGGAAGCACATGGATTAACTAAACATTCGTCTATATCGACGCAGCCGCTAGCTGTACCGGTGAATCCGGAATTGCACAGACATCGAACTTCGTTGTTTAAAAGCATACACTGTGCATTTGGACCACATGATAATTTTTCGCAAGGATCTGAAATTTGAAAAATAAATAAATAAAAATATATATAAAAAAGATTATTTTACTTCATTATTTATCCAAATTTGAATATTTCACACTTACGTCGACAATCATCTCCGACATTTGGTTCTGGACAGGTGCAGCGTTTATTGCTTCCACATATCGCATTTCCGGGACAATTTTTGTCCGTTACACATTTCACCGCACTGATACACTGAACAAAAGGATCCGGATCCGGCACTGTGCCTTCCGGGCAAGTACACGTAAACGAACCTTCGGTGTTCGTACAAAACGCGCCCTTCCCACAAACTTCGTTTCCGCCATTACACTCGTTTATATCTAGGAATTTTGGAAAAAATTAACTAAGAACAGCTTGCATAAACACGGATAAAATAGCGAGTTTTCTCTCTATTTGTAAAATACTGTTTAATTACAGTTTCCGGTCGCGTACTTATCGGCAAAGGATTCGTTTCTAAATTAATTTTTAAACTGTGCACTATTCAGCGTAAACTTACCGACACACTGTTTCAACGCATTCCCGGTATAACCTTGTTTACATTTACATTCAAATCCGCCAATTGAATTAGTACAGACTGAGTTTGTACCGCATTGTCCAAATGGTCCGTTAATTTTATCGCATTCGTCAATATCTAAACATCAGAATACTATTAGAATCCTTTATACTTGTAATATCTATAGAATTTTAAACGATAACCCAGAATATCCTGTAAAAAAAAAAAAAAAAAAGAAAAAGAAAAAAAAGTAAGAAAACGAGTTATACCAACCTACGCATCCAGCTGTTATATTATTCGGATTAAACGTCCATCCTTCTTCGCATATACAGTAAGCATCGGTTCCCTCGGATTTGCAGTAAGCGTGCGAATCGCATTTCACATCCTCGCAAGGAGCTATTTCGTTAACATTTTACATCATATCACAAAGATGGCCGTAAAGTAACATTAAAAGGTACGTGTTTTTATCACTATGTATGTTATTTATTTAGTAATGAGAATAACATAAAAAACGGCAAACATTGAAAGTAAGTGTAACTATATAAATGCGCAAGTTGAGACCCTTTTCGGCTGCGATTCATTATGTAGTAGCTTTAAATACTCAGAAGGAGGCATGAAAAATTCTCGCGAAGAGATTCTAGTGTTTCCATAAGATCATAGATAGGAAAATTCTTTTCATTTAAATTGGTCCTAAATAAATTCGATAATTAAAGTATTTTTCAGTACCTAACTGAATTACGAGACTATATCACGATAAATATAAATTAATTTACACGGATTTTCTTTTTTTTTTTTTAATATTCAAAACTAATAAAATTTTGTTAAATAAAAAAATTGTTTCGAAACTAATTCAGAAAACCTGTTTTACGTTATAAGATTTGGGCGAACAATTAATTAGTTATAATTAATTTAATTATTTAATTTTATAAATCGATATTTTGTAAAATCGAAAGAAAATAAATATTGAGGAGAAGTAAAATATGTATTAAACGTAGTCGTCAATTTATAGTCAACAATGATTTGTCAATGGCCTAGAGCAAGTGCTCAATATGTTGACCATTTTGCTGTATCACAGCTCTTCGTGTAACGTTGATTACGGCCCAATTGACTATACACTTACGACTACATTTAATACATATTTTACTTCTTTTCAATATTTATTTTATTTTTAATTTCAAAACGTGTTGGATCATAAAAAAAAAAAAAAATATTTTTTTATTACAATAAATTAATTAAATTAATTATAACTAATTAATTGCACACCGAAATGATTTTTCCCTCGGAACTTTTTTGTTCATTTTAACAAGCTTTATAGCATAAAACAAATTTCCTGAATTAGTTTCAGAACACCCTGATACATGTTTGCTAAATAATCATAGGAGCAAAATCTTAAATGAAAGCAGAAATGCATTTCATGTTTGCGTTAACAATATGACGGTAAATTTTGAAAAAAAATCAAGAAAAACACAGTAAAGTTCAAATTAGCAAACGGAATAAATTTCAGTATTTTCATCTACGTCCAAATACTGAATATGAAAAAATTGTGCAATGAAAGTTATGTAGGACCTAAGAAAAATTTTCAGGTTAAACATTCAGAACGATTTGTATAAATTTTTAAACGGACCTACATAATTACATTCCTATATATTGCGTGACATCTAATTTTAATATAACTGGTTTGTACTGAAAAAAATTATCTTCATAAAGAATTATACATTTCAGCAATTTACTTTAAAAGAACCCAAATTATTATCTATACCTTTGCACGTTATTCTAGGCGGTGTCCCCACGAAACCAGGTTGACAGTTACAATGAAAGCTACCGCCGGTATTAATGCAAGTGGAATGAGGTCCGCAAGGTTGCGTTTCGCATTCGTTAATATCTAAACAGTTCGGTCCATCCGCTTTGAATCCATTTCTGCAAAAACATTGTCCTTCGATGCACTCTGCATTCGTCGTACAATCGAAGTTCGACTTACACATTATAGTCACATCTCGCTGAAATAGTTTCAAAGTTGTTATCGAATTTTACAAAAATTTCGAAAAACAAGAGCATATTTCTAAGATATAATGTAATTTGAGCTATCCAAAACATAATGTTTTACCATTATTATTTCTTTGTGTTTACTTTATTCTTCTTAAACATCATGATATTTCTAATTTTATATATATGTCAATAAAATTTACAAGCATATATAAGATATTCGAAGTTATATTTTGTACTGTACAACACTGAACGGAGTATAATAAACTGTAAAATATTTTTGTAGTAAAAATTTGTAAACCGATTTTTTTTTTTTTTTTATTTTTTTATCGTTATCATTATTTCCCTTTCATCCAATAGCACACTCTGTTAACTTTTTGTAGAAATTCTTCTTTAGACTTATAAAGATCGAGTGCGTTACATGATACCACTTCCATAAAACTACGGTAATTTACGTTAGTTGTTTATTAAAAAAAAAAAAAAAAAAAAGATAAAATATTTGTTTTATGATTTTCCCACATATGTATGCACATCGCTATGAATACGGATCAAGTTATCTCAAACTAGCTGATGTTTTTATACATTTTTTTTTTTGTGTTTTTATGTCTTTTGTAATTTTACTTATGTAATGAAAATATTCGTATTAACATCAATTAAAAATAATCATATCATAAATTCCAGTCTTTTTTTTTGTATAATTTCTGATGAATTATAAAAATAGACAACTGACCTTCTATTCAAGTCAGTTCATATCTCCGGCAGTCTCATTAGCCAACCACAATTATGCAGTGGCGGATCGAGGCGGAGAGAGGGACATCCCCACAAGAACGAAAGCCTCTATGAAAAAAATTGGTTATAACAGAGAAACTTAATTTATACTATAAAAGATATCTGTGAATTTTACCTATGAATTTAATTATAATTAATATTTAATACTATTTTCTAGTAAAACTATTAATGTTACAAGGTATTGTAAACGAACGAAAATTTGATTGATTCAGGTGTTGTATAAAAAGAAATGTAGTGCGATACTATTTAAAACAATACTAATCTGTAGAAAAATCTTTAAATTAATAATATTAAAAGATTACCTGTTCACAGGCAACTTTCGGATCTGGTTTACCGCCAAAACCTTGCGGACACAAACAAGTGAAACCGGGTACGGTATTTTCACATTTCGCGTTTGTACCACATGGTTTATCTAGAATAGCGCATTCGTCGATATCTACAGCAAAAATAAAATAATCAGACTGAAAGTAGTTCATATAGAACCATACGTTTTTCGACGCTATTCAAAATTAGAATTAGTAAAAGGTAGACTACATTTCTTAATAATAATGGATAATTTACCGTAATTTCAAATACGATAAAATTAGTTTATTTCTTTTTACACATTTAATATTAAAATAGGAACATCGATTTTATTAATTATCCGTTTAACCATTTTCAGTATGTAAAATGCCGTTAACATCTAAAACGTAAAAATTTATCTGAAATTTTTTATTCGCTTACGTGGAAAGGATATAATCACAAGAAATCAACTTGTAAAGTGGCCGCGTTGCTGCATAAAGCAGAAGTATGAAAAAGAAAAAAGTGTAGATAGATTACAATACCGAGAGCTGTAGAGAAAAGTCTACTTTCTAAAAAGCAAAATTAACAAAAAAGGTATTTTGGGAAATAGGTTAATTAGAAACGGGTGAAAAAAATAATTTACAAACCTTCACAGCTCTTGTAAGGATCCCCGGTATATTGTTCAATACATGAGCAAATAAAGCCACCAGTTGTATCTGTGCAAACCGCATTCTTACCGCAAGGATTACTAACACATTCATTTACATCTGTATAGAGGCCCAAAAAAAAACAAAAAAAACAAAAAAAACACATATTACGATATAAAATATATAATTATACATACGCATGAAAGATATTCTCGAAATAATTAAAAACGAGTTTTATTCAATATTAAATTTTTTAGAACCGGGGATAATTTAAATTATAAACAGGTAGTTAAATTGATTCTTAGATAATTGGACGCTAGTCATGAGCGTTGTTTAAAATAGAAATTTCTACTACACAAATAGAATTTATTTATTAATTACCCAACTCGGAGATTAGTAAGAAATAAAAAATTTGAAATGAGCTAAACTAATACTGTTTTATTATCTATTAAACTAAAAATGGGATTTGCCTGAAAATGTCTCCTTATTTGTTTAGAGAAATTTCTGATTTGTTGCAAGTCTTACATTATTATTTTACGTACGTTTTAATGGAGTACGGATTTTTATACATTTAAACTAATTTATACTTTTTATATTTATTTTAAAAATTAATTAAAACTCTGTAATAAGGAATATCTATACGGCATAAACTTTAATATTCTTTCGCGATGAAGATTTCACAGAAATAAATTGCAAAGATTTTCCTTGACTTCTATCGACGATCTTTTTAATATGTAATATGTAATATATATATATATATATATATATATATATATAAATATATTTAAAATTATAAGTTGATCATTTTATTTTATGGTTATAAAAACAATATGGTATTTTTCATATTTTATAAGGTAGTTTATTTAAAAACAATCTTTCAAGGCATATCATTTAAAATCAGCGATTCCTATGTATTTATAAATAAAATGCTATATTTTGTAAGTGCATGTGTGTATTTGTATGTATTTCATTCACGTAAATTTATAAAAAAGTACGAACAGTAAAGTGAAAAAATGATAAAAATTAAAGAAAGTAGATAAAGTATAATCACCTTGAGCTTGCGCGTGCATCTTGATAAAAATTATTCCAAACACTTGCCGCGTACAGAAAGGTATGAAGAAAAGAAACATTCTAGAGTAGTGCACATAGAAAGACAGAATCCAAAAAAGTACTGAGAAAGAGTACACATTCCAACCAAGTGTTCCCGAAATTATAATATTTTTATTTTATTTTATTTTAAACGCGGCGTGCTTTAAAGAAAATACACCGCACGCTATACTGCGAAATAGATAATAAAAGTTACGAAATATTATTAAATTTATATATGTATATATATATTTATACGCAGCGTGTGCTACTCACACTTTCGGTGACAGTTTAGACATTACATCTAGTAATAAAAGAAAATATAATTGCTCATGCAATAAAACAAAAGAAAAATAACAAATATAAACCCACTGACGTAACGATACATGCAGCGGTATATCAAAGTGCAAGTTTATCCTGTAGTACAAAAAAGAAACAAAAACATATTTAATAATACATAAAAATAAAACAAATCATGCAGCTTGAAGTAACATGCATAGAAACATTATCATCAATCGTTATACTTCAATACTTTAAAAAACGATATCGAAAAACGGGGGGAAAAAAAAGTATAAAAGGAACGTCGATGAAAAAGTGAATTATTCGTTTATTTACAAGCCATCATCGACGTAATGTTGAAAACGCATTTGGTCTAATAATGAGATCATACGCATCGTTATATGACATATTTACGATATATATATATACATATTATATATTTATTTAGTTCACTAACTTTCGCAATAGTCAAAGGACGATGTGAAACCAATCGGACATGTACATCGAAATGATCCGACCGTATTTATACATTTACCGTTGACTCCGCAAATGTTCGGTATAGAACATTCGTTAATGTCGTAACAGAATCTATCGGCGTTTCCGGTGAAACCTTTCGGACAGTCGCAAGTGAATGTGCCGTCTTTTAAGTTGTTACAATGAGCGTTTATACCGCACGGAGAACTTCGACATTTATCAATATCTAGTAGTTAGTAGTGGTTAGTAAATTTAAATAGCAGTATGAGACATCGTTTAAAATAAAGCAACGCTTGCGCCAAAAGCCAAGTTATAGTTTAAACATGACATATCTTTTGCACACCTCTGATGCGAATGTCACGGATAAGGTTTACGGTTGTAAATTTCTTTGGAATCCACAGTTCGACCTTTGTTCTGAGAGCAGTCCTTAGCCTGAAGAATCTCGAGTTCCATAATTAGACACTTTTTATTCGAAAAAACGCACATCATCCGGCACAACAAACCCTGTTTTTTTCCATGACAAACGATCACTTCTAAACGACAAAAATTTTATTGCACAACACAAGCCGCGTAACTGCACGCGCTCAATCAATTAGCTAATTTATCGTCGAAAGAGAATTTGCGACGACCCATACAGCAGAAAAATATCATTTACTTTAGGGAAAAACTTAATTATCGATAAGTGAACACGATATTTTTTCATCGCGAACGTTAAAAAACCGAATAAAGAATTTAATAATTTACTCGACAGCGTACTCAAAAATCGACGCTACACCGGCCTAGGTAACATGGAATTTTTTTTGGCGTAAGTCTCGTTAAAATAAGTAAAAATTTGAAATGCAAAGATTTATTAATACAGAGAATGGTCATTAAATATTGAACTGTGACATTTGAATATGTAAAAATTTAAACAAAAAATAAAAAAAAATAGAAGATAAAAAAAACGTAAGGAATCGAAATTGAAATTTTAATGAACGAATAAAAAGATCTGGCGTAGTATAATTATTATAAAGAAGATGGTCGGAAAATAATTTATAATTGCACTGAAACAAAATTTGGCGAAAGAACAAAAAGGCGAGAGGGAGCACTTTTTGAGAGTACATTTGCATTGACCATGATAAAGGTTGAGAAACACGCTCATTCGCTTAATTTAAGTATCTTCTCAAAAAAACTTTCATTTACAATTCCACTATACTTTAACTGAAGTAATGAAATAATAATAATAATAAAAGTAACTTCGCTCTATATCAAAATGAAAAAGATTATTTGTAGTTTTAAAAATTAAAAACTTGGAATCGCACGGCGCAAGCGTCATTTGTTTTTAAAACACACGATGAATTATGTTATATGATTAGTAAGTTTAAAACCGAAAAACAAATTAATAATATAACTGAAGTGAAAAAAAAAATTAAAAAATAGACAGAGAGAAAAGAGAAACAGAAGAGGTTTAAATTAGTCCCTATCCCTTGTACAACGTATTAGTTAAGCTGTAAAAAATAATACGTCGTCGAAATAATAAAGTGATATGTTAATATAATTCGATTGTTATACATGTAATGCGAGTTAGGCGAAACACATAAGACAAAATCAATTCCGTTGTTAAACATTATTTATACTTGCACCACTTTTGTTTGAATGTGTATTTTGCGGATTGCCGTTCTTTTTTTTTTTTTTTTTTTTCAAATTTATAATTTGTGTACCGTGCTGGTTTTTGTGCGCTATAATTATCTCATAGCCAACAAATATTAAATTCCAAAAAGAAACTCTACAGCCGTAAATATTTCAGTGTTATTACCTGTATGTGTGAATGATGTGGATCAGTTAAATGCGAAAAAAAAAATCTACATGCATTTATATATGTAGTATGCATATGGTGTTGTGTGTAAGTTTATCCCTTTTTTTCATATTTTGCATTTAATAAATTGCAGATGACTTGTCGAAAATTTTATTTATAAAACGAGAATCGGAATAGTGGTGTAATTTTTTACGTTCGCGTGAAACTTTTTTCTTATGTTTAGAACGTTTTTTTGTTTTATTTTCATAACGACTCGATAAATTAACGTTAACTTTACCGGTACATAGTTGGAACGGATCGCCGACCGAACCGGCTGGGCAGGAACATTTGAAGCTACCAGGAACGTTTTTGCACAGTGCATTCTTACCGCACGGATTCGCTAAACACTCGTTGATATCAACGCAGCCATTGTGGTAGGCGTCACCAGTATAGCCTGGCGCACATTCACAGTGATAACCGCCCGGAAAGTTATTGCACTTAGCTCCCGGTCCGCACGCGTGTGGAAGCGAGCACTCGTCAAAGTCTGAACACTGGAACAATGAATTTGTTTTTCTTTCGAATAAAACGTTTTAGTACTAGAGATATTTATTATCGTGTAAAATGTTAATCCGTGACAAAGCTCAACGAAGGGAAGAAGTAAGTCTACTGCAGGAAGACACATAAAATAGAGAAAAAGATGTAACAGAATCTGGAAAGAACGAAGAAGAAGAAATAGAAAAAATATAACATTACAGAAAGAGGTCGATGACGTGCTGCAGTGAGAAAATGTTTTGTTATCTGGTGAAAATTATGGAGGAGTTATAAAATTCTTACTAGTATAAATATTCCGTTACAATTATCGGGGAATCTCCGAACTCTTTTGAATTACAAAATTTTAAATAGTTCTTCTTTGTTTTCAGTATGAGCTAACGGGTAGAGAAGAAATTGTTAATAAAAAAATAGTTGCACGTCGCTCTGAATTGTTTAGAATAATATTGTATATTATAGAACGAAGTGACCATCAGATATGATGATTAGCTGCGAATAAGTTTCGTAAGAAATAAATAAGCAGTCGCGGACCATGAGCGGCTATTGGTGGAAAGTCTCAAGTAGACGATTCCAATAGTGGTGGGACAATGAGTTGCGAGGGCATGGAGAGGCAACCGGAGAAGCTGCTCGATAAAACTCTACATAAGTCTGTTAACCAACTCATCCTAGGCGTGTGAAGGCCGCCGCATAAGTTTCCGTTGCTACCTTCTCAGTAGCAAGCTGCTGCCTTGCAGTTTGAGTTTTTACTCAAAGGCCAGGCTGTCACCCCGAAATAGCGGCCACTTCATTTTCCTTGCTCTGCTTAATTCTTATCTCTGGTCTCCTGTTATTTCCATTTACCCTCTTAAACCTTTGTCTGGCTCAGTGGTCTCGGAACTTTCCGTGCCACTGATCAAGTCTTACAAAGCTGGGTAATGGGGAAATCAGCTGCGCTCTGGTTCCCTCATTCTCTGCACTATTACTAATTTTTCTTTTCTTATCCTTTTGCGCATAAATTCCGTTCTATATTCCATATACTTGTCCTCTCCTTCCTTTCTCCTATTACAAGTGTTACCTTTTCCTTTTATTTCCTTTTTATTCTTTTTTCTTTCTCAAGAGTCCCAAGGCGACAAGATGAAAGTGGTGGTAGCAGGTTTGGTGATTTTCGAGAATTATTAAACATACCCTCAGTCTCATTTCTTCACTTTCGTCTGCAACATTTGTGGAAAGATCTGCGATGCCAAGATTAGCTTGATAAGCCTTTTAAGGACTCATCAATAAAAGACGGGAATCCATATTCGGAATCGAGGGAATATCATCATTATGTTGTTCACCAGTTGTCGCATCAGACTGGCTTAAAATTTAACACTCTAGTTCATTTTATATTAAAATTAAATTATTCCTTCCGATGTAAAAACGTTTTCAATCAGAGCACACCGATTGAAAAATTCTGACGCAAGTCGACAAAAAAAAAATATTCACACTACACATACCGTTGTCGACGGCTAATTTAAAATTAAAAATTTCAATTTTTTATTTTCTTCGCGCGATGTCACATTTTTGTGTTTGCAAATTTAATGTAATTTTAAAAACAATCGTTCGAAAAAAAGTTATTTTCAGCTTTTTTCTGGTACGATGAAATAAAAACCCGGCGTTGTTGCCGCTCAGCGGTGAAGTTCGGCGGGAAGTATGTGGATTGTTAGAACGGAACAGATCTAATACTTAATAGTTGGTATGCGTTCCCAGGCCATCGGACTGTCCACTAGCCAATTAGCAAAACCGTTGGCCAGTGTCGGATGCTCGGGGTTTACTTGCTCCCGTTAGTCTGCTGTCGAAAGTAAAGAGCTTTAACTGTTATTGAAAAATGCCATAGTTGGCGCTGTAATTTTGTTCCGTGACCATGTGATATAGCGCCGACGATGCACAGATGCGTAGGTGGTGCGCTAGTGTAATAGCTACAAGAGAGCCAGATGGTGTGCAACCTCCCCCCCCCCCATGTACACTAAGATTCCGCTTTCTTAATTAAGCGGCTAGGTCTTTCTACTCTACCTTAATAGCTACAACAGCTCGTTTATTGCCACTAATCGATTTACTATGATATCCGCTTATTCTCCGAAGTCTGGTCCTCAGAGCTTTTGCAAGACTACAAAGTTCAGTCTCGTTTACAAAGTTGGCTACGGACAAATAACAAATTCTGTCGAAATATTTCACTTTCTTCTAGAGATTTCTAATTATTTAACTAAAATTTTTTACCGTATACGAGTATACGTATATGTTTGATTTTTTTTTTAACGAGAAAAATATGACAAAGAAACAAAAAAATGAAATATACATATGTCATAAAATTTTACTTTTTTCGCTATTTCTTTTTTACAACTTTTAGACCGGAGTACGTTTCTTTTGTTCCATGATTATCTTTCGTTCATATTTATATATAAGATAACAAACGTCGAATGCTGCGTTACGTAATTGCTAAGATTTTTTTCAAATAAAAGTGAGAATGATGTAATCAATTAAAAACGATTTTTCTAAAAAAGAGTTTCGAAGAAAAAAGATTCGGGGTCTAGCGGGCTCACTTCCTAATGATGTAGCAAGGGGCAAAGTTTTATATGGGCTCCTCGCCCTTTCACACCGCCTGCAGATACCCTCAGACTCTCAGCTCTAGCACTTCAATACTTCGTATAGAAAGAGGGAAATTGACGTCACTCTCTTTCTGACCGCGTGACAAGAAAAAAAATAAATCTTTATTTAATGCCACATTTTAGGACAAATTTTCGTGACAAAAAAAGTAACGGGGTTCGGACTAAGAACGACATTGTTATTAATATGTATATGCGTGTGCGCGTGTATACGAAAGATTACGAAAATGCTAGACGTCCTTCAACCTGCACTTTTTGTAATGCTGGGGTTATTTTTTTACAAGATTTAATATTTACATGAAAAATTTATATCGGTGTTTCGTCCTTCTCAGATTCATAACTAAATATCACTCACTGTTACTAAATCAGCATACGTGCCAGATTTTCAATTTGAATTCAATCATAACTCAAGATGACAACTGCATACACACCCTTGAACATGGTACTAGGAACTAGTAGTCTTGAAGAGGTAATTTAGTAACTGCGATCGCGATGAATCGGGTATACTGTTTTCTCGAAATAAGGAAATTCAGTTTCGCTCAGAGTCACCGTCCAATCGTGCGTTCCGAAAGGTTAAAAGTACTTCAATTGTAATATTTTATACTTTCTGCAAGGCTAATTACTCATTAGAAATACTAAAGTAAAAATAACTAATTTCCTCAGGATACGCAGAAGAATTTTCGGAATATCGTTATGTTCAACGCTGATAATAACGTTAATGGAGATTAAATTTTATTAGTGTACATTACGAACATTCTGAGTTATGGGGTAGCTATATATACGAACGATTTTTCCGTTAACAGTTTTGTGACAGCACATTGCGTCTGTTTGAAAGACTGAAAAAGTGAAGAGCTGCATGTGCCGCGCAATTACAGACAGATAAAGGATAAACTCGTTAATCTTAACTGTCGGTGACGGTAATTTTATAGAAATTATTTGAAACTTACTCCAAGAAATGGATTTCCGGCAAAACCTTGCTTACATTCGCAAGTATAATTACCGGGTGTATTGTAGCAGATAGCATTGTGGCCGCACGCGTTCGGATGTCGACATTCATCGATATCTGTAACAATATAAAATATCACATCTGTAAGTGTGTATATTACAAAAAATAAATAATTAAATGAACGAAAATGTGTAGTCACATTAACAGACTTTTAATCATTCAATGTAAAAATTATTCTACAGTGATTTTATAAAAAAGTTCGTAAATAGCTAAAAACAGATTTTCTTCACTAATCAGGAATACCGGCTGCTACTTTTTAATACATCGCACTTGACTAATAAAAGCGGATGTACCATAAAATAGTACAATTTTTCGCCATAGTGCACAGTAACACGCAAAGCATAGCAGACAACAAAAAATTGAAAAAACACGAAAAATATAAATAAGGGGACTTTTTTTATTTTATTTTTCTCTCGATCAACATAATAATTTGTATGGGTTTTATTAATTAACGTGATTACAGATTATGCGGGATATCATTTTACGCATCATCGACTTGTTAAAATAAGTGCACGCCACTCGAGTAACAATGCGTAACAGTCTCGCAACTGCGTGTGTACCTTACTACATACTATATGAGCAAATGTTAAAATTCACCTCATTGAAAAAAAGATAATAAAAAATTGAATAATTGAGAATGACGCAAAATATGTCATTGTACCAATTTAAAAAACAGATTTTTCTACATTCGCCTGTCTTTAATTAAATTAATATTTATAACGCCTGTGCGGATGGTGCGAATTTAACTACCTTTCTTAATAAGTACAACAAGAAATTACATAAGCCAAAGCATGGTTATTATATAATAAAATTTAATTTCATTAACGAAACGTACAAAAAAAAACAAAAAAAACGTGCATAATAATATGTTTTATCAGCTACCAATTACTTTGGTAACAATAATAGTAATAATAAAAGAATTTACAAGTTTAATTATACTTGTCACACAGCATTCCGGTTACGATGCATTTTAAATATAGTTTGCATTAAATAAAGAAATTTTTTTTTCTTTAAATAAAAGGAAAGTAAATAACAATAAACATAACCCCTTAATATCTAAACGCACACAAAACAATCGTTAGGTTATAAGAAAATAATAAATTAGAAAAATTAAATAGCACTAAAAGATTTGTGTAGTAATCCACAGTAGTCGTGGTACCGGTGATTCAGATATAGAAGTTGAAAAGATAGTGAATAAAAAATATTTGTAACATCATTTAATTCAGCGGAAATAGAAATCTCTAGCTGAATAATATTAAAGTTTTAATTAAACTACCATTTACGTGTAAATAAAAATCTTACTACAAACTGATATTCTTTTTTTTTTTTTTATTCTCTAACCTTCCAGCTACCAATTAATTTTTATATGTAACGGGAAAAATTTTGTGTACCACTTTTCAGTTAGCAGCAAATATATGCTATATATTTATTTTTTTTCCACCCAGCTACTATAACGTGGGGTTGACTACACGCTAGTATTTATGTCAAAAAAAAAAAACAAAAAAAAAAACGATCAATATGGCCGACAATGATTCCGCTATAACCGAAACTTCAATGAAAATATTATTGCTTTTTTAGTTGCAGAAAATATAAAATTCCGATGTACCGGAGAACAAGAAATAAGTGTCATAAAATATAAAATGAATGCACGTGTGCGTTTCTCTAATGAAGGAAAACAAGCCATGAGATAATACCGCTTAATTAAATATCTTACACACAACTATTTATGACGTTATCGCATAAACACGTACACAGTGGTTAAAAAGAAGATAACATATTAATGGCTGTGTGCTGGAGTTTAATTTTAGTTAAGGTTATGTGATGTAAGACGGACTGGGATGTGTATATGATTAAAAATGACTTAAACGCACGCACATATACAGACGTTTCTTTAAAATTTTATATCACCAACCGTTTTGTACCTATTTACATTATCTGATTGCAAATCTAAAAGATAAGAGATGGCGAACAGATAACGTGCTTGACCCCAACACCCCTGTTGTTTAAAAAAACCACTAAACATACACAAAAAGCTAAGGTCACACAGGCAATGATAAATAATCACTAGAGTGGTGATGTGTCGTGAGCTCGTTGTCGGAAAACACTTATTTTTACTACTGACGTATATGATGTCATAATTCGTGTTTAAATCATCTGCACAGCGTTTTCTTCGTAATTATGATGGTACACACGAACCTTTTTTAACATTTGATTTACACAGCGATTAATTGCGCTACTCCGGTAGCAAAATCATATTAGGTCGACTAATGAAATCTCCAGTTTCCGGATAAAACATTATTCTTTCTATTTACTTACTTTTATTATTCACCAGTTTAAAATTATGAAAAATGTAAAGATGAGCGCAATTGCGAAAAAAAAAAAAAACGTAATAGAATAGACAAAAGAGAAATAAAAATAACGGTCATCGGAGCATGAATAAATGAATCCGAATATCAGTAATAAAGAATAAAGATCTAGAAAGAGCACAATAAAAACGATGTAATGTAAAATGGGGTTTGATTTTTATCATATACATATTTTCAATGAACAAATAGAACAAGTAACTAGAAGCCAAATAATTTATGAGAGGAAATAGTACTTTTACCTATTCGTAAATTTTCTAAATTTCGCTATTTAGCAAAATTTTGAAACTACTGCCGCGTAGAAAAAAATCGGTTTATTTATTTATTAATTTTCTTTTTTCCTTTTTTTTTTTTTTTTATTATTGGATAAAGCTATTTTTGCGCATTGATTTGACTTTTGAAAAAACTTTTACAAAGATCGTAAATATTTTTATTTTTATTTTTATTTTCTTTACATTTCGGTATACGTATAATAAGTATCTTTTTGTCGGGTGACATTAGTGCCTATCGTTTTTTGAACAATATGTATATATTAAAAATAACCACTTTTCCCCGTGTAATCCTTAAATTAAATAACACGAGAATATTCAAAAAACCTTACAAAAGTATAAGAAAAATTGCCTCTAGTTATTTTTTAAAGGTTTTTTTTTTTTTTTTTTAGATTTTATTTGTAGTGTGCAGTCCTTATTTCTTCAAATGTTTTCAATTAGCAGTGACGTCATCTTAAAATTGAGTACCCTTCCTCTTTAAAAAGAAGTTATCATCCTAATTTATTATTCGCTTATTAGATAATAAATCGCTACTGCAATCTACACTTTTAATTATTTGTGTTATTTGTGAAATTTGTAATCGCAATTAATGTTTTATATCATAATTTAACGGCTATTCTATAATATTTAAGAGTTTTTTATATTCATTAATTTATTGGTGTTTTAAAGAGTTCTTAGAAGTTAGGTTTTTAGGCTGCCCAAGTCGAAGTAGAGCGAGATTTAATTTGAAACATTTTTTCATGTTTGTTTTCCGATTATTTTTAGGATTCCGGATACGTGTAATGTATGGAATCATAACAAGATGGTTCAAAAATGACAAAAATATCAAATAAAAATCAATAACTCACGAACTGTTTGACTTATAAACTTAAAAATTGTATCATAAATTACAGTAAAAATTCTCTTTAAGACAATCTATTACTTCAAGCTAACCGTTTGAGCTGGGCGGCAAAAAACCGTCAAGAACTAGGCCGTATCAAGACCGAAATTTCGTAAGGGATTACGAAAATACTTTTATAAATATATATATGTGTTGGGGGAGGAGGGTATTATCATGATATATATTTATTTATAAAGAGTACACTAAAGCCTTGTAGTTAATTATTGTATATGCAATATTTGAACACTATAATAAAAACAGATAAAAAATAGTCGTTTCCATAGAATTCGTAAAAATTTCAATTTTCTTTTCTTTTGTCAAAAATTGAAGAGAAAAATAAATTTACTCTGAATTTCGGCTCATTTAATTCAAGCAGTTATTATTTCGCAGACATTTCGCGGGGGAGGGGGTTTGAACCCTAAAAATTCCTCCTCAGATACGGCCCTGGTCAAAAATATATATAATACGGAATTATAAACGACCTCAAAAATCATCCTTAAAAAAACTCATAATTCATCATTCAAAATATAAAACAAAACGCAAAAGCTATTTCAAAAAACCAAAAAATTACGGTTAAAATTTTTTTTCTTTTAAAACTGTTTCTATTGAAAATTATTTCATCAACTTTAAAATTACCTCACATGCACATGATACCGGTTGCTATTACAGAAATGTTTTTCCCTTCTATATACGATGAAAGCCAGATTGAGGAGTCTTCAGTCAAATTTTAAAAGTCGACACCTTTGTGACTAAGGAAACCAGAACCGGTGTAATAATTTAATGTTTACGTCATTTCACGAAAATTGAATGAAAAATCCTTCTTCGGCTGAGAAAATGATTAATTATGACCAATTGTATGTATATATATATATATATTCAGGTGTGAAAAGAAAAACTGATGAAATTTTAATTAGAACCCGATTGGTGAGTAATAAACAAGTACCAACGACATAAAGAAGAATATTAATACAGCAAAAGCAGATCGGTATTATTAATAACGCAAACACTTACCTCTACACTCTATTTCACCGTCTCCTTCGAAACCCGGTTTACATTTACAGACGAAATGAGCTGGCACATTACAACATTCCGCGTTCGGAACACATCTCGATGCTATCGCTGGATCTT
The DNA here is from genome assembly GCA_039619475.1 of Icerya purchasi. NCBI lineage: Eukaryota > Metazoa > Arthropoda > Insecta > Hemiptera > Monophlebidae > Icerya > Icerya purchasi. The sequence continues at coordinate 286,910,377 of CM077115.1, read as the reverse complement.
CGCACTCGTTGATGTCTAACAAAAAGGTTAATAAGCAAGTGAATAAAGTCAAATCAAAAATAATTATTACGTGTACGAAGTCCGCTTTGCAACGAGCAGAGCAGTGTCAAAAAAACAGCCTCGGAAAATTAGCAATTTTTAAGCAAGTTAAGAAACGAAATTTTACGTTTTGCTAAAGTTGAAAGAAAATTTACAAAAATGAAAAAAATAATTTTGCGAGAAAATTATTAGCAATTTTTTTTCTGCTGCTCTTAAAAAACAAACCTTGCAAAAGAAAATTTTTTTGAATTACTAAACGAATTATGTTTCTTAATATGTACATGCATATATACGTCGCAGATCCTTAAAATAATAACCGGTTTTAGCAATTGCGAAGTATAAAATTCGAGATGTGTGTACACATTCTGGGTTCAGAAAATCCGAATGTACTAAAAGCACTAAACAAAGATCTATTTAAAAAGTTTTCTATTTCGCATATTATTTAATCGATTTCTTAAGTTTTTGTAACAGTGGCGTAAAAAAATGACTGTCTGTGTATGATCACTTAGAAAATAAAATAATCGCTTTGAAACATATTGGTGATTAATTAAATAAGTATATCTGTTTTTAGGCATTAATTATTTTTACACATTTACCAATACGGTTCGTAAACAGTAAGATCAAGGAATACGATGATTTTAAATTTATTGTCACGTATATTTTTAGTCGGCTCGTTTCATTCACATTATAAGAACACTGTATAATAATTTAATATTCTCTCGCTTTTTTTTTAAAAAACTAATTTTGACTAGCTTCTATAAATCGATCAAAACGAAGAAACTATTTTTTTCGCTGTCTCGCCTCTTACCCCTATATATATATATATATGTATGTATCCTAAAGGAAAGTACATTTAACGTTCACGAAGAAATTTTTAAACGTATTCCTCGCGGACGTGTTAAGAGTTTACATGATGGTTACTCAAATATAATTTTTAAATTCCCGGTCCAAATCCTCCGGATTTCCTGATTAGTAAAATTGTAAAAAAAAAAGAATAAAATTTTTTTGTTACTATTAGTAATATTTGACCGCCGCAGCATATTTCATATGAATAAAACAGAACTTTGTAATTTATTTTGAGAAAAGTACATTAAAGCTGTACATTCACTTTTTAACGTTTCAAATGATTTTTTCTTATTAAAAATAATCACTTTTAGCTGTTTTTACGTTTTTCCCCGGTTTTACGACAAAATTTTCGGCTTATTCCAGATTGGGTGGCCACCCTGGTTCACTATATAAATACATAAACTCAATCTTTCGGATTTCGCTTAGAAGACATCCTCCGAACCTTCCAGGATAATCTATAATACTCTCATAGTTTTTTTTTGCCCGCTGAGATTATCTCGTTCGAGCCAAAATAATGTTTTTTTTTTGTTTTTTTTTTTTATCGTAATCAATTCAGGATTTCTCAGGATTTTTCATTTCCATCTCTTCACTACAACTCTACATTAATGCAATACATTCTTTAAAAATTTTCACTTCTAATTAATACGCAGTAATTATTTAAAACCTGTCTGCGAGACGTTATTATTTCAGTTTCACTTATAACTTCCATTTAATTCTTTTATGGAATAAATAAGATACATGTATTTTGTTACTCCCGAAGAAACCCAGTCTGACTAAATCGTTTTGCGTAAAACACAATATCCCCCATCATAATGGCATCGTCATTAATATATGTATTTACAAATAAAACAATCTCTAGTAGTTCTCTTAAGTTTTTCTAACACATAAGCAAGTCGCATAACCGATATTTGTAGTCTCCATAGTAACCAATTCCGGATATCGGAGAGAACCGAAAGGAGTTTCAGTGATGGTAAAATGATAAACTTAATACTCGAAACTAACTAGAAAGAAATAAATATTGGGTGCTTTTTTAAATTTGAAATGACGCAAACTATTACTAAAGGCATTGATGTTGAGTATATGGCTTCGAAAAACAACTTTAAAAAAAAAAACAAAACAATATCAAAGGAATTTAGAAGCTAGCGCTTCCTTTTTGCGAACTCGTGAAAGAAACTAACAGAATGAAAAAGAAAAAAAGTTAAAAGGTGACGACATGAACATAAAGCCTGCTGCAGACAGAGTTAGAGAGCAAAATAAATGACCGATTAAACATTGGTTAATACGGTTTGTTTATAAAAAAAACCTTTTGTCATTGTTATCAAAAAAATTAGGACAATTTTATTCAATTTAGATATTTATCTAAGTGCGTAAAATTTCAATTATAAAATAATTATCACGCTCGGAATATATACACGTAACAGATGCGGCATAATAAAAACAATAATAATAGTAATACGGTGAAATTAAATTTACAGGTAACGTAGTTATGAAGGGAAAAAAATCGGGGAGACAACTCACCCGTTTTACGAGATATTTTATATTTCTCGATGGCATATCTATACTTTTTTTTTTCTTTTTGTCAGTAAAACAGTATAAGTAAGAATTATTTTTTTCATTTTTTTCATTTTTTTCGTTTCTTTTATTTTTTTCGTTTCTTTCATTTTTTTTTTGCATAATAAATTATAATCTATTTTTAGTTAATCGAGAAATTTGAATGTCACTAGTTGCATATTTTATATCTTCTGAACGCTCGGAACATACCTGTTTTTAAGATTGTTAGAAACACTTGTTGATATTTATTCGGTTGAATATATTGGTAGGGCTGGAAAATTGTCAAAAATTTGTGAAATTTCAAGCATCTGTTTCAAAGAATATTTTAAAATTTTTAATAGCATAATATAAATTAATACTATTCGCAATAATCAACGCTAACAAAAATTTTCCTATTTTCGTCGAATCTAAATGCGCGATGCAAAGAGCATAATACTAATGGTCTATCGGCGTCGTTTTTGTTTTTTTTCTTATTCTTCTTTCAAAATCATGATACGTAAATTAGACGGGTTAATGATCTGTAATATAAATTATTCAAAGGTACATTACAAACCGTCGTTTCTTTTTTTTTTTCTTCTCTTCAGCATCGCATTAACTAACAAATTTAGCGTATTTACTCAGCTAAGGCGACGAGAAATTTTACGAGTATAACTAATATTTGGAGAAAAAAAAACCCCGCAAAATCCGTACGCGTAGTATATGGTTGTTTCAACAAGTATATATGTCAAGGTTGATGATGAGACAAGACACACATAACGCGATAACTACAGTGTGTACTATCACCTATCGCGTGGAAGGCTAAAACCGATTTTAACTGACCGCACACACACAAATACGCACGCAGACGCGTTTTTGCGTTTATAAGAATGACCATTTACAGTAGTCATCAGATTTCAGGCAATTACACGATAAAATCATCACACACTGTTAATTGGAAAATAAGTATTTCTTCATCGGCCAAAAAATTGTCGTGATTTCAGGAATAATCCTCAAATCGCTAAAATTTCGTTGAACGCAATTTTTTTTACGCCGATCACGCTTTCGCACAATTCGTGACGATGATATTTACGGCCGAAACGCAGAATATAAACCGCGTCGCAACGTTTAAATAAATCAAATAAGTCCCCCCCACACTAATAACGTGTAAAACTAAAATCATTTTGCAATAAAGACGATTCAGTATGAGAAGTGTTCTCTAATCGTTTTAAAGTTGTTTTTGATTGATTTTTTTTTTTTCGTAACAAACGAAATGAAGTAAAAAATATTATTTTGTAAAACGTGAATAATTCATATGTAAACACATTTTTCTCTTCTCCCGACACTATGACATAACACTAAAAGAAAAATGTTACACACAGATATCGCAACAATCTTTAATGACTTCCGGTACTGACCGAGTCTTCTCTCACCTTGATATCATCGGCATGTCAACAAATCTCGAACTTGTTAAATATTAAAATACCGAATACTTCTGTATCTTTTTTTCTTTTTTACACACTGACTCCCGGTTGAAAGTGTAGTAGCCACGACAAAAAAAAAAACAAAAAACAAAAAAACAAAACAAAACAAAACTAAACTAAACTAAACTAAACTAAACTAAACAAAACAAACAAACTCGTAGCATAAATTATACATTATACACGTACGCCCCCCACCCTAATGGTTTCAATTAAAATAAATGTTACTACTAGTCTTAAGCAATAATGAAATTGCTGATAAAAAAAAAAACAAAAACATAATGAAATCGACAATATCGGGATAAAATTATGCGCTGTCGTATAAGAAATTCTAATGTTTGGCGGTTCGTTGCACCTGAGCGTAATTTCGGGATCGAAGCAGAGGAGTTGCGCGAATCTTCAAATGTTTCGCACGATAATAAAGATAACACCGGCGATCGAGACGACAACTACATTATTATTCGGTCTATAACCGGCTTTCCGAAATGTATACCGTCGCAGGTGATAATAATAGCGAAATATCAAATCATTAACTGTAATAACGTATACAAAATGATACTTTCAATGATTTCCGCGTCAAAAATTCGCCATGATGCTGCATTGAAGGAATTCGATAGAGGCCAACGTGTCGAAACCGTTACAATTTAATGCCATTTTTTTTCTTGTTTTTTTTCCTTCCTTTTTATTCACTTAGCTATCGGACAACTATCAGCATTTTGAATAAAGAGGGCGAAACGTGCTATCACGTAGTACGAGATGCACCGCATTTAATCGGCTTCGTTCGCACATTATTTCCGATATGCGATAATATTAAGAGCCGAGCGTGATAATGTAATCACGCAGTTACATACAGAGTTCCGCTGTCGGACACGTGCACTATCCGCGGAGTAGACCAAGATAAAGGCACCTCTATCTATATAGAAATAGATTTCGTTATAGAGACTTCATACGTTCTTGGTGTCAACCTTACGGATTACAATGTGCGCGCCAACACCTACGGTGGTCAGTCTGTCTCACTTCACGCTTATTCGGTACTTTTCCAGTTATTGCTCGTGCGTGAACACCTCCGGACTTTTTCTTCTTCTGCTTCTTCTTCTGCTTCCTCTTTTTGTTTCTCTCGGAAATTACGTATGTAGCTCTAGCCTGCGAAACTGCGTCGTCTAGCACATCTCGCGCGGTGCCGGAAGTAGATGCCGGTGCCCGTTCGCTGTCTCGCCGTTGCCGACGATTAATAACTCTATCGCCATAAAGAGCCGACCGCGGAACGGAGGCGAAACATAACGGGTTCGAAGTTCTCGTCGGCAGACCCGCGCTGAATGCGCCCGACTTTACCCCGACGTCCGTCGATTCCAGTTCCAGGGCCGCCGCGATTCTTCAACGCCATCGTGAACGGCATTCGCGCCGCACCAATAATATCGGCGTGTACGCATTCTACACTTTAAATAATTCTTCTACCGGTTTTCGGCGCTTATCATTTAGTTCATCAACTAATGAGGATCTACTCGGTCAATTTTCTCTCCGTCTCTTCCTCTTCGCGCTAGTGAGAACGTTTATATTTTTCGCCAGCCAGATTATTCCGCATACCAACTAGCAGCTTAGCGCTTTTTGCAGATCGCTGTTTACGCTGATAACGGTTCGCGAATTTGTACATATAAATAATTGCGGTGACCTCTGAATACGGTTTCTTCGGTGACGATCAATGATCCATTACCTCTCGTCCGGACAATTTCTAGAAACTCATTCTGTCTGTGCTGTTGTCGCGGTTCCAGTTCTGCCCGAAAAAGACAACATTCTCCAAAATTCACTCGTAGTCTGACATGTCATCTGTGGGGGGGGGAGAAACAACAACCGCGCGCCCGATTTATCTCATCTATTTTTATACGTGTCATGCCATGTTTCGGATTTCCATGGATTACACGGGGTAAAGTTTAACGATAGTTCCACACTGAGCTATCTCTCCTCACCAGTCGCTTGTTCTCGGTTAGCGATGAAAATTTTTAACGGAAGTACATTCGGTCAAGGTTACGTTTGCATTACATAAATAGACGAAGCGCTGTAAGGGCAGGGACGTACGACAATGAGAAAGGTTAAATTTTCTGAAATCAAGAAATTGTATCAGTCACTCCTTAAATATATAGCAGCCTCATAATAAAGTGGGGAACTTTTCAATCTTAAATGTAGACAAATGGTTTGCTAAAACTGTTTAATCGTTTACCGTATTTGTTAATTAAAAGTGTATTGTACTAGTTTTCTATTTAATTTTCCCATTTTTTAAATTTTTCACTAAATAAATCTACCCGAAATTTCTCGCTAATGTTTTTGTAAATTACCCGGGGAATGATGATTTTCAATATGAAGGCTTGAAAGTTCAAAGCTTTTGTAAAAAATTCCCATTCGGTTTTTTTTTTTTTTTCACTTCAACAAATAACAATGATCGAATAAATAAGGATAATAATAAAGTGGACCTCATGAGAATCTTGGGAGGATGTCCCCTGGATTGTGAAGTTAACGTATGTACTAATATAATCCCGATGTAAGTTAGGGAGCTGGCCAGCACGGAATATTCTATAATTAAAAATTATCATTTTTATTATTATATAATCACCGGCTTTTTACTGATAATATTATTGACAATCGACTATACTTTAGTAAATATCAATTTTCATTTCGTTCCATTAAAACAAGAAAGAAAAAGAACTAAAAAACATGATTTTTGCACGTTATAATCATCATCAAGGGAAATTGAGAACATCTATAATTTTTATTAATTTTCCTCGGGGGGTACTATACCGAGTATAGGTGAGACTATTTTTTTATTTCCTTTAGTTTAACTCGCTGCTTTAATTATTCGCATTTTTTGATTTTCCCTTCGTACGTGTTGTTCATATATTTCTGCTGTTTGGTATTAAACCTAATTTTTCCTATCTATTTATTATTAATATGTCTGTCCGGTTATGTTTTGATGTTCTTATCCGTTAATACTGTTCTGTTTCCGTATAATTTACTATCTTTGTTTTCGAAAACTATCTCCGGCTTATATTTATAATCTAATAGTGTCTCTCTGTTTTAGGATAAATGTTCAATGGCTAGCTTGTAACTGTCTCAGCTACATCATTATTTCTCTTCGTACAAAAATTCTTGTACCATTTTTTCTCATCCTCCTAACAGATGATATATCGTTTTATATCTTCCTTACCGTATCTTCCATATTTAGTTATTATTATTATTATTATTATTATTATTATTATCCCAGTAATTTAAGTAAAAATTTAAAGATTTATACGAATTATTTAAACTTTTCTTTTTTAAAAAAAAAATTCTTGAACTATAGCTATTACATATTATATATATATATATGTATACACGTCATATAGGAATTTTATTATCAATATTACTTTTTGAAAACAACCGATTTTTATTAAAATACGATAGGTCGAAATCATTTCAAACATATTTTACCAATCGTATTTTTAGTAAACATCTAATTTACTAATGCCCGCTCATAAATTTAAATACTGTAATTATTTCGGCAAACAAACGTTTGCGTACAAGGGGACGGACGTGTAAACTTTTAGAGTGCTCAGCAATTAACAGGAGTTGGTATTTTTTTTTTTCAGAGATGATTTAAAGAGGTTTCGGAAGCTGAAGATCTCGTCGTTGGATTCGATTTCGAAACCGGATCGAATTAAAAATTTCCTAATTAACGAACTCGCATAATCTACGAAAAAGTTCTATAATCTTCTGATGAATATCTCTGCTGCTTTTAAACAGTAAATAACTACCGTTAATTACGAATTTCCAGAAAAGGGATTGTAATCTTCTTGAAGTTATATTGTTACTTAATGTAACATCACCATTTATCATCCACTCCTTTAAATTTTGCTCATCCTACCGGAATATTTACGGCTAAAAAAAAAGTACCTAATAAATAATTAAGGCCGAAAAATTGTCGACTGATTTTGCAAACAAATGTCGTCGAGAATAGTACCGTGTAGTTTCCTATTGCTATTTATTTTCATTCGTTATTCTCATTCGTTATTACTAGTAAGAATTATCAATCAAACAAAAACCCCCAAAAATCAATTAATCACAGAAATAAGTTAACTACCTCTTCGCTTCGACAAGGCGTGTTAGTGTTTTTCTAAAGTAACCGAAAACTCAAGGCCTTTTTAAGACAAAAGACATGCCATAAAGCCTTCCGAAAAGAAAAAAAAACAACATAAAGCCGTATACAAATTTACATAACTTCACGTATCCACTAGCTGACAGCGAAGTTGCATATACATTTTTAATTAACAAATGTATATATACATATTTGTAATTGAAAACTGATAGATGACTATCCACGCACGCGCATATAATACGTATATGCAGGCATCGGTGTATGTGCGTGTGTGCCAGCATACTGTTACTCTTTTTTTCTACGTTTTTTTTTTTTTGACTCTAGAATAATTTAAAAAGAACATATGCCGCCAATCGTCTCTACCGGTTAACCGGAGGAATCATGATAATATACGTACCATGACAATGAAAACCATCTCCGGTATAGCCTGGGAAACAGCTACAATGGAAACTACCCAAAGTATTAGTACAATGAGCGAAAACATCACAAGGCCGATATTTGCATTCATTTTCATCTGAAAAAGAAAGACACAAAATTAATTAATGAAAAATCGAATTACTTCTCTGATACCATAAAATAATGAAATAAAAACAATTACCGTTTTCATAAATTTCCGCCTTTTTTTTTTCTTTCTTTCTTTTTGGATAGATCATATGTTAAAAAATGAAATCACAATACCGGTAGTTTTTAATTTCAAAACATGTTCAATTTTTTTTTTCCAAATCACCTGGTGTGCCAATTACGATTGGAATAATATTATTTAATATTTCGTCAAAATAAATCACACTCTCTATAATGGTACATTTCTAACAAATATAAGACATTTCGTCATAAAATAAAATAAACAAAATTTCACAATAACAACGATATTTATATTCACTCTTCTCGCCTAGTTAAATATTATTTGTAAAAAAAAACAAAAACGAGTCAACTCGAAAAATTACAAAATTACTGCGATTTTTTTTTCATTTATTTTAAGCTCTTCAGATTATTTTTTAAATATAGAATCAATTTTTCAGATTTTGTTGATTTTAAGAAAATTTTACTTTTTTTGTAGATTCCTCATTCACCATCGCAAATGCGCTCGATCCAATATTATCTTTAAATCATAACTGCGTGTATTACACACATTGAAATCGTAACGGTTCTTCCTGTTTTGTTCATTAATCAATTTATACAGATGGTTCGGTATAGTATAATTTTCCGGAGATAAATCAGATTTTCATCGTAGAACATATGCATAATATTTTGAACACAATAAAATACTAGTTACGACACAATGGTAAAAATTTCTGTGTTACCATAAGATTCTATCAAATAATTTCTAATTAACGCGATGCCTATAATCGAAACGGCGTACGATTTTTTAAATGAAAATATATTAAAACACCGGAAAAAAAACGATTTTCAATATTTTAGCTTTCTAGATGAACTGGAGTTAAAAAAAAAAAAAAAAAAACTTGAAATGAAAGGAATATTCTGAACGGATCCAAAAGCCGTAAAATCTCGTAAACAATTTCAATGTATCAGATTTGCCGGAAAAATATAATTCGCATCCTAAATTATTACAGTAGGTACAAAAAAAAATTCGAGCAATTCAAGTAATAATTACATTTAATTTTTCAAGGTTAAATCTTATTCCGAAGCAAATGAGATGAAAAACGAAAAAAAAATAAATAAATATAACAAAATATGTAATCGTGCCAAATTGACAGTTTTTACAATTTAAATTACGACAAAAAAACATAATAATGATAGTAGTAAATGAAAATAAACCATTAAAAATATTCCAATAATCATTTTCAAATTATTGAATCCCAAGATGTAGAAGTTTTTTCAGTTATCTCAAAGTAAAAATAAAAACTTGTGTTATTAGCGTAAATTCAGTTAATTTCCTAAAACTAAATTAAGATACGTAATATGAATGAATTTTTAAAACCAGTGCGGCTTAAAACGTACTTGCGGAACTTGTTTCTAGCTGTAATACAAGTTCACACACAAGAATACTACGTACCGTGGGAGGTCTACTAGATCTACCAAACACGAAACACACATACAGAAGGAATTTCATAATTAAAGGGCGGACACCTTGACCAAAGAGGCAGGTTCATAAACGAAAATGCATATTTCGAACGATACAATGATATTAATAACGGTTTAACATAAATAACTAGTTAATTTTCTTAAAATTCTCATTTTTTTTTTTTTTTATCGTGCACTGAGAGTACATCGATGATGATAATTTATTTGGAAGAGGAATATCGATAGACAGCATCGAAATCGTTTTGTACCCGCTGTGACGCGGAAATATAGAAAATATCAGAAACTAGAGATTGGAACGACCGGAGGTCATATTTCTACCGGTATTTTCGTTTTTTCTATTTTTTTTTTTTTTTTTTTTTTTCGTTATAGTATACTACACTAAGTAAGACTGATTTTTTTATTTACCTAATATTACTTTTAAAATTAAAATAAAACACGCGTATACATTTTAGCCAATAATGAATTTTCGTATTAAACTGATATTAAAATTTATATTATGTTTTCATAAAAAAAAAACACTTCCGAATGAAACAAAACAGAAAATAAACCACCGATTAAGATATTTAAACTTTGTTTTTATTCAAACCTGTATGCGTTAGTTTTAAGAGAAATCGTTGCCTAATAAAGAGACGGAGGTGTATTACCGATGATGAACAGGCATCGTCTTATTTAGGAGCAAGCGAAAAAAGTCACGAGAATACATTCGAAAAAAATCGACTGATTACAATATTAATTTTTCTTCATTAAATAGTCGTTTACAAACGAGACATCTCCATCAACGTTGGTGCATGACATATTCTTTTGCAATTAACTGCAGTCACCATATGTAGAGTTGATTAAAAAAAGTGATCGGGAATAAAGATGACCTTCGTACAGGGACAGATTGAAAAAAAATAATGAAACAAAAAAAAAAAAGAACGCGGAATCCAAAACGGGAAAAGCCAATAAAAGTTAAATGATCAGTATTCCATCAACCAACTGGAATCGTCATAAGCATATTATAACCCCTCCTTCTGCAAAGGGCAAAGCTTAAAATAATTTTTTTCAAAAAATCTAGAAAAAAAAAAGGAATAACCACTCAAAAAATAAATGGATATTAATACACACACACACAATCAAAAAGGCTATTAATTAATACACTTTTTTTTTCTCTTTTCGACAGTATTCTTTTCTTCTTAATTACGAGGTGTATTCCCCCTCGCGGCGTTTTCCCACTTGTTTGCGCCACAGAAACCGACATAATTGATACCTATTAATCGGTTAATCACTTTTTAATTAATTAATAATCTGTTCATTATAAATAATATTTACAGGATACAAAAATGTCAACAAATCATCGTAGCAATGAAAAAAGCTTTTTAGTAATAACTGTTGTTACTATTATTATATTACTGTTATTATTATTATTACTATTATTATTATTATTCTTTTTTTTTTCAATTCTTATTTTATCGCAAACTATATATATATATATATATATATATATGAATAAGATCATCCTCGATATACGTCCGGTGGGATGCCAAAATTTCAAAAACTTTGTAAGGAAATCCTCGTGTTATACAATAAATTCACAATTTAACACTTTTTTTCCTAATAGGTCACTGGGTGCTTTTTTTGATTCTACCAAGTTCCTTCTCTAACTTGCGATAGTTTCATTTAAAGCCGCAAAAAGAAACAGTTTCGAGAATATTCTTCGTACTGAAACTGATAGTTTTTCGAAGACTTTTTTATCATGTCTACGTGGAAGCGAAAAAAATTTATCCATTAAAATGTTAATTTTAAATATTTAATTATAGATAATAGCGCATAAATTTTATCGAACTTAAATCAAAATCCTTAATGTTATCGGGGGCAATAATGCTTCGTTAAAATTCTAATAAAAAGTGGCGGTTCCGATCCTATTGCGAGTAAAAGCTAATAATGCGGACAATTAGGTATTTCTAAAAACTTTTGGATCAAATAATTTCTCTTCGTAGTAAAACACCGTCGAATATCCTAAATTTAATGTTCGACATAAACCTAAAAGGATATTTGAAAAATAAATTTTTTCCTTTCAAAAAAAAAAATGAAAATACTTCGTCGTGTCATTAAAAATTACATTAAAATGAATGATAAAACATAGAGATTTTTTCGGAAGGTTATTTTATTGAGCCGATCTTACTTAACTCCGGTAAATCGAAATCTCTCAGTTTAATTATTGCATTTTTGTTTTTTGAGTTGTTTTGATTTCCTTTTTTGCACGATATTCAGAAAATATTATACGACATTTCATATTCCCAGATATTGGTAAACTGTCGCTTTACATCACTTTTCACACATCTCTATAACTCTGCATTTTGCGATTGCTATTTCAAAATGTATTCTAAAAATAGCCGAAGAAAGAAAATAAAACAAAATAAAACAGCTTTTATAACGTTGAAATTTTTCAGATTTATAGATCGGAAATGGAAATTGATAAATTCAAACGTTAAAAAGGATAGCGACGTTTAATCCTATTTATACTACTTTGTATTAAATAGAGACATCCGTTTGAATATCATAAACGAATATAAAAGTATGCGCATTAAACTAACGACCTTTTTTAAATATCCTGCCTACCGTGCGTGTACCTGAACCGAAGCTAATCTCATTCGCTATAAATCCTTGACAAACTGATAAAGGCATGTGTGACCGACGACTACACACTTTAGGAGCGTTTAACAAAGAAAACCTGTGTATTCACGGAACACAGACGAATCGTCCAACGCCGAACACTAAATCGCATATATCGCCGTCTCTAATAATCCGGAGATTTATTAATTTCCAGAAACAGTTAATAAATCCACTTTTTCCCCCGGACTAGGCTAATTTGTCACCGAGCCTTGTTTGCTTATATAATAAAATACGAGTTATTTATTAACGAACTCTTAAATACGGATGTTTTCGCTTTCAGCGACTGCCTATTTACGGTAAATCCGATACAAATAAAAAAGGGAGGATTATGACGCGGGCTTATATTTTTCTCGTTTTATTAAGTCGGAGTATTTTCACAATAAGAAATTATTCGAAATAGTGGACATTCCGTAGCGGCGAAAAAAACAACATTATTTACGGTGTGTTATGATAGTCTGGATTAAAAAGTTGTCCAAAAGTATTTTTGTAGTGCTCTTTCAATTAAAGAAACATCAATTTAAAAGCGATTTAAATTTCTATACGTGTTCATTAATAAGAATCACATTCGAATTTCAATTATTTTGATCGTTTACTAAAACTGTTTATTACTTTAATTATTACTCGTAATAGAGTTTTATTAACGTAACGCATCGAACAACGTATTGAACCTTTTAATTAGAGGTAATTTCTTTTAAACTGCTTTCGATTGCAAATGGTTTACATATTTGTAAAAAATTAAATTAACAGCATTATAAAAGAAAGAGAGAATGAATGGGAAGCAGCCTTGTAGTTTTTAATTGAGATGAAATAAAAGATTAACTTACAAATACTTTTTTATTTAAGAAACTAGGAGGCTCTGCCAACCCTTGGATTGTAATAAGAAATTGAAACAAAAAACGATTTATTGCAAAACTTCTTCAAGTGCAATACTATGAATTACTTTATAATACCTAATATAGTTAAAAAATATAGCGCCACCTAGGTAAAAAATTATATACAATTACGAAAGAATGTATTTTGTTGTAAAAAATTATTTTATATAATAGAGAGAAAATGAATGTTTACTTTCGGCGCCGTATCAGTCGAAACTGACTCGAAGACGTGGAATTACAAGATATTGCCGAGAAAACGTGAAATGAAGCGCTGCGATCGATTAATTTAATCAAAAATATTAAGAACCGGGAGAACTTCGCATAATGGCCATTAGTAAGAAAAAGTAAATCTTCTCTCCCCGAAATTTACAAAAAATAATCGAAAACAAATTGCGCTTTTTTCTTTAATCGCATTTTTTACTAATTAATCGTTGTTTAATTAATGTATTCGTACAATTTACGAAAGTAACTCATTAAGTGGAAGTCTCTATCAATGTGCCTAAATGCAGAATTTATTGTAGTAGTATTTTTTAAAAAATGTTTTTATTACAGATATATATATATATATATATATATATATATATATATATATATATATATATATATGTAAACTCCTTCTTTAAAATAACCACTAATTTAGCGGCTAAACGTGACTTTTTAACTGTTACCAACATCGAATAACTATTAAACTAACATTCAACCAACTCTATTCATACTCAAAGACTCCCGGAGAGCGGATTGCCTCCTATATTAATATATATTAAATAATTTATTCGTCGAATTATTCGAAAAAGTCAAATGTTACTATCTTCTTACAAAATGTTCTTACATCGCTGATCTAGGCTTTCCTTCCTTTAAAAGTTTATTTTTTTTTTCTAAATTTTCCAAACAAGTATTTGGATTTAGATTTGTTTTCTCTGCTATTATTTCAGACATAGTTTCAATTTTATCCACTTGAATTTTAATTACGGTTACTTTTATTTGATGAAGTACCGTCACCCCCTGTCTTAGAAAAAAACGATAAAATTATATATTTAAATGACGATAGGATGTTTAAAAAGGAGCTCGATTTTTTTTTTTTTTCATCTATTTATTTTATTACAAATTAGCCATCTAGGAGGCCATTTAGCAATATTCTTAACTGAGGGAATATTAAGCATGAAGGGAGAAGTTCCCAATTGTACCTAGCCGACAGTCTTTACCTTTGAAGTTTCTTACGCTTCAGCCGCTTCCTATCACTATCACTAACAGTATGTAGCAGTCGAGCAGCAAGTTTGTTCGGATGACTAACTCTTCCTGCGTGTCTTCGGACATGAGCTTTAATAACATCTGTCACATACTCTACAAATCCTAATATGCAAGGTTAGATTTGATGTATACCATGTAGTTACGAGCCTAAGGATTTTATTCTGCATGGTCTGTATTATCTTCAGATTTGTAGGTTTAGCACAACCCCAAACCTGTACACCCAAATAGGCTTCAAGGTACTTGTGTATATCAAACGTTTATTATCAATAATTAAAACGCTATTTCTTCCTATAAGCGCCAGTACATTTTTTTAACACGAATATCTCGATTTCTCTTTTCTTTGCCTGTATGTGCTGCTTCCATGTTAAGCGACTATCTAGGTGTAATCCCCCAAGTACTTGACTGTTGTTCTCACAGGCAACTCTCCATTCTATTTACCGTGACGGTTGGGGTTATGACTTTTCTAGTCGTGAAATGAACGTTTACCGATTTATTTTCCTTGATCTGACCAGCTTTCCGCCTCGATAAGAGCCTTCTGAAGATTGTCGTTTGCTATTTTCCGAAATCTATATTTGGTACAAGTAATGCCGTGTCGCCAGTAATTGTAAATTTCCCGTTACAGGAAAGTCTTTTGTATATATCAAATACAGCGTGGGTCCCAGAACTGTCACTCTTACTAGAACTGGATGTAGTTCTGAATACGTGTGTTCATAGCGCACCTGGAAATATCAGTTATGGAGATATGAACTCAACAAGAGATAGAGCCCGATGACATGATTTCGTATACAACCGATGATTATTTATTATTCGAAAAGTGTAAAACAAGTAACTTTACCTGCAACTTCGCAAGAACAACCACCAAAACCATCATTGCAATGACATTGGGAATCCAAACAGGCACCGTGCTGACATTTAATTCCGGCTTCGCTTAAACAGTTTTCTGAAACAGATGAAAAATATACTAATTATTAACGGCCCGGCGATGAAAACAGTTTTAAAAATTAACATAGTATCGCGTTTTGTTTTTCTTTTTATGTGCACGCTGCTTTTAATTCTAGCAACTCTCGAACTATTAGTCTGCAACACCTTCAACCTATAATTCCAAAGCACTGAAGAGACGAATGCCGGCCAAAAGCGCGAATTTTGCTGAACGTAATTAAAATCATTAACCAAAGATGCGCGTTATTCTTAGCATATTTTTTTAACCTCAAAACACAAATCAAGTTCTTACTACTACACTAGCATTTTAGATTATCATTTCTGAGGTAGATTAATTTTTTTATAAAATGGCAGGAATATGATTCAGGATTTTAAAAAATACCGATACTTGAAGATTTACTCTATAAATTTAATAAAAATGCTCTAAAAAATAATAAATAATTACACTCGATAAAAAAAAATAATACATTTTAGAGTAACATACGCGTAAAGGGAACTATATTAATTCTTAAACATTAACTTTTTTCGAGACCAGTATCAAGTTCAAATCATAATATCTGGAAACAATTTAATTACAACACAATCGTTCCTTTTTCTATTAGCCAAGTATTGGAAACATCAGGAATATTGAAATTTAAATTTAATTTTGTTTAAGATCTGTTTTAGTATCCCCCATGGCGTCTGAAATCAATTATTTTTTACCTTTTAACGTTTTTTATTAACCTTTCAGATTAAAGCCCGAAGTTGGTATTTTCTTAAACTATTTTATTTCACCATTTTCAGCGTAAATATTTTTAAATCTCGACAGACCAACCTGCTAAAATTACGTTACTTTCGGGGTACACTGGTTCTGGAGTATTGTTCAAATTCTCGTATCAGTGGTCAGCTTGTAAATCGCACTTCGGAGTTTTCAATTATCTTTAATGGAATTTCCATTTCTATCCTACGGTAAATAACATGAATAATACCATTCGCGTTCAGCGCCCACTTTATTTTCAAATTTCGCTTGTTCGTATTTCTCCTATATTTTAATGATGATTTTTTGGGGCTAATTGTTGTCTTCTATTAAGCAAAAAAAAAGGGTATCCCTCTAAGAAGACTCTTATTTTTTCTAACGTTTATTCCAGTGACTACCGACTATCAGTATTCATCGATATTTACCTATATATTCACATACGGGACCGAGACCACCACTGACCGGCACAATTTCTATTAAACAAAGAGTAGATTATTCGAATCACTCCATACGGTCAAAAGTTATACGCAGTAATGTTTAGAGACGACACGTGTAATTTTCCGTAAGTGATGAGACAAACGGCATTATATGGTGGTTTAAATTTTCTCTTTATTCGGATCTACATTCATTCGTGGTGATTAACAATAATATTTTTTGTTTTATTAAAAATTATCTTTTTTCCAGCTTACGTTTTCATCGTAAATTGAAATTTTAAGAATAAATGGTAGTTTGTTGAATTAGCAAAAAATTATCTAAAGGAACCCCCCCCCCCCTTTTTTTTTAAAGTTTACTTGAATAACTACTGAGTAATTCACCCCGATACTCAATGGCGTACTCATGCGGTGATTTCGAATGAACAAAAAATCATTAAAATCGGTCTATATCGGGGTACAAGTTATGAAAACCTAAGCGACATATAATCTTCTCCATTTTGAAATCGGTGAAAAGTTTCGATACGAATAATTCACCGGAATAATTTTTTTTGATCTTTCTATTCAAGAAGACGCAATCTAACTCGTACACGCTACCAATAATTGTATTTCATATCCGTAAGTGTTAGCGAATAAAGACTGTGAATTTTTAATTGTAACGTTTCTAGTGCCCCCCCTCCCGTCGTTCTGAATTACATACGGATGATAATGCCGAAGCTACACTGTTATATTCTAATTTCTTTTATGTCGATATTTTCCGTTATTTAAAAAACAGGTAGGTGGATTCTTTTGAAAGATCCTAAAAAAAACAACGAAATATCGTTTAAACAGTAAACAATTCGGTCTGAAATTATGTTTATATTTTTAGATTATTCCAAACGATGTCATTACCGATAAATATAGTCTCTGCAGTATTTTATATACGTTAAAGTAAGATTATCAGAAAATTTCAGTGATTATTGCTCCGAGGACCACATTCTTTTTAAGGACTTCCCGGAAACAAATGTAGCTTCCTTGAAGCTGTTTTTAGAAATATAATCGAATTTGCCGACTTCGTACACGGAGGCATACTAAATATCAAAAGTTGAAACGGTTAACAAAAAAGTTCTAATACGACGGTCCTACAAATACATTTTCTCAAAATACAACGCATCAACAGGTTGTACCGAACATATAATGGTAGCATCTGAAATTTTTAAGCGTCCGATGGCCATACTAAGGCTACTAATAAGCGAACGCTCTTTTTTCTCAAAACGAATATTTTTAAAGAATCGCCTACGTCGACTGAATTCATCTACGGGGTCATAAATATCGATTATCGGAAAAAAATATTGGCTCTCAAGATATGCGCGAGAGTTACCTTCTTCGTAACAAAAATACACCTATACATAAAATGATGCCGATTACATTTATGTTTTCTTAATAAGGTATCAATAATTTTTGCAATAAACGTAAGGCAACAACGATTTATGAGGTTCATCAAAATAACACGATACGAAATGTATTATTTCACACGATAAAACTAGTTTACACTTAATGTACACACAACATAGTCACCGGTTTATCATAATACGAAATGGACGTAATTATTGAAAAAACTACTATAAAAAAAGTATTCGTGTCAACTTTTAGTTATGTAAATACTGAAAAACAATTGATTTTAGTGTATTAATAATTTTTGAAAGACGCACCGACATATTTATTAAGGGCTCTAATTACGAATTTAATCCAGCCTCGTAACACGTAATTTGGAATAATAATAGTTGTGCCGTCTTCCCTTAATTATGACAATAATACGAATAAATTTCTAAGTTAAACTTATATCGAAACATCGCTAACAAAAAAACTTTATCCTTGTCTCGTATTTCAGAAGTTGAAAATTTCAAACAAATCGCATTTTCATTTACATTGTTGAGACTTATTTTAGAAAGTAAGAAGTAATATCATAAAAATAAATGTTTCATACAACTAGTCGATCAATTGGCGGACACTATTTTGGATTTCTGTTCTGTTTTTTTTTAAATTAATAAATATTTCGCGACAACATTATTATACCTCTTATTTCAAATAATTACATCAGTTTCCTAAAAAAAAAAAAAAAATACCATGTACAGTATAAAAACCTTGATTCCCAAAAATAAGAAAAAAATCCACGGCCCACTAAAGAAGCTGCCATTAGGAAAAATACAAAACACGCACAATTTTGTAACAGTAAAATAGTGCTTTAGGTTGTGACCTAAATTTGGAAAAAATAAAAAGAGCGTGTTGAAAAATAGCGAAAATACAAAAAATAACGCAATTTATTTTTAATTGAATATTTACCGAACAGCTAAAATGTACCGTAAGAAATTAATCATCATTACAAATTCGAAAAGTGCAGAGGTGTACAATTATTCAGCAAAAGAAAAATCAATTTTATGAATATTACATTAACGAAAGACTGTACAATCCCTTCAGTGCAGCTATTCAAAAACATTTAAATCGCTCCACATATCTAAAAGTTAAAATAGGTAACGGCAATAGCAATGATGTCGACGTTATATATATATATATATGCAAGTTAAAATTCTCTTCAGACTTGTTCGAATAATTAATAATTACGTATTGAAATAACTCTAGAATCGGAAAATCTCAGATTCATTTCGGTTGATTGACAACCAAAAAAGTTTACAGCTGCATATCTATTATGCAGGTATATGTAGGTATATGTGCCGTGTTATATCGAGTTACAGAAATTAATAACACTAATAACATCCCTCGATGTCAGTTATTAAATAATATTCCGATATAATATCGCCGTAAAATACGCCCGCTCTTAGGTCTATAATCCGTCCTTCTAGCCAGAATAATAATAATAAACTTCATATTTTTATACGCGTACTTCAACGCACAGGAACTGACATCGCAACTCGAAAAAGCAGAATTCAGACGTATATTAAAATACTAGTTCGTTACTGGCGTAATATGTATATATACACGTACATATACATTATTAAACGTAGCGCTCCTCTGCAAACGGCTGTGGCACCTGTATCAGGAAGTCAAGACTATGATTGCAAGTGCACAACACCAGTACACTAACACACTACATCATATTAGGACGGTCATTGCACCTTCTTCTATAACGTTCTCTTGATTAACTGTATAACCAGCCGCTCGCCTTAGTTCACTTCTTCTCCGTAATATAAACAAATTCCACTGTCCGTTGGTACTGTTTTACTTTGCATTTTATTATAAATATACATGTGTCCAGCATATTATGTACCGGATAGTCCACAAGTACAAACGTGACGATGCATCCTATATATATATATATATATATATATATATATATATATATATATGTAATGAACCAAGGATGCGCTTTATCTTTAAATCTGACCATGCCCTCTGCAGGCAAAGCCTGTGAGCAGGGATAGTTCTCACTGAACGGCGAGTAGCCCTAGCCGTCAGTAAAGAGAATTAGTGCGTGAGCGTTTCTTATCACATCGAGTAATAAAACGACCAACTTCCAACAATGATTAGCAGGTTAATCTGAAAGAAAAGAGAGGATAATAGCGCAGCACGATGACAGCTGCGAGAAAGGAACGAAATGAAATCATCGAATGGTTACGGAAATTTCCAACTGCATCGTAACCTACAATTTAATAAAAACAATGGCCGCGAAGATACAATATCTCTTTCATCGGTACGATAAAAACTATTTTTGTTAATCTAAACATATTGCTTGAACGAACACTACCTTTACACAAATCTAAAATCTAATATGCAATAATACAACAAATTAATTACATCGAACTTATTTATTTATTATAAAATAACGAAAATAGGTTTGAAGCACGTATTTAAAAAGTTACAACAGCGATGTAGATAAATGCAAATAGTAAAAGGAAACTAAACACTTTGTTGAGATTAGCGACATTTTTGAAAACATCAAGAATTTTTCATATAGTAGTGTCGAAAGAACCAAATCAGGCTCGGATTAAGTGTATGATAGGCCCGGGGCTACGGAAATATAAGGGGCCCTTTTCGGAAGTGACAAAACTATCAGTTTTATAGAATAACTAAATTTTCTTTAATTTAATTTAATTATATTATTTTGAATTCACGAATTAACGTATAATTATTAATATAAACAAAACTAAATATCATATAAACAATGGGTAAACTTTTCGATGTTAAAAAAAATATATATATATATAATTTTAAAAAATGAATTTTTTTCTTGTTTTTTTTTTTGCAAATTCTTGTATAATATCGTTAAAATCTACTGAACGAAGAAAATCTACTTCGATCGTTAATCTTGATAATGCCGATAATCTATCATCTGGCATAGTTGATCTGTACATGTTTTTTTATTCTTTTTAATATCGAAAAAGATCTTTCCACCTCACAACTTGTAATCGGCATAGTCACAAATATTCTACATGCAATTTAAATGTTTGGAAAAACATCTATTATTGCACATTTAATTATCCACGTCGGAGGTGGGAGCCTTTTGGGGGCCCAGGGCTGCAGCCCCCCTAGCCATCCCATAAATTCAGGCCTGAATCAAATTACAACGTACCATATAATGGAAATGCATTTACCTTTCGTTTAAAAACAATATGACCGACAGTAAAATTAGTTATAGCATAGGGCCTGTTCGAGATTATCTTATTTCAACCAAAGTTTCTATATTTTGATTACTATTCGTCTTTAGAATTCCGAAAATTGAAGTTTATTTTTAATACCGAATTATAATAAATAAAGTGAAAATCGCTCATTCTTTTTACTTATTTTTTTCCAGCGACCTTGATGACAACATTGTTACAATTATGTTTTCTATAGCGCGTTAACATTATTTCAAATTTGATTAAAGCGTATCTTTTTTTGTAACAACATTTTATCAATAAAAACACTACGAAAACAACAACAGTACTCCAGGAGGGCCGTTAGGTCAACAGCACTACGTTAACATTATAATATAGAGCGGGCCAATATTAAATGAAATAGATTAAATTTTAACAGGCTTTCTTGCTTTCTGTAATGTAAGCTAAGCCGTAATCATAAAAAAATTACCTTTACAACATTTAATGCGTAACGATGTAAACAAAAGATGTTTTGTTTTTAATTTTTTAACTTGTGCGGTGCGAAGTAACATTTTTATACGGTTACAATTTATTTTTTTCCAGTTACGTATTGAAGAACAGCCGACTTGACACCGATTTTGATAACACATAAAGAAGAAAACCATTGCACAACGAAATTTATACGAATTTTTAATTTAATCTTTATATTTAATTAAACAAAAAAAATTTAAAATAGTAAAAAGTGAACATCGAAAAATATAATATAAAGCAAAAGAATCTGAAATAAACCGTCGACGTGTTCAATTAAATACGAACGATTGCGCAAGAAATTCTTTATATTCTTTTTAACACATCTAATGTTTAACTAAAAGTATTTGATTTCCTAATAATGCGTGTGTATTATTAAACTAAACCCAAATTACAGCTTTAAATAATGCGTCATAATAGCTGATTAATAACTTAATTTTGTTATGTGTTATTTCTTCCTGTAATCGTTTGTCTCAATAATTTAAGGTTTTAAAAAATATATAACTTAATTTTGCCCTTAATTTTTAAAAAAAATTAAACTGCATCCGGTGCAAAGAATCGAATTTAATTTTTCAGCAACCTTATTCATTAGAAAAGGACGTATATTTTTCTCATATAAATGACTAAGAGTCAAAAGAAATTCTAATTGTATTAACAATAGGTCATTAACAGCATACAAAGTGAGAACCTGGTTCCTAATATAAAAAAAAAACATGGTAAATTTATTATAGAAACTATTTTGTGCACACAAATCCTCACTGCAACTGTAATAATTTAGCTCCACAAAATTAAATCGCCATTTTCGTAAAAAGAAAAACTGAAATCATTAAAAATTTGAAATTTTTCCGCTAAATTACCGATTATTTTGCACTGAAACAAATATCACTTCCCGTATGCAAAACGGAATATAGAACAAGGCCAAATAAGAAATATACTCGATGAAGAATATTGGAATTACATCTAAAAATGATTATGAATAAATAAATAGTACCCAACTACCGACTAAATGATGACATCCAGCATTTAAATTCATTTTCACAAATTATAATATAAACGTGAATTACCTTTTTTTAAAACTGTGACGCATATGATAAAATCACATTACCGCGAAACAAATTTTGGACTTGACTTTCTTAAAATCCTTATATTAAAAGAAGAAGAAAAAAAAACATTACAACAATCGTCATAAAACAGCTTACATACACCAGCAATTTAAAAATTAAATAAGGAAATAAAACTTGCTTACAAAAATTTATCAAACATTTGATAATGAAATTCAAAGACATTTATAATTTTAATTCAAATATAGGTAATGTACATATATCGCAAATGCAAACATTTCAAGATTGCATGAGGAGAGCACTTACATTCAGTAAGCAAATCATAATGCAAAATGAATTTGACTTAATAGAAAATAAATTTGTAAAATTGTGAGAAAAAAAACACATGTAATAAGTAATATTATAAATTTATCCACACGTTCTGCGAGAACTTTGACATAAGATGAGAGGTTCCTTTCTAAGATAATCGAGAAGCTCGATTGGTCTAAATTAAATTTTCTAATTAACCCTCAAACGTTTTGAATTGGAAGATAACGTTTTAAATTATCTTCTTTCTTCATAGAGTTAAATTCGTTAAATACGTAATATCAGGTAATAAATGAAAAATTACACTGCACTGTGATTCGGAACTTATTAGTTTGAAATTTTTTTTATTCTACGAAGTATGTTCCATAATAATAGAACGTTATTTTGAAATTACTATATTTAAACTGTATTTTTCAAACATTACTTATTAAATATAAACAGTTTATCTCACTTTAAACACTAGCCTTTTCTTTTCCGCAATAATAAAAATTTATCGCTGTACGAATAATTCATCAAGCTTTTTTCTAAAACGATTCATTATTTCACCGGGATTTTTTTTTAAAGTATTTTCGTATACCAATATTTATAAAAACGTTGTTAACGAAGTAAAAGCTGTCATTATTAAACGTTCAATTTAAAACAGTTATAATTAAGGCTTTAAATTCACGGCGCATGAATATATGTGCGTTGCGGTAAAATTTTAAAGTGAATTCTCCTAAAAAATAAAAGCCATGTTCAAAAATGGGAAAAAAAATGAAAATTATACTAAAAACAACCGAGTACTAATGAAAATTAAAACCACTTTCCTCATTTTTTATTATGTTTTATAAATAACTACGCTCCTAGTTTTAGCTTTATTTCTTGTATATTTTAATACGGGTTAAAAAGAAAAAAAGGTGCGACTCATATCAGTAATACCATTTGTCGTATCAAACTAATCAGATACTTTTTTTTTATCGTACTTTACGTTCTGCATTAAAAATGACTTAAAAATAATTACGCATTCCACTTACACACACTTCAATTCGGTTACTTCCTTCATAGTACCAAAAGATTTCGAAAAATTCAACATTACTAATAAATTTAAATTGCTCGTTAACAACTACCGGTCAAAACAATTCTCATTCCGTGAGTATAAATCGAAATCCGGTAACATTTTATCACACGGCATTGTTTAATCGACTTTCGGTTATGATAACATTGTTTGCTTTAAAATGTAAATGAATTTAAAATAAAATTCTTATTTCAATTTAAAAATATAATTTTTAAAATAATACTTTTCAATCGGTTTATAAATTTTCAAAAAATTATGTATTTGTTAAAAAATTATATATATAAATGAACTGAATTTTTGAGATTCCGTTTCACATTCAACGTTCAGTTGGAAAGCAATTTTAATTTTAAAAACTTCGATTTTCTATTCATGGTTAATAAAATATATGTACGGAAATTTAAATACTGTTGTTTAAAAGTGAGGTAAGATATTCAGAATTTGACTTTTTCAAAATTTTCATACATGTATTTCACATATATGTGTACATAAAATTAATTGCGATATATACGTTTAAACTATTTTACAGAGTTTAGTCGAAGAGTGTAATAATGTATAAAACGATCCCTAAGTATGATAAAATCAAGCGGAATATAAAAGAATAAACAAAACTATCATAAAATAATATACAGAAGCTGAAACGAAGTAGTATGAAAATATATATGTTGAGAAATAAGGAAATTACAAACGAAACAAAATGAATGAAAATGCTAAAATAAAGGCAATTATGAAAATACGCGGAACAAAAAGAAATAGTATAACGAGCGTCAGGGCCGGATTATCCATTAGGTAGTGCAGGCAATTGCCTTGGGGCCCCTCATCGGCTAAGAGGCCCGCGTCACGAGAAATTTTTTTTTTTTGAAAATGTTTCTTCGATTGAAAATTAAACTTTAATGAAACAAACATCATGAAATTCACACGAAAGGACAACGCAGGTGTTGATATTAAAATAAGAAACGAAAAAATGGAAAGCGAATCTGAATTCAGATTTTTTGGCACTATAATCATAAGAGGTGGATAGGATCAAAAAGAAATACGGACGAGAATAGATATGATAAAGGGGGCTTTCAACAATGTGAATAGCGTACTATGTAATAACAAAAAAAAAACAACAAAAAAACATGTAAAATTATGGAATAGAATCCTGTATTGCTACGTATAGTACTACAGCATGCCTATGAAACACAGACAATTACCGCGGAAAACGAGGGGAAGCTACAAGCTGTCGAAAAGTGGTGTTACTACAAAATACTGAAAATCCCTTGGTCCGATTTTGTAACAAACGTAAGATAAGATAGAGGAACAGTGTAGAACGTTGGTTACAGAGATAAAAAGAAGGAAAATAAAGTACATGGCGCTTGCGATCAGAGATAATGGAATATTCATGTTGGCTGCACAAGGAAAGACATAGGGATCAATAAAAGATAAAAGACTGGTTGTGATGACAACAACCTATTGTACAATAATCTAAAAAACATAATCTTAGCGGCCAGAAACAGATGGATAAAGAAAAAAAAAAGAAAGTGTAATGAAGATGTTTGAAAACTCCTATTACGGGTGACACTAGAACGACAGGGAAAATGAGGAAATATAATAATACAAAAATTAAATTACATTTTCCATTCATTAAATATAATGTTGAGATTATTAACATTTTTTAATAAATATTAAAATAGAATGTATTCGCTATATATTTTTATCCCCTCCCCCCCCCCCATGACCACAAAAAAAAACACAACAGCGTCGAATAAATTGAATAATATCAGCTGGAATGAATGATGTCGAATACTTTCGAATAACAATGAATAATGCTGAATAATAATAAGTGATATAATATTGCGCGCAGAAATATATTTTCTGATAAAACGCCAAAATGTAGCAAATAAAAAACGGACGGTTTTGTTAGTTAAAAGATTTGGTTAACCAGCGAATGCGTTATCAGAGTCTATTAATGTCGCAATATAATATAACTGATTTTTTGATTTTTAAAAGAATTCAGTAATATGCTCTTGAAATTGTAATATTTATTAGTAATAACTAAATACAAGAAAAAAAAATTCTGTTTTTTAAAAAAGTTTTTGAACGTATTATTGAATGATTAGTAATAAAAAGCTAAGTGCGTGTATCATTATATCAAATTTCATCATTATCACTTTTATTTGTATTAAATTCTGTACATTAATAATCTAATCACCGACAGTTGGAAATAAATCCGAGAAAAATATTAAATAATTTTAATTTATATCATCCCAGTTTTCTTTTTTTTTTTCTAATCATAATAATAATACTAATAATAATAATAATAATAATAATAATAATACAAACAATTAACTATTATTAAAGTAACTTAAAATGATCGTTAATTTTCGAAATATTATTATTAAACTAATATTTCACCCATAGAGGTTTAGGAAAGACCATACATGCGTAGACCTTACTGAAAAAACAAAAGGTTCAAAAAGGGGTATTAGATAAAATTCATATATTCGCTTTGCTCGGAAAATAAACTCCTCGCTATAATTAGATAACAAGTCACTATGGAAAGAAATGAGAAATAGAAAGATTGTTGAAAAAACTTAAAACCGTATAAATAGAACCACAATGCAAATTGCATTTC
Organism: Icerya purchasi; assembly: GCA_039619475.1. NCBI lineage: Eukaryota > Metazoa > Arthropoda > Insecta > Hemiptera > Monophlebidae > Icerya > Icerya purchasi. The sequence continues at coordinate 286,883,303 of CM077115.1, read as the reverse complement.
ACAGAAATACAATTCTATATGAAAGTAAGGAAAAGATATGACAAATTTTTTAAAACGACAATTGTTTATACGAATATTATGATTTACTGTACTTATTAACTAAGTATCGATACTGGAGATGTATCAGGTATAGAAAACAGTACTCGTTGAAGTAACGGCGTTCAAACGAGATAAGACAGAACGAATTAAGCTTATAATACTGGTAGTTTAGATAATGAGAAACCAAATACGTAAAACTATAACAGTATTTTTAAACTGATTTTTAGGGGTTTTTTTTTTTTTTTTCATTGTTTAACTACAGTTTCATGAACGTGAGATATTCGCGTTAAAAAAAGTGGTTGCAGAATTCGTATGGTTCCGTCCACTATCGTTGTAACAATAGGTTAACGGTTATTTCAACTATACGTACGAGGAATAATGATAGAACTGATAGGAAGATGAAGGCGTGAATTTCCACACAACCTCGTGACCAAATTGTTTTTCATTTAAACGCGTAGCGATCCTTCCTATACAGTTCGTTTATTTCAGTTCTGTGTCGTACGTTTCATTACCACGGACCGCAAATAACAACCTGTTCATCAATTTTAGGGTTTTTTTTGTAAATTAACTCTATCGCCTCCTTTTTTTCACATAACAACGAGTAAAATTAAATTAGACGCTCTCTTACCTTGAATGGATAATACTAAAAACGATTTCCCGTACGGATGATAAAGAGAGATTGGCGAAATACAAATTGTCTAATGATAATTCATAAATAATGGGCGAATAATTACAAGTTAAAGAAGATCTTATGAAAAAGAAGAAGAAGAAAAAAAAGGAATACTATCTAGATAAATCTTATCTATTGTGCGAAAAATTCACAGATAGACATGATAAAACGTAATTAAGAAGACGAACAATATCGCGAAATTATGGGAAAATTTCTATTGTTCACTTTAGAGGAGAATATTAGTTCAGTGACAAACTTCATCACCTAGAACAATAAGCCTTTTAACAAAAACATTACCAGAGATACATAAGCGGTGAAAGTACCTTCTTTTAAAAATTCCAAAATATATTTTTTTTCTTCTTTTTTTATGCATCACGTATAATTTTCTATTTTTGTATTTCCTTTTTCCACACATTTCCAATATGTTTGAAAAATTTTAGGAAGTTTAATTGAATTCAAATTATTCCTTTGTCAAAGTGCGCAATTCGCATTATACCGAAACGACAATGTATTAAAAAAAAAAAAAAAACTCGCGGATGATCGTATTTTCGTTAATTTTGCGTATTTAAAAAATGAACTAGATATCCGAATTGAATTAATAATTCAGTTTTAACAGAAAATATTCTATAAAATAATGTAATAGGGATTCGCCTCATAGCGTAGTTAAATATGATAGTCTGAAGCGAAAAAAAAAGGTTTTAACAGAAAAATATGCTTTACATATATATATATATTAACTTGTAATTTTACGGTAAAAATTTTTATCTAGAATTTTTTTCTACATTAAAATTAACATTTATTAAGAATACATTAAAAAGAATTGCAGGTGCGAAATGTATTTAAAATGCAAAAATTGTCAACACGATATCTCAATTACTTGTATTTTAAATTAAATTTTTCTTGATATTTTGAAAGATTAATTTGGGAAATTCGAGTACAAAAGCGATATGTTTTTTGTACAGAGATTTGAAAAATAAACTGGATATTCGATTTTAATACGCTGCCGATAACAATGTAATTTCAGTTAATATATTTCACTTGTTTAAGTATTTTTATCTAAATCGGAAGCTAACGTGATATAAACATTAGAAAGAAACCAAAAAAAAAAAAACAAAAAAAAACTAAAAAATGTCGACTATTTGGAAAAAAAACTAAAAAATGTCGACTATTTGGAAAAAAAACTAAAAAATGTCGACTATTTGGAAAAAAAACTGCTGATCTCTAATTTCTTCTATGCGGGAATGTAGCTGTCGACATTGGGACGAAGCCAAACGTCAGATTGTGGAAATATGATAAACATAAGACTTTCAACGTGTCTTTAAAAATACTACTTTACATCAAGAAATACAATATGTAACAGATATAACTGAAACAACGGGAGCATTCTTGCAACCACAGAGCTAATCGGTGACCTCACACTGTTTATTATAGATATGTCAAGAGGGTCGACTGCATTAGTTACTTCCCTCTGGACTTTGTAAAGGACCAATTTTGGGCTTCGTTGTGAATTTGTAGAGAACGACCCTGTGTGTTTTCTCCCGTATAACTAAATTAATAGTAATTCTATAATAATTTCATGTCGTATTTACCTGTCCGGGAATGTTGATAAAATTCTCGAAAACAAAAAAAAAAAATCTTTTAATAGGTACACATTGATTTATTACTTTTAATAATTAATAAATAAAATTTGATCGCGTTTTTAGGAATGCATTTTCGACGGGCACCGATGTAGAGAAGAGATTAATTTAGTCGTAACCCATTTATGAGAAAAGTGCAATTAGGGGAATTTTTACAAATAAACGGAAGAAGGTCTTTTACTCGAATAATAGAGAGAGAGAGAGAGAGAGAGAGTGATCTTAACCGAGGTGGAAAAGAGAAAAATAAAGGAAAAAGGTAATAATAAAAATTTAACAATCGCTAATAAAATTTCGTTTATGCGAGGTCGTAGGGAATGATTAAACGTCAAAAAAAAAAAAGAATGATAGTAGCGCGTTCTCTAACTGCAGCAGAGCTAGATGTATACGAAAAAAAAAAAAAGGCATCATCAGAAAGCGACAATTTCAGTGAAAACCCTTTGGCATATAGCGTGTTAAGGTCGTATTTTGCCTGAAGTAAGTTGGTTAAGGTGCCGAAGGCCAATGTAAGCAACGGAAACCGCCCAATTAAGTTAATTATTTGTAATTACACGCAAAAAAAAAACATAAGGAGAATGAGATCATCAATTATATAAACCGGCTTCTTTCAACCATTCTTCTTCATCCGCGATATGATTTGTTTGCATTATATTGTTATTATCATTTTTATTTCTATTATTATTATTTTCTTTTACGCTAGATAAGAGTGGCGCATAAAAATTCCGAAATATTTCTTAAATAACTGAGTGCTAAGTTTTCGGAAAAAAAATTCGACCGATTCGTGAATTTATTTTGAAGCGATTTAAAGCATTGCGGACGATGTGTTCGATCGTGTAGTAAAAAAAAAAAAAAAAAAAAATGAATTATTTGGCTAATAAACAAAAAGAAAAGAAAAACTAAAATGCTTAAATAAAATGCATTTATAAAAAAAGTATAAAAATCGGCATATGTCTTTTCGGGGAGCAACTTTGTGCGACGATTTTACTAATTTCATCTATGAACGGAACTGTCCGTTTTTCTACAAAAAGGTATTTTACTTTTATAAATGAATTCATTTTTCTATAAACAGTTTAAAAAAAGAATAAGAAAATTATAAAAGAATAGTTAAATTTCGAAAATTGCACCTCTTACATATTCACATATTTTTTGGATAGTCTCTCTCGCATTCAAATTACGAACAACAATTTTTATTGTATTCACTGATAAAAAAGAAAAAAGAAAAAAAAATGCACTTTCAATGCCTTTTTTTATTTAATATAGACGGGCAAAAATTATCTAAAAATATATATTATCAGCATGTCTCCTCGCAAACTTTCCGAGATAAGTAGCATAAAAAAAACAAAAAAAAAAAAAACAAAAAAAAAACAAAACATTATTAAAAATTCGCTATCGAAGTACGAAACATTGACTCGCGGATGAATTTAAATGAATCGTGCTCGTTTAATCGAAGTAGTAGTTATCGGTCGAGAAATCTGACGATGTTGACAGTGAAACAGATATCTATCAGAGAGATGCTGCAACGGTCGACGCTAGACTAGAGTTGCCTGTTGCCACAAAGAGAAGAGCGCGATTAGTCTGTGAACGAAGACAGAAGATTTACCGTGTTTGCACAAGATTTTGAACCGTTTGCATAGAGACAACTCCGGTTCGCATTCGTGATATACAGGTATCCCGCCGAATAATAATAACCGTGCGTGCTGGTATTATCGGACAAGCCGTTATTCTTCGGACTAATTTTCAGGTCAGCTAAGGTCGATAACTCGGATCATCGACTCCCGCGAATGATAGCGCCGCGCAATCATCATCACGAAAGTCAGAAATCGCCCATAGTGCAAATTCGACATCACGCGATAGACTCCTCTTAGCGCCGAGATAGCTTCCCAGGCTTGCCGGCGTGCATTTCTCTCGACCACCGAATTCATCGGAACCGACTGGATGTGATGATCCATTTTCGAAAATCGACTATATCCTCGGCGGAGTCGGGAAAATTGTAGGCGAACGCGTGTCCGTTGTTTACTTTTTTGCTCTTCCCTTTTCTACGTTTCACGGCCAAACACGTTAATGATTCGATTGGGAAATATAATAATAATTTCCTTCGTCCGACATCCTCTTCAGCTGTTCGACCTTGCGGAAAACCATAACGCACTCTTCTTCGTTAATTATATTTCGACGAAACACAATGGCCGGAAAAGTGCAAGGTGTAATCAACTAATATGTGTGTACACCTACGAATTTTTTGAAAGAATTCGAGACTAACATAGTTTTTTTTTTAGAAATCGCTTGAATACTACATTCTTCGCGCGGCGGCTTGGAACTGAGCGGAAATGATAATACACCGGGTATACTGATCGGTCAAAACCAGGCGACGAATGGCAATATCACTAATGACGTTAGCGCGGTGAACGTATTTCCTTCGGTAGTCGGAAAAGCGAGCGGTGTAATGCAAATTTATCGTTGTAAAATCTAGTTTTGTTTTTTTTTTCTACGCGTTTTAACCATTTTTCAGGGTTCTTCTCCGAAACAACTTCCAACGCGATGAGTGACAGTTCGAAAGAAGGAATTTTTATATTCAGAGAAATCGATTGTGATTGTCGTCGCGCTTCGAGTTGGCGATTGTTTCCTCTTTTCGTACAAGATACTTGGAAAAACTCACATAAGACATCTCCGAGAGTACCAATACTGATCATTGTTTTGAATTTTAGTCGTATCTTTGGTTAGATGCGCACAAAATAAGGATGCAGATTACGAGATTTAGCAGATCGGAACGTCTTAGATTAATATGTAAGGAACTTCACGAGTACCAGCGTGTAGTTTTATATTGAACATTGAGCACAATTGCGACTGTCTTTTTAACGGCGGCCGATAAAATTGTGGCAATGCGTTCGTGAAATCGATCAAAAATGTCTCTCGAAGAATATATTCATTGGTTTATCCAGGAAAAAAATCATCGTGAATGCAATATTTCTTGCTGTGCAAATAGAATGTAATTGCATGTAAACGAGAAAATAAGCGTGGGAAATTGGCGAAAAATTATTATTTTAAAAATTACTACCCTATAATTATCAAGCTGAAAGTATCAGTGCGAATATTAAATTAAATCTTTATTCGCTGAAATGTCGAAACATTGGCTACGAAAAATACAATTTTACAGCTTCCAATTTCTTTTGCTTACCCCTAACTATTGGAGTCGTATTACTAATGCGTAATGAATTAAAATTAACGAAATCAATAAACACGCGACAAAAACAAAAACCAACACAAAAAATAACAAGAAACAAAATGAAACAATTATTTTAAATATAACGGAACGTTTCTCTTAACACATTAATGTAATAATAATTTGTCTCTACGAAGGATATGAGAATGAGAAGAACTGATGAGTTCGCTTCCTTTCTCAAAATTTCGGTCATGTCGGATTTCCGATTTAGAAATTTAGAAAGGTTAACGAAATTAGAATGTACATCTGTAAATATATATATATGTGTATTTATATAGTACTGATGAACAAGGGCGTCGCCGACAGGGAGGAAGATACAAGGAATCAGGATTAGACATTGAGGAGGAATGACAGAGTTGTTCGACATTGGTGTATGAAAATATGCTAAGAGATGTGATAAACGGGCTAATAAATCCGTTACTACCTCGTACGTCTTATCGGATTGATGTAGGACAAAAAGAGACGTTAGACAAGTGCATTTCGTTTGGAATAGGGGGCGAAAACTAACGAAAAGTGTAAAAATGTCAGGTAGAATTTCAATTATTTATTTACCTGTCGGGGCGGTAGGTATAGAAATTACGAAAAAAAAATTGTATCTCTGAAACTGTTCCGGGTTCTTCAGAAAATTCCGAAGAATGCGCTTGTGAAATCACGGCAAAAACTACGTCGAGAATTATATTGTTAATAGAGCAGTGTGTAAACAGGCGATTTCCAGTCGCGAAAATTTCTCTCGCGACTGGAAATCTTTTCGAAAAATTCGCCAAACTAGCGATGCCGACAAGTAATTATTTCAATCGAATGCGTATCACTTTTTCATCGTTTTATGTGTGAGTTTTCGCGGTTCCGCGGCAGCAAGCGGCCCGTTCTCAAAAGTCTGTTAGGAAGATGTTATATTTAAGCGAAGCAGGTATGAAGGTGAACAGCGTAGTGCAATGTGGGCCCTTGCTTTACATGGCTGGCCGAGCGTACAGTTCGTCCCTCGAAATAGTCGGCAATGAACGTAAACGAACCGTTACGGACAACGAGCCATCGATCATCGCCAACGTTTCGTTTGGCCCACAATGCGGCCTCGAACATATTCGAATAATAAGAACTTCAACAGCCGACAGCAGCGCCGCGTCAGATACTTATCGCGTTGGGGCCGTCTTTCCCGTGTTCAAATCTAACAGTTCGCTGCCCCCCCCCACCGTGCAAACTGGTACACACATTCGCCCTGTTAGTAATCCGCTCTAGTTGTTATTTTATAATTAATGAAAACGGAATAGCGAGCAGCCGTCTCTGTGCTACATTTTAATTTAGTGTACGGCATTGAAACGGAGTGGAAGCCGAGGTGTACGTAATGTCAGTGTACGTAAATATTAACCGGCAACTTCAGACGACCAATATTATTCCAAGAAATACGCAGACGGGAAACCGACACTTACAAATCGACGTAATGAATTCATTTTGCCTTGCACGCTATTTCAAACAGACATTTATACATCGCTGATTACACATTTAAAACTGCATCTGATTCTGGCGGATAATTTCATCGACAAAAAAACCGTCCAAAAAAAAATCATCCGGTTTGCGTAAACAAATTACAGACTCAAAGATTCACTTTAATCGACTTTATAATAAAGAACAGGGGCCTGTAAGGTCCCGAGATGACGTAGAATGAACTTTCGAAATAATTTTTATAACGGCGAGGGGGGTGACGGTGACATGCAATTTTCTTAGACCAGGTACACACAGTGTGTAGTCTATTCTTAAGGTTCCATCAGCGAGCTACCATGGTTCCGAGAGATTTCTTGATGGTTTGAAGAAAGGAAAAGGACGAGAGTATTCACCTCGCCGGTCTAAGAAGTTACGATATATATTTGATATTTGGGGAAGACCCAGAGGCCCTATGAGTTGTTGATTCATTGTCGATAATTCCGATATGGCCCGAGATGCGCGGCATAACCACATTTTAGTCGTTTCCTTGTAATTGCATACTGAGCGTCAAAATTTCAATTTTATTAATATGCTTGGCCGCTGTTAATCTACTATTAGAAGTATACTATATTCCCCGGATACCCCGCCCAGTTCTATCGGAGATAAAATATGTTTAAACATTATTGCATACAATTCAGCGCCTAGATCAGGTGGTAATCGCTAGACGGAAACAGTGAAGAGATATTATGTCGACCACATCACTTTGGTCTATGCCTCGTTGGTATAATCGTATCACGGATATTACCTTACTGCTTCACATGCGTTTTGGATCGGCTGCTTTAATTCTGGGACTATGCAGAACCGTAAAGTTACCCGTTACAGGTTTAACGTACCACAAACACGGAGATAATTCACACCGAGGTCTGAACTCTGTGGAAATTTTAACGTTGTAATTTAGACGCGTCTGGAGAGCGGATTGTTATCAAAAGAGATCTTAGAACGGGCAATTAGAACTAAACGCCGGTTAATGCGCTCCTACAGCGGCAAGGTGAGACGACGTACAATGAACCTTCGAAATAATTTTTACAACCCGATGACGGTGACATTCAATTTTCTTAGAATGACACGAGGGGAACCCGTAATTTATTTCACTTAAGATTAAGGTGTGTAGACGTTAGAAGTTTTAATTTCGGATGGATATTAAGTTGAGGATTAGAAAAAGGTATCGAATAATTGAGGGTAATTCTTTCCAATCGAATTTCCAATTGAAACTATATATTTTTGATGTCGAATTAGTATTAAACAAGCTGACAGACAACTGTTTTATTTAGATGCAAGGAAATTCTGTTGGAAATTATTTGATCCGCCCTAATTATTTGTAAATTTTGCGTCGTTTGGAATATGTTTGGAATATGCTGAAAGTTTACGAAAATAAGTTAAAGAATCAATATTATTTGTGGACAATTTTCTTTACAGCTGTATATTTAATGATAACGCATGTAGCGCTTCGTTTTTTTTTCGTATTTTTCTTTTTTTTTTTTCGTATTTTTCTTTTTCTTTTTTTTTTATTACTTGGGATATGTATATAATTACCGTTCTTCGCCTTCGCAGCTATTTTATAATTTATGAAAATGGCTTATTAAGAAATACTTTTATTCATTTTTAAGCTCTCAATACGTATTTATCGTTCGCGATATTTATAAAAGGTTTTTTTTGATTCTTCTTTTTTTTTTCTTCGACTAAACCGAGTAAATTCGTTCAAATTCGGAACCGGTTTAGCGCTATTAAGGCATTTTTCCAGCAATTTATCACAAAACTCCCCCCCCCACCATTAAAGATTTTTATATTCCTCTACTTTATAGGGTAGTAGTAGTTCATTTTAATGTCTTTCATTTTTGACACACGCGATCTGTGTAAACCCTGGGAGCGACAACGGAAATAAAAATTGTTTCTAAGAGTAAATTGTATATCGCGAATCATCTGAAAAATACGAATGACATTTTCCGCATCGTACATGTCTTAGTAGATTCATTAAGGCGTTCTCACACACGAGTTAGAGCTTGATCCGAGATTTTCGCTCGCAGAACGGAAAATCCATAATTTTTTCTATCCTAGAATAAACTAAAATTCCGTTACAAAAGCCGTCCAGAATTCAGAGACAATAAATTCCAATACTTACACCTTACCGTCCGCCCTCTTTGCGTTCAACCTGCTGCGCCATAAGCAAAATTCATCTTCTAGCGGATTAATCGGCTATTGATTATTGTGAGCATCTTTTTAACGAATTAGAAAAAAAAAAACATGAAATTTTAAGACAAAACAAACTTTCTTTTTTAGGTGTACGGTGCGCTTTCGGGTAATTCTCTTTTTCGGTAGTTGGGTAGACGTTTGATGTAGCTAATGCTCGTGTATATGTAGCGGATTGATGTAGAAAACTTGATTTTTGGAGATCAGAATGATGCGTCGAAATTATTAACCGACCGAATAGAATGAATTATAGCGCCTGATTTAAGCAGATTCCGAAATCGTAGAAACAATATTTCGATGTTGTTTTGTTTTTTTGTTGGTTTTTCTTTTTTGCTTTTTCCTAGGGAAAATTTGGCCGAATATTATCTCGAAATACAGTTATTTGTGAGTTTACACAAAATCGATAGTACTAGAGAAAAGTAACAAAAAGTTCAAAGACAAAAAAAAAACACGAAATTCAATGAAGAACGAAACGAGCAGCCTCGCGAGCTAATGATATTATTACAAGTCATAAACGCGCCATGTCAGCTCCTAACGGAACAGATTGTTTTTCAACGTTCGTAACAATGGGATCGACCTTGAATTACAACTAGATCCGTTTCTGGAATCTGATTTCTGTCATCTTTCTGCCGTTCCAGTAGGCTGCTCCAGAGGAGGCGAGTACTACACGCTGGCGTCTATAGATTTCGAGCGAAAGATTCCATTTGACTTCTCTATATACCGGATCTCTTTTTTTTTCCCCTCTCTTTCTGTTCGTTTAAAAAGTTTAAGTCCGAGTTACTTCTTTCGTGATCTGCGACGTGCTACTCTATCACGGCTGCTTCGTAATTTCGGTTCAGTTTATTCTGGCGTGAAATTTGTGGTAAATTCATCGCCTCCTACCTTTTTTTTCCCTCTTCTTTTTCATTACGACAATGATGACGCAATCCAAACGGTAACATAGTGATCTTGAGCGCTTCCGATGATTTCCGGAATCGGACGAGAAAAGATGAAAATTAATTCAATTATTTAATCGGTATTTCGGCCGCCGCGTGTTAAATCGCCTGTAAACCGGTTTTTAAGATGCACCATTTTAGTTAAAAGTGGCAAAAGATTCCACAATTTGAGATAATTTCTACCTTTCGCAGAAAATTCACTCCCTAGGTAGGCCCGCTCGAACAAATATAAATACGAACATTTAAAAGACGTTGTAAGAATGGAAAAACAAATGTAAAATACATAATATCCGATCTCCGCGAACAATTACGAAGGAAATAATGTTGTACCCCCTCGATGAAGCGGATCTAGAGATATTTGGCCTTTTTCGTTTTTTTTTTCGCGGGCAGCCCCTTATAAAAGTATCATAAAGTGGACATCAGTCAAGAAATCTGAATTTAAGAAAAACGCGGTATCATTCTATCTATGGCTAAAGGATCTCTACTAATATCGAAGTAGCCTAGTAATAATTGGGGTGCTCGGTTATCAAATTAGAGGTCACTATGGGACTTGTTCCTTTTCAGATCCTGATCTGAAACTTAACTGGGTAGCAGAGAAATGGGGAGAAGTAAAGACGGGAACAACTGGCTCTAAAATTCGGGTTCATACATTATGAAAAACTTAATTATATCCATTATACTTTATCAAGTATACATATATATACATATATATGTGTGTGTGTATGTGTGTGTGACGTTCGCTGAGGAAAGGGACCCGTGGTGCGAAAACTAGTTTTCGAGAAAAACGTGTTTGAAGCTTGCGCGAAGTAACGTTACTATAATATAAGATTCTACCGCGTGTACCAAAATCAATAAAACATCGGGGCCAAATTTTGGCTCAGTTAAATGAGAATTTGGTGGCTCAAACGTCGATTGCTACGAAGATTTTGAAAATATTGTTAATTGATCCAGCCATGAAAAATCTAATGTCGCTGTGAAATCGCATGGCGAATGTGCGACGCCAAATTTCAAGATTTTTATCAACAGATTCCGTATTTTCATCTCTTAAATTTTAATTTTATCGCATTATTAATTCGGTATTCATAATAATTATTACAAAGTATCACTCGATTTTTAACATTTTTTAATCGACTTTAACACCACACCCTTTATATTTCTTTTAACCTAATGCATGAAATTTAAAAAAAAAAAAAAAAATGATATATCGCAATTATGGGGAAATTTTTTTATAATACGCTGTTTTCAACACATTCTTGGCCAAATACTCGTCTGCGTGGAAAGAGCACTGGGCCTCCTGCCAGACGTATCTAAGATCCATTAAAGCCACAACTGAGCCGTGGTGGCTAGTGGAAAGCATATCTCGTGCAGAGTATTGCGCTCTGAGTCGGCTGCGAACAGGACATATAGCCCTGTCGTCCCACGACTCTATATATTCCGAGGAGCTCGGTTCCCTACATTCCTCCCTTTTTGCCTACAAAGCAGCGTCCCTACTATGTGTATCGTACATACTATGTATGTGCTTAGCCTTTTCAGATGTCCCATGGAACAGCAATGATAATGTCGCTGGTATCCTTGCTAACTCATCGACGGCAACGGCATCTGTCCTTCAGTTTATTAAGGCAACCAAGTAAATTAATTATCTTTAAATACTGACTTCACATCTGCGTGCTGCAATGGCAGCTAAAAACAGCACGTTGATGGTATGTTAAATATATATATATATATATATTAAAAAAAAAAAGAAAATAAAGTCTTATGTTACTGGTTTTTTTTGTCCGTTTCCAACCTAGTAAGTTATCAAGAAAATTAATGTGCCGGCACTGAGATATACCAAAAACACACGCTATTCTGTTTGGAATTGAAGTCCTGGCGCGACAAACATTTTCTGTCAACTAGAGAGTTTTAACGTCTCTTTCGGGAGCGGTTTTGTATGGGGAAAAAAGAAAAAGAATCCAAAACTCATTTTTCACTCGTTCGATGAGGAAATTACGCGTTTTCTCTCGCTTTCTAAGAACAAATTTAAAAAAATCAAGACTAAATTACGATATCTCGCAGAATTCCTACACTTAACGGTAAAATATGCGTAATTTTTTTTGTCCACGTTCGGTAATTAAAAAATGAAATAAAACAAAAAATAAAAAAAATCCGAAAATTTTCTACGGGGGCGCGTATTAATTTAGGAATTTACTCAAAAATCAATCTAGAAAATTCGGTGGTCGTAGAAGAAAAATTCTGTAATGGAGAACCGAATCTTTTAATGAATCCTCGAGGGAAAGAAAGAATTATATGAGCATATTGTAAACAGGATCAAAATGAAACGACTCTGATATTGACGTCTCGTTAGAGAAAATTTCTTCTGTATTAATTGTAAACCGTCAAACGAGGCTTGGTTTTATTTGGGCGATGTAATTAAGGTATAAAGCTCGATCCTGCGTTATTGCATTGAAGTTGATTAGGGTATGCACATGCTTCTTCAAAAAAAAGAATTAAAAAAAAAAAGAATAGACTAGATTCGGCATGCTAAATTGCGAAATTTACGATGGGTATTTTTCTGTTTTTTTCTTTATACAACATTATAAAAACGCGTAATAGAGTACAACTAATGAAAGCAAATAGTTTATAATTACCGATCTATGATAATGTACAAGTATGTATTATAAGGGTAAGTTTTAATTTTTAACTATTTTAATGTAATTGAGACATTTACAAAATTGTAAGAAAACCATCCAGCATTAACAATTTCACGCACGATTTGACGGATTTTTATTTTTCATAATGTTTCGAATGTAAAGGACACGTTAAGTAAATTTTTACTTGTAAATTACATTTGACCGACTTTCCAAGAACTTAATTTATTTGTCGGTTTTTCTTCCTTACATGTATTTGCTTTCTAGTGGGAACCAGGCTTTGGTTGCTGCCCTATTTAGGTACATACTCAATTGTAACATAGCGGTTTAGGTGGCAACTGTTTAGAGTTATTTTTTTATTTTATTTATTTATTTAAAATTTTATTTTTTTTTAATCTGGTACGTTTAAAATAAGATTAGTTTCAGTTTTTAAAGTTCATTTGTGTTGAAACACATATAGGCGCCGGACAAAAAAAAAAAAAAAGAAAATTTTTAAGAAGCTATTCGAAATAGATATTAAAAAAAAAACAACAACTGGCTTTACTGCTGATAATAGCGAATAAATAAAAATCGGCTCAAAAATACTGTCAAATACTTTATAGAAAATATAGTCAAAATGTGTCCTTTTTGTATTTCGTACAGGCTTGCAGAGGTGCTTACGGTGTTTGTGTCTTTCTGATGAAAATTCAGTTTAATAAAAAAAGAAAAACATTTTTCCGTCGAGGCACATTTACTTATGAATATACACACCACATCCTTTAATTGATTAATAAAACTAACGAAAATATAGATTGTTTTAAATTCATTTAAATGTGTTACGACACTGAAATACGTCGAGCTATATTAATATTAATTATATTTCTAGTAAAACAGTACTTCATTTTTATTTAATTTCTATTTTAGTTTGCGGATATGGAGTTATCAACAAAGGTTTTTCTATTTATGCACCTCATATCTTCAGTAGTACTAGAAAAACAAAAAAAGATAAATACACATTTATAAGTGTACATAATATTATTTTACGGCTCATCTTTATTAATAAAGGTAAGAATGTATAGGCGGGGCTTGAATAGGACGGCTACTAAATTTTTAAAGATGCAGTTTTGCATTGCTGAAACGTTCAATCTGAAGATGTTTACTATTTATCGCCATTTTTATTAGATTTATCATCGATAGTGTGAACGAGTTTCCGAACGAATTTGCAACACTTAGGGCTATTAGAATTGACGTGTACAACTCTCCGCACTGCTAATGCTACAATATTATCTCTATTATTATTAGCATGACCATCACTAAAGAGAGGAGATGGCTTCAGAAGCCATCTCCTCGTGTAAACAGGGAATCTCGGTAACAGTTGAAGAATTCGAGACAGCGCGAAATTGTCCTTCTTTTTGCCTACAGGAAGAGCTGAAAGGTAGAGCTGCGCACAGAAGGGCATTCAACTGTCAAGATGCAAACCGCACTACCGGTCGTCGGAAGCCGATTTACCTGAATCTCTCCTAGTCGTGTTCGTCGGCTGGTCGTCGTCAACCAAAGTGCACCGTGCACGATTACTATAGATGCGACTGCAGGTCGACGAGCACAGCGGAATATGTGTAAATTTGATCGTTACCGACACACCGATATATAAATAAGCCATCTTGTAGCCGGCTAGTTCGAATTCCTGCACTTCTGCCTAGTCATCTCTATCATCTACCGCTGATCTCGCGCCGTTCGCACGTCATCATCATTATCACGCCACCACCCTTTCGACCATCGCCCTGCTTTTACCCGATTCTGAACTTTCCTGGCGTCTCTATTCACTTCGCTGGAACCGCCAACCGATTCGCACATTCCCCGTTCCGACTGAACTTCTAGCTCGCATTGTCATCTTCGCTTTGTGCGCGCCGTTTAACTATTTAGCACTAACGTGTGCTTTTTTATGTATTTGTATTTTTTCATTTCCGCCAGCTCGTAAAGGAAACGGCCGCGTCTAAAGTAGCTATATATATATATATACTTATACTTATACATACATATATATATATATATATATATATTTTAAATATATATAGACCAGTTATAGGATGCCGACTTATAACAACGAATGTGTACAAATGCGTACACACATCTAGCCATTCTGCAGCTGCTGAGGTCTTCATTATTACTATTCAGTCGACTCCGTGATCACGACCGTTCGCTTTCCGGCAGGAATGCGCACGCAACATGCTAATAATAGAGGAAAATTCTCATCCATCTTTTTTGTGTTCCTTCTGTCTGCACTGTCTTTTTGCCGTGTCTCAAATGCCCGCCGTCATTCGCTGGTTTTCCGAATCAAAATAATTGCGCGCGAAAATCATCGGATACGGCGAATAATTTCCCTAAAGTATTACACACTTTGGATCGGCGGTTTGCGTTTCAATAGATACATGTACGGTTTGGTTTTTTTTTTTTTTTTTTTTTTTTTTTGACGAGATAAGAACAGGTTAGACACTGTAATAGGAAGAGATTTAGTATCGATATGTCACGTGTCACTTTTTTAACGAAAGCTAAACTGCGCGGCAAACCGACTTAAAGTTGATTTGGTCATTATCTGCCAATTTGCTTCTAACTTGGGGGGATGCTTGTAGAAGGCAAACTAAGACCTGTTACAGTCTAGAAATCAATTTGTAACCGAGATTATCATCCTTCGCATACGTTCCCTCTCATCTACAGTCTTCTCAAACTCCATTCTATTTAGGTCGGTTTTCTCCGAGCCGCTAGCTATATCGATATAGAGTGCAATCAAATGGCGGATTGTTTGTCGATCTGACATTCTCCCATTCGTATTTTTCTAAAATGCATTTTTCTCACTTGCTTGTTTTATGTAAAAAATTCCATTTTGGATTCCGATTAGATATACCTTTTCCGAAAATTTTCACTCATCCAACCTGCTCTGCCCTCTTTGGATTAATGATTTTCTTTTACTACTCCACTGTCGTCTCTACTATTCGTTTACACCTTAATGATGCACTTTGCCATCTTTTTCACGTTATCATTTTAACACCTTCTCTAAATTTCCATTTTCATCTTAATTACGAAACTATCTGCGATTTTAATTATATTTTCTTTGAGTGCCTCTCTCTCTTTCGATACCATTCTGTATTCTAAAATTTTTGTTTCTCGGATTTCTTAGTCCTTAGTACGCCTCTTACATCTTATCCATTCCCCCTGTCCATTATTTGCCAGTTCTTAGCTTTTTTTTTTTTATTCTGCCAGTTTCTGAATCAGTATTTAACTGACCCTTCCCCTTCTAATCGCTTATCTCGTGTCGGCGTACACGGGAAAAAAAACGAAGGAAAGAAATTGGCTTTTTTAAGTCGCTTCTTAGAGCGAATACGAGCTTCAACGCCACTAACACCACGAGTACATGTCGAAGTAATCGCGCCTGATAGAAGTGGAAAAATCTGGTGCCTACTTACCGGTGCATTTTAGTTCTCGACGAAGTTCGTCTGATCCTTGGAAGCAATCCCTTCGTCCGTCGCACAACCTGGACAGTTCGTACAGTTGTAGAACGTCCGTTGATTGATTGACTTGACAGCCAAAGTAGCCGTCTTCCAAGTTCAGAAAAAATATCTCCCTCTTAATTCCATAGCCAATTCCGGCTGCTACCGGTGTATCTCCGAATACCTAGAACAAAAATAATGGTATTAATTAAGAAAATTTAGTAACGAAATGACTGGCCAAACTCGCTTTTATCTCCAGGTTAGTTTTTATAATCGAGTAATTGTGTTAATTTCATTCTTCCACTCGAATTAATCAGTTACACTATCGGTATAGTTCGCGTGTTTAAATAATTGTTCGATCGTTTAATCGACATTAAGTATACGAAAGTAAACAAACGCTCGTTAGATAAAATCGGTGAAAAGATTTTTCGAAAGTTTACTGTTTCTAGTCATACGATATCAGAATGTCTTACGAGTACTTAAAGCATACCTGATTAGCTGTTGCTATATGTAAAATGCTAAAATCCAGCTTGGTTTGTTTCGATGTAACGGCTTAATTAATGTTACCATATGGAGATATAAATTCGAAAAAGGATAAACTTCCTTTTGCTCATCCTTTTGCTCATCCTTTTGCTCATCCTTTTGCTCCTCCTTTTGCTCATCCTTTTGCTCATCCTTTTGCTCATCCTTTTGCTCATCCTTTTGCTCATTAATATGCACAGTATTACGTTGCACTTTGCAAAAAGTATTGTTATAAATTTTTCACGTTATCTTTTTTGGTCTTTCGTTCTCTTTCAGCCTTTCTTTATGCTGTCTTCGCTTATCGGAGCCTACGGTTTGTCAACTTAAGATTGCACACAGTCGAATTACTGCAGCATCAAGACCAACAAAAACTCCTTTGAATGGCTGTTGGATCAATACTATCGCGCTACTTTCGGAAACTTGGTTAAAAAGCTCTTCCGACATCAGCTTCCACGGTTTCTGCCTCATCTCTCTAGCCCCGTAATAATTTTAGTAAGGAATGACATCCAGTTTTCAGCTCATGAAGTTCAACCCTTGTTTCCTCCCGCTCCCTCCTTATTACGACCTAATGTTCCCATGCCCATAACTATTCTTGCAGACTCTTTAATTTCATTTCCGCTTATATTCCCCCGATTTTTACGATTTGCGCAATTTTCTGTTTGAATTTTTGTCATTTCCCCTTTTTTTTTTCTTTCATCATAAATGGTGATTAAAAGCCCACTTTGCTCTTTAGAGTTGTTACGATTACAATTGCACTGGTACGATCTTAAGAAATTTTATACTTCAGAGTGATCTATTTTTTCTCAATAATGGTTCTCCCCTACTTGTGTCGGAAGTCACTTCTCTCCCAGTTCTATATTGATCTATTTCTTAATCTTGGATTCAGTAGGTCATAGCGTACTTTGGATGGCACTTTCGGAAGTGACCACGTTCCTATCATTATTTCTTTGAACAAAGTTCCCTCTTGATTGGCCTAAATTCGGTTCCTCCGTTGATTCTCTTCAGTTCCTACAGACTGGAATTATTTTTCTGATATGACTTCTTCGGGGATTTTATTTCTCTTGCCTAACTTCGTCCTCTACTCTTGTCCATTTTTGTATGGCTGCTTTTGACTTGAGTTTAACCAGTTTTTTTTTTTTTTATTAAATTTTAGTTACATATATATATATATATGACATAACAGAAATTAATGTGCCCCATCCAATTAAGTTTATTGGGTCACATTAACTCTGTTTTACAATTTATAAATAGAAGTATAATTGTTAATCTTAATTATTTTCTTAATATAAATGAATATTATTTTTACGATTTTTAACTTTTTCTATTGTAAATTAACAATTTTAGATTATTTCGCTCTTGCTCGAGCAATTTTCTTCTGCTACGGCGAGATTTATTGTTAAAAATTCTAAGAAAATACGCTTTCCCTTTATCACGTTCTACTCTTATTTCTCGAATTCGGATGATGATTAAGGCTTTTAAATTCTCTCTATTCCAGCAACATTTTAACCGTAGTTCCCCTCCTGATGTATTTACCTTTTTTATAAACGCTATAGACCTCAGTTGCGTTCCTAGCTTTAACTATGTCGCATTCCGTCTTTTCACATCTTCGCACACTTTTCTACTTCATATGCAATTGGAAACATCCTCAGATAAATTTTCTGATTCTATTCCCGGAAAATAAATGGGATTTCCTTTCCCATTCTCGAAAATCTGCGTGATTTTTCTCTTCAATTCCTCTTAAACTTGTTTAACTTCTTTCTTCGCTCCGGTTCTGCTCCTCCGTTTTGAAAACCCCTTTCCATCGTTATAAAAATTAATATTTCCGATCTAACATATGCCAACATTCCGCGCATGTAAAAATAAATTACACTAATAAATATCAGGAGTTTAGATTTTTTTCCGAAATAGTTAACCAATATCGTTCAAAATAATTTAAAAATTTTTGGTTTCTTACGCTTTTATTGTTTGATGCAAACATTCGCCGAGAAATATTATTAATCAGTTAAAAACATACACACCACTGCACGCGAAATCTTCCTGCAAATCTTTACTCCAACACTCATCCATGTCGAAGAAAAAAGAGTTTCAGGATTTTGAAAACATGTTAAGTGACACTTTTGTAAAGCCATATACCACAGAGTTTAGACAGAACGAAGTGCTGTATAAAATTACAAAAAATAAAAATCGAAATCGATGACTGCGATTTAAGTACATACATTTTCAAGAAATAAACCGGATCGAATAATAAAATAAACACTTTAATCGCGAATAAATCACATTTATATTTTAAATTTATATTTAAAATAGAAATGTGATTTATTCGCGATTAAAGTGTTTATTTTATTATTCGATCCGGTTTTTTTCGTCAGCCTAATTTATAAATTTTTAATAATGTCGATGATAACTCATTTATGTTTTAACTTTTGTTCACGTGCACTTCATATTTTTTTTTAACCGTTCGTTCTTTGCACGAGTGGTAATATTTATACATGGAAGACGCGTTCGATATGTTTACGAATGTCTGGTTAGAGTATAAAATATCACACGTCAGAATAGTTTACCATTAAAGACAAAAAGAAGGATCTTTCTTTAGGCGTACCAATTCGAGAGTCCTTACCCGGTATATTACAACTGTTCGTTTCTTAATTACACATACGTTACTATTTTTCCCGCTTTTGGTCAGAAAAATCGCAAAAGTTGTGGCATACTTCAGTTGTTGCCGGTGCGATAACGCAGCAAAGTAAAACGGACCACTGCTACCGAAGAGATATAAGGTTAGTAATTAGGCCGATTTAAAGTTTTGAGGAAGGTGTCATCTTCGTGGAAACGACGTAGGAACGGAGAAGCGAAGAGAATGACGGAAGACGAGTAGGATAATAACTGAAATTCTTAGTGGGTCGTTTGTGAAAATGAATTGAATCTCTGAAATAGTTCACGCATTGTTACAGTAATTATACCGCCCGTCGACTCTATATACATTTTTCCCAGCTACCGCGAACAAATTTATATCATCAACGTAACGTGTAAAAGTATAACAGTATAGGCAATTAATTTTTGAACAAAACCACCGTTAGACATTTTTTATTTCTTATCTCTTTATTTATTATCGTTGGCATTATTATCACTGCTATTACCGCCACTATTACGGCTATTATTATAAATTATGAATTACCACGCTTATTCGCATACTTTTTAAAATAATAAACTCGAGTTCCGCAATTATAATCTACACCTGTACATGAGATTAATCGACGCTGTTTTATAACCGTTTATAGGTGGCTAGTTGCGAATGCGATAAGAATTCGGTTAATTTTTCGATTTTTCGCATGTAACACCTGATGACACGAATGTCGCCGTGTTTGCGTTTAGAAAATCTCAAAACCCATTATCGGTTCTGTTAAAATCAGTAATTGCTGGAGACTATGCTCGTCTTTTTTGGAATGGAGCTTGCTAAGACAACTTTGTTGAAAGTGTTACGA
Organism: Icerya purchasi; assembly: GCA_039619475.1. Lineage (NCBI taxonomy): Eukaryota > Metazoa > Arthropoda > Insecta > Hemiptera > Monophlebidae > Icerya > Icerya purchasi. The sequence goes on along the minus strand of CM077115.1, from coordinate 286,863,053 downwards.
ATGGAAGTGGCATCGATTAATAACTTAAAAGCATAAGGCATCCACACTCAGCTGGAAACGAATACAAAGAAGGAGACTTGGAAAACCTCTTCAAGATCGGTTAAATAAAAAGCCGAGCTTAGGGGTCGGAGGATTGCGATGTGTTTTTTGGTCGAATTTCATAACTTCCTATTATTAGACTCGGGTCGGCATTTGACTTTAGCTAATTTGCGTAGCTCTCTATATGTATATATATATATAAAAACTCAGCCATTTTGGCCTCGCCAGGGTCTGTGCTCCTTGACTCCTCTTGCTTTCATTTCTGTCTCTTTCTCTTCTATACTTTGTATAAAATTATCAAAATTTACAACGTAATTCTTACTGGCATCAACAGACACAAAAAAAACAACATAATCACAAAAATCCTATTCTAACATTTAACTTTCATTATATAAAATATTCAAAACAACGAAAACTGATTTATTGCAGTGCAAAGGAGGGAAGGGCATTTTTCGCGCTCTTTTGAACTCTCCGTCAACTTCGGAAGTATCGTTAAGGAAATTAAATACGTCTTCATTATCGACAAATAGCGCGATCTATCTAACGATAAATCACATGTTGCGGGCAAAAAAAATTTCCAATACTTCGAGCTTTCGACGATCCGAAGGCCTAATTTTAAAGTTGGAAACCCGGATGCTCTAAACTAGAGAAATATACGGGGTTTAACCTTGTTCAAAATTTATAGCTATTATAATACTCGCGGCGTTAAGGGAGACACGTCATTTTTCCCGCTTTTTGGAACTTTTCGCCAACTTCTTCGTTAAGGAAGTGAAATACAGTTTCGTTCTGGGGAAATAGCGATCTTTTTTTTATCCATGCCCGGAAAAAAAAGTATTTTTTTCAAAACTTTCGAGTTTTCGGCGTCATCTAAGATTTCGAATATACAGTTGTACGCTTGACTATAATTTTCTCGCAAAGCGGTCCTTTATGCATATTTTTGAGACACGTTTTGGTTGTCCCATGTTTATTGCTGGTGCTGTTAATTGGGTGAGTTTTATTTTTTCGCTGTTTTTGACCCAGATGGATGGGGGAATCATTTTTTTTTAACCGTAATTTTCTAATTTTATGAAAAGGCTTCTGCGTTTTGTTTTATGTTGAAAATTAAATCGTTTAAAGGGATGCGGTGAGGAAATAAAAATATAAAACTGAAACGTTTAGGGAGAATAATTCGGAATTTATTAGTAGCAAAAGAACAACAAAAAGAACGTCGTTATTTGTGAAGCATGGGCAATTGAAACTGATTCTTTCATAAGAACTACGGAAGACCGGTGGTGCCATCATTAGGTCTCAGGGGTGTCCCAGATCCAAAGGACCAGTATATATTTTTGCCCTTGCTCGCTTCGCTGCCAACTCCCACTCCGGCGCGCTCGTTATTCGCTAAACTTTGCTAATTAATTCAATTTATTTCGCGTAAATAGATAGGCACCCTAACGATGTGTCTATTCTTACCGACGTCGCTCAAATTTGATAATTCTAAACAGTTACGGCCCATATTTATTTCGAATGTTTACTAACTTCAGATGACAATTATCCGGGAAAACGGTACAGTAGTAAAATTCTAACATCATCAATTTAAAATAGTAATTTTCTTAATTTATTAACCGATTTACCATATTCACATGAGGACGAGGCTACACAATAATATACGTACAAATAAAAAAAAAAAAAAAAAAACAAAGGCAATAAGATAATGAGCAAAAAAGTTATTATTGCACGGTCCGAATCGGCGTTTTTATAGAACAGCCTTATATGGGATTCGATGGCCACGCGAGGAATGTCCTAAGATGCAAAGAGTATGATAATCGGATCGGACGGAGATGATGGACCCCGAGGCACAGGTAATTTAACTAAAGGTACGTTGACCCTTCATTACGGAACATTGCAGAAGTTAGCAACAAGATTGCCGCCGACATGATGGTCGAGACGTCAGCCGTTAATCACCGCAGACGCGATGGCAGTAACAGAAGACGGAACAAATTCAACACTTTATTATATCACTCTTATTTTAAACAGCTGCGTTCGCGATGCTGGCCAACCGTTTATTCTCCCATCCATTATCTAGCATTATTATTATTATTATCATTACCGTTATTATTTAATTTTCTTCTTTCTCCGTTCTTGTCATTATTATCATCTTCTGTTATCGCTTATTACATTTATTCCGTAATTACGATAGAACAAATTACTCTCGTTTATTTGAACGCTGCTGCACCTTTTTGGTCTTCGATCTTTCTTCTCTTTCGAGAAAACTGAACATTTTACGGTAATATCGATGATAAGTCTGGACACTAAATCGAAACAAATTCTATAAAGCACAAGCACGGTTCTTCCGGTGCGGTAATCGCGTTATTCATTCAGCGCCGGTAACGGATTATTGTTTTTTTAGAGAAATAAGTTATACCTTTTTATATTTCCTAAGTAAAATTATGTAGTTTTTTTTTCTTGGGAAAAGGCTTTTTGAGACACCTCATATCGATGTTAAAGAAAAAAAGAGATAAACAAAAGAATGCCCAAATTCAGACTTTTGGAAATCGATATACATACCATACATTATATATCCCGTACTCGAAATGTGTGGTGCTGGAGGTGTATGCTAGGTGTCCCATGTACAGAGCTAGGAGAACCAATGTCTCGATACTAAATGAGATTGGTAACTCGAAGAGGATATCATTATACAGTAGGCAAATTCGGAGAAGGACAAGATTAGCTAAAATATAGTTTGTTTTTTCGTTTATTTTTATTAAACTTTGTCCGATTCTGGGACCGTGCATAATAACTATTGTGGTTCAAGATTCGATTTTAGATTACGGGACAAATCTGAAATCACATCCTTTATAAATTGTAATATCGAGTTTAGTTCCTGATTTTGAAAGAGCAAATTGCATATCAGAACACTTTGAGAAAGTAGGATTTCGGAGAATTATATATAAGAGAATGTACACTTATTTTAATATCGGTGCAGCTGGGTGCGTTGGAAATATAAATAGTTGCTTTTGATAAATTTAAAGTTTAATAATAAGCATTATAAAAAAAAAAAAACAAGTCGTTTAATTTTGTTATTACTACTGTTGAACTCGTTTTAAAATCGAGAGAAAAGAGCCTTCAAATTTCAATTATAGTTTTTTTCATTGTCATTAGTAATTTCCCGGTTCTGTTTTAGATAAGCCACAAACCGCATTCGATATCGAAAGATGATGCAACGAAAAAAAAAGTCGAACAGATCGGACAACGACGATGACCAAATCGCAGCGTAGTAGTCAGGCGTGCGCACGGATGGACATGAGCCAACGATACTTTGTTGTTTCACGAGAAACAGCAACAGAGAAGGAGTCGTAAAAAGAAGACGATCGCCTGTACCGGAAACCGAGCAATTCTGCTGGTGGTTGTACACCATCGTATCCGGTGTATAATAATAGAGTGTGATGATCTGAGCGTACCTTTTTGTCATAGTTGTACCTCTCCGCGACTCTGTTCACCAGAAGAACCGCCATTTCATTATCGATACCTACAGCGACGAATAGAACGGATACAACAATTTTTTTCCTCCGTCCCGCTAAATAGTGTCTGTTAACCAAAAAATTTTTTAACAAACAAAAAATTTAAATAGAATTTTTTTCTTCCGCTACATAAAATGTTTAACAAATGGCAATTACGAGAAATGTAACTTTTTTCAAATAAATTTTGGCTCGCCGTACCAGAGCGTTATAGGGGAGAAAAAAAAAACAGTCGTGCTTTTTTCTTTTTCCGGGTTCGTCGACATATCAAGAGACCTGCGCGGAAGGAAAGAAAAGTGTAATCAGATATGAAAGACAGCAAACGGAAAGAAAAACCGATATAACAGAGAAGGTGATGGAAAGGAAAGGATGAAGGACGTGCTATAAGAAACAGGTCTATTACAAGAAGCAACGAGCAGAAGGAGGAATGTTCAAATTCGAAAAAGATATAATCACGTATAAAAAGAGAGGTAGGGATGGTGACAAAGTGGAGAAGATACGGAAAATCTATGAACGGAGCAAGTTGTGTCCGGAATATGAATTACAGGGAGGACGGAAAGTTGAGAGAATAGATAAATGAAATCAGGTTTTGCGAATGGGAGAAATATGAATTAATTTGGACAGTTACAAAGAGAAGTGGGACATTCAATCACAGTGGCACGTAATGATTTGCTTTCTTGAAGTCCAGTTTATTTCAGAAAATTCATTCTCTGCTATATCCATTATCGGAGTAGCCAGTATTTCACCACCACCATTAAGAGGCTAGGTTCTTGGTAAAAATTATTTGGCGGTCGGTTTTTCCTCAGAAACAGGCATGCTCGGTCATTTTTAGATATCACATTTCTTTAAATGATATCCAAAAACTCTTATAAAAAACTAAAGCTTTTTGTTGATGACGGTGTAACTACGTTTCTCCCAGATTTTTGAGATATTATCAGATGTCTAAAATTTGATTCGTGGAAAATTCAACCCAATCGGACACTAAAGAAAAAAGGAAAAGCAACACGAACGAACTAAATGATCGAGTCGTTTCTTTCGAAGACGCATTAAAAATATCCACGAGTCCGTAAGACCAACGGTTAAAAATACCTTCAAAGATTGGACAGAATCTTGATACATAAGAAGGGAGATAAAAAGAATTAAAAAAAATACAGGCCACAATATAAGTTTACTGCCAGTGCTCTATACACTTTCTACTCGAATTACATCGGATAGACTCTCTCTTGAAGTAGCACTGGATAACGAACAACCCCCTGATCGAACAAGCAGGATTTCGAAAAAATTACAGAATTACAGATCACACGTAACGACATAAATAGAAAAATGCAAAAAATACATATTGGTAAACTCGGAAAATTTCTTTTTTTTGGCCCAGCATCTATACACCATTTAGCGGGTTTTTAACTCGATGCAAATTTGAGGAACTTTCAAAAGATTAGCAAGTAACAAGATGAATAAAATGTACGCAGATTTCTCGTTTGACCAGTTTTTATGCAACCTGAATTGCAGTCTAACGTACACACTAGGATTCACCGTTTAAGAGAACTCTATAGCGATACCAGAATAAATGTTGTAGCATTATTCTAAGCATTGCGACACGAACTCTATGAAACTACCTTATCGAAAGGTAATTTATTCATAAGCTTAACTTCTTACAAACTTAAATGCGACTACGAATTAAACATATGCTAATTGGCCGCTGGCTTTTCTTGACACGTTATTTTATTTGAAGATGTCTTCCTTTTTGCTTATGTTTTACGTACTTTATTAATTATTTTGTTTTTAACTTTTCTCCTAAAGCATTTTTTTTTGTTTCCTCGATCTAATCATTTAATTTAATTTACAGTTTCAACATAGCTTTGTATAATGCGCGCATATATTAATTATGACGTAATTCTTAGGCCGGCACCCATTAGAAAAAATGTGCCGATTTTATGTAACACGTTTGTAATATTTTAATTTTTATCGACTTGCAAAAAAAAAAAAAAAAGGTAATAATTTCGTCGTGTATGGGTTTTTTTTTTTTTTTTTCTATATTTGTTCGCGCATAACTCATATTTATATAGACCGATTTGACTGATTCTTTGTCCGCAATCCACGTTTGCGTGTTCGGGTGGTGGTTTTCGTTTTTGAAAACATAATGAATATGAACTTCTTATTACTGTGCAGGTTGATGAATAAGAAGAAGTCCCACCCCATAGGGACAAGCATGTAAAGGTATTATATTGTTTAATAAGACCATGGAAACGCAAATAAAGTATTATTTATATGTATTAAAGTTAAGTTGTTTCGGTAGATTAATAATAAAATTTATGGTTTAAATTATTGGTTGTATTTTTTTATTATATAAAATTAGGATATTTTTTCCGTTATAAAATCTAGGGCGGGCCGGTCAAAGAATTAAGTTGTGTAAATTTTGATCATTTTATACAAAGTATAGAAGAGACAGGGACAGAAATATTATTTAATATTTAATAAGCTTTTTTTTTGAACAAAATAAAATAATTTTTATTCAAATTATTGACCTTTGTAAATAAGAAATTTACTTAATTGTAAATAATTAAACGAATTTAAAAAAAAAAAAAAAAAAAGTTAGTCGAATACGAGATTCGAAGCCGAGCATAAATAAACTTATTAATATTTCAAAGGCTTTTTTCTCCGAATTGACTGGCCATTCGACGTTATTATTATTATCAAAGGGTGAACACCTTGAGGGAATATTATTATTTTACAGAGTCTTGTCTCGAAAGTTGTGCCCTCCCCTTGTATGTTATGCACTGCACTATTTTTGCTGCGAAACTATGATTTCGCTACCGCGATTTTATCACGGTGAAATGATGTGTTAACACATCTAATTTACGAATATGTTTTTGGATCGTACCGCTAACGAAAATCTTTGACAAACAAAAAGCGCGAATGGAGTTACTTAGAGAAATTAGATCGTCAATTTAAAAAAGTTTTTTAATTGCATATATTTAACATTATAAATGTAAAGTTATATTACTTAATAATCCTTTTTATTTATTAATTTATTTTTAATTCATTTTGTATTTTTGTTGTTCCTAGTAGATAATTTTCTTTACCTAAATTGAAATGTCCATTTTTTTTCTTTATTTAAATTTTTTTCAAAAAAATGTGATTTATTGATTTGTTTTTGTTTGTATAGCACTGTGAACACAATTGTAGGTGAAAATTCCATTTTAACATTTTTTTCTCTTAGAGAAGTGCAAAAAATCCAGTATTCGCTACTGACCTATTGCACGTGTACATTTACCGATTTATTTAACTGTTTGATAAATTTAACAGTTACAGTTCTGGCTGAATAATTTTGAGAATTTTATCTTCAAAAAATTCAATCTATTTTTTTTTTTTTTTTTATTAACTGGTCTATTTTTACAAAAAAGTAGCAAACGGCAGCGTTCTCCTATTGCCCGCATCGGAACTTGCAAAATCAATCAATGTGAATTCACTTAACCGCAGTCCAATAACATGCGGCGACACGAACGATTAATAGCAAATCCTTAAAGGGAAAAACTGAAAGTGAAATAATTAAAAAAGAAAACGTAGTGAGCATAAGAGGAACGTACTTATTACTGAAGATATGGGAGTACACATATCAGCAGAAAAGAAAATTGAATTGCAGGAAAGAATGAACACAGAATACGAGTTGAGGGAAAAACTTTCGTACCAACTGCCGTTAGCAAGAACATAGATTAGCAAACGGAAAAATATATTATAACTCAGATGTGGAATAAAATACCAAAAGAAATAATAGAGAAGGAAAAAATAGGGGAAAGGTAATAAACATAAAAGTAAAATGACAAGGCGCAACAAAAAAACTGAAGAAAAAGAACATTGAATATAATAGAAATAAATTATTAAGTACTGATAAGTAAAAAGATAGGTTAAGATTAGTAAATATTACACGATTATGTATATGTATATAAGTTAATTTAAGATGGTAAAGTGTTCAATAGGATAATTCGTCGACAAGCGTTTTAGTTTGACGAAAGTTTTGTATGTAAAAAATAATAAATACATACTTATCAAAAAAAAAAAAAAAAAAAAAAAAAAAAAGATACACTTTTTTGTACGCATTACACGTTATTCACTTTTATTCTGAAGTATTCTAGACTTAAAAACAATAACAGCAGTAATCATGAGCCGGAAATATGATTTACAAATTATCATCCGTATAATAAACCTGTAACGGTGTCCTATATATTTCAATTGGCATAATATTTAAATCCGTTGTGTAAAGCGTAAATAAATTTACTTCATAACGAAACAAAGATATTACTACCCCTTTAACTATTTTGAATTAACAGTGCAAATAAATTTACTATTACAAACAAATAAAATTCGATCCTTCGGACTTCGCCACGGCGACACCCCCCGTGAACCCACAGATAGAGTTCTGTTATAACTGGTTACGTCATTCAAAAAGAACTCACAATTTGCGTGCTATTCATTTCAGAATGTAACAAATACGGTTTTTATCATCATGTTTACTTCGTAACAGCTCTGGTGCGAAAATGACGTCATTAAAATAACTACATTTCGGCCGTTAATTGCAGTATCGCTGTTATTTCATACGTACCGTCATTATTTCATCGCTATATTTAAAATGTCCAGTAGTTAACGCGTCAACGTTTTTTTTTTAAATTTACGTACAAAGGTGTGTATTAGTTTTTTTTTTACACTGGCCTTTGCATCTGCAGATTAAAACACGTATGCTTAGAAATTCTCTTACAATCTAAAATGGAACTCAGCGAAAATGTATTCGTTTCACCACCGATACTCTTCGGAAATATACGAGAGTCGATCAGCTCGCACAGGTGAAAGATTTACTTTTCTCTCTATAACAACCGTCTCTGTATTATGTTCCACTAAGATTTAGGTTTCCTCCTCCTACGTGTTACTGCGTTTCGTTATTTTCTGTTTTTCACATACCCGTTTAGCTGTCTCACTCTTCGTAGATCATAAATGTAGTTGTGAAGCAGCAAAAGAACCCGAAAAAGGTTAGTGATGTTTACTTCACGTCTGATTTAGTTTCTTTTGTTTTTCAATTTTCGACATCTAACCACTTAAATTTCGATCTCAATTCCTCGTGCAATTCATTTCACATCTCCTACAAGTGAGGTTCACAAATTCCTGATCGCTTCCGATTCCAAAGGCGTTCTTCAAGCCATATCCTCTCCTCCTTCTCATACTTCTGACGGTATCATCCTCTCTATTCGATCTCTTGTCTCTTTTTTGTTCTCGTCCCTTTCCATTCTCATAGAGACTTTCTATGGGTCCCTAGTCATTCCAATATTGAGGGCAATGACTCAGTTGACTCTTTAACACGCTCAGCTGCCCGCATTGGTCCTTCCCTCGACTCTTTTCCTTCCTCAGACATTCTTTCTCTATCACGCTCTAATCATTCCAGACTTTGGTCTGACATGTATCCCCATCTTTATTCTCTAATCATTATTCATACTACCATCTTATTCAACCGGTTTTTCCTGCCTTAGTTTCAATCTATTCCTATCTGTCGTCGTTCCACTGTTGTTTCCTTAATTAGACTTAGAATCAATCATTCTCTACTCCCCTCTTCTCGCTTTCGTTTTTCTTTAGCTCTTTCTCCTTTCTGCTCTCTTCACGCTTCTGAGCCCTCTTGTATATGTGATTCAAATCACATCCTATTCGAATGTTCTGCACTCTCTAACGAACGGTTCTTTCTTTACGCCAAACTTTTAGTTTTGGATATTCCTACTCCCTTTAACGCTACCCCTATATCCTTTCCTCTCCATTGCCTTCAGTGTTATTCCGTTGCTGCTGTCCTTTGTCTTTTTTCCATTTCTGACCGCCTCGCTATTTAGTTCTATCTCTTAATTTTTCATGTTGTTGGGTCACGGCCGCTGGCGGGGCCAGGGTAGAAAAAAGAAAAAAAAAAAACCAAAAATTTTCAGAAATATTTATTATTACTCTATACTTAATAGACATTTATATAAAAAATATGCCTATTTTTATTACGGTTCCTGTTCGATTTGTAGCATTGAAATCAATGTAGAACGCAGCAGGGAATACGAAAATAAATGGTTGAAGACCGAAAATAAAATGTTCACGTTCGAAAAAAAAACATACAATAAATTGCGGTTTATTTTTCATGACTGACGTTCCGAGATGATTTGTAACTTCGAAGATTCCTATCGATCGATTACTTTCGAGGCAATTGTCGCCAAGTCGTATGATTTGTTGTTTTCATGGAATCGTAAGCAGTCCGATGGGCGCGCTCCTAAAGTAGCCGAAATTTGGTAATTGCGTGACATTTCGTTCCAGCTGATCAGGAAAAAGGTCACTTGAACAATTTCGTCAATCGAAGGTTCTGAACTGAATCAGTCTCATTACTACTCGTACGCTAATTTTCCGAACTATTTTCGTGTTTACTCGGGCTCAGTTGAGAGGTTGAACGCTACATAATCCGAGAATAAACGGACACGATGGTAAGTATTACCATTTAAGGTTATACAAATAGAGAGAGTAAATCGGCAGCCTGTTCTATTATCGATCTCGTGCATCATACATCGATCTATCGTTGGCAGAATTATTCTGAATTTCGTACGCACTCGCTGCGATACTGAGAAGAATTATCATAATTCCGCAAACACCGTTCATTTGTTTCATTTTCGACATCCCACGCGTCGTATCATTAACGAAAAAGGAGCGATTATCGCACGATAAACACACTTACTGAGCGTATTAACTGAGCCGGACCTGCCCAAAACACCCACCTTAAAATATTAAATAATATTGATTTATTTCCCCCCTTCCTCTTTCGTTGGCACAGGTACACCCAGCACACGCAAACGAAACAGTTTACGATGAATGTGTATCTGAAAACACTTCCTTAATAAACAGCAACAAGTTTCTATATATATATATATACACACATATATACATATACATATACATATATATATATATAATATATAATATATATAACCTATAGCGAGATATATACGTGTATACATCGTCGCTAAACCAATTATTATAATTAATGGAGATAATTGCACGCATTGCAGCAGCAATCACAGCGCGCGAGACTTTTCGCGAAATATTCATAATCAGCGTTCAAGTATAATAATCATTGATATTAAACAACTTATTGTTTTTTAATTTATTATTGTTAAAGCTGCACGAACAAACCCTAAACCTGATATTACCTTTTTATCGCTGATTAGTTAAATTAAAGGCATTTTTGAATTATTGTTACCGTGAAGTTCTGGTTACTCCAACAGGTTAATCAATATGAAAGACACCGAAGGAGCAGTTTCCATTGTGATGATTTAAGCCTGGCGTTTATGCTTCCTAAAAAGGAGTCGGCAAAAGCTTGAAGAAATAGCGGGAAAAACATATAGCTTTTTTTTATTACAAACTTTAAATTAATGTAGTGCGATAACTTAGTAGTTAGGGTGCTTGTCTGTCAAACACCAGCGATCGTTCTTATCTCGTTCCGGATCCAAGTCGTCCCCAGATATATACCTAATCTGAAACTAAATTTATACCAGAGAAGAAATCTGGTGGAAAGTAAAGGAGGCCCAGAGAAAGAAACTGAGCTCAATATTCTCTTCAGGTCCATTAGGCTTATGAAACGTTTAATTTCATAATCGGTGATAACTTATCAAAGATGTGGGATTTATTTATTACATTAATATGAAATTATAACGATAAATATATTTACTTATTTTTCCACATTCTCCGAATTTAATCGAAGCTTTCAATAGCAATTCAAAAGAAGACTCTCAATATCGTACCTTGCATAATTTACTAGCCGGTCCAGCCACGCCTTGCCCCGCGGTATAATCCCGGGGGAAAACAGAATATGTTATTTTGCTCATTAAGTTGTGTTGGCCTACACGGATAGGATATTTTGAAAGTTGACATAAAAGGGTCTTGAATGACTTTTGTGGCTCCGAAAGAAGTCATTTCGAACGCAGAATTGTATTTTAGGACATTCGCCAGAAAATGCCGAGAATTAGATGATGCACCTGAAAACAACGACAACAGTGGGGCCCAGTTAGTGGACGCAGTATTGGTAATTCATCCATTTTGGCAGCACATTCCAGGAGCTTCGTTTTTGAATTTTAGTGCACCACAATAAATGCACACCTTTTCCATTCTTCCAATCAGCACACTTGGATTTAAACTGTAGTCACCGGCAGAATTGTAGTTAAATTCAGTTCATTTTGAGTTACCGTAATTTATTCGCCTTTTTCGGAAAAGCATTTCGCATTTGTTGTGTTTCGTTTCTTTGAGATCCGTCAGACAGAGTTGGGCGGGATTGTGCCCTTTGCACTCGATCTGATTCGCGCTTCTCTTCACGTTGTTCTTCAGACTCAGTCGCACAGGATCGAGCTATTCGCATTCGGTCCGCGTTATATCTTCTTACTCATCTGGTAGCGATGCACCGGATCGTGCTCTCCGTATTTCATCTGCTTCAAGTTTTTTTTCTCATTGCTCCTCCTCGAACCCAGCTGTGATTTTGGATACGAAATTAAAATCTACATTAATTAAAGGTAAAAAATCATTACAGGAAGCTTCCGAATAACCACTTCGAATCCTTTAAAATAAATCACAGACTGTAAAACTACTTTTTTATCTCCTACGTCTGACGACGTTTGATACAACTAAAAAAGCCAGGTACAACACTAATACGATTATCAGAATTAGAAGCGTTTTCTGTACAGAGTCAATACCGGTAGCCGGATGAATGGCTAATTTCCCTCTAGAAGACAATTTCTCTGACAGAAAGTGCCAGATTAATTTATTTACAAAAAAAAGAAAAATGTTCACATTGCCATTCCAGTTTTATATTAAACTTTTCCAGCAGAAGTGTCCAACTTAATTTTTAAGGGCAATTTACAATACGCAGAACAGCTCTGTTGCATCTAAGTGAAGAGCTTACTAGAGCGAATCAGTGTAAAAATTGAAAATACGAAGGTCACGACATAGGCCGACGCTTCGAAAATACCCTCCGACCTCTGCGGGGATGTGATCATGGAAGCCGCCGTGCGCAACTTAACAGAATCTCCGCCATTCATTTAGTTCGGTAGAGCTGGAATATTTCAAATCCCAGTATACTTTGATTCCCCCTTAACTCAACCAAATCATTCAATAGAGTACTTCGGAACTTGTAGAACGTTGATTCAAAATTAACGAAACCAACATTGAGTCATAAAATTCGATCGCGCTTTCGTTGTAGCATACTACAAACAACGGCCGCTTTTAAATTTATTACAAAGTACGAGAGCTAATGTTGCCGAAACTGTCGCCACTTCAGCTTTGCGGAATAATCTACCGAACAAGAGCTTTCTATTACAAAATACAGCATGGATCTTTTTTGTAAATAAAATGTGGCATTTACAAGAATAACACAGCCATTAACTTTACACAATACATAGACACACACACGCACCCACACATATATATATATCTAATATAATTCAAAAATGGTTAAAAGAGAGAGAAAAAGAGAAAGAGAAGGTGACTAGAAGAAGGAGAAAAAATTTTTGATCACGTACCCGGATGTAAATATCCAATTGCATACTTCTTTAAATGTCGTTCTTTAATAATTAAATATCATCGTTAATGCAGTTATGTCTAGACATACTAGTTGCAGTAGTTTCGTAAGATGAGCTAGATGTCGCTTTATTTTTATTTTATTCTTTCTGGGGGTTTTAATTTGTTTTAATTTATTTTTTCAATATATTATTCTGTAGCGGGCTATTTATTACTGTTTATGGAAAACCGCTGTTCACGTAATACGGTGTATTTGTGATTGTTTTTGTCTTGTATTATATTGTATTATACTGTATTCAGTGACATATTAACCCTAGGGCCATGGAGGCCATGACTCAGGGCGGCAAGCTGCGAGAGGCAGCCCCGATCCTCTCACTCTGCTTTAGCCGCCTTTTATCATTGTTGTTACCTATCTTTTTAGTGCTGAACGTTACTCAAAAGAATAAAAAATTATCTACGTTCCCGTATAACCGGAGAACGTTTGAACAGTTTATCCATCCTTAATGTAGAAGCTGACTTAACAAAATCGATTAATTATGATAGTGTCATCGATGAATTTGTCAACCAATTTTGTGTATCGCAAAGAAATGTAAATATTAATTTAATAAATGGTTCTTCTGTTTCACCTGTTTTTCAACATTAAAAGATATTTGCTTTCTTTTTGGTCAAAACATATGGGGTGGGAAACCTTACAGGCTCTGGGCGCTAAATCTTAAAATACGCCACTGACTGTATTGTAAATAAATAAATAAATAAGTATATAATATACATTTGATAGACTCTTTTATGATTGCTATATTAATACGTAACAACACATTTAACTGTGTCATAGAAAATGCAAGGAAATTTAAGAGTACTAACGCGAAAATAGAATCTGATAAATTCAATGCCTCTATTAAAATTGACTTATTTACTAAATGTGATTAAAATAATTAGTTATATTTGATAATTAATAAATCGTTTTTAGGGTATGTGATTTGTTTTTTTATCGGTTTTTGTGTATCAGGGCCTTTAATAAATCTTTAGCTATGGCAGAGAAATCTAAGAAGAAACTTTAAAGAATTCAGAATTTATTATTAAAAAATAAAACAAAAAAAAAAAAAAACAAAAAAAAAACGTTATTTTGCGAAAAATGAGTCAATTGAAACTGATTCCGCTCTAATAATTACAGAAGACTATTTTACCTGGCACTTAACGGAATCCGAAAAATCCAGTTCTATATATAATATATATAGAAATAAATCCAATTATTGAGACCTCGTCGATGGATACTTTCTATAATTCTTACACATTACAATCGGTTTCAGCGGACTATTTCCGGAAAAATGAAATAAATGTATTACAGGTGCGACGCAGAAAAGGTTACAGATTTCATTATAAAACTTCCTTATTACTTTCGCAGTAGGAACAAAGTAATCATTAAGAGGCAAAAACTTTACAGATTTCGTTACATGATTTGCTTATTGCCTCGTGCATAAGAATGGCATAATATGAAGTAAATGTTACGCAGAGTAATTTTTGTGACGCAAACTCAGCTAAAAACCAAAAGGAAGAAAGATTAATCCTTCTCTGCGTCTGTCCGTAAAGTAAGAGTGTCCGTATTTCGGACAACGAAAATCAGATAGATTAATTATGATAAAAGTTGGTTACGAGCAAATACCGGACAACCGGAGTGTGTCGTGTCTCTATATGTCAATTCTAACGGCGCTACGATTGCAGTGGACTGGGTGAGCAAAAAAACGGGCGCGTAGAAGGTGGCGGCTTATTAGTCATAGAGAAAGAAAGACCTGCCGTGATTCGAATATGGAAGTTTAGTGAAAGTATCGAGTAGCGAAAAGAGTGAGCGATATCGAAGCACCGTCGTTGTTAGCTAATACCTGTGCTTTACGCTGGGCACAGGTATGTTTAGCTTTTACCTAAATGTCCGATGTAAAAACGGAACAGATGTTAGCGGTGGCGCGTTTGCGGGCGATAATTACGGCCACGCTACTTATTCATCTTTTTTACTTTCTATATGACGTAAACTATTCTTTTCCTAGTATTTTTGCGTTTTTACCTGTCTCCACCTGTATTTGTTTTCTTCCATTCGTCACATCTGTAACTGCTTTTGTAACAGCTTTCGAAACTCGTTCATTGTCAACTGGAATCACATCTGTATCGTAACCGCTAAATTTACGTAATCCCCTTTGCCGCTGCTCCCTTCTTCTTTCATTAAAGAAAGACGCACGAATTAGCTTTTGCCATTTACACAGATCCGTATTTGTTTAATTTCTATTTATTTGTTTATCTTTCTTTTTCTTTTATTTATTTATTTTTTTCCCAGTCTAGATCGTGATTTGCAGAGTAGCAGATAAATCGTTGCGGAAAATTTGAAACGGCTCAAGCATCCACCGAAAGTGTTTCAGCTGTGAGAAATTTGCGCGTAATTTGGCGGGAATTTGGAACTAACCGATTTCTTCGGGCTCGTTCAAAACTTCGCCTGGTTTTAAGTTTTTCTTACTTCTTTTTTTTTTTTTTTTTTTGATTAAAAAAAAACTTTAGTCCGAATTCGAATTTTCCGATCGCCTCAGAAGCAATCATCTATGCCGCTGAACTAACTGCTATAGATACGGTATGCGATTATATACATATATCTATCTATCTATATATATATGTCCTAAATCATCGTAAAATTTTTCTAATTCCTGGTGTCAACTTGAGTGCCTTACGCTCCCTAGTGAATTATAGTTTGAAGTGTACGTGTCATCCATTAATCTATCGTATTAAAAATAAGCGTTGTCAGAGTTAATTGACAATAGCGTTACAATTGGGTTTCAATCAGTTAATCGATGGTGCGATCGTGGACGCAAGTGTGGTCGGGGTACCGTTCCCGTGTTTTTATACCTTCTTCAGACATAGCACGTCTAAAGAGAACGAAAATAATGATTGGCTTGATCGGCAATCGAAATGCCACACGGGGAGTTTTTATAGAGCATTACAACAATTTACATAAGCCCTGGCTCTACAATATACCGGCAGAAATACCGAATGATAGTAAGGTTGATCACCAGGATATGCGGATTGCAAGTAGGGCATACTAGAATTAAGCTGAATTTTGAGGAGAATTGCAATACCTGCGATTGCTATATTTCTGTGAAGTATCGCGAAGACATTAATCATCTTTTATCTAATTGTGAAAAACACGAAGCGCAGAGAAAATACATGTACCATTTATGTCTGCAGGTATTTTCCCATTTTATGTGACATTGGTTACCGTGGTCATTGGTAGCCCCATATTCATCTTATTAAAAATACAGAGGATTTTTACCTTAATTATAATCAGAAGTAAATTTTCGCATTTATTTAGTTTTTCATTTTTATTTATTTATTTATTTTTTTTTTTTTTGATTTCCTGAACAGGGTTTAGTTTTTTACTTCTTTTTCCCTCTTTTTTTTAAAATAGGTGTTAAAGTGTAGAATAGATAGTTGCAGATTTAATATTCCCTGGTCATTAAGAAAAAAAAAAAAAAAGAGCATACAAACGGATTCTTAATGTGGGGCTATGTTACTATCGCTAGGATGAATTTTTTTCACGATTTCAATTATAGGAAGAACCAAAAAGAATAAAATACCATAAATTAAGAAATTCTCTCTTTTTTTTTTTTTAAAATATAAGTTGAGGGTCTCACAGTTGTGTGAGTGTCCGACACTCTTATTAACGTTTATTTAAAAAAACAAAAAGTATGATTTCCTGATCCGAACGAAGTTGTCGCACTCGAATATACCGGGAAAAGATAATTCACATTAAACTGAACTGATTTTTCCCTGTTCGACTTTTACCGTATGTAAACTTCCCTATTATTTAGAAAAGTCAAAATGTTTGTCGATGTCAATATTCTGCATAAGTACGTTTCAGGTGCATCATTCGCAGGGAGTCTACCTGCCTACGTAGCATGCAAAGAGCACTAATACACACAATTAGAACAAGAAGTCCGTAAAATAAACGAAACAGATTCTATCAAAAACATTAAATAATACTGTCGGCAAACTATTCAGACGTATTCCAACTATTACATATGTGACCCCGGCGTTTTTAATCACTGCGCGCACGATGTAAATACTCAATTCCAAGATGTATTTACAAGTAATGAACCCATCGAGGAGTTGCTTAAAAAGGCAGCCTAACGAATCTGAAGCTTTTGAGTATCTAAAGTTCTTGAGTATCTAAAGTTCGTGAGTAACTAAAGTTTGTGAGTATCTAAAGTCCTTGAGTATCTAAAGTACTTGAGTATCTAAAGTTCTTGAGTATCTAAAGTTCTTGAGTATCTAAAGTTCATGAGTATCTAAAGTCCTGGAGTATCAAAAGTCCGTGAGTATCTAAAGCTCGTGAGTATCTAAAGTTCGTGAGTATCTAAAGTTCTTGAGTATCTAAAGTTCGTGAGTATCTAAAATTCTTGAGTATCTAAAGCTCGTGAGTACGTTTCTCGGGTACGGAGTTCGATTTCAGAGGCTGGCTAGTATACTCCCCGGAACTAGCTGATTTTTTCCAATCACGAACTCGCATGACCACTGGGTTTTGGTAGCACTTTTAAATCATGCGAGCGCGCTCACAGTAATTCTCGGAACCGTAACTAAATCAGATTATTATGTATTTCCAAAATAAGATTACGCGTCGCATCTTAAGTGAATTTCATTTTCCAATATTCTCCTGACGTCGACTGTATTTACCCAATGAAACGCGAGTATATATATATATATATATATATTTCAAGTTAATAATACCGTACGTAATTCGACATCAACGCTGTTTTCTTCTTCTTATTATTAATTACTATTTCTTAATAAAGTAGACTTCTCTATACACGCAAACTGCTTTTAAAAGTTAAGCGGAAGTTAATAAAACGGACTTTAGAGAACTTAATTTCTGAGACAAAATCGTGGCAGAATTAACTGGTAATTCGGGGAGGGTTTTGGATATAATTTCATTTGAGGAAAAAGATTTTCAAAAAATAAATCATCGCGAGAAAAGAAACCGGACTGAGCGGGGGAATTTAATCTGAAATTCGCGCTGCTAAGAATCAACGTCCGAGCAGTAGTTAATTGATGGTACGAAATTGGCAATGAACAATACGTCACTGAGGTGCAGTACGGAGAAATCGATCGATCGAGCTCGGTCGATCAGGTATTTAACTCCTTCGAGTCAGCTGGATGTCATTTCCTAAGAAAAGCGAACATGGTCCGGTCTAACAATCGACTCTAACGAGAATGTAGAGGGCCATTATAGTTTTTTTTTTCTTACGCGCTCATCGAGCGTGCAAATGTCTAACGGGAGAGTGCGGCTGTTGCCGTGATACCTTGTCCGCTTCGGGCCGATAACGGTATCCACGGTTTGCATTTTGTTCTTAACTAAATGCTTATTATAGGAAAATAAACCAACACCTCTCCTCTCGATCAACTTCCAAGTATCAATTCTCACTTGCCGCCGACATAGTTTATTATTACTATCATTATTATCATTATCATTATTATTATTATCATTAGTAGTAGTATTAGTATTATTATTACTACGCCATTATTATTATCATTATTCTTAAACTCGGAATAATAATTCCGGCATTACAAGTTGCGACAAACTTCAATCAAGTGGCAATTGTTTATTATAGATATATATGTTCGGGATCGAGGGCAATCTTCTCTTCTCTGCATGCATCTAGTATTATTATACACCGTCTTTTGTATTTCGATAAATTCTGCTTAATCGCAATTGTCCTACTGCCGTATATTTCTTTTTATTTAACTCCAGCGACCGGGACATTACCACCATTGGCGTTTCTTTGCGTTTGTTATTTTCATTTGCAAATTTTTCCATAAACAAACTAGCGGCACTTATTACATTTAACTTTTTTTTTTTTTTTTTCTTATCAGAAATTATTCCCATTTGTTCTTGAGGCAGCTATTATTTTCCGAAAATAGATTATTTTCACGTTATTGTTCTTCATTATTTGATATTTTCACCGGAGTCGCTCGTTATTTACCATATTATAAAATAAAAACCCTTATTAAAATAATATATTTACATCTTGCTTTACGTTCCAATTTCTTAAACTAAATATCTTTACTGCTTGTCGCTTGCTTTTTCTTTTTTTTTTTTTAATTTAGAAATTAAGGAAATAATGAAAGAAGTTAGTAAAAGAAAATAAAAAGGAAGAGAAAGGATGCACCACTATATAAGGGGAGATTGTGAAGGCCAAAACTCAAACCCAAAAAATTGGAATAGAAGATTTTGGGGCAATAAACGAGATAATATTCAGAACCACGCAAGATATACGTCCGGAGGATAAAAAGGACAAAGAAGTGACTGAATAAGAAAAAAAGGGGGAGAGTGAAAAGTAGACGGTGATTAAATCGAAGGCAAATCATTAAGGGAATAATTGAAGTTGAGCAAATTATTGAACCGTGAAAAAAGAGACGGCTACATAAAAGGAGTAGTAAAAATTAGAAAAAAAAAAGAAAAAAGGATAGGGATCAGATCAACAGTCAGAAGAAAGAGAAAGAAGACTTTCGGCGGGATAATGTGTGACCGTTTAAGACAACAGATCAAAGAAAAGTAATTGTGCACGTTCCCCATGGTAATCAAAGACAATAATAGGTGTTTTAACGTCAAAAACCACTATTACGGATAACTCACGTCTCTACGTTTATTAAAAATAGCAGTTAAGAAATTATTTTTTCTGCTTTTGATAATCATAACGATTTTTAACACAGTCAGAACGATTGCCTCAGATCTTTGCCAAAAATAAGTATTATACCATCCCCCGACTGTTCCGTATTATTAAAAATTTATCTGAAAAATACACTTTCTAATCAACCTAATAAAGAACGTTTTTTTTTTTTTTTAAACTCGATCTAAAAATATTAGATTGTTATTATAGTAAGTTTTTTCTTCTTAAATTATAATATCACAGAGAACTTTCAATTTGTTTTTTTGTTGTTTTTTTTATACATAAAATAAAAGCGCAGACGCACAGAAAATACTTTTCTTTGTACAATTGTTGGGAGTACTTTCGTTGTCGATTGATGAAGATTGATCATAATTTTGGCATTATGTTCAAGCCGAGAAAAAAATGATTTGGGGAGGGGGACAAACACAATCCAAGAACTCTCTCAAATGTCGAAACTCGCGTCGTCGGTCTTGAAATATATTGTCCGCGCGATTCCCTTTGACCTTCGTTGTTGCTCTCGGCAAGAAGAGATCGATTAAACAGACCGCATTGCGAGAATTAGTAGGACGAGCAAAAATGCACATGGTCGACATTCGGTTTCGCGTATGGAGAACTTGAAATGTGAATACTTGCAGTTAGAGGAGTGGCTCGTGAACGAGATATCGCTTTGATTCCCTTTTAAGGCTCACTCCGCTTCAACACACTGCGACGAGGCTTCGGAAATTTTCCACGTCAAACCTACACACATTGCCGATAGTGCAACATATCGTCATCGTTTTATCGTCTGCTTTTCTTCTATGAAGGAAGCCAATAAAATTCAATAAGGCATTTAACCTCGCGCTTGTTACACAATTCCTTATTATCTCATCAAACTGTAATTTCATTCAGCAAAAAGTAATTCTCTGCGCTGTTCATAGAATGCTCGATGGCGGTGGAAAGGGGGGTGCAGAAAAACACATCGAAAGTTGTTTTTTAGCGCGAGATTGCGTCTACCGAAATCAACATGATCTCGAAGGCTTTGCGTAATTACATTTTAACAACAGGTCCGCGCCCAATCTATACCATCTTTCCGAATTACCTGTAGGTTCCAATATAACATTCAATTCATTTACTGATTTTGTAAATAAGTAATAGTAATAAATGAATTTATTTAACACGAAATAGAACACAGTATACCGCCAAATCGCCCAGCTTTTTAAAGTTCTATATGTTCAGAAAAACCGTAACGTCTCAGTGTTTGCGTGCAAATGCACGAATGACATAATTCACCCACCGCAAATTCAAGTCACTATATAGGTCCTCATTTCAACCAGCTGGCATCGGCAATCTGTGCTTCTATTTTGTGTTACCTAAATAGATTTACCATTTTAAAATATAGCCCCGTACACCTCAGCAACTGTGTACGGCGGATTTAATGATAACCCGATAAATAAGTCGCTTGCGGTATCCGCTTCGAGTGCCGCCCTACTAACCAATATAATTGCTAAATTTTAGCACTGACCTGTTCTCTCGCTTTGTTTCGAGGTGCGCTTGTCACGTTAGTCTTATATCTTGATGTATACCGCGAGATATTCAGCGGTCATCATACTTTCTTCAAGGATATAAACTGCGGAATAATATCTCATCATCTTTAATTCGAATTTTTTTCTCTCTTCATTCGGATAATAATTCTTCGATTGTTTTTGGGTTTGCTTCCTGATCGCTTTGTGTTTCAGTGGCAGTTTGTTTTCTTCGAAATCCTCACAATGTTCTTTGTACATACCTTATTTAGACATACGAAAAACAGTACTTATTCCTTTTTTTCTGTCTCTCCTGGAACTTTCACCCCTTATACAGATGTGAACCACTAAAATTTCCATAGTATATGCGTTACAACTAATCAAACTTTTCGTTACCAGCTATAGTATGCAACCCTTTTTCTGCCGAAGACCCTCTCGTGAACTTCTGCGCTCTTCGAATATAGGATGATATTTTATACCAATCGTCTTGGAAAGTTTGAACCGTGTTCTAGCGGAAATTTCGCCGACTAGTTCTTCCAAGAGCATCGCTGTGGATATTACCGTTTGGACGTCTGCAATTAATTCCGCGCAATAGGATTCTCCACTGGATATATTTATCTCCGAACGGAAATCAGTCATTCAGCCTGGCTCTATGAGTCGGCGGAATTCAAGGTCATTTTGAAGGGACCCTCTCGGATTGTAGTAATTACGCCCGTTGAATTTCTTCGAAAGCTAAAAGCCGTGTACTTCCGTACGCTATGAGGAATACACACAGACAGTTTCCAAAGCGAAGGGAAATGCAGCGCGATCGGAGAAGGTGCATAATCGATTATTCTGCAGGTACCACACGGAGGAAGTACGCATTCGTGATCGCGTACGGTACGTGCTCGGGCGACTGTCTAGTTAATTTTCCGGAAAACTAGCATGCAAATCGTTCAGATCGTATCTAAGGCTACTGAACTGTGTTGTCTGCAGTCCGACGATCACGCTGTCTTCGCAATGCACACCTCAAGGTCGATAAATTACAGCGAACCGTGAACGAGAAAAATTCATATTTTATCGAACGAGATTTTCCTTCAATGTGACGTGTCGTCACGTGGATCTGACCCCGAGACTAGAACAAAACTCGAACAATGGCTGGTCGCGAAACGTTTGCGCAGTAAGGGTTTCACGAAAATCTCGATTGTTTCGTTATGGTGTCTCGCCTTTTTAACACCTCTGATCTGTAAAAATATCCGAAATGGAAGTTATCTCTGTTTATTTATTTACTTTTCCTCTAAGAAAGTGCGGTAAGAAATTATTAATCGACTAGTAGATGTTTTAGACACGAATGCAAATAATATGACGTCTCCGGCGTTTCTTTTACTGAGCTTTTTCCATATTCTTAATTTATCAAATAATCGCGTATTATCCCAATGAAGCAGCCTAATTGGTTGCGTTGCAGTAGCAAAGTACCGCCCGAGTAACAAAAAATTCTCCGAGGTTTTTTTTTTTTTTTTCATACAGCCCCCTTTGGGCACGCCAACTAACGACCTACACCCAGAAACAACAAGAAAGAAAAGAGCCGTCAGTTACATTTTGATTCGGTCAGATATGGACAATATATAAAAATGGATGGCGAGGGGAAGGACAAAATATAAGATGCACAATAAGGAGTAGGTTGAGTTTCAGCAGACAAGAATATTACAACGTTCGACAGAAATGAATGGACATTCAAAAAAGATGCGTTTGGCGTCGCGAACCGCCGCTTCATTAGGGTGGAGAGGAGACAAAGGAATAGCGAAAACGAAAGGAAGGAAGAGCAGAATGGCAAAAACGGTGACTTGCATTAATCGATTACCACCTTATACTATATACGTTTTTAATAGGTGTTATATGCGTGACTTTAGTCAATTAAACATCATGTCCACTCCTCCACACTGAAAGATCCCAACTCCTCAACCATCCTTCCTCTCTTCCCGAAATACTTTCTGACGATCTATCTAAAATAAATTCCCTCTTCCAATTCCTAAAACACTCCAATCTCTATAGTAAAATTTAACTCCTTCCGTGATTAATCCTGTGCCTTTGGCCTAGCGGCAGTACATGGCACATGAAAACACCAGGAACCAGGAAATATATCCTTTTTTTTTTTTTAATATGTTACGTTATTACACTTAATCAAAAAGAAATAAAAAAGAAAAATATATGTATATATATATATATATATATATATATATATATATATACATATATATATACTCATTACCACCTTAAAAGAGTGAGTTGGATTAAAAAGAAAAATGATGACAATATATTAATAATATTTCATAAAATAACACTGGCGATCAGTTGCTAGAGCACTTGACTTTTCCGTCACGGAAGTCCCCCGAGTTCGATTTCAGGCAACGATGGAAATTATTACAGAAATAATTAAACAAATAGTCACGTGAAAGACAATGGAAAAACTCGCGTACCGCCATATGCCGGTGGTTTATGTGCAGTAGACAGAACACACACAGACACACACACACACTTAGGTCTACATTTGTACATCGATAAATCGTTCCAAGTCTTTTGCTGTACACTAACTTGCATATAACAACGGCCACGAATACTAAATTTAGTATAACGTACTGATATGATGCAGTCGCTTACGCTAACTGAAGAAAAGAAAAAAAAAAGACATATTAGTAAAGATTTAGTTTACACTTAGAAATGTTCAGTTTCCTTGTAGTTACTGAGAATGAAAACTCGTCAGCCACGTAAAAATGAAATTCAGATTTATAATGTAGTGTCTAAAAATAATAGTGACGATGGGAAATAATTTAAATAATTAATTAAATAATTAATAAGCGAGTGTAAAACGGACTAAGAATAAACTTTTATCTGTTTAAGGCATAGCGAACAGAACCGTAACATGGGCATCATCGGTGCACGATTAAACTACTTTTTAAAATTACAAAAGAAACATCACATTCCTCCATCTCACACTTTTGCTCCTAATTTAACGCCTCCCGGGTGAAATACTCGCTAATAGAATCATATGGGGCAATGGCAAACATGCATACACCATCATGTGCGCGCTAGTTAGTACATAAAAGACAGGACTGCTTTTGTACATCGATAAAAATCACTCACAAAATCAATTCCGAATGTAGTCTTGCCTGTGTACACGCATTTGTACTGCATATAAACAATTGCTGTGAACACTGTGCCTATATATCTGTACAGCTAAAATGTACGAATAGGTTACCGCCAACCGAATGGTTGTTTAGGTAGATAATAATAATGATGATGGCGTCGACGTATTTATGCCGAAAACGAGAAATTTCACGAGAAAACCGAAAAATTTATATATCATCGGTGTGAAACGGAAAATGAGTTTTCTTTGGAAAACTCGTGAAGACATTTAAAATCTTTTTTCAAAGGTATTACTCGACGTTTATTCACAACGTGTCTCGGATTATTCTCAATATAGGTTGTTGGTGCAAGACAAAACTGACCTAATTAAACCGATCAAGATAAAGGTAATTTTAACAAAAATTTCTTGTCGGGATATAGTACTTTTTTCCCCTACCTCATAGCGTGCTGTACACCTCTATTGTTATGTCGGCGATGTTTTAGTCAGAGATTAAAGAAAGAAAAAAAACGCCGCTTGCAACCGGTTGAAGAGAATGGGCGAAATGAGTAAAAGGAATGATTAGAAAATCATCGCGCGCTACGATAATTGGCGTAGCTAAAATACCGTGAAACACATACGCGCTTGAACGACGTTGCATTACATCCTACGCAATATCTGCACCGTAACACTACTATTGACCTTGTAACATTGACTTATACAATCCCGCAACACACTGATGGTCAATGGTCAGTGCGTTTTCCGGCTCTGATATTCATTTCGCGACGTTCACAGGTCTCGCTAAAATTTCTACCACATTACCACGTGAATTCGTCACCCTATCCCGCGACAGATTTCAGGGTAAAAATCAGCTTTTCTAAGGATTCTACATCAAATTACTCTGCCTTATAAGCCGATTTTTAATTTTTAATTCGCGGATACGATTTTTAAATATCATCTGTTGTGGCCAGCACAAAACTTCCTTGTACGAGTATGTGAAGGAGAGGTGGATTCGCCCCCCCCCCCAAGCCCTAGAATCACAAACATTAAAAATAAACAGGTATTTTAAAGGGTAAATAATAAAATATATAAATTATACGCGTGATATACAGCTGTAGCCTTATAGCGGAAGTACCCCTTCCGTTCAACCGATTCTAACCAAAAGGGGAGGTGCGCAACTTAGGATACTCCTACCTACAACAAAATTTCAACCTTCTACGACCAGCCGTTTTTGAATTCTGCGTGCTAAACACATACACACGTACACAGACCTCACGAAAAAACGACTTAAAATGGCTTAAAATGGATATTTTATTGAAACGTGAGATTTAAAATACTCCACAGATACAGTACTTCCTTTTATCTTCCGTGTAAGGGGAAGTAATCAACGGTGGTCGAAATATCCGTTGAAATACGGCGTTAAACATTGTTTGCGATTACAATACTTCCGTTACTTCGTGTACAAGGAAGTAAAAAAGGTTGCATTACAGCAAGGATACGAATTCGAACGCGAAAAAAATGAATCAAAACTTACCCATGATGCACAGTTCGATAGTAACCAAATTACCAGCACAGGTAACAGAAATTTCATTTTATCTGTAACAGAAAAATAGAACGAAAATTATAATAAATTTAATTTATTCTTTACGATATTTTAATATTAAACAACTTGCTCTCTTTCTGTCTATAAGAAAATCCTGCGTAACACTGTTACATTATTTAGAAATCGCTTCAATTATTTTTGCAGAATGCGTAATAGTAAATGCTACTGCTTAGGTCGTAAATTAAATTTATCGCTTCTGAAAATTTTTTTCGATTAGCATTAAAATAAAAATATATTATTATTATTATTATTTTTATTATTACTATTATTATTATTATTAGTAGTAGTAGTAGTAGTATTAGTATTAGTATTAGTATTATTATTATTTTGTGAAGAATGGCGTATTAACTTCTTCTACAAGAATTGTATGGATTATTATCTAGCAATTCGGAGGGTGTCCTCCCGGTGAAGAGATCAGAAGAATTGAGTTTCTCTATATATAAAACGTGGTTTTTTGTTTGCTCATTAATTTCTATCGAAGAAAAATTTCAAGACAAACATATAGATACGTAGTAAGGTTTAGATAAATGAATGTTTTATGCATTCCAATTTTGTCACATGCAGACTATATTATGTAATTTGGCATCAGCGCGCATGGAAATGGGAAAAAAAACTTACATTTCATATTTATAAATTTTTATATAGATATATCCTACATAAAAAATAAATTAGACCCTATAAGCTACGTAATTGTTTTATAATCCTCAGATTCTTTTATCATTCTACAGCAATCAGCATGACTACGCTGCATGTTCAAGTGAAATATGTAAAAGTTTATAATTATTTTCATCGCAGTGAATACGTGTTCATTACAATACGCTTTTATATTCAATTTAGAATAGTAGCCGCCGAGCACAATGCACTGATACGTGAGAAACTTTGACAATAGTAATGATATCAACTGCTGTAATTAACTGTTTGTAAAAGTAGATAAAAGCATTTATTTACAAACGAATGATAATAGTAATAGTAATAGTAATAGTAATAGTAATAATAATAACAATAATAATAATAATAATAATAACAATAATAATAATTTGTTGAAAAGAAAATTATTATTGCGTTGCGTCTAGCTTATTATATTCTCATCTGCTTTAGGGCAGCAAGTACACACACGTTTGTAAAGCCATTGTTTAGATAATTGAGATATATCCGACTTTGTAAACAAGCTTTAAAAAGACAAGTATCTTTTTTTCTTCGTGCCTAGAAAATAATGTAGCATCTTCAGAATATCGTCACCGCACACACGTTTCTCCTCGAAGTAATAAAAGATTATTCAAAACTCTCAATAAGAATATAGTATGGCTTTAGCATTACATCGGAACACACAATCACAAATACCTGCACTGTACACAAAAGACCGTGTCCTTCTGAGAGTAATTCCAACATTCTTCCAGTACTAAAGAAGGAATTCAAATAATTTCCACAATTATTGCAACTTCTGAATAGCTGTATTTGGTTGTTTTTTGGTTTTTTTTTTTTTTTTTCTTTTTTAGTATCAAACAACCAAAGCATATTTTTTACCAAAAAATAACTTTTTTGTGGATCGACTCTAAATATTATTATTACAAAAGCCCAAAAATAAAAAACATGTATATAAAAATAATTATTTGCACGAATTTTAAAAAGAATGTAATGAAAATAATCGTATTCAGACCGAAAGTTAAAGCACACTAATAAACGGTAGAACGAATAAAAATCTGAAGAAACGCTAAAATTCGTCGATTGAACATCTTCTTAAATGAATCAGCGAGAATGAATAGCAAAGAAGAAGCACGTGCAACCTGAAAAATTCCACAGTTTTATTTGTAAAGAATAATCCCAACTTATTTTTTTTGTTAATTGCGCGCGATCTGTCCAAATTAATACAATAAACGACAGTGTTTAGAAACTATTCGATATACATTCATGGGGAATGCTTTTCGCGATATGGTCGTCATTCCTTGTCAATCTGGATGTTTAATTAATTATATTCGACCGTTTTAGTCTCTTCAACGAGAATGTGCGCCAACCGGTTACTGTGATTAACCGCGTTCTACATGTATCGCAGTTTGACTACCTTAGTCTAACTGTTGTCATTTGTAAATTTTTGTGTACCTCGCCTCATTACATACGATGGCGAACCGGCTATCGATCTTACAAGTTCTTCGATTGGACTCTGGATGATCGCTACATTTGATTTACTCGCGGTTCCGCAAAGGGTGTGGAAATAATAATAAAGTAAATTCCATATATTCTTGATAAGGTATCGTGGATTGTTAAGGTTCACAATGTACTAAGCCTAATGGTTCTTTGGAGAATACTGGTGGGAGGGCAGTTCCTTTCTACTTCGGATCTGCCTTTACTTTCCCAGATTTCTCTGGTACCCAATTATTTCAGATTAGGTATAAACCTGAGAGCGACTTGGATCCGGGACGAGACAAGTCTTGATAGCCTATGACACCTCTGATTTGGTAGCCAGTTAACCACTAGGCCACCACGCTGCCTTGGGTATGGTTAAAAACATATATATGTTTATAAACAAACTTACTGAGAAAAAATCAGAACTCTAACCTGAAACAAATTTATAAGAAAAAAAAAAAACAATAAAATTTTAATCGGTTCGAGCTAAACTGATGATTTCTATTCGTGAAAATTCTAATGCTAGAAGTTAACTGGTCAAATGTGTTTTCTTAACAGCCGAATATATCCGAAAGAGTGCGCTAGGAATATAAACTTCAGCGTAAGATCCGATTAACGTTTTTCAAGAACGTTGTTTATTAACTGTAATTTCTTCATGAATTAAAATATGTTTATTCGACGTTTCCGATAAAGGCATACACCAGGGGCGGATCTAGAAGGACATTTTGGAGTGGGGGAAATTATAAGAAGGACATTGGGGGGGGGGATTACATAATACCGTAAAATCATCTACGTTAGGCAGTAGATTTGAGAAATACCCCTTGTTTCATAAAGAATAAGATATTTAAAAATGTTTTAACAATGCGTAATTATTACAATTTTTAATTTAACTTTTGTATCTTATATTTAGGGGTGAAAAATAAAATGAAATTATAAAATTATACCTTAAATATGTACTAGTTTAAAAATAGTAAGATAGTATTTTTATTAGACACTTTACTTTTTTTTTTATTTTTGTTAGTAATCCGATCCCGATTTTTCTTTGTTCAGGAGGAAGTTTAAATATATATATATTTCTCATTGAACTCTATTTTTAATTAAAATTACAAAATAAATAAAAATGGCAAAAAATCGACGACAGTTGCGTTTAAAATAGAATAAAAAAGGAACATTAATAGTTTTACTAGAAAATAGTATTGAATATTAATTATTAAAATCCGTAGGTAAAATTCATACAAATCTTTTATAGCGTAAATTAAGTTTCTCTGTTATAACAAATTTTTTCATAGAGGCTTTGGTTCTGGGGGGGGTGTCCTCTATCGTCCCTCCGCCACTTTACACCGTGGATCCGCCACTGGCCTACACACTAACGCAACCTTCATTAGAAGCAGTGTCGTCCGATGATGATTAGTGTAAACTATACAAAACGTCGATAATACTCTATGCGGTGAAAGTTAAAAATGTTTACTTCTTCGACAGATTTCGGCCATTTTTTTTTTTTTGTAATAAAACCTCACAACGTTTTTCAGCCAAATAATGTTTCTTTTTTTTCGTTCAGAATGATAACCAATCGCCATATAAATCTCTCTTGTTGCTTGAAACTTTGTGTCTTCTGTAGTCTTTCCAATGATATGCTAATAATTTTATACTGAACCCCGTAAAAATATGAACGTTTCAGACGTACGTAAAGAAGTCTATCCTTGTGCTGAATAGTGTTTTCGTTAAAGCAGAGTTTGGTTTTAATAATTTTCATCAGCTTGCGGAATGCGTAATACGAATTCCAACCAAAAAGTACATCGGAGTTACCGCATCGCTTTACAATCCATTCGAATTCCGATTCCTGAACCTATCATCCGGCGGATATAGCAGAGAAATAAAGGCGAATGCTAAGAGAATTCAAAATATTCATTCTTTTCGGGTCCACTATTTCGGTGCATTATGGAAATCTACAGAGGCCGTGGGACCCTATCAAGCTGCCACAGGGGCATTTATCTGAAGAAAATTTTCAGCATATTTACGGATTTTCGTTAAATTCCATCATCACTTCGTTTCCAGCGCATCATTCTAATAGCTCAATCGGGGGGGCTTTAAACTGGCGAGATTTCCGGTTTCTACCTTTTCAATCTTTATCAGTAATTCTGCACCGTTTGGACTAATTTCCATCGCATAATCTCTGTCCAGGCACGATCGCGTTACTATTTCCGCGATTAAATTCGAAAGTGATCTCTCAAGAACGCGTGTTGCTAACAGCTTCTTTTGCCGGCAGAACATCATTCCGGTTTGTTGTTCCATTCGCGGCCAGTTGCAAGTTGAATGCGCGCGAGCACCGAACACGCGGTGGCTGCTTGCGCGGTCTGTTGCTGTACTTGTCTGCATTGTCGCCTTTGACAAGTCTCACAAGCGAAAAGGTAACTGACCAGCTTGTCAACTAATTTCTTAGCCGAGTTGGAGGGAGAATCGCATTTTGTCGGATTTCTTCGTTATTTTTGTTTTGTTTTTTTTTATCATTATTTTCTCTTCTGTCGTCCCTATTATTATTTTGTCACTCGGTCCATCTGTCGACAGAATCACACCTCTCTGACGCGCATGCAGAAGAAAAAGACTGATCGTGTATAACGAATCGCGAATTATCGTGTCGGAATTTGCAACATTTAGAAGACGTGCTCTTAAACGTCGATCCGAAGCCGCTGCATTGACGGTCAAATTACCGGCAATACTATTCGCCAGAGAGAACCTCTCTGGCCCAACTACAGTTTTCTTCGTTTAGTAGACCTTGAATAGGAACACCTCTTTCAGATCGTTCGTTCGTCTTTCTTCAGACTGTCGTTTCCAACGATTTTACTATTCGTCCGTCATCTATTCGACGTAAATCCGGAGAAAAACCGATTATCTCGATCATCACTCCGCTTCCGAAACACAGCCGGCCAGTCATAACTTGTGGCGAGCATCGAGGAAGCGACGTCGTCGAAATAATGGTCCATGCGTAACGAACATTTTTAACGACGTTTTTACTTTTAAAATCAGAGGGAACTTCTTTTCCGATTGTCCTCACCGCCAGAAAACGCGATTATGCGAATTCACCTCTCCCTCCCCTCCCCCCGGAGAGTAATCACTACAGATGTACACGGACAAACGGGGATTTTTCTCTTTTTTCCCCCAATTTTTCGCCAAGTGAGGTATTGTGCTACTTCTCTCTTTCTGACTCTTATTCTGCCACCTGCGTGTAAGTCTTTGTCTATCTAAATCAATTACTGAAACATGTGTAAATCTTCGCGCAACTGATAGCATCGTAATTAAGCACGATCTTTAAAAAGTCCGTATTATTGCAGCGGCGGGTCTAGATCGATGAAAAGTATGACGCGAAATTTCTCAAGAAAAATAACAATAAGTTGGAAATTGTGAAATACATATATCACACAAGCATTTAGAGCAAAATTTACAAAGTCTCTTTACTTTTTTTTTCTCAAACCGATCATTCTATTATAGTTGCTGAAAATTGATTCTCAAATATCGCGGTTCGAACGAATACGCGATAGGTGCAACAATTCAATCTTCTGAAATAACTTTTAAAACTTCAACATACTATTACATTCGCAAAGTTTCGCTAAAACATTTGCTCCCCTTAATTCTCTCTCAATCCTGATTGACAGATCCCCTAAGTTTTTGCGACACTCTTGGTATTGGCTGACTTCTTGTTCGGCTGCAGTAAATGGTCGCTTCCCGCCAGTGGAATCTCCGTCCGTGCACCACAACGACTTTTACTATTTTTTATCTTTGTTTATATCTTCGTTTTTATCTTCGTTTTTATCTTCCTTTTTATCTTCCTTTTTATCTTTTTATATAGCCCTCTTGCATTTTTCAACCGTTTTATTATTATTTTCTTCACCTTGCTCCTATTTAACTTTAGTCCACTTCTAGCTTCGTTCTCAGTCTGTTTTGATCACCAACTTAATATGTGACTTTTACTTTCGAATTCCCTATTATAGTCAGCATTCTCTAGCAACTGCATCTGTATTATTCCTTTGCTAGCCGCTTTCATTTCTTTAATCTTGCATCTTTCGCGTACAAATATACTTTCTTCTAAATCCTTTTGTCGGATAAATGCCCGTTTTTGTTAAACATGCCGCACAAAAAAATCTTTCGACTGTTTTTTTTTTTTTTTTTTTTTTTAGTTCATTGTAATACACAAAATGAAGCCAGCGACGTGATTTTAGCGATCGTACGAGTTCATTAAACGGCACCACTGTAGAAACATGCGAATCGTGCTAAAACACGCCTCTATTTATCGTTTCCCAGGCAATCTGTAATTATCGCGCCAATCGCCGCGGCTCCTATACGCATTTTTCTCGCCGTACGATATTTTCAATTAACCAGTTACCCCGCTTCTAAACGCATTCCCTATCAATTAAAAACACGCGCACATATAGAGTGCAATGAAACACCGAATTGAACATAATTGTATTCGTTACACTTTGTATACAATGCAAATTTTGGAATACCCTCAATTTACATAATCATTTTGCCCGAACGAAACACCGTTGACTAATGAAAATTATAAAAATAAATAAGAACAGAAAAAAAAAATTTTAACTTTTTTTTTTTTTTTGTAAAAGTACTTTTTCCAGTAGAGTCTTCTTTAAAAATGTCCGTAATTTTTATTACTACCTATTTTTTTATATTACTACAGCAGTCAGTGGCCGGAAGCACCCCGAGATGTGGTATTTACATCAGTTTAACAAAGGAGAGAACAGAGATTAAATTAGCGAGAATGCGCAAAAGCGAAGACAAGAAACCTACTCGTGTTGATTGAACAACAATTTCTCGTTCCTTTTCTCTTCTGTTAACGCCGTGTATTTCTTTTTAAACAAAAAAAAGTAAAAAATCATTATGTTCGCGATTTTTTACCAGTCCAGAGCACAAATATCGGCGGTAAAAGAAATAATTAAGAAATAATAAATAATTGCGAATAATTTTCGGGAAATGTGTTGGTAATTTAATCTTTGTAGTACTGGAATAAGCGTATTATTGACGAACGCCGTGAAGAACCCGTAAAATTCGTCAAGCAAAAAGTGACGAAACCATATGTGACATCCTATACGTGAACGGGGCACGAATGAATTGCACAAACGGAATTAATTGCACAGGTTACCGAATAAAATCATTCTGGTTATTACGCTGATACCGTTCTAGTGCGAAAAGCTTTTCGGAGTAAATAAGTAAGAAATTTAAAAATGATTAAGGGGCTAAAGATGCGTTTTTAGACCGGATAGGCAACGCTAATCGAATGTCGCAATATCGGAGAAGACGGAAGGATTAATAATATCAAGGATCCGCAGATGTTATCGAATTACTTGGAATTAGCTTAACAGTTAGTTCTCAGAACAATTTAAAAAAATTTTTAAAACTTGATCAGCAGCAGCGCTGATAAGAAATCGGCAATGCTCGGAACATTATCGCATGCAACGATAACACAACGGAATATTACTACACCACATAGGCGTACCGAGGATTTTAAAAGTTCAAACCCCTCCCGAAATAGATTTTTACTACGTTGCTTTATTGTCGCTTCACAGTCGTAAGATGTGTCGGTAGCAGGCATTCTGACAGTACAACTAACTATGTATTTAAACTATTCTCCAAATTAAAATGTACAGAAGTAATCCTAATCCTTACGCATTTAGTAGAACTGTTGTACAAGAGATTATTAATAAGATATAATTACTAAGTAATATCCGTTTTTTCTATCAAGTGTTTTTGTTTTAAATTGATCGATCCCCCTCCCGGAATACTAGGTACACCTATGCTACACCAGTCTGCGATGAAACCGACTAATAAACGATGGAAACCGTTCGCATGTAGTATTGGGATTATTTCTGTAGT
Organism: Icerya purchasi; assembly: GCA_039619475.1. NCBI lineage: Eukaryota > Metazoa > Arthropoda > Insecta > Hemiptera > Monophlebidae > Icerya > Icerya purchasi. Next base: position 286,829,052 of record CM077115.1, on the reverse strand, counting down.
TTTTATTGCCTTTTTAAAATAATAATCAACCAATCAATCCCTTGGCTCGGGCTGCTGCTGCTTCCTCTCGTATTTTTTTTTTTTTTTTTGAATTCCATAACCTCCTATCAATTTGTAAAAGCTTCCATATCAGATCATGGTATCGGATCTTCCTCCTTTTCTAATAATTATTCATTTCACCTGTCAGTTATATTACTCTTCCTGCATATTCATGGTTTCTTTTGCATCCCCCCCCTTTGCCGTTTTGATGTTGTTCCCATTGTTCGTATGCGCTTTGACCATTCTTTGCTGTCATTATCTAAATTTCGTTTTTCCTTCATTCCTTCTCCACACTGTCGTCTCCATCATCCGGATGATGCAGTTATTTGAAACGCCGATCATCTGTTCTTCCACAGTGTTTATCTTTTTCTGTGCAGCGTTCTGCCTTGTATTCTTATTTGCTGAAGGTTAGACTTCTTATTCCTTATTGTGCTTCCTATATCCTGTCCTTTCTTTCCACACTAATCATTCCTGCTATTTGTTCCTTCTTTTTAGATGAAATTTCTGATCGGATCAAAATATAACCGACTTCTTTCCTTACCTTTTGTTTCTGGGTAAAGGTTCTTGGTTGACGAGTCCAAAAAAAAAAAAATATATATATAAAGCGAGAGTAGTGCAAAGTAGTAAAATTAAATATATGTATAAATAAACACGAATAGAGGTACGTAATGAAATAAGTTAAATTCATTCATTCAATCTCGCACCTTATGAGTTATTACTTAGATTCCTTGGTTGATTGAGCTGTTGCTCGTCGTTAGCGTGCCCATAAAAAGAATAATATCAATGATAATAATGATGATAATCAAAAAAAGCATGTTCTCAGTGCAAGTTCATCCAGCGCAAGTAACGAGAAATATGGGAGAGCAGTGATTATTTTTAACGAAAAATTAATGACGAACAACCGAACGAGTGGACTGGACCACTTCTGGGAAATATTCATTAAAAAGGATAGAAAATAATTCTTATACTCAATTATGCGCAATTACGATAAAAATATAAAATCCCCCCCCCCCCCGACTCATAGTTACTTATTCGTGAGATAGGCCGGAGGGTTGTCTAAAACCGATCTGTGTACATTGAAAACAAAAAGCGAAAGGCCAATCTGGTTTTACAAAAATGCAGTCTAAATTAACTATCGCGTGAGAAGCGGCATCCAACTCTATTTCCGTATACTATTAAAAGTCTTCCAGAGTAGAATTTACTACTTCGAACTGGCAAGTGTTCGTCGACCACTGGTAGGCTCGCTGTAGGATAAATTTCTAGGAAAAAATTCATCATTGCCCCGCAAGCGCCGTTATTCTTCTTCGTACAAATTCTACCCCGGGCCACGGTATCACAATAGTCAGATATAATTTATGTAATTACTTTCAGAAGAGAAGAACCGCATCTTCAGCAGTCCGCCGAGAAAAAGTACACTGACAACACTGGGAATTCGGTATTTTATGATTTCACAAGAACTGCATGCAACCGGTCTTCCTTTCGGTGTGTTGACCGGCATGGTTGGCACGCAACGCGGGATCGATCGGAACCTTTGCTATGGGTGTACGTGTATAATCGTTGAAGCAGTTTTGTACCATAATTAATAATCAGAATATATGTATATATATTAAAAAATTACATCTGGGTTAGGGAAATAGATTTTAAATAATTGGCGTTCTAGTTAAAATTTCAACACAAGTACCGAGAAATATGCCCAATCGAAATGTATCCATATTAAGTCATTCTCGATACCGTTATCTATCGCATTAATATAGGGGAGCTGCGGTTTTTGCCTCTGGACAGTGTGTACCAATTATTAACGGAAACCAGTTTTGTCACAGATTGGCTAGAGTTATTAATTATATATTATATAGAAATTACATTTATACGACTTTTGAGGAACTACATTCTGAACCTTATAAATTGTCTAATTAGGCTGGGTCATTTTTAGTCTAAGGCTAATAGACAAAATAGCGTGTGCATGAGATAATTTTACACCGTCTATTTTTTATTATTCGAAAAAATAAGAATAACCAATTTCCGACCCAAAAAATCACACTGTTTAATTTCACCCCAAGAGCAAACGTGTTGTTCAGTCTGACGCGGATGTTGCGCGTATCACAAGGGATTTATCAGTAACGGTAGAGATTTGCTTTTTTTTCTCCCCCCCCCCCCCCCAGTACTTATTGTGTCCAAAATATTAAAACGGAGAAATCCAAAGAAATTGACCGAGTTCCTCTAGAGTTTTTTTCTTTTATACCGTATCAACACAGCTGACTATTTAAATTTTCTTCAGTTTCGCTGTGTATGTCTCTTGGTCTGAAGAGGGTCCCATACGAGTGACCGAATTGAAAAATGTAAAAAAAGCAGAAAAAAAAATGAGATACAAAATTTTTTATAACTAGCACCAAAGTTTTTTTTATTATTCAAAAATAGAGCTATTAATACCGTAAAAGAAGGATAGAGGATTTTTAAAAAAATTATCTAAAGAAAATCGTAGCAGATAAATTGTCAAAATTGTGTACCATAGTATTAGGTAAAATTTAAAAACCTAATTATATCTAAAATTTTCCATATGGGAATGATTTTTTCATAAATCTTTTTATTTCAACTTATTTAAAAAATCATCGCCTTAGTGAAATATTACATGCTAGACGGAAAACTGTACTTTTCTATGCTATAAATAATTTTTAATTATATCACTTTTTCTACCACCGGGTTATTTAGAAATGTACTTGTAAAATCGAAAAAACCTGCACGATATTATACCTCTTTAAAAAGTTCGTCAATTTTTTATAGGTGTGTTTTTCATTCTCTTTACCAAATTGAAAACTGATTTCTTCAATTAATAATGCTAATCGTCGAAAGATCGACTACCTTTATTATAAATTCGGATGTTTACGCGCCGAGACAATTATTTCGCACATTTCAATTCGGTTTCTATCGAATCATCGGCAACTGAATTATTCCGAATAAAATCCAAAAATAATCCCGAATATTTATAATCACTACTTTAGATACCGAAAATGTCTGAATTATTCAATTCAACCCCGTCCGTTGGATATGATGACCGACTCCCTCCGTTTGTCTGAACGGACACCATTATATATATATTTCAAGAAATCAAAAAAATAAAACAAACCGTTTATGTGTTTATGTATTTTGCTAGAGTACTCTCGTAGGTGGTCCGATTTTTTTCGAGATGGCTACCACGACTTACTAGTAGGAATCGTTTGAAACCACCGAAAACTGCGCCTCCTCCACACCTGGAGTTTAAAAAGAAGTACTAGAGAACCACGTAGCGAACAAGTTTTTTTCTTTTCCCCTTACATTCCGGATTTCGTAAAGGGGTGTACAATAATTTTGTTTTTGCATCAGTCGGCGATTGGTTTTGAAATAAAACATTGCAACTTTGCGTCCAATTCGTGCGACAGGAACCCCTCATTATTTCGCAAACTGTGTCATCGGACAGTCTAGAAGAGTTTAGCTTCTAATTTGATGCGTAAGGGTAGGTCTGCGGTCGTAGCATAGGACCCACCCAGTAAGATGCCAGACTTCTATCAAAATTCGACATTGACACAATTTTGTAGAAATATTCTGAACATCGTAATATTTATACACTACTAGTCCGTGTTAAAATATCAGCGTTCGATTATTGACGATGAAGCCGTTATTTTACAGAGAAAATATCGACTACGTCTGAATAAAATCTCGCATGGTTTTTTTATGTGGACGAGAAACTTCGACTATCGCTACAAATAAGCTAGGACAAGAGGACTTTCTCGACAGACACTTTCGTACCGGTTTCGAGCGAGTAAAGAGATCTCTGTCCGCTAAATTTAGCCGGTTAAAAGGAAACGTTAAATATAAATCATTAAACAGCATTGCGTAACAGTCGAACATGTTTTGCGGCTAACGCGCGCCGTATTTGGATTTATCGCGTACGCGGTCCCGCTGTGCACTTTCCGACTATGGCGAGCGGTCTTACCGTCTCCGCGTAATTTCCCAGAGCTGTCCCGAGGATGATCACGGATCAGAAGCAAAAGTGGCAAGTGGCTCCGATGTCTGCAATTAATCAGCTACACGTCACAACACCGAACGATATTACGTCAGCCGAAGAAATGAGATCGCGCTTAATAGTTGCCGTGATCGACCGAAAATTAAAACAACCGGATCTCTAGAAACCATTGTTGTTAGTCGACCACAAGGAGGCGGGAATTACCGAGGAGCCAGGAATTATCGAGGAGCCGGGAATTATCGAGGAGCCGGGAATTATCGAGGAGCCGGGAATTATCGAGGAGCCGGGAATTATCGAGGAGCCGGGAATTATCAAGTAGCCAGCAACAGCCGATCTGTGCTGATAACGGCCGATTATTATTGGATTATGAACGGGCCTCGAAAGTTTGAGAATTCGGTCAGTCAATTTAAAACGGATTAGGATTTTTACGTATTCCACTGCTCGGGGTGGTCTGGTCGCATTCCAGTTTCGAAGAAGAAATAAAAACAATAGCCGATCGGAGGACATTATTTTTTCGGTTTCACCGAAGTCTGTCCTGGAGCTACCCTCCTTTCTTCTCCAGTTTTATGCCGATCGTGAAATCGATTTTTCCCGTGATAACTAAAACGAAAAGAAAAAATTTCTTTGCTCGATCTCTTAGCTTGATCAGGGCAAATATACGAAAACACTTCGTTGCAGCAGACATAAGTTGGCTTATGTCCGCTGAAACTTCTTTTACGTAACGATAGCCGCCTGCTCGGGGTCTGCCACGACCGTGCGGTCCAGTAGTAACCACGTCCCCACACTCGGTGGTAAAGACAACAACGTCGTTCCGTTAATGAACTCTCGTGTCCGGCAGATTAGGAGTGGCTTAATCGACACGTAAAGCCGAGCCGAAAGAAAGGCAACGCGGTAACAGTACCAAAAACAAACGGCCGCAGCCAGAGCTCCGCTATCCGCGTTAAGATATAAATTATCGCCGTGCGGCGATCGTGACTTGTCCAGATGGATCTATTGAAATTAGAACGACCTGCGGACGTACTAATTCGGTATAAGCGGTTTTTTCCGCCACGACCGAATCAGCGCGTTCCCGAACAGATTCAATGGTCGCTCGAGATCGGCGCGCTCTGTCACTGTCGTTCAAACGGTACGCATTAATCATGCTTAAACAAAAGCGGGGGCTTCTCGAATGAAAGCGCGCAACAGAATGCGAGCTGACCGGTCGACCGATTACGATATAGTAAAGAAGTTCGCTGTCGGCTAGGAGCTGTGCGAGCAGAATGGAATAAAGCGAGTAACCGACACGGCTACCCCTACGAACTCGTACGTCCTCAGAGTTGAGGCTATGCCGAGACATATTCCGAACATCCCGGTGTCTCTAGGTAGCAACGAGTAAAAATCGAAAATGACTTTGAATTGGGAAAATTGGCAAGATTATACGAAATGGGGGTGGAAATTATAAAAGAGACGAGACAAGGCGTATTAGGCAGCGGTGTTCTACATTTATCGAAAATTTACGCTAACATTATTATAGTCATGATGTCATTCGTTATGAACGTACGTACTTGATTTTTAGTTTTCTTTTTTTTTTTTTTTGGAAGGTGGCTCATCAACCAAAGAGACTTTTACTTGGAAATAATTAAAAGAGGAAAAATATTTCAATTCAGTACTGGATCCAAATCGCTCCCAAGCCTACCCAGCCTGAAATAATTGGATACCAGAGAAATCTGGTAAAGTAAAGGTGGCCGAGAGAAAGGAACTGGCCCCCCTACTCTCATTAGTGCCGTTGGGCTTAGTACATTGTGAACCTTAACTTCACAATCCCAACGCCCTCTCAAGGGTATGGAACTCACTTTACTTTTACTGGATCCATATTAAGGAGCAATCAGTATAATAGGAATACTGTGTGCGGAAGGAAGTAAGAAGCACTGAAAAGAGCACAAAGTGCCGCCCGAGCAGTCCGTAGTTAGTAGAGAAAGAGCTATGAACACACTTAATATAATAAATACAAGGAGAGAAGAAGGAAACTAATAAAAAGTAGAATAAAAGTCGAGACAACAGAGCGGCGAAGGGACGGAACACGGATGACCACTAGAACTAGGTTGAACAGATGGATAATTATTGGAATAAAAGAAGAAACGAATGTATCCTATCGAAATCCATGATAGAAGTGTTTACACGGTGGAAGGAGATTATAAGATTTGAAAAAAAAAAAGTAATCCGAAGAAAACAGCAAATGTAACTGCAGTTGTAACAGGAATTGTTACGCTAACGCTAAATTGCTATTATTGTTTTTTTTAGAATAACGTATTCTATTGAAACTTACTCTATTATAAGTATTAGAGAGCTTGATCAGCTGGGGGCCCCCCAAGTAGGCCCGACGATGGTTTAGGACACATAAGACCTCCAGAGGATAATCTTTTATAATTTCCTACAGAAGAGAATAATAACGTTTCTTTTTTGATTTTTTTTTCAATGCTAATCAAAAGAGTCTTTAAATGCTGGTAAACATTTTTTTCCTAATTATATTCAAATTATTTTTCATCAGAATTAGTCAGTTACGCCTCTGTTCATTGCATATTTAATTTCAGGTTCTGCTGTATAATCTGAATTTCGAAGTTAATCTACTGAACGTTATTGCATTTAATTAAGGAGCATGAAGGTTATTTTATTTGGTGAAAAATTATTGCAGTCGCGTTACTCTTACTTTCCCGAAACCGGTTCACACATTAATCCTTTAAACCACCGACGAATTCCAAATATCTATCCAGCTAGAGAATAAGCTGAACTTTTTTTTTTTTTTTTTTTTTTGTGTGAAAATAAAACTTTTGCCTTTAGGGGAAAAAAGAAAAATTAGAATACTAGATTGAAAAGCTGGCAACTGTAACAAACGTGAACAATACATATATGGAATATCGAGAATTAATCGAAAAACACTGAAACAACTATCAAAAAGTTTATGGTTTTTTTTTTTTGTTCTCGAATATTCGTATTTTCTACATCCGCAAATGTAAAAGCGCATTATAAGAATTTTAAGGAAAATTAAAAAGAACATCGAATAACATTTAATTTCCAGCTCTATACAATCGAATACTGATTAAATCGAAGAAATGATCTGAGCGAAAGTAAAAGTGGATCATCCCGAAAAAAGAAACGAAATGCAGACCCTCCTTAAGAGTACATTGTGAAAGGAGATTTGATTCCAAAATTTCCAGCGCCCTGTGTCATATATTATTTTTCTACGTGTATATTTAGAAACATACGATAGTTTAAAATATTGGCTCCTTTTTAAAGTACCATTACAAATATCAAATTAACTTTAAAAAAAAAAAGACAAACATATATATATATATATATATATATATATATTTATACGCGTGCGGTAATTGAAAATATTGGGACTTAAAATGCACCATCAAAAATAGCATACCAAAATTAGATGTTTTTTTTCTTCTTTTAAACAAATATATTTATATCGAAATATTTACGATAATCCAAAATAGGAGGTCTGTCTTTTTGTTTTAATGAACCGTCACGAATTATCGGAATTAAATTGAAAAATTCTTTAAAAATGAAATACACGTACACATGTATATATGAGCATATATTATAATCATCTAAAGTCGTTAACCAAAAGTATTTTTTTATCCGAGCTGTAAAAATAGTACAAAAAAAAAAAAAATAAAATAAAAATAAACGTCATCGAAGTCACATGAAATTCGATTTCGCCTTAGTATCTTCAGTTCATTATTTGTCTTGTAAAGCGTGTCGTTTGATTGTTGTTTTTTGTGTTTTCTATTTGACATTCGAAAATTAAATCGCTTCGAGGATATACCGAGGTAATTTTTGCATTTAAATTATGCAGACTGCAGTCGCCGGCAGATGAGCACGACGCTTACACACATGCATGCCCATAAGTAATTGGTCCTAGTCAGGTTATTATTCTCGCGGTGAATACCAGTTTTAATGCGGTACACCGAATAACTCCGGACGTTGCTGGAAGAAGAAAGAACGCGGGGAAGAAAAAAAAAAGAAGGTAAAAATGAAAAAAAGTAATAATGGAAAAATGTATACACTGGCTGCGCGTCTTTGTTCTTGAACGCGCGAGCGAACCACCACCGGCCAGCGCACATTATGCAGAGACGGTGTTAGTTTCGTTCGTTTTGTGTCTAGTTTGTGACACCTCTTTTGAGTCCATTGAATTCGGATCGCGATGTAGGTGTGTGAACCTCTCCTATGGACGGGTCGATACTGTTTTCCATAGCCGCGATGGGTATAATTAATGGTCCCGGTAATTTCACTTTTAACCCTTAAAATATATGTAGCTCTACGATACTATTACCTATATTACACCTAGTCGTCAGCACACACATGCTCTCTGAGATGATGTTCATCTCCGACTTGGGTGCGCAAGGTCATCGGCTTTCTTCGTCGCGTACCGTTCGCCTTGTCTAGACGAATAAATTACTTAAAAGCTGACCAGCGCAGAATATAAACAATGACGAGCTGAACGAAAAGGCCTCGGTCGCTGTCTCAAACCTCCTAGCGGCCTGATACTTCCAGTCGCTCTAAACGAACTTCGTAATGACTTCCCCTTTTAAAATTGGCGATTTATCATCGCACATTCCACGAACGAAAGTGAACTCTGCCGCTTCTGTTGGTGGTCAATTTTCAACTCAACGTTTAAGAGTCGATGGCGTGTCCTTGTTCACCTAATCGTGTGTAGTTTTTTTTTTTAATTTTTTTTTTTTTGTAGAGTATTTTTAATTTTTCTAAACCAGGAGGAGCATCAATTAAAAAAAAGGTCAATCATCGATTAACGACGATGAATAGAGAATTATTTCTTTCGCAGATGTTACTAACGGCAAGGATGTGTTATGTTCTTTTTTTTTTATTTCAACTCTTATAAACGAAGAAGCCATAAAAGAAGTATTTTTAAATCGAAAAAAAAAAACTTTAATTTCATACGAAAATGATTATATCAAAAATAATTATTTTAATACCGGTGTGTTTAAGAGCAACACGATTCAAAATAAGGAGCTTTATGGCGCTTCCCTACTTTGTTTGGAGTGCAATAGCAAAATCGAAACTGAAGACCGTCGTCAATCGGTGTTTTTGATTTTGTTTTCACCGGACCAAAAATCCATCAGCGAAAACGCACATTGAAATGTTATTCGGTATACGTACCGGAAAAATACGAATGTCCGAGATAATTAAGTCAACGTAAGCTCTTTCACGTCGGGGCAGTTATTTTTTGGTAGTTCTATGGATTTCTTTCACGTGGATCTTAAAAAAAAAAAAAAGTTTTTAAAATAAAAAAAAAAAATGCTGCCCTTTCCTTGCATTACAACGAATAATTGAGTCCCCTTATAATTTGAAGCCGCTAGTTTTTATTTTTTATTTCACTTATATACACATACATATACCATATACATATATTCATGAAATTCACGAATTAAAGGTTTTTCGACTAGTCGAGGTACTATTATCGTTGGGAACAGACATACTGTTTCAAAAAAAAAAAAAAAAAAAAAAAAAAAAAAAGATGCGCGACACCAAAGTTTAAGTGATCATTACAATTTTACGATTCGTTAAAAAGTAAGCAAAACGTTCATTTACAGAACGATAAATTTATTTATCGTTGATAATTAAAAGTAGTCGTGTCATGCTGAACATGACAAGACAGGTTTAAATGTTAATTCCGAAATATTCAAGACATCGTTATAGATAATTTGTAATAATATTTCTTATTTACGAATATAGAGTCTGTTCTTATACTATATAACGCGGCAATACTTCAACATATAAAAATGAATAATGCAAAAGTGCCACCCGCGTGCATATTAGTGTTAATGACTGTAACTTATTAATGAATTGATTGACAAGAGTTCAAAATCGAGTAAAGCTCTCGCGTTAATGCATTAATGTGTATGTGTAACTCTGGAAATGGCGCTACTGATTTTTTTTGCAAATTTCACGAATTACGGTAGGGGAGGTTTTAAGGTCTAGAAAATGAAGGCGACCGGTGTTTCGCGTTAGTGATCAAACTGGTATTTACGGTTCGAAAATAAATTTAATAAAATTGAAATTCCACGATGAAATGAAAAACTAAAACATACTTTTATCATTGAAAAAAATAAATAGGGTAATGCAAATTTTCGTATTACCTATGTGTGTTCTACTTTTTCTGTTGAATAATTTAATGCAATAAATCATATAATTTGCATTTAGTTTGCGATAGAAATTGCTAATAGTTTAAGATTTTGCATCAGTAATTCAGCTAAATTAGTATTAGCGATATTAAATTTCTGTTGATCTTTCCCCCTAGTTCTTTTTTCGGTAGATTGTGTTTCCTAATTGTCTCTTAATATGTTCTCATTCACTGATAGCTTGATTGCTACATCTGTTACATAAGCACATCTTGTTTTATCTTCATTACTAGGAGGATACCCGTCGTATAATTGTAAATAACTGCTTTCAAGTATATATTTATAGTCTGAAACTGAATTACATGAAGAAAGTTAAAAGAACTGGCTCCGATATTCAAATCCACATTAAAGCTTTTAAAAGTACATTATGAAAAGCTGATTTCACGATAAGGTTTAGAGTACTCGGGTAATTTTTAGTACGGTACTTGTATTCTTTAAAAATCCTCTCAGGGTTCGGCGAAATTGATCCTCCGTGCAGATCTACGTACCGCCGGTGGTCTGATTGCTGGAACGGTTCGACTGCATTGGAAGTATTAAAATTAACGTCCGACTCGAGAGCGCAAAAATAAAATAACGCAAAATGCAAATAAAGCAATAACGCGTTGCAAATTTCTCGAATTTTCTGAGAAATGATGCGTACCGGTAAAAAGATGGAAGATATATAGGGGATTGCTTTTAATCGGGTATCGAAGCAAAGGAAAATTTCAAAATTTGACGGTCATTTTATTTTGCCGGGTGAGTGTGCGACAGAAAAAATTAAAAGAGAAAAAATTAAAATCAAATCGTCGTCGATTACAGAGGGGCCGAAAATACCTTCGGAATTACCGATTCGCTAATCGGTTCGCAGTGCACCCAAAGCGCTTCTAGCAGCGAAGTGTGGTCATGAAAATACAGAACATTTAGCATTATTCTAATTGAACGTGTCCGCACCGTGAACTCGTTTCGCTACATAAAACGTGTTTTTCTGAGTGTCTGACGCGTGATTAAAAGCTCGCTAGTGCGACCGGTCTCCGTAATTCCGTGCGTGCCAGCGAGAGGAACGGATGACGGACCAGATGGGGATGACGGTTGTCATCGGAAGGCGACGGACGATCATTCTTCTAGGGTGTGTGTGTGTGTGTGTGTGTGTGTATGCGTGTGTGTGCGTGCGACGCTCGGAATCTGCCGAAGAAGGTAAAAAAGTGAACGCGGTTCCAGCCGAGAGCGAGGATGCAGTTAAAGGAATATGAGACGATGCATGGAAGAGTTCTCGCTGTTCAAGGCCAGAATGTCAACAGGCATCAACAAGAAGCGCAAGTGGCCTCTGTGTAGCGACGTCGGCGGCGGCTATGGAGCAGCTTCGTGGCGCATTCGTAGATGCTCGCGTCTCTGGTAAATTGTGAATTGTAAATCGTAAATCGTAGATGGTAAATGGTAAATGGTAAATGGTAAATGGTAAATGGTAAATCGTAAATCGGATATCAGATACCGGACGGAAGTATCGCAGGAAGAAGAGACGGAGCTCGCAGCATCGGATGGATCTGCCGTCGTCGACTGTCCCGCTGACAAAGACGACTGACGGCGATTATAGAAATCAACTCATCGTCTGAAGTATCGCGAGTCATTGAACCTCGAACCAGCTCCTTTTACGACACAATCCTCGTCGTCGTCTTCGCGTTCAGTAATAATCTCTTTCACTTAGGGGAGGAGATGCCGCGACAACGATTATTTCATTTAACTGCATTTTCCGGTCGCCCATCAAGATCACATACGCGCGTACCGCCATCATATAATTCAACGAATTTTCCCCGGCTAAACGCGATCTTTAAGACGGTTTGCCGCTCGCACGCTTGACACATTGAACGAGCTTTTACTTTTCTACGACGAAGCCTTGACATTTTTTTTCACAAAACTTAAACCCCGACATTTTGTTAAGGTCTCATTTCTCGGCTCCAAGCTGTTCGATCGCCATAAGCTTTGAACTGATTAGCCGATAAATTGAAGTGCCAGAAAAAGACAAAAAAAAAACAACTTCATTTTAGTTCACGATGCGAGAGATTTGGCGAGCCATACACAGAGTAGGAAAATGTACGTTCGGGGAGATGGGTTACTTTGAAATTAATTTTTTTTTCGTAATTTTTAATTTTTATTGTCTCTTCCGGCGCATACGTAAAAGTTAATTTTTATGTACTTTATCACTTAGACAACGTGCCGCATTATTTTCATCACAAATTGGAGTGCGAATAGGCAATTTTGAATGAATTTTACGTGATGATAAAACGCAAAAGTAAATTCTTCAAAAGTGCAATATTATAGCGATCATTAAATAAACGAAACTTAATAAAAAGGTGCACAGTTACACTTTGTTGAAATTTACAAAGGGTTTGGAAACTTTTTTTTTCTTTTTTTCTTGTTTGGGTTTTTCCCTGGGCTTGCCAATAATAGACGATTACCAATCAACACGTGTACATAACAGCAATTAGGAGTAACAAGGAATGGAATCTGACAAAGAACCCTATACACCAACGATGGAGAAACAATAACAATCGACGTCGAAAAATGCCAAACGGATGCATCCTGAAAAGGAGAAAAGGAATGACATTGCCGAAGGTTAAAAGGGGAGTTAGCTGTCCCATACCATGGCCACATCTGCAATTACAGAGCCCACAGTACAAACGGACAAAGGAATCTGGCTGCAAATAATTAAGGAAGAAGAAACACGGGATGTTTAAAAAGCAGTTTTAGAGCCACCAAGCACCACAGTTATATAAAACACAGCGCTTAGCGTCCGTAAACAATTTTTATCCCCCCTGTTGAACTTATTTTAATCATGTCGAGAATTTCTTCGTACTGAAACATTTTAAATAAGCAGCACGGAAATAATACACGCATCTAATGTACTACTATCTCCGCATATACCACGAAATAATACTGTAATTTAAATCATTATTAAGTAGATCGGATTATGCTGGTATTACGCGGATCTTAAAGAATTTAAATAACCAAATGCAGCCGCAGTAAAGATGATGGCATTAAAAACATTCCAGCCGCATCTCCGAATGCGAAGACAAACATTTTTCATCGCCCGACTATAATACTCATGCTAAAATATCGCACCAAACAGAAACTCCATCATAATTTAGCAACGAACAAAATTCAAAAAATTTTAATTATTAAAAATACTCTTCGATAAATTAAAACTAATAACAATCTCTACCGTCTTTGACAAAAGTTATCATAAGCCTGAAAATAAGGTGCAAGAGAAAATTTAACCCTAATATTTTTAAGCGGAAATACGGAAACACGTGTACACAACGACGCCTCTAAGTGTCTGATTTATCTCTCGGAAAAATTAAAACTCACGCTGGTATCACCTGCAACATGCACTACTGAACTAATGGCAAAATGTGCGTAGCTTTGATATACTTTTGTCGGATGCGCTCAAATAAATATACAATTAAGCGTGCTGATTCATATTCAGAACCCCATTAAAAGAGTATTAACGTAAAATCGATTATCCGGAAAAGCACTTCAGAAAATAGTCGGAGCCGGTGTTGTTTCTTCGGTCACTCGGAAGTTGCAGAAAACGAAGCTGTAACAAAACAGCTAAGAAATTCGAAAAAAACACATTAAAACCCTTCCGATATTAGCCATTTTTTTTTTTACTATAGCGGAGAACACGGAATCTGCACAGAGTTCCGTTTAGTAATTTTACATACGATACTTGAAAAAAAATTAATAAAAGAAAGAAAAAAGGTGATCCCGAAACATTCGTTATTTAGGTAATTCAGACCAAGCAAAAAAAAAAAAAAAAAACGCGCTCTTGGGAATATGCTTAACGGGCGGTCTTTAGGTCCAGCGGTTGAAAAGGTTTCGGGTGCCGGTGTTTAAGGATGGTCTAGGAGTCTAAATAAGGTTTCAGGATGATTTTTAAATATAATCTTTAAAGGTGCTTTGTGTGAGAAAAAGGTTTAAGGTTAGAAAGTAAGGGTGGTCTCTATGGGCGTTCTTAACGGTGGTCTTCAGTTTTCGGGGGCTCTGGAGAATGGGCGGGTATCTTTTTTTTTTTTTTTTTTGTAATACGTCATACACGGTATATTATTATTAGTTGTATGTTTATCGCTGACAAGTGATAATTTAGCGCGTATTTCAGCAGTTGTTACAACATGTTTCCTTTTTTTTTCGATTTAAAATTTTGACTAAATTTGTGAGATCCGCTGGAACAAAAAAATGCCACTGCCATTAGTATCGAGTATTTTTTTTTACTTAAATATTTATATACTTGCTATCAAGTTATGATAATAATAATAATAACACTTAATAAATGGAAATGCGTATTCGCAAAATAAATAAAAATTTCCTGCAGCGATTTTGATAAACAGTAGGTTGCTTGTATATATACAATTTCGATTCATTTCTCGACAGGTATCGCTGAAAAAGAGAAAGCGTATCAATTAAAGTTCGAATATGTTGACGAACCCCAAAAAAAAAAAAAAAAAAAAAAAAGTTCGAACGGTGTTGAAAAAATTCAACTGACCGGTGTGTTTAGGAAATTGCATCGCTCGAATGTGAACGCAAGATGATTCTAATGAAGAAAATAAATAAGAGAAAAAACTGGAAAATATTTTATTAGAGAGGATAACAGAGCCAGAAAAAAAAAAAAAACAAATAGGAAAATACCTTTCGACAAAACCGGCATCTGAACAAATAAAAAGCCGACCGGAAGTGTCTTATACGGCTATGTTTTTTTTTAAAGTTCGGTAATCAATTATAAATGAAAATCATTAATTTTGTATAATTTACGCGTATTTCCATAATCTATTTTAATTAATAATTTTTGTTACACGTGTGTCTTATGTGCCATGCGGCTTCTATTTTTGACCGCCATCTTCCTCTAGTTTCTGTACTGGTCTCTAAGGGGGAAGTCTTTAGTTTGTAAGAGTAGTCTTTAAGGGTGCTGCAGTGTTTGAAAAATGCAACCTGTACTTTTCCTCAAATAGTGTACATTGAATATCTCAAATATGAATCGCAACAATAATACTAAACCCGGGAATTTTATTTAAAAATTGGAAAATATTGTAAATCACCAAATATTGTAAATCACTAAATATTGTAAATCATCAGTTGGGGTTATCAACACGAGAGAAGAATCTCTATATTCATAGTGTAGAATAAATGAAATATAATATTTAGTTTATTGTGTTTAATTTTTATATAATCGCGCAGCACTGCCGATTTTTATATCGGTTTATTGAATCGTTTCAACTTTCATTTGCTTTTTTTTTTTTAGTTACAATTCTACATATTTTAATATAAAAAAACCTTTTTAATTATGATGCACAGAGGTCGCCTTGATAACGCCGGGCGGAAATTTATAATAGTTCGTAATTTCTCAGTAAAATTATCGCAAATAGATTCCAACTCATATTAAATACGTCACATAAAGAAGGCGGTAACAAAAATTCTATTAATCAAAAAGAAAGCTCACAGACAAATCGGTATCAGATCAGCGTAATTTGATTAACGCCATTTTTAATTAATGAGGTAATAATTATAAGCGTAATTAATGTCCGGCATTTTGTAATTTTGTTTTTTTTTAATTTATTAATTATAGTGTTTTTCTTTTATTCTTCTACACTTATTGAAACGTGCTTGGTGGACACGCTCGTTTAAAAACTTTTCGCAATAGTCCAAGTATAGTTTTATCGATATATCTTTTTTTTAGTTTTCGTTTTTTCACGGTACCTCCCATATAAGTAAACAGTCGATAATTTATTTTTAAACGGTCTGCAATATTCAATTTTACCAAGGGAGTCGTCGTCATCATAGTCATCGTCTCATCATCATCGTCCACTATTTACGTAATTAAAATTAACCAAATCAATTACGAGCTCGAGGTACGCAATTTAAACGAGAGAGGTGTGGCTGTAGGATGACTGACAGATCACGCGATCTGAAGCAAAATTCGCCAGATTTGCCGGCGTGATAGCGCTGCGCCCACTCTGTTATTAGCTCGTCTCGCCTAGCTTTCAATTAAGAAGAGACGCTTTATCAATAATCCGTTGCATTACGCACTCTTTCTGGTGGTAACACGCGATTTTATTATTTATTTCTATCGATATTTTTTAAAAGTACACCTTCTCGACAGGAAGTCATGAGAATACTCAAGGAACGTATAATCAGCATTACGAAAATACCATTGCTTTCTTCGGATTGAGAGGCAACAATTTAGAGAGGAAACAAGGGGAAAACGAATAGAAGGTAGAAGAGAATGGTTAAAACGTAAACGAATAGAAATTTGACGGGGAGTGAAAGAAACCCGAGGAACCAATTGGAAGGCAGCATTAGATTGAACAGAGCGAAAGGAAAAATTACGGAAAATGTAATACCGAACACGGTTGGTTAATTTGTTCCGACAGGTTTGAGGGCTGCAGCACCCAGTCTGGTATCTCTTTAGGGACCCGTCATTTTTGCCTCAGTCAATTATAACGAATCGACGGAAAACCGCTTGGTCTTAGAATTTGCGGTTGTTTGTGTTTTTCCGCCTTATTTTCCGATGCGGTGAGTTCATTAACCTTGCGCAAACGACAATGGCTTCAGGTGAAAATTTACAATACATCAACGACAAATACATATTTAAAATTAAAATTAATTAGGGCTACGAATTATACACAAGAAGGGAGGAAATACTTTTCTAAATACACTGCAAAGTCAAGTTTTACGCATCTTCGCATTACGAAGAGAGAATCTTGGTACACTTCTCAAAGCGTTGAGCATCCGCGGACCTCCTTTTATTATATGTAGCGTCTATCGCGCTAAAATTGAGAAACCTACTGAGGTATATTTGGAAAAAACAAGTTGAATATTTATAGTAAAAAGATTTCATTAAAACTTCTGTTATAATTATGTCTAATCGGGACAAAACCGGTTGGGCAGTGATTTTTTAAATGTTTTTAAATGATTTTAATTGTTTTTTAAAATGTCCAAGTTTTATAAAAAAAGTTTTAGTGAAGTAAATTTATGCTTTTAATTATAAAATAATCAATGTTGTATACACATACGTATATATGTGCGAATAGTGAATGTAAATTCGTATAACATGAATATAACATCGAGTAACTGTACTGCAACGTTGGACTATTATTTATTTATTTGTAATGCACCAGCAGTTTACGGTGAATAAAAATCATTATAATTAAATATTTATTCTTATTGACTGTATTATTATTAGCTGTTCTTATCGTTTTCACAGAAGGTCTTACATTTTTTTTTTTTTAATTGTAAACTTACATGGCATGATCATTTTTCGGCAAAAACTTTTTTCTTACCACACCAAAACTAGAGTAAATTTGTAAGAAAATTTCGGAAAAAGTTGAATTAGTAAAAAAGAAAAATAATGTATCGACTTTCTAAGGCGGTGCGTTTTGCTTTCGTCGACGCAAACCGCCAAAACCACGAACGGTACACATTTCTCTGTCAAATCGCTTTCATTTTTATTCATGCGATATCGGTTTCACGACAGAACCGTTCGACCAAACAATTATTTAACCGAATCGATGATAAAGCTTTCGTAAAAGCTCTCTTTTCACAACAAATATGCAGAATGCGACAAAACAAACCGCACTGGTAGACAATTAGCACGGGGTCGGCTTCAGCGGAAATAGCAGAAAAGTGCATGACCGTCGTACGTTAAGAATTTCATGTAGCCGAGAGGCTCATCGTCTTACAGACCCCCCCCCCCAGTGTGCGTCATTTGCTGTTATTATACCCGCCTCTTCAGCTCCCGGTAATAAAGAGAAGCGAGCGAGCGTCCATTATTGAACCGAGCGAAATGTAACATGTTGGTGGGCGCTAATCGTTAAAATTGCAGACAAACCTTTGAGAACGGCAACAGCACTCGAAGACATAATGACGCGAACTAATGAGACTGGGGGGGGGGGTATTTTTCGTTTTTGGCAACGAACGCTAATTGCACGACGATCGGCCACTTTAGCCTACCCGTCGTCGGAGCACAAAAACTTAGGGTCGATATTTTCGTGTGCGCTGCCTTGAAATTAGTCTCGAGAAAAAAAAAAACAAGTAAACTGCCAGAGTCGCGCCGGATTATTTGCTAGCCGGAAACGATTTATCTTCTAAATCTCTCCGGAACGAAAACGAAGTTTAATGCTCGGATGAGTTCAACGTTGGAAAGGTGTTTGACATTGTAGAAGTTACGCGTCATGGCTGACGATTCGATCGGTTATACCTTTTTTCTTTTTTCGTTTCTCGACCAAGAGAACTTTTAATAATAACTTTTAATCAGTAAACATAGCCTCGACGTAAGATGCAGCCTAATGGAGCTTTTCATAATCTACTCTTCTAAAGCGGGAATACATGTGCAGAATATCGATGTTTGTTTCTTTCCTGTTTCTTTTATATCGGCTGATATTCGATTGCAGGCGTTAATATCACCGGCGGGGGGGGGGCACATCCGGAACGAGACATTTTTTGTAGCTACCAATTGAAGAATACGGCTAGAGGGCACACTATATTAAAAATGGCTCTGTTGTTAATTTGCTTCGAATTTTCATTTCCTTCGAAGGAGAAAAAAATGATAAAATTCAAGTACCGGATGGAAAACTCTTTAATTATTACTCCTTTAAAATACATCGGGACAGTAAAAACCCAAAAGCGAATACGAGACATTAAGTGGCTGCCGACAAAGGGAACAGTTAACAGGTTCATCTGCCAGTTAATACATCGACCCTAATCGACCCTATGTTACACAGGTTCTCCTAATTACATGAGACGCATCGTATAGAATGAACGCTAATCGGGGAATCACATTGTTCGAACCTTATTTTAATCAAGTTTTGACTGTCGGATATTTATTCAATTTTATATGTATCGTATCACTTAATTTCCTTCACAACAACAGCCTGGGATAATTTCGTCTCCTTGACCTCCTTGTGTTATTTTACGTTTTGGTGTTTCTTTCTAGGGAGACTTCTAGGTAAAGAATCGACGACTGGACTGGCCTCCACCAAAAAAGAAAGAAAAAACGTCGTCGCCGTTTTAGCTTAGTCTCTAAATTTAAAAAGTAAAGTAAGTCCCATATATCCTTGATAAGGTATCGTGGACTGTAAAGTTCACAATGTCCTAGGGATTTAATAGATCTGAAGAAAATCTAGACGATTCTGTCTCTCGCCCGCTTTTACTTTCCCATGTTTCTCTGGGGTTTTTATCAATATTCAATTTCAGATTAGATATACAGCTGGGCGGCGACTTGGATTGACCTCTGATTTCTGCTAGCCGGAGTACCTTAATCGACCGTAGTTTATTAATAACCGAGAATATCTCAATTTCTCGATCGGATTTTTCCGGCAATAAAATTTCTATCTGGAATGACGATTCGAGTATTCCTCGAATTCGGTAGTCTCGTAAGCCGTTCTAGACATAACGAAATTTCTAAAAAACAGATGTATGCGGTGGTCCCGATGGGGGAGCATGATTGGTTCTCCGCATAAGCTTGCCTTCTTAGGAAAATAAAGCGCTATATCTGGTTCCCCCCTCTTTAGACTTTGCTGAGACTAATTATTTCGGGGTCACATTTCTCTAACGCACCGTCATCTGTTAATCCCCCTTCGATGAAGCACCTTAACAGTAATAGAGTGCCCTTCTTTCGCTCTCCACCGGCTAATTTCACGTCTTTGCAGTTATCATCTCAAAAACACTCTTACTATGGCAAGCACTATTCAATTTTGTCGCATCGCGACGACCGGCTTCAGCTCTATACGTAACTGAAATAAAATAAAAAAATAATGAAAAAAAAAAATAGAAAATTCGTAAGCCGTTGATAGACTAGATTATCTGATTATTTTGTATAATTCAAATTCTAGATTACTCCGAACCCCCATTGTACAATACTGATGATTTTCGAAAATACCGATGATCGTCTGCTTCTAGTTAAGCGTTAATGAACGGGTAAAGTTTTTGCAAAAATCGGTGTTTTTTAAAAATTTCGGCGTGTACAATTTAAAAATAATACACAAACTCTTTAAATATCGCCTGGAAGGTCATCCCGAAATCGTTTACGACGCTTCCGGAGGCCTGAAATCCTAACGAATTCCGGAGGAAACGTTATTTCCCTTTATTTATTTATTTTATTTCATTTTTTTTTTTTTTTCGGCTAAATAAATTAAAAAATATATCTTTGGCACTTTTAAGCAAATGACTCTACTCTATGTGTGTAATCATCCAGATATTCAAATGGTGTCGTTGTAAGTTAAACACAGCGACAATTCTTTTCCAGAAAGTAATCGACCGATTTGTCCTTGAAAAAAAACTTGTTTTAATTTTTTTTTTGAAAATAACACCATCCAACGGTGATTGTTAGTTTATTTTTTCGGTTAAAAAGAAAACAAACAAAAAAGAAGAAAAACCTCAAATTAACGACACTAGCCGCAAACGATTCTGGGAAAAGAATTAAGAAGGTTAATTTAAAAAAACTTCGTAACAACAAACAAATGAAATTGTCTCTGGAGATTGTAATAATTGTGGAGAATGTAAATGTAGCAGGAAATATTGCGAAACGAAAGATTTCGATGTTGAAAAACGTGTTCCGAGATACATTATCTCAAAACACGTTCAGTGCGCGGCTAGTTAAAAGGTCTTTACATCATTTTTTTTTTTTTTTTCGTGTAATTCTTTATAATAATTTTTTACGTACAAAAAAAAAAGGGGGATTAATAAAAATAACGGAAAAAGAAAGAAAAAGGAAAATCTAAACTACTTTTATCCGTTGCGCGTGTCGTCATAGGCTACCACCACACTGGCCGGAGGCATTGATGAATAGAATTTAGATGCTATTATTATTCGACCGGCTTTTGAGAATCGCTAAGGAGCAATTGCGTTTTTCTGTTCTTTACTTTCAAAAATGAAGAACTAGAGATCAGTCCGGAACAGATTGAACTTTGGGCAATCTACCGAACGGTGTTCTCTATGATTAAGCCGGAACAGAACATCTAGTCACAGAAGAGTCTGTTTTATTAGATATATACGAGATGATGATATTCTTCGTGGCCGCATTGCGTAGGCGACATAATATGACTTTTTCCTTTATGCAGTCCCCCCAATATTTGACCGAGTTAAACGAACTTCGTTCGAAGTAGAAAATTCAAGACATTAGTTGAAAATGGGGAAGAGCGGTATTTCTTTCGTCTAAAATCGAGAAAAGCAAATACTACTTTGATCGACCAATGACCATTAAGAGTACAGTTGGAGACAGAGGATATACATATAATTGACATTATATTTTCCGCATTACCACAGGATACTGTACGATTTAGCACGGATTTTTTACTAGCAAAAAAAAAAGCGAGAGAAAGTCCGCACAAATCATAGTATTCCATGGACCACTAGACACTTTAAAGTCGAGTTTTTCCGGGCATAATACGCTGAAGAGTTGTTTGGTAGTGAGAGCGCTGGACGGATTCATTTAAGAGAACTGTGCAGCTAACTGAATCTAATTTGAAGCCCAGCTCTGTAAACACGTTTGACTCGATAGATTTCGGAACGCGCCTTTTATTACATCCTGCGAGGTGCGCTTAATGATCGGTTGAATGGTCTTTGCAATCTACGATGATGAGCTTGACACCTGATGGAATAACTGATAGTGTGGACATTTTTGAAAAGATCGGTGATTATCTCAAAGTTTAAGAAAAAGGCAACCTTTAGAGAGTATTTTATCCGTGTTAAAAAAGATTGATGGAAAGTCTCGTAGATTAGATGGTCATTTGCTATTCTCACATAATAGACTTTACGGAGACGGTAAGATAGGAAATGCTCTGCGATCACCTGCATACCTGATGACGTATAGTCTGTTATTTTCGGTTAAGAGGAAATACACCGAAATATCAGATATCAAAAGAAATAATTTTTGTGGTTAGGTAAATTATGTATACCTCTTTTTTTTTTTAATGTTTTATAGGCTCTGCCGATTTTATAGATTTTTGGATTGCTCGGTATTATTTTGAACTTTTGCGATTTCTAGCTGTTCCGAACAAAACAATTTAGCTGTACATCATCGCGAAAGGTAAAATTTATGTATAATGAAAAGTCTACACACGCAATCTTTTACATTGGTTCGACAATGGTTTCGATGAAATATATAAATAAAAAGGGAAACAAAATGAGCGTACTTACGGACAACTGAAATTTTGAGCTCGCAACGCGTTAGATTTATTCGGGACTAATTTTGACACGTATTGGGAAATTTCTAAGCGAGTATCCATGATCGAAGGTGGTTCTGTAAGAAGCGAACGAGCACCGCGATAAACGCGCCTTAAAAATGCACGGAAAGTGACATCGTACAGAAAATCGAATGTAGAGCGATCTCTCGACCCCACATCATTAACCTTAACATATATTTTTGCAGATTCAAACGGAAATCCATTGTCCACCACTACACACGTGTACGCAGTGAAAAACGACCAAGGTCGCGCTGTAAATTAAAAACGTGGTGGTACGGCTAATTAATCGATTGAGGTTCGCGTTTTTATTTACAAAAAGGAATCTCATTAAATAATCGATTTCGAATGCGTCACATACAATTACAATAACAGCCGGCGACACGTAGAGGCTATTTAAACATAAAGCAACCGTCGTTTATAGATGTTTCATGACTTTCTCGTGAAATAATCTCATTCCCATTTTTTTCTGTTTAGTTAATCGAATAAATAAATAAATAAACAGCGGTTGCGTAAGTTATTATTTTTAATTTTAGTCTTTCGGACGCTATCAGCCAGCGAAGAAATGCGACAATTCGAAATGTACCCCCTGGAACGGACAAAAAAGTGTACCATTTCAGAAGTTTCGCGAAATAACACATGGACGCCACACTCTTTCAGTAGTATGTCACGAAAAGGCAAAAAACAGTATTATTCGAAAGACCTCGCTTTTGAATTGCGGACACGCAGAGAAGAAAGTGTATAAAAAAATTTGAGTAGTCTGAATATGGAATATTTTAGTAGAAATGTATATTTTACTAAAAAAAAAAAACCATAATAATAAAGAACAAACCATATGAAGAAGATCGTGATACTGGTTTTTGGGGGGAAATACGAGAAAAAAAACTAACGGCTCAGCAAATTGAAAATTAGCTTAAAGCTAGATCTGAAACTATCGCCCAAAATAAATCGGAAAATACGCAATTGACGCGGTTGCCTGAGAAGAAAAATATTCAGCTGGAGCTGTAAATCCATTAGCACCGGCCGAGGTGGATTAGCCAGTTGGAAAAAGGAAATCAAAAAGGAAAGCAAAAGAATTACCCCGAAGATTATTTTAAATTATATTCTTCTGAACGAAGCTGGGGAAATGGTTAAATAGGACATCATCTACAGTCGTCACCCCAGGTGGGGTATCGTGATCAACATTTAATCCGCCAGTGATTTTGTGATTTTCCGCCATTTGTCACGATGCTCTGATTGACGTACGCATTGTGCAAATGACAATCCTTTTGTATGTAACACAATATCTGTCCATCTTTTAAGTGTGCGTCCCGGTGGCCGTTTTCCATTAATCTTTCCCATGAGTAACGTGCGCTCCATTCCCTCCTAGTTTCCTATTATATGCCCGAAGAATTTCAGCACTCTCATTGCGATAATCGTTAACAACCTTTTTGTGACATCGACTTCTTGCAACACCGATTCATTTGTACAGAGATCCTTAACGGGACGCTATAAATTTAAATTCAGCGAAGCGCAACTGCTTAGTAGTTGATGAACTAATTAATTTCGACAATTTCAGTAGATAGCGCTAGTGACGAGCAGAACCGATTTTTTCACATGACAAGGTGCGTTCTAAGGGGCTTAAGTAAACTTGATAAGGTACGAGTATCATGGATTATGAAGTTAAGGTTGACAGTGTACTAAGCGCTATGACATCAGTGATAGTAGGGGGGCTCTCTCTCGGCCGTCTTTACTTTCCCATATTTCTCTAGTATAACCAATATTCAATTTCAAATTAGATATAAACCCGGAAGCGACTTGGATCCGAAACGAAACAAGTATAACGTGTGACACCTCTAATTTTTGGTAGTCAAGCATCTTAATTAAATAAATAAAAAGAAGACAAAAGCACTAATAGAAAAATGAATAATACGATTAATGCAATTAAAAAGTAGCAATACTAATATTTCTTTCGAAGAAAGAATTCTGTCATTTAGGCATAATACAACTACAAAGGATGGCGGGAGTTTTTTTGCAAACGTAAAGTGAAACAAGCAAAAAGTGCGTCTTTAAAACAAACATTGCTGACAAGTAAACGTATTAATACAAATACGAGAAAACTTAGAATAATGAATATGAGGACAAAAAGTGGAATTGTGACAAATTACGAACGATGGAAGTTGGGGGGTGTGGCAAAAAATAAGCAAAACGTAAGAGAAAAAAATTTAAACGCAACAGTATTACGAGAAATAGGATAAAGAAACTAGACTAATTCGAGATAATGAAAGAGGAGAAATGAAATTTTTCGGCCACGTAGACACAGTGGAGAGTTTCGCGAAACGTCGTTGATTATCACATGGAAGAAGGCAAAAGAAAGACCGAAGAATATTAAGGAAAAAATTAATTGCCAAACGTACGAAGAACCCAGAGGATTGGATTAAATGAACGAATATGAAGACCCTGGCGAGGAATTTTTCTTCTTTTTTAAATCTGTTACACGTATGAAAGGTAGCGCGGTAGCCTAGTAGTTAACGTGCTTGGCCATCAAACCAGAGGTATGTCATGTCGAGATTTGCCTCGTCATCCAAGTCGCTCTCAGCTGTATACCTAAGCTGAAATTGAATATTGATTATACGCCAGAGAAACATGGGCGAAGTAAAGGCGGCCGAGAAAAAGAATCATCTAGATTCTCTTCAGATCCATTAGGGTCTTTTACGTACATCGTGAACTTTAACTTCACAATCCCCAACGTCATAGGACTTATTTTACTTACACGTATGAAATAAAATCATTCTTTACGTTTATCTGGCTGTGCGCGCCCTAATGTCAGAAATTACTTGATTTTGTTCCGATTTTCATCAGCAGATAGACTCTAATTCCTGAGGCGAAGATTTTGGCGCGTAATTTTAAAGTGTTTCTTTTTTAGCGAATTAAACGATCTATTAAGATTTTTGTTAATGAAAGGGGAAGCGGGTGTAAAAAATACTCGCAATAAAGTAAAGAACAAAAATTAAACACGAAATATAAATTCGAGATGGAAGAAAAAAATGTATATAAACTTCCGGGTAGTAAAGATGTAAATATATATGTACGGGAAGAACCGCCAAATAGTATAAAATAATCTTATTATTATTTTTTTTCTATTAGGATATTACAACGAATAAAGGGTGGTAAAAAAATATTTGCTTTTAAATATAACTTTTCGATTTAGCGCTTACATTTTGACAAAGACTCCGATAAATGCATCGTTTTTATTTCTTTAAATACCTCTACAAGCGCGATTGTGTATATTAATGGCTACGGTATTTTTACGCCAGAGATCATCAGGAAAAGTGTCCTGTCACGAAATTTGTCCCAAAAAAATGTCACAATTTTATGTAACGAAAAAATGTTGTCGAACGGCGTAGCCAATGAAAAAGTTTACTCTTCCCTTAGAATAATAGAAGAACTAGACCTGGTGGTGAAAGGGGCTTGCCCCCTTCCGAGTCCCGAAGGTCCGAGTATATATATATATATATATATATATATCTTCTTTTTCTTCTTTTGCCTGCGTTACATCATTGATATATATATATGTACATAATGTCACAAAAAGACCCCCTCTCCCTTCGTATCCGGAAAATAAAACTAGTCTCGCCGTCGCGTGCACATTTACCGTGTAATTTTTGGCAAATGCGATTTGTTCGGATTTTCATTCATTTTTGATCGTCTAATTCTTCCTAAATCAACTTATTTTATCGCTTCGATAGTTCTCGTAAAAGTGATACTTAATTTTCGTAGTGTTACTTTGGTATCGCGCTTCGAGTATGAAATCTCGGAGCAAAACGATTGGTACAAATATGAATTTGCGTTTGAAAAGCGATCCTACTGATCGTATTGCGATGCGGCATTTATCGTCATCAGCAAGGAACAGCGTTTTCGATTCATACCAAGGTGAATATTAAACCCCCGGAGGCGAAGCAATTGACATCGATTGATGAGATGTCGCGGACAAAACCGTGAAGAAAGATTAGAGAATCTAGAACGGCGGGATGTTAGCCTAAAGCGGATAAACAGCGAGCCGCTGCACATCTATTGTTTCGACTAAACGCGTCTGACAAATGATTTTTTAATTAATCGAAGCGAACGCCTCGTCGATTAGTATAAATCAAACTCAGTCGGACGCCTTGTGCAGACTAAATGGCTAGTCAAAGGATGTATGTGAAGCAAAATTAACATCACGTAAGTATTCACGCGGCAAGAAAAGGGTACTTAAAAATTCTGCAGAGAATCGAAGTAAATACAAATCGATATATAAGAAATTTTTCGTTTAATAGCACACTGACTTTCGCTCGACTCTAGTTTGGCTCAAAGTTGTTTTAGAATTTGGACCAATGTCAAGTAAAGTGTTGACATGTGTCTAGTCTTTTCTTAAGGTCCTTGATGAGTTCGTCTATCAATAGTGTTGGCGAATCTCATGCGATTAGAGTGATAAGCATCGACAAGAATTGGTAGATGTCGAAACGTACACCGTTCTATAATTAATAAATGTCGTAGTGGCGATACGAATGAATTACAAAGCGTAATTTTCGTCTGTATACAATCAAAAACATATTTATATACAAACAGTTTGATTATACCTTTCCAAGAGAGGTTAAGTAGTGTATATTTTGGTTTAGTTTTTTTGCTTTCTCGAAAACATCATTTTCACGTTCTCTTTTACCGATTGATCAAACCTTTTGCGTATTCTACATGTTTTTAACCGATTGATTATTATTTTTTTGACTGATTATAAATGTCAAAGTTGATATTATACTTCAATAAAATAAGAGAATACAGCCAGCCGAGCCAAAATGAAAAAACCTATTGATATTGGATTGTTTCGTATGAATTTAAAAAGATTTTAAAAAGCTACAACTGGTAAGTCGGAAGCAATTAATCGCTACTGGCTTCTATCTCTTTTATATCGGTATATTTATAAAAGGGTTCCTAAAAAATGCAACTAGTAAACTATAAACTTTCAACCATTACCAATTTTGTTTCATATACATACACCCATGTACACATATATATATACATATATACATATATACATATATACATATATACATATATACATATATACATATATACATACATATATATATATATATATATATATTAATTATAATGTAATTCTTAGGCTACCCCGCATTAGAAAAAATGTCCCAATTTTATGTAACGTTTGTTATATTTTATAGGATTTTTGTGATTGTTATTTAAAAAATGTCACAATTTTATGTAGCGAAATATGTAACGAAAAATATAACGAAAAAATGTCTTAATTTTATATAATGAAAGTTAAAGGTTAGAATAGGATTTTTGTGATTATGTTATTTTTTTTGTGTTGATGCCAGTAACAATTACGTTATAAATTTTGATTATTTTATACAAAGTATAGAAGAGAAAGAGACAGAAATGAAAGTAAGAAGGGTTAAGAGGCACAGCCCCTTACGAGGCCAAAATGGCCGAGTTTATATATACATATATAAGATTCTAGGTACTCTTAAGATAATGCTAAAGTTTAAATATATATATATTTTTTTAAAAAGATTTTTGTGTCTTCTTTTACGTCTGAAATATTTATTTATAACTAATATTTGTATAGATTTAGAAACGAAACATTATGTCAATTTTGAAATATTTATTCAGGAAAGAATTAACGCTTATTTAAAGTAACTTAAAAATCCACGTTTAGAACACAATTTGATGGCTTCCTTGATTAAGGGAAAAAGTATACACCGGATGATCGGTCTCACTTCCATTTGTTAAATTCGAGAATATTAAATATAATTTGAAAATGACGGATTAAACTGGAATGAAGACGCAAACCTAGAAACGTAATTGTCCAATACTTAAAAAATATTAAATGAAATGTAATTTCTTAACTGAATATCTGACGATTTTCTCATGCTCATATATTGCAATGCCCCTTTCTAGAATTTTCTACTGATCTAGTAATTTATTTGCAGACTTTAAGATGGTTATTTTAATTTTTATTTATTTATTATTATTTCTAAAATTTAAAAGAAATATATATATATATATATACGTATGTACATTATTAATGAATATCTTATTTTTACGCCGAAGGTAATATCAATAAAATATGAATAACCCTGTAATGTTTCTTTATGGCATATCTTAATTAAATCGGTAACCTTTTTCATTACGCTCATAAGACGTTTATTTTATTTTGCGAAAAATGACACAGTTAATTAAAACCGATTCTTCTGTATTAGAATTATAGAAGATTAATATCCAGAGGGATTTCTCCTCATGCCGAGGTCTGAAGAATCTAATAAGACGTATGAAACATGGACCTTAAAAGAAGAACACGAAACTCAAATCGCGAGTAACGTAAAGGGCCTTGAAAAGAATATGTTAGCGGTAAAAAGAAAAAAGAAAAAATATCGATCATAAAAACGTAAAATGCATACGGAATAAAACAAAAGAGCTATATATTATATTTGTTCTTTTAATTACTTATATTTAAACTTAACAAAACTACCTTGGACAATATTTATTTTATTAAAATGCGTACTATACACCTTATTTTCACATAATGTAACCAATTTTCCATATTTTCTCACTTAAGAAGGTCACTACTTTTGGCACATTTCTCAAAACTTTTAACAGAAAGCGTTAATGTACTTTTCAAGTTCGCCTAGAATACATTCCGCTATCGCTCAGTTCATCATCTTCACAGTTTACCCTGCAAAATAACCTCTTTTGCCGAATAACTCATATAACCCCGTATTATTATTATTATTATTATTATTATTATTATTATTATTATTATTATTATTATTATTATTTCTTATTGGAGTCGAGATATTTCTTAAGTGGTAATGACTTTCAGACGGGGCCTATTATCGCGGACGGTGCGATCATAATTGATAACGAGAGGCTGGCGAAAATTATTAACCGGTAAAGTTAATTTCGTGTTTTTTATTTTCAGTAAGGTGAAGTGCACGCAGTGTGGAGTCGAGTCGATGAGCGTGAATTTTGCTAATGGCACGTAGAGAATATGTTTCCATGCTGGTACGGTCGCTAGAATGCCGGAGTGAGCGTTTGGCGGTGTAAAGCATTTGCCAGAAATAGCCGGGAGTGTGGGTAATATGCGTGCGTTGAGAACGTACGATTAATTGTTGATCGAAGAGCCGGCCAGCAGTCTTAAACTAGGCAACGCCTTCTCGGTTTCGATATTTTAATCGAGGAGATGCCGTTGCGCTATTCCCGGTGAACAGCCGCTGATATCCGTTTGGTCATTTACCTCTTCCGAGTAAATATAGAGTAAGGAATAATAAAAATAGCCCCTATCGTAACGGTAGACAAACAAAAGAGGCGACCATCATCGACCATAGATTAGATTAAGATTACCTGTGTGCACGCACCTATGCAAATTCCGACCGCGACGTACTAGCTGTGCCCGAGGATGACCTGCCTGGTGTGTGTAACAGTAAAAATCACGACTCTTGCTGTTTACGACGATGATAAATTGTCAGCCGAAAAAATCGATGCATCGAAACGGCACTTCTTCGCCTCGTAGGCATGTGGGCGCGCACGGCAATTGATTTCGATTTGACTTTAACCTGTTGAAGTTAGTAGCGAATAGGTGAATTTTACAGAATGAAATTCCCTATTTGACCGTTAACGTCGTACCATCACTGATTTGGCATCGCGTTCTGCCCCAAACATGGTCAGAATTGGGAGACATTACGAATAATTTAACAGATTTCAATGCAATATCGATGACTAAACCCGAAATTGAAAAAAGGAACCAAAATCCTAATTAAATTTTAAAAAAGTTGTTTTTTTTTAATTTTTTTTTTTTTTTGTTTGCGGTGAAATTTCTTTGTTGTCGACGTAACTGGCGCCAGAATGTATATACCTATACGAATTCCAAATAAATTAAAAACCAAAAAATATACGGACTTTAAAAGTGAGCATTTTTTTTTTTTAAATTGGGCTCCGAAACGGTTTACGCAGATGTTGGAGATTTTACTTCGGAGTTTTCGTTTATTTAATTTGCGCTGCACAGATTTCGGAACGACCTTCAAGCTCCGCCTAATTAATAGAATCAGCTTTGTATTAAACACGTGTCCATAGCTGATTTATAATGACAGAAAATTAACAAAAAAAAATCGGGACAATTAAAAGTCTCATGATGGGTCCCTCTGTCTAGAACACCAACATCAAAGGACACTAATGAGATTGCCATTTGATTTAGTTCTCTGCGGATGCCCTACAGCTTAAATAAAAACCAACAACTAAAACATGCTCAAACGATTGCTACTAATCTAAATCAGCTCCGATATAAAAACTAGCGAGCATTTTTAATTCCCTATTTCATGTTGGAAATAATAAGACTAATGAATATGTTTTAAAATTTAATTAAAGTAATAACATTTAAAAAAAAACAAAACATTAATAAAACGACGACTAGTTTTGGATAACTTGATATTCACGGCGACTAATTATAATTCCATTAACCATTAATAAAATTATCTACCCTTCCGCAATAAAGGTTCCTTTCCTTAAATTTATCTTTTCTTCAGTTTGGAACATTTTTCTTTTATGAAGGTTTAAGTGTTTCCCTTCTTAATTAACTACCGTCGCCGCCTACGAGTTAAGACACTCGGATATCAAACAGAGATCGCCTCTTCTCGATGCACGAAAATCACTCGCTACGTAATAATGTGAAACTGAATTAGGTGCCGTAGAAATTGTTCTGGAAATGAATGAAACTACTAACCTCCCAATATAATACTTCTAAATGCATTACCTCCACTACGGAAAGCTTAAATTATCTTAGGTCCATCGGGCGACTCACTTTTCTAATCGTGATTTACGTAGTCCTCCGTGATCGGGGTTTTCCAAAAACTAAAACATCCCGTTTCATTATCATGTACTACACGTTTGCAATTCGGTCCGCGAGAAATTCGACCGAAAACTGCAATTTTTCATAAATTTATTGTTCGAAATCAGTGTGCAGCATTAGCTCGCCTCTTCTTTTCAATCGAAATTTTTTTCAATTACGCGAAAAAATAATGTCGTCTTCGCCCTTGAAACAACGTCCGACACAATCAAAGACAATAAAGCCGAGGAAAAGATGGTAAATAAAAAGAAAAAGAGAGAAAAAGGTGCCAATTTCGCAATAGTTTTATAGACTAGGGTTAGCTGGCCATGAGGCTGAAACGCGTGTGTGTATGTGTTCTTTGTCGAATCGTTAATTGAAGTAGTCGACTAGCTCTGCTAATATCGTATCAACAATCGGTGCTGTACAAAGACAATGGATGGTGGAAACACCGGTCGACAGGCGCGGGGTAATAAATGCCCGCCAGCCATGAAGGATACCTGGCTATTGTTGTTAAATCGGTAAAAGTATCTCTATCAACCGCGTGTACTCTAAGATCGCGTTCTGTGTAGTGGCTGCCGTACGATCACCACTGCGGTTAAAATGTTCGCACGAGACCTAGATAAAAAGTATCGTGTTCTACCCCGCAGGGGATATAATCGTTGCTCGGTACTTTGCAAAGTTTAACAGCACCCGCTATCATTTCGAAATATGTAATAATAGTAATAAAATGGTAATAAAAAAAAAGCAGGGGCATAGAATGTTTTTGGAAGTTTCGACTTTTATGTTGTTTCTTGATATATACATGTATACATATATATATATATATATATATATGTATATATATATATCTATATATAGATAGATAGATAGATAGATAGATAGATAAATAGATAGATGGGTAGATAGATAGATAGGGAGAGAGAGACGAAATTGAACAATGAGATTATCGGAAATTCTTAAGATGCCACCGATGCCACGAGAAAATTTCGTGTATCCTTTTATCGCTTAATTTTGACCCGGAAAATATACTTCCTGATTTATTTATTTCGATTTAGCCGTAATTCACCTGTGGCTCTATGACTTTGTCTTTCTACTCCATTTAATTCTTTCGATTTCTGCTTCCTGGTATCGTTTCCCTTTCTTTCCATCTTCAATTTTCGAATGTTCTGAACTTTTTCAGCCTAATCTTTTCGTATGTCCTCATATGCTTTCGAGAATCCTCTTATAATTCCTATACTCGCATTATCCGCTCAAAAGCCGATAGAATTAAAATTCAAGAATACGGGGTAATATTATTTTACTTTCGAAAAAACTGTACATATCCTTCTTTGCTTCGAGATTACAATTCCAGTCCAATTCGAGATAGAGTTGAAACTTTTAAATGTGGTTTTCCACCTCGTCGTTATTCTTACCTACGAGATTACGCGGTACGGGTCAATACGTTTTCTTGTTGTACCGTTAAGACTACTAAGAAAAATACGATCGATGTTTTACAATTAATTAAAGCACTGTTACGTAATTATTTTTTTGTCCCTTTTCATTGGCACATATCGAGAAAAAAAAATGTCCTTAATACTACAACAAATAATAACTTCGTTTCTATAATTATTTCATGGGACCCAGAAAGCATTTACATAATAAAAAGAAATTTACTCTATTTGAGCGCCGTCTCAACACTCGCACTGGCGCGGTAGTCCTCGAAGGTGCGCTTCCGTCCGCTTATTAAACCGCATTTATCGAAAACTATGTCGCCAGCAAATAATTCGCTCATTTTTAAGCTATACAAGGTGAAAAATTCACAAACCGGTATGGAGTCGTTGCATTATTCGTTCGCTTCAGTTTTTGGCGCGAAACAATCGAATAATAAAATGGAAAAAGTCGTACTCTGTCCGATGTCGACTTCAGCGGAGATCCCGCCTTTCCCGTAGCGGGCAATAAAAACACGAGCTGCTCCGGTACACTTTGTTTCTTCGCTTGCAGCGGCACCGATTCAAGGTGAGATCAAAACAAATTAAAAAGCATGCGATCATAAACGTGTACACTTATTTGATTCTTTTACGCGCGTTACAATTATCGTTTAAAAATCGATGTGTGATCACAATGATCGCGTTGCAGAGGAGCGGGGTTTCGTCGAAAAAAAAAGTGACGTTAACGACAAGAATAATGGTCGTAGCACTGAAAAGAACGGGGGACACGGCCAGCTACAACAATACTTCGTCACTTTCTTCTTCCCCCCGATCGGTGACGTCGGCTAATTGGTCAGGAAACGCGCGATCCGGTATTAATTAGGTAAACCGGTATACATTTTACTGGCTGATGTAATACGCCCATGCGTCAGCGTTTGGAGGAAAAGCCGTCGAAATAATGTAAGGGAAAAGTTAATAAAATCAGTCAAGGCTAAATCGGTGTTGGCGCGGGCCCGCGCGAGCCCGTAAATGAACCGCACCCTTACCGTGCGGCTCGGAAACCGGGAACTCCTCGGCCGAGCCCGAGTCTATTTCAAAAAGCATCGCGATCGTTATGCGAAGCGCGCGCGACCTTGATCAAACTGCATGCTGCAAAGTTGCCACTGGATGCAACGCTTTCGAAAAATTGCATGTGCATGCAAATTCAAGGTCAACGAGTGCAGTTCGAGTTTCGTGAAAAAAGTGGCTACACACGCGCGCACGCGTACACCCTTAATTCGTCGACTAGTCGCATTAAAAGCGCTCCTTCATGAGCCGGTAATTACCAACGGCTTTTCCTCTAAGTTGGATTAGAAGAAGCTATAATAATACCTATTCCGACTGAATAGGCTCCGTGCCAAAATTCTTTTCCTATACATATATATATATATATATATATATATATATATATATATATATATTATAGGACAATATCAACCGGTTTTTACCGGTAATTCCTTTTTTTTTTAAATTTATTTTATCGCTGTAATCAAGTATTATTGGCTAATTTTCGAATTTCAGATTGATGACAACTCCCGAAGGGAAAACGTTTGTAGTTCTTCCACTGAAATAATAAAAGTACGTTGTTTGCAAATATGCGGGTGAGATTACGAATGGAAGAGATATTCGTACGTGCTTTTCTTATTATTAAAACTTATTTTTTACGGCTCTAGATCGAAATTTTTAGTTAAATTTGAGAATTTTCATTGCGGCCCGGAATTCTTTTGGTTAGTCTCTGTATTGTCCCGTTCTTATTTAATGAGATGATTCGGTTTCTGAGGTGTCGTTTATTTAAAATTCTCCACGATAAATTAATTGATCGCGCATATTGCATTTATAGCGAAGTTGTTTATATGTCCTCTTCGCCATTGGTTGGCTGGTGTTCTCTCGTTACAACTCACACTATTATCACCCTTGCGTCGGATGTTTTTGATCATATTTTTAAATGTAGAAGTTATAGCGCTTTCCGCTGGCAGTAGTACTTCCATAAAAGTTGTAAATACTCAGCGGGAAATGAATTGTGACGTGACCACACAGGTTGCAACTTGCACTTGGTCATATTCCGAAAGGTATCCTTAAAAGTTGGTGTCCCTAGGCGGGAGCTCAGGTCCATCTCCTCCAAGGCCGTCTGACCCCTCTTAATTATTTCATTATCTCCAACATTTCAGTTATGATAAATAATGCGTTTCCTTCTCTTCAGGCGCCCCCCGCAAAAAGGCAACATAAAAACCACATTTAAATCACACTATCTTGAAGAATGAGTTGTTATTTATTTAAAATAATTTTAAAATAATCGATAGCAGCATCTAAATTTGGATGGAACAACTTTCTTGGGTTTTTTATTCATTTCTAAACCCTATGGCGGAATGCAACAAGGCCTTACCGATGAAACAAGTTAAATTATATTAATAATAGCACGAAATATATATTATCCAGCTTAAGTTAGTACAGCTACTATCAACCCCTTTGCAACACGAATTGGGTCATTGCGGGAAGGCAAGACGTTGACCTTTTAAATAAGTACAAATCATGAAAGCTCTGGACAACGGTGGACGAATTTGGAAGAGTCCTACGTCAAATATTAGAGTCAAAAAATTGTTTGAAGAAGACAAAGAAAAAAATAATAATAATAATATATATATATATATATATATATATTTATGTATTAATGACAATGTTATTTTTCGCCCAACCACCCCCACTACTTTATCTGTCACGGAAATTTGTCCCAAAATGTGACATTAAATAAAGATCCCCCCGACCTCGCCTGAGGACACCCCCAGACTCCCAGCTCTATTATTTATATACCTACTTCGTGTACGTTATTTTTTCCGACTGCGCGACAAAAAAAAAAATCACATTTTGGGACAAATTTTTGTGACAAAAAATGTTATGGGGGTCGGACTAAGAATGACGTCATTAATATATATGTTAGCTTTTCTTACTTTCGTACAACTTGTGGACCTATCCCGCATTTATAGATTCCTTATATAAGTATATATGTGTATATATAAGTCGGCCATTTTGGCCTCGCAAGGGGCACAGCAAGGGGCTGTGCCCCCTTATCCCTCTTGCTTACATTTCTGTCTCTTTCTCTTCTATACTTTGTATAAAATGATTAAAATTTACAACATAATTCTAAATCGGTCATTATGAACATAATAACATAATCACAAAAATCCTATCCTAACATTTAGCTTTCATTACATGAAATTGTGACATTTTTTAAATAACAATCACAAAAATCCTATAAAATATAACAAACGTTACATAAAATTGGCACATTTTTTCTAATGGGGGGTAGCCTAAGAATTACATTGTAATTAATATATATATACATATATATGTATATATGTTTATATATGTATGTATATGTTCTATTTCATTTCATTGAAATTAAATGTAATATTAAATTCAATATTCATAACGTTACGCTATTTTATGTTTGTTAATTTTCAAATTTATGTAATAAACTTCTTATTCATTCATTCATTCAAATCCGATATAGATTGAAAACAGGCCTCTCTCAACTTGAGCTACTCTTCTATAATATATCTACGTCCGAGCATTATTTTCATATCATGTTCCTATTTTTTTTTTTTGTATTCTTCCCATTTCTTATTCTATAAATGATTCAACCCGTTATTTCTTAGGTGTTCCATTTTTCACTACTCAACCTTGATGCATGCCGATGGCACTGCATCTGCATAAAGCTATGGTTTCCTACTTCCTATTCCATTTCCCACATTTCCGTCCGTTCATTGTCCCCGTTCGTTATTAATTCCTTTTCATGAGTATCCGATATCGAATTAAAATTTAATTCGTTACCTCTTGCTTCTTTTGTTTTTGGGCACGGTAATCTGACAAACGGTTAAAAAAAAACAAAAAACAACAAACGGGAGTAGTTTTCTTGAAAAAAAAAATTTAAAAAAACGATATTTAAAGTGTACGTTAACGAGATGCGTTTAATTTTTTGAGCGGGTTTTTATAGAACTCGTTTTGGCCATTTTCTATTAAACGCCATTTTACATTTTTCGCGTATAAACAGTTTAAGCCCTTACGATCGCGAATGAGAATGTGACGAAGATTTTATTAATAGCTTTATGCTAATCCGGGTAAAGGGTTCATGAGGAAAGAAGCTAAAAAAAGTATCCAGAAAATGTCGGTATTTTATTGAAGTTTAAAGTTTTCCGTTTACTGGTAACATTTGCATTACATCGAAGTAGTAACACATAATGATGATATTTCGATATGACAGATTATTTTAAATTATGCTTTCCTTATATTTTTAAAATTTTCACAAAAATCGATTCTACGTACGACCGAATGGATTGCCAAAAACATGCCATCAAAACGTTCCTCCGAAGTTACCGAAATTCTCGTTCGATCTTCATACACGTTATGGTAAACATAATTGTATTTTAAAATCTGCCGTGCACTAGGTCCCGTCGTGTGCAGTAGATCCTTTTCTCGGACGATGAAATTTCGCTACGCCATGATTCTATTCGATTCTTTCCGAAGAAAATCGCGCGCTGATAATTCCCTGGAGGAGTTTAAGGAGTTCTAAAATAAAATCTGCTACAGAAATATATCTCTTCTGGTTCGCTAGTCGTCACCGGAGCAGGCGAGCACGCAAACCATCAAGAAGGAGTCCTCCTAGCCGCCATAAGATTTCGATTCGAGATAAAAATCATCGACAACAATAACCTCGCACCGTACACACGGTTATACTACACGTAATACAACCACCGCAACAACGGACAGTCCGCACGTTACTACAGTACGATTAACGAATACGTAACGGACCGCGCTCGGACAAAGTACTATTACGAAACACGAATTACCATTAGCCGAGCCATCGCACAGTCTAACTTTCGATGTCCACCGTTCGCTCACCAAGCCTTTCTCCGCTCATGTCCAGCTTCTTTGGCCTTGCTCGCCTCTCATCCTATTACATCGCTATCTCGCTGTCCATCTCGCCAACGAAATATATACGCGCACGTCTGTGAACTGAAATCGGGACACTTTCTTCGTTAAGCCGAAATCTCACACGTGTCCGTCTTTGAACTTGCGCAGACTTTTCGTACAGATTACGGAAAAAAGAAAAAGAGAAATAAAATGGCCATCGAACTTGGCGCTGCGCAACAGACGTTAGTAGCGCGAGGCGTGAAAATAGATTTTCGACTCGGTCGGCGAGAGAGACGAAATCGGGAAGAAGAAGGTGTGTATCTCTATCGGCTATATCGTTGCTTGATGGGAGGTGTCGATAATTACAGGTGAAAATGTAGCATTAAAATAAAAGAGCGACCTGTCCGGGAATACAGATGGAAAAAGAGAAGAAAAAAAAAACGGAGAAAAATGCGCGGGAATGCACCGGCATACGTATAATAACATATGCGGGTTAAAATAAATAAAGAGTAGCATCGCATTTGTGACGCCACATTGCACCGGTAAAACAACGTTCAGTCACCAGCTGCTGTGAAGGCACCTCGAGCCGCTGCGGTACCGGCTTTTGTTTGCCAACAGCCGTGCACAATACGCGCCAACCGCGTTATCTCGCTGCCTCTGTTGTCTGCAGAGGAAAAACTCCGAATTAGTGAACCGCGCGAGTTCCGACAGGACCTTGCTCGTCCTCAAAAGAAACAGAATCCGACTCAACGTCGAGTGCGGACCAGATAAAGAACTCGTCGCACCTTCCTCGGTGAGGTCCTCTGTCGCAGGGAATAATTCTTTCTGTTCGCACTCTGATCTCTTTCTCGAAGGGGAACGCGAGCTCAGGTTATTATCTGCCCCTGTAAGCTGCTCAAATCCGTTTGACCATCGTGATTAATGACGCGCACTGAATAGCAGTAACGGCCGAACGGGGAAGGATTTGACTAGAATTTTTTCAACAGATACTATTATAATATGGAAATAATAGACGGTAGAAGAAAGAACCGGATACGCGTCGGCTGATGTAAGAAAATTTTTGATAAATTTCGACACTATACCGCGGTTGATATTGTAATTTTTGACTGTTCATCCGACGTCGTCAGCCGCTGGAGAGATTACGTGTTTCATTCGTAAGACAGGAGATACGGCTGATTTACTTTTGATGGATTCTCTTTGGCGAAAATGCCGCGTACAATCAAGTAAATTCCCCAACATTTTAATTAACCCCCCTCCCGTTGCTGGTCCCCCGCATTGAGCCGATAACAAAATGAGCCGAAATTTAAACATTTGCAGGAAAAATAAAAATAATAAAAAAAAAAAAAAAGCATAAAAAGATTTAATGAAATTCTTGAAGATTTCAGATCTGAAATATAAAAGCATCTAGCAGTAGAAGTCTAAACAATGATGGACATATATCGCCCGATTTAATCTGCACTTCAAATGACCGTGTGCATTCAGAGGGGATTTTGTAATTTTTTTTTTTTTCTGCAACGATACATAATACTTTTTTTCATACGGTAAAAGAGGACTAAAAAGTTCTGTAAGTGAACAAGCGCTTTTATTATGAAGTGGTTCCATAAGTTGGCGTATATATGTGCTATATGTCTCATCCAAATTCCGAGAGTAATTATTAGTAATACGCAAATAGGTAATTAATATATATTTTTTATACCGATTTACTAAAAAAAAAAAAAAGTAAATACGTAAAAAACACTTTATACAATTATTTATAATAAATTTTAAACTATGAAGGAAAATGTGTTTCATTTAAATTTACCACAAAGTTATTTCTTCTGCATTTGATTTTTGCCAAAAATCTTCTGTCGTATTTCGCTAACTTAATTAATCGCAAACTTTAGATTATTTGTGAGCGAATAAAAACAACTAATCTGTAATTTTTAAAATTTTTTTTTGTAAACTAGAGAAACTGCCCTATTGCTTTGCGCTATATCAAAATTCTTATTAAAATTATAGAGGATTTTTATTTAATATCATCCTCAAATAAATAAGTCTAATAGTAATTAATACACAATTATAGTATTCATAACGATACAAAGGAAGCTTAGGATGATAATGCTTTACAGGGGTCTTCAGTATTTTCGACTGTACAATATCATAACGTGGGAAAAACTTATCGGCATCTAATGGTACAAAATCTGCAATACGTGTTTTTTTGTTTTTTGTTTTTTAGAGGCGTGTCAACGCTATGGACATTATTAACCCAGCGCAGGTGAAATATATTCAAAAGTTTCAATACGCTCGACGGCAGAATATCAGGTCCTACCTGAACGAAACATCACCGCTTAGCTCAGAACAGGTGTTGCGAATCATTTCTTTACATCTGTTTTGAGCTACGATATTCCTTTTTTTTTGGTGATTTGTTTTCGCGATTGTTTCTTTCTTTTTCATAACTTAAAATGTCGAGAATAACTAAGCGATAAGCCAGGAATTACGTTCATTCGGACTTTGTTTCAGACCTCACAATATGCTAAATGAAGCATTCGAAGTAAATGTTCGTAAATAGAGTAAGAAAACCGTTTACTATTTTCATGAAACCGAAATGAATATGAGAAAGAGCAAAATAGCCTTTTCCTTCTGTGAAACCCGAATCAATGTGAGTATTCTGAAAAAAGGACCAGATGAAATTCAACCACTGGTAGCACACGACTGTTGGTCTTTTTTTCTGGTTCGGCGCTCTACACCTTTGACGGTCCCTTTCCTCTTTTATCTATTCCGTTTCTCTATCTACTTTTTCGTCTTTTCTTTTTTCCTACGAAACACACTACCGGCGTAGTTCATTTTGACGAAATGGGAAGTCAACAACCCTACGTACACGTAAAAACTGCGCGAGCTATTCAATAATAGTTCTG
Organism: Icerya purchasi; assembly: GCA_039619475.1. Classification (NCBI taxonomy): domain Eukaryota; kingdom Metazoa; phylum Arthropoda; class Insecta; order Hemiptera; family Monophlebidae; genus Icerya; species Icerya purchasi. The sequence continues at coordinate 286,788,515 of CM077115.1, read as the reverse complement.
ACATAAAAATTAACGAAGAGATGTTAAAAAATATATATTAATTAAGTACATTTTTATTTTTCCGTTCTCAGCTAAGCATAGAGAAATTTTATTTCACACTAAAGAGTTACAGAAAATTTAAAACTCTGCAATCTAGGTCGCTTATGTTTTGTTTTCAAATATTCGTAATAATTTTTTAAAATGAAAAATTTGAACTTCAGATCAACGGGGAATATAATGAATTTGGAAAATACCTTAATAAACAAAAAGAAGTAATTAAAATAACACAATAACAGATGTGATCTAGCATACTAAATTATATGTAAATATCAAATGATAAAGCCGAAACAAGACATACACGTAGGCAATAAATCTAACGGTAGCAACGGATAGGAAATATAGTGAAATAATTAAATACACGTCACTAGCAACAGAAAGCAATCATACCGGAAGTATCTAAGCATAAGCCGGTTTACATATTAAACACTCTTTAGATCGCAACTACACCAAACGAGAAATTCCGAACAAGTACCGCGCAGCTAATAAATTCTTAAAGCGATAAAGTAGTAAAAACTGCGCGAATATACAATACTAACAGTTGTAATAAGATTAATAAAAAAAGTGCTATTACTGCAAGCGTAAAAAATTAGGGGCAGTAAAATTATGTGACTTGATAGTTTCCATATATATATACATATATACATATACATATAGCTTAGAAGAGATCAAAGAATAATATAATTTTTAAGGAACTTTTTAAGGAAAAACATTAGTACATGCACGGAATCAGGTTTAAGGGAATATCGAGGGTATTTAAATGTCGTTTAGAAGACGGCTAAAGAATTATCAGGAATTAACTAAAACATTTTAAAGCCAATTCCATTTATATCGTTCGGCCACGTGCGAGAATTGTTCCCCGGTCAGTAAGGTCACGACGCTGGGGTACACGTGCGCCTAACAAATTGTGTTTACACGTTCGAAATGTAGATGCAGATACAAAAAGTAAAAGTGAATCGAACTGCAGAATCCAGTTCTGAGTGTAACAGAAAAAACGACAAAAAAACAAAAATAAAAAAACCAATTCGCACAGGATTTAACGTACTGCTCGGGCTTGCTAGTGGTCCGCCGGGTGAGACCGCTAACAGATACCTCATATCGGCAAGCTCATTGGCGCTCAAGGTGTGAAACTTTCTAATGAGTGAATACCGCGTCTGGTTGATGATCGTTCGAATACGCGTCTAAAATCACGCACTTGGCAACGGACGATTGTGTGTCGCTCGCTAATTGGTAACAACACAATGTATCGACGAGCGCTTACGATTGTTGCCGTATGTGTTTTGATAAATACATTCGGCGAAAGGGATTGCGCGGCCGTAAATAGCAGAAGACGATTGAATGGAGGTTAGATATTGCGTCGTACGAATGTAGAGATTTCGCCGGCAGACAGATAAGCAAATATAACTGACGAAGCAGAACGCGCAGCGTGAATTCGACGGCGAATAATAAAAATAATCGTTACATCTGTTTATTACCGTTTCGCATTTCGTAACGGGCCAGACTCTTTATATTTAAATTTGATTAGTATATTGGCGCGCATTTTGGCGGTAGCTAGGAGTTGACAATGTGCGAACAGAACAACCTCCCGTACCGTATAAGAACAACGTGCCTGCTAAGTATCGCGATAGAGGTTTGTGCGGATTCCCCCCCCGGTGGGGAGCATTATTAGAGATTGGAGGACCGTATTTTCACTGAAGTGTCACTTTCAATAGCGACGATTTTTATTTACTCTTCGAAGATCGCGGAATACACTCGTGTCCGAGAGTTTCGGCTTTTCACTACAAAGTCGCAAATAAAATGGAACTTCTGTCTAGATTTGACTTTAATCGTTCAACTTTCTCCGAGGATAATTGTTATTGGAAAATCGCGGCGTCACGTGTATTCCGCCGGAAATCTTCCCTCTCGTGATTGCGACCACTTCTCTCTGTTAGGAAATGTGCTTTACAGAGACCCGGATAAACAGGTTGTTTTCGAACGTCTAGGACAAAAGTGAATTTAATCCATCCCCCGTTTGCGATTAAATCAGACAGAGGCCCTTATTTTCCGTCAGACAGTTTTCGTTAATTTCAATTAATAGATAAAATATGTTTTTTAAGCCACTTTGGCCGGTTCATATTACGTAACAATTTAGATAATAACCGGTTTAATTAAAAGAATGCTCGTAAACAGTCTCCCCTATAATACATCTTAATGGCCACTCGATTGACGAAATTTAACCAAATCGGAAAAAATAAAATCAGCCTTTTCATAGGGATACCTCATATATATATATATATATATATATATACCATACGTGTGCTATGACTGAAAATAAGATAAAAATATATATGCATCGGTTCGCGGAAACAAAATCGGTTTCAATAAGAATTAATTATATTAAAAAAAGAAAAAAAAAAAGGATGGAGTTAATTTTCACCGCACACTCGTAATGAATAATAGTTTTACGGTATCTTGAATTGCAATTTTAAGAGAATCAGAAAATGTTAGAATGATATGTTAAGGATTGAGCTGAACAAGTTTCGGATAAGGATATGAAGTGGAAAGAAAGAAAAGCGATACTACCGAGAGAAACATGAAGCAAAAATAGTGCTAAAAGCGAAACAAATAGTGCTGCGAAGATAAAAGGAAAAGAAGGTTCTAAGTAGAAAGATATAATATGTTGATTGTGGGCAAGCGTACTTGTCGGAAGAAAAAACTTTATTTTTTTTTTCAGTGTACGGAGAAAGGATATTAAATGGATAAAGTTATATGTTCAAAGCTGCAAAAAATGTCGCAATCAGAACAACCAGTTCTATAGATACCGCACGATAAGGAGAAAAAAAATAAAACAAAATAGACACACAATAAAGATACAATATTTAGAGCACTTTAACCGGATAAAAGTAAAAAATTCGAGGGAAATTTTTATATCATTTTTTTTATTATTATTTTTTTTTAGGCGGTTAATTTGTTTCCTTCTTTTTCAAGGATTTTTAATTGTATAACCTCAAAAAAAGAAAAAAATTCAAAGTGTTTTTTACATTACAGCATTTTTTTTCTCGCTCGATCACTTTATTTAAACGTTATTTTGATCTCTTTCTTTCCTTTTGCTCGTGCGATCGTTTCTTCGACTAATGCGCTAATTTTTATACATTTTACTCAACTCGATTATCTCGGACAAATTGTAACCAGAGACTCTATTCAGAAGGCAAGAATTACATTAAATCAGCGAACCATCATCGGAGACGGATTACGAGATGCTTCGCTAGAGAATATAAGCCAGACTGAAGAAGTAGTCAAAAATGAACACAAAGTGCCCCATAAAGGAGGAATGTTTCTGGCGCGAATAAGGGAAAAACGACTGAACTGGGGCTATGTACTGCGTTCACGACACGTAATAGAAAGAGAAATTTAGCACTACATCGTTTGCAGGACTAATACTCACAGCCGAGAAGAGCTGACCGGAGCGGGGAGTATTAAGGAAGAAAATCGATCTTAAATCTGAAACACAGATACGGTGATCGTACGAAAGCCGTCATGATCTAAACGTTAGTGGAAATTTCGATATTATTTGTGCGAATTCTGAATAACGGAGGCAGCGCGTACAATCGGACGCCATTAGGAAATCTGTCCGAATTGGGGATTTTGTAACGGCAGGACTGAATTTAAATAAACATAAAATTCAGTCTGATAAATATGAATTAAGAAATGAAATAATAAATACTAGCGCGGTAGGTTTTCTCCCTGGCTGATGATAGGCTACACCGAAACCGACATTACAAAAGTTTATTTCGCCCCCGTATTTGTAATTATTCTAATACTAGTTTATAATAATTAATGTTTTAAAAAAAATGTCCGAATTGCCAACGCGGAATTGACCTAGTCTTTCTGAGGCGAGATAAAAATCGTGTTTAACTATCTTGTTAAAAGGTGCGAAGAAACCCGGGTCTACGCACATATATTTCCGATCAAACTGTGTATACAAATTATATCGAACATTATGTGTCGATTTTACATGATTCCAGTAGTGTCGATGTTGTTTTGAGGAAGACCGCGATGATAAACAGCAAGGAGAGAGGCAGAGAAGAACAAAAACGAAAAACAAAGTCAGTCCGGCATTTCGCATCGGAATTCCGAATAGCCGAAAAGGAAAATATTTCGCTACATTCGATGATAAAGACCGCCTCCCGCCAACGCATACCGTTCACTATGTCGGAGATTTACCTGTATCGCTGATCGAGTGCTCTCCGGCATCATGGGAGGCAAGTACGTCTTTTCCGTTCCGTGTGATTTATTTCTGCTTGCCAACTAAACCAGGCCATTGCGACACCTATTGTAAATAGAACAGCCGCTGCGCGCCAGTCGCCAATGAAGTCCTTCGTCACTCGTTTACTGCGAGGTCCTCAAATATCGCGCCAATAATATTATATCGCGGTTATTACCTTCGCGGCGGGGTTTTCAGTTCAACCGAAAAAAAGGTGATTGTGTTGAGAATTAAAGAAAAAAAAAAAAAAAGTAGAATCACCGGCTGATTCTATCGCTAGGTAATTCAGATTCCAGGAAGAAACACCTTTTTGTCTGAAATTGCAGAAATTGCGGAAATTGCTGAAATTGGGAAAAACATAAAACAATGTGTACAATATGACGTTATCTTTTTTCTTTCTTTTTTTTTTTCTCCTTACAACCTCTTTCAGTTGTTTCGAGAATAGTAAAAATAAAAAAAGTCTACATCCACAATTTGAAAAGAAAAAAAACATCCGAGATGAGAGAGAAAATACCAACTGCCAAATATGAACCCGAATTTTTCTCGCAATTTTTGTCGAAATCAGCCGACATCTCGAATAAATATCGAGCTAATCGGAAGAAGTAAAGAACTCTAAATGACTCGATCGCTTAGTTATTTCGTAGTAGTGCAATTAAGCGATATATAGGAGACGGAATTTTGTTATAACCGTGAGATGTGTAATCCGATTCTCTAAGCCGGAGTCGGGCGTAACTGATTACTTTTTTGAGGGTAATTAATTACGAGAACGACAAGTGCGACTTTTCAATGATACTTAGTAATCACTAATAATTGATAATGCCTAATTACGGAGTGGCAACTGAGGATTTTGTCGGTCGAAGAGTCCCCCCTTCATCAATATTAACCGGTACGGTTAAACATCCGGATAACTAATAATAGTTTTAACCTTTTCAATATGTAGTACACGTGATGACTGCGGTTGGCTTACTTTTTTTCATTTGTATTTTCCATGCGAGACATGTTTCCGCACAGTGCTTAGCTGGCGTACACTACCGAAAGGTACCATTATTAATCGTATCCGCGCAATCGTACGCGCCAATTTGACTTGACAAGAGCACTACCATTCTATTCTTAAATCCTCCATTACGTAATTATTAATTAACGATTACTAAATTATAATAGATTACGCCTAGTAGTCAACATGGCCAAAATTAATGTTTCTGTATAATCGCAGTTAATAGCAAAATTGTGTGATCAAAAAGGAACGAGGATTTTGTAATTGCGCGCGCTGTTCATCGGGTAAAGTCCTCTTCCGCCAACTGGTCGTACAGTCTCAATAAGGATGTACAAATTGTAACTTTGAAGAAACAACTCGTGATTCAACAGTTCATGGTAGGATAACATCGCTGTCTATTCTGCAGACATGGCAAATTTTTTCCTAAATCCCAAAAAGACAACACAGCAAGGGCAACGTTTTTCAACAATACATTTCAGATGTAGGTGAAATCGCAGAGCGAGATATCCCATACCTTAAAAAGCGTTCAAACGGTGTTTCTCAAAACTACTCTTAGGCATAAGTGCATATAAGTGTACTAATATAAGAGACTACTTTGAAAGGATCGATGAGTAAACGTCGGACATTAGGTGTAAATATTTTTTTGAAAAGAAATTAAAAATTCTCGTTTCTTCTTAATCGCACCCCGTATAATATATGTATATGGAAAATCTTAGTTCCGATCTATTATATAGACGAATAAAGTGTAAAGAAGTAATGACATGTATGGAAATTTTTAGTTGTGGTATATGAATTATGAAGCGCGATGAATTTATTTCTCATCAAATTCGTCTAGATTTAATTAATTAAGGATACGAAACTTTCGTGTTCACTCTCTATTTGCGTAGATTAAGGTAAAGTAAAGTAAGTCCCACATATCCTTGATAAGGTATCATAGATTGTGAAATTAAGCTATTCATAATGTATTAAGCCTAATAATGGATCTGATGAGAATACTGGGGCCAGTTCCTTTCTACTTGCGATCCGCCTTTACTTTTCCAGATTTCTCTGGTATAAACAATATTCAATTTCAGATTGGATATATACCTGGGAGCGATTCGGATCTGAAACGAGATAGGTCTCGAACCCGTGTCCTCCGGTTTAGTAGCCAAGCGCCTTAAATTTGCGTAGGTTACATTTTATTATTATTATTTATTTGTTTAATTTTTTTTTTTTTTTTTTTGTAATTTAAGAACAAAAAAAAAAAGAAAATCGAATATTAATACCGAAATTTTTTCAGCAGCCGGGACAGATATTAAAGTATCCAATCAACTCAATCGATACGATCTGGAATACAATTTCCGCTTTTTTTTTTTTTTTTTTGAAATTTTCGAAAACAATGCAGGTGAATGTTTACACTACGACGGTAAAAAAAAAAAACACAACTCTGTAGTGAAGAAGAAAATTTTTCGTCATTTTCTTTTTTGTTCTTTACAACAACCAAAGGATATACTAACCACACAAAACAAAGAGTGTTTTTTTGACGAAACCAAAATAAAAAAAATAAAAAAGCAGCGCTTGAGATTGAATCAATCGTAAAAACGTACGTATTTTTGCGAAAAGTTATCGTAAAAATGAATTCAATATTGTGTTTTTGAAAATTAAATTATAATTTCAAAATTAAAATGTAATTTTTATTGCAAAAAAATTTTTTTAAATGATCATAACAGTTTAAAAAAAACATGTACATACATATATCCTTTAAAAATTTAGACACATTTCACACGAAAGATTTTATACCGCATCCTTCTTTGATAGTTGCAGAAATATGTGAAATTCACAATTGTATATAACGCGCAAACTTTTTACGTACTAATAGAAACAGCAAAGTATTGTGGATTGTTTTGTTTTTTTTTTTGTTATTTTTTTAGGTATTGTGGATTGTGTAGAATTTCTAATTTTAAAAATTTCAATCTCAAAAAAAGTCATTGAAATCTACTATTATGAATCCCGTTCTAAAACATTTAAAAAAACAAAGCTACAATGCACACTTTAAAAAAACAATTTCTATACGTTATCTGAAAAATTTAATCTCAAAAAAAGTTATGAAATCCTCTGCACAAAAATTTAAATTCACTATTATGAAATAAGTTCCCGCTGCACAAAAAATTTAAGAAACAAAGCTGTTCCACGCACCTTTAGAACAACAAAAAAAAGATATATTCTAACATATGAGTTTTACAGTTATTCACAAGCTCATAAAATTATAAAAACCGGTTTACTTTTAAGATTTAAAACGTGTAAACCAAAAAACGGAACAAAATATTTTTGTTATAAAATAAATTTTTTTGAAAAGGAAACATTCATTAAAATAGAAAGCGAGCATAAAACAGTATTTAATTTTTCATCACTTCAACGTATTTTATTTAACAACGTTTTATTCCTTACGCAAACGGGGCATTAAGTAAGGAATCATGAATATCGCCAGTCTTTACCTGTGCTTCTTGTTAGTTACAGAGAAGAAAAAGGTAAGAAAAAAAGGAAGCTACCTTCGAAAAAAGCCCGGATAATAGAAAACAATCTCTGTTCGGCTGCTATTATAGAGTCACGACGAAATCGGAAGAAAAATGGCAGAAGAAGAAGTGTATTCTGAGCTGAAAGTTAATTACAAGGTTTTCATTAGGGGGTTTCAATTGAAGACAGCAGGTCCTGAACAGGTTAATGCGAGCGAACGCATTTAAACGACAGCATTATAACAATGCAAAGGCGACGTGTAATCATTAGATGATACGGAATAAAACAGAAGAAATTAGCGATAGGTGTGACCGTAATGAAATCACGACACCATCGCGCGCAATCACGATAGGCGATCCCGAATCAATTAACCGTTCCCGCTTACACCCTATCATTTGCAATGCGAGTTCGGGCGACGATTTAATCAAGACGATTGGACGTCGCCATCGCACACCTCCGTTTAAACAATTCGCCAAGTACACCGGCGTCTACACGTTTGTTGAAAGTAAATCGACCATCTGAAATTTCGCAGACCGATTGCCAGTCGGAGCTGCTAGCGTTACCGGTTACGTAATTAAACGCGTCAACGTAATAATGAAAACAAAAGTGAGTTAGGCACTAGTGGGAGGGTCGGGATTTAGCGTAATTAACAGATCAGCGTTGCGCTGTAATTTCGAGCAATTTACTTTTCTCGACTGCCGCTCGCTCGGTCTTCGTACTAATGACCCGCGAAAGATTCAATGTGGGTCGTTCTACGAATCACCGGCTAACGCAACAAAAGATCCTATCAACTTTTTTTTCTGAGGCTAATTGTCTTCTCCTGATATCTGAACGAGATGGGCTTGCGCGACAATTTTATCATTTTTGCCTTGTGAGAGTTGGTTGACTACCAAACTAATTTAACGAAATCCTCTTACTGTTTGCGATAACAATCATTCAGATGCAATATTTTCAACAACGATATTGAAAGTAATAGATAAAATCAGATCTAGGTTCCTATAATTCCTCAAACAAACATGTACATATATGTGTAAATAGAAATATACATATTAATTACAACGTAATTCTTAGGCTAAACCCTCATTAGAAAAAATGTCCCAATTTTATATAACGCAAAATGTCCCAAAAAAATGTCCCAATTTTATGTAACGTTTGTTATATTTTATAGGATTTTTGTTGTTGTTATTTCAAATCAAATCAAAAATTAAAAAATGTCACAATTTTATGTAACGAAACAATGTCTTGATTTTATATAATGAAAGTTAAATGTTAGGATAGGATTTTTGTGATAATGTTATTTTTTTTTATGTTGATACCAGTAAGAATTACGTTGTAAATTTTGATCATTTTATACAAAGTATAGAAGAGAAAGAGACAGAAATAAAAGCAAGACGGGTCACACAGCCCCTTGCGAGGCCAAAATGGCCGAGTTATATATATATATATATATGTATGTATGTATGTATGTATGTATGTATGTATGTATGTATATGTATATGTATATGTATGTGTATATGTTTTGTTTGGATTTATGATCCCTTAAAGAATTCAGCAAAAATGGGCACGTAATACAAAAGCGTTATAATTGTTGTTCCTATTTTTTTCAATATTAAAAGTATATTTTATTTTTCGTAATATTTCAAATTACACTGTGTAAATATAATCGCGGAATTTCAATTTTTTAACCGACTTCAAAAAAGGAGGAGGTATTCAATTCGACTGTATTTTTTTTTTTTTTTTTTTTTTTTTTTATGTGTGTTACCACAGAACTTTCTTCTAGATGAACCGATTTTGATGATTCTTCTTTTATTTGAAAGGTGGCGTTTGTCATGTGGTCCCATTTAAATTTGATCAAGGTCCGACCGATAGTTTTTGAGTTATCCTTAATAATGCGGGAGATTGAAGCTTTTTGGATGCTTTTCATTCATGATTGTTTTCACCGTCGGATTAGATTTTTGACTTAAAATACTATAAATTTGCCAAATTACCATGGAAATGTAGCTTTTGGTGTTTTTACCGTGGAAATAAATGTTTTAATTTAATTGAATAAAAATGCACTAAAAAGTAAAAAATAAAATGCTTTTTTACAAAAAATAAATACCGACTTCAAGGTTTATTATAAAAATTTAAAAATGCACTAAAAAGTAAAAAATAATTACTCCCGATAAAATATATATATCAGAGTGATATAACTTAAGGTGATATCGTAATTCTTATACAACATTAATTTTTTGGAGTTGGCATCAAATTCATATTAAAAGAATAATTAAAAACTGCATTAAATGTTGATTAAATTGTTCCTAATATGAATTTAATTCCAACTCCAAAGAATTAATGTTGTATAAGAATTACGATATCACCTTAAGTTATATCACTCTGATATATATATTTTATCGGGAGTAATTATTTTTTACTTTTTAGTGCATTTTTAAATTTTTATAATAAACCTTGAAGTCGGTATTTATTTTTTGTAAAAAAGCATTGTCACAATTTTATGTAACGAAACAATGTCTTGATTTTATATAATGAAAGTTAAATGTTAGGATAGGATTTTTGTGATAATGTTATTTTTTTTTATGTTGATACCAGTAAGAATTACGTTGTAAATTTTGATCATTTTATACAAAGTATAGAAGAGAAAGAGACAGAAATAAAAGCAAGACGGGTCACACAGCCCCTTGCGAGGCCAAAATGGCCGAGTTATATATATATATATATATGTATGTATGTATATATGTATGTATGTATGTATGTATGTATGTATATGTATATGTATATGTATGTGTATATGTTTTGTTTGGATTTATGATCCCTTAAAGAATTCAGCAAAAATGGGCACGTAATACAAAAGCGTTATAATTGTTGTTCCTATTTTTTTCAATATTAAAAGTATATTTTATTTTTCGTAATATTTCAAATTACACTGTGTAAATATAATCGCGGAATTTCAATTTTTTACATAGCATGGTGTAAATAGGCAGCGCGATAGTCTAGTGGTTAAGGTGTTTGGCTACCTTAGCGGAGGTGTTATAGGTTATCGATTTCGTTCCGAATCCAAGTGGCTCCCCGGTATACATCCAATCTGAAATTGAATATTGGTTATACCAGAGAAATCTGGAAAAGTAAAGGCGGATCCCGAGTACTAATATTCTCATCAGATCCATTAGGCTTAGCACATTATGAGAAGCTTAATTTCACAATCCATGATACCTTTTCAAGGATATATGGGACTTACTTTACTTTTATGGGCGGACTATTAAAGTTACTTTTCATTAAACTCTAAATACAAGTTTGATCACTAACTGGAACACTGTTTGCCTTCATTTGTAAAACAAATAGATTTCTAGACTTTAAAACCCCATGCACTGTAATTCATGAATTGTATCAAAAAAAAAAAAAATATCTTAAAAGCCATTTTCTCCGCGATTAAATAAATTTGTTCACGATATTTACATGGTGTAATTTGAAATATTACGAAAAATAAAATATACTTTTAATATTGAAAAAAATAGGAACAGCAATTATAACACTTATGTGTATTACTAATTAGCCAAGCTTTGCTCAAATGTGAACTTTTAAACCAATTATCGGGGATTAATTAATAAGTTGCAGTCAAATACTTGGCACTGATAGGCATACGAAAGCTACACTTTTTTATATACATTTACTCATTTTTACGCTGAAGTATTCTCGACTTAGAAACAATCGAAACAAATATTCATAAGCCGGAAATATTATTACAAATTATCAGCAGTATATAACGAAATTCTCTGTATATTTGAAAATCGGCGTTATATTTAAATCCGCCCCGTGTATAGCGTAAATAAATGTGAAGAATATAATGATCGCTTAAACAATGTTTCTCTTGCCTATTAAAATTGTTCAATTTTCATATCGACAGATCGATTTATCGAAACACCTAGAACTCCCTGGTTCGTGAACTTCATCAGAATCCTGAGAGCCATTTCCGAAAACATATATATATATATATATATATACAATTTTAGCTGATATTACAGGATCAGATTAATGACTATATAATTTTTACGCTTTCGGTAATAATAAGTTCTGTCACACGTTATTGAGAAACATACAACTTTTTTGCATTATAGGGAAAAAAGTACCTTATGAAAGTTGTGATAGAAATATTCCTACGCAAACTGTAAATTAAATTTCCTTGATTACTACGAAAAACAAAACATTTTAATACATTACGAACAGTGTCCAGTTGAACCGACTTTTCCATACGCATTATAAAAGATTATAATCCGGGATTTTAGGCGATGTCCCCATGGCGAGGTAGGAATTCATTTATACGCGTTAAAATGATTAATAGCACTAAAATAATAGATCATAAATCTTCGCAGTTGTTAACCACCATCTGTTTGTAGGCGTACGCCTCTTCAGAAATGTTTTTAAAAGTTTTTTGTTTTTTTAAATTTTGCTCGGGCAATTATATAAAATTTTCGGAAAATAATATCAAAATACGTACAACGTTAAAAAACAGCGTTGGGAAGACGATAATTCAATTGTAATTTTTTTTTTATTTATATTATATATATATATACTTTTTTTTTTTTTTTTTTTTTTTTTTTGCAAACAACCGTTTACTAGAAGAGAGTGTGAATTTGAACACTGCTTCATAAAAATTTCTGTTTACCGTTAGTTCTTTATTCTTGAGAGCGGAATACGGTCGCAAATTATTATATAATTAAAGCATTTCACACATCAAAAATCGATTAATTACTCTACGTTTAACGAGTTTTACTGAAATTCGTAGCGCTTTGTTTCGTGTGTGTGCGTTTGTGTACACAAAGAAGGATATGAATTCAGCTACGTTTGTAGCAGAGTAACGCAAGCAAATTTCACAGTCACGAAAGTGTGGATGAACGATAGTGTAATACAATTTGTCGTTACTCGATGCCGGTGTAGAACTCGTGTTGTAATAACAGTTAAATGCATTGGTGCGTGCATCCTTTTCAGTTTCTTGACGGTAAGTCGAGACTCACTGGAGTGTCCTGTCGCGGCAAATACATTAAACGGCTTTTACAGTCTTACCGCATTTCTCGTTTATTTGCTCGTTTATTTTAATTTTTTTTGTCCCCTTAAACAATTTTCTTCTAGATTTACACATATCCGTCTACATCCATTGTCTGCCAGCAAAATGAACCGCGTATCCTTCCATTGTTAACATCCGTTTGTTGGAAAAGTGAAATTAATTCGCCATTATTGTACACGTAATGTTTTTGTCAATCAAGAATAAAAATTAAAAAAAAACATTCTTTTTCGAGTTATCTAAAATTTCAAATAATTGCGTAAAAAAGATTCCAATTAAATCCGCATTTCCATCGCGCACGTTTGTATAATGAGAGAAAAATAATTGAAGAAAATGAACGCTCGTTCGAAACCGGAAGAGCGACAATTCCGAAACACATAACACAAGATAGTGGCGGAAAAGTTAAAAAAAAGTTTTTGAAATACTCGCGAAAACCAAAAATGAATTAGAAATGATGAAAACGGTAAAAATTATGTAAATATTGGTAAAAGTAATATAAACGACCGATCGTTAGTGGCGAATATTATTTTTTCGAAAAAATGTTAACACTTTACCAACGCGTCAAATTTGGTTTTAGTGATGGTTGATCGAATTAAAAATACATTTAATTTTTATTCTTTAGATTTCTTTTTTGGATTATTAAAATAAAAGTTGAGCATCACATCTGTGTAGGTATTTGGAATCTATAAACTATTACCGATGGATACCATTCGAAATAAATGCATTCTTAGAAATTAAACATTTCCAGAAATACTTATAAAGCATTTTCCACCAACTGCCAACATTTTACAACTAATCTCTGTGCATTTCCCCGGAAAAACCCTTGCGCTTTGTGTGTTTAAAAGTTGTGTAGTACAGTTCTCGGAAATATATAGGCTGTTTTTCTTGTCAAAGTAGTCAATTGAAATGGACCATTCTATTTAAAAAAATCATAAAAGAACTAGAGAGCGTCTAGCCTCATTGTAATCATAAATTATCTATAATTACCGACTTTTATTGTTTCTTCTTTAGCTCGTCAACCACATGGAGAGAAAACGTTTCACAAAAACAACAATCAAAAGGGAAAAAAGCGTCGATTATAATTCAATAATTTAATTACACATTGTTAATAAGAAAGAACAAATAGCGTACAGAAGGAAAAGAGACTGGATATTATAAAAGGCGCGCAGTAAATAATAAAGGTTCAGCGAATGGGAATAACGCTCCTCACAGAGGAGGAGATAAGCACATGATTAGCGTCGCAAACAACTGCATCATTGGAAAATACAAGAAGAAGATAATGGAATACGACTTATAAATGTAGGATAAAAGTAATTAAAACAACGAAAAAACGATCAATGAACCGCTCCGTGAATTATTAGAAAATAAGGGAATATATATTCGACATAGAAATCTGAAATGTAAATTATCGCTATGAAGTTAAAGGATGTGATTTTAGGATTTTATCAAAGGCAGCAACCGAGTTAAATTATCAAAAATGTCCGAACTGCTCGGAACCCGAACCAATTGGGGATGATGTGAATGATTAATATGCGGAGAATAGTAAAATAATTAGGAAGAGATGTAGGTGAAAACATACCTGTTTGTTAAAACTGTATAATAAAAACAAACTTTAATAACAAATTTAGCTGATGATGGGTTATATCCGAAAACGTAACTAAACAAGGTATTTATCTAATTTATTGTTATAAATTATTTTTACCCTTATATTGTTTGTTATTAAAGTTTGTTTTTATTATATAATTAGAAAGAGCTTCACCCCCCCACCCCTCGTGAAATCAGAAGTAGGCAAATATAATCAGCCGGGAAAGCGAAATCGAAGCAACACAAATGACGGATACCGCACGGGGGAGCCTTTCCAGAAAGAACTAAAGCGAAAAGATATCTCGAGTACTCGACAAAGTCCAATCGAGAACAAAAAACACACTCGCTTACGTTCTCCTCCGAAATCATTAGAGGTATACGCTACATATACCAGACTGCTTGTTTTACACCTGGATAATTACTTGGGTGTTTATACAAAAATCATTCATTCCGCAGATTAATTATCAAGTCATCCCAACTTCGCAAGTGTCATCTTCAAATATAATTATCGAGAAAACGTCGTAATTATTGCCCGCTTGACTGTAACAGACGTTTAAGTTATTACTTTAAATGCGAAATTTTTAACCAAGACTGTAGAGGGATCATTAATATTTATCGAAATTAATCGTATTATTATTATCGTTCAGAATGAAAATGTTAATTTTCCGCACTCTTCTTAAATATTCCTTGTTATTGCAAAGGAATTGCGTTCATTTTTCATTTCTTTTCTACAATATACCGAGTAAAACATTGCTGATTTAACCACCCGTTAATACCATTTGTACGACACGTCACGTGCTGCAATATTTTGAGAAGTTTGAAATGTTGATAATTCCTATTTAAATATACACACATATGTATATATATATATATCGAAATTACGTGGGACAAGACTTTTTTTCATTATTTTTCTTCAGAAATGAAAATTGTCCTATTTTTTTTTTGTTTTTCTCTTTAAAGAATAGAATTTGATTATGTCTACTGATATATTTTGCTAGACTTCTTATAGATAAAAGAAATTAATTAAAACATTACAAATTAATGCGAGTTAATTTTTTTTTTCTTTCTTTAGGCTAATTATTTATAACTTAAACCGAGAGAAGCAACGTGTCAAAATTATATTTTACATAAGAACCGTAAATTTTCCGAGACCAGACACGGTTTATAACCGCGTCAAATTTTATCGGCGGTTGTATAAAATGTGAGAAAGTTAATTTTATAAAACAACTACATTATATAGATCGACCTCCAAAAATGAAATCGACGATATCGCCAAACACACACCAGTTTAGTTAGACTTGCATGAAAGAAAACATACTATGTCAATTAAATTTCCTATTAATTTTTCAATATTTTATCATTAACGGCTTTAGCATCACGCCGAAAAAAGTTAACTCCGGCTTATCAATTTCACTGCAAACGCATCATACTGCCGTATTCTTCAATATTATTAATACTGTATTTTTCTACTGTTCTATTATTTTTTTTAATTAGTTCTCGTCAAATTTCGCAACAGATAAAAAATAGTTAAATCACCATAAAATTTTTAACGAAACATTTGAAAGCTGTGTGGAATCGGAACGTTTTGGAACAACGTATCATGCAAAATCAAAAAAAAAAAAAAAATAGAAGCAAAAGAAAAAACTTAGGAATCGTTTATGATACCGTCCCTAAAATCTCAAGTTACTTGCTTTATAACTGAACCTGTACTTGACATATATCGATATAGTCATTATGTATTCAGCAGAATAACGTTAAATCTATCGTTACAGAATTATCCGTTATGCGATCTGAAAGGGGAATTCTCTTTTAAATGTTAGACCTTTCGAATATCCGAATATTTGTAGAACACAAATATACTAAATTATAAACATGGGCTATAAAATTATATTATATTAGTTTACATTAATTAACATATAATAGTAGCCCATGTATACTCATTAATATTTTCGCGACTCGCGCTAATTAAGTGCATGTGTGGTTTTATGTAATTAAGATTTTCTATATATATATTTATATATATATATATATATATATTCTATTGTACATATTATAAATATATTGGTTGATTGATTGATCGATTGAATACGTCTGGGTGCCCAACATTGAAACTTCTAAAAATTTCACTTGCGCTTTGGGTTAATATGTTCATAGTTGACGCGACAAAAGAAAAATAAAAAAAATGGAAACATTGCATACGCTGGAATGTAAGTTTTTTTTTTGAAACTATCGCCATGTGGACACGATGACATTGAGGGCAATCAACGAGTTCATTGGTTGGCTAAGTTTACCGCGAGCGTACGCCACAAAATTTCCCGCCCGCTGACTTCCTTTCCGAGAACTCTCATGTTTATCGTTTCAGCTCTTCAAAATTGAGTCCTTGTCATTTCCCCTGGCATTCGCGTAGACGTTTTAATTATAATTTACCTACAAACCTCTTCGCTGTTTGGTTATCTCCGTCTTTTTTCCCCTCATTTCTATGATATAGTTCAATTTTCTGCCGGTAATTACAGTTCTCTTTCCGAATCAGATCAAAAAGTTTTCTTTTCTTTTTTGTCCTTGAACAACTTCTAACTCCATTCGCAAAATATTTAAATTACTATACCCGGTGATATTTCAAATTTTTACATTAATGAAAGTTTCCCAGACAGCGATATGAAATAATAGTACAACACGTAAAAAATAAAAATAATCGGAATGATGAATTAAAATTGTTGAAAGGTTCAGTGATTGATAAAAACGCGAATGGAAATCACGACGTCTGAAAAAGAAATTAATATTGGCCGTCCAACCGGCATGTTGGATAAGACTGAATCACGCGTGGGCTAAATTGGGAGAAAGAACAGCCAGCAACAACGATATCTGTGCAGTGAGAGACAAATGAACAGGTCAGTTCTCCCCGTCTAGTAACTGACACGGAGCGATTCTACTACATATGATCGTATAAGCCGACAAAAATGACTTGGTTTTTTTTGTTTCAGATCAAAGTTATGTTAATGAACGTTTTTTCCAATCTAGGACTATCTTTCTCTCTTCTCCGCTCGAACCTATTTCTAGACTGGTCTTTCGTGGACTACCGCAGGGCTCTTGTCTAAGTCCAACCCTTTTTAACATTTACCTTATAAAAACTGCTTCTCTGTCAACAATCTCCTCTTCCCTTTTTTTTGCTGACGACATCCTCATTTACTCCACCCATCGTAGTATCTCCACCGCTAATTCCCAGCTGCAACATTACTTAACGATTTTGGAAAGCGCTTTATCTAATATTCATCTGTCTATCTCTCCAACGAAATCCTCTGCTGTTGTCTTTACTCTTCGTCCTTTTGACCCCTACTTAGTTAGTCTTTCCTTAAATAGTAATCCGATCCCCCTGGCTAACCATTTCCGTTACTTAGGAGTATTTTTGGATAGCCGTCTTTCGTTCCACAAGCATATTAACTATATATACGAGTCATCACTAAAAAGGCTCAACCTTATTAAGTCCCTTTCACATACGAACTGGGGAGGTGATCCGTGCATTTTGCTCATGTTCTACAAATCCTGTATCCGTTCTATTCTAGATTATTGCTGTTTTATTTATGGTAACTCTTCCAGGTCTTTGCTCTCCAAGCTCGATCGCGTCCAAAATACTTGCCTCCGCCTCTGTCTTGGAGCTCAGAAATCTTCTCCTATCCCTGCTATTCAAGCGGAAACCCACATTCCTCCACTCTTTATTCGGCGTTCCTAAGTTTGAGAACGGATTAATATTGTTTACGCGAAATTTCAGGCAAATATTAAACGTCTTCCTATCTCCTCTTCCTCACTTATTCCTTCTTATTCCCTCATTCTACAGGATTGGCGATTTAGTGCCAATAAAACACCAATTCTGTCTCTTATTTCTACTCGACTCCTTCAATTTTTACCATACATTCACACTTGCGATAAGCTCCCATATTTTTCTTTTAACTTTTCCTCCTTTCTTCATCCAATTAATTGCTTTTACTCTTCTGCTCCCCCTACAGCCGTTCTGCATCACGCCGTTAGATCGGAATTTTTACATACCTTAAACTCCCACTATTCTAACCACGTTACAATCTACACGGACGGTTCCAAGAGCCCAAGTGGAGTTGGTGCAGCCTTTCTTTGTCCTTCATTAAATCACTCTGAGTCCTTTAAACTTCCTTCCTTCTGTTCGACTTTCTGTGCCGAGTCTATTGCTATCCTCCATGCACTTTTCTTCATCAGATCTTCGAAGGTCTCTCGTAATTTCCTTATTCTATCAGACTCTCAAAGCGTGCTACAGGCTGTTGCATCTCCTCTGCCTCCCCACTCTACTGATTATGTAATCCTTTTTATACGTTCCTTGATCCATGACCTCTTTCTTTTTTGTGCAATCGAGGTTAATTTCCTTTGGATCCCTAGCCATTCTGGAATAGAAGGAAATGAGTCAGTTGACTTATTAGCTCGGCGAGCTTCTTCTTCCGGCAGGTTCCTTACTACTTTTCCATCCGTCAATATTAATCTTCTGTCCTCTGCAGCGCACAACCAATTATGGTTTAACTCCTACTACTCCTCATTCTCAAACCCGGATTCCTTTTACTTGTCCATCCAGCCTTCTCTTCCTTTCTGTTCCTGGTTTCTTGACTTCCCTTTTATGCGTCGCTCCAGCATCTCGGCAATATGCCGCCTCCGCTTTGGGCACAGCTGGCTTCCCTCGTCGCTTTTCCGATTCTCTCTCGCGGCATCTCCGTATTGTCCATTACATCCTCTTAACAGTCAACATGTATGTGATCCTGATCACATAATGTTCGAATGTTCATCACTTTCATCTGAACAATCTTCCTTTTACTCCTCTCTCTTATCAAACAATGTTCCTACTCCCTATTGTGCTGCATTTATTCTTTCCCTTCCTTCTCCTTCTGTCATCCAGGCGCTTGATACATTCTTGTTGAATGTTTCACGCCTCATAAAAATCTGATTTTTTCTCTATTCCCATTTCTTGGGCTAATGTCCTCGCTGACGAACCCATAGAAAAAAAAAAAAGGAAAAAAAAAAAAAAAAAAAAAAAGTTATTACGAAACCAGTTAGAAATAAAACAAATTTTGCACTTGGCGGAAACATCTTTTTTTTTTTTTCTTTTTCTGTCCATGAGTTGAACTTTCAAAGCCCAAAAAAAAAAAAAAAAGAAAAAAGAAAACCATCTTTTTCTTTAAAACTAACGGTTAATTTAAAGTAATTCAGAACGACGCATACTTCTGGTAATCTATACTTCCGTAAAACAGTGATAAAACATTTCGATCTGTTTGCACGATGTTTAGTGCAGAGGAGAAACAGAAGACGTGATTTTATCGCTAGCGAAACAGAATGACCTCAAAATGATCATCACGTAATATGTGTCACTTGACTTCGACGACACCGTCCCGATAACGGTAAATCAGCGAATTATGATGGAAATTTTTGTAGACGTTCCCACATGTACGTCTTCTTCCTGTATATGCCTGTGTGTCAGAATGTGAAATGTATGATACTCTAAGCGCAAAAAAGATGAAATAGATCAAAATGCGAAATGCATACTTGTATGTAGCATTTCTTCCCACAATGTTCTGCCTCAACTAAGTGATTCGAATGTGTAACTTGCTATCCCTTGAAATTATATTAACATACGATCCCTGTATCCCAATGAAAATCGCTTATAACGGCATTGAAGAGGGTGAATAATCTGGTTGTTATAACCGGTTCGTCGTTATAGCCGTGCTATAAAATAAAAAATTTTGATAATTTTTTTACGTCAAGTGCTCTGAGCAATCCGGTTGTATACGTTGGATGAAATATTTTACAGAGTTACTTTTTTTTTATTGATTAAACAAGTCATCGTTTATTTTTGAAAATAAATATATTTATCACCGTTTATGCATTTTCCCGTCAAGCTATACGTTTGTCGACGATTTTTCTTATATCTAAATGATATTTCTACACCATACTATTTACATCATATATATATATATATATATACTTACAGCCGTGCAAATATCTTGTTATAACTTATGCTACTTTTTACTTATTTCTAACTTATCTATTACTAATCTCTCCCCTTTGTTTTCACTATTATTTGTCGCTGTTTTCCAAAACCCTTTTCTCTTATTTAGTGCTTATTATTATTCCTATGTTTCCCTCTTTTTGCAACCATTCCTTTATTTTCCTTTTTTTTTGTCTCAATTTTTTCCTCCTCTATTATTTCTTCAGGCATTTTATTTAACAACTCTGAGTTATAATGTATTGTTTGCTTCCCTATCTTTGTTTTAGCTGGCGGCGGTTTATATAAATTTCCCTCAGCGCCTGTATTCTATTTCTCTTCTCCAGTTCTATTTTCTTCCCTGTCATTATGTATTCTCATATCTTGATAAATACGTACATTCCTCTAACGCTCAGTACGTCTTTTTTTTTGAATCACTTTCGGTCACGCCTTTATGCTCCGGTATTAATTTCAAGCATTTTGTTTGCAGTTTACCTATTTTCCGCACGTATGTCTTTCTATAGCCATTCCCTGTGCCTGAATTCCATATTTGATTCTCGATTAGCGCATGATACACACACCATTTGTAATATTATATTTGTTGCATATTTCTTTAATGTGTGTATAACGCTCTGGTACTGTTGCCCTAATTTTCTTTGCAATGTATTCTGCATGTGCACGTCCCACCTTAAGTAGTGCTGGTCGTCCATCATTGTCCCAAAATATTTATATTGTGTCACTGCTTCTATCGTTAGGCAGCACGATCATTTCTTTCGTCCCATTCATGTACACATTCGTTCGGGTGCATTAATTAATTTGGATAGTAAACATCTCACACCTATCCTTGTGCTTATAGCTCAAAAAATTTTTTTTAAGGAATTCAAAAGCCTAAAATTTTTTTCTTGATGCACGATGATGAAAAAGGGAGGTAAAAATTACTATGCTAGTAGCAGTAGGATTTTACTTTTTTTTTGCATTTTTGAGGAAATTTGTAAATTTCGATTTTTTATTATTACGAGATAAGTAGAGAAGTATTTTTCTATTTTTTTTTGCTGCCACGCGTATCTTTTGGTTATTGTCGTTCGATTTACACAAAAATAAGCACTTAATAATATATGTGCTGTAATGACCTTAGTAGTTACAAACGGCGCATATAAAAAAAAATGTGAGGAGAATTAGAAAAAAAAAAAAATATCTTCATAAAAAATATAAACAGAATAAAGATCTGAACAATATGCGTATGTTCCGTTTGTACAATCTTTATTTTTCCATAAGAAAAGATTAGGCGAACCGTTTTTTTTTTTTTTTTTTGGCGTCGAAACAGACGAACCGTTATTTTTTGCCGATTGCAAAACTTTCCAAAGTTAAATTTTGTGCCACCACGTCGTTATAAGCGACAATTTTTCATCTGCCTACTAAAATTTTGGTCATAATTATAGTCATGGTAACCGGTAAAGATTTCATACAATAATCCTTCTGGTTCCAATGATATTTGTCTATGTACGAGAATAATTATAACAGCCAAAGACATCTCAGACTCAGTTCTGGAAGGTAATTAAAAATTCTTTAAGTAACCTTAGTAACACTTGCAGAGGGGGTGTCGTCCGAAATTTTAAGAGATTAAAACGAGGAGGGGGAAACCCATTTCGCTGAAAATGTAAGCGATAATTTGAAAACTCTTTGATGATGGAAATTAAATTTCCTTAAATGAGTTAGGAGGGGGGGAGAAATGGATATACATATATATATATATACATGAAGTAATAGTAATAAAATTGTCGTTTTGCGTTTGAGGTGAACCGGTTGGACACGAAGGTGTACGTCGCACACGACAAGCGCCGAACTCATTTTATGAAGGTTATCCTGATTTGAAATATAGTTCAAAACAAACCACAAATTATTCGAAATAATCAGAAATCTATTAATAGCGAGCTGTCTCTCGCAATGCTTACATTTTATTTGTTAAAGAGCCATTACCGATGAATCGCGCGAGGGGTCTCAGTGGTTTAATGTTTTAGCTGGATAATAAGCAAATAAAAAAAAGAAAAAGGAAAGAATATAAATTTCTTAGAATTGCTTAATTATTATATTATTTGGCTCTGTCGCTGTAGACGTAATAAATATAAAACTTTTCATACCGAACTGAAAGGACACGTTCACGTACAATTAATCATATACGTATTAATAATATTATAACTGATTTTTTATCGATGATTAAATAACCTTTTTATATATTTTAATTGAAATAATTAAAATGTATCAACCTCCTCCCCTAACTCTTTTTTTAAAAATAAGAAATACAACAATTTTATTATGTATTATTCTATTTGATTACATATATATATATATATATATATATATATATATATATATATATATATATATGTATAAAGTTTCTGTTGCAACATCAGGTATTTAAAGGTTTATGGATTTTTCACGATATTTATTAGGTGTTGCGGGTTCCGGATTAATTTAAGACAGGCAACGGTGGCGCAGAAGTTGCCGTCAGAGTTAGTCCGCGTGAAATATAACATTAAGTCGCACACAATTCAACGGATGAACACGTCCGAATTCTTGAAATCCGTACTCGGACAGAGACCCATAGAAATGATTGTATTATTTAATCCGATAAAAGAAAGGTACGATTTCCAAAATTACGAGATTATTCAGCGTGATTAATAGCAAAAAAAAAAAAGAGAGAATTAAGTAACTGCAGTTGCACCCAATTCAGCATTAACCACCGAAAAAATCATTATCATGTGGAGACTGCTCGGCGTGGACTGGAAATTTCGAAAATATAATATTTAATTTTAAGTCGACGATAAGAAATTAAGAAGTGTTGTTTTCAGATGGGATGCTGAATTTGTCTAGCGAAAAATTTGTTACTGGCGTTATAAAATGTTCGTGTAATAATTACTTGTTGTTAGATGTCACATATAGTGCAGTAGCCTACAGCGAATGTCTCCTCCTTTTCGGTCCTATCATTGCGTTTTATTTCGAAATAATAATTCTGAATAATATAATGTTTTGTTTTTAAACTTTGTTCATCGTCTGCCTTTGACTGGAAACTTATATGGAACACATGTAGAGAGTTACTGGAAACATTTTAAAGAAAACTACAGGAGGGAGGAGGCGATATACCTGTTCTGTAAAAATGTAAAAATTAAACGGTCCGATAAGATTTTAACCGAAACGCGGTAGAGCTGGAAATTATCTTAAAAAAAATTTGATTTGTAGATTAGATTAAAAATCCGCAATAATCGCGCTTTCTCGTACTTTAACACTGCTGAGGTTGAGCAAAGCTTTACAAGTTCCACCGTCTTCGTCGTCGTCGTCGTCGTCAAAGAAGAGATGAAGCGTCTAACGAGGCGGATGTAACGCGAGTGTTGGCTAAGAGTCCGAATTCAGAACTAAGATATTGAGCAATAACTAGCTTTGTTCTTATTTGGTCATTGGAAACAGGCTGCCTACACATAGAGCGTAAATTGTTGCAGACTATAGCTGTGTCGTTCTCTCCGTATCACTGCTATGTGTGTTACATAATTCGGAAACTCGATATTGCCAGGAAAACAGATATCCTCTTTTCATTCTGTACGTGACTCCCATTATATATCGCCGCGGGTGTGTTGGTTAATTGTTCGGAAATTCTGTGCTTATTTATACATCGGTGTCAAGTAGGATAAAAAAATAAATAAATAAAAAAAATAAATAAAATAAATAAAATAAAAAAAATAAATAAAAAAAATTAAATAAATAAAAAAAAAAACTCTACTCTGGCCTACGGACTCTTTCATGTACTCTACGCAGCTCAAAATGAATAGTGAAAAATCAAAACAAAGTGTTAAACAATTACTTTACCGCTCAGCTAATAAAAACGGAATAATCGTCGCTGTACGCAAAAGAGTAAACCGTTTTAATTGAAATGCAGATAAAATAATGAGAGTGGAATTTTCAATGGTTAATAAAAACGAAACAACGATGAAAAATCGGAAAATTCTCAGGGGTAAAACGCAAGTATCAAAGGAGAGAGAGAGAGAGAGAGAGAGAGAGGAGAGAGAGAGAGAGAGAGAGAGAGAGAGAGAGAGAGAGAGAGGCTTTGGTATTCAGCAGTCGACTTTGATATAGGTTGAAAAAGGATAAACGAAACGGTGTTGTAAACCGTACGGGAACTAACGGATATTCCAGAATACTGTGTAGAGGAAGTTTGCAACCGATAGTTTTTAAACAAAACCACACGTTCATGAAAGTAAGACCATATATTGGACATGAAAAGTAGACAAAACCATAATCAGTCACGTGTGTCTTTTATTCACTACGTAAATACGTCATTTTGGATAATCTGACAATGCTTGGAGAAATTATTTTGAGGATTTTGTGACGTAACTTTTTACCATACTGAATTCTCCTCATTCCATCTACGATTTTATAGACAATGACGTTTGTTTGTTTTTTTACAAAACAGCTTGCGCAAGGTCTTCTTCGGCAACTTTAAATAAATTCATTTTGTAGAAGTCTAAGCGGAAGCTACAGAGATCCATTCCAAGTGGCCCCGTGACGTGTTTTCATATTTTCTTCTTTTTATTAATTAATTTAGTTAATGAAAGTCGTCTAGTATGCGTAAATTTTTTCACTGGAATTTTGAATATACTTTTTATTTTAAATCGAGCCGTCTATTCCGTAATTAATGTTTTCTAGATTTTGAACGCAGAACCGTGCAGGAAAATTTCAGAGATCCGGATAATTTTTTCATTTGAGACGAGTAATTTCGACTATTATCAACACACACACACAACGATGTTCATTAGAAATACTCGTCGTAAAAAATGTCCATATACACTTAGAAATTATTAACTGTGTAGTCAAATTCGCGCATAGAACTAACGAGGTGATCGGGAATATTAAAATTCGAAACAATGGAGCTCTATAAAGAGGGGTTTTTAATAAATTAAAACAATTCCGAAAATGTTTTTCGCTATATATTTTTTCTAATTAGCGACAATGGTAAGAAGTAGTATCGCTCTAAAAACGATATCTGATCAGAGACCTAAAAATATACATATATTTCATAATTATTATTTTACACATATTGATCGTAGAATGTGCGTGTCCATATTTTCCGGATTTTTTCGTTTTTTTTTTGTTTTTTTTTAAAGGAAAAAAGTAATAATTGATTAAAATGATGATTAACATTTTCTTTCTTTCATAACTTTCATCAGCTTGAGCAAAATTCGTTAGTTTTCGGCCTGTCTGATAATTACGGACAGGCGCCTAGAAATGCGGGGGACACCTTGATTGGAGACAGTGTGTAATTAGCTGAAAGAAAAAGAAAAAAAAAAAAGTTTGAAGAAAATTCTAATATTTTTTTCTTCGGAAAGTCGTTGCCGCGACAACGGATCAAAAAATATTTCTTTACAAAAGGTCCCTCGAAAAATGAAACAAATGTTTCATGGAAACATAGTAAAGGGGGGGGGGGGAATTGTACAGTTCGTTAATTTTTTCGCAGCATTAGGGGAAGAGAAACGGTGGCGAACCAAACGAGTTTTTCACAACACGGAATTTTAAATTTTTACGATTATTTTTTTATAGCGACCACTGTTGTCCTTTAAGTGCCAAAATCCGATAATTAAGTCGGCACAATAAAAAGTATTAATTACAAAATTACTTAAACAGCGCGCGAGCGAAATATGTAAATTGAACATTTGGAAAGAAAACCGAAAAAAAAAAAAAAAAATCAAACATTTCTCTATATCACAAAATTGTAACAAAACGTCGATAAAATAAACCAAGAAGTTTGATAGGTTAATTCCACCACAGTTAATTTATATATATATATATATATATATGTGTGTGTAATAATTATCCGATGAATCAATCGTTATTACGTGAAGCCGTAAATCTCAGCCCGCACTATACCTTAACTCATTTATATTTCTGTTACAAAATAAGTAAAAAAAAAAAAAAATTCGAAAAAATAATATATATACATATTTTTTGTTTAGAGCAAACTTAAAATAAGCACAACTTCTCCACTTCTCAAATTAATGCAGAGTAATATCATGTATGTCAGCCCGGGTGCGCAGTTATAAATCTTTTCAAAAATCATCGTGGCTGAATTAGGTTACTTTTTTAATCCAACTACAGCGGAGCGTCGCTTTTTAAATAAATAAATTATAAATAAATAAACCTTATAACAAATATTTCAAACAAATTTGGAAAGAACGTTTTCAGGTAGAGCCTATCTTCGGTGCAACACCGATATAAAATAACAAAACCACACTACGGGGTTAGAAAATATGAAAAAAAAAACTATGAACAAAGATACTTTTATTTTATGTCATTAAGCTGAAGATGGACACGGCCCGAAAACTTTACAAATTTATTCGATCTTTGTTATAATTTATTTTTATAGTACCGGTAACAAACAGGATGTTAAATAAATTATATTATTATAATCTGGAGTTGTTTAATATTTTCTTAAATCTTTCCGCTGCCTCCCAAGATCACTTAATATTACGCGTATTTATTATTTGCTTTTCAATTATTCTAGTCGAAAAATTATAAACGGGTTTTTCATGTTTTTCATTGTTTAAAATCGAAAATTAATAATGCAAAGAAGCTTTCAAAAATAAACTTACGCATCGAAATTAATTGTCGAAAAAAAAAGGGGTCATCAAGATATTGAAAAAGAAAAGTGTCGAAGAAATGCCGTTAAAATTAAACTTCAGTTCACGACGAATAGAAAATAAATTTAAATTGAAAATCGATAAACTGAAAATTCCGTTACCGATTTTGAAATTTCATCGACAATGCGACACTGGCTGCATATTTTTTAAAAATGGGACGGAGCGATTGAGATTTTACGCGAAAAACACTATTAAATAAATCGATTTTGGAACCGAATAGATTTCGATAAATTCGACACAAATAACATCATCGTGGAATCTCGTTAACGAAGACGATGTTAACCATCGCGCCGATTGCTAAGGAGTAAAAGAAAAAAGTATCGGCCATTCTTAGTTCGTTCTTTTTGAAATTCGACAAAAATCGTCGTTTGTCGTCCGACCGAATAAATTTTAACATCGAGATCCTTTTTATATCGCAACCTTGTATATTTTCAAAAATAGTCTTATTCGGGAAAATTTTCAATCAAGACTCATATATCTCGATAGGTAGAATATAAAAAAAGTTCAGTGCCCTTATCGCATAGCCTAGAGATTCGACATATTAAGTTATATCTCGCAATTTTATTTGTTACGGGGTATCTCGCTTTAAACTGCACTAAAGTGGGAGGAGTTAATAAAAACGGAATTAATTAGTATTTGTTATTGATGGCGCTCTACACGATGGATTCCGATGAATCCAAGTTCAACTGGTACTACGGTGCCATTAATAATAATAATAAAAAAAAAAGGAGATACAACAAAAAAGCTAAAAAGGCGAATGGACTGAAAAAATTCTCCCCTATTACTCAGAGTATAGTGCTAATTGAGCCATGGCTCAAAACCCAGATTAAAAACGAGTTAATTATGGTAATTAAAAATGGCATATGACTATCGATATTTAGAAGCGGAATAAGAGACTTTATTACGGGAAGCGTGGTTTCGAAGATCTATCCGACAATTTTTAAATTGTAATTATAAGAAAAAGACCAACCGCAATATTTAACACTGGCGCACACATATTAATGAGTATGTCATTTTTACACAGGAAGTAGTACGAAAAATCATATAATCTGTATATTTTGTAACGTTGTAACATTTCTTTTACCGTGCTTATTCACTTGGCGAAAAATGTGTGTAAGAATTCTATAAAGGACTACTTATGTGAGGACTCGGAGAGTATAACCGTAGGGCAAGGTTTGAAAGATCGATTTTTATAACATATATACATATATATATAATAAGTGCAGAGAGAGAAAGAAGTTGGTTTGAGGGAGCATTGGAACAGTGGATTAAAAATGAGATCGATGAAGGGAAAAAAATGTAACTGGGGGTTTAGTGTTGCATAGATCGAAATTTAAGTCATTTATATAATTTCTGTGGTAGATTTATCAAAGAAAACAAATATTATTATCACCGTTATTATTATTATTATTATTATTATTATTATTATTATTATTTTCCCGGTTTTATTACCGACCGGCGTTTAAGAAGGGTATAAGCCGATTTTTAACAATTAATCGAAGGAGAAAATTTTATTTTTTAAAAATCATTCAAAAATAAAAAAAGAACGTTCAAAGGGAAGTCGACGTTGAGCTATTATTAACGCGATGAGGGAATAAAATAAAAATTTCTTTCAATTTGTACTTACTGAAAATATGCATCCTCGGACTTCAGGAGAAGCCTTCCAAGTTCATTACGGTGGCGATTATAGCACCGAACCTGGCTGGAAATATTTCTTCGTTCGGACGTATTCAATACGAAAACAAAAAAAAAAAAAAGAAAATTGCGACGAAAAATTTACTAAAACTTAACGAAACAGTAATGACGACGCGAACGTTAGTTCGGAAAAATCGCCTGAATTTATCAAAAATAATATGTGTAACAAAATTTATTATTATACAAATTGAACCAAAGAAAACGAAAAAAAAAAAAAAAAAGAAAGAAAATCTACATGTATATTAAGTAAATCTTAAAAACTACGAACTTCTTTTCGCGTTATAAGCGACTATAAGACTGCCTTAGTCGCTTGCAAGGCAGTTCTGACTATTTACTTCACAGCTGAACACAATTCAACGTGACTTCAATGTGGCCGGGTTCTCGCACACACGGGCATACAAATGTACAACGAACCACACAAACCTAGAAACCGGTATCGGTATGTCGTCATTACACTAGAGTAACAAATCCTTTCCTGACCGCCACCTTTGAACGGCACACGGTCATTTTCGAACCTGTAATAATAGATGTGTAACATGTGAAAAATTTGTATTAATTAAATTCGGACACTTTTATATGCTCAGCAAATTCCACTTAAAAAAAAGAAAAATTAAAACAAAAAAATACGAAAAAATTAGTCAGACTTCAACTTTTTTCTTCTTTTAAAAAGATTTTTGCAAAATCTTTGATATTGATTAAATTCGATACGGAAGGAGCAAAAAAAAAAGAAGATGATAAATAATACCGGTTGTGTTACAAGTAATTAAAACATTTATAGAAATTACGAAAAAATAAGGATGATTTGAAAATATAGGCACCACAAAGAGTACAAATAAAAATAAAAATCTTTTAATAAAACCGGACTGATGATTTCTGTATATGATTTTTACATTCACACACGCACTGATACACACACACACATATATATATATATATATTTGTATGTGTATATATAGTAAGCTTTGCTCGGATTTATTCGGAACTTAGAGATCAGTTAAAGGATTCGTGAGTTTCGCAAACATTTAAAGCGTAATATTTGAACAATTTTTTTCATCACAAAATTTCAATTTTTAACATTAGCACACCGTTTACCTCCATTTCCTAGAACAATCGACTTCCAGAAAAACCCCTACTAATTCGTGAATTTCACAAAAAAAAAAAAAAAAGTTGGTCACTTCCAGAACCAATGCCATTGTCCATTTGTTAATATACATATTAGTCGAGCCAAAGCTCAGATCTACTCTGAACTTACGTAATCAGTGGATTAATAAGTTTCACAATCAGCTAAAACTGCGTGAAATCTCTGCATCATAATCCTACGCAAATATAGAAGCTATCCCTTTTTTCATGTAATCCTTTTCCAAACTTCAACTAATTTCTACGATTTACGTTTGTAGGGCGTTATTTATCTAGGAAGTTTATCCTGAAAATTTGGAAAAACCGCAAAGTATGCAACCGACAAATAACATCAATTCAGCATTTACGTACACCCCAAATATGGGAAATGTCGTGAAATTGAAGCTGCATTAATGAATTAGCTACACCAATCCGTGGAGTACAACAGCCATCTCTAAGACTTGCCGATTGAATTACTGAAGCATTTGCTTCCTCAATAATCAGATGACAACTGTAATGGCGACAGAGAGCTGCAAACACTTTCAAAGCTTAATTACTATAAGCAGTTTAACGTATTATTACTGTAATTACCATTGTTTATAATTCGTTGCTTTAATAATTTTGTAATGATCCAGTACATGCATCAATAAAAATTACTCGAAGAATTATGAACGGGATGATGTTTTGTGGCGGCATTTTCAATGAGATCATCAGCTTCTGCTGCAGTGTGCACTTATCTGATTAGCGGTTAGAAGAATCACCTATGGAGTATAATACCAATTCGGTTAAATAAATATAAAAAAAAATTACGTTTTTCTTTTTTGCTTTTTTAGTTTTAGCTTATTATCTACTCTCAGCGTACGTGACTATAATCTTCTTGTTCTACTCGAATGAAACACACTCTCACCAACTACGCCGCATGGTAGATACTAATTTAATTTGTTAAATGTACGCAGTCACAAAATCATTTCCTGGCACTTGTCACTGCAATCACTGCATTCGTTCGATTCGGCAAATTAATCATTAATATTTTTCTCCTAATTATCACACACGTATGTAAGCTTTAATATTCAGTTTATAATTTTGTATTGATGTGTATGATTTGCGTACATTGCGAATCATTACACATTGGGCTTAAGTAACAATCCTTTCAATTGAATTTGTTTGCGATACGTTTCCACCGATGTGAAATAAAGTAAACAAACGGCACACGCTGCATCTTCATTCCGACCACGAGAGCTGTGTAGATACACTCACCGGTCTCGTTGGTATAATTGAATTAAGTCAAAATCCGAAACATTATTTCATACATACTCGTATATTATAGTAATAACTGTCTCTTGTTTCTTCTTCTTCTTTTTTTTTACTTTGGGGGGGGGGGTACGCTAACGAAGAACAACAGCCCCCAATCAACCAAGGAATCTAAGTAATAGCTCAAAAGGAGCATAACATAATTTTAATCTGGTGCGAGACAGAATGAATGAAAGAAGCTAGAATAGGAACAACTGACAAGGAAGGAAATGAGAGAACATAAGAGTGTCATTGTATAGAGTAGGAAGACCAAAAAGCACAGAATAGAAGAGAGAACGTTCCGAAAAAAGTGAGAGGAACATTCGAAGAAGACCGTGATTGACATCACACAGAAAAAAGGAATCTTCTGGGTGAAAAAGACACCGCGGAGAAGAGACGAGGGAAAAGCGAAAAAGTAACGAAGGTTGAAAGGTATGACCGAAACGAAGACGACATATGCCAGTGATCAGGGGACGACAAAGAGAAGGAAACTTGTCAAACCAACTGATCAGAGAAGGTAAAGGATGGACGGAAAGATAAAAGGAATTCGGATTGGAGAAACGGAAAAAAATAAATATCATTCCATAATGTAATATGGAACTGCTTGGAAATATGATTAATATTGTGAGCAGTCAAATTTTTATGAAGAGGATGTCCATTGGAAGCTCCCGAGCAAGCCAAAGAACCAGTCACCTCATTAAATTCCAGCATGACTAGGAAATCAGAATAGATCTATTTGGATAGAACGGAACAGGAATAATTCGTGAATTAGATTGAGAATAAGAAGAATGAAAGGTTCAAAAGAGAGCAGCGGTAAAAGAAAAGAAATCGCTTGCAAGACACTTTCAGAGTCAGCTATTAAAAGAAATTTATTCGAGAGGATAGAAAGGGAAGAGATAAAAGGAATTGCGTGAAGTATGGCAGCAGATTCAGCAGTAAATATAGAACAGCAGGAAGGAAGTTTAAAGGATTCAGAGTAGTTATGAGAAGGAAAAGGAAAGGGAGCACCAACCTCACCAGCCATCTTAGACTCATCAGTAAAAATAACAGAATGATTTGGATATAAAAAATTTAAAACCATGTGAAATTCAGATCTAACTATAGAGTGAGGAAGGAATTTAACACAACTTGACAAATAAAATATCCCTTATTCTTATGCCAGAGGTGATACGTAACGAAAAATATATATAAACTGTAACAAAATTTGTAACCTTTTTTGCTTCATAATTCTCTATACGACAATCTATTTTTCAAAAAATATAGTCAATAGAACTACCATAGAATTACAGAAGATTGACATCCGGAGGTCCAAGAGGTCTCAATATGGCGAGGTCCGAAGGATCGAGTTTATATATTTATATATATATATATATATTAAATGGATTCTCATATTCTACTTTTTTTTTTTTTTTTTTTTTTACATATAATCTATATATATTAAGAAATCCAAAATTAGCTAGTCTGAAGAACGGAAAAAATCTTTACATAATTTTTCTAACTCCACTCCCGGAATGGGCAGAATTTCCCTTTCCATTCCCAAAGCTCCTTGATTTTTTTCTTTAGTTCCCCTTTAACTTGTTCAACTCCTTCCTTAGCTTCAGTTCCGTTCTTTCGTCTTGGAATACCTAAATTGTGTTATTCCGGTCCCTAAACCCAATTTTTCCTCACTTCGTCCGATCTCTCTGTTCGGCTTTTCAGAACTTTAATCATCAGACGTCTTATTTAGCAGCTGGAATACTATAATCTACTACTTGGTAATATGTTTCCTTTCCATTCTAGCCCACCCGACGCGTTATTAGTACATTTTTAGTTCACATTTACATGGTATTTATGGACAAAAATTCCTCATTTCTTCCTTCATTAATATTTCCATAGCCCATGACAATACATTCCTATTCTCTTCGATATGATGCTTTCTTTTAATACCCCGGGTCATTTTTCATTCTTTGTTAATGTTTCCATCGTAGACTCCTTTACCGGAGGAGCGTTCTTACCTGAGCGAAACTTTATTTAAAATTTACATTTATCAAAATTGCTTCCTTGTTCCTAAATTTTTTTTTTTTTTTTTTTTTTCGATATTTCCATTTATTCCTTTCATCACAATATCTTAAAGGTCAACACCCAAATTCAAAACCTCTTAATACCATTGGTAAACGCTTTATCCAATATCCGCCTTTTCATCTAATGTATTAAATTCTCTACCCTCGTCTTTACTTTTTGCCCTTTTGATCCTAATTTTCCTCACATTATATAATGGCCCAACTCCTCTTGTTTCCTCTTTTCGTTATTTTAGTGTCTTTCCAGACAGTCACCTTTTATTCTGTAATTACATTATCTATACTTGGGCACGTGGTGTTTTTTCTAGTATAAATTTCTTTGCATTAATCAAAGCAATGCGCTTTTTTGATACAAGTTGCGAACCCAATGTCATTCGAGTGCAACTTGTTCGAATCTTATTATCGCTATGCCGTTAAAGTATAAAAAAATTATCATTGCTATTTCTTTTTTTTTTTTTTACCCTGGACGCACCAGCGGCCTTGACCCAACAACATGAAAAATTAAGAGATAGAACTAAATAGCCAGGCGGTCAGAAATGGAAAAGACAAAAGACAGCAGCAACGGAATAACTGAAGGCAATGGGAAGGAATGCCCTACTGGAAGCAAAACGACTTTAAACCAATTATGTGTGAAAGGAAAACAACGAAATGTCCCCCAAGATGTACAATTTCTATCATAAATTACTAGAATTTAATGTCAATAATATGAAATTACCATCAGGGGAAAAAGTTCTTTTTTTTCCGACCCTGGGCGCGCCAGGGGCCTTGACCTAACAACAAGAAAAATTAAGAGATAGAACTAAATAGCCAGGCGGTCAGAAATGGAAAAGACAAAGGACAGCAGCAACGGAATAACTGAAGGCAATAGGAAGGAAAGGATATAGGTAGCGTTAAAGGGAATAGAAAGACCCAAAACTAAAAGTTGGGCATAAAGAAAGGAGCGTTCGTTAGAGAGTGCAGAACATTCGAATAGGATATGACTTGAATCACAAGTACAAAAAGGCTCAAAAACGTGAAGAAAGCAGAAAGGAGAAAGAGCTAAAGAAAAACGAAAGCGAGAAGAGGTGAGTAGAGAATGATTGATTCTAAGTCTAATTAAGGAAACAACAGTGGAACGACGACAGATAGGAATAGATTGAAACTAAGGCAGGAAAAACCGGTTGAATAAGATGGTAGTATGAATAATGATTAGAGAATAAAGATGGGGATACATGTCAGACCAAAGTCTGGAATGATTAGAGCGTGATAGAGAAAGAATGTCTGAGGAAGGAAAAGAGTCGAGGGAAGGACCAATGCGGGCAGCTGAGCGAGCTAAAGAGTCAACTGAGTCATTGCCCTCAATATTGGGATGACTAGGGACCCATAGAAAGTCTATGAGAATGGAAAGCGACGAGAACAAAAAGGAGACAAGAGATCGAATAAAGAAGATGATACCGTCAGAAGTATGAGAAGGAGGAGAGGAGATGGTTTGAAGAACGCCTTTGGAATCAGAAACAATCAGGAATTTGCGAATCCCACTTGTAAAGGATATAAAATGGATGGAACGAAGAATTGAGATCGATTCGGCCGAGAAGATGGAGCAGAAAGAAGGAAGTCTGAAAGACTCAGAGTGCAGGAACGTAGGAGACGTGTATGCACTACCCAGGCCCCCATCACTCTTGGAGCCATCCGAGAAGATTAAGACATGAGAAAGAAAAGAAGAGTTCAGCAGCTGAAGGAATTCGAAGTTGACTACATTGTGAGAGGAAGAATTAGCTTGGATTGGGAGGGAGAAGAAATTGATAGGGTGTCATGTGCTACTGAAATCATAAGAGAAGGTAGGGAGAAAATTTGGAAACACGAGCAGCTATATACGATAGAATTGGAGTTCTATGACGCGCCAAGCACCAGTGATTTTTGATATGAAGATAGGAAGGAATAAGATTGGATGAAAAAGTAAGGAGGCGTTTTATTAAAAAAGCGATAACCGAGGAGTGAACGACGAATGGATAGAGGTTAAGTGGAAGATTCAGATAGATTCGCAGGAATAGGAGAAGATTTTAAAACGCTAATGCATTTGGATGAATGCCGAATAAAACGAGAACGCAAAAAGTTAATTTCGTAGTGTTAGATAGGGAAAGAAAAAAAAATGTCACGGTCCATGTTTTATTATATTCAAAAATATTATTTTAAATAACAAAAGAAAAAGTGTTAAATTATTACCAAAATTATTTCCCTTTTTTTTTCTGCACTGAGCTTATCAATAGGGGGTCTCTACCTAGAAACGATTTACTTAGATCTTAATTCAATCGGATATATTGCTTGTATGAATGAGGGACTAATAGTTGGAATAGGGGGAAAACATAAGCTGTGTAGAAAATATAATAAAGAGTAGGAAACTCAAAACATTAACACATACAGATACAAAGAACCGTACAAGCAACAAAAAGAACAGAGTATTCGAAGAAAATATGTTTATGGCATTATAGTTATAACAATTGTAGCATAATCGCTTCGCAGAATGAGAAGTTTAAATAAAGACGGTGGTAGCAAGAAGAAAGCAACATCGAAACAGTTATAAAGTATAGTAAATACAAAAAATGTTAAACGGTAAAATTATTAATTGCCGAAAATATATTTTTTTTTTTTTTCGTTTTTTCTGCTGCGCCTGTCCAACGGATCTTTGTCCAGGAACGTGTTTTTCATAACGTATTTAGTTGGAAAGAAAGAAAAAAAGAGAGAAAAATAACATTTTTAATAACTGTAAAGATATTATGATCGTTTTTTATATTTTCCTGCAATGTCTTTAAATATTTTCTATACTTCATAACCCTTTCAAGTTATAACCCGTTTGTCAACCATTTCGAATTTGTTACAATGTTCACTACAAAATTTTTGAACTTTGTAAAATACCTCGATTATGTGTTCCGGTTTAAATTTAAATATTTATATAAATTTCGGAATAAAAATTTATAATTCTATATCTTTTAATCTGAATTTTCGGAAGAAGAAAAAAGAATAAAAATGATTGATTTAAAATCTTATGAATATGTAAATATTTTCGATTCTTATAAATTGCTGTTATTATTCACCGAAACTTACAGTTGTAACATCTTTTAAAAATTTATATTTAAATAATACACTTTTGCTATAGTTATTATTTTTACATTATTCAATAAAAAAAAAAAAAAACAAAAAAAAGAACACGAAAAAATCGTTTGCTATACATTTTGAAATTACTGAAAATCAAACATTACACTTTTTTATCCGAAATATTCTACTATGTTAACATTGTTAACATCGTTAAAATAATTACATCAAATTTGTAAGCAAAATAGAGATACCAAATAGTAAAAATAAAGCAAAAAAATACACCGGGAAAGATCAGAAGTTGTTTATTTGATGTAAAACGAAGAATTATAATTTCTTACTTATCCAAGAATAAGTCAAAATAATTAAATGCAAAATTAATCAATGGGTATTTCCTTTTTGTCATACCTGTATTTTCTTTATTTTTTTTTGTTTAAATTATGAACTTCCTTTACGTTTTTTACAGAATTATTTGTTTTTATTCTAATTATATGCCCGCGTGTAGTATATAACTGCAGATTACGATACGCTGAACAAATTAAATCTTACGACGCGCGCTTTTTAGGTCGTTAACACCCGGGGTACGATTGATCGAACCTGATCTAAGCGATTAGAGCGAAGAATACGTAAGAATTTGTCTTTAATTTTAGTATACATTGATCACTGTAATGTTTAAAAATGTACTCCTTCGTACGCAGATGTAGCAGAAGAAGGGACTTGAACATTTTAAAACACATATCCGTAATCTGTGTCCGGAACAGCGACAGTTAAGGTTCAAACTTGATGGTACCTAGAAAGGTTGTTTTTACTGCAACTAAGACGAAATCCACTTTTCTTTCGTATTTCTATGTAGAAAAGAAACTATTTCCGGAAGTATGGCATCAGCGCAGAAGAAAATAATGTTGTCGAAGTATTTGTTTCCGGGTATTCCAACAGTTGCCGGAACCCAAAGATACCTTACCTTCATTCCAGCTTGGTAGAGTCGTTTTGTTGTTCCTATTTTCCGTACAAGAGAACCCAGTATTAATTCTCCTTTTTACAACATCTCCGATCGAAGTTGGGCAATAATCACAGTTACTCTGACTTTTTCCTTGGATGTTAATTCTGCACATGACTCTGCACCATCGATGCATGTCCACTCAACATGACATCTTTCTTCTGCCTGGCTTCCGATGTTCGTTCATTCAGAGCGGATTAGAATAAATTCTCTGGATATCTATTTATGTGACCGTAATATTTTAATTTTCTGGAACGTACTTTGGTGTTTTTCAACATCCTTCGCCGAACTTCCTCGTATATTGGTTATATGAAATCTTTAACATACGGCGGTGTATGTACATTTCCAGTGCTGCTTCGATCTTTCTCTCAAGCGTAGATGTGAGAATGCAGCTTTCCGTACCGTAAAATAGTACCGAGACCATACGTAACATTGCATACTAGTCGCCGTCTTAGTTGCTTTTACATTCTGATTGTATAACACAAAACTGGCGAATGTGAAAAATTTAATGAACGAGCGAGTAAATCCGCAATGTAACAGAAAAAAAGTAATTTTCTTCTTTAGCTAAAGTTTGAGTAAATATATAAATTTTTGCAAAATTTTTCATATTTAAAAGAAGGTCTTTCTTGTTTTTCCGATACGTAATCTTATCTCGATCGATTGATCTTTCTCCTCGTGAAACCAGCCTTCCAACATACTGAAACTTGGAAACTCCGTCGATGATCTCTGACCATTTACTGTTAATTTCATTCCCCTAGTCTCACTCTTTCTGTGTGCTGCTAGTGCGCTTCGCTTATATCGTGTGGTGACTCGATCACTCATTTCTTGTAGCCTATTAATGTTATCAGATACCGTTTATTACTGAAACACGCAACAAGCATTTCCTTCGAAATTATGAAGAATTCTGTATAATTCAGCTTCTTATCGCTGAACAGTATGTAGTCCCCGTAGCCTGAACTTCATCCGAAACTAAATAGGCGCACGTTGTAAATGATGAAAGTCTTTTTGGGGAATCTGCTCCAGCTCCGCATCCCCGTGTACGCGCGTGTGTGTAGAGTGTATTGGAGTTCACACATTTTCCCTGTTACTTTCTAAGTAACTGCATGTGTTCATCGTAGTTTAATGGTTACTAACGAAAAGTGTTCCCGTTAGTTCTGAAAACTAGAAAATCTGAGGAGCTGCATTTGCTATTCTTTTCGTCTGTAATTATTAGGTAATGAATTAATTTAGGAATTTTGAAAAATAAGTAAGAAACGGTAAAAATTTTTTAACCGGGAAAATTGGCACGCAGGAGATATTGGAATTTAAAATGCCGGATGATAATGGAGACACTTCTGTTAATACACGGACAACATCGGACATAGGTGATGTTGCAAGCGACCTAAGGAATTTGAGAGATTTTATAAGATTTTTAATAGCCAAACAATACACACCTGGCGGTGGTAGCCGTAAGTTAGCCTGCCTAGAACAAGTGATCTGTATAATATGCGGATGAGCGTGAGTTATTTTGAAATCAGTAAAAATACCGTAATTGTTTATCGATGATTTCGGGTTTTTGAGTAGTGCTTGAAGGATTCTTCTTCATTTTTTGTGCTTAATGTGTTGGCATGACATTTAAGCAAAACTGTGTGTCATTATTTTTTTGAAAAACGTAAGCAATTTAAAGACAAAACCATCTCTCTTTATCGATACTAGTGTCCGACCGATGTTTCGGTTTTGGCTCAAAATGTG
Organism: Icerya purchasi; assembly: GCA_039619475.1. Lineage (NCBI taxonomy): Eukaryota > Metazoa > Arthropoda > Insecta > Hemiptera > Monophlebidae > Icerya > Icerya purchasi. The sequence continues at coordinate 286,749,479 of CM077115.1, read as the reverse complement.
ATTTTCGATTGAGGTTTCAGTTGCGATTCAAGTTATTAGCCGAACTTTCGGCTTTAACCGAAACTTTGATCGTAATGCTTTATTTTGAAGATGAAACACCATTTCATATTTGAATTCATTAGACACATAATTAGGACATGTATTTGAACAAAATAATTTCTCCTCAAGGATATATAGGTAAACGATGTTACAATTTAGCAAAAAATATTTTTTACTTTACTAATCGTTTAAATTTCAAAAATTCCTCTTAAAACACATTGTTTCCGGTAAAACAGTGAAAAAAGAAGCATAATGACCTTCTTGGAATATTCGCTTTTTGATGTCGATGTTATTTCATATGATCCGCTTTTATAAAACAATAACAAGCAATAAATGGAAATGTCCGTTGTTTTTTTTTTACACGCCATGTACAGCAACTAGGCTAGGAGCGTGCAAGCTAATTTAATAACGCGTTGTTTTTGAATTATAATATTAGGCTGTTCTTAATTATGATTATTAATGAATTGGGTGAATTGTTATTTTTTTTTAAACAAAAAAACATTATTATTTTATTTTTAAAAAGCCTTTAAGTTTAAAAGCGTAGTTAAAACAAAAAAATTCCTGTTTCGGCTGAAAATTTTGTTTCGGTCGGACACTAATTGATAGTTTTTTAGAAGAAAAGATTTCTGGTAATTGTATACTGAAGTATAAAAGTAAAAAAAGTAATTATTATTCGTTTTTTATTTTTTTTAATTTTCAAAAAAAGTTTCGGAATTTCAAGGAAGACAGACCATTAAGAAAGTTCGACACAAAACAAAAGAAAAATAGTTCCCTTCTTCTGGGGAAAAAAAAAAATGAATTAAAAAGAAAACCCCATTTTTTAAACGCTACTATGCAATTCAAAAAAAAAAAAAAAAAAAAAAAAAACAATCTGCATACAAGAAGAACCAAAGGAGGAACATTTGAAATGGACTCGGATTTTTTTTTCTTCTACTAAAATTACTGTTATTATTAATGACGATTTAAAAGTCGGACGCGCGAATGGCCGCGCCGCGTTCGTTTATAATAAACGGGTAGCATCATGGTAATACCTTTTCGTTTTCTTAATTACGTTATACGAGACGGGGGGCGGGCGGAGCGGCAGGGTGGGTGAAAAATAAAATTTATCGGACAAAGAAATAGAAAAAGAGAAAATTAAAAAGCGCGGTAATTTAATTTTCACATCGAAATTATTACTATCCCATACGAGATAGGAGTTCCTTAACCTTGCCGACGTAGAGTCCGCCGTGTGCGAGGGAATTTCCTGTTGGTCGAGAAGCATCTTCACCAAATATAACTCGAGCGTTTAGTCGCGAGCAAGTTTACCTTCCGGCTAGATTGACCCGATCCGCGACCAATTCCTATTTCGGTCCAACTTAGGAAAGACGGAAGAGGTCTTTAAAAACAATTTATGTTAGCGACCGGCAGAGTCAGCGAACGACCATATCAAAACGTGCAATACATCATTAATTCCATTCGAATGAGGACCTACGATGGCTGCGCAACGTATTTCTGTCGGAGCCGCACACATACGATCGCCAGCGCCGAAATAAGATCAAACCCGCAGCAGATCGGCTAGTCTCTTTTGCACAACCGCCAGATAATGACTGCATCACGGTAGTGCAGTACGCTCAGTAAGACTGCAAATGCGAATACGCCTACTTACGAATTCGTTCCTTGTGATGATGAGCCTTCTTTATAAGGAGCGGAATCCCCCCACCCCCTCGCCGCGCCGCGTTGTGTGTTCTTTCGGTTTGCAACTGTACTATAACAGCGCAAACGGACCACGATAATAACAGGACGCTCAGGTAAAAATTAACGCGAACCCCGGCCTCGTCTCGTACGAAAAGAAAAACCCGCAACCTCCTATTATTTTGTATTATCGACGATGGCACGGCGATCCACGTTCAACCCTTAGCTAGAAAAAAACTTTGGGGTTGCTCGATTACAAAAAATAAAGTGCGGTTAGCTGAAAAAGCACTCTTTTGAAGTTTTTTTTTCTAACCATCCGATATCATTTTTCAACGCGTTCGAAATGTGACGAAGAACACCGCGAATATCGGAGGCGAAAAAGAGATAAAAAATACCGGTTGATATTTCAGTTTATTTAAACATTTTTGTACTATACGTACATTGCTTTTTCTTTACCTTTTATCGCGATCGAGGAATTGTCGAATTTTTAATTGCCAGACCGAGAATGTATATAAACTAGACTGTAAAAAATTAAGGAAAAAAAAAAGGAACAAGTTGAATATACAATGTGTAAAACTGGTAAAAACCACACCGGCTTCTCAATTGCACACATGCACATGCGAAATTCTACGCAAACGATTGTTTAAAATGACCTTTTTCTTTTCTTAATATTCTCGTACGAAATTTCAAAATTCATGGAACAGCTAAAACGAAAAAAAATGGTGATACCGCGTAAGTTTTTTTGTTTTTTGTTTTTTTTTAACTCCGCTGTACCTTGCGGCTGTTGTTAATTAGTGTGTTTTATTATTCATGGCATAGTCAACGAAATTAAGCAAATTGAAAAAGTCTTCATGAATCCCGGTTATTGATTTTTCTATTATCTCTTTCGTTTTTAAACTTTTTGCATTCAAAAATCGAATGCTAATCATCTGATTTCTCTCCTCACAGTCCCGATTTAGCAATTTTAAAACATTTCAAATAGACACCCGATTATTATTTTCATGTCCGGTTAAAACTTCAGTGAAGTTATAATAATCGGTATAAAAATGTTTCATTTGTAGTCTTTCTTCGATGATTGCAATTATTTCCGGTGTTACTTTGCCAATTTTTCTATGTTTAAACGTCTGATTGTGAGTTGCCAGAGTCTCTCGTATATTATTTGAATTCATTTTATTGATCTGTTTTCGTAACTTTTTCTTGTAAAAAATTTGTTCTTCTTGATTCAATGTTTTGATTTGGTTTACTGTTTTTTAAGTCTATTGCTATGATGTTGACTGCAGTATATGATATTGCGCGATAACCAGAAATTATTAATATTTTCCTTTGTAATTTTAGCATCTTATTCTTGTCCTTTTCTCGAAAAACTGGAAAGAGTATACTGTGGAGGAGTACAGAGTATTATAGATGCAAAAATAGCCTCGAAAGTACTGTTTATTTTTTATTTTTTATTTAAACCATGTACGATACCTTAGACCCCACCAAGTCAGTGACTTGTCGGTGGGTTCCCAAAATGAATCAAGAAGATTTTTTATGAGTTTTTCTCATATATGTAATATTTTTAAATTTTTTCTTAAACCAGACAGTAGCGTTATAGGCCTATATGACTTTGGATTTGCTAAGTCTTTTCCAGGTGTGTTTATTTATTATTTTAATTTTTCCTTGTTTTCCCAGAAATTATCGAAATTAAATTATTTCGATACATTCTTTCGGTAAATAAATTTAAATATTTTTTCGTCTGCTTTGTGAAGAAGTTTGTAACCCCATCTTGTTAGAAATTTGATCACGGAGCTTTCCTATTGTTCAGCTTTTTGATTATCATAGTTAATTCCTGTTCACATATTAGAAGAGTTTTATCTGGTTGAGACGGTTGCAACTTGAGTGTTCGGCTTGGAAATAATTCAGCAAAAACTATTTTATGTTTTCCAATATTACCGTTGTGCATCCAACTATATTAAAAGCAGGCATATATCTACCCTTTGCTTGGTTTTTTTCCATATATATTTTATACGGTTTGCCCCAGACCGTGAAAGTTTACGATGATTCCGTTAAATCAGTTTCAAACGAGAGCCAACTAGAGATTCCTATCCAACCACTAAAATCATCTCTCTGAACGAATGTGGGCGGGGTTCTTATCTGATCTCAAAATCAGCTCTAAATAGGCGAAAGTGAAGGAGCTGGTACGCATTTTGTTTATAAATACTGTATTACTGTACTTAGCCAAATATACGTTCTGTCCTGTTCTGAAGGCAGAGTCCAAAAATACAGATTAATTTTTTTTTTTTTTTGTTGATGCCGTGTACTACTACTGTGGCCAAAGGCGCCAGATATTAAGATATGATAAAATTAAATTGTAGATATTATTTCGTTTGAGGAATGATAACGTTTTTCTGATTTCATGGGGATCATCGGATAAGGCAGTTTGGACAGTAGTTGGAGGATAGATTGAATATTGGGTGCCGTCGGAAAGGATATGCTCTATTGTTAGAGGACTTTGACCACAGTATCGGCAGAGTGGAGCGTCGGCACGATCCAAGAGGTGTTTGTGCGTTAGTGCTAGTCTTGTTAAAACAACGTTGTCACGTCTTGATGTCATGATGAGGTTCCAAGGCACAGTAGTAAGCTTGACTCTTCTTAGCTTATTTGCATTGTAGTTGGAACTGGGTTTTTGTTGCTTTGTAAAGATCCTTCCTTGGGATTGCAACCGATAATAATGTGGATTTCCCTATTGCTTGTTTCGCAGCTAAGTCGGCTGTGGTGTTTACACTTTTATCTTTGAATGTCCGGGTATCCAACATATTACTATGTCCATAGTCGAGCTAATACCTAAGTAGTGTATCTGTTGGACAATCGGGTTTTTCAGGGTAGCATGCCATTCATTAATCGCATTGACGGCCTGTAATGAGTCTGTAAATACGATAATACGATCGTAATTCTGGTCTATGGCGGATTCGATGGCTAATTTGATCGCAATTAATTCGGCCGACATTACCGACACAGTTTCATTGGAAGCGCATAGCTGGTGATTTGCTGTTACAAAGGAACATCCAGTGCCTTCGATATTTTTTGCAGCATCCGTGTAATACTTTTTTCATGGGCACTGTATTCTTTTTCAATGCGTTCGTATACATGACAAGAGTATGTTAGATTTTGTACTGTTGGTCAACACTACGTTGCACCGTATTTCCGAATTATGTGTTGGCGGAAGAGCGGAAATTCGTTTATGAAGGATATTATTCGGAGGTACATTAATATTTCTGATCTCAACATATGCGCGCTTGTTTAGAAGTTCTGCTAAATGACACTAATACGGCGCGAGACTTCAGGCATCAATAGAACATCAGGGATATTATTTGTACTTCTTAGGTAAATTAAAAACTTCACCACTAAATAATCTTGACGAACGTTTAAAGGTCATTCGTTGACTTCGCATAATCTTATTGGACTAGTGCGAAATGCGCCGATCGCCAGCCTGATGGCGGTGTGGTGTATCGAGTCCAACGAGCATCACATTTTCAATCAATAGAACGACACAGTTCATACATTATGCACTTTCTATAGTCCATCTTGCTTTAGTCGAATTATTTTTCCATGCTTCGTTCTCTTTTTTTTTCTGGCTCGGTTGATGTCCAACTGAAGTTTAGAGGTTTATGCTGGACTTTTGGCTTTAACCGAAATCCGGATCGTGATGATTTTTTTCCTGTAATTTATGCTTTTCACTGTTAAAGATGAGAACCCATTTCATCTATCCTAATAGAATGGATCTGTTTAAATCAGATAGTTTCTCAGACGAATGACGTGTGACTTTATAAGTCCTAGCAGATCTTTTATATTTCACTATTCGTTTGAATTTCAAAATTATCTCAAATTTCACTCTTCCGATGAAATAACGGAATGATTGACGACAGCAGTGTTACTAATTTCGTAACTTTCGCCCGTGTGACGACACATTCTTCGTATCTTCCATATCTTCTTTTAAAACTGTACACTATAAACAGGGGCGGATCCAGAAGAACATTTGCGGGGGATTATATAATTACGTAAAATCTTCTACGGTAGGCAGTAGATTTGAGAAATACCCCTCGTTTTATAAAGAAAATTAAATTAAGAAATTTAAAAATGTTTTTAAAATACATTAATTTAAATTTTATTTTAAAACAAAATTATAAAATTCTAGCTAAAATGGTAGTTTAGAAATAAGAAGAAAGATAATATTTTTATTAGACACTTTACTTATTTTTTATTTTTGTTGTTAATCCGATCTCTTTGTTTGTGAGTTTAAATATATGTATATATATATATATATAAATATTTCTCATTGATCTATTTTTAATTAAAATTACAAAATTAAAATTAAAAATAAATAAGAAAGCAAAAGATCGATGACAGTAGTTAGGTTTAAAATAAAATAAATACGTAACATTAATAGTTTTACTAGAAAACAGTATTAAATGTTAATTATTAAATCCGTATATTGTAACATTTATACAAATCTTTTATAACATAAATTAGCTTCTCTGTTATAACAAATTTTTTTAATAAAGGCTTTGGTTCGTGTTGGAGGAGGTGGATGTTCCCTACCCCCCTGTAGATTCGCCACTGCTTTAAAGCATACGATCGAGTTTCATTAGGGTCGTACTTTCTATTTACATCGGTGATCAGTCTCAAAGTTAAAATCCGTTGTAAAAAACTGATCGCATTTCTCGTCCTAGTTTAATTTTTCCACAGTAATATTCTTTGTTTCATCAGTAATCTGTCTTTAATTATTATTATGTAATTTTTTTACAGAAAAACAAAAAAAGAAAAAAAAGGAAAAAATTTCCATTTAACCTTTTTTGAACATTTAAATTGGTTGTTTTTTTTCTGTTTTTGAATAAATTTTTTCGCTTATAAATAATACTAAAATACATACGGATGTATGTATGTACACACATATCCTTGCGGTCATCTTCGGGTAATTTGCTACTGCAAAATTACCTTTTGTTTCGAACTAGAATTACGCAACTCGCAGCGGTAATTACCGACTAGTTTAGTTAGGAATTTTTAAGATCGTTCACTTCCTCGTTCATTACCTTCTTTTTTTTCCGATCATTTTTATTCTCCGCGAAATAACTCTGAACTTGACATTCGTAGTTTCGCGGCGATGTAAATGATACACTAGTTCGCACTCCATCATCGGCAAAACTGCATGAGCGACGTCTCGGCGCGCATTCGAGCATACTGAAAATAGCGCCGAATTATAATTTTGCGGTTTGCCGTCGGAAATCCGCGAATGTTAAAAGAATGTTAAGCAGGCGGACGAGGCTGTTGTTGCTAAATTATGATTGCTTTAGAGCATCGACGTATGATTAGGAACGGCGATATTGAAACAAAACGCGGGCGATCGGTAAACGCAGCAGAACTGATTAGACCGGTATCAAGGTCTGTTCTGAGTCGGTGAAATAGAAATTCTCTATGCAACACCGGTGGCAATCCTTGAAATTATGTGAAAGAATAATAAGAATTGTTGTGCAATGTGTACTATAATAACAAATTACCTTAAATTAATCCTCTATCTGCCAGAAATAATTTAAAAAGTTATTCGAGTAATGCTCGAAGGAAAGTTTCCGAATTGACTTCATTATTCAACACAGACGTTAAAATAGATATGAAAAAAATTACATTAGCTGTGGTTGTTGGTAGAGAAGTTGAGCGACGCGATAGGGAAGTTGAAAAATTCTCTATTTTAAAGGTGCAGAAAATTTAGGGGGTAAGTTTTTTCAAAATTTCTCGGTTTTTTGGAACGATGTTACTTACATGCACGCATCGGAATAGTTCATGTTTAAAATTTATCCTTCCGTTTAATATGTGCAGGCTAGATAAAGACGTTATATTTAAATAATGTTGGCTGGGTAGTTAGTTTGATCCGCCACTATTAAACCAAACATACGATTCCCGGTAATGGGGAGAGTGGTCTCTCCTCTACAAAATAGATTTATCGGCGCAAATAGCCGATATTCTTTTTTCGGTTTTTTAATACGAGAAGTATTTCGCCAATCTTTGCTACGCAATAATGAAAATAATTTTTCAAAATGATTAGAATTAATTGCACGGGGTTGTGGTATACCGGTGTAATTATTGACTATTCGTTTAAATATTTTCTTTTTAAAATGGAACGGTCTTTTTTTTTTTTTTTCTTTTGTAGGAAAATATATAAATTGATATTCAACGAAAGGTCGTGTTTACTGAAGAAAAGCTTTAAATTTAAGTACCGATTAATTAATTGGCATAATTTGCGCGTTTTATCTTTCCCCCCTTTATCATATAGATTTGTCAGCATATTTTGCCCATCAGACATGTGCGGAACAGTTGCAGAATATAGATGAAACGGAGAATATGGTAAGATGGAAAGGAATGCGCTGGAGAAAATGGAATAGGAGAAAACATAGATGCAAATGATGAGAAAAGGAAAAGAGTCTATAATAAATCCATTGCTATAAAATAAGGAATGTAAGGATTAAAGAATATTATTTTGAAGGAATAAAACAAAAAGAAAAAAACTGACTCGTGCAATTTTTTCGTTTATTTATTTTTTATTCGAATTCGTTAACTGTGCACATTAACCCGGCGCGCGACGGTAATTTCCCATATAAATAATTTGGCGATATAATTACAGTTCTCGAACTCGCTTAAATCGGCCATTCATGGAATAAACGTCATCGTTGAATATTTAATTTCAACCTTAATACCGCTATTAATTCTTTCTTATTATCTGACTACTCGATATATATTGTTTCCTTCTGTGCAGCAATCGAACGGAACAACCGTTGCCTTCTCTTCCTCCTCGTCTAAAGAAGAAAAACTTGTTGAACGTTTCAAACACCGATATTATATTTCTTATAAGATTTAAATTGTTTTTATTTCCGCAGCGATCCTTTTTCTTCGCGAATCAAATTCATAGGAATCATTTGATGGAAATCATTAGGGAACCTTCCCGACACCCTGGTACCGTCATTATCTTCATCGTAATCTTTACTTCATTCCATTCGTCGTTTTCTCTTTGGCTATAATTTTCATCGCTTTTTATTTTCTCTAACAATCCTTCCTTTTGCCAGTCCCTGACGTTACCGAACACCGATTACATTTTCTTTGAATGTTCCCCTTTTCAAGGTTGAACATTCTTGTGTTTCTATCTTCAGCTCTCAATGACTGCCTCTTCCTACAGCCTATCTTCATTTTTACGTTTCCTTCACTCTACGTAATCCCTATCATTGTCTTGTCCCTTTTCACAAATTTGTGTTAAAAATCCCAAAAAAAACGTCCACATTTATTCTCAATGACTTCCTTTTTAAAATTGACACCTTTCCTCCGATTGGAAAGATAAAGGGGGAAAATCTTACTGTCTTTAGCCACTTGCAAATCAAGAATGTCGCTCATACTTCGCGCAATAATTGACTATAAAAAAATCATCTGTATTCCTTTTCTAATATTGACTTGTTGCAAATCTTGATACAATGTAATCAATAATCGAACGGGATTTCTTACTTTGTCGATTGAATTCTTCAAAATTTCCATTCAGATTCATTTCTACTAATGAATGATTTCGAATAGAGCGGGCGAGCCTAAATCTCTATCTGATGATTGGCAGAATTTTACTCGATTATTCGTTTCGAAAAAATCAATAAGCATTTATATTCTTATATTTTTTTTTCAACATTTCTTGGAAAATATTGTTGTCTCGTGATAATTAAATTTTACAATACGTTGCGATATTATTTGATATTATATTTAATTAAATAAGCTCGATAGAATACAAAATACCTATATACTCGGACGGATTAGACGAGCTGCACATTCAGGAGGAAGACCTGGTGAGTATTCAAACCCAGAAAATTCGACAAATTCCACATGATTTGTTCCATCGTTGCTCGAAACAATGTTAACAACAACGTAAACAGCTTCGCGCCAAAGAACTATTCCTTTAAGGTAGATTAATAAAAATCGAGACGATTTTTACGACTGAGTAACACAATAAAAAAACACAAAAATAAAAAAATAGAAAAAGAAAGAGACGTGCTCAGCTTTAGAAATATATTCTACTTTATTTTTAACGCTAGAATGAACGATTCTATAGAATAAAACTTGTTAAAAAGTATTTCGCATAAATCACAACTCGTCCAAGGTCTAGTAAACAAATTCGGAGTCTTCCGACTAGTTTGATTTTTTAATACTGGGCGTCTAGACGGAACTACACTCACCATCACTCATCTTGCAGTTACATCCTGTCCCCATTTGTACACAAGATCCTCGAATAATTTTTAATTTATTAATTTTACACCTTTTATCGCCATTAATGCTGAATTATACGAATTTAAAGGCTAATACGGTCTGTGGTGTAATTTCTTATCAAACAAGTAATAATAATAATGATGAAATAGATTCTTACCGATAATGTGTCGAAAGAAATTGTCGTTTACCCTATAATTTTAAAAAATTTGAATATAATAAATAAATGTGTAATAATGTATTATTTACTAAAAAAGAACCACAAATGGGCAAAAAAATAAAACCTACATCACTGTTCGTAAAGATTTCGAAGTATTAATTTTGCATTTGTGAATCGATACGGTGATAACATCATGGCAAATATTACCTTTTTTCGAAATTTTTCGTCCGTACGTGTCGGATAATATTAATGTAACACGGTAATCCGTTTTGAGATGCCGATAATACTTTTGCGAATCTGCAAAAATTAAGCCAAATTTAAAATTCAATCAATTTTTAAAGGAAACGATTTTTTTGCACAACAGACTTCTTTACAAATCCCTTATCTATTTTATCCTAAATTACTGTCGTTTTATCTGTGGAAATTTCTCCGCACCTCTACCCTTCAAACACGATCCGGTGCGGAATATTTACCTTCGCTTTTTTCTCGGAGCTAGAAAATCTATCTCTCATCCCATCGCTTTTCGTTCGAACGTCTTACTTGAGCTACCATTTTCTAATCAAACGCCTATCCATTTCTTCTTCCACACTTGTTAACTCCTACTCTTCTACCACAACAACTGGGGTTTTTCTATTAACGAAACTACACTATTATTCTCATTTCGATTAGCTGCTCTTAATTTTTTCCACATACTCATTTTTACGAGAAGGCGCCGTACTTTTTTTTTTTTTTCATTTTTTTCATACTCCTACATCAACTGCCTATACTCAACCTTCCCTACTAAACCTATTCCCCTTAATACTAAATCAGAGTTTTTAAATACCTTGAGCTCTCTTTTCCCAAAAATTTATACGGTCCTAAGGTGGCCAGTCTTGTTCCGTCTACTCCTTAATTATTTGGAAACATTTAAATTTTCCTCTTTCTATGTTATTTTCTAAATTGATAATGAATTAGTGGATATTCATTAGCCCACTCTTCTATTTCCATTGGCAGATTTTTAGGCACTTTTTCTGCTCATAATATTGTTCTTCTTTCCGCAGTCGCTCAGTCCAAACTATGGTTCAACTCCTATTCTTCTTCATTTTCTAATCCAGTTTCTTTTTACCTGTCTATTCAGCCATCTTTTTCTCCTCGTCCATAGTTTTCTTGATACTTTCCCTCTCGTAAATGCTCTACAATCTCTGCTATTTGTTGCCTTCGCTCTTACCACAGTCTCCTTCCCGCATCATTTTCACGGGTTTCATTTGCTTCTACTCCATTCCTTCTAATTTCTTTCCTTGTGACCTGGATATCACGTTTTATTTGAATGTCCGGCCTTTCCTAATGGACAATCTCTCTACTCTTTTCTATTAAAACTCGGTATTTGTATTCCCCTTAAGAGTACTTCTAACATTCTCTCATTTCCTTCTACTTCTGTTATTCCTGCCATTGAATTATTTTTATTCCCTGTATCTTTAAATGTTTAAAATTAAGAACGTTCTGTTCTCCTTCTTCCCATTCCTTGGGCTAATTTCCTCGATGACAAACCCACTGGAAAAAAAAAAAAACTAGGCTACTGGCATCATAAGGCCGTCCTTTTTACTACATCTTCCATAGTTTTTATAAAATCCTAATTATATTAGATTTCTGCAGTGCCCTACAATCCATTTTAACTCCTCTTTTTTCACGTAATCCTCCTCATACGCTCTATTATGCACAATATTTTCCTTTCTCACCATATCGAAATTGACTTATTACGAATTCGGAACACTTTTGAATTGAAGTTAACGACTCGGATGATATACTAGTCTGTTTTTCTCTCCCTCTACAGGCAGATTCTCAACATATTTTCGTTCTACAAAATTATTCTTCTCTCCGTAGCTGCTCACCCCAAAACTATGATTTAACTCAACTCGTGATTCTTTTATCGTTCAACTTAATCTACCGTCTCATACCTGGGTGTTTCAATTTTCCCTCTACATGACGTTCAAAGTAAAAGTACAGCACACAAAAAAATAGCCCCTTTTCATAACCTATTTATATAGATCATAAATGATGTACCCATCAAAAATAAAATCAAATATACACATTATAACAATGCGCCTGACATAATCGATTATGTAAATATTCACTTAATGTTTATTTACAAATATAAAAGAAGTATACTTTTCAAAAATATAAAATCAAACATTAAATTGTGAGTAATATAAAATGTGCAAAATTCACTTACATTGTGATTCATTAATTCATAATATCACTAACGTATTTCGTAAAACACTTAAAATTATTACACTAACAAAAAATGTTATAATAAGTTATATAATATAAATGACAATTTGAATAATTTTAACTATAATAATAGTAAATATGAAAAATCAAAATTACAATATACTATATATATATATATAGATATAGATATTTTTTTTAATCAAATCCGTAAAACTTTCCTCTACTCCACACATATGTATGCATTATTAACAACAACAGATAAATTCGCTCTATTCGAATGTATAATATAAATCAATGCACAGAAATTTAAAAAATTATAATTGGCCATAGAACGTTAACTTTTTTAAATGATATTATATAAATAAATATATTCAGTCATATCGTGTAATAATTCACTTTTAACGACACGATTATTTTATATTTTGTACTTTTTATTTTGATTAATGTGCTTCTTTACCTATTTCATTTTTATCACTTTTCATATTATATTTGTGTCTCATTTTAAACTATGCTTTTATCGACTTCATAATTTATTAACTTTGTTAATATTTACTTGCAATTATTTAAATTATACGTATATATATATATATATGTTTTTTTTTTGAAAAACGATATTTTACTGCTTATTTTAATTAATTAAAAACAACACTTTCCTAGTCAGGCAAAGACTTATTAATAAAAAGATAGTGTATCGAAACCGCAACAACAACTTTCGATAAACTAGGAAATGTGGCGAATTGATTAATTTCGAAATTGTTTCGAGTGAAAAAATAGTGATAGCGGGTATGTACGAGTAGGTGCGGCATACTTTGCATGTTATAGAACGGTTGATATCGCACACAAGAACGGCTAGTTAAAAAATCGTGACGCGTCGAGGAGCAAAACCGTTCCGAGGCAAATAGAAGGTAATGCGATAGATCGAACACATTGCAGCTCCAGTTTAAAATTTCTGAGATCGATATAGCTGCGGGCAATGCGTATCGCCTTTCTTCACTTTCATTTTCCGGTCGAATTAATTGTTAATAATCGAATATCGCAACCGGTTTATCCGATTAAGTATCTCACTTAATTTTAATAAAATGTCCGCATGCTTCGTGAAAATTCAATGAAATTCGATACGTAACATCGTTTCTGAAAGTACGCAGCGTTCTTCTATAATACATACGTAATAATTCGAGTTCATTCCTATTCATAGTTTCGGCTATATCCCCCCCCCCCCCCAAAAAAAACCTCTAAATATCTGAATCCGAACTACCGTAAAAGTATATCCGTATTATTATTGAGAAGGTGTACATGCAAAATCTGGAACTGATTTAACATTTTATCTCTTCCATCATTCCAAGAACGTTTAAAATACGTTTACTTTCATATTTTTCAAAGGAAACGTATTTTCATTATCGGTAAAGCGATATGTCAGATAAATTCTTCTAAAAATAACATAAATGATCAGCTTGTATAACGAATTAGATGTGAAATTCTCTTTGGCAAGACTTCGTCACTCTCATAATTTAATCCATTTCTCATAGAAATTATTACATTATATCGGTAATTATTGTTATAAATAATATATTGTACCGTTGTTCCTTCAGTTCCAGAAAATAAAATTAGCCAAAAAATAGGAGGATGGGGTAAATATATGGTTTTCAAACATGTTTGCGGTTAAGTGATTTTGCAAGTAACGTAACAGACAAGAAAGGGAAAAAAATTTTTTTGCAGCACGTATATCATTTTCCTTAAAATTATTGCCTAATGAGTACGTACGAACCAGTTTTACCTTTAATGGTTTCTCAAGAATTCTCCGTATCTTAAAGTGAAATCTAACACAGAAGTGAGCACATACATATATTCTTGTTGTTACTCAATCTCTACTACTGTTGTAAGCGTCTCCCTTCTATACATTTTTAATAGTCTTTTTTTTCCGGTTAAATCAAGTTCAGAAGCTTACTATTTAATTTTATACTTTTCCATTATATTTTCAAACTGGTGCCTTCAATGCGCATTATTACCTTTCGGTTGCTTACATTTGTCGCGTCTGCTTGGTTAAAATTTCCTCATCTCTACCTTATGTAGCACGACAGCCTACTAGTTAGTGTATAGTGAACCAGAGTTTTGCACTCGATTCATTTAGGCGTATCCAGCTTGAAATCGAATCGGCTATAACAGAAGGACGCGTGATCTGGACAAGTAAGGCTGACTGGGTTAACTGACTGAAAATTGGTCGTTGTCAGGCTCGGCCTGTTTCTTTTTAATTTTTTGGGTTCGTCAATTATGGGCATTAACTTAGCGCAAGAGGAGCTTTTCTATTTTCTTAAACTAGCTGCAATACCCGGCGTTTGCCTGGGACAGAATAGATAGCACGCTTAATGATATGAGAACCGGCCTCCCTATCTCAGACATTTAAACATACGATTTATATATATATATATATATTATATACAAAATGAATTTTAATCAGCAATGCGATAAAATATTACTTAAATAGAACGTAGGTAAGAATCAAAAGTTATTTAATTCAATAAAAAAATTATTTTATGCATATAAAAGGTGCGGCAGCATAACTTCCTTTTTAAAAATGCGCCACTTCTTTTCTACTAAATTTTGTTAAAGAGAAATAATAAAGCAGAAAATCGAAATAACATACTTTTAGATCCCCCATTGGGGCAATATGTATGCTTCTTCCCTTCTCGCAGTTTTATTTCGATTTTCTGTTATTATTTCTCTTTAACAAAATTTAGTAGAAAAAAAGTGGCGCATTTTAAAAAATGAAGTTATGCTGCCGCACCCTGTATTATACATTATACAAACGTATTTACATTTTTTTGTACACGGGGTTACCTTTTTTAATGTTAAAGTTCTTTTTGATTTTCTGAAATTTTCTGATATCAAAATTTGTCTAAATAGTGAGCATCTGGACAACCGGATATTCCGATATCAAATTCCTTAAAGCGTAACGAACCCTTTACTACATTTCGAACGTTTTAACATCACTCAGCTCGTTGCCCCCAAAAAGTATATTTCGAAGCATCTATTTTACTGCCGAATTGCGCAGGGAGAACGTATTCAAACTTCGCGAGCCAATGGCTGAAGAATTCATCGCCATGAGATAAAAGGTTTTTAGCGAATTCAATTTCCGCCTGAATTGGACACTCCCCGATTTAGCCGATGGGTTGATGGTTTCTGATACACTTGCAGTTCGAATAGTTCCCCCGCCAGCACCGTCGCGAGTTTGCAAGTGGTATTGTAAGAAATGGCAGGCCTGGATATTTCGAGAATATGATATTATAAACCTCGGTACTATAAGAAAGTCTCTCCAGCAAGTCTCGTAACGAACAGCTTAACTCTCAATCATTCATCGGTGACGTGAAGCACAATGTCAGTTCACGGTTGAGGTTGTCTGCAAAATAATGTCGTTCAACCGTTACAACAGAAAGCAAAAGGATCGTTATAACCGCTTATCATATATACACACGACGAGCACTGATACAACTTCTATATTTATCGGCATTATCAAAAAAAAAAAAAAAGAAACTTTCAGATTCTTCAAACGCGATAAAATCAAATAATAAGTTAAAAAATACAGAATACTTTATAGAATCGCCGAACTGGAACGCACGAAGCGTTTGTTTTTCAAGATAAAGCCAAACAAGTCAAAGCTGAGTATTCTACATTTCTATGCAAGTGCAATAGGTGCCGCCCTATAATCGAAATCTGATTTTCCGTTTTTAGATTTATTTCACTTTACGTGTCCTGCATTTATAGATCGGCGGAACTCTTCCAAATTTAAAAAGGCCAAAAAATTGTTAATGTTTCAGGCCGATTACTGTGAACTTTTTAGAATCCTAACGAATTCCCTAACAGGTGTCAATTAGCCTAGTGATTTTGAGGGGAGAATACTTGAGAATAGGTTGTTTTTGTTATATATATAAACACGGTTCTTTTTTTGAGACCTTGCCAGCGGGAAATTACCCTTCCTCCCTATACACACGCGCATTTACTAATTTTTCTATAGTACTTACAGAAGAATCGATTTCAATTGATTACATCATTCTTGAAGAAAAAAGAAAAAAATTATTCCGTTATTTTTGAAATCGTGTTTCTTCATCTTTCTTGTACCTTAACTTCCGACAAGATAATTAGCGAAGCTCACTGATCTCTTGAAAATATCGGTCGCGATATAAACATAAGGTAAAAACCGGATTTCTTCGCAAACGCGTAACAGATTATCTTATTATCTCCAAGTGCAAAAATTAGGAAATTAGCTACTATGAGAAATTAATTTTTTTTTTTTTTGCCCGTCAACTGTGCACATTAACATATATATAGTGCAGGTAAAATTTTTGTACATTTTCAGTGTTCGGCAACGGTGTATCAAATTCTCTAGCCCGCTGTTCCCCTCCTTCTTTCCTTTATACTCTCTATTTCCGATCGCCTCAGAATCTGAGTAGGTGATCTCAAGTCCATGTAGTTGGGTCAGTGTTGACACCGAGCCCATTAAAAAAAAAAAAAAAGTTCTCTAGCCCTAACCAACTAGACCATACAGTAACTGGGGCTAAGTATTTAAATAGTATACAAGTAAATAGAATATTTGTACGGCTGTATTGTGATAAATACTTTGGCCATTTCATACGTGGACCAAAGATACACTCGCTATTGTAGATAATTTTATTAGGAAAAATATCGGGCAGGAGGAAGGTCGGTCGAAAAAGGCGCTCGTGGATGTGCAACATCAAGGCGTGGTCGGGGATGGATACCGAACAAATAGTCCACCAAAGGGGAAGATTCGAAACATTTTGAAATATATAAATAATAACCTACGATCGAGAACGTGATGATAATCATCTATATAATATGTATGTATGCCTGAATAAGGAGAACTACGACGGACAGCGGCTGCGACCAACTTAAAGTTCTCCAAAAATCTAAGCTACGAATTTCGAGATCTATTGTACACGAATTTATTTCGCGGAGATCAATTAATTATCTCCCTATCTGATCAGCGACTGGTCTTTGATTACATAGCCGATGTCGGAGACATTCTTCCCGTGTGCACGGTTCACAGAATTAATTGGTGTAATTATATTATTTACTCTCAGGTGGTACTCTTCCCCACGTATATTGTTAATTTTTTATTGGCCACCGGTAATGCAGTTTATACTTGTTTAGTTTTTAAAATTTCTATAATGTATTAACGATGAGCGAAATTTCCGATGCCCCCCACCAATAAGAAGAAGAAAAAAAAACGGATAATTTTTAATTAATAAAATTTGAAAGAAAATTATCGTAAATCAGGTCAAAGATGATAATATAAAACTAGCTAAAGATTTTATTGAAATGTGTGGCATGATGGGCTCATTTGGAAGCTTAAAACAATGTTGCCTTACCAATATCAAATAGATACTTTCGAGTCAAACAAGAAGGCATATATACTGAAATACGAGAAATGAAAGCTGGGGTGCCGCAGGGAAGTGTACTGGGGCCAATACTGTACCTTCTATACACTTCTGACTTACCGATAGCTGAAAGTAATGCAGTCGCAGCTACGTTTGCTGATGACACGGCCATCCTAGCAGTAGGCAATAATAATGAAGAAGCAACATTTAAGCTACAAGTAGCCATCGAAAAGATACAAAACTGGACAAAAAAATGGAGAATTAAACTCAATGAAAGGAAGTCAATCCGTGTTGTTTTTACAAACAGAAAAATTACTCCGATCCCAGTATTTATAAACGATCAAGCAGTGCAATTGAACAACTCAGCTAAGTATTTAGGAATGACATTGAATGCAAAATTAAGGTGTAAAACGCCTGTTAAAAAAAAAGAGGGAAGAACTGGGCATCAGATATAAAGACATGTATTGGTTATTCTTATTAGGAAGGAATTCCGAATTAACAGTACAAAATAAATTATTACTTTATAATCAAGTACTAAAACCTGTATGATGGAATCCAATTATGGGCGTGTACCAAAAATTCCAACATTCAGATTATACAACGGTTCCAAAATAAAGTACTTAGAAATATTGTTAATGTTCCATGGTACACATTAGGAATAACAATCTCCACAGGGATTTAAATATTGAGCCAGTAAAAGATGTCATTAAAAAGTTTGTAAAAAAACACGAAGAAAGATTACGCAAGCACATTAATGCTGAAGCAGCGCAGCTCTTGGATCACTCGGATGCGGTTAGAAAACTGAAAAGGACGAAACCATTTGAGCTTGTATAATAAAGAAATTCGTACCATATATATATATATTTCATATTAATTAACGTAAACTAAGTGACCGCAGTGGGTATGTGCTTAGTAGTATAATAGTATAAATATTAAGTTAAGTTAGCATTAAATTACTGATTAGTCTATAGACTAGATTGTAATGTTAATACATACCCGTTAGGGGCTGTAAAAATAAAAAAAAATAAAAATTTAAATATCTATCACGCGATTGGCTTATTTCTATTAAACACACTCGGTAATCACCAATTTGACTAAATATACACGTTTAAAGGAAAAATTTAAAAAAACATGATAATTCAGTAAAAAAGTGCATCAATCGTGATACTCGGAAAACGAAGATAGCTAAAACTAAATGTGATTTGCACGAAAGGAGTGTGCGAACGTTTAAAAAAAATGTAGGTTTCGCGTGATAATTCGAAAAAAAAATCATTGAATTCTCAGAAAATTTTAAAGAGACCGCCCCTAATTAATAATGCCGGTGTTCTCTCGTACATTCAAAATCAGCGTAAAAATGTACCGGATAAAGCGTTTTAAAATCAACGAAAAATGATTTTTAAAAAACAAAAACCGCTTTATTTGACCAGATACAATGGGACATATCGATGATTTAACACAACGGCACCGTTACAAGCACGGGGGAAATACGACTTGTCTTTTGCTACCGTTCAAGACAAACGAATACTTGGATATATTTTGTCCACCTTTAAGCACGAAATTCTGTAAAATCTAATAAGTTATTAAAAATTCTTCACCACAAACGATACTATTTCGACGACAACCTATTATTACTGCACACACACACACACACACACGCGCGCCTTATGCAACCGATCCAGAATGGAACTCTATTAAGAAAGCGAACGCATCACTGCGCCAACACGTTTTCAGAATAATAATTAACTGAAATTTCAACCCCGGCTCCGCTGATATGCGACCCGGTTCGATTGTACTCCGGTAAAAGCAGCCTCTCTATAGAAAGGATGACTAACGTTTCCGGTTGAATACGGAAGGAAATCACGTCTGATATTTCCATACCAGTCGATGATGCGCGATACAAAGGTGTCCCATCGGTAGTGCTGTCGAAGAAAGGAAGCGGAACTGTGCATGATTTTTGATTTTCAAGTAAGCTTCAAAACGGCTAAACTGTATAAAAATTAAAAAATAATTTAAAATCGACACTGCCACTAGTAATTGGTTAAGTTAAATAAATTTGTCGCAGTCCATTGGCAATTAATCACTTTCGGTTAGACCACTAGACAAAACCTTTCGCAACATGAATCGCGCTAAGCGTTGTAATAAAGTGCGTTATAAGTTTCGGCGTATCTCAAAAACGACATCAGAGAATGAATAATTTATTTTGTAAATGGTTCCCGAACTAAAATAATTATATTATATTTTTTTTTTTTGTCATTCCACAATTTTCTTTATTGATTGCAGTCTGACATTCCTAAAGAGATGATTAGGTTTACAGATAACTTTGTATGTTGTTTATGCTATACAACACGCTATAATTGCTCTCGCAGCGGTAATGAAATTAGTCTAGCGTAATGCAATCAAAAGTATTTTATTAAAAAGCGTGTCTCTCCTAATTCGTGTGGGACACTCTTCGACATCTCGAAGAAAATGTGATCAAGATCACATATATGAGGAGGATCACAATTGTGAAGAGAAAAATAAGGAGATGGCGACAGAGCAAATCGAAAGCGAGAGCATTGGAAGAGAGAATGATTGATTCGGAGACAAATTAGGGAGACAAATTAGGGAGACAAATTAAGGAGACAAATTAGGGAGACAATAGGAGAGCGACGACCAAAAGGAATAGAATGAAACTAAAGCAGGGAATGAGGAATCGGCTGAATAAAACGGTAATGTGAATGACAATTAGAAAATAGGGAAGGAAAAATATCCCACCAAAGTCTACACAGTATCCATATATACCTATCATTATACTTTTTTATACCTTGTCTAAGGCATATCCTAAGCTTTTTTTTTAGTGTCCTCAGTTTCCTTTTGTCCTACGTTCTTCCTTCTTGATGGGTAATCTTCCGTAGCTGACAAACCTAATAAAAAAGTATAAAAAAAAAGCTGTTACTTAATTGTTTATCGAGTAAATTGTATTTTTCAAAAAATTTTGAACGGTTACTATTATACGCATTTTGTATGCACGGGGAAATTTCAATTAAGATGCGCAGTTTCTTCAATATTTGGTTCTTCTGCATTACTTGCATTTTTCGATTGTATTACTTTTATACAGAACTGACGGGAGAGAAAGGATAAAATATTTATGGCACAGTAATATTTGTTTGTAGATTGTGTAAGTTTCGAAACGAAATGAAAATAAGGTTCGATGAACACACATTATTTCAAATAACATCAACGTGATGGAAATAAGGTTTACTGAAAATAAGTTTAAGTCAGAGAAACATTCAGTTCCCCATTCCGTAAGTTATCCTAGGAATAATTAAAAAAGTATCCCCGTTCGCAGATATTTTCACTAAATAAAATATCGAGTTAAGTGCAAGGTTTTTTCCATGCTATTCAGAAACTTGGACATTAAATGCAGAACGAAAAAATAAAACGATTAGAAGCGTTCGAGATGTGACCGTATTGAACAACAGAAAAAATTACAAATAAAGAAGTTATGAAACGCATGAGTAACGTGAACTAATCAGATTAGCGGAAATTAAGGAAAATTAATTATCTGGGTCATTTGATGTGGGGGCCGAAAATTACTCCAAACAATACTTTCGTGGTGTTGGCCGCAGAAGGACGTCATGGAATTCCGACATCCAAAAATGGATGGCTGTTACCGAGACAGGAAGACTCTTCCATCTGGCACGAGACCACCGGCAAGCGTGAATCAAAGAAGTGAAAGATGTGGATATCAACCTTCAATAGCGAAGACCACTCAAGTAGAAGAAGAAGAAGAAGAAGAAAATATCGAGCTCGTTTTCTACATTTCCAGCAACGCGGCCAAAATATAATTTTATTAATAATCATCAGGCACTCCTTGTTCAGCGTAACAGCGCCAGTTCCGAACAAAACTTCAATAAACACGACGATGAAATAATATTATTGACTTAAGGAAATACAAAGGGAAAAACGGTTTAGAAAGGTTTAACTAGAATTTTTAAGCAAATTTCTCAATCAAAGGGGGAAATTTTTCACTCACATCGAACGGTTAGCCGAATTCATCGAACGAGCCTTAACGAGAATTGCCTAATATATTCGCGTGAACTGAATCACAATAAGACCGCGCCGGATTAATTGTTAATGACGAGATTATTCGATGTGGGCAGGTACTTTCTTCAATTCCGAGTAGAGATGTGTTTAAAAACGCGCCGTGAATAAATAACGAATTTAGAACAATCAGTTGTCCACATCAAGCAGTAACATAATTTCTAGGAAAACAACTATACTAGGACTGCTTTAACCCGCTTATTATTAATAGTTGCGACGAAGAACAAACAAAAAAAAACAAACAAGCAGGGTACACAGTTCAATAAGAATTATGATAATCCATGTTAGAGCGGAAGGAATCGCGAATTTCGTGGACCTTCAGCAAGTGGTATACAGTTTGTTGCGTGGTATATACAGCCGTTACATAATTCCGGTCGTGAAATTTCAACGAAAATTACCGCATAGCGCGTTCTTTAAAATAATAGATCATCATCTCGTCGTAGTGCGCGGTCTTTAAACTTGCATCGAGAGAAAACCAATTTATCGCCTGATACGCCTATGCAGAAAACTCGGTTGACACTCTCGCCCCGACCATAATCCTGTTTTGTACTTTGCTGTTTTTTTGTTTTTAGTTGTCTCTTCATTTGGTCTTTCTTCCAGACGTAGGTTGCGTCCAGCGTATGAGCGCCAATTTTTACATCATCGTTCGTGGTCGATGACTGTGAGTGGTAATAAACTTTCAGTTTCCAGTGAAACTAATTGATACTGGTGCCCAGCGGGACTTACAAAGACGCCGGATAAATCCAAATCAGATATATACTACATATATATATATATATATATATATATGTATATACATATACATATACATATATATTTGAAGAAATAAACGAGTATACATGGAAATATAAATATCGGTTTCACGGCTGTAAAAATTTCTTGTTGTAGCAAAATACGGACAGACTCCTTTAGTTTTTATTACCGTATCCTCCTCCACGTGGTCTGTATCTTGCTAGAACTTAATAACGTATAACGGCGATCGTTAAAATCTCGACGTTCGTATTCAAGGCTCTAGCTAAAGGCGTACAAAACGTTTCTGAAACACTAGGAGGAAGCAAACTGTAAAATGTAACTTTAACAGACGAAACAGTGTGTAGAAAATGACGCACGCCTGAAGTGGCCAAATGGTTCAGCACCACGCCAATAATGGGAAAAAATCAAAAGAGACTGGAGCAACACAAATCTTTCGTAAAACTATCGAAAGAGATTTATATTTAACACGCGTTTTTTCTTCTCTAGTGGAAGTTTATGTCAATCGGAATTGCCGAGTCTGAAATTTGAAAATAATAAATAAAGATAAATGACGGGAAGGAAGGTTTTTTAGGCTAAATTCTGACCTCCATTTTTTGTTACCTTCTTGGTCAGGTCTAGTCTGTGTATCGACCCGATGATAAGGCCGAATTACAAACTCTAACGTTGTTATTCGGCCTTCTGCGCGGCAGTTTTAACAGAGTAGCACTTATCAGAACGTGTCTATTCAACGTCGCATTGTTCATACTTTCGAATGTTCTTTTCTGTAAAAAGTTGAACGGATTATCCCTTTTTTTTTTTTTACGGGTTCGTCGATGTGGTTCATATTAGTCGAAGAACTAGGAAACGAAAATATAATAGTATGGTCAAAGCTGTATATAGGTGAAAATAGTAAAAACATACAGATGCTCCCGCATCATCGATATCC
Source organism: Icerya purchasi (assembly GCA_039619475.1). Lineage (NCBI taxonomy): Eukaryota > Metazoa > Arthropoda > Insecta > Hemiptera > Monophlebidae > Icerya > Icerya purchasi. The sequence continues at coordinate 286,725,988 of CM077115.1, read as the reverse complement.
TCAACGCTCGTTAATAAAACGATTACTCAAAAGCTCGCTGAACAATTTAGCTCTATATTCTTTCTGAATTAGAACTTTAACCATTAAACTTCACGTGGAATAACGCCTTCTTCAGCGAAACTTTAGGGCACTTCTAATTAACGAATACTCCCTGGCTGTCGTCTGCTTAGTACGCGCCATAGTTAAAAGCTGCACTATTCGCCGTTCAGATTGCACTGAAAAAATATTGTTGCCAACTACTCTGCTGTTCATGTACCTGCATAAATATTAAATACAACGTGTATAACTATTTCCATTATGCTACTGATTTTTCCAACAGCGCAGTTTGTAATAGTTACATTACCACCGGGGCTTTCAACATTTCCCACCAGCAATTTGACACCTTTCCAAAATTCAACCGGATGCACGAACAGTCTTTGTAGGCGTTCCCTCTTCCACTCTCACTCGTTTCTCACAACGAATAGAGCTACCTAATCGCCCTGAAATTAAGGGAAACGAAAGAGAATTTTGCTCATTCGACGGTTACTTTTGGCTGCTCAGTCGGAAAAACTGCTGGCAATTAGACAACTTGAATGCACGTGAAACTGCCGTCGTATGTGTCGATTTCCCAATCACAGTCCCGCTTCGTCGATGTGACCGTATATAAAATTAAAGTATGTTTAGGTTTCCATTCTACGGGCACATTCTCAGGTGAAGATGGCGTATTAACTTTAGCGGATCATTGGATACGGCGAATTGTTTAATATATTAAAAATGATATCGAGTTTAATAATTTGAAATTGTTTCGCAAATTCTAAAATGATATCTAGTTTAGTAATTTGAAATCATTTTAGCAAATTCTAAAATGATATCCAGTTTATTAATTTGAAATCGTTTCGCAAATCCTTCTTTTCTAATACTCACTCACATTACAACCGCATCCATGGTTTCTCGATTTCCCTCAAGTACGTCGCTACATCATTTGCTCCCTTTGCCATCCCGTTTTGACCGTACTCTGTCGGGGCTTCTCCTGCTTCTTTGTCGCTTTCTTATCATATCTTTTCCTCTTTGTCCTCTCAACTACGACAACTCAGTTCGGTGCGATTCAAATCATACTTGCTTTCTATCATCTGAGAGAACAACACTCAACTCAGAGCGGTTGTCAATTAATATTCCTACACCGTGGATCATTTATTCTTTCTTTTCATTCACAGCTAATCATTCAAATCATCAAATATTTCTCATCGGTTTTTCTTCCCCCCAACCTGTTCCATCGCGTATAGAATTACATTCTTCCTTTTTACATCTAAGACACTGCACAGTTACTTTATTCGATGATGGATTTCTCCTTCTTTCTTCCATCGGGGCCGTAAGGGGGGCAGCTTGAACACACTTAGCCGTAGCGTTGAATGGTAAAATTCCTCATCCCTCTCTCGACGATTTTGTAGACTCCGTTTTTATAACATAACTAAATGGAGAGGTGTCTTTTATCGAGCTGTGGTTTTGGTGTTGTGGCTATAGAACGTTGAATTATATTCTTCTTTCCTTAAATATTGAAAATCTATGCGTTTTTGCCGATGTTTTTGTAGTCCTCACTACACAACTATTGAAGTTGCGAGTTTGCAATTTCGATCTCGTTTTTTTCCTGTCCAGGCTCCTTTTCTCCTTTACAGGTTATTTCTTCCCATCGTGTTTATGAATGGTATTTTCCTTCCCAACTAATTCCGTTTTTTTACTATTTTTTAAAAAATATATATGCATATATTTAACACAACATCTAAAGTGCTGTTTTTAGCTGCCGAGGCTATTACAGCACACAGATGTCCGGTCAGTATTTAGAGATAATTAATTTAGTTACCTTAATAAACTGAAGGACAGATGCCGTTGCTACCGATGAGTTAGCATGGATACTAGCAACATTGTCGGTGCTGTTCCATGAGACTCGGTGATTTGACCTTATTTTTCAGCTTTTTCAGCGAATACTTTTTATAATGTTCAATGTCAACCAACCCCGAAAAATAGAAAAACAAAAAGAAAGTATTCTTTTTAGATGTTCCGGGCAAAAGTTTTTGATTAATAAAAAAAAAAAAAAAACAGCAATAACAAAAAAACAAAAGAAGAACAAACCTCTCTGTAGAGAATCATAACAAAAATACGCAAGAAAAAAGGAAATGAAAAAACCCAAATTGCTTCTACCGTTTGAATTGACTTTAATATTTGTTTTTTTATTCTTCGTAAATCTGTTCCAAAAAAATAGTATTTTTTTTTTAAATAGTCTACTTCGTTACACTACCTAGGTTTTCTCCCACGATATCTTAAATACGCCATCACTAAGCTAGTTATCGTGACGTAATTGGTTAGGCAGTAGTGTTTCGTTCAAAAAGAATTCCCGCTGCCGCGCATTGACATTTTTACAAAAAAATTTCACTTGAGCTGGGTTAATGTTCACAATTGACGCGCCCAAAAATAAATCAAAAAAAAAAAAAACAAAAGTAAAAACGCCATCACCATTTGAGAATGTCCTCATAATATTGAAACCTAAATATGTTCCAATTTTATATAAACCGACGAAACGAGATTACAAATGAGAAATCGATGTGTGGCGGGAATTTTACGCGACTTTAAGCTGTTCGATTACCTACGGTTTTGTTATCGATCAATATTGTTCTTGCAAGATTTTAAATCGTATAAATTATTATTATTATTATTATTATTATTATTATTATTATTATTATATTTACGAGATCATTTATCACGTTTTAATTCACACAATATACCTGCGAAATCTCTTCATTCTGTAGTGATTCCATTTAAACAACATAAAATTATTTTACATAAATTAAAAAGGAAAAGTTGAAAATGAATAATGAGAACTTTAAACAGCTAACCGATTATGCTATAGTTCGAAAACTGAATTAATGAATAAAATTAAGTCGATAAAACGTGTGATACGCGCATTACGTTGTACATAACAAAAATTTTAAAAATTATAAAATTTTGAAAAAAGTGATGAGAGCAAAAATGTACGTGAGATCCTGTTGTCGGTCAGAGGTAAATAAATAACCAATCATCGACTATCGCAAGGAGAAGCGCGCACCTTATAAGGTCAATTCCGGTGGTTACAGGACGAAAAGGAGGAAAGAAGTGAAAAAAAAATCTGATGGAAATTTATTGAGTTAATCAGTTGCTCTGTTTTACCTTTCTCTAGTGTTACTCTCTGATCGTGGCAGAAATCGCATACAGAGATGTTTTGCGGTGGTGGGGTCGTGTTAATCCAAGCCCGTGAAACGTAAAAGCGAAAGCCTAATTTATAATCTCATCACGAACAATTTTCAGTAATAATCTTTAATCGGGTTATTGCAAAAATTGCGCTAGATCGTGACGAATTAGAGTACATAAGGGAGTAATAATTCGTTTATCTAGGCCATGGTATTTCTTTTAAAAATTGCACTGGTAAGGTACTGTCAAGGAGAATCACCACGGCTTGTGGAACAAATTTCGGAGATTAAAAGGATAAGTTGAAAAAACAAGTGTTTGAAAACAAAGGTGAATATCCTGGATGCGTCGTACGCATCTTATTGCGGGTACGGTAAACATGGTCGATGGAAATTGTACAGAGTAATAGAATTAGTGGAGTACAAAGAGCGCGATGTATTAATTCTTAGGATTGGAAGAAAAGATATAAGATACGAAACCGAAAATTAACGATGTCGATAAAAGAGCAAATAGTTTAAAATTCGGCAAAATGGTTTAGCCACAGATTATATCGACTCTGCAGAAACCGTGTAGATAGGCAACCGATTAGACGGATGGGCGATTTTAAGCGACGAATGAGTTGAGCTTGGTTGCGATTGAGTTCTGATAGAAATGGTCTAGCTGAAAACTAACAAATTTTGCGACATGGGCTTACCAGCCGTCAAAAAACTAGTAACGAAAAAAACCTAGTCTTACGTTTTTATATGTTAAATTTAAAAAAATTCAACAGTAACATCGGTCGTTTTCCCAGAAATAAAGGCTTATTTATCCCACCGATGAAGCAAAATCAAATGGGTCGTTAATTAGTGTAACATTGTTCGCCAATGTAGGATACCTGATCATTGCAACATTGTCAGGAACAAGAGAACCAACTTAGCAGCAATACTTAAGCCTATTCTGCAAGCAAGGTTCACATACGGTGCCCGATATTATGGACGGACGCCAACTGATAACTATTATAAGACATACACGAACATGTGTCCACCCAAGTAATTGGCCAGCTGGTGGTAACTCAGGATACCGAACAAATCTTATAAAAGTGAATAATAATTTCGACATCAGTATGTTTCTATATATTATGTTATTAAAACACCGGCTAGGCAACGTGAACTTTGGTTTATCTTTTTCCCGAGAGTCGCTAAAAACTCTTTAATAAGTATAAACTAGAAATTGCAGTTCGAATTTCATTAGAAAAATATTACAATTATTAACGGCACCGTTGCCGCTATGTTATTTACATAATTGCGAATATACGTAAATTGTTTTTTTTTAAAAGAGAACATTTGTAAATTTAATTTGCCGATGAAAAATAAGATAGTAAGAAATAAAAATTAAGCAGGTAAACGTAATAAAACGAGGTCAATTAAAAATTTACATTTGCGCAATAATAAATTCAAAATTCTCTCCCTTCCTTCTTCTTCGGTTATTCTAGCTCTTGATTCCTTTCTGTCGGCTATCTCTGATCGTGTAAGGATCTGAGTCTCTCTTTCCCCTCTGTTCCGCTGTTCTTGGGCTAATGTCCATGTTGACGAACCCGTTAAAAAAAGAAAAAAATTCAAAACATTCCCATTTTGAACTTATAATATCACCGTGATATTCCGCCGCATTCCTTTAGATGTATTTAAAAAATGTTTTTGCGTCATTATCGCTCTTTTTTGAAATTTTTTAAAATTCAAAAATTGGCCTTCTCTTTATTAAAATAAAATTGTTATTTGCTACATATTAATATATCTATCAGGGCGCGCTCAAAAATAAAAACTGTTTAATATTAATTTTTACTTTTTCAAAATTTTAATGTGATTGTAAGGAATTTAGTATACATATATATATAAAATGTTGGCGGGCAACAAATATAGCCGTAACTATGTGACGTTATAAAATCACTTTTGTCATGTGGGTTTCCTTATTTATTTGTAATTAATAGTGGCCCGTAAGCGAGTTATTTACCGGTCGAGAATAAAATGTTTCAGTTTTTACCTAGACGGAGCGTGGTAAAAGAAACGTTGAGCAGCATTGGTTGTCCGGAGATCAACAGGCCGTCGTCGGTGATGAGTTGGCCTATATGTTAGGGTCGCAAAGAAATTACCTGATTTTTGTCGGTTACGAGTTGGCGTGTCTCCCTTAATTACCTTTGATATTTAGTCACCAGTTGGCTAATTCCCAATATTATGTAGTCGAGCAGCAGCTACTGTTTTTTTCCTTTTTTTTTTTTTTTTCGAGTTCGTTAATTTTTGGCATTAACCCAACGCAGATGAGACTTTTTTTTAATTTCAACGTGCGGTCGCGATATTCGAACCAGGTTTTCTACCCGAATGAAACACTACTTCCGAACCAACTAGCTACGGTAGCGTTGGAAATCTAAAAGATATGATGGTTTTGGTAAATTCTGTTTTCTATTTTGGATTTCAGACTCTATTGAAAAACGAGCCGACATCGTTTAATAGAGGATAATCGTTCGAAGGGTCACTACTGATGACTTTACTCAGCGTGTAGTACAGTCGATTAGGCAACGATATTTCGTTGGAGTGCGGTATTCCCGCTGCGTACATTGAAATGTACAGAATTATCATTACGCGGCCAGGTTAATAATCATAGTTGAGGAGCTAAATAAATAAATAAATAAATAAATAAATAAATAAATAAATAAATAAATAAATAAATAAAAAGCAAAAAAAAGAAAAAGAAAAAAGACTGTCATTAAAAATAGAATTTAAATATTCTGCATAACAAAAATGAAATGCTTACGTAATACTTCGTGAATGCATTAGAAAATAATATATACATATATATAGTAATAATATTAAGAAGTCCATTAAAATTAATCTCTGTGACTTTAGCCGTGCTTCTGCTATTAATTATTTCACCTAGTTCATAGCGAAAATGAACTTTGTTTAAAAAAAAAGAACTGGTTTTTAAAGGAAACTAGTTCGCAAGAAAAACCTATTACGTACGGAAATTGATATTAAAAGATACGACTGGCGAAATGAAATTTCCGGCCGCATTATTCGAAATGTTCACATATTCGCATTTTATATATTTTAATTTACGACTCTGTTGGCCGTTATACGAATTTCGGTCAATAACGATTCCGTTACAAACTGTATTAGTGTTCCAGTTCTAACGGCTAAAATACGGAACACATTTTCACAAGAATAGTGTACTAGTGCGTTTTAGCGGCATTATAATGTACACTACAATCAGACTGGTATTATGTATCATTACACGTCCTATTTACTAAACAATCTTCGTTATGTCACATTGTGTACGAAAATCTGCTGGTATTTATGAACGCCTTCATAAAATGACATATACACACGTAGACACACAAACGCACATTGTACACGTACTTCATCGAACAAGCGCCATTAACGAAACCTTCCGATATTCGAACATTTATAGTAGCGATGAAAGCCTTTTGTCAGCCCGCGTTCCAACTGAATCGGATGCAGATATTGTTGTAATAAAGAAATTTTTATTATCCGAATAAAAATTCAAAATTACACCGCGTAGAGTAACAAGGGCACATTTCTAAAGTCGCGTAATAATAAATTTTAATACACGGGCGACACTGAAAATGCTCTCTCCGAGGTCCTTCTTGATGATATTCTACAAACTCTGTTTGCTTTACTTCGTTGGAAATTTACAAAATGGCTAATGCCATTCGGCCTAGCATATTGTTTCACTTCAGTCGTATTATCCAGATATTACACTAAAACCGTTCGTTTACTTCTCTCTAATATTATGCAGTTTTTATCGATTCCAGTTACATCTTCCGCCGAAAACCTCGTTCTTTAATAGCGGCTTGTTTTTTTTTATGTTTTTTCTTTCGTATCCCAGCACATTTATGGTCAGTCAATTTCAGTGTTATTTATATAATCGAGGTTACAGAATTAATTTTTTTTTTTTTTTTATTTCATTTTAAAAATAAGTTGTGGGTCTCACAGGGCAAATATGTCCGTTGCGTGAGTGCCCAACACTCTTATCGACGTTTATTCAAATAAATATATAATACAAAAACTACAACTATCTTAACTTATCCCATAAATAACAATACTAATAAATTATATATACATAATTGTTAATGAAATGTTAAAAATTTATTTTTATCGTAAATATATTTAACAATGAGTCTGAATAACAAATATAGTAATACTAATAAAACTAGCATTATATTTAAATATATATATATATATATATGACAATACATAACATGCCGCATAATACGCATCTGTACAGCAGTATATGCAGACAGCTTAATATTTAAAATCGACAAAACATGATCTGAAAGAACTTAAAATCCAGGAAGGACACGACAAAATCAAAACCAACGAACCGTAAAAAAAAAGAACCATTAAAAAGTAGCGAGATAAAGGACGTAACTTGATTTTCAATCGTTGCACCATTTCTTCAACCATTTTTGCACCTCCATTTTCCACACACCAAATTTTTTCTGCCTCTAGTATATGATTAGGGATTGTACTTATTTAAATTAATTAAAACTGAGATAACATTGATTATCAATTTTTAATTTTACACCACGGGGATAAATGTAATATACGTATTACTTTGATTTCTTGTTAACCGAATATTGAAAATTTCCACCCACTTGCTCGGGCCAGACTCATCAGCGAAATTTCCACCTCCTTCTCCGACATTATCCCTCAGGGTAGAGGGCGTATCTCTGTTGTTTTCCCCGCCATTTCCGCCGCCAACGACTTTCTAAACAATCGCTTCTTCTTCATTTCTCACAAGCTCAATGCTTTCATTCCCATAATACTTTATACAGAATTGGTGTTATTTCCGGAATTCATCCTTCTTTCTCTGTTGAGGAAATTAAAGAAGGGCTTGAATATCCCTGTAGTATCTATTCCTCGTATCCTTCGCTCTTCCGATTAATTCAAAGTTCCCGCCAGAAGTATCGAATTAAAATTTGCCAAATCCTCTTCCCCTGAGTTTGTATCCATTTATAGAACTTCGTTTTACAATGTCTCCAAGTATCCGTTCTCCCACTCAGTGCTCCAAATTTTCGGGCATATCGCACGCTATTGTCGCAGCTCTCTTTCTTCATGTTCCCATTGTTCCTTTAAACATCTTTCATCCAATTGTACGAATCTCCAGGAGGTAGTCACAGCGCTTCCGATCGAGCCTGTCCCGAATGGCAGCGGCAGAAGGACATAAAAAGAATCATGGCTTTCGAGAACATCTCTTTTCACGAAGCCGTTAAAGTTAAATCCTCCAGATGCAGGGCGCAATCCTAATGGTGTGACTTTGGAAAATCTCATCCTAAACCATAGTCTTTTTCTTCACAACGATCGTTCTCCTACTTTCTTCAAACATCCATCTTCCTTTAGTGCAATCGATCTCTTGTTTTCGTCTCCGAATCTTAAGCTCCTGGAGAACTCTCGACGGCACTTTTCGTAGTGATCATGTCCCCATTCTCCTAACTCTCAACAACGCTCTTCCTTCTAAACCTTTCAGGCCCTTGCACGCTCCTCACTGGCTTCTCTCCAAAACAGATTGGAATAAATTCCGACCTTTGGTGGATTCCTCACTCCCTCTTATTCTGGATTTTCCCGACCCGTCATCCCAGTACAATTTCTTCACTCAATCTCTATATTCTGCTCTTTCCGCTTCCTCCCCTCCTACTACCTTTTCACGCGGTCGTTCTTCTTTTTCAGCCTCCTCTCTTTGGTGGAATGAAGAGTGTAAAGTTGCCTTCCGAAGAAGCACCGCTACCTTTAAAGCCTTTCGCTCTTGTTCCTCAATATCCAACTTTTTAGCTCACAAACTCGGTACATTTTAAAATTTGCCAAGAGGAACTCTTGGAAATCATTTTGTTCCTCTTTCTCTATAGATACGCCTCTCCCTAAGATATGGAAAATGGCCAAGGCGTTTAGATCTCCTCTTTCTGAGCGTCCCCACCTTCCCCATCCTTCTTTGCCTAAACTTCACTCTTTTTTGGACTCTATTGTTCTTCCATATGTTCCCACTTTCGACGAATCGAACATTCCTTCACTTCCGAATTCCTCGGAACATCATTTCCTATCTTCTCCCTTTCGCTATGAGGAACTCTTATCCGTCCTTAACAAATCTTCTCCTTCTGCTCCTGGCTTGGACGGCCTTTCTTTCCCTATTCTTAAAAAGCTCTCTCCTTCCTCGCTGCTCCCCCTATGTGAATATTTTCAACTTTTTCCTACTCTCTGGTTCTACTCCAGAGTCTTGGAACGACCATCGTCATTCCAATTCCTAAAAATAATCAGCGTTCTTTCCGCGTCCTATCTCGCTAGCCTCATGTCTGCGCAAACTCTTTGAAGGTTTAATAAACAACCGTCTCGTTTGGTGGCTTAAGCATAATAATCTAGTTCCTTCTAATATGTTCGGTTTTCGACCCGGGCTTTGCCTGGTAGATTTCATCAGTCATTTCCTTGTAGATATTTATAAATCATTCCTATCAAAGAAATTTACTGTCACTTCTTTTGTCGATATCTGCTCTGCATTCGATAATGTGCATCTTCCTTCTCTGGGCTCCAAACTCCTCTTAATCTCCCACCGGTTTTTATCACTCTTATACTCAACCTCTTTCAACATAGAACTCTTTATCTATCTTCTCCTCCTCTTTCCACCTTCAGATGCGTCTATCGTGGGCATCCCCAGGGTTCCTGCCTTAGCTCCACTCTTTTTAATATTTACTCTTTCGATATTGCTTCGCTTTCTATTTCCCCTTTCTCTCTCCTCTTTGCTGATGATATTTTAGTTTATTCCACCTCAGATGATGTGGCCTCCGCCACCAACGAGCTAAATTATTCATTGTTCCTTCTTAGCAATGCTCTCTCTACTCTCCACCTCTCTCTTTCCCCTTCCAAATCTTCCTGTATAATTTTTGCTCTCCGCCCCTTTAACCATGCTTTTATAAACATCAGCGTATCTGATATTCCTATTCCCACTGTTAATTCCATATGTTACCTAGGTCTTTTCTTAAATAGTCGCCTTACATTTCATGAACATAATAATTATATCTATAATTCCTCGATCAAAAGACCTAACCTCCTCAAATCTTTATCTCCACTCAGATAGAGTGGCGATCCGTACATTCTTTTAATTCTGTATAAATCAATTATTCGGTCCAAACTCGACTATTGTTCCTTCACTTATGGCAATGCCTCGAAATCTCTCATTTCGAAACTTGACGCAATTCAGAATTCCTGCCTTCATCTATGCATTGGCCCTTTAAAATCTTCTCCTATTCCTGCAATTTTATCTGAATCTACCACTCAACTTCTATTCATTCATCGTTCCCTCCTCGCTTATCGTTTTTTAATAAAACGCCTCCCTACTTTTTCATCCAATCTTATTCCTTTCTATCCTCATATCAAAAATCACTGGTGCTTGGCGCCTCATAGAACTCCAATTCTATCGTATATAGCTGCTCGTGTTTCCAAATTTTCTCCCTACCTTCTCTTATGATTTCAATAGCACATGACACCCTATCAATTTCTCCTCCCTCCCAATCCAAGCTAATTCTTCCTCTCACAATGTAGTCAACTTCGAATTCCTTCAGCTGCTGAACTCTTCTTTTCTTTCTCATGTCTTAATCTTCTCGGATGGCTCCAAGAGTGATGGGGGCCTGGGTAGTGCATACACGTCTCCTACGTTCCTGCACTCTGAGTCTTTCAGACTTCCTTCTTTCTGCTCCATCTTCTCGGCCGAATCGATCTCAATTCTTCGTTCCATCCATTTTATATCCTTTACAAGTGGGGTTCGCAAATTCCTGATTGTTTCTGATTCCAAAGGCGTTCTTCAAACCATCTCCTCTCCTCCTTCTCATACTTCTGACGGTATCATCCTCTTTATTCGATCTCTTGTCTCCTTTTTGTTCTCGTCGCTTTCCATTCTCATAGACTTTCTATGGGTCCCTAGTCATCCCAATATTGAGGGCAATGACGCAGCTGACTCTTTAGCTCGCTCAGCCGCCCGCATTGGTCCTTTCCTCGACTCTTTCCCTTCCTCAGACATTCTTTCTCTATCACGCTCTAATCATTCTAGACTTTAGTCTGACATGTATCCATCTTTATTCTTTAATCATTATTCATACTATCATCTTATTCAACCGGGTTTTCCTGCCTTGGTTTCAATCTATTCCTACCTGTCGTCGTTCCACTGTTGTTTCCTTAATTAGGCTAATAATCAATCATTCTCTACTCACCTCTTCTCGCTTTCGTTTTTCTTTAGCTCTTTCTCCTTTCTGCTTTCTTCACGTTTTTGAGCCTTTTTGTACTTGTGATTCAAGTCATATCCTATTCGAATGTTCTGCACTCTCTAACGAACGCTCCTTTCTTTATGCCCAACTTTTAGTTTTGGGTCTTTCTATTCCCTTTAACGCTACCTATATCCTTTCCTTCCTATTGCCTTCAGTTATTCCGTTGCTGCTGTCCTTTGTCTTTTTTCCATTTCTGACCGCCTGGCTATTTAGTTCTATCTCTTAATTTTTCTTGTTGTTAGGTCAAGGCCCCTGGCGCGCCCAGGGTAGGAAAAAAAAGAACTTTTTCCCCTGATGGTAATTTCATATTATTGACATTAAATTCTAGTAATCTATAATAGAAATTGTACATCTTGGAGGATATTTCGTTGTTTTCCTTTCACACATAATTGGTCTAAAGTCGTTGTGCTTCCAGTAGGGCAATATAAGTTTCAAACACTTCTTCGGTATTTTGCTTTATTTATTTTCGTTTTCTTATCCTCGCCCCGTATTTGAGTTCCATATAAAATTCTAGTCATTATTATTTTTTTTTAAATTTCTCAAACCTTTGTTAGACCCCGGTCCGTGTATAATATCTAGACTATTACGGCCCGAGAGTCTCCGGTTACAGGAGTGCCCCTAATCCACTGTCCCTGACGAACTGGAAGACTGCACTTTGGTTCGCTTCTGAGTTTGAGAGCACATGGCTGAGGTTATCAAATCCGTGTATCATTCTGGAGGATTGGAATGTAGGGCAATTTATGAGAATGTGCTCGACCGCCGGTGGTTCTTGTACACAGAAAGGACATGTGGTTGGAGGGTGAGCGCCTTCCAACAGTTTGATATCTTTAACCTTAATTTCATCCGATATCCAGGCGCCTTAAAACAATTTTAGATCGTTAATTATTGCTTCTATTTGAGATTTATTTGTAGGTGGAATAAAAAATGAAGACAAAATGAAATTATCAAAATTCGTATTCAATAACTGAGTGTGACATTTGTATCTACGTTGTTCCACCGAACGCATAAAGTATTCACTAAATTCTTCAGCTACTATTGCAGTATTTCCAAAATGTTTTATAATGGAATCATCTATTGTTGTTTTGTTCTTTTTATTAACAGTATTGTAAATTACATTCCACACTTTTTACTATCATTATTTCCCTTCACTATTTGACTTTGGTAAAACTTCTGTTTAGCATTCTTTATTTCAGTTGTAACTATATTTCGATATTTTCTAAATAAGTTTTTATATCGAATATTGGTTCTATTTCCTTTACTAAGTTTAAAGTACTGATATCTGATTTTCATAAAATTGATTATTTTTTCACCCATCCATCATTTTTAGGACTATATTTAGTCACCTTTTTACCAGCCCGTACTTCCAATTTGCATTCTTTGTAAAAGTCTTTAAAAACTGAATGTATATGATCATATATAATTCCTGCCGTCGTGGAAATACTTACCTCGTTCCAGTTATGATTAATTATCTTATTCTGCAACCTTTTTTCATCAAAAACATATTTTAGAGAATTTTTAATAGATTGAAATTTCAGATTCAAGATACTAAAAGCGCAACAGATGATGTAATGTTCCGCTATTTTCGGTTTAATAATTCCCGAAGTAATTTCGTTTGTATTATACTTAATAAATATAATATCTATACATGATTGAGTACTTCTATCTATCAGTTCTTCTTCTCCCGTAATTCCATTTATTAACTGTACTCCTTCTGACCCGTAAATTACGTTTAAAAAGTTTTCAACCCGCATTTTATAGGTTATATATGTACATACATATATACACATACATATCTCGCAACTTCTATTAAAATACGTGAACAATCTGAATATTTTTGTAAAGCATAACACACACAGAGCGCACATTTTTTTCATTGTTTTATCGGAAAATATAAAGCTTTTTGTAGGTTCTGTTTTTCGGTAAAAATTTACTTTAATTAAATTTTATATCAACGCCGCCGCTAATAAACTTTTGCTCTCCACGACGTCTATAAAGAACTTAATATTCGATCACTTATTCCTCTGAATCTCTCTTATTCCGATTGTAGTCCGTGATATTTCGGTCGATGTCGATCTTACTATTGAAGAACTTTATAGTAATTATAGATTCGATATTCCAATCTCTGATAGTCGCCGACTATACAAACATACACTGATAATTCTTACATTCCTATTGCCGTTGTTAAGATTGAATTTGTAAGCTCTTTATTCTTCCTTCCTTTATTAATTTTTATGAGGAATTAAGTTGTTTTTTTTAACCATTAAACATCATTTAGCTAATCATTAAATTAATTCTTCATCCTGTTTAAATCAATCTATACTTTTGTCGTCGCTGGGAATCGAACCCATGACTACTATCCTAGTAATCAAACGTTCAAGCTACTAGGTTATGACAACCAATAATTTTGTCACAACTGTCTCCGTTTTGGTCACTTCAGCAATTCATACCACCGCAAAAGTGCTTGTTTCCTATACGCTGGTGATCACTCTTCCATAGAATGTTCCATTTCTCATCAAAACGGCTCTTTTACTTACGTTTGCATCTATTATGTAGCGTTAACGATTTGGCGCTGAACCGTTCTTGTCAAGTTTTTAATTTTCGGAGGCCAAAAATATTAGCGAGGGCAAGATAGTTTCTTCGCCTTTACCATTGCTGATGTTTCAAACCCTGCTAATTTTCCTACCCTACCTAAACCATCTACAAACAGAAGACGACCGATTACTCCCGGCAGTTCATCTTACTCTTACGTCTGAATTCTGTCTCAAAAACATTAATTTAATTCGAAATCCCCTCAGTTCGTACTATTCTAATGTAACCTATAGATTGCCAGAAGCAGGGTTATAAGATCGAAGGATAAATACAACATAAGCAAATTTGGAAGGAGAAATTGAAAGGTTAATTGAAGCAAGAGCACGTTGCAGCAAATTAAGAGAAGTCCATGGGCCGCCACAGTATCATGGGAAGAGGAAAGGAGCAGAATATCATCAGCGAAGAATAAAGAGAAGGAATTTAATAAAAGAGAAGCAATACTAATAGTACAGATTTTGAAAAGAATAGGACTGAGCAAGAAAGACCCCGAAAAACCTTTCTTGAAGCGTAAAAAATGGAGAAAAGAGGAAGGATAAAACGATTCGTCATTAGATTAATAATAAGGGAAGTGAATTGAACTGAAATGTTAATTACTGCCATTTTATCCTTTAGAGTTGATAGACGAACGCTATCAAAAGCACCGTAGACACAACGAAGAAGACCAAAGTGTAATTTTTATAAATAAAGGATTTGTACGCTATTGATCGTGTAAAAATATTCCTTTCCTTTCTAAGTTTTTGGCTAACGTCCGTATTGTCGCCTCCCTCCAAGAAGAAAGAAAATAGGCTCATACAAGTACCCGGGCTATTATATATTAAAAATTGTCAGAAAGATCAGGACAAATGTTACATTAAACATACAACACTATCATTTAGCAAAGGCAGCTTCTAAAAAACGTTATCATTTTTTATTTTTAGTATAAATCTGTTGTTGGATGATAACCTCTTGTAGCGTGTTCATTAAACAAAAATAATCTGGCTATTTGATTTTATTCGAATATGTTCACATACACCACATACACACATATATATTAATGACAACGTCATTCTTTGCCCAATCGCCATCACTTTTTTTTATCCCAAAATGTTACATATATTGTACACACAAGTATAAGAAGCCAATGTACCGACAAAATAGACCGCTGCCCAAATAAATGTAGCCGAATAGAATACGTCACTATTTGATTTAGTATCGAAGACGAGTAGAATGACGTTGTTTTTTTTTTTTTTTTTTTTTTTTTTTTGGGCTTGTCAACCAGGGACCTTTACCCAGAAACAATTAGAATAGGAAGGAATCACTTATATCCTGATACGATCAGATATTGTTAGGAGAAAGGAACAAATAATAGGAACAATTTGTGGAGAGGGAAGAGATAGAACATAAGAGGCGCAGTACGGAGTAGGAAGACCAAGTCCCAGCAAACTAAAGTAGAAAGCCGAGCACTCAGCAGAAAGAGATGAACACTCAAAGAACACATGGTCCGCATCGCAAACATGCTCTTCGTTCGAGTGGAGAGGACAATACGGAGAGGAAACCAAGGAAAAACGAAAGCGGGAGGAAGGCAGCAGAGAATGGTTAAAGCGCAAGCGAATAACGGAGACAACAACAGAACGACGAAGTGAAGGAAACAAAGAGAACCACGGATTGGCAGGAAGTCTAGGTTGGACAGACAGATAGAAAGAGCGATTGTTAGAGAAAGAGGAAACGTACATATCCGACCAAAACCTAAGATGAAAATGTTTGCACAGAGGAAGGATATTGGACGAAGGGACTTTTTTAAAAAAGAAGTGAGAATAGGCAGCAGCCCGAGCCAATGAGTCCGCCGCTTCATTACCGCAGATGCCCGAATGGCTAGGAACCCACAGCAAATCAATTTGAATAGAATGAAGGGAAGAATGACGTTGTCAATTTTCCTCATTCTATACGAAGTATAGAAGCGGTAAAACTGCTGGTTGGGGGTACCCCCGGCAGGATCAAGGGGCGGAGCCCCTTGCGAGGAGGTCCAAGTATGTATATATATATATATATATTATTGTAGTTTTTAACCCGTTTTAATAGGATTATTTACAATAAAAATAAATATTTAATTACATTTACATATATAAATATAAACAAAAATGAATAGAAATTTTATTATCTCCGATTCATATGTCATCCATTATCTTTATCACTTCGCAATTTATTCGACTTACTAGAATTGAATATCTTGTAATACCAAAGGTGTGCTTCGAACTCATTTAAAGGTGATTATATATTTCCAAATGCAGTAATAAGCAGCAATCTGGCCCCAAGAACCTAACATTTATTATTATTATTCTGTAGTCTTGAAAAAGATATGGTTTCTTATAAATTCCATGAAATAATATATTTTCATTTAATTTTTTATAAAGTAAATCAAAACCGATAACTTAACGAATATACATTATGTACGCAATGAACGCAAGAATAAAAATTAGAATACATGAAGTGCCTTAGTGACAAAAATCTCAGCCAGTAATA
The DNA here is from genome assembly GCA_039619475.1 of Icerya purchasi. Lineage (NCBI taxonomy): Eukaryota > Metazoa > Arthropoda > Insecta > Hemiptera > Monophlebidae > Icerya > Icerya purchasi. The sequence continues at coordinate 286,709,409 of CM077115.1, read as the reverse complement.
ATACTTAATACGTATCGCCTAGAAAAAACATAAGCCGGAAATAACAGTAGAATTTAAATTATTTAAAAATATACACCGTCTCTCACCTAATATATATAGAGCAGCCTGCGATCATAAGTGAGCCCGAATTATTACGCCATCGATCAACACATTCGCAAACTAATATATATACCATTACAATATATATATGTATATATATTAATTACAACGTAATTCTTAGGCTACCCCCCATTTAAAAAAATGTCCGAAAAAAGTGTCCCAATTTTATATAACGAAAAATGTCTCAATTTTATGTAACGTTTGTTATATTTTATAGGATTTTTGTTATTGTTATTTAAAAAATGTCATAATTTTATGTAACGAAATATGTAACGAAAAATGTAACGAAAAAATGTCTTAATTTTATATAATGAAAGTTAAATGTTAGGATAGGATTTTTGTGGTTATGTTATTTTTTTCATGTTGATGCCAGTAAGAATTACGTTGTAAATTTTGATCATTTTATACAAAGTATAGAAGAGAAAGAGACATAAATGAAAGCAAGAAGGGTCAAGGGACACAGCCCCTTGCGAGGTCAAAATGGCCGAGTTTATATATATATATATATACAGTATATTGTTATTGTGAAGGATATTGATGTAAATTTTTATTTGGAATTGTGCACTGAAAAGTATCCGGAAAATATAGCTTTTCCTCATTTTTACCATTTCTTTAACTAACGTCTTTGTTGACAAACCTATAAAAAAATATAAATCCTTTAAAAATTTAAAAAAAAATGTACACATTTTCCAACTGCAAAATAACTGCAAGTATTTTTTAGTTTTCAGTGCATTTGTATTAGATTTTCAAAGTAAATTTGAAGTGGATATTTTTTTGTTTTTAACAATTTTATTCGTAGAAAAGCAGAAAAAAATTTAGAGTAACATAAAAAATTGCCCGTTGGTGAGAATATATCGTTAGCTGGCAATAATGTGAGATTGCCGACAGGTCATCAGATCTCAGTATAAATACCGCGCAAACTATTTATCGCAGTAATCCGATAAACGATGATAGTACGAGCGACGTCTTCCGGACAATAGCCGTGTTGACGCCAGCTCGAAGTTTCCCAAGTCTCCGCAATGCGATACACCTACGTCACGGTTGAAGGTACTAACTAGTTAGTTCTGAGAAGTTGCTCCGCCGTTCGTGCATGCAGTTACAACCATCATCCGCATCATATCTTCTTTCGTTAACTATTCAACTTTTGAAGATTCTTCTTTATAAAATGAAATGTAATTTTCCGTTACCAATTTACCTTTTCAACGCAGACTAATGTAATAATATCAGAGGAACGATCTGTTTTTCTCACTCTTTTGCAAGCTTTCAGTCAGATCAGTTTCTTTCCTCCGATTTTTGGGCAATATGATCAAAAATTGTTTCCAACTTTAATCTACATCCATTCTTCTCCTGTACAAGATCGCGCATGTCTTAGCCTATTTGAGTTAGTGAACGCTAGCAGTGCGGTAACGAAAGACGCCTTAATTCCACACCGGTAACAGTCTTTACTCGTACTTTACAAGAGCAACCAACAAAAATGTCTCTCACAGCTGCTATTAATGGTTATCGTTTGTCATCTTCAATAGATGACCATTCCGCCAGTAACCGCAATGATGTCAGTGTACCAATGGTCTGGCTCTCTAAATTCGGGGACGATATCAACTTCTCTAAACCTGGTCAACTCGGCCTGGGACGTCAGAGTTCGTGAGATACTTTTTACTCTAGAAGTTTACAACGCCTAGAGCTTCTAGAATCCGGAAAAGTGTATAACATTTGGGATCTGTGCAGGAGTATACCACCAGAAATTGTTACAATCGATCGCGGACAATTTCTCTTCATTCGATTAAAAATACGTGAATGTTTTCGAACAAAACTCCCAGCGATGTAAATAACATTATGAAAAAATACTAAGAAAATACAGCGAAAAAAGACGCAAAATAGGGTTTGCCAAAAAGTATTTATCACGGCACCGGAAACGATATTCAAAGAACTCAACTGAAAGATAGTACACATCATCCGGATAGATAAGGAATACCTAAGTCATCTCATATGTACGGACGATGTAGCGTTATTAAGCATCAACGCAAGGAATTGCAGATGATGCTCACAAACTTAAATGAATATTCCATTAAAATAAGACTCAAAATGAACTTGAGTGAGACGAAAATAATAACGGATACCGCAGTAAGTGTATAAATGATAAATTATGACGAGGCATGAAAACGAAAGAATATACTTAGAACAGAAAATTACAATAGACAAATAAAAAATAACGAAATAGGGAGACGAATATACTGCTGGCATGGATAGGAATAGGAGAACCAAGCCGTATATTAAAAAAAAAACGAAGAAATGCCGATTACCCTGAAGACTAAGCTTTGCAGCTAATACGTACTGTCAACTCTTACATTCGAATCTGAAACTTGGTCGTTTACAAAAAAGAGGAATAGAAATTGAGAAATCAAAGACGAAAACGTAGTTGATACGAAGGGGGCGTCAATATTAAACGATGTTGTAGAATAAATGACCAAGTTGAATATTAGTCGGTCATATGGCCTGAAGAAACGATGGCAGATGGACAAATCGTGTCCTACAGTTCTGGCCGATAGACAGAAAATAGAGGGGAGGAAAATCGTTGGCTGAATAATGATATATTAATAATCACAGGAAAGAATTGGCTGAACAGTGCATCAAATCATGACGAGTAAGCTGGGCAAGACTTACACGTCCAGCAGTGGTCTGATGTAGACTAAATCGTAAGATCGTAACAAATTATCACGCGCAACATAGGAATATTAGGACAGTATGTTAGTTTGTACGTTTCGAAAGTGTTGTGATTTAAATAACAAAAAAAGGAAATGTTTTTCGTTCAAACTAAAAAAAAAAAAAAAAAAAAAAAGGTTTACTTTTATTTAATTAAAATAATTGACTCAGAATTAGCGCGAATTTACTGCTAATGGATGGACACATTTTTCCCTAATCCTACGTTCCGAAGAATTATTCGCCTTCTATATGGAACGTAATATTATTAAGTTTTTAAAAAAATATATTTGAACAACTACTCACTCCGCTCGGAAGTGTCAGATGTTATGACCTAAAAACTGATTTTTTATTCAACTGAAACTGTTACATTACAGTATTGACGTGAGAACAATAAATTATTTAAACGTTTAACAATATAAAATTCGTATCAAGCTTAAAGGAGCGACCGGAATGAAGTGTGACTTGCGAGGCGTTATGCAAGGTTGTTCACTATCGCCAATACGTTACATAATATTGTTTAAATTCGAGAATTATGTTTTTAGACAGTACACGTTAACGATGAGAAACAAGCGAACATTTTAATATTAAATTAGAACACACCGTATAGACTCGCTTCTCGGGAAAATATAATACTTATATAAATAGGCTATGCGTAAAGGTATAAATTAATTATTAAACTTTTTTTTGATAATTTCCGAAAAGAATAAAAAAAAAAAAAAAAAGAAGTAAATAAATAAATGAAAACTCGATTTTTTCGATTTTAATGCTCCCTTTTCTACACTACAGAAAAGTTATTCCCTATATGTAAACAAAATGTTTCAAACTTGGTACACTTTTTTTTTTTTTTTATTATTTTTAATGGGTTCGTCAGCGAGGACATGAGTTCGAGAAATGGGAAGATGAAGAAAATAAAATTATATTGGAGCAGACTGCTGGGTGCTTTGTAAACTGCAATTTAAAACTAAACAAAGACACTTCTGTCATGACCTACCGGCATCGTTTCAAACTTTTCCATATATTGTTCGCTGATATATTTTTCGAATTGGTTAAAATTTTATTCTCTATTATATAATATCGTTTATTTTTACATGTGATATTTTCGAAAGTTTGTTCTACTTTTAATTCATTTTTGATTGCAAAAATATTGATGTTTTTCTATTTCTAAGTATTAATATATTCCAGCTATAACTCTAATGCATTTGTATAATTTTGTTGTTTTTGGGAGGTTTAATTAGTTTCATTGTTATGATATTCTGTGTATACTCGCTAAAAATTTTTGGATTTTATTGAACTTTAGCATATCCTTGTAAATAATACTACCATATGATAGATTATATCACTGTTTTGTATAATATTATTCCTTTTTTTTTTTTTTTGAATTTCATCTGATTGTTATTGTGTTAAACAGTTTTGTTAATGTATTAATAAATTTCGTAATTTTATCATTCACGTACTTGCAGTGATTGTAAAATTTAAGGTTTTTATCTATCAGGATGCCAGGGGGTATTTTAATCGGTCCTTTATTGCAATCTGCAGTCCGTATTTATTTAAGTTCATGTTAATTTTTCTGTAGTTTATAAAATTCGTTTTGCTCATATTTAGATTCGGATATTTCTAGAAACTCTTTTATATTCTTATATACATATACTATTGCTATTTTGTTTTCAAACTTTTCTGTATTTCTATCTGCTACTATAATTGGTAAATCGTCTAATCAAAAAACAGTATAATAAAAGTAAATATCACGTGCCTAACAAATAAATATTAACAAGAAGAAAAAAAAAAAAAAAGAAGAATTACTTATGATTGATTTAATGAACATCGAAAGTGAAATTTCAGAATTACTCGAATATAAAAACGAGGCATACAGAATCATTTTAAGCAGAGACCAAATTCAAACATAGCTTCTGAAAAATATAAAAAAGCTAAAAGACGTGTGCACCGAAAAACTAGAAAACTAGGGAGTTAAAAAATAAACAATAGTGGACAGATTATAATACGTTTTGCCCTAGTTTAGTAATTTTCTTATTTGTATTTTGTTATTTTTTTATTTGAATTGTGTGATGTACTTTAAATTTATTTTTTTTTTTATTTTTTTACCCCCCCTTGGGTTTGCTAGCAAAGAGCATTTCAGCCCGGCAAAAAGGAATAGATACATGGAATAGAATAGAAATTATATTTTTATTCTGTCGACAATGGAATCAAGGAACACCCCTAGGACAGGAACAACAGAGATAGTAGGTAGAGAAAGAACATAAGAGGCGTTGAAAGGAGCAGGAAGACCACAAGCTTTAAAAGATGATAATAAAGAGTAACTCACGCTCGCGAGATAAACCGGAGCACTCGAAGAGCGCGTGATTCGCATCACAAACATACACTGGGGGAACCTTCAGGATCCAATGGATAATTATGAGATGCAGCCAAAGAAAAGCGATTTAGTGAAGAAGGAAGGAGACTATGCGAGAAACGGAGGCGAGATAATTTAGTAATTATGGACCGACGCAAACTGGGAAACTCATAGAACCAAGGACGAGAAAAAGGAACAGGGTTAATCAAGAGATAAAAGGAATTAGAATTAGCGAAAAGAGAAACATAGACAGAGTGCCTAAGATGGCAAGATTTAGTTGGAAGAAGAATATTGTGTGCTGGATACTAATAAAATTCCCATTGGGAACAGCAACTTTAGCTAGGAGGTCGACGGCTACATTTCCATCAATGCCTAAATGTCTGGGAATCCAAAGAAAGTCAATCTGGGTAGACGTCGATGAGGATAGATCATGGGGAGAAGAGAACGAATAGAAAGGATGATAGCATCAGTGGAAGGAGAAAGGGAAGGTGGAGATAGCGCTAAAAGAACACTTAAAGAATCAGAAACAATAAGAAATTTGGAAGGACTTGCAGAAGAGGAAATATAAATATAATGGCTTGTAGAATGGCAACAGATTCTGCAGTAAAGACAGAGCAAAAGGACGGAAGTCTAAAAGACCGAAAATGAAAGAACTGAGGAGGGCACAAAAATGCCGCCGCAACTCCGCTCGGGCTCTTCGATCGGTCAGTGAAAATTAAAGAGTGATCACGGAATAGAGAGTTTATTGTATTATTAAATTCCATACTGACGATATGAGAGGGAGAGGATTTAAGGAAGCATGGCCTGAAGATGATATTTGCTGGCTTTAACTACTTTAATAATTTGTTCCGCCAAATTTTTATTTGATAAATATATACCAATTCTACTGTTAGAGATACGTGATGAAAATAGAATATTGTTTGCTTCAACGTATTTTTTCCTATATCGTATATGTATTCTTTTTTAATTTGATTTCGCACTTTGGACAGATAAAGAGAATTAAATCGGTATAATCATATAAGGGATTATAAGAAATTCTACGATGCTCTAAAAGCAACCTTTTTTTTGTTCCCTTGAGCACGTCAGCAGTGGAACTTATGCAGTGCAGAAAATTGCGCATTATATACGGAAAAAATTATAAATTGAGGAGATAAAGTAGGCTAATAAAGGAGCTACATTGGGAGAGGGGATTGCAAGAATAACGTGGGCAATACGGACACCTGTAACTAAAAGAACGAATTTTATCAAAAAAACAGAAATGGTTCTTTATTATTATGTAATGAAGATATCAATACCATATATATGTAGATGGAATACTATAAAGATTTACTAAATAAAACCAACAAGCTTGATTGGAATGCGATTAATAAAATCCCGATTACCCGATTAATTTAGAAGTAGAAAAGATCCTACAATTAGGAAAAAGTATGTATAACGAGCAATCAAGAAAGTATCTAACAAGCGAACCCCTGGAATGGTTTAGCCGCGAAACTATGCAAATGTAGAGACGATATAGTTGAAAATTAGTCCATAAATTAATACACGGAATATGGTTAACAGAAATTGTACCAGATGAATTCATGAAAATTTGTAATTATGAATATTTACAAAAATTAAGGCTATAAATTAAACTGCAATAATTATCGCGAGATAACTTTAACAACGACTGCAAGTAAAATTTTGAACAGATTATTACCTAATGGATAAATCGGAGATCTTTTGGCGGGTGGTCGCCAGTCGAGGACATTACCCAGCATTATAGGTTGTGTTAGTGAGAAAGAGGGAGAAACGAATTAGAATTGAATATTACTGGAAATAGAAGCCATGAAGGACGCTATAATAGGAATGATTGCCGGGGATGGAAGTGAAAGAATAAAGGAAGCACTGTGCATGGAGTAGGCAAATCGAGTTTCAGGAGTTGACTAGAAGTGAGGAGCGTTCTATAGATATAGACGCGCATTCAAAGAAGATGTGATTTGTGTCGCAGAGTAGATCAAAGTCATTCGGATGGAAGGAACAAAAAGGAAGATCGTTGATGATCTAACACCGAAAAAATGTAAAGTATCTACACTACATGCAGATACATCGCGGTACATCGATATGTCTTATTTTTCCTCAGCTAAAATATGTCCAATGTAAAATTCCGGAGGGTCTTCACTCTCCCGGTTACGAAACGATACTCCTTGATACTATAGTAGCAGCAGTTATTTCGATCATCCGTATAATTAATATCTCACGGTTCAGGTAACACAACTTATCTGTTTTAATTAAATAACGTTACAGTTTTTTCTCTTAAAAAAAGCGCGACGAACAATTTGGCTGACCCCCACCGGTAAGACATATCCATGTCAAAATGAGCAGGCTTTAGATCACAAAGAAGAACTCAGATATAGGCTATTTATTTCGTAACAGGTTCAGGCGAATTGAACCAAGCGAAAACAAGACCTTCATCTGGCTTTTATAGATAAATAACAAAAGCATTTAAATCCGTCAGTATAAATGCGTCTGCCACCAGAAGCTGGGACACTTCAGGATTTGACTGCAGGAGTATAATCTCTTCTTACGGTTTACCGCAACCTTCTGGATTACCTCATAAGGTGCACGCAGATCTCTATGAACATCTGTATTACGGATGTACCAAATTGACAATGCAACGTAGAACTTTGTTCTGAAATTTCGGTACGATATCAATATTTGTCGGTCTGGTACAAAGCCCATAGTCACAAACCGTAGGTTCACGCTAGCTGCAGTATTTGTTTATACAACAGTGGTTTATTACGAATGGTAAGCCCTACTGCCAATTAGTCAATACATTTTGCTGTATTTTACTTTGAGCTGTTTCCTGCTTTTTTTTTTTTTTCGACATGTTTCTTTTAACGTCATTTAGCGTCCAATGTCATGCCTAAATATTTTTCTGCGTTGATACAATGTATTAATTCAGCACTAGGATATTATCTCAGTCTATTATACCGCGAAGGAATTTAGCGACATCACAACCACTTCAATACGAAACATCCTGGACTACCTTCCTCCATTTTTCGCGGCATCTCGCCATCCTGGTAGCCATTACCGTTGTGAGTCCAGTTGTTTGTTTTATTCCATCAGTCCATCGTACTGGGCATCTTCCTCTACCTCTATGCCCTCCTGGTATTCCCTGCAGTATTGTATGTATGAGTGAGCCCGTCTTTCTTGTTATGCGCCCGAAAAATTTTACCGCATTCCTGTTAATTCGTGTTCGTAATTGTACATCAATTTCTAGGTCATTCAATATCGACGCATTTGTCCGGAACGTAGTCTAGGGTATCCTAAGCGCTCTCCTATAGTCCTACATTTCCAAAGCGTCAATCCTCTTGGCATCTGCATGTTTAATGCTCCATGCTTCTGACCCGTATGTCGCTATTGGAAATATTAAACTATTAATTAATTTAACTTTAGTCCATTTAGTGATTGTCGCGTTTTTTCAGATCTTTATTAATTTTGCAGTAGCCTATCTTGTTCGCAGCTTCCGTTACTCATAATTAAAGATCTCCTAAATAATTATACTTATCCACCACTTCGTAATTACCAATTGTCTTTTCCTTCAAATTGACTGTCTCCAGTAGTACGATCGATAATCGTAACTTCGGTCTTTTTCACATTTATCTTAAGACCGTATTTTTCACTGACATTTTTCAAAGTTAATCTAAAACGTTGTAGTTCTCCTGCCCGGAATTCGCTAAAATAAATGTATCAGCCGCGTACCGAAGGATGCTGATTTTCCGACTACCAATTGCAACACCTCCTTGCCATCTATCCAGTACTTCTTCTATTATAGATTCCGCGTATATATTAAAGAGTATGGGCGACAGCACACATCCTTGCCTCACCCCCTTTTTGATCGGGAATGCTTTAAAACATGTATCCTACATTTGTCGGTCTGGTGCAAAGCCCATAGTTGCAAACCGTAGGTCCACACTGGCTGCAGTATTTGTTTGTACAACAGCAGTTTATTATGAATGGCGAGCCTTGAACTCTTGCCAATTAGTCAATATGCTTTGCTGTATTTTAGTTCGAGCTGTTAACCCCGGAGAGGAATTAGAGTAACTGATTAAAGATGAACAAAGTTCTGATAAAGTAAAAGGAGAGGTAAGGAAATGTGAAGAATCGGGAGAAGACGAAAAAGGGGAAAATTTCTGGAAGCTAGGAACATAGCTGGGAGCTATGGAATTAATAAACGGAATCGATTTTCCACGAGGAAAACTATGATTACAAGGAAATTGGTTAAGAAAGGATTTAAAGGCCTTAACTGTTTTCCATACGAGAGAGATATGAGGTAGATCAAGAAAAAAAGTAGCAGAAGCTTATTCAAAAGTTTTTCTTTGCCATTTTAAAAACAAATCTGACTTTATAGCATCGGCATTCTTACGAGCCAGAAAGTTGGTAAAAGAAAGACAGGAACGAAAAATTCTACAATTGAACATACTTAAAGGTCGCACTACAGTCCTCTCTTTTTACCACAACGAAGAAGAAATTTTGGGCTAAGCTGATCGGATATAAGGAGAAGAATGAATTAAAGCAGAGGAGATTGATTCAACAAGAAGTCATATTAGGAAGATGGATCTAAATTAGGAAGAAGAACGAAAGAACGGACGATGGTCATTCTATTTTAGAGGTTTAGAAGAGTGAAGAAGTTTGTAAGGAAACATAAGAAGGAAAGTCATTAAAAGAAATAATGATAGGAATACGATCACTTCCGAAGGTGCCGTTTAGAGTTGACCATGAATGCTTCAGACCAAGATTAGAAGAAATAAATGACAGATCAGTAAAGCTGGAAAACATAAGCCCTTTAATGTAAATAGACGAACCATCATTACCGAAAATTAAGTAATTTTGTAAGGCGAAATTTTCGAATGTGAAACCATTGCTCCTGTACATACAACCACCGTAAAGAGAGGTGAATGATCATTTCAATCGCTGGCTATAATAAAAGGGAAAAGGGGGGAATTAATAAATGCTTGAAAAGAGAAGTTTCGTAGATCGTGGTAAGGAAAGGTGTCAGCTGAGATGGGGTTTAGTGGTTTTAAGGAGATGTTGATTATTGAGATGTGAACAAAATTTTGGGGATTAATCGGATTAGATGGAACAGGAGAGTAGTTATTACGCGTCAGAAAATTGATATAATTTCTGAACAAAATAACTAAACCGCCATATCCGTCACTGCGATTAAAACTAAATTTAGCGAATAATTTGTCGATGAGTTAAATTTTCGACGCCCAAAAAAAAAAAAAAAAAAAAAAAAAAAAAAAGTTAGAGGAACGTTTTATCCAAGTTTCTGAGAGCAACGCGATACTTATATTGATCCAACAAATGCTGAAGAGACTACAGAAATTGCATTTTAATATTTTAAGTTGACAAGTCTTAATGAAGGGAAAACGAGAAATATAAAAAATAAGGGATTGAATAAAAAAAAGAGGCAAACGTGAGCCAGCGAGAAAATAGGAGAATAATGGAAAGTCCAAAGAGCGAGAATATGAATAAGAAATCTGAAAGACTACGACGTAACTATATGCACAGTTCAACTTGAATACAAACCACGCGAGATTCTGGTAAAGAAGGAAAAGTGCGATTAATCGAGAGTTTTTAAATCCAAGTTCCCACTGCTCAAATAAATAGTCAAAGGCAGGCACTAATAGAAAGCGTTATAGAAATTACATAACCAAATAATAGAAGGCTAATTGTTAAATAAGTAAAACGATGCAGAGTAGGATTTAATCGGGAGCAGCTATACGCTCAAAAAATTCATATCCCAGAGATTTATCTTCACATAACCGAAATATTTCATCTTACAGGTGTAAGCGCACTTGACCGTTGGCAAACGTTTCGAAACACCAATATCGTGCATTACTATACCAATTTCCTGCGATTGGTTCTCTTTGCAGGCCGTGAAATTCGTACAGTCCTTCTTCAGATCCATTATTAATTATTTGTTAATATTCATTATATTTAAATAGATTTAATGAAAAGAAAGCAACTCTGAAGAATAGAAACTTGTCACTTCGTCTTGTAGCATCTCGTTGCACTTAATTAATTAACAACAGCCAAGTTTAATGTATTTTATTTCCTGCCGTACTCTTCCCTCAACGGTTTAAAAAAAAGTAAATGTAATTACGCGTAAGATTTTTTTGTCGATATTATTCATTTAACCGGGCTAGCGATTAAAACTTTTTTCGAGATTTGGAACTACATGACTCTTTACATTTTATGATCTTTGCCAAAACCATACGTGTAATCAAAAAAAAAAGCAAATAAAGTGAAGAAAGCGATAAAAAATAATTTTAATACGTGGTACTATTTTGGAGTAATCTCGTAAAAAAGCCGAATGAAAGATACAAATAAATCTGTTCACAGCTGAATAGTAGTGAGGGCGAGGAAAGAACTTTATACCTTGTCATAAATATCGGTTGTATTATTTTCAGCTATGATTATAGAGAAGTCGGGTTTCAAAAATTTACTCCACGTGTAATAGACTATTAAATACAGACGTCGCTAAATTATTACTTACATTTTAGAACTTTTCCCCGTACAATGGCTATAAAACAGAGGTTTTGGTCAAACCGCTTGCAAGTTACGCTTAAACCATTACCTTGATGGGAAATTGACACTGTATTCACTTACACATTCCACTTCACAGTGTAATGAAAAAAACGGCATAAAAATGTCAGTCATAAAGAACACCGATTCTTGTATTTTTTTCTGTATTTTTAAAAAACTATTCTAACGGACGTCAAACATCCCAAATACTTACCTGATTTTCTGAAGGAAATTACAGAAAAATTAAGGTGAATTTCTTTGTATCTTTTCCCTTGATGGTTAATTTCTGCCAAGTACAAAATTCGAACTGGAATATAATCTCTAGATTTTTAGGGGGAACGGAAAATCTGAATATTTTTAGCAGGATAAACAGATTTGTGATTGAAAAGATTTTTGGTATAATCCGTACAGATAAAAGTGAAAGTAAAATCACTGCAAGTTTTTCTTTTTTTTTTTTGTATAAAATGTCTACCTATCACTATGTAATCAAAAACTTAGATAAAATAAATTTTCAGATTAGCAGGACAAGATATCAGTGCGCAGCGCAGAAAGTAAAAATTGAAGAAAAAATGTACTTATTCGGCAAAAACAAACAGAGGTCACATAAATCTACCATGTTTATATTTAACATATATGTACTCGTATATGTGTTATATATATATATTAATTGTAATATTAATTCTAACTGTAGAAAATTTCTCATAGACATAACATCTTCTTACAAACTACATCTCATATTTCTTTATCAGTTTTAGCACATAGATCTATTATATTTAAAAGTAACCCAATATGGCAAAGTAGATAAAAACAACCTTAAAGTAATTAATGATCTTGTTTTTACAGAATTTAAATCTAGATGCAATCAAAAGGCAAGTGGTAAATTAATTAAAACCTTTTTTCCTAATATTACAACGCGTTTTAAGGATAAAAATTTTAATATAAACTTTTATATGTGCCAAATACTTACTGGGCATTGTTCCATTGATTATTATTTGCATAAATTAAAGATAATTAAAAACAATATACGCCGTAATTGTGACATTAATGAAACGGAACCCGTTTATCACATAATATATACATGTCCTAAATATAATGAATTAAGATTACCATACATTGTAGACTGCTTAATGAAATTTAATAAGATGGTTCTATTGGAACAATTTCCAACATTAGTATACAAATTATTTAAGGTTAAACATATATACAAATAACCACTTCCAGTAGCCATAAGCCATCGAGCAGGGGTTACTTCAATTTTCATAATGCTATGATGTATTCTTATAGTTATAGATAGAAAAAAAATAAATAATAAAAAAAATATTATTATCATTCGTCCAGAATAGAAAATTAATGACGCTTGTATTAAACTGCAAAAATTAAGTGTAATGTTGAACGTACTATCTCTACTCATGTTTCATAGGCGTAGTTAACGCTTTTGTAGATCTATTAATTTCAAGAATATACTCAAAGTACATCGATTTTAGAATAATTGTAGTTTTTTAATAATGTACACTGTTGTTAAGACGATTATGTGATTCGCTCACCAGATTGTGCTATCTGTCGACGTAAATTGTATTTATAATATAGCCGTAGAGAGTTACACGAGTTAACTTTGGCTGTCATTTTTATACCTACCTTAAACCGTTTTTGCCCCTTTTTCTTTTTGAACGATCAAATTGTTTAAACTTCGCAAACTGTAAATTAATTTTTTTTTGGAGGGGAGGGGGCAACCAAAAGCATTACGAACAAGGATTAAATTTTAATATATATAGAAATAGAGGAAATGAACTCCGCTAAAGCTGGAACAACATCTGGTGAAGGAAAGGAAAGTATGTAGGAAGCACAGAAAGAAGTAGACAGTTTAAGGTGTAAGAACTTAGTGTAGAGAAGGGAACTGCACAGGAAGAGAACATTCAAAAAGAATATGATCCGCATCACAAACGCGGTCATGATCCGAGGGATGAAAAATACAGTGTGGAGAAGAAACAATAGAAAAATGAAAAGTAGAGGAAGGAAGACAATTATGGTCGAAACGAAGACGTGTTATAGAGGAAATAATGAAGTGACTGAGGCCAGGAAAATCAGCAAACCAAGACCGCGATGAGGGAAGAGGCTGTATTAGTTTATAAAAGGAATGAAGATTAGAAAAGTAGGTAATGTAGACATCAGAGCATGATTTGAGGTGTTCTTGTTTAGATGGAAAAAGGATATTGTTAGCAGGAAACTTATCGATGAATTTGTCGTTAGATGAAGCAACGCGAACAAACGAGTTAACTAGGTTTTTGCCCGGGAATCCAAAGAAGATCGATTTGGATAGAACGAACTAAGAAAAGATTGGCAATTAAGGAACGAATAGAAAGGATAATGTAGCCGTATGAAGGGGGTGGAAAAGGAGAGGATATGACCTGCAAGACGCTCATCGAGTCGAAACAGATAAGGTACTTGTTATTAGAGGGGGAAAGTGCAATGAATAGAACTGCACGGAGCATCGCATACGATTCTGCAGTAAAAATAGAACAAAAGGAAAGAAGTTTATAAAGTTCGTAGTGTAGAAGGGAAGAAACAAGAAAGGAGGCTCCGGCGCCCCCATCGCTTTTGGAACCATCCGTAAAAAGGATAGAAGAAGAAGGACTTCAAAGCCTCGCTGAACTCGCTTAAGGCGATTGGAGGTGACAGTTAAATGTAAGAAGGAAGGAAAATTAAATTAGGAGGATGTAAAAAATCTGAAAAACTGAATGTAAAGAACGGAAGTTTACGATATGTATAGATAAATGGCGAATAAGGAGAAAGACGCCGAGAAACATGAGAAAGAATAGCAATCTTCAGGGAGGAAAACCGACAATAACCCGAAATGTAGGAGTAAGCATAAACTAATTTAGAAGACATAATAGGAAGACGTCTTATGAGGAATCGATCCTCGAAGAAGGATCTGCGAATGTGTAAAAGGTGAATGTTAGCATCTGAAAGTACCGCAGGAATGGGAGAAGCAAGGCAAAGACGAAAACATTAATTCTGGACTTTATCGAGTTTGGAATGTTTAGGAGCGTAAATGAAGAAACAATAATCAAGCTTGGAACGAATAATAGATTTGTACGGAATAAGGAGAACGTTGGGGTCGCCACCTCATTTGTGGGAAGAAAGAGCCGTTAATAAATTAGTTCTCTTAAGACAGGAAGTATATAAGTAAGAAATATACTTGCGGAAGGATAATCATCGGCTATTTAGAAAAAAACCAAAATAGCAAAAGGACTTAACCAATGGAATAGATAGGTTGTTTAAAGAGATATTAATTAAGAAAGTATTATATGGACGAAGGGAAAAAACCGTACAAGCAGATTTAGAGGAAGAAATAGTTAGATGGACGTTAGATAGAGAGGATTCAAGCATGTTCAACGAATTATTGAGTTCATCATTAGCAGAGATAATGGAAGTTGAGAAGTAATAAACGAGAATATCATCTGCAAAAAGGAATGCTGAGACGGGAAGAGAAGCTAATATAAACGAGTAGATATTAAAAAGAGTAGGACTTAAACATGGCCCGTAAGAAAGACCACAGAATACACATCTAGAGTCAGAAAAAGAAGAAACAGAAAGATGAATGGTTCTGTTTTGAAAGAGTCAAATTATTAGAGAGGAAAGTTGAACAAGAATACCAATTGAAATCGTCTTATTTTTAAAGGATAGAAAATTAACATTATCAAAAGCAGAGATAGTTTTAAAGTTTTTTTTTATTACCATGACAAAAAGAAAATAATAATAATAATAATAAATGATCAAATTGACGCAAGCAGAAATATGCTATTTAATTAAAAAGGCGCAGAAACATTTTTCATGACAACATATTCATAGCTTTTGCTACTCTTTTTAGTTAAATAATATATTCCTTTGTTTGTGTAAGTCTGTCTATTTACTATTAACATATATTACAGTAATAGGTGATAATATTAATTATCGTAACTTAAAACTTGTTACTTTGTGAAAAACGACATAGTCCATTGGAACATAAGAATTTTTAAGAATACTATTTATTCGTGTGTCCCATTCATGGTGAGGTCCGAAAAATCGAGAGTTTATACATAAGCTAGAAAGAATGATTGCTGTTGAGTTTATAATGATCTTCAAAACGGACGTAATTAATTAAATAAGATAAATTAAGAAACGAAGTAATAATCGTTAATTTTAATTATTTCGTTTCACTTAATGTACTACAGTAATAAGTGAAACGTTTAAAATTTCTTCGCGCTGGTATTAATTTGGCGAGAAGAATATTTTAATGACGTAATCCGTATAAGAATTGTGTTTATTTTACAAGTCATATACAACATATACTTTTCGAGAGTGACTTTGTCTGCCGGCATTTAAGTTTTCTCTCGTGTGTGTGTGTGTATATTTAATAATTCGCCGGTGACTTATTTATTTATAAAAACAACAACAGCAGAAGAAGAGGATGTATAAAAGCGTTTATGTCACGTTTAATGATACAAATTTTGCGCAGATACAATCAGCACGCGAACAACTAGTTGTAAGAAAGGAAGATCGATTTTCCGGATAATTATTGTAACGGGTTAGGAGCGCCGGCATAATAAAAGATATAGGTCAGTTTTAGGAAAAATCAAAGCCTCGTCAACCGACTGTTATTTCGGGTCACCGTTGACACTTCGTGCCGGAAATCTCTTATATACCAAGACGAAAAGGTTAAGGGCGCCCGAAGTTACCTTACTCCATCGTTACGCTTATTTAAGATGAATTCTGTTTAAATCGGAAAGTGGCCCCTGACTGTGCGAAGATGAATTTATTCTAATCTGCGTTCCACTTTTTACCGCACCACCGAGGAGAGAATAATCAAAAGTATAGTAACTGAAATATTTTAGACGCGCAACAGATCTCTAGGAAGAATGTTTATTCCACCAATTTATGTATATATAAATCGAATGAAGCATAACAACAAAAGCAACTAATGAATGAGTAAACGCTAAAGACGTTCGGACTTTTAAACTTTATAGATTCTAATACGTAATGACAGTTTAAACGCCGTTGTCTGTATTGCGTCATAGTTCTTTCGATTTCCGCGGTATCATCAAAGAAAAATGTCTACACATATAACGGACACAAAACAACTTGTAAAGTTCTATCGGGTAATTGATCACTTAGTGAGAATAGATGACGGTGACGCGCGACTGTCAATAAGACGGAAACAAATCCTATCCAGTTTCCTTTTAGCCTGCGAAAGATTTTTACGATGCAGAATTAAATAGTCTGAAAGACTGGTTAAACTTTAAGAGCAATCAGAGACGAGGTAAATATTTGAACCTAATATTTAATTAGAATTAACATACACATACTGTGATACCATAAAATTCTCAAGAAGGCAACATTGTGACTAGCATTATATATATGTATATATATATATTGTGCACAGGACATGCTCGGATAAAGATGAATTATTTAGACAGAGGTTCTTCAGGGGCATCTTGCAATCAATATTTGTCATCGAGATATATGGAAGATATTAACCATCAGTTGTTTTCCTGTCCTCGCTATACGGAGCAAAATTTTTCGACGAGTTGATTTTTGAAAAGTTATTTCCTCCATACAATTTAAGTTGTTTACTGTGTAGCGGGAAAGGAGGGGGGATTTTTTCTGTTTATTTTTAAAAATAAAATTATTTTATAGGTGAGTTTCACAACTTGTAACGTCTGTTTTTTTAGCGAGAATAATTAGTCACGAAATTCTACGATTAGGCCACAAATAAAAAAAGAAAAAAAAGGGCGCTTCATGCGTTATACAGTTTTTCCTAAAAGAAGTTGCAGTCACATGTCTGACTTATTTTTTTTTCTTTCCAATCTGGATTATACCAGTAAAGCAAGTTTATTAATATAATAGTTATAAAGGTGTATTGTTTGTTATTCAGCGTTGGTATACTTTAAGTACGGAGTGTAGCATAAGCTTGAGATTAATGTATAACATTTTATTCCATGCATACATGTACACATATTCACAAATTTCACAATGATGTAACACTGATGTTGAAACTTAGCCACTGTTACATTGTTTCATTATTTTTGTGTTAGTTACTTTCTATTACTTGTATATTTCTTTATTTCTTTATTTATTTATTTACAAATCGCCAGTACAACAGCCCGAATGCCAATTACTGTACAGCACAATATAGATATATATGCATATGTGTACTTAAAAATACGAAATAAGTAGAGAAATAATCATATATACGAGTACATTATATGCACATTTATCCATGCACACACACGCACACACACACACACACGCGCGCGCGCGTATATATATATGCTCACGCATACACACACATACATACATACATACATACAAACGCGTATATATCAATATAATTTACAAATAGAAGCATACATAAGAAAATAAGCACTCTTCAAAATTGAATTACATATGCATAGATAAGCAAACGCATAATTTACATTCGATCTGTTGCCGATAAATACAAGTAGAGAAATAATAAAATAAACGTACAGTAATGTAATATGTTCCAACACATAGACGTAACGGTTTATACTCCGAGCAACACAGTAATGTAATATATTCCAACACATAGACGTAACAGTTTATACTCCGAACAACCTCACATTTCTATTGAAAAATATCCTGAATGATTTTTAAAAATTTCCTAAAATTATTGCTATCAAAAATGTTAATATTACCGTGTTCCTTATCTAATTTATTATATAACACTAACAGTGAACGAAAAGGGGACCATGAAAATTGCCTCGTTTTGGCCAAATCTATCGCCAATAGTTCAACGAACGTTATTGGCAGCAGGAACCCTTAAGTTTATTCTCTCTAAAGGTGGCGAGCAACTTAATTTGCCATGGGTTAGTTTATATAAGAACGAAAGAAAGAAATTAGTATTATTAACAATTGTATTTTTTACGGTATGCTTGTTCTTATTTTAGCTAATGTGAATTTTTATAAGTTTACGTACAGTCAGACCAGACAAAGAGATTTAGACATCTATCTACATATGTTAGAAAAATATCTATATGCAAATGTACATACACACTTAAATATTCTTGGTTATACTATAAATATTCATTCATATACATACACATAATTACTACATATTCATATATACACTTTAGTAATTATGGTAGTTAATCAAGAGGCTTTAGGCTTTTTATGCACTATTTCTTGAAAGTATTATAATAATTTATACCGGTTCATTTGTTAATGATTAATAATACGTTTTGATCGATTTTATATTCACCTTTCAGATTACAAATATCATTTAAACGGTTTAAACCATAGTACCTATTCGTTATTATCCTTTTACACCTTTTTCCCAAAAATGTGTTATATCGAATTTTTATAACCTGTCAAGTGTTTGTTCATTTTTCACATTCAAACGTTGACCTTTTCGTATTTTTTTAAAAAGATCTTTGACAATACTGTTCCATTGATTTTAAACGACGCGTTTTTTCTTATTTCAATTTTGAATCCAAAAAAATGCAGAATAAATACCCGTCACTTAGCGCGGGTTTTAAATTTTTTTCCACAAAACCATCCATATGCTGATTACTAAAGCCCAACTTAAAAATTCGATTATGGCCGCCACCACAACACTGTGTAAATCAATGTTTCCAGTATTAGCCCTTTGCGAATGAGTTACAAATTAAACTCGGCGGGTTTTATAACTTGCAAAGGAAGTATAAAAATAATGAGTATTTCCTATTTTAATTAGGCTAAAAATTATAAAATTAGCGAGTAAATTTCACACACTCTGAATATAATTTAAACTACGACGGAATAAAAAGTAAAATATATCACGAGATACAAAATTTGACATTTCATGTTTATTGTTTGCACTTTCGGAAGTACGGTCGAGCCTACGGCGGTTGCGCGATATAAGACTTCACGCTTAACTACGCTATATACTCACACCCATCTCGCAGTTATTTGCCGAAAGCTGGTTGTGTCAGTCCATTTTTATGTAAGCCTCCTACTCCGAATCGTTGCCCACCACATTCCAAACTTCTCAGACAATACTTTTCCGAATTCCTAAAGCGTTCGCTTTCTCAAATTCTCCGACTATAAATTCCACATTAAATTTCGCAAGATGATAAATGATGTAACTTAAAATTTTGTTTGTGTTAATAAATTTAACTAAAAATAAAAAATAACGTTATTTCCTGTATATTAGGTAACACGTATATTCAATGTTTTTTTTTAATTTTTGTTTTTTTTTTTTTTGTTTTTTGAGGATTCATACCAAATTGCAAGAAGCTAACGAAGTAAACTTAATTCAGTAATTTTGAAGCGATTTAACATGTAAACGCGAAATTGTGCGCATAAATCGCAATTAACATACACTTTTCTAAAATATCTTTGGGACAACAACCGAGAAGAATTGCAAAAAAAAAAAACCTTAATTTTTTTTTTTTTTTTTTTTTACATTTAATTACTGTTTCTAATCACGACGAGAGCTGCTTAGGCTACTTGAAGACCACCCAACAGTTTTCCATCCAGAATATACTTCTTCAGAGTGTTGTACGATTTATGGTCTAATATTTTTGCTAACGATATGAAAGTGCTTGGCGGACTGCATTGAAACTTCTTCTTCTTCTTTAAGGTGCCATATCCTCATCGGACTTCAGGCTGTTGACATGAAGATAATTCTAATTTTTACAATTTTTGTCATCTCCATTGAAGGAGCGCCCAGAACTCAGGGCCTTTTTTGTGTTTCTCTCCATGACAACAATTCTAGGGAATAGAACGACGGTGGTTTCCTTCTTGCCTTCCGCCGGATTTTCTGTTAGGGTTTACTCCCTTAGCCGATTTTTCCAGTTTTAAGGCGCTGGAGACTCGCCTACTCACCCCAAGTCATAATATTCAAAGAACATTATTCTTGCCTGGGACACTTTGGTTCTAGGTGAGCTGCTGGTGGTCTGCAAGATAAAACTGCATTATTAAGCTTAACCTTATTTATTGGTATGTTGTTATCGGCCAACAACACCCCTCCGTTTTTTTGCACCAGCTAAATGAGCTTCCCCTTTAGCTCCTCTAATCAGTACCAAGTCTAATGAGAAGAGGATTTCCACCCCGCACGCCGTGGATGCGCGGAAACTCGTAGCTGTTATCCTACTGGTACCAATTGACAACGTGTGACTACTACCTAGAGAATTACCTCTAGCGACATCCAGCCTGTGCCCCGCGAGGCGCATTAAAACTACGGCATTCAATAAGTTTATGTTGGACTGACGGATATTTTAATTCTGCACAGTGCGGACATGTGTCCAAATTAAAAATTCATAGTTCTCGTTAAATTCGAAAACCACTTTACTGTGTGGAAAATAGAAGAGAATTTTTAGTAATCAATTAATTTACCTTCGCCCAGCCTGCCTTTCAAGGAGAAAAAATAGCAACATCGCATTTCCTCAAAAGCTCGTTAATTTGCTCAAAACAAATTGAAAAAGTCAAAACATATTTTAAAAATCTGCAAAATAAATATGGGAAGGATAAAAAAAATATGGCAATCGATACTGTAACTTCTCCTCACCCAGAAAGTCCGGTAAACGAGGGTGAGTACACCAATTTTCCTTTAACCGTTCCCCTAAATGTCAGTAGTATAAATAACGTAAACAATAAATTAAAAATAAAAAATAATAACGAATTTAATACGACTAAAAAGAAAAAATGTATAATAAAAGTTGGCACAATAAACGTCAGAACACTTAAAAGAGAAGAAAACTCGACAGAACTTGAAGAAGCTTTCCAAAAAACAGACATTGAAATTCTAGGTCTGTCAGAAATTCGAAGGTCAGGCGAAAAAATTATAATTACGCAAAAAGGAAATTTATTTTGTTACATAGGGAATAACATGGGGCAAAAAGGGGTAGGCTTTTTAATAAAACCAAACTATGTAAATAAAGTAGAAGAATTTAGAGGAATTAACGATAGAATGGCCGTTCTAAAAATCAATATGAAAAACACTCAATTTAACTTTATTCAAGTATATGCTCCGACCTGCTCAGCAGAAGAAGGAGAAATAGAAGAATTATATGGAATGCTAGAGAAAACAATTAACGAATTTAGAAAACAAGATAATAATTTAATATTAATTGGAGATTGGAATAGTCAAATTGGGCAAAGGAATAGGGGAGAAAAAAGTATAATGGGTAATTTTGGTTATGTTAAACAAAACGAAAGAGGGTGGAGATTGATAAGGTTCTGCCAGCAATTTAATTTCAGAATAATTAATAGTTTTTTTAAAAAAAGGAAAGGAAAACGCTTGACATGGATATCACCAAACCAAGAATATAAATTATTAATCGATTACATACTGGCCCCGAAGAATAAAAACAATAAAATAACTGATTGCGAAGTTTACGGCATGGACTCATTTAATTTTAATACTGACCATAGATTACTCACTATTACAATAAGGTTCAACAAACGAATAAATAATAAGATATATAATAAGGAAAAATACAATAAAATTAATCCTGTGCTATACAAAAATAAACTAGATGAACTACTTGGGAAAATAAACTATTCAGATGACTATGACATTAATAGATTATACAGTAACATATCAAAAACAATAAAAACCGCTATATCGCAATCAACCGGTGACTCCAATAAAAATAAACAAGAGATAACAACACATCAGGAATTAACTAATCTATATAAGAAAAGAGCTGCAATTATTAAAATAAGATATAAAACGCCCAATGATAAAATCGAATTAAATTTAATTTCCAAACTGATAAAGAACGAGATAAGAAAAAAAAACGAACTTAGGAAAAATGAAATAATAAAAGAAACATTAGAGGGAGGTAAAAATATCAAGAAACTGAACAAGCAACTAAGTGTAGGTACCCAGTGGGAATTTATACTTCGTAAATTCTATAGGTCATAAAATATATGATAGAAAAGAGATAAATAAATTAATAACTAACTACTATGGGGAATTATATAAAGGCGAAAATAATTATGAGGACATAATGGTAAACTTCGAACCAGAACCTGAGTTCTTAGTTAACGAAATAAAAATAATTGTAGGAAAATTTGAAGTCTAACAGAAGCCCGGGCCATGATGGTACAGTTTACGATTATATTAAAGCAGGAATTAAATTTCTTACAACACTTTTCAACAGTATCTTAAGAACAAGTAATATACCGGAAGAATGGAGATATTCAGATATAATAATACTACTTAAGAAAGGCGATCGTCATAGAATCGAAAATTACCGCCCTATTACTTTAAGCTTGAGTATTTCGAAGTTGTTCTTAAAACTATTAGAAATAAGATTAAAACATTTTTTAGAAGCCCAGCAACCAACGAAATAAGCCGGCTTCCGGGAAAAGACATTTTCAACAACTGACCACCTTCATACAATAAACCAAATAATAGAAAAAAGTAATGAATACCAGATAAATTTATATTTAGTCTTAATTGATTACCAAAAAGCATTCGACTCCTTAAAATATGAAAATATACTTAAAGCAATGCACAAACAAGGGGTCCCAGGAAATTTCATTAGGTTAATTCAGGAAATGTACAAAGGACTCAAAACGCGAATAATAACGGACATTAAAGGGGAATATTTTTCAATTAATAAAGGGGTTAGGCAAGGAGACCCACTCTCTCCGATCTTATTTAATTGTACATTAGAAGAAATTTTTAGAGAAATGAACTGGGAAAATAAGGGAATAAATATAAATGGTAAGAAATTATCAAATTTAAGATTTGCAGATGACATTGTCCTTCTTTCCTCTTCCTCAGAAGAACTGAGGGAAATGCTATTGCAGCTAGACATGAAAGGATCAAAAGTCGGAATATCTATTAACATCCTAAAACCTAAAATATTAACTAAGACTACAACCCAGAGAGGAATACAGATAAATAATAACTTAATAGAAATAGTGAGCGAAGCGACATACTTAGTGGTCAATAATTATCATTTGAGAATAAGATGGAAAAAGAAATAAACACGAGAATTACTAAAACGTGGAATAAGTATTGGTCGCTAAAAAGAATATTCAAAGGTCCTTTCAGTAATCATCATAAAAGTCAAATTTTTAACATGTGCATACTACCTGTTTTAATTTATGGGTGCCAAACTTGGACATTGAACACAAGAATTATAAATAAACTAAGGGTAACGCAAAACACACTAGAAAGATCAATGCTTAATAGAAAAAATAAAAGATCGAATAAGAATAAAAGATATATAAAACGGCTTTTAGGTAATTAATATTGACGTGGTGAACTATGTTAGAAGGAGAAAATGGGAATGGGCTGGCCATGTAATAAGATTAAGAGACGACCGTTGGACATATAAGTCCACTTTTTGGTATCTTTCACATTACAGACGAAAACGAGGTCATCAAAAAGGTAGATGGAAAGACGAAATAAAGCAATTTTTAAATAATAATAACTTTGAGTTAATAGATCAGAATGGGAACGGTTAAGGGATACCTTTGCTCTTCATGGGCCGAAGAAATTTTACTTATAAATAATTAATTTTATGTAATATCTTAATCATGCATAATTTTCTCAATAAAGGTATTTTGATTTTGATTTTACTATAACTTCAAATGTGCACCTTCAGGAATTCTAAAGTTTTGGACAAAAATAAAAATAATATAAAAAATAGAAAGAAATTTCTTTTCGGGCATTTTGCAAAAAAATGTTCAAAGTTTTCGAAACACTTAAAAATTCTTGCAAAAATAAATTTGTTCGGCCCTTTTCGTATGGCGCGAATATTAAGGTTTTCACGTACATAGTGAAGAAGTACCTTTAGCTGAACATAAACCAATTTCTAACTTAAAGTTAAATAACAGAGGCTTTATGCCGTAAATTCTGAAATTCGAAAAAAAAAAAATGAATTTTTTGACACGCCTGTGCTGCACCTAAAAATTTAGAAGTTCTCCATAAATAAGGAGATATCACATATTTACGGAAATTAGCAACTACGATAGATACGAAATATTTACTTTGAATTTAGTATTATATAAATGTAAATACAAAGAAATTTTTAAAGCATACGGAATCTCATCGAAACATCATACTTAACTGATCTTATTTTATTTCTATTTTTTTTTTTCTTTTTCGGTTCCAAACAATTTATATTATTTAACCAGTTTAAACACTTGTTATTTAATTTTATTTATCCAATTTATTCTTAATAAAATAATCGTTTTTCAATATGTTCTATTTTTCTCGAGAACCATCTGTGCAAGCAGACACTATAAAACTACGTTATGTATAAATTTATTTCGATTACCGTTACATATATCACATTATTATGTGGTATGTTTAATAGAACACACTTCCTTACATTAGCGTTTGTTATCGGCTATTACTCTTGATTTATATGGACTTGTCAGTTATGCAATTGCTTTAACCCTATATTGCATGCTGTTCATCTCCTATGTGATCCATATCGTATTTGGTATTCTGCTCTGTGTAGGTTATGAAATTTTATTTTGTATGTTTGATTTTTCTTTTGCATTCTTTTCGCACTATTCCTACTTATTTGTTCTATTCATGGTGTGATTCCTTCCAGTGTACAATTTTATGTCTTTTATTGATCGTTTAATATTAATTTTTTTTCGTTAAGTTGTCTGTAATATAATGCTGCCATCCAAATATATGTACATTAGAGGCATCCATTTCGTTTAAAAAAAGTAAATTACATAAACCACTAAACAGGAATTTAATAATTTACGGAATTAAGAAAAAACGACATAAAATGAAATAAGCACATTCGAAACATGTCGGATTCGTTCAATTCCACAAAAAATTATTAATGTTCTGTTTTATGTTTTACATTATTTATGTGATTGTTACCATAAAAATGTCCCGCGAATTTAATTAGTTTTATTTCCTTGTATTTCTTCGAAATTACCTGCAACACATTACATACGTTACTATCGTCACGGGGTCTTTTTTTTTGTGTGTGTTATATACCTGTTAATTTATCCGATAGTCTGATAAAGTTCTTCAATCGATGTTGAATTTGCTGCGATTGTGCAATGAACAAAACCGATTTTTAAACAATCGAAACATTGCAAAAGAACATACGAAAACCGGGGGGCGCTTGGTGTAACTAAATACACGCATGACTCTATATACTGACAAGTGTACACGTTAAAATAATATCCATCTATGTATGTTATATGAAAATTATTAGATAAAAATATTTTTTAAATTGCAGATATTGTAATCTATGGATATTATTTTAACGTGTACTTATCATATGTAGAGTGTCATGTGTGTATGTGGTTATACCAACCGCCTCCCATTTTCGTATGTCCTTTTACAATGTTTCGGTTGTTTTAAGATCAGTTTTGTTCATTGCGAAATTGCAACAAATTCAATATAGATTCTTATCAGTGATCTTTATAAAATTTATTGAAAATTTCCTTCCATCATAACACCACATGCAACATTATGTGCTTGCAAGTATTTTTAATTATCTTTTCCATTTTTCGTATGTTCTCGGGTTAATTTTCTACCAAAGTAAATTCTTACCGGTTATATTTATACGTACTAGAAGTAATAATAGTATTAAAATTTTTTTTTTTTTTTTTTTTTTTTTTTTGAAAAAAGATACTAACTTCAAAACTTGCTGTAAAAACTTAATGAGAATTCGCTAAAAAGTAAAAAATAATTACTCGATGAATAAATAATATATTTTACGGTAAAATATTTAAGGGAATGTTACAGTTATTCTTAAACAACATTGATACTTTAAATAATGATTTAATTACGTCGGTTTTCTACATATCAGGCATTGAAAATATCAAAAATATTTCATGTGGGGCATTTAGTTATTATTGCAATTTGAATTTGCTGCTGATTCAAGTATTAATGTTGTGAATAATCATAATATCCTGATGCCAAAGCTAACTCAAACGTGTTATTCCATTACATACGATAACTGCACAAAATACTGCTGAAATATATTTTAACATAGTTAATTTAAATTCTAAGCTTGTTGTTAAATAGCAACTAAATTCGATATTACACTTGATAATAGTTGGGACACTATATTGCTTCAACCTGACTACTGCCATTAATTAATTATAAAGTACACTTGCCAAGGACTTCTCGCCCAATTTTTTTTTTGTAATCATTGTTGCTATAATCATTAATGTTATACTTAATTTCGATTTACGTACAGTCCTTTACCCCTTTATACGTCTATTTCATAAATGTAAGGTATTATTTGTCTTCAAAAAAAAAAAAAAAAGAAATATCCTATCTATCAAATAATTTTCTTTTAATTTCCAAACGCTTTGAATTCGGTATTCTTTTTTTTAATTTCATCATTTTTAATATAAATATTTTTGAGTAATAATACGGATAGTTCAACCGACAATGCTAATTATTTTCTGTACTTTATAAAGCTGTGTGTAATATTTCCATCAGTCATGAGTTTCAGGTTATGACGGTTTGAAATTCGTTATCTTCATTCCAATCTACATTTCCATAATAAACTAACGTTGGTAATATTTTAAGCCACTCGCATTCTTTACTTCTTTAATTTTAAAATTTTGGAAGTTCATATTTCCCCTATATATTCTAACGCAAATTTTTGGGAGGTTTAGAAAATATTTCTCTAAGGAAACTCATTTTACTGACGTTATTTAATGATTTGCTTCGTCACCGAAACTTAACGCTACTCATATGGGATCATCATTAATCTGTAGAGTTTTGTATAAACAACAAGAAACTGCAAAATAAGTCCATATCATCAAAAGTTAAGCTTGAATCAATAAAAAAAAAACATATGCCACAATAACCTCTTCTTTTTTTGTTGATAATAATTTTAAGACATTAAAAAAAAAAACAAATTTCCAAACTTCTTAGAAGGATTAACCATTTGCTGTTTAACTGTGCAATAAATATGAAAACTGCCGAAGTAGATTTTTTGAATAATTAATGTCTCTTATGATCTTTCCTCCATACACTATGCGTAATCGTCTATGCAATAATGGTACCGACACTGTTTTATTTAAATTCAATTTATTAATTGGAACGGCTAAATGTATAAATCAATTTTTTTTCAATGATCTACTGTTCTAAACGACTCTTGAACTTTTTCTACTGAGTCGTGTTTGAGTGCCTAGTGCACCTTTTCCTAATAATGCAGGCGTCTTTCTATTCTTCACTGGAATAGTTGATGAAGCTTAACGGAATTATTTATAAAGTGAAGTAAAATTTAGCTATAAGACCGACTTTTCTGGTGGACATCGGGTAATTTTCTTGACCCATTCTTGTTCAACGTTTATTTAACTGATTTTTCCAGTTTGAAAGTTATCGAAGTTGCATTATATGTTAACAGCAATGCGATATTCTATGTAGTCCCCGGTCAAAGTAGACGCAAAAATAGTGGTGAGTTTACAATAATTCGCATAAAACTGAAAATTGGAGCAGGTCTTAGGCAAACTATTACAAATAAAATATCAAAAATCATCACCGATCCCATATCTGCTAAAAGAATTATTCAAGGTCAAAAGTCAAAAAAATTAGTTTTTTGCATTTTTCTGGTAAACGGTAAGTGTTATCATAAAAATTGAACGGATAAAAATTGTAGATTATGCAATTATCTACAAAATTTGCTTTTATATTTCTTTCCCTACGAATTCCTGAGATTATCACTATTTGATCCATCGAAAATAATAATATGCACGCTTACGCCGCCTATAAAACAGGATTTTATTGATTGCGCAAACGTTTTTGAGAAGATTGACTCTTTTCCACAAGACATCATCATAAGCGGAATTCGGTTTCTCCTTGCTATATGTGGAGTTCAAAAAAAAATTAATTGTGTCGACAAGTAGGTACAGATATTTAAGTTTTGTAAAAAATACACGGAACAATAAAAGAGTACAACTACTTTGTCTTCCTCCGACATCTGCATCTGCTTATCAACACTTATATCGAGTATACTGTCAAGTTCAAGTTCAAGTATGGCTAGGCAATCAACTGGACCCAGAAGACTACGGTTGGAAACTAATAGATAATACTTTGAAGCCAATATAAACTTTACCCCTACCTGCTCCGGAAAAACTTCTTAACACCACATTTTTTGCAATTGCAAAAATAGTTGTAGCGCAAACGGTGGCTGTAAAAAAGTCGAATTATTTTGTTCACCAGTATATGTACCAATTTGTCGAGGCCAGTCTTGCTGAAATTTTGAATCAAATGCAACATATGCGGATTTTTATACCAATCAGTAGACAACTGATGCATCTTTATTAGAACAATTTACAGATATCCAGCAAGCAGAAGAAGAATATTTTGAATTTTAGAATCGCGATATCTCAAAAATGGTGATTCTTCGGGGAAAAA
Organism: Icerya purchasi; assembly: GCA_039619475.1. Classification (NCBI taxonomy): domain Eukaryota; kingdom Metazoa; phylum Arthropoda; class Insecta; order Hemiptera; family Monophlebidae; genus Icerya; species Icerya purchasi. Next base: position 286,680,340 of record CM077115.1, on the reverse strand, counting down.
AAGGTATAAGAACAATTATTTTTGTAGAAAATTGCATGATCTACAATTTTTATCGAATCTATTTTTATCATAATACTTACCGTTTACCAGAAAAATGCAAAAAACTAATATTTTTGACCTTTGGCTTCGAATAATTTTTTTGGCAGACCTAGGGACGGTGAGGACTTTTGATATTTCATTTGTAATAGTATACCAAGGATCTGTACTCATTTTTATCTCTATGCGAATTATTGTAAATTGAAATGTCTATTTTGACCGGACTAAAGGGTCATACAGAGCGAACGCAATGCGTAAAAAGTTCTAAGCCAGCATAAAAATAGGAGTTACATATTTTACGAACCGCTTGAAAACAGAGAAAATATGTTTCACTCGCGGGCGATGCCTAAAAATGTGCCCGTTAACGGCTCAAATTATTCTCTAATCAAGCTCAATACCAATGAGTTGTACTTGCTAAAGACCGTTCGCAGCATATCAATAACACAGTCCCCATTTATCTGTCTTAGATCTAGATTAAAATCTAACAATAAATTGTTACTGTATAAAATGTTTATTAGACATAACTCGGGCAAGTTTAGTGCTCAATTTCCAATAAAGTAACTGTAAATTTAATATTAAAAACATCTTGCCAAGATACACTAACGCATCAACTTGCAAATCTTAAAAAGGTACATTCATCAAAAAAGAATTTCAGTTTCCGTCGAAGTATAAAAACGATTCTTTGTTGGGTTTTTTTCGTGGAAGCATCAACATAGGACATTTATGCAAAGGACTAGCAGAATAATGAAACGTAGGAATTTGTAAGTTATATCAGCAAGGAATTAGAAATAGAAGAAATGAAGATAATAGAAGGAGATGGAAGAGCAAGGATGTAGTAAGGAGTCGGGAGGCCAAGGCCAAGCAAATTGGAATAAAGAACTGCGCGTTCCGAGGAAATACAGGAACATTCGAATAATAGAACGTGATCTGCATTACAGGTCAAATTTAAGATAGTAGGATGAAAGGAACGACAAAAGGAGAATTGAACAATATCAAAACGAAAGAGAGAGGCAGGAAGCAAACTATGATTAAAGCGCAAGCGAATTATGGAAGAAATGACAGAACGGCTGATGCAGAGAAAATTTTAAACCAGGAAGAAGGGGTTGGGAAGGGTTGTACAGCAAGGTAAAAGGAGTTAAGATTGGAGAAATGAGACGGATAAAGATCAGTCCAGAAGTCGTGGTGAAAACGATAAGAGAGGGGACAAAGGCATTGGGAGGGGAATCTGTCCACGAAACGGCCATTTACTGCAGCTAGACATGCTAATGAATCGGCAAGATCGTTACCAACGATGCCGTAGTGGCCCGGAATTCAGAACAGGTTAATTAGGATAGAACGGGATGTTAATAAATTATAAATTAAGGAACGAATATAAAGAATAATAGGATCTGACGATGGTTTAGGGAAAGGCGACCAGATGGCTAATAAAACGCTTTTCGAGTCAGAGCATAGGAAGAATTTCGAGAAAATTCGATGTTGAGGATATAGCACGTAAAATAGGCATGGATTCGGCTAAAAAGATAGAAGAAAAGGAAGAGAGTCAAAACGACTCTCGGAATAGTTGAGATCAAGAAGAATAAAAGCAGCTCCGACGCCCGAAGCAGATTTTGAGCCGTCCGTAAAAATCGTGCTATGAGCTGGAAAGAGTGAGGATAAAGTTTTGGGTTAAATTCGTTATGTATTACAGGAAATGGAAGAGATTTAATGTTAGAGGGAAGAAAAAATAGCTTAGGTAAAAACGAACTTGTTAGTAGCGATTACAGTCCTGAGAAATTAGACCGCATTTGTGCTAAATGTACAAGCATTGTGGAATCAAATAAATTCTGTTTGTTTTTTGTATTTATTGTCGTAACACGTATAATATTCTAAAATACCAATTTTGTTTTCATTACCTCCATTTTTGTAGTTTTCTGTTATGTTATTTTCCCTAACTTAATACTGTATTTATTTTAATTAATCGCGAATATTGAGATATGCTGGTATCTGCGGTAAACCAGCGCTACTATGCATGGTATGCTTAAATATTCGTTATTACGCGTCAATGTAATTTTAATAACAGTAAATTTTCTATCTTTCACGTGTCAGTGTAAAGGAAATAAAAAAATTAAAATTCGTTATTTTTTTCTTAAAGATAACGTGGAGAAGTAATTTTTCATGTTACAATTTGCAATAATTTATAACTTAAATATTAAAACACCGTACTGTTTTCGAATTTAAGATGTTATGGGAATAAATGTTTCGACTGAAAGAACATGAGCCGCAAAACAAAACTGTCAATAATAATTGAGCAAATTGGTTTAAAAAAATAATAATATTAATAATAATAATAATAATAATAATAATAATAATAATAATAATAATAACTGTAATAGGTATATAAATAAATAAGAAATAAATGTTCAGACATCAATTTTGTGCGCTAAATTAAATACTACAATTATGTGAAATAGTCCCTTGTATTTTTCTCCGATATCTTTAATAAGAGATAACTTCGCCTTCTTTTTCGATCCTTTTAAAAAAATGTTATACTTCTTTATAATTGGTATCTACATTAATTAGCCGACCTTGAACTTTCTGCTCGATTCTGAGAAAAATAAGATAGCACGAAAGGAGAAAATAAAACCGTTACGTATCTCCCTTCGAACCGACACGAAGAATGCTGTAATGCATATTGAAAAAGAAAATGAGGTATGTTGGTCTACGCGGAGACTTGCCTGCCTCCCAGATTTAGGCTTGAACGTGAGGTCAATTGCTATTATTGTTGTTATCTTGTTGTCAATTATTATACCACCGCTTCTCCGCCGCTTGCCAACTAATCCGCATCCGATACTCTACCGCTATCTCATTGTTTTTTTTTTTATCCTATTAGTCGGCACATATCTGGAGTAAGTTATTACTATCTTTAAAAAGCCGACTTCGTTCCGATGTTTCCGGCTGTCCAACAATCTTATCCACGATTGATACGATATCTAGACCACGAAAAAAAAAAAAAAAGAAAGAAAGAAAAAAAAACTACTATGTATTTACGCGTTAGGTAAATTAGAGGAATTAATACACTCTGGTCATCGGAAACGAGCGAAACGAGTTGCATTGGTTAAAAACCGATTTGTCAGCTCCAGCTGGAGGTCAGAGCGAATGATTGAAGTGATTTTTAAGGGTTAACAGGATTTTTTTGTCGTCATCGCTACGCACAGCAACTGTAAAAATCCTCAATGACGTGGTAATAAAATATTTTCAATCTCCTTTCTTTTTTCTTTTTCGAAATATAATTTTTTTTAGCTTCTACTATTTCTTTTCCATTTACTTTTTATAGCTCCTTTCAGCATCTTGTTTACATTCTTCTACTGTATGCGAAATTTTAATCATTTTTCTCAATAGACTAATACTGACATACTCTCTTTAGACGTACGTATTTCCTCTTGCTTAATCATTCCTCATCTGAAATTCTAAACAAAAACCCTTGTACTCTGCAATCACGACTTTGGTCTACACAGGTAGGTTTTTCACCGAACGAACTGGCAATCTTAACTTTATTATCCGGAAAACCGACACAATTAGTTACACTAACAAAGGATTAATCAAGAAGTTCAAAATCACCGACAAACACTCGTGTTCTCATAAACGCCTACGAAAACCTACCGATTGCGGGAAATGCTCCTTCACATCAATCCTTCAAAAGAGAAAACACATTAATTCGGCTTTCTTTGCTAAAATTTAAGTAGTACGTAGTATTTTCCTGTTTGTTTTTTTATTTCCGACGATGGGCTAATTTTAAAAATGTGTTCCTCTACCGATTCGGTAAATGTGGAAAAAATATTGTATTTTTGTAAGGAGAATTTATTTTAAAAACCTGTGTAGGAATTAGGCTAATTAAAAAAAAAAAAATGATCTATCAAATTTCTTTCCTATCGCTTATATCTTGATCATACAGTTATTTTCACGGATGGATCTAATAGTGCTTTCTTTGCATTTCCTTCTCCAAGTTATTTCAGATCTTTTAATCCTACTCTTAATATCCCATCTGTAAACAATCCTTAACGCATTTTTCTATATTTTTTCCGATACTGAAAGTGAGAAGCGATTTTTTTTCCACTATCAACGCCTTCTTTCGAAGAACTTTTTTTTATTCTTCTTGTTTGCAGTCTGATTCATTGTCCTTGTTCTATATGGAAGTGAACTCATTTTTTGACCTTGCCTAGGAATTTTGAATTGTTACTTCCTTTAAGAGTTCGCAATATTAATGCATCTAAACATTTTCACTTGAAATTGTGGAATAACTTTTAATTCTCATAAAAATTACTTTGAGACAGTAAAACTACTATGTTTTTGTTGAGAAAAAATCAATTAAGCAAGAATAAATTTAAATTTATTATGAAATTTAGATATTTATGTAATAATATTGTTAGAATAATGATAAATATTGAGAGATTTTTGATGAATAATGATTAATGATGATCAAAAAAATTAATTTGTTCCGTTAAGTGAAAAAAATTGAGTTAAAAACGAGAAACGTAAGGTTTCAATTTTTTCTTCGATTTTAATCGTGAATGACTTTTGAAGAAGTAAATTTAGGCAAAAATATTAAGAGACCTTTTTTGTAGAACATTAAATTTCCTTCAAGAATCTGTCATGGTGTTTTTTAGATATTCATTGATTCATTAGTTACAAAATTCCAAAGTAATAAAGTCAAATCGAAAAAACATATCGATTTATTAAGCTTAATTACTCGGAAACGGCTTATCTGGCGAAAATTTTAAATCAGACCTTTTTTTGTAGGGAATTCAATTTTATATGAGAATAAGCTAAAATGAATTTTTTCATTTCAATATTTTGACAGTTGTAACGTAAAACATCAAATCGTGAATAAAAATTAAAAATAGCGATGATAGACCTCTTAAAATTAATATTGAAGGCTCAAATTTTCACGAAAATTTTTTTTTTGTCATTCTGAATTATATTCTCGATATATCTTTCAAAAAAAAAAATAGCCAATTTTTTTTTCCCCAGTCTAATATATATATATAAACTCGGCCATTTTGGCCACGCAAGGGGCTGTGCTCCTTGACCCGTCTTGCTTACATTTCTGTCTCTTTCTCTTCTATACTTTATATAAAATGATCAAAATTTAAAATCGGTCCAAATGAATATAATAACATAATCACAGAAATCCTATCATATATATAACAAACGTTACATAAATTTGGGACACTTTTTGGGATATTTTTCGTTACATAAAATTGGGACATTTTTTCTAATGGGAAGTGGCCTAAGAATTACGTTGTAATTAATATATATATATATTAATTACAACAAAATTCTTCGGCCGGCCCCTATTTAAAAAAATGTCCCAAACAAATGTCCAAATTTTATGTAACGAAAAAATATCCCAAAAAAATATCTCAAAAATGTTCCAATTTTATGTAACCTTTGTAATATTTAAATTTTTACCGATGTCCAAAAAAAAAAGAAGGTCATACATTCGTCGCGTATATTTGTTTTTTTTCATATTTGTTCGCGCATAATTCATATTTATATAGATCGATTTTACTGATTCGTTGTCCATTAGAAAGAGTACCATTCAATTTAAGTACCATGTGAGTAGTGGTGAAAAGCGGTGAACATAAATTGAGTATTCGTCAAAAAACGTAAAAAAATGTCGTGGTCCCGTTGGATTATTTTTTATTAGTACGACAAAGGCGGTTGACTTGAAATGTTGCAAAATTACCATGGAAATGTAACTTTGTTGCCGACTTCCAAAAAGAAGGAGGTTACACGTTCGTCGCGTTTTTAGAATTACGTTGTAAACTTTGATCATTTTATACAAAGTATAGAAGAGAAAGAGACAGAAATGTAAGCAAGAGGGGTCAAGGGGCACAGCCCCTTGTGAGGCCAAAATGCCCCAGTTAGATATATATGTGAACAGAGCTTCTCATTGAGACAAATCGCGGAAAAACAGGGAAAAAAAGAATTTTTAACGCGTAGCAATTTGCGGGCTAGCATGACTTAGGGTAGGGATAAAATAAACTTTATTTCCAGCTGATTAAAAACAAAAACACGATTATGTGCAATAATCATTACTCGTATTTACTATTTTGCAATAAGGTATAGGCGCATATAAATATAGCAGGACGACAATAATGTAACCCGTAATATTAAATGTTTTTATCAGAGTTAATTGAAGGTTTAATGGATACAGCATTTTTATTGTACACTTTGGGCGCCTTGGGCACGTACGAAGAAAGACGGAACTGAAAATGTAATGGAAAATAAATAAACGAAATGGGTCCAGTTTTTTTTTTTTTTTTTTTTTTCGGTTTTTCTCTCTGCAATGCATCCATTGAAAGGCAAACAGAAGTAAACAATCGCTTAAAATAGAGAGATCCCTGTTGCAGACGTTCTGAGTCGATTCGGTACATTCCGACACATACCCACGTGCATTCCAATATTCACTTAACCGATATGAAAATACTGGCCGCGGGGTTATTTGTAATGTTTACCGTAGATAATAATAAGAACGGTACATAAAAGCGTCCCCTCCCGATAACTGTCTCTCATCCGCAGCATAAAAAACGTTCGACAGCTAGTCTCCCACGTATAATATACCCAAGATGCTCGAACCGGAGTTTACTTATCGTATGAACTGTAAAGCGCTAATGTATGTGATCTTTGGAACACGCACTATGACCGTGCTTCCGGTCCAGCTCCTCCGCCATGAGAACACATACATCCCGGGCGTATTCAGAGCGAAATTTTAGCAACACAATTAATCTCTCGTATAATAAAGTGTCCATCTGAATGTACTAACACACACAAATTCCCCTTCCAGGTAGACTGACTTCAAAAAAACAAGAGACAATTTTATATCCTTTTCGATGCACCCCGAAGTGTATGTTGTTTAACTCCCTGTTTATTAAATTAATTTCACCGTCCAAATTCAATACGTCTCTATATCTTTGGCAAAGAGGACACAGCTAGACACGATTTACGGGGATTACTGATTACTTCGCTTAAATTATAAAAATAATAATAGTAACGTTACAAATTATCGGCGAATTTAACGTCATTTGAATCACAATTGGAAAGCAAAATGTTAAAATAAATAGGCTTGATAAATATAGCGACATGTTTCGTAGCAAGAGCTTCTCATATTCACACGGTGTTATCATATGTGACAATTTCGGTTAATCGCAGAATGATATGTAAAAGATAATCGTGTTGTGTATGCAAAAATTTTATTTTTATCATTATTTATTTATCATATTTCTCTTTTATGGTTAATTTAATTTTTCAAAGTTGTCACCTGTTCAATAATTTTCCAAGTCATTTCTAGTGCAATTCTGCATTTGTTAATCGACTGCAGTGCAACAAAATAGCTACTATTTTCTTTCTTAAAATCGATCTGGCCTTCTTGTTTAAAGTAGATTGATTCATTTTTTCTTCGTCACAATTCTAATAATTTATTTTGTTCGATCATTATTCCTTTTTGCGGTAATCAATGAAGGTTTTTTTGGGTCTTCTTCTCTATTCTTTCCTCTACTTTTTCCGAAATTAATTGTACGAATGTGTACGGTTGAGTCTACGTAAAAATTACCTACCCGATTAAAAAATTAAAATTCTATACATCCCCGAGGATACGTAATTTTCGCTATCCGATTCATTTTTTGCATTTTACACGTCAGCTCTAAATTTCAAAAGCGTGACAATTTTTTTTTTTTTTTTTGGACTTTTAACGGCTACCCGAAGGCTTTTTTCAGCACCGGGAAAAAATGAAGAATTCATGAGTAAGGGAAAGAAAATTTTACAATAACAAAAATAACAGTAACATTTTACGAAAAAATTATTAGTATTTTTTACTTTAAATAACGGTTTTAAAATTTTAAACATTTTAATTTGTTGAAGCATTTTGCATCGTATATTTTCGAGGCTTCGCTGAATTTTACAAGATAAAACGAAGTAAAGTAATTAAGATAACAACGGTAGTTCGAAATTTTAAGAAATTCGAAAATATTTTTGAAAACTTATTACGATAGAATATCAGAACAAATTTAAAATGAAGTTAGTATAAAGTAAAAAAAATTGTTTGACGTGGAAACATTTTAAATATAATAATTTACTTCAGTTTTCCTAGCCTCTGCTGAGAGCAAACGCAAAAAACACCGGAAACGGATATCTTCATACTGCCAGAGTGACGAACATACGAAAACGTTTTAATTACTTCTTAAAGGAGAAAATTTCATTTGCCTTCACTGAGCCTTCCCAAATTAGGCACAAAAATCACAGGAAAAGAATATACTGACGGAGTGACACTTAAGCGAAAAATTTTTTATTCTACATTTTTCTAAAATCAATTTGTGCCTCCCCCCAAATGTTGCGTCTGAGGAGATCCTACTTTTCCCTTAGCTACGTCACTATGTGCTACTCGTCCATCTTTCGTACAGAAACGCCGCTAAACGTTTCCTCTACTTTCTGATGTTTTGGGACCAACACTTCGTCATGTTATATACATATGTGTGGAAAACATTACACTGTCTGTAGACTTGCGGCAGTACTCATAAAAGAATTCAATGAATACACTTGTATTTTTATTAAGTAATAATATACACTGTGTAAACATATAAACATTTATTTCAATAACAATTGTTTATATGTTTACACAGTGTATATAATTACTTAATAAAATGTTTTACGTATAAAAATTATATTATAGTTCATTATGGAACACCAAATTACTTGTATTTTTATCTTTGCGCGTAAAATACTCATTGGAACCGAGTAAATGTTCTAAGAAAAATGAGCCGCCGATTACTGGTCACAAAAATCTCGAAATTGAAATTCCCGGGGAAATGTTAGTATAATAAATTTTACCGGACCCCATTTTCTACTTATAAAAAATAAATTTTTAAAAATCCGTCCTCACGTGTATGTAATGCGAGTAAAAACTCCTTTATGCCTATTAGGTAAAAAATTTCTCTTTTATTTTTGTTTGCACATATTAGTAGAGACACACGTATGAACGAATTACGAAACAACGGAAAAGAGTAACGGATAAAAGAAAGCAAATGAAAAAGAAATAAAGACCTGGAATGATCGCGTCAAAGTTTGCGATGTACCGATTGTTTAAAATTATCCGAAGGAGCTTTTTAATTAGTCTGAAAAGTAGGTTACATTATGTAGGCACGAAATTTGAATATCTCTTTACGTAATAAAGCTTCAGTGTCAATGGCAAATAAAAACAGATTTTTAGAAGGCAACCTGGTCGCGGCGTAGGATGGTTTCGGATTGATGTAGCGCCGAATAACTGTAATAACGGCGCATTATTCGGATGACGTCTGCAAGCAGAACAAGATAATGAGTCATCAGATTCAGCAGTTGTTCGACTTCAATCAGCTGGAAGTGCAACCGAGACGAGGGGCTACCGAAGGTTGTGGGCCGTCTCGAAGTTGAAATAACCATATATGAAGAAAGTCGATAGGAAAACTGCAATCTATCCTACTCCGATTATTAATCCGGGATCGGAGTGTGTGTGGTACTGCCGCGAATCGCGCCAGACGAGAACATTCTGCCGTTCTCGTCGACGACTCCTACACGGCTTGTAAATTCCCCGGTTATAGATTTCAGAACGGAGCGCCAATCCCACACGCCGAATCTAGGAAAAATCAGGGAACTCAACGGACTAAGACGACGACGATTATCTGGCTGATTTCAACGACCTTCGTTTGTCAACCCACATTTATATTTACATCAAGCGCTGTTACAGCAGTATCCTCAATCATAGTGTCGCCGCCGCAGTCGCCGTTGCCGCTGAATTAACAGAACGTTCGATAGTTACGTAATTCCTCAATCAACGCCCATGAAATTTCCACCATCTACCGTGGATCTTCTCTTTGGCCAGAGCTATCTTCGGCCTCGCGATATTAATCTTTGCACAATTTTTCCAGAAACCGAGCGCCTACTGGTTCGCATAGAATCTTTACGGCTCTCTCACCTTTGTGCTCTTACTTTATTTGGACGGCGAGAGATAATAAATCTGGCCGTGTGTGTGTGTTCATAGCGGTGCACCGACAACATCTTGCGTGAGTCAGGTCACTCGCAGCGAACATAACAACAACTCATCGTTGCGGTTTCCAAATGATTTCGTACGACGAGGAAGTGTATATATATATGCAAGTATACATATATATATATATATATATATATATATATATATATATTTATATATATATTCCCTATTACAAGATAATCACAACAAAGTAATAAACGTAATGAACGGCCCGCGCATTTGTCGCTTTTTAATACAGCCTTTGAAAGTTCCGCTACATTACCGAGACTTCGGGAAGTTTAATTTCGCCTAAAAAAAGTGGAATAGTACGCAAATTTAAGCGAAATCACCTGATTCGTCATTTATTAATTTCGTGCACAAATCTGATTATGTGTCTAGTTACCGTAACGCTGGTCTGCAACAAAATCCTCCTTTAAATAAAAATATGATGAATATGAGGAGTTTAATGTGCTGAATCTAGATTTACTTTCCATTTTTTGCTATCACGTATATATTTATTTAAAATGTTTTTTTTTTTTTTAATAGCTCAAAATTATATACATTTTGTCGGTCGTTCTTGCATTAACGATACTTTATTCAGTTCAGGTCGTATTTGTACACACAAAAACGACTTGCACTGGTAGATAGAGAGAGAACGATATCAGCTGACGTGGTTTTAACACTTCAGTCAATCGAGTATTTCCTCTGCTTCTTCATCATTATATACAGACTTAACGAAACCTCATCTTCTTACGCAATCTGATTTGAATGACCTTGTTCGCGATTTAGGACTCTCAAAATCTAAGGCTCAACTTCTTGGATTAAGATTACAACCACGGAACTTGTTAGATAAAAATACAAATGTCTCTTATTTTCGTAACAGACAAGAAGATTTTATGAGTTATTTCACTGGTATTTTGTAATGATGCTAAAGAACTGCTATAAGAAATGGGTTTTCCTGAAGGATCGGAGGAGTGGCGACTTTTTATTGATTCGTCCAAAATCAGTTTAAAAGCTGTATTACTTCACAATGGCAATAAATATCTGGAATTAGTTCTGCCTTTTTGTCCTCTCCTTAAACTATTCTGAATTTTTTTCAATTCCCTTTTTTTGCACAATTTTCTATGCGGAATTTATTGCTATTCTACGCGTTGTTTTCTTTGTTTCCTCATCATTGGTTTTACATAAAGTGCTACTCATTTTTGATTCTAAAAGTGTTCTATCTCATCTCCTCTTCCTGCTTCCTCTTCCGATTATGTAATACTTCTCATACGCTTTCTCATCCGTGACCTTTTCCTCCTTAAATCGATCGCGAGATCGATCTTCTGTGAATTCTTGGTCATGTAGGTATTGAAGGCAATGAGATGTCGGATTTCTTAACCCATTCCTCCATTCCCTTTTTTACACACTTGCCACGCAAGCGAAAGCAGCTAAAAATGGTACTAAAAGGACTTCCGCTTTCATTCTCAGTACCTGAGATTGAGAGCGAATTAAAAACAATTTGCAATCTTGAGTCTATTAGACAACTTACCAAGAAACAAAACCTATCTAATCAGCCTACCTTACTACCGATCTTCTTAGTTACCTTTCCTCCTGCTACCAAAATTGCCGATGTATTAAAAATTAAACACTTATCTCACTGCGTAGTTCACTGGGATAAATATGTTCGTAAAAGTGTCTTAGTACAATGTTATAATTGTCAAAAATTTGGACATGTATCTCAAAATTGTAACCTTCCACCAAGATGTGTTTCATGTGGCCTGTACCACCCTAATGAACCTTGTAAAAAGTTAAATGTGCCTAAATGCGACAACTGCGAGGGGTCTCATGTCGCTAATTCCAGTGATTGCTCAGTCTACAAACGACTGCTTCAGCTACGTCCGAGCAGAAAATTATCTGATACTAGATATAGTTCACCCTTGCTGACGCATAACCTTACTACTGATTTACCTAAAAATCGGAAGCAGGATCACATTACTTATGCTCAGGTGGCTGGTGGTGTTCATAATACCTCCCCTAAAATTAATACCACGTCAGATAATTCTTCCCTTCTTTCTATGCTTTCATTCTTAAAAGAATTCAATCTGCTCAAGATTTTAAAAGTTATTCAAATAATCAGTAATAAACTTAAAATTAATGTAAATAACGATGTTATGTCTAAGCTAATTATTATTTTTGAAACATGTATTGAACTATTGTTATGAATAACTTATATATAGTTGCCTGGAATTGTTGTTCTATAGCTGACAAACATAACGAGCTCCATAATTTCTTAATTTCGAACAAAATACACGTAGCTGCCCTATCAGAGACCAGACTGGATATTAAATGTAAAACTGTATTTCCTGGTTATTATATTTACAGGAATGACATTTCTCGTAGGAGCGGAGGAGCCGCTATACTAATTGATAAAAGAATAAAGCATAATACCGTTTACTTACTACCGTTAGGTTGTTTACAAGCTGTTGGAGTTCAAGTCTATAATAGCGCATCACAAAATTATAACGCTCGAAGCAGCGTATTTATTTATGCTGTTTACAAACCGCCTAGATCAATGCATAATTTCTGTAATGATATCCTTTCACTAACCAGATCTAATAATCACGTGCTTCTAATCGGTGATCTCAATTGTAAAAACAAAATCTGGAACTGTTTTTCCAACAATGCAGCTGGTAATATGTTATATCAATTATCTATACGTGAAAACCTACAAATTCTTGCTCCTAGAGAACCAACATATTTTCCATCGATACTCCGGTTAAGGCCAAGCGTCTTAGACATTGCTGTCGTAAAAAACTTAAGCATGACTTCTCCAATCTCTCTAAACTGTCTATCTTTAGACCACAATCCCATTTACACTGCTATTACTGATAATCGACAGTGTATATCGAATGTATCCTATTTTAACTATAGTAGGGCTAATTGGGATTACTTCAAACAGTATATTTCATATAACGTTAACCTAAACGATCCTATAGTCGATTCTTCTAACGTAGAGTCTCGACTTGCATCTTTCACAAAATTAATCAATGATGCTACTACTCTTTCTATTCCAACTAATACTCGTACCCATTCTGAAAAAATACCTCTACCCACTACTATCTTAACGGCTATAAAATTTAAAAATTACGTCAGAAGATTTCTCAATAATAATAGATCACATAGCAATGCTAAACATATTAGAACTCTATATAACTTTACATCTAAACTAGTACGCTATATGCTTCGCAATCACAGAAATAATTGCTTTAAACAGGTCCTTTCTAGTCTTAACATAAAAGATAAGAGTTTGTGGAAAGTATGTAAACAGTATAATAGACAGCCTTGCTCCATTCCTCCGCTGCTCGACTTGAACTCCAACTGCTACATGTATCAAGACCGAAATAAAGCTGAATTGCTTTCAGCGCATTACTTTTCAGTACACGGTCAAAATTCTCATCTTGCAACTAATTATCAACGAAATAAAATCAGAGATCATGTCGCTCGTTTTTTAGAGAATGCTAGTATTAGCCTAACCCAGGTGAAACTTTCTACGCCCAAAGAAATTCGTAATTATATCAAAAAACTTAATTCCAGCATGTCCGTCGGGAACGATAATATTCCCAACATTGTTTTAAAAAATATCCCAAATAAAGGTATCGTAGAGTTAAATAATATAATAAATGGCATCCTAAAAACTGGATACTTTCCTCAAGCATGGAAAATTGCAAAAGTAGTTCCAATACCCACGCTTGGTAAAGATGCGTCAAATATTGCTAATATTAAACCCATTAGCCTTTTGTGCAATATGAGTAAAATTGCTGAAAGAGTACTGCTCAAGAGATTAAGGGAACACTCGAATATTAATAATTTATAATAAAATAAACTTTAATAACAAACAATATAGATCAATAAATTAGATAAATACCTATTTAGAAACGTTTTCGGGCATAACCCATCATCAGCTAACACTAACTTAAAGGAAACTTAAAACTTCCTTTAAGTTAGTGTTAGCTGATGATGGGTTATGCCCGAAAACGTTTCTAAATAGGTATTTATCTAATTTATTGACCTATATTGTTTGTTATTAAAGTTTATTTTATTATACCATTTTAACAAACAGGATGTATTCACCTACATACAATTAATAATTTAATCCCAATAAGTCAATTTGGGTTCCAACCTCGTCACTCTACTACTCAGCAAGTTGCCAGAATAACCGAATTCATCACGGACAATTTTAATCGAAATAAACATTCTGGGTTAGTACTCTTTGATGTGGCTAAAGCTTTCGATACTAGCTGGCATCGAGGACTTATATACAAACTAATAAATTCTAAATTTCCTGCTTACTTAATTAAAATAATTATAAACTACCTTAACAACCGACTGTTTTACGTAACTCTTAATAACCATCAATCCACAAGTAAAACTGTCCTTGCAGGCGTACCGCAAGGTAGTGTTCTCGGACCCTTCCTCTTTATATTGTTTCTCAGCGACTTTCCTAAAATTTCTAACACTGAGGTCGCTTTATATGCTGACGTTGTTGCCCTCTATTGTAGTTCTTATAGACCTAGTACCATAAGTAACAGACTTCAGAGAGCCTCGACACGCGTTCTAAAATACTTTACCCGATGGCAGATTAATATTAATCCATCAAAGACCCAGCGATATTCTTCACCCGCCGGCGACCCCAATTGCCAAGAAAACTAATCATTTCTGGAAATGACATTGCCTAGTCTAATCACATCAAATATCTTGGCTTAATATTAGACAGAAAATTAACTTACAGCAAACATATCGAATACATCTCGGTTAAAACAAACAGAGCTATCTCGCTATAGTATATCCCTTGTTCAATCGCAAATCCTATTTAAGTGCAAATAACAAATTTGTCATCTACAAATCAGTTATAAGGCCTATTATCACATATTCTTGTCCAGTGTGGTCTTCTGTTAGTAGGGCACATTATAACAAGCTACAGGTAATCCAAAATCGATGCTTAAGATGTATTCTTGGAGCAAATAGATACACAAGAGTAGCATATATGCATAACATTTTAGAGTTACCGCAAATCAGAGATTATGTTTTGAGTGCAACTACTAAGTTCTGTGAAAAATGTATAGGGCACGAGAACTTGCTTATCAGCTCTATTGGTAACTATGATTCCAGGCAACTACGCACTATGTATACTAAGTACAAACATCGTAGACTTAAGCATAATATATTATTCTGAATTATTTAACGTTAGTACTAGTATTTAGTTTTAGTTTTATTTTAAAATTATTCTGTGTAAATATCTATGTAATGTGGCACTAGCCACCTAGTCCTCCCCTCCTGTAGTAGGTTTTTGGTTCTTTTCCTACTAACTAAACGTCGCATATCATGTCTTATTTATATGTATATTCATTAATTTCGTTATGTGGTAAGACTCGTGTCGGTACACATATTAATAACTATATCATGAGTGCAATGTTATTGTTTATGCAAATAAATCTTTCTTTCTTTTTTTAAATCTTCTTTCCTCCATTTCTAGGAGCGCATTTTCGGCCTAGAATATTGCTGTTCTGCTCTCAGTCGCTCATTCCAAATTATGGCTCAACTTCCATTCTTCTTCATTTTCTAATATTGCCTATTTGTACCTGTTTGTTCGGCCATCTTTTCCTCTTCGCCTATAGTTTTCTTGATACTTGTCCTCTCTTAAACGCTCTACAATCTTTACTATTTGTTCCCTTCGGTTTAACCATAGTCTCCTTCTTGCATCTTCTTCTCGGTTTTCATCTGCATCTATTCCATTTTGTCTTTTTCAGCCCTCTTCCATATACTTTTCTCGTGATACTAATTACATTTTATTTGAATGTGTCGCCTTCTCTGCTGAGCAAGTGTCCTTCTATTCTTCGCTAATAAATCTTGACATCCCTACTTCTTATAATGGTGCTTGTATTCTCTCATTTCTCTCCGCTTCAGTTATTCCCTTCGAATTATTTTTTTCCTCTGTTCTTAAACGCATAAGAATATAAATTTATTGTTTCCTTCTTCCTATTTCTTAGACTAATAAATGCCAACTGTAATACTGAACCCGCGAAGATCTTTTTTTTTTTTTTTTTTTTTTTTTTTTTGCGTACCGACCTGTACGGTAGGTCATTAACGCAATAGCTAACACTAACAAAACAGAACTTAGCAACAACGTGTTACAATAAACACCGTTGTTCTGTTAAATTATTTGTAAATTTAACTATAGGTAATTGTTAACGTTAGAATTGATAGCGTCACGACATTGTTTTTTCTTGAGTCTTCTGGCTGGATTGTCAGGAAGTACCGTTGCTTTCATTCGCGATATTAACGGATTGGAATGCTGGCTAAATGTGCGGTGGAATTCATTGTACTGTTGTAAGTATACTGCCGTAATTGTAGGAATGTTAAGATCGTCATAGATAATACTGTTGCGAATATAGTACGGTGCGTTGGTCATTATTCTCAACATTTTGGATTGAAACGACTGGATTTTGTCAATATGAGCTTTGGCGGCTGAACCATAAATTTCTAAACCGTATTTCCATACTGGTGCTATTGTAGTTTTGTATAATAACATTTTATTTGACAGACTGAGACTGGATTTTCTTCCTATTATAGGATACAGCTGCTTAAGTATTAACCTTAACTTTTTCCTTGTGTTGATTACGTGTAGGTTCCATGTTAGGCGTCTATCAAAATATAGTCCAAGGTATTTCACGTGATCAACTTGCGGTATAATACTATTATTAAACCTGACTGGCGGACATGCTTCACGTCTGGTTGTGAATGTGATGTGGGAGGATTTACGTTCGTTGATTCCGATTTTCCATTTGAGTGTCCACTGCTGAAGAATCGATAAATGATGTTGAATGTACTTCGAGGCTTCGCGTGGGTCATTGTGGCTGGCTAATATCGCTATGTCATCCGCAAATGTAGCTTGCAATGTGTACAACGTGGTGGGCATATCAGCGGTGTATATGTTGTAAAGAAGCGGCCCAAGGACACTACCCTGGGGTACTGAGGCTCGTATCCGTCGTTTGCTAGAGATAGAGTTGTTAATTTTTACTTGAAACGACCTATTAGTTAAATATGATCTCAATAGCTTATGAATTTCGATAGGAAAGTTGTTCCGGGTTTTATACAATAATCCATCGTGCCATACACGGTCGAATGCATTAACAACATCAAGAAACACAGCTGAGCAGTACAGTCCACGCTGGAAGACCGATTCGATCGCATCCACTATTCTGTGACACTGATGAATAGCTGAGTGTTTCGGCCGAAAACCAAATTGATGGTTTGGAATCGCTTCCTTTGCCATGGTGAAGAGGACTGGCTTGATGAGTTTTTCGAAAATTTTACCAAACGTATCCAACATACTTATTGGTCTGTATGATGAAACATCTGTAACTGGTTTTCCGTTTTTGTGAATGAGGATAATTACGGACTTTTTCCATCTGTCTGGAAAGTAGGATAATCTAAGCATGGAGTTGTATATATACAATAACAATAGTAATCCCTTTTTTGGTAAATGTTTCAACATATAATTTGTGATACCATCTTCACCAGGGGACTTATTGTTTTCCAAGTTCTTAACACACACATAAAGCTTGTTCGGTGTTATATGTCTGCGGTTAGAACAATAGTGGATTATTCCGTTGTTGTACTCTGAGACTTTCTGAGATAGTTGTGGATCTTCTGGCTGATGGGGTTGGAACACTGTTTCGAGGTGATCTGCGAAAGTTTCAGCCTTTTCCTTGTCAGTCTTTGCCCAACTAGCATCTGGTTTTTTAATATGATATGGAAGAACGCTCTTCTTTTTAAAAACTTTTGTAGCTCTCCAGATAGAGCAGTCCGTTTTATTTAGGGTTGCCAAATAATGACTGAAGCATGAGTTATTATATTGCTTAATTGACTGTTTTAGTAGCCTACAAGATTGCCTATACGTTTGATAATCGGACGGATATCTATTACGTTGCCATTTTCTGCGTGCTTTTCTTCTTTTGTTGATTAATTCGCGTATCTCAATAGGAAGTATAGTGTTGTTTTTTGCCAGGATATTCAACTGTTTCGTCGACTTCTGATAGGAGTCGTGGATTGTATTGGTTAGATAATCTACAGCGGTGTCGATGTCTTGTTCTGTCTTTAGTTTGATGTTTAAGTTAATTTGATTTTGCAGTGTAACTTCAAATTGGTTCCAGTTGGTAACTTTATTTCGTTTTTGATTGTTAATATTTGTGTAAATTGGTGATATATCAAGGACTTGTAGAACTGGTATATGGTCGGAGGAGAGATCTGTAATAGTTGAGCAGGTTTTGTATATATTACTAAGTCCTTTAGTAAAATAAAAGTCTAACAAATCAGGTAATCGATTAGTATGCTTCGGCCAATATGTGGGAGTTGTTGGCGTAACTACTTCTAGCCGGAGTGTCCTATTGAGATTAAACAGTTGCTTCCCTCGTTTATTTTCTATCCTTGAACCCCAGTGAGGATGCTTCGCGTTAAAATCCCCTCCGCATATGAATTTACTGTCTTGATGAAGAAATAGCTGTGTAAACTCTTCGTTCGGTATGCAGTGCCCAGGATGACAATAGACTGCTGAAACTGTAACTAATCTGCCGTTTAGGGTTTTTATTTTAACAGCCACAGCTTGATAAGCGTCTGTTTGACGGGTGAAGTGTAAATAATGGTCTATATTATGCTTAATAAGTACTGCAACTCCTCCCATTGCTGTGCCAGAGGGATGAGTTCCGTGGTAGCACTTGTAATTAGGTAGGTTGAAACTCGCCGGATGAATGATGTGAGTTTCTGTTAGTAGGACGATGTCGATAAGTTTCGATTGTAGAAAATGAAGGAGCTCATGTTTCTTTTGTTGTATTCCGTTTGCGTTCCATAACACTACTGTTAGCGAATTGGTGCTTATATTGTTCAGATTCATATTAGTTTTTCCATTAACTTGGTTAACATTGATATTAGAGGCGTTAACAAATTGCGGAACTCAGTAAGAAATGATGTTAGTGTGTCGTTAATTTGTTGCTGTTGATTAATCATCTGTGGTACATTGCTCTGTCGTTCAGAGGTTTGGGGAGTCCGAGGAGGTGGTGAGTTAATATTGGCAACATTCGAGTATGAGAGCGATGTTGACTGCTTAAACGTGTCTGGAAAATCATTTGTGCTGTGTATATCGAAAGACTGAGGTCTTGCATTTTGCCTGAATTTTTTGTTGAATTCTTGTTGATAGTGTTCACATCCTTTATAGCTCGCCGGATGGTCTCCGCGACAAAATAGACAAGTTGGTTTTTCTTCTGGTGCTTTATTGCAGTTAACTGTTAGGTGTTTGCCTCCACATTTAACACAACGAGGTGGGAGATTACAGTAAGTTTTTGTATGACCAAAATTTTGACACCGTGTACACTGGATTAACTGTCTAGTTATTCTGGGTTCCTCAATCGTTACAGCCGTATAGAGGAGATGATTTAGTTGAAATATTTCTGAGTTTTTAGGAGACTGTTCCAGGTCTATAAAAAACATTGGTAAGGGGGACTTCGTCCTTCTACTTATTACGTTTGTTACTGTACGAACGGAAAATCCTAAGTTCTGTAATGCTTGCGAGATTTCGCTGGCGTCAGTGGTGTGGTGTAAATTTTTAAGAACTACCCGAAAGGGTTTGTCTTCCGATAGCTGGAACGTATAAAATTTGTATTTGTTTTCTGCTAGGATTTTTGTTAATGTACGGTAACAAGTTGGTGAGCTCGGCTTTACCGTTACACCGGTATTTGTCGATTTTAGCGTAAATTTAACGTTATTAACCTGAGTTAAAAGCGTAACGAATTTTGAATAGTTTTTTATATCCTTAACTAAGATTGGCGGAATAGACGCTGGTTTGTTTGCAACTTTTTGTTTGCTGCTATTATTTTTGTTACTATTATTATTATTTCCGTTATTGTTTTGGGGAAATGTGTCTTTCTTGTTATTTTCATTTTGCACATTTATACTTTCATCGTTTTCGTCTTCGGAATTTGTGTATAAGAATGGGGCATATCTATTTTTATTGTTGAATTGTGGACGTTTGGATACATTTGCGTGTGGCGGTGAGAAACGTGCTGTACGTTTTCTTTGTACCAACTGCCAGTTGTTGTTTTCATTATCTATTCGACGAATACGAATAACGTTATCGTTAAAATTAGCGTTAGTAGATAATGGAATATTCTCACTTGTTGTCTCCTCCATTTGGTAGCTACTTGTTAGTTGCTGCTCGTCAGATATAGCGTCTATATGGGTTGATGTTAGCTGATTTTGACTGTTGCCCGATTTCGTCGAATGCGGATTTAATTCGGTCGAAGAATTGCTGTTAACGGTGGAATTTGAGGTCTGCGATTTGCGGCGAAGTATCGGCGAACGGAGAACCGACATTTTGATAGTATTAGTAGATAAGTGAGAGAAACCGGCTTGCTGATAAGCAAGCCGATCGCGGCTGATTTAATCACTTGCGATAAAATCGACCGTGAGTACGAACTAATTTATTTATCGGCGTAATTACACTATGTGCGATAAAAGAACACACGAAACACACGACAAACCAATTTAAAACAAAAATGCGAAGATCTTAAAAACTTATATGACGCCTGCGACGGACTAAAGGAAGTTAAAAACACAACAACGCAATGCTGTACAATATCAAAATGATGATCACAACCCTGCTTGAACCGTAAAGATAAGCGATCTTTACGAGACTGGGAATAGGACACTGTGTTAGCAATACCTTTTGTAAACGAAATGATCCTTCTAATGTCACTTCACTGTGGAGTATAGCATCTCGATGTATCCGCAGTACCCTAATGATCTCGGGTTTCGCAGATACCGCTCATCTTAAATGGCTGCTTACGAAAATACGATAAAAATGGGATTCTGCATTTCTCATATCTATTAATCACTCTCCGTCATTGCAACTATTACATAGTTTAACTTGCTTTCAGTATTTTTTATTTTTCACTCATTTATTATTCGAAGCTTGGTAAATTATTTTCCTGACCCAAATAAGAACTGTCGAGGATCGTTAAATATTCATAAACTGAAATTAACTGTCGACTTTGTCCCGTAATTCTGTTGAATCACGAAGTATTATGGTAAAATATTTCGTTTATTGTTATATTCGCATTACATTTTGATGCGCTGACAAGACTGTTCGTCTGTAAAAAACGGTAACCGCTACTAATAAAAAGTTGTTTTTTTGTTTTTTTTTGTTTGTTTTTTTTTTCCATACCGACTCTTAGGTCATTAACGCAATTGATCATTAGCTATTTTAAGTTTCCTAAATAACGGTGCATCCCAATAGACAACGTCGCTTGTTATATGTTAGCATTATATTACTTGATTATTTAAATGAGTATTTTGTTATTAATAGTGTTTTATTATCCTTATTATTATTATTATTAGTTTTTATATTGCAAAATTTCAAACATGATTTATCGCAACTCATATGTACATGACTTTTAATGTTTGATTAAAAAAAAAATCAATTCAATAAATAAAAATTAATATATCTGTTTATTTCACTTATTGTTTACGTTTATTGTATAGTAAGTAATATTTTTTACACCAATTTAAAACAATTATTTAATAAAAATTAAATAATTGTTTTAAATTGGTATTTAAACAATTACTTACTATAAAATAAAAATTAATTCAACTTTCTCAAGCACATAGAAGGAAAAAAAACAACTCCTGAATATTTATAGCAGGAAATTAAAGCAACCCCGTTACTCATGGAACTACCCTAATTAGCGATTTCATAGTACATCACATGGCGTATTTTATGTTTAGTCTTCCACGTGGGCTATTTAGCGATACATTCTCTGAGACAAGTATTTTCATATGATTCTCTGAAAATTCTGATATTTTATTAAAAATTTAAAGCTTTCACAGTGGTTACTCATGATAAATAATTTTCGGAAACAACTGTGTTTTTAAAAAGATATTTATTCGCTTAACGTTTCGACCAGCTTACATTGGCCATCATCAGAAGCAAACTGAAGTTGCGATCGACAATAACATTAAAATAAGAATCAGAAATTATGAAAAACTCAAATCAAAACAGATAAACTACCTCTAAACAGGAAAACCGACGTAATCCCGCCGGTCCCAGTGGTTTCTTCTTTCGGTTGGATTTGCTTTGTTTCACTTCGTTTGGTTAAGCTTCCGTTGGTCCAATGCCCGGGGACGTGCCCTCTGGTGCTTCTTCCGGATAGGTTTCGAGTGGGTCCTCAGGTGCGGATTGCAAGCAATTTTCAGGTAGTTCCCAGTCCTTGTTCAGGTAATTCAACTGTTTCTGTTGTAATATTTCATTTTTTTGTTCTGTTCACTTGGTTGTTCCGTGCGTTTTCAACGTTTTCAGTTTTATTTTTTATAAGTTGTTATTCGTTTTTCCCCCCTGCCTCAACTGTGACCCGATGTTTTTTGTTCCTTTTGTAAATTTTTCTAATACCTTTTTTCTCATATGTTTTTACAATTTATCTTCGGTTGTTATGCGTTTGTCGGTTTTCCCCGTTTAGATTTTGTGTTCCTTTTATTATTATTATTTTTTTTTTTTTTTTTTTTTTTTTTTCATATGTGTTTATATTTTATCTATCTGTTGTTATTGCGTTACGTCGGTTTTCCTGTTTAGAGGTAGTTTATCTGTTTTGATTTGGGTTTTTCATGATTTCTGATTCTTATTTTAATGTTATTGTAGATCGCAATTTTCGCTCCGTTCTTCAGTTTGCTTCTGATGATGGCCAGTATAAGCTGGTCGAAACGTTAAGCGAATAAATATCTTTTTAAAAACACAGTTGTTTCCGAAAATTATTTATCATCTGATATTTTATGTTTGAATTGTGAATTCGTTTAATTGTTGACGCAGGATATCGCATGTTTTTGTTGCTTACCTTGAATGGAACCGCTGAGTTCGTTTGAGAGTATTCGCTCAAGTGTTACTTAAAGCTCAATTTCATATTTTCATTTTGAGGCTAAGGGGTATTACGTATATAAAAACTTTATCCACCTGAGAAAAAATTTGAATTTCTACTTCCCAGTGATCGATAAGAACCTCAATATCAAAACGCAAAGGTCGGCTTCTGATTGCTCTTTGTTCTCATTCTTTTCGAATGCGTAGAATTTTTTCAGACATGTCTGATATTATTTGTGTCTAAAAAACGTAATTTTTAGTCTTCCGTTCTTAATATTATAAATTTCACTCAATAATTGGACATGATTGTTTCTTCTTCTTCTTGCTGACCCGACCGATCTCGGTCATGGGTGGCCATCTAGCGAAGTCTTAATGATATTCCGGTATCGCTCTCTGTTGTACGCGGAGTGTACCAACCACTCTGAATTTAATCCTGTCCACGTCTTGATATCACAGAATCAGGTACATAATAGAGACCTCGTTAAACGCAGTTAAGTAAAAAAAAAATCGCATATTTTTTTTATTTTTTGAAAGGGAAGGCTCTTATATGGGCTTTGTCCCAGAAAACTAAGAAAGAACCGGAAAATAGAATCCGATCTTCCCGCGATGAGAAATAGACAAAAAATACCAAGGTCTGGTGTAATTAAAAGAGAAGGAAAATAGAAGAGGGTGTAAGAAATTGAACTAGTAAAAGAAAGTGGTACAAAGAAGAATGTTCAGCAACGGCGGAATAAAATAAGATATAATCAGCGTCATATATAAAGTGAGAAGTGAAAAGGTGGAAAAGACAGAATGGAAAAATCAGCGAAAAACGGAAAAACCATTTAAGACTGCGTCCAACACGTAAGCGACCGATCGCAAAAAGAGTTGAGTGCCATAGAGAAAGAAAATTCGGAAACCAAATAATATTATAATTTCTGTAGTTGTTGGGTCAGAACCGCTGACGCGCCCAAAAGAAAATATAAAACAATATTATTATTTTATATTTATAAAAAAAAAAATAAACTAAATATGAGACAGAAGATCTAGTTGAATAGGTAAATAGAAATCAGAAGTTTAGATGAAAGAAAAATTATACTATAATTTACAAAAAACGGTTGCGGAGAAAACAACAAAATTTGGGAAGTGCATCTCGCTAAAATTTCGTATTGAAAAAAAGAGATTCGAGTTGACTGAATGTAAATTCGAGGTGATCTATCGCGAAATAACGTAAGATTGTGTGAAAAAAAGAGATTGACCGGAAGAATATCAAAAAGAAAAGCTGATGAGATCTTAATTAATTTTGATTACGAATTATCTTCAAAACTGTACCGCTAAACTGAATATATAAGTCTATCTATAACTTACATTTCAGTTTCAAGACTAATCTTTTGCTGTGATGATACTTTTCCAGTACTTTCACTCTTCCACGGCTCTTTTTAGTTCCCTACGGCTGCCGAGCCCCGTATCTTTTAATAGAGTCGTTAAAAACATCCTCTCAAACACGATTCGAAAACTGTGGACAAATGAAAGTATTGTTATCAACTATAAACCAAAAGATTGCAAAATGCGCATGATGAGCAACAAACATAATGTACACACTAGGTGGGAACGAAAAAAACTGCAAGACATTAATTCCTCATAAAACGTTATTCGCCTCAGTTCAAATTTATCACAGTTGAACGAAAAATGATTAATATCGTCAACAAACATGGATTTGGTGTACTATTATAGACAGAAAGGCCCACGAAATTTACTACAAACCATAGTATAACATACACCTGGGAACAGATCGACTGGAAACAAAAACGGAGGGATGCTGAAATATTTCAATGGGAAACGATGGGTAGATACGTTGAATGATATTATAATATTGGCTAGTATCCTGAATAGTATTCGGAAAGCTCTCCAATGCCTATTTTCTGATGCAATTCTGAGGAAGGAATATACGGGAATGCAATTCCAGCCGAAGTCGCGCATCTAGTAGAAATTTAAAGTACTCACCTTGTCAGTAATTTCAAGATATTTCGATTTAATCTCGTGCGAATTTAACATTAAACGAGCCTATTGACTATCATCGAGAAAATTGTGTATCAATTTTTAAGATTAAGGACACATAAAACGAAATCAAGCAGACCGGGAGACTTGGCGCCATCTGTAAATATTTTAATGCGTATGCGTATTGTTGATGAAATTATTGTTTTACGATTCGGTCATACTGAAATGTGTATCTCTAATTTTTGGTTTGGCCGCACTAATAGAAAGTAACTTTGTGAAATAAACAGGTCTGAAAATTAAGAACCAGAACAAGCTGTATTCAGAACGGGCGACCTTTCTGTAGCTCTCTAGTGAAGTTGGAATTGGAAGTTTACAATCCAATGAATGAGGAACCATCGACCATGTACAATCGAAATAAATATCAGATGAGACCGATCCTAGATTGTTCGTCTGCAAGGGAATACCCATTCTAGTAGGAGAGTCGCCGTTCAAGGATCACAACCGAGAAGCGATAATAACTTTTGAAATTTCCTCACCCTTCTTATCAGTTTGGTTACAACCCCGAAAGGAGTTTAATGAAATTTCCAACGAAAATAATAGGTTTGTTGTTAAAGTTATCTAATACATTAATAGTAAGAAAGTTGAATCAATGTGCGGTATCCTGGAAGAGATTAAATTAAAATAAAAATCCCTTCATAACTGACATGAACGCGAATAGCGTTTGGTCTCTTGTGTTATTTCTGAGTTACGTTTTATGGACAGTTAACGCCATTTTTAATTAATACTACAGTCATCCATTCTCCTTGTCACCCCGATAACAACGATAATTCTAAATGTTAAATGATCTTGTTGGCAAAAGACAAGTTTCTATGAGAGATATTTAAGTCATTTGTTAACAGAAAGACTTTTCTAAATCAATTTTATTCGAGAGAATACTTTTTGAATTCCATCGATGTACTCGCAGCACAGTTATGTATGATTGAATATAATATATAATAAAAATATACAAATTAAGCATATGAAAAGGTCAAAAGCGATCTTTTGCTTAGCTAAAGTTAAGTAAGTCCCATACCCTTCTACTTAAGGGTCTAATGGATCTGAAGAGAATATTGGGGTCAGTTCTTTTTTCTCGGCCGCTTTTACTTTCCCAGATTTCTGTAGTACAACAATATTCAATTTCAGATTAAGTACATACCACTGGGACAGCGACTTGGATCCGGAACAAGACAACCCTCGAAAATCGATGACACCTCTGGTTTTGCAGCCGAGCAACTAGGCTACCACACTACCTCTTGCTTCTGGAAAAAACACATTCAAAGTTTAAACTCAAAAATAAGACAGACAATTCCAGCTTCGTATAAAATATAGCGGGTACTATCGAACACTATATGTATACACTATAATTCAATAATAATGTCTAGAATCTTATATGGAATTCAAATAGATTATGTGTGGCTAAGAAAACAGAAATAAATAAAATAAGTAAAATACAGAAGAAGTGTTTGAAACTTATACTATATCCTACTGGAAATAAATTAATTTTATATCAATTATGTGTGAAAGGAAAACGATGAAATGTCCCACCCTGATATGTACTAGTTCTATTATGGAGTACTAGAATTTCAATAATATAAAATTACCATCTAAACTGAAAATTCGATTAACAAGAAACCAAAGTAATACGTATATTACATTTATCCCCGTGGTGTAAAATTAAAAATTGATAATCAATGTTATCTCAGTTTTAATTAATTTAAATAAGTACAATCCCTAATCATATACTAGAGGGGAAAAAAATTGGTGTGTGGAAAAAGGAGGTGCAAGAATGAAGGAATGGTGCAAAGATTGAAGATCATGTTTCGTCCTATATCTCACTACTCTTTAATGCTTCATTATTTACGGATTTTGGTTTTGACTTTATAGTGTTCTTCCTGGTTTTTAAGTTTCTATCAGAGAATCATGTTTTTCGATCTGGAAATATTAAGCCGTCTGCACGTACCGGGGTACAGATGCGTATTACGCAGCATGTTATGTAGTCATATGTATATATACTCTTACTTAAATATTATGTTAGGTTTATTAATATTATTATTTACGGAATAAGTTAAGATAGTTGTAATTTTTGTAGTTTGTATCTTTTTTTAATAAACGTTGATAAGAGTGTTGGACACTCACACAACGGGCATATTTGCCCTGTGAGACCCACAGCTTGTTTTCAATAAAAAATACTAGATGGTACTTAATATATTTTTTTAGGATCTATACTTGTCTTAAGCTGAATACAGAAGCGTTAGTTAAAACTGGATCCGACTTCATTATAACGATGGAAGACCTGGCATGATGCACCACAGCCTTTTTCAAATTCAACTTTTGATTCGGTATTTTATCTTCATTAGAAGAGAAGTACTGATCTCTCCAAATTAAATTCTTTATTAGAGTTGATTGCTGTTTAAAAAAAAAAAAAAATAGTTGTTTTAAATATTAAGTCTGGTTTAAAAGTCGAGATCTTCAGTGAATCAGTATTATAACAATTTTGTTCTTTTTAATAACTTGGTTTTCGCCTTTCGGCTGATTTTTAAACAGACCGATTTCGCTTTTCTTCATTTTTATGTATCTATTTTATTTTTCTTAATGAATTCATAAAAATACATTCGTCAGAATAAACCACTACGAATATCGACAAAGTATAAAATTTCGCTTATGAGAAATCTTTCTTTTTCATATCACTGCCACACCAAGTGTTGTACTGTCTGCATCACAACTGTGACACCAAGTGTTGTACTCTCTGCATCACAACTGTGACACCAAGTGTTGTACTCTCTGCATCACAATTGTGACACCAAGTGTTGTACTCTCTGCATCACAACTGTGACACCCGGTGCTGTTAATTATTCTCATCCTGATGAACGTACGACGATGCGTCATTCCTATTCTGGAAATCAATCTCTATATTTTAATCAATATACCATGATTTGATGAATTTTGTAAACTTTGCTATAAATTATTCCTTCTTTTTGCCGGCTGTCCGAGTATGTACAGATTTTTTATATGTTTTTTCCTAAGCACCGACACTATTTAAATGTAAATTCAATTAGATGCTAAAAGTATGGTTCTGTGTGATCAGCGTATTATTTATATTCGTTAATTATTGTGATTTTATTATTTATTTTATTAATTAAAACTATTATATTCCCCCTAATTTAACCTTGTGCCATTCTTATGATTCCGGTTTATCTAATCTTGCGCCATCTCGTTTCCAAATATTGCCACACGTGCCGGAATTCTGGTTTCTCAGTCTGTTCATTAACTCTCTAATATATACTCCTCAATTTATTTATCAATATCTTTGTATTTATACTATTCATAAAGAATTTCGGTGCCATATAAGTAGCTTAACATTTCACAGTAATATAACCGGCATAATCCAGGTTAAAAACTCGCGAAACGTCTCCTTTCGCATAATAATAAACCGAACAGAATCATTAATCCGTCTGTAAATATCATCTTGTAATCCGTTTGAAATTGTTTATTATCTTATTGAACTGAACATCACATTAGCTTCGCCTTTAGTCGTTATAATCTTTTAATATGGCAATTCCGTTGTTCAGCTTATTTGAGTACATATGTTTTTGTCTGAATATCTACGGGATTTCTGAGGATGCTTTCTGAAAATGCTATACGAAGCCGTTAACTCGTTAATGGTAAGCTGTCTCTTCTTTTCTGGACCGGACGGATCGGCTGACCTTAATGAGTTGCATATAAAATATACGCATATTTTCATGCAGGTTTTGCACATTTCTTCTTCCACATTTCGCACGCCGGGCACTGCTCTTACATTGCACCGCAATATGCCCATAACACAGACAACGGTAACGCTAACAGACTCTTTTAAAAAACCGATCGCAATAAATCGCGCATTCCATAAAAATACACATACACCGGCGGCAAATTCTGTCCTTCGAAAAAAATGAGCACGGATGTGCTCCGATCTATGCCTTATCACATTCTCCATGATAAGGCATCAGTTTAAACGTAGTATTTTCTTTTTAAAAATGACTACATCCAATCATGTTAGAGAGTTGTTTTTTTTTTTGTTTTTTTTTTACACCCCTTGGGTTTGCTATCAAAGAGCATTAGCCCAGAAAAAAGGAATAGATACATGGAATAGAATAGAACTTATATTTTTATTCTGTCGACAATGGAATCAAGGATCACCCCTAGGACAGGAACAACAGAGAGAATAGGTAGAGAAAGAACATAAGAGACGTTGAAAGGAGCAGGAAGACCAAGCTTTAAAAGATGATAATAAAGTAACTCACGCTCGCGAGATAAACCGGAGAGTTGTTCATCGCTTTATTCTAACTCAACTGCCTTAATGACCCCACAGATCTTGACACCAAATACGATGGTATGCGTTAAATCCGACCGATAAGAAGGATTTAAGTTGTTTACCGATAACGGCAGAATTGTACAATAAAACTATTTCGACTGGCCTTCTTAATTTCTGGGGTATTTCTGCATAAATTAAATTTTCTTAAATGCTTTGTTATTTTTAGCGCGCTAATGAATATTCTTGCTTGATTTTCAGAAGAAATTTGTTTTGCAAATACTTTGAAGCTTTCGTTATCATAATTTGTACTATTCAGATTATAATAATCTTTTGGAGAATAGAATTTCGCTGTACGGCCGAATTAGTTTTAAAGGTAGACAAATCACTGCAAATATTATTCATATATTACCCCTCATTGTTATTTCGGTTGTAAGGTTAATTGTTACTGCTGTCGTATTATTGCCTGAATAATCGTTCGTTATTACCGCAATTATCGATGTTGTCAAAGTTAGCGGTTAAAGTAATATTTGAGGCCGGAACATAGTAAACAGCATTAATTGTCTCCATAATTAACAATAAACTATTATCGCCATTTACAATAGCGTCAGATGCAATCGAATTATCCGCGAATTATTCGGATTAAACATATTTAGAAGAAAAATAAATAAATCGTTATTATTACGAAGATAGGTAAAAAATAAATGGCACGAATGACTTTGGGTGATAAAAAAAAAAGAAACGAACAATGTGCAAGATATACATGCACGAAAACCCGTACACTATTATTACCTGCTTTCTTAGATTCGGTACCTTAACATACTTTACTTAGCTCGAAATGCATGTTCCACTAATCCAATATACTAGCGCTGATTACTTGATCGCAATATAGATCTTTTGTTATTATTTGCCATAGAGGTTTGAATTGCTTCCTTTATTTCTTCCTCATTAATCTCTATAAAACAAAAAAAAAAAAACAAAAAAACCGTGGAATTTATTACTAGTTATCGTTTTCTTGGTATTTATTTCTCTGCCCAGGTCCTGTCCTACCAGACCAAATAATTCTTTTCTTCTTTCCATACTATTATTCCTAAAAGAATTCAATCTGATAAAAATTTTAAAAGCTATTCAAACAATCGGTACTCAAAATTAATGCAAATAACGGTGTATTATGTCTAAGCGGATTATTATTTTTGAAACATGTATTGAACTACTGATATGAATGATATACATAACTTAAATATAGTTGATCGGAAAGGGATCGCTATATTAATTGATAAAAGAATAAAGCGTAATACCGTTTACTTGCCACCATTCGGTTACAAGCTGTTGGAGTTAAAGTCTATAAAAGCGCATTACAAAATTCTATCGCTCGAAACAGCATGTTTATGTTTACAAACCACCTAGAGATCAATGCGTAATTTCTGTAATGATATCCTTTCACTAACCAGATCTAATAATCAAGTGCTTCTAATCAGTGATCTCAATTGCAAAAACAAAATCTGGAACTGTTTTTCCAACAATACAGCTGGTAATATGTTATACCAACTATCCATACGCGAAAGCCTACAAATTCTTGCTTCTAAAGAACCAACGTATTTCCCAACGATGCTTCAGTTAAGGCTGAGCGTCTTAAACATTGCTGTCGTAAAAAACTTAAGCTCTCCCATCTCTCTAAACTGTCTATCTTCAGACCACAATCCCATCTACACTGCTATTACTGATAATCGACAGTATATATCGAATGTGTCCTATTTCAACTATAGTAGGGCTAATTGGGATTACTTTAAACGATATATTTCAAATAACGTTAACCTTAATGAACCTATAGTCGATTCTTCTAACATACAGTCTCGACTTGCATCTTTCACAAAATTAATCAATGATGCTACTACTCTTTCTGTCCCAACTAATAATCGTACCCATTTTTAGAAAACACCCTTACCCACCACTATCCCAATGGCTAAAAAAATTTAAAAACTACGTCGGCAGATTTCTCAACAGTAATAGATCACATAGCAATGCTAAATATATTAAAACTCTATATAAACTGTACATCTAAACTGGTGCGCTATAAGCTAATCACGGAACTAATTGCTTTCAATAATTCCTTTCTACTCTTAACATAAAAGATAAGAATTTGTCGAAAGTATGTAAACAGTATAATAGACATGCTCCATTCCGCCGCTCCTTGACTTGAACTTAAATTGCTGCGTGTATCAAGACCGAAATAAAGCTGAATTGCTTCCAGCGCATTACTTTTCAATACGCGGCCAAGATTCTCATATTGCAACTGCGTAATTATCAACAAAATAAAATCGGATATCATATCGCTCGTTTTTTAAAGAATACTAGTATCAGCCTAACCCAGATGAAACTTTCTATGCCCAATGAAATTCGTAATTATATCAAAAAACTTAATTCCAGTATGTCCGTTGGGAACGATAATATTCTCAACATTGTTTTAAAAAATATCCCGAATGAAGGTATCATAGAGTTTTAAATAATATAATAAATGGCATCCTAAAAATTGGCGACTTTCCTCGAGCATGAAAAATTGCAAAAGTATTTCGAATATCCAAACCTGGTAAAAATGCGTCAAATATTACTAACATTAGACCCATTAGTCTCTCTTGTGTAATATAAGCAAAATTGCTGAAAGAGTATCACTCAAGAGACTAACACTCGAATATTAATAATTTAATCCCAAAAAGTCAGATTCCAATTTCGTCACTCTACTACTCAGCCGGTTGGCAGAATAACCAAATTTATCGCGGACAATTTTAATCGAAATAAACATTCTGGGTTAGTACTCTTTGATGTGGCTAAAGCTTTCGATACTCGCCGACATCGAGAACTTGTATACAAACTAATAAATACTAAATTTCCCACTTACTTAATTAAAATAATTATAAACCATCTTAACAACAGACCATTTCACGTAACTCTTAATAACTATCAATCCAAAAGGAAAACTGTCCTTGCAGGCGTACCGCAAGGTAGTGTCCTCGGGCCCTTCCTCTTTATAGTGTTTCTCAGCGATTTTCCTAAAATATCTAACACTGAAATCGCTTTATATGCTAACGATGTTGCCCTCTATTGTAGTTCCGGTAGACCTATTATCCCATAAGTAATTGACTTCAAAGAGCCTCGACACGTGTCTTAAAATAACCGGATGGCAGATTAATATTAATCTAACCAAGACATAAGCTATATTCTTCACCCGCAGATGATTGCCAAAAAAAATAATCACTTCTGGAACTGACATTGCCTGGTCTAATCATATTAAATATCTTGGCTTAATATTAGACAGAAAATTAACTTACAGCAAACATATCGAGTACATCTCGGTTAAAACAAACAGAGCTGTCTCGCTAGTATATCCCTTGCTCAATCGCAAATCCTATTTAAGCGCAAATAACAAACTTGTCACCTACAAGTCACTTATAAGGCCTATTTTATCATGTACTTTTTTTTCCAATGTGGTCTTCTATTAATAGGGCGCGTTATAACAAACTACGGCTAATCCAAAATTGATGCCTAAGATGTATTCTTGGGGCAAATATAGACATACACAAAAGTACAATTTATGCAGGACACATTTTAGAGTGGTCGAAAATCAGAGATTATGTTCTAAATGTAAGTTCTGTGATAAATGTATATAGGGCACAAGAATTTACTTATCAGCTCTATTGATGATTCCAGGCAACTACGCACTATGTATACCAAGTAAAAACATCGTAGACTTAAGCATAATGTATTATTCTGAATTGTAACAATATATAGTAGTTTTATTTAGTTTTAGTTTTATTTTTACATTATTTTATGTGATAATCACTTTACTAATATCTACGTAATGTGACACTAGCCACTAAGTCCTCCCCTCCTGCAGTAGGTTTTTGTTTCTTTTTCCTACTAAATTAAACGTCGCCCATCATGTCGTTGAGACTCGCGTGTCGGTACACATATTAGTAATTATCTTGTGTGTGTAACGTTATTATTTATGCAAATAATTCTTTTTTTCTCTTTTCTTCTGTCATCCTACCCTATTTGGTTGATTTTATTTAGCTTCTTTCGAGATCCAGTAATTATAGCCGAGTTGTTATTGTTTTTAATCTTAGTACCTGTACCACAGTTTGTATTATCCAATGCTTTATTCAAGTAGTCTTTCTGCTTTAACGAAAACATAGCCTCCAAACGCCATTGACCAGAACCTCTATAGTTTTTTACCCGACACAAATCGTGTACAGATCTCTAATTTATAAAACAGTTTGAAAAAAAAAAAAAAAACCTAATTTTAAACAAAACACGCGAACCCGACATATATATTGAAATATATGAATTTGAAAAAATTACAATAACATCAGCCTAATGAAACGGAAGTCCAAAACTAAAAGCAAGTACTAATGCGACGACAGCTTACACACAGCGCGCAAATTTTAAAATTAATTTGAAAAAAAATTTACTAATAAAATCAGGTAAAATCAAAAACGGAACAAAACATGTAATCAAATTATATCGACTTAATGCCATAATTTCAAATTATTGTTACAGCCCTTTTATAATCGCATTGCGTAAAAATGACTGTCTCCCCATACGGCAGTTTGAACTTTATTCAACAATGTTTTAACATTTATAGGCTTGAACAACGGCTAGCTACAATCGTAGTTCCTAATGCGGTTAATATAAGCTTCTCTAAACCCGGTTTAAGCGAAATTTAATTGCAGTGAAGCCGAACATTCAGTATAGTCCACCGGAGAGGAGATGCCATTTTTATCCTAGTAAATTACGGTATTCTATAATCGGCCGAACTTGGAATTTATTTTTAGTCAGAATAACACTCTCACAGTTCAATAAAGGTAAAAATCATTTAACTCAACTGAAACGATTCTTTCATCGAAAAATTCTACCCGGCAATGAGAACGTCGGAACCTACTGAAATAATAAACCAAACCACCGTAAACACTGCAAACAACACTGAACAACGTGTCGTCTCCTCGGAACAAGTTTGAAATCAATTTGAAATCAATTTTTAAAATAAACGTAAAATATCGATTCCAATTATATCGATTCTAATTTAATCGAATCTGCGGTCCATAAACAAACCTATTTATATATTTTCGAAAATATAACAGCTTTCTCTGATAACGAAACATTTTTCCTAAACCGAAAAAATGACGACATTACTAAACAAATAGTGTGAATAATTTATCGCACCCTCGAAAAGCCGAAAAAAAACATAAAAGCCGTTTCCAGCGAACAATATCGAATAGCACGATATTTCTGCTAAAGTGATTTTCTACCGAACAAAAAATTTAAAATGTCTCATTTAGCAACATCGAAGTAAAAAAATCGGAATACCCGCCAAAACGCTTAACAATAATTTCCAACATCCAGTTCACTAAATACGAAACAGAATTGATCAAAATGAATATAAGGTAATCGTCTCGTCGATAACGTTCACACAAGCTGGTTTTAACAGAGCCGGTTTTTCGTCCATACTATTTTGTTCCAAACAGCAGACACACACGTATTTGCATTAATCCCGGATGTTGATGTCAAAAAGATTACCCTACCTTCAATTTAAATAACCTACGAAAGGGTATGGAAGCTTTTTTTTTCTGCAGACAAACCCGGTGTATGCAAAACCGTACTGCATGCTGGTGTGCCTGTAGTAGCTTTAAATTTAAAAAGAAAAAAAACACCAATTCGTCATCGATTTCAGAAAATTCAAGTTGCTCGCAATAATAGGAACTCGTAAATATTTTGGCAGCAAGTACTCGAGAAATAATTAAACATCACCCCAACAGCGTCTGCGAAATGACCAGAAATGGTATCGATAAAAGGTCGTCAATAAAAAACCTAGCGGCTGCTCGACAACTGGCAAATGTCGCCGAAATTACACCGTCAACAGGAAACAATGAGCTTCAGATACTGCAGCTGCTGAAAGCTGCAAATACGGGGGGGGGGGGGGGTGCGGTAAAATTATTCCAAGGAAGTGTGCACTACTCGAAACTACTGCCGCGTCTACAAGTCTATAATTAGTCGGCAAAAGAATCGTTTGAATAATTCTCAAATGTAAACACCGCCTATCTGAAATTAAAACCAACCTTCTACGTTCCTCACCAAAAGAAGTCTATCCCCATACTCTTTTACTATATCATGATACAGTGAGTTGCCCAAAACACCGACCTAAACACTTATTTATAGACGCAAACAAATAGACATGAATAAATAATTCAAATTAGCCTGAATAAAGAATGACCAAAGAGTATTAGGGCTCGAATAAGGAATAAAAGTATATAAATAAATAAAGAATCAAACACTTAGCAATATTCGACGAAAAAAGCGGAAAATGTCCTGGTAATTATTCGCGACTAACAAACCCATAATTAGTGTCTGATTTCAGTTTCGGCTAAAAAATAAGTTCCATCTAAAATTTCGGTTTTCGGCCATAAATCATAATCATGATGTTTTATTGTGCTCTAAATTATACTACCCTACTGGAGGCGAAGTGACTCGAGATCAATTATGTATAGAAGGAAAATGATGAAATGTCACCAAAGATGTACTACTACTATTACAGGTTACTCGAATATAATATTAAGAATTATGATGTTACCAACTGGGCCAAAAACTACTCGAATAACAAGAAATCAAAGTATAATATATATTACATACACCCTAGAGGGGCAAATCTACGAATTGATAACACAGGTGATATTCGGTTTTAATTAAATTCATGAGAATTATCCCCAATGATATTATAAACGAAAATAGCATATTAGCGTGTAGAACAAGGAGGTGGTGAAATGGCTGAAGGAATGGTGCAAAGAATAAAAAACAAACTGCGTCCGAATTCCTCACTCCTAGATAGTTTCAATCATGCAGCTACTGATATACATGTATTCTATGTTGTTGTTTTTGTGTCGCTCCTCTTTTAACTTGCTGTTCGTAATTCATAAAGGAGATATTGTTTATGCTATCATGATATATATGTATATGTGACTTTTAGAGTGAATGTAGGTATGTGTATGGTTTTTCTTTTTTATTTACACCCATATATAAGTTATATATATTTACTAAGACATATATTAATTAAGGTTTATATAATTTCGATGTGTATAATAAGTATGTATACATTTGTAACGTGTTCAACCTGAATAAACGATAATAAGAGTGTCGGGCACTCACATAACGGGCATACTGGCCAGTGAGACCTATAAACTTATTTCAAAATTTAAAAAAAATTTATGCAAAGCCATTATTCGAGTAGACATTGACCATGCCAATAGAACATATTTGTTTAAAGCAAATAGTTTTCGAAAATGTAAACAAACTATACGAACAAGGTATGACATACAAAAGCCTAAGGTTATATTTCGAAGCTGTAATAATGTCTAGAATTAAATACGAAATCGGAATTTGGGGTGAGGCGAAAATTACAGAAATGAGGAAAATCAACAAACTGCAAAAAAAAATGTTTAAAACTGGTCTTACACAACGAAAGCTAGACGCATTAGCTAACGATCATTTGGTGGAACAAAAATAACGAAATGTCACCAAAAACGCTTTATATTATTACAGCAAATTACTCAGTGCTAAACTCGAAGATAGGCAGTTACCAACTAGAACAAGAGATTAGAAATTGCGATAAACCTTGCTATATACGATCTAGGGGGATTAACAGTAAAATAGACGCAATGCAGAGGAAGAGGTATTAATCAAATTAATGGGGAAGTTACCAAAGGAAATTCGAAATGAAAAAAATCTGGAGAGATGGGAAAACAAGGTTAAAATTTGGTTGATAGCATGGTGTAAAGAGCAATAGAAATAGTAACAAAAAAAAAAAAAAAAAAAAAAAGGTATGGTAGTACTAGTAATAACCACTTACAACATTGACGCTACGTAGACATGAGATTACTATCTCCAGTTTTAAGCTGCTAATGAGAGAGTGGTAGTTGTATAAAAATTATATTGTATTATTGTAATATATAAGTGTTATCATGTTAAGGTATTGTAATAGGAAATATTATTTTAGATGATGGTATAATTGTAATATAAATGATAAATAATGCGAGTGTGGATTTTATAGTATAGTAATATATAAGTTAATACTTTTTATGCTGTAACTATTGTACAAATAAATGATATAATTATGTTGGGAACCCACAGACGGGCTAGTGCCTTGTGGGACCCGCAAATTATTAAAAAAAAAACTTTTAAACTTTCAACAGCCGACAAAAATAAATTTTTAACACTTAATTAAGCAATTATATGTATAATTTTTATATCCCCGACGCGTTTCGAAGCAAACCCTTCATGTTCACGACTCGTTTACAAAATTAGCCCACATTTCACTCTTTCAATATCAATCTTTCGATAAGAAAATACCTTCTTCTTCTTCTTTTTCGTTAGCCATTATCAGTCCATTGCTGGACAAAGGCCTTCCCCAATTTTTTCCAAACGCTGCGATCTTGTATTTCTTCCCGCCCGTTTGCTCTGAATTTTGGAATCTCATCTGCCCATCGTATTCTCGGTCGTCCTAAGGGTCGTTTGCCATCAGGTTTCCATGATGCTACACTGTGGATTGGCTATTTACCGAAGTCCTGGAAAATAGCCAAAATCATTGCACTATCTAAACCGGGGAAAAACTCTTCCCAAGTAAATAATATACGACCAATTAGCTTAGCAACTTAAGCAAAAAAGCTAAAAACGTTATATTACATAGGTCCCTCGTAAATTCGCCGACAGAAACAACATACTTCCAACGAAGCAATTTAGTTCCAAGCCAGGTTATTCTACTACGCATCAGGTTGCTAGGATCGCTGATTATGTCACGCGTAACTTTAAAATGTAAATAAACACGCGCGATTAATTCTATTTGACATAGCAAAAGTATTTGACTCGACCTGTGGCACGATGGGCTGATTTACAAAATATTAAAATATAATTTTCCAGGATATTTAATCAAATTAATTAGAAGTTATTTACGCAACAGAACCGTTTACGTTTCATTACAAGAGGTTGAATTAATGCGCAGAACTGCCGACGGAGGAGTTCCTAAAGGTAGTGTGCTGGAGCATTTTCTCTTTTCAGTTTACTTGTCCGATCTCCCTAAGTTGCAACACACAAGTATGGCTTTATAATATGCTGTGATGATACTGCTACATATTGTAGCTCATATAAAACGTCTACTATTTTATAATCTTCTGCAACTGCATAATTATCGGGTTTTAAAATTTCTATAAAAATGGAAAACCGAGATTAATCCAACTAAAGCAGAAGCTATACTTTTTACTCGTAGATACCTCATCCTCCCAAGGCGACTGAGTATCAAAGGCATCAGAATTAGGTGGGTTGATCATGTTCGACATCTAGGTGTAATTTCAGATGAGAAATTATTTTTTAAGCAACAGGCTAAAATGAAAACAAATAGAGCTATCGCAGCTTTATATCCAATTACTAATCGAAGAGATCTTACTTAAACATTACAAACAAGCTTATTATCTCGAAAAGCATCATTAGATTGGCTTACTCAGCTCCAGTGTGGTGCTCGATTTCAAACTCCGATTTTAATTAATTTAAATTACTACAAAATAGATGTTGTGTCGGTGTATTTTAAACGTTTCCCGCTGAACTAAAATTGATAATACGTATAATTAGCTATAGTTGCCCTATGTAAAAGATTTTATAATTAACTCAGAAAAAAAAAAAAAAAAGTTCTTTCGTCGCTGTTCCTACCATAACAACATACTTAAAAAGAATATGGAAGATTGCAATTCCGAGCAGCTGACCCGGATGTACATTTAAGCGTCGTCGGGTTAAACACAATTTAGTTAGTTAGTGATACTGCTAAACTGTTAGTAATGTTTTAAATAGTATAGACTGGCTGTAATTTTAATTATTTTCGTTTTTTTTTTCGCCCTTTGTGTTTGTGTATAGCATTTATATTATTTTCGTTAATAATATGTAAGCGTTCTACTTTTTTTTTATCACTAATGTAATGCGGTTCATCTAATAAGAAATAATTCATTCGTAACAAACATAATCGAAGGATTAATGGCAAGAAAGGAAAAGGTCGACCAAGGAAGACGATTATTGGACAAATGATAGAAATGGCTGGTTGCAGCAAATACTCAGAAATGAAGAAGATAGCAATGGAAAGAGAAAATAGAAGTTAAAATTCGCACCGACAAGGCTAAGCCTTTAGAACAAAGAAGAAGAGTAATGCGGTCAGGTCTCATTCGAGCTGGTACGCATTTATATATACTGCGCAACTCTGTACTTAGCTAAATAGACGTTCTGTTCCGTTCTGTTCTGAAGGGGGTTTTTAATATCAAATTTTTTAAACTTTCACTGGCGAATAAAGCACACTGCCTCATCTAATACTGCGACAACTGCATTCGTTTATTTTTCTTTAATGTCAATAATTTTAACCGATCGCTTAGATTTATTTTAGCACAAAGAACCACTCCTTCAGTTGTTAAATCTACCCAACCGAACGAGCTTATTATAATTCGCTGTTTCGTGTACCACTGAAGTACAGTTTATTACGTGGAATGTAGGAAATTTCATTTTGAAAAGCTACTCAATTAACTGTCCGCTAGCTCGAAATGTAATAAAATTGACTACTGTAACCGGTTAGGCAGTTTCTTGTATCGTTCGGCCAGGACGTAGTTCGAATACCGATCCTGTAATTAAGAATGCACAAAAATTCCCCTTGCGCTTCGATTAAATGTCCGCAGCTGAAGAGAATCCCCCCCTAAAAAAAAAAAAAAAAAAGCAAAAGAAAAAGAAAAAATAATTATTTTTTATTTACTCTTTATGCACGATAAGACGCTGCCATTTATTTTCAGTACTACATCTAATAGCCGCGAAAACGAGCAATTCTGTCGTAATAATTCTCCGCTTTGAAATTGCACGTTGGTAATTATCCGTTTATTTTGTTTCGTCGATGTTGACCGTGTTGCATAGCTAACAACCAAACTCGTTACATTAGTACAAAATATCCGTTAATCACCCCGTGCGAGATAAATTGAACACGATCAATCACACTTATCGCATTACCATATTCGTGTTGACTAGAAAATAAATATGTAATTATTAAACGTCTGTTTCGTTTTCCATTCTTTCGGCTGGCATCAAACTCTATCCGGCTACCGAGTAATTTTGGTTCGGAACGTTTACATCCTTGGACTGCCATCCCGGTTTAAGCGCTTATACACATCCGTTTTCGCGAGAAATTTTAGAAACGGTGCAGAAATATTTGCGTGTCCCGCCCTATTCCATCCAGAACAGCTATCATAAATGAAAATACAATTCTAATAAATTCGTTTCGAGACATTTCCAACCCCCGCAAAAATGTATTCATTTTCTTTATTCGCAAAATATGTCACGCGTTGTTAATAGAAATTAATCGGAAGCAACAAAAATATATACCGATGCGTTGGCGTAAATTAAAAACAAATTTGAAACATACGCGCGCATTAGAAAAAAATAACAAAAAAACATTAATCTTTCAATACTTCCGTATAAATTACGTTAAGCGCTTTTTCCGTTTATAAATATACGACACGGCGATTCCAATTGGCTTAGTCGCGGTTTAAGCACTTGGCGGTAAAATGTTTTAGATCTTACCAAAAGAATCAAGTTTCGAAAATTAACACTTCCGTGTACATTTGTGCTCACAGGTGCATGTGATATCCACGCAACACATGTATGCCGTATTATTATCCTCTCTTCTTCGTCGTCATTCTTCAGACTTCATAATTCTCCCGATTCCTTCTCTTGTCGCTAGATTGTATTCCATACAAAATGTTGGCATTAAGGGAAATGAACATTCATTAATTCGGTTTGTGTTCAGACTGGTCAGTTTCTATCCAAATTTTCTTCATCTAATCTTAATGTTCTTTCCCCAGGAAGTGTCATCGTAGACGATGGTACGAAAGTTATCCCTTTTTATTCTCTAATCCCTTTTTATTCTCTAATCCCTTTTTATTCTCTAATCCCTTTTTATTCTCTAATCCCTTTTTATTCTCTAATCCCTTTTTATTCTCTAATCCCTTTTTATTTTCTAATCCCTTTTTATTCTCTAATCCCTTTTATCTTAATGTTCAAACTCAGCCTCCTCCTTATCCTTGGTACTACGATTTCCCTCATCTTTCGCGTTTTCTTATCTCTTCTATCTACAGGCGTCGCCTTAACCATAGTCCGCTTCCAGCATGCTCTTTTCGTTTTCCTATGTCCTCTCTTTCTTTCTGTTCTTTCCATGCCGACGATTCTGATCTACTCTGCGATACAAATCATATTTTCTTCGAATGCGCGTCTATATTATAGACAATTCCTGAATCTTGATTTGCCCACTCCATATAGAGTGCTTCGTTTATTCTTTCGCTTCCGTTCCCGGCGATCATTCCTAGTACAGCCTCTTTCATTTCTTCTAACTCTAGTAGTATTTAATTCTAATTCATTTCTCGCTCTCTCTCTCATTAATATAATCTAATTAATGCCCTTGGGTAGCGATAGTCTTAAAAGAAACGAAAAAAGAACACAACTGAATTTCGTTTTTTAAAATCAAAACGATATGCGAACACTACTATCAAACGTAAAAATGAGAATTTTGATAAAATTACGTAAAAAACTGTTCATTTCAGTTTTCTTAGAAAAGATTATTACATTTTTCATTTAGCCGAGATTCGATCGAGACACCTCAAATCAAAACATCATCAAGACGGGACAGTCAAATTTATGTTTTTAATATTTGCGATTAAAATTCCCTAAATCGTCTCCGCAGTAATACGTGTTGTATGTCACCGCCTTCCGATAAACCCATAAGTTCATTAGCAGGGGATGATGGATAAAAGCTATTTTGTAATTACCGGTAAAGGCTGTGAAATACATATTATTAGTCAGCAATTTTGATGCGATAGCCGATTTACGTTGGCGGCAAAGTTCACTAGTGACACTTTAGATAGCCGGTGGACGGTTTGATGTTTTTTTTCTATTTTCTTATTATTTCACGATATACATATCGTAACTATATTATTATTCGGTTATTGGACAATCTGTAATAGGTGAGAAATTTTTGACTAGTTTTTTCTCCAGGCATATCATAGGCGATTACTAGATATCGGCTAGAATTCAATTCGTTGTCGTCTTCCGTTATTAAGAAAAAAAACGTAATCCTGCGCTATAAATAATTTCCGGGAATATTCTTTGCGACTTCCGTAAGTCACAATAATTTGATTTTTCGATCGCCCTTCTAATTTTGTTCTTCCAATAAGAATTCTATAATCCATTGCTTCGTGAGTTTGAAAAACGTATTTTGATCTATATTCGCCAAGAGAGAAGTTGCGCTTTTGTGAAAAATTTTCTTCAGCTTAATTATTTGTGTAAACTTTTTGCGGGCATGAAACTGTCATGCATACGATAAATGAAATTTGCATAGATTTTATACGAATTTTCTTACCGAATATTACACTATATAATCTGGTTGATTCTATCGACCAATTACTCCGATATAGAAACACAGCCATTTTGGTCTCGCAAGGGGCTGTCTGACCCCTCTTGCTTACATTTCTGTCTCTTTCTCTACTATACTTTGTATAAAATGATCAAAATTTACAACGTAATTCTATTGAATTTTTATAATAAATCTTGAAGTCGGTATTTTTTTTAAAAAAAAAAAAAACATTTTATTTTACAATTTTTAGCACTTGAATTTTTTTAAACTTTTTTGTCACATTATTCTCCATATTTTACGCTTAAAAAAAAAAAAAAAAAAAAAAAAAAATGGTTTCTTTATTTTGAACTGCATTTTCGCGGTAAAAAAACATCAAAAGTTACATTTCCATGTTAATTTGGCAAATTGATAGTAATTTTAAGTCAATCGTCCTCCTACTAAATCTTGTTATGTCGTATTTATTCTGCGACCTTATAATCCCGCTTTCGTCTATCTATCCCTATAGCAAATACACTCTCTTTTCTCGTGTTAATTGTTTTCGTTATCTTGGCATCTTCCTTGACAGTCGGTTATCCTTCTTCGAACATACCAAGTATCTCTCCTCTTCAGCAACCAAATGGCAAAACCTGCTAAAGGTCCTATCTGCAACCAAACGGGGTGGTGATCTTTATTTTTCTATATAAATCCATCATCCGCTCAAAATTTGATTACTGTTCATTTCTCTATGGCTGTGCCTTTAATTGTAAGTCCCGACTTTCTAAATTAGATGTAATCCAATATTCTTGCCTCCGTCTATGCCTTGGTACTCTTAAATCTTCTCCAGTTCCAGCAGTCCTTGCCGAATTTAATACACCACCCTTTTCTATTCGCAGATCGCACTTAGACTATCGTTTTCTTTCTAAACGTCTTCCGCTCACGTCCTTATCCATTCCTATCTTTCCATTTCTATGAACTGCCGTTTCGCACCTAGGAAAACCCCTATTTTATTATCCCTCATCTTTCTTCAGCTCAGTTCGTCTTGTCTTTACATAATTTTGCCGATCACCCTTATTTCTCTTTTAATTTCGCTGATCTCTGCCATTCTCCAAATCTGTTTACTGTTCCTACGCTCTCTACATTTCTTCTATATGCCGTAATTAGACAGGAATTTCACAGTCTTATCAATACTCAAAATTTCCTTCGCATACAACCGAGTTGTTTACAGACGATACAAAGAGGCCTTCTGGTATCGGTGCCTCTTTTATCCTCCCAGATTTTGGCTTTTCAGTATCTTTTCGTCTGCCTCTTTTCTGATCTGCATTCATAAACGTATTAATAACTATTATTTTACCTTTACCATTATTTCCATTTCCACCAATCACTTTTCCTCTGAATTCTTGATTATATCTGACTCCATGACCGCCCTTTAATTCATTCTCCTCTACCTGATCATTCCTGTGATTTTATCATACTCCTCATACGGTCACTTATCCACGTTCTTTCTTCATTCCATTCAAATTGATTTTCTGCAGGTTCCTAGTTATTCGGACATCTTCGGTAATGAAGCGGCGGACTCCTTGGCTCGGGTTGCGCTACCTCTTCTCATTTCTTTTTTTAAAAAGTCCCATCGTCTAATCTCCTTCCGCTGTGCAAAGGTTTTCATCTCAGGCTTTGGTATCGATACGTTTCCTCTTTCTCTAACAATTGCTCTTTTCATCTGTCTGTTCAACCTATGTGGTTCTTTCTGTTTCCTTCACTTCGTCGTTCTGTCGTTGTTTCCGCTATTCATCTGCTCTCTTAAGCCATACAAAAAAAAAAGCCATACTTTTTTATCTTCCTCCCGTTTTCGTTTTTCATTGGTTGCCTCTCCGTATTGTCCTCTCCACTCATTCGAAGAGCGTGTTTGCGATT
Source organism: Icerya purchasi (assembly GCA_039619475.1). Classification (NCBI taxonomy): domain Eukaryota; kingdom Metazoa; phylum Arthropoda; class Insecta; order Hemiptera; family Monophlebidae; genus Icerya; species Icerya purchasi. Next base: position 286,635,669 of record CM077115.1, on the reverse strand, counting down.
TGAACCATGTGTTTATTAAATGTTTATTTTTTTCTGCTGAGTGTTTTGCTTTCTATTTCATTCTATTGATACTCGGTCTTCCTACTCCATATTGCGCCTCTTATTATCTTTTCCTTCTCTACAAATTGTTCCTATTATTTGTTTCTTCCTCCTAACAATATCTGGCCGTTGAATGGTACTCTTTCTGATGGATAGAAAATCGGTAAAATCGGTGTCTACATAAATATGAGTTATGCGCGAACAAACCTAAAAAAAACAAAAAACGTACGCGACGTATAACTTCGTTCATTTTGGACGTCGGTAAAAATTAAAATATTACAAATGTTACTTAAAATTGGGACATTTTTTATTACGTCGTAATTAATATATATTATATTAAAAAAAATTGTTCAACCTCAAAATATCGGCATCTGACATCGCGCCTCTTACAGAATGGAAATATCGTTCATACAACAATTTTAAATTTTGAAGTATTTTTGTCATTTAGAACCTAAAACGGGGGAAAGAAATCTTGTAAAATAATCGATTCAAACATTCCAAAAACGAATAAAAATTCGTTTTCTCACGTTTTTCGTTTATCTCTCTTTTTTTCGACTCGACTTGTTTTAGGTTTTTCTTCCATTTAAAATTTTTTTCTGCGAGGTTCGCATTGAGAATCCGACTTCTGCGATAATAATTTTTTTTTTTTTTTGAACAGAACAGAACGTATATTTGGCTAAGTACAGTAATACAGTATTTATAAACAAAATGCGTACCAGCTCGAAAGAGACTTAACCGCATTACATTAGAGTGATAAAATAGAATATTTACGTATTGTTAACAAAAATATAAACACTATACAAAAAAAATACAAAGGGCAAAAAAAAAGAATATAACAAAAAACCCAACATAATCAAAAATTACAACCAATTGTTACCATTGCAAACATTACTTAACAGCCTAGAGATATCACCAACTAACTAAATTGTGTTTAATCTGACCATGCTTAAATGTACATCCGGGTTAGTTGCTCGGAATTATAATCGCCTATATTCCTAATAAGCATATTGCTATGGTAGGAACAGCCATGAAAGAATTTTGTTGCTGTATTAATTATAAAATCTTTTACAAAAGGCAACTATAACTAATTATGCATATTATCTATTTTAGTCCAGCCGGGAACGTTTAAAATACACCGACATCTATTCTGCAGCAACTGAAGTTGATTAAAATCGGAGTTTGAAATCGAGCACCAAACTGGAGCTGAATAAGTCAATATTGGTCTAATAATACTTTTATAGATAATATCTCTCCTTTTCGCAGACGATATCCTCATCTACTCCAGTTGTAATGATGTGGCCGCCGCCAACGAAGAGATCAATAACTCTTTATCTATCCTTAGTATCTCCCTCGCCTCAATTCACCTCTCTCTCTCTCCTTCTAAGTCCTCTTCTATGGTGTTCTCCCTCCGTCCCTACAATCAAGCTTTGGTAAATATTATTTCATCTAACATTCCGATTCCGCTCGTCAGTTCCTTCTGCTATCTTGGTGTTATTCTCAACAGCCGACTCACTTTCTATGAACACATCAACTATCTCTACAATTCTTCCCTCAAAAGACTCAATCTCCTGAAAGCCCTATCGCCATCCAAATGGGGTGGTGACCCTTCCATTCTCCTAATCCTTTACAAAGCTATAATTCGTTCCAGAATCGATTACTGCTCCTTCATCTATGGAAACTCCTCTAAATCTCTCCTCACCAAACTGGACAAAGTTCAAAACTGCTGCCTTCGGTTGTGCATTGGAGCGCTAAAATCTTCTCCCATTCCTGCTATCCTCTCTGAATCTGCTATGCAACCACTGTTTATCCGCAGATCGCAGCTTGGTTATAATTTTCTAATTAAACGGCTTTCTGTGTCCTCATCTAATCTTACCTCTTCCTATCTTAGTATTAAAAACCAATGGCGTTTTGCTCCTCACAAAATCCCAATCCTTTCTCTCGTAGCAGCTCGACTCTCCAATTTTTCGCCTTATGTCTTTTCTTATTCCAAGCTTTCTTACTTTTCCCATGACTTTTCCAGCATTTGGCAGACTATTAATCTCTTCTCTCTCCCTCTCCAAACTAGCTCCACCGCACATTCTTCAATCCAAGCCGAATTCCTCCACATGCTGGACACATCTTTCCCTTCTCATCTAACATTCTTCACTGACGGTTCTAAAAACGAAAATGGGGTGGGCGGCGCGTTTACCTCCCTCTCACTTAATCACTCTGAGTCCTTCAAGCTCCCTTCCTTCTGTTCTATCTTCACAGCGGAGTCTATCTCCATTTTACGCGCAGTCTCGTTCATTCCATCCATAAGAGAGATCAGTAAATGTCTGATTGTCTCCGATTCCAAAAGTGTTCTTCAAGCCATCTCTTCTCCTTCTTCTCATTCCTCCAATTCTATTATTCTTTTAATTCGTTTTCTTATATCCAAATTACTTTCATTCCGTTCCATTACTATTGACCTTCTGTGGGTTCCTAGTCACTCTGGCATCGAGGGCAACGAGTTAGCGGACTTTTTAGCCCGTTCGGCCGCCCGCGATGGTCCTTTATTCTGCAAAATTCCTACCTCGGACATCCTCCTTCTTTCCTCAGCTAATCATTCCCGACTATGGTCGGACATCTATCCTTCTCTATTTTCTAATCCCGCCTCTCATTATCTTCAAATTCAACCGGTTCCCTCTTCCCAGCCGTGGTTTCAATCCTATTCTTATCAACGCTCCGCGATCATTTCCTTAATCAGACTGCGTATTAATCACTCACTTCTACCCTCTTCACGTTTTCGTTTTTCCCTGTCCCCTTCTCCCGATTGTCCCCTTCATAATTCCATCTCTCCTCTCATATGTGATGCAAACCACATCTTCTTTGAATGCCCTGCCCTTGATTCCGAGCGCTTTGTTTTGTACTCGAAAATCTTGGCACTGGGTCTTCCTGCTCCGTATAATTCTTCCTTTGTCCTTTCCTTTCCATCTCCAGATATAATCCCTGTACTCCAATCTTTCCTAAGCTCTATTTCTAATCGTCTCTTTATTTAACCCCTTCCTTAATTTCTGTTGTTGTTGGGTCAATGCCGCTGGCGCTCCCAAAAAACAAAAAAAAAACAAAAAAAACAAACAGATAATAAGCTTATTTGCGGTGTTTAAGTAAGATTTCCGATTGATAATTTGGGTACAAAGCTGCAATGGTTCTATTTATTTTTTATTTATTTATTTATTTTACGTGTCGTACACAGCAACTTAGGCTAGAGACACGGCAAGAAATTACAAAATTAAAAGTTGAAAGAAAGGAAAATAAACAGAAATTAACGAGGATTAGCAAAATTATAGTAACTTTAATAAATTAGAAGAATTTAGAAACTGGAATAGTTGGTTAAGCACGGTTTCTTCGTCGCACAGCAGATCCTTTAAGTTTAATGGTAATCTATGTTGTTTCCGACACTGGTCGTAGATTTAATCAGTAGATGTTCGACGGTCAGCTGACAATCACATCTTTATTTAACAGGTATGAGTGTGTAAGGCGAGTGTGCCCAAGTCGTAGTCTGCATAACGTTACCTCCTGTTTTCTGCTTGCTCGGCTTGAGGAAAGCCATGGTTTCGTGGACGATTTTATGGAGCGTAATTTATTTCCTGTTGATAACTTTTACCAATCGCTGTTCCAGATGTTGTTAAAATGGCATTTAAGCTGATGTTTAAAGTCGGTAAACGGTACCGTTATGTTTGAAGTTGACGCACGTTTGTTAATCGTTTTAACGGAGCTTTCCGCATTTTCAAAGCTCTTTATGCCGCGCTGGGCTCGGTTGCACCATGGTGGTATAGGAGATATCGGGTCCCGGGCCAGTACTGGCATTTGGATGTTTAGCTGATGTAGAATGGGCATAACGTGATCAATTGTTGTTCCGTTCTGGTTCTCAGTGGTATCATCTGGAGAGTTTGGCTCTGTGCTCCTTATGATGCTGAAAGCCAGCACGGTTAGATAAGTTCGTCGCAAATCTAATGGCCACTCCGCTGAATCACCTAGTAGACTCGGTATCGGGAAAGTTCGGAAAGCTCCAGTTGCCAACCTCAAAGCGGTATGATGGATAGTATCCAAACATTTTAGGATCGATATGTTAGCGGAAGCATAGGCTGATGCACCATAATCCATTTTGGACCTTACAAGGGTACGATACAGCATTAATAGATTATGTCTGCTTGCGCCGTAGGTTGTATGCGATAGCTTCCGCAGTAGGTTTAGTTTTTTACCGCAGCTAGTTTTCAATGCGTTAATGTGTGCTTTCCAAGTGAGTTTGCTGTCAAATGTCATTCCTAAATATTTCAACTTTATTTATGGATTCTATACTGTTGTTATTAACAGTTAAGCTTACTATGCGGTCGCACTTTTTCCGTCTACAGAAATGGGTTGCTATGGTTTTTGTTTGTTTTCGCTTCAGCGTATTTTAAGTGTTCCTTAAAAGATAATCTTTTATCTAGAATTACACCAAGATATCGAACATGATTAGCCCATTTAATCCTGGTGCCATTAATAATCAATTGCCTTGGAGGGATGGGATATCTACGAGTAAAAAGTATTGCTTCTGTTTTAGTTGGATTAATTTCAATTTTCCAAAAATTTTAAAACCCGAAAACTATGCAGCTGTAGACGATTATAAATAGTAGACGTTCTATACGAGCTACAGTATATAGCCGTATCATCAGCATATAAAGCTAAACTCGTGTGTTGCAACTTAGGGAGATCGGACAAGTAGACTGAAAAAAGAAAAGGCCCCAGCACACTACCTTGAGGAACTCCTGCGACGGCAGTTTTGGTCATTGATTTACCGTCTTGTAATGAAACGTAAAAAGTTCTATTCCGTAAATAACTTCTAATTAATTTGATTAGATATTTCGGAAAATTATATTTTAACATTTTGTAAATCAGCCCGTCGTGCCAGGTCGTGTCAAATGCTTTTGCAATGTCAAATAGAATTAATCCAGTGTGTTTGTTTATATTAAAGTTATGCGTGACATGATCAGTAATCCTAGCAACTTGATGCGTAGTAGAATAACCTGGTCTGAAACCAAATTGCTCTATTAGAAGTATGTTACTACTATCGGCGAAATTACGAAGCCTGTGTAGCATAACTTTTTCCGCTATTTTGCTTAAATTGCTAAGTAAACTAATGGGTCGTATATTATTCACTTGGGAAGAGTCTTTGCCAGGTTTAGGTAGCGCAATGATTTTGGCTACTTTCCAGAAATTTGGAAAATAGCCGAACCACATTGTATCTAGTACCCCCTTCCGAGGAATCTTATTTAAGATTTTTGCCGGGATATTATCATCACCACAAGAGTTTTTTGCTTTAGATTTCTTCAGGTACCTAAATATTTCAGCAGGTGAGGCAGGACAAAACTCAGAATGAAAAATAAGAGAACCTGTAATGTTATTGAAATCAGAACCAGTTAGTAAACATTTTACTGTATTAGTGACTAAATTATTTTGATATGTAGACGCAAGACGCGCGCTCGTTTTATGAATATTTGAGTAATACTCGGCTAACAACTCCGCTTTTGCTTGATCCTTATAAACATACGTGTTAAGATCAGAATCAAATAGCGGTGGAATCATAACTCTTACTATACCGCGAACATACTTTCCATAAACTTTTATCTTGTGTATTAACATTCGTCAGAAATTTTTGAAATTTATCATTTTTGGTTTTTCTAAGTACAAATCTGACTATTTTTGTTAAGAAATTGATTACAGGTTTCAGATAACCAATATTAGAGTGAAATCGGTATTTTGTATAAATCCTCCGAACATAGTTTTTAAGTTTAATTATATTACGGACAATACTCGGAACGTAAACTTGCAGGAACATCTGACACGTCTTTGGTAGTTCAAATATAAACCGGAATTTCGTCATAAAAATATTTATTTTATACTTACAGTGCTCATATTTTTTACAATTTTTCGAGATAACCCCCCTCGCACGCTACGCACTTTTTCCACCTCTCCGGCAATTTTTTTATTCCTTTTTCGTAAAAATCTCGCGGCTTGTCACATAGCCATTTGCGCACGAACGATTCCACCTCATCGTTGCTGTCGAAACGTTGTCCACCAAGTGCTTCTTTCAACGGGCCAAACAAATAATAATCACAAGGCGACAAATCTGGACTGTAAGGAGGATGTTCAAGTGTTTCCTAGCCCAATTCGGCCAATGTCTCCATCGTGAGCCGAGCGGTGAATTTCTGTTCAAAATTCAGAAGTCTTGGCACCCATCTAGCTGCAATTTTGCGATAACCTAGCCGATCATGAATTATTGTCTCAATACTACCTATGCTGATGCCCAATTCGTCGGTCATATCGAGTACACGGACGCGTCGGTCAGCCAAAATGAGTTGTTCGATGGCTTTGACGTGTTCATCTGTAATGCTGGTTTTTGGGCGCCGCGCATGTGGTATGTTTGACAACACTTCACGTCCTTTTCGAAACGCGGAACACCACTCGTACACTTGAGTTTTGCAGAGACACTCATCCCCGAACTGTTCGCGTAATTTTCGGTAAATTTCCACGGATTTTACGTCGTCTTTGACTAAAAAACGAATAATGATGCGTTGCGCAACAGACACTGGTACTTCTTTTTCACTCATGGCTCTAACTACACTAAAAAGTGAGCTTACGCGGTTCTAATTGCTCTACATAACAAACCGGTCTAACTGCCAGTGCAACCACTTTTTCCACAATAAATTTTTCGCGCGTTTATTTAAAAATTCCGGTTTATATTTGAACCACCCTAGTATAAATAGATTAATACTGTCAGTAGTTAATTTAGTAAAGTTATTCAACCTGCTATCAATATCAGAATTATCTTTAATTGGTTGATTTAAATGCTATCTGAGATATATTTTTTGAAACTATCCCAATCCGCATTATTAAAGTCTAGATACGACCTACTATTTAAGAGCGGTTTTACATTATTAATAATCGTAAAAATTGGTTTATGATCAGAGATAAGATGATCAAACGTAACGGGGAGTTTTGCACTAACATTTTTTGCTACGATTAGATCTAAAACACTGCGTCGAAGCTGATTTGAAGAAGGAAAGTAAGTAGGTTCTCGAGGAGCTATTATTTGAAAATTGTCCCGAATGGACATATTGAATAATATATTACCTGCTAAATTGTTGTTGAAGCAACCCCATATTCTACTTTTAGCATTTAGATCGCCAACTAAAATAACCTTTGGATGTAAGTTAAGAAGTGATCTAATGTCATCAGAAAATTTTTGTGTAAATCTAGGTGGCTTATATACGGCGCAAACAACAAACGAGTTTAAATTTTGATTAACATGACATAAAAAATCAGAATATATTTTAACAGCAATGCATTGTACGTGCATTAAACGAGGTAAACGCAGTAAGACATTTTTAATATTATTGTTTATAATTAATGCTACTCCGTTACTTCTACGATTAACATCTTCTCTATACAATTTGAAACCAGGAAATTTAAGGTTATATGAAGAGTACAATTTGGTTTCGGAAAGGGCAGTTATGTGAATCTGGTTATTGCAAATAAATTCATACAATTCCTCATACTTATTAGCGATTGAGTTACAATTCCAAGCAACTAGTCGTATCCCGTTATTATTGACAATCATTAGTCACAATTAAAAATAATTCTTACTTATAATTTCCGTAACCTTACCGATTACACTAAAAATTGATCAGGTTCAGAGTTATCCGGACTATTATGTCTAGTCACCTGCGCATAAGTTCTTTGTGGAAATTTGCCTGCATTGGAAGGACAAGTCTTTAATTCTTGTGCTGTTGGTAAACCAGTTTGACGAAGAGAAGGCCTCTTTTTCTCCCTGGCACGAATGATACGCACAAAATGTGCACATTCGCTGGAATTGGCAGCATGAGGACCATCGAAATTGGCACACTTGATTAAATCAGAGCTGATACAAGCACCGGGGGGATGGGTGTGTGCACAACGATCACATCTATCAGGTAGGTTGCAATTTAGTGACACATGTCCAAAACGTTGACATTTATAGCACTGAATTACCGGACTTTTTCTTACGTATTTTTCCCATCGAATTAAACAATAATTTATATGTTTAATATTCAAAATGTCTTTACTATTTGTCCCAGGAGGGAACGTAGCGATGAAAATAGGAAGGGGAATCCGTTCACTCGTCTTCTCATGCTTTTTTGTAAGTTGCGTGATACTTAATACCGTGCAATATGATTCTAGTTGAACCTTGATATCTTCTGTTGTAAATGTAGTCGGAAGTCCTTTCAAAACAAGTTTTAGGGGCTTACGCTCTCTCGGCAGATGTGTATAGAAGTGGATATTATTCGTTTTAAGAGTAGAAATTACTGCATCGTAATGTGCACTGGTGTAGACGTAAATTAAAGTTTTATTATTATAATATTTTATTTTAAATTCCGAATTTACTAGAGGTTTTAAATTACTAATTAATTGCTTAAGATTTATTGAACTATCAGGGTGTAAAATAGTTATCGGGGGATATTTCGTAGCTGGTACAGCGGTATCATTAAATAACGCATGCTTTATCGCATCTTCATCTACTTGAAGTGGACTATAGCGATTAGACGTAAATATTACCTGGCTCTTATCAGGTTTCGATTTCTTTGTCGCACATTTACGTTTTAGCACTGTAGTAAAGCTTGAATCCGAATCTTCCTCGTATTCGCTTAACTGCGGGACGTATTTATTACCGTTTGACGGACCAGCCGCATTGCTATCGCACTGCTCGTGCAATTCGTTCATCGGAAAATCATCGAAATTGGGAACGATCCCCGCCGCTGTATTCGACGACCTACCCGATACCGACATAGTCGGATGAATAGTACTATCAGCTGACTGACGAGAATACAGTTAAACTGATACACTTCCAAACAACAATGAACACAGAAAACAACGACTGATACGCACGTTAACACGAATCAACCCCTCGCGATAAAAAATTCTTGAATACCGAAATAGATGATGAAACTAGTATATCCTTATATATTCCAAGAGCTACACAGAAGACATAATAGAATCTATAATAAAAAAAACTTAATCCGGATAAAGCCCAAGGATACGACGGAATAAAAGTGAAGGATATTAGGAGACACTCAAAATTACTAACCCCATTACTAACGAAAATGATTAATTACTCCTTGAAAGAAGGAATATTTCCCAGAGAGTTAAAAATCAGTATGGTGCGGCCAATTTACAAAAGTGGAGATAGAAAACAGTGTGAAAACTGGAGACCGATCACGTTAATTTCAGTCTAATTGAGCAGTACGTGTGAAAATATTTGAAAAATTACTTGGAGAGAAAAAAGTTGATAAATAGTAATCAATTTGGTTTTAGACAGGGAAAATCGACGAATTACTACTTAAAACACTAATATCAGATATAAATAAAGGATTAGCAGTGGGTAAACAATTTCTGTTAGTTTCTTTTTGACATTACTAAGGCTATTAACCTAGTGGACCAAGAAATACTAATTGAGGACATAAGAAAAATGGGCGTAAAAGGGAGGTATCTAAAATGGTTTTGGAGTTACATAAGAGGAAGAGAATTTTTAGTAAAGATCGGGAATGAACACAGTAGAAAAGAAATAATGAATTACGGAGTTGGACAAGGGACAATATTGGCACCAATACTTTTTTTTGATATATACGAATTCGCTCTACCGATATGTAAGGAACTCTAAAGTGTACGTTTATGCAGATAATATCGCATTAGTTATTGAACACTCTGACATTGAAAGTGTTGAAAAAATGTTACAAGAAGATCTTAATAATGTATGAAAATGGGCGCATGACAAAAAACTATTAATTAATGCTAAAAAAACAAAAGTGATGCACATAAGAACGCCAAGCCGGTTTAGAACGTTCGTCCCCAAATTAATTTTACATAATACAAAGTGTTTACATAGAAAGGAAATATGTGGTTGTGAAAAGATAGAAAATGTGAATGAATTTAAATATTTTGGGATAACATTAGATAAAGGTCTAACATGGAGAACCCACATTAACAATATTGCGGGAAAAGTCAGGTAAACTATATTCTTGCACTATATAAATTAAAACAAGGTATAACACACAAGAGCCTAGGGTTATATTTCGAAGCTGTAATAATGTCCAGAATTAAATACGGAATCGGAATTTGGGGTGAGGCGAAAATTACAGAAATGAGGAAAATCAACAAACTGCAAAAAAAAATGTTTAAAACTGGTCTTACACAACGAAAACTAGACGCATTAGCGAATGGAACAAAAATAACGAAATGCCACCAAAAATGCTTTATATTATTACAGCAAATTACTCGGTGCTAAACTCGAAGATAGACAGTTACCAACTAGAACAAGAACGTACAGGACTAGAAATTGCGATTAATACTTATTATGTACGATCTTGGGAGATTAACAGTAAAATAAACACAATGTAGAGGAAGAGGTATTAATAAAATTAATGGGGAACATACCAAAGGAAATTCGAAATGAAAAAAATCTGGAGAGATGGAAAAACAAGATTAAAATTTGGTTGATAGCATGGTGTAAAGAGCAATAGAAGTAGTAACAAAAAAAAAAAAAAATAGTATCGTAATGCTAGTAATAACCACTTATTGACGCTACGTTGACATGAGACTCGTTACTATCTCCAGTTTTAAGTTTCTAATGAGAGAGTGATAGTTGTATAAAAATTATATTGTATTATTGTAATATATAAGTTATCATATTAAGGTATTGTAATAGGAAATATTATTTTAGATGATGGTATAATTGTAATATAAATGATAAATAATGAGAGTGTGGATTTTGTAGTATAGTAATATATAAGTTAACACCTTTTATGTTGTAACAGAAAGTAGTACTCAAGTTAAGTTGATGTTATATTGTACAAATAAATGATATAATTATGTTGGGAACCCACAGTCGGGCTTGTGCCTTGTGGGACCCGCAAATTATTAAAAAGAAGAAAAAAAATGTAAGAGGGGGTATGTCCGAAAACAAAATTCACTTTTTACTTTTTTCCACCACTTATTGCGTCCTTTTTTTTACCCCCTCCCCCTCGCCGTGCGGTACTTCAAACTGACACGGACGATAATAATAGGACAGAAGAAGAAGAAGAGCAGCGGAAGATTGTCGGGACGTGGAAACCAGTTTGGAAAAAAAATCTGTCGCCAGCTATTCACGCCATTACGAAAATCGCTAGGCTACCATCGACGACTACGCGGAAAATATCGTTTACGGTTGCCGGCAGCCGAGCGACATTCTCCTTTGCGCCGAGTAAATTTCATTCGCGCCGTTCGTCGTCGACTGACCGCCTGCGCGTACAATAAGCAGCAGCCCGAGAATATGTCCAGAATATATAACCTTGCGCAATCTCGCATCATTTGCAGAACACTCTAGCTTTATGGTTCTGGCCGTCTGGACAGTGCACAAGTCCAGGCTCCAGCCGAGCCAGAAAAGTGAGCATGCCTTCTGACAACGGTGTCGCCGCGCGTCCGTTAAGCACGGACAATCGTCGTCCAATCGCTTTGTAGATTTTCCGAAGCGATCCAGTTCCAGATCCAATCATCGAGGAACAAGTTGGCGATGTCGTCTGCAAACTCTTGCCGCACTCTATAATTCCGTCTGTGCGTCGATAAGCCGCGCTTGAAATATCGCCCGCGGCCTGACCATCATCCGGCAGAAGCATTTTACATAAAGCCGAGCCCCCCCCCCCCCCGGCGAAAATATAAACACGAGCGCCCGTCTTCTCCTCATAATACAGCGTACGCGTTAGCAGTTTTATTGGCCGGCCTCGGCGAACAACCACGGCAACGTCTCCTCAGTACGACTACCGCTGCTGGCCCTTGCCGAACGCGCAATATCAACTTCGCCGGCGAATTCAGCGCGCACTTATAGATCATTATCGGTTGCTTTCGGTTTTGTTTCCTTTTTTTCTCTTTTTGTTTGCCTTTCAAGCGAGACCGTAACAGAACGCTAGGGAAGTCATGCGGTTTCGTCGTAGCACCATTGTGGCCGATCTGAAAAATATAGTTTCTTGCGCCCAGCTCCCCCTCCCCCCTAGATGTCCGTTGAGCCTCTGAAAACCTGAATTTACATCACTGATCCGGTCGGGATACGAAAAGGTAGTTTTTCTATTAAAGTCTCCGAATGCGCCAAATTGTTACTTGGCCCTCGAACAAAATCGCCTATACTTACAGCCTGTCATTGATTTTCTCCGATCGAATATTATTTCTCGCTGTGTTTAACCGGTTTCGGTTGAGTTTTCTCGGATTTTAGTTCCGAATCCGCGCGGAGGAAGTTGAACATTTCAAAATACTAATACGAAAGTTATAATAGCATTAGCTATTTTTTTCGGCATTGGAAGTGTATTTCAGTTTACGTAATATTTGAGTATATCGCGAATCATTTCAATTTTGCTACTTAACACGGCAAACATTGTTAAATCTTCCTTTTCATTAAACCGAAAATATAAATCCTTTTCTAATCCTCACATCTGATCCATCAGCTAACTTCCTTCAGATCTCCCTGGCAAGTAACCCACTTTGTTACTTTCCTATTTCATATATCTACACTTCAACATCAAGGTCCTGATGTTTTTATTTATTTTTATTTTTTTCATTTACTTAAATAAGGATAAAACTTTCTTATTTATTATTTCTATATTTCTGTTTTGTGGTACTTAATAAATAAATATATATATATATATATATATATACTAGTAAAGCTAAATTCGACGTTGGATCTGCCACTATCTGAGTTACACTGAAAAGGTTTATGCAGCTCTGATAGGATTTCTGTTCTAAGTTTATCCCAAACCTGCTTGTAAACTATACACTGCCAAATAAAATGTGATCTATTGTAATTACACAACTACTGTCGTTGATAATAATAATTTTTGACATTTTGTAATGTCCTGTTCTCAATCTAGTTATTGTTACTATAAAGTCTCTTCCAAAGTTGTTAGCTCCCTTAGGAGACTCTTGGGACATACTTTTGTATTTTTGAGTAGTCTTTTCCGTTTTTGATTACTAGTCTCTGTTGTTACTCGACGTTCCACTCTGCCATGGTATGCTCCCTAATTACAGGTAAAAAATCTCACCAATTTAATTTTTGGACAATTGTTCTAGCTACTGTGCGGTTTTGCAATTCTATCCACTATTTCGTTTTCTTTAATACCGCAGTTCGACGGAATCCATTTAAGTACTACTCCCTCCCGTCCATTGTAAATTAAATATCTGTCTTCTTAAAGACATTCGGTATTTCACATTTTCATGCCAATTGCGTGTGATCAATTAAGAGCCGGGGCCCTTCCGGTCAAAAACGAAAGAAAATAAAACTCTATCTAAAAATTTAATCTACACATTGGCGCTTGCGCAGATCGTACATTTGACTTACGAATACAATTTATGGTATATTAAAGATTTCTTAAAGAAAGCTGATTCCTTTTATTGACACAAATTCGTTATGATGAATTTAGCAGCTGTCACAAAATTTACGAATAATGTAAATCTAGAGGACATTTTTATATTGTAAAGCTCTAACAACCACTAAATATGATCCCCTGAACATTATCGTAAGATGTGGCGAAGCATTATGAAACGGTAAAGGGGATAATATTTTTTTTTATCTTCGGCGCATTAGCTGCGGATTGCATTTTTTTGGAAATTTTGCTTCAGATCCTACCTGATCGAAACACGACTGTCGAACGCCACGTCAGCCGGCTCCGATGATAAATCTAAATAGATTCGAGTGTGAGAAATTATCGGAAAAAACCACGCGGTCATAATTACGAGAAGTTAGGAAATAGAGGGAAAGGAGTATTGCAACCGATACCCTACAAAAATTAGACCGCTTGGAAAACTGGAATCGTATCGTAAGCGTAAAAAAAAAAATCCGTCAAAGGAAATGTACCCGCTGAGAGGAGCTATTTATTCGGAAAGTAGCATGAAATTTGTGTGGTTCTCGCGAAATCAAGCAGTATTGAATTTTTAAAAATACATAATAAATATTATAATTAAGAAAGAAACGATATTTTTACAAACTTCGATTTTTAAGTGTATTTTAAAGTAATCATTAGTATGATTAAAGATTTGAAAAAAAAAGTATTTTTTATGTGAACTATTTTAAGAAATATATGGAGCATATGAAAAATGTATATAATTTTGATTACAAAAAAATAATGCCAAACCACCCTACAAATTTACGAATATTTCGGATGCGAACAGAATACGCTGCTTCCTGATCGAATCTAGTAAAAATGCCACAAAAACTTAATGATATTTTCCGAAAAAAAACAGCTCCTTATCGCGCGCACTCGTTAAATATTCGTGGGCGCACGATCAAAAAGAGCGGAGACAGAGTTTTTTTTTTATTCAAGGCTAGAAACCATGAGCCCTATTATTTGCTACTTAACTCTCTATGCGAATAAGATGAATTCTGTTTGATGTGTACAAGATGCTCTTCGTACTTTCCGCCAGGGCGTATTCTTGTTTTCACGAAATGTATATTTCATCATTTACGCTTGTTCTCAATATTTGAAACGAGTAGAAAATCGTCTGGACTAAAATATTTTTAATAAATATCGGAGCAAAAATATTAGTAGTTGTAATCCTTAAAAAAAAAAAAAAAAACCTAGCTCAAGGCTGTTCGAAAGTAGTGGTCAATCAAACTCAAAAATTAGCCAGTTTCGTTTAAGTAGGTCCCCTAATTCAAATCTCGAATCTCACTGCTACATATTGAATATATATATATATATATATAGAGAGAGAGAGAGATAAATGCCGGTTGCGCTCGGTTAAAATGTCCATAAATGATGAGCCAAAAAATAAAAAATGATAAGAACTGAATTTTATAATCAAAATACCGTACGACGTCACCGTCCTCTTAGCAAAAGGACACGCTCTCTGCGATAATACACAATCGACAAACTTTTTAACTTTGATTTATATTCACAAATTATCCCCGTCCGCAATTCAATTCTACTAACATTATCCGGAAAAACTTTAATATAACCTCCTACTTCGTATGCACACTAACATTTCTGTCGTCCATTGCTTTCGGAACAATCCAACTTTCTATGAAATCATTACGCAAATGCATGAATTAATACATCATAAACAATTTTCAGAAACGTTATAGCCGAAAAAGAACAAAACAATAATAATAATAATAATAATAATAATAATAATAATAATAAATTGTGTTTTCAGATTTTATTAATATTCTTAATTGAGAATCAGTCAGCTCTGTTAATAAAATTGTTTAAGCGATACGAGTAATCAACGAAAACAAATTGCTATCATTCATACGAACGATTCCGACCAAAAAAGTATTAAATAAAACCGCGGAAAAACTATTATGAAATTTTTTAAAATATGCTTTGTCTTTTGAAAAATCGGAATTTTCCGTCGTATGTAATGAAAAAATAAAACTACCATTGTACAATCGAGTTCTAATAAACCCACGTATCGATGTATGTATGTGCAAGTTAACTGTGAGAAGTTAAAGAGAAACCAACATAAATAATACGACGCCTTCAAAATCAATTATCTTGCGTATTATAGTATAGAGATAGAGCAAAAAGAAAATACAATAGCCGAGAGACGTACGGGAGATCACATTAATCATACCCGAATATTTTGATAGTCAATTCAACCGAAGTTAAACGAATAAAACGAATAAAACGAACAAAACTGCTGAAAAAACAATAACAGAAGGATAGAACGAAATTCTTGTGAGCGGTTATAAAGTTTTTTCTCATAAAGGGACATTCATTAATTACGTGAGCAGTTTTTCTTTTAATTTGGACCCCCCTCCCGTTTCGTGAGATTTAGTAAAATTTGACGGGCCACCTCCCTCACGTGAGATTTACGTTATAGCTGCTAAAGGACTAAATTTATTTTCATAAAGGAGAAAAATAATACAACGTTACGGTGTACTATAAACAAATTTATTTAAATTTAGTAAAATTATAAGTAAAAACAGACAATAACATCACCTTCTCTAATTTTTCATTTTCTTTTAAAAATTCTGAACATTCTCTTTTTACTTTTTTTTTATTCTCGAAATAAAAGTTTTCAATAACCATGAGATTTATTCAGCCGGCAAAATGGCACTCCAAAAAAGTAAAAGAAAAATGTAATAATTTTTTTTTTGTTATTATTATTATCTGTATAAAAATACGAGTATGTATTCTTTAAACGTTGAAGTAAGAAAAAAAAAAAATTTTCAATTATCCCTCCCTCAGTTTAAATGAGATTTGATGAAATCCACTTTGAACCCACGTAATTAATGGATTTCCCCTAATGAGGCTATTAGACAGCTTTAGAGTTGAATACTTCTAGATTTCATCGGTCTCGGATTTATGTTATTCACCTTTTTTTTTTATCTAACGTCTTCCGTTTTTTCAATCATTGCGAAAATTTCCCCACTCCATTTTGAACTTGACAAGTACGATAGACCTCTGTTCATCCGACTTCGGGTTATCTAATCTCCGGGTTAACCGAGAAAAAAAGTGCACCGATTTTTCTAGATTAACACCGCGATATATGTAGTTGTTTTTCGAAGAAGAACTCGTACCTCAGATCAAGAAATTCTTGAAAGACGGCGACCTTCTTCAAAAAAATATTTTATTCATTCGCGGTCACATCCATCAATTTAATCAGGAATAATTTCATGCGGTTCGAAAGATATTATCGAAAAAACCGTTTTGTTGAACTTTGAAAAAAAAACAAACTGTGTAATGAAAATTACGATGAACAATGCCATTTTCTCGGTTAACCACTGTACAATAGGTAATCTTCGTAAGGGTTGGTGCCGATATCAGTTATAGACACAAACTGAAAGAAGTTGATGCGAAATTGGAAAACATTTTAAACAAAAGTACCCCTTCCCCCCGGATGTAAAGAGGTAACGCACCTGGTAATGTGTAAAAAATGAATAACTGAAGATACTAATAATAATGACCGGATAGTACACAAAATGGTCCGGAGAACACGAAAGGAATCTCCGGATGAAGCTTTTTCCGGGAAACAAATGTCGCTCAACTTTATTTCAAAGACAGCCCAGTCGTTACAGTTCAGGACATCTTAATTTTTCGTAAGTAGAGAGGGACTTGGCTGCTCGTCAAAGAATCGCGCGAAAAACAACGGAGCGTACTAAGCGATTATTTAAAAAAGAAAAGAAAAGCAACCCGATCATTTTTTTTATTTTTGTCCTTATAGAAATTAATATATTCCGTGTCATTGATAATTTAAAAAACGGCTCTGTATAAGAATGGTAAATTTGTCCCGGAGAATTGATATTTGGACGGTAGATGGGATCCGCCGAGAAACATCCGTGACAGAAGTTTCAAATTCCAACTAGTTTTTGAGAAACTCCCTATTCTTCTTAAGCGCGATTTGACCGATTTTCTTAATTTTTCAATATGTTGTAGACACATGGGAGCCCGGCATCTTGGAAAAAATTAACAATTCCTTCCCATCATATTTCACCCTCCAAATAACACACTTTCTAACATTATTCATGTTTTTTACCATGGAAAATGCATGAGCACAAAAACGAAACTGGCAATTTTAGATGTATTTTTGACCCCTGAATAACATCATATATTTCGGTCGATAAAATATTTCAAAATTGGCAAAAACGTAGGGGGTGAAACTACATTGAAAATAAAGCTATTTATGATACAATATTTATATTCCACGCATATGCTGCTTATTTCAATACATGGACAAGAAACACACCCTTGTAGCACCGCAACCGTCTAACATTGAGTCAAAACGAGGTAATACAAAACTTAGGCAGGCTCTCAAGTAAGAATGCAAGAAGTCTAATATATATGAAAAGGAATTTCTAGTAAAAATAAAGTCAGAAACATCAATCCTTGTCACTGTTTTCTTCGATCAGCACCTCAGTCTGATCGATGCTGAGTAGCCGATTAAGAATTTCAGCCGATCGTCTCACAATGCTAAATAATGAATGATGGCTGCTACGGATGTGAGCAGCAACCCGCATCACATAGCCCACCGGAACAGTCTCGCAGCAACATCGTCGTACTTCTTCTGAAGAATATTCAATAAAACGCATTTCTACTCCTTGGATTTTACGTGCGGGTGAACAGGATTTTCAAATTAGTATCGTCTATTTGCGAAAAATCGGCTAAATCTTCAGAAACGTTATCAGCTCAAAAGTTTTTTTTTCTCCAGACCAACTTCACGATGAAACGACAATTAACACGAAATAAACCAATAAGCGAAACGTTCTAGAACCGATCGAATGTTCTATATAAAATGCTCCACTAGCTACGCTGCCTGATTTTGGCAGGATTTTTACAGTTCACGTTGCCCCGACCGTAACGGCCGATGCGCATAGGTCGCGGACTAACTCATTATCGTGGACCACTCGAACGAAGACACCTACTCCACTCGCGACGCTACACATACCGAGAAACTTGAACAAAAATTGGAATATACGCTTTAAGCTAAGCAAGCGTCCTTGATCCCATGACGATAAGAAAATTTTTTTTTTTTTTTATTTTTTTACCCCCCCTTGGGTTTGCTAGCAAAGAGCATTAGCCCAGCAAAAAGGAATAGACACATGGAATAGAATAGAAATTATATTTTTATTCTGTCGACAATGGAATCAAGGAACACCCCTAGGACAGGAACAACAGAGATAGTAGGTAGAGAAAGAACATAAGAGGCGTTGAAAGGAGCAGGAAGACCAAGCTTTAAAAGATGACAATAAAGTAACTCACGCTCGCGAGATAAACCGGAGCACTCGAAGAGCACGTGATTCGCATCGCAAACATACTGGGAACCTTCAGGATCCAATGGATAATTATGAGATGCAGCCAAAGAAAAGCGATTTAGTGAAGAAGGAAGGAGACTATGCGAGAAACGGAGGCGAGATAATTTAGTAATTATGGACCGACGCAAACTGGGAAACTCATAGAACCAAGGACGCGGAGGAGGAACAGGGTTAATCAAGAGATAAAAGGAATTAGAATTAGCGAAAAGAGAAACATAGACAGAGTGCCTAAGATGGCAAGATTTAGTTGGAAGAAGAATATTGTGTGCTGGATACTAATAAAATTCCCATTGGGAACAGCAACTTTAGCTAGGAGGTCGACGGCTACATTTCCATCAATGCCTAAATGTCTGGGAATCCAAAGAAAGTCAATCTGGGTAGACGTCGATGAGGATAGATCATGGGGAGAAGAGAACGAATAGAAAGGATGATAGCATCAGTGGAAGGAGAAAGGGAAGGTGGAGATAGCGCTAAAAAAACACTTAGAGAATCAGAAACAATAAGAAATTTGGAAGGACTTGCAGAAGAGGAAATGTAAATAATGGCTTGTAGAATGGCAACAGATTCTGCAGTAAAGACAGAGCAAAAGGACGGAAGTCTAAAAGACCGAAAATGAAAGAACTGAGGGCACAAAAATGCCGCCCCAACTCCGCTCGGGCTCTTCGATCCGTCAGTTAAAATTAAAGAGTGATCACGGAATAGAGAGTTTATTGTATTATTAAATTCCATACTGACGATATGAGAGGGAGAGGATTTAAGGAAGCACGGCATGAAGATGATATTTGATGGCTTTAACAATTTGGAATAGACGTAAGAAAAAAATGGAAGCTTGTGATGAGGAATGACAAAAGGGGAAAATTTAGAAAGGCGAAACGATATATGAGATAGTATAGGAATTTTATTGGAGGAAAAACGCCAGTGACGAAGGATAAAAGAATAAGAGGTACTGATATTTGACGAGGAAGTGGAAAAACGTTTAATGAGAAAGCGATAACCCAAATAAGATCTTCGAATGAACAGAGGACAGATATTGGATTCAGATAGAATGGCTGGGATAGGAGATGACCTCAGAGCTCCGAGACAAAGCCGAAGGCAACTGTTTTGGAGACGATCTAATTTGTAGAGAACGGATTTGGAAGCGTTGCGATATAAGAAGCTGTAATAATCCAATCTAGAGCGTATGAGAGATTTATACAACATTATTAACACAGAAGGATCGCCTCCCCATCTCGTAGGTAAGAGAGCTTTAAGAAGGTTAAAGACTTTAAGCGAGGAAGCATATAAATGGCTGATATGATCATGGAAAGACAAACGAGGGGATAAAGTGATACCCAGATAACGAAAAGAACTGACTATTGGAATGGAATGATTTTTTAGATTTATTTCAAATGAGCCCGGGTTGTAAGGTCGAAGGGTGAAGACTACAGCTGCTGATTTTGGGGCGGAAATGAAGAGATGAATGTTAGAAAGGGCCTCTTCTAGAATACTTAAGGAGCTGTTTAGTTCCTCATTGGCAACTAGAAGATTACGGGAAGAAGAGTAAACAAGGATATCATCTGCAAAAAATAAAGTTTTGGATTTTAAGGAGAGAAAACCAATTTTGGAAACATATAAATTAAATAAAGTAGGGCTAAGGCAAGAACCTTGCGGAAGGCCCTGGAAGACCTTCCTTGAGGCGGAAAAGGAAGGAGCAGAAAGGAGGAGAGTTCTACTTTGAAAAAGATTGATAATTAGGAAGGATATGGATGCAGGGATATTTAAAGACATCATAACGTTTTTGAGCGTGGGAAGATGGACGCTTTCGTATGCACTGGCTACATCAATAAAAGCTGCAATTGTGAATTCTTTGGAAATAAATGATTTGTAAATGTCAGCAAGGAAAAGACTGATACAATCTGGAGGGCCTAAGCCAGGACGAAAACCAAACTGGTTGTCTGGAAGCAAGTTATTGTGTTCCAGCCACCAGACCAGCCGTTTGTTAAGCATGCTCTCAAAGAGTTTTCTCAGGCAAGAAGCTAAAGAAATGGGCCGAAAGGCAGAGGAATTATTCTTGGGAATTGGGATAACAACGAATGTGTTCCATAAATCAGGAATAGAACCAGATTGCAGGAAGGAATTAAAAATGATTAAAAGAATTTGGAGAGACTTTACAGATAGGTTTTTGAGGATATAGGAAGAAATTTTATCATGGCCCGGACAGGAGTTGGAGGAGTTTTTCAGGGAAGAAAGAAGTTCAGAGAGGGAAAAGTTAGAGGAAAGGAAATGAGGTGATAATTGGTAAGGAGGAATTAAAGAATCCACTTCATCATAGTTAGGGACATAATCAGGAGCTATAGAGTCAAAGAAAGAAGAAAGAGTATCCTTAGGAAGACTGGAGCTAGACGGCCGTTCGGAAATAGAATTTCTAAAAGCTTTAGCCAACTTCCACACTTTGGAAATAGGAGTCAATCAAGAAAAGGAAGAGCAAAAGGATTTCCAAGCATTTTTCTTGGCGTTTTTGAGAATATATCTGGCTCTAGCGTTCAAACTCTTGTAAGTCAAGAAATTATTAAAAGTAGGTTGAGAGCGGAATGATTTAAAGTTAGACAAACTTTGATTGACAGCAGCTGTGCAGTCCCCATTCCACCACAGTGATGAAGCCCTTAAAGAATGACTTTTCCGGGCTTGAGGATAGAGTGGGGAAGACAGTGTTAGAGCAGACTGAGTCCACAATAAACCGAAATCTATTCCAATCAGTTTTATGCAGGTTCCAATCAGCATAATGCAAAGGCGTAAATGAAGATGAAAGAGAAGGGAGATGGAAGTCATTAAGAACAATGAGGATCGGAACGTGGTCACTGCCGAAGGTACCATCTAGAGTTTTCCACGAGGATTTAAGAGCTGTGTCGGAGGAAACAAAAGATAGATCGATAGAACTAGAAGTAGACGATGATTTGAAGAAGGTGTGAGAACCATCATTTAGGAGAACTAAATTATAATTGAAAATTACTTCCTCTATAATTGTGCCATTCCTGTTATAACTGGAACAACCCCATAGAGGCGAGTGGGAGTTCCAGTCGCCGCCGACCATGAAAGGGCGAGGAATAGAATTCAAAAACAAGTCAAATGGGAAATCGCGTAAGTTATAGGACGGTGGGATGTAGGAGGAGACAAGATTAAAACTTTTACCGTGATACAATGGGATTGAGACGTGAACTAAATTCGGATTAAGAGGACTGGAAGAAAGGAAGGAAAAACTATCATGATGAATGAAATGTACATCTTTTCTTATAAGAATAGCAGCTCCGCCATAGCCGTCGTCCCGATTCGAACTGACTAAGGAGTATCCTCGAATTCGAATATTGGAAGATTGTTTGAGCCAAGTTTCTGACAGGAGAGCAACCTGAATGTTATATTGATCCAACAAACCTTCGAGAGAGCATTTATTGACATTAAGACTTCTACAGTTCCATTGAAGAATATTTAGCCTGTTAGACATCATTTAAAGTACAGCAAAATAGTTGGAGGGGAAGGAACCATGTAAGTGTAGAAGAGGAAGGGAAATAATACCCTACAGCCTGCAGATTTGGAAGAGAGAGGAAAATCGGAGAAGGAATGAGTATAGGCTCGGGTAGTCCACGCAAAGCCAGTTGAAAGTATTGAATAAAGACAAAGAAAGATACGGCAGAAGAAGGGATGCAAAAAAAGACAATGGAGAGACATCTGTTTTCCCAGATAACTTACGAATGAGGAATATGAAAACTTATTGCGATGCTCACTGAGGAAAAACCACTTTCTCTCTCGCTTGCTTACCAACTTAATTAGGTATGGAATGATGAGGAAAGGGCTGCGGGTCAAAGTGAAGAAATTAAGATTAAGCAAGGAATAATTAGAGATTAAATTCGCTTTAAAAAGGGTCATAACTGGAACGAAAAGGACTTTGAAAATGATTAAATTGAAACAGACTAACCGTCTTTCTTTACCGTAGCCCAGCGTGTTTGAAAGAAGACCGAAGGAAAGATGAAAAAAGGAAAAAGTCAGATATTTGAGGATGAGAATCATGCATCTAGTAATTAGTATTGATTTGCACGGTTTAAAACCGAAGAAAAAAGAAGTTTTATACAATTGTGCATTGCAATCAACCATACACCGTCCTCGACTACTGTCGAACCCAATCGAAGTTCGCAGAAAGAGGCAATGGTCATAAAAATAATGCAAAGCATATAGATCAGAACAGAAACATCTGTTAACTTTTCTCGCTTTTAACAGTATAGCTGAGAAAAGAAAATTGATCCAAACAAAAATTATGAACAATTCTCCGCCGCTCTCATCACCCGCAGGTTTCAAGTTGCGAGACGAGACAATGGTGATAACAGGAATAGGAAACATATATTTTTGGAATAAGGCGTATGATGTCTGTATTCTCAGTAATGCAATCCGGGAGAAACATAAGATTACAGAAGGAAATGTGATAGGAATTAACGGCCTGAGCTCCGGAATGCTAGTTAGCCTAGATAAAGGAATATGGCAAGAGAACGACAGAGTAGAAATTTGGGAAAAAACATAAAATTCAATGACAAGAACCATAGCGAATTTTATACATACGCAAGAGAAGAAATTAGAATGGAATTTCACAATCATAAGGACCATTAACGGAAATACAGGAAGTTGACCAGTTACGTAGCCGTAGAATTCGGAGGACATTGAGCAAATAACAGTTGGAAAAGCTTGAGCGATGCCAAGCGAAATTCAGGATTTTGACGTAGGTTAGGAGGGGTATTTTGAAGGTTTAAGCTGAAGTCTAGCTTATCGACAGCTTCTTCTGCTGACATGGGAACGGAGGAGTTAGGATTAGGAAAAATTAGAGTAGTTGGTACCTGTTGTTGCAAGCAAGAGTTAGGTGAGTTGGGAAGAGAATAAGAAGGAACGTTATGAGACGATGCACTGTGCGTTGATTCGGGGAAGAAGAGGCCGTTACGATAATTACGATTGTTTGACGGAAGAGGAAGGAAATGCTGATTAGGAACGGGAAGAGATTTGGGAGAACGTGACCGATTGGGTCGGCGAGAAAACTTGGAAGGAGAAGAATGCAGGTTTTTTTGAGCTATATCGGAAAAAGAAAAAGCTGAGTTGGTAAGATTGGATTTTTTAATTATACTAGCTTCATTATAGGACACGTTTTCGTAAGCCATGATTTTACGAAGATGAAGCTGGTCTTGAAAAACAGGACACTGTCTATCGGTGGCTAAATGATTACCCTTGCAGTTGAGGCATTTAGAATCCGACGGCTGCGGAGCTGAACAAGAATCCAAGGAATGCAACTCATTACATTTAGGACAACGTGGTTTACTGCGACAAAACTTGTCGGTGTGGCCAAAACGAAAACAAGCTCGGCATTGGATAGGAGGTCTTACGCTGGGTTCCACTGCACAACGAAGATGAAAAAAATGAACATAACTGGGAAGGAAAGGTGATTTGAATTTAATTTCAATTAGGGGAATTGGACGAAATTTATCGCCATCTCTTTTCTTGAGTCGTCGAATTGAAGCTACCGGCACTTCCGCTGAAATATCTTCCAATAATTCTTCTTCGGTAATATCTACAGGTACATTACGAATAATGCCAAAAGAGAACAATACACCCTGTCAAGAAAGTATCGGGAATTGTCAATTTAAATCTCCCGGGTAATAGCTAGGCAGATAATTTTTTTTTTCCAGGTTGGTACAACTGTTTTGTATTATGATGCCTATTTTTAGCGCGATCTGTCAACCAGTGTGTTTACAGCAGCTGTTAAAATCAGTCGACCTTGAAGTGTTTTGTCGAAGTTTTACAATGAGTGAAAATATTGAACAACGTACTTGTGTTAAATTCTGTGTTTCGAACGAAATTTCTTGTGCCGATACACTGAAAATGTTACAGAAGGCTTTTGGTGAATCTGCTTTATCAAAAACGCGGGTTTACGAGTGGTACAGAGCGTTCAAGGATGGTCGGGGGACGGTCGAAGACATGCCTCGCTCTGGACGGCCTTCAACGAGTGTGACCGATGATAACGTCGATAAAATCAAGGAAATCGTTGCTGAAAATTGTCATGTGAGCTTGAGAGAGATGGCTCATGGATTGGGCATGTCACACGAGAGCGTACGTACGATTGTGCACGAAAAATTGGGTATGCAACGCGTTGCGGCTCGGCTTGTTCCGAAAGACCTGAATTTCTTTCAAAAAAAGTACCGAGAACAGGTAGCTGCAGACATGCTGGATCGAGCCAATTTGGATCCTACCTTCTTGGAAAAGATAATTACTGGTGACGAGACATGGGTGTACGAGTACGACACGCTTACGAACCAGCAATCGTCCGAATGGCGGCCAATTGGCGCGCCAAAGCCGAAAAAACCTCGCCAAAGCCGATCGAAAGTGAAGATCATGTTGATTGTTTTCTTCGATATTCGAGGCGTGGTACACTATGAATATGTGCCAGCCGGACAGACAGTCACCAAAGAGTTTTACTTAAGTGTTTTGAGACGTTTGAGAGAGGCTATCCGTCGTAAACGTAACGATTTGTGGGTCGACAATTCTTGGATTCTCCATCACGATAATGCGCCGTCTCACAAAGCCATAATTGTGAATGAGTTTTTGGCCAAACACTCGGTAAATATCATCGAACAACCGCCGTATTCACCAGATTTAGCACCCTGCGACTTCTTCCTATTCTCAAAACTCAAATTTCCGCTACGGGGAATGCGCTTCGAATCGATTGATGACATCAAGACGAATGCGACGCGAGAGCTAAAGGCCATCCCGGAAACCGCCTATCAGAAGTGCTTTGCCGAGTGGAAAAAGCGTTGGCATATGTGCATCGCTTCGAATGGATGTTATTTTGAAGGTGACAAAATAAATTTGGATGAAAATTAAAAATTGTTCGTTTTATTTAACAATTCCCGATACTTTCTTGACAGGGTGTAGATTATTAGGAATAAAGGCCTTAAAGTCATTTTTATTAAGGAAGTCGGAATCAAGAAGAAAATTATTTGCTGAGCTAATATCCCTAAAAAAGAGTCTAAGTCTATTACTGCCCGCTCGGAGGATTTCTGTGATTGATTTAGTTCTATTATAGAGAATTTTAGCAGCAGCAAATGGATGTAAATTTCCTATATTAAGCTCAGAGAGCGATTGCAGTATAATGTGTATAGAACCATTATACTCTACAGGGAAAAGAATTACCTCATTTTTATTATTAATTTTTGTACTATTATCGATAATGTCGTGGGAAGTTTTTATATTGAAATTTTTAATAGCTTCGATAGCATTATCATTAGAATTATTTTTACTAAGATTATTATTATTATTACTGCTACTATTATTATTACTGCCGGAAAGTTTTGATAAATTAGATTCTGATAGTCGCAGATCTTTGCTAGGGATCGACGCGACCGGTGAAAGGGGACCGGTTGGTTTACGCTTGGTTGAAGCGTCCATGTCCATTTGAAGGGTTAAATTCGTTTTTGCCGGTTTAGTATTTTTGGCGGAGGCCGCAGGGCGGCCCCCACTAGACGTACTCATCGGTTAATCCAAAAAAAGTGGGAAGAGAAAAAAGGAAATAAATAAATGATAGTAAAAGAAAGACAAATTAAAAAATAATAAAATAGAATAAAATAAATAAATAAAAATAAATACTGTTCGAAATAATATTACTCTTCGAAATAAAATCAAATCTATGTATGAATAGAGAAGATTTAGCGTATTATAAATAAACAAAAGAAACGATCTCACCGATATGCCGATAACAATGCGAGCTGATAAGCCGGACAAGAACGCGAGCAAACAAGAGATAACGCACTCGAGATAATTAAAAAAATTAAATCACCTTAACCGAAATTTCTATCCCGATATCATCACCAGATATACATATCGAATCCGTGTATCAGTATTATTGAAAATTCAAGTAATTGTGAAACCTAAAAAATATTGCATCACAGTAAATAGCTTTATTTTCAATAAAATTCCCGCTTACCCTACAAATCCCCACCTGAAATTTTTCTTTTAGCAAAATATATACTATTTAGGAGCCTAAAATGCATCTAAAAATGCCAGTTTCATTTTTGTGCTCACCTATTTTCATTGATAAAAAACATGAACAGTGTTAGAAAGTGTCATTTGGAGGGTGAAATATGAAGGGAGCGGATTGTTAATCCTAAAAAATTAAGAAAATCGATCTACTCGCGCTTGAGAAAAAAAATAATTAATTGTACTTCGGAAAAAAAGGGTGTTTCTCGAAAACTGGTGGAGTGTGGGATCTGAAACTCCTGTCATGGATGTTTCTTGATGGTTTCTAATTACCGCCCGAATATCAACCGGATAGCTCTCCAGGACAAATTTACCGTTCACAACCCCGCTTGTGGACTTTTTCGTGTTTTTTCTCTTCATCGAAAATAAAAAAACATTTCAAACTTCCTTTAATTATTTTCTCTATAAAAATTCGGATCAATCGGCGCCGTTATTTAAACTTCAACCCTCTCCTCGCCCGATGTTAATCGGGAGTCCGCCTATATATACGAAACAAAAAGAGCCACTACTAAAGCTGGTCAAATTTTAAAATCTGTCAATCAGCTTACAATTATTCTTTAATGAAATCCAAATTTTTGCGGTATTTTCAAATTACCTTTTTTCTTCTTCTTTTTTTTCTCCTTTTTTTTTTTTTTTTTTAAGTGGACTTTCTCAATAAAAAACGTAAGAGAAATCGTACGTCGAAGAAAGTTCTTCAAATAAGGCTGGTTAGGTGAATGGAGGGCACAGATATAGCGCGCGAGTTTCTACAGATACATAAATCAACTACGGTTATTGTAAAATATGATCTATCTGTTCAACTTGATTCTAATTCTCCTGTTCCTTGAATTTCTTTCGTTTCACCGTTCTATTGTCGTTCCTATATAATTCGCCTACGCTATTTTAATCATCCTCTATTACCTTCATTTCCTTTTTTGGCTTGTCCCTTGTTTCCTCCCTAAATTGCCTTATCTGTGACGTTGATCACATCTTACCTACGTGTTCATCTCTTTCTGTCGAACGTTGTACATAACTCAAAATCTCACTGCACATCTTATAACATTTCATTTTTCCTTATTCTATCCATCATCGTTGCTATACCGGTGTGTTCTATTTTATTATTAAGTGTATATATTATCAATATAATATGACCGAATCGGAGTTTAACATCTCTTGCCCTTCTATCTGTTTCTGAATGTAAAGTGGTGCTCCTTGGCTGACGTGAAAAAGAAAAATTACTAAAAAAAATAAGAGACCGGAAGAAAAAAAATACATTGGTCTACATCATTGCGTAATGGAGTAAATACGAGTCCTTTTCACCTGTGTACAATTTTACGACACGCTAATGATTTCAGTGTTACTCTCCTTCAATTAAACTCCTACCTCCTTATAATCGTTTATAGCAATCTTTAACCCCTTATTTCCTGCAGTCTGCATCCTTTTATTGCCGATCCATAATATATTCCTTGGTATTTGATGAGAATACCTCAGACACATCTCACAACTTATGAAAATTAATTCGCGGTTTGAATACGGGAGAAATGTTAAATCTTTTAAATTTAAAAAACATAACCAGAGAATAAGATGTTTTCCAGAGGATTGAAGAATTTTCAGTCGTAAATAACTTAAATTTTGAGGCTCTTTAATAACAGATGGGACATTTGGTAGGTAAAGATAAAGAACCCGTAAAATTACGAATGAACTACCAACGATATTTTTATTATTCACACTGTTTGATATATATCAGCGAAATGTACGTGCTCAAGTATTATCCGTGAATCACGTTATGATATAAAGCTAATTAAGTACATTCATTCACACACTTTTGAGCATCTTAGCGAATTATTTGCTGAATGATAGATACATCGTATACTTCACCGATGATTAGATGTCGTGGAAAATATTTGAGAAGATTCCTAAATTTACGATAGGAAATAGATACGTTTTCTGAACGAGAAACACTGAATTAAGTAATGACAGTTGGTTGTTGGACCTATGTTTTCAGTGGATATAGCAACTTAATCGGGCAAATAAGGATTCACAATTTGGATAATCGATACTTACAATTTCATCGAGGCTTTTAATAAAAAGTTATTGCTCTTATTTGCTAGTTTAGTAATGCTCAACATTTTCCGCTGTTATAACTTCACAAAAAACTAAGCAATTCCTCGAAATATACTAATCGAACAAAGGAAAACTTATAACACCGCATTCGATATATCTCAGAACTAGGAAAAATACGATAAAATGTTTGAAATAAATATTTTCATGCCCATTTCATGTCGCGAAGTTGTTGTTCCTGAAAATCTGCAAAAATCAAGTTGAGTTACAGTGCAACGATGAAATATGAAACAAATTTTTGCGTCCAATCAAAAATTAATTGTTACAATATTTATATATTACATCCGAGAGATATTCCAACTTAAGATATTTTACACAACGAATAGTAGTTGTATTATTAGTAGTAAGTGCTTTCGGATGATCCACATATGTTTGTGTAACATTTTTTTAGGAGTTCTTCACGTGCTTCATTAACTTGGAAAATTATTAAAGATGTGCGACGTCGATATATACAAAAATTAAAGGATAAACAAATATCTCATTAATTAAGACTCGATAATTAATATTATCGAATCTGTAGAATAACAGTAAAGTTCTATTCATTCTGTATTTGTATTACATGTTTTAACAGCACGTCTACCTGAAGTGCGTCCTGCAGTAAGCGTCATCAAAGTGCCCGCGGAACCATTTGGAATGGTCGGTAAGGGAAAGCCGCGGAATAGATACGCCCAGAATTCTATCTTGCATAGGTCTTCTTTTACCAAAAACACTCGTAAAATGTGCAGTTCTTGATTCACATTGCGCAGTACGAAACGTAAGTGCGTTCTTTACCGTGGCATTTCACAGTTCGATAATAATAATGATGTATATTCTATAGATTCTCACCTTGAGCACATTAGAATAGAAAGTTCATAATTACTCGAATGAAAATTTTACAGCCCGACGACAAACCCCTTTCTTAAACGTATACATTGCTATCGTTATTAAAAATACATCGTTGCAAACTATGCGACATCCTTCACGCTGTCAACTGCTAAATCTCTTTTGCAAATCGCTAATATACAGTATAATAGCGCCAAGCCCCCTGAAATGACCTTGTTCACGTTTACGTGACAGCTGTGAAAGATTATCTTCCGAACGTGCGATCAAATTGAAAAGTATACACACTTTTTAACTGATCCGATACTTTAACACAACCAGACAAATTTTGTCCGAGTTTTACACAATTGTAAACCCGACAGTCTAAAGAGATATATTTCTCCGGATAGTAGAAAGGAACACCACCTTCTGTAAATATTACGTAACGATTAACGATCATTACATCGGGAGGAGTGTTGATGTCTCTCTACACACGGGGAAAATAAAGAAAGGACTCCCCTCGGCCGATGTGCAAGTGAAAACCAAAAGTTAATGTGTGGTAATGTGTCATTGGCCGAATAAGCGCAGGGTGTGCTAGAGCAACTGGTTCGAAATACTCCGCGGAGACTCTGACATCGAGACGCCATCGATTCAGGTAAATGCATACAGAAGAAAAATGGAATCTCATTTGCATTCAATAAAAGAGTACAAACGTTCGTCTACTGGCAGAAGCTTATTTCAATTATTGTCTATTTCTCAGTTTCAACAACAACACGTACGAATACAATAAATAATAACAATAATGATAGTAAACAGACGTAATATGTATATTTAACTATGTCCAATCATTAGTCATTCCGATCATCTCCCAATTGCGTTCGCGTTATGACCGATTTGGCCGGGGCGGTATCAGGGTACCCCTCTTTGCCACGTTGTTGTACCTTCGTCATAATGAACAGAATTCGAAATAAAGCTGTTCTTCTCGAGAATAACTGGCCGTACTCCTTGCACTAAGCCAACTAGTCCGATAGAAAAATTTACATATTTGCCTACTTATCGCCCGAATCTGTTTTTTATTTATTTTTGTTCCCCCTTCGTATACCTACATAGAGCACAACAGATGAGTGCTTTCACAGAAACGTTCAAACATACATGCACATATTTATATTGTTTATACATACTTAACAGCCTATATTCGGCGAAATACAAATCGCGAATGAGTGTCATCATTGTTATCATAAATGTTTCCCTTAAATTCCGATATTACAAAACCCCGCCCCATCACACTAGACGTTTAATTTTTCATAGTTTTTTTTGTTCTTCGTTCCTTTTGATTAGTGACCAATAGAAGTTTCCAACTGCCCCCCGGGGTTAAATTTTGCACTTTAAGCTGAATTAAACTAAAGCATATCCTTCCGGTTGGAAAACGTTTCTCCGACGTCTGCGAAATCATTACAAGAGAACCGAATCTGTTTTTATAATGGTATCGGAAATCTGTTACACGTGGCGTAGCTAGAATTTGTTTTGTTTTTTGGGGGGAGTGGGGGGGGGAGTGATGATGATGGTGGGAAGACTATCCGTGTATTGCAGACAATATTAGTAGTAAAAATATAAACGTTAAATTTAAGATAATTTTAACAGTCGGTGTCTGTTGTCGTGTATCGTTCCAACCTTTCTAGATCACGCCGAATGAAATCAAGGTCAATTTTTCCTGTATTGAAAAATAGAAGAATTCAGATTTAATTATGGTTGATTCTTGCGACTTAGTAACGAGCTAGAATGTATTAAAACATACTTAATTTTAATCGACAAATTTAGGAAAAATCAGTGTAACTTTGATAAATTTATTATTTTATTTTCGCTTATTTGACTCAGCTTTCGTTTCTCCTTGATCAGTCAATGCGAGTCATTACATTGCCCTCATTATCAGTCATCTTTAGTCAAGTTCGACTAATGTGAACTATCTTTGATGAGTCTATCAAATTTCAGGGTCTGTACACTTTTTCTGACTCTGAAAATCAAATTCTCATACCAGCCAGATCATTTTGCAAGAGGTTCTTACATTTTTTCTAGTACTATCTTTCTAAACTTAATTATTTTCTCTAGAGGTTTTCACTGATGCGTCGGGCTGTGTGAGCAAAGAAACGTAGGATACACAATTGAAAAATTTTCTGCCCATTTTTTGATTCTATGCGAAATAGAAACTGTCACAGACCATAATAATGGGTAAAGTAGAAGGAAAAAGAAAAGTTGGAAGAAGAGCGATTTCCTGGCTTGATAATATCCTGAAATGGACGTCTATGAAGGTGGAAGAATTATTCCATACGGCAACGGACCGAGCATTACATCAAGAAATCGTCGCCATGATTGCTACCAACGACTGAGAACAGTCAAATAGATATAAGAAGAAGAAGTGTAACTTTCCCCGATACAAATTTCGAAATTATGCAATATTATTAAAGACAAAAGCAGAAGACGGGGATAATTTTTAAAACTAGCAAGTTTGCAACGGTTGGACTCTCGTAAATAGCAATCATAAAATACCAACTATTGCCCACTACCGAATGAGATTATGTGGTGCACCAAGAAAATTCGCTGCTGCATAATATCGTTCGAACATACATATATTATTTGACGAAAATGATCACGACATAAATTACCGAGTAGCGGTTTCCTTTTATTTTTTTGTTACAAACCTTTTTTAACGGGTATCACATAAAAAGTAAACTATACAAGTGAATTCAACGATGAAACATACATAAATCAGTCTTGGTGGGTTTTTTTTACACCCAGCCCCCCACCCCAATATGTTCATCAACATGTACGATGGCCCAATATGTAGGAAAAGGAGAAGAAAGAGAATCAGATTTTTATGCGACGTGAAATATCCACCAGGAATGAATCAAGCGCTTGGACGACAGAAGGAGAAGGGAGGGAAAGAATAAACGAAGCATTATAAGGAGTGGAAACACCGCTTTATAAAAGAAAGGAGTAGAAAGAAGATCGTTCCAATGAAAGTGAGGAGCATTTGAACATTATGTGATCAGAGGATCACATACGAAATGACTGTTGGAGGAATGTAGAGGACAATATGGAGATGGCGCAAGAGAGAAACGGAAAAACGACAAAGGGAGCAAACTGTGTCCAAAGTGCAGGCGGCATACTGCTGAGATACTAGCGAACAGAAGAGAAACCAAAAAACAAGGAATAGAAAAGAAGTTTGGACAAATAAAAAGAATCAGGAGGAGTAAGAGTTGAACCACAATTTGTAATGCGTCGCAGTAGACAAAAAATAATACTGCTAGATGGAAATGTAGTAAGAAACCTGACAGAAGAAAAATGTAGCCGAGCTAATGAGTCACCTAAATCACATTTCCTTCTATACCGGAGTTACCAGGAATCCGTAAGAAATCAATCAAGAAAGGAAAAGGTCTTGAATCAAGGAACGTGTAAAAAGGATTACGTAATCGGTAGAGTGGGAAGGCAGAGGAGATGCAATAGCTTGCAGCACGCTCTGAGAATCTGATAGAATAAGGATATTACAAAAGACGCTTAAAGATCTAATGAAGAGAATGGAATGCAGGATAGCAATGGACTCGCCACAAAAGATTGAACAGGAGAGAGAAAAATTATTTAAAGAAGGATAAATAAAGGCTACGTCAACTTCACTTGGACTCTTGGAACCGTCAGTGTAGATTATAAGGTAGTTAGAAAAGCGAAAGTCTAGAGTTTGTAAAAATTTCGATCTAACGACATGGTGTAGAACGTGTGTAGAAGGAACAGGAGAATAACAGCAATTAATTGGATGAAGGAAGGAAGAAAAATTGAAGGAAAAGCGTGGGAAATTACCCACAGTCCTTCTAAACAATAAAAAGCAGTCGTGCAAATAAATTATGAATACCCTGGGGCATACGGACACTTTATAATTTCCGAATCTTCACTTCTTTCATTATCATTTATTCCGCGTATTGTATGGTTGATGTGTTTTTCGCCATTGTGATTCATTTTACTTTTATAAACCAAAAAAAAAAACTTCGCTCGCAAGCGTGTCGTTTTTTCATAATTTTCCTTCAGATTCTTAATGTATTATTTTTATTTTCTGAGGTAGGGAGCGCAAAGAAATTTTAAAATTTCACAAAATATTTCCATACACCCGTTTCAGCTGATTTCACTTATTAAAAGTGATCATGACGGATATAAGAGAAAATCAGCGATCACCCATCAGTTACGAATACTGTTAAATACACCACCGATGCTCGAGAAACTGAGAAATGTATCTAACATCGAAACTACTTTGCAAAACGATTCCTTTTGATTTTACGAAAATTTTCAGAACTGTCGAAAAATTTCTAGAATTGCTACTGATTTATCTGATTGGTTGCCGGATTCACGTATAGTGAAACTTATATTTATATTTTCAGTACTCTTTATACATCCTAAATTATTTTCAGCGCGAAAATGGAAAATCTAGTTTATTTATTTACAGCAATAATGCATTTAACTACTCGTATTTTCGGTAAATAAATACAAGAATTTTATTCTAAAAATTACTTATTATACGCTTATTTCGCCGTAGTATTATCCACTCAAATACATACACATATATATATATATCTACCAAATCAAAGGTGACGGGTTCGAGACTTGTCTCCTTCCGGATCCAAGTCGCTCTCAGGTTTACCCAGCTTGAAATAATTGGGTACTAGAGAAATCTGGGGAAGTAAAGGCGGATCCCAAGTAGAAAGGAACTGGCCCCAGTATTTCCTTAGATTCATTAGGCTTAGTACATTGTGAACCTTGTAATAGGTCTATTACATAGCTCAAATGAATTTCACATAAAAATAGGGAAGAAAAAGTAAAATAAAATAACATAGAGAAAAACAAATAAATACCTAAATAAAAATAAGAATAATTTAGAATAAATGGTGCGAGTGTGAATACGTGCATGCCTGGAACTGTTGACGGTTGGGGTAACCAATCACCGACCATCAAGGAAAAAAGGATCCACCTGATTCGGTCAGCTCCAGTGATCACGGGCGGAATGGCGGAAAAAATTTAGAAAAGACGGAAAAAAGATTTTTAGAGAAAATCAATGGCGTTCTACCACCTTTGGTCAACTTAAGGAGTCTTCTCTCAAGAATCGCAGTTAACCATTAGTTTCGGCAAAGCAATCGCGGTCTCTCCGGAAAAGTTACAAAAAGTGTGTCGCGCTCTATCGTTCGACAAAATATTCGGTATCGTTAGTAATAGTAATCTAAAATTGTCAAATATCGGAATTTATAAGTCCGATAAGATTTAACGAATCGCGGAACACCAACCTAAAGGCCCGATTAATAGCTATTCCGACCTCTACGTACCAACTGATCAACGAGCCGCCAAACCACGGATCACGGATCGCCACCGACAACAGTGATACGTATAATTTTGACTAATTGTATATAATATTTTGTGGCCGTATCCGTAATTTAATATTGTGTTTTTCAGCGATCGACCGGTACAGAAAGTTAGGTGTACAGAACTATAAAATATATTGTTTAAAATTCTATCGCATAATTTAATAATAACCATAATCGATAAAACTAAAAAATAAACCTTTAAATAAATAAAATCCACGAGAATGAAACCTCGTGGTTGGCACTCCTGCGGGCGTAAAAAAGTAAACGGTAACGTTTCAACCTTAACTTCACAACCCCCAACGCCCTCTCGCGCCTAATTTTGTAACTGTAATTAAATAAAAAAAAATTATTTTTTTTGGTTGTAATACGAAAAATACGGTTCATCAATAGGCTTATTACCATTTTTGTATACATGCTTAATAGAGAAAAATTAGTTGGAGAAGAATTGATGTTTTACTTCTGAGAGTTTAGTCCCATTTCATCTAATTCCCAATCGCCTAAATTTAAGATTTCATTTATTCTTTAATTAAATTCATTTTTTCATATTTTGAATATTACACCGTTTAATAACTGACCCGCGTCCAGTAACGGTCTTCTTCGGCAATCTGTTAAATTAATTAATTTAACATATTTAACTATTTTTATAAATACTACATCCATTATTATCTACAGTGATTCGGAATTTTTGTTTCCTACGTAAGTAACAGATTACAAGAGCATTCACGACTGAAGAAGAGTTTCCTTTAGTATGATAATGTAACCGGCCCGAAATCGTGAAAACTGCGCTTTCATAATACACTGCTATGTAGAGCAGAGTTGGTTTACAGATGCGGTGACCCCTTTCCCCCGAGGGATTAAAAGGGCAGTGATCAAATTTAAAATCAGAGATGGAGTTATTTTTTCGAGAATGGCGCCACACGCCCGAAAATTGCGTGGGAGCGCTTTTTAATTGCCCTAGTTGTCAATTGACTTTTCGTTTCTCTAACCGATTTTTTACCTTTTGTTTTTTGTTTTTTTTTTTCGTCCCCTACGAAACATATTACTAGGCTAATTTTTTTCCAATTACTTGTATTATTACTTTTTTTTGCTATGCTGTTTCACTTTTAAACAAAATGGGAATTCTCCTCGATACCGCTGAAATTACTGTAACTAACACATTCGCACTGATCTACAAAATTCGCTTTACACCTTGAAAGCACAGCAATCCGCTACCTGAATAAAATAATATTTTCACGAAATATTGCAAAATGCAGAATTCTTTTTCATTTTTCCTGTTAAAATCAATTTTTCATGGTTTGAATGAATCTATTTTCTTCTCATAAATCTATACTTAAACATTTCTGTCCTTTTTAAACTAATTTCTCTTATGAGTACTTGCAAGCTGTCAGCGTCAAAAAAAAATTTTTTAAAAAAAATATAAAACAATTTTTGAGCCTATTAATAATAATTGTATGTAACTGCGATTAATATAAAAGAAATGATTTCTCAAAACATCTTTGTTTTATAGTGATATTTCGAATCGATTACACTTATTAATTATACTTTTTTTCAATATATTAAGCCACGTGTACGGAAAACATTTCACTTCTTTTTTTTTTTAGCAAATTAATATTTTAATATTAGTTACAAAAACACTACGAATGTATCTACATACAGGTACAGTAGTATATATGTATATATATATATATATATATATATATATATGTATATATATATATATATATATATATATATATATATATATATATGTGTACATGTGTGTGTGTGGGTGGATGTGTTACATATATATGCATTTATCGCGATGTTAACTTGTAACATTATTCAAGTAGTATTTTTCTTATTCTGTCTAATACACACATACGGATAAATAACCTTGATATAACAGAGAGTTATGTAACGAATTTACATAAGAAACTATTTTATTAGCACATGTAAACAACTCGCTGTGCAATACATCATTTTAAATTAGAAATTTAACATAAGTAATTGTAAATTACTCATCTTTTGGAGAAAAAAAAGTTTACTTCGTTAGGATAGCGGATTTTAAAAATGTTTACTTTAATTTTAAGAAACCTTTCGAGTAAAAGACAAAACTTTATGAAAAAATTTAACACAATTACGTCGTTATTTCTACAATTAGTTGTTGTCGCGGATCAGCTCGCTGTTTACCTCAGCCTACTTAATTTAGCATTACAGAAACAAAGGTGGTTCATCCGAAATAAAATATTCAAGCGTGTTTTGTGTTTCATACGAAGTTAATAAATTTAACACCTCTCCAAAAATATCGGACGATTCGCATAAAATTTTTTCACTACAAAGACGTACGTTGCCGAACATTGTTGCATCTGCTATTAGGATGATCAAATAATGGATGTGGTCGAATTGGTTCTCATTGTTACTAGAATGATTAATGAATCAGTGGGTTTTTTATACTTTATTAAAACGTGATATTTAACCAAAAAGAAACATATTTTTGATAGTAGTGGTGAATTTCGCATACGAAATAACATTACGAGTATTTAATGTCTCGTAGCTATTACTCGATGATTAATTATATACTAATTACTAAATACTATTAATAATCTTAGTTTTAATCAGAAAGTCTGTAAGGCTCTTCAGGTTGTAAACATCTGGGATAACCGCATTTGTCTCCTTGAAACGGTGTTGGGCGTACTTTTGACAAGCTGTGACAATGTGGTGGACCGTTAGCGGAGCTTGACATGCGTCACATACTGGTGGTAGTTGATTGCTGAGCAAGTACGAGTGAGTCGTAAGAGTATGTCCAAGATAAACTCTATTTACAGCTGTTTCCAATCTTGGTAAGCATGCCTTGCCAATGAGTTTGGACCATGCTGAGTGGTCTTTTTTCGTGTTTCCCAGAATACTTGGTCGCGCATGGAATGATCGACTACACGAACTTACAATGTTCTGGGTGGAAAACTGTACATAATCCATTCCTATAGTTATCGGTAAGCAAGTCTGCGATGGCCATCGAGCCGCACAATGAACAGCGTCACGGGAAGAAATACCTCGATGGCTTGGGATCCAAACAAAGGTAATTTTAGTATTAAAATTATATAACTGCAGTAAGGAAAACAAGATATGATCAACAACTGCTTCTTTGGAGTTTAAGGCCTCTATATGATTTAAAGCCAACGATGAGTCTGAGCAAATTACGTAGTGGTTAGACGGAAGATCAGCGATCTGAAGCAGACACTGGAGCAAGGCCACTAGCTCAGCCGAAAGGACTGACAGCATGGACGGAAGGTTGACGGACTGGATGTTGTTTTGTATGGAATAAGCTCCACCTACGTGTGATGCTG
Source organism: Icerya purchasi (assembly GCA_039619475.1). Taxonomy (NCBI): domain Eukaryota; kingdom Metazoa; phylum Arthropoda; class Insecta; order Hemiptera; family Monophlebidae; genus Icerya; species Icerya purchasi. The sequence continues at coordinate 286,597,162 of CM077115.1, read as the reverse complement.
TTTTGGATGCATCTGTGCAACAAATGATCGATTCCAGCAGCCGGTGTAGTATCTTTCTTAAGGTCTCTTGTATCTCGTGGTTTGGTTTACTTTTGATTTCTGCTGAAGAAAGGTCCCATAAGTTTAATTTACCCCTGATTGCATTTAATTTTTTCTTTTTGAACATATAGACATGAAATATAAATCGTGAATAAGCACACAAGAGTTGAGCTGTGTGAACATTCATTCGTTGGTAAAGTATTATCAAACTACATTAAATGCTAAATGTAGTTTACAATTATTTATTTTCCATTTACAGTATACAGATTTTTTTAAAACAGATAACAATAATAGACAAATTGAAGACAGCTTGCAGCATAGATGTGCGAATCGCTTTTTTCATTTGCTTAATTTCGTTGACTACGTAATGAATAATAAAAGAAAACACAATAAATAATAGCAGTAACAATTAGAAACTGTAGCTAAGAAGCCGCAAGGTACAGCGGAGTTTTTTTTTTTTTTTTTTTTTTTTTTTGGGACGCTTTTAATTGCCAGGATTATTGCGCACATCGGATAGGTTTTAGATTAGGGAATAAAGGTGGGTTTTTTTAAGAAAGGTGATCCAATGAATTTAGTTGTTCTGGGTCATCGGATATTGACTGAGGGGTTATTTTATGTTGTAATCGTTGGGCAGAGAAGGAAGGACAGGAGAAAAGAAGGTGTTTTATTGTCATGATATCTGAGGAGCAGTAGGTACAAGTGGGATTTTGTCGAATTCCTTGATATAGGTGACCGTGGGTAATTTTGGTGTGACCAATACGAATTCTAGTAATAATAATTTCGTCCGTCCTATTGAGGCTTGATAAATGTTTCCAAGGGACAATTGATTTTTTGAAAGTATGAAGTTTGTTGGTGTGTTGTTGGGACCATTCTAATTGCCATTTGTTTTGAGTTTGTACACATATATATGACTAGAGGTCTTGTGGTATAAAGGGAAGGAGCGGAGAAGAACGATGTGCGATTTTTGCAAGATTATCAACATTTTCGTTACCGAAGATGCCAATGTAACTCGGGATATACATGAAGCTGATTTTTATTTGTGATTGGAATAAGATGTTGTATAAGTTGAGTATTTTCTGAATAAGAGGTACGGCGGAGTTAAAATAATAATAATAATAAAAATAAAAAAAACTCCAATTCGACCAGCCAACTTGAAAATCAAGTTTATCTACGGGAACCAATTCGACCAACAAAATCTTACCCGGGAGCCAATTCGACCTCTCCCCAAATAATATCACGGATATTCTTAGTTTGAATTCCGTCGTGATCGAAAATACTAAAAAAAAAGTGATTTTTAAATAACAACCATCATTTAAAACGCTCCAGTTTAATTGGTCGCCTTCCACTTAATTATAGTCTTGTATTCTTATCTAAATCTCCTCCGCTCTGCCCTTTTCACTGTGTTCTTCCACGCACTTTCTTTATGACACTGGTTAAGTTTCAAAAATTTCCTCTTTTTCCAACAGTTGTTCCTTTTACCTGTCAGTTCAGCCTACTCTTCCTGCATATTCATGGTTTCTTTTGCATCCCCATCTTCGCCGTTCTGATGTTGTTCCCATTGTTCGTATGCGCTTTGATCATTCTTTGCTATCATTATCTAAATTTCGTTTTTCCTTGATTTCTTCTCCACACTGTCGTCTCCATCATCCGGATGATGCAGTTATTTGCGACGCCGATCATGTGTTCTTCCACAGTGTTTATCTTTTTCTGTGGAACGTTCTGCTTTGTGTTCCTATTTCTTGAGGCTTGAGCTTTCTACTCTTTATTGTGCTTCCTATATCCTGTCCTTTCCTTTCACATTAATTATTCCTTCTATTTGTTCCTTTTTAGATAAAATTTCTGATCGGATCAAAATATAACCGACTTCTTTCCTTACCTTTTGTTTCTGGGTAAAGGTCCTTGATTGATGAGCCCAAAAAAAAAAAAAAGTTTCAAAAATGTTTGGTCTTTTTGGATGATTACTCGCCCTTTTATTCCTCTCAATTGTATACAGTACTCCCCTTATGTTCCCTTATTTCCTTCTCACTTCTGCTTGCCCACGAATTATTTTTATTCTCTATCCTCAAACGTGTAAGAATACAATTTTTAATCTCTTCTAATTCTTCTGGTATTTATGCTTTTAAATCTTTTTTTTAAATTTAATATGTCGGTTTAGTATATTTCTGAAATTCAATATTTAAGAATAATTTGAATTTTTTAAATTTAAAATAAGGGACTGATAGAACTGCAGGTGTTTCGACACTAATCCAATCTAGTATCGTAAGATGTCGGCAAGCTTTTGTTTGTTTCATGTAATTTGCAAAATTTTGCCTATTTCGTGGAATCGATAACATTTTGCTCGTTTCATGAAGTCGGCAATTTCAAGAAGTTCGACGTAAATCGTTTCAAGCGGTAATATAACCTATACATTAACACAACTAATGTCACAGATGTACAAACAATTTATTTTATTATGAAGATGGAGGAATGGAGGTGACTGAAAATGGAATACAGTGTCGATGAAGTGGATTAAAAGGGAGATATGAATTAAAATGATATCTATACACTAAGACAGCGATAAAAAATGTTTGTACCACCTGAAACTATACGAAACATAAGTAAGCTCACAAAACATTTAGAATATTACCACTAACCGAAAAACGTATATCCATTTCAAATCTAAAATTAATGATTTCCGTCATTGAAGAAAAATTTTCTTTTTAGAAATTTTCCCACCTTATTTATGTTGAAAAATAAATAAAAATAATTTTTCTTAAATTCCAAATATTTTTCACAAGTCGTTATAATTTCCGTTCAAAAACTGAGCTGTGAAATAATTAAAATCTGAAAATCTCCATTGTAAGATGTAGATTTTTTATCAGTAATTCAATGAGAGATTTTTTTGTATAACGATATTAGTTTATGTACAGAAGTAACTTTAAGAAGATTTAATATTATATAATTCAAAAATCACAGAATTCTGGGGACTATTCAAATTTTGTTTTGCATGAAGATAACTTAAAAAGAAAACGAAAATAATCGATTTACTATTTGAATAATTATGTAGCATTAATAACATCGTGTTTCAAAGTATAAAAAATGAAAATTTGACATTCATCAAACGTTTGTATATTCATGAAACTACCACTCTTAAAATTAATGCGAAAGAACTGAAACGATATCTCTCTATTGTATGAAATAATTTCCTACAATAAAATGCATTCTTTCATTTTTTTGCATTTCTTCTTCTATAGAGTCGTTATCAATCCACTCCTAGACGAATGCCTGCGCAAACTTTTTCAGATGTCACGATCTTGTGCACCGATTTGCCCTAAATTGTTGAATTTCATTTATCCAGCGTTTCATTGGTCGTCCTAACCTTGCTATTCAGATAGACTTTCTTTGGGTTCCTAGTTAAATAGGCATTCATGGAAACGAGGAGGCCCGCTCTCTAGCTCGCTTCGCTATCTACAATGGTCAATCTCTACGAAGAGCTACTTTCTCCAATATTATTCCCCTGTACAGAAAATTTCACCGTATTATCTGGTCTATCTTGTACCTATCCTATTTTTCTAATTCGTTCTCCTCCTTACCTCCCCATACCATTCTCTCAACAGTCTCACGCCTGGAGTCGTACCACTACTTTTTCTATCTGCCGCTTATTCTTTTCTTCCTTCATCTACATCCTATTTCTAAACTTCTTCCTCGCCTCTTTGTCCCTTTCATCCGGATAAACCTTTCATCTGTGATGCAACCACGTCTTCTTTAAGTGTCCGTCTCTCTTTCTTGTGCGCTGTCTTTTTCACCACGATTTATAACAACTCAATCTCCCGACTCCTTATATAGTGCTCCTTTCATACTTTCCCTTCCATCATTAAATATAGTACTTATCCCTGCTACCTTCGTAACTTCTATCTCCAATAGAATTCCTATCTAGTAATTCTTGAACTAGTCGTTGAGTCAATTTTGGTGGTGAACCCAGAGGGGAAACTTGAAGAGAGTTTTTCATTGAAATTTTTAGCTAAATCAACGAGAAGAGCCTGAGTGAATAATTGCGTATATATATATATATATATTTATTACAACGTAATTCTTAGACTACCCCCCATTAGAAAAAATGTCCCAATTTTATGTAAAGTTTGTTATATTTTATAGGATTTTTGTTATTGTTATTTAAAATATGTCACAATTTTATATAACGAAATATGTAACGAAATATGTTACGAAAAATGTAACGAAAAAGCGTCTTAATTTTACATAATGAAAGTTAAATGTTAGGATAGGATTTTTGTGATTATGTTATTTTTTTTTTGTATTTATGCCAGTAAGAATTACGTTGTAAATTTTGATCATTTTATACAAAGTATAGAAAAGAAAAAGACAGAAATGAAACAAGAGGGGTCAAGGGGCACAGCCCCTTGCGAGGCCAAAATGGCTGAGTTATATATATATATATATATATTGCTATTAGTAAATGTGTCTGGTCCTAGATCTTTCCAGCAATTGGAAATTGTTGACGGCGTCACGCATGCCACTTTCCGCAGTACGTGTCAAGCTCTGAATTTATTAGAAAACGACCAACAGTAGTGGGATATATGTATTAATGACGCGTGCAACACTGCACATCCAAACCAAATTCGCGCATTATTCGTAATTATATTGACGACAGCGATATGGTAGTTTTTGGTGTGCAACCAGAAAATAGTGACAGAAACGCAGTACACAATACCAAGTTGGAAGATTCATAAGCAGCAATGAGGCTGCATGGCGAATTTTTTCATTTCCCATGCATGAACGCAATCCAGCTGTGGTTTACTTAGAGCAATACATTTAGAGAATGGACAGCGTGTTTATTTCACAGATGCAAATATACAACAAAGAGCCCTTAATCCAGATATATATATGTATATGTACAATTAATTTATAATCTTTTTTTTTTTTGCATTTAACAAAAACGTAACAAAGTTAATTAATATCGAATCATTTTAATGTTTGTTAAACGTAAATATAGTAATGTGGAATAAAATACAATTATAACGAACAAATTTATAAACGTTCTATGACTATATTACGGAAACAAAAGAGCAAGATACAGAGAAGTATGTAGAGTTAGTAGTCTTCAAACAAAACCGCAAATATATATGGAAGGCAAATCAACCGTTGAAAACGAATAAAGAAGATAAAAAGAAAACCGCACGTTCACTTTTTTATATTAAATCCGGTTCGAAGTGCAATTTTATGCTTTAGCGGTTCGTCTGTGTGGGGGTATGTTCTGGGGTCATTGCTACATAATGATGAGAATTTTTCAACGTTGATAGAGTTGTTTTTACATTCTAATCCGCACTGAATACGATTCATTTCATTTTACTTTTTGTCTACGAGTAAATTTTTCTCAGAATTTTTCCTCTCTTTCCAAGAAATAGTTTTAGAGGTACCAAAGCCAAAAAAAAAAAAAAAAAAAAAATTAGTTTTTAGTCAGTGAATAAAATAAACCAAAACCGGTGTACGTCATTCGTTAATTTTCAAGAGAGCTCAATAGTACTAAGCACCACAGATGTACGCGATATTTATTGCAATGAGTGTTTCAGAACGATGTAAACCGCATTATCTATAACAGTCGCGAATTAAGATAACAAAACTTTCAACAATAACCGTCTGATGTTATTTTTTCTTAAAATTTCACTCAAAAAAAGCGTGTAACAAACTCGAAGCCGATAATTTTACCGTAATAGATTCTCGGTAAAGCCACTCCGGGAGAAGAACGGTGGAAAAATACTCTCGGTCCACGCCATATGTCAAAAGCATTACCGAAAAAATTGATCGAATTTTTAGAGAAAACAACATATCAGAATCAGACCGGTATTTATACGGAAGAATCAATTAGTTGTACACACACATACTCGAGTTACATACCCTGTTGCTGTTGTATACAAGACTTCGATCTCATGTGGGCCAAACTACATTCGACAGAGTGGCCGAACTGTAAGTACTCGAATTAAGGCCCAACAGACGATTACGAAAATAGTCGCACCGAGAAATCAACATTAGCCGAAAATTCGATAATAGTACCACGTCTTAATTGGAACATATCAGAAAAGACTGATTAGGGAAGTCAGTAATGGCTAAAAACTGTGAAAATAGTTTCTGTATTTCAGCGGCTCGGAGATTAGTGTTAAAAAGGAAACTTTGAAACGAACAACAGATTCAACCACCTAGCAGTGCCACTGCAGCTTAAGTGATCGCGGGCCCTACTTTTAATTTTTTTTTCTTTGGTATACCTTTAAATTTTCAGTGTTCATGTTTCATAATTTCGGTATTTTATTTATTCGTTTCCTGCAGTTTTAGCGTTTCGTTTATTTCCATTTCTCTGTCAGTTTTTATTTCTTTGTTTTATTCGAGACTTTATTTATCGTTTCGTTTAGTTCATTCTGATGATGATACTTAATGTAAGTTAAAATGTAAGTTAAATGCCAACAAAATAATTTTACTAACATGATATTTACCAAAAATAATTTAATTTCTCTTACCTATCCCACTATGGTAGATTCAAATTTTTAAATGTTAAAATTTTATTTTGCACAAAAACACGTTGATTTTAACGTTTCCAATATAGTTTTTTAGTTATGTATTATCGTCAATAAACATTCAACTTGCGCAAATAATCGCAGATATTATCGGCTATTTGTTAAATAAATTAAACTAAACAAATTCCAAATCCTCACTATTTGCACTCGTTATTCAGTTTACAGTTGGTATTGATCGTGCTAACGGCTGCATCGTAGTGTTTACAGTATGCTCCAAGTCCTTCGTTCCGTTTTGCTTCGCTTCACTGTTTCATTGTCACTTTATTTTATTCCTTTCTTTATTTTTCGTATTTCTCTCTTGTGTCAGCATATTCTCAATTTTCAAAATATTATAATGGAACCTATCGCAACCTTAACCGAAAATTCTCTATAATGCTCGCTCAACCGACATTAATACTGCACCAAGAAGCTCAACTCCAAAGATTTTGCAGGTCTTACCATCAGCCAGAATTTTTCTCTAACAATAAGTGGTTCCATTCGCAGCGACAGATTCGATAGTTTAGCTAGAGTAATCAGAAATTATATGCATTTTCTAACTCGCGACATCTATCCTATCCAATCTTAACCTTGTTCGCATCGGCAATTTTTAATAACTTTTCGAAACTCTGTTTAATACTGTAACGGATTCGATACCTACAGCGCTATCTTTTAGCGGTGTTCGAATTATAAAAAGATATTTCGTTGTTGAAATCATTTATTTCGTAATTTATCGAACACCGCGTTTTATTCGACGTAATCGCGGATCGTAGTGGGTATCGGAGATGCTTATCGGCTAAAATCGAAATTCCCGGGCACGGTCGAACGGACGACTGCGTCAGTTGAGACTGTGTGCGTGTGTATTGTTGGTAGCGGCCAATAGTGGAGAGTACTCTACGAGTCCGAGGCGAGTGCGCGTCGGGGGTAACAGTTGAGCCGAGAACATCGAGCTGAGGGAAGTTTGTGAAATCCGTAGTCGCTTTATAATACGGGTTAGATAGAAATATTCTAGAAAATTCGACGGCGTTCGAATTAATTGATAAGGTACAGGGTAATTTCAGCGATTCAACTATGTCGCTTGGAATAGCCCATCGTGTACCGAGATCGTCGTGTGTGCATGGCACTATATTACGAGAGAGAATTAATTCGTTGGTCAGTCAAGAATGGTCGATCGTTTAATTTGGTTGTAAAATCACGTCGTCACGTGTATCTATTTTTACCCTAGTCGTCGTTAATTTCCGCATACATTTAGCGCAATTTTGACCGAAATTTCGTTTTTTTATGTTTAATTGTAATGTTTGGAATTTGTTTCACCTGTGTCTTTTTTTTTTCCTTTCTTTTTGTAAACTTTGTTTAAATATACCCGTTTTATAGAAGGCTTCGTCATTGGACACGTGGTGAGCCCGTGACATCTCCAACGCGGAGACTCACGCTACGCCTTCGAACGGCGTATTTTCGCGAATTTTTTTATCTCGTAAAAAGCCTAGAGCTCTGCGCGGCAGAGTGTCTATCCGGTGGTGGCAAGCCGCTCTTGCCTCTGGCGCCCGATATTTTGTTTAAACTTAAATAAGGATCGACGGAATTTGTATTAAATGGCTTCCCAGAGAAGGATCAACTGAATTTGTATCAAATATCAAAAGGGTTTTTCGAAAACAGGGAATCGAAAGCATAGATTCATATCAAATGGCGTCCGGAACAGTGACCAATAGTTAGATTTGTAACAATACTTATGTTCCTCCTAATTACAATTTACGTGTAATAACTACTCTTTACCCTCTGCGTACGGTACGGAAAGTTTAAACAAGGTCACAATAGTACGATGGCATAAAACGTTTACTAATGGCCGTGAAACGTCTGTATTAATCCCTTTTTGGTGAAAAATGGCCCGAAAGGATGCGTAAATGTATTACGAAGAGCGATACTTCTAGAAGGAGTCTGCAAATGCTGACGACGAATCGGGCAGCGAATAAACAGTTTGAGGTAAGAATATTTCTTAGTCTGCAAGGGAAACTCTAACTACACTTCGTTCACACAGCTTTATCTCGGTTCTTATTGCTATAATGGCGGTCGTTCTGGGCTTGTTCTGCTGTCGGAAAAGTAATGAACTTCGTGTTTCCCTTGTTTATTGACCGCTAGATAACGTCCATACTCCGTACACGGAGAGAGTAGTTGCAATTGCCCCCCCCCCCCCAACACTTTGTATATACGATAATTGGAACATCTTCTTATCTACAGCTACCCAGCAGTTATAATAGCATCAGTTTTGACTTATAATCGTTGTTCTCTTAAGCGTGTATTAAAAGTTCTACATCATATAACTACCGTAATCTTAGCCTCGCTTTAAACGTCAACTTTAGAAGTGATCACATCTATAATAAAAACAAACTTTAATAAATGTAAGGGGAAAAAATAATTTATAACAATAAATTAGATAAATACCTTATTTAGGAACGTTTTCGGGTGTTTTAAGTTTCGATTAAGTTATTTTTAGCTGATGATGGGTTATACCCGAAAACGTTCCTAAATAAGGTATTTATCTAATTTATTGTTATAAATTATTTTTTCCCCTTATATTTGTTTGTTATTAAAGTTTGTTTTTATTATAAAGTTTAGCAAAAAGGCATGTATTCACCTACATTTGATCACATCTATATTACCACTTCCTAAAAATCTCCTCTTCATTCTCCTACGCAGATCCCCTCCAGAACAGTTTCTTCCGATTTAAACTCATCTTCTCAATGCGGCTCCTTCATTAAATTTATCTTTTCCTCCTATCCAGGCTTGACCTCGAAAAAAAAAATTATAATAATAATCTAAAATCTCTTCTTCCCTGCCATGAAAAAAACATATTTTAAATTTGTTGGCCCTCAGAAAACTTTTATTCCTGTCCTTTCCTCTCTGATTTTCTCGTTTAGAAAAATGCCATCGCCAAAAGTAGACTCGTTCTTAGAACAGTCAAGAAAAGGCAACAAACTTCTGCTTTCTCGCATGTTTCATATTCGAAAAATGTATAGAAACACTTTAAATCTTCTCTTTCCCAACGATATCCTTCCAATCATAATGTTATGATTGGAAGGATTATCAATTCTTTAGCTTTACATTATCCAGCTTCGAAGAATTCTGTATTGATTTTGTTTCTTCTTAATTTTTGAACTCCCCTTCTGTTATCTTCACAGAGCTCGTCATTCATCCCTTCGCCGATTTCCTAATTCCTCTTCTGGTACCGATGGAATCTCCATTTCAATTTTTAAAAATCTCTCCGATTTTTCTGTCCAGGTTCACCGCATCTTCTTTGAACGTTGTTATCATCATTCGCTTATCCCCCCAAAACAAACTTCACACGAAATTCTAATTTCCCTCAATTTTAGAAAGCTTTTCGAAAGTTTAATCAACAAAAATCGTATCCAATATGTTACAACTAATATGTTCAGTTTTCATTTACCCACACCCTGAACGTTATCAGTAACTTTGTATCGGCGATTTATGTCATATTTATGAAATCAAAATTTTTTAATCCCTTCATTCATCTATGAAATAGCTGCTTTTAATAATATTCACATTTCCGCAATGTAGTCTTCCCTATCGACTTTACGTTTCTTATTGTTCATTTCTCGCAATGTAAAACTGTAATTCTTTCTTCTCCTTTCTACTCCGCTGCAAGTTAACTATAAAATGAATATTTACACTCTATCAAAATTACTTCCCTTCTTCATGACTCTGATTCCTCTTTTCGTCCACTACTTTTGATCTATTCCTCTGAACACAATATCTCATTAATTAATTTCCATCTTCAAATATTCGTCAGAAAAAAGTCCTCTTTCTAGTATTTAGTTCTTTATCTATCCTCCTTAATTCTCTTCCGCTGCCTTTACTCCGTTAATGTCCTTAATTAATCTTCTGCTTGAAATAACAGCCCCATTTCCCTTTTAAATTCCCTACATTATTTTACGCGTCTTTCTTGACACAGCAGAGTTGCTCATTTCACGCGCACATTAATCAACTTTAGTTCTGCCCGTTTAAAAATCCTCTCTCAAGCACTCATATCGGAAAGGCGTTCCCTATATCTCGTTTCAGGTTCTGCAAATGCTTTATTCATTCTATCCTCGACCGCTGTTGTTTTATTTAAGCTACTTTCTTTGGGTTTCTCTTTTCGAAACTAGGACGCGTTCGAAATACTCGACTCCGTTTCAGGCTTGGTCCCCTTGAAATCTCTATTCCAGTTTTTGCCATCCTTACCGAATCTCATACTTCTCTCTTCACTTGTAGATTCTGTTTATCGCTTTCTGATCAAATATTGACTGTTTTCTCGTCTTCCATACTTGCTGCTTCTTACTCCTCCACGCCTTTCACAACCGACATTTTTTTCCCTAATAAAGCTTCGATTTTTTATCTCTCGGTTAGCCTCTTTCAATTTTTCACTCGCGATAAACTCTCTTCTTTGTTTTCAAATTTTCCCGTTTCTTTCATCCTAATGCCAGTCATCCTCAATTTAATCCAAAACCGCTTCATGCCGTCAGAACTGAATTTTCTAACGCCTTAGGCCCTCTTTTCACTCAGCTTCTTCCCTTTTTTAACTAACAACTCGAAAAGGGTCAAATGAAGTTGGTTCTGCCTTTTTCAATCGTTTCGTTGATGATTTTTTTCACTAATCTCAACGGACAGCGAGAAAATAATAAATTATAACTTTTTTTTGCAAAAATCAATTATGATATTATCACTTTTTTCACTCACACTTAGAAAAATGTTTCTTCCAAACAGACACTAATTTCCGTGCTTTTCGATAAAGTTATTTAAAATTCAGTCAAATTTTTGTATAACGAAAGTACATCCGAATTAAAACTCTATGAAAACTCCTATAGTCGGAATTCAACGAAGCAACTACGATACTTAAAAATTAAAGGTTTTTCTCTAAACTATTGATTTTTAAGCTATAAGGTACAATGTAGTAACGGTGTTTCAATTAAGTTTTTGTGTCCAGCATCGGTCATATTTTCGTAAAAGACGTAAAAATTATAAATCTAATGTTTGTTTTAGTAACTCCAATGAAACAGTTCATACAGATTATTAAAAATTCTAAATTTCCTCTCGTACACAACTGCTTCACGACCACCCGGGATGATGATTTAACACTTTCCTATTCTTCCCAGTCATGTAGCTGTCTAAATATAAAGCTCCTTCCAGTATAAATTGAAAAATAAACTCCCATTATTTTTCATCAATCGGAATTAATAGTTTTAATTTCTATCAGAATGTTTAAAAAAAAAAAAAAAAACAGAACTTTTATAAAACAATCGGAAAAACGTAAACACTACATTGAAAAGAGCAAAACCATTTCCTTCTGGTAATGTAAAAATTATCTTTAAATGTTCCGAAATAACAGAGAAATAATAAACTTACCAAATAAAACAATCTCCGGCAAAAAGTGAAAGATAATTTTTGATTAATGTCGTAATGCCATGTATATCAGTAAATATACACATTAAGCTAAAAATGTACCAAAAACTGTAAATTACTTTCGCGATAAACCTTTTTGAGCAACGAAAAAATAAACTGTAATTTTTAGATTTCATTATCACATTTTTTCTTTTCGTTAGAAATACCCATTATCCCCATCGCAAATAAAAATCAGAAGCAGTTCCCTAATTCATATTTGACAAGTGTTAATTATGATCATAACACTTCCGTATTTTAGTAATGTTACATCCTAATAAGAAACAAACTAAAATATAAAATATTTAGCTCTGGAAATGTTTCTGGGATTATCCTCGTCATCCGCCAAAGAATAGGTAAACGTAACGAGGAATTTCAGTCGTTTATTATTAATTTACTTTTATAAAATACATTTTTATATGTCCAAGTGAGAGCATGGAACAACCGGAACAGTGACAAAGACTAATCAGTTCGAACCGATACACCGCAGAGAGAAATTATCACAAATGAAAAAAGACATTTTAACAAACGATTTATCTAAACCTATCGTATACGATGATAAACATACATAGGAAACGCGTAACGAACGAGAATGACGCTCTTACAAACGTACATAAATATAGGTAAATTATTATTTTTAAAATTTAAAATTTAAAATATGTGCACTTCTTATATTCAAAGGTTTATTTCATCCGTACGGTTTTAAAGTAAGCATACCGACTGTTGGCCAATAGCGATGTTTAAGCGAATTTTTTGAATAATAGAAACGAAAAAAATATTACTCAAACGACAAACGGAAGTTTTAAATTGAAATCTAAAAAAGAGTATGCACAGGAATACTCAGAGTAACTGAAAACTAGATTTGACCAATAAAAACGCTCAAATAGAAATGCAAAAAAGCTCTAAAAGGTTTTTGTAGGCGAATAGCAATTCCCTTGTTACAAGTTATAAAGATTTTTAGAAAATTCGGATATCCGAGAGCGAACAAAACGAGCGCGTAAGTTCAATTATCTAATGTTTTTAAAAGTATCTTTTAAAGAAATGTCTAACAGAATAGTGCGTTGAAGAGAAAAAGAAGTTGCTTTAATTGTGACTTTAATAAAAATAATCGTAGTTGAAACATCGCTGATAGCACAATAATCTTTAAAAAAAAAACAGTTAAAAAATGAAAAATATAACTAGAACTAAGTTACAAAACCTTCGCTAACACCTAATAGATTTTCAACAAAATGCATAATTTGCAGACTATGTAAGAAACTGAATTCAAACACGTTGGATGCACAAATAAAATCGTTTGAGCGAATTATTCTCGCTGATAAATGAGACTCCCGTTGAAAGTGTATTCGTTACCTTTAATTCGGAATCAAATAATTTATTCAAAATCAATAAATTATAACGTAAAACGTTTTTAATAAAAACCGGATGCTTGCGCTATCTAGTGGAAAGTAACGGCTACAAAATTACATTTATCATATTATAAGCAATAGATGGCGTAAAAATATTTGAAATAATCAGAATAATTAATAATTTCGCAATATAAACAGCGGGTAAACAAACATTAGCACCCTATCAAAATATTCTACAGTACTGGTTTAAAAAAAATTGGAATAAAAAGTAAAAACATCGGGAAAACTCGTAATGATGTAAATCTTTTTTCGTATATTAGCAAAAAACACCATCATCAAAAACAAAAATGCACAAATGCGCTACAACAAAATGATTTGCATACTTAGCGCGTATGTTTGTTTATCGATCAATGATGCGAGTTACAAGGTTCAAACATGTTCCGCGTTAATATGAATCACTTTTCCTTTTACTTTTATTTGTAATATACGCGCACGCTTCAGCGTATAAACTGCCTAATGGCCAGTAGACATACATTCATATATGTCATCGTTAACGTACAATGAAGTAGCTAAAAGAAGGTGAATTTTACATTTTCTGCAGTGTGCCGTATAATTAAACGACACGGAGCCATGGGAAAAATACAATACCAAGTCCGATGTAGAAGATCGAAGAGACTCTAGACTTCAGAGAACAAGAAAGTATTTTCGATGAACCGCAAAACAGTTCGTTTTTGAGCGCTCAAATGTGTTAGTTAAATATGTTACATTACCGTACAGTTACAAAATTCACCCTCGAGCTGTCGGAAATGTAGTTCATTCCATCCAGATTTCTAGAAGATCTCCGAAAAAAAAAGCTCTCTTTCATGTCGACTGACTTAAACGTCTAAAAAATTTGCAGAGTATAATATTTCGGTGCTCTGTAATATTTTCTGACAAAAGCAAATTCAAAGAAATATATGTGAGGAAAACAAATGCAGAGTTACAAATTAAAAATTTAAAGGTTACAGTCAGAAACAACAGCGATAATATTTCAATATGGCCTTGACTTACAGCAGAAGTATAATCTAATTTTATAGACGGTATCACAGATATTGCATTACTATTTTTTTAAATTACAACAAAAAATAAAATCTTTTTCTTTTCCATTTCCAAAAAAACATGTGTTGATTTCTGCAGAAAGTGTCATAACACGCTCACCTTATCCTTAAATATAAACAATTCTCAACTTCCGTTGCAGTGATTCATCAAATTTTTGAGTACCCGCTTTGACTTCAAACTATCCTGCGCCGCCATCGTATAGCCGAAATGCTCCAAATCATTATCCGCAATAAAATATTTATCCAACCCGAAATATAATAGAAATCCTAAATTTCTTTCCATCGTTTACAATTCGTTTATTCTATCCAAAATTAATTATGGGTCTCAAGTTTTTACTCCTCAGCCAGTCTGTCCACATTAAAATCCCTCAATTCCATCCACCATTCAGCCCTCCGTACAATTGTACATCGATCTTTGCCAACCTCCAATAAATACGCTTTAATAGGATACCCTCCTCTCTCACATTGCAGAAAGTACTATGCCCAACGAGACTTATACAATTCCATTCATCAGAATCATTTATTACGACTATCTGTAAACCATGCATCCTTTCTTTCAAGATTCCCTAAGTGAGCCCATGCCAGGCACCGTTATTCTATTAACAAAACTTAATATAACGACTACATCCCAACCTATCCGTCTGCATCTCTACCATCATGGGCTAATCAGCAAATCAATGTTAATCTATCCCTAGTGCGGCAAATGAAAGCTACGAGTTCTCTTAATAACTCTGCTCAAGTTTTAGAAATAATAGAAGAACATCCTGACCACGCTGCAACGTACACAGATAGGTTCAAATCTAATGCGAAAACTTGTGTACTACCCGCAGCTGGTGCGTATGATATTATAAATACCTTATACGCCATACAACTTCATGATAGTTGTTCTGTGTCTTGGATGCTGAATTATATAACATCATGTTCTGTTTGCAGCATTGTCAGCCGCTGATTGTATCAAAAATATTACTGACAGCAGATTCTCTAATATCTTCGCAACTCCTATTAAATAATAAATGTAAGCTTTCCTGTGAATCATACTCCTCTTCGTATACCGCCAATTTCTATTTAATTGCGAAGAGAAATAGAACCAGAAATGGACTTCTGAATCCATCTTTCTATGACAGATCAAACTTACCATAAAAACCATATTGCCTCCAAGAGGAATCTCGCATAGAGATTTAAATCGTTTACAAACGGGACGTACCGCTTTGACCCACAATTATGCTTTTACAAATGTCTCTCCTCCCTATTAATTACCTATTCTTCAATCAATCATCCAGTCCCTCCATTCTATCATTTTCTAATGGACTGCCTAATTTCGACACAGCTCGAAAAAAATTGTCTTGCAGGAAGCCATATGAAAAATATTCATTTTAACATCTCCTCTGTCATAAATGCGCTGTTATACTTCCTTAGAATGAGCAATCTCCTTTCTTCATCTAAAATTAAATTAACCCCTGCTCTATATACTATAATAGCCTTTAAAGGTACACACGCTAAATAAAACTACAGGGGGGGAGAGTGTAGAACTGAAAAAGCTTCAATAGTTAATGGTAAAAGATTAAATAACCTCCACTTTACTAATAATATTGTTCTAATTAATCATAGAGTTTAGGGGACGTAACAACAACGGTCCGAGATCTTAAAAAGAAAACAAACAAGTAAGATTGGTTTTGGAAAAGACAAATTTTTATTCGAGAAAATATCTAATTTTACATAAACAGTGATTTAGGAATGTAAATGAAGTAGAAATATGTTTAGGACACAATTAATACCATTTAAACAGAGGCGGAAGCTGAATTATATACCAGAATACGAAATGAATAGAAAAATTTTTAGTTTTTAAAAATGACATTGAAAAGTAAAATGTATATTAAGAATAAAATTAAGATATTAAGGAACTGGACGCAACTCCAACAAACGGAACGCAAATCTTTAGGCGCTAAATAAAAAATATCTTCTTAAAATGCAAGTCATTCAAAATAAAATATTAAGAAGTATATGAAGCCTAAAACAAACTGAAAAAATTAGAAATCTGAAAATTCCACTACAGACCAGCAGTTACGGTTTTAGTTATCTTTTTGAAGTGACTCACTACCCACTGCATCCTTCATAATCTTCATTTAGTACCATCGCCCGGCAGCCAATCTAAGCGACCCGAGACCGCTAACATATATATTAATTAAACAATTACATCTTGCATTTAAAATAAAACAAATATATGAATGTATGTGCATAAATGTATAAATGTCGTCTATAGAATGAAGTAAATCCATTCTGTCACTTGAATCACCAACAAATGAATTATAACACCACATAAACAGCTTCAGAAAAACTTTTTAGATAATTACATGCAATTTACTTGATAAACAAACTGCATTTATTTTTATTTTTAACTTTTTACCCTCGCTTACCATTATAAATGATACTCGAGAAAAACGAGAAGAATTTACCTTTCAACCAACATTTCCTACTCCTTCAGATTACACATGATTTTTCAAAAATTACTATTTCCAAAATAAAGCATTTGCGCTGTTCCAGCATACATGCACCCATTCGAATAAAAAAATATATCTTGCATAGGTGCTGATTATATGTTTTAAATAGCCCTCATAAAAAAATTATTTTAAAGATTTAGTTCGCTAATAAATTAAAATAAATAGAAAAACGTATATAAGCAGGTATTTCTATGAAATATATAATCTACAATTTATTCTGAAAAAACTTTTTAGATTAATAATATATACGACAAAAGTTGTTTTAATAGTAAAATATATTTAATAGAAATTTTATAATGAAAAAAAAAAAAAAAATGCCAATCTACTATAAAACAAACCATCCCATCTTCCAAAGAATAAGTTGAAATACGTATTAGAGGTATCATTATCTGAGTCGTATCGCTCGATTTCAAGCATCGTGACTGCCTATTTCTACACTAGCAGTACAGAAGAGCAGTTAATTATTGCAGAACTATTAGCTAAAAGAAAAATTACAGGTATACTAATCAAACTCTTTAAAAAATCTGGAAATCACAAGTGATACCGATCGAATGGAAATCTGCCGTAATACATGCCATACGCAAAAAAAGTGTTAAAAAAAATGTGAAAAACTATAAAATATTAATTACAACGTAATTGTTAAGCCACCAAAGTTAAATGTTAAGATAGGATTTTAGTGATAATGTTATTATATTCATATGGACCAATTTAGAATGACGTTGTAAATTTTGATAATTTTATACAAAGTATAGAAGAGAAAGGGCACAGCCCCTTGCGAGGCCAAAATGGCCGAGTTTACATATATATATATATATATATATATTAACTGCCTAACCTTTTGCAGATAATTTAACTATTTTCAAAGCGAAATCTGAACGTCCTTTTGCGTTTGCGATCCGGGGATTACAGTCATCAATCGACCATGAGAACATAAAAAATGACTTGAGAAAAATTGGTCGTGAAACTATTGGGATAACACCTATAGTGAAAGTATATAGGGATACAGAAGGAAAACGATAAATCAAGAATTTTCCACTTTTCAAAATCGAAATTTCTCCAAAAGCGAAAGTATACTAATTGGAATCAATTTGGAGAAAGCTTTGACTCTTCAACTGAACTTAAAATACTATCAGTGAATTAGAACAACAAGTCCAGCACTTTATCAACTTGGTGCTAAGAGCAGCTAACGAAGCCACTCCAGCTCTTAAAGAAAACCTTCCAAATGAAGTATTGTATCCTATCGAAGTCAGAAAACTAATAAAAGAGAAGAGACGTGCACGGAAAATATGGGAACGCTCCCGTCATCCATCAGGCAAAACCAAATTCAATCATATTAGCGACAAAGTTAATAGACCAATCAAGGATTTCAAACAGAAAAGCGTCGCAAACTACTTCGAAAATTTAAACCCCAGAAAATGTTCTTCACCTTCAAAATTATATTAAACTATCTTACAGACAGAAAAATAGTATTATTTAATCCAGAAAAATATTTTCAAAAGTTTTATCACAAAATGTCATTGTTCGCGTTCATTTCGTTTGACCTTTTCATTATAGTACGTCTAATATAGTTTATTTCGTAAGATAAAACTTAAATCGATTATAGTAATCGAATTATAAGTACGTTATCGTGATCGACTTACTGATAAGTAAGCCGGTATTTCTATCTTTATCTAACAAATACACGAGCGCGAAATGGCCGTATGCTCGTCTACCATCAGCTGTACACTTCCCGTAAATCAACAAACCGGTCGCACTACCTCTTCTACTATCGTCACCACCACTACTGCCGCCGCCACCGTTAATACCGTCATCGCTACATCACAGCTCCATATGTTACCGTCAGGTGATAAGCATCCTTATTGTACTGACTCTATTGACAATAACGTTAACGCTACCATTAGTACTAATAATAATAATACGAGTAATAATACAAGCAATAACCAAATAACATCGGTGCAGGGAACATCACTTATCATGTTCCTTTGTTATCACCCTCAAATCATTTGCAAGAAGACGCAATGTAAACCAAATCTGTTAAAAGTCTAACGACGGTTTCTTGTATGTCCTATTCTAGAACCCGGGCAGACTCCTGTTCAAGCATTTTCTTATCGGCCAATTTCCTTGGCTTCCTGCCTAAGAAAAGCGTTTGAACTCGTTATAAAGAATCGTTTAATATGGTGGCTTGAAAATAACATCTTTCCGCACAATATGTTTGAGTTTCGTCCAGGTTTAGAGACTTTGAGTTGTATTGCTAGCTTTTTAAGTAACATTTACCAATCGTTCATTAATAGGAAGTTTCTTCTGGCCACATTTTTAGATGTTAAGGGAGCTTTTGACAATGTTTCCATTTCCATCCTGTTTAAGCATTAACTGAGTTAGGAATACCAAATCTCATAGTAATAACTCTGTGTAAATTATTTTCAAAAAGATTGCTCTATTTCCTAAACGCTGTTTCTAAAAGAACGGATCTCCGTACAGTTTATCGGGGACTTGCTCAAGGATCGGTTTTGAGTTCTTTATTGTTCAACATTTATATCAAATCAATTCTTTGTATCCACCTACCCTCTGCATCAAATATTTTATCATATGCGGACGATATTGCATATAGTAGAGACAAAAATCTTTCTTATTGTATACAGAATAATTAATTTTCAGTAAACGTTTCCCATAATGCCTTTCAAAAGATTAACTTGGACTTGTCTCCATCCAAATCGTGTATCATGTTATTTACTTTTAGGCCTTACTCTCAACCGGATATAATAATTAATATGCACAATCAAAACATTACGTTTTCTAAACAGGTGAGATATCTAGGCGCGTATCTAGACTCCAGATTAACTTGGGCATTCCATAAACAGACCTTGCTCCAAGAGTTACACAGAAGTTTTAATTCATTGAAGACGATTAGCAATACTTCCTGGGGAGGCAACCCAGTGACCTTAGGTCTTCTTTATAAAGCTATTGTTAGATCTAAACTCGATTATGGTGCAATTTTTTATGGATCGGCTTCAAAGTCGCTTCTGACTAAGTTAGACGTTCTGCAGGCAGGTCTTACGAATTGCTCCAATCGAATCTTCCACTTAGACCCTGGTATTACAATATTTCTGATGTTCCGGATAGTTTGGTGCGAAGGTTTGTAATTACTATCTGCAGACCTTGTACGAGGCATAACAGGATGCGACTAAATTTTGGGATTGAAATCCCTCTGCATTCCAACTATAATAAACATTTTAGCACAGTTTATGGTGAGGAAATTAATCACATGTTGTTTAATTGTGAGGCGCTAGCCGGAAACAGAGTCTTTCTTTTGAAGGATTTAAAGGCCTGCGGTTGGTTTCCTCCTTACTGTATTTTTCCCTTACTCGCTTCAAGTAATTGTGCGTTGATAATAATATTTACGTTTATTAGAAGAAGAGGGATCATCATTTTAATTTTTTTTTTTTTTTTTATGGCCCGGCTTCAGTTAACTATCAAGCCATTTGGACATCATAAGGAAACAAACAAGTAAGGTAAATAAAATAAAGTATTATTAGATCCTAGCCACGAAATAACACTGTGCTGTTACATTTTTTCTTGCTTATTTCCTAATGTTTTACAGTTCAGTCGTGATCAAGTGCTCGTCGCACTTTGGTCACGACATGGTCAGTTTATAGTTCTATTTATCTTATTTCGGCATCCGTGGGTCGTGCGATCCACAATGGCCCTGGTCGTTGCAAAGGTCTGTTACAAAAAGCAAGTTCCGCAACTCCTTTTTGTGTTTTTATATTGGCACAGCGGATCTATAAATAACAGCATAATGATAATAGTAATAATAATAATAATAATAATGGAAAAGTAAATGGTAGAGTGGAAAAGTTGAAATTTAATAAAAGGGTAGTTAACATAAATGAAAGGTTTGGTTGATGGCCGAATGGTTTTACGCCGGGCCAGAAAAAGAAAAAAAAAAGTCTAACAAATACGAATCACGATTGACAGGAAGTAACCAGTCGAAAACGACAAAGAAATTACTTAAGAAGTAAACAGTTGATAGAAAATAAAATATTGAAACGAAATACTAGCAGATTCGCTGTCTTAGCTACAGACAAAGGAAACGAATACGAAGATGTTATTATGCAAAAAGAAACTAGGCCTCCCGCTATAACAATTTATGGTGTAAAAGATTACACTAAGATGTTAACTGATATCTCGCACATTATTCCGATAAATGATGTTCGGTGTAGATCTTTAACTGATAAGCGAGTTGAAGTTAAAACAAACAATATAGAAAATTACCGTTCTTTAGTTAAGTATTTACGCAACGAAAAAATTGAACATCATACCTATCAAATAAAATCAGAAAGAAGTTTTCGGGCAGTAATAAGACATTTACATCATTCTATAGAGATAAGAGAGGACATCAAAGCATCCCTCTCGGAATATAGACATACAGTTAGACACATAACTAACATCAGACATCAAGTGATTAAAAAACCTTTGCCGTTGTTCTTCGTTGACCTACAACCATAGGGAAATAATACAGATATTTACAAATTACAATCACTGCTTAATATGAAAATCTAAATTGAAACTCCACGTAAGAAGAATACTATACTCCAGTGTTTTAGATGCCAGAAAATGGACACACCAATGCATATTGCATTAGAGAATATGTCTGTGTCAGGTGTGGTGAAAATCACTCTTCAGAAAACTGTGATAAAAAGCAATGCGCAAATTGTCATGATAGTCATCCACCCAACTATAAAGGATCCAATATTTATCAAAAATTCCTATTGATAAGACGGAACGAGAGACCTAAAAATAAAAACAAGGACAATATAAACTTGCTGAATATTTCAAATAGAGTGCAGACTACAAATCAACAACCATCCAACACAGTTACTTACGCACAAATTGTATACCAGGGACTAGAACAACAAAGAAATACGACTCCTAATATTAACTCTGAAAACATGCATCCTAACAACGGTATAGTAGCCACGTTACTTACATTTCTAAATGAAATGAAAATACTTTTTTCAAACACGATGGAACAGCAAAACCAGCTGCTAAAAAGCGTTATACAAACAATTATGACTGCTTTAATAAATAAAAAATGAAAAATCGTAAATTGTAACCTGGAATGCCAATGGCATTCTAAACCATATCGTTGAAATGCAAATGTATTTACTTCAGAATAATATTGACATACTTTTAATTTCTGAAACTTATTTAGCAAATACAAGATAAGCTACTTTCTCCGGCTACAACTCATACTTTTCAAATCATCCTGATGTCACAGCGCATAGGGGCACTGCTGTGATAATAAAGAGTAACATAAAACATTATGTACCAGGGAAATATGAATCACACCACTTACAGGCAACCAGCGTTGTAATTGAACTGAAGTCAAATAAAAGAACTACCGTTTCAGCAGTCGACTGCCCACCTCGCCATAATATAAGGAAAGAAATGTTTGTACATTTTCTAAAAACTTTAGACGATAGGTAAATCATCGGTCAAGGCCGTGTCCACGGGGGGGGGGGTTAGGGGTTAAACCCCCCCATGAGAACTGAAATAGTTATTATAAATACAAAAAAAACCTGAAAAAAATCACAAATTTAAAATAAATATTGATGATTTTTTAGGGTGTTTTTACCTACTTTTAAAAGAAAAAAGAAAAAATATGCTGCATATTTTTAGGTACTTCATTAATATTTTATGCAAAAAATTTTTTATTACGAGTATAATTAATAACATATGTAACTTTTATTAATGTTCATATACGGGGTAATTCATTTACGTAAATTATTAATATATAAATCAAAATTATGGAAATTATTAATAGTACAAATATTAGTGAAAAATGTATTATGAAATAAATAGGCAAAGAAAATTTTCACCCCCCCCCCCCCCCCCCCCTTTCCAAAATTCTGGGCACGGGCTTGTCATCGGTGGTGATTATAACGTAAAAAACATTTACTTTGGCTCGAGACTTTCCGTTCCAAGAAGTAAAGAACTCAAATCAGCTATTGATGAAACGCACAGTGATGCCTGTTCTCCTGGAGTGCCAACTTATTTGAATAAAGTTCCAGATTTACTGGACTTTTTTATTATTAAAGGTATTCCAACAATCTTCACTGATGTTAGAGCAGATAATGAGTCACCATCAGATCACTCGTCAGGTATACTGCCTATTAGTAATCAGATAGTAAAAAAAGTGTCCAAACCAAAATTACACAACAGATCTACAAACTGGGAACTATTCAAAGAATATCTCGGTAATGATATCATGATATCGATAATGCAGTGGATTATTTCATTAAGGTCACTCAACAGTCGACTTACAAGGCTACAACAATAATTAACAAATGTCAACCAATGCTTTATTATCCCCAACACATCAAAGCAAAGGTAAATGTACGAAGAAAATTGAGGAAGCACTGGCAAATATTCAGAAATCCCGCACATAGAACTGCATTGAACAAACAAACGAAACTCGTTAAACGTTTGTTGCAGGATTTAAAGAATAAATCACTCAATGAGCAAACTGACCGATTTATCACCATCAGGACAACAAAATTTCTCTTTGTGGAAAGCTGCGCGGAACCTTAAAGGATCAAAACCATCTGCTTGCCCTATAAGGAAACCAGATCGTAGCTGGGCTCGTGCTGATATTGAAAAAGCGGAACTTTTTGGCGAATATTTTGCCAACATATTCAAGTCACATCCTGTTGATACATTATTAACTTCTAATTCCTTTTGTCAAGATGTATTAAAACCGATAAGATTGACCTCACCAGGTGAAATTAACGGTATAAAACGGACAATGAACCCTAACAAAGCACCAGGTCACGATTTAATAACAGCAAAAGTTTTAAAGGAATTGCCTAAAAAAGGACTGGTGTTACTAGCGTACATATTTAATGCAATGCTACGATTAACATATTTTCCGATACAACTAAAATTGTCGCAAATTGCTGTAGTTCAAAAACCACAAAAACCTTCAATGGAACCATCATCATATCGGCCAGTTTCAATCTTGCCAGTACTTTCTAAATTATACGAAAAATTACTGTTAAAAAGAATAATGCCAACAGTTGAATGCAAAAAAATAATATTTGAACACCAGTTCGGCTTCCGAGCAAAACATAGTACGATAGAGCAGGTGCATCGGATTGTTCATAAAATTGAAAAATCCCTGGGGATAAGAAAATGGTTTGCGATACCGTATTTTTAGATGTAAGCCAAGCATTCGATTTACTTTGGCATTATTGCAAAAACTTCGACGTCATTTTCCCTATCAGCTAACTGAATTATTCCGGTCGTATTTAAACGAAAGATATTTCTATGTTAAATATAGCGATGACGAATCAATTATATATATCCGGTTCGAGCAGGCGTTCCTCAGGGGAGTGTACTTGGACCACTTCTCTACCCTATCTACACAGTGGATATTCCTAATACATCGCACGTTGGTATATCAACTTTCGTTGATGACACAGCGATCTTGTGTTCAAATAAATGTTCGTAAGTTGCGCGCAAAAACCTGCAGATAGCACAGTTAATAAAGTAACATCATGATGCAAGTTATGAAAAATAAAGATCAATGAGGGTAAATCATCTCGAGTATAACAAAGCAAAATGAGTTGAACATCAAGCTGCGGCAACTGTACTGACTGTTGAGTAAGAGATCAATAGTATCTCTTGAAAACAAATTGCTACTTTATAAGCAAATTTTTAAACCAGCCTGGCAATGCGGCTGTCAATTATGGGGCTGTGCCGAAAACAGCAGCAACATTTCAATTATGCAAAGAGTACAGAAATTACACACGATCATCTCTACTCCATGGTACATAACCAACATCACAATCCATGAAGATCTTGGAGTTAAATTTGTAAAGAATGAAGTAGAAACTGCTGCTGGACGATATGCTGTCAGATTGAAAGAATATCTTAATAGTACAACAAAAGAACTGCTGAGTAACCCAAGCGAGGGACGTAGGCTGAATAGAAAACGACCTCAAGATCTCATATAAATTATAAATGTATAAATAATATGTGTGTGTGCGTGATGTGTGAGGATGTATGTGCGGGTGCGTGTATGTATGGTATATATGTGTACATAAAAATACAACAATATGTGTATATGTATTTTGTGTATACATATATAAGTTAATTTTAGCACCCTTCACTGGATGGGTTGCTTATTCATGTTATTTTAACTTATTCCATAGATTACCAAATAGTTGATAAGACTAAATGTAAAATAGCAAGAAAAAAATAAAAAAAAATTTAACCCAAAAAATGAATTAATATATAATAGGAAACTGAGTGCAGGAGTTCCACGAGGATCAGTATTAGGCCCCCGTACTGTTTAATATTGCTATGAGTACTGTCCATGAAATTCAGTTAGACAAGATTTCAAATGTAATTAGTTATGCAGATGATGTAGTGTTAGTTGTTGGATTTAATAAAACAGAAGAAGTACTTAAAATTAATAATATAATAAGATTAATTAATCAAAAAATAAATGAACTGGATCTTAAATTTAACACTACTAAAACACGAGCCCTATTAATAAGCAAGAAACATGATAAACTAATTATCAAAGATCACTTTGAAAAAAACATAGAAGTAGATAATAATAAAATTATAATTCTAAATGAAATTAAATATCTCGGTTTAATAACAGATAGTAACTTAAATTTTTGTAAACACGTAGAATACATCGTAGATAAAATCAAAAAGTTTTACATTACACTAAAATTGTTGTACTCTAATATTTTTGGATTATTAAAATATAGAAAGAGAATAATTTTATATAAAACTATTGTAGAGTCAGTAACTGAATATTTCTCTACGGTTTATTATCCAGTACTAAGAAAAGCTGATAGAAATAAATTACTAAGACTGCAAAGAAAAATTTTAATAGGGGTAACATCCGGATACAGCATATCAGCATGCTGCTTTCATTAACATATTAATTACCTTTGATAATGTTCTACTTCCCACACAGGTTTCTTCTTTCAAAATTAGATTGCATTCAAAATCCCGGTCTCCGTCTCTGCTTCGGTGCCTTGAGACTTTTCCCAGTTCCGGCTATCCTTGCTTCTCTTCATTCGTAGATCCTACTTAGGTTATCGCTTTTTAATTAAGTGCCTTCTTCATTTACTCTTCTATCTTTCATATATGGCGATTTACTTCTAATAAAACTCCAATATTAGCTCTTATCTCTATTCGCCTCCTTCAATTTTCACCATATATTTTTAGTCGTGATAAACTTCCTTATTTTTCTTTCAGTTTTTTTAGTTTTCTTCATGCTATTAAATGTCTTTCTTTACTAGGTGTTTTTCAAGCTATCACATCTCTTCTTCCTTCTCCCTCTTCCGATTATGCATAGTTCTCATACACTTTTCTTCCATGGCTTTTTCCTCCTTCAATCGATCAACTTCAATGTTCTGTGGATTGCTGGTCATTTAGGCATTGACGGCAATGTGATAGTGAACTCAGTAGCCTGTTCTTCCATTTCCAATAGCAGACTTTTATGTTCAGATCATAATATTGCTATTATTTCTTCAATTCCGTATTTCAGACTATGATTCAATTCCTATTCTTCTTTTCTAATTCCGGTTCCTTTTATCTCTCTATTCAACTATCCCTTCCTCCTCGCCCATGGTTTCTAAACTTACCTTCTCTTAAACGCTTCTCAATATCGACTATTTGTCGCTTTCGTTTTAATCATAGTTTCCCTCTTACATAATTTTTTTGGTTTTCATCAGCATCTACTCCATTTTGTCCTTTTCATCCACCTTCCATATGTTCTTTGTGATGCTGCTCATATTTTGTTTGAATATTCAACAATCGTCCTTCTACTCTTCTCTACTAAGACTGGGTATCTCTACTCCTTATAATGTTTCTTATATTCTCTCGTTTCCTTTTGCGTCTATTAATCCTGCCTTCGAATTATTTTTATCCTCTATCTTTAAACGTTTAAGAATACAACTTTAGTTTCTACTTCTTCCTATTTCTTGGGCTAATGTCCTTGGTGACAAAACCTATTAAGAAAATAAAAAGAAAAAAAATTTAAATACCTGGGCAATTAAGCAGTAAAATGGATTAAAAGAAGAAGCAGTGAATAACAGAATATGTAAATTAGACCGAACACATCATCTTGTAAAGAATGTCTACAACAAAAAAAACAACTAAGATACTATGTTACAGTTACTAAGCTAGAAGGACTACACACATCAAAAACAATAAACTTTTACAAGGAAGGAAACAAGGGAATATAGAATTTAAAATAAAAAAAATTTTAGGAGTTAAATAGAACGATGTGGATATCAAACAATTAATTATACAAAATAGCATACCAATAAAAAAAAAAAAAAAAAAATTATTGTTTTATGAATATATTACCGGAATGTAATGTTTTTTTTTTTATTTCTTTCCTCGGACACATTAACAGTGTAACTTATCCACCAAGGAATGTAGTATGATAAGTAAACTAAAACAATATCAGAATTCACAAAAACTAAAAATTCAGACCCGTATGGTTCTAATCTTAATACTAAAAATTAATATATTGTATCTACTTATTCTCTCCAAAGACTTCAAAGTTGTTAGCAAGCAATGATAAGGGTGTGTACTCTATGTACTATAAATGATTTAACGTAGGGCTTTTTTTTATTTTGTAGTAAAGGAGCTGACGATTCTTACAATGTAGTTCGTAAATTTGTTACAATACTGCGAAGATAATATTTTAACTTTATTAATGAAAATACCCAGGACCATTACGACAACCATGTTTCAATTAATTCTATTATTTAGCTTAATAAATATATAAATAGCAGGGTTTCGTTATGCAATAAATTAACAAGTATCAAGATTTTCCACCATACCTCTCTGATTATTTACTATGCTATAATGAGAAGGTTTGCACTATAAGCTAATTAAATTTATTAACTAAATACCGTAGTTCAGTTAAATTAATTTTTGATAGTATATTTTCTAAATTTTCATATTTTTCCAAGTACATACGAAACATAAAATATCATTTTTTGTATACAATTTTCGCAACTGGTCTATACATTTTAAAATAAAAAATTTGTGTGAACCTCATACACCAATATTTTTTTTATACAAATATGTATATATTTATATACACAGAAGAAGGCTAAATTAATTCTAGACACTAACGGACTGGCTTTTTAGGGCGCACCGAGGAAATTCAGAGGTAAAAGGACGTTTTACAGCAAAGGGGCGGAAGCGGTGATAGAATTTTAAGAAAATTAGGGCGTAAAAGATAAATTAAATGCTTGGGCGCACCGAGAAAATGTCAGTTTGCCCGCATAGCGAGTCCGTCAGTGATTCTAGAACACGAATTTTCTTTACTTCATTATAAACGTATGTCGAAGAAAAAGTTTAAAAAACACATAAATGTTTAAAATGATTTTTCGTCTTCATTGTTAAAAATAATTTTTTCAGCTCTAAAAATTTTCAAAAGTTCCCGTTAAAATTTTAACGCGCTTAAATTTTAAGTTTATTAAAGGAAAAACCCTCCATTTACGAGAAAAAAGACTAAACGCTCATGCACATAATTCATATTCAAGCTAATAAGAAACAATATATTTTTATAAATGAGCACAATATATTAACAAAAGCTGATTTATTTGATATCTTACATAAATTATATGAACGTATAATTTTAATATATGGTATTGTAATATTTAAAATCATTGAAGCAAACCTAGAAATTTTAAAATTATTTCAGAATTACAATTTTATGACTTACAAAAATTTAAAACTTACTCTGTCCTACTTCAATGCTTTATGTATCTTTTTTTTTACTGTTTTCTAATATTTTAACATATCGTTACAAAAATTGCGATAAAAATTGGTATACATTATCACAAGATTTATTATTTCTAATTTATTCTGTTCGATTTGTCAACTCAAAAATGCCGCGAAAATATATGATTAAATTTATGTGAAACATCAAGTCAGTTGTGTAAAGTATATCATTCTTAATTTGTCCTATCTAGCAATTACATTTTTTAAATTTATAAACAAATTACTGTAGTATATGGGGGGGGGGAACTGTGATTTAAATATAAAGGAAAGATAGAATTTAAACAATTAATATCTATTGTATTTTGAAAATAAACGATTTTCTCCTTTTCAATTAACGCTATGCTGTATAGAAAGTTTCGGATCCAAAGACTTTTGCACACTAAAAATCTCCAACATGTAATTTTAATAAATATTTATTTTTATAACTGAATGTTAAACACATAAAATTACTTTTTATAATATTATTATTTATAATAATACTTCAAGTATGAAGTAAGCAAATAATTGTAACTTAATTAATATAAAAGTAATTGGAAAATTTTAAAGAACAATTAATAATTTTAGAATTCGGTATTATTAATTTTTATGCTATACTCTTCGAAATATAATTTATTTATTTACAATTCCATGTAAATCGATTGTAAGAAATGTAACAATAAACGACCCAAATTGTTCTCATGTGATTGGTTGAATTTGTATTATAAATAGAGCAACCGTTACTGCTGTTTTAATTATCTTTACATCTGTTTGTACTAATCCATTGTCTGGTTTCCGATTTGCGTTTTTGTGTTATGATGAATTTGTGATTTTTTAAACGCGCTCATGCTACATTTTTTAAATTAAAATGTAAGTGTTGATTTAATAGTTAAAATTTGAGGAAAAAATTAAATATGATTACTGCACTCGTTTCCAGACTTATCATGTAAGTAAAATTACCTAATTTTTTCTGTTAATAATACTTTTATACCATTGCTTCTTTAAATGTGTAATATAAAACAGTTACCCTTACATTAAAAAAACACCTTAAGTCGATTGTAATTGAAAATTAATTTAAAAAAGTGGTAATATTGATATCTAATGAAATATTTTACTATTACTTTTCAGCTTAGGTTTTGGAACGTTATATCCAGCATATGCGTCATTCAAAGCGGTGAAATCAAAGGATTTGAAAGAATACGTTAGTAATTTTTAGTATTTATAATTTTGTTTTTATAGTTTACGGGAAATGTAGGAAAGTAGTTGCTGAAATGTAAATTACATTCATTGAAAGAAGTTAGAATAACCTTAAATAACAATAAATAATTTTAAATACTTCGGTTACAAATTTATTCATATTTAAAAAAATATAAAATTTTAATTTCTCTGAAATTGATTAAATGTATGTTCTCCATACAAATATTTTGTTCGTTGCATTGGTTATTTATGATTGATTTGAAGTAAATATTGCATAGGTGAAATGGATGATGTACTGGATAATTTTTGCAATTTTTACAAGCGCTGAAGTATTTGCAGATGTATTTCTGAGTTTTTGGTATGTACAATTTTATATTTCAATTCATTATAGATTTTTTGTAAATAAAAAATACCAAAAATTCTATTAACATGTAAATGGTTTTAGTTTATATATGTATATATGTATGTGTGCGTGTGTGTATTCAGAGGAGGCTATGTTAAACCCGTTGAAACTGGACCGCAATCGGGTAATCGAAAAGTTCATTAACAGAATGATAGCTTGATTGTGATGTTCAAAAAAAGGAAGTATACTGTATTTTTAATACGGTATTATCCAATTAATATTCTATTAATAAATTTAGATGTATGACAAATGTATAAAAATATTAATATTTAAACTTTGTTTTCAAGACATCTTTCGTTTTTATTAATAACTAAAATAAACTTCAACAAAAACACATGCCTATAATCTTCATTACTAATAATATACACTACTTATTGAATAAAAAGTTTAAGTGAAAAGAAAAAAAAAAGGCACTGTACACATTTAGGATGAACCAAAAGTTCTTTCACAATTTGCTATTGCCTTTGTACAACTTTAATACCCTTTCTGTAATATGAAATATAAGTAAATTAATAATGTGAAAACCAATACTACTAATTAACCTAAAAAAATTAACAGTAAGAGAATTACTGGATTTATGAGAAGAAAAAGAATATTATTTGTATAGATTGTAATGTTTACTAAAATTTTTCAACTGATTACCCGTATTAAAAATGCCTTCCGATAATTTGAATCATAATTTATTTTCAGCATTAGGAAACTCAAATGCATTATATTAGTTAAAATGCTAAAATTGTTAAGGAATTTAATAGAAAGGAAATTGCCAAAAGAGACCATACTGACTAACCATTTCAATCACTGTACCTTTTTTGCGGATTTTTTTTTCTTTTTAAATATACTGTAATTTAAAAGCTTTGCTCAAATATCTTCAGACAGTTGAGAAAGTGGCTTATTAAAAAAGGAGTTACAGAAAATGCTTTTTATTTTTTCATTTAAATGACTATACACTACTATAAAAACCGAAAATACTTCATATTTAAACAATACGGCAATATAAACATTATCAATTAAAAATTCAAAATAGGAAATATAAAAAAAAAAAAATCTAAAACTAGAACTTTGTTTACATAATCATTTTACCGGCATAATAATTCAGTGCGGTAATAAATACGTCAATGATATTTTTATTAAGGATCATGAAGAAGTAAATTCTTTAAATAAATAACGCTGCAGTATACAGTCGTTCATCAGATGAAAATCTGTTTCGCCGCTGCTTTACATTAACATAACAATCAGAAAATCCAAAACGATGTAATGATGCGATCAGTTATAAATTGGATGAAATATAAATTAATGTTTTTCTTCGCAATTGGATTTTTTCTTATGACGGTTAAACGGATGCACATTAGTCTTTTACTTGCACTAGAGTCCATAAAGTTCAGTGTATTTATTGTTGATTTTGTCTAAAAGTAAAGTTTGATGTTGAAAGTTGCTACATTTCTATCTTAAGATACAAGATACAATGTTTCAATGAAGAGATCAAAGGAATTTGGTTCGAGATTGTCGGAAGCGTGTACACTCTGCGCGCAAAAAGCATATAACAAACACTTCGCTACCTTTTTTTTACATTGCTGAACACATTTTCTGCTCAATGTCTTTCCGATAAATATAAAATATTTACTAAATTAATTACAAAATTATAAACAATTCGAATTTATATATTAATTTTTGGTAAATTATTTTTTTACTAAAAATTTCTTTGAAATTTTACTACATTTTACTCACTATATTTATTTATTTTTTTGGTCATTTGTTTAAAAAGTTAAATTGTGAAACGATTTTTGAACTATTACGTTTTCATACATACGCTAGGGGACTGGGCTCGCTATCCGCTTCGCAGCCCGAACCTTCGGTTTTTTACTCCATGAATTTTTAAAAAAAACTTCAACGTTCACATAACGTTTATTCAAAAAGAAAAGAAAAGAAAAAAAAACATCAATTAAAAAAATTTTAATTTGGATTAAAATACCTCAAAAACTAAAATCACTAATATCGTAATATATGTGAAAGAAATATGTTAAATTTTTTTAAATCTGAAATATTGACAACATTTATTTCATTAAATTTACGTTGCAGTGGTTAAGTTCGTTTTCCTTCTTAAAGTTTAGGCAGTAAAATTTTAAGTCACTGGTGGGCATGACTAATTATTTTATTATTTGTACTCACAGATTTTGCAAGTTCGGGGTTTTTATATTTTTTCCATATTTTAATAACGGAAATATGCCAGTCGAAAAAAAACAGAATCAACCGTTAAATTTCTATCAAACAGGCCCTGAACTATTTTTTCCAATGATGGTCTCGAAGATGAAGAAGTAGTACTTTTTATATCTTTTTAACATTCTTCTTCTTGCTTATGCCGTCAACGACCGAAGTTTGGCGATCAGTGGGGCCATCTTCACTTTATCAATGGCAGTATTACTTAAATCTTCTTGTGAACATCGGCACCATGGGAGTAAACCTGCTCCCTACTGCAGCTTCCTTCTGCCTGCGCTTTTTTTGCCGGCAATTTTTTCGTATAAAACCAGTTGAGGCGAGCGGTATTTTTCATTACGATGAATGTGGCCGTAGTAATTTAGTTTACGTACTTGGATATCATGTTTTTATTTTCATTTTATTTTACATATTAAGTACTGTGATTTGCGTTGATACTTAACAGCTGAAACCATAGAAAGGGTTGTGGAATTTTTCATTTCCAGTCTTACCACTTTATGTGTAATAGAATAAAACACGTTTTGATAATTACAAGGTAACTCAGTTGTAAAAATGCCTGTGTAGAAGTTATAATGATTTTTTTTTTTTGATTTTTTTTTTGTGGGCACGCCAGCGGCATTGACTCAACAACAGGAAAAGCTAAGTTAAAAAACTAAATAGCTAATCAGAAATGGACGCAACAAAGGCCAGCAGTGCAGGTACCACAAAATATGAAGGAAAGGAGAGGATAAAGGAAACTTTATAGGGAGTAGGTAGACTTAATGTCAAGAGCTGGTCCTAGGAAACGTCCGTTACGAGGAGCAGGACACTCGAAGAAAACGTGATCAGCATCACATATACGAGAAGGATCACAATTGTAAAAAGAACAATAAGGGGAAGGCGACAGAGCAAATCGAAAGCGAGATCGTTGGAAGAGAGAATGATAGATCCAGATACGAATTAGAGAGACAATAGAAGAACGACGGCCGAAAGGAATAGAATGGAACCAAGACAGGGAATGAGAAATCGGCTGAATAAAACGGTAACGCGAATAATGATTAGAAAATAGGGAGGGATAAATATCCCGCCAAAATCTGGCGTGATTAGAGGTGGATAAGGGAAGGATATTTGAAGAAAGGAAATAGTTGAGGAATGAATCAAGGCGACCAGCAGAACGAGACAAAAAATCAGCTGCGTCATTGCCGTCAATTTCGAAATGACTAGGGGATCCATAAAAAATCAATAAAAATAGAGCGGGATGACTGCAGAGTGGCGGTAAAAAAACGAATTGAGAGAATAATACTATCAGAGGAATGCGAAGACGGAGAGTATGGGACTTGAAGGATGCCTTTAGAGTCCGAAATTATGAGGAATTGGGAATGATCGCTTAAAGAGGAAATAAAAGAGATAGCGTGAAGGATGGCGATCGATTCGGCAGAAAAAATAGTGCAGAAGGAAGGAAGCCGAAAGAACGGGGCAGTAAACGCACCACGCACGCCATCCTCGCTCCTGGGACCATCGGTAAAGATCAATACATAAGCAGGAAAAGAGGAATTCAATAAATGAAGAAATTCATTGTTGACTGCACCGTGAGAGGAGGAATTGGCCCAAAGTGGGAGAGAGGAAAATTTGATAGGCTGCCATAGGCTATTAAAATCATGAGAAAGGTAAAGGAGATTGTTGTAGGAAAGGACAACAGGAGAAAAATTAGAAAGACCGGCAGCAATGAACGACGACAGCATTAGGATTTTGTGAGGAGAAAAATGCCAGCGGTTTTTGATATACAGATAAGAAGAAATAAGTTTGGACGAGGAGATGGAAAGCCGTTTAATTAGAAAGCGATACCCCATCGACCGAATAATTCTCTGCTTGCTGTAAAATGAATATGAATTTGTTCCATTTATTGTTTTTCATCATTATACTTTAAGCCATGTACAAGATAATAAAACGGAAATTTTGATTTTTTATATAATTATAATTTATTTAATTTTTAAAATCTTTTCGCTTTATAAAATACACACTATATAATAATCAAGCAGAATGTTTGATTCGCCATAAGAAATCGAGAAAGCCGAAATAAAAGTAAAAATAGTCAAACGATAGTTTTCATAAAAAAAAATCATTTGAAGCGAAAAATAAGTGTATTTTTTAATGTAATTTGTTCAATAATAAATTACGAAGTTTTGCTTTATTTGTATAAAATGTGCTGCGGCGGTTAAACGTCAATAGTTTACTGTGTCAAATTCCAGAAAAGTCGTCGAGTAAACCCAAACCATGATTTTTCCCTTACACTAAATGGATTTCCGCTCGCAGTTACATCCTCAGCTAAATTCTTGGGCCTAACATTTGACTCCCATCTGACATGGTCTCCTTACATTTCAGATCTCAAACACCAATGTAATAAAACTTTGACTATTTTAAAATGTTTACAATAATAATCCTAAATTATTTCTTTCTGTATATAGATCACTTATAGTAAGCAGATTAACCTACGGCTACCCGGTGCACTATTCAGCTAATAAACAGCTCGTAAAATCACTCGAAGCAGTCCATCGCGCAGCCTTAAGAACTATATTTGGAGCGCATCGAACATCCCTCACGGAGGGTATCTGTGTGTTAGCAGGGATCCCTCCATTATCCTATATATTTAACTTCTACGCCTCCTGTGATCACCTATACTGGTATCAACAGTACTACTTCCCCTCAAGTAACACTACAACTCCTCCTCCATCCTTTCAAAATGACCCAATACCTGATATCCTAAATTCCTTGGCTGAAAAAAACATCAAATACAATTAAGATGTTCCCAAAAGAACCACCATGGAAATACTCGCCATTGAATGTAAACTTATCACTCTTGAACCATCGTACATCTAATGAAGACCAATATACAGCTCGCCAGAAAGGCATCGAAAAAATACAAACTTACACACAATACACACGTTTATACAGATGGAGCGAAAGCGGATGTCGCCGAGACAATGTCCACTCCTACAGCATGTACCTACCCAATTCCAGGTGAAGTTCAAGCAGTGAGGCTACATGATGACTGCTTCGCATTGGAAGCTGAACTATATGGAATCCTCTTTGGATTGGAAGCATGCGAGAGGTTACAGATTCTCTGGCTTCCCTTCAAGCTCTGCAGTCATTTACTAGAACCGGTCCACTAGTATACAAAATAAGAACTACGGCGCATGTTGGAATACCCGGAAATGAATGTGTAGACCGGGTCGCCAAGGCAACGTTGTCTGCCCCCATGCCGTTTTATGCTCCATCTCCAGAAATAGTTTCCTTCCTACGTAGAAGTATGAAATAATATTGGATATCATCCTGGTCCCAACAAGTAACCTTTCTCAGGAATATAAAACCAGACACTGAAATGTCCAAAAAAGAATGCTCTGTTCTTATTAGGTTGAGACTGGGACACACATTCATATCCCATAATCATATCCTTCAGGGAGTCCCTCCGCCAATTTCTTGTTCATTTTGCAATACAGCAGTGGTATCTTCTGTCGAGCACATCCTGAAACAATGTAACCGTTTAAGGAGAAATAAAAACGAACCGCTGCACATTCTTTTATCCAATCGCCCAGAACAGGTTCAAATAGTGCTATCTTTCCTCAACGTTAATAACCTTGTAGGTAAACTATAATAATTCCTATGCTCGCCGTGCCTTAATGACCCTGGCAGTTATACACGGCAAGCGAGTAGATAGTATATATATATATATATATATATATATATATATATATATATTAAAAAGTAACGAAAAAAAAATCTATTCCTTTTCAATTTTCCTCTAATTTTTCAATTAAAAGATTTTTTCTATACCGGCGGTATAGTTTCATGATGAGTAATGATTATATTTATTGCCAGTACATTTTATTTAAAATTTTAATGGAGCGCATAAAAATGTTACCACAATGAATAAGCCTCTCGTCTGCCTGCAGTTTAGGAGTTGTGCGGTTTTAGTCATTGAATTAACAAAATCTGATGACGGATTCGTAATCAGTGACCTAAAAAACCCTTATATACAAATTGTTTACGAAATTGGATTACTTGATAAATGTATTTATTGATTTTTCTTGGGTACTTTATCACCTTTAAAGGTGAAATTCATGAAAATGTCGAAACACGTCAACTTTATTTTTTAATTGTGCGCGTTAAAAAAAAAAAAAAAATCTTATTTTTTATGTTATTTTATAATTTTTTATTCTATAATTATGACCAAAAAAGGTGTTTTCACCCCCTAGAAAATAGGGGATGAAACCCTACTGCTTAAAGCACTGTGGATTACTTGTCTTTTGCACGAGGAATAATTTCCATTTTGTTTTACAAAAGGATATAGAGTTAAAGACGAGATATTTAGGAAAAACGATTTTTGGGGGTGAAATTTGGGGGTGGTTTTCACCCCTTGAAACTGCATATGGGCCGATAAAAAAAAAGAAAAGAAAACACGTGTCTAATATTTTATTATACTCCACAACATATCAAAATCGGCGTCTGACAACTCGCGTACTTTCCGACTAAGTTAAACATCGCATATCATGCCGTATTTATATTCATTAATTCAGTTATGTAGTAAGACTCGTGTCGGTACACATATAATAATTTCATGAGTGTAATGTTATTATGCAAATAAATCATTCTTTCTTTTTATACTTGAATAGTCACTATCGAAATTGAAATTGTTAGAACAAAAAAAAAAAAATAAGAAAAATTTGTTGTTAGATGAGAAAATGAGCCTAGAAAACAAAAAATGAATAACTAAAAAAACTTAAAATCTAAATCGGTTAATTTTGGAAGGCAAATAGATATTTTAAATATTGAAAATATTAGGGGCCATCTAAATATAAATTATTATCCAATTTTGAAGTTCTCAATAATAATAATAATAAATTAAAAACACAGAAAAATTTTTAAAAAATAGTGGGATCGTAATGAACTAAAAAATTTTAAAAAATTCAGCAAAAAGCTCTTTGCATATTATTTTTTTTTATGGATTGTCCACATGAACATTGCCTCAAAAACAAAGGAAAAAAGGCGCACGAGAGTCAGATCTTTACACGATCAAAGATAGCCGACAAAAAAAAATCAAGAGCTTGGATAATAGAAAAAGAAGGAAGAGAGGAAATGAGCGAAGCATTGTATAGAGCGGGAATACTGATTTGTAAAGGGGAGGGGTAGAAAGAAGCTTGTTCAGTTAAAAGAGTCAAACAATAGAACATTATGTGATCGGGATCACGAATAAATTGGATATTAGAGTGGTGCAGTGAACAATAAGGAGACGGTGCAAGAGAGTAGCGGAAAAGAGAGGAAGGAAGCAAACTGTGTGCCCAAAACGCAGGCGGCAAATCATAGAGTGGTTGGAGCGACGTATAGAAGGAAAGTCAAAAAACCAGGGGAAACGAGAAAGGGAAGGCTGAATAGGCAAGAAAAAAGAATCCGTGTTGAAGAATGAGGAGACGTTAGAGTTAAATCGTAGTTTGGAATGAGCAGCTGCAGGCAGTGATATTGGACGATGAGAAAACAGGAAGAAACTACCGGAAGAGGAAGATAACCGAGCGAATGAGTCAACTAACTCATTTTCCTCGATTCCGGCATGACCAGGGATCCAAAGGAAATCCGTTTGGATTAAGTGAGAAGGAGAGAGATGGTGAATCAAGGAGCGAATAAGAAGATAACGTAGTCGGTTGAGTGAGAAGGGAGAGGAGACGCGATAGCCTGCAGAACTCTTTGAGCATCCGACAGTATAAGGATATTGCGAGAGACAGGTAAGGATCTGCTAAAAGGAAAGGCACGCAGAATAGCAGAGGACTCAGCATACAAGATCAAGTAAAAGGAGGGAAATTTAAAATAATTTAGAGAAGGACAGAAAAAAGCTGCGCCAACACCATTTTGGAGCCATCAGTGAAGATCGAAAAATGGTTAGGGAAAGAAGAGCTGAGATTCAGTAAAAATTCTGATCTAACAACATAATGAAGAACAGGTTTAGAAAGAACCGGAGAATAAAAACAGTTAATAGGATGAAGAAAAGAGGAAAACTTGAAGAAGAAATGTGGAAGTTTATCATGAATGTAGATATACGGAGAAAACTGAACGAGACGGGCAGCGATAAGAGATAGAATTGGAGTTTTGTTGGCAGAAAAGCGCCTGTTACGTATTTTTATAAACCAATAATCACTTTTGTTTGAACTTGTTTTAATTTGACGGTAATTTTAAATTAATCCAGTTTTTTTCCCGAGTAGATATGTCTGCAAACAAATTTCATTGAGTTTTTATACAATTAAAAATAAGTAAATTAGAAATTTTACTTAAAATTTTGGTCATTTGCCAAATATTTTCGAGTTGTTTTTTATTCGATTTTTTTTTTTTTATATAATATCTCGATATTAATATTACTATTCAGTCGGCGTGATTTTATAGGAAATGCTCAGTTTTTTTTTTTTTTTTACATTAGTATAATCGAAATTGAGTTTTGTGCGCTAATTGTGTTTGGGTTATATATTGCAGGGGGGGGGGGCAAATGGTTATTTTTGACGAAAACATATTCGTTACGCATACTGTTAAGCTGATTACATGGAAAAAACGGAAATGAGAATTGCGATTACAGCGTAAAGAGAGAAATAAAAATGATCGGTGAGCTGTTAGGGAATACTGAATAAAGAAGTGCTTTAATGTTGGTCGCAGAGCACGTTGCAGCGATGTACTTACCGTGGTAATGCAATGATCGTTGCTACCGTTTCACATTATGTAGTTGCACAATCGCGTCGATCAGTGTGCGTATTTTATTTCTAATGGTTTGCCTATCCAATTTATTTATACTCACCAATTCACATACACACACGCCTAGGTGAATATCTGTAATGTCGAGTTGTTCGTTTTCTATTTATATATTTCTTTTATTTCTCTATGAATGCACTTTTGGCGTGCCATTTTTTCCATGCGCACTATATTTCTTTTTACGAATTTGTTTATAAACCGCTCTGCTCTGTTTCATTTCTTTTTCCTTTTTTTTTTTTTTTTCACTTGGACAAAATTTTATCGTTGTATGACTATATAAAATAAATAAATAAAGTAAGAAAAACGCCAGTAAGTCAGAATAATTTCCAGGAAGCTACTACAGTAGTTCTACTGTCTCTA
Organism: Icerya purchasi; assembly: GCA_039619475.1. Taxonomy (NCBI): domain Eukaryota; kingdom Metazoa; phylum Arthropoda; class Insecta; order Hemiptera; family Monophlebidae; genus Icerya; species Icerya purchasi. The sequence goes on along the minus strand of CM077115.1, from coordinate 286,557,475 downwards.
CGAGGCATGCAATGAATGCAGGAGAAAAGTTGGTTATTAGATAGTGTGTATAAACAAACAGCTGTAAAAGCAGTATTAATTTTTCATGAAAAACAATCTCATCGTGATTAAAATTTAGATCCGTTTATGATTTGTCTTAATATTTTTATTTTTCCGTGAATTTTCATTGGTAAAATTAGAGAGAGAAAAAAAGTAAAATTAACCGAAAGATAATTTTGACAAAAGGAAATCTTTTAAAGCTAAAAATAAATCGTTTATTAAAATTTTATTGTTCTTTATAGTACAAAACGCGGAGACCGATTTATAATAAATATTGGGGAAGGAGCTAAAAGTCTTCTTGGAATTTAGAAAATTATACCTTATATTATAATTACAACTATAAATTTTACATCGAATTTGTATTATTTTTATTGAAATTTCAAAAAAGCCCGTTTTCTATTTCTCAACAATCGTTAACTAATTTATTATAATTATAGGAAACAACAAATTTGATTCAGATATTTCCAATAATGATTAAAATTTTGCCATTACATTTAAATCATTTTTGTAGTTTATTGGGAGGGCTGAATCCTTTTATATAAAACTTTTATGGGCTTTTGGAAGTCGGTTCCTAAATTGCAAATGTCAATGTTAGATTTCGAATAAGTTTTGTATTTCGGAACCACTTTCAATTGGAAAGTGCTGTGATCAGCGTGCATTACAAGCTTCATTACCAACTATTGCGATATTAAAAAAAAAAAAAACAAGTGGTGCTCGATTTAGTGGCCATTATTTTAGCAGTACAATATTTAAAATGCGAATAAAACATCTTCAGATAACCAAAAAATTTAATTTCTATTTTATCTTCCTGATGATAACTTGTCTTCGCTTCAATTTGTTACGTTTCTTAATACACGAGAAAAGCAAGATTTACGTAAATTCTTATGCAATTTTACCGACCGGGAAATCGGGAATTTAAAAATTATATTTGGGTGGCTACCTGAACTTCATACTTTCAATAAGGGGACACCTTCTAGATGCTGAAATAAAATCTTTTAATTCTTATAGAAGATTTCGTTTCAATTGACCGTACCATTCGTCAAAAAATAATTTTTTTTTTTTTTTTCTCGTGTTAATAAAAAAGATGTTATAACCGATAAATTTAATTTACAATTTATATAAGAATTTCTATTACTACTTTCACAACACAAAAACGCAATAGAATTTCTTATTATCCCCAGCATGAGAACGGCAAAGTCATTAATATGTACGTATACTTGTGTATTTGTATTTTCCTGTAGACAGACTAATTTCTGGTAAGCTGTTACACACATTATTGTGATACCTATTCAAGCGTTGCAAGACCCAAAACGGGCGTATTGCTGTTTATGAATAATTCTCCATGATGTGGAAGTGACTATGTGTGTTCCGGTAAATTCTCGTGCGAGCTTCACGTCACCTCGGATATACAGCACGGTTTTAAAACAAGGAGTGTTTTATAGATCGAGTAAACACTTTGATTCCAGATGTTCTACTGTCATTATAATGCTCATCATGATAGCAATATTACGATATGTATCCGTATATACTCGTGTTATAGAATATTTATGCGAGAACAGTGAAGTGCAATAACTATTGGAAGACCTTGAAAATAAGCCACATTGCGAAGATGACTAGAAATGTTGTATCTTAATACGAATGTTGCGGCGGGGGTCGTTGTAATTTATTTATATCGCCCAGACAAGCGACGTTAACGTCTGATATAATTCAGTAACAAAGTCCTATGTTACACTCATAACATTTGAAACAAATGTGTCCAAACCGATTTAAAAACTTTTATTTAATTTTAAGTTTTCTTCATTAACGTTTCAGTATATATCTAAGCTCTTAATTTTCCAATAAATATCAAAAATCTTAAAAATACCGGTTACATAAGATTTTATTTTATAAAGGTGTATAACTCTGGGTATAATTAATTATAAATATTATTTAAATTCTGGTGAATAAGTTGGAACTTAAATGATTTATTTTATTAACCGTATAATCTTTTTTTTAAATGAAACTATGCACACAATTACGTATTTTAATCTAAATATAAATTATATTAATTTAATTTAATTTAATTATATATTTTTTTAAAAAAGGGGGGGGGAGAAAACCTATTATATAAACCAATGAAGATCATAATTACTTTAGAATGAAATTATCAAAACATAATTCTTCAGTTGAAAATATTCTCGTATTATTTTAAAATAGAAAAATTAAAATAAAATTATTAATATATAGAAATAAATTGTCGAACAAAAAACAGTTTAGTTGTACACAATCATAGAATGCTGCGTAGGCCGTAATAGATGTATTTTATCGCGAATAAAATTGCAAACGAACATTAAAAAAAAATAATTAGTTCTCCATCAAAATACCACGAATGTAATCCCTGCGGAAGCATTTAATTGTTTAGATTTCGTAGTTCGTTATCATCTCAAAAACTACAAAATTAATGATTCGAAGTTTTGCGCAGATATCAAAATATTTTTTATTCTATCATTTTCGAAGATATCGCAGAAAAAATATATGTAAAAAATGTCATTCCTTTCCAAGATCAACGTTGAAGTTTTAGCTGGAAAAATTTTAAATTTCTATGAACAATAAAAAAAATTAACGAAAATATCGCGATGTTTTATTTTTTATTGTTAAGGGAAGGTGGGGAAATTTGGTTGCATTAATGCGGTTATATTGTTTCAGAATATTTGTATTGAAAAGCCTACTGAACACGTGTTTTTTAAAATTTTTCTTTATGTTGTTTAAAAATATCGTGGGAATAATTTGTAGAGGAGTGTATGCTCCTAACGTCGGCGAAATCGTTAAGCTGAAAAATTTAAGATTTCACTAAATGATAAGGGATATTTAGTAAAGAGTACAATAAAAATAATGCGATGTTTTTATCTGCTATAGTTTGAGAAATTAGAAATTACCTTATAACAAATCGATTAAAGGCATTTTGATTTTTAAACTAGTGAATTTTTTGGTTAAAATTAAATGAAATATATCACCTGTATTTTTACTAATTTAAAACAAAAGAAAAAGAAGTGAAAACGACATAAACCAAAAAAATAAAAAATAAAAAATGCACAAAAATTTATTTCGGTAAATATTTTGTAAGTTAGTACTATAGTTATTATACAGTTCCAATAAAATACTCTGGCTTAGATTGAAAAAATGCCGATGAAAATATACGTAATGAATAATTTCAATTCCTACATTTTCTGTTAAAATTGATGAATAGATAATTTGTTCATCCCGCGTTAAAATTTTCTAAGTAGCATCATTTTGTTCATGTTTCTACATACTTTTACCCGTACGTTGTTACCTGATTACCCATTACTTTACGGATAGTTGTATATTTCTCACTGAAAGTCTCATTGACGCTTCAGGGTCTTATAGCCACATTCATTTTTACTTTCCTTTAAAATTTCATAGTCGATTGTAGACTTGGAAAAATAAGGAAAAAATTTTCTATTGCTTCTTTCCTCGTCGTAGTGTTAGAATCGCTTCAGCGATATGTGCTCTATGTTTATTAACTCTGTTCCACAATTGTACCAAACTATTGTTCTCATCCACGCACAGTACTGATAGCGCCTACTTCCACTAGCAGAGAACCAATTTATTTTCATCTGACTTCTCCTTTGAGATCTAATCAGTTTAGGAGGCTTTTCTAGTATAATTCACTACCGCTGACATAGGTCTCAGAGTCCTGCGGGTACACTGTTCCCGGACGTAATATATGTAATTTTCAATCCGTTCCTGGACCTTGGTTTCTTCTTTTCGGTTTCAATTCATTTGTGTTTGCAACTTCCTTATCTAGTTCTCGTGTTTTTTTGTTTTTTTTTGTTTTTTTTCTTATTTATCGGCCACCATTGTAATAAACGATTGACTATCTATTGTCCCTACTTCATGCTTGTAATCGGCCTAACTCTACCTTATTCTGATCATTTATTTTAGCACATTGGTTAATCCTGTTTGTTCGCGTATTTAGTGTTTCTTATCCGATCCTACTTCTAACAAGACTACAATTAAACGCCGCCGGTCCATAACAGTTCTTTCAAAAAACAAAAAAACCTAATTTCAAATTAATTTTATATTAAAATTATTGGCAAGTGCGTGTAAAATTTAGTTACAAGTAATAAAAATTTCGTATCAAAACGTTTGTGATTAGGTCTTTTTTAGTAAACCTTATGTAAAACAATTTAAATGTAACGAAACATTTACTAAAAGAAATCTTAATCAAAAACCTTTTGTTTCAAGATTTTAACTTAGCTATACCCGCCAGTAATTTTAATTGTAAAAAGTTTTAAATCATTTGAAATTGTTAATACACATTTGCAAATAATTTAAAATTAAATTGTTTTACTAAACTAGAAACGAATAAGCTGTTATGGCTAGCTACGTTTAGTCAGCCTTACCCGCCTTCTTACATTTAACGTAATCCTTTTTTACGCTATTTGGGATTTTCTTGCCTATTTTATCTCGGTTTTTGTAAATGGCCATCTTTAAAAAGAAAATATGTGAGTACTGTTAATATATGCTGTTGTATATTTTTCCTTTCAGGTTAATTAAAATTTGTTTACAACGAACTACTACACTGTTTAATTTTCTGAACACAAACCGGATATTGTTTTTCTTCTTTTTCTTCTTTAGTAGCCGAGCTTCTGATATTCTTAATGATGTTGGTATATTTATCGTTGATTTCATTAGTTCTTGATGAATATTTAATATTTCCCAAATATCAAATATCAAAACCTACACATAACTTCACATTCTCTGTTTGGCATCTCTCTATCAACTGTCTAATTGTTGGTAAGTGTTCATTTATGCTAAATCCTGATCCGAAGTCAAGTCTATTTCACTTGGTTCATTCAGATCGGTTTATTGTGATTGTGACTGCAAACAATTTTTACATTGTGTAACTAGAAATTAAAACTTAAAACTTTGCTAAAAATTAACAAATAATAGTATCTCATTCCTGCGTGTTTTTTTTTTTTTTTTTTTTTTTTTGGTAAACATTAGGATTTCTATCCAACATAATCATGTCAAAAAAAAACTTGACGAATATGAAACAGTAAGTAGAGATCAGGTTAGCTATTTTCTTGAAAATCAGGAGAAGTTAGAGAAATTTGTTGGAAATTAGGGAATTTGAAGAAGATATAGAAATACTTACATGTTTATTGGAAATTACTGCAAAAATATTATGTACATTTGCTCTATATAGATAATAAAAAATTTCGTTAGATTTCAGTGTTAACCCAAAACGATGAAATTAGAGATTAAGCTGGTAAAGAATTCTATGCATGTGTTGATGGGAAGCAAAAATTGTACTTGACGATTTGAGATTGTATTTCGGTTGATAAAAAATATATATTGCAAAATATTTGGAAATAATATAGTTCTTTTTATGCGGCTACTAAGTTGGAGGAAAAACCAAAAAAAATCGGGAAAACAAAAAAAAAGCCAGAGAAATTTATTTTGAAGGAAAAAAAAATGGCCACTCTGAAAAGATAAAGATCAGGAAACGAATTTCAGATAACATCTAATTTGAAGAGAAGAGATTTACAATCAGGAACATATATAAAAAAATAATAAAAGTATAAGAATCACCTTCTCATGTAAGTGAAAATAAGGCTTTCAACAGATTAGAGGACATTTAAGAGGAGAAATAAAGAGATAGTTAATGTGTTCGAAAAATTACATTTAGCCGTTATCGGATGTGTTAAATTTTATATCCAGCATAACCGACGTAATTGGAAGCCCAAGAAACAAAACAGGCAAGTCAAATTTGCATTTGGCAAACTTTTTTTATTTAATTTTAAATATATTTTACACAATTTTTTTTTTTTATTTAACAATCATTTATTCAGAAAATGGAAATTTGCTCTATCAAATTTTTTTGTTACTTAAATTTTTGAATGGACCATTTTTTCATAATTCTTGTATTTTAAATTTAGACACTGTAATTTATTAAGAAAATCTTTTAAATTTTCTCTTCCGTTTTTCCGTACCAAAAACAAAAAATAAATAATATTCTTGAAATAAACTAAGCAAGCTGTGTTATTAATTGCATAAATTGCTTTATCAGAGTGACCACTCAACCGGGAAACCGGGAATTTTGTCGTAAAACCGGGAAAACGTTAAAAATAGCCAAAAACGATATTTTTAATAAGAAAAAGTCATTTGAAGCGAAAAACGAATGCATTTTTTAATGTTCTTTATTCGAAATAAATTACGAAATTCCGTTTTGTTCATATAAAATATGCTGCGGCGATCAAATATTATCAATGGTAAAAGAAATTCTATTCTTAAAAAAAAAAAAAAAAAAAAACCATTCTACTTTTTGTACAATTTAAGCAATCAGAAAATCAGGAGGATTTGGACCAGGAAAACCGGGAATAAACTGGAAATTTAAAAGTTATATTTGAAAGGCCACTATGTGTCCATTTTAGAGCAATATTTTTTCCCCCGTTTAAGCATTCGTTTTTTTTTTTGTAAAATAATAATTTAATATTAACCGATATAAAATAAAATAACTCGTAATACTTATAAAATTTACAGAGTTTTCTAATTAGGTTTCGCATAGTTAATCATAGGACTGCAAAATTTATATACTCTATTTCGTAATTGATCTTATCTCTCTACGGTTATTCAGTTCCTTTCGATGAATACAAAAATCCAATATAAATAATCTTGGGTTTGAGGTGGTCCATGTGATATACTGAGTCAGTGATCATGGTCACGATACGTTCCTTCCGATCCATTGCTAGATACAGGCAATTCGCTGATGGGATAAGTTGGCCTAATATCCCGTCTGGCCGGGCAAATTGGGAGATGTCGTAGCGGTATATATAACATGCAAGAAAGTTCCCGAACTTTGAATAAAACAAGAGTACTATTAAAGATAAACGGCTTTAATCAAATTAAAAATCGACATGTATCCCTTCTCCAGAAATACACTCAACAGATCGCTTGTACAGCGATACGAAAACCTCGAAGTACTGCTAGACTGGAATGCTCCTCAGGTGCTCAGCGCAAGCTTGCTGGATCACTGAGATGTCATCAAAAATGGTTCATCTTCAGTTTGAGCTTGGGGGAATAGGAAAAAGCCGGCCGGAGGTAGATCTGGCGAGTAGGCGGGGTGATTGATGACTGTGATCTGTTCGTTCGCGAAAAAAAACTTCAAAAGATTATCTGAATGCAGCGGCGCATTGTCATGCAGCAGCGCCCAGCTGTTTGGCTGCTTGTACTCGGACCAGACGATTCGACGCAGCAAACGTTTTATGATCTCAAGATAGAATGCTGCAGTCATTGTTTACCTCGGGGGGCACAATTTCATGGCTGATCGGGCCTTTGGAATCGAAAAATGCGATCAACATGGTCGTGATTTTTAATTTTTGCTGCCACTCTTTTGATGGTTTCACCGAAAAACTTCCGCCACGTGTAAGTGGTAGTACGAGATGGACATTCATCATCGAAAGCTTCTTTCATCGGGAAAACAATTTCCGCATAAGTTTTTTTAAGTTTAGCACAAAACTTGATCGCACGTCTCTGATCGACTTTTTCTACTTCATTTCGATTTTTGAACGCGGTCACTAAACGTGCTTCAAGAAAACACACCATACTTCGATTCTAATCATCCGATACTGACGAAACCTTGCACACGCTGTCGTTAGACATGCAAATAGTTCGTTTCAGTGTTGTTTTAGAAGTGGCGCCACTTGTATGCCTTACAGAAATCAAGTTCGCGAACTTTCTTACCATACTGCACGTACGTCTGTGTATGTATATATATATTTCTTAAGGAGAACTACATTGTGATTGCAGTAGTATCATATAATTTTTTACCTAATAAGCTTTTCGTAAAATTTACGATAATGACAACATTTAATAAAGTTGTTTAATTACTTGATCAAACGTAAGAATATGTTGTACACACTGTGTTTGAATTTATACGTTTGTATTATTTGTGTTTTTATATTACATTTTTTATATATATATATATACCAGTGGCGGGTCCGCAGGGGGGATCCCCCTTCTCCCAGAAAAAAAAACGAAGAACTAAAGCCTCTATGAAAAAATTTGTTATAACAGAGAAACCTAATTTATGCTATAAAAGATTTGTATGAATTTTACCTACAGATTTAATTATAACTAATATTTAATACTATTTTCTAGTAAAACTGTTAATGTTCATTTTTTATTACATTTTAAACACAACTGTCGTCGATCTTTTACCGTTTTTATTTATTTTTAATTTGCAATGTAAATGAAGCTAGTTCAATGAGAAATATATATGTATTTAAACTTGCTCACGAACAAAGAGAATTCGGATCGGATTACTAACAAAAATAAAAAAGAAGTAAAGTCTAATAAAAATACTATCTTTCTTACTATTTCTAAACTAGCATTTTAGATGGAATTTTATAATTTCGTTTTTTCACCCATAAAAGTAAAACTAAATTTAAATTAAAAATTGTAATAATTATGTATTTTTAAAACATTTTTAAATTTCTCCACAAAGGTCGTTTTTTGATTTTCTTTATGAAACAAGGGGTATTTCTCAAATCTGCTGCATATAATCGCCCCTCCTCTCTCAAAATGTTCTTCGGGATCCGCCCCTGATACATATATATATATATTAAAATCATAAATTGTTAGAAACCATTTATACGAAATTAGTTCGCAAACAACTGTGTGTAATTAAAGCGGTTCTCGAGAAAGGTTTTAATCCGTGAATTACTAGACTAATAATAGTTTTAGTAATTATCGCATTATGTTATAAAAAGATTAATAAATGAATTTACTTTATTACAGCTGAACCCGAGGCTCACTTGAGCAGTTATTAAATTTCTACTATTCGTTCTTTACTTGTTAAGATTTTTCGCTATTGTAAATTAACTATTTTATGACTTTTTGATACTTAAAATATTTGTTTTTGAATAAAAAATGATAGGACAAAATCAGTTATATTCAATAATAACGTTTAAAAAAAAAAAAATAAATAAAATAAACCATTTTTCTCCAAGGAGGAAAAGTGTTAAATGGTTAATAAATGGTTAAACGGTGTTGTGTTTTTGGTATTAAGATGAGCGACTGTATTCAAGATTAACCGATATATACAGATTTCTTGTATAATAGAGAAAAGAATTTTGATAATTTTAAAATTAGACCTATATATGTACACTTTTAATATGTTTTGTTTTTTTCGGTAAAAAAGTATTATTAAAATCTTATTAAAACTGATTTTTAAAATTTATAACATATTCCTATAATTAATTTAATGTTTAATACTGTTTTATTCCTTAGGTTCCCGTTTTATTACGAATTAAAAGTAATAATAGTGTTATGGCTTATGTCACCCATGACTAAAGGTGCAAGTATTTTGTATAAAAATTTTGTTCATCCGTTATTGTCGAAAAAGGAAAAGGTATGTGTTACGTGTTTATACAACAGTTAATTTAAAAAAAAAAAAAATTAATATTAAGTTAATATTTAAATAAAGGAAATTTTGTAATTTAGTAGACATGAGGGATTTAAGAAATTATTATGAAATAAACGTAATTTAATTGGTGGAAAATTAATTTATTCAAAAACGTATTATTACTGAATTGGAACTTGAGTATATTACGTTAAATAACAAAATAATATTTTCAAAACATCGGGGAATATAACAGCTTGAAATGAAAAAAAAAAAATAATAATAATGATCATACAATGGATCATTGTTTTTAAAACAATGTGCCAACCGGCCGCGTAAAAATTTATGAAATTAACAGTTATCAATTTATAATGTTCTTATTGTTTCCTTTTTGAAACAGGATATAGATTTATACATAACAACAGCTAAAGACCAAGGTTATAATGCTATTATAGAAATAGGATCGAAAGGTGTATCCATGGCGACTAATGTTATCATGACAACCGCCATAAAGGTATGTTTTCAATAATGTATTGTGTTATTTTATTTCCGCTAATCAGTTGAGACGCTTATAGTTGAAGTGATACACGCTTTTACCGTAATAGCTTTCTACAGTAATTTTTTTCTTTCTTTTTACTTTTCGATTATACATTTTTTATTTCGTATTATCAGTGAGACACAGTAGTATCAGCTAACATCTTAGGAACTTTGTGCAGCTTTAACTATTTTTAAGACATAAACGAAATTTTGACCTTTTGAAATGTAAATTTTGTGGTAACACAGACGTGGCTGCTGATGTTAAATAATTATTTGAAAAAGTAAAAAAAAAAAAAAAATGAATGCGCAGAACTAAGTCAAGCGAATTAACTTTTTTATTTCCACTGCCGGAAGAAGGAGTTAGTTTAAATTCTAAAGTGAAATGATTTAAATTTACAGTTAGAATATCGTTACTGTAAATATCAGAATACCTCAGAAGGAGTAGAAAACTCGTAACAAAAAATTTTTTATTTTTGTTTGTAATTTACCATGAAATAATTTATGTCCCGAATTACTACTGGAATCTAGAAGTTTCTTTCTCTTTCTGAACTAAATGTAAATTACTAATTTAAAAACTAGCTGCTTTAAAATAGATGGTATTTTATAAAACTGATTGCTGAATAATAATAACAGTTAATCAGTAATCCTACGCTTTTAACCATCTTACGTGATTGTAGCAGTTCCGGAAATAAAGGGTTTTTTTTATTATACTATAAATGAGATTGAAGGATTTAAATGAGCATACTGAAATTTTATACGCGTTGTTTTTAGTTAGTTGCGTGATTCGGTATTTAAAAGCTAAAAAATTTTATATGTAACAATGTTTATTTTTCAAAAAAAGGAAAGAGATTGATTGCAAAAAGGAAATGTAATAAATTTGCTAGCATTTTAAATTTAATGAAATAGTACAATTCATAAGTACTTTTTATTTATTTTAAAGAATGCTATTACGGAAATGATTAAAACTGGATTATTGCACAGGCATAAAAAATTAATTGTAAAAATATTGAAATTTAAACTGAAATAAAAATTTTGTATGTTGTGTGTTTCTATGTATACACATATAAAAAACGATTCCATTGAAAAAAGATTGTTTGAAGAAGATCTGTGTTCCGTTTGTATTATATTAAAAACCGAATGGAAATAAACTTTATTTTTCATTTTTCAATTTTTCCTGGAACCTTAAATCATTATTCTGTACTTTTAAGAAATTATGCATATGTGTAAGTAGTACCATGGATGGATTTTTATGCTGGTCAGACTACCACGAATGAATAGATTTTTATACAGTAATTATTTAGCGAATAATTTTCTGAAATGTTACATACGTGGAGCATTATTTAAAGTACGATTAAAGGATATAGCAAAAGGGTATTTTAACGTTAACAGCAAAACGGTGACAGGAATTATGATAATTTTAGAATAACCGTGCAAAAATAACAGCCAATTAAAATTTTAGCGTATTTCTTATTTCTAAAATTTTAAAAGTTCATTTTAATAATAAAGTTATTATTAAAACCGGTGTGTTTAACATAATACGAGTGTGTAGTTTTGTTCTTGGTTGACGATATGTTGGTGCGTACATTTTCAAATAATTCTCATTCATTTTGTTTTCATTACTGTTCGCTGTTATATTATAACGAAATATTGCGTCGTTTATTAATGTAAATTATTTAATCGCAATGTAAACAACTCGTTAATTTTTTGATTGAGATTTTTTCCACGACGTGATTGTTTGTATTTCCTTTTTTAAGAAACACAACTAAAGAAAATGATTAATAAAATCTCTTTTAATCGTTTACTACTCAGAATCATAAAAACGATAGATCATTAAATTTTAGCTTTACATTTTTACAAAATTTACTCTATTAAAGTAAATGTATTAAAGAGTGTTTGTAAATATGTATATATATGTATGTATGTATGTATTTATAATAATACTGAAATAATTATTTAATTATTAGGCGGATTATTAAGTTAAAATTAAATCAAAGTTTAAATAGTGCATTAAAACTTTTTTATTATCTAATAAACCAAAAACAATTAGATATCGATAGTTGCATTGTTTCAAATTATTTTCTAGTTTTTTAGTTTTAATTTTATCGTTAATAATTAACGAGTTATATGAGGGTTTTTTGTTGTTTTTTTTCGAGTTTTTCTTGCTAATTTGTTAAACATATGTATTGTCTGCAATAAAGTGATGTATATTAAAATATTAAATAAAGACGTGTTCCTTTAGGCATAACTTACAAGGAGACGTTCAGATTTTGGAAGTTCATTGATTTCTTTTAAGTTCTATATCACGGTAGAGAAAACTATCAACAAGACTGAACACAACTTTTAAATGTTCGCGAATAAATTCAGTTTTTAAAATTCACCAAATGCGTAGAACCGGATACAAAGGTTATTGGATTAATTTATATAAAAAACTGATAACGACTGATGTGTCAGTGAAGTAAATAAATTAAAAACAAACAAAAAACAACCGATTCATATTTAATTCTTAGCAGGAGGTATAGTCCGGTATTATAACTGAAATTCCCTCTTCTTCAAAGTTACCATAATTTCCCATACGCGCATACACACACTATATATATATATATATATGTGTGTGTGTGTGTGTGTTAATAGTTTTTTGTTTTAAAAAATATTACAAAATTACAAATGATAATTTTTTTTAATACGCTAATGAAAACTACAGAAAAAACATAAAAATACAACTGCAGTTTTTCTAAGTTAGCATATCTCAAAGTCACCGCATGCAGCGTTATCTAATAATGGATAGGTCCGGAAGAATACGTATCCACGGATCCGTATCCTACAGCACCGTTGATTATGTAACTCCGACTACAGTTCTGGACATGTATCCACAATTTCGGCCCAGTAAATACAAACTGAACCGATGAATGTTATGCATATCCAGGTTCATACGGTTCCGTTATAGAAACTAATGAACAGAGAGGAATAGACCGTCTATGTTCATCCGCGTTTCGTACGGAATGAATATTTGAGAACAAATGTGCCAGATCTCTAGAAAAGTGAAAAATAATAACATTAGAATTAGAAAGAAACGTGTTTTTTTTTTTCTTGTAGACGCAACTCTTTATGGAATTATACTCCTACATCAGTCATTTTGAAATTTCCTTCTCGTTTTCTAACACACGTAGTCTAACCTAACTCTGGTAACAGTATACTGCGTCGACAGCCAGCGTGCAAACTAGTGACACTGTTGAATGAATTGTATGCATAAACACCAGATCCGTATGAGTCCGATGTGGACACGTATCTGGGATACTGTTCTGAAACCTGCGATTCAGTTCCAGATCCGTAATCGAAGAAATAACGAACTCACCCATCACTAACATTGTCCTTATGATCAAAATATATAATATGGATGCAATCTAATTAAAGTAAATAAGAATGGTGAAATCTCTTACATTATGTATTTCCTAAAATAAATTATTTGTTTATTGCAACGTTGCTCAATTTTTCTAACAATTTTAAATAAATTATATGTTGTAAATGTGTTACATGTACTAATTTTTATATGACTTAAATATACAAATCTGAAACCTTTACATACTTAAAATACGACCAAAAGAAACACGAAATATCAAGATGTTAACTCTATAATATGTATATGTATTAATGGCTGCCATTCTTAACCCGGAGTACACTGCAATAGACTTTTTCGTACAAGACAGCTAGAAATGACGAAACCAATTAAAAACAATTCTTCTAGAAATAGTTGATTAGGGGTCAAAGGGGCTTAATCCCCTTGCAATGTCCCGAAGATCGAGTTTTTATATATATATATTATACACAAAATTATATTTATTATATTGATAATGTCTTATTTTATAAGATTAAGTCTGAAATAAATCATCTCTTTATTCGTGAGAATTAACACGGCTGAAATTTGTGAATTGTGAATGAATTTTTGGTTTGAATTTATGTCCGACTGGCGATCGGGAAATCTATTTTGTGATTATCGTTCCTTGACATTGTCGGTGTTTGATTTTGATACGGAATATACTTTCTTGTCGTGTGCTCCCATATATAATTAGATATATTTACTACGGCGTTGTACTACGGTTGATTCCTTGTTAATAACACGAAAACGTGTTTGTTATAATTAAAAGAGAACGTATCCCGCATTGAGCTCTGACAACCAGACGCTGCAACAGCCAATTCAGTCTAATTCATCTTACGAAATGACGAATAGTTATCCATATCAGCAGCAGGAGGATCGTTATGAGGACGAATTTGCTGCTCCGAAACCTCGCCGAGGCAGACCTAAACGGTCGAAGTCAAGGGCGTCATCAACTTCTCGATCAAGAGGCCGAAATACTCGACAAAATGATGTGAATTAGTCTAAGTACGATTTTTTTTTTTTTTTACTTTTACAGTTATTTTCTCGCTACGGCTATTTTTCGTCCCTTTCAATTAGTATTACTTAACTTTAGATTAATTTTACCTATTGAACGCAGTCCTTAATCATGTTATCAGTTTTGTATGGAACCACCATTGTGATTTTAATCGCTATTATAGGAGGAAAAGATTGAAATATTATTCTTTTTATTTTATTTTTTTTTAATAAGAAATTCGATTAGTTTAGGTATTTTGGACGTTTCCTATATGTATGTGTATGCCATATACGTATTTGTTTTTAATTGTGTATATATTCTAGTTTGTATGTTATTGTAATTATTAAGATTTGCGTTTTTAGCGTGTTTTTTTCTTCGCTTAAATTTCCTAATTTTGTAAGTTTAGAAAATTAATCGTGTAAATTACGTTTGATTGCTCTGTGTACTTTTTACCTTTTTTCTGTAAAGAATTAAACAAATATAGTCCGAATTATTTTATTGTTTTTTTTTTCTACGCTGATTTTTTTTTTTTTTTTTACAGTTTGTTTTAAAAGTCTATAATTCAGCAGTAACGGTTAGCGATATTTTCTTATATTTCATTCGTAAAAAATTTACAGAATTACTTTCTGAGCTGATATTAAAAATTTGTTCATTAGTTGTAAGCTTTTATTTTAATATACTTTGCTAAATGTTCTTATTGACAAAAGCATAGTTTGCATGTTTCACTTAGAACAATTTTGAACTTAACAAGTCTTCGCAGAAGTATTTAAACTTGATAATTTCATTTTTCGCCCTTACGTTACGACACGGGATATTTTAAAAGCAATAGAATCGCGATCAATCAGTTTGATAATTTCATTTTTTCAACAGAAATAGTGTTGAATCATTTCAATTCTTTTTACAGATACTGCTTTACGGAGACAAAACTAAAAAAAATTATTTTAAAAATAACTACTTATTTTAATTTAAAACAATTTTATTGAACGAAAATTTAAATTAACGGTAACAATTAATCGTGTGGACGCATGCGCCAGTCATATTTGATAGCATATATACATATTTTTTAATTAGTTTTACTTTAAAAATAAACACTCGCAGATTTTTAAAAAAAAAAAAAAAAGGTAAAAAACAACAATTATCCTCCCTGATTTAGTGAATTTAGAAACTAAGTTAGGTGAAAAAAAATTATTACTTAAACCTTAAAATTTATATTACACTTTTTGTAGTAATAATCTTTGTTTGGAATAATAGAAATTAGTTTATTCGTAAAGATTACAAATTTTAAAATGATTAAAATTGTTTTTCAAATTGTAACCTATATGTTAGAATAATAGCGTCAAACATTTTCAAAATTAATATAATATAGGCCTTTTTTCTTTTTTTTCTTTTTTTAACGGTTTGCTGTTAAATTTCACAGAAAATAAAATATTTAAATACTAGGGGATTATTAGTATTGCAATGATAGCATTATGAGTTTATTATTTTAAATATAAAATTTTTGTTAGCGTCAATTTTTATTTATTTCTTTTTTTTGTTAACGTTTATTTTGTTTCGCTTTTTGTTTTTTTTAAATCACCTTGATTAACTTGCCAGCACCGCTCATCACTGTTGACAATTAGTGATAATATTACAGAGACTACTGATTTTATTACTTCATCTGTAACTGGGTTAATTTAACGTATTGCATTAAACTTATTAAGCCTTATAGATATTTAATGGACGTTGAACTTTTAAAAATCGTTTTATAAGTCATTTTTGGTTACCACTTTCGTTTAATTATATCAAATAACGAAATAAAATTAACTTCCAGAAATATGTATTATAAATTAAAGATTTAAAATAATTTATTTTGGATCGCACTTTTTATTCTTAAAAAGCCTAGTGTGTTCAATATATATGTTAAGGAATTGCGTAGTAAAAGTTGCAAAAACGTGCTGTACGGTGTTTTTTATGTCTATTCTAATCTCGAAAATTGCTATATGAATTGGATTTTTAGCAACGGAGATGTTGAAATTTTGATGCGATTAATTTTTTTAGGCCCAATATCCGCAAAACCCGCTTACGCCCTTTATTCAAATTAAGTGTTCTCCTATATAGACATACATGGCGTTTTATTAAAATGAAAATTTTCTTTGCAATAATCAGAGCTTTTGAATAAAAAAATCCGATGTCAACTATAGATAATTTTGCAGTGATTTCGGAAGATATTGCTTGAAAACGTTTTCATTATTAAAATCCATTGCTATTAATAAAACAAACGAAAAACATAAATAACACCAAGTACACTTGAACAGAATTAAAAATATTTAAGTGTACTCTACGTTGTTAGCTGACGATAGGCTATGTCCAAAAATGTTTCTTTAAATTTAGGTATTTATTTTGATTTATTAAAGTAAATTATTTCATACTTATTTTTGTTTGTTATTAAGGTATTTATTTATTCCATATTTATAGATATTAATCGACGGATTTTGGATTCGTCTACATTTAAATAAAAAACAGTTTATACCCTTATTTAAAATCAACGTAAGTGCAAATAATATGACTTTTTCGGGGAAGCAATTTCAATTTTTCGATAATACGTAGGGTGATAAAACCAATTTTTTAATCTTTGAAGTTTACAGTAAAACATTCAATTTCTAATTACCCTATTTCTTATGTAAGCGGTAGCGTGACTGAAAAGATTAAAAATTTGCATTTACATCGATTATCCGTTAAAGTTGTGCGACTGTTTATACATTTGTTATACTATCAATGAAGGATTTTTAATATTCTTTCCATTTAATACAGTTATTATCGGTTAATGAAAACTATTTCTAGTTAAATTCTTTTGTTGAAACTAACTTTGCACTAAAATCGGCATAAACTAAAAATTTATTTGAAAAATTTTTAACCAATAAAAACTGATTCTAGCTGAAGCATCCACCCACAAATGGTAATTGTTTCAATCCCGCTGTTCGTCAACTATTGTATTTAATTTTTCTGTGTCATTTGTTTGTTTATTGCAGCTCTTTAAATATATACATATATATATATATATATATATATATTGTGAATATGTGAGTAAATTTTATTAAAAAGCGCCAGTATAAAAAATTAGTTTTACGAACTGATCAGAGATATTTGTCCCTATACAAAAACACAAAAATCGTATAGATACCACTATATAAAAAAATTAAAAAAGTTGGATGTCTATATTATTTTGAATGTAATAATTTACAATGTAAATAAGTTTATTTAGTTTTATATAGCATGAACGAGTTAGTTGGTTTTACTTATATATGTATTTAAAAACACTTAATTAAATCCACTTTAACTTTATTACTTCCTCGTATATTGTTTTGACGTATTATGAAAATTTATTTTTATTTAAATAAATTCAGTTTTTTAATTATATAAAAAATGTAAGTTGAAGGTATAAAATTTACTTGATTGAATTAAATTTAAATGTTTTTTGATGATTTCTTAAAATAGAATTTTACTAACGTGTTGACCGTCAACAATATAACTAAAATTATTGTCTTCGAGACCCCAAGTACGTGATTTCGAATTGCGAAGGAATGCTATTTAATCGTGTCTAAATATATAATTACTACGCAAAGAAAAAAAGTGAACTTTTTCTTGAATCACGGTAAATACATGTGCAAAAATTATAATAATAGTAATCGGAAAACATATTTTAATTCATTTAAGGAAGGGTGAAACCATCGGAAACCATAAAAATAAATTTCATGAAAAAAAAAAAAAAAAATCAATTCCTAGTTTTGACAGCAAAACGTTCTCAGTAACATAAAAGCTATATTGATCTAAGAAGACGCGAAAAGTGGAGATATTTAAAAAGAATATGTTAATGTTTCTGGTCGTTGAACGTCGTTATCTTATGCGTACAATCTTATGTTTTTCGCGACAGCATGTTAAATACTGTTTTTTAATTTTTTGTTTCGGCATATACTCGTAATAAGAGATGAAATGTGTATTGAAATGCTTAATATTTTAAATGCGATGGTCATCAATGATTTTAATGAGTTATGAATGTAAACGGGTTTATACCGATTAAAAACGGGTAAGTTCATTACGCTTTTTTTTATTTGTATTTTACTGCTTTTATTGAGGTTTTTTGTTTTTGAATATACTGATTGCTTGCATGTTTGAATTTTTTTAACCGCTACTTGTTTTCGTTTTAATCTGCACCACGAGCATGATATATCGATTTAACATATTTTTAGGATTGATGATTATTAATAGGTAACACTGAAAAAATATGTGCAGTTCGCAATAAAGTCACGTAAGTATTTAACGTGCAAGAGGAGAAGTCGGGGAGGTGTTTACAAATTTTTATCGTTATTATCCTTTTATTAATTAACCAAATGCAAAACATATATTTCAAAAATTACGGTTCATCAGCGTCGAATGTATCTGTGACTCATTTTCTCTTTAAAAAACATCATTTTTATTTTTGCGGTTTCTTTATTGTTATCTATTCAAGAATCTCTGCATTAACGCAATCAAATTAACCGTGAGCATTTATTTATCCAAATGTTATGTGTCACACTTTTTACCGATCTTCCAAGGAAACGGTGTCATGTGGTTAATTATTTAGTTTTCATTTTAATGTTTACGGAAGAATTAAATTTATGTTTATAGAACTTAAATAATTACAAAATGTATAAAACACGATGTTAAAAAATAGTTTTTTTTTTTTTTTTTTTTTTTTGATCGGGGGATTTAAAAATGTCGGTGATATGCAGTAACGTTTTAGCTAAATTTGATTATTCTATTTTATAGTGTATTTATTAATTACGAAAATAAAAAATAACAATTATAAACGCGAATAACAATCATTTAAAATTAATACGAATATAACTAGAAACATTTTCTTTGAGATTACCCTATTTTCGGCTAGCAATTTCAGTTCCCTAATGTTCGTCTTTACCCCAGTATATTTCTTTTCTTCACTATTCATATTTATATTTATTTAATGTTTGTTTATGTTTACAATAATTATTCATTCTATCTCAATTTATTTTGCTCCATTTTATATGACGAATTAATGAAATATTTCTTAATGTTACATTAAAGTTAATTTGAGAAAGAATAAAAATTAAGTTGTAAAATATAATTTAGGGGTAGCAAAAAATTTATGTGAACATTAAAGTTTTGTCTCGCATTAAATGCATCGTGGATTATATTATTATAGCTAATTTTATTCGTAAGTCAATTTAATTTAAAAGCGTCATTTTTAAGAAAATGCGTTTTAAGCTTCTTCGCTGACCGTGAAATAGTTATTAACCGTATAACGTTTTATTTAAATCGAAAATTTACAAACTCGTTCGCCATTACATAGGGAATAATATTTCGGGTTCATTTTGAATCCGTAGTTATTTTTTAGAATTACGATTTTAACCATTATTCGGTGTTATATATCATTGCACGCGTGAATAACTTCGTCTTAGAGAAAAAGGGTGGGAAAACAAAATAGAAAAGGTTTACTAAATTTTAGTAATTTATTTCTCATACACCAAACCATTAAGCAGTACTATAAAATTTAACCGAATACGGTTTTTTTTTTTTATCATAATTCTTACAAATGTGTATTAGTAAAATCCAAAAAAAAATTGTAATTAGTTACTCCAGATCGAGCCAAATAAAAAAAATGGTTATTTTATGTTCCATTTTTATCTCGTAAAATTTAGCGTACTTGAATTTTTATTGCGCTGCTTATTTTATCGTTAGAGTTTTGTTTTTTTTGTTTGTTTTTTTTGCATGCCTGAGAGAAAATTATGTTCCACGATCATCGCGAGTAATTATATTTCATCGCCGCTTTTATTTCTTTTTGATAGGGAGGTAACGGTCTGTTTTATCACTTGAAGAAAAGTTATAGCCTAGACAATTTATATACGCAAGAGATGATTAAGAACAATTCCATAACGATGGGTATTTCAAAGTCACAAACCAGCGGCGATTGTCAAGCAACTTGTTCTCACGGTAATACACTAGAGAATGAACATTTGTTAATAATAGTTTTATTTTTTGTATATTTCGCAGTGAACCGACTCAATCGAAGATAACACGAAATATTTTCTCTTTACAAAATCCGACGAATCGGATATCGAGTTAATTCGGCTGAAACGCGATGCGTTATTAATTTCCCGGTATAAATTATATATTTTTTCCATTTTATTAATACAATAGTAAGATGTAGCTAAAATAGACATTTAACCGTTGTTAAATTTTGTAGAGAAACATCGTAAATAGCTCAATGATTAAGCAATTTTACCTCATTTTCTAACATGCAAATGTATAAATATAAATTTATTGCGTGTTGTATCTTAACCCCTGTCGTAATTATGTTTTTGTACTCTTGAGTATCGTCGCGATATTTTTTATTTTTTTATTTATACGTATGCATCATCGCTGTAACAAGATAAACACCATTTTAATGATTGATTACGATGTTTTGAAATCGTGATGTGACTAGAATCGTTGACACGTTCTAAAAAGGTTATCATAAATAATCTCGTTTAAGTAACAAAACAAAAGGGGCAATAAATAAATTAATTTGGTATCTAGTTGTATGTTGTATTTAAAGTAAAGTAAGTCCGGTACCCTTGATAAGGTATCATCATGAATTGTGACGTTAAGGTTCACAAAAGGTACACTACTAAGCCTAACGGCACCAATGAGAGTAGGGAGGCCAGTTCGTTTCTACTTGAGATCAGCCTTTACTTTCTCAGATTTCTCGGGTAGCCGATTATTTCGAGCTGGGTAAACTTGGGAGCGACTTGAATCCGGAACGAGGTAAGATGTTGTATTTATGATGCAGAAAAAGAGAAATAAATTTGTCCAACCGCGGGACAGGTACACATATAATTATAATATAGAATTACTGATATTTAATCGAAATTGAAATTTCTATATTTAGAATATTCTTCTAGCCCGATTAACTTGTCAGGAAAATTGATTGTCTCCGATGTTACCAGCAGAGATGATGTAAGCGAGCTAAATAATTGCGATATCGTTAATGCCGCGAGTATCCGACGGTAAAAAACAGTTTTACTTCTATAATAAATTTGTGCTTAGTGTCCGTTTAATTTATTTATTTTTCTTTTACATTATTAAAATATTCTGCTTGCTATCGTAGAGGTACCTATCTGAAATAGAAATTTTTTTATTTTTATTAACGAACCTTATTATATTTTTAATTTAGTTCATTTGAAGACTGTGAAAAAAAAATTAAGAAATAAACTCGAACATTTTTAATAATATATCACTGCGAAACGGAAAACATTGATAAAAAAAAAAAAGTATCAATACTCGATTCGGTGGTTTTATGACGCGCTGTTATTAATGTATTTTCCGATTGATTTAATTATTCATGTTGCAATGCAGCCGTCGCAAGGAAAGTAAACCGACGGTGAAAAAGGAGGACGGAACGGTAAGCAGTACCGATAGGATTTTGAGATCATCGGACGCAAATAACCGGAAATTTTCGGAAGCGAGAACAAAACACGGAAACGAGGTAACAAACCGCTTATAGTTTATTGCTACTGGAACGGATAAATGTATCCGTTCATTTGTTTATACTGTCATTGATAGAACAAAACATAAACATTAAACATTAAACACTACACGTATTAAAACATCGCAAAACTGTTCTTTTCATCCGACGCTATTTGAACTCCGGCATTTTTTACCTGATAATGGAAATATGTATACCAGATTTTATGTAAATCGACTTTTCTATACTTTACAGCGATCTCACGTGTAAAGTGTAAACATTAGAAACAATCTAAAGAGCCCCCATGCAAATGCCGGACGTGCCGCGCGCTTCTAGAAACAGGTGTAAAATAAAAATATTTCGAGTTTTATATTTATATATTGAGGTGTCGGGAAATTATTTAAAAAAAAAACAAAAAAAACAACTAAATTATCTGAAGCTTTGTAATTTACCTTTCCAGTAACTGTTAAATTGCAACAGTAGTGGCACAAGTTGGCTTTTCTTCAGCGACGCTGTTGAGACCGTTGCAAACTGAGACAATAGTTCGAATTTATTTCGTCAGCATTTCAGAAACAATATAGCTTGTTTAATGTGTTTATGGTTCATGTAGAAACGTTTAGAATGAAATCACATATTCTTTCGGAGCGGCTTAAAGACTTCAAAATTTCATTCCGTAATTTCAGAGGTGAAGGGTGCGAAGCAAATAAGAAATTCCGGATGTTCGGGAGATGTAGAAAAAGATTTGAGATGTGTCGTTTCACGCGTGGAGTAAATTCTCTTAATTTACCTGTCAAAATGATGCTGCTTTGTGTGATATGAAAAAATGAATATGTAAGTGTATCTACGAGGGGTATCAATGTAATATTTTTGGAAAGTAGTACAAAAAAATTTCTAACATTAAAAGAACAATTCTATGAGAGATGTGAGAAAATATCAGTCGATTGTACACGGAAGTAGCTGTTAATGTGTTAAGCCGTTATTTTCAGTCAACTTCAGCGTCTAGAAAAGTAAAGAAACAATTTTCTTATAAATCGGAGACCCCTCTTAATCAGAAGTGAATTATTTTTCCGCGTATTAGACCAGCGTAGAGTATTAAGTTCGAACAGTTTCGAACAACTACCGCTTGAGTAATTTTTAACGATGGCGTGTGAAAGGTGTTGTGGAAGAGTCCCGTAATAAAGGTGATTACAAAAAAATAAGCGAAGCCGAAGTTGAAATGGATTTATATAGGAAGAAATTGCAAAAAGTAACCGCAGAATTTCCAAAATTTGCATTGAAACTTGCCGGAATTATTAGAATAGACGAAAAATTATTTGAAATTTTCGACAACTCGAGAACAATTAGTAGTAAGAATCTTTTTTCTGTGTCGCTAATTTTTCAACTGTAGTTGACACAAATCTAGTACGGTGTATGTAAGAGGAGTATTGGGTTTTTCTGTGTTAGCGCAAACCGAAATTATGAGTAATATTGGTTTTATCTTTACATTAATCTTAGAACTTAGTCGTAAGATGCTGTCCACTGAAATCATCGCAAATGACAAATGATTCAGTTAGCAATGAAATAATTCCTCCGTATCGTCATATTCGGTCTACTCATTACTGTGATTGGCGTTTCAAAAGGTATATATATATATATATATATATATATATATATATATATATACAGCAGCTAGGGCTTGAAATCCAGGATTTAAATTAACTTGGACATTGTGTGATTTTAAAGTTGAACCAACTCTGCTAAATTCTTCTCGTTCACTTGATAAGAAATAGTATCCTGGAATATTAATGCGTGTTAGCCTATTTTAAGATGGGTTCCTTGAAGATAAATAATACAGCAGTTCGAGGTTGTAGGATACTTGTGGAATTTTTAGATCTTCGAAATGTTCAAAATTCTGGCTTATAATTATTTTCTTATTCTCCGCATATATTTGAATTGTCAGGGTTTAGTATGTTGTAATACATTAGCATTCGAACAGCCTCTCCGAAGACGAGGGCTAATTTGTTTCAATGGATATCAGATTTTAATTTTATGCGCTCCTCCCAGAGTCAGATTAATTATCTGTATCATCGTATTATCAGGTGATGCAATGTTAAAGTCCTTCAAAAAAATTTCTTACACTTCCGAGCTATAGAACTCGATGAAGTCGAATCTGAGAAAAGAACAAAGGTTTTATATCATTTAATATATTTTTTTTTTTTAATTTCTAAAGTTGGTGTAAATACGTATTACTTATAAAACCAGTTTAATGAGTTCCCTGATGCGGTACTCCATCTGTTTGATCTATTCCCGCGATAGGTTTCCAAATTCCTGTCTGTTGTGACGGATGAGAGTACCGAGATGATAAAGCATCTGAAAGCAGAAGTTAAAAAGTAGTCTTTTTGTATCAACATTTTTTGCGGGTTTCAAGAATTTAATCGATAAGGCGCTATTGAAGTTGTTTTATTTTGATTTTTCAATTCCTACACTGTTAAAGAGCTATAATTTTCAGTAAAGGCGAAAAATCCATAAAGTGATTAAGGTCGGCACCAAATTAATTAAGCAACTCCCGCTTTATAATGATCTCCTTCGATATGTATTTCAAAAAAAAATCATCAAATATCGTTCTAAAGATTAAAATAATCCTGTTTTGTATTCTTCCGTAACGAATCAAGTAAATTTGTCGCTTCATTATTTGTCGTTGCGTTCACTTGGCATCTTTAATTTTTATCGTATGCTCCCGAATAGAGTTATTGGTCTAATGAATTTATATGCAAATCTTATCAATCGTCGTGACTATATCTATTTAACTACGTATTTTCTCATGTGTGCGTTTGAATATGGGCGTAGCGTTCAACGTGCGCAGAAGTACACTTGAAACTGTATAATATCGCTGTCACGATACAAGTGCGGTACAAGTGTTTTTAAAGTACGTGTGATAGTTCGGCTAAATATTTAAGAATATTTACTGTAGGCAGTCTTGTAAAATTTCACCCGATAATGTGGCGGAAACGCTGAGCAGGATAACTTTTTTCTATACAAATGTCGAAAAGTCTTTTACATTTTATAAAGTTTGAAAAAACCGTCGTGAGTGACCGTAAAGTTATCGGCGAGTTCTGAATTTTGCGAGGAAGATGATAATTCTGTTACTAACCTTGATAATAGCGGTCGTATTTTTTAATCCGTTAACACGATCCCTGGTAATCGGCTAAAATCGACGGGTGTGTGTATTTCATTTTTGTTTTTTGCGCGCAAAAACAGCTTTCTTTATTGAGGGCGTAGGATTGAAAATGTAAATCTTGTGAAAGAATCAAAAAAAGCGGCAACGGATAACAGAGAAGATGTTGGTACGATCAATGGTACATAACCGTTTTTGTTTGAAATCACGTTGAGATAGCGAAAATAACGTATCGTTTTACTTGATAAGTAATTATACCGACGGTAATCGAAAAGCAAAGATCAAACGGAAGTGATAAGATTCGAAATAATACAAACAAACAACGATACAGAATGCGAAACAGCCATTAAAACAACTCGTAACTTTTTTTTTCTTTTTATTATTGTATTACTACTACTACTACTACTGCTACCATTTTACACTAATCTTCGAGATTAATTTTCAGTTTTCAGTAGTAAAGATTGTATCATAAATAAATTGCACAGCTGCCAGAACCCACAGACATAGAGAATATTTAAAGCATCCTTTTGGGGTTATAGCTCTTATAAGGGTATTTTCAGCTTTTCCTTAATCGATGATCCCCCTCCTCAGTTAAAATTTAAACAGGCTGGTAATGTTGTAATTAATTTATCTGTCTTCGGGTAATGAAGGATTTTTTGAATCGAAATCTGTGACCGACCCCTCCTCGGTCCATTAATAAAATGAACCTATCGTCGTCCGAAAAATTAATTTTCACCTTTTTGGCGATTCTTATAGAAAAAAGTATGCGCTTTTCAATGAAACAACTCCTAGGTCTCTAGCTTTAATATTTTCAAATTAATTTTATAAAAAATCATGAAAACTTGAGAAAATCTTCTAAACACATTTTTCACTTAAAACCCACTACTGTTACTAATAATAGAAAATTAAAGAAGCCGTGTATATAATTAATTAATATTGACGATATGAAACACGGTAAACAAAAATTCCAAACATGACCAAAATGAATAGACAACGAAGGAAAAATGGCGGTTTTTTAACACGGACTAAAAAAATTATCTATTTAGAGAAATTCGCTCGTTTAAATTATAATAATGTTCTTTGTAGAAACAAAACTGCCGAATGAAAATGATTAATAGGGAAGAGGATGGGGAAAAGCATGATACGGGGTGGTTGTCTCGAAAACTTCTTTTCGGACGGTAGGTTCCTTTTAATAGACACCAGCTGGTGTTACATCCTAATTTTAATTATCTCGATATTGCCGGCGTATGAATTTGCGTCTAAAAGACTCTCTTACGCTTTTGAATTACCATCATCGATGTAGTAATTTGCATAATGTTCCCAATGTTCTTATATAAATATCTTCTTCATTGATTACATCAGAACTGGGTAAGTGATCATTTATCTTTTCATCTTCCGTAACGTCGCTAGTGTTCAGAATTTTGTAATGAAATTTCAATGAATTTAGTTGAGGTTTTTTTTTTATTCGGTTACATTGCGTGACAAATAGTGCTAAAATATTTCAGAATATGGCATGCTTACATAGAAATCATTTTTAAGGGTTTTTTTTTTTTTTTTTTTTATCGCAAGATAAATAAAATTTTCTCTTGATAAAGATTCCCTTGGTAACCTTGAGAATATGACGTTTAATTTTGCGTTTTCATTAATTATCATTAAAAGAATTTCTCCGTTTCAAATTTTAATTTAATCGTCAACTATGTCGAGTAAAATTAAAATGCAAAAAAACAAAAAAAAAAAAAAAGTTATCATATTCACTTTGTTTTTTTGTTTTTTAATGGTAACTAAAATGCAAAGAACTTTTTTCCCGAGGCTGATATTGTCGAGAAAATGTAACAGATAAATCCGGTATTTTACTTTGAAAATACTGACCTTAAAAAAAAAAAGAAAAAAATACATTCAGTAATACGCCCTTTTAGATCTATTATCTCTGTAATACTAATGAAACTTTTGTATATGCTGAAAGGTGTTGGACGAAACTAAATTCGTAAATGTGCCTTGGAGCTGGAATTATTTTCCTTGTTCGACCGCCGGTTTTCCTTATAATAATTCGGTCTCTCCCGTTTCGCCTTCTAGTTTTCCGGCATATTGTGATCCATATATTTACAGACGATCATCTTACTTAAAACAACCGTATTTTAACTGTAATTCGATATACGAAAATCGTCGTAATAATAACATTTTATTATCGAATAACGAAGAACGTCTCATTTTCTGCGCTGCAACTAACAAGTTTTCGAAATCTACACCCGACATATTATCTTTGTGCGATTCGGAATCTGCCGCCGGTAGTAATGGCGTTCCGATAGCGAAAAGAAGTACGGCTGATGAAACGGATGCGACGGTAGAGAATTCGAAACCGAATATTAAAATGCGCAAAAAAAAGAGATATCGGAAGAGGCGAGCACCTGATCCGCCGCGAAATGACGAATTAACGCTTGAATCATCGAGTTTAAACGGCGAGAATGGCGACGATAAAAGCGAGAAATCATTGAATTCTCCGACAATATGGGTAGAAGATGTTGACGGTGAAGGTAACGCTGTCGAACAAACGCCGAAAAACGACGATTCATCTTTCTGTTCATTAGATAGTTGGTGGGAGCAGCGAAAGGTTTTTCCCGCAGCACGCGAGGACGCATTAGGAGTCTGGAAAAAGCAAGATGATTACAACTATTTCCAAGATACCGGTAGCGACTTGAGTTCGGTGCAGTCGGAAACTGGTGTTTGCGCTAGCGGATCTTCGGATGAATGTGCGATGAATCATGGTAGTTTTTCGCATTTCGATTAACGGCGCTTGGCGACGGGGTTATTTCGAATTATACGTACGCCGTAACGTTATATGTAAGGTTCATTTTTATTTTTAACGCCGATCCGACACTATTTAATTAAACGTATAATAATAAAATGGTGGACTATAGTATATAATGCAGTATGTAAACTGAACTTGTAAAAACGCGGTTGAATCAGTTGCAGTACATTTTGAAATAAAGCACAGCTGAACGTTATAAATCTGGGATCGAAATATCATCAGGCAATATTACATGAACGAATTTTCATTTCACTCTATGATATATATATATATATCAGTTCTAAAGAATTGATCAATCTCAGTTTGAAAATTTTCGCCTGTTTAAAATGCAGCCGATTTTAAAGTCCCAACGTGCGTGTATCTATCATCATTTTGTACTGTCCAATAAAATTAGAAAAGTGCAAAAGTGTGTCGTGATAAAAAGATCACATGTACAAATGAACAAAGTGAAATTATAAGTTAACAGCCGCTTCTCAGTTAATAGACATATTATTAGACGTGCTTTATAGTTCGCATAATGGATTCTAAAGAAAAAGACACACATTTTATGAGTATAAAAATGATGCAGCTATATTGAACGACGAAAGAAAAAAATGAATTTATTCAATCTGCCTTTGATGGAAATCTCATCGTTTAAAGAATTAATTTTTACAACAAAAAAATATATATATATGAAAACTCGATTCTTCGGACCTCACTAAAGAGAGGGACAGGCTTCCTGAACCTCCCAGATACGAGTTTTTCTATAATGCATACAGAAAAGTTGTTCTGACCTCTTCATTCTTGATTACTTTGGTTTATAAAAAAAAAAAAAAAAACGAAGATAATTTTCAGTTTCGATTTTAAACATTTTAAAACGTAACAAAAAAAAAAACCCCTTAAAATATTTCATAACGGGTTTTTCATATTACCTTCGGCGTGCGTAAGAATGACGTCATAATATGCGACGAACATTATTTAGCCATCAAACAGTACAAAAAATCTCTACAGCCATCTCATTATTGTAAGCTTAAAAATTCTTTTACTGTCGTTACATTTTTGCTGTTTTACAGAGTACTGCGACTTACTTATTTACGTATATTTTACTAATTCTAACCTTATAATCTTCGTTATTTTATTGTGTTAATTAGTCACATTGAGATCATCCCCTTTTATTATAGCGTGTGGTGCAACTACCCTAATTAGTTTTACATCCGATTCCGTACACCGTTTAATAGTAGTAAAACCGATTAATAATTTTTATATTTAAATTATAAGTACGAGTAAGATAAAAACTATGGTAATTTTTCTTTTTTGTATTGTAACATTTTTTCGAGAACTACTAATTTTAAATTTAGAACGACTAAACACTTCTTCGTAAGTCCGCTTCTCTGTATGACGCGGCTGTTATAAATTTAAGCTTTATTTAAATATCGGTAAATTTATATAGCTATATACACCTTGGTGTTTAAAAATAAAACATTTAATCGTGAAAAATAGTAAAGCCTAAGTCGTTACACTAATTTAAAAAGGAAAAAAAAAAAATTCAAAAGTTTAAGAAAATTACAAGATTTACGCTTGGTATATTTTACGCTTTGTTATAAAAATCGTTAACTTAAAGGGTATTTAAATCGTAAATCGTTTAGTTTTGTTTTTTTTTCTGTGTATTTTAAAAAGAATTAAAAGCGATATTGTATTATCTAAAAAAAAAGAAAAGAAAAAAAAAAGCTCTACTTCTATCGAAAATAAATCTCGTGTTGTTAACTTTCATTTAACTATTTTAATTTTAAAAAATCGTTTCGTTACATCGAATTACGCGCTGTTTTTAAGTTCCGCGTTACTTTCGATAAGGATTTACATTTAATTGTTAGAAATTTGTAAAATTTTCAATTGAAAATATTTAATCGTACGATGATAATCTCGAAACGGTTTTATTGTACGTTAATTCCCGAAATCCATTAACCATCCGTTTTACAATTCAATTCCAGTCGATCTGTGCAATCTTTCTCGGAGTACTCCCTTGCGCGTGCAAAACGAAACGGTAAATATATACAAATAGCTGAATTTGATAAATACACGCTTCATTTAACAGTGAATAATTCTGCGTTTTTTTTTCTGCTTCTTACCTCGCCATTTTGGTTTTATATTTACTAATTGTAAGACATGGAACTTTTCTTCTCGGAGTGGCTAAATCTATATTACTAATACATATTAACATCGCGGTGTAAAAGAAAGTAGTAAAAAAAAAACAACAGAATATATCCGTTTTCACATTAATCACATTAATCACATTAATCCTATAATAGAATATTTTCTTTGCCTGTTTTCTTGTGTGGTGTTTGTCGTCAACAAACTGTGAAACAGAACGCGTATTAAGATTGACGCGGCGTGATTTACAATAACCGCCTGAAATTGTTACTAATAAATCACGTTAAGAACGAATAAGAATGTGATTCAGTAATCAAAACCCTTACAATAAGAGGATAATGTAAATACGCCTGCTGATTTTAATTTAGAATTAAAACGAATTATTATCCGATTTAGTGTTCTGTATTAAATACGATAATGTTTCAAAAATTATATTTCGAAAAGAAAAAATGTTTGTATGTTTCCTCGAAAATAATTCCTGCGAGTCATCGCTCTTATCTTTAATATGTGATAATGTTCGAGAAATATACTAACATTGAAACGGGAAATTCTTATTTTTCAGCAAAAGTCAACGAAAGTTTCACCGTACGGAACTGTTCCTAGAACGAGACGTCAAACGAATAAAAA
This sequence comes from Icerya purchasi, assembly GCA_039619475.1. Taxonomy (NCBI): domain Eukaryota; kingdom Metazoa; phylum Arthropoda; class Insecta; order Hemiptera; family Monophlebidae; genus Icerya; species Icerya purchasi. The sequence continues at coordinate 286,526,914 of CM077115.1, read as the reverse complement.
AAAGACAATTTAAAGAGCGACCAACTTTAGTCTCAAATTAACGAAAAGCGAAATTATGTAAGATTTTTAGTTCCTTTACCCGTTTTATAGAGAATTTCGATCACGGACGGATAACAATTTTTTAGTTTTATATATCGAAACGTTATTTTTATTTTATTATCGTAATTATTATTATTTTATTTTATTTCTTTTTATTTATTTCTTTTTTTTGTTTTTTTCTGTTTGTATCTTTACGCGATAAATATGATTGACTAAATTAATTTAAGAAGAATGTTTAACATTTTTAATTTATAAAAGTACGAAAAATAAACTTTTGTTTTGAAAAAGAAATTCGAGGAAATTTTACTTGCGTTTCGTAACTGTAATTGTTAAAATTTATCGTAAATATTCAGGTTTGCAATGAAAGCAAAACCCTTTGCCGATGGTAATGTTAAAGTGTACGTTTGCTGTCGGATCAGAGTCTTGCTGCGTGTATTTTCACATTCAATAGATCGCATATAATGTATTACAAGAGGTGTTTGATTTTAAAGTATGAAGCTGAAAATTCGCACATATCTTGACGATATATAATATACGTACTGCTTAAGGAAACACTTTATGAGGGCGGAAAAGAGATAGAAAATAACCAATCGCTATTTACAAAACTAAAAGTCACGTGTTGCAGCTGAAACCGGAGAGGGGTCTGGAATTTTCAGCGAAACCTGAGGGTTTTATCGTTGAATTTTAATATCGTATTCCAAAGAGAGCGTCTTTATATAAATATAGGTTAAAAAAAAAAATGTATGGTACCTCCGCTTCACGAAAGTATATAGAAACATGGATGTAGCATGAAGAAGTGGCTGTGAAATATTTACCAGCGTTTTGTCGCGGATCTGGAATTCGGTAAGAAATTCAATTCGTCGTACCGCGATCCGTATGTGGTTGTTTTTAGAATTGACCATGAACACACGAGACTAAAATTGAGAGAAGTGAATTACAGGTGTCAATAGAACTGGAAGAGACGAAAGAACTTTTGGCGCAAGTAGACGAACCATCATTAGGGGGGATGATTAAATCATTTTTGTCCAAAGAGGTAAGGGAGCATTCCAATCAGCAACTACAATAAAAGGTAAGAGGAGAGAATTAATAAATATTTGAAAAGGGAAGTTGCACGTAGATCATGATTAGGAGTGTAAGCTAAGATGAGATTGAGCGGTTTTGAGAAACTCGAATTTAATGCTTTTCCAACATTATTCAACCGCAATTGCTGTCAGGAGGGCGAATTCATTGCTAAATTAGTTTCGGAAAAATCTATTTCTATCGGATACGGCGAATAAAATATTTTATTAGAAAATTCGGATTAATCGGATTAGATGGAATAGAATGAGTTAGAAAATAGATATTAAAATAGCTGAACAACCCCATCATATCTCGGTTACAGAATTAATTGTGAGGAAAAACCACACGAGAATATTAACGTCAGAGGAATCTTTTAGCCGAGTTTCTGAGACCAGCGCAATACTTTATGTTGATCCAACAAGCTCTCAAGAATCACGCATCTAATCATAAATAATTCGAAAAATTTCATCAACGCCGAACTGGCGGCGCATCTTTAAGCCTCCAGCGATCAGTCTCAGATGATGGAAAAAAGTCCAAAAGAATAAATGAAAAGGGAAGAGATGATGCACGTGAAAAGAGGCTCTATTATTAGAGACGTGGTTGTTGCACCGCCGGTAGAAGATGAATTAGCTTCTGCTCTAGATAATTCCAGGTCAACTCCTCCTAGTCCGGTTGCAAATACATTAGACATGTAGGACCGGAACTATCATTGTCGACGTCTTCAGTACCGCCTCCACCAACAGTGACAGGGCGCCCAGCGCTGACTGTTCTAAATAGGTGTCAACGACAACCTCCGGTGCGTTTCACGGGGTAAGGTTTACACCTCTGTCATTAATACCTACGCGTCGTTAAAATAAAACTAATTTCATTAATACTACTCTTCGGTGTAATGCATTCCATCACTACTTCGATCCACACATACTCTTAATATAACAACGTCATCATTTTAATATGAATCTAAAACACTAGTCACACATGCTGGTTAATCAGCTAGCTTTTTTCTACACACAACAGGTACTCTACTGCTGTGTTATCGTTTTCTTTTTTTTTTAAATAAGTTGTAAGTCTCACAGGGTAAATATCCCCCCCCCCCCCCCCCGTTGTGTGAGTGTCCAACACGGTTATCGACGTTTATTAAAATAGATATATAATACAAAAATTAAAACTAACTTAACTTATTCCGTAAATAACAATTATAATAAAACTAGCATTATATTATTCTTTCTCTAACGATAATCTAGTTTAATGTTTAACTGACGTTGCAACGATATTGGCGTAGAAGCTCACGCGTATATCCGACTTCTCTTAAAAAATTAATAGTTTTCTAAAATAAAAAAACCTGTTTTATGGTAGAATTTAAAAAAAAAAAAATATATATATATAAACGCATATTCTATACGCCTATTTCAACAGAATTACCGGTAGTATTTTCTATTGAGACGTTCATGTTCGTAATTGGAATATTTTGCTCAGAGCAACATTCGGAAAACAAGAATGTTTGATGAATTAGATTATACGGCGTTAGTCGCGAATTTGTTCTCAGTTCGCAAGGTTACACAATAAATTATTTTTTATAAAATGCTCGACAAAGAAGACAAAAAAAAAAATAAATATAATAAAATAAAACGGGCATATGAGTAAGGGATCGTTCTCTTAAGTACGTAATTATGATTATCGTGTAACTAACCCGCAACCGATTTAAAACGCGGTATCTTATGCGCGTGTAGTAAAAGACTAGGAGGCGGTTAATGATTTTTTTTTTTCGGAAAAGACGGCTAACTATGCCCTTTGCATGATCGAAGCAATCAACTTTCACATTAGACCGCAGCAAAACAGGTCGAGAGAGTGCGAGACTCTTCAGCAAAGAATCGCGTTCATTTAATTATTTTGCGCGTCTTATCCTTAAGAGCAAAAGCATCCGGATATTTAATTTATCGGACAAAAAAGAGCAGAGTAAAAATATATCATACAAAGATGATTCAATTTTCACATTTCCATTTATATTTCTAACGTTCGTAGTTTTCCAGATTTCTAAAATCGAATTTTCCAAACTTTCGATTACAATATTCCAAAAACTGAAAACGCAGTCAATATATCATAGTGTAAAGCTGCGGTTACGATAGAAGCGGCGAGCGGTGCCAATAATTTATATATTTACACGAAATTAAGTGGCTATTATTGATTTAAGTTCCAAATATTTTGGAAGCACGTTACAAGTTCCTAATGATCAGGAATGTAGCAGGAACTTAGTTACAAACTGTTACAAAAAATATGCAATCAAAATGGAAATAAATTTAAATATATTATAAAACTTAATTATATAAAAAAAAAAACAACAACAAAAAAACAGAGGTTAATAAAATAATGTTTAAAAGCTAAAACAACTTGGAGTCAGTGGATGACAGTTTCATATCTAAAGAATCTCGAAAAACAGCATAATGTGACAAATAGACATGCAAATAAAATGAACTAGATCTGGAATTTATAACCGCATTAAGAAAAGTAAACAAATCAGTATCACTTTTTGATAAAAACCGCTGTTAAAATTTCTGATGAGAGTGTAAAACTCCAGAGTTGCTAATCGTCGCGGCGCCAGTCGACATCATGGTACATTATGTGCAACAATCATCTCCGTATGGTACAGAAAACGTAATCTGCTTATTAAAATATACAGATTTAACTGGATAATACGTAAACAATGTTGTTTCCAGCTGATAGTAACGCACATATAACAACAACAGTTTATCCAGTATAGATAGAAACACATTACACGTTATTTCGTTACTGTAACTGCTCTTTTAAGTTCCGTTAAAGTTTCAGGTTTCCTTAAAATTTCTATGGAAATTATAAATTACGCGATAACATGAAGTAAATGATGTATTCTCCCTCTGATTGTTATGGCAGAAGCAGCTAAGATGACTGGCTTTACGAATGCAATATATTTCGGATAAATTTTATATTAAAGTTAGGCAATAATGACATCAAGTGATTAACAGATACATCGTTTAAATTACGCGGTTATATTATTGGAAGAATAAAACAGTTTAATCGCAAATTTCCAAAGATTGTCACATTAAAACATTATTTCGAATATTACGAGCAAAGTAGGAATATCCGTGGTTTAAGGGAAAATGTTTGAAACGTCATTATATCATCCTTGTAATCTGTCGAATGAGGTTGGGGGCCGACAACGGACACCAATACATTTGGCAAGGTTAAGAATTATAAATAGTAATAACTGTAATGAATGTGCATTGGAGAGGTCGACCGAAAATATGGTGTGACTGTGACAGATATTGTAATAAGGAAAGAGAAAGACTGGTAAAAGAAATTTTAAACAAATTTCACACGTTACATTTGTATACAAAATTGTAAATGAACTAGAATCTTTAGAATGTATAGGGCGTTATATCTGACAAGAAGGGACAAATAACTCTTTAGATCTGGGTAGTAAATTGGCCAAAAAGTAAAAACTGAACCTAAAAAAAAATTATATATATATCATATATTTATGATATCATGCCATCGGCAAAAAAAGTAAAACACTCGAATGCTTAAATGTAAAATACTGGAAAATTTTAAAAAAAATAAAAATGTTTACCATAGTAAATGTAAATTTTAAATAAAATATAAAAAAAATAATTTCTACCGTTAGTTTTAAAAAAAAAGTTTGTTCACTAGTTTGATAATAAATTTTATCAATCCCTTACGTTAATAATTTTACAGGTAAAATTTAAAAATTATCTCGATGTATGTATAGTTTAAGAAACAATTACAGTGGCGACTTTTCGGTACACCTCGGTCAGAACTCTCCTCCAGAAAAGAAAAACAAAATACATAGTATGAAAGCTCGTCTAAAAAAGTAAAGTAAGTCCCACACCCTCGATAGGGCGTCGGGATTGTGAAATTAAGCTTTTCATAATTTACTGATCCTAATGGAACTAAAGAGAATATTAGGACCAGTTCTCCTTTCTCTCGGCCGCCTTTATTTTCCCAGATTTCTCTGGTACTCAATTATTTCAGGCTGGGTAACCTTGGAAGCGACTTGGATCCGGAACGAGACAAATCTCGATAACCTATGACACCTCCGGTTTGGTAGCCAAGCATCTTAACCACTAGGCTACCACGCTGCCTGAAAGCTCGTCTATAGAAGTAAAAAGGTAGCGCCGAAAGAGTAAGAATACATATAACAACGAGATGAACTGAAAAATATCGCAAAACATGTTAAAAGTTGAACGCGTTTCTGAGTAAAGATGAAAATGAGAACTTTACCATCGATGACTAAAATTTAGTAACGCTGGAAAATTCTGAAAATCTATATAAAATGCTGGGCGTAAGTATACCCCTAGAAAAAATCGGTAAAGATTGCACTGTTAATGGCGCAAATCTGACAACTGTTACTTATCATGGTATCAGCAAATAATATTGAAAAATCTACAGTAAGCGCACTGGTATCAGTGAACCCGTTGATGTGAATTATAACTATTTCAGAATAACAAGTTTAAAAAAAAATATCTCACTTTTTTTACGGTACCATCCGAAAAGCAACCTCTTACTGGAACATTCATCAACTGGAATTTTAACTAGCGAGAATAAACTAAGAAAATGATTGACATATTCATAACATAGTAATCGACGTTGCGTGAATTTCATTAAATCTAAAGGATACTAAATCACCGTGAACTCCAGACCGTTCTTTTAGATATCGATGCGGAATGCGAAGATGTTATTAATTTTTTCGATGTTCGGTGGCTTTCTCGACGAAAAATGACGCAGAGAGTGTTTGAACTGAAAGAAAAATTAGTGCCTGAATTTTCAAATCCTGAATGATGAGCGGATTTTGAGTTTTTAGTTGATATCACAAAACATTTTAATAATTTAAATTTATAATTGTAACAAAAAAAAAAAAGAACTTGATAAATAAATAACGTTTATGACTATATTAAAGTCTTTGAAAATAAATATATTTTAATGGGAAAACCAGTTTTTAAAAACGGCGATTTAATACACACATTTTCCGAAACTATCACAATACTCACAAATTCTGATATAAATAAATTATTTTTCATATTAATTTAGTCGCGTGAAACAATTTTCGACTAAAAAACAGATTTTTCCCGATGAAAAATTATTTTAATAACTTCGGTTTCTCAAACTATTAGAACAATTTCGAGTTGAGAGTGGTCCTCCGCACGCTTCGAAATATCCATATTAAGTCATGAATTAGCAGACCTCCGCCGTAAACTGTATTAGATCGTTTGATTATTACAATTACTGTTTTTTGTAGAATATTTTATTATACAGCAGCAGCGTAGTAGATAGAAATATTTTGATATCACAATGTTTCGACTAGAACAGATAATCAGAATTTAGCCAGCGCCGACTATTTCAGTTATATGAGGGGCAGTGTTTAAGTGTTCGACAGAACTTTAAATTGCAAAAGAAATATATTAAATTTTAACCAATTCTATTTCAGAATGATTACTATCTAATTAGTAAAATGCGTGATGCAAAAGTGTGTCATGCATTATATGTGATACTCTGCACATATATATTATTGACTATGCATTAAACTGATGAAAAATTGACCAAACTAAATGAAAATTTAACCCGAATAACTTATAAGATTAGCGAACTATTATTGGCTAACTAAAAATGAAATTACTATACCCTCTATTAGACAGATATTTTACTCTATAAGCTTAAGCTTAAAAAAATCCATCTATCTAACTATCATAGCGCCAATATGGAGGTATGGACTGAAAATATATGGATGCACTTGTGCAAGTAACTTATCAAAAACCCAAAGCCAGCTGTCCAAAATTCTCCGGACAATCGCAGCTACCCCTAAATACGTCTCTAATATGAACTTACACACTGATTTAAATATCCCCTTTGTTAATCAGGTCTATGTCACACAATATAAAATTTTTTTTTAAATTAAAATTAAATCCGAATCCTTATATACATAAAATGTACACTAAAACACTGCCAGGCAATACTAAAAGGAGATTAAAAAGAAGAAAATGATGCCGTGACGCTTTTCCAATAACATAACAAATACAATTAATGCTGAACGCATAATTCGTATATATGATATTCATTTTACAACGCTATATTAAATTTCTAGTAATATCTTCAAGTTCTCTTTTTAGTACTGGCAAGATTCCATGGGCCTTACTTCACTGTATAGGTTGCCATGTTATCTTGCTGATTCTATGAAACACGCTTTATCAATAACAAATTTAAACTGCTAAACGAATAATTCACATATATATATATATATATATATATAAACGGCCATTTTGGCCTCGCAAGGGGCTGTGCCGCTTGACCCCTCTTCCTTACATTTCTATCTCTTTCTCTTCTATACTTTGTATAAAATGATCAAAATTTACAACGTAATTCTAAATCGGTTCATATGAATATAATAACATAATCTCAGAAATCCTATAAAATATAACAAACGTTACGTAAAATTGAGACATTTTGCGTTACATAAAATTGGGAAATTTTTTCAGCCTAAGAATTACGTTCTAATTAATATATATAATATTCATTTTATGAAGCTATACGCCAATATTCTAAGAGACACATAAAGCTGGCGTTTAATTTACTGTTAATATTCTCAAATTTTCCTCATAGTACTGGCGGGACTCTATTGGCTATACTTCACTGTATAGGTTGCCATGTTACCCCGCTGGTTTTACAAAACACGCTTATTCATAATCCTATTATTATCACTGATTCAATCCTTCATTGGAAGGATGGTTTGGCTATTACATGGTTAGTAAATATAGGGAAGAGAGGTCACGAGGACTGTGTTCGTGGTTCTTACCGGTACAGTGGAAAAAAAAAACATTTTTGCGGTAGAGAAAATAAAGAACTATATGACGAATTAAACCATTTACATTCGCACGAGCCTTAAAACAATCACTTTTAGCAGTCATGATTTCTTACCAGAGTTGAAACATCTCCCCGACTTCGCTGACTTTAGATTTCCTGTTCACTCTCTTGGTGCTCATTTAGTTGAGATTTAATTACCGATATCGCGTTAGCAACATTTAAAATAATGGCGTTATGTGAAACCTTGGTGAATAATGATGAATCCTGTAAAATAATTGCTTGAAGGACATCCATTAATTATGTGAGCTCAAAATGAGGGGGTCCAGCGAAATCTCATTTAAACTGAGGGGTGGGGTGATAATTGACGATCTCACATTAACTTTTAAAGAATATACATTATACAGATAATAGAAAAAAAATTATTAAATTTTTCTTTTACTTTTTTTTTTTTTTGGTGTTCCATTTTACTGGCTTAAAAATCTCATGGCTATTAAAAACTTTTATTTCGAGAATAAAGAAAAAGTAAAAAAAAAACCTTTAGTTTTTAAAAGAAACACAAACAGCTATAGTACATGAATGCCTATGGAGTGAGTGAAAAATGTCTGCATTTACTTTTAATTTCACTAAATTTAAACAAATTCGTTATTAACGTTGTATTATTTTTCTTCTTTATAAAATTAAATTTAGTCCTTTAACAACTACAGTGTAAATCTCACATGTGGAGGAGGAGTCCAAATTGAAAGAAAAACAGCTCACGTAATTAATGAGTGACCCCTTGTCGCGTTTTTAAAAAAATAACATCAAAGCCGGTGGTGTTGAAGTATTTCAAAAAGCAGAAACTTCCCCCTAATGAACAAGAATTATTTAAACTTGATCCGGAAAATGTTCAGGCCCATCGCAGCAGCACGAGATAGATTATGTGATATTTACGCTAAATAAACTATAATCAATGACGAAAGAGCCGTTAATAGTTGCTTCTCTTTATATTACACAAATGGTGGGACATTATTTTTGATAAGTTTACAATTTTCCGTTATAAATTTAACAGCATAATAGGACGAACTACAACTTTAAATTTTACATCTGTGGTGCTTTGTGGTGGTGATCTCAATATCGATCTTAAATCGTATGACGGTGTTGAATTTATCGAATTTATGGATCACTTTGATTAGAAATGAAAATAATCCAGCATTATCTACTACCAAAACAAACACTTTTTACTGTTGACTGTACACATAGCAGGCATTTAGATTATTTAATTACGCAACAATACGTACATCATATTTCTCATATCATAGACCGTCGCTGTAAATTGATGTAATTCTTGCAGAAAAATCAAATACTCATCTAAGTTAAAAATCTTTATTATAAGTAAACGATTGTTATTCCATTTATATTAAGAAAAAAAAAATTGTGCGACTTTGTAAAAAAAAAAGAGAAATGGTGCCTAGAGGGGGACACCCAGTAGGAACGAAGTTCCTTTCACCACTTTTTGGTAGATATACAAGTATAAAGTCATTCATAAAGTATACGATAAAAAATGACACATAAAATATAAATCCCGTATGAATTAAAACAAAAACAATAAATAAATCATCAGACTGGTTGAAGTGTGCTAACATCGCACAAAAAAACCGCGCCAATTTTCAAATTCAATAAAATGTACACGTGTTTAGAATTGAGCTTACACAGCTGACCGCGTACGATGCTGGCTGCTCGAATCTCAATACTCGCACGAACGCACACTCACATACCCGTATATAATAGAAAGGAACAGAGAACGAGAGTGAAGGTTGCCTGTCGAATGACGCATAACGCGATTTTCGTTATCTTGCTTTTTTTTCAGTTTACTTCCACCGACAAGCTGCATAAAAGAACTTCGTTCCAAAAAGGGGGGTAGATAAAAATTTAACCTTAAAAGTTTTTAGCTGTAACAATTATATTACATAAATATCGGAGAAGACCTGTTAAGGAACCTGCTGATTATTTCGCTACCTCAAAGAGGGATCCTTCCATTGGCGTATAACACGTTTGAAAACAAAATATTTTTTTTTCAAATTTTGAAGTTTACGTCATGCCATCCCGAGGTCCCACTTTCAAGTTAGAAATTCGGCCATTTCTAAGTGGAGACATTTCCTTCAGCGTGCATGTTTATAAACTGATGTGAAATTTTTAACCTTAATCCTCACGCCGCAAAGAAATGAGAAGCAGTATATATTTCGTGCTCTTTAGAAGGTTTCGAAAAATTCTGCAAGTTTCCTAAAAGAATCGGAATATTATTTCGTTATCTCCAAATAGCGACCAGAACCCAAAAAATAAAATCGTAATATTTTTCCTTCAAAGCATTTTTTTCGACTGACATATTCTTCTTTTGTTCTCTTTGCCTTAAAGGGGTAGCTAAATTAACCTTTCATCGATAATGTTGTTTTATTTTAAGAAATAAAAGTTTTTGATTTTTATAAGTTTCAAGTTTAACGGAAAATGTTATTCTCGATGGCAAACTTTAACAGTCTTAAATTTCATGTTATATGTTCTTGTTGCTTATTTTTGATAATGGCTTGCAATTCAAGAATACTTTTATTATGATATTTATGTGCGCCATTTTAAATTTGTACGTTAAGCCATCCCTGAGTTATTGAATATTTTGATATTTTTGACGTTCTTAAACCATCCTATTCGCATAATTGTCTACATACGTATGTGCGTGATCTTTAAAATTTATTCTTTTACAGATGAATATCACGCTAGACGGTTGTCTTCACGAATAAAAAATAATTGTCACATAACAACACGCGTATGTTTTAGAACGTATATTTTGTTAACTAAATAATATTACATTATAGCGCGTATGCGCTTATTTTCTGCTTATGATGACATTTTTAGGCAACTTTCATGAACTGATTATTCAAATACTTTAGCAATGTTATGCAGACTAATTTTGTTTCAAGTGGGAACAAAAAAAACAAAAAAAAAAAAAAAACAAAAAAAAACGAATAAATAAAATGAAACTATAAAACGATAATATAACAGGAATAGAGTAATTTATTATTTAATGAAGCTAAAAAATTGAAACATATAAAACAACGACAGGACGGTACTAATAGTACTACTACTAAGTATTATATACACACATTTAAATTACACACAATATGTAATATCTTATGCAGCTTAAACATTTACAGATAATAGTAGCAAGTGTATGAAAATAATAACATTGACAAAATTACCTAAACAAACACGTGTGTATATTATACATACATACATACATACATACATACATATACACATATATAGTACACACATTCATGTGTGTTATTTAAACAGGAAAATAGGAATTAAACTAAAAATATTTTTAAAAATACACGATAAATTTACTTCTTTTTAATAAAAACGGATTTCATTGATTACACCAAAACATATATAGTAATAATAGAATAATAATAATAATAATAATAATAATAGTAATAATAATGATCAGTTTAAAATGTATACGAAATTGTCGTCGATTTTTGTTTATTTCTGTTGTAAATTGAATATGTTAAGATTTTTAGGTAACTCTATAGATTAAATAAATGCTTCGCGTAAAATAAAACTGTTACTTAAATAATTCAGATGACCTTAATACCCAAGTGTATGCGTGTGAGTTAAAACAATGAACTATAAACGGCACCACTTAAAAAGATTATACATAACTAACAAGACAACAAAATGAGAATGACATTATTTTTACTAAAAATAAGGAAAACTTAATAAAACGACGTTAAAAAACGAGGAATAATAAATTGTAACCATGAAAATGAACTTTACATAAAAGGACAATATGGTTGTACCGTTTCGTATTACAATAATATTGCAGCAATTAACAATGAACTAAAATAATAAAAATAGTGCGTGAACAATAGTACAGCTACAATTAGCGAATATGGGAATATATCGAACAGAGAAAGTTACATGCCGTAAGCTTGATAAGCTAAACCTGGATTGTAACCAGCGGCCGCAGGATAATTTGGTGTGTAGCCCGGACCGATCATGCCAGGACCAGCCGTTAACATCAATTGGGGTTCGGCTAAAAAAGTAACACACAATTAACCGCAATTATTAAACATTAAAAATTAACGACTCTAGTTTAAACCGTTCTGCTTATACGTAAAGAATATTATAAAGTAAGTTTACATTATTCTAGCTGACTTCTATTCGTTCGCGATTGAAACAACAACGTTGGAATTTTCGATTTTACACTATCGTTTTTTTTTTTTTTAATATATTAAGAGATTAGAAATATTCGGCTCTAGTATTTTTGGTAATGTCTTTCACAATATTTCGTTATGAAGAAACGATTTTTGCATATCACGCGTCATAAAACCCATTTATTATATTATACAAACACGAAATAAAAACTTCATCAAAGACATATTTAATATATTAAATCGGGATTGTGCACAAAAAAAAAAAAAAAAAAATGTAATAAAATTTTTAAGAAAACTATCTGGTTCGAATTATTATACGATAAAGTATCTTTTCTAAACTATTTGAAAACTTTGAATAATCAAAAGAGAACAATTAAAAAGTAAGTTATTCAATTTTAATCGAAAAATTTACTTCTAATGATAAACACCATGCGTTTTCCTTCTTCTGAAATGTGTTTAAGTTGTAGAAAGATATTTGCACATATTTAAAATATTAAAATTCATTTAATTTTTTTGACTGAAAATCAAAATAGAAAATTAAAATACGTATATATTTTTTTCTCCTAAATTTCGAACTAAATAATTTATTAAACGCAACATTATTAAATTTTATCGTAACTTATTTTTACTTAATTAAAAAAATAAGTTAATAATTAGTGATCACATTGAAACTGCCGTAACGCCGATAAAATAATTTTCACAAATAATAAGGTCAAAGTATGAAATTACAAAAAAAAAAAAAAAAACAACACTCGAATGATCTTTTTGAGAAAATTTTTAATTCGCTATTATTCCCTCTACGTTTTACTATACAAGGTCTGTGACAAGTAATGGGACTGATTTTTCCTCCTGCGGGTTACTAACACTGCAAACCTGAATCTCCAGGAAGTCAACCTTCTATTTCTTCTCTATAGATAAACAATTTTGTCGACATCGTATGATCATTACATTTCTCTAGTTGCATTATGTTGTTCAAGTCTGTGTACGTATTGCTTGTCACGATCATGGAGCGTCAAAATTTAAAACAACGCTGCGCAAAACTTGGGAGTCTACGAAGAAGACATTTCATAAAGTGATTAAAATGTTTGGTGATGAAGCCTCGAGTCATGTTCAGGTATTTCGGTGTGGTATAGAGTTTAAAAATGGCGATCGAGAAAGTATTGAAGATGAGCCGCGAATTGGAAAGCCGATTGAAATTGGAACTGACGGCAACGGACAGCGTGTGCGCACTTCGCGCGTTAAGGTCGGCGGCTAATTTTACAAACTAGCAAATGAGCACTGACCGCAAAGCGGAAAGATGATTTTTGGTTAAAGATTTGTCCATGAAAAAACTTTGTGCAAAGATGGTTCCAAAAAACTTTCCAGAATAACAAAACATAAGGTCCGTCGCACAAAGTTATCTTGAACAGGTTGAAAGTGATCCAACTCTTTTAGATCGCGTAATTACTGACGACGAAACTTGGGGTTTTCAGTAGATCCAGAAACAAAAAACCAACAGTGGCTGTTCTCTAGCTCAGCAAGATCAAAAAAAAAAAAAAAACAAGTCAAAAGTCAAAACAACAATACTTTACTTCTTTGATAGGAAAGGGGTGGTGTACATGGAATTTGAGCTACCTCGACAGACTATGAATCAACATTTCTACCTCGAAGCATTCGTTGCCAAAAAAAGGTCGTCAGAATATATTCAGAAATTGCGAAGATATGGATCTTTCATGACGATAACGCGCCATCACACCTTCGATGTGACACAGTTTTTGACCTCGAAAAGCATTGCAGTGCCGCCTCATTCTCGGTATTCTCCAGATATTTCACCGTGCGACTTTTTCCTGTTCCTCCGGTGAAAGAAACACACATCCAACAGCCCGTAATGAGGATACTCAGCGAAGTAGTGTTAGTTGAAGCTTTTCAGAGGTGCTACGAAAACTCAAAAATGCGCTAGAATCAGTGTGTAGCAACAAAAAGTAAGTATTTTGAAGAGGATCATATCGATGTACCTTAATTTTTAAATATGCGTGCTTTTTGCGATCAGTCTCATTACTTAATTATCAGACCTTGTATGTTTCAGTTTTCTCTCCTAATATTAAAACGCAGTTATCAGAACGACCTATACTATTCAAGAGATTATATCAGAGCCGAAACCAGAGTCAATAATAAAACAAACGCGCATAAAATAAAAATGCACAAGCAGGGGGCGATTAAATATTAACAAATGCGAATATTTTCTTTATGAAAAATGGCCAAAACGCTTCCCCCCATAGCAATCCCCTTCGTTCGCAATAATTACACTAATAGGTTTTCTGTGCGTTTATATTGTAAAAATAATCATAAACGTTAATCAACCATCCCTCATTTTTATATAATCTCAGACAGTATGTCACAAAAGGTAAAGTACTTTATCAGATAATGTAAAGCAGTATTCATTACATAAATAAAGAAATACGTACGCATAATAATGGGCTTATTGTCATGTTCTACATGTTCTTCAGCGCGCTTTGATTCCGCCTCTTCCAATTTATCGACCTAAATAAAAATTTCAAATATTAACGAAATAATAAATAAAGAACCCAAAAATAGTTCTATTGGAATTTAATTTTTTAATTTTTGCCCCACAAATATAAGTTGAAATTCTTCTCGAAAGAGATCAATTAAACTATAATACATACGGTACAGTTATTAAAAATTCAACGCTGATGAAATAGGATTTCAGGAAATGATAAATTTCATCAGACTCGCAAATTAAAAGTACAAACTGAAAGATATATATATATATATTACAAAATAAACCTGAAATTATTAGAAAACAAGATGTTTATAATAAAATTTTTGGATTGTTGAGTAGTAGAATTGTTCGATTTCAATCAACAAATATATTAATTATGCACAAATTACATTTTTATGAGTTTTGTCTTGTGAAAAAAATAATTACAAATACAACATGAATAAAGTCACCAGTAACTGCTAATGTGCCCGTAGATTTTAATAAAGATATACATAAAACATGATTTAATAAATATTTAATATAAATTGAAATATTTATTTTAATCTTATTATAATATAGCATAGAGTTGCATTAGCATACGAAATATTTCACAAAGTAATTTTTACAGAAAAATTAAGACCAACATAATGCGAATTATAACAAAATATCCATTCTTAATTGCTCGCAACTAATTCAAAAAATTGTACATTTTATTATAACGCAAAAACGAAATTCTAATTTAACATGTAAATATTAAAGTATGAGTAATATTTTTGCGCAGTAGTAAGTAAATGGAGCCTAATAATTACGGTGTTCAGTTATCGAATCAGAAGTGTCACACGTTCGAGACTTATCTTGTTTTGGACTAAAGTCGCTTCCGAATATATACCTAATCTGAAATTGAATTACATACCAGAGATATTTGAGAAACTAAAGGCGATCAAGAAAGGATCTGGCCCGCAATATTCTCATCAGTATCGTTATGTAACTTCACAACTCCGACACCCTACCAAAGATATGTAAGTCACACATAAATGGAGATACGGTTGAAAACATATCGAGTGTAAATAACTGCTAATCTAAAGCACCTTCATAGCAATTATTTACAATCAGTATTATTTGGAAGTAGTAACTTTAATCAACATGAAACATCCAAGTGTACACGATATTATACGCCGTCGTATTTCTTCGATTGTGCTTACTCTTTGCCTTCATCTACTCACCCTATCAAAACTAATTCAAACAGTGAAGCTTTACTATATACTTTGTAATTTAACGCGATTTCTACGAATATAATTACTTATTCACGTTTTTTTTTCGTTTTTTTTTCTCGCATCGTATTACGCTTCCGAAATACCGTCAAGTTCATAATGTAACTCATTTGTTTCCGTAAAGTGACCGCAATTATTTTGTAAATGCGCTCGGTTTACATTCAACATTAATACAGGGCCCAGACGGAAATATGTTCTGCAAAAAAACCTGCAGTACTATAACTTGATTCCCAAATGAGAGGATCAACAAGTTACTACAGTGTATAGCACACGTAATTACTTGTCCGGATTATTATAACCAAATTTTACAACTGAAATTAAAAAAAGTTTTTTTTATGCGTAATCAAAAAAATACAGCAAAACAAAACAGGTTACAGATTTAACCTATTAATGGTCTTGTAATATTAACAGAATAGAACAAGTAAAAAAAACTATTTACCTTAGTCGTATACTCTTTGGTGATTTGTATGAAATAAGGCATTGCGAAGTCCATAATTCTATGTCTCCAAGCTAATTCTAAAATAACGTCCGGACTGAGTAAATCGTAACATTGGAATAATGTTGCCGCGAAACAATCGTAATTGCCATTAGTCAAGAACCAATTAATTAATTCTTCCGCTACATCTTTGTTCTTTGATTCAGCCGCGAATTCCATGGCATCCTGTAAACAGAATAGCGGATAAACAAAAAAAATCGCATATTTCCGTAATGTACACGTTTTTCCATCTTACTACTTAACCTAATGCGTGTAATCTTGCTACAACAAACGAACAAATTTTACTAGCTAATAAGTGTACACTCGCACGATACAAATGTACACAGACTATGATCATAAATACACTTAACAATGCGAAATGGACTGATAAGTAGAAGAATGTAGAACTCAGATGAAATGACACATTATTTCGAAACACTGCCGAACTTTAATTATTACGGAACAGCAGCTTCACTTAAAGTGAAACATCTGAAACACTGACGAGGCAAAATAAATTCTTGCCACTAATGAAACAACGGTATTTACCGAATGAACCGCGAAACATTTTATTTTCATCAAAATTGATTAATTTACAAAACACTATTTATAAAACATTTTTAAGTTAAACTAATTTAAACTATAACTCGGAAACAATAAATAATTACTTCACACATTTTAACAAATTTGAAAACAAATTTTAAAATGTAGAAATAAAGTTTAGGTAACTTTTGTTTTTCGAATTTATTTAGTATATGCAAATAATAAATTTGATTCAAAAAAGTCTAACACCGATAAAATTGGTAATACGTTAACAAGGGCGTCGCTAGCCGATGTGCCATGGAGGGGCAAGATGAGTTGCCAGCCGCCAGGAAGGGGCAAGATGATAGAAAGAGGATATGAGTTATAGGAAAAATAAAATTTATAAGTTGTAAAGGCTTAATATTTTATTAAACAAGAATAAAATCTTAATTAAAACATAGGTTTTCCAAATTGTCCATAATTACGCGCCTATGAATACTCATCAATGCCAGTTGATTAAAAAGTTTCAAGGCTCCCGGGGGGGGGGGGGGCAGCTGCCCCTCCTTGCCCGCCGCTGGCGACGCCCATGAATACGTATAGTTATTTGAATATGCGATATTTACTACTCCGTGAACCGCTAAATAATAAAATTGTACAAATACACCCCTGTTTATAACCACGCAAGTTATAACAAAATAACTATATTTGGAAATAATATGTGATTTATTCATATTGTTCCATCCAATTAACGAACATCTTTTGGTTTTGTTTTCTTATGCTCTTCTTTTTGCGTGTAACGTTGACTGTACAATGTTTTCGCACTTTTATTCAGACTAATAACCAATCACCGAAATGTAAAAAACTATAATCATGTTATTATATTCTGATAATTTCAGTTTATTTTAAATAAAATCATTTTAGCATAAACGTTAAAGCTAAATAACACCAGACAGTGTAAAAACTGATTACAATTATTAATATTCCACATTAAGCAGTATTAAAGTATAGCACGCACTTCGTTTAATCCTTTTTTTTTTCTCTCCTTTACTTCAAACTAGAATAACTGAAAATTGTATTTAAAATGTAAAATTATTAAAGTTTTACGGCCAATTTCAGTATAAAAAAAAAAAAAAAAAAAGTATTTATAATGGCGATGTACATATTTATTATACAATCATAGTTATTTTACGAAAACGTTTAACAATTAGGCGTACAGATTTTAAAACCTCTATATAACTATCTTTTTGTTTGTGATCATCTTTTCAAATATTTCAGACGTATAGTTTCGGAACATCGCACTATTTCAATTACAAATGTTTCGAACAGAACAGTGTACTTTTCCAATCAGCACCACTCAAGTGTGCAAGCCTGTATCTCTGCCAGTGACCTATAGGGCAATGTTAAGCATTGCATTACATTACGCCAATAGTTGTAATAAACGACTATTAGCTTTTTTTCTTAAAGTATTTTAACGATAATTTCATTTTTAATAAGAAAAAAATAAGAAAAAAAAATCAAGAAGTGAAATTTCTCTAAAAAATACTAGCACCAGTACGTAATAAACTGTACAACTTTGAGCGGTAGAATGTAACACAACGTAGCTCGCACTTAATAATAATCTAATGGAGAATTTATGCATTACAGGGAATCAGATGATATCTCAAAATCTAAAGGATTAATTTTTTTTAAAAAAACAAAAAAACATTAGTTTTTTCTATTGCAGACTATTTAATTTGGATTAGTACAGTTCTAATAACTGTTAAAACCGCCAGCAGTACATTAGTAAAAGAATTTAATGCTGTATATGGAACAACAGTGAATATAACAAAAGAATACGTCTTTATTCTCTAAATTATTCAGAAATTTAATAAATATCACTCTTAAAATATACTTACTATAATTTATTTTCCGAAAACTGAATTTTATATTACTTAATATTCGGGAGAACGGCATAAAAAAAATGTGACAAGAAGAAGTTCGCACCGTGATAAAGTTTTAAAAACCGCTGGTCTAATTGCACACGTATCTTAACCAGTTGTTGAAAACGAAGTATTAAAATCGGCCAATAAACCTCTGCATGACTGACAATCGGCACTGTACTCAAATAAAAAATGTTCTACCATAAAAATAAATTATTCGTAAATTACGAATTTTGTACTGGATTTGACTGAACAAACTTTAAACCTCACATTTAACGATGAATTACCATCCGCGTTATGTGCAATTTTATTCATTTATGGTCCATCGAATATAACAGATGATTCCGTTAAATATCAAAAATAAATAACATAATTTATAGCGTCACTGTTATTTTATTCGGCTTAATACTTCACAGTGTACCCGCATTTTACTTCAATGCTATTTCCAGTAGTAGTAGTAGGTAAATTTTTTTAAAAGATGTAATTCTAAAAGAAATAACACCGAAAATTTAAACCAACAGGGTAATAAAATATTTAAAATAATAATAATAATAATAATAAACGGACCTTAAATAACCTGTCCTTTTTGCACAATTCAACACTCTGTTTCCATCGATTGTTTCCTTTGTATAAGTAAGCAGCAATACGTCGGAATTCTGTAAGTTCGTGTTTTTCTAATTTTTGCGCCAACGAAATCGTATCGAAGTTATCAAATGAATCGATGGAAGTTCGTAAACCCTAACAAAAAAAAAAAAAAAACATTCTAAATAGTTGTCTAAAAAAATTGATTGTATTTACATATTTATATAAATGGCATGTAATTTGTTTAAAAACACAATTTTTAACAAAAAGGAATTAACAATTATGATCAATTTACTAAAAAAAAAAAAGCAATGGACAAACACTACTTGCATAAAACTATCATTGGTTTGGTTCTTTCTATATCTCATTCCACGTTTCTTAACATATAAAACCATCAGAAAATTAGTATTAATAACTGGTGTGAGAGGTATTTGTCTAATTTTGAGCGCATTCGTTATTTTACTCATTTACATTATACATACTTTCTTGATTCGATTTATTTGTAGATATTCCAATATAAATTTATTATTAACAAGCCTCCCTCGCAAAAAAAAAAAAAAACTGATGAGCAACACAATTTTACAAACAAGTTAATTTTTGTTAATTTTTCTTTTTTCTATACTATAAAATGGAAACAATGTACGAATGAGAAAATTTTAAAAAAGTACATATTAACTATTAACATTATTTTAAATACGTCTTAGTTTTTTTTTAATTTTTTTAACTATACGAGTAAATTTTTTACACCAATATCATTTTTTGTACATGAACATATCGCAGATAACTGATAATTGTTAAGTTTCTCTTTTTTGTACTTGAAAAAAGTACCAATTTTATTTTTGAAAAATTCGGTAAAAAATACTAAAATGAATTAAAAAGTATAAAAAAATTCAAATGAAACAAACTTTATATCACGAGTTTTAACATTGCTAATATAATAATTTCAGGTCATTAAACGAAATAAATAAACAATATTTAACTTCCAATATCGAAAACAGCTTAAAAGCATTAATTAAAAAACCAACAAAGCAAATACTGCAATTTTATATTTTTCATCTATACAACATGCAACAGATCCAATTATTCAGTAAGTATTATTATGACCGGGTTTTTGAAAAAACATTTATTTTATTATACATTTGACAGTCCGCATTTTATTACTTGATGAAACGAAACAAATCGAGTGCCATTTATATTTACGCCGTATTTAAAATTTAATAATTCACGACACAAGCACGAACGTTAAGGAAATTTATAAAGGCATTCCTTTTCAAAAGCCCATGTGAAGTTTAATGATTTAAAGATACAATAATACGCTTAAATTTACCGCTAAATTTTTAATTAAATACACGATTGAAGAAAATAAATTTCAAAATGACTAAAAAAATTATTCAAAATAAACTACAATTCTTTTTTTAATAAAAAATGAAAATAAGTTCTGTGTTCACAGTCGAAGCAAAAGTTACCCTTTTATCTCCCATTTATCTCCTACTTACTCCACTCATTTCAATCATCTTCCGTTTTCCAATAACACAATATTCTGTCCTCAATCAGAATTGTACATTATTCTCTAGCGTTCTCAGTTCATCCTTAAAAGATTCTCTACGGCTTCTTCATATTCCGTTCGTTTTCAACTCCTTTCGCTGCTCTTATTTCTTCGAATTAACTGAAAACAAAATCACTTGAAATATTTTGTTTTAGTTCATTATTTTCCTCAGGTTTCCTTTCTTTAGGTTTTAATAGCACTTTAAATGCAGACGCCATTTCTATTTGTTTTATGTTCCATTCTCATTTCAATACTTTTAAATTCCCGTTTGCCTTTTTCCTACAAGCTGGCCAGGTAAATTAACTTTCTATATAAGATAAAATCATCAATTAGTATCCATTTTCCGCTAGCAACTTAATTATCCGTCTGTATTGCATAGCCTTAAATCGTTTCTATTTTAAGCTATTTTTATTAGCTACCATAATTAAGGCAACTACCTTTTCTGATAGTTTAATTTTTTCCATTAATTTTTACGGTTGAGGATGCAACATTACACTTCGCAAATCAACCGTTCTAACTAACCATCTCGCAAATAAAAGGAACACACGAAGCAGTGCAGCGTATTCCTTTCGAGTATTTAATTTTTCTTAGTGGAAAAATAGCCTCTCCAACACATACATAACTTTAATAATAAAATAATCCGTAGCCAATTCACCTGGCATTCGTTCTGCAGCAAGTGAACACATTTACTAAACAATATTTATATACGGTATGTGCAAGCAATAAAGACATACAAAACCCGATCATGAATGTACCCAATATGATATAATACGATGCTGTCTTCTAAACAAGCATAACGTTTGGCACTAAGCGTGCTATGGTTTATACTTCACCTTCTGCGCGAATTAACAATGATCACTTAAATATTACTTTTCTATTAAATTCAACTGAGAGATAATTTACCTGATAATCTTCTTCTTCAATCAAAAGTTGATTAAGGGACTCGTTAATTGCTTTGTTGTTCAACGACTGTACTGATCGCAGATAAGGTTTCACAAGTTGCAAATGGTTTACCTAAATAAAAGTTATAGGAATTAAAACAATTATTTTACATGCTTAATACGCAAAAACCAAATAATTAAAAAAAGTGTAACAAATTTATTCTTTAGGAATACAGAGATGTATGATGAATGAATAAATAGATGGAAAAAGAAAGATATTAAAACTGAATTTTAATATTTATCACGAAGCCAGTATCAGAACTTACCTTAGTAAAGAAATTAACAGCTCTCGTGTGATCCATTCGTGGAGTCAAAACCAATAACAAATCATTTAACAATAACGGCTTGTAGTCCAAATAAAACTGAATAGCCTTATAATATAATTCGATGTTAGCGACCTAAAAAAATCATTAAACAAATTAGTAAATTATTTTTTAGTTAATATAAAACAACGTATTGCACTATTACCCCGTCATCGTATGTATTTTGCTTAATGATAGAAGAATTTCGAACAAATCTGATAAAAAATGTTCATTACTTTACGCAATTAACTGAAAAGTTCAAAGAGACCTATACTAAAATGTAACAGTAAAAATCAAATAAAAACTAAAAAATACCCATTTAGCAGAATTTAATGTGTTCAAATGAGATTAAATACGAACCTAGCACGGCACATATTCAACATGGTCGAACTTATCCATAAAAGTTACTTTAAAAGAATTAATATAAAACAGAAGGTGGTTTTCTTCCTTTTAAAATTTTCTACGTACTTTTGTGATTATATCTTTGAAGTGTCCTTCTCGCCAAGCTTCCGTTGGATGATTCATCATCGCCAAAACCGCATTATCATATTCTTCGTATTTGTCGTAAAGAAATACCAGCTCCGCCCATAAGTGCGCTTGTTCCGCTGCTCGTAATACCTAGCGCAATTTTTAAATGTACTAATAATGAGAGCGCACTGTTACAGTAAATTTCCAAAAAATAATAGATGAAAAGTATATAGTCTTAAATGCTGTTGCGGTACACAAAATTACACTTCTAGTTTTAAATACAAAACTCCTCTTTTAACATTAACAAATCATATAGTATATTCATTTAGGTTATATATGTAACATTTTCAAAAGTGTTTCTTATCGATAGTACAATTACAAACACAATAATTACTTTTGGAATGTTAACTCTGGACCAAAATAGTTCCAAATGTTCTTTCATTTTTACAGGTTTGTATTTTGAGTACAAAATCGCCAATTCAGTAAACATTCCCATGTGCGCCCTTTCTAATCCCAACGCAGCTTCTAACAAGTTTATTAATTCTTCGAAGTAACCACGATCCTAAATGACAAAATAAAATTAATTAATATTCGACGACGTTTAAAATATATATATAAAAAAAAGAAACTTAGGAAAAAATCTAAACCAACAGTTTATTATAATAATAACGTGACAACATACGAAATATTAATTCTTTAGTAGTCTATTAAATTTTAATATCAAATAACTACTCTTTATTGTTGCAAAATTTCTAAGTTTGCAGGAAATTTCAAAACTGAGCTCTTACACTTACTAATGCTCCATTTTAAACGGAACCTTTTTTAAAACGCGAAAAACATTCTTGCTTCAAATTTCACCTCAAACATACTTTAATATTTAAAAAAAAAAAAAACAACTAAAAACAATAATTCGATAAAAACAGAATTATAAATGAATTAAATCAAAATAATAGATTCCATGATTAATTAGTGATGAATTTTTAAAGTAGTGGGCAAAACAAAAAGAAGGAAAAAAATCCTGATTTGCGCTTACACTATACGACTCTTGAAATTACTATTGCTTGATTTCGTTAACAATATGTTACACTTCTTGATTTAAGCGCACACGCTATTGTTTCGCGCAAAACAAAAAAGGTTCTACTTAACGCTTTGAAAAAGCTTTAATTTGACATAAATTACATCAGAACTTTTATTTATTCATTTATTTTATTAAATAACGGCCAATGAAGGGGAAAAAAATAGCTTATACTAGTGATTAAGCTTTTGAAATAAAAAAGATTTATTTATTTATTAAAAATTAAATTAAAAATATACGTTGCCAACAACTTGGTGTTTTTCATTATTCATTTTATGTATATAAATATATTTCCGCGAAAGTTAGATATTACTTATTTATTCTATAAACTTATATTAAAATGTATCTTACAATATAACATCAATATCAGATATATTCATATTTCGTTACGATACCTGGTAATAATTGATTAAATCTTCTAATTCATCCGCGTGCACTACAATATGAAGACCACACATCTGTGCCAATCGAAATTCTCGACCTTCGACGCAGAAAAAGCATACTTCCTTCCACGTTCTTGTACTAAAATCAAACAATTATACGTGCTTTTACATTCAAAACACAAATTAACTTTATTGAGGCATTGCAGAAAGTATCTAAAATATGCAATATAATAAATATTTAAATCTTTCACAGTGATTACTCATTATAAATAATTTTCGGAAACAACTGTGTTTTAAAAGCAGCTGGTCGAAACGTTAAGCAAATAAATATCTTTTAAAACACAGTTATTTCCGAAAATTATTTATTATATGCAATGTAATTTCAAAAATTTTCACTATTTCGACCACCTCGCAAGTAAAATACAAATTCGCCATATTCGCAAATCTGACTTATAAAATAAAAATTAAATGTTTATTTTAAATCTATATAATCTGTAATTGTAGGAATGAAAACAAAAAAAAAATTACTACTTGTACTTAGAAATAGCCTTCATTTCATACTATTATATCAATCTACTTTTAATCATCGGACATCAGATTTAATTCATTTATTCTCATAAATTAAATTGAAATCCACATGTTGCTTATTTCAGATTGTGAACAGCCGTAAAATAATTAATATAATCATTGAATAAATGATATAAATCTGATTATCCGCAGCAATTGATGTTACGTATTTCTGAAAAAACTTCTAATCCCAATGGTCACATTAAATATATAAGTACACTTTTTATATGTATACAAAAAAAAAAAAATACAGATTTAAAAATGCGCAAAATACCTGTTAGCTTTACGAGCGCTATCTACAGCCCCTTGGAATTCCTTCAAATGTACTAAAGTAATGGCCAACCGAGCAAAATTCGATACATTATTATAAAGCAGCTTCGCCGCCTCGTACATTTTATCGTCGAAACAACGATCTCCGATTTTCTGTATATCGGCATGATTAGGACTGGATATGAACTCTTCCAAATCGGCTAACCTGTTCGTGCGCGCGTACGCATAAATTAATTCACTTTCGATGTACGATTCTCGAGCTTTCTTGCGGGCCATTTGCAAATAACGAACTAGATCATCCCAACTCTCCGTACCATGAGCCGTTTCCACCACATCCATGTACGCGGAAGGATCGTTCGCTTTAATGAACGAATCGATTGCTTCTTTTACCATTCCTTGCTGCAGCTGGGCTTTCGCCAACTGACTCCACACGCCCGGTTCATTACATCGTTCGGCGAATTCGTAAGCCCTATCCAAATTCTTCACCTGATCAATTAAAACTTGTATAGCAGACGTGTTCACATCGAACTTTTTGAAAATTGCAAACGCTTCTTCGTACAATTCATTACTTATAGCAATGTTCGCAATGTCCGGCGCATCGTAATTGTCTAACCGATTGATATACTCCATGACCCGACTCCTATCCGCTTTTATTGCTGTCAAAATTAACAAATTCTGCAAATTCCGGTGATCGCTGAATACTGAATTGTCTAGAACGATTTTTTCCAGTAACTCTATCAGTTCATTTGGCAGGTCTGCAGTCATGAAGGCTTTTACGGTAACCGAAATATCTTCAGCGTCTTGCGTTTCCGATAATGCCGTTTGAACAACCTAATACCGTTTTAACAGTAAACAAGTATAAATAAATGCGTAAAGTCCAATTCGTAACATTGTTGGTAAAATTTAAATCTTGACTTTGTTCTTTCTCTTTTCTTTTTCTCCGAGAAAATATAAAATAACAAACAAGCATAAAAAAATTACCTGATCTATTAGTTGACGTTTGTATGGATTACTTTCGTTTAACACTTCCGCCCACAATTCCGGATCGCGCCTTCGAACTAAATATCTGGCCTCCGACTTGAACAGTGAATTTTCGTTGCATACGTTAATCAGTTCGCGATCACAGTGACCTCTTTCATAGGCTATACAAGCTAGATGTGGATCCCGTTTTTCGCAATATTTTCCCACTACTTTACTTTCATAATACTGATTTTCTCGCAAAAATCTTTCCGGGTTATTATTACTATCGATGTAAATTTTAGCTAGCGCATTATGAGTGGCCGGTTCGGTACATCCTTCGTGTACTCTTGATTCCAACCACGGCAGCAACAATTTCAATCGGTTTCGTTTTTCAACTTCTTCCACCAATTCATCAGTCGAAAACTGTCCGCGAACGACCATTATTAAGTTCTTTATTATATCTTCGGAACAATCGACATCCAGCAAACCGCTAACGACAACAGGCAATCTGGACGGATTTACCTTTAGGCAATTAAAACGATCTATTAAATATATTCTATACATTATTGTTGCTTATCTTTCACTAATAAATCTTAAGAAATAGAATATAAACTATACCTTTTGCACGTATATCTCAATGTACTTCTGCAAATTATTCCGATATAAATAAAGCACCAGATCATGAACAAAATCAAATCGATCACAAACGATTATAAGTGGCAGTTGATCGGTTAGTTTAGCTTCTTTTAAGAAATTTTTAACTCTTTCCGCATTGTAACAATTCGATTCTCTACAAATACGTTCAACTTCTTTTATTTGCCCAGTTTTACAGGCAGCCTATAAGAAAAATTTGAAAAAAATAATTCTATAAGTATGTATATATATATAACCAAGATAGCTCAATAAAGGCTAAATAAAAAATTAAAGTTTAATATATGTGATATGTAATAAATAATTACCTACAATAAATACATCGTCTTTTTCCGAATAATAGAAAAAGGGTCAATAATAGTAAAATTTTAACTTCTAAAAATCACTCAAATAATTAAAAATTTTAGTTCTACTCGAAACTAAATTATTGAATAGTTCTTAAAATACCTATATTGCCTTAAAAATAAAAAAATAGGTGTTATAAAATTATTCCAAACCATAAAATGTCTTATTATTTTTTATTATTATTATTATTATTAGTCTATAATAAATTGATTATTAAGAAAGGAGTAAAAGACAAATAATTCAAATTACAAAGTTAAAGATACAGAAGCTTTTAATTTTTATTTCACTGAAGGATTAAAACAGTTTTAAAATACCTTGCAATATGTTGAACATTATATGAATAGCATCATATTTTTATATAGTAATATAAATGAACGCTATCAACCGAATATCACATAAAATTATATTAATAATTAAAAGTAGTATATCTGTTGTCGATTTAAATTTCACTTTTTTAACACTTTGAACATGATTTATATCGAAACCAGACTCTACGGATGTAGTCAACAACCATAAAAGTTATAAGATATACTTAAAAATACGTGATTTCAAATCAAGGAGTATTAATTTTCTTGGGTTTAGAGTTTTTATTTAATTGGATATCACACTTTTTTTCGCTCTGATCATACATAGAAATATTTCACTAAAAGATGTACTCAATAATCAGATTTATATACGCATAAAAAGATACGCAGATGTAGTAACTTTTCAAAGATTATTTAGTCGAATTAAATATAAGAAACATATATATTTTTCTGGCATTAATGAATATAATTCAATTTTTCTAAAACTCATAAATGTATATAATTGTTTCATATTCCAAAAAAAAAAAAAATATATATATATATATACACATATATAATAAATTTGTAAGCTATGAACTAAAATATAAAACATACTTGTATATACTTGAAATGAACTTCGGGATCCTGACTAAAGTTAACAATCGAACCCAAGAAATAGAACAAACCTTCATAACTTTTGAACGATTCGAATAAATCAATCAATGCTTTCGTTGTCAGTTGTTCGTGGTATTTCGTTGCGATCTGTTTGTAAAAATAAAAAATTAATCTTTTTTTATAATTCTAAATTATCTTGATCTTTTTGATAACGAATGTCCATTATCGAAAAGCATCTTGGTTGTACTATATAGCAAATAACGGTTATAAAAATCGAAAAACTTCACAAAATTTAATGTAACATCACAATTAAAATTTTTCTGCTTCACTGAAGCAGTGCATACTTATTTTCTTCTGTATGAATGTAATCCGTTCAATTAGAAATTATTACACAGTAACATCGTATCCATATTCTACTTTTACGCTTCGTTTATTAAAATATCTAATTCAGTTTCAGAAATTTAAAAAATAAACAATTACAGAAGTAAAATTACCTGAATGCAGATCTGCAAATTTTGTCTAATATTATTCGTAAGCATTGCTTTTAGACATTCCAAAGAATCATCAACCGATAAAGTACCGAAGTAAGCCACTAGCCATTCAGGGTTCAATAAATGTGTGTGCACTACAGCTCGTTTAATGTCATACAAGTCTGTAACAATTTTTAAATAAATTATGAACAAAATAACAAATACAATTTTATTTTATTTTTTATATTAAAAAATCCAGCCCTTTAAATATTTTATACAGCCTGCTATGTTTCTAACGCATTCGGTTTACAGAAATATAGCACACACTTCAATTTTTATCACATCTGTGTACATAATTCCGTTTATTAAAAACTCGCTTAATAGGAGTATACTTTACCTGTATAGTGTTCAAGAGCACGTTGAAGAAGACCCGCTTTTTCACACAACTGTGCTATATGACTACGATCGTAATGAGTAAACATTTGATTTCCAAGTATAGCGTCAGCAACCTAAGAATTTGATCATTCATTTTAATGATTATTAATAAAAAAATAATTTCAGTTAATACTAACTAATTTTCTTTTTAACCGAATAAATGCATTTCAAATTTTTATTTATAATCAAATAGAAACACCATAAAACAAAAACCTTTATTATAACCGATAACTGTTTTAATATTCATGTTTGAACATTTTTGAGAATAAAAACATTTGTTTCAAATTTGCCTAGAAACAAATAAAACTTTCTATCACTGTAAAGGTAAACTGAATAACGTTTTTTTTTTAAATTTAAGAATAAATTTCGAGGCTCCTAATTTTTACCTAAAAATAAAATACATTTTAATGAAGAAAAAAAAAGACAAATATTCTA
Organism: Icerya purchasi; assembly: GCA_039619475.1. Lineage (NCBI taxonomy): Eukaryota > Metazoa > Arthropoda > Insecta > Hemiptera > Monophlebidae > Icerya > Icerya purchasi. The sequence continues at coordinate 286,497,791 of CM077115.1, read as the reverse complement.
TTTTATACAAAAGCCGCTTTTTTTTGTGCGCACTTACACGTTTCATATTTTTTTGAAATTCGGTGTTAACTTGACTAATGATTATCTTTCTCTTACTTCACATGCTTCACGCGAATAAAAATACTATTAATAAAATATCTGAAAAACAAAAAAATTGAACATAGTCTTCTTTACGAGTTTGTGGAAGATAAATTATTTGCCTCACTAACTACCAAAAAATAATAAACTTTTATTATAGAAAAAAAAATCGTTAATGTTTTTTTTAAAAAGAAACATGAAATTAAAGAGAAAACAAATTGCAACACGGGAACCACTCTCCGGTACACCGATAAAACGAACAATTTAAAGTAAATATAAGATCATATTAAATATAATTATGCTTCAGACTTTATTTGGGATTAATTTTAAGAGCTATTAATACTAGGAATAAAAAACAAACTTGTTTTTTTTTTATACATATATATTTTTTCTTTTTTGCTTAATCTGAAGTTATTAAGGGGGGGGGGGGGGAAATGGGTGTAGGACACGGCGTTTTTGCAGTGATTTCATGATTTTTTTTAACACATAAAGAATTTATATAATTTATTAATATTAGGAAGTCACTTTATACATATATTTAAGAATATATTCTGAAATTTTCAAAAAATTTCCTTAAAAATTAACGAATATATCAGCTGTCGCACATTGTCCACCCGTCTGAGCAGTTTGTGTACATCTTGGAGGTCGCAATTTTCATCCGAAATCAATTGTACAAAGAATATACATTTTTATATGTGTCTCTTCTATGTGAACTTCACTCCCCTCAAAAAAATTGAAAATTAGTAGTTTTTAGAGAGCTGTAAACATAAAGCATGATCCTTTACCATTCTTTCATAATTTTTTTTACAATAAAAAAATACTTTAAATAAAGATATTGTTTAAGGTTCAAATAGAGCGTGTATTTATATAGAAAAACGATATGCCAAATTTCAAAATGATTAATTAAAAACTTTTTAAGCCGGAGTGTACACAAATTCGAAAAAAGTCGTTTCGAGAAAAACGCGTATTACATGCCACGCGCTCCGACCCTTTGTTAACGAGGGACACTCACTTAATCGGTTATAGGAATTTTGTTTTGAAATTTTAAGAGTATATTTTTGAATAGTTTTACGAGCGATTTATGAAGAAAAAAAATTGAATTTTTTGAAGCTTCTGCATCTATTTCCCCCCTTAAAATAGTTTATATGAACTTCAACAATAAATTTAAATCGTGATAAAAACGAACAAAATATTTATAAATTTAATTTACATTCAAAAAATTTATAATAAAATTTGACTAAACATTCATTATCGAAAAAATTGATCTGAAAAGCCTGTAAAATTTCTGCTTATGAGACATACATCCTATATTAATTTTATTAAAGAAAAAGATCTTATTGCTTTAAAACAGCCCGGTACACTATTGCAGTTAGTTGGCTCAGAAAAATCACAAAAAGAATTTTGGAGTTTGAACGAAATATATTTTTAATTTAAAAATATGAAAAAATTAACTTAAACCAAAAAAACAAAACATTCCGGAATATTTTTAAAATTTATTATCACATTATCGTTCTTTTATAGTAATCACACTTTAAATGAACTGCACACTTCGAAAAAAATCGAAAGAATTTCTGATTTCACAAGCTTTAAACAAAGATAACAGAAACTTAATTTAGCGAACATTCAAAAGACAGAACCGAAACAGATAAGCAATTAGCGAGATTTATGAAAACTTTAATAAACAATCTTTATGATCGATAACATCAAATAAAATAGTATTTATCATCGTGAAAAGCAATTTTTAGTGAATATTTTATATCGATACAAAAATAAATTTATTAATTGTAGAAAGCTATATTTTAGTTTTCAATTTCGAACGAGATGAATTAAAGAACCTGTTAATTTTCAGTAATATTAGTTATAAATGAGAAATTTCATTTTTTCTTTTCCTGTTTTAGCAGTCTTTGCAAGGAAAACTACATATAACTAATTTCTAAACAAATCATTCAATTTTTAATTTCGATTTCTGCAATGATTTCAAAAACAAAACTAAAATTATTTCTTATTTTACATATCATTAAAGCGATTTCCAAAAATCACTGAGGATGAAAATCGTAAGAAAACAATCACCAGAGATGAACATTTGAGTTCATTCGTTATTTTTCTTTGAATCAAAATTGATCGAAAAAAAAAAAAAAAAAAAAAGTTTACCGACCAGCAAGAATATCCACCGCTAATCACATTTTTTCTTTCAAGAATTAATCCGATTATTTAAAGAGTAAAAACTTAAGAACATTTATAAAATTGAAAAACAAACAATTAAACATAAATTTTATACCTGCGGAGCTGAAATTAAATTCATTTCCAGTAATCTAGTTTGTAACGGGCCTTCGGCTGGACGATTATTTTTCAAGGCTTCTAACAAGAATGCTGTACATTGTTGAACCATATTCTGTTCCATGAAGATATCTACTATCTGCAACGCATTCGAAAAAGGTAAATAAATTTTACAAAAATTTCATTACAACGGTTATCGGAAGAAAAATAAAACATTACTATATGTACAATTGTTTTGCACATACTTGATTAATATCTGCCAGCAGTTCGGCATCATCCTGGACCAACATTTGAGCGAAAGTTACTCCCTGGTCTGGATTAATACGCATGACACTGCGAAGAAGAAAAATGTAATCCGGATGATAGCCGACTTTTTTTGCGTATAATACAATTTTTTGGAACTGGCCCGTTTCAGCGAAACATTGAATTACCTATAAATTATAAAAATTACAATGCGATGATCGTTAAAAAAACATTACTCCGATAAGCATCACACTATATAAATAAGCATAATCCGTTTAACAGAAAAGCAATAAATAGATTTAATAAAATAAAAATTTGTGATATACTGATAAATCACTAAATAAAAAAACTAAAATACAAATGAAGCCTTGGTTTTCGAGATTTTTTTCTTCTCCTGACTTTCATGTTTGTTAAGCTTTTGAATAAGACACGCTAGTTTTTTTTGTTTTTTTTTTTTTTACTACAGTCTCGGGGGTAGATTAAAAAATTTTAATTTATTAGTTATGAAATGAATTTGTTCTTACACATGGGACAGTTGTGTCGTCATTATTCTGTAATTTACCTATACGGCATTAGAATTTATGTAAAGATTGATAAGTATCTGTATCGAATACACAAGCGTAATTCCGTTCACATTCAAAAGGCCCGCCTAACCGATCGTGTACTTATTCGATTATTTTGCGATAACATTTTTTTCTGCTACCACAAAATTTTAATTTCACTTTATCAAGAAAACAAAGGAGTACATAAATCGTGTTAAATCGATTTCAAAAATATGCGTATCCAGCCTGCTGAAATAATTGCGTAAGTTTTTATCAGATTTAGCGATCTTTATTTTCTTGTTTATACCGTATTTGGCATTTATTCAGTTTTTTCTGCACTATTTTTTGCGTTTTTTTCTTTATTCTACAAAATCTTGAAAATATCAAATTTTGCATAATCCTCTTCCATGTTTCGCGATATCGGTTTATTTAATTATTATCAATTTTAGTTACTTTCTGGTAAATCCGTCTAAATTAACTTTACTTCTGATATCAATAATTAAATGAACTGAAATCACGAGAAATGAAATAGAGGTACAAATAATAAAATAATATTGCAATGTGATCTGTAGCTGCGGTTCACACATAAAATAGAGAGTAAATATAATTTTGTTTTTAATAGGTAAATTATATTAATGGTAAATACGAATTTTTCGCGTTAAAAATGTTTACGAATGAATCAAAATATATTTTTATTTGTTTAAATGAATAAAATCGAAATATATTTCACCGTAAATTTTTTTTAATATTGCAAGCCAAGTGACAATTATTCTTTTACCGAAGCATTATTTTATTCATATGTTTAAGGCGCTGGATTCTATCGATAAAAAAAATATGTTATTACATTTTAAAATACTGACACGCTATATTGATTTCCTAATACATATTAAAATCCGTAATTCTACACCGTTTAATGTCCTGAAAATATTTTTACTTTCGATCATTTACTATTCCCACGGCTTAATTTAATATGATATAATACGGGGTGCGACACAGGAACCTATCGTGTATTTCAAATTGCCATAACTCGGGAACAAATTAGCGGGGAGAATTTTTTTTTTTTTTTTTTTTTTTATACATATATATAAAAAGACGCAGAATTTGGACAATTTTTATTCTAAATAAGCACGTATTACAAATTTACTTAGTTTTAAAAACAATATTACTCGAATGACCACCTCTATTTTTAACAGCATTCCGGGACCTGCTTCTTGAAACTTGCGGTTACTTTTTTGAGCATGGTGGCGAGAATTTAGGCTGTTTTTCATTCTAGATTCCCTCGAAATTCCACCAAATCCCGTGGTTTATTAATATACACCTTCGACCTCAGATACTCCCATAAGAAGAAGTGTCCAGGTCAGATCGGCTCCGCGTGAGATTATGCGGTTACCAAAATGTTTCTACAGTAATCGCGTAGTTTCTGTCGCTGTGTGGTACGTAGCATCACCTTTCTGGAACCAAATACAATGCGGCAGTTTCCTTTTTCTCCACAGCGTAGGCACGGAGAACTCTTCTAACATCTGCCGATACCGCTCGTCATTCATCGCCTCTTAGAGAAGTAAGGACCGATTACGCCGTAAGACGCTAAACCCATCCAGACTGTTCGAAGAGTGAAACAGTTTTTCGTGATCGATGCACGGATAATTGTCGCTCCAATAACGCAAATTTTGGTTATTAACGTTATCGTGAAAATAAAAATGCGCCTCATTTGTAAACAAAACGCGGTATAAAGACACGTTCGCAGAACTGTAATCGAGTAGCACAATTTGTGGTCAGCAGCTTTTGAGTCATTACGGTATTTCGTGTTCAACTCATTCATCATTGATAAATATTACTATTTCAACTTGATGGACTAGACTACCCCCAGCTGAAATATCACTCCTACCATTTAATTTGTTTAGCTACAGTGGCAATTTGAAATACGATAGGTTTCCGTGCCGCCCCCTGTACAATTACTAAAGCGAAAAATAATTAAGCGACGCACAAAATTAACGTACGTTATAAACTTACCTTATTCGGCACATTGCCACGTAAGTAAACTGAAAGTCCCAAATTTAAATCAGCTTGTTTAATGAGATCACCCAATTCTTCCGAACATTCCAGTTTATCTTCTTTTAACCATTTTTCCAACAAATGTTTCTTTCCTTGTGCTAATACGGGACGGCACAACTCCAACGATTCGTATTTGTTTAATTTGCCCTTTCGTTGATAAATATTAACAAATACCGAAAAAAAAGTGTTAAACGTGTTTTTATAAAAGTAGTAAAATATAATAAAACTGAAAAACAGTTTATTCGTTTGGAAAATGTAGTTTTTACAAATATTTTTATTTAACTTCTTCGGCCGTAGTTTAAAATCGTCAATATTAACTTTCTTTTATTTAAAAAAAAAAAAAATGGTATTTTTATTAAAACGCATTTAAAAATTTACAAATTCGTTGCCTTCTTATGCTATATATATATGCAGAGTTCATAATGCATTTTTTGTAAGTAATCTTGATAACCAAACTAAAAATGCTTTTTTACAAAAAATAAATACCGACTTCAAGGTTTATTATAAAAATTTAAAAATGCACACTAAAAAGTAAAAAATAATTACTCCCGATAAAATATATCAGAGTGATACAACTTAAGGTGATATCGTAATTCTTATACAACATTAACTTTTTGGAGTTGGAATTAAATTCATGTTAGGAACAATTTAATCAACATTTAATGCAGTTTTTAATTATTCTTTTAATATGAATTTGATGCCAACTCCAAAAAATTAATGTTGTATAAGAATTACGATATCACCTTAAGTTATGTATCACTCTGATATATATATTTTATCGGGAGTATTTATTTTTTACTTTTTTGTGCATTTTTAAATTTTTATAATAAACCTCGAAGTCGGTATTTATTTTTTGTAAAAACGCATTTTATTTTTAACCGACTTCAAAAAAGGAGGAGGTATTCAATTCGACTGTATTTTTTTTTTTTTTTTTTTTTTTTTTTTTTTTTATGTGTGTTACCACAGAACTTTCTTCTAGATGAACCGATTTTGATGATTCTTCTTTTATTTGAAAGGTGGCGTTTGTCATGTGGTCCCATTTAAATTTGATCAAGGTCCGACCGATAGTTTTTGAGTTATCCTTAATAATGCGGGAGATTGAAGCTTTTTGGATGCTTTTCATTCATGATTGTTTTCACCGTCGGATTAGATTTTTGACTTAAAATACTATAAATTTGCCAAATTACCATGGAAATGTAGCTTTTGGTGTTTTTACCGTGGAAATAAATGTTTTAATTTAATTGAATAAAAATGCACTAAAAAGTAAAAAATAAAATGCTTTTTTACAAAAAATAAATACCGACTTCAAGGTTTATTATAAAAATTTAAAAATGCACTAAAAAGTAAAAAATAATTACTCCCGATAAAATATATATATCAGAGTGATATAACTTAAGGTGATATCGTAATTCTTATACAACATTAATTTTTTGGAGTTGGCATCAAATTCATATTAAAAGAATAATTAAAAACTGCATTAAATGTTGATTAAATTGTTCCTAACATGAATTTAATTCCAACTCCAAAAAATTAATGTTGTATAAGAATTACGATATCACCTTAAGTTATGTATCACTCTGATATATATATTTTATCGGGAGTATTTATTTTTTACTTTTTAGTGCATTTTTAAATTTTTATAATAAACCTCGAAGTCGGTATTTATTTTTTGTAAAAAAGCATTTTATTTTTTACTTTTTAGTGCATTTTTATTCAATTAAATTAAAACATTTTAATAAGAACAGATATTTCCACGGTAAAAACACCAAAAGCCACATTTCCATGGTAATTTGGCAAATTTATAGTATTTTAAGTCAAAAATCTAATCCGACGGTGAAAACAATCATGAATGAAAAGCATCCAAAAAGCTCCAATCTCCCGCATTATTAAGGATAACTCAAAAACTATCGGTCAGATCTTGATCAAATTTAAATGGGACCACATGACAAACACTAACTTTCAAATAAAAGAAGAATCATCAAAATCGGTTCATCTAGAAGAAAGTTCTGTGGTAACACACATAAAAAAAAAAAAAAAAAAAAAAAATACAGTCGAATGGAATACCTCCTCCTTTTTTGAAGTCGGTTAAAAATCATTAAACGCGGAGAAACGTATATTTCTTTTAAAAGAGTTTCATCTGTTTAAGTAGTAATAGTAATATTAATAAAAATACATGTTTTCAAAAAGAAAGAACGTTTTCCAGTTCATAAGATTTTGCTAATTTTTATTCTTATTCTATATACCAAAATCGGTTTTCGAGATTTTTAGCGCTAATAAGTGTAGGTTTTCACTGTAGGAGCTTTTAATGTATTTTACCTATTCGTGATAAATCTCACTTCTATAGGATAAACAGTTACAAATTTATCGAATTTTTAAAGGGGCTTTTATTTCCATTTGCAAATCATGAATATTCAAAAAAAAAAAAAAAATCATAAGAATACTGAAAATAAAAACAAAAATTCATATTTCAAAATCAAATCAAACAAAAAAAATCTGTTAATAATAGCGGTTCACACGACAAAGGTATATTTTTCCATTTCGTTTTCGCTTTTTCTTTTACTTTTTAAATAAAACGTATTAAAAATAAATAAATAAATAAATAAATAAATAAGCATAAAAATAAAAGAAAAAAAGCGTTTCTGATGTCCTATGAAAACCCAGAATCGTGTAATTTTTAATTTCAAGTTTCCACGCACGTACGTAATCGCCAAAAATTGCAACAACCCTCTTATAAATTTAAAACGCAGAACAAAAACCCAAACTAAATCTTACGATATATATTCAACCATTAAAACCTAATTTTCATTTTGAAACTATAAAATTAAAAATTCAGCGATGTAAACAAATTTATAATATTAATGTAGTAGATAAACGCATCACCGGAAAATATTTATACTCCCCCTCCCCTAATACAGACTAAAAAGTTTTAATTTGTTAACATGGGAACATGTAATGCGAACGATGAATTCCAATGACTGAATAAAAATTGAATTCAACGCCAATTTGATATTAAAGCTGTAGAGCTAATTTTCAATCCATCATAAGAACAGTATATTTTTTTTTTGGAAACTAACAAATTTGTAAGGAGTGGAAATAAATTATTTTTCAATTTATATTTAATTACCTGATCTAACAAAATACCAAAATACTGCAGCAAAGGAGACGACTGGCCAGTTGTTGCTGTGATCTGTTGGAACTTCTGAATCGTCTGCGGAGTTCTTAATATACCTTTTGGAGCATTCGCAGCGACCTACAAAATATGATTTTTTTTTTATAATATACACAGGTATTTTATTCGTTTTCGAAAATAAAGACTAAAAACAACCGCCGCACTTTTTAAACGTCGTCTGTACACAAAAATTAAATAAAAAATAAGTGCTTCTGGGAAGAAAGAAAAAACCAAAACCAAAAAATTACCTTAGCAGCTTCAGCATACTGGCCATTCTGAAAGAGCAAATTAAATTTTCTAATAAATAACTCTTCTGCGCCAGCTAAATTATTTCTAACAGCCATACGTAATGCTAAATCCGGATTTTGTAATGTGGTGTTAATGTAGGATATTATGTTTTCTTCTTCTACGCTCACCGATAAAACCTAAAAGAGTTAATTTCACAAAATAAATTAAAGATGAAAAAACTGATTTATCGACAAACTATTTTAAAAAAAAGAAATGTGGAAAGAAAGCGGAATTGCGTTGAGGTAATTTACCAAGAAGTAATGTGATAAACTCTGAACTTATATCCAAAAAGACGGCTCTTGTAACATGGGCCACGATGAAAAGGGAAAAGACGGAGTGAAATTCTTTGAGCGAGGGTACAAACACGCAAGAAAAAAAACAAACGGACAAGTCAGATCCAGGCCTTAAGATGTAACGCAGAGTCGCAGCAGTAGACGATTATCAAAATTTAAAAAGAAAAAAAAGAACAGGAGAAATAAATATTGAAATTTAAATAAGAAAAAAAAAAATGTAAAGATGTTGAAAATAGAAAGTAGAATAGACACGATTACTGAGATAGAAATTTACTGTTAAGACGGAAAAAGAAAACTTAATAAAAAAAATTAATGATAAGAACTCTCCACATGATAGGACATCGTACACAATGATTTAGGGCTATTACATTTCGTGTTAGTTATTTGAATTAAGACTCGAGACCTTACAGGATAATCTTAAGATCTTATTTTTATGTAATGTTACATTGCAGAGTATTCTTAGTTTAATATATGCATTCGAAGAAAACGGCGGCTTTTCAACTAAAACGAAGATCGAAATTTCCAAGTTTGCTCGTGAAATAAAACGTTTATTAAATTGAATGAAACATATATTCGCTAACTTTTAATTACCTGGCCTTTTCGATTTACACCAATTATGCCGCCAGTGGCTTCGTGAGGAGCAGTAACAAAAATCGTATCTCCACTTATGCGATTCATATATATGCAAGTGGCCGTTTCAATATCATACAGATGAATGTAACCGTATTTGGTTATCAGATAAATTACATCATATTTCGAGCTCACCTGTTACGATTAAAAATTATTTTAATCCAGTATTAAGAGTTTACAATTATAAAAGATGAGAAATAAGTACACGTTGTAATAGCGGCTCCGTTAAAATACATACCTGCATTGCAACGGGAAAATCAGTCTGTGCTTCTGGCGGGAAAAATACATCCACAGCCTTTTTCACGAACGGTTGATTTCCAGTTGGAGGTTGTCCAACTTCGATAATGTGAAGCTTTTAACAAAAAAGATGCGATAAAACATTATTTAACACTAAAAAATGATTAATTTGTGGAAATTCCAAGTCATAAGAATATAACAAAATTCAAGAAAAATTACGAAAATAATTAATAAAACCGGCGAAGAACCCCTTTTATCCACGTTCACATATACCGATGCGCATTAAGGGGACGAGAGATGGTCGTCTCGTCGTATTAGTATTGATATATTACATTTTAAAGAATGCTCGATTTCTGACGACACCGGTGATTCGGTTTAATAAGAATTTATTTTTAATTATGTAAGCTATAAAACAATTTAAAAATAAACTGAATCCGATCCCGTGTATATTTCGGATTCAATTCTTGATAGGATTTTGGAATGTTTTGTTACATTTACGATGAAGTGTAGTAACATGTGAATTTAGACATATAAACACGAATTTGCGTACATAAATGACAATTATTGTGTACTTGTTATTTTGTCGTTTTAATTAGAAGGTTTATCTGCTGATGTTCCCTATGAAGAGACTTGAATCGAGTGTTATCCGAAACTAGTAGGCATTTTTTAAACATAATTATTTTGTATATTTTTGTGTTTATAATTTATTTATGTCAAATAAAAATAAATTAATCCGATACATTTTTCCTTCATACTGCTCAAAAATTGTTATTAATTTAAGTATTTAGTAAATTCCAGACTTTTTCTTTATATCACATGAAATAACTGGATAATGTATTGAAATTTACTACTTTTTCAGCTATGTTTAGCCTTTCTTTGCTGATTATATAAAATATCTACACATCACGAAAAATTAGGAATTTCACATATTTCAGGTAACGTGTTACTGGTACAAAAAAAAGTATGTTTCTTTCTCGATTATTACTCTAATTAATGACGCCACTTTTAAAAGGGCATATAGGTATGACGGCGACCGTCTCGCATAGATAAGCCATTATAAAATGGACACAGGTTCCGGTTACGATCGGCGTATGTGTATTTTTCAACTATTCTCTTTTTTCTTTCTTTCTTTCTTTTGTAATTCTTAAACAATTCTTAAATATGCTCTTTAAACAAGGAACTAACAGTGTATATTACAGATAAAATTCTACCGCAGCGAAACAAGAATCAGATAAGAAGTAGAAACAAAACAAATAAAAACGTTTTACTACTACATGATCAATAAAAATGAATAAAATCGAATATAAACAGTGCGACTAAAGAACATAAATACTATCTGGAATTAAAGAAAACTAAATGACAAAAAAGAAGGGAAAGACACAGAAGAATATAGAATATTTCGGATACATTTACTTTTTCTAACGTCGGATACATCGTGAGAAAGAATCTAGTTAAAGATGCGACAAATTCAAAAAATTAATATATAAATGCTATTCCGAAAAATACACGGAAAAACGAAATCTGTACTAACCGTAGTCACTGAAAAAAAGTACGGCAAATTTTTGAAATTACAGTTCTTCGGAATAAAATTCGAAAACAAAAAAAGGAATTATAACGAATACGAAAATGTCTTTTCTGCTGGCTACAATAAACTTCTGGTGTTGCTCTTAAAGAAAACACCGATTACGGTAGCATATTTTTCCATCGCTAACGACTACCACAGTTCAACCGTTCCCTAACTACTAGAATCATCACCCAATCACTCTCGGAAAGGATTACTTATCACCCGCAATCACTCTCGGAAACGGGCATTTCTTCATATGTCAGAAAACTATCGACAGCCGGTTTCATTTACATAAAGACTGAAACTGTAGGCGAATACTACAAAGCATCAACGAATTTACACATAAGCACGCGACCGAGCTATGACATATTTAACTCTATCAAATACTGTGCAGCGTCACTGAAGTCATAGTTGCCACGATTTTTGCGGAACAAAGACATTTAGACATTTGAACATTCAGATTCTCAATCTAACGAAAATTTTCTGTTCTTCTATGTTTTCTGTAACTAAAATTTTAGAAGGCAGTACAAAAAGCACTAACGATAAGACGATGTGTAATCATCATCGGTAATGTTCAAAAGCGATTTCGCAAGAATAAGACGATTCGAAAAGTCTTTTTCATGATTTTATATTTTATTACATTACATTAATTAATACAGAGGAAGTTGTTACGTTTTAAATAGAATTTGTTGTAATTTATTTTCATTAAATGTTTCTAAAACGGTATTAATTCAATATTTAAATTACGACAGCAGTGACCATTTATTTGCCCGCGGAAATTTAACTCTTTTCGCGTACCTTCTTCATAATGTTCTGGCCAAAGATAGAGTCCAAGTCAACTCAAAAATATAGGGAATTTAAAAAACAGTGCAACTCAAAAAAGGAAAGAGTGACGCTAAAAAGGAAGAAAATCCTATCAGAATACCAGAGACTAGTTAGTTTCGTATACTTTCTTCAATATGTTTTTAGTGGAGTTGCAAGCTGCATCAATTTTGCGAAAGAAAAAAAAAACATTATTAAATAATATACACTTACACGACCCCATTAAAAGAAAACAATCTATTTTATCAACTTCAATAACATAGAGAACGTTCTCAAAAAACATATATTAAATAAATGGATTTTTTGGCGAATGATTTACTTTTCGGTTTTAAATTTTTTTAAAAAGTATTGTTTTTATAGGTGATCTCTAAATAATCGATATAAAATGACTATTAAAATAAATTATAATGTACATATTTATAATCTTCTATAAAATTAAACTAACGATTACTCAAAATGCTAAGTAAACTAAAACATCTCTGGACGGCGCGCAAAAATATATAAATCAACATTTAGACACGCCTATTTTTAACTTTAATTAGTTTCTATTCCAACCATTTATTAAAGTAAAATTAATAATAATGAAAAGACTGCGTTCCATTGGCACGGTAGGTAATTCAATTAATAACCATAATCACGTAACAAGCATTATACAGAATACCACATTTTTAGAATTTCACAAACAGCACGAAGAATATAAAGGTCGAACAACATTTCTAAAATAAATAAATTTTCAGTAAAAATTAAGCATTTTATACTTTTTTCAAAAAGGGAAAAATAAACATTTTTGGTAGAATTAAAAATATGTGTAACTTAAGGAACGTGTTTGAAAGTTTTGATAAGATCTCACATATCTCTTGGATGAATCGGCAAATTCCAAGCTTATCTTTATACTTTTTCAGGCCACCACCATAAGCGATAGTCGCAACATCCGTATTTAGTTTTGAACTTTTTCTCGGCTTTTCCATGCTACAGACACGACGAATATCCTCAACGTTTAGTAATTCTTTTTCTACATGGTTGTATTTTTTTTCCTTTTTTCTCAGTAAAAAACGTTTTTTTTATTCCATTCTTCAACCGTAAAATGTTTTCTTGATGTCATCGTGAAATCGATCTGTCACGAAATACAATACATAATATGAAGACGAAACGAAATTCGACCGAATGGGGCACTACTATGTTTACATTGAACATACAACACCGTAAGATAACAAATTTATTTACCAGCGCAACAAGAAAGAATGGAGCGAATAAAAATTTATTACGAAGACAATTTAATAAATATAATGAAATTTTTCAATAATTTAATACCGTAGTGGAAATAAATACACAATATTTCTACTAAATGTGGCTAAATTTAATCAGTATATCAGCGCTTTTCAGTGATGATACGCATTCGAGCTAACGTCGTTATCATCATAAATGACAGTTTTGTACATTTTTTTATACATTTTTTTTTCTTCTTCTTTAAAGTAATGTATCAGAAAAAAAATCTTTCTTCAACTTACATGATTTTATTATGAGCAAAAATTTATGTTTTAGAAAAAGTTGACGATACATACTTTTCCGCCTTGAGTAGATCGGACTGCGAAACAAAACAAAGTAGACAATTCCGGGTTGCCTTCCATTTTAAATTGAGCGAATGAAGCCACGTGCCCTTCAATCGGCTGCGAACATTTTCGTTCTACCGAATACAGTTGCATTGCTCCAACAACTCTGTTTTGCTGTTCAAAAATATTAAAATCTATATTTACAAAAAAAATCATCAAAACCTGGTATTTTCGAGTTTTTGAAAACAACTTGTAATACAACAATCAATCGTGGTGTATATAAGATTCGCGTGTAATTTCATTGGTCCCACATAGTATTAAAATTTCAAACTATATAAAACATAGTATTTGATTAACTTTTTTTCTACGTAATAATAAATTTTACATTTTAGTTTACGATATATTTCAAATCATAACTTTTTTCATCAATAATTAGTATGAGATTATAAAAAAAAAATTGTCAAGTTTCATTTTACTCAAAAATTAAAATTACTATTAAAAGTCTTTAAAAAAAAAGAAAAAAAAAAAAAAACCGGAAAAAAGATAGTAACAGAGAAGTATTAAAACATCAATAATATCGTCACTCCAAAAATATTAAAATCACAGAAACGGAAGCAAACAATACATAAAAGAATATACATCCTAATATATCGAATTTTTTTCAAAACTAAATTTAACTACGGCATACAAAATTTATATGAATACATATGAAAAAGATTATAGTGTACCTTTCCCATGATAAATTTAATATTAATTTACCTGCGCCGTAATACCAATCAGTAGAAGCCACTGCTGCTTAGGATCGGTTCTATAGTTAATTATTTGACAACCGTTTAAACTAGAATGGCGTTCAAACATTCTGACCGGTGTTGAATCGCCTTAATATAACAAATTAAAAATATTTAATGATAAATTTATCAATTTTTCTTCTTTTTTTTTTTTTTTTAATTCTTAAAACAAATGAAAAATAATATTACAATTTTTATGAATACGTAGGTTGCGACTTATATTTCTGGCCTTGGCAGCACTGAATGATTTAGACGCCATCTGTGACGTTTCCATTAAAAAAATTGACCCTTTTTAATGTAACTTTCATAATAACACTTTTTTATTTGAACACGATTTGGGTTGTTTACAGCAAACTGAAAAAAAAAAAATCTCAGCAAAAAAATGGAATTAACTCGTGAACATTTTCGTGTGATTATTTTTCAAAACTTTCGACGCGGATTATCACGACAAGAGTGTATCGATGAACTTAATTCTTTATATGCCGAAATAGCACCTGTAAAAAACTGGTACAGCGAATTTAATTGTGGCCGATATTTGCTCGAGGACGATTTCCGCGAAGGTCGTCCAAAATCGGTTGTTGTGCCAAAAAACATCGATGCTGTGTGCGAACTAATAAAGCAAGATCGTCATGTGACACATCGTGAGATTGAGGCATCTTTGGAAATTAGTAAGACTAGAATCAATAAGATATTGCATGATCATTTGACTGTAAAAAAGATTTGTTCGCGTTGGACCGCATAATCTGACAAACGCTCAAAAGAAGAATCGAGTTGATTGGTGCAAGGAAATGTTGAAAAAATACGTCCAAGGTGCATCAAAGACTGCGTATAACATCTATAAAAATGACGAATCATAGATCTATATGCATATGAGCCTGAAACAAAACAGCAATCGACTGCATGAGTCTTCCAAGATGAGCCTAATCCAACAAAAGTTGTTCGCGGAAAAAGCACATCGAAGCAAATGGCTACCTGTTTCTTCAGCATTACCGGTCACGTAGCGACAGTGCCGTTAGAGCAGCGTAGAATGGTCAATTCTGATTGGTATACAACCATTTGTTTGCCAGAAGTCTTCGGCGAAATGAGGAAAAAGACCAAGCGCCGTCAGATCATTCTTCATCATGACAATGCGAGCTCTCATACATCGGCTCAAATAAAGGAATATTTGACCGGCCAAATCATCGAATTGATGGGTCTCCCGCCGTATAGCCCTGATTTAGCCTCCAATGACTTTTTTTTTATTCCCGTACATCAAAAACAAATTACGTGATCAACGATTTTCGACACCCAAAGAAGCGGTTGATGCATTCAAAACGCATGTTTTGGAGCTACGAAAAGTACTTCGAAAATTTGTTCAAACGCATAAAAAAGTGCATTGATCTTCATGGGGAATATTTTGAAAAACAATAAACCGATTTCGATCATCAATACTTGTTTTTTTCATTATTAGACCAGAAATATAAGTAGCAACCTACGTATATTAACTTGTAGTATAATTCCAATAAGATTATTATACGTGTAAAAATAATAATCTTTCAAACAATATACAATATATAATTTAGCAAGGTTTCAGGAGGGACTGAAGGCAAACAAAACCAACAATCCCGCTGTAACCTGCATTTATGGTTTAAGTGAACTACATGTATTAGAATTGAATATTTAGTCAATTTACTTGAAAATTACAACGCATATTTTGCACACATTTTAACAGCGGTTTAATAAATGTGGTATAATTCCAACAAGATTATTATATGCGTAAAAATAATAATCTTTCAAACAATATACAATATATAATTTAGCAAGGTTTCAGGGGGGACTGAGGGCAAACAAAACCAACAATCCCGCTGTAACCTGCATTTATGGTTTAAGTGAACTACATGTATTAGAATTGAATATTTAGTCAATTTACTTGAAAATTACAACGCATATTTTGCACACATTTTAACAGCGGTTTAATAAATGTGGTATAATTCCAACAAGATTATTATATGCGTAAAAATAATAATCTTTCAAACAATATACAATATATAATTTAGCAAGGTTTCAGGAGGGACTGAGGGCAAACAAAACCAACAATCCCGCTGTAACCTGCATTTATGGTTTAAGTGAACTACATGTATTAGAATTGAATATTTAGTCAATTTACTTGAAAATTACAACGCATATTTTGCACACATTTTAACAGCGGTTTAATAAATGTGGTATAATTCCAACAAGATTATTATATGCGTAAAAATAATAATCTTTCAAACAATATACAATACATAATTTAGCAAGGTTTCAGGAGGGACTGAAGGCAAAAAAAACCCAACAATCCTGCTGTAACTTGCATGTACTGGTATTCATCATACAAAAACACACAGAACATCCGGTCCCTATTAATGAATTAAAATCAACTCCAAAAAATTCTACTGCAGAAAAAAAAAATGAACATACTACAAACGGTTTGAGGATTGACGTATAGTGTAAAAAATTTGATTAATACGAATCGTTCAATAAGTAATAATAGAGCACGATAGAATATTCTCCGTTTAACAAATGAACTTATTCTTACATTCAAAGAGTGTAATTAAAACTTCATATTACAACTGATTACAGTCCGAATATTTGAACAGAATATAGGTATACAAATACAATCAAAAATTACAACATAAATTCTACAAACGCTCCAATAACTGTATAATAAATTTTGTAGTACAATTCCAATAAGATTATTATATGTGCAAAAACAATAATCTTGCAAACTATATACAATATATAATTTAGCAAGGTCTCAGGAGGGACTGAAGGTAAATAAAACTAATTATCCCGCCGTAACTTGCATGTTCTGATATTAAAAGAATAAATCGTACAAAAATTAATCGCAAACAGAATGATGTAGCAGGCATTTGAAAAAAAGTAAGCCTTTAAATAACTGCTTCTGATCACTCACCTAAACACGGTTAATACATCTTTTTGACACAGAAAATTACAACTAACGATACCCCCTTCACGACACTGTTTATCTGCAGTCCAGGTCCACAGACCACTGAAACTTAAGTCCAATCGTACCATACACACACATACACAATCCGCTAACAGATCTGCAGACCATGAAATATATAAACATGACATGTTGATAGCCCCTGGGAGTAACAGAACTTTCATTAATTAACCGTTACATTTGTGTTAAATATGGTAGATTTAAACTAATTGTGTAATAATAATAGTATTAAAACGGTACTTTCGTCTGCGTATGTAGAATATCGCGACGCCGTATTCTTTTCAGTGTTCTAACAAGGTTTACAGGCAGAGTCAATGTGCACATTTTCCTATTATATTGCGCATTTCAAAAAAAAAATTTGAACAGTCCAAAAAAGCAAAAAAAAACTGGAAATTCAACTGATTTAGTTTTTAGTGCTACATGGTGACACTATGACAATACTATTATTTACAGTGGATCAAGAAGAAACAAAAATCACTGAAGCGAACGATGAAGACAGTGTAGATGACGAATTTGGAAGCAATACATCTTTTTTCCGGTAAGTAGATTTTATTTACATAAAGAATGCATATATATTAGCGTAAAAGTATTTATAAAAAATTAATTTGTCACGTTATTCTACCATTAGTCATAAAGCATTTTTTGTACAGCTCACGATTTTTTTTTGCCTCATTAGGATTTTACCCAAATTCTAATTGCATGACATCTAATGATTGTCCTAACCTCCAATGATTTCTCTGGTATCAATTACCACCTCATTATCTACGTAATTTTTTTTTTTTTGAAATATTTGGAAAAACAAATTTTATTGGTTTTCGAAAATTGTTGTCGTTCATTCGCAAATAATTTTTTGGGTCATTACTCGTAAATATTCGTAATCTGTTAAATAGAGGCACATGCGATAAATCAGACCGTTTAAGTAACGAAATTTTCACCCAATACGGTTAGTTTGTTTTTCAAGTTTTTCAAGTTTTTTTTCTTTTTTTTTTTGCATTGCTAATATTATAAATGCTATTTTTTTCATATTTGAAGACATAGCTGCACTTTTAAAGATTCCAGCATAAACGCAATTTAAAAAATACTAAATGAACTAGTAAAAACAAATTAATAAAAATCGTAAAATAAAAACAGCACGATTTCTGTGATACAAAAATAATAAATGCACTAACTGATAAGCCCTAAAAATTAACCGAGTGTGTTTACAGATATCTGACAGTTTTTTAATCTACAGACCAGAACTGAATAATGCGTGGTTTGTATCGGTTCCGATCTGCAGTCAGATCATCAGTCCATTAACTGCAGATCAGAACTGGCATTTCTGCAAAGTAGTGTGTAGCTTGTGACAATTTTAGTCTTCAGTTAAAAATTATTCGTGAATGGGTACCTTAAAATAGAGTCTTCAGAGATGAGTAAAGAAGAAAATATGTCGCACGATCGCAAATGCATAATTTCCACCTGTGCATCGAACTGTTTATTATTCTAAC
The DNA here is from genome assembly GCA_039619475.1 of Icerya purchasi. NCBI lineage: Eukaryota > Metazoa > Arthropoda > Insecta > Hemiptera > Monophlebidae > Icerya > Icerya purchasi. The sequence continues at coordinate 286,478,791 of CM077115.1, read as the reverse complement.
GGGAATAACTGATTAACTGATACTGGAAAGTAGGATAGGAAACATCTGACAGAGTGACAAATAATATAAAACAGAAGCTTGTCAATTATCGGTCGGTAATTTCAGATAATAATTTCAGATGTGGGTGTAATAATTTCCACGCGAAAATAATCACAATTGATAAATAAAAATTGAACGATCGAAACTGATAATAAAACTTTGTTCGCCATACATCCTCTGACTAATAGACAAAAATTGAACAAATCGTAATTTATGAATGATACACATTTTCATATGTTGAACACTATTATACGACTTGAGATGCAAGCAAGCTCTGATTACAACATTACACGCGGTTTTACACAGTCGACTTAAAAATACAATGCAAATGTTATCGACTTAAACTACAAACAAAACACGTTAATTACAAAATTATTAATGTATATTAGTTTAATCAGGTAAAAGAAAAGCACTACTACCTTCCATACTCCAGTGAAATATGGTAGTGTCGGTGACGAGAGCCAAAGTATTTATGGAAATCCATTTCCAGAACACTACATCTTCCGTCATCACGTGAGCTTTCATTTTACTCTTCATTTCAATATTAAATATTTGCAACGTTTTTTGAGCTGCGGAAAATCAAAAAAAAAATTAAAAACAATTACATATATACATTATTAATCCGTAACATACTAAACAGTTTAAAATTTGCCTCAAGTACCTGCCGTTGAGCCCTCCGAGCCTGCTTTTCCCTTCAGCGCTAAAACTTTACTAGCCGGATTCATAATCGCCGAATCGGCTGAAATAGGTCTTCGGATGGGGTTACTTGGATCATTTAAATCAATAATAACCACCTGTGCCGTATCTCCAATTTTTTCTCGAACACAAATAAATTTATCGGATTCCATGGTAAGAGTGTTAAAGCTAATACTAGCCGGATTAATGCCGACATTTGTTAGCTGTAAACAAAAAAGATTACATTTAGAATTTTTTAAAAAAGTTAATAAACGTTATTTAAAAAATGAAAATTAAGTTACAAACGAAGACGAATTTTATTAAAAAATACTTTTATTTCCTAATCTTTCAACATTTTCTTAAGTGTGTGTGTGTTGTACAACTTATACTCTGGCGCGATATGGCCGGCCGAAAATAGAAATTTAAATTTAAAAAAAAATTAAATAAAATGTTTAAGATGGTAAATATAAACATAATAATAGGATAATTACTATGGTCAAAATAAATTAAATGCAAAAGTTTAAACAAAACGAATGGTAAATGTAAACTCTAAACAACATTTTAATTTTTGGTGTAAGTAAAAAAAAAAAACAAATGTGTTCTTTATTAGTTTGAAAATAAATTGTATTAAATGATTATATACATCAATAACTTAACAGGTAATAAATTAATATTTAAAAAACGCTCGGCAGAAAGATAGGAAGAATCAGAACAAAATGAGGACATATGGCTAGAGAAAACATTCTCTAAATATGCAATTAAGGGACATTCATACACGTAAGGTAATGTGTCAGTTGTTAATTTTAAATAACGGAACTTTTTGTTAAATCGCGACAGATATAAATTTAGAAAAGCCAGGAATTTTTAACTGAACGCGAGGACCAATTTTTAAGAATCTTTACATACCTCCCAAATGTTAATTAAAAATCAAAAAAAGATAAATAAATAAGAATTATTCACATTTAGAGTCTAAGGAATCAAGCGGGTAAGTGAGATATTCATAGAGAATAAGTGAATGATGTAAGTAAAATGGAACGATCAAGAAAGAGTAAAAAACACGATGATGAAAGTAATGTGATTTATAAAAATGAAGCTCAGTTGTCTCTTACATGTACTTTAGCAAACAAGGTGAAGTCGCCGGAAACAGCTTTATATCGTAGACACGGTACTGAATTATTGCATAAAAACGTTACATGATAAATAATTTTTTATAATATCTTTTAATTTTTTTTTTTAATATTCGTATACGAAATTTAACAACTACGTAATGTGTATTAGTAATGTTCTATAAAAAAATACATTTTATTAGAGAGTTTTAACGGTTGCTAACGGAAATATTTACATTCAAATTTTAAATCCGTGCTCAACTATTACAACCTGTTGTTGTGGAATGTGCTTAAAATTTGTTATAATTAGCAATATTACTAAAAGAAAAGAAAACGGAATAGAAGAAATAAATCTTTAGTAAAAATATACAGTTTACCGTACAAAAAAAGCGGGAAAAGTGAACGATTTAAACAGGTACTAATATGCGGACGAAACCGTAGGCAACAACTAGCGGGTAAGTATTATGAATAAATGAATGATACGAGAAAAATGGTTAATAAGGAATAAAAACAGATGATTGCGATGATGAAAAGATATGAGCCACCAAAAAATAGCACTCAGTTGACTTTAATGAATATTATGGAAAGAACGTATAAATTTACCGTTGAAAGTGTAGGAAACAGCTTTATAACATAAACATAATATATAAAATACTGCATCATAATCGTCAGCATTAATTAGGTAAACACGTTGCACAACATATAATATTCTTTATAATAATATTTATTGTTGTTTTTAAAATAACTCAATAACTATGCAATATTTTATAATAAAATTGATTTCATTGAGATATGTTAAAAATTTAAAGTCAAACTGTTAAAGAATTCTGCAAGAAGAATTTCAATAGCAGTTACCGGAAATATTTACATTTAAATCTTAAGTTCTCGCCAACTACTGTGGTTTGTTATTATGAACTTTACTTAGTTTTTTTTTTTTCAATTATTACATTAGTAATATGCCCGAAAGACGCGAGAGAAATTGAACAGAGAAATAAGTCTTCTATCGTTGCGATGGCCGAGTAGCTAGAACAATTAGACTACCAGTTCGAGGCAATGACTTTGAAAACGAGCGGCGACTAATAAAATAAAATCTATCACAGTAAAATAATCGCTAATAGTCGTGTGTTAAGCAAAGACAAGTCATCACGCAACCCACGATATGCGCGCAGACCGATGTAAAGACAAGCACACTTAGGACGCTGCACTTCTATTGCGATAAATAACATTTACAATCAGTTCCACGTGAAGTCTTACCTATAACTGCATTGCATATAGAATTGCCGTGACGGTGCTACCTATATCTATAGAGCAAAAACGCACAAATAGGTGTTTCCATCCATTGTTAAGGAGATGAATTCAATTAAATATAAAAGGAGAGAAAAAATTGAAGATTTAAAAAGGTGTTTATATGCGGCCGAAGTCACGGGAAACAGTGTACATATATGTGTGAACATGCGCGCACACACACGTGTATATATAACTGGTTTCTCAGAAACGGCTCGAACAGCTTTAATGAAATTCAAGAATTAAAAATTTTTACAGGCTAGAAATCGATTCGTTAAAGTCTTACCTTAATTAAACGAGGAGTTTCAAAAAGAAGACAGCCAGATCTCGTTTTAGCTTTATAGGGTTTATTAAAAATAAGTAATAAGCTTATTTACCATAGGTAAATAACAGATTTTGAAGCAGGTAAAAGTTTCATATCTCTGTTTGTGCTAAAAAGTATTCATTTACGATCTACCCAGTGAGCCAATTTGTACAGGTAGTCATAAAGCCATACACGGATGATAACTTGACTTATGACATTAAATTCTTTATAGAAGTCCTCGCAGAGAAAACATTTATTGGCAGTCACCGCTTCTGATGTAAAATTTAATTTAATTAAGCTTCCTGCATCCAATCAACTGCTTTCATTCGCCGGTTCTTCCTAAATTTATTCTACACCATGTCGTTAGATCGGAACTTTCACGGAGCTCAGACTCTCACACTTTTCTAACCACTTTATTATCTACATTAATAGCTCTAAAGGTCCGAATGGAGTTGGCGCAGCCTTTTATTTATTTATTTTTTTTTTTATCATTTGTTAAATTACTGAGTCTTTTAAGCTATCCTTCTGTTTACTCTCCTGTGCCAAGCTCGGAAGTATCTTGCAAGCCCTTCTCTTTATCTGATCTTTACCTGTTTATCACGTTCATATACTGTCAGATTCTCAAAGCGTTTTACAGGCTATCTGATCAACTTTTACTTCCCATTCTACTAACTACGTAATCCTTCTTATACATTGCTTGATTCAAGGTCTCTTGCTTTCTCATTTAATCCAAGTTGATGTCTTATGGATTCCAGTCTACTCCAAAATAGAAGGAAATAAGTTAACGGATTCGATATTTCGGTTATCTTCTATTCCTGGCAGGTTTTTTTACCGCATTCTCATGCACCAATATTACACACATTCGTTTACTGCTGTTCACTCCAAACCATGGTTCAACTCTTACTTCCACATTCTCTAACTCGGATTCCTTTGGCTATGTAACCGTCCCTTTCTCTCTAACCCTGATTTCTCAACACTTTCCCTAAGTATTATTATAAACAGAAAGGAAATTCTGTTTAAAATAATAGAAATAATTTACATATATTTAATTACGGAAGGATTGATGAAAAAAATATAACACTGGAGGAATTATTCGGCATTCGAATGACAAGTGAAGTTTTTTAGTGCAAAATGAACAACGGAAATCCGATTAAAAAAGAGCATTTAGTGCCGCTTTTTAGGTATTCGCAGAAACATCAAATCGTGGATGTGTTTTTGGGATTACAATTTTTTTGTATTTAAAATATTACGCTATATTTTCTGTAATTACTATTTTAAAATACACAAATGAAAGAAAAAAAAAACTTTATCCCTCTCTGTTAATTTTAAAAACGTGCGAAATAAAGTAAAAATCTTTTAATTCCAGTAAAATTTCTAGATAATACAAGAAACCATCAATTACATTTTATTTTTTTATTGTTTTGTTTTCAGTAAAAACAAGAAAGTCAACATTTCGCGATTGTAATTCTGAAATATTGTCACACACGTATGCAATATCGTCTTTGGATCTGTTGCACAGAAGCCAGAATTCAGTTAAGTTTTATTCACAAAAATTCTATTCGTTTAATTTAATCGTACAATGAAAATTATGTACTATAAAAATGTATTACATTTAAGTTTATTTTTCCACATTGCCGAAATTAAACAAAAATACTTTCATTAGTAATTCAAAGGGGGCTACTCTCGATATTTACCTTTTAGGGGAGCAAACTGTATCCAAATCGAAAAGAAAGATTAGAGCGACGCATAGAAGGGAAATCAAAAAACCAGGGGAAGCGAAGAAGGGAAGATTGAATAGACAGGGAATCCGGGTTAGAGAATAAGGAGGCGTAAGAGTTAAACCAAAATTTGGAATGAGCAGTTTTAGAACAGAAGGGTAATACCGGAGGACGAGAAAACGGGAAGAAACCTACCAAAAAAAGAAAGATAACCGAGCGATTGAGTCAATATATAGCATCCATTTTTCTGTTACTGCATTCGTCGATTTCATTAATTCGTTCAAAAAGAAAAAGAAAAATTCCTTATTTCCTAACCTTCGAAGTTTGTAGAAACGTTAGATTATTCAGCCCACCACCGCTTTACACTACATAATAATAGGTAATTTTGGGGATTTCAAAATTTAATCGTGTTTACCTTTGAACTAATCCGTATGATATTAAAAAAAAAAAGGTTTATATTTAACCTTGACTAGCAACTCCTTTTCTAATAAATATCAATTATTTATCACTCCTTCGTGGTCACAATGAAATATAAACTATACTAAGCGGAAAGATTTAATCTTAAAATCGACTGTTAGCTAATTTTTGTAATCAGCGTTAAGTAGTTCGTAACAAATTGCAACGCAACAGTTTAATAGCGTACACGTCTCATAATCGCACGCTACGCTGCGTCCATATATGTTTTATTTATCATCGGACATTTCAAGCACGCATCGATGCATTTTAGAGTGAAAACCCCGTCCCGTAAGCGACCATCAAACTGACGAAAAGTTGCCATTAAACAAAACGCATCGACAAAATCGGACTTTTTTTTTTATTATTATTATTTCCACTTTATTGTGTCATACGAAGAGAGAGAAAAATGCATTACTATCCGGAAAAATTAGTGAAATATGGGTTGTTCACCTAATGCAGCATGTTTGATCAGACTTTTAAAAGTAGGCATCAATCTTAAAACGTATCCCAGCGCTAAATTTTTTATTCCTTCAACAGACTTTCGTATCTCGATATATATATTAATTACAACGTAATTCTTAGACTACCCCCCATTCGAAAAAATGTCCCAATTTTATGTAACGCAAAATGTCCCAATTTTATATAATGCAAAATGTCCCAATTTTATGTAACGCAAAATATCCCAATTTTATGTAACGTTTGTTATATTTGATAAGATTTTTGTTATTGTTATTTAAAAAATGTCACAATTTTATGTAATGAAATATGTAACGAAAAATGTAACGAAAAAATGTCTTAATTTTATATAATGAAAGTTAAATGTTAGAATAGGATTTTTGTGGTTATGTTATTTTTCTTTTTGTGTTGATGCCAGTAAGAATTACGTTGTAAATTTTGATTATTTTATACAAAGTATAGAAGAGAAAGAGACGGAAATAAAAGCAAGAAAGGTCAAGGGGCACAGCCCATTGCGAGGCCAAAATGGCCGAATTTATATATATATATTATATATATATATATATTTTTTTTTTTTTTCTATTCTTACGATTAATCAAACATCCGCAGGGCATTTTGCATTTTTTAACTCTTTTTAACATTTCAAACAGGCCCGACTAATTTCGGGACCTTCAAAACAAAATCGGACAAATTTTTTTATTTCTACTTCATTGCGTCATATAAAGAGAGAGAAAAATTACTTACCGAGTCCTAGTAGTTCTTAATGATTATATTGTTAGCATTCTCCCCCAACGTGTATAATGTACCTCAGATAATTTATAACCCCCTTCGACCTGAAAATGTTCTACCTACGCCATACTATAAATAAAAATAAGTAAAAAACTGCAAAAAAGAACAGTATGAAATACTAATAATAAAACAAATAAAATCAGCTGGGGACAATGAAAAATAAAAGAGTGGCCCCAAAAAAGCTATTTTCAGAAACTGTACTATGGCTGTATATTTTTACTCATTTCTTTGATATATTTTTCATATACGAAAGAATGGAGAGTAGTTTTTTCTTTTTTAGAAAAGTTTGAAAAGATCCTCACGTCAGTTTAAAACGTTTCACAGGCCCGATGTAGAAGTAGATCCGTGCTTGTTCATTTGGTGAACTGAATAGAAATTTTAAACTTTATTATAGGAGATATATTTAGAACAGATAAATCGATGCCGTTAAATGCAAGTCCGTTCAGCCCTCGAGTGGAATAAAATTTTTTAAACACTACGAAGTAACATAATTTTTTGAGTTCTATCAAGACCATAGTAAACCGTTTTCCGTTTGATCGTCTAAAACCTTATTAACACAATTTTTTTTCGCCCGTATCATACATGCTGTTTTGTACATTGATAAAACCACGTTGTTCCCTGATGAATAGAGATTATGTTTATTCATTTTCATTTTAAACGCTCAATCGAAACGTATTTTTTTTTCTATTTCATCTTTACAGCGAGATTTCATATACACACATGCATATATTTATTATATCTACACGATACTTTTTCTTCCCGTTCAGTTGATGTCTGATTTATCGCAACTGATGCAATTAATTTTACACATGCCACATTTTTTATCATGGCTACGTTTATTTTTTACTACTCCCCTAACCGAAGGTGATTACTTCATTTCATAAACTGTCGTTAGTTTAGAAGGTCATGCAAAAACTGTTCTTTTTTTTTTTCGATTATATTACATTGTCGTTTTATATTGATTCCTTTTTTTTTTTACTGTATTCCGCTCTCGTTTTAAATGATACTCTGATTTCCTTTTATAAAATGGTTGGTTTCTGTTCATTCGCTGTTTTTCTTTCTTTCCTCTTTCCTGTTTATTCATTCTATTAGTTCATTTTCTTCAAATTCTCCTCGAAACATTTATTATATTTAACTCAAATTTACCTAGATAAAAATTGCAATTTAATACAAATAGTTTCATAGTGTTCGCGTACTAATTTTATACAGCTACAAAATGCAGCACCGTTTGTTTATTTAATCAATGCGCTGTGCCTTCTTACTACAACTCGTGTTTCTTTTCTTCAGATGGAACTTAACTTTTGCTACCTGATTTCATGCTCGCCGTTATTTTATTACTATTCCAGCAGATCGCTATTCACGCTTAATTTTACAATTCCAGCATTCTTTCTTTCCTTCTGGGCGACTGAACCTTCCTTTGAATGACCTTTGCCGGTGTCAAATTTTTATCCTGTGCTTAAAATACCGATTCCCGTCAAACCTCTGCTATCCAAATCCGAATCCCCTGTTACCGGTTACGTTACTTTACGTGCATTTAAAAAATGGCCCATATATCCGAAAACGTGTTCCTAACAGGGAATATGTATTTATTATATTTTTAATTTTCTTTATTTATCATAGCGCCGAATTTTTTTCCCACTTCATATAACAAATACAAACATCGGACATAAAAATGGTTGTTTTTATTTATTTATTTATTTATTTTTTTTTTTTTTAAAGAAAAAAATAATCTCAACAAAATTATAATATAAACAAACATCTAGGCAACTTCTTACAGAAATACATTAGCAATATAGTGTAAAAAGAAATTTAAGCAAAGGTGTCACTGCAACTATTGCAAAAAATTCACATAGCTTAAATCGTATTATGAAAATAAAAACAAATTACAACAGCAACACTTTACAAACGAAAATTCGAAGCAACGTTAAAATCACTGTACATTCAAAATTTCAGTACTCTCCGAACGATACCTCAGTGATTTTTCCTTGCCTACCGAAGGATTTTTTCGCTCGCGGAAATTTACCCCTTTAGCTGGTGTGCACTCAGTTTTAAATCGCTGACGACTTTTTTGCACTACTACTATTTCTTATTATATTTACGGCGGAATTAATAGCTTATACGTATTACTTAAGACCAACTAACAGTCTTTCGAATAAATAATGCGGGGAATGCTTTGATAAAATCGATGATAACGATGTGACAAAATGAGGCAGAAGTTTCTCAATCGATGGACTCGCACCAATATCCTTGAATTTAGAGAAGACGATGACATACTGCAGCGCCGTGAAGAAAACCGAACGCAGACATCGTATAAAAGAAAGTCGAAATTAATGTGACCGTTAATCGCCTAAATAATAAATTACAAGAATCAAAAGAATGCAACCGGTTCGAAGTATTAGGGTGAATTTAATAACTCGAGTTCCGATTATTACGAATTTAGGCATATGTGAACTGGTTAACGAAAAATTTTATCACACGCGTTTAAGGAGAATTTGATTCTGCAATTAGTAAAATTTCAAAGCGACCTCTTCTAGGCAGGTTGCTTACACGACTTTTTCTGTATTTGAATTATTTCACTACTATGGAAAACCAAAGGAACGAATAAGCCCGCACTAGATTAAGAATCATCAGAAATCGAAGAAAACTGACGTCAGAAGTGTATCTTACTGCAATATTTTGGGCGCATCGTTCATGCTAAAAGAATAGAGGCGAATATAGGAGAAGGTTAATAATAAAATAAGAAGAGGCCCTGTTTCAACTCGAATGGGCGAAGAGTGTCCGGAAAATTATTAGATGGTCCTCTATAAGTGTATAATTATAGTGGTACGGAACTGTAAAGATTGGCGTAAAATAATCCGTTATAAAACGCATAGTCACAATACTCCTGAGAGGAATAATACAAGCCAATAGCGACGATATCCTAAATAGAACAAAACTGAGAAAAAATAAAAATTGTTTACAAGCAAATTAATAAAAATCTTATTTTTTCAAATTAATCATAATATAGTTAACACAATGCTTTGATCCACATATTTTACACACTCAAACACACGTGTGTGTGTGTGTGTGCGTGTAGTAAAACAAAAATTCTCTCCGAAATTTCCTCTCAATTATATTTTAAAAAAAATTAAATAATAAAAAAAACAAAAAACGTATGTATTCAATCCTTCGGACATGGAAATACTTCCTGGACTCTAATCAATAATTCTGCTCCCATACTTATAGAAAAAATTTCAAATAATTACATCATTCTTCTTAAAAAAATAAATACGTTCTATATACCAATTTCTTTTCTTTTTTTTTGGACTCCGGCCATTGTGGACTACGCTAAAAACAACTAAACCTTCATTTTACATATTGTCCTTTTCGCTTCCATAATCTCTTTCCGATATTTCTTGAGTCCTTACATCAATGCATTTTACCGAAAGCGATCTTATTTGATTTTCCTGCGTTAAAAAATCTCTAACGTTATTTTACAATTCCTTTTCAATTAATTCAATTTGTTTCTGTTCATAAAGCTCATCCCAACGTTCTATTTGCCTCTTTTCTAGATATCCCGAATTGCCCGTTCCCTCTTTTTAGTAGAATTCTATTTTCTCCGCATACATGTTGTACGTTCCAATATCTCATCACATAAATCATTCCCTCACTCGTGTTTCTCTGTGCTTTAAGAATTGAACCCCCAGCTGCTTATTTCATTTTATTTGTACTATCTGACCACAATCTGGATTCAAAGACTAATTTATTTCGATATTGTTCTGCACTTTGTTAGGTCATATTTAATGATTTTTGATTGGTTTCTTAAATTTCCAAAGGGGATGAAATTAATATTTATCCGTAGGAGGCAGTGAAATTTAGTAAGTACTCTCGGTACTAGTACTCACTTTCACACAAGTCTACGTCTAACGTTAGAAATCACGAAAAAACAAAGATTCAGAAAAAAAAAGAAGTTAAAATGTAGTCGACACAATAGTAACGATTATAACATGTTTTTTTTCTCTCTTTTCATAATTCTTAATGTTAAGGCAATGCGAGCGTGAATGTCGAACGAATATGATCTAACCTTCTCTCTCTGAGTCATCTTAGCGTGAGCTGGCCACTTCTGTGTGTACGTATCCGTATGTAAACTAAGGATGATCGTATGTGTTTTTCGAGTGATCGCTTCATGTTTTCCGCTATAGTTGACCGCGAATTAATTTTTCGCTTTCCGGAATATGCAGATTTTTGCGTGTGTTATTTTGCGATTTTACCACTATAAGAAATTAAGAAATTCAGTAGTGGCAATTGCGGCGTGATCTATATAAGTCTAATTATACCGAACTTCTCTTCCGTAACAGTTGGTCTGGGGTCGACACGGTTACGTATTGCTTTCGAAATTCAGGTAGAATCCAAGGAAAAAGCAATAACGGAGCTCCGTCCGCGATATTAATCGACGTGGAGGATTCGGAATATTCGCGATCGAATTCAGGTGACTCCAGAGTCCCCTCCCCCCATTAAGCCGTGATATCCTCATTCCGTTCTATCAAATTTCTGTATTGTAAATAAAACAGGGTGACCACCGGGTGGAGAACGTCTTTTTTTTTTTTACTTTTCGTATTTTTCTAGACGACTTTCTTTTTAGTTGGAAGCGGGAGTGTTCAGATACGATAACAACACGAAATCTCTGGAACCACATTATATGCAAACCTGAAATTTGGACGTAAATTTCCATAGGCCTATTAAGTATTCACCAAGAAAGGACGTTTGATAATTTCGCGACTAACGTTAGAAAATGCGAAAAACCAAAAGCGCGAAAAAAATATGAAAAACGAAAAATCATTCAAACATCTAGAATCACTCTTCATGGCAATTAGATGCTCATTAAGAACAGAATTTTGACAAATCCATATCTAACGTTAGAAATCACAAAAACCCAAAATCCGAAAAAGAAAAAAAAACGGTAATTGAAAACAAAAAGCCATCACCACGACAAAGTACATGCAAACTTAAAATTTAGTAAGTAGATGCTCACAAAACTGTTAGGCGTTCACTAAGAAAGATCGTTGGATAATTTCGTGTCTAACGTTTTCGGGGGGGGGGGGGACTACATTCGAATTGTTACAAAAACCAAGCAGAGAAATAATCAGAATAGACACATATCCTAAAAAAGTAATTAGTCTTTTCAACAAATTTAAATATTTAATCACCTTGATGAAATATTAAAAACGTTTCTTTACATGTTTAACCTTTACTTTTGATAATTCACATAAATGTTGAAATATTTATATGTGTAATGTTAAATAAGAAAATCTCCCGATTTATATATACTATTGCTACTTTTGGCTTAATTAAAAAAGATGTTAAAAAATCATATTCGTTAGCACAATTTCATTCGTATTTTATAATTCAGATAATGCCCATATTGCGTTTCATTTAAATTAATTCGTTAGTTCGACCTCAATCGGTGCTAGTATTTTGGACCATATATATTCGTGCAAGTAATTCCTGTTTAATAGTATACCCGTTTGTACTTCAATTACTTTTGGCTTAACAAAAATACACTCCTGGAATAGTAATATATCAAAAAAAAAAAAAAAAAAAAGAGCATAAAAATAGACATCTAACTTTAATTACCGTTGCATAAAGTAGAATTGTAATTAATACGAAGTTAGAAATTGTTTTAATCAGTGAAGTAGAAGTTTCTCGTAAAATATTTCACATATATGTGAGTCCGCTCTCCTCCACATCTTGTTTGGTGCTCACTGACACCAATGGTTACTCGAATTCAAACGGATATTATACGCTATATTCAAACGGTTGGCAAAGATTTAAACTGCCCACTCAGAAACAATTCGGATTACCCTATGTACCAGTAAAAATCAAGGCGGCAAGAAAAATATCCTTTTATGAGTTCCATGAAGATAGTACTGATCATATTACTACAGTATTATAAATTATTAATTTTTTAACTAGTACGGTCTCTGTTTAATTGCATGAGTGGCCACATTAGTTCACTGTTATAAATGTAAATTCCTACATTATTGTGTAGACTACGCATAACTACAGCAGTTCTTATTTTCCATTTATATTAATTCTGTTGGAACACCGTTGACCACCATTACTAAAAAGCTAACTTTGGTCATATTACTTCAATATTAAACATCCTTTTAATTTCGAAATATTATAAACAATATTGGAACCATGACGTTAAGCTGGGAACAACTCGTGTTCAGGCCGCGGAAACAAACTGCGCTTATAGTAATTATAATAGGCGACTCCCCCCTCCCCAAATGACTTTTATACTACAACTTCAGGCACTTCAACAAATTTAATCACGTATAAACGTCAGCATAAATAATTCTTTGTAATATTAATTATTTAAAACTTTTGGCCGTACAATTTAATAACTATGCTGCGTATTAAACATATTCCATAATTAACAGATCTCATTAGAATATTTTAGAAATTTATATTACAGAAAAATGATTAAATAATGTTTCGACATGAGTTTCCATACATACAAATCTTAAAACCTCGTTAACTATTGCGGTTTGCTCTCCTGGAAAGTGTATTTTAAATATTATAATAGTAATATAGCCAAAATAAAGAAAAATCGAATACTGGAATTAAAGAAAATACACATTAATAGAAGAGAAAAAATCTTATTAGAAACATGGGTTCACTATACAAAAAGAGAGGAAAATTAAGGATTTAAATAGATATTAATATGTGGGCAACAGCCGATGTGTCGGCGTGTAATACCTATTAGGATGACGTATATTTTTCTTAACAAATGTAAATTCAAAATGTTTTAATGTTTTTTTTTTTTTGACGACTACTTTTTTTTTTATAAAATTATTGCATAACAAATCACTAAAACCGAAAATTTAAATGCACATAAATACTGGCATGTTTCGGAGTCATTACTCCCTGATGGGGAAATCATATCTCCCATAATCCTAGTAATCGTGGTATTACGGAGAAAAATGACTCCCCAAAACGTGTATTTTTTGTGATTAATAAATTTTGTTTTTGTGATTTATTATACAATAATTTTACATTAAGGCAGAAAATGAATTACAATACTCTATTTTTGTAAACATTGTCATCCATATTATTATGACAAATGAAAATTGAAATTGTTTATTAAAATTTGTTTATAAACAAGTTTTCACATTTGAACACAGAATGTATTTAATGCTCACGACACATATATTTCGATTTTCTATTTGACATGTTCCTCGCTTCTTGCGATTTGTGTATAATCTTTCCTTTCTGATCAAAAACAGCGATAATATACAATGATGTTTAATATGTTTAACTTTCTTTTTCTTTTTCTTTTTTTTTTAATTTTTAGGGTATTTTTAATGAAGGTAAATCTGCAATTAAAAATAAGCAAGCGGTACAATGTATTATGTATCAGCAACTAGAAAAGGACTCTTCAAATATTAAAAAGTAATAATAGTAATGTAGTAATGAAGAATGTTCTTATTATTTGTTCAACGTAATTTAAAGAAAGAAATATTATTCAATAAAATGAAGAGAATTACATTTAATTTCTAAATATGTTATAAAATACTGTTATAGACAAATTACTCTTATTAGCCAAAAAACAAAACACGCGTTACTTTTAAAGGAATTCCTTAAATGGCACATAACGAAATCGCGATATATATTAATTAGAAATAAACTAGAGTTCCTTCATCTGTTTACTTCATTTTTTGAGACTTTTTGTCTAACATCGGAAATTGTAATATGTCTCTTTTCCTCACAAACACTAAACTCATCTTTATCTCGGTATTCCGTTTAGTACTTTTAACTGATATTCGACCAGACGAGTAACATTATGAAAACTGAATAGAATGCGGGCAGTCTTAATAGTTATTCCTTTTATTCTTTGAATTTACATTACACTCATTATGTTTATGTAGATGTTTATTCGTAAAACATTACACTTAACTCATTGAAATAAGTCAAAAAATTCATAACACTTTAATTTGGTCAAATCATAACTAATTTATAAACATAAACCCAATAAGCAGAATAAAGAAATGTTGATGGCATTATTCATATAATCCTTCGATTCCATGATTTTTGCATAAGGAAGAAATACATTAAAGAAATGAATATAATTAACCAGACGTTGTACGCAAAAATAATTTATGAACTAAATAAAATTATTAGATAAGAATTTCATCGAATTTGAATTTAAAATGTCTCAATAATTTCAAAGCGTTTTCATATAATACAAAAAAAAATGCCCATAATCATGAGTATGTCTTATGTTAACTACACTGTTTTAATCCTAACGTCGAGAACGAATCAGAAAAATTAGTCCAATTAAATTCAGATTACTAACGGAAACTACAGTGAAATGTAGAATAGTAGCACTATTAAAAACTAATCACAGAATGAATGTAATTTGAAAAGGCTGAAAAGAACAAAAGTAGTGTTTTAATATCGTTATCAACAAGTGCATATGTCAGATTTGTTTGTAACAGTTCAGAATTCACGACTCTCAAGTACTTTATTATCAATAACCACAATTATAGAGAAACCTTGAAACATGTCGTTTTATTTTATTTAATTTTATGAATTAATATGTATTTTTACTTTAATCGTGAAAAAAATTATTCATTTAATCTTAAGTTTTAGAATTCCCTCGAATTACTATAAACAATTTCTTAACCATTCCGAATCGTTCTCAATAACCGCCGTCACTGTTACCGCTGAATCTCAAGAGCAGAAAACTGTTTCTTTAATAAATATGGAAAATTATCAATGCACTAATCGAGAACAATCTCATTAGAAGGAAAAAATAATACACATTTTGACAGGACATTGGTAACGATTTTATGATTTTTATTAACACGGCGAAAAATGACTCGTGTAGATTTTCTAAAGTACAAAAAAATTCAGTTATGCGTAAAATAATACGACTTTTATAATTAATCTTCTTAGTATAAATTAAAAAATTCATCGAATGCTGGTTCGTAAAAGTAACTCTGCCACGCACAATTTTATAGTTTATTATATTATACATCATACAGATGATTAAATTTCACAACTGAAAAATGTGCAGAATTTAAAAAAATAAAATAATGTTTTAAGTTAGTTCAGATGCATCGGTCCGATTTCAAATAAATCTGTATTTCGAATTACAGATTAATTATAACAAAAATATCATGGAGTATTACAGTCGTTTTAATATATGTGCGCAAAATAGAAGTTATTCGATTTCTTCTACATATCCTTTGAAACAAAAATAAAATAATAAATTTGAACTATCAATATCTTTTGAATACCTTTGCAAATAAGTTTTAATTAAAATTTCAATCGTTACACTACATGTATAATATCACTTTTAAGATGCTACATCATTGTGCTACTGAATGTAAACACGAAGAATATTTGATTCAAACGAATACTTTTTTATTCAATTAGAAAAGTTGAGGAAAGTAAAACAACCTAAAAAGTAACTCACTAGTTTTATAAACAGAACAATTAAACGGAAGTCATATTTCAGCGTATTACACACTGCAACCTCAGAACAATGATAAATACAAATATTTCGTTTTATAAGATGCACAAGGGCAATCATTTTTTATTTATTGAATTTAACAGGAATAAAAATTTATATAATAAAAATTAAAATGGGCGTTGAGTAAAACTGTACCTGCAAGTGTTCCTGGAACTTGATTGGTAACATTTGCGCCATGATTAAATTATTTTGAAATCACTCGGAAATATTAGTTACCACCGTAATTTACATGAAAGAAGTAAAATATTTGATCTTAGCCCTGTATAAAAAAAAATGAAACTAACATAATCATTCCATGATGGCAGTTTACACTAAGACCGCTGATGACGTAAATCCCAAGCATCCTACAGAACATGTTCATCATCATTCGCAATTGTAAAAATATCGACCACTTCAGTCACAAAAAAAGCACAAAAAAAATTAAACGCATACTCTATTTCCAAATCAGTGATAATCGCAAATATTTTTAAAACTGTTTTAAGTTAAAAATCAGAATAAAAAAATTATTATTTTCGCATACCAGATTATTCATTAACAGCAATAAAAAACTTTTTAAGTTTTACATAAATGTGTAAACTGAAATAGAAAACAAAATTGATATAGTAATGAAATTTATTTTTAAAGTTACAAAAAATATATTTAGGGTATATTTTCTAATCTCAAGTCCCCTTTAACCATTTCGTTCATAATGACCACAAATGTCTACATCAACCTTTTTTTTTCCCGTGATTAAATCGAAGAATTATAAATTAACTATATATTCATTACCATAATGCCTAATGAACTTAAGACATTATATAAAACCATTATAGAAAGTACAAAATAAAATTTTAAAAATCCTTCATTGCCTTATTAAATAAAAACAAAATAACACATACTACTATTCTGCAGTTACACATTTTGTAATAAATTTAAAATGTTGCTGCTTATTTCTCATCGAAAACACAAGTATATAATATGTTATTTTGAATTTAATATTTATTTTAATTTTCAAATACTATTTAATAAAATGTTATAACTTATGAATTAATTTTCAGCGACAAAAGGAATTATAGACTATGAAATAGTAAACAAAGGGAAAAAGTAAAAAGCGAAATTTCCATTGTTCTTAAATTATTTTATAATAAATTATAGAATATCTGAATAATTCTAACCTGATACTAATTGAAAAATCTAAGTAGATAAAGTAAGTTTTATCTTTTATGACTCAGAATTTTTCTGAAAAATTACGTCATAAACAAATTTTTCTTCGAAATTTACCGCAATAGCTAATTACTAGGACAAAAGTCAAAAGAGTTAATTTTTAATTTATCGGCAAAAAAATTTTCATAAATTTAATGAACTTCAGTGACTTTTTATTTATTTTGATTGCAGATATAATCGTTTCATTTACGTTTTATTTTCAGTTAAATAGCATTTTAAAAATTACAGCTAAAATAGAATTACAATTTAAACTTTTGATATTCAGAAACATATAACATAGGGTAGTGTTCAAGTATTCTCTTTTTTACAGATCTAAAAACCTTTCTGTTGTAGAAAATATGTTTCCTAAAGCGATTGCTTGTAGTTATTAAAATTGAAACAAACTATTGATCAATCTTTAACAAAGCATAAACGAATTTTTATTTCACATATAACAATATTAACAAACTATTTAAAAATATGAATATTACATATATTTATTTACTTCTAAAATTATTATAGTAAGTATTGTAACTTTAATTATGTATTAAGGGTTGCATATAAGTTTAGCACCATTTTTTTCTTTATTTAAATAATTATGAAATTGTATTACACTGCATATTTATATAATTATAAATAAAATAGTTGTTAAATCATTAACAATTATATTAATAAAAGCAATAATCGTATAATCACTGTTCTTAGTATACATACATAATTAACTTATAAAATTTTTAAACAAAACTGTTTAAAGTGATCAAAATACTGAATTGACTATATCGGCAGTCGATGCAAGCATTATTTTTAATAATAATGAATGGAAGAATAATTTCTTGAATTTATAAGACAATATAATTAAAAGCAAGAAACGCCATTGTCAATAAAAAATATATAATTTTGCTTAATAACTCGTCAAAATAAACTCAAAAATGTGGTGCGTAAATACGTTTTCATAGTTTTAAAATAACTGATTACATTCACAGATAACGCTGAACTTGTTTCATATTTTTATATCATTTTATATAGAACTTAATAGTACATTTATATATTTATGTAAGATCAAAATTAAATATCTTGAACAAAAAATTAAATAATTAATGTTTTATTAAAGTATAATAGTTTTTAGTTTTTAGCTTAATATCCTAATTAAAACATTACAATATAGTTATTACTTTTAATTTAATCACTTTACATTATTAAATTTTAATGGATATTTTTTTGAAGTTCAATTATTTTTTTATAGAATTCAATTATAAAACAAATAAAAATTTTCCAAGTATTATTCCAATTCCTCTATTTAATATCAAAATTCAAAACAACAAATTTTAAAATTGCATGTAAAGTTTAAATTCAGACGGAAAATAATTTACTATCTTTAATTTCAAATTTTTGTGTAATTATAGACCAAATATCATCTAACCATATTTACATTTTTAAAATCTTTGTGTTCTGTATTGTATAAAAATTCAATCTTCTTAACCATTTTAATTAGTTTCTTCATTGCAAAAGATTAAAAGGTAAATAATAAAAAAGTGAAAATTCCAAATAAATTCCAAATTGCAAAAATATGCTTTACACACAAATTTATTTATGAAATAATTTTTTAAAACTTTCAAATAGTCACTAATGGATAATATTTGATAATCGATAATTCGATAAATTTCGCAGTTATCGAAAGGAATGATTTTATTTATTACCGAAAATCTATTAAAGTTCTGGGTTTATCGGAATGTGTAATCCGTTTTCCATTTTATTTGGTTTTCTGGATGAATACGTTAATTAAGGAAAGAAGTCATCGAACTTTTTAATTTATAGTATAAGTCTGTTTTAATAAAAATATTTATAATATGGAGCCGATTCAAAGTACTGCAGGAGCTGTGGCTGTATTAAATGAAAAAGGTAAATAAAAATATTCTTTTACTATTTGTAATCAACTTTAAATAGTTATATTATAAAAACAAAAATATGATATATTAGATGTGTGTTAAATTTAGTTAATTTTATAAACTATAAGAAATTGTTGTACACCGTTTGTGTTTCTAATTAAGTTGAAATCTGCCTTAAATATGAAAAAATATTCTTGTGTAATTCATTTTTGTTGTATATATATATAATAATTATTTTTTGGAATTTTCTTTTTTTATTTTTATAATTTACATATAAAATACAATTAGTAAAACTTAATTGAAATTAAAAAAATTGAGTACCAGTCCTTTTATTATAATTTTAGCAATGGCTATATTCTTATTGTTAATTTGTTCTACTTTGCTTTAGTATTGCTGTAGATGAGTGTGCTAGCAGCCGGAATGTTTTTATTGAACATGCTAGCAATAAACAGAATTTAAATTAATTAATTTTTTGTTAAATATTTAGTATCACATCAATACGTAATGTGAACGTAATATGGCTAGTTTTTACTTTCATTAATTTTAATTAGCTAATTTCAAAACTTAATTTTAAGACTGTGAAATGTTTTAATGCTATTTTATCCATATATATATATATATATATATATATATACGGGGGATGCGTGTGCGTGTATTTTGTATATATTTTGTGTATATATATAATTTTTTGAACAATTATAGGTGAGGTTTCCATGCAAAAAGTGAAAGTTCACCGCTATGTTTCTGGTAAACGTCCTGAATATGCTCCGGCATCGAGTAGTGAAGAAGAATCGGAAGAAGAAGATTTTCTTGAAAAACAAAAACAACCATCGCCACCCCCTATAGATGATATTGAAAAGTTACCTGAAAGTATACTTGCTGAAGATCCTCGTTTAAGGAGGCTAATAATTACTCGTCACGCTGAGCCTTCTGCTGATGAACAGGATAATGTTGATGAAGATGAGGATGAAGACGAAGTTGAGGATAGACGAATTCGAAGAAGAAGGTTTACATTAATATATAATTTGCAATAATTAATTTATACGTGATGCGTTTTTAAATATTTTTCAAAAACAAATTAAAGATGATTTTTTTTTTATTTTATACAATCATCCTAGTTGCTGAGGTATTACATAACATGATTGCTTCTTGGAATGTTGAACATTTTATGCAGGAGATGAAAAAATACATTAACATCGCAGCATTTAACAAAACAAGAATTCGGAAAAGAGTAGACTTATAGAATAATCAACAGGATACGAATTATTCTGAAAAGTTATATCATCATGCCAGCGGTGATATACCCGCGATAGATACTGAACTACTACCATTGTGACAGAAGAATCTTCAGAAGTCGATGAGCGTATTGCAATTACAACATTTAGATTGCCTCACATAACGCAAATAATTGTATACGCCTACTCTTGACAGCACTAATCAGGAGGAGGACGCCTCTTATGAAGAGTTACACTGAAATATAGATATCTGAACTAACTTGAGTGCATTGCTATTCTCGGTGATTTCCACATACGAGTAGACTATAATATAGGGGTATAGAAGAATATTCTAGGATCTCACAGAATGGGAAAAGTCGAATGAAACGATGAACATCTTCAAACACTTTATCGATTAAGTTGTTATTAGAGAAATATAAATTGACTGTTTTACAACTCGCTTATTGGGAGAATTAACCACATTCTGGTATGTTCAAATTTAAATTTAAGAAAAACGCTAAGCAGTTAAGAAACAAATAACTAAGAACCTGTATCATGTACATAGAAACAAGCAAATAAGAGATGAATTGTCACATTTGCAGTGCATGAAAATATGTCAACATTAGTTCCTACAGGTACCATTCCTACTGCACACTTTTAGAATGTGTGAAAGATAAAATCAATGAAATTAACTGTTTTAGTTATAAGCAGTACAAACAAAAAAAAAATATGTTTCGGTCTTCTGAGAATGCAAAGAAAATTATCGAAGAAAAAGACAAGCTCTCATAAACTGTCAAACTAGTAAATCAAAGTCAGACGATAGTTATTTGTAAAAATTAATTCATAGTCTTAAAAAGAAATTGAGAAATTAAAAAATCAGCGTTGACGTAATATAAAAACACTGTTCAAAAACTGTAATATCATTAGCTTCTACAATTCTTTAAATATGTTAAGTGGTCTCAAATATCAATGTAAAATGGCTGTGAAACATGCAAATGATAACCTACTGCGGAAACAAAATGTGTTAGAGACAAGTAGAAACTATTTCATCAAAATTTATTAAATAACAAAACCGTAACTAATAAAATGCATGACCCTACAAAAAAGAATATATACCCTACTAAACCCACTTCTCTCGGAATACAGATTTCGACACCAGCTTAGCCGGTCAATGCTATTTTTATAGTACAGCAATTAACCGAAAAAAATGAGAGATCACAAGTAGCAGTATTTATTGCCTTTATAGATATAAAGGAAGCTTTCGACGATGTAAAGAGAAACACGGTAAAAGTGCTTAATAACTGAAGGCAATTACATAAAAGCAAGTAAGATTAGGATATCTATGATGTTAGTAGTGTAAATTTCATTTCATCGCTGTAGTGAAATAAGGGTGCGTGTTGGCCCCATCACTTTTTAATTTTTATGTAAACATGATATATACTGTGTTTTAAAGTAACACTTATCAGACAAAGGAATGTACATCAAGCTAAATATAAATTCGAACATATACTAAAATAATTTCGGTACAAAGCTTACAAAATGCAGATGATTAGATTTTGATTAGTGGACATACTGACAAATTAATAAACGCGTTGAAAATTTTACAAGTAACTTACGAAAACTTTGGACTAACTATACGAAAGCAGAAATCCTGTAAAATTCAGTTTCAAACAAATCTGAGATCCACAAATAGACTCAAATGTCTTGAAAGTAAAATGAAATTGACTGTAAAATTCGGAATACCACGACAACTTATAATAGATCAGATGTTCCAGACTAAAAGTGTAACAATAAGTATTTTAATAATAAATAAAATTTATAAAAAAATCATTATCGATTTTTTCTGATATTGAACAATTTTGATTTTACTTCGTGTTCGTAATTACTATAATTTTATAAATTATATTTTTTAACAAATTAACGTAATTTACTTCGTGTAGGCATATTCAAGAACCAGAAATTTTAGAAGGAAGTGATAATGAAGAAGAAGATAATCGGCCTGTGATAGGTTCTAGCGATGAAGAAGACATCGAAGAACTCAGTGATACTGAAATTGAAAAAAGAAGACAATCTCTAAAACAAAAAGTTCTAACACTGAAAGAACAACAGGTATGTAAGTAAATATTTAAAAAACTTATGTAAAAAAATAAAATCCTAATTTGTAAAATACTGTATGTTAAATTGGCTGTTTCAAGAAGTTGTTAATGCAACAAAAAAATAAAGCTCCATTAATTAAATATTTAATAGTGAAGAAATATTCTAAAAATTAAAGATTTGAAAATAAAAAAAAATTTTCAGAAAAAGAACTAATTCTGTTCTTTAAGTAATCATAAAAATCTAAAAAAATGTCAAAAAATTAGACTTATCAGATGCAAACTAGTAGTACTCCAAATTTAATATAGAAAAAACATTTAAGCTTTTAAAAAAGTGTGAATGGTATATGTTAATGCTTTTCTAGGTTTAAGGGATGTCGACAAAATGGTGTAGTGAAATGAATTAATATTGGAAAGAAAATAAAGTCTGCTGGAACTCAGTAATTTAAAAATAGCAAAGTAATTCCTACGACAAAAAAAAAAAAACGGAACAAATGAGGTAGTGTACCGTAATAAAATGAAAAAATTTATTTTTTTAAATCTGAAAGTCGTGAATGAATTAATGTAAATTCGATGCAATAAATTTATATTTTCGCTGCTGATATATTTCCTAAAACATCAAATAGTCACTTACATAAATAGATATGATTAAAAAGTTAGACCATTGTAATATGGTGGTAGTAAATTATTTAATACTAATAGCAGGCTTTAAAAATAAGGAATGAGTTTTTATTTTGTATATAAAAAGTTAAGCAAATTGAGCCCCTTATCTACAGCAAAGCGACAAAGATTATAAAGTTAAGATTTACAGTTTATTAATCCTAATTTCCCTGATAACTAATTACTAAATCTCGAACCACCCCTTCAGTTTAGTACCGAACAATTCGATTACTAAGCTACCATGATACCTTGTAGAAATTTAGAATTATATAAACGATAAAAATAATGGTGGAAGTATGCAGATAAAAGCAAAAGTTTACTTAAAAAATAAATAGTTAAATAAATTTATTGTATAATAGTAATGATTTTTCAGGTTGAACATAAATTAATTTTTTTCTTCTACATTGCAGCAAATAGAAATATTAGAAAAAGAAGATGAACATATGTATTCTGGCGAAGAAAGCGAAGATGATTCATCAGAATACGAGCAATATTCCGGTTAGAATATTAATTTATTAATAATTAATTTTTTATTCGAATGTAGGTACGCTACGGTTTCTATTGCATTTATGGATTGTTTTCGCAATTCTTTTTCAAATTTTTGTGTAAAGACTTTTACTATTTATTTCACATTATTTATCCTATTATGTTAAAATTTAATTTTTTTTTTTTTTTTTTATTTGTGAAGCAATTTAATTAATTTATCTTTTTTTAAAATCGATAGTTTAATATTGTAATTTTAAAGCCTCCAGTAAATTACTCAGGTGCAATGAGTCTGAAATTTTGTAAAAGTAAAAGTAATAGTACAATTTACGGTGCTTATATAGTCTAAATCTTAATATTTCCTTCAATTTAACTTGCGGTTTAAGGAAAAATAATCAACTTATCTAAACTATAAATGCTTTTGCTTATTCATTTTTTTTTTTTGTAATATCTAAAAAATTTTGAGCCAAACATTGTTACAGTTATAGAAATAAACAAATTGGAAACAGAAAAAATTATAAATAAAATTTAACTGTTGATTTTAAAAAAGAGTTTTTTTAAAGAGGAAAGTAATTTTGAAACGTGCAAATGTGTTATATTTTAAAAGGTTTTGTTAATAAAATGAGATTAGAAAAAAAAAGAACTACAGATTTTTTATATTGTAAAAATAGTCGCATTTATTTAATTTATATGCAATAAATATTTACTGACATAGAAGTATTTGAATTTGAAGCGGATACGCATTTGAAAATTGAAACGAAATAAGTTGGTCACTTCACCGCATCTAATTGCCCTTTTTAACCGACTTCAAAAAAGGAGGAGGTGTTCAATTCGACTGTATTTTTTTTTTTTTTTTTTATGTGTGTTACTACAGAACTTTCTTCTAGATGAACCGATTTTGATGATTCTTCTTTTATTTGAAAGGTGGTGTTTGGCATGTGGTCCCATTTAAATTTGATCAAGGTCTGACCGATAGTTTTTGAGTTATCCTTAATAATGCGGGAGATTGAAGCTTTTTGGATGCTTTTCATACATGATTGTTTTCACCGTCGGATTAGATTTTTGACTTAAAATGCTTTTTTACAAAAAATAAATACCGACTTCAAGGTTTATTATAAAAATTTAAAAATGCACTAAAAAGTAAAAAATAATTACTCCCGATAAAATATATATATCAGAGTGATATAACTTAAGGTGATATCGTAATTCTTATACAACATTAACTTTTTGGAGTTGGAATTAAATTCATGTTAGGAACAATTTAATCAACATTTAATGCAGTTTTTAATTATTCTTTTAATATGAATTTGATGCCAACTCCAAAAAATTAATGTTGTATAAGAATTACAATATCACCTTAAGTTATATCACTCTGATATATATATTTTATCGGGAGTAATTATTTTTTACTTTTTACTGCATTTTTAAATTTTTATAATAACCCTTGAAGTCGGTATTTATTTTTTCTAAAAAAGCATTTTATTTTTTACTTTTTAGTGCATTTTTATTCAATTAAATTAAAACATTTATTTCCACGGTAAAAACACCAAAAGCTACATTTCCATGGTAATTTGGCAAATTTATAGTATTTTTAACCGACTTCAAAAAAGGAGGAGGTATTCAATTCGACTGTTTTTTTTTTTTTTTTTTTTTTTTTTTTTTTTTTTTTTTTTTATGTGTGTTACCACAGAACTTTCTTCTAGATGAACCGATTTTGATGATTCTTCTTTTATTTGAAAGGTGGTGTTTGGCATGTGGTCCCATTTAAATTTGATCAAGGTCTGACCGATAGTTTTTGAGTTATCCTTAATAATGCGGGAGATTGGAGCTTTTTGGATGCTTTTCATTCATGATTGTTTTCACCGTCGGATTAGATTTTTGACTTAAAATACTATAAATTTGCCAAATTACCATGGAAATGTGGCTTTTGGTGTTTTTACCGTGGAAATATCTGTTCTTATTAAAATGTTTTAATTTAATTGAATAAAAATGCACTAAAAAGTAAAAAATAAAATGCTTTTTTACAAAAAATAAATACCGACTTCGAGGTTTATTATAAAAATTTAAAAATGCACTAAAAAGTAAAAAATAAATACTCCCGATAAAATATATATATCTGAGTGATATAACTTAAGGTGATATCGTAATTCTTATACAACATTAATTTTTTGGAGTTGGCATCAAATTCATATTAAAAGAATAATTAAAAACTGCATTAAATGTTGATTAAATTGTTCCTAACATGAATTTAATTCCAACTCCAAAAAGTTAATGTTGTATAAGAATTACGATATCACCTTAAGTTATATCACTCTGATATATATATTTTATCGGGAGTAATTATTTTTTACTTTTTAGTGCATTTTTAAATTTTTATAATAAACCTTGAAGTCGGTATTTATTTTTTGTAAAAAAGCATTTTTAAGTCAAAAATCTAATCCGACGGTGAAAACAATCATGAATGAAAAGCATCCAAAAAGCTTCAATCTCCCGTATTATTAATGCTAACTCAAAAACTATCGGTCAGACCTTGATCAAATTTAAATGGGACCACATGACAAACACCACCTTTCAAATAAAAGAAGAATCATCAAAATTGGTTCATCTAGAAGAAAGTTCTGTGGTAACACACATAAAAAATAAAAAAAAATAAAAAATACAGTCGAATTGAATACCTCCTGCTTTTTTGAAGTCGGTTAAAAAATACTATAAATTTGCCAAATTACCATGGAAATGTAACTTTTGGTGTTTTTACCGTGGAAATATCTGTTCTTATTAAAATGTTTTAATTTAATTGAATAAAAATACACTAAAAAGTAAAAAATAAAATGCTTTTTTACAAGAAATAAATACCGACTTCGAGGTTTATTATAAAAATTTAAAAATGCACTAAAAAGTAAAAAATAATTACTCCCGATAAAATATATATATCTGAGTGATATAACTTAAGGTGATATCGTAATTCTTATACAACATTAATTTTTTGGAGTTGGCATCAAATTCATATTAAAAGAATAATTAAAAACTGCATTAAATGTTGATTAAATTGTTCCTAACATGAATTTAATTCCAACTCCAAAAAGTTAATGTTGTATAAGAATTACGATATCACCTTAAGTTATATCACTCTGATATATATATTTTATCGGGAGTAATTATTTTTTACTTTTTAGTGCATTTTTAAATTTTTATAATAAACCTTGAAGTCGGTATTTATTTTTTGTAAAAAAGCATTTTATATAGTTTATACTTTGCCATAGAAATTAATAACTATATCTCTATTTTCTCAATGATTTTAGTCGGAAATTATATAAACTTGTGCGACTTACTGTCATTAATTCACATTCCAATTGTTTCCGATTTTATTAAAATATGAGTTATTAATAGTTTTATTCAATTTAAATTTAAGAATAGAACTAATGATGTAAATTGCTATATCCGCATAATTATAGAGAATTCTATTAATATGTTTGCTAGAATTATAAAAGATTAAAATAAATATAATTACGAAAATAGCAAATAGAAACAGTATATAATAATTATTCGTAAGAACGTTTTTTGGGCTAACCCCTTAATCAGCTGAAAATGAAAACGTACGGTAGACGCATTGAAAAAAGTAGATTATATATCATTTCCATTTGTTTACTATTTTCCTTTTTTTTTTTCCCCCAGTAATTCATAATTCTGACGAACAGGTTAATAGAATTGTCTATAACTATATCGGTATGGCAATTCATTCGTTGTTCTATTCTTGAATTCAAACTAAATATAATTATTAACTCTTATTTTAAAATAATGAGCATAAAGGGTGACATTGTTACTTAAGTAAACAGAAAATTAGGAATAACTTCCCTAAGTAATATAAAAGTAAAATTCAAACAAAAAAATAAAAAAATAATAAACACAAGAAGCGTAACATACAAATGAGATTAATGTTAAATAAATTCTTCATACGTGCTTAACTTTGTCGTTTTTAAAACTAATTTTCTTCGTCCTTTAAATTCCGTTTATTAACACATGTTATGAGCCCCCTCGTTTCTGAATCTATTTTTACCAAATATATTCAACTTGCTTCTTTCAATATACCGCAGTAGGTTTTCACTTTAAGCTAATGATGGGCTGAACTTGAAAACGTTTCTGCAGATAAGTATATTATTGTACAGTGTTTCTGTTTGTTTGCCAAACGGGTTAATAGAATTTTCTATAGTTTAATACTTGAAACATTATTTTAGACTCAGATTCTATTCGTCTTTCTTTACTTAAAATGTATCTAGTTGTTAATTGTCAACATTGTATTAAAATTTAAAACATCTAATAAATTTATTGGCGGGAGTTGTAGGTTGACATTTTTTAAAAATAATATTCTTACCAGAATTCAGATTTGCATTATTAAATTTGTATCGGAACTGAAATAGGCTGTAAATTCGTATTTATTACCTGTTTCCGTCTAAAATATTATTTTATAGTTTTTGTAATACCTAAGTATGTTATATGTTCGACGATGAAATATAGATATGGAAGAAGAACAGGGCCCTCGTCTTAAACCTATATTTGTTAAAAAGAAAGATCGTATGACAATTTTAGAAAGAGAAAAGGAACTCGCTAAGAAAAAACAAAATGAAATTGATCAGAAAAAGAAAATTGAGGAGCGTAGACGACAAACTCTTAAGGTAAGTTAAATTACGTAAAATATTTACTAAACTTACTTTCGAGATAATTCTTTTTCGATTAATTTTTTATTATTCCGTTTATTTATTATTAACACGATAAATTTTTTCATCTGTTTCACACATTGTGTATATTGACCCGCATCCATTTAGAACTTTCATTTATATTATTAAAAAAATTTAAGTGAATTTCACGATCATGAAATAAAGATATTATTCCCTTGTCTTTTTCAATATGTTATTTATCATAATAAATGAACATATTATATTAATTTACTTATTAATAGACTGAAATACGAGCAATCACTAAAAGGAACATTGTTCGCCTTCCTTTTAGCATTTGCTCGCTTAATAGAATTTTCGTAAAAATAACAGTTTGATTGATCAATTTCTCTATCTGAAACAAAACCTAACCTGTGATTTTCATGAAAGTCGTTAGAGTTTTTTGCAAAAATCCAATTTTAATAAAACTTATTTTATTCGTCACCCCCGGGACCGGGCCTATGACGGCTAATTGAATAGACGGATAACAGAAATTCCATTACAAAGGTGCACAGTTACATATATGGTACTATACTAGATTCTAAATAATTTGGGAAAGAAATGAAAAAAAAAAGTATAATTGGATAACATTTAGAGTACGATATTTATATTTACAAATTTAGTTTAACGTATTAAATACGGTACAGTACGGCCTAGGTAAAATGTCTCTACGTCAAATTGTTTACATCTTTAAAAAATCACAAATTAGCAATTTTTGCAGTGACTGTTAAAAGAAATTTTATTGTGCGTTGATAAACTAGATATTTAACCATTTTCATCGTAGTTCTTTTTGATAAAAAAAAATAAGTTAAAACAATGATCGGGGGTAAAGCCAGTATAATTTTCATTAAAATTTTGTGTGAACCAATATATACATTATACATCTATTTGAACACCCGCGGAACTTATGAACAATTTTTAAAAAGTGTTTTCTTTATAATTAAAACAATTCTTTTTTTTTTTTCTTTTTTTTTTTCTTTTTTTTTTTTCTTTTTTTTTTTTAATATTAAACCATACATAATATTCTCCAGGTCGCACGAATTTTCATCGCATTTTACTCCATATAGTTTAGTTTTTCAGAATAATTTTATTTTTTTCAAATTATCTTAAACTATTTAAAAGAATCAAAATAAAAATTTTTCCAAATCTAGTGAGCGTAATCCGCATCAACATGAATTCAAAGTAATAAGATCGTTTGGAGAGGTACCAATGTATAACAGAATTCTGTCTATGATCTACACACATGTTACGCGCATTAATCGAAGAATCGGTTTTTAATTAACTGTCACTTTTAGCCCGGGATTTCTAATTGTCATCTGTTGGCGATACTTCATGCCATAACTTGCTAATTTCCGTAATGGTTTTCATAAAACACTTTTGTTACAACTTCTTTTACATAAAAACATAACATCTAATTGATGCAATAGCGTTCGTCGTCGTCGTCGTCGTCGCAGCTCTTGGAACAAGAGATAGCGTGCAACTCATATGATCCTATTTCTGGCATCCGTCACTGTTTTCTGAAATGTTTTGCTAATCAGATTCGATGTTACCATTTCCAGTCTTCTTTTCCCTCTGTAGGGTTTTCCTTGTATTTTTCCCTGTGCTGCCAACATGTAGATTCCGTTTTTTCGTATCTCATGAGCCATGTATTTCGCTTTCCTTTTCTGGATACTGTCGATTATTACAGGTTTTCCTTCTTCTACTCTGGTTAAAACAATTTTATTACTGACGAAGTCTGTCCAGGGAATTTTTAACAGTCTGCGATAACACCACATTTCAAAAGAATTTATTCTTTTTTTACTATATGCACTCATAATCCATGTTTCTCATGCATACTGTAGTATTGACCATACGTAACAGTGCATTATTCTTTTTTTGAGTTTTAAACTTAATCTGGAATCCTTTAGTGCGTGACTCAGGTTGTTGAATGCCTGTTTCGCCATTCCAATTCTTGATTTGATTTCTTTGTCATCTCTGCCATCATTAGTGATGAGGCTACCTAGATATCTAAATTCATTTAAGTTTTCTATCTTCTCACTGTATTTGTTGTTCTTACTCATTGTTAACATTTTTAATTATGATAAAAATAAACTTTAACACTTTTACACTTTTGTAACAATTGTATAATTTTTAAAACCCCGACGCGTTTCGAAGCAAACACTTCATGTTCACGGGAACTCCGTCTAAATAAATATGTACATCCCTGTTTTTAGTTCTGGTAAATTTAATGATTTTTGTTTTTTTTTGTATTAATCTTCATTCCATATCTTAAACCGATTTTATTTATTTTGTTTACCATTTTTTGTAGTTGTTTTTCTTTTTCTGCCCGTAAAGCTTTATCATCCGCATAACTAATTTCGTTTATACGTTGTCCATTTATTTTCACTCCCATTTTCCCTATATTTGCAGCTTGCTTAATCTCTTCTGCATATATATTGAATAATCTGGGTGAGAGTGGACATCCTTGTCGTACACCTCTTTTAATATTGCTTTTCTTATCCGAGAATTCCGCATTTATCTTGATTTTTGCACTTTGTTCCCAATACAGATGTTTAATAAGCTGGAGGTCTGAATTATCGATATTATATTTTTGCAGTATTGTTATAAGCTGTTCATGATTAACTCGGTCAAACGCCTTTTCATAGTCTACAAAGCATGCATAAACCTCCCTGCCTCCCTGTTTGCGTTTAAGTGCAATAGCGTTACATGATGTTTGATATTTCTCCCAATGTATGTACATATTAATAATTGCCATTTTTACATGGGGAGTAATATCAAAAATCGTGTAACGCTTTTGCATCAATTAGATGTAATGTTTTTATGTATCGGAAGTGAAGTAGCGACAATTAAAAATTGTTACGTAAGCCATGATTAAAAATATACGTAGTCAATTAAACCGACTCTATAAGAATTATAAAATACTCTCATCTGGAAAACTAGGAAGTGTCCCAATGAAAGGTCCAAAGAAGTAAGTTCATGTTTGTTTAAAAATACTTCTTTTTTTTGGATTTTCCATACTCGGATACGTGAATATATTTAAAATTTTCGGTTTCGTAGAGCAGTTATAGTAACTTCTATCTTCCAGAAGTTAAAAATGGAATAAAATGAAAAAGTTAAAAATAAAAATAAATTACTTTTAACTACCTGCGCTCATGTTAATGTTTCACATATTATTTTAAATTAAAAAGTTAAAATTTAGAAAAAATCATTATAATATGTAGATATGAGTTATTGAGCAAATGAAGTATGCTCGTCAACGTAATAATTATCGAATTGTTATGAAAATAATTTTATTACGTGGATAGTAAATACACATATTTCATCACAGATATAAAATTAAAACATTCGGATAGTGATACAGCGAAGTCAGTTTTCCCTACAATGCGAATTTAGTTTTATAGACATGTAGTGTCCTATTTGCTGCCATTTTTACGATACTTATGAAATTCTTTGAATTAAACTGGTTAGTAACGGAAGCCCTTATAAAGGAATTAAAAAAATTAAAGAAAACAACTTTTTTCTTTCGGTAACGTAATTTATTATTTGTAAAATCGTAATTTTATCTTAATCATTGTATCAAAACTGCAATTTATTAAATTCAACATAGTTGAAAAAAACTGAAACATGTGAATTGATTAAATTTTCATTTTATGTTTTTCTAATTAATAATTTTAATTTATTAAAAAAAAAAAACATTAAATGGGATATTTTTTATTTTTAAAGACAACATAGTCTAATTACTAACTAAAAATATATATAAAAAAACTTTAAACCTTTAATTAAGAATAGGTTATAATGTTCTAAAGGGCGTTTAAAGTAGGTACGTATTATTTAGTGTTTTGCCTAAAAGCACGTTCTTGCTTGCAGCAAAACCTAAAACAAAAGGAAATGATTTGTAGTGAATCGGTCTATCCGCATTTCGTAAATAAATGGTGTAGAAAGTTTAATACCACAAACTAAAATGCCACTTTGTTAAAAAATAATGCAGTCAAATTTGGTTAATTTGAATTTTTCTCTAACTTTTTTTTCCGCTCTTTTAAATTTCCTATTAAAATAATTTGATTTTTTTTTTTTAATAATTTAAATAAAAAATTTAAAATAAACGTCCATTTTTACATGTATATTTTGTAAAACTACATATACATGTAAAACCAAAATGTAGTAAAGGAAAGAAAATCTTTTAAAAGTCAGAAATTTCTATTTCTTTGATTAAATGATAATGAATTGTTTAAAAAATATTTTGACTCGAAAATTTTTATAGAAGTAATTTCATTTGTGGTGTAATGGTACACAAAATGACCCTTAATCTATATATGACTTCATTCTTTTTTGTTTGTTATAAATTTGTTTTAAGACTTAATAATCATTTAATTACTTGATACGGTTTGTAAACAGTTCGAATGTCTCCCTTTCCCCAAAATTTCATTTCATAATATGTTCTTTTTTATATTCCGCCCGTCATATGAATATCCTATTAAAATCACAAGTTCATTAATACAAATTTAATAGAAGTTTATCTTCATTTGCAGAAAATCGAATTCTTAAAGATTTGTATTTACAGTATACATATGTATCTTTATATAACAATCAAGATAAATCAGACGAATTAACATATAGTCAAAAAAAGCAGTAAGTTCTCCCACTACGCAGCATCCAACGTCATGGACTTCTTACTGAACTACTCGATAAATTATAATTTAACGCTGGTGTACTTCTAAGATAATTATTCACGTTCATGAAACAAGTAGGCACACAATTCGCTCTATCTGTGACTCTTGGCGTCCCATCTTATTAGAGTCCTGTAGGGAAAATTCCAGCTTAATATGGTGGTGTTAAATGTTTAACAACAGTTCTCTCTAGTATCAATTTTTATTTTCGATTGGCGTGTTTTCGTTGAATTCGTCATGGTAATTTTGAAAACCACGAGTGCAGTACAAAAATGAAGTATTGAAAAGCTACCGCTATTTATGAAATGAAAAATATAATAATAATAAGTTTTAAGTAACGCAAAATTATAGAATCCAGTGAAATTAACCTTAAAATTATAGGAAAACCGTGTAAATTAAATAAAGGTAAAAGTGAAAAAGAACAATTGTTTAGGGGTTCTTTTTTAACTTACAATAATTATAACTAAATACGTAATTCAAAAATAAATCGAAGTTTTTTGTTGTTTTTTTTTTTTTTTTTGTTAATTTTTCTTGCATTCGAAAGGGGAAACCTTTTAAAAGTCATCATTTTATTAAACTAAATAGATATTTTCATGTCTTTGTTTCGTTGCAGTTAGTAGAAGAAGAAATTAAGAAAGAACAAGCAGCTAATAAAGGAACTGAAGAAGGTTGCATAGGCGATGTTAATACGGATGATGAAAATGACGAAGTGGAATATGAAGCGTGGAAAGTGCGAGAATTAAAAAGAATAAAACGGGATAGGGATGAACGCGAACAGTAAGTACTAGGAGATGTGTATATTTCTATCCGTTCGATGTGTACATTTTTGTTAGTGCATATTGTAATTTACGGTGCTATTTAAAGCTTATAAAAGTCGGAATTTCTCGGTAGTATTTCTTATCTATAAGTGAAAAGTACTAAATTGTGAATTTTGAAAATTCGCTATTCTGCACACGTTTAATATTTACTTCCGTTGCTTCCGCTTTCTTAATGAATTAATTTTGTATCATTGTGGTGGTACTAATATTTGAACGCCCTAAGTTATGTTATTCCGATATCGAATATCGTAACTAATCTATTTTTCGTGTTTATAATAACAAATGAGTAGCATGCAAATCAATATATAATAAATAATGGCCATGCGTGGTAGCGACATACATGATTTCAAACATTTAAATGTAATCGACTAGTACATAGTTGTAATACATTAGTCCGTAGATCCGTAGATGTGAAAAGAACAGATATCCCTATTCGTGGAATTGAAAGATTTTATATTTTAGACGTGCTAAAGTAGAAACTGATAAATTTCAAAATTCTACTTTAGGCGGCGCCGTGTATTCGAATAATTTTGAATGTTAAACAATGATAATCTTTAAAGGCTCATTCTAGATCATATTTCGAAACTTACGAATAAAATATAAAAAAATTTAATCGAAACATATATTTTATTTATGCAGTGTAATGCATTAGCCAAAAATAAAAAAAATACAGTCTCGTGAGAAACTGTGGTAGTATCGCAGTATTCAATTTAAGTCTGACAGAAAGGCGAGGAACGTGCAACGTGGAATAAGAAAACTTCTTTAAACAAAAAATGTATATTTTTGGATAAGAACGTTAAGGAACGGCAAACAAAATTTATTACGCAGAAAAATATACAAAAAAAAAGAGAAGTGGTATCTAGATGGGGACACCCGGTAGGAACGGAGTTCCTTTCACCACTTTTTGGTAGATATACAAGTGTACAAAGTCATTCATGAAGTATACAATAAAAAAAATGACACGCAATTATATAAATCCCGTATGAATTAAAACAAAGACAAAAACAAAAAATACGATTCCCGTATGAATTAATTAAAACAAAGACAACAAAAACAATAAATAAATCATCAGACTGGTTGAAATGTGCTAACGTCGCACAAAAAAAACGCGCCAATTTTCAAATTCAATAAAATGTACACGTGTTTAGAATTGAGCTTATACAGCTGACCGCGTACGATGCTTGCCGCTCGAATCTTGATGCTCGCACGCACACGCACACATACACAACCGTATATAATAGAAAGGGACAAAGTGAAGGTCGCCTGCCAGACGACGTATAGCGCGATTTTAGTTACCTCGCCTTTTCTGCCAGTTTACTCCTATCGACAAGCTTGCGTATAAGAACTTTGTTCCAACAAAATACCGGAAAATGCAAAAATTTCCAAAAACATAGTGGCCGACGAAAAGATACAATAGTAACTGTGTACAATGTAAAAAGGTTCTATCAGCAATATGTTGTTCATTGTGCACTGTATCAGTTCACGTACGCCAGCACTACAATCCTTTAAGAGGTAATGGTAGTAGCGACTACAGTGCGCGCATACTCAAAAAAAAACGTTGAAGGTATTATGTGTGTGGAGCCGCCATTGTCGAGCCTACGAAAATTCTCAGATTGAGGCAAAAATTGAAACTTGTAATTTACACTTAAATTAGTTCTAAGCATGCATATATATGTGTATGTATGTATATATATATATATATATATATATATATATATATTACAACTGTTGAATTTCAAGTTCTTGTTACGGGAAGCAATGTTACGTATCTAGTTTTTTGCTGTTCTTTGATTACTTGATGAAATTGTTGTTGATAATGATGATGACAAAACTACATATATATTTACGGGCGCCAGTGGCAACTCACGGCTTGCCACTACCGGTATAACTCTGCCGAGCAGAGCGTCAGACTTTTAAACAAATTTTGCGGATAAAAATAATATGAAAGAAAAGTAATATAAACCGAAACCCGCCGATCGAAAGCGATCACCTCTCCAAAAGGAGATACTACGGTTGCGCAATGCGTGTCCAATAAAAATTTAGACAGACAAATTACGTGTATTTCCAAAGAAATTAGAAATTAAACAACACACGTAACGGAAAAATTCGGTATTGACTAGAACTTAAAAACTTCTACTAAACATCTTATAAAAGGCACAGCTCGACAAAACGGTAACACGACTAGACAATTTCTTGCTGCTCTCGACGACGACTAGCTACGTACATAATTAAACGGAACTATTAGCCTTTATCTAGCCAGATCGGCTCGATATTTTATTTAAAACAAATTACGGTACATTACCGAAATCCTTATCAATTAGTAACACATAGCCGCTATCTGATCTTCACACACGGCTCACGCGGCCGATAGACGCTATCGTGTTGTTGCAGACCGCACAGAAATTCGACAAAAATCGGAAATTGCATATTCGGTCGTGTAAATATCCCGGCCGTATTCTCTGATGATGATGAACAATAGAATTGATGCCGAGAGATCGAAAATTAATGATTTTAATCGGAGAATAATTTCTAGCTCGACATCATCGCTAGATAGCGTCGTAAATACCGAATCCGTATCAATGTATATATATATATATGTGTGTGTGTGTGTGACGGCGCACGAAGGAAGGGCTTAGGAATAAAAAATATAATTTTTCAGGAGAGCCGTTTAAAGTTTAAAATTAGCTTTTCGATTTATACTTCCCGCACATTTTGCGCGCTATGTGGCGTCTTAAAAACAACTTTGGAGACTTGGGACCAATTTTATTCGATTCTCCGGAGAGAAAAATCGGGTTTTTTATCTTTAGGTCCTTTCTTCATGCCCGTTACACATACGCACATACGTGTATATGTGTGTGTGTGTATGTACGCGCGCAGACGATGAAATTGCACAATTCGCGAAATAAGCAAAAAATTGCACATTTAATAAATTGTATAACACCGCTATACAGCTTGTGGAATGTGCCGAATTTTAAACAATTCATTAAATTTCATAATGTTTCGGTACATTTCAAGAATATCTATTATGCCGGAATTTGCGATGTGAAAAGAAATTTTTTTGAACCCAGACATTTTTATAACATAAAAATTTCATGAAATATGTAACATTATATTCGTATTTGCTATATAAAAATAAATTGTTGTATCCGAAAATTTTTACAACATAAAAATATTAACTTAAATAGTTCATGAAATGTGCATATTGGTGTTTTGTTTTATTGTCACGTTTTAAGTGATGTTAAATTAAAACACAAAATGATATATTTTACATTTGTATTTCTTTAGTTACGTGAACTGTACAACATACGAAGTAAGCAAAAGACATTATGCATAATTCATAAACTGTTTGAAATTCTGCGAATTTCACGAACTGTACAGCAGCGTCATACAGTTCATAAAATGTGCAATTTCATTATATTCTGCGCGTAAATTTACACCGGACCGCTTCTTGTTTATTTCGAGAATTAGGTCCTTATGTTTAGTTTTTAACTGGTTTTTTTTTGGGGGGGGGGGTCGCACAAATAATAATAATATAATAAACACAATCACTATGGGCACGGGTACCATTGTCTTTTACAAGGAAAAGAGAGTAAAAGATGATTAATTGAAGTGGAAGATTACTATAAACAACCGGAAATAATGATAATAAAAAAAAAAAAAAAAAGTAATACAAAATAAATACTATATTCAATAGCCAACCAAAATTATAAGAAAACTATATACACGAAAAATACAAGTAATATTGTGTTGTGACAAATTGGCAAACATTAACTAGATGAATAAATTTTAATTTTATTTCTGTACGCAACGGAGCGGCCACCGAAACGTTTAACTTGAATTGAGCGAGTCACAACTTCGTATATTATTCAACCGCTTCAAGTAACTATCCCGACGCACGGAATTTTATATTAGTCTCTCGGTGCTCAATACTGCTCGATCTAATCGGCAAATTGTCGCACATTCGTCGCGAATAAGCCAAACAAAAGACGATGTCCGAGATAAACGAAATAAATGAGCCACAAGAATTAATTTATGGCATCCATATCAATATGTGTTTATTATAATTAAAAAAATTAAAAAATGTATTTTTTTTTCTTTTTGTAAATGTATACAGAATCTTATATAACTGATGTTTAAGAATTATAAGTAAAATAATGTTCAGTAATTTTAGAGTATTCACCATCATTTTAATGTTGGAAAAAAACACAAATTATAACTATAATGTATTGTTAGAGAATTTTTCCGATATTATTCATTTTTATAATTACTATAAGCTTAACAAATAATTTTTCACTGTAATATTTATAGAATTGAGCGCGAACGTTTAGAAATTGAAAGGCTAAGAAATATGACGGATGAAGAAAGGAAACAAGAATTACGAATGAATCCCAGACTAGTAACTAATAAAGGCATTAAAGGGAAATACAAATTTATGCAGAAGTACTTTCACCGGGGAGCGTTTTACTTGGTAAGAATCTATTTCTGATTCCTATTATGTCTAATACATTATTAACTACGCGTATATACTCGTATATTTATTTTTTTGTTGTTAAATTATAAATTTATTTTATGGATCATTTATTGAGAAAAGAAAAATTATAATCGAATACGTTTATTTCTTTAACACCAGGATGAAGAAAATCAGTTGTTTAAAAGGAATTTTGCTGCTCCTACATTAGATGATCATTTTGAAAAAACTATTCTACCAAAAGTTATGCAGGTAAGAACTTTTCTTTACATGTTTGTTAAAATGTTCATCTACATTTTCTTTACATGTCTGCTACAGACATAAACTCGCGTAATCTAAATAAACTTTTTATTTGATAATTATTAATGTACAATTTTTTCCCCCCGTTTTATATCCTATTTTTAATTATACGATCATTTAGTTAAATAATTTACATCGATTGTCGAAACTCGAAACAGTTAATACGGTTTTTCAGTTGAAGATTATGCTTCTTCTACCTGTTCTAAGTTGTTATTGCTAATCAACAATCGGCAAGTACAGTTTATCTATTTGTAGCCTTTATCCTATTAGGATATATGGTGAAGTGTTTTCGACACGTGGTGGATGCCGATGAGATAAACACGATATATCTGTTTCCTAAACATTTTTCCACAGCCTTCCTTTGACCGGGTGATTTATGCAGCGGATGTTTTTTTTTTTTTTAATCTCAGCCGATTTGTCTTGAATCTTAAATTTTGCGATTTGTGAAATCATAGCTTCGAGAAATTTAAAGTTCGCGCAGATAAATAGCCTATATTTTAAGAGCGTCAATATAGTTTGTTCTACGATTTATGCCACACATATCATTATTGTAAATATGCAAATATTGACTTTCTTTTCTTACACTTTCTGCCCTAGCTGTGATGATTCTTTTAATCTCGAAATTATGCTCACTATTATATTTTAATAGTTCCTAAATAGATAAAACTGAAATACCTCAAAGTTTGCTACATGTTAAGTTCGTGAAGTGTTAATTTTTTCCGTCTGTTATTATCATTTCGTTTTTGTTTAGTTTTCGATTTTTTCTTCAATTAATATTTTTAACGTTGTTCGTAATTGTTTTAAACTTTTCTTCATTAACTGTAACATCAGTACTTCTAATCGGCTCTTAAATTGTTTAACATATTCTCTCCATTAAATATTACATCTCCGTTTCAGTCGTTTGCGGATTTTTCCGCGTTTATTTCGGTGTATACATCAAACAATTCGTAGAATCATATACATATGCCTTTGTCTTGAACTATAGTTTAATGAACAGACCCGAAATTATTCTATCCATGTATGCTCCAGCGTTTCTTCAACCTTGTATAAATTACCTGTGATAATACAAATTAAATGGCATAGAGTTCCGGCGTGAGCCTCTGCACTATATTTCATTTAACCGCATCAAATGTCTTAAAATAATTGAAGTAAAAATTACAAGTTAAATTTTAACATTCGTACAACATTCGCTATTTTCTCTCTAGTACCTTTAGCGGGATTTCATGATTTAAAATAGACTTGATTGCCAATGTTCAGTGACAAACTAGTAACATTCCGTAACATGTAAATCATTATGACCATCGCGCTTTTTAGTGATGAAAATAATTATAATATAATTTACTGTAGAGTACAAAGTACGAAAATCTGATAATTATTTCGGTCATTAAAGCCGTTAGTGCCATTTTTTTCTTTTAATTTAGCATAATAATTCACAGACCTAAAATCTTTCACCAAACACGACTAAATTATTTATGAAAACTGCATCAAAATTTATATTTACTAACTATATATTATATATATATAAAAGAAAGCAAAATCTGTCTTTAACATGATAATAATTCCGCAGCTGTGTAATTTGTACAAATCTCTACAATCTAATGTTCCATATTTTTTGTTAAAATTTATACAGCTATAATTTTAATGTTATTGATAGATCTCAATACATCAGCTTATATTCCAACTTGCGGTTCTCTTAATTTTTAGCTTTTTAATGTTTATTATTTCCGATTTTAAAAAACTTGGTTCTTCTAATATAATTTATCCTTTTAGTAATGAAGGCATATTTTCAGCAATATATTTTTCATTTTAGTCATACCTTTATCAAAACTTTGTCATTTGACTCGTATAACGCTTGAACTTGATATTAATGCGAATAAATGCTCAAGTATAATATTTATCTAGCGTATATATTGAATCCTACTTAGATATAGATAAGGTCGTCGAATAATATTTTTCTATTAATAATAAATTTTATTTCTTTGATAAGATATTTTCTTAGTGTATGTACAGTGTATTTTCATTTTCGTTATGAAATAGATCAACTAACTCTTATTACTCATGCATTTATTTCGATTTTTTTGTAAATTCTATCATTCCGACTCGAAATGCTCCTTTTATTACAAATATAAGTATAAAAATTTATAAATGTAAACATTTATCTTACATCTTTTACTTCACAGGTGTTAATTTTAGCAACATTTTCATTTGCACAGAAAAAATTCAGTATAAATAGGGTTTTTCCTTCTCTCTCTCGCTCTCTCTTTCTCTTTAAATCTTTCTTAATGTTATATAAAATATCTGCAGTATTTCAAAAGTGATGTTTTTGTAATGTATAGGTGAAAAATTTTGGTCGCAGTGGACGTACGAAATATACGCATTTAGTTGATCAAGATACGACTCATTTTGATTCGCCGTGGATCTCAGATAGTACGCAAAATACGAAATTTTTCTGTAATCAAGCTGCCGGTATTAAACAAGTGTTCTCGAGGCCATCTTTAAAAAAACATAAATAAAAGTTTTATATTTGCGCAGCGATATAACACATATATTGTAATTACTGTGTGTTGACAAACAAAGATTACATTGAATTACCATTTAAAACTGGTATTTTATAAAAAGCTGTTGCTGCAGTATCAAGAAATTCTACGAAGAAAATCGATCCGTATCGTAGAAGTTACTGAAAAATTGCATTTTACTGCCCTTAGTAAATGGAATTGTGCTTATTTTATAAGAAGAATTGTGATTTGGTAAAGACACCTAGATGAAATTACAGTAATTGTACGTTTTTTTTTTTTGTTTGTTTTTTTTAAAATGTATTTCTGGTTATATAAAGTGAATAGATGCGTTGTAAATTAATTGTATTTTAACGTTATTTATTTATTAAACAATTAAAGATTAATGCAAAAATAAAATGAAAAGATTTTACTCAACTTCGATATCACCATTTACTAATTTTGAATACTCCCGATATCTATTACTATGAAAACAATTCACCATTTTTGGTTTTTATGATGATGAGTTATGAACTAAATAATTTTAATTTTAACTACCAATAAATGTATTTTCCGTCTGAGATTTTTTTTTCTTTTGACCAATTATATTGATTTTTCTCAGTTTTCTTCATTACTTATTTTAGACTGAAAAGTTGGTACACTTATAATTTATTTATATTTTTTTTTCAATTCTAAATTTTTTGTTTCATAACTGTTACTTATTGTTTTAGTATTTACAATTTGTTATATCTAAACGTAATTTCATTATTCTCTCCTGTTTTTTCTTCATTTTGTTCCTCTTATATTTGTTTTATAATAATCTATGATTTAAAGATTATAATACCTTCTTAAATTTTTATATACGTGGGAAAAGTTTAAAAATATTAGACTGTAATAAAAAAGAGAAGAAAAAAACTATTAAAAATAGCCATTTCTCTAAAAGGTAGAATAAGCAAGTCAATGGAAAGCCGAATGCTTATTTTTATTTTTTCAAAATTAAGGCAAATCAGTAATACACATATTATCCTAAATAATATTTTTGAATCGCCTACTTCTAGTCACCTGCAATATAATGAATACTGTTCACTCAGTTTTATTATATGTATTTATTATATCGGTAAATAATTTAAAGAGGAATTACTTAAAATACTCGGTTTAATTAATTCTTTATTTTCGAACGTCATAATTGAGCTACCGTTTTTTTAATTATCCGATTTGTTTTAGGAAAATTCCACTGTATCAACGTGTTGTTAAACTATATATATGTGTGTGTGAATGTGCGCTTATTTCCTTAGATTAATTAAAAATAATTTTTCTTTTAAAATTTCAATATTTTCTGAACCCTTTTTCTACTATTTAACAAGACTGAATTGAATTGCCATGTTTTACATTAACTAGCGAACTTGATAAACTTCGGACACGTAGCTATTTAATTTTTTTAATCAGAACAGTTGATTCAAAAACCTAATAGCCGTTTTAAAAAGCTAATAATTAATTTTTTTTACTTCGTAATCATCAAAACTATATTTTAAGAACATAGATATTAAGCATAGGTGAAATTACTTTTATTCATTTATCCATACTCAACATAAAAGTAGTAACGAAAATAAAGTGTCAAATTGATATTTTCATTTCTGTTATGGGTACTACTGCTATAATTTTAATTAGTACTGGAAGAGTTGATTTTTTTATTTCATAAATTTCAGTGAAGGTACGCGCTTGGTTTAAACATTTCATGTGAATCATGTAATTTTCTATATAGTATAAAAACATAGCAATATACACATAGTAAAAACGTGTAAAGTAAATAAGTTAAAAAGTTGCAAACTGTTTTAGGTTTTTATATACTTTTTTTTTGTGTTTACTGAACTTTAGTTCTTAGTATAGTTAAACTGGTATTATTTTTATGCACAAAAATATTTTAAAAATACTATTATTCATTTATGAATAGTTAATGTTATAATTTGTATAAAAAATGTAAAAACCCTGTTAGAAATATGTTGAACAGTTTTTTGGAAAACTCAACTTTACTGAGTTTATTTCCAATATTATGTGTGTGTTTTTTATATAAATTATAATTGACCAACTACCATTACGTAGTTGGTTAAGCAGTGATGTTTCGTTCGGGTAGAATCGAGTTCAAATCTCGTTAGCGCACATTGTAACTAGCAAAAATTTCGCTTACGCTAGGTTAATTTCCTTATTTAGCTCTTTCCCCTCGAAAATAAAAAGATAAAAATACGAAAACACATTAAAAAATAATTTGAACAATATGAACAAGTTGAGTTTTGAGGAAAAAAATTATAGCTCAAAAAACAATTCAGAAATAAAAGTCATTAATACAAATGCA
Source organism: Icerya purchasi (assembly GCA_039619475.1). Classification (NCBI taxonomy): domain Eukaryota; kingdom Metazoa; phylum Arthropoda; class Insecta; order Hemiptera; family Monophlebidae; genus Icerya; species Icerya purchasi. The sequence goes on along the minus strand of CM077115.1, from coordinate 286,435,122 downwards.
ATTATTTTTAGTATACTTTATTTATTATTTTTGAATATTTTAAATGTATTCGGCTCTATTTTATTAATTTATAATTTAAACAACCAAAATTTACAAAAAAAAAAAAACATTTTTATTATGCGATATTACGTAATTTTTGTAATTTTGTACTACATAAATTCACATGCGTCTTGCGGAGGAATCCCTAGCGCACGATATATTATTCTTGGCTAGGACTTCTTCAAATTAAAAACCATATTAAAAGAATAAATTGTATTATCTGTGCAGATATACTTAAAGAAAAAAAAAAAGAAAAATACATCAGAACTGTATAATTTTAATTATAGAAAAAACAATTGTTACAAAAAGAGGAAACTTACATATCTGACTAAAACCTAAGATGAAAACTTTTACATAGCGCCAGGAGATTAGAGGATAGGATTTTTTTTCGAGAAGGGGCGGGAAGAAGCAGCAACCCGACCGGAAGAGTCCGCCGCTTCATTACGAAAAATGTCCAAATAACTGGGAACCTACAGCAAATCAATTTGAATAGAATGGAAGGAAGGAAGAACGCGTATAAGTGAGCGTATACGGAAAATAATAAGATCGCAGAAATGATCAGGAAGGGAAGAACAGATGGTCTGAAGAGCGGACATGAAATTTGATATAATTCAGAATTTATAAGAAAGGTGATTGGAGGAAATGAAAATAGTGGAAAGTAAGAAGAATCATTAATTCGTTTATGGATATGGAACAGAAAGAAGGCAGACGAAAAGATTCTGAAAGATCAGAATCTGGGAGGATAAAAGAGGCACCGGGACATCACTCGACCTCTTCGAACGATCTACAAATGCGGTTACATGAGATGGACATTGAGAATTGATAGCACTGTGGAATTCCTGTCTATTTAGAACTTGTAGGTATAGTACACATTTTAAGAGGATGGCAGAGTTCGGTGAAATTAAAAGAGCGAAGGCATGAATTTTGTATTACATCTAATTTTAAATAAATGTACAGTAATCAAATTTGGAACGAATGATGGATTTATAAAGACAAATAAGGATATAAGGATCGCCACCCCATTTGATTGAAGATAGGGCCTTCAGCAGGTTTAGTTTTTTGATTGCAGAAGAGGAAAGATATTTGATGTGTTCGGAGAAGGATCACTGACTGTCAAGGAAGATACCATCACGAGAAAAGGATGTATTTGCTGGGGATAGATGGACAGAAGCAGGATTATAAGGTCGTAGAGTAAATACGACATGAAGGGATTTAGTAGGAGAAATAGAAAGGTTAATTGAGGAAAGGGAATGTTTCAGCACAGTAAGAGACGAATTAAGTGCTTCACTAGCTGATACAATATCATAAGATAATGCAAAGAGTAGGATGTCATCAGCAAATATAAAGAAGAAGAATTTAGAGGAAGAGAAGCCATATTCAGAGTGTATATGTTGAAAAGAGTTGAACTGAGCTTGGGGAAGACCTCGAAAAACCGTTCTTGAAGTTTAAAAAGATGGAGCAAAGAGCCGGATAGAACGATTCAGCACGAGATGGATAATAAGGGAAGTAAACTGCATTGGAACGTTAAATACTGTCATCTTATCTTTTAAAGTGGGTAAATGAACATTATCAAAAAGGCACAGAATGCATCGATAAAGGAAGCCAAAGTATAATGTTTTTGGATAAAAGATTTGTATATGTGGGAAACAAAAATACTAACACAATCGGGCGGTCCAATACCAAGCCGAAAGCAAAACATGTTGTTAGGAATTACATTATTATGCTCCAGCCACCAGACGAAACGCTTGTTCAACATACTTTCAAACAGTTTTCTGGTGCAGGATACCATAGAAATTGGACGTGAGGAAGAACTTTTTTTAGGAATGGGAATGATGATAAAAGAATTCCAAGAGCGAGGTGTTATACCTCTGGAGACAAAGCGATTTAAATAATCCAAGAGAAAGATAAAGGACTATTCGGACAGATTTTTGAGGACAAGAAAAGTTATACCATCAAGGCCTGCAGTGGGGCTAAAAGATTTGGAAAGAACAGATTTTAATTCATAAATATTGAAAACAGAAGTTAGGAAATATGAAAAGGAATTATGCGGAAGTGGAGTTAGATACGGTTCATCAACATTAGGAACATAAACAGGAGAAACGGAATCGAAAAAGGATTCTAGGCTATCTTTAGAAAGGTTGAGATTGGAGGGACGTTCAGAGTATGGGGATTTGAAAACTAGGCATTTTCCAAATATGAGAAAGAGGGGTATTCCTGGAGAGAATGAAGAACAGAAATTGTCCTTCGATTCAGAAGCTATTAACTTATGAAAATATTCTGAAAATGAGGAAATTGATCCTTTTGCAATTTATCGGTGAGCATTAGACGTTTTTTCAAAAATTTTAAAATAAAAAGATACTTTTAAACCAGCTCGGATGCAGACCACAATATCCACAGCGAAAACCTTCACCGCGCGCGCAAAACGGCATACTAGTAAACAGAGCGTGGAAAAGTGAAGACGACCAAATTCTATTATTAATGCGCTTTTAATATATTTCTGAAATTATCAGAATGGAAAAAACAACTTTGTTAGGAGACTGATGGCGACGTAGCAACTAGAAGAAATCTACTTTTAACGATGCTGCAATTGAAAAAATTAACGACTGACGATTAACGAACGAACGAGGGAAAAGTAAGAAGTACGACTAAGCTAAAATTAACAAAAGGGCACGTCGCAGCCGCGCTGCTCGTCTGGCTACACACATGTGTGAACAAACAGGTCTGTACAGATGTTACCATGTGCGCGTTGGGATGTTCGATACAATCTGGAAATTAAAAATGGAAATTGATCTGCAGCGCTTATTAACATGAGGACACCTAGAAACTGCCCGAGTAGCAAAATCCTCCAACTCAAAACCGAACTGAATCTGTGTAGTCGTCACATGCATCTTGTGGTTAAATGCAGTGTATTCGAGCAAACATACGAATCGTTCTAATATAAACAAAATAATTCTGAATATATCGAATCATGATATTACACCAGCTTCAATCTGCCTTAATGTATAGAGAGTATCTCAGTAGCTGTATATTACGTAGGCCTTGTATTATTAGACACGGTGAAGTTTTGTCATCGATTATAATTCGTGACAGGTAGTTCGCGGATATTAGTTTAAAACTATATTTTAGAATCCAATTATTTCTTTCGATTAATTAATACTTCCCGATTACGTTTTTGTTATTTCATCGATGTGAATGATGTGTTATTTGATCTTCATCCGAAAAAAATATAAAGAAACTATTTTAAGCTGAGTGCACACAGTATGAATCCGATTCGCAGTTAATCGTCCAGTCCTTACCGATCAGCATATAATCCGGAATATGAACATGTCGATGAAACACTTGAAAATTCGAAAAATTCCAACAGTAAGATAAATGATAGTGAACTAACAGATGTAGCCCAGGCGCCGTGATTATTAGCAATGGTAATGTAACTTATAAGTAGGTATTTTTGATATTTCATATTGACAACATAGTGAAAGGACAAAACTATATATATATATATATTAGGCTACCCCCCATTAAAAAAAATGTCCCAATTTTATGTAACGTTTGTTATTGTTATTTAAAAAATGTCACAATTTTATGTAATGAAAAATGTCTTAATTTTATATAATGAAAGTTAAATGTTAGGATAGGATTTTTGTGTTGATGCCAGTAAGAATTACGTTGTAAATTTTGATCATTTTATACAACGTATAGAAGAGAAAGAGACAGAAATGAAAGCAAGAGGGGTCACCCCCTTGCGAGGCCAAAATGGCCAAGTTTATATATATATATATATATATATAATATTAATTACAACGTAATTCTTAGGCTACCCCCCATTCGAAAAAATGTCCCAATTTTATGTAACGCTAAATGTTCCAATTTTATGTAACGTTTGTTATATTTTAATTTTTACCGACTTTATATATATATTAATTACAACGTAATTCATAGGCCACCTTCCTTTGAAAAAAATATCAAAAACATGAAAAAATGTGGTCCTTCTGGATAAATTTTTTTTCTTATTTTTTATTTTAAAACATAGGCGGTTGACTTAAAATGCCATCAATTTGCAAAATTACCATGGAAATGTAACTTTGTTATCGACTTCCAAAAAGAAGGAGGTTACACGTTCGTCCCCCCTTTTTTTTTTTTTTTTTTTACGTTTGAGTACCGATTGTATAATCGTTTAGATTTTTCGTAAGTTTTAGTTTTAATCATTTAAATTTTGCTGGCTATATAAAATGCTTTACTTTGTATTTTTTTTTTTATTATTTATTTGGATTTTACAAGAATGAGTTTATTAAAAATTTTTTATTATTTAAAAGTGAATGTTATATTTTTAATCCCTTTTTTTTTATTTTTTACGTTTGTTCACGCATAACTTATACTTTAGGCTACCCCCCATTAGAAAAAATGATGTAACACAAAATGTCCCAATTTTATGTAACGTTTGTTATATTTGATAAGATTTTTGTTATTGTTATTTAAAAAATGTCACAATTTTATATAATGAAATATGAAACGAAAAATGTAAAGAAAAAATGTCTTAATTTTATATAATGAAAGTTTAATGTTAGAATAGGATTTTTGTGGTTATGTTATTTTTCTTTTTGTGTTGATGCCAGTAAGAATTACGTTGTAAATTTTGATTATTTTATACAAAGTATAGAAGAGAAAGAGACAGAAATGAATGCAAGAGGGGTCAAGGGGCACAGCCCCTTGCGAGGCCAAAATGGCTGAGTTTATATATATATATAATATATATAATATATATATATATATATAATATATATAATATATATAATATATATATATATATATAATATATATAATATATATAATATATATATATATATATAATATATATAATATATATATATATATATATATATAGGTTGAAAATTCAAAAACGAAAAATTTTAATTTATTGTCTGACCACGTATTTTACAATTCTGTATTTATTGAAAGAAAAACTAGTCTGGCGATCGCTGTATTTTGCTTTTAGGCGGTGACACCAATATTCATACTAAACCAGAGCTTCATTGAAGCTCAAAAACGGAGAATTGACCAATAACTGTGTATCCTAAACATACGAATGTAAGCTGTTTTTAACCGGCTCGGTTTAAGAAATTTCGGTGATTACATTCGAAAGAAAAAGACCACGCGTATTTCGCGGATTACGTATAGAAATGGCAAACGGAAAAAAAAGAGCCTCAATTTTTATTAAAACTAACAATCGGAAGAAGGCGAAGAATAAAAATGAAAAGTTTTCGGAATCGTGAATATTCGATAAACCCCGTATATTACTGTAGCGACGACCCAAAAATAATTTATGTTCCGAAAAAATGAGTCGAAAGAGATATCAACATTGGTAGCTAGTGTTATTTGTATAGTTATGCACTGCGGAAAGGTCCAAAATTAGCCAACATTGCGAAACGAATATCGAAAAATGTGTGATCTTACGCCAGGAGATGTACAAAACGAATTAATCAAAATGCTTGTCAAAACTATTCGCAAAAAAAAAAACCTAGTTGAAGAAATTCGGAATGGTTATCTTCTTCAGGACGTACGAGTTATTATGATTTTCCGAAATAACGACGAATGTATTTCATACGAAATTCTTTTAAAAGATGCAAATGCTTTCGAAAAATTTGATAAATGCGATTCTAAATTTTTTCTTTAATTCAACTTTGACATTGTGCTTCTTTGTGAATGTAATGTAAACACCGATTATATTTTTTGAATCAGTGTTACGATAGTGCCAGTCTGATGTCTGAAAAAGGTGGAGGGGTACAGTAATACTAGTAAGACCAAATTTTAATGAACTTTGATATAATTACATTATTCAATTTTTATTCTGTTTTCGTCCTTGTTTTCTTTTTTTTTATACGGACTATTTTAGAAAAATTATCAGATTCCGTATAATTCCGTATATTTATTGTGTTATAACCATCGTTTGCATTCGACTGTTAGAGATATCGTTTCGTCTATAAAAAAAAAAGACGCCTTTTTTTTTTCCGGTTATACAAGTATGAAAATGTACAAAATATTTACACAAAGATAAACAACTTACTCGTTTACTCGAATAGCGATGGTCGGGATGACGTTATAGTAATTATTCTCGAAGAGTGCCACTTTAAATATCCTTAAGAATTCCCTTAAAAAATTTGATACGATTATTGCGACCAAATGTGTTTCATTTTCTATCTTGAGATGCCTCTTTTGAATCATTTTGTTTTTTATATTATGTTTAACGAAGAAAATTTCCTGCACAATGCAACTTGTACAGACACCATTCTACAAAAGCGAGATACACACACCATTGCTAAAATATAATCATATTGCCGATTTGGTTATTGAAACGTTGATGGAATCACAAAATTTGAAGACAATTTTAGTACGTTATTTGAACAGTGTCTAAATAGTTTGATGGAGCGGAGGAATAATTAAACGGCCTCAACGTAAGAAACGCGGTTTTAATTGTTTATTACGTAATTATTAAGTATAAGAATTTGAAAATGAGCCGCATGTAATGTCGAACTATGAACAAAATATCTCCATTACAGAATTGAAAAGAACTTATACGATTCTTTTGACAAAAATTTTTAAGGGGGTTCCAAAGCAGGTTTTTTCCGAGAATCGAAAGTTATTTTCTGTAATTCCGACATTTTAAGGTGGTGCGGTGTCACTGCTACGGGTTACTACGAACCGTTTATTACTGCTTTTCATACAGTTAAGACTTGCTGACGATTTAACCGTAAACATCGTACACACCAATTACCGTTTATCGACAAATTTTGACTGCTCTAAAAACATTATAATCCTTTAAAGTCATTATTTTTAATGAATTGCCTACTTTTTATAAAATAACTTTAAATTTTAATTATTAATACGCCGCTACTAATTTCTACACTTGTATGTTGTATAAAATTTTCAAAAAAAGAAAAAAAAACCTAATGTTATATTGTTACGCATTTATTTCAGACACTGTACTGTTTTTAATATTTTTCTGTATAAAACATTACAATACCAATTATTGAAAATCTTTTTACTTAATTTCCACAGAAAAATTTGTTATATAATTCAAAAAGTCTGTAAGTACTAGAATATTTTTTCACAAAATATTTAAATCTAAATTATGCCAATCAACTTGTTAATCATGTTTTTGATACATGATTACTTTTATTAGGAGTACAAGTAAGACGAATTTGAGAAACTAGATGTAGCTTACCAATGCAATGTTGCAAAAATTTAACATAATACATATATATATATATATATGTATATATGGCATTTTGTTGCGTCGTTAACACGTGTCAAATGCGCTTCAGTGATGTACTGAAAATGTGATTTGGCATAGTATCGCTGTTGTTCACTATGCCGAAATTTGTACCAAATAAAGAGCTTTTAAAACCAGCATTAATTTTTTACGTTCACTTGAAGCAAACTGCTGTTGAATTATAGCGATTGCTTCGAGGAGTGTGAACATGTTTCATCATGTGAGACATATGTGTGAAGGATGGTTTCGGCGTTTCAAAAGTGGCAATTCCGATGTTGCAGACAAGCAACACGGAAAAACGCTAAAAGATATGAAGACACAGAATTGCAATCATTGTTGGACAAAAACGATGCACAAATACGAAAACCACTCGCAGAGCAATTAAGCGTCAGTCAACAAGCTGTGTTTCCAATCGTATAACGAGGAATAGGAAAGATTCATTCGATTGGTACCACACATGAGTTGACCGAAAGGCAGGGAGGCGTAAAAACACATGTGAAATTTTACTAAAAACAATATAAAAATCGTTTTTGCATCATATCGTTTCGCTAGCGATTAAAGTAGGTTTATTTTGAAAATCCTGAACAGTAAAAAGAGACCCAGACGCACCATCTACATCGACTGCAAGACCAGATCGCTTTAGCAGGAAGATGATGCTCTGGTTTGGCGGGACCAGAAGGACGCGGTGTATTATGAGCCCCAGTGAAACGGTTAATATCGAACGATACCCCAACAACAGTTGACGATTTGAACCGTTCGCTGCTCAAAAAACGACCAGAACATTAAAAAGGGCAACACAGTCATTTTTCTCCATGACAATACTCCATCATCGACACACGTTTGAAAGCACTCCACTGGGAAGTGCTGGCCCATGTGGCTTACTTACCAGATTTGTTCCGATTATCATTTGTTTGCATCGATGAGTTTACGCACTTGCTGCGCTTTGGTCCTACTAAGATGTGAAAAATAGTTCGCCACGAAATGGGGAGAAATTTTTTTCTGAAGTAGTACCCACAAATTGTCCGAAATATAGGAAAAATGTGTAACTAGCGATGAAACGTGTACTTTGAGCAAAACACTTTTTATCATTCTTCCAAATTTAAGGTGTTTTTTTTTTTTACGAAAAAAAAACGCATTTCTCACTTACACACCTGTAGTAATTGCGCGTGTCGAATAAAAAACTATTTTATAAATATACTTACGCGAATTCAAATTGCGAAGATTAAAAAGAAACAAAAAAAAGAAATTACAAGATTTACTATTTATTTTCAAGAAACTAACAGTTGTGGTAAGCAGCTTCAGATACGGCTTCGGTCATTATAATTTTTCGATACGGTTCAATTGGGAAAAAAAATGTAATTATTCGGTTCATCTTTTTTTTCTTTCTTTAATTTTCGGTTCATTTCTTATTATCGAAACTAATTTTGAAAACAAATGCTAAACATTTTTCGATTAATATTCTTTATCAAATGTTCAAAATTATGAACAATATACTTTTAAACTGAAATTATCCACGATAAAGCAGTAAATTTGAAAGAAAGTATTCTTCGCCATTTAAAAATTGAAAATTTTGCTTACGCTACCCTGGGTAGCTTTTTAGTCTCTACCCCTAGACCTGTTCAAGAATAAAATTTCATATTGCGATTTGCAGTTGCGTCAATGATATTGCGTAACTGATTAACTTTTCGGAATGAATGGATACGTACTTTTGACTGATTGAAATTGACTCAATGTAAACACCAGCAAATTAAAAAATATAATAATCTCTATAAGAATTTCCGAATAAATATAAATAGTGCCGAAATCAATTAAAAAATGGCAGTATGAGAAAGATGAATGATATGTTGATAATATCTCTGACGGATAAACACTAGGCTTGGGCGACGTATCGATACATCGGAAAAAACCGGTGTGCAATCAACATCGCCAAACCGGTTTCGCGAATTTTTGAAAACCGATGTATCGCGGACCACCGCGGTGTTGCCGAACCTTCACGATGTATCGCGGTGTTTGATGTTGTTGATTTAAGTAATCAATCTGAAAGAGCTAAAAATGAACACAATAATTGCTTACTGATGTCTAAAGTTAGTTTAGAGAAAAATTTATTGACACGGTGGAGAACCCACGAGGATTCTTTTCTTTGTATGAAAAATCTTGCGAAAAGACACTTGGCAATTCAAGGTACCAGTGTACCTTCAGAAAGGGTTTTCAGTACAGGGGGAAGTGTAATAACACGTCAAAGAACAGCATTACTCCCGAAAAACGCAGAAATGTAAATTGTTTCAGCTCAAAATATAAAAAATGTATAAATTTCTATGCTTTACATTAATTACTTTATTTTCCATTGTTTCATTAATGTTCATATAAATTGTGAGAAGTTAAGTAATAAAGTTTATTGAACACCTTTATTTCTTTTTAACTAAAAGCAAGAATTACCTTAAATATTACCTTAAGTGCAAGCTGAATTATTTATTAATGAAAACTATTTACTAATATGACTACTTTAATCTTAAGCATCTAATTATGCAGTATAATTAAGCTGTATTGTTTTGTTTTTTTTTTTCTTTTTCGGAAACATAAAAATCGTGATACATTGTGATATCGCGATGTTTGCTCCCCGATGTATCGTGATGCAGAAATATAGACATCGCCCAAGCCTAATAAACAGTATGAATTCTAACGCTAGACTACCTGTGTGACTTTAGTAAATGAGCAAAAACAGAAGTGCGTTGCCGACATAATTAACCATAATATACATTACTTTAGCCTCGATACAAAAAACTCAAAAAAAAACAAAACATTCGGCTCTAATTTTTGTTCAAAGCAAAAATTACAGATTTTTCCATTCGACGCCGGTTCTAGGAAAACACAGTTCGAAAAATAAACCTCAAGTAAAGTGAACGGTACCCCATCAACAGGGCCGGTTGGTAGTAGTGTTAATAAAACTTTATTTTCAACATACCGTTAACAAATAATGTAATGTTTATTAATGGTCAAAAACTAAAGTTAAACGATTTTATAATTTTGTCGCTTTTTTTATCAAATCGACACTCTTATTTATTAAAACTTCGCAGTATCCCTTTGTGATCCAACCTTAGATAAGCAGAATTAATAAAAAGAAAAGAAAAAACAGTCAGAACAATCATCACAATTTCCGGTGAAGTTACTTAAAAAAGTAGTTCCAATTAAAAATTGCGGAAACCAAAAACGTTTTTTTTTTCTTAACTTTTTCTGAACTTCAACTTTTGGTATTAAGAGATTTCTGATGTTTCAACGGTCATTAAAGACATCCTGTAACACTCGCAGTATCTTTATCCATCAATTATTACTTCAATGTTTCCTTGCGGTATTCAAGGGCGTAATTCTTATTTCATCCAACGATGACAGGTGGTACAAGTAATAATAACGCTTTTTTGTAGAACGCGACTTTTTCACAACTTGTAGAAACGCATATCCGAGAAAAATAATCGGCTATCTTACGCCATCATGTCTAGTATACAAGAACGGCGTGATTACTTTTTTTTTTTCGGCTCCCGCTTGCTCTTACGTCTATTTACTTTCTTTCGTTTTCCAACTGGAAGGAACCAGCGCGCCTTCGACGTACAGAGGATTTAAAATATCGACAATAAATCTTTATAATGTTTCGCCTATCTGTTACTATTCGAAGTTTACTACTTACGCAGCGAATCTCTTTTTTGATTCCATTATGTCTGAAACACAATATTTTCAAACAATTTTACACGTGTAATCACCCATTTTTTTTTCTTTTTCTTAATATAAATATAGGTAAAGTTTTCATAAATGCTAACATGTTCAAGTGAAACATTAGAAGTGTGCTTTTGGTAGTGGAAAATCCTCCAGCATTTATGTTCATGCAAAGAAGTACCAAAGAAAATTGAAAAAAAAATTAGTCGGTACGTCGTTGATAACAGATCTAAGCATGGCTAACGTAGAAAGGCAATTTTATCTAGTCGGTAGAAATCAGATTATCAAAGAGTACAAAGAAAAATCTGTAATATGCTGATCCAACTCTGTCAGTATAACAGAGTAATAGTAGATTTTGGCTTTCGTGTTCCGTTTGTTAATGGTTAACGGTACTTCTGCAACATTAAAGAATCACTAAGAGCACACTAAAAAGTATAAACAAGCGCATACACAAACGTAAACAGCTGATCCGGGTCGAGAAGCAACCAAAAGTAACTCTCTATTGTAGCAGAACGACTGGCGGATAATACACCGCACATCTTCTTTTCAATATCCAGGCAGCGCTTATGCAACGAAATATTCTGTACATGCACCAGTGATTTCACACGTTCGTGATTACTTTTCAACGCTCAAAGTCTTCACAGCTAACCCACTATACGCATGATCACCTGAGATCCAAAATGGCGCGTTTGTAGGATGTTTATTTAAAATTTAAGGGGCATTTCTAATTAATACGAGGGAGCAACTCTTTGCAAACAAGAAACACTTTCAGCATTTGCTACGGGCCGATTATTGAAGAAATTACGTTTTTTTTTCGGAAACACTTGATTTTGCACTTTCGCGAGAACATTGTAAATATTTATTAATATTTTTATGTATAAAATTTTAACCATAAATAGGCACCATTAAAAACTTCTATTTAACTTTACACCCCCCCCCCCCGGTGGTACTTTTAACAATACATACAAACTGAATAATTGAATTTTAAAAAACGACTTATGGTTTTATTCTTTTTTTTTGCAAAAAATTATTAACCGACTTTATCGATTTAAATCTCATTTTTTCGTCCTTTCGAGAGTTACATCGCGTTATGGTTTCACTAATTTCTTTTTTTTTTCGCGATATTTTTAAAGATGAAAAAAAAATTTTATATTTTGCGGAGACTTTTTATAGTTTTTAAAAACATACATTCAATTTCTACGTCTTTTAATTCAATTTTCATGTTTTTAAAGTAGACAGTTTTTTTTCCTTTTTTTAAACTTTTTCCTAAGCAAATTTAAATAGGTAAACTGATAATACTGTTATCGATAATCCATTTGTTTGCCCGGATTATTACGTTTAATATAATTTAAAGTACTTCTTTTGAAATTAGTATTTTTTAATGACTCCTAAAAAAACTCGTTGAATGGATGAATAATCGAATATTATAAAACGAACAAAATGTGAAATTACAGATTTATATGGTAACCGAAGGATAATTAATATTATTGTTCAGAAACCATATTTCTGCTCAACACGTTTGCATGGTTATAACCTTATACACAGATGTTACATTTAATATTTTTCAACTGAAAAACGCTGATATGTTGCACTAAAAAATCGAAATTTTTAGAAAAAACGAGAATAAATCGGCAGTCGATAATCGTGAGATAACAGACAAATTCGAATTGTTAGAAGAATATCATCCGTAAATAATGCTGCTTAATTTGCACTTTTCCCGCTATTAAATAATACTTTTCCTTTAAATAACACATTTCATTTGTATAATGTTTTATTTTCATTATAAGATGAATGCGGTATATAAATATTTTTCTTTTTTTTTTTAAACCTTTATAACTAATTTACTTAATGACTTTTCCATTCTTCTTTTTTGAACTGTTATTCAAATTATTTATAGTAAATTTTTTAAATTTCTTTATTTAAATTCAATATTTTATTTTTCAGTTTTGAATTTTTTAAAAGAAATAGGTTCCTAACTTATTACTCTCCTATGTGTAGTATCATGTGCATACGTGTATGTAGGAAAATGTCCTTTCTACATTTTTTATCCTGTAAAAGTATGGGAAAAAAATCTAGGATTACTACTTCACGGGCACTAGTTATGTAGAAAGTGTTCAATATACAGCTACATTTAATGATCTTAGGCCTTATAATTTTCGCAATTCTTGTTATTATTTAAAAAAAAAAAATCACCGCGAAAAACGCCACTTTAAAATATTAAGAAATTAAATATAAGCCCCATTAATATTGAAATTTACAAGGCAAACGTGTTTTCAAAAAGGACAAAAATGTAACAGTTGATATATTTTCCGCAAGCGCAGTAAAGAAAAGTCTCGAATAAGATGGACCGCTCGTGATCAATGCCGAAATTTCCGCCTCAAAAAGAGTTTATTTTAAATTGTGAAATACAATTAAAAATAACACTTCATCGCAGTGGCGAAATGATGAAGAAGTACTGGGAAAAACGAAAATGGAAGTTATTTTAAGTATTCCATAGATGGCCAAATTCGAAGGAAAGAATATTTCTGTTCATACGGTCAACAGCAGTATATCCGAGGAATAAGGACGCTTCGAATGAAGTTTGAATTAAAATAGTAAGTTAAACGATAAAATCTAAAACTGGGGAAAGAATGTATAAATTTGCCTGAAAATTATTTAAAGATTAGCACGCATTGATAAACGTAACCCCACTAAAATTAAACTAGGGTACGATACTTCAGTTAATCGAGACAACCGTATTTTTGCTAAAAATATAAAAACGAATCGTTAACACAAGCGAAATCATATCAACAGATGAAATAAAACCTTACCGTGTATAAGTATAAAACATAAAACGGGTTATAAAAAACACTATAACGGAATAGTATTTATATTCTTGATCGATTTATCTTATACACCGGAAATAACCGAATTATTACATGAGAGCGTGTACGATAAATGTATTAAACCATCTATAAGATTATTTTATTTTACAAATTTAACGTTTTTAAAAAAAAAAATGACAACGACACAGTTATCTACAAAACTTAGAGCGTGTTAAAGGACATTTCTAGCGATCATTGATTTATAAAGTTTAGGAACAAAATACATGTTAAATATTTTATTCTTAAAATAGGACATATTATCATAGTGTATAATACAGATAAAATCTTTCGATCTTAAATTAGAAAATATACAAAAGAATTTATTTTATTTTATTTTTTTTTTTTATTTACAAAAATCACTCAGGCTGACTTTGAATGTCATCGTCTTCATCCGAATCTTTACTATGTTCGTGCAAAAGCACGTATTCCCTTAGACTATAACCGAATTTTATAACATCCTGTTCGAAAAGTTCGTAATATTTTCGAGCCTCTATTTTCTTATTGTTTAGGTAGGTCCCGTTTGCAGATTCCAAATCCATAATGTAAAGTCGAACTCTATTAGCTACTAAACCGTCTTCTTTCGTGTACGGGACCAATCTGTACTGAAGAGCTGCATGCTGTTTAGAACAAGACGGATGATCTAACGGAATATCGGCGATCTTACGATCACGGCCAAGTAAGTAACCACTTTGTCGATGAATATATAAAATCGGTAATTCTTTCTCCCCCTTAAACGGATATAAACGCCATCGTCTTTTCGGTTTACGAGCCTCCGCTGGTTCGCTATATTTTATAATAACTCCTCTGAACATATTTGTGTCTTCCGTTAATTTACCTGTTACTTCAAAGTTTGGCTTTTCTTTTTTCACCGGCGGTTTTCCTTTATCTTGCGAAGTAGAATTTTTACCCCATTCGTAATGTGCATCGCGCTTTTCCTGCTTAATTTTTTTCTCAATTTTCAAAGGAGGATCGTCATCCCAACTATTGGAGTATTTATCCCGTTCATTATTGAACGAGTCAAATCTAAGAAAGAAATCAAAAATCCTCTTAAAAATATACTTAAAGTAGAATAAATGTTAAACTATAAACTCCTTAATCTCTTATTAATAAAAACGGAATGGATTAGGGAAAATTTCGGTATTTTGAAAAATAATATAAAAGTTTCGGCACATATTTTTACGGCGTTTCTCAAAGTATACAGAAATATCAGTTGCGAACAAAAAAAGAATTATATAATTTTATTTAAAAAATAAAAGTATTTTTATCATAAATACCGCCAGATGAGAAAAAAATTAATAGATCGATTGATAGAGAATTTCAGATTTTAATATTAACTAATAGGGGACTTACTCATAATGGTTTTGTCAATAAAATGCATTACTGTTTTCATTTATAAAATTTTGAAACTTTAACTAAACTCGCATCATTATTATAGGCTATTAAAATTAACAAAGTCCCAGGGGACACTGACCAAACAATTTTTTTTGTGTACTATCGTTCATATTAATTACGACATCGTTATTTTTAGATTATTTCTAGTGGCAATAATCGGAGTACGAATAATTATCGATAAAATTGCACATAATAAATTTAAAACTATTTTAAATTGTTTATAACCTAAAATAACTTGCAACTGCGGTTAAATTAAAATTATGAAGCGAAACGCTTTTGGTTAAACAATATTTAGGAAATTTTAGTAAAAAAGTTTAAAACCATTTAAAATTTAAAACTGTTTACAGCGGACGAACCTAAACTATAAATAATATTAAAAATAAACGGATACAATTATGACCAAAATAAACTGTGGGCAGTGCTATGAGGCTTACTTAAAATTCTCCTATTTCCAAAAAAACCTACTTTTTGGCTTCTTATAAAAAGTAGAATGTAATATTTGCTTTTAAATTTGGAACACACTACGTTTTAATTTGCATTCTGAAAAACGTTTTATCGTAAAAATGTAAATGACAATACTACACGTTTTCTACAAGATCTAAAAATTTGTTTATAAATTGGCCTCCTAATGCTATTCTGACCGTAATTTTATTCTATTAGGCTATAAAGATTTAAGATACTTCGCAAACTAGAGCACGAATCATATTAAAATCAAAAACAATTGTTAAAGAAATTCCTTATTCAAATTATGACGTCAATTTAATTAAAAATCATACTGCAACTACGTTATTCTTCATTTTATGGAAAAATTCAAATTATAATTACAACGAAAGAATACGTTCATGCGTAAAAATTAATAACTCGTAAAATTTCATGTTAGCTAAAACTAATAACATACGCCCAACATTTAATGCGAGTTACTTTAAGTCAAATTTATAAAAAGTAACTAAAACATTTATTACCTGCGTTTTTTGTTTTTTTCATTATAATCTGATCTCGATTGGTAATTTTCTCTGTAATCATTAAGTCTATACCTACAAATAATATATATATATACACATATATAAAAATTCAAAGTCTGTACATGATTTTGTTAAAAAAAAACAAAAAAACATTCATTTCATGAACACTTCATGTGGGTTGTAAACTAAACAAATTTCTATAATCAAAGAAAACATGAATTCAAATAAATGTAGTTTATTAAATGTACTAACCTGTCCCTATCCATAAATCTTTTATCTGATCTCGACATGAATGCTAAAAATAACAAAATTACAAAACTCAAAAACCAACCTGATACACAATAAATATGAAATATCTTGTTTATTATTATATCGCATTAAACCAACAATGTTTAAATTCGATTATCGAATTCGGACAGTAACGAGTATTGAAACATTGATTACGATAGTAATATAATGGATCAATTTTAAAGCGCCAACAAAATATTAGAAATAATTACGAAAATCATTTAGTGAGTAACGATTTAAAATTTTTTTTAAATTTAATATTGGATAAACACGCAGCAATATAGCAGGTGAACTTAATGTCAAAATACTTATTATAAAAATGAAAATTGCGAATAATGAATCCGTGTTTATTTATTGTTTCATAGAAATTGACCAAATTATAACGCCGTTAATATAAAAATTGCTACAGAACGTACATTTAACTCATAATTAAATATGGATCTGCTGCGGATGTGAAGTTATATCTCCACATTTTAATTAGAAGTTATTAAATTTTAATCACGGCTTAAACGCTGAATAATAATATGAATTAAACCTGATAAAACTTGCGCCTCTGAAGAATAAAGCTTAAGCTTTTAGCTTTTATCTTTTTGCATTTCAAATATGGCTAGACTTTTAGCTTTCGGCTTATGAGTATTTAAATACGTCGTTTCGACTACGAGATGAATTACAGTAAAAACTGATTAAAAACGTTCATTATATTTCTTTTATTATACATTGAATTAATAAGCATTACAGATAGAATTTCAATCCTATATATTAAAATCATTTTTTTTTAAATCCTTTTAATAGGGTTTGGCTTAAATTTTTGGTCTTAAACAGAAGGGTGCTGGATTATTGTCATCAACATTATAATCCAAAATATCCTTATCAGCTAGCTTCTTATTTTATAATATTTTTCATTACAATATATTACTCTATACCAGTGGTCGGCAAAGTGCGGCTCCAGAGCCGCATGTGGCTCTTTGGCTCCTTAAGTGCGGCTTTGGCACAAATATCCACGGGAGGCGCAATAATATTTTCATTTAAAAAAAACTTGGTAAGAAAAAAATTACATCTTATTTTGATAAAAGTATAATTTTTTGTTTAAGTTAAAAGATAGGTAGGTAATTAAAATTTTATATTGTTGTAAAAATATGTAACGAACATCGAGTTTAATTTTATTAGTTTTCGTAAACGTAAACACAAACCATGTACAGGCTACCGGCTGAAATTCTTTTTCTAAAGTAGGGGGGGTACAAATTGGCATCACAGACCAGCAGTTGTAGTGTGAACAGTTTTGTCTTATCTACCATGTCTGCCGTTGTCCTGTCTTACTAAAAAGTTGTATTTTTCAATCTAGCTGCACATCTTACAGGTATTTTTATACGATTTTATTACACCTGCTATGTATGTTTGTGGTTCCAGTACAAAATTTGTAATTGATTTTTCGATAACTTCTATTTGTCCAAATGTTGGAAGTTTTCTTCTATTTTTGGTCATATTAAAAGTTTTGTTATTCTGATGATGGAAAAAATTATTATTTTTTTTTTTAGGGCAGTTACATATATTAATAAAATTGTATTTTTTAAAAGAATTTTTTTTAATTTTTATTTTCATCAATTTAATAATGATAATAATTTTGTACTGATGGCTTTAGAAAAAAATATATTTGGAATATTTTCATAGGCACCCCAATTAACATGACTACCAAAAAAAAGCAAAGAAAAAACGGAAGATGAAAACAGCGAATTTAAGGTTGAGTGGACCGAGAATTTTGCGTTTATTCAAAACTTGAATGGACTTCCGACATGTCTTATTTGTAATGAGAAATTCGCGCATAATAAGAAGTCAAATTTAGAGAGACACTTTACAAGAAAGCACGCGTCATTTAGCACTAAATATCCTACCGGTGATGCAAGGAAGAAAGCAGTTGAGGAACTTCAGAAGAGTCAAGAGTCGTCAACTTCTGTGTTTAATAACTGGATGTAATCTTCCAGCAATATTAATATGGCAAGTTTTGTTTTTAGCCAAGAGATTGCTAAGAGAGGGAAACCGTACACAGACGGCGAATACATAAAAAATCGTTTTATAAATGCATCCGAAGAGTTATTTCAGGATTTTAAGAACAAAGCAGATATTCTGAAAAGAATTAAAGAGTTACCATTGTCTGCCAAAAAACCATTAAAGATAGAACAATTAAAATGTGTTCGAATATAACCACCCGGCATATCGAAAATCTGAAATTGGTTTCGGCTTTATCAATAGCAGTTGACGAGTTTTGCGGCATAAATGATACAGCGCAAGTTTCACTTTTTTGTAAGATTTATGTCTCATTCGGGCCCTAAAGAACTTTTAGGATTATTGCCATTCAAAGGTCAGACGCGTGGAGAAGATATCGCAAATGCTGTAATTGAGTGTATGGATAAACATCATATTCCCCTCGATAAAATTGTGTCGATTTCAACAGATGGGGCCAAAAGTATGACCGGCGCAAGAAAAGGGTTTGTTGCTATTTTGATAGAAAAAATTAATCACGAGATACTTGTTTACCATTGTATCATTCACCAAGAAGCGTTTTGCGCGCAAACATTTCCGGATGAAATTTGTAAAATTATGGAATTAGTGATAAACCATTATCAACTCGATTTTAGGTAAAGCTCTTAATCATCGTCAATTCAAAGAATTTTTATTTAAAATGGAGAGTAAGTACGCTGATCTTCTGCTTCATAACAAGATACGTTGGTTATCAAGAGGGAACGTTTTAAAACGTTTCACGTCCCTTTTTCCGGAAATTAAAGCATTTCTCCTTGGGAAGGGCATTCACTATCCAGAACTAACAGACGATCAGTGGATCCAAAACTTTTATTTCATGGTAGACGTTACGTCTCATCTAAATCAGCTTAATCGTAAACTACAAGGGAAAGGAAACTTAATTTTTTCGATGTTAGAAGAAGTAATAACATTTGAAAACAAATTATCCATTTTTGCTCGCGGTTTTGAAAGGGAAACATTGTTTCACTTTCCGAGCCTGCTGAAGCATCGCCAAGAAAATAATTCCTCTATTGATGAACACCATTTTAAAACAATAATTTTAAATATGAGGGAAGCATTTCTCAGCAGGTTTCAGGAATTTAAAAACAGCAGAGCAACTTTAGCATTTGTCAAAAATCCTCTTAATGCTACGATAACCGAGTTGAAATTTTCTCCTTTTGAAATTGACATTGGTAGCTTTGAAATACAATTGCTGGATTTAGAAAACAAGGAGATATGGCGCTAATTCGAACGTCTTTGTGTTGAATTGGAAATATTGGAGAAAAAAAAATGTGATCTTAGTTCACAACACAAGTGGTCTGCTTTGAATGACCTGGAGAAGGAAGACATGATCATTGTCAACGCTTGGAATAGTATTCCTGACTCTTACGATCAGCTGAAAAAGCTCGCGTTTGCTGTTCTCTCCCTTTTCGGTTCTACATATATATATATATGCGAACAATCTTTTTCAAGCATGAACATTATCAAGAGTAAACTGAGAAGTCGTCTTATTGATGAGAAAGTTGGAATCATGCCTAAAATTAAAAACAACAACATACAAACCTGACTTACTCAAACTTTTCAAGGAGATGCAAGCACATTGTTCAAATTAATAAATACTTATTAAATATGAAATTCAGTTTTATTTAGTGTACTACAGAGTAATAAAAGTTTACTAAACAAGCAGATTTGGCTCCCAATTTTTTTAAAAATTATCGTAATGTTCATATTTGGCTCTTTGGCTAATAAGTTTGCCGACCACTGCTCTATACTATTCTCCAATCTTTTTTTTGTACTTTATTGTGATATAACGTTTTTTAAACTACTTACTTTTTCTCTAATTTAGAGAATAATATGTGAATATATGTATATATTAGAATCAGGGCTAGAAAACCTAATAGAAATTTGATTGCTGTACGTTTATTTCTAAGAATTAAACTACATTGGTGATCACAAACGAGATATTTGCAATATTTTCTTTATTTGTAAACTTAAACCATTGTTATCTCTGCATAGTGATTTTTTATTCTTTCTTTTTCTTTTATTGATTTAAATTATATTTTCTCATCGCCGTTTTTTTCGGCATAAAAAACAAAATTTTATTTGAGCTTTTCAATTTATTAAGAAATATTTGTAAAGCTATGATTATAAATAGATGATTATTTGCTTAATCAGTGAAACATTATTATACTCTTTAGTCTCTCTATTATTTGTATAATATTTTACATAGTAATTATTTTAAGTTTTAAAGTTAAAATTATTAATAGAAGAATTTTGAAGTTGAGAAATTAGATACAAATCAGAAGGAGAATATAATAGTGGATCCTACAAAATAATTCATTCAGGCAGCGAAAATGACCAGGGAGGTGTTGCTGTAATTCTAGGAAAATTGTATTTCATCAAGCATTGTTAGTTGTGAAAATTATTGGCCATAGATTTATGGTAACAAAGTTTAATTGCAAACCGCCAAAAATGTCAGTTATTCAATGTTTTTTTTTTTTTTTTTTTTCCGGTCTGGCGGTAAACTATCTGGTCGTAAACAAAATTCGATATTACATGCCGACAACTTTTATTTCAGATAATGTAGTAAAATAAACATACGATGTTTTAGGAACAATCATAATAGGATTACAAGCAAATGATAATTTAATCATAATGGGCAATTTCAACGTGGTAGTTTAAGAGAATCGTAATGGAAATATATGTCACGTAATTTTGAACTTGGAAAACAAAATAAACGAGGGAAACGATTGGTAGGGTTTTTTGCGTTGACAAATTCGTTATGAAAAATACTTGGTTCAGTGTATATAATTGAAGAAGATATACTTGAAAAGCACCGGGTGACAAGCGAAGATATCAACTGGATTCCTATTATTGTAAAACAAAGATATCGGAACCAAGAGAAAAAATTGATGGCGTATCCAGGAACCGATATAGACACAGATCATTCGCTTATAATAATTAACACAAGTTAATAAATGGGAAAATTAAAAAGACGAACGGGACCTTCCAAAATGAAACAGAAAAATTGAAAAACAATTTAGTACATAATCTTTTTAAAAATGCAACAGAAGACTCGCTGAAAAAATTCAATAAAAAACGAAGATATAGATAGAAACTGGTCAATAATAAAAGAAGTAATTAAAGCTTCGGCCAAAGAAATACTTTGCGAAGAATGAGGGAAGCACGAGAACCATAGATCAGTAATGATATACTAAAATTAATGGATAAGAAACGGCGCTATAAGAACAACAAATCTAATCACGGTTAAGAAATTTTTAAACAACTAAGGAACAATATACTGCAAATGTGTAAGAAAGCGTGAACCTCTCGATAATACATCGATGATATACTAGAAGTTAACAGAGACTCAGTATTATATGAAGAATTCGAATCCGCACTAAAGTGTTTACCATTTCAAAAAGCACCAGAGATGGAAAATATACTAGCACAAGTTTTAAAACAGGCAGAAAATAGCGTAATAAAACAATTATATGAGATCACCAATAAAATAGTAGAAACACGAGGTATTGGCTGAAGGAATTCTGCAAATCAACAATAATTCCAAACCCAAAAAGGTGCATGGCAAAAAGTTTTGAAGATTACAGGACGATCAGTTTGGTGTGTGCTACACGTCAAAAATCCTACTGCGCATTTTAAAACAACGATTATCAACATTCGTCAACCGAAACTTAGATGATGGGCAATTTGGATTCCGCTCGAATGTGTCAACACGAGGCGTAATCGCTGCCATGAGAGTCCTCGAGGAACATTTCATAAGTCGAGGAAGTCATATCTACATATGTTTTCTGTGGACTGTGGAAATGAACTCGAAAAAGTGAAATGAGATCAGATCTTTTCATTCCTACAGCGCACCGGCCGCCCACAAAAGATTATTACTCTTATCTACAATCTATATGATAAACACCAAGCTATAATTCAAACCAGAGACGGCGAAACAGAATCAGGCAAGATTGGAAGAGGAGTGCGCGAGGTTTCTCATTGTCACTGGATTTATTCAATATTGTAGCAGAGTTAATTTTACTAGAATTATTTGATAATACAACACACGGTATGAAAGTGGGAGGACCAAACGTGCACACTATTAAATATGTGAATGATGCAGCCTCATTAGCAGATAGCCCACGAATGCTGCAGAAAATGATAAAATAAATAAATCAGCAAAAAAGTTTGGAATAAAGATTAATACCAAAAAGACTAAAATCATGACAACTGAAATAAAATCACAATTTGTGAATATTGCAATTGATGGAACAACTCTGACACAGATTCCATCTTTCAAGTATTTGGGAAGCACTATTACCGAGACGGACGCAGCTCTCAAGACATACGAGAACGACTTGCCATGACGAAACAAACTCTGATGAAAAAGATAATAGTAATCGCCAACAATACGATGTCCATAGAACTACAAAAGCGCATCCTCAAGACATACATGTGGTCGGTCGTTTTACGGCTGGGAAACGTGGACGTGCATAAAACAAGAAGAAAAGATGGAGGCATTTGAAATGTAGTGTAGGAGACGGATCAGGAAAATAAGCTGGACTGAGAAAAGAACAAACCAAGAAATTTTAAATTGATTGACGGAAAACGATAAATATTAAACTAAATTAAAGGGCAAAAACTGCGTTGGATGGACCATGTTCTCTGACACGGAGGACTACTGTAAGATGCAATTGAAGGATACAACCCAGGAAAACATATAAGAATAGGTCGGCCGAGATCAAGCTGGGTAGATAATCTGACAAAGGATGCCGTCTGCTTCGGCTATTTAAAAATGAAAAGGACGGCCGATAACCGATAAAAATGGAAAAGATGCTGCAAAGGGCCGAACCATTTTACGGACTGATGCACCAAATTATGATGACTATGTATATGTATGTGATTGATCGTCTGGAAGGCACATAGCTTATTATATTAATTGATAATTTTTTCGGCAATTTACCGTTAGATTTGTACAGTTAGTTTCTAGTCATCTAGAAAGTGTTACGGCATTAACGATTATGTTCTAGTCGCTTTTCATGCTAGTCGACGCATTATAACCATTTAAGTAAAATTTTAACCACTACGCCGCTTTGAAACTGTTTTTTTTTTGTTTTCTGGTAATTTTGATTTTATTTTTTTCTGGTCTCGAACATTATTTACCGCCGGTGTACGCGCATGCGCGTCTGCATTTTCTATTTTCTTTAGAAATTTGTATTGTTTTCCAAATATACGTGGTTTTGTCAATTTTCCATTATTTTATTGAACACATGGAACATCTCCCGTAAGATCTCCCGTACAGGGAGGAGCACGACCGTAACGAGAGCGGGTCCGCAATTCTCTTTTTACCGTCTAGTCAGAAAATAGTAATAAAAAAATAAAACCAAAGCCTAAGGCTCCGCTGCGAGGATCTATTTATCGTGTGATACTGAAAGTGTTATTGACGTCCGTTAGGGTAATGACAGATTGAGCAGTTGTAATTGGAACGCTTTGGTTTAATAAGTGAGCATGACACACTCAGTGGTTAACCGACGCGTTTCTTTCTAATTCGGTAATAAGAAACAACAAAAAAAAAACTAGAAACGCTGTTAAAACCGCCTCTAAAATCGCTGTGTCTCTTTTGACAGGTCTACATCAACCAAAACAACAAACACGTGAGAACAGTAAACCGACCTTTCCTATCAAAGAAATTTACTGTCGCTTCTTTTGTGGATATCTGCTCTGCATTTGATAGTGCGCATTTTCCCTCTCAGGGGCTTCAAACTCAAGTCTCTTATTCCCTTCCGGTTTTTATCACTCCTATACTCAACTTTTTTCAACATAAAACACTTTATCTATCCTCTCCTTCTGTTTCCGCCTTCAGATGCGTCTATCGTGGGCTTTCTCAGGGTTCCTGCCTTAGTTCCACTCTTTTTAATATTTACTCCTTTAATAGTGCATCTCTTCCTATTTCCTCTTTCTCTTCCTTTTTTGCTGATGACATTTTAGTTTACTTCACCTTAGATGATCTGTCTTCTGCCACCAACGAGTTAAATCATTCATTCTTAGCAATGCTCTCTTTTCTCTCCACCTGTCTCTTTCCCCTTCCAAGTCTTCCTGCATAATTTTTGATCTCCGCCCCTTTAACCATGCCCTTATAAACATCAGTGTATCCGGTATTCCTATTCCCACTGTTAATTCCATATGTTACCTAGGTCTTTTCTCAATTAGTCGCCCTACATTTCACGAACATATTAATTATATCTATAATTCCTTGATCAAAATACTTAATCTCCTGAAATCTTTATCCCCTCTCAGATGGGATGCCGACCCGTGTATTCTTTTAATTTTGTACAAATCAATTATTTGGTCCAAACTCGACTACTGCTCCTTCATTTATAGCAATGTCTCCAAATCTCTCCCTTGGAAATTTAACTCAATTCAAAATTCCTGCTTTCGTCTACGCATTGGCGCTTTAAAATCTTTTCCTATTTCTGCGATTTTATCTGAATCTGCCACTCAACCTCTATTCATTCGTCGTTCACTCCTCGCTAATAATTTTTTTAATAAAACGCCTCCCTACTTCTTCATCCAATCTTATTTCTTCCTATCTTCATATCAAAAATCACCTGTGCTTGGCACCTCATAGAATTCCGATTCCATTGTATATAAAGGGTGCAGCAGAGAAACCTACCACATTTCAAAAAAAAAAAAGGCCTGTCCTATTAAAGATAGCGAAATGATTCTTTTTTTTATTGAAAAGAGGAAGAATGCCAGTTTCTTTTTATATAAAAATTTATTTTGACAGCTTCTTTGTTTTAAAAATAATGTCACTTAAATGACGACCTTGATTTTCGATACAATTATGCATACGTAAAACAAAATTATCGTAAACTTTTTTCAACATAGTCGTCGGAATAGCCGCAACATGACGTTGAATCTCTGCTTTCAACTCTTCCAGGTCTCGAGGTTTACATTCATAAACTTTTGACTTTAAATACCCCCACAAAAAAAAAATCACAAACAGAAAGATCTGGTGAGCGCGCTGGCCAGTCAATATCCGAGTTCCACGAAATTAAACGGCTACTAAACATTCTTCGTAAACAATCCATCGTTTCATTAGCTGTATGGCAAGTCGCTCCGTCTTGTTGAAACCATGTTCGTTGTAACTTCCTTCGTCTCGTCAGTTCTGGTCGCACAAACAAGTTTAGCAGCTGCTGGTAACTTTTGCCGTTAACCGTGGCATCGAAAAAATAAGGTCCGATGATACCCCACACTACAACACCCATCCAAACTGTAACCTTCGAGGAGTGAAGAGGTTTCTATTGAATCACATGCCGGTTCTCGTCGCTCTAGTACCGAAGATTTTGTTTATATACGTCACCATTGAGATAAAAATGTGCCTCGTCTGTAATCAAAATCGCGTCTAGAGGAATTTCATTTGATTCGATTTTTGACAACATCATTTCACAAAACACTTTTCTGTTGGCAAAATCGGCGGCTAAAAGCTGTTGGCTATAGTGTATCCTGTAGGGATGGAAATTCAGATTTTCGTGAAGAATTCTTCTTACAGTTCGATCAGACACGTTCAAGTTTTTTGCGTGCATATGGGCGGAGCGACTTGGACTCGACTGAATGGCTTCACGAACATGCGTGATCATCGGCGAGGTTCTTACCGTCTTAGGAACTCCACAGAGCCGGTCTCACGGAAGTTTTTAACCCACAAATGTAAAGTTTTGTTAGAAAACACAGGTTTCTTTTCATCTAATGCGAAACGTTTTCGAAATTTGCGAACTGTAGTAGTGTAAGAATCTTGATTGTGAAAAAACTGCTCTACAGCAAATGCGTGCTCAACTGCAGACCAGTCACCCATGGTGGTTCGTAATAGTACTAAAAAAATTCGGCACTCTTCCTCTTTCGAGTGCGACTAGTTTTATTTCGCTGCCTTGCCTACAGAGGGTGCTATAATTTTTTGAAATGTGGTAGGTTTCTCTGCTGCACCCTGTATCTTCTCGTGTTTCCAAATTTTCTCCATATGTTCTTTTATGATTTTAATAGTATACGGCACCCTATTAATTTCTTCTCCCTCCCGATCCGGGCTAATTCTTTCTCTCACAATGTAGTCAACTTTTGAATTCCTTAAGCTGCTGGACTCTCCTTTTCCTTCCCATGCCTAAATCTTTATGGATGGTTCCAAGAGTGATGGGGGTGTGGGCGGAGCGTTTACGTCTCCTACGTTACTGCACTCTGAGTCCTTCAGACTTTCTTCTTTCTGCTCTATCTCCTCGACTGAATCTATCCTCAGTTCTTCGTGCCATTTATTTTATATCCTCTAATAGTGGGGTTCACAAATTCCTGATCGTTTCCGACTCCAAACGCGTTCTTCAAGCCATCTCCTCTCTTTCTCCTCATTCCTCTGACAGTATCATTCTCTCGATTCGAACTCTCGTCTCCTCTTTGTTCTCGTCCTGTTCCAAATTGTCCATGATTACGCGCCTATGAATACCAATGATGGCTAGTTGATAAAAAGTTTCAACGCTCCAGAGGGGCAGCTGCCCACCGCCACCGGCTGACGACGCCCATGGTAACAACACTGAATAATTTATCTTATATTAGGCTAATCAACTTATCTTCGTTATGTTATACACAAGTTACTGTTTTTATATTGTAAGGTCAACACATCTTACTCTAATAAAAATTTGGTTTGCTAGTAAAAACTAGCCAAGTGAAATCGAGACCTTTAATTTATTCTAAATTATCTGCTTTTTGTAAATAATTCGACTGTTGAAATTTAAGACGTTATATTTTTAAATATCAAACATTGCTGTAGCAAAAAAATCAAAAAATTGTGTTTTTTAGAATGTTGTATGTTCTTATAAATGAATTTCAGGATTATCTATAGAACTTGGCACTAGAGATGGGAAAAGTAACTCATTGCAGTGAGTGACTCTTTTGAATCTGACTCAGTAAATTGATTGTATACAATCAGTAACTCAGTAACTCAGTAACTCAGTTGACTCAGTTGACTCAGTAACTCAGTTGAATCAGTAAATCAATTAAAACATTTAACTCTGAATTATTCACTGAGTGATTCTCATCCACGACAATGAAACGTTAAAGAAGCGTATCCGAAATTATTCTCAAGCAGTTGCAATTATAGGGTTTTCAGCTGACAGGTTTAGAAATCATTTTTTATTACATTTTAATAAAGGATATAATTTTTTTTTTAAATAAACATATTATGCAGTATTACAGAGAAACGTGTAAATTGGCTAAAGTTAATAGTTAGTATCGTTTATTGTGTAAAAATAAATAAGAAAAATAACTTGTAGTATTATTAATTATAATTGTATTAATTTATACGTTGTGTTAAGTTTGTTTTTATTATAAAAGCTACTGTGTATCATTTGAATTAACATTTGTAGAAAAAATAAAAGCGGCGAATTAAACTTTAGCTACATATTAAACTTTAGCGACGTATTACTTTTTTAAAGAACTTTCTTTATAAATAACGAAAAATTGAAAAAATGTAATACAAACAAAATTAGAAGTAGAATTTAAAAAAACTAATTATGATGTTTAGTTAGTTATGAAGCTGTAATTGCAAAGGAATGTTTAAAACTAAAGAAATATTTTATTATATTTTGAATTTTGAATAATTTTAACATTAACTAAAATGAACTTTAGTTACTAATACACAGTATTTTGAGTGGTAAAGTTAATTTCTGTAACAAATTCTAATTACCACTGGAAGTAAGGAAGTTTGTAGAAATTTTGTTAGAAAACAACAAATCTAATATTTTATAAAACTTGTGAAATATTTAATTGTGTAATATACTTATATATTAAGTAATAATTATTTTATATATTTGAAGGTGTTAAATATGCAGATAAAAAGAACGGATCGTTAAAGCAAGTGTTTGAAGTTAAACAACTTCATATTTGGAATTACAAGCTAATTAACAAGCTGTTTAAATTGTTTTAACAACAAATTCTAAATTCGTTCAGTTGTTTTGAGACTAATACAGCAAAGTAGTAATTATTAAAGCACTTAAAAAATTCTTATTAGTTGTTGTTTTGTAAATTAAAATTTCTTTTGTAAATTAAACATCTGTTACAATCATAGATCACAGGGTAATTTGTTTTAATTCTGTAGACTACTGAATTAGTGAGTCAAAAGAGTTACTGAGTTACCTTTATTCATATTACTGTTTCGAATCTATCAAATCAGTAGAAAGATTCGAATCTTTGATTCGAATCAGTACTGAGTTACACACCTCTACTTGGCACCCATTTAGATCTCAATTCTTTTATCGGTGAAGTCAACAACCACCGATGTTCTTAATACTGAACTATTTATGTTTTTGGTGGGATTTGAATTACATTTTGTAAAGAAATTATTATTATTCATTCAAATTCAATCAAAATAGGCTTACAAAGTGAGTACCTTTTGAAAGTCAACTTATCTAGTTCATCTGTCCCCTAACTCTAAAACTACCACCACTTCGGACCACCTGTATGGCTGAGGGGAAGAAGTGGCAAGAAACCCTTACTGCAGCACACAGGGCCCTACAAATATGTCATGTTATTTTCATCTCTTTTTTTACATGTCAAAATCAGTATACAATATCATGTTCATTTCCGGTGCTGTGCTGGAATTGCATTACTCCATAATATATATTTATCAATAAGATAAGCTTTGTCAAGCAAAACTTGCTTCATAGCAATTTTAAATTTATTTTCCGGTAGGTCAAGTATCTTGATTGGAATTTTATTATAAAAACGCACACAAAGCCTTAAATTACGCTAGCTATTAACTTTCTAGGTCAACCGGAAGTGGGTTAGGTTTTTGGTCCCTAGTAATTTATAATTTAAAAAATGGAATGTCAAATTTAGCTAGCGACGCAAATTTTAATTATCGCTGTTTAAGCTGCTCGTAAATAAAATTGCTTGTATTTTTGTAAACCATTACAAGAAAGTGATTTGTAGTAAAATTAATTTTGTACGGTAAATTTACGTTCAAAATGCAATATTACGATATATATTCGCTAAATCGTTCGTATTCGGTTTAGCTGCATTGCCCTTGATTGTTTGTTTTTTTTTGTTTATTCAACTATTCGATTTAAAATATCGAAGTGTTTTGCAAAAATCGTAATTATCATTTGACGTATCAATGTTTACGTTATAAGAATGGAATTGCCGATTTCATTGTGTTCGCATTATGATTTGCGCATTTCGATAAAAAGTTAAGTTCTGTTCAAATAATGTTTGTGGTGGAAATGTTTATTTTTCATGCGTGAATATTTATTTTAAATTTAATCCAGTACGGGAAACAAATAAAATCATAATGAGTAATGAGGAATTTTCGGATACATTTATTAATGGATTGTGGATTAATAATTCATACATTCCCGAAGAATTGTTAACGTATATGTTTACATTTTTCGACTTGAAGGATTTATTAAATTGTAAATTAGTTTGTCGTTGTTGGAAAGAATTAATAGATTATTACGTATGGAAAGAAAAATCTCTACTTTCTAAATATAGTTTTGCTGGTATTCCGGAACGCGAAAAAATTCGTTTACACTTTCCATGGCAACTATATTACGTTATATGCGCAAAGGATCCTTTTAACAGAAATTTAATCGAAAATCACTGCGGACAAGGTATTTTAATTAATTAATTACTAAATATTTTACGCTACTACTAAATTTAAAAGTTTTGTAAACTTAAATGGATTATTGACTATATTACTGTATTCTAATTAGTCGTTATTTGAAAAAATATTTATTATTATTGAATATTATAATAATTGTTTATCTTAAATGTACTACACCGTGCTTGAGATGCTTTATATGTTTTTGTTTTAATTTTAGAAATTAGTTTTTCCTCCCGCAAACAAATATTATTTATTAAAACGTCAAAAAAATCGAATAAACATTATATATTAGACAAATACTATCCATTCGTAAAAATTATATCGAAAGTCTGAAAAATAAGTATTGGTAAACTGTTGATTACATTTTTACAAAGTATACTTATTCAATTATCTGAAACATTAATCGTAATTTTACATTTTGCTGGCGATAAATAAATTTGGGACGATTATTTAGAAAATACCGTAACCATTTATTTATTATCAAAACTGTTTTGAACCGTAAAAACAAAATACAGAAGCGCGTGACACATGTTATTAGATCGCGCTTTGACACTGTATCAAAAAATGATTATCGAACATTACGTTTTCATCATATTATATGAAAGAATGTTGTCATAAATTAAATTAAGAATTTTTCGATGTAGTAAGATTATGAGACATATGCTGTATAGTTGAAGTGGTAGCTAAAATGTTACGAGAACAAGGAAAAATTGAAACAGATTAGTTTGTTAAAGGGCAATAAGTATTACTAATTTTAACATATAAATAACCAAAATAATTTAGAAAGTGTTTAATATTACAAAAAGAGAAGTGCCGTACAAGAGGTGTATCGAGAAAATTCTTAGCACATTTTGTTTCTCCAATACAGCGAAGTAAAAAATCACGGAACGAACGTTAATGTAAAATTTAATATTACATTTAAAAATAAGCACGTCAATAAATAATTTCCATACCGGTTCCAAAAATAAACAGGACGCGATCGAAAGATAAAGTAGGAAAGAAAAATATAAAACACGTATTATATAAATTACGGAAAGGATTTTTGAACTTTACTGATTATATTTTTCTCTTTTATTATTGAAATAACTTTTTCCAGCAGGTGCCTGACATATAATATCCAATGTAATATTAAATAGTTACATTAAGTTGCGGGAACAGTATGCATCGTGATTACAGCTAATACATTTCGCGATTCTACATTTATTTCTTCATTTTCGTTGTAGAGGTTTTTCAATATTATCATCGTAAGTTTGAAGAAAAAAAAAGGTCAAATGAGAAATTCGTGATTTTGATAAAACACTCGGATTAATTATAACAGATGTACAGGACACTGTTTTGTAAACATTATTAAAAAAAAATGGATGACCTCGAAGTGAACACCTATCTATCTTCTTACAGAGATCTGCTCATTGATCTTTAATTATTCTATTTAATAACCACAGATCCAGCACAGTGATTTATAAAAATACATTTTCGTAATATCTGTGCGTCAAATTTTTTCTTAGTTTTGCGGTAGTCAGTGTTTCGTTTTTTGTTGCTAACCCAGCATAATCGAAATTTTTGTATATTTTCAGTGTGCAGTGGCGGGATTTAAACCACGTTCTACCTGAACGAGAAATGTTACTGCCTCGCCAACTATGCCCCACGATAGCTTGCTAGTGTTGTTCCATTAAAGTCTCACCTTCGTAGTGCAGGCAGATTTTATTGTTAGTCTATAATTTTTTTTTTTTTTTTCTTCATATGGTGATCTCATTTTAATTATTTTTCATTTAATTTTTGCATTACAGTTAATTTTAATTATTTCTGCTCTACGATTTTGACTTTTTTTATTAATGGGATTGAGATATCACCGCGATCGCTAATTCGTCGCATGATATATTCATGGAAAATACAGTTGATCGGCTTTGTGCGCTCACGTGAAGTCGAAACCGTTTTCGCACGCATACTTCACCGTGATTTTTATTACCTCGCCGAAGCTGTATTACTGGTCTCTATGTTTGCCGTCAGCTGAATTCGATAAACCGACTCTTATTTATTAGAGTTGAGACGGCGCCATCGGCACGCGGAGTATACACGTAGCAGTTTATGGAGGAAACACAATTGTCGTTTTATCGCTTCTGGTTGTTTTGCAACTGTTTATTCGTCAGAGAGATATTTTTACAAGCCTACCTGTATATATGAAAATCGTCCATCTACGGCCTTTATTGGTCTGCGGTTAATACTACATGATATCGGCGATGGAGTAGGAGGAGGAGGGTATGCTAGTTATATCATATACGATTGCTTATATAAATAATGTATAATTTTTCAGAACAGATGAAACATTGGAAGTTAAAACGTGGCTCATTCGGAAGAGAAACTAGCGGATGGAATGTTGAGATTACGCCTTTAGGTTCCAATCCATTGCCGAACCATGACGATTTTAATGGTTGTACTAGCTGTTTTGTTACTTCTTACGAACTATGTTCAAAAAGACAAATCGTTTGCCTCGAACAGTATGGATTTAGTGCTGAAATAATGGACAAATATCAGCCTACAATTATTGCCAGCGAATGGTACACATATTATTCGTAATTTTTCGTTTTTATCGTGTTATGTCGCTGCCGAATCCGTAAGTGAATAGTATATAGATATATAACTTAATAATCGCTTAATTGAAATTTGTAAAATTTGATTCTTCTTTTTACGATGTATCTATTATTACAAGTTGCCCAAAATAAAATCATTATAAAATCGCTTTAAAATTTTAAAATATTCAACGGAATGCCCCGTAAGATGTACACGGTCCTTAGAAAAACAAAAGCTTTTTTTACGAAATTTTTATCCGAAACGAATAAAATTTATTTAAAAGCTAGCGATAAGCGCCGCTAAAACGAGGTAACTGCGAAATTTAATGTACAACAATAATTCGGTTAAATGCCTGAAGAAAAATTTTCTATTAGTTCGGATATTTTAAAAGTTGGTCACTTGCGTAATTATTTTAATTCTGATTAAAACAGCATTGTTACCAATTCATTACTTACGTAAATCTAGTTTTGTCGGTACGCGAATTTTTTTGCAATGTGTGTGTGTGTGTGTGTGTACTTTCGAAATTCGTTCATACAATCGTAGATAGTAAACCGTTTTTAACGAATAGAGTTTTATTTTTCTTTATTATTTTCTCTTCCTTCGAATTAATTATCTCGTTTGATACTCACTAATTGTTTACTAGTTCTTACATGCATGTTCAAATGACATTTTTTTTCTTTTTTTTTTTCTATTATCGTTAATGATAAAACTGTAATGTTTAATTTAATTATTTCGGTTTTTTAATTGTTTTTATAGGTACGCTGGAAGGTTTGATTGTGGCTGCAAGTACACGTTAAGTGTTCATTTATTAGATAAAAATTTACGCCGTATAGCGAGTAAAGAAGAAAAACGACAAGTTTCACAATGGGAAGGAAATGAATGGCAAAAGGTTATACTATGTTAATATTGTTTGTTTGTTTTTTGCGTTTGAAATTGTAAACATAGTATAGATGGTACGATGGTTAATTTATATTTTAAGGACACGGTTCCATGTTTGACTTTAAGAGTCAAAATAGCGACGCTAACTAATGTATTAATTTCATCGAGATACGTATCCGTGGCAAACATTAAAAACTGATTTATCGAGTACTAGTAATTGTATGTAAAAGTGGTTAAAGTTATAAGGAAGTTTAACGAATTTTCTCTAGTTGTATGCTATTTGTAGCGGAGATGGCAGCGACGGTACACACTAAATGTATAAGATTTCATTTTTTTTAAAAAAACGGTTATTGTTTAATTTTTGAGTTCTGTGCGGATTGTCTTCGATAACTTTCATTAAAATTATAGACGTGTTTGCAAAGGAGGAGTACGTTTTTCAGTGCACTACTCTAAAACATACGTTGCTGTTTTTGTAAATGTAAAACGCATTAAATAATCGCTACATTAGTAACGGTTATAGGTTTTCTTTAATGACGTACTACGCGGCGATTACCTTTTTATGCGTAGTTAACATTGTTCTTATTCAGTCGTAATGAATGCGCGAAATTTGGACTGCATGTGTTTATGAAATCTTCCGATTACTTAGAAAACTCGAACATCTTTTATTAAGTCATTGGTAAATATAAAAAAATCAAAAAAAAAAAACAAGGAAGGCTTCGCAATTGCACTGACCATCACACTCCATTTTTAAAAAATAATTGTCGTTAAAGTTGCGGTCGTCAAGAAAAATGCCAATTTCTAAATTTCTATACCGTAATACAAACGTTATTCGGCAACCGATATGTTGAAATATGTGAAAAATTTCGTTATTAGAAGCGTATTAACTGAATTCAAGTGTCGATTACGATTAAAAATAGAAAATTTAGTTAGCAGCAAAATACTCTCCTCGGCAAAATCAACAACTCGTATGTGTTCCATCGTTAAATATGGCACTGCCACTTTAACGTTCTCTTTAAGGTACTTGGCTACTATATCAGAGGTATTATAGATTTTCGAGAGTTGTCCCATTCCGGATCCGAATCGCTCCCAGGTTTACCCATCCTGAAATAATTGGGTACCAGAGAAATCTGGGGATGTAAAGCGGCCGAGAGAAAGGAGCTGGCGCCCCTAGAATATTCTCTTTAAATCCATTATTAGGCTTAGTTCATTTGGAAAGCTCTATTTCACAATTTATAATACCTTGGCAAGGATGACTTACTTTATTTTTAGGATGGCGCGATTGTTTTTCTTGTTTTTCAGAATCATCAAAAACATTATTATATCCACATATTGTATGAATTTTTTTTGCTAAAATCAATCTCTGATAAATCATTCTGAAAAAAAAATATTAATTTTAGGTTGAAATCCGGTTTGAAAATTACGGTCCAAACGTAAGCAATATATTATTTTCTCACAATGGAACAGATACGCAATTTTGGAGTGGTCATTATGGAAGCAAAATGAGCGGCGCTGTATTAAAAGTATTGTTACCATTAGATGTTAATGAAAATCAGCAACAGTTACCGAATGAAAATTAATGCGCATTAAAAGTAAACTTTTTTATTTTTTTATTTTTATTTTTTAACCCGGTGTCATTATGGCGGCCAAACAGAACACGGCCGTTGTGGCCTGGTATCTAATACCCATGTACATTACTGTACAGTGAATCAATGTTATGTCAATATTAGTTTTCTACATTAAGGAACTAGGTAGTTATATACATTATTTATGAAAATTAAACATTTATTTATTATAAAATGAGCATATAATCATCAAAAATTAAAAAAAAGTAACATTTTTCTCCCGAGATAAATTTGTTAGAACCTAATTTAGAATATATATTCAAAAACAAGAAATAATAAAAATTTAGGTACAAAACATAAAATTGTCTTTAACACGTTAACATCAAATTATGAATTATGTAAAACAAAGCTTATTTATTACTTATGTATATACCAAGTTAATCGCTATTGAGATCAACACAACTTTGGCATACTGGGGTAATGTGTTGCACACAAATAGGCTTGTTACATTTATTGCAATTATGCCTTGTTTTTTTGTCTTTCCCAGAAGGACAGTCTTTGCACCTCCTATATGTTTTCCAACTTTTATTCGGAGGGTAAGTCATAGTTTCCCCAACTTGTTCGTGGATATGTATACGTAAGCCTCTCGGTAAGTTCTCCATACTCTTCCTCACTCGTCGACTGAACTGAACAGTTCATTTTCACTGTGGTACAAGCTTGTTCAAACAAGGCTAGAAGCCGACTTTGTTCATTTTCGTATGATATCGTTTGTAAAACTGTGAAAAAGGATATGGAATTTATCAATAAACAATAAAAAACGCAATAAACACGTTGTATATATAAATGTTACGTGGCCATTGTGGGGCCGGGTATAACGTACCCGCGCGCTCTTCACAGACGTACAAACTCCGCCGTAGCCACAGTGACACTAAATAGAATAGCTAATACTCTCAAAGAGGTCAACGACCGCAGCTGCTGTGAACGGCAAATAACGCGAGCATTTTCTTTTAAAGGGGTATTAGGGTTTTAAAAACTGTCGCGTATTAGATACCCGGCCACAGTGACGCCGGGTTATGGATAATAATTTGTAATAATTACGTTTTGTAAAACGATGCATGAAACATTCTAAACGAATGGTTGTATTATTCCGCTGTGTTGCGGAACTTTTTATGATTATGGAATAGCTATGCGCACACGCAATTAATAGGACATTTTCGATTTTCAATGGAAATTTTAAAGTTCATAAGGTTCGCGCTAAATCTTTTTTAATTGTCCTTTGTCTTTTTCGAAAATTTTTAGAAAATCCAAACAGCTAATGATTATCGATAGAAGTACGGATTTATAATTTTCATTCAATAGTCGATGATGATAAATTACATAAAAAATGTTGTTATTAGGTACAAATTAACAGAATTTAAGTTCAGTGCCGATTATGATTAAAAGTAGGAAGTTTTGGTCAGTAACAAGAAGTTCGGTAAAACGACTTGTACGCGCAACATTTCATCGTTAAATATACCGATATGCATTGTAACCTACTCGAAGATGACGCATCTTCTTTTTTTTTCTTTTTTTTTGAAGGTCGCCAAAAATATTATTATATTCGGGAAAATATTACAAGTTTCATTGTTTGAACGTTTTATTATTTAAATTTTTCTTCATTAAAAATACTTATAAAAAACGGACATTGTTTATATGTGAAAGTTACCGTTTGTGTAAACCACTGAGAGAACAGTTTTGCCTTAAATATTACACGATTTGCAATTCGTTGTTTAAATAAATAAAACTAAATTTTAAAAAATCGTATAACGGTTATGATTAAAGATAAAAAAAAGTGTTTAAATTCGTATTTGATAGTGTTTCTATTTAAATGATTGAGTTTTTAATTATTTAATATTTAATGTATATTTTCATATTTTCACATAAAACTTATATTCTAAGATTAACATCTATTTAAGTACAATAAAATTTATTTGCGAGTATTTAAATAAAATTTCTGAAGCATTTTGTCTTTTGTTATTTGGTTATTATTATTTTTTATTTATTTGTAAAGCCTGTGGATTAGAACAAAATAAATATTCTGCAAATAGTTACATAATTTTGAAAGTAATGCTTCTTTTTTTTTTCCCCCTACAAATATGAATGCAGTTTCATTTAATGTGCATTCATTTTATTCACTTGCGCCAGTATTACTTTCATTATTACTTAGGTAAATTGTTACTTATGAAAATAATGATTCATTATATACAGTGCTACGCGTTTCCGTCATATTTACGCTTTTCTTTGACCACAAAATGCAAGAACAAAACAAAAAAAATCACGAAAGTAGGAAGAATGGTCTGCTACTCACCGCGACGAAGGTCACTGCGTCTTTCAGAACGGTTAAAAAACACAAAATTCGCCAATCTAATCGCAGCGAACGAGAAAATAAGAAGAAAAAAAATGCATAAAAAAAGACTAAAAAAAATATTTTATTTAATATCGCGACTAGAATAAAACATTCAAATGTTCGGTTCCGAGCCAAAATACATAAATATTCTGAGCGTACGAATTAAGACCAGCGACACACAGTAAAATCGGATAACCACCGAACACTGTTGTACAACCGATAACGTATGTAATGGACCTCGCTCGCCATCGAGGAATAAATAATACATGCAATTACTCTACTCGGACGACACGAAATTTTATATATTTCTCTTAGCTCACTACTACTCAGTTGGCTCCGTTAAGCTAACTGCCGGTCCCATTTGTTTTAGAAACGTTAAAAAGCTAGCGCCCTTACCTTAGACCAAACGCAACCATTACGAAACCTGCCGCACCCGTAGAAACAGTGTTATACTAAAAATGAATTGAAGGGAACAACTTAATGCTGTTTCCTTCCCTATTAGTGAAATGTCGTTGAAACAGCCAACGCAGCATCTACATATCTAGCGCAACCTTTAATTGAATTAGCGCACCCCTCATTAATCGTCAAAACCCCCAAAATACTTACAATTAATTATGCATAAGTACATGATTGGCACCAAACGTGAACACATTAACCTTATTTATTTCTCACCGTTTTAATAGCTGATACAGCATCTACATCCTTTTTGCAGCTCTTTATTAAGCTAACGCATCCTATGTTAATCGTCAAACTTCTATAAAATCTGAAGATAATCACGTATTAGTGATACTAGTTTGCAATTTATTGTAGCTTTTTTTTGCAACTAGCTTAGCATTTGAATATTTAGTTCAACCTTTTTAATTATTTTATTGGCATGCTCCATTAATGTTCTACATCTCAAAATAACTGAAAAAATTCAACTTTTATTCTCATTTAGCTGACTGAGATTATGTTTTTCCTTTGGTGAAGCATAAAAATTAAATATTCATATAAATGACAATTTTTTCATAATTATAAAGGTGATGAAAAATGTTCAAAAATAATGACAACTGGATTGAGCTGTGAAAAGAAAGGAATTAAGCTTATATTAAAGGTACAACAGGCGAAAAAAAATGTTCCAATAATGAAAATTTTTTTTTGGCATTTCGATATTTATGAAGCTTTTGTAATAGTCATTTATAAGACAGCCAGGTGTCGTAACACAGAAACCGAACATGAAAAATACCAGAGGATGTGAGAGAGCGATCTGTTTATTAACCTGAACATACACATTCTTTGCCTTTTCTGTAAATGAATAAAGTGAAATAATAGTTTTTTTTTAATATTTCTATAACAGAGAGAAAGGCTAAACATTTTTTGAAAATATTTTTATCCAGCTCTTCCTTTTACAGTATCAACAGTATGGACATTTGTTCTGTTTTATATAAATTCCTGGATAGTTTTTTGTCATCAATTTCGAATGATCTTAAATAAAAATTTGTTTTTGTTCTTTTAGCAGTCCATTTGCCAGAACTGGTTCAAAAAAAAAAAAGCTTACTCATTGACAGCTGAACATACCGCATCCTGCTTACCAGTATCATTTCGTTATTTTCGCGATTGTTTTTTTTTTTTTTTTTTTGGAGGGGGGTCAATATGGCTGATGTATCGTAAAATAAAGTCATTGTTCATTCTTTTCGGATATCCTTCCTTACTGAAATATTTTTGCTTTTAATATAACATTTTAGTTTTTCTCTTACACAATTTCCTTTGATAATCCCCCTATTTCTCTTTTAATTTCATCGAACCTCTGCCATTCTCCTAAAATGTTTACTATACCGACGCTCTCCAAATTTCTTCCGCAGGTCCTAATTAGACAGAAATTCCACTGTACTATCAATTCTCAATTTTCGTCTCATGTAACCGTATTTGCAGATGGTTCGAAGAGGTCGAGTGGTGTCTCGATAACTCTTTTATCCCCCCAGATTCTGATTTTTCAGAATCTTTTCGTCTGCCTCCTTTCTTTTCTATATTCACAGCTATCCGACGTTCCATTATTTTCATTTCCTCAAATCATCTTTCTTATAAATTCTTAATTATATCAGATTCCATGACCGCCCTACAGGCTATCTGTTCTCCCCTTCCTGATCATTCCTTTGATTTTACTATTCTCCGTATACGCTCCCATGTCTACGATCTTTCTTCCCTCCATTCCATTCAAATTGATTAGCTGTGGGTTCCCAGCCATTCAGGCATCTTTCTGATAATAAAGCGGCGGATTCTTTGGTACTCGGTTTGCTGCTTCTTCCCGCCTTTTCTTTAAAGAAAGTCCCATCCTCTAATCTCCTGCCGCTATGTAAAAGTTTTCATCTTAGGTTTTGGTGTCGGATATGTACGTCTCCTCTTTTCCTAACAATTGTTCTTTCTGTCTGTTCAACATAGTCTTTCTGCCAATCCCTGGTCCTCTTTATTTCCTTCACTTCGCCGTTCTGTTGTTGTCTTCATTATTCGTCTTCATTATTCGTCTTCATTCGTAAGCCATACTTTATTATCTTCCTCTCGTTTTCGTTTTTCGTTGGTTTCTTCTACATATTGTCCTCTCCACCAAAACGAAGAGCATATTTGCGATGCTGATCATGTGTTCTTTGAGTGTTCATCTCCTTCGATCGAGTGTTCTGCTTTCTGTTCCAATTTGATGCGAATTGGTGTTCCTACTCCGCATTATGCCTCCTATATTCTGTCTTTTCCTTCACCATACATCGTTCCCATTGTTTGTTTGTTTCTTTCTACCAGCAACATTTAATATCGTATAAAGATATAACTGATTCATTTCCCTTTCTAATTATTTCTAGGTGAAGTTCCCTGGTTGACGAGCCCAATGAAAATAATAATAAAAAAAAAAAAAATACTGCCTTGGATAACATGTTTTGAAAAAATTACCATGTTTAACTTTGTACAAATCGTTTCTTCAGATATAAGTATCAAAGGAACTTAAAGTAACTTCTGTAGAAACAGAAATATTTAATTGTTTAAATAACATTTTAGATAATTAATATATGAAAACAGAAGAAAAAAATTACCCTGCATGTTTACAAATTGAGACTTTGTATTATATTTCAATAGAAATAAATAATATTAGTTCAATAAATAAAAACGTTAATTCTTATATGTCAATTCAAATACCTTGAAAACACTGCAAACAAAATAAAGCTCATTCTTTTAATAATTTAATGTATCTTTTCATTGAAACAATCAGTATAAAATCTTTATGTTTTGGAAATTAATACCATTCTTAATAATATTACGAAACACTTATACATACAAGAGGAAATATTTATATTAGGAGGTTGGTCCTCCGGGCTGGATATTTCGTCAGCACCACGGTCAATACAGTCAATCCACATGTCGGAAGCCGAGAATCTCCGTTTCTTTAGTGGCACAGCGTGCTAAAGTGAAGACGCAGTTGACATGTTCCAAAACGTTTATGGAATCGGATAATGTCTATACTGGGGTCTTTGAAAACAATTATTATTGTCTGGCCGCAGAAACTATAAGTCGGTTAGAAGTTCGTGATCGGGATGGTAAGTCCTCAACAGTAAGTACGTCGTCAGGTCGCCTGGAACTTATTAGTCAACAGGTACGAGAACAAACGAATCATCTCTCAAACGCATGTTCAAAGTATCATCAACGCTCTTTTCGATCACGAAGCGAACAGAATTACGCCAGCTCCTGAACATCGTCAGCCGTCACATTAATGCATCGGAGGCGATGGGCCTAAAGCAATGTGATTTCAATGATCTGTTCCTGATTCAACTCATCGCCATGAAACTATTACCGGCAAGCGTTCTATAGATCAGATCTCATTTCCTTCGCAAAATTTCTTCAGTTGGCGAGTGTCGGTCTGATAATTGTAAAGGGTGCGGCAAAAAATACAACACAGTTCTCCACCAGGAAGAAAAAACACCTCCAGCTCAAGCGTTAACTTATACTTCACCGGCGTTACAGGTAACGTTATTATGTACCGCTATAATACCGATTTCGGGTCGTGGTTTCTCTTTTAAACGATGTCGCGTTTTGTAAGATAGTGATAGTCAATGCAACTTTATGACCGTTCATTTGGCTCGATCTTTAAATTTAAAATTCATACCATTTAAGTTACCAGTTAGAGATCTTAACCAAGGTTTCACAAACATTCAGGTAAAATTGGTATTTAATAATTATTTGAGAGATTTAGATTTTCTCATTCTCCTTAAAATCAAGGACTGTGTTCAAAATCAAACCGTTTGTTTAAGTAACATTAATCTCCCAACAAATATACAACCCCCGATCTAACATTCTATCAACCAGGAGCGATAGACACATTAATTGGGGCTGAACGATTTTACGAAAGTTTATGTATAGGGCAAATTCGGCTAGGCCGTAATTTACCGATTTTATAAAAACCACAATTTGGATGGATCGTAGCCGGTCTGATACCAACTCAAGTTCAGTATAAACCTCAGTGTCATCTTTCAACGCTTTATCAAGATATCAGTTGTTTTTGACACGTTGAGATATGTGACAAAAGTCCAATTGAATTAGCCAATGACGAAGCCTGTGAAAATCATTTTAAAACAAACACAATACGTTCGTATGATGGAAAATTTCAGGTTAGGTTGCCTTTTTTAACAACATAAACTTCGTTAGAGCAACTGTTTCAAGCAGGCCTTTAATCGATTTTATGCATTAGAAAGGCAATTAAGGAAAAATCACGAGCTTAAGCGTCAGTATCACGATTTCATTAAGGCTATATACGTCAAATATCAGTTACTATGGTTCCTAAATATTATTTATCGTATCATGCAGTCATCAAACACGATCACTCTACAACCAAACTTCAAGTTGTCTTTGATGGTTCAGCTAAAACAGATCCAGAAAGTTCATTAAATAACCTTCTAATAGTAGGCCCAACCATTCAGCAAGACTTATTCTGCATACGCTTACGCTTCCGCAGAGTCAAGTATGCGATGGCAGCAGATATTGAAAAAATGTATCGTCAGGTTTTTATACACCCAGAGGATGAACCGTCCCAGACGATCTTATAACGGTTTAATCAAAATGAGCCGGTAAACATGGTACAGCATCAGCACAATTTTTGGCGATACGGTGTCTATTCCAATTGGCCGAGGAAAACAAAGACAATTATCCCAAGGCAGCGGAATCTATTCAATCGAACTTTTACGTAGACGATTGGCTTTCTGGAGCAGATTCTATTGATGAGGCTCGTCGCCTTAAAGAATAAGTGACAAGCATCTTGAAAACAGGTGGTTTTCATCTCGGGAAATAGACTTCTAACAGCATCGAACTAACTGAAAGGGATAACACTATTGAGCAATAACTTTAGATAAATCTACTGTCAGAACTCTTGGATTACAATGGTATACTGAAAGTAACACTATTCAATATCACATACAACTACCGAAAGTTACGTCTATGACGACAAAACGTACTGTTTTGTCAGAAATTGCCAAATTGTTCGACCCATTAGGGTTGTTAGCCCTGTTATAATTAAGACCAAACTAATTATGCAAGAATTATGGGAATTAGGAACTGACTGGGATAAATCGGTTCCAATCCAGTTGTACACAGAATGGGAATCATGCAAGAACTTAATATTCCACGAAATACAACTCATAGAAATATTAACTCATTTGAAATACATGGATTTTGTGATTCATCAGGGAGGGCGTGTTGGACATGCATCTACTTCAGAGCTTTAACTAACTACGAAACTTATTCAGTTCAGTTGCTATGTGCTAAATCTCGAATTTTTCAAATAAAAACTAACAGTACCGAGGTTAGAATTATGCGCGGCAGTGTTACTTATAAATCTAATCAAAAAGGTGATGAAGACATTGAATTATACAGAAAAGGTGTTTTTGTGGAATGACTCTACCATCGCTTTGTCATGGATTAATACTTTACTGAATTTACTTAAAATATTTGTGGCAAATTGTGTAAATAGAATTTAAGTAAAACTAAAAATCGTATGCATGGAACCATCTTAGTTCAGGAGGTAACTCAGCTGATCCCCTATTGAGAGGATTAACTTCTATGGAACTGAAGACCGCAGCTGACAACAGAGCGTCTTGGCAGCTGATACAAATATACCTGTATTTTCATCCCTCGACACATTCGCCTTCTCAATTTTGAACGTGTCAGTCGCGTTTCCAGGGCACCACCGGTTGGCGGCTATTCAGCGCTCCAATTCCTATTTGGGTAGCACAACAGTGCTGCAGATCAACAGCTCTTTTCAGAGCTACACGTCACCAAGGTGGGCACCACCGTTCGTGGCTGCCAGCGCTGTTTTCAACAGCCTGATCACACTGCTTCAACATTACGAATTGATTATTCTAGTCAGTCGTTTAGTTTCCGGTTCCTGTTGGACAACATCGCCGCTGCAAATTCATCGTTCATCATTTCCAGTCGTCATCGCAGAAGAGTTGCAAATTAATAATTCTTTCATTATCCAGATTTCTTTTATTGTACTCGTACATCTTTACGAAATATGTTCTTCTTATTTTTATTTCGTCAATTATTTGACGTGGAACTCCGGAATCGAAACATTCATCGTCTTGGTCATCCAGACCGGATTGCCGTGGCAGCAATCCGCTAATTCTGGGTTGAGTCTGGAACAACCGAAGCGTGGGGATGCTTAACACCTTTGTTATAGCTTATCAAGGTTTAAGTAATCCAGAAGGGGCATTTTGTAGCATAAGGTTTAAGACATAACAATAAATTCTTCTTTTAGTATAATAAAATGTATATTATTATTTTATACGATGTAATAAAAAAACTTATTTTAATTTCATTAATACGAGCAGATAAGCAAATATTTCAAATGTTTTTCTTCTTTTGTTTCATAAAAACGGGGGTTTTGATGAGGAGTGCGCTAGTTTAGTTAAAGGTTGTGCTAGGGTGCACTAGACATATAAATGTTGCGTTGACTGTTTCGACGATATTCCACTAATGGCCAGGGAAATAGCGTTAAGTTGTTCCCTCCCATTCCTTTTTGGTATAACACTGTTTCTATGGGTGCGCTAGCTTTCGTAATGGTTGCGCTTGGTCTAAGGTAAGTGTGCTACCTTTTGTACAATTCTAAAACAGATGAGGAGGGGCTAGCCCCCCGGTGTTTTGAAGGTTAATGAAAGGTGCGCTAGGTATGTAGATTTTGTGCTGGGTGTTTCAACGATCTACCACAGAAGGGGGAGGAGGCTAACATTAAGTTGGCCCCTTAGTCATTTTTAAGTATAATACAGGTTCCATAGGCGCGCTAGCTTTCGTAATAGTTGCACTAGGTTGTGCTAAGTCTAAGATAAGTATGCTAGTTATTTAATGATTTTAAAACAAAATGAGCAGGGGGGGCAGCTTAATGAAGACGAAAATATTTATATTTCAGTTAT
The DNA here is from genome assembly GCA_039619475.1 of Icerya purchasi. Classification (NCBI taxonomy): domain Eukaryota; kingdom Metazoa; phylum Arthropoda; class Insecta; order Hemiptera; family Monophlebidae; genus Icerya; species Icerya purchasi. The sequence goes on along the minus strand of CM077115.1, from coordinate 286,390,138 downwards.
ATTTTAGATGCTCCACATATGCTTTAGATGTCACAGCATATGCATTAGATTCTTCTCTGCAGATTCATCTGACAGAATTTTAAATTTATTCATATTCTAGCTTAATGTGCTTCTTAGAAAAATATAGTTCATGAAAAAAGGATAGGCGTTACCTTCTTTTCTAAGCAGAATGAAAAAAGGTTACATCTCTATTGATTAAGAAAATAATAATAAGCTATACCGGCGTCGGTAGTTTTTGTTTAGAAAAAAAATGATCTCTAAATGTAAACAAAACTATTAGATTTAAAAGAAGAACATCTAGTTTGTCACTATATACTTTTTGACCATAAATATGTTAAGGATCGCTCTTTTGAAAGGATCAATTGTAATTTCTTCATATATATACATATGAAGAAATTGAAAAATACATAAAATATATGTAGGAATAGGGAAATATACAAAATAGATACAAAAACTATGAAAATATATAAAGTATATAAATGCATTTTTGAACTCCTAAAATTTCAAAATATAAAGAACTGTCGAAAAAGTAGTTCCTTATATTAAATAAAAGAGTTTATTTTATATATAAATTCTAGTTTCTAGTAATAATAATAAAAAAAAAAAAAAATCTCAATCTATGCTAGAGTGTTATATTGTTGCACTTGTTTTTTGATGCAGATCTGTATTGGTGTATTCTTAATAAATAATGTATTAGAGGAAATTAGCCTAAAAACTGATATTGATCATTGCACAACTGTTGTATTTGCCTGGTCATATATGTTTGGAAAACAAAATAGTGATAATTAATTTTTGATACAGAGGAATTACTGCACATTCCCTTTTAAAGATGCCTGTGTATATGTAAGTGCATTGTTGTGAATTTAATTAAAATTGGCTAATTTTCAGTTTATTCAAAACTGTTATATTGATATGTTTCATACTCTATTGAAGTAATAGCCTGATTTACTTTTTAGCTTTCACATGTTTTGATTATGTGCTCCTCAATTGATCTATACCTGCAAGTGTATTTAAGATATATCAAATTGGAAGGAATTAACTTGTTACTTGTACTAATTGTAAGTTATTATTATAACAAGTATGTTCATTAAAATGTGTATATATATTATTCAGGGTGCCAAAAGTCATTGCACATCACAAAATTGATTACTGTTCAAGAATCGCTTATTAGAAAAGAATAGAATAAACGTTACAAGTTTTAAAAAAAGTCCTAATGACCGTTTCCACAAATTTTTTTTATTACTTATCAGTATAACGTGTATATACTATGTTTTTCATAGACGCGCTAGTTTATTACACGCCTCTTCAAAAATTATGCAATGACTTTTGGACCACCCTGTATATATATATATATTGTATGTGTGTGTGTGTGTGCCTGAAGGTGTATGGAAAAAAGGATTTGAAGGTCAAAAACCCGATTTTTTCTCATAATCTGGTGAAAAAAGTGTTGGAAAATCGAATAAAAGTCACTTTTAAGACACTACCTAGTGCATGAAATGTGCGGAAACTACAAATTGAAAAGCTAATTTTAAAGCATTCCTGAAAATTTTTATTTTTTACCCTTAGGTTCTTTTTTCCATTGCCGTCAAATATATATAATATACATTGGACCAACTAGCTATCAATGCTTAGCCAAATATGTACTGCAATAGAATTTTATCTATTCCTGTACACAAATACTGATCAGTGCTAACAACCTACTCTTTGATATATTAAAAACAACTACCACTGTAAATGCTTAATGACAAGTTTTATGTACTGCTTCCTGGTAAATTAACTCTTTTTACTTTTTTGATGTAGGTGTTTCATGTTTATGCTATTAATTTTTAACTTCGATAGTATAATTATTTGCTGAAAATCTATAATAGTCTTGTCTTAATTTATAAATATAAAAATCGAAAGAATAAAAACTAGTATTAGGCACATACATTTTAATTAAACACTAGCAGAATTGAAGTAATAAACATTTCATTTTAATAACCTGTATCTTAAGAAAAACTGCTTAATTTTAGGCTGGCTGAAAATAAATGTTATTTCACAAAAATGTCGAATTTTCACATGCTGGTATGTATGTTCATGAATTTGTTTTTATGTTCTATACAAGACACAAAAATTCATGTTTTTGTGTATATATACACATACGTGAACCAAAAAGACATAAAATACAACATTCTGAGTAAAAATTATTAGTTTCCAAAATAAATAAGTGTTTTATTATCATTAATATCTGTTTTAGATGTTTAAATTTAAATTATTGATCAAACCGAACATTAAAAATTGATGATGTGTGACAAATCAGAAAGAGACTTATGCTTAAAATTGCATCTCCTCCACTCTGAGTGATATGTGTTAGATGATTTTTTATTTATTTATTTATATAATTTGATCCATACAATGGGTTGCAGCAATAAAACTGTAAAGTTTATCATTGCTGGAAGTATGCTTGTATATGTGTCTATGTTTGCTATGTAGTAAATGATATCAACTATTTTATTAACCTATGCTGAAGTATTAAATCAAAATACATAGTATGAATATATGTTTGCTATGTAATAAATCAAGATAGAACAATTTATTGATCTATACTAAACTGCACACGAATGGGGCTTTTCTCTTGTTATATTTATATATATTTGGGGGAGTGTCTATATAAATAAATCAGAAAATTAAATTTCTACTTTTTTCTGGTTATTTTACCCATGTATGATGAATATACTTGCTTTTATATTTAAAATGTTATGTTTGATAATCAACTAATTTCCTCTCTTATGAGACATGTTCTTAAAAATGAAAAGTTGGTTTACATCACAACTTTTAGTTTTGCTATAAGTAATGTGATATTTCGTCAAGTGCTTACAGGAACATGTGTTAACTTTATAAAAAGAGAAATCCCCTTTTGAAACGATTTATTTAAACATTTCTACAATTTTAAAATATAATGAGGAATAAGTGATTGTAGGAAAATCCTTCTAATTAATTTAATACTAATAATAGAGAATGGCTTCTTAGTCGTTGCGATAGCCTAGCTGCTAAAGCGCTTGACTTCCGATATGGAGGTCACGGGTTCGATCCCGAGCGACGATAGAACTTTATTACAAGAATTAAATAAATAATTGTTAATAATCACATGGAAGGCAATGGCAAACCACTATGTACAACATCATATGCGCGCTAGGTCAGTACACAGCAGACACACACGGGACTGCACTTGTAGTGCGATAAATCAAACGATTACTATCAGTTCCGAATGTAGTCTTGTGTGTGTACACTAGTGATGTGCGATTTCGAAATGTTTTTACAATCGAAACAATCGACAATCGTCAAAAAAACAATCGAATGATTTTCATTCGAATGATTGTTGTGAATACGAATGAATTATTCGAATAAAAACCTGAACTGTCCGGAACCATCCGAACACAAACGAATGAAGTATTCGTTAAACATCGACTAGATTCTTCCGAGAGAAATAGCATTTCGAATGATTTTTGTGAATACAAATGAATTATTCGAATGAAATAACATTTCGAATGCAACTATGGAACAATCGAATGCATTCGAAGTCATCGAACAATCGAATAATTCGAATGAAACATTTCGAAGTTGCCCATCACTAGTGTACACCTGCATTGCATATAACAATTGCCCATACCAACGTCAAGCCCGGGCGTACAGGCCGGTTGGTTCATTCACTTGTCGCAACTACTAAAAAATAGCAGACCCCGTTCCAGCGGGAAAATGCTGAAGAAAAAGAAGAATAGAGGATGGCTTCTTCTTAAAAACTCTTTTAGTTAACTTTTTTTTATGGAAATAAAAGGTCAATGTGGGTTGAAACAAATTTTTCAATACTGTTAAACATTCCTTTTGCATATTCTACTCATGCACATTAAAAATTCAGATACAATTATGTGTTTTTTGTTTTTATATGTAAAAAATTGAATAGATTTCTCGCTCCCTTTATATTAGTAAATTTCCTGTTATAATGTTGGCCATAGACCTATAGTTATGGAAAAGTTCAATGTTTATAGCAATATATATGTGTGAAAAAGGCAACATTTTTATTTAGCTAGAACTGTCTGAATAGTTCTTCAGTAGCATGGCTAAAATTTTTTATTTTTTTTATTTTCAATAAATCAACAAATAGCCCAGGTGAAAGAATATATTCTCTCTAGTTATTTAATTTTATTTTAAAGCCCACAAAATTTTATTTTCTAAACCCAATCCATAACGCTGCTATTCGCATGATACTTGGCGCCCATCGTACATCTCCAGCTAAAAGCCTATGTTCGTTAGCTGGTATACCACCGTTGTCTTACAACAGAAAGTTCTTCACTTATCGCGATATGCTTTCATGGGCTGCGGAGAATCATTGCGACGTAACTACGGAGCCTGACTTTCCCAAGGATAACCTACCTGAAGTCAATGCAATCTTGTTGCAAAATAACATAAAGCCCAACTTAACATCCAGAACGGATTTTTCAAAATTACCCCCACCCTGGGCTTCTTTTCAGGTAGAAGCTATCACAACTCTCACTGATAATAATCACCCACTGGCGCTGCGAGGGCACAGGGCGCTAAATATTATTAATAAATATACCACGTTCTCGAAAGCATACAATGATGGATCCAAAGCTAATGAGTCCAAGGCTGCCCTAGCTGCATGCGCTTTCGAAATAGATGGAATCGCAGAGGGCATGAGGTTGAACAACGTTGTATCCATTGCGGAAGCCGAAATGTATGCTGTGTTGTTTTGTCTTCAGGCATACTTAGAACTGAGATCCCAATCGCTCGGAATCTTACTGGTGACTGATTCCTTGCAGTCCATACGTGCTTTGCAGTCAGATCACTCGGAATCACCAATGGTCCTAGAAGTCCTGGCTATCTTATACCAGCTGAGCCGAAGGGGATGCCGAGTTGTTTTTTTATGGGTCCCCAGTCATGCCGGTGTTCCGGGGAATGAGCGGGTTGACCTGGTTGCTCGGTCATTCATAATGTGCCCAATGCCGTTATTTGCTTTTGGTCCATTATCTCTGAGAGGTTTCCTGTCAGATACGGTATTCGCACAGTGGAGTCATGACTGGATGTCTCAGTCGACCTTCCTCAGGGAACTGAAGCCTATGACGGAGCCATGGTGGCTTCCAGTCGGAACAGAACGCAAAGTGTTTTCGGCAATCAATCGCCTGAGAATGGGACATACGTCCTTTTCCCACGACTATATCCTCAAACAAGCCCCAAAGCCAAGTACCTGCCAACTTTGTTCTACCGATGAATACCCGTCAGTTTCGCATATCTTGCTGAAATGCACACGTCTAAATGGGTTACGGCGAGGCCAGATCACATCGATTGAAGACATCCTCTCAAATACCCCTACTGCTTTGAACAATCTTATGACTTTCGTTCAGGCTAGCGAGCTAAGGAGTCTGTTTTAAACGTGGGTCCACTCACTGCGATAACCTAGGTAGTTACATGCAGCGAATGGTTTAGTACCCCTCCTTAAATTTAAAAAAAAAAAAAAAAAAAAAAAATCTAAACAAAAAAGAAATATCAAGCACTTTTTTAGTAACTAAAAAAATGTTCTGGCTGCTAGCAAAATCTGAACTTTTAAACCCGCCCTTTTCAAATACAGTACTGATTAAATATAAGTATGTTAAACATCATTCCTACTAAAATACTTCATTCATCAATATTTCATTTAATCTAAGTTATTAGTATTACATGGGCGTCACCAGCAGGTGACAGGGAGGCAGCTGTGTCCCTCCTGGAGTCTTGAAACTTTTTAATCAATTGGCCATAATGAGTATTCATAGGCGTGTAATCATGGACAATTTGGAAGACTTTTATAATAAAGTAGTAGAACAAGTTGCCAGAAACCCACGAAAATTATGTTTTAATTAAAATTTTATTCTTGTTTAATAAAATATTAAGCTTTTACAACTTATAAATTTTATTTTTCCTATAGCTCATATCCTTTTTCTATCACCCCCCCCCCCCCCCCCCCCCAATAGATAATCAGCTGGCGACGCCCTTGTAGTATTATATAACATTTACTATTTTAAAAACCAAAACAAAGTAAACAAAGGAGTTTTAATAGTTATTAAATGTTAATTTCATATATGTACATATGCTTATCACTTTAAAACTAATCAAATAAAGTTCTATTAATAAATTGTTTAATGCAATATTACGATTAATGATTCTGATATGGAAATACGTACTCGTATAGAGATGGCCAGAAACACATTTATGAAATTAAAAAACACCCTTTGCGATAGGAAATTAAGCCTAAGGATCAAGAACAAGATATTGCAATGTTACGTATGGTCAGTGCTACTGTATGGAAGCGAGACATGGACCATAAAGGAAAATATGAGGAAGCGCATATCATCATTCGAAATGTGGTACTACAGAAGAATGTGGAAAATACCGTGGACAAAAAAGTTAAAAAATGAAAAAGTACTGGAACTAATGGGAACTGACCGAATATTAATGACAATAGTAAAAAGAAGGAAGATAAAATTTTTTGGACACTTCATGAGAGGCGAAAAATACAAATTACTACAGACAATAATAATGGGCATGATAGAAGGAAGAAGAAATCCGGGAAGAAGAAAGACCGCTTGGATAGATAATATAAAAAAATGGACCGGAATTAAGAAAACAGAAGATCTAGTCAGAATAGCAAAAGATCGAAATCAATTCCAGCAGATAATCCAATCCATACATGATGATTAAGCAATACCCGAATCGGGTGGCACGAGAAGAAGAAGAAGAATATTACGATTAGTTTTGATGTTAAAAGAACGTATTTGTACGAAACCATCTTCTCTATCATATTTATAAAATTAATAAAATAAACTAAAATTAAATAACTGAAATAAAATTATGTAACAATTCGTAACGCACAATTTTAATTCAACAATATATATTTCACAGACGGCAGTTACTGTTTTTTTATACACTGCGGCATAATGTTGCTTTAAAGTTTTAAAGTTGCTAGTAGGATGAGTCAAATTTATAGCAACAAGTGCATTTTAATTTTGCAATTAGTCGAATTGTTAAAACAGTATATTTCTTTTAATAGCATTTACGTTTATTTTTATTCATATTTATTGTTTTATGTTTTCTGTTTAAATTTATATTTTTTTAACAGTGTGCTTTAAAATATCATAATGCTCTCCATTATGCTATTCATAGACTGTATAATAACAAAAAGAAGCTCTTTTAGTTCACGAAAAGAAATTAATTTTCAAACTTAAACATTTGATGAATAACCAAATATGTAATGTTGCTATATATTAATAAATTAATGTTAAGTTCACTAAAATATTTGCGTGTCACAGCTGTTGATCGATAGTTCATTTATTTCAAATCCGAAGTTTACAGTTACCTAGAGCTTAAAAATTCTCACCCAAAACGGTTATGATCATGAAATGCTAAAGATGACTGAATAAAAGTAAGAACAATTCCATAAATAAATTCGAAATGTTAGATCGTTAATTTGCCCAACAAAAGATTTAAATTCAGTTCAATATGTCGATTTGGAGAAAAGAATGAAAATAAGGCTGTGAAATGTCGCCAACTAGACGACAATCGATAAAGTTGTTTGTAAGACTGTGCGACATCTTCATGTTGCTTGCTGTGTTAATTTGGTCTTGTTTTTATATTTTGTTTTATTGATCTATTTAAATTAATGGATTTTTAATTACAGTGTAAAGATTTATTATTAACATTTTTTTGTCATAATCAATGGAATGGAATATAAATAAAACGATTTCATTTATCGAAGACTATCGTAATTGTCCCGAATTGTGGGATGCGCAAGATGTAAATTATAAAGACGCTGATAAGAGGAATCAAGCGTTTGAATTATTATCGAACAAATACGAATGTAGTGTAGATGATGTTAAAAAGAAAATTAAAAATTTACGATCCGCGTTTCACAGGGAGCGAAAAAAAATATGTTTAAAAAGTGATTCGTTAAGAAATAAATCTAGATGGTTTGCATACGATTCGTTACTTTTTTTAAAAAATGAGGATATTCCGAAGGAAACAATTATAATTAATAATGATGAAGATTCTGAGGTAAATTTATTACGATAAATTTCTTAATATTCGCAACATCTTAATACTATAAAAATTGATGAAGAATAAAACTGTTTCCCCGGAATTTAGTAATAATCTATATTAAAATAAAATTAGAACGTTACGGATTCATAATAAATGGTGGGTTTAATGATGAACTTAGTGTTTTTAGAACGCAGTTAACCTTTAAAACAGATAAATTGTTTATTATGGTATCATTTTTTTACGATTTATCTTAAACATATACAATCTGTCTGCTGTATGAAAGAAAGATACAATTATAAGAGTGTAATATGTAGGAATGAAACACTCGATCTAACAGGAAATTGTTTAAAATTAAGATTAATTTTAATGTGTAAATGTAATATTGTCGTGTTATGCGTTATTCTTATTGTTTACATATTTTTTCAATTTCACTATAACAACGGCAGGTACTAATTTTAAAAAATTATAAAGGATTTTAATCGACACTTGATAGAACAGCTATTATTTAATTAGTCTGTATACATTTTTTTAACGGAAATTTTGGTTAAAATTAAGTATTGGATAAGGTCCCTTTTTCCAATTTTTACATTTTCAGAGTTGACTTTTATGTGCATTGTGAACCTTTGTTGCGTCCTAAATCACTTTTATTTTTCATTTTATATTGATGGAATGTCCAATATTCTATTTTATAAATAAAACCTTATCGATTCTTAAGCAACTATACAAGTGCGTACATACGCTATTTTCGTCTATTATTTTTGGTAAATAAAATGGAGTTAATAAATATTTTATTGTAATATTGTTACTATATTTGAAATGATTTTACTAGTCTTATTTATATTTAAAAAAAACAACTGAGTTTATAGTGTAGGGATCTTAAGGAAATTATAGTTTCCGGCGATATTTCCTCAGATACACCTTCTGCTGCGTCAAATTTATTTGATAGAAGAATCCATGAAATCTTGCCCCGTTTCCGTTTAGTTCAGATGGTTGATACAATTCCCTGTAGGAAATTTTACATTGTCTGCTTATGATAATTCTGAAGCATAGTTGTAAGAAATTTTAATATTTGATGTACCAGAAGTTGATTGCAAATGAACATGGGAATTATTTTTTTAAACTTTTGCAGCTTTCTTCAATGTATTCTTTCAATTCTTTTTCGAGTTATAATTCTTTATGATTAACATAGGAACCATTTCGTTCGTATTCGTACTTGAGAATATTAACATTCATATCTATAGTAACGGTATAATTAAACTGTTGCGTAACTGCATTGTGCCAATATGTGTTGAATAATTTTACTGAAAGTAAAAAGAATTATACAGTATAACATTTAGTTAAAATATTCGTATCTTTTCTTTTTTACAGATAGAAAATGTTGTAATCCAAGAAACAGATGTGTCTGATTCAAATAGAAGTCCCCAGTCAGAAAATGGAAATGAATGGAAAGAAAGTGAACCAGAGAATAGGAAACACCGAAGAAAATTTTCAACGTCTTCAACAGAACAAGAAAAAGAAACATATAGCATTTTACCGCAGTATGCTCACAGGGACGAGTGTTCGGTCTATGGGGAATATGTAGAAAGCGAATTGAGAAATTTAAGTCCCGAAATAAGGCCGATTGTAAAGCATATGATAAATAATATATTGTTTAAGGCTGCAGTAGGCATATATAACAATAATGGGTCGAGTAGTAGATATAAAAAACAACGTAATTATTTGTGAGATAATAACAATGTTTAATATTTTTTTAATGTTTATGTTAAAAAGGAAAACAAATAGAACCTTTAATTTTTAATAACATTAGATTCTTTCGAACTACATATATTTAAAGTACACGCGTAATATAATAAAATTTTGTGCGAACAAAAAGGGTAAATTTGTTGAATTTCTACATTTGCCTTAGAAATATGTTTTAAAATATTCAAAACTCTTGGTTTAGTATCGTTTTTCCTCATTTAAAATCTTCTGCTAAAATCGTTTCTTTCATTTATCATTAAGTATTTCAAAGATACATACAAAACGAGAGTTCGAGAAGAGAATTTTCAAAAGAATCCGTTAAAACTTTGCATTTTAAGAGATTCAATTTTAATTTTTATAATTTTTTCGTTTTGTGATTATTCAGGGAAAAGTTACCTTAAACATCTGTTCAATTTGCATTATAATGAGCGTTTATAATCAGTCTAAAGTAATGTAATTTGTATATTAGAAATACCTTAAATGCATTTGGACGACACAAAGTATGGTGCTGGAGTTCTCTAGAAAGTGCAACGTTTGTGGGAAAGAAAAATTAACATACTGAGATAATTTTTAGTTGACGAATTAATAACGTTACGCCCTATAGGCGTAATTTTTGAAATTCAATACTTTTCGTTTCCTTATTTAATTTTTTTTTTTTTTTTTATTTAAATTTCAAGTGTTATGAATTATAAAATTAAATTAGTGAAGGCGGCTAAAATACATATAAAAAAAAAACGATTAAATAAAAAGATGTTTATTTTAATATTTTTTAAACGATTTGTTTTTAAAGTCAAGGGTTGCAATATAAGTAAATATTTCTAATTTCTTGAACATAATTTTTTTCTATTTTTCTATTTTTTGATTTCCGTAATTTACTTAAAATTTAATTTTTTCACTAATTAAGAATTAGCGTAATAGTATCCTTATTTTCTATCGATGATTAATGGCTTCTGAAAGCAACGTTTAACAAATGTGGTATAATGCAAATAAGATAATTAAAATGGGCTAAAATGCCAAAATGTCTTACAATTGAATTTTGAAATCTAGTTATTTTTAAATCCTTTCCTGCTTAAGTGTTAGTCGCAGTTTACATAAGTTTCAGAAGGATTTTGTAAGTTTTTTCTATTTTCGGTGTCATCCAAAAATTAAAAAATATTATCAAGATTATTCTCACTTGCAGACATTTTGATTTAACAAAGTCAGCGATCGAGAGTATAATATATAAAAGCGATCAGCTTTAAATTATCCGTTTTGAACTCGCTTATAACCATTATTTCTTTATAAGAAAATCGTTTATTAGTATTCGAGGTGCAAATAATCTAAATTAAACTCGTAATTATTTTAGTATAACTTTTTAAAATTGTATTTGTATTTTCAAAATAGATCATGTGACATACTAGCTGATTGATATGATTTATTAAAAATTAAATAAAATAATCCGGTCCGATAATAAATGACCTTCACATTTCGCTGAGGATTCCCGATCTCTCTGTCCTATTTCTACCACGTTCTAATGAAAATTGAAAGTTTCGCTCAACTACTAATTCTTTTGTTACTTGTAAAAAAGAGGATCCCTCTTTTTTCATCGCTTTCATTATTTCTTACTAAATTAATTCTTTTAGCGTTTCGCTCCTTCATTGTGTAATTAGTTAAACACATTTTTTTAATATAAAAATATGTATAAAAATAAAAATGAATTTTTTAAATTTTACCTGGAAAATTATTAATATTTGAATAATGAAGTTTATTATCAAACTAATAAGGAGCATATTTTTTAAATTTTATCTAGTACTTATATTTACTGCAGTAAACATTTTATTTTATCGAGTTTATTTTTTTATACCTCTTCCTTTTTCCCCCGCATCGTTGACAAAAATTGTCATAAGTGGTAAATTATACAAAACAATTTATAAATTATGCCTTAAAACCTGGGGACTTCGTCTGTCCACTGGGAAAACCCGAAACAAGATCGGTTCAGTAATTCCTGATATTAGCAGAGATGTCTGCTGGAATACGTGAAAATCTGTTTATTACATTTAAACTATATGTTCGCATACGCATTTTTTATATATGATTTGTATATTAGTTGCTCCAAATTATGATTATTCAAAGGGTAGTAGTAACCAATGCAATATTTTCTGATGAAAAAATTATCGATATAATCAACCATATTTTTATTTTATTTTAATTAAGATTAAGAAAAAATAGCGTAAAAGAATATAAGAAATTATTCCGTTATTTTTGTACAACAATAAGTGTTTTAACAATTTAATAATATTTCATACCACATTTTATATATATATATATATATATATATTATTTTTTTCACATAAACTATGTTGTTTTTTATGATAAATATATTTTATCATATACATATATTGCTCCGAATTTATGAAATATCCGTTTCTATGAAATAAATCAAATTTTACCAATTTCGTGAAATAAGCGTAGGATCCGCCGAATTTACAAGATCGGTTAACTTTTATGCTTATTTTTCAAAATCTTTAAAATCACCATCATCCATTTCGTTAAATGAGCAAACAATATATAAAATTAAATACTTCGGTTTCCTGTAGTACAAATTAATTGTCCTACTGCTGCTACACTAGTTTGTTTTCTAGTATCAGTTGTACTTTTTTTAATCCTTAACTTGTATATGCATAGGATACTTGTATTATTATGTCCGTTAGATACATATTTATGTATTACAATAATATTGTAAATTTTGTTAATCGCTTAGATAATTGTTACACTATTATAGATACTGTAAAAACATAAAATTTCGCTAATTTTCTGCACATATCGAGAATTGGGCTCAGCTTCTGCTAATTTTACAAAATCGATAAAATTTTGCATATTTCACAAAATTGGAAAATTCACGAATCCGATGTAACATATGTATCGCTCGTTGTATACCATTTATAATATTGTACGATTAATTTTATGAAGTGTTAACTTAACGGAATTGGTTTTGAAATTGAAAATTGATTTTTATATTTTATTACTTACAATCCATTTCACATCATAAGATTTGTTGTTTACTGCAGCAAAAAATGTGAAATGCGTTTTTTCGATTGCCCCTGCCCTGAGTTCGCTGAATAGATAAATTTAGTTCGTGATTATTATTTTTTTTTTATTTTCCATAATCAGTTTAATGTTCTAATTAATTTTTAAATATGTGCAATTGTAATAAATAAAATCTGCCTTTATTCAATCTAGGCGACCGATTTCTGTAAAACTAAGGAAAGTCAGGGAATTTCATTAATCAATAAAAATCGAGGGAATTTATTAAAAGTTAGAGAATTTGAGAAAGGCAGGGAAACCTGCGTGATGTATAATGCATAGAACTGAAAGTATTAAAAATGATTGCAAAACTCTGTGATGTATATTTACTCTATATAGATTAAACATCTCACTGCATTTTAATAGTAATCAAAAGAACAGTAGTTTAAGATGATGAATTTTAATTTTCAACGAGAAATAAAATTTTAATTGATTTGAGATTGCATCATTGGGATTAAATTGTATCAGGATATATAATACAAAAAACATATTGGAAATTATTTTAAAATTATGTACGGTTTTTTCTGTAAGGCTACTGTTTCCCGAGCAGGAGGAAAGACTGAAAAAATCTGAAAAACTAGGAAAAGTCAGGAAAATTATTTTAAGACAAGTTCAGTCAACCGTGATATTTCATCTGAGAATTCATCGTATTTTAAGTTAAAGATTACTATAATTTACATTTACGTACTATTAAATTTGAAATAGAATCTGATTTTTCGCACTTTTTGAAAGCTTTTCGTCAATTGCGAAAGTTTCGTTAAGAAAATGAAATACGGTTTTGTTTTCGACAAATAACGATCTTTCCACCGGTATATCATATGCCTGGAAAAATTCGAGCTTTCGGCGCCGCCCTGAAAGTGTAATTTTAAAGTTGGAAACCCGGATGCGCCCCAAACTAGAGAAATATACGGAAATGTGCGTATTTTTAATCCTGCTCAAAATTTTTACCTATAATACTGTTTTATGATAATAAAAAATTTTAACTAGTTTTCAACGTAAAAAAAAAACAGAAAAACCATTTCAAAAATAATTTTTTTTAAAAGCGTAACAATATTTTAATTTTGGTTTGTAATGCGATCAGCACCGTTTGAAAAGTTATTATTGTTTTTTTTTTACATGCATGCTGCTTAGAAACGTTTAGAGCAAAGTATTAACCCATAATGTAAATAAAAAATATTCTTGTTCCGAAGAAAAAAAAAAACTTAGATCTCTTCTAGTATTTAAAATATTTAACGAACTCGTAAGTCAGATCTTGTACTAGTTCATTATTAATTTTACGAAATTTAGCTATTTCTTAGTAGGTCTAGTTATTTAATTTTACTAAATTGTTGCATTTATCCATTCGTTCTTTTACGATTTTTAAAATTGTTTAACATGACCTCTTTTTTAAAATCTAAATAATTTTGTAGAATTAGGTTTCTGTTAAGAATATTAAATCTTAAATAATGTTAAAATATGTATACTTATTTTTTACATTTTTGAAGAATTATATTAACCATCTTCAGAAACAACTTCACAGTTTTATATAGTAAACAACATGTCGATAAAAGTAAAAGAGAAAAGTTAAAAACGTACTACTGAAAATAAACAAAACATCGGCAACATTAAAAAGGTGCAACAAAAATAAAAAATGTTTTTTCAAAGAAACTGCGCGAATGAACTACTTTACTTCTGTAAGTTTGTCGGGTAGATTAATAATATGTACACCATCTTTCCTATTAAAATTTGGCCATTTTTCACTTTCAATATCTCCTCTGACTAGTCTCTTAGCATAGTGAGTTCCCTTAACGAGGGAAACAGGGCTATATTTTTCATTTCCATCGCTTATTCACATGCACACAAGTGTCGCCAGAGCCACTACATCTACGAAAGCGCACACTATACATCTCCGGTATCCTATCGTGAATTCTAAAAAATGAGTATAATTATGCTATCCTGTATACCAAAATTAGTATCCCACCCACTTTTCCCAATGTACGTCTTTTAATTTCTGACGATAAGTATTCAAGATTAGTCGAAGTATACTATTCGAGAACTAAAAATGAATCCAACCCTCTCCCACCTTTTTATTGTTCAAAGCTCGTTACTGTTGATAACCTTACAAATGTACACCATCCGTTTCCACACACGTCATACAGTTCAGTAAGAAGTTATCAGTTTTAAATTTAGTTGAACATCCCATTACCAAAAACTCGTCTACTATCCCTTTTACCTTCTCGCTATGTGTTTGTGAAAATCGTACAGTATATTTTTAAAAGTTATCCCAACTATATTGTTCCGGTACTAAAAATTGTACATTATTTTTTTCTAAATTGTGCTATTACAAGATCCTACAAAACTATGTTATCTGTTCCCCTGTTTGCACTCATAATGCAGCACAGCGCTTACACATTTTCTATTCTATTGTATACCCTCATAAGACCGTTCCTCACATACTTCAGAGGTCACAAACGATCATTTCAGATGTGAAAATAGGACACTTTCACTGAGCAATAAAATTTTCTCCTACAATATTGATCCAAAAATCATGGAATAGAAAAAGTTTTTACAATTTAAAACAACGTAAATAATTTTTCTTTATTCAATGCACCTACACAAATACTTTTGATAAATGAGATCGTGTAAAGGTATGTGAGAGCTAATTATCCCTAGATGTGGAAGCACGATTAGTATAGTATGTATTGTTTTTCCGCCCAACAGATAGTGTTATAGTATGCTTAACAGAATATTAACTGAAAATAATCGCACTAATTATTTTTAAGTGCGTTAATGGCAGGTAAAAAAGATATAAAAACACACCCTCATGCAAATGCACCGTTGTATTAAAATTTGAAAACAATCAATGAGGAACTTTCAGAGATTTAACATTTTGAACAAACATTTACATTTTGTATATATATATATATTTATAAATGTTTTTCTGTGCATTTTAATTATATTCTAAATTGCAATAAAATGCACTTAGCAGTTGAGAATAAATATAAAACTAGTGTAAATAAAAAGTAGCTATTTAGGCGCTAATTATATTTATTATTGTTAAATAAATTTACGAACATACTACTAGTATTACTAGTTTTATTATAAAATGCTGCAATGTTATAATTTTATAACTTTCGATCAATACATTTCTATCTATCGATAATTAACATTAAAATACCGGTCACGTGACAAAAGCAACTAAAACGCTGGAAGTTGGGTGGAAAAATGACAATCGTCTAAAACGCTGGATGTTGGGTGAAAAAATGGAAACAATTGGTCTTACGTCATTGTTTTTATAGGCTTTTAATGTGAATTACACAAATTAACTATTTTTCATCAAAATTAGTGTTAAATATTTTAAAAAAACTTAAAATATAATAAAAAATATTAGTTTTACAATTATTAATTAATATTTTATATTTACTAATTATTTTTATATATGTCTCTCTCTCTATATATATATATATAATTTAATTTATTTAACAATTATTAGGTGCAATAAAATTGTTAATGAAATAAATATATTTTAAATTGCTTTTGTTTTTAAAAAACATAAAAACTGACGGCAAAATATTAATTCGTGAAAATAAATTTTAGTTTTTAAAATATGTATATGGATTTCCGCACACACACCGTAAGAAATTTAAAAATGATTAACAGTAATATGTAGAACAAATTTGAAAAATATATTGTTTATTGTATAATGAAATTATAAATCGAGATTTTATTTTATGCAGAACTATTTAGAAAAATTATCTATTAAATGGAAATAGAAATTTAATTGCAGTTTTTGAAGAAAATGATATATCTGTATTATTGGATAATTTTAAACATAAATTCCTCAATACTGAGTCAATTTTTTAAAAGCATTGATTTCAATTAGCAGTAAAATTGAAAATTACATAACTTAATAAAAACATTTGGAATTGAAAACTGTTTATTATGTATATTCTGGATTATTTTTCATTTAGTATTTTAAAAGAAAAAATAACCCAGAATTTACATAATAAACAGTTTTCAATTCCAAATGTTTTAAGTAGAGAAAGTACATGTATGAAATAAAAAAGTAGTCATAATTTTATTATGCCGAATACAAATTTTACAAATGATTTTTATATATGTAAATAATTTGTATGTAATGTAAAATATCAAATTCAATAGTTTTATATTATTTTTAAATAGGAAACTAAGTAGAGATAAATAAAAGTTTTTAAGTGGTTCATCATTATGCCTGAAATTAAATAAAGCGTATGTTTAATTTGAAAATTTACTGTTACTGAATGATTACTCTGATATAAACTTTTATGAAATATATACAGAACAAGTTTTAACTGATTAAAGTAATAATTGTATGGAAGGAGTGAGTTGGAATCTCAAAATTCTATAAACAACTTTTCTGAGACTGAATTGTTTGTGCATAACATTTCAAAACAAATTGAGGTCGAACAATAATCAATTTTTTAAAATTTCATTCGGAATACCAATTGCTTTTGCAGTTGTTTTTGAAGAGGCAATACGGTGGCAATTAAAAAACTGCTGCATTTATGAAGATGAACTCTAAAAATTATATACGTATATTTAGTTTTTCAGCAAATTTGTTAGTTTATTCTGTAAAATTTGATTCACTAGTATGAACACTAATGCTTTATTGAAACTAAACCATGTAAAATTGTTTTTAAAATTCAGTACATTTACTTCAACCAGTTTTCCTTTATTCTGTTTTACCTTTTCTTTTCAATTTTTTTTTTTTTAATTTTGTAAATTGTGGTATAAAGAACGTTGAACTATTTTATTCAATTTTAATGGACTTCTCATTTTCTAAATGTAAAATAACAATTTTTTTTCTGTAACGAGTAGTATCTTACATTTATTCATATCGCAAAGTGACCACAAGCGACGTTATTTTGCAAAATTACGCATATGATAAGAATAAATGTGAGAGTATGTGCGATGAAGTGTCAGTGTGACTGGTCGGGCAGTACCGATGGCTGATTTACTACTGGGGTTTTAGTTTTGATAAATTATGGAAGAGAATTTTTACACGCCTTTCGATTTTGTACTAAAATTATCTAAACTAGGCGTTGTTTTATTATTTTGAATATTTAATTTTTTCTGGATTACTTAATGAACTAAAACCAATCAGTGGAAGTGTTTTAATAATTATATGTAGTCTCAATTTCGAAAATGTTTGCATTTTACCAGACTGAAACATCACGGATAAACGTGCTGGTATAGCTTCTACTGTAGTAATATTACGGACTGAAAAGCAGCAAAAGCACGACCGATCATCGTTTCCAGTACTGCAAATACCACATTACACAATGATTGTACACACACATACTGACATGCATAAAAATTGCACTGTTGATTGTTGTACATGCTCGTAAAGCGATTTTACTCGACGCTTCCAGATTGAATATGTGTGCCCATTTTTTCTTTACTCCCAATGCACGGGATAAAAATTCGTGCAAATGATGTGATCTGGAAGCGACACAATCTGGCGCTTCCAAATTGAATATAAGTGCGCAACCTTTTTCCATTATCGACATGCAGCAGATCATTTGGAGGCAACTGTAGACAGTAAGCGTGTAGCTTTTTCTGTTACTTGCTATTGCAGATGCTTTTTCATCTAGCGCTTTTTTTCTAGTAATTTTTAATTTTTACACTTAAATTCAGCAAGTTATTTCATTTTATTCCGGTTGTATTTTTTTTGCAAATGCGAAAAAAAACAATTTGCTACTGATTTGTTAGAGGAAGCGGTGCATCCATCGCTTCCATTGACGATATGCCCCTGGTTACAAGTTACCGTTTGTAAAGCGATTGCGTGGTCGGCGAGCTCATAATAAAACTTGAATTAAATTTATTGCTCGTCGTCATAGTAATTAACACGAGTTGGAGAATTTTTGTAAATATTTTTTTTTTTTTTTGTTTGTCGTTGCTTATCCTTGTTTTATGCTCTGATTATCTGATCTTAGTTCCAAAATACTTTTGTCATCGAGTAACTACGCGTTGTTTAATTATGTGAACATAATACATTTTATTTGATTAACAATTGAATTTATTCGTGCCAATAACACGAGCCTCCAGACAAGGTTGATAATTTGGTTGGATACGGCGAGTAGCCTTTTTAGCTTGAATAGTTTCTTTGTCCTTTTTCTTCTTGTTAAAGCCGTAACACTGGAATAGTGTGGAGAAGCCACATTTACGAACTATCAGGAATGAGAGCACCATAATATAGTCAGGCGCATTAATATTCGTTTGTAATGTTTTAAATGAAATAACACAAAGAAAAATCTTCTAAATACATGCATGTAAAAAAAAAAATCATAATTCGTTTAAAGAATTACTTATAAAACTTTATTTTTATCTGGTGCGCTCATTTGTTCTATAACGTGGCGGAACATTAATATGGCTGATTGTATTTCACCAAAATCTGACTGGTGACTTGTTATTTAGTGCTGGTACCAGTCTTTTGTCATCTTTTTTCCTTTTATAAGAAAAAAAAATTGAATGACGATTTTAGTTAAATTCATCTATGAAAACTTTTAAAATTACATGTTTATCCATGTCATTATAAGCCATAATTTATTACTTTAATAACAAATTTTGGTTGCAATATTGGATAAAAATTAACCTATAGTTTTATGTACTTCTTCCACTTACAGCAATACTTGTTTCTATAACCTGTTCAACGCTATTATTTACTATAACTGTTTTTTACTGTAACACCAAATTTTTGAGGCAATATATGAAACAAATTATTTTTTTTCTTTGATTATATATTTATATATATATATGTAGCAAATAGAATTTATGATTGTACATAATACATGGACATTTTATATTATAAAAATATTAACCATTATATAAAAATTAATTCCTACATGTTATTATAAACTATTTCAAGGACTGAGAACACATTTTATTTAAGAAAATGCAGAATAGAAAACAAAATAAAAACCAACACCTTGCGAACAGTTTGACTTATAAACTTCAAAATTGGATTAAAAATTACAATTAAACTTCTCTTTAAGACAATATATTATTTCAAGGTAGTCAATTACTCCGGATAGCATAAAATTTAAAAAACCTCCAAGAACTTACACAGAATTTAAAACGACCTCAAAAATCATTTAAAAATGAATAATTCGACACCAGATAACCCTTCAAAAGTTAAATTCGAAATCTAAAACAAAACGCAAAAGTTCTTTAATAAAACCAAAAAGTTATGGTTAAAAAATAATTTAAACCCTTCCTTTTGGGGCAAAAACAACAACAAAAAAAAAGATGTTCACATAAGTAATATCTCAAATAAAAAAGTTGCGAAAACCAAAACTTATTTCAAATATATGAATAAGGAACTGGCTTATAAGAAAACTATAGCTGAGCTTACAGCTTTATTTTAAGCTCTCAAGGCACCTAAACTTGACATTTTTGAAAAAAATATTCCCCCCCACTAGTATGATATATTGATAAGAAGTTCACTATTTATTGAGAATGAAACCATATTCAAAATCGGAAAAAAACTTAAAAAAGCGCCAGAAATAGCGTTTTTTTCTCCTTCTTCACAGCACGAAAAATTAAACTTCTTTGTTTTGAATTTAACATTATGTAAGTTAAATCATAGTTATCTTTAACTTAATATACAGAATCCTTATCCCACAAAACACCATGCTTGATTGACCTTGTTATAAAAATATATAACACACAGTTGAAGCACATGAATAAACTGGAGATTTGTAGTACACACACCTTTTCTATTAAGAAATATAGCAAACTTACAAAAGTTATCAACAAAATATAGAATAAATTTAAAACCACATTCTGAAATTTAATACAATTAAAAGATCTATACTATGAAATTAATGAAATAATAAAAATTGTCAAAAGTAAATAAAATATGTATGTTGTAAAAAAGTTTTTTGAAATACTTTAAGTTGTTACGATAGTGTAAATTACAGTACATAAATAATTCTTTTTGTATAAATCTGTAGAAAAAATAAATCACAATAAATTACACATTTACCAAACGTGAGATTTTTGATTTATCGTAAATTACAACTGTGACTTAAAATTAAAATAATTTGTATATATACATAAAATATAATGTCTAATTTAACTATAAACAATAGCAATTCAAATCACAAAAGTTTATTCTATATGTTGATCCAAATAACAGTGTGGTCAAGCCATATGCAATCTGCAAATGAAACATAAATGTAAATAAATAGAAAAAATATATATTAAATAATGTACTTTAAATTATATTTTGAATCTGGATTTTTAGTTACCATATAAAAGGTGAATAAACAAATTTTTATATAAATAATTTATATATTTAAAAATAAACCGTGATCAACTTTTTACTTGTTTTTTATTGTTTAAGTATGTTTATGGTGACAAGATTAGTCAGCTTTAATTCAATGAAATTTAAATAATTTTTCTACATTTGCTGTCCAGAGACACTATGTATGAATTCTAAATCAGTAATTATTCTAAACATAACCTTATACACCTAAATTATTAAGTCGTATTTATATATTAAAACATAACCAGTAATAATATCATTTTTTTAATTTTCTTTCCTTCTTATTCTTTCTATTAACATTCCAAATAGAAAATTACCTTATAATTTACCTTATTATGGTACATATGTGTAATTATCCTTATTATAATTTTACACACTAAAGTCTTGAAGTTCTACTTTTATATTAGACACAACAAATAATTTTTAACAGAATAAAATGTGTGAACGAATGATAAAAAAATTAATAAATATGAAACGCGCATAAATTAACTATATAATTTTTTTCACCTTAGTATTTAAGCATATGTCCACTTTCATTTATTTCAAATTTGACTTAAATAATGTATTCTTAATATTCTCTATATTTAGAAATTGTTACACCCTCCAATATTAATAACTTTTTTAAAACCAATTAATTTTTTCAAAAATACCAATCCATTCAATTTCAATAAGATTTGTTTTCATGTTCTTAAAATTGCAAAAAAACATTTAAGACTTAAAAGCAAATAGTAAACATTTCAGCAAAACTGCAAAAAACTCAATTATCGCACCTATTTATAATTGTGCAATGCAATCTATTAATTATATACCAAAAGCACTATTTTTATTTAACTAAATTTTTTATAGTTATTAATTAACAAACAATACAGATATATGTATCTCACCAATCTTACAAAGTTCTTTTCTATGAGGAATACGTCTGTGTATTTCAGTTTTTACTTGGCCAACACAATTACAAATAAACAGCTTCACATTTCCTTTTTTTTCCTTTACTGCATCACACGGTTTATACTGTTCTATATTACTTGATTCCTGTTTTCGTTCCCATATATTAAATTCCAAAAAAGTTTCATGTAAATCATTATATTTATGAATGTGAATTATAACAATAATTTTACATATGATTGGATACTTTTTTATTGGCATATAATTTAAAAAGTGATGTAACATAGTACATCGCTTTAAACTATTTATTGAAGTATAAATGATTTACCCTTTTTCACATGTAAATTCATACTTGAGCATTTTAATATTATGTTTCTTCTCTAAATGCATTGCACATCTGACGATAAAAAAAAGGTACATTTTATTTTTCACAATTCATTGACTATGTTTATTATTTTTACTTTCTTGTCCACCATTACATTTTTCCATAATAAAAATTTAAAATTACTATATACATAAAGTGTACTAAACACGCATTTCATCACTTTATGAATTATTATTTCGTTTATGTTCAATAATTACAAAATTATATATAAATAAACGCGTAAATTCGCTAAAAGAGTAAACAGGAAAAACCGATAATAGGGCTAAATGGCATCTGAGAATTATTTCAATTTCTGAAGACAGCATTAAAAATTTTAAAAAGTCGATAATTGTTGTAAGCAATCGATGTAGTTTAACACAATCGTCTAAAACGATGGAAGTGAGCAGCCGAAATGAAAGAAAAACCTCTTACGTCATTATTTGATAATATTCCTAAATTTTATAGGCTTTTAATAAAAATTTACAAAAAATTAGTTTTTTTTCATCATAATAAGTGTTAAATATTTAAAAAATACTTAAAATGTAATAAAAAATATTATTTTTACAATTAGTAATCAATATTTTATATTTACTAATTATTTTTATATATGTATGTATATATATATATATATATATATATATATATATATATATACAATTTAATGTTTTTAACAGTTATTAGATGCAATAAAATTGGTAATCAAATAAATGTTTTAAATTGATTTTGTTTTTAAAAAACATAAAAGCTGACGGCAAAATATTAATCCATAAAATAAATTTTAGTTTTTTGAATATGTATATGGATTTTCGTACACTGTAAAAAATTTTAAAATAATTAACAGTAATGTGTAGAATAAATTTAAAAAATATATTATTTATTGTATAATGAAACTATAATGCGAGATTTTATTTTATGCAGTACTATTTAGAAAAATTATCTATTAAATGGGAATAGAAAATGAAATGAAATTTTTAAAGAAAATTATGTATCTATATTATTGGATAATTTTGAACATAAGTTCCCCAATACTGTGTAAATTTTATTAAAGCATTGATTTCAATTAAATATATTATGAATTACTTAAAAGTAGTAAGACTGAAAATGACATAACTTAATAAAATAATACTAAATGAAAAATACCCCGAAATATACATAATAAACTATTTTCAATACCAAATGTTTTAGGTAGAAAAAGGAATTATATAAAATAAAAAAGTGAAGTAATAATTTTATTATGCCGAATACAAATTTTACAAATAATTTTTAAACATGTAATGAATTTATATTTAATGTAAAATATCAAATTCAGTAATGTTATATTATTTTTAAAAAGAAAACTATGTAGAGATAAATAAAAGTTTTGTACAACAAGAAATAATTATAATCTACTGAATTATTATTTTGTTTCTAAGACTGAATTGTTTCTGCATAACATTTCAAAATAAACTGAGCCCGAACACTAATGAGTTTTCTAAAATTTCATTCAAAAAATTAAGTGCTTCTGCAACGGTTTTTGAAGATGCAGTACAATGGCAATCACAAAACTGCTGTATTTATGAAGATGGATACTAAAAATTATGTACACTAAGTTTTTCAGCAAATTTGTTGGTTTGTTCTATAAAATTTGGTTCACTAATATGAACATTAATGTTTTATTGAAATTTAAACCATGTCAAATTTTTTTTAAATTTAGTACATTTACTTCAACCATTTTTCCTTTATTCTGTTTTACTTTTCCTTTTCAATTTTAAAATTGTTGTATGAAAAACACTAAACTGTTTTGTTAACTTTTAATGGACTTCCCATTTTCTTAACATAAAGTAATATAAGTTTTTCTCTTTAATGAATAATTATCTTACATTTATAAATATTGCAAAAATATTTTTTACAGAACAAACTTACTGATTCATGCTAAAAATTCGCCTTAATGATGGAATAGAAATAAAATATGTTTATGACCTTCATACTAGCCATGTATGTATATATAAAATAAAAAATACTAATATAGGTGAAATTACTTAATATGAAATGCAAATTTAGTCTGGAATTGAATCAGTCTATTCATGTATTTTATTATAATAGTAAGAAAGATATAACAATCTAAGTTAATCTAATAAAAAAATTTAATGATTTTTAAGAGAAGAAAGATTCCATATACTGTCAGCCACCTGAAACCATTTATCCAGTATTCGTGTAAGGCTGTTACTAATTTCTGAACACTTACTTTTCTATCTGTTGATACTAGTCGCTTAATAAACTATACATCAAGAGCGCCCATTTTTTTCGGCTTCTTTTTTTGCAGAATGAAATGGATTCAACTTCCTTTTGATACTGCCGAAAAATTACATTTATGGTGATTCACAAATATATTTAGTAATCAACTTATCTCACTGTCCAGTACATTATTTTTTGTTATGAAAAATTACAAATTCACAAGTCTCAATTGTGCTTTTTTTGATCTCACACAACACTTTTTCCACTACAACTGTACTTACATTATTTGCATAGTAACTGCAACTTAATATTTATTAATGACTGATATGCAGGCAATGTACTGCCCTCCCTACATTAATGTAATTTCTCATGTTGGGGAAAACCCAGGACTGCTGCTCATGCGTTGGTCCGTCATTGACTAAATATTATTGTGGCACACCAATTTTAACTTTTTGTGTTTGCTGTTACCAGAGCTGTGGTACTTTTTCGTTTATGATTTTTTTTTGCATGTATATATTTAGGCGGGTTTTCTTTGTGTTATTCCATTAAAAAAGTTTGGTGCGTTAATTTATTTCACAATGCTGTGACGAAATATTAATATGGCTGACTATATTTCAACAAAAACTGACTAGTGACTTATTTGATACTAGTAGCAGTCTTTTGTCATCTTTTTTATTTTTTAAGAAAAAAACATATCGAGTGACAATGTTAGTTAAATTCATCTATAAAAACTTTTAAAACTATATATTCAGCTATCATTATAAGCCATAATTCATTACATGAATAACAAATTTTGGTTGCAATATTGCATAAAAATTATGCATTTCTTCCACTTACAGCAATACTCATTTCTATAACCTGCATGCTGCTATTATTCACTGTAACTGTTCACTGTAACACCAAATTTTTGAGGCAATATATCAAACAATTTTTTTTTTTTCTCTAATCATATGTGTATGTAACAGATAGAATTTATAATTGCACATAATACATGGGCATTTTATACTATAAAAAGATTAACCATTATATAAAAATGAATTCCTACACATTATTATAAATGATTTCAAGGACTGAGAACAATTATTTTGCTTAAGAAAATGCAGAACAGAGAACATACATCAGAAAGTCTTGTTTTAACTTTGTGTAGGGACTAATATATGAAATGGAATGAGTCTTAATTGCAGATTTCTTATTTTACACTATAAATCGATATTTTAAAATCAAATTATACCCAATGAAGATATATAGCTTTGCAAAATAAATACATGAAAGTAATTAACATTTTCTATCAAAAAATAGACTGTGAAATAAAAAAAAAGATTTAACTTTTAACATTTTATTTACTTTTCTCTTATTTCTGAGTTCCATTTTCGTAACATTTATTTAAGTATCTGTTAGGCAAACTGCACAAATTGTCCATTAAAAAAAAAAAAAGCAATGGCATAATTTTATTTATATCAATTTGTGTGCTAGTTTCTTCACTTTAAGATTCATTTCTTACACATTGATTACCAAAATTTAAGTGTGTTTCGATTCAAAATAATTAAAGGATTGTAAATATTTAGGATCATTCTTCAGAACACTAATAGAACAAATTAGAGTAGTTATTGTCAATCTGACAACTTCTTATTTAAGGAATAATGTCTTACAATACATTGCATGAAGTTTTACAGTTATTACTTAAAACAGTGTACAAAAAAATTTTAGATATTTATATTTAGATTAAATCTGTTATTAAATATTACCTCCCCATCCTTCAAATGTTCAATTATTTTAGATTGTTTTTTTATTTACTCATCTGCTCAAGAATTAATTTGAGTTTGAAGGAAGTAAAAATTCACTGGTCAGTATCTGAATTACAGGAATTTTTTTTATTCATGTTCTGTAATAATCGTTCAATTCATTATGCATGCTTCGTTGTAAGTTGAATTCAGTAGCAGCAACCCCTTGGAATTTTTTTTTTATTTTAACCTCCAAAACTAAAACTCCAAAGTCAGCAAGTAAATTATTCTGCAGTGAATTGAAAATGGCCATTCTGTTACAGGGACATCATTGTGAAGAAAAATATAAATCACAACTTTTTCGTTTAGACCAGTGTTTTCTTCCTATTTATCATATTCATAATAAATAGACAGGTGAAAATTCAGATGATTTTTATATATCATACTAAACATTCCCAATATGGCTAAGATTTATTTATATTTGTGAAATAAATTTGAAAGAAATTATTACTAAAATTAATTCAGAGATGTTAGTTATACATTTTGTAGTAACATTTCAATTATTAGATCAAAATAAAATATAATTTGCTCTTAAAGATTGTAATCAGAATTAGTTTTAAATAGTTTATAAAATTTTAAAAACATACCAACAATTAATTTGTCTTATGTCAATAAATTTGAATATCAGTAATAATTGTATTAAAAATTGTAATAGATAATTTTTGTTGAGACTGTTCAATTTTTAGAATTCTATACACATATGATGTTTTTGGAACCCTAATAAAATGGTTCAGAAACAATAAAAATATCAAATAAAAATCAATACCTCACAAACATTAGATCAAAAATTACAATTAAAATATTCTTTAGACAATCTACAATTTCAAGGTAATTGATTACTCCAGATAGCAAAAAACTCAATGAAATTCAAAATATAAAATGAAGCGCAAAAGTTTTTTCATAAAACCAAAAAGTTATGGCTAAAAAATAATTTAAACCCCTTCTATTTGGAGAAAAAACAACAAACAAACAAAAAGGATGTTCCCCTAAGTAATAGTTAAAATATAATAGTTAGGGAAACCAAAACATATCTCAAATATATGCAATAAAAGCCTGCCTTATAAGAAAACTATAGCCGAGCTTACAGCTTTATATTTATGCCTTCCAGGCACTTAAACTTGAATTTTCAAAAAAAAATATCCTTCCATTCCTTGCATGTGAAATATTGATGGGAAGATTGCTACTTGTTAAGAATGAAACTATATTCCATTTTCTTACTGAAACTTTCAAAATTAGAAAAAAGTTCAAAAAAGCACCAAAAATAGTGTTTCTCCCCTTTTGCAGTACAAAAAATCAGAGATTTCTTTTTTTCGAATTTAATTTTATATAAATGTAAATTATCTTAAACTTAATATATAGAATCCTCAGCCCACAGAGAATCATGCTTGATTGACCTTGTTTTAAAGATATATAATACGCAGTTGAATCACATGAATAAACTGGAGATTTGTAGTACACACATCTTTTCTATTAAAAAATATAGCAGACTTATAAAAGTTATTAACAAAATATGAAATAAATTTAAATAACACATTCTGAAATTTAATAAAATTAAAAGATCTACACTATGAAATTAATCAAAGAATAAGAATTTTCAAAAGTGAATAAAATATGTATTGTAAAAAAGTTTTTGTAATACTTTCAGTTGTTACAATAATGTAAATTACAGTACATAAATAATTCTTTTAGTAAAAATCTGCAGAAAAAATAAATCACAATAAATCACACATTCAGCAAATGTAAGATGTTTGGGTTATAGTAAATTACAACTGTGACTTAAAATTAAAATAACATACAATATAATGTCTAATTTAACTATAAACAACAGCAATTCAAATCACAAAAATTTATTTTATACGTTGATCCAAATAAGTGTGGTCAGACCATATGAAATCTGCAAATGAAACATAAATGTAAATAAATAGAAAAAAATATATTAAACAATGCACTTTAAATTATATTTTGAATCATATTTACTAAATAAAATATATATTATGTTAATAAATAGAAATAGATAATTTCATCAATTAACAATAAAATCAAAGTTGAAAGTTACCAAAATATATTCCTCTACATTTAGGGTAGTGATTTATAATATATTCTGAATTACTTTTTTATAGTTTTTCTATATATTAATTTAACTTTAATGATAAAATTTTTCATAATTTTTAAATAAAAAAGGAATCTAAATGTATTTTATAAAATAAATTCCCTCCCTTTTGTTCCAAAACATTCATAAGTTTACATTTATAGGATATTTTGTAATTGTTCCTTAATTATACAAAAATTATTAATAGTTTTATATATTAATTTTATTGAGTATTTTAAAATAACGTTTTTTAAAAATATACTTTGAATGTTTTTTTCAGTTTCTTTTAATCAAAGCGTTAAAAACTGGTTGCAACCTGCATCTTAAAAAACAAGAGCAGTTGAGATAAAATTTTCATGAAACACCTATAATTTCATCTATGAATAAATATTAATTTTTTAAAACTGAATAAAATGTGTGAACGAAAGCAATAAAAACAAATAAACAAACATGAAATGTACATAAATTAACATCTATATAATTTTTTTCCACCTTAGTATTTAAATACATGTCCACTTTCGCTTATTCCAAATTTGTCTTAAATAATATATTCTTAATATTTTCTATATTTAGAAATTGTTACACCATCCACCATATTAATTTTTTAAAACCAATACACTTCTACAAATACCATTCTATTTAATTTCAACAAGATTTATTTTTATATGTTTTTAGAACTGCAAAAAACTCAATTATATTGTTTAAAAAGGATTTACAATAAAATTTTAGTTAAGTTCAGTGGGTTTTTAAATATTGAAAAGTTTATGTTTTATTAGATACCATATTCATCATAAATACTTTGCATCACATATGAATATATGCCGAATGAAGTTTTACAAAACAATATCAACATATGAATTTTAGTTATTGCAATCTTTCATTTCCGGAATATATATATATATACTTATAATAAATATTTGAAAGGTGTAAATGTTAATGTGAATATCCTATTGAAAACTATGTAATGGTTACCACATATTTCCTTTTCTCTTCCGTGTTCATTGGTATACAGCTTAACTATTTTTTACAAATCCAGTGTTGCAAAATTTTCAATAAAAACTTTTCCATCCACAATTACTACTATGATATGGTCTCGACACAAATTACACCTATTTATAATTGTGCAGTACAATCTATTAATTATATATCAAAAGCACTCTTTTCATTTTACTAAATCTTTTAGTTATTAACAATACAGATTATATATAACTCACCAATCCTATAAAGCTTCTTTCTACGATAAATACGACGTCTGTGTATTTTATTTTTTACTTGGCCAACAAAATTACAAATAAACAGCTCCATTCTTTTTTTTCCCTTTACTGCATTGCACGGTTCACTGTTCTATTTTACTTAATTCCTGTTTTCGTTTCCACACATTAAATTCTAAAAAAGTTTTATGTAAATCGTTGAGTATTAACATTTTCACATAATTTTCTTCTCAAAATGTATTATAATATCCGACGATAAGAAAAAGATAAATTATATTTTTCTTAATTCATCTACTGACCATGATTACTACTTATACTTCCTTTTCCACCATTACATTTTTCCGTAATAAAAATTTAAAATTACTATATACACAAAGTGTTCTAAACACGCATTTCATCACTTCATGAATTATTATTCTTTTATGTTGAATAATTACAATTTATGTATAAATAAATGCATAAAATTCATGAAAAGAGCAGAACAGCAAAAACCGATAATAGGACTAAATGGCATCTGAGAATTGATTTAATTGCTGAAGACAGCATTAAAAATTCAAAAAAGTCGATAATTGTTATAAGCAATCGATGTAGTTTAACAATTTTGCTATCAATTATACAACGATGACGTAAGAGGAGATTATTCCATTTTGGCTGCTCACTTCCAGCGTTTTAGTTGCTTTTGTAGTTTAACAATTTTGCTATCGTTTTTGCAACGATGACGCAAGACCAATTACTTCCATTTTTCCACCCAACTTCCAGCGTTTTAGTTGCTTTTGGAAAAATGGAAGTAATTGGTCTTACGTCATCGTTACGAAAACGATAGCAAAATTGTTAAACTACATCGATTGCTTACAACAATTATCGACTTTTTTAAATTTTTAATGCTGTCTTCAGAAATTGAAACAATTTTCACGTGCCATTTGGCTCTATACGGTTTATGCGGTTACATTTTGCTGTTGCGCTCTTGCGAAATTTACGGTTTAAAACAATTTGTAACGGTTTTAACTGGATAATTGAATTTCACATTTATTTATATTTAATTTATATTTATTCAATATCATTTATTGCATTAGTTTTAAGTATTACTATTTATTCAATTTGTTTTGTAAATTATCGTTCAATCATTTCTTAGGTATAGGTGGTACAGTTTAGAAATTTGATCCGATTAGTATATTGTTTGTAAAATTGTTTTCATCTAATTGTATTTCGTATTGATATTTCTAAATTGAATAATTTATTACAAGTTTATCTAGTTTTGTTTTAGGTAAAATTTGAAGTAAAAATGAAGACTTGTGAAGTTTGCGGTAAATCGTTTACCGATCCCGCCAATTTTGTTAGGCATTTAAATTTAATACATGGTATGTATCAAATAATAGATTGATATAATAACTGATTATTCGATTCTAACCCTATTTTTATTGAAATTTAATTTATAGTTTTCGAGTATATACTATATGTCTAAGTGATAGAATCAATCCTCAATGTCAACAAATTATATAATTAAATATTTTCCTGTAAGGAAGTCAATTTATATTATTCTTTATTTAGGAATATGGAAAGATGAGTATCAGTGTATCAACTGTGGTTCTACATTCCGAAGGAAAGAAGATATCCGGAAGCACATGCGTAGTGAACATTTGAAGAAAACCCAGCGAAGTCATCAATGTGGAACATGCAAGGCCATATTTCTTCATAAATACACTCTACAACGTCATATCAGAACTGTTCATAATAAGAAAACGGAAAGGTTATTTTATTATATATTTTTTAAACATAGATAACCCAGTTGTTTTTGATTGATTAATAATATAAAAAATCTGAAAACGATTCTTGTAATGCGTAAATGTAAATGACGAATTTAGATGTGTATTGCATATTATAGTCATTGATTGTGATAGAATTGGATAATTGTTTACAAATTAATGTCAATACAATTATTATGTTGATTGAATTTATGTTTTCGCATTTATATATAAATAATTATATTTTCAGCCTGAAATGTGATATTTGCAGTAAGAGTTTTACAAGGGATTGTAATTTAAAACTCCATAAGAGTAGAACGCACGAGTAAGTAAAAGAAGTAATAATAATTCATAAAGCGAGGAAATGCTTTTTTGTATAATTTTTGTATATAGTAATTCCATTTTAAATTTTTATTACCAGAAAATGTAATGATGGAAAAGGAAATAAAAGCAGTAAACATGGTCGGTGGATGAATTGTGGAATGTGCAACTTATCTTTTTCTGTTCGTCGGACGTATACAACACATTTAGAAAAAAAACATAATATTGAAATACTTAAGTATGAATTTACATCTGAAAAAGGTAAATCATGTACATTTCAGCGAGTATATTAAAGTATTGTACTCTCATATCACTTTTTAAAAAAATATGTTATCGTGTGTAAAATTATTGTTATAATTCACAATTATAAATATGAAATTTCTTATAAATCTCGTGATATTAAAAATTATGTAAAAATGTTAACACTCGTCAATTTACATGAAACTCTTAGAATTTAATATATGGAAACGAAAGCAGGAATCGAGTAAAATAGAACGGTATAGACTGTGTCATGTCAGTAGAGGAAAAAACAGAATTTTTAAGCTGTTTATTTGTAATCGTGTTGGGAAAATAAGATCTAAAATACATAGACGTCGTATGCCTCGTAGGAAAGGTCGTTGTAGGATTGGTAAGTTACATATATATCTATAACGTTTGTTCATTAATAACGATATAAAAAATGTAGTAAAATAAAAAAAGTGTTTTTGATATATAATTAATAGGTTATGTTGCATAATTGTATAGGTGCGATGTGCCCAGCTCATATGACGGTAACAATTATAAATGGAAAATTCTTTGTCGAAAATGTCACAGCACACTGGTTTCATAAAAAAGAGCTAAGCCATATAGCAATGAGTGGAGAAGAAAAAAACGAAATTTGTGGTAACTTTTATACAGTTTTTTATAGAAGATTGAAATTAGCATTGGCAAATTTCAAACATTCATTATTTTTAAAATACATATATACACACACATATATATATGTGTGCGTATATTTTGCAAATGAAAATTATAGTAACTGAAGTTCATATATTAAAATTATCAGTATAAATTTATGTGTAATGTAAAGTATTTATGATAAATACTGAATCTAATAAAACATGTAAATCTTTTAATATTTAAAAACATTCTGAACTTAACCCAAATTTTATTGAAAATGCTCCTTTTTAAATGCTTTTTAATATTTAAAGAAATTGAGGTGGTTTTCCTGGAATGATTACTATTTATTTTCATGTCTTAAATGTTTTTTTGTAATTTTAAATTGCAGTAATTAATTACATTTACAAAAATTATTAATATTGGGAGAAGTAATAATTTCTGAATATTAAGAATGCATTATTTAAGATAAATTTGAAATAAATGGAAGTATGAAAAATAATTATACAGTTGTTAATTTAGGCATGTTTCATGTTTATTTATTTGTTTTTATCGTTTTCGTTTGCACGTTTTGTTCCTTTTTAAAAAATTAATATTTATTCATAGATGAATAAATAGGTGATTCATGCAAGTTTTATCTCACAACTACTCTTTTTTTAAGCTACAGGTTTGTAAACAGTTAATAACATGGATTAAGAGGAACCAAAGATACATTAAAAGTATAAGTTATAAAAACAGTTTAATTATTTTAAAATATTCAGTAAAATTATTTATAAAATTTAATAACTTGTATAATTATAAAATAATTATATTTAAAATATCCGGTAAGTGCAAACTTTTTATTTTGGAACAAAAATGAATATATTTTATAGAATACATTTACATTCCTTTTTCTTTTTTTTTAATTATGAAAATTTTATCAATGAAGTTAAATTAGTATGTATAAAAACCACAATATTTTTCATAAAAACACCAATTCAGATTATCCCACAAAGTGCCTAAGTGTAAAGCAATATCCTTTTTTTAATGTTCAACTGTGGTTTTATTATTAATCAATGAAATTGTCTGTTATTATTTATTAACATAATTTTGCATTAATTTCCTAAAAATAATATACTGTATTTAGTAACAATAAGTAATATAAATAATTAGTAATATTCTTCAACTTTATTTCTTAGCATAAGAATTTATTTCAATAATAAAATAACCTATGTGTGTATGTGTCTTAGGTCTTATTGTTCCAGCTTCAAATGTTGTAAACACACACTGTTCATACGTGTTGTACCAAATGGGCAGCATTCAAAGCAGTATATAAATATGTATGTGCATTAGACCAACATACACAGATTGATCATGAACATATCTGATAGTATGATATCAGTATAATCTGTTAGTGTATGTCTGCACCATTTTGCACATACATATTATTATAAGTAGACTACTACTGTCTTAAATGTAGATTAATAGTTACTTTGATACATATTAAGTTATAGTTACCTTAAATTTGAAATCATTAAGTCAAAATGACGATCAAAAATTATTTGCTAGGTCTAATATATAAATATAACCTTAAGACTAATGTGTAAGGTTATAATAAGGATAATTGCTTGTATTATAATAAAAGAAATTATAAGTTAACTTTGTATTTAGAATGTTAAAAGAAAGAATAGAAATAAGAAAAAAACAAAAATAAGAGAAATAGAAAAAAAGAAACAAAAATAAGAGAAATAAAAAAAAGAAACAAAAATAAGAGAAATAGAAAAAAGAAACAAAAATAAGAGAAATAAAAAAAAAATAAGAGAAATAGAAAAAAAAATAAAAACATTATTACTTGTAATGTTTAGTATAAGATTGTAACTTAATAATTTAAGTGTATGTGTTATGTTAAGAATAATTACTAATTAAAATTTCATACCTGTATCTATATAATAAGAAAAATTATAAGTTATTATTAAATTTTGTACTTGAATATAAGTGGAAAAAAGTAAACTATAAAAAATGGGGAAATAAGAAAATTTTTAGTTAAGTTTAATTGATAAATATAATTGTAAGACTTGAATGTATATGACTATATTAAGAATAATTGGTAATTCAAATTTTGTGTACATGTCTATATATTAAGAATAAAGTTAGTCAGCATGATGTTTTATGCATGAGGGATTCTATGTTTTAAGTTAAAGAGAGCTGATATTTACACAAATAATACTAAACTAAAAATGAAGGTATCTATGAAATTTGTAATGTATAAATTTTTCACAGCATTTCTGTAGACGTGAGTTATTATATTTTATTTGATATTTTTGTCGTTTTTGTGACATATTATTAAGTGGCATGGTCGGTTAGGCAACAATATTTTGTCTTTCAAATGAATCATTGTTTGAATCTATCTACCATACACTGAAAATTTCAAAAATTACATCTGTATAGATTAATGTGCATAGTTAACAAGTGTAAAAATATATATAAAAAAGGTTAATTTGCACTATATAGTACAGCATGATATGATAACTGTGCAATAACAACAGAAAACTGATACACATTCATTGTAATGTTAGATACTAATGTAACTTTGATTTTTCCTTGAGCGCCTGTAGATGTCACTAATATAAATTTTATAAATTGCAAATTTCACTTTCCTTGCACCAGTAATGTAATTCTGTTAAATTTCAATTATTGATATGTTTTGATTTTGTGACACATTTCAGACTCCCAAAAGTAAAAATGCTAGAAATTACTTTTTTCATTTAAATTTGAACACTAGGCTTTTCTGTTTTTTAAAAATATATATAAAATATATTTCTAAGATATTTTTAAATGCAAATTTCCTTGGAAGGGTACTCAGAGGGATCATACCCCAGTGTCCATAGTTGACTTTAAATGAAGCAGTAATAAAAACGAGGTCAGCCAACCATACTGTAGCATACATTGAGAATTACTACAATTTACATTTATACAATAACTAATTGAAAACAAATATTTTCGATTCAGACAAATTTGTAATGACTGGACTAACAGACAATAAGATAAAAAAGATGAAAAACAAAAAAATTATGATACATAAACAGTTTTTTAAGGTGAATGTGACTTACTGTGGTATAGTGAGTAGGTAAAAATTTAAATATGTAGTCAAACTTGACAATGTTTACAAATAATGGATTGTTAATTGCAAATGCCGCATCAGATAATATAATTGTACTTATTAGAATTAGGATCATCTTTAACTGCTCTGCTTTTAATGTGCAATTCATACAAATTTTCATAGTTTAGTACTACTTGATGTTGATGTATGTGTTGACGGTAAATGTTGTAATAATGCATTATATTAAATATATTTGCACTGTATTCTTTTGAATAACGTACATCAAAGGTATTTATAGTATCAATCATAAACACTATCTTAAGGGGTAACATCACTGTAGCAGCCTTAAAAAAAGCGTTTTTGAGCATATTTTTTTTTGATGGATGAAAAGGAAATAGAAAATTAATATTCAAGGTAGTGATTAAGTATATATTTAAGTATTTAACAAAAAAAAATCGTCAAAAAATATTGCAAAATGGCGAATACCAGCCATTCTTGTAAGGCATGTTGATTTTGAGACGCACTGTAGCAAGTGCAAATTTTAATGTGGGGAAAATTTTTAAAGTTCTACTTAATCTATATGCTAATAGCTAGAGAAATACATCCGGGATTTGGAAAATATTGATTTTTGTATGATTGATAAGTATTTGTTTAAAAAGTTTAATTTGAACCAAAAACTAGGGCAGTTATTTGTTAATAACTAATGTTCATATTAACTTTTCAAAAATCCGGTTCGTAGTTCTCTTTGAAATGTTAATTTAAAGGTATAGTTAAAATTTCAAACAAAAAGAATGAAAATTGTTCCGGTTATGCTGCGTGCCGTTTTGAAAAATTAAGTTTTAAGAAAAACGCTTTTAAAGTTTTAAAATGTGTTATAGACATGTAAAAATGAAAAATTCGATTGTTTAAACATTGCCATTAACCTGTGATCCGCGGACCATAAAGCTATCCTAAATTTAAATATTTTTCCTCATTCTCTCTTGATGATTTTTTGGTAGAGCGTGCCTCTTTTGCCGCATCTGTTGTGGACTGTGCTTGACCGTTTAATATCGGCTTCAAGGCAAAAATTGTATGTCTGAAGGCCAATATCTATCTGCAAAATTTGCATGATTCGTAGAATATTCATCAGACCTTCATTAAAATTGCACACAGCAATATCAGCCGCTATATTTAAGACTTTTGCCGCTTGAATAAGATTTTGGAGCTAAATTCCAAACCGTAGAATTAAAACTTGTTGCTATTTTGTGTGTACCCTCCCCAACAACGGGTTAGCAAATCATCTCGGCTCAGGTCCTCATAAATCGGTTTGATTACTTCAAAAACTTCCTTAGAAAGTGGCTTCTTATGACAAAAGTTATCCAAGAAACCTGCTGTTTGCGCCTTCTTCCAGTCACATCAAGACTGAGCACTTCTTGTGCTGCGGATTTTTGTTGCTTGATATTTTATGAAATAAGGTAGCCCAAGTTTGGTTCTTCATATTTTCCGATGAGTTCGGATTTCGATGTATCGCCAAGCCATAATAAATTGCTAACTGATCAATTAATTTGTCAATTAATTTACCTTTTCGTCCGAGACCTTTCATTGTTTTTTTCAGTTTTCTCAATCGAGTACCCATTCTATTTGGCATATGATTAATGCACTCATATTTGTTTATTTTAAAATTTTTATACGGCCTTTTATCTATTATGCCTTTAAAAGTTTTTCTGTCACCATCAGTGATGTAGTTTGTGTATTTCAAGCCGTGCGCATTTTCGGATAGTTCAAACATCTCGACAATAGCATTTACCTCCATCTTACCAGATGAACCTTCGTGGTTCGCTAGGCATTCACAAAAGTGTGCTTCATACCAGGATTCATACTACAATGTTTCTCATTTATTTTTCCAGTGTTCGCAAGCTTTATAGTACTTTGACTTTACTTCAATATCTACAATTTTGCCTGTTGACACGGTTCTAAAAAGCAATTGATGCGTCAAAAATGATCGCAAGAGATCTTTCACTGGCGAGCAAAGCAAAGAATTCAAATTGATTTGTTTTCGTCTCTACATTGCTTTTATTTCATTCCATTTTTTTCTTCACATACCACAACTAGATTATCAGTTCTATCATATCGCGACACTTTGACGCATTTACCAAATGAAAAAAATTCTTATACATCCGATAAATAATCGTGCATATTCTTGGAAGAAAGAGCATATTTATCTAATCATTTTTATTACATCTTTAATTTATACCTATCGACTGAGATACTACTGCGCTGTCTGGAACGCTTTACCGTTTCCTCTTCGGTATGTTCCAGACTTCACTATGTGTCAACATTCTGTAATCGACGCTATATTCCTTTTTGTTTTGTTTGTTTACTTATACCGCAGCTCTCCTTGTTGCGTCACTATGTGTTTAGCCTTATACATGTACTTACGCTAAACTGGCCTACTTTTCATTTGAACAGTTTGTAACTTAATATAAATACCTTCTATCAATATTGGTTGATGCATTAGGGAAGTTATAAATCAAAAAGCAAGACATTAGGGTACCTTTTGAACAAATATTTATGTAAGGCGATAGTCGCAGCGGGTAGGCATTTTGGAGCAGCCTGCCGCGCTCAAGAATGAGCGCGAAATTTTAAGGAAATAATTTTTTACAGGTAAAAAACATATTGCCTCATATTCAGAAATGTTCAAAGTATATTTTAAGCCAATGAAAAAAAAAATAAGTTTTTCAAAAAGTGTACAGTGGTGTACCCCTAAGCTATTGTGACAGCTGATTATGTATGTAAATTATTTTATATATTTAACTTAAACGCTTATTATAATTTTAATCAGTTGACTTATGTACATATTTCCAAATAACAAAGATATGATTTATTTTATAAAAATTATAACTGCAATGATTTTGGAAGTAGCTTCATAACCATAGTTCTCACTTTTAAAATACACCGGTTGTAATTTTTATGAAATAAAACATGTCTATGACTAAAAATATATAAATAACATAAATTAATGAATACGTGTGCGTGTGCGTGTGTTTGTGTGTGGATGTGCAATTTTTTTTTTTATAGATCAGCTGAAATTAGGAGTACCAGTGAGAAAAATCGTTGAAAACATTCGCATGAAATATAATGATGAATTGAAAAGGAGGCACATTATTGATAGGCAAGATGTTTGGAATGTAGCGCGTCAATATCATTTAACAGTAAAAAATAGATTACATGATGATGACTACACAAGTGTTGCTTTGTGGGTGAAAGAGAATGAAGAAAAAGATGACAACCCAGTATTACTATTTAAAAATAAGGGTACTCAACACCCACTTTTAAATAATAATGAATTTATGTTGGTGCTCAGTACTGCAATGCAGAGAGATATTTTGAAACAATATAGTAACAAAAAAATCTGTATTGACACAACTTTTGGCACGAATGCATATGGTTTTCTTGTCACTACACTGATGGTAACAAATGAGTATGAGGAAGGTATTGCAGGTGCCTTCTGCATTAGTACCTCAGTTACGCAAGCAGTGATGAAGGTATTTTTCAATGTAATAAAAGAAAAGGTTGGCATATTGAAACCAGAAGTTTTTATGTCTGATGACGATAAAACCTACTACGATAGTTGGAAACAGGAAATGGGAGAGGTAAAAAAACGTTTACTGTGCATTTGGCATGTTCTGCGTTGCTGGAAAAAAAATGCCAATAAAATACCAAATAAAGAACTTCGTGGAGATATATTGAAACAGCTGCGTGCTTTACAACAAGAAAACGATCAAAACAATTTCTTCATTATGATGAGAAATTTTGTAAATAATATGAATGACCATCCGGGATTGTTAAATTTTAAGGAATATTTCAGTAATTATTATGCTAATCGCATTGAGATGTGGGCACACTACCATAGAAAATCCGCTGGAATAAATACAAATATGTTTTTGGAGTCCTTCCATCGCCACTTAAAATATATATATTTGCACGGAAAACGAAATAGAAGGCTAGATACATTAATAGAAGCCTTAATAAAACAGGTTGCGGATAAAGTATTGGAAAAAAATATAACAGATATTAGAAGGAAAGGTACATACCGCATACATGAAGTACATCGATGCCATAAAAAAGGGCTAGAAATTCCTAAAAGTGGTATAGTTTGGAATAATGAAATTCAAAATTGGATTGTAAATTCAAAGTATTCAGTAAAACAAATAAATAGAACATGTAACCAATGCAAATTGCAATGCACTGCATGTAAAGTGTGTCGCCATATGTTTGTCTGTAACTGCTTCTATTATGAATATAAAAATGGACTTTGCAAACATATACATGCAGTGTGCATTCATTTTGTATTAGAAGATGACTATACAGAAGTATATAAAGAAGATGTATCTGCCATAAAAAAATTGAAGACAGCACTAGAGAGTAATAAAAATGGCAGCAGTGTATCAGAAATACATGAAATGGCTGTTGCTATCCAAAAAATAACTCAAAATAAAAATGCATCTTTTACTGATCATGAATTGGCAAAATGCAAGCAATATTTACAAAATGTGTTGCAAATTTTATCAAAAACTAGCAATGATAGTAATGATCAGAAATTGCCCAAAAGTTGCACACCACATAATAAAAAAGTTGAGCACCAACATAGATGGGAGCATACAAAAAAGAAAGTAACAAAGGAAGTATTTGATAAAAATGAATCAAAAATAATTAAAGAAAGGCTTATGACTACACTTCCTAGTATCTCCTTAATTCAACACGATCACTGTTATTTGGCTAAAGACAGATTTTCCAAAGAAATAATTAAAAAAGTGGAGCTAAATAAAGTTGTTATTAGTTCTGCAAACAATATTATAAAAACATATCATTTGCAGTCACTGGAACCAAAATTAAACAACAAAGAAAAGAGCCAAATACAGTTAATAGATCGAGGTTTCAATCCTGGGTGGCTTTATGATTGTATTATAGATGAATATGCCCGTACATTATGTAACCAGGCTAATAAAGGTTATGTTGTGCATAGCGATTTTACTCAATTAATATCACGAGCACCAGAAATTGTAAGAAATCAAATTACAAATGTCCTTCTTGCTGAAATAGCATTCATTCCCAGTAATCCAACTAAAGATCATTGGCTTTTATTAGTTGTAACACCAACAGATAAGGAAATATGTATACTTGACTCTATGAACAAGAAAGGACATGAAAATCAATTGGAAAATGAAAACAAACATACACAGTATTACTTAAAATCCTGGCAAAACGCGTTATCCTCTGTAAGTGGCGATGTGGACTGGAAATTGACTCATGGAGATTGCAGCACACAATCTGATAATAACAGCTGTGGAGTATATGTGTGCTGGTACATAGACCAGATTTTAAAAGGCAGATCAGTTACAGAATTTGTTGACATATACACATATAGAAGGAAGATATATATGGCACTAACAGATCAATAATAAAGGTAATTTTTTAAAACTATGACGTACTTTTCCTATA
The DNA here is from genome assembly GCA_039619475.1 of Icerya purchasi. NCBI lineage: Eukaryota > Metazoa > Arthropoda > Insecta > Hemiptera > Monophlebidae > Icerya > Icerya purchasi. Next base: position 286,348,941 of record CM077115.1, on the reverse strand, counting down.
ACAATTATTGAAAAATACTAATTAGTAATTAATTTTAATAAGTAGGTTTCATGTAAAACTTTCTATTTTTAGGTTTTATCCTGTATTTGATCCAGTTTTAAATAAATGAACGGAGGGTTTATGAAATGCCGTGTGGTCATTAAACCCAATGATGGGAAATTCCCAAACCTGCACTCTTGCAGGCGGGGACCGAGTGTGCGCCGGTATAAGCAAACACCTTAATCTTTGGATTAAGCAAGGGCATTGCTGTGTCCTTGGAGTAAGAAATTATTCCTAAAGTCAGTGTAAAACAATTCTGGTGCTCTCTGCATAGATTATTTGCGATGGTTATGTTGGTGTTGCCAAGAATCCAAACTGGGAATGGTACTTCAACTGTAAAATAAATCTCACGTATGTAATTCTTGCACACTATAATAAGTATTTAAATTAACTTTTTTGTTTTATTTAATGCAATGCTATGTAATTATTATTTTAAGGGGGTTAAATTTATTATTATTATTGCAGACTGACGCGAAAGTAACAAGAAAAAAATCCCTTAGTAGTGAAGCATGCCAAGAATCCGAACAGGGAACAGAAACTATTATGGAATAAATCTCAGGTAAGAAATTCCTACACTATAAATAATAAAGAAACGTCTAAAATAAAAATTTTTGTTTTATCTATCTGATCCCTTTTTAAATTATTATATTAACAAGATTTTCCTTTGGTTTTTTTGACACTTACAGATCGGCAAGAATATCCCATTAGTAGTGAGGCATGCTAAGAATCCGAACGGGGACCTGAAGCTCCACTATGAAGTAAATCTCCTATGTATATATATATTATATATAATTCCTGCACAGTATGGTAAGTATTTAAATGAACTTTTTTGTTTTATTTAACGCATTGCTATGTAATTATTATTTTAAGGGGGTTAAATTTATTATTATTATTGCAGACTGACGCGAAAGTAACAAGAAAAAAATCCCTTAGTAGTGAAGCATGCCAAGAATCCGAACAGGGAACAGAAACTATTATGGAATAAATCTCAGGTAAGAAATTCCTACACTATAAATAATAAAGAAACGTCTAAAATAAAAATTTTTGTTTTATCTATCTGATCCCTTTTTAAATTATTATATTAACAAGATTTTCCTTTGGTTTTTTTGACACTTACAGATCGGCAAGAATATCCCATTAGTAGTGAGGCATGCTAAGAATCCGAACGGGGACCTGAAGCTCCACTATGAAGTAAATCTCCTATGTATATATATATTATATATAATTCCTGCACAGTATGGTAAGTATTTAAATGAACTTTTTTGTTTTATTTAACGCATTGCTATGTAATTATTATTTTAAGGGGGTTAAATTTATTATTATTATTGCAGACTGACGCGAAAGTAACAAGAAAAAAATCCCTTAGTAGTGAAGCATGCCAAGAATCCGAACAGGGAACAGAAACTATTATGGAATAAATCTCAGGTAAGAAATTCCTACACTATAAATAATAAAGAAACGTCTAAAATAAAAATTTTTGTTTTATCTATCTGATCCCTTTTTAAATTATTATATTAACAAGATTTTCCTTTGGTTTTTTTGACACTTACAGATCGGCAAGAATATCCCATTAGTAGTGAGGCATGCTAAGAATCCGAACGGGGACCTGAAGATCCACTTAAAATAAATCTCCCATATATATAATTCCTGCGCAGTACGGTAAGTATTTAAATGAACTGTTTTGTTTTAATACATATAGAAAGGAGATATATATGCCATTAACAGATCAATTTTAAAGGTAATTCCCTTTTTTGAACTTGTATATACGGGGGGTTTTTCAAAAGTCTCCGACACTACTCTGTGGAGAAATCCCTAATTGAGCTACTTCGTTATAAAATTCTTTATTTCTCGATATAATCACCATTATTATTTAAACATTTGTCGGAACAATAAACGTGTTTTTCTATGCCGAGCTGATATTGCTGCGCGTCTAACTTTTGTAACTAGTTTGTCAGGTTGTTCTTGAGTTCATCATCATTGCTGAATCGTTGTGTACCGAAGACTAACCATTTCAATTTTTCGATATGCTGGAGCGTCGCGCGAGAGCAATGAGGCCGTATTTTTGAACTCATCGTGTATTTTTTTACTGAAAAAATTTTTCGTAACGAGCTAAGGAATAACTGCACGTTGTTCAGAAAAATCGGACGTACACTGTAGTGGTAACTCCATGGTTAAACGAACATTGACGGCGTGCTATTTGAATTAGGACCTTGAAAAAATATTACCAGTTGCTCGCACAACCGTTTCGAATGTAATGTTGTATTTTTCATCTCACTAGTGTTACCACAAGCTGAGATCTGAAAGCGTGGCGGAGACTTGAAACGCCCCTCGCACTTTCCTTATATTACTTATCATAATCATTGATAAAGAGTAATTATTAATAATTTTGAATAACGCTTTTAATAAGTAGATTGTATGTAAAACTTTCTATTTTTAGGTTTCATCCTGCGTTTTATCCAGTTTTAAATAAATGAACGGAGGGTTTATGAAATGCCGTATGGTCATTAAACCCAATGATGGGAAATTCCCGAACCTGCATTCTTGCAGGTGGGGACCGAGTGTGCGCCGGTATAAGCAAACACCTTAATCTTTGGATTAAGCAAGGGCATTGCTGTGTCCTTGGAATAAGAAATTATTCCTAAAATCGGTGTGCAACAATTTTGGTGCTGTCTTCATAGATTATTTACAATGATTATGTTGGAGTTGCCAAAAAAAACCCAATGATAGATCTGAAGATCCATTATAAAATTCAGTCCATGTATGTAATTATTATTTAGTACAATTTTTTACAATGAATTTCTTTGTTTTATTTAATTAATCTCTATGTAATTATTTTTTTAGCTAGATTCTATTTATTATTATTATTATAGGCTAACAAGAAAATAATCCCTTAGTAGTGAAGCATGCTGAGAATCCGAACAGGGAATAGAAACTCTATTATGGAATAAATCACAGGTATTAAATTCCTACACTACTTAATAAAGGGGTGTTTACAATAAAAATTGTTGTTTTATTTAAATCGCCGTTTTAAAAATTATTTTAACAAGATGTTTTTTTTGTATTAGTTATAGGCTAGCAAGAAAGCAATCCCTTAGTAGTGAAGCATGCTAAGAATCCGAACAGGGATCTGATGTTCTATTATGGAATAAATCTCATGTATGTCATTATTCTTATACTACATGATAAAGAAGGGTTTACAATATTTTTTGTTTTTGTTCTATTTAATTAATTTTCTGTAAATTATTATTTTCACCAGGTTACATGTTCTTTATTAACTATGGCCTGGTTACTACATGCGTTTGCCAAAAAAGCCTGAGGGGGCAAGGCAGGAACCTCCACGTGGTGCCTCTGGACAGCAAATGTAGAAGGAAGAATTTTGTAAATTTCATTGAATTAAAGCTGACCAATCCTGCCATCATAAACATATTTAAAGAAAAAAAGCAAGTAAACTATTTTCCACGTTCATTTTGTAATATATTGATACGGATTCGGTATTTACGGCGCTATCTAGCGATGAGGTTGAGCTAGAAATTATCCTCTGATGAAAATGATTAATTTTCGATCTGTCTAGAAAAGTCGCCGTTAGTTATCGTTTATACGCATAATCACGTAATGTAATTTTACGCTTTCCATATATCTGGTTTCTGTCAGCAAGAGTAATATAGCTCGGCGCTTTTCACGACCGTTTATAGTAGTTATGGCAGCTTTTATGTACAATTTTGTTTTTCTAGTCGCTGTACCGTTGTTAACGACGAAGATTTCAATTGACCCGCCGTTTTACAATCCTTAGTTGTGGTTTTGTGATTTTTTTTTTTTACTGTCGGATGCTAGTCACTTGCATTCGGATTGAAATACGCGCATGTATTACTTTAATTTTCGTGTATGTTGATTTGGTCATCTGTGACCATTGATAACACTTGGTTGTGTTCGGATGACACGCCTCCGGAAGGTGTCCGGAAGGTGTGCCTCGTCCTCGCGGTGGTGATAAAAGAGTTTTCAATTTTATATTTTTTTTGTTTAAATCTAAAGAAAAACCTAATGCTCATCCCTGACCTATTTGTGTTACGGGTCAGTCAATAAATCCGGGACTCCATATTTTCAAAGTTTCGAATTAGGGACCCAAAGGAAACACTGCGGGAAAAGAAAATTCCCATTAACCCGTATTGAGAATCCGGAAGAGGAAGGATTTGTTTCAATATAAATTGCTTATAAAAAATTAAGAATAAACGTTTATTTATTCACCTTTAATATGATAACTACAAATCTAGATTTAAAATATAATTTGAGGTACATTGTTTAATTATTTTTTTTTTATTTATTTATATTTATGTTTTATTTGCAGATTTCGTATGGCCCGCTGCACTGTTGTTTGAATCCATTTGAGATGTGAATTGCTGCTGTTTATTATTAAATTAGACATATATATATATTTTATTGTAATTTTAAGTCACAGTTGTAACTTACTATAACTCAAAAATCTCACGTTTGCTAAATGTGTAATTTATTGTGATTTATTTTTTCTACAGATTTATACTAAAATAATTATTTATGTACTGTAATTTACACTATTGCTTTTTTTCAACAAACATATTTTATTCACTTTTGAAAATGTTATTATTTTATTAATTTTACAGTGTCGATCATTTAATTGTATTTAATTTCAGAATATGTTTTTTACATTTATTCTGTATTTTGTTAATAATTTTTATGTCTGCTGTATTTCTTAGTAGAAAAGGTGTGTGTACTACAAATCTCCAGTTTATCATATGATTCAACTGTGTATTATACATCTTTAAAAAGAGGTCAATCAAGCATGATATTTCATGGGCTGAGGAATCTGTATATTAACTTAAAGATAACTATGATTAACGTTTACATAATGTTAAATTCAAACCAAAGAAGTCTGATTTTTCGTGCCGCAAAGAGGGAGAAACGCGCTATTTCCGGCGCTTTTTTAAACTTTTTTCCGATTTTGAAAATTTCAATAAGAAAACGGAATATGGTTTCGTTCTCAACAAATATTGAACTTCTTATCAATATATCATGCTGGGGGGAAATATTTTTTTCAAAAATGTCAATTTTAGGCGCTTAGAGAGCGTAAAATAAAGCTGTAAGCTCGGCTATAGTTTTCTTATAAGCCGGTTCCTTATTCATATATTTGAAATATGTTTTGGTTTTCCCAACTTTTTTATTTGAAATATTACTTATGTGAACATCCTTTTTTTTGTTGTTGTTTTTGCCCCAAAAGGAAGAGTAAATTATTTTTTAACCATAACTTTTTGGTTTTATGAAAGAACTTTTGCGTTTTGTTTTATATTTCAAATTTAACTTTTGAAGGGTTATCTGGTGATGAATTATTCATTTTTAAATGATTTTTGAGGTCGTTTTAAATTCCATGTAAGTTCTTGGAGATTTTTTCAGTTTTATGCTATCCGGAGTAATCGACTATCTTGAAATAATATATTGTCTTAAAGAGAAGTTTAATTGTAATTTTTGATCCAATTTTGAAGTTTACAAGTCAAACTGTTCGTGAGGTATTGATTTTTATTTTGTTTTCTATTCTGCATTTTCTTAAATAAAATAAGTGTTCTCAGTCCTTGAAATAGTTTATAATAACGTGTCGGAATTAATTTTTATATAATGGTTAATATTTTTATAATATAAAATGTCCATATATTATGTACAATCATAAATTCTATTTGTTACATATATATATATAATCAAAGAAAAAAAATAATTTGTTTCATATATTGCCTCAAAAATTTGATGTTACAGTAAAAAACAGTTATAGAAATATAATAGCGTCGAACAGGTTATAGAAACGAGTATTGCTGTAAGTGGAAGAAGTGCATAAAACTATAGGTTAATTTTTATCCAATATTGCAATCGAAATTTGTTATTAAAGTAATAAATTATGGCTTATAATGACATGGCTAAACATGTAGTTTTAAAAGTTTTTATAGATGAATTTAACTAAAATCGTCATTCGATTTTTTTTTCTTAAAAAAGGAAAAAAGATGACAAAAGACTGGTACCAGCACTAAATAACAAGTCACCAGTCAGATATTGGTGAAATACAATCAGCCATATTAATGTTCGGTCACGGCGTTATACAACAAATGAACGCATCAGATAAAAATAATGTTTTATAAGTAATTTTTTTTTACATGCATGTATTTAGAGGATTTTTCTTTGTGTTATTTCATTTAAAACATTACAAATAAAGTTTTATTTCCATCTGTTGGTGCGTTCATTTGTACCACAACGCCGTGGATGAATATTAATATGCCTGACTGTATATTATGGTGCTCTTATTCCTGATAGTTCGTAAATGCGGCTTCTCCGCACTGTTCCAGTGTTACGGCTTTAACAAGAAGAAAAAGTACAGAGAAACTATTCAAGTTAAAAAGGCTATCTCACGGCGGCTCGGACTGCCGTATCCAACCAAATTATCAACCTCGTTTGGAGGCTCGCGTAATTGACACGAATAAATTCAATTGTTAATCAAATAAAATGTATATATTCACATAATTAGACAACGCATAGTTACTCGATGACAAAAGTATTTTGGAACTAAGATCAGATGATCAGAGCATAAAACAAAGGGTAAGCAATGGCAAACAAAAAAAAATAAATATTTACAATAATTCTTCAACTCTTGTTAATTCCTATTACGACGAGCAATAAATTTAATTCAAGTTTTATTATGAGCTCGCCAACCACGCAATCCCTTTACCAACGGCAACCTTATAACCAAGGGCGTAGCGTCGATGGAAGCGATCGAAACGCCGCTTCCTCTAACAAATCAGTAGGAAATGTATTTTTTAGCATTTGTGAAAAAAATACAACCGAAATAAAATGAAATAACTTGCTGAATTTAAGTGCAAAAATAACAAATTACTAGAAAAAAAGCGCTAGATGAAAAAGCATGTGCAAGAGCGAGTGACAGAAAAAGCTACACGCTTACTGTCTAGAGTTGCCTCCGAACGATCTGCTGCGTGTCGATGATGGAAAAAGGTTGTGCACTTAATTGGAAGCGCCAGATTGTGTCGCTTCCAGATCAAATCATTTACACGAATTTTTATCCCGTGCATCGGGAGTAAAGAAAAAATGCGCGCGCATATTTAGTCTGGAAGTGTTGAGTTAAATCGCTTTACGAGCACGTACAACGATCAACAGTGCAATTTTTATGCATGTCAGTGTGTGTGTGTGTGTACGATCATTGTATAATGCGATATTTGCAGTACTGGAAACGATGATGGGTCGCGCTTTTGCCGCTTTTCAATCCGTAATATTACTACAGTAGAAGCTATACCAGCACGTTTATCCGTGATGTTTCAGTCTGGTAAAATGCAAACATTTTTGAAATTGGGACTACATACAATTATTAAAACACTTCCACTGATGATTAGTTTTAGTTCATTAAGTAATCAAGAAAAAATTAAATATTATTCAAAATAATAAAACAACGCCTAGTTTACATAATTTTAGTACAAAATCAAAGAGCGTGTAAAATATTCTCTTCCATAATTTATCAAAGCTAAAACCCCGGTAGTAAATCAGCTATCGGTACTGCTCGACCAGTCACACTGACACTTCATCGCGCACACTCACATTTATTCTTATCATATGCGTAATTTTGCAAAATAACGTCGCTTATAGTCGGGCAGTATCTTCATGCCTAACCTTTGTTTATTTACGTTATATATCTTGATAGTGTTGGTGCGGCATTGGAATAAGATTCCAACTTCTTAACCGTTCGAACCATTGAATATGAATTACGTTACTTTATTTGTTTCGAATTTTACCCGAAAGATATATACGAAAGACTATGCCGTGTACAGATCTAAAAATTAGATGAAAATATACAATTCCGTTCTCGTTTTTTATTTCTTACAGCATAGTAAAACCAGAATTTCAAAAAGAAAAATCAGAATTTTATTTATGTTACACCATAGTAGGATCATGACAATATAGAACCTTTTTTTTATAAAAATCATTAAATTTCTATATTACATTAACTTGGATGGTTACAGCTTTCTTACTATTATAATAAAATACAGTTATGAGTAGACTGATTCAATTCCAGACTAGATTTGCATTTCATATTAAGTAATTTCCACTTGATTGGTATTTTTTTGTTTTATGTATACATATGTGGCTAGTGCGAAGTTCACAAGCATATTTCATTTCGCCTCCATCATTAAAGTAAATTTTGTTTAGCATGCTTTATCAGGAAGTTTATTCAATAAAAAATATTTTTGCGATATGCATAAATGTAAGATACTACTCCTTATAGAAAAAAACTTATTATTTTACGTTTAGAAAATGAGAAGTCCATTAAAATTGAATAAAATAGTTCAACGTTCTTCGTACCAAAATTTTAAAATAAAAAAAAAAAAAATGAAAAGAAAAGGTAAAACAGAATAAAGGAAAGCTGGTTGAAGTAAATATCCTAAATTTTAAAAACAATTTTACATGGTTCAGTTTCGATAAAGCATTAGTGTTCATACTAGTGAACCAAATTTTACCGAATAAACCAACAAATTTGCTGAAAAACTAAATATACGTATATAATTTTTAGTGTTCATCTTCATAAATACAGCAGTTGTTTAATTGCCATTGTATTGTCTCTTCAAAAACAACTGCAGAAGCAATTGTTATTCCGAATGAAATTTTAAAAAATTGATTAGTGTTCAACCTCAATTTGTTTTGAAATGTTATGCACAAACAATTCAGTCTCAGAAAAGTTTTTATAGAATTTTGAGATTCCAATTCACTCCTTCCATACAATTATTAGTTTAATCAGTTAAAACTTGTTCTGTATATATTTCATAAAAGTTTATATCAGAGTAATCATTCAGTAACAGTAAATTTTCAAATTAAACATGCGCTTTATTTAATTTCAAGCATAATGATGAACCACTTAAAAACTTTTATTTATCTCTACTTAGTTTCCTATTTAAAAATAATACAAAACTATTGAATTTGATATTTTACATTACATACAAATTATTTAAATATATAAATATCATTTGTAAAATTTGTATTCAGCATAATAAAATTATGACTACTTTTTTATATCATACATTTACTTTCTCTACTTAAAACAGTTTTCAATTCCAAATGTTTTTATTAAGTTATGTAATTTTCAATTTTACTGCTTTAAGTAATTCATAATATATTTAATTGAAATCAATGTTTTTAAAAAATTTACTCAGTATTGAGTAATTTATGTTTAAAATTCTCCAATAATACAGATATATCATTTCCTTCAAAAATTGCAATTCAGTTTCTATTTCCATTTAATAGATAATTTTTCTAAATAGTTCTGCATAAAATAAAATCTCGCATTATAATTTCATTATACAATAAACAATATATTTTTCAAATTTGTTCTACTTATTGTTAATCATTTTTAAATTTCTTACGGTGTATGCGGAAATCCATATACATATTTAAAAAACTAAAATTTATTTTCACGAATTAATATTTCGCCGTCAGTTTTTGTGTTTTTTAAAAATAAAAGCAATTTAAAATATATTTATTTGATTAACAATTTTATTGTATCTAATAATTGCTAAATAAATTAAATTATATATATATATATTTATATATATATATAGAGAGAGAGAGACATATATAAAAATAATTAGTAAATATAAAATATTAATTAATAATTGTAAAACTAATAATTTTTTATTATATTTTAAGTGTTTTTTTAATATTTAACACTAATTTTGATGAAAAATAGTTAATTTGTGTAATTCACATTAAAAGCCTATAAAAACAATGACGTAAGACCAATTGTTTCCATTTTTTCACCCAACATCCAGCGTTTTAGACGATTGTTCACGTGACTCCCGTAGGTTGTTTTTTCGCTAAACTAAACGTAATTGTTTATTTTAGACAATTGCACTGATGTACAATTATCGTTACAGATTATGTTATAGGCCGGTTTTTTGTGTGATATGAAATAATTAATATGTATTTTTGGTCTTTTTCATGTTTAATTTTAATTATAGAAGCAGGTCTTTGTTTTGAATTTTTCGATGGAAGTTTTCCGAATTTAGATACAGATTTATGTTTCTCAGGTATTTATATTAAAATTTAACTTGGTAAAGTTCTAGTAAATTATGTCCATTGTTCTCATTCGTTTTATATCGATCGTCTTATTTGTAGTATAGTTTCAATAGTAATACTGTTCGATTCGAAACAATTATGCCGTATCTTTTATTCTTCACTTATTTAATAAACCACGAATTAATTGAAATCACCTTGTATTTTATAGATACTTGCAGGATTTAAATTGGTTTATATTAAAAATGTATTTTTGAAACACTTAATCATTAAGTTTTAGTTTATATTGTATTTGTATTTGGTAAAGGTTTACAAAGTGGACATAGTATATTTTTGAGATCTTCAGTTTATGAAATAGGAAAGATAACAAATGAATGAACTGAAATCACAAAAATTAACTACGAACGAAGAAGTAAAATGTATCAGAAGTTTTAATATGTTAGAAAATGATTTCAATATGTTGAATAAATTTTTTCAGCAAGTTGAGGAACTAATGTGCTTAATCGTTTTGTAGAAATTTTATTGAAATAAAATTATCCTACATAATACTTCAAAAATATTACATTAACATCCATATTTCCAAATGTTCGTACAAGCCTTGCACGTTACCACCTTACGGAATAATTTAAAAATGAATAAATTAAATCAACAAGAAACAAAATTTAACGATAATTAAAGAACATCCGATTAATTAAAATAACCAACGAGCACATGGAATGCTCGCAATATAAAACTGAACTGAAGCTGCTTTATAAATGAAATATGTTAGAATCAGTGAATGATCCCATTTTTTAAAACTAATAGATTGATGTTTAAATCAGTTTGGTAAAGGTAAATTGCTATCCTTTCCAAAATTATTCTTTGGCGTAGTAGCATGGTGGTTAAGGTGCTTGGCTACAAAACCAAAGGTACAGGTTCGAAACTTGTCTCGTTCCATAATCAAGTCGCTCCCAGGTTTACCAAACCTGAACTAATTGGGTACTAGAGAAATCTGGAAAAGTAAAGACAGCCGAGAGAAAGGAACTGGCTCCGCTACTCTTGTTGGTGCCGTTGGGCATTGTGAACCTTCATTTCACAATCCCCGACGCTCTGTCAAGGGTATGAAACTTACTTTACCTTTACTTTATCAACACTAGTAAGGAGTCCGCTCATAATTAGTTTATGTCGCACATTATTGTATTTGACAAATGCACAACATAGGTATATTCGATATATTTTTGTTTGCGATAAGCAGATAATTTTTTTCCGTTGATTTAGAACTTATATCATAATTTTTAATTTAGATGACATGTTTCGAATTATTAATTGTAATTAATCTATCATCAGTCGCATCATGTGTTTTCACGTTAAAACAAAAATAGCAGTTAAACACAAAATACGATCGTCCTAAACTGCTGACACAACTTTTTTTTTTTTTCCACTACCAGTCGAGGGACCACAAACAGCGCCAATATTAATTTTAATATATGTATTCTGATGATAGAAATGTGACCAATCCAAAGCCCTCCAGTGAGGGGTTTGGCTTATAATAGTTCACTACAACTTATAAAAAGGGATACAAAGTCTAGAGAAGGACGAAAAGCGACATAAGCAGTACAGCTCAATTTTGACCATATGGCCCTTAGGATATAAAAAGCGAATGGGATGGATTTTAAGAGAAAACAACATGAGATTAGTACAGCAGCGTGTACAATGTAATATTTAGAGCACAATCGTCATGATAACAGTGCTATTTACTGTATTTCATAAAAGCTCGGCACGCATTTAGTGTGCAAGAGTGCGAGCACCACAACAATCGCCTTATGGAACGTTATCCATACGTAGCAAGTCTACTTCTTATGATATCTGACAAAAACTCGAACACCATGGCAATCACTATGTTAAGAGTGACCCATACATGTCATGTTTATTTGGGTCAGATGACCTGGATCCCATAGTAACCGTTGCTGTTTGGTCGGACAACAGAGTCCGGTGAAGTAAATACTTGATAAAAGTTTCGAGTCATAATAACTGATGCTAACGTATTTAAAACTAAATGCACTTAAGTTATGGGAAGAGCGTCACGACACCACTTCCTTCTCTTTAACCTTCTTCTCGGATTACCCGGAAGAGTATTTATAAACATGCTACTAACTTTAGGATTGGGATGTAGGTTTAGATTTTCAAAAATTCAGCGTTACGTGACGATTTCGCAATTTAGGTAATCCGCGTTAAAAAACTTCGTTCTAAAAAAAAAAAAAAAAATTTGAACTTAAAATATCAAAAATTAATCAAACATAAAAAATGGATATAACGAATTAGAAAAAGAAAAGCATTGAGCATATATAGAGAGAATGTCAATGATCTCAAAGGAATTGAACTGAAGCAAGCTGCATTTTAATCTTAACTGAAACGTGGATGAATAATGATGATAATATCGACATACCAAATTTCAATTGCATCGTGAAATTTAAACGCTAGAACGTTCGAGCAGGAGAAATGTAAGACAGCAGATGAAAAAGAAATAATTATCGCCTATTTATATTTCCCCAAATAAAACATTAATAAAACAAATGCATTCATTTTTTATTTGTTTTTCTTTAAGTGAAACTTTATAGATTTGTTTATAAGAACCACAGATGTCCCCATTTGGTTCTTACTCTTGGTAAATTTAGTACTAATATTATAACTTTAATCGAAGTTGGGGAAAATGCCGTTGGAGTTTCACTTCTACCCTGTGCCCCGAGGCACATTCATTTTTTTTTTTTTTTTTTCTTTATATTTCCTCTAAGACAATATTGTACATTGCTACATATATTGATTAAATTTATTTTTCAGATATGTGTTAAATAGCAAAAATTGTGATTATTAATGAGGTTTTTTTTTTTTTTAACTTTAGATGAAAAACAAAATAATGTCGATGTTGAGTCATTATTATTCGGAAAATCGCCAAAATCATTTATCTACGAACTCGCTGCGTTCAATGAGGTAATTATACAGGCAAAACAAATGAAAAATATTAGAATTTTATTTTTAATTTTTGGTTCCGGACATCGTGTCAAATAAATTTAACGGTTATATGTATGCATTAGTTCCGACAGAAGTCAACAAGCACTTGAAATTGCATGGGAAGGAAAATTTTAAATAAAAAAAGTACAACTATATTATTTGTTTCGGTACGGTAAGGAAGTTGTGTATAAAAACGAAATGTTCAGCGTCGGCTATTAGTCCATATTTAGAGAAAGTGAACACAGACCCTGAATTTTTTATTAGAGTATTTTATTGTAGATCAGATATCGTAGTAGGGGAATAATGAATAAGGACCTTTATGGCGGAAGTCGCTTTTAGCGACCGTATAAGTCACTTTGTTGCCCTGAATTCCAGAGTGGATCGGAATCCATTTAAAAGAGATAAAAACAACTATAATTTTCTAATTTTATGGATTAAAGTGTGAGATTTCTATTTAAGAGACTTACTGAAAAAAGAAAAGAAAAAGACTAATAGTAGTTATACATTAAATTAAATTCAGTCGAATAAAGAAAAGAAAGATTTTTTTTTCAAAAATTATTTATAGACAAAAGACGTAAAATGCGACTCCAACTAGTTGTTTCCTTTAAAATCGCCGGAAATTGAAATCAGGCCAATGTAAAGTTTAAAGGTTTCGTTGAGATTTAGAACTTCAAAGTTAATATTATGGAAAGGTTGCAAGTCTATGTTTATTTCAACAGATTGTATGGTAATTTGAGTGTGATATCTGGCGAAGGAAGGTTAAATAAGTGTATACAGTTAGGAATAAAGGAAGTGATCGTGGAAAGTTTTGAAGTTTTTTTTGGATTAAAAATCTTTTCTTGTTTTAAATATTTTGGAATTTTACAAATAATCTGTTGGAAATGGCGAAGATTTGTAAAAAAATATATTTCCTTGTAATCCGTTTGCTGTTTACATACGAGTATGTTAAAATATGATTTCATACCATTGTGAAAAATGTGTGCATTGTTATATAGTTGCATTTATTCATAAGACATATATAATTAAAATGTGAAATTGTACTTGTATTTGAAGAATGTTCAAAATGATCATGTTTTCTTTTGTTATTTTTGCTTGTGATTTGAATTTTTTTTTAGGATTGGCTATGTTTTATTTTGGTATTTTATTAACTCGAGAAATCTGATTTTTTAAGAGTAATCTGTTTTTTTAAAATTTTCAGTTAAAATTAAAAAAATAAATAAAACAGATAAAATCGATGCGCTGATACGTAACATGTGTCACCGGACACTCAGCCTTCTAATATCAGTATTCATCCTCACTTACCCGAGATGACCCTGTATGCTTTGAGTGAATGTTTGGATATCTTGGGTATCCAACAGTCTGCAGCAATTCACCGATACTTGAAATAAACGGAGAAGATACTTATACTAAAATTGCAGGATAATATAATTAGAAGAATAATAAGAATGAAATAAAAAACAAAATAATAACTATTAACGTACGTATTTTCGTATTTAAACTATTACTCGTTCATATTCAAAAAGAGTAGAACTTCCGGTTAATTTCTATATGGCGGCTTGATATGTATGAAACAAAGTTTCCTCTCTTTTAGATCGTGTATTTTCAAACATTTTATTTCATACAAAGTACAGTAGTACAGTTTTTCTGAATATATCGTTTTTTATTTCATACGTCTCCACTTATAAATGAAATGTGTTTATGCTTTAAATGGATATAATTAATGTTTATTCGAATATTAAATAACTCGATAAAATAGAAATTACAAAAACTGCAATGAAAAGTCAACTTTAATTTTGAAGAATTAGTACCTCCGTACCTTTTGTACACAGTGTGGCATTGATATGCCCTCCAGATGGTGCGTAAAGTGTGATATAACTATTTCATTTTAGTAAAAACGTAAACTCAAACTGTTCATCGTAAATTAAAAATAGAATATTTATCACAGTGTAAGTATAAGTAAGACACTTCCCTAGCTACCAATTGGTTGTTAGTGAAAATCATTATAAAATTATATGATATTTCTTCGTGAAATTGAACCTAACCGTAAGACATACCTATGTCAACAACAATGCAAACGAATTTGAACAAAATAACTGTAATCAGATAAAAAACAAGCAACATATTGTTTATTTTTTAATGAGGAAAGAGCGAGCTAAGAGTTAAGTAACATCTTTGTGGCAATCCTTCCTGTTACAAATAGAACCACTAGTTGCCATGTGTTACTAAATTACTTACAAATTCGAATGATTATGATCCTACTTGTTCATAACTTTTTCATTTATTGTATCAGTTCTATATTGAATAAATTTTTCTGTTCTATTTTGTTGTTCTATGTAACTTTAATATTATTAACAAGGGAAACATCAGGAAGTATGGGTCACCAATTTGGTCCAACTTTTTCTAGAGGTAGTATTCGGTAAAAAAACGAAAACGAATTTTACGGTTTTTTGCGTTAGTCCGTGCAATTCGAGAAAAGCGCGTCTAAAGTTGGCGGAGGGCTGTTGGTGTACAAAAGATGTGATAAAAAGATAATGAAAATTTTAAATTTTTTCAAAAAATATTTACCCAATCTTCAATGTTTATTCCATGGTTCCTCAGAGTGTAGTCTCCCCTTTTGATATTATTCACTTATGCCGCCGTAGTTTTGAGAAACACTGTTGGAACTCCTTTTTACGCATTGTCTTGAGCTTGCTATGCGATTTCACCTTTATCTCATCTATTGTTGAAAAACGTTGTCCTTTAAGTGTGTCCTGTTGGGTTTGGTAAATAGGAAAAAAACACTTGGTAATAAAAA
The DNA here is from genome assembly GCA_039619475.1 of Icerya purchasi. NCBI lineage: Eukaryota > Metazoa > Arthropoda > Insecta > Hemiptera > Monophlebidae > Icerya > Icerya purchasi. Next base: position 286,333,040 of record CM077115.1, on the reverse strand, counting down.
AAGAACGAGGGAAAGTAAATAAATTCAACATTTTTTCTCTTATATAAATTTTTCATATTTTTTAATAAATATCAAATTTTGTATCGTTTTTAAATAGTAAAATTTTTTAATGTTTAAAATAACATCAAATTATATAATTACTGAGAATAAATTATTTAATGCAGGTAAAAAAAAAAGTAAAAGAAGCCAAAAAAAAAAAAAAGTTGAAGTGAGGATTGAAACATTAACACCAAGATTTACCGGGTGTGATTAGAAAGTAATGATAATTTTGTAATTGTGCGCGCTTTGACTGGAGTGGAATAGTTCATTACGAATTTTTACCGACTAGTCGCATAAAGAGGACTACTTACAAGTTTTATACAGTTTGCGTGATGCAATCCAGAAAAATGACTTGAACTTCGGAAGAACAACTACCTCGACAACGCGCTGGTGTATTCTACTTTGTTTGTTCAACAGTTCGCGTTAGCATAGCGTTGCTGTAATGCCGTAACCACTCTATTCTCCAGACATGGCAGACCTTTTCCTGTTTCCCAAACTCCAGAAGACACTCAAAGGACAACGTTGGCGAAATCGCAGAGCGAGTTCATGACCATACCTAAAAAGGCGTTCCAACAGTGTTTCTCGAAACTTTACGGTGGCATAAAAGCATAATATAAAAGGGTAAAGACTACTTTAAAAAGACCATGAATAAACATTGAAGATTAGGTAAATACTACTTTAAAAAGACCATGAATAAACATTGAAGATTAGGTAAATACTATTTAAAAAAAATTTTAAATTCTCGTTTCTGTTCAATCACGTCTCGCCTAGCTCACTAATTTTAGACGCGCTTTTCTCGAGTTTCACGGATTAATGCAAAAAACGGTGAAATTCGTTTTCGTTTTTAACCGAACACCACCATCTGGAAAACGTTGGACCAAATCAGTGAGCCACACATCTGATGTTCCCTTCATTAATAATGAAATATAGTGGGAAATGAAAAATATACACGTAAAACGTACCGGATAAAATTTTTAATTAAATTTATTTTAAGCATTGCATTCAGCGTATTTAGAAATTTAAACTTTCTAACAAAATAAGAAAAATGTGCAGTCCTGATGTAAAACGGTATAATTATATTATTTTTAAGGAATATATTTATTTTGCTGTTTTCGTATTTCTAGTTTCTTATTTAAAGAATTTTAAAAGGCACTTCGTTCTAATTTTTATAAACAAATTAAATTAGCGACAAAGCAAAAATTATACCGCAGCAAAGTTGAAATTGTGATAAAATTTAGTTCGTAAGAAAAGTGAAATTATGATAATTACAAATTTTAAAGCTTTACACTGATACTAGTGACAATAATGCTGCTAATATTTCTTTAATATTAACAATAATAACTCAATGGTGACATAGGACACAACTGGTATTCTATTTGTAACAAGAAGAACACTTCGTCTTTGTTTTGTTTGTCTTTGGTCAGCCTCGATCGTTGGGTTGTATTAATTTTCACAGAGATTCCACGCGCCCGCTATCGCTATTTGTGAAAAAATATGGTGTCGACCAGTCAGATATCGGATAAAATAAAATATCAGTGACTGTTATTTTGTTGAAACGATTGCTATGTTTATTTTGATTGCTAATACTAGGGTCATAAGAGTTGTACTTATTATATATATTTGCTAAATAAAGCATAAATACTGCTGTATCTCCGGAAGAATGTGTTAAATATATATTATAAAGTTTCAAATCGAAAACTCGTGTAGAAAATCTACAGCTTATTTTATAATAGCTGGATTTGTTTTTTCCCCTTTTTTAATCGATGAATTTTCCCAATTACAAAAAAAAAGGAACAAATTCAGTCAAGCATGATGTTTCATGCGCTGAGGATTCCGCATGTTAAGTTAAAGATAACTATAATTTACATTTACATAATACTAAATTCAATACAAAGAAATTTGATTTTTCGCGCCGCAAATGGGGAGAGACACGTCAGGTTTTTTGATCTTTCCACCAACTTTTAACTTTTCATTAAGGAAATGAAATACGATTTCGTTCTCGCCATCGATATATTACATGCCCGGAAAAAGAAATGTTTTTTTCAAAACTTTCGATCTTTTGGTGCCCCAAGGGCTCTCGAATATAATGTTTTAAGTTCAGCTATATTTCCCCTATAAAGCAGTCCTTTATTCATATGTTCGAGATACGGTTTGGTTCCCCAACGTTTTTACTCTTTACTTACACGAACTTTTTTTTTGTTTTTGCCCAGCACGTGAGGGGGGGGTCACTTTTTAACCGTAATTTTTTGATTTTATGAAAATACTTCTGCATTTTGTTTTATATTTTGAATTTTACTTTTGAAGGGTTATCTGGTGATGAATTATGAATTTTTAAGTGATTTTTGAGGTCGTTTTGAATTCCTTATTACATATTCTTGACACTTTTTTTGACTAATTTATTTACCCGAAACTAGTCGGCAATATTTAGTTAATTTTGAATTATAATTATTTTGTGTATACGTGTGTGTTTATTTTAAAAGTATGTGAACATTAAGGAAACACAAAAATTGATTTTTGTTTGTGCTCACCCCCTTCCCAATCTGGTAAGGGTGTGGTAGCCCTGCCCATGTTGAGGTAAGGGTTGTAAACAGTGTTATTCATTTGTACTTCAGTTGTTTTTGTTTGCACTCTTTCCACTACAGAGTTGGAATGGACTAAGCTGGAGAAACTACCTCAACAGTATGTGCTTCTAACGGTATGATTTGTACTTTAATGAAATTTAGCCATCAATCTTCTAATTGGTGGCAGACAAATCAGAATTAGCTTAATCATTTGTTTCTTCCGTCTAGCTTTTTCTAATTTATTTCATTTGGAGACGGTACATTAGGAAAATCACACATGCTAGGTAAAGCATTAATATACCGGAATGTTGTAACAATGAGTCATTTTGATTCTAATTGTCAGCTTCAGTTTTTCAGTTTTCATACATTTTATAGTGTTTTCTTAATTTTTTATATATATATATATTTTTTTTTTTTTTTAAATTGTGGAAAAATTTTTTTGTCTACTTCGGACCAAATTTTAAATTTTCAATGATTTTTTATCATTTCATCACTAAAAAATTTTTAGAAAATATGAAACTTTTTAAAACCCATGAAAAGTGTTTATTATGCTTTTTTTTTTGTTTTTTTGAGCTTGTTAGCCAGGGACTTTCACCTAGAAATGATAGGCGGAAGAATTAACCAATTAGAACTTAATTCGATCGGAAGTAGCTGAAATAAAGAAACCGATGGCGTGGACAATAGACTGACAGGGAAGAAAGCAGGAAGCTTTAACTTTAAGAAGAATAAATAAAGATAAGAACGTTCCGCAGAAAGAGCAGAAAGTTCAAAGAAAATGTGATCAGTAACAGACAACTGCTTTATTAGCATGTAGTGGACAGTAAGGAACGGAAATCAAAGAGAGACGAAATTGGGAAGATGGCAATAAAATGTGATTAAAGCGTAGGCGAATAATAGAGATAATAACAAAACGTGGAAGAGAGGAGAACTTTGGGAACCAAGCATTAGAAGCAAGGTTAGGTTAAATAGAGAGGTAGAAGGAGCGATTATTGGTAAATGGGAAAGGCTAAGTTACACGCTTAGAAAGAAAACAATAGCCCAAACAAGATCTTCAAACTGCAAGAGGAGGTGTATTAGATTCAGCAAAAGCATTGCTGAAATAGGAGAGGATTTAAGAAATTATACATAACTTTACAGGTGTCGTGTTACATTTTCATTTTATTATAGTTGCCTAAAAATTTTGTTTGTAATTCACTTTTTCATTAATTTTTTTTTTCAATATATATATACATTAATAACAGCTTGATCACAAATATGAATTTGTGGAAGAACAAGGACCCCAGCATGAAAAAGAATTTATAGTAAATTTAAAATTAGGAGATGAAGAATATTTGGGTCGCGGACCGAAAATCAAAAAAGCTGAACAAGATGCTGCCACAAATGCCATTAAACAAACCCGATATCAGCATCCACAAATTAATAAACAAACTTCCGGTATGTATTTACTTTTATTTCATGTTATGAGCTTATTTAAATTACGTTAATTATTATTTCAAACAAAAACCGTAAAACTCATCTTTATAATAAGTTTTCAACACTTTTTATTAGTGAAATAAATATTTTCGATAAAAGCCATTTTCGGACACATCTGTACGATTCATCATTTGAATGTAAAATAACCCCGTATTAAGCTGTTTTTGTCCACACTTTTTAAATATAATGTAATTTTTTCATTAGTAAGTGATGTAAGATGCTCATTGTTATTGTGGTCAAATCGGTTAATCACCCTTATAATTATTACCGTTAGTTATTTTCCTTTATTTTTCCTATCTCCTATGCTCCTTTTTAATAAATTGATGAACTTAATTTCAATAGCTTATGTTTTGTTGTATGTGTCCTATTTAGTTTTCAACGATAGCGACTGAAACAGTAGCGAGCGTCAATGGAAGCGTTTGAAGCGCCGCTTCCTCTAACAAATCAGTACGAAATTGTTTTTTAGTATTTGCGAAATGAATGACTAACATCAGAGAGAAAATGAAGTAACTTGTTGAATTTAAATGCCAAAATTAAAAATTACTAGAAATAAAGGAGCGCTAGATCAAAAGGAGCATCTGCAAGAGCGAATGACAAAAGCAACCTATAACTTACTATTTCACACATTACTATTATCTGGTGTCTACTGCCTAGAGTTATTTCTGAACGATCTCTACTGTGTATCGATGAAAGAAAAAAGTTACGCATGTATATTCAATTTGGAAGCGCTAAGTTGTGTCGCTTCGAGATCATGTAATTTGGGCGAATCTTTATGCGTGCGATTCCAGAGTAATTGGTATTATAGAGAATGAAGAAAAAATACGCGCACATGTTCAGTCTGGAAGCGCTGAATCAAATCGCTTCACGGTCACATACACCGGTCAACAGCGCGATTTTTGTGCATGTCAGTGCGTGTATGGGCATAGGGTATTATTTGCAGTATATTTTGTATGGATCGTTTTTTATATGCTGTCGTTTACTAACGGTGGAACTGGAAGCGATCGGTCGCGCTTTTCAGTCCGTAATATGACTACTGTAGAAGCTGTACCAGCTCGTTTATCTTATTTCCACCGCCGCAACTACTAATGTTCCAGCCTGTTAAAATGCAGACATTTTCGAAATTGAGGCTACATGCAATTGTAATATTGAAAAACGTCTACTGATTAGAGTTTTAGTTCATTCAGTTTTCAAGAAAAAAAGGAATATTATTCAAAATGATACGAATCAACGCCTAGTTTAGAAAATTCGATTACAAAATCAAAAGGAATGTGAAATATTTACCCGGAATTTTCGAACAAATTTATGCACGACAGTGCCCCATGGTTATGCGGTTGTGAGAAGATAAAAAAATTGTTCTGTTAGGCTTGCCTTTTATTTAAGCAAGAAAAAAAAAATGTTTGGAATACAATTTGACTTAATTCAGTTTTTGGAAAAGATAAAAAACTATCATGAAAAAGGATATTTTTAAAAATTATCGAAGTTATGCAAACAAATATGTCTCATAATAGGGGTTTAATGATGTAACAAAGTTAGAATTTTTAAATTTTCAATCAAATTTTCTGGAAGAATACTTTTTAAATTTAACCCTCAAGTGGGCGCTTGCGGATTGTTCCCTTCATATAGTGTTCGTTATTTACTCTGTTCTGAACATATTGCGATTTTTACTATGGTTCGCTTTATAATTAATAACAACATTTTAGTTTAATTTATAAAAAAAAAAAAAAAAAAAAAAAAAAATAGAAAAGGAAAAAGAGAACGGGGTTAGAGGAGAGAAAAGAAAACAGGATTTTTTGATTTAATTTTTTTTTTCTTTCTTTTTTCTTATTTATGGAGTTTATTACTTTGTTGATGAGGACGGTTACTTTTATTTCATTTCATTCCTTATCAATCGATTACATTCTTTATTTATTTATTTATTTTTCTTGCATTGTAGTCTTTGTTCGGTGTGGCTACTTCATTTTCCAATCAGGCATTGTGAACATTGCCAGGCAACTGCAGTAATATTATGAGATGGGAATTTTTCAATTTTTTAATTTTTATTTTTAATTTTTTTTTTTCTTTTTTTTTCCTGGAAAGAAAAAAATATTATTTTTTGTTTATTAAGTTTCATCAGGCATTGTAGGCACTGCTCTGTAATTGCGGCCATATTGGAGAATGATAACCTATTTTAATTTCTTATTGTTTTTTTTTGTTTTTTTTTTTTTTGGGTTAATTTCAATGGGCCTTATGGACATTACTCTGTAGTTGTGGCAATACTGTAGAATGGAATTTCCTTTTCCTGTTTTCTATTCGTTATTTTTCTATTAATATTAATTTTTCATATCTACTCGTTAACTTTTTGGCCAAATAAACTCTATTAAAATAAAATTGATTTTATAAGGGTTCCGCGATCATAAAAGTTGTTTGGGAACCGCTGCTCTAGTGTTTCAATAGTAATAATTTACCACCAAGTTTGTTATTCGTAAATTTTATTTTAATTTTAAATGTATACTACTATATTTGTGCATGTACTATAGTACATATTTTTAGTTAATTAATTTTTGCATGTATTTTTTTAACTTTTCTTTTTATAATTGCTTAGACAATATCTATTTTAATGGGTGTGTTTCGCATTTATGTGTACTAGATGTACGTAAAATTAAAATGTTAGTTTAAGTACATATTTATATATTGTAAAGAACTGATCTTTTCCGTAGTCCCCATTCCGGGAGCCATCTGTTATGAACCGGACTTTCGCGTAATGAAATAAAAAAAGCGGGCGCCAGCAACATTCGCGGTGTAACACTCAGATAAGCTATTTTCGGAGCCTAATGCTTTAAAAAAAAAATCGCGACGAAAAGAAGAACTCAAAATAAATTACGAAGTTCCGTTTTATTTATATAAAATGTGATGCCGCGGCGGTCTAATATCAATAGTAACAGAAAAATTCCATTCTTCTTTTTATACAATTCTAGTAATCAGGAAATCGGGAGGATTTGGACCGGGAATTTAAAAATTATATTTGACTGGCCGCCATGTAATAAGAAAATACCCATCGATAGCTTTAATCCGACTTATTCCATTAGCCCGCCACACCCGTACGGCTTTATCCGCAGACTTGCCGCTGCAGGTCTGGATCGTGGCGAAAACTGTAAGGATTAATACTGCGCTTCGTTCTAAACGAAAAAGATGAGTTTAACCGTACAGGCTGGAACTGTCGCTGTTTATTGACGACGAAAGGCAAACCTGTCGAGCCAGAACTGTACCGACTTAACTGCGTGTTACAGCAGGCAAGCCTGCAAATTTACGAACCGTTTTAAAAATCGAAAGGTTTCGCGACAGTTTAACAGTTTTACATTAGATTTGTGATTTTCGCGTTGTATAAAAAAGTAACTTTTATTAAGTTCATTAAATAACAAAGACGTGCTTTGGCTTTTGCAAAATAATGTAGCTCAAAAACGTACAGAATAAATTAAACCAGTTAAGTTCCTTGCATTTATTAAAAGAGAAATCTGAGAAAATGATTCTCACGATCTTAGAAAAATTTAAGAATATATCCAATTACGTTTGATTATTTTCTTTACCAAGAAGTAATGCAATAAAGAAACATGTAGCTATAGTTTGATAGCTACGTTAACGTTCCTAGTTACAGGAAGATGTTATGAAGATTTTTGCAATAATCGATGGGGGTTTTGTAAATATTAATAATCTCAACCAAAAAGTGTCTTGATTGCACAATTATGAATCGGGACTCGTTATAAGGAATTACTAATTAATTCTAAACACAAGAGAATAAAAATTAAATTAATAATAATCATGTGAAAAATCTTTTTCCATCCTGTTTGTTAAATATTTATAAGTATAATAAGTTAATAATAAGTTCAGATATAATAAACAATTATAACAAATAAATAAGATAAATTTTCTTACTTAGTAACGTTTTCGGTCATAACCCATCATCAGCTAAAAACAATATGTGAACAGATACAAATTCTAAATCACAATTTGTATCTGTTCACATATTGTTTTTAGCTGATGATGGGTTATGACCGAAAACGTTACTAAGTAAGAAAATTTATCTTATTTGTTTGTTATAATTGTTTATTATATCTCAACTTGTTATACTTAATAATCATCATATTGAAATTGTAAAAAAAAAAAAGAAGAGAACAATTTTAAAGTTTTAAGAAAGTCACGATGAAACCCCTGGTGAAATCTCTGTGTAAACCTGCGCATAAGTCCGTGGATAAAACCGTGCCGTTTTAATTCGCGCCAGAGGCAAGTCTGCCGGTTTTACAGATATCGTGAGACAGGCCAAGTTTGACGTCCCGTATTACATTTAACGCCGAGACGTTTCCTACATTTTCTGAAAGCCGCGGTCGACAAAACCGTGCGTGTGTGGCGGACTATTTTACATTTCGGCAGGTCATTTTTTTTCAGCGCCTTAATCAGTTTTAATTCATTTGCGTTGGTGATTCTCTCCATTTTTCACTCTTACTCTGATACATTTGTATGTATATCGATTTCTTAATTAAAACGAGAAAGATCGCTTACCGTTTTCTGCAATTGTTTTTAAATGTATAATTTATAAAACCTGCGGGGAGTTTTCACGCAACCGTAATATTTAAAAAGGCGATTATGTTTGATAACGCGTAATGTATTACGGCAATTTTGAACGCTAACACACAGAAAACAGATTTTGCCAATTTACATAAACAGGCATTAACTCTATTTTAAATAAACGAATAAGCAGCTTGAAAAAGAATAATAAAAACAAAAAAAGGTAATAAAATAATCAAATTCTTTAATATAATTCCGTACCGATTTGAACAAATTAAACACGGAAACCGCAGGTATAGAAAAAGGACAAACTCCGGTGACAGAAACACGAACTATTAATTGACAAGAAAAAAAAAGGAAAAAAGGCTGTGAAAAGTTATGTCCGTGTTAACTTTTCCGGTTAAATCTGAATTGTAGTTTTTATCTTATAATACTTCGAATAAACTAATTGCGATAATTCAAAGTCTGTATTGTTCTTGAGATAGTATGCATTTAAGTTATGGGCAAGTGCGATCGCGCGCCTATCGAATTTCCTTAAAATCAACAAACGGACAAATAAAAACATTAAAAAATATATTTTCTGTTTATGTACGGTGACGGTAATCTAATGCAGTAATTAAAATAGAATTAATTTCAAATCACGACAAACGCTATAGCTTTATTACAAGTTTAGATATTCTCTTCTTGGAACATTCCTGGACCTTTTTTTTCTTTATATTTCTTTCCCAATAAATATATTATTATTATTATTACGTAGTACCATTTCGAACATCTTTTATACAAAAAGGAATTCATTTTTTTAATTTTCGATTTTTTACTTCCATTCGAAATTTTAGTTTCGTATTAAATTTCAGATACTGTGGCATCGTTTCGAAGAGAATAACTTTACAGTTTTGTAAGGTGTAAACTATTTAAAAATTTTAAAAAAAGATACGGAATCATTTAGCTAATTCTATTAGTAGTATGTTTGATATGAAAATTCCGTATTAATAATGCTTCGTCAGTTGTTCCTTTCGAAACTTTCGGGTAATCGAAACGGCAATTTTTTTTAATTCACTTCTTAGCTGTGTGGACTATTTTGTAATTTTCATTTCGCAGGTTCTAAATCTCCTTCGATTTTTTATGTACGAATACTTTAATTTTTTTTTTTAATTACTTGTAACAACTTGTAAAAGTATAATTTTAATTTAGAAAAATTTTATTTTTATTTATAGAAATTTCTTCGAAAGATCTACTGCACAAAATTATAACAAAACATGGTCTGTCGGCCGAATATGAATCGGTTAATGAAAACCAATACTGCTATTCAAAGCGGACGAATTATAATTGCTACAGTCATGCTCAGGTTTATATAGAGTACTTTTTAAATTATAATTTTAACGAATTAATTATTTTCAATACTTATCTTAAGGAGAGTCAAACACGTGTTTGTGGCTCAGACTTGAGTGGTTTTTTTTTTTTTTTTATTATACTTGATTGAATCCATAATGTGTATATTGTATTGAGCATATATAAAATTAAAATAAAATATCGAGAATTTAAATTTCGGATGAGTGTGGGCATGTAAATGTATGTGTGTCTGAGATCCTGGAGTCAGATGAGGTGGATGGATCATCCTTCATCGACGGGGGGAAAAATACGCGGTGGAATAAATTAAAAGTGTTTAATTTCGATAGTGGAGGGATGAGTGAAAATTGAAATCGAAGAAAGAAAAAAGGCTTGCAATAAGAAAGTAGTCTGGAATCGTCGATAATTAATCGTAAAAATCGTCAAGGGAAAAAATCGAATCTCACCTCTTACGAGAGGTGATAATTATCTAGAATCAGAAGAACGCCGCCGTGAAAGATTATTTTATATTTCGTACTTTATTTAATTCGGAATGAGGAAAAAAAAATAATCGTGTAACAGTATGTCGCGGTAATCGCAATTATTTGAAACTTAAATTGCCCTTTTTCGCTACCAAGAATTTTATCATTTAGCTACGCATTCGGTGGAATATTTAGTTGTTTCAAGTGATAATTCGCAACTTTTTCACTTTTTATAAAGTGGAAATAACATTAGCCAGTCAGAAGGTCGGATGTGATGTTGGCTTATCTATTTAAGGACTGGTTTCCTCCTTGGTCGTTTCATTTATGGTTCTGATGATGAATAGAGCACTACTATTCGAAACGTCAACCGAAGAAAAAAATATGGACGTGGTTGTTACCGAAAAAAATCGACAAGTGGTTCCCACTAAAAAAACTTAAATAACAGAAAATATAATTTAGTTTTCTTAATTTTGTTCTAAGTAGTTGGCACGTTCATTCTACATTAATCTGTAGTTCAAGTTTACGCCCAGATATTTTATGTCACAGATTCTATGTACATTATGTCTTCCTAGAAGACGATAATGCGAAGGGGCGTGAGTCCTCAGTTTGTATTGTTTCCATCTGACGTATCTATCGTTCTAAATTATGATTTAACTCTTAAAACTTCTCATTCCCTTTACTCAACTATCCAATCTTCCTTTCCGCTCCATCCCTACTACTATTTTGACTTTCCTTCTACGCGGCACTCTAATCTCTCCGCGATATGCCGCCTGCGCTTTGAGCACAGTTTGTGCTCTCTTCTTCACCTTTCCGTCTTCTCTCGTGCCGTCTTCTTATTGTCCTGTGTATCCCTCCAACAACCACTTTATACGTTACCCCGATCACATATGTTTGAATGCTCGACCCTTTAAATTGAACATTCTTTCAGTTCTTTCTTTTTATCATAGAGTATTCCTATTTCTTAAAGTGTTTCGTTTATTCTTTTTCTTTCTTCTATCATTCAAGCGTTCGATTTATTTTTGTCGGTGATTGTATAAAGAACTGAATCTCTTTTTCCTCTTTCTTCAGTTCTTGGGTCAGTGTGCATGTTCATAAATCCAAAATTAAAAATTAAAAAAAAAAAAAACAGAAAAAACATTGCGGCTTTATTTAGTTTTAATTATTTTTACTCTTGCCTGTTATATATTGTTTTTAATTAATTTTTACGTAAACATTAATATTTCGTTTCCTCGTTTGATTCGAAGGTGCAAGGTTACGATGCTTGTAGAAAAATAAATGCGTAATTATTACAGTTTTTAATTTTTATTTTTTCCAGACATGTCCGACTCAATCAGTTGCTCTGGACGATATTACCGTTAGCCCGGCTAATGCAAAGGTGCGGTTTTTATTATAAATTCATAAATCGTGCATACTTCGACGTCTTTCGTTGTCTGCCTATAACTTAAAAATCAAATTAAACGTCCTATCCGTAAATATTCGACTATTATTATTATTATTATTATTATTATTGCGTTTGACTGTTGTGTTTGCTTTATATTGTTGTATTCTCAGTGTACAAAACTTGTTTTTTTGAAATCATTAATGCCTGCCGTTTAATTCCAAAAAAAGATAAATCGCTTTCAACGCATTTATATTATTACAAATTACAACTGAAATACAATATGTGGAGTTGTCGGTGATTGCGTGCGCGCTGTGTTTGTCACTGTCACCTTCAAATGTAGTGATGTGACGTTGGGTACCTTGTGGTCTATGGGCAATAAGGAATGAGCTTCTTAGAAGTGTGTGGATTAAACATCATAGACTTTCATGGTGAATATGATTAGAAATATGATTTACGGTGAACACCGTGTTTTATTAAAATTCGTTTATTTACAACGCTCAACGTTTCGGCCAGCTTACGCTGACCATTACTCTTACCCGCAGCGAGCTTTCCGACGATCTTCTTTTACGCTTAATTGGAATTTTTTGACGCTGCTTCCCTTCCAGTTTACTGAGTCGCTGGAAAATTGAAACCATTTCTTTTTTTATATTATCCAAAGCTAGCGTTATATCCACAAATGACACAGCTCCATCTGTTGAGTTATATTTGGTTTTTTTTTTGGTTTTTTTTAAGCCGTGAATTACACACTTTGTTGATTAGTATTTCATTTTGCTGCTGAGGCATATATTACACTACTCTCTATTCGCTCTTGTACATCTATATTTTTCGTTGTGCTCGCTGTACAGTTGAAGATGCTTGCTTCTTCAATGATTTTTCAGTGTCACGGTGAATACTTGACAATCCAACGCGAAATGTTTTTTCATTTATGACAATAGACCCCATTGAGTAGGTGCTTTTTATTCTGCTCTAATTATTTATTACTTTAATAATAAGGGAAGTAATATTACGAAATATATCGGCCGTTTTGGCTGGGACTACTATATCGTCATTATTTATAGTCCTTTAGGTGAAATTATCATTCCCAATTTTTTCGCCAATTTTTTTTGCGGAATAAAGTAAATATTTTATTCTGCTTATAATTATTTTCGGAGGCACGTTCTTTTTTGAGGACACTGACTTTATCTTAACATCAGGATTACCTTGATTATCATCGTTTGTTGTACCCTTCCATATATTTTGAAAATCCAATCCCAAGTGTTTTCGTTTGTACTGTTGCCGTAGCGAGGCTATTGACACGGTGGTTCAGACATAATTCTATCTTCATATTTCGGATTGGTAGTGAACATATAACAAACTTGAGATATGCGGACGATACCACGCTTATCGCCGAGTCAGAAGATCATGACCATAAGCAAAAACTACACGCCCCGGGAAATCTATAGATATTTCAAGATGTTGAACCGGTAAAATAATTCGAATACCTTGGATCATTAATCAGCGATAAAGGCGGAAGCGAAAAAGAAATCAGGCGTAGAATTGCACTGGCAAAGTCGGCGATGGCACGATTATATAAAATCTATAAAGACCCCGGCGGTGTGTATATTAATACAAGAACAAAACAGAGACTGGTAAATGCTCTCGTGTTTTCAATATTCCTATATGTCATATGGAGTAGAAACATGGACCCTGCGAGAAGCTGATAAACGAAAAATTGACGCGTTCAAGATGTGGACTTGGTGAAAAATGCTGAGAATCCCATGGACGGCGAAGCGCATAAACAACTCCATTTCAGACCAATTAAACATAGAATAACGTCTCTCGATTACTTGTCAAAACTATGGTCATATACCATGAGAAGAGAAAGAGATAGCCTTGAAAAATGTATTATAGTGGGTCCAATAGAAAGAGCAAGACCTCGTGGAAGACCGCCTCGACGGTGGATAGACACAATAACAGCACTAAGCGATCAAACGCGAACCACGCTAATGAGAAGCAGCCAGAACAGAAGTCGCTAGAGATAACTAGTACTTGGTAGATTAAAATAAAGGTCACGGTGAGCAGCTATTGCGCAAACGACTATGAACAAGAAGAATTAAGTTTTGCTAATAGTTTTTGGTTAGTTTCTATCAACGTATTAATTTGTGCCTGTAATTTAGTACTTGATGCTCGTGTGTTGAACAGTGATATTAAAAGAAGGAAAGGAACTGCGTCCATTTGTTGTTCCATGTAAAGTGTGTCTTGCCGACTGCTATTAATAAACATGGCCCGCGTTAATATTGACCGGAGACAAATTAATGTACGAGTGTACGTTATTTGTCATTCTGCATCTGGCTATTCTGAAAAAGAATTTCGATGTGCACAGAGTAATTATAGCGTCTGAAATCAAGATAACAATTACTGCTTAAACTATAAAACAAGCAAGGTTAGAAAAAAAAGTGAAAAGAGAGAGAGAGAGAAGATGAAAAATATTCTCACCGACCGAAATAGAATCTTAACGAAAACCGTGAGAAAATAAATGTGTTTGTTAAGCACTCGTCACCGAGATATTTTTAGTGTAAACACGATACCATCTGTTTACAGATAAATATTTTAGCGCGAGTGCGCAACCAGTCATCGAAATTGTGAACGCAGATTTTTCTTCTATTCTCTTTCGTACGTGCTCTTTTCGACATTCTGAAACTTCTTCGATGTGCAAAAATATTTTGCCGTCTTTGTCTTTTATTAAATTGTTGTTTGCCCTTGATTTTGTAAAGATTCGTTAATGTGTTTTAGGTTTATCCAAATCATCTGGTGGTGTCTGAGATCATGTTATCCGAACTAGAAACTTGGCCTCGCGAGTTTAAATATTTGTCGTTCAATGATGAGAAAATAAACAAAAAATTTTAAATGGAACATTCACATTTAAAACGATTTTTTGCATTTGCTTCTTTTAACTTTAAAAATGCTAATAGCAAAGGTAGAGGAATACATATATTTGGTGCAAGTATCTCTGACACTGCGAATGTAAAAATTACATCTTTCAAATCTGAGACGCCGAAATTTGGACAAATTCCTATTTACGACAATGGCTAAGCCATGTATGTATATATGTACATTCAAAGACCGTCAAATGCAAGCATGTTTTGCAGGCATTACACAACCAATCATGAATCAAAATCCGTACGTTGTAAAATTTAACTCGCTAAGCTCGATGTACAATTTAAATCAAGATCAAGAGTACACCTCGTATTAAGGTTCAGTATATGTATAATTAGCAAGATTAAATAAGATGGAATGAGGGTTTATACATACGTAAATGTGTGTATATATATGTACAATAGGTCAAAAAAGTATTTGCACACCACAAAAAAAGGCGAGAAAATGACAACAATAGGGTTTCGGGTAAAAGAAAATAACGTTTGACGTAGAGAATCACCTAGTTTAACTGCCGCATACGATGGCCGACAAATAAAAAACAACACCGCTAGTGGCAAAAAGGCGGGAAAGCATCGCAAAATAAGTTTTTTCACACGTGGAAACGAATGACTCACGCATGCAAGTTTGACCTCGGAAAAACCGTTGAAATGATCGTATAGTGTATGTACGAGCGCTGTAACGAGTGCGGTATAGTACGTGCGTGACAAAAGGTGTACGTATTAGCGTAAATTAGCTTAATTATTGTAAGAAATTGAAGTGTAATGTCGCAGAAAGCTTCTGAAATACCACCACCTGTACTTTCGCGCATTGCTACCCTACATGAAAAAGGTGAAAGTTATCGAGAAATAGCAAACGAAAGTTAACTTTACATTTTACGCAGTACGGTACGTAATAAAATGGTTTTAAGCCAGAAAAACAATCGCAAATAACGCTCGTAGAGGACGACCCAAAAAATTGAAACCGAGAGATGAAAAATCCGTTACACAAAAATCGCGGAAAATCCATTTTTGAGTGCTCCAGCACTGGCCGATGACCTTGCGTTAGTAAAAGAAGTTCACCCTCAAACTGTTGGAACCGGCTTTCACGGCAGATGTCCTCGTAAGAAACCGTTCATTTCAGAAGCGAATCGCATCAAACGTTTGGAATTCGCAAAAACGTACTTAAACAAACCCGCAACCTATTGGCAATCAGTTTTATTTATCATGTAATACTGGCAGCACATAGTCTAGGGTATTTTGAGACTACCTGAAAATTTCAAAATAAACGAACATTTAATGTGCGCACAGCAATGGTGTGCGTAAAATGTGCTCGAATTCCACCTGCCGATTTTTTACATTGCATGCAAAAATTAATAAAACGGATCAGATAAAAAGATCAGACAATACTGTGCGGTGCGCTATTGCTATTTATCGAATAAAATTATATCAAAAATCTGCATAGCAATGCAAGCCCTTTATAGGTATGAATTTACCTTCTCCTGAGCAGCGATCTATCCTGTTCGCTTAGATGAAACAAACTCGATCGTCTTGTTGCCGAATATAATAAATTAATAGGCAGTATGCAGTTCAACCTTTTTGTCGCGCATGATCGCAGAGACGAATCATAAATTTACCTGTATGGCCTATCCGTAAAACAAGGGATATCTGTATCGAAACCCAGCGGTCAACTGTCCTGAAAAAAGTTTGCTGCCTGGTAAAGTCGGTACTCAAAATGATGCTTATCTTCTTTTTTGACGTGTAATCTACCGGCATGCGGTACCGCACGAGAGTAAGTCGTAACTGTTGGGTCTTAACTGGGTAACTACGATTACACATCGGCCAAAAATAGCTCCACATCACCTGTTCGCAGATCCTGTGGGTACGTTATTAATAGAATATTTTGGTTAGAATACGTCCTGCGAGAAAGTAGATTTATTTAAAAAAAAAAAAAAAATATATATATATATATATACCTTTATTGTTCAAATTATTAAAAGGGTTCCGCAAAGAAAACATAATTTAAAATCACTGCTCTAAATAAATGTAAATATGTGTGTTCCTTCCGCTCGTTTCATTACGAAATGAAAGTGATGTAAGCGTTCCATAAATCACGCGTTAATAAAGCGTGACTGGCCATCCTGCTTGAAAATCTTGATCCAACGTATTGATGGGGAATTTCGTTTATCTATCTTTTTTTTCATTTTTTCATCATTGAGTCGTGAATCTCTCGTGGAGATATCGTGATTATGATCTAGTGATGTGCGATTTCGAAATGTTTTTACAATCGAAACAATCGACAATCGTCAAAAAAACAATCGAATGATTTTCATTCGAATGATTGTTGTGAATCCGAATGAATTATTCGAATAAAAACCGAAACTATCCGAACATAAACGATTGAAGTATTCGTTAAACATCGACTAGATTCTTCCGAGAGAAATAGCATTTCGAATGATTGTTGTGAATACGAATGAATTATTCGAATGAAATAACATTTCGAATGCAACTGCGGAACAATCGAATGCATTCGAAGTCATCGAACAATCGAATGCATTCGAATGAAACATTTCGAAGTTGCCCATCACTATTATGATCTGTCCATCTGATGTATGAGATGTCATTAATCTCTGTTGCGGGCTAGTCGAACACCTTCTACGGAACTTTTTCCTATAGCTGTCCGGGGATTATGTCTGACCATCTCGTTTGTCTTCTATTTCTTTCTACTTTTCCTTCGTGAATTTTCGTCTCAAATCCATTTGCTCCTATCACATGACTAAAGAGTATTTCATAGTATTCTTCTAATTACTTCCAATACGAGATAATCTTCTTTTCGTTATGTCTATTTCTTGTAACAGCGTGCTATTTGTTTTTTTGTTCGTCCATATTATTCATAATATACATCCGCAACAGTACATTTCTAAATCCACCCTTCTTTACGTTGTTTGACTGACGAGTATCTGCCTTTTAACGAAATACTCTTGTTTTATTTATTTATTTTTTAATATAATTTTGTATTAACTGATTTTACAGACAGTAAAGTTAATAATCGATAACAAAGTATACACTGGTTCTGGCACAACTGAAGAATTGGCTCAACAAAACGCAGCACATGAAGCGTTTCAAGACTTAAAACATATGCTATTCGGTATGTTCCTTATTTACGACACGTTGATGAATTTCACGCATGTCTCTTAGTGAATAAATAGTACGCATATACATAAAGCTAATCAGTACACAAACACGAAGTTATGCAAATATCTTTTGTCTGCGTATTTCTGCATCACACGTACACTCGTAACAGAAATAGTGCAATAACTATCGCTGCTTTTTATTAGATCACTGCTAATTAACGTTAAATTTAAAAAACTGAGATATTTAAACTGAAACTAAACATTTAATTTTGGGTCGCAATTGTTTACCTTCTCGAATTTTGAAGTTAAATTTTTTTTTTTTGTTTTGTATTATGAAATCTTTATCAATTTATTCTTTAGAACTTAAAATTTGTATAAACTGATATTGATATATATATTGAGTAAATCGGTTTTTTTTTTTGTTTTTTTTTTTTTTTTTTTATATAGTCAGGGCAGTATGCAAACTAAATGAAAACTTAAAAAAAAGTTGGAATCGAATTTAAGATAAAATTACTATGAAAAACTCTATTTCATTCACAACAGGGCTTCAGCAAATAGAGCACGATATATATATATATATATATATTTTTTTTTTTTTTTTTTTTTTTTTTTTTGTAAATTCATGATGGAAAAAGTGCTTATTTCATTTTTCGCAAAATGTAGGAACAATTGTCCGGTCCCTGTTTATATATACGTAGCTATGCTCATTTCAGCGCGAGAATGGAATCGTACTCATGCAGATTCCAGTATAATGTAACACTCAATTTTCGCCATTATTTGGTAACAAATCGACAGTACGCTTTGATATGCTTTATTTCACAGTTATCTTGAATAACTGCAATATGCAGTGCAGTTTTAATTGAGTATATACTTTATTGTTAGCTGATGATGAGTTGTGCTCGAAAACGTTTCTTTAAATTGAGGTATTTTAATTTGAATTTATTAAAATATAAATTTATACTTATTGTTTGCTATTAAGGGAAATTTATTTATTTTATATATATATATATATATATATATACGCATAAATAATTTAAGAGGATGAGGAAGAAAAGAAAAAAAGAGAAAAAGAAACAGTTCATAATATGCATCTTGTGATTTTTCATCCCGTTGGTAACAACGTAAGTAGCCAGTTTTATCTGAGTTACTGAAACGATTGAGTTGTTCAAAATTAAACGAAATAAAACATCGATGGCTCGTAACAATTTCTAACGAAGAAAGTTGTTTATTTTTTATTTATTTTTTACTTTTTATTTAATCTATCCGACATAGTGAAGCAGTTTTATTATAAAATTATGCGCGGTAACTATTAATAAAAGTGTCAGAAAACATTTTGTATAATGAATAATAGTAAACGAAATAAGTAAAATATAAATTTCGTATTCTTGGTGAAGAAATTCGCGCAGTATTTTTTTCAAAATTTGAGATCTTGCTCGTGTTATTTGATATAATTTCTTCGGCTATTACTAAATCAATTCCGTAGGATATTTTTTTTATCGGGTTTTGAAGAGGAAGACGTAAAATATTCAACTAATGGTACATAATTCTTGCATGATCTCGCCTGATTCGAAGAAATAAACGACAATTTAAATAACCGTAGTATTAAAACGGAAACTTTAATTATCATAAAAAAAATTATCTTAGAATAATAAGTTAAAGTAATTTTACTTTTCCTATGATTGTAAAGAAGAAATCGAAGATGATTATGTACTGAAAATAACTGAGCGAGAAACCAATTCATTCTATACTCCTTAATATTTTCGATTAACTAAATTTCGAAATCTGGATTGTTTTGAAATAGAGACCTCAGAGTTAGGCAATTGAACATTTTAATTGCTAGACTAATGGACACACGTGCATTGAGTTTCTCGCGCGTTTTTAGGTGTGAGAAGGAGGAGTTGATAAAGTAACATCTTGGTTTACAGTTTAATAAGTAAGGGATTACTCGCCGATCTTTCGATATTGCGGATAATCCAATCAGTTGTTATACGTTATAAATTAAAAAGTTGTTGTTCTTTACGCAGAGATATTGATGAAATTACTGTTTCGCCAGGATTCTGTTCGTTTTTTTTTTTATTGACTTTAGTATTCGGAAAAGTCACACATATTTAATATTTGCATCATACATCCTGATTATTTCTTCGTGCTAATTGACCAGCCGCGCATGCATAATTATACCGAGCATACACCATGAACTGCAGATATGTGTACTCAGAGTTCTACTAAATCGCTAACGTTAATGTAAATCACAGAATTGCAGCCGATTGCTTTTACTGTGGATATTGTAAGAAATATTCGCTCGGAGTAACAATTAGTAGTTGATTTCGCACGTGTACTTTATTCTAATACGTTGAATTACTGTAAAAGACCGGAGAACGATTAACGTTCAGTGACTATTATTAAATATTCATTTGCTTCGAAACAAAAGCAAATTATGTGTTTTTATTTTCTAATAATTGCTCGTATAGTTTAGCGCTTAAAAGTTTGAGGACATTTTCAACTGTGCCGTTTTACTTTTTTTACGTTTTAGTAACGGAAATTATTGAGCGAGGTGAGTCTAATCGAAAAAGTGAAAGTTTTTTTTTCAACAATCTGCTATTTCATATCAAACGATTTATAATGACGTAAGTTATTTTTAGACCATTCTTTGATTAATTGTGCAACACGGTGGTTTTATTAGTTTAGCGTGGTTGGCAAGATTTTACGAAAATGATGCCATCAACAGTATTTAACGAGATGCTAAAGACGAAGTCGGGAGTGTCCGAGTTTAAATAAGAAATAATGCTGCCTCTTTCTACCGGTGCAAACCAGTTCGTATGTTTATTAAGTAATTTGACTGTCTATTCTCGAAGGAGATATTATTGCAGATCATCGACGGAAATATTTTCAAAAAGGAAAAATTGTTTTGTTAGACGATGAGATAATCGTCTATTGAATAAATGTTAAGCTTCTCAAAATGTTAGTTGGTTAAAAAAGAAGCAACTACTTTCATATCGATAATTCCAAATCACGACCGCCTCGAAACAGTAATAACCTCGATTGTAATTTACGGTATTAAAGAATAAGAAACAGTTTTTTTCTAACTCTATGTATTACTATGGGTAGATATAAATTATTAACTGGAATACAACAACGGGATAAAATAAAATTATTATGTGTGTCCGTGCTGTTATTAAAAACTTTATAAATTTTTTGAACGAAGTAAAGGTTTAAACGTATGTATAGTTTTTCAGTAAAATCTGTAATAAGAAATCTATAATTCATTTGTATTGGCAGTATCTAATCGAATCAGTATTTAACTGACGGGCTCTCTTCCTTCTTTTGTTTCTACATGTAGGAGGACCCTGGTCGACGTGCCCCTCAAAAAAAGTAAATAAAATGATTTAGTTGTTTATAATGATTGCAGGGTTGCCGATTTGTGGGGAATTCCCCAAACTGCGGGAAATTTTAATCTGATTAGGTAGTCTGTGGGGAAAGCGTTGATACGGGGAAAATGCGAGGAATTTACATTCATTTGAGATTTAATAAACTTATAATACGATGAACAATTTAGTACTAATATTAAATCTTAATAATTAATCAATATTTAATCGATATTAAACATGATGTTACTTTAATTAACGTAGATTTTTAGAGTTTATTTTATGGCAACATTGATGCCGTCCAACTTTAGATATCAAAGGAACGAGCCGGTCACTAAATGACACTGTGCACTTTTTTGTTATCTTTCAGTTTGAATGCGCATGCGCGTTTTTTCAGTACATCGTCGTGTTTGGCTGTGTATTTCGTTGTATTTACGCTAGTGCTTTTCATTTCTTATCAATTGTTGTTAATTTATTTGCCTTGTGGTATATATATATATATTTTAATTAATTATTTTTTTGCGTACATTTCTGTTCATTTAATATTTTCTTCTAGAGGTATTTCGTTTTATTCATTTTATATTCAATTCATGATTTGTAATTTTTTAAATAGATAGGTATATTTTGTTTTTTCTATTACTGTTCATTATGTACAATTATGAAAGTATTATGACATAGGAAAATAGAATTTATTACAGAAATTATTTAAGTGTCATTATTTTTTTTTTTTACTTTTCCAAATAATTTCTATGTTCTTGATCTGAAAGGAGATGAAGATCCGGATAGGCGTATTGGGCTAGTTGTATTCCGTCTCAAAGACAATGCAGAGCAAAAAAGTGTTCCCAAATTTGAAATTCGCAATAAGCTTATTGCTCGTTGTACCTTTTTCAAATGCATCTGTATTAAACGAAAATTCAGCGTTCTGAACAATTTAAAAAGAAAGAATCTCGTAATCGCCTGAATACTCTGATACTGTAGTGGCGCTTATGATCGTTATCAGAGAAGGTATCAAGGAACAAGGAGGAAGTTTAAAAGTAAATCCGTCAAATGAAATGCTAACAAAAAAAAAAAAAAAAAAAATTGGCACAATCAAGCATTGCACATTGATAATATGAAGGAAGATTTATTTTTGTTTTAAAATAAAATTTATGAATATAAATATAAGTAACTGAGTGTGTGTGTGTGTGTGTAACTACATAATTATTATGTTTCCATTTTTTAAAACGTAAATATCATTAATTTATATCAAAAGTACTTTCATTTTCTTGACGATAATTTTTTAGGATAATGTGGCGGGAATCGAGATTTTTTTATTTCCGAAATTGGGGATTTCCGCGTGAGTCTTTCGGGTAATTTAGAACATAGATATTGGCAACCCTGATAATGAGAGTAATTACCTTTTTTGTGTTTGCCGATCTACATGAGTGTCGTTAGCAACGCAAGTTTCAATTAAATCAAAATAAAAAAGCTTTTGTTTTTATTATTTTTTGTGAATATGTATATTTTGCAATGTTGTAATTTATTTAAAAAATTTTCATATTTTATCTAGAATTAAAAAGCACGAGTAGAAAAAGCTCATTCGTATCTTCGGTTTACAAGAAAGGCCAAAGGCTGAAAATAAACGTTGCTTTTAACGAATTAGGGAGCGTTAATTCTGGCCCTTTTAAGACGGAATGTAGATTTGGGAATATTTATTCTACTGTAGGAACCGGAACTTCCAGACAGGTTAGAAAGCTTTTTTATTCTCCGTATATAATTGTAAATTTTTGCAAAAAGTGTACTTTTTTTGATTTTTAACGTACAACCATTATTAGTAAGAATTCGTTTTCTACAAAAAGTACGTTGCTTATATTTGTTTCTTGAAATGTTTTTAAAGAAATCAAAGCAGGCTGCAGCTGAAGAAATGTTGAAACTTTTAGATTCGGGAGGATTCCTAAATTCATGGGTCTTCAAAAATAAGAAGAAACGAAAAAAAAAAAAGATTCTCAGAAATTTTACTTCCCAGAAAGTAAGTATAATTAATTAATAATTTCACGAGTCTTAAAATAATACTTACCTTCTATTATTATGCTTTTCGACTGTTCGATTAATAGGAAGTTAAAAATGACGGAAATATTAAGCGATTTTATTTTAATTGACGGCTTATTGGAACCTATTGATTGGACACACAGGGTGTTTTGTGCGATACGATGATGAACTCGTATGCGATAACTTATCGCACAGTCGTAGTGCGTTCATTGAAGATGATCAAACTTACTAAGCAAAATTTGTTAGCTCTAGCGTTTAAGGAACCACGCTTACGCACGTCTTATTCGAAACCATGCTCACTTCAAAATTCGATTGTTGTACAGTGCACTCCATTGAGGACTAATGGCCGAGTCGCCCTGTGCTACCTTTATCATACAAATAAAGTCACTTCTGACTATATCAGTGTAATTGAGCGGACAGACTATTTTCATTAGCAGAGCAGTAATATCCCGGATAGAGATTAGCGTGAAAAATACCTAAAAATGAAGCACTGGTAACCCGTGAGATGAGTGTGTGCATTATTCTATTTCGATGTTTATATCTCTCTTTGGTTGCTTCTCTCCGTTTATTAAGTTCACTGAGCTGTATGTTGCTTATGCGAGTTCTGTTTAAAGAGTGGGTTATATTGCATATCATTTTTAGGCTGATGTAATTGCGAGCACTTCGTTGTAAGCGAACTTTTTCGTTCCGATATGAAATATCAATGCAATCGTACACATCACAAATATTACAATAATTGTCTTTTGAACTTTTTGCTCCCAAAAATTGAAAAATAATCTAAAAATCCTAAAAAACATACATGCTTATATCCTGAAGATACCACTACCTCTTATTTTTTCGCAATTGTACGAGCCCCTCGGACACACTTGTTATATGGTAGAATATAACTTTTTTTTTTTTTGTTTACATTCTCATAGTATTGTGATAGATCCGGTTTTTCAGAGAATATTTCCCGGTGAATTCGATGATTTTTTCCTTCGAATCTAATCGGTTTAGCGCTAACATTTAGTTGTGGAGGGTGCAGAGAGAGGAAGACGATAATGCGACAGATTGTTATAGGACAGATTAATGTCCTTATTTTCAGGGTCATTTCCTATTTTCCGTATAATAAAACTTCGATTTTGACTAAGAAACAAGTGAGCACACAGATACAGCTAAATAATCGTTTAGAGAATCTCGTGTCTAACGCGCTTTATTGTGACTGTTCGCTCTTTTCATTTAAAATTATTTTTTTCCATCAGCAGTTATTATAGCGTTTTTAGACCGAACAATATCTATCGATAATTTTGACTATATTTGGTTTTCTTTTTCTCTCCGACAGTTTCATCTTCGTTGTGTAACTTCAGAAGCTATTACGGTATACGGAGTGGCATCATCTGTTTTGAAATAACAGTGGTTGCACATCGGAAGGACGACGAGAACTTACGCTGAAAGAGAGCGTATTTAAAAAAATGAACTGAATGGTGTCTCTTACATGACAGTTGTCTCTGAATTTCGAGGTTGCCTTTTTTTTTTGTGTATGAAAACATTCTTTTTGTTGCGTTATCACTGAAATTTTGTTAACAGTTTACTTTTTCACTGTAATTAGATCTTTTCGATTGCCTTTTAATCTGTCAGTGCAATTATAATTAATCAGTTATTTAAACAAAGGCCTTATTTATATCATTAATTAGCTATAAAAATGACTCGTAAATTAAAAAACGAGTTTTTTTCTTAAAATTCTTTATCAGTTAAAACTTTGGCGGATGTTGTTTGCGTCGCTCTTGTTAATTCAAAACATTAATAAAATTCTGATGAACTTTTGCAAGACGTAAATATGACTGATACGAAGGAAACGAAAGGCAAAAAAATCTCGAGTTGCAGTGGTCTTAATTGTCCCGGACGAGAGACAATATATAATACAGCTTCGGTTATATTGAATTCAAATGTGCACTTGTCAACAATCGAATTAGAGGAATATTTAATGATGTTAAAACGATCAGATACGTATGCTCAGAATTATTCAGATCAGTTTCACAATTGTAAATTGTTACTGTTACCGTAGAGCGTATGGTGTACATATTAATAATTTATATTACTCGTAGGGAGACTAACTTCGAACTGTAATGTAAACGACCCTGGCACGCTTAGTCATCTTTGTTTTACTTTAGTAATTCATTTTCTGTCAATCGTCTGTTACTATAATAATGTAATATTTAAACGTTAATGTTTGCTTGTAAATTGTTTATTGAACATTTTTAATTTTGTTGTTATTGTTAAAGGAATCGACGATAAATTTCAATTCAAAACCCAATGTTTATAACGAATTACAAAAAGCTTTACGTTATTTGTATAGATTTGAGCTGGTTGAACCGGAATACGAATTTAAAAAAAAAGTTACTTTTAACGGAAATACAATTTTTATAACGAAAGTAAGTAGATATAAAATATAAATTAATTTTTAATTGAATTATTTAAATTACTGATTTCCTATGTTTTTGAAAATATTTTCTATTTCACGTACATTTTACTTTTTTCCTTTCGTATGTATTTAATTTTTTACTTCGACGATAAGAAAACCAATGCCGTGTACATTTTACAGATAGTAATAAATGCAAAGAAATGCAGTATATGTTGAAATAACCGTATTTTCTTTGCGACATGCAACATTTTATGTTCATCGAGGAGGTGTAAATGATTCTAATAAACGTTATCAAGCGAACACGATGACCGTTTATTTTTTAAAGTAAGATAACTGATTGTTAAAAACATGCAAGAATATAGATTCGAAATTAAGTTTTAAATTGCATGCGCTTCGTGAAACATTTATTGCAGATTATTCTATTTTCGCTTCTGATTTACAAATGTGGTAATGTTCCATCGGAAGTGAGATGCCCGTTTCTGTGTGAACTTTTGTTCGAATTATTGACTTCAGTTGTGTTTGAGCCGTGGCTCGCGTTGAATTTGGTAGCCCCCGAGATTATTGTGATTCTATAAATACTATTTTTTTTTTTTTTTTTCTATTTCAAATATTTACGCATAAAAAACTAATATCATTGTGCTTCGGTAAAAATTTTATGACGATAAATTTAGTAAAATGTTAACAATGGCATAAAAAATTTTTGAATTGTTTTTGGATCTATATATGTTTGCAAATTGTTGTTTTCAAAAATGAAATTTACTGAAAATAAATCATATAATTTTTTGACAGAAAAACATACAGAAAATTAGCTTTAATATTGTTACGATTCTGCCTTCCCAATCTTACGGAGAATTAATACCGAAAAATAAATAAATAAATAAAATAACGAGTGCCACCAATCCGCCACTCGCCACGATGCGGGCCACCGTGCCTCTCTGATGGGAGTATCCACCGATTTCACGCACTTATGACTCGTTAGGCGAGCAGACAAACATAAAATAAATAACACTGATTATATTTTCCGACTATTACGCGTGACTGAAATACACAAAAACGAAGAAAAATATGCATGTAAGGAAAAAATTACTACAAAAAAAAATTATATCGAAAGAAATTTAAACATTCGCCGCGATAAAACTCTAATGACATACGCAACGCGGTAAGCGGTAAACGGACAATCGACGATTAATTATCAACCGAGCGACGATGAAAAACTAAAAAATTAACCGGCCACCTAACCGACGCGATTAAAAGCGAATAATACTGATAAGAGATAACACAAAAAAAATTCGCTCCCTCGATTTATCGTTATTACAAAGTTTTATTAACTTCTCGCAGCTCAATGCTACTCGGCGAGAACACCATCAACACGAGCAAATATACGTATCAATATGTATCAACAAATATTGAGCTATATTTAAAAAAAAAAAAAAAACAAAAAACAACTAAATGAACAGAAAACAACCGTATTTCGTAGGTAAATCTGTAAATTTGCTTGCGATAAAACGGCGACGTTTAATTAATTTCATAAAACGGTTCTAATGTACACCAGAATCACAATTAAACTAAAAATAAATAACTATTTTTCGTCTCTATGTAACGGTGCTCCCAGTTTTCAAGGTTTTGTTCAAGTTTTTATTAAAGCTTTAATAAAAACTTGAACGAAACCTTGAAGTCTAGGAGCACTATAACCGATTGGTTCGATTCACAATTTGATAATCAGCTGTCAAACTACATTTTCGCATGTAGCGAAGTAGATTGGAATAGAAATAAAATAATTCCATTTGTTGGACAAATCACGAAACATCATAAAATTAAAAATAAATGTAATTTTATTTTCTACTTTAGGCTGAAATGCGTTTTTCCACATTTCTTTCTGGGTTTTCCAGATTTTTGTTTTTAATCAAAAACACTCAATTGAGTTATTTCTATCCCGAGAGCATAACAAAGAAAACAAAAAAAAAAAACTGAACCAAATATGTCATTCCTATCGTCAGTTATGATCGAGAATGCACACAAAAATATTATGATTTTTGTAGTTTGTCCGAATTTTCCGACTTTTCTTTGTAATTGTCTTTTTTTTTTTTTTGCTGAAAACTTTACTAGGACCATAACGAATAAAACGAAAAGGGAATACGCATATTCATCATTCAAATCATGAGTTATGGTCTTGAGTTCATACAAAAATCCCATAGAAAAAGCACTTTCAGTTTTCCCGAATTTTCCTATTTTCCGGGTAACTTTACCAACTTTTCTTTCCCTTAAATTTTATTCACACTATTACGAACATTTTCTAAAAAAAAAACAAAAGTAACCAAATCGGTCCAGCCGTTTTTTTCAACTGATGCGCTTACCAACTACCGTATTTAATTTTTATTTGTATAGATTAGTTCCTTTTTACACCATAAGTATGTTGCCGAATGGAAAAGAATACACGTGAAGTGGCCAATTTAGTTTTTAAAGTATCGCAGATTTCAACTTTAGCTTAAATCTCACCTGTGGTTAGATTCTAATACTATCGATCAATTACAGCTTTTGATTACAAAAAAAAAAGAAAAAGAAACTCTTACCCCGTATCTATTACTTTAGTTATTTACATAAAAAAAAAGTTAGTTGTACTATAGATACGATATAAATAAGTTTGCTTTGATTCGCAAATCCATGTTATATCTTTGAAGCATCCCGGAAAAGATTCTCTTGTTATTATTGAAGGTTATTAAGAGATATGTAAACTGTATTATACTTTATTCAAAAAGGATTGCTCAAAATAACAAAATCCTAATTCTACTCGGAAAATGTTTTTTAACTCTTTAGAATTACTGAAGAATACGAATTTTTTATGGTTCAGAATATGCCCCAGTGATCGCAGATGCTAAAAACGCATGCATCTATTTTTATGGACGATACAAATCTTCACAGACTACTCTAAATAATTTAAACATAATGTGTGTGTGTATGTATATTAATATGTATATGTAAACAATAATGCAACAGAATATCTCTTTGTACTATATATTTTGCGAAAGAGGAAATACGTCAAGTTCAGTGATTTGCTGAATTCAGCAAATGGGCCTAAAATTGAACGGGGTAAACCTTTTTCGTTTTCAATAATTTACTTCAAAATTTTGCATCGATTACTTTCTAATACCATGAATAAAGAACATTAATCAAAAACATTACCACACTCTGTCGCTACGAATGTTTTTGATTAACCGATGCACTAACTGTAAGAAAAAGGAAATGAAAAATTTCGCTTTTCATCCGCGATCGAATTTGGAAACATAATTGTACATGTGAAGTATATAATGAAGTATTTTATAGATTTGTTATTAAAACTTTTAAACTATAGTTATCAATTGACAAACATTTGTGCACAGCGTTAGACTTACGATTATTTTCATTAGTGGTTTTAATAATAACTGCGTATGCCCCATAAACACAGATTACAGTAAAAGAACACGAATTCGTAGCCAATGGAACCTCAAAACAGGAGTCAAAGTTCCAAGCAACTCTTGGTTTGCTAGAGAAATTAGGTTACCGGAGTGCTATAAACCAGAGAAGCGAAAAACAACAAAAACAGGTACATAATTATCTTGTTGCTTGTATCGCGTCATTTGTCTCTCTCTTTATGTAATGCGATTTTAATAAATGCTGCACGAAAGTTACGGAAATCAGTTTTTATATTTTTATATACATATATACTAGCTGTTACTCGCGGCTTCACCGGCGCATTTATCATCTTATTGGATATACTTTTTTTGAATCACTGCTGCCATCTTTTAATTTGCTCTTTAGCATTCCTCCGTCAGTCACATACTATTTATTCGAACAATAAACTCTACCTACTTACCAATTCGCTCGCCGGCACTTTCCTTTTACACATACTATTCATTAGTAAAATATTCTAATGAAATATTTAATACACGGTGTAATTATTTTAAATATATTAAATAAAAATTTTTACAAAGTACGATATTGAATGTATATGTACACGATTCTAAAATTAAATATATATTAATGGTTGAAAAATAATCTGAATATTGTCTACAAAATCACTAATGAGCAAACGAAAGAACGAATGAAATTAATTTGAAAATTTTGATTTTAACTTCTCGCTCCTCCTCCAGCGAAGTCCCATTGGGGTTTTCTATTAAAACGATGTTGAAAACTGGACCCTAGAGTTTAAAATAGATATATTTCGATACCTAACGCGAACAAT
Organism: Icerya purchasi; assembly: GCA_039619475.1. Taxonomy (NCBI): domain Eukaryota; kingdom Metazoa; phylum Arthropoda; class Insecta; order Hemiptera; family Monophlebidae; genus Icerya; species Icerya purchasi. Next base: position 286,303,204 of record CM077115.1, on the reverse strand, counting down.
CAAAAATTTTGAGTCCCACCTCTTCCCTATCGTCACATCCCCTGTGGCGCAGCTCCATCTTCGCAGCCTAACTTTACCGTATGTTGAAAATATGTATAGTCAATCAATCGATTGGTTTGGCCATGAGTGTCCTCGCACAAAAAATACTAGAATTTTATATGAAGATATGTATACATATATATATATATATATATATATACACATGCATATATACGTGCGCGCGAGCACACATGAGTGTATGTGTGTGCGTACCTTTTGAGTGAAAAAATTTATACTTCATTCTACAATATTCAACATATCACTATTAAATCGATAGATTTTCGAAATATAAATTTTTTTAAAGCCTTTTTTTGACTATATGCAATTGGGGAACTTAATATAATTGTTTTTGATTCAACTAAACAGATTGCGCTAAGTGATTATAAAATAATTTGAATATATTTTTTCGAAAAGTTCACAGTCGCAACATTTCGGTGACGCAATCGAGTTTAAGACTGTACATAGGTGTATATACATAGGTTGTTTGAAAACAACTTGCACTTAATTTTTTATTTAAAGGCAACACTGCGTACGGGGTTGGCTCCAGTGTTAGGGTGTAGTGTGGTTAAATACGAGTAACTGGTAAAAATTTCAAGTCGCGGGGTCGGTTAGTTTTCTAGTTACTTGGCTGTATGTACGACGTGTTAGGTTTTCGCGTTACGAAGATCGAACTTGTATTATGAGTGAAATTGTAACCTTCGATTCGTTTTTGTTTCCTTTTGAAAAAAACTGCTACTGCGACTTATAAGATGTTAAAGGAAGCATATGGAGATGAGTTATCGTTGTCCAGACGAGAAGTCCTTGGGTGGTATTGCCAATTTAAGGAGGGTCGGAGATCGGGGTACCGCAACTTCGAAACCTTAAGCGAGGATAATTTTGCTAAAACATACAAAAAATGGGAAGAACGTTGGAATAATTGTATCTCGAGTAATGGCAAATATTTTGAAAAAGACTTGAAACCGCGTAAGCTTGTTTAATTTTCGAAAATAAAGCGATTTTTGTACTCAAAATGTGTTTTTTTTTTCAAAGGTAAGAAATTTGGTATTTTTTCACAGTACTCATTTTTTGAAATCTTTCTAAATTGACTTAAAATTATTGGATTTGAATGAAATTTGGATCCGTAAAAAATTCGAAATTTCATTCTCTACACAATTTTGGTGTCGTTGACCTCATTTGCAGTGTTGCCAATTTTACATTGTAAAATTTCAAAAGTGGAACGAGAAAATCGATCAAGGCTCACTCAAAACGCTCTTGTTCGGCACAGAATTGACCTAGGTTCGAAAAAATTTTACTGGTGATGTAGTATTAGACATACTACAACCCACCGTATTTGCCAACCCCGTACGCAGTGTTGCCTCTGAATAAAAAATTAAGTGCAAGTTGTTTTCAAACAACCTATGTATATATTAAACTTTTTTTAAATGAAATTTGATCTTGATTATCGTTATTTTCGAATTCAATAAATATGTATATACGTTTAATGATATGTATTGAATTTTGGGTTGACAGGATAATGGTTTAAATCGTTTACATATAGCGGGAAAAGAATTAAAGCCGGGTTTGATTTTAGTGTCTTCCAATGATGTTCCTTTTTTACAGCAGAAAAACAATGGTATCTAATTTTTTTTTTTTTTAATTTATCTATACGAGGTGACTATGTAAACTACGAAAACAATGCGGTATAGATTTTAGTATTTAATTTTTATTGAAAAAAAAAAAAAAGCCTTGGACGCATTATCTTTTAGTTTAATTGCCTGTGTTCTACAATAGCTTTATATTACTTCACTCGTTAAAGTGATGTTTTCTTTTTAATTACAATTTCTGAAGTTTAAAAAAATAAGATTTTTTTCAACCAATATCTAATGATAATACGCATCATCAGTTCCCTTTAATTAAAAAAAATAATTAGATTCCGATTTTTTATGTTTCTTTTATATTTTTATTTACCTTTTTTCTCATATGTTTTTATATTATTTTATTTTTATCTATTCGTTGTTGTGCGTTTTGTCGGGTTTTTCTGTTTAGGGGTAGGTTTTCTTTTTTGAGTTGGGTTTTTCATGATTTTCGATTCTTGTTTTATTGTTATTGTCGATCGCAATTTTCGCTCCATTCTTCAGTTTGCTTCTGATGATGGCCAGTGTAAGCTGGTCGAAACGTTAAGCGAATAAAGTATCTTTTTAAAAACACACAGTTGTTTCCGAAAATTATTTATTACGAGTAATCACTGTGAAAGCTTTAAATATTTAATAAGTTAGATATTACTCATCAAACATTAAACATAGAAAGTTCGAAGAGGATATTTTACGAATAAAATTCTTTGTTTTAGAATTTACATCACAATGTGTCGCGTAATGTTCGCATCAATTGGCACTCTGAGTCTTCCGTAGAACTACATTTTTTCTATTTCTAACTGTACTTGCCCGTTAGTAATCTATTTACTTCGTTACGCGCAATCCTTATCTGAATGCAGTTATTTCTCTAATAAAAAACCGTCTGCCGTAATTTAGGGGAGTTGCTTGGTTTATCCGTTTTTGTTTTGTTTCTTTGTTTTCTCGTTCAGACTGCAATTTCAATTTTTCATAAGGCTTTCTATTTCCTGATTGCAATTGGCATGCTTGTACCTTTATCTGTTTAGTAGTTAAAGATTTTCCTCTGTCGTCTACTTTACGTATCGGCTAGTCTGCATGATCGATTTAAAACAACTATCTCTACGCGTTTATCTGGATTCAGATGCAAAAAAAGTTTAACTTACTAGCTCGCCCTCAATTTGAAGTTACAAGTTTCATATCCCATGCTGCTTGTTAACGCTATCGGCTTTCACTATTTCTACTAAGTACGTATTTTTCATAAGTGAAGAGTCGATATTTTTAGCGCCGTATCGATCGCTTTATGAAAAGTGATTATTTTCAAGTGCGCATCTTCTTGCCACTAGATTGCCAGCTATAATTTCACGATAGTTTTTTTTTTTTTTTGATTTTCCCTACATGCCGTCGATTTCCCAGAAAAATCGCCGGATAGCAGGAGTCGACGATGACATGTTTGTGAACTGTCGATAAGTTGATATTTAATTTTAAATAACTATAACATCGGTGAAACTGCCAATTTATGACGTAGTTGCATTTCAAGCAGCCCAGCTTTGAGGCACTTAATTTCAAAGTCATCGTTAAAATGTGACAATAACGCTTTTCGTAAATCTTACATTTTATATTTATATTTACAAATGTTTATTAATATTCCTTTTTATTATAGATTTACATAAATTCAAGACGCTGTTATTAAGAAAACCAGATGGAAGTCTAAAATATATTACAAATTCGGAACTGCTTCTGGCTCATTTGGAACATAAATTAAATTTTACCGTAAAATATTTTGAACGGGAACATAAGGTATTTAAGAATTAAATTACAAAATACCCCTTATTGATTTTAGAGCCATCATTGCCGAGCCCTGTGTACGAAGAATATCTGTGACTATAAAAAACCATCGCAGAATATTTATATTTCAATTATTTCAGTGCAGTAAATTTAAAAAATAAAACATAATTTTAATGTTATTTTAGAATTTGTAATTCAAAGCGAAAATTAAACTCGCCACCCCTGTAAAAATTCATTCCTTTTTTTTTTTTTTTTGCAAGTTTTCAAGATGTTTTACCCGAACAGATTGAAACATGACTTTAGTCGAAATTAGCAAACGTTCGAAGGGCAAAGAAGGGGATCTTGTGAAGACCAGCCAGAATCCGCAAATAAGGGCGCTGCAATACCTCTCACAAGTACTTTGCTCTTCGCCTTTGCTGTTTTTGGCCCAAAGAGGAGCAGGGGGAAGGGTGTAAATAATTTTTTTACTTCAATTTTTTTAATTTATGAAAGGACTTCTGCATTTTATCTTATATATTTTGAATTTCACCTTTAAAGTTTATCTGGTGGTGAGTAATAGATTTTTTAAGTGATTTATGAGATCGTTTTAAATACCATATTAGTATACATTGTAGTAAAGAGGACCTATGGGAGACATTAGAAGATGGCACCACGGTGGCGGTGTTGTTAAAATGGAAAGGCCAGATATAATTTTTGGAGTCAAGCGAACAAGTCCACGGACAAGAAGAAAGAAAGTCTCGAATCCTCTCCTGTCGTGTCGGTATCAAAAAGAGTTAAGTATTGCGAAGTTAAGGTTCAAAATGTACTAGAAAGGTAGCGCGATCAGCTTACCCACTTCAATTTCGAAGCCGGGACTTTGTATTTATTTATTTTTTTTTACACGCACGTGCAAATTAATTTTTGGCGACATATAAGTTAAGTTAATATGTATGGTTGCGCTAGCGACGAGTCAATATGTGTGTTATATGGCTTGATCTAATTCCGCGTAATTTCGTTTATACTAATAAAGTAATTCAACTAAATTTTGTATCTTTTAATTACAAATGGTAATCGAAAACCATTGTGTCAGAATGTTTTATTTAACCGTATCCAAAAATTTGTGAAACTAGTGTTTTTTGTTGAATACTATCGGTTAATAATATTACAGTACCGATAACAACCATAGTATTATAAATAATTTATTAAAAAAAACATTATACTATTTATTAATTTTAAACACAGAATTCGTGTTACATCTATCCTCATACACGATTTTTAAGGTACACATACCTCTGCACAAGTCCTCAAATTTGGTAAGTACTTCATCTGTCAGGGCTATCGTGAAATATGAAAAAAATATAAAAGTATTATTTCCGTGAATGTATCGACAATTTAAGAGTAGGCAGCGGAAAAGAAAACGTTTTTTACGGATTACTTAATTGTGTACTTTGTTTTGTTTACGAGCCAAAAATGTTTAACATTAATTAACGTGTGTGTATTAATTATAGATAAACAACGACATTCAGTTTAGCGTATCCGTACGAGTAAGTTTACCCAACTTCCGAAATGTTCCAGCAAATTTGATTTATTGTGAAAATTTATCGGATCTTTCTTTAAAACACTCACGCGAAATGGTTAGTTATTTTTTATAATATTCCTGTCGAATTCGTCTGCGCGCGCGCGCGCACACATACATCTCATAATAATTATAAAAGTAAAAATCTAATGTTTTTTTTCCTTCTTATTTAATTGTGGTCGAATAGGGATATTATATTCTTAGTGCAATTCGTCTTTTTTTAGCTTTCAGCTATCCTTTGTGGAGGGTTTTTTTTTAACGTTCTTGTGTTAATTTTTGTTTAGGTTTCCAGTCGAGCGATAACAAAATTAATAGAACTCGGTTTAATTGATATTAATGTAGATAATCTGCCGACCGGGTAAGTGTATTCATTTTATTTATGTTTTATTATTTCGATATCTCGTACGGTGAAATAAATATCTTTCTTCTTATTCGTGATAAAATCGTGAAAATTAGTTGAACAGAAAAAGAGAAAAATGAAATTATACAGTCAGTGCGTTGAAAATGCGTAACGTCCTGCTGAAACCGTTTTCGGTGATGTAAGAAATTAATATTATAAAAATTGATTCCGAGTGGCTACATACCAATTAACCGCTTATTAATGAGTTATGCAGAGAACTCTCGAGGCTCAAAAACCTAAACAAAGAATAATTCATTGAAAATACTGCACATTTTAAAGATCTACCGTGAATATAACAGTAGTTCAGTTTTACCAGCGTTGATCAATAAAAAGTACGCAGTGATAGTATATTGTGTGAGTTCTTCGCACGGCTGCTTTTACTATAACATATATATATATATATATATACTTTGTATATCATTTGGAAAAAGCAATTAATCAATGAAAGTTATTTCGCGTTGGTTCCAACAAAAATGAACTCGGGTTCTTTTAATTAAATTTATAACTTATCGATGAAATCAACGTCGCAAGGTGGCAAACTGCAGTACATTTCAGAGGAATAATTTTAAACGGCGCACATAGATATATTGTTTTTACAAAATAATTCATTATAAATCAACAAATTCGCTTAACGACTCTTTCATGAATCAATTAATAACAAAAATTTTTGATCTTTTACATAAGGTTTTACATTAAAGGGTTTTATGAAGAATAGTATTGAGTTTGCGAGATTTTGACCGTGTTCATGATCTCGTAAATTCCTGCAAAGATAAAAACACTTATGGTAATAATTCTCCGAATATCCTTAAAGCATATTGAGCAGCATACGAATGAGTCACTTTATTCGTATTACGTTTTTGTACTATAATGGTTTTGGAACCTGTTAGATGAAGCGTTTTATTATATATAGATTGTGACACTGGCAGCCTAACTGATCAGGATTTATAGTAAATGGTCGTTAATTCTTAATTGCTCTAACCTCGTGGCAAAATTTATATGCTGCAATTAATATTTCATTTACAGATACATGTTCTTTATAACTTACGTATTTGGTAACTTTTCTTTGCCGAATATTATATTTGTTTTTAAATTTTTTAATCCAGGAGTCAGACGCTTTAAACATAAAGTTTACTAACTAGAATTGATTAGCAGCACTTAAAGCCCATTCTTGTAAATATCTTCGGGTACCCTAATAAATCATGGAATCTTATGATTGAATAAGTTTTATTAACAGTTTATTAGTATTCGTATTATTCATATACTTCCAAATATTCAGTCCTTAAATTACAGAATTTTATCTATAAATATTCAGATAGAGCCTCTGTCTATGAATTAGTTATATGTGGTCAATATTCCGAGTTTCCTCTCGGCGATGTAAGAACGATGGACCCGGGTCAGAAAATTCTCGAACCGGACTTCTACAGGATGCGTCGGGGCCCTCTAGACTTTTCCTATCATCTTCATCCGACTCACCCAAAATTGGTTCAGGGCTCCGATACGTACCCCGAGCCGTTACCACCTTAGATAGATCCCGGCTCTCCATTCTTTCAGGCAGGGTAAAATAGACGAACGTTAAATTCCCGAGCGGAAGATCCCCCTAAACTTGTCCTGGCCGCAAAAAATTTTTTACTATTAACGAGTATTAATATTATTATGAAATTATAGTTGAATGTATGAATGAAAAATACAAAAAAAAAAAAACACAAAGAAAAATATAATACGGGCAGGACTAAAAAAAAAAAATACTAAGCGGCGGACTTATCTGATACAGCTTGGCTGACTCCGTTCTCTTCTTGGTTCCCGCTTGGCTGTTCTCTTCCTGCTTCCCGCTTTCCGATTACCCCTCGGACCAGGTCTCGCTATCGCAATTCGAGTCCCTTAGTTCGAGTCGCCAGTTGATATAACTCCAACTATTGGTCCCTCTTTTGGAGCGCCAGTTGATATGAATCGGACTATTTATCTCTTCCTGTCGGAATCCTCTTTTCCGATATGAATTAAACTTTACGAAGAAAAGTGAAGAAATAAAAAAAATGAAAAAAAAAAAAATAAAACAAAGATGTTGCGGGCGCTAGTGGCAAGTAACGTCTACCACTACCGGAAAACTCTAGTAGAACATTAGGCTTTCAACAACGAAGAAAGAACGCGAAAAAAAAATAAAAAAATTTTCCTGTCAATTAAAAATTTTTTTAATGCGAAACCCGCTTTCCGAAGTAGTTTCTCCCAAATGGAGACGTCACGGGCCCTACCACGTGTCCAATAAGAAAATTTCGAGATAACAAATCGCATATATTACAAAATAAAATACAAGATTTTACGAATGTGACGTGTACAACAATTTGATAGACAAGCAACAAATAGTAAAAAAAAAAAACATTACATACACAAATGACTAGTGTGGCAAAGGTTCACCGCGATGACTAGCATAGAATAGATGCTCGCGACGGTGTGATCTCTCGACAGAATTAAGAGGATGACTACCTCGGCTGAACAACGAATTAATAATACATTGAATTATAGTAAGATGTACGAACGAAGATTTCGGTACACGATGGGCTTTTACCGAACGACATAGTCAAATCGCTGAAATTACCCGGTACCTTATCAATTAATAATGTGAACACCGATTTTTCTATAATATCTTTATAATAATACCGCATTAATTATACTGCCTGCCTTTGCGGGTTTTATAATATTCTCGCCGCTCGACATTACTCGGCACATCTTATTCAGCGCTTCTTGTCGCACACGCATATCATTGTCTTAGCTGCTGACCACTACCACCCGGACACTATAACGTTTCTACCCCAGCGCGACCGTGTACTCGACGATCACGCCACCGAACTGGGGGATTTTTGGTATCGGCCAAATAAGCAACCGAGACACAACAAAGCGGCGATGTAAAATATATCGACGTTCGAGAAGCCGAGAATTAATGAATAAATCGAAGAATAATTTCTAGCTCGAACGTCGAATAATAGATAGCGCCAAAAGTACCGAATCCGTATCAATATATATATATATATATATCTTGTAAAGCTGCTAGAAAAAAAATTGTACAGCTCGTTCTGTAGTAGCTAGAGAGTTAATTTTTTTTTCAATCTTATGTATTTTCTTCGTGAGATCATAAGAAAATTAGAAAACCCTCAAAATTTTAACATTATAGGGCCCAAAGTTTGAAAAATTTGAGAATTAAGTTTTTTAAGAAATTTTTTTAAAAAAAATTCCACAACTGGTTCTATATGAGTTACGGTATTGCTTCTTTTTTTTTTTTTTTTTTTAATCTGCATACTAAGGTCTCCAGAATACAAGAAAATATAAAATTCGAAAAATTTTCAATATTTGAGGATCAAAATGTGGGAAAATACGCGTTTAAAGCGGTAAAAAAAGTCCACGGCTCTTTTATAGTTAGGAAAATGATTTACGATAGATACCATATTTAAAAATTTTAATCTTAAAACTTAATGTTTCGGAAAACTTCTCTTATTCTATATTATTTCTATAATCCAGGTGACTTGTTAAACACAATTCGGGTTGGCGGCATTTATACAGCATGTATATGATTTATTTCACAAATATTAAAAATAATATCGCTGCCTTTTTAAATGGCTTTATAAATATTTTTTAAAAATTCGTAAGGAGTCTAGGGTACGTCACTGCTGATCGTTGTTGCCTTAGTTTTTCTGTCGATTTGCTATTCATTACTGCGATAATTCAAAAAATCAAAAAAAGTTATTCTGTTTCGTGAACATCAGTTTCTGTATCGCTAGCGAAAATCTGTTGACTGCGACACGACAATGCACTACAGAAACGGCAGGATAGCAAAACCAGCGAAACTGCTGCGATAGCGTAAATGGAATTTATTCATTTCTACATTTTGTCGCAAAACTACATCTGATGCTATCATGCCGTTAAACGTCTGTCTACCTATCTCCCGCCACTTCAGATTGACAGATCGTCCCGGTATTCCTATTAGTTTCGCATCGACAGCGTGAAAACAGCATAAGTGATAAAATTATTCTTCAGCCTAAGAACTATTATTCAGTTTAACAGATTGGTTAGTTCATTCGTAGAACCACTTTAAGAACTATTATTTAGTTTAACGGATTGATTAGTTCATTCGTAGAACGATTTTTCAATTGATCTAACTTGTTCATCAACCACCGCTGTACTTTGTACGGTCCACCAGTATATTGAAGCGACCGCCGCTTATTATAACATTTCTCAAGAAATCGTTATATCTATGAGAGAATCAGGTTACGATTTCTATTAATACCGCCCTTATTTTAACAGAGGATTTTTAAAAGAACAGTTTTTAGGTGTACTTTATGTACCTCATTAGAGGAAATCATCCGTCTCTTTCTTAAGTCTATATTTCCGTGCCGTAATAGATATAAGCTTTAAAAATCGTCCTAAGTGTTTCAGTGGATTAAACATTTAAATCTAGATTCAAAAAATTAAAAGAACACACATGTACGTAGTAACGTAAAAAGTATAAAAAGAAAAACTAACAGCGTTCTAAAAATGTTGAGGATGTTTTGTGGAATTATTCATAATTACGATTTTAGAGAATAATTTTCCAAGCTGAATAAAATTACGACCCCATCAAAATGTAGGATAAATATAACCGTTGTTTATTCTCGAAATAAATTTTAAACAATAATTAATAAGCCTGAAATTGTAATTTCCGGTTTCCTCTCAGAATGGCTTTCAGCCCCACTAGGCCGCCGGTAAATTATTCTATATTGTAGATTGCATCGCCACGTGATTAACCAGTAGTCGAATGGGGGGGGGGGGGGGTTCCTTCAACACACCGTTCGTTCGTGGTTGACAACACAAATAATCACAAACTTCGTTCGTTTGCTATTTTATCTGTACTAAATGGTATTTTAACGAGTCTAGCGAATGTTTTGAAGATTTTTGCGATGAAAAAAAACCAGGCAACTAATTATATACCAGTTTAATTTTTTACAACAATCGCTAATTTTAGTGAAACATAATGTACCCTCTCAATCTGATTCTATATAATATATGTTCGGAAATATTTTAATCCTGTACTCATATCATATATATTTTTACGCCGATATGTATAAAGTTAATTCTTATTATTATTTTTTTCTAATAGAAACAAAGTGAAAATTGATTTCGACGCTATTCGTACAAACGGAATTAGATATTCGTAAGTAAAAATGAACAGTAAACAAAAGTGTTTGTCAGCGATTTTTTTTTTATTTCGACGTACTTCGTACCTATTTTCGTTACCTCTTTTGCTGCAAATTTTTTTCCTATATCAAAGGCCCGAAGGGTTAATATTTTTATCGCGAGAATTCAAAATCAATTATTCTCGCATCTTTCATCAAAAATGGATTTTCTATAAAATAACTTGATTTAGATTAATGTATTTAGTCGTTTTTTTGTTGTTGTTTTTTTTTTATGCGAAATTATCTTTGTACAGTTTTATACATTTTGTTCTTTTATTTGTTTTTTTTTTTATTTCGTTGTATAAAAATCAATAATATAATATTGAAAAAAACGTTCGTACTTTTCATTTTACAAGGTTAAAAGGTTATTTTTTTAATATACTATAAGTTAACCACAATAATAAAAACTGGAAACCGTTTAGCTACAGTGAGAATTCATATTAGAAATTGGTATGGTGAATACATTTGGAGTTCTCAGAACTACAGCAATTGAGATTTTGAAGTGGCACTTAAATTCTTCAATGCTTAGGGAGCAAATTATCACAACCTTCATATAGATATAAATTGCACTTGAAAATTACAGGATATTTAATTTATTTGGAATTCATTTAACGTGACAGTGTCCTAGTATAAATCAATGTTGTTACACATTTAAGAGTAGCAGTTGGTACCGGAGTCAATTCGATTAACTCTTTAACAGTATATAAATCTGGAAACTACCCGCAATGTTGCATGCGGTAAGTAAAAAATGGAACGTTTATAACCATGCGCATTTTCAATAGCATGATATTATTCTACTTTCCCAAATGAAATTTACAATAAATTTTACATTACGCAGAATACAACACGAATTTTTTAATATCTTCTCCCTTTAGATTTGGTGCTTTGTTTATTGATGGAACTTGATTACTGATTGTAGAGTTACCAAATGAAACGAAATTAACTAACCAAGCCAAATAATTCCACATTGAAAAAACCTTTACTACGGAACGATAAGAGGAAAGTCGAACAGAGTCTTCATATTTTCTAATAAAAGTATGCTTTTAAAATTTAAAGACAATAACTGCCAGTGGACGTCAGACGATCTGGAGAAATATGTATCATCAACACTGTGTATGTCACGCGTTTGTGAAGAACCCCTGCATAATGATAAAGTTGCAGGTTACGATTATTTAACTGGAAATTTTTTTTGGTGCTGCACATGCTAAGTATAACCTGGAATATCAGCTTTTCCATCATTTATTCCAGTATTTATAAGTAATCTGAGCAAATATGACAAGCATCTATTTATGGGGCATCTAGCATATAACGAGCAAAACACCGAATTTCTTATAATAATCTCCCTTACTTTTCTTTCAATTTTGCAATGTATTTTACATTTAGCTTTTTCCTCCAAATCCCTTTCTAATGCAACAGGGTGTACAGGAATTTCTATAGTTATATCGAATCTCGCTTTCTTTCCCACGTGACTATTTTTACAAATGGTTCAAAGGGGCCTACTAATGGAGTTGGAACTTCTTTCATCCTTCCGAGCAATAATTTTTCTGAATCTTTTCGTCTCCCTTTCGTTTTGTACTACTACCTTTACGGCCGAGCTAATGGCCATTCTACGTTCCATAATTTATATTTCTTCCCATTGTTCTTCTTCTGAATATTTAATTATCATCTGACTCCATGTGTGCTCTTAAAGCTATTTCCTCACATTTCCCCCCTCACTCCTCCGGTCTTTTTTATCCTCCGTATTCGCTTTGTCATTTACACTCTTTTCTCATTATCCGCATTGATGTGCTCTGGGTCCTCACGTTATATATAGAGGGTAACGAAATGGCAGATTCCTTGGCTCAGATTGCTGTATCCTCCCGCTTTTATTTCACTAAAATTCTCGCTTCTAATTTACTCCCGTTGTGTAAAAAGTTTCACGTTAGATTTTGGTCAGATTTTTATGTTTCTTCCTTTTCTAATCAACCTTTTCCTCTTAAATTTTTCCATCCAACCTAATTTTAACCTGCGGCGTTCATTAAGTTCGCTTCTGATCAATGTGAGATACATATGTGTTGTTACATTATGGTCTTGTCTATACTCCATTTCGGTTCCGTTGTTGGCATCAAAGAACCAATCAGGCCAGAGCCTTACAGGAAAGAATGAAAAAAAAAAGGAGAAGAAGAAAAAGAAATTTCAAAGTTTATTCGAATTTGCCATTGTGAGCGAATTAATTAGTCTCGAGGAATAACTTTAAACTAGTTGTGAAGAATGATTTTTAATGCATCGAACAGTTCCTTAATCGGAAAATTGAGCTATTAGCTCCGTAACCGAACGGTAATTATGTTTTTTTCCCCGTCTACATGTAAAGTAAGTCTGAATAATCGCAACAATTTGTTTAATAAAATAATAATGTTCTAAAAAAATTGGCAATTACGACTGAATATTAAATCATCCGCTAGAAACGTCTTCTAACAAGAAAACATTATTCCCCATACCCTTTAGCACGCGAAAATGGAAAAGAAAATACACCAAAAGATAAATTTAGTATTAAATTATTTAAAAATTTGTAAGAAACCTAATTAATTTATTTTCACGCTTACAAAAGGAAAGTGTAATAATGTCTGATTTTTAATTGGTCAAAAATTATTCTGGAAATACACGATGGAATTATCAAAACATACTTGATTGCCGATATCAGATAATCCTATCATGTTACTAGTACTAGTGCTCGCCCAATTGGTCGAAATTCGACCATAATTATTATTAAAAATTTCAGGAAAACATATGAATTTACATACTTCCAAAATTGTCTACTCTTATACATTCTCGTTCATTGTGTATTTGAGAAAACATACATTTTTATACGTCTTTGCAATACAAAACAGTTCATTATAATTGAATAAAATATACAATAAAATAAAACGGTAAATCACAATTTTTAAAGAACCCTCATTTATATCGTGATATTAAATAACGACCATCTTAAGATTTAGTATACTGTAAAAAATTCAATAATGATGATTATTAGGAAAAAAATTAAAACATTTTATAAGAACGGATTTATTTATTATAGCGATCTCATTATTTATTTAAACAAGAAAAAATAAATATAACTGTTTCTAAAATTTTGTGTACCGATAACACTAAAGATCGTCAATAGCTACTAAACAAAAAAAAAGAGAAAGAAAATCGGTTAATAAAGAGAGGAGAAAAAAGTACACTGAACTGTTTTTTGTCTCTTCGCTTATTTATATATAGATTAATAATTTTTATATATACGTTATTATTTTAGTTAAATTAAACATTTAGGTTAATTTATGATGAATATTCTTCGGTTTTCTTTCCTAAACAGAGAACAAATTCCAAACATTTCATACTAAATTTATCTCTATTCACTTTTCTAGTATCGAAGGTGGGGAACTGGCGAAAATTTATACTATTCATGGGCGTCGCCAGCGGGGCAGCTGCCCCCCATGGAGCCGTGAAATTTTTTAATCAACTGGCCATGATGAGTATTCGTAGGCGCGTAATTGTGAACAATTTGCCAGAAACTCACGAAATTTTAATTAAGATTTTATTCTTGTTTAATAAAATATTAAGCCTTTACAACTTGTAAATTTTATTTTTCCTATAACTCGTATCCTTTTTCTATCATCATGCCCCTCCCTGGCGGCTGGCGACGCCCTTGATACTAATTTGTATTCAATTGAAATGTTTGTTACCGTGCTTATAATTTTATTAAACAAGCGGGATGTACGATTGCACTATACGTGATTTGATTAATGTTTAAAAGTTCATTTCACTGGAAAAAAAAAATTAAACGGCCTTTCTCAGTTTTTGAGGAAATTAGCAGCTTATCACATCATCTTTTAGTTACAAATGGAAGAATGTAAATCGTATCGTATCGGTTAGTTCCTTCTTCGCCCAGTAGGCAGCAACCTCTAGATCGCATTGTCGAGTATAATTTTTGACATCATATCCTCAAATTTGCATTGTGCATTGACAGTAAAACGGGCATGTAAATAAATGATCCGAGTTTTGTTCGATTCCGCAGTCACATTTATTGCTCTTTGACATAGTCAATTTTTCCAAGTTGTTTTTTGTCCTTCCTGCTCTGGTCCGCGTTCTACTTAAGTTTTTCTACGTTCTCCAGTGTAATTCATTTCCGGCGAGTAAATTTTCGGCCGGTTCTTTATATATTTCGAAACGCTCTTTTTCTGTTTCTCTTTACCACACATTCTTATTCTTGTTGACGCAGGCGTTTCTGAGAGCGAGCTTGTTGTCTTTAAGCAGCTTTTTCTTGACTTTAGTCATCGGTGTCTCGTGTCCATGTAAAATAGGGTGTCTAATGTCTATAATTTGTTTCTTGTTTAGATTTTTCTGTCATTGCTGCTACCTATCGTCTTGTATTTGGAGGTGCAATTCCACATAACACTTGCAGTTTTAAAAAATTATAAATGTGTAAACGATAATCTGTAAACAATTCAATTATTTAAAGTATAAATATAAGCGCTTGTAAAAATCTACGAAGTTACATAAACATGTCGATAAGGAATAAAATTTTGAAAAAGAACATTTACGCTGAAACAAAAATCAAGTGAATAAAGAGGTTAAAAATTTATTAAAATAACACATATACACGCATTATTTTAACACAGACTGTACATTTTAAAATATCATCTCATTAATTTAAAATCAGATCGCGCCTTTGGTCACTCAAAATCAGACATCTTTAAAAAATTAATAAAATAATATAAAATACAACCCATTAAATGCATTAAACGGGCAATATTTCAACAGAAATTGATTATGCAAAAAAAAAAAAAAAAAAAGTCCAAATGAATCACAAAAATAATTTTAACTTTTTATATGTTACGATTCGAGGACTTTCTGGTTCCTTTTCCGGGAGCCAATGTTACGATTTTTGATGATTTTCCTCTTTTTACTTCTTGTTGTTATGAATCGATGTTTTTACTTCTCATTTGGAGGCAAAACTTTATTTGCGATCAAAAGAAAATTATAAAAAAAACGAAATGTATCTTAACGGGCGCCAGTGGTAAATTACGGCCTACCACGACCGAATCAACTCTACCTAGCAGAGCGTCAGGCTTTTACGATAAGAAATTTGCCGATAAAGATAAAAAAATAATGAAGCCGTTCTTTTTGAACATAACGTGTATATAGTCACAAGTATAACATAGCAAAAAAAAAAAAATGCAACCGCGTAACAAAAGAAAAATTCATTCGGTGAGGACTAGAAAAAAACGTTGCATTCGCGGCGATGACTTCGACTAGATCTGAATATTAATAAAAACGGTAACACAGGTATCGACCGCACAACAAAATTTAACACATAAGACCGACGACTGGATGAGTTAATTCGCAACAAAACGGCTCTCGATTTTATTCTAAAACTAACGGTACATTACCGAATCCTTATCAAATAATAACATAGCCGCTGCAGCGCTGATCTTCACACACGGCTGACAGGCACTATCCTGTTGTCGCAGACCGCACATACCAGGCGGCTTACACACAACCCCTTAACACTACCGAAATTCGACGAAAATCGGAAATTACCTATTCGGTCGTGTAAATATCCCGGCCGTATTCTCCGCCGACAACGAACAATACGATGATGCCGAGAGATCGAAAATTAATGATTTTAAACGGAGAATAATTTCTAGCTCGACATCATCGCGCCGCCAGGTAAATACCGAATCCGTATCAATTAGTAAATAAAATTATAGCGTTTTTTATACCGTAACAAATTTGTACAGCTTTAATTTATAATTCTGTTCGAAATGTTTTAAAATTCTTGACATTTCTACAAGTGTTTACAATGTTTCTGGTGAATTTGTAAACATAATTCTTTACATGAAAGCGTCCACCTCTGTGTCTGGCAAGAAACCTTTTCCAGAGTCACGTTTGTCGAGTTTTTTTCCCCCTGAAAACTAAATGCTCCGGATTATTTCGGTTGTTCTTGGTTTCTAGTTCGCGGTATAGCTGATTTTTATATAACCGTTCGCCGTAACAAATTAATATTATCCCTTTTATACAGTCAGTTCCTGTCATTAAGTCTCCCTACTATGCCCTGTAACTCTTCCTTTATCTTCTCCTTTCCTTCATCTTCTGTGGTGTTCGCACTGCTGTCTTTTGTTGCGTCCGTTTCGGACCGCTTAGTTATTTAATTTCTTAGCTTAGTTTTCTTGTTGCTGGGTCAATGCCGCTGGCGCGCCCACAAAACAAAACAAAAAAAAAAAAAATATTATTTTTATCTAATAAAGGCTTAAGGTGTATATATGTAAAAAAAAAAACAAAAAAACGCACTATCGTTTTATTTTGAATTGGAGAGACTCTCTTTTTCGCTTCTGTTCTATATTTAAGTTTTACTTTGTTCGGAATAAGTTCCGTTGTCATCAAGAACCCGTTTTTTTTTTGTTCTTTTTTTTTTAAGTTACCTTTTTTAAGCACACTCGCGTTTCAGAAGTTCTGATTTTCTAAATTCTGAACTAGAATATCCCCTTATGTGAAACGTAAAGTTTTCAATATCAATTGCATGTAAAAAAAAAAAAAATCAAGTAACAACGTTAACTTATGACGAAATAAAACGCATTTTCAAAGTTATCATTTTTATTATTATACTCAATCAGACTTTTTATCAGGTTATCAACGCAAATATTTTGCACCTTTTTCTGTTATAAATACTTCGCTGTTCTTTTTCATAAAATTAAGATATATGTGTATATATATATATATATATACATTTTTAATTGACTTCAATAAAAATTACAAAAAAACACACACAAAAGTTAATAATTATCTGATGAAAGATAACTCGGATAAATAAAAAATATTGCGCATTATCCTTAAAAACAACAATAAACACTTTTGGGTTCGATTTCAAGCACCGTTTTATTTAATGACCGTCATCCAACGGATATGAGTGCGATCGTTCGTTTTCTTTGAGTCGAACATTGAAAACATCAAAACTATTTTTAATTGCAATATGGTTAAACTTATTAAATTATTTTGAGCTACTACTGCAACAATTTGAATTTGGTATATCGGAAAACTCTAATAAGTATTAACGTCTTAAAGAATATTCTCTTAAAGTGCATTTTACTCCGAATTATCTTTCATTAAATAATAATTTTTTATATTTTTTATTTAATTTTTTTTTTGCTGTAATTTTTATTAAAATCGGTGTCTTAATTCGCAAGAAGTACAGAAAAACACGAGAAAACATAATATTTTGATGTATTTTCTTTGAATAACTAAACACCTCATCCGTTTTTTTTTTTGGTCGTCTTCTTGTTTAGATGTACGGTAGACTTTTAACATTTGCCGTGTCTACATTCCCGAATTTAATATTCACGGATAAAAAAACAGTTTCAACATTCGCGAGGTGTAAAATCTGTATTAAAATTAAGCGCTCAACAAAAATTTAAAATTCTCAATTTCAGTTAAGCGCTTATAATCGGCGTTCGAAGTGTTTTGTAACAAAACGGCGCAGTCTATTGAATTTGCTAAATACACTAAATGCAATCTTACTTGAAATTAATTTTTACGCATATTTCTAGTCAATTTTTTACCGTTTCTGTTGACCCTTTTTAAAAACTAATGTAATCCGTATAAATCGGTTAAAAACAATAAAAAATTATTTTTTTCAACGTCTCTTGATTTGCATTTCAAACTTGTTTCCTCAATCCAGATGAAATTTATCAACTAAAAAGAATAATGTAATCACACGGTCAACGAATCGTAATGCAGTTTTTGTTCTAAATTAAACTATTACAAAGACGAGCATAACGGGAATTTGGATTATTCGTAAATCTCCCAAAAATCCTGTACGGCTTCACGAGGGCAGAGTTCATCGTGTGCTATTTTGCAATCGTCGGATGGATTTATAAGTGAAGAAGAAGCCACCATCCATAAACACGATAAAAAAAAAAAAAAAAAAAAAAAAAAAACAAAATTACAAAAGATACATCGGTACAATGACGTACATCGGATATTATTTTTTTGTATTTTTCTACTTCTTTTTCTTTTTTCAGAGCTTTAAAATTACTTAATTATAACTTATAAGACTATTATATGCAAGAGAAATGTTTCGGTTGTTTAATTTTTTCTCCGGCAATGTTGGATGATTGTTGCGGAATGCGGTATAATTTCGTTACAGCGACTACACCATGATGTCGGATCAGTGTTCTCCAAACAGATACGCGTGAAGGAGGGATGTTATGACCAATCCTTAATCTATAACCACCTACTCCTTTCGAGTAATAGCAGTCCTGCGCAATGAAGCATGACTAGGCACGCTGGTAATTAAATTCAGATAAATGACAAATGCGTTCCTGCTTAGATTCAGTACTATAACGTAAACGACGTGTAGAGAAGAAGAACACGAATCAACCAGTTAAAGTGGTCATTAGAAATCCAGACAGACATTCTCGGAAGAGTTATAATATATTGCAAACAGAGAAGTATAGTCGGTTAATTGAGAAGGAATTATTAATGGGAAGCGTACTTGCTTATTTCATCATTTATTTTTATTTTATTCGAAACGGTTGTAATCGGTAAAAAGCCAGTTTAAGATTCGGGCCAAGTCCGTTAAAAATGTGCTATGCGCTATTGTTTTTAAGCAAGGTACGACGTTGAAGTAAGAAGATTCAGAGTTCTATAGTTCTTAGACGAACGAGAGAAATACAAGTTATTATTATAAGTGAGGAGTTTTCAGGTTTTAAAATTTATAATATAAAGATAGTAAACTTTTTTCCAGTATTTTTTTTTTCTTAAAAAAAAAAATCAGATCTGCATTTTAGCAAATTTGTTTCAATGTGTAAACAAAGATTTACCAATTTTGAACGCATTATCACAAATAAAATTAAAAATATATTTTAAAAGTTTTTCGGTGCTAAAAAGGATTTCTTTTACCGTCCGTTATAATATCAGATAACACTAATATATAAATAGATAAATAAATAGATAAATAAATAAATAAATAAATAAATAAATAAATAAATTTGTAGATCCAAAAGCACTTACTACTACTGCTCGTTGTGCAAAATATCTTGAGTTGGAATATCTCTCGTATGTAATAACTATTGTAAAAAAATTAATTTTTGGTGTGGACACGAAAATTTGTTTCATTTCATTGCTGTATTGTAACTCAACTTGATTTGCAAATTTTCAGGAACAACGTCTACATAACATGGCATAAAAATATATATATATATATATATCCCGTATCTTTATGTTTGTGCAGGATAAACTCGGAATTTACCTAACCGATTTTTATAAAGTTTTGAAAGTACATGCAATTTGGTCCAACTCTTAAGAGATAGGATACTTTTTGTTTTAATTATTTACATAAATATTTGTTATATTAAATAATTTAATCAATCAATTATTTGACAATTTTATTATTTTTTGAGCACCAACTACTATCGATGAATGATAAAATAAATTTTTTCGCTGTTGTTTACAAAAAAGTTCGTGTTATATGTATGTATGAATGTAGAATTAATATGTATGTATGAATGTAGAATTAATATGTGTGTTGATGATACAATAGTTCCCCATTATGTAAAATACATAGATAGGGATGGTGCATCTTTGTTTTTGTCTCTATCAATGAATTACTAGGAGTAGAAAAAAATGTATTGTACAATATGTTTGTAAAAACTGGAAGAGCAATATACTATTGGACTTAATGGGGAACATATAAAAATAAAATAGAATATTTAACTGATATGTCAAATATTCAAACTTTTAGGCCAAAACCGCCGTATAAATTTTTTAAATTAACCGTTTAACTTTTTTTTTAATAATTTGCTACTAGAAATATTAAAATCTTTACTCAACTACTGCAGTTTCTGTTGTGGTAATAAATTAATTTTAATAAAACGCTCGAGACAGAATGGTTGAAAGATATGAGTGAAGATGTTCTCTTAAACGTGTAATTTTATGGGAGATCACCGTGTGAATAACTCGGCCTCTTCAAAACGATGGCTGTGTGTGTTGTTTAGTTGAGCAAAACTTTTTGTTAGATTACGACGGACAAGTTATAGAAAAATCGACAATCCTTAATTAAACGTTAAATTATGAAGACTATTTTTTGTTAGACGGTGATAAACATCTTTCACCCAAAAGAGAGAGAAAGAATCTTTACGTAAATACAATTCCAGATAAAACAAAAATTTTTTAATGAATTTCCAAGTACAGATTTAAACGGGCATTAATACACGGGCGAAGCCGTGGGGCACAGCTAGTATATATACATATATTTCAAACATTTTCTAATTCTGAGAAATGTCGAATTGTTATAAGTTTCTTTGTTTCATTAGCATATTTCGAGAAATTCTTAGTTTTTCGTAAAGTTATTTAACAGTGTAAAATGATGAGCATTACTAAACTGGCACTGAAGTAACAATTTTTTATTAAAAACCTCGATGAAATTATAAGTATCGATTACTAAATTATCTGGAAACCCTGCAAATACTTATTTGCCTGATTAAGTTTTTCTGTTATATGTATATAATCTAAAAACACAACGGTTAATCGTCGTCAGTTAATTCAGTAGTTTTTCTCCTTTAAAAATATATCTATTTCCTATTGTAAATTACAAAGACTCAGCCATTCTAACACTGCTAACATATATACGATGTCACCATATTCAGAAGGTAATTTGAGAAAGAAAATTTTTGAACTGCCGAATATGAATGAAAATGTAATTTACACCATCTTTATAACTACGTTGTTCATAACGTAATTGATAATACTCGAGCAGATAAATTTTGTTGACATATCAAATATAATGAATAATAAAAACATCGTTGGTTTTTCTGCGATCTAGCTTATTCATCAGTAATTTGACAGCTCCCTAATTTTTACCTACCAAATCTGTTGTTAATTTAAAATTGAAGTGATTTTCGACTAAACATTTTTCAATCGCCGGGAAAACATCTTCTTCTCTGGTTGTTTTTTTTTTTTAAATTTTGAAAGATTTAATATTTCTTCCGTTCCTTGGAGAATGAATCACAATATAAATATCGCAAGTTGAGATGTGTCTGAGATGTCTACGCGCTTTCATCAAATTCCAAAGAATACGCGCTTTGAAAATTGGTTAATTTTATCTCTCAAAGGTACTGCTACCATTTCAGCTGAAATACTTCTCCGGTACCCAATTCAATTTCAGATTACGTATATACACCCCACTGTGGGTTAGCGACACTTCGAGTCTGGAACGAAACATTCTAGTTTGGTTGTCACAACCAGCCTAACTATCTCAGGCTATCGCGCTACTGTTTCGATTTTTGCGATTTATCGCAAAAAAATTCACGAAAACTGACGAAATCTGAAATATAGGATGGTGAACGGAAAAGGAAGAAACACGTCGAAAATCATCTAAAATGCCGATAAATAAGGGAAAATTTTAAAAGTTTACTCTACACTTACACGCAATTATATTATTATACGACCGACGGCTTACTCGGTCAATGTATTTAGTAACGAGTCTACTGGAACGCATTTTTACCGGGGAGGAAAATACAGATTACCAAAAATGGAAATTTCAAATTTACAGATTTTAAAATTATAACATGTAAACAAACTCGTCAGAAATTCACCGCCAAATGTTGCTAGAGAAGTCTGGCGCAAATGTAGAACTGCGAGTTAATTTTTATTCGGGCATTTAGCGAACAAAATTTATATAATCTCTAACGAGCGTCCATCGGGGAGGGCGATATCGATTTTAGTGAAATTTTTTGCAATTCGGCAGAAATCATATCAATCGTATAAAATATCGGTGGTTCGCAAGACCGATTAATCTAAAACGAAATACGTGAAACGCAAAAAAATTACTGAAAAATAATAAATATTAAAAAAAAAAAAAAAAAATTTAAATTCGATCAAAATTTAAATTCGCCATGTATATTAAAGTGTTTGCGTATTATAAATAGCGAAACTTACTTCAGATATGTTTTACGTTCGTCTCCAATCGTCCATGTTGAATTACCGTCATCTTCGATACCGCAACATAAAACACATCTGAAGTATGTTGCGTTTTTACGGCTTTTAAAAATATAAATTTTTCACATAGCATCCTAATATTTTACACGCGCTCTTTTATCGATCTGTCAAATTTCATGAAATTCGATTAACGTCGTAACATTATCCCCCCGTGCAAGTATAAAAATATTTCCGAACGGGACTCGAATGATTGAAAAGAAAAAAACAATGACGATAAAAGCTAAAAAAGACTCGAGCAAAAATAAATTATAATCAACAATTTTATTATATTTATTGATATATAAACACACACACACATACACATGGCGTACATAGTTGTAAAATGAAATTGCAACACAAAATATAATGAAAATAATGAAAACACGCTGTTTGCTTACTCTGCTTGGTAACTGGCGCAAAGTGAAAAATTTAGCACTGTTGTGCATATCGAAACTCGATGTATTTCAGAAATACATCACAAGTAACAGAATATATGGAGAGAATGTACGAAGTGAGTCGAATTTTTAAACCCGGTTTATGTCTTAATAGAATAATTTTTAAAAAATGATAATAATAATAATAATAATAATAATAGTAAAAAATTCGACTACATTCTCGACTGAGATGAGTACAAAAAACTTTAAAAGGAAATGAATTCGGTCATTATCGGTGCAACACGCTGGTAACAACGTTTACAATAAACAGAAGAAAAACGTGTCTACTTTTTACGCGACCTAACTTTTAATGGTCCAATACTCGTTGCTCAACTCGCTTGCATTGAGCGAGTGCCCGTCGTATAATAACTCGGCAAACTTTGCCGCCAGCGGATCGGAATCCATCGTGGCCAGAGCTACAACTTTGTCACCCTTGCAATAGAAGGCTGAAAACTTTAGATTTTCCAAACTGCCTTTGATGATTACGTCACTGTATTCGGTCGTATAGCCTATAAACACATTGACAGGTAATTAGCGACGTAACGAAACGTTTTGTCGAGAAACATTACTCCGTTTTAATTCTAATATCAGCGCAAAAAGTAGACAAAAAATAATTATCGCACTCGAACCTCCTCTGGAATAATTGGGACAATAACTGGTTGTGTTCCCTGTGGCTTCATGATTTTTCTTATTTTTCGAAATCTGACAATCTCCGATCATACCCCCCCCCCCCCCCGAGCTGTCATTAAACATCGTTAGTCCATTAATTCGTTACGTGTTAATCTTTCTCATCTTATTATTCGAACCGATTTCTACTCCCGCCTTCGCGGGCAATCGAATGACTACCACGTACCGAGAGTTTAGCAGCGGGGAAACTCTTAAAAATTTTCTCGTTAAATCCGTTCAAGATTTTCTCAATTTACGTTCAAGCGCGTACCCGTTCTTCGAGTATTATGAATCCAGAGTGCCCGAAAAAAAATTTTTTTTTTTATTACTCGATCAAATTGTTTCTTTAATTGTATATTATTATTTTTAATCCGCATTTTTTTTCTTTTACGTTTTTTTGTATTTCCAAAAAAACAAAAACAAAACGATTTTTTAGAATAGGACGGTTTTTTAAACTATCTGCAGAAATTCAATAATACCGTATTAAATGTATACTAATTGGTTACACATTTTTAGAAGGCTTAAAATTTGAATTAGCCTAATATGATAAGTTGTTTTAGAATTTTTGATTACGAAAATTTATCTTAATGTGTTTTCCGCAAAAGAAGAATTTTTAACCGTGTACCAAAATAAAGATAGTCATCAATGCTCGAAACCGACCAATACGACTGGTGATTATATAAACCGCATTTTTAATTTTTCGAGATTTTTCTTTACTACGCCATATGTGACAGACATTTTTCGTCAACAACTGACTTGTTGGATACCTTGATTTTTTTTTTTAAATAACATATCGTAATAGCTGTAAAATTCGTCAACAAAACTACGGTATTGAGAAACCGAAGTATGTTACCGGGACTAGAAGTAATCCTGGAAAAGAAAGGTTCTTCTTCGACTTCAGAAGTTAAGCAAGGTTGAAAATAGCCCGAATGCGGCGAGCGGGGGGGCTTTACTGATTTGTAATACTGGAAAATTAATAATGTTCGAAACAATTTTTGAATCGTATTTACAAAATCCTGCGAGAGTTCCGTAATTCAATGTTGTGAACAAAATTTGATTTCTCATCAGATTATCGACACGAGGAAACTACTCGGCATCACAAATCATTTATCGTAACAAAGTTATTTTAATTAGTTGTCAAGAACAACGCCCCGAGGAGTAGACGTTTAAATTTTTTGTCTTTGTAAGAAATACCGTTTCGGTGGATTAGCTGAAAAGTCTCTTTCTTTTGAAACGCAGCAAGCATCCCCCAATTTTCGTTTTTGTAGTAAAGTAGTGTTTGTGTACCTAGTAATAAATTCCTCATAATAAGATATTTCTAGCGTTAAATAGACCGATTGCAACGGATTAATTTAGATTAATCATATTTTTCACCTTTTAAAAATCGAAAAACATCTGCGACAGCTCGAAAAATAAGCCGAACTAAAATCACTATAAGTAATTTTTTTAATCGAAATGTTTCTACAATTCTGTCTCATTTTTTCTCTCCCCTCCAGTCTTTCGTTAATAAATTTTCCTCTCTTATATAATTAACCCTAGCGCAAGATGACGTTTAAAAGATTCAACAGCGTTATATCGCGACAATTAGGAAAGAACTTACCGGTATATCGAAGTCCTTTACCGAAAAACGTCGACCAGAAAAACGGGACGGCTTTTATCGGCTTACTTTTTCCCAATATATTGATAGCGGCCATGTGACCGTGGTATTGAGCCAACTGAAAGTGACCGATGGAGGCTTTTATATTGCCGCTAGAGAACACCGGCGCGCAAGCAACATCGCCACCCGCATACACGAACGGCAAATTGGTCGCAAGGTACTGAAAATATCGCAGAAATCTCAGAAAATAAGCGTATAAATATAAAACGCGACGAACTGAAAAATTACAAAAATTTTTGCTCTGGTGAACAACAAAAAGCTAAAGAACTTCCATTACTCGTTACACCAATGTCTACTAACGTATCCGAAGAAGTACTAACGATAACTCGTAACCCAGCCTCAGGTATGAATGTATATAGTATGTGTCCTATACACATGAAACGCACGCGTGTGAGATCGAATCACGTGTACTATTTTACGTTTTAAAATTCTTAAGCAAATATTACACGTATTTCACAAATGAAATCGGAAAAATCGTGATTTCCTGGTTTCGCAACTAATTTTATATATGTAACTCTGTTTTATTTTCGGTCGATGTAAAATAAATTCAATTTGCGTTTAAAAACCGGTCAGTAAAATAAGATTGATTTATACGTGCGCCGTCTAATTTTTGTTTCGTTTTAAATTTCGGTCGGTTTGTGCGAACATTCATTTACGTTCGTTCGTTTTAATCTATCGATAAGATACTCACGGCATATCACAAACGTAAACGTATTCACGGGCGGTAACGGTATACCTGTGTCAACGTCAATTATCTTTATTATCATGTATAATGATGAGGGTGGTATTAACTAAGCATGGGTAACTCCGGACATATGCTCGGAAATATATCCGCGGTCGGACACGGTTGGATATATCTCCGACAACATGATTTAATCGTAACTCCGAAAGACGTCACACAATGAGCAAATGTTGTCATTCCGGACACAGCTAAATTCACCGTTGATTCGATAGATCTCCACTACTCCGAAAGGCGTCAGCTGCACGCAACTGTCAAAATTTGCCCTATTACTGTTTCACCGAATTACAGCGTGTTCATAGATTGCAGTAAACGACGTTGTGATTTAATATTTTCAAATCTGGATAAGTAATGTGATCCACCAATTTAATGCTCGGCGTTATTTAGCGCGGTGCGAACTAACTATTTTATCAAAAAAGGTGCTGGTAAATCGGAATTGCGTGAAGAAAATGCGCATCATGTTCGAGGACGTTTTATTGCTTTGTACGTTCGGAGTGCTACGCAAAATTGTAGAAGAGTTTTAATTAATAATTAAGTATACCGATACCGATTTGTAACATTTCAAAATCGCTTCCAGAATACTATATATTCTTGAAGAATGTAAGGTTTGTTCGTGAACCTTTTTTATACGCTAACTTCACCGATGTTATAAATGTTTGAAATATAGCCACATCGATGTAAAGGAAACACCTAATGCCTTAAATGTGGAAGTCCGAAGCACATAGAAGAAACGTGTTCTAATCAGATTTCAATACGTGTATTCAGCCGAGATCATCGCAAAGCTTTAGACGCGTGTCGTTTTGCCTAGAAAAGAAAAGACAAATTCGGATTTGTCCCTGATGAAGAAAAGAGTAAGAATGGACGTAAAACCACAAAAAAAAAAGAAATAAATAAACCGCAAAAGAAATTCTAAATCTGTAAGTAAAAAGTTACAAAACACCAGGAGGAGGATCGCGTCCATCGTTAAAAAATACTGAAAATAATATAAATTCAAACGAAAAAAAAAATACATCAAACCAATAATGCTATAGGCAATAGTAAAGATCCCGCAAATAATTCAATCGATAAAAATATTATTAAAAAATAAATAAAAGAAATTAACAAAACACAATGAAACTGTAAAAATATATTAGTAAACTTCATCGAATTAAAACGTTTGATAACAAAAAATGAAATAATAACGCTCGAAACATGACTATCGCCAAGAAACATGATGTTAATATTAAGTACTGTAATGTAATAAGATACGATGGGAGAGTAGGCAGAGACGGACGAGTTTCTCTAATAGTAATGTATAAATCTGTAGAATATTCAACTACCGTAATATCGAACAATAATACAAAAGTCTCGATATCAATTAAAATAAATTTATTTGGAAAATAAGTGAATAGCAATTTTAGGACATTAGAGAGCGATTGGGCTAATATTTTAAAAAAGAATACGACAAAATGTAGCTTTTATCTCATAATCGGAGATCCGAATTATCACCGTACAATACGGGGTAATCGTATTACAAATAATGAAGGGGAATAGCCTTAAACGAATTTATTTATAATAAACACCCACGAATGTTTAGGATCGTACAGACAAAAAATAGTAGTAATATTGATATAACATTTTCCACTCCGAATCTATAGCACTAAAGATCAAATGATGGGAAAAATGGGAAGCGACCACTGAGAAATTTCTCTGGAGAACGGCCTGTGTAACTGGATATGTAATTATTACAGTAACAAGTTATCGTTAAATAATAAGAAAAAATATAATAACCATAAAGAAGTTACATGTAATTAAGTCCTTCATTACATGTAACTACTATATCGTTATTATATTTTTTACAACGGCGCCGATATTAAGCTCTATTTTATGCACTTTATGTCTACAATACATACTATTTCGATAAACTTAAATTTCAGAAAACAACAAAAATCCTTTAATCAGCAAACGATATAGATTCTTTATACCAAAACCGCTACGTTGAGAACGTCTATAATACGTAGCCGAATATAACGAATTCTCTTTAAATTTATCAGTCGACAAAACAAAAGGGGTATTTACGAGACACAGAGTTTCAGTCCATACTTAAAAAAACAAACAAACCATAAACCAAACTTACACACGTGATTAAAAAAAGAAGAAAAAAAGAGTAAACAAAAATCAGACTCAGAATTATTAAATCGTGATTTCGTAATTTTATTTAATTTTCACTAAGATATAAAATAAATTTATCGAGAGTTATTCGTTAAACAACTAAACTAGGGAGGCAGACTATAAGGTAGCGACGCCGTGTACATATATCAATATGAAAACTGTAATGGAGCAAAATATGAACCGGTGTGAGTGCGTCTTACACATTTTAAAGTTGAATTGAAATTTTTACAAAAGTAAATATCGCAAAATAGCGTGAAATTTTTTAAAATTACACATTATTTTACTTACTAAATTACTTAGAATAAATTTGAAATATTTTGAAATCCAAAAATTACAAATTCGAATTTTTTTAAAATTTCCAATAAGATATAAATTTATCGATAGACCACCATACACAGCGATTAAACTAGCAATGAACTAAACAATGATAACACCCTGTACATAGGGGAAAATATGAACCAAAAAAGCCAATACCAACTCTGATATAGTACTTTACCAAAATTTTATTAATAAATTCATTTGATTATGGTCTACAACTTTTTTTTTCCCCCGACACCGTTAACACCGCCAACACAGCGTCCGGTGGTACACAAAGGAAAAAAAAAAAGATATTTTACCACCTCGTTAAAAAATTTTAACTCGAACCTATTCGTTAAATTTCAACCTGAAAATGTATATAATTAAAAAACAAAAAAACAATCAAATTAAACACGACCAAAAAACTACATACCTCGTCAACTTCGATAGATCCCCGTTTGTTCCTTTCTATTCCGCTGTCTTTTAAGAAGTCGGTGTCGTATTCAGTTCCGATTCCCATGACACAAACGTCGGCCGGTATTACGCTACCATCGTTTAACAGCACGTGTGTCACGTTGCCATCTGAGTCTCCTTGGTATTCTTTAATACCGTTTTCCATTTTCATAACAACTCCATTCGTCTGGAACAATTCCAATATTCTCTTCCCGATCAATTCCCCCAACGATTCTATGTATGGAAATTTACTCCTACCGACAACGGTAACGCTTTTAACCTTTCCGGCACAATAAGCTGCGGTTTCCATTCCTGAAGTTAAAAATATTATTACTAAAAATTGCCGTTTTTTTCTTATTTATCCGCTATGATGAATGCGGATGATATTATTATGACAGCCATAGGGCCCAGTAAGAAAAGGGCAGGAACGGACGCCGTTAATAGTAAATTACCTATGAAGGAAGAACCGTAGATAACTACATTTGAGTTTTCCGTAAGCGCGTCAAATATAGCAGTTGAGTCATCCAAACCGCGCAGCGTAAAAATATTTTGCAAATTCCAGCCGGAAATCGTGTTTGGCAGACATCGAGCTTTCACACCGCAAGCGATAAACAATTTATCGAACTGGAAAAATAACCCGTTTGCCGTTTTAATAGACTTCTTCTTTATGTCGATTGCTTGAACTTCTTCTCCCAGCTTAAAATTGATATTGTGTTTCTGTCAACAATAATAATTAAAATAAAATCTCTCCTCAGACTACTAATATTTCTCAACATTATTTACGATAAACACTATTTTCGACTTTAACTAATTTTCGAATATTAAAAATATAAAACTAACATTAATACTCTGTGGTTACTGAGTAGTTTATTTTTCCCTCCCTTTTCGGGGGGGGGGGGGGATGCTAGTAGAGCATTAACCCATGTTTCGTGTAAAGGATTATCTACTTAAATTTTGATAGATAATGGAGGAATTAAAAACCGAAACGGTAGATAGTATTGAGAACGGGAGAATAAAAGAAACATTACAGGAAGCAGGAGTATTAAAGTTAAGGGGTGTTGCAAGTAGGTAAAGAAAGTTCCAGAACGGAAATTAAAAATCAGATACGATTTAAGCATATTCTTAGGATTGTCATTGCGAGAATGCAAATATGGGGAGAATGCATAAGCGAAAAACGATGGCGTAAAAAAAAAAAGAAGCAAACTACGATCAAAACGGAGCCGACAAAAAGAAGATATAAAATAGCGCCGTAAAAATAAAAGGTAAGCAAAACGGGAAATATAAGGAAAGTAAATAAGAAAATAGAAAGAACGTTTGAAAAAGAGTCAAATACAGGAAGTTCGATCAAAATTTACACATTATTTTTTTTTTATTGTAATTTTCTCTTCTTTCGTCGGTTGGGAAGTAGAACCGGGAATTGTTGTAGTCTACATCGGTGCTTTACACATACCGCTGAAGCAATGTGGGATTAAACGTAAAATCAGGCTGATTAGTAAAAAAATTGAATAATATACAATTATTAGACACTAAAGTAAGAGTAACAACCGCGAGAAAGAAAAAAGGGAAGAATAGTTGTTCGGCTTTTTGATTGTAGTTGGAGTAGAAGAATTAAAAGAAGCCGATGAGTTTGTTATGGCTCTACTTTGTTTTTTGGAGGGTTGAATGTAGTACGATATTAACTAATCTCGTCACGCGAGCGAAACAGAAAGGGCATCGCTGATGATAGCGTTTTGAAACTTCTTAATTGCTTCTGAATGAGAAATATATATCGTAAGCTTAGATTTTTTTTAATTTTACGTTGTCCGGCATGGAGCAACCTTTGTCCGTAAAAATGTGAGAACCACTACAATTCAGACATTTAAAGGGATTTTCATCTCTGAAGAAGCGCAATGAGTATTCTCCATGACATAGTGAACACATTTTGACTTATGCCTGCATTAGGCCATCATATGAGAAAGTCTAAGATAGTTTTCGGATACCATCGGGTGAGTTCAATGCTTGGAAAACCGGGAATTAGCTAAAGGGTGGTAATTCGCAAGACTAAGTTCTTTAGTGCGAATTACCGTAACTTACGCGCTTATGGATTTACTAACGTAATACACAAACCTACTTATTGCCGAGCTCAAAGAGATTATATTTCTTGCTTGGATCATATTCTGGTAAGAGGTATGCACAACAAAAATACATCTGTGTAAAGGTTAAACAAAGCATTATTGATATTCCTTTTTCTGATCCCATGGGTATAGAGGCTGAATTTACTCTCTCAAATCGCTAACATCTTCATCTCTTGAAGGTCCTCCTCATTACTTCTTTGATAAAAAGAAATTCAGTAAAATTATATCGAGTTGCAATATTGAGCATTTATTTACCATTACGCATCTGCAAATGAAAAATTCAATCGGTTTATTTCAAATATCACGGACTTTATCTGCAAGTGCAATAAAGTATTACAAAAATTACTAAACAAAGGCGTATACGAAATCCGTAGGTTAATAATATTGTGCTTCAACTTTCATTTGAAAAAACAGACACTTCTCGTCGCCTTAAAATAAATCCTTCGGATGAAAATTTACAATAAATCTTTAAAATTGTTTCCAAAAAAAAAAAAAAAAAAGTCCAATTGAAGTATAGAGAGCTAAGTTTGATCATTACAATAAAATTCTAGACAAGTATCAAAGCAAGCAAAAAAAAGGTATCGGGCAATTATAAATGAAACTATTGAACACGTAAAAACCAATAAATGTAAATAAAAATTTATTATCAACGGCTGGCAATGAAGATGTAATAGCAAATTACTTTATTATTTAACGATTGAGTCATTATAAGTAACGATAAATTATGTAGCAGACTGTTGAATAAAATCATTCGGGCAACTCATAAAGATTCTTTTGGCTTTACAAAATGTTCTTATGATGATGTAAAGAATGCAATTCTGTCTCCATATATCAAATAAATCACCATTTGGGTTTGATAAAATTTCAACTGAACTAGTAAAGGAAATCTCAAACTTTTTCATACGCCCATTAGCGTTTTTATTTAACGAATCTGTTTTTGCGGAAACATTTCCTGAAATCCTTAAATTGAGGATTATTGTTTCGGTTTATAAAAGCGGCGGCGAAAAAGTATCAGTTTCCAATTACGGAGCCATATGCATTTATCCCGCTCTATCTTAAAAATTTTTGATATAAAATAAAAATGACGAATTATCTAACAGAAACTTATTATTTTAGTAAAAACCAATACGGATTTTTAAAAGATCAGGGTACGAACACTGTCCTATTTGAACATGTAACCCACATTACTGAAAATTTAGAAGCAGGTAAACATGCTACTGCCATTTACATTAATACAAAAAAAGACATTTGATTTTCCTAAACTACAAACTGTTAATTCTTAAACTGGAGAATAATTCCGTTGTAACTAATCTTCTTAGGTGCAATTATTGACACTGAACTTATATAGATTTTTGAGTAGTATCCTTTTGCTTCGCTTTTCATTTCTTCCCCAATTCTAGGATATGCTTTTTTTGGTTAACTTCAAGCTATCCTAATTACAAATTTTAAAATCAATATTTATGCTGTTAAAGTCTAAGATTATTACGATGGAACTGGTCGCAGTTAAGGACTAAGTAAAATATGTTTGAGGGTTATACATGCTTTACAAAATATATTTTAATAACATCACAGCAATTTCATGCCTATAGGGAGTGTCCTCCGCACATTTCGCTCATCATTTCTCTAAAAAGCTTTCTCCGTTTTGTCCAATTTTCTTTTTACGAAATCTATCGAAACACTACATCATGCTATCTCCTCTTTATAGTAGTCATCACGATAGGCTAGTTGTTAAAGTGCTTGACTTCCGTTCGGATGTGTTAAGTTCGATCCCAGACGACGATAGAAATGATTTAAAAAAAGCTAAATTAAATAACCACTAATAATTACGTTAAACGCACTGGCAAACTACCACGTATACCGTCATATGCGCGCTAGTTAGTATACAGCAGCACACACAGGACTACATTTGTAGCGCGGATAACAAGTGCTCGCAATCAGTTCCAAGTGTAGCCTGGCCAAGAAATAGAAGCAGGATTACGACCGATTCGGCGCTTACGAAACTGACGTTTTTTAGGAATTCTCTTACAGTTAACGCAAAATGACAAGGAGCTCCGTCTTGGCCGGGCTATAGTCCAGATTTAATCGTATGTGATTTTTAATTATGCGGTATGCTGAAGGAACGCGTTTATTCCGAAAAAATTTACTGAATTTACACCATTTGCAAGAAGTTATTACTTAAACCTGCGGTACAATTACGACTATTTTGTCAGCGATTGAACAATTTTATTTGTGTATGTAGGTGAAAAGAGATCAAATAGAATTCGGTTTCTTTATTAATTTTTTGCATGGTTTTTGTAACTTTCTCTATCGATTTTGTATTCGAATTTAATTATTATATTTTTCGTATAAAGTGTGTTTTTTTTCGTCGATTTCACTTTACAAAATTCGCGATTTGCGGTATTCGATAACGGAATGATGGCCGAACATTTCGTAGATTTAAAGTTGAGGTCTAGGCTATTTCAGATTAAGCGCGAAAATCCATAAGGCCATTACCATCATTCTAAGACACTATGCGCATTGATATATTAATTTGATTTAAATTGTACGATACTACGAAAGAACCTGCGAGATATTTACAGTAAGTTTAAAAAGAATTAGAAAAGTTGAAAGTAGTGGCATCACAATATCTACACAGTGAGTAGTCACTGTTGATCGTATTATCATTATTATTATCACTTTGTTTATTGTTATAACTAACAAAATTATCCAGATGGTAATCAGTTTCTCTGCCGGGCTTATATGTCCATATATATATATATATCTTCATCAGATTATAACGACAAGGCGAATAGATATAAAATCGATACCAACGTGCTGAGCAAATAAATTAGCTAATTTATAAACACCATATAATGCGAAAATACAACTCAATGAACACTCTATATGTACATCGATGACTAATCTCATCGACGTCTCAATAATGCAGACGAATCCGAAAATAGCGGGTATTATCTACTTTAAATTTTGAAATATCTGAAAGGTCGACTTTTGTTGCAATGCTTTATTTTATCAAACAAAAATAAAAGTAGTTGAAAAAGCGGGAAAAATTACAATTGAATAAAAGAAAAAAAACAAAACAACTGATTTCAGTTGGATGTTAAAAAGGCATCATGATTTAGAAGCAGCAGTTAATATGAACGCGTACAATAGGTCCTTTATTCTTATAAACTAACAATAGATGAAAATTCTACATGATTAATAGTATTGAAAGTGTCCATATAAAAAATCAGCAATAACTGTCAGTAATAAATCGTTTCTAACGTAACAACGTCTGAACGACTAAAATGATGCTTAGCATATATTTTATTCGTGCCCTAATATTTCCAAGTCATCGTTTAAAATCGTGCTTTACGAGATCTCAGTGTTTACTTTATGTCGAGCGGTAAACTTCTTTTCGAAGAATAATAGAATTAGTACGATATAGAAAATAACGATAGTAGAGGATTTTTTCTTGCATCAGGTCTTCTTTGTTCCTAATACTGCACCCGTGATTTTCGTACGACCAACACATTTATTTAGGCCCCTCGTGTTTATTTAAAAAAAAAAAAAACGAAATAAAACAAAAATAACGAGCAACAGCTTGGTGCGCGTATCCATCACATTTACATAGTTTTTTTCTACATTTCATCATCATTACTGAATATTAAAGTTGTTACTAAGATCGTGCAGAACCGACTAAATTATTCCGATCAGGGAAAATCAAACTATCGATAGACCACATCAGCTGAAGTGCTGAAGTTAAACACGTTTCTATTATCGCACCATGTAGTGTACATACTCCGATAATTATTTGTGTTTGCATATTCTTCCGTCCATTTCATTATTATTTTAATTCTGTTAATATATTTTACTTTAACAACAAAGTGTTGTTTCTCAACAATCGTTTAAATATACATATGTAAATGAAACAATTTTCCAATGCACACAAGCTCTGCTACGCCGTTTAACTATTTTAAGAAGAGGTAATAAAAAGTGGGAAGTTATTTTCCGCACTATTTGTAATCAGTTCTAGTGGCTAATAAAAAAAAAATAATAATAATAATAAATAAACAAAAAATCACGCAATAATTCTACCAAAAAGCTGCGTATTAATATTGCGGTAGGAAGTTAAACATTGATAAGGAAAACGTATATTCTGCGGCGTTTTTGATAATAATTTATCTCGGACGATAAACGGAATGAATAGGCATAACCAAATATTATCATAAATTTGTAGTTGTACCAGTACAGGTTAAAGGGTTTTTTGAAAATTTTTCTTCAGCGGTTTGTTTACAACAGAGTTACGTGTAGTACTAGATTTTAGATTCGTTATATATTTACGCAATCAATTGCAAATATAATTTATTCCCATAGTCGCCGAGTATTTTTAAAAACTATACAAAATTTTCACATCTACTACTAAATTTTAACTAACTAACAGTACAATTACGAAACTAACGTAACTCAAATTTTTTAAGTCACATAATTAATACTTAAATATCAGAAAAAATATTTATAAGTGATTTTATAATACTAAGTACAGTACATTAAGAAATGCACCATTTTCCCCTTCAAATGATTTTTTTAATCAAAACTATCGCTCAGCTATTTTTACTTTTTTTCCAGGTATTACAACAAAATTCTCGGTTTATTCCCAGTATGCTAAATTTCCGGACTATTCCCTGTTCTTTTGTGATTGGCTTTTCGGAAACGACTTAATAATTTTGATAAAATTCATAACTATATCGTATATAGTTCAAAGTTAGTCGATGGTTTACATTTTTTTACCGACTTCCAAAAAAAAAGGAAATTACACCTTTGACGCGCATGTTTTGTTTTTTTTTTTCTTTTTTATTATCACAGTATATTGTGTGTTTTTGTATCCATGTTATTAATTGAGTAAATATATTATGTTTGTCGAAAAGATAACGAAACATATTTACCCACGATATTTATGTGACGATTTTAAATATTATACCAATTAAAAGGCAATATATAATTGTTGAGTTATCTAGATGATAATTTTAATAATATTTCTGACTTACGAAATTTTAAATTTATTTTTATTTCGCATATCTCGAAAATATGCCTCAATATGAAAACAATCGTTCGCTGTACACAACAAATATAGCTTCCACATTTTGTGTAACATTTTTAACTGTCTGTTACGCCGATCTACCCAAATAAATCCGAGCAAAGCTCGGTTACCTCTTACTGAACATTAATATAATAAATTAAAAATCTTACGTCGTAAAATTCCTGAGAACGTAATACGATCTTGTCATATTCGGAATCTAATCGTTTATTGCACTTCACACGGTCATACGGTAAATATTTCTCTTTGCCTATCACCACAATTCCACCTGTATAGCCTTCTTGTCGCAATGTTTCAACAAACGTAGAAGCTGCAACGCCTTTAAACACGATTAGAGAATTAAACGTAAAAATTATTAACACAAATTATGTAAAATATACGAAATATTTTATAAACAGAATAATTAAGAAATATGAATTAATTAAATAATATTTGTGCAACAATTACAATTTGAAAAGTACCAGATATGTTATTTTTTTAAATCGTATCGAAATTTTCATTACAGCACAAAGTGTTCAAAGGTCAGAAAAAAGCAAGAAAACCTTCTTTCTTCATGTTAGACTATTGGTCCTGTAATTTGACAATATTTTTCATTGTTAATACGTTAGATACATATTAAACTGCATTCATTTTTTTTTTTTTGGAAACCTATATTTATAAGAGGTTGGTAGCGCGCAGAAGCCTACCATATTCAAAGTCGTAATTACGTTTAATTATTGTCAACCGTTTAAAATAATTATGCGATATAATGTTGTCCACTCGTTTTTTGAAGGCTATTATGGTTCAAAACAGACATATTTGACTGCCACACGAGTTGTATTATTACAATCTATTTGAAGATGTTGATTAATATCTCTCCGTTTTACGAGCTCTTTACTTTAATCGCCGCGGGCAGTAGCGCTCCGATTAGTCATACTGATATTTTTAAAAGTGTAAAGAAGCGATGGAAATACAAATTAGCTCCTAATGTACCCCAGGTGAGATTTGGCGCATGAAAACACGAAGCCTACGGAGTCAGTCCCTTACTGGTTTCATTTTTCTTCGACAACTTTTATTAAATTATGTAGTCTTAATAATTCTTTCGAACACTTAAAATTTTTTTAATGCAGTTCTAACATTCTATCAACAACAATTGCATTATTGTACCGCTCTTTCTTTTAAATTTTCGTGTCGTAATCAATTTCTTTTGATTTTTTTTTTTTTTTGTAGTTTTTCTAAAACTTTAATAAAACCAGAGAAGTTTTCATCTGTACAGTCGTCTCATTCATTTTTAAAACTCATTTTACAATAACCGCAGCAATAAAAACAACGAAATAAACGAATTCAGAATTAAATAATCTTACCAACTACAACGAAGACCCGTTTAATTCTAAATCGGAGGACGAATGTAAATTTGAAGCAGGCTTGATGGAAACAGATAAATTTAGTTGTCAATAGACTCCAAAAATAATCAAAAGTTCAGTTATTTTTGTTTTCTGCGATATTTATCTTTTCCTTTTTTAAATTCTGATAATTTTTCTGATGTTTTTTTTCCTTCTAAGTACATATTTACTTATTTTAGTAGTTCAATTTATTTCCTATTTTTATTAAATAAACAATTTTTTTTTTCTTAATTGCTCTTTTTTTTTATTAAAAATTATTTTACAAAATTATAAGTATACGCAGATATTTTGGTATTTAAGCGGGAGATTGAAGCAAGAATATGTTAAGAGTACAGGTCACTTTTTTTGTTAAAGAATATTCAGATAAAAACGATGATTTTATCGACTTAATTTTGATCTCATCAGATTTAGCCCGCTAAAAAACCACAAAATCGGTATATTACCTAATGAAAGCAAAATTTAAGACGTTTTTCCCGTTTTTTCCGATTTTTAATCACTGTGAGCGGTAGTTTCTCGAATAATTTAAATTATATGAACACCCGAATAACACGATTTTTTTATTGTTCACTTTTTATTAACTCTTTTGTTCCCTCTTAAGGCAAAAATTATTCATTTAATCATGGAGAAATCTGCCATCACCCTGTAAAATTGTAAATTACCAAAATAAATTCTCAATTACGAATAGTACACAGTCGGACAGAAATTGTATATAATAATATATCTGTAGTAACGTTTTCAGGTGTAATCCACATTATCAGCTATTTCTCTCTTAGCTAATAATAGGCTACACCCGAAAATGCTACTACACATAAATATATTGTTATATAAAATTTCTAGTGGTTTGCTATATTCGTAATTATATTTAATTCGATAGTTTTAAATATTCCCTGGGCATGAATTACGAAAAACACATCCATAAAATACTCCGATAAAATGATACCTTTACAGGCACTTTTTTGTTTCTTCTAACAAGTTTTGTATATACTGTTTTTCTATAAGCGATCGTGTACTTTTTTTAATGTTCATTTTAAAGCTTTTTCATATTTACCTTCCAAAGTAGTATTAATAATGAGAATAATATTTCACCCTAAAAAACGAACGTCGTTCCGAACAAAATCATCTATAAATGATTACGTATATATTTTTACAAAACTGAAACTACTTCGACATCTTACGCTTGAAACAATACATATATACATATAAGGCAATCGATGAAAAATACATACATTTTTCTACGGTATTTATATTACCAAAAAATTTAAATGAACTTTAAATTATACATTAATCTGTAATAATGAAAAATAACGAAATAAACAATAATAAGAAGAAATATGTAATACCTGCTCCGATAACTGCGATTATATGATGATTTTTGCTATTCCTCGGTTCCATTTTCTTTTGACGTTTCTTACTCACAAAATCACCTCTTACCCCTTTAAGTCTAACTAAGCCCTCTTTATCCACAGTTACATTGAAACGTGGTAAACTATCCAAACCCGGGAAATCCTCGATATCTCCTGAAATTAATCACCGAAAATAGTTTCAAAAAATAAAAATACACACACACACACACATATATATATATATATATACTGTATATACAGTAGGAGATTGGGCTAGTTGGTCTTTTCGTGACCCAAAGCATCGTATTTTTAAAAGAAAAAAAAAAAGGTTACGAATAAATAAGTTTAAAAAAAATTTAATTTGAATTGAAATATCCCAAAAACTAAAATTTTTAGCATCGTAATTTGTGCGAGACGCATATATTTTTATATAGTTTTTTAAATGAGATATTTACAATATTTCATTAAATTTATTTGGTAATATTTTACGACACTGTGACCATCACTGCAATCATTTCAAAATTTGTACTCACAGATTTTACGACTTGGGGGTTTTGTATTTTTCTTATATTCTAATAACAAAAAGAATCAGTTGAAAAACTGCTAAAACTCTGGAAGGGGCCGCGGACTTTTTTTAGATTCCAATCTTACCGCTTTAGATGTATATTTTTCTAAATTTGGGCCGTTAAATTCCAAAATTTTTAGACTTTCGTACTTTTGTGCTATTCTGCGT
The DNA here is from genome assembly GCA_039619475.1 of Icerya purchasi. Classification (NCBI taxonomy): domain Eukaryota; kingdom Metazoa; phylum Arthropoda; class Insecta; order Hemiptera; family Monophlebidae; genus Icerya; species Icerya purchasi. The sequence continues at coordinate 286,263,601 of CM077115.1, read as the reverse complement.
ACAAAAATAGCCCGATTAAAAAAAGAAAAAAATCAATCCCGCAGTTACTATTTAACAACCTGTTAAATTTTTGAATTTTTTTTTTTTTTTGCATCCCGATTTTCACGTTATCCAATACTTGCGCCTTTTAATTTTAAAATTTGGTGGTTTCATAATTTCCCTATATTCTAACAATGAAAATAAGTCATTAAAAAAAAAAAAAAAAAAGTAAACTCTCTAGATTCCAGAAAAGGATGTAACTTTATATTTTTAGTCCTCAGCCTTACCGTTCCAGGTGCCTCAAATTTGGAAATTTAAATTTCAAACTTTTTAGCGGTATTGTATGGCCAGAAATACGTCGATTAAAAAAATAAATCAATTTCACAGCTATTAGAAAACGGGCTGCAAAATTTTGAAAAATTTTTTTTCTCAAATGTTGATTTCTAATTTATTTTAAATTTGGAGCTTTTAATTTTATAAATTTTGAAGTTTTATACTTTTCCCATAATCTGATGAAGGAAATGCGTCGATTAAAAAAAAAAAATTACCCTCTAGCTATTATGATTTTTGGTCTTGAAGTTTTATAAGATGTATATCTATATATGTAAAAGAGAAAATCGGTGTAAATATTTGAGTAGTTCAACAACTATTAGCATACTACTGAAACTGATCTATGAAGCTGAAAGTTCACATATTGCGTAACCTTAATAAACCGATATATCATTTAATTAACAGATTACTTTATTTTTTTAAATTGTTGTGTATTTAAATTTATTATACTTTCTTTACTACTATCTTCTCTTTTGAAATACAATAAAAAAATATAAAAAACCAAACTTACCCGTCTTCAAATTGAAGCAAGCTCCGTGCCAAGGGCATCGTACTCTACCGTCTCCTAGCGCGCCCTTTATTAGCGGGGCACCGTAATGAGTACAAGTATTTCCAACTGCAAAAATTTTTCCATTTTGTTTAACCAAAAGAATTTTTTCATTGTTGGGACCGGATGGGAATTCTTTCATCCTGAAGAAAAATTAAACCGGTTGATCTAAATATGAAATTTAATCACATCCGAAATCGAAAGAGCCGCTAACTAAACTGTGCCTAATATTTCGGGGATACTTCATATGGACAGGTTTTTACTTTAGTCGGTATAAACCGAAAAAAAAAAGGGTTTTAATTGCTCATAATTTTATTCACTGGAACGAACGTTGTTGTTCCAAACTGAAACGACATGAATAGCACGGAGTGTAGAATCGCGTATATCGATCTTTTTTACTGAATTTTCGTATGTGCATTCACCGAACAGTTTCGTTTAAGTTTCACAGTAAAAATATACGTTATACCTTATTTTAAAATAAACCAATAAAATTACGAACACTATAACAAATATTTTTTAAGATTGAATCATTGAATATTAAATCAAATATACCGGAACCGTCTTTTTGGAAAATTTTTTTATTTCAGTCTACTAGAAATAGAAAAGAAAATATATCAATAAAGAGATAAATTCGGTATTATATACTTACACTGCAAAAACGTTTATAGCATATTTTATTTAATGTTCGTTATTGCGTTTATAATTTTATTTTATTAACTATTTCACAAACGAAATGTACGGAAACACTACTTACTTTAAAATATTTTAAGGATTTTATTATTTTTTCCTTTAATTTAGAAATCTGTATTTATATTATTAAAAACAATGTGCACAATTGTCGCGAACACGAATTGTTTCAGTTAGTTAAAATCAGAAAACAATACGGAGATATTCTTTAATTTTGATACGCTCACTGTTACGTTCGGGGACACGACGTAGCTAATAATTGTAGTTTTCATAATTTGTACGGGTAAACATCCTTGTTTACATTAATTGAAAACGGTCCTGGAGGTACTCATTGTACCTAATATAAGAGAAAATAGATCGATTCGTTAACTTTTTTTGAAAGACTACTTTTTCTTTGTTAGTTATTGCTATTATATATATATATATATTTTTTTGCAAAAGAATAAATATACAAAAGACAAAAAGAACGTCAGAAACAACCTCGTTTCACGAAAGGTCCGATGATCAATAGGTAAATCGAGTAGCGTTCCGGATCGGATTACTACTGGACCTCGCGAATTCCGTGCAGGCAGCGGACAAAATTTCACTTTCGAGTTATGTCCAGTATTAACCTGATCGCCCTTAGTCGCGTTATGAAGGTTTTGCTATGAAAGGGATAGGGGTGAGAATATTTTATTTTTTTTTCCAGCTAACTACTTTGACTGTAGGACATTTCAGTTTGAGCTATCACCATGACTGCGCTACGCTTTCAATAAACAACTTTATGCATATATACAAACATTTATACTTTTCTGTAATCATGCATACATAGTAGAACTTTTTTTCAATTTATCCTTTTCTTTCTTTTTTTTCTGGCGCGACAATTAATCCTTTGAATAATAATCCGAATCAAAATTAAAACACTAAAACACGCGAATTTTCATTTAAAAATTACGAACTTTATAATTCACCGACTAATTTCGGGTCAATATGATCCGTAATAAATCGTGTTCATCCGAAACCAGTCAGTGATTTATAATATTCCAAAATCAAACTTTAGATCTTTCATTTTTAATTGCATTAATAGTTATTTAAGACGGTACGGAAAATTATACTATTAATAACATAAACCTTTCATTAATTTTAAATATATTAACTATTGTGTAAGTTAAGTAAAATATTTTTACATTTTCCTGACGATATTTTCAAGATGAAATACGTCGTATCTAACGAAACTGACCTGACAAGCCTAAAGAACATATAAAAATCTAATAAAACTCACAATACAACGTGACCTTCCCCGCTCAAATATTTCGGTAACGTGTTAAGGATATACTTTATTTTTAATTTTAATTTTTACTACTGGATTTTTAAAATTAGAAAAAAATATTTATAAATATTTTAAGTGTTACTACACATTGATGTTTTGTTCATTTAAAAAACCAAAACAAAAAAAAACACTATAATCATTAAGATACACGAGTAATTATTCGTAAAATCGTCATTATTTCTTATGACCATTTCACACCAAATCAATCACGTCGGATTAAGTCAGATTTACTCCGTGGAGTCAATTGAAATTTTAATATATACAATTTCATTTCACACGAATTAGTTGCTATTATCGGACGGAAGAACATTGGCACGTTAAAGTTTCCGTTAATCAAACCAAAATCTATATCGATATTTAGATAAAATTGATTTAATTTAAGGTTGTTTATTTTTTAGCGAGAAATCACGCATATATTCTTTTTGTTAAAACTTTAAGGTATCAAAATAAATATTGATATAAATTTATATCTTCCTAATGGAAAATTATAAAGAATTAAAATACCACACATAGATATAAATACCATGTACAGGGTGGGGCAGTATAACTTCCTTTTTTAAAATGCGCCACTTTTTTTCTACTAACTTTTTTAAAGAAATAATAACAGAAAATCGAAATACATACTCTAGATTCGATTAACAATATGTATGTTTCTTCCCTTGCAGTTTTATTTCGATTTTCTGTTATTATTTCTTTAAAAAAGTTAGTAGAAAAAAAGTGGCGCATTTTAAAAAAGGAAGTTATGCTGCCACACCCTGTATATAACGTTAAAAATTAAAACTCAACCCCTGGATCCTCGCAAGGGAGCAAATTAATTCCCGATCTTTTTTCTTCTAAACTGCTTTTAAAAGAATCGCTTTCAATTAGCTACGTCATTTTTAGCTGTCTTTTACAAAAAAAACTTTACTGTTCAATACTACAAGTTGAATTACATAAAAACATTATAACATGAATAACAATATTTTACATTGTACTTGAATGGTTCCTGACGTTGCAAACAATTTAAATATTCTTCGTTCTTTGCGCAATTTCATGGCCAGGTTTGAATAAGTCGGAAATTCAGCTAGTCCACTTGACTGGGCTGTTGTGTCTGTGTGTGTGTGTGTTTATGTAAGATACATGTGACGGGTGTTGTAATGGGACATTTTTTGTAGTGTACCCCGGGGGCCAAGAATTACATAGTCATTAATAGAAGAAGATACTTTTCATATCCTTTTTAACTCTCTATAACAAATTTTCGAATTGTATTTTACTCGTCTGAAAAAAAAATTATAAAAATCCTTTCAATGTTGTTTTTGCTAAAAAATACTCATTTTTGGTTAACTGCATGAATCCAATCCACCCGCTAATTTGTTCCTTTCTTTTCACCAACCGTCTAATAATAAGTAGTTTTAAAATATCCAGTTGCGAAAAAATAAAAATAAAATAAAATACGTCTGTTTAAAAGTTTTACAATTTTTCAGTATGAGCAATTAATTCGTGACTGGTTTACGAATTTGAAAATTATTTCAGTATCAATCAAGTAGCCAGAAATAATTAAAAATTGAGAATTTGAGATGAAAATATCAGGACGGCTATAAACATTTAATGTTTTGGCGATTTAATAGTTAACAATGCTACGCAAGTACGATCGCAGTGGGCAGATAGAAGAGCCACCTTGTAGGCTAGTGAGCAAAGCAAACGCAAAGGTCTGAATGTAATTTCGGGTTTGCGTTTCAATCTCGAGACGCTAGCTGATGTCGCGTTTTTTTGTCTGAGAATATCTCGTTTAAATTCAATGTCGAGATCGAGTTCACCCGGAATTGTCTGATTGAGCCTCTATTTCCTTTTAAATTGACATCAACGATACCGTTCATTGAAGTCTTTCACTTAGGTGATTCATCTTTCTCCTCCCGCTTTCGATGCGATTTGAAAATTTCGAATTTCTCTTCTACGATTGTCGATGACGAAATAGATTATTCCACAAAAACTACTTTAATTACGATCGCAATAGACTATTACTTGTTTCACACATTACTTACACCAAACATAACGAATATGGATTGAATACTGATTTGGTTTTTATTTGTTCATTCTTGATACATAGGTAAAACGGTGAAACTCTACCTATGGTTTATTCTACGGAACGCCCGTATTACTCAAAATTTCATTCAAATTTAAGAAAAATCAATTTCAACGATGCAATATGCAAAAGCCCTAAAAAAAAAATCTTGATCCCATAAACTTGTTAAAAAGAAGAAGAAAAAAATGGGAAAAAGGCATCCCAAAAGCATCAGTAGAAGAGTAAAATTTGGGATAACACATACATTTAAGTCGCTTGTTCATCGCATAACGATTTTAGTGATAAAGTCGCAACTAATCCGAGTATAAAAGACATTCTTTCGCGTTCAGAATGCACGTTAATTGCATTTTCCGGAAAAAAAAACTAATCGCCCTTATTAACACAAAATGAGATACATGCATCGCCTTCGATTCAGCCGGTTTAATTACAAAAAAGGTAAACCTGTAGCAGAAATATGCTCACTCCTAGTTATAATAAAACTGTTTATGATATTCTCCGGTGATATAAACAGAAATACATAACAAAATTGAAGCTTAGTCCAGACCGTCCATAGGTTCTAACAGAGTATGAAGAACCCACTACTGTCCGGGAAAATAAAGATGAATACGAAAGTGAGTGCTTCAGAACTTGTTAGTGAATGGTTAGCAAATTTTAAAAGAAACAAATGGAATGTAAAACGGTTCGGTGACTCTTAAGAAATGCTGAATACAATGGACGAGTAACTAACATTTCTCAGTGCAGTGAACTACAAAACCCGTTTATTAAATTTTTCCAAAGAATCGAAGCCAGATGATAATCATTGCGAAGATGTAATTTTTACAAATGAAAATTTAACGCTTTCGGTTCTGACGGATGTATATGGTGTGACGCACCAAATGAAAAACTAAATTCGATTAATTTCAAACCTGTAGTAAAGCATGACGGCGTGGCAGTTTGATAGTATGCGGATATGTGTCTGTTCGCAATGTCGAAAAATCGGTATTTACTGATGAATTTTTTTCGGTATGTGTTATTCAACGGAAGCGTATTCAACACGATATTAGTCCCCACATCTTAGCGTGCTTTATTTTCAGTTAGTAAAAATACTGGAAAAAGTTCTGTCCTATGTGCGGATTTTTTCGAAAGGTAATATTTTTTATTTATTTTACGAAAGTTCTTACATTTGATTTATTTCAAATAATAATTTGTTTCTCTTCGTCATCTGTAAAGCTGTTATCCTTTTTCTTTTTTTTTTAATAAACTATTTTTTCACTGTTTTTACTGCCTTAGAAATTAAAATGAATGAAAATTTCTCTTGCGTGATTTTTTTGAAATCGTTGTACGTTTATTAGCTTCTATTCTAGGGTTGGCAGAGACTTCTTGAGAGCTGCTTTTTTTATAGCACTACCGAATAGATTAAATGTAAATAAATTTAATGAATTTTGTAGTCATTCTCATTATCACCAGAGAATTTTCAATCGGCTAATTTTTAAAGCAATCAACTGCTACAGAAATACTCCAAGTTAGACGCTTCAGTACAATCCGAAGATTACAGCTAAAACAAATGTCTCCGCAATAGTATCTTCTAGTGTGAGACCACAATGTTATAACATTTTTGGAATTATTGAAATAACAATTCGAAACGGTATCGAGAACGTATTCAAGTTGCTATAACAGCGTTAAACGCGTGTAAAATGTTAGAAACAAACCGATCATTTATAAACCAGAAGTGGCTCTGACCTAAAAGCGAAACTGGTTAATTCATATAGACGCTTACTTGTCGCGCTACATCAGACATTACTTGGTTTCGATTGCTTTACTCACGAAATCCGTAAATGACTTAATGTCACTTTCTTATGAGTCAAAAGTTTTCGTACTTTATCGATTTTCTTATGGCCCGGCATGTAATTTACCCACGTCCTAAATACAGTTGTAATCGTTTAAAGAAACCCTCGTTAGTGCTTACAATCGCAAACACACATTACGGTTATCATGTTCAGCAAATTAAAAAACAAATGTATTATTTCTTCGCGAAATAAGTACTCAATGAGACGCCATTTTTCACGCAATAAATTCCATCATTACTCGCTTTTTTTTAACTCTGGATCATAATTTATTTGCTGTAATCTACCTTCCGTAATGAAAACCGTAATTGGTCATAAAAATTTCACCGTAATCCTGTACTTCCAAACAAGTGCTGACCGATAGACGTTTAATAACTAAATAATGAGAATTAAATAAAAAATTTCGATTTCTCTATTTTTTCTATTCTTCATTGCACTATCCATTTGTCCGTTCAAAATAATGTTTGCAATTTTTTTTTTTTTCAGATACCCAACCTTAAGACACATGTAAATATATTTTTTAAGCTTTTTTTAACTAAACCAGGAGCGGATCCAGAAAGACATTTTAGGGAGGGGATTTTTTTTTTGATTAAGAATTTTTTTACAATACGAGTTTGCGTACAAAGGCGCCAAAGTAGGCACCGTCGTTAGGCTTAGAACCTTCTTACAATAAAACCTAAGCAATAAACTTTTTTTTTTTTTTTCTATTTTTTTATATCGGGGTTTGAGAAACTTAATGCTATATGATCTGGACTGTGTACTTATTTAATAGAAAATCATATTTTTATTATTTTTTTTCTGAAAGATGAGTGTGATTGATTTCGGTTTGATTTACTATTTAGGCTAGAGATTGCCTTGTCCGGGTATTAATACTGAAAATTATATGTGTGTTAATGAGTAGATTTTAAGTGTAATGTTTTTTATTTAATTAAGTAATGTAAATCACTGTAGGTTGTTATTTTTGCCAGTAAATTTTGATTTCAAAACTAAGAATGCGAATTTTTGAAATTTAGTTGCCAAAATTGAGGTTTTCTATGTTGAAGTGTCTGATGTCGTCATACTTACTACAGTGAAAGATTACATGATTGGCGTTTTTAATTTCTCCACCGTCTTTAGTAATTTTTTGTATTTTGTTAAGTAGGCTCCGAAATGTCCGTGGTCAGTGAAGAGTTGGGTAATGTAAAAGTCAGGTATTGACCGTAAGCCTGTTCTAATATATTTGGGATTAGCCTGTGGGTATGCCGACCTGCTGTATCTCTTTCCCAGAAGTTTTGCCATATGAACATGAAATAGTTTTTAATGTGTCTTTTGAGTTGTTTTAGTGACATTTTTATATGTAAGTCATGGTGGATTAGCTGAAGAGGATTTATTGGAGGTAGAAAGTTTATTATTTGATAGACACGATCGTTAATATATTCAAAATTTTATGGTTTTTAATGATGAAAATGATTGATCTATAGTTAATTTTTAGATCTCCTGGAAGGACTCCCGTAAGAGCAACAGCGGCGTTGTGAGAAATTGTTCTATAAGCTCTACAAGCGTTTATTAAGTATTTACGTTGTGTAGAGCAGATTTTTCCCTTTAGGATTTTCCTTTTTAGGTGTTGGAAAAACAGTAACACATTGACTTGTAGAGTACAAGTCGGTATCTGTAATGAAAGCCCCATGTATTTCTGTACACTTTTAGTAATTGATAGTATTTAGCTTCCAACTTAGATGCGGTGTAGTCTATGCGTTGTTTAAAGAAGAGTTTATTGTCTAATACAGATCCTAGATATTTAAAATGTTCGACTACTTTTAAAGTGATCCCCCTGTAAAGTACTTTAATATTTTTCCTTTTTAGTTTCAGGGAGTTTGTGAAAAGGGACAAAAAGCATTTTTCAGCTGAAAGATTAAACTTTACTTCATATAGCCAGGCTCCGAGTAACTCAAGCGTTTCTTTCGGAATTGACTTTTGTATCGTCCGTTATTATGAATAGTAAGTCATCTGCATATGCGCATAGGTCAACGTTCTTGTCGTATGGTGGAGCTTGGTTGAATAATATATTCCAGAAAAGTGGACCTAAAACGCTACCCTGTGGGCAGCCTTTATTGGTTTCAGTGTATGCACTATGATTATCTATTTGAAGAGTTACACGTCTGTTTTTAAAGTAGCAATACATTGTACTTAGCAATAGTATGCCTTTGATCAGAATAGATTTTAAAATGTCAAACAAAGCAGGGTGCCAACAGTTATCAAAGGCTCCTTTGATATCCACTCCTATGACGAGAACGTTCGATTTTTTCTTAAGGCTGCTACTAATCTTGCTGATCGCATAATTCACAGCATGTTCTGTGGACAGACCTTGTCCGAATCTAAACTGTCTTTTATCTAAAAAGTTTGTTCGTGTTCAGATGGCAAGTTATCTTATTTTTTAATAGTTTTTCGTAAATTTTACTTACAGTATTTAAAAGACATATTGGGCGATAAGAGTTTATGAGATTTGCATCTTTGTTTGATTTAAGAAGTAAAATTACATTTGCTTCGCGTCAGGATTTAGGGAAATAGTTTAAGGAGAAAATTTTTTTTTTGTATAGGAGTGGAAGGAGTTTTGGATAGACCTTTTGGATTCATTTTAGTGTCTTATTTGTAATACTATCAAGTCCGGCAGCTTTGTTGTTTTTTAAATCTTTTATAATGTTATTTAGTGCGGAAGTATCTAGAGGAGTCTGTTTTGGGTGAGCAGCGTTTTTCCGTATGGGAAGTTTAAAGTTTTCTCTTAGTATTTTCTGTTTCTTACTGTCTTTGTCAGTGCTGTCTAACGGAAAAAGAAAGGGTAGGGAGTAGTTTAGATTCGCTGTCACATTAGTGATTTTATCGCCGTTATTTTTTGTGAAAAGTAGAATATTGTTCGGTTTGTTTGATTTCAGAAACGTTAATTTGTAACTTAAGCCCCATGGTTTGACACTTTCAGAGCAAATTGTAGGGGTGAAGTTATCTAATTACATTATATCTTCTATGGTACGCAGTAGATTTGAAAAATACGTTGTTTCATAAAGAAAATTAAATAACGACTTCTTTAGGAATTTAAAAATATTTTAAAATACATAATTATTACAATTTAAATTTTATTTTATTTTTAGGTAAAAAATAAAAAAATTATAAAATTGTAGCCAAAATGGTAGTTTAAAACTTGAATAGTAAGATAGTATTTTTATTAGACTTTACTTCTTTTTTATTTTTGTCAATAATTCGATCCGAATTCTTTGTTCGTGAGCAAGTTTAAATATATTTATTTCTCATTGAACTTTTTTCATTTACATTACAAAATAAAAATTAAAAATAAATAAGAAAGGCAAAAAGATCGAGGACATTTGGGTTTAAAATAAAATAAAAACGTAACAATAATAGTTTTACTAGAGAACAGTATTAAATATTAGTTATAATTAAATCCATAGGTAACGTTTATACAAATCTTTTGTAGTATAAATTAAGTTTCTCTGTTGTAACAAATTTTTTCGTAGAAGCTTTGGTTCTTTGGGGGGGGGGGGTGCCCCCCCGTGGATCCGCCACTGACTAACCGATATATCTACAAACACTAAATAATTTTCATCTAGTTATATATTTCTTCCTGCTTCGGATTCATATACCGTTTTATTCGTAATATCATACAGCTCGCTGTCATTTTACTACATCATCCACGCCTTAATCGTACAGCCTAACACCTATTACAACCTCGTTTCTTACTGTACTTTTTTTCTTAGCCATATACATATACAAAAAAATATGAAACTTTTACAAAATTACATACAAGTTGATAAATAGTAGTAAGGGAATTTGCAGAAAAATGATACATGTAAAAAGAATAAGAAAAATATTCAGAAATGTTTTCTGCACATCATTCTATATTAAGATACATTGTACACTCTGAAATTATTTCACTGCTTGTACTAGAGCGATCCGAAGAAGCCATTCTTACAAATCAAATTTATTTCATTAAAGCGAATTCTATTAAGTAATACTTAATTTAATTATATTTCTATCGTTAAAAAAAAATTGACACGTATTTTATTAGAAGAAAATACGTAGGCCCCATCACTACAAATTCTCTGTCAAAAAAGGCATCAAGAGAGATATTAAGTTCTATTACTTTTCTAAATACATAGATACGAATGATTATTTTATTTTATTTTAATTGCGTATTACGTAATTCATCAAATTATAAAAAGATAAATATTCTTTCCCCATTACGTTTATAAAGGTATTTCCCCCCATTCACTTCGCTCACCAACCGTCACGCACATGGACACAGCAGAGTCTAATAGGTGCAGAGCGCTTGGCTGACAACATTGAAATTTCAGGTACAAAATTGTAAAATTATTCGGTACTCAAATCGTTCCGTAGTCGAAAAAAAAAAAATAAATATCGTACATTCCACAATAAAATACAAAAATAAAACAAGTTCCAAAAAAAGAAAATAAGTTGGCCGCTATTTTTAATATCGTCAGATTTAGAGAGCTCTGTGAGCACCGTAATGAAAACCAGCCTGGTACCGTAACAAGTGACAATAAAACTCATAATTATGAAATAAATTACAGGTGATATTACTCATATTCCAAGAAATTAAAGTGAAAAATCGCTTCGCTACCTCCAATTATTTGCGTAATAACTGTTTTTGTAAAAATAAAAAACAGTCACTACTTTGAAATAACGAATTACTGCGAAATGTTAATTTTTAACGTTCAAAAGTAACGTACGTATGTAATGAAAAAAATGCAAACATTCTAATAAGTATACGTACCCATTTTCCGGAACATCGTCAAATTTACATACGATTGTTTCAACAGTCGCCTTATTATCTGTAATAAAAATAACGGAAAAAATATTAATAAAATTCAAAGTATTTTACTTAACAATAATTCAAATTAACTGTTATCCGAGCCCCCCAAACAAAAAAAAAAAAAAATGGTTAAAAATTAAACTTTTATAAATAAATATCATTAACTAACAATCGGTTCCTTTTCCAACTACAATCTCTTTTTTCTCAGACGCGTGCACACGAACGTTAAGTATTATAATTATCGAGAAGCTGATAATTCCCCACATGTTAAATATAAATCAACATGCAGTAAAATTTAAATAATAAACTGATTTTCAGATTTAAAAAAGAAAAAAAAAAAAAAAAAATAGCATATTTGAAGATTACATCAATGAATTACTATATAACGATACCTTCTTATCTCATTATTATTTCTCATATCGGATTTATTTTACGAACATCGCGGCTTAGTGAATTCTTATTATCAAAAACATTGTACAATTAACCATCAACGCGATATCGTCGTCGATTGACTTATACGTTCCGAAATAAATACCAGTAAAAACACGAGTGAAACGCTAATCATCGATATAATATTTACACCGTCAGTTAATAGTATAGTTAGTAATAATAATAGATATTTATCTAAAACAATAATCGTTTATAAAATTAACAAACCGTGAGCCATTTTTCTTATATTATACGGTATTCCAAATTTTCGCTTTAATTTAGTTAATAAGGTACGCATGAAGGTAGGTAGGTAAATGCTGGAAATATTATTCAAACCGGTCACGTAATTTTTTAACGTTAACCTAAAAAACCGGTAAAAGATTGAATTTTAAATTTCGAACAAAATTCGTGAAAAATATATCTGGCTACAATTACATAGGATAATATTTCAAAATATTTTAGTCTTAAAATAAAAAAAAAATAAAAAAAAAATGAGATTTATTGATGATTCTTTAATCTGTAATGCTTGTTAAATGTGGGTTTAAACAAATAAAATTCCACGTGGCATTCAAATTTGTTGTCGATAATAAAATGTAGAATACACTTAGTTGTAAACATTTTGTAACTAGTGTTTTGTAATTAGTACGATAGATGTAAACTGATTACCTCAAAATAAACAGAATAATAAAACAAAATATTTTCGACGCAAAATTTTTTATTCAAATATATTTAATTAACAGAATTTAATATCTTAGTCTATATAAATACAGTTTTTTTTTACGTTTATTACCTATCGACATTTTAAGAAAATCAATTTATTTCTAATCAAAAATTTTGATCGTCTTTAACCGAAAAAAATCGTTAAAGAAAATTTCATTAATTTTTCATTGAAACTTCTGTTCCTTTTTGTCTGATATTTATTTATTTTATTTACAGCGCCCTGCACCGGCAAGTCCTATTGATAAACTTAGAAAACACCGTTAAAGTATTTGGCAAAATGCATCATTATAGTAATTTTTCTTTTTGCTTTTTTTTTTTTTTTCTTTTGAAAGAAAATAAAAACCATTTTCACATTAATTCTATTTATTTTTTAACAATATTTCAGTAATAATTGCATACATTTTTTTTCTGTAATATGCATACTATTTGATAAATTCTCATTTTACCTATTTCCTTATTTTTATTAAATCCTGTTTATTATGCACTACAATAATTCGCTAAAATATGTTTTTCCTTTTTTCTGTGAATAGTGTCAAATTTGAACATGTCATTAAATATTTTAAAAGAATTATATAGACGATGGGTGGAATTTGTTTTTAAAGCGAAAAAAAAAAAGCCATAGTTAAAATAAAATTAAAAATGTACACCTTTCTTACGTTAGAATAACACCTGAAAGTATTGCGTGGAAGTCGGAATTTTTTTTTTTTTCAATATACACTAAAAAATTAACTTTTTACGTGTACATATATTCCTTTTTAATTTTTCGGGCATAGATTTTACTGAAAATTTTTTAATACCATTCTTTTCGTTAATTATTTCATTAACTTTCACAAATACTCTAATTTCTGAAATTTCAAGTGTTTAGATTCAAAACGAATTTCTTTATACCGATTATTCAAAAACTTTTAAAAATGTTGCGCTCTTTATACCAGCGATGTTCTGGTAGTCAGTGAAAATTTCTAAAACTTAAGGGGGTATTCTGGTCTAGAAGCATTAATTTTAGGTATTCTGTCGAGCTGGATAAAAAAAAAACAAAAATTATTTTTTTCACAAAATATTTATTGATATTTTAAAAATACACAAAAAAAAAAAAAAAAGAATTAAAAAAATTACAAGTTGTTAAAAGGGAGATGTTCTGATTGACACAATTACAGCCCTTCTAGTCATCTAAAATAAAATTTAAATAAACATTGTTAATTAGTAAGAATGTGATTATAGCCCCCTAGCCACGAGAAAACGCAATTCTATTCCGCAAAATAACGGCTGTTTTGAAAAAAATAAATTTTTCGGCCTTTTTTTTACAATTTTTAATTTTTTAAAATAGTAAAAAAAAAACAATTTTAATACAAAACTGGTAGGAGGGATAGAAGGTTTTACATTAAAGGTTGGTACAAAATTTGAAGTAAATTGGTTAAATAGAATTCTTGAGATATCATGTCAATCGTGCTGAAAAAAGTAGTTTTGAGAAAAACGCGTTTAAAGTTTTAAGCAAATACAAGGCAGCTGGAATAGTCCAAGTCATAGAATGGTATGTTATAGTTACATTTTATTAATCAACAATTCCATAGAGTGTACCATCTCCGACTTCAAAATCGATATTTTCGGAAGCTCGTTCTGATTTATGAGTCCTTAAAAGCATCAAAAGCCCATTACTTGGAACGCTCAATTCGACTGCTGTCCATCATATTTAGTAGTGAACGCATAAGCTTCAGGAACAATAGTAATTCCCATGGCATTGATAATTTTTGAAAATTGGTAAAAAGCCTTCATTAAAAATGCATACAGTTATTTAATTTGCAACTTCAATTGTCCTTATTGCTGCATGTATATCTGATTTTAGCGGGATTTTTACAATCTTCCCTCAACTCGATGTTTCTCGACACACAATACGAATACGTTCGGGCACATGTTATTGTCTTAGCTTTCGACTACTACTACTCAGACACCAATGCAATCTCTCCCCAATGCGACTATTCTTAAGAATGTGCACGGGCATTTTTGGTTTTGGCCGAGTAAGCATCCTTGGCGGAACCATATAGCGATGTCAAATCAAAACGATGTCTGAAAGACCGTGAATTAATGAAATATCAGGGAATCACATTTTACATACAAAAATTAAAATTAGCACTCAAAACGATTTATTTTCAAACTATAATCAGCGTACATAAAGCTAAATTGAGCTAAACTGAACACTGAACATGAAAAGGTTTTCAAAAAAATACATTACTATAACTTTCGATAAATCGATTATTCGGTATTTAGGGTTATACCTGTATTCATACATTTATATAATGTCATCACATCAAAAATGGTCAACTCCGCCACTAAAATAGGTATAACTCCGTAAATTATTGGAACTAAAAATTTTCTCTCAAGGGTAAATTCTTAAAAGTCTCTAAACTTTAAAGATATGCAAAAAAAAAATTGATTTTTTCAAAATTCTACACCAGAATACCTCCTGATTCTTCAGTACTTTAGTAAAAATTTCAATAAAAAGTATCGAATTATATACATTCAATTTCAATGTGGTTAAAAAGTTTAGTTAACTCCTATAATATTTCTAAACAGTATAATCCTACACCACAACTTATTATACCTAGTAAATGTTTACCAGTTTAGTTATTTCCACCTTTCAGCATCTTTCACCAATAAAAGTAGATTCTCTGATAAAAAATGAATTAACCATTCAAAATTCTTGAGAATAACTTAACCTTTTTTACTATTGCTTTTATTTTATATACATATATATAAAACTTCATTTCCTTACTATTCTCAATTTAATGGGTTTTTTTTTAACCGTTTTATATATGAAACGACATACATTTCCAGATTTAAAGTTCTACCATCTTCAAAATATGTCAGAAGATTTTGGAGTACTCTTTTAATTAACCAGCTTTATATATAATAACATAATGGAAATTAAATTTTTGTTTAAATCTATTTTTAAATAATTAATCTTTGATTCGATCTTACTTTTTAATATACTCCTAGTTTAATATTAACAATCATCTGTCTTTTAGGAACATACATTTTTTTTTTCTTCAATAAAAGTTATTTACGTTAACGATAACAAATTTCAAATTTAAACAAATAGATTTTTCATAATCAATTTCTAATAAAAACTGCCACTAATTAATAACTATAAATGTAAATTTAAACTTGTATAAAAACAACGAATTTTACAATCCTCGATCTGAATATTCTCTTTTAACTCATTAAGTTTACACAACTCTTTTTCGGATATTTTAAAATTTAAAAAAATTTTTATTTTACAAATACTTGACCCATGTACGTTATTCGACATTTTATTGAGTTTATAGGAATATTTAAATTGTTCAAAAATTACTTTTAAATACCTAAATATTAAAGTAACCCGCAGCATATGCAGATTATAACTTCCAGAAGAAAAGTAATTTTCACTAAACAATAAAAATATAATTGGAATTTTCAAAATGGTAGATATTAAATTTTCAAGTACACTTAAGTGTCTAATTTCGGTACTTGGTGCGTAATATATGTTACAAAATCGTTATACGTAATACCTAACGAACAACAAAATTTATTGAAACATTTTTAACATTTCAAGTAATTATTTGCGTTTCTCGAATTTCGATTAAATTTCTGTATTTTCAATGTCTTTAAATTTAGTATAGAATTATTTAATACAGATGCTTTTATTGACCACGATATTTAAGAGTTTAAACATTTAATTATTTAAACTCGTTTTTTATACAGAAAAGTAACTATTTTACAGAACGAGGTATATGGAAAATACAAACGCAATTACAATTATTCAAAGCACAATTAAAACCGACAAGCGTAAATTCGTTATATAAAATATTAATATTGTGCAAATCGTGCTAATAAATGTAGATTAATAGTTATGAAATATATATATATATATTTATTTACCATCTTTCTTAGATTTAGAAGCAAATGAACCCATATTAATCGAATGATAAAAATAACTTAAACGACAATTTTTTTAGATTATCGTACTCTCGATTTCGTTAAGTGAAAGTGAAAGTAACTATGTAGAGGTAACACTAAAGTGGTCAAGTTCAGAAGTAATAGGCTCTTTAAATTAGGAACGAATTAAATTCCATTCCTCGTAACAACACCGCAAAAACCACAAACAACATTTCCTTATATACCATTCCGATAACAGCACCAACGACACTCGTATCTGGAACTTGAACAAGATACACGCACACATACACACAATCTCAAACGGAGACGTAATAAAAAATATATTATATATATATATATATATATATATATATATACGTGTGTGTACATAGAACTTACCTATAAAATTAAGCCAAATGAGTGAACCAGTGCGCAAAAAATTTGAAAAACCGCAAACTATTGTAATTACCGTATGTATACAAAGTACCTAACATTATCGATCACTTCTTACTACCCCGATATATCAAATGATCTTTTAATCGATCATCACAAAAAAAAAATTTACAACCTATTGTGATTTTACTTTAAAAGTTAGCACTAAATTGAGGAATGTATATATAAATAAAATTACCTAATGATGATCGGCATTTTAGCTTTTATTCGTTCTCAGTCTAAGATAAAACTTAAAAATAAAATTGAAATTTTAAATGTGTTAAACTGAAAGTAATTACTCAAGTTATAACAAATTACCGTATTACTTCGAATTTAAGACGCACACATGTTTTAGGAAACGATTTTTGTAAAAAAATAAAAACATCGAATTTAAAACGCATCGTAATTACTAGGTATGTAGGAAAAGGGTATTTGGAAGAAATAAAAATACCCAAGACAGAAATAACATAAACGTAATTTACTTAACATTAAATACCCGAGACAGTAAGCCGTATTTTTTTCTAAATAAAGTAGTTTGTTTTGATAATTTTCTAATTATGTTGCTGAATCATTGTCGGACATTAAATCGGATTCGTTGCCGACGTCACTATGATTCCAAAGAACATCATCCTCCGAGCCATTCAAAGCATTCGACAAGCAGCACTTCAAAAAGGATTTAACGATGATACCCGTTGATAAATCTTTCCAAGCTTTCGAAATCCATTCTAAGATGGTTGAAGCTCGTTTAATTTTGTCGGTTGGTGTAAGAGGATGGTCAGTTTCAGTCAATCACTAATTGTATTGTGCACGAATACAATCTTTAAATGGTTTATTAACACTGACATCAAGTGGTTGTAACTGGCTTGTCACACCTTCAGGAATTAATACTAAACCACATTTTCCATTGGGGTCAATCTTACGTAACAAGGCAGGGAAGAGGTAATTTACATTGTACCTCGAATTTGTAAAAAATGTGCGTAAATTCGAAGTAATACGGCATTAAAGAATTAAGGTCGCTGCACTGCGAATGCGATATTGTATCACACGGTATAGCGAGGAAATAATATTAAGCGAGCTTCATTCAATAATACTGTTGGTACAGGAATGTCCGTAAAACCGATCAATATTGATGGAAAATTAAACAACCTTACACAATCAACATTTTCACCGGTATTTTGATTTAGCTGTAGTCGTGCTTTCATTATAAATACCCATGTATATAAATTTAAGATTTTTATCGCAAAAGATTATCGTTCAACTTTGTTACATAACATATAGTTAACTAATGGTAAAGATTGCAGGATTTGTTTTAGAATAACTGACTAACGTAATATTTGAGAAATTACTGAAGATGGTAGAGCGATTTTTGTAAAACCAAACTGGTAATACGTGAAATACTATTTGAGTGGAAGAAAAACCGGCCGCTTCATTAACTTATATAATAACGGCACGGGCATTGCCAGCGGCGAGCAGGGGAGGCAGCTGCTCCCCCCTTGGAGCCTTGAAAATTTTTAATCAACTGGCCATGATGAGTATTCATAGACGCGTAATCATGGACAATTTGGAAAACTTTTATAATAAAGTAGTAGAACAATTTGCCAGAAACCCACGAAAATTATGTTTTTATTAAGATTTTATTCTTGTTTAATAAAGTATATTAAGCCTTTACAACTTATAAATTTTATTTTTCCCTATAACTCATCGGCTGGCGACGCCCTTGGACAACGGGTAGTTTAGCTGCTTCAATTAGTACGATTTTAGATACTTATACATCACTGGCATATGTGCTACGAAGTTATATATAGGTAAGAAATAATAAATTGAATCATTTTAACATTTTCATAAAACACTTAAATTCATTTGAATAAAAATAAATAAATAGTTAATTATTAAATAATAACGTAAAACATCATATTTTCGAGCTGAAACATTTCGGCTTTTTGTTATTTAATAATTAACTATTTATTTTCTGAATCGAATAAATTCGAGTAATTTAAAAGAATGTTTTTTATGGTTGTTAATCCATTTTCGGTACCGTGATTTCTACCAAAAATGGGCAATGGATAAATTCAAGCGTTCTCTAACGTCTATACAGTAAACTGTTAACGTTTGTGGCGGATGCATAGTAAAATGTTTTTATGAATTTGCAATCTACTTTTCGATAGATTATACAGGGGCGAGGAAGAAGGCAGTGAAAAAAATAACCTCCTTCTCTTTAAACGGTTTATAAAAATTCAAAATTAGTTTTTAAAAAAGGAAAAAAATATTAAATTACAAGTCTTCTCGTAAGATAAATGCCAAATTGATTAAAAATATGTGCAAAAATAAATTAAAAATAATCATATTCCCTGTTTGAACAACAGTGGACTAATTTTTCTATGCCGCTATTCTAAAAAATTTAAGATGTTTATTAAATAATTTAGTATTTGATGATTGAGCTTTGCCCAGATCTTTTATAAGTTCATAAATCAGTCAAAGTATTAAAGTCAGTGGCGGCTGGTCCATAAGGGCTCTGGGGCACCGCCCTCCCTTACAAAAATTCCCCGGGAAATGTATTAATTTTTAATATATTAAATCATTTTAATAGTCAACATTAAACGATTTTCTTTTATATAAGCGCACTCTAGCGTTGCTTGATTCAATTATTTTTTAGCCATAACCGACCTTGTATATCATCAGGATTCAGGACGGAAACTATATCATTCTGTAGTTCTATAGGGCTCTGGAAATTGAGCCCGCTCCTTTAGGGGGGGGGGGGAGTTAATTTCGGTAAAAAAGGCTCATTTTCAATAATTTTTCTTTATGCTCCAGTGAATGCAAATATATTTTACTTAAACGTTTTAAACCGAGCGACCTGGTCGTGTTGTAAATTTTTATCGTTTTATTGTATGTATGTGTATATAAATAGCAAAGAATAGATAGTGATTTATTCCTTTACAACATGTTAATTTACTTTTAGTTATAAATGTTACTTATTTAGAAATAGTTCTAAGATTGTAATAACCATACAGTTCCCTTGAGGGGCTGTTTTACAAAAAAAAAAAAAAGAAAAAAAAGTGTAATACAATAAAGTAACATTTGAACAATATTTTCTGAAATTTTAAATAAGAAATATTAAAAAATAAGCCATTAGCAGCAAATCTTCGAAGAAGCCTCAAAAACAAATTGTTTTGCGGTGGACACAATATCTCACCACTGATCATCTGAAATCAAAAAAATCAAAATGCTACTGCTAGTTAATCATTTTCTTGAGGTAACGCTGGGAGGATTTTTTTTTTTTTAATTTTTTAATTTTTGTTAACACTTGGAAATCAAAAACGTGATTTTCGCCTGACAAAATCGACAAATTTTTTATTGTAGAATAAATAATAATTAAAAAAAAAAAAAATCCCTCCTAGCGTTACCTCGTAATTGATGTGCAGAAACACTGTACAAAATTTCAAAAGAAGAATCGGTGCATTAGTTTTCGAATTACAGTGTCGACGGACTTTAAAAATGTCAAGTGCGAGAAAAGGGCTTTAAAGCTTTGTGTAGAAAAAAATTTGACTTAAACATCAGTACGCGAGTCGACGCCGATGCCTAGAACGCGATAAAACGACATACAATGGCGTGCGCAAAAAAAAAAAATAGCACTTCCATCTTTCACAATTAAGCCTACTTTATCAAAATTCTGACTCTAAGATATATAAGATACCCATGTCCTTGTTATAATAGTTTTTGCAACTATTTTGACGACTGTTATTATTAAACCAATGAACAAATTATTGAAAAACGATGAAAATACTGAGTTGTTGATTTTACACAATTAGTATTAATGTCAGTATATTCACGAATAAAATGATCACGCTTCAATATACCGATAGTCCTTAACCCAAAAATCTACATCACTTCCAAATACTGACAGTATTATTGACCGTGTAAGGTCCGCTTTACACAGTTTAGTTGGTGGTGATCACACGAAAAGCTATGTATCACGGGAGAAAAATCGGTACCGCAACGTAATTGGATACAGCTATACAAGCCGGTGAAAAGAGGTTGCCTTTCTGATAATGGCGTATTTAGGGGCTGTAAAATAGTCGAACGTCTACAGCTTCATACTTTTAATTCTCTCATTGGTACGTTATAAGACTATTTTTACAGTAAGCAAAATAGTCAGCGGTATGCTCTTTTTATACATAATTTGACGTGAAAAAAATTATACGTATATTTAAATTAGCATTTTACTAAAATGTTGTTCCACTTGGTTTTTGTTGCAATGAGTTTTAATACTTTGTGCACATTATCGAGGTAGTAGTAATGTGTAAAATTCGCGATGTTATATAATAACCAGAATGCCCTATTCATTATGTAAAAAAGAATAAATTTTTCTATACATTATCTAATAATTTCGTAATATTCAAAAGAGGCCGACTAGTTTGTCAAGTGTTATATCAATAACTACATTAGCAATTTTTAAATAGTTAAATAATTAATATTCCACTGATAAAAACATACTGATTTATTTTGTACGTTACATAGAAGTATATTCGATCGTATACGAAAAGCGTTATGACGTACTAATAAGGGAATTAAAAGTAGAGGGCTACAGACGCTCATTAAAATTAAAAATAGTAACTGTATTTACTTAGTTTTACGTGATGAAGAAATAATTCTGTGTAATGTTTTGAAGTCGAGGAGGAACTATGCATACTAATATTATAATGGTTCCGCTTTTATTTATAAGATAAATTTATTTTTACAAAAGTAAAACTGCGCGGACTGTTGTAATACGTTAAAGTAGAATGTTCTTTATTATTTCATCGAAATGTTTCATTTTTTATTTGACACAATATTACTTTCAGTTTATTTTAAAAATAGTATTTTTTTTCGCTATTCTAATTGTTTTTATTAAATTATTTTATAGTAATAAAACAAATCAAACATGCTCAAGAATTTAAAATAATAATACTGTAGTTTTTTGCTTAAACATCGTTTTTGAAACTGCTAGTTTCACAATCTGTTTATTTTTCGAAATTAGTAAAACTAATAATGATGATTTCTCTACATGGAACGAAGCTATGAAATGAATAGTTTTCTTAATTATATTTATAATCTAGTTGTTTTAAAAATGTTTTTCGCCATTTAATTTGTATTTTTGAAACGAAATTGAATTGTTCATAATTGTATACTTACACAGGATTTAACGATTTTCTATATTGTAAGCAAAAAAATTTTAAATGCAATACATTTAAGAAACAACTAGCGTATTTACCTGTATCTGTTAACCGTGAAAAAATAATTTGAAGTTTGGAATGCTAATAAATCTGTTGTTATATTTATATTCATTGTAATTTCTTAATTGTTGCTCAATCAAAATTGCTACAAAATGGAACAAGATACATATGTATTACTCGGAAGAAATCATTTCCGAGGATATAAATGTTTTAATATCGGACAAACGTCGTAACAGCTATGAACCAAACGTTATATATTTTTTTTTATTGCTTTTCTGATTCCCATATTCTGCCGTCATTTGTATTATAATCACTTTTTATGTTTTCGTTTTTCTTTTTCTTTGATTAGTTTAATGAGTCACACCTTGAAAATGTTTCTTAGGATAATACATAACAGGATACGAACTAAATGTGAAGAAAACATTGGAAGAGAACAGTATGGCTTCCGGGGTGGCCTGGGAACTCGAGAGGCATTACTCTGTATGAACATCTTGATTCAGAAAATGAAGGAGTTCCAACGTCCAGTATTTCTCTGTTTCCTGGACTTTGAAAAGGCTTTTGACCGAATAACTCGTGACAAATTGTTCCGAATACTCGATACTATTGACCTAGATGAAGCCGATAAACGTATAATAAAAAATCTTTACTTACACCAAAACGCAGTTATCTCATTAGAAAACAATAAAATATCAGATCCAATTAGTATTGAACAAGGAGTAAAGCAAGGATGTATATTGTCTCCTTTGCTCTTTAATATATACGCGGAACAGGCCTTCAAAGAAGCCCTTGATGACAGAGAAGGTGTTAAAATCGGCGGTGAAAATATCAATAACATCAGATATGCGGACGACACAGTTTTGATGGCTGAAAGTGCAGAAGACCTAACTGTATTGACAAAAGCGGTGGAAAAAGTATGCAATAAATATGGACTGATAATTAACGCGAAGAAAACGAAGGTAATGGCCATCTCAAACGACCCACACCCTATCGACATAGTGATAAACAATGGCAGACCAGAACACGTCGATAAATACAAATACCTCGGTGCCTGGATTAATAAGTATGGTGACCCAAACGGAGAAATTAGATGTCGCATTGAGCAAGCGCGTTCTGCCTTTATGAAAATGAAGAAGACACTCACAGCTCATGACTTGGACCTTGATTTAAGATTCAGAACTCTGAAATGCTATGTCTGGTCGGTATTACTATATGGTGCCGAAACGTGGACATTGATGTCCAGAACGCTACACCGATTAGAAGTCTTTGAGTTTTGGTGTTATAGACGCTTACTCAGGATACCGCGGACGAAAAAGAAGACAAACGCTGAGGTATTACAGACAATGAGAAAAGAAAAGGAGCTGATTGACACTGACAAAAGAAGAAAAATAGAATACTTCGGTCATGTGATGGCCGAAGTACACATTACTGCAGAATATATTGATATGGGAAATGTGGAAGGAAAAAGAAGAGTTGGACGAACAATCGTGGTTCAGAACCTACAGACACGGACAGGTTGCAGTTTTGAAGAACTGTTCCACACAGCAAAGGATAGGGGCGACTACAACGAATTAACCAAGCTTGCCATCAGATGAGCCTAAGATCGAGAACGGTCATGGCACCGAAAGAAGAAGAAGATTCAATTTTTTACTAGTTTGATATTTTGCTGCCCCGGTTAAAAATGATTTTGAATATAACAGTAATACGCCGATGAAAATTCCTTTATTAATTTACTGTAACTATTGGATCGCCAACCTTCAAAATGGAGACGGCGGATTAAGAAGAAGATTACTGTAGTTTAAATATTAATTACACATTCTTAACTTCTCCAGTTTTTGAAAACTGTGTAGTTAGTCATGTGAAAAGTATTGAAATACTCAACGTAGTTAAGTGAAAAGTATAATATTAGTATAAATTATACTTCATACTTTTTTTATAACTATTTGCAATTCATAATAAATGAAAAAAACTGTTCTTAAATATTTTTTTTTATGTTGAAAAATAATTAATGTCAGTATTTCTCAAGTATTGGAAACTGCATTGCCGACTAAATGAATTGTTTTACATTAATCTTTAACTACACGCGTCCGCAAATAAACTATAACTACACGCGCCCGCAAATAAACCATAACTACACGCGCCCGCAAATAAACCATAACTACACGCACCTGCAAATAAACCATAACTACAAGCGCCTGCAAATAAACCATAACTACACGCACCTGCAAATAAACCATAACTACACGCATGGTGCATTTTGTACACTATGTACAAAAGTACCCAAAAATCATTTGAAAAAAGTTTATTTTGCGTTTATATTTATTTATATCACAAAAGGGCATATCCATATAATGTCTAATAATAACAATTTATTAAACTGAAAACCTGAACACTTAAACAAAAACTTAAACATTCTTGTACAAAAAAAATTTTAAATAGAATCTAAACGACGTCGTCTTCATTATTACATTCCAACAAGTGATGATTGTATTTGCATGTTCTACTTGTTACAAATGTGACATGTAATCATTGAAATTCTATCTTTTTGTCTTCCACAATAAAAGCACCTACGTCGCATTTTTGTTGGTAGCTCTTCCACTGGTTGCTGCTGAGTTCTGATTTTGCCGAAAAAAGTTGAATATTCGAAGGCAAGGTTTTTATTTCCACTCTTTCAGAAAAGTGGGCTTCATCAAAGAAATTGATAAAGCTTTTAGAAAATTTCTTCTAAACTTCTGAGGATTATAAACATGTGATGCGTTATAAATTATTTGGTTGTTAATTCCACTTATGTTCAGCAATTGAAAAAATGTTACCAAAGGCCATCTTCTTGTTCTTCTGGATACCGAGTAAGTACTGCAAGTTTATCTACAGTATTAACGCCACCCTTGTGAAGCGATTGTAGTCCATAATTATGACTGTTTTTTTAGTTTTCGGATCGATTGCAGAATTATCATGCATAGTGGAAAGTAAAATTACTCCTCGGCTCTTATTTGGAACGTAGGACACAATGGTTATATCTTTTTGAAATCCAAAAAGGAACGAACCAACTTTCCTTTTTTTATATGGCAAAAACTCTTTTTTATTTTTCTTGACTGTTCCAACCATTGTTATTTTGTCCTTCAAAAGTGCCAATGACAACGGGTAACTTGTATAACAGCTGTCACAAGTCACGTTTCTGTTTTTTCCTTCCCAAGGTTGTAGTAAGCGATGAGTAATATCAGCTGGAGAATTAGACATTTTATATTGTTCTTCTGGTTGTTGACCACAATATAATTCTAAGTTAGACGCATAGAAGGTTTTGGCGTCGCAGAGCGCAAATATTTTCAAACCGTACTTTGCAGGTTTGTTAGGGATATATTGAAGAAAATT
This sequence comes from Icerya purchasi, assembly GCA_039619475.1. Lineage (NCBI taxonomy): Eukaryota > Metazoa > Arthropoda > Insecta > Hemiptera > Monophlebidae > Icerya > Icerya purchasi. The sequence goes on along the minus strand of CM077115.1, from coordinate 286,237,976 downwards.
GCATCTTCATCAATTGTTACCTGTTCACCCAAACAATAATTGTTCTTTATGAGGTTATCGTTGCATGTGCATCAGCGGTACTGATAAAGATCGTGTTAGACACTACACTCATAGGTTAGGTGGCGCCATGGTGCCTGGGGAAGCTGTTAACTAAAGTTATTGCTGATAATACAAAAAGAAAATGCGACATGGATTTCTAGTACATTTAGCGATATTTTGACAACTAGTAGAACTTTAGAAAATTCCATAGATCCAGCTGTGAGAGGACCTCTTGATCCTTTGCGGTCGACGGAACGACGTTTTAACATTTTTAGAATTTTCGAAGAAACACACGAACTTGTACTCTTCGAAAGACAACAGTTAACTGATGATAGAATTTTCAACTTCACAGAAGATTCAAATAAAGAAAACGAATTTGAAATCGCCATAATGTCAAGAATACAAAACGCAGCTGTCGAGCGGGACACGACAATTAGCCAGGTAGCCGTCCTAACTGGATATCCGGTTACATTTATTGCTATAACTTTGTAACGAAGTGAAATTTTCTTAAATTTTTTTTTTTTTGAAAATTTCAGGGATATGTGAGCTCTTAAATGTGCAACGGAAAGCAAGACTAGAAGCCGTTCGAGTACGCAATGGTCAAGTTCGATCATCTGAAGCATACAAGCAACGGGAAGCAAGACTGGAAACCGTACTTTTAATATTTGCTACGGGCAGTGTTATTTATACTAAAATTTGAAATTATTACTCAACTATTGTAGTAATAAATTAATTTTAATAAAATGGGTTGAAAAATTGTGTGCTGTTTAGTTAAGTGGAAATTTTTCGTTAGATCACGACAGACAGGTTATAGAAAGATCGATAATCTTCAGCTAGACGTGAAACGTGAAGAATATTTTTGTTGAACGGTAATAAACGTGTTTCCCAAAGAGAGAGAGAGAAAGAATCTTTACATAAATATAATTCCAGATAAAACAATTTTTTTTTATAAATTTCCACGTACAGATTTAAATGGATATTAATACACGGGCGAAGCTGTGGTTAATAAAAATAAAAAAAAAAAAAAACAATTTATCTAACGTACATATACATTAGCTAAAACAAATCAATTTTATTATAAAATACCTTGCATGGGCTTTAACCATTAAACTATCAAATTGAACATAATTATTACAAGCCTTCACCCTATAAATGAATTTCGCAAACGCTTTCATTGTATATATTTTTATAACGTTTTACGAACAATTTTAGCGCGCTATTATATAAATACTCGCTGTGTCCCACGGCTTCGCCCGTGTATTAATGCCTGTTTAAATCTGTACTCGGAAATTCACAAAAAAAATGTTTGTTTTATTTGGAATTGTATTTATGTAAAGATTCTTTCTCTCTTACAGAAACATAATTATCACAGTCCAACAGAAAATAGTCTTCAAGTTTCAAGTTTAGCTGAAAATTATCGATCTTTTTATAATCTGTTCGTCGTGATCTAACAAAAAGTTTTACTCAACTAAACAGCACACGCAGCCATCGTTTTGAAGAGGCTGAGTTATTCACACGGTGATCTCCCATAGTTACACATTGAAGAAAACATCTTTTTCAATCATATCTTTCAACCACTCTGTCTCGAGCTTTTTATTAAAATTAATTTATTAACGCAGCAGTAAACTGCAGTAATCGAGTAAGGATTTTAATATTCCTGATAACATATTATTAAAAAGAAAGTTAAAGGCTAGGGGAATGGATTCTAAAAAAAAAAAAACAAAAAAAAAACAGTTGGATAAAAAAATTTATACAGCGGTTTTGACCCAAAACTTCGAATATTTGTCATATCAGTTAAATACTCTATTTTATTTCTATATGTTCCCCATTAAGTCCAATAGTGTATATGGCTTAAACCTCTCCCAGTTTCTACAAACATATTGTACAATACATTTTCGTATTTCTACTCCTAATAATTCATTATTATACAATAAATAAGATAGAGACGAAAACAAACATGCTCCGTCCCTATCTATGTATTTTACATAATGAGGAACTATTGTATCATTAACACACATATTAGTTCTACTTCGAGACAGTAGTGATACAAATAAATAAAAAATAGTAAAAAGAAAGTAAAAAAGTTAATTTGAAAAATGTATAAGGCTGCTTTACATTGTCGGGCAATTTACAAAAAAAATTTTAAGTGATTAAAAACAGCACATATAACGGACAAAACTTACGAAAACAAAATAATTTTGATGTAAACGATATGAAAAGAATATGCAGATCGAAACAAATTTGAAACGAACGCGAACAATACAGAAAAGATTTGATTAGTATAACAAAAACAGTTTAATTTTCCCTGGCAATATAAGCTGTTCCTGTTCAGAATAACACCATATTGTTTGCGCTGTTATTAAACACTAAACAACCCAAAAAAAAAAAAAAAAGAAACTAAATCGGAAAGATAACACGTTGAATCGTTCAAGAGAAAAAAAAAATTGGAATCAAATGAAACCACCATTTTCTTCTTTTGAAACAAACAAATAATCACAACACAACTTAACACTATGACTGAAGCATCTTTTTTTACTCTTTTTGGATATGATAAAAACTGTTCGACAGAAATATTTCTGTCTCCTCCGAATAATTGACTATTTGAAATTTAGACAATTGCAGTTTCTAAACCACTTTAATCCGAAACCAAGCTAAATACGTAAAGCACACTTCTTTCTGAATGTTGCGTGGTATTAAGTTTTCTAAAAATAGATTATAACCCTTCTTCACTCTTAAAATTCCGAAGATATAAAAAAAATGAAACAACCTTTGTAAATATTATATGGTAAACCAATTTATTACGAAGATATCAGCCATATTTTGAAAACAATTTTCAACCACTTTTTCCCACTTAAAGTTCAATTTTTCAAAAAATCTTTCTCATTTGATATTTTCGGTATATGGTATGTTCAAATGGGCTTTCTGATAATCAACGTAAATGGTTTTGGTGAGGCATATAAGAATTTTATATACCTTTTTGACACTTTTAGTTGACCATGTGAGGTATCTTCATGCGAAATTACAATTTGATAAACCAATTTGAGCCAAAAAAATAACAGTTTGTGTATTTTTTTGGAAACGGTTTTTAACCTCATTCCACCCCTTAAAATCAGAATTTTCAAAACAGCGTTTTTATTTGACATCCTCAGTATATACACTGTATTCACATGAAATTACACGCGATAATCCCGATTCGTAGTGTGATTTTTAGTTTTCTAAAAAATGGGTTTTTGGCCTTTTCCGCCCTTAAAATTTTGGGGTTTGAAAAAAATTTTGCACACATTTAGTACACCATATGAGGCGTCTTTACGCGGAATTACAATTTGATTAACATACATTTGTACCAAAAATATTGAAGTTTATGTGTTTTTTGGAAAACAGTTTTTAACCCCTTTTCACCCCCTTAAAGTTTAAATTTTCAAAAAAGCGTTCTTATTTGACATCTTTAGTACATAAATAATGTTCATGTAAAATTTCAATTATGTGGTGCAAATGGTTTCGGCTGTAGCGTGATTTTTGGTTTTTTAAAAAGCGATTTTCTGACTTTTACCCCATTTTTAACCCCTAAAAAATTCGACTTTTTTAATACATTTTTAAATGGTGTCAGTACATAGTATGGTTGTATTAGATGCCAATTTTCTGCTTCATTAGTAGTTGCAACGATAAGTTAATAAATGCTGTGACTTTCAAATATTTCCAGATTTTCGCTTTTATATATATATAGATTAAAAGTCCATGTTGTTTCCTAATTATAGAAATACTTTAAATTAATTTTCCTATTGAATTAACTTATTTAAAAGATATTAAAGAAAACAATCATTTTATGTATATTGATCTTATTTTCCTATCTTGAACTTTTAATTGTAGGTATCAGGGCTGTATCTTGATCAAAATTACGGAAGAGGGGTTGAAAATATTTTAATAATTTTATATACAGGGTGGGCCAAAAGAACATCCCGAATTTTAAATGCTCGTCAAATAAAGACTAATATACTTACGGAAATGAAACAAACGTTGAAATACTTCAAAAAGAACGCCATTTATTGTACACTATTAGTTTTGAACAATACTCCGTATGAATAGTCACCATTTTGATTTTTACATTGTTGCAATCTTTCCTCAAAATTATGCATTACTTTTTTAAGAGTTGGTTTTTTAATCGCCGCAATTTCCTTCTGAATGGCCAATTTCATCTCGTCGGTTGTTGCTGGTTTACCCTCGTACACCTTGCTTTTCAAGTAGCCCCCCATAGGTAAAAATCTGTCGGTGTTAAATCCGGACTGCGCGGCGGCCAAAACAGCTCACAGTTTCGCGAAATAAAGCGGTCCTGAAACTTCTCTCTTAATAACCGCAAAACATCGTTACGAATATGTGGCGTGGCCCCGTCTTGTTGAAACCACGTTTTAGATAATGCAATCCTCTTCCGTCTGAGCTCCGGTAGAAAAAACTCGTTTAACATTTGGATGTAGCGGTCGCCGTTCACAGTAACATTCGCTCCGTCCTCCTCCTCGAAGAAGTAGGGACCGATTATCGCTTTCGCACTGACTGCGCACCATACCGTGATACGAGCGGAGTGCAAGGGTACCGGGTGAACGATTCGAGGGTTCTCAGTAGCATAATACCGCATGTTTTGTTTATTAACGTTACCATTTAAATCGAAATGCGCCTCGTCGCTAAAAAAAACATAATCCAAATCGACGTCTTTCTCCTCCAGCATATCCAAAAATTTATTACAAAATTCTAACCTTCTTGGCTTATCTGTTGGTATCAATTCTTGGGTTAGTTGTATCTTGTATGGGTGCATATTGAGGTCGTTTCGAATTATTCTTCTGAGTGAAGTACGGGGAATTTTCAAGGCGGAAGCCTGGCGACGAACGGATCTGCGCGGACTTCGCGACAATGCTACGCGCACTTTTTCGATGTTTGTCGGGGTTCTAGACGATCGACGGCGACCTTGATGGTTGACCGCCACCACACTACCGTATTCTCGGAAGTTTTTTACCCATTTGAGGATACTTTTACGGTCGGGGGGATTGTCATGACGTTTTAAATCAAATTGTTTCTTAAACGCGCGTTGTACCGCGATTACACTTTCACCGTTTTTCACAAAGTACTCGACAACGAAAGAGCGTTGTTTACGCGTCCACGAAATATATTTATTTATAAATGGTACACTAAAGCCTTGTAGTCAATTACTGTATATCCAATATTTGAATACTACAATAAAAATAAATAAAAACTAGTCGTTTCCATAGAATTCATAAAAATTTTATTTTATTTTTTTTATCAAATATTGAAAAGAAATAAATTTATTCTGAATTTCGGTCCATTTAATTCAAGCAGTTATGATTTCGCAGACATTTCGGGGGAATGGGAGGGGGGGCGGGGGTGAACCTGGAAAACCTTCCCATCAGATACGGTCCTAGTAGGTATAAATAAGTTAATAAACATATCACAACCGATTTACATCGTAATTGAAAATATCGGTTTAAAAATTTAGATTTCCTAACAGTTAACGTATAATTTGAACATAACAATTGTATTTTATAAATTTTTGTAATTGTAATGTAAATAGAATATTTTGAATTTCATGTTATCTTTTGCATTTCATTAAATTTTAATTTTACATGTTTGTGGGTAGTAATGTTCCTTAAATTAAATTTCGCAACGCCATTAATGGTCAATTGGACTGATATGATGAAAGAAAAAAAATATTTCATATAGTAAGAGAGCTGAGTTTTTATTGTAATAAAGGACAATAACTAATCATATTGATTAAGTTCAACATACGGAAATAAGATTAATATACATTAAATGATTATTTTCTTTAATATCTTCTAAATAAGTTAATTTAATAGGAAAATGAATTAAAAGTACTTCTATAATTAGCAAAACACAATCGTTCCAGTCGAAGATATTGAGGATCAATACGCCATATTATGTTCGTAATAGTAAAATCGAGAATGATCTCAACGTTCCTTCGGTGTTGGCGATATATAAGCAGCAGTATAACAAAATGCATGCTGCATTCAGTCATAATTTAAACCTGTTATTATCACGTATGAAGACTACCGGACTTCCTGATAATCCTGTTAGACGACTAAAGAAAAAACAATGTAGAGATGCGCACGGCATCATCTATTGAGATGCACCGTTATTTAGGACTACTTATATGGTTCAAAGTCACAATAATTTGTTTATAAGTTTGGTTAACATGGATATTAATGGTAATAATAAATTGCGAAACTGGTTAAGACGGGGACGTTAATGTTTCACTAATTTTATTTTATTCGTTTGTGTGCTGTGGAGCATTGTTATTATATACTGCTGTTGATGCAGGCGGAGGAAAAGAAGATAATTTTTGGTAACACTGGAATATGAAGTTGATGGTAATTGCTTACTTCTGGGTGGAAGCGCTGGTGTCTTCCAAATTAAATGATGGAGCTTCGAAAATTCTATTTATTTCATTCTGTTTAAATTTTTTATTATATTCTTGTCGGCAGTATCCACATCCTTTATAATTGGCAGGATGTTCACCATGACAGAAAAGACATATCGGTTTTTCTTCTGATGCTTTAGGACAGTCAGTAGTTAGGTGTCTACCGCTGCATTCAACATACCGAGGTGGGAGTTTACAATAAGATTTCGTGTGTCCAAAATTTTGACAACGCATGCACTGGAATAGTTGCCTAGTTACGCGCGGCTCTTCAATTGTTACGACAGTATGAAGTAAATGATTCAACTTAAAAATTTCTGAATTTTTAGGAGATTTGTTAAAGTCTACGAAGAACATTAGTAATGAAGATTTCGTTCTTCTGCTTATTACGTTAATTACAGAACGAACAGGGAAACCTAAATTTTGTAATGCTTGCGTGATTTCCTCGCAATTGATTGCATGATTTTTTTTTTTTAATTACACGAAAGGCTCTTTCTTTCGGTAGTTGGAAAATATAAAATTTGCATTTAATTAAAATCCAGTTCTATAATTAAACACTAATACAATAATTGCACCCTTTTTTAATAAGTCCATTATTGCATTCCGCGATTTTAATATTTAATTTTATTTTTAATCAAGAAAAATGACGTACTATTTTTTAAACTCTATAAAATATGTTAAATCCATCTTTAATATTACAAAAATGTTTCTGAACAGCAGACTAGTTTTTCTGTTGATCAACATTAAAAGTATCCGTGTTAACGAATACGTAAGATAACACATCATTTTTATTTTATTCAAAAATTGTTATTTTTAATATTAATAAAAAGAATATAAATTTTGAGTATAAAGTTACATCTTCCGTTAAATATTTATTCGACTCGATGTATAATTATTCTTAGTAGAAATCTTAAAGTATAGGATAAGGTAAAATGACTTCTAGTAAATTATAATTAAATTTATTTATATTGTGGCATGATGTTTTTTAAAGCAGCTATAAATTCAATACCGATGAACGATATAATAATTTTTGACAAAAAAAAGTACTACAGAGTGCACAAAATTATTTTAGTATTAATATAATTATCTATTAATTAAAATAGGCTACAACATTGTATAACAGCAATACAAATAAAAGTTAACTCTTATCCGGGTATTGCTTTATTTTGTGGATAACATAAAGGGGATACGATACCATAACAGCAAAAAATGTTGTGAACAATATCACCTTTTCCTGAAACAAAAAAATACACAATCAAATGTTGTAATTAAGAATTGTACATATACAAAAAAATTATAATACTTATTATCGTGTAATCATAAAATTATTCGGTGAAATCTATATATATAAAAATGAATCGTCGATTAGTATGTACGCCCATAACTTGCGAACGACTGCAACGAATTGGTTAATTTTTTTTTTATTGTATTCGTTATTGCCAGAAGAAGGTTTGTGTGAAAGAAAATTTTAGAAAAGTTCACTGGAAAAGCTTTAAAGTCTCATAATATGAAAAGTGAGTGAGAGAGTATGTATATGTATATGTGTAAGAAAGAAGGATATATTCTCGGTCGCATCAGTGTCATCGTAAAAAATAACGAAGATGGGTCTGACTATCGATGAACAATTAACAAAGCGAACAAAAAAACTGTCCTCTAAAAGATCATATCCTTTTTTCTTCATTGTCCCTTGCCGACATCATCGTTTGCACAAAGCGGTTAACGATTGTCACCGATACAAAAGAACGAATATTATACCGCAACCTTCAAGAGTCATAAATAACCATTACGGAAGTATCTTTTCCGTCCGGTCACATTGTAAGGCTAATCGTCGTAAATGTACCGCTACAATGCCGATCTTTTACGAAATTTGCGGAAGCGACTTCTGTAGGTATATGCATCGAAGAAACCTGTTTTTTAACGGGACAAGCTAGAAATTTGAGGGTGGTTAGTTATAGAAAATTCAAATTCCTCGATCATTTGAATTTGTGTCTTCGTTCTGTAAACATTGAAGTAAATATTTTCAGCGTATTTAAACTTTTTAAAGTGATTTTAAAAATTTTTCAAAGTTTTTCCACAGTCATTCATCATTTATTTAATTTGGAAATTACAATTATGCATTTATTTATTTATTTATTTAAATTAATTTCTCTGTGATTATTATTTTATACGATACAATATCTTATATATAAAAATGAGTTGCCTTATGTGGGTTTCGCTTCTCCTCCAAAACGGCTGAACCGATTTGAATAATTTTTTTTTGTTGTATTCGTAGTTCTTAGAAGGTTTGCAAAAAAAAAAAAAAAATTAAAAAAATTGCACCGAAATTGCACAATTCACAAAAAAGTGTAACTCAAGAACGGCTCGACCGATTTAGCTGATTTTTTTTTTCTAAAATATTGGCTAAAATTTAAATTAGGTTCCTACAAAAAAAAATTTGAAAAAGTTGCACGGAAATTACAAAATTCGCCTATGCGGTAGGCCAAACAGGCGAGCGGGTAATTTCAGATACCTGAAACGGCGAGGAACGAATAGGCAAAAAAAGGTGTCGGTCTTTGATTCTCAGGCGATCAGCGGGCGGTCGCTTAATGACGGCACGGAAATCATGCGCTACGCATGCAGTAAAAAAAAAAACAAATGAATGGAAAATATCGTAACAAGCAGTTCTTTTTTTATTTTTTTTGGTATAAATTTTATATTAAAATAAGAAAGAAAACTGATTTTTAATAGCTACCAAACAAAAAATGAAGAAGAAAATCGGTTAATAAACGAAAAAAGACTTTGCCTATTTATATGTAGATATTAAATGTTTTGCGTATTTATATATTTGTTTGTGAAAGTGAATTACTGAGAATATGTTGTGCACATTTTAAAACTCCCCTTATGTGCAGTATATTCTTATTACATTTTTCAGTGATTTAGTCGGAAATTTTTTCAAATTGGTTGGATCACAGACGTGCTTACATCTAACATTTGTGAGTTGTAGCGGACTACATTTTCCGTCATTAAATGGTCGCAACGATAAACTAAAAATATAATTAAAAGATGTAGCAGAACAATGTAGGCGAATGGTTGTTTAGCGAGTACAGTGCAAACCGGTCTGCATTTCTCTTAAACATGGTACACCCTAAATCGGGAAAAATAAAAGAAAATAATAAACAACCCGACTTCACAAGTACCGCGAGAACGACAAAAAAAAATGAAACACATGTCCGGCAATCAGGTAACGAAAGAAATTATGAGACATTTATACAACTGAAAGGTCTTTGATCCGAAAAATTAATTACCGACAGGAAATCGAAAGATTGACCGGAAACATTACAATAAGTGCATCAACCATTTTTTGCATGTATTTCGTGTTAGGAGTTATTCAGACCTATTCGTGTTTTCGTTTCGGTAAATGTGCTTCATTTGCCCGTCCGTTACTCGCATATTATCCATATGTATTCGTTTTTAAAATGTGTTCGGTATTTTCGCAACTTTCAGTAATATTGTATGAATATATTCACATTTGTGCGGTGAGTGCCAATTTTATATTTCAGTCGTATAAATATTGTGATTTATTATTTATCTTAGCAAGAAAAAAAATTTTAAGATGTTGTAAAAAGGCTACATATAAAAAGACGTCTATCACTTTGACTGCTAAATGCCCGTAAAAAACACATAGAAATATATTTATAAAAATCAACATGTGCAGTCATTGAAAACATTTTCCAACCATCCGGAAAGTGAATTCGAAGGCTCAATCCTGTGTGTTTTTAGATTGGCTAAATCGTTTTTATCTTTATCAGTAAACATTAGTTTTATAATATTAATTCAACGTATTACAACTGAGCCATAGCAACGCGTGGTTGGGTCTACTATCTATATACAATAGCTGTCCCACGGGAAGTGAGAGTAACTTTGGTGTGAGTAGGCAACCACTCACAGCGCGTTTAAAGCCCATTTAATTAGCAATCGAATGCAACAAACCAGAAGTTCATACCTCACCTCTACACCCACAGCATCGATTTGAAAAAAAAGTGTTTTGTCAACCTTTACAATTTTTTTCAAGCGGAGCGGGCAGGTTGAAAACGCATCGTAACGTGTCTCGCACTCAGATAATCCTAAAGGTCATTCCATCAGCTGTCAAATGCAACAAACCGGACGTTTCTACGAGCATTATTACGTGTTTTATAGTCAAAAGAGTAAGGCGCAAATTGTGAAAACCACGTGCAGTTTTGTGTTGTCAACATGAATGAGAAAGGTATCGAGCAAAAACAGCGGTGTGTGATTCGTTATTATTGTTGGTTGTAAAAAACGGCTAAAGAGACGTTAGATTTATTAAAAGAAGAAGCGTATCCTGATGATATTCGACTCGGTAATTCAACAATATTTCGATAGCATAGCGCGATTTCAAAAAATATTCGACACCGATCAAAAAGTCGTGAATGCGGTACAGATCATTTTAAACAGAACACCTGTCGGCAAGTTTTAAGCGAGAGGTGCCTATTTCGAGAAGATTAATATGAATAATGAAGATGGGTAATAATTTATGTAAAAACTTTGAAATACAGTTTCTTCCAAAATGTTGTAATTTTTTTGTCTAAAAAAACGGTGGCGGTCGACGAAACACTTTTTTTCAAATCGATGCTGCAGGACGAACCCCCGGGAGGTAGAAACTCCCGGTTTGTTGCATTCGATAGATAATTAAATGGGCTTTAAGATGTACTACTCACACCAAAGTTACTCTCACTTTCTGTGGGACAGGCATTGTATATAAAACAAAGTCGGGTTAGTTAAATCAACGGCTGGACCGATTTTTATGATCTTTGATTTGTTGAATTTGTGTCCGTTCCAAATAGCAGAATACAAAATTTAAAAAAAAAATTATGAAGAAAATTCATTTTTTTGCTATTTTTGGCCCAAAAGGGGAGTTCGAATAATTTTTTAATCGTAATTTTTAAATTTTATGAAAGGGCTGTTGTGTTTTGTTTTATATTTTGAATTTCGATTTTAAACGGTTATCTGATGATGAGTTATGAATTTTTTAAGGGCGATTTTTGAGGTCGTTCTAAATTCTATATTATATATTCTAGACGGTTTCTTGCCGACCAGGGTAATCGGTCAGCTTAAAGTTGTAAATTGTCATAGATAGAGAAGTTTAATTGTAATTTATGATCCGATTCCGATAAGTCAAACCGTTTCCGAGCTATTATATAATAGAATATTTTTTTCGTTTCTGAACTATCTTATTGGGATTCCGTACATTATATGTGTACGAAATCCTAAAAAAGGGTATAAATTTACTTTAAGAAATTAAATTACTTTAGAAACACGTTTTTTTCGTGTATAGCTCATCATCATCTAACTGCACAGAGTACACACTTTATTAAAAAGTATATAAATTGAGTGTGTATTATGTGTTGTTAGCTGATGATATAGCCCGAAAAAGCATGTTTCCAAAAAGTAGTTTACTTCAATTTTTCAAAGTAAATTTATACTGATTTTTGTTATTAAGGGGGATAATGCCTTGCTGCCACGTGAATTACATTTATTTCAATGTAATTAAAATACTTTTCATTTTGATTTTTGTACATTTATTGAACTTAATTTTTTTTGAGTATTGATTGCTGATAAGTTAACACAATATTTATTGGTTCTGGGGCGGTACGAAGTTCGCCGGGTCAGCTAGTTACATAAAAAAAATAAATGAATGTATTAAAATAAGAACATCCAAACATAATGTTTCATACGCTGAAGATTTCTTTGTTTGATTAAAAACCGTTTCTATATAATAAAAATTCAAAAAAAAAAAAAAAAAAAAAGGAAAAAAAACCGTTTTAAAAAATCGAATATATTTTTTATACAACATTCCTGTAAACATAAATATTTATAGAATGTCTAGTTTTTTTTTATGTAAACTTAATTTCCAAAAATTTATTTAACCTTCAAAAGTTCAAAAGTTTCATTAAAGGATCAAATTATTAAAAAACGCAAAATTCACGGAACTATCAAAACTATTTGGGGAAAATTTTCTCCGTCCCCATAAGTATAATGCTTTCGTGGAACGCGTCTTTTCTTTAATGGGGAATTTATGGACAGACGGGCGAACCTTAAATCGGAGTTAATGGTTAAAATTAATTATAACACGACTTGTCAAGAATTTTTGAAGTTTTTGAAGAAACTTGAGCAAGAAAAGATGTTAAAACAATCAATTTCTAATAAAAAAAATATGATTTTAAAAATCAGCCTACTCCGAACACTAGCAGCACTGTTTGAATTGTCTATTTGATGTAAAATAATTATCCACTCATTTAGTTTCAATAAAAAATATCTACCTCTAAAAATGTATGTTTTATTCAATAAATATCGATCTTATAATTAATGTATTATATGTTTCATGTACCTTTTGTATAAAATTATTCATTGACTACGAAAAGCAGAAAAAGCAATTCAATTGAGTGTTAACTTAGTTAACTAGTATATTTTTAGGAATATTTTCAGGGTGAAGCAATAAATATTATACTTTCGAAAATTTTGAGTGCCAGAAATATGTTTATTGTTGATCGTTCAAAAAAAATTTCGCCTACGGCGCTCTTACAGGGGGGCTGCCGCCCCTCGGACCATCAGCAGCTATCCTGACTGATACATCTTTCTTGGCTATTTCGGATATCTTCGGATATGCTCTTTCTTAAAGGTGGCGGCCCTATCAGTAAGTAACGTGACATAGGTTATTTCACGTCCGCTGTTTGGTGAAATTGCGTGAAATTTATGTGGGAGACAGGAGAGGAAAATACGAGCAGAACGCCATTTCCGCTTTCTGATCTGATCGATAGAACTTCTGTGCGCACGTGTGAAACATGTCAGTGAACGTTTCCAAGCCGGTTCCGCTGACTCGTTACCCTGGATGAATGGAGAAGAGGAGAAGAAATAGCGTGAAGTTTAGAATCGGAGACAATGAGGAATTTACTGATTCCTCTTATGGACGGTATGAAGGAGATTGGGTGTGAAATGGAGATAGACTCCCTTAGGAAAATAGAACAGAAGGAAGCGAGCTTGATAGATTTAGAATGATGCAGAGAAAGGGAGGTAAACGCGCCGCCTACCGCACCCCCATTTATGAAACAATCTGCAAAAAATATTAGATGAAAAGGAAAAGAAGTGTCAGGCACGTGGAGGAATTCGGTTTTGGTGGAAGAATATGAGGTAGAGCTGACCTGACGAGGCAGAGAGAATACACTGATAGGCTGCTAAATGCTGGAACAGTCACGGAAGAAATAGGGAAGCTTGATGTAACAAAAGACATAAGGCGAAAAATTGAAGACTTGAACTGCTACATGAGAAAGGATCGGGATTTAACGAAGAGCCAAACGTCACTGGTTTTTAATACAAAGATAGGAGAAGATAAGTTTATACGAAGATACGGAAAGACGCTTAATTAGAAAGCTGTACCCAAGCTGCGATCTGCGAGGAAAAGGATTTTAACGCTCCAATGCACAGCCGAAGACAAAAATACTGAATTCTATCAAGTTTGGAGAGATTTAGAAGGTCTAATAAAAGCTTCGTATAAGTATGGTGCCACTGTCTACGTTAACAAAAAAAATTTTAGGTCGGCAAACAACAAAGAAAATTTATGTTAAAAGTTACTTCCCTTTATAAAACTTCTCTCATCTTTGCAGCTTGTTTAATCTTTTACATCTGAGATCAGTAAACATAGGCTCGTTGGCGAATTAACATCTATGAAACACCTGGCTTTATTGGAAAATAATTTTCGTGAAATTCTGCAGCCAGTTTCTATTAAAATCTTTAGAAAATACGTTAATGAGCTAATCGTAGACGAATGGCAGTGTTGATGGGACGTGGGTACTACTGGCAGGATAACTTATGAGTTCCTGCTAGATGTTTCTTTAAATTTAAAAATCGAAAATATGAAAATAAATTTCTATATGGTTAGGTACGGGCGGGACACAGTAACTTTCAGTCCTATTTATTTAGGTATGGGATTTTCGGTGCCCCGGGAATGTGCACTATGCTGAAGTAACTCAGTTGTACGTCCTACCGCCATCCTTAGATTAAATACACACGCAGAGAACTACTACACACACGATTAACTTATAATTTAACTACATATCACTCACACACACTTCATTTTTTTTGTTAGCGCATTAGTTCTCTGCAGCACCCTTAAAATATAATTTTTCTAAATATATTTGCCCCACCCTCAAATAAATAAAAAATTAGTATTATGTGAGGTTGTTTAAAATTGTTCACCTGCTATAAAAATTTTTTTGCAATATTTTTTTTTTCTAATCAAGAAATTTTTTAACCACTTCTTCAGCATACATCACGTCACCCTGATAAAGTTTTATTAGACAATTTTCAGTTACTCGATTCTTAGACTACCTTAGCTTCAATCATACTAGCACACACCGCATTATATTAGGCTAACATGATATTCGCATACTATATAACCTTCGAGTCAATCTCAAGGTCATTGATTATTAATATGATATATTTTTGTGCTAAATCAAGATCTGTTATAACTTTTTCAGAATCTACAGTTTTTTATAATAAAAAAAAAATTACAAGTTCATTCAACATTCAATTTTCTTTATAACCCACATTATCTTTTTCACTTCTAGTTTCAAAAACGCAAAAATAATTATTTCTCTAATTTTTCGCTGAAATTATTAAAACTCTAAAACATCATGTTTTAATAAGATTAAAAAATCGTAAATATAAATTGCACGAAGTTCTAGTAACAGCATACTTTAAAAAACAGCAAAATGCTAAAACATTATTGGGAGTGTAACTGATTTATACATAAATAAACGCGAGTTCGAATTTTGTTTTCGATAAATGAATTAAATACGTTTCGAAGACAATAATTTGACGCTTATGTACTTTTTAAATATGTCATTCGTCTGTTGCGTCAGCTAAATACTTTTATTTAAATAAGCTTCGGTAAAATAAGACGGATTCTTGTCAACAGAAAATTAAGTATTCCGTATGACACGAGTTTATTAACCTCAAAATAATTTATCATATGATTACTGTAACGATAAAGTGAACTCTTCTGAAAATAAACCTATCGCATTCCAATCTGAAGATTTATACTCTTAGAACAAATTTAAATAAAAATAAAATGTTTATTTCCCATACCATCCTTAGTGTTAAAACGTGATTGTTACCGTTTAACAAAATTTAAAAATGATCACACAAGTTATTTACCAACCACACATCCGTTTGATATAACACATATAACTTACAGATTAAAAAATAATAAAAAACAGCACCGGAATAAACGTAATCGAATTAACTAGCAAAGGTTTAAAAATAAATATCCGAGAAAGTCTTTTACATTTTAAGTTTCTCTCAAGAACAAGAGGGATGTACCCATCTCCTTTACCTCGTATAACTGTACACTATTACAAATTTTTTACATTAAACGGTTTTAAACTCTTCTAGCGGCTTTTAACGTAAAAAAAGGTAAAAAATCCCTATAAAACTTTACTAAATTTTACACCACTATATATATATACATATATATATATTATTTTAGACTCCGAAAAATGACAACTTATGAATTAAAGATTAAAAATTGGTTATTTAATCAAAGTCACCTATAGATAAAAGTAATGAAAATCTTACATAATTCAGATGTAACGTATACTTACCCAAAGAGGAATTTTATTAGTTCCAGGAGCAGCAATTACATGCTGTTGATTTCTAACAGCTTGAGTAAATGGAGAAGCTGTCCTTAATTTTGTAAAAGAATTTCTTAAAAGGCTCATCTTGTACAATTTTTTACACTACTAATCAACTTCGATAATCACAAATTTTAACTGCGAATAATCAATTTCAGTCCACACTTTTTCAAATCAGTGCAGCCAAAAATTCGATATCGTATACCTTTTGACAGTCATTTAAGTTATAACTTATAACCATTCGAAAATTCAAAATTAAATTTATTTTTGATTTAAAATGTCTCTTACGTAGTGAACTAGAAATTACTTTAAAATTTATATATAAAAAAAATTAAATTACGAACTATTTTTTTGGTTTTTCATACATAAGTATGTTAATTAATACGTTTCACATTCAGGTTATTATGCATTTAAAAGTATTAAATATATTAAAAAATTTTATTTAACTTGTTTTTCTTTTCACAAATTTTTTTTTTTTTTTTCATTAAAAATACGATTGACTAAATAGTAAAACTGCAATGATATCATTTGTGAATTTGATGAAAAATTATGAACCTGTTATTAACAACTGCATTATTATAATGCTACACAAAATCCTTATTTCTTTGAATTTGTATTGCAACGATGAAATTATTTTTCTTTCTTAGAATCGAAGTAATAATGTTTTAAGTCACTACCGCCCAACACTCCATTCATCTTAAAATTCGTATTTTTAAATTTCACAATTGGAGAATTTTGTATTATTCCTATATTTTAGTGACGAAATTATGTCAATTGAAAAAAAAAAAAAAGTCGACCTTCAAGCTACCGCAAGTTTTATTTGCTGCTATAAAAATTTAACACTCCTGCGTAATTAAATCTACGACGTCGTTTGCTTTTTACCACATTAATCTTCACTCCATCTGTTCGCTTTCACAGGTACATATATATTTATAAAATAGTACAGACGTTCCTGCATGAGTCTAATCGATAACAGAATATACACATAACTTCCCCTAAAACTGTTTTTAAATGAATAAACTTTTTGGAATGAAGTTCTTTTATGCGGCTTGCTGGTAGGATTAAACTGGCAGAAATCGTCGGGTCACGAAAAAGAATTATGCGTCTTCTAGGCGACCATCACTCTATTTTTTTTTTAATTCTATCCCTTTCAGTTATGCAAGGGCATGTGTGTGTGTGTGTGTGCAAGTCGAGATTCTAGCAGCAAGCATTGTGAGCAGTCAGCTGTATAAGCCCTATTCTAAACACGTGTAAATTTCATTGAATTTGAAAATTAGACCATACTTCAACGATATATTGTGTCATTCTTTATCGTATAACCTTGTTTATATTTCAATAAAACTGATAATTTCAAAATATGACGCCATATCTTGGATGATACAGAGTAAAAGATTTTTAAGGCAACAAATAAAATCACGCCAAACTACTGAAAAAACGATTTACTAAAAAGTAAAACTGCAATGACGTCATTTGTGAATCTGATGAAAAGTTATGAAACGGTTATTAACAATTATATTATTATTATTATATAGCTATATAAAATATCCTACAAGAGGATATTTATTACAGTACACGGAAATAATATAATAGTTTTCAATAAACATGTATACATGTAATTTATATTTACACAAAATTACTTCCATATCTATGAGCAATTGGACACAGTATGGGAAAAAAGTGTCCAGGACCCGTTTTATGGTAATTTAAAGATTGAATTTTTTTTTCAAGTGACATCTTTTCATCATTAAACTCAAAATATTACGACTTAAATTCTAAAAAAAAAAAACAAATTAGATCAGTAAACGTAAATACAAAAAAATAAGAAATTTATATAGCAATACAATGACGTAATCGTTAATTATCGTTTCTTAACTTTTCAGCAATTTCACAAATGACGTCATTGTAGTTTTATTTTATATTCAATCGTCTATAAAATGGACTACAGGCTTCAGAATTTTTTTCTAGTAATGTGCATGTAGATATAGAAGTCATTTTTTCTCGAATTTAAGGTTTATCTTTTTCAATTTTTTGTTTTAAGTTTATTTGTTATTTTAACTTTTTTTGGTTTCCACGAAGAAATTGATTAATTTCCAGAATTCGTTTTAAAAAATTGAGTACACATTTTGAAATCAATTATAGGAAACGAAAACGCTTTATTTTGAGAAATAATTTTTAAAACATCAGAACGCATTTAGTCAATAAAATTTTGTTTATTGAGTTAATATTTAGGATTAAATTAAATCCGTAATATTGAAATAAAATCTAAGTCGATTTATATAAACTGTATATTACGTACTTTATTATTGATTTAACGGTTTTTTAATTCAAATAAATTTCCGGTAGAAATATAAATAGAATAACACGTATTCTAAAGCTACTATCTCGTAAGTAATAATATTACCTGTACTTTAAATAAATATTATTTTCTACTCCGCTCTTATTTACTAAAACTACATCAACGGGCAATACTTGATGAAAGTAATTTAATAAAACTACATATAAAACCACAATGTAAATTTTTAAAAACAAACTCTAAAAAAATAAATTGTTGCGAACAAGTTTGAAACTGGAGGTAATTCGCAATATTAAACAAATGATATTTTAGTTTTCACAGCGGGTTAACAAAATCAAGTGTAACTTGAATCACTTTCAATCAGGTGAAAAATTATAAAGATTCCAATTAAAACGAATAGAGCGACATATTTATAGTGTAACTAATTTTTAGATTATAATTGTAATACTTGAAAAACGGAAGAAAAGTATTTTACAAAATTTCGGTTAAGTTCTTAAGTCTTATTCAAATATAAAAAATACAATTATCAAAATAAGGAAACTACATAAAATTAATGAAAACTATTTTCCTTTTTCTATTCATTTAAATTCGAAATCTGAAAGAAAAGTTTGCATATTACCCGATATAGGAATTAACTAAAAATGATATTACCTAAAATACAAATAAAAGTACAACAATAATTTGTTATTAGTAAAAGATATAAAGAATTAAAATTATATTGTACAGTTTCTATCGTAAAAATAAAAAAATTATTAATTTTTCGATCAAACTTAAATTTAAAGCGATGCGATGAATACCGCCTAATAAATATATCGATTCTTATTAGGTATGTTGAGATGCTTTTTTGAATACTTTTGTCCTCTCACATACGTGTTCTAATCGAAAGGCTTGAGAGCAGTTTTTATCTCGAATTACAGCTGCTCGGACAGCAACTGCGCCGCGAAGGGAAAAAAAAGTTTAACATCTAAACTGATATAAATAGTTTGTTATTGATTTTAATCGGTAGGATTATTTAAGTATGGATGAAATTAGTGAGCAGATTGATTTTTTGTCATTAAAAGAAAGCGGTAACGAAGCCTTTAAAAAAGGCAATTTAGATAATAGTTTAACATGCTATGAAAACGCTTTAAAGGTTGCTAAAGATGATCGTGAAAAAGCCACCATCATGAAAAACCTATCGGCGGTTTATTTAAAATTAGGTAATTACGATAAAGTTATAGAAAAAACCGATCGTGTTTTAAATACATTTC
Source organism: Icerya purchasi (assembly GCA_039619475.1). Lineage (NCBI taxonomy): Eukaryota > Metazoa > Arthropoda > Insecta > Hemiptera > Monophlebidae > Icerya > Icerya purchasi. The sequence goes on along the minus strand of CM077115.1, from coordinate 286,218,272 downwards.
CGAGAGATTCTAAAGCATTGTACAGAAAATGTCTAGCTTTAGAACAGTTAGATAAATTTGACGAGGCCTATCAGGTTGCCAAACAGTTACTAACGGTGGAACCGAATAGTCGAGAAACGCAGTCATTGTTACAACGACTGTACGAAAAAGTTCAGGAGCGTATGAGACATTATAACGATGTAAATGTGAAAGTTGAAACTATGTGCAAGTACGCTTTCGATAGTGCCGAAGATTTCGAGAAACGCGAAAAAGCCTTAAACAACATTTTAATATTGGCTTCCGAAAATTCGAGTTCCGAAGTACTATATAAGAGTGGCATCGCTGGTAAAATTTTTACTTCGATTAAAACGGAGCGCAACGGTTCGTTATACGCTCTATACGTTAAGACCGTTGCTGAACTGTGTAAAGGTCGCGAACAGAGAACGAAAGAGATCTTATTACAACGCGATGTAAGCTGGTTTTTAGAACTGATGAATCGTAAAGATGCTCCGTTAGTAAGTACCGGTCAGTATTGCGTGCAAACTATACTGTATTCGTTGACCGGGTTAGACGATAAGAATCCGGATATAAAACCGGATCCGGACGCGTGTAATCGAAATAGAGAGAGAATCGAAGAGATCTTTACCGAATTAGTTCGTGCCTGCAACAGTCACGCTATATCCGGTCTGATGCGCGATGCGGTAATTAAATTATTGACCAGGAACATGCATTACGAGTGTCTAAATTGGGCTCATAAATTCGTCGAGTTAAAGGGATTGCAACGTCTAATGGAGGTTGCCAGTGAAATGTCGGAATACAAGTACGAATCGTCGATGGAGTTGACAGATTCAACGAAAACCCTGGTCTCCGTCTGTTTAGCGCGTATTTATGAAAATATGTATTGCGACAAAGATCGGTCGGAGTATCTGGACAATATTAGCGATTTCATCAAAGACCTGCTGTTGACGCCGGATGTAGAGTCTAAAGTTCGCGTTACGGTAGCGATTACCGTATTACTGCAAGGTCCGCTGGACATCGGCAATAGTATAATCGCCCGAGAAGGTGTTCTCGATATGATCCTGGTGATGGCAGGATGCGACGACTTAATACAACAAAAAGTGGCCAGCGAATGTATAGTCAGCGCAATAACAAAACAAGACAAAGCTCAAGCGGTCGTATCTAAAGGTATTGACATTTTAAAGAAACTTTACACGTCACAACACGAAAGTATTCGCATACGAGCTTTGGTCGGCCTGTGCAAGGTCAGCAGTAGTGGCGGAACCGATGCCTCCATTCAGCCGCTGGATAAAGATACGAATGAAAGTTTAGCCGCAGCCTGCCGAAAGTTTCTGATCGAATCGGAAGATGTAGATGCTAAGTTTTGGGCGATAGAAGGTCTATCGTTTCTCACACTGGACGCGGAAATAAAAGAAATATTAATTCAAGATCTGCCGGCGATTAACGCTTTAATCGATATAGCGAAACAAGGGAACATGTCTTCCGCGTACGGAATCGTCACAACGTTCGTGAATTTATGTAACGCGTATGAGAAACAGGAAATACTACCGGAAATGATTGAATTAGCGAAATTTGCCAAACGGCATATTCCGGAAACTCATCCGTACGACAAAGATGACTACGTTACAAAACGGGTCTTGTTTCTCGGCCGGCACGGGGCGCCGTCCGTACTGGTCGCTCTATCCAAAACGGAAAGCCACAACTGCAAAGAATTAATCGGTAGAGTGTTCAACGTTCTTTGCGGTCAACCGGAATTGCGCGGTTTGATCGTACAGCAAGGCGGCGTGAAAACTCTTTTAGAACTATCACTGGACGGTACGTTGAACGGTAAAAGACATTCTGCGCAGGCGTTGGCCAGAATCGGAATTACGATGAATCCGCAGATAGCGTTTCCGGGAGAACGTTGCGTTGAGGTCATTCGTCCGCTACTGATGCTGCTTCATCCGGATTGTTCCGCTCTAATGAATTTCGAAGCGTTGCTAGCTCTTTGCAACATCGCTAGCATCGGTGAAAAAACTTGCTCGCACATACTTAAGGAAGGAGGATTTGGCAAGATCGAAAATTACCTGTACGAAGATCACCTTATGCTTCGCAGAGCAGCTACGCAATGTATAACGAACTTGATCGCGCATTCGGATGTGGTAAAATTATTCGAAGCGGAAAACGACAGATTTAAGTTTCTCCTCTTGATCGGTTCCGACAGCGACGACGAAGAAACCGCAAAAGCGGCAGTCGGTGCGATAGCCATGTTAACCGGCATCAGTGAAAAATGTTGTACTAAACTGTTCGCGACTGAGAAATGGAGTGAAATTATGAAGGAGCTTCTGGTGAATTCCGATAGAGAAATGCAGCACAGATGTTTAGTGATCGCTAAAAACGTTATGGCAAGTAGTAAAACAAACGCCGAGCGAATAATGAATAGCGAAGTTAGATATGCACTGATGGCAATTTCTGTTTTTCCGGGAGATGAATCAGAAAATATTCGTAATCTTGCGTCCGAATGTTTGAAAATTGCGAAACAGTTTAATATCGAAGTTGAAAATGATAATTTAAGTAACAAAGAATGAAACTGATCCATTAGAAGTAAGTGTCGTTTTTGTTAGTGTTGGATTTTTAACAACCTGTGTTTTAATTTGAGCAATTTGGTGCGAATAACTGTTTGATTTCCACGTTTGATCCGACAGGATTTATCCGTTTTAATGCATTTATTATTTTTTATACACATTCTTACCATTTGACTTCTATTACTAATAAATTATTTTTTACTTTTCTTATACTGTTTTTAATATACCGCTTCTATTAATTCATTTCGGTATAATTCCCAGTTAATTATAGCACCTTTAACTACTTTAGCGAAGAAGCACTTTCACATCTCCTTAAACTTAGCCGTTCCCATAGATGTTTTACTCCATATTTTTTGACGTTAAATTATTTCCATTAATTGTGATTCAGGAAAAGAAAATTCTATCTTTATTTGTTAATTTATTTTTGTTCTAATTATTTTAAATAACTAAAACTTCGCAATCTCATTACCCGCACATATTAATATTTAATAGAAGTTTATTAACAAAATTAAGGGTATTCTTTGATTTAAAAATAACTTGTTGTTCTATGTGAATACTTAACATAGTGTAATAATATTCTTTAGTTTAAAATTTATTACTAGGAATTTTAGTTAAAGAAAAAGATCGTAGTTTTCTCACAAGATGTATTTGAAACTTTACGGAAAATGATCGTAATGGATTAATTTTGAATATATTTCAGATTCATTCTGATACTAACTTAAATTTAATTTAAAGTAAGTAATACGTCGGGACACTTTAAATGGTTACAAAAAATTTTGTGCTGATGCCTTACGAGTAAAGTCATTGAGCCTATCAATACTTTAATTGTAGACATTGGAAGTTTTATTTTAAATTTTAAAATTTATAAAACTACAAAAAATTTTATTAAATAGTGTATTACAGATGTGCCCATATATAAATACATATGTATATGTATATGTATATATATACTCGGCCATTTTGGCCTCGCAAGGGGCTATGCCCCTTGACCCCTCTTGCTTACATTTCCTTTTCTTTCTCTTCTATACTTCGTATAAAATGGTCAAAATTTACAACGTAATTCTTACTGGCATCGACACAAAAAAATAACCTAATCACAAAAATTCTATCCTAACATTTAACTTTCATTACATAAAATTAAGACATTTTTTCGTTATATAAAACTGGGTAATTTTTTCTAACGGGGGGGGGGGGTAGCCTAAGAATTACATTGTAATTAATATATATATATATATATTTGTATAGATTGAGCGCGCTGGTCCGGCTCATTCCGTCGAATTTTATAATGCCTTAGTGCGTATATAGTTTATTTGTTTTACAATGAAGGTAAATGGTTGATTAAAAAAATGAAGCCTCGATTAAAACACCTCAAAAACTGGAACCGCTAGCTAAATGATGTAAGCCGGAGAAATATTTTCAGACGTTATCTATATTTATTTCATTAACATTGATAATGATGTGATTCATTTTAAAACTTAGGTCGTTAAATTTTAAAATTCTGAGGATTCTGTATTTGATTTAAATTCGAGAAATGAAAATACGACGATTGAAAAAAAAATTCTCAAGCTACTGTAGAATAGGAATTTTGTAATTTTTTTTATTTTTCGTTATATATAAAGTTTAAATTCGTGAATTTTAAAACTTTAGAGATTCAGAGGTTTTGTAGTTTTTCTATACTCTAATGAGGAGGAAGAAAAATGGTATCTCAAGCATAGTATAGAACGGGTTGCGAAATTTTTTCAATTTTTTTTTTTGTTTTGCAGCTTTATTATATAATGTTAATTATAAAATGATGAAGATATAGAAAAAATTGTTCACGTGCTCAATGTTAAAATATAATTAGACTACAATAGACATCTATCGCAAATTTTAAAAATCTCACGAGAATGAACAAGAATAATATTTATTTCTAATGGAAACCTATGTGGTAAGTGTATGTGTGCCCAACTTTTGGACCGCTAAATTCATCAATATTCGGGCCAAATCTTTGTATTCGTTTCATCAATTTCTGGACTTATTTTCTGCTCTGCGACGAAACATGTTTTCAGTTAGACGTAGCATAATAGTAATAATATTTCTCTTTTATTTTGAATCGCTAATAAACCCTATAACAGTGATGGCGAACCTATGACCCGCGAATCAGACACTGACCTACGCAGGTTTTTTAAGTGACGCACGATTAAACTTTTATAAAATTATTTCGTATATAATAAAAGAGAGAACGGACAATCAGAAATATTTAAAAAAGTAAAGTATATAAATCTAATGTAGAATTTTCTAACAAAATATTTCTAAATGGACTTTTTTTTTTTTTTTTATTGCCAAGCGTGTACGATATACAACAGTTCGTTAAACTTGACGTGCATGTATCTTCGTTGCATCGTAGAATAGGGAGATATTGCAGTGCTGAACTAATTTTTACGCAACTAAAAGTGTTTAATAATTCCGCATTATTATTACTTTTTCGACATTAAAGTTTCTCATCTATATATTTATGTGCATCAGGTACGTTAATAAGAAATTCCTTCTCAAATTATTGCATTCTAAATGTAAATATTTGCGGTTGTAATCCCGTTCTATGTCGGCGGTTAAAAAACTAAAAACAAACACTACAAGTTCCATATCAAACTGGGAATGGTTTGATAAATATGGTGTGATTGAAAATAATAAAATGACTGTGTGTGTAATTTGTAACGAAATAGTCACTTCACTTATATACAATGTAAAAAGGCATTTTGAAAAGTTGTATTCTAATCTCGGCTTTTCAACAGCTGAAGAAAGAAGAATATACTTTTTTACAAAAAAATAATAAAGAGAACCATTCACAAACCAGTGTTTTAAAAACTTTTTTTTGATTTTTAAAAATAACATTACAGCTGCTAGTTTTCAAATTACCCACTGCATTTCTTGCCACGGGAAATCTTTTTCAGGAAGAGAGTTTATAAAGCAAGTGTTTTCAAAATGTAGTACTACTTTGTTTTCGGCTTTTTAAAAGAAAAAAACTCGATTACGAAGCATATAAATGAGTTATCAATAAGTCGCAATACAATTAAAGATCGAGCAATGGAATTAGAAAGAAATATTTGTTCGCAACGTGACAACTTAAATATTGTGCAGAAATGTATTGAATTGCTTTATTAGATGTGAGTAGCGATTTAAATGGTTATGCACAATCAGCAGTTTTTGCTCGATATAAATCAGGCAATGTAATGGAAGAAGAGCTAATGAAATTAATAACGTTGAAAGGGAATTGTTCTACCGGTCTTGATATTTTTAAAGAATTTTATATTTTGCATTTAAAGAAATGGATATTAACCTGCAGAAAATTGTTTCCGTGACAACAGGTGGTGCACCCAATATAGTGGGAAAAAACATTAGTTTTATCCAATATCTTAAGCAAAATATTATTACACATTCTTTGATTGAATTTAATTGTATAATACACCAGCACAAGTTGTGTGTGCTAAGCAAGGTTTAAAAATATTTTCCAATGTAATGTCAGTTCTAAGTCATCAACTTCATAAATACAAGAGGTTTTAATAAACGACAATTTGCACAATTATTATAAGTGGCAATATTCAGGGATTTTGACATACCAGAATGTTCGACGGCTTAGTTACGGTCAAGTTCTTAATCGGTTTGTCATTTTATTAGAAAAAATTAAGTTTTTTTTTGAATGAAAAAAATAATAGTTTTGACAAATTTTCACATACATATGTATATAGAGACTGGTGGTTAAATGATTTAATGTTTTTATGCGACATCACTCAGCATTTTAATGAACTGAATAAAAAACTTCAAGGAAATGGACAAATTGTTTTAATAATGTTTGAAAATATTAAAATATTTATGACGAAACTTGGTATCTTTACTAAAGATTTGAAAATGAAAATTATGAAATATTTTCCTCAATTACAAAAACATTTCCAAAACACAATAATTTTTGAAAATACGCTCGACGTTCAAAAAAATGCAATTACAACGTATTTAATAATCATAGAGGAAATAAAACAAGCTTTCGAAAAGAAATTTAATCAATTTAAAAAATTTTGGAAAACACATTTCATTTTATTTTATATCCACGCAAAACGAAATTTGAAACAACGAAGTTAACAACCGAATTTATGTGTCTAGGTATCTATGATTTAGAAATGGAATTAGTTGAATTTCAAAGCAGCGTAGTGTGGAAAAATAAATTTGAAAACTTAATTTCCGAAGTGGAAGGGAAAATGTCTGAAAGTAATACAGGTAATAATGATCCCACACTAAAAATTGAAAATATTATATTAAACGTATGTGATTCTTTACCGAATAATTTTATATCAATGAGGAAACTTGCTAATGCCCTTTTAACAATGTTTGGCTTCACATATTGAAAAATTGTTTTCGTCGATGAATTTTAGTAAAATCTATCAACAGAAATAAACTTGGAAATGAATTGACTACGCAATGCGTTAAACTAATGAATACGGAATATGAACCGAATATTAAGAAACTATCTGAAAATAAATAACAGATTTTTCATTAAATATACTTCAACTTTACTATCAACTTTATTGTTTATACATACGTACACCATACCTGTAACTATGTTAATACAATAATATTTCATTACACGTGATTTTCTTTATTCCTTGTATTTATTCGGTTATTCAATGTATGATGACTGTCGACTGGGCTTGGTGTCACCTGGTGCGGTAATTTATAGTATCATCCTATTTATCCTAATATTTTCACGCCGATTTTTATTTTTTGCTGTTCACTTGCAAAAGTAAAAGTTGTAAAACAAAAAGAAAACGTAAACTTTTTAACGAATTTTAAAAGTTAAAATTAAAAAAGAAGTAATTTTTAGTCATCCGGAGGCCTTTACATGTGACCCACGGGATAGCAATGAAAAAAATTACGATCAAAATTTGACTCACTTCTCAAAAAGGTTCGCCATCACACTGCCCTCTATAATTTCATTATGGTTCATAATAGTCGATGAATTACTCATATTTTCAACACTGCTTAGATTCGAATTTTTATATGACGATGACCGTTACCCGAATAAAACATTATCATCTTTAATGCCCAAAAATTTATACTGCACAATTCTATTTAACACCGGTAAATCTGTATGGTTCCGAATGGAGCTCCGTGGTAATTAACGGAAAAGCGAATTAACAAAATAGACTGAAAACGAAAAAGCATCAAAAGCTGAAAATGTACTGAAATGTCACACTTCACTGTACGCCAAAGAAAAAAAAAAGTAATGCATAAACTGGATTTTTAAGGAAATTAAACTTTATAAAATCCAGTTGCCGAAGTTTTTCTGAAAAATAATGAAGCTAATTGTGACGTATAGTCCGCTTCTTAAAAATAAGGCGGTTTAAGATAAAATAATTAAAAGATTTTATTATAGTTGACACCGTGAAATAAAATCGTTTTTAGAAAAAGTTCAGGCTAACTTACATGTATCGTAATTTAATAAGAAAGGGGATGGTGTTTACAGATTCAGCATTATAATATAACGAGACATTTAAATTTACTATACTTGCGCGTTCTAAATAGAAAACAGCTGATAGTTTCTTTGAAATTAAAATCGTTGCGCGTCATTTAAAAAAAAAAAAACACAATTTTATTCATTTTAACCTTTTTGATTCAACATTATCCCTTTGATAAATTATTTTTTTCCATTTTCGATTGAAATAAATTCTTCACCAGAATAAACTTGTTAATTTTTGAACGAAATGTATTGAACTGCGATGAAATACGATATTTAGTGTAAAGAGAAAAATTCCTCTAAGAGTTTTTTTATCAAAATTTTGCAAAAATTACTTGTGTAAAGGGAAATATTTCTCTTCCGACGGACGTTGGTTAAAAATTTCTCAAATTATCTAAAAATCGAAGTTAGTTTGTTCTATTTTGCCCTATCGTAAGTGTTACGGAACGCTTGTAGAGAACACAAAAAAAATTACACATTCAAACTTTGTTAATCTATAAGATTAATCTTTACTTTTTTTTATCGCTTAATAATATACTAAAATATCGCGAATTATTGCTCGATGGTATTTCGCGATATATAATGGCGAGCATTTTTGAATTTATTTTTTATAATGTGATTTTGTTAAGCAACTTTATTTTCTCGTCTAGAAAAAATTCGCTCTAAAGATTAAATGAAGTTATTAAAATATTGCGATACGTAAGAGTATTAAACATGTTGGAATATTAAAAGTAGTTTTCCTACTTTTCCTCGTGTAATTTAGTTCGTTAATAGTTTTAAAAATGTACAGTGCATTACGAACGAGAAGAATTAAGATTAAATTTGCCATTGAGATGTTGTTTTTTTCCCCTCAAATGTGTGTATAAACGTGTGAAGAAAAAATAAAAATATTAGATACAAAAAGAAAACGACTAAAACACGTCGCCTTAAATTTTTTCACTTACACCAGACAAATTGCAGAGCCTTAAGAGACCATATTTAATGTCATTTCTAGTGCCTAAAAAAATTCAGACAGACTGTTTTTTAAGCTTATTTTTATTATGAATATTACGTAAAACATTTTACTCTTTCTTCTTGGTCTAAAGCAAACAAACATAACGAAATCCTCTTTTTGTCTCTTTATTCTTCTTTTTCGATAATGCCTAATAAAGTATTAAAAACAGAAAGAACGATTTAAACGAAAATATCTTATTTAAAGAAAATTAACAGCAACTATAGTGTAAAAATGATAAATTCACACTTGTTTATATTTAAACAGAAACTCGTATTATTCGCATATATTGCTTTTTTTTTTTTCGGATGAGATATAAACTAAATGTATTTCGTTAGTTTAATGTGACTCTTAATATTTGAGTCGGGATCAGCAATTCCAATGGTAGTCACTTTTGACCGGTGTGGTATAATAAAAAATAAATAACAATAAAAGAGCAGCCGCCCCTATATCAATTTGAGATAAGATTAAATTGCTTTACGACATTTAACAGCTTTAAATTTCGATTCACTTTAGTACATACAAGGGATATCTATAAGCAAATATTTCCTTATTTATTTTTTACATATTTTTTCCTGTTGTTTAATATATACAGTAATTTACACAACTCCTCGGATTCTACAATTAAATTCGGTTATTTTAGCGACCCCTTTAATTTATATAAGTAGTGTGCGAGCGTGAAGTCAGTAACAGCGTTTTTCTATAAAAAATAAAAAAAAATTGTGAGTAAAGTAGAATAATGCTAAATTAAAAATGTAATCTCTATTGTATTTGTGTGTGCACGCTTAAGATGTTGACTTTACGGCAGACGCTTACATTTTATTCAACATTTTTAAGTAGAAACGCTTAAAAACTATTTTCCCCTTCGCCGCCGTAACTAGATACTTTATAGGTTTCAATTCAAACTTCTAAATTATTTTCAAACCACCATTATTTCCTTTGAAATTACTATAATGTAAAATTCTTTACTATTCTCATCCGCTTCAAATACCGAATTAAATTATGCAGACTAAAAATAAACGGATAATATTTAAAATATTTACCTATTTACCCAAAAATAAAGACGAAAACATGACTGAGGTTTTATCTCTGCATCAACCAAAGTCCCGGAGGTTACATCGGGTCTTTGTTGCAGTTAATCGGAAAAGGATGAAAAAACGGTTGCATTACGAGAGAGGTTCATCGACATTTACTATTCTTGATGCAATTCGGATAGCGAATACAGATGATTCGCAGAAAGATGAGCGCTGATAAATATTAAAGTCATTTTTAATCGATTTTTTTTTTTTTTTTAAATTTGAATAACGTCCAAAAAAATCGGTTTCATTTCCGGTTATGTTTTTGTAAATCGGACTATTTTTAAAGCTAATACGAACGGAATACCTTTTTTTCAATGTTTCGAAATCTGTAAATCGTTTATCATGTACATATTCACGAAATTCTGTAAATATTGTTTTTTAAAATCCGTTACCAACTTCTTAAATTGCTTTTCTTCAGAAAACACCTGGAAATTCTTAATTTATTACGAAATCCATCTTAAACGTAATAAAAGTTGATTTCTCTGTTGACGTTTTTTAAATCAAGTTCATCGAGTTGAATATTAGTTTGAGAAAGTCAGTTCTCTAAGGAAATCGAAAGTTTGTAATTTTTCTTCAAATTTTTTCAGTATCCGATTTGCCGAATTCACTTAAAAATTATGCAATTTCATTCTTCGATGTAAAAAATCATTGTAGCTTGTTAAGCACATTGAGTCATTTGACCATTTAGTTATATTATGGGGTAGATCCTAGGGTATTCTGTTTCAATTTCCTTTTCAAAAACTTTTACAATTGTCGACGAAGAGGTGTTCAGATCCTATCTGGACTTTATCGATGTACCTGTTTTACATAGTCTTCAACATCGGATTTTATTTATGAGATTTTGTACTCGAAAGTTTATTGGGAAAAAATACTGCGGATCGCTGGATATTCCTTATTTCCTAAGAAGACTAATAACTCTTAACTTTTCCCCATCACTGCAGCCCCCTCCGGCCAGGGAGAATAAACGGACACACGTTTCATAATGGCCAAATTTGTTATCGGAAAAATTTTTAGTAGTAAAAATTAATATTTGATAAAAATATAAAGTGTTTTTAAATAATACATTTTGCACAAAAATAAATATATAAATGAGAGAACAGAGAGATATATAGATATACCAAACATGTTCGACCCCCGCCTTTACATTTCCCTATATACTACTGATAATATTTTAAGTCAAACGACTTTTCTTTTATTATCTAATGACTACTTGATAATTCACTGGTATACTTTTACGGAGTAACACCGCTGACTGATAAACTTTCCGATGAACAAAGAATCATCTAAATTAGTCCACACGAGTACAAAACGAAAAAAAAAAAAGGAACAACACGACAAATTCTCTCTGAATTCGGTAAAAACTAAAAATAAAATGCTGAAAAATGTGGAAACTGTGTTTATATATAGAAAAATAATCGTGACAATAATCCGAAATCTGAAACTAGTCGACAGTTTAAGTAGTTAATGCATTAAACGTTTTACATATATGTATATTTGTCTATTTTAATTTATTAAATAATAAATAATGTACACGGTGATGAAGATTAAACTTCTACATACTCCAGAAATTAATCGTTTTCCTTTTATATTTTATCTAGAATTCATGTTTATTATAGAACATTTTTTTTTTTATTTTATCCGGTGCATTTTACCCCTTTCTTTATACTTACTAATGAAAATCTTCATAGGTCAGCTAAACTATAAAAAACTTGTAATTTATGCACTAAAACCTTCCATTAGGAATCAGTCTGGCATTAGCAGACAGCTAAACGGACGCGAAAAACAACCTTATATATAAATTGGTTTAACTTTTTTTTTCTTTTACAAAAAAGGATATAATTACAATTTTATAACCATGGACATGTAGTCCTGTAGCCAATATTAACGACAATCGTGTGGATTCAATGTATTGTGGATTTAAGAAGTGTGAGGGTTTTATAATTGTTGAAATATCAGTAATTAGAATTATAAATATTACTGTTTGTTTTATTTCCGTTTAATCTGGCATTTAAATTTTTTGAAAAGTTTTGGTGTTTTAATCCCGGTATCTAACAGTTTGTCCTCGGTCTTGACGGCGTGTATACACAAAAAATCTACAGATCCATATAATCGCGGTGTATAGAAGGCTAAGTAAACTTACAGTAAAAGTAACATCTACTAAAAGATTAAAATAAAAACCATGACAAAATTTGATGTTACCGCAGAAAAGTAAAGGTTGATTTTAGAGATATTCAATAAATTTGTTCATTCTTTACTTTACGAAAACATTATGCAGAGGCAGATCCAGCGAGACATTGGGGGGGGGGGGATTATATATAATTACGTAATATTTTATATGGTAGATAGTAAATTTGAGAAATACCTTGTTTCATAAAGAAAATCAAACAGCGACCTCTTTAGAAATCTAAAAATATTTTAAAAATACAACTATTAATGTTTAATTTAAATTTTGTTTTATTTTTAGGTGAAAAATAAAAACATTATAAAATTGTGGCTAAAATGGTAGTTTAAAATTTGAATAGTGAATTACTAGAAAAAATTAAACGATATTATCTTTTATTAAACCTTAATTCTTTTTTATTTTTGTTAGTAATCTAATCCGAATTGTTTGTGAGCAAGTAAAACAGATATCTATATGTATATATTTCTCATTAAGCTATTTTCATTTACATTGCAAAATAAAAATTAAAAATAAATAAAAAAGACAAAAAATTGACGATGGTTGAATTTAAAACAGAATAAAAAAGGTAACATTAATACTTTTACTAGAAAACAGTATTAGATATTAATTATAATTAAATCCATAGGTAACATTTATACAAAATTTTTATAGTATAAATGTAACTTTCTCTGTTGTAAAATATGAAAATCTGTCACCGCATTATCTATGTACTGTGAAGTATTTGGTAGTAGCTGCAACCATTAGTTAAACCACTTTATTATTTGAAAAAAAATTGTAAGTGTTGTTTGGCGGTACTGTTAATTGATTGATTGATTTACTGTACGTAGAACATTAAATAACACGTCATAAACCGATTTACATAGCCAAGTTTATGAATTAATAATTCGCTTGAAATTCACGATAACTCTATTTTCATTAACACCGTTTAATACGATCATCGGCGGAGCAGTGTGCGTGTGTGTAGGATAGGACGCTTGAAAAATTATTCTGAGAACAAATAACCTTTATTATTTAATTCTATTCTTTACTCCTGATTCATAATAACAATTCATTAAATGGAAGATTGAAGAAGAATACACAGGGGGGGGGGTCAAGTAGAGAATCTGGTTTTTTGTAATTCCTAAAACTAGTCTTAAAAATTTTTATAGTTGGGTCTATAATTAAGCCTTAACCGGAAGTAACTATTTATATCACTGAATATGGAATAGGTAATGTTTTACTGAATATTATTTCCCATATAGCACAAATCGTCTTGCTTCTGTCTTAAATTGGTCTGAACAATTGTCAACCACAAAAAGATACTTTTAAGACGTCTGTAGAGGCAGTGGAGTTTCGTTTGGGTAGAGTTAGGTTCCAATCCCGGTGCCGTATATTGAAACTTCTACAAATTTCACTTAGGCTAGATTAATATCATAGCTTGTGCGCCAAAGGAAAAAAAAAAATGTGTGTAGATGACGTCTTTAAAACGTTTTATGTGCTGATGTCCGATGTCCGAGACTGTAGCGCCATCATCAGGTGATCATTTTGCGAGTTAAATAAGGTTTACATTCTGTTTGTTTTTTCTGGTTCAATCATAATTTCTATTCATATTTTTTTCTTACCATAAATGTCTAGTAGCGTGTAATTCTTTTATTTATTGAAATAGTGAAAATATTCATACACTGAATATATGCAGTTGTATGAATTTTGATAGGAATATTACTTACAAAGAGACGTCATAACGTTAGGGTTGCAATTTCTAATGAAATTTTACAGCTCAAAGGATAACCATGAGAGCATATGAATCGTGTAAAATATTAGAATACACCTTTTCTTGGTTTATGCGAGAAACTTAAATTTTTAGAAACCTTATATAACGGATAATAAGTATAGTCATTTAGACAAAAATATGGAGTAAATTCCAAATTGTTCATTTATCTGCGTAAATGGTTCGGAAGACCAATTATTCTAAAACGAAGTATATTAAACATAAAAATTACTGAAAAATAATAAAGTAATCTAAAAAAAAACTAATTTAAAATTTTGCAAAAATTTATATGTGTCATTTATTATGTTTATACAAGGGCGTCGCCAACCGATGAGCCAGGGAGGGGCAAGATGAGTTGTCAGCCGCCAGGGAAGGGGGGGGGGGTGATAGAAAGAGGATATGAGTTATAGGAAAAATAAAATGTATAAATTATAAAAGCTTAATATTTTATTAAACAAGAATAAAATCTTAATTAAAACATAAGTTTTCCAAATTGTCCATGATTACGCGCCTATGAATATTCATCGATGCCAGTTGATTAAAAAGTTTCAAGGCTCCAGGGGGGGGGCAGCTGCCCCTCCCTGTCCCCCGCTGGCGACGCCCATGTGTTTATATATTATAAAAACACAATTATTTAAGTTGTGTTTTGTGTGATGTAGTAGCAAAAGTGATGGTAATAGTAGATTCAAATCATTCACCAACATTAATCATTTTTTTTTTTCATTTTACATTTTTTTATTATTAATTCATATTATTTTAATACTGTAATTCTTTATAGAAAAATATATAGATATAATAAAAATTTTTAAACGTTCAAATCATTTAACGACTGATTTTTAATTTTTTTTTTTCATTATACGCGTACTTATATATATATATATATATATATATATATATATATATATATATGCGTGCATAAGTAAAGTGAGTCGCATACCCTTGATAGGGCGTCGGGGATTGTGAAGTTAAGGTTCACAGTGTACTAAGCCCAACGGAACTAATGAGAGTAGGGGAGCCAGTTCCTTTCTCTCGGCCGCTTTTACTTTACCAGATTTCTCTGGTATCCAGTTATTTCGGGCTAGGTAAACCTGGGAGCAATATGTATATATAAATAACAAAAAAAATATTAAACATATTCAACTGTACTTTTATTAGTAGTAGTGGCACTGCTGCTATATATTTTGCCGCTGAAATATTGTAAGAGTAATAGAAATAAAGTAATTAGATAAATAAAATTAATAATAAAAAAAGTGTAAAATGAAAAAAAAGTTTACTGGCGCTAGTGGAAGATTTGAATCTACTACGTCCATGGTCAATGTTGCAGCAACCCACTTTCCCTTTCGCCAGTATATCACACAAAACCCAACTTAAATAATCGTGTTTTTATAATATATAAATAATAATAAATGAAGCATTTAAATTTTTATTAAATTTAAAATTATGCTTTTATATAATTACGTAAAATCTTTTACGGTAGGCAGTAGATTTGAGAAATGCCCCGCGTTTCACAACGAAAATCAAATAGCGACCTCTATAGATATTTATGTAATTATTACAATTTTTAATTCAACTGTTGTTCTACTTTTAGGGGTGAAAAATAAAACGAAATTATAAAATTCTAGTTAAAATGGTAGTTTAGAAATAGTAAGAAAGATAGTATTTTTATTAGACTTTACTTCTTTATTTTTGTCAGTAATCCGATCCGAATTCTCTTTGTTCGTGAGCAAGTTTAAATATATTTATTTCTCATTGAACTGTTTTCGTTTACATTACAAAATAAATAAAAAAGGCAAAAGATCGACGACAGTTGTGTTTAAAATAAAATAAAAAAAGAACATTAATAGTTTTACTAGAAAACAGTATTAAATTCTAATTCTAAT
Organism: Icerya purchasi; assembly: GCA_039619475.1. Taxonomy (NCBI): domain Eukaryota; kingdom Metazoa; phylum Arthropoda; class Insecta; order Hemiptera; family Monophlebidae; genus Icerya; species Icerya purchasi. The sequence goes on along the minus strand of CM077115.1, from coordinate 286,202,347 downwards.
TAAATCCGTAGGTAAAATTCATACAAATTTTTTATAGTATAAATTAAGTTTCTCTGTTATAACAAATTTTTTTATAGGGGCTTTAGCCCCCCCCCCCGTTGGATTCGCCACTGTATATTCTCATGGAAAACCTATCTGCAAAATTTCATCGAAATCATTGATGTTAGAGCGTCGTGATTGCTCCTTGATAGATGTAACCGTATCTTTTAATTATTTAGCAGTGATATCTCATACAGCATAAGACGTCTTGAAGGCATTTATTTTGGCCTTAAACTGACTTAATTGACAAAAAAGACGTGTGGTTTAAGACATCTTCTAGATATGCTTGTTTATAATCTTTCTAGATACATTTTCCTTGATCACTGATATCACCTTTTAAAGTGCCCTTTAAACTCGTACTATGTATTTATTAATAAACTCCGCCTCCGTATTCAATTAAAATTTTCATATGAACAAAAATATGTTGATTCGTGTTAATAACGATTTTTTCCCAGAATTCTTTGTTTTATTTATTTATTGTTTTCATTACTACATTAACATTTCAATTAAATATAATTCAAAACTAATTTAAATATATAACATGCCAGAAGTCCCCAAGTATTTGTCATATCTGTTAAATATTCTTCTACTTTATTTTTAAATGGTTAGTATGTCGAATAGTTCAAAAACCGAAGAAAGAAAAACAGAACTGATCTTTGGCAGTAATTAAAGAGGGAATGGTGACAGAAATAAATGAAATAAAAACAAGTTTAAAAAATTAATAAACGCGGAAATTAACGAAAAATGGTTTTACATAATCAAGTAATTTGTAACAATTATACAAAATATATGGTTTTAAATGATTAAAAACAGCGAAAATATAACAAATAAAATTTACTGAAAAAAAATAATTTTCATCTAAACGATAAAAAACGAGAATATGCAGATTTGAACTACTTCGAACATGAACGAAAAAAATGCAGAAAAGGAACGAAAGTGAGTTTTTTTAAAAATTGTCTACTAATTAAAAGAAGGAAAAAATGTTATAAATGTGCATCTTACAATTTAATAAGAAATACGGATTTATATTGCACATCTTTCTCCAGATTCCCCGTTTATGTTTTCCGAAAATGTCGTTTAGATCGCCTCAGTTAAATTCTTTTTAGCGTATAAACTATTCAAACATATATTATAACCTTTTTGCATTGTGACAGGCTGACAAAAATTATTAACCTCAATATAATAAAAACGGTTAAATTTTCAAATCGCTAACAACAATATATGTATTCATGATATCTTCGTTCAGAGTAAACACTACATTGTCTGGATTGTTGATAAACACCGAACAAACCGAAACGTAGAAATCAAATTGAAAAGTGAACATATTGTTAAATCTCTCTCTCGGTAGAAGAAAACAATTCTACTTCATAATCAAATGAAAATACCGTTGTTTTTTCTTTTTAATATAAACAAATATGAACACTGTAGTTTAAAAATGTATGTTTTCTCACTTTTTCGAGATGCAATATAAAATATTTGATAAGGAAATAGTTGTCTCCTTTATTATGTTCGCTAGTACAATTCGACAGAAAAATCGCTGTCTCCCTCTATCGCTGGCAATTGCCTATTTAAATTTTAAACTGTGGCGGTAGTCCCTGAGTTATTCGTAGTATCAGTACGAAGCAAATCTCAATATGTAATATTCATGTACTATTTTCTGTTTCAAGTGCCATTCCTTCTGACTTTAGCAACGTGGTATTAAGTTTTACTAAACAATAGAATAGAACTCTTCTCCACCCTTAAAATTTCGAGAAAAAAAAAATTGAACACATATAAGAATATAAGCAATTCTTATGAAAAATTACAATATGATAAATCTATTTTTTATTAAGATATTACATTTTACGTACTTTTTGGGAAACAGTTTGTAACATCTTGAAGAATTTTCAGAAAATTTATCTTATTTGATATTTTTAGTATATGTGGGTAATGTTCATATGGACTTGCAGTTGTCTAGTATATATAAATGGTTTCGGTAGTGGTGTGATTATTATTTTCAGGGCGAAGCCCTTTTCCACTGTTATATTTAGAGGATTTAAAAAAAAAGAGAAAAAATCGCAGACTTTTAATAGATCTCATAATTCGTGCAAAATTTCAACTCGTTAAACGTATTTGTATTAAAATGATAACAATTTACGTACTTTTTTAGAAAACGGGTTTTAACCCCTTTTTACCTCTTTAAGTGTTCGAATTTTCAAAAAACGTTTTTACTCGATATTTTCGATATTTGGGCAGTGTTATGAAATTTCAATTAGCCGTTGTAAATGATTTCGGCTGTAGCGTGATTATTAGTTTTCGAAAAAAAAACGATTTTTTGACTTTTGCCCCTTTTTTCACTTGCAGAAAATTTGGATTTTTTAATATGTTTTATAAAGGCGCAAGTACATCGTTATACTATTTGCGAATTTTTAGCTTTATAGACTGACTCATTTCAGCGATATGTCAAAAGTTATTATTGGGCTATTTAAATATTTCCGGACTTTCCCCTTTACGGATAAAGAAGATATCTTTTAAATATCTCTTTTATAAAGACGTTTCATTTTGTAACAACCGGCCATTTAAAAACGCCTTTAGGTTGTTTGAATTTTTTTCATATTTGCATATTGAATGCTAATAAAACGTGATGCAGTCACGAGGGGGGAATCATCCATCCCCTTAAAATTTAAACATATACCTTCGAAGTATATAACATTCTTCTTCTTCATTACCTTCAGCATTTTCGTTAAAAATTATTGTTGTTTACAATTAATATGTACATATTTTATAACAATAAGTGTCATCAAATGATAGAATGCAGAGTGTGCCTAGTTTCAAAATTTCATTAAAATATCCTCCAAGCAGCCAACCGAAATCAACGCTTCACATTACACACTCCGGTGCTAATGAGAACGAGGATTCTATAATTTAACGGATTTATAATTGCTTGTTGTTTTGTTATATTTTTTAAGGTTATATTTATAAATAATAATATATTAACGTTTTTTTTTTTTTCAGGGAAAATTTTACGCTCAAAAACGAACTATACTTCAATAACCACGGAGAAATAAAAAGGCAGATTAAATGTTTTTAATTTAATAACTTTTCCTCTTTATTGAAATCATAAGGATTTTTTCATTGTGAAAAATGTACATTCAACTACTAAATAAACTCGTTTAACGCTTTCGATGATACGGAATCAAACATGTAACTGTAATAATTCATAAACAGCCTGTTACGTATTAGTAAACTTTAGTTGTATCCGTAATTTAGAGATAAAATTAAAAATTTTATCGTTATAGCGTATACTTTTAATTGCAGTATTCTTTGTTATAAATGAGTACAGGAGAATAACGTATTGATTTCGTCTCTTGAATATTTCTGAAATTTAATTAATATTTTAGATGGTTTTTCCTTAATCATTAAATATCCGAAACTTCTCTAATCTTTGCAATATTTCCGTCTTTTCAAAATTATTTAATTTAATTTTGATGAATGTGAAATGTGAAATGTCCCCCCCCCCCATTACAGCGATTTAACTGAGCAAGAAAATTCCAATTTGTAATTAAATTAACGAATTATTTCTTATCGTTTGTAATCGTTATTTAATATTTTTCATTTATTTTTAAATAAATGTTAGTGTAATATATGCAATTTACTTTTATTCTACGTTTAAGTTTTTGTCTATTCTAAAATTGCATTTTATTTTTAAATACCAAAAAGTAGTTTTATTTTTATTATTATATAAAAGTTCATAATTTTTAACCGCTTCAGTTAATTTCTCCACTTTTTAGTAAAATTTACAAATTACGTAAAACTAATAAACGATAATAATTATAAAGCAGATAAAACATAAATTAAAGTCGGGATAAATAAAGTAATTTGAATAACGTAAAACACGACTTTAAACATTTAAAGTTTAAAAATTTTATAATGTATTTTAAAAGCGTTGCGCAGTTAGTGATCCGATAGCGGAATTATTTTATCTCGCTCGCTTCTTTCGACTATTTCTCGCTATAGTGGGCGGCAAGGTAATCGATTTTTAGGGAAAACACATTACACATTTCACATTCTTTGCTGCAGTGGGCAATAGGACTAAATCTGACATGAACACTCTGGTTCCAAATTTTGTTAATTTACCACCATTTTCAGTTCGAGTAGGCAATTTAGATTTTAAATTATTTTATACAGAAAATTCACTAAAAGGGAGACAAAAAAAAATCTGTTGCTTCGAAATTTTAATATAGCCGTGTATTTGTAAATAATTCTTAAGTTGTTGTACATAGAATTTACTGGAAAAAAAAAGACGTAACCAAAAATTGATTGCTTGCAAGTTTTACCTTAGCCACATTTACGAATAATTTTATAACGCGTTACAAACTGATCTACTAGTTTCCAGTAGATATGAAATGGCTTTTGTAGGAATTGGTAAAGCGAATGATTTTCTATCGATTCATTTAATGCGAATACGTGACAAAACAATTAATTTTAAGGCTGATAAATAGTTGACGAGTTTTCAAATAAAGAGCAATTTAAAATTCAATTTGCTGTTACTATCAGATAGAAATTGAAATAAAGAGAACATGTTTAATAATTCTGCCAATTTTACTTTTAAACTACATCTTATTTACCGGGGAAACATATTTACAAATTGTTTCACCGAATTCCCTTCACATTCGTGGCAAAAAATTGAATATGTTATCTCAATATCTGTAATAATAAAAAAAAGAAAAAACAAACAATAACCAAAAGTAATATGATCATCGAATATATTAGAAATAATTATACTTTAATTATATATATATATATACATTAAAAAATTCGTATAAAACTTTTTTTTTTTTATATTATTAAAATTCAGAATATTTGCGATTTAAGTAAACTCTATGTAATTCGCGATTTTTATTCTAATGATAAATTGGCAAGTTCAAACCCTATTTTATTAATTAAAATCATAGAAAACTGTTTTTGCGTAGTTTGTTTTATGGAAGTTTGTAGTGCTTTTTCATTTCATCTATTCTACCTTTCCAGTAATCGTAAGAACCTTTATCCGACATCATTTCTTCGATTAACGCCTTTTTTACGTTTGCAGTTAATTCCCTATGGCTTAGATCGTTTATTTCATCAATTAAGTTCTTTTTGTGCTTTCTCATGAATTTTAACATAAAGTAAACTCTTCGAAGTACCTCAAACATTATAGATTGATTACCCGTTACAATCTTGAAAGCTTCGCAGGTCCCTTTGGTCTCAGCTTCTTCCGCACTCATTTCGCGAACAGTACGCGACATCTTTTTCCACGAACCAGCGCCATGTGGATCTGCTGATTTTGTTTCAGGATCGGTTAATAACACAAACTTTTCGGTATCAAATTGCTCCATTTCTTCATCTGACAATTGCAACAGTTCGTTCAAACCGTATTTTTTCGCTTGTTCTATCTCATCTTTCGATAATTCAAAATAATCTTCACGGATTTCCATTGCTTTGTCACCCGTGGTTTTTGTCTTATCACTGGACATATTTTTACGCTGTGTATTGCTAATTTGGTTAAGAAGTGTATAATTTTTCGTGTGCTTTGCCTCTGAAAAAAACATTACAATAAGTCAGATTAAAAAAAAGTTTTTTTTTTTTTGTTTGTTCGTGGTAGCGGTTATTTTCATTAATATAACTGTTTAAAGAGGGTCGTGTAAAATCTATCAAAGCAGAGGTTATTTCAACTTCATGCAATTTCTAGACTCACATAATTTTCGTTAGAGTAACTAATAAAATCTTCACGATACAAAATTTTGATATGAATTTAAAAAACAAAAAAAGCTAAAAAGGAAGCAACAAAATTAACTAAACAATAAGGTGTGATTTTACTAAAATTTAACCGAAAGATAACCTGGTCTACCACAGATCATTAAAAAACAACTTTTACGATTTAATAAAAATTTTAATATATGTATTAATTACAACGTAATTCTTAGGCTACCCCCCATTTGAAAAAATGTCCCAATTTTATGTAACGCAAAATGTCCCAAAAAAAAGTCCCAATTTTATGTAACATTTGTTATATTTTATATGATTTTTGTTATTGTTATTTAAAAAATGTCACAATTTTATGTAATGAAATATGTAACGAAAAATGTAACGAAAAAATGTCTTAATTTTATATAATGAAAGTTAAATGTTAGAATAGGACTTTTGTGGTTATGTTATTTTTTTTTTGTGTTGATGCCAGTAAGAATTACGTTGTAAATTTTGATCATTTTATACAAAATATAGAAGAGAAAGAGACAGAAATGAAAGCAAGAGGGGTCAAGGGGCACAGCCCCTTGCGAGGCCAAAATGGCCGAGTTATATATATATATATATATATATTCTTTCTTATTGGAGTTTAATAAATTTTTACGGACATAAAAAATAAAAATAGTTAGGAAGTAACCATTTACTAGAGAATTGTGCGGTCATATCTATTAATAGTGACCGAAAGAGTTTATACAATCTTTATTGCAACTGTTATTGTACTATTTTTTTTTTTTTAATGACGCCGTACATCTCCACAAAGTTTGTCAAAATTACAATAAATTTTATCAACTACGAAAAAAAAACAGGAAAAAACATAATCAAATTTTCTAGATAACTTTTTTCATTTATACGTTTTCAGTAAACAGTGTAAGGGGAGTAGGTATTTTATTTAAATTTAGAAACAAGAAAATATTAAAGAATTCACATTTTGTAGAATGTTAGATCATTTGCATTGGGGTAACCTCAATTTTTTCCAAATCCATTCTAATTTTGTTACGTGATCTTTTTTAATCCCGCAATAGCTACATGCAAAACAATAGTCTCATATGTACTTCATTCATAATATATTACTGTATATATATATATATGTATATATAAATCTATTTCTGATACATTATTTAATATCTTTGCTCTTCTGTGTCCAGAAAAGCTAATGAGGGTGCAGGTGACAACTAGTTCAATCGTTTGTGATTCCAGGTGTTCTCGAATTTTTAAATTTAAAAATAAAGCAATTTCTTGTTGCAAGTTATTGATTAAGGACAAAAAAAAAACAATAGTATCGAAAAAAAGATAGAAAATGTGCAAAAATAGAAACCAAATAAGATTGATGTGTCAAACGAGAATGTGCGCATAATATACGGGGGTTTTGCGAAAATAAATGTAACGAATTTTTAAATTAAATAAAATTAAGGTCGCAAACTCTTTTATCATAAAATACTTTTTTTTTCAAGTTTCTTTTTATTTTTATCAATGTGCTGTTTATAAACTAAATTTTATAGCTAGATTAAGCGACTTTAAAATAAAAAATTTAACTAATATTACAACTTAACCCTCAGGTTTGTGATGATACAAATCGTATATTTTTAACAGATCAAATAAAACGTTAATGTAACAATTTTAAATTATTCTAAAAAGTATCTAAGAGATCTTTCGTAAATTTCTGAAGTTATAAGATTTACCGATAAAGTTTTAAAAGATGAATGGGAACTACTATATTGGTGGTCCTTCAGGCGACAAGCAAAGAAGGCTAAAAACGTTTCGAATTCAGTGGCGGACTAAGCCCGTCAGAGGCCCGGGGCGGCAAAGCTGAATGAGGCCCCCAGTTTAAGAAGTTGATGTAATTTTACAATTATTTTATTCAGTTCACATTTGTATGTATAAGTGTTTATATTTATTTAGTTATAATCTTGCAAGTGAAATTTAAATTCGACTTAAATAAACATACATAGAATATGGATATGGATGAGGAAAATAAAATACGAATCGATCGGCAAAAAAAAAACAATTAGTAAAAATAAAGTAATAGGTAGATTTTATCTTCAGTAAGTATGTACTATTATAGCATATTATATTTCGTGCCTTCATTTTACTGAGCACCTCAATAACTTCAGTGAAGTAAATTTCTTTTGAATCTTTTCTTTCAATTGAGAGCACGGACATTACTATCTATATTATCTATAATGATAAGATAACCTTTAGCAAAGGGCCGAGGATAGTAAAAAAGATACGAAGTGCAATACATAAGTGAAACTGGAACGAAAACTGTATAAGACATTAGAAAGATTAGCGGTAGTAGTAATTTTATTTTAAAAATTGTAAATTTCTGGTACAGGCTGTATTTATTTATTCGTATTTTATCTGTACGGGATGATATTTGTGTATGGGATCTCCCAACTCTAAACCACTTCTTAGATAGGTACTAAGCATATTTTTAAAGCTTTGTTTAGGATTTGATCAAGGAAATGATGGAGGCGTTTGGAGGCCTCTATGACCAGATGCCCGGGGCGGGCCGCCCCTTCCGCCATCGTTAGTCCGCCGCAGTTCAAATTAATAAAAAATTTTCAAATCAAATAAATTCTATAAAGTATAATATAACCAAATTCTAAATAATTAATTTAACGTTGTTCCTTTCCTAAATTTTATTTTGTGCAATATTCGCGTTTAAGTAAATTACTTTATTATCTGGGGACTTACAGGGGTAGTAGTAATTTGTTAGGCGTAAACGCATATAATTTTTTCGCAAGTGTTAAAATGGTGTTTTCTATAGAATAATTTTTATATGTTATTTACAGAGTGAGTTTTTGTTTACTTCAAAATAATAATATTTTTCATCGTTCGTACTGCTACACGACAATGCAGATATTCTAATTTTATACTTAAATTAGCCGCTCACCCGTACATTAACTCAAAAAAGGATTCTTTTGTCGGTGATGTTATTCGACAAAATAAAAACTATTTTATTTTTTCTAGGTTTTCGCTTAATTACACTGCAGATCAGAATTTTTATTATTATTTTTTTTTTTTTTAAGTAAAACGTATGTATATAGCGAACGAAGGAGTTTATTTAAAAATACTTTTTTTCATAAATCGCTACGAATTTTGTACGTGTCTATCAATTTTTCATTATTTGGAAATATTAACTCCATTTTTTTTATGTTAAAAAAAAAAAAATTACATCGACATTTAAGTTTTTGTGTAAAATTTTGTTCTCTTTTTTTTTCCTTTTTCATTGCTTCGAGTATCAAAAGTAATGCTCGTTTTATTATACAAAAAAAAAATTATAATTTCTAATAACTTTGGTAAATTTTGTTCACTTTAACGAGTTAAATTAATCGAATAACTAATATTAATACGAAATTAAAACAAATAATAATGTCAACTGCGGTAAACAAATCTGATTAGCGTAAAACACAACTAGATTCGCCAAAAAAAAAAAAAGAGTTAAAAAAAACCTTTAATAATTAAGCCTCTCTGCCCGGTCAGTCCCTACGGCGCCACAACTGTTAATTGAATCTTATCAAGTAACGTTTCTTCAAATACAATTCGCTCTATGTCTGTGTTTATGGGAACAGTCAATTTTGATTCCTCTCCTCAATGTACTCTCGATGACTATGCTCGTAAAGTAGACGACTATGCGAAAATATTTTACGGTCGTTCTTCACAATCAATCCGACATTGTCAAAATTTCGAACTTGTGATTATGTTAGGCGCACGAGAAATTGCAAATGTTCCCCAATTTGTAATTACTTCTGGCTATATGTGTTAATGTTTAAATAATTTTCAAATTTTTTTAAATCACGCGAATAAAAATGTGACATGAAAATTGGAAAACTTTTTTAATATATAGAGCGAGCACCGAAATGTGCGAAATGCGTTACAAAAAACGAAAAAAAAAAAGCTATTTGAGCGAATATTTTTCTTCGCTTGCTTTTTTCAATTATTTCCCGCTCAACTGGAGGTCGGCGCAGTATTTAAATGTACGGTGTATCGATTTTCAGAAAACACATTCTGCGCTCCAATGTACGTGTCCAATATGTAGAGTTTAATTCCAGATTTAAAACTACAATTATAAAGTGGCTATCAACGAAACATTTTAGTAAAAAACGAAAAAAAAAAAAAAAAAAAGAAACAGTCCACGTCAATCGGGAGCAGGGAACATTATTTCGTAAAATATAAAAAGGGACCAAAGTTGTTTTTATTTTTAATTTTAAAATTTTCGGAGGTTTTGGGAACATTTTATGTTCATTAGACAGACTCAGTGATTACGATATGGAAAGGGAAAAAAAAGGTTTAAAATTTCGTTTGAAATAGATAAAATATTTTCTCCGGGAAAGAATTATTTAATACCGCGTGTAATATGTTTATAATACCAAAAAGCTTTTTACAAAAATCACGCTAATAATCCGCATAAAATAATTCGAAAAATAAAATTATTCGAAAATTAACTTAAATCGGTTGTAAATAATATACAAATTTAACTTACCGAACTTGTTCTCGTATATGCAGTAGACTGACCACCAGGCGTGACTGCTCGTATAAAGTGCACTAACTGTGTAAGAATACGTAAGAAATAACACATTGTTATCAGATAAATCAGTGTACTCGGGGTATTACCAGATCGGATCGGTTACAGTGATAATATCAAAAATTCCCAATAAAAGTAGTTCGAAATCTCTAGCACGCTTGATATACCCACGAATGTTACAACTTTTCCCGCGTGTAAGATAATTTTTAGAAAGTGAAATAATCGACGTTAGTTTTACTCGAAATTATCGACGAATTTTTAATCTCTCTCTCTTTCTCAAAAAGCGAATGTAACATAGAAACTTTTACGCAAAAATCAAACGGAAAGAAAAATGCAGAGGTCTTTAATTATATTTCTAATCCAGAACGCGTGAAAAATCGGAGAAGATATTCCCCTGTCAGATTTATTTCTTTTCTGTTTCCTCCAACATTCGAGACTGGATCGAATTTGTAAAAAGTTGTTAATAATACGACGGGGAAAGAGCAACAAAACAAATATGGAAATTAGCAAATCATGTTTTGTAATCGTTCAATTTTATTTATAAAAGTTGTACTTCGCTATTAAATCGTTACCGATATAATCAGAAACTTACAAATCTCTATGCGTAATAGTTATCATAGTAAAAAAGAGTATTTTTAGTTTAAATATATAAAGCTAGAATAATTTTAGACACTTTTACAATTGAGAAATATTCTCGTGATAATTTTTAAAGGCCCCCCTTCCCATAAACGTATTTTTTTCTCCCTTTATTTTTGATGATGGAAGATGTTTTGATTATTTATAAAGGTTTCTAAAGGGTATAGCCGGGTTTATATGGGAAATCTGCCCTTGCGGCTTTTTCGACTCGCACTTGGAGGATAATTTTGGTGTCGAATAAAAAAAAATTCAGCCAAATTTCCAGCTCTTTATCTCAAACGACCTTCGAGTTTTTCAAAAAAAACTGTTTTTTCGATTTTACTTTTTTTTTTGTCATAGTAAAATTTAAAATTAACGAATGGTGATTTTTTTCCTTATTCTTGGGAATAAAATACATGAAAAAATATTATGGTCATAATTTTTAAACGAAAAGCCGATTTTCAGCGGCGGAAATAAAATTTAAATCTTTTTTTTCAATGCTTTTCTGGAGAGTGTCACTCACCAAATTTTGTCAGAAAATGTCTTTTATACTCCTCTAAAGTCAGGAATTTTTTCGAAATTTTTGAAGCGGTGGAACAGTATGAAAAAAATTAAAAAGTAACTTTTTTCATAATTTTGCGTTTAAATAAATTTAAATATTTTTTATTGCTAAAAAATTCATAAAAAATCTCTCGTACTTTTAATTCTTCGCTTATTGGACACACTTAAAAACGAGTTGTACTCTAACGGTCGAAAGTGGCATCCTTTAAAAATCGTAATTGACGAGCCCAAAGAAAAAAGAAAAAAAAAAAAATCGTAATTTTTGAATTATTACTATGATGGAAATGACTGAACATAAAGTCAATCGGGTAATAAATGTATTCTATCGTTAACGAATGGAAAAGCGAATTAAAAGTGCTGAAAAAAAGATGTGAATGTGTAATATTACGAAATCTGATTTTTATCTTTATTTGAAGAAATTCACTTTCTTAAAGAGATTGTTATGAAAAGGAAAAAAAGAAAAACCCCGATAGAAATAATTTGTTCTTTCGTGTTTTTGCGCAAACCAGAATACTTTTGTCGTATGTCGAACGATAGGAACCGAAAAATTATTAAATGTTATAAAATTTGAATTTTTCGAAAATAAATTATAAACTAAAAATAATTCAGTAACGTGAAACGTCGAAGCGTTTTTAAATTTAAGATGTAAAAAATGCAAAGAGCTTCAGCAAATTGAAACTGGTGAAAAATAATTTTGCATAAATGTCGAGAAGGATTAAAATGAAAAGTTTGTAATAATTTACTTTTTAAAAAGAAACTCGATAAACAGAATAATTTCTATACGTTAAAATCAGATAATTCACATTTTTACTCTCATTGAAACAAAACTGTATATATTTTTATTCAGAAATTATAAAAAAAAAATAATAATTTAGTTTCGTGGTTTTAACATAATAACCGTATATATTAATTTGTATGGACTAAATCATTTTTTTTTAACAAAAAATTTTAAATACGCGAAACAACCATGATAAATATAATTTATACAAAGTACATTTATTATATTATATGTAAATGAAAGCAAAATATTAATCAATTATATTAATATAACGATTTACGATTATGTACTTTTTGTATAGAAATATTATTTGTTTGTCCCATAAAAACAACCAAGATTTTAGAAGGATGCTACGATGGTAAAATGAATACTTTACTTGTGAGGAATTTAGTCGGTTGAGATTTTTGAATAGTGCCGAGCTTAAACTTTAAAACTCCAGGATCTTTATTATCTCCTTTTACATTCATGTACCGGAAGTTTTATGTTATCGATCACTTTTTATCGCGGCACCTTTAGCAGAATTCCGGTCGGTTTTGCAGCCGCTGATTGTTTTATTTTTCATCACGTTCTTAGATGGAATGATGTGCACGGTTTGTTTACTTTGGATTTACTGGCGCCCAGCAGATAATCACGGTTTAAAAATATCTCGATGTGTGTTTTCCTTAAATTTTCAAACTTAAAAATCATTCAAATTTAATAATTTCTATTTTACTTCTAAAGGAACAACTCCCTGCGCTGCTTTTAAATTACGTTACATTTCAGTTTATCAGCTATCGATTTTTCGTTTTCTATATGAAAAATAGCTAAATCTAATTTTACAGTACACCCAATTGAACCGTGCGTAACTAAAATGGTCACTGTGTTATTTTCAGCGGGACGCAAAAAAAAAAAAAAAAAAAAACAACGGAAAAAAAATTATAGCAAGAAGCTCTTGCGAGTATTATCTGAAATCAAGTGATTTAAAGGGGGATCCTACTTTAGAAGATCAAAAAAATTGATTTTTTTTTTTTTATTTTCTAAACCGATAAATAGACTATTTAAGAATATATGCACAAAGTTATAGATGTCAATTCGAAGTTCTTTTGGAGATATAAAGTTGAACAAAAAGGAGCATCGAGCAGCAGGTGTACGCATATTCAGCCAGGCTCAGGCGCTCTTTCTGACCTCGTCTCTTCTACTCCTTTATAACAAAACAGTTATCTGTGCATACGTTTCTTCTACTTTGAGCTTCAGCCAGGCTCAGGCGCTCTCGCCGCCCTTCTATCGGCAAGAAGTGGCTAAGAAGTTAACAATTTATTACAGTCATTAGAACAAAAATATCGATTCTGTCCAAGAAATGAAAACGGGTTTAATAGAGAAGCTGGATCATTATTGGTCCACAGACAAATCCCCCCTCGGCACGAAAATTATCCAACAGGCGCATCAATAGTTAGTGTGAATGGCGCAAAGCTGAATGCACCAATCAACTATGATCTTTTGAGCATCCTGCTCCACTCATTGACGAAAAAATTGAGAAGCACGTTCGCTCGATTTATGAAGAACTATCACATGCAAAATTCAAACGAGAGTCGTTCAACTCAATGGTCTGGCGCATCAATCCGAAGCATTTGCATTCCGGCCAAAAAGTCGTTGAAATAGCCGCGCCTACTTGGCCCCAGGCACACTTAATATCGAGGGATATTCAGCGATTTTGAATACTATGTAGTTGCTGCATTTGAATATTAGCCAGGAATGCAAAATGTTTGCTGATACCGCTGAAGCGCAACGGATCGAACAGACGCTAGCCACTTAGCGCATCAATGGGACTCGTACGGCTTGTAGACTCGAGCAAAAGCATCAGAATGAGTTATTTGAGGAAGCAGAAGGACTACTGCATGGGAACCTGGAATAGCTGATCAGCTGATCATCATTAGCGTAAGAAACAACGATTTCTATTTTTTCTTACTGACTACTTTAAAATGCTTTTTTTCGAGTTTTCATTTGTTCGATTTTTCTGAATTGGCAGGCGCGATAGTAAAAAAAATGGACGACCTATTGACTGGAACTGAAATTTCATTCTCTTCAGTATTGAATCTTTTTCTATGTGAACTAACAAAATTGTTAAACAAACATTATTATTATTATTATTTTTTTGTTGTGGAAAAAACATTTTTTTCTTTTCAAGTCTGAAAAAGTCACAATTTCCCCATAACTTTTACTTTTTTTTTAGTTCAAGTTCACCCCCTCCCCACAAAAAAAAAGGATGATAATTGCAAATATATTTAGTTTTTATGTTTTTGACAAGAATTACGAACTGCACCCGGCAATTGCGAACTACAAAAGACGTCCTAGGAAAACATTTGCAGTTTATTATTATACCTACTTAATAAAAATTATTTACATACTTCAAGTACGTAAGAAAATATAGCCCAAAGAAGTTCGCTGGACTAAGTTGTTTTTTCTCTTCCACAAATAAATCCTCTAAAGAGAGGTTTTTTATGTATTTTAAAGCAGGACTCCAACCCCCATAAGCGAGGATGATTTTCAGTTCAAATCATCTCGAGTATCAATTCCGTAAATAAAACCGAATCAGCTGGATGAATTTAGCGATGTCGTCGGTTGGAATCAATTTTTATTATTATAGTGAAGTTACGGGGACAATTTTGAAAATAAGCGCGAAATTGCGACATAATACAGCTAGTAAACGATTTCCCAGTGAGAATTTACGTAGCGTCGCTAAATCACTTACAAGGTTCGCAAATGAATATAGATCGACATTTTGATTAATCGCTGATTTATTAAGATAATCGAGGAAAAGGTTGTATAAAATAGGTACACTAGTAAATCTCTCTCTCTCTTTAGAAATAAAAAAAATAGGCACAGATCGAAAAAATAAAATGACACTTTTTATTCGTTGAAAATAAGAGTAAGTACACTTAATAATTAAGTTTGAAACAGCTACGATTTCTGATACATTTCACAAAAAAAAAAAAAAAGAAAAATTATACAATTAAGGCTAGGATTTTTCGACATTTCCGATAAGGCCTGGATGATGTTACTTTTGGTTAAAATTCAAGAAAAACCGTTAAGAATAATTGAAAATATTACTTCATTTTTTTTTTTTTAATCTACCCCCTAGACTAAATCACAATCTTCCGATAAAAGCGGTGTTTAGTAACTCTGTGTTTGCTAACTTCTCGTTATACATTATTACATAGTATATAGCGCAAAAAATTATTGGAAACTTCTGAAATCGACCGCTGTCTTCACTGATAAATGTATTATTTAAATCGGCCCATTGAAAATGGACACCAGTGTACCACTTTCGTATTCCGTTCAGAGCAACTTTCACCATTACGCTTTATTTTTAATTAAAATTTACGCTGGCAGAGTTCGTTTATATAATAATAATTCGTGACATTTTGATAGCCTGTGTTAGTCTGTGTGTATTACACGATACTGTACGAGACCAATCATAGCAGTTTCTCAATAACTTTTTTTTAACGCTACAATTATCATTGTTACTATGTATAGTCCGCCCCATTTCATAATTTTTCTGACTGTAGGCATAAAAATAGTAGTATAATCTTCTACACCCAACAACTGACTCTTCTTCGCATTGATCCGAATTTCTTTCTGCAGAGTTCCTCATCGGTGAACTTTTCTTAAAATACCGGTCGCTTTTGTGATGTCGCAGTACAAAACCAGTTTTAGTTACGAGAATAATCAGAGACCATTTCAAAAATAAATGAATCCGTTCCCGGAGCATCTGTTTATAAAAAACGTACCCGAGGGGGGGGGGGGGCGTTAAAAATTACAAAATAAATTGAAGGTTCTACTACGGAAAGAAAAATTATTCTAAAAGAATTATTCTGCGATTCAAAAAGAAGTTTAAAAGCCAGCCGCTGTTGTATTAAGCAATTTCAGTTTGAATTCCGTTTAAACATGCATTTATTTCTACACGTACATGAATAGGGTAATAATTCGAGATTGTAATGTTCGGTTCTGCATTAGTAATTTCTCCGCTTAAGATCTGCTACATTTCTCAACAGAATAATTTTAGCATGTAAACACGGAAGTAAAAAAAAAATGAAGAAAATGTATTTTATAACTTTTGCGGCAAATATTAACGAATTTTGAACATATATTATACGAAAATCGCTTGGTTTGTTAAATTCTGGGCGTCAAGAAAATAGACCTTTATAATATATGTGTAACGAAAAATCCGAGCCTTTTACGACGTTATTAAACAATCGATAGCTTCACATACAACAAATCGGAATGATACAAGCAAACGTAATTAAAAAAAAAGAAAAAGGAATACAATATTACGCAAATCAGATCTTTATAATATTAGGTTTTATAAAATGAGAATAAATTTACACCTATATACACGTAAAGCTGAGAGCGTTTACTTTATATTAAAATAGTGAGTATTAATTCACACTTAGTGAAAAATAGTTAATTGCAATTTTACATCCGAAAAAAAAAATTAAAAATAAGATATAATACTGTTAAACCGGCAATACGCTGATTGCCGTTAAACAATGCTGTACAACGGTACAGCAATTCTTCCTTCACGCTTCTCTCCTTAAATAGCGAAATGAGGTGGTAATCTCTGTACACAACAAATTTGAAGAAATGATTAATTGTTATTTGTACTATATTAAATGGAACACACACTTGAGAAATCGACGGAGTCGCCGCCAAAAAAAAAAAAGAAAAAAGAAGTCGATGCGGTTCGTGTAAAAACAAGTAATATACAAAAACGGCACGACATCATCACGAACACTCATTTAAAATTAAGATAATAAACGCGAACAGAAATACAATCGTAAATTTTCAACCACGATTAAATGATTGTGATTTTACTTTAGTAAAATTTAAAATTGAAGATCAACAAGTAGCGGCGATTGCTAAATAAACAAATATAATTATTAACTTTTTTTAAATAATTAAAAAATACACGTATAAATTAACAGATTTATTCGAATTACTTATTCGCTTCTTTTTTTTCTTATTTTAAAAATAATTATGCACTTCCTTTCACTATATTATGATTTTACGAATTAAAATTAAACGATTAGGAGGGAAATTATTGAAAATACTGACAGTGATTGAATATTCAACGAGAAATTATGACCGTCTTATTCTTACCGAAAATTCTAAAATTGTCTTATCGTAAAACTAAATGTAAATTCTCCGATTGTACAGCTTAAAGTAAAATTTTACACGTTTAAAAAAGCTTCTTCACACATTAATGCTCTGCAATGCAGTTAAGAAGTGAAGAATGTTCGCTTAAATGTTATTAAACGTTCACGAGACATTCACGTTAGAACGCGTAAAGTCGATTTCAATTAACGTTAGAAACTAGTTGATTATATACAATCGTCATATGTTGCAGGCGCGTGCGAGAATCTTACGAGAATAACTTAAAATATACAAACGCATCGCGATAATATTTAACAATACCGTCAGAAAGGGGAGATAACATTGAATATATAACGTTAATAGTAAGTAAAATTACTCTTAATACGTATCACAAATCATTATATTGAGAAATTATAATACTGAAAAAACATTTGGTCTTTGAACACTAATTATCTTAGAGTACAAGAAAGAAATCTTACTGACAAACACAATAAAGAAAAAGAAAAGAAATGTTCTTGTATTCTATTGAACTCTCTATACATAAATCGCAGTGATCCTCCGTTTCATCTATCGTTTAAGTAACTATGCGTGGCAGTATAAAAGAATACAGTTACCAAATTACCCGACCGGATCTTTCATATTACTTCAAATCACCGGAATAAACTTCATTAAGACGTGCTTCAAAGTCTTATATGGCTTCATTTTGGCTAAAATAATTTAATATCTAATTTTGAATACATGAAATATAGGACATATATATATATATAAACTTTTTTTTAATGTGATAATTGAATGTTTATTTTTAATAATATGTGCTTTTTATCTCTTTAAACGTACACAAGATTTTAATTAGAAACAAAAAGTTTAATAATTTATCATGCAACTACTACTGAAAATCAGGAACAATCGCTAATGTTCAAAATTGATTTTTGACTTTAGAAATATAATTCCGACAAAAACGTCTATATCAACAAATATGTTTTTTAAATATTTTTATGTTCCTTAAAGAGCAAACCTAAATATCTTAACCTTTCATCAGTTGTATAACGGTCTTTTAGAGCCTCGATTATTACCTATACTGTTTTTTCACAAATGCCCGTTATTTGCTTTTATGACATTGTGTGAGCAGTGATGATGCAACATCTGACATTTTTATCTGACTTCCAATGTTATCTTGCTGGAAGTGATTTATATTTCATCCGGTCAATTGTATTGTTTCATCTCAGTTTGAAGGTTTTATTGTTACATTTTTTTTTTTCTTATTTAACAGTGTTATTCGGTTTTATTTTTTTGTTTTTATTTCAAATATTTTAAAAATAATTTCAAGGTGAAAAAAAAAAGATGGAGAAAGAAGAAAAAAAATATTTCGACAAGAAATATAAAATGTTTGAAAGGAATCGTTGGCGATAACGAGAAGAGGATGCGTTAATTAGTGATTTAAAAACTAGTAAAAGCGCAATTTGTATCTAAAAAATCCGCAGATTCCGATGAAGACATTATGCAATTTATAGTAGTAATTTACAGAATTCCACATGTATAGAACGCTGCAAACCGTTTTAACCGTAAAAAAAAAAAAAGCCCACAATTGTTGTTCGACTTCCTGGATTTGAAGATGACACTCGAAATGTTACTGTGTACATTACTTTGTATTAGTGGCAACAATTTTTTCCAGACAGTATAATAGAAAAATTGTAGAGCGCATAAAGAAGTGGATCGTTAACGCGCCAGATATTGAGTCAGAAGTGATTAATTAACAGAATTAAATGCTTTATTAAATTCTTAAAAACGATTCGCCAAAGGTTGTCAGATGTATGGGGACAGAGGTGGAACTCATGCAGAGTTGTTTCGTCTCGCTACGAATCAACGACGATTTAGTTTATGATAACATTAATGTTTGTGAGAAGAACGTTTAAAAGTATATATTGTCGAAAATTGGACCATTTGTTTAACAATGCAGAAATTCATACATTAGTGAACATAGACGTAACCTCATATTTCTCTTAAGGTTTTAATTGAATCGTGCTGCACTCTATTATTGACGTAGTAAATAATAATAATCAAAAAGTTCGTATCAAAATAATTCAAAAATACTAAAAATGGACAAAATTTGAATAAAAAAATAACGTTAATGTAACAAAATAATGGTTTAATTATAACGATTTACTACTATATATTTTGTGTCCGGTGGTCAATTATGCGCGTTGGCTTTATAAAAGCGATGCAATCGATGACAGTATAACTTTTATTCCCCTTAGAATAAATAATAAGTTCAAGAAATTTATAAGAGTAAATAAATACGAATAAATAACATTACCAGTTACGCTCTAGCATCCTTAAAAGAAGGTAGATGAAAAATTGTAAAAGAATAAGAATTTTTGTTTAGCTCCATTAAAAAATGGAAAGAAATTTAGCTCCGAGAAAAATTATCGCAAAAGACGGGAAAATTATTCGGTTAAAAGTAGCGTAATCATTATTTTAACTTCGCGATATGCGAAACAGTATTTTTTTTACGCTATAATCTCTAAATGCGTACGAAAAACTTTAAAACTTACCCAAATAAAAAACGATATGCTACATAAATGGATGTGGGGGCATAAACGAACGACGGTTGTATCCGTACGTTGGCACGTAATTGTCCCCTAAATCTAATTCCAGTTCTCGACCCCTTGACCGAGACCTTGATAAACTTCCGGCGCTCGATGATAGCGATAATGCTGCCAACGAAAGAGTTGTACTCGGTATAGCTACGTCTGGCATCATATCTGACAACTGACCTTCACTACAGGAACTACTGGTTAACTATAAAGACATACAAACAAAAAAAAAAAAAAAAAGAAGTTTAGTAGTATTTTACAATTAGCGTGTCCTAAAAAATGAAATTTTAAAGAATTAGAGAACATTCATATGAAGAAGAAAAAAAAATCAACTTAAAATAAATCTATTCACAATGAATTGTAAATACAATTAGATATTAGTAAAAGAAGTCATGATCGAATGAAAACTAAAACATACGAATATATCAAAAATGTTATACCAAGTAGGAAAAGGAATACAATAAACGTCAATATAGTGTAACATTTCCGATGACGACAAAATTAAATGTATATTCGCTTAAAATTTTTTACTTCAAAATCGAATTAATCGCGATAATTAGATCGGAAGTGTGCATAAATTTATTCTTTACAATTACAATATACTATGTATAATACATTATTTTGTTTGCGTTATTTAATTCTTCAATTAGAATAATTGTAAAGATGATGAATGCTAGCAATAATGTATTTCAATTCGATCGTTTTTGAAGCTCTTTAGATATTTCTTAAATTACTTAATATCAAATATTGTTTACTAGCTGTTACCCACGTCTTCGCCCGTGTATTATAATATCCGTTTAAATCTGTACTCGGAAATTAATGTAAACATTTTTGTTTTATCTAGAATTATATCTACAAAGTGAACATTTTTTAAATCTTTAATTTATTTTAGTCGACTTTTTAAAATTTGTACATCCTTTGCAAAATATTCATTAGAGTCAACGTAGATTTATGGAGGTCCCATAGCTTTCATCATTGTAATTCTTTTTTATTCCTTATTCACCGTTTTGATCACATCATTATCTTATTTTATAAACGGCCCATTTACTTATCCGCTGGCTGTTTCCTTCAGCTTCACCCATGGATTATAACATAGGTATTTAATTTTTCTTCTTTATTTATGCGGTGATATCACAGTATTTTTATTAAAGATTAATTTCTTCTGTTCAGCTTTTTTTTTTTTTTTGTGAATAGGCAGCAGTAGGGTGTACAGTGCACCCTACCAAAGAAAGAAAGTGTGGATGAGTGACGAAACATGGAAATCGATAAATAAAAGGAAAGCATTAAAAATTAAGGGCTGGAAATGTGAAGAAGACTTCAAGAAATATCACGACGCAGACAAACAAGTAAAGCAGGAGCTGATAAAAACAAATTTTTAAACAACATGTACAAAGACATTGAAGAATGCAAAAATAGCAACCAGGCTAGAGACATGTTTCGGAAAATAAGACAAATAACGAGGCATTTCATCCCACGCCAGGCGATAGTAAAAAATGAAGAGGGAAAACACTGACCGATGGAAGAAAAATAGCGTCCAGATGGCGAAAATACTGTAAAAAACTAATGGAAGGAAAACACGAAGAAGGAAGTACACCACAGATGAAAATAACAGTAACTGAGAAGAACCGCCGACATTGAAAGAAGAGATTAGCCGAGCTTTACAGAAACTAAGGACCCACAAAGCGGCAGGAGAAAATCAGATTGTTGCAAAGATGTTCATAATAATAGGTGATATAGCAGTAGAAGTCTTATATGAAATATGTCAGAGAATATGGGATACAAATATCTGGCCAAGCGACTCGAAACGATTTATCTACATACCAGTTCATAAAAAAGGAGAACGTGACCTATGTGAAAACTATAGAACAATAGCATTGATATCGCACACCAGCAAAATAATGCTACATGTCATACATGAAAGGTTAAAGCCGTACATATTACCACAGATACTACCGGAGCAATCGGATTTCATTCCTGGAAGAGGCACGCGAGCTCAAATAATGAATTTAAAACAAATAGTTGGAAAATGTAGAGAATTCAATGTTAGTACATCTGTTTCATCGACTATAATAAAGCATTTGACTGTGTCCAATCGGGAAGAACTATGGAGAATACTAAATGCTCCGAGAGTTCCGCATCATTTAATCAGTCTTGTCAAATCGCTGTACATGTCTAACGAAGGTAGAGTTAAAGTAGACAACAAACTGACGGATGAGTTTAAAACAGGAAAGGGAGTACGACAAGGCTGCATATTAAGTCCGATACTGTTCAACATTTATAGTGAGTGGATAATGCGAAGAACTCTAGAAGAATGAGAAGATAGTATAAAAATCGTAGGAAAACCAATTAATAACCTGCGATATGCGGACTATACTGTAATTATCGCTTTATCGGAACAAAAACTGATATGCTTTTTTGAAAAACTGGAAAATGCAAGTAAAGAATATGGCTTACTAATAAATAAAAGGAAAACTAAAGTAACGATCATAGATAGCAACAGCCAGGCACAGAATCCACGAAGGCTAGGCGGCCTACAGGTGGTCGATAGATTTATATACATGAGAATGCTGATTACGAAAGATCGTGGATCAACTGAAGAAATTAAACGCCGAATAGCAATAGCAAAGTTGGCATTATCACAGCTAACAAAAGTATGGAAGAACCACGACATAACGATCAGCACAAAAGTACATCTCATTAATACACTGGTGTTCTCGGTTTTCCTATACGCGTCCGAATGCTGGACCCTAAAGAAGAGTGATATTAAGCGCATTGACGCATTTGAAATGTACCGGTTCAGGCGTATGCTAAGGGTCTCATGGGCTGCGAAAAGAAAGAACTTGTTGATACTACAAGAAGTCAATGTGGAGCACAGGTTACAGCATGTTGTACAGAGACGGATAGCGCGACCTTCTTTGCGCACATTATACGATATGATGGACCCGAAAAGCTGGTTATGACTGGAATGGTAGAGGGTCGCCGGAAAAGGGGGAGACCCCCAACAAGATACATAGATGGAGTCAAAAAGATAGTCGGCGCCGGATTCAAACTGCAGTAGTAGGCAAAGGTTTAAGATCTGAAAGTAAATAATATTTCCAGTATTAACTATCCCGTTGTAGAATTCTTTATATTTCTTTTGTAGAACATTACCAATACTTTGTATAGTTACTAAATTGTATACCGATATACACTGAAAAAAAATTAAAAGACGTTATTATAAAAAATTATTTATAAGGGAAGGCGTTTTTGCGTAATACACTTATAATTAGGCAGTAATTCGGTAATAAGTCTAGGTTACAAAGCTGCTTCAAGCAACTTTATCTTCTTTACTAAAATTCTTATTAAAGTCAATTGAATTCCATATCTGAAAATCAAATTGCTTTCTACACTACAATCATTTGGTTTTTACTCCTCCTTGACCACTCCGTTTTCCTTATACCATATTTACTTATTTTATAATCTGTTCATCTCTATATTTCACTTTGAACCTTGGACTTAATATATGAAAAATGTTTACTTTTTATTTTTCGGTTTTTAATTAATATACTTATGTAAAAATTCTTTCTCCCTTTGGGGGAATACGTTTATCACCGTCCAATGGTCACGTTTCATGTTCAGTCGAAAATTATCGATCCTTCTATAATCTGTCGTGATTTAACAAAAAGGTTCACTCAACTAAGCAGCATACGCAGCTATAATTTTGAAGGGGGCGAGTTATTTACACGGTGATCTCCCATAATTACACATTTAAGAAAACCTCTTCACTCATATCTTCCGACCTCTCCATCTTGAGCATTTTATTAAAATGAATTTACCTAACCATAACATCAAACAACAGTAGTTGAGTAAGGTTTTGAAATTCTAGTATCAGCCATGCCTTAAAACCTTTATTGAGACAACACAAATGTACCCTGGAAATTTCAGTATGATCCGTCCAGCGCTACAGGATATATACAGGACAAACAAATAAACGTTCACTTTTATATACAGATTTCATACAAAAATACCATCCAAATTTTCGACTTTCCCGGTGGATTATCCTCAAATTTTCTTTCATACAAACCTCTTCCTAAATATAAAGAACATAACAGAAAAAAAAAAAAAAAAAAATCAGTCAAATCGGTCTTGTCGTTTTTAAGTGTCGATCTTCGGCAATTGATTTTTATATACATAATATATAGATTTCTGAAATGATAAATTAATTAGAAAAAATACAGTCAACGTCACTTTCATTAAATTCTTCCATTCGTTCGCTTTGGAACTTTTTAAAAACAATCCAAGTGTCTAATATGTTTCTATTATGATGCACAGTATTCAATCAAAATATCTTTCGCTTTTACTCAAAATGTAACACTTCAGACGCTTCTTTCTGAACGAAAACTTGAATCACAATACCTCACTTTGACACGCTTTGTGTGAAAATTAATACAAACATACGTGCATCGCTATTTATCCGAAATAAGTTATTACATTCTAAAACGTTTCTTTGATAAAAATGCAACGATATTTTTAAAAGATTCTTTTTTTAAAGTATTAGTAAGTGCTTAGATGTGCCAAAGCAGTTAATTTTTGACTGCAATTTTAGTTCATTCATTTTTTATCTTATTCATATTGTTTTTAGATTTATCAGGAGTACATTATAAAAAGCTTAATTACGTGTATATATATATATATATATATATATATATATATATGATTTTTTTTCAAATTAAAATTATAGTAAATTTCGATAAGAATTTTCAAAGTAAAATTTTTAGTTTGAATAACATTAACGAGTTAAAGTTAATTATGCCTAAATGTAATAAATAAAATTATTTAAAAAATTAAAATTGAAATTAAAAAAAGAAAAAGAATCATAGAAAACTGTGCTTAAGTCGAGGAAGGCTCAAATTTAAAAACTTTAAAAACCTGCAGTGTTTATACTATTGTTTAAAAGATTTTCAAGTATGAACTGCACGAATTATTTTAAACGTGAAAATAATCTAAAGAATAAATGCGTCTTAAAATTTCAAGGAACCGATAATACCTCGGAAGAACAAGTAACGCCCTCCGTGACAACTGCAGGCAGACGGCGTTTTGTGGTTTTCTTATATAACGATCTCGGATACGTCATTAGTGTCATTGCGTGGTGGTGTTGACTACTATCGTTGCTAGCGATCGTTGTATAGTCGTCATATCTGTTTTGCGATACTGACAGCGGTTCGTTTAATACAGAACTTTCTTCATCACTCAAAGCGCTTCCACAGTAACACGTTGTTGATACATTCTATGATAGAAAAAGTTACATAAACAAATAGTTATTACACTATATTTTTATGCGATAATGTTAAATAACTGAAAATTATTACTGGAGTTAAATAAAAAAAATTTTCACCGTTAAATAAATTAAAAATATTATGACTAATAAATTAACGGAATTAGTTTAACGATTAATTGTACTTCTAAGAATTCAACGATTACCACGATTTACAAATTAATCAAGCAATGTATATACATATATATATGTGTGTGTGTATATATATGTACGACACGTTCAATTATGGGAGCTCTGAAAACTATTGGTATAGAAAAGGCATATATTGATATACTGGTAAATATATATAATTCAGCAACAGCTAATGTACGACTACATAACGTAACATCCACATTTCCAATACTAAAAGGAGATAGACAGGGAGATACATTTTCACCACGACTATTCACAACAGCAGGGAAACTGGCTTCGTGAAGTGCAAGATAGGCATCGATGGAGTAAATTAAGGGAGGCCTACATCGAATCAATGATGTAACGCAGGCAAAAGAAGAAGAAGAAAAAGATGTACGGCAATGCAGACAGAACAGGAGTAACTGGAGACAACTAGTACTTGGTAGATTAAAATAGAGGTCTGATGAGCAGTTTTCCGCAAACAACTATGAAGAAGAATATATATATATATATATTAATTACAACGTAATTCTTAGGCTATCCCCCATTAGAAAAAATGTCTCAATTTTATGTAACGAAATATGTAACGAAAAATGTAACGAAAAAATGTCTTAATTTTATATAACGAAAGTTAAATGTTAGGATAGGATTTTTTTGATTATGTTATTTTTCTTGTGTTGATGCCAGTAAGAATTACGTTGTAAATTTTGATCATTTTATACAAAGTGTAGAAGAGAAAGGGACAGAAATGAAAGCAAGAGAGGTTAAGGGGCACAACAGCCCCTTGCGAGGCCAATATAGCTGAGTTATATATATTATGGCGTTTCAGCCATAATAGGGCTTAACAGGAAATTATAATATCAATCATTTGACAACGGTATAAATAAATTTGTATACGTGAAATATACGAATAATTAAATAAGTTTCTGGCTTACAATTTTCGATAATTTCTGGCTAGCCAGGATTATACCTTGAATGAGTAATTTTATTCAGAACACTTCTAATTTAAAAAAAGAACACACTAAAATTTTTAAAAAGAATATGTTTTATTTAAAGAGAATCTGTTTATATTTCAAAAAAACACTCTATCGAATTTTTATTTTAACCAGTTTTTAAACTCAACCTATGTATTATGGTTGAGCGGTTTCATATAAAATGAAATAATTATAATATTTATTAAAGTAAAAGAAATATTCATATACGAAACCAAAATAAATAAATCGGTATAAATCAAGGCAGCAAAAGGAGTCAATTACATTGGAGGATTCAACGATCAGTTATTTAAGCGTCGAAGAATTCACAGAATATACTCCGGCAGAGGGAGCAAAGAAATAGTACCTGCACGCAAGATCCGAACAGTGATTATAGTATATTTATATTTTACGTTTGTACGTGTTAGTTTTGACCATTTGTATATATGTGTGTAATGTGAAAATGTTATAATTAGTGTGTGTGCGGTGTTGCGAAAGGACCCCCTCAATTATCTAATCGTCTTATTTGTAATTCAAGCACTTTAAGTCATTTGTTTTGTTTATATTTTATATAATAGCTATTAGAATTATATATATTTATTGTATATCAGTGGCAAATCTTCAGATACTTCTAGTTATGCAGAAAAGTATAGCAAAGCGAATTAAAAAAAGAAAGAAATTCGTTGCTACCTCTTTAGCAGTAGAAATTAACTCGCTAAAGAGGCAGTTTCTAGCTTGCCAGTAGAAATCCGAGAAGTTTATACGAAGAAATACGCTTAACGTGCAAAACTTCAGCCGCCTATCAGTGTCAAGTAGGAGTGAATTCCGATTTGATGAATTCACATGCCTAATTTATAAAAATACGCCTGGCGGAATTTACCGCTAGCGAAAATTCTGATCGACTGCGACAAATGAAAAACGGTACGAAAGCGGTAGTGCAGCGAACTAATAATTATTAGACCGGCAATTTAGAAAAGCTTATTAATGTGAGAAGATAGAAGACGTATTAATTTCACTTCTACATTGATTTCTTAATGGATTTGTAATTTTCCTTTAAATAGTATATTTCAATTCTTTTTATTATAAGACGCTGTGTACAATTCACAGTATAAAGTTATGTCACTCAATAATCCTTTTTATTTATTTATTTTGTTTTTTAAGTTCATTTTGCATTATTCCTTTTTGTTGTTCACATAAATTATCTGCTTTATCCAAAAATTTAAATATCAATTTTCTTTTACGTACATTTAATTTTTAATTTTTTGAAATTAAAAAAAAAGTAGCTTTCTAATTTCGTTTTTTTTGTGTGTGTAGTAATGCGTGGTGGTTTTACCTTGGGTTAATTTCATTTCAACGTTTTTTTTTTATTTTTTTTTTTTTATTTTTAGAGAAGTACCGCGGAAAAAATCAGGATTCACCACTGATATTTGTTAGAAATTTTAAAATAATTCACATTACACGAACAACTGAAAAATACAAAAAACGCTGCTAACAGAAACAGCAAACTGTATGAAGAGCTTAACGATTTTATTCTTAAACAACCGTTAGGCATTTATTTATTTTAATATAAATGTTTAATTTGTTGCAAAAAATTGTAGAACATTCGCAATTAGCGTGCTATTTTGCAATGGGTATGACAGTGCAAAAAATTTCATTTTTATTTATTGACAATTGAACCGTATCCTTATATAAAGAAACTGTATATACATTTCAATTGCATACACCCGGTAATAAGACATGCAGGCGCCGCGTTGTTAAGGAAGCCGAGGGGGAAAAATTGCAATTTTTCTAAAAGATAAGAAACGAACAGCTGCAGTTAAACAGAGATACAGAATTGCCGAAAAGAGCCAGAGAGGTCACTATTTCAAATTGTGTGTATACATTACTCTTATTTATGAAATCCCTACAATTCGATCTACCGAAAGACTAGAATTCAATTCTTCATTCGATTACTCATTTGTCCGATTACTAAGAAGAAGACCGGGATTTTACAGAAGACTCCGTCGTCATATACTAGCAAAAATTATAAAAGTACAACATCTGGACAAAAGCCTGGTTGAAATAAAACATCTTTCTGCAAACGTTGTAATCATATTCAGAATTGTGCACACATATTTCATTGAAATACGAAACAAAAAAAAAAAAAAATTAATTACGATTTTGAAAGCGTACTTTTTGGGCTCTTATGTTACACACATCTAGACTACTTTTAATTGATCGCTGTCATTTAGAAGTATAATTTTATGCATTGAATTTTCATCGTGTTACAGCGTAATAAATGAAAAATAATAATTTTAACTGAGCAGATCGGGAGTCGGCACTCTGCCGTTTTATTTCACTTTACAAGAGAACCGATGAACAAAGCGGTAAGAAGTGAAAGGAAATTAAGTATATAACGGTAAACGGCATCATTGCTGAAAGAATTATAAAAAAATACTGACTTCGAGCAGTTCGTATACATTGTCAGGTAAATTAAACTCTCTGACGATCCTTAGTCTGATTTGTTTCATTATTTCGTGTTTCGAAGAACGCTTTAAATTCAACGCCCGCTGGCAACTTGGAGCCAGTCGCAGTTTTTGTTCGCGTTTAACCATTGCACTCATTGTCACCGTATCTGGAACTAATGAAAAATACTCGTTATTAATATTTGTCGGTGAAGTGATTTTACTAAACATAGATGATTAATAATTTTTTAAAGAAATCGGAAAAAAAAAAGTTAATATTAATAACCTTCAAACAGTTTACAAGATTATAAAACTATATATGATAAAAAATTCCTCTTTTGATATAAAATCTAAAATTCTTTTAGTTTTATAGACAACATTGGTACGTCTGACCGCATCGGAATCGACTGAGAATTTGCATTTTTCATAGAAAGTGTACCACCTTGTGACTCCGTTATAGATTTTATTGACGCAGTTTAAATTGGCAACTGAAGTAAAATATAGAAAATAATTGTTAAAGAATACTTCTTTCACATTCATTTGCGTATTTTATTAAAAAAAAAAAACAATCAAAATATATAAAATAAAATGTTTTAAAAAAAAAGAAAAAAAGACAGCGACTCTAACATTTACCATAAAAATTAAATAAAAATGTAATAAAAATGTATTAAAAAGTAAAAAATAATTATTCGATAACAAAAATTTAATAAAAACACACTAAAAAATAAAAAATAATATATATGTATTTCAGAATGATATAAGGCGATATTAAGGTAATTCTTATACAGCGTTAATACTTATTAGAATAGGCACTAAATTGAAATTTAGAAACAATTTGTCGCCGCGTTAGCTTAGTTGCCAGAAGAACGCTTAGCTTCTGTTACGAATGTCTCGGGTTCGATGCCGGGCGACGACAGAAATTATTATGAAAAATTAAATTAAATATTCGCTATTTCACGTGAAAGGCAATGGCAAACCGCCACGTATACTATCATATGCGCGCTAGTTATTGCACAACAGACATACACCGGGACTGCATTTGCAGCGCGATAAATCAAACGATTACTAATCAGTTCCGAGTGCAGTCTTGCGTGTGTACACTCGCATTGCATATAACAATTCCCTAGTACGCTATGCCTATGTTGGTATAGCTGAAATGTACGAATAGGTAGTCGCCAACGCTCAGGAATTAAGTATGGCACTATATGATGATGATGAGAAACAATTTAATACATACTTAATGCTAGGTTTAATTATTATTGTGGTTGAATTTGGTGCCGACTCTAATAAGTATTAATGTTGTATAAGAATTACCGTAATATTCCCTTAGGGTATATTGCTATGAAGAATATTATTTTTTTATCGAATAAATATATTTTTTTAGTGCATTTTTATTAAATTTTTGCAGTAAATTTTGAAGTTGATTTTTTTTTTTTTTTAAACATTTTATTTCACAATCTTTAATAATAATATTAAAATTTTTTGTCTTGCTGAAAATCAATCTTCTTAAACCAGCTTGTAAATGGTGCTATGGCGGTTTAAAATTCATTTTATTTATTCGAATCTATTTTCAAATTACGTGTCTACTGATATTTTAAGCTATTCAATTAATAAATAAAAACAACTATTTAAGAGAATCGCATTTTTTCACGTTTTTCGATGAATTTTCAGTTTATGTTCGTTGACTTTCATCGGCACTCACATAATACCAACGCTGACTGGTACACGTTTGAACGAACGAAGAATTATTAAAATCGGTCCATATTGGAAAAGTTATGCGCGAGCAAACGTTGAAAAGAAAACATACGCGACGTGCATATAACCTTCTTGTCAATAAAAACAGAAAGATTCAGTAGAATATTCAAAGTAGAAGATATTCATAAATTTTTAACTGTTCTTCCGTGAAATAATCCTTTTAATTATATTATTTTATTATATATGTGTATATATACATATGTATACATACATACATACATACAACAATACATATATATATGTATATATAAATAAATAGTAATAATAATAATTATTATTATTATTATTATTCATTCATTCATTCATTCATTCATTATTATTCTACCTCCCTCCATTAGGAATATGAGGTTTATTCGTAAGGATAAAGTGGCAGCGCTATTGAGGAACACAGAAACCGGAGCCCAATCCAGCTTCTGTGCTGACGATCAACGTGAGAAAGGTTATCAATGGCGAAGCGAACCAAAACGACTGGATTGTTCGCCGGCTATATCGCATTGTATAACTCTATCCTGGGGATCTCGCCCGGAGGAAATCACCTGGACTTTCAGATAATAGTTCTACAATACTTAAAGAAAAGTAAATTTAACTGATGACGTTATACTTTAAAAAAAAATTGCTTTCAATTTCCGTAGCAATTTCTAATATAACTACCTAAACGTACTTTTGTAACATATATGCATCAGGTATCGTGAACTATCCGTTCACACCTTTTAAAATCTAGAATATCCAGTATAATGAAAAATTCAAAGCTTTGTAGTAGTAAACTTTGACCGTGAATATTGACCGGGAATGTTTTTTTTTTTACCTTTCATTTCTCACCGCAAGTGCTTTGCTTAAACAGAATGGAGTAATTTTTTTTTTCAACTGCAAAATGTCTTCCGAAGCCTATTTTCCTATTGAGTACCACGCGAACAAATAAACTGTGATTCTACGAAGATAACTTCAATCAGTTAACGTTGTATTCACGATGAAAAAACTGATAATTTGCGGTTTTGCCCAGAAATAGTACCCTTGAGTTGGAGGTTATAGACATTAAGGAAATATGCCAAAAACAAAACATTAAAAAATAAGAGAAAAGGGTTCGGAAAACAACGGCGAATAATAGTGAAAACAAATGGGAGGAAAAAGGGGCAGAATAAAATTTAAATAAATAGTAGATTAATTATAGATAAGTTAGAAATCAGTAAAAAATGTGATAAATTGTAATAAAATATTCGCGCGGCGATAAGTATACATATATAATATATAAGTATTATAGTATAGAAATTATTAGATATACAGAAACTCATTGAAAAGCGTTTAGCTTGACGGGACAATGTGTAGATGATGATAAATATACATATATATTTTTTAAAAAGAAAAAAAAAAAAATTTGAATAGTCGAATCGCACGGGAGTATTTCTATATAACAATAAATATAACTATGGTTATAATATATTTAAGTTATCCGAATATAACACTGTATTCTTAGATCAAAATTTGAAAAACATAAGAAGAGAGGATTGGATCTAATAGATAAAAAAAATTGTGATTTTTAGATTATCATTTGTGGGGAACGGTAAAAAGTATAGTATATTCAGAGAAGTACACAACAAGAGAGTATATAGCACTTAAAACTACGCAAGTTATCCGGTATATATCAGCTGAGGCAATTCTTTACAGAGTGCTGTATCGGGGAACACAGAAGTGCATTTGAACACTTGTTATATTAAATGAAATCGAACTTTTTAAATGTTTCAAATATATTGTTATTTGTCAAATTATTAAGGAATATGTAAACAAATCTATGTACTAAATGTAGTGTATTCAAACATCTCGTTAGTCAAACAGTTAATAAAATAATAAAATTATAAAACTATAACACTAAATAAATATAAATTAATATACTGAAAACGTTCTACTTATGGACACTTCCCATCCTTAGTTAGAAACAAAAAGAAAATATATTAATAAACATAAATTTAGTATTGCATTATTTGAACATTTGTAGGAAACCGAAAAAACCTATTTTCATTTAGAAACGAGAAAATCAAAGAGTATTATTAAAAATGAATTTATATGTTTGATTTTTAATTTAAAAAACTGAAATAGAAAAATATCAATAAAACATATTAATGTTAAAAGAGTATTAGGATCGAATTGTCTGATTACAGATTAAGTGGGTATTTGCGCATTTTCAGGAAGCACTAACTCACCTATTTTCGACTGAAAAAAAAAAAATCAAAGAAGTATTAGTAAACGTATGCGTAGAATGCATGATTAGAATCTGAAGTAGACTTAAGTGAGTTGTTTTCTTCGTATTTCAGAAGTATTTATTTATACTAAAGTTTTAATTTGAAGTAAATAAGAAACAAATAAAAAAAATAAATAAATAAAAATATTCGCTGAATTACCTGTGTAGAATAACTTACTGCAAACTGAATTTAACTAAATACACTAATTCATTTTGTAGTATGTGGCATTTTTTATGCTAAAAATGTTATATATAAATAATTGTATTAATATTTGCAGGCTTTTGGTTTTTGCTTTAGTTTTTGATTATTAAATCTAATTTTTCAGAAAAAAATATCGAATTTTTTCATCATTAAAATATATATATATATATATATATATGTTTTATTAAACTTTGCAAAACAACATAAAAATTAAATAACATTTTCCATTTTTTAAATTAAATATTTATATTTAACTACATTTATTTTCTCCATTCTATATAAAACTAAAACATCCTCCTCCCGATGATGTTAATTTTGTGTTCTATCTTTTTTCCTCTTGCTCGACATTCCCGTTCCTATCTATTTTCTAATATCCGTTTTAACCACGTTAAAATCAAATTATAATTACGCATATTTACTTTTTTTTGTTATTATCTTTGTTCACAAAACCCATAAAAAAAAAAATAAATAAAAAAAATAAAAAAAAAATTATTACGCGAAAAAACATACTCCTCCACTTAAATATCTATAGTCATATGTTAAAGTTGCCTTACATTTGCCAGTTTTTTGAAAAAATCAATGAAATTACTTCCCTACCTTATTTACCGAAGTTCCCTCTTTTGCCTCTTTCGATTAGATCCGCATTAGTGTAGCAGTAATAAATGATATGTGGTATCAATGAAATTTTTGATGAATAAATTGGAGCAGCGTAATTTAATACCATATGTCAGCTTAGATGAAAAGCAGAAATAGCTACACAATTATTTCCTTTTTAAGCGTAAACTTTAAAAACTAAAAAAAAATCCGATTTCCTTTCAAACAAAATTAGTTTTTTTTCGATTTTCAGTTCGGTACTGCTTTGAAGCCCCGATTTATGGTAAACATAGTAAATAATATTTCTAGATGATCAAAACAAATATAAACAAATTAAATTGAAACATTTTCGACTTTCAAAATGAACTTAGGAAATAAATAAACTAAAATGAACATACTGTTAAGTAAAAAATATTAATTAAATAATGCGAACTAAATGTAAAAGTAACAAAAATTTTATAATCAGAAAATTTCGAAAATAACTGCTTACGCTAACATGTTAATCAAATTTCTTCTGTAGAAAAAAATGGCATGATCAAGTACCGAAAATAAAAAGTAAAGTAAAGTAAAGTAAATCCCATAAAGTGCTATCAAAACAATTTAGCTCTATTGATAATATTAAAATTATTTTAAAATATATAAAATATTAGTAATTTTTAAAAAGTAATTATTACAAAACCGTTATTTTAAACTTAATTAAAAAACTTTTATTACATTTTCTTCGTTTAATAAATAATTGTTTCTTCATTTTTTTCATATATGTAACCTGGTCTATGAAAACCGGGCCAATATGTCAAAAAATCAATTTTCACTTTTTTGGTTATTCTTATCGAAAAAAGCAGGCTCTTTTCAATGAAACAACCCCCAGATTTCTATCTTTATTACATTCTTCACAAATCGTGTTTTAAAAGAAAACAAAAACTTCAAAAAAACATACAAGAAATGAAAAACTACAATAAAAAAATAATAATCAATTTTTTAAAATAATTAGTACAAACTACTTCTTGCGAGTTTTTTTCTTCGACGTTAAGGTTTCTGAATAGGGTTTATGATATTTTTCATCGGGTTTCTTCCTTTTCTTTGCCACGGCCACTTTAGTCTTTTTTTTTTTTTTTTTTGATTTTGTCAAATTTTTATCTTGTTTCGGTTGTTTTGGTTTTATATTCATCTTCGATTCTGATTTCGGCAAATTTTCATCTACTTTCCGTTTCGGTTCTTTAATAAAGGGTTTTTCAAGTAACGGCGCTGCAATATCAGCTTTAGCGATATCAGAATGTTATTGTAAAGGTACCATTGGCGTTCTAAATCTAAACCTTTTGAAGTGATTTTCTGAGGAATCTTATCATCAATAGATTGTAGCAGTAATTGAAATTTGTTTATATCGTCACTAATTGCATACATTTTTGCTGCTGCGCCATCTGAAGAAATTTTGAAGTGGTGGAAACTTGTGATTCTTACTAAAAAAAAAAACTGCTTCAGATAGGTGGTCTAATCATACCAGGTTTTGACCTCTTATCGTTTTCCATATTTTTTTCGTCCGCAGATCTCTCCATAACCTTTTTTTAAAATATTACTTGTCCTACCTGATTCAATTTGGCTCAATATGACTAAATCTTGCTGTTCTTTATCTAATTCTAAAAAATTATTTCTCGATTTCTCGATCATATCTCGTAGTATTGAAACATTGCATTTTCGATTACAACAAGGTTCTTCAAAAAATTTTGAAACTATTTTTTCTTCCTCTGCGTCTAGGAGAGATAATTTCAAATTATTCAAAGAGTTGCGGGTACGAATTTCATCTGGATTTTCTTCATCACTGTTACGAGCAAGTTGATGTTGATCATCCAAGTTATCAGGGTTTCTCTGCATTACTAAGCTCTTCTTCAACTTCTTCCGAACACACTTTTCACTTGATTGAAATTAAAACAGCTTTATCAGGGGACAGTTAATTAATATTCACGATACAAAACCATTTCGCGTAATTAAAAACATCGCGATTCCAAAACGATTTGATAACGAAGTGTCAATATCATTATATCTCTTTCATGGATAAATAAATTAGCAATACTAGAGGGAAATTTGTGTCGATTTAGCTGTGGTAATATTTCTTATAAAAGCATCACTGCATACAGAAGATCAGAAAACATCTGGCAGATGTGCTGAGAAACCAAAAGTGGAAGAATAGTGTTGTCGTAGCAACACGGAACACCACGC
The DNA here is from genome assembly GCA_039619475.1 of Icerya purchasi. Classification (NCBI taxonomy): domain Eukaryota; kingdom Metazoa; phylum Arthropoda; class Insecta; order Hemiptera; family Monophlebidae; genus Icerya; species Icerya purchasi. The sequence continues at coordinate 286,166,504 of CM077115.1, read as the reverse complement.
TACCACACTCAACTTTAAACGCGTTTATCTCGAAAACTTCTTTTCGCATACCAGCCCGCTTTTCGTAGACCAAGTCACATATGACAAAGTTAAAATTAATTCATAATAGTTTAATCGATGCTTTTTTCTTTAAACGGTTTTAATGTTTTTTATTAATATGTTATTTTTAAAATTTTTTTTGGTACCAATTGGTGAAAAAATTCTTTAATTGTGCAGTGGTCAAAAAGTCCTATGTGCGCAACATTTCTTGTCTTACAAATATATATATATATATATTTTGCGGGAGGAACAATATGTAACGTTTTCTCGTGACGTTTATAAGACATTTATTTTATTTTCTAAAAAATAACACGGCCAATTAAAACCCATCAAAATTATAGGAGACCATCATCTGGAGGTCCAGCAAATCTGTTATCTATGAAAAATTATCCAACCAAGTAAAAATATCAGACACATGTTTGCCAATATGAGTTTACGTGGAGGGATGTTTTCTATAATTATATAGTTTTACAGCGTTTGATAAAAAAAATATAATTCTTTTTTAAAAACTCGATGTTCACTTATAAAATTCATATTCACCAAATGTTCGGTGAAAGCAGAACCATGGGCTTTGCGAAAAGAAATTAAAAAATTTAGATAATGCAAAAACAAATATTAATGTCCACAGTTCACATTCAACTGGAATTCGCACCTGTTACGTAAGAGTGCTTTGTCCAAAAGAGAAGATTGAATAAATTAAACATGTAGAAAAATATATTTTAAAGTACTTGTGTTTTAAATATTTTAAAATAAGTTTTTTGTATGCATATGTTATGCTAATTTTTTAGAAGTTTTCATGCATTCTTTATCAAATAATTCACAGGTATAAAATACATTTTATTAGAAATAAATTAATATTAAGATAGTAACGTTCGAATTCTGGAAAACTGGCTTACGTAGCAACTAACTTGTCAAAACAAAACTTTTCATGTGTATCATTTTGTTGTTAAAAGAATATAACCAGTGGCGCATCCATGGGGAGCGAAAATAGGGACCCCCCCCCCCAAAAAAACCAAAGCTTCTATTAAAAAATTTGTTATAACAGAGAAACTTAATTCATACTATAAAACATTTGTGTAAATGTTACCTATGGATTTAATTATAACTAATATTTAATACTGTTCTCTAGTAAAACTATTATTGTTACGTTTTTATTTTATTTTAAACCCAAATGTCCTCGATCTTTTTGCCTTTCTTATTTATTTTTAATTTTTATTTTGTAATGTAAATGAAAAAAGTTCAATGAGAAATAAATATATTTAAACTTGCTCACGAACAAAGAATTCGGATCGGATTATTGACAAAAATAAAAAAGAAGTAAAGTCTAATAAAAATACTATCTTTCTTACCATTCAAATTATAAACTACCATTTTAGTTAGAATTTTATAATTTTTTTATTTTTTACCTAAAAATAAAATAAAATTTAAATTAAATTGTAACAATTATGTATTTTAAAAACATTTTTAAATTTCTAAAGAGGTCGTTAAAATTACCACAGAAGATATAATGTAATTATATAACTACCCCCCCTCCCAAATTTCCTCTGAAAATGTCAAACCATGGGGCTTAAGCTACAAATTAACGTTTCTGAAATCAAACAAATCAAACAATATTCCACTTTTCAGAAAAAATAACGGCGATAAAATCACCAATATGACAGAGAATCTAAACTACTCGCTATCCTTTCTTTTTCCGTTAGGCAGCACTGACAAAGACAGCAACAAACAGAAAATACTAAGAGAAAACTTTAAACTTCCGATACAGGAAAACGCTGCTCACCCACAACAAACTCCTCTTGATACTTCCGCACGAAATAACATTATAAAAGATTTAAAAAACAACAAAGCTGCCGGACTTGATAGTATTACAAATAAGACACTAAAATGAATCCAAAACTCCTTCCACTCCTATACAAAAAAAAAATGTTCTCCTTAAACTATTTCCCTAAACCCTGGCGCGAAGCAAATGTAATTCTACTTCTTAAATCAAACAAAGATGCAAATCTCATAAGCTCTTATCGCCCAATATGTATTTTAAATACTGTAAGTAAAATTTACGAAAAACTATTAAAAAATAAGATAACTTGCCATCTGAACACGAACAAACTTTTTAGATAAAAGACAGTTTAGATTCGGACAAGGTCTGTCCACAGAACATGCTGTGAATTATGCGATCAGCAAGATTAGTAGCAGCCTTAAGAAAAAATCGAACGTTCTCGTCATAGGAGTGGATATCAAAGGAGCCTTTGATAACTGTTGGCACCCTGCTTTGTTTGACATTTTAAAATCTATTCTGATCAAAGGCATACTATTGCTAAGTACAATGTATTGCTACTTTAAAAACAGACGTGTAACTCTTCAAATAGATAATCATAGTGCATACACTGAAACCAATAAAGGCTGCCCACAGGGTAGCGTTTTAGGTCCACTTTTCTGGAATATATTATTCAACCAAGCTCCACCATACGACAAGAACGTTGACCTATGCGCATATGCAGATGACTTACTATTCATAATAACGGACGATACAAAAGTCAATTCCGAAAGAAACGCTTGAGTTACTCGGAGCCTGGCTATATGAAGTAAAGTTTAATCTTTCAGCTGAAAAATGCTTTTTGTCCCTTTTCACAAACTCCCTGAAACTAAAAAGGAAAAATATTAAAGTACTTTACAGGGGGATCACTTTAAAAGTAGTCGAACATTTTAAATACCTAGGAGCTGTATTAGACAATAAACTCTTCTTTAAACAACACATAGACTACACCGCATCTAAGTTGGACGCTAAATACTATCAATTACTAGAAGTGCGCAGAAATACATAGGGCTTTCATTACAGATACAGACTTGTACCGTACAAATTACTTGTTGAGAATACAGTGTGTTACTGTAGTTCTGTGTTTTTCCAGCACCTAAAAAAAAAAAACCCTGAAATAAAAAATCTACTCTACACAACGTAAATACTTAATAAAGGCCTGTAGAGCTTATAGAACAATTTTTCACAGCGCCGCTGTTGCTCTTACGGGAATCCTTCCAATAGACCTAAAAATTAATTATAGATCAATCATTTTCATAAAAAACCATAAAAATTTTGAATACATTAACGATCATGTCTATCAAATAATAAACTTTCTACCTTCAATAAATCCTCTTCAGAACAGTTCCTATATGCTAATCCACTATGACTTGCAAATAAAAATGTCACTAAAACAACTCAAAAGACACATTAAAAACTATTTCATGTCCATATGGCAAAACTCTTGAGAAAGAGATACAGCAGGTCGACATACCAACAGGCTAATCCCAAATATTAGAACAGGCTTACAGTTAACACTTGACCTTTACACTACCCAACTCCTCACTGATCACGGACACTTCGGAGCTTACTTTAAAAAATACAGAATTACTGAAGACGACAAATGTGACTGTGGGGAAATTGAAAACGCCAATCATGTAATCTTTCACTGCAGTAAGTATGACGACATCAGACACTGCATACATAGAAAACCTCAATTTGAGCAATTCAATTTTGGCAACTAAATTTCAAAAATTCGCTTTCTTAGTTTTAAAATCAAAATTTACTGGCAAAAATAACAACCTACAGTGATTTATACTTAATTAAATAAAAAACATTACACTTAAAATCTACTCATTAACACACATATAATTTTCAGTATTAATACTCGGACAAGGCAATCTAGCCTAAATAATAAATCAAACCAAAATCAATCACTCGCGTTTTTCAGAAAAAAAATAATAAAAATATTATTGTCTATTAAATAAGTACACAGTGCATAATCCACTAGATCATGTAGCATTAAGTTTCTCAAACCCCAATAAAAAATAAAAAAAAATTAAAGTTTATTACTTAAGTTTTATTGTAAGAGGCCTAACGGCGGTGCTTGGCTTGACGCCTTTGTACGCAAGCTCATATTGCAAAAAACAGCGCTATTGAAATACACTTCTTCACCCCCCCCATGACTCTCTGGATCCGCCCGTGATATAACTATGTTATCTGTGAGGAATTAGATGTTTTTAATCCCGATGACATAAATTCACAGAGCTAATTTGAAAGGTACACTTTTAGTTTTCTTATTACTGTAGATCGATAAATCGAATTAAGTTCAACACGTAGTACTGAATGTTTTGCGAGAGTATATAACAGGTTGCAATTGTTGCATATCACAATTGCGTAGCACTCTACCTATACCGGTACAGCTAGAATGTAAATCGGTAGTTGCCTGCGCTCAGAAGCTGAATATGGCACTACAAAGAAAAAATAATTCTTCATTATAATTTATTTAATTATTACGTTTAAATTTATTGAATGGCTTTTTCAACAAGTAGACAGCTAGGTAGAAAATAATTTACTATAAACTATTCTCTTCGATGAAACGTTGTTTGCGTTCGAGTGTCTCAGTTCGCTTCTGATGATGGTCAGTATAAGCTGACCGAAACGTTAAGCGCTGTATTATTGAGTTCAATACATTAAATTTTTACGCAGTTGTCCGTAAATTTATTTCACTATATTCTCTTCGATATTTTAATCACGCCAAACAAATGAATTCGTTATATCAGTTGACTCATAACAATCTATATCTGTCCAAAAATATATATACATAAAAGAAATTGTTTTTCACTTACCTGGAAAAGAAGAGGACGTTAGTAATTCGGTTATACTACCGCCGCAAGAAGAATATAATCGATGGTTTAACTTGTCATCTATGACATGTAGCGTATTCGCTATATCGGGTATGTAGTGGATTCTTTTAACTTTCAGTAAATCTGCACCACGTGATATGTGTTCTTCCACCAAAGACTACATAATAATTATAATAGTTATTTAAAAAAGAAGAAAAAGAAGAAATACAAAAACAGTACCGAATAAACTTATAAAAATCTATTTAGTGTATTTATTTTTAATCTTCTATACATAATATATATATATATATATATATATATATTACATGTGCGTAAAGGTTCGTGTTCTCACGCGTGTGTATGTAATTTAACATCAGAGATCTTGTTGCCAGTCATAAACGATCTTTTTCGATTTTATTTCTTCACTAATTATCTTTAAAAACAATTATTACCTAATTTTTTAGGAAATTTTAAAATTTAATAGACAAACTTTATCTTTGAAAAAATAAATATCACCTTTTTTGCTGTACACGAAAAGTAAATATGTACTAATCGAAAAACAAACGATTAGAACGAACGTGAAGAAATACACAAAGAAAAAATCTTTAAATTATATTAAAACGACTGTTAATCTGAAACTAACTTTTTAAAAATGATATATTTGCAGAAAAATTATAAATGCTGAAATAGACTTGATACTGCTAGTATATTTTTTGTCGAAAAACTCGTTATTTAACCGAATTAATACAATATATAAAGTAGCGTTTTAAATTAATTATTAAAAAATGTACAGTATATTTCTGTGGTCAATTATATAATAATTATTTGTTTCGTGTTTTTTAAAATTATTAAATTATACACGGTACATAAGAAGCTTAATTATTCGAGATAATTTAGCAAATTCCTTTTCAGTCTTGCACGTACACTGTTACAACCCCGTGGTACGAAAATTCAAATCGTGTAGATAAATGCGAAACAAACTTCAAAATGGTTGTAAAGCTAGTTAACATCATATAAACAAATATATATACATATAAAAATGTATCTATATATGTGTATGTGTGTATTTGTGACAGTATGTGAAAGATGATATCAGGCGTGATAATTTGTTATCGCCTACTACACAAATTCTAACGATTATATCTATGTAATATTTATTCTGCCATCAACGGAGCAAAAAATCGAAACTTTATACTAACATCAGAAAATTGTAACAATTCAGCCATCGCAATGGCTGCTTTAGCAACATTATTGAAGACACAAAGTTTTATCTGAATAAAATTGAAAATTACTGAAATTTCTTAATACGAAAGAGTGAGGTACTACATCATAAAAGTAGTAAATCAATATCATTCAATGGTTAAAATTTTCTTTCATATGCATATTTTCGTTATTATCATCGTTCAGTTTCCTGTCACCACCAGGCAGATTATTAGCGAAATAACTATAATTGTCAGGGTCCTCCATTTTTGTTTACCTTTCTAAGAGCAATTTTCTTCTTCTATCTGTAACTTTATGTTATCTCTTTACAAGGGGAAACTACCATCGATATATTCCACTTAACATACTTTTACTATTCTTATTATTTGCTCCCCGTTCTTCTATTAGGAATTATATAAATGATTTTGCCGAAATTGTTGCTCAAAAAAAAAAAAACAACAAAAAAACTGTGTGCATCCCCGTTTTTTTAATGTTAATAAAAATTATTTGATAATTTTTTTCATAATTACTTTAATTTCTTCGTAATACGGCATAAATAGTCGCGGTCTAACAAATAAACCAATTTGAGATCTAATCCAAGCGTGTACTTGATTATGGCTATGATTGGCGGCGATCATGTGGCTAGGAGGTGTGCTGACCAATCCGCGTCTTATTGCTTGGCACAGCAAATCGTTATTTGACGGTAATACGTGATCTACCCTGACTAGCGGCAATATATCGGATAATATGTCTCTTAAATCTACATCATTTAATTCGCGTCTTTTCAAACCCTTTCTTGCAACTGCGTGCATCGTTATTAAATTCAAGTCTGTAATTATATACATTCGTGTTAGAATGAAATACATTTAAATTTACGTAAAGTTACTGTACACAATTCATGCATAAACGTACGAATTATTATCGTGTCCGTTAAATATTGATGCAATCCAGAGCTTGTGGTGCTATCTTTTATTAAATAAGCGACGAAAATAAATATATATCGTATATAATTTCCCTTCCTGCTTGCGCTGCGCACTAACTGACGAAACTTTATTATCGGGAGGTTTATGTGTTGTGTGTGCGCGTATGGTCTTGAGAAGATATTCGCAATTTACGATTGAGCAACGTCGATAAAAAATAGCTAGCGAACGAGATTTCATGAAATATACGTTGGCTCTTGTGTTGTATTAAAGTTTTAATTTAATTTTACCCAGCAATTTTAAAACACCTAGCGTAATGCATTAGTCGATACATTTTAGTCTGGTACCATTTTACAGCACGTAACGTTTTTTTTTTTTTTCATATAAAAATACTAATTGTGACATATACATATATATATTTTTTTTTTTTATTTGTATTATTTGTTGTACTTAATAAATCTTTTTTCATAAACAGTTATCTTTTATATACTGTAACCATTGATAAAATTGTTTTTTCGCGATTTTCTCGCGGAATAATATTGAGCTATCTTATTAGCTCTGGCACCCGGGCAGTTTATTAGCGTATCAAAAACTCAATCAGATAGTGTTAAACGTCGCCTTGGAACAGGGACCCGATTCGTCCTTTGGAATAATCAATCTTCAAGAAAGAGATTCATATTAAATGGTCCTCGAACTAGAACAGAGGCACGATTCAACTTCTGAAATAACAAGCAGTTTCAAATATCAACTTTCATATTAAATAAGGCTTCGAGCAAGAACTCGACTACTTTCGCATTAATATGCAATAAATAAAATCTTTCGAAGAAATGCATTTTATGCAAATACATATGTTGTCATTTGCAAACAATTCTACACGGCACTTATTCGCAGCAATACGCCGTAGTTTTTTACTTTTTGTAACAATTGTAAAATAAGTTTCAAAGATCCTTCTAAAACGTCGGCAATTGTTAAATTATGATTATTCATAATTTACTGGATTCTACTGATACTAGAGATAGTGTTAGAGCAAGTATTTTATCTCAGAACTAACATTACGGAATGCGAAAATTTCGCTATAGTCGATTAATTTGTTGTCTTCTGCGCATTGTGCACGATTAAGTTTTCTGTTTTTTTTTTTTTTCTTTTTAAATCGTTTGAAACGATGTATCGGCGACTAAGGTCACCCGTTAATGTTACACAGGTCCACTAAAAGTACTCAATATGTTCTGTTATTTTGGGAATTTACTGGTTCGATGGAGAATACTGTTTCGAACTGTAATATATGTCAGCTCGGTAGAAGTAAATTTAATTATGAAATAATTGAATTGTCTAATGCGATACAATCTTGTGTAACCGGCCTGTAGTAACCCATTCGGCAAAGAAATGATAATTGCACACAACTTTATTACAGAAAACAAAAAAAGAAATATAAGAAACGGAAGGTTACATTTACAAAGCAGTTGCGAGTACTGCCAATGGTGTAGCACTTTTGCGTACGCATCAACTTCTTGACACACCATTAAAAAATTATATAATTTTATAAATTCGATATCAAAAGAAATCTAACTTTGAAGGATGCCGGAACAATGTAGCTAAAACCTGAAAACATTTTTTCCCCCCCAATAAATTACATATTAAATTGCGTCATTTCTACGTTATTTTCGTTTTTGATTCATTATCTTGCCTCGAACGATCATCGTTTACGAAGCGTTTGAAAGCGAGGATATCATTTTGACTCACCCCATATTTGTAATAAAAATAGATTTCAGTACCACAATATATTGAAATAATTTAAAGTATTAAAGAAGCAATTCCATTCTCTCAGAGGAACAGATAAGCAGCAATGAAATATATTTCCAGCTTAAAACTAATATTAAAAAGAAGACGGGGAGAACTTCAATATGAAGAAAGAAAAAAAAAACAATAAAAGAAAACGATGAATTTTAATGTTGTAAATTAATGCAATTTTAAAATTTAAATGAGATGATGAAATGATTATAAATATTGTCTTGAAAACTCAAATTCCGCTAGAAAAATTACAAAGATTACGACAATAGGAAGAAAATTAATAGTCGCGACGGAAGCCAAGAAAGATTACATCATGTTCGTCAAAATATTATAAAATAGTAACGGTATGCTACAGAAAATTACGAATAAAATTAGAATGAAAACAGGTTCCGCATTTTCTAATATCGGAAATAGAAATTAAAAAAAAAAACAAAAAAAAAAACAAGATTTCAGACAGTGATACAATTACTAATGAATTATTTATTTAAGAAAAAAACACGACTCACTTATTTTATTTAATCTTGCAAGAAGAAGTGATATCAAACCCGTGATTATCAACGGAAACAATATTGTTATACATAAAAGGTAAAAAAGAAGATACGAGGCATTTTGAAAACATATAAAATATTTACTGAAGTAATATATACAAGAATTCGTAATAATCCAAGTAAACAACAGCAACCGGAGCAAGTTGGTTTCCGTTCAATATTCTCAGGTATATATAATTTGCAAGCAATAAATCAATTAATAGCAAAATCGGATTAATATAGTACGTAAAGATATCTCTATTGCTTTTGTAGACTTGATATATCACGATTACATATATAATACATTAGAAGCAGATGACGTATACTTTAAATTTACACAGTAAACAAGATGAACGATAATACGAACGGAAAAAATATATTAGATAAGGAAAGCGAAAGTTTTCTATTACAGCGAAAAGTACGGTAAGAAAATCCTTGATCGGCAATTTTGTTCGATACCACTTTAGAACAAATATTTAGCAATCTAAACTGGGAAAAGTACGATGGTATTTATCGATGAAATTTATTTAAGATTTTCGAACGGTATAATTATTATCGGATTCTCTCCGAAACAAAATAAAAACTGCGTTAATTCAACTTACGGAATATTTCAAAAAAGCAGGCCTCTTCAAATGAATTACGGAAAAATATACATTTACCAGCAGATAGGAAAAAAGTAAAAAATGAAATTGAAAAAAGAAAAACCCTTTAATATACGAAACGAAAGTAATATACCTGTAAGTGTCAAACAATCTCATAGAACAGAAAAGAAAATATATTGCAGGATAGAATTAGGACGGGAAAGGGATCAGACATTAAAAAGAATATAATCAGATGAAAAATAGAACCAATGCGCTAATCTATAATCAGTGGCGGATCCACAGGGGGGGAAATAGTGGACATTTCCCCCCCCAAAGATCCAAAGCCACTATGAAAAATTTTGTTATAACAGAGAAACTTAATTTATATAAAAGATTTGTATAAATGTTACCTATGGATTTAATTATAACTAATATTTAATACTGTTCCCTTCGATCTTTTGTCTTTCTTATTTATTTTTAATTTTTATTTTATAATGTAAATGAAAATAGATCAAAGATAAATATATATATTTTTTGTACTTGCTCACAAAGAAAGAATTCATATCGGATTACTAACAAAAATAAAAAAGAAGTAAAGTCTAGTAAAAATGCTATCTTTCTTACTATTCAAATTCTAAACTACCATTTTAGTTGGAATTTTATAATTTTTTTATTTTTTACCTAAAAATAAAATAAAATTTAAATTAAATTGTAATAATTATGTATTTTTAAAACACTTTTAAATTTCTAAAGAGGTCATTTGATTTTCTTTATGAAACAAGGGGTACTTCTCAAATCTATTGCCTACCGCAGAAGATATTACGTAATTATATAACTCCCCCCCCCCAAAAAAAATTTGCTCTGAAAATGTCAAACCATAGGGTTTAAGCTACAAATTAACGTGTCTGAAATCAAACAAACCAAACAATATTTCACTTTTCACAAAAAATAATGGCGATAAAATCACCAATGTGACAGAGAATCTAAACTACTCCCTGTCCTTTCTTTTTCTGTTAGACAGTACTGACAAAGACAGCAATAAACAACGGACTTTTCTTGATACTTTCGCATGAAATAGCATTATAAAAAATTTAAAAAACAACAAAGCTGCTGGACCTGACAATATTACAAATAAGACACTAAAATTAATCCAAAAGATCTATCCAAAACTCCTTCCACTCCTATATAAAAAAAAAAAAACATTTCCTTAAACTATTTCCCTAAAACCTGGCACGAAACAAATGTAATCCTACTTCATAAATCAAACAAAGATGCAAATCTCATAAGCTCCTATCGCCCAATATCTTTTAAATACTGTAAGCAAAATTTACGAAAAGCTATTAAAAAAGTAGAATATCTTGCCATCTGAACTCAACAAAGTTTTTAGATAAAAGACAATTTGGATTCAGACAAGGTCTGTCCACAGAACATGCTGTGAATTATGCAATCAGCAAGATAGCAGCAGCCTTAAGAAAAAATCGAGCGTTCTTGTCATAGGAGTGGATATCAAAGGAGCCTTTGATAACTGCTGGCATCCTACTTTGTTTGACATTTTAAAATATATTCTGATCAAAGAGAATTGGTGAATACAATATACTGCTACCTTAAAAACAGACGTGTAACTCTTCACATAGGTAATCATAGTGCAAACACTGAAACCAATAAAGGCTGCCCACAGGGTAGCGTTTTAGGTTCACTTTTCTGGAATATATTATTCAACTAAGCTCTACCATACGACAAGAACGTTGATCTATGCGCATATGTAGATAACTGACTATTCACAATAACGGACGATACAAAAGTCAATCTCGAAAGAACAGCTAACAAAATACTTGAGTTACTCGGAGCCCGTCTAAATGAAGTGAAGCTTAATCTTTCAGTTGAAAAACGCTTTGTGTCCCTTTTCACAAACTCCCTGGAACTAAAAAGGAAAAATATTAAAGTTATTTACAGGGGTTTAAATACCTAGGAGTTGTATTAAACAATAAACTCTCCTTTAAACAACACATAGACTCCACCACATCTAAGTTGGACGCCAAATAATATCAATTACTAAAAGTGTGCTGAAATACATGGGGCTTTGATTACAAATATAGACTTGTGTTTTTCCAAAACCTAAAAAAGAAAACCCTAAAGCAAAAAATCTACTCTACCCAACATAAATACTTAATAAACGCCTTCAGAGCTTATAGAACAATTTCTCATAGCACCTCTGTTGCTCTTACGAGAGTCTTTTTACTAGACCTAGAAATTAATTATATAACGATCATGCTATCAAATAATGAATTTTTTGCTTCCAATAAATCCTCTTCTTAAAAGACACATTAAAAATTATTTCATGTCCATATGGCAAAATTCCTAGGAAAGAGATACAGTAGGTCAGTATACTCACAGGCTAATTTCACAGGCTTACTGTTAACATCTGACTTTTACACTACCCAACTCCTCACTGACCACAGACACTTCGGAGCTTACTTAAAAAAATAATACAAAATTACTGAAGATAACAAATGTGGATGTAGGGAAATTGAAAACGCCAATCATGGAATCTTTCACTGTAGTAAGTATGACGACATCAGACACTTCAATATAGAAAACCTCAATTTGAGCAATTTAACTTTGCCAGCTAAATTTCAAAAATTCGCTTTCTTAGTTTTAAAACCAAAATTTATTGACAAAAATAACATCCTACAGTGATTTACATTACTCAATTGAATAAAAAATATTACACTTAAAATCTGCAGATTAACACATATATAATTTTCAATATTAATACCCGGACAAGACAACCCACCCTAAATGGTAGATCAAACTGAAATCAGTCACACGCGTCTTTCAGAAAAAAAAATAAAAATATTATTGTCTTTTAAATAAGTACACGATACATAACCCACCAGATCATGTAGCATTAAGTTTCTCAAGCCGGCTATTGTATCCTTAATCAGACTAAGATTTGGTCATTCTTTCCTTCCCTCTTCTTGTTTTTCCTTTTCTCTTTCACCCTCTCCTTTTTGTTCTCTCCACTCTACTGATCCTCCCTTTATATGCGACCCCAACCATATCCTTTTTGAATGTCCTGCTCTTTTTCCCGAGTGCTCTCATCTATACGTCGAACTCTTGGCGTTGGATCTTCCTACCCCTTTCAATGCTTCCTTTATCCTTTCCTTTCCATCTCTAGCCGTTATTCCCCTCTTACTCTCCTTTGTACTCTCTACCTCCGATCGCCTCAGAATCCGAGTTGGTGATCTAAGGTCATGTAGTTGAGTCAATGCTGGCACCGAACCCATTTAAAAAAAACAATAAAAAAAACAATAAAAATAACAATAAAAAAAACAATAAAAATAACAATAAAAATAACAATAAAAAAAACAAAAAAAAAACAACAAAAAAACCCGATATAAAAAAAAATTAAAGTTTATTACTTAAGTTTTATTTTAAAAAGGTTCTAGGTCAAGATTAAGTCTAACGGCGGTGCTTGGCTTGGCGCCTTTGTACGCAAATTCGTATTGTAAAAAAAAGCGCTATTGAAATACAGTTCTTAATCAAAAAAAAAAATTCCCCCCCACAAAATGTTTCTCTGGATCCGCCCCTGCTATAATACACATATTTTACCGGAATAACTTATACTGCACAGAAACATAATCATCAACTAAGAGACAGATTGCGGGATGACAAGTTGCTTAGGGTAGCAAAGTTGGAAAAAACAAGCAACAGAAATATATGAGAGCTAAATCTAAAATAAAAATTATACAATGGATAAAAAAAAGATGCTTTTGAAGTGGTGTAGACATGCGAAAGAAAATGCAAGGAACGGATACCGATAGATAAAAATATAACAAGAGGAAGAAGGATCAAGTTACAAAACACGCACAGGGAAAACATGGAAGGCAGAAAGCAAAATATAGAAAAAAAATGTTGATAACATAAGTCATGATGGTACAATGAAATATATAAATATTCTGAAATGATTATTTTTATTTCTCCATTTATTTATTTAATACTATTATCACACGTAAACAAACGCAGCAGGTCCATCAATCAGTATTTCACAGCAACATACCATTTCAATTATAATTCTTAGCTCATATGGAGGTACATTCATAGATAAACAAGTTTTTTTCTTTTTTTTCGTTTTCGAGAAATAGGTATAACTTGATATTTAATTCCACGATAGCACATAAAAAAAGTAACAAATTTGGCCTCCCTAGCTCGTATACTTTTAACCATGTATGTCGACAAGATTACTTTGTCTTTCTAGTTGTTCTTTTTTCATTATTATAAAACGCCCTATACATATTTCTTACATCTGTCGATAAATAATTTTCAAAACCTTATCAAGCAGTGTAAATTAAACGTGAGATACAACATTCCCCAGTCAATATTAACTATTTATACGGGTCACACTCTTTCGGACGCGATCAATCGGGCGCGACTCTCTCGGGCGCAGGCGAACTCAGACCATTTTACAGACCACGTACGGTGATTTTCAGGTATCATTCGTTAAACATTATCATCTGTGTTAGTGAGAAACACGGGTTACCAAATACTGCTATCAGAAATTCCGTTCAAAAAATACCGTTCTTCATTAATGATTTAGTTTTTCCGCGCGTATAGCATGTTATATATGCATAAATATATATAAAATCACAAAACACATATTTTACATGATTTTATTTGGTATTCGCTTTTTTTAAATATCTTCTGTTTGTTTTTGAAATAACGACTTCAGTGTGAAATACTCATAAACAGACTTTCGCGATGTAAATTTAAGAGTTCTGTTAGCAATAGTGATACGAAACGGACGAAAATTATTAATATTAATAATCGGTCAAATGCATTGTTGGTTTTCTTCATTTTTTTTTTTTTGCTAACGTATAGTCAACCGTATTTAAAAAATTACAAACTATCAACTCTACGTCATTCAAAGTGTAACATAACTGGATTGAATTTGCTTCTGATACATATTCCTTATATTTTCTTTCTTATTCGTATCTAGCAAGTTTATTTGAGGATATGTTTATTGAAGTTTTTTCTGTTATCTACGATTTTAATTATATATTTAATTCCTTGAAGAATCAACGCTGGTTTCAAAAAAACATCGAAAAAAACAAACAAAGGCGCAAGAACTTTTAAACATAAACACATTTATGTTAATACTGGGCGAGAAATATATACGATATTTCAAATTAAAAATTAAATATCTTTGTTTTGAATTTAATATTATGTAAATGTAAATTATGATAATCTTTAAATTAACTCACAGAATGTTCAGTACATGAAACATCCTACCCGGCTAACTTCTTTTTTTTTCTTTTAGTTCGTTTAGAAAAATTTTCAATCTTCAAAACACTGGACTAATATTATTTTCGTAAAAATTTTAATAAAGCCAATAAGGAAAAAACTTTTCTTGTTTTGTCTAATAATGAAGCGAGCTGCTCATAAAGAAATTATAATAATTAGAAAAAATGACTCGGCAATACTTGATGCGTGTTTTGTAGGAAAAAAGAAAAAGTAAAGAAGTAAGTTGAGAAACAGGTAATTTTCTACTGTGAAATAGTTTTTAATAAAAAAAGGAAAAGAACCGTCAATGGCTACAACCACTTTGTAATTAACATGTTTGTTAGTCACAAAACGCGTTTTAACCGAATTTTTTTTTCTAGAATTTCATTTTGCATTTCGATACTTGTGATATGTTGTTGCAAATAACAAATTATCCGTACGCTTGATTGTTTTCTTTTTGTATTTGCTGAACAGAAAAGTCCCGTTGAGGCAAAATGTGATCAAACAATAAATGAGTAATTGTTAAAATGAGCACGATCGCCTATTTGTTTTTATATAGTTATTTCATTAATTTATTCAGAATGATTTGTCAGTTAGCCTTAGTATGTTTTTTTTTATTTTTGTTCGATTCCTTTAGGTTGCTTTTTCAGATTTAACCTCATTTGGCCTAAAATTAAAATGCACAGAAAGAAAAAAATGTTTAATATTTATGAAAAAATGAACTTGCTCCTGCGTGCATGTTTTGTAGTAAACGAAAACATAAAATGTCGCATGAAGTAGGCATGAAGAGAGAAGACGATAAATTTTGAACATATTTATAAGAAAAATAATATTCTAGTCCGTCGTTTTTTTTTTGTTTCTTTTTTTCACATACGGCTTAAACACAACTGTGTCAATATCAAGCTGATCCTGTTAAATTAGCTTACAGCATACTACACAAATTACAATGTTTGGTCGTTTAGTAATAACTGAAATTTTCAAAAACCACAAAAATTGGAACAATATCCTCATTATTCTTCGATAAGGAATCAATCTTTCTTATATGAAATGGATACAGTTTTATTTAACAAATAGGTATTTTCTGTAGCACACGTAAACAATATTTAAGTTACCAACAATTTGAAACCTATAGTATGTATTGCGATAAAACTGTCGCAAAAAAATTATCCCCCCCTTTCCACAGGAATGATAATTTCTCAAACCATATATATATATATATATACAAGGTACAACCAGTGTTCATACAACTAGTCGAATTAGAAATTATGTTTTTCCTCTTTTACGTTTTCCCAACAAAATAAGCGTTTGCAATTATAATATAATAATAATAGCATTAATTACAAATATAGAAATAAACAATTTCGAAATCTTACATATAAGTAATAATAATAATACCTATAATACATGCAAACACTAAAGTTAACTAATTACATTATGTGCTACACCACGAAGATAATCTTCAAGCTGAAGCTGATTATAATTTGTTGCGACTTTCAACAAACGTTTGTCGCAATCGACATATTTCTTTTTTTTACTTGGTTCCTTTTATCAATAAGACTATGTTTTCTTTATTTTGTTGATATTATATCACGTTCATAGACGAATGACAAAACCATTATGTGTCAACATCCTTTGCGGCATTCTTTTTTTTTCGGAACAGAAAAGTAAAAATAACAATAATGGCAAGTTTTACACGCATTCATTGTACATTTTGTTATGTTCTTCTGTTAGGAAAATTAACCATTTTCTTAGAAATTAAAAACCGAATAGCCAATCGTACAGGTTATGAACAGTGCAGGTAAATAAATTTCACCTCTTATGAAGCTATTCAGGATTTGGTCAAATAAAAAAACTAAAGCGCTACACTTATTTACAGAAAACAGTTTCATTCGTTAATTCTCCGTACTACGGTCATTATTAAGAATAGTCTATTCGAAAAATATTCTAGTAATTCTTCTCCGCCGAAATAATAACTGCTTTACAATAAACCTATAGTCAATTCCAAGAAAAATATACGATTTTTTCCATGACGATTTTATCACTTTTTCTTCTTCTTTTAGTCCTACAGATTCGCATATTGTAAAATATTCGAGGTCCTATTCATTACCTCTTTTCAGTCACTCGCAGGAAATCCCCCATGGTGAGAACCGAACCGACAAAAAAAAATCGACACCCGTTTGAGAAACATGGGCAATTTACAATATATCCATAAAATTATTTTCCGCATATAGGTTTTTAGTGCTGTTGTATTTTTTTCGGAATACTCACTGGCGATCAATATTTACTTGTTTTCTAAAATAATTACATATAACCGTTATAAAACAAATATATACTTTTAAGAATGTCAAATAGTTGTTTAAAAATCGAAAAATTTTTGTTACTTAATTATGTTAATTTTATTACTAAATGAGCTGCTTTATTGATGTTTTTGCATGGTTTAAAAGTGAATTCTGGTTTATGTAGGTTATATTTCATAGTAATAAGAAAAACAGATTGCAAGTGATTAATCCATGTTACATAACGTGCTGGATTAAATATCTAGCTCTAAAATATTTATTTTTCAGGTAACTATATTTTAGAAAAAATAAATAAAATATAATTTTATCGCAAATACAGCAAAGCAGTTGAGCATAATGTGTCAACCGCCAAGGATTTAATATAATAAGTATGAATTACCGTAATTTCAATTTACATAATACTAAATTAAAAACAGGGCCAGTCGATTTGGCTCAAACGAATGGGTTCCGTTAAAAATAAACATAAAAATAAAAGAATAATTTCTTAAAAGTAAATAACAATTTTTTTAGTAATTTTTCATAATCATTAAAGTTAATTTAATTTTAATTTTTTGTGAATGTAAAAATTTATTATAAAGCACATAGATTTCCTTTGAAAGCAGAAAATCTGTCACAGAAGGAAATTATTCCTATGATCTACTAATTCTTTCTGAAATTTTTTATTGAAATAACCCGCTAAACAAATACATAATCAGCACTTTAAGTCTTTATAACCGAAAATAATTCTTTTTGCGATATACGAACGCAAAAGAAGCATTAAAAACAGCTGGTTTATTTTCTAAACAAATTAATTACTAATTTCACGGGTGTTTTTTGATTCATTACGCCTTAAATATGATAATTATAGAAGAAAAAAGAATTAAAAACTCACTAAGGCTAAATTAGGTTTACTTGGAAAAAGAACGAATTCGAAATGTAACGAGGCGAATCGTGCTGCGGCCGAAACGATGTCCCCAGGTAGGTATAAAAAGATTATAAAAAAATGTGATTACTCCTACACTCGGCATAAACATGTAGGTTACTAATTAAGCATTAGTAGCTAAAAAATCAAAAAAAATCGCGATACTGCATTTTTAATTTCGTGAAAACTATCCGCCAAGGTACGCCAGTTTATTAATTAATAAATATTCTAAAAACTTTCAATTATTATATGTATAAAAACTTTCAGTGACTATTTTTACTCGGACTTGGGACGTTAATGTTCACCACACTAAGGTTAACGAATCATTATATAATTACTAAGTCATTAATATTTTTAAGTTAATTCTAAAAATGGGGAATATGTCAATTTATATATTCTTGCTTGTACGCAATTTTAGGTAAATACGAAAAGATTACAAAAACTGTGATTTTAATTCGTCATTTAATTTGATGAGTCCATGCTATTCAGTAGGAGTGTTATTCTGGGTTGATTAAAGCATTTTGCAATGAAGATGTATCTCATATATTTACAGTTTGCCACTTCAGTCACGTGTTTATAAATACTAGCGTTCCCCCAATGGTCCAAATTCGACCATAATTATCATTAAAAATTTTAGAAAAATATATATGAATTTGTATATTTCCAAAATTTTTTTCCCACTCTTATACATTCGTTCATTATATATCTGAGAACATATACTTTTATATGTACTTTCAATACAAAAATTAAATGACACTTTAAGATTTAGTACACTTTAAAAAAGCCAATAAGGATGATTATTAAGAAAAATTAAAACATTTCAATAAGAACAGATTTACTGGCTGCAGCGATTTCCTTTTTCACTTTTTGTATTACTTTTTTATTTAAATACGAAACAAAAGTATAACTGTTTCCAAAATTTGTTGTACTGATAGTTCTAAAGATCATCAATAGTTACTAAACAGAAAAAAAAAGCAAGAAAATCGGTTAATAAACAGTGGAGAAGAAGGTACTGAACTGTTTTGTCTTTGCCTATTTATATACAGAAGAAGATTATCCATTATTTTTAAAATAGAATTTCCCGCAGTACACTTATCGGGAATATTTAAACAAATTCAAGGTTTGAAAGCTTCTTCCTTGTTGGCTTTATTAAAATTTTTACGAAAATAATATTAGTCTAGTGTTTTGAAGATTGAAAATTTTTCTAAACGAACTAAAAGAAAAAAAAAAAGAAGTTAGTCGGGTAGGATGTTTCATGTACTGAACATTCTGTGAGTTAATTTAAAGATTATCATAATTTACATTTACATAATATTAAATTCAAAACAAAGATATTTAATTTTTAATTTGAAATATCGTATATATTTCTCGCCCAGTATTAACATAAATGTGTTTATGTTTAAAAGTTCTTGCGCCTTTGTTTGTTTTTTTCGATGTTTTTTTGAAACCAGCGTTGATTCTTCAAGGAATTAAATATATAATTAAAATCGTAGATAACAGAAAAAACTTCAATAAACATATCCTCAAATAAACTTGCTAGATACGAATAAGAAAGAAAATATAAGGAATATGTATCAGAAGCAAATTCAATCCAGTTATGTTACACTTTGAATGACGTAGAGTTGATAGTTTGTAATTTTTTAAATACGGTTGACTATACGTTAGCAAAAAAAAAAAAATGAAGAAAACCAACAATGCATTTGACCGATTATTAATATTAATAATTTTCGTCCGTTTCGTATCACTATTGCTAACAGAACTCTTAAATTTACATCGCGAAAGTCTGTTTATGAGTATTTCACACTGAAGTCGTTATTTCAAAAACAAACAGAAGATATTTAAAAAAAGCGAATACCAAATAAAATCATGTAAAATATGTGTTTTGTGATTTTATATATATTTATGCATATATAACATGCTATACGCGCGGAAAAACTAAATCATTAATGAAGAACGGTATTTTTTGAACGGAATTTCTGATAGCAGTATTTGGTAACCCGTGTTTCTCACTAACACAGATGATAATGTTTAACGAATGATACCTGAAAATCACCGTACGTGGTCTGTAAAATGGTCTGAGTTCGCCTTGACCGAGAGAGTCGCCCCTGAAAGAGCGGTCCCCATTTATACTGCCTATTGAGTGATACGAAAATAGCAGTATTTTTCGTAACTTCAAATAATCCCATTCGTCATACCACCAGCGGATAAAACATTTTTATATTGGTTTTTAATTTTTTTTAATTTTCATATTTTTATGTTGTTTTTTAAACTTTTAAATTCGACTTTTATATTGAAACTTATCGACTTTATGATTTCGTTTTATTCCGATTTCACCTTATGTTATTATATTAAAAGTTAATAAGCCGTGATGATTATGGATATCGTTGATATCCGAAACTAGTCGGCTATTTTTATAATTTTTGTAATTTATCGTGAATATATTTCGTGTGTAAAAGGGTTTGTTTCAATTCATTTTTAGAAAAAAGAAAGCTACTTCAAATCCTTAGAATATAGTTCATTTTTCGATGCTTTCAAAAGAGAGTTGTTACATTTACCCGAAACGCTTTTTAACCTTTCGTCGTTATTTCATCGAGAATTATTTTAGAAATTTTATGCCTTGCTATAACGAATGTAAGTGTCCTCATCATTTTCCCAATTCCAATCATAAGCCGATGATCAGAATTCTTTTCAAATTTCCTAGGAAGCTGTAATATTTTCAAATCAAAAATACATGTTTAACAGGTGCCAAAAAACTTATATTAAATTCTACCCCATTAAAAAGAAAAAACAAAAATGTACATATAAAAATAAAAACTTTAAGCGAAAACAACGTGAAGTAGAGAAAAAATGTAGATTACTTTTTTTACTTTTTTTTAAAAAAAAATTAGTATAGCTCAACCTAAATTTTAAAATTAAGATTTTTTTATTAGTTTTACTCAGTTGAACAATTATCATATTTATTCACGCTTAAATACAAACGAGAACATGGTTTATCCTGTTTATAAACAAAATTGATATCATTTGACACGAGGTGTTTAATAATTTTTTGTTTTGTTTTTATAATAAACACACGTTTTATATACTTATAGCGTTTAATAACGACGCGTGGTGTAGAGTAAAACTATAACAGACACAGAAATAATTAAATAGGCGACGGTTGCGAAAAGCATTCAAAATAGCCGAACGCCTAATAATGCCGTTTCCCTGTGCTGTTTATTTAAAATAATAATAAAAGTACCTCTTTCTTCTATTTTACGAATGAGTTTGCATTCCGCCCATCGTAATACGGCTTGCAGTATTTCTAATTCGCTGGCTTGCAAAAAATCGCTCTGTAAACAGTCTATTAAATGAGCTTTATCGATATATTGCAACACCGGATGAGTTACGATTTGCGAAAATTCTTCGCACATAAACAATTTGGCTTGCCTATATACCCACGCAGAACCATGCGGCTGGCTTCCCCATCTTAAAAACGCAAAAACAATGAAATTACAAAAATTATCGATTAATAGATTACGAATGTGTATTTATTCTACGATAACGCACGAAATCACCGCGCGTGGATTTCTGTTAAAATAATTACAATTGTCAAAAATGATTTCGAAAAATGAACAAAAATTCGTATCATTTTCTACATATACATTCGTAAATAAGTGTTTTAATATTTAGTAACACGCATATCAGACCATGCAGCAGTGTAAACTTATAACACCGAAATACGAATTATAAGCTGTAGTATTTAAATGAAAAACGGATTTTTTTTTTGTTTTTTTTTTTTTAAAAAATAAAGGAAAAAACGCCTACACCTATATGTTAATGTCATTTCCAGTTGTTAGGAAAAATTATGTAATGTTTTTGCACCAGTTATATGTAACATTTAAGAATGACATCAATTAAAATCAAGACTCTTCCATAAGAATTATAGAAAACTGTCATTATGAGGGTCTGGAGGATTGGCAGATCCAAAGTACCTACACAATAAAGTGAGCACGTAAACGCGGTGAGAAAATAAAATAAAAACCGAATTTATTATTTGTACGACTAAAATAAGTTACTAACACGTAAAACGCACGTTGCGAAAATAAATGAATTCCGATAAAATTACAGTGAATTTTGAATCTCAATTCGAAAAAATTGTTCCTACGATAAATTTAATTTTTTTTTGTCGATAATCATGAAAAATCGATTGGAATTGAAAGTATTGAAATTAATTCGGAATATTACGGATTAACGAAAATAAGTAAAGTTTTATTGAATAAAATGAGTCTACTATTTTATTAATTTACCGTGTTCTTCAGTCCGGATTATGATGTAATTAAAATAAAACATTGCGCATTTAAAATATTTACCTATCTAGGAAAATTACTGTAATTCAAAAAGATGAAACAAGTGTAATTTAATAACATACAATTACATTTGATCTTCCGATGTAATTGAAAATATTTAATTTCGAAATAATAATGTATGTTAACAAGAAACGCATACGTGAACATTCATATTTATCTTCATATTCCATAAAAGGTTGTTTATCAAATTACTTTATATTCCACTTTAATTTTACCTCGATATTCCGACTGAATATGATAAATCAATAAAATAGAAACTTTTTAGTCGATGATACTTTACACATTTCCATATTAATCCAGTTTAATTGTAAAATTTCTTTGATCGCATTTTATTTATGCATTCCAAAGTTCTTATTCCGATGTGTACACCCAATAAACATTTAGTTCATTTTTCATTCCGACCACTATTTTTTACCTGCTCTCGAATTTTTACACATACTCGTTCTATCTAATAAAAAAACATGTTTTTATTTTATTTATCACTTCCACCCTACTTCTCCGTCCTATCCTCTGAACTTTTTGCATTAAAACCAGCTTTATAATATACTATGTAGAATTCAAGCTAAACAACATTCCAACATTTTCGGACTCCCTATCAGCTTTATCTTCCCCGAATAATTACCATGCTAAAAAACGTCATCTCGTTACTCAAGAAATCATCTAAAAACTAGTTGACTGCAATAAAAATGTGGTTTTCTTCTAGATTCCTTCTCAATGTGTCATTCCTGGGAATAAAATGCTCGACCTACCTGCTAAACAATCCTTGTTTCTTCTATTCCCAGCATCTCTTAAAAGCATACCTAAATTCTTAATTTCAAATTCAGTTCCGCCTATATCAATAAGCTGAAAGAAATAGCTTCTACCGATTTATCCCGGAAAGATGAAGTTGTTCTTACACGCACATTCATAGGCCACTCTCTACTCACTCACAGTTTTATATTCAACAAAAGTTCACCTCCAGTCTGTGATTTCTGCAACACTCAACTCACAATCAAACACATATTACCCGAATAATTTAAATTTAGTGCTCAGAGATCATTTACTCTTTCCTGACATATCCTTTCCTTCAATTTTGGCAAACAATTATTCTCAAGTTAGCAGAGTCATTGAGTTCCTAAAATCTATAAATTTGTATATGCTAAATCTTTCTCACAAGCTGTACCTCTACCCATTGGGCTGTACGTGGTGCCCAATTAGGGGAAAAAAACTTTCTAATGCCATTAAATTTGAAATTGGAAATACAAGAATAATTATATTATTCAAATTTAATTTTTCATTTCCCAATGAATTTCATTATTATTAATAATAAAAATAATAAATTCAAAAATACATAATGAAACTGATTTTTTTTTGTAAATTAACAGATTTTATTGAGTCGTTTGAAGGTAAGTGACCCAAGGATGATAATCCATAATATCTAGTGTATACTTGATTACTTTCAGTGTTCCTAAACTGAATAAAAAGATGCATTTGTTCTTTCTGAGCTACCATTCTGAGAGATTCACCAAAAATAATTACAAAATATCGACAATTAGAACAAAAGTCCTGCAAGTGAAAACATTTTTCATGATTGAAGTTTCATTTTAAACACTATTTCTGAATCCGGAAACATTAAAAAAGCAAAAAAAAAAACGATTTACGACTTCACTTCCATTTCCTTGTGAATTTTGACTCAGAATCATACGTAAACAGCACAGTAATTTTGCTTTTACATAAAACAGTACTTGCAAACTAATTAATTGTATATATTAATATGTCGTACGCCGTCAGTGTGGCTTCTTTTCCTCTAAATTCTTTTTCTTTATTCTTTGCTAATGATACCGTACTCTTTGCCTCATCTCATGATATTATATCAGCCAATGAAGTACTTCATTTCTTTCCGCGCTGGATCGATCCCCTTCCTCAATTAACCTTTCTTTTTCTTCTACTAAATCTTGTTAGTTGTATTTACTCTGCGACCTTATAATCCTATTTTTGTCTGTCTATCCCAAACAGATAAATTTCTCTCTCTTTCGTGTTAATTATTTTTATTATCTTGATATATTTCTTGACAGTCGGTTATCCTTCTCATATCTTTCCTTTTCTGCAATTAAAAGGCTAAACCTGCTGAAGGCCCTGTTTCCAACCAAATGGGATGGAGATCCTTATATCCTTATTTCTCTATATACATCTATCACCCGTTCCAAAAATGGTTACTGTTCATTTCTATAGGGTTGTGCCACTAAGTCCCAACTCTCTAAATTAAATGTAATCCAAAATTATTGCTTCCGTCTATGCCTTGGTGCTCTTAAATCCTCTCCAATTCCAGCAATTCTTGCTGAATCTAATATATCACCCCTTTTTATTCGTAGATCTTATTTGGGCTATCGTTTTCTTGGCAGGCGTCTTCCTGTCACATCCTCTACTCTTATCCACTCACACCTTTCCATTTCTAGGAACTGGCTTTTCACACCTAGGAAAATCACTATTTTATCACTAATCTCTTTTCAGCTTAGTTCGTTCTGCTCTAACATTATTTTCTTTGACAATCTCTTTTATTCCTCTTTTAATTTCGCCGAATTCTACCATCCTCCCAATATTCTTCCGCAACCACTAATTAGACAGGAGATTTATACGTGGTTTGAAGAGGTCAGGTGCCGTCGGTGGATCTTTTATCCTCCCAGATTTTAACCTTTCAGAATCTTTTCGTCTGTCTCCTTTGTGTTCCTATTAACAGCCGAATTGATGTGGCTATACTACGCTCCATTATTTCCATTTCCTCCACTCACCTTTCTTCTAAATTCTTGATTACATCTGACTCCATGACTGCCTTCAGGTCATTTGTTCTCCCCTACCTGATCATTCCTGTGATTTTATTGTTCTCCGTATACGTTCACTTATCCACGTCCTTTCTTCCCCCAGTATTCCATTCAAACTGATTTGCCGCGGGTTCGTAGCCATTCGGGTATCTTTAGTAACGAAACGGCGGACTTCTTGGCTCGGGTTGCTGCTGCCTCCCCCTTCTTTTTTAAAAAAAATCCCATCGTCTAATCTTCTTCCGCTGTGTGAAGGTTGTCATCTTAGGTTTTGGTTGAATATGTACGTTTCCTCTTTTTCAATAATTGTTCTTTTTATCTGCCTGTTCAACCTAGTCTTCCCGCCAATCCGTGGTTTTCTGTTTTCTTTACTTTGTCGTTCTGTTGTTATCTCCATTATTCGTCTGCGTTCTTAAGCCATAGTCTATTATCTTCCTTCCATTTTCGTTTTTAGTTGATTTCCTCTCCGCATTGTGCTCTCCACTCAAACGGAGAGCGTGTTTGCGATGCTGATCATGTGTTTATTAAATGTTTACTTCTTTCTGCTGAGTGTTCTGCTTTCTATTCCAGTTTGCTGCGACTTGGACGTCCTACTCCATATTGCGCCTTTTATATCCTGTCTTTTCATTCTTCACACATCGTTCCCACTATTTGTTCTTTTCTACTATCAATATCTGATCGTATCAAGATATAATCGACCACTTATTTTTCTAATTGTTTCTGAGTACTCTGGTTGACGAGCCTCCTTTCAAAAAAAAAAAAAAAAGGGTAAAAACAAACTACAAAAAACCGTTATTGAAAAATATTTTAATTTTATAATTTTTCCAGTAATATTTCTTACAGGACTCCCGAACAAAAGTAGCTAATAATAATTTTTGTTTAACCTCAAATTCCTAAATATGTATTATTTTTACTTTTGGTTTACGCATGTGTAAAATTGGTTACCGTCTTATTTCCTGTTTTTTTTTTTTTCTCTTTCGGTAACTACTAAGATCTAGTGAGATTTCTTTGTTAACTGCGCGGAGTAAATGTACATATACACAATACGGGGATTTGCACTTATTTTTAATATTTTCAGTTTCTATACATTAAAGTATTTCTGTGAGTTTTCCTTAAATTCCCTAGCTTTCCAGAAAGTAGCCACCCTGCAGTT
The DNA here is from genome assembly GCA_039619475.1 of Icerya purchasi. Classification (NCBI taxonomy): domain Eukaryota; kingdom Metazoa; phylum Arthropoda; class Insecta; order Hemiptera; family Monophlebidae; genus Icerya; species Icerya purchasi. The sequence goes on along the minus strand of CM077115.1, from coordinate 286,140,039 downwards.
CTATTTGTAACAAGAAAAACTACCAATTATTTGCATGTTCCTCGTCACGAATGACTCTATACCTTGAACGCTACACAGAGATTATATATATTTAAGAAAACGCTTAAAATATACTGGATATTTTTGTATAATATAAATACCTTAATACAGCTGGTAACGTGTCTAAAGTCAACGATTCTAATATTAAATCTTCACATCCTTGAGTAACAATTTCCAACTCAAGGAATCTGCCTATTTGATATAATTCCATCATTTCTTCTAATGGAGTAGGTTTTGTTCTACCATTACCGGTTAGTGCTTCTACCTAAAGAATAATTATAACCACATATATATATATATATATATATATATATAAAAATAAATAAACATATATACATATACAGAGTGTTCTGAAACTTATTCAGGAAATTTGTTTTACGCTATAAAGCTTGTCAAAATGAACAAAAAACTCCTGAACGAAAAATTATTTCGGCGAACAATTAATTAGTTATAATTAATTTAATTAATTCATTGTAACAAAAAAAATAAATACTTTTTTTATGATTCAATATGTTTTGAAATAAAAATTAAGTATTGAAAAGAAGTAAAATATGTATTAAATGTAGTCGTAAGTATAGTAAAAATTCAACCCAATTCGTAGCATTTTTTAAAATCAGCGGTATATGTATTTTATCACAACGTAGCCTCAATGTTCATTTGTTCTTCTTTGCTGTTGCGTAAACACAAGAAATAAAATACAATCATCGCTTTCAAAGCTAGCTGTGGCATATTTTTCCATCAGTGCGATTGTATTCACCATGGCAAACCGTCGCAAACGTGGCCGTTTTACGATCGAGGAATAAACGCAAATGGTGCATTACTATTACTTAGGTAATGGCAACCTCGAAGAAGCGTCTCGCTTATACGCTGGGCGTTGGCCGAACCGCCATAAGCCAATCCATAAACGTTCAGTGCAGTGCATCAACGTTTTATGGACACTGGTAGCGTACTTCCGTTTCACGGTAACACGGGTCATTCCCGCAATATGCTGCTGCCAGCTATTGAGGAAAGGATCGAAGAATTGTTTGCCGATGATCCGACTACATCTGTTCGGGACGTTGCTCGTCAAGTTGGTGTAACACCGAGTAAAGTGCATGATGTAATTAAAGACACTAGTAAGCACCCGTGTCGTTACCGTCGTGTGCGAGAGCTCTTGCAACGTGATTTTAAACCATCAATGAACTTTTATGTTGGAATTTTGGCGCAGATTTGTCAGACGGAATATTTTTTTAAAAATATTTTGGTGACTGACGAATGCACATTCAAGAGAAACGGAATGTTGAACTAACGTGATTGTCATTTTTGGGCCGAAAAAAACTCCAATTTAACACGGGAAACGATATTTCAATATCGCTGGTCCGTTAATGTTTGGCCAGGAATGATCGGCGATAAGCTGGTTAGTAACAATTTTTAAAAACTTTAACTACCATAATGGAATTTTATTCTATGTTATCTAATCATTTTTATTTGATAATTAATTTTTAAATTTAGATTGGATCCCTTTTTTTTTTTTGTCATCGAGACTGACCGGTGCAGCATATTTCGAGTTTCTTCAAAACGATTTACCTGGTTTGTTAGAGGACATTCCTCTGCAAGCTAGTCTAGATGTGCTGTTTCAACACGATGGAGCATCGCCACACTACAAAAGGTTATAAGAAGGCATTTGGATGGAGTCTTCCCGGGGGGACAGATGGATAGGGCGCCTCGAACCGATTGAATGATCGGCAAGTTCTTCCGATATAATTCCTCTGGATTTTTTCTTGTAAAGTTGCATTAAGGAAAAGGTGTAACAACGTTACGCGAAGAGCTGAATTGGTGGTACAGCAAAATGGTTATTCTCTTTTTATTTTAAAAAATATTGTTTTATATAAAAAAAAATTAATTTCAATTAATTAAATAAATTATAACTAATTATTTGTTCGCCTGAATGATTTTTCCCTCAGGATTTTTTTTATTCATTTTGACAAGCTTTATAACGTAAAACAAATTTCCTGAATTAATTTCAGAATAACCTGTATATATTTCAAGAAGAAAAAAAAGAAGAATGGCACTTATGTCACGGAAAAAAAAGAAAGATTGCCCCCTAACAGTAATGCATAAAATACTCTAATGATTATTGTAATTCGCGCATTATTTGTAAGTTGAAGATTTGTAAATAAGTTGGTGTACAAACGTTTGTTCGCTTCGAATTGACGAAAAATGTTGATGAATATTTGAAAGTGAACAAGACAAATATTGCAGATGGGATTTTGGTGACAGAGCAACGAGCGTACGTTCAAATTGAAACATTGTGCTATGAATCTGTGTCTAAAAATTAAAAGTGTGCCGTTGAAAATGTATAGCAAAAAATATGTTTGATCGTAGTTTCGTCGAACAATGGCATCGGCGATTACGACCAATTGAGCACCGACCACGGTCATAATAGAGTGAGGAGACCGCCCGAGGTAACAGCTGACAACATAAATGTCACAAAAAAAAAAAAAAAGCGATATTACTACTACAAATCGAATTATAGAACTTTTTTATAAAATGCCCTGTACCAAAAAAAAATAAACCGGCCGGAAATAGTTGAAAATGAAGTATAATTTACCCGTAACCTTCACTACGAAGCGATATGTCTGGAAAGCGATGCCCATCTGCCACAGAGAGCCGTGCTTTCAGTGCTCCCCCTTCGGTTTACCTTCAAAGCTAAAAAAGCCGCTTTGTGAATTGTTCTCCATTGAATAGCTAAGAGCGACCTGTTAATTAGGCAGCTTAACAATGCCTTTCCCAATTTAATGTAATACGGTATTTATTTATTTTTCATTATCCTACAAAATATCACACGTGAAAATTTAATTTTCTTTTTACTAGTTTTACATAATTTCTGCTGATAAATCGATTAACTCATTCCACTAAAGGTCATTACCACCTGCTTTCGTACGGATAGTGTTGTACTATCGCAAAATCCAAATAATAAGAAGAAACTAGAAAAGGGCAAAATAAATATGGAAAACAATAATGCGAAACTTTAATATTCAGCTTATAGCACACCCTAACCGCTGATGACGAATTTTTCTACATCCCATTTGAGGAGCTTGATGCGTTCTCCCTAATAATTCATCACCCCCCCCATTTTTTTAAGTAAACATTTTAAAATTATGCTTCAGCGAATGCGAATCATTTACCGCTTGTCTCCAGTTTACTTTATAAATAATCCAAATTAACCGAACAATTGAATGGTTCGACTACTATTATACTGTGTTTTACCACTCTGCAGTTGATAAAATCTTATGTAGCTTAAAATATACATATATTGAAGAAAATCCGTCTGAACTGAAAATTCGAACGTACGTACAAAACAGAGTAAATTAAATCAAAGTGCAACTAACTTCAGCCAGACTTCCAGATGACGACGCATCGTTAGTGCTGCGAATGATCAGCGACAAATCGACGGTATCCAGGTAAATCGCGTGCATTAATACTTTAGCGTAACGGCTCGGTATCACATTTTCGTCTAATAAAATTTTTGACGGAATATTAAGTATACGTTCGGTTTGATCTTCGTCAGTTTTGCTCCTTCGTTGAATCAAATGACGAAAAAAAGGTGACCGCGCGCTTAATATCGCTTTATGACAACCGATTTCTAATTTAGGACGAAAACCGAATTCCGAATGCCCGGACAGTCTGCGGAAGTCGGGAGCACAAATGCCGGAACTGAAAACCAGAACGATGTCGATGAAATCCGGATATTCTAATAGGTAGCGTAAATCGTGATCTAGCTGATTCTGAATGTTCAGTTCGTCACCCAGCCGTCGTAAAAATGCTAAATCGATATTACCGTCCCTGGGACCGATATCGCCCGTGTAGATGTATCGTAATAAGGCGCCGAACATTTCAACGTCGACACCCGGTATGTGTAAGTTAACTCGTATCTGCGCTCCGAACGACGGATTCCGACTTAAAATATTACGAAAATAAGACGATCGTACGATCAGAATAGCTCGATGAACTGGAAAGCAGGCTCCTTGGAAAATTAGATCAACATCGGTGCAATATTTGAAATCGTAAAGCGTTGACAAATCTTGTTTATAGGTGGCGGCTGGCGGTCGAGCTAATTCAGCCTGTATAGTTAAATCCTTTAGGGCGGCTAAAGCTTCGTATTCTTCAAGCAATGAGCGGATTTCCGAATGTGACCAGTTTGACACGAATTCTCTTATTATTTTCCCGTGATCGTATGACTTCGAGAGTCGTCTTTTGCGAATAAGTTTTCTTCGAAGTGTAGCGAATCCAGCCATTTTTAATTTCTTTTTTTCTCTGCAACAAAACATTATTTTTCATTAAACGCTAAACTCCCTTAATTATTACATCGGTCAAGTTATAATACTCGCTCTTTAAATGAACGCAAAAACGTTAGACGAATTTACAAGTTCATGGCTATTGTTGGTGTTTATAGTTTTCATAAATTTCTAATTTTCCGGTCTGCAAAAAAAAAAAAACTAAAGAAACAAAACTTTGCAAACTACAACAATAAGAATAAACCTAAAAAACAGACGTTTGATGGCAGTGATAAAACAAACCTTGACCCCGTTTCCGCTCGATCGTACAACATCAGAAGAAGCAAATATAGCTTTTTTGCCATATTTGCAGCCATCTCGATTTTATTCTAAATATTACACATTAGTATTGTAAGTTACTCACGCAAATCAGTTAAAAAAGGATTTTAGGATTTATCGATAGGCGAAGTACACTTCCCTAAAGGGGTTTTTATTTATCTCTTCAAACGATCTTTTCTTGTTAATAATATCTTTTGGTTATTTTTATTTTTTTCCCGCAAAAAGAAAATTTCAATTTATTCTCAATTTAAAAGTTTAATTTTTTTGGCACAATAACCACCATCCCGTTTTAATGTATAGATTTTTTCGAAACCATGTCTACCGTTTAAAATATGAAATTCATTTAAAAGCCATTAAATTAGCTAACTAGGAACTTAAACTGATATTGGAAATTATAAATTTCCTCAACTGACCTTGTTTTCATCGCGTGTATAATGTAGTGTATATATATAACATAAATTATTAATAAATACGCCATTATTTTCACACCGAAGATGATAAGAAAGACCATGTAACATGCAATCTGTAACCTTTTCTTTTTATCGTGCTTATAAAATATTTATTTCGTTTTGCGAAAAATGACATAGTCAATTGAAAACCGACTCTTCGATAAGAATACAGAAGACTATCATCCAGAATCCAGGAAGTGTTCCCATGGCGAGCCTTAAAGGATTGAGTTACATATATATATATATATATATTATAATGACTAAATGTAATTCTTTAGCTGATACGTAATATATATTTACGTTATTTTATTTACGCCTGTTTAAAATCAAAATAGAATAATTTTTCATTCATTATCATTTTTTCCCACCAACATTAACAAATAATCTACTTAAACTGGTTTTCAAATAACATGAAACACTAAATATATTAAAAAATAAATATTAAAAAACCACTAACATGTTTCGGGGCAAAATCTCCATATTAGATTTTAATCCGAAACATGTCAGTGATTTTTTAATAATTATTATTTAGTATATTTGTGTTATTACTACCGCTTTCTTGTTATCTGAGTATATAAAATAACACAATAGTTATACGATATTAATATGAACTTTAAACTGGTTTTATTTTTACGGGAAAGTATTTGTGTTTAAATAACCGAACTTACGATTTCCACTTCATATTAAATATAACGTTATTGAACTGAGAGATTTATTTAAAACAGTCTACCTGACAACGGAAAGACTAAAGTAGACATAAATATCAATATTACATCCACCACAATTACTACTACACTATACAGCGTAAAATATATACGAGACTATGTTTTTTGTGTATTTTTAAAATCAAAATTTTTCATAAGATACTCTATTCGTAGGTTACGCGAATTCAAAAATAATGTAAACGAGATATTTCAAAATTTACTGAGAGTTTAAGATATCCGATTATAATTTGATTTAGAGGATAATGTTTACGAATGCGTGAAATAAACAAAGCGACAATTAAAATGTTATTTCATAGCGAAACGGCGAGCAGAGAATAGAAAATATTTCATAATCATTAATTCTGGATAGAGGATTTTTAAGAAAACTTCCATTATATAAATGATACAGTTAGGCTTTGATGGCATCGACTGATTCCGTTAAATTGATTCAATTTAATGCGATATCGGGTGAATTCAAATCAATTTGTTTTTTTCGGATGATCTGACTGATTCTACATTAATATTCAATGTTATTTGTCTTTTTTCTAATTACTTTGATAGCTCATGTTCATTATTATTATAAGTTTGTTATTTACATTTTTATTTAATGATTAATACAGGAAAATTGGTTCAGTACGAAAAAACAACTATTTGCGGGATATTAGTTTCAAAATTCACCTCGGTCAAAAGTTAATTTATTCGCGATTGATACTCTATAAAATAAATATTACGCAATTATATTGTTAAGAGGAACAAATAATTTTTAATCATTTGCTTTTGGGGAATTTTCGTAATTTTATTTTTTTCCAAAAGGATACCTATACATAAGTATTTTTATATTCTTCATTAATTACACAATATAACTCTATATGAAGGTTACATTATACATTTGTGCACAATATTGCTCTAATTTCAGTTATTTATTCATTTAAAGTATTTGTTTTTCATACGTGCAATCAAATACCATAAAAACAAAACAACTTTACAAAATTTAAAAAAATCCGAAAACAATAATAATTTTAAAACTAATTTTTTTTCCTACTATGACACTCATCTCTGAAACAAAACAATTCTTAACCACCGACGAAAATAAATTTCGAAGGTATTGTAACCACATTTGTCAGCTTTCGTCCGTATTCAACCAAAAAAGAATCTTATTCTCAAATACTTACGAGAATATTTAAGCTATTCTAAAGGGCTACAATTACAATGTATAGAAATCTAAATGCACGATATGTACGTTGACGTTGACAATATATATATATATATCGTCGTCTATTCTCACTCGATTTCGAGTATGAGATTATCTTCTAATTCAGAGGAGAATCAGAGGATAGAATAGCCGCGCAAAGTGTGATTCTAAAGATAAGATGCAATAAATCAAAGCTCCAAGTGCCCCGCCCAAAATTCATAGTGCGATTTTAAAGCTTTGTTTTGAAAAACGTTTAGCGTTTGCTTTTAAATTTAAAAAAAAAAAAAAAAAAAAAAAAACAACAAACCATTATTTTTTCTGTTACTATGAAAAACATTAAATCATTGATATATAAAATGAGAAACAATGTACGCCGATTGCTAAAAAAAATTTATCTTTTATACTTTTTTTTATTCAATATAGCCAGAGAAAAATTAGAAAGTATCATCAATATTAGTTACTGAAGAAACTAACGAAAGTTAAACGCCATCAACCCTGAAACAGCGCCTTAAAATTTTCCCAATCCCTAAACATAAGACATATTCATATTAAAAACTATTAAATGCTTAATGTACGAAAATATCAAACAAATTTTGAGTTTCGTTTTCTTGGATTTTCATTTATACACAGAAGTTTGATAAAATCTTAATAATAGAACCTTTCGTATAGCGAAAATTTATCATCAATGCAAAAAACAAAGATACAACAAAATATTCATTTACAGTCCAATATGGACAATCTCAACTCTATTCTTTATCTTTTAATCTGTTGAGTAGTATTTATTATCAATGTATCATTAAGTATTAATAATTATTGTAATATTTGTTGCGATTTTCATTTCATTAAGATGTAAAAATGTATTTAAACCTAGGAAAGGGAATTTTTATACTTAACAAAAAAAACCGTGTTTTAATTGAACTGCACTGGAGATATTATTATTTAAAAACTTTTAAATGTATTCTATTAAAAACGTAAGAAAACGACTTAATTTTTCTTAATACATTGCACAATGAATTTATTATTATTTATCGAGATAATGTCCCGTACTTTACAATTTTAACTTTTTTCCCTTATTATGTAAATAATTTTTGCATAATGTTCATAACTACGAAATAAACCGAAAAACAAAAATTATTACGTTACCAGCAGTTTTTATTTTATTCAGTTTATAAGTTAACCTGTTATTTGTTTAGTTTTATATTTATATGCGCGTGTTTGTCCATAGATGATTTAGAATTTATTGAACACTCATATTTATTTTTTAAAAAAATTGAAAACAAGCAATTTTTTTCAATATTTTTAATTAATGTATGACTGATTTTTTGCGAACAGCCATTTTGTTTCTTACAGTTGTATCTATTGTTAATAATTTTTTCCCGTTATTATAAAAGTTTTAATACAGCATTCAAAATTTGTTTGATATTTTTGTACATCATACGTATAATAATTATTTTCATGGCACTAGCTACAAAATAAGCCACAAAGAAGCTTAACAAAAGCAGCAGTATTTTATCAATTTTAAAAAGAAAATATATGAATTTTTGAAAAATACATTACTCAAAAACCGTTATTTCAGATCCAGTATATAATTTAATTTATTGCATTTCACTTCTAAAATTACTGCTATGAATATATATTGTTCGTAAAAATGCATCTTATATACATACGTATATCAATGAAAATAAAAAAAATAATGACTCGTAGTATAAAACTTAAGATTAAAATTATACATTATTAATTTAAATTGTAACATACTATAATGATAATTTAAATTTTTTATTAATAATGTAATTTGCTATTAGTTGTTTTATTAAGTGTTGCCTAAGTTTAATCGGAATAAAATATCTAATAACGTTCTTATACTTTAATACTGCTTATATTACCGTGCAGAATATTCAATTATATCTTCAAAATTCGACATGTAAAACGATAGAACAAATTTATTTACTCAATGTTTAGAATTATTATCAGAAGACTTTATTATAGTTACCAAAATCTAGCAGATTTTTATGGTTCGGATATACTATACTCCTCTTAAAATTTTCATTCTGTATAAGTTAACATTATTTCACTACTTTGACAGTTTCAGCGAATGAAATACTAACCTTATAGTTTCACATATCCCTTAGTAAACTGTTCTCATGTCATTGTAATGTACATCACATTTAAAAAAAATCTTACTCTATATCATCACCAGCGTTAAAATATTTACGTATAAAATTATTTTTTTATATTTTTCAACATGCAAAAATTTTGCATTAATTTTTATAGTGAATGCATGTAAATTTTTAAATTGTTATAATGATGTTATGAACATTAAACTGCAATAATTCATAGAAACTGATTACATCTGTTTGTGTAAGTTAATACAATTTACATTCAGTTTAACGCATCACATTTATATTAATTTTTGATCGACCATTTCTCAAAAATTTACCCATTTCTTGGTTAGCAATTAAAGTTCAACGCTGCATATCAACATAAATATGGGTGAGATCTGAAAAGAAGCTCTTCCAATATCTCATATTTTTCTAAACTAACTCCAGTTTCCAAATTATTAAAATTACAGCGAATAAAAACAAGTAGTTTCTAATTAGTAAATAACAGAAAGTTGTTAGCAAGAACGATACAGTTTTTGTGAAATACAAAAGTATAATACTATTTTTTTAGTAATAACCACAACTAAAATAAATTATAAACCAATACTGAATTTTTAAATTCTGAGCTTACTTTTAATTTATTGCTATCTCTGTTTTGATATATTGATTCTTGCAAACTTAGGCGCTCCATTTCATTTTCAGACTAATTAGAGATCATAATTATTCGTTTTTTAAAGTACTTTTTATATTAAAATAGATGGAATTTTATTCTTGGTAACAGATGCATAATAGTCTGAAGTAAATAGATGACTCTCCTCGCCCAGCTATGATTAGCGTACGGTTATACCTTAAATAACGTTACAGTCAGTAACTAAAATATGGTCCATATCATCACTGAAGAAAAAAAAGTTACACATTTCTGATATTGAAAAAAGTACAAAATTGTTTTTTTCTTTTTTATTAAGTTAGTATGATCTTACATAATCAAATTTAGTATTTACTAATTGCGTTCAATTTCATTATATAGAAGAATTTAAATACAATATTATTTAAGTGAGCTAAAAAATTGCTCTAATAAGAACATTGTGTTATGATAAACTTATAGAATCCTCGAAATTTTTTTTATGTACGTTACATGTTCTACATACATATTTAATTTTTTTTTTTGAACATACCAATCATATATGTAAATTCTAATAAAAAACAATGCTAATGTAAATTTTTCGATTTTTGTATTCTAAAAGTTACACACTATTCTTCGCGCTAATGGTAAAAAATTAATAAATATTACACTTAATTATAATAAAACGCTCATTATAAATTTAATTTTATTTATGCCAACGAAAAACACAATGAACGTGTTAAGCATGAAAATTACATTAAGGAAATAAGTAGAAGGCTGCTTAAATATATAACTAAAAACCAAGACTTGTTATATATAATACAGTACAAAACGAAATAAATAAATAACTGATCAATTATACTATACATGTTCGAGTTATACACATTAAATTATCAATAATAATTACATACTTCACATTGGAATTCAGTCCTTGATCTGAAAGAGATGCAGGGGATGCAAACAAATCACTTGTTAAAGACATATCACTAGATAAATTGGAACCCATCATTCTTCCTTCATGGTTCTTGCGAAATAAACAAGCTTCTAATCCACATTTTAAAATGAGATGACATATATTCATCTCAATTCAAACACTAAAAGAACAATAATTTAAGTACCATCGTATGATATTTACTGAAATTATTCAAACGAAAACTTAATCACTGAAGCCTACATTATTAATAACACATAAATTAACATTATCAAGAAAACTATATCGAAGTTAATAATTTTAAATGAACACAAAATCCAAAAAACACACAAATTGAATACAAAACCTTAAGTAAACACAACCCTCACTGATTATCAACAACCACAAACTCTTCTTAACACAAAAGTATACAAATCCGATTTCTAAATATTGTCAGCAGTATGTATCGATCAACAATCGATAATAAGGGGTAAAAATAATAATTATTATTATTATACTTAAAATGTTATTTCATTTTATTTAATTTTTATAAATTTTCTTATTTTTTTAAATTCACGTTTTTTCCCCACTAAAACAAGCGAAGATTCTTACAGTACGAAATATTTCCGAAACATAAAAATAAATATAACTTCAGCTTTCAGCCAAATCCATCTAGATTCTATACATTATATTTTCTTTTTCAATTTTTATCGATACTAATTTTGTTCGGATTTATTCCGAACTTGCAAATCAATTAAAGTATTCATGAGTTTCATAAACATTTTTTAATACAACAACAATATGTATGTATTACAAAACTCACCCTATTTTTTAATTTTGAAAGTATACACTTGAATTTACATAACAATTAATATGTTATGTGAATTGTAAATAAATTTTATATTCGTTGATTCATTATTGCTGCATTTCATTTTCAAGAGGTTGCACATTACGAACACTATGAATTCCAGTATCTAGGGTACAGTAAATGTACTGAGCAGGCCCGTGCCCAGAATTTTGGAGGGGGGGGGGGTGAAAATTTTCTTTGCATATTTATTTTATAATATATTTTTCACTAATATTTGTACTATTAATAATTTCCATAATTTTGATTTATATCTTAATAATTTACATAAATGAATTACCCCGTACATGAACATTAATAAAAATTACATATGTTATTAATTATACTCATAATAAAAATTTTTTTGCATAAAATATTAATGAGGTACATAAAAATATGGAGCATATTTTTTCTTTTTTCTTTTAAAAGTAGGTAAGAACACCCTAAAAAATCATCAATATTTATTTTAAATTTGTGATTTATTTCAGATTTTTTTGTATTTATAATAACTATTTGAGTTCTCATTCCCCTGTGGACATAGCCTTGGTACTGAGCAAATTTTTTCAAGCTCAAAATGCAACTATAAGTCAAGCTAGTGATCTAATATCAAATACAAAAAACAAATTTTTGATGAATTTAGAAACAAATTTAAAATTTATAAAGACATCGAGCTATTTGCTGAAAAACATGAAATATAACTAGAACCTATTAGAATTTCAAAAAGGAAGCGCGTTGAAAAGGACTTTTCCATCGAAAAAAACTGTTGGTAAAAATAAAACTTTGCATTTTCCATCCCAACCCAAGGACTACTGGAAAATAAATATTTATAACCATGTGATAGACAACATAAATGCTAACTTAAAAGTGTGGTTTGAAAACCTACCCAAACGCAATCCCTAATGTTTTCGATTTTGTCATATAGGTCAGAATCATGGACTATAAATGTGGTATCGGAAAGGAAACTGGAGGCCTTCGAAATGAAGTGCTATCGGATGCTACTATATATATTATGGACGGCGTATAGCAAGTCCGTTTTGGAGTAACTGCGAATTGATGAAAACGAGCGATTGCTACCTACAATTAGAAGAAGAACGTTATCATTTTTCGGTGGTCGTATAGTTCCAGTTAATAAGATGGAAAAATTAATTGTTCAGGCTAATGTTAGCGGCTGAAGAAAACAAGGCAGAAAATCGCTTTGTTGATCAAATAGTAAAACTAACTGTGGTCTGCAGATATCTGAACTGATGCCGAAAATAAAGAATCGATGGCAGTGGCGTTTAATTGTTCAAAAATCGAGTATCGCGCTGCCGAAATTCGACTATGATATAAAAGAAGGTGTATTATAATAAACTATATCTTATTTTGAAGTATTGTGATTTTTTGGTACAGATTTGCATAATACTTGAAAATTAAGTGATCTGTAAATAAAGCCCTTTTTTAAATAAACTGCCATTTATTTCGGTTATATATTTATTTAAGTTATTAGTTTTACATCAATTTTTTAATATAATACAATTATATGTGTGCACATATATTCATTTGGTTAGCTAAGATAATTTCTTAGCTACGCCCATGCTTGGTTTTTATTTTTTGTGTATCTTCACATACTTAATATTCAAATGTGTTTCTAGTATAAAATGCCATTCTTGTAACCTTTCAATTTCTTTATATTTTTATTATAGCCTTTTATTTAACTAGCTTTGTCAGTGTGTCTGTCTATCTGCAGGGAATCTTGCGAACGATTTTTCACCTACTTCCCGATGAATTAAAAAAGTGTCTTTTTGTAGAAATGCTTGTTATAGATGGCAATACAATAATACGTATATGCAACATCCGGGTTTCCAACTTCAAAATTAGACCTTTGGGGCGCCGAAATGGAGGGGAATTTTGGAAACGATTTTTTACATACTTCTTGATAAATTAAAAAAGTGTCCTTTTGCAGAAATGCTTGTTATAGATGGCAATGCAATATTATGCAACATCTAGGCTTCCAACATTAAAATTAGACCCTCGGTTCGCTGAAAGCTCAAAATTTTGGAAAAAAATATATTTTTTTTTTTCGGGCATGTGATATATCAATGGAAAGATCGCTCTATTAGTCAAACATTGTATTTCATTTGCTGAGGATTCCATATGTATTGTATGAAAAACAAAAGACAATATAATTGAAAGAATGCGATCCATTATATTTAATAATAAAGTGTAATAAAAATTTCTGTAAATGTCCTATAATCAAGATATTGAATAAAATAAAGCAAAATAAAATACAATTCTAAATTTATTGTTTTTTATTGAAATATATATTAAAATGTCCAGACTAAAAAATAAAAAAACTTTTTAAAAATAGTCTTTTATTTATGTACTAAAAAGTACAAAATAACTTTATTAGTGCGCAACTACCAGATACATATCTTAATATTAAAATCTGAAACTACAAAATATTCTGAAAAATAAAAGCGGGGGCCGCAGATTAATAATTAAATATTATGTTTGTTTTTTTATTTGTTATACTACCCAATTTTTGAGTGTTTATATTTTTCTTTATTATTAATTTATGCATATGTTTTTATATTCAGTGCTCGGTCCCTTTTTTATTTTCTTTCCTTTATTTTCAATGAACATTACTTTTAATGTAATCCATGCACCATTCTTTTTTGTTTCATTCGATTTTAAGTTTTTATCAGCTATATTTTTCATTATGCTTCCTTTTATATTAAGTAAAATATCTAGACAATTTGCCAAATTTTTGGATTATATATACTGATATAGTAATTTGTATAGTAAGATTATTTCAAAAAGCTAATAAACCTCAAATATAATTTTTATTTAATGAATTAATTATAAACAGCAGTAACGACAATCACTTAACTATGATTGCGATTTACTTCATGGGACTTTTAATGAAATTAATTTAATATTTCTTTATTAATGTGACTATTATATGACATTACATTTAATTAAAAATTGTCATTTACTGTTTTTTCGCATGTTATTGTATGAATTTTATAAATTTCATGACTAATTTGTAGTCTGTTTAAAATTTATTCAGTATGGTATACCAATATAAAAAATTTAATTATCAGAATAAGTAGGTTACACAAAATTAATTAAAACAATTTTTCTTTTTACTTAAATTAAAAATCTAGAAGAAAAATTTGTACATCCCCTAATTTTAAATTAACTAAAAGTTATATTGCATAAAGTATAAATATCTAAATGATCTATTATTATTAAAAAATAAAAATTTTATCGAGTATTTTTTATCAGAAAAATAAAAGAATTGTTCATTTTTCGATAAAATATAATTTAAAGTGATTAACACAGTCAAATGAGTATCGATTCTTTTTAAGTACTTTTCGATGTTTTGTAAATATTTTTGTACTTGCACATATGTGTTCTCGAAAGGCTTGTATGAGATTGTGTCTTTAAAATCACGAATAAAGTAGTTCAGTGAAGCTGGCTGTAGTAAATGGGTAGATTGTTATTTTTTTTTGTTTTTTTGTAGTTGTTTTTTATAAAATTATTTAAATTTTAGGTATAGTAATATGTCTGTAAGGAGAGCAACTCATGCTGGTAGTTGGTACTCAGATTCTAGTAAGTAATATTGGGAACAAATTTAGTGTCATTGCCCTGAATAGAACACAACGTAACTGTAGCGATGTAATTTTGGTTATTTTATTCAGTTTACTTTTTACAGGTAGAGAATTACATAAACAGTTAGGACATTGGTTGTCTTCTGCTGAACTTATTCATGGACCTGCTCGAGCTATAATAGCTCCGTAAGAGAAATATTACATACTTTATTAATAGATACCTTTAATGTTTCAAATAAAAGGAACAACTTGAAAATTTGGAATTTGGGTTATGCAATTGAAATTACGAATGTAGATTGGAGTTTATTCAATTATTTCTAGTGCAGTTTAATTTTTGTATTTTCTTTTATACATATAGACATGCTGGTTATCAGTATTGTGGAGCGTGCAGTGCTTTTGCATACCGTCAAATAAGTCCAATTGTTGTGTAAGTCAGATATGAAATTGGTTTTGTTGCTTTTAATTTAATGAAATTTCTATATTTTCTTTTTTTTTTTAATTTAATGATATTTTACTTTTTTGTTATTTTGTTCTAGTCAGCGAATTTTTATTTTGGGTCCCTCGCATCATGTCAGGCTTTCAGGCTGTGCTCTTACAAACGTTACTAAATATCGAACTCCGTTATATGATCTTCAAGTTGATACTCAAGGTAAGAATTTTTTGTATTATGCTATATCGCAAATTTGTAACTTCAAAAAAGTTTCTGCGATTTTAGGCGAACTAAAATATCTATTTCGCATTTAGGAAATTAAATCTTAAATAAAATGGCGTGTTAATTGTTTAATGTCGTGATCGTTTTTACTGTTGTGAAATTAATTTAAATAAACTTGTCGTAGCTTGAACGAAAGTAGAACTTTGGATTTTAAAATGATGCATTTGGTATAGATGTGTAGCTGATTTTTGTGTACTTTGCAGAACTAGCTGTATTGCGGGGATTTAAACATTTAAAAATAACGGATTTATCGTTCTGAATCGATTTTATGCGTTGAAATTGATTCCAGTTATATTGAATCATGTGGTACTATGCGCATAGACCCTTGGGTGTACACATAACTGTTATATCGAGTATTGTACTGGAATTTTTTTAAAGAATTGGTTACAGATCATATTAACAAAAATATATGAAATAAATATTTTTTATTCAATTACTGCATCCATTTTCAGTTTAAAATATAATTCAATTTAACGCATAGAAAGATTATAGATTATTAAATGTAATAATTTACTTTATTATTGAGCGTAATGATTATAGAAATGGTATTACCGATAGCGAAGTTGATTAGGAAGATTGGTTAACAAAACACCTTTGTTTTGTGGATAGTTCCCCGTTGATGTCTAATATTCAAAGTATTCTTGATATGCGGGTGTAAAGTCTGCTTATATAAAGACGTAAAATCAATGCAGTTACTAAAAATATTTAAATTGGAAGAAAGTTTAACAAACTGCACCAAAAGATTAGAAGTAATTAAGTTATAATTATTTATTACCTGTTTAATTTTATGCGTGTTCTGAAAATTTATTTTCAGTTTGCTCAGAATTAGAATCAAGTGGCCCATTTGAACGAATGAGCATTAGCGTAGATGAGGATGAACACAGTATTGAAATGCATCTTCCATTCATAGCTAAAGTTATGGAGCAGTAAGATTTATTTTAAAAACAGTTCTATTAACCTTATGATTTACTTATTCACTTCGGTTTTACTATTTATGTAAATTCTTTAATAATTTATACGTAATTTCGGCATTTCAGATATAAAGATTCTTTCAAAATAGTTCCTGTGCTAGTTGGTTCTTTGAATGCTGAAAAAGAAGCGATGTATGGACGGATATTTTCAAATTATTTAGCAGATCCTCAGAACCTTTTTATTATATCTTCAGACTTTTGTCATTGGGGTCAGAGATTTAGATATACATTTTACGATAGGTCATGGGGTGAAATTCACGAATCCATTCAAACATTAGATAGAGCGGTAAATATAGTTTTATTAGATATTCATTAAGTGTATTCCTTTTTAGACTAATAAAATTTATATTTTACCATTACAACGATTAATTGTACAAGGTGATTTTTTAATAGACTCGTATATATTGCAATGTTCGTATAAGTGTCATGTGGAAATAGTGACATCTTGGTTGGAGAAGTCCGCATTTCACATCCGCGTTACTCATATTCCGCTACTCTATTGTCAACGAAATGTCATGATGACATTTACGTTACGTGATCTGAAAATGAATTAGGCGCTAATTGCAGCTTATTAATCAACTTATCTAAAATTAAAGTAATTACTTAATCCTAAAAAATAATTGCCTCGACAATGCGTGAGATTTAAAGCATCCAGCTGGGAAATCGTTTTATATATAGTAGCCAGTTCAAATGTGAATTGTAAGAAAAGTTGTGTAGAAGAGATTCAACACAGAGTATGGCTGAGTAGTTTAAAGAAAATATGGTTGGACTCTTAATGGGATGGAGCTGTCAATATATGGGTCGTGACGACGATGATCTATTTTTTTGAATAGCGCTGAAACATATGGAATATATTTTTTTTGGTTGCTTTTTAAAAATAAAATAAAATTAAAATTACTGTTCCTATTCCTATTCCTACTCCTATTCCTATTCCTATTCCTATTCCTATTAAGCCTTTTCAGAATTCATTTTATGGTTTAAACTGTGAAAAAAAATCTTCAGTAGATTACGAAAATTTCCAATTCCGAATTAACACTTCTACCGTAACAAGAAAAAAGTAAATAAAGATGACCACAATTGTAAAATAGTAGCACAGTTTAGTACGAGCAGTTAATACATTAAATGGCCGGTTAAGAAAAAAAAAATGGCACGTTTTCTTGTCTTTTTAACTGGGCATAGATGTTCAAAGCAATTTCAAATATATCTAGAGGTATTACATGATTAAACAGAAAAGAGGATAAAATTTCAGATTGTTTTTTGAGAAATACACAAAGTAGGATATGCTTTTGTTGAACGTTGCACGGAAATATTAAGTTCTAAATTCCATATTAAAACTTTTATAATAATAAAGAAAAAAAAAAAAAAATCGAAGCCAACGGTAAAAAATAACAGTTTTTCGGGAAAAATGTATACATTAAATCGACAAATTATCGAAAAAATTAAATTATTTGCCTTTTTAAAAAGGTATAGAGACCAGTGGTGTTAATTCCTTTTGTGTTCGAGTTGATTTTGGATAATAAAACTTTTTTGAAAGTTCACGATTTAAACCGAATTAATATATAAGGAAACTTGTAATGTTAAATATATGTAACGTAAACAATTCGTCTGCAATCGAATGTTTTAGAAAAACAATTCATATTTTAAAATTATAAACAAGAAAAGTTAAGTATAAATGCTATATGTTGAGCACTGATCGTAAAAATATAAATAAATATTTTTTATAAAACACATTAATTTTTATTAAAATTAAATTAAATAAAATTGTAAACATATATGTATATGAGAAGTATTAATGAAATAATTGACTCTGTATCTATTCAACTAGTTTCATTCTGTTTGGGGAATAATTCGTTAGCGCCCATCTTACGAAATCAGAAAATTATTCATCAGTAATCCTGATTCCATATTTACATTTGTAATGTTCGTTGTAGAAAAAGTCGACTTACACGAATAAGTTGAATCGAAAAACGGGAACACGGAACAAGTCACTCTCGGGTATTTTTCTGGACGTTTCGCTGTTCAATCAACGCAAGATTTATTTTATTACTTCAAGTCCCGTCTCTACATAGAAAACATCTAACTCAAACTAATTGTGCTTGAAATTTTATTGACATTTACTTCTTTTTAAATGGTTAACCGATATTTGTTACGAATTTTTCCAGCACTTTGAATACTGAAAATTTGTCTACCTTCGTTGATAAAAGAATAAATACTACCATTCCATTTTGTTTGAAAGCGATAAATTGTTTGTCGCACAATTTTTGCAAAAATGAATAAAAAATGTTTTAGTGTACACTTTTGAATCTGTTCTACTCGTAGATCCAGTTTTCTTAACGAAACTATTCACACAAGACGTAAAATCTCAACCACAAACTGATCTGCCTCTCGACGTTCACAATTTAATTTAGTAGTTATATTATAGTGAGCAATACAAGTTCAAAAGCCATCTTTGATCATTTAACTTTAAATAATTTTTTTTCTTTTTCAGCTATGAAAACATTTTAATAATTTCTGATAGAAGTTCTACAAACCTGTTTAAAACGGTACCTCTATTAAGCCATCGAACTTCGTGTATTAGTGACTTCTTATATTCATTATCTATCTCGCACAAACGCAGTTTAAACTGTCTTTTTTGAAATGATTTTGAATGTATTAAATTTACAACTTTAGTCACTGTACTCGTAATGTGTTATTTTCAAAATTTCACCACATAGTTCTTTACATAAAATACAGCCGTGGTTAAAGAAAAATGAAAGCATTTCGTTACTGTTGCGCAGTGTAATAAAATTTTTATATCCGTCCACTGTTGAAAATATGCATCATCATAGTGATCGATGTTGGTTTGTGTATAAGTAATTCGGTTTTATTAGCACACCATTACTATGCCTTACATGTTAATGTGATCAGTACCTTTTAGAGTTGAAATTGTCAGTGGGTCTTCATTTTTTAAAAAGTCTTTGAACACCATTCCCACAAAACTTCTTATTTGCATTGAATCAGTTCAATCCATTGGTTCTCGTTTAATAGAAGAGAAAAACAAACAAAGCGATAAATTGTTTTTTAACTACTTTGTTACATTTTTTTTTTTTTTGCGCGTTTATTCTACTAGCTGGTCTGCGTAGGGTATTTTTTTGATAATTTATGTCATTTCATATTTCTGCAATTCGAGAATAAACTTTCAACAGCCGAGAGAAATGTTTCTTTAACTATATGCCCATTAAGAAATGTTTTTTTTTACGTTTCGTCAGAAACGCAAGTTGCGAATATAAAAAGCTGTGCTGCACATTAGCTGTGGTATTTTTTTGTCTTCGCTTTATAAAATGTACTTGTTACAACTGCAGTTAAATTTTAAAATCGGAAGTGTTCTCTTCCCTAATTCACCACTAACAGACTTACCTGAATTATGAATAATTGAAAAATGTTCTGAATTCTTTTTAGGTAAGGCTAGATGAACATTACACAGTAAATATATATATATACTTATCGTTGACCACGGCATAAAAATCTCTGATTATAGAAATTATTTATTTATTTTTTTTTTGCGGTTTGCTACATTCGTGATACTTTTGAATATTAAATTAAAATATATACAAAAAAAAAAAAAATCAAAATGTCTCTAAGGAACCGAATGCCGAAAAGTAACAAAACATAGAAAAAAATCAAAAATATACTGAAAAAATAATGAAGCTTTCCGAAAAAAGGTGAATATAATAACGTAGCAAATAACGAAACAGGGAATTCTGCTACAGCTAATATTTGTAAAAAGTTCCACGACAATGTCAATTTCTTCGGATCGGTCATATTCAGAATTATGAACTTTTCGCCTTTTCTAATAAACATTGCCATCATATGTCTAGTCTGTCATTGCCCTAAAAAGATTTTGTTGCATAAAAAACAGTGTTGGTTACCATTTAATAAGGATCACATATATCTTACTATTTTTACTGCATAATTTTTGTATACATGTTAAAAAAAGCCAAGTGTACAAAAATAAATAAATAAATAAATAAATAAATAAAAGCAACCAAAGTATGCGAAAATATGTTGTTACATATTTATCGTTTTGGCAATATCCATCTGGAATAGATAGCGATTACGTATTTATACTAGTCTGCTTCAAATACAAAAGGAACCGAAATTAGTTTACAAAAAGTCTGAGGTTGCCGTTACAGTTGGCACAAATTGTTCCATCAGAATCCGCGTCCACTGTAACCGCAGCTTTAAAGAAGTTAATTCTGCACACAGAGTTGAATATTGTGTTGGAGCCTGTTTTGAACATCGATAGTGAAACTTCTTTAAGGATTATTGGAAGAATAGTGTAAAAGATAAGATTAATTTTTATAATTTACACTACGTCATCGGGCAAAAATGATTCCAAGATGATTATAAAAACGAAAACTTTTTAAAGAAAATTTAGTGCAAATGTAGAGATAAGAGTTGCTAACAATTGTTTTACTGATTCTAAATGATTATTTTAAGGGAGAGCGCCCACCGAAGCGATACGATTCCGATACGACAGCGATTTTAAGTCGTAAGCGATAGCAACACGATTCCGATACGACGTAACGCCCACTGAAGCAACGCGATTTATCCGCTGGAGAAGCAACTTAATTTATGATGTGGTGTGATAGTGCAAAAAATGTCATATTTTTCTTCGTTTTCCTTGAAGAAGCAATGTATCGTTAGTAAATCTTAACAATTTAAATCAAAAAAGAAAACAACGTTATTGAGTACATCCATTTTTTCAAAAGAGTAACAAAATAAAGGCTTTAATGTTTATAAAAAACTGAATATATACTCGGAAAAGTTCTAAAGTTTTTATGGAATGAATAAGGAAACGTTTAATTGGTTAGTAGAGAAAATTGGCCAAAAATTGTAAAAAAAAACACCCATTTTAGAACATTTATACACTGCAGAAACGTATTTTAATCACATTACGGGAAATACATTTGTTAATTATGTATATCTAAATGTTTAGAAACATTTTCTATACCATATACATATATATTGCTGTTAATTTATATTACATAACAAAATAAGAAAATGTAAATATTAATATTTATTTCTTAAATATGAATTGTTTTTAAAAATATTCTGAAATAAATTTAAAACACCGATTTTAAATTGTTATTTTTGCCGATTATTCATGTTACGCATAAAAATTCAGAATGTAAACAAACAATCGCTTGCTCAAGCAACTAAATATAAAACATGTAGCACTCGAGCGACGGCGATACGATAGTTGCTTATCGGTTGCTTGTCGCATCGCGTCAGTGGGCGCTAACTCATATAATAACGTGGGTTATATTCTGAACTACATTTAGTTGCTATCGTATCGGAATCGTATCGCTTCGGTGGGCGCTCTCCCTAACGATGAAACTTCGACACAGATTCAGCATATACCATCATACACAAATGTCCCCGAGTTTGAAGATGGTTTAGAAATTGCCGAATTGGAAAAAGCGGAATCGTTATAATGATTCTTCGAATACAGTAGAACCTCGATTATCCGAGTCAATTGGGGCGAACAAAGATCGGATGTCGTGAAAAATCGGATAATCGATTTTTCGTTATTTTTTATTTTTGTTTTTGAAAAAACACAATAAATAAACATTGTATTGAAAAAATTTTATAGAAATGATTGAACAAACAGAAAACAATGAAAAAGGTACGTAGAAAATGTGCAATTCAAAATAAAAAAATTAAATCACTTCGAATTAAAAATGAAAAAATATGTATTGCGTAATAATTCTCGTTTGAAACAAAACTAACAGAGTAAATACATTACATGTACCTACCACCCTGTAATAACTAAGATTTAAAAATTTAAAAAAAGTCTTCTTCAAAACAAAATTAAAAATAAAAAACCACTTCAACATGTGTAAAAATTAAAAAAAAAAAAAAAAAATGGTAAAACCTAAAACTAAAAAAAAAAGACAATTCGAAAAAGAAAGATCATTTCTTTGGTACATACTTATTATCGTTAAATCATTTCTTTGAAAAAAAATCTGTAATAGATTTTTGCTGAGGTATACTGACTCTTTTTCTAGCGGCAAAGTCTCGCCACTTGCGGAATACCATTAGTTCTCGAGAGGTAACGTCGTCTTGTTTTTCTAAAAAATTTAGACTCATTTGTAAAGCAGAATAAGCGGCATTATACGAAATTTTCTCTTCCGATTCCTTTTCTATTTCCTCTAAAGATGGTTTATTGAAATCACGTAGCACAGATCCGACAATTTCTTCGTCATTCATATTAAATTCGGAGTCGTCTGCGACTATCCACTCTTCAACATCATTCGCATTTACGTCACCACATCCGGGTATTTTTTTCAACATTTTTTCCAACGTTGGAGCACAGTCATCGTTCTTTGGGTCACTTTTTTGAGTACGATCATCATCATAGGTTATATCTAAGAGTGGACACCATGCTTTTCTAAGACATGATATTTTTACAGAATTTCAAGCATCCGCAGTCCAAAATATAATATCTTTCATTGTAATGTTCTTCAAACAATTCGTTAAATCGATGTCTCGTTCGTCACAATTCAGCAAAATTTCTTGTAGAAGACACTTCCGATAATTTCTCTTGAATGAAACGATAACTCCTCGATCCATGGGCTGTACAATGCTGGTTGTGTTGGGTGGCAAAAACTTTACGATTATGTGTTTGCTTTTCAACGATTCAACTTCAGAATGTGACAGTGCGTTATCAATCAACAACAGAGCTTTCCGAGGAAGGTCACTTTCTTTTAAAAACTTTTCAACACGTGGTACAAATTCGTCGAAAAACCAATCCCGGAAAAGGTTAGCGTCCATCCAAGCGCATTTTTGATTTTTGTACACAACTGGTAATGTTCGAAAATCGTAATTTTTCAAGGCACGAGGTTTCGCTGATTTTCCCACAACTAATAAGGGTAATTTGAGAGTTCCCGAAGCATTTGCGCAAGTTAGAATTGTAACACGTTCTTTAGACTTCTTCGCTTCCGGTGCCTCGCGATCAGCTTTTTCCGCCAAAGTTTTGGTTGGCAACATTTTAAAGTTTAAACCGGTCTCATCCGCATTGAAGATTTGATCCATGCAGTAACTCTTTTTGTAAATTAAGTCGCGCAATTCTTCGGAGTATAACGTAGCTTCTACTTCCTCGGCCGACATTTTTTCACCATTTATGTTGAGTTAGCGGATACCATAAAATACCTTCCATTTATGCAGCCAACCTTCACTAGTCTCATCGGGAAATTTTTGAGCCAAAATTTCGGCTTTTTCTTTAATGATCGGACCTGATATCGGTAGTCCTCGGCTTCTTACCGAATAGAACCAAACGTACACAGCTTCATTAATTTTCGGCGTGTAAGTTAACTTCGTAGATTTCCTATCGGTTGCATTTGATGCACTTTCGGTGTAAAACTTTTGAATTTTGGTTCTGTTTCTCATCCAGTCGCCCACACTTGAAACACCATACGAAATAGCAACAATGGATAGTTTTTCTCCTTTATCGACTCTTTTGATTGCTTGTACTTTTTTTTTCGATGGAAACCATGACTCGTTTACGTTTGCTTATTAACACTTTTTCGTTTTTTCTTCGAAATTTCTAAAACTCCAGGTTTCATTTTACAGAAGACAAATACGCAAAAAAGAATTTAACTATGCAAACCTGACACGCATATTTAAGTAAAACTTCAACACACTTACACTGGAGTTACAGTAGCGAGAACATCGACAAAACAACAACAAATTCACATATCCCACGCACTCCATTACTCGGGGTACCAAGGTAATATGATATGCGATCCTTAGTTTTACTTAGTCATCATATGTCGCATTGGTAACAAGATCTCAACGCTATGCGAACATTTATATTCTTTTGTTTATTTAGTGCAAAAATAAGGGAAAATCGGATAATAAAAAATTAACCGACTTTTGGACATCGGATAATCGACAGAAATCGGTTGCAATTTTTTGCTCGGATAATCAAGAAATCGGATAATCGGAAGTCGGATAATCGAGGTTCTACTGTATTCTGATTTAACTTTTTTTTAAAGTTCGACGCCAAAGAGCAAAATAAAAGATAATCTATGTAGTAGTAATGATGCAAATATGTGTGATGTAACTAATTCAAAGAATACTACGTGCGTATAGGAAAATTAGCTACGAAGTAATTTCCTTGAAAAAGTAATTTTAATCAAAATGAAAAAAAAAAGGGGTAGAGGGAATATTAATTACACAAGGAAAAAGAGTGCATATTTTTGAGTATATGCCGGAATTATTTTATTTTCACAATATTTAAGAAAAATACATTGTTTCATCAAATTACACGAGGGGTACTGCTTTTTCGGTTTTCTTAATTTTTGCTAAACATGTTTGAAAGTCGTTAATTATTGTTAAAAAGACGAAAATCTATTTTTTTGCGATAATTTGTCTTTATTAATGTTAATTCACCGTGGTAAACAACGCTACTTATTTTTGATTTTCTTCTGTCATCGTAAAAGTATTAATTTTCGGACGAAAAAAATTTTTTTTCCCTTTTTTTTTTTTTTTACCGAAATGCTAAAAAAGCTGAATAGGCTAATAATTTTTGTTTTATTTTAATTTTATATAATCAACTTACAGCGAACCCCCCTCCCCCTCCCCCCAAGTGCTGTATTTCGTAAGCTATTAAGTTTCGCGTGAGGCGTGTAATGATTTAATTGATCGAATTTTATCGTTGAACTTGTGAATATGTATCTATTAAAAAACCACTTTGTTTAGTGAAAAATATCGGTGCGCCTGTTCACTGTTATTCGCAAAATGCTCAGTGTGTAAGAAAAAGTTTTAGTGGCTTCATTATTTCGTGAAAGGCGTTTTTTTTTTTTAAAAAAAAAGTAAATTAGTTTATTTTCTACAGTACATTTTTTTTTTTTTATCTTTGAAAGTAACGTTATATTTCATTTACTTTTTTCCCCCCTTTTTTTTTTTTTTTTAACAATTAAGAAATTGGTATAGGGTTACTTGGTGTCTATTTTTGTTTTTAGAAAAGAAAATCGGACGTTTAGTTTATTATTTTCATCCGAAATTTAAAAACAAAATATGCTTCTAAAATGGATAAAATTTTCTTCGAAATGGTAAAGTTGAGATTAATCCACTTCACCTAATAACAAAGGGGAAGAAAAACAAATACCACCGTGAGTGCAGTAAGACATCAAGAATTTTATTTTTTCATTCGTTGCAATATTTCGGCTACGCATAAAATTAACCGTTTCGCTCTAGTTCTACCTATTTTTCTGTAAAAATTCTTAAAAATAACATATTTTTTGTTTTTAAATTACGTTCTTTTTAAATATTACGAAATCGCAGTATCATTAATATCGATTTTTTAAAAATTTTAAATTAGAAATTTTATCTCATAATGACGTTTCGATAAAAATTTGCATCAATTTTATCCTATATAATCGTTTTATTGTAGTTTTAAATAATGATATTTGGCTTTAGGCAATGGATGGAATTGAAACGTTAAATCCGACCGTATTTATAGATTACTTGAAAAAATATTCTAATACTATATGCGGTCGTCACCCGATCAGTATTTTGTTACAGGTAAATATATGTGTACATATATATATATATATATATATATGTATATATGTAGAGGTTTGTTTGAACTAATTTTAAATTTGTTCTTCGTAAAATACGTTTATGTGCTCACATTTGCGGCGCGAGAATAATCGTTTAAATAGAATTTTCGGTGATTTCAAAATTTTTACTTAATTTGTTTTAGTTGCATTTAATTATATGGAATTGTAGCATGCCTACAACTTGTGTGAAATATAAAGCAAAATCTATTAAAATATTGAAAAATTATTAAAACTAACACGATCACTAAGGGGCTCATTTTTATCTGAACCGGTTTATTTATTTATTTATTTTTAGTATTGATTTTTACATGTAGATACGTGTCACACCATATATGTCAATTTCGATCTAAATTACACATACAGATAAAATGTAATTGCAATTATTTCATTTAACGTCTAATGAATAAATTTAGATAATTAAATATTAAAAATTTTGAATTTTCTACTTTAAAATATCTGCTAATCGTACGTACAGGTGATGTGTAAACTTTACTTTTTTTTTTAGAAATATTGTAAAAAAACATTTATTCCTCTCGGGTTTTTTTTTTTTAAGATCGTTATTAATTATCGAAAGAGTAGAATAATATTTATATATAAAGAGATTTTAAACTCCCCAAGATCGTTCGTTTCGCCGTAGATTGAACTAGTCCATCTAATGACCATCTGTCGAAAATGGCGTTTTTGAATTGTATTTGATTTTTTTGGTATTATCCTGTATTATTTGGGTATGGAGTTCTAAAAGTTATTGTGCCAAAAATGTCTGTTTATTTGTAGCCGATTTATTCATTACACAAGAGTGCAAACTCTTAAGTAGAGGTTTTTTTTTTTTTTTCTTTTCTATTTACTTCTAAATCAGCGCAGAATTAATGTCAACGATATGTAGAAGGAAAATCCGTTCAATTGATCGCCTGGTGTTGAACTTACGGTGATTCGGCTGTAGCGAGTCAATCTACAGCGAAATGATAACGACCTCCCGCCTTTCAAAAAATATCATCGATGAATTCAAAAAAAAATTGACACTCAAGTATATGCTTAGGAAGTGGTGTAATAAAGACTTTATTACAATGATATGAGGTTGTTTTTTAGTTATGGTGTAAATTTTATCACAATAAATAGTCAACAGAATATAAAGAAATATTAAATATGTACATTATATATTTCAGCTGTATATTTTATTAATACTTTAAATATATAGTTTTTAAAATTTATCATTATAATTCTGTGTTAATTAATAATTTAAAATTATAATTAGACTGAAAATGGTTTTAATATTAATAAATCATTTCCGTAATTTTATCAGTTTCAATTTTAAATTTTGTAGTGCTTTCAAATTTTTGAACTCTAGTGTAATTTCAGATATTTTTAATAAATATTTATTCAATGACAAAAGCTCAACAAAAATAAAAAAATAAAAAGTCTATTAATAACTGTCATTGTGTCTAACAGAACTTTACCTTAATATAGTTAATGCACCGAGGAAATTATTTATTTCCTACTTATATTGATAAATAACACTCGTTTAATTTACATTTATGTTATAATTGAGTTTTTTATCGAAAGACATTTTATAAGACAAGTTACGAGAAGTGTCTAAAAATAAAATCTAGTGTTTATAAAAATTTAAATTAAAATCTATAATATGCAATCGAACTTAGTTAATTTGAACTTGAAAGTACAATGAAGTACCGATTATCTGAAATAATCGGGGATTGACAATTTCGGAAAAACGATTTTTTCAGATAATCGATAATTTTTATAGAAGCATTACATATATTTATAGAAACATTATACGTATTTAACATATAAAAGAAAATCATTGAAAATTACGAAATTTAATCAACTACAGTATAATGTAATATGTTGTAATGAAAAATAAAAATTCGAATGTAGTAAGTGCTGTAATATTAACTGTAAGTACAGGATTAATAAACCAAGATAAATCTCCAAACTTACATAATAAATATACAAATTGGGTAGATTTTCGAGCATCTGTAAATTCTACACTAAAATTAAATTTATCATTAAAAACGGAATCAGATGTAGATGCAGCGGTTCAGTACTTTACAGAAGCTGTACAGAGTATTGCATGGAAATGTACTCCAAATATAAACAAAATAAAAGAAACACATAATATACCGCGCCATATACTAGACCTAGTAAAAGAAAAAAGAATCATCCGTAGGAAATGGCAATCTTCTCAAAATCTCTATTATAAAACTCTGTTAAATAAAAAATCGAAAGAGCTAAAAATTTTACTTGAAAATACCAAAAATGAATCCTTCCAACGCTGCCTGCAGGAACTTTCACCCACGGAGGCGACAAATTACAGCCCCTGGAAAGTGATCAAAAGCCGAAATAAACCCACTCAACCCCTGCCCCCAATTCGCAAACCCGATGGTACATGGGCTAGAACTGATGAAGAAAAAGTCGAGGAATTTTCCAAATATTTTTCTGATGCTTCTAAGCCAAATTTACAATTAAACGATGAAACCGATATACATGATTTTTTAAGTGTACCTTTACAGTTAAGCCCTCCTATTGCGCTAACGTCTCCCAGCGAAATCAAATACGCAATTACTAAATTTAATAATAAAAAAAGTCCGGGTTTTGATTTAATTACCAATAAATTGTTATCTGAGCTACCAAAAAAAGGTATATTATTGCTCACACATATTTTTAACGCTGTTCTTCGTCTGCAGTATTTTCTATTATCCTGGAAATTGCGCAAATAGTAGTTGTACCAAAGCCCGGTAAGGCACCGGATGAGGTTTCATCCTATAGACCAATTTCTTTGCTCCCGATCCTTTCAAAACTCCTTGAAAAAATAATTTTAAAGCGGTTGAATCCTATTTTAAATGCGGAATATATTGTTCCTGAACATCAATTTGGATTCAGAAAAAGACATTTGACCATTGAACAGGTACACCGAATTGTGCATACTATTCAAGAAAGTCTTGAAACTAAGCAAATATGCACGGGTGTGTTCCTAGATGTCAAACAAGCCTTTGATAAGGTATGGCATCATGGTCTGCTTTATAAACTTAAAAAAATAGCGCCGCATCCTTTGTATCTTCTTTTAAAATCCTACCTTGAAGATCGCACATGCCAGGTTAAAATTCTAAATCAATATTCTGAAATCTATCCTGTATCTGCTGGCGTGCCACAAGGAAGTGTCTTGGGCCCGGTGCTTTACTTAATCTACTCTGCCGATTTTCCAGTTGATAATAGCGTGATAACAGCTACGTTTGCAGACGATACAGCACTATTAGCTACCGGTAAAGACAATAGTGAAACTTCGAATAAATTGAAAAAAACTTTATCGGAAGTGGAAAACTGGCTGAGTCGTTGGCGTATTAGAGTAAACGAAAGTAAATGTACGCAAGTAGACTTCACGTTGCCCAAATTTTACGTATCAGCCGTTAAAAATAAATGGGGTGGTTATCAGGCAGGATAAAGATGTAAAATACTTAGGCATTCATTTGGATCGCAAATTAACACGGCAAAAGCATATTATACAAAAAAGAAAACATCTAGATATAAGATTGCAAGAATTAAATTGGCTTCTTGGCAGGTACTCTAGTTTATCATTGGAAAATAAACTCTTAGTGTACAAAATAATTATAAAGCCCGTTTGGGCATACGGTTTAATGTTGTGGGGTTGTGCAAAAGATACACACATAAACAAGATACAACGGTTCCAGAACAAGGCTATAAGGCTGATAGTCTCACCACCCTGGTACGTATCTAACCATACTCTACATCAAGACTTAAATATCCCATATGTGAAAGACGAGATCAATCGAGCTGCTAAGCGATACATAGGCCGCTTGGAGTCTCACACAAACGTTTTGGCGATCAATCTTCTTGATAATAGTCTTGATGTTCGAAGGTTAAAACGTAGTCGACTGTTTGATCTGGCCTAGTTTTATGTTACTAAAATTTCAGTGGGGTCCATCGCTAGATGCTAACCCCTAACAAGTTATTTTCACGTTACAGTCCGATTGCTGGATGGCCTTCTGGCCAGTTGTAATTTATAAAAAAATTTAAAAAATGTAGGCTTATGGTACGTATATGTAATTACGTACGTACATATTACAAATCTTAAATACCATAAATATGTATTAAAAATAATTAAAATACGTTAAAACATCCATTTCGGATAATCAGTACTTCACTGTACCTGCAGAAAATCTCCGATATCTCGAATTGAAAAAGCTTTTTTCTTTCATAAAATGAGAGAAGACTTTTAAGAGACTTGAACTTTTTTATTAAAATTATATTCTATTTTATAGAATTTGTTTAAATTGAGATTTTTTCTTTTTTTGAAAATCTTCACCTAAATATTCCGGTAGTTTATTTTAAATTTGTTTACGTCAATAATTTTACAGTTCGTGTGAATGATCACAACTTGTAATCAATTTTTAGCATATGAGAAAATATGTAAGTCATTAACAGCATATACTGACGACGGTTAGCAAATAATAAATCCGCACTGCATATTTCATAAGTACCATTGCATCATTATATAGCTACATATATAGTCATCTCATATTTTCAAAAAACATTTTTAATTCTTCCGGAAGTAGAAATGCTTCAGATTAATAGTCTCGATGTCTATACTAATGTATAAAACTACAGAGTATGTTTGCGATTTGTGAATATTTATAACGTAATCGCTAAATTACGTTATTTTTATTATATTTCAGTAGAAAATATAGTTTTTTTTTTAAATTTTTGTCTGCCCATACGTATTCCCATTTAATTTAAAAATCATTAGAGTAATAGTAAATTAAATTTACACTGCCTAAAGCTTAAATTTCCCGGATCGTTCTTAATTTTATTTCACATTAGTATTACAAAAATAGTACATTTTACAGTTCTGAAGTTTAGCAAATTATTAGCGGAAGAGAAAGACAAATATACCATATCTTGAAAAAGTAAAAAAAAAAACCGTGTTTTTGTTGAAATTTTAAATTCTGGTGTGGCTATTTATACTGCATTGTTTTCTAATGTTTCGGTCAATGTTTACGGCAGTGCAGATAATGTAGTGATATTTTGAACGCCACTCGCGAAAAACATTACTGCCAGCGATTTTAAAATTAAGCAGCTTTCATTGCATTAAGTTCACAGTTTAAATATTATGTTTGCTTGAAAGTCTTTTTAAGCAAAACAAGTTAACGGGCCATGGTAGATAATTATTTCAGGAAATATAAACGGAATCGGCAAAGAAATATAATGTTAATCAGTACTTCTCACCAAAATATCGTGTGCTTGTTTATGACGTTTTTTTTCTTCTTTAATTAGACCATCTTTAAAAAATCTCATCTTCATTCCTTATATGCATTTGTTGCTTTCGTGTTAGAGGTGCTAGAACTAAAAATTCACTTCATTTCGTTTAAATGTGAAGCATTTTTCTTCTTTTGATAAACTTTTTTCCCGTCATGTCCGCGGTTTTCAGTATTTTAAACACGTTGCGTTTTGGTTTAACTGTTGTAAATTACGCCTTAAATTTCTGTGTGTTTATTGATTTCTTAAATTTATTATTTATGTTATTTAATTTTGATGCCGTTGTAAGTGATAAAACTCGTGTTCGTATATTATCTATTCGTTTACATTTACGTAAACCCGCTTTTTCACGTATTATTCGGTCGCGTAACCTATATAAACCTGCTTTTTCGCATATTACCCATTCGTGTTTGTTTTGTTGAATGTTAGATGTTTTTGTCGGTACCTTTTGATTATGTTTTCGTAAAATTGTCGACTTGAAACATTTATATTTTTGCGGTGAGTGACATTTTTCATTTCAATTGTAAAATATTGCGATTTATTATTTTATTCCACTTTAGTACATATTCGTTTTTGTCTGGTGATTATACGATAGTGCACAATTAACATTATTAATGAAAAAAAAAATATATATATATAAAACAAAAAAAATTTAATTTAAAGTTTATTTCGCGCCTCAGAAATCGAAAAAGAACGTCCTTCACAACGTCTTGAATCTAGCAACAGTTTGGTCTGAATTACATGTATTATTTACATTAATACTTGCTGGATAATTCATATTAGCATGTTTCGTACCACTTTGATAAGTATATATATATATATATATATATATAATTAAATGTTTAAAACTTTCACAGCGATCTTTATTCATCATAAGTAATTTTCGGACATAACTGTGTTAAAGAAATTTATTTACTTGACGTTTCGGAAAGATTACACAAACCACATCAGAAATAAGCAGTGTAGTTGTTTTTGATGATGGTCGGTGTAATCCTTCCATTTAACACAGTTGCGTTCGAAAATTATTTATGATGAATTATATATTATACAAAACATATATGCGTGTAAACATAAACTGTATATTTCAAAAAAAAATTAATTGGGAACCGAGAGTAGCTCCTGGAATTACAAATAGTAGGAACTATTGTAATTACGCCTATCTTACTAGAATAACCAAGATCTGATAGTATCTGATAGAATGATTAATAAAAAAACATGTTGAAGAAAAAAAATATTAAAAAAAACATTTTTTAATTACTATACATTTAAACAAAAAATCTCTATTTTCTTAGTTTAGTATAAACAGTTAAATGGTAAATTTACCTTCTTTGAAAACAGGTATAAATAGCGAAGGCGCAGATGAAAAAAAGCACAGAGTTTAGACGACTTTCGTAGATTTTTTTTTATCGAATCGTCGGTTATACGAAATTGAGCATTTGTTAATTTTTTTCAGCATCATTCAGTGCAAAAGTGTACGAATAAAAAATTTCGAATTAAACCAGTTCGATAGCATTTATTGTGATTTACAGCGTTGTTGGCTTGCCTTTTAATTTGTGTTATTTCTATTTTATTAGTTTTGATAAATTTAATTGTTACATCAAACGGTGTTTTATTTAGGCTGCTCATCATCTACAAAAGATGTCTATGAACGGTAGTAATATGTCGCTCAAATTTCTGAAATATGCTCAATCAAGTAAATGCTATAGCATGAGTGATTCATCTGTAAGTTACGCTGCTGGAGCTCTTGTTTTCGAATAGAACATTAATACTACATCGTGCATGCAGAAGAATTTAATTACCGTACTGCCTCTTTATAATTTACTAACAATGAACATGGTTTTATGTACATTTGTATTTATTTTTAGCGAATCAATGTTGTGGTGCATGCATACATTTATACACATCGGTTTTTACGAATTATTTATTAAAATTATTTCAATAAGTTGTTTCGTTTTCACTTATTTCCTTTGCTTAGTATTATTAGCACGTTCAACTGTTTACATCGACGGTTTAGCTTGCTTTCTTATTAAATTTTGCATTCATTACGAATATTCATCGTGTATAGTAAATCATCTATTTCCACGCCCTTTTAAAATGAAAAAATCAAAATTAATTTTAAAATATTGTATAGTTGTATTGAAAATCAAGTAAAATAGGTCTCGTGTAATAGTCAAATTAAAAAATGAAAGTTTTTTAACGTCATTAAGTTGCTTTAACGGAAATAAATTCAAGTACTTAATTATCTTAAATGATCAATAAAACTATTAAAAACAGTTTTCCATTAAAGATGTGCCTAATTTTCAGCGCTATGTTTTTTTGTTTTTTTTAAATTAATAATTGCGGATCTCGCAAGAAGGTATTCTCGTTCTTATATCGTATTTAAATAACATTCTATATTCGGTAAAAGTCAAAATGTTTATGTAGATCATAAATTATACAGCTTACGCATAAAAACACACACATACATATAACATATATTCTTAATCCTTTCGTAGGCAGTGGGAACTTTGTTGCTTTGTAATGCAGTTATCACTCTTTCAGTCAGCGTTGAGAAATATGGTTTCCATTACACTCATAAATATAAAATTATCTTCTGACTAGTGCCGGTTTTCTGCAGCAATGGGTCTTAACTTTTTAATAAGTAAGGACTCCTTGACTGTTTTGTTTTTTTTCCCGCGGGCTACTTTCATAAGAAGTTACGAAAGAAAATCAAACGATTTCATCTCGAATGTTATTTGTACTCAATTAAATTTTAATAAAAACCAAAAAAGTTTACTAAAATCAATGAAACTTAAGTGTTTTCATTTGTTTCATCAATTATGAACTTCTTGGTTCAATATCGCTTAAACCCCCAGACTCACAATTTGCATTCAAACTATTTTTTTGCTTAGATTTGTAAGAAGCGCAGAAAATTTCCGCTCATATATGTACGTTGTTGAAAACAACACAAAATATCGTAAGGTGAGTTTTCAAAGGTTACAAAAAAAAAACAAAAACAAAAACATCTTTTCTGAACCAAAAATTTTCCAAGTTAACGCTAGATTCAAAAATAAATTGCAACTGCTATAATTTTGTAATTCGATAACTTCGATAATTACATTTTGGATTTTTTCTACAACTTCCTTATTATTGATACGGAAAGGATTACAGATCAATTTTTGATCATATTTATTTCCCTCCATTTTTGGAGAAATAGTAAAATGTTGAGACTAACGTTCACTTAGTTAATGCATTTAATAAATACTCTTGTATTTATTATTTGTTGATTGTAAATTTGTGGGATTTTAATTGAAATCAGATTAAAATTCGGTTTAAAATGGCAAATGATTTCGCGCACAATTTTTTAGGTTTTCTCGGACTACCAATTAAGTAAGAGGCAACTGCTTTATTATATAAGGTAATTTGGTCATTGAGCTGTCGGATAATCACTGAAATTTAAAATGTGTTCATACTTTAAATTAAATAAATGAATATAAAATTGAATTAATCACAAATATTAAAGTATCAAAATATTTAAAAGCAGAAACGCAAAGGAAATTCTCAGTGCTAATGGATATACTCGCTTGATTAATGTTAAAATTTTTCTTCTATAGTTCTTCTAGAAACGAATGTTTAAATGAAGTAACGCACGTACGAAAGTAATTTGTTTAGAGCGAACCGTGTTTCCTATATAGACTCATCGCTTGTGATCAATATTTGTACGTAATATCAGTGTGACACTAGTGGCGTGGATTTATACAATAAGGACATAATTGTTGTAATAAAATTCTCAACAGTCGACGATGAATATGTTAATTCTTTTTATTTCATGGGGGGGGGCACTAACAACTACAAGAAATATCCTAAAAATATCACACGCAGACAGAGATAATCATAATATTGAGCAGTAAAAAAATTTTAAATAAAATTTGAAAAATTACATTTGTAAAATATTTAAGAGAGGACAAAGCACCAAAAAATCCACTATCCATAAATGAATTTGTAACAAGTTAAATAATCGTACCGAAGTTGAGATCAAATCAGATAGATAGGGGAATCAACAATGGAATAATTTTCCAAAAAAAATTATCAAACGATAAAACGAACCTGTGAAGAGGAAATAAATACTCTAATAAGAAGTAATCAGAAAACCGTTCCCATCAAAATAGCGAATAGTACAGTTAATTTTGCGTACACTTTACGAAAAATAATTTTGAAGTCTTTAAACGTTCCAAAAATGTAAACAAACAGAATGAAAGATTATCAGCGCATGATCGCATATTTGTAAGGCTAAAAAAGTATCATAAACAAATAAATGTCGCATGTCTGGCTTTACACGGAGCACGGTAGCCTAGGAGTTAAGGTACTGAATCACCAAACCAGAGGTATCGAAAAAATTCGAGACTTGTTTCGTTCCGAATCAGTTTATTTCCGGGTACTCTGAGCACTGAATATTGAGTACAAGAGGTATCATCTGGGAAAGTAAAGACAGCTGAGAAAAAGACTCGATAGAACTAGGCTTAGTACAACATTATGAAAAGCTTAATTCCATCATGCATGATGCCTTATTAAAGATATACGGGATGATGCACTTTACTTTTACACGTTGACTAATGGAATATTTTCGTAATACATAAAGAAATGGACACTTATATTTAAATTAATAGAATATAAATTTGTATCTTATTTACATTAAAATATCACATCTATAAAGCCGAATTGTGTAATTGTTATTAATATTCTGCTTTTTTCATATTATCCTATAGAATAGGCAGTTTTATAAGTAGACTTAAACATAGTGAAAAAATTTACGGACAACTACGCTATAAAATGTAATGTATTTAATTCAACAATACAACGCTTAACATTTCGGTCATACTGACCATCGTCAGAAGCGAACTGAGGCACCCGAATGCAAACACCGGTCCACAACAATGACAAAAATAGATAAGAAAACCTGACATATATCCCAGGAAAACCGACCTAAATAACTAAACACGAAAGAAAAAAAACATACTAACCAATAGAAATAAAGTAACAATAAAATTCCGAAACAAAGACACAAAAAGCGTGAAAATATATAAAAAATATAAGGGGAACAAGAAAGGCACAATTGAAAAAATATAAATAACCGCCGAGAATATATAAAAAAATAACACATATAAAAACAAAAAAACGATTAATAAGACGGAACAAAGAGATAAACAACAAATCGCCGGAAACTTTTTTTCCTGGTGAACTTCGACTGAAACTTGCTGGCGAACTGCTCTGAATTTCAGGTGATTTCCCGGTGCATTCTGCTGAACTCCAGAATATTTTCAGGTTTCAGATCTCCTAGGTCTGGTTTCGGGTAAGTCTTAGTAGGTAAACTTGGTAGGTTTTCAGGCTATTAATTTGTTTTTTCCCCGTTTTGAGTAATTTTCTTTCGGCGTAGTCTTGCTATTTTTTATAGCGTTTCCTTGTTATCTCTTTGTAGTTTTATATTTTTTATATTCTCGGCGGTTATTATTAATAATTTTGTTCTGCAGTGTTTTCCCTGTATCCCCACGTAAAAATTTTTGTATTTTCTCGTTTTTTACGTACTTCGTTTCTTTGTTTCGGGATTTTCTTTCAGCGGAGTTATTTGTTTTCTGTTGCGGTTTCATTTTTTTCTATTAATTTTTCTTTCTTTTTTTTTCCCACGATTTGTTATTTATCTCTTTGTTCCGTCTTTTTAATCGTTTTTTTTTTTTTTTTATATATATATTCTCGGCGGTTATTTATATTTTTTCAGTTGTGCTTTCCCTGTTTCCCTTATATTTTTTATATATTTTCACGCTTTTTGTGTCTTTGTTTCGGAATTTTATTGTTACTTCATTTCTATTGGTTAGTGTATTTCTTTTTCTTTCGTGTTTAGTTATTTAGGTCGGTTTTCCTGGGATACATGTCAGGTTTTCTTATCTATTTTTGTCGTTATTGTGGACCGATGTTTACGTTCGGGTGTCTCAGTTCGCTTCTGATGATGATCAGTATAAGCTGACCGAAACGTTAAGCGCTGTATTGTTGAATTAAATACATTACATTTTCTAACGCAGTTGTCCGTAAATTTTTTCACTATGATTAATCACTGCGAAAGTTTTAAACGTTTCATAGACTTAACATTTTACGAAACTCAAATCAATATAAATAAAACAGAAGCAATATTTTTTAGGCGTAGACCTATTATAAGTGAATATATTAATATTTTGAACATTCGAGTCGATCGTAAAAATTCGTTTCAATATTTAGGCCTCACATACGACACTAGCGCCTATGAAATACACTGAAAATTCAACGACACAACGGAAAATTTGCTCTTTATTTCCCTTATTTAACATGAAATCACTACTATTCGTTGAAAATATCTATGTTGATTAACAATAAACATACTGTTTATAGGAAATAATTTTAATTATGTTGATCAAGCAAAAGAATCAACACTTAAAAATATAAAGAATTTAAAATTACTTCTTTAGAATAATACTTAACAAGACAGTATGTCCCGCAAAATAAAATTTATTCACGGACAACTTCCCGTTCGTACAAGAGAAACAGTTGCATCAAACTATTAAGCCTACTTTACTAAATACTACCTTGATCAAAAAATTTCAGAACGACCACGGCGTGACGCTCTCATTCACCCGATTTGATTTTTTGTTGTTAGGTTACCACATTCGTCGTTGATATTCACGCCTAATTTCGGTGTCCGCAGCCTAACATTTGTAAAAGTTACGCCATGTTGAGTACATCTACCTTTATGGGTGTTTTTGATTTTTTAGGACTTTAAAAGTGGAATTAACTTTGCATCAACGAGTTTAAAACAGATTCAACGGAACAAAGACCTTGGAAATGTTAGAGAAGTGTTTTGACAACGATACTATATCGAAAACAAACGTTTATGGAAATATGTAATTTAAAGCGATATGAAGATACAGAATAAAAATAATAAATGTCTATGAACGCTAAAGCATTATTTAAAAAGAAATTGTAGACGCCTTCGTTTTTGAACAAACACGTCTATAACTTCGTTCAGAAACTGCTTATCTATTCTTTGCCTATGTATACTCATTAAATCCAGACCGTTCAATCGATCTTCAGTTGTAGTTGATCTGAGCCATGTTTTTATCCTTCGTAGTGTAGAAAAAGAATTCAAATAGTATATGTTGTAACAGGAATTGTTATTGCAACTTCCACGACTATTTTAATCGAAGGAGAAAATAATGCATACTCAAGTGTAAATAAGTTAACGTCAATTGCTCAATATTTGCAATAGATATTGTTGGAGTAATCGTCCAAAAATCATACCAGTTTCCTGCTTCAAAAAGGAGATTTTCAATTCCATATATATGTACATATTTCATTTATTACTTTCATATCGGTTATAAATTGATTCTTTGATGTAAAATTTTTTGGATGAATTTTCCTTGTCCAAAAAGTGAATTCATATTCAAACCAAATTCCTTACAATTCGTTAGAATCGAATGAGCAATTTTTTCTGCACTCTGATCACTTAGCTGAATAAAGCTAAAAATTCTTAGTGATTTACAGCAAAAATATCAAGCGCCTAGGAAAGGTTGTTCCATACCTGAGATATCAATTGTTTCATCAGCTATAATCGACCAATAAACCGATTCTTTGATTTCAGTGTTTTTTGTTTTTTTTTTTGGAAAATATTTCCACACAAAAAATTTATTAAGATATTCTGAATTTTTGGCGATGTATATTTAGCATTCTGGATAAAATTGTTCAAACAATCTCTTAATAATATATCCCCAGCGTCAGCTCTGAAATTAATCAAATCTATAAAATTACTATTTTCTAACGATTTTCCAGAAAGACCAATGTTATGTGTACCACAAAAAAGAATTGCAGAAAGAATGGCCAATAATTTGTTTCGATTCTCTTCTATTGTTCGCTTTGCGCGATTTTTATGCCAAACACTTTTTATGCGATATCGAACATATTCATAGAATTTTCTGTAATTATAGCAAGGTTTTACTATAGATGATCATTGTAAACTTCGTTCAACTTTCTGGGGAAATAAAACACAGTAAAGACTTAGTAGTCCTTTTAAGAGTAGGCTAACCAAGGCGAGTACTGTGTTAGCCATGTAAAAATATAACGGGACTCAACTGTCAAGAATCTTTACGAAAATTATGTGATGATTTACTTTCGAATAGTTTATTATAATTTCAAATTTTAATTCGTTGGTTTGTGGGTTTTCAATCACATACTTCTTATGTCCAATCTTGAAAGACTCTGTGAAGAAAATGTATTGTCGCTATCTGGAAATGGTTGCCCTGGTGTGAAAGTGTAGAAAATGGTGATTCAATGGGCCTCTTTCATTTCTTTTAAATTTCTTGATAACAAACCCATATTTTCGAAGATCTATTTTACAAAGATTATTACACAAGAGCCGGATTCTAAAATAATAAAGATTAAAGTATGCTCAAACTTAGTTGACGGTTAAAATAAGAAAATTGACATGAAAATCAAAAATTGAAGAAATTAAATTTAAACAGATAAATAATCTCAAGAAAACAACAATATGTATGTATGTGTTCAAGGGCGTCGTCAGCCGATGAGCCGGGGGGGGGGGAGATAACAGAAAGAGTATATGAGTTATAGGAAAAATAAAATTTATAAATTACGTCTTAATATTTTATTAAACAAGAATAAAATCTTAATAAAAACATAATTTTCGTGAAATTATCCATGATTACGCGCCTATGAATGCTCATCATGGCCAGTTGATTAAAAAGTTTCAAGGATCCAGGGGGGCAGCTGCCCCCCTGAGCCCCGCTGGCGGCGCCTATGTATGTGTCTTTTATTTTACCTAATTTCAGTTTTGCCTGATTCTATACGTCTAATCTCAAGGTACTTTTTGTTTATCGGATTAAAAAAAAAACACGCATACAAGAAATGCTTACAACAATCAATGAAAGAAAATGTAACGTATCACATTGCGCCGTATAATCTAGCCAAAAGACGAGAACGGAAAAAAAATTTTGTTAGTTATTTTTAAAACAAGATTTTTTCTCAAAAAAGAAAGACTGATGAGGGTATTTACTGTAAAAAAATTATAACTTACTGTTTGTTAAATATATAATCAACGAAAAGAAAAGAGGTATGTGTGTGTAAACTTCAGTTTTAATGTCAGTTTTTAAAAAAAAAGTCGAATTTTTGCAGACAAATAGTTTAAGTTTAGTAAAAAATATGTCAATATTTCGAAAATACTCTACAAAGTTTTCTACCGTTTATAATGAAATTTCTTAACACATCTATATGTTTTTGGAAAATGTGATTCTGTTATGAAGGAGCTAGTTATGTGACCCGAAGGGACCGTAAATTATTTAAATTTTACAATTCAAAATATATTAATTTTGCATTACGAAAACATTTAGCATTAAATAATTGAAAAAGATTTACATATAAAGGCATGCTATCGTATTAATTAATTAAATATCTTAGAATAGACTGACAGTATAAAAATTTTTAATATCGCATTAAAATATAAATAATTTTTGAAAAAATGACAATTATGTTTCTTTAATCTCGCTCATTGAAATATTATTAAATAATATAATTTTGTCTATAACATATTTTTTTCTTTAAAAGGATTAGCATTATACATAATTATTTTACGTGTCCAACTAAAATAAAAAATGTGTTATTTATTTCATTTTTTCCATTTTTTTTCAGCCAGGGGAGGTGGGGGACAATTGCCCCATACTGGGTACGCCCTTCTATATATATATATTAATGGCTACGCCATTTTTACGCCAAGAGTCATCAGGAAAAGTGATCTGTCACGAAATTTGTTCCAAAAAAATGTCATAATTTTATGTAACGAAAATGAAACGAAAAAATGTCTTGTAAATAAAGATTTTTTTTTGTCGAACGGCGTAGCCAATGAAAAAGTTTACTCTTTTATAAGAATTACAGAAGAACGAGACCTGGGGGTGAAGGGGGCTTGCCCCCTCCCGAGTCCCGAAGGGCCGAGTTATATATATATATATATAAATTACAACCTTAATTTTATGCCGGTCTTCATTAGAAAAATGTCTCAATTTTATATAACAAAAGTTAAATGTTAAGACTGGATTTTTGTGATTATGTTATTTTTTTTTTCTGTCGATGTCGGTAAGAATGACGTAAATTTTGATAATTTTGTACAAAATATAGAAGAGAAAGAGATAGAAATGTGAGCAAGAGGGATCAAGGGGCAGAACCCCTTACGAGGACAACGTGGCCGAGTTTATATATATGTATATATTTCTGTACACTTCATATATCTATCATAGTTGGATGTGTGCATGCATATTTAAAATATAATAAATGTCTATTAAGAAAAAAAAAACAAGATGGATGCGCATAACACAGAATAAAGGAAATAAAAAGCGAAGAAGTATAAAAATAATACATTGAAATAAAATATTTTCTATGTTTGTATATTAACTAAAAATCTTTGTTTTACTGTATAGCTTCTTTTGGAACTGAGCCAGGCCATTTTATTAATATTCTAGAAAACTGATCCACTCTTCGCGTTTTTGCTTGAAATTGTGAATTCTTAAAATAAAAAGGTACTACGGGTCTACGATGTTTTTTTTTTTTAAATAATACCAATTCGTTTATTAAAAAAATAAAATTTAGATTAAAATATCTCGCTAACAGGATAATGTATGCGAGAAAAATATTTTAAATTTAATGCTGTTTAAAATGACGTTATCATACGTATTTCTCCAGATTTATGTTTCAGTGGTAACACACGTTGGTAATACTAATTTAAATTCGTTTCTCTTTTTGAACTTATTTACAATTACAGCCATCTGCTTTGGGGAGAATGTTGTGATTTGTAGGTCACTAATTTTAATGAGACAATTTACAATAAACTACACTGCACATTTGTACACAACAAACAGACAATAAGGGTGAAAATGGGCTATCACTTGTATGAATCAGAAGTTAATAAAAAGAAATACAATAAACGTGGAAATTAAAGGAAAATACTTTTTAATGTGGTTAGGTATTTACAAGTTATATCAAAGACAGAGTTTTCAAAGAAAAACGTAAGAACTTAAAACTTATTGAAAATAAAATACCTCACATTTAAATAAAATGAAGCGAATATATAAATCTTAACAACTCTGAACACGAAAGCAACAAATTCAAAAAAGGAGTGAAAATGCGATTTTTTAAATATAGCTTATTGATTAGAAAAAGAAAGAATATTACCAACAGGTATATTAGTTTTTAGTAAAAAATACTGATTGATGAGTGACATTACATATTGAATTAAAATTTTTTGGGGATTTCGAGTTTTAATTCATTATTATAACGAAAATATGTCGATAAAAAAAAAAAAAAACAAAAAAAACCAGCATTAGCTGTTGTAATTAGCTGTAGAATTTTTTCAATTTAGTTTTCGTATCTTGATATATAAATTTTTCAAAATTTGGGCCCGTGAATTTTGAATTTTTTTTTTTTTAGTTTTTCTATTTCGTAATGAAATTGCGTTGTTTCAAAAGCAATTCTCTAGCTATACAGAACTGGCTGTGAACTTTTTGTTCATTTTTTGGCTTACAGCTTTATATTTATCTGGTTGATTTCCTTTGTTCAATTAAAAGCGTAACATCATAACCGCTTGCTTTCTTTTTCTTTTCTTTTTTTTTGCCCCCCCCCTCCAGTTTTGGAAGCTTCAGCGGGTTAAAATAATATCGCTTTTATCTAATAATATAGCTTTTATCTTTTATTA
The DNA here is from genome assembly GCA_039619475.1 of Icerya purchasi. Lineage (NCBI taxonomy): Eukaryota > Metazoa > Arthropoda > Insecta > Hemiptera > Monophlebidae > Icerya > Icerya purchasi. Next base: position 286,096,663 of record CM077115.1, on the reverse strand, counting down.
ACTAATAACAGTTATTGTTAGCATTTCTTAACATCTATTTAGACTTTATTATTTATAGGCGACTTTTTTGAACATCGTATGTTTTTTTTTACTTCAGTTTTCTTCTACTCTGCTGTACGTTAATAGTGTACATAAATATAAATTAATGATTGTTCTTTTTACGTTGGTGGTGATGTGAACAATTTTGTATCGTATATTCTTCGGCAAACTATTCTCATCGTGCTTATAAGTGACTTTTTTATAAGAAAGGGTTTCTACATGGTAAGGTTCAAAGGACCGATTATATATATATATATATATACACATATATATTTACGTGCGTGTGAATGTACACGTATGTGCCTTATAAGGATTAGAAAATATTACAGATCTTTAAAACAGATCAAATGATTTTTTATGACGGTATGAGTATTTAGAGGAGACCTAAATAAATTTGAAGAAAAATATGATGACACCCATGAGCGTACCCAGGCCAGTTTTTCGAGGGGGGGGGGCGTCGATCCATTAAAAAAAAACACTTGACAAAAAAAAAGGATTTTACTTAGTAATTATATTTTATTAATAATCTCTAGTATAATAGTTCTAAATGCGTAGGACTTCTCTGTTCGTTTTCATTTTGAGAATAATTTACACTAATACATAGTTAGTTGTACTGTCAGAATGCCTGGTACCAAGACATCTTACAACCCTAAAGCGACAATATAGCAACGTAAAAATCCATTTCGGGTGGGAGGGGCGAACCCCCCAAATCCCCCCCCTGGGTACGCTTATGATGACACCATAAACTTTAGCACTTCGTTGTTTCTTATGCTGTTTGTTCATTGCTAATCGTGCATAATTAGTTCGAATGTAAATGCATATTTACTGTTTCACATTGGTAATCGTTGTTGCCAATCGTTTTTTTTTATTTACTTATACATTGAATGGGTTAATTTTACTTTCATTACGCGGATGTTTTTGATACGGACTGCCAGCACAGCCCAGATTAGCGCTATCGGTTATATGCAACGTTAGTGTAGACGCAAGGGAACTGACTGTAAATGTTTCATTTATCGATATACAAACGTAGTTCCCCGTGTGTGTCTGCCTATGCAAACGTGACTATTGGCAGTTAATTTAATTATTTATTTTTGTTATACCCGATAACTAATAAAATATTATATTTTTTAAAGTCTAAGATTTACAGATTTACTGTTACCAAACAGTTACTTTGTTACAAAAAAATTTAACAGAATAACTTTTTACATTTTTAACGAATAATTATTTATTTGTAATCATAGCTGCTCACACGTTTTTTAATAAATTTAAAAGCATAAACACCAAATTTTTTCTTTAAAATATAAGAAAATCCGGACTAGTATAAAACGAAAATTAAAGGAAAGAATTTTTTTTTTACGTAAACATGATAGTTTAGTTTTTTGTTTTTGAAGAAATTTGTAATTTTTAATTCTTTATTATAACAAGATAAGTAGCAGTCTTTTTTTCTAATATATTTTGTATTAGGTGAAAGTTTTTATCGGTTTTGTTGAATTTTTAAAAAACATCTAATATGTTACGCTAACAATTTAACCGGAACAAAGAAAAACATATATTTACTCGGTTTAAATGAATTGTTATTTTTTCACAGAAAATAATTAGTTTTTTTTTTTTTTTTTTTTGTTAAATCAGCTGATGTCATTGTAACCCATAGACATATAGTTTTACGTAATTTTGCCGGTTCCAGCACTATTTGTTTCTATAACCGATTTTCACTGTAGCTGATTGCAGGAAAAAGGAAATAATAACAATGAAATAAAAATTAATAAAAACTAAGATCACGTAAAATGAAGTTATCAACCAAGTTATACATTGATTTAAACATATGGTCATATAAAAGATATGAAGATAATTTAACAAATGTAGAAGAAATTTCAAAAAAAAAAAAAAATCTTAAAATAATTGGAATAAAAATATAAGTTAAGGCGTAAAATTAGAATTCTTTAAGATTATCATTTTACAATAAAAATTAATATGAAAATAAAAAGTATAGCAAAATTAACAGATGTACTACAAACAATAATGATTATCAAACTAATAGTTTTTGAAAACAAAAGGGAATAAAACGGACCGCATCATTTCGGGGAAAAAAAACAATTTACAAGTATACTAAAACGATTTTAAAAAATCTTAAAATTGATTTTTATTTTAACTCAATAATGATCTTGGGTTATTTTTTGAAACAACTAATTTTCAGCAGTTTTAACCATCACAACTAACATGACCGTATCAATAGTTCTCTTTTTTTCAAAATCTGATTTCACGGCGACGCAATTATTAAAAAAAATTATGTACAGTTACAATACGCCGTACCTAAATTTGGGAAACGAATACTATAGAAACACGCGTCCTGACATCTATTTGATGCATAATTTCGTGGAAACTAGTAAAAGTTGCGAAATATTGCGTACGCGCTTTGGACGTCACGGCGTTCTCGCTGGACGTTTCTATTTTTATAGAGTACGTTTTTAAAGTTTTCATCATTAACAATATCGGAAATGGTGGAAATTATAAATTTTTATTAAAGTAAAAAATTTAATAAAAGCATTACTTCTTAATTAATTAATACTACGTTCTTGATGACAGTCCATCCAGCCAATATTTCTCCTTACTTAAATGTAGAATTTCTGATCGTTCCTATGCAGCGATTCTAAATTCATGACCCGCGCGAGGTAACTTCAAACGATTCGCCGGTTGTATTAAAAGTAAACTTTGACTTTTTCTTTTTTCAGACAGAACCGAAACTTTCAACGCGTTTACAAAAACTTATCTTTTATGCCACTGAAAATCAGTAATAATATATGTTCAATTCCAGTTAATCGGTAAAAATTAAAAATAATAAAGATAAAATAAAGACTCAATAAATTAGTAAATTTCATTAAACAGAGCACAAACTCATGTTTTTAAAAATATAAAAATTTACATTTTCGATAAATGTCATTTACCAGTATGGTCGATTAGCGATTATCCGGATCAATTTTTCAAAAGAAAAAAAAAATAAATAAATAAATAAAATGGGAACAAAAAGCCAAAGCGCTTTTATAAAATCCACAGCTATATGCAGTATATATCTGAATATTTTTTTACATTCGCTGCAAATGAAGATGCTATGAAATTTTTAAAACTTGGTTTCACAAAGAATTTATGACTGCAGTTGTGAAACATTTTCCCGACAAACAGTTACTAAGAAAATCAATCCTTAATCTCGACAATGCACCTTCTCATCCGGCAACTGAGAAGTTACAAAATGGTGACACAAAGGCAATGTTTCTTCCAGGAAACGTTACATAGGTTTGTCATAACTCATAGATCAAGGAATCCTAGAGACCTTAAAAAAAAAATATTGACGCCGCCTTCTCACCAGACTAATATCAAGCGTTGAAAATGATGAGGACTATCAGGTTTCTTTAAAATCAGTTGATATGCTTGATGTTATCATTACTCGGGGTTATTTGAGGGATGGGAAGAGATTAGTTCTATAGCACTAGTGCGGTCGTGGAAAATAGTATTAGATCGTAAAGTCAGTGATAAATGGGATGAAATTGACAATGTGATTTTGACAGTTCAAAAGATAACGAGGAACTTGTTTCTCTAACTAAAAATATTCCAAGATGTGAAACGGAAATGACGTTACAGAATGGATGGGTAGCGACGAGATCGAAGAAACGGCAGATGAGGGTATCACGGTACTCAACGAGGATCCATTTGATGAAAATATAGATAACGAGCCTCTTTAAAGTGTATGCCACACGATGAAGGACTGAAGGCGACCGAAGTAGCGCTGGAGTAACTCAACAGGAAGAAGCGTCACCGGTTGATATCATTTGTTTACGCAAGTGGCGAGATATATCGGCAAGAAAGAGAATGCAGCGAAAGGCATAGACCTTAGTCACAGTCTTTTTTAAAAACTAGTTAATGTACCACTGTAAGTTAATTTTCATGTTTACTTTTTTATAGGATAATTTAATTTTTATTTTTTCATTTAGTCGACTGTATATGTTGAGACGGATTCGGTACTTGAAGCGCTATCTTTGGGCGATGTTCGAGTTAGAAAATATTCTCTGATATTTCATTAATTCACGATCTCTCGGACATCGTTCTAATCTTTCGTCGATATATAGTCTAGGATGCTTACTCGGCCAAAACCAAAAACTCCGTGCACATTCGTGAGAACAGTTGCATTGGGCAGAGACTGCGTTTGGTCAAAAAGCTAAGACAGTGATATGCACCTGCGACGGAAGTGTATCCGTACTGCGTGTCGAGTAACATCGAGCCCAGGGAATCCCGCTAAAATCAGACAGGGTAGCTAGTGCGGTGATCTACTCAGAAGTATTGTAGAAACTTCCGCGTAGCCTTTGTTTACCGTGTCGCAATTTTACATAGTGGTAGATCGAAAACCGTCGTTGCAACACATTATTCTAGTCGCCGTATCGCCATATTGTAATTAAATTTTCGTCGCCATGTCGCTTACAGCGTTTTCTTCTAAAATTTCAAGTTATTTTCCATTCTAGTAGCGATTATTGTTTTGGTTGCTAGCTTAAATACACGCGCTGATTAATATATACATATATATGTATATTTTCCTTCCGATCGAATACGTGGTCTGTACCCACGATGCGGTTTCCCGCTCGGGGAGAGGTGTTTCTATGGGGCTTGAAAAATATTTTTCGATGAAAATACACGATCAGCTCGTCAGATATTAATGATTAAAGTTTTTTGTCGTAATGTCGAAACCTAAGAGGCGAACGTCTAGTCAACGCGTTATCCGAAGTGTAGTATTGCGGATGTCACTGGCGCCCGTTGTTTTTCTTTTTTCAATAAAAAATCGGAATTTTTTACAAGTGTGCTCCGATACGGAGATGTGAAATTCATATTAAGTGGCTCCTTAATCGAAGAATCACAATATTCGTACCCCGTCCATTCATATCTGGTTAATTCTGTCACAAGTGATGCCCCGACATAAGAAATTTGAATTTCGTCGCAATATTAAATAACCGTTTGCGAGCAATGTTTACAAGGAATTTAGTAAACCATTTATATTGATAATAACGACTATGCGCGAAAAACAGAAGAATAAAATTTTAAACGTCTCAACATCTGAAAGAATAGTTCGATAAATGGTATGACATTGATGATGGTCATGAGGACATTCGGACCATCGAGTATTCGAATCTTCAGTTCAAAATCCAGCGGCGACAAGTAAAAAATAATTTTTAAAAGTTATGTGAAAGAATACTGGAAACCACATTAAGTGCTCATCGTATATGTGCGCGGATTTACTTACGCATCTGGACACGCTGCAAGCGATAAATCAAACATTTACGGTCAGTGCCAAAGTAAGTCTTACATACATGTGCATATAGAATTTCCGTAATCACTGACATCAGTACAATAGTAATGTACACGAAAATAAGCTAGTCGCGACACCCGGAATAGCGAAGCAGTTTGATTGACAGAAACTCGTAATCCGCTGAACAGTCGATAAACAAAGTAATAGGTCTCATAACGAGTGGACGAACCGACAACAATCAGAACCCTTGCAGCGTTCCTATTTAATAGATTTCGTAGTACATTTTATTCATGATAGGGAGATAATAAATCGGCTTTTATATCGCGAACAACTTTCGAGGAAAATATATTCTGATATTCTTAACAAAGCGTTTCAAACGCCGTCAAAAAACATTTTCGTTTACCTTGATAAATACAAGTCGTCGGGAACAGATGAAATGCCTTTATAACGACTTTAAAAAAAAAAAAAAAAGTTACATGTTCGTCGGGTATGTTTTTCTTTATAGTTGTTCACGCATAACTTTTGAACATTTAGAGATTTTAATGATTCTTTGTTTATTATCGGCCCCAGTTACAAGTGCCGCGTTAAGTATCGGTGAATATAGATATTCAGTAGTTATTAAAATAAACATTAAAAAAGGCGGGTTCCGTTGGAGAAATTATTATTAATATAACCAGCGCCACTGCCATTTAAAATATTATTAGTATTATTTACCGTGAATACGTAAATTGGATAGAAAACTAAAAAACTTAAAATATTATCAATGTTAATTACCGCGGATAAATATAGATTCGAATAAAGAAAATAAATTTAAAATACCCCCATAGCGTTATTTACAAGCTCATCGCTGACGGAATTTGAACATTATTTCTGAACTCAACGGACGAAATTTATGCAGGTATTATTAATTCAAATATCTCTGATATCATTATATTATATGTTGTTTATTCCACATTGATAGCGACCCATATCACATTTTGAAAATCCCAAATAATAAGTATAAAATAGACGAAAGACGGTTGAATCAAATTTTTAAGAATTACGACTTGTAAGGTGTAGAACAAGTTAATTCAGCCGAAGGAGTATGCAAATGCAAACGAACTTGAATAAATTGTATAGAGTAGGAGGCAAGTGGCTTTTACAAATGAAGAAATAACTGGTATTTTAAGTAATGATACTGGATGAATATAAAAATATTAGATTTGATGAAAATAAGGGACATTTATTGTAAGCGCTGCAGAGGTAGTACAACGAACATTAGGTATAGAAACTTAAACAAAAAATACAGAAACATGGCTGCTAAATTTGAAATCAGGAAAGCCAAATTAGATTGCTACAAGAAACAGGTACAACAAGCGAATAGCAATACCAAAGAACTATGGAAAATAATTAAAAGAGTTGTATGCAATAAAAACAAAACGTCACTCGATAAGTTTGTTTCGAAGCATTTTGAAAGTGCAAAGGAGGCTGCGGATAAATTTATAGAACACTTATCCCAACCAAAACAATATTGCAGTCATTCTTGTAATCCACAGTTGCTGAACTCCGATGTTACAAACAATTTTATACACCACGAACTACAAACAAATAAGTTGAACAGATAATTAATAAATTATCGATTTACAAAGCGCCAGGTTGGGGTGAAATAAGAGTTTCGATATTAGAAATAATGTAGCAATCGTCACTCCACTATTAACTAATTAATTGTTCCATTACTGAAAGTGTAATAGTTCCCAAACAGCTAAAGATTGGTGTTATCAGACCTTTTTAAAAAAGTGGTTCGACGGGGGTTTCTGATAATTACCGACCAATTACAATTATTTCGGTTTTAGCGAAAATTTTGGAACAATTCAACTTATCAGTTTGGATTTAGAGAAGAGAAATTAACTGGCTCCTTGTAAATCGATAATTTATTAATTATCTGTTCAACTTATTGTTATGTTTACGTGGGTGATAAAGAATCGAACATCATAACATTTATGCAGCCGAGAAACTTCTGCAAGAGGATGTAGATATTACGTGTAGATGGGTGCATGATAAACAGCTAACGATTAATACAAAAAAATCGAAGGTTTCGCATATCAGAACGTCTAGCAGATATAGAAAATATTATAGTGCATGATGGCAACTGCTTATATAACGGCCTCGCTCCAACCAGGACCTTGGGTGTACTGCGTTGGTAATGACGGAGGAATTTAAATACCTGGTCTTAATCATTGATAAAACATTAACTTTAGATAAGCATATTTTAAGGTTATCCAACAAAATTAAACAAAAGTCACCAGTATTATTATATAGACTAGCTCAATCAATACAATATAAGCGATGTTCGGGCTTACTATCAGTATGGGGAGAAGCAAACGGTGCGATAATTAATAAGCAGTCAGCAGAAGAAATGTTTAAAGATAACATAATTCCTGAAAAAGTTCAAATTGGTAAGGTGGGGAGTGGTAAAAGAAATGTCTCCGAAAATGCTCTACTAATATTATCGGTTTATTGAATATACGACACTAAAAATATATACTAATTTCTTCGACGGAAAAAAGTAGGGTAACTAGGAATCAAAGGCAGGCTTATTATTACATACGACCGGAAGGGAAGAATAGTAAGATAGATAAAACTAATAAAATGGTCTTAATTAAATTCTTCTTCTTCTTCTTCATTCTCATTCTCCTCTGCGGAGGTTGGAGATCCACATACATAGCTGTATCTTTGAAACGGCTGCCCTGAAGATCTCCACTGATGTGCGTCCCAGCCATTTTCGGAGTCTTTGAGCCATGAGTTTCGGCGTCGACCTGCTGACCTATTTCCAGTAATTTTTCCCTCCAGTATGATTCGTAGTAACTCGTATTTTTCTCCTCTCATGACGTGTCCGAGATATTTGATTTTCCTTTCTTTCACAGTATCGAGGAGTTCTGGTTTCCTTTGTATTCTAGCTAATACTTCTATGTTAGTAACTTTATCTGTCCATGGAATTTTCATTATTCGTCTATATATATATACATCTCAAATGCCGTTATTCTCTTTTCCAATTCGGCATCCAGCGTCCAGCATTCGCAGCCGTATGTCAGAATTGAGTGCACATAACATTTCACGAGCCTTAATCTGAGCTAGATGTTCAATTCTTTTCGTGTAAATACGTTTCTCATGGAGAGGAACGAAGCCTTTGCTTGAGCTATTCGTGATTTGACTTCTTTCTTCGGGTCGCATCGATCATCTAATGTGGTGCCCAGGTATTTAATTGAGGAGACTTGTTCTATTACTGCGTTTTGAATACGTAATGTAAAAGGTCTTGGTTTTTTCGCAAAAACCATAATTTTGGTCTTTGATGCGTTGATTTCAAGCCCGTATACAGCGCTAACTCGAACAATTTTGTCCATCATCTCCTGTAACTTGGCTTGACTGTCTGCCAATATCAGACTGTCGTCGGCGTATCTGATGTTATTGATTGTGGTGCCATTTACCCGTATACCTCCTTCATCTTCTTCCAGAGCTTGTTCGAATATCGCCTCAGCATATATGTTGAAGAGCAGAGGTGACAAAACACAGCCTTGCCTTACTCCTCTTCTAATTTCAGCTTTTTCGGAAGTGGACTGCTCTATGCGAACTTCTGCTGACTGGCCCCAATATAATTCGCTTATTATTCGAATATCTCTTTGACCGATGCCTGTGTTACTTAGAATACGCATCATCTTTTCGTGTTTTACCGAATCGAAGGCCTTTTTGTAGTCGATGAAGCAAGCATATATATCAACGTTCATGTCCATGCAACGTTGTGTCAGTATTCTCATTGCAAATAGAGCTTCGCGCGTGCCCATGCCATTTCTGAACCCAAATTGCGTTCTTCCCATGCGCTCTTCACATCGCTTATAAATTCTGTTATGTATTATACTAAGGAAGGTCTTTAGTGCATGCGACATAAGGCTAATCGTGCGGTAGTCGTCACATCCTGCAGCGTTCGCCTTTTTGGGAATTGCTACAAACATTGATTTCAACCATTCTTCTGGTATTTGGCCTGTGCGATAAATTCTGTTGAATGCCCGAGTTATTGCCTCAAGGCCTTCATACTGTAGCAAATTTCTAAAGCTATAATGAATAGCAAGTTCGGACGTGGAAATTACAAATTAAGCAGGGGTTGGTAGACAATATAAATGAGTGATATTTAAAGTAGCGCTAAATTTGTATATTGTCTGCTGGCTGGGAATCGAATACAAGGGGTGTTCAATAAAGATTGACATTAGCGCTCCCATCGGTTACGAAAGTGTGCTATGCAAACGAATCATCCGGCTATCGAGTCACAGTTCTCTACTGATTTATTTAGTGCAAAAACGAAGTGTCGTTACGTTGATTTGGTCAGTTTTTATGTTCAATTGAGTAGAGGGTAGTTAGATTTTAAAGCTTTTACGGCAGCAAAAGTAATAGGAAAACGACGGCCTTTTAAACTTTTTTTTGCCGTGAGATAAAGATAAAAGTCGTTTGGAGCCAAATCCAGGCTGTAAGAAGAGGTGTGGCACTGTTTCGATCTTTTTTTGGGCCAAGAATTCGAGCGCTGTATTTGCGATATCGTGTTATCTTGATGCAGCTTCTGAAGGCCAATGAGATCTGGGCGCTTCTTAGGGATGTGATCTTTCATCAGTTGTTTTAAAACTGAAATGTAACAAACTGCAGTAACCATCTGATCTTAAGGAACCGTACATCACACCTCGATAATCGAAGAAAGTTACCACCAACGCTTCAGCTGCAGATTGTTGTGCTCGTGTTTTTTCAGTTGAGGACCAGCTTTTTCTACCCATTCCGAACTTTGCTGCTTAGTTTCGGGATCGTAGCAATACATCTAGCTTTCGTCGACCGTAATTATGTTTTTCCATCAGGAATCACCTTGTTTTGCAATGCAATCGAGCCAATATTCGCAAACGGAGACGCGGTTATGTTTTTGATCTGGCGTCAATAAACGGGGAATGCACGGACACGACATATGTGCAGGTGTTCCTTTAATAGAGTGTGTGTGTGTGCTTCCGATTGATATATGGAAGTATGAAGAGAGTTCCCTGATTGTCAGGCGAGGGTCAGTGCGGATCATTACTGCTCCAATGTTAATGTTCTTTTCGTTGAGCGAGGTGACGGGAGCGCCGTCTCCGCCTTGCAGTTTGGCTTTTTCGATACGAGTGATGCCACCGCAAACACGTTCTCCGGGCCATAATTTCATCACCGAATGCCTTATTTAGCACTTTTCATCGGTTTCAAGCGGCGTTTTTTTAAGCGAACACAAAATTGTATGGCGTAACGCTGCTCGTGATAATCAGTGTCATGGTTACTTTAGAGGCGAAATCTAAACTACAGTTCACTCAACTGAACATAAAAACTGATCAAATCAACGTAGTGACTTCGTTTTTGCACTAAATATATGAGTAGAGAACTGTGATTCGATAGCCGGGTGATTCATTTGCGTAGCATACTTTTGTGACCGATGGGAGCGCTAGTGTCATTCTTTACCGAACAACCCTTGTATATAATTAAGAAGATGCTCACCATTTATATTAAGAAGTTAAGTGTATTGTTTCCTGTTTCTGTTTTTTGGTTATTATTTTATTTAATTCTTAAATAATGTTGTAACTTTATATGTTAATAAACGATTGTAAGAGTGTCAGGAACCTACAGATGAGCAGTATGCTAAGTAGGACGCACAACTCATTTAAAAAAAAAAAATTTCACTTCTTTATAGAGTACAGAAAGTAGCAACATTTTTGATACTCTTTCTGTGTTATCATCGCTCAAAAATGTTTATGCTTAAAATTATGAAATAATTTTTTTTTTTTTCTTTCAGAAAAAGATGCCAACTTCAAGACTGACTAAAAATTTAATGAAAATGTGCTAAAACGTAAGAAACCATTTTTTGTTAAAATATATTTTACATTAAAATATACACTAAGAGAATATTATGATTATTTTTAAACAATATTAAATACTTATACTTGTCAGAGTGGCGCGAAATTCAAATTGCAATTATAATTAAAAACTGTTTTAAATATTTCAAATGTTTTCAATATTTGACGTACAGAAAATTACTGTTATGCTTATTTGTAATTTGAATTTGGTGTCGATTCTAATAAATGTTAACGTTGTTTAAGAATAATCGTAATATCTTTATTTGCATATTACTCTGAGATACATTATTTTTCATCAATCAACTTTTTTAAATTTTTAGTGCATTTTTAAATTAAGTTTCAGAATAAATCCTGAAGTCTGTTTTTTTTTTCTTCTTTTTTGGTAAAAAAACTTAATTATATTTACGGTTAATAAATTGTTGATAACGTAAAACAATAGACAATAAAAAAGAATAGTCGTTCCGCTTTTTAAGTCGCAAAATGAAAAATTTCAAAAAATTTTCTAGAAATTTTTTTGGATTTCTGCTAAATAAAAATGATTCGCGAATCAGAAAAGATTAAATTAAATAATAATCCTATTTGTTTTTTTGTTTTTTCATTATATAATCGTAGCATCGGAATTTGTTGACGCATGGTATACTTTAATCATAAATGAAACGTTTATTAAGAAATGTAAATTTCTTTTTACTCCAAAAATTTCTACTTAAAGTATTCAGCGGACACTGATTTTTTCATATTGTGTAAAAATGTGCCATATTTTGTAAAGAAATACAATTATTCTCCATTTTTATTTCTAGATTAACGGAAATATTAATGAATTCTATTTTTTATCGTCAATATGTATATGTGAAAAAAAAAAAAGAAAAATCGTTACTTACCGTAGTACTTCACGTAAAGTGACTGTAACGACAAATTATGACATTTTTTGACTATCCCGTGTAATCATTTATACCGCACGAATCGATGGTAAAATTACATTTATCGGGTGGCACGTGCGGTGAATATAAAATCTGGAATTCTCTCGCGTTCGTTGTTGCTAGTTTTCTAAGAAATATACGCGTTGTTACTAAATTAGACCAAACTAGTCCTAGTGAAGGAATTACCTCATCCTCGACGGAGTTATATTTCTCTTCGAGAAACGCTGTTGCCTGAAAAGTTATTACAGAACTAATTGAAAAACATGAAAAATTAAATTCAACTTAATCTTAAATAGCATCCTATCTAGACTGCGTTACGTTAAACGGGTTATTATCTGATCTATAGAGCATATATATGCATCTGTAAAGAAATATCTGTGGGCTAAGTTCAAAGTAACGTCCACTAGCAGTAGTGAAACCATTTCCATGTTTTTTTAATCCGTAATGTTCTTATTGAAAATTAAACTCGCGTAAAACCTCTGATTTTTCTACTACATATTAATTGATCTGATAACATACTCAGTATTGCTGTGTTTTGATGAATCATTCTAAAACCGTACATGTCGAACTGATAACATTTGCTCTGTATGCTTAAAGAAAGTCTGTGTTTTTTTACGTTTTGCAACAGACGGCTATTCTTCGGAGCGGTCATTGACACGCGTCAAATAATACTTTTTACTTTTATACACGTTGCGAAGTTATCACTAAAACGTTAACTTGACAATTTCTTAAATTCAAATAATTAAAATGATCGCATTCGCTTTCTATTTCTTCTAAAATTTGCCATTTGCGGAGAACAAGATCGAAATGATTCAAATCGAAATCACGAACCTTGCACATGCATGGCTACTAGAATTATCGTATGGAGCACCCAATAGAGCTTTAGTTACGCGCGTTTATTTAAAAGAAAAAATCAAGGTAGATAAAGTAGCTAAAATGTTTATTTTTCAATCTAATATTCGACCAAGAGAGAAATTTTAATTAAATAGAAATGGCCAAACATAAATTAATATATGAAAAAAAAGCAAAAATAATCATTAAAATCCAACGAGTAGAGATTGTAATGGCAAAATCACTATTTACATTACCCGCACGCAAGCTGGCGCAGAGGTACACACTTGGCTTGTTCAGCTGCGATTATACTAGATGCATACTCGGATGAATGAATAGCCGTGCGTTCTCGAGTAAAAAACAATCGTTATAAAATAGTTCATCTTGCTAAGATCAAAATTAGCGTATTTAATCACATTTAGTCGTGCAAGTACATTTTGAAAGTAAATTGGTTTGTTTTTTATTTTGATTTTGAGAAGAAAAATAAATACGGAAAGATATTGTTGTTATTTGATCGAAAACCTTCGTGAGATCAACCTTACAAAGGAAATTTCTCACTTTCAATCTTTCACGTAAATCCAGGTGACGATACCCACACATATTCATATATTTTTTTCATTGTATACTCGTAGAGATATGTTTACACTATAGTATTTAGTTGTTGTAAAATTATTAAATATAATTTCAATAAAATTTGTTTAATTATGAAAAAGTTCTTCATATTTAGCTTTTACTCCGTACTTACGGATTTTGCAAAATGAGTTATTAAAAGTGCATGTAAAATTGTATATCATTAAAGTCGTAAATCTACTTTATTTACGAATATACTTTTTTTCCTTTGCATTTGATTCTGGAAATTTTGTTGATTCGGGGTTTTAAAATTGTAAAGTATGGAGGTCAGACGAGTTATATAAAATACTTACAGATTTAACAAGATTTGTAGAAAAAAGAAGTAAAACTTTTGGACTAATTCATGATGATCACTCAAATGCAGTTTTTAAATTTCCAGTTTATTCCTGGTTTTCCCGGTCCAAATCCTCTCGATTTCCTGGTTACTAAAATTGTGCAAAAGTTTACACGAACGTCCTTCGATAATAAACCCAACAAATTGAAGAATAAAATATCAGTGTAGAAACGAAAAAATTGTAAATTTAATTTTTTAATTTTTCGAAATTGTTTTATTCACATTTTAAATATTTTATCAAGCAATATATGCTTATTTTATTATAAAAAAAGTTAATAATGAAGTTTACAACAGACTGCTGTTATAGAAAAAGTTTTTTAATCGAAAAATTAGAGATAAATTATAAAAGAAGAATGGCCTTTTTTTTTTTTTGTTACATTTCTTGAGACTAGACGGAAACTTCATACATTACGCATCGATTATGGTGGTAAGTTTAAAATTAACGCAGACTAATCAGGTATCTTTATTGGGACATTTTAGAGGTGAGGAATTGTTAATAGTGTGAGGAAATAGCTGAGGAAATTGCCGCCGTTGATTCTTGATATGGTTCCGAGGTAGTGTTTAACGTAAATGGCTTTGCGTGTGAGATATATCGGTGCCATCAGAAGCTGCCTGTTAGGATTACTAGCTCTCACCAGGGTAATTTTTAATTTATTAGTTAATAAGCAAGAGCAACTCGTGTAAAGTCGACGCAACATAGTACATTAAAAAATGCATTCCTTTTTCCCTTCAGTAATTATTTTTGCCGAAACTATCGTTTGACTACTTTTACTTTTTTTCTCGGGTTTACAACAAAATTTGCGGCTCATTCCCGGCTTTTTTCCGGTATGCAAAATTCCTGGTTTTCCTGGTTGCGTGGCCAACCTGTAATTTAATATGAAATATACACGACGTTTGCTATTAAATAAGATTGGATTAATGGTAGTGTAAAGGAATTACCTGATTCTCAACGGTACTATTTTCTTCTTCGATAGATGCGGTTACCTGAAATCGTTGCATAAAAATATTTAAATGATAAATGATAAATGTAAATAAAAATTTTTATTATTTTACATAGCTGTTGATTAGGATACTTTTTTTTTTTAAAAAACTACTAACAATAATAATAATAATGAGAAAATTTACTAATATATCTATAAAGTAAAAATAAATTGGTATACGGTAAACATTTTTAAAAGTTTTCAACTTGATTATTTTTAAACAATGCTCCAAGTGCAACTGCATATTTATTTTAGCGTTTTAAATTAGTGATTGCGAAGAAACCATAAAAATATTTCTACTTCTGCGGATAAAATTAATATTTTTAAAAAAGCAATAAACTAGACAAAAAGTATACGGAACAAATTTTTACCATTTACAGATTTATTGTGAACTGAATATCGGGAAACATTGTTTTGCACCTACACACCTGGCAACAAGTATCACTTGACGATAATTCCATTTGCTTTGATACGTTAACTTCAGTGCAATATTACGGAACGGAAATAATTCTAATAGAAGGAATGAAATAATTTCGTACACTACTCAGAAGGACATTCAGATGAGGAATATCGGTGATATTTTGCGTTAATTGGCTTCGAAGCAAACATAAGTGAAGGAAATTTTGAAGAGGAATGTCCCCTTATACCCATAACTGAACTGTACCGTCATCATCGATGGTACTTGTTTCAATCAAGTTTCCTTTTTAACTTTTTAAAAAATTGTCAAGTACTCCCGAATTGACTGAAATACGATATTACTGCTTATCGACCAATTAAATCGTAAAAACTGGTAGATCATCATAGTTTATTAAACTGTATATACATATTTATAGTCGACGCAGGCTGTACTACTTAAAAACATGTGAACTGCCACGCATGTTCAGATATAACAGTTTTAATCAAACATATTTAAACGAATGTGAAGAAGTGCTATATTATAATTAAAAGAAGTTCTCGTTAAATTCTTTTGTTTCCATTCCTTTATTCGATTTCGTTTTAATGATTTCAACTCCGCCATTTTTAATTTAAAGACAGAAAGCAAACAAACAGAATTATGTGCGACTAATAATAAATAAACGACCTAGTACAGATATTAATAGGTGCTCGTGCAACATTTAATGAATATTTAAAACAAAAAAACAACGGGAAATCATCTAGTTTAAAACGATGAACATGTGACCTTATTTTCGAATAATAACCTTGTTTCTAAAATATCAGAGCAAGAATTTGTATAATGTTTTCAAATTTTCTGGTAAAACGAAAAAAACATTATAATTCACTGAACTCCTTATTACTTATCTAATCGGAATTTCATTGAAAAATTTTGTCTAGGGGAACAAAGTTGCCTCATTTTGGCATGATCGTTGTTTTGGCGCTGAATTAATGGATGCAGTTTCAGTTGGTTATGCACTACTTATTTGGATGTTAGCCTAGTTGAGTGACAGTGTGTTTCGTTACTTTTTTATTTCTTTTTAAATTTGTCTATTGAAAAATAAATATTAAAAACCGTTAATTAATTAATCGTTTAATAACTCTGCAACGAATGTAGTGCATACATATATATTCGTTTTTGGAACGAAGTTCTTTTATGCGGCTTGGCGGTAGGAGTAAACTGGCAAAAATCATCATATAACGAAAAAGTGTTATGCGTCTTTCAGGCGACCTTCGCTCTCCTTCGCTTTCTCTCTTTCTCTCCGTCTCTTTCTATTATATATGGGTGTGTGTGTTTGTGCGTGCAAGTATCAAAATTCGAGCAGCGAGCATTGAGCGCGGTCAGCTGTATAACCTCAATTCTAAACACGTGTAAATTTTATTTAAACATATTTTTTGTTTTAATTCATACGGAATTTATATATTGTGTGTCATTTTTTATCGTATACTTTATGAATGACTTTATACTTGTATATCTACCAAAAAGTGAAAGGAACTTCGTTCCTACCGGGTACCCTCCTCTAGATAGCACTTATTTTTGCTTTTTTTTTTTTTTGAATTAGGTTATAATATAAAATACTGTGTCCATCCTTACAGTGATATTTCTTTTCTCGTTGAAGAAGAAGTATTTCAGAAAACATTTGTAACATATAACTCTATTTATATTCATTTTAAATGGTTACCATTTATTTATTTTATAATAAAATTAATGAATAATTTCATAGACGATTTCAGTCACGTAATATATTATCTTGAATATGCAGACAGTGAAAAAAATAATAATAAAAATAATATCGAGAAGCTAAGAAATGCAGCGAGAAAAAGAAGAATTATGCCTTATGGTCAAAAAGTAAATAAAATTGGTACAAAGGGATGGAGAATAACAAATGAAATTTCCACCGAACGCGACGATATAAATTTACGTGCTCCATTAAAGGAAAAATTCATTGGTTTTTGGACGAAACAGATTGAAGTGAATTTTGAAATGTAGTGAAAAAAAAAAAATTAGAAAAAAAGAAATCACTAAAATAATCGCAATCCCAAAATAAGCAATTCGGGGAAAAAATATTTACACACCCGCATACACGTATATGTATGTATACATACACATATACATAAATACATACACACACACATACGTATATATAAACTAGGCCATTTTGGCCTCGCAAGGAGCTGTGCACCTTGACCCCTTTTGCTTTCATTTCTGTCTCTTTCTCTTCTGTACTTTGTATAAAATGATCAAAATTTACAACGTAATTCTTAGTGGCATTAACACAAAAAAAATAACATAATCACAAAAATCCTATCCTACAACTTTCATTATATAAAATTAAGACATTTTTTCATTATATTTTTCGTTACATAAAATTGGGATATTTTTCATTATATAAAATTGGAGCATTTTTTTGAGACATTTCTTCTAATGCGGGGTAGCCTAAGAATTACGTTGTAATTAATATATATATATATATATATATATATATATATATATACATAGTAAAACACGCCCATAGCGAAACTGAAGATCTAAACGAGTCAGTGTTTAACCAAAACGGCGTTCAAGTCTACCGCCAAAAAGGTCTAAATGATCGTGATAAAGTCACACAATCTTGGATAATAAAATAAATATATATTTTTTTTTTATAATATTAAGTTTTTGGTTCTATAATTGTTAACTTAAGCGTTTGAAATATAAAATATTTACTTGATTGATGCACACGATACATAAGTTATGTTTATTTGCAAACTTATGTAATTTATTCCCGATTAATCGTAATTCTTTGGCTCGTTCTTTTAGTTCGTCGTTTGAAAAATCCGATCGAAAAAGAGCAGCAATACTATCGATGACTAGTAAACCTATTTTCCCGATGTTTAATACTCCTTCGATATTGTCCAATTTAAATTTTAAATTATCCTAAAAAAGAGGTTTTAAATTAACGGGACACATTAAGAACTTTGGTACGCTCTTTTATTTACACAAATTCATTATTAAGATCCAACAGTTGATAGAGAAGTGTTATGAGTATGATGTTCCAGTTTTATTTTTTTTCTCGAACTAGGTCTTCGGTGGAGTAAGATCAAACAACCTGCGACAGATGTTTCAAGAAATAACGGTGGCAGCGACGGATGTTCTGTCGCAGAATAGAAAATGATCGCCATCTATCGGTGGACAAAGATTTTATTACGAAGAAGAGTAAAATATAACGCTATCACTGATTTCATAAAAAAATAAAATAAAAGTATAATCGTTATTTTGATTTACGAGCGTAAAAAGAATGTGTTATTCAATGATGTGAGTTTTTTCCCCTTTCTTCGACATTCCAGCGATACGAAAAATAATAAACACTTCATGTAAAGGTAAATAAATAAATAATTGCAATTTTAGCGTGTTAAAACTCATTAAAAAATCAAACGAATCAGTCTTTCTTCGAACTCATTAACTGTACTCTTCATCATCACCAGCAACAGTTTTCTTCAACTAACGGCTTTATAGCAGTAAAATCTCTTCACTTATTTTTCATACTACAATATAATACTTTTTCTATATAATTCCGTTTTTATCCCTTTTTTCCTGTTTCTTTTTTTTGTGTAAATTCTAAGCCTACGTTCTTTCTTTATCACAACATGTTCACTGTAAAATATGGATCGAGGTTTTTCCTACTATTTCTTTTCTAGTTCACACTTCTTTTAATCATCAGAATTCAACTTTATTGCAACTTTGGTTTCTATTTTTTTCTTACCTCAGTCGCGTCATCCCCACCACTTCTCCTATAATAAGTTTTCGTCCCAATCACAACCTTTTTCCTCCTCTCTTTTTTGTTTGTTTTCCATTGTTACATCTTATTCACCCTATAGATCATAATTATATTTGCGACACCAACCACAGTGTCTTCGAGTGCCCCCCTTTTTTCCTCAAGAACGCTCAGTTCTATATTCTCAACTCCTTAGTGTATACATATTAGGTTATAATTTTTTATCTTCCTTTTAATTTTTTTCGTGGATTCCGGGTCACTGCCCTTGGTTGGCGTTGTTTTCCATTTGAATAAATATTAACTAAACTATTTAAAAAATGAATAATGCGAAAATATAAACAATACTTTTACTAAAACGAAATACTTAATAATGTTTTGTTTTTTTATTATTTATACAAGAAGTAAAATAATTTCTAAAAATTAAAATAAAGCGCCATACCGCGTTAGGAACACGAGCTATATGAATATTATTCGTATACGGTAATTGGTCAATTTTTGCAAGTGGAGGTCGAATATTATTTATCAGTTCATCAAGCCTTTTAGATGGAAAATTATTTTCTGTACAGAGGTAAATTACTTCTGAAATGGACACAACAAAATAAATAAATAAATAAAATAATAAAAAAAAAGTAATATTAAAATGTTTTACATAACTAAAGTAATTTAATTACATATTAGTTATGAGCGAGCAAACATGAAAAAAAAAAAGGAAAAAAAAATACACGACGAACGTTGCCTTTCAATAAATACCGTTAAGCATTTCATCGCATTTACAACAGCGAATTGTTAGCAACTCATCTGTGACCATGTACCTAGGATGCGCCGACGAATGACAATTCAAAATGAGCGGGCGAATTACCGGTGCCCTAGAAGAATCGAAATGAAAATTGACAGCCAACTAAGTGAAACACAATTTGGTTATATTACTCGGAAAGGCACATGAGACGCGATAGCACCATATATAAAATACTAATACAGCGTGGGTTAGCAGTAAAAAAAAAGTGAAAAAAGATACATAGTATGCCAATAAAGCAGTTTTTTTGACTTGACGGTTTTAGACACTTGAAAGCATTCCCCTTACACGTTAAATAGGTTAGACTGGTGAAAAAAAAATTTCCTGTTGTATATCATAATTGTATGTTTAAAATTACCTTAAAGCGTACTACATTTCAAAATTTTAAACGTGTTTTTTTCAAAAACTTGTTTTTTGATACCGTGTACCTTTTCTTTGCGAACGTCACATATATGTAGCTTATATAGATTGGTGATCGTGTGTTTATTGTAGGAACTACAAAGCAGTTACAGATAATGATAAACAAATTGAATAATGAAGGCAAAAAGTACGGGACGAAGATTAACGTAAACAAAACTAAAGTGATGGAGATCAACAGAACAAAAAATAGACCACTGCGCATACAGGTGGATGGAGTACGAACAAGTATCAAAATATAAATATCTTGAAGTTATTATACCTGAAGATGGCGAGGATGATGTGAAAATAAGAGCAAGATTGGGTATAGCTGGAATAGCATTTAATACTTTGGAAAGAATTTTAAAAGACGAAAAATGAAAATGGAATTGCCCCTGAAAATTCTGAAATGATACGCCTGGTCTGTGGAAGATATGCCAGAAAAACGTCGACAATGACAGCGGACACGAAAAAGAGATTTAATGCTTTTGAAATGTGGACATACAGAAGAATGAACAGGATAAATTGGACGGAGAAAATCAGGAACGAAGAGGTATTAAGGAGAATGGGACTGAAGAATTGTAAAAGGAAATAAACGGCGCCTTCTCCAAAATAAAATGTTTAAAAACAGGATGTTGTCGCTGGTGCAAATGGAAAGATTCCAGGCAAGGGACTGAGCGGCAGAAGAAGAATTACGATGATGGATAGGTTGCATAAGACAGTTTAATCAGATATCAATTGCAACCTCCTGCACGGGAGATGCTTACTAATAATAATACGCATACGCGCGCGCGCGCACACACATGCATATAAATATTTTAATGTGTCCACTACTGGGGTAATATAATAAAATAAATAAAATAGGATAAATGTAGAAATATAGAAATGATCGAAAACGTGGTGCGAGTACGAATGTGCGCGTGATTGAAATTCTGTTTGTCGGTCGAAGGGTGAACGCATAGTCACGCGGTCAGTGGAATAATATCCACCCGTAAATGAAATGAATGGTGATTAGTGGAAGCGGAGACAAAAGAAGAACGGCTCATAGAGACGTGTGCGAAAATATGGAAAAATAGGAAGTTAGTCGATCTCTACCATCAGTGATGAAAACAGTTGTTTTTGTTAGACGGTCCTTGTATAAAAGAAATCGCGTCCGGAAAAAAGAATAGCCTCTGCAGCGCTCAATCGTCGAATCGCCCGTCAGATCGGTTACCCCATATTATTAGTTTCTTTCGCGAAAGTAAATTACGTACAGTTTAATCAATTTTGTTAAACATCTGTATCAAATTCACATCCAGCAAAGGAATCACCGCCAGAATACACATCCGTAAACCGTCATTATGTGATCCTGTGTCGCAGCCGAGAAACAGTGATACATACAATTATTTATTTATATTATTTTCGTATTTACTTGTGTATAATTATTAATTGTGTTTCTCCATTTCATGACGCTTTTCGAGTTTATGTGCCAAAGCAAAGATATGAAATTGTCAAAAAAAAAAAAAAAAGAATTTAAGGAATTACTATTATTACTAAAATTGAATAAATTACAGCTAATTTGTCAATGTCAATGTAATCAACCAATATTATAACTAACTCGTACCTTTTCCGAAACCACCATGCACAACAGAGTTCTGTACCATTAATGATAATTGAAGGCAAAATTGAGTTTTCCCAGAACCACTTTCGCCAGTGATTTCAGTAATTCCACTACCCCGCATTAATCCACCGTGCAGCGCATTATCAATCGACTGACATCCAGTGCTTAACATTTCAACCGGTATATTGCCTACAATTTTAATTACTTACAAAAATACGTATAGAAGTTGTGCAAAATTTTATACGAAATAGTCTGATGGAAATCATACATACCTGTTAGAATTTTTGGATTAATCGTTTCGGATGCTAAATTACAAACAATTTCAACTTCCAAATGATTTAGAAAAGCCGTGTCTCGTAATTCATCTTCGGTCAATGAAAGTATGGCATGTGGAGTAATTAAATCAGCTTTGAGAATAATGCAAAAGTATTAATAAATTAATCGATAAAATACTGTTCAAGGTTGTCAAGATTAATTATTTATAAAAACGTCAGCAGATTTAATTGCTGTTCCAGAAATATGATAAAATGTTTCTTTTCTATGAAACAGACACTTAAAACAAGAAGACAAGTATTTTAAATTTTACTCTTAGAAAACGACGAGGGACAAAGTACGTTTTTAATAAATTCAATCATTCAGATCACTTAGTAATTTGGTCATTCCAATACTCAAAAATGAAAAAACAAAAAAGTGCTTGGGATATTGAGTGTTTAAAGAAAAAAATGCGCTTACGTTTATTCTAAAGTACGTGTACTAATTGGATATTATTAAGATATTCTTTAAATCCGAAGATAATATCTCTTATTAAATTTTTTTCACTTAAACATTATGGTAAGAAACCGATTCACTATTACACGGTGGACAATCTAAAGGCAATGAAAAAACAAAATAGAGTTAAAATATCAATTGAGCTGGAAAATTATTATAAAAAAGGGGAGCAAATTTTGGAGTTAAAATTACTCTCACAGAAAAGCTAAAAATGGGATAGTTGAATTTTGATTTTACTTAAAAGCATTTCAGATATGATGTATAATGAAAAAATTTTAGAGAACGCAGATTAAATTGTAACCGCAACAAAATTGTTTTATGGTTGATTTAGTGATTTTTGAATAGAATTGTTAGAACCGAAAAGAAACGCATGAATATGCGAAGAAATACAAATACATTGCTTTCAGTAGATGTTTACGGTATGTTTATGGTAGACGATAAAAAAATAGAAATTAATAATTTTGAATACTCCTAGTATAGCAAAAAAAAAAATTATTACCTTAGGAGTTAATCAAGTTAGAAAAAAAAAAGAAAAGCAAATAAAAATTTTGATGTAGTTATGGAATATTGTAAATTGCTTTTTAGGCGGTATTTTCAATAACATTTTAAATCTTACACAGACGAAATCGCGAGAAAGAGTTAATATATAAACGATTCTTTTGTCTTATTAAATTAATAAGCATATTAAATTTATTTAAATAATGTTCCATAGAGAAACACAAAATAAATCTGATAAAATATTTTTTACGGAAAACATGGTAACATAATTTCATAAATTCAAAAAAACTCGATCTAAGATAAAACAAAGTTTATTTGTATACTTCTTAAAAATATCGCGTATTATTTTTATATAAAATAACTAAAAATTAGCACAAATCAAAATTTTTTAAACTTAATAATATGAATTGTATTATCAACTTTCAAAGGTTAATTACAAAAAAAAAATTACGTACAATAATTACGTTTTTAAATTTAAACACGAAGACAAATATTTCTATTTATGTCATTTGTCATCAGGATAGAGTACGTCTCTCTTATATCAACAGTTGGAAAACACCTTCACGGCTGACTTACTATTTCAGACTGTATATTCTCTTATTGTATTTCTTATTAAATAAAATTTAAACATAATAGGAGCAAACTTCGATTACTCTTATTAAAATTTATACAATAAACTTTATAGTATCATTAAGATTCGCTGACTTTTTGTAAAGAAAAAAAAAAACTTCACGTGACTTTAATTGAGCCTTCTTAATAAAATTTGTTTCTTTTACGTAAAAGAATTAAATAGAATTTTTAAATTAAAACTAAGAATTATGCGGTGCACTGACGAATCCTTTTTAAACATCAAAAGATATTAATTGAAACAGAATCTTTTTAGCTAACAAATACAGTTTTTGATAGGAACATCTTAAAGCAAATTTATTTACTTCTTCATTAGACCTGAAAAAATTTAGGGCCTCTGAGTAACAATGAACTTTCGATTACATCCTTAATCATCAATATACATATATAGTTTTAATGCAATTCAACAACTTGGGTGAAAACGAACTTAACATATAATTTCTATCTGTCACGCATTAAGAACAATTTAATTGAAAATATGAAGCCTTTAATATTAATCTCCAGCACAAGAAAATTCAAAAAAAAAACTAATGCTGCTTAAAAACGTCAGAATGTAGATTAAACTGTTAATATCACTTGATATATTAGTTATCTACAGTCTAATTAAAATTTAAATTAATTATTCTATTTTACGTAACACTTTTAAAAACGATGAAAATATTAAAATAACATTAAACATATTTCGGACCAATTATACTTCGTATATGACTGTACATAGGATTTTATTTTGGGAAATGGAGCAACAAAGACCTGCGATTTACTTGTGTGATAGAAGGAGTCGAGTTTTAAAAAAGGGTTCTCAAAAATGGGGCCAAATTTTAAAGTAAGAAAATAAAAGCTAAGAAGTTAACAAGAATAATTTGCGAGTTTATTTGAAAAAAAAAAAAAATGCGGGAAATAAAGTTCCTCTTTGAAGTCACCGATTACGTTCACGACTTAATAATCTATCAATAGAAACCCACAGTACTCATCTACTTTTACGGATAACATCATTCATGATATAAAACATGTTTCACCAAGTCATAAATAAAAACACAATAGTTATTTCCGGATACAGAAGCTCTATATTTGTATAAGTTTCTTTGTTATCTTAATGTTTATTAAAGTACGTAATTCAGTAGAATTATAGAAAACACAATACGATTAATAATTTGTTACCATTTATTAATCGATGCCTAATACTTTCATTAAGTTTTGCTAAATCCAACTCCATTTTTACTTATAATACATAACTTCAGACAAAAAACAAAAAATAATCGTACCAATAAATGAAATCAATATTATCAAATAAACCGCCAATGTTGTGAAATTTTATTGAATTTTTATGCGATCTACATTAAAACATTAATAAATGTGACGAATAATTTTTTCTATATCACAAGATAGAATTAATCTATCAAAAAATGTTCAAATATTTTCTTAAAATATTTAATACATACGAAAGTATATAATTTTCTTTCATTACTACATACAACATATATCAGCTAATTGTAAAGAATAATAAATATCGAAAATTATCGATAATATATTGAAATGGTACGAAGCGATTGTTTGTTTTGTTTCAGTCAACAAACATCTTGTCGGTTTGTGGTATTTCAAATGAATTAATTTGTTATTTGTTAGTTGTTTTAACATTAATTGTTAACCGGTATGTTATATAAATAATTATGGAACTGTTCGAAAAACGTTCAACCTGCAGTAGTTTTGGTATCTAAATTTAGGTTTAGATATTTTGTAATCATTTTATGTATTATTTACTTAGTGATAAATATATTTGATTTTATGAAAGATTACGATGGCTTCGCAACCAGATCAGGTTAGTTCACTTCCTTTACCTCCTGTGCAGTATGTTGCATTATATAGCGATGAGAACATCCGACGTGGTCGTGCTCCCAAACCACCTCCTCCAATTCAGGATATGTATACTATGTTCGGACGTACATTTAATGCCGATGATGCCATTATCAGGCCATTGGAGAGTCAAGTAATTTATGCATTTGAATGTTTGTAATATATTATTATTATTTTTTTTACCCGACGTTCTTAACAATAATTAGAAAATCATTAGAAACGATCATGAAAATTCTTATTTAAAATTATTGTTTAAAGTGGAAGGTACGGTTAACACGTGCATTTAGAAGAAGAAATGATGAAGAATATCAGTAAAACTTTTTTTTCTATATTACTGAAACTTGATCCGCTTATATGTAAGAATATTTAGGACTATAAGTACGGTCTAAGTGTGAATATTTTACATCGATATATACTTGTACATGTGCACATGATTGTATTTTTCGATTGCCTTCTACGTGGCTGCTAACAATTTTATTTTAATAATTTATCGCTGCTAGTTAACTCGGGACTACAATAATTGATAGTCAGTCGTTCTAGCAATTTTGCTATCGCAGATGATTATATTTTTGTCGTATCCTAAATGAATACTCGATCTGGACGTATTTTTATTTCAAAATATTTTTATAAAACCTTCGATTATTTTTTTTATTAGTATTATATAATTGATATTAAACAACGTAACACACTCATACGCAATCTCTAACAGTTACTTCGACATGATAATTCTAATACATCAATTATACTTATATATGTATGTTTCTTTTAAGGGGCACCACCAGTGTAAAACTTTCAAAAAATTGATTTTTTTTTTTACATTTTTCGATAGCTTATACTTTTAAAAATAACTTTTAAAATTTTTAAGTTTTGCGTTACAGCCTTTTAAAGAGTAGCTTGAATAGGTTTGTTAGCGTAATAAGACGTAACATATTATGTTAGCATCAGCGCATTTGTTATTCGTTTTTTTGATATTTGTGAGTGTCACCTTTTAATCATATTGTAAAAAGATCATCGATTCGTGTGTGAAATCCGCATACTGTCGGAGTTGTGAATTTTGGAGGAAAAAAAAATGAGTGATCCTGAAAGTTACGAAGAATGGCTCTCAGCATGATGATTGTGATGTAAATCACGCTGGATCGGCTTCAAACATGAAAGTCGATAGTATAAAAGAAATGTTCGGTCCTTTGATTGATAATTATGGAGTGAAATACATGTGATATATTGGTGATGGTGATAGTGCTACATATAAAGGATTATTGGATTTGAATCCATATGATGTCCCTATAGAAAAACTAGAGTGCTATTTACGGATGAAAAAAAGAATGGAATCACGATGCCGTAATGTGAAGACAAAAAATTAGAGCTTAGCAGGAACGAGTAAAAATACATTGAAATTAACTGGACAATTTAATTAATGAACTCGAAAAGTATAAAGCAATCTGAGCTACATTTTATCATTTGAGTTCGACTGATGATAGTCTAAACCATGTAAACTGTACAGAAAGCGCTGAGAGCTGGTGCGCTTATTGCCAGACAGAGGCCGAAGGATTAGATTTGACTAAGTTCAAGCACAATTATCAGCCACTTGATCTAAAAGTTCAAGAAACTCTGAAGCCAATGTACAAGAATTTAGCTAGACGAGAATTGCTCAACAGATGTAAGGGAACATCGAAATCACAATTTTTCGTAGACACCACGTCAATATTAACACATTTATTTAACGTTTCGAACACGTTTACACGTTCTGTCATCAGGTTTCAGCTGATTACGACTTCGTAAATTATATTTTTTGTCTTTTAAAAGGGTCGCTATCATTATTTCCACCGTCACTTATACTCGTGTGTACGTCAATCCTACCACTAATCACTTCTGGGTTTTCCGTAACCGGCGTATCATTAACACTTGTTGAATTGAGACATTCCCCAGCGGTTTCCGACATAACAGTACTTTTTATAGCATTTTTCTTGTCTTTCCTATCAATTATGCTTTTTTAAAGTAAAGTAACAACCGGTTCCCATGCCAAACTAAGCTGCACACCTTCCTCTCTAGGGAAATAATGCACAAAATAATAACGAAAGTTATAATGGTTTGCTGTGGCATTTTTCTCCGAAACATCCCCATAATGGCCTTAAAACCATCAAATTATCTAATTACCTTGCTGTCGCCATTTTCAATGATGGTTTTTCATCAGTTTTGAAAATGTTGAGTGTAATGGGAATTGACCCTGTCGCACGAGACTATGCCGCTAAAAAATACCAAACAAGGCTACACATAGCTGATTACCGTCACTTGGCTGCCTCGAAAGACGGTCGTTCAGCTCGCAAGGGAGAGCTTCAATAGGCCAGCTGACACAGCTCGAAGAAGAGAAAGTTGTATTATATGGCAGTAAAATAGCAGTTTAGTTCTAGGTATGCTATTTATCGATTTGTAACAATGAAATCACTATTTCTATCTTTAAACGTTTGTCTCAAAACTACATTTTTCAAATTTGCTGCAGTTCTAACTCAAAAACAAATCATCCGACCGATTTGATTCTTATTTTATCTTATTTAGTACTTATTTCTCTATACAATGTCATCCAGTTTTTTGATTGCATAAAAATTGTAATTTTGGCATGCCAAAAATCATCAATTTTTGAACAAAATTTAGAACTTTTTTTTCAAAACTCCGCCATTTTTTTAAGTTTCAATTTTCTTTTCTATCTTGGATCATTGTGTATAGGCAATATTTTCTAGTTTAACGTTTTTTTTGTTTTTTTTTTTCGATTTCGGTCACTGTGAAGGACGCAATCACTGCAACAGTGGGTAACTTTTTTTTTTTTGGAAACTGGCGAAATAATCAATAACTGCCGGAAAATTGAGGATTTTTATTCTAGAAAAATTGTAATGTTAACTTTAAATATGTATAAATATAGTCGGAAAATTTCAAAATAATCGATGCAACAGTTTTCTTTAAAAAAATTCCCGAAAATTACCTTTTTTTTGGACGGTCACACTTAGTGGTCCCCCTTAATAACGGAATTTGTTTTTTTGTTTTTTTTTTGATTTTAGTCAAGTAGATTATTTTAAATTTATTTCATGACATGTTCTTTATAAATGAGCTTTCTCAGGCGTTCAGAACATGTTCGAGTTACAAAAATCAAAACTATCGCAGAATCATAATTTTTTCGTTAATTTAAATATACACAATCCCTTTCTGCGAATAGTAATTAAATTAAACACGCGACATGTTTCAGAGTTACCTCCATAGTTGCAGTTAACTGTGCTATACGGAATAACTCAAAAACGTGTCGTTTGATGAATTTTGTCGGTTATTGTATTTATGCTTATTGTACTATTTACATTTATACAATTCTTTCGATAAAAAATATAAAACAATATATTTTTTTATATATATATATATACACTAGGATACTTAACCCTATGCTTGCTTCGCTTGCTCACTCCCAAGGGGCTCCATCACCTGCTTGCTTCAGTCGCATCCATGTACATTGTTACTTGTTGAACTATCAAAAATGTTCTATTTGAGTGTGCACATTTTAAATATTTCTGGCTGTTTGATTAAATATTGAAATATTTTACAATTTCTATAAATTATAAAACATCATCAGGAAAAGAAAAATAAGATAACTTTTTTATATAATACAAAACTGGACATATGCGTATATTATACCTTTTTGTATTTTGAATATCGTATACTTCGCAGATAAAAACTGAATTTGATAATATTGTCTTTACTGTTGCAGGGAATTAAACGTTTATATCCGCAACACTTTGATCGTCGAAAGGAACTGAAGAAATTAAATCAGTCGTTATTGGTAAATTTTTTGGATTTACTTGATATTCTTATCCTATGCCCTGAATCGCCAAAAAGGACGGAAAAAATTGATGATATCAGCATATTATTTATTCACATGCACCATTTAATAAATGAATATCGTCCGCATCAGGCTCGTGAAACATTGCGTGTAACCTTAGAAGTTCAAAAACGGCAACGGCTGGAAACGAATTTCCGATTTCGAAAACACATACAGAAAGTAAGTGAATTTATACGCGTTGTATTTTCATAATTATTTAGGTGAATTCGAAATTATGTAATTTATTAAATATCACCAAATAAGGAAGAAAAGCAAAATGAGAAGTTATAATAAAATTAACTATTTAAAAAAATTTTTTGCTAAAAGTAACGCTGAGAATACATGAAATAATAGGACACTACTAAAAATAATGAAAGAAGATATTGGAGATCTATATTAGAGACTTAACAAAAAAAGTAAATAAAACTACTATCTACTTGTTTCAGAATCTTTGAAATCAGCTTGCGTACAAGTTCGCAACACAGTGAGACATTTTCATGTTTTCCCTTAAAAGTGTACTTTGTACAGCCATTCAGGCATCCACCGACATTAGAATGTCATTCGCTTCACGGCCTGCGTTGACACGAGAATGTCGCCGTGCAACCTGTAAATGCCTTGTACATATTATATCGCAACGTATGCGCAAAAATATACATTTAACAACTAACTACCGCTAGTACAAGGTCCCTTATTTACATCATTATCGTTAGTGGTGGTAATATTGAGGAAATGACGTGTGAAATACACAAACCTACAATCTTCATAGGTTTTTACAAGTCGTTATAGGAAACACTTTAACCTACTTCTGTTGAATGCCTACTCGCGTATGTGGGAAATCGGTCTCATTAAATGCTCTCTTATTAGTAATCAATCGTATCTAAGTAAATACATGAAATTTTCGTAACGCTTTTCTGTGACGTTCCATTTCGTGACGCTTTTCGAGTTTATGTGACAAAGTAAAGACATGAAAAAACGTCATTCTCTCCCACTGGGCAACAAAAAATTATTAAATGTAATTAGTTTTACCTTTAAAACGAGACTAGTTTGATTATTGCGCTGTTATTAGTTTAATCTTATAGAAAATCCGTCCAATGTTGGTGTTTTGAGACAACAAAGGGATCACATTATTTTAGTGGAATTCATGGAGCGTGGACAGACCATTAACGGATTAAACTACAGGAAACACTCATCAATTTAAGGAGAGAGATAAAAATTTAGAAAGCAATTCAACTGTTGCATGACAATACACGGCCATTCACAGCGAACATTACCCAAGAACTTACCGCCGAGTTGTCAGTTGACTTCAGTTCGGACCTTGCCCAAGTGATAACGCTTTACTTTTTCAATTAAAACAAAAAATATATATATATCGGGCGGATGACGAATTCTTAAAAATATCGAGTCACTGGACCGGACGGAAAATGTTATAGGGTAAGTGTTGAAAAGTTGGTGGTTCTTATATCAAGAACTGTAAAATGTTCAAGCAATAAAATGTAAGCTTTAAATTTAATTTTCGTTCATTATTACGCCAACGCGATGGGTTTTGGAACCTTACTTTCTGCGTGACCCTCGTAGGCACAATGCATCAATTCGGATTCAATATTTATGGCGCGCCATTCTATTTCGTAACGCTTTTCGAGTTTATGTGCCAAAGAAGAGACATAGACATGATCTTAGTAATCAGTCGTATCCAAGTAAAGACATGAAATTTTCGTAACACTTTCCCGTGACGGTCCATTTCGTAACGCTTTTCAAGTTTATGAGCCAAAGCAAAGATATAAAAATGTCAAAAGAAGGATGAGATGTAGGTGTACAGAAAAATCAATTTGGGAATTTGTGTTGGTAAATTAAAAAAAAACAAAACATGCATAACCGAAAGGTATAAAAAAAAGTTCAGTCAAGCATGATGCTTCCATGCGCTGAGGATTCCGTACATTAAGATAACTATAATTTACATTTACATAATACTAAATTCACAATAAAGAAATTTGATTCTTCGCACTGCAAAGAGGGAGAGATACGTAGTTTTTCGTGTTTTTTTGAACTTTTCACTAACTTTGAAAGTTCCGTTAAGGAAATGAAATACGGTTTTGTTCCCTATAAGAAATTATATTCTCACCAACATATCACATGCCCGGAAAAAAAAGTCAAAAATCTTGAGCTTTCGGTGCCCCGAGGGCCTAACTTTAAAGTTGGAAACCCAGATGTTCTAAAACAGAAAAATATACGGGGATATGCATATTTTAGACCTTGTTCAAAATTTTTAACTATAATACTGGCGGCGCTGAACACGTCATTTTTTCCGCTATTTTGAATTTTTCGCTAACTTTGAATATTTTGTTACAGAAATTAAATTCGGGTTTGTTTCCAACAAATAGCGATCTTTACATAAATATATCATATGATTGGGAGAAATTTTTTTTTTTAAACTTTCGAGCTTTTGGCGCCCCGAGGTTTTAAATATAAAGTTGTAAGCTCGGCTATAGTTTTCCTATAAAGCGGTCCTTTGTGTATATGTTTGGAATACGTTCTGGTTTTCTCTATTTTTTTACTCGAGCTATTGTTTATGTAAATATAATTTTTTTTTTTCTGTTTTTGGACCTAAAGGGGGTTCTATATAATTTTTTAATTGTAATTTTATGGCTTTTATGAAAGAGCTTCTGCGCTTTGTTTTATATTTTGAATATCACTTTTAAAGGATTATCTAACAATGAGTTATGAATTTTTTAAGGGTGATTTTTGTGGTCGTTTTAAAATGCCATATTATATATTGAGACGGATTCGACAGCTGTAGCGTTTTAATTACGTTTTATACGCTTTATGATATAATGCTGTCCGAGGTAGAAATTATTATTTCGATTTTAATATCATTTATATTTCGGGGTTTTCTCGGGCAGCAGAAATGACGGTGAATGGCAATCGGAGAAGCTATTTCGACCGAGAAGCCTGGTTATCCCGAATGCAGCCGTTCTGTCGGCTGTGTTGCGGGAGCGAACTGGTTTCGCGGGAGAAATCGCGGTCGCGTTTACTGTCGAAACGTATAAGTACGGAGCGTGTAGCTACGAAAGTCGCGAGAGAATTTGTAAAATCCCGGAAAGACAGGGTAGTAGCCGCTTTAAAATATAATATAAAATGTAAAATGTTCTAGAAAAATCGGCGTTAGAATTAATTGATAAGGTACGGGGTAATTTTCAGCGATTCGACTATGTCGTTTGGAATAGCCCATCGTGTACCGAAAATCTTCGTTCGTGCATTGCACTATAAATCGATAGCAGATTAATTAATTGTTCACGCGAAAGAGTCGGTTTATTTTAGTGTTCGGTCGATAATGATCGTTCGTTTTAATTCTTTTGTAAGATCACGCCGTCGCGTGTATCTGTTTTTTTTTTTACCCTAGTCATTGTTAATTTCCACGTGCATTCAGTATAATTTTGAGTGAAATTTTGTTTTTTGGTGTAATTTTTGTGATTTTTATTTTTCTGAATACATACGTTTTTTTCTATAAAAGATTTCATTTGGACACGTGGTAAGCCCGTGACATCTCCACCCGGAAGAAACGACCGCCATCGAACGGCGGATTTCGCAAGTTTTCTTTTATTTTTTTTTCTTTTACCTCATTAAAAGCCTAGAGCTCTGCTCGGCAGAGTTTTCCGGTAGTGGCAAGCCGTTACTTTGCCACTGGCGCCCGCAAGATAGTTTTTTTATTATCTTTTTTTGTATTTATTTTTCTTCGTAAAATTCAACACAAATTGATTTACATCAATATTCTTGACGGTTTTTTGGATTTTTGCCGCCCAGAGTGATCGGTTAGCTTGAAGTCATGGATTGTGTCTTGAAGAGAATTTTAATTAGAATTTACAAGTCAATCCGATCGT
This sequence comes from Icerya purchasi, assembly GCA_039619475.1. Classification (NCBI taxonomy): domain Eukaryota; kingdom Metazoa; phylum Arthropoda; class Insecta; order Hemiptera; family Monophlebidae; genus Icerya; species Icerya purchasi. The sequence goes on along the minus strand of CM077115.1, from coordinate 286,063,309 downwards.
GAGTTATTGGTTTTTATTTGATATTTTCGTTGTTTCTGAACCACCTTATTCGGATTCCGTACATGTATACGGACTCCTACAAATAGATTCTTAAAAATTAAATAGAAAGTGCACATAAACAGAATGAGTAAAAATAAGAACAGAAATGAGACGTCATCGACCTTTATTGATAGTCCGTACTTTTTTTAAGAAAGTGACAAATGAGAATTTGTGAGTAGGCATAAGAAATTTAGTTGCTTTTGAGATTTGCCGATTATACAGTTTTAAGAAAAAAGAATACGGATAAGATGGAAAACAACGCTGAAAAAATTTACAGAGAAATTTTGGTATTTACCAAAAGTGAGTAGGATGGTAACAGCAGACGATGAAATTACCAAGTAAATTAAAACCATACGGGAATATTAGGGTACAAGAAGATAACTCGAATGGTGGGCGAGTTCAAGATAAAAAAAAAAAGAAATAATGCCGTAGAAAAGTTTGATGGGCCGTTGTCCGTGTAACATCTCAGAACCACCTTAAATTAGTTGCGTTGATCCTGAAACATTTTCATAATCGACGGACAATATGCGAATTAATGACCGACTATAGACCCATTTCACGGATTTATGGCGAGTGGATTACACGCTTATAGAGAGTAGATTGAGAAGTGTAAGCTAGTTGACGGTGTGTATTGTACATTTTTGTATATAAATTATCATTTAAACAAATCGAAAGCTGAGCTGCAATCTCAACAATATCAGAAGAGGTAACGTACAAGACATCTCAATACATGATGACATGAACTAAAAAAGATAAAAAATACTCTAGACGCTTTTGGACTATGAATCTCGAACAGATGTTAAAAATAAAAAAAAAATAAAAAACTGATAAACTTCAAAGTTCAGAGATACTAAGGAAGGTAAAAAACAAATAAATTTAAAAAATCTACATTACATGTTTTTTTTTGGAGGGGGCTCTTATAACACAACTCATTGATTTATTTTTGAATCATCTATATTTAACATACTTGTTGTTGTAAAGTTGTGTTACATGTGCAAAAAGGAGTTTTTTTTTAAAATCTGTATGGATTCATTAATTGTGTAATATATAAAAATTAAATATATACTTTTCTAGGTATGTTCTTCAGTGCAGCACGCTCTTGAAAATTTACCGGAAATAAAGTTAGATACGGAACTTTTAACTGATATAGAAAAACTATTAAAAGACGAAAGTAAATCTGAGAAGTCAAATAAATTTGATCAAGTGACACCTCAAGACAGAATAATGTGTAAAATAGTGGACGATTTGGTTGCATCGCATCGAAGTAGTAAACAAAAGAAAAATTAAACAGTATACAATTCGTTGAAAGTTTTAGTTATTAATTTTTTGTAATATATATATATATATATATGTGTGCGCGCGCGTGTGTATATATATAATATATATGTATATATCATATTATTTTGTAAGCTGTGTATTTATTATATTGTTCATTGAAAAAATTAATGTTCTGAATGTTTAAATCTTCTTCGACTGTTGCAATATCATGTCAAGCGGAAAAATTTCCCATTTTTTAGTAGTAATACGTTGAAAATAAAAAAAAGTATTTTAAGCGAATAAATTAATTTTAAAACAATGGTTATTTTTCCTTTATTTTTGTGAGTAAAACATTATCAGTTGCCTGCAAATTCGGGATAAATTTTTGTTTGCATAAATATCGCGTTGCTTACATTTCAACAGATATAGTATTACAAAAGTCGTAAAAACTACAAATTTAACTTTTTAAACAGGTCATTGAGACCGCGGCAAGAATTTTATAAAATACAGCACAATCGTAAATAATTACAACGACCGTTGTTTTGGTAAAATAAACAATTAAAAAATGTTTCTTCGTGTTTACATTACTTACTTGTTGTACGATGAAGTTCAATTTTTTAAAATAAGTGTACATATTACATTTTGAAACTAATGTTTAAATAAGCAATACGTATAACTAATTAGCAACTAAATATGTATCGAATAATAATTCATTAACTAATTTCTGTTATCTATATGCATAAATATTATTTATACAGATAAACTGTTTGACTCTAATCTTTTTTTTTTTTTTTTTTTTTTTGACGGCGAAATATTTAATTATTTTTAATCACTTACAATAGTAATAAGTTTAGAAGGTGAGGATAAATAAGAAAAAAAACAAACAATGTTTAGGGCAAGAAGAAATTTTTGTTTGCAGTCATGTAGTTGTAATAAAACAAATCAAAACTCCAGACTGTGGTCTTACGAAGTTCAGGTTTAAAGGTTTATCCAAATAAATGGAATATTGTCGTAATTAGCAGGTAAATTTAGCATTAATTTCTATTAAACAAAAAATTAAAGTTTTTCATATGTGCGGGAAAAAAAAACAACGGCATTCGGAGCAAAAAATAATGTTTTAACGTCAACTGGCTCAAAAGTGCTCTATATTAACCATACAATATGTAAAAAAATGAAAACTTGATTATTCAGATACATAATTTTTTTGAATACGTACAAATAGTTAATGTTATTGAAGGACCAAAAATAGGAATATTATGGAGCTGGAAAAAAAAATGCTTAAATTACAACGCAAATACTTTTTATGCGAAGGCATTAAAGAATATTTTAACACGTTTATTTTTGCTTTTTTAATCTACACATATATATATATATATATATATATATATATATATATATATATATATATATATATACTATTATAAAAGCATAATTCTAACTTATAGTAAAGGCTTTTCAATGACTTTACGAAATATTCGACTTGAACTGTGCAATATAGATTTTTCTAAAAAATTAGTATTGCGACAGAGAATTTATACGCCTTGGCGTACAGCTGTGTTATTTAGTGTCGTTGCTCTGTTTAGAAATAAGGTAATTTTGGTCTGATTCTACATAACTGCAACATATTTTTTTTATTTATTTTATTTCCGTGTAAATTTACTTATTCAAATAACACGGATGTGTCCAGTTACATCTTTGAGAAATGCCGAACCTACGATAATCATTGTTCATTATTAAAGCGGGAAAATTTTTCTAATGCGGTTATATAAATAACTTAATTTCATTTTAATATTGGAAAATAGTTTATTTCAAAAGCTGTTAAACTAGATTGTGAATGATTGGGGTTAAAATCAATTAATTTATCGATAAAATGTTCTAAAGCAAAAACCACAAAACTGCTCTTCGTCGTCCGATTTAATTCGAAAGAAACTAAATTATGATATACATGAGATTATAGCGATTATAGCGACTTGATATTTCTACCGATTTCAAAAATATCAACTCATCGGTTACAGTTTAATGCATTTTAAAAACAGCGCAGCTTTCGAATTTGATGTTGTTCATCTATTTACCAGTACCCTGCGGAGAAATAAATATCGATAATTGAAGGGTCGATATATCGTAATTTTTTAAAAGCACTTTGTACATTTGACTTTGAACATAATAAATATAAAAATAAAAACAAACTTACGAAATATCAAGTTAAATTCAGAATAAGAAGAATATCCTAACAATTACGCGGCCAAATGCGGAGCTACAATTTTTCTTCTTTTTCCGCTGATTATTACAGTTTTAAATAATAAAAAGATTTGGATTTCTCACGATTGTTTTTACATTTATAATAGCTTCACATTTTAATATACGAAGTAACTGCGTATAATGGAAATTTAAATTTATCAAATTTTAGAAATATATGACATTTCATTTTTAACCGGTAACACAAGGCCGCCTGTCTTATTTTTCAGGGTATTTATTAATAATTCATAGCTGATTAAAATATAAATAATCTTACGATACTCGATGTATAGATTTTTTCCCCTGATTTAAAAAAAAAAAAAAATTAATCTTGTAAATTAAGTTTGTAATTCGTTATGCGCTGCATTTGTATTTTAATACACATACATATATATATATACTTTTTAGCAGCATGTTCTAGCCGTTGACATTTATGCGCCGAATAAACCTATCGATGAAATGTTTTTTTAATGACTCGCGTTATGTTGCGATACATATCTTACGTTTTTATAGTGATCAGCGAACGTGTTAGAAACACGCTTTCAAAAATCAATAAACTCAGTTATAATATAAAAAGTTGTAATTCAAAAGTAAGATACCAGTTTATCTTAAACGCGACGAAAGTTATAAACGTTTTTTTTTAAAATTTTTTTGTATAAAATTTTATCTATTTCTGTTCTTAAATATGTTTAAAATACGTGTATATATATATATTAAAAATTGCAAATTTACGGTACAGCAATCAATAGCGCCATCTACTCGAACGAAAATCATTATGACCTCGACCTCTCCCTTTCCAGGTAGTTCCTCGCGTGGGACCTGCAACAAACATCGTGGCTATCTTTAATTGTGATTTGAGTGGTAGTTTTAATATATCGCTTTATTTCAGCACAGTTTCTGGACGATTTTCTACATAAGATTTTGAAAAAATGCGTTAACACATGATGAAAATTAACCGTAAAAAGAAAGAACATTCAGTAAGTAATATGAATACAAATATAATAATACCGTATCCTCCAACTTTGTTGCTAAACTTTCCACTTGGCGGCTGGTAAATTTCCCTACCCTCGGCTCGTACTTGCTTCGTATGAGGAGAATTTGTTTCGTCCGCGATGTGAGATCTTCGCTTTAAATCGGTGTCATCAACCAGCGCTTTCTAAAAATACGTATAAAAACTAAAATAAATTCAGAGAAAAAGTAGGCATTATTTCAATTAAGTATTTCGTGTAATATAAATTTTCTTTTTCAAAGTAATGCCATAAATTAATCATGTATATATAAACATATATATATATAAACTCGGTCCTTAGAACCTCACAAGGGGGTAAGCCCCTCAACCACCGATTTTTTTATAGCCTTTTATTTAACTCGCTTTGTCATTCTGTCTTTTTGGGGGGCATTGTTGTGCATCACAATACTGCACACACCGAATATTTTTGTAACTGCGGCCCCCGCTTTTATTTTTCAGAATATTTTTTAGTTTCAGATTTTAATGTCACGATGCGTATCTGATAGTCGCACGCTATTAAAGTTATTTTGAACTTTTTAGTGCTTAAATCGAAGGTTATTAAAAAAAAAAAAAAATTTTATTTCTTTTAAACTGCTTTTAGAAGAATCTTTTTCAATTGACTACGCTATTCTTAGCCGTTTTGTACAAAAAAATCTTTATTGTTCAATCACATTTTACATGTATACACATTATTATTTACATTTGTTTTCATCGCTCCTATTTTTTTTGAAAATAGAGGGAACGAGGGCATGAACTTTAGGCTGTAGTTTTTTAATGGGCATTTATTAGTAAATGTACTGGTGGACAATTAGGTCCAGGGCAAACTATAATTATGTATTTTGTTCGATATGTTACTAAAATTTTTTAAATATTGCAAATCTATATTTATCTATTTATCTATCTATCTACTATATACATACATACATACGTACATATATATACATATATATATATAACTACTGTGTTCAAAAAATAAGACCAGTTTTTATTTTTTCTTTCAAATCTATTTCATCGCCTTCAAAATAACCTCCCCGGGCACAATACACTTATGCCAACGTTTTTTGCAATCCTAGAAGCATGCCAAATAGTCACCTTCCGGTGTGGGCTTCAGAAGGCGTTGCGATTCACGTTGAATCTCTTCAATCGATTCAAAACGGTGTCCCCGGAGCGATATTTTGGGTTTAGGAAATAGCCAGAAGTCACACGGTATTAAATTAGGCGAATACAGTGGTTATGGAGCGATATTAGTTGATAATTTTTTAAAAACTCACGCAGAACCAATTGGCGCATTATCGTGTTGGAAAAACTAAGAGTTGCTTGCCCATAAATCCGACCTCATTTTCCAAGTAGCTTCACGTAAACGGCGCAAATAATATTCTTTGTTGACAGTTTGGCCCGGCGGAAGGAATTCATAATGCACAACACCACGATAATTGAAAAAAATTGTTAGCATTACCTTGATTTTTCAACGACTTTGGCGTGATCTTTTTAGTCTTGCTTCACCTCTGACATGATATTCACTCGGAAATCGTTCGAATACGCAATGTTCAAGTCTGTTTATCTGGAGCAGACGAACAACGAGAAGCAAGACTGGAAGCCCCATATTTTTAATATTTACTACCAAGAATGTTATTTATGCTCAAATTTGAAATCCTTACACAACTGTTGTAGCAATGAATTCATTTAATAAAATGAGTAGATGAATGAAGATGTTCTCTTAAATATGTAATTAAGCGTTTGAATAACTTGGCCACTTCAAAATGATGGCTGAGTGCGCTGTTTAGTTAAGCGCAACCTTTTGTTAGACCACGGCAGACAGGTTTTCTAGAAAGATGATAATCTTCAGCTATTATAGTATAGTCACCGCAAGGTTTGAAAATATTAGTAATCTCCGATCGAATTACGATCTAATTAATTGACTGTTTTTGCTATCGTTTCCAAGCAAAGGTTCTTGGCTGACGGGCCATCTCCGACCACAAAAAAGCCCCAAAATAAGTGTTCTTAAAAACAACTTCAAAAATGTCACAAAAATTATAAGTATTATTTGTTGCATTTATATAAAATTAAAATTATTAAAAGTATTTACATCATATACGCGCTGAAATGTTCAAAGTCAAAGGATTGCTCTTATCATCATGATATATTTTTATACATCGAAAAATACCATTCAACTTCAACCCAGGCAAGCGATGCATATTTAAACAGAGCTATCTCGGTTAATCGTGGAAAGTCCACTACGCCATGTAATCTAAATTTTTCGCTCGAGATCAAATTTTCTTAATCTCACTACAATATGACAATCATTTTTATCCAAAATGGATTTACTTTCTGATAATTTTTAGAATAAAATACATTCTTAAGTTTGCATCTTATAAGCAGAATTAAAATTTTTAAAGTGTGTTAATTAACAAGCACTTTAAAAATACCTTTCTCGTAAGGACAATTAATTTGTCAACAAAATTACCATTGGCAGATGTATATCATAGACCAGGAGTGTTATATGAGTCATTTTGGAATACAAACTTTCATGAACTTTTCACGTATGGTATGCCTCTGCCATAAAGAGTAGTTTTTTATGATGTGCGCACTATTCGACTATATTAAATGCATGCTTTTTTAATGATTCATTTTTTTCAATACTTTCATTGTTAGAAGAAACAGTTTTCTAGGATTACGCTGGTCCACGATACGGAAAATCGAAATAACTATAATCGTCCATAAAATTAGCAGATTCAAAAATTGTAATTCGGATTCCATTTTCCGCGATGTATTCTTATAAATCTCTGATCTAATGTTTTATAGAAACCGTTTTTAAGAAGTACCCTTTTAGCGAAATTGGTTCGTCCGGTTCAAATCTGTTCCTATGTTTTTCCATAAATGCTCGTAATTTTGGATTAGTCAGTTTATGGAATGGCATATCAATAACTCTGAAAGTTTCGTATAACTCTGAACTGAATTCAGTTAATTTATTTCAACAATTTTTTATTAAAATTTTTACAAGTACTCTTGTTTATGTTGTTCATTAACCCTTTCAATATGTATTTCTTTAGAAATATGTTAGTGAACTATTTTTCAGCTGCTATTTTAATTTCACATATTTTACAAAAAATTTGGAGAAAGAACTGTTTTAATATTCATCGATATAATTTTTGACAAAACTATTTCCCCACAATCTCGTCAATGTAACCAAAAATTTTGTAAAAAAATAAAACTGATATAGCGACGTGGAGCAAAAATTACTCTTTTTTCTGGAATAAATGGGAAATAATGGTTTCTTATTAACGCAGATCTTGTAATATAATAATTTAAAAAAAAATAATCCGCGACTTTGTCGGCGAATTCGAATTTTTGAGTTCCGGAAACATTCGTGAAAAGCAACGAGATATCCATCAGATTGTATATGCAATAATGGTTCTAAGAAAGGCATATTCTTTTTCACCTTTCAATTTCCTATTTTAAAAAGGAGACTGAAATACAGTAAGAAATTTACCGGTAAAATAGAACCCGACCTTTCTTTCTGGAACAACCCAGACTTTTCGTTCTCTAATGCGGTCCAATACTTTCCTGTAAAGTACAAGTGTCTCTAGTATATTCACTGACCCCTCTTTTGTGTAAATACATGTTTATTGATATGATCACAATAAGCTGTGACTATGTAAGAACATAAATACGGTTTAATTCAAACAAAAGTTCACTTTTAAGAGTCCACTATTGACCGATTTCAGAAAGCAACGAACGAACAAAAGTAGGAAATAATACAAATAAAATCTGATTTTATTTATTCTTTCAGTTTTGGTAATAATTATTTTTTTTCAAAAATTTTAATAAAATTTTGAATCTTTGAAATAAAAAAAATGATACGCACTATGAATATTTCTAAAAATGACATATATAAAATCGTAAACAATGAAAAATGACAAAAAAAAACAAAAAAAAACAACCTACGCACACTTTGTGTATTTCCGATGCAGAACATGAAACATACACATTTCAGGATTAACAACGTTGCGTTCTAAGCGTGTAAAAAAAAAAGGCATGACAACTTACGGGCTCCCCGTGGTCTTCACTAATTCGATATTCTGCCCAACGGATTTCTTAACATCGAATCGCATATTTTCAAATCGTTTTATCACCTCGCATTCGATCTCGTAGCACTAAATCATCTTCTCCGGCTCGACCTCGTGCTTTTTTATTGATAATCATTCTCACCTATCATTTTTACCCCTTTTTCTTCGACCGGCATCGAGTTAGCGAATTGGCTGCTGCTCTCTGTGACGTGTTTATAATTATTAATCGTAAATGGTAAATAATTCGGGGAAAAAAATAAAAAATTACCAAAGGCTGCTTCCACGATAGAATGACGGCAGCTTGAAAGCGCGGAGGATTGTGAAATAAATCTCTTATTATTGTGTTTATATTGTTGGTCGTTTTTAAAGTTATCAATTTTAACTTAAAAGCATCGTCTTTCGGATTTCCGCCTCCGTTTGATCGCAAATCTTCACGCAAGCCTCTGTTATATCCTTGAACGTGACAAGCTAGATATTGCAATCTTCAAACAGAAATAACAATTTTCAAATTAAACAGAATATGTAATAGAATAAATAAACGCATTAGGTTTGATTGATGGCCAAATGGTTTTACGCCAGGCCAGGAAAAAAAAAAAAAAAAAAAAAACGCATCAATTATTATTGCAACCAGATTACAAATAAAGCTTAGTCAATCGCGACAAAGAATCTTTATTCCAGAAATTAATGTTATTTGCTGAGGACTGATAGTTGAGTAAATGAACGTGTCATTAGCGTCATAAAACGGGAACCAAAATAGAGGTAGAAACATCATTTAGACGAGTTTCAGTAAAAATGCAACAATTAATTTTTTAAAATTACTAAACTGAAAAAATAATGCAGAATAGAGTCTGTGTAGCAATTTTCGTATATAATATATATATAACTCGGCCATTTTGGCCTCGCAAGGGGCTGTGCCCCTTGACCCCTCTTGCTTTCATTTCTGTCTCTTTCTCTTCTATACTTTGAATAAAATGATCAAAATTTACAACGTAATTCTTACTGGCATCAACATAAAAAAAAATAACATAACCACAAAAGTCCTATTCTAATATTTAACTTTCATTATATAAAATTAGGACATTTTTTCGTTACATATTTCATTACATAAAATTGTGACATTTTTTAAATAACAATAACAAAAATCCTATATAATATAACAAACGTTACATAAAATTGGAACATTTTTTCGAATGGGGGGTAGCCTAAGAATTACGTTGTAATTAATATAGATTCGTTTATTCGTTCATTTATCATTCTAAATAATATAAAATAAGCAACATCTTTTGATACACTATTATTAATTTTCTATGACACATACACGTGACACGACTGATTAAATGTTTGAATACAGTATCACAGAGAAAACTGGCAACGCAGTTTTATTTAAATTAAAATAAGCAAACGTGGAAAATTTGATCGTACAAAAAACAGTTCCAAATCCTTAGTGGCCACTCAAATATAATTTTTAAATTCCCGGCTTATTCCCAGTCAAAATCCTTCCGATTTCCTAATTACTAGAATTGTACAAAAAAAAAAAAGAGTAAAATTTTTTTGTTACTATTTTGGTGTAATATTTGACTGCCATGGCAGCACATTTTATATGAATAAAACAGAACTTCGTAATTTATTTAAAGTAAGGCGTACTAAAAAATGCATTCACTTTTTAACGTTTCAAATGATTTTTTTTTTATTAAAAATATCGTTTTTGGCTATTTTTACTTTTTTCTCAGTTTTACGACGAAATTCCCGACTTATTCCCGGTTAGGTGACCAACCTGGAATCCAAAAATAAAAATTAAATTATTAGTTCCGTCAGTCTCTTTACCTTTTTAAATGATTATAACCTCAAAGCGAAGTATGCTTTCAGGTTATTAACTTGTACGAAGTGAATTTAGATCCATCTATTGTAAGGCTATTTTATACAAAGCTCTTTTCTTATTATTTCATCTATCCTAATACGGTGCTCTAAACGTGGTCATAAAAACGCCATTTCTTCATCCTTATAAAATTTCCGGTGCGCTTAATTGTGAGGATAATGACTTTTGGTGGGAGAGGGCTCTTTTCCAAATTATCAAGCAGATCAAAAACTCGTCGATTTAATGTAAATATTTGAAATTTAAATTCTTCTGATCAAAACACATTGTTATAATTATAAAGAGCTTATCTAAATTGTTTCTTTATATTTCTCAGATGAAATAACGGAGTTTTCGCTGCAGTACGTCCATGTTAATCAACACTTCTTGTTTGCCTCTTTAACCGTACTCAATGAAACAGATACATTCTGATTCCGTCAATATTTGCGCAAATTTTAGTTGTCACATTAGTTTCCGTTTTATTCACTGCCGACTACGAGTGGTCTGGGTCTTTCTGAATGAGCAAGATCATAGTTCTTTGTCAGTAGTTTTGAAGAGAGCGTCTGGGACATAGTACAAAAACGGTTAAAAATTAAAACAAACTCGGAAACAAATGTACACATAAATGTTAAACGAATTGAAATTTTTATACAAAAGAACCCGATGGAGTTTTTTTTTGTTCTTTTTCTTTTTTTCGAAATATTTAAAAATTTATTTTTCGAAATATAAATTCGGAAAACAATTTTTCTTCGGTTTAATCTATCACAAGGGGGAAAACGGAGTGTAAACAAAAATAAAACTTTAAAAAACAATCGCAATTAACATAATTTTTATTAAATAAAATCACGAATTAATCAAAATCAAAAATATTATCAATAAAGTTTATCGCTGAAATGCGCTATGTTCAGAGAAAAATCGATGTCAAAATTTGTAAATGTTTTCTGATTTTTAAACGATTACATATTTCACAGTTTAATTATATATCCTTTTGAGTATTCAACAGATATGTGAATGCCAGAAAAAGTTACAATAATCAACAACACAACCGAACTAGACTTGTCTATAGTTTACAATTATTTTATTTTATTTTTGAAAAAATGTAACGATATTTATCGGTTTAGCGGGAATAGAACGAAAGTTAAAATTCAATGATTACCTCGCTTTAAAATCTTTGAATTTTTCTGCGTCCGCAAGCGGATCAGAACATAACTTTCCTATTCGATGTAACGAATATAGCAAAGCTTCAATGTGCGAGAATTGCAGGTTCGTTTTTGATTTATTATCCTTCGGTGGCAATGGTATGTACGGCTGCAACAAACATGTAGTAGTACGTAGTTTATACGAAAAGTTACAATATTAATTGTATAAGCACCGATAAAATTATAATTGTTAAATAAAAAACGAGCAAAAGAAAATAAATAAAATGTTTAACTACGAATAATTGCATTAAAAATTCGGATAAATTTAATATTCAGCATTATTACTAAGAATGTTGACGATCGGAATGAATGTTTTCGATCATTTAAGTTATTATTAAATAAATCAACCGAGCTATCCGAACTGATTTTCAATATATTGTGCAGACTATGTGTAATTAATATTTCAAAATTTGATGGTGAAGAATATAGTTCTGAATTTGAGATGATGGAAAATGCTTTTCGAGTATTGTTTTTTTTTTTTTTTTTGATCGACATAATATAGTATTGCATAAAAAGATGTACAATAAAAATCAAAAAAAAAAATGAAAAGTGCTATACAGATATTTTTGCTTTACCTAAAAAAAGGTAGTCAAGCTAAAAACGTAAAATAAATCAAAAATATGTATAACCGCTGAGACCTAGAAAAAAGTTGGACATTTCAAACTTTTAAATCTGAGACGTTACGAACCAAACGTCAGCCGAGAATGTTATTCTCATCCACACTTTTAAATATTGCATAGTTCATTAAAAAAAAAAAAACCTAAAAATTATTGATTCTAGTTTTATCTAAATGCGAAATAACAATATTTTGAATTTAAAAGATTTCCTTCCGATTCATACGAAAACCATCACAACCGACAAATTTCAAATATTTAGAGAAATATTACAGATGAAGAAAGTGCAGTAAACAATATATAGATACTTGGTGTGTCCCATAAGTAGTTTTAAGACTGCGACTATACAAGACGTAAAACAATTTGAAATAGTCTCTGTTAGAAGTAAGACATATGTTGGTACAATCTTTCAACCCTTTCATGCTTTTCAAAAACTCCTTTTTTGAAATACTGTTTAACTTCGTTATCACGGCTTCATGTACCTCTTCTATCGACGCAAAATGATCCCTTTTCAAGTCCAACTTTAATTTCGGGAACAGGAAGTAGTCAGGAGACTTAACGCAGGCGAGTACGGTGAGTGGCTGAGTACAGGAACCATTTTTATGGCCAAAAATTGAGTATTATACGCCGCGGTATGCGTCGGTGCATTACCGTGAAAAAGGGGGAAAAAAAATGATTTCTCCACAACTCGGGTCTAACATTGCAATCCTTTCGCAAAGTAATCCAGCATTTGTTGGTACAATGAAGCATTCATTGTAGTACCTTGGGGAACAAATTCTTTGTGAACGATGCCTTTGGAATCAAAAAAAATAACTAGCAATGTCTTCATTTTTGATTTTTGAAAACGCAATTTCTTTGCTCGCGGCGAATTTTCGCCGACCCTCTCAACACTTTAGCGTTTCGTTTCTGGATCGTATGCGAAATAGAAACTTTCGTTGAATTTAAGAAAATTCGGTTATGTTTCAAATATTTTTAAGTCATGTGCGTGAGAAACTCGTTGTTGTCGCTGTTCCGCGGTTAATGTGTGTGGAATGAAACGCGCGCACAGCTTCTTTTTCTTCAAATCGTTCCTAATAATGCATTGTACGACGGTTTCTGATATTCCAGTTGGTTATCCAATCAACCTACAGCTCGCATTACGGTGGTCCTTTAACATAGCTGCGACTTTAGCAATGTTTTGTTACTCTTTGCGATACAAAGGCGTCTGCTCCCTTCGTTGTCTTCAACCGACTACTCTCTACCCTCCACAAAAATGTTATGCCGCCGAAAAACAGTAGCACGAAACATAACAGATCCACCATAGGCCACTTTTAATATTTCGAACGTTTCCATCATACTTTTACGGGCTTTGAAGCAAAATTTAATTGCAACACGTTATTCGTTATTTTTATTCATCGTGAAATTATGACCGCGACTACTTTGATACTACCACGCAAACTGCTACTGAACAGCTGCATGTGATCTGATAGACCTAAAACTTCATATGCGGGAGGGGGAGATAGTAACCAGTTTCTAAAATTTCATGAAGCTTGCGCTAGTAGTACTGATTTTATAGTCGCAGTCTTAAAACTTATGGTGTATGCGCTAGTAGAAGAAAAAAAAACACTCCTAGCTGATTTCGAGGCAATATGGTCTAAATATTTATCGCGCGAACAACGAATAAAACAATAGTTGTTGATGTAAGAATACATCAACCACAATAACTTGCCAGTCTGAAAAGTAAACAAAAAAGAAAAATATAAGAGGAAATTACAAAATAAGTGAACAGTGGAAATAATTGGTAATAAAGAAATTAAATCAGAAAATAAGGCGATAAGGTAACAGAATTTAAGAAATCAAAAAGTAGTACGAGGAAAAAATTACAAAAATAATGATGGGAAAATAATGTATATATTTATATATATGCACGCGCACACATACACAAACAGCTAACAAATAAAAATTCGATAAATAATGTACAACCCTAAAATATCAAATTAAAATGAAACTAGTTAAATGTGAACTGCGAGTATTAACCGTAATACTTACATAAAAAACTTCTAGGATGCGGTTAAAGTGTTCTTGGCTGTTCGGTAGCTTAACGCAGTGAATACAACTCTCCGCGAGCAATTTAAATAATTCTAAATGCACGTATTTAAAATTCTTAATTTCCGCCGGTATTTCATTTATTTGTCCGAGCACTTGTTCTATCAAAAATACTACAAACTTGTTCGGTTCCACCTGAGACTAAGAATCGCTGATATTAAAACTTCAGTTAAATTAATTTTTACGATTAAATATAAAGAAAAAAAAAGTTAAAAATTTCATTTCCGCTTCCAATATTTATCAAAAGTGCTAATTAAAAACTGTGTTTAAACTTATTTTATAATTTCCACTTCATTCAACCCCCGAATAGGTTCTAGAGAGTATTATGTCACACCAATTTCTATATCGGTAAGTCTAAAACTACAGCGTCTTTTGTAACAAACTTTTAGCTAAGCATCGACCAAATGAAAGAAGAATTCCTTTTTATTCCATAACATGTACCTTCCAGGAAACTCTTATTTCTTTTATAATTATTTCCCCTTCTTCAAACTACCAATTTTCCTAGATTATAGTTTAAATATGAATAGTCCAAAAAAATGCCAACGGTCTAATTTTTACTGCTCAGCGAAATCTAACACGTATTTTTACTGGAAATTTCAGACATTGTATGTATAGAGAGTTCTTTTACATTCAATGTTTTACATTTTCAAGTGGTCAAATTTGAAACTTATATAGTTTTTTGACGCGGATCTGTTTTACGGCTGGGGTTCATTCAAAAAATTCACTCCGTTTTTTACACAAAACAAAAAGTACTCTTAATACACTTTTTTAGCAGACACGATTTTATATGTACATAACTGAGAAAAGACTCGAGTAATACCTACATATCGTATGTAGATCAAATTGAACAAAATTGACGCACATATACACACGAGACTAAAAAACATTGCTTTATGGTTATCCTATTATTTTAGGTAGCCTCTTTAGTACAAAATATAGGAAAATGTAAGTTTACCCATATGTATAATCGATTTTTTCTTTTACTCTGCTTTCAGATAAAAATTATAATTTCAATATACATAGTGCGTTTGAAAAGTTCCGGGACTGAGGTTATAAAAAAGATAACTTTTTTTTTTTTTTTTTTTTTAATGTTTTGATCGGCTAAGGATGTTACCCAATCCAAAGGTATGACAGCATTAATGATTATGTAGGAATAATATTAGAAATGGAGCATATGAATGAAGCTAACAAAGGAATAACCGAGGGAGAAGGGGAAAAGAAAGAATGCTGTGAGCGCTGTAAGGCGTAGGGTAAGACGCAAAAGACCGGAATACAGTATCGCGCGTTCTGAAGAAATGAAAGGACACGTTCAAGCAAAATGTGATTCGCATCACAAATGAAGTTTGCTTCTGAAGGATCAAACGGGCAAAGAGGAGACTGGATAATGGGAAAACGGAAGAGCAAAGCAGGAAGCAAGCTGTAATTCAACCGAAGTCTAATATAGATGAGATAGCTGGCCGCTTCATGTTGCGGAAATTAAGAAACCACGGGAAAAAAGAAGGAATGGGCTGTACGGTTAAATAAAAGGAAGCAGGATTAGAAAATGAAGAAGGATAGAGATCAGACCAACAGTCCCGGTGGCAACGAAAGGAAAGGGGTAGAAGACTTTGGGTTGGAAAATGACTAACAAAACGACCGTCTGAAGCAGCCGAACGAAGATTGACGCGTTTTTTTTGTCACGAATTATATAGTGGAGCAATGTGTCGTCATTAAGTTTTGTTTTCTGACCAGTAAAATAGCTACAGAAACATTTCATATGATGAAGGAAGCATTTGGAAACAACCGTTTAGGTCTAGCAGTATTTAAGTAGAATTCGCGAAAACTGATCAACAATCGCTTGAAGATAATCGGAGAGAGGGGGTTCTATAATCTATAACGAATCTGTATACCATTTGGGCAAACCATAAACGGACCGTTCTGTAAAGAAGTAATGGAACGACTTTTGAAGAGAATCCTAAGGTTAAACCTCCACTACAACCGGTCTCGAGGTTAATTTCTCCCGTGCGATAATGTACGGCCGCATTTAACACTGATTGTTTCGCAGTATTTGGCAAAAAAAAAAAAAAAAAAAAATTACAAAGAAAGAAAATCTTTAAAAAAATAACTCATGTATACATAGGACGTTCAAAAACATCCTTCACTAATTTTTATACGTCGAGAGGTTGGTAATCACGATGGTTTGTAGTAACTAATTACACAACATCAACGTTCTGGGGGCAAACCACGTTGTTTAGTGTAAAACTAGTTCGACTTCACCAGCACAAGTTTAAATTTTGGTAATAAAAAGTTGGCAATATGCGCACACGGTTAATGGCCACAAGTTGCATAGAGTATAAAATTTTGAATGTTTGAGTGCAACTTTTGTCAAAATACGGTAATTCCACGTGAAATAAAGCTAATTTTAGTCAAAAATATTATGTCAAAAAAAAGTAATTTTTGTTAGCTGAAACAAAAAATAGTTCGTGCGATAAAAAGTCTTTACTTTACAAAATTAAAAAATTTTACGAGATGTAGGGTGCCTTTTTCAAAATATCTACCATCACCTGTAATACATTTATCCCACCTATCTTCCTATTTTTTGAATGTTTTCGCGAAATTCATTTCAGAGAGCGATTTAAAGAACGTTGCGCAGGAATTCTAGATTTCTTTTGTGATTTTGAATTGAACGCCTCTGAGGTACCACCATTTTAGGGATGGAAATAGCCAAAAATCATATGGCGCCAGATGAGGGAAGTATAAAGAGGATGTGGCATCAGTTCGATTTTGTTTTTTTGCAGATAAATGGATTACAGGTCAAAGTGTGTAGACGGGCATTGTCATGATGCAACAATCACGAGTATTTCAATTCTGAGCGTTTCTAATTCACTCTTTTTTGAAGTTCTCTCAACACAATTTGTATAATAGTCAGAACCAATGGTTTGACCTTTAGGAACTGTATGATAATAAATCATCCCGCGACAGTCAAAGAAACAAATGAGTATAAATTTTTATACTGATTTCGGCTGATGAACTTTTTTCGAAGCCGAAGATTCCGCGTGTTTCCACGAGAACAATTCTGTTTTAGTGAACCGCTGGTAGAGGTAGGCCCACGTTTCATCTCTTGTAACTACACGTGATAGGTAATGTTTATCATTCGCGACTTTGAATTTCCATTCTTGACAAGTGGCTGCACGATTATTCAGCTACTCTCGCGTAAGATGCTGGGACAAAGAGTACACACGACGCAGCTTAAATTTTTTCGTTATAACTGCGTATACAGTATTTGTGCTCTTAATATCCAATATTTCTGCGATTTCGCGAAACAGAAAGTTTACAATCTCCACTGAGAATAGCCCAGATCGTATTGATGTTTACTTCAGTAGAACAGGTGATGGGTCTTTCATCGTGTGGTATCAAGTCAACCAATTTTCGTCCGAGCTCGAACTGGCGATGCCAATCAAAGATGGCACGTTTGGATAATGCCAACTCTTCTCCGTGCGTTTCTTTCGTTAACTCGTATTTTTCTGTCGCATTCTTCTTCAACAGGAGATAGAAACAACTTGATCCGCGTTGCTCTCGCTTACGCAACGCGTCATCAACCACACTCATATTTTTAACTAGTTTACTACTTGCGCCGCAAAAACCGAACATACGTTACACAAACTTGAATAACTCGAGAACAACACTGCGGTTTGAAATTTTTACTGGTATCGTAAAACTGATCATACTTCAATACCATGGTTGCCAACCTCATACGCAATGTTGCCTTAACGTATAAAAATTAGTGCGAGTTGTTTTTGAACGCCATATGTATACAACATATATACGCACAGGGTATGCAAGTTACTGTCCTTTTTCCGGTTTCTTGAAGTTTACTTGGTATTTTAGTCTTTTTTTATTTTTATTTTTATTAAATACTGGTAAGAGCAGTCATTTTTTTAATGTGTGTAATCGGTACGAAGTGTAACGGTTTAAATATAATACAGCTAAAGTATTACTCGCCACTGGCATAATTTAATTTTTTAACTATATTATCCTATATTTAATCTTTTAATTTTGAGTGTATGTAAACTGAATGGTGTGCATCATAGTATAATTCAGAACGTAATTTACCAGTTTCAATTAATTTTTCCATTTTAAATAAATAAATAAAAAAACGAAAGAACAAGGATTAAATTTAAACCAGGAAAGTACAAGGAAAATCGTAAATTATAAAATGATTATAGGAACGTTTAAAATGGTTTTGAATTATTAAGGTGTTAAATAATGATTAATAAAAACGATCATGCCATTTAACCCCACACCCTTTTCTTGCTCTAAGCAAATTATCAATGAGTCTTCACAATAACTTTTTTTCGATTACTCACGAATTTTTTCAACCTGTAAAAGTGCCTTTTCAACTATTACAGAAATACACACTTTTTTCTAATGTAAAAACATAAATACTATGATTTTATTTCTTCTGTTATTTACTGATCTAGCTACACATTTTTTATATCGCACAAGTTCTTTTAGCGTTGCAATCGCTTACACGTCGTACTATAACGAAAAAAAAATCTAACAATTAAGAAAGCGTTTTATTACACGTCAATTACCTAACGTAATAAACATAGTATACGACTTTTCAAAGGCTAACCTATACTTCTTTTAATAACTACATGTTGATACATTTTTTTTTAAAAAAAAAAAAGTAAAAAAAAACTTCTTAAAAATAGCCTTTTATTTATGCACTAAAAAGTACAAAATAACTTTATTGGTGTGCGACTACCAGATACGTATCTTAACATCAAAATCTGAAACTACAAAATTTGTCTTTTATACGGAATCCTTAGCACATGAAACACAATGTTTGACTAATAGCGATCTTTCCATATTGATATATCACATGACCGAAAAAAATATATTTTTTTGGAACTTTCGAGCTTTCGGCGCCCCAAGGGTTCGATTTTTTTAACCTTGTTTAAAATTTTTAGCTACAAAACTGAGCCACGAGCGAAGGCTACACGTCGTTTTTTGTGCTTTTTTAAATTTTTGGTAAACTTCCAATGTTTCGTTAAGAAAATGAAATACGAGTTTGCTCTCGACAAATAGCTGCTTTTTACCCGCTTTATTTCGTTCTTCTAACGTGATTTTTAGTTCCTGCAAATTTTTCCCCATAACTACCACGCACTGTCTGCAAGCCGTAAATTATTTAGAAACTTCCCGTTAATTTCGATATCCTTTTTTTCCCAAATAAATTTTTCGACAATTTAGCCTGTTTTTTTTCTTCTTTTATTTGGAAGTATTTGCCTATTTTTTCAATATTTCTTTTATTTTTATTTTGGGCACATCACCCATAGACATTAACCCAGCATAACCGAAATTTTAGTTACAATGTGCGGCAGCGGGTTTCGAATCCGGATTTACCTGAACGAAACACCACCGTCTAACCAAGTAAACCACGGTAGCTCTGGGGCTTTTCAGTAATTATCCGCATCTCTACATTTTTATAAATATCTGAAATTATATTACGGTAGATTCATTTTAATTCGGCGCAATTCAATAGCCTTTTCACAATTGCTGTCAAATTTTTTCTATTAATTTTTTTTTCTTTTTTCTGTTATAGATTAAAAAAATTTCAGGTAATAGTATTCGTAACTTTTATCACGAGTGTATTACAGCTGATAAATCCGTGACATTTATAACGAAATGTAGAAAATGTGGCAATAAAAATCATTTTATTAACGACTGAATTTTTTGACGAAAGAGGAAAATGACAAGTTTAAATAAATGTGTTAAGCAATAAACACACTTTTCCCTACAATTGGGAAAAATTAATAATAAAGATAAAGTACAAATTTTTTCCTCCAAAACTTTTCGTCGTCCGAATGGTAATATTTACGTAGTCTTTTACAGGATACGTTTAATATAAATGCCGTTCGCTCCAATTTTTAATTCCTTGAAAGTATTTACATGACACCTTTTCGACTATTATTATGTTCTGAAATAAATAGGAAAACCACCGTAGTATATGTTTGAAAACATGAAATTAATTTATCCGAACATTACACGATATAAGTAGATTAAAATGAATTTTTACCGAAAAATACGGGATAGCACAATGAGTGCAATGTATGATTCTATCGATTTGGCTTTCATCGCGAGGATCAAAAGGATGATCTAGTTCAGCTTGTTCGGCAATAATTTCTACAAGTTCTCTTTGACCAATTACGCTCTGACTAATCCTTGTCGCTGCTAGCACATGCATCAGTTGAATAAATTCATCTCCATTGACATCCTGAAATTTGAAATACACATGTACGAGTACATATAACATTAATGAAAGGTTTATTTATACTATTTTCGCGCAACTTTATTTGCTAGAAAAGAAAAAAAAAAAATATATATATATACATATATACACGTATAACAGGAAAACAGCAGGAGCGTTGCCACCAAAAATTTTTATTTTGAGTCAAACCGATGAGTTTATTTAAGTAGTTTCTTGTATTTTAAAATATTAATAAATCATTTTACAATTATTCATTAGAAAATATATTTCACAAAATAATCAATTCACAATATCATGCCGAACATAAATAATAATATTATCATAAAAAATTATACAAAAAACACTCAAATAATATTAAAAAATGCTAAAAAACATCGACTAACGTCATTATCAAAATATTGGTTTGTTTTTTAGCATTTTTTAATATTATTTGAGTGTTTTTTGTATAATTTTTTATGATAATATTATTATTTATGTTCGGCATGATATTGTGAATTGATTATTTTGTGAAATATATATCTATAGTGCCAACAATATTGCATTTAACTTTATATTCATTAGGAAAACTAAATAAAATAGCTCTTTTAGCACATAATGCGTATATAATATTTTAATAATATATGAAATTATACAAACTGTAACTCGTTTTTACGGTTCAATTAATTTATTACGACCATGTAAACTCTTCATAATTTTATGTGTTACATTCTTTGTTCCTACTGTTGTAAAATATTAAATAACATAATCTTAAGATTCTCTTTAAAACTTTATAATTAAAGTGTATATAAGCATTTTACGAGTCAAAAAGAATTCTAAAAGTTAATCTATTTACGTTAAATATTCGGAGTTCGTCATTTTGGTGAACCGTAAGTATATTACACAAGTTGTGAGTTGAATACGATATTACTGGTCTAAGGGGAATATGGGGGTATCTCAGATGAAACCACTTCACGTTACCAGGGTGTAGTGAAATTGCCTAGTGCGCCTGGCGATGTTATAAGATATTTGAAAGACAACATAGAATTTAATAATATGCATTCTGTTTTAACTACTGCAAACACATTACAACTGCAGATTTATTTAACTAATAACACTATTCTAACACTAATCACCATCTACCGCCTTTATGAATTCTCAATTACAGACTTTGTATTTGAATTGCATCGGATTTCAATAGATACAGATGATCCGATGCTGCTCACCATGAATATCAGTAATGGTTATTTAAATATAATATACTCTTGCGGGTTTGCTAGCGTAATCAACCAAAACACATATTTCGAAGCAAGGATAGGCCATTCATTCTTAGACTGCACATTTTTGAAAGAAAGTAATAACCGTTTAGTTACCTTAATTAATAGAAATTATGTGTCATCAACCGTACGAATTTAGTCATCACGCTGTACTTGTTTTATTTTCAATCAATTCTAAATTCAAATTAAGAGAAAAGGATGGAAATTACAGAATATTTTTCGAAATTATTTAAAGAGTGTACATAAGTTTAGCATCCATTAATGAGAAATTTGAGTAGTTTCATATCAATATTACTGATTTTATAAAGAAAATAAGAAATATATACAAAAAAAAAAAAAAAAAAAAAAAAATCAAAGAAAAAAAAATATGGATGAATTCCGGTACACTCCAATTAATTATAATAAAAACAAATGGTTTAAAACAAGTAAGCAATTACCTTCAATGAGTTTTGTTGTGCGTTTAAAACAGCATGTGAAAAGATCCACTTGCAGTTTGAAAAACAAAGAATAATTATTATACTAAATAGATAAGTATAAAGATAAACAAAAGAATTGTCGAGGTTAAATAAAACAAGTTATTGGGAAAGAGAATCGCATGTAAAGAAACACAACCAGACGCAAAAAAAATATAATTTTACACGCGCTAATGAAAAAAAATTGTATCCAGTTATTTTAATAATTATTTTTATAACAGTGTAAAAAGTCTAAGAATGAATAATAAGTGTTCCATGAAATAAGAAATAAGAATCAGTACCGAATACACCAATTGCTTTTATAAGTTTTATTAAAGAAGATATAACATTTTTTTCTTTTTAATATTTTATCTTTAAAAAATAAAGTTTTTTTTTTGGATATGATCAAGTTTATGTGTCCTAATTAAAGAGAAAATTCAATTCTTTATTTAGCCATTGACATACTTGTTTAATGAATCATTAATACCTGGAAAATTCCCTGAAGCGTGAAAACTAGGTATCATAACTCCAATTTAAAACATTTAAATGAGGAAAAAACAAATTACTTCACATCTATACAAACCAAGCTCCCTCAAATTGACACAGCATAAGATTAAAATTATGCAACGGTACAAGTCAAATATTTAGGAATACAATTGGGTGGTAAATTAATCTGAAATAGGCACTCTTAAAGAAATGAATTACTTTTTCTATTCCTGAAACAATATTTCTCGTCAATTCATCGTTTGTACCCATGTATTAGTCAGTTTTAACTTGTAGGATTAACACTATGGCTAGAATTTACCTTGAACCTCTAGAAAAGTGGTAGAGGCAAGTTATTAGTAAATCTATATATTATTTGGAAATTCCTCGCTGACATTTTTCACGGTAGAAAAGTTATCAAAACGTAAATTTTGAGATTTGTTTCGCAACATGAAAATATTTTTAAAATTTCTATGAACCAAAGTAAAACTATAGCGGATAATATATTTTACACTGATGTACCTTGCTTTGTTAAAACCAGGATAAGCACTGTGTATGGAATCCATACTCTACAACAGCTTGCCAGAAGTTTTGAAAATATATTTTGAAAACTATAAACAACGACATAGAAAAATACTGACATTTTTTTTTCTTCAATTATGGGGAATTCTAGACGACTTAAACTATAAAACTAATAAATTTTCATACTATATTATGTATAGTTATTTAGTTTTTTTTATTTTAAAGTGTATTTTATTTTATTGTTTACAATTTGTTTATTTTATTTTTATTATACAGTACAATATGGCTCGAGTGTACGGCCATACTAATAATGTGTTCAAACAAGTACTATTCTAATTTTACTGTAAGTAAAATCTTTTGACATATATATGTCTTTAGGCTGGGGGTCAACCTAAAATCGTGTAACGCAACGCAAGACGCAACGCAAAACGCAACGAAACGCAACGTTCTCTTTCTAATTTCGTAAAACATTTTAACATTCCGCAGATAATTTCGTATAACTTTTTTCTTGCTGTCTGAAGGTTTTGCGTGACAATTCTCGAAATTTAGAATTAAAAACCCAGCACTTGGAATGGTATGTGGCGATTTAATTTTTGCTAGGTAATTCGATACGTAATTTTCACGTAATTGCCTGTTCACTCGATTTAATTTATATGTAAATTATATTCAACTTCGTGACTCGTAAAAAATAAAAGATAATAATAGAAAACCAAAATCAATGGCTGATTCGTCCCAGGAATCACGTGAACCCAGGAGGGACGAGGAATTTCAGAACAGCCATGAATTCCTTCAGTTCATAAAGGAAACACCTTTCGGTTCCAATACTATCGAAAATGAGAAGTTTGAAGCGTTTCTTTAGATTCATCGATTTGAATAAATCGACTTCGAAGAGTGGTGCTGAACGAAGCCGTGAATGGCGACAACGGCAAATGAATAAAAAACAAAAAGTTTGCAATGTAGAACCGAAATCAATGGCCGATTCGCCGCAGAAATCACATAAACGCAAGATCGTTCGCCTTCAAATTGGTAAACCGTATATGATCAGAGCGAATATTGACGTGCTAGATGGTCTCGTCAACAGCGCAATCGGAACTTTACGCTACATCGAACGCAACATCGAAACAAATGCCATAAAACGATTCTGGCTGTCTTTCGACCATTCAAAAATCGGCCGTTTACTGCGCTCAAAAACCCAGGGACACGTACTTGCAAATCCGAACATGGATCATTCGTGGATACCGATAACTCAACGTATTTGCATCGTGCAAACAAACAGTAAAATCGTTACTTGTAAAAGTCCCCCTTGTTGAAGCCTGTGCAATTACTATACACAAATCACAAGGCGCTACACTCGATCATTTACAAGTACAGTAAGTGTCCTGGACAGCAGCTTGTTTATGTAGCTCTTTCTCGCGTCTCTTTGCTGGACTATTCCTAACGAATCACGATGGTGTGATCACACATTTTATCACCATCGCGGAGAGCTGAATCGAGATCCTTAAAGGAGCGAGTTTATTCGTCTCGAACGGCAACATTTACAAACGGTAGGCGATCAGTGCCGGAATTTTCTGAATCGTTCTACGCAGACGGATTCCACGTCGCTCTCGTTGTGTACATTCAACATTCAATCGCTAAACGTACACTTGCTTGATTTAACTAGCGATTAATCCGCGATGTAATGTTCTTGCCTTGTCTGAAACGTGGATTGAAAACGATTGCTCTATTGAAATGCTAGGATTTCGAACTCAATTTAAAAGGAATGCGATTCGTTCTGGTGGTGTCGCCATTTGCGAAAACATAACTGTTTCCAACGCATTGCAGTCTAACAATATCAAAAACGATTTGCGGAAGTTTGATCAAAATAATATGAGCGTGGATCAACTCGCGACATGTCATGATGGTGTTGGCGACTTTTGCTCGGTCAAGACAACAATCAATGTTAAAAGAACTATACTCGCATCAGTTTATATCTCACCGAATACATCGTTTGAGAAAATTCAGCAATTCATCGTCTTAAATCTTATGGCGTAGTCCTAAATTGTACCTGAAAAACATAATTATCACGATATACCACCGATGCTTGTTAGTGGAGACTTTAATTCTGATTTAAGAGGACCGCACAGACCAAAATTTATTGGATTTATGCACACCGAGTTAGGATTACAACTAAACAACGATCTCGCCATATTTACTTCACGAAGAAGCAGAAAAATAATTGATGCTGTAATCGATCATCTCGAAACACGTGAATATATAGCATACTGCAGCAGCCATCGTCCATTATAATCTATAACTTGCAATTCTGTTAATTCGAATGTTGTAAATGATGATAGATAATACAAAATAAAAATAAAATTTAAAAATTAACGGTACGTTTTGAGATTTATTATTTTTTACTTACAAAAACAATTCTACACGGAAGCTGCTATTTTTTTGAATATATTAAATCTCAAAGACATATATATGTACTGCTACTTCTGCGAGTAACGTGGAAATTTGAAGGTTTTTATTTTTGAAAGAATTTTGGTCACATTATTTTATACACCATGGAATTTTCTTGTTTTTTTGTTATATTTTTCTCATATTCTACATATTCATTATATTTATATGGTTTCTTCCTTTTGGCTGGTGTGAATGTTAAAAAATCACTTGACTGAATAGTTGTTACTAATAAACATTTACCCTTCTTGTTTACCTTCATCATATACACAAATTATATGTATATATAATTATCTAAAATAAGTTGTAAGTTTTTCATTTATACGGTATGCGTATATTATGTTATGTAACTATGAGTATATGTCTATGTGTATATTGCAGCCAGGTGTATGTAATATGCGTGTATTTGTATATTTGTTTTACGTATGTATGTATGTAATGCATACATAAATACATTCATACAACCATACATATGTGTGTGTGTGTATATATATTATGAGTACGTGTGCATGTGTTCATTTTACTTGGTTTTGATCCGTTGTTTACACTTAATATGAGTTTATTTATCTGTGCCAGATTTTGATTTTATTTTTAATTTAAATTTTGTTTTATTTTATTTTCTTTTATATTGTCTTATTTTGCACTGGTATTTGTATCTGTGAAGACTATTTATTTTTAAGTTTCTATTATATATTTTGAATTTATTATATTTACTTATGATAAGACTATTCACGCAATTTTAGAAAAAGTTAATTTGTATTAATAATAATAATAAAGCAATTTGATTTTAAAAGTTTTTATCGGGTTAAAATAAAATTTCAGTGATCAGAAAATTTATTGGGCACCATTTTCAAATTTATTTTTTTATAAGAATACGTAACCACATATAATTTTTCTCTCACTGCATTTATGAAAATGTATAAAATTAATCTTTTGTTGCGAGGAGTACATTACAAGAGTAATAAATAAAAAAGAAGAAAAAACGGTTTAGCGGATTCTCTTGCTTCTTTAAAAGACCCGGTATCTATAGCACATCTTAAGTAAATATAAAACGCGATGTCTTTCAAGTATACAGATTTTTTTTGGCATGTTTCGAGAATTCGATTTGTTCGCATTTTATTTAGCTCCCAAAAACTTCTTTAACCTAAATAGTGCAGAGTCTTCAAAACCATCTAAATTATCTGATTCTTTTTGTACAATACTCGTCATTCCGTTATTGCCAATTTGCATATGATTTTCGTAATCTTCATAGAAATTAGTCTCCGTATAAAATAAAATGCTAGAGTTCACCTTCGCTAATTTGTACGTCTCTAAATACACACCGAGAAAAAAAATAACAAAAAATGCTAGAGATCAAAAGAGAAGACTTTTAAACGTCGCAGTTAAAGTCAAATTAATCATTATTCAAGACAGAACAAGTACCATATCCATTACATTCTAACTACACCTGTGAAAAATATATCTTGTAAGTAATTTACTTACCTGGAGAACTTTTTTCGTTTCCGTAATTAGTAGATCTTCCGCAGGTTTAGTAATAATCGTGCGATCCAAAGGAAGTAACTTTTTATTTAAGAATTTAATGCAACCTTCCCGAACTCCTTCTTCGCCATTTAATAACTGTGAATAAATTCCACTCAAGGACCCTGAAATTATGTAAAATGAGAACTACTGCATTTATTTTTCATTAGTATAAATAAGTTTTAAATTACATATATATATATATTTTTTTTGTTGTAGAAAATGTCTGACAATATAAATATGGAGTGTATCAAGAAACGAGTGGATGCAACAGAAGTTACATAAAGCACTGTTATGTAATGCAATTTATAAATAAATAAAAGTCGTAAAAACTATTTTACACGTAATTGAAAGATCGAAAAATGGGTCACCGATAAGAAAAATGATGAAGGAGGGATGTGTTATTAGATCTTCTTTCTCGAAATTGGGCAAACAATGCTATTGAATTATAATAAGCCTCGAGGGAAGAAATTAAATGATGTGTACAACCCGCTGTAATTAAATGATAATCAAGATTGGCTACTAATGTATGCCATTTGCAAAGGAAATATATAAAGTGTGGCAACAAATGCGACTACTTTAAAACTGAAACTGAAAGGCAGTTTAAAAAATTAGTAATTATAAGGGAGGAAAGTAAAGATGATTTTCTCGAATAGTAAAATTTATTATGGGAACAGAAGTAAATTAATGGTGAACAAAATTAATACAAACATGAATAAAATGTAGAAATTTTTGTGAGGAAATTATTTTTTTTTTTATAGAAGAGGTAAAAACATAAAAACATAAATGGACAAGAGATTTAGACTTTATTCAGCAGGAGGACTATAAAGCTCTTGATTCACGAGTAAATGGAAAGAGTACGTATTGAATTCTTAAAAATACTGTGACAACACAAAAACTTTTTCATGTTCATTCAACTTTGCAAAAGTAAAATTAGAAACGCTGTCACTTATACAAAATAAACTAATTGAGTCTACGGAAAAATTCTGATTAACACAAACAAATAACTAATATAATCATTCGCTAACTGTAATTGTGAATAATTCCAACAAAATTTTAATGTAATTATCATGATTATGAACTGTTGAACAGCATTGTTGAAAAAAAACCCAAGTAGAACACAGAAGTAGTTAATAAGAGTACACCGAAGCGAGGCATTACAAAGGTTACCTGAGGGAAATGGTAAAAAGAAGAAGTATAATTAAAAAACTCAACGATTGTAAACAGTTTTACAAATGGGTTAAAAAAATTTTATTATTATTTTTTTTTTTTTTTGTTAATTATGTAAACAATATTTTGTTTATTTCATTTTTTTTTATATATATATTTTGTCGACATATTTCATGTAAAAACTCTAGACCATTGCTCTAAAGCAGCCGCGTACAATTCTTTGTCTGCGTTACTCGGAGAGTAATAGTTTTTCCTCTACGCTTTTATTTTAATAAAAACATTAGCGCAAACAACAATTACTAAAAGCTCACCCGCCAGTTTAAATAAATGGTTCCTTCAAAATTTTAAAGTACTACAACCCACTTTTTGAACAATATGTACCATGAATCACGTTGAAAAAAAAAAAGTAAACAAAATAGCTAGGCTAAAACTAAATATGCTAAGCAATTTTGTGAAATTTATCTTTGATTGTATAAACGAATATTACAGATTAATTAAAATCTATTATTAATTATGGTACAATTTTAATTTGAACGGACATTACTCTTTTTCATGTCGCTAAATTTTCATTAACTTCTTCTTTTTATTGCATACTAGCTGATCCGGTAGACGTCGTCCTGCCTGAACGTTGTCTTGTCTGCTATTAGTGGATTGAGCAAACGTTTTTTCGACACTCTAATTTTCTGCTGTTGCCCAAAGCAAAATCCAAAAAATAAGTGCAATTTCTCGTTATCTTGCGCCGTTCAATTCTCATGAAACTTAAAATTTAATGAAATCGTAAAATGAGGACTTACACAGCTGGAATTCGAATGAGTGCCATGTAACTCAGAGACCCTTTTAAATTGGTCGTCTCTACCGTGCAGCACTATATCTCTGGGGCCTTTTTTTTTCGTCAGCCAAGATAACGGCTACCTCGTTTACAGCTGGAGCATTATATCTACCCGGGTGTGCTGTCTGCGGTGGGTGGTCGGAGTGAATAATTAACTTTAAATTATCCGAAGAGTTACGTTCTAGGTTTTGTTTAAAACTTCGTATGTATACATTGTGGCTATTCAGTGCGGTCTGTAGTTCGTTAATTAAATCAATTTTTAGCGTTGGAGCTATGTTTGACCGCAGCAATAGCTGATCTGCGTCTGAAATGAAATATATCTGCAAGTTTTGTGGATGTTGGCCTGATGGTGGTAAAAGGCTACCTATAAGATAATATAGTTGTCCCTCTATTTTAAAAGTTGGCATAAAATTTTCTTCTCTAATTTCTATCGCGCCAAACGAAGTCATTTGAAAAAGGCTATTGTACCTACGTTTGGTTAAAAAATGTCCAGATAGGGAATGATTATTTGTCAAAAGATTTTTTATTGGCTGTGGCGGCTCCTGAATATTGGGGAGACTAACTTTTCCAGAAGCACAGCACATACCATTAGGTTCATTGGTACATTTTTTGGCAGAACACTTGGAGCAGATCTTATTCATGGCTCCGATTTGGACGGAAGACTGTTGAGTATAATCAATCTGTGGATCGTATCTGAAAGCCGATCTGTACTGTGAGCTAAAAGTCCATTATGAACTCTAGTCGTTGACTTCTGTTGTTTTTCTCTCTGATCTCGAAGGCGTTGGGAACGCTCAGAGCTCGATTCCCTAGTGCGAGCTTGTATATTTCTAATATTTTTCTCTTCAAGCCGCTGCGAACGCTTGAAACTTGACTCTCGCGCGCGTACTTGAGAGGTTCTCAAATTTTGTTCATCAAGCCGCTGCGAACGCTCGATACTCGACTCTCGAGCGCGTAATTGAGAGGTTCTCAAATTTTGTTCAGCAAGCCGCTGCGAACGCTCGATACTCGACTCTCTGGCACGCGATTGCGACGCGTATTCTCTCTGACTTGCAAGACGATTTTCAGTTTCTGATGAAGATTCTCCATTATGACATATTTTTGATGCCCTCGCCTGGGAACTATTTCTAGAAAATTGAGATCTTAAACTTTTGGGCATTTTGTACCTTTTACAAAAGATAACGGTAACGCTCGAAAATTTTCATTCCTTACGTTAACACACTATTTCCAATGGTGATGAGCTTGTAAACAATACTAAGGCTATGTTTATCCGAATTTACATTTCCATGGTAATTAACATTGATATTTCAATGTTTTATAAAAAAAGTTTTTGCAGCGCACGTGATGTAAGGAATTGTTTAGGTCATTTTTTTACACCTTGAGTTACATTATTGGAGTTTTAGTAAGGATCCCTAATTTTTTTGAAAATATAATATAGCCTATGTCACCCGGAGACAGTGTAGCTTCCCGACGGTGAAAGAATTTTTCAAATCGGTCCAGTAGTTTTGGAGCCTATTTAATGCAAACAAACAAACAAACAAACAAACAATCAAA
Source organism: Icerya purchasi (assembly GCA_039619475.1). Lineage (NCBI taxonomy): Eukaryota > Metazoa > Arthropoda > Insecta > Hemiptera > Monophlebidae > Icerya > Icerya purchasi. The sequence continues at coordinate 286,032,485 of CM077115.1, read as the reverse complement.
TATTTTCTCTTTGTAATATTAGTATAGATTTACACATTCAAAAAATCTGACCTCAAATATTTTTACACGCAACAACCAATTGCGATACTACGTCTGTCCTTTTTAAAAACGGTTAAATTGAAACGTTTAAATTATTTCAAAAACAGTAACAATTTAATTAATCTGAAGTTTTTGTAAACATTTTTACTAATGGAATTTGTTCCCTTCTTTGCTTCACGTAGGCGTTTGAAAAAAAAAGTAACATTTACATAGCATAGTGGCCACTCAAATATAATTTTTAAATTGTTGGTTTATTCCCGATCTAAATCCTCCCGATTTCCTGGTTACGAAAATTGTACGAGTTTACACGAAGCTCTTCCGCTTGTATAATAACAAACCTAACAAATGGGAACAAAGGTAAATTAAATATCAGTAGAAACAAAAAAATTGCAAATTAATTTTTTAAGTTTTTTAAAATTATCTTATTCACCTTTTAAATATTTTACCCCATTATAATGACCCCACTAACTCGAGCAATATTCGTTATTACAAAAGTTAATAATAATATTTATAACAGGATGATTTACTCCTTCGCCATTTAAATAGTTCTGACTTATAAAATTTATTTGACGTCTAATATTTACATTTGTAATCATACGCGCTGACCTCAAGGGGTTTACGGGGCTCAAGCCTCCCTCTAAAAGTTTTACTGAGAGGGTTCAACCCTCCTAATAAACTGAAATGCGTAAAAAAAAAATTGTTATGCCTTTCGTTAAAGTTTTAACTAAAATGTACTGAAAATGTACTCTTTATTGCGTTTTACATAAATAAAATAGAACTTTATTATTGAGTAAAGCACATTAAAATACGTATTCATTTTTTGTTTCAATGATTCTTTTTCAATCAAAACTATAGTTTGGCTATTTTTACTTTTTTCTCCAGTTTTACAACAAAATTCCCGGCTTATTCCTGGTTTTCCCGGTTGTGCGGCCACTCTGTATAGAGGTGAGTATCTAATTTTTGCGAAAAAATCAAGATACAATAAACTCGTAAAGGTTATCTTGAGTTCCTTTAATGTTCGGTGCAACTTATCGAAATCTATAATCGTACTTTTAATAATTTCACCAAAAGTTGTAAAATTATATAATCTTGTATATAGGAATTAGACTTCTATTATTCAGCAGTATGTCGCAGCTGCCATGGACGATTTTGTTTTAAAATACATGTAATATACATGATGTATACAACAGCAACGAGGGATAATAAATCCAGGCCGCTTCTTAAGATAATTTATAGATAAATAGCAGTCATAAGAAGAAAAAAATAAAAACATAAACATCAAAATAAAATTCAAAAAAGTTATTCGAACGCTACTTTTTTTTTGAATAGAAATTAAATTAAACTGAAAAATGACGTCTGAATAGAAATATGCTTTTGCGTGATCAACACAAATCATTGTTTGCGTCTATGGATGATAAAAAAAATAAATAAATAAATAAAAAAATAAAAGTTAATCGGAAAAAAATGCGTTTAATGAAAACGACGCATATTAAAATTTTTGGAATCATAATATCTAAGCGAGCATCGTTATAACAATAATAGCAACTTTTTTCAAGAAATTTAATAATAATTATTTCTAACTGAAAACAAACTGTTTAGGAGATATTTCCATACTGGGGATTTTTTGATATTTCATTTAAACCAATCGTTTGAAAGTCTGCAGAAAACTTCAGGACTATCGAAATTGTGACTAAACTTTATGATCATTTTAATATTAGTCAGATGAGGTTAAAAGGTAAAAAATTATGGCTTATTCGAAAGCCATTTAAATTACGTATCCGCTAAAAAAAGCTTGATTGTTTGTATCAAGTTTAAGCTGTATATTGGATATTATACGACATAACGGAGACATCAACACTAAAAATGTTATTATTATTATTATTATTCTTTTTGATAACTTTAATAAGAGGGGCGTTCAATAAGTAACGTGACACGGCTTGTTTCACACCCGCTGTTTGGTAGAACTGCATGAAATTTATATGGCAGATAGAAAAGGGGAACACAAACAAAACGCCGTTTGCCGCGCTTTGATCTGATCTAATCAGTAGAACTTCTGTATGCATGTGCGAAACATGTCAATGAACGTTTCCAACCCGGTGAGTTGCGAGATACGCACGGTCATCAAATTTCTGACAGCTGAAGGAGTTGCAGGTGTAGAAATTTATCGCAAACTGTTCGCAGTATACGGTGTAAACAACGTTATGACGCGTAAGTGCGTGTACAAATGGATCACGAAGTTTAAAGAAGGAAGAACGAATACACATGACGACGAACGAAATTTTAATTTATTAGAGTAAATTATTTTTACTTATTTTCGTTTGTTATCAATGTAATTATTTATTTTGTACTTATTTTACATACGTTTAAAGATCTTTTTATATACTTTTTAGTATTATTTAATTTTATTTAATGAAGTAAAGAGTTTTTTAACTTCTAATCTACGTAACTAGGCTACTTAAGCAGTAAAAACAGAACAGTTCTATAAATAGTAGCCGAAACAGTGGAGAAATAAAATATGCTACTTTATTTGTTTATTTGGTTTAATTTTAAAAACTATCATATTCTTTTATTTTTAACTCACTAATCAGTATGTTTTTCAAAGAAGACTATGTTAAAATAAAAAGGAAAAATGGAGCTTTTAATGATCACCGTGCTAATTAAACAATTCTGTACATATCTTTATATTGAAACAGAGTTTATTTACTGATGGTTTACGTAAGAAACTAATTATTACGTTGACGTATATTCATAATGTTACGTTGCAGTTTTACATCGAACTTATAACTTTTAACTTTATAATATGTAAGATAATATGAAATTTAGCAATGAAACTTTCAAAACTTAACCCTTTAAAATTTCAGAACATCACGAACTTACTCTGAAAAATCCAGCAACGAACGTAAACATTTGTTAACTCAAAACATTAGGGTTATGCTGAAACATACAATTTGGAACGCTTGCAGCTGTTGACTACTCTGAAAAATAGGACACTTCAACGTAATAACTGCCGTCTTTTATATTGACATAAGTGACATTTTTGAAATAAAAACCCCGAACGTCAGCGATCTTTTCACATTTTTTTCCATTCAGGTCATTGCTTGCCATAAAATGTGTTCCACATTTACACACACACACACATATATGTAAAAATTAATAAAAAAAAAACTAGTACAAGTAATTATAGTATTTAAAAAAAAAGGAACTTTTATAAAGATTTAATTAAATTATTTTGTTAAAATCGAAGTACGAAAAATAAATTTTAGACTATTACTAACTGTGTTAACTAAAAATTGTCATGTCACATTAATAATATTTTAATTATTTCTATTTAAATTCCATAATTTAATTATGAAAAGACGAAAACGAATTTTCTCATTATAAAGATTATTTTTACTTTACAAATTATAATTGATTTTATAAACTCTCGAAATTATTCAAATACAGAAGACATAAATTACAAGTGTTCATCATTTTTTTCAAACAACAAACAAATAATACTTGACATTTCAAATTTTTTGTACTTTATTATTCCACAATTACATCATTCATCAAAGTAAAATCTCTATTTTCATGATTACATTATATATTTTTAACCGACTTCAAAAAAGGAGGAGGTATTCAATTCGACTGTATTTTTTTTTTTTTCATGTGTGTTACCACAAAACTTTCTTCTAGGTGAACCGATTTCGACGGTCCTTCTTTTATTTGAAAGGTGGTGTTTCTCATGTGGTCGCAATTAAATTTGATCAAGATCTGACCGGTAGTTTTTGAGTTATCCTTTATAATGCGGGAGATTGAAGCTTTTTGGATGCTTTTCATTCATGATTGTTTTCACCGTCGGGTTAGATTTATTGACTTAAAATACTATAAATTTGCCAAATTACCATAGAAATGTATCTTTTGATGTTTTTGCCGTGGAAATATCTGTTCTTATTAAAATGTTTTAATTTAATTGAATAAAAATGCACTAAAAAGTAAAAAATAAAATACTTTATTACGAAAAATAAATACCGACTTCAAGGTTTATTATGAAAATTTAAAAATGCACTAAAAAGTAAAAAATAATTACTCCCGATAAAAAATATATATCAGAGTGATATAACTTAAGGTGATATCGTAATTCTTATACAACATTAACTTTTTGGAGTTGACATCAAATTCATGTTACAATATCTAGGAACAATTTAACGAACATTTAAAGCAGTTTTTAATTATTATTATAATATGAATTTGATGTCAACTCCAAAAAGTTAATGTTGTATAAGAATTACGATATCACCTAAGTTATATCACTTCGATATATATTTTTTATCGGGAGTAATTATTTTTAACTTTTTAGTGCATTTTTAAATTTTTATAATAAACCTTGAAGTCGGTATTTATTTTTTGTAAAAAAGCATTTTATTATGCAAATTATTTCTTTTTAAAAAGTTTTAATAAAAGTTTTCTGCATTCGAACGCAAATTACCTTTCGGGTCCAATTTTAAAAGTGACAGGAGTGATTCTTGAACTGTTAATATTTCTGAACTATCTTCAGTTTGTAGTAACTGCGCCAATATATCAGCTATTTTAGGAACCTGCTCTTTATTATCTCTGCATATCAGTGCAAGATCTTTAATAGCCTGTTTACGTATCTGGTTAGAAAATTAAACACATTGTTAAATTAAAATATTAATGTCCGGTGTTAGAATAAATTAAAACTACATTAAAAAAAACAAATAACATTTTACATTTTTTTTAAAATTATGAATAAAATTGTTACATACGGCGACATCTTCATCTTCGCATAAATCAAACTGAGCTTCCAACGCTTGGTCTACTAAAGCTGGAAAGTCTTTAAAAAAACGTGCAATGAATTGCGATGCTAAACGTTTTTCTTTGGCAGAACCTTTCACCGCGGCTAAAATTTCCAGATACTCTTTTTCATGCTTTAAAAAATGTACAAATTATCACTAAGCAAAAATGTATTATTGTAAATCTTCAAAATTGAAAATATAATACTATTTGAAAAACCAAAAAACAAATTTACAGATGAATATATACATATATATATATATATATATATATATATATATATATTAAATTAAATGGAAACAAGTTTGAAATTTACATATTAAAATTTGGTTAAAAATTCGATAAATTAAAAAAACGCAATAGACTGAAAATTTAATTATGGAAATTGGAAACTATATTTGAAGAATATCTAAAAGCACCCATAAAATACTCATAATTAGTTACTATTATACCGTTAAAATATAATGTAACAATTTATTCTATTTTCATTCTTCTGTGCTTTTACAAAATTCTTTCTGATTGCAGTAGTATCCTACATTTCCAAAAAAAAAAAACAACTGCTTGTAAGTATTATTACAATCTTAAATTTAGATCCGTTAAACTTAAGCTTATCGATGAATTTTTTATTATACATCTAATTTTATTGTTTTTAGGTTATATGAATGTTTGAAATTAAGCATGTCATTTATTCACCCACATATTCCTCTCTGTTTTTTTTCTTTCATTAATTTTTTTATTTATATTTCCTTCCATCTGTAACCATTTTTTAAATTTTTCTTTCAGTTTACACTCCGTTTTTTCATTTATTATTTCTTCCGGTGTTTTATTCAACATTTACGTTAAACATATTTATCCATTTGTTCTTTATATTTCGTTCTAGCAGTCGGAAGTTTATACCTCTGTTTTTCACCCTTAAGAGTTTTGTTTTATTTCTGCTTTTTTTTCTATCTTCGTATTTTTATATATTCTTAAGTGTTCCTAGATTTTTATATTTAAGTACAAATACGCTGCTATGTGCGGTCAATACTGTGGTATACATGTGAAACATGGATTATAAGTGCAAATAGTAAAAAAAAGAATAAATTCTTTTGAAATGTGGTGTTATCGCACTGTTAAAAATTCTCTGGACAAACTTCCTCAGTAATAAAAAGTTTTCCCTAATTATCTCTGAAAATTTCCTAGCGCTTTCGAAGTTGATTTATTTTTTTTATCAATATTGCGGCTTATCTATGATTTAATTTTTTCTACATATTTTACCAGTCGATTACTAATGTACTTTTCTAGAACTTTCGTGATCGTACTGTTTATTGCTACTGATCGATAATTTTGATAGTGTTTATTTTTTTAATAAATTGGTCTCACCAACAATATTTTTAATTTATCTGCGATTATTCCAGTCCACTATGGTATCGTTTATTAATTCTGTGATTTTATTTGCTATACAACCTTTCGCTATTTTTATATCCTTTTTTCTAGTTTTGTTTATACCATTTGCTTCTTTTGGACTGAGTTGCTGTATTATCTTTTTAATTTCTTCTGCGTTTGCTTTTGGGCAATACATGTTTACTTTTGACTGTTTCATTTCATTTCCCAGTTCAGACTATTGCACAGTAAGAACTTATAGTTTTCTCTTGTCAGAACCGAGCAAAAAATACATCTTTCATGTAAAATAATAATGCAACACTCAAAACCATTATCGATGCAAACTTTAAACAGTTATATACAGATTTTGCTGCGCCTTTGACTTCTAATCGATTCATACGGATTATTTCGAAGAGGATTTATTGCAGAAATTAGAACGATGTGAATATCGAACAAAAATAACCTTTGAATATCCCAAAATTCTCAATGATACGAGCAGTATGGAGAACTTATTTTTTTCTACGGATGATCACTTTATCTTCTAAACTTAAACTAGTTTGACACTAATCGTTAACTAATCAGTTTACACTTTCAGTCACAATAATTTCTTCGACTGTAGTTATTACTACTCTTTTCCGAGCAAAATTGATTTACGGCGCAAGTTGCAAATTTTTCATTAGTTACTATGAAGTTTTACATATTTGATAGAAATATATATGATTAACAATACTGTAATCAGTGAATATTAAAATACTTTAAAAATGTTAATAACATGTAAAAATACCGTGATATTTAAATGCAATTTTCAAGGACAAGTGATATGACAAAAATGGCGCCAACTCTTTATACTTCACAAAAACAAAGTAAAAAAGAAAACTTCTACTAATATAACCAATAAAAGAAAGTCAATTTATAAAGAATTTACAAAAAGTTCTAATAAACTTTATGCAATTATAAATAATACTGAAGCAAAAATGTACTATCAGATTGCAGAGATATTATTTCAAATAGGTGATAGTAATCCATATCAAAATAGATTATTACATTGGGTCCAATAATTTTTATGGATAAACCTAATCAAAGAAAACGAGTCATCTACAATGTATAAATCATTTTATATAAAACTGAAAAACCAATAGGTATTTCGAAACATTATAAACTGTAATATACAATTATATAGAATAAGGTGTAAATTTATTGATATAAAACACTGATAAAGAAAAAAATCTATTATTAAATGGAACTTAAAAAAATAGGAAGTATAAGTTTTATCAACGTAAACATAATTACAAACAATATATATATATATATATAGATAATTTTTACATGTCTATTTTATTAATCAATATTCTTCCTATTTTTAATATGATTTAATTTTATGCCGGTTACATCTATTAATTTCAGGTATTGTAATATCTTTAAGAGAATGGATTTAAAAAAAAGTATTACATATTTTAATTACAAATAAAATTACTTTTACGTAAATTTATATATTTTATAAAACAGCTTGGATTGAATTGTAGAACTACCGGTGACCGTATAGCTTACATTTGCGATTACTAACATAGTTTTCTGAAATTATTGAAAAAATTAAATATCGGTAAAAAATACTTGTTTATGTAAAAAGATTTTATTAAAACAAAATATTTACGTAATCGATTCAATAGTTAATTTTTGTAGTATATTTAAATTTTAAATTAATTCGTACGTTATGCATGTAACACATTTAGAATAGAAGATAAAAATTTTCATGCAGGCCATTTTAAGCTTTTATCATGTGAGCTATCTAAGCATAAATCAAGTTGTTATTTAAACCAAAAACGGACAAAAAACACCTAATAATCCTTAGAAATTAATGACAATTTAAATATATTAAAATTCATACCTCCCCAATATTTTCTTTAGCATCGGCTAGTATACCAAAATTTTTGTACAGTCTCTCTATGTTATCAGAAACTGTTCCTTCACTCATAATTTTATTGACGAGTTTACTTTATATTTAACTGAACATAAATCTTCAAAATTAAATAATACACCGATATATTACAAACACAACTTTTTAATTTAAAAGTAACACATTCGTATAAAGCGATTCATAAGGTTGTAATTTTAGCCAGCATTTTTTCGGTAAATTTGAATTTAAAATTTACTTTTCATTGAAAGTTTAATAAAAAAATAATTAAAAGTTTAATAATTTTAAACGATACGGAATAACAATTTCTGTAGTTTTTTACTAAATCATGTCCAGGTTTTAACGGAATAAGTAAACTAGAAACACTTAAATTATAGATCATACCTCTAATTTTTGTAATTACAAATGTTAAGTTTTCTTTCTATCTATTTTTTTTTTTTTTTAGTTTATATAATATCGCATTGCTTTAAAAAATAAATAAAAATGTAGGATATATTGAAATTTGCTACTGTTGTTTATTCGATAAGTTATTCAGTTAGCATTTTGTTTATAATCGAGTAGTAATCGCTTTATCATATAAGCTTTCGATTTTGGCGAAGAGTTGTGTTTTAAATACTTTATTTTCGAGACAGTAAAGGTATATGTTTAGTTTGATTTTCAAGAATAAAATCATTCATTTGTAAGTAAAACTTAGTATTGTATTATTAAATTATCTTAAAGAAAACCGGATACGGTGGTATGCCGCAGTACTACTAATTTTGTCCATGTTTATATACTTTTCTAAATTACAGTAGTGTACTTGAATATAATTATTTTTTACCGGTAACCGATTTTAATAAATACTATTTTTTTTATAAGTAATACTCCTCTCAATTAAAAATATCTCATTGTTGAGTAAAATTTTAAACGTAAGCAATGGTAGTAATTTCATATTTGAAATATTGATGTAGTTATAAATTGATTTATTTTTTGATTACATATAAGGTAAATTTTTAATTACATGGTATAATAATTATTAATATAAAATAATAACACGTATATTTTGTAAACACAATTATAATAAGATGTTCAAAAATATACCAGTTAATTTCGGTAGTTGAAATCATAATCATTATTTTTAATACAGTAGTGCCCCCTATTCCGCGGTTAATGGTTTCGTGTCATACCGCTGATAATAGGTAACATTAAGTTTAATGCGTTAACATACATACTACATATATGCAGACATTTACGGTACTACATACTTAAATTGCATAGGTACACCATATATAATGTTAAAAATTGTTGCAGTAAATGGTACATATTTACATTATTATGATTATGCGCAAACCATTACGTCCTGTGCTTCGTTATTTTTGTTCATGTTGTCCAACTGATACATATTATGATGATTGTGGAACGACAACCGATGACAATATTTTTATGATTTTTTAAAATTTATTTTATTTAATTTAAAGTTATTTAATTTTTTGTACGTATGTACTGTACAATAGGCTACAGTTTACACTTCAGAAAATTAATTAGTACGTATAATGAAAAATATAGAAAGTTGAAAGTAAAACTTAGAACAAGAAAACTTTAGTCAGAAACATGTTCATCTGAAAGTGGAATAGGCACAGTGTTCGGAAAAATTCAGTCTATTACGCTTGCTGATGCAGACGACGTTGATGGGATAAGACCTTCAATGGTTGACAATTTTTCTTTCAATTTGCGCTGCGACAATCCGCGGTTACAAGGACACCACACTGTATATTCATATTATTTTATAAATTGAACGACACATAGTTTAAAAGAAAATAGATTACTACATTATTAATATATATTACTAATAATCATAGTATGCTGGCACAAATTAGAAACTTTTTCGTTTATAGGATACATATGTAATATAACTTAAGAAAAAAGAAAAAAGACATAAAATTAACGTAAAAAATGGAAAATCCTCAAATTACTTACAAATTGATGTAAATGAATGAAAAGTAAATTATACGACATGTAAAAAATTAGCTGAAATGATAATTTTGCCTGTATGCCGCTGTTATGCTGGATTGCTTAATTTTGGTTTGAGCGAAGTACCGTACTGTGGAACTAGCGTGTTTGATGAATATCCTATTCCACAATTTCAGCTTAACTGCTTTATTTAAATGATTTAAAGTACGTTATTTTTAGCATGTTTTTTTATTATTTTACGTAAATGTATAATTTATTCCAGGAAATGGACTTTCAAAATCGACCAGGTGGAAAAACAGGCGGTGGTGGCGTCGCTTCCTGGTCTGAGACCAACAGGGACAGAAGAGAACGCCTTCGACAGCTTGCTCTTGAAACCATCGACTTAAACAAAGATCCGTATTTTATGAAAAATCATTTGGGTAATGTGCTATAAAGAAGGCGACTACAAGAAATATAATAAATAACATCCTTTAAATTAAATAATAATATAATATTTTATATTGTTCGTATGTTTTTCAGGATCATATGAGTGTAAATTATGTTTAACGTTACATAATAACGAAGGAAGTTATTTAGCTCATACCCAAGGGAAAAAACATCAGTCCAACCTTGCAAGGCGTGCAGCAAAAGACGCAAAAGATACACCTTTACAAGTATATTGAAAATTATCATTTTTTTAAAAATTAAACATATAAATTATTTTATTACATTTATATTGTTTTTTTGTTTTCTTCATAAAATAAATTACTGAAATTTAAATTATGTTCATACTTTTTTATTTCAGTATTTAAAAATGTGACACAATAAGAATTTCGTAAAACAAGTATAGTGATAATCTTATTTATAAATTATTACTCTATACCATATCAAGCTTTTATAATAACTTGGCATTGTGTCTTACTTTTTTCGAGTTCTTGAATTCTCTCGATACCTCAATCAGAGCGTTTCTTAAATCTTGGAGAGAATTTAACAGCGAATTTTGTATTCGTTTTCTTATTCTTATTTATTGGACTACAGTCCGATTTGCAAATTGACTATACAATAGGGAGCTCACGTTTTTTCCATATGTGTTGATGTTCGTCGGAACTATAGTAAAACAAGACTCGTTTCTGCCACTGTTCGATAATTAAAAATTTAACCCTATTTTCCAATAATTTCTTAATAGTCGCTGGTTTATTGTTTTAGAAACCAGTTGAGTTGTCGTTAAACCATATCAATGTTAACGGTTCCGTTAGAATTTAAATTGATTGCTCTATAATGATAGTTGGAGTTAAAGACAAAAAGTATAATAATTCTATCTTTTCGATTGTCCATAATACGCAGATAGTCTGATATTGATAAAAAAAAATAATTTGGTTTCAAAGTACCTTAATAGATAATAGATTCATTCAGATTTATGTTCCCGAGTTACAAAGCAACAACATTAGACTTTTTCAGGAAGTTCTAAAATTTTCGTAATGGTTTTTACAAATGATAATATATTTAAATTTTAAATTAAAAATAAATTTTTAAAAAATCTGTATGTAAAATATTTTAAAGGGTTAAAAAACAACAAATTGTTTATATCGAACAGTTCTTTGCCATTTTTTTAAACATTATTAGGGGATTAATGATCCGTTTTTCGCTGATTTTTGTTTTGAACGTTTGCCAATTGTTAAAATAATACATTTTAATTTTTCAAGAGATATCATTTTTTTTTTTTTTAAACTTCATTAAGTGTAATGAAACGTTTGTCCGGCAATTATATAGATTCGTAGTTTTTCATAAAAATTTTGTCTAGTAAATTAATTATCCTGTGTAATTCTAAAAATGTGTGAAGATTGCGTGATTTATTTATTTATTTTTCTATAATTGCAATATTTCATATAATTTGTCGTGGAAAATAAATATAATTAGTCTATTCAAAATGATATTTGTTAGCATTTTTTAAATCAACTCACGGATATATAAGTATCGATTTCTTCTTAAATTAAGCGAAAAAATAACAATTTTCATTTAAAATTTCAGTTGATTTTACGTTACCTGTAAAAATTCGAATTGCAATTTCTTATTAAATTTTTAGCACTGACTAAAATTTGTTTAAATTTTGGGGCAGATAATTTTGTTTCTGCTATAGTTAAAACTTAGATAATGAAATGAAAGTAATTAAATTTATGTTAATTATGTAGCCAGCACCAGAAAAACCTCGAATTGAACCAAAAAAGTTTGTAAAAATTGGACGTCCCGGTTACCGAGTAACAAAACAAAGAGAACCAGAATCTGGCCAACAGAGTCTTTTGTTTCAAATTGATTATCCAGGTATTAAATGATAAATTTGTTTTTGATATATTTTCATTAAAATAGTGATTGTTATTGTTTATGTACAGTGTTTCGTTCACATATTATTTTTTATATATTGAATTGAATTTCTAATGAATCTGGATCTTATTTTGGTTCGCTCGAGCTTTTTTTTTTTTTTTTTTAATATTGAATCAAACAAAAATATCATGTACTGTTTCGGACAGTGTTTTGAACGCGCGCCTTTATTACCGCCGTTAAAAAAAAAAGAAGATGAATTATCCGTTCAGTCGAAGCAATTAACTGATAGAAATATATGAAAATTTCGCGAGAAATTAGTTATTTATTATAGGCTGGATAATTATTTCCTGGGCTATGTATTAATTACAACGTAATTCTTAGGCTACCCCCCATTAGAAAAAATCTCCCAATTTCATGTAACGTTTGTTATATTTTATAGGATTTCTGTGATTATGTTATTTTATACATGTGGACCGATTTAGAATTACGTTGTAAATCTTGATCATTTTATACAAAGTATAGAGGAGAAAGAGATAGAAATGTAAGCAAGAGCGGTCAAGGGGCACAGCCTCTTGCGAGGCCAAAATGGCCGAGTTATATCTATGTACATATATCTTCTTCTTTTTCTAACTCCCATGTTGCCGATTATAAGCATCGTTTCTCGTATCACTTCTTCTTCGTCAAATAGTACAGTGACTGAACCTCATGTCCAATATCAATCCTATTTTATAATTGGATACATAGTTGCATTGCGCGCACTGAAATCAGCTTGTTGTGTCCCTCCTCGCTTTTGTTGTATGTTTACTGGCGGTATAAACACTTGTTAGGCTTGTTTCATTAGTAAACTTTGATATATATATATATATATATATATTGCGAACCTCTTACGAAGTGAATTCAAATGAAATTTATTTAAATTCGGGCGATAATAGCTGACTAAATTTTAGAGTAAATTATAATTTTCTTTATAAATAAAAACCCGACATAAATTATATCGAAGACTAGATGCAATTTCCGACTAAGTTTATATACAACCTGAGTGACATGTACATTTTCCAATTAAAATATAATATATGTAGTACGACTAGACAGTTGAACTTAGGCGACTAATACTGGAATTTATATCTCGATCACTCGTTTCTATACATATCATAATTTAACGTTATTAGCGCTGTTATGCCTACCTACCCATACACTCTAGTATTATATGTATGTATCTCGTTTCACACATATACGTACAATGTATCCCTTTACGTACTGTACAGGAGTTTGGGACGGTATCATATTCACACGCGTACTTACAATCTAAATTTCGTCGGAAGAGAATTTTTGAAATCTGTGTACGGCCACTTAAGTATCTGTCTATACATATATTGATCAGAAAAGACGGTGACGGTGATAATATTCTACTTAATTTTATTTATGCAGGCATTAATGCGAAATATATATATTCATACTGTGAAACGTGTAATATATGATAAGCAGTTATTATTTGGCAACATAAAAATATAATTATTGGATTTGTAAACATTAATATTTTTGAGCAATATTTTATAGTGTTTATTATCAGTACACATTTTTTTTTTTTTTTAACGTAGTTGATTCTAACGAAGTTAATATTTTTGTGACGTCTTATGTTTCCAGTTTTTTATTTAAACGTTATGACTAAAGTAGCGAGATAGTCAGTCTCTTGCTTTCCTATGCTAAGTTGTACTGCAATTTTTATTGAAAGGCAGATTGTAATGGGCACATTATAACACCATGCTTATTTTAATATTTCAAATTGATACTTGGTTTTTTGATAAATTAAATCCTAAGAATTTAAAAATTAAACTAATGTTACTGAGTGAAAGTTTATATTGTTATCGGTTAAATGTTTTATGTTAAATTAAATACTTTAACCGTTAACGACTGTTATTATTTACAAACCATTTGAAGAAGAAAAAAATTATATTATATTTTAATATAGATTAAACAATTTTTCTCTTCTTCTTGTATCATATAAATCGTAAAACAAGCGAACAGTGGGATTATTTTTCCTTCATAAAGAAAACAAAGTATAGAAGTTTATATTTTTCATTTTTTTTTAACTTCCGCAGAATATAATTAAACATTTAACTTATTTCGAAAACATTACAATTATTAAAAAAAATTACATTTGTTATTACCAAATCTGTTAGTATTAATTACACATTGTTTTCACCAGAAATTGCGGAGACTGTACGTCCACGTCATAGATTTATGTCCGCTTATGAGCAGCGTGTTGAGCCACCCGACCGAAAATGGCAGTATTTACTGTTTGCTGCAGAACCATATGAAACAATTGCATTTAAGGTTTGTCGAAATTTACTGAATATTTTTTATAAAAAAATTTTTACAAAATCTCTTGATTACTTTTTATGTAGGTTTTAAATTTGTATCGTAACATTTTTTCAGGTACCAAGTCGTGAAGTGGATAAATCTGAACAGAAATTTTGGACCCACTGGAATAATGATACAAAACAGTTCTTTTTACAATTTGCTTATAAACACGATAATATGAAAATGCCTCCGTTGCCTCCACCACCGCCTCCACCGGCTTTAACTCATCGACCACTGCCGCCTCCTGGTATGATTCCTCCACCTCCAGCAATGCAACCGCCATCATTATTTAATCCTGTACCACCTCCTCACCAGCTACCCCGTCCTGCACCGCCAATAATGCCACCAGCACCGCCTCCATCAATTCCGTCGCATTAATTATTGCAGGTCTATACAAATAATTGTTAAATGTTAGAATAATATGACATTTATTAATTATAAAAAACAATAAAATAAAATAAAAATCTGACTTATAAATGATTTAACAGATTACTGATTTTAAAAATAGTTCTGCATTACGTTATATTTTATATATATATGTATTAATTAATTAATTATAAAAAGCAAAAGAGAAAGTTATTATTAAAAAAAAAAATTATGGAAAATAAAGTGTTTAAAGTTATCAATATTACGGCGATAATTTGTTATTTAACTTATAATCTGGTTATTTTGGGATTGGTTAAATTTAAAAAGGTTAATAAAACACAATATACCATGAGTTTTGAGAATTCGATACACTTTAATAAGACCTAACGTGATATGGATTTGTATAATCAAAAAAGATTTATTTTTTTTGGAAGATTTAATCGTTTATACTGTAACTAATAGTATTTAATATATTACTGTGAAATGTCCGAGTTTTGTTTTTCTTTTTATTCGTTTTATGTGGTGCAGAATTCTTATAATATTGGATTTTACAAAACACCCACGTCATTATTGAACAATTAACATTTCTTTATTGTACATTCGGTAGTTTGTTTTTGATATTCTTTTGGTTCTTTGAGCAGTCTTTTATGTTAATTTATTTTCACTCACATGACGTGTTATTCATTTATCTTACATTGCAGCTATCCATAAAGTGTACATCTTCAATAGAAATTGAATTCTCGTGTTAATTGCGAAGTGTTGAATATTATAACCCCCAATTCCCATTTCTGGCTTTTCATTCGGTAATTGACGCTGCTATTTGTCAAGCATTTCTAATAAGTCTAATTTTTAACAACATATTATTTCGAATAGTTTATTCTTTTATGTTAAGTTAGATTTTGATAGTGTTTTTTTGGTTCTGTTAGTAAACTAAAAGAATATTTCAGTTGTAACTTCTTTTTTTTCTTCACTCTACCGGTAAAACCATAAAAAGTGCTCGACACCTCAACATATATTAACTATATGTTACTAACCTAGGAGTACTGTGCAGTATTAGGCTAATATTAAATGATTATATAGAGCAGCAAGGTCGGCATGGCACCGATACAATTAAATACGGCCCATGAAACCCTACCAAAATCTATTAGGGAAGATTAAAGAATTATATTGACTAACGGGTGATTATCTCAATATCTAATATATAATACAGCAGGGATAATATGGTAACCGATACAGCCGATTATGGCCTATGAAACCCCGCTAAATTATCATAAAATATAATATTTCTAATAGCAAGAATACCATGGCAACCGATAGGTCATGTATGGCCCATTAATTCCTGCTAATAGTATTAGAAGGATACAATGTGCATTTAGATAAATGTATTATGCATGAATCAAAAACTACTTATGTATTATTGGAAGAGCATCACAGCACCGTTCCCTACGCTTTAATCTCCGTTGAGGGTTACCCGGCAGTATTTTAATCTACATTTTATTAATATAAGAATTTAAATTTGTACTTAATTTCTCATAAAACTTTCCATAATGTTTGATATGAACGTATTTGATGAAGGGAATATTTAAATCATTACGTGGGGTCATGTTTGAAACATATTTTGGGGCCACTGTAATTATACGGAGAATATTTGACTGCTTTCTTTGAATTTATAAAAGATTACTCCTAATGTATTCCCATATAACTCCAAACCTATCTCCAAATTAGTTCTACGACGATTTGATAGATAGATCTTTTCAAACTAAAACTTAGAGTTGATTTTTTCCCTAGCAAAGGATACAACAGTCTAACGCGTGTAGCCATTTTTTAATAAATCTGACCAACATGAACACGCTAGGGCAGCGCCGATCCAGATACATTTCTAAGTACCTTACGCAATCCGATTGTTTAATTTTAAATTTATTTATTTTTATCCTGGGGTATGTTTATGAATCTATTAATAAAAGTAATATGTTGACACTTCGCTGGTTAAATTTGATTTTCCAGTTATCTGTCTATAACGGGATTCTGTTTATGTTGTTATTAGTAACAGCAGGGGTATAGCTATTTCGTTGGCAGATGAAGTTAAAATATTCTGATGGGAATAAGTAGATCAGCGGTATAAATTGAATATAAAATTGGACTGATGTGGAACTGAGGTTAAAATTTTCTCTCATTGAATTCTGTGTTATTAGTTTTTACAGTAAATGATCGGTCTGATAAGTAGGAAAGAAGAAAATTATTTAATGAAAAGTTAAGTCTAAACATTTTTTAGTAAAGTGATGCAATTAAAGAAAGTTTTAAAAAATTGTTGTTAGTTAATATTTTAAGTGTTGTAATAGATCAGTGGATTTTAAGAAATAGGAGGAATAAAATAAATTCCAAATATAACAAAAAAAGTTATTTTATAACAAAAGCAATGATTTTAGGTAAACAAAATACTATATTGGTTAAGCCATAACTGTATGTTTTAGTTTTTATTTTAATTGTTCTAAAAAATTTTCCAAAAAGGTAATATTTGTATTTATCTCCTCTATTACTAAATATAAAATAACTGCTGAAATTTTTTAAATTTTAAAAATCGGTTTCTTTCATATTTCTGCGCTAAAAATAAAAATGTTTGTATTAATATTCTTTGTTTTTATAAAAATAAATGAATTTTGTACCATAATACAAAGGTATTTAAACAAAGTTAAACTAAAAATTTAAAGATATCTATACTTTACAACCACGCAAGTAAATAAAAAATTGATTACATTTTTTCATCTTTGCTCTATGTTTTATATTATAAACACACTAATTATTAAATTGTATTTTTATTGTTAATTTATCTAAATGAACAGGAAGAGGTATATTATTTATACACAGTTAATATTCACTGATCGCACTTTTTTACTGAACTGTAATTTCTAATACATTTGTAAGTTTTAAAATAGGATGGGTTTACTGAATTCAGTTTAATAATTATGAAATAAAAACTTAGCATATTAAAATTTGAAGAATTTACTTGTGTTCTACGAAACAGTTCTTCTGTTATGTTATAATTATCCAGAAAAGACAAAATATTGTAAAATATTTGACAAAATATAAATGCAATTTTTTAGTTTTTTTATTAAAATCGTTATGGTGGATTTTTCTATTTTATTTTTTTAAAAAAAACTATAATTGTAGAATTCATTTTCATTATCTAAATATAGAATTAAATATAACATAATATAGTTGAAAGTCAAATCATTTTTTTACTAAAGAATATATAATTAAAAGCAAAATACGGTATTGGTTATTCATTGCAGGTTTAAAATTCACAAGCAAATGATAGAAGAAAAACTGATTTTGTTTTAAATAAAATATTCAAATTAAATTTCAACAAGCTAATGTGTAATATTCATTTTCAAATTACACTTTTCTTTTTCTTTTTTTTTTTTTTAAATTGTTATTAACAGTGTTTCTATTTTGATTGCAGTTTTACGACAAAGTGCCTATAAGAATATTAAAAGGACGACGGAATTATTTTTTTAAAAAATAGTCGTTAAATGTTTCAACAATTATTAAATAAACTATATCAAATTGTAATAAATTTTATTTAAAAAATGAGTTCTCTAAATATCATGCAATTACCATTCTAACAAAGGGAATTTTAAAATACATAAAAGAATAATTTATTTTGCTACAAGTATATAATTTATTTTTCTTCTTTGTTTACACTTTTCTTGAATTATAAAATTAGAATATTAAATTTGAATATTTTTTTTATTAATTATTATTTAATTTGTTTTGTTAAGTCTTTTTTTAATAAAATTAAAACAAAACCTCAAATTAATTTGAATGAGGCAAGCTAAAAATATAAAAGTTTAAAGAACCAATTATAAAATAGGGAAATGTGAAAAATAACAAGATTTTATGCAAGAAAAAATTAATTAGGAGACTTGAGATTTATAACTGCATCACTAAAACTATAAAATATCTGGTACTATTTTGCACGTCATTGTTAAAATTTTTAATGACAGTGTAAAATTACAGAGCGGTTAGGATGAATAGTGTAAAAGACATACCGCTGTTCTCATGATGATGAGGTATGGGATGTAAAACATCTTACGCTTTACTTATTTAAAATGCATTGTTTAGATTTAACTGAAATGTTATAAAGTTGTTCTAGCCTTGTGATTATTTAGTTATTAAGAACATTTTTTATTTTTTATATAATATTATGTTTGGTGAATTAATAAACTTAATTTTAGATACATTAAATTATTAATAATTCTTATAATAGACAATAAAATTAAATTAAGAAATTTGCGATGATTCTATAAAGATGATTTAACAGACAGTGCAGTTTGAGGATTAAACACACGAGTTAAAATTTTATTACTAAATCATTTCTGGACTAAAAAATAATAATTAGATTATAGACATAATAAGTATCTTCGAGTCTTTTTAGGATATTGTTATAAAATATTACGATTTTATTGCAATATCGGTAATATCAGTATCCATTGATATTTTTAGATCAATTAAATTTCATATGTTTGGACCAGTTATTTTATAAAATTCTACGCTATTCTTACAGATTTAACATTTTAATATTATTAGAAGAAGTTTATATGACATGAATTTTACAAATTTTATGGATTACTGACTTTGAAA
This sequence comes from Icerya purchasi, assembly GCA_039619475.1. Classification (NCBI taxonomy): domain Eukaryota; kingdom Metazoa; phylum Arthropoda; class Insecta; order Hemiptera; family Monophlebidae; genus Icerya; species Icerya purchasi. The sequence goes on along the minus strand of CM077115.1, from coordinate 286,012,762 downwards.
AATCGTCAGAAAGTTTATTTCATTATTTATTTGCGATGTTAAGTAAATAAATATTACAAAATTTAGCTGTAATTTCTCAAAATATCTTAAATTAAAGTTATATTCTTTCATATAAATGAATACCAAAAAACCTGTAAGGTTTATTTCAATTAAACAACAGCGCAAAAAAATGTTAATGTCATATATTGACAAAAGCTGATTATATATTACGTTAGGTTTAAACAAATTCAAAAATGAATGGATGGACCTTTAAAAATAATAAAAAAGTGTATTTAAATGCAGTAATTAAAACACAAAATCTGTACAATATACATATATTTGCCAAATTTACTCAGAATAATGAAGTTCAAGTTGATAATGCTTGAATAAAGTTTTACTGTTTATATTGAAATGAAATTCACAATTTTTATTTATATAATACTAATATACAAAAATAATAAAAGTAAAGAAGTAGCAAGACTCAAATACGCTTTGAAAATAAAATGTGTACGACGTCACATGAACTAACCATTATTTTATACAGAATGGCAGGCTCCTTGCGGAAAACTTCTATAGGGTACGTCTTATGAATAATAATGACTTAATTATGAATTAAATATTTTCTCTGGTGACCCTATATTATATTTTAATAAAAACTAATAATTTATTTTTATATTTGTTAGAGCATATTTCTTTGTTTTTAAATAATGGAAAAGTCCGATCGATATTTTGTAATTTACAAAGGGCACCTGAAATTAAAACACGTTAATTATTAGAGTTACACACCTATTCAAGATTTATACATCTTATATAGAACGTGAGCTGCTGAAGTAAAGTACTGATAGGTTAAAATTGATTATTTCTTTTTTATATACTAATCCCCAAAAAAGGGAACCTTGTATACATTAATTTTTATTAAAAAATTACTTTTATGAGTAAACAAAACATAAAGTTGCACATTTAAATAGAAAACTTAAAACTAATGTGTAGTTGGATATGAAAATGATTTTCAGTGTTATGCGAAATTTTAATATTAAGTAACAGTTAAATGTAGTTTGTAACGTAGTTACTGTTTTGAGAGGAAAATGGTAAGTTTAAAATTGAACCTCTTGTGTCATTTCTAAAGGACGTTTCATTAATTATAATGAGCACGTCAAAAGTTTTAATTTATTACAGGAAAATGAATTTAATAATAGGGTACTTAAAATTGTTTTAAATTGTTCATACTGCGTTTATTACATTAACTTTTATGTGCAACATGTTATGTAGTGTATTTTTTATTCAGTGTAAATAAAATATTTAAGAAGTCTAGAATCATTAAGGTATCTTATATGTATCATTTAGGCCTATGTAAAATGTGTTTAAAATACTAATGTAAATGAAAATTAAAACATTAAACTCAATAGTAACAATTAAAAATTGTTTAATATTCTGTTACCAAATAGATGAATAAAACTCTTCTATTCTATTATAATTAAGAATTGCTTGTGTGCATGCATAAACATCATGGAGTGCCGGTAGGTGTTTCTGAATATCTAAGAATGTGTATTCACCTGCAAAGAAATTCTCTAAACGCACTAAAATAAACAAAACGTGTATGGAAACACGCTTTAAAGCAGTAAACACCAAACGTGCAGAATGTTTTCCATCCATTGCTGTTAACTAAGAATTGTGCAATGAAAATGTTAATGAGAAAATACATGGAATTTTTGAAATTTCCAGCAAAATTTGAACGAATGTGTCTGAATATAAACAAATTAAAAAAATTGTATGTTGAAGGATGAAACTTTAATTCGTCAGTATAGAACATAGCAGCTATTTGTAGTCCCAAACCAAATGTGGGAAGGAATGGTGATTATGCACTACAGTTTGGCTGACTATTTTGATGTGGACAAATAATTCAATGCTGTGTACGTTAGTGTCAGCCTTATTTAATAACCAAACTGAATAGGGGCACAGTTTCTTGCAGTAAAACAATCATGTCAAAATTAGGGGTTCCTGTTAATGTTACAAAGAGTAATGAAATGCCTTCTTTCTGATCTAATAACGGATTGAGTTCGCTGTTACCAACAACAGCTACTTATTCCAGAATTATATTATTTCTTCCGGCTATTAATACACGATTCCTTTTACCCAGCTGTTTAACCAACAGATTAGATTGATGTCCACAATATTGACCTAGGAGATCAAAACAGCATACGAGACCCATCAGAAATCAAAAAGCAGTAAATAGAAGTGAAGAAGAAAGCTCATCAGATCCATTTAGTAATTTCACTGTGCTGCCATCAGAAGCCAACTGCTGATGATGAAACATTGTGACTCAGCAACTCAGATATAGATCCTGAAAAAAATAACTCGCTACTGGAAGCACGAGACACACTTTCTGTATAAGCAGCTAAGTATTATTTCTTCAATATCTTTAATTAGTCCTAACCAAAAGATATTTTTTGAGCAACTTTTGAGGTTTCTGGTATTATAATTTGTAATGAATCCTGAGTTCCAAAGATATTATTTTTGTTGCTGTCATGCATATTAGTAATATAACTTCCCCAATATTTCTGAAAGTATCCAAGTTTTTTACATTTTCTACAATTTTTTTTCTAATGATCTGACTTTCGTCTTTTGGTCAATTTTAATTTCACTAATTTTATTAGATACAAAACATTTATTACACTATGTGCTTTGTCACATCATATACAAGATTTTATATAATTTTTCAATTTATTAAATTTGAGAGAAAATTAAAATTTTTTATTCATGCTTAAGCCTACAGTATTAATTTAAAAATTTTTACTAACTTCTGTTATAATTTTTATTTATTCATCCTACTTTCTACCGACTAACAAATATTAATTTCTAATTTTAGATCAAGCAATACAGTAATATTGCTTGAATTTGTTTATCTTTAATATCCAATACAATTCTATTCTAAATATTATGTCTTTTTTCTTAAAATCACAACTTCATATAAGTTTTTTAAATTCAGTAATAAATCTATCAGTGCTTTCGCTATCTTTCTGAGATCATGTATGAAAAATATATAACGTTCATATTTTGATTTTGGTCTTTTAATTGGATTACGTTAATTCTGAAACTTACGACTGTTTTAAAACTTTTTGGATTTTCTTAAAATTTGTATTTAAATGTATTATACGTATATAACTAATCTTTCATCATAAATTGCATTAGTAACTGACATTTTTACTTCATCTGGTTTATCGGAATTCTGGCTTGCTAGCAGATAGTTTTCAAAGTTTTTTAATGAAATATGCACATTGGTGGAACCTATGTTGGAACGTCTCTCTCATTTTATTGAAGATTCTATATTTTTGTCAATGTAGTGTAATTGTAACAATAATCCTTATAGGGAAACATTTACAGTATTATATAATTTTATGACCTTGTAAACTGATTCCATCATTTAGAGACATAATTTATACATAAAAACAGTATAAATCATATTTCAATAAAAATAGGGCTAGAATCGAAAAATGATATTAATTTACGATTTTACATATACCATGTATTACATTTATATGTCTAATTAGATTGGTGAGTTCAGTAAACGAATTGCCGAAAATCTCACAAATCTTCATTTTTATTTCAAATTTTATCTAAAACGAAATTAAATGAAAACAATAAATTTCACAAGCAAACAAAAACTGTAAAAGAGCGAAAAACACATGAGAATTATTTCAATTTCTGAAGATAGCATTAAAAATACAAATAATTCGATATTTTTTTTAAACAATCGATTAAATTCAACGTTTTTCCATTATCTTCGTATTTTTTTTACTTACAATTATAAAAATCTTAAGCGAAAACATTGGATCGTTTTCTTTTATTTTCGACCCACAGTTGCAGCGATTTGATTTTTGCTTTTGATTAATTTTTGTGCTACACTTTTAGCATTTTAGTCGATTGTCTGAAATAAATAACAACATGCGCATGCGCACATATATTTACATTCTTAAAGATCGATAGTTATTGTCATCGTGCATATTTGCTTTTAATTATCTATTAGTCGCATCCAAAGTACGACTCAAATGTATTTATTTTCATTCGATTGTTATACTTTTTACATAGTTTGTATGGGACTGATGAGTTTAATTAATTTTTTACAATGAAATTTGTTTAATTTGTTATTATGTTTTGAAAATTTATTTCTTTGCTGTGGAAGCTTGACAGAAGTTTGATTAATTAAAATACCAACATTAATATTGTAAGTAGTAGTTAACGTCGTATTTAAAGTTAATAGTTATACACATTGCTATTTAAAAAAAAAAGTAGACTAGTTAAGACTAAATTGTAAATAGTTAAGTTATCTAACTTTTCTGATATTACTAAAACTGGAATAAATTTTAGTTTACTATGAAAATGTACCTCTTTTAATGATAAACTGCGTAATTTTATATGCTAAAAAAAGTAATTGAATGAATTTTTATTATAGGTTTATCGCGTTTCTTTTAAAATAATAAAAATGGATAGAGATGTTAATAACTATATGTTTCCAGAAAATGTAACGCCCTTCAATAATCAAGTAGCTGGTCACGAATTTACCAAGGCAAAACCGACTATAGGTTTGTGCGCAAAATGTTTTTGTTATAATTATAATTCTTTTCACTATTATGTTTTCAAATTTTTTTAAAGTATGTTTTTAATGAAGATATAAATGCACATATAACAATTAAGAAATATACTTTTGTGTTTTCAAAATTAGTCTAATATAGATTGTTTCTTTTTATAGACAAATGTTCGACTGTATAAAACAAAAAGAAATAGTTCTGTGCAGTTTAAAATTTATATTTGTCTTTACATTCAGTATATAGATATTTTTATATTGAACATGACGCTAAAAATGTGTACGTTTTTTTTCTATGATTAAACAGTTTATCGTTATAAAGGATGATTATGTAAATATTTTTCTCGTATATTTTTTATTTCTAATTTCATTTAATATCAAATAAAATATAAAATATTTGTTTATATGGTACATTTAAATATTGTGAATCAAATTTATACATAGGCGTAATTCTGATCAGTTTTATTAAATAAGTATCTAAGCTATGTTAAATTTTTATTTAGTTGACATGTAGGGATGTTTGTGTAATATAGTTGATAGAGCCTAGTGTTTCAGTTAAAGTGTTGAAAATAGTTTTTATGTATTTGTTTGTTTTTTTTCTATTTGAAATTTATATTAAAACGATTGTACTAATTGAATGTACTTAAAACCACTGGAAATGTTAAAAATATACTTATTTCATAATACTCGGTTGTTATAAAATATAATTATTAATACATGTGCGACGTAATGTTCATTTAATTTGATTTACATATTCTTTTTAAAATTTGTATATCTACAATCGTTCAATGTCCGTACAATAATCAAACTGTATCTTACACAATTATAATTCAAAATCCGCTAAGAAAAAATTTAAAAGTAACTTCAACAATAACCATAGCATTTTATATCAACAACTCGTATCAGTTGTTAACACAAAAATCAAACGTACAATTCGTTAAAATATATAATTTGTGGAAGTATTACAATTAATCAAAAATTTAATGCGTCAATTCTTGTCATTAAGTGCAAGACAATTTAATTGTCGAAGAATAAAAGTTTCCGTATAGTAATTATTTTAATATGTTACAATTGGGAAAGTTTGCAGGACAGAAAAATAATCTTATATAATTTGCTTTTTTAGTTCTTGAGAATTTATTTCAAAACTACATTTTTGATGTATGTTGAAATTTTAAGTTAAGTTTTAAATCAAAAATTAAATGTATACATTTTAAAAATCAATAATAAATCTCAGGATTAACAGTTTTCTCATGGACTGCGAGGAGAATTTTTGTCATTAGCAATGATTTGAAGGCAATGAAAAATCATTATATAACTTTTATGCAAATTATTGTGATTAGTTTTTTTTCTACGTTTTAAGGAAACTTTTTGTTTATTAAATATGCCTTTAACTTTTTCATTACCAAAATTTATTAAATTATTATTTTTATTTTCAAGTGTTTAGTTCCGATTTGGTTAATTTTAAGGGCGAATCGTTAATAGTTCATTATGTAATTTGAAGTGAATCATTCATAAATGTAGACAATTGCAGTATAAATCAAAGAAAAAAACTTCATGAGCTGTAAATATTTAAAATTTATTTTCTTCTAATGGAAGTGTAGAAATGAGATCAATATTAAAAACAAAAAACAAAATAACAAAAAAATTACAAATAAAATTAACATTTATACTGATTACTCTGCTATAAATTAACCTTAATAAAATTAATTAAAATTCGTAAAAGATACTTCATTTTTTAAATAAATAATATTTAATTCGAAAATAATTTAAAAAAATTAACATTAAATATGAAGTGGTAACAAAACAAAAGAGAATAATATATATATTAATTACTATGCTATTCTTATGTTGGGTAAAATACGAAAATGAGAGCATCTGTATGTTACGAAGATTGTAATAAAAATTACTGCACGGACTATAAATTAAATTTATCGGTTCCGAGAATTTTGTAATATATTTCTAAACTAATAAAATATATATAAATTTTTACGATAGATAATTTAAATCTGCTCTCCTATAAGTATTATAGAAGAACTGACATTTAGCGATCCGAGGGGCGTTACTATGGCGAGATTTGAAGAATCAAATTTATGTATATGTAATTGATCGTATGATGAATAATTCAGTCATATATAACGCGCACATTTTCTTCCTTAGAAATTTGTAGTAGAAATGGAATATACGTTATACAAAGTATATTGTGTTTTAAAAGGGAAAAACATTTTCCACTAATGCATAGAGGTATTCTGGGAAGGAAAACTTCTTTTCTTACACTAATAGAGGAAAAACTTGTTTATAACATAGCACGTCATAGAACAGCTTTTAACATCAGTTTAGTTATTGTTATTCAGTGGTACATGTTCATTCAATCATGAATTTGCCGCGATTATTACTGTTATTATTATTTTACAGTTCGGCATTTTTCATTCTGTATGACATCATTAACGGAAAAAAAAACATTTAGATCGTTGTACATGTCAAAATTTATATTACAAGCCTTAATATGTGTGCTGAAGAAAGTGGAAATCGCGTTGCGTCACGTCAATTCCGTAACGTAGAGATAATGTTCGACAATAGAGAAAGCAAAAAGAAGAATTATTATATAGAATGCGTGTCCTACAGGAACTGAGTCAAAGCGCCGCAAGGACAAACAGCGCTGTTTAGCGGCAAAAATGTAATATGAAACTAAATTTTTGCTCTTTTTCGAACCGAAAGGGCGTTCGTTGAAGGCTCTACGTAAAGTAGTCGCTGCGTAACATTCATTGGAATTTAGTGTGTTCGGAAATCGACTGTAGACTACCTGCGTCATCGTGTTAAATGGATAATACTCAGGTCGAACAAAACGAAATACGATACGCTATTATCTACGCCGCGGATTGTTGCCGGTGACTGTAGTGCTCGAAATCCAAGGTGCTTATTTAACGGAAAGTTTTATTGCGATGGCATAACGCCTTTCGCGAAGATGGTGAATCAGCCACACTTCTTTCACATGTTGGATCATCATAAACTTCGATCCTCGAGACGAACGTCGACACGATATCCGCCATTGTTTGTGGTGATAGACGTTTATCACTGCAGAGTCTGCGGCAGGAGATTAACATACCGTGAAGCAGTCTGCGTTGAATCCTCAAGGGTAGCTTGCGCATGCGTCGTGTGAGCTCCACATGAGTGCCGCACTTGCTTAGTCACGAGCAGGATGAATCGATTTGTTAAAGTCTGTCGGGCCTTCGCGAAAGGCTTTATGCCACTGCAATATTGTTGCTCGCAAAAAACCTTCCATTAAATACGCACCTTGGATTTCAAACACTGTAGCCGCCGGCGACAATCCGTGGCGTATCTCATATCGTTGTTCTACCTGAATATTATCCATTTAATACAATGGCGCAGGTAGTCTGTAGTCAATTTGCGAACACACTGACTTCTAACGAGTGTTACGCAACGACTACTTCACGTAGAGCTTTCAACAAGCGCCCTTTCGGTTCGAAAAAGAACAAAAATTCAGTTTCATATTACATTTTTGCCGCTAAACAGCGCTGGTTGTCCGTACGGTGCTTTGTCTCAGTTTCTGTGGTACACACATTGTATTATCAGCTGAGATCGGCATTATCTTATTGTGACAAAAAGAAACAACTAAATTTTCAGAAGTTCGAAAACAACTGTGGACATCAAAAAACGTGTTGCTTGCATTATTATGATGGAGAAATAATTGAAACCGGATAAATAGCTGTATTTCGCAGTTTCACATCACTCTTAATTAGTGCTTACTATTCCTTCACAAATATGATAGTCTCACGATTAGAAGAACTACTTTACACCGCTGATACAATATACAATTAAAGTTATCAATTTTTATCGATTTATTTTCAGATGAGAAATAAATATGATTTCACTTTATTTCAAATAGGGAATGCGCGGTCCCATGTTCTGTACAGAGTGGCCACTTCCTGGAAAACCTCGGGGAGTCAGGAAATTCCATTAATCAGAGAAAAGTCGAGGAATTTGAAAATGCTATGGAAGTACCAACGTGATGTAAAATGTATATAGATTTTGAAAGTATTAAAAATGATTGCAAAGTCTCTAGCATATGTACATTTATTCTATATAGATAATAAAAAAGCCCGTCAGATTTTGTCAGTAATCGAATAAACAGGAAATTAAGATGAAAATGAATTTTACACGTTCTTTAAAGAGAAGTAATAATTTAAATTAAGTGATGCGAGATTTTAATATAAGCATTGAAATGTATTGGGGTACGATAAAAAACATCCTGCCAAATAATTGGTATTTTATGTACGGTTTTTTTATATGACTATTGTTTTCCAAGTTGAAGAAAGCACTGAAAAAAATCTAGAAAAGCCGGAAAAGTTAAGAACATTTATTATGAAAAAATAGTGCGCACCCTTCTTTAGATTAATGGAAATCATTTTTCTTCATTTCTGTGATCTCGAAAATAAATTTTTGCGCGTTCGTTAAAAACATTTTGATAAATACAACCACAAATGCACGCATTATATGCGGGTAAATACGCTGTATAACTATTTTTTTATATATATATACTTGTAACGCTTTAATAAAGGAGTCATGTAAAAAAATCCGTTGAAATTTTTTGTATCGCACCTATAAGAAATTTATTTCATTTTGCGAAGAATAGCCATAATTAACTGAAATCGGCTTTTCTGTAAAAATGATAAAAAAAGTAGTCTTCCCATAGCGAGCTCCGAAAGATCGAGTTTATACATTCTAGTAATAATGTGTGTGTATGTGTGATAGAGGAGGGTGAATAAGATACCTAAAATTTTAACTTAATGCTGCAAATTTTGTCGAGCTAATATAATTTGATACCTAAGTTGCTAGAGCACTTCACTTTAGTCACGCGGGTCTTCAGTTTGATCCCAGGCGACTACTGAAATTATTACTAAACAATAAATAATTGCTAATAGCCATGTGATAGGCAACGGCAAACCAGCATGTATACCATCATATGCGCATGGGATGGCGTGTAGACGGATACACTTGGGATTACATTTGTATCGCGATAATAAATGATTACAATTAGTTTGTAGGTGTAATCTTCCATACAATTGCGTTGCATATAAAAATAGCATACGCGCACACACATATAATATATATATAACGATCAGTCATTCAGACGGGTTTTAACCTGATAATATTTGAGCTATTTTAGAATGAAAAGATGTTATTTTAAAGTTCGTGTTTTCTCTAACATTGAAACAGGTATGATGAAACATAAAGATGGATATATTTTAAAACCAGTTCCTCATCCAGTTTACGGTATACGCGAAATAAATTTCTATAAAATGCTTCAAACTACAACAGATCCCATTTTGGAACAATTAAATTCGTATGTACCTCATTATTTAGGCACTAAAATCGTTAGATTAAATTGCAAAGGTGAGTTGGTATTGCATTTATTGTATTGATATAATTTTTTTTTTTTTTTTTCATTAACAGCAAGATCAGTTAATATACAAACAGTAAAATTAAATATTACTGTGTAGATGAAAAGTTTTAAAGTTTTGTTGTATAACAAAATAAGATATGAATAGCATTTTTTTTTTATATTTTTTTAGTTTTCAACATAAAACGCGTATGTGACCGTAATTAAATCAGTTTTCTGGGCTTAAATGATTTTTTTTTTTTATATACGTTCAGACAAATAATATCTTATTATTTTCAAAGAAAACAAACTTTGATTATACAGTTTTGGTAACTCTAGTTGACAATTTCTTAAAGAAGCTCTGTGTTGTACCTTATATTAAAGAATAAATGTACATATTTAACAAAGGAAACAAGAAATATACAATTTTAACAATATTAAAGGTTAGTTTAATTATATATAACGCATTTTTACGCCTGTAGTTTGTGCTAATTAAAGAATGATCTTTCTGAATTTTTGAAAAAAAAAAAAAATATTGTATGTGTATTTTGCATTATTATAAAATATGAAATTGTATATCAAAATTAATTTGTTCATTAGGTTATAGGTGTATCTGATGTATACTAGAAAATTTAAATATCTGCAGATTCATATTGTATCATATTTTTAAAGAACATGTAAATAAAGTAAAATAAAAAGAACGGAGACTTTTTAAAAAAATTATACAATATGTTTCAGTAAAATTTTATTTTTATCTTTTGATTAATGAGTAAATAAGTATTTTAAGAAATATTTATAAATAAAATACAATTGTATCCGTGTGGATGCTAAATTCAACGTCGGGGAAAAAGTGGGATAAGTGTAGAATATCAAGAAAAATTAAGGATTTTTGTATTAAAAAAAAAAAAAAAAAAAAAAAGGCCACGATTTTAGTTACTCTAATATTATTTAATTTAAGAAAAAAAGTTATACTATAAATATCCGAATATAATAAATTGGTTAAAAACATAATTCGTTTACTTAAAAATGATTTTATGTTTCGTCTGAAATTTACAAACATTAATTTGACATGATTAATGTATTGTATTATGGCTGAATGTTAATCTTATTTCGTTTAATTATATATGTTTATATCATGACTCATATATAAAAATAATGAAACATATATATATGTAAAAAGACGACAGCTACAGTTCCGGTTGACGGTGAATGAAAATATTCAACTAAAAAAAGAATACCAGCCGATGTGTGATTGCCTAAAATATTTATAGTGGACCTCAAGACAGTATCAAAAATATAATTTGAAATAATTCATGTAGGCCAATCGGAAATAAAACATTAACAGATCTGTTTATGTGAACAACGACGTACTTACTGTCTGTTAAAAACGTGGCAGAACTAGAGGAAATGACACTGTCAGTAAGTGAAAACTGTTAAAATACAAGCGTAGACTTGTAAATGTAAACAAAACTAAATACACGTTGTGTTACGAATTTGCAAAGGATAAAGATAGTAACACATATAAATCAATAGAAATGGAAAAAGTTCATAAATTCGTTTATTTAGGCCAGCTAATTAAAGTAAATAATGATTTAGAAAGCGAAATATCTAGAATATAATTAACACGGTTAACTTTCTCAAAACTAAGCGGTAAACACTTAATAATACACTCATAATCCTGAAAAACGGAGAGTTCGTAATATATTATGCCAGCGAAATATAAACGAAAAAAATGGAATTGAAAATAAGCTCAATTATTCAACAGAAAATGGTGCGATCGATACGGTGTATTAATTGCAAATGGACCAAAAAGCGCATTCGGGGGAGACAACGAATGTATCAGATACGATAAGTACTAATAATAAAAAAAAATAAACGAAGGTGGTCCGGTCTAGTAGCTGGAAGCAAAAATGATTGATGAGTACATTTTATTAACATTATGGAAGCCTGGTAGAAAGCGAGTTGTGAAGTGACTGAAGCATCGTTAAGCAGAAGTCGAAAATTCAAGAAAACTGATGGGAGAAAGTACAAGATCCTAAAGGAAGCTTTTGTCCAGCAGCGGACTGACAACGGTGCAAAAAAATTCGAATTTTATGAAGAGTTTTGTGTATTACAATATCATTCTCTGTTGCAAGTATTTGTAACTTAAATGAAATATAGAAATTACCGATAAGGAAACCACCAAATGAGTATAAAAATTGATTTAAACTTGTTTAATGTGTTAATCTTGTTTCGTTTAATTTTAAAACTGAATATGAAATTAAAAACGAATTTTAACACTTCAATATTGTTCTGTATTGTAAATGTTTATTACTCAAATTAAATTAGAAATTAATAAAAGAGACAGTAGCTCCCGTGGTGTAGTTGGTTAGACAGTGGTGTTTCATTCAGGTAGGACTTAGTTCGAATTTTACTATTGCACAATATAGATAAATTCCTTTTGCGCTGGGTTAATATTCGTAGGTGACGAACCAAGAAAATAACTTAAAAAGAAGAAAGAAAACAATGGGTACATCGCAAAAATATCATGAAAGCAAATTTCAATTTGGTTTAAATATTTTGGTGAAAAATAAATTTTTTTAACCTTTTTTTTTTTTTTTTTTTTTTTTTTTAAGTTTTACGTTTCTCTGAACTGTGATGATAAGTTTATAGAGGAATAAGCTAAATATCGTATACATCAAAAGTAATAATAAAAATTGTAATGGAAAGAATAAAACAAAGAATAGAGAAAACACTAAATAATGTGACTAATTCGGATTTAGAAAAGAAAAGGAAACTCGAAAAACTGTATACTGTCATTAAGATTAATTATCGAAAAGAAAATTGAAGATGGTGAAGAATTATACATAGCCTTTATAGATATAATAAATCGTAACGTGGGAAATATTCTTGAAATTAGAAGAAATCGTATTAGACTGTAGCGATAGTATGAAGAGCAAACGGCTGAAATTTCAAAAAAAAAAAAAGCTAAAATACGAACAGGAGTAAGACAGGAATGCCCATTATCATTGCTTTTTAACTCGATAATAAAGGAGCCAATCATGAAACTGAAAGAAAACACTTAAAGCGTAAAAATAAGCGGAGAAGAAATATATTGCATAAGATTCGCGGACGATCTTAATAGGAGAAAATGAACAATAATTACAACACCTAATATCTGCTTTGCAAACACTCTTTAATGCTAAAGTCGTACCTGGAAAGTTGAAATTTTCAAGTGCGTTACAAACGTACTTACTCAGAAATACATCCTGTTTTAGCAGGTGTTCCTCAGGGTTCTATGTTGGGTCCCACGCTGTAATACACAGCAGATTTTCATGTGACAGAGAATGTACAGCCACATTTGCGGACGACACGGCACTTCTTTTATCACATGAAGATCCGAAGATGGCTAGCAGTATTCTACAAAAGAAGGCTCTTACAAAGGCGGAAAAACTGTTTAAAAAATGGAAAATCGGGATAAACAAGAATAAATCAGTGAATATCCATTTTACTAACCGAAAAGTCGAAGTCCCACCCGTTAGGATCAATAACACAGATCTGCCTGTGCGAATAACGGTCGGGGTATTTAGGTTTGCGCTTAGACAGCCGATTGATGTGGAAACACCATATACAAGTAAAAAAAATAGAACTAGATATCCCGGTTAAAAAAAAAAAAGTTTATTGGCTGATAGGGAGAAACAATGTGTACTGACAACGGATAACAAACGTCTAATATATACAACAATTCTAAAACCTATCTGGACGTATGGGGTTCAACTTTGGGGTTGCGCTAAACCGTCAAACTTAAACGTAATACAGACTTCCTAGAATAAGATACTTCGGTTGATAACCAAGACACCCACATTTGCAGCTGTGTGCGAAGTTGACGGCTGACCACTGCGCGCTTCGTCCTCCACATAATCTCGTCCTTCTTCGAACATACGACACCATTTGGACACCATGCGGGTCTGGAAATGTCTTTATTACCGTTCACTTCATATATTTGTCGATGAACTTTAGTCGGATTATGATTTTTTGCCCGCGAAAACTGCACTACACTTCGCCTATTGGTTCTTCTAATGTATACAAAACAATTAATTATTTTAACTAAATTCGGATTAAACTTTTTAAATATAGTTTGGTATTGAAAAAAATATTCGCAGAACTACATTTAAATGAACAAATTTATTATAAAGAAAAGAAAAACTTCAGAGATGCCAATGAAATATTTTTTATAAGTTCAAATACAATCCCAGATGCTATTTAACAACACTGCTTTCGAATCCCAAACTACTAATAAACTAAATCGTTCAAAAAGAAAGTTTCAATCTTACTGGTTACGATCTTATTCCGATTTAGAGTGTGTAGAACACCTATTGAAATACATAAATCGGCATTTAATGAAAACCGCATTACATTTCCAATAAAATTCGATCCAATTTATATTAAAGTAACGTTCTAAAATCGAAAAAAAGCGCTAAAAAAATATTAAAAAACATGAAAAATCATCAGGGTATTTGCGCGGAATCAATTTTAATCGTTTGGTATGAAAAGGCTAATAATACTGATGTTTCGTGCCAACTTTTCAGTATTACAAAAAAATAAATCATAATAGAAGAAAATAGATTAGTTTTAATGAAAATATTATTAACGCTCAAATTTTCGGTTAATTGAAGATTTGCAATTTACAGATAAGTCTAGTACTTACTAAAGTTACGATATGTGAGGATTTTTTAATTTAAAAAGGAAAACAAAAAAAATTATCAATCGAAATTTGTTTAAATAATGTTCTTCCGAGACTTATAAGTTTCTGGCGATAACAAGTCACTATGTACAACGTAATTTAATGTCGTGTATTTGAAGACTAAGTATTTATTCGATTATTGTAAGCGGACCCGTCAGACATTTCTAATTTTATAACGGTTATAACTGCCAATTTTGAAATGTTTAGTTCAATATAAAATCAGTACAATTTTTCAAATCATTTCGAATGTCTTTCAGAGATTTAATTTTGTTAATTAAGAACTACGGAGACTGGTGTTTTAATACGGCGAGGAGATTAAGTCGTGCTAAGACGCGATGAAGAGATTAAGCCGTGTTAAGACATGGTGAAGAGATTAAGTCGTGTTAAGATACGGTGAAGAGATTAAGTCGTGTTAAGATACGGTGAAGAGATTAAGTCGTGTTAAGATATGGTGAAGAGATTAAGTCGTGTTAAGATACGGTGAAGAGATTAAGTCGTGTTAAGATATGGTGAAGAGATTAAGTCGTGTTAAGATACGGTGAAGAGATTAAGTCGTGTTAAGATACGGTGAAAAGATTAAGTCGTGTTAAGATATGGTGAAGAGATTAAGTCGTGTTAAGATACGGTGAAGAGATTAAGTCGTGTTAAGATATGGTGAAGAGATTAAGTCGTGTTAAGATACGGTGAAGAGATTAAGTCGTGTTAAGATACGGTGAAGAGATTAAGTCGTGTTAAGATATGGTGAAGAGATTAAGTCGTGTTAAGAGGGAGAAAAATTAACCTAAAGCTACATTTGTTCACTGTATGGCTCACTATTTGAGTTTTACAGTCCCTGGAACATCGTAAAATAAATTAACGGGTGTCACGATGGCCTTAATTTAGTAAAAGATACAATAAATTTTATTAAAACCCCTCTTAATTGGGGGGGGGGGGTACACATTTTTAAACACATTCAAAAACAATTTAGTGCTCCAGTTTAAAAATCTGCGTACTCCCCCCCCCCAATTTCTCGAATAATAATTTTTTGGCACACATATCATGTTCATCTATTTTTTTGTAATTATAATGAAATTTGCAACTTTCATGGCGCAAATGACAACCGTAGAAAAATCTGGTGCCGCTGTCGTAAGTAATGGGTTTTTATCGGTCAAATGGGATCCCCCGTGATTTTTGGGCTCCGTTGATACAGTTAATTGTGGTCTTTAAAAAAATCCATCCATTTTCAACTAGCTTCCGAAATGGTGTATTTACGTTAATTTAACAAAATCAAGAAATCAGTATAAACATTTTTGTACTGAAATAAATTTAAAAGTATAATATCTCGACATTGCAGTATCCCAAAACCATCGAGAAGAAGCGAGTTTCGCTAACGGTTAGACACTATTCATCCAACACAAACGTTATTCTATTCAAAACTGCAAATGATTTTTATCGAAACATTCGACTTTAATAAATCGATTTTTATCAAAAGTTAGTAATTTCGTTTTAAATGTGAAAATCTTTTTTTTTTTTTTTAAGCATATTTTTTAAGAATTCTCGGAAGACATGAAGAAAACTCCGAAATAAAATATTTAAAATTAAAAACGTCATACATAGAACGGACAAAATAATTTACAAGTAGCAGATATACTTCCGGAACTTATCAATTTATACGTCTTTTTCTGACAGTGTTTGCTTCAACCGCTATTTCTGAAAAAAAAAAATTTTTTCAATTTAAAAAGATTAGAAAATCGTTCAATAGTTAACTGGCATATTCATGAAGAGGAAATTTTTTTCATATTTCCTCAGGTGACATAACTAACGAATTCGTATCTGCAGCAGATAAGATCTCAACTTTCGTCCTAGAATTACAACATTTTTCTTGGACTCTATTACTCGTTTCCTCTTCATATTTTACTCCCGTGTATATTGGTTTTGTCCTTTTATTTTTACTTTTCTCTATATTTTATACTTTAATTTTAACGTTGTTCATTTTATTTGCTTTTTAAATTTTGCTTCTTTATATTGTATTTCGTTAACTTATAGATAGCAAATTTTAATTTAATATGAGCATACTGGTAAAAAGATTTTAACTTTAGCTTTTCGATACAGTTTTGCACCTGAAAAGGGAAGCTGTAAAGACTAACGATTTCTTACGTATTAAAATAAGAAACATTAATTTCATTTTAAATGAACTGCAAATATTTTCGTTGTCGTTTTTTCACGGCAGATAATTTAACATTGTCCGGTTTGTTTTTCATATAAAATATTCATTGGTATCTTAAATCATCTTGGAATAATGCACAATTTTAAACGGAGACAGATAACATCACTGACCATCCGCTCAAAATTTTTCGTAACGTTATTTAATATATTTTATTGAATGAAAAAATCCGAGAAAGGGGAACACATTCATTGGGATTCCTTCGTTGTACCGAAAAACAGAAGTGGTGTATAAATAAAATGCAATGTTACGGCAAATAAGCAATTATGTAAGGAAAAATTGTGGTTTAATTTGTAAATAATTATTCTGATTTTCAGTATTTTTTCCCTTTCTTACGTCACTTTCAAATTTACTGTTTTTCTCGTTTTGATTTGATTTTGGTTTATTTATCGCAATATCATCTACCCTTGTGAATTTAGCAGAAAAAAATCTTCTAATAAAAGTTTAAAAATATGTACATCAGCGTGTGCGGTACTGTAGTAAGTTTTTTGCATGCAAGAGAAGCACAAAATTCGAGTATAATAAATGTGTAAAGCGGCGTTTCAGACTGATTACAGTAGTATTCATAAAAAAAAAATGTTTGTTTTGTGTACAGAACAAATAAATATTTTTTTTTATTATTATTAAAAATTATTTAAATATGTTTAAAGTAATGATCGAATGTAGAATTTAAAATGTTTAAAAAATAATGCATATGTAACTTTTATCTTTTCTTTTTTTTTCAACGTTTAAGTGTACCAAGACGGTGCACTATTTTTTGCCATGTTTTTGCTGTAGTGTACTCTCCTCAATCGTGGTAATGGCATACCATTGATGCTCTGCTTTAGATCCGTTTTCGGTACACGATATTATGTTTAACGTAATCCGATAGAAAACATTTGACGAGAGAAGTGATATAAACGAGGTGACCAAAAGGAATTCTCGGCTACTCCTTTCAATTTATCGGTAATCGAGAATTGTCTTGATGCAACTAATGGTGCCCATATAATAATAATAATAATAATAATAATAATAGGGTCGTATTAAATAAGATAAAAACTATTTTTTTTTTCTATGGCTTAGACTGTTATCCATTGGCTAATCCATCAATGACAACACCTTAAATACGTTTTTCCCTTCGTAATAACTTCTACTTACCTGTTCATTTTTTGCTCTTGTAATTAATTTTTGAACTTGTAAAGAGAAGAGAGACTTTATTGTAATTACAATCATTTAATTATTCGGTAATGCGAATAATTTTCGATTGCAGTTTATGTGTATTGTCGCAAACAATTTTTACTTAATAGAAACTTTTTTTTGTGAATAAATTTATGATTACGTTCGTCGTATTTATAAAAAAGAGTAAATAACAAAAATAAAGTTACACTAATTAAGAACAGCAATCAAACTAACCAATGACGTCACATAGAATTTTGAGCGAATAGATGGCAACAGCGTTGCTTTTTGACCGGCATCATTGCGATTATTCCTTTTACTGTGACCAGACTCCTAACATTCATTCAGTCGGCCGGATCGAGCAGAATAAACTTAGGATCCATTAGTGTTTAGTCGGGTGCAGTTAGTGCACGATGTAACCTTCTTATTAAAAAAGTAAATTTTACCTGTACATTTATTTGTTCAAATTGTAAAAGTTTTCTTTCGTTTATTTCTATTTTCTTTTTGATCTTGTTTTTATTTTACACTGTAGAACATGAGCGATTGCAATTAAAATTGTGCCATTTGTTTTGAGACCCGGACTCCCGATGTATTTTTCAAGCTGGTGCCTACTATATATATATGTGTGTGTGTGCGTGTGTGTATGTACACACAGTATTATCTGACTAACGGAAAAACAGTGATTTCCTAGCGTTATTATAATTTGTTCGTTTTTCATCCATCTTGACGGTTGTAATTTAATTATCAAGTATAACCAAATATTGTCTTTCAATTGGAATTTATGTCAATTATAAGTACAATGAATAATAACCTACGCAGGGATTGCAGAATCATTCGTAAAACGATAAAAAAAATAAAAAAAAATGGCAATGAATTGGGCGTGTAAGAAAAGTGTAGTTTGTTTGAATCGATTTTAATTTCTTAACAAGCTCTTTAATTTAAAGCAAACCGTTTCAATAGTAGAAAATCATTTTGTATTTCATAATAATTCGATATTTTTAAAGATACGAACTAGTTGATTAGAACAAGATATACGACATCTAACTTAACTGGTATGTTAATTGGCGTCTAAACCGACCCTTTAAACTGTCGCCTGAAAGATCATTATTGAAACGGAAAAATAAAAGAAATCAGCGTGTGCAAATAAAACTAATATAAATACACACGAAAGAAGCGTATATAATATAAATCGATTTTTAGATAGACTTAAGAATTATGAGAAATTATCCTAGACATACGCACACGAAGTCATCATTTTCATTTACGCATATTGCAATTTTTCATTTAAAAAAATAAGTGTACATAGGAAAAGAAAAAAGCTGATTTAAGATTGCAATAATTACGATGACATTTAAAAATTGATCACTTGAAGGACTTCAATAAATCGAATCAAAATTGACGATATTTAACCGCTTTCCTAACATGTTGAAAGAGAAGATTGTCGGCTTGAATTTATGCTTTATCTAATTATTATTTCGCTGAATCGCGTTAATTACTGTCATTTTTGAATAAATTATAATTTCTAATCTTTTAATTTACCGCGCTACTAGGAGATTACCTTTTTGCTGTTTAATTATCAATAACTTGGCGCTGAAACGAGATTTTTATTGTTTTCGACGGTACTTTTTTCCTGACTTCGCCGGTTATTGTAATTAATAATTCACGATTATGTTGCATTTCATCGTTTAATAATAGTTGATGAGAGGTTTTTCCTTCATTCGGTATTCTTAGGAACGTATCTTTCATAACTATGTAGGATGTTTTCAGTTTTGTTTGTATTTTTTGGTTTGTTCTTTAGTGTCCAACTTATTATTAAATATTTCTTTATGTGATTTTATATCATCGGTGTTTGTTTGTTTTTTTTTTCTCTCTTCCGGCCAATGTTAGAGTGATACTGAGTCGCGTTGATTTCAAGCATCGTACTTTTAACTATTATTTTTGTTGCCATGCCTAGTGTTTGTGGCACAGTTCTGCTTGCAATAATACGAACGTGTATGAAAGATTACAGTTTGGAATTAATCGTTACATAAATGCAATTTCAAGTGTCTCCATTGATACATCGGTATTGTCCGAGTGCATATGGTGTGCATGTTTGCCATAGTTTTTTAATTATTTACTTTAATAATTTTATCAGTCGCCGCTTGTTTTCGTACCCGTAACCCCAGTACTCCCAAATCGTTTTAGCCACATTTAATTAAGTAGTTTCATTATATTCGTCGTTCCCCGGTTTTACGAGCAATACAGTTATTCCTTATAATCAAGTACATATCCGCGAATAGTTCCGTTCGCGTTGCAGGTAAATTCAAGCGACTACTAAAGGTAATGAACACACGCCTGCTGTTGATTGCTAGCTTGTTCCTTTTTTTCTGAATAGTAGTGGTGCGCCATTAGTACTTGCTTACACGACAATATATACGGAAAAGACCGATGTTGGTAGGATTAGAAGTCGCCTCATCAGTGTGTAATAACAGATTAACACCATGAATTAACACAAATATATTAAATAATAAATAATAATACCGACATGTTTCGGAGCTAAACTCGATATATTGTGCATGTGCTCGTTTATTATTCCGTCTTGTTTGGTCCGTTAAAACGGAATGTCAACGTGTATTCTCCGGTTTATTCACATTTATATTTAAGTGTGTGCTTTTAATGTGTCATAGCGCGCATCATTTATCTTGTAGCAGCAATAATTAAGAGACACGGCGGTTTCTAGTTTTTGGCGTAAGCTGTGGAAGACTTGTCCGTACACATGTATTTATTCTTCCCGAAGCTTGGCGCTCAAAAAAAAAATTATATTTTATAATTCGCGATCGACAATCGCAACTTTGACATATTAGTGTTTCTTTGAAGCTGCGGACTGTACGTTGCCGGTAACGTAGTTACCAATAGAGCCACTGTAATAAACAATGAGAAAGATACCATCGAGAAAAAATTGTTATAATAACTGGTGATTTTGATGCAAAAATTGGCCATGCGTTACTTAAAGACCTACGTAACACTATGGGAAGATTTGGCCTTGATATTAGAAATGAAGAAGTGAACACTTGCTGCAGTTTTGCACAAGCACCGGGATGCATATATTTGCAATTAGGCGTTTCAGCATCATGTCAGACGTCTGTGCACATGTCGTTCACCCGACAACTGATAATGAAATCAAACAGATTACGTCTTAATACATAATGAAGAACTAAAATTATAGAGACGTCAAACACAGAAACTCATTCGAAATAAACGGAATCTAAGTTCTTACAATGAATGTAGACAAGAAGCAATACGATCGTATATTATGGAATATAATCAAATATAATATTGTTGGTGCCAAAAAAAAAAAAAAAAAAAAAAAAAAAAAAAAAAAAAAAAAAAAAAAGAGTGCACCTAGAGTAGACTTAAGGAAAACTAATGGATAAAATAAGGTAGAAAGTGAGAAAAAAAAAAGCTAAGAAATTTCCAAAGAAGAACAAAGGTGGGTTTCACAGCCCTGAGAATCGCTCGCGTAGGTTACAACAACTTCTCTAGGAGGATAGAGAAGATTAATAATAGTTCGGTAGTGTAATCATAAGCGGAACACCTCGTAATGCATATAGAATGCAGTTGCACAAAAGCTTTAGCGTATTACCGATACTGTAAAAGCAGGGCGTAATGTGTATGAAAAATGAGGGAGAAACGATATTTTCAGTTAACATTATGGCGCCATAACTCCAACAGCAGAGTCCATAATGCGGACTGGAAAAAGAAGGAAGAATTTCTCCCATCTAACATCATGATTATGATGCAGTCTCTCTAAAAGGGTTTTGACAGTAGGAAAGGACGGAAATAGGCTATGCAGTTCTGCCACCACAATAGCAGTGCTTTAAATGCAAGCAAGACTGTAAACTGGAATAACGTGGAATAGATTAGAAGTATTACGAGAAAGACTAAATTTTAATATGGCAAACGGTTTAAGAACAGTAATTTGACTTCAAATTGGACTAATTACTGGTGAGTGGAGATGAAAATACCAGCGGAAATGTCCTCTCAGATGATGGGAAAAGGAGCGCACTCCAAGGAAACATGCTCAGCGTCGCACAAAATAGTGTTATCGTGGCAAAGAGGGAAAAATACAGTAAAGAAAGTTGTCGAGATGTTCATAAAGTTGGGTGGAACAGCAACAGAAGTGACCTACATGCAGTGTTTATGTCGAAGAATGCGGTATACGAGCATTTGGCTGAATGATTGGACACGATCTGTACACCAGTTTATAAAAAAAACTACATGAGACTTGTGCCGTAATGATACAACAATTAGTATCATACGATAACAGAGTATAATACTTTATGTAGTACACGAAAGGCTGAAATAGTACATGTTACAGATATCGTCACTCCTGAAAACACGAAAGCAAACGATGACTATATAAGCGGAATAATTGAAAAGTATAAAGACTTCGGTGTTAATTTTCGTATCATCGACCATACTAAGCATAGAATTTTGCCTTGCAGTGGAAACAACTGTGGCAAATCGACCTTGAAATTCCGCGTTATTTGATCTTATTAGATCGCTATACGTTTTCAGCGACGACAGAGTAAAGTCAATAGTAGATGGATATTGAGTCTCCGATTATTCTTTTTAATGAATATAGTGAATGGACAATGAGAGGGTCATTGAGGGGATGGGAAGATGGTGTGTTATAATGGAGAGAAGGACAATTTTGACTTGCGATATACCGATGACATTGTAATAATTACCTCATCAAAACGAAAAATGGTTCGCCTCGTCCCCTACTGCTGGAGGCGAATGCTGAGAGTTCGATGGATTGTGTAAGGAGAACTAGCTCATCATAGGTTTTTTTTTGGGGGGGGGGAGTTAATATAGGTTTCCGGCTACGACATCAAATACAAAGACGAATAGCAACATTCTTTGGTCACTACGGTAGAATGGATTAGAAAAACTGATTATAATACGAATGACTGAAATCGCCGACGAAAAGGTCCAACATTGACAGAATCAAAGTGATGATCACTGGTACCACGTCATTACAAGAGATGATCAATCGCGCGATAGGAATTTGCGGCGATTAATAATACACTACTAACTACGATGATCCGCAGTGTCACAATGTGATCGGAATGAACGACCGACTGTGACAGTGACAGTTGGATCACTTTTTTTCCGCAGTTATAAATGTCGAAAATTTTTCAATCTGCTCGAGAGCAACGGTGAAATGGCAGCGAGATTAAAAGGGATACTGCGTTAAAGTATTAAGTTCAGAAAGGTAATCGGTAAAGAAAAATTGTGTTGAATTCCTTTTTTTCATCAGTCTTTTATTGGGTTTTTTTTTTTTTTTTTCTTTCTCTTTACGTGAACATGTATTTTGGCTGGGTAGTACGGTTATGTAATTTGTGACGAATTTCGTTCTTACATTATTTATTTACTTGCAACAAATCTGACTTTTAGAGCGACTTATCAGACGTGCTTAGGAAATTTTTTCCTGAGTCGTAAAAAAAAAAAAAAAAAAAAAACAAAAATAAGTGATCGGCATGATTTTGTTGAAGCCTATTTAAACGAAAATACGTGAGTGTAAGCTGAGAAGCAAGTGTATTAACGAGAAAAACTATTTGGCTGTGAAAAGAATCGATGCCGAAATTGCGGTTTCTGCATTGCAAGTAAAAATATTTCATTAACACTTTAATCACGTACACTTCCATCCGCTGGTGGTCTTTACATTACTACAGTCTCAGTACGTGTTTATTCTGGGTTTTTACAATAATGTTTGGCGGCCTATTTCTGTCTGAAATTCGTAATTCTCGCGAGTTGTTAGTGTAGGTCTGAGATTTTCGAGCAGCGTTTAAAGGCATTTTCCGTGAAGTTCGAATAACTATTCATCCTCTGTTTCCCCCGCTGGTTTGTTGGCCAAGTCGCATTCGTTCTGCGATGATTTCTCTGATTAGTTCAATTCTTTTTTTTCTTTTTTTTTTTTTTTTTTTTTGAAGCGAGAAAAGGCGGTTATTAATTGCACGACGCGAAATAGTCTAAACCTAACAACATACTCGTATATCATCGGACATGTTAGTATTTACATTTCATTTCCTGACGCGGAAGTAACACGTCATTTGAAAATATCGAATTATTTCCTATTCGAATAAAATGTTAGTAATTCGAAAAATGCCGTAAAATTTTTTAAATTTTTTCCCAGCACGCTTTCAGTTGACGTTTAAATAGGGCACACCACGCGTCGTAGTTCTTACAAAACAATTATCGATAATGTATAGCGACACTTGCTGGCTCGTCAACTACGGATGATGTTCACGCAGAGCGCCACCGCGCGCAAAACGTTTATATAACGTATAATGAATAAAAACAGTTTTGTATTTCGTTCAATTCAGATGTGACGTGCATATGCATGGACGATATCACGAAGGACTTCAAAATGCCCTGCGTAATGGATGTAAAGATTGGAGTTCAAACTTGGGAACCGGACGCGACCGAAAGAAAGATACAAGCTGAGAGTGTAAGTAAAAAAGCATTTTTCAATCGATTAAAATTGTTCACTGTTCTATTTTCTCTCTGAGCTTTTCTTAATCGTTTCTAAGTTCTTTTCTCGATTGTGTAATGAAATTATTATTTCGTCGGTATCTGGCGAAATCCTTTTTTTTTTTTTTTTTTTCTCTTCGTTATCCTTAACACCACACACGTCGAGATGTAAAAAAAGTGTGTTTGAGTAGTTCGCCGTTAAACTAGTATCATCGTAAATACTAACATCTCTTAACTGTGTGTCACATTATCCATCGCGTCCAGTTAGTAGAAAACAGATTTATGCGTTTTTTTTTTTTTATTTCTGACACGTTTACGGAGAACGACTTCTTTTTTACGAAATTCGGCAAGCGTAATATTATGTCGAACCGCCGCGCTTGTTAATGTTTATAAAATAATAACTATATGTAAAAATTGACTTAATCGGTAAATTAAGTAATCTCATTTTCGAGATATTCTACAATCAACTGCAAACAGCATATAACACAATACGGGAGAAAGGTTAAAATTGCATCAGTGGAAATATAAATTATTTCGTTGCTTTATAAAAAAATGAAAAAAAATGTTTTTTTTGCAATATAATAAAGTTTTTTGGGAACGTCATGATGAAAATGATGATAAAGTGAAATCGAGGAATGAGATTACAAAGAAAAACGAATTCAGTTCAGTTTCTAACTCTGTGCATTTTTAACATATTTCGTTATCTTGTGCTTTTACGCTCTTCGACATTTCGCAGATTAAATTGAAGATTGGAAAATAGCGTAAAAAAAGGTAAATTAATGGGCGCCTTTTTAATTTTCCATTTTACTGCTGCTTTTGTCCTTTTCAATTCTCCTTATTTCTATAAATAATTTTAGATAGTGCGTAATTAATGTAAATAGATTTCGTTAGTTATTTTCATTTGGGAAAAAAAAAAAAACCTTTTAATAGATAAAAAAAAATTGAGATATTTAATTTTCTTTTCATGTATGCATGTGTGTATGTATTATTGTTTAGAATGTTTTTCGCACACGAAACTCACTTTATTACTTTAATATATTTTCTATTAAATGAAAACTCATCGTCATGAGAGTATACCTTTATAAAAACAAGCTAACTTTAAATATTTCTCTTTCAATTTGATGGTTACATTTTACTGTGAGCGGCGATGTATGATGACAGAGGAAACACACTTCCCACTGAATACAAATTAAAGCTTCCCGTGATTGATGGCACTCACTCCACTGTATTTGCGTAGGTGAACGGGGTTAAGACGAGGGGAGGAAATTATAATTATCAACAAAACAGAATTAAATCGGAATCGAAAAATTTACAAAAGCCATGTGTGGTATAGTAGAGACGATCACAAGTAATAACAAAAAAAAAAAAAAAGAGGTAAGCAGCACATTCGAAAAACGACGAGATTTTTCGAATATTGTTCAAAATTAAATACAAAAAACAAAAATCGAAATGAACATTAAAAGCGATAAATTGTGGCAACTCTGTAAAAATGTATCAAATGAGAAAAAAAAAAAAATGACTATAAAATAGTGTAAAGAAAACTATCGTACGAAAATGATTATTAGAAAAATTCTTACGTGCCAATCATTTAAAAAATAATCGAATACCGCCCACAACAGAAAACGTGCGGATCGTTTTTAATAACGAACTACAAAAAATCACTGCCGATGTTAAAAAATACCCCGAAACGTAATTTTTAAAAACTGAATCTCGAACTGTGATAATCTATCATAATTACGGTAATAATAATAATAAAAATAATATTACTAATACACGTTTCGAGTTACAAATATTTTAAACACTTTTACATTTTACTTTTGCGATAAAAATATTTTAATAACAATTTATATAATATGGTCTTGTTTTGCTCTTTTTTTTTTTTTTTTTCAAAATAAAAAATCTCATTACTTTGTTAGGTGTCATATTAATCCAATGATTCTGAATCTGTTTACTGATGTTGTTTATAAATCGAATTTAACTTTTTATATTGTATATTTTATATAACTGGATACTTCCGACAGCGTTATTTGAGCACACTACTGATAGGTTTCTCTATATTTATTTTATAGTTTTACTGGCGACTTTCACGATTCTTTTAAAAGTCGTTTGAGTGATGCGGTACAAATTGTTAATGCGTGAACTTTTTTTCCTCTCTGCAAATTCTGAAGTTGCCTCAACACCACCCCCTTCGTTCTGTATATCTTTGTTTCAATATTAAAAATACGGCACAGCTGATTGTATATATAAAAACTCAAGTGTATTTCGTGCGCGCAATCGGTACAATTTATCTAAACTATTTGAAATTTCTACAACCGTTTATAAATTCTCTTTCTCCCGCTATTAAATACGCAGTTTGTTATTACGAGGGGATATAATGATCTCGTTTGATTACTCTTTAAAATGTCATCAACGCTCAATATTACTTAAATCTCTTTAGTATACACGCATAATATCCAGGAGATATTCTTTTTTTTTTTTTATTTATTTATTTATTTATTAATTGGCGACAAAAACTTTTAGGTGAACAATTCTGGTTCTTTTATTCGTAGTCTTTCCCGTAGTGCGTTTTTTTTGTTCTGAAAACATTATCAACAAGTACAGAAAACTACTCTTTTCGTTATACTGTTGTCTATCAATGAGATCTTCACTGTGTCCTTTATGTGATAAATTTGAACTTGAACAACAACCGTATTTTCCAGCTGTTCTTGCTTTTGATAAAGAGTTCTGGTCATTATTTTGAAAAATGCTATTTATGTAAGTAAGTAAAATAAGCCCCTTATATCTTTGATAAAGTATCGTGGATTGAGTGAATTTAAATTTCACAGTGTACTAAGCTTAATGGATCTGATGAGAATACTGGAGTGGTCAGTTCCTTTCTCTCGGTCGCCTTTACTTTCCAAGACTTCTTTGGCACCCGATTCAATTTCAGATTAGGTAAATACCTATAGGAGCGACTTGGAACTGGAACGAGGTAAGCCTCAATAACCTGTGGCAACTCTAATTCGGTTAGCCAAGCGCCTTATCCGCTATACAGAAGACGAAAATATTTGTTACACTCTTTGACATCGTCCGAGTTTTTCCTCTGTAACGACGAGGACAGAGCTGTGTTTCGAAGATTTTAATTTTCTTCGTAACATATAAAAATAAGAAAAATTAAATTTATAAAATTATTACATTTTTAAGGTTTTTCATTAAATATAAACAGACAACTCTGTTATAATCACTTTGTCGAAGTATTCGTAATCGATGGTTCTTTTGTGGAAATCGTTAGAGTAGTAGGCTGAACTTAATTCGAATTTTGAAGAGCCCCACTTTTTCACATAAACTGCTGGTACCGGACATCGACAGTGACCGTATTTTTTTTTTTTTTTGCTTTTTGAATGCCGCTGCAAGGTTTATTGCACTGTGTAAACCATAAATTTTACGTACTCCCGCGGAAACTGATCTGCCTTTCTTTGAGCTAGTTAATATGAATACATTTCGTAAAACAATCAAATCTTGTTTTTGGTATATTATTAATTGTTCCATACGACGAATATATATATATGTACCGTGTCTGTATTATTTACATCTAATCTCATGATTTTCCAGATTTACGAATGTGTATACGTTAATTATCTTCTCGTGTAGCGTCCTATTCTGTTTAATTTTAATTAGCCGCCTATCCATTACCTCATTTTAAACAGAATAAGTTTCGAAACATCACCCTAGAACAATATGTAATTCCGGTGTGCTGGAATTTTTTTTTTTTCTTCTTTTTTTCAGATGTAACGAAATTTTGACGAATCGTTGGCCAATCTCAATAAACAACATGATTTTCTGATAACGTTTTTTTTTTTTTTAGCTTTTTGCTCATCACATTTCCGTTGTTTTCTGTTAGAGTGTTACGCGAGTTGTGATAGAATGCTAAATAGCAAAAACCAAATACGATTCCTGTATCATTTTTGCGCGAGTACGAGCATCTTTTTACGATGAAATCACTGTTGACAGGATCAGACTAGAACGTAAGTGTGGCTAGCCAACAGCGCAACCGAGTCTTCGTTTTCTTCTTATCGTGTAACTCGGCGGCCCGGGAAAGCGATACATCAAAATTTCATAGCCGTGTCAAACTTCGTGAATTTCGTTAAAAGTTTCCTCGAAAGCCTTTTTTAGGCAGTTACGTACAATATATTCGATAATTTGGTGGGCACAGTCGCAGGCAGTGCCGTTTTTTATATTCCATCTCGCTAGGAGTTCTTTACAGCGTCCCCGTGTTCCGTGCAGATGCGATTCAACTGCACCCATTTTTCACGGGTCAAGCCAAACCTATTTACTGCTGCATCGGCGTACGTGAGATTAGTTTCCGCTTGTCTAGGTTTAATAGCTCCCGCTGTTCCCACCGTTTCATTACGCCATCGAAGTTCTCTGCAACAAGGTTATCTACAGTTATGTCGACTGGTTTCCTTGACTTCAGACGGGTTCAGTTTACCATGAGCTATCGTTTATTATAACGCGAAAAGACTAAATAAAGAGAGAACAAATAGGTTTGAAAGATTGCGCTTTTACCGCCACTCATGGTGCAATTTTACCCGTATTTTTCTAATACCTGTCCTTTTTTATTTAGCGCGCCGTTTGAATTCTTGAACTTCAAAATTCTCATTTTGATGCCTTGTTAAATTTTTACACGCCATTTAATTCAAAAAGATCTCTGCTATTCATTTTACTTCCGATACTTTAGGTGGGAAATAGTGCAAGGTTTGCCATTTTATTCCCGTTATTATTTCAGCTCTGTCGATTAAACCATTTGTGTTTTACTTTTTCTCTTAGTTATTTATTCTATTCACGAGGACGTGCGTGCGTGTGTGTGTGTGTTTGCGATAGCACGTGTGTATATTGTTTATGTTTGAAGATTCTGTTGTTTCATTTTATCATTCTGCGATTTATTTGTTGGTTTTGGAGTTTTAAAATAACAATGATAATTATTTAAAAAAAGAAAAAAAATGTAATATCAATATATGACACACTGTACAACTGTACATTATTGTTAGTTTTTAAAAATTTACAACTTTAAAATGCGCTAATGTTGGTAATGTTCGGAAGAAAAACTTTTGTTTAATTTAGCAGATTACATACAATCCCCTTTTGGAAAAAAGACAATTTTAAATTTATCAAATTATTTTTCCGAAAGTTTTATTACGGTAAAAATTATGATGGCATTATAAAAAAAGTAGGTCCCATACCCTTGACAGGGCGTTGGGGATTGTGAAGTTAAGGTTCACAATGAACTAAGCCTAATGGATCTAAGGAGAATACTGGGGCGCCAGTTCCTTTCTCTCGGCCACCTTTACTTTCCCAGATTTCTCTGGTACCCAATTCTATTTCAGATTGGATATATACCTAGGAGCGATTCGGATCTGGAACGAGATAAGTCTCGAACCCGTGCCCTCTGGTTTAGTAGCCAAGCGCCTTAACCGCTAGGCTACCGCGCTACCCGATGGCATTATAATCAAATAAAAATTAAATAACGGACGCTGCAATTTTAGACGGACACTGTCTCTTCGTCGTCTGTATGTACAAAATTTTTAACGATTTGTATTGCTCACTATCGATTTTTTTTAAAGTTTTTTACCTTATCCATTGTTTTTTGTTTTGTTCTTTTCAACTCTTCGGTTCCTATTAGATGCAACCGTATTAGATCTACCCTGATTATTTTTGCGCATGCACTAGTACAACATTGAGAGATGGTTGCATAAGTTTCCGCGAATTTTAGACACGGCTGTTTAGCGGAGTCATAGAACATGCAGTACGTACACCCAAAAGGTTAATTATATTATTGCGGAAGTTTTTTTAATTTATCAGAAAACAAAGTGAATATCTAGAAGTTGTATTTAAAAAATGTGATATATGAATATGTAATATTTTAAGTAGCGTATTCCTGTACCCAAGTCTAAAAAAATTATGCGAGTAAAAAGTCTAAACAAGTTTAGCATCTGTATAAAGGAATATGTAGAGTTTAAAATACTACTCTTGTATGAAATTTAAAACGATTGATATTAACACTTTTTTAAAAACAACCTTTAAATACTTCGCTGTCGAATAAAAGTGAATAAAACCTCTTCGTATTGTAATTAACAACTGCACATGAACTCATTGCGGTCTTCAAGTGCTTGCTAGATGCCTGTTACTTTAGACGGATGTACAATAATGTACAATAACGATTCACTGGTTGCTCAGTGCTGTTCAGTACTTGTTAAATGCATTCTAAAGTGTTAAAATGTTAACGGAAATTTTGGCTTGAATAAAAATTCAGATATGAAAAAAAACGTCAGAATAGAAACTTATCTTTTCTATTAAACGAAAAAGGAGAAAAATACTAGCTGCTGTCAAATGCGGCTAATTGTTTTACCTAGAGAGTACTGTAGGATGATTTGTAAGTAGTGATGTATGTAAAATTATTGTTTTACAAATTTTAATTGTGGAATATTTTTTTTTTTATCGCGCGGAAAGCAGTGGCTAACAACGTCATGTGCACATTTATATCGATATCCCGAATAACTAAATATCGAATTATTCCGAGCGGTTTTAGGCATAGTCTTATATACACATTCGTGTTGAACACAGAATATTTTTACTACTTAGTGTGTACTTTTATACCTGTACGATATATGAACAGGTAATATCCGCCAACTATTCCTGGTTGTGGAGACAAGGGTGTTTTTTTGTAGTTTATAATTAAAAAATTATCGTTCGTTCCTGAATTTCAATAAAACTCATTGGCTATTTTTCTCTCTCTCTCTCTCTCTCTCTCTCTTGAAAAGTTTATTACTTGTTTTTAAGCACTTTAGTAGAACCATATGATTCAGATATTTAAACTTTTTTATAAACTTTTAAATATTAAGTACCGGAAGTCCGTGTCTAAACAGGTTATTAATCCTAAAAATGGTAAATGTTTAATAAAACGCATTACTGCGCGGTAAAGATTAGTGCCCGGAAAAAGAAAACGTTTGTCTAACTTTATATATCAAATACTTAACGTTTTTGTTGTTTGTTTTTTTTTTATTCCACAAATGCAAAACAAAAATTGACAATATTTATTTTATTATTATTCTTTTAAAATATATTGAATAATATTGTACAGTAAAAATGTTATACATGACCTGGTGTCGACGTGGGTTCTACATGCTGATTAATTTTGAATAGCGAAATTTAAAGTAAAACAAAATGATTATATTTGTAGTTTTTTTTTTTTTTTTTTTTTTTGACCAGATTTTAGTATTTTTTTTAATCCGCTTTGATTTTTGTTCTTTTTTTAAACTTTTTCCGCTAAAAACGTATAATAAATGGAAGAAATTTATGTTGTAAATAAAAAAAAATTATTAATGTTAGTAATGGGAAAGGGTCTAGAAAAGAGAAGAACATGATTTTGTTGTGAATTATAAATTTAAGTACGATACGCAAATATGCTCTGTGATATATATTTATAGGTATAAGCACACATCATCTTAAAATGGACAATCAGATTTGCCCGTTGTTAAATGGAAGTTTGATTTAAAACTGGAATCTAACCTAGTCTACAAGTATTTTTCCGTGTTGCTCATATTACTACTATTTTGGGTAATATTATTTTACCTATAATAATTACTACCTTTTTTTTTTAATTTTTTTCTTTTTTTTCTTTTTTTTTTTTTCTATTTTGAAATAATACAAAGAAAAAAATAACACATTTCATGTATATATATGTATAATTATGTACATATATATGCATATACACATATACATACATAAGTTTATTTATTTATTTGTACGTAAACTATAAGCGCGCGAATATAATCTGAACGGTTGTTTATATCGCCACTTAAATTTCTAAAATCTCGATTGTAGGTTGCGCACAAATTTTTAGGAAAAAATTAACGTAGTATATCGTTTTTATTTTATCAGAATTTAAAATAACATTTTTTTTGCATGTTTTCTCCTTTTTTCCGTTTATTTTTATTTAAATCATTGCTACTGTTTTTTTCTTTCTCTTGTTTTTTTTTTTTATAATTTTACATTAAT
The DNA here is from genome assembly GCA_039619475.1 of Icerya purchasi. Lineage (NCBI taxonomy): Eukaryota > Metazoa > Arthropoda > Insecta > Hemiptera > Monophlebidae > Icerya > Icerya purchasi. The sequence continues at coordinate 285,980,172 of CM077115.1, read as the reverse complement.
GTGTGTATATAAATATATATATATATTTATATACATACATATGTACGCAGTTATGTTTAAGAATACAAAGTTATACAGTTTGTATATGTAAATATTTAATCATGTATATATTTATTTACATGTATGTATTTATAAGTGAATAAATATTTTTATGTATATATATATATATATATAAGTATATACTTTTCTATTCAATACGACAGGTAAAATACGAGGAATGTAAAGCAAAATGGGGTTTTTCTATTCCGGGTTTTCAGTATTATAGTGCTAAGAGTGGTAACTTTGAAAGACGTGGAAAAGATTACGGCAAAGTTATGACGGAAGCGCAAGCTATTAAAGGTAGGAATAAAAATACACTTACGTTTTTTTTATGTATATATTTTTGAACTTGTTAGCGACGAGCATTTACAAGCTGTAATAATTAAATATGGTTAATATTAACTTAATGATTTAGTATACCATTGTTGAATTTGAATGATAATAAAATAGAGAAAGTAAGAATGAAATCAGTAAAAGAATTAAGAAGGAAGAATGAGTCATTATAAACAGTAGTAATAGGTAAGTTCGTTATTTCTTTGGATATTGATTCGAAACCGAATAGCAGATTCGAGACTTCATCCCGGATACGTATCCATCGAATCCAAATGGATCCGACATTTACGCGTATAATACATTCAGCATTGATACTAGTTTGGACTGTTTATCGACGCAGTGTACTGTGTTATCAGTGTTAAGTTAGAGATTAGGCGTGTTAGAAAGAGAGAAGAAAATTGAAAAATAGCTAAGTATAATCATACAGAGAGTTGTACGTTTTTTTTTTAAAATTATTCCAGTGTTCTCATTTTTCACTTTTCTAGCTGATCTGGCTCATTTTTGCTCAGATATGAAAAAATGAACAGACCCTCTATTTTCCTCTATTCAAGGTCTATATTCTAGTTTCTACAGCGGAACCGTGTGAACCTGTATAACATTCATCGATTCAGTTTGTATTTACTGGGTCGGAATTTTGGATACGTGTCCGGAACTATAGTCGGAGTGACACCATCAACTCCTACGGATCATCTGCGGATGCGTATTCTTCCGGACTTACTCATCTCTGATAAGCAGTAAGAATTCTTCATGTGAACAAAATTAAGTTTCCTGTATTACGTGTACATACCAGTACACTACTGCACGGCTAATAACCTATCCTCTTTGTGCTATGTATATGCTACGCTTAAGATATAATCAGCTAAGAAAAAATGCAGTTTACAAATACTCGTAAAATCCATTCTGTTTGAGAAAACGCGTTTAAAGTTTGACACTTACTGTGTTTTTATGCACAGTATTTTGTAGCTGTCTTACGAAAAGGTTTTTTTGGATAAATTGTAAATGAAAAAGCAAATTCTATAGCTAACTGAAAAATGTGTGTTTTAGTTTTTTACTCGCAACAGTTATTACTCTGATTTAAAAAATCTGAATATTTATACTGAGTATTCGCGTGTAATTAAAATGCATAATTCTGTTCTATAATTGATTTTATTTCTTTAACACGCTCTGCATGGCATGACGTGTAATTGTATAATTATAATTTTTAGCAACCACTTTACGGATTTACTAGGAGATACCCAGCAAAATAATCGGAATTGATGTGTAACGTGCAATCCGGACACAGTCGTTAATTATGCTGTGCCGGTTACATCAAACATACTCGTATGATGTTCTGTATCAATATAGCACGTGCTATTATTGTATGTTGTTTTTGCAGCATTCCATTTTATGTTTTGTTAGTCGCGATTTTCGTAATGAGCGTGTCCGTGAAGAATGAAGAATCTGAGTTAAGGTTTTTTTCTTTTTTTTTTTTCTGTTTGTAGAAAAAACCGTTGCTGAAATACTTCAATATGTTTTTAAGAGAGAGAGAGAGAGTTTTAAGTAAAACACGGGTTTGAAAGTGGTTTCCTCGTTTGAAAAGGTAAGAAATTTAAAGACTAGTCATAATCTAGTCAACCTTCTGCAATTAAAAATAATGAAATCGTGAAGGTAGTTTACAGAGATCATTATTAGGCTATCGAAATAGTTTTATGGATGACGTATGTGTCTCGAAATTGTTTTTGTCAAAAATTTAAACATGGAACAACTATAATCGGGATTGTGTTACGCAATATCTCCTTTGGTTGCTCATAGATAAAAAAAACATCTGGGTTAATGCGCGTACCGTGACTGGAAGAGCCAACTTCAAAATGATCTCCACTTAGTTTCCAACATTTTTACAAGAAATGAGAATTGGTGCTATGGATATGATGCGAAAATGAAGCAATAGTCGACCTAGTGGAACTAACCAAATTCACAGAGACCGAAAATACATGACAAGTTGTTCGATGAATTGTGAAGCCAATGTTGATTTTTTTTTTTTTTTTTTTTTTTTTCGATGTAAATAGTTCGTAAAGAATTTGTTTCTTCTTGACGGGATCAATAATCAGTATTTTTATATGGAAGTTACGAATAAAAATGTATAATAAAAAGGACTGCTCGTTTGGACTGGTTTTTTCACTGCGGTAAAATTTCAGCCAATCCTGCAATCCGCGTTTAACAGTTTTGAGGAATAACAAAATTGATCGTTATCTCTCACCCTCTCTGCTCCCCTGAATCTTGTTTCGCGTGTTCTTTTTGTTTCGGTTTATGGGGAGAAAAAAGAGATTACAAAGAAAACGTTTATTTACTATAGAAAAAGTGAAAGAAATATCTGTACAGTCGTTGGACAGGATTCATTTTCAACACTTTTAAAAACGTTTCTAACAACGGGAAAACGAATGGGACAAGTGCAATCGGTCCCGTAGAGAAATAGTTTAAAGGAGACTCATCATCATCATCATCGTCGTCGGTTGCTCGTTTCGAGCATCGTGATATTATGGATTGTCGTAACGTGTGTCCAGCCGCCATGAGGTCCTGTCTATTGCCCGATCGATCATCTCACGCAATGATCCGGAGCCAGATATCTTTTTGACTCCATCTATGTATCTTGTTGGGAGCTTCCCTCTTTTCAGGCGACCCTCTACCATTCCAGTCATAACCAGCTTTTCCAGTCCATTCTGTCGTATAATGTGCACAAAGAAGGTCGCACTATCCGTCTCTGTACAACATGCTGTAACCTGTGCTCCACATTGACTTCTTGTAGTAGCGACAAGTTCCTTCTTTTCGCGGTCCATGGGACCCTTAGCATACGCCTGCAACAGTGCATTTCAAATGCGCTTAATATCACTCTTCTTTAGCGTATAGGAAAACCGAGAACATCAGTGTATTAATGAGACGTACTTTTATGCTGATCGTTATGTCGTGGCTCTTCCATACTTTTGTTAGCTGTGATAATGCCAGCTTTGCTATTGCTATTCGGCGTTTAATTTCTTCAGTTGATCCACCATCTTTCGTAATCAGCGTTCCCAAGTATATGAATCTATCGACCACCTGTAGGCCGCCCCTAGCCTTCGTGGATTCTGCGCCTGGTTGTTGCTATCTATGATCATTACTTTAGTTTTCCTTTTATTTATTAGTAAGCCATATTCTTTACTTGCATTTTCCAGTTTTTCAAGAAAGCATATCAGTTTTTGTTCCGATGAAGCGATAATTACAGTATAGTCCGCATATCGCAGGTTATTAATTGGTTTTCCTGCGATTTTTATACTATCTTCCCATTCTTCTAAGCATTATCCACTCACTATAAATGTTGAACAGTATCGGACTTAATATGCAGCCCTGTCGTACTCCCTTTCCTATTTTAAACTCGTCCGTCAGTTTGTTGTCTACTTTAACTCTACCTTCGTTAAACATGTACAGCGATTTGACAAGACTGATTAAATGATGCGGAACTCCCGGTATATTGGGTATTCTCCATAGTTCTTCCCGATTGGACACAGTCAAGTGCTTTATTATAGTCGATGAAACAGATGTACTAACATTGAATTCTCTACATTTTCCAACTATTTGTTTTAAATCTATTATTTGAGCTCGCGTGCCTCTTCAAGGAATGAAATCCGATTGCTCCGGTAGTATCTGTGGTAATATGTACGGCTTTAACCTTTCATGTATGACATGTAGCATTATTTTGCTGGTGTGCGATATCAATGCTATTGTTCTATAGTTTTCACATAGGTCACGTTCTCCTTTTTTATGAACCGGTATGTAGATAGATCGTGTCCAGTCGCGTGGCCAGATATTTGTATCCCATATTCCCTGACATATTTCATATAAGATTTCTACTGCTATATCACCTATCTTTATGAACATCTCTGCAACAATCTGATCTTCTCCTGCCGCTTTGTGGGTCCTTAGTTTCCGTAAAGCTCGGCTAATCTCTTCTTTCAATATCGGCGGTTCTTCTCAGTTACTGTTATTTGCATCTGTGGTGTACTTCCTTCTTCGTGTTTTCCTTCCATTAGTTTTTTACAGTATTTTCGCCATCTGGACGCTATTTTTCTTCCATCGGTCAGTGTTTTCCCTCTTCATTTCTTACTATCGCCTGGCGTGGGATGAAATGCCTCGTTATTTGTCTTATTTTCCGAAACATATCTCTAGCCTGGTTGCTATTTTTGCATTCTTCAATGTCTTTGTACATGTTGTTTAAAAATTTGTTTTTATCAGCTCCGCACCTTTGCTTTACTTGTTTGTGTGCGTCGTGATATTTCTTGAAGTCTTCTTCACATTTCCAGCCCTTAATTTTTAATGCTTTCCTTTTATTTATCGATTTCCATGTTTCGTCACTCATCCACACTTTCTTTCTTTGGGAGGGTGCACTGTACACCCTACTGCTGCCTGTTCTAGGGCATTTTTAGTGGATTCCCACATGGTATTGGCACGTTTCGGTTGTTCTGATGATTTTATAATGGCCGCAAGCTTTCGTGTTGCTTCCCGCCTATATCCTTCGTGGCAGCTTAGTTACCATCTGTTACGAATGGGCTTCCGTGTTTGGCAAGTGTCCTTGCCCGGATAAGTTTTGGCGTCTTTAACTGTTGTTCTCCATCTTTTGTTAATTAAAATGTAATCTATTTGATTCCGGCATCTGTCGCCGGGTGAACGCCATGTGTACAGTCGTCTAGGATGATGCTGGAATCCGTAGTTGCATATGTACATTCTAGTGCTAGCGCAGAACTGCAGTAGGTATTCGCCCTCTATTATTTCTGGTACCGAGCCCATATTTTCCCACAACGCTACGTAGATCGTTGTCCGAGGTAGTATCTCCGATTTTCGCATTAAAATCGCCAGTAATTATGGTAATTTCTTGCGAAGGTATCTTTCTCAGCGTTTCTTCTAAAATTACATAAAAAGCCTCCAGACATTCTTGATCTTGGAGCGTAAATTTGTATTATGTTCAGATTCACCGGGGATGCTTTTATCTTTACAGTTATTATCCGATCATTTATTGGTTCATATCCGGTTACTTTATTGCGGGAGTTTTTATTTAGCATAATTGCTACACCATTGTCAGACTGGTTTTCATTTCCCGAGTAGTATATTATTGCGTTATCATTACTGCTGATGAAGTGTCCTTTACCTTTCCAGTGAGTTTCGGATATGCCAACAGCTACATATTCTATTGTTTTTTTCTCGACAACATCCAGCTTCCCTGCTTCATTTAGCCCACGTACATTCCACGTTCCAATTTTATTGCTAGTTTTCCACATTTTTACTTCAGTCACATGCTTTCCATGGGTTGCCTGGTCTCCTACATCACAATGGCCGGTCGCATATTTCACACACTCTCGAGCCAGGTACCCGAGCAGCGCCGAGTGCCAGTCGGATCACATGGCTTAACATTCTTCGTTTTAGTGTAATCCATAGTTTGTACTGAGTCAGTAAATAAAATAACAGAAACTATTTTTTTTTACAATTCCGGTTATTTTTAGTTGTGTTCTCTTTCGCATTTTAATGCCAAATTTAGTAAAGATTTTTTTTTTATTTTATGGTCTCTACAGTTTCATTTTGAGCGTTGCCTATCATAAGTACCATTTTGAAGTATCTGAATTATAGGTCAAAACTAGCATTAAGTATACTTTTGTTAACCTGAAAAATATAACAAAATAAATGAAAATATAAATTTGTTGAAATTTTAAAAGAATAAAAAGCGATAATTCCATCTATGTATCGCAACCAGTTTTCTATACTAATATTAATTTAAAAGTATACGCAATGCGCGATTCGCAAAGAATTTGAAGTAAACTTTTTATTTTCTTACTTTCGTACTTTTTATTCTTGTGCCGAATTTTATAACAATAATAATAAAAGAAGAAACAGAAAGAAAGAAAAAAAGTAATAAAAATGATGCGTTATTTTAGCTTTGTACTCGTTTGTGAACGAAGACGTCGGTATTCGATGCGGTTTAGTTGTCAGCATAATACAGCAACTGAAGCTTATTCACTCGTGGTTCCAGCTACAAAGACACTTCTTGTTCTATTCGAGTTCTATATTGCTAGCGTACGACGCGGATAAACTAAAAATTTTTGTGGACAGTAATTATAACGAACAGTGGATCGAGAAGCTACGCGAGAATCGTCCGATAATTTACGTCACTATGATCGATTTTGCTCACGTTCTACCAAATTTAAACAGCGAACTAGACACCAACTACGTCGATAGTCTAGAAAAACTGATCTACGTTTTTGAAAATTTACCGGAATTATCGGCGGAATATCTGTAAAACGCGACTAAAGTGGTGCTCCTTTTCTACTTGACGTAAAAAAGAAAATTGTGAAGACTGTTCTGTTCTGTTCTGACTGTTCCTCCGGTGGTAAACATTACAACCGAACGCGAAAAATTTTTGACTTTTGATCTTTTTAATGTATGAGTGTATCGTTTCAGTGCGCGCGCTATACGGTAAACCGTGAATTACACGTTCTTTACGCCGTTTTAGAGTTTAGTCAAAATCGAAAAATTCCCGCCCTTGTGCGAGGAATATAGATTACTTTTATAATATGTACTATTATTATTATTATTATTATTACTTAAAATTATTATTATACGCGCGTCGCGATAGTACAAATTCACTTAGGTTTTATATCTATCACGTAATTTTTTTAATACTGATATTTTATCGTTACATTCAATTTTTTACTGTGAATTTACAAAAAACTCGTGTTTTTTAATAGCTTCACGCAACATTTTTTTTTTTTTTTTTTTTTTTTTATTATTATTAGAGCTTTGCAAATGAAACGGGAGAAGAAAAGAAATGATTAGTTTCATAATTTTCAGAGATTTTTTTTTCTTAAAGAAATTACTTTGGGCGGATACATAGGGTTGTTTTTCAATCAGCTCTGAAATGAAGGTCTGCTTTTTTGGTTGTTTGATTGAAAAAAGATGATAATACTCTATCTTGGCATTTTAATAACTTGCCAGTTTCTATTTGAACTTTTAATTGCTCCCGCTTCGTTGTGTAATAACAAGCAATTACACAGCTCACAATATCATAAGGGTGACGGTTTCTGACAGCTTCGAGCGCAACTATGTGTGTGCCTCGTCAGTGTTAATAAAATCAGTGGATACGTATCGACTATTCGGCAAAGAGGTACTTAAAAGTATTAGATTTCTTGTATGTAGATTTGCCGCTTTGATGAAAAGTCGTTTTTTGTGGAATTAATTTTTACTTTTGTTGAAAACAAAAAAAAAAAGATTAATTTAATATCGTACGTAAATGTGTGGACATATTAATCTCTATGTTATGTAATTTTTTTAAATAAAATATATTTAGTCTTTTCATTAGTCTAGGAATATTGCTTTGTTTGATGTAACTGTTTCTTTGGACGCTGGTGTGTAAGGCATTGAATCTAATTCGTTAATTTTGGACTTTTCTGAAATAATTTTGGCGGCAACGTTTAATTTTCTTCGTTAACTTCATCTCCCGCTCTTTTTGATTATTACCTTTTCTTTTTCTTTTTTTTTTTTTTTTGATAGGTTTAGACGTTTTATCATCAAGCTTTAAATAATATCAACATCAAAACAATTCCATTCGAAATGCATTAAACGTATTATAAGGTGAAACTATTAATTTTATTTTTTATACACAATATTATCTTAAAATGCTTTTTTACAAAAAAATAAATACCGACTTCAAGGTTTATTATAAAAATTTAAAAATGCACTAAAAAGTAAAAAATAATTACTCCCGATAAAATATATATATCAGAGTGATATAACTTAAGGTGATATCGTAATTCTTATACAACATTAATTTTTTGGAGTTGGCATCAAATTCATATTGAAAGAATAATTAAAAACTGCATTAAATGTTGATTAAATTGTTCCTAACATGAATTTAATTCCAACTCCAAAAAATTAATGTTGTATAAAAATTACGATATCACCTTAAGTTATATCACTCTGATATATATTTTTTATCGGGAGTAATTATTTTTTACTTTTTAGTGCATTTTTAAATTTTCATAATAAACCTTGAAGTCGGTATTTATTTTTCGTAATAAAGCATTTTATTTTTTACTTTTTAGTGCATTTTTATTCAATTAAATTAAAACATTTATTTCCACGGTAAAAACACCAAAAGCTACATTTCCATGGTAATTTGGCAAATTTATAGTATTTTAAGTCAAAAATCTAATCCGACGGTGAAAACAATCATGAATGAAAAGCATCCAAAAAGCTTCAATCTCCCGCATTATTAAGGATAACTCAAAAACTATCGGTCAGACCTTGATCAAATTTAAATGGGACCACATGACAAACACCACCTTTCAAATAAAAGAAGAATCATCAAAATCGGTTCATCTAGAAGAAAGTTCTGTGGTAACACACATAAAAATAAATAAATAAAAAAAAAAAAAAAATACAGTCGAATTGAATACCTCCTCCTTTTTTGAAGTCGGTTAAAAAATTAAAACTGATCAGAGAATTAACAATTCTTGGTAAACACCATGTCAACATTAACCAAAACCATTGAACGTTTTGAACGCATTTACACAGTTCATCATCAGAAACTAAACTAAAAACTGATGACGGACCCCGTGTTAATTTGTTGATGTTGACGTGGTTTTACCAAGAATTGTGATTTTGATGGTAATGTGAAACAAGAAAACTCTTTTCGTATTCTGATCAGAGAATGTTTGTAATGTATTACATTTACTGTATATTTTAAATTTTATTTTTCCGTCGACAAATATTAACATATTGTTTAGTTATACATTCATTTTTTTTTTTTAGAAGCAAAGTAATTTACACATACTTTTTGTGTTGCAACTGTAATTATACCAAAAAAAAAAAAAAAAAATATATAGAAAACTTTGCAATGATACTTACGGCACTTACTAAACTTAAATAATACTTTATAAAACTTCTGAGCTAATTCCATAATTATAAAATACAAAATAGAATTTTAATAAAAAAATCGAATTTTTTTATTAAATAAAAACAAAAATAATTGCGGCATATAATTAAGTAAATTGCCGAATGCGCTGGTAGAGTACTGATAGAATGGCGAACACCTGAAACCTTTTCACTGTCAAATACCTTTTTTTTTTTTCGACCGCCACCCTTTTATTCTCTCGGTAAACGTCTCGATTGAAACCCCGCCCTTAATGTGTGCCATTTCCTTACGTCCGCGATTTCTTCAACGTCTATCACGCATTGAAAGTATTACTAACTTTTATGTCCCGATTAGCAATATGTGAATACGCGGATATATTTTTAACGTCACCATAATAATTATTGACTATTATTAGCGTTACGAGATGGTAACCTCAAAGGTTTTTGGTGTTTCGATGTTATTGCTTTCTAGCCGATAATGCTTAATTTTAAAAGCGTTACATATTGAAAATGAAATATCAGTGTTCTGTTTTCTTCATTAAAATTTTCTATAATTCGTCGTAGTTAGTATCGCAAAATGTCGTTCGTTCGCAGTCTTTAAAATTAGTACATTTTTGTTTTTAATTCTCGCCTATCTTTCGTCCGTATCATTTATTCGTCGCCGAAAATTGTATAAAAAAAACAGACAAACCGTATATTTCTTTTGTATAATATTTTTTACGTACAAGTTTAAGTGTCGTATGTTTAAACGTTACCTGTCGATTTGATTAACAATGTTTAAACTCCGTAATTTTTCAATGTTACAAATTATTCGAGAAAAAAATTATGTCGAAGGAAGAATTGTTTTAATGAGAAAACAAGAGAGAATTGAATAAAAAAAAAAAAAAAGTTAAAAGCATTTTAAAAAAATTTTTTTTTTTTTTTAAATTTTATGACCGACAATGCTTATTTTACTTGTTGTTCGTATTCAGTTGGTATTCTTTATAGTTATTATTAAATATGTGATAATTTTCCTTTTCGGGAATTTTAAGCTTAAAGCTGATTTTTTAAGAATTTTAAAATAATTTTAAAATAATTTTATGTTTTCTAGTGTATTGTTATGACCAGATAAGTAAATTTTGTGTACCATTAACGTATTTTTTTTAGAAATAAGAAAAAAAATTTCTGCATCTATTTTGTACTATTTATTCTTTATTTCTTGACAAATACAGCGACGTATACATAAAAGAAAACTTCTTTCTAAATTTCGATATTTCAAGATTATTACTCTATATATGTTTCCTCCGAATTACACGAATTATATTTATAAATTTTATTATGTGTTCTAATTGTCTTCCTCTTTCGATTTATCTCCTTAATGTTTTTGTAATCCTACTATTTTGTCAAATCTTTTTATCGCATTCCTTTTGTTCTTCCGCTGTGTATTTTCGAAGCAAACTACAAAATCTCATTCCCCACATTAATGAAATTTACGTTAAATCTAGTCTATTCCTACTCATTTAACCTGCATAATTGTCATATATACAATATACATTAATACGCATAATGATTAAGATTCTTTTAACATGTCTATCGAATATATATATATATATATGTACACATACACAACACGATTAATTTATTCTAGAATTATGTTGTTCCAAAGTTATATAAATACGTTGATGTTACGTTAAAAAATATCATTATTCTTATTTTTGTAAATAAAAGTAGTATTACACACTTCGTTGCATTTTAATATTTATAACATTTAAAATCACGATAAAAATAAATATTTTAGAAATAGACTGTTTTTGGGTATTCAGTATTACCCGTGTGACTACAGGCCTTTCAATCACCTCTGCGCTTATCTAACATCTTTATATCAGAAATAATTTCATATATCGTAAATTCTATCATCCTACCCTACTTTTTTTTTTTTTTTTTGAATAATTTTAAATTGGATACTTTAAATTGTTACAATCAGTTTAACATCTACTGTCAAAATTAAGCAATATTCGGTGAACCTAATTGCAAGCAACTTGTACGACATGTGCACTCTCATAGAAATATGGAAACTTTGTCATTTATAAAAAACTGTATTAGTTTAAATAGATTCAGTTACGTGCACTATCGAAAATATTAATATAAATTATACATAGATCGAAGTTTCACGACAGACTGAAACCAACATATAAATATAGCAACCGTTTCCTTTAGTATCTGTGTTTGAATCTCTATTATGAAATCAAAACTGTTCGGTTGTAATCTTTAAGTGGATATACTTTTATAAAAAATAAAGTAATTAAATACCTTACATTTATTGAAGGCGCGAAGTATAATAATTTTTCATTTTACAATAAAATTAGAAAACGGTTAAAATTTACAATTATTAATTAGCAGATGTAATATTCTTTTCGGGCAGTAACAATGTACTGTTTGTTAATGGTTTCTATGCTTAAATTTAAATTAAGTCGTTATTTGATATAAAAGTTAGAACTAGCATAAATTATTTATGAATTGAAATTTTCCAGAAAACTTTCCTATTTTTCTATAGATCAGATGGTATTGCACCGCAATTATTCATTGTGAAACTGTGATGTCCACAAAATATTTTTATATGCTAGCGGTTTTATGTTTGCAACTTTCGCAAGTAGCCTGTAGGTATTGAATCGCATGTAGGAAATCAAAAAATACATTGTAAAAGCAAAAAAAATCAAAAACGAAACGAAAGTTTATTGAAGTAAAATGCAATAAATACTAAAATCAAATAAAGATTTTTAAAAATCATTCTGAAAAGTTTCAAAATATTATAAATATGTATGTTGAAACCTCAAAAATAAAAAAATAATCATTTTATTGTTCTTCAAAATAGGTATTTTAAAAATTGCTTTTATAACGATTCGTATTAAACAGTATAGTTTGCAGTTCAGTAACGACGAAACCTTTGAAGTCTAAAATATGCTGGGTTTTTAAACTTTGCCTATATTATAATTTAACAAAAATAAATTTAAATTCGAAAATAACAAGGAACCGATTAAATCATACACCACTTAGCTTGCTGATTCGAATATTGGTAAACTCTAATGAAACTTGTTTAGCCCCAAAAAAAAAATTTTAAAATCGATATTTACTTAAATCGAACACTCGTATACGTTTTACGAATTTTTGACAAAATTATTAAGTTGTCGTAAGTAGGACTCTTTATTGCGGAGAAATGTTAAGCAATTGAATTATTTTATTTCTTTTCATACTTCGAATATTGGGAAAGGTAAATTTTTTTTTGCTATTTAGCACGCTGAAAAACCAAAGTATTAAAATCATAACTTGAGGTAAATTTTTAATTTCGGAATTTTTTGCAAAAGGAAGATATCGCAACGTATAATGATCCAGTTATTAATATTCGAAAAAAATATTTTCTCGTCTATGAAATTAAAATTAAAATATCATCTTTTTCTTGTAGGTTTTTTTTTTTTTTTTTAAACCATTAATTTAAATAATTTATTAACGATTCTAGTACAATTACAGATAAATAAAGCAGCACATAGTAAAGTGATCATATAAAATTTGTTCGCAAAATGTTTATAGAAATTTTTACCAGCCGTCCAATACATGCATATTTCGTTAAAGATAAAAAATTTCGTGTTTACGCGTACTTTAAATGAAATTTGTGAAAAAACGTATTTTATTGTTAAATAAATATTTTAAAAAAACGTAACAATTTTTTTTTAAACCATCAAACTACATTTAAAGGCAAAAAAAAATTGAATTTGCAAAAAGTATAAATACTTGTCTAAAAAATTTAAATTAACTTTTAATTCCAAATATGCCTTTAACTTCAGTCACTTGCTTTAATGTTTCACTCTTTTCATTTGCACATCTAACACTCAGATATATTCTACAATTAAGTACTTTACACATTTTATAAAATATTAGATTTATGGTTTATAGTTTAAAAGTTTTTTCAACTTCCACTACTTTCAATAGTATTCAGGCCCGAATTGAGTGTATGATAGGCCCGGGGCTACGGAAATATTAAAGGCCCTTTTCGGAAATGACAAAATTATCAGTTTTATAAGATAATTAAATTTTCTTTAATTTAATTTAATTATATTATTTTGACTTTACAAATTAACATATAATTATTAATGTAAATAAAATTAAATATCATATAGACAATGGGTAGAATTTTCGATTACAAAAAAAAAATATATATATAATTTTAAGCAATGAATTTTTTTTTTTTTTTTTTCTGCAAATTCTTGTACAATATCGTTAAAATCTACTGAACGGAGAAAATCTGTTTCTATCGTTAATCTTGATCGGAAACGTAAAGACGAATCACTACAACATATCAAAACAAAAGCCATAGTCAGTTCCATTGACGAACCACCAGTATTGGAGTTCTTGAACATTAAATCCGTTAATCAAAGCAACCAGAATACATTAAATGTAACCCTTCTATTTAGACCGTTAGTAGTATCTAAATCAATTTGTAAGTTCTTTAAGAGAAGTAAAACATCTTTCAAGAGAAGTTTTTTAACTTGCGATTTTAAACAGTTGAATATGCACCACACACATAAGCAGTATAAAAATGTTCTGTAATTTTAACTATATATTTTAAAAAGTATATAAGTAATGGCAATATGCAATGCAAAAATAATTTACTCTTAAAAAAATATATAAGAAAAGTACGCCATCAGAGTTTTTAAAGTAAATTTCAGGAAGCCACTTTTCTGAGAATTATAAATTTCTTTTTACATTTACAAGATCTTCATAATTATCATTTGGATTTTGAAAAAAATTACACTCTCCTTCGGCACAATTATCATTAATGCACACATTTATGTCTTTCTGAAACAATAAAATACAAATAGCACTAGCAACGATGGTTGACAATTCTTTCTATCTGTTAAAATAAAAAAAAAAAAAACAATTCAAGATATTGCTCGTAATGTTATGAAATTTTATGTTGATCATTATTTAAAATTTGGACGAAGTTATTTTTATCAATACATTTATAGTTTGAAGTTTATTAAAAAGTCAATAATCTGCATTGGATACTACGGTCAATGGTATAGCTAAAACGAAATGAGAGGAACGATCGTTTTTAAGCAGAATTTTTTAAGACATTTTTATCATAAAAATATCGTTTGCTTAGGCAGAACGACACAACCGAATTACCATAAACAAAGCAAACAGAAAATCACGTTTTTTTCAATGGAGTGAAGTTTATTTTGATAACAAAGTAAATGACGTCTAGCTGAAATGACGCGAGAGTGTGGGATTTTTATGGCAATAAATAAAATCTCGTGCCCGGGAATTAGCATCGCCCTTACTCGGATTGTGCTAAATACAGATGGCTTCAGCAACCTTGACGGCACACACCATTTATCATATTAAATACATTGAAATAAAATGTCACATCGATGTTTGGAATTGTAAATGAAGAAAACAATACATGAACGTTTATTTCTTTGTAAATTTAACATATAATATTCGTATTTTAAAAAGATAACATCAACTTCGCACGACTAAATCTATCACATGCATTGGACTTTAATTTTTTAAAATATAGCATTGCTAATTTTAATGTAGAATTATTTTACCACTGCATTTAAAAAATTCTAAATTTTTACAATAAAACGCTTCACTATTTTGTGCGAATCAAATAAATAAATGTAAGCGCGTTATCAAAATAAAAAAGTGTTTATATACAATTAGAAGAAAAAAACTTTATTATAGCTGATTTTTAGTTTATAAGATTATAATTTTTCTTCTTAATTTTACTTCTACATGTTGAACTTGGAAGTAATTGTTCTTTTGGTAATTTAAAACGTTAAATGTTTCAGAAACAAAAATATTACTTCCAGTCCATAATCAATGAAAAAAATCAAATGAGGTTTGATATGTAAACAAATATCATAAATTCATGTGTGAATAATTCGGAACAATATGCATACATTGGAATAAATCATTAAAATATAAGCATTAACAACTTTCAAAATTGTCATCTGATGGTGTTGTAATAATAATGATAGTATTCGTCACTCAATCACCAAACACTGTACAAAATTAAGGTCCAATGTATGTATGTGATAGATTTAGTTTTGCATCAAATTTGAATGTCAAATTGCTAGCTGCTGTCAAGTGTTATTTGTTATGCTCTACTTGTTGACAATGTCAAATTTTTTAACTACATTAGTAATTAATAATTAAAACAGAATGGCAGTTAATGTTAATGATGATGATAAGTTCCTAACTTCAATTAAAAATTCTGATAAGTTTATAAATTAAGTGAATCTTGCTACTTTATAAAGTTTGGATGTCAATGCTGAGAAAGCACCGCTTTTTTGAAACATGCACGTGACAAATTATTAAGTGGTGCTTTAAATATTATTCTAGAAAATTTTTTACCGGATTCATATCAAAAATATTACCAAAAAAACAGCAAGTTAAGTTCGAAATGGAAAAAAATTGATCCTCATATAAGTGCTTTTTTATATCAGCGACCTACGGCGTATGCAAAACACGTTTATCAAAGAGACACATCTGCTCAAAACGCATATATTACTAACAAAATCAGAAAAAAAGGAAGATAATGATATTTTCTACATTAAAAATGAAGAAAATCCACGTCTTGCAACTATTGTGACTGAAAATTTTCGCCTAGTTTGTTAACATTTTTGTGCGGTATTTTTGTATTATCCAGACCATGGTTATGAAAGATTACTTGAAAAATACCTAAATAAGCCGTTTATTTCCATGAATGCGTCTAAAAATTTTTTCGCTTTTCAACCATCAAGATCTGAAAATTATGAAAACTTTTCTATTGAAAATTTTGGATCTTCAAGTTTAAACGCAAATGGGAAACATGGCTCTGATTTAAGCAATATCAATTTGGTTAGAATAGATAGATTTAAAATTGAAATTTAAGAACTTTGTGCGGAACCGTCAGATTCCACTTGCTCTTGGAAACACATTTCAGAAGATGAAAGTAAACAATTCATTGTTAATTTCAAAAAGTTGAAAGAACAATAGGTAAATTTTACAGAAAAAGACAATAGTTTTATTAGAAAAACAACAGTCAACTTTAAAATACCTGCCAATAAGGAAGAAAAAAAAGTCAGTTATACATATCTAGCTTTATTATATAATTCTCTAAAGTTAAAAAATTATCTAATAATTGCCTCGGTGGTTCTTAACTTTAATTTCTTACTTAATCTTATAAAGTAAACGAACTAAAAGGAATGAAAAACACTTACATATTTATCATTAAGAAAAAGCGAGGATTTGAAACTGTAATATATTTTTTCTTTTATATGTTACTGTTGCTATGTCTAGACATTTGATAAATAAACGATTTTAGGTAACATACGGAGAAAATCAATATTTTCACTACAATTACGTATATTAGCAGCCAAAATATTTAAAAATTTTTAATGCAATAACAAAATGTTGTTTATAAAATACAATAGGTTTGAAGTAAACATTTTCTGATTAATGTTTCTTCGTTTTATAAAATTAATCAATTTCCTTTTTTTTTTGTAAGATGACATTTATCTAATTGTGCAAATCTAATTTATTTTGTGCTTTATTTCGCACTGTTACTATTTGCTTCAATTATATATTTTCATTATTTACAATTTGAAACCTCGATGTTACTTTCTGATTCGATGTATTTAATCTGATAGACGGTGTATGACGTCAAGGTTGCTTAAGCCATCTGTATTTAGCACGATCCCACTCGCGGGCATCATAAATAAATTATTAACTGATAAGATTATTGTGGCGTCATCATATCTAATGATGTAAAGTTTTTTTGTTATTCTGGGAATTTTTTCGCTGAAACTAGACCCTCGAGTGTTCAAATACCTATAATCTGAAGTAAATATATTAAACCCGACAAGTGAACAAAAACTAAACCTATTATCATTATACGAACAGGTTGAAAGCAGTGAATAAACAAATAATGTATTCATAGCGGCAAATACAACATTTGTAGTAAGCTATTAATGACGCAAAAAATTTTAATAATAATTCTCAATTGAAATGCACTATTTAGGTAAATAATGGTAATAAATAAAAACAACTTAGTGACTGCAACGTGCAAACGGATTTATAACAGTAAAGTAAAAATTTCAAAATTCTTCAGTTTTTTTATCTTTATTGAAAAATGTACATATGACATTTTTCAAAACATTTTCCTATTTAAGGCTTTTCATTAATAAATTTCATTTTATTTAAATTTTCAAAAGTAGTCAATGTTTTAAGAGAATAACTAAATAATTATGTTATATTTCGAGCGATTATTCATTATATAACAAATATTGTCTATTGCGTACAGTGTTCAATTTACGATGTTAATAAATGATCAGTGGGATCATTAAATGCTTAGTTATTGGGAAGTCGCTTGTTACTTAATTTCGACTTTTTGTTTAACGTTCGGTAAGTTTGCACCAATAGAAATGTTCAAATGGCTAATTTAATACCTAATTTAGTATCGTTTGTTTGATTTTACGTTGTTTATATATCAGTTAAGTGATTAAGGGTTACTTATTTTGCGATAAAATGTTTTAAAATTGAAATACACTGGAGTAATTATGTAATAAATATCCGATATTTGTTCTATCTTTTATTATTATCCAGAATAACAGTAAACCCTATATATTGGTAATTATTTTTCCATCAATTATCGAAAACACACATGGAATTTTATTTAACTTTTTATTTATGCATTAATATGTTATAAAACTGTTTCGAGCATAAAGTGCTATTAATGTCTCAGGAAAGTTTGTTTTTATTTTTAATTTACATTTTCAAATTTCAGAATATGGAATTATGTGATTTATTATTTAACTGAAAGATGGTTTCTACACAAGGAGAGATTCGTGTCGGCCCCTCTCATCAGGTAAATTTTTTTATTCCTAAAAATGACTTAATTTTATCAATGTAGAAAATTTTCAATATTTAGTTATTTTACATGTGTCAAAATTAAAGAAACTGAATTTATTTAAAAGTATATTGCATTAAAACGTTTTGGAAAAGATATCTTTGTAAACTTAATGTTTTCTTGAAATAGGTTTTTTGATATAAATTTTGTCATATAATTTGTTTTAGGCACGGCTACCAGAAAATAGGTTACATTGTTTTGATTTAAATTCTGATCCAGAATTATTTAAAGAACGTGAAGAAATACGATGGGTTCCAAACATGACCTCGGATGGCGATTTAGTAATGTATTTAAGAGCTGCGCGATCTGTAGCTGTATTTGCTGGTTATCGTGATGGAGGATCAGCTGAAGATGGCTATATTTCAGCTTCTAGAGATGGTACTACGATAAATGCGTATGATGTGGTCAGTTGCTGTTTTTTTGTTTTTTTTTTATTGAGTTTAAATTTTATTTCTAATTAAAATAGTATACTATAAAATGGCGTTTAATAGTTGTTTAATTAGTATACAAAGGGATTTTTTTAATATAGTTTTAAGTATATGTTGAACTAGATTGTTTGCAACTTTTTTTGTTTCGTAACTAATGATTTTTTTTTGTTTTTACTAATTCTTAGCTACATGATTCTAATTACGATCTAGGAAAAGCTCTACAAACTTTGTTGAAATGTCCAGTACCTAAAAGTATAGATAAAAGATGGTCCGAAGAAGAAACTGTTAGTACTATGTTGTATAATTTATACATATGACAAATTTTGATAAATTTGTTTTGTGATTGCACTCACCCACCTGCAGCTTAAAATTTAATAAACACATATATATTTATACACAAACATTTGCATAATTAAACTTTTTGCTTTACAGAAACGATTCGTTAAAGGGTTGCGTCAGTTTGGGAAAAATTTTTTTCGTATCAGAAAGGATCTTCTTCCTCATAAAGAAACGGTAATGGTGTTACATTAATCTGTATTCTTTAACAAAAAAATGTTTGTTTTTTTAACTTGTAACAATTTAAACGAAAAAGGGTGAGATAATCGTTACATGACGTTCAAAATATTTTCTAAAAATCAAAAGAAAATCATGAAATTTCACTACCTAAGGAAATGTAAAGGAATTTTATTAAAAGTCGGGAAATTAAAGGTACACACTTAGGTAAATATTGAATCAAACTCGATTCAAATTTGTAGCGAAAATACATTTTTTTTTATCTTGATTTCTGTGAATACCTTTTGCGGTTTTTGTTGTAAGAAACTTGTAGGTACTGGAAGACCATTTCACATTTTCTTTTTAAAAAAAACATTTGATATGCCATTATTTGTATTGATTTAAGAAATAAAGCTAACTTTATTGCTTAAACAAAAAAAAAAAAAATTACAAGCAAAGAAAAATGAGGGGTTTTGTTTAATAATGCAAATGGTGATATTGAAAATGTTGGTCTTTTGCGGTTTCGAAAAAATTGTCACATTAGTTTCATTTCTTTTACGGAATACTTTTTGTAATGAAAGATTTTTTAGTTTTGACTTGTACAGCAACCGTATCTTGAAACTTTTTGGAAAGAGTAAGGAAATTGAGCGGATAAGATAAAGAGTAGTTGTATTATTATTCATACTTTTAGTGTTATTATGTATTAGGAAATGAAATTCCTTTTTGGAAATAAACATCTGAAAAAATAAAAAGTATTTATACTTTAAATATAATTATACCGTTAATACAAATCAATAGAAAATACCGATTTACCTGAATTATGTGTTGTCGTGTTAGTAAATTATTTTTATATATGTATAATTTTTTTTATTCAATTAATTTTCATGTCCTATTTATTCGTCATAATGACAAAATAAATAATTGTAGAAACTTCTCGTACGTTGCAGGTGTGTAATCAGTTGTTTTTACTTTCTTTTTTATACATTCCTGTTGTAGCTATTATTTTTATATTTTTTTTTTCACAAATATTTTAATTTTTGCATAAAAAAAATGTTCCTATCTTCTTTTGATTTTTAAAATTAAATAATGATGTAACTCATTATTAAATAAATTGTATATTGTAAAATTCATAATCTGTTTTGTGAAATTTGAAATGAACACCAAAAGTAAATGTAATCACATATACCAAAATTGAAATGTATATAATAATATACTTACCTGTATTGACGTTTTCAGGTCCCATCCATGATTGTATTTATTTTTAATGGTTATTGTAAATAAATTAAATGGTAAAATCATTGAGTGATTAAGTTGGGTTCAAAATAATACACCAAACAGTTTGGTGAATTAAAAAATCTGAAACATTACAGAAGATTAAATTTGAAACAATTTATATAACTATATGACTGGATTAATTCTGTGCAAAAAAGTAATTATTTTAATTATGTTAACAATATTGAATTAATCTATCATGTTCGTATAATTCGATTCATTTATTTTCTCCTAAATGAAGAAAAAAAAGGTTTATGGAAACAATGGCTTTTCACATTGAATTAAATGAGGAATTGTTAAAGTGTGATAGGAAGTAGTAAATTTAATGATTAACTTATGATTAATATTGCACTTATAAAAAGGAATATAAATTGGCAAGTTTTTATAAATGATTTTTTCTTAGTTCTGATTTAAAGCAAACAGTATAAAAACAAAATAAAAAATTTGTTTCTAGCAATTTGTAATAATTCTTTTTTTTTTTTTTTAATAGCCGGAATTAGTGGAATTTTATTACTTATGGAAAAAAACACCAGGTGCGAATAATAATCGTCCGCATCGAAGGCGTAGACCGGGTTCATTACGTCGTCGTAACACACGCAGCACTAAAGCAGGAGCTTCTAAAGAGGAAATTAAAGAAGAAGGTAATTTTTCGTGAACATTATTATTTTCTTTGCATTTTCTAGTCGTGATTAATTCAATACGATAATTAAGTAAAACATTATTTAATTGTTTGTCGAAATTTATAACCGGGGTATGTTCGTTAAGTATTTTTTTAATTGTATAATTTTGCACGTGCTTTATAATTTTAAAAACATTAATATTTTTTTTTGTTTTCATTGTGTTAACCTTGTTTTTTTAATTTTTTAATCAATATCATTTTACGAAATATGTGTATGTATTTATGTTTTATTTTTATAGGAACAAGTTCGAGGCCGTCTTCAAATCCCAAAGATCAAGGTTCGTATTTAATAATACCACTCTTATCAAAATAACGTTAATTGTTGGCGACAGCTAGTTTATTAATTATTTAATCATTTTGAGTACAATGAAAATATTTTTGAATGAAAAAAGTGATTTTTAGTTGAATTATTGATGTAAAAAAATGTTATACTCGGATAGTTAAAATGATTGTTATTTTCAATTTTATTGTTGTTAAAAATAATACAATGAAAAAGATAATTTCTTTTAATTTGATCTGTACGCGTTATATTTTTGAAATATAAATAATAATTTTTCTTCGGTTTATTGGTAATTATATTAAGGAAACGATTATTTTAGCACAGTAGTGATGATATCTTTTTTTCATACAAAATATATACATATGTGACGGTCGTTGAGAAAGGGTACATAGCGTGTCAAAAATGCGGTTTTGACTTAACAACGGTTTCGGACACTTGAAAGCATATTCTTTAGGTCAGACTGGTGAAAGCAAATTTTTTCTTGTTGTAAATCGTAATTGTATGTTTAAAATTACCTTAAAGTGTATTATACTGCTAAACTCTAAACGCGTTTTTCTCAAAAACTTGATTTCTGACATTATGTACTTTTTCTCAGCAACCGTCAGATATATATACATACATATCTGACTTTCGTTTAATTGAAAGTTTGTTTTTCATTTTCATTATATTGATACCCACTAGAGATTTATTATGTTCGTTTAATTTATAAATAAATAGTCTGCTGAAAGAAATGTGTTGTGAAGAATTTTACGGAAGAAACAGTAAAAGGAAAGAAAAAAAATGTAAGAAAAGGCAGGTTCTATTAAAGTATAAAAATCAGCTTGCTTATAAGTCCACAACACAGAAAGACATTTTCATGTTTTCCCATAAAAGTAGGCTTTGTACATCCTTTCGGGTGTCCGCCGACATGAGAATGTCGCCGTGCAACCTGCAAATGCCTTGTACATGTTATATCGCAACGTATAAAGCATTTCGAGATTGAACCTACGTACTGCACCTTTAAATGCCTTGTACATATTATATCGCAACGTATGCGCAAAAATATACATCTAACAACTAACTACCGCTAGTACAAGGTTCCTTTATCTACTTCTGTTGAATGCATACTCGCGTATGTGGGAAATTGGTCTCATTCAATGCTCTCTTATTAGTAATCAGTCGTATCCAAGTACCGACATGAAATTTTCGTAGTTATTTAGAATTCATTATTTACCATAGTAATCATTCTATCTAAATTTTTACATTTAATTTATACTTACTACGGTAATTGTTTTGTGCGCTCAGCAAATGTAATCAAGGAAATGACGTATGAAATACACAAATGTACGATCTTCACAGGTCTTTACAAGTCGTTATAGGAAACACTTCTCCGTTTCGTGACGCTTTTCGAGTTTATGTGCCAAAGTTAAGACACGAAAATATTAGTAATCAGTCGTATCCAAGTAAAGACATGAAAATTTCATAACGCTTTTCTGTGACGCTTTTCGAGTTTATGTACCAAAGTATAAACGTGAAAATGTCAAAAATTTAAAGTATTTCTTTTTTATAGTGCGAACGATCTTCACTAATACGGCCAATCTTATAAAGTTTTATAATTATTTTTCTTCCTTTAGTAGCTTCGGAAGGTTAATAAGGATATACTTCTTAAGCAATGGAAAAAAAAATAATGAAATACGTTGTTTTTTTTTTTCAAATAAATAAATTAGATATTTTTCTGATTTAAGTGATAAAGTACGGCTAAATTGTTTATATAGTATAATCTAAATAGTTCTAGATTATTTAACAACGGGAGGACCGTTCCTCTGAAAATTTGTTTAGATTGATTTTATTTACAGACAAGATTTAGGGGAAAAAAATTGATAAACATTCGAAATTTTTTAAAAATGTGTCAAATATAATTCGTTTTTTTTTTTATCGCCATTAAAATACGAATTATTTAATTTTTTTTTTTTTGTTTTAAATGGATTAGTTTTGTTTTTCATTTGTATAGGCGACGGAAGTTCAGGCAGTGATGATGATAATTCCTATGATGATTCGGATTCTAAGGAAAATGGTGGATATCGCTGCCAACACTGTTTTACAAAAAGTAATTTTTTTTTTTTTATATTGATTAACTCAAAAAAAATTGGTTTTCGCTTTGCCTTAAACATTTGTCAGGGTCGATAACGTATCGTATTTGTTGTACATATATGTATATGTAAGTTTTTGCATTGAAAATAATTAGTGTGGTATTTTCTATGCAAAAATGTATTACTAATTTATTTATAGAAAACAAAAATTTATGTGTGTATGTTTTATGTATTTATAAAATTAGTTCTAAAAATTATATGCAAAAAATGAAATATCACTCCTAAAATTCAGTAGTTTTCAAAATGCGTTATTTTTATTTATTTATTTTTGAAAAGTTCGACAGTTTTCATTTTAAAAATTGAATAAGATAAAATTATGAATGTTGCATTGAGCTTTTACGGAGCACATATTTTAGTTTATTCTTTAAAGGAGAATTATTGAATAACAATGCGCGAAAATATTTAACAAATTCTGAGAATTCTGTGTAAAATATTCGCAATAATGGAAAAATAATCAACAAAAAAAGTAAAAGAAGACGAGCTTACTTCGAAAAGTATTAAGTAGACGAATTATCTAAGAAGTTGTTTGTTTTCGTATCTCTTAATAAGATCTGAATTTTCATAAATTTCAAATAAATCCAGATGTATTACAGATACAAACGGTACAGTTTTTCCGATATAATTTAAAATAATTTATTTTCTGTATATGTAGTAAAAATGAAATAGTAAACTAACCTTTACTATTAAAAGTACTCACCTTTTGCCCTTCTCAAGCATGTAAAATCTTTTAAATTTCGATTCTAATTAACTTTGCTGAGAAAATTGCATTATAACGCACACGTTGTTACTACCATTCTGTTGGATTATTTCGTTTTTATATATTTGATTCTTTAGTGTATGTGATGATCTGTTTTATGTTCTCTGAAACATGAAATTCTAAAGAAGTTAAATTAGAATATTTGGCTGGTCATTGCGTCGGCCATCTTCTTTCAGTTTAGTGAATTATCTCTGACAATTTGTTCATAATTGTGCTATATCATGCTGGTGTTCATCACGCTAAAATTTTATATCTATTTAATAAAGGTACTTTTTAAACAACGCACACAGATAGGTCATATCATGATTTTCACTGTTCAAATGATTAGCCAAAAATTTAAGACTAATAAAATTATTGTCGTTTTTCTTATTCACATATTTGTGCTATATATTTTTTGGGAACTGATTTGTGTATGCGATTACGAGCCATTTTTCCATCATTAATGTAACTGTAGAAGTTAGTCACGTATTTTCTACCAAGTTTTGTTTTATCGATTCATAAAATTTTCCATATAAAGTCGCATCATCAAATTTTGCATTTAATGTGAGTTGGCAGAAGTTAATTACTCGTGCAGCGTGCACCTTTTGAAAATTCTGAATACTAACTTTACTTTGCTTTTATAATATCTGTGAATATATTTCAAATTTATGAAATATTCATCATCATTCGGTTCCGGTTAGTTCTGACCGTTATGACCTGCGAGCTCTCTCCACTGTTTCCGGTCTTGAGCTGTGTTAATCGCTGTTGCTACCCGACCAAATTGACTTCGTAAGCCGTCAGTCCAACGCGTGGGTACTCTGCTCCTTTCTCGTGTACCGGGGGCTTTGCCGAGCAGCAATGTTTTCTCTAGATTTTCACCTGTGCGTCTCACAATATGTCCAAAAAATTGATGGACCCGTCTTCCACATAATCTGTGCAATTCCTCCGGTTCATCCACCTCCGCCCGTATTGAAAAATTTTTTCTTTTCATACTTTATTAAAAATTTTTACGGAGACAGTTTATCTGCTTAGTATAATATTAATTTTTTGTGATAAGTTTTTTTTTGCAAATTAACGATTGTTTTTGATTTTTTTCTCATTATTGTGGAAGTTTTGACACAGCATTTAAAATTTATTTGTTATTTTCATAAACTCTAATTTAGAATTTTACTTATTTACTTTTTTTTGATTTAATTAACTAAAAAGCAAGTTTTAAAGAGCCAAATAAAACCGGAGTAGTTTCTTTTAAATTATTTCATACAGTTTTTAAGAATATAACGTTTTTGTTTCTGTTTGAAAAAACGAGATCTTAAATATTGCAATATCTTTGAAAACGTCGAGTTTTATATAAAATAGCTTGCTGATGAGCACTAATGATAAAAACCTTAAATTTTATCATACTCTGTAAATTAATTTTATTTTTTTGATATAACAGATTTTGGGATATTGTAGAAATTTTAGGTCCCTAATCTGGAACTTTAATAACCTGGATTTCCTGCAGAATCCGTTTTTTAACGAAAAAGCGAAATAAACGATCAAAAACTAACAATTGTGAAAGCATTAAGCATTTTAAATGACATTCTTAGTTTTTTAAATATGTGGACTTTTCGTTAACCGCGTCGAAATCACGAAATTCCTCTCTGTGAACGCACTGTAGACACGGGTCTTAAGCGTCTTTCATGGAAAAAGCAATTAAAATAAATATAAAAACAAGATATAAAAGAGGAAAAAAACTGACTGAATCGCGGCTGCTTCGGTTCTTTTTTTGGACAACGAGCAGTTCTGATGGAAAACAAAATTTTATTGCGATACGAATTTTTTTTAAATTTTATACCAATACAAGAAAAAGAAAAAATTCGACAAGTAACCTAAAAATGGAGTAAACTGTAAAATAATCTTGTAAAATTAAAATACTACCGGCTGCCCTGTCCGCCGTGATTTACAAGTTTTCCCCCAGCTCAATTCTATCAGATACTTACATGGGCAGGGCACACGCGCCGCGGACAAATAGCATTACTGGCGCTAGCTACCAGCACGAAGGCCCAGTCCCAATATCCCCACATGACCGTATATCCAAGTGTATACGGGATTTTCGATTTTGGTCTAGTAAATGACCTTATTACTCTTCGGCTAATGATAGTGAAACAATATAATAATAATCGAGAGATCGAGATTTAATGATTTTAATCGAATAATAACTTCTAGCTTGTACGTCATCGTAAAAGAGCGCCACATATACGAAATTTGTATCAATATGTGTGTATGTATGTAATCGATTTTAAGATCACGATAGAGTAATGAACAAGAAAGCTTTTCGCCGTATGTATTTAATATTAAGACAATCAATATTTAATCACGCATTATAAGAAGGAAAGTAATAACTAGGAATTCAGAGGATTGAAGAAACACTTGAAGAAGCCTGTATGTTGGTAATTTAATTTCAGTGGTCTTGAAAAAGAAATGATCTAAAAAAATCAAATGGAAAAAAAGATAAAGGTGAAATAATTTTATTTTAGAAGTGAGCCGATTTTAAGATAAATAGGCTAATCTGTTACCCAACGTTCTAAGCAAAGTACTCGATTTTTTAATTAAATGTTTTTTCTTTTGATTTTTTTTTTAGTTTCTTTACTATTTTTTACAGAAATTCAAGTAATTTAATTTTTAGGATCCATGCACGTAAAAGCCTTAGAGCAAGGCTGCATCGGAAGAAAAATAAAGGTAAGGGCGGAGTAAAAGAATAGAAAGTTTTTTCTCTCTCTTTCTCTCTCTTGCTAGCTTTGTTTTATACTTCGCGAAAAACTGTAGCTGTACAAAACTGTGTACCACTTTTGACAAGTTCAGTATAATAAAATTTGTAAAATTAAATAAAATTCAACTCACATGCTGCGCAAAATTTTGAATAGAAAAACAGAATTCCAAGATTTGATTAGATAGCAGAAAAAATCAATTAAGAAATATATATATATATATATATATATATATTTAGTGTGTGTGGAAGGTACCCTGTTTGTTTCGTTTACGTATTCCGAATTTTTATATAATATATACATTGATTGTTTTTTACGATTTTTTGTACTAATAAAAATTGTTTATTTATAAATATTTAATTTTTTTGAGTTCCTGGAACGAAGATTTATTCAGCGAAGTACTACGTCCAAATTAATTAAATAATTTCGGATTATTTCATTTTAGCTATAAAATAGTTTTTTTACGCCTATAAATGTTTACTATTAATATTTCATCTCAGTTAGTTTTTACTTAAATTAACTTTCGGAACAATATATATGAAAGACCGTTTTTATTTAATTGAATTTTGCCATTATTACACGACAACAATTTGTGAAATAATCAAATTCGATAATTGTTATGTCAGTATGATAAGCTCAATTTTATAATTTTTAATAGCGTCCCTTTAATTAGCCTGCGTATGTATGTTTGAAAATGCTTTATGTAACTCTTAATTCATTTAAGCGTGTACGAATCTTATTAACGAATTACAGTACTATATTTATCGAATAAAATTATAATGAACTTTTAAAATTATTCTTGCATTTGAATTTTTTTAAAAAGAAAGTCGATATTCTGTTAATATCTGCATTCGCACGTGTTCTTGTTTACGATGTTATAGAGTGTAGAAGACACGATTACTAAATGAGCCAGTAATGGAAACGATAACTTGTGTTATCGAGGTTATCATGATCGATGTAAATATTGAGCGACATCGATGCACAATGTCGTTATTATTATACTGACATTTAATTCATGATATTTTCATTGCTTTCAATTTACCGTTGATGATTACCACCGAATTTTTAACGAGAAAGCAAATTATTCGGCTTCCTCGTTAATGCTGCGTAAAATGTTGGAAAATACTACGCCTATATTTTGTGGCCTAATGTGTGTACCTGTTAATTGATTAGGTCTTAATCGGTGTAGTCGACTTTTGATACTTTATCGAAATGGTAACATCATTTTCATTTCCACCTTTATCGGATTGTAGAAAATGTTACTGTGTTTAAAAAATTATCTTCATTATTATTGTTAGTACTACTAACATTGTTTTTGTCATTGAATAGATTCCCGAGATTGGCAACATGCAACCTCGGGACCAAAACAGGGAGCGCTACTGTGTTACACATGCCGTTCACACTATAAACAGTTTGGCGAATTACCGCCAATTGGTCGAAGTGAAGCACCATATTTATTCCAGCCTGTGCAAGCGGATTCACCTGAAAGTTCACCGGGTCGAATGAGGACCCGAAATAAAACAAAGGAAACTGTAAGTAGTAACATCGATATTGATTTTTTCATCATTACGGTGCACTTTTTAACAGTTCTAAATACATAATGTTTTCTACGCATAATTTTTTATTATTACGAATCGTTCTAATTTACATGTTCGCGAAGTCGTGTTTTGGGATTAAATCAAATAAATTACCGAAATTAATTTTCCCAAATTATAAAATTTGTTCGAAATATCGAGAAGTTTCAAAGCAAACCGCTTCACTTATTTTCGGTGACAATCAACATGAGTATGGAGCATAATAACGCTACGAGATACGTGCCGATTTTTGTAGTGAATTTTATGATTGTAGCGAATATGCTCTGTAATTTATATTTTCATTTATTTCGTTTATCAAATATTGAAAGTGGATTGTAAGAGATTGTAAAAATAAAAAACATTATGTAAATGATAACGAAATAATAAAGATAACGTATTTAAAATGCTCTAGAAATAGCGCATAATTGAATTAGTGATGGAAACGTAATATTTTAAGCAGAGATTAGAAGTGCCGTTAAATGTTTTGAATAGAATGAAATCAGTGCGTTGAGTAAATCGTGAAGCAAACAAGTATTTATAGCGTTAAAAAAAATTTTATTCCCAAACTTGTTTTATTTATTATTCCGCTGAAATATTATATTGGTGGTTACATTTATTTCTTGGAAATTCTTATAAAAATAATACGGTGGTCTAGTAGTGCTTTTTATTTATTTTCTTTCTTTCAATTTCAGCCAGAATTACACTTTTTGTCGTTTTACTTACTAAGAGTTTTGCACAAATCCAAATACAGTTACAGATTTTTAACATTAAGCTTTGTCGCCTGTTTTTCCCAACAAGAGTTTTACAGTAGAGAATTTTGAAATCAATTTTTGGTACTATTGTTTATCTTATCACTGCGGCTTACTAGAACTTCAATAATAGATTAACATTATAAATATTCGCAATTAAGGTTTTTTTTATTAATGTTCAGTGTGTTTTTAAAACGATTTTTTTCTCCTCCTTGCTTCGTCTAAAACTATGTAGTTATTTACCAGATAGTTTTTTTTTTTTTTTTTTGTTTTTTTTTATCTCCAGATAGTTATATTAACAAAATATTTATCTACTGCAAGGGGTTTTTCATATACTTTTAACCTTTATAGGTGCTTTTTGATTACCAGTTGTATTTCTTCAGTGATATATTTTGTTTCGTTAGATCTTGATGCAGTGTTTGATTTTTTGGTATACGATGCTACTACCAGCAAGCGTAGTACCTTGTTTTGGTAGCGTTGTATTCGATTCTCATTCCCATAATTTGGATACATACAATTATATCGGTTTTAGCATCATATTGGAGAAAAATATTTTATTTGCTGTCTAACTGCGATCATAGTCCAGGCAACCAACAGAACTCTCTTGTTTATAGATGTAATTGGGTTCTTTTTGTTTTAAAAAGGAGGGGAACCAGGGTAAACGAATTAATTGACTAAAAATCGGTAAATAAATGTAACTAAAGACCAGTAATTTTTTTTTCGCAACCGTTGCAGCAATAAAATAGTTTTGCCTACTGTAAACTTGCATAGTTTTTGCGGACCTCAGAGTCTACATTCACAAAAGGAAAAAATAGTGATTGACTTTAACATTCGAAAAATGTAAAACAGAGCTTTTTATTCTTATATTGCTACAAAAAATAGCTCGAAACAAATAACTATTTAAAATTCTTAATTTCTGATCTATTAAGGGGGTAATGAAATATTTAATCGACGTTTATAAGTTTTTTGAAACAGCGGTAAAAAAGTGACAGTCTGGTTGTGTTTTCTAAATAATTAATATGATTATTTTACTTTATGCATATTTTATTGATTTGTTTACTTGAGTAATAATCTTTAAAACTACCCTCTGTAAATGAATAAACAAAAAAAATCCAGTTTCGGACAAAGTTGGGCAAATGTATTCGAACACAACTATGTATACAAATACTGTATATATTCTTTAGGTTGTAAATACGAATACTAAGCGAGGTAAATATTTTTACTTTTCTCTCCTTGGTTCCATTGATTATTCATTTTACTAATTCTTCTTCCTCTTCTTTTTTAATATTATTTTACTTGTACTTTATTGTTTTTAATATTCTTTCAGTATATTTGGGATGAAGAAAAAAAAAAAAGAAAGAAAAAAAATATCAACAATCACTGTATTTCTTTTTCTTTAACTATCATATTTAGCTATATATGTATTACCAAAATAAAAGAATTAGAATGTTATGCCGAGTTTTTACTAAAGCAAAAAAAAATAATATTTTTAGTCGCAAAAACAATTAATGTTTTAGAAAACAGAAACATTTCGTTAGATGTTGAGTTGAATACGATGCTCATTTAAAGTTAAATAAATCGATATTTAACAAGTAAGTAAAAAGAAATGAAAATATATAACCCAACTTGTTGACCAAAGTGAAGTAAAAGAAGTAAGAATTTAATTAAAGAGACCAGTATGGAAATACGGTACTGGTATGCAAGGTGATAAAACTAGCGGTTATTTCGAGGGCAATGCATGATAGAACGGTAGCAAACTTTAAACAGATCTATCTCTAGGGCGAAGAACAGTTAATTCGTTTGATTCATAGCTACACTCTCTTGAAAGCGCGAAATTTTACATACCTTTGCTAGCATTTCGATGCTACTGACATAATTTAAACAAATTCAGCGCACATCCGCTGTAGATGCCAACACTTATATCAGCAGCCACCGCACACAGACACGCCTACACAGCCTCTATCCCATCAGCCGATCATCTGATCGGACCATGAAAAATGAAGGTTTTAATTTGATCTGCTTCCTTCAACAACGGCTAGACCGAAAGGTAATATCCCTTTTTAAATCGAAGATATCGTTAAAATATAGGCCAAAGGTTCCGAATCCGTATCAGTGTGTATATATATAATATTTTGGTAACATAAAGGATAAAGAATAATCGTATAAGATTTTTATTAAAGAAATTGCTGGCATAAATTAATGATAAAAAAACATTTGTATCAGCGAGGAATTAACTCTAGTACTGGTAGTTAGGAATATTATTAAAAACGATAAATAAAATACAAGTAAAATGTTTTTAAAAAAAGAGAATGGCGAATTATTAAAATGAAAATGAGCGGCAGTACCGAAAAGAAAAAAACATAACAAAAATATTCATTGATGTATTCATGTAGAATTCGTGAATATTTTATACAAATACAGTATTCGTATTTACAACTACGAATACTACCTAATTTTGGTTTCGGAATTAAGATTAAACCTAAAAACAACAAAATCAGACAGCCTCTGGAAAGTAATCACCGATTAAAGTGTTTTAATAAAAAAATTAATAATAAACGATAGATGCGCAAAAAGAATGCAATTTCTATTTCTGATATTCTATAATTTATTTTTAATGTGGATAAATAGTTTGAAGTAACGTAATTAATTTTTATTGTTTATTAAAAACGTGAAAATACATTTCGTTTCCGGATTTTATATTCATGTTTACCGAGAAATAACGTAGAAAATAGAATAAAAATATTCGTGAAAAAAAAATTTTAATTTAAATTGTAATTTAGTTTTAAACATACGGATTACGTGGAACTATTATGTTCTACTAAACGGTGATTGTTTTATTTTTCTCGTTACGCATATTTCATTTCCTATGGTAAGTGGAAAAGCACACTAAAAGTGAACAATGAGGTGTAATAATTATTGTAATGAAACTGATTTAATGTAATTTAATATTATTGTAATATCAAATCAAATAAATTTTATTGTACCAATTGATACAACAGATTAGTTTCAGCAAAAACTGTCACCTTAGGCTTTTAACCCAGTGTGTAATTATTGACCGAAACTTTAATCGACGTCTAATGAAATATTGAAATGTATAATTTTAAATAATGTATTCCGTTCAACTGATCTGTTTAGCCTACTAAAGAAAAGCCGAAAGGAAAAAGAGCAGATAGAACCACACCGGACTTGGATTTAGACAAGAAGTTGAACGGTGTAAACGATAAGTCACCAATGAGCAGTTCAAATTCGCCCAACGAAAAACAGAAACGAAAGGTAATACACGCAGCATTTTATTATTGTATTAATTCAACGATTGCGTGCGTTTTTTAGTTGTTGTGCAGTTCAGTTTAGATCAAGCGATTGTGTGTAACTCGGTGACTGGAAGTTGCAAAACATTACTATTATTTCGAATGAGTATTTACTTGTATTAGTCGCGTTGATTTAAATTAAGCATTAAAATAATTTGATAAGTTAAAAGTGAATTATTTCCTTCAGTTTAAAAAACAATATTTTTAAATAAAAGTTAAAACTTAATGAATAATCTTGAAATAAACTGATCGAAAGATTTAGCGAGTAATCATTAGACTTAGGGAAAGATAAAGAACCGTTAATAGGCCTGTTCTAAAAACATTGAGAGTTCGTTACCAGTCCAATGCCGAGGTAGGTTTATGAAATAATTTGTTAGTTAGCGATAAAACGCTTTCATGTACTGTACAATTTCTGGCTTCACTTCGGGCGTTTGAAAAAAGACATAACCGGGTCCTGTTGATTTTTTATTTTACACGCATTCAGAATCTGTCACGTCGTTTTCGAAGTATACATTATTCTGTTCAATTCCTCTGATTTTACCGTTGCCGTCCTTTCATGCTCATTTCGTATTAGGCTCTAGAAAAACTTACCGTTTGGCATTAACGACGCAGACGCCTGCCTTCAAATTAAATTGTTGATCCTATAATGCATTTTTCAGTAATGGAAATCCCTGTAATCGCACAGCGCCCAGTTCAGGCTGCAGTGAAGATGCGGAATTACTGTGACGTTTACTTTCTTTAAAAATTCGTGTATGGTTCCCCTCGTGTATGACCACGTGTCTTCGAGTGAGTTCGCAGGTATTTTATAAATCAAACTTTTCCTTTTTCTAATATGTTCCCAGACTTTTCGAAGAACTAAAAGTAGTAATAAAGGGTATTCACGGTCATTTTAAGGATTGCAAAATGTTCATAAAGCGAAACTGTGATAACAGTCGTGGCTCTAAATGTTTTTTTTTTTTTTTTTTTTGCTTTTTTGTAAAACAAATTTTTTTTTTAAACTTACAGAGTTCGACCATTGTAGCTTTTTTTTTTTTTTTTGAACACTTGTAGCGAAGCGAGAAATCGTCTTATTTAGCATGGGGAGCGCTTTACTGCTAGCTTTATTGATTGTTTTACAAAATTTATTTTGCTAGCGAACCTATGGCCGTATTGAAGCGAAATTTTTGTGACAAGCATTGCAGATATGTTGTGGAAAAATAACCGTGAAATAGGTACTTTTATATTAATTAGCTTCTCGCGATTGTGGCACGAGTAGTACACGTATGTTGTTCATTAAAGTGGGGATAGAAAACCTAAACTTTCTTCGTTCGAGCTAGTCATAGGCAAAATGGATAGCGTGTTTAGTGCGTATTTTATGCGCAGTTTAGTTATACGGTGTCGGTATAAGTCTTCGATTTTTTATTATCTTGTAAAATGTTGAAAAGTTGAACAATGTGCAAACATTAAATTCTGCCTGAAACTAGGAAAAATGTTTAGTAAGTGTTTCAGTCTAATGAAACAGATTTATGGTGACTAAGTTAGATGCTGGATGCCATCCATTTTCCATACCCTCCAGTTATCTTGATTTAAAACCGTGTGATTTCTGGTTCTTCCCAAGATTTTAACTTATTGTGACGAAATGTATGGAAGAAGAAAAAGTATTTTAAAAAATGCGTTACGCGCGATTTTACGTTCTTTGATTTTTTATGCCAGCTAGTCGTAAAAATAAAAAGAAGAAATCCGTAAAAACTTTCCCGCTTTAATTATAACATTTTTCTACATGTAAAACATATTACGATGATAGGTGCAATGGATGTATTTAAATAAAGAATGCGGGAGATATT
The DNA here is from genome assembly GCA_039619475.1 of Icerya purchasi. Lineage (NCBI taxonomy): Eukaryota > Metazoa > Arthropoda > Insecta > Hemiptera > Monophlebidae > Icerya > Icerya purchasi. Next base: position 285,945,747 of record CM077115.1, on the reverse strand, counting down.
ACTAAATAAAATTATAAAAATCACAATATTTTTAATTGTTACTTTTGAGGTGGTTTTTTTCTTTTTTTTTTTTTTTTTTTTTTTTTTTCGTATCAATACATATTTATATAAATTCGACACACGCACAAAATTAACGCGAACAGTAGTGGAGTACAATTTAAAATATGCAAAATTTTATAAATAAATAAATTTCTTTATTTTAAATTATTATATCTAATAATTACACATGTAATCGCGTATATGCATAAAATAAATACAAGGTAATTACAAACGTTAATAGCAGTTGTATTATTAAAAATTACAAAATGAAAGAAGAAAACAGATTCCGAATTTTACGTTAAAAATTCCGTAATAATTTCGGAAGGACGTTTTTTTTCGTTTTTTTTTTTTTGACAAAACCAGTAATACATTATTTGAATAAATTATCGGAATAACTACTTTACTTTCTTATCTTTTTAAGAATATAAATGTTTAACATATTCATATCACACTTGAAGATGTAACAAAATTTAATACAAGTGTTTTCGACGAAATAACAGCTTATGTTTTGAAATTGAATAAAGTAAAAGCTACCTGCTTTCATTACGCTTCTTTTTGAATTGGTTTTGTGGTTACTATTGCACGGGAAAAAATATTAAATGCATATTGCACAAAAATTTTTTAAAAAAAAGTGAAAAAGAAAATTCCCTGTGAAAACTTTAAAAATAATTGAAAAGGGATCAAAGCCAATAAAAAGTGGTAGTTCATCAGAAAAAATCAGTAATACATTAATCGTGCGAGATTAAATCATATTCGCGTCTTTTTAGTGTGATATGAATAATTAATAAATTTTAAATAATTGCAGAAAAATTACAAAAATACAAAAAAAAACTAATATCGATCCTACTAATTTCAATACAAATTTGTCAGTACATTGGTTCTAAATTGCTGCCTGAGATAATTCAAACGGTCAAATCTATACCGGATTCTGAAAACTCATCTGCACGCTGTAGACAATATGTTTTTTTTTTTTTTTTTGCAAATTAAGATTGTTATCGCCTTTCGATTGTTTTCGATGAGTGCTTTATTTCAAAAAACCTTAAACATGTACTTTATTCAGTTTTAAAGAAAGCTGCTTGTAATTTTTTATAAGAAAACACCCTAAAAACTAAACTGTTCCAGACCGTTATACTATTAAATAGGTAATGTACATTCGAATTAATTTTTCTATATAATAAAAAGTAATATAAACGTTAAATTCAATGTATACATTTATTATTTGGTTTTAGGGAAGTAAAACTGAAAGTGTACAGAATCGAAAACGAACGTTAGAATTAGATGAAGACGATGATTGTAAAAGAAAACGCGAAAGTGGAATGGACAGTCCGTTAGGTAGCGACTTATCGGATAGTGAATCAGCTGATGAACCGGAAAGTGTCAACATTTCCCCGGCAGTTGAAGAAAAGGACGTAAAACCGGATCTATCCGATGTTAATCTTCAGCCGGTGGTAAAACTTGAAACCATCGTAAAAACTGAGTCGGATTCTAAAATTGGAGACTCTTCCTCGACTTCATTCGACAATTCGAATACGGTGAAACAGCAAAGTTTAACATTAGCCGATATTAAGGAAACGGAAGAAAATGCGGATAATGTAGCAGATGATAATGATGGAATGTCCAGAAAGCCGACTTCTTCAAACACGTTTGTTACTGTGAAAAAAGAAGAACAACAATCACAACCGACATACTATCAATCTGCGTTGTCCGATGATAATGTAGCCGCTGCTACGTCTCCTAATTCGTTGCAGAGAGCTTATAACGGCGATATGATTGTTCCACCGTCAGAAGATGGTGTAATAATAAAACCGGACGGTATTTTCGATTCTCCGTCTCCGCCAGATGACCGGGATGAAATACTGCCGCCGGTGCTCTCTTCTGATGACAGTTATGTTCCAAAGGAAGAGATGCCAACTCTACACATCAGTGCAAACGTTGTTCAAAACAATACCTCTCCATTTTCGCCGACTCCTCCTACTATAACAAACAACTATTCTCCGCCTAATAGTTACAATAGTGTGATGATTAATAACAACGTTGTGGGAATTAAATCGTCTATAAAATTAGAAACTAATGGTCAGGTCCAGTGTGACAATATTCCGGACGAATCGTTATTACAACATCCGCCATCTTCACCATCACCTTTGGTTCCTAGACAGTCTGATTCGCCAATTCAATTAACTGCTTATTCGCAAATTTCGGAAAGTTCTCAACAAAATGAGACAGATAAATCTCATCCTCAGTCTGTTCTTTTACCGCCGTATCCACCGTACGCCGCTGAAATTGTTGACCAGAATGACAAACCTGCAACCGTGCCATCGTCTCCCAGCAACAATAATGATAATAACAATGGTAATATTAATAGTAATAACAGTAGCAATAGTAGAAGTAGTTTACCGACAGCTGCGGTTCCCACATTAATAAACCTTTCTCAACAGCAGCATCCTTCGTTTCCACCTTATTATTTCCCGCCACCTCATCCTGCACATCTAGATAAAATCGACGCGGCGCAATCGTATTTAACTCAGCCACCGATTGGTGCAGTACAAATGGAACCCCAAGATTTAAAAATAAAACAAGAAGTTATCGCTCCGGATCACCAAAGGCCGCCCTCTGTAGATCCGCTTCAGTCCTTGAAAGAAGTTAAAGTTCCCGGCTTCCCAACGTCGTCCGTTTCTCAACAGCCGCCTTTGTTGCCGCCTACAAACGATTCGGTTGTACCTAATTCGGACACTTCACATCATTCGCTGCCGAATAATTCTCGTTCGGAGTCGAATTCGCCGTTAATGGCAGTATCGGTTAATAATATAAAAAAGGAAATTACCGAATCTCCTTACGGGGTCACCGGTGCTCCGTCGGCTGTCCCGATTTCGTTAAAATCGCCCACAGTTGCCGCATTAAAATCATCCGATTTACCGCCGAGAAATATGTCTCCGTCCAGACATACGCCTCCTTATTCCGGCGTTATGCAATCTAGACAGTCGCCGAACAGCAGAACACCAGTTTCCTCTCCGATAATGAATCCGTCTGTTCCGACATCAGTCCCTCAATCTGCGCTGATGCATCCTTCGCAACAACAGTCGTCTCCGGTAAATCGAGTTTCTCCGGCAGCAACTCAGTTGGCACACCCACATCCGTATGTTCCATCTGTGCATCCGCATCATCCTCTTATTCAGCACTCGTTGTTCGCCGCGGCCGCCGCAGCTCACGCTGCCGCCGTACATCATAATCCGTATTCACATCATCCGTATGCCGGCTATCCATTTCCGTACGGGCCTTACGGTCCGTATCCGATACCGCAACCGATACCGCCTCCTCGCTCCGTTGATACACCCAAACGCGAAGTTGAAGGCTCTTCTACGATACTTACATCGCATCAGTCATCTTCATCATCATCATCTATTACGACCAGATCGGTTCGGGACGATGATTCGAATGTGCACGCACAGGAAATAATGCAAACGCATCACCATTCGTCATCGCATCATGCCTCCATTCATCATCATACTGACAAACAGACGATTTCTCATTCCACCAGTTCCACTAGTTCCGCGTCAATTCAGCATAAAGTTAAGCGAAGTTCAAGTCCACAAGTAGGTATTATTTCGTTATTAAGGAGCACGCAATTTTTTAATTGACTGGAATTGCGAGACCTGCGTGAAGTAAAAATTCAACATTAATTTTAATTGAAAATTCACTCTCATTTCAGCACTCATCGTCTACCTGCCATGTTTCTGCTACGCTCTCACAGAGTACGTCTTCATCTGTTTCTTCTACTAATCACGGTGGTCAAGGTATTCATCACAGTCATCATCATCATCAACATCAACATCAACATCAACATACCCATCATCATCAAACAGCCTCGACAGAGCCGATGTCACCATTATTAAATATGTCCGTACCTTTAGGTATGTTTTCCTCGTTTTTGTTTTTTTACATTAAGAAAGACCGAGTATTCTAAAATTTGTTTTTTGCAATAATCGACAAAGAAAGATCGTTTTAATATACTACTATAATAGAATAATAAAATATTAAGAAAGAAATTTGAAAATCCACTTCCCAGTATTATTTATTTAGAGATAGATGACATATAGCGGATTTGTAGTTTTTGTGTTAGAGCATAAAAAATCTTAAAATCTTTCATTTGAGTAATAAACTCTTAAAGTATCTAATAATACAAGAGTATGTAGTAAAGTTTCTTTTTTTTATCGTAGAAACTATTTAAAAACTATTGTGACTCTCTGATTTAACTGACCTCTGCCGAATGTTTATTCTGGTGTTGGAGTTGGTATTTGGTATTCGAACTCAGTTATCATTAACGAAAGAAGTTAATTTATTCCTATGGGGACAACGGATAGTCAGTCTTAAATGTAATTTTTTTGTTTGGTCAAATTTACAAAAATTACTGCTTTCTTAAAAAACAGCGGCGCCGTAAGGACACTACCTTTAGTGTTTATTGTTCTAGCGCAAAACATAAAAAATAGAATTGTCATTCGTACCGCATCGTAAAAAATGGAATTAAAGTGAACGCCGAATTTATTATTTTTTATTGCTAGGTGCTAGTAATAATTCTAGTCGAAATGGCACAACACCGGCTTTCGGCAATTCTCCTCAAGGAAAACAGCCACATCCATCAGTTTTAGCTGGATCGCCTTCAGTATTGTCTAATCATCATGCTTCACTAGCATTAGCAGGCTTATCACCATCAGGCTCATTAGAAGCCCTCCGTGCTCACGCTCATGCCGCTGCACTTCATAACCCTCTACAACTGCAACAGTCTCCTCACGGTTCGTAGCTTCGTTAAAATATACTTTTATATGATTTTTATTTGAAGAAGTTTCTATTGTTAGCTGGATTTTTTTTTTAGGGAGGGGAGCTCGTGCTTGGCTTTTATCCAACCACTTGAATGTATTATGTTAGGAAATTAGATTCCGAAACGATAGGAAATGGAAAGAACAAAAGATTGAATCAAGGCAGTTATTGCTGGAGATGGGAAGAAAAGGATAAAGAAAGCACTGTAAGGAGCCGTAAAGCCAAGAGCCAAGACTTTCGAATAAAAAAGGGAACGTTCGCTAACGGGAACCGAACATTCGAAGAAAACATGGTTTGCGTCGCATTCAAAAGGAGAATCAGATTTGTGGAGAATACAGAAAGCAGAAAGAGATAGAGAAAAACGAAAGCGAGAAGCGAGAAGCGAGGAGAAGAGAATGATGAAGTCTTAATCCAATTTAGAAGACAATAGTAAAACACGGCAATTGAACGGAATGGAAAGAAACCAAGGCTGAGAACTGGGTGCCGGTTGTATGAAAAGATAGTGTGAAGCGGTTAGCTTTTGGTATTATTGGTTTATTATGAAAAAGAATTACGTTCAAAGCATGTATGAAAAGACTGCTATTAAATTCATGGTAAATTTTTTACACAAAAATAAACAACAAAATGCATTCATTTTGCATACTTTTAGTTTGTCTTTTAAAAATAAAAAAAAAAAAAACAAAAAAAAACGCGAATTTGTATTACTTTTTGTTATAATTTTTAAATGTTATTCAGCGTGTTCTTTATATTGAATCTACTAAATGTATAATTTTGTTAAAAACTCCTGTCGTGAATTTAAAAGTATTTCATTTTGTTTCTTTTTTCGTGTACACCAAAATTTTGATAATCGCTAAAAGATCTTTAATATGTTGTTAGTCACAATGCGGAATGTTTGTTATTAAGCTATTAATCGAATTAAAACAACAAATATATTTCAGAAATATTATATTTAAGGGGGAAAAAAGGTATATTCATATTTTTAATATAATCAATGGAAATTACTTCTTCCTGTCACTAACATAAATCGAATTGTGTTTTATTTCGTCCTTAGTTTAACGTATATTTTTGAAATTTATTTAAGTTTTATCAAAAATTCAAAAAGGAAAAGAGGAAAAGAAAGAAATCTAGAAAGTCAAAATAATCCGTGCAATATTATTATTTTCGTTTTTTATGTTACATTTTTCAAAGTTCCGCCTGTATCATATTTTCTTAATTACTTAACGAGTGGTACTTCGATTAGTCCGTTACAACGCACACAAAAAAATATAAACCAAACTATTAAGAAATTTAAATACATATGTAAAATGTTTTTCGAAAAATAAAAATACATAGCATGTTAAGTTGAATAATAATATTTTAATAGGTGTATTACTGTTACCGGTTTTCTCGCTGGTATTCATTACTGTTGCGCCCAGTCAAATTCGAATGATATAAACATATTTAGTACAAATATTAAGATTTTTGTACGGTCCACCTTATGAAAAAAGTATTTATACATAGAGTGCATCAGTTTAATGGTTACACTATTAATATTCTCTCTCACTACATACGATGTCTCAGATAAAAACCCCTTCCTTTTGAAAAATGTTTTACCTACGCGATCATGCATATGAATGTTTTAAAAAATTTAAAGAGAAACATTATAAGAAAATACATAAATAAAATTAGCTGGAAACTATTAAAAAAAAAAAAAATAGAAATAAGATACTGGTTTAGAATTGGCAATTTTTTAATAATATATATATATATATATATTTTTTTTTAATTTGATCATTTCGTTAAAATGTTTTTTGTGCGTGGGAGGATGCGAATACCTTTCTTGAATTCATCACTGATGCGGGCCGCCAAAATTTTAAAAATTAAAAATATCCCGTTAGCTTAATACGCTGCACAAGTTTGGTGGAGACATTCTATTGAATACTCGCTAATATCAGTTTAAAACAATGGAACATCTAAAAAGCTCAGAAAAAGATGTTTTAGAGAAATTCATTACTTTTATTATAGGTAATTAGGTTTTTCTCGGTGTTTTGTAAATATAAAAAAATTTAATCAAAAAATTAAAAGTTTTCAACTTCAAACACCAATAATATAGCATTAATATTTTATTTTTTTTGAGAATTTTCGATCTTTCTCCAAATTTTAGATAAAGAAAGTTGCGGGCAAAAATTAGTTTGTTATATTGTTATACGAATACCAACAACAGAAAATTTAGCAGTACAGTGATCTGATTTGTCTAGAGAGCCGTGTTAACATTTAAAATGTAATACTTCGTAAAGAAACTGCCAAAGAAAAAAAAAACAATTTACTTACTCATTATTTTCTAAATATTAATCGATTTTTTTTAGGAACTTTAAAATAGATAAACTTAATAAGCTGTTAATGCTCGAATAATTGATTGAAAATATTTTCTCAAAACTTCAAATTATTAAGAAAATATTGACACGCACTGTATAAAAACGATTATAGGTTTGCCACCTGGTCATCCGGGATATTTACCTGGAACGGATATTCCTCTAAATCCAGATATGATTAAATCGGAGCCAATGTTGGCGGCACCGGAAGAAGGAATGTTAGGAATTCCAGAGGAAGAAGAACTGCCCAGTCCAACTCATCACATACCTAAAGGTCCGTCGCCCGAACCGAAGATTGAAGATGCTGAATGTCATCGTAGTCAGAGTGCAATGTAAGATTGTCGATATTTTAAAACATTTTTCATAAGTAAAATAACTTTTTTGTTTTGTTTTGTTTGTGGTCTGATTTTTTTATACTCTATAGAAGTGCTAAAAAAATTAATCGGTAAAAAAAGTTTTCTTTATTCACGTATATATAATAGATTTATGCTATTTTAAAACTTAGTTTTATTCAGAAGTAATTTCCTCGTGACTGTATCGAAGCATAAAATTCCTAACGGAAACCATTTGATATATGAAGTAGCATTGTGGGAATGTACCAAACAATCTAATTGTAACAGAATGTAGGCTTAAAAATGTGATTCTTCGAGATACTGTTAGTGTGTATCGTTACACCCATAACGATACACTTGTTGAGATCTTCGAATAAAATTGGTTGGCAAGGTAATTTTGAAGTTGCCCACAAGAAGTGACTTTACATTAAGTCGCGGGAATCTTATACTGTAGGTATTTATATAAACTTTTCTTTTAGAAGCTTTGACGTGTTTATATATTTATTTATAATTAGCAATTACTTAACTGATTAGTTATAATTGTGCTATGAAGAAAAACATTGTATTTTAAAATAATTTCCTAAAGATTACAAGAGATCGGTTTGCCAAGATTATTTCCATTTAATCGTTCGAGAGAAGATTCCATCAATTTCAACTACTTCTTTTATCCCGCTTTTATACAAATTACTAACCGATCGAAGATAAAATGCAGTATTCCCTGTGTAACGATAATTTAGCTGTTCGTGTACAACGCAAAACACGCTTATTATTGAAGTCCAAGATCAACTTTGGCATGTACTGGATAAACTGGATAAATGTTAATTTGAAAACGGGTGTAAACCAGATCTAGACAAAATCTAAATAAACGATTTTTAGTTGAAAAATATCAAGACAAGACAGTTGTAAATTGCGGTTAAGATGAAACACGAAATTAAATTAAAGCTCTATAAAAATTCAAAATACTTTAATATAATTCTAGATCTTATTTAACATCAAAAAAAAAAAAAAAAAAAAAAAAACATGAAAATTTTTCGGTAAAAAATAGCATGAAATAATTTGCTGTAGAAACATCATATCATCTGGGTTGGATTCAAAGCCAACGTTCATAAGAAATACTCCATTAAACTGTTTTCTACTAACTGAATCTGGGTGCGTTGTCCAGAGGGAATGAAAAAAAAAAAGAAGAGGAGTACATGTAACTTTAAACAGAATTGCGGATCCATCCATATTTTGAATCGTGGCATGACTGACTTACAAATATTGGAAATAAGTTTGAAAGAGAACGCCATAAAATTCTTAAATTAGTGGAAAATTTAATTAGTTCTCTGGATACAAAATAGATAGAAGATTCAGTAGTCCTGGTAGCAGTAAATTTCTTATCATATTCGATTTTTCAAAAATTGATTTCGTCTTGTTTCCTTAATTGTAAAGAAATCAAAACCAGAGTAACTACACCAACCGGGAAACCGAGAGTTCTACTGTAAAATTGGGAAAAAAATTAAAAATAGCTAAAAAAGTATTTAATGAAAAAAGGCGTTTTTTATTATTATGTTTTTATACCTTTTGAAAGTATTTATACCTGAAAGGAGTTACTTAATTTTGTAAATACGAATACTTGGAAATAAATAATTTTTATGACTGATTTCGTTTGAAATTTAAAAAAGCAAAATACCTAAATTTCATTTACCCCCCGTGTGTATGTATAAATAAGTAATACTTTTTAAAGTCATACATTTACGGTGGACGGGTTTACGGGAAATATTGACGAAGAAGTTGAAGGTCCTTTCTTGAAACTTGGAATTATACTTTACGTTATAATTTTAGTTATGAAGTTTAAATCAAATTTATATTATTTTTAATCAAATTAAAAGTTTAAAGTAATCACATTCTTTACATAAAGCAAGCGAATTTTCATTTCCCATAGTCATTAATCTTTTATTATAAATCTAAAAAACATACAGGAAACTTAAATGAAACTGCTTGATTCAGATATTTCAAGTAAATAACAGTATAAAATAATTTTTATATCTTGTATTGCAGTTTACTGGAAGGACTTAGCTCTTCCAATAAAACTTGAGGAAAGGGGCTTAAGCTCCAAAAGTGTATGAAGTAGGTGCCTGTGATAACAAATGTAAACGTTAGATTTCAAATAAATTTTATAATTTATGACTATTTTAATGAGAAATTATAAAGTTCGTTATTAAATTGTGTGATATTAAAATAAACATACATGGTTTGAATTAACGATCATTATTACAGTACAATCTGTAAAATATGAATAATTTCAAATAACTAAAAAATTTGAGTTGTAATTTTTTCTTTTTACTGAAGTTTTATTTAGCATTGCTTCAGTTTGTTAGGTTCTTTATGAGCAACGTTGGTGTAATAAGCTTTTGTACAATTCTATTGACTGAGAAATTGGAAACTTTTGGACTAGGAAAACCGCGAATTTAGAAATTATATTTCGGGTAGCTACCTTGAAAAATCTCGATATCCATTCCTGAATATAATCGTTAAATTTGATTTTTAGTTTTCGTTTCTTATCTTTTTTTTCTTTTCTTCATATTCTTTTCAATTCTCTAATATAGTATTATGCTTTCTATGATAAGCGTCACTTTCTCTATTGGCTACGGGATTTTTCTCAACGCTTTGCATTCTTCGATTTCTGTTTAACACAAAGCATTCCGCGTTTATCGTATGTAACATATCAACGTCGTATTTTACCCTTATATTTAACTCAGTTCATTCTGGTTTTGTTCAATATTTGTTAAGCAAGGTGTTTTGAAGATATACACAGCGACCCAATATTTTAGAAATAAATTTAGAAACACGTGTATTTTGATTGCCTGTAAAAAGCAAGCGGTTAACCGTTAAACTTTTATGCTGATTATATTACATAATTCCATTTTCTAGTCCTTCAATTGCCGTTTTAAATCGCTGTTTTTTAAATGACATTCTTAAGTAATAACTGCAAAGACTATTCTTTTGTCGAATTGTGATTTTTATTTTGAATCATATATAACATTATTTCACTCTTCAATTATATTTAGTATCTATCAAAATTTATTGTATGATTGATTTCATTTTATTTTCTAATTCCATAAATCTGTTTTAATGAATAGAATTATAGGCTTTTTTACAATCGCCAAATATGATTTACAGATTGCTTATTTCCGAATTGAAAGTAACGAAGTTTTGACGTAAAATGCATTCGATCATTTCGAAATCTTTCAAACCTAATTTTATTTCCTTCTGAAAAGAAACTTTCAACGTAATTTAATATATAACTTATAGAAAGATATACCGCACAATATTTGTTCTCAACGTATTTATTAATTTTCCTGTAAAACTACATTAAATATTAAATTTACACACGAATTACTTCAGGGAAAACTTTATAACTGAAAATACGGAATTTGAAAAAAATAAAGATAGAATTTAAAAATTTTAAATTAATTTTTTGCGAGAATCAACTAAAATGCACAATTGCATATAACTTACGAATGAGGGTTGGGAATAAAATAAAATTGCCTTTTGTTATTATTTTTCCATTTACTTTTGTACATTAACTCCGACGATAAATTCGACCATCCGCAAGAAATTCTGGTAATCTTTTCTCATTTCTTGACTTTATTGCATACTTACCTTCAAGAAATTTAAGTACAGAAAAAAAAAAAGTAAAAACCTCTAGGTGCCATATTTAGCAATTATGAGAGTCTTATGAGCGTGGTGGTTTTGAAGATTTTAGTTGAATATTGCACTACATTAGAAAAGGGGGAAGCTGTGATGATTCTAGTGATTTAAAAAATCTGATCAACATTTTTTGTTAAAATTACTGTATTATAGACGTAAAATTATTGATTTCGAAGAGTATGATTACATAATTACTGATTAAAGTAAAATGCGATTGTTGTTTTTTTAAATTTTCGTCTATTTAGTTTGTATAATAATATGGCATTGTTATTTTGTATGTTGTTCTTCTGTATTCTCAATAATTTAAAAGTTAATTATGCAATTTAAGCAGGTACATTGGAATGTAAAGTGCAATAATAAAACACTGCAGCTTTTAGTGCGGTGTAAAATTTATAATTTTTTTTTAGAATGCTTGAAAAAAAAGTTAGAATAAGAAAAGCTAGAAAATTATTTTATAAAATAAATAACAAATTATTATTATCGCAAGTGCGATCGGCTATAATTCGATTACTCTCTAATGTTCTACGAATTTTACCAAATTTTTATCAACGTCACTATACAAGCTTTCAGGTTCATATATACAAATAGACGACTGTAGCCTTGAACTTCACTGTAATCGCATGCTTGTTGTCGGGCATGCCCCATTTTTAAAGGTTATATTTTATACGTGCTATTTCACTTCTTAGTCTATTAAGTTTTTCAGGCCATAACTTCACTGGTTTCTTTCGGGTAGTGTTTCTTTTTTGGCCTTTCATTTGTCTTTGTATTTCGTATGTGAAGCAACCCCTCTTCTGTAGTATGTGTCAGTTCTTTTGCAAAAAACTGAGCCCAAACTTAATTCTTCGTTTGTTATTTACAAATTTAAATTTTTCACTTTTTTCACAGCCACCCTCGTTGAACTTCGGAAAGGCGATACCGCTAAGTTCATACAGTTTTGTCTGAGAAGTTAATCATTAGCTTGCATGCCTCGTTTAACGCCGATCTTTCTAACTTGCGATGAGTAGTTCCATATCGATCATGTTGACCCATATTGTGGTAATGTGCGAAAGTGGAAGTTCTAATAGTGTTCGCGTTAGCTCCTCAATTACTGCCTATCACTTTACGTATATTCTAGCCACGGGCTTCATTTTAACTAATTCGCAATGTGGTTTGTATGTTTATGATTTGTCGCGTGTAATACCCAGAATTTTTGATTGTCTTTGTCTAATAACTGTCCACTTCATTCATAGCTTAAAAAAGAAATTATATTAAGTTTTAACATAATTGCTTTTGCTTAACAGCAAATAATTTTTCTATGAATGATACACTGGTTACATACAATGAGGAAATAACGTTAAAGAACAAAGCAGTCAACTTCTACAAAAAAAAAAAAAGACTAATTAAAACAGCTTAAAAAATTAAAAGGAATAAATTTCTAATTCCATACTCTTTTTCGGTGCGTTTTTTTCTTTATTTTTTACCTTTGTTTTATTAAGTTTATTTGTAGTGTGAAACGAGTTCTATGTTTAGAACATTTTATCACCGTGTTCATAAAAAGTCGAAGTGATTTATTTGCAGCTTTTACACATGCAGAAATAGGATTTGCATTAAAATCGTCTGAATAAATTTACCACTTTATTTTTTACAGATTTTTACGACATTGGAACCGTGGCGATTACAACTCATGCGCTCGCACAGATCTCACATTTAAACCTGTACCTGACTCTAAACTTGCTCGGAAACGAGAAGAACGTTTAAGGAAGCAGGCTGAAAAGGAACGTGAAGAAAAAGAAAAAGCTCATTCTGTAAGATCATTATAACTATTTTATGCAACTGGCTTTTTCTGAAAATTGTTCGTAAAGATACATTTCAGTTTTTCTATTTCAACTCGGATGTAGTTTTAGTTAAGATAATTGTGTTAAAGGATTATTCATTACAGTGCATTTCAGTGAGGAGTTGTTATTCACATTTGCAGATAAATACAAAAAATGAAATTTTATGTGAGTTTTAAATTGTGGTGGGTTAAATTAATTGTTAGTACGCGTGTATTTATTAAAAGCGGATGAACTGTACATAATGGTAGTAAATGTACGAACTAAAATCACAATAATGCTAACATTACCTAAGAGCAAATAAAACGAAATTTAAAAAATAACGATTGAGCAACGAGCGAATTTAAAAGATATTTAAGGGTGTTAAAATTCTGCACATACCTTAGTGAACAGATATATTTTTACATTTTTGCAAAAACAAAAGCTCACACACAACTCAAAATAAAATGTTGGAAACGAAGAAATGTAAAAAATTTTCAATTTAACTTATGCATTTGAAGAACGGGACTTCAGGCAGGGTGTAACAAAAAACAATTTCATTGGCCAATTTTACAAATTCAAAAATAATAAAAGGAAACAAATAAGCAAAGACAAACAGAGTGCATAATAGTATTACAAAATAGTAAACAATATTACACTAGTTGATCACTGTGACCTCGTGCAGATAATAATCCTGAATAATAGGTTAATCTACTTATTTTAAAGAAGCTAATTGACCAATAATGCTGGAGGTCACTGTAATTGGTTATCCATTCAAATGACTAATACAAAAATAATTAAAATTATTCATGTTTAAAGATTTAATTATTTTAATATTTTAAATTTTAAATGATAAACAATTAAAAATTGTTTAAAATATTTAAATTTTAAATAATGTTAAATTGTTTAGTGTACATCTAAACAAAAATTTTTAGCTTTCAGAATTTTTACTTTTTAATTATTCTACACCAAGATCTAACCAATTTTTTTTGTATGTAAAATGTACTCATACTGAAACCACCTTTCTGTGCACAAAATATTAAGATCTAACCCATTCACGTTGTATATATGTACCTAACTATATCAAAATCTAACCAAACTTATTGCTTCAAAATTTTAACCTTAAATTGATTTTAAATTGCAATTTTTTAAAATTTGGTTATTAATTTTTATACTGGTTAAACTAGAAATGGACACATTAGTATGAACTAAAGCAGTAAATGGTAAGCGATTACATTAGTCATTTTAGTTCATTTTTGCTGTTATCCATAATACGTAAACTACATACTATGAATAACAATAAAAATGAACAAACTAAACTTTTAGGCAAAAATAAACTGAAGTATTAAAAACAACGTAAAAAGAAAAATGAACTGAAAGAGAAAATTTTAAAAAGAAGTTGTTCAATTAAAACATTTATACAAAGGTCCAATTTAAATAACTATGTTATTTTTAGTAAAAAAGAAAAAAAATGAGCTAAAAATCAAATCTAAGATTTTTAAATTAATTAAAATAATTATATAAGTATAAAAAAAAAAAACAACAAAAAAACAAAAACCAAACTTACTTATATCCCAACGTTAACAAATTTTTGTAAATTATAACTAACCTGTTACTCCGTCATCCGCGCCAAAATTTCAATTTCTTGTTAATTGTTAATCAATTTTAGTAAATTCTTACATTACGACCACCAGTTCATTCTGTTCCTCTACCGTTCATATTGATATGTATGTCGTCGCTACTTTATGGTTCGTCTCTAGTTTAGTTATTTGACATATTATTATAACCATAGATAAATTTATTTTAGATCTTACTGAAAACTAAAGAAAAATACAAATTTATATTCTTTGTGTTTTAAAATATTTCAAACATAATTTAAGTAATGTAGCAAGCAAAATGATGTACAATTTAAAAAAAAAAAAAGGCTATCTTGTAATATTTATATTTTTTAAAGTAATTGTAAAAATTTCAATTTAACTTTAAAATGTAAGGTACAATTTTAGAATAATTAGTGCACTTGTTTATTAAAAAAATTTAAAAAATTATAAATTTGTGATTAAATTATTTTACATTCAATGAAAAAATTGTTTTTAACGACAAAAATGATCATACTAAAATTATGACCAAAAATGAACTGGTAGGAATAATGTAACAGCCTATCTAAATTTTTACACGACAAGCAAACTCTAAAATCCTTTGTAAAAAAAGAGAATTGAAAATAAACAAATGAATTTAAAAAAAAAAAAACATGTAAAACAAAGAAATTTGTAAAAATGAATTTAACCTGAAATATGGAAAAGCACGATGCTGAATCTTGATTCTGCAAATCTTATAAAATGCGGGCCTACACGACTTATCGCACAATTCTATTGTGGTGGACATAATTAAATAATTAAAAAAACGCGAATGATAAGTTAAAAAACTAGAATGCAAATGAGGGAATACAATAATAGTTAAACGACAGTAATAGATGGTGACCAGTAAGTTTTTTTTTTTTTTTTTAGAGTAACGACAAGTAAATCAAAACATTTATACGAATATACGATTTAAATAATTACGTAATTTTAAAATAAGAAGGAAAAACTAGGGATTAAAAATCAAACCTATAATATGTGATCCCACGAAAAATAAAACTAAAACTAAACTTGCAGCTTTTAAATTTTAAATTATATTTTCCTACTTTTATTTAATTTTTTGAAGGTATTGATTAAAATTAGCGATAGTTATTCGTCCATCGAGTAAACTAGAAACGAACTATGAAGTACTGATGTACATGTAAGTATCAATATAAACTATAAAAGAGCAGAAAAAACTGACATGACTAATGTACATATTTACCGAGCAAAATAAATGAATGAAAACAATAAAATTTAAAATTAACAAATTTCAAAAATTAAATAAAATATACATTAAAAATATAACAAATAATTATAATAATCTCGGGAATTTATTTTCGCCATGATTTTAGTCTAATTTACTACCATCTACAGCTCGAACTAATTCAAACTCAAACTATACGTAATAGTGGGTGAAGGACAAATTAAAATTAAAGTATCATGCAACATTATGTAACAAAAAAGAAAATAAACTTTGAAAAATAAAGGTAAAATGAAGAAGAGGAATATATGAATTTAAAAAATACGCTTTATGAAATAGATACGTTGTAAATTTGAAAATATTAGTAAGCCAAAATACATTTGATATGATATTAAATAGCAGATTTATCTTATGAAACATATAATTTTCTGCCAATAATTTAATTGAAATTTAATATTCACCAAAGAAACAACCAAAAACCTCTTGCTTCTAAATTTTAAATTGTTTTAATTCGTATACTGTTCAAACTAGAAACGAACATATCGATGCGAATGAGAGGAGCAGAATAAAATAAACGAAAGAAAAACTTACTGTTCCATAAAAATCTTTAATAAGTTTATCCGAAGTGAATGCGTCTGTTCAAAACTATTATGTAATGTTAAAGTTGAGAAAATTTCAAAAATGAAATAAAATATAAAATTAACAAAAAATAAAAATAATTGACAGATATTTGATTTCGGAATATTATTCGTTTTTGTGCTTTAAACTTTTTTGTTATTACTTTTATTTTCATTTTTTTAACAGAGAAAACTGTCAACTCCCGATAAACCTGATGCCGTTAAACCACCTTCTCGCGGACCTATAGAAACAATTACTTCCCCATATGATCGATTTGCAGCCACACGTGGAACACCTTATGCTGATACACCTGCTTTAAGGCAATTAAGGTAGAACTGCACATATGGTTATTTTACAATTAATTTAAAATTCATTTTACTTCAGTTAGTAAAAATTAAAATTTACTTTAAGGGTTGTGAACTTTTAGAACCGTAGTAGATCATAAATTTAATTAAACATTATATATTGTACATGTTTTTACACTTCGTTACATTTGGTAATCCGAATATATTGTTCCTAAATAAATTTCAATCCAACTATAATTTCAGATATTAAGACAGTGTGCAAGTTAACCATGAAGCCGTATGTGTTATATAAAGCTCACTGAATCCTTAGAATAACAGCAGGAAATATAGACGTTATGATTTGAAACTTAAATATCACTTGATAATTTGACAATAAACATAACCTTTACCAAAGTGAACTCAAATTTTCATTGCGATACTTGATATATTTTTAAGTACAATTGAACGTTAATATACTTCGTGTTTTCTAGTGTAGTTCTGCCATAAAATTCAGTCTGGAATATTTATCTGCATTTAGATGTGAATCAATTAACTAAACTCGATAAAAAAGATACTGTCACGTTCAAAATAAAATTTTTCGAGGCTTACATGAAACAATAAATTGCAAAATAAACTATAAAACTAATAATATTAGTAATGCGCGTGTGTATGTATGGTATGAATGGGTGTGGGTGTATTCACAATTTTGTTTTTCTTGTTGTTGTTTTTTTTTTTTTAACTTAAGCAGATTTAGCCCGGACACGATATGTTGTAGGAGAATCAATTACGTACGGACTCGGTCAGAGATCGACGGGAATGACAAGACATAAGAGGCGCAATAAGGATTGAAGAGCTTAAGTGACACGAAAAAGATATGGCTCGGATCGCAGACGATTTCGTCTTCAGGATGAAGAGGGCAGTTAGGGGAAAGTGCGAAAAGAAAATGAACACTTGAGGAAGAAAGGAGAGTATGATTAAGACGAAAACGAATAAAAGCGACCAAAACGGAACGCGAAGCAAAAGAAAATCGTAAAACTAAGGCCGAGTAGGAAGATTAGGTTGGGTGGATGGGTAGAAGGAAAGTGTGTTGAAAAAAAAAGAGGCGTAAATATTTGACCAGAATCGAGAATGAAACTTTTTACATGGATAAAGTACATGTATTACTCTTATGGTTCACACTGATCAATATTTTAAATAAAGAACCTACAAAAATTAATTTGCAGTTGGCTTAACAGCTTATGATTATTATTCCGATAACTATATTTTGTTTCTTTAAAGCTTCGAATTTTTGTTCGATTTTTAAAAATTTCACTTCTTACAGCATAATTCTGATTTGATTATATTTATTGCCTGCACTATTAATCAAACTAAGGTTTCCTGTTAATGAATTTTTTGTTTCAAATGAATAAAAAATATACAAAACCTCCTGTTATAATTTTCTTTAACTAGTTGCAATCCTTAAAAAAGCTACGTTTTCCTCTACGAATTGTTCGGGTTTTTTTTTTTTTTTTGGTTAGTTGATTTTAGGCTGTGAGAAGGTAGATTTATTTTTATTCCTATTAAATTTTGGTTCCTTTTCCGGTACTTTTTTCTTAATGTAAAACATTTTTAAAATTCAAATTTATGATGTTGTCAGAGAAAAGATCTATTACGAAAAATAATTTAATTTGAACTATTTTTAAAAAATGAACAACAGAAAAATTTTACATTAACTTTGTAGAAAGAAGGTTTTTTGGTTTTTACTTTCAAAAATTTATAAAATAAAATTTATGCTACAAGTAAAAAATTACATTATGGCCGTTGGGGTGCATATTAATATGAAGATTAATGAAACAATAGCAGCGAAAAAGGAATATTTGACTTTTTTGTATTTGATTGTTTAATACTCTCATAATAAAAACATGTAGGTATGACACCAATCACCCATATATCGAAGGTGCCGAATTTAACGCTGTCGAGCATTAGACGAGTCTGGCGAGGCTTTCGGTGTGTTCCACATTAACCAGATTGTATTTTAAACTATTATTATAACGTGGACCATTATCTGATAAATTTTCAGAACTGCGAAAATAAAGGAAATTGTTCTGATAGTTTTTTTTCAGTTTTCCATCTGCCAGACGTATTACCCATATACTCACAGATTAGACAGACTATTTGTTTTACTTACCTTCAGTATATCTCTTACTATTACAACAATTTTTATCACTGAAAAAAAAAAGTACACTGGATTTGTATGTTTTAACGCAACACGGTTCGGGCTGGTGGAGTGTGCATCTACGTGAACGAAGCATCGTTATCGAAACTTCAATCTACTGCACACGAATTTTTAAAATATGATCCAAAAGAAGTACAAGTGAAAAGGATGTCTACGTCACATGACGGTGTAGGAGATATCTGTGCAATCGAGACCACGGTTAACGGAGTACGTTCAATTGTAGATTTCTTTGAGTTGAATTTAATGGCATACAGTCCAAAGGCGTGTGCATTTAGGGTTGTTAGGGAGAAGGAGTATTATTTGATACCCATCGTTCTTGCTGGAGATATAAACATAAATTTACAAAGCAGTGAAGGATCTCGGTTCATCGAGGTCATGCGTGAAATATTCAATCTCGAACTGAACAACGACCCATCAATCTCGATAACCAGAAACAACATGCATTGACGCAGTTTTTTCACGTCACGTTGATCATCTAGAAACTAAGAACCTACATATCGTAATTTTCCCCTCACGAAACCTTTGTTAAGTATTACTAATGTGCAATAAATACTATGTATGTTAAACAGAAAATCGTTTTTTATTACCTTCTCCTAGATGAATACATTATTACTTGTGTAGATAACTAGTTAGTGGTTGCGATAGTCTAGTTGCTAGAGCGCTTGGCTTCCGTTACGGAGGTCACGGGTTCGATCCCGGGCGACGATAGAACTTATTACAAAGAAAATTAAATTAAGTACATAGTTGCAACTTATCACGTGGAAGGCAATGGAAAACCACCACGTATACCATCATATGCGCGCTAGATAGTACACAGCAGGAATACACAGGACTGCAGTTGTAGTACAATAACAAGCGACTACAATCAGTTCCGAATGAAGTTTTGCGCGTGTGTACACTCGCGTTGCATATAACAATTGCCTAGTACACTACTTATATCTGTACAGCTGAGATGTACGAATACGTAGTCGCCGACGCTCAGAAAGAAGAAGAAAGTAACTAGTTACGTCCTTCTAAGACATCTCCATGAACTGAGCTATTTCCCACAAGGGAGATCGTTTAAACATTTTTTGATTTAACTTGCAGTCTGACATATTTAAAAAGTTATAAATTAATAGCTCTTTGCCATTGAAAACGTTACATATATATTAACTGAATTTGGTTCTAACAAATTTTTTTGTTTTTTGTTTGAATTTGATGAGTTCATTTGATGATATGTTCTTTGAAGTTTTTTGTTTATCTACGGTTTTGATTATATGTACATTCGTTGTATATATGTATTTTTTAATTTTGTTATTAAAATAAGCCAGATTCATCTATTACAGTTTCGGGTATAATATTTTTTTTTTATTATAATGTAATAAAATAATCAAATTTAGAGAATGTACATACCTTAACAAAGCCTTCCAAGTTTCAACAAATTTCGAAAAAGAACAATAAAGTCACAAAAATCTTTAAATACATAAAAATACACGCTACGGGAATGTGTGTGAAAAATATATATAGGATATTACACATTTAAAGTAAAATATCTTTATTTTGAATTTAGTATTATGTAAAGTAAATTATAGTTGTCTTTAATTTAACATACGCAATCGTCGGCACATGAAACATCATGCTTAACTGGCCTTGTTTGCAGCATATTACAAGCTCTGTTATATATAAGACTTCTGCAATTTCGCCATAATGTAAATTTTTGAAATATTTTAATGAAATATATTTTTTTTTAATTTAAAGTAATAAGTATTCGGGGAGTGCCGTACCGTGCCTTAAAAAAATAAATAGAAATTTTGGAAATTATAATACTTGAGGTAGTGATGACAATTAGATTTATAATAGTAATAATGGAATATCAGTACTGATATAATGAATTCGGGTAAACAATTTTTTTTGCTCTCTGATGCATAGATAAATAAATTTTACGATCACTTTTTAGTCAATTTCCATACTATCCAATTTTTTGCGGTGATTGGGATTAATCATTCCGTAAATGTAGACTGTTTAGGCGATTCCTACATTGCTGCTTTTTTTTTCTTCTTGTTTTGGAACTAAGTTGATCGCTTAGTTTTCATTTGAGAGGCATTGAGCAAAATAACGATTAAATCAAAATTGATTATCACATTGAAGTATTATTCCAAATCGTTACTTAATATAGCTTATTGGATTGGATGTATTAACTATTAGGGAGAGCGCCCACCGAAGCGATACGATTCCGATACGATAGCAACAAAATGTAGTTCAGAATATAACCCACGTTATTATATGAGTTAGCGCCCACTTACGCGATGCGACAAGCAACCGATAAGCAACTATCGTATCGCCGTCGCTCGAGTGCTACATGTTTTATATTTAGTTGCTTGAGCAAGCGATTGTTTGTTTACATTCTGAATTTTTATGCGTAATATGAATAATCGGCAAAAATAACAATTTAAAATCGGTGTTTTAAATTTATTTCAGAATATTTTTAAAAACAATTCATATTTATGAAATAAATATTAATATTTACATTTTCTTATTTTGTTATGTAATATAAATTAACAGCAATATATATGTATATGGTATAGAAAATGTTTCTAAACATTTAGATATACATAATTAACAAATGTATTTCCCGTAATGTGATTAAAATACGTTTCTGCGGTGTATAAATGTTCTAAAATGGGTGTTTTTTTTTACAATTTTTGGCCAATTTTCTCTACTAACCAATTAAACGTTTCCTTATTCATTCCGTAAAAACTTTAGAACTTTTCCGAGTATATATTCAGTTTTTTTATAAACATTAAAGCGTTTATTTTGTTACTCTTTTGAAAAAATGGATGTACTCAATAACGTTGTTTTCTTTTTTGATTTAAATTGTTAAGATTTACTAACGATACATTGCTTCTTCACTAAAAAAAAGAACAGGAAAACGAAGAAAAATATGACATTTTTTGCACTATCACATTACATCATAAATTAAGTTGCTTCTCCAGCGGATAAATCGCGTTGCTTCAGTGGGCGTTACGTCGTATCGGAATCGTGTTGCTATCGCTTACGATTTAAAATCGCTGTCGTATCGGAATCGTATCGCTTAGATGGGCGCTCTCCCTTAGTGTACTAATTGCTAATTACTATGCAAATCGTAAATATGCGTATTTTCAAGATTGACTTGAATAATAAGCATTGATTTTTATTTTCATTTTTTTATCGTTTTTAGATATTTTTTTTTAAATAAATTATTTATTCTAAAAAAACGCAAAAAAAAAAGCAGATTCCAAAATATTATTTTCAGCAACATCGTTAAAAATATAATTAATAATTTTTTGTAATGATTGTTGTATTTTAATTTCAGTGAATATGCTAGACCGCATACCAGTTTTTCGCCGGTCACATTGCAACGTTCGGCCGCGTCCCTTGGTATACCTCCTCAGTGTATAGATCCCATGCTACATTATCAGTTAAATATGTACGGCTCATCACGTGAAAGGTATCATTTAATTAATAATGTAAACAATAATAAAACCGAGGTTCTGTTTTCTTTTTTTATTAATTAATTTATTTATCGTTCAATAATACGATGTAATGTTATTTGAGGTCGGGTTTTTTTTTCATTATTAATATTTTTTATAATTAGACTGGAAATGGAACATTTTGAAAGAGAAAAACGGGAACGAGAATTCAGAGAACTTCGCGAAAAGGAGTTAAGCGATCGTTTAAAGGAAGAAATAATGAAAACAGCTGGTTCCCGTTTGCCGAATTCTGTGGATCCTCACTGGTTGGATTTACAACGGAGGTAAATATCTCTCTTACGTTATAATAATTGGAATAGAGTACTATTAGAATTTTACCTAAGAATAAATGCACCGCTAAAATGCGATTACCCATATTATTGTTCATTACGAATTTTCATCGATTTATCATCGTAGTTATAAAATTTTATAGATTTTAAACATACCGATGGTGCTAATTAATCGACGAAGAATGTTAATTATCTACGTATATGTGATTAATATAAGCGGAGTAAGCGAAAAATAACTCTTCAATAAACAATGTAATAGCAGGTCATGTTAGGCTCCGGAGTGAATTATTTTTTAACAGTAATTTCAAAGTTTCAAAACAAAAGAAGCGTATAAACTAAAAAAAGAAACGAAAAAGGTGACGGGCGCTCGGTGTTTTTGAATTCTATTGCCTGCGTTAAAGCGTCCAGTCCTTGAAAAATACTTCTTTTTATTTTATAAGTATTTCAGGTTTGCTTGTATTTTTTTTTTTTTTTGGATCGTTATTGAGGGGTTTAATTTTACTGTTGAAGAAAACACTTTCTGATTTTAGTGTCATAAAGACTTATCTCAAGCATTGTAACTCTTGTCACTTAAATTTCTGTCTGTCAGAAAAAATAAGCTTGTAATTAATTAACCTATGCGGGAATATCTCTTGAATAGATTAAAAGATGATTCGGTTTTTGTAATTGGGATGCTCAGGCTAATGCTGTCTTTGAGAGAATTGTGAAACCAAAATTTTCTAATGGTAAAAAATTTGCAAGTTTCAAACTCCTTCTTTTAGATAAAATTCGAGAAATATGCATAAATCTGTTCATCGGTACCGTCTTGGATACAGCTCTTACGGTATTTTCAGTTTTTAATCTGCCGATTTTTTTTCATTCTTTTTCTTCCTCCTTAACTCTCTACTGTTCTTACATTCAACAGAAATACAATGTTCTTTCCCGTTCTTTTAACTTAAACTTAATAGATTTTATTGTTGTCCGACTTAATATTAAATTTTTATAATATCTTCTTCCCTTATTTTCTAGAAATATGTTCTTTTTATTGTCGCTCCTTTCGGAGCAATATGTGTAATAAATTTATAATATATTATTTTCTCAACAAGTATCTGTTAGATAATAAATAAATAAAAATTATTTTAAGTATCCTAACTAATGATTATTATTAACAATTGTATTATTAATGCAGTTTGTATAAATTCGTTTCATTTTTGCTATTTTTTTTTTTTTAGATTCAGCGCTCTTGGTGGACCAGGCGCTCCTGCGCTTCATCCATTTGGTCTTTACGCAGCAGCTACAGGACCCGGTCAAGCCCCTAGTTTGTCACCTTTAGAAAGAGAACGTCTCGAAAGACTAGGTATCTAAAATATATAATCTATTTCTTACATTTGACATGTGCGGACATACAAAAATTTAACTCGTATTTCTCGATTCTAATTTGTTTTTCTTACATTACAAAGTTATCGCAGAAATTTATATTCTTGATTCTTTTTTCATTTTTCTTATAAGAAATTCACGTGACAATATTTGCTTTATAATATTTCCAGCACAATATGAAATTAAACAGAATTTATCAAAATTCTATTTATTTTTCATCCGTTTGGTAGTGGTGTCCTTGCTGTATATCTACTTATGTATAAAACGAATTTTTGCCATTCTCCTTCCATTTATATCTTATATTTGAGAGAGATTGCATACGTATTTATATTAACGATGGAAAAAAAAAAACTCAGAGTATTTAATAAAATTGCAAAAAATGTTTAAAATACTGAACCTCATTTAAACGTAAATAAGAAAAGGGAATAAATTACAAACGAGAAATTTCTTTAAAAGGTTGCTTAACAATTTTTCTAAATATATTACTTAGAAGTCCCTGTTACATTTTTAACCATATTTATTTATTGATAAATCTTAATATTCCAGTAAGGTACCGTCATACCAGGTTTTTACGTAGTTGCATTAATTTTCGTTACATATTTGACACTGAAATTATATTACATTATGAGTTCGTGTATATAACACACTAAAACGTAAAATAAAGGTAAAATGCGGACTAGTTTTAATGTTCATCCGTTATTATTTAGGCAACAACGAAATTAGTCAACATTTTATTTTTTTATTTTTTGGAGTAATTTAAATATTGCGTACTATTACAGTGAATTTTATAAATATTAAATGATATAGGGGTGCTATCAGTATTTATTAGTTTTAGCGTGTAATTATTATTTAACGCTTCTGTTATTAAAATTAACGTCCACAATCTTTTTATTCCTGTGTTTAGTATTTTGTGGATCATACATTTTTTTTCGTTTTGTTTAAGAGAAAATTAACTTCTTCAAATTAATTCTATTAAAATAAAATCATTTTGATAGTACCCGGTTATAAAGTAAAACTTGTAAATACATCATAATGTGAAACACGATAATTTTCTCGATTTTCTCTTAACGGTTTTTCAAAATTACGTTAACGTAGCATATACTCGCAGTTTAAAAGTAAAATATTAAAACCCATAAAAACTGATATCCAGTTAAAACATTACGGTACAGGGATTCCTTTTTCGATTATTAACCCATTTGCGATTTATTAAATCCATTTTAAAAAGCATGTTGATAATTTTAAGCAGTAATTTGCCTTTAAAAAATCGTTAAGCATTTTCTCAGAAAAACTGTTTGTCTTATAAATTCATGCTGTTTTTTTATTTATTTATTTTCTATTGTTGTTTCCAGTAAAGCTTATAAAAAGAAAAGAAATATGTAATATACGTTCTTTTCATTTTGAAATTTTCTACAAGTTATTGCATTTTCTGTAGTACACTTTTCTGATTACCGAAAAATTAAAAGAAAAATTTCCAAAATGTGTACAGTTTAATGAAATATATCATCGTTCGTGCGTATTTTATACGTTTAAAAATTAATTTTGAAAGGTTGTGAATTTAAATTGAATTCGAACTTTATCTCGGTATTCAAAAATTTCTTCGGTGAAATTCAGTTTCTGCGCATAGCTCTTTAAGATGGTTGGTGTTTAAAACGATTATATTGCTTATCTGACGTTTGCTGCAAACTGCATTATTGCGGTAAATGATTACTAAACCGATATTGTCGGTAAATTATGTAGCGCTGATGATAAAATTTCTCCAAAATGATTATACTGTTTACCTACGTTCACATAAACATCTTCTTTCAGCCTAACTTATTGGAAAGCAATTTTTAAAAAAAATAAAAATGCGTTATTTTGAATTGAACTAATCTGCGTTATTCATCTGAGTTTATATTTTCACTTTCAGGATCAAATGGTGCTAGTTATCCGCGTCCAGGTTTAATTCCAGGACGAGACGCTGCAATGGGTCTTCATCATCCATCTGACTTACTTGCTCGACCGTACGCCGATCAGCTTGCTCATCAGGTATATATCATTTTCTACCGTAAGGCAATAGTAGTGTGTTGAAAGAATCGGCTAGTAAATAGTAAAAACAATGCTGACATTGCGAAATAGTTCAAGCGTAATATTTAATTATGTGTGATGACGGGGGTTTAATTGCAGTCGAAGCTGTATAATATTTTTCTGAATTTTTAGAAAACCCCGTATGATTCTTGTCACTAATTTGTTTGCCGATTATTCTAATTTATCTATATTTTTATTTGCGCAGCAACGGAATTCGAACCAGGACCTGAACAAAAAACACCGCTAACTAAAAAAAAGTCCTTGCTCCAATAATTTTCCGAAAAAAATATATATTGTTTAAGAAAATTTCAAAGTAACTGTTACAATATCAGCGAAAAGTTTAGATATTTTCTCGAAAATTACGCGTTTCGTTCGAACATGAATACACACTACATCATCCTATTTCATTCTTTTCTAATGCAAAAGATTATTTTTGCTTACGAAAGATTTACAATCTAAATTTTTTATCGTACTTTCAATCTTGCGTGCATTGACCTTGGACTTACGATACTTATTAAGGATTTCGCTGTAATGAATTTTTGCGCGATTTTTAACTGTAAATTTTACATTCGTTAGTTGTCAACTTGTCTGTTTTTGTTGGGTTTCGAATGTAAATTTTAACGACCCTTATATTGCAGAAATTTTACATCGTGAATTCAATGATACGCGTTAAATATAAAAATGTGCACCATTCTGATTCGCCAAATGCACATTACATTTGTGTCGAATGCAGAAGCAACATCGATACAACGGCTTCATTGTACTAAGGAGATCGGTACGTGAATGCACGCATCCTGACTGTCGTATTGTTATTATTGAATTGCACAATATAGGAGAGGAGGAATTCATGTAGATACCACATCTGAGAGATAATTGACCAAAGTTTCGGATTCCCTCAGCTCCTTCCAAAAAAAAAATCTGCACTTTTCGTCTGATTATCTTTTGCCATCATACGATAAAAGCTTCGAATTACGGAAATTTTTCAAAATTATTTATTACGTACCCAACGCAATTTATTTACTTTATAAAAATACACCGTGTCCAGAAAAACTAAATTTAATTTTGAAGTACTGTTACAGGCTGCCGCTCATGAACATTTACAGCGACAAATGATGCTTGAAAGAGAACGATATCCACACCCAGCGTTGGTTGCTCAGCACGAAGAATACATTAGGTAATTTCGTCACGCTAAAAATTGTACACGTTATTTTCCGCCGGTAAAATTAATTTGTTTAAAGACACGTATTTCAGTCTGGACTGAAAATAATTCGATTTTCTGCAATTAATGTACCGAATTTTACATAAAACAGCAACCAGTTTTGTTGTTACATCTTTCTCGCTGTTTCAATAATTCCATTTTCAAATTTTCAGCGAAAAATATTCGTAATTTTCATTTATGAAATTATTTTTCGTACTGCTGAAAATTCAAGGCGTAATTGTTCGTCAAAATTGAATTGGAACTAAATATAGAAAAATATTACATTCGTATAAGTGTAATCTATACACTGTGGTAGAACGCCTATTAAATTTATCTTGAAAAACACAATAGATGACAGAATTTTTTTTTTTGAAATTTAAAACCCAGTTTCCGTTGAGTGCTGATCATCATTTGTAGATAATTGATCTTTTCGATTAAAACGTCAGAAAATTTTCTACTGACACTATGATTGAAACTTAAATGGACGAGATATTAATAGGGCATACGAGTAAAACTAGCTGGAAAGAAAAAAAAAGTAAAAAAAGATGTTGGTTCAGCATTAAAAAGGGAAAACTTTACTGGTTGCATATCTTTTTGTTTTAGTTTAAAATATTTTTAGAGGCTAGAAGAATTCAGAGTATTTTTATCGAATTCAGCTTACCGAATTTAAAACAAAAAAAAAATTGATTTAAAACGTTGCACGGACCTGTTCTAGAAGAAATACATTGCAACGTGAAATGTATAAAATTGTCTTTGTTCATCACTGGTGAAAAGAAATAAGATAAACAAACCCCTATTCTTTTTGAGATATTAATAAATATTTCAGGAGTGTATTTCGTTAAAAATGATAGAATAAATTTTAAAAAAAAAAAAAAAAATGTTTAAAAATCCCTTTGTAACGTTTTTTTTTTTCCTGTTTAATTATGTGCGTTACACAATGGTTAAATTCTGGATGGCAAGGAAGTGATTACAAAAATTCTTAAATAAATGGAAAAATTGACTTAAAGCATTTGTTGAAGTCAGGAAAAAATAATTTATTCGCCAAATTCCTTTTTCTATTAACGGTGTGATCGGTCAGTTTTATGTGTGCAGCTTTGACGAAATTTAAAATCGTAATAAATAGCCGACGGAGTATGATCAGTTTTTTTGAAATTAGAAAAGTTTCAGCATCTTTTCACGTCAATAACAAGTGAAAATTAATTTATTGCCGCAATTTCGTGCAATTAACTTTGTATCACATTCTTTAATTCTGTTGCACAATTTGATTTTTATTTACGTAGGCTTTCAATATTCGATAGAACAACAAACGATTGTAAATTAACAAATATTTTTTGGTTTTTTTTTTTTTACTGCGAGATTTTTGGGTAGTAATAAAAACAAAAAATTCGACTAATATGTTTATACCTCTTTAACAACTCAGTGTAGAACTGTACTATTAGTAGCACGTTTTCTTAGGTAATGCTTTTAATTTCATTTATCGGTTAATTGCAGTTCACAGAAACTGTTTTTCGATTAAATATCGTTTAAAAAAAAAAGGTAAATAAGTAAATAAATAATTACTTTTAAAATCGAGAACGGAACAATGAATTTAAATTACTAACTGTAAACGAAAAGTACCTAAACTGACATGAAAATAATAATCCTTTTTAGATCGCTCGATGTGATTATTTTTAGGTTCTTCAATTAATGTTAAATTATTATTTATCAAAAATAATCGTAAAAATTATTTAGCATATTTTTAGAAACTGCTAATACATGAATATATATATAAACGTATTTCGCAAAATGATAATACCGTCAAAAAAGTCTGGTATTTACTATTGAGATTAGTTTTTAGTTTAGTCCTCTAAAATAATTGTGAAAATAAGATGAGGATAGTCGCGTAAAATAACAGATTAAAAAAGTAAAAAAAAAAAAAATAACCTTATTGATTAAATTTGTAATATATACGAGTTTCTGCGTTATGTATAGGAGTAAAATTTCAAAATGTTAGTTAATATCACCTATTTTTTTTTTTTTTCTAATTATTTTTTTTCTGTTTAGGAAACTGTATTTAATGTAGAAATTTCTGTGTCAACTTGAAAAATTTTACGATAAATATTTTCTAAGAAGTTGTGTATATTTTACTTAATGTAAGTAAAAAATTTTGCTTATTTCTTCGCGCGAATAATGATCTGACAAAACTTATTTTATTGCATACTAACTAAAAATGTTACCGGTGAAATTTAACAAATTAATATTAACTTAATAAGAAAGAAAGAAGCATTTATTTACATCAAATTTGCGAAGCAATATAAATATACACACTACTCTTATAGTATACCGAAATATATTATTTCTAACCAGTTCTATATACACTTGTTCATATTAAATTACTTATATATCGACACTTATTAGAAGAAAAATGATATGTAAAAAACCTTGTTAATAAAGTGTAGAGTGGTCTGTTCCTCGGGAACATTTTTTTTTTTTCTTTTTTAGAAAAGGTGCTTTGTGTAAGCAATTTCGCGCAATGATGTTTTCATGAAATCTTTGCGGAATTATGTTCCGTTCGACAAGTTAATTTAGAAAATTAATTTTTTAATACAAAACAAAAAAAAAAAAAAGTATATAAAAAGGGAAAGAAAAAAAAAAAAGCTTTGTACTCCCATCGAGCTTATATGTGTAAACCCGGTTAAACAGTTTAGTGTACGGGAAAAGCAGGCGCAAAATTGATTAAAATGTTACTTTTTAGATAATTTGTTATTTTCATGTAACTGGTTTTTTTGATGGTGTTTATTCTATTACTTGTAACTTTTTGTTATTTAGAGGAATCCTGGTCTAGCGAACAAAAAACACGATTATTTAAGAATTTTTATTCGAAACATACGCATGCAAATTAATACTATAAAAAAGATACAAAAGAAGAAAAAAGTTAAAAAGCGTAAACGGAAAATACCGTGGTTTTTAAATCTAACACACATTCGTAGGGTTTCTATTTGAGCAGATGGAAACATTTTTAAATTTACAAATGTCACTTTTATTGGAAAATTTTAAGAAAAAGATGCTTTTTCTCGCAAAAAGACGAAACAGTAAAGAAAGAAAAAAAAGTTTATAAAATTTTGAACAGTTTTTTTAAATCATCCGGAGGAAAATTATTTTTGTAAAAGTACATTCAGTTTTAAGCCGGTTGAAGGGCAGTTCGGACAATATGGTTTTGAAAAACGCGTTTGAAGTTTTCGTTAAAAAAAAAAAAAAAAAAGTGCAGGAAAACATTGAATTATTTTTTTTTGTTCGGGGAATTAACGACTTCTAATCTATTAATCGGTAATCGATCATACGTAATAGCTTCAGCTTCTTCAAGCAATTTTCATTGTTGCGATGCGCTGCTGTTTCCGAACTGCTTGCGATTCTTTCGAGCATTCCTACTACAACAATGCCGATCTTTTTGGTCATTGAGAAATTTGTCGATTGTGCGCTATTATACAGCTCGCTGGATAAACTTACTGAGTTCGAATTGCGCACAAAGGAAACTGGCCTTGGCTATTCTAAAGATGTTGGTATTTTAAACGGGAAAAATGTTCAAGAATTTTTTTGCAGACCAGAATCCCCCCTAAATAAAATTTAATATTATTATCAGCGGTGCTTATTAATAATAATAATGATAACGAGTTAACTTTATGTTCATATTATTTCTATTTTGTTGTAATTATTTGTTTCAGGTTTTATAAATAGCCTCTGGAAGATGAATATACATTGCCGTTTTTATTGTATTTTACCCAACAGTGTTTCTTGCGTATCTTTTGCATGCCTTCATGTTTGTATTTAATATGATTATTAGAAATTAAACGAGCTGAAAATAATTTGCACCACATTTATATGTTACAAATAAAAAAAAAATAATAAAACATTATACAGTTGTTAAATTAGAGATTATAAGTGACTTTTTATTGTATGCGGATGTAAATCGTAATTTATAGCAAAGAATAAAAAACACATTTAAGGGCAATTAATTATCGCTTTTATATAGAAGAACGAGCGGTCGTCCGATAGCCTGGTTGCTAGAGCACTCGACTTCCATTAAACAAGTCTTGAGTTCAGTTTCAGGCAACGACGGAAATTGCAAAATAAATAAATTAACCATTTCCCCTTATTTCGATGTTCTGCCATTATTTTCATTATTCGCTTACGTCTTAACCACTCTGTTATCTTCGTCTAGTTTTCGTTTTTCCTTAACATCTCCGTTCTGCTCTCTCCACCCGAACGATGAGATTTTCCGTGGTTTCAACCATATTCTTTTTGAGTGTTCGTCCCTCTCAAAAGAACAATAATCTATTTTTTACTCTCGACACCTAGCATTTGACGTCCCTGCTCCTTACTGCGCTTCGTATATCCTGTTATTCCCTTCTTTGTCCGTCATAACTTTATTTGGTTCCTTTACAGTATTTATGACCGAATTGCTCTTCAACTGTTGATATTACTTCTGGACATAGAACCTTTGTTATCGCACCCAAAAAAAAAATTAATTTAAAAAAGCGCTAATAATCATCACGTGGAAGACAACGGTAAACCATCACGTTATAATATCGTCGTACGCGCGCTAATTGAAGTATATTAGGCAGACATACTCGGGGAACTGCGTTTTTATCTACCGATAAATCAACCACAATATCAGTTCCAAGTGTTAGTCTTTTGCGTGTACACTCACATTACATATAACATAATTGCCTAGAGCACTATGCCTATGTACGAATAGTTAGTGGCCTAGGCTCAGAAACTGAGTATGACATGACAAAGAAGATAGAACGAATAATCTCTGAAATGTATATGAAAAGTTGTATAGATAATTTTTTCTAGGTTTTTTTTTTTTTTTTGTTAACTTTTCTTTACGTTTCTTCCCACGTTAATATTTTTAAAGAAAGCGTTGCTGCACGATTTCAAATGCCTGTAATCGTGATTTTTTCTGTACAGTATTTAGAATGGAATAAGATTTTTTAGATCAATGATAGTTTTTCAAAAATAATATGTTACAGAAGAAATACGAAAACCAATCTATGCTATATGAGAAACTTATTGCTAAATATCAACCGTTGTCTGCCGATGTTGAATGTCTTGAAACGTACGAAGTGGTTGCTATATTTTTAGCAAAAACCTTGTTTTCATTCGCGGCTATTATAAAGAATATGAAAAAGTTCTAGGTTTATATATATATATAGGTTCTGTTAAAAAATGTTCGTTTTAGCATTTGAAATGCCATTTTATTTCACATTACTAAAGTTTATTTTCGATCTTTCAACATTAAGCTGTTTTTCGTATTTCGTTCATTTCCACTGACGCATGTTAAGTCACGACCAATAAAAATAAAATTACTTTTAATTTAGCTGTCCCGGTATTCTTTTTGCGATTTTTAATTATTACGTTTGCTTGTCTTTCACTTGCGTCCAAAATTTAAATATTCAACATTGTATAAGCGACTTCGAATGCTCTACCTGTTGTACATTCTTTATAGTTTGCTTACCGTTCTTTCCATTGTTATTCCGTTTTGTTTGTTGTTTTTTTTGACTCGCTATTTTTTACTTGTTTTTCACGATTTTCGATTATTCTTATTACCGTAGTTTTAATTCATTTTCTGATATCTGTTCAATTGAATGACGGTAATAATTGTGAACGGACTGAAATCACGAAAAATGAACTTTTGTAGTTAAAATTTATCCGAACCACTCTGAAAGATGCTTTATACCTAACGTGCCCATACGCCCCGTTTTGAACGGGACCGTCCCCGAAAAAAACTGGGACGCAAAATTGTCCTGTTTTCTCAAATCGCGTAAAAATTAGCGGGTCGGTCGGGTGCGAACAGTGCGAGAGCGCGTCGACAACAACCAATTCGCCGCTCGCGAGTGCTGATTGCAGTGACATGATTGCATCATTTCATTTATTCATTAGCTAATAGCCAAGCGCACTTGCCGCGGTTTGTTATTGTGTTTAGTTGTTTGATACTCGCGTAATATTTGTAGTGGGAATTTAATTTAAAGTTTTTGTGTTTTGGAATTTTATCTAACTATGTCGAAACGGAAGTGTACGTCCAATGTTAGTTTACAAGCAAAATACCCGTTCATTAAGCAAACAAATACTCCATCGGATGTCAGATGCGAAAAGTGTCGCGCAGAATTTAGTGTTTCTCACAGCGGTGCCGGTGATATTGAACAGCCTTGAAAGTCTGGAAAACATAAAAACGTATTGTAAAGATATATTCATTTTTTTATGTTTACACGGTTCGAGTTGAAGCTCTAAACAAGTTTTGTGCTGAAACTGAAACAGAATATCACAAAATGCTGGACTATAGAAAAACCACAGGTGGCTTTCACTTATGCCTGCCGTGGAACGGGTTTTAAAAATATGTTAGTCATTAAAGAACTACTTTTTTAGCATTGAAAAATGTCCTGAAACATTAAAAAACTTTTTTGCAGGCCCCCCGTCAGAATTGTTGCTTTAATTTTTACACGCTCAGTCAACAAGTTTTCATCGAGCCGTATTGAAAGTTAAAGGCCGAATTTTATTGAAAATTGAAGCTGCAAAAGAAATTAGACAATTTGGCTCAGAAACAGAGACTAATCAGTTTCTTGGTTTCCGATTATTCCGGAATGACTCGGAATCCATGTGAAATTGATCTGAGTGTTTGGTGTGCTCTGTAGGAGTTTAACTATGCTCTTGGCTATCGGATGTTGCGTTCTTTTTCGAGTATTTTTAATACTTGTGATGGCTGCCAAAGAATCCGAACAGATCAGTACTTTTAGAAGGTTTTTCGAAATAGCTTCCTGGGTGGCCAATAATAAGCTGTATAGCTCTGCCGATAATATTTTGAAAAATATGGAGGCAATGAGTAGCGAATGATCACATTTGATTCAGTAGTAACTGCACACCCTACAAAATTTGATTGTTTGGACTCATCTGTATATAAGATGTGATGGATCAGAAAATTGCTTTAAAAGATTTGTATGCGCCTTAGAAAAATGATCTGGATTGTTTCGGTCCATGTTCGTAAGTGTTGAATTCGTTCGGAATGGTTTGTCAGACCACAGGGATAATGCAGGTAGAGAATCGCTGGACATTATCTTGACGTGTTGCATGTTGAGGGACTGTGTGATTTCCTTGGCTTGATGATACAACATGTTGTAGGTATGGCGCATAAATTTTGCTATTTGTTTGTACAGGGCCTGGTAAATTTGGAACTGACTGTAAATGCGCGTGGAACTTCATGAGAATATATTTCCAGTGGAAGCTTAATGGCCATATATGGGCGCTTTGCAGTGTTAGCTCTGTACTGGCGAAGTCCGTAATGCTTCTGTTGCTAGTCTGAGAGCAGTGGTTTGGATTGTGCCAAGAGTTGATCGTGTGCTTGAAATGGCTGATGCGTAGATCGGATAACCATAGTCACATTTTGAGCGCATTAACGCTTGATAAATTTTAATTAGAGAGTGTCGGTCGGCACCGTTATGAGGTACGCGCCAGTTTCCTCATTATGTTCAGTTTTCGTGCAGAGGATTTTTTTAAGATAATTTATATGGTCTCTCCAATTCAGTTTGTCATCATATATGAGTCCCAAGTAACGAACTGTACGAGCAGTTGGAATTAAAGAATTGTTCAATACAATTTGTAGCTCGTGGTTACATTTATGAATCTTACAGAAATGTACAGCAGCGGTTTTAGTCGGTGAAAGTTTTAATCCATTGCGGGTGGACCATTCTTGTACTCGATTTGTAGTTTCTTATAGTACTGACTGTCCAACTGAGGAATCATTACAATTTACGAATATAGTGAACTCGTCTGCAAATAGCGCGAATCTTACTGGAAGGTCGATTATGTCAACTATGCTGTTTATAGCGTTGTGAAAAAGTATTGGGCCAAGTACGGGGACCCCTGTGGAACTCCGTTGAACAGATCGTGTACAAGCGAGTTCATACCATTGACGCGAACAAAAAATTTACGATTCTGCAGAAAGTTGTTAATAAATATAGCTAGTCGACCTGTAATGTTCCATTTCTATAGGGTCTTCGTGACTCGGTCTTACCATATTGTGTCGAAAGCTTTGCTGAAGTCGAAGAAGACGGCCAGCACGTGTTGTTTTCGAGAAAAGGATTCTAGAATAGAGTTTTGTATGAAGAATGCCTGATCAATAAGCGACATGGTCTGAAGCCACACTATTTATTTGTGAGTAAATTGCGAGATTCTAGTTCCCACTGCAGCCAGTAGTTCACAATTTTTTCAAATAACTTACAAAGGACTAATGTAAGCGCAATTGGGCGGTAACTGTCTGGTAATGATGGATTCTTATTAGGTATTAGGAAAGGAATAACTATCGCTAATCTCCAACTATCAGGAAAAGTTCCAGAATTCCAGATCTTGTGGAAAATATCTAGAAGTCGTTCGTGTATTTTAGAAGTGGAATTTACTAACATTGTGATGTGGAAACCGTCGTTGCCCGCAGCAGTTGGTTTCATTTGTTTTAGTTCAGCAAGGGTTATGTCTCGATTGAAGGATTCATTGTTGGGCGAGTTGATGTTTAGCGTGGAAAGATCAGGCTGTACATTAGCGTTGGCAGATTGTGAGAAAAACTGAGCGAAAATGGAAGCTATTTGTTGTTTATAAGTATACCGTGTCTGGTTGAACTAGATCGATGATATAGCTCTGTGTGAAGAGGTTTATTCTAACACATTGATTTTATTCCACATTTCTCGTGTTGGGGTGCTAGGTGTAATTCTCCTTGTATATTCCATCCAAGATTTGCGTTTAGCTTCTTTAATGGTATATTTAGCTTTGGCTCACATTTGTCTATAATATATATGATTTTCTAGCGTGTTAGTGGCTTTGAGGTTTTTTAGAGCTCTTCTTCTGTTTGTTATATCAATTTGAGTAGGTATCATTCCACCATGGAATTATCTTGCGGCGTCAGCTGCCAGGGCGTGTAGCAGGTGAACATGCAATAGCAAGGTTTACTAGAGAATTTGTGAAGGAATGGACAATGGTATCTATGTTAGCTGCAAGATCGACATCTTGTAGCTCATTACACAATGAGTTGTATTTCTTCCAGTCAACTTTTCTGTGGTTCCTTCGAGGAGCAATGGGTTGAACGGGTCTTGTATCTGATTTTTCTGATATAATAATAGGTACATGGTCGCTGCCAGCTAAGTCTGTGTGATAGAAATAATTCAGTTTGTTGGTTAGCTGCGGAGAAATAACAAATTCGGTGCGAGAAGTTGTAATGTGTGCTCCTTCATATAGCAGCAAGTCAACCGCATATTCCCCTGGCCACGCAGATCCCATAGCAACTGCATCAGCTAATCAAACACAAAACGTCGTACAACTGGCTCCTATAACCACACAACCGATTCAAACATTCATTAAAAACCCCCAAAAAACAGAGAGACCAAAACGTGCCCTATCAGACAATTCGTCTACAAATACTCAACAAGATGAAGAGACAACACTTATATCGATGAACTTGAGTTACAAAAAAATCAAAAAAACTAAAAGAAAAAGGGAGATCAAAACGAAACTCGACCACTACAGTTCTCATGATTCAGAAACACAATCCGATCCAGAAGTAGATAAAATACAACCAAATGATACTGAAGAATCCCAACAACATCACGCAACGCAAAAATCACTTAATCTAATTTACGAGCCTCTAAAAAAGAACATTTATGAAAATGGTTCGAGATATCCGCTGTGTCTGCAAAATCTTGCCCTCTTTATAGATATGTGTAAACCAGCCAGAATCGCATCTGATGTTATCAAAGACTTCACTACCGACATCGCAGGACTTGTTTCCATGCTAGATGAGAACTATTAGTTCCTAACTGACCGCGAAACTAAAACAAAATTTACCAAGATTATGATGGTACTAAAAGATGAAATACAGTCCTCCGTTCCTAACTCAGACCCAACAGTTTACCCAAAGCCATCACACTGAGCGACCAAATATGGCAGAACAATCACCGCAATAATGAACCGGAGTTTCACCGTGTTATCATGAAACTGTAATGATTTATACCACCATTACGAAGATCTCCAAATCCTGATTTTTCCATATCAACCTTCAATATTGTGCATTCAAGAAACTCACCTAAAAGCTACACAATCATTGAATCTTCACTCTTACACAATCATCCAATCCATGCTAGTTCCTGATGGGCATGCGAGAGGAAAAAAAACTAATAGCAATTCGAGCAGACTCCGACTTCCAAACGCTCCAGCTGCAAAC
Organism: Icerya purchasi; assembly: GCA_039619475.1. Lineage (NCBI taxonomy): Eukaryota > Metazoa > Arthropoda > Insecta > Hemiptera > Monophlebidae > Icerya > Icerya purchasi. Next base: position 285,908,160 of record CM077115.1, on the reverse strand, counting down.
ACAGCTTGATATAGTTGCCATACAAACATACATAAAGAATGAACAGGTCACCATATGTTCTGTCTATTTACCACCACATCAGCAAGTACCTGGCGATCAATTAATAGAAATCTTCCACAACCTACCGACACCTAGTATCATCGCAGGCGATTTCAACGCGCACAGTCCCAGCTGGGCTAGTTCACGATACAACTCCAAGGGGCATGCAGTCGAAGATCTCATAAATAACCTCCAGCTTAATTTGATAAACATAGGAACCATTTTAAACATGAAAAATTTTGTATTTTAATTGAACATATTTTATGTCTGTCTGGCGGCACAAGTGCATCAGTAGAAAGAGTCGTTTCTTTAATGAACAAATTGTTGCAAGTTACAGGTTCCAGTCCTTATGGCGATGTTGATAACTAAGGTAAATATTAAAAAAACGTGCCAAGAATTCTATTCTTACTTAAAATCATCACACCAGGTGTATTCAAACAAGTTTGTTCCTCTGACAAATATAAAAATAACTGAACATTTACGTTTCATATCTTTTTAAATTTGTAATAAATACTATTTTGATAAATAAAATAAAACTTATTATAAAAATGTGTTTTTTCCATTGAGAACTTACTAATTGAGGTAAAGAAAAACGGTGTCCCGTTTTGAGTCAAAAAATAAATGGTCACTTTATTTATACCCTCTTAATGACAGAATTAAAGATTGATAGACAGATGGTAAAACTGTTTAAGTGTAACATATAATCGCTTTATATTTTATTGAATATATGAAATTTCACGAACCATGGTTTTTTCACCCTTCATATAGATTTATGCGAGTCTCATATCGTCCAACTAATAATTTGTAAATAATATTTTATAGAAAAATTATGTTATCTTCAATTTTTTATATAATATGTGTTTTTTTTTTTTAATTGTATTATTGTTTGTTTACAAAAGTGTTAAAAATGTATCGATTACACCACTTATTGTGATTATGTTCAGAAAAAGAATAAACTTTCACGAAGTGTTACACAGTTTAGATAAAGAAGTATCGGTTTTCTGTTATAAAACGTTAAAAGAGAGAATGTATGTATGTGTTATAGTTTTAGGTCGTTAAATTGACAAAAAACTGGGAAATCAGTTTTCTGGGTGAAAATTGAGACAACGGCAGTTAAAACCAAGTAAAAATTGTTCCCAAAAAAACTCGCGCCATTTCGGTTAATACCACGATCAGTTAAAAAAATAGGAAAACCATTTCATTGTAAATCGGAAAAACACGCTCGATTAAGAATTTTAAAAAGGGTTCGCATTCATTTAAAAAGTAAAATAATGGTATTACGAGATAATTTTAATCAAAAGTTATTTCAGTAATAAAAATTAAAAAATTGTTATAAAAATATAGACACATTTTTGTTTCTAAATAAATAAAGCATCGTCAAATGATAACAATATTCTTCGCTTCATTAACTACGTTTATAACTTCTATTTTCGTTAATACTTGAAATATAAACTTACAGTCTTACACGGAACTTCAGTTTGATTTTTTTTTTCTCCGTAAAAATTTATAGTTGCCGCAAAACTAAAAGCTAATGTACGAAGCTGAACAAAATAACCGATTCGCGCATATACACAATTAGCTGTTTAAACGTATAATAATAACTGTAATTTGACTAGTAATTCCGAACGCAATAGCCGATGTCCGAATAATAAGTTATCAGTTTCAATGTATATATATATATTAATATATAGTAAAAAAAGTAATGTGGTCTGCATTTTTTTCTCTTTAAATTTTTTTATAAACCCGATTTTTTAGCATTTTACGACTTCATTCTATTGCGTCGCTTGTGATACATAGCAATGACTGTACATTTTTAACCGACTTCAAAAAAGAAGGAGGTATTCAATTCGACTGTATTTTTTTTTTTTTTTTTTATGTGTGTTACCACAGAACTTTCTTCTAGATGAACCGATTTTGATGATTCTTCTTTTATTTGAAAGGTGGTGTTTGTCATGTGGTCCCATTTAAATTTGATCAAGGTCTGACCGATAGTTTTTGAGTTATCCTTAATAATGCGGGAGATTAAAGCTTTTTGGATGCTTTTCATTCATGATTGTTTTCACCGTCGGATTAGATTTTTGACTTAAAATACTATAAATTTGCCAAATTACCATGGAAATGTAGCTTTTGGTGTTTTCACACCGTGGAAATAAATGTTTTAATTTAATTGAATAAAAATGCACTAAAAAGTAAAAAATAAAATGCTTTTTTACAAAAAATAAATACCGATACTTGAAGATTTATGATAAGAAATTTAAAAATGCACTAAAAAGTAAAAAATAATTACTCCCGATAAAATATATATATCAGAGTGATATAACTTAAGTGGTGATATCGTAATTCTTATACAACATTAATTTTTTGGAGTTGGCATCAAATTCATATTAAAAGAATAATTAAAAACTGCATTAAATGTTGATTAAATTGTTCCTAACATGAATTTAATTCCAACTCCAAAAAGTTAATGTTGTATAAGAATTACGATATCACCACTTAAGTGTTATATCACTCTGATATATATATTTTCTTATCGGGAGTAATTATTTTTTACTTTTTAGTGCATTTTTAAATTTTTATAATAAACCTTGAAGTCGGTATTTATTTTTTGTAAAAAAGCATTTTATAGATACGAAAGTTTGTACGAAAACATCTATTAATTTATTTGAATTGGTATAAAATATCTTGTTAATTTTAAAGAGCTTTTTGTTGTATGTAAAATAGTTCAGGCGCTTGTATTAAAATTATAAATTGGAGAAAAAATTACACGTTTTGTGATATATAGAATTATTAGTTTAATGCATGCAAAAAGTCTAGTAAAATGTTCAATAATTTTTTTCAAATTAAAAAAAAAACAAAAAACATCAAAAACGTAAAAAATTTTATAATTTCATTACGTCCGTATCTGTTTCTTTTTTTATTTCGGCAGAATGCAAATTTGAATTCTTACAGTGGCGAATTTTAAACAAGTTTGTGCGATTAACAAAATATTGTACAACTAATTAACGTGATTGAGTGAGACCTCCACAAGTATAGTAACCGAAAAATAATTTTATTAAATTTATTTTTACAAAATTAAAAATTTCTTAAATACGCTAATATATTGATATAAATTCAAATTATTTCGTCTCTGTTTCGCAGACATTAATGTTACGAATTCTCTAGCTTCTGCTTGAATGTTTCGTTGAAGTTTCGGGACCCAACTCCACTGAAAAGAAAATTTTTATTTATTCCTTTTTATTGGTCACGTCAATTCTTGGGTTCTTAAACGAAATTATACGAAATAAAAATATGTCTTCAATAGATCTGAGTTCTATAATATTTGATGAAATTTTTTACGCACTGCGAAACTGCCACGAATTTCAGAACGGAATTTTTTTTGATTAAATAAAGAACTAGAAAAACGAATGAATAAAAAAAAATCATCATAATACAAGAAACTGCATTAGAAAAAAACAAGTTCAGTCAAGGCTGAGGATACCGTTTGTTAAGTTAAAGATAACCATAATTTTCATTTACATAATACTAAATTCCAAAACAGATATTTTTAGTCCAGTTCTTTTTCACACATCACGCAGTGTCATCATATTGTACTGCAAAAAAAATAAATTCTAAGAAATAAACGCTATTTGTCCTAGATTTTTGGAAGGGTTAATTATCAATAGATATTTAAAAATTTGTAATTGTACTTGTTTGTTTTCCGAACTTCTATATAGTTATATTTGAATACTATTACTTAAACCACCTTCCTCGTTTGTCACTATTTATTAGATTACTATACCGAGAAGTTAATTTCTCAACTGTTCATCAAATAAGATCAGTAGTTTTCTTGACGTAATTTCACTTCAGTTACGATTTTTAAATAAAATTTATTTAGATATATACACAAAATTTTAAATAAACTACAGCAAATATACCAGAATGAGCATATTTTCAACCCCATTCGAAATTTATAGCTATAATATTCGCGATGCAAACAGGGGGCTACATATTAGTTCTCGCGCTTTTTGAACTTTTCGGCAAATTCGAAAGTTTAGTTAAGAAAACGAAACACGGTTTCGTTCCCGACAAATAGTAATCTTTCTAATAATACATCGCATCCCCGGGAAAATTTTTTTTTTTTTTTAAAAGTTCAAGCTTTTAGCGCCCTCAGAGTCTAATTTTAAAGCTGGAAATTTCGATGTTCAAAACTAGAGAAATATACGTAGAGTCGCATATTTTTAATCGTGTTCGAAATTTTTAGCTATAATATTCGCGGTACTAGGGGGGGAGGGGGGACACGTCATTTTTCGCGCTTTTTTGAACTTTACGGCAACTTTGAAAGTTTTGTTAAGGATATGAAATACGGTTTCATTCCCGACAAATAGCAATCTTTCCAACGATATATCACATGCCAGGTGAAAAAAATATTTTTTTCCAAAATTTCGAGCTTTCGGCGCCCCGAAGATCCAGTTTTAAAGTTGGAAGGCCGAATATTCCAAACTAGAGAAATATACGGGGATGCGCGTATTTTAAACCGCGTTTAAAATTTTAAGCTGTAAAACTCGCGGCGCTAAAGGGGGGGGACACGTCATTTTTTGCACTTTTTTGAACTTTTCGGCAACTTTACATAACTTTTGTAGCATAATTTTTTGATTTTATGAAAGGACTCCTGCATTTTAGTTTATATTTTGAATTTCAGCTTTATAGGTTTATCGGGTGACGAGTTATGATTTTTTAAGTGATTTTTGAGGTCGTTTTATGTACCATATTATATATTCTTGACGGTTTTTTGAGTTTTTTGCCGCCCAGGGTAATCGGTAATCTTTAAGTTATAGATCGTTTTAAAGAGAATTTTAATTGGGATTTATGTTCCAAATTTGAAGTTAATAAGTCAAGCTGTTCGTGAATTATTGATTTTTATTTGATATTTTTGTCATTTGTGTACCATCTTATTAGGATTCCGTAAGTTATTACGGAATCCTAATTAACGCCGGCGAGTAATTTAATTAGCAGGTCGTACCGCGACTAGAATTATAATAGTAGAAGAAATTTTAAGAAATCAGAGTTAGAGCATTTCCGAATGATTTACTGTACGAAAAAGCGACCACTAGGTAAACTCAATAGCGAAATTAAAATCGTCTTATTAATCAACGATTACCGACTAGCTTCGAAAGTGCGGGATTTCGGTGTACTGTTGGGTGCCCCACAAAAAAAAAAAAAAAAAAAAAAAACAAACAAAAAAAACGCGGATTTACATATCTTGTTTGAGTTGATAAAAAAGAAAAAGCACTGCCGGCTTGCGATGTGACGATCTGTTAATTCTATTAGAATTATAAATATAAAGATCTCTCTATACTTCGACAATCACAAAAAAGAAGCCTTGCGGAATCCTAAACTTCGGAACTACTTTTTTTGTATTTCTAAATGCAAATATAAATTGCGAATCGAGCAATCTCGTTAATGAAATTGTATTACTTATACCGTCATGAAATTAATGTTGTGTATTTTTAAAATCACAAAATTTTCGGCTTCGAAGAGTCGTTTAAGATGCAAAAATAGAAATCTGTAAATTCTTAATCTACTTCTTCGACTGATAATAGATATATAATGCGAAAATATGTAAGAACGTTTCATACATTATTCTAGGGGAAAATCTAATAAGGTGGAAAAAAAACGATTTTCTGTATGCTAAATGTTTTTTTTCTCTCGAATGTGTACGTATAAATCTTTTAAAACATTTCACGAAAATTATATAATTATGCAATTTAAGAATTACAGGAGATGTTTAATATTTTTTCTGTTGTATGCCGTTGGGTGTGCATTCGGATATAATTAATTTTTGAAACTTTCTAATCATTTTTAGTAACTTCACTAACCCATATTTTTTTATAGTCGATAAATCCAAAAATAAAAAAAGATTTTTTTTTTTTTGTTTTTGTTTTATGTATGAAATGTTAATTAATCTTAATTTCACGAGAAGGATGAAGCTGTTTTACGGTAGAGGCAACGTTCCTTTGTGAATTTTTCATCCACGGTAAAAGTATTTATAAATACTTCAGTACTAAAAAGTGACAAAGTGTGCCATAATTTTTAGTCGCACCAACGGGTTAACTAATAGACGAGATTTGTACGATGACTAGTCAGTGGTTATGGGAGATTTGAAATCTAAAACAATAATCAACAAATGAATAAATTTTCAGCCGACAATTCGCTGAACCCACTTGTATCATATTGAACTACGAATAGAGCAGATGATGTTTCTTATATTCGATGTATTCGATGAAAGGTTTTTAGATCAAAAATAAGAAGAAGAGGTTATTCTTCAAATAGTCACGAAAAAAACGAAACCGTTATCGAAACACGTCTAAAATGTGACGAAAACCATTCTGCAATCAGTGCCAATCTTTCAACCCCGTAAATCTTGAAAGATATGTTTTATTAATTAAACATCAGCAGAGATTACATTATTTCTCGTTCACACGGGTGGAGTAACTTTTATCGCTGAAGTATACTTTGAATTTATAATGTGCAATGAAAAACGGACACCTCGGAAAATCAGAAAAGACCTTAATTAAAATAGTAACACTTCTATTCCCCTGCATTATATACATCGCTGTGTTTCGTTCGGGCGGAACTTAGTTTGAATCCCGCTGCTACATATATTCAGAACACGGAGAAATTTCACTTGCACACTGAGTTAATATTCGTAGTTGATAAGCCTCTCACCACAAAAAAAAATATATATTAATTACAACGTAATTCTTAGGCTACCCCCCCATTCGAAAAAATGTCCCAATTTTATGTAACGCTAAATGTCCCAAAAAAATGTCCAAGAAAAATGTCCCAATTTTATGTAACGTTTGTTATATTTTGTAGGATTTTTGTTATTGTTATTTAAAAAATGTCACAATTTTATGTAATGAAATATGTAACGAAAAATGTAACGAAAAAATGTCTTAATTTTATATAACGGAAGGTAAATGTTAGAATAGGATTTTTGTGGTTATGTTATTTTTTGTGTGTGTTAATGCCAGTAAGAATTACGTTGTAAATTTTGATCATTTTATGCAAAGTATAGAAGAGAAAGAGACAGGAATGAAAGCAGGAGGGGTCAAGGGGCACGGCCCCTTGCGAGGCCAAAGTGGCCGAGTTATATACATATATATATATATATATATAAATGTGTGTATGTGTTACTTTGAAGGATATATCATTTAGTAGTGTGTCTCGAAAAGTGCTTCTAAAGTTGTAGTAAAGATATAACGAAAAAACCCACACTGAGGTTACTCTTAATAATGCTTCCGTTGAAAATTTGGAAAAGAAAACGGAAGTAGCGATAGAAACGGGTTTCCCGGAAATTCAAGGAACGACTTTCTCAATATTGTATTTTGTAGATTTTCGTTAACTGCCGTCTAGGAATCATTCTCTTTTTTCTTTTTTGTTCTTTCAATGAATTTAAAATTCGTCTTCAATTAAATAAGTTTTTGATAATACAAGTTTTGTGCTCTTGCGTGTCGAGTCTGCAGAGCGAACGACTTATTTCGGTTATACGCGGCCTGTACCCTTGAATAAATGAATCGAGCTTCTCCAGAGAAAAATTAAAGATATTAAAAAAATTGAATTACTTTCGAAAATAATTTCAAATACGCGAACGTATTTCAATAGAAATTATGATTTTAAATAAAACTTTTTTCCTTCGCGTTCTTTTTAACTGTATTCTAATATTTCCAGTTAAACGTTGGATCAAAGTATATCTAGATATTTTAAAATAAATATTTTCTCGTCAATATAGACGTGTTTGTGCGCATCTCTGTCCATGGAATCCTTAGCATGCGACGCCAGCAGAACATCTCAAAAGCTTGTATTTTATTTTTGGCTTCCCGGTTTATTCTCCATTCGTACGTATGTGTGGCAATAGGGAATACCAGCGCTTTGACCATTCTCTTCTTAGTGCATATGGGGTTGTGCCTGATTTTCCATGTACGCGTTAGGCGCACCATTGCTTTCCGGGCTCTTGCTAGGAAAGCAATGGTGCGCCTAATGCGTATATGGAAAGACAGGCACATCTCCATGTTCACTAAGAATGCAAACGGCTGAAGATAAAACTGTTTTATTTTATAAAACGTAGTGTAAATGCGATGACGAACACGAATTTACACTACGTTTTATAAAATAAAATAGTTTTAACTTCAGCCGTTTGCAGATCTTTGATTTTTGAGTTTACACTATCTGCATCATTCCGATCTCGTTTATAAGGAACGTCAACATGGTATTTACCAGCAATATTATGTATATCTTTTTTCGTGAGAAGATGGTTTCGTTTTGTATTCTCACCATTTGAAATAAGTGAATCCCTCACTTCTTTCAAAATTGCTTTCGGTGGAATTTGAATCGATAAGTTAGCTACAATTTCTTGCTCTTTTGTAAGCGAAAGACTTATATGACTAAGTTCATTTTCATGTCCTATATGAGTTGTATGTTTCACAAGGATATCATTCACATTTTTTAAAGTCACTTTAATAGATGCAGGACAATGCGCATTCGTTTTTTTTTTTGATCCCCGGAGTTTTAAGAAACATTTGCCGGTGCTTTCAGAAACGAATTTGCGGTTCCAATGGCACATATATCTTTCAAAATTAACTGTTTTCTCGCATTCTAAAACAAAACGACAATGTGTTTCATTTTCCATTTTTTTTTTTTTTTTCATTGCTCCCAATCTTGCTTGGAATAGAAATTTAATGTTTCTGTTTCTAGAAGAAGAGCGTGGCAGTCAACGTAATGATTATTGATTTCTTCTATTTTGAATTTCAGTTTACAATAAGCACAAGTGTGTTTTAGTTTGTTATATTTTTGAGTTCCACCTCTTAACAACTAGTGATTAATAAATGTCTTTTAAAAATTGCATGTTTTTACGAAACTTTGGCCATATATTTCGCAGAGATTCTAAAAAAACAACAAAAAAATACATGTACATTTTTTATTTTTAATCTTTTCACAAAATGACGCATAGACTACGTGAGCTTTATAACTTCATAATCATTATGAATGAACCTACTTTGAGAATTCGAATTTCGAATAGAAGTATTACAAATATTCAACTTCAATTTCAATATCGAATTTCTAGCGAAGTAAAAAATGTAAATAAATACGAAACAAAAATACTGATAACATATGTGAGAAGTATTAAAAATATTCAATTTCAATTTCAAAATCGGATTTTTAGCGAAGTAGAAAAAAAGGTAAATTAACACAAAACAAAAATACTGATAACATATATGTTTGGAGTTTCAGGGGCTAGACACTAGTCTCAAAATCGGGCTACATTCTGTTAAGCATTTGCAGCGTCCTTTCCGGTAACTTTTTTTTTTTCATTTGAATTACAAATATTCGCATTACAGAATGGTATTGTAAATTTAATTCGAATATTTATATTTTTTTAAAATAAATAGGATTAACATTAAGTTTAAATTAATTTGTATAGTTATTGGTGTCCCTATCGTTAACTTTTATATTACATTTCGGTTACAAAATAAGGTATTAAAATAGAGAAAAATTTTTACATGACATTCAGATTTAAAATTAACCGTCAGTCACATTATTAAATTAATGTTTTTAAATTTCAAACGAAACCTATCGACAGATTAAAGTTTGTAAATTACTTATATCTCGATACTTATATTATTTTAACATTAAATAATATCCGAGTAATTAACGGTGGAAAGTTATTATTAACCCGTAAGAGGTCGCGCCCGGTCTAAAAGACCGGGTTTTTTTAATTTCATTTGTTATTTTACCTGTCCTGTTCCTCCAGCGAAAATAACTCAGCTATTCCTAGAATAATAGACAACCATTAGGACTAATCAGTTTTAACTAGGATAAAAACCATTGTACTTAACCAGGATAGAGTATCAGTTTACAAACACGGTCTTTTCGACCGGCGCGACCAATATCGTTTCGATTTATTTCAGTTTGATTCTGTCTTATGTTCCGAAAAAATATAGAGTGGTTCTCTTGTTATCATTACTTCAGGAAAATTTCCGTAGAATCAGGTGCAGCTAATAAACCGGAGATGCTAACATTTTGTAACTTAGATACTGTAGATGAGTTGAAAAATACATACTTAGTGCCTCAAGGAAAAGTTATGCGGGGAACTCGAAAGTTCGGATTCGTAGTATTTTACACGAAAGGCAGAATAAAGAACAGCTAAATATTACTGTTGAAGAAAACGAAAAATCAACGAAATATTGCTAGGCGATGTCACTTTTGTGACTGGCGCAAAAATACAAAAAAAAACTAAAACGCAGTGTAATAGCTGCAAGTGTTTGTATGCAAAGAGCACACCAGTTCCAGCATGTTTTAAATGCGCAAATGAAAACGAAGAAAAGTCTAGTAGCGAGTGTTAACTATTTGATTACGCATACTGTATTTTATTATTATCTATACTTCTTTCTAGAATTTCTTTGTATATGTTAAGAATTAAGCTATTTTTTATAGAATGATACAAACTTATATATTTGTTGCTATTAAAATCCTGTTTATTCATGATAAAATAATAAAACAAAAACAAAACACCATAAAAAGGAATAAAAATGGAATAAAAGAACTAATGAACACGAAATATTTCTTTTAAAAACATAAAAAAGTAGTTTTTATAAAATCCGGTCAAAAAGACCGGCGTGACCTCTTGCGTTATAAAACATAGCGCGACCTCTTGCGTTATAAAACATGGCACGACCTCTTGCGTTATAAAACACGGCGCGACCTTTTGTGTTATAAGACATGGCGCGACCTCTTACGGGTTAATTGTTGTATATAGATGTATTAATTTGAGTTTTACCTTATAAGTGAAAATTTAATTTACTTTTTAGATACACACACTATTTACATATTTTGCGCATATTACAAATTAATGAGACAACTGTGTATTTCTTAGTTTTACAATTAATTTTATTTGCAATATATGTAAGTGTACAAGAATTTTTGATCTTCACCAATCTTAACGATTTTATTGTGATTGCATCAGGTGACACATTAAATAAAAATTTTAACTTTTATATTTTTCGAAATAAATGACAATCTACGCAAAATTCGTAATTAATTACAAATGTCACCCAAATAATGAGGAAAAAAAAAGAACCGAAAACGACGAGATAGTGTTTCATCGCAAATTGAGCGCTACAGATGTCGATTAGAGTATAGCGTCGATTAATTTGTCGACTTTTCTTGCTGAAGCTGAATTCCTAGAAGGTCTATTTAAAAGATAAGGTTAATATTGTCTATCACATAAGCGATCTAATGATAACATTAAAATGAGTGATATAGTTGCAGTTTTAGAGCCCGCTTAAACGAAGTTCATACAAATGCGATACGAACCATGTTTCAAGTTAATGCGTTTGAATCGTTTGAAAATTTTAGTGCTGTTAGTAATCTTTTTGTGTATCGTTGACACTTTACTGTACACGAATATGTTTACAGTGTTTAAGATGATCAAAAAGCACGAAATTAAAGATTACCTGGCACCTTTACTAGCGGATTATTCTTCCAATGACACCTGTCCGTTAATGAATTTGTTCCGTGATGAACCGTTTCATTTCGATTTAAACGAAACAACGGATGAAAAAGAAATTGCTAGCGATTTACAAGTACGATCTGGTGGCGAATGGGAACCGCCTGCTTGTCAGTCTAGACATTTTGTTGCGATTCTCATACCGTTTCGTAACCGAAATGATCACCTGAAAGTTTTTATACCGTACATGCACAGATTCATGCAACAACAATACGTACATTATCGTATTTTCGTGATTGAACAGTCCGGCGCGAATGAATTTAACAGAGGAAAACTATTTAATGTCGGCTATATGGAAGCTAATAAAATATCCCCGTTTCACTGTTTCGTTCTTCACGATGTTGATCTATTGCCTCAGAACAAGAACAATATATACGCTTGCACAGATTGCCCGAGACATATGGCATCCCACGTGAACAGCCGGCGTTATTCGATTCCGTACGATACGTACTTTGGCGGCGCCCTTTCGATACTCTCCTCGCAGTATAACAGTAGTAACGGGTTTTCGAATATATTTTACGGTTGGGGTGGTGAAGATGACGATTTCTACAATCGAGTTCAGCGAAAGGTAAATCATCGCAGCTGCCGATTTGAGGCCTCCGTTCAGAGTTATTTCGCATTAAATCACAGTAAGGAAAAGCCAAATAATCGTCGGTACGATTTGTTAAAAGATGGCCTCAGTCGTTTTGATAATGATGGTTTAAATGACGTAAAATATAAAGTAAAATTAATCGAGTGCTTACCATTGTATACCAGAATACTAGTCGATATTTAGATAAATTTTCAGCCATTACTTAAATTTTAAATATTTTAGTGTAATTAAATTTTTTACAAAAAAAAAAAAAAAAAGTATTAAAGGTGCTTAAACGTAAGTATGATCAAAAGAGCGTAAACTAATTGTAACCATTGATATTAGTAATACATATAGTTCAAAGTATAGCATTTAACGGTATGTATGTAATAAAAATTTGGCGCTATTAATTATTTATATTAATGTAGTTTTATTTGTAAATAATTCGATAGATTTAGAAACAAAGTGTTAAAATAATTTAATAATACGTAATTAATTAAAAGAGAATACGAATCAGTTGTAATTTTCCTAGAAAAAAAAAGTCTGCCTCGTATGTATAGTGATTTTTATACGTGTTATTTGTAATAGTATATTGATTTAAATGTTATGTGTAATAGTGAATTTTTGTTTTTATAATGTATTGAATCTTAAAAAAAAATATATATATATGTATATATATATAGATAAAGTATTATGATAATGAAAAGTTTTTATTTATACAAATCGGATACTTGTATTATTTGCTGTCTAGTGGTTAGAATATTTTTTTAGTAAGCTGTTTGTAACAATACGGCTATAAGTTTTAATGAATTTTAGTCGATTTTTTTTTTTTTTTTCGCTGTCCGACAAATAATTTATTCGAGTTAAGATATATACATAATGTTCTCACTTTTTCTGAGACATTTAAAGATTCATTATTAATACCTCGTACATATTATATATAATGGGAGGGTAAAAATAATAAAAACCGTAGTAAAATTTAAAAATATTCAATAGTCTAACATTCTAATAAAGGAAAAATAACTACGATTAAAATTTCCGCAGGAACTTGCGTCATTGTTTAATAACGAACTTATTTTGAACAGACTTACACAATTCATCATTCGAAGTAAAGCCCAGACCGACGCATACTGTTGGTTGAGTTTTTATGTTCATAGCACGATTGGTGATGTAGAGGTTACTTTTATTGGTTAGATATTTCGTTACTTGTGTTGTCTGCGATCGGTCGCTATTGTGATTGGCTGTAACTTTATCTTTCCTGTTTTTTCTTTTTGCTTTTTATCATTAAACCAATAACCGGTTATCGAGTACAAGCTGTATTGAACCGCTTGCTTCGTTAAAATTTTCAAGTATTTCAATTTCTATCGGTTCTCGAGTAAATTTTTATCTATGTTTTTCCAAATTTCAAACTCGTTTAAGAAGTAGATCATAAAATAAGATGTAAAATAGAGGACAGCAATGTAGCCTAGAGAAAGCTTAATGTCGTCTAGTAAACAGCGATTTTGTGAAAAAATATTAATGCAATAACAGTCAATATTGTTAGTCAATAAATTAACAAATCTCTTTTATTTCATGTTTTTTTTTCTTTTTTTTTTTTTTTCATAATTTACAGATGTCATCTTGGCATTCAATTTGTCGTATGTGTATAATTTTTTACGAATTAAAGAGCTCAATCCGGTTACTTGCTCCGAACTTATTGCTCGGATTTATGTAGGAGTCTCATTGTACCGTATTTACGATTTATTACTTCACAAAATTTTTTAATCTAATTGTAAGACATATTTTCGAATAGGAAATAATAACGTAGAGTCATATTACAATGTAAATTGATTATAAATTGTAATGTATAGTACAGAAATTGAAATAAACGAAATTTTTTTAACAGAGAGTTTAAAAACCGTTGTTTCGTTAATATGGAAAAAGAAAAAAAGAAACAGACGAAGAGATGGGCAACAGTAAGTAATGTTAACAATGAAAGGTAACTGAGAAATTTTGTTTTGATTTTATTTTCTAATAACAGATTACGAGTATGAAGGTAAACGTGTCCGAAATTTCAAGTTAATTTTTCGAAATAATGCCGTGGCTTATTTTAAAAATTTAATTACAATCACCATAAAAACAAGCGAAAATCATGTATTTATTTATTTACTTTTTTTTTTTTTAAAATCTAAATTTTATCACAATCTATAATTCATTCAAAACTTTTATTTTCTCAAAATTTTTCCACAGTAATAAACAAAAACTAATAAAAATAAGCAGAAATTGTTTTAAAATTCAAAGTAAAGGGTTTTTCTACATATATTTACATTAAGTAATATATGTTTATGATTAGTGTCCGTCCCGTTAATTTTATCATTCTAAGAGGCAAAAAACAAATTTCCACTACGTTAAAAAAATTCTCGCCCTAATATAAATACTAAAAATAATAACTGGTTGAAAAACGATTAAAAATATTTATTGCACATAAATTTTATAAGAAGTAGGTATATTAGTTGTCAAGCGAACAAAAAATTTTAAGCAAAATATGGAACTTGTACAAATGCCGGAAAACAAAAAGAATTTCTAATAATAGTAATAATGATAACGATAATAATAAAAACGTGAGAGAGGAAAACTTGAAAATTCTCAATATTTCGGTCAGGAAAATTTATTGCGCCGTATGATAAAAAAAATTAATAAAAGTGATTTCTAATCATATAATAAAACTCTTAATATTTCTATCCAGAAAATAAATTAAAATTTAAAAAAGCACAAAAAAAAGAATCAAAATTCATCCAAAGATTTATATACATAGGTATATTAAAAAATGATAAGCCCGGAAAACGGACGAGTTAATAAAACCGCTTTCCAAAAGGTTTCCTTTCAACTTTTAATTCTGCAAAATTTCTTATCAGTTGTTCTGCTTTAATTCTGTCCGTAAGAAAGAAAATATTTAACAGTGGTGTCGTAACTGATTTCGACTATATATTATAATACATTTCTATAATATAATCAAAGTGAATTTATTTAAAAATACGGAATAGGGAAGTCTGGGGGAAGGGGGCAATTGAAACCATTTTCATATTTTATTTTTTTACAGCCAACCTATATTTATTTTTAAAATTAATTTATAGTATATTGCTTGCACAATGTAAGGCGCCAACAAGGAAACTATAGTAAGAGAGGAGGTGTGTGGATGGCGTGGGCACTAAAAGGAGTAGAGAGGTCAAAGCTTTGAAAATTAGATTAAAGGGTCGCACATTTTGGACGTGATTCGCATCGCAGTATAGGTGAGTTCATATAAAGGCGACTGAATGAGAGAGAAACGGAAAAAAGAGATGGAAATAATTATGATTGAATCGAAGGCGAACTACGGCGGAAGTGATAGAACGGCTAACGTTAGAGAAAAGTTTGTGGCACGGCAGGGAAAGAGAAGGGGGTTGTTTGCGCTGTGATAGTATACAATAAACATGTGTTCTCGGTGTAGCTAGATATGCTCAATACAGATCGCACCTAATTCAATTAATGTGTTGTATAGTCCCGATAGCATATCGTTTGTGGTGGGCGGGTGTGTCTATGCGTTAGTTCGTTTAAAAGAAGAACGATTAATGTTTAAAAAGTAGTCTGTGTGCTACCTTGTTATCGCACCAGTAGATGATACAGTTTTATGTTTTTTTCTTGGCCGATCGAATTACAACACAATCATTCCGTTGTTTTGATCTCAAATTTTCAAAAATGTTTTAATATCATTTGTCAATCTTTAGATCTTTCTATAGTTTAATGAAAATAGCGTTGTGTAAGACAACGATTGCTGCTTAAAGAAAAAAAAAGTTAAATAAGTTTTATTTTTTTAAACATTCTTTAATTGATGTTGGTTAAATGTAAAATGCGGTTTTAATTTTTAATTTACTATAAGTTAAAATTATTATCAATTGAAAAGAAACCCTTAAATGAGTTAAGATTAAAAGATTCTGTTTATGATTTGGCAACTGAAACACATTTTTGGCTAAGGAGTGAAGATTCGAATTAATTTTAAAGTGAATATTACATTAATATATTGGGCATCGGTATTTTTTATTAAATGTTCTGCTTTATTAATTTATTATTGAAAAAATTACGAATTTGTCTTGCCATCTTCCCCTTTCGAATAAGTAGTATAACGAACTCGTACATTTTGACTTTAATTTAAACAGGTTTTTTTTTTTTTTGGTTTACTCTGTAAAATATTTTAGAAAAATTTGGAAGGATGTTTGAACCTTCATATCTTTTGCTTAGCTACGGATTTGTATATACACATGACAGTTTCTAGCTTGCTAGTATAAATCAGGAAAGTCGATGTGAAGAAAAATTCTTAGTGTGCAAAACGTGAGTTGCTCGTTCGTGTCGAGTAGTAATAAATTCCGATTTGATAATCTACTTATATTTTTGTCGCACTACATACGCACACTCGCATCAAAACACATAGCCAGACGAAGTATGCGCCACTGCTGGGGCTGCATGTATTTTCCTGTTACATAATTTCGTTCATAATCATGTTTTAATTCAAATAATACCGGATACGATATAATAATAATAATAATTAAAATAATGATATATGAACGATTTGAAATTTACCGCAAACACTAACGTGTCCTTGTTTTTTTTACTATTTTCACGTGTAAATGCTGTTTTTTTTCTTTTTTTTTCTTTCGTTGTTATATTAAATAGGAACAATGGCTGTTTAAAAAGAAACAAATAAAATTTCTATATTAAATAATTAATTGTATATCTTAAAAGATTTTGCTTCAGTTTTATTTTAAATTCTTAAAAGTTACCTATCATTAAGCAATAAATATTGGAAAAAGTCAGTTATCAGATTTTTTTTTTTTTTTTTTGATCTATTAAAATGCATTATATGATATACATTTATTTCTATTTCTTAAAATTTAATAAATACTGTTTTAAAAATATTTATATTTTTAATTTCAATGTAAAATCTAGTTGCTTCTAATAAAAAATCTGGAGCGCAGTTAGCGTAAGGCTGATTAAATTTTTTAATTTTTATGCAGCCGCGAATTTAAGTTTAAAATCTTTAGTGTAACAATATTTTTAATTATGTAAAAAAGATATTAATTTTTATTATCTAAATCAAACGTTTCGCATGTCAGTTGTCGGGGTACAAGTACCTAATAATTTTGTTTTGGAGCATTCGGCGGAGCAGTAAAAATTACTGTTCCTTTCGAAGAACTGCTCTAGCTAAATCAATTGCCGGGCACTTCTCTGATGTATATAGTATGCATTTTTCGCTGCGAAATTGTAACTACGTTGCCACACATTTTATCACAGCGAAATTCACACGCCTAATTTATAGAGATATGCTGGCGAAAATTTGTTGACTATAATAAACGAATTATTAGATCGGCAATTTATAAAGTTTATTAATGTAAGCGGACGTATTGATTTTACATTCTATATTCGTGATTTTCCTTTCTACTGTGTATTTCAATTTTTTTTTTATTACAAAAGGAAGGCATCGTATATATTTCACTGTTCAGTTTTAAAGTCATGTGACCTAATAATCTTTTTAATTTATTTATTTTTTAAATTCATTTTGCATTATCCTTTTTGTTGTTCACATCAGGACCGTACCTGGTCCAAAATTTCAGAGGGGACGGGGGTGAAAAAATATTTTTATAAGTATATATATATATATATAATTCTTCTGTGCGTGTGTTTGTGACTGAACTCCTCCTAAACGGCTGGACCGATTTTGATGAAATTTTTTGTGTGTGTTCAAGTGGATTCAAGAATGGTTTAGATTCACAATTCGGTCCACTACATGAAATACGAGGGTTTTAAATAGTTGAGATGAGGTCAGGGGCACAGAAATGTATACGGACGAATAAAAAGAAATTAACAAAGAATTAATTTTTATAAAATTATAAATAAAACGATTACTATGGTTATTTTATTAATTTCTGGGGCAAGTAAATACGCTGCTTCTGTTACTTCACTTTTTGCGTCATTGAAAAATATACCGGTTATGAAAATAGCTTGAGTTTTATCTTTTTTACTCTTTAATTAAAACATGCTTTTTTAGTTATCGGGTGATGAGTTATGAATTTTTAAGGGTGATTTTTGAGGTCATTTTGAATTCCATATTACATATATATAAAACAAAGTCGGATTAGTTAGGATTAGTTATACCACTTATAACTTAAGGATGACTGGACAGATTTTTATGATCTTTGATTTGTTGAATTTGTCTCCGCTCCGAATAGCAGAGTACGAAGTGAAAAAAATATTTATGAAGAAAATTCTTTTTTTTTTTTTGCTGTTTTTGGGCCAAAAGGGGGGTTTAAATAATTTTTTATCCGTAATTTTTGAATTTCGCTTTTAAATAGTTATCTGGTGACGAATTACAATTTTTTTAAGGATATTTTTGAGGTCGTTCTAAATTCCATATTATATATTCTAGACGGTTTTTTGCCGCCCAGGATAATCGCTCAGTTTAAAGTTGTAAATTGTCACAGATAGAAGTTTAATTGTAATTTATGATCCAATTGCGATGAGTCAAACCGTTTCCGAACTATTGTAGAAATAAATATTTTTGTCGTTTCTGAACTATCTTATTGGGATTCCGTATTTTATAGCGCGTACGGAATCTTCAAAACCGCTATAAATTTACTTTAAGAAATTAGAGATCATTAGAAACACGTTGTTTTCTCGTGTATAGCCCATCATCAGCTAACTGCATAAAGTACACACTTTATTAAAAAGTATATAAATTGAGTATTTACTTTAAATTTTTAATATAAATTTATACTGATTTTTGTTACTAAGGTGAACAATACCTGGCTGCCACGTGTAATTAAAATAATTTTCAATGTAATTAAAATATTTGTCTTTTTGGTTTTTGCACATTTATTGAACTTCATTCATTTTGAGTATTAATAAAAACTAAATTTAATTCAGCTAATAAGTTAACAGAAAATTTATTATTTCTGTGGCGGTACGAAGTTCGCCGGGTCAGCTAGTATATATATATATATATATATATATATATATATATATATATATTGCGATAGACTCGTTTTCTCTTCGATAAAATAATTCCAAACGCTGTAATTACAGGCGCCAGTGACACTTACGGTGTGTCACCACCGGAATAGCTCCTTTTAGCAGAGCATCAGGCTTTTCGAAAAAAAATTCGCGGGAAGCAAAAAAAATAAATTAATTTTGAGAATAAAAAAAATAAAAATAAAATGAAAAAATTTGCGATCCTGCGGTAGAACGGCTGTAAAATCTCCGCACCGGAGATGTCACGATGGCCCGCAACGTGTCCAATAAGAAATTTCTCTGTGAAGAGAAACACGTACATTTTTGGAACAAAATTACAAAATAGGAAGAAACGCTGTAACGGGCACGTAAAAAAGAAAAAATAGAATAAAATTGGAACTGACTAGAAAACAAATAGACACTGGCCAACTATTACAAAACTATGTACTCGTGGTACAATGCATAAGCTTGGCAAAACGGTAGTATAACGTGACTAGATTGAAAGCTGCCACGCTCGACGACGATCAAGAACGGAATAATACGTGCCTATCACACTGTGTGTCGTGACATTGTAACAAAGGCTACAGAAATTTCTGGAAGAACACTTCTGCCCAGGTCACCGCACAAATTATTTTGCCTGATTTCGCGCGATTTTTCTATAATCTTTCCTCGACTCAACGTTAATCGGCACAGCCAGTATACGCTACTATCTGCGTTTTTCGACCACATACACCACGGAACAAATTCTCTACCGTGGCATAACCGTATGTACCGCTGTGCACGAGATTTTACGGTTTCAACCGAATAAATATCCAAGACAAAACAGTGCAGCGATGCAAAAATCCAACAGAATTAATGATTTTATTGGCGAATTATTTTCTAGCTCGAACGTCGTTATCTAATGGCATACGAAATACCAAATTCGTCTTGATATAGAAAAACTCAGCCATTTTGGCTTTGTAAGAGGCCGTGCCCCTTGATCCCTCTTGCTTACATTTCTGTCCCTTTCTCTTCTATACTTTGTATAAAATTATCAAAATTTACAACGCAATTCTTACCGGCATGGACACACAAAAAAAAAAAAAATAACATAATCACAAAAATCCTATCCTAACATTTAACTTTCACTACATAAAATTAGAACACTATTTCGTTACATAAAACTGTGACCGGCAAAACCGTGTCCCATGATCCTGTATTGCTACGCCCCCCGTGCCTATTTGAATCGAACGCGTTGTCACTTGCTGAAATAGTACGAGTGTCCGATAATAGGCACCGGCCGGCGGCATTACAGAATATCCTCCTACATAAAGGACCGTTTTATAATAGCCGAACTTACAACTTTATATTTAGGCCCTCGAAGCGCCGAAAACTCGAAGTTTTTGAAAAAAATCAATTCCCTCCGAATATATGGTATATAATATTCGCGGAAAGAACGCTATTTGTCGGGAAAGAAACTGTATTTCATTTTCTTAACGAAACTTTCAAAGTTTGGCAAAAATGTCAAAAAAGTGCGAAAAATTACGTGTCCTTCCCCCCTTTTGCGGCGCAAAAAATCAGATTTCTTTCTTTTGAATTTAGTGTTACGTAAACATAAATATCATGGTGATCATTAACTTAACATACGCAATAACCTTGAGCGCATAAACATCGTGCTTGACCGAACACTTGTTTTATATTGTAATAACGAAAATATGTCTGATTAACAACATAGTGCGCACGAAAGTGTCCATCTTCCCATGCTTCAAAACATCATGATTTCCTTAAAAATTCCTATCTCCATTTCCTTCTTAATTTTCGATCTTTTAAAGGTAAAACTTTCCTTCTTTTTGCATCTTCCTTTTCCGCCTCTAGTCAGGTCTTCCAGAGCCTTCCACAAGGCTTTTGCCTTAGACCTACTTCGTTTCATATATATGTATATATACATGGTGCGGCAGAGATAAATATCATATTTCGAAAAATTATAGCTCCCTTTCTATTCAACATAGAGAAACTATCTTGGTTGCGTTGGAAAGGGGAAGGAGGTTTTTTTTTTTTCATTTAGTAACGAACAGGGGCGTAGCTACCGCCGTATCAGTCGTATCAATGATACTGGGTCTCCGAGGTACAGGGGCCCTGAACGTGTGGGAGCAAAAATTCGTAAAAATGTGATATGACTTGCTGAAAGCTAGTATTTTACTAAGTAATCTTTTAAATAGTCTGAACGAAATAAGAAATCAACATGCCTTACTAAACGAGTCCACGGATTTAGCAAAAGAGTAGGAGGTAGCTAATGTTTTAAAAAACAAAAAAAAAACGGGAGATAAAGAAGCGTTTTTTTGATGAGCTAGCAGAAGGTAAGAGAATTTCATACCTGGAATTGTACTTCAAAGTCAACGTGTACTATTCTTCTTTAAATATCTTAATTTCTCTGAGAACTAAACAAAGATTTCAGAGCCTCTGTGACCTGAGTAATACGTTGGAAATGTTACACAACCGGAGAAACTCTTATCTTCTTCAAACGAAATGATAAAAAAGTATGCCGGAAAACTGTCATTTAAAATACAGTAAAGACATGTCAGTTGATCTGTATTGTTCGCAATTAATTGTTTTGAAAACATTTGCTTAAAATCTGAAATTCAGAAAATTCACTCTATTTTAATAGAACTCACGGAATTATTATTGATTAAATTCCATAGCCTTGCATCCAGTATCCCGGAGGTGATAACAGCATGCTGTCTATTTTTGACCCTTCCGATTACAACTGCTACAGCTGAAAGAAGTTTCTCGAAATTAAAACTGATAAAAAATTATCTTAGGACTTCAATTTGGTAAGGAAAAAAGTTGCTAGCACTTTTTGTTGTTCCGCTATAATATTTTTCGCGAAATACGATACTTATCTCTGCCGCACCCTACATATGCATGTAAAATCGGTTTACTCGTTTTAAAATCAAAAATTACTATTCTTCGCGGATAATATTCACGTTTATTCTTCGTCCCATAGTGTTCTAGTTGTCAGTAACGAACTGAACAGCTCCTTAAGAATTCTAGAGATGCCCTTTCCAACATTCATCTCTCCATCTTCGATTCTAAATCAGTAACTATAGTCTTCATCATTCTACCTTATGACCCCTGCTCAGTTCAGATAAATTTAAAAAATCATTCAGTTCCGCTAGTGAGTTCCTTTAGAGTTATCTGGCCATCATTTTACCCCCTCGTCTATCATTTCATGAATAGATCAACCATTTAGATTCTTCTTCGCGCAAAGTCTTGAACCTCCTTAAAGATTTCTTCCCCACGAAATGAGGAAGTGATCCTTACGTGCTAATAATGTTATACAAATCTCCCATACACTCCAAATTAGATCGATGTAGCTTCTTATATGCAGCACAACTCTTTCAAATCCGTCCTTCACAAATTAGATTACCTCTTCAAAACACTTGCCTTCGCCTTTGTCTCGGAGCTTTATAAAGTCATCTCCTATCCCAGTTAATCTATCGGAATCCAACACCTGTCCTCTATTCATTCGTAGATCTTATTTCGATTTTCAGTTTCTCATCAAACGTCTTTCCATTTCCTCTGAAAATATCAATACCTCTAATTCTTTTATTCTTCGTCACTAGCGTTTTTCCCTCCCTATAAAATTCCAATTCTATCTCATATTTCTACTCGCCTCTCCGCATTTTACCTTTTTATCAATTCCCATCACAAACTTTCATTTTTTCTTATGTCCATTTCAAATTATTAAAGTTTCCAAAAATATCAACTTCATGCCACACATGCTACCTCAAATTCTCTCTTTCTCATATTACTGGTATGGAGTTTATTAATACAATAAATTCCCTATTTCATGGTCACCTTTTAATCTTTACTGACAGATCATCGAAAGACCCCGTATTGGGGCCTCGGTTCACCAATTTTCAGTCCTTTAAGCTTCCCTTTTTTTGTTTTGTTGTATCTTGAATCTATGGCCATTCCACAAGCCGTTACATACATATTTCCTTCTCTGTAGATCCTTCAAAATTATTTATTGTTTCGGAAGCGCTCTTCTTCCAACGTTATTTCCACCTTCTCTTTCTCGATTGATCGATATGTTTGTTAGTCTAGGCGGCAAACTACAATGGTAATATGTAAATGGGTGTCCCCTTTGTACCAATTTTGAACTTTCGTCAAATATTGTATTTGTTTTTATGTAAAAATCGAAAATGAATAGAAAAAAAAATAAAATTAAGACAGTCTAAAAAAATTATTTTGAAATTTAAAAAAAATTAATTTAAACGGCAATCGATAACAAATTTAAAAAAATAAAAACGGAAATTTGGATCTTCTGGACCTTGGCGTCTGAAAATCAGATTTGATCTGTTTCGAGGAGCCAAGTTGGTGCAAAACTTTACGGATTGCCTCTTACTCTCGCGGAAAGCATCCAAAATCCAGGCGGTTGAAGCGGCTGTAAGATATACATATATATATATATATATATATATATATATATATATATATATATATATATAATAGTTGTATGTGTTTGTGTCTATATACGTAATTCAGAAAAAAATCGCATTTAATATTTAAAGACAAACAAATAAAAATATGAATAAAATAAAAAAAATATTTGCTACACAAATTGAAACAGATTTACACGGACTATAAACGCAATCTCAAGTTCAATGCAAGATAGTTCGACTAATTTAATTGACTACTATATTCAAAACGAGAGGATAGTGCGTACTGTAAATTTTGTACTCTTTTTGCGATGAATACTGAAAAGGGACTCATCGGGGGCTGGGATCACCCATTAAGAAAGGATTCCGTAATTGGAAGAAGGCGAAGGAGGAATTTGAATTCCGGTGATTCACAAGTTGCTTTCAATACTTGTGACTCTCCCTTTGTCGACGGCGACACCAGAATGGATCATTGAGAAGGCTGAAAACATTTCTGAGAAACAGCATGGGGCAAGAGCGGCTCAGTGGATTGGCACTGATGAGCATTGATCGTGATATTGAGATTGATCCAGAGTTAGTTGTTAGGCGCTTTACTTCTCAAGGGCATCATCGTCGGATGCAGTTTTAATCAAATTTATGTTTATAGAAATAATTAAATAAAAAACGTAATATCATGTTATTTAATGTTACGTATTGCGTATTGTTAGGAATCCCCCCCCCCCCGAAATGAATTCCTGGCTGCGGCCCTGGTATATATATATATATAAAGTAAAGTAAAGTAAGCCCCAACCCTTGACAGGGCGTTAGGGACTGTGAAGCTAACGTTCCCAATATATTAAGCCCAAAGGATTTAAAGAGAATTTTGGGACCAATTTCTTTCTCTTGACCGCCTTTATTTACCCAAATTTCTCTGGTACTCAATTATTCCAGGCTGAATAAACTTGGGAGCGACTTGGATTCGGAATGAAACAAGTCTCAAACCCTAGAGACCTTTAGTTTGGTAGCCAAGAATTACTAAGCTACCGCGTTACCTATATGTATGTATGTGTACATATATACATAGAAAGAAAGAGAGTCCTTTATCATTTGAGATAAGCGTAATAAAAATAATATTTAAGTGGTCAGCAAAAGTGTCATTATTGTAAGCACTTTAATCAATAATATAAACTGTTAGTATTAAAATTAATAAAATGCTTTTTTACAAAAAATAAATACCGACTTCAAGGTTTATTATAAAAATTTAAAAATGCACTAAAAAGTAAAAAATAATTACTCCCGATAAAATATATATATCAGAGTGATATAACTTAAGGTGATATCGTAATTCTTATACAACATTAATTTTTTGGAGTTGGAATTAAATTCATGTTAGGAACAATTTAATCAACATTTAATGCAGTTTTTAATTATTCTTTTAATATGAATTTGATGCCAACTCCAAAAAAGTTAATGTTGTATAAGAATTACGATATCACCTTAAGTTATATCACTCTGATATATATATTTTATCGGGAGTAATTATTTTTTACTTTTTAGTGCATTTTTAAATTTTTATCATAAACCTTCAAGTATCGGTATTTATTTTTTGTAAAAAAGCATTTTATTTTTTACTTTTTAGTGCATTTTTATTCAATTAAATTAAAACATTTATTTCCACGGTAAAAACACCAAAAGCTACATTTCCATGGTAATTTGGCAAATTTATAGTATTTTAAGTCAAAAATCTAATCCGACGGTGAAAACAATCATGAATGAAAAGCATCCAAAAAGCTTCAATCTCCCGCATTATTAAGGATAACTCAAAAACTATCGGTCGGACCTTGATCAAATTTAAATGGGACCACATGACAAACGCCACCTTTCAAATAAAAGAAGAATCATCAAAATCGGTTCATCTAGAAGAAAGTTCTGTGGTAACACACATAAAAAAAAAAAAAAAAAAAAAAATACAGTCGAATTGAATACCTCCTCCTTTTTTGAAGTCGGTTAAAAAATATTATAACGTAAATTGAAATGGCACGAGCTTAATAAATAAAAAGGGGCGGCTTTGAAAAATTTTCTTATCATTATCAGCAGTGACGATCGAAGAGGACTCATAAAGCCACTTTTAAAATTTAAAATAATCGAAATCTGTTTGATAATGAACGCGAAATTTTAAATAGAGCAGCCATATATTACAAATAATTTTAACAAAAAAGAAAAAAAATTTATTAAGAAATTAAATTTTTTTTTAAACATACATGAACAATAAATAACTCGTGGCAGTAACTTTCCACGTTAACTTATTCTTTAATTACCGTAGTGCGTTAATTACTTTTTTTTGCACCTATTATTATTATATGAAAAAACTTCGTAATTTTAGATAATTTTAATAAAACCGTAACATTGCAACTGCCTAAACAAATTGTAACTAACCATAATAAAAGAATATGGCTGAACTACGAGATTATAAAGAAGATGCGAACTTTCCTTGGCATTTTCATATTTTCCCGTAAAAGAAGTAGGCTCTGTACATCCATTCGGGCGTCCGCCGACATTAGAATGTCGTTCGCATCGCGACCTCCGTCGACATGAGAATGTCGCCGTGCAACCTGTAAATGCTTTGTACATATTATATCGCAACGTATAATTTCGAGATTGAACCTACATACTGCACCTCTAAATGGTTTGTACATATTATATTATTCTCAAAAATATATCCATTTAACAACTAACTCCCGCTAGTACAAGGTTCCTTATTTACGTCATTATCGTTAGAGGCGGTAATATTGAGCAATGGCCGATAGTGAGAAAAGTACGACACATAAACTAACGTTTGTACGAGACGTATTCAAGTTTGAGAATACCACTGACTAAATACGTGTTAGCTTGATAACAGCTTTTGAGGTAAAAATTTTCAAGATTACGGATAATAAAAAAGGCCCTTTTTGCGAATTTCACACGGCATGACAGATTTAAATTTGTTTTCAGCGTGGAAACTGTGTTAATTGTAGATTTCACCTTAATAATATCATATCTCGTATGAAAATGATAGTGATAATTCGCGGGCTGTTCGGGGTAGAGCGTAGTTGTGTTTATTATAAATTTTGTTTACTTTCCGTATACTGAAGTTGTCATCTTTAATGCCCAATTTTGACGGTTTATGGTTAAAATTATTATTTTTAAATTTAACGAGTTGAACACGGGTGACTTCAAAAATCCGCTTTAATAATCTCCTTACATATGTTGTAGCAGGCGAGCTAAATTTATTTTCAAGGTAAACTCTTCTAGAGCGGGTTTTAATCTAGTAAGGGATTCGGTCCTGGAGACAGCTAGTTCAATTGCTGTATTACTTTAACAAGATTATCGCGGGCGGGGGGGGGGGGGGGATATCAGAAGCGTTACAAACTTTTAAATTCGATAAATTAATATTATAAATATGTTCTTCGAAGCGCTCCCGCTTAGTGCAATTAAAATCTTAATGCGTTCGATTTTTAAATGCAATACATTTAGCTCCAAGTGCGCTGCATGTAGGACAGAGATACAAAGTTAAT
This sequence comes from Icerya purchasi, assembly GCA_039619475.1. Taxonomy (NCBI): domain Eukaryota; kingdom Metazoa; phylum Arthropoda; class Insecta; order Hemiptera; family Monophlebidae; genus Icerya; species Icerya purchasi. The sequence continues at coordinate 285,881,034 of CM077115.1, read as the reverse complement.
TTAACGATGATACAGTTAGTGAGATAGTATTAATATATTTTTAATGCCATAAGATCCAGTATTCTGTTTCTTTTTTTAGTATTGGAACTTTAGAAAAAAACATATTTGGCAGAAGCATTCATTTGCAAAAATTATTTCGTAGAGCTAATTATAGCAAGGTGCTATCCGTCCAATTATTGTTAAAACGAGTCCATAGCTTGTTTTACGCGCTGACAGACTGATGTTTATCAGATATTAGGGTTGTATTAAAGTTTGATCGGGTATCTTATAAGTTGTATGAATGTACAAGACACCATTCTTCGTACTGGTTTCTGTAAAATAATAACTCCATCGAGATACTCGTATATTGTAAGTTAGGCAGAGGAAGAGCAGCGCACATTTAATTCGTTCATTTGTAAGTGCGACTAAACCGAAAACTGACACGTTTATAAGTTAAATATCCAGGGAAATTCGAGTTAATGTTGGGACCTTATCTGACTTCAGATAAAGCTGAATTATGTCGACACTACGATTCACTGAAAAGTGATATAGTTCAAACAGTTTTTCTGACACGGAATTGCAATACCATGATTGATATTTACTTATTAATATTAAAACGGTGTTGTGGCTATTTCCAGGCAGATGAATTACAAGTTAGCATAAAATCACGTGAAACAAAAATATAATAATTCGCAAAATGCACATCGCTCAATTAACGAATGGTGAAAAAGCGACAGCCAGTTTACACGATCGCACGATAAGTGTGTGCAGAATGTTACCTTATTATTCTTCAAGCTAATTAAAACGCTGTGGAAATGCTTGGCGAGTTGACAAAAGTGAGTGTTATTTCACGATAGCTTTTAATCCGGAAATCTGTTTTCGTAGTGTCCTTTAAATTACTAATGCTGAGATTTTAGCGTCAGGTTAATTACTTCGATATCGCTATTGGCAAATCTCTGTTGATTTTGGCTTCTCTTCCGAGGAAAGAACTACATTACCAACATTTACCGGTATAGATATGAGTAACGATTAGTCGCAACCTTAACTCGTTATATAGCGGTAACTCGTTTAGATCTTTTGATGCGATCGCTCTCTGTTCGTCGAGACTGCTCTCACAAAGACACACACTACTGTTCGTAACGTTGCACGTGCCGGAACTTGCCGATAAAATGCGGAATCCACACATTCGGAGCTATACAAGCGTCCTTGCAATCTCTGACGATCACAGCGTAAATATCCTCCAGCAGGCACCGTATTCGCCACAGGTATGGTTCCGTGTGACTCTTTTCTCTTCGGTCAGCGCTTAAACTACCCTTTCGTGGAAAAAGATTTGAGTCTCTGGAAGCCATAAAACAGAATGCGACGACGAAGGTGTTGAAAGTATTCCTGTTTCGGTCTACCAAAAATGTATTATAGATGATTTAGCGTATGTGTGTTACTTCAGATGGAAGTTATTTGAAGGAGATAAAATGAAGGACATAGCAGGGTAAGATAGTGAAAAATACCCGCAAACCAATTGTTATAAAAATTATACCATCGTGTCAGGGGCATGGGAAAGTACTATCATACAAGGTCACTGGAGAAATGCCCACCCGTAAAGGAAATGAATGGTGATTGGCCGAGACGAGTACAAAGGAAGAAAGGCTCGTAGAGACACGAGCGAAAAAGTGGATGTGAAGCCAGTCGATCTCGATCATCGAGAAAGAAAACAGTTAATTTTTTAGTAGAAGACTCGTGGAATCGCGTCGGGAATAGAAATGCCACCCCTGCACAGCGCAAAAGTGAATTCGCCCGCCAGATCGGTTTCCGATAGTATAAGTCCCGTCGTGAAAGTAAATTCCGTAAATATTAATTAAACCGGTTTAACATTCATCCGAAATTCTCGGTCAATATACAAAGGATTCATCGCCAGCCCACTCACCCGGGATCTTTCAACACCGTGTACCTGCGTCGCCACCGACAAACAGTGATACGTACCAATTGATATTCATATTTATAATCGTTGTTTTTTTTCATTGTAGATACACATGTATCATATAGTTAATCATTGTTGTTTATAGCGGTCGACCGATTAAGCAAGATCGGTGTGAGTAATTTCTCTTAATAGAAATATTTTAAAATCTCGTATATATAAATTCATTTAAATAATAACAATAATTAACAAATTTTTAATTGCGCGGTGGCATCCCTGGATAAACTTAAAATTTTTAACTTAACAACGGCAAGTATCGTTACAATTTGAAACAATTCGGAAACTTACAAAGACATTATTTTCTCACCTATTACTGAACGAAATAATACTGAAAAAATTTAATATCAACCAAATCAGTTCTGACACAAATTAATATTAACGATGTAAAGCGGTGTATTTAAGCACGCAGACGGAGAGGAAGAAAGTAAGAGAGATAATTGCAGTAATATAATAATAATTTAGATACTCTAACACATTTTACAAAAAACATTAAAGGAAAAATTACTTAGCTCTCTGCCGGCTTCGAAACTCGACGCAGTTTTGATGATGTAAATCTGGACAGTTGACTGAAATTCCAGCAACATCCGTCGGATTATTCACTGAGTAAGCGTTGGGCTGGAGCACACGTTCTGTCAAAACATGTCGGTTTCGATCAACTCAAATTCCGCTGTACTGGTTCTCAGTTGTAAACAGGATAAATGAGCATCGCGGTTTAACGTACTTTCGCTTTGAGTTTTGAGTAAAATTCAGCAATACGGACCGGACCATTTTCAGTATAATTTTTCCAGGTTCGCAATCATTAAGAAAACAATATCTTTTACATCGAATTGCGGCACCATTCGTCACCGGCCGAAGAATCTCTTTTAATGTGTTACTGCAGCCGTTTTGCATGGGTCCTAATCCGTGCTGTGACTGTAATAACGTCCAGGCATTACTTTTCGTAATCAACCACACCGAGTAGCCTCGAGTATCCATGTAATAATTGTGTTGTTTGCAGTTGTCCGATTCGCGGGGTCCGTTCAGATTTCGTTGAGTAACTTTCGGTCGCTCTTTTCAATCCGAGATGCTCGCGCGGTACTTAAGCGGATCCGGATCTCTATGAACTCATTTAAGCTGTCCTTTCATGCGCCGATGCTTAGCGTCACATTAAGAATAGGTCGCGCACTGACGATTAGCTGATCTTTGAATTCCTTCGCTTTGAATGCAGTTGTCCTCGATTAATGATTGCGCTTGGGCGGTTATTTTATTAGATCAACGATTGAGAATCGGTGAAAAAATTTACGACCGTAATCTAGTGCATTATGTAAATAACAATAATGGTACAGTCCGCCGGCGCACGACACATCTCTTAGTCTCTGTCTGTTCGAAGGTTACGGGAGGACATAGCGGGTGATAAAATTTTTACTACTAGCTTGGCTTTGCGTCGTATCGAAATTTTCGCAATGTCTACAGAATTTTGGGTCAGAGCACGAATTCCAAAATAGCCCCTCTACTTGTTCACTGAGTGCTTTTAATTTCCGGAGCCTCCGGTAATTACTCGATATGCGGTTTGACGACTCGCGTGTATATTTTGCAGAATAAATTAACGTGCAATCAACTTTATATTACAACACGTATGTAAAATAATACCTTCCACGGGGGAACAGTATTTTGTTACTGCAGGTTGAGAATACATTTATAATTTCTAAGATTTTACACTGTACTTATCAAGAACATGAAACAAATAAATAAAATTTTCGCAATCTAATCTGTTTTAAAACTAAAATCTCCCGATCGATAATTTAAAATTTTATCACAATAGCGATTGCGCCGATAAATCTTGCATATGCCGTCGTCACATGTCGAACACTGCGCCTCTGCTGAGAAAGTATAAAATTAATGAATAATTATGTACTTTAGCGCTTCTTGATGAATAAAGTCCTTTATTTTAGACATATATACCGGGGGGTTGTGATACTTTACACGTGTTGATTCCGATGGTTTATCATATCCGTAGCCAGAGCAAAAGCAAAAGCACTATTCCGGATTTTGAATGCTCTGTTTTCCATATCTCAACCGTTTCCATAGTGTGCGTGAAATCTATTTACGTGATTGTCTAATATCTTACAAAGGTTGCGGAGTATTGCAATTACCTTGATGTTGAATTATTTTTTCCTCGAGTACCCGTCATTCATTTGTAAAAAGAAAAAGTACCCGACTACAAATCGAAGTGTGCCTATAAAAATGAAGCCGGTACAATAAAACGGCGCGCCAATTGAAATATGTATTTCAAAGCAGTTTTCTCTCAGCCATGCACGACTACCAGTAGTCTGTTCGTAAGTGCGTAATATTTCGCCGGACGGCAAATTAATTTACGGATGTTCCGCAATCGTAAAAACGATTATGATTTTTTCGTCATAAAAAATATACAAAAGATCAAAACTAGCTGCAAAGCAGTACCGGAGCTAAGTTCAGATCATATACCAGCCTTAGCATGTTTTTGCACCTATCTATAATGATTATAAACAACCATTAGTCAATAACAGTACAAACTGTTCAAAATTTGTAGATATCATGGAATTAAATACAACATTAAACATACGGTGTTAAAAACGAAAGAGAATTTAAATAGCGTCGTAGAAGCATTTGTTAATAACGTTCGTAAAGCTGCTAGATCTGCGTCACTACATACTATAAATCTAAATTTCATCAGAATCACACCCTTAACGTACTCATTGAAATTATAAAATTAATACAAGTTACAAACGAAAAGCAAGACGTAGGTGGCAGCATAATAAATTACCATCATTAAAACATGAACATAATTATCTTCACAGTCAACTATGGCAGTCTATCATTCAGTATAACAACAATAAATACACTCGGTTCTTTCATTAAACTCTGAAGATTTATCAGTATGGTCGGTAACTAAGTCATATCTAAAGAAACAGCCGAGACAAGTACCCCGTTAAGAAAATGCAATGGTGAATGGGCAAAGACAGAAAAGGACAGAGCTGCAATTTTCGCTGAATATATGTATAATACCCTTCAACCATATGACGACGAACGATTACGATAACAGTCGTATAGTCCAACAGCTCTTAAAGGTGCCGACATAACTAACACTACCCACAAGACATATAACTCCTAGGGAAGTACAAAGGAAGATCGTCCAGTTACGACCAAGAAAAGCTCTCGACAAAAATGAAATAACAGGTGAAATAGTAAGAAGGCTACCACCTAAGGGTATTTTAAAGATAACCTATATATGATAATATTACGATTTGGTTATTATCCTGTTGTATGTAAAGAATCTATTATTCTGATGATACCTAAACCCGATAAAGAATTAGCCAAGCACTATTTTTACAGGTCCATAAGCTTACTGAACGTTCTATCTAAGATATATGTTATTAAAGGATCGAATACTGAGATCGGTAACAAACAATAAATTAATTCCGAATCATCAGTTTGGATTCCGTGCTAAACACTCTACAATCCAGCAGATTCACCGAATAGTAGATCGTATATCGGCGACATTCGAAAGGAAGCAGTATTGTAATGTGGTTCTTCTGGACGTGGCGCAAGCATTTGATAGAGTGCGGCACGATGGCCTTCTATTTAAACTTAAAGGTAGCATTGACAATGATGAATATTCAGTATACTCAAGTCTTATCTGATAAATAGATTCTTTCGAATTAAAATCAACTCAACATTGATAAATTTATAATACGAGCGTCTGTTGCGCAAGGAAGCATATTAGGGACGCTGATATATTCCATATATACTACGGATATACCTACTATGAACTTAACGGTTGTGAATTTACAAATGATGCCTGTATTTTGGCTACATACGAAAGTGCTCATCGAAGAATACCTAAATGAAATCTCTATATGGGCAAAAAAATGGAAAATCAAGATAAATCACACAAAAAGCCAACAAATAACTTTCACGTTAAATAAGAACACCTGTCCATCTTTTACCTCAAGTTCAAAGCATTAAGTACTTAGAATTTATCATGGACCGGCGCCTCACATGGATGTCTCACATAACACACGTGAGAAAAAGATCTTTATAAGAATGGCTACAATAAAAAATATTATTAATTCACGATCCGCTGTGAGGCTTTCCTGCAAACGCCTCATATACCTAACAGTTATAGCTCCGCTATATGGAAGTACGGTATAGAAGTTTATGGGTCGTCAGCCAAAAGTAATATTAATAAAATTCAACAGTTGCAATCTAAAATCCTCCGTGGAACAGTTGGAGCTCCTTACTTAACTTCCAATAGCACGTTACACAACGATCTTCATATTTGATATGTTCAAGAATATCACGCTATGCAGTACAGAAAATTCTTCGAGAAGTTGTTAATTAATGATAATATCAACGTGTCTAGCATGTATCACGGTTCCAGAAAATCCACAGAGAAGATTAAGAAGAACATGGTGTCCAGATGCGCTAAATTATAGCTAACGATGGTGTATATATCAGAGTTGTTGATTACTAATAGTACAAATAGGCTCTCCTCACATGACCCACGTGAGCGGTGTTAGGGATATCAATGATGTTGTCATCGCTTCAGCGGAGATAAGTTATAAGCCTTAAAAATAATTTAAGTATATAAATAGATAAATCATTATAAGTAATTATCTAAATACCGTCATACCTATAAATTAGAAGGTCCTATATAAAATAAAAATAATTTAATAATAAACGGTAACAACGCTAATAGCGGTCAATGGTCCGGGGTGGTGTAAAAAAAAAAAAAAAAAAGATTATCTGTCACACATGTCGTTATTATCCATATTAAGAATGCGATGTTGGAGTATTTTTTCAGAATTTCATCATTTCATCTGTTTGTCTGTTCGAAGTATCTTAGATAATTATTTGCATATTCCAATTTCCTACGTAAAAGTTTCGAATTTGTAACTTACAATTTGCACCCTAGATTCAACTGACTAGCCATTTTTTAACTTGTTACTAATTTCGCATTTGGCCGATATCCAGTACCGTAAAACACTGACAATATGTGCACAGCATCAGATAACTATTAGTGTCGATTTTGCTACATAGCGATCGTTTCGTACGATTCACCCAAGTCCTACCAATCTCTCTAGTCATCTCTTCATGATTATGTAAAACTTCTCGAATATTTAGATGTTTTCTGAGCTTTCCTGGTTACATTGCAAATAATTAATTTAAATCCTTCTTGTCGTCTAAACCTCTATTTCTTACTGCGTCTTCCAACTGTGCAATATGTGCTATGGCAGCAAAATTCTTTAACTACGCTGTAGGCTTCGCATATATTTACGCTAATGAAAATCATTTCTATCGTTCTGCTTTTTTTTTTTAAACCGAATTTTTATGCCTTACAGTTTATGTGTAAATTGTGATCGTATTGTATTTTTAGGAATAAATTCACTACGTAGCAAACTTAAATCTTCAATATTTCTAAAAGTATGATTTTTGTGAATTCATAAGTAAGCTTGCAGTATCATATATTTCATAAAAGTGTTACATAATCCGCGTGAGGTATTTAAGTGTTTCAAGTGATATTTATTTCAAGAGCAACATTACTGAGTGTTTCCTTTCATACACGATGCGCATAAAAATTAGCAAATATGTGATGAAAAAATGAATATTTTCATACTTTTCCAATATCGGATACGTTCGCATACCACAAATGTACGCATTGTGGAGGAATATTGAAATATAAGTTCAGGATAAATAAAATGTTCAAACTGATACGATAGCAGTTAAACAATATTAGTACTTTATGATACGATTTCTTTTTCTTTCTTTTTTTGTACTATAATAGTAATAGCTGTAATATGAATTCCAGAATTGTTAGTAAAACAAACTGAATTTTTTAAGATAAAAAATTGATATTTGTGCGGTCAATTGGCCATCGAAATAATATTGTATCAGGCTGTAAATTATCCTTAAGTAATCGTCGACACAATCTCTGGAATAATCTACGGACACAATTTCCCCCGGTAAGACTTTTCCGTATCCACTGCACTAGCCCTATTTAAATTAGTTATTGGTTTTACGTCTGAAATTTAACTGCGTAATTAAATGAAACATATCCAGTATCGAAATCATCAGGTGAACCTTTTTACTTTCGTTACACGTTAAATGCATCTCTATTATGCTAAAGTTTTTTGAAAGGATGTTACGGATTGCGAAGTTAATTGTTTATTATTAAAATATTTACCGAAAGATCTGAAAACAAGAATTTTTTATTCAGTACTGCCAGTTTCTATCAGGGTCCGGCAACGAAGTGGATCATATTTCAAAAAATCATATCTCAGCTATAAATTACTCTAATGCGACCATTCCAGCATTTTCAGGTAATTCGACGAGACTTGTTTTTTTTTTTTTGTTTTTTTTTAAAAATATTCAGCAGTTCGACACAATGACTGAGTGGACGTGTGAGCAGCGTGTTTAGGCGATAGAGAGTTTTATTTGCACGGTGATTCGTAAGTGTCCGCCGCGCACGATATTCGAAATAAATTTGCATTCAAAAAACCGATTCGGACCGAAAAAACTGTGCGTACGTGGATGAAAAACTTCAGAGAATCCGAATCAATTTTTTAAAAAAGGCCAGGGTCCTTTAAAACAGTCAGAACTCTGGAAAATGTGGAACGAGTTCGGAAGTCGATTCGGAAAAGTCCATCGCGTTCTGTTTGTTTATACGCAGACAATTTAAAAATACCCGAACGCACGGTTCGCCGAACACTTCACGAGGATCTTAACTTTCATCCTTATAAAATTTTGTGTACCCATCAACTTTTATCTGGCGATTGCAGCCTACCATTAAAGTTTAGTGAAGTGATGCTCGGAAAAATTCAGGGCGGTGAAATTCTACTGGATTTTATTATGATTACGGATGAAGCTCACTTTTACCTCAATTGCGAGGGGTTAACAAGCAAAATCTTCGTTACTGGAGTGATTCGAATGGTAACATTATCAACGAGAAGCCGTTACCGTCGTCGAAGGTGACGGTTTGGATGGCAACGCGGCATGGGAAGTGATTGGCCCATACTTTTTCGAGTGAACGGGGAAAAATACCGTAAAATGCTGTTAGAATTCCCTCGAACTGACCTTGAGATGTAAGAAAATACCGTCAAGAACGCGGTTCCAGCAAGATGGTGTCACAGTGTACACAGCCAGCGATACGACGGCAGTTCTGCGACAGCAGTTTGGGAACCGTTTAATTACGCGAGGCACGGAAATCGTTTGGCCGAGTCGTTCGCCAGAATGGGGGTATTTGAAGTCTTAAGTTTACGTCAACAAGCCGAAAGACCGGGCAGATCTCAGAAACGCAATATGCGATGTCACGGCCGTGATACCGAGGAGTATGCTGAAATTTTTTTTTGAAAACTTAGTAAAACGGATGCAAGAATGCATCAAGCAATAGGACGCCATCTTGAAGATATGATTTTTAAAAAATAAGTAAAAAAAAAAAAAAACAAGTTTATACTTTAAAAAAATAAAAATAAATTTTTCCTAGAGCATTTTCTCTTTGTGATATGATTTTTTGAAATCCGATACACTTCATTGCCGGACCCTATACATTATGATTTCGAGGTCTGTTTTCACATACGTTATGCATCGAGCAAACTTGACCTATGATAATTGTAATAAATTTTTGAGGCGACTTTTTAATTACGTCTGTTTGATCTAAGCATTGTTGCAAAGTTTTTAAAGTCGGCGTTAAAACAGCAATCGGCGTCTGGAATTTTCTGATTTCAATATTACAATACGTAACACAAAATAATATAAGGAACTACGGAAGGGGAAAAACCAAGACAGAAATATATAAATCAAATAACGGAAGACATAAAGGAAGATGAATATGGAGATGTGAAGAAAATGGCTTTATTTGGTTATTTTTTAAAACCTGCTTGTGCACCAATCTCTATATTCGCGTATGGATTGAGAAACTAAGAAGAAGCCTGAAAGGCTCAAACACTGTTTTACAATAACAATGTTGTTTACAATACGCGAAAATTACCGAATTGAGTTCGTCCGCAAACAAATATTACTTTTTTCACTTTATTCAGACGGTGTATACACGAGGGAGGGCATTATATTCAATTACACGTATATAATTGTACGCATTTAAATTTTATTTCTAAGCCATTATCATTAATAATTATAAAACAATACACAGCCGAAGATCTTTTACGATTGGATGAATCATCATCGGTGCACACTTTTAATCTTACACTTTCGGCGGTAATACTTTCATCGATAATCGCAAAGAATTGGACACAATTTCATTATGTGTTACCTACACAATGCAAAATCATCAAACGAATGATATATCCTAAAAAATAATTACAATTTAAAATTAATTAAATATTTCATCGATGTAATATTATTAATATTTACACGCTACGCAACGAAATAATTTCCACTTATTAATTGTTTTTTATATTCAATCTAAGAGAGAGACTGCACTATTCTCGAAACATTTTCGATAGTAACGAATTGCTCGCATCCTGCAATCTTCGATTTTTGGGCTCCTCTATTAAGTCCTTACTATCGTCATGATAGCCTGGTTGTGCTAGAGCACTTGACTTCTATTATAGCAGTCTTAAGTTCGATCCCAGGCGACGACAGAAATTACGAAATAAATAATTAAATTAACTCGCGTACAAGGCAATTGGATAATGTGCGCGCTAACTGACATAGTAGGCAGAAATGCCGATAAACATAGGATTAACGCCGGTTAAAGAGATAAATTTATCCGATATTATTAAAAATGAGAAAATTGACCTACTTGTGTTCCCCGAGAAACCCATCGAAAACCTAGAATAGACAGAAAACGTTCAGGGCGATTGTGGCGAACCACAGAATGATAAGCACATATTTAATTGTAAATTCAGCATATTGAGGAGGAAACTGTCAAGTTTCTAAAATTTCGGACGAACAGAGGCATTTAAACCGGCCGGATACGCTATAATAATTTGGAAATCAACTTAACTTTTCTATTTTATCGTAAAGTAAATGATTCCCGTATTATTTTAAAAAGAAAAATTAAAAAAAAAAAAAAAAAGAATTAGTATGTAGATAAAAATTAGTAGATCGAAACGTAGTAATCAGCATAATATTTAAGAATTAATCTGTAAACCACATATAAATGCATCTTATGGTAAAATGAAATTGCGGACCCCTTTCGCAAAAACACACCCACACGAAATTCCTTTTTTAATACATTATTAATTATTTATCAGTGTATAAGGCGTAGCATTATGTTACCTAAAATGAAAAAGTTTTGTGCACTACTTATAACACTATCAATAGTTTTTTTATTTATTTATTTTTTTTTAAATACAAAAAAAATTAAAATTCATAAACCAATAGAACTTTCTGTTCCGAATTCAAAAATGTAGCTGCAATGTTTTTATTGCGTAAGGATTTTAATGACAAATGATATAAATTTTTTAATATTTTTCGATCAATATGCACAACACAGTAAAATATTTACTCAACCAAAAGGGTGTGTAATTTTTCTCGCTAAAGTCCTTTTTCTTTTGTATTTCGCTTTAGACATACATTGTGTGTTATACTAATTGTGTTACACTCATTTTCTTCTTTTCCATCTGACCTAATTTATATTTCTTTTATCGACTGCTTATGCTCACTGCTTATAACGAGCAGAATTCATACTCTCCATTCTGTCAATTAATATTAAGGCTTTAATATCGCGAGCATGTTTGGATTCTCGATTTACCTGATATCGTTTCTCCATTATTAAAATGTCAAGATGAAAAAACAATTTTCAAAGTTTCGGCTTCGGTTAAACGGCGTTAGTATTATTGTTTTGCATGAATTATTTTATTTACAGTCTTATAAAGATCACCCTGTAATCTTCCGATTACCGAATACAGAAAAGTTTTAAATAAGTAAATTTCGACACATTTTAATCTTCTGCTGTGACAAAATTCTTCACAATACAAAATCTAATATGCAATGCGGAGAAAAATTGTTTTTCTTTCTTTCTGGGATTAAAAAATATTCTATTCGACCATAACCTCACCATTATCTAGTGATTAGGTTGGTTTCTAATGTTATTAAAAAAAAAAAAAAAAACTATTTGATGTAAATAGAAAAATAACTTTCTAATCAGAAAGAGACATTTAATTTAAATCGTTAGTTGATTTTACTTCCTGAGTAACTGCAGAGATGGAATTTATTTCCAGTACGGTGAAGCTTTTATGCTAATTTCTTGAAAAATTAATAAATACACGCCAATCCTCTGTTTCATATTTGTGGCTAGAGGGACTCCTATAACACAGTTAACACTACAAAATAAAAAAAAAAAAAAACTTCTAAAAAATAAACTACATTTGAATTAATCTTGTCTACTTTTGAATGCACATATTTTTCTTTTTGTAGAAAAGATTTCAACCTTTCAGTTTGAAATTTTAAAGTTCGGTTGATTTTAAAAAAGATTCAAATTAAAAGTTATTTAGATAAGCAGATGTAAATCAAAAAATAATAAATGTTAAATGCAGAATGGCTTACTGTCTGGAACAGGCACTCACACGATAGCAAAAATGACCAATCATTAATGCGTTTTCAGTTAAGCACATGAGTCATAACTATACTAACATAACCCTTAACTTTCTCAAGTCACACCATCCAAATTTCATTCCTACATTCACAGACGGAGCAAAATTTAGAGGGGCTAGTGGAGCAGTTGGCTCTGCCTTCTATATCCCAAACTCTACCACCGTTAAATTCAAACTTCCACTGGAGGCATCTATTTTTACTGCTGAACTTCTGGCTATAGATAAAGCATTAGAGTATATCATAAATATTTTCCATAGCAATGGCCAGTTTATATTACTCGTTGATAACCAAAGTGCTTTAATAGCTCTCAAACAGAGCAGTTTTAATTACAGGTATCATCCGATCATCTACGATATCAAAGAAAAATACTTAAACATCACAAAGCAGGGAGGAGCGCTTCAGCTTTGCTGGATTACCGGACATTGTGGACTCCTTTACGGGGATGTCGTTGACGCCGCTGCGTTTAGTGGAGTTATTTTGCCATATATCCCCTCATCAGACCTAGTTGAACGTATAAAGAAACAGAATAGAAACGACTGGTGCACATACATCAGTGAAAATCCTCATAGAGGTAGATCGTACTTCTGCGTGCAGCCTGTCTTGCCTTCACTTCCTTGGTATTACTCTATACCTCCCGCATTACCCGTCTATCAAATACGCTCCTTTGTTACAGTAATTTGTCGTTTGCGCGTGGGGCATACTAGGTTGGGCCTCAACTTTTTTGGAGTTGATGCTTCCTGTTATATCTGTTTAAACCACTCTCATAACAACTTCAGAGAGGATATAAACCAGTTAATATTTAATTGTTGTCGGTTCGACGGTCGTAGAAATATTCTCTGGGATGAATTAATAGCTAACAACATTTTCCCTCCCTATTGTATATATGTATGTGTTGCTCTCGGCAGGTGGTCAGACTTTGATAGCTCTGTTTAACTTTCTTCGTATTAATAAGATCGTCATATAACCGAGTGCCAGTACAGAGCTCTATTTTCGTTTGGCTTAGTCATAGTAACAATCGGAAATAAAAATAATAAATAGGCCGATAGTGATAATAAAAATATAATACTACTAATAATAATAAGAATATAAATAAAACATAGTAAAAAAGGAAAAGATTAAAATGTGATAAAAAAAAAAAAAAACAAAAAAAAGAAAAGAAAAAAATTTTTAAATAATACGACGTATACCTCTATTCACTTTGCAAACATCTATAATATTTTATAGGTTCTTTTAAGTTTTATTATTTAATTTTTCCTTACTCATAGAAGCTTTTATTTTATTTCATTCTAATTTTTATCTATTTATTAATTATCTTTTCATTCTCTCTCGCAGTACAATCATATTCATTCCAACTACTCACTTCTCCCCATCAGGCAGTGTGGACAGTGCTCTGCACTTGCGGCCATATTGTAATATGGGGTTTTATTTTATTTTATTTCATTATAGTTAAATTTCTTCGGACATTGTGGGCACTATTCAGTAGATGCGGCCAGATTGTTGGGGGAAATTTCCTCTCCTCGAGTTTTATGCAATTCCTTATCTCTCCAACAATTATTATGTTGATTATTTAACTTGATTACAATGTTAGTTTGCTGGCTAAAGGAACAGTTTTCGTTCAGGCCATAAAAAAAAAAAAAAAAAAAACAAAAAAAAACTACATGGTAACTGATCTTCAAGAACAATTATTACAAAAAAAACAAAACAATTAAAAGATTATTTAACAGTATCATATTCTATAATGTGTAATAATTAGGATTCGGATATTGCATATAATGCGCATTTTTTTTTGCTTGTTCCGAACGCTTTGACATTTCCTATCTACGCATTTCAAGCATTTCAGTTTTTGAATACACTAATTTGAAGTATATATAAGTGCATATTTTGGACATTAGTGCATATAGATGCACATTTTGAATGTTTTATGCATATTTTAAGGGGTTTTAGGTGTTTTAATAACTTTATATAAAGAAACACACACACACAGAATTATATATTTAAAAGTATCATATGGAACAGAGTATATTTTATATTAAATTTAAAAATCCTGTAAAAATACGGCATACCAGAAATCATTTTTTCTGCAGAGGCCTGTCGTTAAATGATAGCATTTTGGGGCGTGTTCATTAAATAACAAAAAAGAAAGTCTGCCTATCTGTTTTTGTTAAAAAAATTATCCTTTTTTCTCTAACTTGTAGCCATACCATTTACCGAAAGAATATCTTTCTTCAAATAAAAAGAAACTCATCTTTTATAAATAAAAGGAATTGGAACAGATTCGAACCTTCTATGGAAATTTGTTAGATTTCAACTTGTTTATTTCATACTGATTACAACGCCGATAAACAAAAACAAATATCATTGACCGACCTTTTTCACTCCTATTATATAACTGTCTTTTAGTTAATAGTATTACATTATCTTCAACCTCATGATGGCTGAATGTTTCACCCTTTTATCAGATATACATATATCATTAGAAGCTACTTTAACGGGCATGAGGCATAATTTTCGTGTTGAAAATTTAGAAAAAATTCTTATTGTTAAGTATAATAATTTTTAAAATTTAGATTTATAATTTATGTACTTTTAATATAAATTGGTTTAGTAGAAGAAAATTCAGTATGTTAATATATAAATTTTAGTGGAAAATGCAACTTTTTTAAATTTAATATACTATTATGAAAATTTCAGTACATATTTCGAGTTTTTCTAGATAAACCCGACTCTAGTAATAATATGTAAGGTGTAACAAAAAACTGAAAGTAATCAAAAAATTTTGGAGCCATTTCCGAAATTAATTTTAAAAAAAGACACATAGAAAGCCACTTTATTAATTACTCAGTGAAAAAACGTTTGCTGAACAATGTAATTGAACGGACAACATTTGACTGAAGTCTATGTAAGTAACTACGTTACGTATCCTGCAAAAAACATTGCGACTTTCATGACACGGCTCCGGAAGTGCAAGCTGCTAATTTAGGGATTAATCCTGGTCTAAGGGACATTTGTTCGATGTTTTTAACCCATTTTATTTCAGAAAAATGCAATTCCGAATTGCGTAATTATAAAACCCGATCTCTAATTTTATAAGTTGCTGTATTCCAGGAATAATGGTGCCGACAATGTTAACCGAAATAATTGAAAATAAAATATTAAATATCGCGTTTATTTAAGCGGTAGTAGTAGAGGTCGCGGTTTTCCGGTAATAACTGATAGCGTATATCGTTTGTCTGTAAACTCACTATTTAAACAGTGAGATGTTAAGGGCTAATCGGATGGATCACGTATCAATTACTACGGATAGCATCGAAGATACACCACCTTTCCCCTATATGGAAAAAAGTAAAACCTTATATATTAGAATCGGTGAACGAAGACGTGATCAAATTTGATCGCTTGTCAACATAAATTAAAAGAACAAAAAGCGGATTACGCACATTCGGGAAAAGAAAAATCAGCATTAGCGGAACATGAGCAAAATACGTCGCGCATTTGATATAATTTGACGATAGTTTAATATAATTGAAAAACATCAAAATTTCAATAGAGAAGACGGTTATAAACTGAGTAACAAATTTGGAAAATAGTTAGCAGATAATTAGCAGAAGAAACAGCTGGTGAAATATAAATTACAAACTTTCTCCGGGTCCGATATTGTTGACTAATAACTTAGTTGTGCCTCCGCAGATTTCACGGTGAATAATGAAAAAGAAAAATTTTAATATCAGGTACAGGGTAAGGAGCGCTAATTGTGATGATAACATCGACTATTGGTTATTTTAATTTTTTTTTAAATGTCGCGATAGCCTAGATGCTAGAACGCTTGACTTCCGTTACAGAAGGCATCGGTTCGATCCCGAACCATGATAGAAATTATTACGAAAATTTAAATTACAATTATCACTAATTCTCACGTGGAAGGCAGTGGTAATCCACCACGTACACCATCATATGCGCGCTAGTTAGTACACAGCGGACACACACGGGCTATATTTGTAGCGCGATAAATCGAAACATTTACAATCAGTTGCGAGTGTAGTCTTGCATGTACACTGGCGTTGCATATAGCAATTGCCAAGAACACTCCTATTCAGTACAGATATTCTCGATGCTCAAAATCGAGCCAACAAAATATAAGTAAGTAATAAAAGTATACGATTATATAGTTTAGTTCAATTTTAGAATACTATTGTGTGTAGCTCTTTAAGAATTTTTTTTTTTTGGCTATTTTGAAAACATTTTCTTTTAGAAAATCTAGGATCTATTTCAACTTTAATGTAAAGTAACATTTCCGATTTTCTAATCTTAAAATTTTGTTATTATATATTTCTAAAACTGTATTAAAAAAAAAAAAAATCAAAAAACTTAGTAACTTAGTCGATTCTGATATTTACAGTAGCGGTGATTTCGCGTAATTAATCGTTCTTAGATTAAAAAATAAAAAAAGAAATACCTGGTTTCAAAGGTAGAGTTTTATCAGCTCATCACTTACTGCAGACGGTGTTAGTATGCCCAAGTCGGTAAAAAGTAAAGTTATGTATGATGGTGGAGTATAATCTACAAGAGGATGTTCTTTCGATATATCATTCTTTAACAATCGTGAAGTATACTGTGAAATAAAAGTTATTTCTAATGTGATTAAAAGAGCTTTTAACTACTTTAAAAAAGAAAAAAAGGTTTTTAATATATTTTAAACGAAAATCTAATTAGTTAATTAAGCGTATATAAAAATAATTTTTTGTTATAACGATACTTATAATCTAACAATAATTCTCCGGACGGACCAATCGATTAATTATGCATTTCACGTATGTAATTTATAACAATATTGAATATTACAGTTTTAAAACAAATAAACGGTTGTTTCATTTTTATTATTTTCATTTAATTAGGTGCAATGTACGTTTTCTTCCCACTAGGACTAGTTTCGTTTAAGTAAAAAAAGACAAAACACAGACACAGACACACACACAGCATATATATACATATATATATACATATATATACATATACATATATATACATATACATATATATACATATACATATATATACATATACACACGTTGTAACGCGATTAAGGGGTTTTACTTCATCCTCAGCGATGCCACCGCGGATTCAATTCTGCGGAATTAAAATTTTGTATTTTATTCATTATTATTATAATTATTATTATTAGAGAAGCCCAAAAAAATGTATGAAGATTTAAAGTTTTTATTGTAAAATTATCTACACCGATTTTACTTGGACGGTCGACCGCTGAAAACACAAGTTAATTAAAATAATACAAATACAACACGGCGATGATTACTGAATATAAATAAATTTGATACGTATTATCATTATTGTCGGCCGGGTGGTGCGGTATCTGCAATGGCGGTGGTACTTTGGTCCCCTGAATCGGTAGATCTGCGGCGGGAAACTCGGTTCGCGGTATGTTTAGAATAATTTAACATTTACAACCAGTACATTTATCGAATAAAAAACAATTGCGACTATACTTGATCGAAATTAAGATCTTATACTATGTCGTGGCCAATTTGGCTTACTTTTACAGAACCAGTCTTTACCGATTTCAACCGAGACAAAAATCAGACTGATTGCTCGTCCTTTTTTCGTTATTGGCTTTTTCAAGATACCTCCCTGCCCCCGCGGTGGTGGTAGATCTGCCGTGACGCGTAATTCGCTTTGCATTGATGCAGGATAGTCCATTCACTCCTAGCCGACAACAGGATCACACACGCACGCACACTTACGATCACACTACTTTTTCGATAATTTATTAAATTTAATTTCACTATTTTATTTTATTTTTTATTATTACTTAATGTAATGTACACATTACAATATATACATATATATATATATATATAATATCTTCTGTTCCGTTTTATCATAATATTTTAACTTTATAACAAAATGAAATCACATAAATAAAATAATATTACGGTGTATATTTCAGAAGTTTTTTCTATTTAGTACATACAATGGACGTTACCTTAAACTCGTTTGGTAAATCTCGTTGATTCAAGGGAAATAATCGTGTAAATTTGAAACTCTCCGTTAATACATAAAACGGTTTCTGCATAGCTTGAGCGCAAATTGCTATTGTGAAACTGCCTACCTATTAATGGAAACAAATACACTATTTTGTTAATATTTTCTGTTATATCCGTAACATTCCAGAAAATTAATTATTTCTTTCATTTATTTTTTATAGAAAAAAAAAAAATACCAATAAATATTTCCCCGATTAAATTGATTTTCTTTCTTTTCGTTCTTACCGGCTGTAGATTCGTTTATAATTAATCGAACCATATATTTCACTAAATCATTTACTAAATTTACAACTCGGATTCTTCCCAATAATCACTCTTCTACTAAATTTTTTTTCTTTCTTTCTCCGTTCCAAATCACGTGACTCCAATGAAGCTTCAACCGAGTTCACATATTAACCATAATATTAACTGCAATTCAGATATTTTACATTTATTTTTTTTGCACGTGTTTTTATTTAATATTTTTATTATTAGCTCTTTTTTACACAGGTATGTTTTCTTCATTTAGCTTTTTGTATAAAAATTGTCTTTGTTCTCATTCATCTTATCTTTTGCATACACTTACACATACTTTTGTTCTTTCTATCTGCTCCACTTTCTTCCTTGTTTTTTTCTTCCTGTTCACTTAATTTATGAGTTTTTTTCATCACAAAATTAAAAATTTATAGCAATGTATTATTTCTTTATTTTTTATTTTACTTACATTTCCAATCTTTTTCCGTATTACCGGTATTTTCTGGCTCTTTTCTTTTAACAGGAATAACCGACTGCTCATCAATATGAAGCTAATCTTTCAGTTTTATTGTAGAACTATCGCAGGTAAATGGCCTTTATGTTGCCCTTGAAATTCGTTTGAATAAGTTAAATAACAAAGTTGATTTTGTGATTGAAAAATCAATTCAATCTAATACGCTTAGATTCTAATGATACTTACGATGGCGCTATAATTTAAAAATGATTTTCACAGTAAATATCTCTCTTCAGAATGTCCAATTTTTTTTGTCTCAACTCGGTCAACGTTTCTGTTTCGCTCTATAATTCGCAGTCTTTTAATATTACTGGGTCTTCTGCTGTATAGAATTTAGCGGACTATTTCTGCTACTTAGTTTTTCTCAATGATCGGCATTCTTTTATGAAAAACGGCGGTTGTCTTTACACGTTTTTCCACAAGAAAATTAACTTCTTTTGCGCTTTTTCACCATCAAGCTGAGGTGAAAATCTTGACACGTCTTCATCTTCCCGTAAAGTCTGAAGTCCGATATAAACTTGATTTACTGTTTTTTTCTTTGCGGCGAGCCTCTAAATAAATTCGCGTTACTGAAACTATAAAAAGTTCAAAACTTTCGCCTCCATCTTTGTCTCAGCATTCCAAATCATTCCATACTCTACTTTGCGCTCTTATTCTATCATTACAAAATAAATTTCTCCCGATGCAATATCCACTCTTTTTCATATCGTTTCTAATCTTATTAAATTATTTTTCTAAACTTTTTATATCCGCTACATATCGCTTCCGTTACCAAAACAGATTACTTTTCTCATTCTAGAAGTTCTCTTTTTTCCCACTATCTTTTATCTGCTAACATACTACTACTGATCACATATTTTTGGATGTTCCCCTCTCCCCTTTTACACTAATTTTTCTTAATTGTCATCTTTACATCCTTTATATTCTATATTGATTCAAGAACAGTAATTGTAATGTTCTTTCCTTTCATCGTTAAATCAGTGTATTTATGCTCCTTCCAGAAAAAAAAAAACAAAAAAAAACACTGGTAATATATTTCTTTTGCTGTAGTCTAACCATTTTATCCATTAGCCTCTTACATTCGAACTGTTTCTTAATTACAGTGCCCGTCACGTATTTTCCGAATATTCTTTTTTTTTTTCTCGGCATTTTGTTCTTTTTTAAACTTTCATAACTATTCACATAATCTGCACTACGTAGCAATGCTATTGGAAACAGGACAGCTCTATAAGTGAAAAATTAAATAACATCGGGGTCTAACAAAATATTTGAATAGACAAGAATATAATCAGATCTGTTCTACAAGCAATCTAACATTCAAAAAATCATCGGTGTATGTTCATTAAACAAATCAGTGCTGAAAACAGACCATCCCTTCAGCCAGTAATCTGTCATCCACTGAAAATTGGACATGAACGAAATGGACATATTTATTTCTGTTTTAATTATTAATAATATTATTTTTTGTGTTACATTAAAAAACAGATATATAAAAAAAAAAAAAACAAATTTAAAAAGTTCTATTCTAATCACTAAACAAAAAGAAAACTATTCAGTAGATATTCGGAATGCCTACTAAGAATATATTAACTTATTTTTAAGAACATCCGAAAGAAAAATAACTAAAAATTTTTATACGAGACAGTGTAAGAATAAATTACAATTTATTAGGTTATATTTATTCGTGCACTTAAATGATACCCTTTATGGAACGTTAAAAATTAACTGATTTTGTAAGAATTCGGTTGATTATGCAATATGATTTTGATCAGTTAGTATAAGTCTGTATTAACCAATGCCATATGACGGGGTGACCGGTGATTATGGTTTTCTATGTAAATTATCAATTGCCGTTTAAGAATTATTTTCATTTAATACATTCATTCTAAACACTGACAGTATGTTACTACTCATGGATTCTATACTGTCACTTATCAACGTAATACTACACAGAAATTTCATTCCCACCATTTGGTAACTTTTACATTCGACTTAGTAAGGATCATATAAATGAAGAAATGAGAAAATTAATTTCGTGATCGTAATACTTACTTTATTAATAATGCCGCCGCTTTCAACGACACCTTCGGCACCAACCATTACCATATTTATTTGTTCCATTATATAACCAACTGCGGAATCAAGTATTATCGTACATGAAATTCCAGCAGATGTCAAATCGGTACACATTTCTTCGCTAAACAATAATTATTACCGCATAATTTCACCATTTCAAATAACAAACATTCACAATAACCTTTACACATAGCCTTCTAATATTTAAAATTAAAAATTCTGATTAAGCAATTAACAATCAATATTTTATGTAAATTTACTATATAATCTGTTCCACATATTCTTAAAATTTCACTGAAATTTTACACAAACAAGAAACAAATATCTCCTACACATCATATTACCGAATGTTTAAGACCCTTCCACGTATATTGCACCGATAAATTAGTATTTAAAACAGTGTGTTATACACGCGTCTAAATAACACGAATAATCACAGATCAATCATTAGTGTACTTCATAACATAGGTACTGTCTCTGATGATTATTCAAAACAAGGAAAAAAATAAAATATGGACTACCATCTAATATCAAATTTAAAATATTGTAGTTTAATTTTAGCTTATTTCAATTATTATTTCTTCAACGGGTAATTGCATTAATTGGTAAAAAATTTAGAATTGCAATAAATTTTAATCCAACATTTGTAAGCTCAAAAGGGGCGACATTTTTACGACTCTCCGAATTAATATCCGCACTTGATAATACACTATAAGTACGAGTATGGTCTGCAAACGTGTGTTTAATTTTCCGGCACACACGTTATGCAGCGTGTGTGATAAGTGCAAATGACATTCATTATTATTTGTACATAACTTGTATTTAACGCATATCTGCGCACCACTAAATTCAATTTCGGGACATTTGCAACGGGATCGTAGACCCTGCCACCACAGCTGAAAAAAAGATGTACAACAACTTCTACTAAATAATGATAGCACGGACAAATACTTTTTCACATTAGATCTCTGATTACATTCCTTTTCCGTTCGGTAGAAAGCATTTCTCAATCATTTTTCTTTTTATATGTATTTTGCACTCATAATAAATTAATCCATTTTTATTCATTATTTTTTAACAAGCATGTTTAATAAACCTTATAATATAAAGTAGATGACAGTGAGTAACACAATACACCGTAAAGAGATTTTAGTTCAACAATGAACATATGCTTCTGAACTATAAGTCTAATTTGAAAATAATGATTTTACTATCTTTTAAATATACTTGCAGGTTCTACGTTGCTAAAGAAATGGTTTACAGTTTTAATAATTACTTCTTTCAGCAAACATTATTATATTTAAAAAAAAGTATTGCTCATTAAAACTAACCCGCTATTATCGATGGAAGAACAAGTAACAAAAACTTCGAAATGTTTTCCTTGTTGAATTGCAGCGTACTTTAATGCTTCTAAAACAACTCTGGATTTTGAATGTATAAGAATTTTCTGTAAAATAAAAATGTTACACATAAAATTTTAAACTAAAAAAATCTTTCTTCTTTTTAATACATCTAATTATTAAAATGTATGTTTCACTTATTTATATTATTAAAAATTTTTATCAAAAAATAATTACGGCAATTCGTTGTGTATCTTTCACAAAAATTATTTTACAATCGCGCTGACATAATTATTTAGGTTAATTTTGCTACAATTATTAAGTTTTGATAAAAATACAAGCTAAGCTCTAACTTCCTAAAAATTAATTTCTGCGATGTCGGAAAAAAATGAAGTTATTCGTGTCTAATAAAGAAAATAAATGCGCTTTTTGTCTTCTAATTAATACTAAAAAAGTAAAATACACTCATAGTTCTTAAGGTGCCGTACGCTACATAGCGCGTTGGCGCAACTTATTCGTACATTTTTAGCTGTACCGATATAGGTTGTGGTACCAGGCAATTATTATATGTAATGCAGCTGTACACACGCAAGACTACATTCGGAACTGATTAGTAATCGTTTGATTTACATCGGCATATACAAATGCAGTCCCGTGTGTGTCCTAGCGCGCATATGATGTTGAACGTGGTGGTTTGCCATTGCCTTCCACGTGACTATTAGCGATTATTTTATTTATTTATTTAATTCTTGTAATAAGTTCGTCGTCGCTCGGGATCGAACCCGTGACCTCCATATCGGAAGTCAAGCGCTCTAGCAACTAGGCTATCGCGACGACTACTCTCATAGTAGCATTACATAAAACATTTTTGTTTCCTGAATTAAGAATTCAATAAAAAATAATATTCGATTTCTTTAATTTTAATTTTTAGAACTAGCAATGCATAATAATAATTTTTACAAGACTATACTGCGGGGGCGTAGAAGTAAAATTTATATAATCTTCTGTATTTCGTTACAGTTTTTTTTAAATAAAGTTTATGTAAATGTCCTTTTTATTCGATTAGAAAATTCATTTTGTATTTTTTTCTTCATTCCTGCGCCTTTTAACATTCTTAAATTATTACTAATAATAAATAAGAAACGTTCAAAAAATAAATAAAAATATATTTCACAAAAGCATATTGTTTTCTCGGAATTGTTTAAAGTTGTATAGATTTTATTCACTCAGCTGGTTTTTATTTTGTAGTACTTTAGTCATTTTAAACACGTATAAATATAAACAAATTCAATGTTTCAGTAATTAAATATTGAAACCTTTTTTGTCTTCTTAAAACGATTATATCGCTAATAATTTAAAGGCTTATCCCGTATATTTCGCTTTTTATAAACTACATTGAAATGGTAAATTTATTCATCGTTTTATATACTTCGTTAAGTGAAATGTTAATACTATCAAAATTCATTTGAACTTAATTTTAACTACAACATACTTGCATTGGTATATTCTAATAGTACTTATCTTCTTGAATTATTGCGTAACGTGCTAAACAAGTCCAGGCGATTTCAAAGAAAACGATAATAGCTTGGACGTAATTTAAATCAATCGTAAACGGCAGTGACAATTTCATAAATTGAAATCAGAGCATTTTGAACTATTTCCCAGTTTGTGTAAAATTTTGACAAAATTACATATGAAATTTTGAAAATAAATAAGTACATTTAAATTTTATATATATATATATATATAATTTCAGAGCATAAGCTGCTAATAAAAATCAAAGCTTACAGAGCCATCGGTAATAAACGTCGTTGCTAATTTCGCAATTTTTTTTTTGGCGTCCAGTAGTTTTTTTACGAAAATTTCACCGCGGTACAACATAATCTTTTTACATTCTTCAAAGATCTACGAATGAAGTAATTAAATTATATTTGACATTTTTTAATATAATTTATCAGATCTCGACAAGTAAACTGTATCAAAACAGGAATAAACATTTACTTTAAAATCTAATTTTGCAAACGTAATAAAACGAAGGAATAGCTCACATCCAGAGGCTACGGCTGTTACTGGTATATCAACATTCCTGATTACATTGATGGCTGTTTGTAAATTAAAATCTAACTCTTGAACCGTTTCCGCTATTACATATTAATCGTAAAAATTCACAATTAGTTATCGACACTTTTTCATTAATTAATGTTACATCAAAATACTCTATTGTTATAAACGCAAATGTCTTACCTTTATCGCGTTCGAGAACATACAGCAACGTTTTTATAGCGGCAATCCCGGCGGAAATGTCTTTATTTTTATTTAGTATGTCGCAAAAGTACTTCTCAACATCTTAAATTTGAAAACTTACATTAGAGTGTTTATTTTTACAATTAAATTATGCACCAAATTTTTAAGTATCAACGAACTGCATTTAAATAAATGTATAATGTTAAAAATACGAACAAAAAAATTAATGTACACCAATACTTACCGATTGTTTTAGAATGAGACACATTTAATGGTTGCATATTATCGCAATTTAAAATGTATGTATATTACTACGAGTATAATCGCTTAGTTAAATAAAGATTAACTGTCCATGTAAATAAAAATATTAAAAACAAATACACAATCGTCTAAAACGATGGAAGTGAGCAGCCGAAATGAAAGAAAAACCTCTTACGTCATTATTTGATAATATTCCTAAATTTTATAGGCTTTTAATGAAAATTTACAAAAAATTAGTTTTTTTCATCATAATAAGTGTTAAATATTTAAAAAATACTTAAAATGTAATAAAAAATATTATTTTTACAATTAGTAATTAATATTTTATATTTACTAATTATTTTTATATATGTATGTATATATATATATACAATTTAATGTTTTTAACAGTTATTAGATGCAATAAAATTGGTAATCAAATAAATGTTTTAAATTGATTTTGTTTTTAAAAAACATAAAAGCTGACGGCAAAATATTAATCCATAAAATAAATTTTAGTTTTTTGAATATGTATATGGATTTTCGTACACTGTAAAAAATTTTAAAATAATTAACAGTAATGTGTAGAATAAATTTAAAAAATATATTATTTATTGTATAATGAAACTATAATGCGGGATTTTATTTTATGCAGTTCTATTTAGAAAAATTATCTATTAAATGGGAATAGAAAATGAAATGAAATTTTTAAAGAAAATTATGTATCTATATTATTGGATAATTTTGAACATAAGTTCCCCAATACTGTGTAAATTTTTTAAAAGCATTGATTTCAATTAAATATATTATGAATTACTTAAAGTAGTAAGACTGAAAATGACATAACTTAATAAAATAATACTAAATGAAAAATACCCCGAAATATACATAATAAACTATTTTCAATACCAAATGTTTTAGGTAGAAAAAGGAATTATATAAAATAAAAAAGTGAAGTAATAATTTTATTATGCCGAATACAAATTTTACAAGTAATTTTTAAACATGTAATGAATTTATATTTAATGTAAAATATCAAATTCAGTAATGTTATATTATTTTTAAAAAGAAAACTATGTAGAGATAAATAAAAGTTTTGTACAACAAGAAATAATTATAATCTACTGAATTATTATTTTGTTTCTAAGACTGAATTGTTTCTGCATAACATTTCAAAATAAACTGAGCCCGAACACTAATGAGTTTTCTAAAATTTCATTCAAAAAATTAAGTGCTTCTGCAACGGTTTTTGAAGATGCAGTACAATGGCAATCACAAAACTGCTGTATTTATGAAGATGGATACTAAAAATTATGTACACTAAGTTTTTCAGCAAATTTGTTGGTTTGTTCTATAAAATTTGGTTCACTAATATGAACATTAATGTTTTATTGAAATTTAAACCATGTCAAATTTTTTTAAAATTTAGTACATTTACTTCAACCATTTTTCCTTTATTCTGTTTTACTTTTCCTTTTCAATTTTAAAATTGTTGTATGAAAAACACTAAACTATTTTGTTAACTTTTAATGGACTTCCCATTTTCTTAACATAAAGTAATATAAGTTTTTCTCTTTAATGAATAATTATCTTACATTTATAAATATTGCAAAAATATTTTTTACAGAACAAACTTACTGATTCATGCTAAAAATTCGCCTTAATGATGGAATAGAAATAAAATATGTTTATGACCTTCATACTAGCCATATATGTATATATAAAATAAAAAATACTAATATAGGTGAAATTACTTAATATGAAATGCAAATTTAGTCTGGAATTGAATCAGTCTATTCATGTATTTTATTATAATAGTAAGAAAGATATAACAATCTAAGTTAATCTAATAAAAAAATTTAATGATTTTTAAGAGAAGAAAGATTCCATATACTGTCAGCCACCTGAAACCATTTATCCAGTATTCGTGTAAGGCTGTTACTAATTTCTGAACACTTACTTTTCTATCTGTTGATACTAGTCGCTTAATAAACTATACATCAAGAGCGCCCATTTTTTTCGTCTTCTTTTTTTGCAGAATGAAATGAATTCAACTTCCTTTTGATACTGCCGAAAAATTACATTTACGGTGATTCACAAATATATTTAGTAATCAACTTATCTCACTGTCCAGTACATTATTTTTTGTTATGAAAAATTACAAATTCACAAGTCTCAATTGAGCTTTTTTTGATCTCACACAACACTTTTTCCACTACAACTGTACTTACATTATTTGCATAGTAACTGCAACTTAATATTTTTTAATGACTGATATGCAGGCAATGTACTGCCCTCCCTGCATTAATGTAATTTCTCATGTTGGGGAAAACCCAGGACTGCTGCTCATGCGTTGGTCCGTCATTGACTAAATATTATTGTGGCACACCAATTTTAACTTTTTGTGTTTGCTGTTACCAGAGCTGTGGTACTTTTTCGTTTATGATTTTTTTTTGCATGTATATATTTAGGCGGGTTTTCTTTGTGTTATTCCATTAAAAAAGTTTGGTGCGTTAATTTATTTCACAATGCTGTGACGAAATATTAATATGGCTGACTATATTTCAAAAAAAACTGACTAGTGACTTATTTGATACTAGTAGCAGTCTTTTGTCATCTTTTTTATTTTTTAAGAAAAAAACATATCGAGTGACAATGTTAGTTAAATTCATCTATAAAAACTTTTAAAACTATATATTCAGCTATCATTATAAGCCATAATTCATTACATGAATAACAAATTTTGGTTGCAATATTGCATAAAAATTATGCATTTATTCCACTTACAGCAATACTCATTTCTATAACCTGCATGCTGCTATTATTCACTGTAACTGTTCACTGTAACACCAAATTTTTGAGGCAATATATCAAACAATTTTTTTTTTTTTTCTCTAATCATATGTGTATGTAACAGATAGAATTTATAATTGCACATAATACATCGGCATTTTATACTATAAAAAGATTAACCATTATATAAAAATGAATTCCTACACATTATTATAAATGATTTCAAGGACTGAGAACAATTATTTTGCTTAAGAAAATGCAGAACAGAGGACATACATTAGAAAGTCTTGTTTTAACTTTGTGTAGGGACTAATATATGAAATGGAATGAGTCTTAATTGCAGATTTCTTATTTTACACTATAAATCGATATTTTAAAATCAAATTATACCCAATGAAGATATATAGCTTTGCAAAATAAATACATGAAAGTAATTAACATTTTCTATCAAAAAATAGACTGTGAAATAAAAAAAAAGATTTAACTTTTAACATTTTATTTACTTTTCTCTTATTTCTGAGTTCCATTTTCGTAACATTTATTTAAGTATCTGTTAGGCAAACTGCACAAATTGTCCATTAAAAAAAAAAAAAGCAATGGCATAATTTTATTTATATCAATTTGTGTGCTAGTTTCTTCACTTTAAGATTCATTTCTTACACATTGATTACCAAAATTTAAGTGTGTTTCGATTCAAAATAATTAAAGGATTGTAAATATTTAGTATCATTGTTCAGAACACTAATGGAACAAATTAGAGTAGTTATTGTCAATCTGACAACTTCTTATTTAAGGAATAATGTCTTACAATACATTGCATGAAGTTTTATGGTTATTACTTAAAACAGTGTACAAAAAAATTTCAGATATTTATATTTAGATTAAATCTGTTATTAAATATTACCTCCCCATCCTTCAAATGTTCAATTAGTTTAGATTGTTTTTTTATTTACTCATCTGCTCAAGAATTAATTTGAATTTGAAGGAAGTAAACATTCACTGGTCAGTATCTGAATTACAGGAATTTTTTTTATTCATGTTCTGTAATAATCGTTCAATTCATTATGCATGCTTCGTTGTAAGTTGAATTCAGTAGCAACCCCTTGGAATTTTTTTTTATTTTAACCTCCAAAACTAAAACTCCAAAGTCAGCAAGTAAATTATTCTGCAGTGAATTGAAAATGGCCATTCTGTTACAGGGACATCATTGTGAAGAAAAATATAAATCACAACTTTTTCGTTTAGACCAGTGTTTTCTTCCTATTTATCATATTCATAATAAATAGACAGGTGAAAATTCAGATGATTTTTATATATCATACTAAACATTCCCAATATGGCTAAGATTTATTTATATTTGTGAAATAAATTTGAAAGAAATTATTACTAAAATTAATTCAGAGATGTTAGTTATACATTTTGTAGTAACATTTCAATTATTAGATCAAAATAAAATATAATTTGCTCTTAAAGATTGTAATCAGAATTAGTTTTAAATAGTTTATAAAATTTTAAAAACACACCAACAATTAATTTGTTTTATGTCAATAAATTTGAATATCAGTAATAATTGTATTAAAAATTGTAATAGATAATTTTTGTTGAGACTGTTCAATTTTTAGAATTCTATACACATATGATGTTTTTGGAACCCTAATAAAATGGTTCAGAAACAATAAAAATATCAAATAAAAATCAATACCTCACAAACGTTGGATCAAAAATTACAATTAAAATATTCTTTAGACAATCTACAATTTCAAGGTAATTGATTACTCCAGATAGCAAAAAACTCAATGAAATTCAAAATATAAAATGAAGCGCAAAAGTTTCTTCATAAAACCAAAAAGTTATGGCTGAAAAATAATTTAAACCCCTTCTATTTGGAGAAAAAACAACAAACAAACAAAAAGGATGTTCCCCTAAGTAATAGTTAAAATATAATAGTTAGGGAAACCAAAACATATCTCAAATATATGCAATAAAAGCCTGCCTTATAAGAAAACTATAGCCGAGCTTACAGCTTTATATTTATGCCTTCCAGGCACTTAAACTTGAATTTTCAAAAAAAAATATCCTTCCATTCCTTGCATGTGAAATATTGATGGGAAGATTGCTACTTGTTAAGAATGAAACTATATTCCATTTTCTTACTGAAACTTTCAAAATTAGAAAAAAGTTCAAAAAAGCACCAAAAATAGTGTTTCTCCCCTTTTGCAGTACAAAAAATCAGAGATTTCTTTTTTTTGAATTTAATTTTATATAAATGTAAATTATCTTTAACTTAATATACAGAATCCTCAGCCCACAGAGCATCATGCTTGATTGACCTTGTTTTAAAGATATATAATACGCAGTTGAATCACATGAATAAACTGGAGATTTGTAGTACACACATCTTTTCTATTAAAAAATATAGCAGACTTATAAAAGTTATTAACAAAATATGGAATAAATTTAAATAACACATTCTGAAATTTAATAAAATTAAAAGATCTACACTATGA
Source organism: Icerya purchasi (assembly GCA_039619475.1). Classification (NCBI taxonomy): domain Eukaryota; kingdom Metazoa; phylum Arthropoda; class Insecta; order Hemiptera; family Monophlebidae; genus Icerya; species Icerya purchasi. The sequence continues at coordinate 285,850,504 of CM077115.1, read as the reverse complement.
AATTAATCAAAGAATAAGAATTTTCAAAAGTGAATAAAATATGTATTGTAAAAAAGTTTTTGTAATACTTTCAGTTGTTACAATAATGTAAATTACAGTACATAAATAATTCTTTTAGTAAAAATCTGCAGAAAAAATAGATCACAATAAATCACACATTCAGCAAATGTAAGATGTTTGGGTTATAGTAAATTACAACTGTGACTTAAAATTAAAATAACATACAATATAATGTCTAATTTAACTATAAACAACAGCAATTCAAATCACAAAAATTTATTTTATATGTTGATCCAAATAAGTGTGGTCAGACCATATGAAATCTGCAAATGAAACATAAATGTAAATAAATAGAAAAAAATATATTAAACAATGCACTTTAAATTATATTTTGAATCATATTTACTAAATAAAATATATATTATGTTAATAAATAGAAATAGATAATTTCATCAATTAACAATAAAATCAAAGTTGAAAGTTACCAAAATATATTCCTCTACATTTAGGGTAGTGATTTATAATACATTCTGAATTACTTTTTTATAGTTTTTCTATATATTAATTTAACTTTAATGATAAAATTTTTCATAATTTTTAAATAAAAAAGGAATCTAAATGTATTTTATAAAATAAATTCCCTCCCTTTTGTTCCAAAACATTCATAAGTTTACATTTATAGGATATTTTGTAATTGTTCCTTAATTATACAAAAATTATTAATAGTTTTATATATTAATTTTATTGAGTATTTTAAAATAACGTTTTTTAAAAATATACTTTGAATGTTTTTTTCAGTTTCTCTTAATCAAAGCGTTAAAAACTGGTTGCAACCTGCATCTTAAAAAACAAGAGCAGTTGAGATAAAATTTTCATGAAACACCTATAATTTCATCTATGAATAAATATTAATTTTTTAAAACTGAATAAAATGTGTGAACGAAAGCAATAAAAACAAATAAACAAACATGAAATGTACATAAATTAACATCTATATAATTTTTTTCCACCTTAGTATCGCTTATTTCAAATTTGTCTTAAATAATATATTCTTAATATTTTCTATATTCAGAAATTGTTACACCATCCACCATATTAATTTTTTAAAACCAATACACTTTTACAAATACCATTCTATTTAATTTCAACAAGATTTATTTTTATATGTTTTTAGAACTGCAAAAAACTCAATTATATTGTTTAAAAAGGATTTACAATAAAATTTTAGTTAAGTTCAGTGGGTTTTTAAATATTGAAAAGTTTATGTTTTATTAGATACCATATTCATCATAAATACTTTGCATCACATATGAATATATGCCGAATGAAGTTTTACAAAACAATATCAACATATGAATTTTAGTTATTGCAATCTTTCATTTCCGGAATATATATATATACTTATAATAAATATTTGAAAGGTGTAAATGTTAATGTGAATATCCTATTGAAAACTATGTAATGGTTACCACATATTTCCTTTTTTCTTCCGTGTTCATTGGTATACAGCTTAACTATTTTTTACAAATCCAGTGTTGCAAAATTTTCAATAAAAACTTTTCCATCCACAATTACTACTATGATATGGTCTCGACACACATTACACCTATTTATAATTGTGCAGTACAATCTATTAATTATATATCAAAAGCACTCTTTTCATTTTACTAAATCTTTTAGTTATTAACAATACAGATTATATATAACTCACCAATCCTATAAAGCTTCTTTCTACGATAAATACGACGTCTGTGTATTTTATTTTTTACTTGGCCAACAAAGTTACAAATAAACAGCTCCATTCTATTTTTTTCCTTTACTGCATCGCACGGTTCACTGTTCTATTTTACTTAATTCCTGTTTTCGTTTCCACACATTAAATTCTAAAAAAGTTTTATGTAAATCGTTGAGTATTAACATTTTCACATAATTTTCTTCTCAAAATGTATTATAATATCCGACGATAAGAAAAAGATAAATTATATTTTTCTTAATTCATCTACTGACCATGATTACTACTTATACTTTCTTTTCCACCATTACATTTTTCCGTAATAAAAATTTAAAATTACTATATACACAAAGTGTTCTAAACACGCATTTCATCACTTCATGAATTATTATTCTTTTATGTTGAATAATTACAATTTATGTATAAATAAATGCATAAAATTCATGAAAAGAGCAGAACAGCAAAAACCGATAATAGGACTAAATGGCATCTGAGAATTGATTTAATTGCTGAAGACAGCATTAAAAATTCAAAAAAGTCGATAATTGTTATAAGAAATCGATATAGTTTAACAATTTTGCAATCATATTATACAACGATGACGTAGGAGGAGATTTTTCCATTTTGGCTGCTCACTTCCAGCGTTTTAGTTGCTTTTAAACAAATACGAACACAAGTAACAACAACGTATCGAAAATTTTACCGGAATCGCTCTTTTATAAATATCGATTAAATAATTGATCGTATATTACGCATCGAAAATATTTATCTATAGCTAAAGCATAATGAAAAATATAAAAGCTATATCACAACAAAATTATTAAACATTAAATTAACTGTGTTTAATTCGTAATTACTGATACGTAAAGACTTTTTCACTACTTTTTACATATTTAACTAATATTATAGGTTTTGTAATGCCATCTTATACAGTATAAGTTAATTTCGTATTGCCCTAATTAATCTTTCATCGGAGGAATAATAAAATAATAAATATCTAATAACTTGCTTCAGTTCTGAATTCTGTTAATCTGGAAATTCTTCACTATAGCTTCTATAGTGTCTTTATATGCGCTTTTCGACTATAACATCGTCAACTAGTGTCCGATTGAAGCAAAGTGTTCAGCTGAAACTGAAATTGTAATTTTTGTTTTATAATCGCTTTAAATGGGTTTTAAAATTTTCTTTAACTTGAATTTAGCAGCCTAGATATGTCAAAAAATTAATCAATTTCATTAGAACTTTTGCAAATATAAAAAAGGGTGAAAAGTAAATTTTGGTTTTTAAGTAAAATTTTAAGATTAGTTAAATTTTTCACTTCTATCTGATAGAAAATAGTAAATATATTGTAATTATATATATATATATATATATATATATATATATGAAACTAATGATAAATAAGTTGTATTATCGCAACACATTTAGAAACTTTTAAATTAATATAGGTGAGATTTTATCACACAAAAATTGAATATTTGGGACTATACACTTTTGGAAAATTTGAGTTAAAAGATTGTAATTTATTGATATTATTTTATGTAAAAGATACGGACTCTGAAGTACTTAGTTTTGGAATGATTGAATTAATAACTTTAAGGTACTAATATTTTTATTATTAAATTAAATTTTACATATTATATTTTGAAGTGGTTGGGGGTAAAAAAATAAGAGTATATTAATAACATTAATCTAAAAATTAAGTGATTTGAACGACTTGTTTTTAAAACATTTGGAAAAATGTCGCCCTAAGAAGACGCATTTTCGAAATTTGCCAAGGAGGCGCTAAAAGTACTAAGATGGGAACTGTAGATAGCAAGGGCGTCGCCAGCCGTTGAGCCAGGGAGGGACAAGATGAGTTGTCAGGCGCCAGAGGGGGGGGGCAAGATGATAGAAAGAAGATATGAGTTATAGGAAAAATAAAATTTATAAGTTGTAAAGGCTTAATATTTTATTAAACAATAATAAAATCTTAATTAAAACTTAAGTTTTCCAAATTGTCCATGATTACGCGCCTATGAGTACTCTTCAATGCCAGTTGATTAAAAAATTTCACGGCTCGGGGGGGGGCTACCCCTCCCTGTCCCCCGCTGGCGACGCCCATAGTAGATAGGTATTTTAATGATATATTTCTGAGGGCGACGTGCATGGGCTATAGTTTCAATAAAGATATAAGTCTGCATTTTTCCATAGTTGGGGTTGTAAAAGGTATCATTAAATTGTTTGTTTAAATACCATTGTTTTTCATCAGAAAGATGATCTGTTGTTCGATCAAGAGAGTTGTTGCGCATATTCCATAAACTCTTTTCTTCTTTTTCCGAGTTAAAATTTGATGTAGTGAGTTTTATCTTTTCTACTTCATCAATTTCCTGTGTCCTGCAAAAGTTTTTCTATTTACAGTCACATCTATTTCAGCTAAGTTAAAGTAACATTTAAATTCTGGATCCAGTAAAGTGGAAGTGATCAGTGAAAAATAATTTTTTACATTTGAAAATCTTTTGTTCATGGAATTGGATACTTTTTTTTTTCATATTTTTTATTACACTGTCTTTGTTACAATTTTGAGTTTCTAATTTACTGTTTAACTATGATATTAATATAATCATGAGCGTTACAGGGGTTGGCAGCTAACTCTTTGGAAAAATTATATTCCATTATTTATGTTCCAAAGAACCCACAATATTTACTATAATTTATATAATTTTGGGAGACAACAGTGTAATTGTAGTAAAATGAAATCTTTTTATCATTAGCATTTAAAATAAATTAGGTTTTCATAATGTCAATTTATGACAAAAGAATAATTAATCGTTTTTTTTTTTTAGAATTCTCTTCGAATAATATTATGTATTGCCACGTACAATTGTTATGCAAATAATACTGTTAAAGAAATCGGAAAATTGTATAAAGACAAAAAAAAAATAAATAAATAAAGATGTAGGAAAAAATTTGTAAACGTATATTTCGAATTAATAAACTAAATGGAATAAAAAAGGAATAAAAACATGTTCTCTACCAGTCGCGCTATCTCATTTACTCTAAAAAAGCCAATGAAATAGTACGGGATATTAAGGCTAGATCGGAGGACTCAGGAGTCACCCACATTCGATCGTGAATATACCGATCCTTTTATTTCAACTTCTGTCTTAACAGAACTCCACTACTGCTTTCCCTAAATTCAATTTGAATTTCGAAAGTAATACGAACCGTCAATCTCGAATCGAATGTTATTAAAGGCAGCCTAGCGACAGTATTGAGCGCAACTAAACTTAAAGATCACGCTAGAATTGCTACTGACTTTCTTAATCTTTCATGGCGGTAAAAGTCTGAAACAATACATGCACCTCTGTATAGACCGAAAAACAAATAATCATTATAATTAAATCAAAGACTACTATCAGCTCCTCGCAAGTATCATCTAGCTGAAATCAGGGATCAATCATTTGAAAAATAAACACACAATCATGCTTTGCATACAAACTCACATATTAAGACACACACGCGCATGCAAACACGTATAAATAGCCAGCTAACACCGAAGCGGTAAAGAAAAAAAAGGTTCGATTTGATTGAAGATCTTTTTGCTTCCACCAATGCTGTTACAGGGGGAATACAAATAGACCTTCAACTGCTCAGAATAGCAAAGCAACGGCAGCTTCGTTCAAACATTCCAGCAACTTCAAATGGTGATTAGTGAAAATAAGTTATTTCATACCTCTTGATTCATTGACATCATTAACGGAGAACAAATTTCCTGAAGAAAGTATGCTAGCTTTTTATTTACTGTACAGTCGTATGTTAAATTTAGATATAAATTTTAAGCAAGAAATAAAATCTCTTGTTGAATTTTTGTAACTTTAAGGAAATTCAGTCCGAAATTTAATTATGGCACACCGCATGGAACGATAAAAAACGAAACAAAAAAACCATCAACAGATTCAAAAGATTTAGAAGTAGTTGAGGAAATTAAAAAACTTTTCTGCAAAATATTAGGTATTCGTTGTTCCATTTAACTTCCTCATCTTGCAGTAAGCAGTATGTGTTGCCAGTCCACACTGATTTTGGCATTCAGCTAGTTTTTTAACCGTTTGCTTCCTGCGATTAAAATGGCTCACTACTTTTTGTAATTTTTTATAACCTTTTCATTTTGTTCTTCTGTAAATCAAGTATTTTTGAGCATTAATTGATGAACAATTATAATGATCACGCATAGTCCAGATCATATTTGCTGTATTATCACGAATAATAAAAAAAAAAATTTTTTTCGTTAATGTTCCATTTTCATTAGTTTTCTTTTTATATACATTTGCCATTGTGATTATTCTCAAATACTATTGCACCTAATACAAGTTTTAGATATTTATGATCGCACAATAAAATGGTCTGAGAAACTGAGGAGTGAGTATGTTTTGCTATTATTTCTCCAAATATCGCATGTTCCATTTAACTATTCATACTTCGCAATGAAATCCATTATTTTCTTTTTGATCTCTTCGGTAAGTTTGCGATGTCAGTGAAGTTTCAAAAAATGGAATATAGGTTTTCGCTCCCACTTTTTTTTTTAAAATTTCAATTTCCAATTTTAATTCATCCAATTCCGATTGATGTTTCCGAAATTGTTTGAACTTTGTACGATGGAATTTGGATAAACGTCGTTTTAAATCATATATTGCTTGTTTTTTAGGTTCTTGGCTACCACACGAATACGATTTACCACATGATCTACAGTTTGTCGATGAGTCCTTTATACACTTATTATATTTAAATAGGATTCTTTTTTTAAAAATTTTCTGACATTTTTACACCTGTAACAATAAAAGTTTGACATATTTTTACGTAATTTTGCTAACTTAAATTTTTGTTTTTTACTCATCAAAAAGTTTAACGAATTACACTGTTAATAATATTCGATTTTAATTTATTCAGCATATAGATCTTATAACTCTACTAGAGAAGTAGTAAATTATAACAAGATGAGTTCTAAAAAATTTCGAAAGAGGAAAACAGAATCTTAAATTTAAACAATATAAGCAATATAGTAAAAAAATAATAAAAACTTCTTTATCAAAAACGTTCAATTCTAGAGCTGTTTGTCGCGATTTTTTTATATGAAATAATAATTTATGTTAATAACATAGTTCTTGCTCGTTTAAGGTGCTTTAAACTGCGTAATATTTTACATTTTTAACTGATATATTTTTCTCAAGAAACACTTTTACTTTTAACTTCATCAATATATTTTATCAAAAACCTCATTTATATGTGACGGAAATCGTTTGTGTTAAATAGAAAACAAATTATTAGAAAAATATGATTCAACAAACAGAAATGTTAAAATTCCGGAAGCGACGGAAAAAACCCAAACAAACTGCAAAACGATACATAAAGAATTATATAATTATGTTAAAATAATAACCAACAAGAGCTACACTAACATTTTCTCTCTCCTCACGTTTCCCGCTATTTATTATTTTTATTCGCATAAAAATTGGGAGATTTCTTATCTTTGGAAAATATACATAAATTTATGAATTATTAATTCTATTTACAATTATTCTATCACAGTTTACCAGACTGCCGACTACCTTCCGCTGACACTCTTTTGTCATCCTATATAACCAAATCGACGACCTGAGATTTTTCCAATTCCGTCCTTTTAAATAAAGAAATGTGTCGACCGACTTTGGTTCCCCGTTGCGCGATTCCCACAGTCTGCTATTATAATCGAATACAGTTATTTGTTTTGTCGCGGAAAGCGATTTTTATTTGTTTCTTTTCACTCAGACGTTCAATGTCTTTTCTTAAGAGTAGTGTCGCATTTACGTTTTTTTCTTTCTCGTGAACAATAAATGCGGTATATAACCTTTTTTTTACGGTGGTCAAAACCAGTCTCTTTCCCGCTGATCCGTCCGAGACAAAGTTTTCGGAAAAAGTCACATTTTTGTTATTTTTCTCACTGACATTGTTTGTAGACAACTGCTAATTTCGTCTTAATATACGCGCGTACTTATCGCTCAACCACCATTCTCTTCGAATATTCAACTCGGATGCTTTTAATTTCTTTATTCTTTTATCCGTGTAATGTACACATTATAATCTTTTTGATTGTTCGTCCAATGGAACGAGCGAGGCAATTCAAATTAAAGTGAAAGAGCACATGGTTATACACATAAGCCCGAATACAAATCAGCACTTGCTGATTTGTCTAGCCGAAACAAAACATACCATCAATTTTGCAATTTTTTTAAAAAAATAGATCGTAATGTGTACTAGATCAGTTTGATCACTAATTCGGAATAAACACAGTAATGAAGTAAAAAAAATAAGCAAATAAATAGGAAAATGTAAATACCCTGGACAGTGCTCAATATTCAATAATTGAAGATTGAACCTACATTCAAGCTGAATTTGATCAATGCTTTTAAATTGATTTATTCGGTTAATTTCAACAATATTGACAGTGATAATAATGATAGAAAAAGGATTCAAAGTTTATTCTGGCATTTAAAATAGTTAAAAATTACACAATTTAACATAAATTAAAATAAAAATGTAAAATAATCATACAACATATAAAATTGTGTTTTTTTATACTTGCATTCAAGGCGACGTTTTAAATAGTTTAAAAATAAAAGTAAAATGTTAAGGAATAAAATGAATACGTTTAAATTTTGCTGATCATAAATATCGACGAACGTACATTACAAAATTAGATATAAATGTTTAATAATTAGTCATAATTCAAATTAAAATATTCACATGCAAGGTTCAACATAGTTTCCAGGGAACAGTCCTGTAATTCCGTCCATAACTCCTTCCCACCAACCATCATCATTTTTCTTTAATACATAGATGACTGAATTCTCTTGGAAGCTCAATTCATCTTCTTTATCAGCGTAATAATCGTAAATTGCAATTACTAGAAATAATTAACATAGTTACATATTTTATTGTTCTTTACATATAAAAAATATTGATTTAGTATGTATTAAAGTAAAAAAGAGATTACGAACGGGTTCACTTAAAAAAAAAAAAAGCTAATACACCTGTATACTAAATATTGAATTACCTTTTTCAATATAATTCTTCGGTACCCAGCCTGGCAAATCGAGTTCATCTGAAACTATCGGCATATGTTGAGTAGAACTCGTCTGGCCGAAACGATCATGCTCATCATCAATTATGGGAGGAGGTGGTAATGGTGGTGACGTATTGCCGCTTTGTCTTATTGAAGTAATCTGATGAAACTGTATGTTTCCGCTTAACGAAGTAGTTATATTGTGGGAGGTTCCTTTGTAAATTCCTTGATTACCAACTGAAGATGATCCGCTGGAATTGTGGTCACTTAATTCTGCAGATGAAACAATGCCACTTGTACTTAAAGTCAACGGTGATGGCGGAGCTGTTTTTAACATAAACAAAAAAGAAAAGAAAAAAGTTGAATTATTACACAAAATTTGTATTCCCAATGAAATTCGAACAAATTTCGGAGAAAATCGGGCGCTGTGGATTTATTAGTACGATTCGGAAGTTGACTTACAATTAGAAGTACAGTTTGCCCAGTTTTAGATGGACTCAAGTTTCATTACAAACTGTCAAACCTATACAAAATTAGTGCATTTATTTTTTAGGCAGTTTAACACAATTTGTGATTCTATAAGAAAAGGCTTCAAACACAAAATCAATAAAATGATAAAATATCTATAACTCTTCTTTGTAAACAGACCAGTTTTTGTTCCATTCTTTTACGTTTCCTTTATCGTGTTGCACATTGTTTTTAGACCAATTTTTCATCCATTCCTCGATCGTACTCTTTATTATGTACTTTATTTGTATTTAAACTTTAATAGTGGACAATTTAGTTTAAACGTAATTTTTTAAATGTTTCCCTTTTAAATTTCTCAAAAACAGAAGTACAATTATCTTAAAAATTGAAATTGAAAATTTCATTATGTATTTCCGAATATAGACAACCTAAAATACACATTTTAAATGTATAGATATTTTAGGCAGTAAACTTTACGACACCATTGTACTTGAATAAATGGTGCATTTACTATTAGCATTCGTTACGGACTAATGTAAAATTAAAACCATTCGATTTTGAGCAAATTGGATAGTTTTTTTTTTCCCTATTAGCTTAAGAAAATATTGAAAAGGTAATTTTCGTAAAACCTAAACATGATATCATACGATTCAGTTACGAAAAAAAAAAAAATGAATTTTTAAAATTGTAAGTGCTTGTATAGGTGTATAATAATTCATTACTGGTGCTCACAGAATTTTATGACAAATATGAGTATACACGTAATCGAAAAGTTATTTGTATTATTTATACTGATCGCATTAATTTTTTTTTAAATATACACAATATTGTGAAATATTTTAATTTTATTAATTACAGAACTTTAAAAAAATAAATAACCTTACGTATTATAGAAAACAAACAATATTTAAATTCAAAAATTACTTTAAATAAATGTGTGTGCGTATGCATTTATTGACAGAACTTTATGATATCCTCGCGTTTTAATGAATGATGTTATTTACTTCCAGTTCATGACAATTGATGCGTAATAATGTAAAATCGCGTCTATAGGATTTTGGGAAAATTTGGCTCGAATTTTCTGGTCATTTAAGAAAATAAGAAAAAAAGCAGTTTAGATACTTCGTAAAAATAATCTCGATTTGAAATCAGAATGATGTCAGTTGTTATGCTTTGACAAAGAGTGTGCACAGCTCGCGTGTAATAAAGAAGTTATAGATCTAACTATACCAGTTACAATTCATCATAAATTTTACTTATACAGAGGTGAGCAAAAGTCAGAGTGCGCTATCGAAAACTGCACGTGTGCGAAAAAACGGAATTATCTTTTGAACCAAAGTCAGGATGCGGTATTGAAAACTGCACGTGTACGTGAAACTATGAGTGGACAGCTAGAGGAATATTGTGATCGCGTTGTTATCATTTTCAGTGTTGCAATGACCGAAAATGGTAAATGTAAATTATTGATCGCGGAGCGTGTTTTTTCGTTAAAAAATTATTACAAATTTGACGGCGATCGTAATGTTACCTTGCAAATGTTCGCTGAAACCTTTCCGAATGCTGCACTACCGAGTCGCAATTATCCGTAAAAACTCGCAAACAAGTTTGAGCGGACCGGCAAAGTTGCAGATGTCCCCCGGAAGAGGCGTCAGCGCTGAGTACGTTCGGAAGAGAATATCAATCTCGTTGCGTAGTCTTTTTCCCTCACGCCTCGTGAATACGTTAACCGAGTGTCTCGGCAGCTGAAAATACCACGTCGTTCGCTTCACAGAATTATGAAGGAGCTAAATCTTCGAGTTTACCGACCGATTTTATTACAAAAATTTTGTGAACCAGATTACCCGTTGCGCGCGCACTTTTGTGAATGGTATTTTATAATGAACGAAGCAGATCCCCATTTTGCTAAATCCATCTTGAGGAGTGATGAAGCGATATTCAAGATGACCGGCCGTGTAAGTCGGTACAACTGCGTTTATTGGTCGGATGAAAATCTGCATATGATCTTGGAAAAAGAGGTGTGAATGCACTCGGAGTTATGGTTTGGGTTGGAGTTAGAGCTCGCGGTGTTGTAGGCCCATATTTATTTGATACCAACGTTAATTGTGCTTCATACCTTGAACTTTTAACAGAGCTTCGACATACTTTAAATGAGGATGACCGCTTTGCCGGCACTGATGTGATTTTACAGCAAGACGGAACGCCAGTCCATTATGGATTGCAAGCGCGCAAATTTCTCAACGATAATTTTCCAAATTGGATTCGAAGAGGCGGCCGTACGGCCTATCCGCCACGTTCTCCAGACCTAACTTTGATGGACTTCTCATTCTGGGGTATTGTCAAAGACAGGGTGTTTTCTAAAACCATCCACAACTTAGAACAGTTACGAGATAGCATTACTGAAGAGTTCGATATCATTAATCAAGACGTTGAATTGCGAAATCGAATGGTTGCCACGAATGTTAAACATTATTTGACATGTATTGAGGTTGGTGGACAACATTTTCAACATCTTCTGTAAATAATAATAATAATAAAAAAAAAAAAGTGTTTATAAACAATGGAATATTCGTTCTGTAAATCTTATTTTTCTGATTTTGCAATTTTGCACCCTGACTTTTGCTCACCCCTGTATTTTCATTATTTTAACCATCAAAAATCAAATTTATTATTAAGAATTTCAAATAGTCTAAAAAATCGATAACTTTATATATATACTTTAAAAGCTAAAGAAGGAATTTGATGTAAAATGAACATATACATTAATAAGAAACATTACCATTAAAATTCATTCTTTATTAGAATAGTCGAAATATGAGAAAAAAAACAATAATTTTTTATTCAGTGTTTTAAATCTGTTTAATACCAATAGCGTATACAAATCTCTTCTTTTTTTGTTTACGAGTAAAACCGAGAAAGTGAAACTGTTCTGGTAATACCTGGGATATTTATATTATACCGAATTATTTCAAAATTAGTAATTATATATATTTTATAGCGCATAATAATAAGATGATGATTTTTTACAGCGATTGCAAGAATACATATTTATTGGTAAATTTGCTCTCTAAATTAATTCTAACTTAAAAAAAAAAAAAGAAAAGAGAAGTGGTGTCCAGGGATACGCGGTAGGAACAAACTTTCTTTGGCTTTTTGGTAAATATCAGCTATAAAGTCACTCATAAACTATACGATAAAATAAAACAGATTAAAAGAAAAACCACACTACTTGCACTGCGTGAAATTAAAGAAGAGGCTAAATTAAAAGAACAGCATTTTACTAACAGAAAACATCAAATTTTTACTTGCGAGCTTAATGTTAGAACGTATAATTTGTCGATGAGCGTTTAGCTTGATGAAAGAAATCGATGTAATTAAATATTTAAAAATAAAATTTCAATGGGCCGGTTATTTTTATTTGTTCTCCTTCCTTCACTCTCTCATTCGTATACCCACATCTCTACTGTACAGCATATATACGTATGACACATACTGTTTTTCGTAACGGTTAGACGTAACGCTTGATTTCTTTTTTTTTTTGCCTAGCTCCGATCGCTGCAACTTGCGATAAGGAACTTCGTTCCAAAAATATAATAAAGAACAATAATCGCTTTTAATAATAATTCTTAATGTACAGCTGTAATTTTTTTTATAACTATTAGCTTATAGCGGTATGACTGAGTTGTAGTGATTATAAACTGTATTAGTGGAAAACGTAAGCCTTATAGGGTACAGTATTATTTTAATAATCTTAATGAAAATTGCTATAAATATTAAAAATTTCTTTTAAAATTATTGTATACTGTTTTATCGTTTAGAATTTATAAATTCTGCATCATATATATATCTCGTAGAGTCTAACAGAAGCTGCGCAAACTTTCAAAATTAATTGCGCATTAACAAACGTTTAAATTTGTCCCCACCGGCGGCACGTGCGTTAATTTTTTATTTTGTTTCTTTTAGGTTTTTATAAACGGGAACCTTCAGAGCTCATAATATTATTATTACGAAAAAATAGGAGCTGTTGGTAATTTATATTTAATTCTTATTAGTGTTTAAATTTTGTTTTTAAAGAAAGGAGAAAAAAAAAAACATTCCTTAGGAACAACTTCTATAAATAATATTCTAAATATTTTTCTTATAAAATAATAAGTTTTGCACGAGTTTCGTTCACACATTTATATTTTCCTTAATTTTCTCCCGAGAGTATTATTTTAATTGTTTTTTAATGTTTTTCGATTTTTATATTTCACATTAATACTTATTATAATCGCAAAACCAAATATTTCTTACGCGGCATGCTGTTAATATCCAGCGTTGTCGACATTGTAGTAGATAACGGAGGTGGCGGAGAAGGAGTGTGCTGCGGCAGAGGATGAACCATTCCGATCTGAGGTGTTGGTACTGGAGACGTTTGATGTGGTACCGTATGATGGTGAGTAGAACTAGGCATCGGAAGTGTACTATATCCTGGACCACGTTCTCGTCGCGGATGGCCTATCGGATAATTGGGTGCATAATGGCTCGGCACCTAACAGAATATATAATCTTTTAATGGTTATTTAGTTATACTGGTCGTATTTTCTACACGAATTATATTCTTCATAAATAGATTTTCAGATATTCGTATTAAGTTGATAGTTAATTATTACTAAAAATATGTGATTTCTTTACAGTAAACGAATACGTTATAATCTAACAACGTTAATAATAAAAGTGTATTAAAGTTGTCCATTTGTAAAAGTAGACAAAGTAAAATACATCATAAAGCAATCTAGTAACGTACATATATAATCGCGTAAACATTAATCTTAAAAATAATAAAAAAAGTCTAAAAGGGGTATTAAAAAGTTTTTATTTAAATTTAAAAAAATTAATAAACAAAAACTACAATATTTAAAAAAAAAAAAATAACACTCCATAAAAAAATATATTTAGTTTATCAAATTCGTTTCAACTTATGTCGCAGTTTATTTATTTTATATTTTATTTTATCAATTTTTAACGAGTGATAATAAATTTTCACCTAATCCTTTTAAGTCTGGTTAATCGGGAAAAATTCGCTTTGTAAAAATTGTTTAAAAAATCATTTTGTGACCCCTCAGCACTTTATTTTAAAAATAGATGTGAACAACAGAAATTCTTCAATTTTCTAATACATGTAGGGGAATACACTCGTCTTAAACGATTTAAATTATGAACATGATTAATTTCATTCGACAAAAGAAACATTAATGTTGTTTTCATTAGTGTTCACTTAAACAAAAAAAAAAAGAAAAAAAGCGGAACTGATCATCTTACTTCATAATACATTGCACCGTTCGAAATAATACATTTCAAAATCTCGGTAACACTAGCCAAGAAAAATTATGTTCTTGCGTATAACTGAAAGTAAGAACTATTAGATGCTAATTCCATGTAGGAGGAAAAAAAAGCCATGATATCTTTAATTTCCTACTCTATTTTACAACTATACAGATAAAAAAGGCGTGACACTTCGAATTTTATTGCATCAAATTTTACAAAAAATCAGACATCACGGTGGCTACTTAAATATAATTTTTAAATTCTCGGTCCAAAATCTTCTCGATTTTCTGGTTATTAGAATAAGAACTTACACGAACGTTCTACCGCTTGTATAATAACAAAAACGCAACAAATTAAAGCGAAGGCAAATAAATTATCGGTAGAAACTAAAAAGTTGTAAATACATTTTTTAGTAAAAACATCGGATCAATTACGTAAGATTATTCTCAAATAATTGCTCGGTAATCTTTAATAATTCATTAGATTCTAATAAAATATTGAATTTACTGAAATTATACAATAGCTGTTCCTCGGGAACTGAGACAAAGCGCCGTACGGACAACTAGCGCTATTTAGCGGCAAAAATGTAATATGAAACTAGATTTTTGTTCTTTTTCGAACCGAAAGGGAGCTTGTTGAAGGCTCTACGTGAAGTAGTCGTTGCGTAACACTCGTTAGAAGTTAGTGTGTTCGCAAATCGACTACAGACTACCTACGTCATTGTGTTAAATGGATAATATACAGGTAGAACAACGATATGCGATACGCTATTGTGAACGCCACGGATTGTCGCCGGCGGCTACAGTGTTCGAAATCCAAGGTGCGTGTTAAATGGAAGGTTTTTTGCGAGCAATAATATTGCGGTGGCATAAAGCCTTTCACGAAAACTTTGAATCAGCCGCATTTCGTCCATATGTTGGGCCAGCACGAACTTCGACCTCGAAACGAACGTTAACACAATGTCCGGTCATTACCGCGAAGCAGCATACATTGAATTCTTAAGTAGAGGTTGGGCATGCGTCATGTAAGCTCCACGTGAGTGCCGAATTTCGGGAAAAATGTTCCACGAAAAGTGGTCAGAAAGAGCACCGGGGTCGATATTTTAAAAAGGAACAGCGGTAATGATTCGGAAGAGGAATGAAAACCATTTTTGTAAATATTTTTACATGTAAATAGATCGTTCCAAACATATGTGCGTAAATTTGAAACACACTACCCTCCAACGAGTATTATGCAGCGGCTACTTCACGTAAAGCCTTCAGCGAGAGTGTTCTTTCGGTTCGAAAAAGGAAAAACATCATTTTCTTATTACATGTTTGCCGCTAAATAGCGCTAATTGATCGTTCGTACGGCGCTTTGTTTCAGTTCCCGTGGTACTCGCATTGTATTAACATTTCTAATAATTGATAAAGTATTAGATGCGCGTGAATTGGAAATATTAAAATAAGATGGATCGGATAGTATTTTTACAAGTAGAAACATATTTTTTTAATAAAATCAACTGTTTTATAATTTAATGAAATATGAATGAACACGTCGAAAATTTTATATATATATTTCTTTTTTCTTTTCCGAATTAAATTGCATAAAGTAGATTAATTAGGTAGTATTACCAAAAAGTGTCACTAGCTTAACTGGAAAGACGGCGATATTTTTTTTTCAATGCAGCTACATTCGAATCTTGCTTTGCACATTGAAAATTCTAATAATTAACCACTGCGTCAAATTAACGATTTCCTCTCCTCCAAAAAGATATAACGAAGTATTAAAGTTGGTTTGTAGCGGGCAATTATTAAGCTTTTCAAAATCTATTTCAAATAAAGATATTATCTTTAATCTTATGGGATGTTCTATTATAGTTTTCGAATTAAGAATTTCAAAGATATCTTTAAAATTATGCAAAGAGAAATATCCTATCACTTATGGATTAGATCGGAGCACGGAAGTGTTCTATATTCCTGCTAAATTAGATGTTAATTTTATCAGTTTTTCAGATAATAATCGTCGATAGCAGATAAAAGGGAAAATGTGTGAAAAAACTTCTTTTGATAATGTTCTTCTAATAGAGAACTTCGAAAATGTGAAAAAACAGGTTCTAAATTTGTTTTTCGGTTTTCGCATAATTCCATTAGCTTTTAAATAATATAAATAATTGTTAACCTTTCGTTGGCCGCGCTCCTCTTCGCAAACGTCGTTGGTCATTTGGTTAAATTATCCCCGCAATGTAAATTTTACTGCGACGTGGCCACTCTCAAGTTTAAAGTTTACACGCGGAATTTTGAAACAGTTATAATCAGTTATGTTATTAAATTAAAATTTCTTTATTTAACGAGATTTTATATTATAATTTTTAAAATTATTAATTAATAAATAAATAGATATTAAAAAATACTTGTTATTCTAATTATTTTTCTACATATTTGGCAACGTTGCGAACTAAATTTTACCTACGACTGTGGTCGTACAATGAGGGAATCCCCGCGATTTCGCGGTTTACTCACAATCAAAAATTATTATAAAAATGAAACTGAATTAGTTACAACTAAATAAATATTTTATTTTATGTAAATTATAAGTAGTTTGTTAAATATTTACATTAAAAAAAAAAGGGCGGGGATTCCCTCATAGCGCGACCAACGAAAGGTCTAGGGTAGTGTTTCGTAGTTCGCTGTCATTTATTTCCCGAAAAGAAAAAAAAAAAAAATTCTTCTAAAAATCCTTTGAAGTTTTTACTTAAGTACATAAGGGAACAGCATTTTTTAACTTGTAAATCGGCTTTCTTAAATTTTAAACATCTTACACTTTTTATAATCAATATGAATATAGTAATTAACAGATCTGTCGATCCGTATCAAATGAAGATAAATATTTACTTGTGGCGGCGCTACCGCTGGAGGAGCACGATACTCCCTGGAATTTTTGTTCAGCGAACCAGTTCCACGAATGACAGATGGAGGGGTTGGTGGTTTTGTGGTTGGTGCTGGACCTACTCCTTGCACCATACTCATTGATTGAATACTACTTTGGCTAGTACCACGCTGTCTCATACGAGGTGTAGTATTACGAACACCGTGCCCAACGTCGTCCAGTACTAATCGCCATGAAAATATAGAGGAAAATGCGTGATTCCGTTGAACACAAAATGTTCACATATTAAAATATATAAAAATAAAACTCTCCTTTTTAATAATTATTGCAAAAGTCGCAATGAATCATTTATTAACACGCCTAAGTAGGACACTTAATGCGTAAATGCACTTTTAATCTGTTTTAAGGAAGTTCAGAAACATAAAAAAATCAATACGCGCGTAGAAAAATTTTTGTAAAATAAGTAAACTCGAACAAAAATATGCAATTAGTTGAAAAATTAACATAAATAAAAGCAGCTTATACGTTAAATCGATAATTTCATTTCTTGAAGGAGTAAAGTGCGGGGATTAATTAAGTTGTTGGTATCCTTATTGTTCGGCCATATTGATCTTTTCGCAATAAATCTCGTATATAATATTTTCATCGTTAACAGAAGTAAGATCTGCAGTTCAGCGATTGTATAATTTTTTATGAAAATTAACAAAGACATAATGAAAAGTATGATATAGAGAGGAAGAACTCTATTTTGTTCGTTTAACATTTTTTTCTCTAGAAATTAAATAATTGTTCATCGGAGGAGTTTAACTAAAGAGGATTCCGTAATAAAGAAGGAAAAAAAAATATTAAATTGAATGGCCGTCTCTATGTACTAACATGTAACTAAAAAAAAAAAACAGTGAGAGCAATCTGAAACTAAAAGCATTCTCATTGTTTAATTATATTTATTAATAAAATTAAAAAAGGAAAAATATAAAAACGTAAATTATTCAAATTATTTTTTCGCGTAAGCTCAGTTGCATTTAGCTTTTATATTATTAATGTTTACAGCTGCGACATAATGCGATTATAGGTATACGACTGAAATTATTTGTATTTTTATGTATGTGAAATTCATAAATTTGTAAACAGAAGTGTAAAGTTTTTGAAAAAATTCTTTATGGATTTTTCCATACTATTTTCAGAGGTGTTGACTACTTTGTCTAATACTTTTAATAGTTGATTTAACCGACTGAAAAAGGCACCATACACCAATATGCCAGCGAGGTAAAAAACACTCTACATGGACATGTAGCTGTTACCTATAATAAGTTTTTTCTTTAAAAAAAAAAAAAAAACATCACAAACCACTTTATAACAATTTATAATTTTTCAATTTGTTAAGGATAATAAAAGTTTGCTTTACAACTTTTTGATAAGATATCAAAAAAGGTAGGATTTGAAAAAAGAGATATTTTAAACATGCTTTATCAAATAAAGTTGTCATTAATGCTAGGGAAAAAAAGACGAGATAATAGAACCAAATTGAAGATTGCAAAGAACAGAACTGAATCGGAAATTTTTGATAACGTTCTTTGCTTCGTCTAGCAACGTTTTCATCATATGACAACACCGCTGCTTAAGAGAGATCAGGAAAAGTTTTTAGAACTAGATCTCCTAGCATTCCACATATAGGCAAATTATCTTTAAAATTCTCCACTGAAAGTAATGTAAGACGAGAGAATGTATTGCTAAAAAGCTTATTTAATACGTTGACACGTTCAACAGAAAAGTTCAATTTGTCATTTCAATTTTTTGCAAGCCTGCGATGTATGTGAGATGCAAATCACTTGGTTAAAATGTGATCCGAATAAAGAACCGAAAGAAAAAATTAGACCGAAATTATTACGCTCATTTGCAAGAGGCAAAAGTGTTCGTTATGATAAAAAAATTGACCGATACCTCTGACCCAAAGAAAAACTCTGTACACGAAATCTTCAAAAGTGCTTTTAAATAGGAAAATATTTTACTGAAGGAAACTGTGTACTTTCAGTTTTATTCCTTATAATATTCGTCTAAGAGTTCAGCTTACTAATCATGCGGCATGAATCAAAAGCAGAACGCCGAGAAAACTAAACTGCTCTCACTATAAATTGAAATGAGCTGATGATGTTATGCTGAAATCAGCAGTAAACGAAATATTAATCATCTCAACCGAAAACTGCTCCGATCGAAACAAAAACAGGTCGGTCATCACGCGTTATTTTTCGATTCTACATAAATAGGGTCAAATTAATTTAATCGTATATTTCTTTTGATAGGACATACGTGCATATGGAAGCAAACATAGTTTATGGTCTGATTGAACGCAAAATCGGAAAATGTTTTAATTTTCAACAATATAAAAATTTTGAAACTGGCAAAACATTATTCGACAAACGCCCAAAAAAATTGACTGTACATAATATGAAGTTAAATGATTTTAAAAACTTTAAGTTACATAGTGAATGAAATTCTCCTATGGCGTACAAAAAAATAGATGTACATAAACAACTGCTTAGACAGTATATTCATCTTCAAGTGAAACAAAAATACATTGACTGTCGTTATTTAAAATTTCTTCAAAAGACAATTTCAAAAAAGTGGAAGCTGGACAAGAATCTAAGTGAGACTCAGTACGGTTTCGTTGCCAAAAAGGGAACCAGAGATGCGATTGCTCTTTTAAACGTGGTAATACAGAGGGACCCTAAATGCAAATAAAGAAATCTTTGCATGCTTCATCGATTACGAAAAGACATTTGATCGCGTTAACCACAAAAAACTGATGGGAATCCTACAGAAGCACAACATCGACGATAAAGACCTACGACTGATTGGAAATCTATCCTGGAACCAGTGCGCAAGTATAAGGATCGGCACCAACTACTCCGAATATAAATGTAAAATAAAGAAAGGAGTGAGACAAGGATGTCCTCTTTCACCTAGGCTATTGAATACATACGCAGAAGAAATGATGAACGAAGCAAAAATTGAGAAAACGGGATTGAATAATAAATGGCCGAAGGGTAAACGAAATAAGTTACGCAGACGACAAAGTGATAATAGCCGAATCTAAAATTCAAATGCAAAAAATGATAGATTAAATAAACAACGCAGGATTGAAATACGGCATGAAGAATAATACGAAAAAGACAAAAATAATGAAAATCTCTAGAAATCTTGATAAAGAAGTAAATATAAAGATCGAAAATTGAGAAATAGAAAACGTGACAGAATTTAGATACCTAGGCGCATTAATAAACAATGACGGAAGAGACTAGAAAGAAATAAGAACAAGAATCGGTATGGCGAAGAAGACGTTTAATAACATCAGCAGAGTGCTTGGAAATCGAAATATGAGTTTAAGCCTTCGGATAATGCGCTGCTATGTATGGACCGTCCTAAAATATTCTTACGTAACATGGGGGTCATGAATGCAGATTGCGAAAAAAGAATAGCAGCTTTCGAGATGGAGGTTATTGAAAATATCATGGACCGAACACATAACAAATACGGCAGTGTGTTAGCAAAGATAGAGGAAAAACGGAAACTAGTCGAAGATATCAAAAATCGAAAAATGAAATATTTGGCTCATAAATTTAGAGAAAACGATTTGTTCATGCTGGCGGTACAAGGGAAGATACAAGGAAAGCTAATAAAAGGACGAAGGAGATTAGAATTAATGACAACGAACCTTCCGGCAAACTCACAATGTAAAAGTCTACAAGAGACGATTACTCGGGCCAGAGATAGATTAATTTAATAATGCATGTCTCAAGAGACGCAACCATGATGAAGATGAAATTTAAAGAGAAATTCTTATAATAGAAAAAGGGAAGTACAGTTTGTTGTTAAACCAGTATAGATATTATTTTCATTAAAGTTATTTGTGTATGTATATATATATATATATATATATATTTTTTTTTAACTTCTTTATTGTGTCGAAATAATTAATTCAAAGTATTATTTCTAGATCTCATAATGAATTTTGATTCCTAATGCAAGTATAGCGCTTCTTAAATTTTATTATCACAGATGTAACAAACACTAAACGTAATATTTAAAGAACAACTAATAAACTACAAAATTCAGAAAAAGTACGTACTATAGCATACAAATAAGATTATAAAACGTTTCAATAAAACTCAAAAAAAAAAAAAAAAAAAACATTCGAGAAATGGTCAA
Source organism: Icerya purchasi (assembly GCA_039619475.1). Taxonomy (NCBI): domain Eukaryota; kingdom Metazoa; phylum Arthropoda; class Insecta; order Hemiptera; family Monophlebidae; genus Icerya; species Icerya purchasi. The sequence continues at coordinate 285,828,848 of CM077115.1, read as the reverse complement.
AAAAATATTCAATCAGGTCTCCTGAAAAATTCGATATTTAATCTCCAATGTGTACAGAAATTAAATTATAAAATCTTCGCTTCTTGTTTTTGTTTTTTTTTTTTTTTTCAGATTCGAATTTTTATATAGTTAACATATAAATTACTTGTATAATCGATCGGTTTCCTGACGTATTTTATCGGCTTTTCTGGATTAATAGGAGCGATTATTTTATACTGTCTGGTACATGTTTTATTTGCAGTTAATACACCAATTTCACGCCTGGCAACTTTTTCTTTATGTATCATTACTGTCTATATATATTTATAATAAAAAAGGCACATAAATAAACAGAAAAGAAAGAAAAAAATTGAAAAATGTATTAATCCCGTATAAATTACACGAAAAAAACATATGCAGTTACACGATGTTTAATTATAATATTCATCTCGATGACTACGGCTTATATATCGGATTTGTTGCAAAGAATTTTTCTTCATATTAAAAATAGTAAATTTTTAAACTAAATTAATTAAAATGTAGAAAAAAATAAGTTATAAAATCTGCATAGATTACGAAAACGGATACTAAAAAATAGTTATTATCATAAATTTAATTTTCATATAAACATAAAAAATTAAAATTAGTTAAACTAACAAGGAAAGGCCACGACGACTTGCGGGTCACAAATTTTGATGAAATTTTGCAGATCGATAGAAGACCATGAATATATGTGAAATATGTAAAATACTATTAAAATGCACCTTTTTGATTTATGCGAGAAATTAAAATTTTTATAAATTTTATAAAAACATAAATCATGACAAACTTGTTTCATTATTAGTAAAAGTGATGTCTACTTATATAACTTAATAATAAATACAATAAATATTTTCAATTTTTTATTATTTACATTTCTATAAACTATAAACATGTTTTATACGCAACGAATTCATTAAGAAATGTAAACAATAAAAAATTGAAAATATTTATTCTATTCATATATTTTTTACTTAGATTGTGCTGGCTCGAAAGCCTCATTATATAGTGCGCGACAAAAGTCTAGCGGTACTATAAAAAATTTGAGTAAAAGGCAGAAGAATGCAGCAGAAACGTTCCAAAAATGTATTTAATATGCTGAAAATGTAGGAAAAATGTTATACCAGCACAGCTCAAGCGGTAAGAGAAACAAAATGCGAATTATGTAAAATAATGAAAATAATTGATTATAGAGAACACATCTCAAAACACGAAAAAAATTACAAATAAGTTAAAAAACAATAAAAACCGTTTAATTTAATATCTCGTATTGCCGCCTCTAGCTTCAATCACCGCAGCACAACGTGCTAGCATCGATACAATAAGAGTGCGAATAGTGTCTTGTGAAATTGAATTCCATTCCTTTAAAAGGGCATTACCCAGCTGCAACAACGAATTTAGCGGTAGAGTACGATTTTGAATACGCCGTCCGAGAATATAAGTACTCTATCGGATTGAGGTCCGGACTGCATGCTGGCTACTCCATTGTAGGAATTCCAACTTGCTGCAAAAATGTTTTTGTAGCTTTAGCAACATGAGGGCGGGCGTTGTCCTGTTGTAGGAGGAATTCTCGACCCGCAAATAGTGCAAATGGCACGACATAGGTCTGGAGAATGCCAGTAATGTAAAAATGAGCGTTTAACGACTGTCGTTGACAAATAGGGTGCCCAGTAGTTTTGGCGTCATATTCAATTCCGTCCCGCGCCATTTTAGAGCCCCCGCAAAAATTACAGCGTCGGACGAAATTTTATTGATTGTATCGTTCTTCTTTGCGTCGCTAGACTCTCTGACGTTTGTCTGGTGCTTGCAAAGTAAACGGCTCCAGTCATTCACACGCCAATGCGCATAGTTACGAGCAAAATTTAAACGATCAATCTTATGTTGTGTGGATAATACCACACCTGTTCGCGGCTTCAAACTATAGAAACCATGTTGCCGTAATCGTCACTGCACTGTATGAGATGAAATTGATGTGTTCGGAGCCCTGTGGACTGAGCGCCCGATCGCTGATGCAGTTGCGAATATGGCGTACGCAATGCTGTTCGCGCGATTTTCGATCTTCCCGTTCAGTTGTGACACGAGGGCGACCTGTTCGCGGTCGATGTACGTATTTGCCGGTCTCAAGGTATTATAAATGTGTCGCACACATTTTTTAGACACCTGATACTGAATTGCGACTGATCGTCGACTTCGACCCTCTTCAATTAATGCCACTATTTGTGCAGCCACTTCAAGCTGTACATTTATCGTTAAGGTGTCTTTAGAACACTACACAGGTATACAAATCGTCTACACACACTACTGAAACAATTGGTATGCATACAGTAACGTCATTACTGTTCAACTTCGTTGCAATGCGGCAGACAGACGTAACCAATAGGAAAAAACCAAAATTATTTTCTCCTCCTACTAATCACCTCTCACTTTCGCTATATTCGTGTCGTTTATGGTGGATATGCTTACGAAGAGTCTACGAAATGTTTCCAATGCATTCTATCATTAGTTTTTTTTTCATTTATAATAGATAGCAGCACATTAGCGCATCGCGTTTAGTAATTTTTACATAGTGTGGCAAGCCTTTTGCCGCGTAGTATATTTATATAGTTATATATAAAAAATTTAAATAAACAGATAATAAAAATTAATAATTAAAAATATAAGATCAAAAATGTTACGTGACATCGGGGCGATTCGAACTCGTACCTTATTTTGAAGTTGAATAAGTAGACATCACTTTTAACACTACACTATAATAAAATAAGTTTGTCATGATTTGTGTTTTTATACTACATAAATGTAATAAATAACGTGTTTAAATTTTTATTAATTAGAAATTGATTTTTTTTAAATTAGTTTATTGTTTTTTAATATTTTTTTCTATTTAATATACTTAATTTTGGAATAATTAGTCTTCCGAACCACCCGCACAAGGTAAACATAATCTAGAATCTATATACGAAGGTGGTTTGAAAAGTTGCGGGTCTCTCAATGAAGCAAACATATTTTTATAAAAACAGTGCTTTATTTCTCAACATAGTATTTATTTAGGCTGACACATTTGCTCCACCGGTCGGAAAGTTTATTAATACCGACCTTGTAGGTTTCTTCAAGAAGGTCTCGAAAAAATTCATCAACACCGACGATCACCTCACTATCATTTGCAAATCTTTTTCCTCCGAGCCATTTCTTCAAATTCGGGAATAGATGATAGTCGCACGATGCCAAATCTGGCGAATAGGGCGGATGGGGAAGTAATTCGAACCTTAATTCGCTGATTTTTGCCATCGCGACCACAGAGGTGTGAGCAGGCGCATTGTATTAATGGAAAAGGTATTTCTTCTTCACCAAATGTGGACGTTTTTTTCTTTATTTCTTCACTTAAACGTTGAACCAGAGCCGCGTAAGCTCCGTTTATTGTTTTACCTTTTTCAAGATAGTCGATGAAGATTATTCCGTGTGCATCCTAGAAAACCGTCGCCATAACTTGTTGAAGGGCAAAATCACCTTTGCTTTCTTCGAAGCCGTTTGACCTTTCTCAATCCATCGGTTAGACTGTTCTTTGGACTCTGGAGTATAGTGGTGAACCCAAGTTTCATCAACAGTGATGAATCGACGCAAAAATTCGGCTGTACTGCGATTAAAGTACTAAAGGTTTCGAGCTGAGATGTCTTTTCGACGCTGTTTTTGCTCAGGTGTGAGCAAACACGGTACCCATCTTGCGCAGAGCTTCTTCGTGCCCAAAACTACGTGTAAAATATGGCACACTCGTTCAAACGATATGCCTACACCTTCAGCTAACTCTTTAATTTTGATGCGACGATCTTCCAGCACCATTATGTGTATTTTTTCGACGATTTCTGGCGTAGTTGCTTCTATCGGGAGTCCAATGTGCGGTTCATCTTGTGCTCGTACGACCCACCTTAAATTCTGCTATACCGCGTTTAACGGTGGTTTTTGAAGGAGAAGACTCATTTAATGTTGAATTGAGCTCAGATTGTATTTGTGTTGCATTTAAACCTTTTAAAAAAATGATATTTAATCACAGCTCGTATTTCGTTTTTTTCCATTTTTTACGTAACACACGACTTTTCTACTTGAAACTGCCATAAAACTGGTAATACGTTTTCCAACAAGCTGAAACTTTTTTAGTGACGCTGTGAAGGATGGAACTGCGCAGCGTGCTCGATGAATTAACCCTAGCAGTGCTATTTCTCGGCGAGGCCCGGAACTTTTCAAACCACCCTCATATATTATCTGTTAAATGCGGTTTATAAAAATTTGAATTTCTCGCATAAATCAAAAAGCTGCATTTTAATAGTATTTTACATATTTCACATATATTCATGGTCTTCTATCGATCTGCAAAATTTCATCAAAATTGGTGACCCGCAAATCGAGTGTTTATCTTAAAATTTACGATTTTTTCAAGAGTAAATATATCTTTATTGTTACAAAAGTTACTGCTCGCAAACAAATTAAATAAATTAAAAACATAAATTTTTTTAAATAGCTATTCATAACGCAAATTAGTATATATTAGGTTACCTTTTTCTGAATTTCAAATGGATAAACAGATGATGAGCAGCAATAATGGTTACAAAGTTAATTAGAACGAAGTTAACTAAAGCAATGAAACAACGATTAAATTAATATAGCACAATCTGTGATTAAAATAATAATTTCAGAATATAATTTAGAAGCACCTGAGCAATATGATTCATCTGGCTTTCCATTTCAATTAACTGAGATGATTGTGATTCAAGTAATTGTAGAAAGTTGTAAGCCAACGTATTAATCTGATATGCGACACTAGCTAATGACTGAGTTGTATAATTTTTCGTCTCTTCCAGTGCGAGTCGTTTATTTTCACTCTGTAATGTTAATGTTAACTCGAATAGTAATAATGATAAAAAAAAATAATCCAGTTAATAAATTTCATTCAAATTATACGCATTATCCTACCTGATAATAATTACTTTCGCAATAATCGGCAACTCTTCCTAAATTATTGTGATTTTCTGCTAAATTATTTCTCCCCTCCGGTATTTCATTATTCAGCAAAGCAGCTAATTCCGCCATATTATCCGAATCGCTTCCTAAACCAGATTCTCCAGGATCTGACGTAGCTATAAAAATATATACAATCCACGAAATATAAAAAATCAATTTTTTTTCATATCGTCTATGCTGTCAATTAATTTGATCTTTCATAAAATAAATGAACTATAAAAAACTTAAATAAAATTATACCGATACAAATTCCGGTAATCCGAATTACTTAACTAGCTAATTAGTGTAAAAGGAGAAGATTCGTAACCACATTGTGATATTTTTCGAATCTGATAACATAAGATTATATTCAATCGTCGAACTTATTTCATAATTAACGATTTTAAACGGAATGTAATTAATTTTTACTTTTAAAAATTGCGCAGAATATTTTATCTAAACCTGTTCATTACCTAGGTTTACAAGGTTGTGCATTTTAATCAACTAATTAGCACACAGTGCAGTTCATTTTCTATTTCACATCAAATTACGTACTAAACTACTAAATCATTAATAACATAATGCAAAATCAGATAAGACGCGATAAAAGAATATGTATAAATATATATTCCGCTAATAAAATTACATCAATTTAATTACTTCACGCCATTGCGTTCATCTATCAAATGAATGTTACAATATATTTCAGATAACTAAACAACACCGACTTTATACTAACCGTTTACAATGATAAATTTCAGATTTACTATTCTAATTTGATGTTTCATTAAAATTTTTAAATTTGACAGTAGTAAATTATATTGTACTGTTTGTGATTTTATTTACTTATTTTCGAATAAAAGTTTAATTTTAATTTTTATCTGAAAACTGAAGTATTTTCATACTCTTGTCATAATTACCTAACAATGGCTCAACATGCTATTAAAAAGATCTTATAAAGTTACGCAAAAGTAACTCACAGTACATATTGAAGTTAAAAATCCTGTTTAATTTTCTTTTTACATAGTTTTTATTCCCCCGTGTACTATAAAATTGTAATTTATGATAAAGAATTATGCTGAAATTTAGCATAATTAAATTTGTACAGTACTTTCTACAGTATTACAAAATTAATATTAAAATAACTGTTAATTCCTAACCTGAGTTTAACTGTTGATTCCACATTCTTCCCCTAATTAAAAAAATCCAGGACCTTTTTTTCCTAATTTTAAGTTTTGAATTATTTTTTACTTTTAGCGTTAATTCATTATTGATAACACATCTCGAATTCGATTGAATAATTATCGATTATCGATTAGTAATTTATTTTCTAAGAAAATAAGTTTATTACGAAATAAAATCTGTTTATTACATTCTTGTAAACGTAATTTTCTTAAACATTTTAAATGTTTTTATTTTTCATATTTTATTAGAATATTGCTCACGAAAAAATGATTTGTCTTATTTCTTATTAAATTTTTATCATAAAATTCTATTAATATTTCATCATAAACGCTTCTGTCTTTTGCAAGTCTATATTATTATTATTTCGCAATTAAATTTTCGAAGTAAATAAAAGAAAATGTTTTGTGGTATTAGCTAAAAGAGTATATCAATAAATCCAATAAAATGTTATGAGCAATAAATTTAATTTCATTGTTTTTAAATAAAAATTCTAGTCATTTGATTTTAAAACATGTGGAATTTGAAAAAAATAGGTGATATTAATTATGCTATTCGAATATGCGAAAAAAACGGCTATACCTTTCTAATTACAGATTTCGTACACATTTGGAATGCGAATTTGAGCAAAGATGATTTGTGCAATAAATCGAAAGTATGATTCTATTTTTAAAATATATAATTTATTACGACCGTAAAATTTGTTTTCCTATAAGATTATTTCTACGAGAATTACACTTATATTGGAAATATGCTTATTAATTTCGTTTGAAAATTATTTTATTATAGAAAACGTGAAAATAGATTCGGATTTATTTTAAAATAATTAATTGGTAAAAATTCTGATACCGTTTTCTTTAACTTTATCAGATTAATATATTTCCGTTATTTTGAATTATTTAATGCTTTCAGAAGATAAGTTTAACCGGGAAAAATTAAAGTTTCGTTGTTTCATTATATCGGATTTTTTATGAAAACTATTACAATTTTCTAAGAGGAAAAATTCTGATGTAATCAACAGCAAAAGTTTGACTTTTCTCTTTAATGAGACCAAATACTAAATTGAATATACTTTTAATAATATTCGCTCGTTTATAACAATTGTCTAGTCCTGCAACCCGATTCTGGAAGCGAGCGATGAAAGATTTATAGTGGAATCGTTGCGATTATTTGATGCAAATAATGACGACGTTAAATGGAACGTTGAAATTGGAGAGTGCAGTTTAAATTTATCTTTAAACTCTATTTTTTGTGGAGTTCCTTTTAATTTCAAGCTTCACTTTCAACGGATGAATTCGAATAAAGTAAGTATAATCGTTCTCTACATTTCGGCTTCTGTAATAAATTAATGTAGCTATTGTGACGTATGATTTTGTTAATATAAAATTGTATTTATTTTTCATATAGTTCTTTGAGGAAATTACGAACCCGCTCTTTGTTATGTTACATGAATTGCAAAGAAGACAAAACATTTTATATGATTTAGTGAAAAAGAAAGACATAGAAATAACGGAGTATAAAATGGAAGGAGCCGTACCAATAACGGGTAATGTTTATTTTGTACCGTACAAAGCCGTAATAAAAAGTTATAAATATTAAGCTGTAAATTTTTGAGTGTAATCAAATAATGATAATAGTGTGAATGGATTCGCATAAAACAGTTTAAGCTATTTTTTTACTCAACCAATGCATAGATGAACACGAAGTGTCATGAAGATGTCTACATGTACAAGTAAATTTTGTTTTTTTTTTACATATAAATGGTGTTAAAAATAAGTAAATAATTCGTATACGTTAATGACACTCAAAAAGGGAATCTTGACATAACTTTTAAAGAACATTCAGGTTAAGTCGATAAGACTTCTTGATTTTGCAGTCATACCTAATTTATGCCGTTGCGATTATTTGCGATTCATATATGCGAATTGACTATTTTTTTTCTCTCTAAATACTATGCATATCGTCCAATAATATAGGGAAAATAAAGAGGATATGTCTTTAAATGTGTATTATAATTAGAATTATATTCTGACTGCAGCATTTTCAAGAACATTATAGTTTCTCGCCGAATTCAGTAAAATTAACGACTGTTGTCTACATTGGTAAACTCGCTAAAAAAGATATATATATATATTGATACGGATTCGGTACGCGTAGCGCTATCTCTTGACGACTTTTGAGTTAGAAATTATTCTCTAGTTATTCATCTATTCACGATATCTTAAACTTCGTTCTAGGATACATTGTCGCTTTGTCGTGTCAAGAATGCTAAAATCGGCCAAAACCAAGAATCCCCATGTTCGGTTGCGATTCCGCTCATTTATACGGTCGCATCGGGGTAGAGACGCATTAGTGTCTGGTTGGTAGTGGTCGAGAGCTGAGACAATGACTTGTGCTTGCGGAGAAAGCGCGGAATTCTGTGTGTCGAGTAACGTTGAGCTGCAGGCAGACTGTAAAAATCCCGCCAAAAGTCAGGCAGGGGAGTATGTGCGGTGATTTATGCAAAAGTTTCTATAAGAACACTTCTGCTTAGCCTTTTGTTACCGTGGAACAGAACAGTCGTCGATCATTCGCGGTGTTCATTATATTTGGTCGCTGTCGCAGCAAATCCTCGTTAACATTGAAGTTGTATCTAGCCCGTGTTACCGTGTATCGAAATGTCTTCGCGCCATGCCACATAATTTTTACTGTGTTTTTGTTAAATTTTTCGGAAAAAAGTTAAATTTTCTGTCATTTCTCTAATCGTGACCGAGTATATGCATCAGGATCACCGTCCTGTCCGTTTTTTGTGAATTTTCCGTCATAATATATACTTTTTCTTTGGTAAAAGTCTCGCTATTGGACACGTGGTGTCGGCCATGTGATATCTCTGGTGTGGAGAGACCGCCGCTGTTCCGGGGCGGGATCGTGATCTAATTCGGTTTTGTGATCTCATTTATATTTTTCTTTTTATTAAATTCTTACGATAATTTTAGGAAAAGCCTAATGCTCTGAATACACATCCTATTGCAACACTACGAGTGTTGTTGACGCCCGTTATTTTTTTGTTTTATTATTTTTTCCGGACGAAAAATGAGTTCTTAACAAGTAGTTTCACGAAAGAAGAACACTTAAAAAGAATCGTTTCACTGGCTCCTGGAACAGGGACCGGGAAATACAACGAGTTCACTTTAATATATATATATATATATATATATATAGAGAGAGAGAGAGAGAGAGAGAGTAATTTAGAATAAATATAAATATAACAAACGAATTTAAATGTACAAACGGTATATACTACTTAAAAAAGTTTTCGGGCACAGCTTATCATCAGCTAAAACTTAATAAAACCACACAAGTACTTTAGTACTCTGCGTGTGTATGTATGTATGTATATATTATATATTAAGACACATTCGGTAGGCGTAGCGCTATCTCTTGACGACGTTTGAGTTAAAAATTAATCTGATTGTTCATCAATTCGCGATCTCTCGAACGTCATTCTAGGTTGCATCGCTGCTTTGTCGTGTCAAGGATGTTTTCTCGGCCAAAACTAAAAATCCCCATTTTCGGCGGTAAGTCCGGTCGTTCATACGGTCACATCGGGAGGATAGAGACGCGTTAGTGTTTGAGTGGTAGTGGTCGAGGGCTGAAATAGTGACTTGTGTTTGCGGCGAAAGCGTGGAATACTGTGTGTCGAGTAGCGTTGAGCTGCAGACAGGATGAAAAATCCCACTAAGAATCAGGGAGGGTAGTTTGTGCGGTGATTTACGCAGAAGTGTTTTTTGTTACCGTCGCACTGAAGACAGTGTTTGATCAGTTTATTTTCTGTTCTAGTCGTTTTGTACCGTTTCGTGCATCATAAGAGCGTCATTCCGCGAATCTAACCGTTTTTTGTGTAAATTTACCGTGAAATTTGTTCTCATTTATTATTATTGGTTCTGCCGTACGTGCGCACCTAGTCAATCGCTAATCCGGATTTTTATGTCGTCTTTTGTTTAATACACGCGTTTTTGGTTTAAAGTGTATTTCATTAAACACGTGGTGCGAGGGCTCCATCGCCGTTCCGGGTCGGGATCATAGTCGAATTCGTTTGTTTTTTGTTTGATATTATTTCTATTTTCCCCCTTTTTGAATGGTCTTCCGATAGTTTTTTTTTTTTTTCAAAAGCCGAATGCTCCGAGAGAGGCCTATCCAATTAGCGTTCGTTTTCGATTTTTTATTATTTCGTCGGAAAAATCGAGTTTTTCACAACGTTTAAAATTTTTATACTATAAGGATTTATGGTTTAAATTGCACTTATAAAAAAAAGTGCTGCATTTGATGTAGTTTTGGAATAGTTTGAAAATCGATTTAATCTTACCGAAGAAAAATATTTTGTTTTTAAATAAATCTGAAGTTAAAAATAACGGACAAGAAATTTTTGATATAAAAGTGTGAAGTTAATTGCTTTTATTTTTCAGTCCTTTTCATAAAGAAAATAATATTTATTACGTTATTTTTGTAAATAATGATTAAGATTAATAAACAGTTTTTTTCTACTTAAATTTATGATAATCCCATTGGAATATGGGGGGTTGCGATAAAATATGTAATTTTCTTGTTACGGAGTTACTTAAATTTTTTTTTAAATTTGTTACATCCATAAAAAAAATCCGTAAAGATGCAGAATAGCGTTGTTACCAGTTCATATTGGTTTTTTAGATCATATTCTTACGCGCGATGTTATTATTGTTTACTTCATTACTGACCTATTGGTAAATTTATTTTATATATTAATGAAATTTAAAAAAAAAAAAGAACTAATTTTTGGATTCAAAATATGACAAATTTAATGTTAGTAATTGGAAAAAAAAATTATATTTCAATTTAAGAATAATTAATGAAATTATTTATTTTTCGATTTAAAACCGTCGTTATGAATTTGCGATTAAATTATTTTATTATTAGAAAATTGATTTTTTAAATTGGAAATTTATCTATCGAATAAAGAACAAAATTTAACAATTCTATGTATCAAAGAAGGTAAAAAAGTTGTGCAGTGCTTCACAATTTCGCATGACATCCTTGTGTAGGGTCAAGCTAATCTTCTCTGTTCGTTGCGATTTTAGTAAATGTGTTTTTGAAAATTAATTGTAAAAATTTTAATTTAACATTAAAATGTGAGCACAATTGTAAGAATATTAACACCGTCGTAGAAATGTATCCAGCTTGTTAAGGTATGTAATTTAATTATTTCTTTAATGCGTTATTTTCTTAAAATTACTGCATTTATTTATTTTGATTTTATTTTAACGTTTGTTAATTTATGTTTTATTTTATTTTTTGATTGCGCCAGCTTTATTTTTAGTTGAAATTTTACTTCGTTCATTTTTAGTTTTATTCGTAATTTATGTTAGTTCGTATACCATGAATAAAACCAAAAACGAACGAACTAAAATTTAGACCAAAAATGAACGGGTGATGCTGTTCTGCACGCTTACCGTTTTTGAAAAAAGAAGATAACGATTGGGAAAATTATATGCATTTAGGAAGGTATTTTAAAGTTGATTTCATCTAAATTGATAACAGACTGATGTTACGCATTTCTCACGCTATTCAATGCGTAATTTTTGTAATTTGAAAGTTGTCGCTTGAATTGTTTTTACAAATAAATCCTATAGGTCAACAACGGAATAAACTACGATAAAGAGAAAATCAAAAGTTTATAGTTCTTTCTATAGTAAGCAGTTTTTTTTTCACAGTTTATTTTTTCTTAGGACGTTGTTTTCAGTTTTTGGTTCTATAGAATAGCAGCCATTTTTTTTCTTCAGTTAACAAGAAAAGAGAGAAGAATAATTAGTAATAGAAATAAATGGGTTATTTACAGAAATTAACCATAATTATGAAAAAAAAGGGTATACAATCTATGTTATAATAAATCGGATAAAAACAGATTTACGAAAAAGTACGTAAATTTAAAGATAGAAAAGCGATCCGTATGCCATCATATGACAACTTAAATATTAGTTTTATCGTAAAACAGGGTTTTTCTTAGCTGAACGGATGTTTACTGTTGGTATTTAAAAATAATTAGAGATTAGAGTATCATTTAACTTATTTTCAAATCAAATCAAATCAATTTATTTATATGATACACGCGTTATAAACAGATAAAAATAATATAAAATGCAGATGCCGCAAATGCGCAGAGAAGCGCGAGTAGCGGAAATATAAATTAAACGTACATAGGCTAACAAAACATTTTTTTTGTTTTTTTCTCCTCTTTCTCTTCTTTTCCTTCCCTTAAGGGGGAAGTATATTAGAAATTAAAATAGCAATTTAGCCCAAGTTTACACATTAAGTTCAAACGTCTTATTTAATATTAAACACATATATAAGTTGTATAAATTTTTAATAACAATAATATAAATAAAAATAAACACACTCGTGCCCCACACCCTTGAAGCTCAGTGGTCAAACTGCAATAGTAACATATTGTTTACAAATTAAAGTATAATTAGGATAAAACTAAAAGAACAAGCTAAAAAGAAATTAACGAAGACAAAACTAAGGATGCTTAAATAAAAACTATAACATTAATAAATAATAGTCGTCGCGAAAGTCTAGTTGCTAGAGCGCTTGACTTACGTTACGGAGGTCACGGGTTCGATCCCGGGTAACGACAAAACCTATTACAAAGAGAATTAAAATAAAAATATTCGCTAATAATCACGTGGAAGGTAATGGCAAATATACATACAACATCATATGCGCGCTAGGTCAGTACACAGCAGACATAAATAGGACCGCACTTGTGTAAATCGGTAAAAATCAAACGATTACTAATCAGTTCCGAATGTAGTCTTGCGTGTGTACACATTCGTACTGCATATAAACAATTGCTATGAACACTAGCCTATATCGGTACAGCTAAAAGTGTACGAGTAGGTTGCGCCAACGCGCTTTGTAGTGTACGGCACCTGAAGAAGAATAAATAATAAAACAACTTACGGCTAAACCGATGAGGGAAATTAAGTTAAAAGGAATAATATAAAACAATGTTATCGTTCTGACTGTGAATATAAAGTTCTGCTCCATAATGTTATACCATCCTTACCTACATACTCACCGATATCTGGCCTCCATTGAACGTTTTATGGACTTTTACCTTCATCGCCACCGACATCTCAGTCCGTATTATGTCCGCGGTCTATTCCTAAACTATCTTCGCAATCTGTATCGTCTTCTAATGACGGTTCTGATGAAATTTCCTGTACCATGTTGAACAGATGTTGCTGTTTTTTTTCATAATTACTCACGATGGCAAAATATAAACACAAAAATACCAAATAATTATTACTTACTCAGAGCCAATGTGGGAAATGCTTTAATTTAAAGCAGCAAAGTTCGAGTCAAAATATGAAGTATTAAACAAAATTGAAAACAGTTAAAATAAAATATCTAAACAGAACTATTTCAGTAAATAAGTTTTATGGCACTCACATGATGAGAATACTTCTCACAAAATTTATAAACACGGTTGGTCGCTTGATGAGAATATTTCTCACGCTGCATTCAAAATTAATCACACCAATAGTCACATTGTAAGAACAATTCTCATTTCTTTCAAGCATCTCGCCCTACAGGAAACTAACGCAGGTGTAAGTTCACACACATCTTACAGAAGGTTTAGCCGAGAGGTACTGGGAGGGGGATGTAGTAACTCCCACCGGTCACTCTCTATTATTATAACAACGTTATGTGTAAGAAAAATTCTCATAATGTGAGCACTAATGGAGGTTAAATAATGTAAAATTTTAAAATAATATTAAAAAGAATAAAAATGATTTTTAAAAATTCCGTGAGATTATTTCGTCTATATATTTATATTATTTTTTGAGGGTTTTTATTAACAACAATTTAATTTTTAGCCGGTGTTTATAGACAATAGTGTAACATCAATATTCAATTCCAGTGAGTTTGAGAAGTCGCAAAATTTATATTTATTAAATAATGGCGCTAAAACTGTGGAACCCATTTTTGACGATTCAATGGCCGCGTTATATAAAACTGTGTACGAAATTTTACGGTAACTATACAATTTTACTTTGTATTAATGCTGTTGTTTTCCGTGTTTTGCTGCGTTCGATTTCTCTTTTAAAAACTGTATAATTTACAATGAGTATTATTGTATATTGCAATAAGTAACGGTTTTTATCATTAAAACCCTTTGTATATGATATGATTTAAAAATGAAATATAACCGTTTTTTTTTTTTTTTTGTTTTGTGTTTTTTATTTTATTTCTGTAGCGATCGTGAAGCTATAGGAAAAAATGCAAATGAGGACATTGAAGCCAGTGAGAAAAAAGTTATGTTATCTTCGAAAAGGAAAAAACGTAATCAGGTTTGTAAAATTTTCATTTTATCTCGAATTTTTTATTTAATGTTTGCGATATTTTCGGAAGAGTTATTATTATATGATAAATATATTTACATTAGCCATGTGTTTAGTGAGAAGTACTTTTGTATAAACAAAATTTTCAACCGCAACCAAAACCAAAATCAAAACTTTATTTTTTATAATCATTTTAACTGCATTTATGTATAAAAATAAAATTGGATTTAAATTTATCCCGTGTACTATGTTAAAAAATAAATCACCTTTGTTTGATTCTAAATAAATATAAAAGATGTACTTTATTTTCGCATTTTACTTTTGGAATACATTTTTCTTTATAAAAACATAAATGTTAATCAAAATTAATAATTACAAAATTAGAGGATTTCTAATATTATAATTCGGGAGAAATTAAATCTACGACCCGCGTAAATTTAATCAGCAACACGAAATAACTGCTCACTAGTTACACCGGTATTTAGGAGAAACACAGATACGTTAATAAACCGCTTTTTTGCGAACCATATACGTGGACTGGAGTTTAAGTAAAAATGTATACGAATTTTTTTGTAGTAGTGGTTTTGAATGTTTAAATTAATTACTAATATTATCGCCATTAGAAGGGTTATTATCCGTTATTTAATTTCAATTGAGTTAAATATGGGATAATTTTGAAATTACAACGAATGGTAAAGTGTAAAATATCTGATAAGGCGTAAGAAGTCACACATCGTTTGTTTGCTATCCGTGAGAAACTTTGATTTAAATAAACTCTTCCTATTAGATCAATATTTGTAATTAATAACTCGAATAAAATTATCTGTAAAAAGCGCGCAGTGAAGCAAAATAAAATATGATCACGGTTTCCGGTTTTTTTTCGTTTCGTTTTTTGGTTTTTATAAGTTTAATTCTTATTTGTACCCACGTTTGTATTATATTTTTATTCTGTAAAAAGTTATTTTACGCATTGTAAATGCATTTTTGTTTATTCAGATTTTTAATACAAATGTATAAATATACACGAATGCGCGTTTTATTACTTTAAGTATATCAATTTTTCTTCCATACATTTAATGATCCAACCATCTGTAGGACTACAAATAATACGTGTAATAACGCTGTTTTATCCGTCACGTTTCGAGCATTTACATTTTATACAAGTACTACCCCCCCGATGTAACTGAAAACAACTATACTTGCGCCATCTCTGTACGTCAATACGAATAAGTTTTCATTTTTCGATTAGCATTTATTTTATTTGAGCAAAAAAAGCACAAAAAAAACACTTATTCATCTATATCTGTCTATTTTTTTTTTGTAAATATAATTTCACTTTTAAAAGTAATTTGAGATGTTACACAATTTTCAAAACCAATTTTTAATTTAAAATATAATTTAAAAAAGTGTAACAGTACTAATCTAATAGTGAAAATTTACCTGCTAAAATTTAAATTGGCAGTGCACTAAGAACCCGCTAATAATTTCTCCCTTATGTATAATATTTGTCACAGAATTCTGCGTGTAGCACAAATACGTCCGATATTTGCGCAGACAGGCCTGTAAACATTTTTTAAAAAGATGTTTGTTTTGAAATTTTTGCAACTTCGTCTTTTTTTTTTACAATTTGGCCATATCTCCAATGCCTTTCGTCCCGAAAATACCGAGAGATCGTTTCGATGCGGTGAACGAGGTTACCTACCGGTTCACCGATGATATAGCATATTATATAACAATTTATTGGCTATTAATCCGTTACAACAATAAAAGGTACAAGCGTTGATATAGGTTCTAATTTCTGTCTGATCTGTTTTGTAACGATAGCAAAAAGTTAAGCTTAATCGGTTACGTTCTTCTTACTTTGCAGCATCAGTTTAAATGAATGCTATTATCAAGATAAGTGTAAATTTTTTTATGGTATATATTTCCAAAAACATCGAAACGGCGGTTATGAAAATGATTGGAAATAATTTTTATAAAATGTTTCTTCTATAACTTTATTTAAACGCATGTAGTGATAGAGGAATTGACGTACTGAGCACACGGTGAGTGTTCCATCGCTAGTTCGTAGATTGCTTTATAATCCTACATCATCGACAGACTGATAAGTAGCTCTGTTCGCTGAATCGAAGCGAACTCTTCGGGGCGACAGCTATTATAGATCATGTTTCAATCCGTACCATTATTGATTTTCTGCGTGAATTCTCTTAATGTGCCTAAAAACACTCTTGAGTTTACTTTTCAAAAATCAAACTTTCATAATTCTACATTAATACGCACCAAATAACATGAGTTAGATTGTGTGAAACGTACATGTCACAAGATTCTGTCTGCGCATACACTTACATGTAAGTTTTTAAACGATTTTTTTTTCTTGTATTCTTCGTATTCGAGAACATGAATGAATATTGAATGATAAAATCTTTAATTTTGTTTTTTAGAATGTTTACAATTACGCCGTTGAAAAATGAATAATCGCTTCAAAAGTAGTTTATTTTTGGTTTACTTGTTTTAAATTGTGCAGTTTTAGAAAAAAAAACACAGTATGAAGTAAAGGCAATTATCATCATTAAAACATAAAAAAGATTCAGACTGGTTATACTGGTTGTACGCTTTTCGATTATGATCCCCTACGTATTTCTCCAATAGGTACCATACATTAAGTTGAAACGTAATTATGGTTATATATTATCCGTTTGAAATACTCAACGTTTATAATATTTCGTAACTTTATACTCAATAGTATCTTAAATCACTATTTTGTCATTACGGATGTTGTGCAACGTACAAGATAGATCAGAAAGAAATCAAAAAAAAAACAAACTTGTAGTACAGGTTTTCACTGTTGGTTGCTTTTTTTTTTTTTCGGCTCGCCAACCGGAGACCTTTATCCAGCTATTTGCGGCACCTTACTAGTTACTGAACTGATTAGTATCATCGAAAAAGTTTGCCTAATATTTATTTTGTTTTTTTTTTTTTTTTTTTTTATGGCGTTTTAAATTCTAAATATATACGAATAACATATAAAGTTTTGAAAAAATGTCATCTTTTAGTTCATTTTAGTACAACGATCATGCAACTGAATTGCGTTTACACAGTGGCGGATCCACTGGTGGCGGGGGGGGGGGGTAAGGGATACCCACCCAAAGAACCAAAGCTTCTATGAAAAAAATAGTTATAACAGAGAAACTTAATTTATACTTAAATGATTTAATACTGTTCTCTAGTAAAACTATTAATGTTATGTTTTTATTTTATTTTAAACCCAACTGTCATCGATCTTTTGCCTTTCTTATTTATTTTTAATTTTTATTTTGTAATTTTAATTAAAAATAGTTTAAAGATAAATATATTTAAACCTGCTCACAAAGAAAGAATTAGGATCGGATTACTAACAAAAATAAAAAAGAAGTAAAGTCTAATAAAAATACTATCTTTCTTACTATTCAAATTCTAAACTACCATTTTAGCTAGAATTTTATGATTTTCTTTTTGTTTTTCACTCCTAAAAGATTAAAAATTGTAATAACTATGTATTTTTAAAACACATTTTAAAATTTTTAAAGAGGTCGTTATTTGATTTTCTTTATGAAACAGCGTATTTCTCAAATCTACTGCTTACCGTAGAAGATTTACGTAATTATATAACTCCCCCCTTCTCACCAAATTTGCTCTGAAAATATCAAACCGTAGGGCTTAAGCTACAAATTAACGTTTCTGAAATCAAACAAACCAAACAGTATTCCACTTTTCACAAAAAATAACGGCGATAAAATTACCAATGTGACAGAGAATCTAAACTCTATCCTTTCTTTTTCCATTAGACAGCACTGACAAAAACAGCAACAAACAGAAAATACTGAGAGAAAACTTTAAACTTCCCATACAGGAAAACGTTGCTCACTCACAACGAACTCCTCTTGACACTTCCGCACGAAATAGCATTATACAAAAAATTTTAAAAATAACAAAGCTGCTGGACCTGACAGTATTACAAATAAGACACTAAAATTAATCCAAACGGTCTATCCAAAAACTCCTTCCACTCCTATACAAAAAAAAAATCTTCTCCTTAAACTATTTCCCTAAAACCTGGCGTGAAGCAAATGTAATCCTACATCATAAATCAAACAAAGATGCCGATCTCATAAGCTTCTATCGCCCAATATGTCTTTTAAATACTGCAAGCAAAATTTACAAAAAACTATTAAAAAATTGAATAACTTTCTGAACTTAACTGACTTTTTAGATAAAAGACAATTTGGATTCAGACAAAGTCTGTCCACAGAACTTGCTGTGAATTATGCGATCAGTAAGATTAGCAGCAACCTTAAGAAAAAATCATCGAGCGTTCTTGTCATAGGAGTGGGTATCAAAGGAGCCTTTGATAACTGCTGGCATCCTGCTTTGTTTGATATTTTAAAATTTATTCTGATCAAAGACATACCATATTGTTAAGTACAACATATATTGCTACCTTAAAAACAGACGTGTGTCTCTTCAAATAGGTAATCATAGTGCAAACACTAAAACCAATAAAGGCTGCCTACAGGGTAACGTTTTAGGTCCACTTTTCTGGAACATTAGCTCTACCATACGACAAGAACGTTGACCTAGACGCATATGCATATGACTTACTATTCATAATAATAGACGATACAAAAGTCAATTTCGAAAGAACGGCTAACAAAACGCTTGAGTTACTCGGAGCCTGGCTAAGTGAAGTAAAACTTAATCTTTCAGCTGAAAAATGCTTTGTGTCCCCTTTCACAAACTCCCTGAAACTAAAAAGCAAAAAATATTAAAGTACTTTATAGGGGGATCACTCTAAAAGTAGTCGAACATTTTAAATATCTAGGAGTTATATTAAACAATAAACTTTCCTTTAAACAATGCACAGACTACACCACATCTAAGTTGGGCACTCAATACTATCAATTACTGAAAGTGTGCCGAAATACATAAGGCTTTGATTACACAAATACCGACTTGTACTGCACAAGTCACTTGTTCCGAATACAGTATATGTTACTGTGGTTTTTCGAACACCTAAAAAAGAAAACCCAAAAACAAAAAATCTACTCTGCACAATGTAAATACTTAATAAATACCTGCAGAGCTTATAGAACCATTTCTCACAGCGCCGCTGTCGCTCATAGTTCTTCCACTAGACCTAGAAATTAATTATAGATCAATCATTTTAACCATAAAAAACCATAAACATTTTGAATATATTAACGATCATGCCTATCAAATAATGAATTTTCTGTCTCCAATAAATCCGCTTCAGAACAGTTCCCTACATGCTAATCCACCGCCACTAAAACAACTCAAAAGACACATTAAAAACTATTTCACGTCCATATGGCAAAACTCTTGGAAAAGAGATGCAGCAGGTCGGTATACCTACAGGCTAATTCCAGATATTAGAAGAACAGGCTTACAGTTAACACTTGACTTTTACACTATCCAACTTCTCACTGACCGCGGACGCTTCGGAGTCTACTTAAAAAAAAACAATACAAAATTACTGAAGGCGACAAATGTAACTGTGAGGAAATTGAAAACGCTAATTATGTAATCTTTCACTGCAGTAAGTATGACGACTCAGACACTTCAACATAGAAAACCTCAATTTGAGCGATTCAACTTTGGCAACTAAATTTCAAAAATTCGCGTTCTTAGTTTTAAAACCAAAATTTTTTACATTACTCAATTAACTAGAAAACATTACACTTAAAATCTACTCATTAACACCTATGTAATTTTCAATATTAATACCTGGACAAGACAATCTAGCTATTAAATGGTAAATCAAACCGAAATCATTCAAAGTTGCATCTTTCAGAAAAGAAACAAAACAATAAAAGTATTATTGTCTATTAAATAAGTACGCGACGCATAACCCATCAGATCATGTAGCATTAAGTTTCTCAAACCCCGATATAAAAAAAAAAAAAAAGAAAAAAAAATTGCTTAAGTTTTATTGTAAGAAGGTTCTGGCTTGGCGTCTTTGTACGTAAACTTGTATTGTAAAAAAAGCGCTATTGAAATACAGTTCTTAATTTTAACCCTCCCCCTCAAATGTTTCTCTGGATTCGCCCCTGGTTTACACGAGCGTCTTTATTTTTCTCAATGAAGATCATAATTTTTAAAATTTACTAAACTTTAGTCAATAATGTGTCCTAAATTGTTTCGTAAATAAAATATACAACGATGTATTTTTTTATTTATTTATTTATTTATTTTTTTTTTACTTTGTTGAATTATACCAACATGTACATCTAGTTTTCTGTTCATCCGTCTCTTTATCTACTTATATCTGTGCATGTGTGTGGATTGTAAGAGAGTACAAAATGACTTTGCACTGTTGTTCGTAAAATTAAAGATACCGCTTTGAGTTTAATTTATTAATTCTAGAATAATATACATTTAAAATTTCAGGAATTACTATTTGATGACTGTAAAGAAAGTACAACAGAATCAGCATCAGCTAACGAAACGGTCAAACCAATCAATTCGATTTCGTTAAAACGAAAAGCTAAAAAGATGCGGCTTAATATATAATTTAATTTATTTCGAGATATAAATATTTTAATTTACTGGCTATATAAATTATTTATTTTAATCGAATAAATACGATAGCAGCAGTATGGTGCTATTTCTTCGAATGAAAACTATTTTAATTAAGTACTTAGTCGCGTGTTTATATTACTGATTTTAATTGATCTATTTACAATGCATTTTATTTTAAAAGGTACTGGTTAATGTTATTTTAATATTTTGTATGTCTTATTTATTACTATAAATTATTAATACACTGAAATATTTGAACTATGTGATTCTATTCGTTATTTGAAAGAAAACGTTCTCGAATTAACGAATGATAATTTTTAATGTTTAAGGACTGAACATTTTCTAGATTTAAGGTGAAAACTATGTTAAACTGTATACCACGAATTATGTCCAAGTGCTGTCTGATCAGTTATTTAAAAATGACTACCAGTTCAAAAATTAACTTAAATACATAAGACGAAGATTTTTTTTCAACTATTTTTTTACACGAAGCGTCCAACAAATATATTAAAATTTACTTATGCTCTCTTCAGTAATATATAAATAACGCGTAGCCCATTAAATTATGTACAAAAAAAATAAAATAAAATATCTAAGTATAAAAATTAAAAGTAGCGCGAAAGAACCATTTCATATATTTCAGAAAGAATACTTGTACTCGCGGAATGGAAATAATTTGTAAAAGAGCTATTGATTTTCGCTAAATAGTTGTATTCTGAAATGGAACAGTATGAGCAAAGCGAAATTTGATTACACCGGTACATACATTTCGAAAAATTCGGAAGTAAATTAAACGGGGTAATTAGAGGGTACTTTTGGGATTTTAATATTAGATCAGACGGAGACCATAGATTTCGTGCGTATGAAATTTTACTTTCCAGAGAAACAAATTGAATTTGTAGTAATTTTTTATTTTACGATACTCCTGATTGGAAAACGAAACAAATCTATTCGTTTGCGGATTAATTTTGCTAATATATTTCAATGCTTAAAAAAACGGTTAAGGAACAATGCACTACCTACGTGCTGACTTTAATTTGGTGTATACCGTGTGGTGTCTTAAAGCACCATCGAAAAGAATAAATGAAGGGAGGAGACTCCCTTAACAAAGAGAGCTGTTAAAGATTGTGAAGTAGAGAGGTTTATCTGATGATATTATGAAGTCGAAATATTGAAGAGTGTTTAATATTTTTTGAGGCCAAATGAATGTTGTGCGAGGTACAAACTGTTGTAACTCTGCAGTGCCACTTTCTCTAGTAACGATTCATTCAATTGTGTTATGTGATGTGCTAGTCCGGCTAGAGGAGAAACAAACAACCACGAGAATTCTGTACGATTAATTCTGGCGGGCTTAAATCGGAACTCACTGTACGCGATGCTCGTGCGAATACGGAGCGAGAGGTTCACTCGCTGAAGGCGTTAAATACTGTAAGCATTTTACCGCCTACATCACCACAGACTGTGGGCAACTCGCTCGTGATATATGTGCCTCCGTCGGATTGATGAATATGAATTCAGAGCGAATAGGCGCGAGGGTCCTCTTCTTGCTAAGGTAGCAAACGGGAAATCCGGAGCGAGGCAACAAGAACCGCCACTGTACTTCTTTTTTGATATCATGACGTATCAAAAACAACATTAAAATCCTGCGCCCGCGGAATGTGCTCGAAGGAATATGTCTGGGGCAATAGGCGGTTATTAGGTACTTCACAAGTGAAGAAAAACATATTGAAGAATAGAGAGCACAATTCTTAGCAAGCCTGGATTTAGGGAGGTTCTGGGGGGGGCAGCCCCGGGCCCCACCTTATAAAGGGGCCCCCAAGAGACGCCTGGTATGTCTCGAATTGTGTGTAATATAAGAGGAAAAATGCGAGTAAGAAATAATCACATTTAGATATACTAAACAATTTGCCATAGTTCCTGGATATCCTCCGAAAAAATCGTTAAAAAGAAGAAAATTTCTTCCGTTTTTTTTTATTATTATTATTATTATTATTATTATTATAACATAGTATTTTGAATTCGCTCAATAAATTTATAACTCAAAATCAAAAAAACAAGACTTTTCATTTTTTTTTTTTTTTTGTAAAATAAATAACGAATATATTGTATATGTATATAACCAAATTATGTTTAATATTACATTAATCTTACCACTTTTGAAATCGAAAAAATGTCGTTTTAAACGTTACGTGTAATTTTTAAAATAATCGTGTATCACTACTTTTTATTGATAAATTCGGATTATTAAACTAAACACGCCTGTATATTATCTTTTTTTTTTTGACTAGATTCACGGGAATACATTTTCAGTTGATTAACGAATTATTTACTGTATACACGTTTGAAAGTTAAATAATACCGGAGAAAATGGAGAACTCCAGTGAGGAATGGAAAGATCAGTGCAAACAAAATTTGGTCTACATTAGGCAGAAAGTGGAAGCTCAGGCGTGCGAATTAAATTATATGGAAGACCTGTTGAAGGCTGACTTGCAAAAGCAAGTCAATGAATTCGCCCAACGACTGGGTAAATGTGTATATGTATACTTTTAAGTATTCGATGAAATAAATTTTTCATCAGCGTGGTCGAGACTCTAAAGACTAAAAAATTATTATCGCACCCCGATAAAATCGGTGATTTTTTAACGAAAACGTTTGCTTACACAGCTGAGACCGAGAAGGCGAATAACGCGAAAATACAAGATTATAAGGCAAGATTGAAAGTACGCTTAGAAAACGATAAAGTGGAGCTTAAAAATGAAACGTTAAAGAAACACCGAGAAGAATTTAACCGTTTAGAGACGGATTTTCAGAATAGTTTGAAGACTTGTCTAGCCGATCGGGAGACAAAATTGCAGGTTATAATTCAAAAAGACCAGCAGGTATACGCTATGTTAATTTATGTTGAGTGCGCGGTTATTTTTAATAATTAAACAGATATAAATATTAATCGCGCAAATCGCTCGAAAGAGAAACCATGTGTGCAAGATTATTCACTTTGAAGCTGCTCCCCCTCGTATTTCTGGCTTTTTCATTTCGCCTAATTTTCGTCCGCAGCACCGATGGCAAAAAGTAGGTTTGTTGTATCGCGTGTTTCAGTCATGTAACCTTTTCTAAATCGTACTAATAATGAAACACTAACGAGGTTAAAATTTGTTACAAAAAGGCAGAAAAAGCCGCCGCAACGGTTCCTTCGTTTGATTAATGGCCGCTTCTTCTGTCCTAACCGGCATGTGCATAAATCGAAGAGGCGTTTAATGTTACAAATTTATAAATCAGTAAATTTCTTTCAAAAACGAATTTTGAGATTGTCGACGTAATAATATATTGAGAGTAAATGGTCGAAGAGCGAAAACGATTAAACAGTCGAAATTGGTAAAAATGGCAAATTTGCATCGCGCGAAACAATTATAAAATACCTGCTGCATACTACTGAGCGATCTCAGTGCCGCGAGAAGATCTTCCTTCTGTTACGTGCATTCTTTCGAATGTTGCCTATAAAGTGTGCCAATCACGTTATAAAATGGCCGTACACCAGGAGTGAACTGCCGTTGTATTTCCCGTTCTTTTTCTTATAGTTTCATAGATCATTAATATAGAAAAATGAGCTGAAAAACAGACTCTGAGTGCCGAAGAGGTAGTTTGAAATTTTAGTCGTATAATATTTAAAATTACACCATGCAAATATCGTGAATAAGTTTATTTCATCGTGAACATTTCAAACAGCTGTAAATAAGTGAATTATTCTTTATTAACTTTTAAACCCAAAATACAAGTTTAACGTGAACACCTAATTGCCTGCCTTTTCCCGGAACAATAAATTTCTGAACCTTAATTATTATTAATTCGTTAATTTTATAAAATCGTTAGGTTGCGTAAAACACAAAATTTGCTCCCATTTCTTAATATACATATTAACACCGAGCTTTGCTCGGTTCTAATCCGAACTTGTCGAATCGATTTTATTCCGGTTTTTATCAGCGGATAGATTGATTCCTGAGGAAGGTTTTAGTGCATAATTTATAGTGTTATCGGAATTACACATGTATTAAACCTCTATGGCAAGATTTAAACATGCAAGTCGTGTTCTTAGCTTACCTTGTAAAACAAAAGAAAGTAATTTTTATTAGAAAAATTTAAAATGAAAAAAAAAAAAATAATAATTATTTTTATTAGTTTTTACAGAGAAATATAGATTTTCATAGTTACTATCGGAAGTATACTATTTAAATTTTAAATCCTTGCCTAACTATTGTGGTTTGCTATTCTGGTAATAAATTAACTTTTATAAGATGCTCGCTGTAGAGATTTGAAAATGCAGATCAAGACTGCTATGTAAGTGGAGAATACGCTTTTCTTGATAATAATTGTGGAAGATTACAATTCAACGGAGTATTCTGTGTGCGTAAGGTAAAGAGGAAAGAACTATGTATCAGTTGCTGATGTTATATTTTGAGAGAAAACATTTACAATTAACATTAGATTATATATATATATGTGTGTATATATATATATATATATATATGTATATATATATATATATATATATATATATGTGTATATATATATATATATATATATATATATATATATATATATATATATATATATATGTATATATAAACTCGGCCACTTTGGCCTCGCAAGGGGCTGTGCCCCTTGACCCCTCCTGCTTTCATTCCTGTCTCTTTCTCTTCTATACTTTGTATAAAATGATCAAAATTTACAACGTAATTCTTACTGGCATCAACACACACAAAAAATAACATAACCACAAAAATCCTATTCTAACATTTACCTTCCATTATATAAAATTAAGACATTTTTTCATTACATTTTTCGTTACATATTTCATTACATAAAATTGTGACATTTTTTAAATAACAATAACAAAAATCCTACAAAATATAACAAACGTTATATAAAATTGGGACATTTAGCGTTACATAAAATTGGGACATTTTTTCGAATGGGGGGTAGCCTAAGAATTACGTTGTAATTAATATATATATATACATATATAAATATAAATACGACAGCACCACATACGCGCATAGATGCGCGAACTGCGGGGATTATTATTATTCAATACCATTTTTAAAACAAATAAACATTTAAAAAATAATAAGTTTAATAAGAGAAATAACAAAAATCAATGAATCGACGAAAAAAAAAAAGAAATGAAAAATATCTTCTAACTGGTTTCTCTTATCCATAGACTAACTTTTCTATAAACCTATAACACAGTACACACCCTTCACAGACTTATATACCCACTGACGTAGATTATAATATAATGCAATCACAAATACACTCACAGATTTGCACACACTCCAAGGTGTACTGTATGTCCATATTCGACCTTAGTACGTTGGCGATCCGAGAATTGAAATTGTTCATAAATCGCTGTTGTATCGTGCGCTTCAAGAAAACACGAGGTCGACTGATACCAGCTCGAAACATGTTCAAATAGTTTTCGTACGATGGTACTCGATGGTGTTTGAAAAACGATTCCAGACCATCGAATTCCTCGTACTCCAGTGACCGGTGCATTTCTATATACTTCTTTTGAAGCGATTCACGACGATCGTGATCCTTGGTCATCGGGATCAGGACAGTCGTACTTTCCACCGGCCAGAACGGAGCTCCGAAACGACACTTCTTATTCTTTTCATCCTTAGCTCCCTTGTAACAAGTTAAGGTGTGTTTATGCGTCTGATCTTTCTCACATTTCACTCGGTCTTGATCTACGCAACACAACTGGTCGATCAACTTCACAGTAGCGGGCATTTTCTCATCAACGCCTTCTTTCGGATCGTTCTCTAACCACAGGAGGATGTGAGCGTGTGGACTACCTCGTTGTTGAAACTCTACGCGCTTGAAAAAGTCCTTTACTCGATATTGTCCGAATTGACTGTAACGTGGGGCGACTTGTGAAGATACATATTATCATGTCGACGAGTTTATCGAAGTATACACAGCACGTTACTGGATCTTCGTTGACTATATTAGTCCGTTCATCGGAATTGATTTCAACGACTGGATCTTTACCGGCAAATATTTTGCCGTGCTTCAACTTGTACTAGGATCCGAAGCAAGTCCGGCCACTTGTACTCAGAAGCACTCAACGTGAGGAAGACAGTCGGTTTTCCAAGTTGACGAATCATTTACGCCGTATCCGGTAGTATTGAATCGAATTCGGAAAATCGATTTCATAAATAACAGATTCCGTTCTACGCACTTTTCGAGCAAGTCCCCGTGTCTTCTATGTCAGCTCGTGTAATACTGTTACTATCATCACTAATTGTCTTGAAAGTAACATACAGATTTTCGGTCAGTCGCAAACGCATAATCTTCATCGCCACGTACAGGACATGTTCCGGTTTCACTCCACGCCGATCTCGTCTCCGTATCTCACTCAAGGCCATCATAAACGAAGTAACATTTGCGATACTAAACCTACGAGGTTCACCAACGGTATGCGAGGTGATACGAGCCGTTCCGTGACGATATCCAGTGGGGATAGATGTGCGGGATATGGCGGGTATACGAAACCGTTGGAACGAGACAGACGTGGTATCTTACTCTCACCAAGTGTTTTATAACAAGTCTGACATACCTTGAAGTCGGATACATTCTTATCTGGAAATGTTTCGGCCAATCTGTCCATGCATTCATGCGGTGCCCAACGTAGATCATTTTCAAACCAAAGGCGGGGTCATAAACAGAACGAGCGAAACCAAACGAGATGTCACAGAAGCGTTTAGTGAACTCGTATGTTGGCTGCGGTACTATCGGATTTGAACATTTTGATTTCTGGTTTTGCAGTCTCGTCGGGCGAGACTTCTTGTTCCTCTTGACGTGTTCGTAGCTCCGTATTCATCTTCTGTTTTAACCGGTCTCTTCTGTACTTCTTACCCTCTTTCTTCTTCTTCTTCTCTGTTATCTTCATTGCTTTAAAGGCAAGCATCTTCTCATTCTCAGTTGTACTAGAGGAAAACGGAGTATTCATCATGAATTCGGTATATTCCTGACGCTCTTTCTCCTTCTGCTGACGTTGACGAAACTCCCTCACACGTTCACCGGACGACATCCCGGCACTCATTAACTGGTTTAACTATCACAGTAGCTTACTTATAAAGACAATTCCTAGCACAAAATTCCCTCATCATATTCCGAATTTAAATCTTCTAGGAAATGGATTAAAAAACTATTTTCTATTTAACATACATAGTATTTATTGCACATTAGTGATACTTAACAAAGGTTTGTGATGGGAAAAGTACGATATGTAGTTATAAGCTTCGAGATGTTCAACATGTATTTCTAGTCACGTGATTGATCAGGTCACTCCCGTTACATTTTTGTTGGCGCCATTTCTAGAATGACCCTAATCGATGGCGTCATTACCACTTCCGTTACATTTGTTGGTGGCACAACCCTCCCTAGATGACGTCGCTTCCGCTTCTGTTACATTTTTAATGGCGCAAATCCCCTTTGATGACGTCATTCCCACTTCCGTTACACTTTTTGGCGTCGAAAATTCTAGAATGACCCTCCATAGCTAAGACATATCCATGTCAAAAAAAAAAAAAAAAAAAAAAAAAAAAAAACTTCTCAGCTTGATTTTAATCCGAAGATGTGGTATTCCAGAAAAAGGCGCTCCTTGAGAATCTGTTTATGCTAATTTAATATGTTTGTTGTTATAATTATTTTTTTTGTATTATCTTATTAAGTAATTAACAAAAGAGGATGATTAGATGTAATTATTTATTACTGCTATAAAAACATGCTATATTATATTAGGATCTGGGTGAAGTGGGTTAAACATTTTTAGAGATGGTTGCTTTAAGTTGGCAATTTTTTTTAGCTATTGAAGGGGTTAAAATCGGATAATCAGCGAAAGAGGTACAGTGTTAATTTTAAAATAACGCAGTAGTAATTATAAAATGTTAAATAATGTAAACAATGTTCAGACGAAGAGTTAAATAAATTCTTTTATTTCAAAAAACTACGGATTTTGTAAAAAAAAGAAAAAAATGCCACTATCAGCTCGAAAATTATTTGTCTTTTAAAAGCGTTAACCTATAGTACTTCCGAATCATTAACATTTCAGCATTACACACAGCCGCTATACAACAGTTGAAGGTATATCATTTTTCCATTTGCATATATACAGTAAAACCCCGATTATCCGTGTTAATTCGGGATTCATCATGCACGGATACGGGAAAACACGGTTAACCCGCCACCTGTCGTTCCGCGAGTTTTTATGTATCCCGAGCCTTGCGACCCACGTAATCTGTGGATCGGGAGGCTCTTCACTCCATTTCATACTATGAAATGATAGCTGACGACCATCTACGATTGCAATTGTATAATTTTTTCTGTATTGCTTTTTTGCTTTATAATAAATACGTCTAATACTACTGTATATGAAATGATAGCCGTGATATTAAACCGCTTTTAGCGAGAAGGAAACTGGATTATTTAGACTAATTTAATTAAGTAAATACTGTATAATATTCTAAAAAATTTATAAAATTCTCAAAGTTTTTATTCATTTTAAATACTGTATCAATGACAAGACGAAGAAATAAGGACACCAAATAGAATACAAAGAAAAATGAAATGAACGTAACGTACAAAAAATAAAAAAAGTGTTATAAAAATGAATAGAATAACTTAGACTAGATATTAATTTTTATTAAAAAAGCCAGTCGGCTTCTTCTGTCTGTCGGTAAGAATCTCTTTCTGTTTTATCTTCGTCTGGAAATGTTCTAACTGCAGAATGTCCGTGATCTGTCTGCTGCTCAAAAAACGTGATCACAGTCTGTAATGCAACGCAGTTTTACAGCTAACTCGCTGTTCTGCTATTTCGACTTCCTGTTGATAATCGCGCTTGCTGTTTTACCGTTATTTGCATGCGTAAGTAGAGACGGTTAATCTTTTTTTCGTTACCGACGTCTGCTGATTATAAATCCTGCGAAATAAACGTGTGCTCGAACGTTTGATGAGCCCGAAGGAGTACCAACTAGGGAACACTGAAAAGTACAAAACTATTTAATTGGCCAAAGATCATTCACTTACAGTAGGAGACAATGCCGCTAATAGAGAAAAGTAAAAAAAAACTCATTGTATCAGTGACCCTAACGGGGGGGGGAGAGAATAATAACAAGGAACCTCTGCTGGAACAAGAACGGGGAAAATTCGTAATATTAGTTTTCAGAAGAGGAACTCTAGGGCGGGACTGCAGGAAAGAAGGGAGAAATTAATTTTGCCGGTCCCTTCAACTAAGCACCCCAACTAGCAAGGTCTCGAAGAAAAGAATCGAAATTCCATTTAGCGCCCGGAACTTTATTTCGTATTTCTTCTCCATTATTCTCATTTTTCTTTTATTATTTTTGTTATTGTATTCCGTTTTTCCGGCTAGTTAAATCTTTAGTTTTAAGCGTTTATCCGCTTCACTAAATAATTTAAATGTTTTGAAGATGAAGGAAAAGAGTAGTTAATACTCGGAAATGCTGCCTGACTACGATTTAACCGGAACGACGGCAATCGCAGTAGTTGATGCTGATCCTTCTGAATGTGTGATACCACCGAGCGGTTCTACAGAGATTCACAATATTTCGTTGCATAAAGCTGAAAACTAAACAAGTTAATCGAAACAATTTAAAAAGTTGGATAGTAAATTAGGATGAAAAACTGAAAATGTTAAATATGAACATTCAACCAAAAAAATTTTATAGAAAATTATAACAAGTTGAATAGTGAATGAGACAACCGCGACAACAATTTCGAATAATTCGAGATTTTAAAAATGACCTCGCGGTGAACGACGTTGCTCAAGGCAATTGCACGACGTCAATAGTCGTAGTAATGACAATAAAAATGTACTTACTGCTACTACTCGCGGGAACGACTCTCTCTCTCTCTCTCTCTCTCTCTCTCTTGCTCTCTCCGGACGGATACTGTTGATGATTACAAACAAGATCAACCAGAAACGCTTGATACCGAAACGTGTGAAGGAGAAACTGTAATAATCGCCGATTAAAGTGAAACTTCTTATGCTTTTGTCCGCCTGAAGGCGATCGTTATAAAGTGATAAATTGCACGAGGTGATTCTTCAAAGGGGGAGGACCAACGTCAAGAACACTTCTATATGATGAAGATAGCACCGGCGTTTCTGAATTCGCAATATATACGGGAACAACATCGACCAGGAAAATTTCGGATTGTAATCCGCGCAGACTTTGACGGAAACTATAATTTTGGATGGAAGTATCAAAAAAGGATAAAATCAGAGTCTGAACGCAAGACCGTTATAATAGTGTCCGATGTGATGATCGGAATAGCGACTTTATGGGATCAGTTTTTCTCTCTGAAATGATGCGAAATTCAAAAAAAAAAAAATAATTAAAATGCAAAAGAAACAAATGTTCTCTCGAGAACACCAGCAGTGTGTATCATCAGTCAATGATGGTGGTAATAGTAATTTAGAAGATTTCTCTTGGAAGCAGGGAGAAGTTACCAATACAGTATGAAGAATAGATTGTGTTAATTTCTCTCATATTATCACTTTTTCCAGCACTGATTTCCGAGACCCAGGTAGAAAGTTTTTACAATTAATTACCGTTAATTTATTTATTCATTCGGTGTTCTAAATATTTATTGTTATTTCAACGATCGTCTACGTACAATTCGTATAATCGCGAGTTTGCAGTTTGTTGGCTTAATTACAGTTAATACATTTGTTTATTTTATGCGGCGTTGTACACATTTATTATTTCGATAGTTTTATCGATATGTGTTCTGTAAGTCTGTGTACGATGGAATCAAGAGAATTAAATGTTTTCTCAATAAACTCACGTCGGCGTTTAATATGAAAATTCTGTTGAGATTTTTCGTATTCTTATTCTCCTTTCTTCCTATTATAATTTGTATCATTAGAGAACATGATGCAACAGAGAACACAAAATTCAAATACCGGTTTTTGCATATAAAATTTTTAATTTATTTTGAACGATGTTGTTTAACTGATTTGGGTTTATATAATTGAACACAAAACATTTCATAGTTAAATAAAAAGAGTTTCTGTTTCTTTTTTTTTTCTTTTTTTTTTTTGTTCTTTAAATAATCTTTCTAATCTAAACATCGGCGGCACGTCGTTACTAAGTAAAAATAGGTCACGTTTTTGGCGCTTATTGTCGAGTCGAGTTTAATAAATGTATAATAAATTTTTTCCAGTATGAAGATTTGTTAGAGAAATTTTACGACATAGAAGTACGAGCAAATGAGGAGCAACTGCAAGCTGAACCGGAAGATTTGAAGCAGTTAAGGAAGAGATTTAACGATATAACTAAATATCAGCAGAATTTTTTGAAAATGTGGGCTACAAATGTAAGAACTTTGTTATTATTATTATTATTATTATTATTTTCGCCATTGTCAATATTAAAATGTATTATCGGTTGTTTTAGTTGTAGTGTAACACAGAGATGTATTGAGCGTATATAATTGCGAACAAAAAAAGTTGACAGTATAACTGGTAAAGATCACACTAATAACTTCCGGGTGGTATCAAAATTAATCAAACACCTCCTAAAATCAATTTTTTAAAAAGGTCCCTTATTTTTGTCAACGCCGACGGGTATAAAATGTTAAAAGAGATGCCTCATCATTTTTTTTTTTTTATTTAAGAATTAGTAAAAATTAAGCTTTGCAATAAAATCTGATTAATTAAATTTTTTCATTTACCAACACAATATAGAGGTAGCCCCAAACATTATAAAAAATTTAAAAATGTATTTATTAAAATAAAAATAGAAAAATAAAAAAAAAAATGTATCAAAGTTACATCCCTCCGTTATCATATACTATGAACGAAGGATTTAACATTACAATGTTTTTGTCTTATCTTTTTCTTTTACAGTTATTAATAATTGCATTCATTCGTGATCATTCGTAAACCCATTTCTGCTATAAACGGCACTTAATCCGATTGAGTTCATCGCTTTTATTTCAAAATAATATTCCTAGAATTTCGTGCGAATATCATCATCATCATGATACCTAGGGGTTAATCTAGATGAAAAGAAGATGATGCTTGAGTAACTTTACGTTTGCCCAGGTTCATTTTCGTTTTTTATTATTTTCATGACTTCAGATGATGTTAGAGCATAGACGATGTTTTGTTTCACAGTTGAACGTAGTGTGTCATTATTGGCTAAAGCAGCTCGAAATTTTTCTAGCAGTGTTCTGAGTTTTCTTCGATTTTTATCAAAATTGAAAATTTTTCACCATTTCTCTTTCAAGTACTGTTCATATGTAACGTCCGATGGCTGTCGATTAAGTACGTTCAATACATTACAAAAATTTTCGATGACATTAAATGCGCAAAAAAAAGCAATAATACCTAATTAAATAAATAAAACAACTTTAATATTAATATTAAAACGGTGGTGCGTTTCTGCATATATCTATATAAATTACAGTGGCATGTTAAAGCCCCCCCCCACGACGCCACCTCAGAAAAATATATATTATACCGGTATATATATATACAGTCTAGCCATAAATACTG
The DNA here is from genome assembly GCA_039619475.1 of Icerya purchasi. NCBI lineage: Eukaryota > Metazoa > Arthropoda > Insecta > Hemiptera > Monophlebidae > Icerya > Icerya purchasi. Next base: position 285,795,143 of record CM077115.1, on the reverse strand, counting down.
TCTGCCGTGCAAACGAGGGATTTTTCAGTCCCCTGCAATAGCAATACTGTGCGAGTGAGTTGTTCACGTTCCATATCGTCAGTGTTGCTTGTTTTTTTACAGACAGTACGACATTTGTTTATTAGTTCCAAGAATGGAGTGGTCCGAATATCATGCGCGCGTTACAGTGGTAGGCTTGCATAAGGCGGGCAGCAATGGTTAGCAGATATTTTCCCCATACTTAAACCGCTTAACATTAGTCAAAAGTTCGTCTATCGAACTATTCAATGTTTCAATGAGACAGGCGATGTGGTAGACCGTCCTAAGATCGGCTGTCCCTGCACCACTCGCACACCAAATGTTGTTGAAGCTGTACAAGCTCGCATACGAAGGAACCCGAAACGAAAACAAAAAATACTCTCTCGTGGGATGAATATCGCGCTACGAAACATCTCCTCTCGCATATTACGTGATGATTTACGTTTCAGAGCGTATAAAAGGTACATCGGTCACCTGTTGACGGACGACAAATTGACAGCAATTCGAGTCGAACGATCGAAAAATCTGCTTCGTGTTTTTGGTTCTGGAATTTTTAGCGACGAGAAAATGTTCACGGCAGAAGCAACTTTTAACAGACAAAACGACCGCGTGTACGTCAGAAGCTCATATGAAGCTAAAGACTAAGTTTTCAGGGTGCAGCGGGGCCACCACCCTTCTTATGTGATGGTTTGGTAGGGGGTTTCATATCGAGGTGCTACTCCCATTCATTTCTGCGAAACTGGTGTTAAAACTTCGGCTAAAGTCTATCAAAAGATGCTGGATACTGTTGTGAAGCCTCTCAACCAAACCTTATTCAAAAATAAACACTGGGTTTTCCAGCAGAATTCTGCGCCAGCCCATGGGGAGAAGACGACCCAAAAGTGATTAGAAGAAAATGTTCCGGAATTTATTCGTCATTCCGACTGGCCGTCTGGAAGTCCGGATTTAAACCCCTTTGATTATGACATTTGGCAGATTTTGGAGGAAAAAGCGTGTAGAAAGCCACACCGCAACCTGGAATCTTTGAAAGCGTTAATCACGAACGCTGTAGCTGAATGTCCGCTCGAAACTTTGCGTGCCAGCATTGACAACTTTGTTAACCGTTTGAAGTTATATGTAAAGACGAAAGGAGGAGGCCATTTCGAATAATTTTTTTACGAATCGATTGCTATGGAAATACTCTTTTCAAATATATTATTTTCAATTTTTTACCTCTTTGTGTTCTCGAGATATTTCCATTTAACTGGTGGACAGTATTTATGGCTATACTGTATATATGTATATATATGTAACTCGGCCATTTTGGCCTCGCAAGGGGCTCTGCCCCTTGACCCTTCTTGCTTATATTTCTATCTCTTTCTTTTCTATACTTTGTATAAAATGATCAAATTTCACAACGTAATTCTAAATCGGTCCTTATGAATATAATAATATAATCACAAAAATCCTATAAAATATAACAAACGTTTCATAAAATTGGGACATTTTTTCTAATGGGGGGTAGCCTAAGAATTACGTTGTAATTAATATATATATATATATATGTATGTATATATAATAGTTATTTAATAAAAATCCAAGGAAATTAAACGAAAAGCAGGTAAATAAAATTTAAGTTCATTTCAAATACATTAATCACATTTTCTTTCATTTATTATTTTTATTTTTATATGATTTTTCATTATACATAATTTCTTACAATATAAAATTTGTACATATAATATTTATTGTAACAAACAGCATTATAATTATGTAGATTAGGATGAAGCATTATTAGTGTAACTTTCGCTTTTCAAACATGCAGGTACATGTGTGAAATAGGCCTCTCTATGTGTAGGCGTGATTTATGTTTTTGCCCTAGCTAGTGTGAAACGTTGGCACGCCAGTGACAAAAATTAGTATAAAAATTCAAAACAAAATATATAATAATTCATCAAATGCACGCCACGAAATTACTAAATTTATAAAGTATTCCATAATTGTGATTAAAACAACAGAAATCTTTAAAAAATGAATTCTACATCAATATTTTAAAGCGACAGGTAAAAAGAAATCGATACTAGGACTGTACAGTAAAGTCTCCCAAAACATAAATCGTTCTTACATAAAAAGAAAATAACTAAATCATGTTTATCTCTTTCACTGGCATGCGTCACAAAGGTTTAGTAACGCGAACAGCGTAATTTGTTGTGCTACATAAAATGTACGTTTCATAAATGAGATATTTAAAGTGATTCTGCTTTTTTCATGCAATTATCTCCTCTGCTCTAGACCGTATTATTTCTTTATTATTAATATTAGTATTATTGCTGTTGGTTAAAAATTATGTTAGCAGTGTTATATTTTTGTCGATCAGTTATTTTTCTAACGTATGAATATGCATAATTTGTAATTGTTAAAGATGTTTCAGTACACCTTATTTAAAAATTGCTTTGACATTAATGTAAATTTTTCTTGTTGCTTATTACTTTAACGGAGGAATGCGTGTAATTTGTAATTGCGAAGTATGTGTATATCTTGACTAAAAATTTTATCTACACTGCTTAAATATTTTTGGATATGTATAATCTCTGTAATTGCTACATCTGTAGATACTGTGTAATTTATTTAAAAGTTTTATCGGTACTATTATAATCTTTTAATATAGGAATATGTGTAATTTGTAATTGTTAAGTCTACAGATATATATATATATATATATATATATATATATATATATATATATATATATATACTAGCTGACCCGGCGAACTTCGTACCGCCTTAAAAAATAAATGTTGTGTTAACTTATTAGCCGAATTAAAATCAGTTTTTTATTAAGATAAAATTAATACTCAAAATGAATCAAGTTCCATAAATGTACAAAAATCAAAATGAAAAAAGTATTTTAATTACATTAAAATGAATGTAATTCACGTCGCAGCAAGGCTTTATTCTCCTCAATAACAAAAATCAGTATAACCCAAAAAGATGGTTCACAAACGACAAAAATATTCAATTATACAATAGAGCTCGGAAAACCGGTTTGACTTATCAGAGAATTGGATCATAAATTACAATTAAACTTCCATCTATGATAATTTACAACTTTAAGCAGAGCGATTACCTTGTGTGGCAAGAAACCGTCTCAAATATATAATATGGAATTTAGAACGACCTCAAAAATCACCTTTAAAAAATTCATAACTCACCACACTAGATAACCCTTTAAAAGCGAAATTCAAAACATAAAACAAAACACAGAAGCCCTTTCATAAGATCCAAAATTTAGGGTTACAAAATTATGTGAACTCCCTTTGGGGCCAAAAGAAGCAAAAAAAATGAAATTTCTTCATAAATTATATTTTAAATTTCATATTCTGCTATTTGGAGTGGAGACAAATCCAACAAATCAAATATCATAAAAATCGGTCCAACCGTTCTTAAGTTATAAGTGGTCCGACTAACACGACTTTCTTTTATATATATAGATATATAAGTTCGGCCATTTTGGCCTCGCAAGGGGTTGTACCCCTTGACCCCTTTTACTTACGTTTCTGCCCCTTTCTCTTCTATACTTTGTATAAAATGATCGAAATTTACAACGTAATTTTAAATCGGTCCATTTGAATTTAATAATAATATAATCACAAAAATACTATCCTAACATTTAACTTCCATTACTTAAAATTAGAAGATTTTTTCGTTACATAAAATTGTGACATTTTTTTGCGACATTTAGAATTACGTTGTTATATTTTATTTAAAATTATATCGGTACTATTCTAATTATTTTTTGTTAATTATTACTTTAATATATGTGAATACGTGCAATCTGTATATGTTTATACGAACGAAAGTGAATCCAAAGAAGAGTGCACATGTATGCTTAATAACCACATTAATAACCACATTAATAACCACATAAAAACATCTTTTATAAGCCTATTGCTTGAACAATAAATATACATTATCATCATTATTATATATAGTTGTAAATTAATTTAATAAAAAATTTTGGAATTCATTATGTTTTAGGCGAAGAATATAAATAAACAAAAATCTCAATCGAGCGAACGATTACTTGCAGTCTATAAAGCCTACGATGAGGCTAAAAACGAAATATTGCAATACGAAGAGGAACTGCATCAGTATGAACAGTGCTTTGCTTCATATTCAGCTGGTTTGAATAGTAACCCATCATAGCATACTTTAACAATTACCGCCTTTAAAATATTGCGCCACTTTAAAAGTTGATGACCAAAATTATTTTATCTAAAATAATAAACAAAATTTTCTTTTTCAATTTATTTTCTTTTTCAATTTATTTTCTTTTTTTTCGTTGTTTTTATTGATCGTTCGTTTAAAATTAATTTCTTTGAATGAAAAAATGACGAATTTTGCATGTTTTTTCAAAAGCAATAAATCGACCCTTAAGAACAATAAAAGTTTGTTTTTTTTTATATGAATATTCTGATTATGATTATTATTACGACGGTTTAGGTGTCTCTTCCTAACCGAAAGTGCTTAACGTTGTTACAGTTTATAAAAAGTAACAACATTTTCTATTGTAATTGATGTAAAAATTTTGGAACAATATGACATGCAGGATGCCAAATTTCTGTATTTGTGGAAGCATTTTCAGGATATCCAAACTCGTCAACTGTGTAATCAATGGTCTTTTAACTGTTCCTGTGGCCGATATGACGATTAGCCGTTTGTACATATTCTGGGCTTTCCATGTCGCTTCCATTTCGACGGCAAGCATTGCGTACTTATTGATTTTATCCGTATACGTCTTTTGTATGTTACTTTTATTGCGGGACTACGACGTCAATTAACTCTACTTTATTTCGCTTTTTCTTGTATAACAGTATGTCGGGTTTATTAGCCGATATCTTGGTAACCGTTCGTATCTCTCGATTCCAGTACATTTTGTTATCCACGTTTTGCAACACTGATGCAGGTTGATATTTATAATATGGTAAGAAAAAGATTATTAATTAATTTTGCTTTTATCGTTATCTTCTGATGGATTATTCGTGTAACATTGTCGTGACGTTTGGTGTATTCCGTGCTGGCAAGTGTAGGCAGCCGCTTATCAATAGTCTCGCATTTGGTACGACATTTCCTGCATTTATCATCTTGCGATGAGGGTTCTTTCAAAATTGACTTACGATAACTTTTCTGTTTTTACTACTCTGTCTTGGATTGACATCATAAAGCCGGTTGTTTCGCCAAAAAGCGTTCCAGCTTTCAGTCATAAATTTGAGGAATTTTTATCAATATCTTCTTCATCCGAGACAGATGGCTGACAGCCATGTAGCTCTTTTTGTTTCTAGCATGTGTAAGTTTCCTATTTATAGAACTTTCTTCGTCGCTTACTTCTTCGTTGTAGTTTTTTTTTTTAAAAATTTCAAGAGTATATATGCGTTGTCAGCTCCAATACTGGTCGCCAAGGCCATGTCCACGGGGGGGGGGATGTAACCATCCCCACGAGAACTAAAATAGTTATTATAAATACACAAAAATCTGAAAAAAATCAAAAATTTTAAATAAATATTGATGATTTTTTAGTGTTCTTACCTACCATTAAAAAAAAAAAAAATGTGCTCCATATTTTTAGGTACTTCATTAATATTTTATGCAAAAATTTTTATTACGAGTATAATGAATAACATATGTAATTTTTATTAATGTTTATACGGGTAATTAATATATAAATCGAAATGATGGAAATTATTAATAGTACGAATATTAGTGAAAAATATATTGTTAGAAGAGTTATTTAAGTGGACTGTATTTAAAAGAATTAACAAACGAGAAGTATAAAAATGTAATTTATTGAAATATTAACACGACTTGGTAGAACTACGACGAACAACGTACAAACAGAAACTCAAAGCGTAAATGCATTCGAGAGCTGAATATAACAAATATATTGCGATAAGATAAGCGGTAACCGGTTTTTTATGCTAGTTTCGGCCTAAAGTCGGTAACCGGGTTTTCACGCTATTTACAACACCGGGTTTTTACGCTATTTACAACATCGGGTTTTTACGCTATTTACAACACCGGGTTTTTACACTATTTACAACACCGGGTTTTTACGCTATTTACAACACCGGGTTTTTACGCTATTTACAACACCGGGTTTTTACGCTATTTACAACACCGGGTTTTTACGCTATTTACAACACCGGGTTTTTACGCTATTTACAACACCGGGTTTTTACGCTATTTACAGTGTGAGTATTTACACTATTCTCTAATATGAGCCTAACAGTGCTCCCCCCGCAAGACCGCAGGTCTTAAGAGTTACACCGCTGATGCGGATCCGGCAGATGCCGGAGTTTGTACCAGGAGCTTCACCAGTTGCTGAACTGAGCCTAAGTACTCCGACCCGTTTGACCTGATTGTGACGATCCGAAGTCGGCCTTCGTGATCCGGGTTGCCACTGACTATTCTGCCGATAGACCAATTTGCCGGCGACGTAACTTCTTTTATGAGAACCATATCGCCGATTTCGAGATTCGGGCATTTCCTTTTCCATTTAGTTCGCGTCTGGAGCGAGATAAGCGGCTTTCCATTTTAACCAAAATGACGCGATGATTTGCCGTTGAGCCGGTATTCGGTCGAGTAGCGGTATCGTGTCCGGATGGTTTGGTTCCAGCAGGTGCGATCCGACGAGAAAGTGTCCGGGAGTTAATACGTCGATCGAGATATTTCGCTGCTGGTATAGTGGTCGAGAGTTAATCGCTAAAACGGTCTTGAGCTGGTCTTCGGTGTATATAGCTCCTTTGGAGGCAGCAAGCAAGAGCTTTTTACCGGAGATCGGGGTGGAATGAACTTCCACACGATCGGAACCGAGCTGTGTTTGCGTTCCAACTCGTTTTTGGTGCCGACAAAGTTAGTTCCGTTATCGGACCACATTATGGCGGGGACTCCACGGCGTGCGATAAATCTTTGAAACGCGGCGAGAAATGCTTCCGTGGATAGATCAGCTGCTGTTTCAATGTGTACAGCACGGGTGACGAGGCAGATGAAGAATACCGCGTAGTGCTTGATGTGTTTTGGAGACCGGTGATTGGTGCATTTCACCGTAAACGGGCCGGCGAGGTCTACGCCGGAATTTGTGAATGGCCGGGCGATTTCGGTTCTTTCGGCGGGTAGGTCGCCCATGATTTGCAATATTGGTTCGGCTCGCATTCGGGTACACCATACGCACTCTTGGATCGTCTTCCTGACGAGGAATCGTAATCCAGTTACGAACCAATGTTTTCGAAGCAAGAACGAGCGGGTGAATGCTTGAGACGCGTGATAGTACTTTTTGTGTACGTGTCGTACTAGCAGCTTTGCCAAAATCGATTTGGCGTGAAGGATGGCAGGATGCTTCACGTCGTATGAGAAGTTACTGTTGCGTAATCTTCCTCCTACACGTAGAACTCTGTGTGAATCGAGAATGGGGTTTAGAGATTGGATGGAGCTTTGCACGGGAAAGCCTTGGCAGACGGCGTTGATTTCGGAATGGAACCAGGTTAATTGCGATATACGAAGAACGTCGTTGATCGCTTGTTGAGCCGATGATGTCTCAACTTCCGATTGATTTCGTACACGCGAGATGAATGTTCTGACAAGCATCATTGATCGGACGAGTTTGTCGTACGCTGAGTACCGGGCTATAATCGACTCGTCCGAGATTGGGCTGGTGAGTAATGCGACGCGAAGTTTTCTGATTTCCGGCAGATTATCCGGTAGATCGATATTTTTGTCTGGATAGTCTGGGCAGTGTCCGAGCTGCAACCAGGGGGGGCCATGGTTCCATATCCCGTTTTCTGCGAGAGATCGCGCTTCGATGCCTCGCGTGACGAGATCTGCTGGGTTTTCTTTTGTATTTACATAGTTCCAGCATTTAACCGGGAGGATCGACTTGACGAAATCGATCCGGTTTCTCACGAACACTTCGTACTTCACCGACGGTCCTTTCAGCCATGCCAGGACTATGGTCGAGTCGCAGTACGCGAGAGCTTCGCTGAGGTCGAGTTTTAATGTCCTTGCCACCCGCTCCATGAGCCGGGCTAACAGAACTGCTCCGAGCAATTCCAATCGGGGTATTGTCACAGCCTTTATTGGTGCAACTTTTGATTTGGAGCATACCAGTGTTACGTCGGTTTTGGATCCGGTTTTGGATCCGGTTTCAGACCGGATGTAGACGACTGCTCCGTAGGCTCTTTCGCTAGCGTCGCTAAATCCGACGAGACTGATTCGGCACGCTTTGGTCAGGGAATATGCGCGAGGAATTCGAACGAGTTTCGTGTCTTCAAACGTTGAGTAATACTCTCTGAAGCTTTTTTCCAGATGTTCGGATAGTGGGTCGTCCCACGACAATTCCTCCCGCCATAAATCTTGCAGTAAGATTTTACCACGGATTAAGACCGGGCCAACGAATCCGAGCGGGTCGTATACGCTTGCTATTAATGACGATACGACGCGTTTCGTGAGCTTTTTAGCCGTGATGTCGGCTATTTTGACGTTGATTCTGAACGAATCTTCATCCGGGTGCCAACTTGGGCCGAGAATTTTTGCTGCTCCAGTGGATGAAAATGAAACAGCCCGCAATTGTTCGATTAAGCTCGGATCTTTCGCGTTGAGAAATTCGTCTTTCGAGACGTATTTTCGTAGCGGAAATTTCGCTTTTGCGAGTTCTTCGTGTATCTTTCGGGACTTTTCGAGCGCGTTTTCTACTGTATCCGCTCCGGATAGTAAATCGTCCATATAGAACTCATTCGCGATTGCGTTTGCTATTTCTGGACGAGTTTCCGAGATTTGTCGAGCGATAACTTGCAAGCATTCTGTTGCAATAAATGCTGCGGGACCGGTTCCGTATGTGAGCGTTGTCAGTTCGAAAATTCTGACGTTATCCGTAGGTTTTTCACGCCACAGGATTGATTTGAACGGACGGTCTTCGGGATGTATATCTATGCAACGATACATCTTCGTCACGTCGGCTGAGAACGCAATTGCGTATGTTCTGAAGTTCACCAGAAGATCGAAGAGGTCTGGTTGATGTATCGGGCCAGCCAACAGTGCTTTGTTGAGCGATATTCCGTTTTTTGATTCGGCGGAAGCGTTGAAGAAGACGCGTAATTTTGTTGTCGAGCTATCTTCTCGGAGTACGGGTAGATGTGGAATATAATACCGCATCGAGCGAGATTTCGGGTCGGCCACTTGCATGTGTCCGAGCGTTTTGTATTCTTCCATGAATTCTATATATCGGGAACGAAGGTCAGGATTCGACCTCTCGTATCGCAAGAGAGCAGCGTACGCTTGCTGGTATGTGTTTGACAATTTATCGGTGGATGTTTTGAACGGCAGTCGAACATGAAATCGACCGTCGGGTAGTCGGGTATGCGTTTTTTGAAAATGACTAACGCATAATTCGTGTTCATGGAGAGAAATTTTGGGCGGGGTGACTTCTTCTATTTGCCAAAATTTGTGAAGCATGTCTTGAACGACGACACTTAAGCAGCAATATCAGGTATCGATAGGCTTTATTCCAGGCAATGGGCCGATTGTAAGCCAACCGAAAATTGAGCTTGCGAGGCACAAATCGCCGTAAAATTTCTTCTGACCGGTGATGATTTTGCCATAGAATTCTGCGCCGAGCAAAATATCGACACTTCCGGTTTGCGAACCGTTGTCTGCGAGTTCGAGACGGGGATCGAGTGAATTGACGTACTTGATCGTGCTTGGATTTATTTCGTACGGTAATGATCCGATTACATCCGCGCACACGCGAAGTTGACTAGTATTAAATCGGGATTCGATTAGCATCGACACTGCGTGGCCTGTTCTAACACTAGACGACGTAACACCTTGGATGTTGGATGCGGACGGGCGCTTTGCGAGACGATTGCGAGTCGCGAACGACTCTGTTACGAGGTTGACTTGCGAGCAGGAATCGATAAGTGCTCGAGCGATGACGCACTTTTTTCCGATACGGACTTTCACTACCGCACTTGGCAGCAGCACTGTACCAGTTTCGCGCTTAGTCGCAGCCATTACGACTTTTTCTTCGGGCGATGTGCTCTTTTGAGCAGCTTCTTGATGAGCGGGAGTTTCGCGATGCAGCAAAGTGTTATGATTGATGCCACACTTACGACATTTCGAGGATCGGCACGCATTGCGCAGATGTCCGACACGAAGACAATTCGAGCAGAGGTTTTTGCTCCTGACGAAGTCCATTCGATCGGCAACGGGTATTGCGACAAACGACGGGCATTGAGACAGGTAATGTCCTTGATTACACAGTGTACACTTCGGGTTATGATAACCGCTGGAATTCCGCGGCGGGATCGTGACAGTGGGAGCTGACTTTTCTCTCGATCTGTTTGCGTTCGAGATCGATGCTGACAAGTTTTTCGGGGTTGAAACTGCTTTCGGCGACGTCTCGTATGCGAAGCATCGATTGCTTAAAAACGTTGACAGCGGCTCAAAGGACGGATAGGTCGAATAATCCTTATTCGTAGTTTCCCACTCCGTTCTTAATCGATCGGGTAATTTCCTGACGACGAGGAACGTGAAGATTGGTGACATTTTTTGCGTTTCAATGCCACAAACCTTTAATCCGCGAATAATGGCGTTGACTTTATCCAGAGATTCGCGAATTGTCGAGTACGTGATAGTAGGTAGGTCTACTATTTCTGCGAAATGGGTTGAGATGATTATTCGTTTGTTGAAGAATCTTTCTTCTACATGTTTGTATGCTTCGGGATACACTTCTTCACTCACCGGATAATCTTTGAGCACTTCCGAGGCTCGACCGATCATGGCTTGGCGAAGAAAATAAAGCTTCTGTACGTCGCTGAGTTTCGGGTTGTTGTGAATGGTCGCGTTGAACATGGCGAACCATTCCGTGAAGCCTGTTAGCTGACCGTCGAATTTCGGCACAGGAATGTCCGGTAACTTTGCACCGGTTTGATAGTTCGAATCCACAGTGGTGATCGATGTGTTTAACGATTGCCGGAGTACACCCGATTGATTTAGTCGCTCCTTCATGGCATACATGCTTCTTCTTATTTCGAGCATATCTTTTGAGATATCTTGCTCAAGTTTTAATACTTGATCGGGTGTTAGATCGTCTTTCCGGTCTAACAGATCGAGAAGCTTTTGGTCGATCTCGTCCAGTTTCGTCATATCTTCCTTCCATGTTTCGAGATAGGATTGGATTTGCTGGACGAGTTCGGACGACGGGTTTTCCTCTAATGCTTCTTTGACATCGGCCTGAATTTGGGTCAAAGACCGGATCGCGAGTCGCTTGCTCCGATGTAACTTTGACTCCACTGATTCAAGAGATGGCTGCACTTGCGTGGGCATCTTGCGAGATTTCGGGTACAATGTTTACAGTAGACGTAAACAACAACAATCCAAATCGGATTACGGGAACGAGATAACACGAAGATAACGTGATAACTCCGAGCTTCGAGAGTATCGAGAATAGAGTGCGCGAAAGGTTGCGAGAACGTAGCTATCGGCTGTAATGGCCGAACGGAAGCTAGTCGAGCGAGATAACGGGAATGTACTTAAGAGTTGAGACGGTGAAATCCATAAGGTATACGAGAGAACACTTTCACGCACTGAGGAGAAACTTAACGAGAAATCGCGAAAAAACTAGGTTACCGGAATCTATATCAGAATCCGGCCCGGAGGACCAAAACTGTTAGAAGAGTTATTTAAGTGGACTGTATTTAAAAGAATTAACAAACGAGAAGTATAAAAATGTAATTTATTGAAATATTAACACGACTTGGTAGAACTACGACGAACAACGTACAAACAGAAACTCAAAGCGTAAATGCATTCGAGAGCTGAATATAACAAATATATTGCGATAAGATAAGCGGTAACCGGTTTGAGTTATATATTGTTATTTATAAAATAAATATTTGAAGGGCTCCAGCTGGATAGGAGGCAATATTTTTATTTATTTTTTCCGTTTTGTAAATTAAGAGGAAAGAAAAATCAACGGTAAAAAGTAGCCCCTTAAGGGGTAACGCCATTCTAGAATTTTGAAAAAATCAATTTTTTTTTTGGCTTAAACAACACTTTAGGGGCTCAAAAATGATATTCACTTCGTCCTATAGTGAAAAAAAATGTTTAAATAGCCTAATTTTTGATTTTGCCGCAGCGTCTCGGAGTGTGCATTGAGCACGATGGGACGTACGGATGAAAATAGACGCATGCGGTTTCGCATTATCGTGCAAACCACACTCCTCTAGACTGTCAGCCATAATCGTGATACATTTGTACACACACTTACACGTCATAACGTTGTTTGCACCCCGTATACTGCGCACAGTCTGCGATAAATTTCTGCAGTTGCAATTCCTTTAACTGTCATAAATTTGTCTCACTCATTGGATGGTTTCCTGGAAAAGTTGTCGATGTTTTGATAAATTCAAAATGTATTGCAAGACTTGTGAGTATTGGCAGAAGAAACGTGATACCGAAAAGTACAAAGAATGGGCCCAATTTCATGAAAAAGAAAGTCAAGCAAACCACGTCAACTCAACGGGTAAGATGGAAGTGGATTTCGTTATTGAAATGTTCCAACGCTCAGAATCGCTGCACAACTTGAAATACGTCAATTACGTAGGGGACGACGATTCAAAAACTTTTAAAGGTATCATAGATGCACAGCCTTATAAAGATTGTACTGTGAGCAAGAAGAAGTGTATCGATCATGTCCAGAAGAGAATGGGTTCTCCTCTTCGTAATTTAAGAAGAAAAAACAAAAGGTCTTGGCGAAAAAGATAAACTTACTGGTACACTAATTGACGAGTTGTCGATTTGTTATGATTTAGCCGATATGTAGAAATCATGATTCAGTGGAAAAAATGCAGAGTGACATTTACGCAACTCTAAACTATAAATTATCGACGGACGATAATCCTATGCATGACAAATGCCCGCGCGGAGAAAACTCACGGTGCTCGTAGCAAAGGACACAGGCCACTGGTGATACAAATTATGAACATAAGCCAGCTGGTCTCTCGCAACAAGTTTACAAAGCGATTTTGCCCATTTATGAAGAATTAAGCCGAGACGAATTGCTTACTCGTTGTTTAGGCGGCTTTACACAAAGTAGCAATGAGAGCTTCAACTGGACCGTATGGTCTATAGCTCTCAAATCGGTATCCAGTGGAAAACATGTACTTGATATTGCTGTATATATTGCTGTAGGCATGTATATCGACGGCTTATCAAGTTATTATGAAAGTCATGCAGAATTTGGGCATGATAATCGGGCTGAACTGTTATAATTTCTGCGGGGAAGCAGACGGGCGCTGCATAAAGTTTTCAGAGAGATCACTTACGAACGCTGCTAAAAAAGCCTGGCTTTCCAATAAAAATCGCTCAGGAAGGAAGAAGAAAAGGCGAGCATTGAAGTAGGTATCTAAATGTATGGATCAGGTATCGCAGATTAAAAGATAAAAAAAAGTGTCAAGGATTTAAGTGTTCGTAAAACTTTAAAAGCGTTTTTCTCAAAATCACTTTTTTCAAGCTGGGAGAAAAGATTACTCGAATACTATTGCATGGATCTATTTGAAATTTTGACAGTAGCTTCTCAATTACATTCTCTATAGAAGTACGTAGTCATTTTTCGATCTGATGTAATTTTTTTTTTTTTTATTAACAATTTAAAACGTACTATATTTTTTGGTTTTTTTCAAAAGTGCACCATTTTTACAAGAATTGATTTAAAAAAAAATCCCTACCAACTTCTGTAAGCAATAGTATGTAGATTAAGAAAATTTTTGGTTTTTTATTCCATGTCTCATAGGTTGCGAAAAATCTTTTCTCCCGCCAAGGCTTTTCAAAAAAACATGATTTCGAAAATTGGCTTTATCGCCGCCGCCATTTTGTAACAAAATAATAATAAAACATTATTTTTTCACGCTTCAACACATGCTACATGTGCTGTCTAAAAAGAAATTCCATTCTGCTTCCCATACTTCCACAAATAGACATTTTTTTCAGTCGCTAGAATGACGTTACCCCTTAAGGAAATGGTACATTAGAAAATTAAACAATTTTCACAAAATAGCGTGATTATCCGATCTATTATTATAATTGAAGCTCCTTTTTTAGTTGGAAATATTAAAAATACTAAAAATAATTACAATATGAGGGGAATGTAATTAGCAAAAAGATCGAAATTTTATCGGCTGATAATGAAAGATACGTTAAAAGACAGGTAAAACTGGTTAAGACGAAGTGCAACAAATAGAAAATTCCCGCTACGAAGGGCAAGTCCCCTTGGACCTCTCGATACTATCTGCTTGGAGTCCCTACGGCTAAAATTTAAAAACATGGAACATGCTTTAGTAATCGCTGCTGACTCTTGAATTGACTGCTGATTATCTGTCTGCTGTACTTTTTATTCGTTGATGTCCTGAATTCTGGTTTTCTAAATACTGGTTTCCCTATAAATGCTAAATAACGTTTGTCTATCGTTGAAGCACCGATCGAGGAACGTTTGTATAACGCTAATGAATCGTGAAGAAAACGTTCAAGTTTATTTATCGTTTGTTTTTAACGTTGAAGTATCAATCAAAGAACCTTCGCATAATGCTAAATAACGTTTAAGAAACGCTGAAGAAGGTTCAAGGAGCGTTCATTTATTGTGCTTCGTTTCCTAGACACCGCTGAAGCATTGGGGTAGGACTACACTTGCAACTACGAGTATACTAGTTAGTACCTACTTATATAAGAAGGCCCGACGCTTTTACAGCAAATGCTGTTGCAGCCTACTTCCCTAAAGCACTGTTGCTGAAACTGGATGAACTAGAGTTCAACAGGATCGTAAAGAATCGAAAGTTAACACCGAGTACGGTGAACGAATGAGATGGTACTCAGCGACACCTTCAACTATTTCTTACCTGTACGATATTATGGTAAGTAGAAGATGCGACCATGTTAAAATCGAAAATAAATTTACTTTTTTTCAAGATAGCTGAAATAACCTACGCGGTTTTTGGATTCAGTTTTGTCGCCGACGTGACGAGCAAAGATCAAATATCCACCGCGGCGAGTAGCTGATAGAGCTGGATTTGTTTTGCGCCGAAGTCCGAACATTTTCACTATGAAATTGATCAATCGTCGATTTCCGTGTTTCTTGAGATCCCCACGTCTTGATATCACTAGACAAAACGATGGATATATAATGTGGTATTCTCTTTTTTCAATAACTTTATTTTTTAACTTGAAAACGGTTACATATACGGGGTATAAGCACGAAATTCAGGCTACTTGGTTCATTCCCAGTAGAAAAATGAAAATTTAAGATATCAAGAGTGAAGTGTTTAATCGCATTTATTGTGCTTTTCTGTGTGGAAATTATATTATCGGCGTATTAAAGGCGATCGGTAAGCCATTTCGTTTTATACATTGTTCGATACATAGTAATTTAATCCGATATATATTATTTATATATATATAAAAACACATATGTATTGTTATCTATTCTTGCCTATCTATTGTTGTAATTCTAAGCAGTTGCATGTTCGGCCCGCGAATTTATCTCGCATGCTCCAGTTCGCACCATCAGTGAACTCAACGTTATCCTTGATGAGTGTCCTATAGTACTGAAAGAGATAATAACAATAAGTAAATGGGCGCACGATAAAAGTCTAAGAATAAATATAAAAAGGACTAAAGCAATGGTACTGCGGAAAAAAAGGGACAGCTCCGATTTGTATTGTCTAAATATAATAATGCACCCAAATGAATTTGCATACTCGATTAGGGAAGAAGAAATGAATGCGAAATGAAAAACTGTCAGAAGTTAGAGATAGTAACTCAGTATAAATATTTGGGAGTAATGATTGACCAACACTTAAGATGGGACATACATATGGAATACATTGTAAAGAAAATAAGAGCAGTTTTACCAGCTTTATATACACTAAAGAAATATGCAACACATGAAACATTGAAAGTAGTTTATTGTGCGCTGGTAGAGTCGAGGATCAGATATGGAATTCAGGTATAATGATGAGGAAAGGTATACTCGGGGAAAATAAGTAAACTGCAAAATTAAATGCTTGAAATTAATAACAAATCCTTAAAGGGAGAAACTGATAGTGAAATAATTAAAAAAGAAGACGTAATGAGCGTAAGAGGAATGCACTTATTACTGAAAACACGGGAATACATATCAGCAGAAAAGAAAATCGAATTGGAGGAAAGAATAAACACAAAATATGAGTTCAGGGAAAAACGTTCGTACCAACTGCCGTTAGCAAGAACAAAGAAGGGGGAGCAAACGGATAAATATATTATAACTCAGTTGTTGAATAAAATACCCAAAGAAATAATAGAGAAGGAAAAAATAGGGGAAAGAAAAAGGGAAATAAAGGAATGGCTTCAGGAAGAAGAAAATATAAAAAAAATAATTAACATAAATTAAAATGACAAGGCACAACAAAAAAACTTGAAAGAAACAAAAAAATATTGAATATAAAAGATAGAAATAGATTATTAAGTATTGATAAGTAAAAAAATAGATTAAGATTTTTTTTTCCTACCCTGGGCGCGCCAGCGGCCTTGACCCAACAACATGAAAAATTAAGAAATAGAACTAAATAGCTAGCGGTCAGAAATGGAAAGAACAACGAAATAACTGAAGGCAATGGGAAGGAAGGATATAGGTAGCGTTAAAGGGAGTAGGAAGACCCAAAGCTAAAAGTTGGGCGTAAAGAAAGGAGCGTTCGTTAAAGAGTGCAGAACATTCGAAAAGAATATGATTTGAATCACAAATACAAGAAGGCTCAGAAGCGTGAAGAGAGTAGAAAGGAGAAGGGGACAAAGCGAATCGAAAGCGGGAAGAAGGGAGGAGAGAATGATTGATTCTGAGTCTAATTGAGAAAAAACCGTAGAACGACGACAGACAGGAATAGAATGAAACCAAGGGAGGAAACGAGGAACCGGTTGAATAAAGACGGTACTGTGAAAAGCAATTTGAGAATAAAGATGGATACATGTGCAACCAAAGATTGGAATGGTTAAAGCGTGATAGAGAAAGAGTGTCTGAAAAAGGGAAAGAATCGAGGAAAAGACCATTGCGGGCGGCTGAGCGAACTAAAGAGTCAGCAGGGTCATTTCCATCTACATTGGAATGCCTAGGAACCCATAGAAAGTCTCTATGAGAATGGAACGGGACGAGAACAAAGAACAGACGAGAGATCGAATAGAGAGAATGAGACCGTCAGAGGGATGAGAAGGAGGAGAGGAGATGGCTTGAAGAATGCCTTTGGAGTCGGAAACGATCAAGAATTTGTGAACCTCACTTGTAGAAGATATAAAATGAATGGCACAAAGAATTGAGATCGATTCGGCCGAGAAGATAGAGCAGAAAGAAGGAAGTCTGAAAGACTTAGAGTACAGAAACGTAGGAGACGTAAACGCACCACCCACGCCCCTATCACTCTTGGAGCCATCCGTGAAGTTTAAGACATGGGAAGGAAAAGAAGAGTCCAGCAGGTGAAAGAATTCGAAGTTGACTACATTGTGAGAGGAAGAATTAGCTCGGATCGGGAGGAAGGAGAAATTGACAGGATACCATATGCTATTATAATCATAAGAAAAGTAAGGAAGACTGTTATAAGAGAAAACGTAGGAAGAAAAATTGGAAACACGGGCAGCTATTATATGCGATAGAATCGGAATTCTATGAGGCGCCAAGCACAGGTGATTTTTGATATGAAGATAGGAAGAAATAAGATTGGGTGAAGAAGTAGGGAGAAAAAATGATTAGCGAGGAGTAAACGACGAATGAATAGTGGTTGAGTGTCAGATTCAAATAAAATCACAGGAATAGGAGAAGATTTTAAAGCGCCAATGCATAGACGAAGGCAGGAATTTTGAATTACGTCAAATTTCGAGAGGATAGATTTGGAGGCATCGCCATAAATGAAGGAACAATAGTCGAGTTTGGACCGAATAATAGATTTGTATAGAATTAAAAGAATGCACGGGTCGCCCCCTCCATCTGATCGAAGATAAAGATTTGAGGAGATTTAGTTTTTTGATCGAGGAATTACAGATATAATTAATATGTTCATGAAATGTAAGGCGACTATTTAAGAAAAGACCCAGATAACATATGGAATTAACAGTGGGAATAGGAATACCAGATACACTGATGTCTATAAAAGCACGGTTAAAGAGTCGGAGAGCAAAAATTATGTAGGGAGACTTGGACGGTGAAAGAGAGAGGTGGAGAGTAGAGAGAGCATTGCGAAGAAGGGACAATGAATGATTTAACTAGTTGGTGGCAGAGGACAGATCATCTGAGGTTGAGTAAACTAAAATGTCATCAGCAAAAAGGAGAGAAAAAGAGAGAATAGGAAGAGACGCAATATTGAAGGAGTAAATATTAAAAAGAGTGGGGCTAAGGCAGGAACCCTGGGGAAGCCCACGATAGACGCATCTGAAGGTGGAAAGAGATGGAGAAGATAGATAAAGAGTTCTATGTTGAAAGAGGTTGATTATAAGAATGATAAAAACCGCAGGGAAATTAATAGAGAGGAGTTTGGAGCCCAGAGAGGGAAGATGCATATTATCGAATGCAGAGCAGACATCGACAAAAGAAGCGACAGTAAATTGCTTTGATAGGAATGATTTATAGATATCTGCAAGGAAGGTACTGATGCAATCTACCAGGCCAAGCCCAGGGCGAAAACCGAACATATTAGAAGGAACTAGATTATTATGCGCAAGCCACCAAACGAGACGGTTGTTTATTACACCTTCAAAGAGTTTGCGCAGACATGAGGCTAGGAAGATAGGACGGAAGGAACACTGTTTTTTTTTTTAGGAATTGGAATGACGATGAAGTCATTCCAAGACTCAGGAGTAAAACCAGAGAGTAGGGAAGAGCTGAAGAGGGAAAAATCGATTTCGAAGGATCAAAATGCCGAAAACAAAAATTAAAATAAGGCTGAAATAATAAATGCCGTTTATCGTAATTAAAGTTGGTTGTTTGTCCGCGTTATTGTTAATTCGAAACGCCGATTGTTATCTGTTATCTCTTATCAGCTTACTCGGTAAGATCGTTTTAATTTATTTAACTGCTGCGTATTTATTTCATTTATCTATTTTTACGTTCGTTCGATTTTAATTTTACATTTCATCTATTTATTTATTTCCTTTTTATTTTTATATCGTTCACGTTTTCTGCATTTCCTCGTGCTGGTAAATGAGCTCGTTCAGGGGGGGCCGCCCGGCGGCCTCCGCCAAGGATGCTAAAGCCAGCAAAAACATGTCGCTCAACCTAATGGAGGTTGACGTTGCCGCTAAGCGCAAACTTTCCGACCCCCTCTCACCGTCCTCGACTTTACCTGGCAAGGATCTGCGGCTCTCTCAGCCCCATCTTCCTAATCTGGTTAGTTTACCAAATTCTAGCAGCGTTAAAGCCATTGAAAACTGTAATATAGATTTGCATAAATTACTAATATTAATAAGAATAATAACAACAAAAGCCAAAACTCTACCTCTTCCACCTCCAATTATAATACTAGCGACAATAATACTAAAAAGAAAAATAACAATAATAATAGCAATGGCAATAAAAATAACAACAGCAGCAACAATAACATCAACGACGATAATAGTAATAGTAATAATAATAATAACAACAAAAATAGTAGTAGTAGTAACAATAATAGTACCAATACTGATAATGATAATACTATTAGTAGTAATAGCTACAACAGTAACCAAGAAAATAGTAATCTTTTTCTTCTTTTGGTGTCATACTCTTCGAAGAGCGTTGACGATCACAAATGTCAGCATCAAAAACTTCTGTTTCTGGCATTTTGCATGAGTCTTCCTATCGACCAAATTCTCGTCCATTCCTTCATGTTATCTAGCCAAGTCGTTTTCCGTCTTCCTCGGCCTCTCTTTCCGTCTATTTTTCCCTGAAGGATTAGTTGTAGGAGTTGACATTTCTCTCCTCTGATTATATGACCGAAATATTTTATCTTTCCGTGTATGATAGATTTTATTAATATCCTTTCTGTTTTGGCCATCTTTAGAACCTTTTAATTCGACGTTCTACTTATCCATGGTATTTTCAACATCCTTCTGTGGATCCACATTTCTACAGCCTCCAATCGATTTACCTGTCTTTTATTGAGTGTTGTTGCCTCAGTTCCATACAATAAGATATAATAAATATAAAATTGCACAATGTTTTGCCGTATATCTAGACGTAAGCATCTATCACAAAACAGATTTCTCATGCTGGTGAAGGCACTCCGAGCATAACTACATCTCATTTTTTTTTCTGTATCTGGGTCCACGTTCTCAGTAATATAACAGCCCGAGTATTTGAATTTTTCAACTTGTTCAATCTTCTCATTGTTTAGCATAACAGAGATTTGATTAAAGTTGTTTTCCTTGCTGACCACCATCCATTTCGTTTTCTTCACGTTTATATTTAAATTATATGATTTTCCAACTGCATTGAGTTCATTGAGGAGATATTGAAGATCTCTTCTATTCTCTGCAATAATAGCAGTATCGTCTGCGTAGCGAATGTTGTTAATAATCCTTCCATTAATCCGAACGCCCAAGGATAGGTTCGAGATAGCTAATCTAAAAATCTGTTCAGCATACAAATTGAACAGTAGGGGTGAAAGGATACATCCTTGTTGCACTCCACGTTGGACTTTAAAATCAATTTTTTCTCCGTCCCCTAGAATGAGCTCAGCTGTCTGGTTCCAATATAGATTCTTGATTATCCTTAGATCGTATTCATCAATTCCCGTAGTTTTAAGAATATCCATTAGTTTATGATGTTGGACGTTATCAAATGCTTTTTCATAGTCAAGAAAGCAAATAAATGTGTCTCTATTCATTTCCCTACATTTTTGGAGTAATACATTAACTGCCAGCAGAGCTTCTCTTGTTCCAAAACCTGCACGAAAACCAAATTGGGTTTCACTTAAAATGTATTCGCATTTAGCTCGGATTCTATGGTGAACAATCCTCAAGAAGAGTTTCAGAAGATGACTCATAATACTGATTGTACGATAGTCGCCACACTCCTTAGAATATTGCTTTTTCGGTATGAGTGTAAACGATGACTTCAGCCATTCGGCTGGAATTTCTCCCGACATATAAATTTTATTAAATAGCACGCTCAGTTTCTTGATATTTTCCTCATCAAGGAGTTTAACCACATCTCCAGGTATCCTATCAGGACCTCCTACTTGGGATTAATTTAACTGCATGTCTCACTTCTGATTCCAAAATTTGTGGGCTTTCTTCTGAGTTACAGAGCATTACGGGATTGTCGAGTCGATGTTCAGAAAATAGCTTTTTTAAGTATGTTTTCCATACTTTTTTTTCTTTTCATTCTGTTCAGTAACAGGGGTACCATGCTCATCTAACAGCCGCATTACGGGGCGATTGAGCCCTCTCCCAGTAACTGCTTTTATCTGCTTATGCATTTTAAACGAATCATGTTTTTCGGCCAACACCCTTATTTCATTACACTGTTCTTCCATCCATCTGTTTTTGGCTTCTTTGATCATCTTCTTGACTTGTTTATTCAGACGCTGGTACTCAGCTTCTCGTTCTTGCCTTTGTGACTTCTCTTCTCATTCATCACATCGAGTATTTCGTCTGTCATCCACTTTTTCTTTTTAACATTATTTTTCTTCAGATACTTCTGACAAGTTTCTGTAATAACTGCATTCGCGGTAGTAACATCAAATTCTGTACCAAGTGCATTCAGGTTGTCATTAAGCTGTTCTGAAATTTTAGCTCTTGTTTCTATAGACTGTAGTTTGTTAATGTCCCATTTCTTATGCTCATTTTTGTTTTTTATTATTTTCTTCAATCGTAGTTTTGCTTCAGCAACCAGTAGACTGTGATCGGAACCGATATCAGCTCCTGGATAGGTTGAGGTTCGTTTGATCATATTCTTGTATTTCCGATTTATTAGAATATAATCGATTTGATTCCTGATTATGTAATCATCCTTATCATTTGGGGCCTTCCACGTATACAGGCGACGCTTGGGTAATTCAAACCAGGTATTTGTTATAACCAAATTATTTTGTTCGCAGAATTCAAACAGCTTATCTCCTCTATCACTGCTATTGCCAAGCCCAAAGCAACCGACCGAACTTCCACGTTTCCCACATCCTATCTTTGCATTGAAATCACCCATAATTATGAGGATATCCGATCTCTTAAGTTTATCTAATATCATTTGGATTGATTGATAAAGTTCATCTGCTGCTTGATCATACTGTGGTTCTGCCGTAGGAGCATAAATCTCAATAATGATTATTAGGCAGTGGGCGCCTTGTATTTGTAGAAACATACATCTGTCTGATATGGGTGTAAAATTGACTATATTTTGAGCCATCTTAGGTGATTCAATTAGCCCGACACCATTTCTTGGGCGCTTGCTTTGTTCCTTGTCATATCCGGAGTAGTAGAAAGTTCCCTCTTCTTGTTGACAAGTTCCTGTACCTGGCCATTTATGCTCGCATATGCCCATAATATCTAGCTGTAAACGTTTCATCTCCAATAGTACATTTTGAAGTTTTCCTGTTTGGTATAATGTTCTAACATTCCATGTTCCTAACTTACAATTTTGGTAATTCACATGAACAGACGGTGAGATTCTTCGCACCCTGTGCCCATTGAAGGGCTGCACAGGACTCAGGGCTATATTCGTTTTATTTACTGCCATTGTGATAACCTGGGGATGAAGGTACAGCGGTGGTTTCCCTTTTGCCTTCCGCTGGATTTTCTGTCAGGGTTCACTCCCTTAGCCGAAAAACCCCAGTTTTAAGGCGCTGAGACTCGCCTGCTCGCTCTGAGTTGCTAATC
Organism: Icerya purchasi; assembly: GCA_039619475.1. Taxonomy (NCBI): domain Eukaryota; kingdom Metazoa; phylum Arthropoda; class Insecta; order Hemiptera; family Monophlebidae; genus Icerya; species Icerya purchasi. The sequence continues at coordinate 285,772,232 of CM077115.1, read as the reverse complement.
AACCTGACTGGGCACTTATATCGCGAGCGAGTTACTGATAGTCTGCTGTTGGTACTGCAGTAAGAGAGCTTAACGGTATTTATTGGTCAGAGCATCTTCGGCAAGTGCATCCGCCTACGTTTTCCTATCAGTCTATATGTGAATTCCGGTTTAGCTTTTCTAATCAGCGCTGAGCCCGCCGAAAAGAAAATTACCACCCTGCACGACGTGGACGTACGGAATTCACGTATTTTAGTAATGATAATAACAGTAATGACAATGTTAATGATAGTAATAATGACAATAATAGTAATAACAATACCAGAAATAATAATATCGCTGGTAATAACAACATCGTTAATATCTCTGAAAATCTCTACAGCGATCAGGGCATTTTTCCTCCAGACCACCCAGGTCCCTTTTCAATTTTTGTTGAAAATTCCTCCCCTGTTAAGAATATTGGATACTTTCATCCGCTAGCCTTGGCTAAACTAATCAACAAAATTTCTACCTCTTTTTCAGATATTGTCTCACAGGGTAAAGGGCGTATCTCTGTTTTGTTCCCCTCCGCCTCTTCCGCTAATGAATTCCTTTCTAAGACTCCCTTCTTTAAATCCCATAATCTTAACGTATTTATCCCGCATAATGCGTTATATAGGATTGGAGTTATAACCGGTGTCCATCCTTCCTTTTCATTGGAAGACATCAAAGAAGGACTTGTATCCTCTATTCCGGTTATTTCATTACGACGTATTATCCGCTCTTCCGAAAGTTCTAAAATTCCTACTAAAAGTGTCGAACTGAAATTCGCCAAATTCTACCTCCCTCAGTTCGTATCCGTATATGGACTTCGCTTCTCAGTCTCTCCTAGTATTCGTTCTCCCACCCAATGTTCTAATTGTTCTCTTTTCGGACATATTGCACGCAATTGTCGTAGCTCCCATTCCATCTGCTCCCATTGTGCATCCGAACACTCCTTCTCGGAATGCCCCAATCTACAGGAACCTCCTTTCTGTCACAACTGTAAAGGTTCCCATGTTTCCTCAGCTCGTCGCTGTCCAGAGTGGCAAAGACAAAAAGATATAAAAGGGATCATGGCCTTTGAAAATATCTCTTTCCATGAAGCCGTCAAGATCAAATCGTCTAATTCAGTAACTCAAGCCTTTTCATATGCCAACCGGGCTGCAGCCCCCATTCCTTCTCAAAACATGTCCATCAACTCTTTTAAGGCTCCCTCTCTTCCCCGTCCAAAATCTCCAACATTCCACAAATTTCACAAGTCCAAACCCCATTATAAACCGCTTCTTCAATTTCCTTCTATCCCTTCCTTATCACCCTCCTTCACCCTCAGTTAGATGGGCCCTAAATAAAGTGTCTTCCCCCTCTTTCAATCCACTCTTGCCTTCGACAGTCTTTCATCCTTGTTGTCTAACAGCGTTAATTTCAAATAATTCAACCTTTTTCGTTTCTCCTGTTTTCTCCTTCCTTTATTTTTTTATTTTATTTATTTTTTCTTCTTCTTCTTCATCTTTTTTTTCTTCTTTTTCTCCTTCTACCCTTCAATGCCCTTCTTCTCCTTTCTGTATTTCTTACAGTTCAGTACAATTGCTTACTTACACGCTAAAATATGGAATTTTCCACGCTATGGTTCATTCCGGAAAATTATCATCACGTTGGTGGTGGCGTTAAACAGAAGGAGGCCTACAAACTGGCCTTTCACCAGCTCGTGCAGGTTATTCTATTCTTTCTTTCGCTCATTCTGTTCCGAATTTGGCGCAAATTATCTTGAAGGTTGTTAAACTGGCACACAACCAAGATTCCGCGAGCCCCCCCCTTTTTTTTTCTTTTATCACCTTAAATTATTTTTATTGTTACAATTCCACTCCTCCTTGCATTCCTTTTCCTATAACACTCATTCCTTACCTTTCGTCACCTCCTAGACAACATGTCTCAGAATAATTCTTTAAATATTCTTCAGTAGAACTGTCGTAGCATACATGTAAATAAACAAGCCTTAGAGGGGCTATTAGACCTCTACAACATTCAAGTAGCATTGTTATCTGAAACTTGATTAAAATCCACTTCTTAAATCCACTTCAAAGACTTCTCCATAGTACGTTCTGATCGTGTAGACGGGTATGATGGAGTGGCCATTCTTGTTAGAAACGACTTACCATACCAGTCACACAGCATTTCCTTCCTTCCTCCTCCTCATCCTAATCTCCCTAATATGACACATATTTCTCTGTCAAATCTCCTTCCTACCCCTATTCACATCGCTTGTGTGTACAATCCGCCAAATTTTAGTCTTTCTCAGCTTCCCCTTCTCCCATTCCGTTCAACTCTTTCAAATCCATTCTTCATTGGGGGTGATTGGAATGCTCATTCTCCACTCTGGGGCTGCTCTGGTCACGACAGCAATAGCTCTATCCTTGAAAACTTCATCCTAAATCATAACCTCTTCCTTCTTAATGATTCTTCTCCCACCTGCTTCAAAAACCCTTCATCTCCTAGTGCAGTTGATCTTTCTTTCTCTTCTAATTTTGGTCTATAATGCTCTTAGAGAACTCTTGATGGGACTTTTGGCAGTGCTTTCCTATTGTTCTAACTCTTAATGACGTCCTACCTCCTTCATGCTTCAAACCTCTTCATTCTCCTCATTGGCTTCTCTCCAAAACTGATTGGGGCAAATTTCGTTCTTTAGTCGATTCCACTCTCTCTCTCTCCTATTCAGGCTAATTCTGATTATCTTAATACAACCTATTCACCCAGTCTCTTTATTCTGCTCTTTCCCTCCCATCCCCTCCCTTCCCTTCTAATGACTGTCGTAGTACTTCTGCTGCCTCCTCACTCTGGTGGAATGAAGAGTGCAAAGCAGCCTTTAGGAAGAGTACCGACACTTTTAGAACCTTTCGCTCCCGCTCCTTCATGTCTAACTTCCTAGCTCACAAAGAAGCTAACGCTAGAGCCCGTAGCATCCTAAAGGCTGCCAAGAGGAATTCTCGGAGAACTTTCTGTTCTTCATTTTCTAGAGATACGCCCTTCTCTCAGATTTGGAAGTTAGATAGGGCCTTTAGATTTCCCTCCTCCGAGCGCCCCCTTCATTCTACTCCTGCATTGCCACATCTTTACTCCTTTTTGGATTCTATCTCGCCCGCTTATGTTCCTTCTCTTGAAGAAATTAGTTCTCCCTCTTACTATTCTACCTCTGAAGACCATTTTCTTTCCTCTCCTTTTCGTTACAATGAGCTCCTATTCGTTCCTAACAAATCCACTAACTCTACCCCCGGATTAGATGGCCTCTCATATCCAATCCTTAAAAATCTCTCCTCTTCCTCGTTGCATTCTCTCTTAGCCATCTATAACTCCTTTTTAATCTCTGGTCACACTCCTAAATCCTGGAATGATTTTATAATTATTCCTATTCCTAAAAGAAAGCAGTCTTCTTTCCGACTTATCTCCCTTGCCTCTTGTCTTCGAAAACTTTTCGAAGGCTTAATCAACAATCGTTTAGTCTGGCGACTGGAGCATAACAATCTCCTCCCTCCCAATATGTTTGGCTTTCGCCCTGGTCTTGGTCCAGTCGACTGCATTAGTACCTTTCTATCGGACATCTACAACTCATTCCTAGATAGAAAGTTTACTATTGCCACATTCGTCGACGTCGCATCTGCGTCGATAATGTTCATCTTCCTTCACTGGCTTCTAAGCTCACTTCCCTCAATATTCCTCCTATTCTTGTTACCATTATTCTTAATGTGTTCCAAAATAGATCTCTTTTTCTTTCTGTTCCCTCCTTTTCAACAATCAGACGTTGTTATCGCGGCTTGCCTCAGAGTTCCTGTCTTAGTCCGTCTCTATTTAATATTTATCTCCTTGATATCGCTACTCTTCACATTCCTTCTTCTATCCTTTTTGCGGATGATATCCTTATCTACTCCACTTCAAACGTGCTAGCTACAGCTAACGAGGAGATTAATTGTTCCCTATCAGTCTTCAATAGTTCTCTCTCCAGTGCTTTTCTTTCTCTTTCTCCTTCCAAGTCTTCTTCTATTATTTTCTCCCTCCGTCCATATAATCGTGCTCTGGTAAACATCATCTCCTCCAACTATCCTATTCCTATTGTTAATTCCATATGCTATCTTGATCTTTTCCTAAATAGTCGACTCTCTTTCCAAGAACATATCGAGTACCTTTATATATCTTGTCTTAAAATACTGAATCTCCTGAAAGCCTTATGTTCTCTCAAATGGGGCGGTGATCCATATATTCTCCTAATTCTCTACATATCCATCATTCGTTCCAAACTAGACTGCTGCTCCTTCTTATACGGCAATGCCTCAAACTCTCTCCTGCGCAAACTTGATAGAATGCAAAACTCCTGTCTTCGGTTCTGCATTGGGGCCCTAAAGTCTTCTACCATTCCTGCTATTTTGTACGAATCTAATAATATTAAACCCCTGTTTATCCGCAGATCTCTGCTTGGTTACCGTTTTCTAATTAAACGTCTCTCGATCTCTTCATCTAAACTTATTTCTTCCTATCTGTATAGCAATGACCACTGGCGCTTCGTTCCTCACAAAATCCCAGTTCTTGCGCACATAGCTGCTCGGGTCTCTAAGTTTTCTCCTTATGTCTTTTCCCGCAATAAACTTCCTTACTTTTCTTTTGATTTCAATAGTACATGTCTTCCCATCTCATTCTCCTCTCTTCCTCTTCGTGCTAACTCCACTCCTCAGAGTACAGTGGTCAGTGAATATGTCCACATATTAAATTCTTCATTTCCCCGTCATGTAAAAATTTTCACTGATCTTTTAAGGCCCCCTCGCTTAATCACTCGGAGTCATTCAAACTTCCTTTCTTTTGTTCCATTTTTTCTGCCGAAGCAGTCTCCATTCTCCGTGCTGTCTCCTTTATTTCCTCTTCAAGAGGGATCTGTAAATTTCTCATTATTACTGATTCCAAATCTGTGCTGCAAGCTATCTCTTCTCCTCCTTCCCACTCGACTAATGATATCATTCTTTCTGCTCGTGCCTTTATCTCCAACTTGCGCTTAGCGCGTTCTATCCATATTGACTTTTTGTGGGTTCCTGGCCACTCTGGCATTGAGGGCAACAAAGCAGCTGACTTTCTAGCTCGCTCGGCGTCTCTCAATAGCCCATTCCTTCCGCATTTTCCTACCTCAGACATCCTTTTCCTCTCCGCAAGTCTCTATACCAGACTATGGGTTGACATCTACCCTTCCTTTTTTGCCAATCGCTCCTCCTTCTACCTCCTCCTACAGCCTACTCCCAATTCACAGCCTTGGTATCAATTTTTTCCCTTTTCTCGGTGTTCGGCTATTGTTTTTTTAATCAGACTGAAACTTGGTCATTCTCTCCTTCCCTTTTCTCGTTTTTCTTTTTCTCTTTCACGTTCTTCCTTTCGCCCTCTCCACTCTACTGATCCTCCCTTTATATGCGACCCCAACCATATCCTTTTTGAATGCCCTGCTCTTTTTCCTAAGTGCTCTCATTTATATGCCGAACTTTTGGCGTCGGATCTTCCTACCCCTTTCAATGCTTCCTTTATCCTTTCCTTCACATCTCCAGCCGTTATTCCCCTCCTTCTTTTCTTTATACTTTCTATCTCCGATCGCCTCAGAATTTGAGTAGGTGATCTAAGTCCATGTAGTTGGGTCAGTGTTAACGCCGAGCCCATTTAAAAAAAATAATAATAATGCAATACTGTTGAACGGATAACAATAGAGGTAAATTAAATAAACGTTGTATAGATAACGGAAAGAATACGCTAGTTAAATAAAAGGAACGAGCTCACCGAATACTTCTTATCAATTGTTGAACGCGATGAACGGACAAACAAAAGACCGATCATACAAAAATCTATATCTATTTAGTAAATATTACACGATTATGTACATAAGTTAATTTAAGATGGTAAAGTGTTCAATAGGATAATTCGTCGACAAGTGTTTTAGCTTGACGAAAGTTTTTATTTTATTTTTATTATATTTTTTTTATTTATGGTCGCTATATGACATCTTGGCCTTCAGCGACCTCGAAATTTACATTCGGTTCTAAAAGTTTACGTATAATACATCCTTTACATTTACAAAAGTTATTTCAGTATTACTTAACAAGCAAAGAAAAGAAAAAAAAAGAAAAAAAAGGAAAAGTAAAGAAAAGAAAAGAAAAGAAAAGGGTCACGCGATGTGTGACAAGCGTAGTTGTACATGAAAATTTAAATCAATTTAAAAAGTGAAACGTTTTTTAAAAAATCGATTACTTTTTTACACATATTGTCGTCCATTGTCAAACCTGGATGAATATTATTGAGCCCAGCTCGGGCTCTGTCTGGCTGGTAGGCGTTACAATCGAACAGGAGGTGTTTGATCGTCACTGGGTTGTCACACCGTTGGCACAAAGTTTGCGGTTCCTTAGAAATTAGATAGGAGTGAGTGAGGTGCGTATGTCCAATACGTATTCGCGTGATCACTTGTTGTTCCCACCTGCTGTAGAGCGACAGATGTACCGCGTCAGATACAGTATTTCTTACGTTGTGAGCTTACTGGAAGTTTGCAGCCAAATAGAGTTCTAGTAGCTGATTGACGCCTTACGGATCATCTTGGAAGCTTCAGTAAGTGTTAGCCTATTGTCTGGCGAGAATTCAGCCGTGGTTGCAGATTTGGCCGCCTGGTCAGTTCGATACCAATATGGGCTGGTATCCAGACAAAGTGACGATTTTATTGGAGGTCCTTAGCTGTTCTAGGATTTTGTGAACACTTTGTATGATAGGATTCGCAGTGAAACGGTTTCCGATGGCATTTAGGCAGGACATAGAGTCTGAGTAAATGGTGCTGTTCATGTTATCTTGTCTGTTACTTATTAATTTCAGAGTGTGGAGGATCGCCCTGGCTTCACATGTGAAGACGGAGTTTTGGTCATGTGTCCTTCGGGCCGCCAGCGTGTTGGTGTCAGAGATTACTGCATATCCGGTTTTATTGTTGATTGCCCAGCCATCGATGTAATACTCGATACTTGAGAGATACTTATCCCGTAGTTCGTGGAACCGCAGTCTAAGGATTTCAGGAGGCGTGGTTCGACAGTCTTGGTCGTTAAGCTGCAGATCAATCGTCAAGTCCAGTGAATGCCATGGAGGATAATAACCGAGCGATCGCTCATAGATCTTGGGAAGCGTAATCCCTAGCTGTGTAGCATAATAGAGTACCCGAATCCTGAATGGGTTCGGCGAGTTTAGTTCACGGTGCCGGTCGAGAATTGGATTTTTGTATATACACTGGTACGCCGGATTGTTGGTTGTTAAGGCGAAAGCTGCGGCGTATTTGAGAGCGAGCTCTTTGCGTCGGATGGTGAGGGGTAGTTCACCAGACTCTACCAGCAGGCTATTAACAGGGCTTGTTCTAAACGCACCTAGGCAAATTCGACATGCAGAGTCAGCAATCGTTTGGAGAGAGTTCAAGAGTGAATCTTTAGCTGAGTCATACAAGATAGCACCGTAATCAAGTTTTGATCTTATGAGTCTACGATAGATCCTTAATAACGCCGTTGTACTGCTACTCCACTGCTTCCCAGCTAGAACCTTCAGAAGGTTTAACCGACTCTATCAATCTTTTTTCAGTAACTTGATGTGAGTTATCCAGGTTAGTTTCCACTCGATTGTGAGCCCGAGGATTTTGATTTCTTCTCTCTTTTGCCACTAGGTTGTTCATTGATAGACAGTTGTAAGTTCTGATTTGTAGGTAAAAAATAATAAATACATATTTTTCTAAAAAAAAAAAAAAAAAAAAATGTCAATAACACTGCCTCTATTGTTATCAGTAATTCTAACCAAACTTTTCCGTCGCTCCGCCGCTATATGTTTATCAATAAACGATAAATGAAGAGTCGCTTTTTTTTTTCCGAAAAAGCGAACGGACCAAATATTCAATCTTCTTTTAATTCTGATTCATCGGCTTCTCCGTCTGTAACATTGACAAATTTCTACCGGTTAATGATGATGCTGACGATACTAGCAATAATAGCGAAATAAAAATGAACAAACATACTCTTTTCGTAAATGAACAAATTATATGATTACCAAAATCAGACAAATAGTAACCACCGCCCCAGTCAGCACAATCCGTGCACGATTTAAATAAGAATATACAGAAAAATAGTATAAATATTGAAACACCTGATGGCGGGAAAAAAAGATAAAGCAATTTTCCAGCAGGAATATTAATAACGTTTCGTCATTTACCGTTTTATTGCTCGATCAAAATATAAAGTTTATCTTTAAATCAACCAAAAAAACGACGGGGGCTTACAATTATTTCGGTAGTCAGTAAATGCGGAAGGCTCTACTGGGGGAAGTTTGAATCTAACCCCAAAACCCTGTCCGCATGCCAAATAAGTATTGTATGCAGAAGGCGAAAACTAACCTCGTCTCTTGTACCGAAGCTCAGAAACTTACCGCAATCCCCCGGTTCGCCAGTACGCGGCACTGTGCCTGAATAAAAAATAGACACATTTTTTCTATTCGCATATTTTTATTATTCCAGTTTTTCCTTTTTTTTTGCGAAATATTTCATACGACAATTATATTACCTATTCGCATACTTAAATACTTCAAATATAATAAATATTTTCCCACACATTTCGTTTTATATTTTAGTTTAATTTCAACCGTTTTTCCGTTTCTCTACGCTGTTGTCGCAGTTTTTTTTTTTTTTTATATCAAGGGTCTAGCCCCGGTTAAGGGAGTTAAAAGTGCCTATGAACCAAACTTTATAAAAAAATATATATGTATATACATCTAAGGCATGAAAAAAGTAGTTGATGCTGAAAATTTCAGACCCCTAATCCCACAGGGGTTGCTGTAGTTACCATTTTTTGATTTTCTCGGGTTTTTTTTTACGATATCTCAGCAATTTTTCAATTGATTTTACAAAAATTCTTCTTTTGCAGGTTAAAGCTCTATAACGGTGAATCTTTTCAGATTTTTAGAGGCTAAATTCAAATTTTTAGAAATGTTCAAAATTTTTAAGATGTCATAAAAAAAATATTTCGAAACTTCAGTAACGACTTAATAAATATATAACGTGTACTATAGTGTGTAAACTATCTACTGAAATTTTTTCAGATTTTTAAAAGTGGTGGAAGAGGTTCAAAAAAAAACATCAGAAACACGCATTTTTGGCTGAAAACCCCCTTGAAATTCAACTAATAACAACGGAATAGATATATGTTACGCGCATCTTAAGATAACAAATCTTCCTGAATTTTTTTCAGATTTTTGGAATGGGTAGAACAAGTGTGGAACAAGTCGAAAATTAAATAAAATCATACGTTTTTGGTTGAAAAATCTCTTGAAATTCAATTATAACAATAACGAAATAGATATATGTTACGTATATTATAATAAAATGTTTTTCTACATTTTTTTTGATTTTTAGAACAGATGAAACAAGTTTTTTTTTTTTTTTTTTTTTTTTTTTTAAATTTAATTTAACGTGCCCTATACAGCGACTGGGCTAGAGGCACGGTAAAGATGTATTGTAGTAACTGTAGCAGATCTGATTCTTTAAGAAATCCGAAAAGCCTGAAAATTATCCTTTCATCGTCACCAAGAAGTTCTGTAAGTGATGAAGGCAGAGCGAATTTTTCTCGTGCCGTTTTGAATTTCGTACAATCGATAAGCAGGTGTTGAACGGTCAGCGGAACAGAGTGCAGTAATCACATTGAGGAGGAACATGCTTATTTAGAAGGAATGAATGTGTGATAGCAGTATGGCCAATGCGAACCCGACAAAGGGCCGTTTCCTCTCTTCGGCTGCATCTAGTTGAGGTTAACCATGGCACTGAACGATGTTTAATTCTTTTTAATTTATTTGTTGATGGAACTTCCAGCCACGTGTCATGGAATTTTTTATCTAGGCAACGAGTAAAATGTTTCTTAAAATCCGCCGTCGGTATTGGAATGTCTGGAACAGGGTTGAAATAGGTTGCTTCTTTGGCAGCTTGGTCCACTAATTCGTTGCCTGGAATTCCTCTATGACTTGGAGTCGATACGAAGACTATTTGGAAGCGAGTTTTTTGCAGGGCCGAGATAATTTCTTTTGCTATGGGATGTTGTTGACGATCATGGTACTTAAGTAAGCTTTGCAGTGCTCCTAAGGAATCTGTACAAATTAAATTTTTGTCTGAAGAAATATTAAGCACAGCCATGAGAATAGCATAAAGCTCAGCCGACTGGATGGAATAGAAAGCAGGTAGCGAGCATCGTATTGTATCGAGCTGATCTGATATTATTGCGCAGCCGGTGCGATTTTCCATTTTGGATCGGTCAGTGAACATTATTTTGTAATCTGGATATTTTGAAACTAGTTGCTGGAAGGCGCATGCAGCATTCTTGGTGAGATCTTTTCCTAATTCTAGTAAGGTTAAATCACATTGGATTTGAAGATCTGCCCAAGGTGGTAGCACTTGTTTTAGGTTGCTGAATAAATTTGGTTGAACTATATTAAGCGAGTGGACAGTTTTCAAAAAAATGAAAACACGCATTTTTGACTGAAAAAACTCTGAAACTTCAACCTGGAAGCAAACTATAAAATGTAAGTTACTTAATTTGTCATTGTGTTGTCACCTAATTTTCTATTTCGGAAATTTTAAATTCGCGCAGAATTTCTATATTTTTTTATTCTAAACAATCTGAAAAAAAATTCAGGAAGACTTGTTATCTTAAGATGCGCGTAACATATATCTATTCCGTTGTTATTAGTTGAATTTCAAGGGGGTTTTCAGCCAAAAATGCGTGTTTCTGATTTTTTTTTTGAACCTCTTCCACCACTTTTAAAAATCTGAAAAAATTTCAGTAGATAGTTTACACACTACAGTACACGTTATATATTTATTAAGTCGTTACTGAAGTTTCGAAATATTTTTTTTATGACAACTTAAAAATTTTGAACATTTCTAAAAATTTGAATTTAGCCTCTAAAAATCTGAAAAGATTCACCGTTATAGAGCTTTAACTTGCAAAAGAAGAATTTTTGTAAAATCAATTGAAAAATTGCTGAGATATCGTAAAAAAAAACCGAGAAAATCAAAAAATGGTAACTACAGCAACCCCCTGTGGGAGTAGAGGTCTAAAACTTTCAGCATCGACTACTTTTTTCATGCCCTAGATATATATATATTTTTTTATAAAGTTTCGTTTAAAGGCACTTTTACCTTAACCGGTTATAGTCCCTTTGTTTTCCATGCAATGCAACCATTTCAGATTGTTTAGAATAAAAAAATATAGAGATTCTGGACGAATTTAAAATTCCCGAAATAGCAAATAAGGAACAACACAATGACAAATTAAGTAACTTAAATTTTATAGTTTGCTTCCAGGTTGAAGTTTCAGAGTTTTTTCAGTAAAAATGCGTGTTTTTATTTTTTTGGACTTGTTTCATCTGTTCTAAAAATCAAAAAAAATTTAGAAAAACAGGGCACATTACTTGATCAAATAAAGAAATGACAATTAGCGCCTGGATGAGGCATTTCCTCAAAAAAACGGCGGATCATGTAATGAAAGGGAACAATGCAAGGAAAAAAAGGGAGGACGAGATCGACCGAGAAAATACTTTTGTCGCCGTATTATTAAAGGATACACAATTATGCAGATACTCGGAAACGAAAAGAGCTGCGGGCAATCGGTCCGACCGGAGAAAGCACTTGTCATGAAATAAAATCAGTCTGACCACTGTAATAACGATGATGATGATGATGATGATGATGACTGCAACGCAATTATTACAATCCAAAAATTTTCTGAACGAGGGGGTATTCCTAAATATTTGACCAAAATGATTTTCTGCTTCGACGCCGAATAACATGCTTCATATTAAATATACATCGGGGCACGATGTTTTTTACTTTCGCATAAAAAGTACCAACTAACGGCAGTTACACGTCGCAGGATGAGTAAAATGTTCGCCGCAGTATCTCGCCAATCTGATTAAGGATATACCTTTTCTGCGGTAACGGTTTTTAACTTTACCAACAATACGAACTACGTGTCAGCAGGTTTCAAATTTTTCGCACTCTCATGAACGTAAAATCGCCCACTTGCAGCGCTACATTCCCTGGAAATATTTTATGCAATTTCACTTTCATCACTCTTATTTATATCGCGGCAGCTGAAAATTTGATCACACGATGCATTTTTTTTTTTTTGTAATACATCTTTGGGTATGTCGTCGCGATAGCCCAGTTGCTAGGGCGCTTGACTTCCGTTACGGAGGTCACGGGTTCGATCCCGAGCGACGACAGAACTTATTACAAGAATTAAATTAAAATACTCGCTAATAATCACGCGGAAGGCAATGGCAAACCACCACGTATTATATGCGCGCTAGGTTAGTACACAGCAGACATAAATAGGACTGCACTTTTGTAAAACGATATAAATCAAACGATTACACTAATCAGTTCCGAATGTAGTCCTGCGTGTGTACACATTCGTACTGTATATAAACAATTTCCTGGTAGTACACTATGCCTGTGTCTGTACAGCTAAGATGTACGAATAGGTGTAGTCGCCAACACGCTCAGGAATTAAGTATGGCACTATAAAGAAGAAGATAAAAAACATCTTTAAGTAAGGCTTTCGTGTACGTAAATAATTTTTTGTTACGATTAACGGTGGTAAATTCTTTTCATACCCGATTCTTTTACTCGTTTTAATTGGCGAATTCGTGTTTTATGTAAATTATAATTATGCCCATTTAAAACATCTTGTACTTGCGGATCGTAAATTCCGGTTCGGAAGTTCAAAACTGTTTCGGATATATTTCTCATTCATTCCAGCTGCAACGTTCTGCTCCAACTCGCGTCTAATGCACTCACTTCCTCTTCCCCGGTTGCAGAGCAGTCATTCTTTACCTTTTTTCCCTTTTACCCTTTTCCTGTAATTCTACTTATCTGCGAAAAAACCTATCCTGTCTTGTTCCTAGCATTAGTCGTCTGTGTTTCGTCCTTTACGTTGTACTATTCCTTTCGCTCTTCTTCTTATAATCGCTTCTTCCTTTGTCCGCTCTTTTCTTTCACCGTACGTAATGGCTTTCCTCCTCCTCTTGCGATAACTTTTTTGCTTCCGATGGAAAAGTAAGATTTCCTTTAATTGTCGAGTCTACAACACGAGCAATTACGACAAATAGGGGGTTTTTAATGAAGTAAACTATTATTTTCCCGTTTTTTTTTGTCTTTCTTTTAACGCGATTTCATTTCAAACAGCGACGAGTTTATACCTACAAAATTTACTGGCCCCATAGAATAAATCATTTTTGATAACAATTAACTTACAAAATTTTAATTAAAATAATCGAAGTAATAAAGGACATACGTAATAAATTAACAATAAATGTAAGTGTGGCCGTACGAAAGCCTACCGACATAATTAATTCAGTGCAGTAGCCGGATAGTTCAAAAAAAAACAAAAACTCGCCATCGGGACATTTCGTTTACAGTAAAATAATGGCTCGTTTTCGATAATACTCCGCATTTTCTTATGGTTACAAGAACAACGTACATCGCAAAGGTCAGTTCCTCTGTAAAACGCTTGTAAAATAGTCCGATTGTAGCGGCGACGAATAAAAACGTTTTTCTAAACGTAAAAAAGGAAAACGATAAAAATTCTACGAGAACATCCGCGATTCTGGATGGAAATAATTAAAAGTCGAAAAGAACCGAGGAACAAAAAGTAATAAAAAAGAAGATCCAAAGGTGTGTCCTAGAATAAAAGCCAATTTCCAGGAAAATACGAAAAAAAGTCTTCTTGAGGGCATTCGCTTATACAGTCGAGAAGAAAGTTAAACATGATGGACTTCTTAAGGAACATGGTAAACTTATCCACCAACTATCTACATGCTGAAGACATCATCGACTACCAAGTAAGTCTAATAACATAAGATATACTTTCTTTGACAACGACAACGAGTCCTCTTACGTATAATAGTTCTTCTTTTGCTAGTCCAAAAAGCTTTTTAAAACCATGCCGTTGTGCGATAAAAGTGTATGCTTTTTCGTTTCATTCGTACCGCACACAGGCCAAGCCGATTTCAAATGTTAAACTATAAATAAAAATAAATAAGCGGTTTGAAAAAAAAACATCACAAAGAACATAAAATACACGATTGCAGGCCCGTGCCCAGAATTTTGGAGGGGGCCCCGGGGGTTAAAATTTTTCTTTGCATATTTATTTTATAAATAACAATACATTTTTCACTAATATTCGTACTATTAATAATTTCCATCATTTTGATTTATATATTAATAATTCACATAAATGAATTACCTCGTATATGAACATTAATAAAAATTACGTATACTCGTAATAAAAAAATTTGCATAAGATATTAATGAAGTACCTAAAAATATGGACCATATTTTTTCTTTTTTCTTTTAAAAGTAGGTAAGAACACCCTAAAAAAAACTCATCAATATTTATTTTAAATTTGTGATTTTTTTCAGATTTTTGTGTATTTATAATAACTATTTCAGTTCTCATGGGGGGTTACCCCCCCCCCCCCCCCCCCCCCGTGGACACGGCCTTTCACGGTTGGTACAAAAAGTCCCCGGACTACCGCTATAAAATCCGTACCTTTAAATTCGCGGTACTTATAGTTCAATGTTGTGAGAAGAGACGACGAAAGTTTCAGGTTGCTACCTGCATTACTTTACTCAGGAGACCGACAGTTATGAGTGAACCTCTGTGTACTGTGTCACACGTTTGCGAGCATAGAGACGCGATTAAATTTTTGTTTTTTTTCTGTGGTAATTCGTTTTGTGCTGGGATCGTACCCGAAGACTCATCGCCGGTAATGATGGTCTTTAAAAAATTCGGATCCATATCGGTGACTTCAATGAGAGTCTTTTTTGTTCGGCCGTAAGAGGAAATGCCGCTACGAACCTGGCACGCCGATTCTTTTTACCGAAAACATTGATAAACATATTACGAACTGACATGGTACTCACGTTTAGTTCATTTGCGATGAACTGACACGTCACTCGCCGATTTTCAGTAAGTACACAGCTTGCACACGAGCCACGTTTTCGTCGCTAGTCGTCCTGCTCGATCATCCTTTGCACGGATCGTCTTCCAACGAGCTCCGTCCACTTTTAAATCGGCCATACTACACAAAATTGTACGGCTTACTACACATTCATCCTTGTATGCGTTTTTCATTAAATTGTACACGTTTCTCATGCACAGAAAAAACCAAATTTAATCGCGGCTCTTTGTTCCACCATCGCAAACGTAACACAGTACATAAAAGTTCACTCACAACAGGCGCTCTCCTAAGTGTAAACTAATGCAGGTAGCGACCTGAAACTTTCGTCATCTCTTCTCACAACACATTGAAGTATAAGTACCGTGAATTTCAAACAAATCGCGCCACTAGTACGGATTTTATAGTTTTTGTACCAACCGTGTATAATAAAAACCTATAGAGATAAGCAAAATATAAGATTGGTGATAATACATAGGGAAGAAAAGAATACACATTTAAAACGCGACAATTTACTGCTTATGTAAAGTAAATATAATAACTTATGTAGCGAACAACAAAAAATTTATATAACACTTATTATCCTTAATAACGGTTTCGGGTCTAACCGGTCATCATCAGCTAAAAAGTGCCGTAGCAGATGAATTTATGGATTTGAAGGAACCAAACTGGTTTCTTCGAATAGAAATCCACGCTATTATGGTGCTTTTTAGCTGGTGGTAGCCGAAAATGTTACTGAAGACAATTGCGCTTTACTGTATATATACATATGTATTTCCTATTCTTCGTTTACTTCTGTAATTTTATTTTAATAGTTCATAATTTTAGAAGATCAAGTGATAATTTTTCTCTTATATTCCCCCCTTTTATGCTACATATTTTTATGCTACATATTTTTATGCTGCATATTTTTATGCTACATATTTTTATGCTACATATTTTTATGCTACATATTTTTATGCTACATATTTTTATGCTGCATATTTTTATGCTACATATTTTCTATGCTGCATATTTTTATGCTACATATTTTTATGCTGCATATTTTTATGCTACATATTTTTATGCTACATATTTTTTTGCACTATTCCAAACTGCAATGTATAAAATATATTATCGCTTATTCCCATGAAGAAAATAAAGGTCTGACATTTAAAATTACACAGGACCAACTTATTTCTTAAAATAGTGTAGCTTTTCAAAGCTGCAGTTGTTTTGTAATATCCAAAATTGGTTAAATGTGAACGGAAAATCGAAAACATTTATTATTAATGCGGTATGTTTAGGGAGGTCGTTTACAGTTAGTAAAGTGTGCGATTCAAAAATGTAACACGCTGAATATGTGTCGCTGCATATATACATAGGTTGTCTCATAAAGACAAAGACCAACGCTGGCGTCGCGCACTGCATCCACTTGGCGAATATATTGGCATCTAGGTCAATACAAAATGAGACCGATTTGAAATCTGTAACTTAAAAATTGTCAAAGTTATGGGCATTTTACACGATCTACTTTGCTCTGACCCTACAAGTTTTATTGAATGCACGCGCGCGACTATTTCACGCGCGTGAATTTTTTTGACATATTTCGTTTTTTTTTTTTATATATATATATATATAGAGAGAGAGAGAGAGAGAGAGAGAGAGAATTTAATTGGCTACAAAATGGGCGCTTGTTGAAGTCTGTAGGTCGAAAATTAAATGGGTTATGCTGATTTTACTGAAATGAAATGAAGATGAGAAAACTTGATTTTTTTACACCTTTCATTTCAAGAAGTACGTACATAATCACACAAAATCGGGAAAAAATCGCTATCGCTATTACCATCGCGTAAACCTAAACCGCGTTCGAAATAACGTCCTTCGTTCTTGATACATTCATTCGATCCTGCCACTTCACAGTTATCGTTTTTCTGAATTCTTCTTCGAGCGTTGCTCTTAAGGCGATTCTCGGCCCTCGAGGAAATGCTTGTGCCACTTCAAAATTGTATTCCAGCCTAAAACATCATCTTTAAACACTTCCGTAAGTTCTCAGAGGGAGTTTCCATGCCGGACAAACCACGCCGAACACAGTACCTGACAGCATAACGCTGCTCCGTTTCAACACTCGCGTTACTAACATATCTGTAAAAAACCTGTAGGGTTAGCGTGTACACGTCTTCTTTAAACTCGCACTGCGCGGCGACTACCGAACTAATTCCGTTACTTCTTGTTGCTACGGTGCAGTGATTCTCAGCCATTGTGCCACGGCACTTTTGTGTGGCGCGAAATTCTTAAAGTGTGCCACCAAATTTTAGAAATGTATATAGTAAAAATTGTAATGTTTTTTTTAATTACGAGTAAAGTTTAAATTAAAGAAAATCACTTCAATGAATATGTTAAAATTATTAAATAATATAATTTAAAAAGAAAATGTACAAATTATTTTAACAGGAATAGCTATTTAAATCCATAAAAAAATGTTTAATTACTTGTTACCGCGTTCTTTCTTAGAATCATAAACTGATTTTTATGCTTCAAGTCGGCTCACACGTGTCAGGCTGCTCGTCCTTTGGAAGCGTTTTCATACGAATTCTCTTCGTCGTTTTTTTTTGTTTTTTTTTATTTTCGTCTGTTGAAATTTCGATTTACATCTACAATCGAAAATGACATGGTTGTTCCCGAGCGTGTGGTATGGGTTGTAAATGATCAAATAGTGCTATGGTTCCGAGCAAGCTCCAACATCACTTGTTGACTAACCATCCTTCGCTTTCGACGAAAGATAAAAGCTACTTTCAAAAATCTTTCAATTTCAAAATCCGAGCATGTAAAGGTTTTTGAAAAACGAATCGGTATCTCTGAAAAAATTCAAATAGCTTCTTATGAAATAGCTGAATTTATTGCAGTTAAATTAAAACTTCACAATTTGACTGAAGAGAAATTTTATTACCAGCTTGTTGCAAAATTGTAAAAATAATGTGATCGGTGGTTCGGCAGATATTGATATTTGTAAAATACCATTTTCGAATGACACACAATTCATCGCAGCAATCAAAGATATGTCGCAAAATATTGAACAAAATACTGCAAAAACTCTTGCAAATTTAAATGTTGCCCTATGTAACAACAGATAACTTATAATTTTGTTCATTTGTTGAAAGATAAAAAATATGATGTGCTAAACTATAGCTTACTTATCAGAAATTTTTTGTTATTTTTAATAACATAAATTGAAATATGCAAGGGCCGAAAGAAAATATATTAAACTCAACAGATAAACTGGCGGGATTTCAAAAACATATAACTTTATGGAAGAATAAAGTTCAAGAAGGCAATTTGGAAAAGTTTGAGTCGGTCCTAAAAGATTTTAATAAAACTATTCATAAAATTATTATTGACTATTTGACAACATTAGAGGAGAGAATTATTCATTATTTTCCAAATTTAGATATAAAAAAATTTGATGATCGGGTTCATAATCCATTTGTGATAAAACGATGATAAAAACAAATTAACGAATTAAAACCCCACTAGAGACCGGACTAGTTTGGTCTGAAATCGGTTGTGGCCGGCAACATGCACATTATACAATTTTATTCGACATATTCTGAGGTATATAAATATGTGTACTCATGTAATTTTTGGCAAGCAGATAACTATGGATCAGAAAAGAAAAGCGGAAATATTGCGGCACACACTAGCGAGGTGGAAATATAAAGTCGGGGAACAAGAAAAGGAATTAAACGCTTTGACCGCAAACTGGGACATGAGATTAGCCAACTCATTGCGGACTCACTTAGAGTCGGAAGCGCGATGTAAACGTAAGTGTAATATTCAGGTATCATTTTAACACGCTAACCTCTATATCGGAATGACCGAAGATGTTTAAAACGATCAGTAAAATAATGACAAATAATAAAAAAGTTACCGCGCTTCGGGCCAAAATCATTCCTAAAAATGGATATACATATATATATATATATATATATATATATATATATATATATATATACACACACACGAGGGCGTCTCCAGCCGATGAGCTAGGGAGGGGCAAGATGAGTTGCTAGGCGCCAGGGGGGGGGGGAGATGATAGAAAGAGGATATGAGTTATAGGAAAAATAAAATTTATAAGTTGTAAAGGCTTAACTATTTTATTAAACAAGAATAAAATCTTAATTAAAACATAAGTTTTCCAAATTGTCCATGATTACGCGCCTATGAATACTCATCAATGCCAGTT
The DNA here is from genome assembly GCA_039619475.1 of Icerya purchasi. Classification (NCBI taxonomy): domain Eukaryota; kingdom Metazoa; phylum Arthropoda; class Insecta; order Hemiptera; family Monophlebidae; genus Icerya; species Icerya purchasi. The sequence continues at coordinate 285,752,977 of CM077115.1, read as the reverse complement.
GATTAAAAAGTTTCAATGCCCTAGGGGGGGCAGCTGCCCCTCCCTTCCCCCCGCTGGCGACGCCCATGTATATATATATATATATATATATATATATATATATATATATATATATATATATATATATATATGTGAAAGATGAAGAATAACGCGTAATAAGTGAAGCACAGGAATCGAACTAAAATTTCTGTTGTAATTTTTTTTAGGTTGCAGAACTTGTTATTAGCGGGAGGTATTTTTTTTGGTAAGAACACTATCAAGAGCTGCACTACAATATAGATGGTCAATTCTTTCGTTTCTTTTATCTAACTAGAGATCCAGAGAAAAGTCAGTGTGAGATGGTAGAAATGTAAGAGTTTAGAAATTGTAGAAAAAAAGAAAAAAAAAAAACTATGAAAGATGGCGAAATCGTAAAAAGAGTGAGTAAAACGGAGTTGAAATTGATTATAAAAAACATTTTTAATGTCAGAAGCAATTAGAAATTTATTTTTTATTTTTTTTTTTAAGTGGACTTGTCAACGAGGACATTAGCCCAACAAAATAATTTTTTTCGTCTGTGTTTGATTGTGGATAGTGTGTATTCCTGCGTTCATCCGAATCGGGTAAGATCTTTCCATTTAAAATAATTCCGACAACTAGTTCTCTCTGATTTTAATCGGCGTTTATATTTATTATCTCCGCTACCATTTTGTTATCAGCAATCTTATCTTTCTTTTGATTTTGAGTAATTTTTTCTACTATTTATTTACCTATTTTTTTTCCCCATTTTCTTACAATTCTAGCTCACCGGAGTAGCTAGTACTTTAATGAGTGCTACAAAGGGGGGGTCCCCAGGGGCCCCCGCCGCTAATAATAAACCAACTAAAGCCTCCTCGACAAGTAAGAATAGTTTACCGCTCGTTATTGTTAATGACAGTAACAACAAACGCAAAACTTCAGAACCGTTATCTCCGTTATCAGCTGTACCCGAGAAAGAAATTAAACTAACAGCATCTAACGAGTCTAATTTAACCAATACTTCTTCAGAAAATATTTCGATTAATTTATTTCCTTCGAATCATGCAGGTCCGTTCTACGTACTAATTGAAAGCATTGACAAAAACATTACAGCTTTACATCCTTTAGCCATTGCTAAACGAATTTCCATAAACACCTATGGAATTAAGGAATTTACTTCAGCAGGTAGAAATAGGCTTAGACTAGAATTTAACTCTTTATTATCCGCAAACTCGTTTCTCCTATCGTCGTTACTTCAAGAAAATAACCTTCGGGGTTACATACCGAACAACTTAACACATCGATTCGGAGTAATTAGAAACATCGACACAAACATGACGGATGAAGACATTATTGAAGGATTGGAATCTTCTTGTACTATTAACGGCATTAAACGTATCAAAAAAAAAGTGTCTGATAAGTTAACTCCTTTGCCATTAATTGAAATCAAATTTCAAGGTTCTGCTTTACCTGAGTATGTATACGTCTATAGAATGAAATTTAACGTTGAACCGTGTATCCGGAGGCCCATGCTATGTTACAATTGTCTTCGCTATGGACACTCTAAAAACATATGCAAAAGTAAAGCTAGGTGTGCTAGATGCACTGAAAATCATGATACCAACCTTTGCCCTGCTAATCCTTCATTTGCTATTTGTGTTTCATGTCACGGAGACCATTTAGCAACTGACCGCTCCTGTCCCGAATATTCTAATCAACTACACATCAAAAAAATTATGGCTCATGAAAATGTATCCTTTAAAGAGGCAATAGAAATAAAAAAATCAAAAACCGTTACAAAAGCCCAAAGTTTCAGCTCGGCAATCACTGATAACTTTCCAACTCTTATTCATCCGACTTACAATCCTAACACACGGAATGTGTACCCCGTATCACGCAAACTAAAACATGTACCTACAGCTAAACCTCCTTCATTTCCGTATATTAAGGCTGCTCATCCTTTCAGTGGAATCAAAAAATCTTATTCCCAACCTTTACCTCAGGATTCTAGTAATTATAGTATCTCTTCATCTAATAGCAATTATGAACTTTCAAATAAAATTTGCGATACGGGTTCTCCTATGAGCAATCAAGGCAATATTAAGAAATCACATTCCGATCTGTTGTCGAATATTCATTCCAGTCTATCCGCCCTTCTACATGAAGAAAATATTATTATCTCTAATCCCTCCGAAATAAACTCGTGTATTGATCTTCTCCTTTCACATCTTAGAAAAAAACCCTCTGATGATGTTCAACAGACCTCTGCGGATTCTCCTCTTCCTATGGACTCAACAGTCGTATAACTCCTTCATTACCAAATATCTTAACGTATCCACATTTTCAAAAAAAATTCACATCTTTGTTAATAAATCTACATCTTCTTTCTGTTTCCTCTTTTATATCATTACGAATAAGTACGCGAAAAGGTCCTGGTACCTTAATCGCTTTATTCAGGTATTTTTATACTTCAGTATTAAACTGAACACAAGGATTATTAACATAGCTGTTTCCTTCTCTACTATTTTCTTATTTCCTTTCATCTTTGCTGGCTGCCTCTTTTGCAAACTTCCCTTTAATGGGATAGTGCGTAATAAAAAAGAACAGATCTTTACAGGCTTCTACCATCCCCGCTCTATACTTCCTTTAATTAGGCTTGCTGGTAGCAGAGGGCGATGGTATATATCACTAATTTTTAGTATAGCCAAGTCGGCGAAGACTTTTAATAAAAAGGAGCAGTTCTCCTTTATTGGCTTCTACCATCCCCTCTCTATACTTCCTTTAATTAGATTAGCTGGTAGCAGAGGGCGATGGTTTATAACATTACTGATTAACATAGCTAAGTCAGCAAGGATTCTATCTCTGTGCATTTACTATTTTCTCCTCATTGTTGTGACGATGTCAGTGAATTCGTTAAGAAAAAATAGACTACTTTCTATTATCCTCCACTGGCCATTTTGCACACTACCTTTTGATAGGTTAGTGAGTCGGCAAAAATGGCAGTTCTTCCTAAATGACTCAGCCCATCCCCTCTCTATACTTCCTTTAATTAGGTTAGCTGGTAGCAGAGGGCGACGGTTTACTCTACCTTTTTTTTTCGTTTTGTTTATTTTTTATCTTTTAAATTATTTTATTCCGCAGAGGTTTCTTTATTTCTTTTTCAACCTTATAAGTGAAAAATTTCAATGCCTATTTTATTTTTGTTTTTCTTCCCTAATCTCCCATTTTTTCCCTTCCTTACTCCCTTCATTTTATTTTCCCGTTCTTTCTTCTATGTCCATTCATTATGCTCTTGAATCTTAATATTTTACAGTGGAACTGCCGTAGCTTGAGAACTAATAAAAATGTATTAGAGCACCTTTTACAACACTACAAAATTAGCATCGCTCTTCTTTCAGAAACCTGGCTTAAGAACTCCTCTGATGTTTCTGTTAAAGGATTTAATATAGTCAGGTCAGACCGAACTGATGGGTACGGAGGGTCAGCAATTTTAATTAGAAATGGTATTCCGTTTTATTCTCATGACATTGTTCCTTCTCTTCCATCTGATCCATCCAATCCTAACTTTGTTCACGTCTCAATTCCTACTAAATATGCTCACTCCTTACACCTTATATCTGCTTACATTCCTCCTAATTATAATCTTCACAGTTTTCCATTATCTTCTTTTTTTAACTCCCTTCCACATCCTTTTATAGTTGGAGGAGATTGGAATGCTCATTCTCCTCTTTGGGGTTGCTCTTCGAGTAACTCTAATGGCCTGGTCATTGAAGATGTCATTTCTGACTTTAATGTTATACTTTTAAACGACCTTTCCCCTACTTATTTTAAAAATCAAACGATATATAGCTCCATTGATCTAACTTTCACTTCTCCCAACGTCGGCCTTAATTCTTCCTGGAAAACCTTGGACAACACTTTTGGCAGTGATCATGTTCCTATACTTTTATCCCTCAATAATTTTCCTTTACCTTTATCCCATAAACCCCTTCAAGCTTGTCGTTGGAATCTTAACAAAACCAACTGGCTAAAATTTCGAAACACACTGGACTCATCTCTTTCTTGTATTCCTACAAATATAGATCCTGTTCAGTCGTATAACTCATTCACACAGTTAATCAATTCAAGTTTGTCCTCCTCCTCTCCACTAATCAAATTTCCTAAAAATCCTAAGCACCTCACTGCTTCATCTATATGGTGGAATAATGAATGCAAAGCCGCTTATGATGTCAGTATATCTGCCTTCAAAACCTTCCGAGCTTGTCCTTCGACTTCCAATCTTCTAATCTATAAACAAATGAATGCGAAGGCTAGATTTATTTTCAAATCAGCCAAAAAAGATTCCTGGAAAAAATTTTGTTCCTCTTTCTCCCGTAATACTCCCTTTTCTCAAATTTGGAGGATGGCTAGAGCTTTTAAAGTCTCCCGTTCTCATAATCCTATATCTTCCAATGTTCCATTGCAAAAGTTGATTCCTTTTTTAGACTCGATTTCTCCTTCGTATGTACCCAGCTCGGAAGAACTTTTCCCTCCTTCATTTTCCAACGACTCCTCTCCTCATTTCCTCACCTTACCCTTCAACATTAATGAACTGCGTTATACATTAAACAATGCCAATGATACTTCCCCAGGGTTAGACGGTATACCTTATCGAGTTCTAAAAAATATGTCCAACCAATCTCTTCAAATTCTTCTTAATATTTTTAATTCTATTTTATCCACTGGCTCTCTTCCTCCCTCTTGGAACTCCTTTGTGATTATTCCAGTCCCTAAAAAAGATCCTTCTTCCTTCCGTCCAATATCCCTTGCTCCGTGTCTAAGGAAAATTTTCGAAAGTATCCTAAATAGACGTCTTATTTGGTGGCTGGAAAGTAATAATTTACTTGCCAGTAACATGTTCGGTTTCCGACCTGGCCTTGGTCCCTCCGATTGCATTAGTCTCTTTATTTCGGACATTTATAATTCATTCTTAAATAAAAATTATACTTTAGCCGCATTTCTTGACATTTCCAATGCTTTTAATAATGTTCATCTTCCTACCTTACAAAATAAAATGCTTTCTATTAATCTTCCATCTCAATTTATTTCAATTGTTATTAGGTTGTTCCAGAATCGTGCGATTCATCTTTCTACACCTCCTGACTCTACTTCCAGAACTGTATACAATGGTCTTCCACAGGGCTCCTGTTTAAGTCCTACGCTTTTCAATATATATATTCTTAATATAGCCTCCCTCCCGATAGGGTCGTCTTCCCTTTTCTTTGCTGATGACATCCTTCTATATTCCACTTCTCACGATCTTAGCTCTGCAAACGAAGAAATGAATAATTCCTTGTCATTATTAAATGATTCACTCTCAGATCTACACCTTTTTATTTCACCGTCTAAATCCGCTTGTATTAATTTTACTTATCGACCTTTTAATCCTTCCTTAATAAACCCTTCAGTAAATAACATTCCTATTCCCTTAGTTAAAAATTTTTGTTACCTTGGTCTGTTCCTAAATAGTCGTCTCTCCTTTCTCGAGCACATTAACTATCTTCATATGTCGGTAAATAAAAGACTAAATCTCTTTAAATCTATTTCATCAACAAGGTGGGGAGGAGATCCTAGTACCTTAATTATACTTTATAAATCTATAGTACGTTCCAAACTAGATTATTGTTCGTTTATCTATGGTAACTCCTCCAGATCTCTCCTTTGTAAACTGGATCGGGTCCAGAATTGCTTCCTTCGTTTATGTCTAGGAGCCCTTAAATCAACTCCCATTCCTGCAATACATGCTGAATGCAATGTTCTCCCTTTACCAATCCGTAGATCTCACTTGGGATATCGCTTTCTTTTAAAACGGCTTCCAGTTTCTTCCTCAAAACTTATTTCATCCTACTCCACCCTACTTCAGAATTGGCGATTCACTTCCAAAAAAATTCCCCTTCTTTCTCATATCTCAAATCGACTTGTTAAATTTCTTCCACAAATTATAATACATAATAAACTTCCTTACTTTTCCTTTCATTTTACAGACTTTCTCTTTCCTCCTAATCTATCTTTGTTGTCCACTTACTCTAAATCCCTTCCACAACCTAATCAAGATTTCCTTAACACTATTAACTCTCTATTTCCTTTTCATTCTCTTCTTTATACTGATGGATCGAAGGGTCCTCACGGCGTTGGAGCATCCTTCCTATATGCTGTTCACAACTACTTTGAAAGTTATAAACTTCCTCCAACTTGCTCTATTTTCTTTGCAGAATCGATTGCGATATTAAGAGCCATTCTTTACATATCCTTAATACGAGACAATAATAAATTCCTAATTATCTCTGATGCTAAAAGTGTTTTACAAACTATCTCATCTGTTTTTCCTCATCCTTCTTGTGATCCAATCATTCTTCGTATTCGCTCGATTATCCATAACCTCTTCCAAACTTACCACATTCAGATCGAGTTCCTTTGGATTCCAGGCCATGTTGGTATAGAAGGAAACGAAAGAGTTGATCAGTTGTCTCGTGGTGCAGCTGTTAATGGACTCCCCATTAATAAGTTCACTGCTAATAATTTACTTGCATTATCTAAAAAATTCCATTATAGGTTTTGGTCAGACTCATATCCTTCCTCCTTTTCTAACCAATTTTCCCTTTATCTTTCTATTCAGCCTTATATTCCAGTTAATCCTTGGTTCCATGAATTTCCGTCTTTGCAGCGCTATTTTATTTCCTCTTTATGTCGATTGCGTTTCGATCATAGTTTGCTTCCTTCATCTCGCTATCGAGTTTCACTTTCAGACTCTCCTTACTGTCCGCTACATCCTCCAAATGATGCCCATGAATGTAATTCTAACCACATACTTTTCGAATGCTCCACACTGTCGTCTGAACGTTTCCTTCTTTACTCTCAACTTCTGAGACTTAATATTCCTGCTCCCTATAGTGCTGCATCTGTTCTCTCCTTTCCTTCGTTAACTGTTGTTGCTCCCCTTGTATCCTTCATTGATGCGATATCTGACCGCGTACGAATCTGAATAATTGAATAATTAATTCAGCAATACTTTCCTTTCTTGTCGAACATGGGTCAATGCTCTTTGTCAGCGAGTCCAAAGAAAAAAAAAAAAAAAAAAAAAAAAAAAACAAAATAATGGAAAGCGCCTTAATTTGGTTCATAATCGATTGCAACATTGTGGTTTAGAAGGCAGTTGTTTAGAGTTATTTATTTTCTATTTTGTCTATGTATACACTTTTATACTATTTTATTTTATCTACTTATTCATTCTTATTTTATTTTATTTATTTAATTATTTTTTACTTGTATTTTATTTATATATTTGAAATAAGAAGGTTAGTTTCTATTTAGAGAATATTTGTGTTAAAAGTGGTCTCAAATGGTTTAGATACCGGGCCAAAAAAAAGAGGGAGAAAATAACATTATATTCTTAAACATTTGAGGATAGAGGATAAAAATAATTCAAGGGGAGGAATAACAGAAACAGAAGGAAATGAGAGAATGTTTAGCATTATAAGGAGGTAGGAATACCAAGTTTCTAGTAAATTATAACTATATTCTACAATTAACAAACAGGATGTTAAAAGATTTTTTATACCTAGTTTTAGTAGAAAACAGTAGAATGACGATTGTGTCCATTAGGAAAGGCCATATCAGGATGACAAGGAAACCAATCAGAAGAAGGGTGAAAGGGATAAAACGGAATAGTAGAAGTAGAAAAAAACCGTGAAAATAATGCGAAAAGAAGACTGTGGTTAAAGCGAAGACAATAAATTGCAGAGATTGTACAGCGTTTAAGAGAGAGCAAGCATCAAGAAAACCATGGATGAAATTAAAAAGATGGCTTAACAGAGAGATAAAAAGAGGCAGAATCAGAAAATGAAGATGAATAGGAATTGAGCCGTAGTTGTTTAACGGAAGAACAGGCTAATGAATATCCACTAATTCATTTTACGCTTAAATTTCCTAAATGACCAGGAATTCACAAAAGAAGATCGATCTCAATCGAGTGAAGAAGGAAAAGATCATGAATGGAAAGTAATGAGAAGTATTACATAATCGGAAGAGGTAGAAGGAAGGTTAAATATGATAGCCTGTAAAGCACTTTCAGAGATCCGAAATTAGGAGCACTTTATGGGAAATTAATTAATGAGGAAACAAAGAGGACAGCACATAGGATAGCAATAGATTCGGCATAGAAAATTGAGCAAAACGAAGGAAGTTTAAAAGATTTAGAATAATTTAAGGCAGGATGAAAAAAAAAACAACAAAAAAACAACTAACTCCACTAATTAGAAATTCCGAAAACTAATTTACGATAGCCACCATTTTATAAAAAAATTCCTTTATTTTATAAAATGGTGGTCATCGTAAATTATTTTTCTAATCATATCCAGCATATGGAAGTTTCAGATGTTTAATTTTAGAAATTTGTTACGGTTGCGTATAAGGGGGGTAATTGCGAGACAGATTCCGCAAAGAAAACTGGATGAGTAGGAGGAAGCTTAAACCCCTTTCCGAGTAATTGTGAGCGGGCTAAAGAAGACTCTAACTGTTGGCCGGTCTGTAAAAACTACGAGAATGCAACTGACAACGTTCGAAAAATTCCGTTTAAAAAAAAAGTGAAAAAAAGATTTGAAGAATGCGGATAACAAAGTTTTATATATATATATTTTTTTTATTATTATTTTTAAATATAAAATAACAATAATATTATATTTTATATATTATCTTTTGGACACGCCAGCGGCTTTGATCCAAAAACTACAGAAATTATGGAAAGGGTTAAATAGAGAGACGATTAGAAATAGAGCTTAGGAAAGATTGAAGTACAGGTAGAGCTGGTGATGGGAAGGGAAGGATAAAGAATTAAAAGGGTAGTAAGAAGACCCAGTGCTACGATTTTAGAGTACAAAACAGAGCGTTCAAAATCAAGGGCAGGGCATTTAAAGAAGATGTGGTTTGTAATATATAGTGGAGTATAGATAGAACTGTGAAGGGGACAGTCGGGAGAGGAGGACAGGGAACAAAGTTTTATATTACGAGGAGAGCGAAAATGTTTAAAGTTAAAAGAAAAGAGAGAACGTGTTTTATAAGAAAATACTCGGTAAATCTGATAAAACTGCGTGAAATGGCGAGAAAAATGGGATTTTTTAAAACTAAAGTGAGAGTCTCTTATGACAGCTGTTGCGGACTCTATATAATTAAGCTTTTCATAATTTAGCCTAATGAATGTGAAGATTGCGAGCCAGCTTCTGTCGTATAATATTATTCGATTTCACATATTAGGTGTGTCCATACCACACACATGTTAGTAACTTGAGTCCGGCACAAAACACCTGCCGATATGAGACACGACCCGGTTTTATAGCCCCGAACGTCTAGACTACTAGGCTAGCGCACTTTAAGGATAAAAGCGGAAACTGAAAATTTCGACGGAAAAACATTTTATCAGGGGAAGCTTTAGCCACTAAATGAGATCTACATATAAAATAATTATGTAGGGGCTGGGGTGTGGATTGCCGAGTAACTGTCTACATTTAATTCACTAATTCTTTTTGTAGTTCTTTTTCAATAGCTGTTCTACCGATTCTGAAGAAAACCTTTTTCGAAGATTGATGGAAGGTCGTTCGAAACAATTAAATATTTTCAACGCTGACCACTAAAGTGTTGCTGGATGAAATAGCGTAGCGGTTTAAACGATCTTTGTTCCGATTTATGGATAGTTTACGTACGCTCACAACGGGAACTTCAACACTTATTCAACCATTGATACAGACTGCAATGTTTGGTTGTGCCAAAGTCACGTGTCCCCCAGAGTAATTCGCAACCGCTCTTCTAGTTGACCGAATTTCCGGGTTTTTTTTTTTCCACTTCCTATTCAATAAAAATGAAAAAACTTTCGGACGCTACGAGAAGCTTCGCGGGATTCGGAATATTGAATCATTTCACGAAATACATATATTTTACCGATTTTAGAGAGACCTGTCTTCCTAACTCGTCGAGTAGAAAATTTCAAATTGAAATTAATAGATAAATACGAAACTTCGGATGTAACATTTTACATAGAATATCACATTGTCCATGGTTGTATTTTTTTTTTTTTTTTAATCTTCGAATTAATAAATAAACAGTATTGCATATTTTAAAGACACTTTTTTTTTTTTTTTTTTACGTGATACTTACAGCTTCCTTTTTGTTACTGAATATTCGTTTTATTTATTTTTATTATTATTTTTTAGGTGAAACCGTAGGAGCTCACGCCAGGATACTACAACGTATGCAAAATGAAAAGTACAGTTCCTGTAAGATTTCAAAGGAAGTGATGAAGAGACGTCTGATATTTGAACACGAGAGGAAAATGGAAAAATTTAAAAAAAGCCACATGGAACGTATGAAAGTCGTTAATAATATGCTACATCAGAAGGAGACCCAAGTGGTAGATCAAACGAAAAAGGCAAGTATTCGAAATTCTGCGAATTTTCGCTTGCAGTAGTAAACACACACACACACACACAGATGGCATTATTTCACACTGCGCAAACTAGTCATAACAGGTTGTATTAAAAATTTTAATTCATTCAGATTATTGATTTAGAAAGACGGTTATACGCTTTGCAAACTTTAGAAACCAATATGGAATATTGCAAGGAGGAAGACTTAAAATTATTGAGGAAAGGACAACAACTTTTACGCCTAAAAGTGAACAAAAGGCGTAGCCAGTGGAAGATGGACGTAAGTACATTTGATCGACTAATTTTTAACGCGTTCCTTTCGTTGTCGGCGTCATATCGGCAAGCATATATTTTAACCACACCTTGTCACCGATACAATTCGGTAGTTTTGTGCGTTATTGTGACTTCATTTAGCGACTCCTGCGAACAACGGAAGTTCGTCGCGGTTTTTATTGGAAACTCAACAATTATTTCGAAACAAATTTTCCTATTTCAAAATCGAAAAAAAAACTTTCGTGGCATACACCAATTTATATGCCCACATCATTCTCCTATCTGCTAGTAGTAGTCATTCGGCGATCGTTCAAAATTAATTATTTCACTTTTTTCCGTATTTTTATCAGCCGCTGGTGTGCTAGGATGCCCAGAGCGCTCGTCACTTTCAACATCTTGACGGGGGCATCTTGGAAACTAGTCGCTCGTAAACAAATTCTTTTTTTTTCTTTGCTCATAGCGGTCAAAGCAATATTTAACATTTTTAAAACATTTTCCTATTTTATTCCATATTCTTACAACAAAATTTTTAATACAAATTCTGTGTTACATTTTTTCAGCAGGTAAAAAATCGTGAATCGCAACAAAACAAATGTAATCTTTTTTTCGACAACTACCAACTAAACACCTGATATACCACTGTGCCGATAGATATACTTGTCAGGCATGTTTAACAATATTAAAAAAAAAAAAAAAAAAAAAAAACGGTGCTCGGACACTACTATTGCACATATGTATATATACAGTGGCGGATCCACGGGGGGAGGATGCTGGGGGTAGGGGACATCCTCCCCCAAAGAACCAAAGACTATATTAAAAAATTTGTTATAACAGAGAAACTTAATTTATGCTATAAAAGATTTGTATGAATTTTACACCTATGGACTTTAATAATTAATATTTAATACTGTTTTCTAGTAAAACTATTAATGTTCCATTTTTATTCTATTTTAAATGTAATTATCATCGATCTTTTGCCATTTTTATTTATTTTTAATTTTCGTTCTATAATGTAAATTAATAAATAATAGTTCAATGAGAAATATATATATATATGTATTTAAACTTTCTCACGAACAAAGAAAATTCGGATCAGATTACTAACAAAAATAAAAAAGATGTAAAGTGTCTAATAAGAAATACTATCTTTCTTACTATTTCTAAACTATCATTTTAACTAGAATTTTATAATTTCGTTTTATTTTGCACCCCTAAAAGTTAAATTAAAAATTGTAATAATCATGTATTTTTAAAACATTTTTAAATTTCTATAAAGGTCGCTATTTGATTTTCTTTATGAAACAAGGGATATTTCTCAAATTTACTGCCTATCGTAAAAGATTTTACGTAATTATATAATTTCCCTCCCAAAATGTCCTTATAATGCTCCCAAATGTCGTTCTGCATCCGCCCCTGATATATATATATATATATACACATACATATATGTGTGTGTAAAAAGAAATATTTATTTTATTTTACTTTATCTGAAATTACTTACGTCATCAATATCGCACACAGCGGTCTACCAAGAGTAAAAGCAATGAAGAAGCGTTTACTACAAAAACGGATGTCAATTTAATAATGTGCGTATAGAAACGTGTCCTAAGTCATTTTGGAGTACTGTACGTTTTAAGGCATTACTGAAAATTAAGATGTAACTTACAAGGAAAGTACACGAGTTGTCAGACGCCGATTTTGATGAAATTTTGATATGTCGTAGAGTATAAAAAAATATTAGATACGTGTTTGTTTTTTTTTATCAGCCCATATACAGTTTCAAGGGATGAAAACCACCCCTAAAGTTCACCCCCCGAAAATCGTTTTTCCTAAATATCTCGTCTTCAACTCTATATTTTTTTATGAAACAAAATGGAAATTATTTCTCATTCAAAGGACAAGTAATCCACAGTGATTTAAGTTGCATCCCCTATTTTCAAGCGGGTGAAAAGACCTTTTTTTTTGTTTATAATTATGGATATAAAAAATTAAAAAACAACATAAAAAAATAAGGAAAACCTTTTTTGACACTTTTAATTTTAGTGACAAATTGTATACGAGGATTTTTGAGGTCGCTGATTACGAATCTGTTATCAATTTTTGAAAATTCAAATTATCCCGTGCTTTATAACCATACAGCCCCAAACCCCTAAAACCCAGGCAAGCATTCAGCCTGTGTTTTTTTAAACCAAAAACCGCAAACTCTTAAACCCCAGTCAGGCCGAAAGCCTGTGTTTTTAAACACCGATAAACCCAAAACTCCCAAACCCCAGACAGACTGTTTTGACTTAAGTTATAACGAGCAAAATGAATACCACCTTCCTGGACGAGCCAATGTTAAAAGTTAAAGATGTTTATTTTTTTAAATGTTGACTGTTATATTTCGAATTCTCGCAGATTTATTGAGCATATAATAGCAGTACGAATTATATCTATAATAGTATTAATACACTGTTTACGGTTTATTGATTGTGAGAATTAGTAATAAATGTTTTGATTTACTCACCGAATGTAATTCTTCTAATGTAGAAGGGTTCATTCTAAAAAAAAAATTGTTATATTACTAAAATTAACTTTGGCCACTTCTTAATTTATTTTTGTTATTATTTTCGTAAGAAGAGAGTGATTCCCGTTAATAAATAGACAAAGGAATAAATAAATACATAAGTTGAACCGTACCGATCATTTTTTAAATAAGTAAGTAAATTATAAAAAAAAACGGTTTTCCAGTATACCACAATGAATAGGCCTTTCGTCTGTCTGCAGTTAAGGAGTTGTGCGGTTTTAGTCATAGGCAATCGGCCTGTCTGATGATTAGAGGTTTGAAGCTGTATGGTTATAGAGCACAGGCCTCGGGCCAGTCTGAGGTTTAGGAGTTTGGGGTTTGTTGGTTTAAAAAAACACGGGCTAAATGCCTGTCTGGGTTTTAGAGGTTTCGGGTTGTATGGTTATAAAGCACAGGATAATTTGAATTTTCAAAAATTGATAACAGATTCGTAATCAGCGACCTCCTCAAAAATCCTCGTATACAATTTGTCATTGAAATTAAAACTTTTTTGTCCGCCATTTTGAATTAACAAAATGTGATGACGGATTTATAATCAGCGACCTCAAATTACATACAAATTTTTTACGAAATTGAATTACTTAATGATGTTTCTTGTAAGGGGCGCTTTACCCCTCTATAAGAGTGAAATTCATGAAAATGCCGAAACACGTCAACTTTATTTTTTAATTGCGCGTGTCAAAAAAAGTTTTTCTTATTTTTTTATGTTGTTTTTTAATTTTTTATATCCATAATTATAAACAAAAAAAAAGGTCTTTTCACCCGCTTGAAAATAGGGGATGCAACTTAAATCACTGTGGATTAGCACGAGAAATAATTTCCATTTTGTTTCATAAAAAAATATAGAGTTGAAGACGAGATATTTAGGAAAAACGATTTTCGGCGGTGAACTTTTGGGGGTGGTTTTCATCCCTTGAAACTGCATATGGGCCGATATAAAAAAAAAAAACACGTATCTAATATTTCTTTATACTCTATAACATATCAAAATTTCATCAAAATCGGCGTCTGACAACTCGAGTACTTTCCTTGCTAGAATAAAATAAACTTGTTTTATATAGTACACCACACATTCGTAAAAAATACTTCGAATCGGAAACACGCAAAAATTATTTTTTGTTCCAAGCGGTATAAAAGTTTCAATATAAAAGGTAAAGAGGTGATTTTTTTTTTACAAACACCTGCTCTCAAACGAAGTTTAAAACTTAGGAACGGGATGGGGGATTAAAGTAAATCAGAATAATTTAACATTAAAGCCTACGCCACACAGCAGGACGCGATCTAATCCGGCGATATGGTTGTATGATGCAACATCGCATCATACCTGTCACACACACAAAGGCGATCTGTCGCGCAGCGATCCTGCCTTCACCGCGACGGCAGGCGATACAGTTATACAAAATTACAAAAATCATCACGCGATCCGGCCATCCAGTTTATTATCAAGATAGACCGAAATGAAAGAGCAGCAAGCACAAATTCGCCGGCCTAGGCTATCCTCACATCCGAGTCGCCACTGCACTCAGAATCTTCGCATTCCTCGACAACGGCATCATTTAGATCATGCCAAAACTTGAACTTCATTCCCTCATATTCTCACCCAATCCTTCGTACGTAAATGCTCATTATGATTTATATGAAACTTATGGATCCAATTTTTAGTTGAATTCCTGTGTCTAAGTAACGTCCATTACTTATTATTATATTTGTAATTTAACTTGACGCATTGAAATAAATAACTTCGTTCAAACGACATAGATACGAGCATATATTTTTGCTTAACTTACCTGAAGTAAACGGCAAATCTTTATTCCAATAGGTCTTCTCCAATTCGCGGTGATCCACTTAATCCTAGGTCGCAGTACTTCGTCTAGCTCCTGAAAACTCCGCCTAGACATTTGGAATTACAAAAAAAAAATCTGTCCTCATGAGACCGTAGTTCTCGACAGAGACGGTGGTATTCGACAAGTTGTTCTCACTTTTGATTTATCGGGTGCACCTGAAATTGTCTTTTTGTGCTGGTACTCTGTAACGTTAAAAGAAGCAAGAGTTCCTCCTCGTCAGAACTAGTCATTTTTCTAGAGAAAGTTGCAAAACACTTTTGCGAACTTGTTGTACGGAAATCTATCACTATAGATATCGCATTGTGTGTAGCGTAGTCGTACCGCCGATCGCCAAGGAGATCGCGGAATCGCTGCCCGTCGCGTCCTGTGTGGCGGAGGCTTAAGCCTTAATATCTGAAGCGATATATTTCAGAACTGTTCAACAGAAGAAAAAAACAAAACAGAACAGAACAGAACAGAACATGGTGGAACTTTTTTATAAGGGTTTGTGAATAGTACCATTTCTAGCGTGACCGTAAACCGAACACAATTTAAGGCAGCAGCACATTCGTAATGGTATTTGTAAAATGCTGCCGATGATGGTGTGATCACACTTTCTGCATAGGTGTGAAAACGTTTTCTGCTTTGAATTTAATTACTAATTAAATAAAACTTCGGAATCCTAACTCTTAACAAATGAGCAAAACGAGTAACGTTATATATTATATGCGAAAAATCGATTTTCAAAGGTTCGCTTTCAAAATATTTTCTTATCGCCAATTCGTAATTTAAAGAGCCCGTGTAAATGATCTTCGTAAGAATATTTGTTCTTCATGTTCACTGTTTTTATATGCTATACGAACTGTCCAACATCTAGTTTACAACAATTGGTTGAATCAGTAGACCCTAGTAGTATGTCACGATTTGTGTACAATGAACCAAATGATCGAACGAAATATTTGCATTCAATTTTGTGTTGCAAACGAAATTTCGTGTTCAGGCTTGTTAAAAATGTTAAAAACGGCTTATTGTGAATCAGTATTATCAAAAAAAAAAAACGGGTCTACAAGTGGTACAAAACGTTCAAAGAGGGCCACCAAGAGATTGTCGAAGACAACCCTCATTCCGGATGACATTCGATCTCTTCAACATAAAAAAAAATACCGAAAAAGAGAAAGAAATTGTGCTCGATAGTCGCCAGTCCGACTTCAGAGAGATAGCACGTGTGACCTTAAAATCTCTCATGAGTAGTCCGTTCGTACGATTTTGGTGGATAATTTTTGGATATGAGACGCGTCGCCGCTCGGCTCGTTCCAAAAGAGCTGAACGACAATAATGCATCATCGCATAGAGCAGAAATAGTGACTGACTTTAAAGCTAAAAACATGACAAATACCATTGAAGACTTCCTTGTATTTCCCAAACTGAAATTGTTATTCCGTGATACCCGTTTTGAAATAATCGATTCCATAAAACAAAATTCGTTGAAAAAGTTAAAGGTTATACTGGAAAGCGCCTATAAAAAACGTTTTGAAGACTGGAAAAAACGCTGGCATATGTATATTGCATCAAATGGAGATTATTTTAAAGACGACAAAATAAATATCGATGATTAAACAAAAATTGTGTTTTATTTAATAATTCCCGGTACTTTTTTAACATCATGTGTATGTAAAAAGTAGTTGGACAAACGTTACTGCGAGCTCCCTATTACACCAAACATTTTTTCCCCTCTGAAAGCATGAACATTCCTCTTTCGAATGAGACTATTACCAATGGTCCAAGTCAATTGATTCTCAAACTAGGGTGCTGAAAGCAAGGGTACCTGAAGTGCGCTCCGCGATGTGAAGAGTCATGAAATAAAAAGGCGAAAGAACGGCATAAAATCATATTTTATTCGATCGATCGGGACACATTTGAAAGTACATGTTCTTGCCACTTAACGAAACACGCAGCGAACTCGGCAGCTGGAATTGCTTGAAAGGCGCGGATGGTATTTTTCTTGATTTCATCGACCAGGTAGCTTTTTAAACGCAGAATCTGAAATTGTTAATCTGCAGTTAGATCACATAATTCTCTCTTCATTTCCGATATAAAAAAAAAAAACACCATCCGCACGTTTCAGCAATTCCAGCTGCCGAGTTCGCCGCGCGTTTCGTTAAGTGGCAAGAACGCTGGAAGAAGTGTATCGCTGAGGAGGGGAAATATTTCGAAGGTGATAACAATGTGTACTTTCAAATGTGCCCAAATTGATTGAATAAAATATGATTTTTTGACCGTTCTTTCGCCTTTTTATTTCATAACTCTTCACATCGCGGAGCGCACTTTAGTTAACCTTGCTTTTAGCACCCCAGTTTGAGAACCAATTGACTTGGACCATTGGTAATGGTTTAATTCGAAAGAGAAAGATTCGGGCTTTCAACGAAAAAAAAAAATAAAAATAGATGTCTAGGTGTAATAGGGCGCTTACAGTAACTTTTGTTCAACTACTTTTTGATCACCCTGGTATATACACATATAGGAATTTAACAAAATTATATTTACTTTAAGGCTAGACGTTCAAACCGAAAACTAAGAAAAGTGAAGAAGAATCTGAAATTAATTTATTTGAAATATCAAACGGTTTTAAAAGATTTATGTTACTACGATCAGCTTGAAAGAAATTTGAAGGAGCAAATACAACAATGGGAAGGAGTTGACGACCTCAGCGACGTCGATTGAATGAACGTGTAACAAATTTCCACTACTATTCCGATGTTTCATTAGCGTTATAATACCATTTTAAAATTTTCGTTTTCATTGTAACACGTTAATGATGGATTGTATTTATTGCTAAAATCACCTTGAACAACCTTTTTGCTTGTATGTTTTGTAATTAAATTATTTTGTAAATTACGCGGTTACGATTTTTCGGATTATACCATGTTTAACACAAATAATCGCAATTTATCAACTGGAACACAAAATCGATTTTGATTACGCCCGTTAGTGGCATATATAGAAATTTTGAGAAATTTTAAGCGCTCCGCAGTAAGTTTTGATTTTTGAACTAATGTATTTATATAAGCAAATGCTATAAACTATGTATAATCACTTAGCGGAGATTGTAATAAAGATATTTTTTGATTTTATACTTTTTCCTTATACATGGCTACGGACCTTGTTCAAATTTTTGATTTTTAGTGTAAATCGTGGCCAATAAAATAACACCGTTTTAATCATTTATCTTTTTTTTTTTTTTTTTAAATATTGAACTTTTATGCATAAAAACTGTTTAATAATAGTTAAAAAAAAAAACGAATTAAAGTAAATTAATGCCCATTTCTTCCTTTTTTGTCTATTTCATAACAGCAATAAAGTTCTACGCCTATTAACCAATTTGTTTTAAAACACATTATAAGAGTATTACATACTTTTAGATTATGATAGTTCTTACAAAATTTTATTACTATGCTATCTCAATTTATAATTAATAAATGACATTTATATATTTCTCTTAAAAAATTTCATAACGTAATAATTTAATTAAAAAAATAATTTTTTCAATTTACCTTTGAACGGTCGAATTTAATTATTTACATTCATTGTAGCGAAGATATTTCCAACTATCAAGTATAATAATTTAATGTTTCTTAGAACTATAAAAATAATACTATATACATCATACAGCTAGATTTACTAGGAAATTCTTTTTTAAATCATATTAAACGGCAGAAATTTATATATAATAGATTTTTTTATGTTTCTTCCTATATATATACATATATATATATATATATATATATAAAAAAAAAAAACATTATTGCTTAAACATTATGTATCACATAAATTTTTTCATAAAACTTAAATATTAAAATTAATTAAATATGTTTTAGTCAAATATAAAAAATATGACAAGTTACAATTTAACATTTTACTTAATTCAGGAATATAATTATTCAGGAACCATTAAACTTAGACTACTATTCGAAGACAAAGTGCCCAAAAATTTTTCTTCATCACCACGAATACACAAACCATCAATCTTTGCCAATTTTTCCTACAATTTTTAATTGATCGAAAAAAAAAACAGAAAAAATTAACGTATTAAGCGAAGTTTTTTTTATTATATTTCCATATCATCAGTACGACACTCATTAACGAAAATTAATATTTTAAAAGCATACTTTAAAACGGTCATAATGTATCTTCGAAAAAAGTAAAATAAAATAAAACACTTATTAGTGGATTTTAATAATTAGGACTAGTCTTATACATTAATATCGCTATATAGTGATAAATAATAATTATTCGAATTAATAACATAATCGTTAAATATCATTATTCAACGAAACCGTTAAAAAGCCAAAGAATTGTCGGTGCACTTGATGGATTGGGAGCATTAATAAAACTAGATAGATGATCTCTAAAATTGTTTTTATTAGTTCTAGCGAATAAGAAAATACTAAAATATCGCAGAAATTAAGCGAACAAGTGTAAAAATGTATATGAGTATAAAGAAAGTTTTGTTCGCAATGAAATTTTAACAATCCTTCTTTTTCGCCAAAATGTAAGATTTTATTTTACAAAATGAACTGTTGTAAAAGTTCTAGATAAATACAAGAAGAATAAACTTGGTATCTAATGCAGTAAGCTAAAATAAGTGTTTTTTTTTTTTTGTAGAAATAAGATTATAGCGGCTTTTTTTTTTTTTTTTTTTTTTTTTTTGAGCTAGTATTAAACCTCATTTGGCTACTGATAGTTAAATTCTATTGATTATTTTGATTCGGTTAATTTTTAATTCTATTTCTGTCGCTTCCAAGAATCGCGATCCCGTACTACCGCGTTAGCGGTCGAGCGCTCAATCCTGACTACTTTTAAATATAAAGCTATTAATCAGGGGGAAAAAAATTAAATGATGCAACAAAATTAATAAAAAACATTGGTAAATTAACAGTAATTAAGGTAACGGGCATACTTTGCCTTGTGAAACTCGCAACTTATTTAAAAAAATAAATAAATATATAAAAACAAAAAAGTGTTGGCAAAACTCTATTACTCTCACACATCCAATTTCTTCCAAAATACAATAATGCCCCAAATCTAATTGAATATTTGAATACTATTAACGCATACAATTATAATTTCTGAAAATATTTAAAATTCTCATTACCGTATTACAACGGATTTTTCTGTATTTAATGTATCCGATAAGTACAATTCATTAAATTGGCATACTATGATTTGAAATTACTATTTATTCTTTTAAAGAAGGCATTCTAAATATGATGTATATTATTAAACATTTCTCGTATTTGGAAGGTTATTAAATTTTTTATATAAATTATTAATTTAACTTTTGTTTTTAAATAAAGTAACGGTTGTATGTAATGTTTAATATAAAAACTCACAAGTTAAGAAGTAGACAAATGCAAATAATGCTCTGCAATTGCAGCCATATTATTGTAGAATGATAACCTATTTTGATTTCTTATTTTGTTTTTGTTTTTTTTTGGTGAATTTCATTGAGCATTGTGGGCACTACTCTGTAGTTGCAGCCGTACTGTAGAATGAAATTTCCTTCCCTGCTTTTCATTCCTTTTTTCTATTACTATTAATTTTTCATATCTATTCGTAGTGTAGCTTGCTGGCCAAATGAATTGTATTTGTTCAGGCCAATAATAAAAAAAAATAAAGCATATAAAAAAAAAGTATTAATAAACTTGATCTACTGGACAAATTTAGCATCGTTTACACCAAACGTATAAATACACAACATTTGAACTAGAAAACCAAAAATTTACCTTTAACATAGGTGCTCGGGTCCATTTGAAGTTACCGCATTGTTTACAGGATACAAGTGGAAGTATTTCTAAGCTAACCGTGCGATTGTTGCATTGTGAACATTTAAAGAACCTTTTAACCGCATCAATAACTTTAATCGGATGTTGTTCCGACTTGCAGTGATCGGAAGCAGAAAACCACGTATATTTACACTGTGAAATATTTAATAATTGAATACCATCGATTTGTTAATTACGCGATTATTAAAATAAATTACTCAGCACTAATAAAAATAAATGTAAAAAAAACACATTGAACGCAAATTTATTACTTACAAAATTGTAAAATTCCGGTTACTTTCGATGTTAAAATCGCGTTCCTAAGCTACTCAAAATTTTATAATTTGCAAATAATAGATTTGTACTCAATATGCAAGTATTTGTTTTATTAATTACAAAATGTATACAAAAAATCATTTTTCATCCAAATGGAAATCTTTAAAAACAAAAAGGAAAGCAATCATGTTTCCCGATGCGCGGAACATGAAGTAAAAAGATGTTAAAGGCCGATAAATTCTTTAACCACAAAACCCTAAAGAAACGTATATATTACATAAAATTCGCAATAAACAAATTTTTTTTTTTTTTTATTATTATTTTATTGATACAATCTTAATTTATAATTAAATAAGTATCTACTTTAATAAATGTTGCCTTAAACTAAGCCAAATCCGTATGGAAGCAACAGTCCATTGACCACTGCTCCTAACATATTACATATTTACAATAAATAATAATTACAATCGTACATCTTATATCCTATAATGTATATATATATATATATATATATACACACACACATACACACACACACATATATATATATATATTACTAAATTAAATCTGATGGATGGCGTCGTTTAAGGCGCCTTACGTCTTCTTTGGTGTTAAGAAGTCGAATCATTTCTACGTTAACATGTCGATGAATCCGTTTTCCATGTTTAATGGCCATTTGCTTAATAACATCATTGACTGATGTTATATGCAGGTCCCTATGGATATCATCATTACGAGAATAGCGATATGCATCGACTATTGTTCGCAAAATGATGCTCTGCCTCGCCTGAATTTTTGCACGATTTGAATTACTGGTACAACCCCAGAGCTGTATTCCGTATGTCCATATCGGCATAATGATCTGACGATACAGAATGCATTTATATCGAACATCCAGTGGCGATCTCCGACCTATCAACCACTGTAATTGTTTCGCTGTGTGCTTAATTTGTTGGCACTTCATTTTAACGTGCACATTCCACGTAAGACGCCTGTCCAAGTGCATACCTAAATACTTGGCAGAATTTACCTGTGGTACAGGTTTATTCCCCAAATATACTTGATAATTTGTCTTTGTTTGGCGGTATGGTTTCTCTTCATTCAGTTTGACTTTCCAGTCCGTCGCCCACTTCTGTACATTATCCAAAGCATTTTGTAAATTGTTTGTAGCCTCGAGGTGGCTGCTGCTAACGGCTAAAATAGCAGTATCGTCGGCAAACATAGCTGTCGTTGTACTGTTGTCAGTCGGTAGGTCTTGGCTATATACAAGATACAACATAGGTCCTAAGACACTACCTTGTGGAACTCTAGCCGTAATATTATAAAAGTTCGACGTAGAACTTTCATACGCTACTCTGAACTGACGATTAGCCAAGTACGATTCTAACAATCTACACAGGTTTCCAGGTAATATTTTGCTCAGCTTAAAGACAAGGCCTTCATGCCACACTTTGTCGAAGGCTTGCGCAATATCCAAAAAAAACTGTCGGACAGTATTTCTTGTCTTCAAACGCTTTATTTATGACAGACGTAACTCTGTGAACCTGGTCAATTGTCGAATGATGTTGTCGAAATCCAAACTGATGAATCGGCAGATCTTCTCCAATCAGTGGTAACAATCTCTTCAACAGTAATTTTTCAAATAACTTGGATATCACCGGTAAAAGTGATATAGGTATATACGATGTTACTTCAGAATCTGGCTTATTCGGTTTCTTAAGCATTATAATTTGCGCTGTTTTGAAGCAAGACGGGATGTGTTCGAGACGCGTACATGCATTAAAGAGGTAGGTCAACATGACAATACCTTTTTTTGATAATTCTTTTAAAACTTCTGGGGATATTTCATCGATTCCGGGAGTTTTCTTTGAATTGATATTTTTATCGATTTCTCTGGCTATCTCATACGGTGTAAATGTAGTTAATCGTTTGTTTTCGTTATATGTGATGGTGATGTCCACATCAGAGTCAATATCATGAGGCTGGAACACGTGCGTCAAGTAATGTGCAAATAGCTCCGCTTTTTCGTTATCTTGTCTCGCCCAATTTCCAACTTCATCTCGGAGTGGAGGAACATGCTTGACAGGACGTTTAATTCGACGGGTCGCTTTCCAGAGAGAATAATCTTTATCAGCAAATGGACTCAGTCCCTCTAAGTAATTTGCGAACGTTTTGTTTTTTATATTTTTTATCAGCATATTGAGCTGCCGACTGATTCGATTAAATGTGTTCTTATCTTGTGGATCACGCGAGTTGTGCCATTTTCATCTTGCTGTTCTCCTTTCTGAAATTTTACGACGTACTTCTAAAGGAAGTGTGATTTCCTGTGCAGTATTAACCAATGGTTCCGGAGTAGAAACTTTTGCTGCTTCGCGAATTGCTTCCATGAAACATGCAAATTGTTCCTCCAGTTCACTGTTTGTTTTTAGACGTATCTTTAGATTTATTCGTCGATCCAATTCTTCTCGAAATGTGTCCCAGTTTGTATATTTATTTGTCAGAAAATGTTTTTTATTTTTCCTTATTACAGTTGTACTAATGGTTAATAGAACGGGAGTATGATCAGATGTGAGATCAATAATACCTTCTGCTTCTACATAACTATTGGCAATGCCCCTTGTTATGAAAAAATCGATGAGGTCGGGTTTTTTGTGCCTATCAGTAGGCCAATATGTAGGTCTTCCTGAGCTGGCTATATTACATTGCAAACTCCTTATTGCCCTTAGTAATTCCTTTCCCTTGACGTGAGCAGAACTTCCTTTATTGCTTGAAACGCGACGTGATCCCCATGCTTCATTTTTTGCATTCATATCACCACCGATGATGTATCTATTGCCGAAATATTTCAAAAAGTTGATATATTGATCATACTTCAGGTTATGTTTGGGCGGAAAGTAAACAGCTACCACATTAGTTATCGTACTATTCTGCCAAACTGCGACCGTAGTTGCTTGTGCGAATTCTTCGCAAAAGTCGGCCTGTTTGCAGTGTTTAATGTTATTTTTGATAATAACGGCTGCACCTCCATCTGGGTGTGGCGTATGGTAAATTGTGTACCCTTGAATTCTAGGGTAGTTCCTGTCGGTGAAATGTGTCTCTGATATTAGTGCTATATCTATTTTACTGTCGTGCAGAAATGTTTCTAATTCTGCTAAGCGTTCCATGAGTCCATTTGCATTCCATGTTATTATACGCAAAGATGATTCAGTCATTGCGCTTATTACGACGGGAACGTCGTTTATTGTGCGACACTGTCAATGCAGACTGTTTATGTTCAAGTGCACTAAGTCTGTGAGAAATAGACTGAACTTCTTTGGTTAAATTTGCAAGCGCTTGCATAATTTCATCATATGGCACTGCGGAAGGAGATGCTTGAATTACAGGAGGACATCCTTGAATTGAGATATTCCGATGTTCAGTCTTCCCCTGTGTCAATTTTGTAGTTGTACTTGTCGACTGTACACTTTGCCGTGTTGGTTTGCTTCCAGCTATAGAAGCATAAGATATTTGCGGTTGCACGAATTTTACAGATTCTTTTTTCTGTTGTTGGATACGTTGTACCGCTGACGTTTTCGGTTTTTTCAATATCCTATCTATTTCACGGTAAGTAGGACATCCTAGGTAATTTGCACTATGATTGGCACCACAGTTAGCGCATTTAAATTTTTTAGGATCTTTCAGTTTGCATGTGGAAGACTCATGTTCTCCTGCGCATTTGAAACACTTAACTGGCCTGTTACAGTTACGTTTTGTATGATTCCATTTCTGGCACCGTTTGCACTGCGGTATTTGGTTATCCTTGTGTGGTGCTTCTACTTTTACTTTACTATAAGCGATACGTGTAATATTATAAATCTCTTTATTATTATCTGATATTTTCAGGTCTACATAAAACAAGGGATAAGATTTTTTCCTTCGTTCAATTATGGCATTATTCTCATCGCGGATTTTTATTGTTTTTTCTATATTAACCATGTTTACTGGTTCGTGACCTAGATTTCTTAGTTCGTCTTCTATTGTATCAGTAGTAAAATAAACAAATGAAAATAAAAAAAGAACTAGCGATTTTACCTTCGGTTAATATTAAGTATTACAAGCATTACACCTACATTAATGAAAATATTATTATATCGGAGAAAGTATGAAAATCCTGTAATGAAATCTGTAATTTGCTTCCCGCTTATAACACACTGATTTAATTTTGTGAGAACAATAACACATTGACTCTCCTATAAGAATTATGGAAAATTAGCCATCTGGGAAGCAAGGATTTTCCCTATAAAAAAGTTTGAAGCACCAAGTTTATGTGTATGTATATTAAAACAAATCATTCCTTACGGATCCCGGTTCTGGAAAGCCACTAAAATGAGTCCGTATTTTTTCATTGCTCCGTTCCGGGCGCCAGTGAGGATACGCCTCACACCTTTCACTGATATTGTTTTAATATTATAATTCCAAGGGGAAAAAAACGTCCGGTATATCACGTATATTTACAAATCGACAATGAAGATATACACATCGATAATCCAAATCACGCAATAAGACTAGCTGACGTAAATGTACGATACATAACAGCTCCGTTCGCAACAAAGTAACAACGACAACGAATTCAAAACACCGACTATTCACAAAATTAATCCGTACGTGAACGAGAAGATAAAAGCCAAAAGACCAGCGTGATTCTTATCAGATAACAACGCTACATTGTAACTTCCCTCAGTTCAGCTCTGCTGACCGTCACCGGGCAATACGCACCCACCGCGGACCTACACTGTACCACTGCCACTAGCCAAAACCACAGACATTCACACGGCCACTAGCCCATCACGCGTCTAAAATCAATCAGCGCGCATGATGCAGTTAGCCGTGCAATCATCTTTAATGACGCTCACGGGGTAATTCGACGATGCTCGAAAAACCAAGAATATAAAATGACGCTCAACCGAAGAAATAATTTCTAATTCGAGCGTCGCCGAAAGATCGCGGCACAATCCGTATCAATATGTATATATATCATCATCATTATATCCTCAACCATTCGGTTGGTGGACAACCTATTCTCACATTTTTAGATGTACAGATATAGATTGTATACTAAGCAATTATTATAATATGCAACGCAGGTGTACACACGCAAGACTACATTCGGAACTGATAGTAGCCGCTTGTTATCGCGCTACCAGTGCAGTCCCGTGTGGGTCTGCTGTGTACTGACCTAGCGCGCATATGATGTTGAACGTGGTGGTTTGCTATTGCCTTCCACGTGATTACTAGCGATTATTTATTTATTTATTTAATTCTTGTATTAAGTTCGTCGTCGCTCGGGATCGAACCCGTGACCGCCATATCGGAAGTCAAGCGCTCTAGCAACTAGGCTATCGCGACGAACATGTATATATATATATATATATATATACATATATAATGTATTTATTTATTTATTTCTGTGTGTTTACGTGTTTATACGGGGACCTTCACGCTTATACATACGTTATGGAACAAAAAAAATACGGACATTTCGAGAAATCATCAATTTTAAAACATAAAAAAACTGTTCAACCGTTGAAATGATATCCCATTTTTATATATTTATACCTGACACTATACTATTTATGTATTGAGATCGATTAGCCGAGTTATAAATTGCAGTTTCAGCTTTATTTCACTCGTTCATGCTAAGAGAAATCTTCTTTTTAGTTCAGCAGAGCTATTTGGAGGCCGAGATGTATGCGATGACGATCGACTGTTGGCTCAGCTTTGAGCTGGGAAATTTTATTGCCTAAGTAGTTTTTGGTTTCGTTGTAACATTTTCTGTGTTTCAGTCAGTGTGCAGCAGTTCTAAACCCGCTGTATCTTACGGGATTACAAGTGCTGGCGCGCGTGAATGTAGACGTAAATTTGTTTGTCGATTTGTAACAAGTTTACTCTAGTCTTGAGTCGTGTTCAAATTTTAAACAAAATTTAGTTGTTTCTTCAAGTCAGTTTGTAGCTAATGACACGGCGGTTCGGCACACAGCAGGCACTTTAGGCGAAGAACACTGTAGCTTGAGCCACAGTGACAGTTTTTCGAGACTTTCTTTTTTCCTTGAAATCAATTTTTTTCCTCAATAAAATCTAATGCTCACCGGGTAATAAAACAAAAATTCCGTGAATCGGATGATAATCAATATGTAACAACATGCATTGCTGTTCTTACGCTTGTTAATTAACGATTAAGTTCGGCAGTGAGTAAAAAGAGTTAGGATCGAAGAGTTACGGCGTTTAATTAATTCTAAATATTACAATCTTTAAGCTGTTGTGTTGTTTGAGTTGTTAAATAAAGCTAATAAAATGGATGGTAAATTTCTAGATAATTTTAATTCGATGTGCAATAACACTGGAACAGTTAAAATCTATGTATAATAAATCGAATAATACGGTCGACAATATATAGTGCTGGAAATTACGGGTTTGAAAAAAAAAGAAACGGTATGATAAAGCTAAAAGTTGAACGATTAGAAGAAGAAAATAATGACCCGAAGACGGAGATAAATAAAATGAACTGATATTCAGGAAGGATAATGTAATAATTCATCGTATACCGTTCGAAGAAAAGGAAGACAAAATCAAAAATGCTAAAATAACAGGTAAACTAGATGTCTAATTAAATGAACGTGACATATTAACACGAAAATTCAGTGAACGAAAACATACGCAGTATACACGAGAAACGTTATTTTGCAGCAAAATAAGCCCGTAATAAAGGCAAGGTAGTTTACGCGTGGACTAAAGCTGAAAAAGTAAATATTAAAGTAACGAAGGAAGTCAAGACGGTAAACTTAACTAGTAGAGATTAACTGGACCAACCGATTAATGAAGGCAGCACAGACAAAGTAGAAGAGGATTGTAGTGTGCCGTATGATAACGCAAATTCTACAACAGCAGCAGAAGTAGCAGAAGCAATGGAAACAAGCGTCAATAAATAATTTTAATAGTTCAAATACATATACACTAAATCTGCGATTAAAAACGATCAAATAAAAATAAATGAAGAAGAAAACTGAACACAATCGATCTCTCATTCAAGGCCAGTAAGCGAAAGAGAATAAGATCCAACCCCTCAATCAAACAGAGGAAAACTAAGTAAGTATAGGAAACCTAATAATCCGAATAAAAATAAAGATAAATTAAAGATGGCCAGTTTAAATGTAAAAAAATTAATAAATAATGATTATTTAGTATAATCAGAAGCATTTAATAATAGCAAGTTGAATATAATGAGACTAGCAAAAATTAAAGGACATGTAGAACGTATCCTAGCATTAAAATCGGGAAAAATATTACTTGGAAAGAAATCGGCAATAGAAGAGTAGCGTCAGTTTTTTGAACTAATTAATTTAGAGGATACGCAGTCTGAATAGTAACAATAAAATTTAAGATAAATAATAATAATACAACTGTGATGCAACTTTATTCCCCGAATTGGTCCTGAGATGAATCCGAATGTACTAAGTTTTGTAAAAATATAAATAAAATCATTGGAAATCAAAAATTTAATAGTAATCACCAAATTATTAAGTTCATAGACCAATAAGTTGCGAGTTAGAATTAAAACCAATCACAGCAAGAACAAAAGGGAACAGCGTAGAATATTACAGCTATTACAATAGCGAAAAATTTGCATGGAGAATCAGATAAAAATGAAATCCCCTACATTACATCTAAAAAGGTCGCATTTAAGTATTTATCAGTTGTATTGTGCGTTATAGAGAGAGGTCGTTTTCTGTACTGAAAACTACGATAACAGACACAAGACATAATTTTTGTGTTGACAATATTAAGAAAATTTTTTATTATTAATAGCAAAAATTTTTAAATTTAGATTATAAATTTTTTAACAGAAAAAAATAATGAGATGAAAATCGCAAGATTTTATTTTACTTTTTTAAATACGAGTATATACCGTCTATTATGAAGTATTTAGTGCACATTTTGAAATTTTTTAATGCAAATCATGATGGCCACTCAAATATAATTTTTAAATTCCCAGTTTATTCCCGGTTTTCCTGGTCCCAATCCTCTCGATTTTCTGATTACCAGAATTGTACAAAAAAAAGAGTGGAATTTTTTTGTTGCTACTGATAATATTTGACCGCCGGAGCATATTTTATATGAATAAAACAGAACTTCGTAATTTATTTTGAGTAAATTACATTAAAAAATGCATTCATTTTTTGCCTCAAATGATTTTTTATTAAAAATATCGTTTTTAGCTATTTTTATTTTTTTTATCAGTTTTACGACAAAATTTCAGGCTTATTCCCGGTTTCCCGGTTGGGTGGCCAGCTTGCATATATTGGGGGTTTTGGTGCGTATAAATTCGAACCTCCTTATAACGAGCTTAAATAGATTTGGTAGAAACTAATTATACAAATTTAAGTGTTGTGTGGCTAATAATAATAATAATAATAATAATAATAATAATAATAATAATAATAATAATAATGATTATAACTACTACCTTCATGCAAAAATATTTAGTTTTATAATAATACTAAAAGAAATAAAATAATTGATTTGGTTTTCGCATAATTCAAAATCAAAAATTGTAAAATTTATCGATAATTACAGTTTATTAAATTTTGCTGAATTACATCAGTAAATTTAAAAATTAGTTCACTAATAAACAATGAGCAGACAAATATATTAAATTATGTGAATAATTTACATATGTAATAAACACTTTCATAATTTGTTTATTTTATCTAATATAACTATAAATTTGAATTTTATATGTTTTTAATTTAATTTTCACACATACATTGGTGATTGCGAATTTTGCGTCTGAGATATAACGATAAATTACATTTTTTTTTTCCCATATATCTGTAATTTTATAAAATATAAAATTCCTGCGATGGCTTTTAATAATATTAATATTAAACATCAACAGTTTACATTAGAAATTTGGTCAAATTTAAAGTCAAATACTATCTTTACGCATGAAACAAAACGTCAAATGTTTCCGACATTCGATTCTTTACGAATATTTTATATAATTTTTTAACACGTTGAGTCATTTTACTTGTTTTGCAAAATTATTACACTTATTTGATACTGTTTCTCAATCGTCTTCTTTGATTATATATCTACAAAATAAATATATTATCGAATATTATCTAAACATAATCACCTTCAAACATCTAACGGCTTTGCAGAGTACTTTAAATGTAGTCAGCATCTTTTCTTCTAATTGTTCTTTCTTCTCCATATTAGTGAAATATTTTTCTTGCTCCATATTTTCTGCAATTGTAACTAAATCCATATGGTTTGAAGTAGCATTCATCAATTCTATAAATCTTTCAGATAACACAGATTTTGTTGGAGCTAATTCAGTTCCTTTGTCACCTGCGTGAAAATTTATTATTATTATTTCACATTAAATACTCTGAGATAAACCGAAAATGAGCATTTCAAATATGTTTTACTTTTTGCTTTTTAAACTTGGTGGCCACTGAAATAAACTTTAAAATTCCCGGTTTATTCCCGGTTGGATGGCCACTCTGTTTAAAGTATATGTTTTAATTAAAAAGTATATACATAAAAGACTTTATCAATCACGTAAGTACATCTCATTCTGTTAATTTTACACAATAACTGTTACAAATGCGTAAAGAAAATAAAAAAACTTTGTTTCGGAAAGAAAAACACAAGTTCCAAATCATTATCGTTACATGTTTGTTTTTTTTTTTTTTTAACGACAAGAAATCAGTGAAAAACTTCAATATTTACTTAATAAAGCATAATACTAAATGTACCGTATTTACTTTAAGTTTTCACTTAATAGCGTGATGTAAATTGTTTTTCAAAATACGTGACATAGTTAAAAGAGTGATATTCATTTACAAGATAAATGATTTTACTTATGTAAAGAGTTGCGCTGAAGCCTTGCACGTCATTCACAACACTTTTGTTTTTGTAACTTTGGACTTTCCGATATCAGAAGATTTCGGTAACAATATTTTACTAAAAATTAATATAGTTCCATTTAGCTACTGTTTTTATTTTGCGATACCTGAAAAATATTTTCTTATTTATTTTATTGTTTACTAATAAAACATTAACCCAAAATCATATAAACCAACTACTATAAAGATTACCATATCGTGTTTTGAACTTATTTTCACTATTGCTATGTTCTTTAATTTTTTAAATAGTTTGGGTTTGTATAGAACACTGTAAACCACTTAGGTAGTACGTCACGACAGCACTTCTTTCTTTTCAGTCGAGCTAAGCTAAAGTTTCTTGAAGAACCTTTTGTATTGTTCGGTACAATCCTCTTTCACGCATGGTACATTCAAGTCGGTATGCAATGTATCATTCGATACAAAATAAGGCGTCGTTGACATCGCAGGAACATTCCTGGACTGCTGTTGCTGTATTCTGAGAGGGTTGCTTCAACACGTCGTTCAACATAACTTCAATCCGTATTTCCCCATATTGGAGTGATGATTGATAAATATAAATTTAGCTTTATACCCAGGTTCGCGAATGATTTCTGTCCTAACAACGGCCGTAACTGCCTAGTCTCGGTTATTATAGATCTTCTCGTACATTCCACTTGACTATACCACGTTAGATGATTATCCATATGCATTCCAAGGTAGCGTAAGGAGTGTACTTGTGGTGTTTTCGTGTTATTAAATGTCAGGTTAGAACTTCTTACTTGTTTGTTTAGGAATAGAATGTGTCGACATTTCGTTTGGTTGAACGATATGCATCAAAGACATGCTCATTTAACCAATCAATTTAGACGATTTTGAACGGCAGTGTTGGCATATGTATGTACTTGTATTAGACGCGAATATGGCGATGCCGTCAGCGAAGGTAGTCAGTAAAGTTAAATTAAAAACTGGCATATCGTCCGGGTTGATCTAATTTCTTTTAGTCACGCTAGAGTGCTCGCGCCATGAGCATTTTGCCGCCCGCGGCAAAAAATTCGTGTTATTTCACAACGCAACGGAAAATTACAATAATTTGCTGTATGGCCGAATAATTGACATCTTTTACATTGTTTGAGTCATGAATCTTTTTCCGCTTCTTCAACCACTACGACTATATTTAAGATACGATTGATGTCAAATATTTCAAAATTTTTTTCGACGGTTTCGGGTCTACAAAGAAATGAGCAGAGGTTGCACATGGTTTTTTAACATAGAAAATTAGCAATACTTTTCATATGAAATCCGCTAGACCTGATTTCCTTTTTGATATCAGTTACACCTCTTATAAAGTGCTTTAAATTCTTAATCACTACACGGAACGGTTTTAAAGAGTACGTATAAAACAGATGTTTATTTACTTTTAAGGTTTTAATAATACAACGGTAACTCATCGGGTTCTTAGGCTTCATAGTAACACTCGATAGCGTAATTTTCAATCTAAATTTTACATCAGTTGTTTTCAGAAAAAATTTCCTGAAACTGTTAAAATTCACGATATTTTTAACCACGACTGGTGGAAATTTATTTAATAATATCTCTTTGTTCTGTTCGCGAGTTTCATTATTATAGACAATCAGACTGATTTCGTTGCTTACATTGGTTTCTTCCACTAACATTCTGTCAATGTTCCCATCGTTATTATCGTCGTTCACAATTGATAGAAATTCAAAGATGTTCCTTGTAGACATTCAAACGAAATTACCGACAGCAAATTTATTATCGATGGCTTTGTCAATGCTGTACGTTTAGGCGAGTGCCAATCATCACTGTCACTTGGCGCTGTAGTCCAGTGTTGACCTTTAATGATGTAACGTGTTTTTGACTTTTGTAGTCTGATAGGCTAAATCTTCCACTGGAAGTTACGGCAACGATGGTTTTATTAACTCTGTTAGCTGGGGATGAATTCGAAAGCTGCCAAGGCCACTGCTACTTATCAATAGATACCTTTGTAAGGTTGAATGATCGGATTTTGTACAGAACAATTTGACAGAATACTCGCATTCGTAATTTTATTTATAATTTTAAAATAAATAATGATACTATGAACAGTCTAACAAAGCCAGCCGTTAAAGGAAAGATCTCGCCTACGTTATAAGTTATACTACGGCGCATAAACAATAATTACCGATACACGCAGATGACTCGAAACATACACGCGAGCAATAGCAACGAATTAACATGCACGAAAGCGATAACCAAACTTATACACATTATTTGTAATTTTAAAAATGCAATTTAAACAGTAAACAAACGTTATTAAATTATTGCTTTTTCCTAATGTAAAATTATTAAAAGTACACATATAAACATTATTATGCTTTTATTATTAAATGTATTATCTGGGAAAAAAAATATATTACTCATAATGCAGCGTATTAGCAAAAAATGTTAATAATTAGATGTATTTGTTTTATACATATTTTTTTTCTCACTATTAATGAAAGTAAATTTTTGTCAACGTGTAATTTCATTTGCACGTTTCAACCTTTTTATGATTATAATGTATAAAGCGTGTACTTCGTTATTTTCCTTTTTCGCAATTTTTTTTTTTTTTTACGAGCACGTTTTTCTTTCGCCTTTCGTCAACTTCTTAAATTTAACAAAAAAAGCAAAAACGTGTGGTTTATATTGATAAAGAGAGTTATGGCTACATTTTTTGTATTTATACTAAAGTTGTAGAATGCATAGTTTTCCTTACACGGTGCGATAAGTTAAAAATTTCTTGTGTAAAATATACTCTAAATTGCAAACGTTTCTTTCCACGAATTATTATTATTGCGGTATGTTAATGAGCTAATGAAAAATGTTTCTTTAGACCGAATTTCGTCCTGAACTAAAATCCCCATCCGGCGAATCTTTTGTAAAAGAAAAACCCGAAATACCACGTAAAAACGCAAAATGTACTTCTTGCACAATGTACCGATTAAACTTTATTACGTTTTTAATTCGCAATACGAAAAATAAAAATTTCGTAACAATATTTTTAAGATAATTCTGGTAAATTTTTAATTAATAGCGCGCATAATTCTTCCGGACTACAGCGATCTCTTTCAACCACCGACACTAAGTTTCTTTAGTAGAAAATATTTATAGTTTTATTCTGATTACAATTTCTGTAAATAAATCAAAAATATCGGCACTATTAAGTAACAAAGGTTTTTTAAACTTACCACCATCGTTACATTCAGCTTCGTTATCGTGACTTCGCTTCGTACTTTTATTATTCGATTTAATCGAATTAGGATTCTCTTTTTTTATTCCTCCAGATTTTCGAATTAAATGAATCGCTTGTTGCTAAATAATAATAAAACATTACAAAAAACATAAATTTAATTCCACATATTATAAAAATATCTAAATTAAAGTAAGTCCCATACCCTTGACAGGGCGCTTTTTTGATATCTACTACATCCACCACCGTTTTTTCTTTTTTTTAAATTTTCCCAATTATAAAGGGCACCCTACTTTCTATTACTGTTAATTTTTTGGTCGTCGCGATAGCCTAGTTATTAGAGCGCGTGGCTTCCGTTACGGAAGTCTCTGGTTCGATCCTGGGTGACGACAAAAATTATTATAAAAAATTAAATTAAATACTCGCTATTTCACGCGGAAGACAATGATAAACGTGCATACCATCATATGCGCGCTAGTTAATATTCAGTAGACACACACGGGACTCCCTTATATATCGATAAATCAAACAATCATAATACCAGTTGCAAGTGTAGTCTTGCGTGTGTATATCTAGCTGAAACGTACGAATAGGTATCGGCCGAAATTCAGAAGCTGGGTATGGCACTATACGATGATGTTGATCAGGTCTCTGAACAGTCAAAAATGTATTTATCTCGATCGAACCATTGCGATTTATCCGTTCGTTAAAGTTCGACAGAATCCCAACAATATTCGGAAATAATAAATATAAATGCGTCTATGCTTGTAAACGTCAACTCCAGAGTAGTCTAATTCGGTTAGCAGACATACACACATCGGTTCAAGTACTGCGTAATCGCGTGTAAGTTTAATTGCACGGTCGGTGTAACAAGCAGCAGTAGAACTGATTTTGTAATTATTTGAAAGAAATTAGCTGTAACGTGTTAATTATTTCTAGTTGTAATTTTCCTCTCGCAGATATTCAACTACCGATTCGACCTGTTCTAGCTGTTAAATTTTTCGAATACTATTGCGCCGTGTGAATTTAATCTTCGAGTTCGTTTTATTTTATTACAAATACTATTATAATTGCCCTCTTTAAAAATTCTACCCGGATTATATATTTATTATTAATTTGTCAAAAGAAGAACGTATCAAAATTTTGTAATAAGAAATTTTTTAACTATTGGTTTCGTGTTCGAAACATTCGCGGCATCTGCCAAATTTTTCGTACAAAACTCTGTACTTCCACAGTGCTTTAAAATGATGTCATCCGGTCAGAATTCAAAAATCCTAATGCCCAAAAGAAAATAATAGGTTTTCTTTTAATTCTTTTTTGAAATAACATTGTTTTTTTTTTTTTTTTTTTTTTAAAGCAGTAACATCGCGAACAGAAATCATATAACTTCGATCAATCTAATATACTTAAGTGTACCAGAAAACAAAGATTTCAAATTTTTTTTTATTACTAATTTTATTGTCTTCTTGGATCTGTGACACACAAATTTCATAAAATCGTAACATCAATGTACTTTAAATGAGGGACTTTATCTTCAACTACAACTTTTGTAATTTATTACACTCGCATCACGAACCAGATTGTTATAATGATTTCACGAATCAGCGACGTTTCCGGAATTATACACATGTATTTAGAGAACACCTCCTTATAGAATATCATAGAATTTTCAAAACAGCAAAGATGAAAATTATAACTATGGAATTTAAAACGACTCCAAAAATCACCCTTAAAAAATTCATAACTCATCACCCGACAAACCTATAAAAATGTAAAATTCAAAATATAAAACAAAACGTAGAAGCTCTTTCATAAAAGCGAAAAATTACGATTAAAAAATTATACAGATCCTCCCTTCGGGCCTAAAAATAGCAAAAAAATTATATTCATAAAAAACAATAGCTCGAGTAAAAAAGTAGAGAAAACCAAAACGTATCTCAAACTTGTGCACAAAAGATCGCTTTAAATCTTGTAGGCGAGCTTACAACTTTATATTTAAATCTTCGGGGCGCCGAAAGCTCGAAAGTTTCGAAAAAAATAGTTTTTTCCACCGGGCATGTGATATATTGTTGGAAAAATCGATTTTTTCCGGGAAGAAAATCGTATTTCATTTCCTTAAAGAAACTTTCGAAGTTGGCGAAAAGTTCGAAAAAGCAAAAAATTACGTCTCTCCCTCTTTACAATGCGAAAAATCTGATTTCTTTGTTTTGAATTTAGTATTATGTAAATGTAAATTATAGTTATGTTTAACTTAACACAATTCGTCGCGATAGCCTAGTTACTACAGCGCTTGACTTTCGTTACGGAGGTCACGGGTTCGATCTCGAGCGACGATAGAACTTATTACAAGAATTAAATAATAAATATTCTCTAATAATCACGTGGAAGGCAAAGGCAAACATGCATGTCATCATGCACGCTAGGTCAGTATACAGCAGACACACACGGCACTGCTCTTGTATATCGATAAATCAAACGATTACTAATCAGTTCCGAATGAAGTCTTGCGTACACTCGCATTGTATATAACAATTGCCTAGTATACTACTACCTATATCTGTACAGCTAAGATGTACGAATAGGTAGTCGCCAACGCTCAGGAATTAAGTATGGCACTATAAAGAAAGAAAGAACTTAACACACAACAGAATCTTCAGCGCATGAAACATCATGCTGACTGAACTGGTTTTATTTTGTGTTGTTGACGTTGTTATGAATCCTCTTTTTCCACAGTCCCCCTTATGGGCGTCAGTTGTTATAAATCGATTTTTCTTCCTTCTTGGAGATTTCGAGATGAGGATGGATTACAAAATTATCAAAAAAAAAAAAAAAAAAAATTAAAAAAAAATACTATTCAAAAACGGGTGCCAGTGGCAAACGATGGCTTGCCACCACCAGAACAGCTCTGCCTAGCAGAACATTAGGCTTTTGCGGAAGAAAAAGAAATATATAGAAAAAATTGTCGATGAAAAAAAAAGAATTAAAAAAAAAATCAAAGAAAAATTGGAACGCGAAACCGTTCGAAGGCGGTAGTGTCTTCCCGGTAGAGACGTCACGGGCCCACCACGTGTCCAATAAGAAACACCTGGTACTGTAAATCGTGTTTTATATTTTTTTTTAAAATTACAGTAAAAATACACAGGGAAAAACAATTTACAAACGTAACGCGTGACTAACAAAAAAATTACAAATAAAATTTCGCTCAATTATAACAAATGCGCGCCACGTGTAACAATATGCAAGAGAAATTAATTGCGACGACTAGAATAAAACTGATACAGGCGACAATGCGATCTGACCATTAAAAGTACGACTAACTCGTTTGAATTACCCGATAGAACAATTATCTCGAACTATAATGCCAGATGCACGAACGAAGATTTCGGTACCGGATGGGCTTTTACCGAACGACATAGTCGAATCGCTGAAATTACCCGATACCTTATCAATTAATAATTCGAACGCTGCTGACTTTTCTAGAATACCTTTATATTATATTTCGCGTTAACCGCCCTGTCTTTCCGGGATTTTATAAACTTCCCTCAGCTCAATGTTCTTGGTGCAGCTGCTACCCGACACGCACTCGCCCGGGACTCATAGAGTACTCTCCGCTATCGGCCGCTACTAACAATACACACGCACACAATCTCACCTGACGCAATATTCGACCGTGCCCGGGAATTTCGGTTTTAGCCGATAAGCATCTCCGAAACCCATTACGACCTGCGATTACGTCGAATAAAACGCGGTGTTTGATAAATCACGAAATAAATGATTTTAATCAGAGAAATATATTTTTATAATTCGGAGACCACTAAAAGATAGCGCTGTAAGTATCGAATCCGTTACAACGTGTAAGACGTTTACCCATAATCATGAAGAAAATATCTTTCAAAAAAGCTGACAAATAAAGTAACAAGAATAAAAACTAGAAAAAGGACAAAACTTAACAGGAAAGTGAAATATCAAGAAAGGATAAAAATAACAAGGATAAAAAAGTAGTACAGTAGGAAAATACCATTTATAAAACAAAGGAGACGAAAAATAAAAGCAAGAAGAAAAAAAAGGTCGAAATTGTAATTGTCCATGGTAATCCCCGTAAACCTTAATAGCTTTAGCGGAACTGTGTGTTTTCAATACCCCATGAAAAAAAAAATTCAACGACGCACCCTACGGTCATAACTGCGAAAGCAAAGCCACAATGCCGATTGAAAGGATGAAAGACCATTCGACATTATGGTCATTTACCATTAATTATTGCGGCACGATTTGATGCTACACGTTAAAATGTAACAATTTTTTTTAATTTATATTATAAATTTTAGTAAAGTAAAGTAAATCCCATACCCTCAGCGGGGCACTTAAAATTCAAAATATTATAAACGAAAGGAATTTACTTAATTTATCGCTTAGGCAGATGTGTTTTATCTGTAAAACATGAAATAGATCACGATTACTTCAGAAATTATTTTAAAAAAAAACAAAATGAAAGTTAATGAACATATTTTTTTTAATAATATTAAGTGGTTTAACTACGGTCGGTCCCCTTTGCTTAATAACCCACGTGATCCGCTGGCTTCGTTAAAAATATAAACATGAAAGAAAAAAAATTGATATTTCCAATTTCCGATAAAAATAAAAAAACGAATTATTTCTGGCTATGAATACAATGCATCTATTTGATTATATTAAAAATATTCTCATTTACCACGAATACAAAACAAACATAATGTAGTAGTGAGATGGACAAAGAACAATTTTAAACTAGTCACAGTAGGAATGAAGCAGCAAGTGCAGAAAACGTTTTTATGTAATATATAAACCGCAGCAGTCATTTAATAAAAATTCCAGTAAGTCTTTAAATGGCCTTATATAGATAAATTAAAAGAACATCTTATTTAATTTTTATTCTTAAAATTTGTTAATGTTAGTATATATGTAGGCAATCATTTAAATAAACATTAAAGTAAAAGATTAAATGTAGGTTTTTTTAATGTAACCATTTCAAAACAAATTACGCTCGTTTTATATTTTATTAAAGAGTATAGTTAAGGGAGAAAAGTATTTTTAAGTCAAACTATATAACAAAGATATCTTTTTATTTTTACCAAATTTCAGCTCCCTAACCCTGCCCGGGTTAATTGTATTTCTATATTAGTGATTTTTCGTTTTTTAAAGATATCTTGGCCATTTTTTAATTTTTTTAAAAAAATTGGTAAACTGTTATATTTAGGGAACCGTTTAAAAATTTTAAAAAACCATTTAAAAAAAAATAGCAAATACAAAAAAATAGCAAATACAAAAAAATATATATTACATATTTTATACTTTTTTTTTTTTTTTAGTAGATTTTTACATTACATACACTTCTTTATTCCGCTTTTTTATAGATCATATTAATATATACGGCGTTGTTATTTTTTGTCTCTAGTTTACTTGATTGGCGAATAATTATCGATAAATTTATTTTCTATCTTACTGAAAATTAAATAAAAATATGAAATAATTTAAAAAATTTAAAAATTGTAAGTTTGGTTTTTATTTATTTATTTTTTAAATTTCTAGTGAAATTCACGCGTAGTAGGTTTGGTTTTTTATTTATTATTTAAACTTACACGATTATTTAAACTGGACATTCATATAAATATTTTGATTTATTGAATGTCACTTGAATTTAGAAATAAAAAATTACTGGCTACTATCTGTTACTGTAGTCCGACTGTTGTTATGTTCCCTCATTTGCATTCCACTTATGTAAGCGAGCCCTCATTTTAAACACTGCCGCAGAAATATTAAGGTATGTCAATATAGCCCATTCAATAACCCGCCTTTTTTTAAATTACTGCATTTCATATACTATTTTTTTGATGTTATTTTCGAAATTTTCTTTCCACGTTACTTCGCTTTTTCCGTGCCATTTTCATTTTTGGTCGTAATTTTAATTCTCTTATTTTTCTGCTATTCATAGTTTATGTTAGTTCACATACTGTGGTGAATAATATAAAAAATGAATGAACTGAAATTAGGACTAAAAATGAACTGGCGTCGATAATTCAATCATTTATCCTTTTTTTCTATCACCATAGAAGTTTCTAGATTTTTTTGATGCGACGGAACAGGTCCCAAAAAAAAAAAAAAAAAAAAAATACACTTTTAAAGTCTAATTGAAACCTACAAAAAAATAAAACTAATAGTGTTAAGTATTTTAGTGTTTAAAGTTGGTCTGAATTTCACAAATAATTTGAAACACGTATTTTTAATTTAAAACCTTCGTTACAATTTTTTTTGTAACTTCCAATTAGATTTAGAACAGGATTTATACCAAAAATACGTGTTTCGCACTTGTGCTATCATTTTTAAAGATTTTAAAAAGTTCATACTAGCTTTTAACGTTAAAATACTTGTCGCAAATTTTTTTGTTGATTTTAAATGAATTTAAAAAATTTTTTGAACCTGCTCCACCACATTAAAAAATCTGAAAATTTTCAGTCATAAAAAAACACGAAATACAATATTTCTTTGTGCTTTTATTTTTTTAAATTTTTTTAAAATTTTTTTTTTAATTACTTTTTTACATTTTTAAACGGCTCTAGAAAATCAGAATTGGCGTCAAATATTTTTTAAAAATTATACCTGTATTTTTTGTTTTTTAATTTGCCACCTGAATAATTAGATTAACTGATTATGTTGAATACGTAATTTTATAATTAGAGCACTGTGTTTTAAATTACGATATTCTAACAGGTTATTTAATTTTCTCTCGAGGTTTGAGTTTGAGACTATGTAATAAAACTTACATTATCATCCATCTTATGTTTAACATAATCATTACAAAAAAAAGTATTAATGATATCGTTAACAACTAATAACAAGTTACCTTAGCCAAAAGTAAACGATTTTGTCTGAATGATTTAGTTAACGGAGGTAATTTACTGAACATTTTGATTTCGGCAATACCAGGCGTACTGTTATTGCTTGTTCTACTCTCGATTTTATCGGTAAATACATTCATATTTGGTTCTTCAACAAATAGGTCTATTTCGACTAGTTGTTTTTTGACATTGTTCGATGTTGTGTACGTACTGGTCACCGGCGAAGCGGGAGATGAGGATTTATGCAACGGTTTGGTTTTATTTAACGGTTTGTCGTTATCGGTGCCATTGAATATTTCCGAAAATTTACTATTTGACTTGCGCAAAACGGGCAAAGGTGAATCTGACTGCGATTTTGTGCCCCGCTTGTTTTCTTTCAGTCGCTTGTTATCTTCATTAAACACTTCCGAAAACTTACAATGTAATTTCCTATTCAAAAATAACGAATATTAATTTTTAACCAAAAAAAAAAAAAAAAAAACAAAAAAAAAACTGTAATTAAAAGCTGCACAATAAAGCTCGTTGCGTATGCTAGAAAAAATATATATCTTTTAAATGTTTTTTTTGTATTTTTCCCCACGATACTTTCAAAGAATCTGGTTTAGTACAATAATTCGGGGATCACTTCTAGGATGTACATGTACACCTAGGCTGTCCCGTGGTAACTGAGACTGCGCTTCACATAGGAATGCAACATCACCTATCGATTAACGACCGAAGTAGGGTTAATATATAACTCATTGACTATTCACAATAGAAATTTGAACATTTTCCGATCACCGAGTGTACTGTTACAGCGCGTCGAATGAAGGGAGTAAAATTTTACCCTGCGAGTTTTTTTTCAAAGTCGTATATTTACAGAAATTTACAATTTTATTCGCCGTTGGTGTCCTTTTCATGACGTTCTCTTTCAAAATATCGGCCATCAGAATTGATACACCTTTGCATCTGTTCTTGCCACTTTACATGAATTGTCTTTGGGAATTCATCTGCAGGAATACGTTTCAGAATATTTTGTACTGCACTGTCGACAGCGGCATCAAATGGTCCTTTAAAATGCGATGAAAAATTGTTCTTGGAATGTGGATCTACTTTTCGAGAGCGCCGATCGAGAGATGATGATCTTCACGAATAGCCACCGTATTTATGTTTTCTTTTGTTGATGTAGTGCATGATAGACCAGCGCGCAGTAACAATTCTGCAGATTCACGGCTCTTCATGAAGGTTTTGTGCCAACGGAATATTGTCGCTCTTGATAAGCATTCTTCTTTATAAACAGCTGTCATCTCTTTTACTGTGTCACCAGCCGATAAACCACGGCGAACACAATAACGAACGACGAAGCGTTGTTCATTTTTCAGGTCCATATTGCAACGCAAAAAACTCGGTATCGCGCAATGCTCATTCATAAATTAGATACTGTACGCTTACTCGCAAAGGAACCCGGTTTAAATTTATTGCTATAGTTACAAAATAAGCTGCGCTACACGTCTTTGCAGTTTTCAACTTGTTCTGTCACTTTGTTGAGAAATGGGAAGCGCAGTTTCGGTTACCGCGGGACAGTCATTGTACATTAGTTAAAAACCTGGCTGTCCGATGAAAGCATACAGTCGTAAATCAAAAACACGGTAATGTCGGAAACGTTTATTTTTTCATTTTCGACATCATAAAAAGTAATTAGCATCACGTAAATCTACGAAATAAACTTTTATTGACCGCAAAAACGTATTAGCTTTTTACGTAGTCCCCACATTGCGTCATAACCAGCACAGTTTCATTCCACCGATAAAAAATTCTATCTTTTTTTCATCTATGATTTTGCTGTATTCTATACGTTATTTATCGTGAAAAAAATGTACGCCCTCTTTACAAGCGCAAAAAATAATGAATTTCTTAAAAGTATAGCAAGTTTTGATGAGTAAAAAAAGTTCTTAACTTTAAACTCCTTGCAAGAACTTCGACAAGTTATCGTACTGCGAGATTATTAACACAGTGGATCATTGAGAACACGTTACTACACTCGTCTTTTAATTTAACTGGTCGATTTTACATATTACGCACTTTTTATCAGAGACAAAAACTCTCTGATTACTGTGTTTATCCTCTTCACTCGATTGTTTAATTACTGAATAGTGCTGGAAAATCTTTTAACCAAAAAATTACACAATTATTATAGCAGTTATCGAAAAATTAATGTAAACACCTATTAACTAACTAAAGGTTCGCGAGCAAACATAGATTTCAATTCAACTGCACCGCTATACGTATACATTTTTGCAACTTTAATAGGCGCGGAACTACTACTAGGCAGATAATGAGAAAGAGCAAAATTAAACAATATTAATTCTATAGACGAAAACTAATTTTCGACGCAACTACAGATAACTGTTGCATTTTGCAGTGAGAGATATACACACATATATATGAAGGTGTTACACAACCCAAAACATTTTTAGTTAAATTCAAACGAATGTTTTCTTTTTTTTTTTTTTTTAAGCAATTATTACAATCTTAGAAAAGTAATAAATATAACAACTGGGAAAGGAATGTGAAAATAAAAACTTAGCCCAGCGACTAGTTTTTATTAATAAATATAGCTGTGAAACCTGTCGAAAAACAACGAAGTTATTATTGTTAAAAACGGGTTCGACCGTATGTATTTACAAGCAAAACAGAAAAATACTACTATATGATTACTCTTACGAAAAAGTTGAAGTTGTTTTTCAGCGCATTTGCGTACTTATTAGTATTGTACAAAATAAAAGTTAAAAAAAAAAACCATTATAAATCAAAAAATTTAGTTAACTATCAAGTAGTGAAAATTTACTTTATATAAACAAAAATAACTTTCTTTTTATTTTAAACATGAGTTTACGTTTTTTTCATAATTATACATAAGACTTGACCTGTGACTGGTGTGTAATTATCGAAAATATTACAACTAAGAAATCACTTGCGACCCAAAAGTGCTTGATGACGATTTTGTTAATTACGAAGAGGGATCGAAATAGTGAGTTATCAGCGTCGTTCTCAGTGCCCGCAGTGTAAGAAAGAATCATCATTCAACACTACGGCCTTGTCCGAGTTAATAGTGTTCACAATACCCGAAAGGAAAATATAAGAATCACCATCTAGCACTAGAGTTAATAGCGCTTAAA
Source organism: Icerya purchasi (assembly GCA_039619475.1). Classification (NCBI taxonomy): domain Eukaryota; kingdom Metazoa; phylum Arthropoda; class Insecta; order Hemiptera; family Monophlebidae; genus Icerya; species Icerya purchasi. The sequence continues at coordinate 285,708,581 of CM077115.1, read as the reverse complement.
ACAGTATGGTCCATGTCCCGGAGATAGTATTTTATATCGGTACCAAATGGCACGAATGGTAATGTATAGTGACGAATATTAATTTTTTTTTTTTGATAAATCAATTAAGCATACGACAATCTAGCAATTTCCATCACAACATAAATACTAAAGTAACCATTCGATATTTTTTCGGGCGAAAAATACGCACAACAATACTCACATATATTATTTAATTCGCCTAAATTAAATGCCATAAAATTAAATATATTATTAGCAACAACACATTTATATCTAATTTAAAAAAATATATATGTACATATATTTTCATAGGGATTGGTATTTGGGTATTTTTCGCGCACGAAATCCACGGCTTTTGAAGGAACGTGTTTTATGTCGCGCTTGAACCAAAGACGATCGTAGACGGCGTACAAAACACCAAATTGGTTCTGCTTGAATCGACGATTGAATTTGTTTTCGGCCAAGACACACGTTCGTCAATGAAGACTTTTCGCGGCGTCTTAGAAATCGGATCGAATAGAATTTCTACAACAGCTGATTTACGTTTCCGCTCCTGCGTTGAATTTTTTTTTTAAACAAGTGATATTCATTAGTCGCTTTACGTTTCGTGTCGTCATCGGCCGGTCGATTTCAAGATTCTTGTTTGCGTTCAGCGGACACCCCTCGGCGTTGATGATGGAATCAGATCGATCGTAAATTCGATTTCGAAACATTTTTATGATTACATCGTTCACACTTTTCGGCATTACTTATCGGCGCATTTAGAAATGCTGCAAACTTTTCGGCATTAATCGAACGCGAACCAAAAAAGGCTTATATATACGCCTAATGAATGAATTGTATAGAATATTCACTAGCACGAAATTCATCGTCGCGCTTACGCTTACTGAAGTCGAGCTTTTGTTCGGCTACAGATTTCAGGGCTAACATCAACATAAGTCACTACTTATTTCGGACAAAAACACTAGAAACTATAATATAGAGCGAACGGAATCGCGTGCACAATTGACGAACGATACCGAATACTACACGCAACGAAAGTGGATGATGCAACAATTGCCGTGGTTATATAATTATTGTGACATCTAAGGTGTGTCGGTCAGAATTACGATCAAAATGTGGCGCACAAATTTTCGGAATGAGCCCCATCCGTAAGACGTACCCAATCAAAACTTTTTCAATGGAAGTTGCTGTGCAAATTTGTAAATTATTATTTTTAAGCGGGCATGGACGACGGAACCAGATCAATCGTAAACTAAATTTCAGGACGTTTTTTCGATTCGTGATATCATTTATATCAATTGCTACGTCATCATTGTGAGTTATCAGTCAAAGTGCTGGTAAAACCGCGAAATGAACAAATTTTTGGATGACACACAACCCCATAAGACATGTCCATGTCTCCTCAGTTTCCATCCAATTTTCAGCTTCTCGATCTCGTCTCCGAGCGATTGGCGCTCTTCCGCGTTAACATTTATAAAAATTCATCGACCGCGTTTCGTGCACAATTCAAAAGCCAATGTCGGCTAAAGTTAATACGATGATTTCGGAACTGCCTCGTCAACTCGATGATGGTAGCGCACTCAATATACACATTAAACGTCATTTGATTCACAATTTGACCTATTTAACGAGTTACATAAAGGAGTCGGTAGTGATAGCGTGGCTTCGGTTTCTCGTCGCAAAATTGCCGTATCGCATGAACGGCATTCGTATCGACGAGTCGTTGTATCGCGAGTACGATAATTCGCATGCTTTAGGTCTCGTTACCAAAGCCGATGCGTCCACCGATGATCGAATCCAATTCCGAAAACCCGACGCGCGTTAATGATCTCCTGCTCGCCAAACAACATACGTCAAATATGGGTCTGGGAAAAGTATCTCGAACTCGCGTCCGGGATGAATAAGCGTCAACTTTCGCTTTTTTCAACGAGCATGCCAAGAAGTCTTGTTCCCGTCGCAGGAATTTACGATCAACAGCGTCACGCCGTACATAATATCTAATAGCGAGATCTGCCGTACCTATCAATGCCGAGTAGAGCCCAAACACGTTCCCGTATATAGCGACGAAAGTGATGCGTATACGATTGATGGAAAACGTGTACCGCATGTTCAATGCGAGTGACAACTTAAAGAAACTAATAACGCGAAAACGCTAAAGAAAAACAGTTTATGAACAACACGATCGAACGTAATCTGTCGTTCTTGAAAGCGATTCTGAATAACGTGCAATATCGGATGGCACGCGTAAAAAAAGACGTGTTTGTGATGATTCGTCAGCTGGAAAAGCTGACGATTTTCCCCACTTTAAACACGAGCGAATACAGCTGAACTGATCTGTTGCGCCTGCTGTATCAACCGGAGTTGGGAAAGAAGTGGACGGCGGAGACTAACCGACGACTTCGACAAGCAACGATTTACGGATGACACTCATCAAGGAGGACCCCGTAATGTACTACTTGTATTTCAATAAGCTCGTCGATACGATCATGTTTCTGCTCAAGTCAAAACTGGTACTCCCTGTTCGGTGCTACTGTGTCGTTAAGCGCGCATCTTCCTTAGGCTGGTTGCTGATAAAAGATGCCGGCGACTGTACGATTGATCGACTCGCTCATCAGTGTCGATCCCAACGGTATTAAACGAGAGAAACTGCAGTCGCACGAAAGCACATGAAATGGTGCTACAAACAGGCCAAAAACGATGAGAGCAAACGCTGTCGTTTCGGAGCCCCTGTTCTGGCCGATGAAACGTATGATGGTGTTACTTCAGCTACCTAGACGACAGTCGTTGCGAATGGTTACAACAAAAGTACACGACAATATGCACCACTCGCTCGAGTTCAAAAAGTTCGACTTGATGGACGCTTTCTTCCAGTATCATGTCGACAAGTATGGCTACTGCCTCGACATTTTGTACGAGAGCATCACCCGTCCGAAACTTTTTGTGAAACAGACGATCAATTGCAGCGATGGATGAACAATTTCAATCCATGGGTGGCAAAAATTCTGCACTCTAATTGCGATATACAGTTTATTCTGGAAAAATACTTACGCGCCACGTAAGTCGTCGAATGCATGAACAAAACGAACCACGGAATGAGTAATTTGCAGCGCATGATCAACCTACGCAACGAATATCCCAACAAAGATTACGCAGCACTTTGTCGAGTAAAGTCGGGTTGAAAATGTTGAACGCGGTAGAAATTTCGTCGCAAGAGTCCGCGTAGTATTTGTTCAACCTACATATGAGTGAAGGTAGCCGTAAAATCGAGTACGTTCTAGCAACTTGCCCGCACGAACGGCAACGTGTTGGAAAGTCGAAAAAACAAATAGACGACGAGGAGCTGGAAATATTTGAAATGAGAACGTTATGAAATAGTACGAATCTTGTCTGGAAACGATGGTGACGGTTTGGCTCGCGAAGTTTGCAACTCAGTTCTACCAAGATCGTAAAATGAAGGCCTACAAACACCGAACGATAGTGAAAGTTTTGCGGTGTCGAAATTACGAGCTCGTCGAAACGGACGAGTACAAGCGAGAAATGGTCCTTCCCCAGATACCATTCTGCAACCAAGAGATCGATGTGTTCGACAATAATCGCTACCGAATTTTTTATGCGTAGAATTCGATTCAAATTTAGACATCGCCAAAGTGACGGGTGAGTACCATCGCCTCTTTGCCGAAAACTAAGATAACTGTGCCTAAAACGCAAACAAGACCAAAGAGTTTGCCACAAGTAAAGGCGATGACTTCGTAGGCTGTTTAAAAACAACAAAATACGTCTTCTCCGATTAAACTGTTTTTAGAAATGGAAAAAAAAGAAAAAGAAAAGGAAATAAAAAGGTTTTCCTTTTCCATTAAATATTGCTAGCCCTTATGGTCGTCAAATACAAAGTTATATAGACAAATACTCTAATTCACTTGAAGTATACATTTGACTTTAATAGTACAGCATTAATTTAACATGGTCTTAGAGTAATGCGGAAATGCCAGGACGTGTGTATTGTCCGCGACGGACCGCGGAACCGGCTATAAAAAGGAGGATATTTAAAGTCGTAAAAAAAAAAAAGGCTATTCCAATCGATAACGGACAAATGTTTATTTTTCGCGGAATTCGATTTATTTAAACCGATTACAAAAACAACTTAAAGGTATCAAAATTAATAATAAAAAAAAAAAATCGGCGCTGGGCGCATCCCTGTTGGATACCCCCTGGACCCCCCCTATGATCTCTATTTAGAGCATATGGCTGAAATCCAAAAAACATGGAACATACTCTAGCCGTTTGCTGTCTGTTAATATCATCTCTGATATATGTTAAAATTGAAGATGCGATAATGTTAACGATTTTATTTTGAATACTTTTTATTCTTGTGTCACGTGATCCTTAGAAGTAATGGACTATTTTGGGTTTATGATAGCTGAAGTAACTTTACTCGTAATTTTTAAAATCAATTTTTCGACGAGACGAGCCAAGATCACATCGATGCACGATCCCCCCACGAGCAGTTGGTAGAGCGGGATTCGTTTTCAGTTGTAATCCAAAGGTTCTTCCATGAACCGGAATAATCGCCCGTTTTCAGGTTTCTTGAGATGGACGTTGATATCCCCTAATAGAAGTAGAGGTATCATGTCGTATTCTCTTTTCTTGATTACGTTAGCAATTTCTGTTACTAGTTTATAGATTTCAATATCGTCAATCGAGGTGCCAGGCGCGATTTAAACAGTCACTAGTAGAACTCGTTGACCGTTTGCTTTCGATAGCGCAAATATCATCCCCGCATCCCTCATCAGAATATGCAGAGTTGAAAATAACATGTAGTCTTCTTTTTCGTACATGGCGACTCCCCCAACTCGCACTTTTTCACATTTGAACTGAGTAAGACATCGCTATCCTCTCAGTCCAACCTTGTCGTCGTTATTAAGCCAAGTTTTGGTTAACGCCATGATCTTGGTTTCAGACAACAGGAAATCACTAATCTGATCTTCCTTCTGTGTTCTCAAACTCTGGACGTTGAGTGTGAGTAGTAACGACAAATTAATGAAAAATCCTTGGGCACGGCGTAAGAATTCTCTGCACTCGTTAATTGTGTGAAGTGAATGATTTTTCAAACGATCAAATTCGTTCCTCAACTCGATATTTACTTTACCGCAAGCATGATGGAACTTATAATCTTTGTTCTTTTTCGTGAGGAACAAACCATTAAGCGATATGACTAATGCCACGTAAACGAGCTGTTGATCGTGGCTTTTATCGAATTCATATACAACTGTGTTGTACGTTTCTCATCCTGCGACTAATGTGTCGTTAGTGCGCAAGATTCGTGGATCGCTGTTTCATCGTCCGTCAGTTTGTGCGTCTCCTATTTTGGCGAGTATTGAAGAAAACGTGGCGTCGCTTTGTCGTACGACTTGTAGTAAAGGGTAGAACTGTAATGTTCGCCACAGAATATCATTGTTGAATCGTCTTTTCATCCTTTTGTAAATGAAAATTGCCATTACAGGAGGTAGTTGACGGAGATCTCCGCAGCATACTATATTGTAGCCCCCAAAAAGGGTTTTTTGAATTCCATTCTAATTTGTTGAAGATGCGAATTGAGTATTTCTAACGGCTCGGCTCCAATCATGCTAACTTCATCAATGAAAATTATGTCGATGTTTTTAAACCCTATATGAAACGGATTCAAAGATTCTATAGACAAATCGTGATTTGATCTGGACAACAAGATTTGAAAAGCCGAATGTACAACTGTTCCATCGATGTCGGTTGCTACCTAAACCCGTCCACGCAAAAGCTACATACGAATTGTAAGCCGAGTTATGATTTTGAGTGAATCGGTTGTACGTTTCCATTAAAAGTTTCATCGTGAACGTCTTTCCACAACAGCCCGCAGGCCCAGTGAAAAATCGTTGCTCCTTATTCGTCATTCTCATCTTTCGGCAGTAGTCTTCAGCCGACATTACATTTTCTCGTTTTCGAATGATCGAAGACAAACTCGACATGTGAACCGATTTTATATCATCGTTATTGGCCGAAAGTGACTACAAGAAATTATCGGAAACTTGCATACTTTTTGTGAAATTTTCGTCGTTCTTGAACCTCTTCTCGATATCTATTCCGGATTTAAGTTCTTTTCGCCGATTTAAAATCCCGTCTTCGTTGCTCTCGTAAATAATCAAGAATTTATTTCGATTCAAAATGTTGATTTCTTCGATGAAGAAAGGATATTATCCTGATTTGTATTCAGTAATATCGTCCCTATCGTACTGACGAGATCTGGTAACTCGGGGGTATCTTGCAGTGCATATTGGCCTCGAATGGTTTTTTGTGATATTTGAATGCGAATTCCGCCAGTGTAACTTCTGCTAGTTTCGCGTGGACATCGCTCGTATTTTTGTATCAAACCCTCTTTTCACATATATTGTGATGCGTTGTTCAATTCTTCCTCGTCAAGTTGTTATCGAGTTTTCCAAGAGTTCATGAGGCCAGGTCGTTGGAACGTACATAATGTCTCGACTCGTTTTTGACATACCCAGACAAAACAGGTACCACACAGCTTCCTGTAAGGACTCATTTTGACACTGTTCAAGATTTCGATACTGACATCGTTCAACAACTCGGTGTAATCCTTGTCGGGATGTTTTTCTCGAAGTTTAATGAGTTCGCAATTCAACCTACTGATTCCCCGATTCGTTTTGTTAACATGCTCAACCTCGTATACAGCGCGTGAAAATTCTTCCAATATAAACACTGTATATCCATATTTGAGCATAAAATCGGTGCGATCAAGGAATTGAAACGGTTCATCCAAATTTCTTTTAAGTTTCTTTTCAACATAACCCTAGGCCAAGAAGAAATGCCAGCACGGATAATTCCTCATCTTTCACGTTATTTTAGCGAAAGAAATCGTCTACCGATTTATGATGATCACAATTTTTTAGATTAAAATGCAACGAGTCAAATTTCTTTTTCGGAATTTCTTTACAGCCATCGTTTTCAGGCATATGAGTACTCGAGTTTTGAGCATAAGTCAGAATAGAGCTCCGAATCGGCATTTTTTATTATTTTTCTTTTAGTACGTGAACGCGTGTTTGTGTGTCTGATATTTCGGATGTTTCAAATGACTCTCGGAATTTCTTTACGGCCATCGTTTTCAGGCATATGAGTACTCGAGTTCTGAGCATAAGTCAGAATAGAGCTCCGAATCGGCATTTTTTATTATTTTTCTTTTAGTACATGAACGTGTGTTTGTGTGTCTGATATTTCGGATGTTTCAAATGACTCGAATCAACTGAACACAGATCGTGAATTAAACTCAGCGTTTCAGGCATGTCCTCACCGATATAGTAAATGGATGAATGTGGACTGCCTCTGTGCTGAAACTCGATACGTTTAATGAAGTCAACAACGCAGTATTTTTCAAACGGACTGCAAATTGTAGATCGCAAAATGTACACAATTAGTAGGATTACAATTACATCAACCAGCTTATTAAAATACAGCACAGAAGTAACTGAATCCTCATTAACTAGCTGGCGTGCAACGTTGAAGACTGTTTATTGTTCCAAACGGATCTCCATCGAATTCTTCGCCATTGTTTTTGAGTTTACACAAAATTTTTCAGAAGCTCCAGCCATCGAGGTTCGGATGCGCCGAGTGTCAGAAACACTGTCGGTTTACCTAGTTGACGATTCATGGAACAAACAACTGCTTCCTTTTATCAGACCAGTAATGAACTCAATTCGGCATCGATTTGAGAAATGCCAGATTATGCTCAACGCACTGTTCAACGAACTGCTTGTCTTCGATCATTTTTCTCGTTATTTGAGCGGTGCCGCCAGTAACTTTGAACGTTTGAGCAAACCCTTGAGCTATATTCCAAAACGTATTATTTTCATCGCCACGTATAAAATACGTTCGCAGGTGACACCACGTCGATCTCGGCGCCGAGTTTCACTCGTTGCCATATTGAAAGCAGATACTTTCATCCCATCTTTCAAAGATCGTGAATGATCAAAGTAGATTCCAGGAAACGAAAATTCTTCAGCATGCTCATTTGGTATTTTATTTTCTCCTGTTGAAATGCATATCTATCTTTGCTACACATTTATGTTTGTTTAGTTATTATTCCGATGGCACCTTTGTGTAACGCGCATGTTTCTCTTTGAAGAAAGACTCGTCGACTGTAATTTTATATAATTTTTATAAAGACGTTTTCAACAAATAAGCCAACCATCGTTCACTCTGTTGCTTTCTTGACGTATCCCTTTAAGTACATGTATGGATCAACGAGCGCTGGATGTGAACGTTGAAAGCATAATCGTTGTCCAGGTGCCGAGGTACTCGTGAAACCATGTTATTTACGTCGACAGGCACATTCGAAATTTGGACGATAATGCTGTAACTGCCATGCTCGTACCTGAGACGTCTAATTGGCATAAACGGAAGTCTTAGTGAAATAAAACGTTCAGTAATGCAATCGAGTGTCGGTAATCTGCTGGAAATTCTGGGTAAACAAAACCGTTACTTCGTGACACATGAGAGATTTTTCTTGAATAATAAATCGATTGTTTACAAATGCCGCACAGCTTGAAATTCGTAATATCTTCGTTTAAAAATTCAGCTCGTAATATATATCGTTACATGTGGGACCAACTTTACCCAAATCTATTTAAAACCAAATGTGATCGCAAACCTAGTAGGTTTTGTCGAAAATGAATGTCAAATTCATGGTCAGCCAGAGGGTAATTAGTTTTCAATAATTTAAGTACTTTTTCATTTTCATCTGTATCCAAAGATCTTTTTAGAGCTAATTTTTCTACCTTTTGACATTAACGGCTTTCTTTCTTTCGTTTGGCAGCACTTTTAGGTTGCTTGGCTCATCTTTTTCGTTGGAAACTGTTTTTTCTAAATATCTGCGCAATTTCCATGCTTTCTTTCGTTCGGCAGCAGTCTTAGGCCGTTTTTTTGAGCATGCACTATTATAGTGCAAAGTACATTTACCCATAGATGTCGATGGAGGACAATCATCATCACGACAGACGAACATCATCGGAGTGCGGTCCGAACCCGACTGACTCAAGACGGGCTGTATTCTTATTTACCTCCCGCGTAACGCCCTCGCGTTCCACTTGTGTGGCGTTTTCTGCTAGTTAGGTCACGGCTAAAGCATGTTCCATGCTAAAACTTTCCCACGATATTTACCAATAAGGTGGATGGCGAATAACAGCAAGGTAAAAAAAAAAAAAAAATTAGTAAAAGAAATTTAAACAAATTCGATTAAGTCCTAAATAATTTACATAATTTTTTTCAGCTTCTTTCTTAATTAATACACATGTGACATTGTTATTTTTTAGTTTATTTTTTAGTTCATTTCCCGTTACATTGATGAACGAATAATTATCGCTGATTTTAATTTATACCTTACACAAAATTAAGTAAAAATATTAAACTGTAATTTAAAATTTAAAAATTGTAGGTTTGGCTTTTGGTTAGTTTTTTTTTTTCATTTTTAGTGATACTACATACATTGGATACGGTTTTTACGTTTGTATTTTTCCCTTTTCACTAAAAATTACATAATTATTTAAATTAGATATTCTTATAAATGTTGACATGGTGGCCACTTAAATATAATTTTTAAATTCCCGGCTTATTCTCGATTTTCCTCTGGTCCAAATCCTTCCAGTTTTCTCGGGCCAAATATTTCCTGATTACCAGAATTATACAAAAAGAAGAATGGAATTTTTTTGTTACTATTTATAATATTTGACTGCCGCAGCATGTTTTATAACGATAAAACATAACATCGTAATTTATTTTGAGTAAAGTACATTAAAAAAATGCATTCATTTTTCGATTCAAATGATTTTTTGTTATTAAAAATATCGTTTTTGTCTGTTTTTACTTTTTTCCTGGTTTTACGACAAAATTTCTGGCTTATTCCCGGTTTGCAAAATTCCCAGCTTATTCTCGGTTGGGTGGCCACTCTGTATGATTTATTAAGTGCCACTCTAATTTTTTTTAAATTACTGGCCGTTGTCCATTGCTCATTTTTATTCAGGTTAAGCTTACGTACTAGATTTATATTCTTATTTATTTATTTTTTTTTCTATTACGCTGTGCAGCCACTTGTATTTCATATACATATATGCGATTTATGACAAAATTTAAGTTTCACTGTAATGATAAGAAAATACAGTATAGAACAAAAAGCAACGTTTCGTTCATGAAGTCATGGTAACATTCTCGGTAACATTTTATGTGTTGGAATTTTCGCAATGACCTTCAGCCATAAGACATATACCTTTTAAAAAGGAAGAAAAAAATGCATACATCTCATATATCAGATTGAAACAATATCTGGAATACATTCTAAAGAATAAATTATGTTTTTATATATTTAATTATTTAACGTCAATTAAAATACATCACGCCTATAATGTTATTTTAAAACATATAATTATTTAGTGCGATTATTTCTGGATCAAAAAAATTAAAAATGTTCATGTGTACTGAATAAATGCAACACAAAATTAATAAACGGTATGTAAACACTGTAGTCCATTTTAAAAATTCACGAAGTAAAACAATGATAAATCCAAAGGTTAGGGCCGCGAGGCGGTCTCCTAATACAATATATAACAAAAAATAATATTAATAAAGTGGTAATTACTTCTCTGTTAACGTTAAAGCAGCAACATCAGATTTTGGCTTCTGCTGAGCTTCTTGAATTTTTTCCCATCGTTGGCAAGCGTTCGCCGTGTTACTAGTGACTGTTACATTATTTTTATTAATCGATGAAGATTTTTCATACGATGAATTGTTTTCAACAGACAATAACTTCAATCGATCGTTATCCGCTTCTATTAATGATTTATTTCCACCTTTCACTGATGTGTTATTATTAATACCTGCCGGTGTTAGCCATTTCAGTATTTTATTATCTTTTTCTTTCAATTTTTTACTCTGAGACGATGGTTTAGTATTGGTATAACTTTTACCCTGGTAAAAAATCTAAAAATGAAAAATATAATAAAACATATAACCAAACTTTAGCAGTGTAAATTTCAAATAAACAAAAATAATTCTTTAAAAATGAAACCATTAACCTACTTCACTTTTTCCTAATACTTTGTTTTGTAGCGATAAACGTCCTTTCATAGAACTGGTGGAGTATAGATCAGAACGATTCGTGCTAAATTTGTTATATTCACTTTTTACATGATATACGCAGAATTCGCAGTCACTTTTATTAACAAACATTGTACAGTTGTCTCCATTTTTCTTCCTGAAAATTTTATCGATAAAATTTCTGATCAAATTTAGTTGAGCGTGAAATTTAAAATATTATATTATTCAACAATTTTGGAGCGTGCAGAAATTATTATACAGGTTACTAATTTACTACCTCAAGACATTCGATATAATAATGCCCTATTTATTTTTGTCTTTAAAAAAAAATATTGTAAATATTTTTCTATTAAAATAAATGAAAATGGAAAAACAATAATGAATAGAAACATATACAGTTATTATTTGCTACCAGTATTACTTTTTTCTATTCATTTACTTATACATTCAATCATTATTATTCGAAAGGCTCAATTTTATTTTGAAAGAGTATTTCTTGGACCTTTGGCACTCCTCAATAGTATCTGACAAAAAAATAAAGATCTACATTCAAAGCATTATAATAAAGTTATTGTGATTTATTTGTTAATCCTTCTCTTTGTATTAAGTATTTTCGTCACATTCTTTATGATTCTGTTAAGTCTTTTCTTCTCACTAAATCGATTTTTTAAAATTTTGATCTCTAATCTAATGCTTTTCACCAACATTTTTAAATTACTTACAATCCGGCGTCATCACAATAACACACTCTATTATTTCAATTTATTTTTTTAAAGTAGTAGTAAAATTTTCGCAATTGTGAAATACCACAAAATAAGTAATAGTTTGATTTAAATTTTTTATCATCCTCATTTAAATCATATATTATTTTATCAATCTGTAATATCTCTATCACCCTATTCATTTGTTGCTTTCTTATTTTCAGTTTTTTAAACTGATTTAATAGCTATAACTAAAAATCTGTAGAAAATTTAAATCAGCTTGCGTACAAGTCCGCAACACAGTGAGACATTTTCATGTTTTCCCATAAAAATAGGCCTTGTACAGCTATTCAGGCGTCCGCCGACATTGAGAATGTCGCCGTGCAACCTGTAAATGCTTTGTACATATTATATCGCAACGTATGCGCAAAAATATACACTTAACAAGTAATACCGCCAGTATAAGGTTCCTTATTTACATCATTATCGTTAGGAGTGGTAATAGTGAACAATGGCCGATCTAACGTTTGTACGTTCGACACGGTTTGAGTAAAGATTCCGTCGATGTACGTCATATTTCACGTTGTCGAGAGGTCCACTGAATTATTTAGCTCACAACCGAACGTTTCACTCATGAATTGACGAAATCGCAATCCCTTGTACAAACGGAAATCGATATTAAAATCATCACAGACTACGATCGGTAAATCGTACAGCTTTATTTCATTGATAAAGAGAAACAGACCTTTCAACTTGATCGAGTACGGCAGTAGATAACACACAAATAACTTGATCTTATCGTTCAACGTTGTCCCGTTTGAGAGGTACGTCGCTACGGGTAACACACGTTCCCCATGATCGTCGTTTCTAATTTGCATATATCACCGACGTCCATCGATATCACGTTACATTCTTTGAGACCAGTTTTCTCCTTATTGATACAAATCAGCGGCCGGCTGCGGCTGTTTAGAGCGTCCGAATCCAATTTCCTCTCATAAAGCGCTACACCACCAGCCATGTTGCCGTTGTCGCGTTTGTGTTGATTTACGAGCGAGTAACTTTCAAGTTCAAATTTATCACAATCGGCGTTTGACAAACACGTTTCAAAGAGAGCGAACAAGTCACGCGTTATATCGAGCGAGTGTGAGCGCAACAACTGAACATTGAGTGAACACAGTGTGAGAGCATCGACAGACCGACTACGCGAACGATCCACAAAATCTCGACAACGGAAAGCGTGCATGCGCAAATGATGATGCGTAAGGCTCTCAAACTCGGTTCTAATGTCTTTCAACGGTTTCTCGCATCCGTGGTAATATCAGTAATCCCCAACCCTATTCGTTAGGAACAACCCTTCGTACGAAGAACATCGAGACAGAGCGACGTACACGAACCGCAAGTAGTGCGATTTCGAGTATTCGTATACCACCCCTGGTTATGTACTGCCTTGCGATTTGTGAATCGATATCACGCAAGCCAGTGTGAGTGGAAATGTCGATCGTTTACAGGTAACGATCTCACTAGGAAGCGTCACCGTCGACGAACGTAAACCGATCGGCGTCCAATGCTTGTAGATACACGGATACACTACATATTGTCCCGCCGCTTCCGATAACAGTAATTTACCGATTTTAACGTCGTCAAATTTCAGCCAAAGCCGAATTATCTTGCCGGTTTCGCGATGGCGTTCGATGTATTGCAGCAGGCCTATCGCGTTGTTTACGAGATGTACGGCTTGTCGATGAGGAGCTTGATCTTGTATGGTAGATTACCCGTCTCGTCTGTGCACCTTGGTGAGAGTCGACGAGAGTTGATCTTTCGTTCACGCACCGGCGTACACGTCGTCCGCGATGTGCGTCTCATATGTCGAACCCTGAAAGACGCTCGCGTGGTATTCGTCGATTTCGCCGTTCGTATGGAACAGTTGAATCGCCGTCGGATGCGTACGGTTGACAGTTTCGCGATCAATGAAGCGCGTCTCCAAGTATTCGACTTCCTCCGCCGTCAGTGCGTCGCCGTTTCCAATTTTCGTAAGTACGCCCGATAAGCGAATGTTCGACTGACGCATGACTTGTTCGAGCGGGTAGTAGTCAAGCGTCTGCCACACGATGTCGGACGGGAAATTCAGTGTGATGCGCTTGTAAATCGGAATCTGACGTAGGTCTCCGTAGAAAAACATATCATTCCCAGCGAATGGTGCATCGAATTCGTGAAAGATTTGTTTCATTCCCGAGTGAATCTACGAAAGCAGTTTGGCACCAATCATACTACATTCGTCGATAAAGACGGCCCAAATGTCGGCGAACGTTGCGCGGATCGCCTTCATCGTATACATTTTACAGCAGCCCGCCGGTCCCGTGAAGATTTGCAAAGGTTTACGCTCGCCGTCGATAAAAATTCGGTAGATAACTTCGAGTACGAGTTCGCGTTGGAGCATGCTGGTTTTGCGCATTATATCGCAGAACTGCTCCGCGGTGAGCGTGGTTTCACGCTTACGAACGATTGCCGGGAAATCGCTCCATTAATCGAGCCACCATATCTTCATTAACGGCGTCGCCAACTTTTTGCACAAAGTCGTCGTGCACAGCCTTCGAAGCAATATACTTGGCGGCCGCGTCCCCTTCACCGTTTTTGTCGAGCTCTTCGTTCTCGATAAAGAGTCGACGGCATTCCGCAAGCACGGCGCCGATATCGATTCGCGACTCGAGAATATCGTAATCGCGCGCTTAGTACAACTGTCGTTAATCGAAGAGGTCGAGTTCTTCGTTACGAAACGTACATGCAGCAAGCACTGTTCGCATCGATAATCGTCTTTTTTCGTTGATTTGTAATTGATGTATCGAATAACCATCGGTATCTTTCGACGTCGCCATTCGCCGCTTCTCTTCTTGTCGTACCAAGCCACGAATTGAGCGAGCGTGACGTCCGCTAAATGCTCCGGTCGCGATTCGTATTTCTCGAGAATATTTTCGCACCAAACGTTTATCGAATCGTTAGTTAAATCTTCGTCCTCCATGCGAGCGAGCGTTTTAAGAACGCGATATCGTTCTTGCGGCCACGTCGTCAGAATGTATTTACAATAACGCGACGCTTCGCTCATGTACAGTACTACGCGGCCTCTTAACACGACATTTCGACCGAATCGAGTAGTTTCGTTCCAGCTTTGGTCGCGTGCTGCGGCTGAATCCTCGATTCGTTTTATTGACATATTCGACGACGTACAAGGCACACGAGTACTCCTCTAGGATGAATTGTATGTCCATGTTCGAGCGTAACGTTTTCGCGATCCACGGATGAAAGTTGTTGATCCAATTCTGTTCCATTGTACGGCGAAAAAAGACGCGTGGACGAGTGATGCAAGCGCATAGCACGTCCAAGTAATGTTCTTCGTCGCGAACGTGATGCTGACGCCAAAGCACGTCGACCGAATCGAAATCCCCGAATTCCAAACCTCGATGCATGTCGGCGTAAATCGCACGCAAGCGCTCGCGCCGGTCGCCATCTTTCGGTATCGGAAGCAGTACACGAGTCTCGCGCATTGGCCAGAATGGAGCTCCGAATCGATATACTTTGTTCTCTTTGTCCTTGCACTTTTTGTAGCACGTAAAGGCTTGTTTGTCTGTCGGTACGATCTCTCGAGTCGATTATCATCCAGGCAGCACAGCACGTCTACCAACGCTACCAAGCGAGGCAAATGTTCGCCTACATCCTCTTTCGGATCATCCGCCAACTGGAGGAGAATGTAAACATGCGAACTTCCACGCTGCTGAAACTCGATTCGTTTGAACTAATCGACGATACGATATCTTCCAAAGGGACGGCACGGTTTCGAAAGAATGTACATAATCGTATCGACGAGCTTGTTAAAGTGTAAGCAACACGTTACCGGATCTTCGTTGACTAGTGTCGTACGTAAATCGCCATTCATGGACGTTTCGGGATCGCCTTCGCTGGTCCATTCGCGACCGTTATTCTCGAGACGGTAAAGCACATGGAGTAGGTCGTTCCATTCGTATGCGGACGCACTCATTGTAAGAAAGACGGTTGGCTTACTAAGCTATCGAATCATCGCGAATACGTCTTTTTTACGTGCCGACCAATAATGAACGTAATGGGGTATTGATTTGAGAAAGCGAAATTCCGTTCGGCCATCGACGCCATCAATTCTTTGTTTTGCATATTTTCGCGCGTCAAAGTCTTGGTATCGCCGGACGTTTTGAAGACGTGTCGCATTCCGTCCGTCAATCGCAGTCGCATAACCTTCATCGCCATGTACAGAATGTGCTTCGGTTTGACGCCGCGACGATCGGTGGGTCGAATTTCGCTCCTCGCCATCGCGTACACGGTATTGAATACTTCTTGTCGCATATCGTCGTCGCTGTCATTGTCGGCGGTCTGATCGTATACCCGCTGACTGAAGCGGCAAGATTCACCAAGGTAGATGCCGGGGAGAGACAATTCCTCGACGTGTTCGTCGTAACCGAATACGACAACGGTGCGATTCATTCCGGGTGCGAGCAAGAGGTACTTTTCTTCATCCCAAAGGATTGTGTGTTGCTTCGCCATAAGTAGCGATTTGACACTAGATGAGTCGTTTTCTATCGGTTTTGTCCTCGTCCTGATCATTATCGATGGCCGATCTCGCTCAGATATCGTCCGTATCCGAACTTTCGCGTAGAAACGATTCCATTGTCACGCCATGTTCGCGATAACGCGGTGTTTTGACAAGATAATATAACCACGCTTTTACCGCGCTTTTCTTGACGAAACCGCTGTACGCAGACGATTTGTGAATTTGATGCTTCTTGATATGTACGCTGAACGCGTAGTCATTGTCGGGTTGTCGCGATAAAGCCTACACCATATTGTTTACCTCGGCCAGAACGTTGACCACTTAACCGACGATCAGTTTCGACCCTTCGACGAACCGCAATCGGCAAATTTGCATGAACGGAAAACGCGAAGAGATGAGTCGCTCCGTTATGGGATTCAATAGCGGTAGGTGCGATGGAATCCGTTCAATCGCGACAAACGCGGAATTTTATTTCGACATAGGCATCCGTAGCAGTTGTCGCATGTTCGGAAATCGGATACGTTTTCGTTCGAAAATTCGTTCAAAAGTAAAAGTGCGGTGTGAACAGGCGCTGGTCACAAATCCCGATCGAACCACAGTTGATCGCACACCGAACATGAGAAACCAAAGCGATTCGATGTAAAGCGTTTCTCGAATTCTACATCGGCGAAAGAACGAGGCGGCGGAACGTATATGTGATTTACCTGGCGAATTTCCACTTCTTCGGCGACGTTTCCGGGGTTGGTTGGACTCGTGCGCAGTTTCTTGCGTAAACGATATTCACGATTTCGCGGTTTGTTTACGAGGAACGTCATTCCGCGTTTGTAGAAATTGCACAAATTGTTCCGCAACATTAGAAATTACGAAATTCTTCAGAATCCATAACACTTTTCGCGGGAATCGTTGTAATGGAGGAACCAGTGTACACGCGGCAACGGTTTACACGAGACTAATGTGCGCTCAGCAAATTTAAACAAGGAAATGACGTGTGAAATACACAAACTTACGATCCTCACAGGTCTTTACAAGTTGTTATAGGAAACACTTTTATCTACTTCTGTTGAATGCACACTCGTGTATGTGGGAAATCGGGAAATCGGTCTCATTCAGTGCTCTCTTATTAGTAATCAGTCGTATCCCATTTCGTGACACTATGTGCCAAAGAAAAGACATAATGTCAAAAACAGTTAACAACGACGTAAGAACCGTACAAACTAACTTGTGTATCTTTTTTCCTTTTTCTATTATATAGTTAGTACTATGTTAACATTAAATCATTATTATTTATAACGAGTACATAAAAACAGTAATGATTTAATGTCAAACTAAAATTGTACAAAAGAGAAAAAACTAACAATATTTTCCTTTAAAGTAAGATTTTAATTTTATCTCCATTTTTTTTTTTTTTTTTTTTTTGTTTGCAGTGGTATTTTATTAACAAATCTGATTTTAAGGATAGAGAAATTATACCATTTTCAAGCGGTTAAAGCAAAATTTTCAGTTTTTAGTTTTCAATTTTTTTCCTGAAAAATAATAGCATTATTTTAAATTAAGTATTTATGAAATATACAAACTTTCAAATTTATTAGTTTTATTTCAAGAAATTAACTTTAGAAGAATATGTTCGATAACTCATGGTATATTTTTTCTGAAAAATTAGTTTTAATAATTACAACTGAATCGAAAATTAAAGTAATAAATTTTACTGTAACAAAACCGAAAATGCACTCAAAACTTTATTTTTAATCGAAGCAGAACGAAAAATTTAACGATTCGTATCCTCGATTATTATTCCTGAACATTTAATTTTTATTTTAATGTGTAAATGTTTATGCTCTATTATAATTTATTTTTGAAATTCAAATTTATACATTTCCTTAAAATTGGCAGCATGTGTGTTTTATTTGTATTTAAACATAAAACAGGTTCTGTAATTACAGAGTTAATTACATCTATTTTTGTGTATATTAACTGAACACCCTTATTTTTTATCTACTCGAACAATTAACAATAGGGCTATCTACCCAATTTAATAGTTTAGTATTACTAATATTATTAACTTTTTTATGTGTAAGGCTTTGCCGTATCCAAAAAATTTATCACTGAATAATGCTTGATAATAAGTTATTTTCCTAAAGAAGCAAGTTACTTATATTTTTGAAAATGGTTTTTACCGTAAATTTAGACTGATACGATTTTTTTTTTTTTAACCGAACAAATTATTGTTGTCAGAAAATCTTCAACGTTAAAACTAATTATAAATATACATATATATAATTATAAATTAATATATTATTCCTATTACTTTATTTAATGCAAGCAAAGTTAACTTCCTTGCCATATATCTAAACCAATATTTACTTAAACTGGCTAATTTTCAATTTTTACATTTAAACAATTTTTACGGATTGTTTCATACATTTTTCTGAACATAGGCAGGAATGTTATAGGTCCCTAAAAATTGATTACGGTTAAATCATTATCGAGATTATTTAATAGTTTAATTTCATATACTTTCTAATTATCACGAAATACTTATATTTCTAAAATATAATTTTCAATAAAGCAAAATTATTTTTTCACTAATAATTTTAATAGAAATAGTATTGCGAATGTTTCAATTATTTTACCTTTTAACTGTACCTTTTTATAATATAATTTTCAATTTCGAAAATCTCATTATTTACTGACACTATATTTTTCACATTTTATCTTAACAATTGTGCATTTTAGATTTATTTAACTTCCTTAGTTTAGTTTTTGAACGAAAGGACTAATGTATATTTTCCACATTTCCCTATAATTTTGAGACATATTACAACTTTTATTTAAAGGAAAGAATAAATTCTTGTAAACTTTTACATTGTGTACAAAAATGCATTTACCGGGCGAATTTATACTATTTTAATTCAAAACGTTTGTAATTTTTTCATATCTCTTCCAACATAAGGTAATTACTTATCTGTTTTTCAGGGATTAAAAATTAAGAATTCCGGATAAAATGACTCCTCTGCCATTATTATCTTTAACATTTACAATAAAATCCGAAATTACATACAGAAACAGAAATAATTTCAATTAATTATTAACATATTAAATGACATCTTCCATCATTTAAAATTAAGTATTTATAAATAGTACTTTGCTTTGCATATTGCGAAATCTTTCGATAATCCCCATAACATTATCTGATCAGTGTTTCGTACGGTAACGGTAACTTCTTCGGAAGTATTTTCCCTGATGAATAATAAAATGTAAATACATTAAAAACTCTTAAAAATAAAAATACATAATTTACAAATCAAGATGAAACATCATCGTCCACAGAAGCTTATAACCAATTAATGTTTTATAAAATGTTAAAATTATAACAAATGCAGTACAGATTGATAGCAGCACGAGATTTAAAATATTTTACCAGTTAGAAAATGTAGTTGCGTTTAAAACTCCGATAACTGTAGATACTTGAGTTTTCCATAAATCTTTATATGCATTTCCAAAAAGGTATAAGGAAATTTGTTTCATTTCTCCTTTTAAATCGCTTATTTTCCATATGCAATACTGACTTCCCTATAAAATGAAATTATATTTCATTTCTAAATATTTCTATTGTAATGATAAAACAATAATGATTTTCGTATGCACAATTTACACAATAGAAATATAAAATATTATTACCTTCTGTGAAGTCTTTGTGGCACTTTTACTAACTACAACACCGGCAAAAACCCAATCTACATTTTTTTCACCTTGTGTTAAATGATACTTTATCCTACTTACAGGAATAGGTTGTCGACCGATCATTTTAGCTTTTATAAACTGAGAAGAAACTACCGGATTTCTAAAAACAAAGCAAACAGAACAATAAAATAGTGCTATTTATTCATTTTAATTGTATAAATGTATTTTAAATTAATACAAATTAGTAATGTTAAAAATGATTACATAATTCGAAGCTGAAATATCGGGTCGCAATAAATGTCCCGTTTATCCGCCTGTGAAAGTGGCACTGTAGAAAAATTATTATCAGTTTTAGGTACATTTTTCCATGAAGAAGATGATGAATGCTTCGGATAATAATCCGAATTATCGGATTTCGCTGTCTTTAAAATACGGTGTATATCATATCCATATTCACTATACTTTGCACTTAATTTAGATGATTTATAATCGCCATCAGAAGATTCTAATTTATTTACTGTTACCGATGATTCGCTTAGTTCTTCTTTTAGATTATTCAAATTTTCACACGCATCAAGTTTATTTTCCTCACATTCTTCTGAATCCAAACTTTTTAATAAAGAATCTATATTATCTTCGATACAATCTATAAATCAATAAATAAGTACCAAAATTAATATTAATCATAGATTTGCACTAAATTTAAATTTACATTATAAACTAATTCAACCAATGTGGATCATAAATAATTTTACGTACAAACAATTAACAAAGCTGAAGTACTAAATAAATTGTAAACAAACTGTAACATACCAGTCATATTTAATTGGATACCGCAAGCAAAAACCAACTGTAAAATAATTTTTAAAATACAATAAGCAAAGCCACGGGAAGTTTCCCTGTAAGGAATCGCGCGCTTTTTTATGATATTTATTAGCTTGTAGAACTGTCAGTATGAAATGTTGCATGATGTACCATTTAACAAATAGTATCAGAATTATGACAAATTTTTATTGCTGCAATTCTTTTTGTTTGTGTATTTTTGGGCGCGTCCATTACAACCGAGCATAAGTGAAATTTTTAAAAGTGTCAATGTGTAGCAGCGGGAATCAAACCCGGTTCTACCCGAACACACCACTGCCTAACCAACTACACTCCAGTAGCTTATGCTACAATTCTTACTTGATTACAGGTGATTGTAAGTGCAATTTTTATTTTACTTGCAAGCCTTTAATCTTAAAAAGAATGCCACAGAAGAATCAGCGTCGACTGAAAAACGAGACAGTCCGGATCGAAAGATAAAACCAAAGAGCTTACGTTATAATCAGCAGATTACGATGTTGCAATTTTGTTTTTTGTTAATGATGGTTTTTCTTTGTAATTTTTGTGAAAAAACTTTTACTAAATGATTTATAAATGTGATGTATGTAATGTATGTAATGTAAAATATACAAAGAAGTTTAATTTAAAATGCCATACATGCGACTGTATTGCACAAAATAAAATATAGTGGCCACTCAAATATAAATTCTAAACTCACAGTTTTTTGCCAGTTTTCCCGGATCAAATCCTCTCGATATCCTGGTTACTAGAATTGTGCAAGAGATTATGCAAACATAATTACGCCTATATAATAACAAACTCAACAGATTGAAGTGAAAGCAAATAAAATATCAGTAAAAAAAAATTTCAAATGAAATTTTTTAGTTTTTTTTTTTTTTTTTTGAAGTTGTTTTAATGTTTTATCATTATAATGACCACGAACTCGAGCAATATATACTCCTTTTATTATTACTAAAGTTAATATTGGTGTTTATAACAGGATGATTTCCCCCTTTCCCATTTAAATAATTTTGTTTTGTAAGATTTATTTAACGTCTAATATTTACGTCTATAACCATACGTGCTAACTGGAAGAAATTTACAAAACTCAAGCCACTCTAAAAGTTTTACTGAAAAGGTTCAAACTTCTTTATAAGTTGAAATGCATATATAACAGGAAATTTTTTCTGTTACTACTGATAATGTTTGACTACCACAGTATATTTTATACAAATAAAAAACAAATTTGTAACTTATTACTAAGTAAAGTACACTAAACAATACAATCATTTTTCGCTTCAAAATTACTAAATTGCTCGCAATGATTATACGTGATAAAAATTGTTTCTAATTGATTCATTAATGTTTAGGAATCACTCTTGAGACTTACTTTTTTCGTATTTTAAAAATTTGAGAAATTAAGTTTTAAATATGTATAAAAAGAGAAGAAAAAAATTAAAATAAAAATTAAAAAAAAAAAATCTGAAAAGAGGTTTTAAAACATCTGTGAAAAGATCGAGCCTATAGCGATTAATCATAAACTCAAATATTGCGAGAAACTCAGCAATATTGCTGTATATTGCAACGATCTTCTCAGCAATTATTGTAGCAATTAACTGTTAAGAAAAGTATCGCGCGCTATTCTGATCAGGCACAAAACTTGTTATGTAATACGGTTATCACTTAGACAGTAGAGCATTAAAATTATAAAATATCGCGAAATGATGAGGCGTGGTACTATGTGTATAATCATTACTTTCGAAATAAATTGATTCAAATTTAAATACAAATTTAATATTTATATGTGTGTATACATACATTACGATGTCAAAGACTTTTATGTATTTTGGCTATGGGAGTAATTTGTCGTCTAAACGAATCCATATGAATAATCCGAGTGCAGTAAGGATAGGTATCGGAAGATTAAATGTAAGTGATGGATTGAATAAATAAAGGTAATTAACACATACGGTATGAATTAAAATTTAAGCAGTAAGAATAGTTTTAGCTGTTTTTTTTTTTTCGTACTTGTTCATGAATTACCTTTCTCTAAGTGAACCCATTTTAATGATTTTATTTATTCGAAAGTGTACCAGTTTGAATTGGTCCCGTATGAGTATCGGTGAACACAAATCAGTCATCAAATAACGTGAAAGAAGGGTTTAAGGAAATTTATAATGAAACGAACAAATCTAAAATATATTTGCCATGGAGGCGTAGATTAGAAAGGAAAAAAAATCTTATGGGCAGACAAAAATTAGCTAAGAATTTTTCAAAAAAAAAAAAAAAACAGCCTGTTTTATAGCAGTTAAAGTTTATTTTTTAATACAGGGTAGCCATCCAACCGCAAAACCGGAAATGTATTTTTTACTGTACTTTACTCAAAATAAATTACGAAGTTCTGTTTTATTCATATAAAATATGATGCGGCGGTTAAATATTATAAATAGTAAGAGAAAAATTCCTTTCTTCTTTTTGTACAATTCTGGTAATCAGGAAATCGGGAGGATTTGGACCGGGAAAAGCGGGAATACAGTGGGAATTTAAAGATAACACTTGAGTGACCACCATGTAATCGACATGTTTTCGTTATTAGACCATAGGAAAAATAACCACTAAAGTTTCGAAATTAAAGCGGAGTGAACCTGAGTAAGTGAAAATATTATCGATGATAATTACTACGGATCAAAATGTAGATTCGAATAAAGGAAACGAATTTAAAACTCCCGTAACGCCATTTACAAGTTCGTCACTAACAGAAATATTACGCTTTAACATTACTACGCATAACTTTTAACCGTATGAACTGATGCGAATGATTCTTTATTCGGTAAAAAGTGTACCCGGTTGGTGTTGGCCTCGCATTAATAATGATGTGTTTCGGTACTTACTGATTGAGTAATTATAAAGTAACGTTAAAAAAGGGTATCCTTAAAGTATACATTTCTATAACAAGTCACAACGTGGAGGCTTATTTAGCGAAACGAATGTAATCATTTTCTATAGCACGTTTAGAAATATGCGATTGAAGCGATTCAGCGATAGTGGCTTAAGTTGTACAACTAATTGTAAGCGGTCTAGTAGTGGAGTCGGGTGCGTTTATTATTGTTTTTATTCTCTGTTGTCGAATTTAATATGAGTAATTGGAAACTGACTGTACACCGATGCAAGAGCATCCGTGCATTTATGATTCGGGACAATCACGATATGATGGTAATAATATTTGTGTAAATGTTTGGAATGAAGTTGCGAAAATAATAAATCAAATAAGAGTAAATACTTAATTATATTTTAAATTTATAACTTTTAGCGTAAATTATCATTTTATCAAAGTAGTAAAACAACAATGTAACTTCCAAGCGCGGTTTAAATTTAAGAAAAATGTTTTATTACACTGAAGCAATAGTAAAAATTATAAATTTTAAATAATAGTTACGACTTATCGGATGTTTCATTTTATGGTTGGTTGCCTTATCAACTCGTTTTCAACTTCTGCGCATTAAATTATTGTTTTATAAAGGTGGTCTCCTTGCGCAAAAATATTTTGGATTGGTTGTCTGTTTTTCAACAAATAGATTAGATCTGGTTCATTATTTTTTATTTCCTTTAGCATCATTAATAACTTCTTCTTCAGTAACCCACAGAACAAATGATATTTAATCCATGACGTTAAGATAGTGACTGAAAGCAACTCACGTGTACAGGAATTATATGATTAGTCTGTCTATATTATCAATCAAAAATATTTACATTAAAAATTGCGAAATACATTTTTTTTTGTTTAAAAATACCGATTTCATTTACTTTAAAAATTTAATAAAAATGCACTAAGAAGTAATAATAAATTATCTAATAAAATATGATTTATTTCAGAATAGTGCGCTTAAAGATATTGTGATTATTCTTAAACAACATTAATACTTATTAAGAGTTTCGGTATACCAAATTCAAATTACAACAATATTTAGGAACAATTTAATGAGTATAACAATACAATCACTATTTTTATATGCGCTAAGTATTGAAAAAAACAAATATTTAATTATGAAATAGTTATTCCTCTTTAAATGTTTTTTAATTATTGTTGCAATTCGAATTTGTTGCTGACTCTAGTAAGTATTCATGTTGTTTAAGAATAAACATAACATCCCTTTGAGGTATACTTTCCTGTAAAATATATTATTTTTTTACTTTTTAGCGCATTCTTTTTTACATTTTTAGAGAAAATTTTGATTTCAGTATTTTTTTTTAAACTAATTTTTATGATGTTCATTAAATTTAATATCTATTGGTTGATTGCTTTCCTCCCTAAAATCTTCGTAATTATAAACATTCTGTACCGTTGAGAATTGAAAATTTTAATTTTTTGGAATTTCTCATAAACGGGAAAAAAAAATAAGTGTCTAGAAAATATCTACATTATTTCATTAGGTTCTTGCAACGTTTTGCGCCTTCATGATTAAAAACAACATCCCACAAAGGGCAGCAGCTTCTCTTCTCGTTCAAATACGTGTGAAATACATCCGTTTTATTCTGGCGTTGTCTTTCAAAATCGTAATTTCTTATAAATTTCCATCTCATATTTTTTACTTATTACATCAAATGTGAACCAAAACAGTTCAGTAGATCCAAGCAGTATACAAAAAAGTATATTTTTGGCTGCTAAGTACCATATCTTTAGTACGGTAGCATATTTTAGTAAGACCGCATACTGACCTGTAAAAAAATACTTTAAACATTTCGCTAATTAATGTTTTTGTTTCTTAACTTAATCTAATAAACAAAAATATTAAAATTTTTTTAATGATTATTATAATTAGAATACTGATATTATGATACAGCCAAATGTATTCAATATGTTCTTCAGATGCTAGCGATTTGAGTTGGCTTTTCTTGAAACTCGACATTTTGTTATATATTAATAAATATGCAATTTTTCGATATACTGGGAAAAGTAATACAAAAAAAAAAAAAAAAAAAAAAAAAAATAGTGTACCGTATATTGAATTTATATTACTAATAATAGGCTGAAATAAATGTCTCGACACGAATTCAACTTGCAAGAAAGCGCATGCATTATGATTGCCTATTAATTCTACACCCGCTCTTTTATACTTGCCAGTTAATAAATCCCGTGTGACAAAGAAAAAATTATAGGTTAAAAATCTAAAAGCAGATACTTTATATGTAACATGCGCTAAAAAGCGTAAAATAATTTAAATTCTTTTACATTTCTAACCTAAGAGGGAAGAGGAGGACATTAATAATTAATTTTAATTCATAATAAAGCATGGGGTAATTCTATCAGTAATCATGCAGTCCCTCAACTAAAGTAAATGATATAAAACCACACCATGCTTTATGTTGAAAGAAATGTAAAAGAATTTAAATTATTTTACGCTTTTTAGCGCATCGCATCGTAGCGGGAAACGTAATAAGATCGGCTGAGGTTACTTCCGTCAAGCCATCATGTTTTCGCGGGAAATAAAAATTATTCCGTTTATAAATATTTACATTTTTGAAATTTATTTGTGAGTGTAGATGCTTTTTTTCTGCATAATATTGCATTGTCGTCGGGTTCGGACAATTAGTAAAAATTTCAATTTGGAGGTCGGGAAGTGGGTGAAAAGAACGGAACTGGAAATTACATTCATTATATGTGAACACAACCGACATTTATTTTGACTCTAGTTTACCGACAACGCACGAAAAACCATCCGCTCATTTATTTCCATTTTGCATATTTTGTTGGTAAATATTTATTTACTGAACATTTTCGTGCACGTTGTGTTCGTTTGGAATCTTCGGAGAATTTTGTACTAGTCGGTACTTCTCTGTATTATGTAAGTGGAATTCATTTTGAACAATAAACAGAGGATGGGGGTTATAAATGAACAAAAAAAATAAAAAACGAACTATGACGGTCGGGTAAAATATTATTATATTTTTTTTTCTCTCTTATTTAATAGAAAACTGTTTATCCTATTATGTTGTATTTTATTAAAGAATTACAGATTAGATTTTGGATATTGGTCTAGAAGGTGGAAAGGAAGCGTTGCAACTATAGTACCTGATGAAGATTCTTATGTTTGGGGATCTGTGTGGGAAATCAATAAAACAGATTTAGCGAATTTGGACAAGTAAGAGCATTATTGATGAATATTTCGAAAGTGATAATTTATTTATTTATTTTTTTTTCGAAATGGTATGTACGTTGCGTGTATTTCGGTGTAAATAAATTACACATCCTAATTTGTAAATACTGTTTTATTATTTCTGAAGGCAGGAAGGTGTTCCGATAGTTTATGAAGGCGTAGAAGTAAATGTAAATACTGCAGATGGGTCACTTGTTAAATGTCGCTGTTACCAATTATGCAAGCTGCCGAAAAAATTGTCAGCTGATGAGGAAGTACCAAAAGATAGAAAACCATCCTTAGCGTATCTTAATGTTATACTAAGTGGAGCAGTGGAAAGTGGTTTGCCGGAAGATTACATCGCACAGTTAAAAAAAATTGAACATAATGGTTTTAATGAGATAACGGTGGACGATATAATGTTACCAGACTGATATTTTTGTTATCCAACGCAGAGTGGGTATTAGAAAGGTTGTGGACAAATTTAACATCCCTTATAATATTTACATTATTACTGTATTCAATAAAAAAAAATGCTAAATATTTTTTCTTCATTTACTTTTTTTTATACTTTTATTAAATGCTATATAATTATACGCTGGAATAGGCTTATCTTTTAAAATTAACATAAGTTTTTTTTTTTTGTTTTCAAGAATATGGGATTTACTTGACTTTACTTTATTTTATTTTTTTTAATTTATAGGGTGTCAAACTTATGCTGTTAAATATAACTTAGTTTTTATTTTTTTATTTTGTTTTTTTTTGTTTTTGTTAGCGTGCATACTTGAGAAATCTAGATCGATCTCCGACCGGTGTCGAGAAGTAATTTTATATAACACAATTCCTATTTTTGCTATATGTATATATATATATATATATATATATCTTTTTTTTTTTTTGGCATGTTTAAACCATTTAGCCAATTTAACTAGATTTTTAATTTATATTTCATGAATTAATTAACTATTAATATCGAAAGCTGAAAATCAAGCTAAATATAAGGTACTCTAATATTTCGTAGTGCAGGACTCAACGTTTCAAAATCTAATGTTTACTTCTTGGTGTGTCTCTATAAAGTACTTACATCGTCACTCTCTGACTTGGATACTATGTTAGCAGCTAGTGTAGCGTATATTTAATTTAATTTATTGTATAATTAAATCCTATTGCAATCGTATAACCAGCAACTTTAAATCGTATGCTCAATCGAACCTACTTTTTCACGGTCATATGGCTTTAATCCCACTACATTACCTTTTTTTATTTTTGAATATTTCTGTTGTTAAAGATATTCAATTTTTAATCTAGTTAAACAGCGAACGTAAGAAAACCAAGTATTTTTTTAGCGCCAAATTAGATAATCAATGATCACCTATTGTCGTTATATGCATTTTTCAATTGGAAATTTGTATTGATATGTATAATGAATTTTTTGAACAAAACTGTAATAGTCGTTCTCCGTTTTCATTCGCCTTTGCAATCTCGTGAGGGCCAATGAACCCTTTTCTCAAATTTACTTCACGGCCCACTTTTGCATTAAAATCACCGAATATGGTAATATTTTTGAACAAATATGCGGTGTCTGTTACTTTTTTCAAATTTTCATAAAAGTCTTTTTCTTCGTCTGGACTGCTCATCAAAGTAGGTGCCCCACACGCGTATGGTTCTTAGATCTTTTCTATTTGAAATACGAATTTTCATGGTAAAAATCGGGTCCCCTACTCCTTTTGGTTATTCCGTTATGTATGATGTTTTTTTTTTTTTACCGACTACTGATCATTCGCCACGTTTTCGCCTCTTTCCAGTTGCTGTACTTGCACTTATCCGTTATAAAAAGTACCTTCCGTAGAATTTTCTGAAAGTTTCCCTTCTTTCGGTAGTGCTATTCGCAATGTTTGTATTGTATTTCTTCGGTTTTCATAGCACTATTTTTCTGATTGATAATTCCTTATTCTTCAGCAATGTTCTAACATTACTCACCGCTAAAGTCCATATTTTTAATGTTGTTAATAACGTTTTTTATTTTCATTTCGGACCACAAAAATGCTTGGCTTGAAGAGTGCTGCACCTAGTAAGTGTGGAGGATTCTAATCAACCTGTGTTATTGCAGGCGATTGCCATCTGTCTTATGAACTTTTCAAGGCTCTTCCCGCGAATTTAGTATTTACTCTCATTTGCAGCATGTCTATAATTATTTATCGCGAATAAAATAAAGCTAGAAAGCATAGAAAACTAAAGGATAAGATTATTAATTAATAGAAGAATTTGTGAGGTGAAGCGTGACCTAGTTTTCACGCTGTCAACCAATTTGGGAAAAGATTTCAATGACAAAGTACAACCAAGGCGACTAATTCACTAAATTTGGTGCGATTACTCGCTGGCAAAGAAGTTTAGGAAGAAAGATAAGGACCTTTAAGGTATCAGAAAGCGGAAGTAGAATAAATTAGAAGGAAGGAGGATTTCTAAGGTACTAAGGGTGATAAAGCATATATGGGAAGTAAATGGGGAAATAAAATAAGACGAAAAAAAACTTTCATTTCAGAGAGAATACCTTAGCACTTGGATAAAAATCCTAACCGCAAAGTAGTGGCTTTTTGAAAAGGCATTTTATAAAGTTTGTACGGCAGTCGTACCTCACCGAAGGTAAGGCAGTCGTAATATCTTACAGACTTTTAATGGCCAGTTCCTCGAGCTGTCTATTTGTATCTTCGAATCCTGCTGCCCTGCAACTACTAGAATCACCTGCTTGAAATTCTCAATTCGTGACTACTTATTCGGTATTTGCAGCTAACCAACTGGTTATATATATATTGTTAGGAACCCACATTTTTGAGCACGAAGAAAATGAGAAAAATAAACAAACGACAAAAAAAAATACATCGGATAACTTCCGACTTGTAGCCCCGTTGGTGAGCATTAGACTTTTTTAATAGATGTTCGAAAAATGAGAAAAATTAGAGTAGTTTGTTTGAGTAAAGTACGAGAAAAAGAACACGATCTATTAATTACTCTGTCACGATCGGCCGTATCGAGCTCTATTTTTTAACTAGATCCATCGCCGAAAGATAACAATTCGAATTCTCTATCGAATCATTTTCTAACTGAGCCGGCTTTATTTTTAATCACCGTTCGGTATAGTACTATGTTTCGGCATGTACCGCAGTCCGCGCGCACACGCGGACGCCACTGCTCCGTACGGCAACGAGACTGACCAGAGCCGATAATCTTCGACGTTCGGAAATCAAAAGTAATACTAAAAATGGAACTGTTAATTTATTAGAACGTCGTCGAAAGATCGCGCCACAAACCCTGATTCGTAACAGATGCATTCCTTGAACGGGGTTATTCTAGAGATTATTTGCAGCAAATTAAGTCATATCAACTAGGGGTTAAAAATGGATGGTTACTGAGTTATGGCGATTTTACGAATTTTTAGAAAATTTCAGACTACGCATAGAAAAAAAATTCTGGTAAAAGAAATACTTAATTCTGAACAATTGATATTTTTCTAAAAGCTAATTAGCTATTTATTACTTTGGAAAAAGTGCATGCCCACAATCATCATAACCTCAGAAATAAAAACTATTTAAATAGCAATGATAAATTTATTTTCTAATTTATGCTCATAATTAAGCTATTATTATTTGAAAAAAATGTATGACACTTATAAATTACAGAAATTAGTTCCCCGTTTCATTAGTTTTTTAAAAAGGTATATAAATGTTATTAGTTTGTACACGTGCACACAAAAAAAATCACATTAGACTAAGGAAATCCCTAAATTCCAAGAAACATACACCCTTATCAATACGATCATGCTTTTGTTTCTTTTGTCTCACTGGAGACGGGAGTACAAGTCGGTAGACTCCGGAAACATTCCGGACAGTTCGTGAACGCTTGTTTCAGTCAGTTACTTCCCCGTTTATTCAGCCGGTTTAATGTTTGCCAGACATAGATTTACAAGCGATCGAGAAAAAGGTTCTGCTGCGAAAGTATCTGGCAGTCGCTATATTACTACTCGCTCGTGCAGGTAACACGACAAGTTGATGTCTTCTCATCTGTACTAATCAAAATCGGCAATGGTTAGCCCTTACTTCCAAAGGAGAAAGCGATTATCGAGTTTCCGCTTTGTGGATCGTGAATTCGTGGGCTGCGAGTTTCCTCAGGCTGTACGTTTCTTCTTCCGCATCGTAAACATCGGTCAGTTTAACGTAGATTCCGTTCATAGCGCTGAAATGGTCGAATAATACAACGGTCACTGTATCACCAAACAGCTCATCAGCGCTCGCCCGAAAGCACACAAGCTCAAGCCTGATGAAATCGGCAGTCTGCCGTATATCCTGCGTTTGCACTTTGGTAAACCGTACATGATTTATGTCAACATTAACGTGCTCGGCGGTCTCGTCAACGGCGCGATCGGCATTTCGCGTTACATTGAGCGCAACTTGATAACGAGCGTAATTGAACGACTCTGGCTATCGTTTGCCGATCCGAAAAACGGTCGTTTACTTCGCGCGAAATCGGAGGGACACGTTCGCGTGAACCTCAATCTTGACCATTCCTTGGTACCGTTAATGCAGCGCACTGCCAATTTACAAACGACTAGTAAAATTGTAACCTGTAAACGTACACAGTTTCTACTCGTCGAGGCGTGCACGATTACGATACGCAGATCGCAGGGCGGTACCTACACAACACCATCGTTTACAGGTATAATGAAAACGCGAACAACAACTTCTATATGTTGCTCTCTCGAGCGCAACCTCCTTGAACGGATCGTGTCTCACAAATCGAGACAACGATATCACATTTTACCACTATCGCAACAAAGAGAATAGAGAGTTACATAACGAGTTTACTCGGCTCGAAGGACACCATTTACATACGATCGGAGATGCATGCCACGATTTTCCTCACATTCTCATTACACATCGCTTTCGCTATACACCTTGAGTACTCAATCGCTGATTCTTCAGATATCAGTTCAAACTTTGTGCTGTCGCGCTGCAAATTCACTATCGGAGACGTGGATCGAAAGTGACGACAGTCAGTCGAAATAGCAATCGGTGTTCAAACGAAACACAGTTCGGTCGGGCGAACTTGTCATCTGCGAAAATATGGCACATTTAGAGGCTCTGTTAAAATTCGATCAGTCGGAAGTGCGAGTCAAGCGGCGTCGGCAGTGACATTTGCTCAGTGCAAACAACCGTAAATGGAAAACGTGCCCTACTCGTATCTGTCTACATCTCGCCAAACACTTCTTCCGAACGCTTTCAAGAATTCTTTCTCCTGAACCTCCTAGAATGAAGTCCGAAATTATAAAGGTTTTTTTAAAGTTTTCGATTAATTAAGTTACCACAATATTCCGATAGTTCTCGGTGGTGATCTTAACTTCGATTTACGAGATTCGTACAGTCCCACATTCATAGAATTTATGCGCGCAGAATTCGGACTCGAACTGAAAAATGAACAAACCATTTCCACATCACGCAATTCCGCGTGCATTGACACCATCTTTTCACGACACGTCGACGCACTTGAAATGCGCCACTATATCTCCTACTTCAGTACGCATTGTCCTCTTCTTTCGATAACATACTTCCAATGTCAATGATGCAAATAATGTAAACGATGTGTTAATAATGTTGTAAATACTGCCCAACCATGTAAATGTGAATACCGTATCGGTCTCTAAAGAATCACCTTCCACGCAGTAAAAAAACATAAACTCGTCGGCATTCACACTCGTTGCTGCCCGTAAGATAGAAGGTAGCCTAATGACGGTTCGAAGAAATAACCAAGATAAAATTCTTATGTCGAGTGAAAGAATATGAAGGAAAGCTGGAGCTGTCCATAAAATATATTCATGTGTTAATGTATCTGCGTGAAGCGTAGACACTCGTTTTTTCGTCGGAAAGTATGAAGTGGTATAGATTATAGATGATTAAGTAATTGATTAAATTGGCTTTATTAATTAAAGTAAGATGGTACTGTAAATAAAGTAAAACAATAATTTTTGTAAATTATCTAGTAAAAAAGAAAAAAGAAAATGACCTAATATACGACACAGTAAATTATTTTGCGTAACACATAATAAACGTTTACGCATGCATCAGCATAAACGTGAGAAAAAATATCTTGAAGAATATTGCGAATTTCTAATGAATACCCTTTCAGGCTGGTCACCCAACGGGGAAGAAGCTGGGAATTTTGTTGTAAAACCATGAAAAAAGTAAAAATAGCCACTAACGATATTTTCGTAAGAAAAAATCATTCGTAGCGAAAAATGAATGTATTTTTTAATGTATTTCACACTCAAGAATAAACTACGAAGTTCTATTTTATTTATATAACAAGTATGCTGCGGCGGTCAAATATTATACCAATAGTAACAAAAAATATTCCACTCTTCCTTTTGTACAATTCTAGTAATCAGGAAATCGAGAGGATTTGGACCGGAAAAAGCGGGAATTTAAAAATTATATTTGAGTGGCCATCATGCCTTTTTCTTCACCTAGTACAACCGATAACTAAAAATAGGCGCGTTTCAAAAGAAGAGGGAAGAAGAAAAAACAAAAGAATATCAAAAGACGTAATCGAAAATATCGTATTGAGAAATTTAAAACTGATATTAAACTCTTCCTCCTCCCATCGATTAAAACGTTTATTTGCTTAAATTTTGTTATACAATTAGTACAGATTAGTTAATGGAAGGGTGCGGTGCATACTCTATAAAATTTTAATTCAAGCCTTGTATGGGTATGGTTCCGCTGTCTATGTTAATAAAAGAATCCTTTCAAGGGTTAACCGTCAACAAAGGAAATTCCTTTCACGTCCTGCCTCGCTTTATAAAACTTCTCCAACATCTGCAGCCTGTGTTATTTGCGGTGCCCTGCCAATGGATTTGTATCTTATTGGTAGGGCGATGATTAGTAAACACAGGTTGGTTGGTGACTTAAACTCTATGAAACAATTGAAGCTTCTGGAAAATAATTTTCTGAGAACTCAGCAGCCTATTTTTAATAAACTTTTTAGGAAACTCGTTGCTGAGCTAATTATTTCGGAGTGGCAAAGACGGTGGGACACCAACCCCACTGGCAGCAAAACGTATGAGTTCCTGCCAGATGTTTCATTACATCTAAAAATTAAAGATATGAAGATCAATTTTTTCAATTCACAAGTATTATCTGGACATGACAAGTTCCAATCCTATTTGTTTAGGTCTAAGCTTGCTGATGCTCCCTCTTGTACTCTGCGTTCATCGGGTGTTACTGATGATGTTAAACATTTTTTGTTTGAATGTCCTGCCTTCTCCGGCATTCGTAAAACTTATAATATGGCTTCATTCCATACATCCCCTGCCGTTGATAAGAGGAAAGAGCTATGCGCCGTAAATTTACTTTATGTAATCAATAGATTTCTTCACACACTAATTCAACCGTTAACCTGATGATGTTAATCTGCTTGAGCGGCGTGGCTTTTTCGGCATGCTTAATTTACATTATGTATTATTTTAAGTTATATTTAAAAACATATTTGTATAGAACAGTATTTACATGTTTCTACATTAATAAACTCGTCCTTTTATCCTTTCTTCATTGTTGCTACAGACTACTTCACACACAACTTTTGTCAGTGACGGGACTATGTTTTTCATCTCGCCCCCTTCCAATAATCTAAGTACATCTTGCAGGGAACTACTGCACACCACCTTTATTTCATTTTGTTTAAGCTACACATTCATTTGCACTCATCATTTTTAGGTACAACAGTTTCCTGTACTTTGAACACGCATATTATAATAAATATATTTATCCCCATCCATAATTTTGGAATTGGGGTTAAAAAAAAAAAAAATCCTTCGATTATTGATGTTAAATATCTGTTATTTCTTGTTACATATTGCACATCTTCTTTCACTTATAAACTTCATTAAGCAACGTTCTTCATTAACATTCTTGAGCAGTTCTGTATTTTTAATTTTATCTAACCAACTGACTTTTTGTATTTTCCTGCAATTACATCAAATTTCAAACGCTTCTAATTGTTTTTATCTTCCTTTATTTATGGTGTCCAAATTTCTGCATCATAGAAAAGCACATTCCAAACGTATATTTTTATTAATCTTTTCCGCAGTTCTACATTTATGTTTTTCGATGTCAGCAACGATTTCTTTTTAATGAAGGCGGCTTTCGCCTGCGTTATTCTGGACCTTATTTCCTGATCACCTTCTGTTGTTATTATTGGACCAAGGTATCTGTGCTTCTACAACATGTAAAAAAGCGTAGATTGGATGGACTGACCGAATCTACATCTAACTGATTTTTTTCCTTCGTGTCGTTTCAGGACGAAGATCCGTTGCTGGCATGCCCAAAGGGGAGATTAACGAAATAAACAAAAAACGATGTTATCGTTAACATAAAAAAAAAGTTAGAACTTTCAGTTAAAGCCCATCGATTAACAATCACCGTTATTGAACCACTGAAAAAAAGTGAAAGAAACTAAAGATTGGAAAGCACCTTCCGTTATAGGTAAACTTCAACACTTTTTTCTAGTTCTAAATTTTTATTTTTTTTTTTTTTTTTTTTTTTATAAAAATGTTGCCGGTATCTCTCCGAATTATATCCTTCTAAGAAGAACAAGAAACTAATTTAGGAAAATTTGAGAAACCTAGAGTTAGGTGTAGATGCATTATCATTAGACTTTCCAGAGCAAAGGCAAAACTCAGCTGTCAATTATGTATTGAAACAATCAATTCAAGAAGGCTAGAAAATAAATGATACATAATTTAACATTTCAAATAGAAACTTTTTGCCTATAGGTACGAAAATATACCTTATTTTCGTAATTTAATCAAGGAGAAAACTTTTATAATATTTACCGATTGTAAATTATTTAAAAGGGTTAAAAAACATCCAAGCCCGAAGAGAAAATGATAAATTTCACTTCTGGATTTGTCTTACAAGTCTAGCATATTTGCGGCGGGTTAAATATTGTTATTAATGATGTTCTCAGTAAAAAATTGGCCAAATTACGGAACTAGTTCTCCACCAGTTAATGATGATAAATAATCGAAATTCGAGATGAAAGACGTAAGTATTGGGAAGTGATTAGGCTAGCACTTTCTCATTTAAATATAAGAGTATTATGTGGAAGGATTCGAAGAAACCTTTGTGAGCAGAATAAACTGATGAAAACAAAAAATGTGGAAGAACATTTAAGCTGATAGCTTCAAACCGTACTACACTATTGGATATGGCGAATACTTTAGAATACAGGCATCTG
Organism: Icerya purchasi; assembly: GCA_039619475.1. NCBI lineage: Eukaryota > Metazoa > Arthropoda > Insecta > Hemiptera > Monophlebidae > Icerya > Icerya purchasi. Next base: position 285,672,252 of record CM077115.1, on the reverse strand, counting down.
ACTAAAAAGAAACATTTTTCAATTATTTTTGCGGCTTTAATAGATATTGTAATTCTCAACCGTAAATTAGGTTATTGTGGGAAAGAGAATGATTCCGAAATTTTTTAATAAATGATAAATTTGGGTATTTAACGAAAGATGAAAAAATATTTTCACCATCAGAATATGCTTACCACATTCGATTATTTGATTACCTCACGCTATAATTAAGGACGTGAAACCTTTCAACTGGACACATATAAAGAAGTACTGTAAAAAGCGCAGGAAAAAGGGTTTTTAATTATCAGTTATCAAAAGTAAGAATGCTGTTAGAGAACACGTACAGAATTTGAAAAACTTGTTTAGAATTTTTTTACACTCATTAATGTAAAAACGAAAGCGGTAGCCCTCTGAAATATTGTTTATTATTTATGTAATTTATTAAAAAGTTTTCATTAAGTATTAAAACTGATGAAGGTGCTAAGGAAAGTATTTACCCTCAAATGGCGGATAATATGATCCTACTAGAGAAACTTGGTAGTTTTTCTAAAAGTAAAGAATTTAAAGTCCGACGTCGGTTGAAAATTTTTTAAATTGAAAATTATAATTGCTAACAGTATTTGTTATAAAAGATTCGAACTGCAAGCATTTACTAGAAATGTACATAAAATTCATCGCATTTCAATAATTCTAAGCCGCTTGTGCTATTCTATATTATCCTTATTCCCGTTGTCTTTAAATTTAAAATAAAATTAAACAATTTAAAATTTATCAAAATGAAATCAGATAAAGGGAAAAATTTCAAAACACAAACGCTCGATTATAGAGTAAAATATTATATGTGCGTATACAGTCTGTAAAAGTTAATAAGGTGTACTGGACGTGGTTGTTACCGAAAAAAATCGACAACTGGTTAGTGTACAACACTATTTAAGACTTACATTGTTTTGATATGTGTGAAATATGAATATTTAGTGGTTTATGAATGTATTAGTTATATATGAATAATGATAAGTTATAAAAATTAAGTTTGTAATATTTATTAAATAAATATATGCATTTGAATTTATTTTGGGGAACCCGCCGACAAGTCAAGTCAATTGACTTGGTGGGTACTAAGGTATCGCATATAGTTAAAAAAAAAAAAAAAAAAGAAAACATTTTTTTTTAAATCAGCGAAGTACCGAAGATCTATATAAAGATATGATATTTATACGTCATTACTTTATTTTATAAGAACACTGATTTAGAAAAAGGCAACTTTGAAAAGATAAAAAAAACTACTCACAGATGGTTCGTTAAAGTTAAGAATATTAGATGAAGTTTTAAAGGATATTACATGTACTTAGTCTTTTTACATGGTATGAGAACAGCGACATAGACAGCAAAAACGTCGAAATATTTTGGATCATATGAAATGTAGTTTATAGAAGTATAAATATTTCGGGTACAGAAAATAAAGAATGAAGAAGTATTTAAAAAAAAGCTAAAACCGAAATGCAATACTAAATATAATCGAAAGAAATAAATCAAAATATTTTGGACACAATATCTGAAAAGAAGTTACGTTAAAACTAATTATCCCACGAAAGATAAACAGCAGAAGCAAATGACATGGATACAGTTCGATGGGCAGGGAAACAGATGTCTGATGAACTAATGACAATAGCCGTAAAACATGAGATATAGCCCGGAAGACAATAACTTAAAATATATCGCAAGTGCTCTGGAATTTTGCTCCCGAATTTTATGGTATTTGTAGTAGCAAAATTGAGCCAGCATTACATTAAAGAAAAACCATAAATAAATTTAAAATACTTCTAAATATCATTTGAAATGTTGTAAAAAATATTTTTTATTCTCTATAATATAATAAATACCAAAATTTGATTATTACTTTTAATATTTTTTTATTTTTGTATGACTATTTTAGAAAGCGTCTAATCGCGATCTACAATGAGATTTAGAATCAAATGTTAAATTCAAATAAATTAATAATTTTTGTAAATCACATTTTAAGTAATATAAACATTTTTTTTTTATTTATAGGTAATAATAATATTATCTAGGTGTTATATCTAAGTACATCTTTTTATTTTATTTTTTTTTGTTTTTAAATATTTATTTTTATTACATATTTTTAAAATTATAGTACAAAATTCCGAAACGTTTAATATATTTTATATACTGTAATATTTAAAATGGTTTATAATGTTTTGTCTCAAAATTTTTATAAAACGATTTAAGTAAAATTACAAATTTTAGAATTATTTTGCTTTCACATGCTTCACAATACTTATATCGCTGCAGTTATATATCGGTATATTAATTGTTTATAATAAACATAGTTACATTTACAATAAACCAATAATAAAATATAGTTTAATTTTAGAACGAACATCTGCTTAGAATAATTTCATTCGGTTTTACACTATTCAAAATGGAAAAACAAAACACTGATATAATTGTATATTATTATGTAAATATGGAATATTTCTTATTTTCCATTTATGCATAACGGAAGACCAATATTTAAATATTTAATTTATTCGCAATGAAGTGAATATTATGACAGAAAAAGTTTTTCTGAATTTATTCTAATTGCATTAACACATTAGTTAAATTAAAAATATTTTATACAAGTTGATATCAAAAATGGACTCAAGCAATTAAAGTTAAAATTTTTATTTAATCATTAGTATCTATGAATTAACTAAACAATTTTCTAAATTTCTACTGTCATAGTGTATTTATTACTGTAGGTATTAATCTTAAACAATTAAGGGTTAGTAAGTTATTTTCCAATACTTCATAAAATACCTTTTCTTTAAAAAAATAATACAAGTTCCATTCTACATAAGCTCGTTTGTGGTTTGTTAACATTACATCTTAAATAAAGACTACTATAACGATCAGTCATGGATTTACACCACGGACTTAAATGGGCTACAGCCCATAGCGGCAAATTTGCATGAGATTGAAATGTTTTTTCTTTCGAAAAATACGTAAAATTTCCAAAATATTGTTACATATTATGGCGTTTTTGGTCATAGCAGGGTAGGAGAGGAATGTGATAAAATCATTTTTTAACTTGCATTAATGTACAGAAAAGTTAAAGTAGGAATATATTGATTTAGGTAAAATTTCCAAATGATTATAGAGACAAATGACATGTAAGCAGGGGAATCGAGAAATGAATTTAAAATTAACGAAGTGTAAATCGGAACGTGCATTATTATTAGGCAAAACGCTTATAATATTAGCAGTTAAAAGAAATTCTTGAAGTGTGCACAATGGCTGGTCGGAATGATAAGAGGTCAAACAAGACTGGAAGAAAAACTGAAAATTCACAAATATAGTAGCGGTATCTCATTGATACGACAAAAGTTAAAAGATTTTTCGAAGAATTATTTATATTATTTCTTGTCGTACCAAACGATGAAAGGTACTCAAAGTAGTGTGGCACTGGGGCACTGCGGGAAGCGTGTTGGGCCCATAACCTTTTGAAATTATTCTGAATACAGAATCTGATGAATAAACACGCTAACGGCGAAAATAATACATTAAGAATAAATGTACACTTTATTTAATTTTTGTGATCGTTTAACAAACAAAAGTAAAAACTCAATGTAACTGGAAAAACCAACTCTAACAACACTACAAAAAACACAATTACAATAACGTGATAACATGATGGGAAAAAGCACAAAGAAAGATTAACGCTAAATACAATTTGCTCAGCAGAACGCTCCTTTCCTGAAATGAAAAGAATTAAAAATTTTTTCAGATCAACAATGTCTCACCAAAAGAGTTAAATGATCTATCGGTTTTATTTATTGAAGAACAGTTGGTAAAGAATTTAAACTTTGATGATATAATAAATGAATTTGCATCTTTAAAATTGCATCGTAAAAAATGTAAACTTTAATTGACACATGAAAGAATAATGTACATATAGAATTATAATAAAATTTAAGTATGTTTTAAAAATGTGTGAAATTTTTTAATTGAAACCCTTTTTAACTTTTAATTGAAAATTAATTTTTAACTTCTATGTCCTTTCTTACTTCAGTTACTCGATTATCATTTTTATTAGTTAATTTATAAATTATTCCAAGGGCGGTAGAAATTACTGAACCCACAGCGGTATTTGGCTATAATCCGGTCCTGATTACAATAATCTTAAGTTGTTATAAATTACAACCACAGTATATAACATTTTGTTTTAGCTACTAATTCAACCATTTTGCCACTGGGAACCTAAATCTGAGCTTAATATAACGTTTTATAACGACCTATGTAGTATTATAAACACAAACAAATTAAAGGAAGTATGAAAAATAAATAAGTAAAGAATAAAACAAAACAAAAAATGCAAGAGATTTTTTATTATAACTCTTTTTGTCGTTAATTCTGTTATTTGCTCTACGATATCAACTAAATTTTTATTATTTTTCTGTATGTTCAGGTTTTTTCCATCTTGAATTTCCTTTGGTATATTTCTAATTAATTTTATTAATATTTCTTCTACTGTATTGTCTATTTCATTTATAATCACTTTAGATCATGTATGTATATCAAGTATTCTGTACGTTTTTTTATAGTTCGTAATTTTCAATCTTCACTTTCAGCTGTCAGTAATTTATCATAATAAAATTTTTGAAGTTATTATTCTTGTTCTGCAAATTAATATTGGGTGATAACACTACTTTTAAACATTTCTTTTGCAAGTTGTTAGTTTTTGTTATTTTTCCCACTTTCCAAATTTTAATGTTATTTTTAATTTTAGACATTATTAGTGTTTTAAAATATAATTTTATGTTTTTGTATATGATGCATTATTTTAATACGCATACTGTTGGAATAGTTCAGTTTGGTCTGTTCATGTTGAGCTTTATTTAATATTAATAGGAGATATTTTAAATTACTAACATTTTAAAAATTTTTACAACTGTGTTTTTTTACTATATAGATACCTTGTATTACATAGTAATATTTTAGGAATAAATGTCCTAAATCTGCTTAATGTTTTTATGCATAGTACTTCTTTTGTTTTGATATTAATTAGTAATTTTTTGTCATGTGACCATTTACACACATTATTTAGGTCTTCTTGTAGCAAATTTTCCGCATTTTCTTTGCTAGAATGCTTAACAACCAATATATTATCATCTGCATAAACTTTAGATTTATAGTTCCTTACATATTTATGTAATGAATTAATATATATTAAAACTAGTACCGGTGCCAATATCACCCCTTGCCCTATTTCATAATTCATTGATTCCTTACTATATTCGTTTTCGCTTTATTAAAAATTTTCTTTCCCTTGCATAACTACTGAACTATTTTAAGACTTCCAATTTACACTCATTTTGCTCATATCCTGAATTAATATTTCTTGATCAATTAAGTCAAAACTCTTGGTAAGATCTAAAAAAACTAACAAAAATTGATTACCCACTTCTAGTCCTATATTAATATACCACATAATTGTTCTTAATAGTATTATCATTGATTCTCTTTCTAAAACTTGATTATTATATACTAATTAATTTCCCTCTAAATAATTTTTCAAATATTTATTTATGTATCGCTTAATTACTTTTGCTGTAACTGATTAATGTGATTAGTCTGTAATTCTCACACTATTTTCGATTTTCACTTCGGAAAATTGGCTCTACTATATCAATTTCTAGCTTTTTGACAGAAATATTTCTTTTTTCCAAAAGTAAATAATCATTTTTGTTTATAGTGGAATTAACATTTTTAAGTGCATGATTGTATTTCTTATCCTTATTCCGTCATACTCTTGGGCTTTAGACAGTTTAAGTTTTTTGATAATGGATTTTGTTAGTATATATAAAGACGCACCAATTCCACCATCTCTGAATGTTAGCAATCTTCCTGACTTTATATTAAATATTGCTTTCAGTCATTTATATGAAAAAATATTTCACATTATAAATTCATTTAACGAACATTTAATACTTTTTATATTTTCTGCTTTTACTGCATAACATATTAGAAAAATGATTTAATTTTGCTCACGAGTATTTTCTTCTTGCTTATGGTTACAAATATACACTACCTGGATTACGGCTCCCTTCATTAGAATCATAATTAATGTTAATTACTTTTCAATACTAAAATAAACTTTTCTTTATTTTTACATTGTTAAAATGTGTAGAATTTCGCTTTTTATGTTCCATGAATTATTTGGTAGTTACTAAGAACGATCAGTTCTCCGCTGATTGCGGAATAAATAGAAATTGTTTCTTCCTGTAAATAAGAAATAATTGCTCTAAAAAACTTTTTAAGGAATCGCCGTTAGGTTTTTGATAAAAATATGAATAAATTATTTTAAAATAATGAATATACTATTATTCCTGCAAAGTGTTTTAACTGTAATTATATCAGATTGATTCATTTTCACCTAAACAACTGAAAATATTGACGCAGAAAACCAGTAATAAAATATAAATTTTAGTAACTGCATCTGTTCCTGAATTTTAAAATTTGAAATTATTTTGTATACTTCAATTTATTTTCTGCATTTAAGTTTGGGAAGGTATTGTATAATGGAAGCAAATAATCAAGTATCAAACAAAAGAACCAATTTTTGAAAGAAATGTCAGTTAAATAAAATGTATCGAATTTTATGTTCAAGAATTACAATAAATTACATTTGCATTACATTAAATTCAAAACACGTTTAAATTTTAAAATAATATCAGCTATATTTTTGATGTACGACGCGATTGAAATTTTTCCCCCTCAAAATAAAAATATAACAGGAAGAATGAAATTTAATAGGGAATCTTGTTTACTATTAATTGGTTTAAAATTTTATAGAAATTGTAATTACCATAAGATATCTCTTCGTATCAATAGTTTAATCCCTTTTTGCAATTTCCAAAGAAAATATGCTGCCTGAATGCTGCAATATTATTTACTAATTTTTTGAGAAATTTGTATTGCAGTTTACAGTTAACTTCAATAAAAGGCGTATCTATATTGATGGAAGAGTTAATCTATTTGAGAAACTAGTCAAAAACTAATACATTTTTTTAGCAGAATTGAATTACTTCTCAGTATACTATTATAAAATTTTTCTTTTTTTTTTTTTTGAAAATATATCTTCATAACACTTCTTAAAGCACACATTGTATACATCAGGCGTAAATGTTAATTACATAGGAAGCATTTGAAATAATTTCCATACATAACAATTTAAGTATAGTATTAAATTTATAAAATCTATTCAACATATTCAGAATACTTGTAATTATAAATTGGACGAACCACAAATTTACTCTTGAGGTACCCATTTAAAGAATTTAATATTAATCATATTTGTATGTTCTACTTTTTTATAGCAGAATAGTAATATAAGCAAAGTACAACAAACAAAAAATAGTAATATGATTGTATTTGTGATAAATAATGTAGAATGCAAGGGATAAAATTTATTGTGGAATTTATAAAAAATAAATAATGATCATTTATATTAACAAGCATTGTAATTTTTATAATTTGATCCAATTCGAGAATTTTATGATCCAATTTTGAAAACCGTTCGTGAGTTATTGATTTTTATATATTTTTGTCTTTTCTGAACCATTTTATTAGGATTCCATATTATGTACGGAATCCTAAAAAATAATGGAAGTAATAATAAATTAAAACAAAACATGAAAATTTCAGCAAGACGGCTAAAATACAAAGAATAAGAATAACTGATGAAATTATGGAGAGATATATCTCACTATGTTCAACATAATAAGACCGATTTTATAGGGCAGATCACACATATTTTAAATACTGCGTCATAAATTAAAAAATTCACTATTTATGCTCTATAGAGTAATTGTAACCTAATGAAAATCCTTTGGCTAGAAAAAGTCTTAGTGCTATTGCAATTAGCCCTGAAGAGGGCAGTTTCAAAATAAACTTAATTCAAAAATTATTAATAATTAAAGACAATAATAAAAAGAAATAATAAAAATACGATCCGTGATGTTAACATAAAGCAACTTAGTTTGCAGTATCGGGACACTGATGAGCTCCATAAGACCTGAAAAAAAAAAAAAAAATATAGTTGTAGTTTCTGGCCAAACATTATTTAACCTATATAGGTTCAACATCCAATTTTAAAAAAGTTATTGACTTTTAACAATGTATATCATCTATAAATATATTTAGAACGGGATTTTTTATTAAAGAAAATAAAACTAATAAAAACAAAATTAAACAAACAAAATTCAAAATTTCAAAAACAATTATTGCGTAAAAAATTATTTTGAAAAAATGATATAAAAATTACATTTACTACATACTACACTATACAATCATTCAGTCAATGTTTTTATGTGTCTTCAATTGACATTTACTTCTCCACTAACCCTCAATAACTGATACTATCTTACAATTTCTATTACAATAAACATGCAATACCTTTTCGTCTTTTAATAATGTTAAATATTCAAATTTTTTATTTTATTTCAATACCAGTAAGGAAAGAGTTTTAACATATTGTTTATTACACAGAAACTTTACTTCATTTCTACACACTTTATGATTATTTTTAAATTTCATGCTTCTATTTACCTTTGAAGTACTACTTTAAAAAGTTTTTATTATGTTCATAACGTTTTACTGTAGAAATATATAAATGCATAAATACCACTTACCAACTCTACCAGAACCTTTTCTATTTGCTACACGATATTTTCGTATTTTCATTTGCAGATGATATATGTGGTTACAAATATATAATTTCTTGATTTCATTCCTTCGGCCATAAATTGCGGAAGATGATATTTAACTGTGTTTTGATTCCATTTTGGTTTTCCACTTTAAGAATTCTAAACAATTAATAGAGCATTTATTTATATATTTGCTTCTTTTTTAGTATGTACTTTTTAAATTAATACGAAAACATTATCTTATTACGGTATTATGCAAAAAGTGCAGTACTGTAATATTTAACAAATAAACATTAAAGAAAAAAATTAAACTCCGAATTTATTTTTCCTGCAGTAGAAATGAACACATTTGTCACAATTAAAAAACAACCGGTAATTTTTACTTCAATATTATTCTTAAAACTGCTCATTCAATTTTCTATTAGCTAAATTTCATTATTGGACTTAAAAGTATTTTATTATTAATTGAAACTTTTATATTGATATTCTAAATGCAACGTTAATTTTTCTCATAACTTTTTATCCCCATAAAAATAAAACTGTATACATTTCGACTTTCTAGATTATTCGAATTACATTTTAATATTCATTTATTCATTTTTTAATAGTCAATTTCATTAATAAACATACATATACATTTTTCTTAAACTGCAATCATTGCAACACATAATATATAATTTTTAAACGCTTAGAATATATATTTCCAACCTGTTTCATAATTAAAATAATGCACTTGCATTTACGTCATGTTTCTTCCTCACATGGGTTAAATAAGCACATCTTTTATTAAACTTTAAGCTGTATTTCTTGCATACGCCCCTTTTTGGTTTAATTCTATTGTTTATTTACCAAAAACGCAAAAGTTTATCTGTAAACATGAAATAAAAAAATCATCTTTTAGTATCATGTCAAATTAAATTATCTATTAAACAATTCGCTGCAATAAACGTATTTAAAATTGTCATCATTTAGGCATAAAGTTAAATATTTTTCAAAAAAAAAGGTATACTTAATATAAATATATTACCTAACATAACACTTAATGTATTTTTCAAAGAACTGTATATTTAAAGAATCTCATAAATACTGCTACTAATAGCAACATAAACAAATTAAAATATATGATTAAACGACGATTTCATTTTTGTAATTCGTAAGTAATTTATTATAAAGCTTGTTTCACGGGCACATATTTGTAAACAAGGTTTTCTAGTTTCATATTATAAAGTATTTTTAATTAATAGATTAAGAAGTATATAAAAAATTTATTATACAACTACTCAAATGTAAACATAAAACAAATTCATTGAAGGATTTATTATATTGCTAATTAAAATAGTTTACAGATACCTCTGATAATTTTCTATTGCTGTTTAATTATGGATAGTTAGAGAACTGTCATTTTTTAAAGATAACAAAAAAAACAAGTTTTCAATTCGGAAAAAACATTTCTAAATAATGCGGCTTTCTACTGTTTAATTTTTTTTCAGCAAAACAAAAATGTAGTTGCATTAAAACGCAAAAAAGAATAGTAAAGAATAAGAGACCAGACAGTTTTAAACTAGATATCATTATTTATAGGTAAGATAATAATTATCATTTACGTTTAAATGACAGAAACGAAATATATTACTGACAGCTTCTTCTGTAAAAGTGCACTTTCAAACTTTTCCGGATAAGTTCGTAAAAATGCACCATTAAAGTGCAGTATCAGTATTCAATTTAAAAGAAAAAGTAAACTGACCGGTGCATCAGAAATTTTTAAAATTACAGTATTATGTGAAGTACACATATTTGGAACGACAGAAATAAGTTCACATATGATTATTTTTATTTGCTTAAATTTAACTTTAAATGAACAAATTGAAAATGAAACTAATTACAACAAATTTATAACATAAAATTTTGATATTACCATGATGTTTTCGTTTGTGTCGCTTCAAGTTGCTCTTTAAGTACTTTACGCCGCATTCAGGGCGCTCCGTTTAATAAACAATCAACACTAAAAAACTTGATAAAAAAATGTACAGAATAAGAAATTGAAACTACAAAAATATCAACCCATTAAAAGTCGTAATGTAATAAAAGAAACGAAAACGGTCAAAGGAATTGACGAGCGTGCAGAAGAAAAAATAAATAAAATTAACAATGGAATAAATTAAAACAATAAAAACATGAATTTAATAAAAATTATTCCCGAACGCTGTGACAAAAACAGAAAATGATGTAACACGATAAAAGATCAAAATGGCGAAACAACAAACGCTAAAATATCAAAATGGAAAATTCAAATTGGCGCGTAGATGTAAATTTCTGGAAATTCTGCGAAAGTAATTTTCATTAATCGAAGAATTGATTTATGATTCCGTCGAAAAGACGGCAATCGATTCAATCATCTTCGAAGAACACTGGTTTACTGCTCTATCTAGAAATACCATAAAATTCGGGAGCAAAATTCCAGAGCACTTGCGATATATTTTAAGTGTTCCTGCCCGGAAGTAATCGTTTAAGCAAATTTGTTGCATATGATACCACAATGAAAATTACGATACAAGTGGTATTAATGTCTAGAATTTTATAAATTAAGTTTTATATTAAAATTTTATTAGAAATGATAGTGAAATAATTTTATAAATATTTTTTGAAAATTGCAACGGTGAGAGTATTCTAATCTATATAACATTTGATGCGCCATTGTCTTTAATTAGAATTATAAAATAAATCTTTGCATGTTACCACAAATATGCATTTTTACCACTGACACTTGTGTAGTTTTCATTAATTTTTAATTAAAGAATAAAGTAGTCGTGCAAAAAAAAAAAAAGAGTATTTAACCGTATATGAAATGTAAAATTATGGATTTTTAATTTTATAACTCAGTTATTTAGTGAATTTTATTTAAAATAAAAACTTTTATAACACCAAAATTTGTGTATATTCAATTTTTAAAAATTTTTACGAAGTAACATAATTTAGTTAATTTGATTTATTTTCTAATTTTTAATAATCCCTTATGTATAGCAGTTTAAAATTAATTCGATATTAATAAATGACTTTTACTACAAAAAAAAATTAATTATTTTTTGTTCGTAAAAATAGTCATAATTATACTATAAAGTTATCTGTTCTTATTTGTATTATAAGTCGTAATAGTAAAATCTCTCTTATTGATCTGTAAATTGCAATATACATAGTAATCCACCCACATTTTATCTGCCCTATGATTCATTGTTATTAAAATCAACTTATCGAACTTTCAGTATCGGTCCTGGGGTTGTGTTATTTTTAAGTTTGTTGATAAATTAGTCTAGTCTTAATTTTGTTGATTGTTTGTTGTGTAATCTTTAAATTTCAAATTTTTACTGATTATGAACGTAATACAGAGTTCTTGATATTCTGTCTAAAATGACTGCTTCCGTTAAGTTTGGGCCTATTTTATCTGATAATGGCTATTCCCGATTTAATGACGATATATTAATAAATCAAACGGCGACTCTTAACGACGTCGGTAAGTACAATTTGATTAATAAACATAGTTATAAATGAACTATTGTAGTAATTACAAAGGTTTTGTTTTATTCCTGTTCATATTACACATATTTTTTATTCGCAAACAGTGAAACGTAGTGGACTCTGGGAGAAAAACTGACATAAATCTGAAATATGAAATTTTCTGAATCAAAAGAAGTAAAACTTTGTTTAAAATTAATTTCGCATGACTGTACGGAACTTAATAACATCCTGTTTTTAATAATTGGTTCTGTGTCAATAAATGCTGCAAACATTATCAAATTAATCTTTTACATTTTTTTAGGTCACTTTTTTTTTCTTTAAAATCTTTCGTCAAACTAAAAACGCTTGTCGACGAATTATCCTATGAACACTTAACTATCTTAATTTATACATATATATATATATATATATATATATATATATATATATACACACACACATATACACACACACATATATATATATATATATATATATATATAACTTCGTGTAATATTTACTAACTACTACATTTTAATCTATCTTTTTACTTATCAATACTTAATAATCTATTTTTATCATTTATATTCGATGTCTTTTTTCTTCAGTTCTTTTGTTGCGCCTTGTCATTTTATGTTTATTACTTTTTTTACATTTTCTTCCTGAAGCCATTCCTTTATTTTCCTTTTCCCTTCCTCTATTATTTCCTTGGGTATTTTATTCAACAACTGAGTTATAATATATTTGTCCGTTTGCTCCCCCATCTTTGTTCTTGTTAACGGCATTTGGTACGTAAGTTTTTCCCTCAACTCATATTCTGTTTTTATTTTTTCCTCCAATTCGATTTTATTTTCTGCTGATATGTATTCCCGTGTCTTCAGTAATCTATCAGTTTCTCCTTTATGATTTCCTACTAATTTCAAGCATTTTGGTACGTAAGTTTTTCCCTCAACTCATATTCTGTTTTTATTTTTTCCTCCAATTCGATTTTATTTTCTGCTGATATGTATTCCCGTGTCTTCAGTAATCTATCAGTTTCTCCTTTATGATTTTCTACTAATTTCAAGCATTTAATTTGCAGTTTATTTATTTTCTCCAAGTATACTTTTCTCGCTATTCCCCATGCCTGAATTCCATATCTGATCCTCGACTCTACCAGCGCACAATAAACTACTTTTAATGTTTCATGTGTTGCATTTTTCTTTAGTGTATATAAAGCTGATAAAACTGCTCTTATTTTCTTTACAATGTATTCCATATGTATGTCCCATCTTAAGTGTTGGTCCATCATTACTCCCAAATATTTATACTAAGTTACTATCTCTAATTTCTGACATTTTTTCATTTCGCATTCATTTCTTCCTCTCTAATCGAGTATGCAAATTCATTTGAGGACATTATTGTATTTGAACAATACTAATCGGAGCTGTCTCTTTTTTTCCGCAATACCATTAGTCTTTTTTACATTAATTCTTAGACTTATCATATGCTCATTTACTTACTGTTATTAGATCTTTTTGTAATCTTATTTCTGCCTCTTTAACATCTTTATGTGACGTAACTATTCTTATATCATCCGCAAACGAGATTACCTCACTGTAACTTAATTGCTTATATAGACCATTTGTATGTATAATAAACAGTATTGGCGTCAAGTTGCTTCCCTACGGTACTCCTACATTCATCTCCTCTTTTTCACTTTGCAAATTTAAGATATTTACATTTCTTTTCCTCTGGATTAAATAACTTTGAAACCATCTTTTTAAACTATTCGATATTCCTATTTCCTCTAATGCGTTTATGAGAGTATTTTATGATCAATCGTTTCAAATGCTTTAGTAAGATCTATAAACGTTACCAACACCTAATTTTCCCTCTTCAAAGCTATCTCTTATTTTTTCGGTAAGCTCACCGATTGCTTTCTATGTGGATTTTCGCTTTTAAAACCCGTATTGTGTTTTGTCAATTATTCTATTTTCTTGTAAGTACTTCGCTAAATTATTTACCACATACCTTTCTAATTTTGTTGCAATCATATTGCTTACAACAATTTTCCTTTTTTTATATATTGGTCTTGTTTTCGATATTTTTAATCCATTTGGTGTTTTCCCTTCTTTTAATGTCTAATTAATTAGCTTAGTAATTTCCTTCACTGTATACATATTTTTACCGTTTTTATATCTTTTATTCTTATTCCATCAATTCCGGTGGCCTTTGTTTCCTTTAGTCCATCAATTATTTTCCCCACCTGTTCTACGTTTACTTTAAGTACGTACATGTTTACTTTTACTTCATCTTCTCTTTTTTCTAATAGCACTTTATTACATTTATGTTCTAGTTTTTTTATGCCATTTTTGAATTTTTTACTGAATTTGTATGCAATTTCTCTTGCTTCTTGTCCATTGCCAGAGTATTTATTTATAGTTTCATCTACTCCTAGGTTCTTTTCTTTTCCTATAATCTTGTTTATATTTAACCAAGTTTTCCTGATATCCCCTGTGCTATTTTAAAACTTTTCCCGACAAACATGTCTTTTTGTCGCCTCATTTCTGCATTCACTTGGTTTCTGAATTGTTTGCATTTTCTTCTAAACTCAATATTTTGATTATTCTTTTTTACTTTTTTCTACAATTTGTCTCTCTTTTTAATCATTTCAATACTTCTATTCAAATTTTATTAAATATCACATTTTAGGGGAAAAAAACAGTTTTATAAAAATTAATTTCTAAATAAGTTTAAAAATGTAAGTAATATCGGGTACTGTCATTATTCTACGTAAACATTTTTTTAATAAAAACAGTCTTTTGAGTATTTTTGGAAAAAAGAAAAAGTATTTCAATGTAATAAAAATAATGTAAATATAGATTACTGTTTCAACCGTCTGTTTGTTCATTATATATTCTGCTAATAAGTTTCTCCGAATATCATAATTCAACTATTAACGTATATTCAGTTTATTTCCGTAATTTATTTATTTTCAGATATTACTGTCACAAATGCTAGAACTAGGGGTTCTATAAATAATGACCACAATGTGAGGCCAGATCATGAAGTCGAACTTCCAAATGTCAGTGATTATCTGACGGATGGTGTGAATTGGGAAATGAATTATCATGAAGCTGCTATATATTTAGAAGTAAATATACTATTGCCTTAATGAACTAATTTTTATGATTTTGGTCGCTCTTTAATTTCCAAATAAGATGCTACTTCAGTTAATAAATTTGTTTACATCAGGAGGGAGCGAATAATGATAAGTTTGATTCGCATCCACACGAAACAAAGCAATTACCTGCTTATTTATTGGTTCATAATACTTGGTACTACAGTTTAGACTTGTTTACATCACTGGTACTTTTATCGTTAGCTTTAGGAGAAGAACCTGCCGTACCGGCTTTTGAGGTAAATATATATTATATAAATATGGTGTCTGTATTGGCGATTTGGGACTGCGTGTATTTACTTATATATAAATGTATTTAACCAAAGAGTAAATTAAGTTTTTGCTATTATGTAGAAAAACTTTACATAAGAAATTTATAAAAAATTGAAAATAAAAAATTTTTTTATCTCTAAAAATTTTGTAGAAACAGTAAGATTTCATTACTGATGGGAAAATGAATCTTCTATTTATAATTTTATTACGATATTGTTGAAGTTTTATAACAAAACAAAATTTGTAAATCTAATTTTTATTTTGTACACAGTTGCCTGTTGTATTACACTCCTTGATTGAAATATTGGCGTTAACGATAATTGCTGTCGAGTTAGCTATGAAATTGCGCTGGATTGGCTGGTGGACCATATTAAAACATAAACGTACAATGCTTAAGGTAGAGTAAAAGAACATATTCTTTCGCTTTCTATTTATCAGTAACAATAAAATTTTCTAAGAACAATTTTCATGCTATAAAAAAAAAAAAAAAAAAAATGCTAAATTTTAGTTTATTACATTATCAATAGACTTAAAAAGGACTTTAAGGTTATATTAACAATGTAATCTGATTAGATAAAAAATTTAGAGTATATAGTTGATAAATACAACCATTTTTTAATACACATGTATATATACACGCAATGTCTACATATTAATACCTGTTTAAATCTTTCATTCTCTTTCTTTGTAAGTGAACTCCATATTTCCACTAAAAATTTATTTCCCCTATTCAGTTTTTTTCTTCCTTTTGTGTATATTATTAATGAAATAATTAAAACAAACTTTAAACAAAATCCATGACAGTAAAACCACAATAGTAGCATGAATTTAATGTTTAAAAACAAATAATATTTCCGATAGCAACTAATGAAACTTCTGTTGCGGGATTCATTAATAATTTTTTTATAATTTAAATTTCTAAAAGATTCTAACGAAATCAATTTTTTTATGGAATATTACGTAACCACTAAATTATGTATTCAAATGTTTAAAAAAATTAACGTCTATATAATTTCTGCGATTCTTATGGCTTTCATCGCTATAATCATCTGTTTTTTATTCCTTCACCATTTCATTTTCCTCGTAAATTCACTTATTCTATAAACTATTCATTTACTTATCCACCTGCTTTCTTAGGCTTTAACTGTTTTTATTTATTTATTTATTTTTTAAAATATATTTGGAAAGATTCTTTCTCCTTTAGGAAACATGTCGATCACGGTCTAACGCTGAAAATTCATAGCCTGCCTATGACTTATGCCTGCCGCAATCTAACGAAGTCCAGAGTTTCCTTAAATAAAGATTCTCTTGCTGTTTGTAAAGAATGGGTTTCTCTGTAATTCACTATACGAACGGCTCTTTTTTCATCTTCTCTCTTTCTCTTTCTTTCTTCCATTTTTTTTTCTTTGTCATTATTTTTTACCAAACGCATCCTTTTAACGTTTTGTCTATTGCGCGCTATACTTCCGTCTCATCGTAGCGCAATTATTTACTAATAAAAGTAAGAAATATATATAAAATAAAAAATTAATTTATTACGTGTATTGTTACTGGTAATAATTTAATAAAATTTATCGAACTAATGAAGAACACTAATTTATATTTATATTTACGTAAATATTTTATTAAATTTTTTTTATTAATTTTGTTGAGTATATTTTAACTATTTCTTTTTTTTTTTTAAACTTCATTAACAAAAACCCTCGTAAGTCGGCTGAATTACACAACAACCTATAAATTATGCTCTAAAATATTCCTCGGGAATCAACCTATTCACTGATGAAAAATAAAACAATTAAAATAATAGTACAGTATATTTATTTTTAGGCAATCATTCCAAGTCAGCATTATTTAGCTTTTCACCCTGGTCAACAATTTTTATATTTAAAAAAAAAAGGGATCCTGTTGATTATTTTTTTGTAAACAATTGGAACCTAAAAAAAATCTACTCACGTTGCCCGTTTTAATTCCGATATTGCAGTATTCTACAGAAGTTCCAATTTTCGATCATTTTTATAGCACTATAGTTCTTTTCGCTCTTGCGATGGTTCAAAAATTATTCTCTTTCGAACGCTTGAACTACACTGCGCGACAAAAGTCTTTATGCGCCCGGTATACGAGCACATAAAGAGCAATAAGTCTCATCGGTTTGCGCCGATTTGCGACAAATTTGAAGGAAAGAAGGGGAGGACAACTCGGAAGCCACCAACAAATGGAAGACCCACCAAAGCATCACCATCAAAACAGCAATGGGGGTAGGAAAGAGACAAGGTTGGAAAAACGTAATTTTATGCTACGAAAAATTAATATTTGCGATTAATTGTTGAGAGAACAAATGGAACAAAATATACAGAAAAAACTAAAAAATAAATCGGAAAATATAGAAAAAAACGTAAAAATAAGATTAAACCTGTAACTAATAACGCGTATTGCCACCCCGGGCTCGAATAACAGCAGTACAGCGCCTTGGTATGCTGTCGATAACTTTCTGGATATCCTCCTGAGGAATATTATTTCATAAAGCTGGACTCAGCTCACCCAGCAAAGATACAGGTAGTTTGTTCGATTGGATTGAGGTCTGGACTGCAAGCTGGCCAGACCATAGTGGGGATACCAGGCTCCTCGAGGAATTCTCTGGTGTTTTGAGCAACGTAAGTTCGTGCATTATCCTGTTGCAGTAGGAAACCAGCTCCTACAAACAGCACGAATAGTACCACGTAGTCAAGGAAGGGTCAGTAGTATATATGAAGCTCAGTTTTCACGTTGTACTGTATGCCACCCCATACTATCTTCGAGCCTCCAAAAAAATTCGACCTGCGAACAAACTTCTGGTTTTCTTCACACTCGTTTACATCCATCTGGACCTTGTAACGAAAATCGAGACTCGTCGGTGAAGAGGACCTGCCTCTAGTCTGCTGCCATCCAGTTTAAGTGATTATGCTCGAATTTCAGTTGCATTTTTCTCTACAATTTTTCGAGGAACGGTCCCGTCGCTGGCTTATAACTGTCCAAACCTTGTTCCTTAAATCTTCACCGAACCGTCCAAGAAGATATTCGCTCTGCACAAGTCGCGTTAGCTTGTCCAGCGAGCATTGAAGATGTCGAGAATGGTTCACGCAGAGCCCTTCGCGCGGTTCTTCGATCTTCTCATACATCTGTAGCTCGCGGACGACTTAATCTTAGCCGATGTGCGTACGAGCCAGTCGCTAAATACCTATTGTAAATATGTCTTACACTTCCTTCGTTAAATTGCACTTACAAGCTACAGAACGGCGACTCCAACCCTCGTCAATAGAAGCAACAATCCTTGCTACCACTTCCGGTGATATTGACATTTTTTTTAAAGAAATTACAACACCACAAACCAAATAAATTGGTAAAAAAAACACGTTCTTATTAGCATAACACGTACGGTTTTTACTTTTTTTTGTGTATTTTGTTCGATTTGTTCTCATTAATTAATCGAAAATATTAATTTTTTGTAGCATAAAATTACGTTTTTCGACTTTGTCCCTTGCTTACCCTCATTGCTGTTAATGACGAGCTCTGGTGGGTCTTTCTATTTGTTGATGGCTTTCGGGTTGTCCTCCCGTTCTTTCTTTCAAATTTGGTGCAAACCGATAGGACTTATTGCTCTTTATGTGTTTATATACCAGGTGCGTAAAAACTTTTGTCGCGCAGTGTATATTTTCTTTTGTCGCATATGCATGTTAACAATTTTAATTTAGACACATTAATGGATGAATTCAAAGCCAATGTATTTCTTCCAGCCGTTAATTTATTTTGAAAGCAACAGACAGAAAATTATTTAAAATTTCATAATTTTAAGATCGTTAGTTTTAAAAATGTTAAATTTAGCATATCATTTTCTGTTGTATCATAACGATCGCGACCTTCGACGTTTCAAAAATAAAGCTAATAAATTTAACATTTCTTCAGTTTATTTTTTTTCAATACATGCATTGCAAAACAAAAAAAAAAAAAAAAATGTAAGGTTTTTTAGTTGAAATAAAAGAAGCGTGTTGTAATTATTAAAAACACTTTTGTACACTACTCGTGTGAAGAAGTCGGTAACTCTGATATATACTGTAACCAAGAATTAATATAATTAGTATGCACATAAATTATTTAAACAAAAAGAGTTACTTCATAGTAGTTTTGTTGTAAATATTAAATTTTAAGTGGAATTTTGTTTTATTAAACCGTAAATTTAAATTTCAGGGTGCTACGCTATTTGTGATGTTCATCGAAGCGGTTGTAGTTTTAGTAAGACAAACATCGCACTTTCGTATAACGAGGTCCTTACGTCCTATTTTTTTAGTAGATACTCATCATTTAGGAGGAGTCAGACGATTTATCAGACAGATATTTCAGTCGTTACCACCAATAATTGATATGCTGTTACTGATTTTGTTTTTTGTCGTTATATACTCAGTTTTAGGATTTTTCCTATTTTCAGCAAATCCTCGTGATCATTATTTTGTTACCTTGTACGATAGCATTGTCAGCATGTTTGTTTTGCTTACTACAGCAAAGTAAGATAATTATTTAATTTACATTACAAAGTATCTGTAATATATATCTGTACAGTAATTAAAACCATATTTAGATGTTGCTTTACCCTTCTGTTCACATATTTTCTTTTCCTGATTAAAAAAATTAATATTAGATGTATTAACGAATTCGATTATTTTAAAAATTTCCATGTATATATATATATATATATATAAATACATGTGTATATATTATTACATTACCAGTCAAATCAATGACTGGTTACGTAATAAATAAAATTGTAAATTTTTTTTATCTCTAAATAAATCGATTTCTAATATCCCATCGTGGTCGCCAATTATCAGGTACTAGTCAAATAAATGACTAGTTACGTAATCAAATTTCCTAAAATTTACAAAATTTTATATCCTAAATAAATCAATCTTTTTAATATCCTATCAAAATTTAAACTCTGGGTGAGCGGTTTTCTTAACAATATCACTATTTTTGTGAGTTGTCTTGAATAAACATTACTATTTTTATTTAGTTTATACTAACAGCTATTATATATAATATAAACAAAACAAATGACTTAAAGTGCTTAAATTACAAATAAGACGATTAGTTTATTGAGGGCCCTTTCGCAACGCCTCACGCATACTAATTATAATATTTTCACAATACACTCATATATACAAACGGTCAATACTCACACGTACGAACGTAAAATATAAATATAAAATAATCACTGTTCGGATCTTGCGTGCTGGTGCTTTTTTTGGCTCCCTCTGCCGGATTACGAGTATAATCTGTATATTGCTCGATGCTTGGATAACTGATTGTTGAATTACGGTGTCAAAGGACGTGTGATAATTTATCGTTCTTATTGTTAGGATTAGCTTTGTAAAATTCCTCCACCGTAATTGACTCCTTTTGCCGTCTTGATTTGTTCCGATTTATTTCTTATTTCGTATATGAATATTTTCTTTTACTTTAATAAATATTATAATTACTTCATTTTATAAGAAACCGCTCAACCATAATACATAGATTAAGTTGAAAAACTAGTTAAAACAAATTCTTTTTTTTTTTTTTATATATATAAAAAAATAAAGTGATTCTTTAAAATAAAAACAATTTAATTAGCTTATTCAAGGTATAACCCTGACTAGCCAGAAATTATCGAAAAGTGTAAGCCAGAAACTTATTTAATTATTCGTATATTTCACGTATACAAATTTATTTATACCGTTGACAAATGATTAATATTATAATTTTCTGTTATGCCTGTTATGGCTAAAACGCCATAATATATATTTGTGTATATATATAATATATATATGTGTGTATGTGTGTGTGTGTATATATATATATATATATATATATATATATATATATATATATATATATATATATATATATATATATATATATATATATATATGTATATAAACTCAACCCTTTTAGCCCCGCAAGAGGCTCTGCCCCCTGACTCCTCTTGCTTACATTTCTATCTTTTTCTCTTCTATACTTTGTATAAAATACGTAACTTTTACCGGCATCGACCCAAAAAATAATAACATAATCATAGAAATCCTATATCTAATGGGTGCCTGATTAAGAATGACATTTTCATTTAACATTTAATTTTCGTTACATAAAATTGGAACATTTTTTCGTTACGAAATCCAATGAGGGCCAGCTTACGAATTACGTTGGAAATTATATATATATATATATACTCGTATATATGCAACTAAATGAATCAAATTGATAAAAATTAAACATTTTTCATTCTGATATTGCAAATGAAAATAATGTCATATTAAGTTTAAAGATGACAAAAAAATGAATAAACATTGAAGATAGTTAACGCTTAGTAGAATAATTTACCCCGTAAGACGTAAAGATCAGCCTAATATCGAGCTTTATAAGTGAAGATTTTTTTTTTTTTTTTTAGTAATTCCATTTATAATGTTTGTATAGCGATAAATTACGTTACCTTGATGTCTTTGCGATCACTGATTATATAATGCGATAGATAGTTAACAGACCTGTTAAATACAATTTTCATTATAGTAAACTGACTGTTCGTTCTCCTTTTTTGCATTATTGTCGTTACCTTTGTTTATATCGTACTTTCCTTTGTTATTCTCAGTGTAAACCTTTTTATTGGGAATTGTCGTACTTTGTTACTTCACTTCAACGTTATACTTATCATTTTTTCAATAAATTTTACTGTTCTTTTTGAATTAGTCTGAAGTTGTAATAAACCTTTCTTCTCCTTTTAGTTATACATTCCATCTTTAGTATTAAAGGGACAGTAGGCATTTGTTTATGA
Source organism: Icerya purchasi (assembly GCA_039619475.1). Taxonomy (NCBI): domain Eukaryota; kingdom Metazoa; phylum Arthropoda; class Insecta; order Hemiptera; family Monophlebidae; genus Icerya; species Icerya purchasi. Next base: position 285,649,802 of record CM077115.1, on the reverse strand, counting down.
ATTTTGTTCTTTATTAAATCTAATTAAGACTACACCAGATATAATGTTTAGCGTTTAGGTTGCTGCTTCAAAAACATATCTGTAAGAATCGTTTTGGAAATCTGTAAAACCGTTGAAATTTATAGTCTTCATTTGAAATTTTCACATTGCCGACAAAAGTATTAATAAGTCAAGCGCTATTGGTCTAACGAGAAATGTGTAATTCTCTACTCACTTCATATCGCATTTCAAATACCCTCTTTTCAATTGTAAATCTATAATGAAGGTATAATGTATTGTTTACGTTTTTACCTTTAATTAGTAACTAAATACCTATTAAAACCATATCACGCATTTAGTAATGCAGGCGTGTTTCAAAAAACCGACATTTCTGTATGATTTTTTATTTTCCATCCATTTTGCATAAATAAAGAACAAAAAATTTACATGGCGTTCTTATATAAAATATCTTTGAAAAAAAGAAATTAAATATCAACCAAGAGTTGAGAAAAAGAAAATAGAAAGCGGTATATTGCTTGTAACCGCAGTATAAAACTCAGTCTCGTACGCGTATTTATTCTCCCGGTGATTTACGTTAGAAGATTAAAATTAATAATTATACCATTTGGACAGATCATAAAAGAAACCAAAATCTTGAAAAATATTCTAAATTTATTCCAACAACGCTTCAATCAGTACACAGTATGATCCAACATGACCTTCCCTGCTGTATCGACTTCGCAGATATTACTATTTCTGGATTACGTATGGCCTGGATAGTTTAAAATTTTGTGGATCGTGGTAACTCAGGTAAATCCTAATAGTTTACCGTCGTTCCGCGATAAATTTGAACGTATTGAGAGTTGGTTTCCTTCTTTTAGTGTCATATATTGTTAGAACATCTACACTGTTGCGTCAAATAATTTTTATTGTTTTAATATTTTGTAATACTTTAAAATCTGCTTTTTCGGATGTTATCATTTGTAAAAACGAAAGAAGAAAAAACTAAACTATTAGAGAGCCACAATTTTTCGTATATTTTTCGTATGTTATATTTAAGAAGTATACGAAATTTTAATTAAGAGTCCTTTTATCTATATTTTAAATTTAGATTTTAATTCTTTCATCATTATCGGTAGCTATTGAAATAAAAATATGTGTGCTTTTTTAAATAAACTGGATTCGCAGAAAAATTGCTTTACTAAATGCGGTTTTAATTTACTAATTAAGAATTGAAATAAATTTGTTTTTGTTGTAAGTAAATGAATAAACGTTAGATTTTAATCCATTAAATTTTTCCTTCTCTATTTAAATCTGGTCAACAGATTTTAAAAATACCAGATTTATTTATTATCCGGTAATTTAAATTTAAAAAAAAAAAAAAAAAAATGCGGTAAAACGAAAAGTGTACTGTTAGTATTTCATTTTTTTTTTTTTTAAGGCGTGGAAACGTGAAATATTTTGTTAACATTGGTTGTCACTCAATTGTTAAGATCAGTAACTGGAAAATTCGAATTATCGACTGTTTTTTATGTTCTTTTTGTTGCTAAAAGTTTTTTTACTTATTTATAACTCGACACTTCTTCATAAATACTTTATTATCTAAAAAATTGTCTATCTTATTAGGTGTCGCTATTGATTTTCATTGCGTTTGTCCGTTACATACATGGTTTTCTCCTCTGTTATATTGTTTTTAATAGTGAGCATCGGTTTCCGATTATGTTATCTGTGTGTTGGAAACTGTTAAAATATTTCGTACGGTATGAAAAATATTTAGAAACGAAAAAATAATTTAAATATTTGAATTTAAATTTAAATTTACAGAATTAACTTTTAATAAATTTATATATATATATATATATATATATATATATATATATATATATACATTTTTCAAGGCTATAAGAATTGTTTATAATATTTTTAAAGAAATAAAAAAATCAAAAGAAAATCCGATACGTATTTAACTTTTTTTATTTCTTACCATAACTAGTGTCGAGTATTCGCCAAAACTGTGTTATTTTGCAATTTATTCCTTAATACATAAATTTTGTAATTTTAATACTTTTTAATAATCTTATTTAAAGAAAACATCATATATATATATATATATATATATATATATATATATATATATATCGGCCTTTCGTGTCCCGCAAAGGGCTCTGCTCCTTGGCCCCGTCTGGGGACACTCTCGGACCTCCAGCTCTATCACTTCGATACTTCGTATAGAACGAGGAAAATTGACGTCATTCTTTCTAACTGCGTGACAAAAAAAAAAAAAAAAATCTTTACTTAATGTCACATTTTGGAACAAATTTTTGTAACAGAAAAAGTAGTGGGTGTTGAGGCGAGAATAACGTTGTCATTAATATATATATATATATATATCCATGCACTAGCTATTACCCACGGTATTTTATTACGTATTAATTCCTTACTACGTTTATGTTATAAAGTTATTTCCCGCGTCTTAGACCGCAAATTTCTGCTTTCTTTGTCAATATATTTATTTAAAAAGTGAGTATATAATTTCTGAAGATCTCAATGCTTTCATCATTGTAATTTGTATTCATTTTTCAGCATTCCATTTTCCTCATAACATTATTTATGCTATAAAGTATTCACCTACCTATTCGCTTCATTGGGCTTTAAGTATAAATAATTTATTTTATTTTACATGAATAAAAATTGAATATTTAAATATTTTTGCTTGCAGCTTGAATATTATAAATGAAAAAGTTGGTTAATTACTTGTCTTTACTTTTCTTATGTGTCTAGTAATTTAATTAACTATTAAATATTAATTAGAAAATAAAACATCTTGGCTTGTTTTTATTCTAGAAATCCTTATTTTTCACCGAGACTTTGTTAAGCATGCACGCTCATATTGAAACACTTTATCAAATCTCATTCATAAAAGTTAACGGTTTTAAAAGGATTCAACAGAATATATAAATTTGACGCATTTAATTGAATAGAACACCGCGCAGTCTTTTAAACCGTATAGTAAATTCCTGAAGGGAGTGGTTTTGACGCGAAGTGCTAACTGAAGAAAAGGATCTAACCTAGAAATTCACTGTATTTGTTTAGACTTTTTGTTCAAATGATTTATTTGTCCCTTACATAGAGAACGGGGGGACGTATACGAGGGGAATATAAAAAAAAGTTTCTTTTCAAAATTTCACCGTAGTTTTTAAAATGATAGTATTAGTTTTGTGCCGTTTCAATACTTCGGGTTTCAGATTTGCGAACTTCCACTATTTTTAACATATTTTTTTCAAAATTGAAAGAAAGAAAAAAATAAAATTAATTTTTGGTATCTTAAGTTTCTTATTGGTAAATTTATTGTGCTTATATCATCCGTTCATTGGATGTGTGGTAGATTTTATGTTTAGAAGTTTAAGGTTCATAAAAATGTATTTTTCTTCTATACTTTGTCTGCTGTAAGTAGCAGGACCTAGACATTGTGTAGATTATCTAGCCAAATGATCGAAAAGTTAGTCAATTTTTACAAATTGGGCAGACTATTTAAGTAGTATACGAAATATTTGGATTGTTTACTGCAATATTCGTGCAAAATATGTACTTATAATAATTAATATTTGCGTGGAATTGAATTATATTTTTATTTCAAATTAATCAAAAAAACTATTTTAGTTTTCCAGATATAATGATGCCGTCCTATGCAATAAATCGTTGGTACTCGCTGTTCTTCATTTCCTATTTGTGCATTGTTCTGTACATTTTAATGAATATGGTTGGTAATTAAAAACTTTATTTATGCTATATTTTAATTTTATTTAATTTTTTTGGGGGGGGGGGGGTCTTATCGCATCAAACTTGATTGTTCTATTTTTATCTAATATTCACAAATCAGGATTATAATAGACAAAAAAAGAAAAAAACCATATTAAACGTTCCTTTTATACAGAAGTACATTGTGACATGGATATGTTTTTTGTATAGTACGTAAAGTGTGTGATACGATAACGTTTTCGTTTTAGTAAAAATTTGAACTAAAATTGTTATTTAAAAATTGAATAAAATGTTTACCATGGTAAATGTAAATAAGATACGTACCTAGTTACCGACTGATTGTAAGTGAAAATCAGTATAAAATTTTACGACTTTTCTTTATGGCGAAAAAAATTTAGATTGAGCCTAGCTATTAGACAAATCCGTGTCAAAAACTAAAACAGCGGTGTTTGTCGAAAGTATAGCCGATACTAGCAAATATTAAATGTAACATTTTTATGTACTCTCTATTAAGTATCAAATATTACTGAAGACAAATAAATAATTGTGTGCCAAAGCATTTTCGAATCAATTTCATTGTCGGCCAAATACAACTTTCAAAGGTAACGGTTTTTTTCTTACTTAAAACTTCCTTTTGAAAGCTCTTCTATGTTAAGAATTTATTTAGATATTTATTTCTAACCTTTATTTAATAATGTCTCCGTTATATTTTTATTATAAATATACCGGATTTCTCCTTTTTCTTTGGTACAAATGCTTTCGGCAACTCGTTAATAGTGCCAAAATTGCCGCAGTATTTTTATTCGGAGTGAGCGTCAGATTTGTTTCAAGAGAATTCTCCTGAAATTCTTTTCCGCGTGAATTATATAATAATAAGAAGGTGGATTAATGGGAAACTATGTGTTGATGTTTTAAAAATTGTTATTGACTATAAAAAAATGATATCGAAATAATGTTAGTTTCAAACAGAAATGCGACGAATTGTGAATTAAATTTCATAAATTTATAAAGGAAAATTACGAATTAAAATGTTTGATATGTCGGTAGTACACTGCAATGATTTTTAGTTTATTGTTCAAGTTAATGATGATGTCTTTAAAATGGTGTACAACTCAGATAAAGTTAATGTCTTCATTTTAGTCATTTAATTTACTTTTTGTGGTAACTTTAGACTATAAATAATAATTAAGTATCATCGCAAATTTGAAAAAAAAAAAAAAAAAGGAACTCATTAACATAATAAATTATGTTTACTTTGTACTAATTAGGAGCATGTTCTTGCCATTGTTCTTCTAACCGACTTAATTATATGATTTAGAGTTGTTACATACGAACTCTAAAATTAGAATATTTCATATGCTACTGCTGTTTACTTTACTTATCTTATGTTATACGAATTTAATATACTTTTCCTTAGCTATTTTTTGAATTTATTATTTATAAGTTTTATCAACAGTTTCTTTAATATTTGCTTAAATTTTTATTTCCTTTTTATTTTTATTCCTTTCGTTGTTTTTTAACATAATTTTTGTTTACCGCATTTTTAAACAAACGTGTATATTTTATTGTTTTAAAAAGAAAAATTACAAAAAAAATAAATTAGTATATAATTCATACGATTTAGTTACGTAATATAAAAAATAATTAATAATATCTTAACCAAGCTAAACTCTACGCCACCATTTAGGAATATTTTCTTATTTAAAAATACCTAAAATTAATTAAAAATCTTTCGTGAGATTATTTCTTTTAATATTTTAGTTCAGTACGTCCGTCTTGTTAAATTGTTACTTATAAAATTCGTGCTTTATATACATACATGATGGAAAAAACAACGTTTTATAAAATTCATGCTTTGAGCTAAATTTTTCTAGTCTGATTCTTTCTACGACTATTTTTTTCTTGTTTGGCTAATCATTCCATTATGTACCAGTCTATCATTATGTCTAGTGTTGGAATTTTCAAAGTAAACTGTAAAAACTCTAATAATTTATTTTTTATTGTAAAATTTTATGAGCATTTTTATAGATTACAAAATACGCTGTTTAATGCTACGTGTAAAATATGTTTAGAATCCGTATTTAGAACTCGAACTTACGCTACATTTAGGGGTAATTATTATTCGGAACTGAAGTTAATTCGGAATATTTTATAAATTTGTAGTTTTCTATATGTAGGAAATTTTTCGGATACGTCAATCTGTGTATTATCTAAAAACTTCTTACATTTTATTGAGAAAATGCTGCAATCTCACATCTACGAAATAAGGGGGGGAAAAAAAACAGTATAGAAGACAGTCTTATATGATTACTGAAAATAATGTATACTTAACCGTGTATATATGGTTTTCTTAAGTTTTTTAAAAGTAGTTAAGTGAATTTATTTTATATATTTCATAGAATTTAAAACTTTATATAAAAAAAAAAAAAAATAGATGTTGGCCGTTGTATACGAAGTTTTTACAACTTTGGAAAAAGAGAAAATGAAGAAATTGTACCTTCATAAACATAAAGCTTGTCAGCTGGCTTTCAAATTATTGACCCGCAAAAGTGATCCTAATAAATTGTACTTTAGACATTTCCACGGATTAATGCGTTATTACGCTCCTAAAATGAGTAAGTAAATTTAAATCGTTTTGAGTTAAATTTTAAAAATTTTAGAAATGTGATATTTTATTTGTGGAAAATGAACACCTGTTTACAAATTATAAATGTACGTTATTTATATATATATATGTGTGTGTGTGTGTATTGCGAACGTAATTCTTAGGCCAGCTCCCGTTAGAAAAAATATTCTAATTATGTAACGAAAGTTAAATGTTAAATAAAAACGTCATTTTTAATCATGCACCCATTAGATTTTGTAACAAAAAAATGCCGGTTGATGTAAATTTTGATCATTTTATACAAAGCACAGAAGAGAAAGAGAAGATGTAAGCAAGAGGGGTCAAGGGGCAAAGCCCCTTGTGAGGCCAAAGTGACCGAGTTTTATCTGTTTGTTTGTGTGTTTGTCCTGTATGTGTTCTGTACCGCTAAACGGATCACGCTAAAATTTTCAGGGTGTATTCATGTTGTCCAAAAAATGGTTGTAAGGTGCGGCTGAGTTTTCGACCCTTTCACCTTCACGAATTATGAGGTTTTAAGTAGTTCGGTACAGAAATGCACACGGGACGAATAAAAAAAAAAATTAATTTTTGTAAAATTCTAAATAAAATGATTATGATGGTAAGTAATAAACTCTAGATGACATTTTATTAATATCTGGCGCATGTAAATACACCACGTTGGGTTACTTCACTTTTTGTATTACTGAAATCAGCAATCATCAGACCTCCATGACATAATCTAAACACACAAGTGGCGTTCCTAGCCTAGCGTTTGTATTAATTGCGGAAAGTTAGAAAAAAATCGTATTTTCTATTATTTTTACTTCTTCTTCTTAAGAGTGTCTTACTCAGTTCCTGAGGTTAACGATCATTATCATTACAGCGCTTTCTTCTCCGCTTTTCCAATCAACTCATTGAAATTCTTGAGTCCAGTCCAGTCCTTAATATTGTCCAACCATTCCGGTTTTCTTCTTTCTGACCCTCTTTTACATTGAATTTTCCCTTCTATGACCAAACGTAAGATGACATATTTTCTTCCTCTACTATTTTTACAGAGAAATAAAAAATCCTGCGACGTAATTTTTAATATTTGCTACCGGGAATGTTATTTATACTCAAATTTGAAATCTTTACTCAATTACTGCAGTTTGTTGTTGTAGTAATAAATTAATTTTAATAAAATGCTCGAAACAAAATAGTTTCTAATCAGTTTCTGAAAATACATCTCTGGAACATCGTTGCTTCTTCACTGATTGAAAAGACTAAATGTCGACTACAAAATCATTTACTGAACACTGAAAGTCATCTATACCTAATTTTTCAACAAGGCTTGCCTTTGTTAAATTTCTTTGCTGATAGCAATGTTATTACTTCGTTGGAATTTAAACTATTCGAAAAGATTTTCCTCTATTTCAATACATTTCACGAATTTTCTCGATTTTATTTTGTTTCCTAAAAACATTAAATATTTTATATCCGATTTTTTATTTTAATTATTCAAAGTGCGATATAAGGAACGTTGAACTCTTGAGAAATCTGTTAAATTCACTACTTTCTAAATGCGAAAGATAAAACTAGTTAGACAATGAAAACCAGGCCAACAGACAAAGAAAAATTAAATAAACGTAAAATAATATAATTTTTTTTATTCAATGGATAATTTTAGGCATATTGAAAAAGTGTGTTTTACGGAACGAACTTACAAAACACGATTAATAGAATACGGTTGAGTAACAAACTCGAAAATAAAACACACTTGTAATTTTTACACCATTAACATTTTAAAAAAAATTATTTAATAAGAAATGCGAATTTAGCTCGGAATCGGATCGTATTTTGTTTTAATAATGGGAAAACGGGAATGTGTAAAGTTCGCTTAATAGGGAAATTTAATTTTCTGTAGCGAGAAAAGTTCTACATTTTTCATGAAATCTGACTCATGATTTTGCCATGTTTAACGAAATTAGCGGAAGTAGCATATCTTTTTCGGTCTTCTGTTAATCGTGTAAAAAAGTAAAGTAGCTAATAAGGCGACAAAGCAAAAATACCAAAAAATGGATTAGTAATCATTGTGTAGTGTGCACGCAACACTGCAGCTATAAATTAACGGCGATGTGTTTCGTCTAATATAAACTTTTCTATCATAAAAAACGATCAAAAGACGATTTTTCTTACAATTAATTTACAAAAACAATTTGAAGCTAAATGTTGATGCGCATTGCCGTTACAATTTTTTGGTCGTAATAACCGACCGAAATTAACGTATAGTTTTATGTAATTCTGCCATATTCGTCGTTATAACTAATTTTCACATATATACACGCATGTGTGTGTGTGTGTGTGCGTGTGAAAGTACGGTATATAAAGTAAATGTTCATTGTATGTAACTTCAGCTTATTTTCCACGTTGGGAATTTCTCTTATCGCGAAATATTTTAAATACTCTCCAAGCGTAATTTTGTGTGTTTTAGAAACACCAAAAATTTAATTATTCAATGTAAACCTCTTTATGTTCAATTTTAGTCTAAAATGTGACGCTTTTGGAGAGCAGGGGAGGTTCCATCATATTTAAAATTTTCGCCTTATGCCCGTGGATCGTAATATTTAATGTATTTTTATGTTGGCGACATATTTTTCTTTTTCTTTTACTATTTGTACTGATTTGTAGGTGACCGTAATGCGGTGATCATTTTTAAATATTTAAATACGAACAATAACGGATACTTAAGTATAGACGAATTTTATAAAGTATACGATGCAGTAATAATGAAGTGGCATGCGCAGTACGCTAATATACCATGGTACCACTCAACCTGGATGCCGCTACAAAACGTCTGTCAGATGGCTAATAATTTAATATCGACTGATTACTTTGAATATTTTTTTCGTAAGTTATTTCTGTTATCATTTATCGTCGAACAAAGTTGGTATTAGAGACCGGCTTAGTTGAACAACTTCCACGCAGTTTTGTAGTATAATCATAAAATTACATAAATAGATAGAAAGTTTTGTAAAAATTAAACGAATAATGTAAACATTCGAGAATGAGAATGTCCGTTTTTCAATCAAAGCAGTACTGTGCAATAAATTAGATATGGGAAAAGTTTCACTAATTACATACAGTATAATATATTAATGTTATTTCTAATTATCTGCTTAATTCTAATAAATATTCACAAATTATATACATAAACACGGAAGTTATTTTAAAATTCACAATAATTTTAAACGAACTTTCCCGACATTTTCGGAGAACAATGCTCCATAATCACGGGTACAGTATAGTGTATGTTGCGAAGTTAAAATTAAAACAAAGCAAACAATGCAAACGAAGGCAAATATCAATTACGACTTACGATTAACACAGATGATTAAAATCGATATTGATTTAAATATTTGAAATCTATAATATGATAAAATATAAAAATAATATTAAAAATTAATAAAGTAAAAGAATATAAAAATGTTATATAAGTACATTAAAATTCAAGATTTTTTAAATTATATATTAATATGTAACAATAGGTTATATTTTATCAGCTTTATTTTATGTTCAGTTATTAATTTATTTTTATTTATATAGTAGGCTTCAGCGAAATTTAACAATTGAAAATTAGTAATAATCTTTAAAATTTTTAGATCTTGTTCTATTTTTAGTGTTGACGACCTGTGTGTTTTATTCTTTATTAAACGTTCTGCTAGTGCCGATTTTGCTATATGCCCATGGACGTATACATCAATAGATATTTTCTTCTTTCTCTCCTCAACCTTATTGGTTGATGGGCAACCTAAATTGTACATCTCAGCTGTACAGATACAGGCATAGTGTACTAGGCAATTATTATATATGCAACGCAGGTGTACACAACACGCGAGCTACATTCGGAACTGATTAGTAATCGCTTGATTTATCAATATACAAAAGTGTGCAGGTTACATGTGTGTGTCTGCTGTGTACTAACCTAGTGTGCATATGATGTTGTATGTGGTGGTTTGCAATTACCTTTCACGTGATTATTAGCAATTATTTATAATTTAATTCTTGTAATAAGTTCTGTCGTCGCTCGGGATCGAACCCGTGACCTCCGTATTGGAAGTCAAGCGCTCTAGCAAATATGCTATCGCGAACATAGATATAGATAAATTAGATAAAATAAAAAAGAAATTAAAAAAACACGCCTCTATAACAATGCGAACTAAAAAGTAAGAAATAATTTTTAAATATAAAGATAATATGCAACAGTGATGAAAATCTCCCAAGTCACTATATATTTTAAGTTTTTCTAATAAGCTCAAAATGAGCATACAGTAATTCACAACAAATTAATTTTAATGTAAAAGAAAGCGTGGGGTGCTTTTGATATCAATTGTTTATACTTTTTCTTTTATTTTTTAACTATTTGTAGGTCGATTTAATTTATTAAGTATAGTAAGCACCCCGCGCTTTCTTTTACATTAAAATTAATTTGTTGTGAATTACTGTATGCTCATTTTGAGCTTATTAGAAAAACTTAAAATATATAGTGACTTGGGAGATTTTCATCACTGTTGCATATTATCTTTATATTTAAAAATTGATTTTTACTTTTTAGTTCACATTGCTATAAAAGCGTGTTTTTTGTAGTTTTTTTAAACTATAATTTTATTTTATTTTATTTTTTTTTAGTCTTAAAACAAAAAACAATATTTAAGTATCGAGGAGACTCAAATCTTTAGCATTTCATATGTTCTAATAATAAAATATCAACAGCAAGAAAAAAATTACAAACAAAATTTTTTATTTACTTCTAAAAAATTGCCTCTTCTACGTTTCTCATCTACCTTAATTTCCTTCTCGTAGATAATGATTTAAAAATTAACTTAATACGACATAGACTCTAAGCAATAAATTTAACAATTCTACGTGTAATTTCGAATATTTGTCATTTCTTAAACTATCGACAGAGAACAGAATATGTATGCGAATTCTCTTGTTTCCATAGATTTGAAAATGATGATTGTAAAATTTATTTTAAAATACGTGTTTTCAAGGTCAAGAAAATATCGGCATTTATGCAAACTGCAAAACTCTAGTTTCAACAGAAAAATAAATTATATAAATTTCGCATGAACGCTATCAATCGAAATGATACATTTTCTACCACAAATTTCGTTTAAAAATTTTGAATATTTATCATATAAAGGAAATTAGGAACGGCACAATACAATTTTCGATGATAGTTTTGTTAATTTCGTCGTGGTACTTGTTTGACCTTGAGAAATTATTACTTATTATCTCGAATTCGTCATTCCTTTTAAATGTTATATTAAAAATCTATTTTCTGATTCGTTAGACGTAAGATTTAAGAATAAAATTTCCTTTCGTTTCTGTTATTGAACCTTTTAATTACTTTACCGTGGTTCGTAAAAAAAAAAACAAAAGCATTAGACTGTAATACATTTAACACCTAAGGTAAAACTTAATAATAAAATAAAAAGCGCGTAAAGAAAATGATTTCGCGACATCTATGAAATCAGTTTCGAAGCATATCAGCAAGTTTTTGATAAACAAAGGACACTGTGCACTTACCGATGATGTTTGTAACCTGTAGAAGGGGTCATTGTTTTTTGTTGTTTTTTTTTCTTTCTGATGATCCTGGTTCGGACATTAGGACAAATTAAGGAAATTATCGAATTGTCATCCAAAATGAATACGTATGTAAATTTTCAAATTATTCAGACTTCGGGAAGTCAGTGAAAATTGATTTAAAAAATTCCATTACACACTTACGTATACATAGATATAGATATAGATATGGATAAATTAGATAAAATAAAAATTAAAAAAATCATCAATTTATAGGTAAAGATTTATATAGATTATCCGGTAAAGGCATGGGAATAACAGGTACAATATATTAAAAGGCAAACGAAATTTATGGAACCGCTGTTATTCCAGATGTTAAGTGAATTTTATTGTCCGTGCTTTTTTCATGATATCCAACGTGATAAAAATTTAAAAATCCTTTCGTAATGAACACTTAATGTCAAAAGAAAAAACCACCTATGGACTTTACTTAAAATTTGAGCGTATTATGTTTCTAGAAATTTCATAATTTGGTTTACCCCTATAATATGTTGAAACTGATTATTCAACCACTTGATTACTCACGTATGTAAATAAAGTGCAACGGATCTTTAATATGTTCTAAAGCAAAATTGTTGATTCCTTCATTTTTAGTATTTATCCCCCGCTATATACTTTTGGAAAATGTTCGGTTTTTTTTTTTGTTTTTTTTCTAATTTATTTCATTACATTTTTATAAGTATAAAGAATCAAATTTAATAATTTGCAAAAAAAAAATTTTTTTCAAAATTAAAAAACGAATGTGAGCAAATAAATATACGAGTTAATTTTTAATAAAAAAAAACAAAATCAGTGTTAGAATTTACAATTAACACAAATTCTTAATTATGATTTTCAAAATTTTCTCTTTTAATGAAAATTATTTAAGCGAATGAATTTTTGTGTAGAATTTATGACGATTACAAATTTAATGATTATGGCGGACATCGCGATTTACAATTTTGACAGTTCGGATTTAGTGCAATCAGCTTACTTCTTATCTGGCTGCTGGGATGCCTTATTTTTCGCTTTTAGTAAGTGTATTATTTTTCAATTTTTCTTTTTATTAAAAGTGTCAGCTGTGAAGGTAATATTAATTTGTATCATTTTTTTATATGAATCATTATTTATTCCTTCGAGTTTTCAAGAAATTTTTTAGTTATTTTGTGATTCGAAACAGTACGAACATTGTCGTTTAGCGCAATGCTACTATTAATTGACCTCGAGAGACCCATAAAAATTATGAGAATTCAAAAATTATAAATACCACTTTACATTACTACTGAAAATGAGCTAGAAAAACTACGTAAGTCGATTATGTATTGGAAAAGACCGATAAATGCCTGGCTAAACTGAAAACGGCGATGTGGAGGATATCCGGTTTTATTGAAATGGAATTACTTGTTGAAATTATGATTGAAGAGAAAGAAATGTCTCTGAAAAATGCAAAGTACTTTCGTTCACTTTTCATTCCTTCAATAAATATTAGAGAATATTTGATAATTATTCCGGAATAACTATAAAAGAAAGAAAAAAAACTTCCCTTATTTTATTTTATTTTTTCAAAAATCGACCGTGTAACGGTTCTAGATATACTCCAATTAAAGAACATCTAGTCTATTAAATACACAGACAGTCCAAATTAGTCTGTAAATCTGTTATTAATAATAATTCCATGTTGGGCATTCATTTTTTGTAACACTGTGTGCAAAAATATCGCTAGTCTTTAAGTTTCTCCGTCCGTTCGCACATTACATATACCTCAATAGTGATCGTATTATAATTAATTATATCTATTTTTTGTTTCAATTTTTAGTATTTTCGATAGAAGTACTAATAAAAATGTTGGCTATGGGTGTGAAAGAATATTTCAAATCCGGTTGGAATATATTTGATTTTGTGGCCACCGTTCTGGCCGGCGCCGGCTATTTGATTTTGAATATTTGGTCCAATTTGGTATACGTCGCTATATTTCGTGCTATCAAAGTGTTTAAATTATTTAAAATGAAAAAGCGCTATCGGGATATTATCGGAACAGTTGCCTTATTGATGCCGTTAATTAAATCCGCCTTCATCGTCATGATGGTTGTTTATTATTTCTTCGCGATTATAGGAATGGAATTGTTTTCCGGTTACGATATGAAAGATTGTTGCAAGTACGATGATGCACATTTTTTAAATTTCTAACTAATTATTTTCTATCAAAATAGGTATACAAGATAGCGTGTCTATATCGTAACATTATGCTCAATTATTTATAAAATGCGGTGAATATTTAATTTTAATTTGTATTTTTCGCCATTTATTTTACTTTAAATTAATGATCATTTAATCGATTTTCAAAATTAAAAGATGAATTGCGGAAATAAAATTTACATCTCGTATAAAGGACGGTATTTTGTTTAATTTAGAAGTTTTATCGTTGAAATTAAGTAATTTTGTATAGATACATTGAATCCTAGTCCGATTATCGTGATTCACTACTAATTACAATTTAATTATTAATAATTAAAACTAGTTCTTAACGGAAAACTTTCTCAAAATTAAGTTGTTTATTATAATTAATTAGTTGTGAAATATGTGGAAAAAATTTAAGTAAAAATGTAGACGAAAAATTAAAAATTACCCTGTTCTGTATTGAACGTGGGATTTTTTTTTTTCTTTTATTATAGATGTTACTCATATCCTTTTATCATTGTTCTAATAAGTTCTTTTTTCGGCTTTTCTAATTGTAATTTTTCATTGTCCTCAATTAGTTCTATCAGACATTTGTAATAACCGTATAAATTCTAAATTATAGTATACGTTTGTTTTCTTATTTACCGAGTAGTTTAAACTTTCTTTTGACACTGTGTTTCAGATGGAGTTTATTGTTTCGGAAAATCGTCCATTTATCATATTTTTGATCCATTTATAACAACGCTCAACTTTGTAGCTTTATAAAAAAATATATCTACAATTTTAACCAAAACGCGGATTAAAAATTTAATTGTTAATATTCCGGAATATTATTCGTTGGTAAATCTGTAATTTTATATTACTTTGTGTAGGGGAACGGCGGTTGAAGATTTTTACCAGTATCGGAAAGCTAATAATAGTGACGCAGTTGGTTATTATTATTTAAATACATTCCAAAATATGGCCGTTAGTTTAGTAACACTGTTCGAGTTGACCGTTGTCAATAACTGGTTTATCGTAATGAATAGTTATGGTTCGGTTGTCCATCCAGCAACTAGAATTTATTTTATGATGTTCTATTTGTTTACCATGATCGTATTAACCATTGTCGTTGCTTCCATTCTCGAAGCATTCAGATTTCGTATTCAATATAAACGGCAAACCACAAAAAAAGATGGTATGACTTTTTTTTTTTTTTTTAAAGTTATAATGCCACATACGTCGATATTAAAAAATAGTATTACAATATTGTTTTAAGATTTAATTATACCCGTATATTAAAGCGATATGAAAAGCGAAATAAGTTAATTGATTTTGTGTCTGTTTTACAACAATTTTAACTCCTGTTTGCAATTTAGGTTGCGTAATATACACTTTATGTAAATTTATCATTTTACAAATTCCTATGCAAATTGTAAAGAAATGTACTTAGAAGCGGAATTGCGTATACATACAACAGACATACAAACAGATAGATAAAGAGAAATTACCTTTATAGTATTAGTTAATAATGATATTTTAATTTATCGCAATTACTAAATTCTCTTTATTCTGTTACACATATTTAGAAGAGAAAATGCTTCACGAAGAAGTTCACTTAAATTGGGACGATGTGATGTCATTAATACAAGATTTTAGCACGCTTGAAAAGATAAGACCCGAATTAGTTGTTGGGGTAATTTCATTTTAACTGATTTATATTTAATTTTATACGTTTTCTATTTATACGTTCAGTGAATGAATGTGCAGGTCAGAATGGAATATTTTTGTGATGAAAAACTGTTTTTGAATGTTAAATGGTAAAAATTAGTATATTAAAAAAATTTAAATAAATATTTCTGTTTTCTTTAATTATTAACATGGTACTGATAAAAAGTACTATAAACAGCGCCCGTGACCTCAACAGAATACTGATAATCTAGGAATATTAATATTCTAGGTATACATATATTATAACCTAGGAACTAACATGTCCCCCTAGTGAGCGACTGGGTTAATGATGTTAATAGTATGTTAGGAACAACTTGTAAGTAATTTGATAATATTATTACAGTACTGCTTTGTTTGATTAAAGTAACCGGCTAGCATGGCAACCGAAAAAGTTGAGTATGGCCCATGAAACCTTGCTACAATTTATTCAGAAAATTCAGCAATGTTATTTACTAAGAGGTGATCTCAGGATATTATGTATATATCATCATCAACTCCCACTCGAAACCGAGTATGGGCTCTCCGTAAATCAGCATCCATGTTTATGTCTGAGATGTGAGATTAGACCAATTCGATGGACTGCTATGAAAGTACATAACTGACAAGCTAACTGCTGTCCTCCAGAAGTATTATTATTATTATTAGCGACACGAGCCTTCCTTCTTGACCGATTTAAATTCTGTTATTTTGGTCGTCACCATATTTGCCCATCCTTTGCGATCTTGAGCTTTACTTTCCCATTTATCAGTTCTCGGATTAATCCCCAATCTTTTTAAGTCGTTGGCAATGATGTCTTTAAATCGAAGCCGCGGTCTTCCGAGCGGTCGTCTACCGTTCTCGATAACTTCGTACATCATAATTTTCGGGATGCGATCTTCCTCCATCCACAGCACATGGCCGGTCCAGGTGACGCGCTTCCGCGCTAGTAACTGCTCTATTGATCGACACTTTGCTCTAGCCAGCACTTCTTCATTTGATATAAGGTCCGTCCATTTTACCCGAAGAATTCTTCGAAGGAACCTACAATGACAGGTCTCAAGCTGCCAGTAAGAATAGCATGGCAACATGGCAACCCCTCATTAAAGTATGGCTCATGAACCCTGTCTAAAATTTTAAGGAAAACGATGTTAAAGTAAACTGAGATTGTCACATAACATAGTATGTATCGAAGTTAGAATAACATGGCGACCGATGCAGTTATGAATGGCCCGTGAAGCTCTGCCGAGGGCTATTGAGAATAACTCCTCAATGATGTTTGATAACAGTGTTCGCCTCAAAATATACTATATAAAGCAGTAGCAATTGGACGCCGATGCAGCTAAGTACAACTCATGAAACCCTGTCATAAACTATTGGAATAAACACAAGGACATCATTAGATAAAAGTGATTGTCACGGAATAAAAGTATGTACAGCAAGGCAATATGGCAACCGACATGGCTAAGCATGACCTATATAGTTCCACCGATACTATTGAAAATATACAATGTGCATTTGAATAAGTGTAAACCTGGACAAGATTTACTTATGTTATTTGAAAGAGCGTCATGGCACCACCTGCTTCGTCTTAATCTTCGTTTAGAATTATCCGGAAGCGTTATGATATACATGCTATTAACATAGACGTTCAAATTTGAACTTAATTTCTCAAAAAACCTGCCGTACCGGTTGATGCGAACGTCTTTGACAAAAGGAATATTTAAATCATTATTTAGAATCGTATTCGAAACATCTTTTGGATCTGCTATTATTATACGAAGAATATTAGACTGCTTCCTCTGAGTTTGCAATAGGTTACTCCGATTCGTGTTCTCATGTAAATCCAAACGATATCTCCAAATAGTTGACGATGGATCTTTTTAAGTTAAATACTTAAAGCTATCAAAAAAAGATAATTCGCAAATAAAAATATACGAATTATCAAATAGAAATACTATAGAATAAGAAGGATAAATTGCCTTTGGATAAAATTAACATTCTGTTCACGATAGCCTAATCGTAGGTAAACGATTAATGTCGCAAATATCGAAACCCGGTGGTAACCATGATTCCTGTCACTTGGGGCCTTTAGATGCTAGTAATAATTTTGATGCCTTTATATGATCTGTTCTAATTCTAATTATAAGTTATATAAATTCTTTATTCATCTTTCCCTGTAAAACAATATTTGTTACTGATTGTTTTCTGTATCTGACTGTATTTTTTTCCGCGGGTTTTGCTTTTCTCCTCATATTTTTTTTTGCCACGACTTTTTTTATTGATTTTGTTTATTATAGTGAAGTATTCTTTCCAGTTGCGGTCATCGCGATGGCCTAGTGGCTAGAGCGCTTGGCTTCCGTTTCAGAAATCTCGGGTTCGATCACGAGCGATGACAGAATATGCGTGCTAGTTAGTATACAGCAGTATAGCGACATTTGAGCTGCATTTATAACGCGATGACACGCGACTATAGTCAGTTCCAAGTGTAGTTTTGCATATACGCTAGCATCGCTTGAATATTCAGCCGGCGATCAATCGCATCAACGTGGGTAGGCTAGTCGTATCGGTTCACTTTGCCACTGATACATTTCTCACGTTGGTCGGCAGCATGGATGCTGTTGCGCTCCAGTTTACGTGATCCGCGCTGAATTGTGGTTATACGGTTTTTCACTCATTTCCACATTGGTAAAATTTTCTCACAGACTTCGCATTTCTAACATCTAGTATGTATGCCATTAACATCAAATTTATCTAAAATGCATACGGGCTACCTCGGATACGAGAGCCTGTATAATAATAATAATAATAATTCTTTCCAAACTAATTTAATTTTTTGTTCTTTACGTCTCGGATCTATATCTTTGGATAGTTTGTCTACTATATTATTTCCCGTAATTTCACTTTGGTCTGGTATCCATTTAAGCCATATGCTACTATTATTTCGCTTTATTTTATTATCATTTAATGTGTTGTATAATGCATTGTTTGTAAAATCGTCTTTATTATACATTTTAAATATTGGAGTCTGTTAGTATTAAAATATTTTTATCTTTTAAATTTTGTATCATTTTTATAGCTTTATTTATGGCGATTAGCTCTGCTGTACTCGTTAAATAAATTTTTGTATGTATGTATAAAGCTTTTCAGTTTGATAAACGTGTTTTTTCTTGACTTATGTAGGGAACCGTTACTTTCATTGGTGTTCGACCACGTAGTCGAGAAGTATTGCAACAAAGGATGTACAAAACAGAAATTGAAGCGTGGTTAAATGAAGCTGATTCCCACAATTAGCAAAGTTTTACTCTTAAATGTTTCCTCACACTCTAGTATCACGCAGATAATATTATTAATCATTCTGTATTCCTATACTTTATAATTTTAGTCGTGTTGACATTGCAAATTCCAGCAATACGTAAAATAAGTTAATTATTTTAGTCTGTGATACTTTCGGTCAAACTGCATAATACTTTAGTTCCTTATTTTGCAAAGAAAAAGAGAAAAAAAAAAAAAAAAAACAGAAAATTATTATATCTAGTGCGTTGTGTTAATATATTTTTTGTTGTTTATGTTTTTATATGTATATATGCGTTCATTTAAAATTCATACAAATGACCTCACATAGTGTTAAACTATAAGCAGAACTTGAAAATTATTCGGAAAAATCAAGTTTTTTTACTATTGATTTAAATGTTGTATTTATCTTGCTTGTGTATCTTCGATGATTTTTTACTAATTTACGCTGCGACATCACGTATTAGTTACCGAAGTATGATGAACTTTATTTATTTTTTTCTTTCGTTATATACACATATTTAAAAGTAGATTTTTTTGCTTTCATTATGTAATAAGTTATTTAGTTTTATTCTCCACGAGTCGTCACATTAATTTAAGAATTCTTATAATTTTCACTTTATCCTAATTTTTGAACTGTTGATCAAAGAAAAGGTAGCGAATATGGCAGCTATAGTCATTTAAAAATAGTATTATCAGAATTATTAATTTGTCATGTTTTTTAAATGTTTCTTCTAATCATTCTTTCTTATGGTTGTTTCATATAAATTGTTCAGCGTAAGCAATAGTAAACTTGTAAAACAGTGTACTAAGATAATTAAATTACCGAACTCAATAACATGTTTACTCAATTGCACATGTTTCACGTTACATTTAATTTAGTAATTCCGCTTTAAAACAGGCAATATTATACGTAATTAATTTAATAAATTCTTGTTATTGATAACATGTTTGTAAATTGTGTTCTCACTTTTTTTCTTTATTGTTTTCTATTTCAATGGCATAATTAAAATGATTGAAAACGTATTTTCAGTGTTATAAATTTTGATTTTGTAACCTTTTTAACATATCAAAATTAAATTTGTAAAGTCACGATTTAACGAAAATCGTTAACGAAGTCATAAAACAATTTGTGTTTAACGTATTTTAACTTATAAAGTTATCGTGTGTTTAGCTTTATATAAAATTTCCTAAATATATATACGTCTAACGTTTGCGTTTGTGTTTGTATTTTTCAACTTTTCTATGTTTAAATTTGTATTCCTTAAAAAAAAAAAAAAACAACATACTAGACAAAATCTTAGAAGAGGGGCATTGCGTGAAAAATAAAACGGTGTCAATTATAAACAAAAATTGTCAAAAACATTTGTTTGTCCTTTTTAAAAACTGTTGAATTTTAATGCGGTTTTGGAGAATGTTTTTCTAAGGTTTTCTTAACTGAATTATATTACTATATTAAAATAGTTACGAATAATCTTTAATATAATTACAAAATACCAACTAATATTTATGAGCTCATTTAACAAAATCATAAATATTTATTTCATGGTGGAATATTTACGGTTTCGATAATAATCCATAATTATATTAATTAACTTTTGAATTTTATTAAGAAATTACAATTTCACGGAAATCTTGAGGAATTTAAATCATTCTATAGGACCTAACAACGAAATATAGTAGTAAGGTCACTTGGGTCGAGATAAACGATGAAAATACGGCTATATAAAAGTGAACGAAATCGCAGGTAAAAAATAATGATTTATACGCCATAAAAAATATATGCTTAATTTAAAAATTAAATTTACAATAATCAAAATATTCCTTAAAATTTCGGAACTATGTAATTTAACTTCACATTCAGTATTTTTTACACCTGCTGCCTCTATAATACATTTTATGCTGTACAGTATTATTTTTTCCTTATAAAATATCTGAATTTTTATTATTGTTTTTCATTTGTTATAAATGAAGTATCATTTTTCAACTTTATATTGAATCTTTATTTTTGCTTCAAAAATGTTAACCAATGTAAATTTTTGATAATAATTTTATTTTTAATTTCTAAGTTCACTTCTATTACGTTTAAAGTGTATCATTTTTTTTTATTTATTTTTTTCTCGATTCTATTTACGTAGATTCATTTAAAGTAAGTTTAAGTGTATTTTAACCTTAAACTTTCAATTTTTTACATATACAAATTAGTTAAAAATTTTCAAGACATCGTTTCATTTTTCTGATTCAATAAATGTTTAATTTATTTATTAGACCAAATTAATCGCAAAATACGTATTAACAAATATAAATTAATTGCATCGAAATCTGAAGTGGTCCTTTTGCTATTTGGAGCCCAATGCCGTAACGACTTAAAAATCGGATCTGGCTGTGTTAACCCCCATTTTTGTGAGTAAAACTAGAAAAATCCAATAAAAAAGGAGACAAAATTGATTGCTGCTTATGAGTTGAATTTATACATTAAACCGCCAAAAATAAGAGAATAACTAAACTGTGTTAAATAAAAAAAGAATACTTACAGTTTGTAATAAAAATCAGTATTAAAAAAAATACCGAAACATGTAATAGACGGTCTGATAACTAAATTTAAAATTGACTTAAAACATTATGAATAAATTAAATATTGCTAGATACTTTGTCAAGGAAACTACTGCAAAACTGAAAACATCGCTATCTATACAAAGCAGGGATGAATCCAGTAGGTGCCCCCCCAGAACTTTAAAATTGCTCCCCCAAAACTTAATACAAGCTGTTTAAGAATGCAGAATTTAATAAGAAATGAAATTCTTTTAATTCGTTTTGTTTAGAGTTATGTCAAAAGTTGCTGCCAAAACATTTTGAAAAGGTTCAATTAGTTGTATATTTTTAAATTTCAAAATTACGAGATTTATTTTTGACGGAAAAATGAAACTTCATAAAATAACAATAAAAAAAAGTGATCTTTTAAAATTTGACTTTGACGTTTGCTTGTTATTCTGTGAAAAAACTGATATGCTTTTATTGCAAATGTGCGAAAGATGTAAAATACTAACGAGCTGAAACAAATATTCGCTGCAGTTCGTATTTTTTATCAGCGTAAACGGGAACTGTCACGGTTCGCCTCGATTCATTTATCATTAATATCAATAAACTGTTTAAAGGTTTCTTTTCGGTTTTCATTTATTCTTTTTCTGTTTTTTAAAGCAACATGATCTATAGACAACTTCATTTCGGCTTTTGTCTTGTTTTTTATTTCCAAGAAAAGCCCCCATTTAAAACAATTGAAACACCATGGTGTATTCGTTTATTATAAAAAGATAATGAACCCGTTAGAACTTTTTTACAATACGTTCTTTAATGTTGCAATGAGAATAATTTTAAAACCAACTGAGAAAATATTGTTGTTTATAATCGGTTATTTTACTTGAAATTTATTGTTCACACTTGCTTTTTCATTTTTTTAAATTACATAATAAATAATTTTTTACATATCTGGTTTTATTCAGGAATATCCAAAAAAAAAATTCTCAGTAAAAATATAAAAAAATCTCTGCCCCCCTCCCACCAGAAACGGATTCCTAAATTCATCCCCGGTTATATCAATGTTTGAAAATATTGTGGACTACATATATATATATATATTAATTACAACGTAATTCTTAGGCTACCCCCCATTCGAAAAAATGTCCCAAAAAAATGTCCCAGAAAAATGTCCCAATTTTATGTAACGCTAAATGTCCCAATTTTATGTAACGTTTGTTATATTTTGTAGCATTTTTGTTATTGTTATTTAAAAAATGTCACAATTTTATGTAATGAAATATGTAACGAAAAAATGTCTTAATTTTATATAACGGAAGGTAAATGTTAGAATAGGGTTTTTGTGGTTATGTTATTTTTGGTGTGTGTTGATGCCAGTAAGAATTACGTTGTAAATTTTGATCATTTTATACAAAGTATAGAAGAGAAAGAGACAGGAATGAAAGCAGGAGGGGTCAAGGGGCACAGCCCCTTGCGAGGCCAGAGTGGCCGAGTTTATATATATATATTATATATATAGGTGGTGTCGTCTTGAAGGCATGGCATGGAATATCATCTCACTTAGTGATTGTATTCAGTGCATAAACATCACAAAGGTGCATATCGCCATTCTTTTTAGAAACAACATTTACTGGAGAGCTTCAAGCATCATATGGAGGTTTGAGGACATTGAAGTCATAGAGTGAATTGATCTGAGCCTTGACCTGTCAGAGAATGTTTGGTCATAAATGGCCGGATTCAGCACATATGGAGGAATAGTTTTTATGTATGAATGTTTCATTAATAAGTAAGTAGATGATGGTTCTGTGTGTAGGATACTGATTCAAAATGTTTGAAACTTGAGAGTTGACTTGTACAACATGAACTCTAGAGGCCAAGGCAGCACCAGGTTGCATGATGACGGATATTAAATTACAACTGAATACCAATAATATCTGCAACAATAAAAATCCAAGCAAAAGATGTGTTAAGCTGAGGGAAATTATTTCGACAATGAAACTATAAATAATAATTTTGGTTTACACTTTCCGACTGGAAATCTAAAGCAACTGGGTTTGAATTTAAAATGTAAACAGGCTGATAATAGTGAAACATTTGAACTAGGATCAACAAAAAAATATGTAAGTTCTGCTTAGTGATGAGCAACTGCTGCAATTTTGTGGGTGAGGTAACACTGACAGTGACAATGCTCTTTCAAGTTTTAGGTTGAACATGCCACAGCCCTTAACACATTTCCTGGTCTGTGGTCCATACAATATATGAGAGAAACATTTACCATTGTCATAAAGCTTATAACGTTGTACAAATTGGTTAATATTGTGCACAATCGGAAACTAGATCTGTAGGTGGGAATGGTGTCAATAATTGTTAACTTCAAAGCACACACATGAGGACTATACAGTGGAAGTTGATAGCTGATGTGTGGACAATTTTATTGTATGGATGAAACAACCTTGACTTGGGAGTTAATCGTTTGCTTCATCTGTGCTATTTCTTATAAAAATCATAATCAGGATAGATTGGAATGGAATCAATAAAGTATATGGGAACTGCTGACAAGGAATAGCAATGCAGCTATTATAGAAGATATCAACAATTTGACTGATTCATCCAATGACTTATTAGCAATTAACCCAATTGTCAATCAAAAATTGATCAGTTATTGTTGGGTTACTATAGCTGATGAATAACAGCTGTATGGTATACACAGCTAATAGACTAGAATCAAGTGCTCATTTCTAACAAAATGTATGGTGGCTTACCTGAAAACATGTGTAAAGATAGCAGCAACTGATTAATAACTATTATTGATTATTAGGTAGACAAACACAACAGTGTTGCTATAACTATAAATTTATTAAAAGTATATTAATAATAGAATTTATTCTCGTTCTCTTTGCCCCAGTCTGTCAACTCCCTGACCACTGCGTGTGGCGATTACCTCTTACATGGTGAAGGTTTATGTAAGGTCCCAGGAATTCATATCTGTGGTGCTTTGTAAGCTTTTTTTCACTTTTGAATTTTTAAGAAAAATTTAATGCTCGTCGGGTGGTTACAATAGGGTCAGTTTTGATCTACTCAGTTTTAAAATATCTTTAGAAGCATTTTTAACTTTTTTATAACAGCCTCCAAACTAGTTCATCAGTTTTTTTACAACATTGATAATTTCAATTGTGTTCACATTTTTGTTTTATTGTAGGAAACAAAATCATATCGTTTTTATTATAAAAAATTAACGTTACATATATAATATTTTTTGAATGCAATAGATGCTGAGAGATTGGCTTTGAATGACTGGCGTCCACATCAGTTGAACGAGTGTAAGAAAAAATATATATTTTTCGATGTCTTTTACGGCTTGCAAGTACATGATTAGTTTTTATATACATCCAGCGATTGTTTTAAACATCAAACAAACAGGAACATAATCTTTCTTGAAGACACTGACAACTCACTGATAATTAAAGAGCGCGATTAAATGCTTGATCACATTCATACTCCCAAAAACCCGCTTATACTACATGATCATTTATAAAGTATGCTAGAGTTATGTTCCTATTTTTAATTGTTTGTTCATTCATTGTTTTGTTTTGTCTTTTTTTTATCTTTTTTTTTTTTGATTAGTCAAAATTAGCGCAACCGAAGCGAAAGATTTTACCCTATCTTCACATTTTCCTGGCTGCAAAACTAATTTAATGATTTTAGTTAATTTGAATGTTAAAATTATTCACATAAATTTTTCTAAAAGTTTGAAAGCGAAAAATTAAACTGTAATGACAATTTTTTTTATTCTAAAATACAAAAAATATGTGAGGACCTCCATTTAATTTTTAATAGGGTTATTTTAATTCTATTAAAAATTACGACAAACATAAGATATTAAAATTTACTTTAGTAACTAATTATTGATGTTTTTTACCTATCGATACCGGTTAAATTTAATATGATAATAATGTCTAACGAAGCAAGCCAACTGTAATTTATAAAGTTAACTTATTTTTTAGTTTATGTTACACCGATAATTATAGGTTTATTTGTTTAATGTTTTATTTTTTTTAAAATGACCACTTTTAAAAAAAGTGATGTTAAAATTTTTACAAATGTGAAACATCTACAGCCGGAGTCGGCATATTGGAAAAGATTAAATGTACGCGGCTACTAAATATTATTAGAAATTTTAGTGAAGTATACCTAATATGTTGTTTAACGCTTAGTTAATATTATGCAATTAAAATATTAGTTTCTTGTGTTGGCATTTTATTTAGTTTATGTTAATATTGGTAGATTCCAGTGATTATTAAAGAATATGGGGCAGTGGATTACGTTCATTTTACATCAACAGAGCCGTATTACTTCGCCGTAACATCTTCTGCGAGGGTAATAAAAACAATATTGGATATGTGTATATTATTTGACTTTTATTTTTACGTGGAGTGAATTTTCCAACCGGGTTTTAAATGTTTTCAAAAAAATTAAAAGAATTCAAATAAGTCGTTACTGTAAAAATAAAATATGTGTTCAATGAACTCTAATTTTATTATTATTTAAAAAAAAAGATCGACATCACTAGTTGGCATAGGGAGTTTAGGAAATCGTATGAACTTGAATTTTTTAGAAATTTATTTATTTTAACTACTATTTGCGATTAATACTTACCTGATTTTTGTATTAAATGCTCTAATTACAGGTTCAGATATACGATTCGCTTTCTAAAGTGTATAAAAATTTAAACAAGTTTAAAGAAACAGCATACGGTGGTTCATTTGGAAATAACGATAAGTTGTTGTGTGCAGGCAGTGAAGATTCAGTGGTTCGTTTATTTGATATCACTGAACGAACAGTATTACGAAGATTTAAAGGCCATACAGGGTATGGATTTTTTTAAATTAAAAAGTTACAAATTTTATTATTTTAAATATGTAATTCGTGAATAATTTGTATGCGGTTAAAATTGGTCAGAGTTGGATAATTTTTTGCGGTTTAAAAATGAATTGTTATTTCCATTTGCCGTTTTAAAAAGAAAAAATTTTTGCAGTGTGTTCTGTCATTTGATATCACTAAGGTGAAAATGTGCTCTGCCTGAAAATGTTCCTCTCAAATTTGTTTTTGATATTTGTTATAAGGTTTACTTTGTTATAATTTATTTTTACAGTAAATTAAAAAACAGAATGAATTTAGATGCTAATTTTAAAAATTAATCAGAGTTACAAAGTGCACTCCGTGCAATAGAGAGAGTTATATTATTAATTATAGTTAAGAGAAGCGGTAATAGAAATTAAACTATTTTTAAAAAGTAATATAATTAGAAATCACACGGAAAATATGCGGCTGAAATCGCTTTTTTCGTACAAGAATTACTCAACTTTGTACTAGATTAAAAAGGAGGTTAGGTTTGATTTTTTTGTATTTGGTTACTATTAAAGGTTTAATATCTGAATTAGTAAATTGGTTCGACTTCTTGGATTTCCTCTTAGTTTTCGGTTAACATAGGTACACAATAGATAGTTCAGTTCTAAGATTGTACTTAAATTGTATTTAATGATGTTGATTTATTCATTTATCGGTTAATTATTATACCCGTATATTTTTTGTTATGATTTTAGAGTATCATACGTATTATTAAAATAGTTAATTATTAATTTTTTTCTAATTTTTAGTATTGTTAAAAATTTTTTTTTTTAATCTTTCAGTGCAGTTCATCGAACGTATTTTACATCAGATAATAGACATATAACTAGTTTTTCTGATGATAGGTCGGTAATATTATGGGATATTGTTACAGAACAAAAAGTAACCCGTTTTCAGAATCACCAAGTAAGTATATATATATATATATATATATTGAGACGGATTCGGCAGCTGTAGCGTTTTAATTACGTTTTATACAGTTTCTGATAATGCTGTCCGAGATAGAAATTATTATTTCGATTTTAATTCATTTTATATTTCGGGTTTTTCTCGGGCAGCAGAGATGACGGTGAATTGCGATCGGAGAAGCTATTTTGACCGAGAAGCCTGGTTATCCCGAACGCAGCCGTTCTGTCGGCTGTGTTGCGGGAGCGAACTGGTTTCTCGGGGGAAATCGCGGTCGCGTTTACCGTCGAAATGTATAAGTACGGAGCGTGTAGCTACGAGAGTCGCGAGAGAATTGGTGAAATCCCGTAAGAGACAGGGTAGCAGCCGATTTAAAATACATATTAATATAAGAATGTTCTAGAAAAATCGGTGTTCGTATTAATTGATAAGGTACGGGGTAATTTTCAGCGATTCGACTATATCGTTTGGAATAGCCCATCGTGTACCGAAAATCTTCGTTCGTGCTGTGCACTATAAATCGATAGTCGGATTAATTTGGTTGTTCACGCGAGTCGGTTCTTTTCGCGAGTCTGTAATGAACTTTCGTTCGTAATTCGTTGTCGTAAGATCACGCCGTCGCGTGCATCTGTATTACCCTAGTCATCGTTCATTTCCGCGTGCATTTATCGTAATTTTGACCGAAATTCGTTTTTTTTTCTCGTTTGTTTAATTGTCACTTTTGGAATTTGTTTTCCCTGTTTTGCTCATTTTCTGGTCTAAATTTTGTTTAAATATATATGTTTTCATAGAAGGCTTCGTTATTGGACACGTGGTAATCGCGTGATATCTCCACCGGGAGAAAATACCGCCATCGGACGGCGGATTTCGCGAGTTTTATTTTTTTATTTTTTTTTTTTATCAAAAGCCTAAAGCTCTGCTCGGCAGAGTTTTCCGGTATTGGCAAGCCGCATTTTGCCACTGGCGCCCGTGAAATAGTTTTTATTATATTTTTTTTATGTATTTTTCTCGTACATGCGAAGATCTCGATTTATATCAACTAGATCCCAGAATAGGAATCAAAAGTCGATTTATTACAATATATATATATACATATACATGCACATACACATGCGCGCATACGCACTCGTGCATACATGTTTTGAGCTGATTTATAGGAAAACATATCGTATTTATTTAATTACAGCTTTTCGATTTATTATCGTAGAAATTTTGTATTTTTTGGCCTTAATAGTGCAACAAGGATTAATGGGTGTGCCGTAAAATTCAGAAAACAGCAAAACTTTATTCGCTGAATTTAAAATCTACAATACGAGTATGCTAGTCGGTAAAATTATTAAATTCTAATTCTGATAATTAGAAAATGTACTTTGGATAGCCTAATGGTTAAGGTGCTTGGTTACCAAATCAGAGGTCACAGGTTCGAGACTTGTCTCGTTTCGGATCCAAGATGCTCTCAGGTTTAGCCAGCCTGAAATAATTGGATACCAGAGAAATCTGGGAAAGTAAAGGCGACCGAAAGAAAGGAACTGGTCCTCTACTCTCGTTAATGTCCTTAGGCTTAGTACATTGTGAACCTTAACCTCACAATCCCTGACGCCTTGTCAAGGGTACGGGACTTCCTTTACTTTACTTTATTCTGGAAGTGTTAAATTGCATTTTATACCTTAAAAATCTTCGTTAAGAACCTTTTATTTATGACTTGAAATTAAAAAATTAATTAATAGTGAGAGTATACAGAGTAAGACCCCGTGTACTGAACAAATATTATATGGAAAACATGTAATTGAAGTAAACTGATTAAAATGTAAATGGAGTATGCTCTCTACATTAATAGTAGTCAAATTAATGACTAAATGTTAAAAGAATGATGATATTTAGTGTAAACAGTGTCTTCTTGGAAGATACTAATAAATTTTGTGACGGACATTTACTAAATGTTAAGCTGTACAAAATTCTTCTAAAAATTCGTTAAGGAATGAATGATTTTATTTCCCTGTATAATAATTATCGAAATTATGAAGTCAAATAAATCTCAATAATCAACATTTTTAGGATTACATCAGAGCCGGCTGTGTTTCTCCGATTAGCCCAAATATAGTGATATCCGGATGTTACGATGGTCTGATTAATTTGTACGATACTCGCGATGGTTCGACAGTCTTTACAATCGATCATGGTGCACCGGTTGAATGCGTTTTATTTTCACCATCGGGGAGTGTATTTGTTTCAGCGGGTAAGAAATGTTTCTTTTGGTCATTATTTTATCTATCATTGATATATAATACAAGTGTATATATATATACATGTTATTTAAACGATTCATGTTTACAGTTTATTTAGAAAACAATCGATTTTTACTAATTTATGAATTATTTTTCAAATTTGTTAAGATCTTCGTAAAATGTGATTACTGGTTTAAAATGCTACCGGAATTTATCATGTTGCTTAATAGACATTATTTAAATTATACATTTTATAAAGATCCCAAAACTCTTCAAAAGTCAAATTAATTGGATCGAATACATTTATTTAAAAGCAGTCTTTTACTTTCAAAATACTATAAATTATAAATAACATGTTGTTGCGAGTCGATTGCCAAGTGCTTGGTTATCAACACGATCGTCATAGTTTTGATCTCCGATGATGGCAAAATAAAAATTCAGTACTACCGTAAACAATTATTATTTACAAATCAGTACCCAGACATTAGAATAATAAAGTAACGAATGATGGATCAATTACAAGCAATATTAGTGCGAAATTTAATACCGGAACTAAAAAGAAATACGACTAGGCAGGAAATTGAGATTATACTAAAAAGTAACAGATAAATCATGTTTGGAATACAGGAGGTAGAAAAAGACCATCAGTAATGAAGATAAATCAACTGAGAGAGAGAGAGAGAGAGAGAGAAAAAGTAAACGAAGTTCCGCTGAAAATATAATAATAAACAATTTACATAAAAAAGTTATAGAAAAGTTGTCATTATTTAATGGGCATTCTTTAAATAATAAGCATAGAAATAAAGAAATACTGTTGAGGAAAGTGAATTTAATTATGGAGCTGCAAATAAATGAATTATTACGAAATACATGAATATTACGCAATTAGAGGATAATGGAGAAAACAAAAGATATGGACAAAACTAACAAATAAATGTAATGATCCACCGTGGCTAGTTTAACAAGACAAACAGATAAAATACGTATCGAAATGGAACGATTAATGTAGTATTTAAGGAATTGTGGTCCAGTAATACTCTTCTTTATATTTAAATTATAAGTGTCCATTTTCTGTTATTATTTTCAAAATATTATATATAAAAAAGTCACTATTATCACAGAAAATATATTTAAAATATTAAAAATTAAAAATTGCCGACATGTTTCGGAGTTGCGTACTCCATAATCATGGCATTAATAAATAAAGTTAAAAGTTAAAACGATATGGTGTTTGTCATCTTATAATACGATATATCGATATGTTATGATTGATTACTTAATTTAAAAAGCGGGTTATTATTAATTATAAGATTATTATTAATTAAAATATCTTTAAATTTATTAATATAGTACGTTTCGGCGCTATTAAGTAGATTATAATTATTAATATATTTTACGAAGAAAGGAGTAATTCGTATTATTAAAAAACTTCTCAAAACGGCAGATAAATAAATGGCAACAATTGTTTGTATAAAATTTACAGAAATAAACTATAAAAGCAGGTAAAGCTCTGACATAAACCAAATTAAATCAGGATAATACGAAAAAGCGTGCTAGAAAAATAAGAAATAAATAAAAATATGTCAAAAATAAAAAATAAAGAACTAATGGTAATCGGTCGGACACCAAAAGGGGTAATAAAACACGGACGATATGAAATATGGAGAAATACAACGACAAAAATAGGAAAAATTTTAAAAACTGTAGGAAAACCTAAAGATAAAATGAAGGTAAAACCAGAACATAATTAAACGTCTGTATTAAAAATCTGCGAAAACCTAATTATGGACCACGACAAAACCAAATTGGGGAAATATAAACGCTAAAGAATAAAGAATAGTTAATGTAGGAATACTAAAATTAAAAAAAATTGTTTGAAAATTTTTTTAAAAAGGTTTTTTAAATTTTTATATTAAATAGCGGGTTGTTGTTGTTTAGTATTTGGTCGTTTAATGTGTTAGATTTATACTTGTTTAAATAAAAATTTTCATACATTACCATGACTCGTATACCCTCTTTTTTTTTTAGATTATTCTGTAATAGTTTTTTTTTTTTCACGCGTTCGAATTTTACTGACAGAACTTATGGCCGTACTGTGTATAATACAAAAAAAAAGAAATTAAAACTGCGATAATAATAAATATAGCAATATCAAACGCAGAAAATGTAGAGCGAAGAAAAAATAAATATAAAAAACTTTAGCAGTTAAAGTGAAGGGGACATAGAATATGAAAGGAATTAAATAATGTTGTTGATTATGTCAATAACCAGAATAATTGCAAAAGGGTGCAAATACCAGACTGTATTATACTTGGTACACAAAAAGCAGTAATTCTTGGTACATGTCGCCTGGTCCGGGAATTCTTTATCGGTAATCATTAACAACTTATAAGTAATAATTTTTTAAATGTAGTGATAGTTGGTGTTTTATATCCGTATCGTACAATACTCTTCGAGCAAAACTTAAATTGCTTACTGGGAAGTAAAAAAAAAAAAAAAAATGAAACAATAACAATAATAATTATAATTATAATAATAATTTGTTGATTGAATTTATTGTGCTTTGTTAGGTGGTAAAGAAGTAAGGGTATGGGATGCATTTACAAGGAAACTATTGAAAAGATTTTCTCATTATCACAAGACAGTGACGTGTATGTGTTACTCGGCAAAAGGTAAACATTTGCTTACGGGTTCATTGGATAAACGCGTTAAAATAATCGATACAAAATCGTATAATGTTTTACATACGGTTTCCTACATTAATCCTATCCTCAGCGTTGCAGTCAGTGTAAGTAGTGCTTACTAATATCGTTATTTAAAAGGTAGCATTGAAAATGCATTTAAATTCTTCCCTTTAAAATTTTTAGTAACTAATTAAAAAAAATATGAGACATCAAATAAGATTATCTTTTTAATCTACAACCGTAATTTTGTCGGCCGATTTAAGTTGGTACACCAATTTGCTTTATTAGCAAAATATAAAATGCATTCGTAATATCTTTACTTAATAGAAAAAAAATCATATGAAATACGAAGTAAATTTACAGGGTTATCATTTCATAAACATTAAAAAATTTAAAAAACATACATTAAAGTAAAAAAAAAATCGTTATAAATATTTTGCGAGACAAATGGAACAGTTTATAGATTAATTCATAAATTATTATACGTGTAACCATTTAAATTAAAAAGAAGTTATTTTGTATATATTTTTATGTTAGTTAAACGTTAAATCCGCTGTCACAGCAGTTGGAGTAATATGCTTTGAGCACTTTAACATTTGTAAGCTTTTTTGAATATTTGGTTTTCCGAATACAATCTGTCATTTTTTTTTATATGACTTTCACTCAGGAGAAACTTTCGAAATATTATTTAAATAATTTTATTAGTACGATGCAATTATTATTATTGATGTAAACAGTTTAAACATAATATGTGTAACTGTAAGGTGTTCATTAAGTTCGTTAATGATGCAATAAAGTTTATGAATAATATGCCAACGTTAAACGTATTTCTATAACTACGAATACCGCAAATAAGCCCAGCTAACATTGCATTTGTACGTATATTATAAAAAAAAACAAAAAAAACACGAAGGTAAGAAATAAAAATAAATAAGAAACAAAAAGTTTTACATTTGGACTCGGCAATATTTAAAAAATCAGCAGCTGTTTTAATTATAAATTGTTGTAACTATGAAATGATCACAGAACCGCCAGAATAAAGCGTCAAATAGGCTAAGGAAATATAATAAATTTATAATAATTCCGATAAAATTGTCATTCATTTTGGACGACCCAAAAAATATAAGAAAACTGATGAATTTACGTTTAATAAATTTTTAGAATTAGACCACTTTTGATAATTAATTAAATAATTATTTTTTTTCAGTTTTAAACATATTTTGAAGTTGTTAACTGCACATATATGATTAAAATTTTAAGATAAAAAGGTAGAATTGTAGTTGCACTTAAGATATTCCGATTCTTCAGATACATGAGCTGCAAGATCGTATTTTAATGTTCACATTTTGATTCTGTTTGTATCGAAATGTACGTATTTAAATTCTTGCGTTGTGTTTATTACATTTCTGATGTAAAATTACACATTCACAATCAAATGATAAACAATTGTTGACGTGTTTATTTGAAGTCGGAAATATTTTTTTTAAATTCTGTCTAAAAAGGCCGTCCTTATTATTACAGTATCGTTTGTATGGAGAATATAAAATAATATTATGTTGATATTTTAGAATGCCGTTGTGTTTTACTATAATCTAATAGGCTAATTATTGTATTTTATTATAATACCTTTAATGCATTACATTTTTGGATATGATTTTAAGACTTTTGTTTTAAAAGTGTTTCCTTTAAATTTGTGCCAATTTTTGGATAATGGTTATTTTGTTTGTCAAATTTTAGAAAAATGAAAACATGCTGGTAACTGGAATGGTCAATGGCATGCTATCTGTTCATAAAAGGCTAGAATTTGATCAGCCAAAATTACAGAGGAAGATTCCTCACCGTTATGTTGGTGATACGGCATCGGATATTACGGTCGATGTACAGGTACCGGCATTTCAGAAAGATAAATTACCAAAGTACGAATTCGCTCTTCGTAAATTTCAATATAGTAAAGCTATGGATATGGTAATGGTAAACGATATTGCCTTTAAGAAACCATCAATCACGGTTACTGTGTTTAATGAATTAATTCGGTAAATATCAGCGTTCTTAATATTTCGTATGCACGTACACGCACTCATATAACGCCATATTTACATACTCTATGTATTCTTTAAATTTCCTTTTAAGAGTATAATGTTTCTCCGAATTTGAAATAAATTTTTTTGAGGGGACGCTTTATTAATAATATCGGAGCCTGGAATACAAGATTCTCGGCGCTAAAATTTGAAATAAAACGATCTATTATTACATACACGCACATATATTTTATTTTGAATTCGAGTTCCGAAACTTTTATACATATCCCTTTCTTTCATACTGACAGTTAAGCTCTATTTTAGCCTTAAAAGATTTGTCTAATTTGACTTTTAAAATGAAATTTCACGAATAACCTAAGAAAATAAATGAATGAAATCAAAATGTAGACCGCGCTAGAAGACCAGACTCAATATCCGTAATCACAGAGATTACTGTCGGAAAATTGAAGTTTTTTAAAAGAATTTAAAGAAACGCGAAAAAAAAAAGGAATTAGCAAGATATTCCTTTTTCCCCGATTAACTTTCTTAATGTCCTCAGTTTCCTTTTGTCCTACGTTCTTCCTTCTTGATGGGTAATCGTCCGTAGCTGACAAGCCCAATAAAAAAGTAAAAAAAAACAAAAAAAACACGATAACACCGTTAGAAAATTTAATAAGAAAAATAAATGAATAAATTATATACGCACTAAGAATTGTAAGTATATATATTAACCAGAAAGTATATATAACCACACAGGTAAGTATTTTCTTTTCTTTTCTTTAAAAAAAAAAGAAAACAAGTATATGCACATATACTACTGGGTTAATAAATGTGAATAATGAACTGTAAATGTATATTGTAAATTTTTAAATTCTGTAATTTTCTTTTAAGTATACGTCTGTTTTATTTGTATTTTCAACCGAGATAGATTCATTTAAATTTTACGTTATCCACTATTCGTGCTTTTCAGCGCATTTGTGGATTTTCTTTTTTCAGTAATAATAATAATAAATAAATAAAATAAATTAAGAAAAAATTGCAATCTAAAAGCTCTGTTAGGTGAAAATGACCGAAATAAACAACTGCAGACGTTGCGACGAAATGATACGTATGAAGACTGCGGGAATTAATAGTCATGCCGAGCTGGGAATGACAGAATTAAATGATCCTTAGTACTTTTCTTCGTTTATTTATTTATAGTCTCATTTTAAAACGTCTTAGTCTTTCCTTTTTTTTGTGTGTGTGTATGTGCGACTGAAATATGTGAATGAATTGTAGCCTATTTCAAGTGGTTATCG
Organism: Icerya purchasi; assembly: GCA_039619475.1. Classification (NCBI taxonomy): domain Eukaryota; kingdom Metazoa; phylum Arthropoda; class Insecta; order Hemiptera; family Monophlebidae; genus Icerya; species Icerya purchasi. Next base: position 285,614,123 of record CM077115.1, on the reverse strand, counting down.
AATACTTTCCTGTACTCCGCATAGTTTTCGATAATTAGGTCAGCTTTCATCAGAATGATTGTTAATCACTAGGAAATTGTGCCGGTAAAATCTGGCCTGACCACGAGCTTATAATCCAGGGAAGAATAATAATCTTTAGGAAAAATAAAATGAGTAGTCACCGTTTTTCATCGCGAGCTCCTAGATTGTCTTTATTCTAACGGTTTTAACTTTTTAGGTCTATTTGAATGTTACTGGTTTGTTTACTATTTTTCCTGCGCATTTTTCTCTGGATAAACTTTCTCCAATTAAAAGCCCTATTACCACTTTTTAGTTTTTCATTACATTTTTTCATTTTTTTTTCTTTTTGTTCAAATTTGGTCAATTTTAAAATTAGAACACTGTTTCTCAAATTTTGTTCCAGTTTTTTCTTAGCTTGGCAAATTTCGTTTTTAGAATTATTCGTGAGTTAAAATATAACATAATTTCTCGGAGTTTGTAGTTTAAACATCAACAATCGAGTGGTCAACAACGTTCGAAGGAAAGAGATTCCGAAAACAGTGGTTGAATAATAATATAAACGATTTATCATTTTCCCGATGCACTGTTTCTCGATCCTTTATTTTTGGTATTTGGTCCGTTAGGTTGTTCCTCCTTCGTTCCTCTTAGTGCCCATATAATACTGTTCATGAATGCATATAATTTTGGGTTTCTGTTCGGTAGCGTCGGGAATATAACTTATATTTTACTTTTGCGTGTCATTCATTTTTTATTGTTGCATTTAAGCGATTCATCAATGACAATTTCTAAAAAGAACTATACCACTGCTATGGCGAAAAACATTAGTTTTTACTTTACTGTCCCATCTAGCTTGTAGATGTAAAATACAAATTCATCAGTTAAAAATTCTTCTTAGCAAGGTTATTCTTAAATAGTCGAAATTCGGCACTTTTGCGTTTTTAATTAGTTGTTAACCGGTCTTTTAGGAATGTTTTTTTTTTTCTTTTACCTCCTTCTATTTGCAAAAGTTCCCGTTATTTATTCGGTATCTTGTGTTTGAACACAACTTTATGCATCCTCGGATTTTTGCGGTTATATTTTGTAGTTATAATCCTATTAGATTTTTTTGAAAGTTCATCACTCTCCTTTTTCGAAAATGATTAATCCGTCGATAGATTTTATTCGAATTGCCGAGGCGCATTTTATAATTTTTTATTGAGTTTACGGTAAATTCATCCTTTTATACAGAAGGAGAGTTCAAAAATTTAGGTTAAAAATTTATATGTAATAACGATGATTTATACGTACACCCTGTCAAGAAAGTATCGGGAATTGTTAAATAAAACGAACAATTTTTAATTTTCATCCAAATTTATTTTGTCACCTTCAAAATAACATCCATTCGAAGCGATGCACATATGCCAACGCTTTTTCCACTCGGCAAAGCACTTCTGATAGGCGGTTTCCGGGATGGCCTTTAGCTCTCGCGTCGCATTCGTCTTGATGTCATCAATCGATTCGAAGCGCATTCCCCGTAGCGGAAATTTGAGTTTTGAGAATAGGAAGAAGTCGCAGGGTGCTAAATCTGGTGAATACGGCGGTTGTTCGATGATATTTACCGAGTGTTTGGCCAAAAACTCATTCACAATTATGGCTTTGTGAGACGGCGCATTATCGTGATGGAGAATCCAAGAATTGTCGACCCACAAATCGTTACGTTTACGACGGATAGCCTCTCTCAAACGTCTCAAAACACTTAAGTAAAACTCTTTGGTGACTGTCTGTCCGGCTGGCACATATTCATAGTGTACCACGCCTCGAATATCGAAGAAAACAATCAACATGATCTTCACTTTCGATCGGCTTTGGCGAGGTTTTTTCGGCTTTGCCGCGCCAATTGGCCGCCATTCGGACGATTGCTGGTTCGTAAGCGTGTCGTACTCGTACACCCATGTCTCGTCACCAGTAATTATCTTTTCCAAGAAGGTAGGATCCAAATTGGCTCGATCCAGCATGTCTGCAGCTACCTGTTCTCGGTACTTTTTTTGAAAGAAATTCAGGTCTTTCGGAACAAGCCGAGCCGTAACGCGTTGCATACCCAATTTTTCGTGCACAATCGTACGTACGCTCTCGTGTGACATGCCCAATCCATGAGCCATCTCTCTCAAGCTCACATGACAATTTTCAGCAACGATTTCCTTGATTTTATCGACGTTATCATCGGTCACACTCGTTGAAGGCCGTCCAGAGCGAGGCATGTCTTCGACCGTCTCCCGACCATCCTTGAACGCTCTGTACCACTCGTAAACCCGCGTTTTTGATAAAGCAGATTCACCAAAAGCCTTCTGTAACATTTTCAGTGTATCGGCACAAGAAATTTCGTTCGAAACACAGAATTTAACACAAGTACGTTGTTCAATATTTTCACTCATTGTAAAACTTCGACAAAACCTTCAAGGTCGACTGATTTTAACAGCTGCTGTAAACACACTGGTTGACAGATCGCGCTAAAAATAGGCATCATAATACAAAACAGTTGTACCAACCTGGAAAAAAAAAATTATCTGCCTAGCTATTACCCGGGAGATTTAAATTGACAATTCCCGATACTTTCTTGACAGGGTGTATGTATACAAAGGGTGGACCAAGACAACTGCAGTTACTTTCTGTACATGGAGTATGGACATTACCTAGCGGTCAAAATACGAATGAAACATGAAGTTCATTCTTTTTCTGTCAGCAGAATAAGCGCAGAATGAGCGCCATTATAGCAATACGAACCAAGATAATACAGATGTTTGAACGAAGTATAGTTAAAATTAGCATACAGACTATGATATACGTGTATGGTGCGCTCATCAGTCGATAACATGGATATCAACACCGAACGAAAATGTGCAATTTGTTATTGTGTTCGAAGGAAATTATCGCCGATAGACACCGTTCGAAAAGTCCCATCCGCATACGGTACGGAAAGTTTAAACAAGGTTACAATATTGCGATGGCATAAAGCGTTTACCGATAGTCGTGAAACACCTGTCTATTGATCACTTTTTCGAAAAGTGGCCTGAAAAAGAATGCGCAAGTGTATTGCGAAGAACGATAGTTTGAAAAGGAGCCTGCGGATGTTGGTCTTCCTTTTACATATATATTTCATTGAACATTTTTTATAAAAGTCTAGTAAATTTTTATTTGTCATCGCAGAATCTTTCGTTAAAAAAATGCCGATCGAATAAAATTTAAAATATATACATGTTATAAAGAATATAAATACACGAATTTGACCAGGAACAAGTTAAATTTCAAACTTGATTACAGTGACTAAAAAAAAAATAAAGTAGAAATAATAATATTGTCGTATCGATGGCTGGAATAACAAATTTAAAATACGACTTGAGAATTGACGACCATAACTAATGCAACGGTAACAGCTGTCAGGATATAGTTGTGATGAGAGGATGCCTGTAGCAAATAAAATATGACTGTATCGCGACTAAAATTTGCAGAATTAACCGAAAATTAAATAGGTAGCAAGTTTCCTGTGACGTATTGGCTGTGGCATTCGAAAAATACCTAGCTGCAAATATTGTGTACGCACTAGTTTAGTAAAGATTCTAGTATATCGGTGTAATTTTATTCATACACTGCGGCAGGTAGAGTAGAAGGACATCACTTATTTCGTTCTCAGTTTACTTATCAAACTATAGGTAAATTTACCGATCACTGACTGCACGTGACAACTTTTAAATCTCTTACGAGATATATAAATTGGTGTGTAATAATAAGTCCGCTAAATAAATAACTATGCTCTGCTCTGGATCAGCCACACGGTTATATGAAAATAATTTGTTTAGAAAATTAAATGATAATAATTTTTAATTTTGCGATTTATATCAGTGCGTAATTTTATTCGGATTTGTATAGTTGCATGAACTTTTTATGTTTTTATATATTTTTAAATAAAATATCTATATACTATTGTATACTGTTTTTTTGTTTTGTATATTTTAAAATTAAAACACACCAAAGGATGTATTAGAAATTAACAGTTTTTATTTAAGCCCTTCTCGAAATTGATATAATTCGAGAAATTAAATGATTATTAATTTTTTTTAGTTACACAAATTAAATGTAAAACGGAATTATAATATAATCTGGTATACTATATTTTATTTTCAGAAGAAGAGGTTTGATGTCTGCGGTATCGGGAAGAAATTCCAAATATTTAGCGAGAATACTTCGATTTATTATTAGATTTCTCACGGTAGATCGATTCAGCAAAGTTCTCATAGAAGTATCTGATACTATCGCCGGTGAGTATATTTTACATTTGTCTGCGCGTCTAAAATAAACGGTGTTTTGAGAGAAATTATCTTGCCATTCTTTCTGAAAGTGGACTTTTAGTAATTGAAAGATGTTTGTTTTTTTTTTCATAAGAAAAAAAAAGAAAAAGAAAAAAAAAGTTTTCTTGTGCAAACAGCTTTATGCGATTCTAATAGCTTTGAAAGCGGTTTTATTTTAGTTTTTTATAACTTTAAAAACCGCGATAACGGCTACTAATGTAAATCATAGAATTATGATATTATTCTTATGCGTTCCTACGAAATTTATGAAATGTAATCTTTCTGAAGGTTTTTATGTAATTGTGCATTCAATTTTTTTGTAATATCTCGCACCAAATTACGATGTATGTAATCTTTGCAATACGATCTTAATAGTGTGTTTTAGCGCTTTTAAACTTCCAAAGTTTACCAAAAAAAAGCTAAAACAAAACCGTTTTAAAAGTTGTTTGAATCAAGCAAGGCTATGTAATGTTATTTAGTTTACTTGGTATTTGTTAAGAAAAACTGTAACAGTAGTGTTGTTAAGCCGACAAAGACGACGGTTATTTCGCAATTCTCAGAATTTTCCCAAATGCTACGTCAAAAATAGAACATCTGGATATGAAAAGCCTACTTGTATAGTTATAAGTTTTGAATTGTTTTTTTTTCATCCATTTTAGAGTGCTAATTTATTGACTGAATGCGCCAATAAAATTACACAATCAGCAAATTTAAAAACTTTTTCTTCCGTTTTTCTTAATTTTGTAAATTTTTCGAAATATATTAAGCTATTTTCATCGATGTGTGTTGCAACTTTTTGAACTTGCTTGTTGCGATTTTTTATTCGATCAGATGCCTTTATAATATCAACTAAACTTAGATATGAATTAAAAAGTTGTATTCTGGGATTTTTTAAAGTAATTTTTGATCGATTACATTTGCATATTACCGATATAGTTTCGCCTTATAATTGAATAACTCTCTCTTTTCAAGTCCCACCTGAATATCCGATTGGGGTATTCATCTTTCTAAAACTTTTGTAAATATTTCATACAGAAAATATAAATTAATCTGATCGGAGGATAGTTATTTAGATTCCAGCGAGAACCTTTTTTGAATAGTATAGTCACCGCTACTTAAACTTACTAATAATCGATCGAAAAAATTAGCCTAAATTTTCTTCTGGAAAATCTGGTGTATTGGTGACAAGATGTTTCCCATAAATTTGATCAAACCTAAAAATTTTATTATTGTTCCATTTATTAATTAACACTTCTAATATCATTGAGTAATCTTGTTTTTTTTTAAAGCATTTTTTTTTGTACTAGTTTGGAAACTCGTCTATCATCTCTATATGGTATCGTGATTTCACTGACATATCTTTTCCCTCAATTTGATTGAGTTTGAAAGCCTTTTTCCCTACATTTCCTTATATATTTTTTTCATTATTACATGATTATCGTACGTTGTCTCGCCTTTAAAGTAGTTGGTCTTCCACGATAGCCTTTACGAACGAAAATCTTTATTCGCAGCAGTTAGTGAATAAGTTTAAAATTTTGTTAGTTTTTGCAAATCTGCACCTTCTTATCAACATAATCAAGTTCGAATATTTACGCAATTGGAGATTTGATTCTCTCTATTTTCAAATTTGTGGCGAATTTCGCTAATCGTTACCTTTTCATTCAGGCGGTATATTCATTCCCCTATTAATGACAGGTGTTATTCGTGCACCACCGATAATATGTAAAAACTTTTTTCGGTTACGTTTTGAAATAAATTATTAGTTTTTTTTTTTTTTTTTTTTTTTTTTTTTTGTAAGAATGACATGGTCAATTGAAATTTACTCTTCTACAAATATTGTAGAAGAACTATCATCTGAGAGTTCAAGCGGTGGCAAGGTCCAAAGGATCATCGGCTTTTGTATACTCAGATGTATTTTCTTCTTCTTGTCAACAATCCATTTTGTTATTAAAGTAGTTCATTTTTTCATCTTACTTTTTTGCTAACAGCTTTTTAAATTACATCTCAAAATTCCTATTTTTCATTTACGAGACGCTAGGAACTAAGATTAATAAAATTTTAAATAAATCGTTCCGTTAATGTGAAAGGGGGGTACTTTTTTTGCACGGAATTAAGAAGTGTCGATTATATTATCAATTATCGTTTTTTTCTTTTCACTTTGTTACAGATGCCTATCAGGATATAATTAATACGTATTCGTCTGAGGTAAAAAATTTGTTTAAAAAATTACGAGACATCGTCAGTAAGCATATAAATAATATACTGATGTTGGCGAAACTGCAGGGAGTTTTGGAAATGCAATTCTCAGCGGCTAATTACCCGTTCAGCAATAATCCGTCGCAGCAGAAAAATGTACTGCAATTGGAACCGGCTCTAAATTTGTGAAATGTTACGTTTTTAAATATAATTCTTTTGTGCGCGCCGTACGTTTTTATATCATTGCAGCGTCCTATAAAACGTCGGAATTGCGGTAAATAACGAAAATGGTTTTCGAACTGAAAAATTCAAAAAGTAATGGTTGACATTTTGATCTTTTTTTTTTTTTTTTTTTTTTTTGTATTTTTTGAGTGATCTTGTGACTGATTGTTGACATTTTTTAATAATAATGTGGCGGGATCTACAGAAAAACTTAAATAGGAAGTCTATGCTATTGTAACTAAAATTCGATTATTTCTATTTCGTCCGTCAAAAATCATGAAAGATGGAGCATTTTTAATTTAGAAGTTAACCGTAGATCGTAATGAACTTATATATAATCTAACTTTATAAACGTGAATTTGTTATTTTCTAATTAATTTTTTTCAGCGGAAAAAATTTGAGCTTGGAAAATGAAAATCTCTTGCAAATAATTGTTCGATACGGTATTTCATTAAATTATTAATACTGTAACCTAGCAATAAATAACCAAAAATATATATTAGCTCTCTGAAAACGTTTTTGGGATTATACTATTATCAGCACAAAAGAATATGCAAATGTAACCCGAATCTAAAAGTTGTTTTTTTTTTTTTGTTTTCTTCTTGATCTTAATCACATTTGCACATGTATCCTTTGGTTGGTAATGGAGTAATTCCGAAAACATTTCCAGAGTACTAAGCGTTTATTCTGTGTAATGATTCTTTAATTGCTTTTGTTGTGTCACGTTAATTTTTCATTTAACAAGACTTGCACCGAAGTTTAAGATCACTTTATTTAGTTCGCCCGAACAATATTGACGTAATTTATGGTTATTAGTCGGATGGATAACGTACGTGTGGAAGAATCGATTTTCCAGTTTATCTCGAACTTTTTGCCATACCATAAATTTCACGCTGCATTTTTTGTAATTTTTTTCTTCACTTTTTCTCTAATAGCTTTCTTTTTTATATTCTATCGATAAATAAAATTTTGAAATAAATAAAATTTAGCACATGTATTACAAAAAGGAAAATAAATAAATCAAAAAACCAATCACCGGAGTAGTTGGAAAAGAGACAGATTTTCGATAAATTTACGTCATTGTACTTGTAGAATAATATCGTAAGGACATAACGTTGATTTCATAATAAGAAATTTATACTGGAATCAAAAAGCATAACTCATATTAAACAGAAACGGGCCTAAAATAAATTTTTAAATTAAAAGTGGCGTACGGCCAGGATGTGTATTCTGTCTTTACTATTGTTTAACTTGTATATTGAACAAATGGTTAAACGGGCCATAATGGGCCGACCTTTTAGTATCAAAACCAATGGTAAAATTATTAATAATATTCGATATGCGGTGATGATACGGTCATCTCAGCAGATAGCCATCGAGATTTTTCAGCGCTTTTTACAAAAAAAAAAAAATTGTATACAAAGGAAACTAAATGGATGGTAGTTAGCAAACAACTTCATGATTTTACCGTTACTATAAATAACGAAAATATTGAAAAGGTCAATTGGTTGTTATATCTCTGACAGTCTAATTCTGGATAATGAAGTTACAACAAAGGTGTAGTTGTGCTCGAACAGCTTTTAATAACACGAAAACTTTATTGTGTGATCAATCACTCATCTTAAATATAAGACATCGTAATATTGTCCGTTGTTTTATTCATGCTATTTTGCTGTATAATATTGAAACAATGGCGTTAAACAAAAAATCGATTGACCGATACGAGGCTATGGGAACGTGACTTCATCAGATGTTGCTGAAGGGGTATTCTGGACGGCCGAAATGTCAAATAAATAGTTTCGAAAATGAGCATTACGAAAGAGCTCTATTATAAGGACAAAAGTGCCGTAAAGTGTGTTGTACTTTTGACATATTGTAAGACATGAAATCCTGCAGTTGATCTTACAGGGGCGCAGATGGAAGGGAAAGAAAGTACTGGAAGGAGGAGAGATTGACTCCAAAATATTAAAAGTTGGACACTAACACATGTTTGTTTCCTCGAGAACTATTTACCGATGCAAGACAGCGTAAAATTTGATGATAAAATAGTGATCGCTTACGCTTTCTGACGAGTATGGTGCCACGAAGAAGAAGAAGAAGAAAAAGAAGATCGTAGGGACAATCCTAGACAACCCCTTAATTTCAAAGATTAGAAATGTAGACAGCTTCTTGTTTTAATAATTTTACAAAATGTTGTACTTTTCTGAAATCTGCAAAAAAAAATGTTTTGAAGTAATGTACAAGAATATCTGCACACTTATGCTATTTGCCTAATAATTTTAGAATACCTTGCGATCGAAACTTCACGTAATACCGAAAGGAGTGGATAGGATGCAATATTTGTGGAAGAGTGAATTTCTATAAATTTTGTAATTTTTAATGAAAAAAAAAAAAAAAAAATCAAAATATTTAAATTACGAACATGTTCTGCGATTTCAGAAGTCTGTGCATTATTAGCGAATGAGCGATGTTTAAAAATATAGACGTTAATCAATGATGCGATCGAGAGAATCAATTTTATGTATCAAGTAAAATTTATAGGAGGGGTTTTAAAGAGCTTCTTTTAAGAAACTAAATGAATTTGTTATGTATTCGTAATAGAAAAATACAAACATTAAATATGTACATTAGAAAAAGAAAAAACGTTTTATTCCCTTTTCTGGTCAATTTATTTTCATAGTAAAAGTTAATCCGGAACTGAAAGTGGGCATAGAAACATTAGTATGCATGTAGTAGTGGGTGTTGCGAAATTCTTGTTCGAATAAATTATTAGTGAATAAACCCCGTTCGTGAATTGCAAAAAATTGATACGATTATAACTGACTACGAATGTTTCATTCAAATTTAATATATCGCTAATTCAAAAACAGAGTTTGAAGTGATTAAATAATTTGTGGATAAAGCGCTAGTGCTCCCATCGATAGTCGATGGTATGCTTTTTCTATACAGATTATGCATGAATCCGATTTTTCAGCTGATATTTACGAATTAATTTAAAAAAGTAAGTTGCGAGTCATTGACTTAAAGCTAATATATTGAACTACCGATTTTAAATGTAAAAATAAAACGATTTCATTCGGAAATCGAATATTTTTTATTTAGTTGCCGTCATTTATGATATTTTCAGGTGTGGTACAAAGAAAAATATTTTTAATCGCATATCGTTAACTTTCTTTTCTTGTACCGAAATGAAAATTTTCGATTTATATTTTAAAAATTAGTTTTCCTCTTATATAAACGTCTTTATAGATAACAACAAAATACCAAAAGGAAGTAAAGAAAAATCTGTAACAACAAGTACGCACAAGTAATATTAATGAAAAATGACATCAAGTAAAAAAAGTCGTAATAGAAGAAAAGGGTACTGGAAAAAGAAATAAAAATATACAGAAAATAAAAAAAGAGATAAAAATATACAGGAAAAAAAAGAGAAAATTTATAAATATAAATGCAATAGATAAACTGATAAATATAGAAACGAAGTTGATAGAAAGGCGAAGAAAGCAAAAGAGACATCTAGAAGAACAATATAAAAATGGTGGAATGTCGGAATATAAAAATTGCATATAAATAGATATGATCACAGTTTGAAAATTTTAAAAACAAAACAAACGGGGAATCGAAAATGAAAATGGAAAATTAGTTGTGATGGAAAAGAAATAGCTGATAGAGGGGGAAGAGAAAATAAAAAATGTATATAGGGAAAAAGAAGATACGCTGAATAAAAACCAAAAAGTTAACTTAATAAAAAACGTATCAGTAGACAATGTGGCAGCAACAATAACGAGAGCAAAATTTGTAAAAAAACATCAGAAAAATCCAAAAAAAAACCGGAAAAGTTCCTATGTGCGATAATGTCAGTAGCGAATTACTAAAATTATCAGATGAAAACGCAACATCTTTAATACGCGAATTAATAAAAGAAATACTTGAAGAAACGGAACGCCTTACAGACTTTAACATAATCAGATTAATAATGACACCTAAAAAGAATGTGGAATAACTAAATTTAAATAATAAAGAATGGTAAGTCTGTTTCCATACGCTCCGAAGATATTAATAAAAATTTCGCTAAATAGAATCAATAATAAAATTGAGCGAGAATTCACTGAAGATCAACAGGGAAAGGACGTCAGAGAAGTAATTTTGGGTTTTCAAAGATCTTGAAATTTGATAGGTGCAATTAAAACCTATTTAAAAATATGTTGAAAAAAATAAATATCGATAAAAATGGGCGTAAGGCTTTTATGAAAAAAATCAAATAACAAAAATAAGCATAAAAACATTGCGGAAATTGAAGCAAAAGAAGAAAAAAGTGAGATAGGGATGTAATCTGCCACCTGCCTTATTTAATATATATCGAGAAAAAGCGATAAAACAACGAAAAGAAGAATGTAGTACTAAAATTACAGTAAATGAAAGGAAAATGCAGATTTTCAAATTTGCAGATGACGTTGCTATAATAACAGGAAACGAACAAGACCTAGATCATTCTCTAAAATGAATCAAATTTTAAAAGCCGTTAACATGAGAATAAACAAGAAGAAGACATTACTTGTGAGATGTAGTAAACAAGCAGAAAATAAGAAAATAGATATAAAAATAGATGGAGAGATAATAAAACAAATGAAAAGTCAAAGATATTTAGGCAGCTTAATAACGCGGGATGGAGGAAGTGTATGTGGATGGCGAAATTAGTATTTATGAGAAAGAAAAAAAAAAGGATTACTAACATCGAGAAATATAAATACAGAAATAACGAAAAAGTGTATTAAAATTTTCGAATGGACATTCCATTGCTTTGTGGCTCGGAAACCTGAACGGTAGATAAAAAAGTACAAAATCAGTTAAGATGCGTTTGAAATCTGGTGCTAGAAGAGAATGGAAAGAGTAGCGCGGAGAAAAAAATTAGAATAAAGTACTTAAAATAATTGGTGAACATAAAAGATTATTAAGGAAGTTAAAAGAAAGAAGACACAGGAAGATATTTTCAGACAGAACGAATATTTGACACAAATAACTGAAGGCGCCACGGAAGAAAAAAGAGCAAGACAGAAGTACATTAAACAAATACAGGATGATGTTTCAACGAAAAGTTATGGTAGCATGAAGAAAATGGTGCTATCCAGAGAATTTTAATAGGAGACAATTACGATTATTTGAAAGTTTTTAAACGAAAATCGAATTATTCAAGAACGCTTTTTAAAAAGTTTCCCAAGATTACTATATGTATATCCGTCAGCCTAGTCATCTGATTGAAATTTTGTTGGAAACTTATTCAGTGAGCTGTGATGAAATACCCGTAACTTACAAAAAAAAAAAAAAAACTGCAAATAACAACTTACCGGAAAACGGTTAAAAATTAACCTTGAATAAACTCATAAAATCTTACATTATGGATCAGTGGTCTCCGAAATATGACGGAATAATTATAATTGTTTTAATATATTAATTGTTATCCATTTTTATGGATTTATTGCATTTTCATAAATAATTTTATGGTAAAGTTAGAAACATGTGTGGACAGAATCATTTTACGAAATATATCACATACATCGCAGCGTTTATTACTTTTAATTATTTTTATCATTTCGGCTTTATTATCGTGACTACGCTGGTAGCTTTTGTGTATGTCCAATTCCTGCTTTTTCTTTTATTGTGATTTTTAATATTTTTTGTGTTAATATAATATGTTTCCTTAACATATTAGAAGAATTAATTAATTTATTTTTTTTCGTCGTTCATTACTGAGAAAATTGAAAAAGTTTTTTCGGGTTCGGATACTTTTGAAAGCCACTGAAAATATTTACGTTAAGCAAAGCTCGCAAGCAATGTTAAAGTCAAGGTAACGTGAGTGCTTCTCAATCTTAGACTTTAAATTGATTTTCGTATTTGTAATTTGTTGCACCTATAGATTTTATTGTGTAAAATTCATTTTAAAAATAAATTCTGCAGTTATCGGATTCGTTTTATTCTATCGTTTTTAAGAAATATGAATATATAATTAAATAACTATAATTGCTTTTGATAAATGAATGTTCTGAAAATTTTAATTTATCTGAGTTTATTTTTTTAAATTTCGAGAGGATGGGGTTTTATGCTTGTTGTAAATAAAATAATTTAAAAATATATATATATCCTTATAAGTAAAGTTCAAATTAAAAAAAAATAAAACCGAAATAATTATACTCGAATAGTTTTTACACGATGTATTCGAAAGTAGTCAATCCCGAAAATAATTTGTAAAGACCCTCGATGCGCGCCGGGTCACAAACCAAAATACCGATACGGAGAAAAAAATATAGAACTAACGAAAACAACGAACAAATATTACCAAAACGACTTTAACCAAACATTCACACAATTTAATATACAAAATAGAAAACGGAAATATCGTACCACGTGTATACATATCTACCCGACCGAAACACGCACAAAGGCCGTCGCTAGAATCTCACACCCCATTTTTAACAAAACGAAACAAAATTATACAGCAGAAAATCTGAGAACATCCTGTTGCGGTTATGTAATGAAATCTCCATATCGTTGTGGAAATCTTCGAGCTCGTTCACGTTTTCGGATGTCAGCCTCCTTGATTAGTTCTTTGTCCTCCTCATTTGATTGTCGTTGTTTGCCGACGACGATGTTAGCAGTAATGCGCGTTTGTTCTGACGACGACGGATGGGTCGAATCCTCATCGCTGGCCATCAAATTATCAACCGCTAACGACTTATTTTCTTCTTTCTTTAATTCCAAATCCGAATCTTTATTAACTGCATCAACTGAACCGTTGCTGACGTTTCGTTTAAAATTTGATTCTGACATTTTGTTATAAAACATTGACTGGTAACGATCGTTGACAATCACGGAATTTAACTTGCCACTTAGTAACATCGGTTTCGTTTCTAGTCCACTGGGCAATTCTGGTTTGATAGACGAATCAAATAGTGTTCGCGATTTCAGGTCATAGTTACATTCGGTAATCGGATCTTCAAGGTTAATTTTTGAACAATCATGTTTGTACGCTATCTCAGCGTCAAAGTCGTTCACGAGTGATTCTTGCAGTTCTTCGACAGAATCTAGTTTATGAAGAGCCGGAGTGTGATGTTGCATCTGATCATCACGGTATCGTTCACTGTCGTCTTCTTTTTGATTATCGCTACCTTCTTTGTATATCATAGATTCTAAGGATGTGTCCACTGTCGATTCGGCGAAATTACGATACGAATTTTCGGAGTCGATTTTTGCAATTTCAAACTTACTGGTTTTTGATGACGCCGGATGATCCACTCCTTCCGCGTCTTTACTGACGTTTTCCGCGACCTCGTCTATCTTCTCGTTGAATTTAGCTTCCTCGACGAGCGCGTCTTTATTCTTGATCAAATTTGTCACTCGATTTTTGCTGGAATCGTCGAAGCCGTGAAAACTATCGATCTCGTTGACGGCAACTGCAGTTCGATGCTCGTTTACGGTCGCTAGAATTTGATTGATGCCTAGTTACTTGTTGATTGATCCGCTGGTTCCATCGCGAATTATTACTCGGACAATCTCTGCGGTAATGCCCCTTTTGTCCACATCCAAAACACGTTACCTTCGAATTAGCTGTAGCTGCTTCTCTTCCATCTAGAGAACTGTTGGCGAACGGCTCCGTTTGGTTCATGATTGAAGGTCTGCTACTCGATTTTGAGCAGATGGTCACTCGTTCCCGGTATCTAATGACATTCAGTAAGTCATTTAATGATTTCGGTCGGCTCAGTGCTACATATTCGGACAAATCAACAGGACACAATCCAATAACTATTTCTTCCAAAGTATCTTGTTCCGGCAGTCCACAATCGGTACACAATCGAAATTTCAACATTACATAAGCGCTTACCGATTCATCAACTGATCGCACACGTTTCCGCATTTTATCCAGTTTCGTTATAATCGAGACTCGGATACTGAAAGTTTGAATTATTTTGTCGACGAAGTTCTCTCAAGTATTGAACTCCTTTTGTAGACAATCGGACGCGACTCCTTGCAACTTGTTTCTCGTGAAATCCAATTTCTGTGACTCGGTCAACTGTTGTTCATCACAAACTTGTTCAATGGTTTCAAGCCATTGCCCAATATCTTGTTCCGGGTCTTCTCCGCTAAATAAGGGGACATCCCTTATAGGGGATCCCAATTGTGCCGATCGATGCGAGTCTCGTAAAAACATTTGTAAAAGCTGATGTTAATCCCGCTATATCGATGGCGGAAATCACAGGGGTGTCAGAATTTTCTTGACGAGGTAACTCGTGGTTCGCGGGCCTCTCTTGGTCGTCGGACATATTGCTCACACACAGCGAATAACACCGAACATATCCCACTTCTGAATTGTTGTAAATAAAATAATTAAAAAAAAAATATATATCCTTATAAGTAAAGTTCAAATTAAAAAAAAAATAAAACCGAAATAATTATACTCGAATAGTTTTTACACGATGTATTCGAAAGTAGTCAATCCCGAAAATAATTTGTAAAGACCCTCGATGCGCGCCGGGTCACAAACCAAAATACCGATACGGAGAAACAAATATAGAACTAACGAAAACAACGAACAAATATTACCAAAACGACTTTAACCAAACATTCGCACAATTTAATATACAAAATAGAAAACGGAAATATCGTACCATGTGTATACATATCTACCCGACCGAAACACGCACAAAGGCCGTCGCTAGAATCTCACACCCGCAACCTTTGCAACTACCTGCAGTAGACTCACTGACTGACCCAAACAAAAAAATCGCCATGCCGTCTAAACAAAGACCGACGCCATCCCTTAGAAAAATGGCTGATCATTTAAAATGGCGCTAGTGTATAATCGAATTTAATATATATAAAATAATACGGAACATATTTATATACGGGTAAAGAAAATAACGATATATAAAAATGAAAAAAATCTATCGACAACAATGCTATTGGTCTTAATTTATAGTAGTAAGATGACACATAGGTTCTGTAAACTATTGTAATAATTACGCGGAAAAAGAGTCCGCGAAAAGATCAAATGTGTAGGGAACAGTTCACTTAATAAGATTCATTTTGTTAAAAAATTGACGGAAGTTTTAAATTCAGTTGTAAAAGTATTGTCTTTATAACTCTGTGCAAGATGTAAAATTAACGCGATCATTTCGTCCGATAAAATTTAATTTTTTGCTCCAAATTTAAATTCGAATCGACAAAGCTTAGTTACTCGACGAAAATGTTCGTATATTTTTTTCTGATAGAAACGCTAGCTCTGGCCTCCGATGAATAATCGGCGAGAATTTTTCAGCGTTATTTAAATTGTCACAATAGATTATTAAATCGTCTAAATAAAAATCCTATAAAACAATCTGATATTTCTCTGCCCACCATTTTGAAGTGCGCTTAGTAGCCAAAAGCGAAGATAAATTCACGTTTCCCTTAAGTATAACTATAGTGTAAAATGGTGTAATGTAAGAGAATAGTTTTAAATTTTGGTCATCTTACAAAAATTGAAACCTTCTTAGTAATTTTTTTTCCACCTAGATAGTGTGGTAGCCCAGTGGTTGAGGTGCTTGGCTACTAAATCAGAGGACACGGGTTCGAGCCTACTTTCGTTCCGAATTCGAATCGCTCTCAAGTTTATACCTAATCTGAAATTAAATTGGATACCAGAGAAATCTAGGAAAGTAAAGGCGGCCGGTAGACTGTAATAATGTTACATTTTACTTGCTGGAATATTTTTATTTATATGAAAAATACAATTTTTCACATTTTTAAACGTCCCTATAATACTGCTTACACAACCAGTTTACAAAAATCCGTGTTCAACATAATACGGCCAAATAATAACGAAAATAATTATGACATTATGAAACTAGAAATCCTATACAAAATTAGTTTGTTAAATTTTGTTATCAAAAATAAACGTAAATTTAACATAGCGTTGTCTAGTTTATTTGTAGAAGTTTTTGGTGACCAGATGGTTTCTTTCCGAGCCAAAAAAAAAAAAAAAAAGCGTTGTTAATGGGGGTACTACTAGATCATTAAATATTTACTTCGCTTCACTTTTTTTCAATAAAACTTTCTTTTTACCTCATAACAGGCCCGTGCCCAGAATTTTTTTGGGGGGGGGGTGAAAATTTTCTTTGCATATTTATTTTATAAATAAAAATATATTTTTCACTAATATCCATGCTATAAATAATTTCCATCATCTTGATTTATATATTAATAATTTAAATAAACGAATTACCCTGTATATGAACATTAATAAAAATTACATACGTTATTAATTATACTCGTAATAAAAAATTTTGCATAAAATATTAATGAAGTACCTAAGCTATTCCAGTTCTCATTGGGGGGGGGGGGTTAACCCCCAAAACCCACCCCGTGGACACGGCCTTGCCTCATAATATAAATTAAATTCTACATAAAATGAATATTTATAGAAATTTTCTGCGATGAATCTTATTTTTTGTGTTAAATAAAATGAACGAGTCCTTTAACGTACGTATTGAATAATAAATATACATTCCACAAATTGATTAATAATAATTCTCTATTCAAATATTGTGATACCTTTGCAATCGTTGTAAATTTTTCTATGTAAAAACGTTTTACGATCAGAAATATTCCTAATTTTAACAATATTTTATTTAAATTATTTCAAATAAAAGCGAGTTTTAATCGATGGCTGATTGTATAAATGTATTTGTATTTCGAAAAATTTAATAAATCATACTTCGTTTCATCCATTTTTTTCTGATTACATAAACAATTATGGAATTTTAAACATGCATGTTTAATTTGTATAGAGAAGAGAACATGATCAAAAACGTCGAATGAGTGTATCAAAATTAGCTAGTTTTTTTTTATTAAAAAAAAAAAAACGATTATTTTTTTGCTACTTACAATATTTAATTTGTATATATAAATATTTTTTTGTAAAAAAAAAAAAAAATGTTATTAATAAAAAATTACAAATATTCACATGTATATATAAAATTCCTTATTTGACGTTCAATTTATGTAGTATTCAGTTTGTTAGGATAAGAAAGTAATTTTTTAAAGAGAGCTTAATTTTATTAGTCATTTATACATATGGAGTAGGTTTCTTTTTTTTGCTTGTTTGTTTGCACATATGTATATGATAATGAATTTTTTTACCATTTTTTCTTTGAAAGGGATCCCCTCTTTCAGGATTAATCCCGGATCCTGTAAATCCTTAATCCGTCCTTGCTATTATTATGTAACTGACTATGACTCGCGCAAGAATGCGTATTGCAGTTTCAAATATGTAATAATGATAATAATAAATGATGTGATTTGATTTGAATTGTCACCAGCACATGCAAAACACTATGTTATAATCGTACGGCCAAATTGATGTGTAAATATATTCTTAAGCTCTGACCTTGACGTTTCCCCCCGAATGATCGCGCAATGTAAACGTATTTTAAAGAGCAAAAGCGAGCATTTGCTCGCGCTCTCTGATGATCACTCCAAGGGTGGTATTCAAAGAAAAGTTTGCGATCTTGCTCGTTTGGTTAAGATGTGTTTTTATTCGCTGTTTTGCTCGTTGTTTACGCCGGTTACGTTCTTTGTTTACGTTTTTCTTTTTTCCATTTAGTATTCAATAAAATGGAATGGACAAATGAGTTGGTTTTAAAATTAATCGAAAAATACAGAATTAGAGCAGTATTATGGGATTCAGGGAATAAACATTTTAAAGTAAGTTTAAACATACTTTATAATTATAATGGTAAAAGATTCACCATCTTTTTTTTAAGTACATTTGTGAAAAATGTAGTGTAAGTCAGTGATGGGAAATATAGGGTGGGTGATTTATCTTGCAACCCTGCAGTAGCGTTGCGAATGCGCAGCTTAATAATAAAACTGGTTGATGCAGCAACCATGGTTAGTATTAGTATTGATTCGCTGTTAGTTTAGGTGAGTTGCAAAACAGTTTTCTTGTGTCACTATTTTAAGAAACGTAGATGTTGATTAAATATTTTATTGCATTAACAGAATACTGAAAATTTTCAACAGCCACATATTTAATGTTATTTTTTATTGCAATCTAAAAACAAAAAGTACATAATTTCAAATATTGAACCGAGCATGTACACAAATTTAAAAGTTCATATTTCTTCTCTTAAAATTATTAATTTTGTATACTCATCAAACAACAATTGACGTGAAAAATTAATTAACTTTAATGTACTGCATGACAAAAGTCTTGCCGCACTGTAAAAATTTGAGTAAAAGAGAGAAAAAAAACTTCCAAAAATGTATTTAATATGCTGAAAATGTAGAAAAAATGTTATATTAGCACAGCCCAAGTAGTAAGAGAAACAAAACGTAAATTGTGTAAAATAATGAAAAGAATTGATTATAGAGAATACATCTTAAGGCACGAAAAAAATTATAAATAAGTCAAAGAACAATAAAAACTGTTTGATTTATTATCTCATATTGCCGCCTCGAGCTTCAATCACTGCAGCGCATCGCATTAGCATCGATTCAATAAGAGTGGGAATAGTGTACTGTAAAATTGAATCCACCTCTTCTAAAAGAGCATTACCCAGCTGCAGCAATGAATTTGGTGGTGGACTACGACTTCAAATACATCATCTGAAGATATTCCACAAGTGCTCTATCAGATTGAGGTCTGGACTGCATGCTGGCCAATCCATTGTAGGAATTTCAACTTGTTGCAAAAATGATTTTGTAAGTTTAGCAACGTGAGGGCGGGCGTTGTCCTGCTGTGGGAGAAATTCTCGACCCACAAATGATGCAAATGGCACAACATTGGTCTGGAGAATGTTAGTAATGTAAAAATCAGTGTTTACCGACGGTCCTTGATAAATGTGGAGTTCAGTTTTGGTATCGTTTTGAATTCCATCCCGCGCCATTTTAGAGCCCCCACTAACTTCATAATAGTGTAGTAAGAATTATTTTATTTTTTTTAACACGTGCTATTTGTTTAAAATTTGTTTTTTAATTATTAAAATTAAGTGTGAGTGCAGTCGTTCCTGATGATCATGTGTGTAATCCTTCCAAAATCAAAAGAAAATAAATTTTTTTAAACTATAACAATGGCATTTAAAATAGTTTCATTTAAGCTAGGAAAACGAAATATATATATCTTTATTTAATAAAATAATGTTATGCTATTTCAGATTGCACAAGTAGAGGAGAACACTGTTACTGTATACGATACAGATGAAATGGCAGACGTACTGGAAGATAGTGAACAAAATACCAGTACCGGTGGTAACTTCCCATTATCCAAAGGGCCGCCAAGTAAAAAACGAAGGAAACATAAAGACGATGAAATGCTTATGAACGCATACAAATCGTTAACATCTATAACGAAAGAGAAACAACAACGCGATGGATGTGCGATTTATGGAGAATACATAGCTGATAAGCTCCGTTCATATGATAAACGTACATTAGCCGTTGCATAGCACAAGTTTAATAATATATTATTCTCGGCAGATATAGGCCACTTTGCTGAGAATATACAAGTTGACGCACCAGTACCATCACCAGAGTATTCTGTTCATTCGTGTGGAGATGTATATGATACTACTGAAGTTATACGAACTGAACATTTTGCATCTGGTACAAATATATTTTTAAAAAAAATTTCTTATGATGTTTTTGTTTTTTTTTTTTGCTGGTTACTAGTTAACTACTTTCTTTAACATACTAAATATTTTGAATAAATGAATGAATTGATTTATGAAATCATATTCGTATGTCATGGTGGCCATTCAGCTGGGAAAACTGAGAATACACTGGATATTTTGTACACTGGGAAAAAATCGGGAATAAACTGGGAACCTTCTTGTGAAACCAAGAAAAATAGTGAAAATAGCCAAACGATAGTTTTGATAAAAAAATTTTTTTGAGCGAAAAAATTTTTTAATGTATATTACTCAGTAATAAATTACAAAGTTCTTTTTATCGGTGTAAAGGATGCTGCGGTGGTCAAGCATTAATCAATAGTAACCAAAAAATACCATTCTTTTTTTACAATTCTCTTCTAATTTTTTGATTAAAAGATTTTCTCTACAACGGTAAGTCTATTTTCATGATGAGCAATATTTACATTTATTGCTAGTACGTTTTAGTTCAAATTTTAATGAAACACATAAAAGTTTTTTTTATTATGCATCTCAGTTTATCGGGAGAGTTAAATCCTTTTAGTAAAACGTTTGAAGGGGCTGGAACTCTGTAAACCCCTTGAAGTCAACGCGTATGATTACAAATGTAAATATTAAAAGTCAATTTTTTTTCAGAACTATTTAAATAGAGGAAAGGTAAATCAATCTGTTATAAACTTTATTATTAACTTTTGTAAGGCACTTAGAGGCAGAAGAAAAGTTACAATGTTGGATAGGCTGGATAAGATAGTTTAATCGAATGTCGATTGCAACCTCCCGCATGGGGGATGCTTACCAATAATAATAATAATAAGTAATAAAGTAAGCAAATATTGCTTGAATTAGTTAGGGGTGATTATAACTGTAAAATATTTAAAATATGAATAAACCGACTTAGAAAAAGTTAAAAAATTTACTTTGCAATTTTTTTTTGTTTCTACCAATATTTGATTTGACTTTGTTTCAATTTGTTGGGTTTATTATACAAGCAGAAGATCGTTTGTGTAAGCTCTTGTACAATTCTGATAACCAAGAAATGGGGGATTTCACCGGCCATTTAAAAATTATATTGCAGTGGCTACCATTCAAGTGAATTGAAAATTTCTCGGTGTATATAAATAAATTATTTACCCACCTTAATTTCATTTCGTAATGACTCGATTAGTGCATCACATACTTCAGGCGCTATTACTGATATTGACTGCTTTGATACTTTGAAAGATTGTAGGCCAGCGTAGGAATCTCCTGTTGCCAAGAACCGCAACGTTATAACCAGCCGCTCACGAGAAGAAATCGCTGCCCTATAATTAGTGTCCTCTTTCATTATTTTAGACTCGATTACATGATGCAGGGTTTCAAAATCCATCGACTACATTCTGGAAAAATTTATAAATTTTCCAGAACCTTCAGCTTCCACATCCCTAGCAAATGATTGCCACCATGCAAATTACGACTTTTGAATAAGGTTAAATTCCACCATTGTCTTTGCCTTCTTCTTTTTTTTCTTTCTGATAATTTACACAATATAATAAAAGCAGAACACGCAATTATTTCACTGTCACACATATTTCTAAAATTGAACACTTCAGACAACAGTGACAACTACACAGGATTATTATTATTTATAGCGAGTACCCCGATCAATAGCGATCATAAAAATAATCGTTAAGGTATACAGAAGACCCATCATGTGGTCGCAAATAACAGAGAACAATGGAGCGCATAAATTTTCAAGGTCATATTTTTGTTCTTTCTCGTTCTTGTTCGCTCACTCGGTCTGGACCCAGCTTTAGCTTTTCTATTGCCAGTAGGGATATTTGCAAAGTTTAATCATTTCTTGTTCTTATATAGCAGGGGTGGCCAACCCAAATGATCTTGCACCTGGCCACTTTGGAAATAGGGGCCGCATATAAAACCATATATCACCATATTAGATTTAGACCCACTATAGATACACTTAAGAATGAAACATAAAACTTGTTATATTAAATGTTCCTACATGCACGCGCATTATATTAGTTCGCACTAGAGATGGGAAAAGTAATTCATTGTAGTGAGTGACTCTTTTGAATCTGACTCAGTAAATTGATTGTATACAATCAGTAACTCAGTAACTCAGTAACTCAGTAACTCAGTAACTCAGTAACTCAGTTGACTCAGTTGACTCAGTAAATCAATTAAAACATTTAACTCTGAATTATTCACTGAGTGATTTTCATCCACGACAATGAAACGATAAAGAAGCGTATGATGATGGCCGAAATTATTCTCAAGCAGTTGCAATTATAGGGTTTCCAGCTGACAGGTTTAGAAGTCATTTTTGTTTACATTTTAATAAAGGGTATCATTTTTTTTAAAAATAAACATATTATGCAGTATTACAGAGAAACGTGTAAATTGGCTAAAGTTAATGGTTAGTATCGTTTATTGTGTAAAAATAAATAAGAAAAATAACTGGCAGTATTATTAATTATAATTGTATTAATTTATACTTTGTGTCAAATTTGTTTTTATTATAAAAGCTACTGTATATCATTTAAATTAACATTTGTAGAAAAAATAAAAGCGATGAATTAAACTTTAGCAACGTATTACTTTTTTAAAGAACTTTCTTTATAAATAACGAAAGATTGAAAAAATGTTATACAAACAAAATTAGAAGTAGAATTTAAAAAAACTAATTATGATGTTTAGTTAGTTATGAAACTGTAATTGCAAAGGAATGTTTAAAACTAAAGAAATATTTTATTATATTCTGAATTTTGAATAATTTTAACATTAACTAAAATGAACTTTAGTTACTAATACACAGTATTTTGAGTGGTAAAGTTAATTTCTATGACAAATTCTAATTATCACTGGAAGTAAGGAAGTTTGTAAAAATTTTGTTAGAAAACAACAAATCTAATATTTTATAAAACTTGTGAAATATTTAATTGTGTAATATATTTATATATTAAGTAATAATTATTTTATATATTTGAAGGTGTTAAATATGCAGATAAAAAAACGGATCGTTAAAGCAAGTGTTTGAAGTTAAACAACTTCATATTTGGAATTAGAAGCTAATTAACAGGCTGTTTAAATTGTTTTAACAACAAATTCTAAATTTGTTCAGTTTTTTTGAGACTAATACAGCAAAGTAGTAATTATTAAAGCACTTAGAAAATTTTTATTAGTTGTTGTTTTGTAAATTAAAATTTCTTTGTAAATTAAACATCTGTTATAATCATAGATCACAGGGCAATTTGTTTTAATTCTGTAGACTACTGAATTAGTGAGTCAAAAGAGTTACTGAGTTACTGAGTTATCTTTATTCATACTACTGTTTCGAATCTATAGAATCAGTAGAAAGATTCGAATCTTCGATTCGAATCAGTACTGAGTTACACACCTCTAGTTCGCACAACATAATTTTTTACTACTTTGGCCATCTCGCGGACCGCCAAAATGTTCAAGGCGGGCCGTGGGTTAACCACTCCTGTCATATAGCATTATAAAAAGAAGTACCTGCTCAAGCAAACGTATAGTATAACAAAGCTGTAAATGCATTATTTTCCCATTTTCAGAAAATATAGGTTTGAATTTAATTATAAGTGGAACCTAAATTTTATAATTTTACATAAATATCCCACATTTTACATATAAAAGTAAAAAATTGTAAATTTCTAATTTTACATAAATTTTTATATCTAATAATTAAAATTTTTTTGTTTTCATTCAACGTTTAAATTTTAAATCTAAGTATCAATCATAATTGTACTTTAATTTAGAATTCATTAAAATAAACATAATATTTCTTTAGACAAAAAATTCAATGAAATAATTTAAATAATTAAATGATTAAATATTGTGAATGTTAGGGACATTTAGTTAATTCTAACTGGATAGTGTAAATAAACTTTAAATCCTAATTTATTAAAATTTTTATACGGTAAATTTAAGTTCAAATTGTAAAAATTAGAGGTGGTTTTGAAAACAACGAAATGTAATAAATTCAAGAGATTTATTAATATTAAAAATTTAAAAATTTTACTCAACAGAACTAATATGATTAACACAAAAAATAAAAATTAAAAGAAAAACATAATTTTTCTTATTTGACTCCGTATCAAATACTTACACTCACTTTACAGTAATAATATAGTATTTTAGAAATTAACAAACTGATAACAATATTAATCGATAATCGAAATCCGATTTTTAAAGGTAAAGATTGATAAAACTGAACTACGTTGTGTTTGTGAACTGATATGTAACAATTTGTTTTCGAAGGGATTTTTTTATTGATTCAGGTAAGCGTGAATTATATTTTCAATTGTTTCTAGTTAAAGATGTTATCCTTGCTGATAGAAAAGTTTAATCTTTAAATTGTTCATGTACGCTTTGTACTTGAGTAAATTAATTTGCATGTATTCATTTATTACGAAAAGTGATAAACGTTTGTCATGTTTTAAGTACAAGCATTGAAAAATTAACTGAAATGCAAACTTGACGTGAATGTCGCCTTTAATTAATTTTTTTTGGAATTTAGTTTTGATTGTAGCTCCCGAAACACAAAATGCCGTTAGAATGGTTATTTGGTCATCGTATGACCCCAGAAGAAATGCTTCGTAAAAATCAAAGAGTGCTAAATAAAGCAATGCGTGATTTAGATCGCGAAAGAGCACACATGGAACAGCAAGAAAAAAAAATTATAGCTGATATTAAGAAACTAGCCAAGGATGGACAAATTGTAATTTTACTTTCGCGTATATATATATATATATTTTAAAAGAAACGTTATTATCACATATATTACAGTATATGTATTAAATATATAAAGCAGAAAGGATTTTTTTTTAAAGGAAATTTAGAAATGTGTATAGAACTGACTATTTGTTTATTCGCAAAGTCTTAATTTTAGGCATTTCATATTTTTTAATGAATCTCAGAAATTTTGGTGAAAATATAATGCATAATTTTGTGTTTTTAGTGTACAATTCGGTTCGAAACTAACTATTGTGTTTTAAAAATAGAAATAATAATTTGCGCTTGACTAACGTACATAGTGGGATTGAAATTAAAGAAAGCATCGCGTTTAACTGTTTCTTATTTATAACTTAAAATTATTAAATTATTTTCGGAATGCTAAATAACTGGACTTTCTTTTACAAAACTTTGTAAATAAAGTTATTTCCTGTCCTTTCCATAATTTTATTGTTGCACTTACATAAGAATTGTTTTTTTTGTTTTTTTGAAATATTAATGTTATTTCTGTTAATAAATAGGAATCGGTAAAAATAATGGCAAAAGATTTGGTTCGAACAAGGCGGTATCAAAAAAAATTCATGTTAATGAAAGCAAATATACAAGGAGTATCGTTAAAAATTCAAACGTTACGTTCACAAAATGCTATGGGTCAAGCCATGCGAGGTGTTACCCGAGCGATGCAAAATATGAACCGGTATTAATAATTTTTTACGTAACATATAATTAGACTAAAATAGCTATTCATGCTATTTAGCCAGTATGAAAATACAAATATCCACTTGTGGTATTATTTGTCGTCATATCTTTCATAAATTTCACTATCATTTGTCAATTAACTATATTTAAATGTAATTAAAATGTTTTTCATTTTTTTTTCTTTTTTAATTTTATATTATATCTTTGGATATAATTGAAATAATTGAGATCTGTAATGAATAATTTTTCATTTGTCTATTATGGATATACAATTATTGATCTTTAAAATGCTTTTAGGCAAATGAATTTACCTCAAATACAGCGTATTTTACAAGAATTCGAAAAACAGTCGGACGTTATGGATATGAAAGAAGAAATAATGAACGAAGCGATAGACGATGCGATGGAAGACGAAAACGATGAAGAAGAAAGGTTTAATTTTTTAATTTTTCGTACTATAATGGATTTATTTTTCCGTATTTCTTTTTGATATTACTCTTGAATACATAAATTAATCAGATTCGCGTTATCGAAAATTAAGACCAATATTCCGGCAACAGAGACACTGAAAATGCACAGTAAAACTTTCTAAGATGTTAAAACTGCTTGCGCCGATACCGGGTACTTTGGGGTGATTTTAATAATTTTTAAAATACGATTTATATAACTGGGATGAAAAATATGTTTAATCTGTAGTGACGTACGTTTTAATTCATGAATACGCTATGATATTAGAAAAGCCCGTCTAAAAAACAAAATGTTCACAGATGTCTATTTAAAAACGGGGCAAAAATTTAAAAATAAAAATTTATCAGTTTTACTTAGAGTATAAATTGTAGACACAGTAATAGTTTCTTGTTATATTATACTTATTTAATTAGAAAATAATATTCGTTAAATACGATTACTGTCTGTTGCGGGTAAAATTAAACGATAAGATTTAAACGCCGTTAATTCGTAATAGTTCGTTCCTAGTCTAATCAGTGTACTACTTGACACAATTTAGTTTTAATTTATGATTTAAAATCGTTTGTAAGTATGTAAACATTTGAAATAATTTTAAATTCTTTACAATTTAAAATTGCAAGTACAATTAATTTAACATTTCAAAGGAAGAGGTTTTTGATTAGACCTGTTTTTATAATGAATTTTACGTCAAAAACAATCTAAAATTATTTTTTAGCAAAAAGTTCACTAAAAATGAACATAACCAAAAATCTATGTTTTGAAATTTTAACGTTGTCTTAAGCAATTTTAAACTGTAGAAAATTTAAAACATTAGATAATTTTTAATTGTAAAAAATTTGAAACACTTTTTAATTGCGTACACCTATTTTCAAATAATTTTAAATTACAAATAATTTAAAATCAAATTGTTTTTGATAAATTGATCGAAACAAGCTGGTAACGTTTAATCATTGAACTTATTACTGATTAAACTATAAAAAAAGGGAAGTTTTTTTAAATTCTCATAATTTAAAAGTTTAGTTGCAAATTATCACATTTTGAAAGAAAATAAAATTAAAAAACACTTTTTTAATTATAATAACTTTATGGTCCAATTCCGCGTAAAAGTTTTTAATTTGCATTTTATGTCATATTAGAAGAAATACTGGCTACTAAACAGGAAGTCGGAATTATCTGTTGAAATTAACTACTAGTTTATAATCAGATTTTAAAGCCAGTTTGGCGTTCTGTTCTATAAAGAGTAACATAGCAATCATACAACGGATCCAGAACAAAATCCTCCGGATGATTGTAAACGCCCCGTAGTACATTAACAATTTAACGCTTCACAAATACCTTGGAATAAAGTTTGTTCAAGAAGTAATATTCGATGACGCAAAGAAGTATGCCTATAGATTAGAAATGCACCCGAACAATATGGCAATTGGGTTGCTGGGCAATTGACTAGCAGTTTGGCGGCTTGATAGAATCAAGTCGATGGATCTAATCTGAATTAAAAGTTCTAATAAAACTTCTTTTTTAGCACCTATCGCTGGGTATTCAAGCTATGTGCAAAATATATGAAAAATAATTGCTAAATAGCTATCATCAGCTAGGTGCAATTTAGCTATTAATTGGGATGACTTCAGTGTTTCTAGACATAATTCTAATGATAATAAACTATTACTTGTTTTGTATAGTGATCAGGTTGTATCACAAGTGCTAGATGAACTCGGTTTGCAGCTTAACGATCAATTGTCCGGGTTACCGCAAGCGACCGCTTCATTATCTGTATCGAATAAGTCAAATGTTCCTGCAGCAGCGGCGGCCGCTGGCAGTCCGTCTGGAGGAACAGATGCTGATGCAGACCTTCAAGCGCGTTTAGATAACTTACGAAGACAGTAGTTAATGTAAGTTTTCATCTTAAAATTTACATGTTATTTTATATGCACTTTATGTAACATCTAAGTACGTATATTCTATATGCTTATATTGTTTATAAGGTGAATTATTCGCTCATTATTTACATGCGAACAGTTTTTAACTATTTTAACAACAATGTATTTAACTTCTACCGGAATTGTGTTATTCGTACCGCCTTGCGTTATTTATGTAAAAATACGATATTTGTACTTTAATGGAATTGCGCTGTGTAATTTTTTATTATAACATATATTATGTACAGATCATTATTTCAATTTATATAAAAAAAAAAAAAAAAAATGTTATTTCTACACTGTATAAATAAATATATTTTTATTTCGCTATATAAACGTAGTGCGTAGACTATTGAAATATTTATCGGCAACATTTTTTTAATAGTAATTTGAAAAAAAACTATAATACGTAATTGGCTACGTTCTTCGAAAGAGTCTTCATCTTTTTTTCATTTAAATTGTACCTCGCAGCATTGTTAATTGTTAACATTAAATGTTTATACTCCTGTACATTTTAAATGAGTACTCTTGTAAATTGTAATTTACGATAAAAATAAGCCTACAATCGTATACAATTATTTTCCTGTGAGACAAATTCTTCCTGACGTTCAACTCTCTCAATTTTTTAATTTTCAATCAATTTGATTGTGGAAATGTAAATTATTACACGATTCTCGATTGTATAATTTTCAGCTGACGGCGTTAAAGTGTGACACAATAGAAACGAATAGGGATTTGCAAATAATATTCGGCTGTTAGAAATTTCTAATTATTTTCGGCTCTTTAATTAATGTTGAAATAATTTCCAAAGTTTGAAATATAGAAAGAAAAATGAAAACATACCAAATAGTTAACCGAATTTTTTCTTATTAATAGATTTGTGTTGGTGTTTAATGCGCTTTTAACGCATGTTTTTGTTTTTGAAATTACCGGAATGCTGTTTGAAGTAGCGTTTTTGGAGCGATTAAATCGCAAAATGGTTAAGGTAACGAATAAAATACACAGGATGTAAAAAATCAGAATTCAGAACTTCTTATTTTAGTAAATGTTTGTCTATTTTTTCCTTTTTTGTTTTATGGGCGTACTCGCTCGTATAATTTTACATTACACTATCAAAATCATCTGTTGTAGGTTCCCCAGTTTGTTTATAATGCTCGATCGAGTTTTATTTCGATAAAAGTTCGTTATCCGTAATATTATTAATATTTTTTTTTTGTTTTCGATTTAGAACACTTTTAAATAAATTCTTCGAAAATTTATAGCTTTTTTACATAATTTCGGTTTATTTTGAAAAATTTAGTTTGCAAAAGTTTCCGCATTTCAAATTTCAATTCATATTAAAACTGGTATTTAATTTAGGTTAAACTAAGTGTTTTCTTTCCTTCTTCTTAGTTTCTGAACTATAATCAAATCGATAAATTGTACGCAGTAAGATACACCGAAGAGGAGAGCTGTAGCTTATGTACATTAAATATATAAAAAATTTCTTTTATCCTATAAAAATTATTCCGTCTTGTCAATGGTAAGGTGTACAACTCCACGCGAAAATTTTGGGAATCGATAATGTTGCTATCTTTTGTAAGTTAGTACTGAATAGAGTTGATTTGAAGTAAAAAAATTATTAAATAATCTGCATTGTTTTTTTTTTTTTCGTTTGTGTTTCTTTCGTGTATGATACATGTTTAATTTCGAATGGCAATTTCTTTACCTGCGTTATTTTCTGCGTGAATTGATAACTCTAGAGGTGTACGTTAATTAAAATGGGAATTAAATTATCTCGGCGAAATTGTCAACTTGCGAACAAAAACATTACAAAACATGGGTTGTAGATTATTATGTTTTTAACTTTTGCTTTTAAAAATTTTAAAAATATTATCATCGCCATTTATTTAATAATAATACGTATTTAAAAAAAACATTATAATAAAAGTACAAGCGGTCCTCCACTTTTGAACATTCCGCTTTGGAACAATTTGCTATTTTGTATTTATACATGTAGTATTCAGTTTGAAACAAGCTTTTCTGACATTCGAACAAGTTGCTTTGGAAGATTCAAGTCAAAATATGTATATAAGAGATGTTTGAAAATTGGTTTTTCAACATTCTTTATATTTGTTCTAAAAGAATACTATTTAAAAAGAAATTTTTCCGGAACTAGGAGTACTTTTGCAAGGAATCGAAGGGTAAAATGTTTACCCGCAAAAAAAAAAACGTTCCAGTGTTTGCCGGTTGACCACAATTAAATAAACTCCCGGATAGGGGAGGAGACTTATGGAGCAAAATTACGATGTGTTTTAACGCGATGATATGACGATGATGTTTTCACATTTGTTAAATAATTTTTATTGTAATTTAACAACAAAAAAAAGTCTACAGTTGTACTAAATATTTTATGTATTACAAGTATTTTTTTCTGGATTTTTTGTAATATATTCCGTCGCGAAATATCGGATTTAAAAATATCTAATTCGAAAAAAATAATCTCCTACTTGCGGCCATCGAAGAGAGGTGAAGGTAATTTCAAAATCTTTGCCCACCTAATCAAAAGCGTGCAAATTAAAAATCGCGGAGCATGCATAATTTTAAAAGATCTCACGATAATCTATTTTGTTATATGTGATGATCAGTTCGCAGTGTACTTAAGGACATCGTAAAGAAAACTGCCAGCGAAAAAGAGATATCAAATTTGGCCGATAATTGAAAATATTGAATAGTCTCGTATAATTGCATTCGGTAGTCAATTTCGTTGGGAAAAATCAATATCTGGAGCCTTAAAAGTTCTCAAAGAAAAGAAAATGTTTAACTGCGTACGCAGATAAAGTTTTTATATAGATTATCTACGAATAGTAAAGTAAATTCAGAAGAGTTAGACGGAACTTCTAGACAACCGAACCGTATAAACAAAGAAAAAATCGACCGATATTAGATTCTAATATCGAATATAAAGTATTTTTCCCTATTTGAAAGTAGGTTCGGTTGATATTTACTTTTTCGCGTTTTTACTACGACATAAAAACATGTCTTGCACTTTATAGTGTTTGTTATCTCTATTTGATTTCGAAACATACTTATTTTAGAATGCAATCATGACACGTCAAGATGCGTAGTTGACGTTATTTAAAGTTTGTTTAATGTTGCACGCCTTTTTGTTACTGTGTTATTGTTTTATGTACAATACGTAATACGTTTTACTTTATTTTTATGTGTTGAAATGGCCTATAATTGTACATTTTGTGGAAAAAGTTTTAATCAAAAACGTTATTTAATTCTTCACATTAATCGTATTCATTTAAAATTAAATTATGTCAGTTATGAATGTAATATGTGTGAAAAAAAGTTTTTTAGTAAGTGTGGTTTATTAAAACGGCATATGATGAACCATAATAATATAAAAATAAAAATTTGCCTAAATGGAGCAAATAACTCTTTCCCTTTATTCCAGTTATGCTGTTAGCGTGACATATTAAATGCTTATTGTAAACTTTACGAAATTGATGAAAACCTACAAGTTATTAAAAAGAATATTTATAATAAAAAATTACAAATTTCTTCAGAAGTAAGAAAAAACTGAACTACTGTTATTTTTACGTTGGAATTTTTTTTTTTTTTTCTAATTTTTGCTTAACATTCAGATTTTCCTGCTTTCGATTCTACCAACAACGTATGTGTAGCTACGATTACAGATAAATGAATATTTGTTTAATGAAAAGTTACTCTGTAAAATATTTTGTAACAAAGTAACCGTTCAGTAATAGTAAATTTTGGATATTAAGAAGTTATAGTACTTTATTTTATACCGAGTGTTATAATTTTTGTTATAATCATCAATAACTCGTAGGGAGAGGATTTTGGCCAAGTTTTAATGTACCCTTCAAGTACGTCCTTGTTTAGTCATAAGCATTCGTATTGTTAAAATGTTGTTCACAAATGAGTTAAAATTTAAAGTTTTGTAAATATTAAAAGTATTGTGTTGAAAGAAGTTATATAAGACTTTCTTATAAACAGATATACCTTTTTACCTTCAGCCACTTTTTCAAAATTCTAGAAATGGCGTAATTATATCTGTAGTCAGTGAGAGTTTCAGGGTAAATAAGTAGAGCTCTTTGTCAGAATACATATATATATATATATATATATATACACACACACACACACACACACACACACACACACACACATATATATATATATATACACATATACATATATATATATATATATATATATATATATATATATATATATATATATATATATATATATATGTATAAACTCGGCCATTTTGGCCTCGCAAGGGGCTGTGCCCCTTGACCCCTCTTGCTTACATTTCTGTCTCTTTTTCTTCTATACTTTGTATAAAATGATCAAAATTTACAACGTAATTCTTAGGCCGGTCCCCATTAGATGTTATAACGAAAAAATGTTCCAATTTTATATAATAAAAAAGGTAAAATGTTATTAAACCACCGAAACAGCTTAACACACTACTAAAGGATATAAATCACATTAACTTAAATCCTCCTTACAAATTAATAAAATATCTTAAGATATTGCAAATTTCAAATCATATTCTTATTAACGTAAAACAAATAATAACATTTATCTAAATTAAAAAAAAAAAATATAATAATTTTGAAATATTTTAAATAATAAAATTTTTACAAATAATCATAAAATTGGGACATTTTTTCTAATGGAGAGTAGCCTAAGAGTTACGTTGTAATTAATATATATATATATATATATATATATATATATATATATATGCATGTATGTATTTTTTGTCCGTAACTTAAAAATAATTTAACAAGATATTTGATATTTCGTATCGTATAAAACTTATACATATGCCGGCTGAGTGTTAATTTTGTTACATTTGACTATTTTAGTACTACTTTATGTTACAAATATATGTAACTTAAATGAAATATTGAACTTAACGATAAAGACACCACTAAATAAGGGTATACTGATTAACATAAATTTATTTGATGTTATTCTTCTTTCGTTAAATTTTAAAACTGAATATATCAATTTTACAGGAAATTTGATTGTTTTAACACACTATTCTAGATTGCAGATGTAACTTGAAATATTAAAATTAACGACGGAGACATCAATACCAATGAGTATACAGGTTAATATAGTTACTCTTCTTTCACTAAATTTCAAAACTGAATATTGAGTAATATAAAAAATGTTGACTATTTTATTTTGTTCTAATTTGTAAACGTTTATAACATATAATGTTATTTGGAAACTAATGACAGGGCATCACAAAAAACAAGTATGCAGGTTGATTTAAAAATATATATTTTTTTAAATTTAATTATTCTCATCATCAATGAGTCGTGAATCCGTCGTGGAGGTATCGTGATTATGATCTGTCCATGTGATGTATAAGATATCGCCACTGATCTCTGTTGTGGGCCAGTCGAACACATTCTGACCGCAGATTTTTATTTTATGACGGATCAGTTCCTGTTCTACTACGTGAAGTTTTTCAGCTTAGTCCGCGTACATTATCGGTCACATATTTCACATTTCGATCCCGAGAGTCGAAATGCCGGTTACCAACCGGATCGTATGGCGGCACATCAGATATTTGGACATTTCATAATATACTACAGTAGTTTCCCCTTGCTTACCGTAGGATTACAGGTTTTCTTCTATAATGCTGCCGCATCTGACCTGTAGAGCAGAGACGCTGACCAACAAGAAGCCGTTCCTAACATGAAATGCAAACGCTGTTGAATTTCGCGCGGGCCACGCTTTGTCTGATTCCTCCGTTAAGGCCTGTCTGACTTGGCAGACCCTTCTGGTAGTTACACTACCGTCAGTATAGTTCTTAACTTCTTAGGAATACTCAAGCCCCTCTATCTCGTCAAGGTGGTGTCCCCCGGAGGGGAAATTAATTATTCTAAACAAGGTTAATATAATAAATTTTTTAACCTTTTACTTCTGTACTGACGAATTTATGATATATAGTGAGATCTAATTTTTTCAAATAATGCCGTCATTTTACGTTATTTGATAACAAGTTGATACGCAATTGAAATGACATAGTGTACACCTATCTTGAGATATCGTGATTATCTCTTCTTATTTTAATTTTTCATTTTCGTTTCGTTTCGTTTATTTTTTATGCATTGATAGCTAATATTATTTTTTGCGTCAAGGATCGTATGAAAATTTTGAAACGTGTAATTTGTAATTTTATTTTTTTTTCTTTCATCACGTTTATAAGACGTTTATTTAATTTCTGCGAAAAACTACATATCAGACAAAACTATTATCCGGGAGGAACATTCCGTGGTCCTTTAGAGAAGGATAATTGTTATCGAAGATTTGTTTCAATTGATTACGTAATTTTTCAGTTTACGGTTTGCGTAGCAATTTTTAATCGTCACTTCACTTCCGTTACATAAAAAACGTTACATCTAATCGGTCCGATATTTTCGTATTACTCCTGATGTAAAAATGACACCTTTTATATACAGAATGATTCGCAAAAGCCTTCGTACAATTGTTATTTTTTCTGTTCCACACAATTTGGCGAGACAAATTAAGATAAAATATTTCGCGTATTATTTTACGGTAAAATTAAACCAGTATACCTTTGTGTACCTTTTGTACAGGATTGTGACGCGGATATGTCTTTTCGGATAGTTCGTAATAGTACGTGTTTCGTTTTAGTAAAAACATGGACTGAAACTGTTGATCACGAATTGAATATTTCAGTGATAAATATAAATAAGAGTAGCATTTTTGGGTGACGTACGAATTTTTCAAAATAACTCCCAGCTGTACGATACATGAATGTAAAAATTGCAAAAAGTATATATATATATATATATATATATATTTCTGCCCCGGACGAGCGCGTACAAACTGGAATTGTAGAAAAACTTAAGGTTAAAACGTATAAAATGAAAACATTCTTCGAGCAGAAATATAAGTAAAAAAGCAATTTCGGGCAAGAGTCTTTATCGTGTAAAATTATTAACGAAAATAGGGATGATTTATTCGCCTTCTAACAGTTTCGCGGTTGTTTATTAGTTTAGCATTCGACTTTTTTATGTTTTACGATATTTATCGGATTTTGCCAAATTCAAGTTGTATTAACATCTCAAATTAATTTATCTCAGATTTTTGAATTATAAATAAAAGTTAAAAATATATTTAATGAAAATTAATCTCAGACATGTAAAATTTAAAATTTTTTAAAATTACTAATTACTTAAATTTAATTAAAACTTCGAAATATTGTAGTTTTACAACATTTTTCATTACTCTCTAGCTATTAGCGTTATAAGATTTTCTAGCACCGATTCCCTTTGATTCTTTTTAACGGTGTTGAAATATCATACTATCGTTTTAAGGGATCGAAAACTATATTATAATAAGCGAGTGTACACAGGACTCGATTTTTTTTTTTTTTTTTTTGTTTTTTGTATTTATTTTATAACAAAGTTCTGCGTTCCATTTGAATAACGCCGTTAAAGTTTTTTTTCTTTTCAGCCTGAAAAACACTTTCGCAATTTTAATGGCAATCGGTCAGGCTCCTTTTAATGGGCGTGACGTAAACCATTCGGTCTACTAACGAAGAAAGGACACATATACGTTTCTATGGAAATTTAAGTGTTTTTTTTTCTTTTTTTCTTTTTTTTGGCCCGGACCGAATTGCAACGTCTTTCTGGTCAAT
This sequence comes from Icerya purchasi, assembly GCA_039619475.1. Taxonomy (NCBI): domain Eukaryota; kingdom Metazoa; phylum Arthropoda; class Insecta; order Hemiptera; family Monophlebidae; genus Icerya; species Icerya purchasi. The sequence goes on along the minus strand of CM077115.1, from coordinate 285,578,167 downwards.
ATAATTCCCTACAATCAACAACATAAAATGAAAATCTAAAAAATTAATAGTAACCAGTAAATGGATAAAGAATAGAATAAAATATTACATAAACAAAATGAACTCTAATGAATAAGGAGAAGAAAAAAAATTTAAATAGCACAAAAATTGAATAATAATCTTGTTTCCTTCAATGAACTTAAAACGAAAAAAGAAAATATTATCACTAGCACTAAAAAAGTATATAGTGGAGAATAAATACTGTACGACATCAGGTCTTTAGAAAACACACAAGTCTTTTGTTGTCAAATTGGACGTAATTAAATAACTGGTGGTTAATGTCTTCTCTGAAATTTTGTCAGCAATATGTATTATAACCTGTGCAATGCCCTGTCCGGACCGCAGCCCATACACAACGGTCATAAATTTACGGGTCATACTAATTAGAACACAAATATGATAAAACCGAGGTGCGAAGGTCAGAGATGGTTGGACAATACAGAACTCACTCAATATATTATTTTCAGATTGATCTTGCTATCGGTTAGATGAAGTTGAGTTGTTTGTATTTATAGTGATCGCTACCTAAAGAGGTTGATAGAACTTCCCATGAACAATCGAGCGCCATGAAGGACGATGCTAAGGTTAAATCAACAGGGTTATTAACATGAAGGGGATTTCCAAGTTTGATCTTGGAACTATTATTCAATTAGCACAGATCTGAGTTAATGATAAAGTCGAGTGCTGCCCTTTTCGGATTGTGATGGTCACAACCCCAGCACCCATTCAGAGCGTTGAAATCTCCGCCCACCAAAATGGGAAAATTATTATAACCTTCCAGCGCATTCAATAATGTCAAGGAGTTTATGGAATGATTTGGGGGAGGAGTAGTACGAAACAAATATACCGGAAAATTGACCAATAATAACAAGAACGCTGACTGCGTTTGATTTAGTACCATTGTTACAGGTTGATAAATCAAGATTAATCACCTGATGCTTGATTCCAAATTTAATGACCGTATCCCCGTAGTAACCATCTTCTTTGTTGTCTCGAATGATAATTGAAAATATTAAAAGATCTATTATTGGATAGCCAAATTTCGGAAAATAGGACAATATCTATATCCTCCTGAGACAGAAAGATTTCTAGGTCACCTTTATTAGACAAAATGCTGCGTGCATTCCACTGCAGTAGCGGAATCATATCGAAAAGAGTAAGTTTAGAATGAATGCGAATTATATCTGTTTATATATCTATCTTGCTATATGATATAAATATATAACCATTAAATGTATTAAATACGTTAATAAATAGTGAAAAGAAAAATATAATTAAACATGTAAAATAAAGCGGGAAAATTAATTGTCGGCTGAATTAGACTTACTAGCTTTTCTATTATTAGGAAGAGACTTAAACTATTTAGAATTAACCACATTGGAGATTTTGGGATCCAAACCATTTTTGCTTATGTCATTTGTACTACTTTTCAATATTGATTGAATTGGTTTCGGACCATTCTTGGTTAAGGCTGTGCTATTGGTTAGTTTGGACGAACTAGGTTGCCTGTTTAACTTTTTTGGGATAGAACGATTTGTTTTTTTTTTTCCCCGTCAAAAAAAACACAAACGATGTACGTCTTAGTTGGAAATCTGAGATGGGAATTAATTGATTTGAATCAATATATCTAGTTTTACTTAAAAGTTTAGGTTTAAACAAAGAGGGATAATGTGAGATTCGTTCTCTTGATTTCTCTGCGAAATAGGCGGAAAATTATTTTCTTCAGATAGGAGAGAGAAACGGTTTCTTCTAACAGTATTGGAGTAGAGATTTTTTTGTCTCGATATAGAGAGGGTACTTCTAATGAGGCCTCTTGAAAGTTAAGGTTATGCGACGCCATAAGTTTGTTTATTTGAGTTTGCCTCTCTTTCTTTCCGGACACGAGGTATCCGTAGCTCTATGCTGGTTTTTGCAAAACACATAGATTGATGATGAACTAGTATAGGCTTCTTCCGAATGTTCCATTCCTCCACAGCACAGACACCTGGAATTGCCTTCACACTGTCTAGCTAGCAGAGACATCTGTAACACTGACGCGAACGACAGACAAACCGTTTTCGCAAAGAAACCTGACGTTCCATAAAAAAACATGCGATGGTAAGGATTGACCTTCAAACGAGATCAGTACGGAAGAACTTGGAATATATATATGTAATTTCGCCATTAATATTAACACGACTACTTAATCGTCTGATGTTATTAACTACAAACGGATAGGAGTTAATTATTTCCATAATTTGATCATCCTCGGAATACTTGATATTTACTCCTTTGAGGACACCAAGTCAGAAAAAAAAATGATGAAAAGCGAGCATTAGTAATTGTAGAGGAAAAAATTTTCGGTAAAAGCAACCGGTTGACTTCGTACAAATTCTTGATTCATTACAGGAAAAAAATAATAAAAAAAAAAATGATTTAAAAGCAATAAAGAACAGTCTGCATTATCGGCATCCTAAACCTATGGCAACTTGTTTAGATGAACTCGCATTTTTCCTGTGCAGTTCGCTAATTTGCAGTAACCTCATGTGTCCTCGACGGCTCTGACTTTTATAAATGAACCTAGACAAATCGAGAAGTAAAATAAAATAAGGCAACCTGATTTATGTTCAATGTAATCTTGCATGTAATGAAACAGGGGGTATACTTAGAGATGGTTTTATTGCAAATAAGTTATTCAGAGGTAGCGGTTTCCTTCGGAACAAATGGAATACAAAAATTTTTGATAAATTAAAAAAGTAATTAGGGTATCCTGTTGTTAGATTTGAAGCGGCAACTAATTTTTACAGATTTTTAATGATTTTTTATTTTATTTTTCGTGTGAAAATTTTAAATCCATAAGTTAAACATGTATTATGGCAAACAAAAATGTGGTCTCTGACGCGTAAGGTTGTAGGTTAGGCGTATCTCATTATTATTACTTGATATGTATGAATTTCATTCAATAAGTGAAATTTTTAATTCCAATATTTTAATCATGTTTTGCAAATTGCGAAGAAACTTTCGGGTGGTATATTCTATAACATTAGAATAAATTTTAATTCGGTAAGCAGAAGAATTTTTGGTTTTGAGCGCCATTCGCAGATGATATTCAACATTAAAACTATTCGAAACAGACATTCTTGAAACGAATAATGTCCTAAACGAGATACTCTAAAAAGTAGAAAAAATCGGAAAAACTGCTGCGATCACGTCTCGTCACAAACCTGGAAAAATCGGATACCGCTTCAAGTCCAGCTATCCCCTGTTATTTGTGTGGAAAAAAGATAAACCGTATGTAAGGAGAAACTTGCGATTTTTTTTTTTTTTGTTTTTGGGGGGGGGGGGGGACTAACGTAAGAAGACTTGTCAAAAACAGCTTCGACCGCGATTAGAACTTGCACCGATACTACGAAGGAACTGGCGACTGCGATGAAAAGGGACGAGAGAATGCGACAAGAAAATGTAATCTCCGAACGGTTGTTGAGCATTGAGTACATTACGGAAACAGAAAAATGTATGAATTAGCAGCTGCGTCACCGCTGAAAGAATAATGTTTTCTTCATTGCTGGCTTGTCAAAAGAAAAAAAAAAAATTATGGTGCACTCAAACATCTTAAGTATTGCCGTAACAGATAAATCACGTAATCACTATTACTCACGAACGCTTTAATTTTTTAGGAATTATCTTTGTTCCCGCTAACACTTTAATATTAGTCTCATTCGTTATCAATTCCCGGTATCGGTGCATTTTTACAAATATTTTATAGCGCATCATCTGCAGTCCGCAAAATTTAAAAATTTGTACCGATTTCCTTTACTTTGCATTACACGGGTTTTCAAAATTAAACACTATATATTAATTTTGTGATGAAATCGTAATGATAAGAAGAATAACAAAAAAAAAAAAAATAATAATACCGACATCAAGATTTACTGTAAAAAATGAATAAAAGCGCATTAAAAGATAAAAAATGATTATTTGTTAAAAAATGAAAGGGATGTTATGATTATTTTTATGAAATATTAAAAATTGTGGCAATAATTGAAAACTATATTAAATGAGTATTACAATATAATAATCTTGCTCGTTTTCTGTAAGCCGAGTATTGAAAACACTAGGAATAATTAATACTATTTTTAATTATTCCTGCGATATAAATTTCGTGCCGACTCTAATAAATATTTTAATGTTACTTAAGACTAATGATAATACTTTCTTTCAAGTATTTTTTTTTCTGTATATAATCTTTTATCATATGATTTTACATTTTATTAGTGCATTTATATATTTAATTTTTAATCTTAAAGTCAATGTTTTTTTTTTTTTCTTTTTTAGAAAAAATTATATTTCACAATATTTTTAAGTTCAGACTTTATAGAAAATTTCTTTTATTTCCTATTTACATTTGCATAGCAAATTGGTAATATTTTAAGCCTGCTGTGTTATATTACCAAAAACGCCTCGAAAAAGACTTCTTCCTTTTTTCCCGTTTTTCAATGACTATTACGAATCTGTATTGATCGTAATCCACCACTCACCGGTGGTACGCTTTTGAGTGACTAAAGAATCGATTAAAATCGGCCGCGTAACCAAACATTATGAGTGTCATCTAATATTAAAAGAAACCATATGGACGAACATAAAACCACCTTTTTTTGAAGTCACTAAAAGAAACAACGAGACCGTTTATATTAAATAATTTCAGTTCATAAGCTAGTATATACAAAACTAGATGTAAGAGTAATTCCTTTTCGATTTTTGTTCTGTGTATATATTCTTAATATTTGTTTTAAATATTTTGTCCGTTTAGTTCGTTATAATTAAGTTTTTTTTTTTCGTTTTTTTTTTCTGCATAATTTACCGGTTTTTGATTTATTTGTAAATAATTTTCCGCCTTGGATTGTAACCGCCAACCAGGCCCGTGCCCAGAATTTTGAAAAGGGGGGTTTTGAAAATTTTCTTCACATATTTATTTTATAAATAACAATACATTTTTCACTAATATTCGTACTATTAATAATTTCCATAATTTTGATTTATATATTAATAATTTACATAAATGAATTACCCCGTATATAAACATTAATAAAAATTATATATGTGATTGATTTAACTCGTAATAAAAATTTTTGCATAAAATATTAATGAGGTACCTAAAAATATGAAGCATATTTTTTTCTTTTTTCTTTTAAAGGTAAAAAACACCCTAAAAAATCACCAATATTTATTTTAAATTTTTGATTTTTTTCAGATTTTCATGTATTTAAAATAACTATTTTAGTTCTCACGGGGGGTACCCCCTCCCCGTGGACTCGGCCGTGCCGTCAACCACCTACTATCTACCTATAGGTTCATTATTTCTCTGCAGTGTGTTTTTAGTTTTAAGTAGGTGTATTCTGTGCTATTAATTAGCTGATGATGGGCTATGCCCGAAAATGTTTCGTTAAATTGAGGTATTTATTTTAATTTATTAAAGTAAATTGTTGTTTGTTATTGAAGTATTTATTTATTTTATGTTTGTAAATATTAACAAACAGGCATGGATTTATCTACATTTTATTAATTCACAATTTAGACACTTAAAAGTAAACAACATTTATGAATTTGATTTGTCATACGCACATTTTCTTGACTGCCAGATGGTAGTTCACTAAATCGTTTGTAATTGCCTATGCCATTTTTAAACGTTATATTTAATACAAATACGGTACGTACAATTGATTTACAAAATTTTTCACGTTAGCACTAACATAAAAGTCTATAGTTGCGTACATATATATATATATATATATATGTATGTGTATATATATGTGCTTTTGACCTCGCTACGGGAGATAGATCCCATCGGCGCCCATTTATAATTCTTATAAAAGAATCAGTTTCCATAGACTGTGTGCTATTCTACGCAAAATGAAATGTCTTTTAAAAGTAGCGCAAAAACGTTGCAGATTTCGTTTTAGGATTTTCTAATTATCTCCAACGTAAGAATGGCATAGTCATTAACTTATAATGCCTATATCAACCCACTGCTGAGTAGCATAATAAGGTCTCCAGCATATAGGAAAAATAAAAAATTCGAATAATTTTGATATTTAGGGACTTAATTTGGGAAAATATACGCTTAAAGCGGTAAGACTGGAAACCAAAAAAAAAGTCCACAGCCCTTTCCATGGTAGCTGGAGGGTCATTCTATTTTTTAAATCATGTATTTCAATCGCTAAAATATACCAAAAATACGAGAGATCACCAAAATTTTAAAATTAAAGGCCCGAAATTTTTAGAAAAATGTGAAAATCAAGTTTTAAGAAAAAAATTTTTCAAAAAATTCCACAGCTGGTTCTATGTAAGTTACAGTTTTGATTTTCTTTTTAATCTACATCCTAAGTACAAAATTCGAAAAATTTTGATATTTAGGGACCAAAATTGGAGAAAATGTACTCTCTTAAAGCGATAAGACTGGAAACTAAAAAAAAAGGTCCATAGCCCTTTCTGTGGTAGATGGAGGGTTTCTTTCTTTTTTAAATAATTTATTACAATCGCTAGAATATAGGAAAAATGCGAGACCCCAAAAAATTTTTAAATTAAAGGGCCCAAATTTAGAAAAATGTGCAAATCGGGTTTTAACAAAAAAAGTGTTCAAAAAATTCCACAGCTAGTTCTATATGAGTTAGAGTTTTGATTTTATTTTTAACCTGCATAATAAGGTCTCGAGAATTCAGAAAATATATAAAATTCGAAAAATTTTTGATATTTAAAAACCAAAATTTGGGAAAATACACTCTCTTAAAACGATAAAAAAAAGTCCACAGCCATTTCCATAGTAGCTGGAGGGTCACTCTTTTTAATAAATGATATATATCAATCACTACAATATAGAAAAAATACGACACCTCGAAAGTTTTAATACCAGAGAGCTCAAATTTTGAAAAATGTGAAAATCAAGTTTTAAGCAAAAAATTTTTAAACACTCTTTGCGGTATTGATTTTCTTTTTAACCTGCATACTAACGTAAATTAAGACATTGTTTCGTTACATATTTCGTTACATATTTCGTTACATAAAATTGTGACATTTTGTAAAATAACAATAACAAAAATCCTATAAAATGTAACAAACGTTACATAAAATTGGCATATTATTTCTAATGGGGTGTAGCCTAAGAATTACATTGTAATTAATACATATGATATATAAACTCGGCCATTTTGGCCTCGCGAAGGGCTGTGCCCCTTGACCCCTCTTGCTTTTATTTCTGTCTCTTTCTCTTCTATACTTTGTATAAAATGATCAAAATTTACAACGTAATTCTTACTGGCATCAACACAAAAAGAAAAACTAAACATAATCACAAAAATCCTATCCTAACATTTAACTTTCATTACATAAAATTAAGATATATTGTTTCATTACACTTTTTAATTAAATATTTCGTTACATAAAATTGTGACATTTTGTAAAATAACAATAACAAAAATCCCATAAAATATAACAAACGTTACATAGAATTGGGACATTCTGCATTACATAAAATTGGGACATTTTGTGTTACATAAAATAGGGACATTTTGCGTTACATAAAATTGGGACATTTTTTCGAATGAGGGGTAGCCTAAGAATTACGTTGTAATTAATATATATAAAAATACACACACATACATATATATATATATATATATAAGTTATGCAGTACCGATAATAAACATTTGCCTATAGTAAATTTTTACTACAATATTGAAGTCTGTTTATAAATTTTTTGATCATGTAAGGAATGGTCTGAATGATGGCACGGGGGAAGAAGGTGATGGAGTATTTTTGGAAATATTTTTTTTCATCTTTTTTTTTTTTTTTTTTTTTGTATTTTTTAAACTATGTAAGAAGTAAAAAATTCCGAGAAAAAAAATGTTTATTTTTATTAATAAATGAATGGAAAAAATACGGAATAATTTTAAGAAAACGTTTTTTTACTTCTATAAAATACGGGAAAATTGTAAAAAATACGCCATGAAAACGAAACGGTAAAACTTGTAAGCGTTAATAAAACAACTGAATGTTTCTTTTTATCGAAATGTACTCTAATCTTTTTTATAATGGCTTTTCCCATGAGCGTAGCGTCCTTTCAATATGTTTATTCAATGTTTTTGTTGAAACTTGGTAAAATTCTCTTTCCGATTTAAGAGTCGATTTTTTTACTGTTTTTTCTAAATAAATAACTTATGATTAAATGCTCTTTTCTAGGTTACCATATAATGAATATGACATATTTATAATAGACAGCAAAAGGCATTGTAGATGGTTTTTAAAATTCTAGTAAAGGTGGAAAAGGTTCACAAAATTGTTACACAAATTTTTTCTTTAGCCTATTCGTAAAAACAAATGTATTTTTTCTATTTTCACCGTTTTTATTACGTCTTGAGTATTTCAAAAAATTCAGAAAAATAAAAAATAATTCATCGCCATTTTTTACGAAAAATTTCGTATCACTCTCAAACTTAAAAAAAAAAAAAAAAAAATAGATAAAAATATTTTGTGAAAAAATCTCAAAAAATCTTTAAAATGATATATTTTATTTTTTTGCTGTAGTATTTTTTACCTTTTTAGTTATTATTAAATTGTTATTCATTAATTTTATACAATTTATTATCCGGATTATTTTATTTTAAGTTAAATTCCAGGTCTTATATTGTCATCTTGGTAGCCTAGCATTTTTTAGTTTCTAAAGTTATTCGTCGAATTCACTTTTACTTTTAATATTTCGTTTTCTCAATTTTTAATCAAAAATTTGCCTTCCGATGTTCTACTTATGATGAACCTCGCTATTGAAGCACTGTTAGACTCCTAAATATGGTAGTCTTATAATTTCAATAATATACAGTCGGTTTTAATTAGCTAAGCCTTTTTCTGAACAATACATAGAATCGGTACAAAACGTTATATCGAAATACTATGTGACTTTTCATATTACCTGCGGCGTAAAAATAACGCGGTCGTTAATATACATTTAATAGTGGAATAGATCGTTTGGGTGCATTTAACCTTTGCGATTGGAGGAGCTCCGATTTAATTTTAATATTTGATTTACTGACTATTTTATTTTTATATACATACACTTCCGTTATTCTTGCAGCAATTACTCGTAACAATATAATTAACGTTATATCATTTATCAATGGTGAATATAATTACTCATGTTCGTTTACCAATTCGCGCGACGTATACAATTTGAAAAAAACTATTCGTCAAACAGATTAAATAATTCCTGTATCGGTTCTTTTTTATTTAGTTAATGTGCCAATAGTCTTAAGCAGACTGATATCACAGTCAACCGAAATACAGACTTCTGGCCATATGTCAAACGTGTTATACTCCGTACGTTGTGGTTATCATATTTTTCTTCCCTTTCTCGCTCTTTTCTTCCAATGCCCTTCACCTAACACTTTTCTATTGTTTGCCCTTTAACAAGGGATTATCTATTTCCTATAACAGATGGCAATTTTGTCTCTCAGCTCTTACTCTCTCTATTTTATATATAGATATACATATATATGTACATATATATTAATTACAACTTAATTCTTAAGCTACCCTCCATTACAAAAAATGTCCCAATTTCATACACATATATATATATATATAATTAGATTTTGTAATGAAAAATGTCACAATTTTTTTGTGTAATGAAATATGTAACGAAAAAATGTCATAATTTTATGTAATGTTAGTTAAATGTTAGAATAGGATTTTTTTGATTTTTTTTTTTGTGTCGATACCGGCAAGAATCACGTTGTAAATTTTGATAATTTTATATAAAATATAAAAGAGAAAGAGACAGAAATGTAAGCAAGAGGAGTCAAGGGGCATAGTCCTTTGCAAGGCTAAAATGGCCGAGTTTATATACACATATATATATATATATATATATACACACACACACACACACACATATATATATAATAAAGTAAAATAAAATAAAGTAGTGTTTTTTTTTTATTTTTTATTTTGTTGATTTTAAAGACAAATTTAATAATTGTTAACCGATTAATATAAATAAAATAACGAACAAAGCGTCATCGATAATAATACAACCGACTGACGAAACACATTTGGAAACTCATTTGTTTTTAATCAGAGGTATTCTTTAATAGCGCGTGAACGAATACTGTTGTTCGAGATAAATAACAGATTATAATTAAATGCTTAAAGATTAAATAAGTTAAAATACACATGTATAACGTAATAAATAAGTAGATAAATTATCTTAAATTATCAAATAAGAAAAAAAATGAAAATGCAGTATATAATGGTTTACACATTTGATAAAAGCGCATTATTTACAATTTCGTGTGTTACACGTGGGATGGAAAATAAAAGTAATCATTTATGAAGTATATAATTAATCACAGCCAATTAATTCGTTTTTATATATATATATATATAAATATATATATATATTTCATATATATATATATATATACACATATACATAATATCATTGAGCGTCTCTTTTAATCTATTTCATATTTTTTTTTGTTTTTTAATTCTATCAAAGTATAAAGTTTGGGTTAGCGGTACGCCAACCGGTTGCTTTAGGTCCAAATTTATAAACCAATCTTCTTCCTTCGACCGGTAATAATACTTCACTTTTGTAGTAATATCTAAAAGGAAAAAAAACGTATTAATTAATCGGTTTTTAATTTTTAGTCCTCGTTTTATAATTACGCCATTTTTCTTCGACACGCTATAAACTTAACCGTCGCAGGGCATACCTTAAAATTTCTTTCGTCAACCAAATTTCTGAATTTTATTTAGACATACACTGTGTGAACTGACTGTTGTCGTATATTTCGGATTCGATAGTTGAGTGAGCAATTTATTTTTTTAAAACCGCGAAAATAGGTCGGATGTTCCCCACTGTTTAGAGGAAAAATAAAAAACGTTGAAAAAGAATGCTTTATATTGAAAGTGTTACAGAATTGGTCCGATTTTAAGAAAAAAGTAAAATTCGCTCTCTATTTGGAGTTGACGGGAAATAAAAAATATTCCCTTTAAGAAATATCGAAGATGACTTAACCCAGTTATACACTGCGCTGGTATTTACATTTCGTGTTCATGTATAAGGAGTTTTTTTTTTGTTTTTTTTTTTGTTTCGCGAAATAAAGTTTCACGGCGTTAAAATGTTAGCCAGAGCTGAAAATATTAGTAAGCACTTAATCAGAGAAATGACTGACATCGAGAAGTATAAACATTTTAACAGGGATGACGATGTACCGAGAAAAATAGATGTATGATGAGTAAAATAAGTCACGAAAAAAGAAAATTTAAATTATCTTTTGCGAACATTTATTAAAAGTGCTCTTACTTGCAAGAGAAAAATCTAGTGTTTTCACAAAACATGCTGTTTTTAGAATGATATTTCGGGAAATACAAAATTAGTCATGCTATTAGGCAACATGAAAACACTAAGTATTTACCTTCGGCCTAAATGTGACAAGTGTGGATTTTCGCGTTTTTCGATAGTCCACTTTTTAAGTTTTACAACGTGGTGGGTAGATGTATTGAATGAGAATTTTTAAAATATGAAGAAGATAATAAAAAGATATTCATTGCGCGTAATTTTGAGACGGCTTCGAGCATAGATGAAACAGGGAACAAAATAAGATATTCATACGAAAGATAAGTTTAAAAGTCGCGAAGGAACGAAAGAGAGAGAGAGCGATTATGGGAAAAGTAAAAGAATCTGAAACCGGAAGGAGTAACCTGTTGTTATAAATAGCGATGTGGGAAAATAAGATGTTAAAAGTTGCAACGGCGAAAGATGTGTATAGAAAATATAGATTACGGTTTTCGGAGGTTTGTGTTAAGAAATATGACGTGCGCCGCGTATATGAGAAGACACGAATGGAGAAAATCGAGTAGACCGCAACTAGAGAAACTGAGAGGAGGTGTGTAAGCTTTACCTGAAAGGTAAAAAAAAAGGAAAAGAAAGGTGAAAATTAAAAAGCGAAGGCGGCATGCTAACCAGTCGCAGAAGGAATTAGAGAGCTAGGAGAATAACGGCGATCTAGTAGGAAGATGTAAAGAGAGTTAAAAGCGGAACTTTCCGAATCTTGGGGGGAGAAAGGTTATACACGGTCACCCTCCAATGATAATGATGATGATAAAACGTTTATTTTCGGATTTCGAAAATGAAAAAATCGCAACGAATTTTTTTCACGCATTTGCGTGGGCTGCTCATGTATGTAATTCCAGCGTTCTTGTTCAAAAAGAGCGAGTTGTATTTTCGACAAAAACGGTGGTACGATCGTATTAAATTTTAATCGGCAATTTCAGCCTTTTTTCATTGTAATTGATAATTACCTCATGGCTCGACTGAATTTTTCGTAGTTCATATTAGCGTTGCCTTTAATGGAGCCCCAAAGTTTCGCGACTTTATCGCTTTCCACGAATCGGAATTTACCTTCTTCGTAATTGTCCCAACATATGTATTTTGGGCAGTATTTTTCGCTTAGTAGCAGGTCTCTGATGAATTCCCATAATCTGCCGAATCTTTGCTCTGTAAACAATACAATAATTTCGATAACGATTAAATTTGCCGTATATATCGCGATTTTCACCTGTAGAAGTAACCGCGGAGGAATCGGGTCGTCGGTTAAAGGAATTTTTTTTTTATTCCTCCGCTAGTAAACAGAGCACTAACGTTAATAAATTCGTAGACATGTATTTAGTTGTTTTTTTTTTTTTTTTTTAAATTACAGACTTGTTCGGAATTGAAGGAGTCGGTCAAAATTGCGCGTCATTATGATTCCAGCAAATTCTGTGTTTGCGTACTACACTATTTAAGATGCGTCGTTATAAATTTACTATCGTCTAAGTTATTATAACGACTGTGGCACAATTTACAATCGTGTTCTCTTGATGTTTCGAAATTACCATTTTTAATATATTTAATTTTCAATTTTCATATTTTTTTCTAACTTTTACTATCCTCAAAAAAAAAAAAAAAAAAAAACATCTCTATGATGTTGTACCGTGTTGTACTTTAGTAAGAACTTTTTGATTGATGGCCAAGTGGTTTTACGCCGGACCAGGGTAATAATAATAATAACAAAAAAAAAAACTCGTTTCTTAGAAATTGTTCTGTAACGTTTCGTTACTTCGTTATTTATTAACTGTGTATTATAGATTTTTTTCTCTTTCTAGAAAAGTAAATAGCAATCGGATAGTTAAGTCAACTTTATTACACAAATATATACAAATAAAACTGAGATATGTAAATTTATTTTTACACGCGCCCTGTTTCTTTTATCAGCTGTACATCGCTGGTACGGTAAATTTAGCGAATTATTAAATGAAATCGAACGTCGATGAAGAAATACACAGACCAATGCAGCGCAGTGTGTATAAATACTAGATTATTTTTCGTTGATTATTATTTTCCTTAATGATGAATTTTATTGAAGCACCTAAGCGATGCAAAATGAATTTTAATTAGAATAATGTGTAGCGCTGTAGGGCGATTCAGTATTCTAGTAATAACCGATTAACTTTAAATTTTCGGTATACCGCGATTTAATATGTGTATTACACACAAGCGCGCGCACCCACACTCCCCCTTTCCCCTACACACACGCACATATATATATATAAATAAACTCGATTCTTTGGACCTCGCTGCGACCTCCCGGACCCCCGAGTGATAAAATTCTATAACATTTATGGAATAGTAAATTTTATTTAAGAAAAAATTTACGGTTTACGTAGCTGATTATTTTAAAATTAACAGAAACGCGTTATATATATATATTTTTACCGACTTTCAAAAAAAAGAAAACAGGTTATACGTTCGATTTTTTTTTTTTTTTTTTATGTTCTTCGCGCATAATACTCATACGCAGCGATTTTAATGATTGTTTGTTCATTCAAAAGCGTGGCTTTCAACGATGGTACCATGTGAAAATCGGTGAACACAAACTGAATAGTCATCAAAAAAAATCGTAAAAAAACGTAGATTTATTAATATAGTAGACGCGATTGACTTAAAATATTATTTATTTGAAAACATTGAATTATTATCGATGTTAATTACCACGGATAAAAATAGAAATGCAAATAAAGAAAACGAATTTAAAACCGCTATGTAAGCTTGTCACTTTCGAAAAAATTGACTTTTAATGAGATAAAAAATTCAAGTATTTTGTTTGAAAATTGTGAAGCAAGTTTTTTTTTTGTTTTTTTTTTCTTTAAAAAAAATACCGTGATACTTGAAGATTTATCGTTAAGAATTTAATAAAAATGCACTGAAATATATAAAAAATAATTATTTAAAATAAGAAGATGCTACATATTTTTTTATATCGTAAAATACACCAGTCTTGAGGTAGTTTTTATACGACATTAAGACTTTAATTAAAGTTTCGGCGCACCAAATCCAAATTACATTAATAATTATGATCTGCATTAAATATTCATTAAACGGTTTCTTTAATTTAGTGCCTACTCTAATTAAGGTCTTAATATTGTATAAGAATTATCATATCAACTTTAGGGGTGTATTTTACTGTATAAGAAATATTATCTTCTTATCAGTAATTTTTTTTACTTTTTAGCGTATTTTTATTAAATTCGTAACAGTAAGTCAATTTTGTTTTTAAAAAAGAATCATTTTATGTAAGTTTTTTTTTTTTTTTTTTTTTAACACCGACCCTTCCATAAAATACCATTCAGGCGCGATATCTCCATGGCGAAGTTTAAGAGTTTTTTTATATGCACACACACACGTACACACCTAGTTTTATTTACTCCGCAACATTTAAATGCTACGGTGTATTTTCGTTTGTTTTTTAGATGTATACGTAGTAGTAATTATCGAAAGGTTTTAGGTGGATAGCATGCCGAATCTGCTCCCACGGTGTTTTTTATCAACACTTGGAGCCTGATCATTTTTATACCAAAACAAAACGAAAAATTCTTACAAAGTTTTTTAGCTCTTAAACTGAAATATATAGTTTCCGGGTTATTTAAAAAAATCCTATTTTTAGTTTATATTTTTTTAAACAAATGGGGATTTCTTTCGATATACTTTTCTTTTTTTTTTTTTTTTTTTTTTTTTTATCTATGTTCTTTTAGACACGCAATTGCCAACTTTTAACAGTAAACGTCTTTTACGATCTTCTATACTCGGAAATTTTTTAAAATTTTGTCGATTTTGCACAATAATGTGAAAAAAAATTAAAACTTTTTTGGAAAACTTTCAATCTATAGATTTAACTTTTAGTTATTTATAAGAAAATATTCAAATGAATTTATAACACGAACTGTGATAATTAATATTTGAGATCAGTTTTAAATTATCCGGTGGCAGTCAGTAACGAAACATTTGATGACAGTTTTGACATGTCGACCATCGGAGAGTTGGAAGTTATTTGCCGCACGAATATAGAAATATTGTATTTATGCGAATTATTCGCGAATAATAGTGCACAAATATGCTCACCGGAGAATAGAGGGATACATTTTGTTCATCACCGAAACTGTTTGACCAGAACAGAATTTTTTGTCATTAATAATTTATGTTAGCAATTTCTTTAGTTCCGATTTTATGACTATTCCCCTTATACGTATTTGTAGAGATATTTTCTGAAAATTTTAAAGTCGACAAAAATTTTGCGTCGTTTTTCGATAATCCGGGAAACTGTGAATTAATGAGGATAGCGGCGAAGATTAATTCTGTTTAATTTCTATTATACACATTTATTAATCTTATTGACATATCTTCCCGGTGTAATAATAGCTTTAATTGTTAAAAACATTATTACATATATGCTTTATTTTAGTAAAATAATATTTGCGCGCCAAAATACAAAGTTTTCCAAAGAAAAAAATTAATTTTTATTTTTTTTCACCACATTACACGAAATTGAAAAATTTGAAAAAAATTCCCAAGTACGGAATAGAATACGTTTGCTATTAAAAACGATTACATGTCTGAAGCGGGAAAAGAAAATTTTTAGTTTTATTTTATAAAAAATTGTAAGTTTATATTTAGAAATATAAAAATATTTTTTTTTATACTTTTTTTTTGTCATTTAAAAAAAACCGCCATTCGTTTATTTTCATTTTTACCGTTAAAAAAGAAAAAAACCCAATAAAAACTAAGAATATTAAATTTATTTGAGATTAGGAGCTGCTGAAACTTGATTTTATTTTTATTTTTTTTATTTGGAACCAAAATGATTTTTCGAGTGTTGATAGAAAACGCCGAAGAGATTAAATTCGATCTGCTTATCTGATTATACTCATTATTTGGTTTAACTTCTGCCAAATTCTAATTCCGTTGTTGTATTTATTTCCTTCCCCTTTTTTTCCCTTCATAATGATCGAAAACAAAATTTAATATAAATCTTTTTCTTGTCAAAAACGATGATGCAGGTGGGGCAGTATGCTAAATAGCTATATATACATATGTATATTTAAAAAATATATTCAACGGAATGTGCTGGATGACCTCTGAATTGAAATTTTCGTCATTCAAATTTTTTTGCCGCGGATACAAATTAGTTTTGCTACTACCAAATAATTTGTCGGTGCAATATGCACGGTACTTATTTAACAACTAGATGCGCGCGTCTAACTTTAAACCTGTTTTTCCCGATATTCTTACCTTAATAAAATGCTTATTTAAATTATATTGTTTATTTTTCTGTTTATTGCGACCGGTTTAGGGGGGGGGGGATCATTTCTTCGAGTGAAAGACAATAACGCGAGACAACAGTGTTACGGTTTCGATAGACGATTTCCACGAATTTCGTTTAATTACTTTATATTTTGCGTACCAGATTGCTTCTTTCGCTTCATCGTTCGTGGTCTGCCGGGTGTTTTTTTCTTGATCGAACTACCGTCTTGTTTTTCGTCGTGTAAAAAATCTTCCTCTAAAAATGAAAAATGAAAAAAAAAAGTTTTTATAAACTATATTTTATTAATTCGCTTAATTTTTTAAAAGAGGATATTTTCATTAATAAATAATACGCAGATTGATACTCTCCGAATTTTTCAGAAGCGATACTCGACGAAGAAAAAAAAAACGAGAAAATCACCCCCTGCCCCTCCCGCGATGTGTTTTGCTTAATACTAGAGTTGTTTTGACTTTCGAGAGCTTCGTAATGATTATTTTTACAATTAACCGTTCGAATTTACACTTGTTTGGGTATGCACCACGCGTGTAAGACATGTCCGGTGGTAGTCAGTGATTAGAGACATTCTGAGCTCGAACAATCCAGTAGTATTGAAGAATGTGTCTGCTCCCCTTGAGCTTGTGGCGATAATAAATTCGCTACTCCCTCTTAAATACTGCGAGTGACGATTTCTAAAAGAGCGGTTAATTTTGAAGTTGTTAAATATATCAGTGCAGTGTACAAAATGTGTACTCGAGAAAAGACGCCGAAAACTTTGTATTTTTTGGTCGGTATTAAATATTTCGGATTTTCCAATCAGAAAACTTAACAAAATAACGACGACTAGGTCAGCTCCTAAAGACAGTTCTTGGAGAGCTTATTTTTAGTACTTTAAATCAGTATAGCTCAAATTTTAACGATTACACGTAATATGTTCGCGCTCGTGCTTAAACCAGTTCGGAAGGCGCGCACTCGTCAGATTATAATTGCGTTTTTATTATGTTGTGTAACAGCATAGTCGTAATAACTTATTTCCCTGTCATCTCTCGGTCATTTACTGGCCTGGCTGACCACTTTGTACAAACTTAGAAGAACACGACGATTGTATCAGTTCTCGTTTGCTCCCGTTTGTTCTCACGTAGCTGTTACTTTTTTTCTTTTTTTCTTGTTTCTATGCTACGGTAACCAGACTGTCGTCGCTAGCGACATATACGAGTGTAGCACATATGTTGTTCAAAGATTGTTAGAAAAATTGCAAAACATTTTACGTACGCTCGCTATGTTCAAGAAGTGGTCAAAGGTAGGGGAAATTTTTCAACGCATGCGTAGTAATATTTTCACAAATTTTCAAATAATATCGGTGGGGTAATTATGTTTATACCCGGATTTACGAAACACCGTGCTGTAATATTAATTGCTCATCTTAAAAAGGTAGAATCTACTTTGTTTATCTGATGTTGATGATTTTTAATCAACGCAGAGTATTGTGCTGAGGTCTTTTATTGTTTCATTCTTTATTCCGGCAGTGGTGAATAAAATTCGCTCGTTATTTAAAAATTGCTGTCTGTTCCTGTTTTTCTTTTTCATTTCTTTCTGACCCATTTTTCTTTTTATGTTCGAGTAAAATTATTCGACAGCTAATTTTTGTTCTCCCTGTATCTAGTAAAACAAGAGGGTTCAATCAAAGAGGTTGTTTTTTTATTTTTTTTTTATTTGTTTTTTTATTTGGTTTTTTAATTTTTTTTTTTTTTTTTTTGTTTTTGTTTTTTAATACTGCTCTAAAATCTTTTTTATCCGTCCATTGCTTGGATTAGCGACGTTTGTTACATAAAAAAATACAACAAAACCAACAACTACTAAAGTATGAAAAGAACTAAATAGAATTAAAATATCAGATTTTTTCTAAAATATGTTCTCTGGAAGAAATTGAATACGAATTCATAAACCCTTGTCAAAAAAAGGAATTGCAATTACCAAATTCATAAAATGAAATACGGCTACACACGGCAGGACGCGCGTGTCTCATTTAAACATCTTTTAAGCGTGTCGGATTCGAGCTTTGGAGGGTGGCTAAAATGTATTAATTGAGACGGATGGCGCGTGGGAATGGCTGCAAAATCTTAATGTTAATATAAAGCGTATAAGCATAAATTTACCGTTGACTACGCAATTGTTAAATTGGTATTGTGACTTATTCAACTTATTTAATTTTATGTTCCTTAAACGCTGATGTGTAATTTATGTTATTTAATTTAAGTTAATCTGCTGCTCGTTGATTTTCCCCAAAAACATCTGAGTAACAATAACAATAACAATAATAATAATAATAATAATAATAATAATAATAATAACAATTTAAAAGTCAAACAGGCATCATGGCTATTTTATAATATTATTTAAAAAGCTAATATATAAAACGGAGACTATGTTATTTACCTAAACAAGTTGGTAAATAGACGGATGACTGCAATTCTCTGTTTAATTCTTTACTTAATTTATCTCGTAGGTCCTGTGAAAAGTTCAGCTGGTTATCCGACAGCATCAGGGAAACCACATCACTCGGTATATCTTGATACTTTTCTATCGGCATCACTGTGTAGAAAAAAAAGAAGAAAGTTTAAGAATTGTTTGCGATGTTGTTTTTTATCAAACATTGTGTTTCGTAAACTACAGGCAAAAAACAAAAAATTTAATTAACTAAATTAAAATAAAACAAAAACAAGTCAAATTTGAAACGATAACATGAGGTAGTAGCGAGAAGGAGGAGGAACCTCGCATGCAACCGATGAACAGTTTAATTTCGGCTTTTGCGGTTTTTATAATCTGTTTATTTAAATTTTCTAAAATTTATTGTATTTATCCCAGTTGAGAGATAATAATAATTTTCGATATTTTCAATTGCCCGAATGTTCGAAAATACGTTGCCTCTAATTATTTACGGTATTACGCTGGTATACGGATATGTTGTTTTTTTTACAGCTAATTGCTTTCGAAAAATGTTTATCCGTATTTATGCTTAATTCCTTTTCCGGGGGAAGAGAGGATGATTTTACGTCATTATTTTATATGGTTTCCTCGATTTTAATAATTGATGATCCGCGGGTTGGAGAGTCGTCATGTATTAGATGACGAAAGTATGATCTGTTGCAACAAGTAACCTTTCACTGTTGCATATCCGAACAAAAAGTACTAAACAGCGGGTGCCCCAGTTCTAAAGAAACCAAGAGAGTCGAAAACTTCGCGGAAAAGAGTTATTGGTTATATGGTATTCCGGGATAGTGATGTTTATTCGGCAGATGACGTGATGACACAGATTGACGGATTTTGTGTGATCTGAAGCGAACCTTTCGACACACAAGCGATCCGAACTGAATCCAGAGATTTCCAGTGTAACGTAAGTGGTATTGCCGGGAATTAGAAGGGCCCGAGACCCTATCGTTATATTAAAAATGTTTTTCGTATCTTCGGACGCTTAAAAGGTCAAATATTGTTTAAATACGTGTTTTTTATATTTTTCGGTGTACTTTCTTTACAGCGGGGACTTTCGTGCATTACTTTGCGAACGGTTTCAAAATATGTGTAACTTTTTATAGTTATGTAGACATGTTTATGTTTCTCACATTTCTCCATACGCCGGTATGTTCCCATTTCGTTTCTTACGCACCCCTTTTGTTGAATTATGCTTCGTGACATTAAGAAAACCGAAAACCCTTCCATCGGCTGATTCTGGTTATAGCACACACCGGAAATGATTATAAACAATATTTATTTTACAGAATTTAAAGCTCACGATATGCTCATAAACATTAAACAGGCGCGGACACTGATTGCGACGAGGAACATAGTCATTTTTCAAACTGTCCTAGAAATTATTTTTTTGTCTATGTCAGAAATTTACGCACGAATTTCCGGAACGCTACCGGGTTCAAATAGAAAAAAAGGGAAGCGAAAATACTCTGACCAACGGTGAAAAGCGCGTGTCTATAATTACACACATACATAATTTGTATACGTATATCTATTAAAATATATATATATATATATATAATATATAATAATATTAAAAATAATCTCTTCTTTTTTTTTTTTTTTTTTTTGGTGCGTCCACCGTGGACATTAACCCAGCGTTTGAGAAATATTTTTACATTTTGAATGTGTGACAGTGCCATTCGTAACAGGTTCTACCCCCGAATGAAACACAATTAACTAATTAACTATGGCAAATATTAAAAATCAGAGGTGTGCACATCTGTTTTCCAGAGATCTTAGCGGGTTACCGTTTTTTGTTTTTTTTTTGATTGAGTCTCGAGTACGTTTAAAAGCCTTTCGGTGTAATTTTTATGAAGATTTTTGTCTTTATGCCATTTTTAAAATTTTTTACAATACGTAAAAATACATACTTGTAATAAAACGTTTTATTCATTCGTAGTTGCAAACTATGTGCAGCGGTTTTTATGATTTTATTTTAATAGTAACCATTTGGAGTAAGAATATTATGTAGCTTACGAAAAAGGTAACAATACTTCGCAATAGAAATTAAAAATATTTTCTGACACTTAAACGTGTATACAAAGTTTGCAAAATCTTTTTAATATTTTTTCGATGTGTCGATTTTGTTATTTTGTTTTTTTATTCCCGAAAACAAAAAGAAATAGAAAAAGAAAGGAAAATAAAAATTACTATATACGCGGGCACAAATATTTTTATTATATTTTAAAGACAGGTATTACGGTTATAAGAAGAACGAAAACTCTACACCGATGGAAAGGTATACTTACATTGATGTAACTTTGAATTTGCATTTTCAGAACACAAACACTCCTGTAATTTGTTGTACAAATAATGACCGTAATTATTGCTAATTGAAAGAAAGTCGGATAGCGTCATGGAGCACAGTACCAAGCCGTCGATGTTCCGAAAGCGATCCAGTATCGAAGACAGACAGTCGTAAGTGATAACGCCTAAACTGTTCACGTTGTATCGGACCCATTGACTAACGTCAGCGCACGTCCATTGTTTCACCGTAGTCTCTTCCCAGCTTCTTATAGACGAATCGTTACTATCTGTGAATAATAAGTGCGACTTGTTTTTAATTTACCGAATTCACCCTATGATTCTTTTTGCAACATTATAATCGCCGAAAATCGTACAATAATTGAAACATCATAATTATCTGAACTAATTAGTTGCGCAGGGCTGTTATCGTTACTAGATTTCAGTATTCCTTCGAAACGATAAACCTGTTTTTTCTAATAATTAGACGACGCACGGAAGCATATGGATTCCGTCTGATGGTCGAAGAAAATTAATCACGGCGTACACGCAACTCCGTGAAATGGCTCTGCGGTTATAGAAATCGCACGCATCGAAAGGTTTTGGACCTCTGCGGTACTGCTGCGGACATGAGATGAGAGCTGATATTTCAAGCGATGAATTCAAAACAAATATTACACACCGTTTTTTGGTTGTTGTTTTTTTTTTCGCCTCAGTCTGTACTGTGCAGAGAAAATGAAATTTTAAGTTAATTCATTGATGTTCCAAATTATACGATTTTGTGTAGTTTTTTTTTTTTTTTTTTTTTTTTTCAGCGCGTATATAAAGTGCGTTATAATATATCATTCCCGTATCGCCGTTAATAATTTATATAGTTGGAATAAAATAATAACCTTGCCGTGTTTTGTCGTTTTCGGACGGGTAGCCGATTGTGAAAGCAGCTCTCTACATAAATAATAACTTTCGGGGAATTTTTAAATTACTATATTTAAATATACTAATTTTTTATTCCAAAAGGTTATCATTTACATAATAAGAAGGCACATCTGCCGAATAAATGCGTGCGTTTTTTCTTCGAAGTGTCGCATGGCTCTAATTTCACTGTTACGAAATCATTAATTTGAAAAAAATACATCGCCATTGTTAATGAAAACAAATTCCTACTCGTTCGCGACATACATGTATGTATATATAAATACATACACACACATATATGTATATATATAATTATCGGCTTAACAAGTTTTTACAATACATTAAAGTTCTTTATTTGATTTTATACGTAATTTAAACAATGCATATATTTACTTAGAGTCTTAACCGTAGAAAGTAGCGCTTTTTTGAAATGTCAAAAAAGAAATAGGTAATAATAAAATAAAATAAAAAAGATGTGGTGAAAGAATTTTTCGGCGAATGCGAAGGAAAATATGCAGCTTTTACGTATATATATATATATATGTGTTTGAATTTTTTTTTGTTAAATTTTACTGCAAATTCCTACGATGGGGTCCATCGTGCAAGAAAAATAGTATAAGAAAGAATATAGTAAGTTATAACAAACAAATTTAAGTATAAAATGATTGCTTACTTAGAAACGTTTTTGGGTACAATAACCCATCATCAGTTAAAAATACAACTCGATATATGTGATCAGAAACAAATTCTAAATCACACTTTGATTTAAAATTTCTTTTTGATCACATATATTGAGTTGTGTTTTTAGCTGATGATGCGTTATACCCGAAAAAACGTTTCCAGGTAAGCAATCATTTTATACTTAAATTTTCTTGTTATAACTTACTTTATTCTATAATTTAACAAACAGGATGGTAAACGATTCTTTATTGTATAAGAAAGAGTCAGATACGAAAATTTTCGCTAACTTTTTCCAGTTGGCATTGAGCCTACAAAAACGTAATACGTTCTTGTTTAATATATACGCAAGACATTTTTAGAATTTTACGAAATCATCAAGTTATTGCTGTTGTTTAAAGTCTATTATTAAAAATGAAAGTTTAATTCCTTCCTAGAGAAATGAACATCCCTCTTCATTTCTGAATTCAACGTTTCGATTATGAACGAGGAAAAAAAAAATGCGGACTAAATAAATACCTCGATAAAAAATAAAAATATAGATTTATAAATATTAACAAATAGGTGTATGGATTTATTTACAATTAAAGACATCCTCTACAAATGAAATTCAAAATATTAGTTAATAACAGAGAAAGCTACATAGTTCTGGCGTAATATTTAATTATTTTCAGCCAGTATATAATCCCATACAACATTTACCGCTACTCGAATGTTAAATTCGAAGCGCCAATTTAAATCTGAATTGAAAATTTTTAAATTTCGGAAACAACTGTGTTTTTAAAAAGATATTTATTCGCTTAACGTTTCGACCAGCTTACACTGGCCATCATCAGAAGCAAACGTTTAACTATATAATAATTCAAAGATGTGTGTATTATTTCAGAGTCTGATGCGAGATTTTAAATTATACTCGTGGTTCTCTGTGAGTATTAATAAAACCGTTTTAGTATAATTACTTTAAAGAGATTATAAAATCGCCGTATTATGTGTATTAATGAAACAGTTATAGTGCAATTGATTTTCCCCTGCATGTGTACAACAACAACGCAATATTAATAGCTGACACATCTTTCTAAAATTATTTCTCCGGCAGTATATCTATTATTATTATTATTATTATTATTATTATACACGGAATATGGCGGGGGGGGGGGGGGGGGTAAATGTTTAAAAAAAGAAAACATTGTATTTCAATAGGATTTTTTTTAGTTTTTTTATTATAATAATAAAAAGAAAATAAACAAATGTTTTAAACGAATTCGTTTTCGCGTATTATTTTGCTGAATAAAAAAAAGGTCGGAACTTTTTAAAATAAAAATCAAATTATAAGACATTTTTTCGCCCGGCTTTTCGTTGTGTGTGTAATTTTTTCTTTTCCGAATTAATGACAAATTTTAAAGTTTTAAAGTAAACGTTTATTTTTGGTATCATTTTTCTAGAGGGGAAAAAAATTAAATCTGTCCTTTTTTTATTTATTTTTATTTTTATTTATTTTAATTTTTATTTATTTATTTTTTAATTAATTCATTTATTTATTTATTTTTTTTTGGTTTTGTAGCTGTCTTTTAGCATAAAAAAGAAAAAGTTGAGCGGGGTCTCTATTGAGAAGAGACGCCGGTTAAATTTTTGAACTATTTCCCTCAGAACGAACGCGTTGCATTGGTTTATTGTTTATTTTGCGTTTCCGCGAATCGATCGTATTATATGCGTGTGCTCATACCTGTGGTATCTATTATGGAAGGTACGTCGTTGCTGTTCACGTTGGAGAACGATTCGGTCGGTTCTTGTTTAACCGTTGACGGTGTAGAAGAACTAGAATTGAGGAAGAACGAGGTGTCATCGATCGTGGACGTCAGTACCGAGATGAAATCCATTTTGTACATGTTCGATATATCATCGTCCCACATCTAGCGAACACATACAATGCGCATATTGTTGTTATTAATTTCCCCCTCTTCGACTATATTACGTGATAATAAATAAACGAATAAAACGAGCGAATCCGGAGTGATGTTTTTGAAAAATATCGCACTGGCCGTCACCGAGGGACCAGTGCGATGCACCAAATGCGCGCGTTACCTATAAAAAAGTTGCGATTCCGACAGGCAGGCTTTTGCTGTGATAATATCGAAACTTTCATCGATCCTCTACATTAGTGCTTATTGTCGGTTTGAAGAAGAACTTTTATCGATTTTTTTTCGCGATACGGACCATTTTCCCCGATTGACGGAAATTAGTTGCGGAATTAATTTTTCCTTCATTATTTTTCAATTAATCATCACCCCCCCCCCCCCGCCGGTTCAAATATTACCTATCGATAATTTCGCGTTAAAAAATGCTTACATTATGTCCCGTGCGCTATTACAAAAGAGGACCGACACGTTAACTTCTGGTACTTAGATTTCGTCGCAGTTTCGCGCAGTACTCCGATCCTCGGTATTTTCGGAAGCGCAATAATATTTACCCGGATCAAGATTGATCGCTGTCATCGTAGAAAATTTTTTATTCAACAGTTTTCTTATTTTTCGAGATGAAAATCGGTAAACAAAAAGGAGTAGGGGTAACCATTGTTCGAAAACGAGAGTTGTAGGAAAAGATAATTAGTTAATTTGAGGTTGAATGTTGCAGTATGAAAGAACTAAACGCCGAAGATTACAACGAAAACGGGAATAAAGTTCAAATAATCGACGTTAGAAATTTTGAGACTACATTTAATTGTTGTATAGAGAGTCGAAAGCAGTTTAAGACGAAAGCACGGGAGAATGATCAAAACATAGACGAGATTAAAATAGACAGTCAATAGAGCGAGAAATTACAAACGTGAATACACACACACACACACACACACACACACACACACACACACACACACACAGGTTTAAGAAAATAGGAAGGACCGAAAGGAAGTAAAAAGGAGGACGACATTGTTTGAAAAGGGAAAAAGCGTAAAATCCGTACTACCGGAAACGCGGGGAAACATGAAGATAAAATTTGGCACTGAATTTTTCTAAATAAAAAGACGAGTAGAGAAATGTGTCTTTAAAGAAAATCTATTTGGACGAAGCAGCATTTTGAGTGGCGTCAGCTAGTCTGTGAACCTGTAATAATCAAAGATAGAACTCTGTCTAATATGGAATTAGCGTACAATGAAATCGCAGGAAGGCGTACTTGGAAAGAGCCTTAAAGGCACTCGTGTGAAGTAACCGAACGACAAGTGAAAGAGAAAGGCGATAATATATAAGTGATAGAGATCGACAGAATAGACGGCCATTTTAAAGAAAAAGTCACGTAAGCCCAAAGGAAAACGTCGACGACTAGAAAATACATCGGCTCTCCAGCAGAACCTTCTTTTGAGAACCGCCTGTGTGACGGAAATAAGAAACTGAGGGATTTGCAATATCCAAGCGGGAGAATGGTCAAGTGTTTAGGAAAAAGAGCATTTTCGTTTTCCAAACCTCATTCTGCCATATTGCTACTTGTGTTGAGAGAGAAGGCCTTGTAATCTACTTTTTTTCAGTACTGATTTTAGTCTCAGAGCCACCACCACCACCACCCGCTTCTGTTCGACAGGTAGAGAGTTCATCGTGCTAATACAGGGCCGACTATACGAATTTTCAGTTTCGTGTAATCGATTCAGTAATACGGCGCAATCGTAAAATACCAAAAAAAAAAAAAAAAAAAAAACCCGATAAATTGCCGATATCAATGGAGAAATCACCGGCAACTTACTGCTACTTTTCTGTATCATTACTTATACACTATCGCCGGATGATGAATGTATAAGTCGGCTAGATCAGCTGTTCTAACGAATGGCAGTGATAGGGTAAAAAAATAATGCGTTGCATTTAAAACGTTTTTTTTATTTCCCTCGCGATAGAAAAAAAAAAAATCGATAATAGCAGCTAGCACGTTAATCAGAGAACGCAGACAAGAACGGAAAGCTCTGTTCGGCTATTGGTGGAAACGTTGGCCGCTTAGCTGTTCGGATTAGTTCACACACGTGGCTCTTCACTGCATCTCCTCGTATACGCAAACTGCGTTTTTTTTGCAGTTCGTGACGACGATGCGCAGAAGATGGAATATAATAATTCGACCTCAACGAAAACGTAAACATATACTTAAACGAAACCTGTCATGATACCGGTAGCTCTTTAGCTTTTTTCCCCTTCCCCTAGTATACTAGTGGTACACCGTGTATGTGTGTGCGCGCGCGCGTAAATAAAATTGTTATCGGCAAATTTAAAAAAAATAATAAATGTGAATTTTTCCACTATGATGGCGGTGTATCGTTTGCTTAAGGCCGCATCGGCGGCGGGGCACGCCGTCTGCTTCGGGGGGAGCGGTGTCGAAACAGTCGATATTGTATATTGTGCGCAGTGTCAATAGGCTAAATAAATAGTGGGTGAGGGAGTAGAAAAATAATTAAATGTGTAAAATGAAAACAACGATAAAAATGGAGCCGGGCGATTGCGTGCGTGTGTCGGTGTGTGCGTAAAGAGTTAGAGAACTATAAATGCAGTTATGACACACGAGACTAATCGATATCTCTCTTTATTGACCTCGTTCCGTATGAGCGAAAAACGACCGAATCGCGAGCTAACACTTGGAAATGGAAGCCGGGTTAATGGCGCAAGTTGCAGCAAACACTTGACACATGAGACGACAACATGGTCGAGTGCTTCTGTCTGACTCTTCTTACGGTAAATAAAAACACGAAATATTCGGATCGTTCTTGACTGTCGTTTGCGACATTTTATAAATCATCTTCATTCGTACGGAAGGGCCACTCAACGTGTTGTATGTAAATTAGGTTCCGTACACATCGATTAAAGACTTGCTACTTCGTTCTTTGATAAAATTACCTACCCCGCTCGCCGACCGCTCCCCCCCCCTTTCTGAAATGCTGTTCCCGTGTAGTCTTTCAGGTATAAGTATAAAGTTCTACTTTGCTCACTCTCGGCCTTCACTCGCCGGCTGCGGTGAAGTCTGTACTCGTTTGCTCTCTACCCGAATGTCTTAATGTGAACAGAGACCGAAAAAAGATAAATAAAAATAATGCGAATAAAGACCGAAAAAGGGGAAATTAAAAAAAAAAAAAAAACTAAAAAAAACGCCAGAATAGAAAATAACAGACCTACGGGCGATGTGCTGCTGGTTCTGTTCGAAGGTCGATCAATTGAGATGAGTACATTGAAGGAGATGGGAGTTTCTGTTTGATTAGATAAAGCTGGTTTTAGCAACTCATTAAAGTCTATATGTCCGTTTAGGAGGTTTACACGTTTTGATCACTGATGTCGGCCAACATTTCAAGCGATTACACATTAGCCACGAATGAGCATTCTTGAATAAATTTTATTTAATGTTAACGCGTGTACGCTGTAGCCGGCAATTGTAGCATGCAGATTAAAATAATAAATATAAAAATAAAAATAATAATAGGTAATATCAATGTAATGCAACCGGAACACACAGATATATATATATATATATATATGTATATATATATATGAATGAGCATTCTTGAATAAATTTTATTTAATGTTAATGGGTGTACGCTGTAGCCAGCAATTGTAGCATACACACTGAAATAATAAATATAAAAATAATAAAATAATAATAGGTAATATAAATGCAATGCAACCGGAACATATATATATATATATATATATACATATATATACAAGAGCGTCGCCAGCCGGTTGGCCGGGGGGCGGGCAAGATAACAGAAAAAGGATATGAGTTATAGGAAAAATAAAATTTATAAGTTGTAAAGGCTTAATATTTTATTAAACAAGAATAAAATCTTAATTAAAACATAATTTTCGTGGGTTTCTGGCAAATTGTTCATGATTACGCGCCTATGAATACTCATCATGGCTAGTTGATTAAAAAGTTTCAAGGCTCCAGGATGGGGGGCTGTCCCCTCTGCCCCCGCTGGCGAGCCCATGTATATGCATATATATATATATATATCCATGCGCACATATTCGTCATCTGTCAATGGTGCCAAAACAAAACTGCAGAATATTTATTATTATTATTATTATTATTTGTATTAGACAATCCATAAATGGTCATAAACACTCCGGGACCAACGAAAATGAAAAATTAAGTCTCTCTGCAGAGTCTACTCGCCGAACGAAAATGTGTTCGGTTTTGTTGTAGGAGAAACAAAAAAACTCTTTAAATCGTTACGAGCAGTGAGTCTTTCACGATTCGCAATTCAGTTAGGTGATTATCATTGTAGTTATTTAGCATATGAAGAAGTACGAGCAAAAGCGGAACTCAAAAAAAAAAAAAAAAAAATCAATTTTTAAAACACATTTATATAAATAATCTCTTCTGTTAAAATCGACGGTTCGGGGAAGAATTTTATTTATCTTTAATAGGCTATCGGATTATTACTTCCCGATGTATGCTTTAAACTCGGCCTTTAAAATTAAAAAAATGTCCGCGAACGAGTTTAATCCTGTTTTTTTTGTTTTTTTTTTTTGTAGGCGAACGATCATTTTGGAAGATATTTAGCACCGTGCGCATTGTTATTGTTTTTAATCGCATCAAATGACGCGGATAGCGCCTGTAGCATATGTCGTCGCTGTAGTCCCGGTTTTCCGTTAAATGTAATCGTATGAAACTGTCCAAATTTAGAGAAAATATTCAAAAAGTGTTTAGCAGAAAGAATAGGAGAAACGATTCTCGTTGACTAGCTTGGAAGTCATGAGCCGGGGGTAAATGTTTTTCATATAAAGAGTAATTACTTTTTGATAGTGTTATCGCGTGCACACCTTTAAGATTACCACAAAACGAATTTTTCGCTGGTACAAAACGATCGGTAGCGGATAATCGCGGTATTTTAGACACACAGTTTGGGGCAAGAATGGGGCGTTTGCTGCGGCTTGTTGTTTTTAAAATTGGCTAGGGCCGAGTCTGAAAATGTTTCAGCGAACGATTTAAAAATCAAGTCGGAAGTTATCGTAAAAATTGTCGAGCTTAAAACATGTTCGGTTCGTGTAATTATTAATAGACGAGTAAATAAAAAACGCGTTAGGCCGAACTGAACGGGAAAGCTGTCGATATTATTTTTTACGTTGTGCGCGAGAATGTTTAACGATAGAAAATCACTGTGTAGCTGTTGAGGACGTATCGAGTGTTCTTCCAGTGCAAACATCATCTCGATAACCCCCTTAAATTACTTTTTTACGTTAACACAATTTTTTATATACACATATGTGTATTTCTTTCTTTTTTTTTCTCTTTTTTGGTACTCTTTTTTTGACGATACAAAATAGAAGCGATATAATTTAGTGTAAAAAAAAAAGGTTTCCCGCTCGGTGAAATTCAATTATAACAATGTTGTTTTCAATTTTACCTAGAAGTGTCGCGCTGAAATAATTCCCTGACAAATATGTATGTCGTATAATGTTCAAGTGGCAAACTTTCTCTGCCGCGCAATAATAACACTAGTTAATACGTAATAATTGTAATATTAATGTACAATAATAATAGAAAAAAAAAAAACAACAGAGGGATGACAGGTGCGACATATTATATAAAAAAAACTGGTATAGAATAGAAAAAAGAAAAACGGGTGATAGATAATAATTAAGATAGGATGATGAAGAAATAATAAAATTTTCGCACAATTGATATTATGGGAAAATGACTAAAGAAATTGATTAAATTAAGATTTTGCCTAAAATATCAGCTTAATTTCCGAATGTAATGCATACACGTTTCGCGTTATTGCATTTTGTAATAACTAATAACCGAATAAATAATAATAATAGTTAATAGAGATAATAATACTAGTTAATAGAGATAATAATACTAGTTAGTAGAGATAATAATAGTACACTAGTTAATAGATAATAATAATGCGGATAACTGATAATAAGAGAAAAAATTCGTAGGAAGCTCGTTACCGGGGTACAGGTGGAAAATCAGATAGTTTCATCTTGCCCTACTATATCACTCTTGTGTAAAATACATGGTTTCTGCAAAGATTATTTTTCGAAAATTGCTCTCTTCGAACAGACAGAAAGAAGGGGTGATAGTTTGTACGGAAAATTTTAATTTTTGCTCGCAGCACTGTTGTCACTTGTTAAAGAACACGCTGAAGGTGTTCCCCCGGATTTGGAAGTATATTATTGTTCTTCTTGGTGGCGAAATGTACCGGACGCGATGATTCCAAGTGTGTTTCGCGAGAAACTTTTACAGGAGGCGGTAGCGACTGTGACGTCACTGAACTTACACAGCGCCGATTACATTGCCGACCTACTAATTTAATTTCGGGTTTCTCATTTGAAATACGCGAATTTGAGAAGTAGGCGGCCTACTCCTGGATGTAGACGTGAAATGTGTCGCGATTATGCGACTTTGTTTGTCTGCCGAAAGAGAGCGCTTCATCGTGATTTCTAATTTTCGCGAGCAATTACACACTTCCCCGGTACGATCGAACGCCGGATTGACAGAGATTTTAGTGCTTTTGTTAGCAAGCTGAGAATAACGATCTGCTGTTATTGTGTTCGTCATCCATTTTAATATGGAAACTGGGGGCAAGGCAGGAACCTCCACGTGGTGCCCGCGGAACGCGCTTTTCAAGAATTGAAGATTTTCAAGCTAGCGCGTATCAATCCTGCCGAAACCAGGACCTCGACTCCGTCCGCAAACAATTTTTAGAGTCAAGCGAAGAAGTCCATGGACGCGAAGAAAAAAAAAAATATGCGAACTTGCCGTTTTTTATCGCGCTACATGACTATGCAGCTCTTACATTAACGGTGTTTCCCTTGAGTTTTAAGAGCCTGTAAGGCCACATCGTTATTATTATTATTATTATTATTATTATTATTATTATTATTATTATTATTATTATTATTATTGTTATTGTTATTGTTATTATTATATGACAATGCAGACTTTAGATGGTGTTTGAAATGGGTTTTTGGATGAACCGGGAAGAGAAAAAGAAAGTCAGTTTATCAGTTTAGGCTGATTTTGATACGAATCCGGTGGTACCGAATCACAGATTCTGGAATTTCAGTACGTACCTGATGTGCTGCTACATCGATTCTATCAACGCACTGGAGTACCGACATCGGAATCGGGAGCTGATTATAGATCGTTTAAGAGCCAGTCGTCGATTCGATACGGCAAGAAGGGAGAAAGGGGAAACTGTAAAATAGTCAATACGCAGAGAAGGTGCTTGCATGATGTGTTCCTATTTCGGGAAAATCTGTCTGTACTATCGAAACGCACTCGGGGAGACTTTAATAATTTAGCTCTTACAGCGAAAGAGAAACTGGAAAATGACACATTTTTTTTCGCGCTGCGTTTATTCTTATAGTACGGTATCGTTTATCGCAGTTTATTCCGACATGGTGGCAGTTCCGTTGTAAGATTAAAAGGATTCTCGAATCTACTTACAGAATATTCCCGGCCATCGGGAGAAAAGTCGGCCTGTTATTATTCGAAGTTTAAAAATAACCTTTTGAAGATCTACGCGTATCTACAGGTGCTCGTGCACACGCAGTGCGCGTAATCGAGGTTAACCCTCTTAACATTTTTTCACGAGGTATACTCTTTGTCCTCACCTGTCATTCTTCTCGAAATGTTCTCTAAACTTGACACAGTTTTTATTTTTTCCGTTTTCGCTTCTTATCTGCTCCGACTGTTATTATTTACCGAACGTATATAATTCTTTTTAAATAATCTCGGTAATTGTAGCGAGAATTTGTCGCGTTATTTACACCGCTTCCAGGTCACCACTTTTTTCTTTTTTTTCACTTATCAACGTACATTAACCGGCGCTTCGCATACAGCTTCACCAGGCAGTCAGCCTTAAAACGAAATGTACAAAAGCCCCTCTGAAAGTCACTCGTTGAAATGAAGAAATTAAAAGCGCATCTCTGAATAGGTTAAAGACCGTTCTAATTTCGATAGCGCATACAGAAGTTCTCGTTGATTTTTTTTTTGTACAAAAACCATATTATTAAAAATTCACGGCTTGTTGCAGACTAAAGAAAATCCGGAACTATTCTCTGAGAAAATTACGGTGTCGTTGAAGCAGAACCGGAACAGAGACACGAGCTGAATGTGGATATGGGGGAACCGGTAACAAACGAGATTCAATACATGGTCTCGAGAAATATATTCGTCAGTTTATAGAAATTTAGATCGTAAGAATATTCACAAATTAAAAGATGGCTCTGTTGCAAGACAGACTTTTTTTTGGTCGACTCCGATAATTCGTAATAACCAGAAATATTGCAAATCGAATGGTACTGCAGCAACGCGATTGCCTATGGTAGTTTAGATGATTGGCCAATTGGTTTTCTTTTTTGTTTTTGTTTTTTTTTTCTCTTTTCATATTTGCTGCGTGTTCGTAAACTATAGCGCAAAGATGATAATTATTTTCATTTCTAATGAGTGCGGCAACCGGATTTGAACCGGCTTGCACTCGAAGAAAATATCGCTGTCCATAATCGCGAGCCCCCGGAGGGGACGAGTTAGCGACTTCATTTTGGAACCTCGCGGGTCCCAGGTGTTTAGAAAAGCGATCGGAGCACGGAGAAAGCCTAAAATTATTCTCTTCAGATCCATTAGATATGTCGCGAGTCTTTACCGTCTTTCACGCCGCGTCAATGTCAATGGATTTGCTTTAAGACTTTTTTGACATTATACGAAAAAAGACAAAAAATGTCGAAAACGCTCTAATGCACAAAAAAAACAAATTAATTTTTTATTTTTTGCAATTTTTAAAAAAAGTGTCTTTAATGTGTTTTTATTTGCGTTTTCGATATTTTTTTATCTTACAAAGAAGGCAAGCGGTATCTCTACATTTGAATATACATACATATGCATATATATATATATATATATATATATATATATATATATAACTCGACCATTTTGGCCTCGCAAGGCTTGACCCCTCTTCCTTACATTTCTATCTCTTTCTCTTCTATACTTTGTATAAAATGATTAAAATTTACAACGTAATTCTAAATCAGTCCATATGAATATAATAACATAATCAGAGAAATCCTATAAAATATAACAAACGTTACATAAAATTGGGACATTTTTTCGAATGGGGGGTATTACGTTGTAATTAATAATCATACATGTATATACATACAAAAACTTGATTCTCTAAACCTCGTCGTGAAGAGCCCCATGAACCTTCAGATACTAGAGACTTCTATAATGCTTACAGAAAAGTTGTTTTAATTGACTATGCAATTCTTGGCGAGATGAAATAAATCCTTAATAGACGAAGCAAAAGCCTTACCGATTTTCTTATTACTCTTCGCTATAAGAATGACATAAAGCCATTAGCATAACAGAATTTTCAAATTACTACTTTGCCGTAAGATTGGTATATTCATTAACAAAATGTTACGGCTTGCGTTACAAGATTTTCATATTACTCCCGGCCTAAAAATAACATACTCATTAGTATATATATATATATATATATATATATATATATATATATATATATATATATATATATATATATATTAATGTGTTAATGTTTTAATGACCAATTTGACGCTGAGTATAATATGTAACATTTCTGTTGAAAGGATTTTCATCGATTATCTGTAACTTTTAGTTAAGCAGGGCTCTGTCGTAGAAGACTATTTTGTTAAAGTCCAGATGATGCGTCTGGGGCTAATGAATCGAGTTTTTTACGCGTATGATTGAATAAAAGTTATTCGACGCCGCGGTACGGAACAATAAACATCATTTATATCGCGGCATTCAAAACATATATTCTGTTTCTCTTATTAATAATTATGCTTTCGAAAAACATTGAAAATATCATCGAGCACAATGAAGTTTTACCTCTAATGCGATTTCTGGAAGATACAAATTCTGATAAAAAGGCTGCTGTATTTCTTTAGTCATCCTGTAAACAGACAAAACAAGCGTCAAAATTAGGCTATTTTCGTTGAATTTTCCTTTTCCGGTAACTTTATTTAAAAATTAACGTAATAAAGTGCTTTCTCTAGTGCGCCAAGTTACGAAATTAAGAGCGGCAGAAGGAGAGGGTTGGACAATAAGAACAGAGAGCGGTTCGTTCGTGACACGATACTCTCTAGTGTTTTTCACTGAGCAGCGCAGCTATTCAATAAAAAGAACACTAACGAAGAAGTGCCCCTCCCTCCCCCGGCTTGTGAGACTAAAAATGCTCAAGGGAGAGAAAATGTGTTCGATACTTAAACAACTTTAGTATCTATTATTAACAAGCGAAAGCGGCATTTGTTTCTGACGACTTTTTTCTTTTTGACGAATTTGCCTTTTAAATAACTTAAATCAGTAACGTTAAAAGAGTTTTACCGTTTTTGACAATTAGAAAAACGTTTTTGGAGAGTTTTTGCAACCTCCAAGATCTTTGCGTGCTGAAGTTTTAAGCCCGTGTATCGTGCATGTGCCGCTGAAAAATTTCGCACATTCCGTTGTAGAGTTGTTATCTCTTTTTAAGGAACGATATTGTATTTCGGTTTAGCCTGGGAGAATTTCGATTCCTGCGCGGAGCAACAGTCGAAAGTTATACGGTAGCGCACTCCGCTTATTATTGCGGAGCATTCTGGGGAATGCTGTTATTACCGGAAATGTAATATCCAGTTCTTCGGTGTTGCTTGACGATAGCACACATCGCGTCCGGAAATTAAGATTTCCGTATTTTACGTTGTTTTTATTTATTTTTAATTAACAGCGGTGCAAATAAATTTATACCATCGCGTAAATAGGCGAATTATTTTTACTTTTTAAAATAAACCCTTAAAATAAATGAACATTTGTGTCGACTTTGCCCTTCGCACGAGCTGTAGCGCGTTTTGAATACCATCTCGCAGGGAAATTGAAGAACAAAAATATTTAAAAGCAGAAGTCGGCGTTGTTCCAATTTTATCATCCCCCCGACACACATACATATGTGTGCGTGTATGCATGTAGCAATAACTTGCAATCCGTAACAATAACATAAAGGGAAAGAGATGCTTTCATGTGTCGAAATGGGTTATACAAATTTTTCTCTGTCGCAGTAAAACCGGTTTTAGAAATTTTTTTGTCATATCTAAATTTTTTAACGTTGCAATATAGAGTTAAAAAAAAAGAAGAAACAATATAAAAAGAATCGGGTAATAGAACGTACTTCTTATTTATTCTGGGGGGGGGATTTGCATTTTTTTTGCTTTTTTTCGAACAAAACTTCATTGCAAGAGCCCTAACTAACGATACACGGCGACTTATCGATTTTTTCTACATTTTCATATTTATCGCTAATTTTTTATAAATAACGTTTTGAAAGTCAGGCTCATTCTTTGCGTGTACGAGGTCAAGACGATCCTGCTTAGATATAATCAGTTTTAAAGTGACCGTTGCGAAGCTTAGAGAAAAATATTATACGGTCGTGTAACAAACATTTTTATACCAGTAATATATATATATATATTTATATATATATATATATTTATATATATATATATTTATATATATATATATTTATATATATATATATATATTTATATATATATATATATATATATATATGTTTATATATACATATTTATTTTATTTATTTTAGAAAAATTAAAGGTTCGGCGAAAATTCTTATCAACTGTGCATTGTATGTTAATAATTGCTTTCCAACAATAATTTGTTACAATAGTGTTTTTACAACAATTTGGTTTATCGCATCACACACGCGCGCACACACACACAACAGACGGAGTATAAATAAATCGATAACAACCGTTCGTGTTTTAAATATTTGTTTTAAACGATAGTGTATTACGGTTTTTTTCCGTTTTGTTTTTTTTTTTAAAGTTCATCCTATGTGTATTGCGTAATTCGGCAGAATGGAGTTCCTCGATGTGTAAGAAGATAACGTTTATCGTTATTTCTCGCCGTTAGAGGGCGCTGACTGCTCGCTCCAATGAATGTGCAGGTCCTTACAAATCCGTCGATGGATTGGCTTTTTCGGAAAATAAATCGACACTATCGAAAGAGCGAAAACGCAATTTATTGCTTTTCCCGATGTACAGGCTATCGGCCGCAAATTCCCTCCGCCCCTTCTTTTGGTAAGCGGCCCGTGTTCGTACACAAGCTAGTTGATGTTTTTTTTTTGTTGTTTTTTTTTTTTTTTTTTACACGGAGTCACATAAAAATGATACAAAATGATTCTTTTTATTAATGGAAGTGGTTAAACGAGTTTTCTTCGCGGGTCGACCGAATTTATAATTAATATCGCAGTAGACAGCTATTTATTTATTTACCTTTTATACTCGACCGCAAAGTCTCAGGTTATATCTATGTCGGCCTGATAAATTTACAACTACGTCATCGCAGAGGTAATGCCGCAGTAATTGACGGAAATTATAACTTGAAATGGAAATATTTTAATAAATAAATAAATACACTGAAAAATTATATAAAATCCGACGTTTGCATATATAAACGGGTTCCGCGGGCCGCGATCCTTCCTCTACAAAATTTTATATATATATTACAATAAATTAATATGCAATTAAACGGATGTATAAGATTATAGGAGAAAAAAACAACGAAGAACCTGCGCTAAACCACTTAAAAACTAATTTTTAACCATTACAGAATGTTTCATATAACTTGGATATGATTTACACGCTTGTAATTAATTAAACGAAATAGCCTTCTTAATAACTCATCTTTATTATTATACGTTTATACTAGTTCTAGTATGTGCTTTATGAGGATGTTCTGTTATAGTCTTCTATATTTTTCGAACCGAAACATTTTCATTTAGTTTGTCGAAAAAAATTTTTTTCGCCCAGATTATATTTTAATGAGGTTGTCCGAACATCGAACAAAATGATTATGTTTCGTAGAAATGAACAGAGAGAAAACAATACAAAACAAGAAATAAAATAACGAATACACATAAGTAAGAAACATGTTTTCTCGAGAATATGCTGACCATTTTCCGCTAGAAATGAGAACAAAATTTGAATCGGAAATAAACCTTAATCGGCCTCTTGTTAAAATATGTATAATAGATCTCGATGTTTTCTTTACGATCTTACCGCACCAGCTGAACTCCAGATGTTGGTTTTCAATAATTTTTATAGAAGCGTCGGTTTCAACTGACTTATGTATTTTTCCATAAAATGAAACAAATGTCTTGTAGGCGTGAAAACGTTACCAGATTTCGTTACAGGATTTTAACTCTGGCGTAAGCATAATCATTAATATGTATATATATACATATATATATATATATATATATATATATATATATATATATATATTCATATTAATTACAACGTAATTCTTAGGCTACCCCTCATTCGAAAAAATGTCCCAATTTTATGTAACGAAAAAATGTCCCAATTTTATGTAACGAAAAAATGTCCCAATTTTATGTAACGAAAAAATGTCCTAATTTTATGTAATGAAAGTTAAATGTTAGAATAGGATTTTTGTGATTATGTTATTATATTCATATGGACTGATTTTGTAAATTTTGATCATTTTATACAAGGTATAGAAGAAAAAGAGACAGAAATGTAAGCAAAAGAGGTCAAGGGGCACAGCCCCTTGCGAGGCCAAAATGGCTGAGTTTATATAATATATATATATATATTAATTATATATATACATATGCGTGCAATACTGGCAGTAACCACCAATTTCGCCGGCATAAATAAAAAATTATAAAATAATCTTATATGTTATTAGGAGTTCTTTCTAGAAGATCGAGAATATCGAATTTTTAAAATCTGCGGGCAAAATCACATTAATTAACAGGATAAGTTTCAA
Source organism: Icerya purchasi (assembly GCA_039619475.1). Taxonomy (NCBI): domain Eukaryota; kingdom Metazoa; phylum Arthropoda; class Insecta; order Hemiptera; family Monophlebidae; genus Icerya; species Icerya purchasi. The sequence continues at coordinate 285,539,306 of CM077115.1, read as the reverse complement.
AATGAAGTTATGTTGGAAACTTGACTTGACTTGATAAAATCCTCAAAGTTCGACATCGATTTGAAAATTGTGTGTGCGCACATACATGGGAGTTTCAGAATTGACATGAAACAAAACACGTGTTATTCGAAGTGATTAATTAAATACTAGGTACATATATATTCAGCTACCAGTTTCACACTGAATTCGTCTTCATCGTGAATATGGTTATTCTTAAAACAAAGTTCCTGTTACTTTCCACGAATTTTTATGAACATTGCTCAGTTAAATTAAGAATAGTTCGGTTATTTTGAAATTTTTTTTGGAGCAACCCTTCTTAATATGCAACGCGGCAAGCCGTAGTAATATGAAATATAAAGTTTAAGAAGGTTGACTTCTAGACGAGCCTCTAAGAGAAATCTGGATTTTTAATTTTGAACCTCGGCGGCGCCTCATCTGACTGCTTACAATTGATCTTGGCGCTTTTCACGTTCAGTGTTCTAGACTGTTCTCCCTCATGGGGTCAGAATAATATGTTATTACTCGTTAAACTCTCAAAAAGTTAGCAACATTAAAAAATTTGGGTTGTATCCCGCAGATAAAACGAAGTCGATTGTTGAGAAATCCCCATCTACGGTACACGATACCGTTGTGATATTACTTTACTAAATACGTAACCATTACGTAATAGTTTCGCGTAGGTCACAAGTAGTACGTTTTCGCTAATAATAGTTCTTTTTTTTTTTAGAGTTTTATTTTGATCGTTTCAAAATTAGTCCCAAAAGAGCAGCTCTTTTGTCGAAAAAAGTTAAAGTTTAACAAAGTTCATTCCTAATAAAAAAAAGATAATAAAAAGCCCGCAAGTATGAATGAAATATATGAGGTTAGATGTCGAAAAACTCGCGATAGACGATCATTCTACTCATTGAAAGCGAATGTTTTTCCATCTTATCTTCGAAAATTTTTCCAAAATCATTTTCCTGGTTAGTTCGAACTGTTTGTTTTTTTTTTATTTTTATTTTTTTTTAATTCTACTTTTAATCTTACAGAAGAAAAAAAAGAAAAACAAGAACCCTACCCACGATTTCTGTACAACTGTCGGTTAATTTTTGTTAAGAGTTGCCCTTTCCTGTTGCGCGATTTTGATAAAAATGTTTTCTCGTTTTTTTTTACTCGCTATCTAATTTTACTTTTTAAACCGTTCCTGTAATAATCATCTTCGGAAGTATATATATATTCTGAAGAACTTTTCCCTATCCGACTTTGAATTTTTATTAAAATTTTTAATAGTGATTTTTAAAGGCCAGCGAGATTTCATAAGCCAACTAATAATAATAATAATAATAATTATTACAACCCATCATCGAGTTTATCGGAACTATTTTACTTTATTTTCTAATTTCTCCTTCCGAGTCGTCAACTTCATACTCTCTATCCAAGAAAATGAAGTGAAACCCGCACGTGTCATCTTCCGCCAGTCACCAGTTAAGAACCTAAGTGTGTACTGGTTGTTGTTAGAGGACATTTAAGGGAATTTTAAAGATTTTCACCATGTATAATGTTTCTTTCGAAACGGAGGTAATTTTTAGTTTAAAAATAATAATAATAATTTTTTCAGATTATTTACAATTTTATCGCGGTCGTGGGGACCATGAAGGAGGAACGTAATATTAATTTTAATACATTCTATTGTAGGCGAGATGATTAATTTTTTTCTGTTTGCAATCCACTCTTAACAGGGCGCCAATAATAAATACGATTTATTTGTCATTTAAACATTTCTCCTCCTTCAGATATAATTGCAGTGGGACGGGTATTGGTTTTTTCCCCTTCTTTTAATCGCATTATTTTAACGTTGAATTCGAGTTTTTCGTAAGAAAAAGGCGGGATATTTGTAAATTACGTTTCGTTCTTATTATTTATCGCGCCTGTTTAGTTTCTTTTCGGTTCTCTAATGACGCGACGCGTTATAAAATTAAATCTAAAAATAAATAAAAACGTTTAATAAATCGCATTGTTTAAGTACGTTGGGGCTAGATTGTTATTTTTTTCTTTTTTTACCGCACAGAATGTTTTTAGCGAAAAAATAAAAGTTATATTGAATATATTTTTGCTTTTTCTTTTAATACTTTATAAAAATAAGGAAATAAACTACGATATCGAGCGTGATTTTACGCGAAAGAAAATAAAATTAAAATTTATAACATCAAAAAAGTACCTTTTTTTTTTTCTGGGGGGGATTTTCTACAATATATAGAGAGTAGAGGAAAAATATGAATGTATCGCGTTAAATCTTTTTCAACGAATCTGTACACGGAGACATCTACTTTACACACCTATTACAGATTTAAACGGCCGTACGAAGATTTAAACGAAAAATACAAACTCTAATAATCCCCGTTTGTGTAATACATCAATTTAAAAACGAGTTTTCTAATACGCTCGAAAAAGAAAATATTAACGGATAAATAAATAAACAAAAATAAAATTAAACACAAATTAAAAGCTAAATGTAAATAAAATTAAAAAAAAAAATTAAAAATAAACAAAACTAAGTAAAAATAAGATTTCGAAGTTTAAGATAAATATCGATAGAAAAAAAATCAAACAAAAAAAAAAAATATATATATATACACATATACGCAAGATTAATATCGGATTTCAACCCTATATACAAATGTACGATTTCCGTAATTATTGCCAAAGTGTCGGTTTCAATTGACCACTCTCGGCACAATATATATGTCCCATAAGCAGGTCACAAAAAAAAAAAAAAAAAAATTACAGAATTCATTACAGGATTTTCTTATTACGGCAAGAACGGCACAACTATTAATATATAATTAAATACGTATGTGTATATGTTTGTGTGTACATAATCGTAAAAGCGGTAAATTAAAAATAACCGTACAGAAATCTGACCAGGAAATTAACGTAATGGACGTAATTTTTATTACTATCATTATCGCGCCGAGATGGAACCCAATTGAATACAAAAGATGTAAAGATATTTAGGGTAAAAGCTGGTAACATTTATCCCAATATCGGTAATACACAGTTACATAAGAGCAAAAAGCATCCCATCCGCCATAGACAATATCGGAAATATATTGTTTTATACAATCAAAGATATTCTCGCGTGTTTTTTCGTTAATTTTTTCGTTAATTTTTTCGTTAATTTTTTCGTGCGCGCGTAATTTCCGAAATTTCTTTTAAACGTTTAAACAACGCGATTATCACGTCACATACCGACATATTTTACGGCAGTTGGACTTCAAGTCGCCGCCTTCGAGGGAAAATTCGACAAGTTACCCCGCGGTCTTCATAATGAAAAAAGTGCTTAAAGCTGCTTAGTGTTTATTACGTTTTACGTGGTTTTAGCTGTTAATATATGTATACGAACAATAAAAAAAGGAAAAAAAAAAAAAGAAGAAAATTGAACGAATAACGAATATATGAGAATATGAATATAAAGAATATTATACACATACTCACCATCTGCGAGCAGAAATAGCAGAAAAAGCTACAAAATTTAATAAACAAAAAAGCTGTACGAGCCCGATCGCGGAGAAAATTACTGTAGGAAGTATACGAGACTAGGTCTCTGCCGATATTGAAACGTTTTCGCTGGAAGTGGGAGCCGGCAAGTGCAATGTGCCAGACAGAGAACGATATAGGAAAAGGGAAAATAACCTACATCGTCATCTCTCTGTATACGTGTATTTTTGTATACATAGTGTGTCGCGGTGCCGGACGACAGAGATGGCGCGACCACGCACTCTCGCCTATATAGTCGCCGCGCCGCCGCTCGCCGGGGGTGCTTTTTGCGACGGTGGAACCCGAACGAGGACCGTGAGCGAGAGTGACAGACGCAGATCATCGGGAGGGAGCTAGAGGACGAATAATGGGAAGAGGAAAATCGGATTTTTAAAAATCGCGGGGGAAAGGGGAAAAAATTAAAAGAATCCCCGGTAAAAGTTTAAAGTTAAAACGAGACGGATGTAATTGACGAACTTTCGAGCAGCGCGAACTGGCGCCCTATCCTCTATATCCTTGTTCCTCCTGCACATCCTTGTCCCTTGTCCCTCGGCCGCTTCCCTCCGCCGCGGCCGTCGAAGCTCATCATTTCACACGTAATTTCATCCCTCCGACGACCGTGCCAGTGCCGTTTCGACCGTCTAATCGCATTCTAAAAGCTCGCGCGAAGCTCGACCAAAGTTTGAAGAAAAAATTCCGATCAATGGCGTTCCTCCTCGCTGGCGTGTAAATGCCGGGCAGCAGCACGACGGCGCTTGATAGGAAAAGATGAAGAAGAAAAAAAAAAGGTCATCATCGTCATCGCTGCCGTACTGCGCTAAAAAGCTGGAGCCGAACAGGCGAATGTTGGTCCCTCGCCCGCTCCGGTCACCGCTGTCTCGCCCCGAATTCGAATTCTTTCCGAAGTTAACTTGTATCATTTTTCTCGGCCGTATCGTCGTCGTGCTTGCACACGCACCCTCGTCGACGTCACCGTCTCGTTCCCCGGACCGGAGCAGCTTGGGCCGCCGCGACCGCCGCCGCATCCCAATTCCGATTCGACTTAGTGCGTGGCCAGCGGCGCTATTTTTTTCTGTTTTTTTTTTTTTTCTTTTTTTTTTTCTTTTTTCGGCCTCTCTTCCGGTTAATGTATCGCGCGACGACCAGTTTCGCCGAATTTTCGCCAAAAACAATCTCCTCCGCGTACAGTAGTAGTTCTGTCGCCGGTGGTGCGGTCGTCGTTTCTCGTCGTCATGTGTCCTGTCGTCATGTCGACGTGTCGTCGTATCGTCGTGTCGTCGTGTCGTCGTGTCGTCATGTCGTCGTCGGGGAAAGAATTGCGAACGTTACATCTTAATTCGTACGACGGCAAAGCGTAAGAACGACCCCAAAAGGCCGAACGACGGAGTTATTAACTCGCGCGCCAATCGGGACTTTTTCCGACGTCAACAACAGCGTCAAGCCCGCTCTCTCCGAATAACCTTGATCCAAATTCCGGCAACGGCGACAATGTAAATAGACCCCTTCGACGTCCATCTTCTTTCCGCGAAACCGACTTCGTATTTGCCGCCGCTTCTCAGAAATTGGCCGTTACCGACGCGATCCTCTATGTGAGCATATCGGCCTGCGCGGCCACGTCGCACTTTGGACCGGGAAGCGCTTTCCGGAAGTTGATAAGGCCTAACGGAATTTTCTGCGTTATCTTCCGAACACACACACACACACACACGCAGAGGCATGCAGATACGCAAATAAATAAGAAGGAAAACTAGGAGACCAGAAAAGGTTGGTCATAAGCGCGCCATCTCCTTATTAGCCAATTAATTCGGTCAATGAGGCTTTCCTTTTTTTCTCTTTTTTTTTTTTTTTTCTGTTTATTTACTAGCTACACACTTCTTTTTGATGACGATGCTATATCATGGCCTTGTAACGTCTCGTCTATATATTGCTACATTGTCCGTAAAAAATTAAAGAAATTGTTGAAAATCGGCTTTTCGATTAGGAAGAGACAACTTCGAAGAATAAAACAACATGTGGACTCAGTCGATGTCGAAATTAAAAAAGAACTGAAAATTCGGTGCTTAGAAAGGAGTAATGTTTATTATAAAGAGGATCTGTGCGTGTGCGGAAGGATCGGAATCGACCCCCAGAACGCAAAAGCCGAAATGCGGTCAATTCTAAATACCGGGCGGATCAAAAGGAATTCGACCGAGTGCAGCGGCGATTGGAAAATTAGGGCGAATTGGTAAAAGTGTGAGTGGAAAGCGATTTTGAGCGGGTGGCAAGGACCGGGGATTTCGTTTAAGCGGTTATAAGCTTGAGTTGCGGAACGACACTTTTTAATTGTTTAACGAAGAATGGAATAAGAAAGAATGCCGATAAATTAATAAATCGCATGTTCAATACTATGCTCTGGATGCGTTCATCGATTATAGTTATTAAAAAAAATTAAGTGCGGCGAATTTTGAATGGCTTTCCAAAAAAAAACAAAGTGCGCATTAAAAGAAAACATGCGTAATGATCAAAATCAAAATACCGAACTGCGCGCTAGAATGTGTATTCGTACCGGGCATATTTGTACGAGATTAAAAGGCGAAGATGTAAATTTCTTTTAACACACGTGCATGAAACGGTTGCCGACAATCATCTTTTTGTGGAGAAATAATTTAAGCAATGAACACTAATCGCGGGACAAGGCTACTTGCAAAGAAACTGCCGAAAATTCGATATTTCCTTAACGAGAGGGGGAAAAAAGGGCAATTTACCGAATGTCGTTAATTTAAAAAACACAATTAGAAAAGTTCAGAAATGTTAAAAATTAAATTTGATAAATTGTGTTCAATATACCGCGTCAAACTGCGAATATTAGATGAAAATTAAAATTGTAATTCTTAATTATAATTATAACCTTACTGCAAGAGTAAAACTGGTCTCTACGTCTCATGCGATCCTCATCCGAGTGAGCTTCCTTTTAAGAACCATCACCGCCATCCCCATATATCCCTGACCATCTTTCATCATCTCTCTTTCCATTATCGCAATTATCAAATTTACGCCTCCGATACTTTATTCGAGATTTTTAATCTTACTCATTCGTGTGTTCCTCTAATATTTCTTTCTATAACAAGCTCGTTCAATTGCTTTTTTCCTTCAACAGTGCTATTTTTTCTCATTACAGCCGAACAGTTGCATATTATTCGTTGAGCTTCTTTTATCCTTTTAGTGAAAAAAAACCAATCAGCTTTTTCTTCTATCTTAACAAACGAATTAACGAGACTATCCTACGTTCGATTGTTTCCGATTTCTATAACTGTCTTCCTTTTCTAATCATTCAATTAAATTTCGGACTCTCCGTGAGTCAAGCGACCTTCTCCTGATCACTCTTCCGAATTTATTACTCTTTATATACGCTGCCTCGTTTATTTTCTTTTTTTTCGCTACCCTACTATCCGTATTGACTTGCTGCGGTTTTTCCCAGACGCGGCATTGCGAATAATGAAATAAACGATTTTTCGATTCGGGTTTTCTTTTTTCAACAAAATGCGTATTCTAATTTATGGCAAATAATGTGTGAGAAATTTCACTTCAGAGCTTCTTGTAGAACGAATATTTACCCTTCTTCCTTTCGTAACGATCGCCCCCTTCTTATCTGCTCGTCTCAAACCTTCCTTTCGTAACGATCGCCCCCTTCTTATCCGTCCGTCTCGAATCTTTAACTGGGATCGAGTTTTCTTTCGCTTCTCCCGGTCCGTTTTTCTATTATTCCTCCACGTCACTTTAATCATACTCCCTTCGTTTTCGTTTTTCGCTCATATCCTCTCCGAAAATCTACCTGAACGAAACGTATCCATACAACGCTGATTATATCTTTAGATGCTCCTTTCCATCTGCCCAGTGTTATGTTCTATATTCCGATTTATTAAAACTCAACCGGCTTATATCGTGTTCTATCTTTCCGCTTCCAATCCCCGTCGATTATCATCGGTTCTCCCCTTTAATTGTCAATATTTCCCATCTTCTTTTTTTTTCTGCGCCAAAGTCCCCAGCTGGCCCCTCCCAAATCTTTATGCGTAATACTGTTTTAATTACTTTATCCTTACGCGATATTCTTGATTGTTTTTCTTTCCCTTTTTCTATCGCTACAAAACACTTACGATCTTCCTTCCTGTGAAGGTTACGCACGTTGATGTGTAATCTCGTCTATTATTGTCCCAGTAAAACAGAGGGGAGGGAATTCTAATTTCCTCGGAAGCCAGAAGTGTCTACTACTCGGCTTTTAACAATATTAATGTCGATGAATTTCTGTTTCGTTTTATTTTTCTCAGAATGGCGTGAATTAGTTTTACAAATAGAATAATTATTCCGTTTTCTAAGACCCTCTTAATCGTGGTACACCTTGAACTGTTTTACGATATTCGACATATAATTGACAATTTTTAAAAACAATTTCTGGGATTGCTGGTGTTGTAATGTAGAATCGTAATAGGAAAAAAAAAAAATTAAATAAAAATCAAACAAAAGAAAAAAATCTTTCGTTACTTTAAAAAAAAAAAAAAAAAAAACGAAATCCATTTAATCAACAGTCCCTTGAGATATAAACGCATCTTTTTATTTTCGAGAGGGAGGCCAGTGCCTGTCGAGAAGAGAAGTATGTGAAGAAAGATCGGCAGTTTCTACAACGAACCGCTGTCTGTATTTGCAAACCAGTAAAGCGTTTAGTATAATGGGACTCAATGATCCTTTCCCCCTTGTGACAACTTTTAAATAAAGGATGAAAAAGACTCTCTCGAGGAAAAAAAATCCTACCGAGCAGCTTTATTCGGGAATTAAAACCTGTAAGAGGGACTGACCCGGAAGTGTGCTTATAAAATGATGAACTGTAGAGACATTAGTCGTAGTTTTGCTTCTTAAGAAGAATTGTTCTTCATTTTCTCGTTTCGTTTTTTCTTTTTTTTTTTTTTTTTTTTTTTGGTTTCCTGGGTGCGTAAATTTGAACATTAACCCTGCGCAAGAGGAATTTATCTATATCTTCCACGTGCACCAGCGGGTTTCGAACCAGGTCCTACCCGAATGAGGCCTAGCCAATTAGGTCGTGCCAGCTGACCGTGCTCTATATTCTCACGGGGAATGTAAACTGGGCCGAGAAAGATTTTTTTGTCATCGCTCGTATTGGGGCACATATTTTTTTTTCTCTCCAGCATTAATCTTGATTTATTGCCGATGTTAGAGTCCTAACGACAAAGCATTAATCATCCGGCACTTTTACTTGCTGCGAAATAAATTATAAATTACGATTGAGCAGCACCGTAGTTGATAGAGAACATACCCCGCTTTTTAGATTTTAATGAAACATAATAGACTTTTTCTAGCTCAATAATAGGTAGCGTATGTACATACACTATGTATACACATCTGCAAATTATTAAAAGCTACAATTATGACGAACTTGGCGATTTTGCTATGGCATACACCTCAGATGATGTGTTAAATTTCTAACTTATCTTGATAATGACGGCAATTCGTCGAAACTAGTCGATGTTTCTTAATATTTTTAACACGGTTTTTGTTCTTTTTTTTGTATAATTTTATGGTACATTTTATTATTTGTGTTCGGCATATTATTATGATTTTTATCCCCGACGCGTTTCGAAGCTAACACTTCATGTTCATGGGAGAAAGTGTTAGCTTCGATACACGTCGGGGATAAAAATTATATATAAATGTTTTAATTACGCGTTAAAAAAATTTATTTGTTGCGAATATACATAAACCAATGCCGGATTAACCACGTAGCAAGAGTAGCAATTGCTACGGGCCCCGTGTATCCAGACCCGGCTCCGCCTGAGCGTAATTTTTTTGAGTGAAACTTATTAAGTCGTGATATATTGAATTTTTACTTGATGTCACTAAAACGTGAAACGTTACACCTTTTCCAACCAAGACAATCCATTTTGTTGACGAAAATAGAACACATAATTTCATAAGGTAAACGCGCAAGTTCTACAAAAAGTCGCTCGTATAATCGTACAGAATTTTAATCGGCCTGATAATTGGCTCTACAAAAAGTGTCTGATGTATTTGAGCACTCTTACTTAACACACTCAGTGCGGATGCGTAGTAGAATTGAAATAGCTCGATTTAAAATGTTGAAATTGTCTATTTATCTGTACGACTTCATATTATTTTTATTATAATTTAGCAATCATGTACTGAAAAATTATTTTCTAGTAATAAGTCTAAGTTATAAAAGTAATGAGAGATTTCCTGCAATTAAATTTCTCATAACCATTTCGTAATGCCGACACATAGTAAGATCGTTACCAATTTCGTTCACAAATAATTTGCGGTGTGCCCGGTTCAAACTTTTATAAAGGATTTTGTGACATGTTCCATCGTGATATTAAAATAAGCTAAATATGTTTTTAAACTGGGATAAATGTTATTTTTTTTCTTCGAAAAGAGCTCTCAAAGGACACGTTCTATTTTGGTATTAAAATAAGCTGAATATTGAGACAGATTCGGCGGCCATGACGATGATATATGATCACGCTGTCTGAGTTAGAAAATAACGATAATAATTACGATAAATTCCAGACTATGTTTTTTAACAATTTCTCGGACAGATCATTTCAATTTCTCAGGCTTCCTCGGGCAGCCGTATGAAAATATACCAAAAACTTGGTAGTGTTTTCGGAATATTTCGATAGTTAACACCACATCTATTACAGCAGAAGAGATTTTGAAAAAAAGCTCCAATTATGATCATGTAAATAATTTGGAAGACAGTCTAAACGACGAATTAGTACAGTTTGCCGAACTACTGAAAACCGATGTGGCTAGTGCGATTGACAGTTCAAAAAACGAAGCTCTGGAAATTATTCAATATTATAAATTCCCAAAGAATCATGTTTGCCCAATTTAGAAATTGCTTTGCGCATTCATTTGTCCCTCATGATCACACTTTAGTCGGTGGCGAACGTTCATTTTCGACATTGAAGCGTATAAAAAATGAATTAAGGTAAAACATGATGAGTCAAGAACGTCTGAATTATCTCTCTTTGATGAATATTATGATTTGCTCTCAGAGAAATTGATATTCGTATCGTATTATCTTTAAATTCGTCCACATTAAATCTAGAAAAGTGTTTAAAAAATAATAAAAGTTCGTCGTTATTAACCGTTAGTTTTAAAATGTTAGTTTCTTATCAAAATTATTCTAAATTGCCAGGGGGCAATCTCAACTCTGGCTTCTTTTTGTACTTGTCAAAGGCCAACAGGGCCTACTGTAATCTACTTTACCATTAAACACTAACATCATTTGTAACCTATAGATGGCAAATAAGAACTCAGTAGATCAAGGGCCCCTCGATAGAATTTGCTACGGATCCCGCGCTTGCTTAATCCGGCACTGACATAAACAACGAGTTTAATTAATAAATGCAGTGATATTATTATGAATTAATAACTTTGTGAAATATATATATATATATATATATATATATATATATATATATATACATATATATATATATATGTACCTATGTGAGTATTGCATTTAACATTATTCGAAATATCATAAAATGTATTTCAAATTAATATAATTTCTTGATGACGCCATGCAGTCGGCTCTAATGTCACGAATGCAACGTGAAATTGTGATCCAACTATTTTAGATTGGCTTTTTGTGGAGTTATTTCAGTAGTCTACGTGAACAAACCATGAACATCGCTCGAACATTTAGGCTTGAGTTATTGCAGTTATCGAAAATTTAATTCGCTGGATTCATTTCGAAATATAGATAAAAAAGTGTAAACACTTCGCGCATCGTCAGATATTTTTACTCTCGCGGTTTCTCTGATGACGGAATAATTATAATTTTAACTGATTTCTAAATTGCACTATATTAAAAATTCATTTTACTTTTTTTAAACTTTTTCGTTCTAGAATTGAACCCCATTCATGACAGTTGTTCAATGAAAATTCCATCATTTAATTTTCACTTTCACCGCAAAATACAACGAAGGACATCGATGGTCGCGCCTTCAAGGGCTATCGCGGTAGCTCTTTTAACGGGTTTATTTCACAATATGCTACCGAGAGAGTCTCATGGTTGGCTAACGGTCATGTCGGTTCTACCGGTAATTTCCTTTATCACATTTCCAGCCGGAAGGTGTCCGAATAAACGTTAGCATTATTCGGATTACAACTTCGATGACGGACTTCTGTGTATATAATGTTTATTACGGACCCAGCCCCCGTGTACATCTTTAAAGCTGAATTATTTTTCAAATCTGTAATGCCAATTGATTATTCGGCGGAGCTATGTTTACAGTTTTTGCGATAGAACAATAAAATTCGAATTTCGAAGCGAAAAATCGTATTCATTTTGTCACGTTTTTTCGTTGCCTGTTGAAATATGCGATGAAATTTTCTATATTTAAGCGTTTTTCGTCCACCATGCGAACAAGCGTGCAAAGTACCCGCATACTCTGTTAAAGAGCGGAAAAATAAATGTGTTTTTGTAGATGCGAACGTTTAGCACGATTATTATTTTATTGCCAAATTTAAAAAAAAAAAACCGGAAAGAAATAAATCAAAAACCTAGTAAGGAGTGTTACGAGATTTAATAAATCGAGAGCTGTAACTCTATTTCGCGTTTAGATTTTATCTAGAAATATTGTGAATTCGTTAAAATAGCTTTTTTACATTTCATCCGGTTCTTGTAAAATAGTTTTATATTTCGCTGCAGCGGTAAAAATATTTAATAATGTACTGCCGGGGTAGATTGAAAATGTTTTTTCGAGTTCGTACCACATTCTAAAGAAGTAGCAATAACGTTACAATCGTGGGGGTGTTTTGAACAATCCTCTATCCCCCCCCCAGCCATATTTAAAAGAGAAAATAATAAAAAAAAAAAAAACAAAAAAAAACGTTTCTCAAACTTACAGATAATAAAATGCGCGTAATATAGTATAGGTTATTAATTAGTGACAGCTATAGTTTTATGGCTGGCGATAAAATTGTTCCCCTTTTCCGTAGCAGTTCCTACAACAATTTTAAGTAAACAGTTGCCGTAAAAATGGAAATTTTGCACTAAAATGGACACGTTGTATTTGACATTTCACCGGTGACTGCATTTTATTTTGTCAAATGCGTTAACTTTTCACGCCAAAGTAGGAGTTCGCATTCCCGGTGGAGCACGGTGTAGCGAAAAATTTCAAATTATAATCTTTACGCAGTCATTTTTAAAAAGAGTCTAAAAGACAAAAGAATGAATTTCCATTAGTTCCGCATTTTCATTACTTAAAATCAATCTTGTATTAATATACGTCAATTATCCGATAACCCGTTATCATTCACATAGTTTGGGACAAGCAAACTTTTCTAATATATATACAAGTGTATATTTTACGGGAAAAAAAATTTTTGTTTTTTTTTTTTTTATTTATTTGACTTTTTTTTTTTTATTTATTTGACTTTTTTTTTTTTATCAGATTATCGACAAACCCTGAAATCAAAAAGCCCGCATTTTGGAAAAAGAGTAAACACGCAAGTTTTAGGAAAAAAACTTTTTACCGTAGACCGTTCTAAAATAGCTATGGGGAATTGATCTCTTTTCTTTTTTAATCATAGTATTTTTGTTCGTACCGAAAATTTCCAAATTCTACTGTCGAAATTCGGGGTAATTGTACCTAAGCAGAGGGTCACTATTGTTTTTTTTTTTTTTTTTTTTTTAACGATGTAATGTACAAAAATATAGGAAAAAAGACCATCAAAATTTTAAAATTAAAGAGCCCAAATATTAAAAAATGTAAAAGTCGGGCTACAAAGAAACTATTTTTTTTTCCAAAAATTCCACAGCCTGATCTGTAACGGCGTTGATTTTTTTTTCCATCAGCGTATTTTTGCCCGTAGTAGAAATACAAAAACCTAAAAACTTTGGAATTTAACGACACAAATTCAGGAAAATGTGCGTCTAAAACGGTAAAACCGGAAACTAGCAAAAAACGTTCACAGCCCCTCCTTCCAGAGTTTCAGCAAAATGGATTACCATGAAATAATATAAATACGATAATATTAAAAAGTGTACACTACTTCTGTATCTGCCAGTACATTACCGGAAGTCTACAATTCATTTTATAATTGCTTGAGAGCTGGTTTTTTTTTGGTTTTTTTTTTTTCAATTGCTTTATTTTCGTTATTAAAATACTATTAGGAAAAATACGAAATCCCCAAAATTTGTAAGAAAAAATTTTGAAATGATTGAAATGCTGTAATATCAGTGAGTATTATTGCTTAGATTCTAAAAAAGAAAACAAATTAAGATAAATTTAACGAAACACAGATATTGTCAACTATCTCATTTTAAAAAAATTAAACTTAACGAATTCCTTTCACACATGTTTCGATGTTAGTGATCTTAGTTTTTGAGATATTTTAACTCAAATTTCACTTTTTTAATTGTCATATATTCGTAGCCTTTATTTTTTTAAATAACCGTTATGCGAACGCTGTAGCCCTTTTTTTAAAAATTCGCAAAGTAAAACAGCTACAAATCCAAAGGTTTGGGTGCCAGCGGAATCCAGTCCCCGAGAACCCATAAAATTGTATGCGAACATGCGCAACGGTGTACGGACGATAAGAGTCCACATTTTGTAGTCGTACCTACATCAATTTACTTTAAAACGGCAATGTACGGAAAAAGATCGATTACGAAAAAATATAAAAATGTTATAATTTAAATTACCGACTTCAAGGGGCGGAAATTAAAAATTAACTCAAACCCCCGTATATTTATCGATTTTAATTTGAATGTTTACCGTAAAAAGTAATAAATACACAAAATGTATTATGTACAGCCAGAGTATTATTAGAAAAAATTAAGGGAAAAAGTAAATTTATAACTTTCTCGAGTATCGTAATTTTATTTTTACTTTTATATTTATTATTGTACAAGTTATGTTTTTATTATTATCCTGTTTTTCAAGCTCTACAGGAATGTTCCCTGACAAACGAAAAATTTAAAAAGAAAGTGTCATTTTTAAAATTGTACTTATTCATTCAAATCCCCAATGATGAAGTGTTAATAAATTTACTTTATTTACCTCATTGTTTCCAGAATCGTTATCGTCTTGTTACAAAAATTCGGTCATTGAATAAACACCTTTAATCGTGGTTTTCGAATACAACTTCTTAACCGTGATAATAAAAAATTGCCTACAAGAACGAACCCCCTACAAGTAAATATATTTTATTTCTCTTTTAACAGTGTAAAAAATTAAAGCTACCCTTTTCAATATGGACCGTATGGAAATGTAACTATTTGAAGTAATACATTATTTCTCTTTTTCAAAGCTTTTTATCCTGCAACTGCGAAATATTTACTATATTCAATTCTTTTTTGTGCCCTGACTCTCGTACTGAAGCCTGGCAGAAAATTGAAAAAAAAAACCCACAGAAAACGGACCAATTTCGGGTTACAAGAAATAACTTCATCTCTTTATACATGAAAAAGTTTTCGCCCTTATTCGTGATTGGCCGGAAAAACACGAGGCGAATATAATAATCAGGAGAATGAATTAAGAAAATTACTATTTTTAATTATTCGCGGCTATTTGATTATATACCATTATAATTTTACTGCCATATTTTTTTTTTTTTTTTCGGCGTATAATTGTCAGCTTATAAATAAATTAAGTAAAAAGGGGCAGGTAAACGTTTAGAATTATTAAACGAAGAGACATTGTCGGAAATCGCAGGATGTGTAGGTATTAGCGACGAAGCGAGCATGGGGTGCTACTTTTTCAAATAATTATATTTAAATTTTTATCTACCCACACACAATATATATATATATATATATATATACACACACACATATATATATATAATATAAATAGAAATATGGTAATTTTACCCAATTTTTCTTGTTGAATTATTAACGACCGTTAATTTTTAATTATAATGCTTAAAACATTACGCTTCCTAAATAGAATAACAAAAATTTTTCTAAGCAAAATTTATTCTATAGCTGCGGCTCGAATACAAAGAAAAATTCCGTATAACTTGTGTTAAGTAAATTAATTTTGTTGCACGATTGTAGAACAAAAAAAATAGCATTAACGAAGCAAGCGCTCAGACGGTGAATCCTGAAATAAGGATTATTTTGTTAAAAGGAAATGCGTTTCATAACTGATTAAAAGTAATTATCAATAGATATCGATAGTATAATGCTATTATTTGATTAAATTCAAAGACAGCGATTTAACGAATGCTTGAGCCGTTTGCTTTTCAATATTCTCTTGTAACTATTGTGAATTATTGGCAAGACCGGTAAAAAAAATTACTTTTTCAGATCTTCCGATTTTTAAGATGCTCCGCGGAACGCCCTACATGTGAGAGAAGACACTTTTAAAAATATCGAAACTACTAATAGTCTTCGATGAAAAAGTTTAATCGCTAATAAATTTTTTCATGACGTTCTCAAAAAATTAACAAATTATACATATTCAAGAGTAAGATCGAACTGTTCACATTAAAACTCTAATTGGAACAACAAACGGATAAATTCTAACGTCGTCAGTTGAAATATAATAATCGATATCGCGAATAACGTTGTTTTTATAAATATATGAAAATTTTTAATGAGAAATTTGTCGGAAATTCAAACATACGAAATATATACATGTAGAAAAGCATGGCGGAAGGCAACGGAATACCACGGCCATTAACAAATCCTAGAATTGCCTTATGAATAACGATAAAATAAGGGCCCAAAGTTTCGGCCGCCAGGCTGCTTACTCGTAGATTAATTTAATAATGCATGCAATCTCTTGTCTCAAGAAACGCAACTATAATGATGACGATGATACATACATAATACACACATAATACACAAATATGCATATATTAATTAGAACGTAATTCTTAGGCTAGCTCCCATTAGAAAAAATGTCTCAATTTTATGTAACGTTTGTTATATTTTATAGGATTTTTGTGATTATGTTATTATATTCATATTAGAATTACGTTGTAAATTTTGATCATTTTATACAAAGTATAGAAGAGAAAGAGACAGATGTACATACATTGGCGTACCTAGGTTTTGTCCCTGATACGAAGGGGAGCTAAAAGAGTTATAGGAAACTGTAAAGGCGGAGGTCGAACATGTTTGGTATATTCATATATCTCCCTCTTCTCTCATTTATATATTTATTTTTCTGTAAAATGTGTATTATTTAAAAACACTTTATATTTTTATCAAATATTAATTTTTACTATTAAACACTTTTCCGATAACAAATTTGGCCATGTCGTTATTAACCTGTCCGTTTATTCTTCCTGTGGAGGGGGGGGGGGTGCAGCCCCGTAGCACACCCCTTGGGTGCGCCAATGTATATTGTACATATATATTAAAAATATGCATATATATTTCTCAACAAATATGCATATATATACATATAAAAACTCGGCCACTTTGGCCTCGCAAGGGTCTGTGCCCCTTGATTCCATTTACTTTCATTTCTGTCTTTTTCTCTTCTATACTATGTATAAAATGATCAAAATTTACGACGTAATTCTTACTGGCATCAACACAAAAAGAGAGACAAAACATAATCACAAAAATCCTATCCTAACATTTTACTTTCATTACATAAAATTAAGATATTATTTCATTACATTTTTTATTACATATTTCGTTACATAAAATTGTGACATTTCTTAAATAACAATAACAAAAATCATATAAAATATAACAAACGTTACATAAAATTGGGACATTTTTTCAAATGAGGGGTAGCCTAAGAATTACGTTGTAATTAATATATATATATATATATTAATTACAACGTAATTCTTAGGCTACCCATTCGAAAAAATTTCCCAAAAAATGTCTCATAAAAATGTCCCAAAAAATGTCTTAAAAAAATGTCCCAGAAAAATGTTCTAATTTTATGTAACGCAAAATGTCCCCAAAAAATGTCTTAATTTTATATAATGAAAGTTAAATGTTAGAATAGAACCTTTGTGGTTATGTTATTTTCTTTTTGTATTGATGCCAGTAAGAATTACGTTGTAAATTTTGATCATTTTATACAATGTATAGAAGAGAAAGAGATATAAATAAAAGCAAGAGGGATCAAGGGGCACAGCCCTTTGCGAGGCCAAAATGGCCGAGTTATATATATATATATAAAAAAATATGCATGTATATATATATATATATATATAAATAAATAATGTTTAATTAAAAATGTTATCACTCGCGTGCTAATTTAAAAAAATGCAAAAACATATGAATTCTCACACCAATTTCGATTTCTACAAGAAATTTAGAAATAGAAGGATCAAAGATTTTTATTCAATGAATAAAAAAATTAAGAAAGGAGAGAAACGTACCTCGACTCTAATTCGATATTTACGCGCTGACGCCATAACGGGGCGAACTGGAAAAAATTTACCGCCAAAATATAATTATATATCAGAAAGGCAAAACTTACCTATTTTACATGTATGTCTGTGTGTTTGGCGCGCGTTGTATTTACTACGGCAAATTGTGACGCGAAAATCGACAAAAATGAAACCGATCAAGTGCGATTAGTGTATACTTCGAGAGCGACTAAATTAATAAATTCGCGTAAATTGTCGTGTATATCGATCGAACAACAACAAATTACACACTTCATCAGTCACCGCGCACACGAGAAATAAAATCAATCTCGGACGAGAACGAACAACAGATTGACCGTGGACCGTACGATTGGAATAGAATCGGATTTGTTTGAAAACGATCGTTTTATATGAGAAAAGAGATGACTGCGACGGAGATTGTGCGATCACACTTGTCGGACACACGTGCGTGCGCTAGACGGTGGATTGGGTGTCGGCCGGCAACGGGTGGAGAGAAGCCGAGCGCGCTATAAAACCAATTGTAACGAGAAGGTGGGCTTGGCTCGAACGCGAACCGGTTGATAAGTTTGGAATTGCCCGTTCTACGACGTCCGATATTACCGCGGTAGCATCGATTGCGTCGCTAAACCGACTTCTAATTCAATTTTCTATTGGCTAATCGGCGGCTTGTGCGTAAAGACCGAGCACGTTATTAAAACCCCGGAGAAAAAAGAAAAAAAAGTAATAAAAAAAAATAACACAAGACAAAAATCGTCTGTAAATATTTCTGTTCTATAAATAGTTGGACGTCCCTGACTGTGGTCGAAACATGTGCGTACGTTATTCAACTCTTTAGTCACCTGAAAGAGTATCCTTCCGGTAGACCGCTTTAGTTGGGGTATTATTACAATTATGACGTCCGAAAGACAAACTGATCCATCATCGGAAACAACTGCTGAAGCACGCTGGTTTTTGCATGACGGTTGGAAAAAAGGAAGATTTTGAAAGTAACGGATGATAGGTGTAATAATAAAACACCGGTCGTCTGCTACCCAGCTATTAGTAGTCACCCAAATTTTTTCGCACTATTAAAAAGATTTTTAGACATCGACCAATTAAACTCGTTTTCGGTTCGTTAAAAAAAGGTAATTACACATTTTAGGGTACAGAGAGTTTTGTTTATTTTTTTTTTTTTTTGTTTTACAAAAGTACTGTCAAAAAACTTCCTACGTAAACAATGTTGAGGTTTTTACGATACTTTTGATACCGGCTAAAATCTGAATTTAACAAGTACATGTTATTGTGTGTCATAGTGGGCGGGTCAATGCTCCCCTTGCTGGTGAGCCGAAAAAAGTAAATACAAAAAAAGTATGTTATTACGCCCAAAGAAGAAGAAAAAAAAATTGGATTTTTTTTTAAAACGAAAGTATTTATAAATAAAAACATAAATGTTTTTTTTTTCTTTTTTTAAAGGGAAAATGAAATTATTTTTTTGATACCGTCCACAGACAAAATACTTCTCTCTTTATAACGATAAAATTTAAAACCGCCCAGCAACTCATCTCCGTGCACCACCCCCTACATGTCGTCTGTAATTCTTAAAAATGCAAAAACATTTAAATTATTGCTTACAACAGAATAATAATATCATGAAAATTTATTGCATTATCGTAAAAACAGCTGAAATTTTTCTTTTTAAAATTTCCTTTTTAAATTTTTCTTTTTTAAACTTTTCTTCATTAAACTTTTTTTTAAAACTTTTATTATGAGAATTTATTGCCTTATCGTAGAAACAGCTGAAATTTTTCTTTTTAAAATTTCTTTTTTAAATTTTTCTTTTTTAAACTTTTCTTCTTTAAAACTTTTTTTTAAACTTTTCTTTTTTCAATTTTTCCTTCGCTACCAATCATAGCATCGTTAAAAAAACCAACATGTGACGTAAAAGAATAGTGTGTACATCAGTCCAGGTGTGTGCCATTAATACGGATTTTGGGTTCAACATATATTCGTTATCCTTCCAGAATTGATGATATTTTTTTTCTAAGCGCTTCATGGGTTTTTTTTTTTTTTGGCCTGGCGGGAAACAATCTGGTCACTGACGAAATCCTACGAATAAGTAGTTAGTTCGATGATACATATATATATATAACTCGGCCATTTCGGTCTCGCTGACCCCTCTTGCTTTCATTACCGTCTCTTTCTCTTCTATACTTTGTATAAAATGATCAAAATTTACAACGTAATTCTTACTGGCATCAACACAAAAAGATAACATAATAACAAAAATCCTATCCTTACATTTAACTTTCATTATATAAAATTAAGACATTTTTTCGTTACATTTTTCGTTACATATTTCGTTACATAAAATTGTAACATTTTCTAAATAATAATAACAAAAATCCTATAAAATATAACAAACGTTACATAAAATTGGGACATTTTGCATTACATAAAAATGTGACATTTTTTAAATAACAATAACATAAATCCTATAAAATATAACAAACGTTAGATAAAATTGGGACATTTTTTTGGGACTTTTTTCTAAAGGGGGTAGCCTATGAATTACGTTGTAATTAATATATATTATATATTAATTACGTTGTACGTAATTCTTAGGCTACCCCTCATTAGAAAAAATGCTCCAATTTTATGTAACGTTTATTATATTTTATAGGATTTTTGTTATTATATTATTATATCCATATGGACCGATTTAGAATAACGTAAATTTTGATCATTTTATACAAAGTATAGAAGAGAAAGAGACAGAAATGTAAGCAAGAGGGGTCAAGGGGCACAGCCCCTTGCGAGGCCAAAATGGCCGAATATATATATATATATATATATATATATATATAACTCGGCCCTTCGGTACTCAAAAGGGGCAAGCCCCCTTCACCCTCAGGTCTAGTTCTTCTATGATTCTTATAGAAGAGTAAACTTTTTCATTGGCTACGCCGTTTTAACTTTCGTAACATAAAATTAAGACATTTTTTCGTTACATTTTCGTTACATATTTCGTTGCATAAAATTGTGACTGGGACAAATTTTGTGACAGGACACTTTTCCTGATGACCCCTGGCGTAAAAAAGGCATAGCCATTAATATATATATATATATAAAGGAAAATTGTATCTGTGAAGCAATTTTAGGCATTTGCAATTTAGTTTTAACAAACATGGCTTCACGAATGCCGCGAGAGAGTGAGTAGAGTGAGGAGAAAATTAAAGCTGACCATATCAATATTTACGTATTAACTAAATATAAGTATAGGGTTTGTATTTACAAATTTGAACAAAACTGCTAAGGTAGTATACGGTCATTAGTACAAAGCAACTATGTTCAGAATCTATAAAAGCTAGCCAGTCAGCTTTGTTGCAGATGCACCAGTTTAACATAGTCCATATAAACGCGTATTTCTAAGATGTTGATGCATATATAAATGCGTGTTTCAAATGTTTCGTGTATACTATTACACATTTTGAGGGTTTTTATGTTATCTGTACATAAAAGAAAACAAGATTCAAATTTTCAAAAAGACTCAGATGTTACATCAAAATTTATAACTCTTTCTCTATGAAAGAACGGTCATCTCAATTTTTTTTTTTTTTTTTTTTTTGGATTTTTGTGTGGATGTATTTTATTTGAAGTAACGGTGAAAACTTAAAGGATGGACCTAACCGGATGAAAATCGTATTATATACTGGCTGTTTTCTATATATACTGGAAGCTGGATCGCGTTGAAAATCAATCCTCTCTTATCGTTAAGTGCACAAGAATTATTAAATTTAGATTTATATTTTAATATAAATTTAACAATATCTCAAGTGAAATAATGCGCAAAATATTTTATTTCATATTTTGAATTTTTATCTATTACGAAATTTTCAATGCATATATTGAGGTTTTTTAGTGCATGTAAATCCGAACTCTAATCATTGATTTATCAATAACGAGTTTTATCTTCAACAGTTTCCGCCATCTCGCCACATGCCTCATTCACCTCTAATAATTACATAGAGCTGTCGACTACGTCGGAATTACAAATATAATTTCATATCTCTGCTACATTTGTCGCGCCGACTTTTCATAGATTTTATTTCGCGTATAGTCTTTGTAAAATTGTAAGTTTTTACCAGTCGACTGCAATCCAAATTTTTCTTCTCTACCCGAACAGGGAAATTTTTAATCCTCACTTACGGCCATTAACCGCGATTGTGGAAACATCATCGCGTTTAATAATTTCACTTATTCCAATGATAATTGAAAAGACGGCTAGCGAAATACCGCTTTTACCACAAAAGTAAGTACAAACAATCGAGAGCGTGAAGGAAACAAACTGCAAGATATACACTACAATCCTTGGCGATTTTAAACATGCTCGTGCGATATGCTCATGCGACCTTTGTGGTTTAATGGGAGAGGGGATTACTATCGACAATATTTAGTCGCATTATATATCGTATTTCTGTGAAAAAGCCTATCGATATGAATAAAAATGAATTGTTGTTTTGTTGATAAGCGCAAAACTCCGAGAACGGGTGGACCGATTTCGATAATTGCTTTTTTTTCAAATACTCACCATCACCCCGGCCAGGTTCGCATATGGACTCAGAAATTGGCAAAAATGGCCGTAATATGGCTATAAAAATGTGTTTAGTCCGCCAACATCAAAAAAGGTTATGGCGCATTACGAAAGCTTATCGCTACAAGACGTTGTTGTGCTTAACAATTAAATAAATTAACTAAAATCTAAAATTTAAACAGAGTTGTTTATTTACGGGCCAAGTAATAAAACGAAAAACATGCTATACTATGAAGTGTTGCTAGATATACGTTGTTTCTATAATATTTACACTTTGTGTTTATACATTTCCATTAACTTTTCATGAATTCACGAGTTCGTAAAAATAAAGTTATTATTCAAAAAAGCATGGTTGCTTTTTTATTTCCACAGATTATGTCACAGTAAATTTAATAAACAGCGGCGATAAAACCATCCGGAGTGCACCACAGATATAATGATACAGTACCAAAGTGACTCGAACAGGTAACCTCATTGGACTACTATTTCATATGACCCTAAACTAAACGCACCCTTAACCCCATTCCATATAGTTCATTAACCCGGAAGATCGTCGTTAAAGCGCTATCCATTTTGACGCCACGCTTGATCGTCTGTCATATCATTGAGGATGATAGGGATTCGATGAAATCTTAGAATATACCGGAGAATACGTTTAAATAGCGTTTCAAAAAAATCGAATTGCCGCAAGGCTACTTAGGCTCTCAGAGCCCATATCACGATTTTTCCTCCGCTAATGTATTTAATTTAAAGTCATATCCGCAGCGCGACAGCGTCTTGGGAGAAAGTTTAAAAATAAAATCGCTTATAAATTCAGAACCTACCAGCCCGTATCTGGGAAAATGAAGAAAAACGGATGTATAATGAATTATAATCGCTTCCTTTCATAAAAAATCCCGGCGTCGTCAAGCTACTACTAAGGGTACTGTACCTATTTTTTTTTTTTTTTCGAAAAAAGATCCATATGCGCGTTCTAATAAAACTTAACATAGTAGGGGAAATAATTAATAAAAAGTATATTTATCAATCTAAAAAATAATTTCATCAGTTTGTAGAAGAAGAAAAAAAATAAGCCTGTAGACCAGAAAATAAATAAATAAACGGTATATTTAATAAAACATTATAAGAGGTATATACATTGTATGAATCACGTACTGAGACCGACGATCCCAATGTAATAGAGTTCTGTGTATAGAATTTAAAAAAATATTAATTTACGTAAAGGAGAAAAATCAAAAAGGACTAGATTTTACAAATAAAGAGATAGTAGATGGCTATGTGAGTGGTTCATATTATACGATACATGCTGCATGCTGTACGAGTATGTTATTATATACGTCTATAGCTGTTATATTTGTGCTGTATACTGTATTAATAAACTAAAAATGTTTATAATGTCTTAGTGAAGTTCTCGTATATATTCACAAATTTTTTCTATGAGCCCTAATCTCACATTTACCAAATAATTTAAATGTACATGTTCTACGGTGAACTGAACAAGGCGAAGGCTTATAAATTTTGCAACTTTAAAGTGTTACTAAAAAGTATGAACCATTCGGTTTATTCTGCAACAGCGATTATACACAGTGCGCAATTTTTTCATAGTAGATTCAGACGCACATGACTAAACTGCAGGGCAAGCATATAATACCAGAGGTCTGATTCTTGCAGATGGAAAGTTTATTTATAGCGGAAATGATATTATTCCAAAAAAAAAATCGGAACATAAGCGTATCTTGTGAACATAAGCTCTCTGACCGGCTATTTGAGATCCTAACTAAAATTAATTTGATCGTTTACGAAATAACGGCTGACTACTCTATTCCCGGAGACGTCTTTTAGCGAATAGCTTCCGTTTTGTCGAAGTTTAATTCGTCATTTATACTTGAAAAGCTTCAATTCCAATTCCCTTCAATTCTCAACAATGTCGTTTCTATGTGACGAATAAAAAATTGCTATATGATTAACGTCTCAAGTCTCAACACGAAGTAATTTATTTGTGGTGGATTTTATGCAATTTAACGCTGAAAGTGTTGTCACTTAAATAGTTTCACTGATAAATTTTATGAAGTGTAATGTGGAGAGTTGAATTAATTTGTAAATTATAACTAAATGTTCAATACGAGTTTAGGAGAATATATTACGCGTTTATTCATGTTCACAATTTGGATAATGTGTAGAATTTTAGATAACAAAACCGAATCGGTGACGGATGATAATTCGATTGGAACCCATTATTTAGTCCAGATCATATTAGCCTTTCACGAATTTTATTAAAAAATCGCTGTAATTACACATCAAATCAGCTTTTAATTAATGGCTCTACAGTTTGAACGGATTCGAGTGCAGGAAGGATAACAAATTATAATAATAATAATAAGGTAAACAATTAGGGAGCTTTTTAATTTACGTGTATTATTTTTTTTTTTTTTTTCGTTCTATAGCAATTAGCTCTTTACTGTTTGTCTTCTTTCGGTATTAATTCATCGGAATAAAAAGACACGCCGCAACCAAAACCGAGCCAATAAATAAGCCAAGACACAATAGATCATTATTTCCAAATTTCTCTTATTCAAACCGTTTTTCTTTTTAAATGGGCAATCATCGACCCACAGCTCAAATTCGAGATTTACAAAAAAAAAATCAACTTCAATCTCCCGCTTCATTAATTCGCCCCTTTTTTATTCTGGCTTAACATTTTTTATTACTTTGTTAAATCTTATATTTTATTTAGTTTTCTCTTTATTTTCGCATTTCTATTTGGTTATGTTTACATTCTCCTTTCTTTCTTGTTAATTAATCCTTACTTCTATGTGTCTTTTGTTCGGAACACAAGAAACGGTTGTTTTGTTACCTTTTAAAAATTGAATGCGACTTATACCAAAAATAAAAACAAATGATGAATACAAAAAGCTAACTTAAAGTTATTTTTGACAACTTTTCAGATACCGGTGATTGTTTTTTAACTATAGGATCGAGGTAAATAGTTTTAATTGCAGGTTAAGACACGAGCGAATACAAGTACTATAAGGTAATTGCCTACCCCATAATGTTACTTTAAAAAAATATTCGGAGTTAATATTTTTTTTTGCGACTAAGAGTTGTGTAAAAGACTAATAACCGTTTTTCTCTTTTTTTTTTTTTTTGTTTTCTTTCTTTTTGGCAGCTGTAGGCGCTATTATTTAAGAGTTAATCGGAACATTGTTTAAAAGCTTGATGATTTTCAACTCTGCGACTTGTGCTGCGCCCAATTTTAGATTACGGAAGTCAAAAAGATTTTTTAACCAATTTAGTCAAAAATCTGTAAAATCGGTATATGCTATTATAGCTTCACAGGAACATATAATAAAAATGATCTCCCGTCTACTCCGAAATCCTGGAATGATCCCTATTCTTAAAAGAAATCGGTGTTCTTTCGGTCCCATTTCCCTTGCTTCTTGTCTTCGTAAACTTTTTGAAGATTTGATTAACAGTCGTCTCGTGTGGTGGCTGGAGCACAATAATCTAGTCCCTCCTAATATGTTTGGTTTTCGTCCTGAGCTTGGATCGGTTGACTGCATTAGTTATTTCCTTTCGGATGTCTATAAATCTTTCCTAACTAAGAAATTCACCATTGCCTCCTTTGTGGACGTCTCTTTTGCCTTTGATAATGTGCACCTTCTTTCTCTCTGGGTTCCAAACTACTTTTCTCTTAACCTCTTTTCCTTCTCAGACTCAACCTCTTCCAGAACAGAACTCTCTTTCCTCTCCTTCCTTTTCCACCTCCAGATGCGTTTTTCGTGGACTCCTACAGGGCTCCTGTCTTAGTCCTACACTTTTTAATATCTACTCTTTTGATGTCGCTTTTCTTCCTATTCCTTCCTTCTCCCTCCTCTTCGCTGACGACATTCTGGTCTATTCCACCTTTGACAATATGTCCGCCGCTATCGATGAGTTGAATAATTCACTGTCTATTCTTAACAATTCCCTTTCTCGTCTTCACCTTTCTCTTTCTCCTACCAAGTCGTCTTGTATCATTTTTTTTCTCCTCCCCTTTAATCACGTTCTAACTCGCATCATTGTATCTGGTATATTCCCGTTGTCAATTCTATATGCTATCTTGGCCTTTTTTTGAATAGCCGCCTCAGGTTACTGTCTTAAAAGACTTGATCTTCTTAAATTTTTCTCTCCCTTCAGATGGGAAGGCGATCCGTTTATTCTTCTAATTTTTTTCAAAGCCATTATTCGGTCCAAGCTCGACTATTGTTCCTTTGTCTACGGTACTTCCTCTCTCCTTTCTAAGCATGACGAGATCCAGAACTCTTGCTTCCGTTTGTGAATTGGAGTCTTGAAATTCTACCCCATTCCCCCACAGTTTTATCAGAGTCGGTTACCCAACCACTGTTTATTCGCCGTTCTTAGCTTGGGTATCGCTTCCTAATTAAATGGCTTCCCATCTTCTCGTCCAAACTTATTTCTTCTTATCTGTATATCAAAAACCGTTGGCGTTTTTCTCCTTATAAAATTTCAATCCTGTCGCTCATTGCTACCCGTCTTTCTAATTTTTCTCCTGTTGTCCTTTCCTACAACACTCTCCGTTACTTCTCTCATGACTTCAATAGCTTATGGCGGCCTATCAAATTTTCCTCTCTCCCACTTCGGGCTAATTCCTCCTCTCACGGTGCAGTCAACAATGAACACTTTTCTGCTCAGGTATTAATCTTTACTGATGGTTCTAGGAGTGAGGACGGCGTGGATGTTGCGTTTACTGCCCCCTCGCTTTGCCATTCTGAATCCTTCCGGCTTCCTTCCTTCTACACTATTTTTTCTGTCGAGCCGATCGCCGTCCTTCAGGCTATCTCTTTTATATTTCTTCTTTAAGCGAGCTTTCCCAATTCCTCATAATTTCGGACTCTAAAAGCGTCCTTCAAGCCCTATCCTCTCCTCCTTCACATTCCTCTGATAGTATTATTCTCTCAATTCATTTTCTTACCTTCACTCTGTGCAGTCATCCCGCTCTATTCTTTTTGATTTTTTATAGATCCCCAGTCATTTCAGAATTGACCGCAATGACGCAGCCGATTCTTTGGCTCGTTCGGCTGGTCGCCTTGATTCATTCCTCAACTACTTCCCTTCTTCAGATATACTTTCCTTATCCACCTCCAATCATGCCAGACTTTGGCGGGATATTTATCCCTCTTTATTTTCTAATCGCCATTCGCATAACCGTTTTATTCAGTCGATTTTTCGTTCCCTGTTTTGTTCAATTCTATTCCTTTCGGTCGTCGCTCTTCCATTGTCTCCCTAATTCATCTCCGGATCAATCATTCTCTCCTCTCCTCCTCTCGCTTTCGATTTGCTCTGTCGCCATTTCCTTATTGTTCTCTTTACGATTGTGATCCTCCTCGTATTTGTGATGCTGATCACATTTTCTTCGAGTGTCCTGCTCTTCTTAATGAACGCTTCCTTTTATACGGCCAGCTCTTGACATTGGGTCTCCCTACTCCCTATAACGCTTCCTGTATCCTCTCCTTTCCTTCATCTTCTGTGCTGCCTGCATTGCTGTCCTTTGTTGCGTCCATTTCGGACCGCCTAGCTGTTTAGTTTTTTAGCTTTTCCTGTTGTTAGGTCAATGCCGCTGGCGCGTCTACAAAAAAAAAAAAAAAAAATCTCCCGAGAAACGGGTTGCTTGATTTTATTTCTACCGTTTATTGGAAGATTTTATGTTAGACTTTTTCTTTTTTTTTGTAGTATAAGGCAAGACTTGCACCTGATGACATTATTTGTCTATAATTTTTACTTTTTTTATTTTTATTATTATTATTATTATGAATTTGTCAGCGAGAACATTAGCCCGAGAGATGAGAAGAAGGTGAAAAATAAATTTATTTTTAAACGTTTAAGGATAGAGAATAAACGTAATTAAAGGGTGGGAATAACAGAAGCAGAAGGAATTGAGAGAATGTAAGACGCACCGATAAGGGGAGTAAGGGTACTGAGTTTTAGTAGAGAAGGATAGAAGAACGATTGTTCAGCAGAAGCGGTCTAACATTCAAATAAAATATGATTAAAATCACAAGGAATGTATGTGGAGGGGACATGAAAAGGACAGAATGGGATAGAAACAGATGAAAAGCGAAAAAATGATGCAGGAAAAAGATTATGATTAAAGCGAAGGCGACAAGTAGCCGAGAGACTGTAGAACGTTTAAGAGAGTGTAAGTATCTGCAAAACCACGAACGCGGAGGAAGAGGTGGTTGAGTAAAGAAATAAAAGATGCTGTAATTCGAAAATTAAGAAGAATAGATGTTGGGACATGGTCTGGAATGAGTCATTCTAGGAAGAAAAAATAATATTATGATCCAAAAAGGTAATCAAAAGTCCGCCACTGGTAATGGAAGAACGAGCTAATGAATATCCAATAATTCATAATGCCCAATGACTAAAGAACCAGGAATCCACGGAAGATCGATCTCGATCAGGTAACGAAAGAAAAAATCATGGATGAAGAAACCGTATGAGAAGTATTAGATAATGAGAAGACAAGAAAGGTTAGAGATATGATAGCCTGTAAAGCACTTTTAGAATCTGAGATTATGAGCACTTTGCGTGCTAATTTTTCAGTGCGTAAAATAGCGAAAGATTCCGCATAGAAAATTGAGCAAAAGGAGGGAAGTTGACCCAGAATCTAAATGAAGCCAGGTCAAACAATGTTATAACATAGCTGAACAATAAACAGTAGATGATTAATATCATGTCGCTGTAGTTTCTCCTAATGCATCTGCATCGTAGCTCTAGTGGAGTTATTATCATTCTTCGCGGTACTCGACTATGGCCATTTTCTATAAAAACTACAGTAACCAACATTTATGTCAACAAATTTTGTACATTCTGCGGAATGTAATAAAGCCATGGCCTGCTTAAAACCTTCAATTGTGCCATAATGTCGACCCCCGGGGTGGCGTATAATTTCAATTTAAATACCATTTGTTTTTTGTTTTTTTTCTTTTTTCTTTTCGGAAAATTAATATTTCAAAATAAATATGAAGTGTAGAACATCTTTTTACGTTACCCGTGTGCTACGACCTAATTAGCATCAACTCCACAGTGTATACTAATTGGCTGAATTGAACGAGATATATAATCAAATACACAATTTATGAAACGTTTGTAATCTGAAAAATGAACAGCTGGGGGGCACTTAGAGATTACAATGATTTGGTAAATCAAAACAAAATAATTTATCGTTATCTTCGACTACAGTTAGATAATCGTATTCCTTGCCGAATTCAGTAAAGGGGGAGTTCGCGAATCGTTACATTGAAAAATATATGAAATAACAAAAGCTCTTCCCATGGAAATCGCATCCTCTTAAATCATCGTCGGTATAGAGAACATAGAATAATTCGTGCAATATTTATCGGTGCACGGTTAATTAAGTTATTGCGCACTTAGTATATAGGTCGTCTCGCGATGAGAGAGACCTTCGCTGTAAGGTAGAATTAAAAAACTATACATGAAAAACAATACATAAAATTCTACACTCTTTGAACCACTTACAACCGTTATAGGTGATAATTACAGTATTCAAGTCTTATCGACTGGTATTCTAACGAATAACACGAATGGAAAATATCGGTTTCATAGACGCCGAGGAAGATTCCCGATAATATTGTTTTGCATTACATGTAGCCTCTTCAGACTAGCGGTAGAAATTAAACATTTTTATAAACCAATTATTACAAACATATGTATAATATACTTATTAACTCGGACGAATAATTAATATTAATTCGCGCGTAAAATATATTTTAATATTATAAAACATAAAATTCGAAAACAACGACTAATTTCGAATGTTCATGACCACACTTTCAATCTAGTCGGTACTTTCGAATTTTCATGTTTTATAATATTGTAATATACTTAACGCGCGAATGGTTCAAGTTAAAAATGTTAATTTTAAAAATAACATTAAATGCCTCAGTAACATTCTCGATATGATCACACTGAATTTATAATCAATAAAACACAGAGTAAATAAAATTTCTTCAGAAAATAAATTGCCCATTTACAAAAGCTTCTTGTTGCGCCCTGTTTTCTGTTATACCTTATCTGGTTTTAACATCTTGACAAGTGCAATGAAGAAACTTTTTCAGGGATACATAAATGCTGCAGAATAATTTTAATACTTCGCCGTAAGTTTAATAAAAAATACAGAGCTCTTCACTTATCGAAGATTGGGGATGTACTTCAACGCTAAAAAGATCCAGTAATTCTAGTCAACAAAATAAGGAATTAAATAACATCTTCATTACAACTTTGGTACAAAAAAGTTACAAACATGAGCGTAACAAACACAGACAACTTTAAATTTAAAAAATCCCCTCGATTCCTTCTTCATGTATACCCATGTTTCAAAATAATATTTAAATTCACTAGTCGGAAATTATTCCTTTTTTTTTTTTTTAACGTTAATTATAATTAAATTACATCGCGTGCCTTGAGTATCTTCTTCTTCTTCTTCTCATGCCATACTGTTTAGGCGTCAGCATGATAGATTACCAATGAAGAATGGTGTTATACCCTGTTCATTTTTCCATGTTAGAAATTTATGTATCAATAATAAACGTCTATCCACAGCTTTAGGCTTGTGCTAAATCTACAAATCTGAAGATAATAAATACAGACCATGTAGAATAAAATCCTTAGGCTCATAACCAAGGCGTCATAGTATGTATCAAATCTAACCTTGCATATCAGGATTTATAGAGTATGTGACAGATATTATTGAAGCTCATGCTGGACGATATGCAAGAAGACTTGAAGGTCATCCGAATAAACTTGCTGCTGGACACTGCTGCATACTGTTAGTGATAGTGATAGGAGGCGGCTGAAGCGTAAGAAACCTCATAATCTGGTATAAGGTAGAACTTATCGGGTAGGTACCATTGGGTACTTCTCCCTTCATGCTCAATATTCCCCCAGTTAAAAATATTGCTAAATGGTCTCCTAGATGGCCACTTTATAATGCAATAAATAAATGAAAGAAGAAGAAATATATGTGGTGCGTTTGTAACCCACGCCGCACATTTTACCCCATAAAACCAGCGGCTCTATTACGCGTCTTTCGCCCATTCGGAAAATGTAACTCAGATAATTAATTTTTAATACGATTGAGAAATATTCTTTCTTTTCCGGCTTGTTTCAGAATTTTTACATTTGTTAGAAAAAATTTAACGTTCTCGGCAATATCAGCATCTAAAATCTTTTTTTTTTTTTTTTTTTTTTTTATTCATTTTATTTTTTGGGCCCGTCGACAGTGAAACTTACCCAACGCAAGGAATTGTACCTTATATAAGGAAAAGATTAGAAATTGAGGAGATAAAGAAGGCCAACAAAGGAACTATATTGAGAGAGGGGAGTGCAAGAATGGAGTGGGCACTATAAGGAGTAGGAAGGCTAAGGCGCAGAAGACTAGAATACAGAGTAGAACGTTCGGAGGAAATAAAGGGGCATTCGAACAAAATGTGATTCGCATCACAGGTATAATTGAGCTCTGGAGGGTCATAAGGACACAAAGGAGATTGAACAATAGAAAAACGGAAAAGAGAAGCCGGAAGCAAACTATGATTGAACCGCAGGCGAACTATAGAGGAAATAATCGAACGGCTAAGGTAAGGGAAAAGATTAAACCAAGGAAGAGAGGAAGGGAAGGGTTGAACAGAAAGGTAAAAAGATCGAGGATTGGTAAAGAATGAAGGATAGAATCCGGTCCAGAAATCGTGATGGGAACGATAAGAAAGACAGTAGAGAGTTTGAGCAGGAAATCTACTAATGAATAGACCATTGGTCGCCGCCGAACGTGCCAACGAATGTCAATCAACTCGTTGCCAGGAATTCCGCAATGACCAGGAATCCATAGTAGATCGATTACAACAGAACGGGATGCAGATAAATTAGAAATTAAGAAACGAATTTGGAGAATAATGGGATCAGTGACATGAGTAGGAAAACGAGAGGAGATAGCCAATAAAACACTTTTCGAGCCCGAGGATAGGAGGAATCTCGCGAGATGTTATTTGTCGAGGATATGAAAAGGACTGGCTGCAGGATAGCCATTTACTACTCAAACGAATAGTTTTCAGATTTTTGTACGCTCTAATTCATTTATTTTTATACAAAAAAAAAAATTAATAATCTACCACGTCACCTTTACAGAATAAGTAATACACAGCAGTGAATCTTTAAATTTCTCGTAACATTTTGTTACTAATTCTATAATTCCCCCCCCACCCCCCGTTTATTCTGTTAAATATGTTCATAAAAAGTTTCGGTGCTGTTTGAACATTTTGTAATATTGCAATGGGGAAAGAATTAGGCAGTCGGTGTACATTAGATTACAAATTACTTTTAGTCTGCTCATGTATTTCAGACATCTTATAATATGAATAAAAATTGCATATAATGTAAACTTGGTTCTTAGGTAGTTAATAAATAACGATTTTGGGACCTCACAAGCTAAGGGTTGTGTGCCAGGGCTGGAAATTAACTGAAATTCGAGTGTATGTATTTAATTTAGATCTAAGTATACTATAACTCCCGCATTCCTCTTTTACCGATAGACGAGATTGAAAATTCAACATCCGCTTTTCAAAATGTCTTCTTTTTCTTCATACACCGTCTCCGCTACGAAGGTTGGCGATTTACATGGCTATTGTAATTTTAGATACGACGGATCTAAACGGCTCGAGACTGATGATGCGTTGACCCAGCGGCGGAGATTCTCTAGCCAAGAATTCTAAGTCCTGTCGAACGTTTTCCGGCAATTTTTCTTTGTAGAATTAAACGTAGAACCTTACACTTTGGCCCGCGTAGAATATGCCCAAGATATGTCAGCTTTTTTTTATGATGTCGGGGTCATATATAAAGAGCAGTTCTTGGAGGAATGTAAAGGGCAATGTGGAGACAGTACGAGAGAAAAACGGCAAAGCGATGAAGGGAACGAGTCGTATGGCCAAAGCGTAAGCTGCATACCGTAAAGGAATTAGAGCGCTATATAGAAGGAAGAACAAGAAACCATCGACAGGGTGAAAGGGAAGGTTGGGTAGACGAGTAAGGAGTAGTAAGAATTTTCTACTGGAGGATACTGAAAATTATTTAAAACGCTTCGACAAGGAGGCCCTTTCATGGTCGACGACGGTTGGAACTCCCACTCATCTCTATGAGGTTGTTCCGGTTACAACAGGAATGACACAATTAGAGAGGAGATAATTTTTTTGGTTTTAATTCGGTTGTCCTAAATAATACTTTTTTCACCTTCTTCAAGTACTGGTCTATTTTTGATTCTGTCTATCTATCCTTTATTTCCTCTGATATAGCTCTGCAATCCTTGTGGATAACTCTAAATGGTGTACCAGTGACCACGTTCCGATTTAGATTACTCTTAATGACTTTCATCTTCATGCCCTTGCGGTATTCTAATTGGATCCTATCTAAAACTGATTGGAATAGATTTCGGTTTATTATTGACTCAGCCCTCTTCCTACAATACAAATAGAAAACGATTTCATTTCCAAATATTTCATCTTTTACTAATTCTATCTCGTCTGATCTAACATTGTCTTCCCCGCCCCTCTCCCTGTCCGAAACAATCATTCTTTAAGCGCTCCATCACTGTGACGGAGTGGAACTGTGCAGCTGTTGTCAAATAAAGTTTGTCTACCTTTTTAGCTCATTTCGTTCTCATCGAGAGTTCGAACGCTAGGATCAAATATATCCTCAAAAGCGCCAAGAATAGCTCTTGGAAATCCTTTTGTTATTCTTTTTCTCGATCGACTCCTATTTCCTAAGTTTGAAAGTTAGCTAAAGCTTTTAGAAACCCGTTTTCTGAGTGCCCGTCTAACTCCAGTCTCCCTATTGATAGGCTTTCTTCTTTCATATTCTCCGTACTTATATTCCTAACCGTGATGAAGTAGGCCCTTTAATTTCTTCTTATCCATCGCCGCTTCATTTTCTTTCCTCTAACTTTTCCTTCTCTAAACTTCGTTCTTCCCTGAAAAACTCATCCAACTCCAGCTCTGACCACGATAACATTTCTTACACCATCCCCAAAAATCTCTCCGTAAAGGCTCTCAAAATTCTTTGAATCACTTTCAACTTCTTCCTTCAGTCTGGTTCTATCCCTGATTCATGGAACACCTTCGTTGTTATCCCTCTATTCCTGAACATAATTCCTGTTCTTCGGCCTATTTCTTTAGCTTCTTGCCTAAGAAAGCCTTTGAAAAGCATGCTTAACAACGGCTTGTTTGCTGGTTAGACCACAATAACTTGCTTCCAGACAATCCGTTTAGTTTTCGTCCCGCCTTAGGCCCTCCAGATTGTATCAGTCTCTTCCTTACTGACATCAATAAATCATTTATTTTCATGAAATTCACAATTGCAGCTACCTGTCGATGTGGCCAGTGTATACGGAAACGTTCATCTTCCTACACTCAAAACCATCATGATCCCTTTAAATATCCCTGCCTCTATATATCCTTCTTAATTATCTCGTTTTCAATGTAGATTTTTCCTTCTTTTTGCTCTTTTTTTCCGTATTAAGGAGATAGTCTTCTAAGGCCTTCCACAAGGTTCTTGCTTTAGGCCTATTTCTAAAATTGGTTTTCTCTTTTTAAAATTTGAATATCTACTTTTTGTATATGATATTCTTGTTTATTCCTCTGCCCACAGTATTATAGTTTCCCAATAGGGAACTAAACAACTCCTTAGGAACACTAGAAACGGCTCTTTCTAATATTCATTTCTTCATATCCGCTCCTAAATCAGGTAGTCTTCACCATTCGGCCTTATAACGCGCGGGCTCAGTTGAGATACATCTAAAAATTTATTCAATTCCAATGGTCGGTTCTTTTCGTTACTTGGGCATCATCTTATCCTCTTGCCTGCCATTCCATGAACATATTAACCATTTTATGCTTTCTCGCTTAAAATAGTACACGATCCTGTAAAAGGATCTCTAATAACGAATTATATTTTATTTCTTAATGAATCAATTGTTTCGATATCAGTGTGCTCATTTAATAAACTGAATTCGTAAGAGTATTTCTTTATTACGTTCTCTTCGTTACCGTCGTTGTGAATGCTAATCAATTTGCAATTCGCGAAATTACTGCACAGAATGGCGAGATTAGAGAGACTCAATTATTAAGGCTGTTAAAAACTATTGGGGAATCCGAGAATCAAGTTTACCATTAGGCGGCGTAATAAATATAATAATAATACATAATTAATTTTTTTCTTATAATTAAATCAAAACTGCGTTATATCTTTGATTAGATAATTCGGAATTTAAATTGCGT
This sequence comes from Icerya purchasi, assembly GCA_039619475.1. NCBI lineage: Eukaryota > Metazoa > Arthropoda > Insecta > Hemiptera > Monophlebidae > Icerya > Icerya purchasi. The sequence continues at coordinate 285,503,489 of CM077115.1, read as the reverse complement.
TTAATATTAATGTTTTTAATTAAAATCATTTCATCGCCCCCCCCGATTTGTTTTTCGCAATCGTTATCATAACAAATAAGTATTATTATTTTTATACAAAAACGCTCCTTTAATGCTACTTCGCTGAGTAGTAATACTGCATCAATGATCCGGACTTAACAGTAAAAGTTTAAGCTTGCATTTATTTCATGAAAAAAAAAGGAAAACAATTTTTTACGTTCTCCGTTGCAGTATGCTTTTAGCCGAGAATTAAAAATCGATTTTGAAAATTGAACGTCGCAGTAGTTGTAATATATTTTGACAAAAATAAAAAACAAAAAAACTATTGATTTTTAACCGACTTCAAAAAAAGGAGGAGGTATTCAATTCGACCGTATTTTTTTTTTTTTTATGTGTGTGTTACCTCAGAACTTTTTTCTAGGTAAACCGATTTTGATGATTCTTCTTTTATTTGAAAGCTGGTGCTTCTCACGTGGTCCCATTTAAATTTGATCAAGATCTGACTGGTAGTTTTTGAGTTATCCTTAATAATGCGGGGGAGATTGAAGCTTTTTGGATGCTTTTCATTCATGATTGTTTTCACCGTCGGGTTAGATTTAGCTTCGTTTTTTTTTTTTTTAATAATTTGCCAAATTACCATGGAAATGTAGCTTTTGATGTTTTTACACCGTGAACATGCAGTTCAAAATAAAGAAATCGATTTTTTTTTAGTATAAAGTATGGAGAATAATGTGAAAAAAAATTGATTTTTAACAAGAAAAAAAATTCAAGTATAACGTTAAAAATTATAAAATAAAATGTTTTTTTACAAAAAATAAATACCGATACTTGAAGGTTTTTATTATGAAAATTTAAAAATGCACTAAAAAGTAAAAAATAATTATTCCGGATAAGAAAATATATATCAGAGTGTGATATACCCTTAAAGGTGATATCGTAATTCTTATATAACATTAACTTTTTGGAGTTGGCATTAAATTCATATTAAAAGAATAATTTGAATATGTCAAGTAGACGAAACCGGTAGGACGAATTTTTATATATATTTTTTGTGAATAATAATGTCTGTAACTTTTATTTTAAGTAATAATTTAATATAAATAAATGTTGTATGTTTTAACGAATTAAAAGGTACTTTGTGTCCGTGTAATATTTAAAACTATAACTTTGTAACGTAAATTAAGGTTTAAAAATACATAACTTATAATATCATTGAATAATTAAAAACTGCATTAAATGTTCATTAAATTGTTCCTAGATATAGTAACATGAATTTGATGCCAACTCTAATTAAGGTATAAATGTTGTATAAGAATTACGATAATGTCATCTTAAGTGTTATATCGCACTCTGATATATATTTTCTCATCGGGAGTGATTATTTTTTACTTTTTAGTGCATTTTTAAATTTGTATAATAAACCTTCAAGTATCGGTATTTACTTTTTGTAAAAAAACATTTTATTAAAAATATTGTTATACCTGTATATAATAGCACACACGATCGAAATAAAGTTAATGAAAAAGTTAATGACATGTATTTAAACACGAGATACTAAATGTAAGTTTAATTGTACATAAAAATTTTGTTGAAACCTATTGATTTTTATTATTTAATCTTTTTTTTCTGTTTATTTTTCATCACTCAATGTCAAAGATTAAACAACGGTTTAAATGTTAAGGTATATTATATCTGCTTCTTACGATCGTTAAGTACGAGCAATTACACTACCGGTATGTATAATAGATTCAAAAAACGTAAATAATTTATAAATTTTTGACAAATTAATTGTTATTTCATCGTGAAACGCAGGTAAATATTTAACTTTTCCGATTGTAGTATGTATCAATATTTATATTTCGCTGAGCAGCTTATAATTACCATTCATTATACTATTGGCATCAAAGAACTAAAATTTTTTAAATAAAATTTAAACTTTTCCATTTGCAGCTTCAGAATCGTTAAATTTTACGCACAGCTAAAGTTCAGTATACTTTAGCAGCAAATACATTCATAGTTCCTCCTGGCGCACATCGCATGTAGATTGATTTGTTTCGTTGATTAGTGTGCCTACAATTTTTAATCGATTCGTGTCTTCGGCTTTGTCTTGGTGCTCTCAAGTCTACTCCAATTCCAGCAATTCTCGCAGAGTCTCACACACCACCCCTGTCTCTTGGCAAATCCTACTTAGGCTATCGTTTCCTCTCCAAACGTCTTCCTCTTACGTCCTGTACTCTTATTCATTCCTACCTTTCAATTTATAAGAATTGGCGTTTTACGCCTAGGAAAATCCCTGTTTTAGCCCTCATTTCCCTTCGCCTTAGTTCCTTTTGGCCTTACACAATCTCAGGTAATAATCTTCCTGCCTTTTCTTTTAGCTTTGTCGATCTCTGCCATTCTCCCAATGTTTCTTTTGTACCTTTACTTTCCAAATCCTTTCCTCAGGCAATAATTCAACAGGAATTCCACAGCATTATCAATTCCCAATTTCCATCGCATGTACCCATCTTCACAGATGGCTCCAGGGGACCTCATGGTGTCGGAGCTTCTTTTATTCTTCCGGACTTCAATTTTTCTGAATCATTTTGTCTTCCTTCTTTTTGTTCTGACTTTATAAACGAATTAATGACTAGCCTCCGCTCTATTGTCTTAATTTTTTCCATTCGTCAGTTTTCTAATTATTTGATTATCTCAGACTCCATGAGTGTTCTTCAAGCGATCAGCTCCCCTTTTCCTGATAACTCCTCTGATTTCATCATTCTTCGCATACGCTGTCTTATCCATTTTCTTTCCTCTCACTACTCCATCTGTGTTGATTTTTTGTGGATTCCCAGCCATATGGGCATTAAAGGTAATGAAATGAATGATTTTTTGGCTCTAGTTGCTGCTTCCTCTCGTTCCTTCTTTAAAAAAATTCCATCCTCCAATTTGAATTCCCTAAATTTCATCTTAAACTTTGGTCAGATATTTACCCTTCCTCCTTTCGTAACGATCAATCCTTCTATCTGTCTGTACAACCTAATCTTCCTTTTAATAACTGGTGTTCTTTGAGTTTCCTTCACTTCCCCGTTCCGTTGTCATTTCTATGATTCGCTTGCGTTTTGGCCATTCCGCTCTTCCTTCCTCTCGTTTTCGCTTTTCCCTTGTTTCTTCTCCAAATTGTCCTCTTCACCCTAATGAGGCGGCGAATTGCGACGCCAATCACATCTTTTTTGAATGTCCATCTCTTTCTGTTGAACGCGGTATCCTATATTCTTCTTTGCTGAAACTCAAGCTCCCCGCTCCTTATTGTGCATCATATATTCTGTCCTTCTCTTCACCATCCATTATCTCATCCGTTAGTTCCTTTATATTGTCCATATCTGACCGAATCAAAATTTAACTGACGGCTCTTCTCTTTTTTGTTGTTTCTGGGTGTAGGTCCTTAGCTGACGTGCCCAAAGGGGGGATCTAAAAAAAAAAAAAAAAAAAAAAAAAAAAAATCGAGTTTACGCTGTTTTTCATTTCTTTATTTCTGGTTTTGACGTCGAATAGTTTTAATATTGATATGTTTAGTTTCCCATCCGTTTCTTTTCTTGTCATTATATATTTAGTTAAATCTAAAGTTCTCGAATACATTTTATCGACGATGGTTCTAGAAGCGATAATTCGAATTCTGTTATTTTGCATCGCAACTTGACTCTTATTTTTTTTTTTTCTTTGGACAATAGCCCAAAAACAAAGAAAAGAAGAAAAGGTGTGGGGTATCAGATGCTCCCACGATCATATATGGCGGATAAGAAGGACTCAAGAGCCGGTATAACGAAAATAATAGACCAGAATGGTAAGTTAAAAAAGGAACGCGAAAGTTAAAAATCTTTTTCAATCGATAATCAAGAACCCATATCGAATTGCTATTCATTTTGAAAATGATTTAGATAAAACGTTACTTGCTGACACGCAAATTCGAAAACAGCAGCGTGACATTTTCCAGCATTTTTATGCTCCGCGACATCTTCATTAAGATATATATTGCATTTACCTCGAATGACTATTGAACTAATGTGCATAACGTTTTACCTTAAAATAAAGTAAAGTAAGTCCCATATACATCTTTGATAAAGTATAACGGATATTGTGGAATTAACCTTTTCATAATGTACTTAAGGTTCTAACGAATCTGATAAGAATACTGGGGCCAGTTCCCTTAACCCATATATAAACATCGCGATTTCATTATAAACGCGATGATATAGTCTATAAAAAAAATTTAACCTGTTTTTCATTCGAAAACACTCGTGACTTACGCTACCTATATCAACTATTCTGAGTCTTTTCAACTTCCTCTGTTTTTTTTCTATCTTTTTAGCCGAATCCATGGCTATTTTACGTGCTATCCTTTTTATATCCTCAACATCCAATTTATCAAAATTCGTCATATGCTCTGATTCGAAAAGCGTTATATCAGCCATCTCATCTCCCTTCCCTAAACCATCGTCAGATCCTATTATTCTTTACATTCGTTCCTTAATTTATAATTTATTAACATCCCGTTCTATCCTAATTGACCTGTTCTGGATTCCGGACCACTGCGGCATCGTTGGTAACGATCTTGCCGATTCATTGGCATGTCTAGCTGCAGTAAATGGCCGTTTCATAGACAGATTCTCCTCCCAATGTCTCTGTCCACTCTCTTATCGTTTTTATCATGACTACTGATCTTTATCCGTCTCTTTTCTCCAATCCTAACTCTTTTTACCTTGCTATACAACCCTCTCCACCTACTTCTTCCTGGTTTAATAATTTTCCCTGCATCAGCCGTTCTGTCATTTCTTCCATAATTCGCCTCCGCTTTAATCTCACAGTCTGCTTCTAGCTTCCCTCTTTCGTTTTAATATTGTTCAGTCTCCTTTGTGTCCCTTCCATCCTCCTATCTTAAATTTGACCTGTGATGTAAATCACCTCCTATTCGAATGCTCATCTATCTCCTCAGAACGCGCTGTCCTTTATTCTAATTTGCTTGGCCTTGGCCTCCCGACCCCTTACTGTGCCCACTACATTCTTGCTCTTCCTTCTCTTTCTGTTGTTCCTATATTGGCTACCTTCATTTCTTCTGTTTCTAATCGCTTCCTGATTTAACTTTCAAGTCCCTACGTTTCATTATTTGTTAGTCCTTTGTGTTGGGTAAATATCCTCAGTTGACACGCCCAAAGAAGAAAAAAAAACAAATTTAAAAGCGGTTCACTTTGTAACTAATTTAGTTGAATTTCCCACTTCGCTTCTTCTCTTATATCCAGCCCGAAGGATCAAATGTCACGAAATTATTTTCAGCTGACACACTTGAAACCTGTGTGACTCGGTTAATATTTATTCATAAATCATAACAAAAAAACACGAAAATGAAGAACCACAAAAGAATTATAGGAGTATAACAAGAAGAAGGCAAAAACATTATGCTGTCAAAATAATAAAATGATAACGAAGTACGAAAAAATACTCCATTAGCGAACTCATTCTCTCAAGTGTAGTTACAAGCGCTGTACGAGGTCATTTGCCGCTGATAATACAAATAAATTTTGAAAAAATTGAAAAAAGTGAAAATAGACTACAAAAAATTAAATTCGAAAACTTCACAGCACCATCTATAGTGTAGTTACGGCATTTTTTCGTTTTATCGGCGCATTTTGACGAAAACCCTGAGCATTTTGTAATTTAAGGGGAAAAAAAATATGTATATCTGAAGCGGTAAGACTGGAAAATAGAATATGTCCACTTGGCCCCCCGGCAGTTATGCACCATCCGCAACAAATCAATACCTATGTTAATGCTCGGTAATGCCCTCGATTGGCGATCCCAAAAAAAAAAAAAAAAAACATATATTTTCTTGAGCATTTTCCTGCGAGCGGGGTCTGCTATTTTTAGTAGATGCGACAAGTGAATGAACCAACCGGCCTGTCGCCCGGGCCTGACGTTGGCGAAAAAAAAAAAAAAAATATATATATGACATAAATATTAAAAATAAAAACTCAATAGTGCTAAAAAAAATACTACTTCTATGTTTACAAGTGCATTATTAAAAAAAGTCCAGAGTTATTAAGTAATAATTTTTTATTTCAACTAACATATTTTTTCATTATTAGAATATTGCGAAACACTCTAATTGTAAAATTTGTAGGTCACCAGTGAATTAAAATATAATCGCTTAAATTTTAAGAAAGAAAAAGGTATTCGACTATTACAACGTAAATTTAATGAACCGATGTCGTCAATATTTCATTAAGAAAAAGATTAAACGTAATGTATTCCTCTCTCGTTTACAATACGATGCTAACAGTTTTAGTTTTTGAGATATTTTAATTTAGATTTCATTTTTTTTTTTTTAATAATCGTTATGTGAACGTTACAGAGTTCTTTTTAAAAATTCACGAAGTAAAACAACTAAAAATCCGAAGTTTGCGATAATGTTTTATACGGTAAGAATTACGGGAAGCATATAAACAAGGTGGATTTATGTATATATCGAATTTTTTTTTAATATTGTTAATCGTTAAAAGGTACACTGAATTGATCATTGTAATTTTAGAGAAAAAATTTATGATTATTAATATTTATGCTTGGAATAATGCCCACTGCTGCCTGCGCGAATACGCACTTTTGTACATTTCTGATATTATTTATAAAAATTCGTGCAGATAAACTGATTCGATCTGTTTTTGATTATTACGAACACCGATAAAATAAAAAAAAAAAAAGGAGAAGAAAAATAGCGCACTAAAAAAATGCAATAATAAAAAAGTGTCACATTTATTTATTTATTTATTTATTTATTTTTTTTTTTATAATGAACTTGCAGCGAACAAAGCGAAAACGTATGGTGGATAAATACTCAAATGTATCAGGCCGAATAAAAATTGTTTCCCGGCGATAATTAGCATCCCGTTAAAAAATATCATTCCGAATAAACCAGTGTATCAAAATTAAAAGAATCCTTCGAAGAAATATACTAACAAACCTGCATAACTCGTAGGTATTTAGGAAAATTCGTGATGATAATATCACGAAAAGCGGACAGAGACACACTGTATACGTTTCCAAAGCTTGGGCTGTCTTTGAAATGTTTTAATCGGTCGCGGTTTTATTCCCTCCCAACCTAGCCTCATCAATTATAGTCGGCTTTTTTTTTTCTCTTCAATTGCAGTCAGTTCCACAACGACCTGCCGCCCAATCAATGATCTCAATAGTTCTATTATCTTTAGCGGTATTTGAAAGTTTATTCTTAATTTCACAATCTAGCGGATGGCATTTCCGAATAAGTACCGGAGTAAGCAATAAACATTATGCTTTGGAATGAAGAGCGCATAAAATAAATTAACGAGCTTTATTTGCGTACAAGAGAGAAATTCTGCGGTGTAAATATTAAATTTCCAGCAGCTTATATATTACTACAGGACAGGAATACTGTATAGTCGTCGTCGAAAGAGTACAGAGAAAAATTGATTTCGCAGCGGTAATTATTGCAAACGTAGTATCATGAAGTCGGTTCTGGAACATAATGTAAGTATGCTAACGGAGAATGATGGAACGATTGTGCAGATTTGACCAACAAGGCAATAGAAAATTGAGCCAATAAATTTTTCAGTGTTGAGGCTCACCAATTCAGTATTTATTGTCTCAATAAAAGTTCGTATGTCACACCGCCGTATGTGAATTGTCCATTCCGCTTACTTTCATATAACGGAGGAAAAAAAAAAAACGAAGTTATATAGAAAAGAATTACTTGTAATTGCCGCAATTTCCAGAATCAGAATAAAAGTTGAATGAGAATGTATGAGGTAAATTATTCGAATCAACAATTTACTTAAAAATCAATACATATTCAGTTCATATTAGCATTGGTTTGAAGGCAAAATTAATCATCACTAGTTTCACATGTCCCCTCCGGGGCACACTACCTTGACGAGGTGGAGGGGTTTGACTATTCCTAAGAGGTTAAGAGCTATACTGATGGTAGTGTAACTACCAGAAGGATTTGCCAAGTCAGACAGGTCTTAACGGAGGAATTAGACAAAGCGTGTCCGGCGCGAAATCCAACAGTGTCTGCATTCCACGTTAGGAACGGCTTGTTGGTCAGCGTCTGTTCTCCAGGTTAGGAGCGGCTGCATTATAGGAGAAAACCTGTAATCCTATAGTAAGCAAGGGAAAACTACCGTAGTATATTCCCGCGTATATTATGAAATGTCCGAGCAAGTACCTGATGTGCCATACGATCCGGTTGTGGCAACCGGCGTTTCGATTCTCGGCATTGAAATGTGAACTATGCGACCGATATGCCATGCGACCCGATTGGCAATCGGCGTTCTGAGTTCCGGGATCAGAATGTGAAATATGCGACCGAAAAACCTAAAACGAAATTCAGAACTTTTGATTTTGAAGGAAATCATTAATAAAAGGTTATCGCGTCATCAATGAATGCATTATTCTGATAAGACTGGGAACTAGACCAGTTGGAATTAATCTAATGTGTTCGACCGGCCCATTACAGTGGCGACATCTTATACATCACATGGACAGAATCACGATATCTCCACGAGGGATTCACGACTCATCATCGGTGATGATGAGTTTCACATTTAGTTTTTCAGAAATGCGTTAGACGGTGAGTTACAAGACAGCTGTCAATATTAAAATGTTTTAGATTAATTAATATACCTCTTTTCGTCTAATACAGACGAAAGGGAATAACTTATGCACGAAGACGCAACTTCATTCCTGCCCGTCTGATATACACACCAGTGGGTTTGAATATAAGTCTAGCATAATTTTCACTTTGTTCATAAACGATAATACCTAGCGACTTAGCTTTGCTCGAATTTATTTCCAACTTGTGGACAGGTATTCACGTGTTTCGATAATATTTTTAAAAAATGTGAAAACAATACGCGCGTAATATGAAAGTTACAAATGCATTCTTCTTCTTCTTATTATTATTCTGTCGGTGCTATGACCGTTCTCGATCTTAGGCTCATATGATGATGGCAAGCTTGATTAATTCCCTTTATAGGCACCCCTATCCTTTGCTGTGTGGAACAGTTCTTCAACACTGCAACCTGACTATGTCTGTAGGTTCTTGAACCGTGATTGTTCGTCCAACTCTTCTTTTTCCTTCCACCTTTCCCATATCAATATAATATTCTGTAGTAATGTGTATTTCGGCCCATGCATCACATGACCGAAGTATTCTATTTTTCTTCGTTTGACAGTGTCGATCAGCTCTCCTTTTCTTTTCTCATCGTCTGTTCAGCGTTTGTCTTCTTTTTAGTCCACAGGATTCTGAGTAACCGATAGACACCAGAACTCGAAGACTTCTAATCTGTGAAGCGTTCTGGACGTCAATGTCCACGTTTCGACACCATGTAGTAATTCCCGTCCAGACATAGCATTTCAGAGTTCTGAATCTTAAATCAAGGTCCAAGTCATGAGCTGCGAGTGTCTTCTTCATTTTCATGAAGGCAGAACGCGCTTGCTCAATGCGACATCTAATTTCTCCGTCTGGGTCACCATATTTATTAATCCAGGCACCCAGAGGTATTTGTATTTATCGACTTGTTCCGGTTTGCCATTGTTTATCACTATGTCGATGTAAGTCGTTTGAGATAGCCATTACATTCGTTTTCTTCACGTTAATTATCAGTCCATATTTATTGCATACTTTTTCCATTGTTTTTGTTAACATAGTTAGGTCTTCTGCACTTTTAGCCATCAAAACTGTGTCATCCACATATCTGATGTTATTGATATTTTCACGGCCGATTTTAACACCTTCTCTTCTTTGGAGGCCTCTTCTGCGTATATATTAAGCGGCAAAGGAGACAATATACATCCTTGCTATACTCAATACTAATTGGATCTGATATTTTGTTGTTTTCTAATGAGATTATTGCATTTTGGTGTAAGTAAAGATTTTTTATTATACACTTATCTGCTTCATCCAGGCCAATAGTATTGAGTATTTGGAACAATTTGTCACGAATTACTCGGGCAAAAGCCTTTTTAAAGTCCAGGAAACAGAGAAATACTGGACATTGGAACTCCTTCATTTTCTGAATCAAGATGTTCATCCAGAGTAATGCCTCTCGAATTCCCAGGCCACTCCGGAAGCCATATACTGTTCTCTTCCAATGTTTTTTTCACATTTAGTTCGTATCCTGTTATGTATTACCCGAAGAAATATTTTCAAGGTATGACTAATTAAACTAATCAATCTGTACTCAGAGCATGATTTTGGATTCCGGTTTTTCGGTATGATTCTAAATCTTGATGTTAACCATTCCTCCGGTAATTGACTAGTGGCATAAATCTTATTAAACAACTTTATAAGGATACAAAGTCCATAATCACCGAATATTTTTATCAACGCTGCGGCAACCTCATCCGGTCCAGTAGCTTTATGCACTTTTGATTGAACTATTGTTTTCTTTATTTCATCTTCCAAGATTTCCAAGCAGCCATTTACAGCAGTTTTATCGTGAACTCTTCAGTGATACTACGATTGTTTGTTTTAAATAAATTAAAGACGTACGTTTCCCACTTACGGAACTCATCTTCTTCAATAATTGGTTTAACTTCTGAATTAAATATAACCATTGGTTTTTTCGGCTTATATAGTCCAGCTATTCCCTTCAATTTTTTGCGTATTTGAAATTCGTCATGGACTTTCTGTAATTCCTCAATTCGTTGACATTTATCCGTCATTATATTTGCCTTTGCTTCCCTGATCTTGCGTCTTAGTACTCGCTGAATCTGTCTGTAGTATTTATTATTATTATTCATGGCTGCTTTTCGTTATACTTTTTCTTTTTTTTTCAACATTAAGAGTGTATTTCGGTTTACGCAATACTATTTCAAATCGCGCTACATAATTATATCGTAAGCAAATTTATTTCATCGTGAATTTTTAAATTTCCTATTTAACGCGGTTAATGAGCGAATTATTTTCTTTATTTACTTTTTATTAAACCTAAAATACAAAAGTCCGATCACAATGTTTACTTCCATTTATTGGAGCAATCGATTTTGACTATTTAATCATAATCACTAGAGCCATTTACCAGAATTGCACAAATGATCATACAAGAATTGCTCATTTAATAATATATACACAATAACTGAGCTTTGTTCGGATCTGAACTCGTAAATCAATCAAATAAGTTTCAGTCAAACATTTACACTAATATATGCATGTAACACAAAAGCTATAATTTTATTCATTGTTATGTTGAACTGTTCACGCGTTATAAAAAAGTACAAATAATCATAAGCCAGAAACATTATTACAAATTGTCATCTGTATAATTCTCTACAATGGCGTCTTGTATATTTCAGTTGACCCAATATTTAAATCTGTTGTGTACATTTCATCAGGAAACAAAGATATTGTGTCTTTATCTATTTTCAGTTATCGTGGTTGCTTGCTTTTTATTAAACTCGAAAAATATCGCGTCGTCTTCTTTTTAGAATCGATCGCTTCGTTGAAGACCTTGACTAGTCGATCTTATCTAAAACACCTAAAATCTCCTACTAATTCGTGAATTTCATTAAAATCGTTGGAGCCTTTTCCGAGGACCCAGTTACATTACATATATACATATATATATATATATACAATTTTTTCTCATATTATAAAATAACTAAACTTATAAAAAAATACATATATGTGTATACCTGTATATACTAGTGACAATGGCATTTTTGCACTAACGATATAATAGAATACCGTTCTGAAGGACGTAACTGAATTTGTAATATTACATTTCTCCGCAAACTGTAAATTGTTATTATTTCTTTTTTTGTCAATTGAAATTACTCTTCTGTAAATATTATAGAATACTTATCGTCTGGGGGTTTATATCTCCATGATGAGATAAAATGAATCAAGTTTATATGTACATTACATACATACATACATATATGTATATAACTCGGCTATTACTTTGGCCTCGCATTAGGCTCCACCCCTTAACCCCTATTACTTACATTTCTGTTTCTTTCTCTTTTATACTTTGTATAAAATAATCCAAATTTACGTCATTCTCACCGGTGTCGATACAAAAAAATATATATATATAACCTAATCACAAAAAGTATAGTCGTAAAGTACGAACTTTCAAAATTTCAAAATTTAAATTAAATGTTTGGCGATAAGTGCAAATGACCTTAAAGTATTATCACCAGCGTTAATTTATACAAATGTACATTCGAACAAAGACAATTTGAAATCCCCTTCGACAACATCTACAAGTTCGTCACTGATAATCGATACCTGCATGCAGCTTAATATTTTAAAATCGAAAAACATGATCTCCTTTGAGAACTTGATATCAGAAAAAGACACGAGAAAGTCAAAATACATAAAGAAAGACCCATTATAAGGTAGAGACATCCAGGACGTAACTTGTTCTTCAATTTTTGTACCATTCCTTCGGCCATTTTTCCACACACTAATTTTTTTCCCCCTTTAAAGTATTTGAGTAAGGATTGTACTTATTAATTTAATTAAAACTAAATCATCAGTGTTATCAATGCGTAGATTTACACCGCGGCGATAGATGTAATATGTATTACTTGGATGTTAATCGAATTTCTGGCCTAGGTGGTAATTTTATATTATTAACATTAAATTCTAGTAAACTATAATAGAAATAGTACATATCAGGGTGGGACATTTCGTTGTTTTCCTTTCACACATACATAATTCGTCTAAAGTCGTTTTGCTTCCAGTAAGGTAGTATAAGTTTCAACCCCTCTTCTGTATTTTGATTATTAGAGCATTGTAATGAATGCATTGAGGTGAACTAACAATTTTCGCGGGGTAAATTTTAACATTCCACAGGTATATGAAGAACAGGTAATGTTAATAAGATGACACATTCGGAAACATGAGGAAAAGCGATCGAATAAAATTGATAATTTTTGGCGCATAAATTTGTAACCAGGCGCATAAATCGTAGATAAAATTCTCGCTCGAATATCTTCAAACTGGATCGTCGGGAATAAACCTGCGCATTAAAGGAATTTCCGCCCCTAAAACAACATTCCTGATTTCAGAATTAGAGTTCTGGTGGTAAAAAAAAAGGTACATTTCTTTTTTAAGCGTATATTGTATGGAAAGTTTAGCGATAACGAAACTAAATTTCGATTTTTTATCGAAACGTCGCAAGTTCGCGAGAAGTTCAAAAAAGTGAAAAACACCTCCCAGTATGATTCTTTCGTTTTATTATCTTTCGAAATTTTAGAACAGCTTATAAGCCATGCATATTTAAGGGAACAATGGCGTAAGAAACATATATATATATATATATATATATATATCGGATAACTTAAAATTTGTACCTTTTAGGGAATTTCGGAAATTGAAAATGTGTTATTCTACTTTCGCGAGTGTTTTACAGCGATAGGGACAAAAAAGCTCTCTATTTAATGGAAGCAGAAAGCTTGTATCGATAATAAAATGTTTTACTCGCGTTTTCATAATTTTTTTTTATCATCAAGCGTAAAAATTGGAAGTAATTTTTGTTGAGATAACTTTTAGCAAATGTTCAGCGCTTTAATTAAATGCTTTAAATACGCTAAATATTTCGATCGTTTTTTGTTGTTGTTTTGTTTTTCTCTTTTTCAGGCCTGGATTTAGGGGGTGGCTAGGGGGGGGGCTGCAGCCCCAGGCCCCGCCTTATAAAGAGGCTCCCACCTCCAACACGGATGGTTAAACACGTGCAATAATAGATGTTTTTCCAAAAATTTATATTGCATGTAGACTATTTGTAACTATACCGATTACAAATTGTGAGGCGGAAACATCTTTTTCGATATTAAAAAGAATAAAAAATATGTACAGATCAAACATGCTAGATGATATAGATTATTGGCATTATCAAGGTTAACGGTCGAAACAGATTTTCTTCGTTCAGTAGATTTTAACGATATTATACAAGAATTTACAAAAAAAAAAAAAAAAACAAGAAAAAAAACCAAAGTGTATATATATATATATTTTTTTTTTTTTTTGCATCGAAAATTCTACCCATTGTCTATATGATGTTTAGTTTTGTTTACATTAATAGTTATGTGTTAATTCGTGAATTCGAAATAATATAATTAAATTAAATTAAAGAAAATTTAGTTATTCTATAAAACTGATAATTTTGTCACTTCCGAAAAGGGGGGCCCCTAATATTTCCGTAGCCCCGGGCCTATCATACACTTAATCCGGGCCTGCTCTTTTTTAGTACTGCTTATAAATTGCCAAGATTATTGCAGCACATAGATCCGCGCGTATTTAGTGGTCGATCAGTTTACCGGCTCTTATAAAACACATCGTAAAATATCCCGGACTTGCTTCGGGGGTCGTTTGGTAACGCAATAAACGGTAAGTTGGAGGGCGCAATTTGTTCCAAGACATGGCAACAGAAGGAGGTGGTGTTCCTTTTAACAGAGACAGCTATGGGATGTTGATGTATGTTCTATTCTGGTCGGTGCTGAAATTTTCTGCGGGATTCGATCGTTTTTAAAAAAACATGCGTAAAACAATCTATTTCTGTTTTAATAAACTATAGGGGGGAAATATTTTCGAAAATTGTTTTTCAAACTTAGCTAAATATTGCGAATGATTAAAAACGGGGAAATTTTTCATTACCAGAATTCGTAAAAGTGGGGCTTAAAATTTAAAAAAACATTCGTAATTTCCTTCAACACACAAGAAGAAGGTTAAACACATTTGAAACTGTGGGTTTGGTTAAATGATTAAAATATTAAATTTTCCCAAAAAAACATTCGATATGGTAAGATTATGTATAATTTTTAAAAGCTTTTTATGATTTGTACTTTTTTTTTTTTTTTTTTCTTCAAATGTAACGAAGCAGCGGAGAGATATTTACAAACACGCTTCATTAATTAATCGATATCGGCATCACTACTTTATTTAATCAAAAATGAATATTTAATAATCTACTCTATCCCCTTTAGTGGTCCAATGAGAGACCAGTTTTATTTACAAAGGGAACACACTTAGTACAGTATACCAAAAAGTTTAAAAAGAAGATTTCAGAGTTAAACAACTCAT
This sequence comes from Icerya purchasi, assembly GCA_039619475.1. NCBI lineage: Eukaryota > Metazoa > Arthropoda > Insecta > Hemiptera > Monophlebidae > Icerya > Icerya purchasi. The sequence goes on along the minus strand of CM077115.1, from coordinate 285,488,395 downwards.
TTCAACAAATATAACGGCGATTCGTTAATTTTAAACAATTTTTCATAGAAATTTCGTATATTTTTATAATAGCGCATAAAATTCTAAGAACAAAAACTATAGAATATAGTAAGTTATAACAAATATACAAATATAACAAACAAATTCGAAGAATAAAATGATTGCTTATACTTCGAAACCTTTCTCACGGTATAACAACCCATTATCAGCTAAAAACACAACTCAATATATGTGATCAGAAACAAATTCGAAGTCATACTATTTTCTGATCACATATATTGAGTTATGTTTTTAGCTGATGATGGGTTGTTATACCGTGAGAAAGGTTTCGAAGTATAAGCAATCATTTTATTCTTCGAATTTGCTCGTTATATTTGTTATAACTTACTATATTCTATAATTAACAAACAGAATATTAAAAGTTTAATGAAAACTATAGTATTTTTAAAAAGTTTATTCTTAAAATAAAATTACGCTAAAGGGGCTATAAAAATTACTTCGAAGTATAAAATGATTAATTATTTAATGAATTTACTACTACTGTGGTTTTGTAAGATAGTATTTTGAGAAAAACAAAATTTAGGCGGAGCGGGAATGATGGTGTTTCTTATAAAACATATATACACGAGTGTACGTCACTGATCTCGTATCTGTTTTGTAGAATAAAGTACCTCGCGCTTGCAAGGGCGATGAAAATTAAAAAAACTCTTGTTGGCGAAAATATTTTAAAAAATCCGGCGATGTTGTCCGTGGCAATCGTTAATTACGAGTATTTTAAATATTTTTGTCAGATAAAGTGAGATTCCTTTATGGGCAGAGGAGTTTTACTAAAAAAAGTAAAACTGATGATAGTTTTTTTTTTTTTTTTTTTTTTGGAATTGTGTACGTACATTATTTTAATACCGTTTGAAATTGAAGAAATGAAGCTTATTATATTTTTAACCTGGGGGGATAAGTCTCACACAGTGAAAAGAATATAACGAAAGAAATTAAATTTTTCCATCTATTGCGATAACGAACTATCAGCGAGCTCAAATTTTCGACTAAAACCGACCGAAATTTGCCGTTTTGCAAGCCCTCCAAAGTTTAAAATTGAAGAGCACTTTCTAAAAAACTTCATAGTCTATAGTAAACGATGAAGGCGATGGGGTAGAGAAAAATAAAATAGATAACACTGAGGACCGTACTTCGTTTTCTGGAAAATATAGGTGAACGGAGGGGGGGGGGGGGGTATTCTATTTATTAATTTTGCGCAGGATCATGTGCAAGCGGCCCTTATGGATTAATCCCTCGAAACCAGCACGAGACGAACGTGGTGCTAATACGTACCCTCATAATGTTGCCCCGGAAAACACATGACACTCGATCTTTTTAAGTTGGCAGAGTCTTTAGCACCTTCAGTTCAAACTTAGGTTGGGTTAGCCAGGAGACCTCTTATACAGAAAACTGAAGGTTATAACACTTTCTATGGTACCCATGAAACACTTCAAATTAATAAAAAATAAAAATGTTTTTTTACAAAAAATAAATACCGACTTCAAGATTTTTATTATAAAAATTTAAAGATGCATTAAAAAGTAAAAAATAATTACTCCCGAGATAAGAAAATATATATCAGAGTGTGATATACCCTTAAAGGTGATATCGTAATTCTTATACAACATTCATACCTTAATTAGAGTAGGGATTCATATTACATACTAAAATAATAATTAAAAACTGCATTAAATGTTCTCCTAGATATAGTAACATGAATTTGATGCCAACTCTAATTAAGGTATAAATGTTGTATAAGAATTACGACATCGCTTTTAAGTGTATATCACACTCTGATGTATATTTTCTCATCGGGAGTAATTATTTTTTACTTTTTAGTGCATTTTTAAATTTGTATAATAAACCTTCAAGTATCGGTATTTACTTTTTTTGTAAAAAAGCATTTTATTTTTTACTTTTTAGTGCACTTTTATTCAATTAAATTAAAACATTTGAATAAGAACAGATATTTCCACGGTGTAAAAACATCAAAAGCTACATTATTTCCATGGTAATTTGGCAAATTTATAGTATTTTAAGTCAATAAATCTAATCCGACGGTGAAAACAATCATGAATGAAAAACATCCAAAAAACTTCAATCTCCCGCATTACTATTAAGGATAACTCAAAAACTACCGGTCAGATCTTGATCAAATTTAAATGGGGCTGCATGAGAATCACCATCATTTAATTAAAAGAAGAATCATCAAAATCGGCCCATCTAGAAGAAAGTTCTGAGGTATCATACATAAAAAAAAACAAAAAAATAAAAAAAAAATACAGTCGAATTGAATACCTCCTCCTTTTTTGAAGTCGGTTAAAAATAAATAAACAAACCCCTGCCCAATAATCGTCAGAAAGAACCTTTTTAAGGAAGCATTAAGATTTCATCAGCGTTTTTTTAACATCTCAACCATCCTTGAAATATAATAATTCTGTTATCAACGAACAAAGTGAGCGCAGAGAAAAAAAATTAAGAATACAAATAAGCGAATGAATCGCGATTAACAGATGATAGCGAGAGAAAATCCACGATGAATCATCGTGAATTAGCCAAGTTCATAGAGCGGAAAACGTAAAAATCGTATCTTCGGCAAATTTTGGAGTCATCTGAAAAAAATTCGTTTCCCCGAATACCGCTTTCAGCAATTTCTGCGAAGTCTGCAAACTAGATTAACTTTATACATATCTAGAAAATTATTTTTCATTTTTCCTCTAACAGGATTTTTTTTATTTTTTTGTTTTTTTTTCCCTGAGAGTCGCGTGTTTTTTCCTTTTTACTGAATCAAATCGAGAAGCTGAAAAGACCAGGAAAAAATGATCGAGCGAAAATCAACAGCGTTGAATATGCATATACATAACATGTCGTTGCTGAATGAGGAAGTATGCTTTCTTTTCCTGAGATCATGCGGAGAGAAAAGAAATACTTACAATTTCAGTTGCGATCGGAAATTAAAATTAAAACAATAATTGACCAAACTTTTTTCTTTGTTAACCCTGACTGTCTCACCCACTTGTGGTCAGTAACTTGAGTTGATTAACTAGACTTATCGGGACGACACTCCGTATGGAGAGAAAAATCTGTACACGGCATTAATTCCCTTCATGAAAAATATTTCTCTGTTATATTTGAATGTCCGTTAGTAAAGGTCGGTTTGGCGCATGCGGTTTACGCCCATTACTCTTATCTATAATTTCCACGACTATTTTCCTCTGTCCCCGTAGATGCATCAGTTCAACATCCGGTATTGTTTCTTAACCAGGATATCCGCTTTCTTTCATTGGGCTTCCGTGTCTCAATATTAACTATAGTGTATTTCTTCTTAATGAGCGTGTCATATGCCCGTCCTATCCCTAAGTGAGGTATTGCCTCTTCCTTTTTATAATTACAAGCAGTTTATTCCTCCTTTTTGAGGACGTCCTTATCCACATGCTACTTTCAAGATCCTTCTAAAAATACGAAGGCTTGTTGTAGCCGGTTCATCCTCTTTATCGTTTATGCCACACTCTGTATAAGAACATTGAGTAGTAGTAATTCACCATTCTATACCTCGGAGTTACTACTGAAGAAGGATCCCATTTTCAATAGTATTACCTTCCCTCGGTCGATTGTTGCTTTAATTTCCATATTTCGATCTATGATGTTTTTTTCCCCCGTTATCTGTTATGTAGCATTTGAGATATTTAAATCGATGTACTATTTCAAATATGTCCATACATTTTTATTTTCGAAAGCGCTTGATTACATTTTGTACGAATTCGTTCCTTTATAAAGTTACATCGTCGACGCGCTATGATAAGGGGAAAATAGAAAATTATTAATATCTCGATAGGGTTTGGTTTCTTTTCGTTTTTTTTATACGTAGTTTTGGTAATTAAGAAAAATATGAAGTAATAACGATAAACACAAATAACGAAGGAGTTGTATGTAAATAGATAATTAGAGTACATTTCTATATTTATTTAATATTTTTATCATTATCCATTAGTTTGTATTTTGATATTTTTTTTTTTCTTTTCCGGTAGTATCTCATCATCGTATACGGTTAATTATAATCATTTTAGTATTATATTTTTTTACTGTCACAGTATGTTTATTATTATTATTATTATTACTAATATTTTTTGGGCGAAGATTCGTTGCTGACATATCCAGGAGGGGAGGGTTAAAAAAACTAATATTTTCAGTCAATTTTTGCAACACTTTTGGGTAACGTATGAACCATCTCATCTGTAGTATAGACCAGGAGCTGAAATTTAGCATAAATCATTTATAGAAATTACACAATAAAACGGGTTATGGCACTAATATTTTGCAACTGTTCGGAACTATAAAGCAGCTTATACACCTAACGGAAATCGTGTTTTCGGAAAGATAAACTTTTAGTTGAACTCGTAAAAGAAAACTTCAAAGCGTATCGCTTTAGCGTATCATCTTTTCAGTGTCTCACTATTATCAGAAGGTTGGAGATATTCCAAAAATAGCGGTTGTTATTGTCCAATTTTCAAAAGCGGTAATAATTAATGGTTTTTTTTGTTTTTTTTTTAAATTTCTCGGGCAATTAATGTACTTTCAGAAAATCCCGGGACGATTTTCAACAATCTCTAAAATACGAGTATTCGAGACAAAAAATTGTTCAGCGAGATAAAGAATTTGGTTTCTTGTCTGAAAGAGGTGACAAACACATCCCATACCTCCTAGAACTCGATATTGAGATTCTTGTGTAGATTTTATTTGTTTTTTGTTTTTTTAAAATAAATATAGAGAAATTTTTTAAAGGAAAATGTCCTTTTTTTTTCGTTTTTATTTGGTGTGGTGTTGATTAATTAGTCGATTGGTTTTTGTTTTGGTTATAATTCGGTCGGTCCCTTTTAAAATACCATTTGCTCGACTGAAATTTGACCCCCCCCCCCGAGATTAATTATAGAAATCCCGAAAAAAAGAAACCGTATGTAACCACGTCACTGGTTCCCGAGGTATAAGGAAACTCGGGTTTGCTGTCCTTCAACTCAACTTTCTTTCCTGCTTCCGGTTTAGTCATTTTCCTCACTTTTTTTTCGGTTCTCTTAAGAGTTTAACATTCGCATCTTGTTGACTGACTCTAGAGACTCTTAACGCCGCTATCTGCTGCTAAATTCTGTTATCTTTTTCTTTTTTTTTTTTTTTTTTTGTTCTTTTTGGAATTCCCGACAATAAATATCGTACAGGTGTATCGTTTTTTTCGTTACTTAAAAATCGTCCCACAGTTACCTATTGCACTGGGAAACACACTCATTTCTTCTTCCGTCGTCCGCTCTTGTGTCCGAACATCGTGACGAATGACGGCACTACACGTTTCCGATGACTATGAAATAAATATGTACTACTGTTTTGAATACAGGCAAGGTCAAATGTGAGGTTACACGGTAAATAGGAATATGATCGTGTATAATTTTACCTAAGTAGCGCACCGCCCCGAATGATGAGAACGCAGAGGAAATTAAATGAATTGAGGAAAAAATCCCCCCCCCCCCGCAATTCGGAAGATGATCCTATCGCGATCGAAACTCAGTAAAAAAGCAATAAACGTCTCCGAAGAAAAATAGCAAAATTAAAAATGAATACGCAGCGCCTACTTGATGCCTGTAGATACTAATCGGAAGATCACTTAGTTCACAGAAAATACTAAGCTAAACAATACGACAGCAGTCAAACGGAGATCATGTCGCATTCCTGCTACATACGTAACCACGAAAATGTTACTTCACCCCCCGGGGGGGGGGGTGTCATGTCCGTGTGCGCGAACACTATGCTCTTTTCAAAGATAACCCGGTACGTAACAGTGTTAAAACTAGTCGTTCGAAAATCAGCATAGGTGGGGGGGGGTCTGAAATTGGTACGACTGGCGGTTTTTTCGATTATACGCAACTTTACAAGTCGTCTTTCACAGAACATTATGAACGTTCATTTTGTTTACCGGTGTAAGCGATTTTAACTTCGAACTGGTTTTCGCTTTAGTCATATCGGTTAATGCGCGATCGCACTGATCCGCACGCGGTTCAAATCCCGGCAACAATTTCAAGTTTGTTCTACTTTTGTCGGGAGTACGTTTAAATAGTTCGGCGTGGTCCCGGAATTCGATAATTCCACGGTGTTGCGCAGAAAATTCAACAAAACGCGATAAAGTTGGCCATCAACGAGCGCTAATGGAAAAAGGACTAGTCCTTCGATGACAGTTCGGTTATGGAAAAAAACTGCGCACCGGATTGAAATCTGCAATTAACTTAGCAGGAGGCGTTTTTAGCCGAATCTCCCTATAAAGGACTGTTCGAACGGTGGCTAGTCGGAGATGTCGCAGGTTCCAGAAATTGCCTCGTACTCCGTGGAATCATGCGACAAGGGGAAAGGAATACTGTGTGCTGTTTAATATTCTCTTCAAAGAGAACTCGACTTTGCAATATTCGTTATGTAGCTTAAATCAAGATGTACGATAGAGAGTCGTATTGCTTTGTCTGTTTTAAATTAAGACACTGACCACTGCGCGAATGCCAGAACATGCTGCAAAACGCTTTCCGATATGTAAATTTTTTTCGAACTCACGCTGCAACAACAATGTTCGTTTTGAGATTTTTTTTTTCTAAGCATTTATAATGTCTCTCTCGCTACCTGAAATTAATTGTCTACCACACCGGTGTATCTTAAGTCTCTTTTGATCGCACACACATCGCTCTAGCAGTAATTCGGGTAATATTGTTATTTCCTTACCTCGCATAATCGCTTTCGTTTTCACAAATAAACTCAACTTCTTCTTACCTTGTCTAAACTATACTTCTCTTACTATTGCAATATATCGGAGTCAGACAAAACAGCTTAATTTTATAGAATTCTGTTCCGATATTTTATAGGATTTTCTATTAAAATTTTATATAAAAACCGGTTAACATTTAGAAACATTTTAATGAGTGTAATCTCACTCATTTTTTATTAAATATTAGAAAAATATTTAATGCGGTTTTCAGTGTTCCGATTTGGAAATTTAATGTACCGACATATTACTCTAATAATGATATTTGAGCATAATATCCTCTTCCTTTTACATATATGTACATATATATTTTATTGTCTGCAATAAATATTATTTTCTTATGAAATATAATTATTTTTTACCTTTTTAATAGTGAATTTTTATTAAATTCTTAATAATAACAATTATCGGATTTTTTTTTTTTATTCTTAAAAGCCATTTTACTTTACAATTTTTTTTGATGGAAACGTGTTTTCAACGGTAATATCGGGTAAACCAAATATAATGCTATGCTAACATTTCCTGTGTTCCGCATAGAGCAGTTGCTGGTTAAAGAGTACAAATTCCGTTAGCGATGAACTTTTAAATCCTGCTTTCACTGTCTCAGATACCTTTCTTCGAATCTACATTTACACAGAGACTATAATATTAGTAATACTGGAAATCATTTAAATTTTAAAATATTTTAGGTGTTCAAATTTTTCCCGTGCATTCTAATGAAAAAAATTTTTCGTTTAATTTTTTTTTTGTTGGTAATATTAGACCAAAAGAAGAAAAAAATGACTATAAATATTCCTTTTTTTTTTTTTTTTGAAATTTTGCAACTAGCTCTGGGCTATTTAGCAATTGGGAAGCAAACAGAAGACAAAATTATTGCAGTACCAATTCACATGGGTCAAAAGAGGAAAAATTTTCGTTCGGAAAAACTCACGAAGCCAAACAATAGTAATTAAATCTTTAGATGATTTAATAAACATTATTTAATAAGATAAAGTAAGCTAAAATAACTCTCATATATATACTCGATAGATAGCAATAATGATAACACAAAATGAAAAATGTTTTGATAAAAACTCATCTCAGGACGATACTAATAATGATATTCAAAATAATTATATAAACTTAATCTCTCTAAATATACGATCATTAAAAAAATATTTCGATGAGCTACAAGTAATAATAGCAAATAAGGAAATCCAAATAATAGTTCTATGTGAAATAAACATAAAACAAAATGAAATCCAATTATTTAATATAGATGGTTATAACTTAATTTCAAAAACTAGAGAATACAAAAGAGGAGGTGGTATTGCAATCTACATTAATAATAATTTATATTTTGATGAAATTAACGTACAATCGGTAAGCTGTGAAGCGATTACATTAAAAGTAAACAGAGACAACCATGATGTGATAAATTTAATAGCAATCTATAGACCTCCAAACAATAGTAAAACATTGTTTATAGAGGAGCTAGATAACAACATTAACAAACTCTTTGTAAATGAAGACTGCATTATATGCGGCGACGTAAATATTGACATCCTAAAAACAAATAATACTTCTACTAAATACAGAAATGTACTAGCAGGTAAAGGTTTCGAAGAAAAAGTTAATAAAGTTACAAGAATAGAAATACAATCAAATAAAATTTTAGAATCGTGCTTAGACTATATTTATACGCGATACAAGAATAATGTAATAGAAAGCCTGCATATATCAGATCGAAAGATATCGGACCATTACATAATACACTATAAAATGCGAACTAACAAGGCCGCAAATAACATCACTAAAAGGAACCATATAAATACTATTTACAACGAAAAAAATATACAAAAATTATTACTAATGAATAACTGGGGAAATGTAGAAGACGCTGACTACACAAGCATTAGTAATAAATTTCGAGAAATTTATGATAAAAGTGAAGAACAAATATACAAAAAAGGTAGCAATAGGAAAAACACACCTATAAAAACGTGGATAACAACAGATATCTTAAAACTAATGAACGGTAGAGACAAACTATTTAGGCTTTGGAAATCCAACATTAATAATAAAAAATATCGTGAGAATTATAAAAAAATTAGGAATAAAGTTAGTAATATTATTAAAACAAGTAAAGATAAATATTGCAGGACAACTATAGAAAACACCACTGGAGACATAAAGAAAACATGGAAAAAAATAAATGAAATAGTAGGAAAACATAAAAACAACTCAATTGACGAAACAATAATAAAACACTTTAAGAATCATGATTTGAAAACTCTTACTGATAACTTCGTTAGATACTTTAATAACACTGTGTATGATAACATACACGTGTGTAGTAGAGAATTATTTAAAGAGAATACTGAGAATATAAATAAGCCAGAATGCAACTTCAATCTACTTAAAATTAATAACTACCAGGTTTTAGATATAATAGATAAATTAAACGCAAAGAAAGGACCAGGTTTAGATAGAATAAGAACGAAAGATATTAAATATATAAAAGATAAAATAGCTCCGTACATCGTGAAAATAATCTATGATACCATCCACACGGCAAACATACCAAAGGAACTTAAAAGATCGGAAATAAGACCGATATATAAAAAAGGTAAATTCATGGAGTATGGGAATTACAGACCAATAGCTAAACAATCAGTAATTGAAAAAATCATGGAAAAACATGTAGCTAAACAGTTGCAAAGATATATCTATATAAACAATATTATACCCTTCTTTCAATATGGGTTCCAAATAGACAAGAACACATCTAGATTATTAAGCGATTTCTCAGATGCTATTTATACTAACCTAGCTTTACGGAAGCATTGTTTAACGTTATTTATCGACTTATCAAAGGCGTTTGATTCAGTAGGACATTATATATTAATAAACGAACTTAAGAGCATAGGTATTGAAGGAAAACCCCTCAACTGGTTCGAAGAGTATCTAAGTAACAGAAGTAGTGTAGTTAGGATAGGAAACACGTATAGCCAAGCTTTAGATTTGAAATGTGGTGTCCCCCAAGGTACAGTTCTGGCACCATTACTATTTTTAATATACGTAAGGAACATAAAAAAAAGCAATAAAATATAGTGAAGTATTTGCATACGCAGATGACATTGCGCTGGTAACTGCAGACAAAAACATCGCTGATGCAGAGAGGAAACTTCAAAAAGATCTAAACAGCCTGAATCTATGGTTACATGACAAAAACCTACAAATAAACGCCGAAAAAACCAAATTATTATGGATCAAATCAAGTAACCACTATCCGCCATACAAAATTAATATAAAATGCCACACTTCAAATTGCATACACACAGAAAATATTAACGCCTGTCAGTGCAACTTTATTGGAACAGTAAATAATTATAAATACTTGGGAGTAAAAGTAGATAATCACCTTAATTGGAAAGACCACACAAACGATCTGAGCATAAAGATTCGGAAAATAATTCCGCTGTTATATAAATTAAAAAAGTACGTGTCATCTAAAAAAACTAAGATGTTAATATACAATGCACTATGCCAATCACATTTAAATTATGCAATAATAGCTTGGGGGAGAGCAAGTAAAACTAATATAAAACATATTAACTACCTTCAAAAAAAATGCGTAAATATCCTAATGAGAAATAATATAAAACATGAACATGAAGAAAACAACATATTAAAAAAATATAATATTCTGGATCCCAAATCATATCTATACTACTTGATTATTATGGAATGGCTAAATAAGGAAATCGAAGTAGAAAAAAGGAAATCCACCAACCTACAATATTAGGAACCTACACCTTTATAAAACCTGTAAAATTAGCAACTTAAACAAGCACGAGGATAATATTAAAAAAAATATTCTATGCAAACTACTAAACTCACTACCAGAAGACATTAAACAATTACAGCCACATATAAAGTCAAACAAAGCAGAAATAAAAAAATGGGTTGGGAATAAAAATATTAAAAAAAAAAAAAAAAAAAAAAAAAGAGCTCTTAATATCGAGTATATATTAAGTATTAATAATAATCTATATGTAAGAGCATGCGAAGATATGTGAATGTGTGGGATTATAAAATAATATAAGATGATTAATTATACTTCTTTATTTTAATTTATATTACTCTTGTAAAAGAAAATTTAACAGTACTGATAACCATAAATATGTCTCCGGAATCGTTAAGTATAAGAAACATTGTATTATATTAACAAATAAAGAAGGGAGGCATGTGTTATTTTTTTAGGACCACGCCGACAAGCTTAAAAGCTTGGCAGGGTCCACAAACGTAACGCAATTGCAACCAAAAAAAAAAAAAAAAAAAATTAACACGGTGCGAATGATTTGTGGAGCCCCTTATCCAGCGACAAGGATTTCCGCTACCTGTATTTTAATACTTTTTAATTATCACTGTTCATTTATAATAAATCTGTCGGCTTTGTTCGTTTTAATCGAAAAATAAATTTCCCTTAATAACAAACAAAAATAAGTATAAGTTTACTTTAGAAACGTTTTCAATTTAAGTATACTGTGCGTTGTTAATTAGTGGAGGGCTACTATATGCATGAAAATGTTTCTAAAGTGTAAGGCTTTTATACTTTATTCAAGTCAACTTATACTTATTTTTGTTTGTTATCACTCGTTATTTTTATTGTATATTTTTAACTACTAAATTTATCTACAAAAAAAAAAAACAACAAAAAAGTGCTTCTCTTAAAAGTACTTCTTTTTTTAACGTTTATTACAATGACTATTCAACATGAATAACTGATACATGAGATTGCCACTGTACCAAATATCGTACTATCAAACGTTTTATACGCGGTAATTAGTTAAGGTACATGCATTTCCGTCAATGATGAGCTTCTAGTAAATATTGCATTTCAATTTTCTTTATTCGAATATCCGCGGCGGTAATCAACTTTAGTAATATTTTAAATGTTTCTAGTGTTTCCTGTAACTTATAATGTATATACATATACATATACATATATATATACATATGTATATTCGCTGGTTTGTGGCTTTACATGCAATGTTGACTGTCTGTAGCGACGACTGTTGCCTAATTAAAATGGTTTACGTTTCCAACGAATTCCGTAAACTGTGTTCGCATTTTATTAACGCATTCCATTATAACATATTACGTGTATCTTTAATAATTAATTAATTTTCGAAGAAGCCGTCTAATTGTCGACGAACGATTTTTAATTGTACGTTAGATTTTTCTTTACAATTTACCAGTTGTAGACATTGAATAGTAAAATATTGCGGAATGATTTCATATCGAAATCAGCGTTAAGCGTAAGGCTGCGACTAATGATAACTCGATGATCTGATTAAGCAACTAAAAGCAACGCGTAGTAAGTAGTAGCTTTGCTATCGACACTTGCCCCACTAAAATCACGCTCTCTTTTAGACTTGGTCCTATTCTGGGTTTTTACCAGCAGATAATGTGTATGCAGGGTTTTTCGCGAATAATATTTTATTTTTAATTATCATTATCTTTTTTATCAACTCGCTTCACTTCAAATAGTTACCGTTCGATTCATTTTAACCTGCCGTTATCATCACAAAATCAGTCCGATATGAAAATTCCCGCTACGTAACATGTTCGACCAGATAGTCAGATAGATAAAAAGCTTCTATCAAATCAGTTTTTAAAAAAATGGGCTACGCCTGAAGTGAGAATTATAATTCTATCTAGCGTGCAACGATTCTTTACATATACATATATGTGTACATGTTTTTATATAATATAAAACGAATAGAATGCAACGGAACGGAAATTATAATTTTATAAATGTTGAAATATTAATAATATTATTAACACCGACGCATAGTAACAAACATCGCATTAGTTTTTTTACGAAACATGTCGATGTTTATTTTAACATTTAAAAAAGTACAATTTCTGTTTCGTTGCATTTTTTTCGTTTTATATTACACGAATACAGAAATGAATAGTATAAATCTTATCGTAAAGAATTAATATTTAGGAATAGCCAGCTACTGTGGCATAATTTGGTAGTGGTGTTTCGTTCGGGTAGAGCCGGGTTCGAATCTTACTGCCGCATGTGGAAAATATTACAAAGATTTGCTCATTTGCCCCGAGGTATTGAAATGTTCATAATTCTATCATCCTGTTTATATCGCTCCGAATAATGTGATAAATCGCACTTCTCGTTGGCTTTAGAACAGATGAAATGTTATAACGAACCGTTAGAACGATTAAAAATTAACATTTATCCCACATCAAATGATACACTCGGCGATTTTCATTACTGATTAATAATCCGTTCATTTGTTCAGCAAATGTTCCATAGTCATGCGAGTACATTGTTCACGAAATGCAAACATATTCACGTTACACTGTACGCGCGATATATGGGGAAAATCCATCTTAAGTTCCAACAAAAATGTAAGACTCATTTGCTTTTTACATCTTCTTCCATCGCAATCACTTTTTCTGTTGTTTTTTTGGGGGGGGGGGGTCCATCAAGCTATGGACCCTTACATTTAGCAGACACTTAAAAGATTATAAAAGGAAGTAAAGAAATTGTAGAACCTAATTCGATTGGATATTAGAGAAATAAAGGTATAGAGTAGTAAGATCAAGGAAGAGACAGGAAGCGAAGAAAGTGAGAGTCAGGTTTTTTAAAAATGGAAATATTGCCTAAATGTGTTTTTTTTTTTTTTTAGAGAAATTTAGGATTTTTCGACATTAGCCCCGTTAAAAGTGTTTAAAATTTAGTTTTTTTGTGATTTTTGGTAGGGAAATTATTAGTTTAAAAAATATTTATTATTTTATTTTTGTATATCCGGGGATCTCGTATTTTTCTGGCTTCTCGAAATATAATCTCACACAAGAAAGAAAAAAAGAGAAGAAAAAAATTTACCAGGTCAAAAAAGCGATGTATATGTTTATGACATCCTTTGTTGGTTTCACCTTAATATAGGGGCCAATTGGTTTTATCGCAAAAAAAAAAAAAAACATAAATAAATGCTTAACACTGATCGGCATTATTGATGAATTCAGTTAAATGTGGAATGTATCATCGAGAGTAAAACATCGTTTCATTTATTTCTAAGCGAAATATTTCTTTTAGCAACTAACGTTTATCCCCCCCCCCCCCCGATACCGCGATCTGTATGGTAAAACGAAAAAAAAAACTTCTATAGAATTTAAAAAAAAAAAAACTCGCACCGGAAAATCAGATTAGCAGAGTTCTTTCGGGGGTTATAAGAAAGTTGCAAAGTTCAGATGTTTAAAAAAAAAAAAAACAGTGTTCGTAGATAATCAGGCATACCGCAAAAGCATCTAGATTTCGGTTTGTAAACGTCATATTAAACAACGATTTGGTGCTATTATAATTTTTTCAAGTTACTATAAAAAGTATGGCTATCTTTATACATGAATAGTAATGGCTCAAAAATTTTAGATCAATACACGGACGGTTATAAAGAGCTTAGTCCGAAGGCCACGATGACTCATTGACGCGAGAAGGCAATATATTACCTAACACAAAATAGCGAAAGCAATATTACAAAATTGAAAAAAAAAAAACTCGATTTTTTCCCCCATAGAACAACGCAAATATTGCGGAAGAAAAGAATAAGTTAAAGATGGCGGATTTAATAAATAGCATTAAACTTAATGAATTTTCAAATCTAGAAAGTACAGATATTCTCGGCTACGACAAGATATCGTAATTAAAAGATAAAAATAATTTTTAATCGAATTCTCCCCGCAACTTTTTGTACTATTGTCCATTTTTTTCCCCGTTACGATACTGCCTTAATTGATATCCACATATATATATTTTAAAAATCTCAAGCATACACATACTTTGGAGCTATTTAGACGAGGAAAATTTCAACGCGAAATTCTGAGTCACGACCAAATTATTCGTTTGTTTATTGTGTCGTCTCAAACGATTACGCTAAATCAGCCGGTGACCATGTCGGGGAAGGGAAGAAACTCGCACTGTCAACATCTTCGGCAGCCGCGAAATCATCAACAAACCTCCGCAAAGAAATCCGAGATGAGAAAAGTCACCTCTGAAACCGGTATCAAATCCGCGTACGAAATAAAGACGAACTGGGGACTGTGTAAAATAATTCTGTTGAGATAAAAGTAAACGCGGAAGACTTTAAAGATGCCGTCAGCTGTAGCGTCACGCCACAGGTGAAACGCGGGAGTAAATCCTTTTCACTCAAATAAGAAGTTGTTTTTCAGTCGAGTAGCTGTCAAAATTTGGGCTCGCAGATACTGCCGGAACCTTGGCAACCGTCGGACATCACCAAAATCCCCGATCAGTGTTTCGGTTTGGGCCGGAATTTGCGTGAACGACAAGACACTACTGGTTTCCGTATATGAAGGAGCCAAAATCAGCCGATAAGTGTACCGCCGAATCATTCTTGAGACTGCGGTCCTTGCGCGGACCTAAACTCTGGTGATGCAGAATAGACGTTTCAACAGGACAGGAGCAAATCGAAAATGGTGCAAAGCCCGTTTGTCAGAGTTCATTACATCTGCGGAATAGCTCTTTATTCGTTGCATCTCAGTGCGATATCGATTGTAACGTGTGCGCTTGATATTCCAAGAGGATTGTGTTGAATGTCATAAAAGTTTCTGCTTAATTCCCTGATGCGCATTGGATGACGCCGAAAGTGCTACGGCGTATCGTTAAAAATTTTAATAAAAGGAAGAGACTATTTCAAAACCGACTAAATATCTTAATGATTCGTATTGACTAACTTTCACTAAATAAATTGACTTCAAAAACAATTCGATTACGATATTTTCCTATACGCAACTAAGTGTATTCAATAATTTACGACATTTCAGGCAATGTCAGTGAAGAAAACGATAATGCAGAAACGGAAATTTTACTTAACTGGTTGAGCATTTGGACTTTTCGACTCCATAGAAATACTTTCGTGACTCTAGCATAGGTTTTTTTATTCGAATGTCTTTTTTCTTATAAGAACTTATGTAGCGTTTTTGTCGTTGTAATATACTTTAAATAACCGACTTCAAAAAAGGAGGAGGTATTCAATTCGACTGTATTTTTTTTTTATATGTGTTACCTCAGAACTTTCTTCTAGATGGGCCGATTTTGATGATTCTTCTTTTAATTAAATGATGGTGATTCTCATGCAGCCCCATTTAAATTTGATCAAGATCTGACCGGTAGTTTTTGAGTTATCCTTAATAGTAATGCGGGAGATTGAAGTTTTTTGGATGTTTTTCATTCATGATTGTTTTCACCGTCGGATTAGATTTATTGACTTAAAATACTATAAATTTGCCAAATTACCATGGAAATAATGTAGCTTTTGATGTTTTTACACCGTGGAAATATCTGTTCTTATTCAAATGTTTTAATTTAATTGAATAAAAGTGCACTAAAAAGTAAATTATAAAATGTTTTTTTACAAAAAAAGTAAATACCGATACTTGACGGTTTATTATACAAATTTAAAAATGCACTAAAAAGTAAAAAATAATTACTCCCGATGAGAAAATATATATCAGAGTGCGATATAACACTTAAGATGACATTATCGTAATTCTTATACAACATTAGTACTTTAATTAGAGTCGGCATCAAATACATATTACAATATCTAGGAACAATTTAGTGAACATTTAATGCAGTTTTTAATTATTATTTTAATATGTAATATGAATGTTTTATAAGAATTACGATATCACCTTTAAGGGTATATCACACTCTGATATATATTTTCTTATCGGGAGTAATTATTTTTTTACTTTTTAGTGTATTTTTAAATTTTTATAATAAACCTTCAAGTATCGGTATTTATTTTTTTTGTAAAAAAGCATTTTATTTTGCAATTTTTAGCGTTATGCTTGAATTTTTTTCTTATTAAAAATCAATTTTTTTTCACATTATTCTCCATACTTTATACTTAAAAAAAATCGATTTCTTTATTTTGAACTGCATTTTCGCGGTGTAAAAACATCAAAAGCTACATTTCCATAGTAATTTGGTAAATTTATAATATTTTAAGTCAATAAATCTAACTTGACGTTGAAACTAATTATGGATGAAAAGCATCCAATAAGCTTCAACTCCCGCTTTATTAAGCACAACTCAAAAACTACCGATCAGATCTTGATCAAATTTAAATAGGACCACATGAGAAGCACCATCATTTAAATAAAAGGAGAAACATCAAAACCGGTTCACCTAGAAGAAAGTTCTGTGGTAACATACATAAAAAATAAAAAAAAAAAATACAGTCGAATTGAATACCTCCTCCTTTTTTGAAGTCGGTTAAAAATGCTTCTTCACAAAAAATAAATACCGATACTTGAAGGTTTTTATTATAAAAATTTAAAAATGCATTAAAAAGTAAAAAATAATTACTCCCGATAAGAAAATATATATCAGAGTGATGATATACCCTTAAAGGTGACATTATCGTAATTCTTATACAACATTCATACCTTAATTAGAGTAGGGATTCATATTACATATTAAAATAATGATTAAAAACTGCATTAAATGTTCATTAAATTATTCCTAGATATTTTAATATGTAATATGAATCCCTACTCTAATTAAGGTACTAATGTTGTATAAGAATTACGATAATGTCACCTTTAAGGGTATATCATCACTCTGATATATATTTTCTTATCGGGAGTAATTATTTTTTACTTTTTAATGCATTTTTAAATTTTTATAATAAAAACCTTCAAGTATCGGTATTTACTTTTTTTGTAAAAGAGCATTTTTTTTAAAAATTAAACTTGTTTCGCCGCCAAAATCTTCATTTTCTATGCATATTTTATTATACCAATTTCTATATATATTTTTACGTTGGCTTTTTCTACACCGAATTTTTCTGGTACATCGATGTACAGAGATGGTTCTACTACACATTAATGACAATCATTGTTACGGCGGATGAGTCAATTGAAACTGATTCTTTCGCGAAAATTAATAAAGCCTTTCTGCGGTCCAGAGAGTCTTTCCATGGCGAGGCCTAAAGCATATATGTGTATATATGTATTTAAGATCAATCTGTGGATTAATAAGTTCCACAAATAACTAAAAGCATTTCAATAACGAAACCTGCATTTGTATATATTGCAACTCGTTTAGGTATTCTCAAGTTACACGAGAAATAAAACTGAATACCTGTAAGCTAGAAATATTATTAAAATTATCATCGCTATAACGAAGTCCATGCATCAACCATTTTTATGGCTTCGTTAGTTGGCTTCGTACTCCATAGGTCTCTCTGTCTCTCTCTTTCTGTAACGCCCAAACGCACCGGGCTATACTGCAACAAATGGCTGCGGTTCTGCCATTCCCCGCATATATATTTATCATTCTCGGCCAGACCTCCCATTTTAGTGTAAGTTCATTGTAGTTTTGAAGCCGGTTTAAAGTTTTCCAGCCACGCCAACTTAGCGGGCGCACCGGATTCAGTTCTTCTTTCAACACACTTTTTTGTCTCCAGCTTTTTTAATCGAAGCCCGCGGGCTTTTTGTGGCAGCCATATCCAGTCGTTTTAAGCGATGCAGGAAGCTTCTTCTGGATTCAAGGCCTGATATGCTAGCCTTCTGACCAAGCATTTGAATCTTTGTCTCTTGTTCTTTCTGCATCAGTAGCAACGGACCGCGTCGAATATCTGACGGGGCTACGCCCAGCTTATCATTCACTTTGGTAGGTTTTAAGAATCCAGTGACTCTATTCGATATGTTTCACTTATCGAGCTATCAACTTTCTTTTTAGTATCCACCGATCTTCCCTATATAAAGCATCCGTATTCTGTAGCCGAGAAACATAGCACTAAGGCTGTGGTACGTACAACTATTAGTTTTGCTCTCCATTTAGAAATTTTCGGAATAAGTTGTTCCTAGCTTCTATTTCCCACTTTAAGATTTTCATTCGAAAAGTTAACTATCGGCGTCGAAAGTAATTCGGAGATATTTTAATTTTTCACAATACTCGAGTTGCTACCCGTACCAAGTTAATTTCAGTTTACATTTTGCTTTCGCGATTGTCAAATGGAAAGCGCAGACGTCAGTTTTTGATAAATTCAGTTGGAATGCATTGTCAGTGTAATATTCATCTGACCCTTCAAGCGCTTTTTGCAGTTTCGTCTACACTTCTTCATCGGTTCCGCCCTGTGTAGTTACTGCAAGATCATCCGCATATAGGATGTAATGTGTACATTACATAGTTATAAAAAAAAAATATATATATATATATATAAAAAAAACAAACAAATAAAAAATTAATTATAACGTGTAGAGAGAATGTGAATGTGTTAGTAAATGAGAGCCAGTTGCTGGCTGGGGGTTGCCGTTTCGAGAATCATTCCGCCGTTCATTTTAAATTAACGTTAGTAATATACAACTGTGATCATGAAGCCTGTAGCTTCGAAACGCCGTCACTGTTTAATCAAATTAAATATTTTAATAATAAAAAGCGTATATTTTCCATATATGGTTTATTTGATAACCAACAGAAATAATACGTGTGTAATTAGGCCTGGGGGGCCCGGGGTAAAAATATGATTTGGACCCTTTTAAAATTTAAAAAAAAAAAAAAGTATTTTTTACTAAATAAGTAAATATTTTTTAAAACCTACTAACCCAGTATTTCTGCAAATAAATAAATATAATAATATTAATGAAAAAAATTAAAAAATAAAATACTCCCATCAATCCTGGTTCGGAGTTATTCCCTGGCTGGACTGTTTTGTTTTCCGTGTGCTAATTATTTCGTTCAGTTGGTTCAAGATCAAGTACATCTAAGTTTGTTATGGATAACCGGAGAAAATTGTACGAAGAAGTTCAAGTTACGATTGTGCTTTTTAAAAATTCACTAATTCAAAAGAAAAAAAAAAATATTAATTGACAAACTACGTGTCGTCCGTATTAGTTCTTAATCGAAAATCTTATCAATACCCCCCTTTTTTTTAATCGAATGCAGTTCGGTTAGCGAGGGAGTCAACGTTAGCAGGCTCATTTTCGAAAAGGGCTGCTACAAATAGACAAACTGAACTTATTGCAAAGGAATTTTAAATTATTATAAAAGTGAAAGAAACAACACAGTAAGACGGTCGTGTCTTACTAATGTGAATTCGTGTATTAGTAAATCACCTGTTGTAACTAACTCACGTCATAATTCGACTAAGAGGAAAACATTTCACGCGATGTGCATCCCCGCTGCCGCTTACACTTTTTGAGGATTGTTCTGAAGGCAATGCAGTTTTTCGACTTCTCCGGTTGCTTCATAATTAATCGCTTAGCTGTTTCAGTGATTAGTGGCAGAAATGATTTTAGATACACATTGGATTTGTACGACTTGCAGAATTAAACATGTAAAAAGGGATTATCTTTTTTTTTTTTTTTTCGCGAGTTGGGCAATGATGCAATTTTTTATTTATTCTATTCCTCCACACGCCACCATACACACGCATACACACTTTTTTTTATAGTTAACTGATAAAACATTCATCAAAACACCGCGACGAGAGTATCATCCGAATGAACACACTTACCAGCCTGAAGAATCTTCGACGACAGTGTTTAAAATGTGTGCCGATATTGTGCTTCAAAGTAACTGCCGGATCGAAATATTGCCGAAGAAGACCGGACCGCGAATATTATTGCACTGTATTACAACGATAATATAAACAAATATTACCTGGTCACTCGGTAAACGAGAAAACCCTTCGCTTATTTCTTTAACATATTAATAACGTCATTATTAACTATAGTAATATTTCTCGCTTGTTTGTCGATTACCGGACCTAAATTATGTAACGTCCTCGACCGTTTCCTATCAGCATAGTACCTTTTTCTGGGCGCGCTCTTATCACGTTGGTTCGTACTCGTTTTATAGAGAAAACAAATTGTTTACGACCACTACGTTAAAAAAAAAAAAACTGTCGTTATTTATTTATTTAGTATTTTTTTATCATCGCACGAGCTGCTCTACCGCACATTTCCAGCAGACGTATTTATTGATAAATTAAATTTATAAATTTACAAAAAAAATTTTATTTTTCAATACATTTTACTTTATTCCTCTCTCCGGGCGGCGTGTGTATCACCGATGGAATGGTTTGCTGAACACGCGGTGTACAGCGGACACAAACGAAACCAAACGAATCGGCCCCGAGATGTTTTATGGCGAATTATTAGAATAAAAAAAAAAAAAAAAAACATTAATGGTTCGACCACCACTTTGACAATTGCAAACTCAATAACTCTTCGAATACACGTGCTTGGATCGTCTTCCATCATATAGTATTTCCTCAGCTAATACCTCTTTAAACAACACCTATCTCTATTCGATTATAATCTTGGCGGTGTTCCAGTCTATTGCTCCAAAAAAAAAAAAAAAAAAAAAAAAAAAACTGCTCCATTAAAAGCTCTGTGCCTCCTGCAAATGCAGTGCTCTTGTTGTTCTTAATACCAAACGTTTCGAATTTGATAGTTTCTTTGTTTACGGTAAAAGTAAGTCTTTGATAAGAGGTATCATGAAATTAGGCTTTCCATAATGTTCTTAAAGGCCTAATGGATCTAATATTGCGGGCCAGTTCCTTTCTTATGGGATTCGTCTTTGTCCTTTCCCAGATTTTTCTGGTATAACGAATATCTGATTTCAGATTAGGAAGATATATCCGGGAGCGACTGGTAGAGTCTTCTAAACGTCTTCTTTCAAAACTCGGCCAAGTCTAGATGTCTTTTCTGAAATTTTCTCCTATCCTTACAAAGTACTTGACTACCAAATCAGAGGTCACGTGTTCGAGTCTCGTTCCGGATCCAAGTCGTTCCCAGGTTTACCCAGCCTGAAATAATTCGGTACCAGAGGAAATCTGAGGAATTAAAGACGGCTGAAAGAAAAGAACTGGCTCCTCTACTCTCATTAGTGCCGGTAGGCTTAGTGTGAACCTTAACTTCACAATGACAACTTATCAAAGGTACGGAACTTATTTTACTTTACTAAAACTCTTTAACAGAGTCATTTTATATCTGCCAATCCTTCCCAAAAAAAAAAAAAAAAAACAAAAAAAAAACTACTTTCCTATTACTTCCTTCAAATCATTTCTCTTTTATCTATCCATTTTAATCTTGGCGTTTTTCTTCCCGAAACATTCCTCTATTCTTTTCCACGTTTGCCAACTCCGGACTTGGGCTACTTTTCTTTTATTTAAACACGTAATAATAAACTCCCTTACTTTATCGTTTGTCAGATTTTTTGTATGCGTCCTATTTGTTTCTTCTTGTATCATACGTTAAATCCGATATACGAGGGTTCTTCAATAAGTAAACTGGAGGGGAAACTAAAGGTGGTAGCGACTTGCACGATAGCTCGTTTTGTTAGTTGGAGTATTGGCTACGCACTGCAAGTGTTACCGTTTTGCATCGTCGGTTGTTCGCCAGTGATTCCTCAAGTGGTCCGGCGCCACTCCAAGAAAGTACCCACTATGAACAGCGCGGTATTATTCGTTTCTTGATGTCGGAAGGGGTTAAATCCAGCGCCAAAATTTATCGGAGAATAACCGAACAATACGGTAGTTCGTGTATAAATCGCGCAAGTTTTTATTCGTGGGTGGATCAAAAAACGACCGAAAAAGTACAGCGACGTAACCGCGTAGTGGACGCCCAGTTGAAGTGACATCGCCGATTCTAATAAAAAATATTGAGAAGATGATTTTAGCCGACAGGCGAGTTACAATCGAAGAAATATCACTCCAGTACGGTGTGAGTGCCGGTAACGTCCACAATATCTTTCACGCCATCTTAATTTCCAAAAAAAACCTGCGCCAGATAGGTTCCCAAAATGTTATCTGCGGTGCACAAAGAAAATCGGCTAAGAATTTGCACGGAGCTCAAAAATCGGTTCGATATTGAACGACATGGGTCCGTCATTACGAGCCTGAAACGAAAAAACAAAGTCTAGTGGAGAAGCATCCAGAGACGCCTACAGCCAAAAAATTCAAGTTGCTCCCTCAGCAAACAAAGCGTGCTTTTGACCGTCTTTTAGGATTTCTTTGTCATTATCTAGAAGTTAAAGGTACTGTCAACGCAGAGTCGTATGCAGAAGTGCTCAAAACCCAACTTCGACCGGGGATACGGCGGAACATCACGAAAAGGTTCATTCTTCAGCAGGACAATGCCACCCCCACAGCGCCCTGTCAAAGAAAGTTATATTTGAGAAAATGAGGTGGCAGGTCCTCTTGCACACCCCATATAGACCTGACTTAGCTGCGTCAGATTTTCATTCGTTTGAGCCTCTCAAGAACTCCTTGCGTGGACATGTTTTCGAAAACAACGAAGAAGTCAAGGAGAATATTCTAAAGTGGTATTTTTCTTCCCCAAAGGAAATACGAAGAGACCGGTAAGACACATATATTCGTAGAGAAGGGGATAACACGGAAAGGATAAAAACAAAAAATTGTAAATATATCAATAATTAAAAATTTTATAGCGATTTGTCTGTTTACTTATTGAACCTCGTATATATAATGAAACTTTAAACTCTTTTTACTTCCGAGATCCTTTTTGTCGATAGTTCTAGTCATGCTTCCATCATTTTTTCATTCCTTTCGTACTCGACATAAACTTAAAACTCTTTCCATTCAATTTCATGATGCTTGTGCAATCTTTTTAATTTCAACAGTGACTCTAAAATTGTCTGACAAGTTAAATCCTCCACTTTTCCATCCTTTTCATCTGATTACATTCGCTCTATATTCAAAAATTGATCTCGTTCGTATTCCTATAACTTAGCTTTCTCCGACGACCAGTTTATCGTCTCAAATTTCCCGTTCGCATTATTTTTTTCCGTCAAAGCGCGCTACGCGATCTGATACTCCTATCTTCGCTCCTCTTCAAGTCTAATTCCATCTATTCCCTAATCTCGGCTTTGATTTAATGATTTCTCTTGATCTTCCTCTACAGTTCGTCTTTGCTTTAGCCGCCTTTCTTCGTCTCTTTTTTGTTTTTTTTTATCGTTTCGCCGTCTTGTGGTATATTTTCTTCAAATGTTCTTTTTTTCACAGGAACGCTTTCCTATATATTTCAAAACTCGTTATTGTCGATTTTGCGTACTTCCTTCTTTAGACAATTTGCCTCATTTCGGCATACATTAAAATCTAATCTTTCACTCTTTTTCATTACATACTTCTGAATTCTTACTTGTTAGGTCATTGCCGTTAGCTAGCGTGTACTTTTTTTTTTTTTTTTTTTTATTGAGCTTGTCAACCAGTGACCTTCATCCTGAACGTTAACCCAGTAGCGAGCTGATCAAATGTGTTTCTGTACTTTTGGTGTGCGATAGCCGGATTCGAATCCTAACCGAAAAAAATATCGCTGTCTGAAGTATCCGGCTAGAAGCATAATACGAACGTGCTTAAATTTTTTCTTTTAAAATTTTTAACACGTTTCGGTAGAAAATTCTTCTTGTATAGATATTTTTGTTGTTTTTACTTCCTTGTACGTTGCAAAGGGGAATTGTATAATTATGAAAAATGTTTAACGCTATATTTCAACGGACATTTCGACCATCCCTGATTCTTATATAAATATGATAAAAGAAATGACCGCACTCGCGGACTATTTTGAATCTATTCCTGGATATTCATTTTTAAGACGTTTTTCGTGACGTATGTATAGGCTTTATGTACAGTAATGTTATAACGCATAACTTAAAAACGAATGCTTGTAGAAAGTTGAAATTTTGAATTTAGGACTGTTTTAACATTTAGCCGTGCACTTCCCTTTTTGGTCACACAATCGGTTGGGACAGGGCCGGGGAGGGGGCAATTCTCTTGTAGGATTTTGTGAACTTTTCCTTATAACTCAAAAATGTGTAGCCGCAGAAAGCCGAAATTTTGTACTCGGTATTTTTGTAACGTCTAATTATATAACTCCGAATTATTGGAGTTACAATCGGTTGAGTCAAAGGAGCACTTTTCTTTGAGGTTTCGTGGATTTTTTCTCATAACTCAAAAATGGGTAGCCGTAGAAAGTCTAAATTTCGAATTCTGGATTATTTATTTACTACTTACTCTTTTTAATGTTTAATAGTTTTATAAGAAAGTCACGTATTTCCCATATCAATTTTTTTTTTTATATATATATATATATAATTACAAATAATAAAATAGGGATTATTAAGCGGCTAATTTCGTAAAAAAAAAAAAAAACACGTAAAAAGTATAGACATATTTTTCGCTCTTTAGATGTCTCTGCTTGTTCGCTGTCTGAGTTTTAATTTTGAAATGAGTGCAGTTAGTATTATCATTTATCGGATTTTTATTTATTTTCTGACACAGATATTTCTTCTTCCGGCATATTCCAAAATTTTGCGGATTACGAATGTCAAAAAAATGTCACAACACACTGACACCAATGTGCTCATGAGGTATTCTTTTCTACGTTGTCATCTCATGCGATATTTTAATAATATTTCAATTCTTGCCTTCGCCAGCATGGTATTATCTTGAATTGGTGCTTCGTGTGTATATTAGTTTGTTTAGATTAAAATGCACTATTCTTCAGAGGTGGCCAGAGTTCCTGGTCAACAACACATAGATTTAACGGGAAGGATATAGGAGATGATACTGAAGAAATCGGCATTCCAGCGGATATCCTATTTACGACGGGACAAGATCGCGTCGCTTTTCTTTTTTTTCTGTAAACAACTTAGAGAGAAGTATTACATAATTTGAAGTGTTTTACATAATTCAGCTATCTTCGAAAAAAGGAGTGTCAAAGCTTGTACTAGCCAGTTAGATGTAGTGCACTTTAACGTCACCTGATGGCGCTGTAGTGGTCGCGATCGCGCCCCGTCGTCACTAGTGTGGGACCGGTTAGGATTATTTTTCACGCCAGAGGTTATTATTTTTATTTCGTTCTTTTCCCCCCCTCAAACATTATATCCTTAAACTTTGGCGTCACATCGCTCGATGGAAGGAACTACTGACATAAACCTTCTTTTATCAATCAATAAATCAATTAGTCTTTCTAATTACGCTGACTCGTTTCGAGTCATCACGCTAGTTCGTTCCACGTGCAACTTCACCCCACCAGAAAAAAAACTGCTCGACTCGAGACAAAAATTAAAATACGTGCGGCGTTATTGCTTTTTTTTGTCAAAAACGTGAGAAAATCTAATAACCGTAATAAAAAATAAAAATATAAAAAAATGTACGAGTAAAACTTTCTAAAGAAGGATGGCCCCTAATTTTGGTTTCTTCCTCATTTTGATTAATTTAATTCACTATTTTCAATACCGACCCCGAACAGCATGAATAGTGTCCACGAACTCGAGTCCATTATAACACAACTTCCTAAACCGATAATACTATTAAGGGACTTCAACGCTCATTCCCCGATCTGGGTATCAAGACAGACAAACAAACATGGAGCAATCCTCACTAAACTTCTTTTAAATACTGATTTATGCTTTATTCCCCAACCTACACACACTCATTTTAACCTCTCATACCATGTGTTCTCGACTATCGACTTAGCGTTCTCCTCCCCTGTCCTATATCCTAAATTGGAGTCGGTAGTACTGCCCGACTTGTGTTTCAGCTACCACTTCCCTATTATAATACATACCGCAAGTCCTATACCAAACGTCTCCACATCAACAACTCCTCGCTTCTTATTCCACAAAGCAAATTGGGAAACGTTTCGTGACAAGGTCTCTGTCCCACATCAACTCAGGACCTCTGCGGTAGAAAATATCAGGATACTTCTTGAGGCTATGTTTACTGCAGCGGAAACGGCGATCCCTAAATCTACTCCCTCGCCCCGCCCACGCCGTGTTCCCTGGTGGTGCAGTGAAATTGCCGTAGCAATACGAAACCGTAAACGAGCTCTCAGGAAATATAAATATTCACAATTACTCAGTGACCTGATTGAATTCAAAAAGCTACGCGCCAAAGCACGTTACATAATTAAGATGAAGAAGCGAGAATCCTGGACCTCTTTCATTGATTCAATAGCCCAATCCACATCTAACCAAATGACTTGGGCAAAAATTAAATCGATGAATGGCCTTAATCGATCCAAACCCCCTACCTCATTAATCCGTAACAACTCAGTCGTATCAGATTCAAGCAATGTTGCGGATATCTTCGCTCGGCACTACCAGAATGAGTTCTCCTTCTTAGTCTATTCCACCAAGTTTACATCTAGAAAAGCTTCTTATGAACAACAAGAATTATCCTTCCTTCAACAGTCCACGGATGCTTTCAACAGCAAATTTTCCTTGGCTGAATTAAACTTTCAACTCAAATTTCATACTCGAAACAGTGCACCTGGTCCCGACTCTGTTCATCCATACATGGTTAAGTATTTGCCAGCGCAGGCAAAAGAGTTTCTTCTTAATATTTATAACCAAATATGGGTATCTGGCGATATTCCTCAAGTCTGGAAAATGGCATACATTATTCCTATATTAAAACCAAATAAAGATCCATTCCGTCCTGAAAGCTATCGTCCAATTTCCCTTTTAAACGCTTATCCAAAGTAATGGAAAAAATGGTAAACAGGCGCCTCCTTTTTGCCCTTGAACAAAATAATATCCTTTCTCCTATACAAGCCGGAGGGCGTAAAGCGAGATCGACAGGCGATCACTTAATAACTTTGCAACGGCAAATAATAACGAGCTTCCACCGCCATCAACATACATATGCGGTCTTTTTCGATTTAGAAAAAGCATTTGATCGCATATGGCGGCATGGATTATTGCTAAAGCTCAAAGCCGCAGGAATAAATGGCCAGATGGGCAATTATATCGCTAGCTTTTTAAGCAACCGAACGATCCGGGTTAAGATCGCTACATCATTATCAGCACCCATTCCAACGGAGAATGGCGTGTCACAAGGCTCTGCTCTGAGTGCAACCTTATTCATAATTTACGTCAATGGCGTAGCCGAATGCATCTCGCCGCCTATAACCGCCCGGCTGTTTATCGATGATCTTAACATCTCCTTATCGTCAAATTTCCCTCCTATTGCCCAAAAAATAACAACGGTCTAGCCATCTCGGTGAGTAAATCCGTATATGTGGATTTCTGCAGGGGACGCCGTTCCTCTCCAAGTGTATCCCTAAATCTAAACAATCTTCCTCTTCCCGAGAAAGCCACTGTCAAATTCCTTGGATTAATCTTTGATTCTAGACTTACTTGGAAACCTCATATTGCTAACTTAAAACATAGCTGCACCAATTCTATCCCTATATTGAAATATCTGGCTAGCTCCAGATGTAATATTAATCCTAAATTCCTTTTTAACATCTACAGATCGCTGATTTTATCGAAAATCCACTACGGGTGCCAGGTGTACTCCTCAGCTAGCAAATCTATATTGAAATCTCTTGATCCTATACATCACTCCGCACTGAGAACCATTTTGGGAGTGCATCGAACTTCTCCAGCTGCCAGCATGTGCGTTCTAGCTAGGTGCCCTCCACTTTCCTACTTCCGAAAATACTTCATACTGTGAAATATGTACCATCATTTCAACCACACACGAAACCTCCCCCTAAAGTTGGAACATTATCTTCTTGAACCAAACTTTCCCGGCGACCCACTACCAGAATTACTGGCCGACCTGCGAAGATGTGGTATCACGTCTGTACAGAGGTCAACACCCAGCCTCAATACCCTTATTCCCCCTTGGATCACGTTCCAGATAAATATTGATGTGTCGCTAAAACAGCATCCAACCACAAAAAGTTCTCTCTTCACAGTGGAAGCGGCAGTTAGGGCAATTAATAAGTACCCGGACCACCTAATTTACTACACTGATGGAGCCAAGGCAGTTGGCGAGGCAGGTCCACTGCCCGCAGCCTGTGCAGTCGAAGGTCACGACATCTCATGCGAAACTCGACTCAATGATGCATGTTCCGCATTGGATGCAGAATTGTACGCAATTGCACACTGCTTCCACCACATCGTTACAACTCACACCAGAGCCAGCGATTTCCTCCTGGTTACTGATTCCCTACAGTCTTTGAACATGATTAGAAGTCAAAAATTCAACAACCCGCTAATCCTAAAAATATATCACTACTTGAGTGAATTGCAGCTAATGGATAGTCACGTGTCGCTGCTGTGGGTTCCTGGGCACATTGGAGTGCCTGGTAATGAGAGTGTCGACAGAGCAGCACGTTCTGCCTTGCTCTCGCCAATGCCACAGAACGCAGAGCTACCCTCATCAATCACATATATATTCCTAAAGGTGCGCGAAAACCAGTGGAAAACTGAATGGGCAGCTGCAACAACATCCTTAAGAACCATTAAGCCCACAGTTGAATCATGGTGACCACCGGAGGGAACATCCCGATACGATTTTAAGATCCTCAGCCGGCTGCGAATTGGCCACATCGCTATTTCGCACAAACATATAATTGATAAAACGTCGCCTCCGGCTACATGCCTCTTGTGCAACCAGACAACCGCACCGACAGTTTCCCACATAATACTTACCTGCCAAAAGTTTACTATGTTGCGGAGGCAACTTGGCCTACCCATAGATATAGGGCAGACCCTCTCAAACGAGGTAATCTCCATCAACAGGATTATTGCTTTCATTAAAATGAGTGGCTTAACTCACCACATTTAAATTACCCCCCCTCCCTTGTGTGTGCTGTAATGACCATAGTAGTTACATACAGCTCATACAATTTAAGGGAATAAAAAAAAAAAAAAAAAAAAAAAAAAATACCGACAATTGCATACCTGATCTGTACGTACAAGCCTGGAAACCGGTAGAAGATTTTCCGGCAGTTTACGCGTTTTCAGAAAATAAAAATATTAAAATATACATTTTTCAGTTTTAAAAAAACAAACCGGATTTGCCAGCGCAACGTGTGAAATTAACTTTCAAATGCGACTGCTTTATGTGTAGACATTTTTCCGAATTATGTAATTTTCATCATTAGTTTTACAGAGAGGATGTGATCGAAGAATACTAAAAACGTATGCTGCATTTAACCAGTTGTCAGTACGCACAACGACATTATACTTCGGTGCGAGTCTTCCAATCTCTTCATTTGTATAAACAACAATAAGCTGAATCATGTCATCGGAAATAAAGAAACTACAAAATCCATCAACACAGCTGTGAATATATTATGTGCTCTTCCTTTTGGCCCCGGAAGATGGATAACCATATTTTTATTTGAAGTTGTAGAATATGGACTAGATAACGCAGTATCAGTCCAAATTGTCTCCATAACCCGACCAACAACGTAAATTCTTTCATCACAATCAAAATCTATTCCGTCTACGTCGTCATCGTTTTCACGAAAAATTTCATCTTATTCTTCTCGTCCATCGTCTGGTAAAACATTGTCTTCCGTTTCGCTTTCCGAATTTCATTTCCCTCTTCCGATTGTTTGAGGAGTTCATTCTCCATTTCCTCATCAGTTAAAAATCGTCAACTCATTTTTTTAAACGCTGCAAAAATTGTAACATTAACGACAAGGTAGTGCCATGCATGACACTCACTCTCAAAAATGTTTAATAACTCATCACACAACGGACTGAACGCGAAATAACTTTAACCACAACTAGTTGAATACTTGCTAGGAAGGCAACCAAGAGATCAGATATGTCCGATCAGAAATGGGGCGCATGTGCAGTAAAGAAGTTGATAGGTGTCATATATGACACAGTCTTGTCGGTTCTAGGCTTAATAGCGTTAAGATCTACTGATAGATGGAAAAACTATCTTCGACCCGTATGATACGTATTTGCCCATTACTTTGCAAATTAGTCTTCCAGAGTAGTATTCAACTACTTTCCTTGCCAAAAAGTGTCTGACCGAAGAGCAGCAAATATCCTTTCCGTAGGACCTTGTTGCACGGTGCAACACTGACTTCACAATTTTACAGCTAAATTTTCAACTCCATCTCTGTAGTACTGCGCCCGCCCTAGATAACTGCTTCCAGCCAAACTTTTCCTCTTAAAACTGGAAATCAGCTACGGCCTCCATTAAAACCGGATAAAAATAACTTTTCCTTCATGAAAGTTATAGACCTTTATATTCCTTCTAAAGGTTTCATCAAAGGCTCCGTGGAAGATGTTTGACAGACGCCTTTTATTTTTCCTAGAACAAAACAATCTCCTTTCCTTAATACAAGCCGGAGGACTTAAGGCAAGATCTGCTATCAGTCACCTGCTTGATAGAGACAGATACTGTCTTCATACCAGAGAAAACAGTATCGGTAATTATTTCGATTTTTCAACATCTAAATATTGATACGTCGATTTCTATAAAAGGCATCTATTTGCTTGCAATGTTTCTTTAAATTTAAAAAATTTTTCAACTAATGGTTAAAACAAAAGTCTCAGATTTCTCGGGCTATTATTTGACTCCAAACTATACTGACGTTATCACGTAGCTGAAGTATGAAACTTCTCCCAATCCTAAAATACCCGTGATTATCTAGCCTTAAGTGAACAATATAAATCCAAAGTTTCTCTTCCATATATATATATATATATATATATATATATATATATATATATATATATATGTGTGTGTGTGTATATATATATATGTGTGTGTATATATATATATATATATATATATATATATATATAAATTGTTAATCCTGTCAAGAATTAATTAGGGGTGTTAGATGTATTCATTAGTCAGTAAATCCTATTAAAATCCTTAGATATGATCCATCATTCCGCTCTCCGGTCTATCCTTGGGGTGTATCCCTTCTCACCATCTGGTTTATATGTGCTAACAAGTTGTCACATATACTGATTTATATCTCTAGAGTATAACAGACAACAACAACTCAATAATATACAACAAACTGCTTTTAATACCATCGAGAAATACAGTGGCCGTATTTATGTATGGACAGATGGAGTAAAATCCATTGTAGCTAGCGACAAATCACCAGCAGCCTGTTTCCATCATGTCGGGAGAACTTAGCACAAACAGTCCGATTAAATGATGGTTGTACATATCTAAATGTGAAATTGTATGTAATCATTACTATATCCAACAAATTGAATGATCTAGACATTTTTACCGACAAGCGTTTCTTACCACAGACTAGTTAACCTCTTTACATCTATTATGCCACCAAGTTATAAAAAACTAGTAATAACACAAATCCAAAGTGATTTAAATAAACTACGCATGGAGGGTGTGAAATGTTTTTCCTGTGGATTGTGGATTCCGAGTCATGCCAGAATATATGGAAGTGACAAAGTTAATCTCACTGTATGTTCCACTAATATACTCACCAATACAAAAATAACTGCTTCCCCCTCCGACATTATCTTGTATACATATATATATATATATATATATATATATGTGAGAAAGTGCAAATAAGAGTGGAACTCTGAATGGATATCACAAAGAACCTTCCTAAGAAATATTAAACCAACTATCGATCCATTTTTGGCCCTCAGATGGCTCCAGCAGGAGAGAATACTCAGTACTAAATCGTCTCCAGACAGGACGTATTACTGCATAATATAATCATTTTTATACTAACAGTCTTCCGCCGGTAAACTGTCCCTTATGTAAGCTACTCGCTGAACCACCTGTAGTATACCTGATCTATGACTGTGAGAAGTTCGCGGGAATACGTAAGATGAAGGCATCTGTGCACGAAATTCTTTCCAGCACTCTCAGTGCCATAGTTCAAATTTTGCCGTTTGCCAAGGAAACTAAGCAATATTTATGTAAGTAAACCTCATATAATTCTCTATTTTCTGTAATCGCCAGGGCAGCTAAATGCAGAAAATAGAGATTTTTATATATATATATATATGTATATTAATGGCTATGCCATTTTTACGCCAGGGGTCATCAGGAAAAGTGTCCAAAAAAATATCAAAATTTTATGTAATGAAAATGTAACGAAAAGAGGTAACCACAAAATTTTGTCGAACGGCGTAGCCAATGAAAAAGTTTGCTCTTCTATAAGAATTATAGAAGAACTAGGCCTAGGGGTGAAGGGGGAAGGGCCCCGAGTTATATATATTTATATATATGTATATATTAATTACAATGTAATTCTTAGGCTACCCCCCATTAGCAAAAATGTCCCAATTTTATGTAACATTTGTTATATTTTAATTTTTACAAATAGTACTACGTTCGAAATTTTGATCATTTTATACAAAGTATAGAAGAGAAAGAGACAGAAATGTAATGAAGAGGAATCAAGGGGCACAGCTCCTTGCGAGGTCAAAATGACCGAGTTATTAGAAAAAAGAAACAGTCTGATCAAGCAAATACCTGAAAAAAAGTTATATATAAACGCAAATGATTAAATTAAGATTAAGGAACTAATTATAAGATTAAAAAGCATAAATAGCAAAATGTATTTCATAGAGATGAATATTACTGGAATCACCGAAATTCCATAAAACTATGTACTAACCGGTTAAATTAAAACGGTTCGGTTTGTAATAAGTTGGCTCTTTGCGTTCTCTATAACTGATTGCTTTTAGTTTTATCAGTGTGCTCGGTGCGATTGTTCCGCTTTAGTTAATAATTAATTTTTATTATCTAAACATGTTATTCCGACTCCTAATATTATTTGTCTGCGTGTAATTATTTAATTTTCGCTTATGTAACTTAACACCGTACTGATATCTTAGCTTATACTTGACCTTCAATTTGTTTTATTTTCGTTTTACTTTTAGTATCTTTTTTTTTTTTTTTATTCCATTTCCCCCTATTCCTCCTCTAATTACCTGTGTCCTTATATATCACGATCACGATATGCCCATATCAGCCCACTGCTGGGTGTAGGCAATCCCTAGCGAGATAAGAGTTGATTGTTATTGATGAGTTCGTCTAAGGGAGGCCGCATGGCTACCTCCTCCAAACCTGGCTTATCACTCAGTGTGATCGAGCTAGACACTTCCAATAAAGGGAAACAGCCTGGCCACTCTAAGATCAGACCTGCCTATACTAAGGAGTTTCGATTCTCGCAAAACCAACTTGTTTAGTTCTACAAAATCATTGGTTATAAGCAGCGTCCTCGATAATTTCAATATCGAGAATAACCGTGTAAATAATTTAAACAACATAAAAGCCATAATACCAGTAATAATGATAATAATAATAATAATACTAATTCCAGCAATGCCAACCAAAATACTATCATTACTAACAATAACATTTTAACCGCGTCCTTTCTTCCTTTATTATATTAGTATCCAATCGAATTAAATTCTAATTTCTCAAACTAACCTACAGCTCTGTGTCTGGGTAGTCGCTCTTACTGGCTGTAGCCATATACATATATATAAAAAAAAAAAAGAATAAAAACGAATCTGAGACTGTTGTCTCAAAATATTATGTCTATCACATTCACTATTAAATTTACAATTTCTCTATGAGTTCTCAGATCCTTTGCTCGGCTTAATTATACCTTCCCTGCAACTCGAAATAGTGTAGGTGCGGTATTGTTAATATACCTATTCACTCAACCGGGATTATTTTTGATCACATCGCGCAATTCGAACACTTTCCGCTCTCTCTACTATTTTTAATCGGGTAAAGATCTAAAATTACACTTTCCCTTTTCTCCCTAGTTGTTAATGTCCAATAATTATTTTTTCTACTTTTTTATTCTTCTATTGAGTTAGGTAATATTTTTTCATCGTGACACTTTTTCATGTATACAGAAAAGAATCTGAGCTTTTGAATTTAGCAAAAAATACAAATGTGCAGAACTACGATTTTATTAAATGGATTACTTGTTCAGACCGTAGAAAGTGTGTTATGTCGTAAAATATTTTATGAAAGTTTTATAGTAGAGTTAAATATCTTGCACGCTAAAAAAATTATAATACCCCTCCCGTGATGGTAGAGCGACAAACCGGTTCTTACACTGACCAGATTATTATTCACACTTCCTTCAATGGTAATTGATTTTCCCGGTGTTTAAAAAGCACGACGTTGCCATTAAAAATTTCATTGTCACGTTTTTAAACGTACGCTTTTTCAATTTTACAGTAATTTCGTTAATCTTAATTTAATCATTTGTATGCATCGCTACTAAATTTTCTGAAATCTGGTTAACATGTTTATAAATGATTAAAAGTAAAAATATTACCAATGTGAAAAATACGACCGACTTGTTTGGTACCGACAAAAAAAACAAAAAACAAAACAACTATAAATTGTTTGATATCCAGAAAAGGCTATCGAAGAAATAATAGTCTAGGTATCCAGCGGGGTAAATGAAAAATATGAAATTGCTGGATTTCTTCTGTGAAGCGAAATAGTGCAGTCAGGAGCGAAATCCTCTCCTTAGATCCACACACACTAAAATTTAATTCCTTTTTTATTAACCATTTAACCGTCGTCAACGAATTTTTGAAAAATACTTATATTCTTCCACAAGATTCCGCGCTACTTGATACGCTCCCACTCGGCACATATTACTACTCGGCCAGTTCTGAAAATAAAGGGGTTATTGGAATTAATTTTTTTCTTATTTCGTTCCCATTTTGTAATTCTAGGTTCGTAAATGTTAGTTAAAAATCTGTTAGCTTTTTCATAACCTCTCACACCTAAACAATTTTGCAATTTTAGATTCCTAAATATTAATTAAAAGTTTTTTCAGCGTTTTTATAATCTCTCACGCCTAAACAATTTCGAAATTCTAGGTTCTCAAATGTTAATTAAAAATTTGATAGCGTTTTTATAATCTTTTGCCTAAACCATTTCAAAGAATTTCCCAGTACCTCCGCCTTTTCACACAATCCCCTTTCGACAGAACGGAAGCGGAATGAAAACTTTTTTTTTCCCGGTGTTTTTATATAGACCTTGTGCTCAACCGATCATTCACTCGTAAATGAAGAGAGTACATCATCAATCCAACAGAAAAAAAAAAAGAAAAAAAAAATACAAGAAAGAAAAAAACATCTCATTTATCATCGATTTCGGCACTATAATTTTCTAGCATGATTTAACGATAGAATTGCACCCACATTTACCGTTTACAGGAAGTAGAGAACCTCTTTCAATTGGACAGGAAGAACGCTGAAAAAAGAGAAGTATAGAGGAAAAAAGGAAGATTAAGCAGGAAAAGGAAGATAAAAATTAAATATCGGATCGGCGTTGATTTTCCTGGAACAGTAAAAGGAAAAGCGAACCGTTTTTCGTAGAAAACAGTCAGCACGAAAACTGTAACTTCGAAGAAAATGTTTACACTTACATTTTATTGACTTTAAGTTTTTACCGTAAATTCAAAAAAACATCAACGATCATTATGAATCATTATCGTACATCGATCCGATCTGCGGTGTTGACGACAAATTCGATTTTTTCCTTTTATAAACATTTCGAAAATTATCATCATGATCACCACTATCATTATTACAACCGATAAATTACCGTCGAGATTGTTGTAGCTTCGAATGCGGAGTGCCACTAGCGTATACAATAAAAAACCAGAGCCGATCTATGCGGTGTCAATCCATCCTCGTTGATTCTTTCGACTCTTTCCTCCAGGAAATGGCGCCTTCATTCCTTCGCGTATTTATTTTAAGAAATATCATCGTCGATGAGACGGTAAGTCGTTCTTTCGGTTGACTATCGCGAATCGTTACTATACGTTTGTTTCATTCGTTACCAGTGTCCGTGGTATACAGACCAGCAATGCGCCCGCGAAATGTCCATCTGTTTTCATGTTCAGATCGGCGTGGGATCCAGAGCGACTCCGCCGTTTTAATCTTATTCGATGTTCACCTACGAATTCGATACATTCATCGGTAACCGAAGGGTTTAAGGAGATCATTCTGGGGGACACAAAGGAATGTCGCAGCAGCATTCAAAAGGAGCACCGAAGAATCGACGCGACCCGTATGTGCCAAACAAAAAGTGTCCTCCAGAGCGGAAAAGTAACCAAATTTTTTTGTATATATATTTTCCTTCTTGCCCGGACCACCCAGAAACTAACCTTAATTGACCCCCTCAAAATTCGGAGTTTAACTATCAAAATATTGGATATGAGAAAACGAATTAAGAGAATAATAGAATTGGAGGAATGAGAAGGAGGAGAAGAAATAGCTTGAAGAACACTTTTGGAATCGGAGACAATGAAACATTTACCGATCCCTCTTATGGATGGAATGAACGAGGCTGCGCGTAAAATGGAGACAGACTCCGCTGTGAAGATAGAACAGAAGGCAGATTTATAAAAATCTTTATGTCTCTACTACTGATTCATTTGATAAATGATAAAAATAATGTGTTTATCGAATGTATTGATAACGCCAAGTATCCGATACCAAAAGATTAATTAACTTTCTCTCTTCACCACCTTTTTTATCTGCCGCCTGTAACATTTTTCCAACTCCATCGCTCCTTGCGGGATAATGCAAACGAGCGTTCTTTCTTTTCCCGTACACGTCACACATGTCAGATATGAGTTATCAGTTTTGTTATAGTCAAAGTATTCCGCTACCAAGAATTAATATCACGCCTTTTTTTTTTTTTTCGTTTTTCCTAACGTCGTACGTTGATCAGAGAAAACCTACGGCAAGTTTAAAACCATCTCGGTACCAAAAATTGTCTCTCGGAGAGGTCCGGATAATACAATACTTCATTTTTTTTTCCTAATTTCAAATATTACACCCGTCTCCTCAACGATTTTAATTTTAAAAATCTATCTAAGATTTCCAATATTTTATCATAATTAATTCCAAAATTAAATATATTTCGTCGTAAAAATACACATATATGCGTATGTTTTTTCACCACATATGTATTGGCACACGCTCACGGTAATCAGATAGTTTTGTCCATACATTTTAAATATCGATAAAACAATTGTTTATTGTTTTTTATTTCAAAGATTTTTTAAATAATTTCTCTGCAGGGCTTGTTTACAGAGGAAAATCTATATTAATTTATCATATATACTCTTGCGGTGTAACGCGTAAAAAAGACTAAATGTAAAATGTCTTTTCAGAAGGGGTAAACAGTGGAAGTTTTTGAAAAGTACAAACAGGTCAAAAGACCATACATAAGAAACCGTATTATAATCACATCGAAAACGTGAACACAAAGGCGATATTATTCCACCGGTATCTACTCAAATATAATTTCTTTCACTATTTACTCTGTATTCTTTCCATCATACGATGAATTCTTTTTTTTTTTTTTTTTTTTTTTTTTGCGTGTGATGCTCACTGATTCCTTACGTAATTCCTTTACTTTTCCGCAAATGTAAAAACACAAATGCTTCCTTGCACCTGTGATAAACTTGCACATTTTAAACACTTACAGAAATGTTTATTTCAGCATTATTAGAACTTATCGGTATTCTCGCTAATTATTGCTATTTTTTAATAGATTTTCTCATTCTTACGCCATGCTTCAACTATTAATGATGCAAATTCTGAGCACACGTTATATTACTGCTATCTTTGATTATTATTATCCGTGTATTATTCGTTTTATTATTTTCTTATATATTTGTATTTTATATCCTTTATGAGTTTACAATAGAAGGGAACCATGCTCGTTATTGAAATTGAAGCAGATGTTGTGTTTATCAGTAAAAGAGGAATTTTTTTTTATTATATATTATTACTCGCAGACAAAAGTGTTTATTTCGTAAAAATATGCTTTATTCACTGAGTGTTTCAAACATCATAATAGCTGTGTCAGATTCGTTTATTAGTGCAGTACATCAGGGGAGGACCCAGAGAGACACTTTAGGCGGGGAGAATTATATAATTACGTAATATCTTATACGGTGGTAAATTGAGAAATACTTCGAGTTTCATAAAGAAAATCAAACAGCGACCTCTTTAGAAATTTCAAAAAGTGTTTTAAAAACACATAACTATTACGGTTTTTAATTTAACTTTTGTTTAATTTTTAGGGGTGAGAAATAAAACGAAATTATACAATTTTACCTAAAAAATGGTAGTTTAGAATTCGAATAGTGAATTACTTAGCATTTTTTATTACGCTTTTTTTTTTTTATTTTTGTTAGTAATCCGATTCAAATTGTTTGTCTGTGAGTAAGTTTAAATATATATATCATATATGTACATATATTTCTCACTGAACTACTCCATTTTTAATTAAAATTTCAAAACAAAAATTAAAAATAAATAAAAAAGACAAAAGAACGGCAGTTGCATTTAAAACAGAATAAAAACGCGTAACACATTAATACTTTTACTAGAAAACAGTATTAAATATTAGTTATAATTAAATCCCCAGAGGTAACATTTATACAATTTTTTTTTTTTTTTTATGATATAAATTAAGTTTCTCCTGTTGTAAACAATTTTTTCATCGAACATTTGGTTCTTTTTTTTTGGGTAGTAGGGGGATGCCCCTCCCCCTGTGGATCCGCCACTGAGTACATGCTACATTAGTTTAAAGATTATCAGTAATTAGATTTTTAATACAATTGAAATTTGGGAGACTTGTGGGAGTATTAATAAAATTGATTTTTTTTTTTAAATTAGTTTTTTATAATTCCTTATTTTATTATTGATTAAAGAAGAAAAAACATAACGTGAAATATATACATAATATTTTTAACCTTTTCGTAATTTTTTCCGAAATAAATATTTTTGTGCGTATTAGTGATAAAAAGAACTTTTTTACCTTTACCGACACAGATATAATCTATTTCAATTTCAATAATACAATTTCTTTCTATTTTTAAATCATAAAGGATTATTATAATATACAAGTACAATAAAAGAAATTTCAAAGAATATTAAACTCGCTAAATATGAATATAGAAAAAAAAACAAAAAAAAAAACGAAAGATATTAGAGCTAAATTTAAATTATGTTACGTTTTAAATGACCCCGAGAGTTAATAACATTTTAAATATGGCTGACTACATATATTAAATCAAAATTAAAGAAAAAAAAAAAAGAGCCATTCGATAAAGAAATTGACCGGAATTATCTTCATCTGTTTCTTACTAGCGGAACAACTGTTAAAAATATATGTCGCGCAAGTTTCTATAAGTCTATTTATATTTCACGTTAAAGTCGTTATATCGAAACAAGTATTTTGAGCGATGGTGTAAAACAGGTCCCCCTGCTTTATTTACAACAGCCGGTTATTCTTCTGTCTCCGTTCATTTATACATTTGCATTCGTGCTTCTGACATTTATCTACATACCTCTTTAATTGTTATTATCATTTTTTTTTTTTTTTTTTTTTGTGTTATTATCATATACATTAAACTTCGAATCACATTGTCTTCCAAAAATAACATACTTAACAGTTCCGTTTAGAAAAAAAAAATTTTTTTTTGGCATACTTAAGCTTTTTTACTTTGAGACGTACATATATTCCCCGTGTATCAATACGATTTAGAATTTTTCTTTTTATTCGTCACTTCACATGTAATTCACATTGTTCTTTACATTTACTAGCGTGCTCGATAAACAATTTTCCAGTTAAACGGGCGAAAATGAAAACAAAAAAAAAAAAAAAAAGTTGCTCACTCGGTAATCTTATAGAGTAGTTTGAAATTTTTCCTGCTCATGTACTGATCTTTACCGATGGTTCCAAGAGCGAGGACAGCGTGGGTGGTGCGTTTACTGCTCCGTCGCTTCGACATTCTGAGTCCTTCCGGCTTCTTTCCTTCTGCTCTATTTTTTCTGCCGAGTTGATCGCCATCCTTCAGGCTATCTCTTATATTTCCTCTTTAAGCGATCTTTTCCAATTCCTCATTATTTCGGACTCTAAGGGCGTCCTTCAAACCCTATCCTCTCCTCCTTCACATTCCTCTGATAATATTATTCTCTCAATTCGTTCTCTTACCTCCACTTTGCAGTCATCCCGTTCTATTCTCATTGATTTTTTGTGGGTCCCCAGTCATTCCGGAATTGATGGCAATGATGCAGCCGATTCTTTGGCTCGTTCTGCTGATCGCCTTGATTCATTCCTCAACCATTTCCCTTCATCAAATATCCTTTCCTTATCCACCTCCAATCACGCCAGACTTTGGCGGGATATATTTATCCCTCCCTATTTTCTAATCGTTATTCTCGTTACCGTTTCATTCAGCCAATTCCTCGTTCCCTGTCTTGGTTCCATTCTATTCCTTTCAGTCGCCGCTCTTCTATTGTCTCCCTAATTCGTCTCCAAATCATTGTCTACTCCCCTCCTCTCGCTTTCGATTTGCTCTATCGCCTTCTCCTGATTGTTCTCTTCACGATTGTGATCCTCCTCGTGCATGTGATGCTGATCACATTTTCTTCTTCGAGTGCTCTTCGTAACAAACGCTCTCTTTTATACAGTCAGTTCCTGTCATTAGGTCTCCCTACTATGCCCTATAATTCTTCCTTTATCCGTTCCTTTCCTTCATCTTCTGTGGTGTCCGCACTGCTGTCCTTTGTTGCGTCCATTTCGGACCGCTTAGTTATTTAATTTCTTAGCTTAGTTTTCTTGTTGTTGGGTCAATGCCGCTGGCGCGCCCACAAAAAAAAAAAAATTCCTCTTCATTAAATATGATGACGTAGGATGAAAATCGATTAGATCGAACGCGTCGAATCATTTCGTCATTATTATCGGAAGCAGAGTTTAATTTTTTAATGTTTAATTCGGAAAAGTTAACGATAAATTTACGTGCAAATAATGTACGGAACAATATTTTTCACTAATTAAATTATTAATCTCTGGTCCTTTTGTTAGCGAACATGAAGAGGATACGAAAGCTAGAAACTTTGTAAAATTGTTTTTCCAACATCGAATTATTGTGGTGATGCATGATATTTTAAGACGACTTGTTAGGGCATTTTCCGAAATTCCGAAACTCCAGCTGTTTTTCTACTGATCTCCGAAGAGGGACGATTAGACGTCGATTGCTAAATTCCACGACGTCGAATGCTGAGAAAATCGTGCAAATTTGTAGATTGCTCTTGTAAAATTCGTGTTCTCTGACTGTTATTACTTCGTTGCAATTAAAAACAATTCGAGAAAATCTTTAAGTATACAGTTGCACGAACTTTTCTCAACTTTATTTTGTCTTCCTCGAAACATTGAAAAGAATTAAATATTTAAAGCTTTCACAGTGATTACTCATAATCAATAATTTTTGCAAGTTAAGCGAATAAATATCTTTTAAAAACACAGTTGTTTCCGAAAATTATTTATTATTGAAAAGAATTTTTCCCCGATTTTGGTTCAATAGTTCGGATTGTAGTATGAGAAATAAAATTTTTTACCGGACTCACCATGTTTTAAAAGTAACATATAACACGGGTTAGACGGTAAAAACTGGCGACTAAGAATTTAGAATATGTAAAATCTGGGGGGGGGGGGGGTCCTATAGAAATCAAAAAAAAAAAAAAAATCGGTGAAACAGTGTCAACAAATGTCTTATATCGTCGTACAAGAAGGAAAATAGCAGGAGGTGCTTTCTAAAAATCCTTCTCTCTCCAAAGTTTCTCTTTCCTCCTTACTATCCTTCTATGT
Organism: Icerya purchasi; assembly: GCA_039619475.1. Lineage (NCBI taxonomy): Eukaryota > Metazoa > Arthropoda > Insecta > Hemiptera > Monophlebidae > Icerya > Icerya purchasi. Next base: position 285,446,083 of record CM077115.1, on the reverse strand, counting down.
CTGCAACATATTCACGAAAATAACTCTTCAAGAAATCGAGTGTCGCCCTTATATGTAAACAGATTTCCAACGATTATTCCAGCTCCTTAATTCATGCTTCTTCGCCCCATATTAGGCAGACGATGCCGGCGTTATGCAAATTAAAACAAGTTATGTTATGAATTACAAAACTACGAGACTGTATTTTGACTCATTAATAATGACTAGGATTAGATACGGACTCGAAATTTGGGGGGAGGCAAAAAAAAAAAAAAAAACGGAATTAAGGAAAATTAGTAGGCTACAGAAAAGATGTTTAAAAATTTCATAACCGAATTGGAGAAGTGCGAATCTTGTAACGAATTCTACTTCGGGTGGGACAATAATAAAGAAATGTCGCAAAAAATGTTTTTTTTTATTACAGTTAATATTTAAGGTATATATAAAACAGAAAAAAATAAGATTACCGACAAGGGAAATATGGGACTAGGAATTATGACAATTTGTGTTTTATAAGACCTAAAGGGATTAATAATAAAATTGATAATGTTGAAGAGGAAGTTATGAGTCATTTACTAGGTAACTTATCAAAGGAATTAAGAGACGAATGGCAATTTGAATATATGGAAAGACAGAATAAAAATTGGTTGATTGCGTGGTGCAAAGAATGAGAAATGGCTAGTCATAGGTAAGGAACTAAGACGGGTAATTGATTGAAAGAGTAAATAATTATAAATGATGTAATGGGAAAAAAAAACTAATGTGTTTGGTGCTCATGTTCTAGCTGCATTACTTATGGCTTATGTGAAAATATTGTGGTACGATGTGCGATGGGTATAAATGTATTGATTTAAAAATTAGACGTAGAATAGTAAAAATAGAAGTTAAGTTGAATTAAGTAATTATATATATAAGACGAATATGATGTATTAGACTTAAGATGTATATGATGAATAAACGATATAATTATGTTGGGAACCCACAGACAGGCAATTGCCTTTTGGGACCCGCAAATTATTTTTAAATAAAAAAAAACAGTTGTCTGTATTCAATAAGAAATTCTCCGACACCTAAATACTAATAATGCTAACTTAGGCATATTCGCCTTTCCTCCGCGGTTTCGTAATTTGCCGTAGAAGGAATTTAAAGGTTTCTCCAATTCTTCTTGCAGGATATCACTGTTCGTCTAGAACAGAAGAGATTCATGTAGGACACGAAAGTACTTTCCTCAAGAAGATGCTCGCGTGAACCACTTGCAAATAAATAATCGGTTCAATTTTATTAACGGTCGGAGCTTCCTTTCTTATTTCTTCCCTTCCACACTACGAACTTTCTAAACTTCCTTCCTTCTGTTTCATTTTCACTGCAGAATCGTATGCAATACTCGGTGCAGTTCTGTTCATTGCACATTCCTCCTATAATAATAAATACCTTATTTGTTCCGACTCCATGAGCGTCTTGCAGGCTATAATATCCTCTCCTTTTCCATTCTCTTCATGCGACTACATTATCCTTTCCATTCGTTCCTTAATTGCAAATCTCTTCTTAGTTTACAAATCGATCTTCTTTGAATTCCCAGTCATAGCGGCATCGCAGGCAACAACCTAGTTGACTCGTTTGCTCGCTCTGCTTCCTATAACGGTAAATTTGTCAATAAATTTCCTGCTAACAATATTCTCTTTCCATCTGATTTCCCTGGTTTCAGTCGTTTCGTTATTTCCTCCATAACACGTCTTCGTCTCAACCATAATTGTCTTCCTTCGTCTCTCTTTCGTTTTTCTATTGTTTCTTCCACATAGTGTAATTTTCATCCGTCGGATCATGACTGTGTCTGTGATGCAAATCATATCCTTTTTCAGAATGCTCTCTTCTTATACAGCAGCGTTCCCTCCTCTACACTAAGCTTCTCCACCTAAAAATACCTACTCCTTTTTGTGCTTCCTACATTATATACTTTCCTTCACCAGATGTTGTTCCAATCTTAGCGGAGTTCATTTCCTCAATTTCTTTATATATCAAAATTTAATCCTGTTTTCGTAATTTTTTGATGGTGGGTCATTGCCCTTGGTTGGCGTTTCCAAAAAAAAAAAAAAAAAAAAAAAAAAAACGTCGTTTAGAATTATACATCTTCCCAATTTCCACACGTTAGATATCAAAAAAAAAAACAACTGAACAAAGTGGTTCCTTCTTAAATTTTACCCATTTCATATTTAATCGTTTCCTTTTTTTTTCTTTTTTTTTTTTGTGTATTTAATTTGCCTTTGGGCGAAAAAATTATTGCTAGAAATATTTGACATGGGGAAAGATGTGGCTGAATAATCATATAATACCGCGAAATTAAATTTTGATACAACCGAAAAATCATCGATATCTAATTTACGTGTGAACGATTACATATGACGTTTATTACTTTCTTAAAGTTTCCGTTAGTCCAGAAATAACGCGTTCGCTTTCAGATTTAACTGCGCACTAGGCATTTTCCGATCAGACGATAGCTGGAAATTGTTTTTAAAGCCCCAAAAAAAAAAATAAATCAAGATTAAGTTTTAAAAATAAATCCACCTAAAAATAATCGGAATATTTGATTTAAAAGTGCAGTCCGTTATCAACATCGTACATATATATATATGTACATATATGGAATTCACGGTGCCAAAAATAGCAGTTCATTATCAATTGATATGTGTTCATTGCAACAGCGTTTATAGACAGTTTTTCTTTTCGTTTCCTTTTTTTTAAAGGCTAAGTTACTCGTAGAACACTGAATAATGTAAGACAATCTAGAAGGAATACACGATGAAGATAGAACAAAACAGCAGGTAGTCTAAAAAGATATTCGAAATGTTCCGGCGGCAAGTTCTCCTGATGGCTAAAACGATAATCATACATATATTACTCGCACACACACATATATAATATATATATATATATGAGATGGTATGCGTGTTTTTTTATTGCCCACCAGGTGACTTTTAGCGTTTATTTCGTTTTTAATAATTAGTATTGGTTGCCGCTAAATCGTTCAGTCGATTCAAAAATATTCCGGACTTCAATAATCCGATCGTTCTAATCATCAGCCATCGCAACGATTTTGTTCCAATATAGTGTGTATCCAAAATCAAATCGAACAACGTAGGCAAATAGAAAACAAAAAGTCATATTTCGTGTACGATATCTTTAACGTAATTATCTATTTCGAAAGAACACTTCTTGTATTAAGAATGTCATAACGCACTAATCATCGAAGTTCGTAATGTTTTAATTACTATATTCAATAATGAAGGTACGCTTCTCTTTATCTTCGTTATCTGTGACCATTTCTATTTGTTGCAACACAATATTTAAAACGGTCGTTCGCTAACCGTTATCATCGAGTCTTACTCGTGTCATCATTATTATTATTATTCGGTTTTTCTTTTTTTCGATATTTATTCCCGTTTATTGTTTTATCTATTTGTTTTCACTTCCGTTCTAGGCTCTCTTTAACTTTTCTTACTTATTCTGCCTTATTTTTCGCTTAGTTGTTTTCCCGTTGTTTCTTTCATCTCCTTGTGTTTAACATCCTAATCTGCTGAATTGTTTATTAGAAATAGTCCTTTTACCTTTTACCGTTTCGGTATAAATATCGCGCTGTTTAAAATGTTTCGTCACATAATATAATTTTGGTTCTTTGGAATTTTCAAAGTCGAAATTTTCATGATCGAAATTTTCATCGCCGAAATTAACGTAAACATATTATTTTTTTATTTTTTTACTTTGTCCGGGGACAATGATGTACTTACATCGAAACCAGTCGGCATTTTAAATTTTTTTCCGCTTGTTATGTTTGTTACGTTTTAATTCGTTTATATCACGATATTACTGTGAATTATTTTTTAATTTTTTTTAATATATATATGTATGTATGTTTTTTTCTTTCATATATACCGTGATTGCAGTCAAAAGTACGGTGTTACAAAGATTAATTTATTAAAAACATTAGAGGCATTTATTACAGATTGTTTTTTAATTTTTTTAAAAATTATATATATATATATATATATGTGTGTATATATACATATATATACATATATATACATATATGTATGCATGTATATGTGTGTGAAGTATATGTTTTTTTTCCAGTTATACCTTGATTACGGCCAAAAGTACGGTGGTATTTATTAATTTATTAGAAACATGAAAGACATATTTCTGTGAATTATTTTCTGACTTTTTAAAATTATATCATACATACATACATACATACATACATGCATACATACATACATACATACACACACACACACACACACACACACACACACACACACACACACATATATATATATATATATATATATATATGTATATGTATGTATATGTATGTATATGTGTATTTATGTATGTATGTATATATGTATAGGGTGTTTTGAAAGTAATATAGGAAATTTGTTTTACGCTATAGAGCTCGTCAAAATGAACAAAAAAAACTTGAGGGAAAAATCATTTGGGCGAATAATTAATTAATTAATTTAATTATTTAATTTAAACGAAAAAATATTTTTTTTATAAGTCAATATTTTGTAAAATAAATAAGAAAATGAATATTGACAAAGTAGTAAAGTATTAAATGTAGAGTCGTAAATGTTTAGTGAACAACAAAGAAAAACAGTTGTGATAATAAATGCATATACCGCTGATTTGAAAAAATGCGACGAATTGGTTTGAATTTTTACTTAGCTGAATATACACTTACGACTACATTTAATACATATACTTAATTTTAAAACATATTGAATCATAGAAAAAATATTGATTTTTTTATTACAATAAATTAATTAAATCAGTTATTACTAATGATTTTTCCCGCAAGACTTTTTTGTTCATTTTATTTATTTATTTATTTATTCATTATACAATTTGCTAGTGCAACAGCTTACTCCAATTACTGCACAGCACAATATTATAAAAAGAAAATAAAGTACGTAAATACAAGAAATGCCAAACGGCATATATATATATATATATATATATATATATATATATATATCCACACACCTTCATATGCTCACGCAAAACACACACATTCAAGTACAATTAAACCCACAGATGAAAAACAATCACCCACATACATATCAATATTCTCAACGACAGCAGCCTTACGTTGTCAAACTCCTGACAATTTTTAAAAATTCGCCCGAACAACTATCAAATATGTCTAGTTCCTGATGCTCCTTCTCTAGTTTGTTGTACAGTGTAAATAAGGAGCGTAGAGGTGAACATGCGTATTGCTGAGTCCTTGCAAACTGAACTGCCAGTGTATGAGTTGGTCGAACACCAGAAATGGGTACTTTAATCAATATTTTCCTTAGGAGGTGGGGACAATTTATTTTACCATGCAACAAATGATACAAAAAGCGAAGCGCTATCTCCTTCTTCCTCCCCACTAGACTGTTCATGTGTAATTGTCTAAGTGTTTTACTGTATTCGAAATGCTCACCATTGAAATTACCAAATCGATATAGTAAGTATTTTATAAATTTTATCAGCACTCTTTCTATTCTAGCTACTAAATCAGCAGATGTAGGATTCCAAATCAACGAGCCAAATTCTAAATGTGAACGAACCAAAGCGAAGTATAAGAATAAGTATGTTTCAATGCACCTGAAATTCACACTGCTCCGTAACATTAAACCCAGCATTTTCCTCGCCTTACGAATAGTATTTATTACATGAAATTTAAATGTAAATTTTTCATCTAAAAGAACGCCAAGATCCGTGACACTTGTCTCCTTTTTTAAAAGAGAACCCTCTATATGGTATAAGACAGAAGTAGGGTGAATTTTGCGAGTAAACGAAATAAATTTACATTTAGACGTATTCACTGGTAAGTTATTAGCAGCACTCCATGATGCAAAACTATCTATATCTTTTTGTGGTAATATAGTATCTTCAACATTTCTAATTTCTCTAAATAATTTTGCATCATCAGCATCATATAACAGAATTTTGGAGTACTGCAAAACATTCGGTAAGTCATTAATGTACATTAGGAAGAGGAATGGGCCTAAAATAGAGCCCTGCGGCACTCCGGAGGGGCAGAGAAAAGAACGGGACCTACAGTTATTAAAATAAACATGTTGCTCCCTATTTCGTAAATAACTCTCCATAAGTTTTAATAACCTGGTAGAGAACCCTAAATTATTTAATTTGTACAATAGACTTGAGTGATCTACCCTATCAAATGCTTTTTGAAAATCAGTGTACACTACGTCTACCTGCGAAGACCTATCTAGCACCGCGGAAACGTAATCTGTAAACGTCATTAGGTTAGTTACGACCGATCTACCTTCAACAAACCCATGTTGATCAATTGAAATATAGTGTTTTAGAGATGGATATAACTTTTTATAAAGAATAAGTTCAAAAATTTTAACGGCTTGTGGGAGGAGAGATATGGGTCTAAAATTTGTAATATCGTTGGAAATGTTATTTTTCGGAATGGGCGTGATTTTAGACACTTTCCAAACCTGGGGAAAAATATTAGTGTTAATTATACAGTTAAAGATATATGAAAGAGGTTTGGCGAGTAAATCTCGACAAGCCTTAAAAATAAACGACGGTATGTTGTCGGGGCCTAAAGTACATTTAGGCTTAAGCTTCTTTAACACCTCATTTACATCAATTTCCGTAATATTCCCAACAGAAATTTGGTTGGTATTAGCGGAAGTGTCAGGAAGGTTGAAAGTGGACGGATGTGGAGTAGAATAAACTGATGAGAAGTGAGCAGCGAAAGCAGAAGCAATGTGCTGAGGGCTACGTAGCATTTGCCCTTTGTATGCAAAAGCCTCTGTACGTGTATTCGCACACTTCCCTGCCCGCTCATTGTAATATAGCCAAAACCGTTTTGGGTCTGCTCGCATTTTGCTCTCTATGGCATATTCATAATTTACTCTCGCAAATGTTATTTTCGATTTTAACTCCTTACGTAAATTGTTGAAGATAATTTTGAAGGGTTGATGTTTTGCTTTTTTTAAACTTTAACCGGTACTTATTCTTTTCTTTTATTAAATTTATCATACGAGCTTTATAGAATAAAAAAAATTTCCTGAATTAGTTTCAGAAAACCTTGAATATAAGATATATATTTGTTTTTTTGTTTCAATTGTACACCAAACATTAAACGATTTTTGTGAAGAAAAGGTTAGATTATTTTCGTGGATAGGTCTCGAAGCATATTTCATTAAGTGAGCCGGGCAAGTTAAAGGACTAGCGGATATAGAGTTCTACAGGAACTGGTATGAGTGTATTCTCGACGTTATACCGAATGGAAGGATTAATTTTAGATAAGTTAGTAGGATCATTTAGCGGGGCGAGAAGTACGCAAAAAAAAAAAAAAACGTCCATTGTTGTACCGAGAAAGATCGAAGAATCCAAGCTTGCTTTCCGAATTTATTAATCGGAAGGTATCGTTTGAGGCAGTTGTAGCGGAAAACTATGTATGCAACGTCTCAGCAATTGCTGTGGAATCTAAACTATACAGATCTCCAGGTTTCGTAAGTTACCGAATTATTCCGGTCAGCATGTCTGGATTTTCTTTCCACAACCGCTGTACCGAACGCGGTGAATCGGCAAAAACGACGATTTCCAATCATTTTCGGAGAAGCGACCAAAATTTCCCGTCAGAATTTCGAAAAGTCTGCGTGACAATATATTGTAATACAATAGCAACAACGGTTGCCGTCACGTGTTTATGTGCAGAGGAGCACGATCGCAATAGTCTTCGATTTTTAATCCAACTGTATAGTAGAACACTGAAAAGAAAGACAATTTTAATGGCATCTTTCTTCGCTTCGACGATTAGAAAGAAAGAGTTTTTTGTTTTTTTTTGCGCAAGCCGGTAGTAGAAGTTATCAGTGAAGGATTAAAATCTCAAGTGATCGGTAAGTGCGCGGCTATTGGAAAATGTTACGTTCGTATACGGTGAAGGCACCGTGTTGTCAGCTATGCATAAAGGTAGCTTTGCACGTGGGACCGTGGAAAGAATATCGTATCGGTAATTGTTTTTTTTCATTTCGCGCGGGGGGAAAAAATGTAACTGTTCCTTTTCATGAGATATAAGAAGAGTAGACAAAACGCACTTGACGACGAGTCTCAGTGAAAAAAGTGAAATAGGCTCGAACGAGGAGCAGTAGGTGTGTGTATCTCAATGAAAACAGTAATCAAGGCTCTCTAGAGTCTAGAGCAGCCGCAGTTTGCTTCATCCGGTCACTACAAAAAACGTATTGGCGCGATGCATCAAACTAGTCTCGGTGATCAAACTACTAGACAAGGAGATTTTCAACGCCCATTGGTCGGACTGTGCCTGCCCACAGTGTGATGCCTTCTCAAACAGCATCAAAAACCATCATCTGTTTTTACTTGGACGCTTGACTAGTAAAGCTGCTGTACGAGGACGAATAACGAGTAAACCGTACACAATCAAGCGGGTACTGATTTTATTCCGATTATTTGATTTATCAGCCGTCCATGGTTATTCGAATCTTTGTTTTAATTTTTGCGTTTTGGCCTCATTAACCACGGCCGGCCAACTGTTTGCAGATTTGTTTTAAAATACGTAAGAAGAAAAATCAATTTTTCACTATTTTCACTTATCGCGGTTATTTAATTAAACCCGACCCGGGTTTGCTTTCCGTTTGCCGTGACTAGTTTTAGGTGTAAATGGAAATTTCATTTCTAAGCGAATCAGCAAAGTGTTTTCTCTCGGTTCGCAGGTATTCTGATGATAATAATAATGATAATAAGGTTTTCTCGTATGTCTTGCTACGATCATCTCTCTGAATGTGTACACTGTGACAACTTCATCGGTGCAGCATGGCGAGAAAGTGAAAAGTTTGATTTTTAAACTTGACCAAATTATGCCTAGTAAAACTTCATCAAATTAGTTAATAAACTTCGATGTTGTCTATGGATTTTACAAACAGACCTGTTCCGCTTAAGATAAACCGCTTCAATATTCACAGTCCATCGCCATGTCACCAGCTCTTATCGCGGTTACTTTTGACTTTTTATTTTTTTTTTGCGTCAATTTGCGACTTATTTGTCTACCTCTCCCTTGCAATCAATAGTTCATTAACATGATGATTTTTGACGGCTCCCCTTTCTGCTTACGCAATGAAGGAACTAAGAACTGGTGTAACGGACAGGCAGGGAAGTGGAAGTACCAGGAAGTCATATAATAGATTAGAATAAAAAGCTTCGGTCGAGAGGAATGGACACGGTTAAAATGAAGTTGGGATCGCAGACTTCTTCGTGATTAGGATGAAAAATTCAGAGAGGGTGTTTTTAACCCCGGGAGTAGTAAAACAGCGACGAGAGCGGGAAAGTCCACAGAACAGAGGTGGGCAAAGAGGAGGTCAAGCTGGGAGGACAGATAGAAGAGACGTTTGATGGAAAGGGAAGGAGCGTAAATATTTGACCGGGGAATCTAGTATGGAATTTCACCGGGATCGAAAGCCAGTTAGAAGTAGCGGAATTTTATTGATACCGCGGTGGAGGACGTGGCCAACCCGAGTACCACTTTAGCAAACTGAAAAAAAAAAAAAAAAAAAAAAGCAGTTTTATATAGCGGAAAGAAAATGATAATGATACAATCAAATAGCCGGAGATAATTAAAAATTGCGAATTTTTGAGAACATCGAACGTCAGAGAAAATTCGTTTGATACGGGGGGATTAGCGTGTTTTCAAAATGAAAGTGAAAAATAATTTCCGGCTATTCGATTATGTATTTGAAATATTTTCCTTTCGCCAAGTTCACGAGGTAGACATAACAAACTGTGCGGGGAGAATTTTTAAACCAATCACGAATGGAACAGTAAGCAGAGTTTCGCCCAAACGAAGCATCAGGTGCTCGCATTATTTTTTCGCTCTGTCTCTTTCAAGTGCTTTTCCCTCTTTCTGTCGGTGATCAGTTTTTCGGATTGCCCCACCGTGCCTTTTTTATTCTGTCCTTTTGCGAGTGTATATATCTCTGATGGAATTAAAAGTGGAACCGGATCCCTTTGATAATAAAAATGAAACGAAATATACCGGATTATCTTCTAGTAGTTTTTTACTTTTTCGGTAGCACCGAGCTTTGCTCGGTGATCTATTCTGAACCTGCGCGCAGATCAATCAGTGTGCATCAGTGAGTTTTAAAAACAGTTCAAAACATAATAGAGCTCGTCTTAAAAACAGTTCAAAATATAACAGAGCTCGTTTTAAAAACAGTTCAAAATATAATAGAGCTCGTCTTAAAAGTAGTTCAAAACATAATAGAGCTCGTTTTAAAAACAGTTCAAAATATAATAGAGCTCGTTTAATATGAAAGTTACATATAAAACTGAGAGAGAATATTCGTGAGACGGTGTAATATTTAAAATATTGCGAAGAAATATGTATTTCATTGCGGAACAAAAATATTACACCTCGGTCCGTTTTATTTTGCCACGGCCTAATTTTACCTTCACCGACTTTCCACGGTGGCGAATAAAAATTACTGGCATGTGCTTTTTAACCTTCGTCGGGCGGCACAGGTACAATTGTAACTTTTGAGTTTTTAAATTGCTGTAACTTTTTTTTTTTATAAGACTTAAAAACCCTTAACTTTTGTGACATCTCTACATTTATCCATTAGATTATGTGCGCCAAATTTAAAAAAAAAAGCATTAACCCTTTTTTAAAATGTAGACTTAAATTGTTTTGATCCCCGTAAACATCAGCATAGACACACAATTGTACCTTGTATATTTTTTATATGTAAACGATATAAAAAACAACATATTTTCTTTTCCAAGTGGTATTTTATTTTATGTGTATTATATACAATCAATTATAATATAAAAAAATATGGTTATCAATAAAAAAATGAATTTTATTGTACATTTTCACAGATACAGAATGTTCGCCACACACAACATTGATACATATTATACACTTTTGTCTTGTCTTCTAGCTGTTTTTTCATTTGATTACGGCAAACATAGCAACTCCCGACTACCAGAATTGGTCCACGACTGCCATGAGGAAGCACTTGAGGAGGATAATCTGCTGTTTATGGTTCGCCCAAACACCATTTCCACAGCACTCCGAAGAAATTGACATCTCAACAGCACGCGGTTTGTACTGCGAGCTTGAATTGAAGGCATTTGTCTGTAGCAAGATCCTTCAAAAATTTCCTAAGTTGGTCCTCTTTGACTTCAGCAATGGACTGAGTTCGCAGTACATAATATAGCTAAGCCAGTAACATCAATCGTGTTATAAATAAAATTGTCCCTTACTATTAGCCCTGTGTAATTACCTGAGGGTACACAATATTACCACTTTCGTTATTAATATATTCACGGAATTTGACCACCCCTAATCATTAGATTAAACTACAACCAATAAATAATACCTCTATTCTGAGAAGTCTTAAACAAAACCTGGAAACGTACAACTCGACAGCTAGGCCACCTGTTAGCGTTGCAAAACTATGCGGTCCGACAAAGGTTAATAAGTCCTCTAAGTACAAGCGGTCGTCACACTAAAAGGCACACTGTTGTTCGCCGATAAGGGTTTGCTTGCACAATCGCTCATTTAATAATATTACAAAAATATGCGTATATTTACGGTTCACGAAGCAATTGTACACTTTATTTTCTCTCCACATGTAACTAAAAAGAAATGTGTTGACAAATATTTCCTTTTTTTAACAAAGTTCTGTTAGCCCCTTATGTCAGAACTCTTCAAAATCAAGCGTAACTAAAAATAAATCGCGCTTAGTTCGTGTACTGCGCCGATAACTAAAGATGACTCGGAGTATTAGCAAAAATTGAGCAGCGGGGACGGCTAACTTGACGATATGAAGTTTTAAGATATTTAAAAAGATACTGCATCCGCGCAAATATCAATTGTTTTGTACCAAAAATTACGGTATAATAATAAAATTTTGGCGCCGTTGTATGATATTAACGAAAATGGAACTAACTTGACGATAGGCTAATGTTTGAAGATCTTTAAAAAGAGACCGTACCCCCCGCGAAGGTAACAATAGTTTAGTGCCGAATCGTGCTGACCAGAAAAAAAATGTTCTATGCCGTTACGCGAATAATAACTGAGCTAGTTAACTGACGATAGCCTAGACGAAGGTTTGAAGATTTTTAAGAAATGTATTTTTGAAGAGATAGTTTTATGTCAAATTGTACTGATAATTAAAATTTTTGAAGTCGACCCATAATAACACGGAATATTAGAATAATTGAGCTGGGCCCCCTTAATTAAAAAAAAGTACTCGAAGATTTTTAAATACATCCGCAGATAATAGTTCTGTGTCGAATTAATAATAAAAACTGTTGACTCGCCGTACCATAACGCGGATAATATTAACAAAAATCGAACTGGACGTTAACTTCTCCTTTTTTCCTTTTGCTTTTCATTTATGCAAATATCTTCACGTATAATCAGGATTCCGGGATGGCCCTTATTTATCTCAGTTTTCTCTACATTTTTTTGCAGTATACGTAATAATAAATGTGCTATGTATTTCGTAACGTCGTTGTCAACAACAAAATATAACTAAATTTTACTTTATAAAATTATTTTATGTATTTCCATAATTCATATTCAATTTTTATACTTGTTTTTTATTTAAAATTAAATATAGTTTGTTTTTTGAAATTTTTGAAATTTTTGAAATTTTTGGAATTTTTGAAATTTTTGGAATTTTTGAAATTATTACACATCGGGTTTCAAGCCGACATTACATTCTATTACGCACCGTGTGGTGGTGACCTTTTTGTTGCCGAAAGGAAATGGATCCAGTTCAATAAAAAAAAAATCGGCCACTGAACGTGTTTACACTATGACCATAAACTCGAATAAGGAAATAACGGAAGGAAGAACATATACAGTTTTGTAAATTTAATATCATCGTCAGATCACAGTCTGTACAGGGGCATAATAAAGGAATCATCATTTAAATTGATAGTGTCCAAGGTAATCGATCGCGAAACCAGGCGCCAGATCTAGGCAGTTAAAAGAGATTTGGAACTGACATTAAATCAACAACGCAATGCGATGAATAATCAGAGTTCATTAGAAGGCATGTAGAACAATAAAACACACGAACGCAAACCTTCAATGACAAATCGTAGCAATTATCCACCGGGGTAGATAGGTAGTTAGGTAAGTAGGTAGGTAGTTAGGTAAGTATGTAGGTAGGTAGGTAGGTAGTACAACAACATTTTTTCACTATCAGCACAATTTGGCAGAAAACTATCCCTTCGTAGATGCAATCATTTTTTTAAAAGAAATCTTCAAATTTTGGGTTTATCGTCAAGTTAGCCTCGCAGCATATTTTTTCTAAAATATTCCGTGTTATGGCTTGAAGAATTTTAATTACCAGCACAATTTGCTATCTGCAGATACAATCGTTTTTTTCGTAAATCTTCAAATTTTGGGTTTATCGTCAAGTTTTGACCTCGCAGCGGCCCAAAAATATCAACGTTATTTGGTACAACGTAAAATGTTTAATTATCAGTACAATTCGGCGACGCAGAACGAACGCAATTGTTTAAATTTGTTGATGGTACATTTTTGTGTCGGATTTTTTTTGTCATTTTATCGAAACGTAAAATAATTGCCAGAAATGATTAAAACAAGAATAGAGTATATTTTTGATTGTTCAACGCGTAACCCGCTCGCCATTTAATTAAGCGGTGGTCCCTTTTTACGAGGTTATCGAAGCCCCAGAGGTAATAAATAAAAAAATGTTGGCATTTTTTTTTCCGATTTTTCGTTTTTATTGCTAAATAATTTTCACAAACAGCAATATGATAATAGGGGTCGTTGTGTATTGGTGAGCTAAGTGAGCCTTCGTAGTAGTCCGTTATTTTTATGCCTTACATATTTTTCGAATATCTTAATTGGTTTAGATGTTATTTACATGAAAGGGAATGTTTAGTGAAAATTGGTAATGAATATAGTGATATGGGGAAAACGAAATATGGAGTAGGACAAGGAACTATATTAGCACCGTTACTGTTTTTAATGTAAATCAACTCCATTCACAATTGTATTAGGAACGCCAAACTTTACGCATATGCTGATGACATTGCTCTGGTAATTGAACACCAAGACGTAGAAATAGCAGAAAGGCTGCTCTTCAAGAGGACTTGAATATGATTGACAGATGGGTACACGATAAAACATTATTAATAAATGCCAAAAAATCAAAAGTGATGTACGTAAGAACACCGAGTAGATTTAGAAAGTTCGTGCCTAAAATAGTTTTGCACAAGGTAGATTGCCTTCATGGATCGGAAGTATGCCGTTGTGAGCCGTTAGAAACGGCTGATAATTTCGAATACCTGGGAATAACATTCGATAAGGCGTTAACTTGGAGAGTTCACATAGATATGACATTGCTAGGAAAATTAGGCAAACTATGCCGGCGTTATGCAAATTAAAACAAGTTATGTTATGAATTACAAAACTACGAGACTGTATTTTGACTCATTAATAATGACTAGGATTAGATACGGACTCGAAATTTGGGGGGAGGCAAAAAAAAAAAAAAAAAAACGGAATTAAGGAAAATTAGTAGGCTACAGAAAAGATGTTTAAAAATTTCATAACCGAATTGGAGAAGTGCGAATCTTGTACCGAATTCTACTTGGTGGGACAATAATAAAGAAATGTCGCAAAAAATGTTTTTTTTTATTACAGTTAATATTTAAGGTATATATAAAACAGAAAAAAATAAGATTGTACTAGATTTAAGATGTATATGATGAATAAACGATATAATTATGTTGGGAACCCACAGACAGGCAATTGCCTTGTGAGACCCGCAAATTATTTAAAAAAAAAAAAAAAAAAAAAAAAAATTTTATTCTTTACCGGTAAAAAAATTTACAAAACAATTTTCTGCAGAATTTTCAGTTCCGAATGATGGGGTTTCGTTGAAAACCGAATGCGATTATTATTAATGCGGATAAATTACTCCTTAGAAGTTATTAATTAAACGTACTAATATCAGGGGCGGATCCAAAAGGACATTTTTTTGGCGGGGGGATTATATAATTACGTATAATCTTCTATAGTAAGCAGTATATTTGAGAAATACCCGTTATTTCATAAAGAAAATCAAATTAAGAAATTTAAAAATGTGTTTTAAAAATACGTAATTATTACAATTTTTAATTTAACTTTTGTTCTACTTTTAGGGGTGAAAAATAAAACAAAATTTTAAAATTCTAGCTAAAAAATGGTAGTTTAGAAATTCTTATTAGACAGATAACTTCTGTTTTATTTTTGTTAGTAGTCCGATCCGAATTCTCTTTGTTCGTGAGCAAGTTTAAATAAATATATATTTCTCATTGAATTATTATTAATTAAAATTACAAAACAAAAATTAAAAATAAATAAGAAAGGCAAATGATCGGCAACAGTATTGTGTTTAAAATAGAATAAAAAGGGAAGAGAACATTAATAGTTGTTATCAGAAAATAGTATTAAATATTAATTATTAAAATCCGTAGGTAAAATTCATACAAATGTTTTATAGCATAAATTAATGTTATAACAAATTTTTTCATAGTGGGTTTGGTTCTTTTGGGGGGGGAGGAGGATATCCCCTATCCCTCCTTCACCGTGGATCCAATACTTAATATGCACATATATAGGGCGAGTTTTGTTTTTGTTAAAATAATCTTTTAAAACTCGCTGCTGCGTTAATAAAATTGGAAATGAGGCAAACTTTTTTTCTTTGCAATCCATTCAATTTTTCGGTATTTTTCTGTGTGTTTCTTGAAATTTTATATAATTGTCGAGGTAATCGGAAGCGAAAGAAAAAAGGAAATTTCCTGAACTTATACTAATTCGTCCCTGTATTTAGAACGTTGCAAAACCGATTGGAAAAATTTTGTCCCCTCAAAGTAAATATGAAAAGCGTGTATTTTTTTATTATTTTTGATATACCACGGCGTTATTGTTGTTGAGAAGAAAAGTTTTCCAAAAAAGTGTGTATTATTTTGTATGTCAAAACCGTTTTGACTTTAAGTAATTTTTTTTTGACAAATTTTTGTGTCGAAAAGTTTTCAAATGCGTATATTATTTTGCGTAAGAATTAACTTTGGCTAAAATTCTCGGAAAATTGTTATATCGCGTTGGGAAGTAAAATGCTTTTTCAAGTGGGTAGTGGTATTTTGTTTATGTCAACCATTTTGACTGAAATTTTTAAATGATTTACGCTATCGCGGAATGATAAGAAATTTTTCGATTTATTTTGTTTCAAGTCTACGGCTTTTGCCAAAACTGGGTAAACATATTTCAACTGTTTGTATACATATCTTCGACTGCATGTTGAATTCAACCACCCGTGAAAGAAATGGTCACTAGAAAAAAAATAATAATAATAATAAAACAAGCGCGTAAATAACTCTTTCTTTTTTTTTTTTTTTTGTACTTCACCCTTTTTAAAATTTATCGCTCGAGAATCGCAGCATTATAATCAAATCAAGATGATGGCAATTCTCTGAACTGGAACAACGTCTTTTCATCTCCAAACCCGGTTGTTTTACTTCCAAGCCACGAGCACTATCCCCCGTCACGTCCAATTACAAAATTTCCCTATACTGATTGAACTCGGGTTAGTCGCACGTCTGTCTGTGCAGCGGCATAACGTCGCAAACCTCAATATAATCGGCGGAGGCCGTATTTTAGTTATTAATTTGATATTTTATCCGATCAAGTTCTGATCCGGCTTGTAAGGAAGACGATTCCGGATCAAAATTAAAGAATACCACTTGGTTTGTTTGAAATTAATCGGTAATTTTGAAATTCTATGATAATCTCGTTTTTTGAACCATTTCTATTATTATTCCTACATTATGGTGTGTTCTCAACGATTCGATTTTTCTAATATTTCTTATATTTTTAGCGGATTTCAAAATTAAAATTCTATTTCCTTTTTGAAATCTCTTAATACTGATTTAAGCAGATAATAACACGCGCATACACAAATAAGCAACTACAGAAAACCTCTCTCACAAACTCCGTTCTTATACCACGCAACGCGTCATAATCTTCACCCAGAAATTCGATAAAAATGTTTGCATATACGTACATATCGTCCGAACACCAAGTATCGAACGTGTAGAATAAATATAAAGGGAAGTACGCGAGCTTATAGCAGTGTGTTAACTATATTTTACAGAATGTGAATAATGCTAATTTTCTTTCTTTTTTTCTTTTTTTTTTCTATTGGCCTGGTCTTTCCTTTGAACCTTTTAGCCAGTTTATATGTTAAACGTGTGGTCATATATATTTTTAAAATTTTAAAGTTCTCAATATTGTATCTTTTGAGGAATTGATAAAGTTGTTTACATGTCCGGCCTAATGGATTTGTAAGAATGGATACTGTATTTATCGGCAGCGTATGATATTCCTGAGTTATTTTAATTATAAGTTCTTCTCGTTGTGTTTGGAATCGAGTACATTGCCATAGGAGATGATTAATATTTTCCTCGTATATATATATATATATATATATATATATATAAAAACTCGGCCACTTTGCTTCGCAAGGGGCTCTACCCCTTGACCGCTCTTGTTTACATTTCTGTCTCTTTCTCTTCTATACTTTGCATAAAAAGATCAAACTTCACAACGTCATTTTTACCGGCATCGACACACACACAAAAAAATAACGTAATCACAAAAATCTTATCCTTATTTTATTTAAATAAAATACATAAATATTTCATTTAAATCAAATGCATGACTGGGACACTTTTTGGGATATTTTTTCGTTACATAAAATTGGAACATTTTTTTGGTTACAAAATGTAATGGGGACCGGCCTGAGAATTACGTTGTAATTAATATATATTTTTTTCATATTCATTCACAAATACTCAATTTATGTTCACCGATTTTCATCATGTACTTAAGTTGAATGGTACTCTTTCTAATGGTCAAAGAATCAGTAAAATCGGTCTATATAAATATGAGTTATGTGCGAACAAAAATTTAAAAAATAACACGCGCAACGAATCCTTCTTTTTGGAAATCGGTAAAAATTAAAATATAGCAAACGTTTTTTTTTTTTTTTTTTTTTTTATTGTACCGACAGCAGTCTGCCATAAACAATGGTGATATAAGAATATAAGGAAAGGGGGGGGGGGGGGTGATTGGGGAAAAGTGGAATGAATAGAAAAGGAAAAGGAAACGAATATTAACCTGACAGTTCCAACGAAATGCCCGATTCAGGTCTTAAGAAGAAAATGGTTTATTTATCCTTTATTTATTTATTTATTTATTTATTTATTTATTTTTTGTTTTATTTTTTTTTTTTTTATTTTTTTTTATTTTATTAATTAATTTATTTTCACACTACATAACGATTATGCGAAGTGTCTCCGAGAGCAATATAATAGCGCTTAAGTTATCGGAAGTGCATCCTGGCACCACTTTTTCCTTTTCAGTCGCCGGCTGGATCTGGCTGGAAGATCAATAGTGAACATTCGGTATATAAGTGGATTCTAGCTAAACTGAAGTTTCTCAAAGAACTTTTTTGTACTGTTCCGCATAAACATCCTTCACGTATGGAACATTCAAGTCCGCATGCAATGTGTCGTTGGATACGAAATAAGGCGCAGATACCATTGCCTACGTAGAGAGCTTGGACTGCTGTTGCTGTATCCTAAGGAGGTTGCTTCGACATGTTGTTCCATATAGCTCTAATCCATATCTCCACATTGGAGCGATAACCGATAAATATACATTCCGCTTTACGTCCAGGTTTAGAACTGATTTTCGTCCTAGCAGCGGCCATAGCAACCTAGCCCTAATTATTATAGATTTTCTTGTATTTTCCACGTGATCACGCCACGTTAATCGTCTATCCATATGCATTCCAAGATAGTGCACGGAGTCTACTTTTGGAATTTGCGAGTTCTCAAATTTCAAGTGTGAACATCTTACTCGTCTGTTTGTGAATAAAATGTGACGACATTTAGTTGGGTTGAACGATATGCGCCAGAGGCACGCCCATTTCTCTAGCCTATTCAGATGATTTTGAACAGCAGCGTTTTCATACGTAACATTCGTATTAGATGCGAGTATCGCAATGTCATCAGCGAATGTAGCTAGTAACGTTAGATTAGAAATTGGTACGTCCGCGGTATAGATGGAATACAATAAAGGCCCTAGCAAACTGCCTTGAGGTACTGACGATCTGATTGAATGTATTTCCGAGAGTGAATCCTTTATTTTAACCACAAACGAGCGTTCGGACAAGTACGATTTGAGTAATAGATAAATATCCTCATTAAGAATTTTTGCCGAAATTTATACAGCAATCCTCGATGCCAGACCTTATCGAATGCCTGCGTGACATCTAGAAACACCGCGGAACATACCTCGCGTTTCTCCAACGTTAACGAAATTGCGTCAACTAATCGGTGACACTGACGAATCGTAGACTGATCCGTGCGAAAACCAAATTGATGATTTGGTAGCACATCTCGGTTACTTATAACCGGATCAATACGATTTAAAATTAGCTTCTCCAAAACCTTTGATAAAGAGGAGAGCAAGCTAATCGGTCGATATGATGAAAGCTCTGTCCGCGGTTTCCCCACTTTACGAACCATCATTATAACCGACTTCTTCCATATTTTAGGGAAGTACCGCATCCTTAGAACCGCATTAAAGATGTAACAAAGAAGAAAGAGCTGCTCTCCGCGGTAGTCGCGAGATTATTTCCCTGGTAATTCTATCGAAGCCAGGAGCCTTACGTAGTGGTATATTCCGAAGGCATACGAGAACTTCTCTTGGCGAGAAGACCTTAGTAGCTTGTTCACACCGACGAGGTTTTTCCAATGCTCTTTGTATATAGTCAGAATGTTCCTTGTGGCGATCAGAGTGTGGTGTAAAGGCCGTGTCAAGATGGTCCGCAAAAGCATTTGCCTTTTCCTTGTCTGTTTTAACCCAAGTGTTGTTCGATCTAATATTATATGGTTCTTCTGACTGACTTAACAGTTTTTTTAACTGACGTCCATACAGGCTTTTCCCCATCGTTAATGGACTGCGTGTAATGATTAAAAGTTTTATTTTTGTACTCCTTGATACTGATCTTTAGAGTTTGTTTTGCAACTCTTTGTATCTGTTGTGTAAGGATGGGTAACGACCATGCTGCCATCTCCTTCTTGCTGACCTGGTTTCTTTTATTAATTTTCTTATTTCTACGGGTATATACAGGTTTTGAAAAGATTTTTTTGATACGTAATTGGTAGAATTATTACACGCATATTCTATGAGATTAGAAAAGTTCTTGACGGCTATGTCAATGTCATTTGTGTTCTTTAGTTTGATCTTCAAGTCAATATTATTTTCAATTATACTTGAAAAGATATTCCAGTTAGTGGTATGATTTGTAAGTCTCTGCTGATTGAGTACGGTTTTAGGACTTATACCTAAGGTGACAACCACTGGAACATGATCGGATGACAGATCGATGATTGTTCTGCATTCCCTGTCGTATCTTTGAATGCCACGAATGATAGAAGAAATCTAAGACGTCCGGAAGCCTATTGAGATGCCGCGGCCAATATGTAGGAGTCATTGGAGATAAAACGGCAAGTGCGTTGTTCTGTATTGATTTGTACAGTATCTTTCCAGCTGGGTTTGTTATTCTCGATCCCCACATACTGTTTTTGGAATTATAATCTCCAGCGCATATGAATACATTTCCTAATTTGTTGAAAATTGTATCGTAGTCCATTTGTGGTATACAGAAACCTGGGTGACAGTAAATTGCGGCTACTGCTATATCCTTTTCAAGTGTTTCGACGTTTACCGCTACAAGCTGGTAGGCGAATGTGCTGTATGCAAAGTTTTTATATTGTTTATATATATCTCTGACTAATACCATTGAACCCACATGAGCTGTTCCATCCGGGTGGTGAGCCGAGTATGCTATATAACCACGAACTTAGCAAACGTTAAATAAAATTGCTTTATTTTTTCGGACATTTTTTCTAATGGGAGCCGGTCTAAGAATTACTTTGTAATTATAATATATATATATAAATATATTAATTACAACGTAATTCTTAGCTACCCCCCTCTAGAAAAACTGTCCCAATTTTATGTAACGAAAAGTGTCCCAATTTTGTGTAACGTTTGTTATATTTTATAGGATTTTTGTGATTGTTATTTAAAAAATGTCACAATTTTATGTAATGAAATATGTAACGAAAAATATAACACAAAAATGTCTTAATTTTATATAATGAAAGTTAAATGTTAAGATAGGATTTTTGTGATTATGTTATTTATTTTTTTTTTTATGCCAGTAAGAATTACGTTGTACATTTTGATCATTTTATACAAAGTGTATTAGAGAAAGAGACAGAAATGAAAGCAAGAGGGGTCAAAAATGGTCGAGTTTATATATAATATATATATATATATATATATTCATTAGTTCCACAAACATTTAAAAATACAACAATAACACGCTCGTAATTACTCTCTATTTTTCAATTTCGGAAGTGTATTTTAGTTTGATTACTTAAAGTTGCGCCATGCAAAAATATCGCGACAAATTTATTTCATCGCGAAACTTTTCAACTTTCTATAAAGAGTAATAGAAAATAAGCGAATTACTCTTTATTTAATTTTTATTAAACCCTAAATACAAAAGTTTGATCACTAACCACTTACTAAACCGATCGATTATTTCTTGAGCTCAAAACTCCTCCATGTATTTGTGAATTCGATCAAAAAATCGTTAGAGCCCTTTTTCCGGGAATCGAAATATGTGTATGCAAGAATTGCTGCTCGCATGTGAACCTGCAAAACCATTGATACGGATCAATACAAGTAAACATTGGGCGGTAATATGTGCGCACAGCGTGAAAGCTACATTTCTTTGTATTTTTCACTTTTTTTATGTTAAACTATTCCCGCGCTATAAACAATTAAATATTCGTATTATTCGCAAAAACCGCCATCTGTGAGCGACTCTGCACAAACGACGCGCTGAATATTCCGATTGGCATAATGTTTAAATGCGTTAGATAGATCGCGAAAATACACATATCTCATCATGAAGCAAAGAAATCATGCTTACTTTTTAATAAATCCCAAAAATTTCTCGTTTGGTAGAATTGTTAATACCTCGACCGATCGTCTGAAAGCCTCTAATTTGTAAATTTGGTCAAAATTGTTAGTCCGAGAACGCAATTAAGTAATAAATACGTGTATATGCGCATAGACACACACACACACCTGTGCATGCAATTTTTTGGCCCGTGTTATAGAATTGTAATTGTAACATTTCTCTTAACAAATAAATTCGATCCGATTCGCGATTACTGATTATTACCGCCACGGCGCGTTTGCTGTTATATCAGTTAAATGCGCGAAATTAAAAATATTAATGATTCTCTAAATAGAACGAAATACAATAATTAACCTAGTAATTACGGATTGTTATATTTCGTATGGAGAAATAAAATAACGGCCGAGCACGTGGACCATGCAGGAGCGCTGAGAGAAAGGCAAAAACAAATAGCCTTTTCTCTTTTTTCTTAAATGAAGATGTGTTAAACGGCCACAATCTGTAGAGTAGACGACTATCAGGAGAATATTAGAGATAAACAGAATTATTTTATTGTTAGCGATAGTGTGTGAGTACACAGCGTCTCGACAACTATAATTGTTTCATTTATAGCGGCATTTTTAGATTATTTGTTTTTTAGATTGTTATGCTGTTTGGCGGAGTGCGCGAGAAGCGGTGAATATTAGAAAAGAAAAAGGAGAAGCGCAATTAGTCTGGCGTGAAAGTTGTGTAGAATTGGCAGCGGGGCAGCGTTAGTCGCTTTATTTATCGTTCGAACGGCTTTCCGTCGATTATTTAACGAATCAGTTCGAACGAACGGTGAGCGCTTTCTTTCGTTCTTTTCTTCTTTTTTCCTCTCAAATGAACGATATACATATATATATAAGGGTGTGTCCGATCAGCAACTGAACACGTTGCTGCTTCGGACAGCAAACTGACTCGGAAATCCCTAAGTGTCTTCTTCTCGCTGTTCCAGCGACGCTAGCTAGTTGCGAAACTGATAACAGTCGACGGGCCATCGGTGATAAGGACGAAAATATTTACGGTCGTCAGCGAGAGGTGAGGAGCGCTGCAAATTGGTAATTATCATCGAGAAAGCGGCTCTACTATTATGATTAAATTCAGAGTTGAAATAGTTTCGCAGCGCAAAACGTGCTTTTCTATTACCAAACGAACCAGACCGAGAAACTGATAACGGCCGAGCTATTTTTAATTCGCGCTTGCTGCTGGCTGATCTCGTTCGAGACGCTTATCGAATCAAACGGTCGTATTTTAATTTCGATTAATTAGGATAATTAGTAGGCCCGATTCCAAATAGCATTGTTAAATTACGTTTAATTAGTCAATTTAAAAAAGGTAACATCTTGCTCGGTAGCCGGGGCAATTAACAAAGGTTTGTCCTTTTAAAATTAGATCGCGTTCGAAATACCTGCCCCATCGTCGCTGCCTTGTTGACATCTTTACCACGGTTCCGGCTATCCTTGCTGAATCTCACCTACTCATCCTATTTATCCTTTTTTCGATTAAGCGCCTGCCTATTTATTCTTCTTTCCTTCTTTCTCCTCTATCCTTCATAAATGGCAATTTACTACCGATCAAAAACTCCGATTTGATCCCTTTCTTCTGTTCGTCGTCCCCATCAATCTTCTTCACCATATATTTTCATAGTCGTCTGATAAGTTTCCTTTTTGTATTTATTTCAGTTTTTCCTACTATCTTCATGCTATTAACGTTCTGTTCTAAATGCCGCTAGAATTGAATTTTCCAATGCTTTAAGCTGTCTCTTTTCTCTACATATGTCTCGCTATTTTCACTAGCACAGCTCTAAACAGTCAAACCGGGTTGGTTCTGTCCGTTTTTTTTTTTTTTTTTTTTTTGTCCTGCCTTGAATTATTTTAAATCTTTTAAACTTCCTTCCTTTTAATTTTCTGCGCGGAATCGACTGCTGTTCTACGTGCTGTTCTCATTTCCTTTTGCTCATCACTGTTTTTTCCCCCATAAAGTGCTCGTAATTCCAAAAGTGTTCTACAAGCTAAATAACCTTTCTTCTTCCTCTACCGATTAACCTCTTCTCATCCGTAGACTTTTTCTCCTTCACTCGATCGAGATCAATCTTCTGCGGATTAACATGTTTTATTTGAACGTGTTCAACCTTTTCCGCCGACCAATAGTCGTCCTTTTCTACTCTTCTCCACTAAAACTCGGTGTTTCTACTCTTCGGCATTGAAGGCAGTGAGATAGTGGATTCATTCGTTCTTCTGTTTCCAATGACAGATTTTTGGGTACATTTTCAGCTAATACTACTTTACGTTTCTTTCTTTAAATGACTCATTATCATGGTCCAACACTTATTCTTCATTTTCTAACTCTGGCTCCTACTACTTCTTTATTCAACTATCCCTCATTCATGGTTTTCTAGATGCTCGCCCTCTCTCGTAAATGCTCTACAATCTCTGCCATTTATCGCCTTCGTTTTAATCATGGTCTCCTTCCAGTATCATTTTCTCACGTTTCATTTGCTTCTACTCTATTTTGTCCTTTTCGCTGACCCCTAATTACTTTCTTTGTCCGATTCTGATAACATGTTTTATTTGAATATTCAACTTTTTCCATTCTTTTACTCTTCCCTACTAAAACTTAGCATCTCCACGCCCCTTATCGGTGCTTCTTGCATTCCCTCATTTCCTTCTACTTCTGTTATTCCCGTCCTCGAATTATTTTTATTCCCTGTATCTTTAAACATTCAAGAACACAAATTCATCTTCTCCTTCTACCCTATTTCTTCGGCTAATAATCCCGTTAACGAATCTATTATCAAAATGAAACAAAGACGTAGACTCCCTACGTTTCGTTTTCTACAAATATAACTTTGAGCGGTTATACTAACTCTAAACAGAGAGAAGCTAAACATCTAGGCCGTTGTCATATGCACTGTAATGATCGGATGATCTATCTTCAATCACATGATTAATCATAATGTCGACAATAGGTTATAATGCCGGTGTTCATCAGCACCATTATAATACTGCACACGAGATATGTACGGAAAAAGATTAAATGTACATGCAGTGAAGCATATCTCGCGTTTAAGGCAAGTTGATTTCTATTCTATTCTGTTTTATAAACTGAATTACACTTTTACCGATAAGAGTAAATCAGTTGGAAAATTAAAATTTGAAATTCAACCAAGTACAAAAACTACGTCATTAAGGGCTGTTTAATATAATTTATTTATTTAAAGTCGCTCGGCAGCTAGGGACTGTTTAAAATGCGGTATTTATTTATTAATTTTTTGGAACAAAATTTATATAAAATTAAAAATTTTATACACTTCGTATCATACACATGTATTATATATATATATATATATATATATGTGTGTGTGCACGTATTTTAGTAAACATTCTTCGATGTTTATTTTATTTCATCCTAATTTTTTAAAATCACATGGTCATCATCTTAAAAATATGCAAAATCAACAACCGACATATAGAGTTCTCTCTTCTTTATTTTATGTACATAAAAGACACTCCATTATAAAACCAATTCCGAATATTGGTTACACGGGAATCTCACACAATTAAATACTTAAGAAAACGTCTTTTTGATCTACATGCCCGTTTTAATTTGCGTCTTTCAACCTCTCCGTCGAACATTTTATAACAATTAATTTATTACCATAGCAGAAACTGTTGTTCAAGGATTTAAAATTCGAATATAGATAATATTTCCTGTAGCAACAATTAAAAATTCTATTGCGGTATATTTTTTTTTTTCTGTAAAAAGTAATAAAAATCACCTTTTTTTTTCTTTTTTTTTTTTTTTGATCAAGAAGTGCAGCTTGTATGAATAGATCCGGTCGTATGGGTCTAATGATTAAAGTAAAAATGAGAAGAGACAGAAGACGGTGTTCTTACTTGCGCCAGAAATTACGTATTTACCGTAGTAATCATTTAATTTAAAATGTTTACGATATATAGTAAACATTTTATTCAAAAACGGTCATAGGAAGATAAACATGGTGAATATCGGTCCCGAAGATACGTTGATCGTGCAAGTTTCAGACCTCTATCTATTTTGGTTTTTGAATAAATCGAAAAAAATCAAAAATCAAAAACTTTTTTTCCCAAAAACCGTTTAACCGATTTGAATGAAATTCGAACACACACACCATAGGGGTATATAAAGACTATACTGGGGGAAATCTTAACAACAATTAGAAAAAGCAATTTTTTATGAAATCATTATTCTTTTCGTGATAAGCTTTTTGTAAAATTTTGAAACTAATTTTCTTTTATGTGTATTTTTTAATGTAAAATAATCTCTCTAATTATTAAAAAAAATCGATTGAAAAAGTACGCGATATTGAAAAAAATAGAAATCTTATTTTCTGATATAAAAATCAAATTGTTTTTATGTATTACTATTTTCAATATTTCATGTTTTTTCACTTATAAGTTAATCAAATATAAGATTTTTGAATATTTATATTCTTTACAGTGTAATTTTATTACGAAAAAATTGATGTTTTAAAATTTAAAAGGATACTTTAAGTGAAATTATTAACATTTCAATATAGTTTTTATAATTATTTTTCGAATATTTGAATATTTTCTTAAAAAAAAAAAAAAAAAGATAATTTTCATATTATTGTTCTGAATTTTTTTAATGTTGTTATTTTTACTTATAAATTGGCTAAGCTTCTTGATCCTACTAGCCCCTCATCCAGCATACTAGCACTGGCAGGTGAACCGCCGCTACAAATCCGAAGGCACATGCTTGCAGTAAAAACTATGGAGCAAAAATGCTGACGAGGATAAATCACCCCTATCTAGCGTTAATGGATCCCTCAGGTACGAGCTCTACGGCAGCCAGGTTTCGAGCGGGTTTAGCTGACCTGAACCTTGGAATTCGCTCCATCACCATAGGAAATGGAATGAAAGATGGATTAGCACTGATACAGCAAATAAATTGCGCATGGTTAAAAGCACCATTTATCCTCTGAGGACTACGGCATAGGAAAGTCGCATGTATGAAAAAGTACTTACAGAATCGGTCATACCCCGCTAACGCACGCCTATATCTTCGAAAATGGTAAACCTCCAGTCTGCGAACTCTGTGAGGAACCGAGGACTGTTCATCACCTATTAATAAAACGTAAGAAGTACGAAAATTATAGAGTGCAGAGTGATATACCTACGGAAGATTTGAAAGATGTTCTCCGGGACGATATACCTACAACGCGTAAACTACGCACGTACCTTATTTATACGGATTTAATGCGTTATTTTTAATTAATTTAAATTAAGTGATCATAGCCGAAAGGAAATAAGTACTGCCGTTAAATAAATAAAAAAAATAAAATAAAGGCTCCTTTTCTGTTGTTTTAAAGCTATAGAAATGTCGAAATAAAGCGATTTTTATATTTCTGAAAATTAGATTTTTTTTTTTCCAATAACGCGTACCTCCTTTTCAATCAATTTATAAATTATATGGGTTATTTCACATAAAATAATACACATAAAAGATAATTTCCAAACTTTACAAAAAGTTTATCACGAAAAGAATAATAATTTCATAAAAAATTGCGTTTTCTAATTGTTGTTAAGATTTCCGAGTATGGTCTTTATATGCCCCTATGGTGTGTTCGAATTTTATTAAAATCGGTTAAGCCATCTTTGGGGGAAAATTATTTTCATTTTATCCTTTTCTTTTTTCGATTAATTGATAGAGGTCTGAAACTTGCACGATCAACGTATCTGATTTTAGGACCAACATACTCTCAAAAGATAATCCAGATATCCCTCTGGGACCGATATTCACTATGCTTATCATCCTATGGCCTTTATTTTATATTTTATTAAGCGTATTTTATCTTTCTATTTTCTCCACTTTAATGACAAAAACGCGCATAGATCGGCTAAATCATGCCGAAAACTCACATATTACGTACTAAAACCTTCCACAAGAATCACTCTATCCACTGACGAAAAGCGGAACAGATCGGTTTGATAGTTTATCAGATTAGCATGCAAAGATTTTTTTTAAGTACATTACATACTCACTGTATATCTATTAAATTTAAAAAATAAAAAAAAAAGATTAAAATATATTATTACAATGAATTATTTATAACCTTTTTACATAATTAATACTTGCAATTATGCGAACAATTCAATACAACGTCTGCCTTATAAAGATGCTTCCCACGACCTTATTCTTTTTTTTTTTTTTTTTTTTTTTGTTGAACTGCTTATTAAAACAACTGAGCTTCATTCTGAATGTTTTTTTCTATCACTGCAATCATTTGTTTTTCGCTCCTTCTTAACCATTCCATTTTGATAATACCATTTCCTTATTCTATAAACTGTGCATCATCTACTTTCTCACCTGCTTCGCTGGTCCTTAAATGTGAATAATGTTTATTTATTTTTATTTTTTTTTTCGAATTTTAATTAATATATTTATGTAAAGATTTTTTCTGTCTTTAAGGATACATATTTACCACCTTCTAACGAAAAACGGTCCTCACATTCAGCTGAGCATTATTACTATAACATTTGTGTTTATCGCGATCATCTAACGATAAGTTTGGCTTAACTAAAGATCACATACAGTCATCATTTTAAGAATATGCAAAATCAACAACCGATACATAGAGTTCTCTTTTCTTTACTTTATGTACATAAAATGCTCTATTATAAATCAGTTGCGAATATTGGTTACACGATATAAAAGGAACATATCAAATCATTCAATAATAATGAAATGGATAAATCTACACATATGCTGTCAGGAACGGATCAAAAAGGACATTGGGAGGGGGATTATATAATTACGTAAAATCTTCTACGGCAGGTAGTAGATTTAAGAAATACCCCTTGTTCCATACAGAAAATTATTATAGAAATTTAAAAAAGTTTTAAAAACACATAATTATTACAATTTTTAATTTAACTTTTGTTCTACTTTTAGGGGTGAAAAATAAAACGAAATTATAAACTTCTAGCTAAAATGATAGTTTAGAAATAGTAAGATAGTATTTTTATTAGACACTTTACTTCTTTTTTATTTTTTTTATTAATCCGATCCGAATTCTTTGTTCGTGGCAAGTTTAAATATATATATATATTTCATTGTAATTAAAATTAAAAATAAATAAGAAAGGCGAAAGATCGATATGACAATTGGGTTTAAAATAAAATAATAACGTAACATTAATAGTTTTATTAGAAAACGGTATATTAAAATATTAATTACACAGCCCCTTGCGAGGCCAAAGTGGCCGAGTTATATATATATATATATATATACACATATATATATATATATTTATATACTCGTATACATTCATGTGTGCGGGTGTGGGTGAAGATTCTAAGTTAAAACGAATTTTAATAATCTTTAAATTCAAATTTAAGCGAGTATTAATAGACGATCGAGAGCTCTGAGTAACATTTAGCACGTACATATATACTTGTATATACATATATAATTATATTTTTAGAGAATTTGCATTGCAAATTATTTTTCCAATTATGTAATTTTATTTCAGTCATTCAAATGTAAATTAAAAATTTTTAGAGAACCAACTTTATTTTATATTTTAAGATTATTTAATTACGTATAATATTTTATATAATGATACACTCTCCGTTTTTATTTCTAATAGACCGATACAGGAAAATCCAAATGTTAATCAATAAAAATGTTATTACATATATAAGTCGCATGATATTATATATATGTGTACATATATATATAAAAATTAATGACTACGTCCCTCTTACAGGTGGCGGGTCATAATTCTGTTACGTTTTTGCATTACGGAAGTCGTAATAAAATTTACTATGCAAACCGTAAATTGTATTATTGTTCTTTACAGAGACCAGCACGCATCCAAATAAAGTTTTCCCATCATCTAAATGTTCTCCATACTCTGATCGATTCGTAATTGTCGTGAATACCGTTTGTTACTGAAACTTGTCGCTTTGTATTCTATATAATCGTTAGCTAATTCTTCTACTTATCGCGTGTTCTATCTTAGTTGTTTTCACGAATAAAATGATTGTTTCGGAAAAATGTCCGATAATAATTATTTAATTTCTTACCTTTTTTTGGAGATATCCCGTTGAATAATATTTTTCCGTGGATCTTTACATATCTGTTCGTGCTGCTGACATTAATTAGCAACCGAAATTTTCATTCCAACCAATATAACCCCGAAAATATAATGAAACACAATTAACACATTTACCATCATGAAATAGACTGTTTTAGAAATTAAATCGCAATCTGGCGTAATGAAACAAAATATACTAATTTCTAACGTGCAATACAAAATTTTAACGACAGCGAAGTTAATAAAATTTTTGAAATCTGCTTAAAAATTTTAAATTCTAAATCAGAACCTTCTGAAATAAAGGAAATCAAAAAAAAACATCGGTTAAACATTTTATAACGCAATCAATTAACTCTCCCATCAATAAAAAGCGGCGTTTAAATTAAATTGATTCAAAAGTCCCACTTCAAAAAATCCAATCAATATCAATAGTTTAGGGTACATTTATATTTTCGAGCATGGTGAATTCGAAAAACACCTCTTTTTAAACAAATGTCTGCATATCAATGCCACCGTTCTTGTGCCGAAATTAATGCCAAAAAAAACTTTATGAAAAACTCTCGTAAAATATGTAAGGGTTTTTTTTTTTACGGAAGTTATAATAGAAATTGCTACGATACCCACAAATTATGACTGTTTTTTTTTTTACGTCAATTCTCCCATAGTATTACAAAAATGTCATCTGCAGCGGCTGTTTTGTTCCCCAAACGGGGGGAGGGGTCCATCGATTATGTATATAAATTCAGCCCTTCGAACCTCAAATGTCAGTCTTCCATAATTCTTACGGAAGAATTTATTTGAACTGTATTATTCTTCACATAATTAAACAAATTACAACGTTTGAGCGTTACGAAATTTTCTTATTCTCTTGTCGTAAGAACGGTGTAGCCAATTAATATGTGCCCATATATACGGATAACGTAAAATTTTACTATACGTTCGCGACAGAACAAATCGAGCGTAGTAACGTAAACTTGTAATCATTGAATTTTAAACTGATCGGACGCAAGAATTTTTAGCAATTTAAGAAACTGTTAGAAAAAATAATTATTGCATAAAAACTGATCATGTTACGGAGTTGAACGTATTATCAATCAATGCGTCTTGACAACACAATAGTTCAGTACGAAAAAAAAAACAAAAAAAAAACGGAGTAATATGTTTTTAATTTATTTTCGAATAATTATTTATAAGCTGTGACCCTAAGGAAAAGACAAGTATGCATATCATCATGCTCCAGCAGGTAGCACAGATATAAAGCCCCTTTGGATGAGACACTTATATGATAAATAAATGAACGCAGTTTCTAAGGTACTGCCTTTCATGATCATTCGCATTGCACGCAGAGTATATAGTCACTAGTGTCCGTGCTATATCTGCACAACAAGAATGGATAATGCCGGCAAGACATTGACTTCTTTTGATAATCAATGAATGAATGCGAATAATTTATTTTCGGCGTACCCAAAATTTTGTGACTGATATGCACATATTATCGGTCCCGTTACGCGAAATTTTTCTATAATATTTCATCTTCAGATCCACCGCTTCCGTAAACGACGTGCCACAATAAGAACAGTGATGGGAAACTTTTAATACTCTAAAGTTTACTAAAGATTTTCCGTTTAAATTCGGCTAGGTTTATCTCGATTAAGCATTATTATAATATGTTCTTTTTGTTTTTTTGTAATTCATATTTTATTATTTTATAAAAGGTAAAATTTTGTAGTTTACTTTTAATTATTATTTTTTCACTGTATTACTTTCTGATTTGCGAGAATAATTCTGAAAAAAACTACTATAACAAAATATTATTCGCATTTTTCCTTAGTTCGGCGAGTAAACATAGATTAGTCGTCCAGCTAATATGTGTGTATACACATATATATTACATATATGTATAAACTCGGTCCTCCGTGCCTTGCAAGGGGCTCGCCCCTTGACCCCACCTGGGACACCCCCGCATCCCTAGCTCTATCACTTCTGTACTTCATATAGAACCGGGAAAATTGATAACGTCATCCTTAGCCCAACTCCCACACTTTTTCTTTCTTTCAACAGAAAGAAGTGTATGTCTTCGTGCAAATTATGACGTAACGTTAGCATTGCAAGCTAAACTAGCGCATCGACGAACCGTCTTACCGCACGACGCAAGGTGAGAAATACAAATATAAATTATTACTAAAATTTAGCAGAACGTCGTTACAGGAAAAAATTAAAAAAAAAAAAAACCTACGAGCAAATACGATGAACAGTTAAAATTAAATCTGTTTAAAGGATACAGATATTACAAAATGTGGAATTAAAAAAGAAAACGTAATGAGCATAAGAGGAATGTACTTATTACTGAAGATATGGGAGTACATATCAGCAGAAAAGAAAATTGAATTGGAGGAAAGAATAAACACAGAATACGAGTTGAGGGGAAAACTTTCGTACCAACTGCCGTTAGCAAGAACATAGATTAGCAAACGGATAACTATATTATAACTCACGATGCTGAATAAAATACCCAAAGAAATAATAGAGAAGGAAAAAATAGGGGAAAGGAAAATAAAGGAATGGCTTCAGGAAGAAGAAAATATAAAAAAAATAATAAACATAAAATAAAATGACAAAGCGCAACAAAAAAAGGTAGGAAAAAAAACATTGAATATAGAAGATAGAAATAGATTATTAATTATTGATAAGTAAAATAGATAGATTAAGACTAGTAAATATTACACGTTTATGTATATGTACATAAGTTAATTTAAGATGGTAAAGTGTTCACAATAGGATAATTCGTCGACAAGCGTTTTAGCTTGACAAAAATTTATTTTCTGTAAAAAATAATAAATACGTATTTTTCAAAAAAAAAACAAAAAAACAAGGCTGCGAGAAAAAGGAAAAAGAGATAGTATAGTATATAAAGATTACAGGAGATTATGTTTTAACCGTCTATGTTTATATTTTGAGTACATAAATTGTAGCTGCCTGGAATCGTAATTCCCGATACGATTAATAAGGGGATTGCTGCAAGTCAAGCAGTTATCAGAAAATCTCCTTGTCGAAGAAAGTACGTAATTACGAAGATATGGCAACTTGAGGACATTATGCATACGCACCTCAAACATCTGTTTTGTATGAGCTACAGTTGTTTATAACGGCCGTTAGATTTTGAAGACCACACAGGTTTCTTTCATAACTTTGTCTTCTTATATATACAATATATGTAACGTTTTGTGACAAAAAAAGTGATGGGTGTTGAGCTCAGAATGACGTTGTCATTGAATAACACAATTAACCAGGGCAACAGTCCATTTTGTCCATACTTTGGCTTCTTTTATATACAATATATGTAACGTTTTGAGACGAAAATGAAACGTTTTGTAACAAAAGAGTGATGGTTGTCGGCCTAAGAATGACATTGTCATTAATATATATATATATATATATATATATATATATATATATATATAGATAAATTCGGTCATTTTGGGCTCGCAAGGGGCTGTACCCCTTGACCCTTCTTGCTAACATTTCTGTCTCTTTCTCTTCTATACTGTGTATAAAATGATTAAAATTTACAACGTAATTTTGAATCGGTCAATATTAATACAATAACATAATCACAAAAATCCTATTCCAACATTTAACAAAGTCGGTAAAAATTAAAATATAACAAACATTACATAAAACTGGGAAATTTTTTGGGACCTTTTTTCTAATGAGGTGGCGGCCTAAGAATTACGTTGTAATTAATATACTCGGCCCTTCGTGCCTCGTAAGGGACTCCGCTCCTTGATCCCGCTTGGGCAGTACTGCCTAACCGCAAATTCTATCTCTTCTATACTTTTTATAGAACAAGGAAAATTGAAAAAGGCATTCTTTCAGACTTGGATACAAAATTATGACGCGTTTTATTTAATCGGGCAAAGTGGGGGTAAACCTCACTCAGAATGTATTCCGTTCCGTTAGCTAAACTGTTACTAATAAAATAGAAAATGACATGCCAAATAATGATAGACATACTGTAAAACCACAAAAAAAGCTTTGACAGTCAACCTAATGTCGTTGTTAGCTAAAAAAATATCCGTAACATCTTAAATACCCCACTATGCCGCCCTCTCCACTACAATTTTCTTTTATCGAGTAATTATTTTTTACTTTTTAATGAAATTCGTAAAGTCAATCTTCAAGTATCGGTATTTAAAAAAGAACATAAATAAATAAAACTGTGAGAGTTATTGTGTCGTGTTTTGCGAACATTCTTTACCTTTTGCATTTCGTATAACTAATATGCGCTACGTATACAAATAAGGCGTAACTGAAAAGAAAAAAAAAAAAACCCGGTAAAAAATATTACTTTTTTTTTCAGTGATATTTTTAAATTATCGTAGTAAACGATTAAAAAAAAAAAAAGATTGCTTTAATAATACTAATGAACACCTTTTAAAAAGGTAAATGTTTGTATACTATCCATCATACCGCTTTGAGGTTGACAACTGGAGTTTTCCGAACCTCCCCGATAACGAGTCTACTATGTGATTCAGCGGAGTGGCCATTAAATTTACGACGAACTTATCTAACCGTGCTGGCTTTCAGCATCATAAAGAGCACAAAGCCAAACTCTTCGGATGATACCACTGAGAACCAGGACGGAACAACAATCGATCACGTTATGTTCATTCTAGATCAGTTAAACATCCAAATTCCAGTTCTGGTCCGGGCCCCCCATATCTCCTATGCCACTATGGTGCAACCGAGCCCAGTGCGGCACACAGAGCTTTTAAAATGCGGAAAACTCCGTTAAAACGATTATCACTTGCGTCAACTTCAAACGTAACACAATACCGTTTACCGACTTTAAACATCTGCTTAAATACCATTTTAACAACATCTGGAACAACGATTGGAAAAATTTACCATAAAATCTTCCACCAAACCCCGTGGCTTTCCTCAAGCCGAGAAAGCAGAAAACAGGAGGTAACCTTATGCTGACTTGGGCACACTCGCCTTACACACGCGCATCTATTAAATAAAGAGAACCTGCGAATGCCAGACATGTGATTGCTAATTAATTATCGAACACCTACTGATTAAATGCCTAATTGATGATCATTATCGGAAACAGTGCAGAATACCATAAAATTAAAAGGATTTGTTGTGCGATGAAGAATTTTAATCGATTATTTCAATTTCCAAAATAGCTTCTAATTGGCTAAAGAGCTGTTTTAATTTTGTTAATCCTTGTTATTAATTTCTCTTTACTTTCTTTTTTTCCCTTGTATTCAATTTTCGTAATTTTGTAATTCCTTGCCGTGTCCCTATCCTAAGTTGCTATACATGAACAGTAAAATAAATAAATAAAATAAATAAATAAAATAAATAAAAGTATAATCATACGCAAGTGAGTTCAAATGAAGCTCAGTCGTTTCGCGAAAGGTGGCAAAATGCAATTTACCACATTAATCGTTGCGCAGACTGTACGTATTAGAAGATCGAATGCAACAAAATCAGTTTTCCAGTCACTTATTGCTGACGCGATAGAACAAATATTTTGGGGAATGTCTAGAGGTTGCTCGGCTGAAAAGTATATTCTCGTCTATCGATTATCACAAAGAAGACTGTAAATCGTAGCTCAGGCCTCCGGTGAAAATATTATCCAGGTAAATTTTAGTGGTCGCACTCACTTGTACCAGCCTTATGTGCACGCCATCTGCTCGTACCCAGTGTACACTACTCATATCGGTCTAGAGAACTACAGGGTATTTCTATCGTTCTTTAACTCATTAATGTTTACGTAATTCAAAAAAAAAAAATCTAATTACATCTTGCGCGCGAATTCCTAATCAAAGCTGTTACACGTAAATAGATGAGCGAGAGGTGAAGATAACACAACCTTGAAACTATCTTATTTCCCTCTCCTCCTAGATATTTATTTTCGGTTACGCAGGGGGATGAACTAAAAATCGTAGTGGGTAAATTCTGATTTAGACTAGCACAAGACGAACGAGCTAGTAACAAATGGTGAAGTCCTGTGCTCAATGCTGTGCGATGCTGTGTGCTGGGTAGAGATTGATACATTCAGTCTGTCCAACCAAGGCCGCATTAATAATAATAATAATAATAATAATAGTTATAATCATGATCATAATCATGATCATAATCATAATCATAATCATAATCATAATCATAATCATAATCATAATCATAATCATAATCATAATCATAATCATAATCATAATAATGGTAGTAATAATAATAACAAATTTTAATCGGTATGAACTATTTAACATCTTAATTCCGTTCTTAAATGACCACGAACGGAAAATGTATTAAATTAAACTGCCGTCGTGTTTGGCGGTAACAATATTATTCATAATAATTCAAGTATTAATATAAATAAGTCTTCTTTTTTAAAAAAAAACGACTTGTACGTAAAATTATAGTCGATAATGAAAATGAAATAATAAAATTCTCACTTCAAAGTAATTTGAACGTGCTGAAAATTAACGTCGAGAAAACGCAGGGAGTAATATTTGCCGAGGAAAGACTTGGAGTTTCTCCTCTTATAAAATTACATAATAAGTCGGTTAAATTTATCGATCAGATTAAGTATCTAGGGGCAATTTTTGATAATAAATTATTATGGAATAGTGAAATTGTGATGAAATGTAAGAAAGGAATGAACGTTCTAAGAGCATTAATGGCATCCCGATAACAAATCTTATGATGTACAGGATGATAATTAGATCTCATTTAGAATATGCGACCACTCCGGTAGTATTGGCTACCAATAAATCTATTATAAGATAAACAATTACAGTTAATACAAAATAAAGATGTTAGAAGGTGTCTTCTCAAGACTATGTCATCTAGACCGGTACACTCGATGTTAGTTGAAGCCGGAGAATTCCCAATATCAATCAAACTAAAATGGTGTTGTGATAAATTTTCTATTAGAATTATGGAAAATAGAAGTCATAACAATAACAAACCACTCATAAATTCAGGTAAATTGAAAAAAAAAAAAGAGAATAAAATAAACCAGAATACTTCTTACTAAACAGTTATATAAATTCGACAAATTTAAAACTTTATAACAACTACAAGACGCCAGCTTACAGCATCATGCTACCTCGGATATACTATTTAACTTAGATATTCATCTTAATGATCAAGAATACCAGGTGCGCTATCACCAATTGAACAGCGACGATATTTTTAACTATACATATTAAACACCAATTACTGAGACTACGAAGTTATTTTTGATAGGCAACAGAGTAAATATATATATGCCAGTAAGCGAGCATATAAAATATATCGCATCATGAATTGTACATTATCCACATCGGTAGAAATGTATGCTATATTTAAAGCCTTGCAATTCGTTAAGAACTGCGAGAGCGGTTACGATCAAGTAAGGCAAGCCTAGTTGCTAGAGCGCTTGACTTTCGATGTGGAGTTCACGGGTTCGATCTCGAGCGATGACGAACTTATTACAAGAATTAAATAAAATAAATAATCGCTAATAATCACGTGGAAGGCAGTGGCAAACCACCACGTACAACATCATATTCGCGCTAGGTCAGTACACAGCAGACCTACACGGGACTGCATTCGTACATCGATAAATCAAGTGATTACTAATCAGTTCCGAATGTAGTCTTGCGTGTGTACACCTGCGTTGCATATAACAATTGCCTAGTACACTACCTTATATCTGTACAGCTGAGATGTACGAATAGGTAGTCACCGACGCTCAGAAGCTGAGTATGACACTATAAAGAAGAAAGCAAAAATAAATTTAATGAGCAATGTTGAATGCGAAATAAGAAGGATTATTGTTATTATTAAACTGGAAATATTTTTAACCAGAGTGAAGTTTAAGTGGGCTCCAGCTCATTGTGGAGTATTTGGAAACGAGATGGCCGACAGATAAACAAGGGCGCGGATAATTATCTAACAATTCATAATAAGGTTAACTGGAGACAACACCTTATATTAGAGAGCAAATTCAGATTCAGTGGGACAAAGAATACTTAAGAATGAAAGTAATGTGCATACGTTTATGCAAATAGAAGATTAGACAGAGACTACACAGTAAAATTAATACGAATGAGAATTAGGCATTGTCGTAGTACGACTAGCCATTTATTCAGATAAAGAGTGATGCGATATGCGAAAAATGTAAGGAGGAGGGGGTTTTAGAACATTACATAAATGGAAATGTACCAAATGCACTAAAGGAAGAGATCGTTTAATACACATTTATGTCTGAATAATTGGAAAACATTACCGATTTCGATCCATTGTCAGAGAACTTTATAATTTTGTCGAGATAATCAGATAATTAGTTAAAAGTTTAAAGATTCATAAAACTGGCCAATGACGGAAGTCGAGCCAAAAAAAAAAACCGTAATTTAATTTTTAATAAAACAGATTATTAATTGTTGTTTATAATAATAATAATAATAATAATAATAATAATCTGTGTTAATGTTTCAGCGTTGTTTAGTAGATTAGAGTTAATATTTAGACATTTTACGTTGGACATCGCGCCAGTGATAATACCGTACGTTAATTGATATGCGTAAATTCTGACGGACGCAATTGACGATTGCTTATTATGTATGATGCTATTAATGTATAATAAAAGTACGACCTGTATTTGCATCTTTTTTTTTTTTTTTTTTTTTTTTGTATAAGACGAAAATGTGTTGTCATTATGATGAGCAGTCTTTTTTGCATTAATTTTTATAAAATATAATCTATTAGCAGTTGTTTATATGTCACTATTAAGTGTAACTCCGACTGCACGTGCGTGCACGTGACATGAAAATATTAAAAGAAAAATAGTACTAAGAGAAACGTCATTATTCTGTGGGAGAATTAAGGGAGAACCGAACAGTAACAAAAAAAAGAAAGAAAGATGGAAAGAGAAATATAGTCATAATGATATAGTATGTGTAGAATCATGTACACGGAATTTTAAGAACGTCGTGTACACATTATATGTATACATTGACGTATACAAGGGGTGTGTTTTGCGGATTTCAACCCCCCCCCTAAAAGCCCGAATATTAACGAAATATACCGACATAATATATGACTACGCTACTGTTCTTTGGATTGCGTTTAAAACGGTTCGAATCTTTTTTATGCTTTTATTTAAATTACTTGCACGGAAAAGAATGTCCAAGCTTATTTGTCAAAAGGTATATTATCCTATATATTGATTGTATATTATCCTACATATTGATTGTATATTATCCTACATATTGATTGTATATTATCTTATATATTGATTGAATACTATACGCCAGCAGACCGAAGGTTAGAAAAGATAGCACAAACACCTTTCATGGTGAAAATGAACACACGATATTTCTGAGTGAATATGAGATATGGCCCAATCACTGGAAGTCTGTGTATCGCGAAAACACCTGCCAGTAGAAGCTGCTGATCATTGCGATGAACAGTTTTTCCCTTTGATAAAAAAGCTTCTTACGATATATTTGCCACACTTCCAGTGTCCACTGTGACCGATGTTCTCTCCACTGTAGAGAGATTGAAAACCTATATTAGGAATAGAGTGGGCAACGAAAGAGAGTTACTGGTCTTACTCTTTTCACCGTGCGGACTTAGCGGTAAAACTGGATTCCGAAGAAATTCTAAATAAGTTGGTAATAAAACGTAAACAGCTCAATTTTAAATTTTAAATTACATTCTTAACGTATTATTATAATAATATTTTTAATAGTAATAACAGAAAATGGGCAATATTATTTACAACTCAAATAATATTATTGTATAAAAATATAAGCAAAGAATGAAATAATATTGTATTATTTAATATAAAAAATATGTAGTAATATAACATAATAATATAGAACGTGTAGTTTTCATTTTGGTTAAAAAAAAAATTATGAAAATTTCAAATTTGGACCCCCTTTATTGAAAAGACGTTCATATATACATATATATACATATATATATATTAATTACAACGTAATTCTTAGGCTACCTCCTCCCCCATTACAAAAAATGTCCCAATTTTATGTAACAAAAAATGCCCCAATTTTATTTGTTGTATTTTTTGGATTTTTGTGATTATATTATTATATTCATTTGTCGCTTACATTTCTGTCTCTTTCTTTTCTATACTTTGTATAAAATAATCAAAATTTACAACGTAATTCTTAAGCCCCCCTCCCCCCGTTAGATTTTATAACGAAAAAATGTCCCAATTTTATATAAAGAAAAAAAAAACAAAAAAAAATACAACCAATAATAATTTATACCATAAATTTTATTAAACTACCAAAACAACTTAATATAAATACATATAAATAATACTTCTTTTGCGTTTCGATGGTATTATTAAATTAGCAATATAGAGCGATACTTCTCCCTATGGGGTGGGACTTCTTATTCATCAACCTGCGCACAGTAATAAAAAGTGTATTCATTATCTTTCTAAAAACGAAAACCGCTATCGAATGCAAACGTGAATTGCGGAAACGAAAATCGGACGACGAACCGTGCAATAGCGAAGAATTTGCCACATTTATAACAATACGCCTTTTGGTTGACAAACGACACGGATGTAGAAAAGTTTGAAGCGTTAAAATATAACAAACGTTACATAAAATTGGGACCTTTTTTGGGACTTTTTGGGACCTTTTTTGGAACTTTTTTTGGGACCTTTTTGGGACATTTGTTAGGATATTTTTTCGTTACATAAAATTGGAACATTTTTTCTAATGGGTGCCGGCCTAAGAATTACGTTGTAATTAATATATGTATATATGTTACTAATATCTCTGCTATATAAGGGAATTTTATTGAAAAAGTATTAAAAACAATACCGGCGCGGTTATGGTATAAAAGTCATTTTAAAAGAATCAGCTAGTTGTAACCCCCTTCCTGGGAACATACATACCTTTGAAGTTGCTTCACGCAATTAACAAGTGGAGGACGTTTTGGAGAAGTGCGTACTTTGTAATTCAGAACGATGATTTAAAAAACCGCAGAGAAACCCCGACGCGTTACAGAATTTTTATTGGACATTTTTCTAACCCCCCTTTTATCTCGACCGACATGTGAGATACGCGCTGCTACATCACGAACTGGTAACTTTGACTGACGGGTAATAATAATTAGTCCTCGGGAGTTCTGCAAGAGCACGTCACAGAACGGTACAGTTGCATACAGGAGATAGACGCGCGTCGTTCGGCTTTTCCGGGAAATATCAGAAGACGCACGTTACCGAAAACGTCACCACGAGCGGGAGGACAAAGTATGCGCCCTATTTTAAGTTTATAAATAAACCGGTCTGGCTGCGACGGAATGCACGCGAATATAAATATGGGTTTAATTTCGAACGAATGCAAATGTGGCTGACAAATTTAAACATGCCGATCTACGTCACTGCTCTCCGTCACGGCGAAAGCTTTGGATTATCCACGTTCTGCTGCTGGTGCTGCTGGTCGCGTCGTAGGCCTAAGAAGGTTAGTGCCGGGTACGTAGGTTGAATGCATGACGCCAAAAAAGA
The DNA here is from genome assembly GCA_039619475.1 of Icerya purchasi. Lineage (NCBI taxonomy): Eukaryota > Metazoa > Arthropoda > Insecta > Hemiptera > Monophlebidae > Icerya > Icerya purchasi. Next base: position 285,404,304 of record CM077115.1, on the reverse strand, counting down.
CAAGTGACCACGTCCAAAAAACCGGTAAAATACTTCTTTTTCCAGATGATATAACCGGTCCTTCGTTGCTGACTAGTGTGCGAGTTCGGCCGGGAACGTCGGTACCCGTTAACGCGCCTCCACCGATGGTCTGGTTCTGTTTTGGCGTGCCCGAGGCGATCGCGAAAAAATTCCGACAACCCGCAAAAGACGACAGCGCAGGAGATTTCGGCTTGTTGAGCCGGCTGAAAATGAACAAAGTCCGTCGGAAGCTGCTATCGTTTCTATTTTTCGGTTACGTTGGCGGCAAGTGTTCGGATTTCGGTCTCAGTTTTATTCAACGCATCGCAATAATAGCGCACGATCGCACGATGACGGTTGGCTGGTACACACTCTTCCCTCGACGATCCCCTCCCCCTATTGAAGATAGTACTTAATAATAGTGGTAATAATAATACTTATAATAATAATAATAATAATAATAATAATAATAACAGTAATGATAATAATGAAACTGGTTTATTCGTTTTTTCCTAGAATTAACCCGGCTCGCGCCGGTGTTTTTATTCTGTAGGAGAGCGAATTTCTTCGAACGTCAGCCGCTGGGATTTCCCGCGCGTGCTCGGTTGCATCAGCCAATCGGCAGACATTACATTCTTGATTGCCGCTCGTCGATGATAACGCATCTGAGCGCTGCCGTTCTGCACACCTTCGGTGCACGCCTGTGTCTCCGATCGCATTTAACTTCTCAGTCGGACTACTACGCAGCACACCTGTGTTCACTATGGGAATTACATGCGTCCGAAAAAGCCGCCTCCTAGGCTCGTTCAATTTGATAAGAATGCTCGACACTGCTCGCGACAGCAAACCCAAGCAAAGAGACGCGCCACAGATCTACAACATATTTTGTTTTTTAATTGCCCCCCCCCGTCGCGTTTTAGTTTCTGTCGGCAATATCTCTCTCTCTCTCTCTCTACAGACCCCAAACTACGTTCCTCGGTCGAAGAAACAGAAGAGAAATTCGGAAGCGATAAGAACCGTTTCTTCGGATTACATATACACCCTGTCAAGAAAGTATCGGGAATTGTTAAATTAAACGAACAATTTTTAATTTTCATCCAAATTTATTTTGTCACCTTCAAAATAACATCCATTCGAAGCGATGCACATATGCCAACGCTTTTTCCACTCGGCAAAGCACTTCTGATAGGCGGTTTCCGGGATGGCCTTTAGCTCTCGCGTCGCATTCGTCTTAATGTCATCAATCGATTCGAAGCGCATTCCCCGTAGCGGAAATTTGAGTTTTGAGAATAGGAAGAAGTCGCAGGGTGCTAAATCTGGTGAATACGGCGGTTGTTCGATGATATTTACCGAGTGTTTGGCCAAAAACTCATTCACAATTATGGCTTTGTGAGACGGCGCATTATCGTGATGGAGAATCCAAGAATTGTCGACCCACAAATCGTTACGTTTACGACGGATAGCCTCTCTCAAACGTCTCAAAACACTTAAGTAAAACTCTTTGGTGACTGTCTGTCCGGCTGGCACATATTCATAGTGTACCACGCCTCGAATATCGAAGAAAACAATCAACATGATCTTCACTTTCGATCGGCTTTGGCGAGGTTTTTTCGGCTTTGGCGCGCCAATTGGCCGCCATTCGGACGATTGCTGGTTCGTAAGCGTGTCGTACTCGTACACCCATGTCTCGTCACCAGTAATTATCTTTTCCAAGAAGGTAGGATCCAAATTGGCTCGATCCAGCATGTCTGCAGCTACCTGTTCTCGGTACTTTTTTTGAAAGAAATTCAGGTCTTTCGGAACAAGCCGAGCCGCAACGCGTTGCATACCCAATTTTTCGTGCACAATCGTACGTACGCTCTCGTGTGACATGCCCAATCCATGAGCCATCTCTCTCAAGCTCACATGACAATTTTCAGCAACGATTTCCTTGATTTTATCGACGTTATCATCGGTCACACTCGTTGAAGGCCGTCCAGAGCGAGGCATGTCTTCGACCGTCTCCCGACCATCCTTGAACGCTCTGTACCACTCGTAAACCCGCGTTTTTGATAAAGCAGATTCACCAAAAGCCTTCTGTAACATTTTCAGTGTATCGGCACAAGAAATTTCGTTCGAAACACAGAATTTAACACAAGTACGTTGTTCAATATTTTCACTCATTGTAAAACTTCGACAAAACCTTCAAGGTCGACTGATTTTAACAGCTGCTGTAAACACACTGGTTGACAGATCGCGCTAAAAATAGGCATCATAATACAAAACAGTTGTACCAACCTGGAAAAAAAAAATTATCTGCCTAGCTATTACCCGGGAGATTTAAATTGACAATTCCCGATACTTTCTTGACAGGGTGTATATTTATTTATTTGCAACAATGTACAAACAACACCCTTAAGTGCAATTATAGTTTGCACTCATAGAACTAAACGCGACAGTATATAGATTGTTAATCTAGCTGAGACAAACTCACATAAATCCATAAATCCACACACTGGTAGAATGTCCGAACAAACTTATGTATATAGCGGTTAATTATCAGAATATGCCGACATGTAGTATCCTTGAAAATTTGTAATCGTATCTCCATTTTAAAAAAAAACCCCTCATAGTTATTTACAAATCTTCGAGATAAAGAGAGAATTTCTTCTAACTTCTGATAGAAGTGTAATCAACGTCCAGATGCGTTCTCAATCGATCTCTCTCAATAGTTCTCGGTCTTTCTCTTTTGATGACGGAAGAATTTACGAACACCGAGAAAAAACTTATCCTACACTAGAACCGTAATCGTCTCTGACGTCGGAAAGGTCGGCTGATTGGATCGATATCTCCTATCACTTCGATTAGATCTGATAATTTTATTGCATTTTCCACTCTGTAGCGTATAAGGAACACAAATCAAGAGGTTGCATATTGGAGAATTGTCGCGCAAGCCCGTATCTCTATAGATTCTTATGGGATTTCACGAAGTAACCGTATATAAACAGACTGAAGCGTTATCAGCGCAATTACAACAACTATTTGTTCCGCTGCAACACCCTCTTTTAACTCTTTCGGCACCTGAAGAACCGGTTAAATTTCTGACATATGAATAGATTAATAATTTACCTCTACCGAGGACGTTTCTACACAGGGCGCTAGTAATACTGCTGACAGAAAACTATACTACCCATATTCTGCTACAGAGACCATATTTTTTCGCACATTCTCGCTGTTTACCGAATTATTCTATGAGCGCTGCAAAGATTATACAGTCATGGATACCTAATTGATTATTCTTCACGTCGGAGAAATTTATTTCCAATCGCCGACTACTTTGAAAATTTTTCAATACATATGTGTATATCGCGAATTTGACGATAAATTTAAGAGCGGAAAATGAAATTATTCAACATGAATTGAAAATCGAATTATTATAATAAAATAGGTGTTACAAATAAACTTTTATAATCACTTAACTATGACTGAAGACAAAAAATTAACGAATTTCTGTGTACTTTTTTAATAAACTTCGATGACAAATTATCAGAAAGGGTTAATATTGTATAAAGCTATTAATTATTATAGCAAATGTATTTATATTGCATCGTATAGTTTTTGTATAAAATCATGTCTTCCAAAATTAAGCGGTTTCAAAATTTTCATAGAATAATAGCTGTAAGATTAATTAAAGCGTCGTATAAAACAGTAGGCTAGTCAGTAGCGTTATTGTTGGCACAATTACGTCGGAAAAAACGAAAATTATAAACACCAAAAAACTTCTTATTTTTGTAATTAAATATTAATAAAATCTAGGTAAGTCCTCCCATACACCTGTTTGTTAATATTTATAAAATAAAATAAAATAAACACCTTAATAACAAACAAGATTAGTAGCGAATAATTTTGTTTGTCATCGAGGTATTTTTATTTCACTTTATATTATAACAATAGTATAAAATGTATAATTAAGTACGACGTGAAAAAATTTAAAATGAACAATTTGCAGGTTTTTAAAAGAATCGTAAATGTGAATTTTACTACGAAAATTACACGATGGATTTATAAAAACAAAAACTAACCATTTTACGCAAATATTAGAAATTTATACCGAATTGTTTTTGGTTTTTTTTTTTTTTTTTTTTTTTTTTTTTCATATATATATATATTTGGTCATGGAATAGTTAGCGTCTATTTACGGAAGTTTAAAAAGTCAAAAAACAGAAAATTGTACAAGATAATGAATGATACAGAATTTATACGGGGTTTTCTTCCCAACAAATTTAAAAATAGATTAAATACATAATAAAAAAAAAAAACCCAAAAAAAAACAAAAACATTTTTACTAATATAATAAAAAGTTTATTACGTACTGTAAAGCGAGTTTGATAGAATACCGTAAATTTAATTGGACAGGCTCTAACAAACTCGTTATTAGTAAATTATTTAAATATTTTTCCATAAATTTACTCCATCTCATACAAAAATACGAATTGAGAAAAGAAAAAATGTGTGCACAGATATACATACATATATATTTGTAGTATTTTGGATCCTGCCCAGGGGAAACCCCCCGAACTCCCAGATGCTAGTCTTCTATAATATTTATAGAAGAGCCTCGATTTCAATTGATTATATCATTCTTGACAAAACTAATCATTTTATGTTTTCGAAATGTATTTTTTTTGTTTTTCCCATAACCTAGAAACTTATCAAGGTTAAACACAACACAAAAACATAAAAATGTTCTTATTACTCCCAGCTACCGATGACATAGTCATCAATATGTGTACAACACATACTAGTTGTTTCCCTCAGCTCCATCCGCATACAAATAGCTATTTTATTTACTTTTTTTTTTTAAATATTCAATTGAATCCGTCCCCCCTCAGCAATGAATGGTTTGTTGGTACTGCTCATTTGTACGTTTTAATATATCAAATATTCGTAAATGATTATTTATAATGTAACCTTTTTTTTTTGCGTAGTTAATACTTAAATTATTCACTAATTGTGTACACCTTTACGTAACAAAGCTGTTTGCTATCTAGCTGAAATACTTATTAGAATCAATCGAGCTCAGTTTCCAAAAATCACATTATTGCTTTTATCACTATAATCAGCTATTTATTGTAATATATGCATTTGCAAATATATATTTATATATATATATATATAAATATATATACATGGACGTAGTAAAGGGGAGGTTTAGGGGGTCCACACCCCCCCTCCCTAATTGCCACAAAGAGACAAAAATATAGCTATAAAAAACGCACTAATGGATTTTTTTTTTAAATTTTTCCAAATTCAAAGAATTTCCGTTAAATCTCTAGATATCGTTGATTTATATTGACTAATAATAACTTCAAACCTAAACATTTCCCCCTCTGCTGAAAACAAAGGAAAAAACACACATGCTATAAAGCGCTGCAGTATATTCATTCGCAAACAGTGAGTAGATAGGACCAAGACAGATTAATTGTTGTTGAAAGATTATTTTCCCAGTGCAAACAGCACTCTTGGCTCTTTTCTTGGTATAAAAACCATCTGGTTTTGCGATTCACTATTTATAAGACTGATAAGGCTGATTGTTTTAAGAGCTTAATTAATAAGAATTACTTCCGAAGCAGTTTTTGATGATGATTGCTGACGAGCGCTGGCGATATTGAAAAGCAAGCGATCAATCAAGCGATATCTAGTAAGCTGAAGTTTTTGTAGCATATTTTCGGGTTTCATTTCAAAGGAGACCTCCTTTTTAGGGTTTCTTTGGTTTTCTTTGCATGATTTAAGGATAAATTTTCCTTCGGTACTATCTTGGTACTGAGGTTTGTGGCAAATTGTGGCCTTCCTATGCGGCCACACACAATAAATATTAATAAAATTCAATAAAAACCAATAAATGATGAATTTATCTTAATAATTTAAAATCAACGTGAAATATTTAAAATGCATTTTTATAAAATATTTAATTTAATAAATAGTTAAATCATAATTTATATTTAAAAAATTATTTTAATGTTTTTTAATAAATAACTCAGTTATTTTATAAATTATTTAGATAAAATCTTCATTTATTCTCTTCCACTCAAAAAAAAAAAAAAAAAAAAAAAAAAAAGTCAATGTTATCCTCTTTTTTTCATCGTATGGAGAGAAAGGAAAATCGATCAGTTCAACTGGAATAGCCGTTCCGAGAACAACTGGAAAGCAAAAGACTGCCGAAATATACTATGGTCAAAAAGTTTTTTACCCTTTTGTCGATCATACGATCAATTGGATGACCGTTTCAACAAGAGAATACAAATGCTCCTCCCAGGAAAGACAGTTAATGGCCCGAAAATCATAGAATGTCTGTGCAAAATTGAAAAAATTTTTTTTTGGGCTAAAGTGATGCGAAAAAGAGTTTTCAAATGAATATGAAGTATGGCACAAAGTATGGCAATCTGCAGCGGAAAAACCGACCATTGCTCTAGAAGCTCTCGACCAATGCGATGAAACTTTTTTCTCATTGATAAAAAAACTTCATCACTATTTTGGTCACACTTCGAGCATCGACTGCAACTCCTGAAAGGTCTTTTTCGAGCCTAAAGAGATTAAAAACCTATTTCAAGAAACAAAATGGGCAATGAACGACTAACTGGTCTTACTTTAATGAGTGTTCATCGTGATCTAGCGACGAAGCTCAGTTCCTAGTTCACGGAGGTGTTAGTACGGAAACGCAAACATAACATGTTTTAACAAATTCAAATAAATACATTGAAAATATGTAAATTCATAAATTATATACGCATTTTTTAAGTTTCTAAATCTCCTTGTTTTTCATATGCTAGGTCCTATCAAATCACTCGCAAAGACATTTCTTTGAAAATGTTTTTTTTTTTTTTTTTTTGGTCTAAACCCCTTCTTTATGAAATATTTCGCTACGTTCGCATATACATATATATATATATATAACAAAAATTTGAAATACGCGGTGTGAGAGGGAATAGTCGGGGAGCTGAGCGACAAAAAATGCAACAGTTTTAGAAAGGCTGGTTTTTTGATACGTATTTAGGGTGTGTAAGAAATAGCCTGTTGTCAGTCAGCCAGTTTCGTTAGCGTTAGGCGCGGGGTCGGCTTCAATGTTGTAAAAATACTTAGCATCTCGTAACTGTTTTAGAAAATATGAAATTTGGTTTACTGATAACAGGTAAAAATATAAAAAATCAAAAAAACACATTCAGCCCAAATTTTTATTTAACAAACGCCGTCAGCTGCTGATAAAAGAGCGAGCGCCGTGCGCCTCATTTATACTACGACGCGTTCGATGGCGCGGGCTTATTATATTATATTAAATAATAAAATAAATATTTATAATAAAAACATATTTATAACATAGAAAAAATATTATTTTTATTAATGTTAAGAAAAATGTTCACTCGCTGTCGCTACTATAATTGCATATATGTGTATATGTTCACTTGCTGTCGCTATTGTGATACCCTTGCTGAGGATTTTTATTCGATGGCAAATCCACATCGCTGTAGTTGAGATTGAATTCATTACGAATTTTTAAAATACTTTTACACGTAACAGCAGTCCGCTCCCAGCTTCTTTTGTTAAACAAATAATGCAAATAGGACGTGAACTACCGTTCATTTTTACACGAACACGGTGTAATAAGTATAACCTGGTCTCAACCCAACGCTGTGATTCAACTAGGTCACTTTAGCATAGCACATAACGTAAAAGGTACTAGAAGGGGTGGGGAGGGTAAGTTTTCCCCACGATCTGGCTGCACTGGTCTCAATCGACGCTTATACATCATTCAGCGATTAAGCGCGCTGTATAAATGAGGCGCGCGGCGCTCGCTCTTTTATCAGCAGCTGACGGCGTTTGTTAAATAAAAATTTGGGCTGACTGTGTTTTTTTTGATTTTTTATATTTTTACCATCAATAAACCAAATTTCATATTTTCTAAAACAGTTGCGACATGCCAGGTATTTTTTGTTTATGAGCTTGACGCAACCCGATACATTATTTTTAAGGCTGACTATATTCATATTGTTTTTTTAGTTATTTTACCACCAATAAACTAAATTTCAGATTTTCTAAAACAATTGCGACGTACTAGGTATTTTTACAACTTTGAGGCCGCTCCCGCGCCAAACGCTAACGAAACTGGCTGACTGACGACAGACTATTTCTTACACAACCTAAATAGTACATTGTATCGAAAAACCAGCCTGTTGCATTGTTTTGTCGCTCAGCCCCTCGATTAGAATGTGAAAATGCTTGAAATCCTGTTTGTTAGTCAAGGGGAGAATTCACGATCACACGATTCGACTGGAGAAATGCCTACCCCGGTAAATGATGATGATTGGTCACGGGGAGAACAAAAGAAAGCAAGGAGGAGAGACGGCTAGGAAATCAAAACTGAAAAAAAAAAGGAAAATCAGTCGCAACCGAGTTTGGACAATGGTAATTGCTCCGTTAACAAGTGTCCATCCTACAGGGGTCGTGGTAAACTGTTTCCTCTAGAAGGAAAGTTGATAGTTTTTTATAAACCTGCCGCGTGAGAAGTGAAAGTATTAAGAGACCTTTCGCAAACGAAAATTGGCCTAAAAAGTTATTCGGAAGTCCGGTTTGTTTCTGTTTTAAATTAAAAGATTAATAATTCGTCCATCGAATATTCGGTAGCCGTAACCCGTGACTGAAGTTCGAACGTATACCTGAAAGTCTACAACGCCGCATTCGCGGACCGTCGCCGACAAATCGGATACGTACAATTTAATTTATAATTATTTTCGTAATTATTCGAATGTATAATAATTGTATTTTTATCGGTCGACCGTTGAAGAAAAATCAGTTTAGGTTGTTATCTTTAATATATCTCCATTCATAATTTGAATAGCTTATTCTTAAAACTGTAACATCAAAAAGGTAAACCAGAAAAAGAAAAGTATAAATAAAAATTTTAAAAATTTAATTCCGCGGAGCTAAATCCGCGGTGGCATCCCTATGGACACAAAACATAACATCATATTAACGTTACATTATTTAACCATTCCATTTTCCTTATAACCTTAATTTGTCAATTTACCCACCTGCTTAAGCTTGGGCTTTAAATGTGAATAATTTTTATTTTTGTTTTTAATTATCATAAGTATACAAAGACCCCTCTCTCTTTGCGAAACATGCCTATCTCAACAAAAGGCGGTCCTCAATTTCGGCTAAAGATTTCCGGTTCCCGTGTGAATGCCAATCACTATCTGATGAAAGCCGGCAGTTTCGATCAACTCAAGGATACAAACAAGCATCTTCTTTAAAACATATAAAATCAACAATTGACCTACAGTTCTCTCTCCTTATTAACCGTTATAAATCGATTACGAGTTATTCGAACTGTAATCTCCAAATACTTATTTAAGAAAACATCTTCCCCACCCACACACGCGCTCGTTTTGTTCTGATTCATCTGTGACATCTCTTCGACGAGCATTTTATAAACATCAAATTTCTTCCCCGCAACTTGATTAAATTTATTATCACATTATTAAAAAACATAGTTTTTCTTTTAAAATTTTGTCAGGAATTAATTTAATGTTATCTAAAGTTTATGTATTCCTGTGCCAACGCTGCAACATGCCTTTATCGGTGAGGCATCTTTTGATCGAGTGTAATCACTACCAGAAGGCCAGACAACAAGCGGGTATTACCAACGGCCTTCCAGAGATGTTTTCGGACGCCGAGAAGTGTAAAAAAATCGTAGCCTTCCTCAAAGACATCTCAGTATTCCAACTGATCTAACTTCCTCAACCTTCAGCTAATTGTTTTGGTTTTTTTTTTTTGTTTCGCGCATTTTCAAATATTCAATATAAAATTTTATAATTATCTGTAAAACCGTAGTCGCTAATGACCTTGTAGTCCAAAAGCGACTTGTAAATACAATAAATAAATAAATAAAATATTAATTTTACTTAAATATTTGCGTTTAATTTATATTTACCGTGGCAATAGTTTCATTTCATATTTTTACGTTTTAATCTATATTTACCATATTATCATCTCGTTATATTTATATTTACTGTGGTAGAATTAGTAGTGGGGTGAAATGAAACAAATCAAATGTTATATTTCCGTTATATATTAATTATCGATAGAAGTTCGCAAAGCGAAGCATTAGCTCGAACTGTATAAAGCACAAAATTACATAATAATATAATATATGAAAAACGTTCCGATCGGTTTCGCCTTTTTATTTAGACATTTTCATGGACTGAATTTATATTGTACTTCACTATTCTATTTTCCCACTTCATTGACCAAAATCCATACAGGTCGGCCAAGTCGTATCAGAAACTTATAAATTATGCACTAAAACCTTTCGCCAGGAATCAGTTTATTCGCTGATGAAAAGCGAAACGAGATCGATTTGGTAGTCCGCAAGTAATTTACATGTACAGACAAATAGACAGATATTCTGACTTTCATTTAAATATATATATATATATATATATATATCAATCAACTAATGGGTGTTTCAGTCATTTGACTGGTTCTCCCCTATCACGTAAGGCTTTCATGTTTTTCAGTCTGTTGCTAATCTCTTCAATTCTGCATAGCTGTTAAGATTTGATTCCTTCTTAACTATATCTATATATATTACACATATAATATGTAATATATAATATATATATTACGCATATAATATGTACATATAAGTGGAAGTTAAAAAATCTGTCTGTCTGTCTATCTGTAATACGATATAACGATATTATCTGTGCGCACTAATCTCACGAACTACCGAATCGATCTTGTTTCGGTTTTTAATAGATTGGTCCCTGCGAAAGGTCGTAGTACATAATGTATAAGTTTCTGATATGATTTAGCCGACTTGTGTGAGTTTTTGCTAATAAAACGACGAAAATATAAAATACGTTCGATAAAATAAAACAGATTTTTTGAATAAAATGTTGGCTATGGTAAATATTTTAAATTAAATGATTTTTTTTTTTTTTTTTTTCTTGGGCTCGTCAACCAACTTCACCTAGAAACAAATAGTAAAAAAAGAAGTCGGTTATACTTCATTCCGATCAGAAATTTTTACTATAAAGGAAAAATAACTAGTGGGAAAGGAAAACACAAGATATAGGAAGCACAATGAGTAGAGGAAGCTCAAGCCTCAAGAAATAGGAACACAAAGCAGAACGCTCTATAGAAAGAGATGAACGCTGGAAAAACACATGATCGGCGTCGCAAATAAGTGCATTGTCAGAATGGAGAGTACAGTGTGGAGAGGAAATCAGGGAAAAGCGAAATCTAGAAGAAGGCAGCAGAAAATGGCCAAAACGCATACGAACAACGGAAACAACATCCCTTTTAATAGTGGAAGCAGAAAGATATTTGATGTGTTCGGAGAAGGACAAACGACTATCGAGAAATATACCGAGACAACAAAAGCAATTAACACGAAAAAGAGATATATTGTTTAAGGATAGATTAACCAAAGCAGGATTATAGGGTCGAGGGATAAAAATAGTATAAGAAGACTTAGAAGGAGAAATCGGAAGATTAACTACGGAAAAGGAATGTTCCAGCATAATGAGCGACAAATTGAGTAAAATATGTTTATACGAGCGGAAAAAAAGAATGTCGCCCGCAAAGAATAAAGAAAAGGAATTTAAACGAAGAGACGCTATGCTGATAGTATAGATGTCAAAAAGAGTAGAGCTAAAGGAGGAACCTTGAGGGAGACCTCGGAAAACTTTTCTTGGAGCGTCGAAAGGTGGGGAGGTGAAATGGATGGAACGATTAAACATGAGACTGATAATAAGGGAAAAGAATTCGATTGGAATGTTAATTGCCGCCATTTTATCTCTTAAAGTGGGAAGATGAACGTTTATCAAAAGTAAAGAAGACATCAATAAAGGAAGCTGGGGTGAAATGTTTTTGGATAGAAGACTTGTATAAGTGAGAAACGAAAAGACTAACACAATCAGAAGGGCCAATACCAGGCCGAAAGCTGAACATATTAATAGGAAATATATTATTATGCTCCAGCCACAAAATAAGGCGCTTGTTGAGTATACCCTCAAATAGTTTTCTAATACCGGATGCTAGGGAAATAGGACGTAGGGAAGAATTTTTCTTAGGAATGGGAATGACGATAAAAGAATTCCCGGAGGAAGGAGTTATACCCTTTGAAAGGAAGGAATTGAAAAGACTAAGAAGAAAACTGAAGGATTGTTCAGAAAGGTTTTTAAGAGCGAGATATGCCGTCAAGGCCCGGAGTGGTGCTGGAGGATTTGGGGAGAACAGACTTTAATTTATTAAAATTGAAAGCAGAAGTTAGGAAGTGAGGAGGAGAATTTTCCAGAACAGGAGAGTACAATTCATCAAAGGAAGGAACGTAAGCTGGAGCGACGGAATCAATAAAAGGAAAAAGGCTATCGTCGGGAATACTGAAGTTGGAAGGGCAAGAAGAAGATAGGAATTTGAAGGCTCTGGCCATTTTCCAAATCTGCGAAAGCGGAGTAGTTCTAGAGAACGTAGCACAGAAATTTTTCCAAGAGGACTTCTTTGTGGATTTCAATATAAACCTAGCTCTCGCATTTACCCGTTTGTGAGCGAGAAAATTTTCAGTCGTAGGGTTAGAACGAAAGGTTCTAAAGGTTGCGCGACTGATATTAAAGGCAGTGTCGCATTCTTTGTTCTACCAAAATGAAGAAGCCTTACTGCGATATACAGACGGGGCGGAGAAGATAAAGAAAATATAAAAAGGAATTATAGAGAGGTACCGGATCGTGATCCGGTTGAAGGAGAGAAAGAGACGAGTCAATCAGGGAGCGGAATAGAGACCAGATAGTTGTGGAAAGATTCCAACCAGGAAAATAAGTATGCTTGGAATCAGATGGAGGAGGAAAACTGACAGGAATTATTAGGATCGAAACATGGTCCCTGCTGTAAGAGTCCATAAGGGTCTTCCAATTATAATTAAGACCAATAGACGAAGAGGAAAAGGTTAGATCGAGGGAATTAGAAATGGAAGTATTCCTGTAGTATGTGGGGGAGAGATCGTTGATGAGAACTAGATTATCAGAGAGGATGGCATTCTCAAGGATGGAACCGTTGGGATTGTAGGATGCACAGTGCCATAAAGGAGAATGCGCATTCCAGATATCACCGATGATAAAAGGATGCGAAATAGAATAAAAAAACGATGAAAAGGGGATAAGGCGAAGATCGAAACTGGGAGGAACATAGATAGAAACAATGCTAATAGGACGTACAGAGGAAGGCTGAATGAAGATGTAAACAATGTTAGGTAAATTGGGACAAGAAGGAAGATTAAGAGAGATATCATAAGAGTAGAATGGAATGTAATTTCTAATCGGGATTGCAGAACCACCGTAACCATCGCGATCACATCTAACTACCCTGAAACCTCTAATATTGAAATTTATGCCCGACCAAAGCCACGTTTCGGAGAGAAGAGCAACATTGACATTATGGAGATCCAATAACCCCTCTAATGAGTTTTTATTGGCTCTTAGACTGCGACAATTCCACTGTAGAATATTTAGCGCAGCCATCTTAATAAAACAGTAAAAGAACAAGGCTTAAATGAAATGGGGAGAAGCAGGGGAAAAGACCATAAGAGCAGACAATGAAATGCATTTGTATAGAAGGAACTAACATTAGTGGGAAACGGAGAAAAGAAAAATAAAGAACAGCAGTTACAAAACAGGAAGAAGTAAGTCGAGGCTGTTAAGTCGAAAGGAAAAACAAAGAGCATAGTGCAGAAGGAGATATAGAATAATTTTAGGATAAAAGAAAAAAGATTAAGCACAATATTCGTGCAGAACCGATGCAGCCAGTGGAATTCAAGTTGTACTTCATATATAGGCGTGGTACATAGCGAGCGCTATACAACTCCGACAAATTCATCATAGTGCAGTTAAAACAGCAAAGTTGTGTACGGAGAGTGATAGGAATGGAACTCTCAGCTTAGAGATTGAGTGTATTAACTCAACATGAGCCCATTCCAGAAAAAAAAGTGTATAAAATATACACCAATGCCTGTTAGAGGTTGAAACCACTTCTACATAAACATAAAGGAAGATAATTACTACGATAAAATCGTTAACCAACTGGTCAATATGCTTCGCACTGAATGTTGTAAAGAAGATTACACAAAAGGGAAGAAATGTAGAAGAAGAAAAGGAAGCAGGGGGGACAGAAGGTAACATAATAAAGCGAATACAGCCTCGATTTTTATTTCCATTTTTTTTTGTTTTTTTTTTTTTTTTTTAATTTATTCTATTTATTTTTTCGTACAGTATAAGAAGAGAGAATTAATTAAAACGGATATTATTCGATAGGAAACAAACAGGGAGTCAACAAAGGATGTAGAGGGAGCAATATTGTTTGAAGAGAGTAGTTCGATGATGGCTACCGAAATATCCTAAATTAAGGGCAAAGGAGTAGCGGAAGGGGAATTAGGAGTACATAAGGAGACGGAAATAGCCGGATTTGGGGGAAGATAAGTATTTGAAGAGGAAGATTTTTGTTGAGAGCCCAACCATTAGAGGGAGTTGGGAAACGATTAGATAGGAGTGGAGGGGAATTGAGGAGAAGAATTATGAAAAGGTTTGGAATTACGGGATTTATGAAAGGTGGGAGATTTAGGTCGGAAATGAGAGGGAGCAGTCAACGGATGAATGGAAGAAATATTAATGGAAGAAGTGGAAGATGAGGCACGGTCGGTACACGAAAAGGCCTGAGAAGCTAAATTATTTTTTTTTTAAATTGAGAAGCCTCTTGGAATGTGATATTTTCAAACGCTATAATACGTTTGATTTCTTTTTGTTTCGGGATAAGCTCGATCATTGGCCCACAGTGGGCGCTTTTGCAATTACGGCAAGTGAGACGAAGCTGTAGACTGCTGCATTCCGAAACTGGGTGCCTGGAAGAACAATGGGAGCAGATGGTATAGGAATCACGGCAGTGCTTCGCGATGTGTCCAAAAAGGAAGCATTTAGAGCACTGCATAGGTAGACGAACGCTGGTAGAAACAAGGAATCAAATTTTGAATATCGTAACGTGCTGTGGGAGAGAAGTGTTATGAAATTTGATTTCAACAGAACCAGTCGGAATTTTTTTACCTTCAGAAAAACGATGTACACGGTGGATAGAGGCGATAGAAATGGAGGATTCGATCCCTTCCAGGATCTCATCCTCGGAAAAAGACGGATGAATACCGGAGATAACGCCCATTCTGAATAATACAGAATTAGGGATATACGCTTTGATATTATGCGACGCAAAAAAATTCGGATGAGACAGAAAGGAATTAGCGGTGGAGACGGAGGGAAACTTGTCCGAGACACGACCTCTACCTTGAGGGACAATGCTCGTGGGAGAAGAGGAAACGAAATTGATCAGCCTGGCAAGTGCTAAAGGATGAAGGTTGCCTAGATTTTTATCTGAGGAACAGCTTTCGACGTGAACAGTGAAAGGTCCCTTATTGTTGTTTTTATTATTATTATTATTATTATTATTATTATTTTTATTTTTACTTTTATCGATAATAAAATTCTCGACAGCTGTAATAGCACTGTTGTTAAAATTATTTGAAGTGGCGAGATTAGGTATATCGGGTTGAGATAGCCATAGATCCTTGCTTGGAAAAATCGTGGACGGCGAGAGAGGGCCGGAAGCTTTGCGTTTGCCGACAGCGTCAACCTCCATCAAGTTTAGCGATACATTCGGTTTATAAAAAATCTAAGACTATGAACGCTTAATAATCATGTTAAATATGTATGCAATTGCCTTACTCGTTGCGCATTACTGTGAAATATATATATACGTATTAGTAATTTTTTGTCTTATTAAAAGTTAGTATTTTTTCTAGCCTATGTTGTTCCGAAGTAAATTGATAATATTTTAAGTGTCGATTACACGACTGACAACTTCATATTTTTTCAGTTATCTCATGTCTATGGGAGTATTTGTGCCGAACGATAATCACCGATCTACTCTAGTATGATACTACTACTTACACTTTTCAAGGGCTAGAAATGGGCATAAGTTATGCGCGAATAAACATACAAAAAAAACGAAACGAAAAAAAACATACTACTTTTTGAAGTCGATAAAACCATGTCAAAGCGCCCCACTTATTTCGTCATGGTATGGAAATCATTGGACGGGAATATTTGTAATCGAAAATTAATTAATTGTTATTTTTAAATTTAAATATTCTTTTTTCTAAAGTATCATGATTTTCTGAAGATTATGGGTCATTATGAACAATTAAATAGTTTAACACGTTACGATGTTTCCTCTTTAATTTCTACATTCATCTTATATCATTCGCGTGTCGTTAAATATTTTTACATTTCTTTGCGTGCAGATTAATCAATTCGCTCCTGTAAAGCATTTCTCTATTTCTTCATGTAGATTACTAATCATGACCTTGAAAATTTGTTTTTTAATCGCTATTGCCATTTTTCCATTTTATATGTCAGAGTAGTTCATTGGCCTTTTACATTTTTTTTTGTTGTTTTTGAAATTTGCCTCGATATTAACATCGGCGGATCCACAGGGGGGTATTATAATGTTTTTTACACATTTTGTGGAATATTGTAAAATTTTTAATATAAAATTTACTCATACAATGCAGCGCCGTGTAAGTTTTTCGTATTTCATTTGTAATTCAATGTGATTATGTGAAATTAATAATTTTAGAGTTAATTGACTATGTCATTCTTAAAAACAAAAAACCGTACCTTTGTATCTTTTGTACAGAATTACATTGTGACACACGGATTTCGGGTGGCCCATAATACGATTACGTGTTTTGTTTCAGTAAAAATATGAGTCGATCGAAAATTGTATAAAATGTTTAGCATTGTATAAATATAAATAAGACCCTTTCCCCCAGCTACTGATTGGTTGTAAGTGAAAATCGTTATAACATATTGTAACATTTCTTTGCGACGGAGAAAATTTTAGATTGAGCCCAGCCGTAAGAGTTTTAAAAAAATACGGTTTCCGTAGAAATTTCTGTTGCAATTTCAGTTACCTATTTTTTAGAATGAACCAGCTCTATTCAATAGTTAACAAAAATTAAGAATACCACTAGAGAAAGTTTTTGGAGCAATATTTGAAAGGTAGGCACTTGAAAAAGAATTAATTATGCGAAATGGGTTTTGTTCGCTGACGGCTCGGTGCAAAATTCATAACCTTCAGGTAGCGATCACTCAATTGATATATTTTTATAAAAAAAAAAAGTTATTCTCAGTGCCTCGGAGAGTTGAATGTTATCACTGCACTTGAATAGAGAAATTTTCTTGAATGGACACGTTTATAAGCTAACACAGGAAATTTCTAACTACTAAATCTGAGTGTGCACTATTTTCCACCTTTTTTTTTTTTTGAAATTTGCACAAACTTCGGAAGTTTCATTAAAGAAACGAAATGTAGAGTTTTACGTTACGAACACGCTTGGAAAAATGATTATTTTGTTCCAAATTCGGTGGTTCTCGGAACCGAGCGGTAGAATAACATCGGCTATATTTTACATCCTAAAATAAGTTACATCTGTTTATTGATAAAGAAGGTCCTATTTTTAGTTTCCCTTTTTTTTGAACTTCTTAAAGTTTCATTAAGAAATCAAAACTCGATTAATAGTGAGCATTCGATTGATATTCAACATCCAGAGAAATTCATAAGTTGGACATAAAATTGTAATATCAGCTGAATTTTGGAAGTGCCTTTTCTTTTCCAATGTATGTATGTATTTCGGTTTTTTTTGTTTTTTTTTGTGGCCCGGCTTTAGTTAACTATTAAGCCATTTAGCCACCAACCAGTTAATATAAGAATACTGCCAACTAATGAAGGATACATAATATTTAATTTGAAAAAAGGTTACAGACAACCATGGCCGTAAATGTTCAATATTACGGATGCTGAATAAAATCTTTAGGAAAGAAAAATTGCCCAGACTGAATCCAAGGTACATTACCTGAACTTGCCTAACCAGCAAAATTAATGGAATAGGAATTACAATCATCATATACAATAATTATAACAAACAATCATGGCCACAAATGCTTCAGCATAGTCCACGAATGTCTACACAAAATCATAACAAAGGAAAAACTGCCCAAGTCGAGTTCGAGATGCGTTGGATTTCCCGAAGAACACGACAGGACATCAAGAATTAGGATAATCGATCACGTATCATCAAGAGTTGCATAGAATAATTAATTAATAAAACAAATACGTGTATGCTGTTAAATTTGGATGCCGTTTAATATAATAAATTTAAAGAAAATATACAGAGGACCTGGTTGTTCTGGCACAGAAGATTATAAATAGTATAGGGAGGAAAGAACCCAAGAGACATTAATTGTTCACAAAACGATCTACGGTAATGTTCATATTTATTACAATTAAATAGCAAGCGATTAATGCCCTCCAAGAAATTTGATGCGTGATGATCATTGTGCATTGTACACCTTGGTCAGAAAAATTCAGAACTATCCGCTAATGACACCCATATGTAGCCGGCAAATAATAACCACATATTTACGAATGAGTCGATCGGGGATAGATTCCGGAATGGAATAATACCAAGGGCTAGAGGAGAGCTCTGACTGAACCATGTGGTAGTATTTGCCTTAGTTCTGACTATTAATAAACTCAATCCATTCTGCCCTATTATCAACTTTAACCTTAGAATAAAGGTCTGATGAAGGAATAAATTATAATAACTCACCCTCCAATGCAAAGCAGCAACCTTCGCTGCAGCATCGACAGCCTCATTCATTCCAACACCACAATCACCAGGTAACCAGCAGAAACTTACTTGTACACCCTTGATGAGTGAATTTGCACATTTATATTTGATTTCGTAAATGAAAGGATGACATTTATAATTAAAATCACTGTTACCCAACGTCTTAAGTGAACTTAAACTGTCGGTACATATTAAATACTTTTAGCCTGTAATTCATGAGTATAGAGTTTCTAATGCTTTATCGATAGCCAGCAGCTCAGCCGTGAAAACCGACGACATAAGCGGAAGGTTAAATTTTTTTAATAAACCCCCAGCAAGTAATAATTCAGCACCAACACCGGTGGTCCGTTGTACACCTGAGCTTTAGAACCATCTGTAAATATTTGAATAAAGTCACTATACTGTCTAGATACTAAATTGCCAAACGATGCATTCATTAAACCCGGAGAAAACTATGTGTATCTCTCAGTTGTTTGAAAAGAGAATCATCAATGTACACAATTTAAAATAATTAATTTCATCGGGTAAATTGAAATAACAAGCCGGAACTATTAAGTACTGGGCTATATCTGTAATATAAGGGGATAATCGCTTAGCCAGGACAGGCAGTTTAGAAGAAACAAACCTCCACTGCGTAGTAATTCAATTTAGATCAGCGACTAATGCGGGAAAGTGATAATTACAAAATTTCAATATATTAGCCAAAATATTTCTTCTAATAAATAAAGGGCAAATGTTAGTCTCCATTTGGAGACAAGAAACAGGGGAAGAAATGACATTTCCAGTAATATATCTTAGACAAATGTTTTATAAGACTTCTAGTTTTGATAAGTTGCTCTTGGAGGCAGAACCATAAAAAAATGCGCCATAATCTAATCTAGAACGAATTAAGGACTTAAAAAGTAACTCTAGAACAAACGGGTCTCGACCCCACGAATTGCTACTTATCGATTTAAAGGAATTGTGAATATTTTTACTTATAGAATCTGTATATGTTTCGCCCAGCTTTTACAACGTCCAGTTTCTTAGTTAGCGTATCCGATAAAAATTAGAAAAAAAGAATGTAAAGAAAGAAAAAAAACGAAATACGAAGGGTTTGTCATAAAGAGGAGAGTTTTTTTTAAGCCTAGCATTAACGGTCAACGGTTGAAAAATCAGTGACAGAAAATAATTTGTTATAAGCCGTTTGATTATATATTTTAAATAGAGGGCGGTAATTGGTTCTTTTTAGGAAACGTTTTAAATATTTATATATTGTATGTTTTTTTGTTTTTTGGCGCCCATGGTAAGTAGTTGTACTAAAGTTATATCCTTTTTTTTAAATTTCAATTACAAGAATTAATAAGAATTAAACCGTTCTAAATTTATTAAATTATATTCCACCGACTTTTTTTCATCATTTTTAAACACCGTACACGCTACGTTAATTTTTTCCTTGTACGATTAGGAATTTTCAATTCATCTAGGATAACGTGTGACTTGTTAAAATGATTCTTTCGTTTCAAAAAATTTTCATAACAAATAATTACGAAGAACAAAGAAATAAGAATTATATTTAAAAAAAAACGCAGTAATTAATACGAGTGAATTGGAGTAAATGCGGGTTAACGGCCATATTTCGGTAATAAAAACATCGTTGCACCGAAACAAAATGACGAGATATTCCGAGAATTATATTCAGCAACCAATATGATTCAGGAAACGAACGACGCTGCTCACGATCAGCTGATGATTCGTCCGTGAGCCGTACCATAAAAACAAAAACACGTTTTATATAAATGAATCAATTATTCGCCGTCGTTGGAAAATAAATTCTCTCGACGATCTTTGGACAAAATGTGGACCTTGAAATTTATATAAGGAAGCAGTGCGCCGCACGCGCGAATGTTTAAACTAGATCGTAATATTCTTAATCCGAAAAATTCTTCTTCGTAAGAACGATTTTGCCATCAGCGACCATACAACCCGGCACTGAATAAAATCTGTCCGTATTTATGTTTTTTCGGATAATGCTGTAAAAATTTCATTAACATTCATTCTCTAATAGGTATTGCGAAAATCTAAAAAGTACCCCTATCGCACCTATCCCCCCTATGTAAAGATGAAGCAACAATTTTTGTAGTTCGCAGCTGATGAAAGAAAATCGCCAGCGAGGTTCTAACTGCAAACATCTACCTAAAATTACAAAAAAAAAAAAGCAAACAAAAAAACCTTAAGCAAGCATCCAGTACAAAAAAATACGATTTCAATTGTGCAATTTTAAGGGTGGATTATGACGAGTACCCCGCGTTGAGGTTGAGAGGTGCGCTATATTTAACTGATTAAATTAACAATACGAGGCCCTGCTACTGAAAACGGATATTAATTCGGTAAGGGTTGACACCTATCCGTCGAAATTGATTTTCACCTTAAAATTTCCTTTACTTCTTTCGGAAAATTATTAATCATTTTAAAGTGTTACGTATCAACAATTTTCAAGAAAATATTTATAAAATTTCGGAAGAAGATAATATTCTCCTCACCCTGGATTCAACCGATATCCGATGAAACTTGATTCGCCAGCAGCACGCGCATGCAATTACACTTAATCAGCGCTCAGCTCAATCAAAAAAATCACCACCACACACAATATGCGTGATGAAATGGAAATTTTACATACGATATTCGTAAGTTTTATCGGTTTTATTTTCAAATTGAATAGTAAATTGAAGGCTAGGAGGTATTGTCATTTTTTACAACAGACAAAACATTTCGTCTATAGTAGCCGGATACATGCGTGCTGATAATTTTTGATGAAGATAAAGCGGTGTGTAAGATGTTTTTAACGCACCTGAGTTATTTGTTTTCCTTTTCGTTTTGCACAGTCAACAAATGATGGGTATCGAGAAGTTTACCGTCTATGGGTTTCTACGATTTTTACATAAACGTATTTGCCAAATATAAAACAATATTTCATCTTAAAATAAAATCGGTAAAATGTGAAAAATATGTAGAGTTGCCTATAATTTATAGCGTGGCGCGATAGCGTTTCGTCTAATAAACCACTCTCGGCTATCTAATCTGAAATTGAATTAGCACAGAAATCTGGGAAAATAATAAAAGCGAATCCCATGGAAAGGGAACTGGCCTCTGGAATATTCTCTTCAGATCCACTAGATCCCTACACGCACATTATGAAAACGCTTAGTTTGACAACCCATGATACTTTACCAAGGGTATGCGACTTACTTTATTTTTTACCGTACATATTTTTTCGTATGTAATCGCGTTATTTAAACGTATCAGTTCTAGCTTCCTCCGTTTTCTAGGAATTCTAGGGTACATGCATTGTGTGTGCACACATCCTGTGTTCTCATAAAATACGCTAGAAGCGTTTTCCAGAATTATCCCAGCTAGAAAACGGAAAAGGAAACGTATCGGAATAAAAATGAATCTGGTACTTATATATATTGTCGTGATCAACTTAGTTATAACCTATCATCATTTAAAAAAAAAAAAAAAAAGTGGAAAGCGGAAAAATGTTTTACAAAGTGACTACACATCACCTATGGCCTAAAAACGACAGTCAGGTGTTAAAATTAGCTCCATTATTTATCGAATGAAAACGTGTTTTTCTCTCGTGTGTAAGCCGATTTTTAAAAAACGCAAGCAGATGGACCCGTCTAGGCTTTTTGATCATTTATGAAGCAACGAAAAAAAGTAAAAATTAAGAAAAAAAAAGTTATTACTACATCGAATGAATTTTTTCGCTCTTTCCGAACACACACACTTTTGCTACTTGGTGAAAGTTTTTGTAGGAAATCCAATATGACGGTGATGACTTCTTTATTGTGAATTTTGCAAACGGATTTTTAGGGTAGGAATGAGCCAGAAATCACATTCCGGCGTTCAGATGGTAGGATAAAATATCGGCTTTTTTTTTATTTGCAAATTCCTGTATTCTTGAGGTGCCGCTTTTCTTGATCACGCGTTCATGTAAAGTTCCAACCACCGCATACGCGGTATTAATGATTTGACCCCGTTCGAACCGTAATGTGCTGCTGGTAGAAGAATGCTCTTTTTTAAATCTTTTTTTGTTTTTTTATTATTACTTTTTGGACTGGTTAAAAAAAAAAACCCTAGAGATTAATCTGTACGCATTTTTGAACATAGCCTACAGATTCGAGTTTACAATGAAATAAGAGAAAAAAGATTTCCTTCCCTAGGCACGGAACCCGGTTGTTGTTTTTTCGAGGCATTAAGCAATATGGAAAAGCAATCGTTTCAGTTATTCGGAAACAAGTCAATATATGTATATACCAACGAAATCACTGATATATTCTTCACTGATTACGATGAATATGAATTTGTTTCGCAAGAAGGTAATTCGCGGCGGTACCTTCTTAAAATCGGTCTAAACTAAAGGCGCTATTTCTGGGATCGAAATGAATTATTGCGAACCAACCGCGTCCTTTATATATCCAACCGGTAAAAGTCTACTACAAAAGAAACTGAATGTTATCGAAAAGACGGTCAAAGAACTTGGATTTAGGAAAAATATTATACGGAGCACGATTACCTTTTTTTTAGATAATCACTCGCTAAACTCAATCAGGAACAATCTGCTAAAAGCTTATCCACCGGACTCTTGTACTAAAGGCTTTTTAAAAATAAATGTTCCATTCTATTTTACTTTCTCATGAACCTTACCACCTGCTCCGCGGAACGTTTTTTTTTTTTTTTTTGCTCTTTTATTCGCGCTTTTTAACTATGGACACGTTAGCGCTAAAATTTTTTATATTTTCAAATTTCAATCTAACACTGCGGTCAGAAATTTACTCGGAGCAATGTTCGATAATTTGCAAACTATTTCCCTTAACGTTTCGAGCGATGAGAGTCTTTTCTTTTCTTCACTGCAGATCATTCAGTCATTTTGCCAACTTTTTTCATCTAGTAATGCTGACTTTTCAACAGATTTTAAATAAGCAGTCTGCCCGAACCAAAAACCATACCAGCTTCATTAAAAGTTTTAGACCTGTGTACCTGCCACATCAATTATCTGCAACGTTTTTTTATGCAATGGCACAGAGACGAACCGAAATAATCTATCCCGGTTCGCTTTGGCATAAATCCATCACTCGAGGTCTGATGTTACCTACTTTTTGACTACGTCTTTCATGCATGAGTCTACACACAGTACTAAAATGTGACAAATCGACTTTTTATGGCAGGTCGTCTGGTTTTTTTAATGAAAATTTCTCTTTTTCAGATGACCGTTTTAGAATCCAAGTTGAAGATGAAACGTTCGCGAGTAAAAACAAAAAAAATATAGGAGCATGGAAAAAACGTATCGCCTCGGGATACAAACGGAAAAATGTGTATCACCCCTTACTATTTCAGAAAGAACTTACGTAAGATAACGAAGCAAATGAAACAGTTAAAAAAGTGAGAATTTTGTTGAATTTTTTTTTTTTTTTTTTCTAAATATATACCTATATGGTCCATGTACTGTGTGTAATTTCCGAGATTATTACAGCACATGGATTAGTGCAAGATTAGAAGTATTTTAACAGGTTAGCCGCTCTAATACGGTGTAGCATATCCTGAACCTGTTTTGGTTCGTTTGACAACGCAACCGACGCGGTAAATTGGAGGTGCCTGCAAGCAGGCAATATTCCAGGATGTGTTCAGCAGTTTTGTGAAATGAGGGAATTGCATAGGGAACAAGCAGAGGGAGGAGATGTTCCTTCTGGCAAATAGTTGTGGGATATTGTGCTGTGTGCCCTATGCGGGGTCTAGTCAATGCTGCAAACTCTCTGCGGGACATGGATATCGGTGGTCACCAAGGCTCAGTGCTCACCTTGATGGATCGCAGACATAAAATTAATAACCAGTTAATTTAGATGTTTGCTTATTACAAGTTAACGGATCGGCAAAGTACTTCCAAGGAATGCGATAAAGGTGAGTCACAACATATTGCAGATTTGAAATTAAGGATTTATTTCGTGTATAAATCCATCCTGTTTGTTAACTAACCTGTGAAAATAAATTATAACAAAGTAAACCTTATAACGAATATCAAAAACGAATTTGAGATGAACGTTTTCAGGCAGACGACCCCATCCTTAACCTAACGATATAAACACAGCACACGTCGAAGAAGAAAATATGAACAGAGGTATATATTATATGTATATATTAAAATATCAAAGAAATACGTTGAAAGAACAACGGCAATCAAAGAAAAGCGGCAAAATGTTTATATAAAAGCGGTTTATCACAGTAAGGCGAGAATGTGCAAAAAAATGATAAAAAAGCTAGCGCGTGTTTAATAATCTGCTTATTATCCGTGTATGAAATAAACGTAACTTATGTTGGTTAGGGTGATTGGACGACTTCTTAATTAAACACAATCGGTAGTAATTTGTTTTCTAAATAAATATCGATTTATTTTCAATTCTAACTATAGTTATGTCTAAAAAAGAAAAATTTTTTTCTTTGTTATTTTTTATTTATTTATTTGAAAGATGCTCGACTGCATGGTCATTTGCATCTTTTATGTAATTACATATGCTAATTATTATAAAGTATTATAAAGATTTGTTATTTTGTTTACATGAAATGAATAGATTATTATTGAATACATCCGTTCCTATCGAATAACAGCAAATTGAATTATCTGCATTAAAAACAATAGCATATAATAATAATAATAATAATAATCAAATCAAATCAAATTCAAATCAAATTTATTTTATACATAAATAGCAAATTACAAAATGGAATACATAAAATAGAATTTTACTTTACTCCTGCTTATATGCAAAATGCATGAGCAGCAGGGTACATTACAGTACACAGGCTAGTTTAATGAAAAACTAGCCAGTGCTTACAATCTGTGCAAACGGAAAGAATATATATCTGTGTACTGTATACTAATACACGCACACACATACACAGACACACACACGTGCATTCATATTTATATAGACTCAATGTGTCTACACATAGGGATATACACTCTCATATGTACACACATACTCACACATGTACATACACATTCATCTATGAATGTGCTCTCACTTACACACACATAGTAATACAAAACGTTAGATTAATTTATAAGAAATAATAAATTTAATGTTCACCTGTATAATTAACATAGAAAAGTAAATAATAACATGATATATATGTAATAGTAATAGCTAGCGAACGATAAGTATATCAATAGTAAGACAGGAATAATTTTCTAGGGGATACATGCTGGCATATATGGGCTAAAGATTATGTATATGAGTACATATATCAAAAACTTAGTAATGTTTAATTTTGCGTACATATTATTTTAACCCATATTTACAACAGAACTATTATTAATTTAGATAACTTTAAAAAATATCACACATATACCCCATCCCATATGACTTATATCCTCTTTCAGTGATGATAGGATGATATAAATGTAATATAATACTAATCTAATGTTAAGTGATAAAACTAATATTTATAATTATAAAGTTATAATAAGCATGTGTGTTAATTTTTTATTTATAATAATATTGGTATTAGCAATAAAGATAGTAATAAAACTAAGAATTTAATTTAAAATAAAAATAAAAGTAAAATTAAAAGACAAAATAAAAATAAAAATCTGCGTTATTATTTTTAACCTAATTGTATGGAATATAATGAACTACTTTTAATATTAGAATGAAGAGTTTTGTTTAAGGCAATGTATCGATTGCAATCAAAATAATTAATAAGAATAACATCTATAATAACGTATATTAAGTTAGCAATTTAGGTTTATAGCGGTAAAAAATGTATTATATTGTTAATTAAAATTTACCATATACTGAATTATTGTTAGAAATGAATCTATTATTTATGAATTTAATAATTTTTAATTTATATTTGGATCCAGATACGATAAATTTAATCTTCTACTGTCCACACTGACAGAGCTAATTTGTTTCCTATTGTTATTATTTACAAACAATCGGGAGAACTATTGGAATTTAAAATAGAAAATGATAGTATGATTAACCAGCAACTTAATTTTTATATAAATACCAATTTCTGTTATCCATTTGAACACCTACGTAAATTTCGATTTTGATGTTAAAGTACTTTAAATTTAATTTCATAACTGTTACGTAATACGTTTATATTACATAATGGGGAGTTTCTAATAGATTGTGAAGTGTTTTTATTTATGTATTAATGGATCAATATTAAAAGTGAATGCAATTTGGGTGTAATGATATATTATAACTTCGAAAAATGAAATATTTATTACGTTAGCATGTGAAAGTGAATCAATAGTTACAATTTATAATACCTATAGGGTTTTATGACGAGTAGTTTACTTTATTTAGCTAGAAACGGATGGTTGTACATTAATTTGTTAATTTTATTTTAAAGCTAAATATCATACTTTAAAGTAGGATGTACGGACTTTGAAGTAAACAATGATACTTTCGTTTCTATTTTAAGATTGCAAATAAAAAGAAGGCGGAATTAGATTTTAACTTAAGCACTTATAAGCGAAATCTGTTAAAAGTTTATGCCTCTTTTTGTAGTTTTTTAATTTTTCTTTTAACGTAACTGGTAAGGTATTATGTAACAAAGGACCTAAATATACAGCCTGAATTCTCGAATGATATTTCATAAAGTTCGGTACTTTTGACTTTTCAGTATTGGAGTTTCTTGTTATGCCTGTAATGTAATTAATGTTAAACAGATCTCTGTTTTTAGTAACGTAATCTATACGTTGCACCCGATGTAACTGTGAAATATTTAACAAATTTGTGGTACTGGGCGAGTTTCGGTTTTGTCCAATGCAGGTTAAAACCGACTTTTGCAGTTGGATTATTGGTTTTAAATGATAGTTTGCAGCACTTCCCCAGTGCATTATGCCATAAGCTAAGACGGGCTGATAGATGGAACGATATAAATGGGTTAAGTGATCAGTCGTAAAAAATTGCTTAAGTTAGTAAAAAATGTAGTTTAATTTACGCAGTTTATTTGCTAAAAATATCGCCTGACTGTTCCATGTTAACTTATAATCAAAGACTAAACCTAAATACTTTATTTCATACACTCTTTCTATTTGCGTGTTATGTCCAAGGTTAATATTTAGTGTAATACCAGAGGTGTTTTTTAAATGCTTATATATCATAAACTTAGTTTCAGTTGTATTTAGAATTAGTCGATTTTCTTCGAACCAACTACATAAAATATTTACATCATTCTGAATTAATTTTTGTAAAATATTCTCATATCTAGAAGCTGTTACCAAAACCGTATCGTCTGCATAAGTAAAAATACGACCACTAACTTTTAAATTACATAAACTGTTAATATAAATTAGAAATAGGATAGGGCCTAGAATGCTGCCTTGCGGTACTCCATGAGTTAGTGTTATACATTCACTAAGAGTGCTATTAATTTTTGTGATATAAGGCCTATCAACCAAATATGAGTTGAGCCAATTGTAAACCTGCCCCCGGAAACCACATGCGTATAATTTAGTCAATAAAATCTTACGGTCTACAAGATCGAAAGCTTTTTTAAGATAAAAATAGACAGCAGCCACTGATCTTCCGGCTTCTAAGTTCTCAGTTATGTATGCGGTATGCCGATATAAAATGTCGTCGGTGCTCCTTCCAGAAATAAAGCCAAACTGATTACTACTAAAATAGTTTATCTTATTTAAATATGAAATTATTTTATTTTTAATGCATTTTTCTAGTATTTTTGAGATTGTAGACAAGAGACATATTGGTCTGTAATTTGACACATCTGACTTGTCTCCGGATTTGTAGACAGAGGTGATAATTCCTAATTTTAGCGATGTAGGGAACATACCTAGTCTTACCGATTCATTAAATAGATAAGTTAACGGTTTAATGAAGAAAGGAATATTGTCTTTTACCAGTAAGATCGAAAGCCCATCAAACCCAAAAGATGTTTTATTAGAAATGAAGTAATTGCGTTTCGAATATCATCTTCCAAAAATTCTACAAATCCAAAAGATTCAGCGGAATTGAAATCGCTTATGGTGAATTGACTAGTAAAATTTGTATTCGTTAAAGAATTTCTAACTGCCTCAGAGAAATGTGTGTTAAAGTGAGTTGCAAATTCAAACTCATTTCCAGTCACTGATTTTTTGGTACCATTTATTGTCAACTCAGTTATAACACGCTCTTTTTTATTCAAAATTTTTTTGACAACAGACCAGTATTTCTTTTGATTACCATCACAATTATTTAATAAGTCTGAATAATAATCTTTTTTAGCCTTCCTTGTTAATTGATGCACCTCCTTAGAGATACGTTTATATTCTAAGCGAGTCTTGTCATCTGGTGGTAATTTTAAAATTTCATGTAAGTTATTTTTTTCCTTTGTTAACTTTATTAAATCTACTGAGATCCATGGGGATCTTTTGCGTAAACAGTTTTTCCGTATACGCAGCCGTTTAGATTGCGTTAAGCACATTTTTAGCTTATTTAAAAACCAATCGAACTTCTCATTTTAATTGTTGGATGTTTGCTGTATAGCCAGTTAACATTGATATTTTTTAACAAGTTACTGAATAAAGATTTATCAAAGTAATAATTATGTTCACAATCTGGACAATGGATTTTGTTTTGTAATTCCAGCACCGTGCACACAGCTAAATGATCGGAAAACATTACATTTAAAAATAATAATAATAATAATAATAATAATGGTTACAATGAGAAAAAATAATGTAGAAGTTAATGAATAAAATTAAAGGGAAAGCGAAATGTAAAGGAAAAATTCGTTCGGGAAATACCAAAAGTTAGATTACACTCAGTTTTTTATAAATAATGATATCCATAAATTAACTTATTTAACAAACTAGATGATCACGTCGAACGAAGAATATATATATTTTTTTTCAGCAATTTTGCAACTAGCTCTGGGCCATCTAGCAATTTTTTGAACACAGTATGACTGATTTGTGGGTTATCCAGCGACAAGGATTTCCGCTACCTGTATTTTGATACTTTTTAATTATTATTGTTCATTTATAATAATAAATCTGTCAGCTTTGTTCGTTTTAAACGTCTGATTTCTGCCGAATAGTAAACCAATGCCTAAAATATTTTTGTGATGATCTAGTTTATTTCTTGTATTTGTTCTTTGACAGCTTTAACCGCCCAATCCGTGTGCAGTGTAAGATTGCTTACATACGCCATGGGGCGTCTGCAATTTTTCTTAATGCTTTACTTTGGAAACGCTGTATTATCCCTATATATGTATTACTCTATTTAGCAAAGCCCCATAATGGACTTCCCAGTACACCCATAAAGGGTTTTAGAATTTGACTATTCAATAGTAATTTATTTTCCAGCGATAGTTCGGATTTTCTTCCTATAAGTCGTAACATATTCCTATACTTTATATTCAATTCGTTCCCGGTTTTTTAACAGTATGGCTTTTCCACGTTAATGGTTTGTCCAAATGGATTCCGAGATATTTTTCCTTTATCCTGAACTATCTAAATGTTAATATGAATATTTTTGATATTGCAGATTTTTTGTATTTGTAAATATTACACGGGCAGATTTTTTTTTTTCGTTGATTACTATTCATCACCGCTTGAACCTATATTAACAGCTTTGATTGTAGGTTATGTACGAGATTTTCTAGTGACGAATCTGAAAACAGATCACTTCTGTATCATCCGCGTTATTTGGAACATCAGCTGTTAAAGAACCGGTCCCAATATGCTACCTTGAGGTACATCAGCTTTTATCGGATGCAATCGAGATTTTCTTCATCTCCATACATAACCACAAAATATCGTTCACTAAGGTAAGATTTAAATAATTCGAAAAACTAGTATCAGAAGTGGTATCCTTCGTGCCATACTCTGTCAAACGTCTGTTTAGCATCAAGTAGAACCGCATCACATATTTTTTTACCTTCCAAGGACTGTTCAATAATATTGACTATACGGTGTACCTGTTTTACAGTTCCATGACCAGTTCGAAATCCAAAACTGATGTTTCGGTATTAAATTTTCAGCTTCCAGGGGAATTTCTTCATTCTTTTTAATATTAGCTTTTCGTATACTTTAGAATGCACCGGAAGAAGAGGGATTGGTCGATATGATGTTAGTTTCTCTGCAGGTTTTCGTGATTTCTTTGCTATGATAACTTGTGAAAACTTCAGCTGGATAGGAAAATATCGTGATCTAAGTATAGCATTAAATATATAACAGGACAAGACTTTTGCGAGGTAATTCCTTTAATATCCTGGAAGTGTCCCGGATCCAAATCGCTCCCAAGCCTACCCAGCCTGAAATAATTGGGTACCTGAGAAATCTGGAAAAGTAAAGGCGGCCGAGAGAAAGGAACTGGCCCCAATATTCTCCTTAGATCCATTAGGCTTAGTATATTATGAACCTTAACTTCACAATCCCAACGCCCTCTCAAGGGTATGGAACTCAATTTACTTTACTTTAATTAGATCATATACGATGGGTGATTTATTCGGATTCATGGATTGAATTATTGACTTAATTTCTCCGGGAGACGTAAATTTAACGGTATTCCTCTGATCTATATCGTTTAGCGATGTTGGTAAGGATTCCGTTCTAGGATTTATCTGGGAAACATCAACTAAAAAATTTCTAAATTCTTCGGCTTTCTCGAGATCCGTTCGAGCTCATTTTCCATTTAACTTTCTGATTGGATGTAGTTTTTCTACTGGTTTTTTTAATCGTTTGGTTGCTTTCCAGAGGGAATAGTCCCATTGAGGAGTGGGTGATAAGTTATATAAGTAAACTAAGAATATAATGAAAAATTAAAAATTAATAAGAATTAAAATAACAAATGTGAAAATAATGAAATATACAAAGTAAAGTGGGCTGATTGTGATAAGGCATGCGTAAAACAAAACGGGAAAAAGTCACAAAGCTGCTTACCGCGCCTTCGCCTTCTACCTAAAATACTTATTACGGTTAATCGAGTTCAGTTTCAAAAAATCGCATTACTGCTTTTATCATTATAATCAGCTATTTATCGTAATGTGTGCATTCCATTACAGCCATTGTATATATATATATATATATATATATATATATATATATATATATATATATATATATATATATAAAAACTCGGCCGTTTTGGCCTCGCAAGGAGCTGTGCCCCTTGACCCCTCTTGCTTTCATTTATGTCTCTTTCTCTTTTATACTTCGTATAAAATGATCAAAATTTACAACGTAATTCTTACTGGCATCAACACAAAAAGAAAAACAAAACATAATCACAAAAATCCTATCCTAACATTTAACTTTCATTATATAAAATTAAGATATTGTTTCATTACATTTTTCGTTACATATTTCGTTACACAAAATTGTGACATTTTTTAAAAAGCAATAACAAAAATCCTATCAAATATAACAAACGTTACATAAAATTGGAACATTTTTTTGGGACATTTTTTCGATTTGGGGGTAGCCTAAGAATTACGTTGTAATTAATATATATATATATATAATAGAAATTTGAGAGACGTGGTGCAAGAGAACCAGTGCTAATATAACTTACTACCCCTACTAGATTATTGTGTGTGGCACGTGTGTGTATTTGTGTGAGTGTGTGAGTACACTTTGAGGACGTGCTTTATTATACCTCTAACACATCAAAGCTAATATGCCCTGTTAACCTGTGCTAAGTTGCTTTGTATGTCTATGTGTTTGCATGTGTTGATGATACATCTACCACTGCCTAAACAGTCTACTAATTTGCTAAACTTGTTTGTATTTGTTTTGAGAATATGTTTTACATATGTGTGTGCGTGTGTGTTGGGGATTGTTTTACTATATCTATAACCAGCCAGTGCTAATATAACTTACTAACCCTTGCTAGATTATTGTGTGAGTGTGTGTTTGTGCGTATGTCTGCGTGTGTGTATAATTATGATGTTTATTTCGCTCATGCGTGAAGCATCTACTGTGTTTATGTGATTTAAAAGATGCACTGATCATATCTAACCAAAATAATTGTGATGATCATGTATATATATGAGGAGATATATCTCGAGTTATAGATTTTGATATGTATTCCCGTATATGCCACCAAAATAACTGCAGTACTAACTTCCACAAAGCTTATTTTCCTTCTAGCCTACATGTTTCTATTGTGATGCTTTGCATTTGAGTAATCAGAATGGATGATTGATAAAACTCATTAGGCCACTAACATGTAGTAATAAAGAACCAGATTAATTGCTGCAAAGGATGCACTCAGTATACGCTCTTTGATGAGCTACTTTTGACATGTGCTGGGTCTACTATTTAATTGTGCAAGTGTTTATGAAATTTTCAGTGTATGAAGTGCCAAAACCCTCCACACAGTAATGTGTGTACCCTTAACGTTTGATATAATACGATGATGTGTATGTGATGTAACAGTGCTAATGATGCTGCCATGTGAGCCTACGTGGTCATGTATATGTATGTGTTCATCTTCTAAAGCAGGGTTTCCCAACCTTTTTTTCGTTGAGCCTCCCCGTATTATAAATAACAATTTCATGTCCCCCTTTAATTTTTTCATTAAAATGAAGCACACATTATTTTAAGGGCATTTATTTATTTTAATTCTAAGTTATAGAAAATAAACTTTAATCAAATTTAAAACGTTTTTTATCGAAATATTTTACTATAATTAAAGTACTCATGAGATATTTGAGCTCGCATGCTCTGCAACAGCTGGTTGATTCTAGGTTCAGTTTTTGCCACAGCTATCGTCAGGTTGCTATCGACGGGAAAACGATTTCGCTTTAATTAAAACCAGATCTGAAAACCCTGTCTCACATAAGTAAATCGAAGAAAAAGGAATAAGTGTTCCCAAAGTAAGAGAGGTGACTTTTGAGCTAACAGGAAATCGGTTGATCCAAAATTTGTTCAATGAGACGAAATTTCGTGGTCAAATCGGCTCATATTTCTAGAAATTCTTCCTGAACTTCTTCTGGTAATTGTAAGACATCGACAACAAATGGGTTTCTGGTCATGTGCCATGTTAGTGACTTTGAATTAATGTCTCAATAGTATCGATGAAATTCATATTCCAACGCGTGCAAATGAGTTTGCATTTCAGCTTTCAAATCTTCATCCAATTTTTTATTTTTAAAAGTATGGATAATGAAAGGTCAACCAGGTCCGCCAAAGGCCAAAACTGAACGCTCTACCGGAAAGGTTTCTTTTGGAACCGTACGGACTTCTAATGTTGTAATTTCATACACAAAAGGATGCGATAACACGAAGTACACTTACCATGACATTCCTGTGGCACTTCATCGAGCGATTAATCGGAAAAGACATGGCTCCAGTCTGGAGAGCAGTGCTTTTGCAATGTGCGACCGCACACGTCCGTTCTCTTTCGCATGTGAATTAAAAATCGAAATTCGAACGAATTTTCACATACATCCCACTCGCCTGATGTGGCACCTTCAGATTTTCACGCTCATCCCCATTTTAAACGCGATCTGGATGGAAAACGTTTCATAACGGACGAAGAGGTCATGGAGACAGGAACAAAATTTTTCGCATAAATGCCTTAATGTTATCAGAACTTATGTCGAAAAATAAAGTATTTCTTTTAATTTCTTTGGTGTTTCTTTCATAATTTTTGGATGCCTGGAAGGTCATTATCGAAGGAATGTCACGTTATTTACTGAACGCTCATCGTACGATATTTAATTTACGCGTTAAATTAATTTTTCTTTCGAAAATGCAAACGTACTCCGCCTCCCTTGACATCTACGCCCCTCTGGTTTGGAACTTCTGTTCTAAAGCAATGGAGCAATATCTACTTCCAACATTAGCAATCGTAACAGATTTGATGCGGCCGTGGTAATGTACACCTGTCCAGTGCAAATTTAAATTATAAAATCAAAATGATTGCAGGGATTCAAATGTTGACGATCCAATCATGTCTTCCAGTGTGAACGTTTAATGTACAACAAGAACAACATGCAACAACTAATTTTGGCTAATGGCCAGATGGTGAAAGCTAGGCACAGAAATAACAAATGAAAAATATTGCAAGATTATAATAATGAAAAAAAAAAAAGAAAGATTTATAGGACCACTTTCGGTTGTAGTTTAAACGAAGCGAAATAAGTCACGACAATACGAGAAATTCTCCGAATTATTACGAATAATACAGGTGAGAAATTGAAGATCGGCTATGTTACAACAACAAAAAAAAAAAAAATAATAATTGGGCCAACATATTTTGCACTAGATAATTCTAACAAGTTTCGATAATTAAATTGCATCGCAATGCATGGACTTTTCTATCTGTGGATAATATTACACCCACCATCATTATATGTTAGTCCTTTGACAGATCCGACATTTTTTCATAATTCGATTAACATTTAAAAATATCACACCTGCAAACTAAGTATAAACACGCATCTCTTAATTCAATAAAATACACGCATCCAACTCCAAACGTGTTCTATTGTAAGCACACAGCCAGAGGATCATCGACGGATGGGTTCGGTCATAATGATAAAATTTGAAGGATATTCAATGTGTATACGAAAATACACGAACCTACTACTGCGCTACTAATGTTACCGAGCAGTCTTTAATATTTCATTCCGGAATTTCATTTGGAAAACGTTAAAAATAGATGTTGCCCTTTCAAATGATATTCCAAACATTTTTAAAAGTCATATACATATATATACATATTTTTTTTTTTTTGTAGAACGGCTTTTACGCTACACTGTAAGTATAAAAATTTATAAGCATAAAAATGTGTACGCCTAAAAGAGAAACTTAAGAAGAACCGTTTTTGTTTAATGAGTGTGCTCCACTGAAATCTCTTTATTGCTGCCGCTAACTTTAAATTTAAAACTGATTTATTTACATTCGCCCGTTCGCTAACTCAAATATTTTTCTTTTATCGTTCTAAAATTGTGCTTGCTCCTTTACATGGACAGACCTTTTCGTCAATTTAATCGAAAATGTTAACGGAA
The DNA here is from genome assembly GCA_039619475.1 of Icerya purchasi. Taxonomy (NCBI): domain Eukaryota; kingdom Metazoa; phylum Arthropoda; class Insecta; order Hemiptera; family Monophlebidae; genus Icerya; species Icerya purchasi. The sequence goes on along the minus strand of CM077115.1, from coordinate 285,368,522 downwards.
ATCGTTCATCGGGGAATGGGGTTTGCAGAATCGGAGAATATGAAATAGAGAAAAAAAAAAAAAAAGGTAAATAAATAACGCACCTGGAATTACAAAACCAAAACTAGAACACTTGTCTTTAGAAGGGCAAAAAACCTTAAGGAAAGGAGCTTTGGAATTAATTTAATTTTATTAAATATTATACATGTAGGGGCCATTTTTTTTTTAAATTTTCTAATTGTTTAATAGATATTTAGATTTTTGGTTTTCGATGTGGTCCCGCTTTCCAACTTACATCGGTGTTTCCTTCTCCACAGATTGTTCCGATTATTTGTTCTTATTTTATTTATTTATTTATTTATTTTACGTGTCATATACACGGCAACTTAGGATATCAGACACGGCAAGGAATTACAAAATTACGAAAATTGAATACAAGGGAAAAAAAGAAAGTAAAGAGAAATTAATAACAAGGATTAACAAAATTAAAACAGCTCTTTAGCCAATTAGAAGCTATTTTGGAAATTGAAATAATCGATTAAAATTCTTCATCGCACAACAAATCCTTTTAATTTTATGGTATTCTGCACTGTTTCCGATAATGATCATCAATTAGGCATTTAATCAGTAGGTGTTCGATAATTAATTAGCAATCACATGTCTGGCATTCGCAGGTTCTCTTTATTTAATAGATGCGCGTGTGTAAGGCGAGTGTGCCCAAGTCAGCATAAGGTTACCTCCTGTTTTCTGCTTTCTCGGCTTGAGGAAAGCCACGGGGTTTGGTGGAAGATTTTATGGTAAATTTTTCCAATCGTTGTTCCAGATGTTGTTAAAATGGTATTTAAGCAGATGTTTAAAGTCGGTAAACGGTATTGTGTTACGTTTGAAGTTGACGCAAGTGATAATCGTTTTAACGGAGTTTTCCGCATTTTAAAAGCTCTGTGTGCCGCACTGGGCTCGGTTGCACCATAGTGGCATAGGAGATATGGGGGGCCCGGACCAGAACTGGAATTTGGATGTTTAACTGATCTAGAATGGACATAACGTGTTCGATTGTTGTTCCGTCCTGGTTCTCAGTGGTATCATCCCAAAGAGTTTGGCTTTGTGCTCCGTATGATGCTGAAAGCCAGCACGGTTAGATTATTTGTTCTTTTCTCCTAACAACATTTGATATCGTATCGAGACATATTTGACTCCTTCCTATTCTAATTGTTTCTGAGTAATGCCCCCCGGTTGACGAGCCCAAAATAAAAGAAAATAAAAAAAAAACCTACATATCGGTGTCGGCGTTATTACTGTTTTTCACTCTTTATTTCTTTTTAATGTACGTTCTCGCGTATTATATCACACATAACTTTTCTTCTTCCGGTTATTGTTGTGGAAGAGATTTACTGCGGAACTTTCAAAATTTGGTCAATACCCCTTTTTCGGACGGTCCCTCTCAGCCGGATAGCGGAAAAAATTTTGAATTCGAATATTCGAAAACCTATTTGTTAAAACCAGTTTCGTTGTTATTTAACCGTGTCTCTGTTTTTGTTACTTCGTACTTGCGTCTTAAAAATCATTTTCACCTTCATTTTTAGTTTCGTTTCTGTTGTGTTCAAAACAATTTTTGGACTCGTGTATTTCGCGATGCGAGCGTGTCCAGGTAAAACTGGTTTGACAGTGTACACATACTTATGTGTACATATGTATATATACATAATTTTCACTAAAGCAACGGTAATAATGGGGAGAGAATGAAAAATGGAAAAAAATAAACTACGCTCACAGAGATAAACCGAACGCGCATCAGCGGTGTGGACTAGCGAGATAAGACAGCGCTGCCAAATATTCTGGGAAATCTCTACTGCAACGTATCAGCGGCAGGCTGAGGGGGGAACATCAAGGTCAAGGTGACGCGAAAGGTCACGATCTGCGAGACGGTCACTCGAGTGGCCGCGGCAAGTGTGGTACTCATATATGTATGTATATCGCCGACAATTAATTATTATAAAAATAAATGTATTTAATAAAAAAGATGTATTCTAGCGACAGCCGTGCTTAGAAAAAATTATTCGCGCCGGTATTTATTTAATACAATTTATCATTATTATTATTATTACTATTACTATTATTATTATTATTATTACTACTACTATTACTATTATTATTATCGTTGTTGTTGTTATTATTATCATTATTTTTTGCTCTCTTTGCCTATTCTAAATGTGTACAGCCTTGGAGTAGCTCAATGTGTAAATAATTGGCTTCAGTTCACAGCACCGCGTTTGACTGGCAGCGGGTAATCTTACGACAAAGTAGTCTCGGGAAGTAGCATACTTCGTGTCAATGATGATTATTGGAATTTCTCAACGATACGTACCTACGTAATGCAATCCTCCGATTGAAAACGACTCTCTCGTCAAAAATCACATAGACCGCTCCAAAATAACCCGCCACCGACGGGCCTGAAATGATACAACTAAAAATAGTAAATGGCTCGGGTTTTATTGGATCGAGACCAGTTCAAATGGAGGAGGAGGATGCCTGGTTTTTTCCGGAATATCCCCATTGTTCAATACTTTACTTCCGAAATTAAAATCCCGAGCTAAGGGCTACGATGTGCTCTAACTGATCGGATAAAAAAGTAAAATCGCGGAGATAATTAACTGCGCTAAATAATATACTTTCATCGCCTCTTTTTCGGGGTTTTAGCATCTCTCTAGTCTACGCTATCCTCGAATATCAACTGTTACTTGTGTCTCTTTGTCTTTATGGTGTTCATGTAAGTAAATACTGTTAAAAAAAAACAAAAAAACAACTGAAATTGGCCTCTTATCGATTGCAAATGCTATTTCAACTTTGGAAGTTCTGAGAGAGCTATTGTGCCGGATCGAATTAAGTTCCAATTAGTAGACTTTTCTTCCCATCGTTTCTGGGTTGAACCTCCCCCCCCCTGGTTAAAAACCTCCACCACTCAAAAAAAAAATAATCAAAATTTCCTTTTGAAGATTCACACGTGTTTATGAAAAATAAGACAACAAAGAGATGGAAGATTAAAAGTTTTTTTAATTCTAAAGCCCGCGTGTAAACTGTTCAATAAAATTTTTACGACCAGCTAGAGAAACGCGAAAAAAAAAGAATTAAATTAATCGCGCGCCATCTTGTAGGTCATGAAAAAGTAATTTGAAAACGGTGTTTAAAGTATTATTTATTTTTCGCGCAAATTAACGGATATTATTAATGATTAATTAAATAGACTAAGAGTCGGTAAAAAAGAGTCTCACCCGTCTTCAGGTTTCCAGCACACTCTTTAAAATATTCAGGATATCCATTTATCAGATATGTCGAATTTTCGTTAAATTAACGTCACGCTTCAGGAATGTACAGTGCCGCCGAAGTCACGTAATGGTTTTGTGTTTCCCAAATATGTATATCGATAATTTTATAAAAATTTAATGTATATTTCTGTTTATTTTTTATTATGTTAATCAGAATAATCACAAATGATATACATAGGGTGGTACATTTATTATCGTTTACGGTACGCTGATTTTATAAATAATAGTATATAAAATAAATATATATGTATTAAAATAAAACGAGAAAAAAAAAAAAAGAGGAAATGATTAAAAAGAATGTAAAAACTAAGAAACACACTATTCCTACCACTTATTGTTGCTTCCTATATCCTGTCCTTTCCTTCTATTTGTTGAGGCTTGGGTTTCCCACTCCTTATATTGTGCTCCTTATCTTTTCCTTCCCCACTAATTATTCCTGTTATATTGATTGCTTTTTAGATAAAATTTCTGATCGGATCAAAATATAACCGACTTCTTTCCTTACCTTTTGTTTCTGGGTAAAGGTCCTTGGTTGACGAGCCCAAAAAAAAAAGAAAAAAAAAGAAAAAAAAAGAAAAAAAAACCTATTCTTCGCGTATAGAATTTAGAATATACACTTATATTATTCGCTCATTAATGTATCAATTTCTATTTAATTTGTAATTTCCAAGCACTCGTGTTTTTAAAGTGTTGCGATATCAACAGGAATGTGCTGCCCTCGAGCAACTTGTTACACTTAATACGTAACCTTTTATATTTCTAGTACTTTTATTTTTCAGTATCAAAAAAAAACAACAAAACAACAGTACTATACGTCTTAGTATACTATAGTAAGGGATAATAATAATAGAATACGTCTTTAGAGGCATTTCCTTTTTCTCTTTTTAAGAGCTAAATTATTACTATCCCTTTTTTTTTTTTTTTTTACTTTTATAATAAATAACGTTTTTGTTCTTCACCTATCCTTTCGATAATAGTTCTTACTGATTACGCCTCAAGCGCTATATCAAATGACACAATGAATTTAACAATCGGGGATTTTTTTCTCCAACCCTGACTCCTTTTACCTTACAGCCATCCCCATCCTCTTCTCCTTAGTTTAACAATTTCCGCAGTATCAGCCACTTCTTCCATAGTTCGCCTTCGTTTTAATCATAGTCTGCTGCCGGCTTCTCGTTTCCGCTTTGCTCTTGTTCAATCTCCTTTGCGTCGTCCCTTTCATCCTCCCACCGTAAATGTCACCTGTGACGCAAACCACGTTATGTTCCTTTATTTCCTCAGAACGCGCGATCTTTTATTCCAATTTGCTTAGCCTTGACCTCTCACCTTATTCGCAATCTAATTCACGAATTATTCCTGTTCCGTTCGATCCAAATTGATTTATTGTGGATTCTTAGCCATGCTGGAATTGAGGGTAATGAGGTGGCTGATTCCTTGGCTCGCTCAGAAGCTTCCTACGGGGACATCCTCTTCATAAATTTCCCGCTCACAATATTATTACATTATGGAAGGATATTTATTTTTTTCCGTTTCTCCAATCCGAATTCCTTTTATCTTTCCGTCCAGCCTTTAAACTTCTCTGACCAGATGGTTTGACATGTTTCCTTCTCTTTGTCGTCCCCTGATCATCGCCATATGTCGTCTTCGTTTCGGTCATACCTTTCTCCTTTCGTCACTTTTTCGTTTTTCACTTCTCCGCGGTGCCCTCTTCCTACAGAAGATTCCGTTTTTCTGTGTGATACCAATCACGTCTTTTTCGAATGTTCCTCACTTTCTTCAGAACGTTCTCTCTCCTATTCTCAGCTTTCGTGGTCTCTTCCTACCCCATACAATGGCACTCTTATGTTCTCTCATTTCCTTCCTTGTCAGTTGTTCCTATTCTAGTTCATTCATTTAATCTAAAATATGTTATTCTCCTTTTGAGTTATTACTTAGATTCCTTGGTTGATTGGGCTGTTGCTCTTCATTAGCGTACCCATAAAAAAAATAATAATAATAATACTCCTTACACTCTACATTTTCGCTTTTCCATCTCCTTCTATTATTCCCTTCTTAGCTAGCCGCCTTCATTTCTTCTATCTCTAATCGTTTTTTTGATATTGTCACTCCATATTATGTCTTTCTATTCTTCTAATCTTTTGTGTTGGGTGAATGTCCTGTGCTGACGTGCCCATAAAAAACAAACGAAAAAAAAAAACAATCGGGGATTGGTGCGTAAAAATTTAAATAAACATATATAAACGAGAAACGATCGATAGTAAATTACACTTTGCGGGAAAAAAACGAAAAAATAACAACAAACAATCGTAAAAAATATGTAAGTATATTTTTGAAATCTTCAATATCCTCCCTATATTCGCGTAAAATATTCAAGCACTTGCGTAACGTGGGACCAATTTTTCGATGCCTTGTCTGCAAAACGTCCGTTCAATTTTCGGTCCAACCAATTCATGACTAAGTTCTTCAGTTCGTCGTTCGCGAAGCGCTCTCCTCCCAGGACTGTTTTTAAATGATCGAACGAACACATGGGCGATCATCGTCCGAAAGAATGAGAGTTTCGACGCGCTTAAAGTTTGTATCTGTGCGTTAAGATGACGGCTGACCGATACGTGCTTTGTCTTCTTCATAACCTCGTCTTTCCTCAAACATACGGCACACCATACGGACACCATGTGGGCTTCGCGATATTACTTTATCACAGCGCACACTTCACATATTTGCCGATGAGTTTCAGTGGGATTATGATTTTTCGCCCCCAAAAACCGCACTTCGCAATGTTTTGAATGGCCTATTCACACGGCACTCCATTTCAGACACTATAAGGGAAACCAAACAAGGTGATACCGGTTTCATTCTATCACGAGGCGATAGAGAATGAAAGTCGCTTTCGTTTAAGCCAGAGTGGAGGGTTATACCTTAATTTAGGTAGAAACTAGGCGCGAGTCTTAACTTATTGATCCTTCCTCGTAGATATGCCCGGGGGGGGGGGAATAACAATTCGCTCTATGCGATAATAACATTTTTATTTTTTGTCAGTAGCCTTTGACTTCCCAAGAATCTTTAGACAAGGCAGGAACTTGAGGACTTCACCTAAATAGGCAGAGTAGCGACATTTTATTATAAGCTTTTTCAACATGAACATGATTTAGGACTGGGGGGGTGTCATTTCAAATATTCTCAAATGAAAAAGTGACCAAATATTTTAATATTAAAAGAAATCTGAAAACTTTCTCTTCCTTTCTTGATAATTTTTTAACAATTTTTTATCGTAAACAATTACCGACCATTTCACAAAAAAGTAAAGTTTTTCTAATATTAACATCAATTTACCTTATTACAAATTATTTCACGGACTTTTCTCCGCATTTATTTCTCTTCTTCTTTATAGCGCCATACTTAATTCCTGAGCGTCGGCAACTACTTGTTCGTACATTTCAACCGTACAGACACACAGGCATATAGAGTATTTATAGCAAATGTTTATATGCAGCATACACGCGAGACTCCATTCGAAATGATTTATCGCTATACAAATGCAGAGTACCCCTTGCATGTGTGTCTGCTGTGTACTAACTAGCGCGCATATAATGCTATGCATGTTTTAGCCATTGCCTTCCACGCGATCACTATTAGCGAGTATTTCAATTTAATGATTTTCGTAATAATTTCTGCGGTCGCCCGGAACTGAACCGTAGACTTCCGTAACGGAAGCCAAGCGCTCCGAGCAACATATTAAATATCATACTCGAATAATGAAGGTTGCTCAAAAAAAAAAAGTACGGAAAATATGTAAATCCTTTGAAAATGAATGAAAAGAAATTTCGAGATTTTTTTTATGGGCATTGTTTGAGTCCATTTTTTATTTATTTTTTTTTTGCACCATTATCTGAATAATGTGACCGGCCTTCAGTGCTGCCGAACTCTAAACCGAAATTAATATTCTAATGTTAATTATATATAAGACAAAAAACTAAAAAAATAAAAAAAAAACCCGCGAAAAATCAAAAAATAACTCTAAAATATTACTATCTGAACCACAATTTTACAATCGATTATGAACTTAAATAAGGTAAACAAGGCTTGGTCTTCGCAACAACGGGAGAATATTGAATATTATGTGAGGAGGAAATATTAAGAAGGAAATTAAGTCGAAGGCGAACTAAACGTCGACCCGCCGAAAGAGGAGTACCTCTGGTGGGGAATTTTGTCTAATTTACGCACGAGACATTCAGTTTGGATTTGAATAACAACCCTTGTCAACTTTTATCATTCACGCAATCCTTTTGATGAACGCTCAGTGTTTACACGTCGCGCTCACCATTAAAAATACAAAAAATAACGTACTTCAGTTACCACACAAACTTTTGTTAATTGTTACATTTCATTTTTTAATGAACAACTGACCGACTACACACTTAAACAGTTTTTTGTGTTTTATTTTGAAAATAAAATTTTGTTCGACGAATAAAATTGATTTCCTCGAATCACATTACTGATTTTTTTTTTTCTTTTTTTTTTTTTGTTTAAATAATTTGCGGGTCCCACAAGGGGGCACTAGCCCGTCTGTGGGTTCCCAACATAATTATATTATTTATTTGTTTAATATAACATCAACTTATGTGCTACTTTATGTTACAATATAGAAATTGTTAGCTTATATCTTACTATATTACAAAATAATCCACACTCTCATTATTTATCATATTATATGTTACAATTATACCACCCCATCTGAAATATTACTTCTTATTATAATGTCTTAAATATATTAACTTATATATACAATGATACAATATAATTTTTATAAAACTAATACACTCTCATTAGCAGCTTAAAGCTGGAGATCGTAGCGAGTCTCATATCAATGTTATCAATATATATGTAGTTATTACTATTATTACGATACCATTTTTTTTTTTTTTTTTTTTTTTTATATATTTATTTATCATTATTATTATTACTTTTATATTTCTATTGCTCTTTACACCATGCTATCAACCAAATTCTAACCTTGTTTTTCCATCTAACTAGATTTCTTTCATTTCGAATTTCCTTTGGTATGTTCCCCATTAATTTAATTAATACCTCTTCCCCTACATTGTTTATTTTAATGTTAATCCCCCTAGTTCGTATATAACAAGGTTTGTCGCAATTTCTAGTCCTGTACGTTCTTGTTCTAGTTGGTAACTGCCTATCTTCGAGTTTAGTACTGAGTAAACAATGCTCAATCGGTAATAATGCACATGGGTTTTTAGCGTCAAAGGTGTGACGTATATGATATTTCTCTAGGCTCCTCTAATTGAAGAAGAGGAGACTGATGTTTTTTTAGTTTTAAAAATCTGCAAGTAATGTGCCAAATTTGTTTTTCAGTAAGATGATAATTTTATAACGGTAAAATTTTAAGCAAAAACCGATCAGATTAACTACGTACGTCCCTCATAATCGAACTCCAGACATATGTATATATTAAATTTTGAGTATATCTATAAATGAGCCGAACTCCTTATATTGTAGGTTATTTTATTTCAGAATAGTTTAATAAATAACACGCACTCATATATATATATATATGTGTGTGTGTAAATATATTTACTTACGAAATAAATAAATATGGAACAGATTTTTTTAAGAAAGAAAAAAATACCCACTTCAAAATTTACTTTGAAGATCGAATAGAAATGCACCAAAAAATAAAAAAAAAAAAAACAAGTATTTCATAAAGGATAACATACAATATTGTGTATGGTAAAATATAGCTTAAAAGAGGGATGAGGATATTGTGATTATTCTTAAACAACATTAATACCTCTAGCTCTACATTAGAATGTGTATAACAACACAATCACTCGTTTTCTACAAAATATTAGAAACATCAGGAATATTTAATGCGGTTGTTAATTAGTTTCCTAATTTGGAAGTTTTTCCGTACCGACATGCTCTAATTAAGGTATTAATGTTATTTAGAAATTGTCATTATAATATGATCGCCTTACTCGTTGCGCATTACTGTGAAATATATATATTAGTAATTTTTTGTCTTATTAAAAGTTAGTTTTTTTTCTAGCCTATGTTGTTCTGTAGTAAATTGATAATATTTTAAGTGTCGATTACACGACTGACAACTTCATATTTTTTCAGTTATCTCATGTCTATGGGAGTATTTGTGCCGAACGATAATCACCGATCTACTCTAGTATGATACTACTACTTACACTTTTCAAGGGCTAGAAATGGGCATAAGTTATGCGCGAATAAACATACAAAAAAAACGAAACGAAAAAAAACATACCACTTTTTGAAGTCGATAAAACCATGTCAAAGCGCCCCACTTATTTCGTCATGGTATGGAAATCATTGGACGGGAATATTTGTAATCGAAAATTAATTAATTGTTATTTTTAAATTTAAATATTCTTTTTTCTAAAGTATCATGATTTTCTGAAGATTATGGGTCATTATAAACAATTAAATAGTTTAACACGTTACGATGTTTCCTCTTTAATTTCTACATTCATCTTATATCATTCGCGTGTCGTTAAATATTTTTACATTTCTTTGCGTGCAGATTAATCAATTCGCTCCTGTAAAGCATTTCTCTATTTCTTCATGTAGATTACTAATCATGACCTTGAAAATTTGTTTTTTAATCGCTATTGCTACTTTTCCATTTTATACGTCAGAGTAGTTCATTAGTCTTTTACATTTATTTTTGGAAATTTGCCTTGATATTAACAGTGGCGGATCCACGGGGGGGGGATAGGAAATATCTCTCCCCAAGAACCAAAACCTCGATGAAAAAATTGTTTACAACAGAGAAACTTAATTTATACTATAAAAAATTTCTATAAATGTTATACCTATGGATTTAATTTTAACTTATAAACTTACACAATAAACTAATTTGATTTGAATATTTAATACGGTTTTCTAGTAAAACTATTAATGTTACGTTTGAATTTTATTTTAAACCCAACTGTCATATCGATCTGTTGCCTTTCTTATTTATTTTTAATTTTTATTTTGCAAATGAAAACAGAGTTCAATGAGAAATATTTATATATTTAAACTTGCTCACGAACAAAGAATTCGGATCGAATTACTAACAAAAATAAAAAGGAAGTAAAGTGTCTAATAAAACTACAAATTCTGAACTACCATATTTAAGGTATAATTTTATAATTTCGTTTTATTTTTCACCCCTAAAAATGAAACAAAAGTTAAATTAAAAATTCTGTAAAACATTTTTAAATTTCTAAAGCGGTCGCTATTTGATTTTCTTCACGAAACAAAGGTTATTTCTCAAATCTACTGCCTACCTTAGAAGATATTATATTATCCCTCCCCCCGAAAAATGTCTTTCTGGATCCACTACTGATATTAATGTAAGAGACGATTCGATAATATATTTAATTTTTCGATTACTGTTGGTAAATATACAGGATTGTTTTATTTTTTTCTTTGCAAATTCTAGTATATCCGTTATATCGGTTAATAAGGTTTTGGTAGGAAAACCGCTAAACTGAATATATGCTTCTTTAGACGTCTTTTTTGCTCTATCGCCGGAATTACGTTTATTGTCATTAATTGCAATAGGGTCGGCCGAATAACTGATATGCAGATCTCCAAGACATACTCATCTATATCAATAGAGGTATATTTCTTCATTGGCTGATCATGATAATGTTTTCTACTCTGCACATTAGATTGAAACAAAGGTCGTATTATCTTTCTGCATTTAGGAAATGAACAGTACCTTTCAATACACCGTTAACATGTGAACTTTGGTAAATTCCAGTATGTCTGTTTACAAAAACAGTTTAATCATCACTTGTATATACTCATTCTTGTCAACATTGGTCTCCTCCACCAGTAAATGCATCAGTTCAGGTGTGTGTGCATAGAAATATTATTTATTCGCTCACTTTTCCTGAACAAATTTCATCGCATTTACTTCTCCAAGAAATAGAGGTGTTGATGCAATCACACACACATTGTGTGCTGCGAATAAAACATGCTTTTTTTTTACATCGTGCATTTTTACCGTAATTTAAATTTAATTTTGCAATTAATAACACTATGTGGTATATGATATTAGGAATCTGTACATTCGCACATAATGTTTAATTAAAAAGCGATTTAAACATGAATTTAACATTGAAAGTAACGAAAAATAATAAAAATATTGTGTCCGGGGATTTTTCCTTTTGAGAGTAGGTATATCATCTTGATATATGTTAGAGGATTTTTTTGTGGAAATTGTGCGTTAGTATGATTGTGTACGATTATGTCGTCGTTTGTGTCTAAAATAAAGTAAAAAAAAGTAAAGTAATTCCCAAATATCCTTGATAGGGATCGTGGATTGTGAAGTTAAGGTTCACAATGCGTACTAAGCCTAATGGATCTAAGAATACTCTAGTTCCTTTCTATTTGGGAAACGCCTTTACCTTCCCAGATTTCTTGGGGGGGAGAAAAATAATTAAAATATTAATAGGATACAATTGTATCATTTAAAAAATAAATAAAAATAAAAATTTATTTTCACCAATTTATCGCTGATGTTTCCCTAAAATATGTTAACTTGCAGCAACGATCTATGACGGTGTGTATAGTTTGCAGAGAACTCCCGTGAACATGAAGTGTTTGCTTGGAAACGCGTCGGGGATATAAAAATTATACACATTTAATCGTTTATGTGTTAAAAATTTATTTCTGTCGTGAATAAACTTAGCAATGTGTTCGATTAATAAATACAGTAACATCAATGGTGCACGAACAAAAGATATTGTTGCGTATCAAATACATGCGCGGCATAGTGGAGTGCGTTGAATAAAGAGAAAAAATATTTTACGTTATTTTTTTGGATATATAAACATATCTTTGCCATTCCATGTTTTTTGGATATCATTATTGTAGCACAGACTTGCTTCGCTTTAATAATAGTCATCAGTCTCGCCGCATCTGAAATGATTGGTGCTAGCGGTCTTTGAAGCGTGTGAAAAAACGTGATCTTACGAAGAATAGAAAATATATGAATGTGAAGGAGCGGTGTTGATGTGTTTTTCGGAACTGATAGAGTAATCCTTTTCCGTAGAGTCTTGGAATAATGTTGATTCGGAAAAATTATGAGCGATCGGAAAAATGCGATGAAGGTGTTTTAAGGCTGGTAATTTCTGGATTCCGGGATACTTCGGTTAATTTTGAAAATAGTACAAAAAACGGGATGACATATTAATTTTGATAGCGTGATATATAGTATATTTAGACTAATTTTGAATCATAGTGCTAGAATTTCGAATGCATACGGTGCGAAGAGAAAATAAAGTGAGATATTAATTCTTTTTGCGGATACCCCGAAGACGTTCGGTGTTCACTTTTGTCGATACAAAAAGGCTCCAGCGATGACTGGTATGTGCGGAAAAATACAAAAAATCCGTTAAATAAAATAAAAAATAATTAAAACAATATTATATTGCTTTATGATAAAAACCTATGCAGCTTCATAATGCAATCATAAAGATCGAAATCGACAAACATATCACAGTGGCTTCGACCCGATAACGTGTGTTATGCTCCACTAGTGGCGACGATTGTGGTATGCGATCGGGGGAGATTCCAGCATTGGTGAGCTCCGGAAAAAATTAATACAAACCACTGCGTACAGTTGATGGAACGTGTTGATGATAAGAGACGAAGATCGAATTTTTTTTTCGGAAAAGCTAAAGTATACTCGGGAGTAATTTTGAATAATGTTCTGAATAAGTGCCGGAATTTTGAAAGCGTACGGTAGAAAGAGAAATGGGGTAAAGAGATTAGTTTCGGCTTCTTGGACACTGTACTCAAGGGCTAGTTATGTCGGATTTTGATGTGTCAGGTGGACAAGTTTCGGGGTAAAAAAAATAATGTAAAATGAAATTATAAAAAGATAGATGAAAAATTGAAGACAAATTATAATTTACTCGATAGCCAGCATTTAATTACTCTTAATTGAACTAACGATATTCAAAGCATTGCGATTTAAAATTATTCGTGATCGAAAAGCTTTACTCATCATGATGGCTTATTTGATCGTAATGGATTGTCAATATGATAGTTTTTTATATTATTTCTAGTTTTTCGTTTTTAATTTTTGGAATTTTTTTCAATTTTGCTTAAAAAAAAAAAAAAACAAACGAAAAAACAAAAAAAAAAACAAACGAAAAAGCGTTGTTTCCTTAAAATAAAAAAAAAGCAATATTTTTTCTTTCTTCCGCGAAGAAGTTCTGTTGGCAAGTTACACTTAAGGGAATGGATCTTACTAAAGAATACTATTAAAGAGGATACATTAAAAAAAATAAAGTATATAGACAAAATTTTGGTTTTGAAAAAATATTTAAAAAATTAATTTCTTGTATAGTAAAAAATCTCGAAAGGTGGCGGTTTTTAATCTTTAGCTCTAGCGATTAATTAAATTTTTTTTTAACTGCAAAAAAAAGGAAAACATAATCGTCGAGAATACAGTAACTAGCTTAATCCTTGAAAATTGAATAACGGTTTTAAGCGATAAAGTATGTGGTTGGTTAGCTGAGAACTATTTTTTTCTATTTTACTTCTTCGGTAAAGCGTTTTTATTTGGTAAAACGTTACGACTAACAAACGTTGGAAAGTAGTTAAAGGAATGACATGGTTGCCAATCTCTCTGTTTCTGTATTCCGGAAGAAATTTTATATCCGTGCAACGAAAGTGTAAAAAAATTCTATTTACGCAAAAAGCACGAGGACATATAGATTGTGCTACCTCCCCGTGCAGGTTGCATTTTCCATTACAAGAACAAAGCTGAGAAATCTCGGATAAACTGTTCAACAAGTTAATATAATAACTCCCGTGATCATTTAAATTTTACTTACTGTACAAAATTCTTTCTATCACAGTTATATCCGCAATTTATTTATTACGAATATTCACCGTGAAAGCTTTAAAAATTTAGATTTCAAACTGATAAATTCCCTAACAACCCGTATAATAATTTAACAAACAAGTACAGTACATGATTCGCCATATATATATATATATATATATAGTAATGATATTTACAAAGGAGGACAATTTTGAAAAATTAATATTAAACATTTTCAAACTTTTCTGCTAGGTAAGGTAGAGATAAATACAGAGATAAGAATATAGTGCACACTGTTTTACAGTCGCGGCGACATTGCCAGATGCAGATATGTTGATCATAGCGCACGCGGTTTTGTAAAGGTACATTGCGAAGAATGGCAAGCAAAGATATAAATCTTTTCCCTTAGCAGCTCTCCTATTCTGTATATACTGCCGATTTTTTCCAACATTTACTTCTTTATACTTTTGATATTCTTAGCAAACTTCTTGCCATCCTACCCTCTTTACTGAAAAACTTGTTCTTTCCTTCCTGCTGCTCCTCCTGTTGTGATGGATTCTCCTGTCTGAAAAATTCAATGAAGTAATAAAGAATTAGAAAAAAGTAAAAAAAAAAAAAAATCACGAAACGATATGCAAATTTTTATTCAAAAAAAAAACCGAAAAGATGAACACCTATTAAACACAATAAACAAGCGTAACTGATCCTCGTCGAACACAATAAAATTAATGAAATTAATGACTAAAACCCTCTGGCTAAATTAACGCACAACATCAGTTGGATGTGACTTGAAATAATTGCCATTTCCTACCGACTTCAGAAAAACAGGAGAAGGTTATATGTTCATTGCGCATGTTTTGTTTTTTTTTTGAAGATTTGTTCGTGCATAACTTGTGACCCCATGCGGAGCGAATATGATGATTTCTTGTTCATTAGAAAGCGCACTAGTCGTCAGAAGTGCAACTATGTATATCGGCGGTTATCGATATTAGCGCAGATACTCTTCTCAGTGGTCATCGAATAAATGAAAAACTATGAAGTTTCCTAGTATAACAGACGCCGCTGGCGCTTGAAATATTATCAATTTACTATAGCAACATAAGTTGGAAAACTATTATAGTTTTCAATAAGACAAAAAAAAGTTAAAATATCACCGCTAATTACCACCGATAAATATAGATTCGAATAAAGAAAATTAAAACCGTCATAGCGCAAATTAAAAAGCTTACCAACTGACGAACGTACTATGTGTCCCCTAACATTATTGCGTATTTAACCACGTGGATTACACCGTCCAATGACATTCTTTATTTATCAGGAACTGTACCGATCAACGATGGTCCCATGTAAACATATCGATAAACATATCGGTAAACATATCGGTAAACATATCGGTAAACATATCGGTAAACATATCGGTAAACATATCGGTAAACATATCGGTAAACATATCGGTAAACATATCGGTAAACATATCGGTAAACATATCGGTAAACATCGGTGGTTATTTACTAAGTAGCCATTAAAATGAACGTTAAAAAAAGGAATCTGTTTAGGGAGTAAAAAAAAAAAAAAAAAATTTTCACTGGAATACAAGAAAAATATGAACAACTAAAATTTTAAAATTAAAATATGGCTTAAAGCATTATTAATGTCACTTCCCCCGTATGGGGAAATGCAGATTTAAGTAAAGATAATGAATTTGAAAGCCCTGATTTACGAGCTCATTACCGACAAAATTGAAATATTATTAGCAGGGTTGCCGGTTTATGGGGAATTTCCCAAGCTATGGGGAATTCCAGTCTGATTGGGTAATCTGTGGGGAGAGCATTGAAGTGTGGGGAAAATTCGGGGAATCCAAGTATTTGCATTCATTTGAGATTTAATAAACTTATAATATGATAAACAATTTAGTACCACAATATTAAATCTTAATAATTAATCAATATTTAATCAAATTTTAATAATTAATCAATATTTAATCAAATTTTAATAATTAATCAATATTTAATCAAATTTTAATAATTAATCAATATTTAATCAAATTTTAATAATTAATCAATATTTAATTGATATTAAAGATAATGTTATTTTAATTAATGTCGATTTTTAAAGTTTATTTTATGGCAACATTGATGCCATCCAATTTCAGATATCAAGGAATCGAGCGAGTCGCCAGCGGGCAATGTGCGCTTTTTTGTTATCCTTCAGTTTGTATGCGCATGTGCGTTTTTCACTACATCTTCGTCGTTTGTATTGATAATACGAAGGAAAATTTATTTTTGTATTAAAATAAAATTTATGAATATAATTAAGTAACTACGTAATTATTATCTTTCCAATTTTTTTAAAACGTAAATATTATTCTCTTCTTCTTCTTGATGTGCCGCACTCTTTCTAGAGCGTTGGCGATCAGATGGCAGCTAAAACTTGCGTTCTCTTGCTCCCTTTCGGATGAGATCATGAATTTAGCTGATGCCAGTCCAGTTCTTAATGTTTTGTATTCAATCTGTTCACCGGTTTCCTGCACTTCTTTTTCCCTCTATTTTCCCCTGGATAATAAGCTGTAGGATCTCAAATTTCTGTCCTCTTATGATATGGCCAGGTTTTTTTCTCCCCAAAATTAGGGATTTCCGCTGAGACTTTCGGGTAATTTAGAACATACATATTGGCAATCCTGATTATTACCCAGAGCTTTATACAATACTGAAAGAGTAGCATTTAGGTGTCTCTATCTATATTATCCCTCAAAAATGTTTTTGTAATAAATGATTGTGAAATGAAATAGTTAAAAACAAAAAAATTTACGGATAATTTAGGACTTCAAAAATTTAATAAAAACACACCTAAAACAAAAGAAAAAATTATATTCAATAAGAAGATAATATATTTTACCGTAATACTCAACACTTAAGGGGGAATAATGACAATTCTTAGACAACATCAATAATACCTTAATGCTAGTCCCGGTACACTAAATTTCCAAACTGGAACAATATAATTAACAACCGCATTAAATATCCCTAATGTTTCTCTAATATTTAGCTTATGGAAAATGAGTGTACTCATTTAATATGCAAATATTGTGATTTGAATTTGGTGACTCTGATTAAGGTGTTAATGCTGTTTAAGAATAATCGCAATATCCGTCCTTTAAAAAATATTGTACATCGGGTAATTTTTTTTTTTTTACTTTTTGTATATTAATAATGGTATTTAAAAACAATTACAACATCCCTCGTATATTTTATTTTTTACAGAATAATTATTTTTTACTTTTTAGTGCGTTTTTATTATATTTTTAAAGTAAATCTTGAAGTCGGTTTTTTTTTTTTTTTTTTTTTTTTTATGGACTATTTTATTTAAGTATATAACACACACACACACATTTATTGCTTACTAGACTGCAAGTACGATATCTTAATATTACTTTCCCGTACGTGATATCTGATGAAATAATATTTTAATTGAATATGTTTTGTTCTTTTTATCTCCTGTTGTTCACCATGAACTCGGCTCCTTGATTGTCAATATTTATGGTTAATTAATTGTAGTTATTCATTATTAAGACTAACTGGAATAATTACTCAAATAATTTCCTATAATATTTTAATATCAATTTATTTTTTTTTTATGTAAATTTTTTTAATTTTAATAGTTTTATATTTACTTCTTTTTTAGGTTTTTCTTTTTTAATTTGATTAATATTAATTATATCAAAATTTGGACGTATATATATATATATATATATATACTCGGCCATTTTGGTCTCGCAAGGGGCTATGCCCCTTGGCCTCTCTTGCTTACATATCTGTCCCTTTCTGTTCTATACTTTGTATAAAACGATCAAAATTTACAACATAATTCTAAATCGGTCTATATGAATATAATAACATAACCACAAAAATTCTATAAAATATAACAAACGTTACATAAAATTGGGGGGTTTTTTGTAACGGGGATAACCTAAAAATGATGTTATAATTAATATAATATATATATATATATATTAATTACAACGTAATTCTGAGGCTACCCCCCATTCGAAAAAATGTTCCGAAAAAATGTCCCAAAAAAATGTTCCAATTTTATGTAACGCTAAATGTCCCAAAAAAATGTCCCAATTTTATGTAACGTTTGTTATATTTTATAGGATTTTTATTATTATTATTTAAAAAATGTCACAATTTTATGTAATGAAATATGTAACGAAAAATGTATCGAAAAAATGTCTTAATTTTATATAACGGAAGTTAAATGTTAGAATAGGATTTTTGTGGTTATGTTATTTTTTGTGTGTGTTGATGCCAGTAAGAATTACGTTGTAAATTTGAATTATTTTATACAAAGTATAGAAGAGAAAAAAACAGAAATGAAAGAAAGAGGGGTCAAGGGGCACAGCCCCTTGCGAGGCTAAAATGGCCGAGTTTTATATATATATATATATATTAATTACAACGTAATTCTTAGTCTCTCTCCTATTAGAAAAAATTATATGTAACAAAAAGGGAATTTATTTCTTTGTGCATTAGATTTGATATCATAATACAAAAATAAAAAACGTTAAAGCACTACATGACACCGTAGGTCGTGTAAAACCTGACCGTATTGGCTTTTGCGGAACATATTTTGGCGAATGAGTAGGCATCTAGAGAGAAAAGTGGCACCTTATATTTCTGTCTAAATTTCGCAATATTAATTTTCCGCATTCGAAAATTAATCAGTGTGTAGCATCATTATGAGATGCGCAAATGAAACCGGTCTCTATTCATTCAGCCGCGCTGATACGAAGATTTTATTAAAATCCAGTTTTTTTTAGGTAATAAAGGGTCGCGCGCACGCAGAATGCTGCAGGTTAAGTAGAACACATCTTCTAGAGTGTAGTGTACATAATAGATATATGTAGGGAATCATCCCCTGGTACTCTTTTAATGTAGCTCTCTGACTGGAGGAGAGAAATTAGACTTTGAAAGAGAATATATTTATTTATCCATTGACATACATATTAAAGAAGTGCGCTTT
Organism: Icerya purchasi; assembly: GCA_039619475.1. NCBI lineage: Eukaryota > Metazoa > Arthropoda > Insecta > Hemiptera > Monophlebidae > Icerya > Icerya purchasi. The sequence goes on along the minus strand of CM077115.1, from coordinate 285,349,325 downwards.
ATTTGTTTTTTTTTACGTGTAAAGACAAAATAGAAGCAAAAAATTTTGCTATATATTTCCTCTTCATATAAATTTCTAACTACGCCATTGGAATTGACACCTTTTTTTTTTTGGTTAGACAAAATGAAAACGAAATGTGCACTTTTCCAGATAGTTAGTACGAAGAAGGTTAAAACGAAAATGCTCCAGCAAAGAAAAAACAATTTGCAAATATCTAGAATAGAAATTGACACATACTAGTAACAATTGATTTTTCGATAATCCCCCCGTAAATCGTAAATGTGATTAAACACAGCGAAGGGGGAAAAAAGTGAAACTGGTTAATAGTTAAGAAAAAAATACAGAAAACCCGATGAATACCGTCGAAGATTTCTTTACGTCACAATAAGCAAAAAAATTCGATAATCACTTTGAAAATGTTCTTTCTCGATCATCTCGTATGGTGGGGTGACCTGCTTTTCTGGAAGCGGTTGCGAAGCCGGCCGAACTATGTACAAAGTTGTTCAAGTTTGACGTGTTGCGGTTTGATTCGCAACGCGTCAAAACGTCTACCTTCTCTAAATCATTTCAATAATAATTAAGTTGCGGTTTGATATGCTATCGTCAGGGCTGCACCTGGTAATTTCTTTTATTCAGTTATTTTCAAGTGACTAATAAATAACAAACAGTACATATACACATATATATATATATATATATATATGTAGATAAATATTTTTCTATTTTTGTAACGGACGATATCGTTCATGAAACTAACTGATTCAGTATGATATTTTTATAAGCCTCCAAACCACGTATTGCAACCAGTGTTGAATCATGACACTGACTAATAATGTAGTTCTTCGTCAGAATGAGCAATTGAATTAAAAACGGAAACAGGAAACTAAGCGGTGACCAGATGAAAATCACACACACTGAATATTTCAAACTCTCTTCCTTACTCGGACTGCCATGCGGATTAAATACAAAGAACTGCTTCCGAATTTGGAGATGTAAATCTCGTTGTGATCTGCCTGCTAATAATCTGAAATTTATGAAATTTTTTCTAGTGCACCCATTTGTCTGCCGTTCAAGCGCGAAATTTAATTAAATCTCTCCAGCTCGGAAGAGAAATGCTAATTTAATAATTTTTCCTTCCCGAGTGGTTTATGTTGTAAATAAAATTGAACTGCCGGGCGAGATGGAGGAATGCTTTCGCTCTCTTTTTAGAAATTCGGAATTTTGCGGAGTTCGAATTTTTTTAAAATTTAGTAAAATTTCATTTATCTTCTTTTTTTTTTTTCCGACTAAGCGGTGTACCGAATGAAATTAAAAAAAAAAAAAAATAGAAAATTAGAATTATGCATTAACGAACGGAGAACAATTTTAAAGGTAAATAAATTATTAAGCGTTGGATAAAGGTAAAAAAACAAAACGATAATGACGCTCTAGATGATCTATGATTTTCGTAATTATTAATTATATTAAAATTAAGCGGTGGTTCTCTCTATTTCCTTCACTTCGTCGTTCTGTCGTTATCTGCATTATTATTCGTCTGCGTTCTTAAGCCATACTCTATTGCCTTCCTCTCCGTACTATCCGCTCAAACGAAAAGCATATTCACAATGCTGATTATTCCATCTCTTTCAATCGAGCATTCTGCTTTCTATTCCAATTTGCTGCGAATTGGTATGCCTACACCTCGTATTGTGCCTGATATAACCGGTCTTTTTCTTTTCCACACATCGCTCCGACTGTTTTTTTCCCGTCCTACTGCCAACATTTGATACCGTATAAAACTGATTCATATCCCTTTGTACTTGTTTCTAGGTAAAAATCTCCCTGGTTGACGAGGCCGGAAAAAAAAACAAACAAAAACAAAAAAAATGAACAGAAGAGTCACAGCCGCAACTTTTAGAATCGTAAGATAATTATCAGATTTTATTTGATTTAGTTTGCTTTTTTTTTTTTTTTTTTTTTTTTTTGGGCCGAGATCAACTTTGAACATTAACGCGTGCGCGCGCGTGAGAAATTTCTCTACATTCCTAATTTATAGGGAGATATTAGAGGGTATCTTGGCCATGGTTAAGGATGGTAGGCGCTATTTTCACAGTCGTCGCCATAATTATTATTAATGTTTCATAATTAAGAACTATAAACTTTTCTTTATAGTGATGTTCTAAGTCATTGAACTTTCGGGAAACACTTTACGGCACGCTATGTGTTCTATATAGCTTTGGTGCTTGATGGCTCTAACTGCTTTTTAAAAATCTCGTGTTTCTTCTTCTTCCTTAATTATTTATAACTTGATATTCCTTTGTCCGTTTGTACTGTGGGCTCTGTAATTGCAGATGTGGCCATGGTATGGGACAGCTAACTCCCCTTTTAACCTTCGGCAACGTCATTCCTTCTCTTTTTAGGATACATATATTTTGCATTTATCGACGTGTTGATTGTAATTGTTTCTCCATCCTTGGTTATAGAGTTTTTTAGTCAGATTCCATTCCTTGTGACTCCTAATTGCTGCTATGCACACGTGTTGACGGGTAATCGTCTATTATCGGCAAGCCCAGGGAAATACCGAAAACAAGGGGAAAAAAAAGAAGGGAGTCCTATCTGAACGAAACAATTACTCCCACCCAAGTGTAATCTACGATAGCCTCGGGGCTATTTAGTTTTTGTATTAAATGAGCTTTTCGACGATGGTCAAAGATCACAATTGAAAATGGTAAACCATTTTTGTTCATCCGCGATGATAAGACGATGAATATTTCAAAAATAAAAGTTACGACGCGATAAAGGAAACAAGCAAAAAAATCCGGAATATTAGACGGGAGGGGGGGGGGAGGAATAATCATTCGGATTTGCAAATTACGTTAATAGAAAAAATTAAGAGCACCTTATGCGGTGGCAAAACAATTAAGCTCGATCACCAAAGGAGACGTTAAATAAAATGCAAAAACAGCGATAATAATGAGATGTAATAAAATGGACATTGAGGAAGTAAACAAAATACTATTGCGACACAAAAAATCACAAATATATACATATTTACCATTCGCAGTAAGGAAAAACAAGATTCAACCGAAGCAGAAGTCGCATACAATAAAAAGAAGTCAACGTTGACGTCAAAGAAACATACAAAATATGAGAATCACTAATAGAAGTGTATGCCGGTCTAGAGAGACTCGTTGTGCTCCCCGTAAATAAAGCGAGAGAAAAACAGCTGCCGGGGAACCTTCATCATTTTCTGTTGGAAAGAATTGCAAAAAATTGCAGAAACTACTGGTAGGATATTAGCGGTAACCGTTGAAAAAAATATACAGTACTGGGGACTCGTGTGCATAAGGGAATAGCAGATTTCTAAACAATTTACGAAAGATATAAAAGACCCCGGTAGGTTGGGGGGGGGCATGAATATACCTGTCGTTGAAGATGGCTAGATGTTTAGAAATAGGACAACATTTTAAACGAAGTTCACCCCACTTCGCCGCGTTAAAATAATACGCACAGCGTTAATATTATAAAAACAGGTATTTGAACTTTATACGTAAATAGGGGGCCAACTAAGAAATATTTTAAAGTTATTTAGAAATTTTAAAAGCGCAGTTAGAAGCTGGTTATTTTAGTTATTCGCATTTAATCGCTGCTTTCTCATTGGCCTTCTCAGTAAGTTACAAATATCACTGTGATAGACAGCATTTGTAAAATCGTGATATTTCTATTTATTAACTTTATTTCGTAGAGGCTGTTTAACGCTTCGGCTGACGGTCTACTTCGTAATAAATTTTCATCTTTTCCGTATCGACAATGATGCGAACGACATTTTTTTAGCGTGAATAGTTTTTCTTAAAAAATACGATTTCTTTCGAAAGGCCTTTTAAAAATAACCGACTTACCGGAAAGCGTACTGCCCCGAGTCTTTGCCTCGAATTGGTAGACGTATTGAGAAGCGGAGAAATTTTGAAACTTTTCAAATAATTTTTTTTAATACGACGAAATAAATTAAATTTATACTAGCCGCGAATAGTAAGGATCAGTGACGTATGGTGGACCGACCACCCCCCTATATATAAAAATATACTCCTAATGTAGTAATTGACCAGAGTAAAACTGTAATTTCCAAGCGCAAGTATTTTTCTTTATTGACAAGGGTACACAATTTTTTTTTTTTTTTTTTTTTTTTTTTTTTAACCCCCCTTTGGGCATATCAACAAAGGATCTTCGCCCAGAAACGAAAGGAAGGAGAAGGATCAGTTAAATGTAGATTCGGGGTACACAATTGAAATACAATTGTTGTGTGTGTTTCTTTTATATGTAAAAACACGATTTGTTACACGCTTTTTTCTAGCTATGCTGCTAGTAATGCATTGGAAATACTCCAGTGTTTGCCCATTGATCGAAAATTGCCCATAATTATTATTAAAAATTTCAGGAAAAACTTACATGAATTTGCATATTTCCGAAAAAAAAAAAAAAATGTCTACTCTTGTACAATTCTTCGTTGTATATCTGAGAACATACACTTCTATATGTACTTACAAAACAGCTCATTACAACTACAATTGAATAACAATTTAAACACCCTCATTTGTTGATATTAAACGACACCTTAAGATTTAGTATTTATACCAATATAAATATATATATATATATATATTAATTATAACGTAATTCTTAGGCTACCCCCCCCCCCCCATTCGAAAAAATGTCGCAATTTTATGTAACGTTTGTTATATTTTATAGGATTTTTGTTATTGTTATTTAAAAAATGTCTTAATTTTATATAATGAAAGTTAAATGTTAGAATAGGACTTTTGTGGTTATGTTATATTTTTTGTGTTGATGCCAGTAAGAATTACGTTGTAAATTTTGACCATTTTATACAAAGTATAGAAGAGAAAGAGACATAAATGAAAGCAAGAGAGGTCAAGGGGCACAGCCCCTTTCGAGGCCAAAATGGCCGGGTTTTTATATATATATATATATATATATATATATATATATATATATAAATTCTTTACAGTTTGTTAACTTTTATATTTTTACAAAAATGAACTAGCAAGGAAGGTCATTGACATAATAAATAGTAAATTGTTAATATTCGGAATTCGATTGTTTAAAATTTAAGTAACATTTAAACTTTTTCCTTTATTATAATAATATGTTGATGAAAGCAGGTTCGTATCGCGTATCGCCAATCGTTTCTGAGGTTTCATCTTAATGTTTCATTAAATGTTCAACGTAAATAAATTTTTCCCGGCAAATAATAAACAAGGTTTCAGAATATTTAGTCAATTTTTTTAACCCGCCAGTACTCGCTAGGCATAACAGGACGCCAGTAGTCGCGTGTGAGATTTATATATATATATATATAACTCGGCCATTTTGGCCTCGCAAGGGGTTGTGCCCCTTGATCCCTCTTACTTTCATTTCTGTCTCTTTCTCTTCTATACTTTGTATAAAATGATCAAAATTTACAACGTAATTCTTACTGGCATCAGCACACACAAAAAATAACATAACCACAAAAATCCTATTCTAACATTTACCTTCCGTTATATAAAATTAAGACATTTTTTCGTTACATTTTTCGTTACATATTTCATTACATAAAATTGTGACATTTTTTAAATAACAATAACAAAGATCCTACAAAATATAACAAACGTTACATAAAATTGGGACATTTTTTTGGGACATTTAGCGTTACATAAAATTGGGACATTTAGCGTTACATAAAATTGGGACATTTAGCGTTACATAAAATTGGGACATTTTTTTGGGACATTTAGCGTTACATAAAATTGGGACATTTTTTTGGGACATTTAGCGTTACATAAAATTGGGACATTTTTTCGAATGTAATTAATATTTATATATAAATAAGTTTCCTACCCATTCTTCTCGCACATAAGGAGTGTAGGAGAAATAAGAATACAAAATTAAACATTTGATACAAAGAGAAAAAGAAAAGATACGATTAACGTCGCAGATGACTGTAATTCGATTAGGGCGAGGGAAATAATAATACGGGAAGGAGGATACTAAAGTGAAAAAAAAATGTGCGATAACGGAAGAAATAGTAAAAGAACGGCGAACTGTGTGCACATCCGGGATTTGAAAGAAGATTTCTGACAGTAAGATAAAAATTAAAATTAAGGCGAGTATTTTTTCACTCGCATTAGGAATAGAGGATTACGAGGATTGAAGTGTCTATTTACTTGTTTTATTTTTCCGGAAATTAAGACAGTAGTCCTTGCCACTCTGATCAAAACGTAGATATGGAATGGTGAACAAAATGAGAACTAACGGGATATGCGAAAAATTATAAAATTGCCGAGATGAAAAGAAGAAACGAACGGAATAAAGAATAATAAATCGTTCCGGATCCAAGTTGCTCCTAAGTTTATACCTAATGTGAAATAATCGGGTACCAGAGGAATCCGGGAAAGTAAAAGCTGATAATCCAAAAGAAGAAAGTAACTGGCCCCAGTATTCTCCTTAGATCCATTAGGCTTAGTATACATTGTGAACCTTAACTTCAGAATTCATGATACTCTATCAAGGATATACGGGACTTACTTTTTAAATAATTTGAAAAAACAAGGCAATTAAAACTAAATGAAAGTCATTATGGAACGCGTATGAGGGGCGGCCTTCGAAATTCAATTTTGAAGGAAGGTAGAGGAAAATCTGAGGAGTTCAAAATAGAAGAAACTGTAATATGGACGGACAACCATCAGTGAAAATAGAGGGAGCTGACGGTGCCGCAGAGTTCCTATTTTAAGATTCAGTAGATGGAAACGGTACTTCGCCAGAGTAAGGCGGAAATTATCAGAAAAATAGATTGTTACGGGAAATTGTGTTTTAAAATTAACTAAGACGAAGGAAAATGTGGACTCGTAAGATAAGGATGTTTGCGGGAGTGCTGATGGTGCTTCTAGAAATGGTAAGAGAAGAGAACACGAACGAAAAATGTTTAACCAGGAAACGCGATAGTTTAAATAAGATCTACGAATAAAGAGGCGCGGGTGATGGTATATTGAATTCGGCTAACACCGCTGAAAATACGTGCAAAGACGAGAATTTTCGGATATACCTATGCCCTGGCACAGAGTGTTGCAATATACCTTTTTGCTGCTCTGACGCGGTATATGAAAAAAGAAAAACCAAAAGTGCATCCGCGAATTCATGACACGTATGCGCATTAACGCGCGTAGCAGGTATCGACCGATCACTTGCACCGATGCGAGTTGATATCCCCCCTGTGCCCTAGCTGATGCAGAATTGCACAGGAAGGAATACGTGCATGCTTCGCATAATTTTAAAAGCAAGTCCGACGATCGAATTGGAACGAAAAATTATGTACAACCTTTAAAACCGCACGAAAAGCTTAACAACCTAGATGTATATAAGAATGTTTTAGAAATCATCGACAATGGGAGAACATATTTGAAGCGGATATCGTAGATTTATTTATGCCGCGTCTCGAAATTAAAAAATAAACTGAATACTACGGCTGGTAGAATTATCCTGACTGAAATATCGGAAGTAGCGGAAGAGCTGCAAATTCCGATTTATATGCAGACGAGGAAATAGAAAAGATGAACTCGGAGGACTTTGGAAATCTAGTAGTATTGACCGATTAGCATGCGCTAGTAATAGAAGGAAAAAAGCGAAGAAATTTACAGGTAAGTTTGGACTCGGAGTAAGGAATATATGTAGTAGGGGCAATCAATCGCCTGGTGGAATTCTACGGGCTTTGAAGTATACTCGGGAGTACTTTCAGATCATGTATAGTCGGGAGTGCTTTCAGATCATCAGCACAAATAGTCTAAAATTCGGAAATCCATTTAGCGATGTCATCGATTTCAAGAAGAAAGCATAGAGAACACATTCATCACCGGGGGGTGGGGGGAGGTAGACCGTTTAATATGGTCTTTATTTTCGACTATTGCATTTGAAAGGTGCAATCGTAGTATAATTATGTGTTATTGTAATTCTGTGTACACACGTTGTACAAGCATCATCTCGAATTTAATCATTCTTACCAACCCCTCTTATATTCGGACGATATTCAGTTCTTCGCTATAGTTATTGAAAATACCGTGTCTCACGCAAACCCCGCCATTAGACGATTCAAGGTTAGCTACATTTCGAAGATATTCGTTCTCTACAACTATTTTTGTCCTCGTTGAAATTGTTTTTCTATGATTTCGGTTTAACTTTCATATCGCATTTAAGTATACAGCAGTGTGCCTTCGTATCCGCGATTAATAGCTTAGAACCATTAATCGTGCATAATAGGGAACATATTGAGCTTAATGCGTTAACATACTACACATACAGAGAGACATTTATAGTACTGTATAGGATATACTTAAATTGCATAAGTACACCACATATATATATATGTATAATGTTAAAAATTGTTACAGTAAATGGTGTACATATTTACATTATTTTACGTACTCGATAAAACATCTGATAGGGTTTTTTGTTGTTGTTTTTTTTTTTTTAGTCGTGCCGTGACAAACCGAGGATCGGGGGCCGTGCCGCTGTAATTAGAAATAGCATTAATTCGTACTTTTTAGGAAAAAATGGAATGATAAAAATCATTGAAAAAGAAGAAATATACACAATGTGGATAAGCGGGGTGTGAAACTGTACGTGAATCAGGCAGATGCTGTCAGGGTTGCCAATTTGTGTGGAATCGCCCAAACTGCGGGAAATTTCAGTTTGACTGAGTAGTCCGTGGGGAGAGCGTTGACACAGGGGAAATACGGGAAATCCAAGTATTTACATTCATTTGAGATTTAATAATACGATGAACGATTTAGAGCACCAATATTAAATCTTAATAATTAATCGATATTTAATCGATATGAAACATAATGTTACTTTAATTAATGTAGATTTTTAGAGTTTATTTTACGGCAACATTGATGCCATCCAACTTTAGATAGCGTTCCCAAAAAAAAAAAAAAAAAAAAATGTTTTGTAATTTTAAATACTTCAAATACTGATGTTTTAAAAATAGATGCATATTTTTTTTATTATTTTTTTTTTTTTTTGTTTACTATTCTTCATTATGTACAATTGTGAACGTATTATGGCATACGAAAATAGAAGCGGTTACAGGGAATTATTCAAGTATCGTTATGTTTTTTTTTATTTTTCCAAATAATTTCTATGTTCTTGATCTGAAAGGAGATGAGGATCCCCGGGTAGGCGTATTCGGCTACTTGTATTCCGTCTCAGAAACAATGCCGAACAAAAAGTGTTCCCAAATTTGAAATTCGCAATAAGCTTATTGTTCGTTGTACCTTTTTCAAATGCATCAAACGAAAATTCAGCGCTCTGAACAATTTAAAAAGAAACAATCTCGCAATCGCCTGGACACGCTGATACTGTAGTAGCGCTTATGATCGTTATCAGAGATGGTGAACAAGGAGGAAGTTTAAAAGTTAAATAAAATGATAACAAAACAAAAAAAAATTTGGCACAATCAAACATTGCACACTGATAATATGATTGAAGATTTATTTTTCTATTCAAATAAAATTTATGAATATAATATAACTGAGTGTGTATAACTACATAATTATTATGAATTTAAAACGTGTAAATACTATTAATTTATATCAAAAGTACTTTTATTTTTTTGACGATATTTGTGAGGAAAATGTGGGGGGAATCGATATTTTTTTATCCCCGAAATTGGGGATTTCCACTGAGGCTTTCGGGTAATTTAGAACATAGATATATCGGTAACCCTGGATGCCGTACAAGTAGTTTTCGTTAATTTTGCGAATTCAGAAATTTTGAAAAAAGTAATTTCAGTGAATGTTACGCGCAATCGACGTTGCTTAGTTTGCAAGCAATGTTTTAAAACGGCTGAATGCTGCATTTTTATCGACAACGAACACAGAGAGAGAGAGAGAGAACTTATACAGGGTGCAGTAGCATAACTTCCTTTTTTTTAATAGGGGCCATTTTTTCGAAATAATCCCCCATTGGTTATGCTTCTTGCCTTGAAGTTTTATTTCCAGTTTCTGTTATTATTTCTCTTTAACAAAATTCAGTAGAAAAATAATTAAGCGCATTTTAAAAAAGGAAGTTATGCTGCCGCACCCTGTAAATTAACACAACTGTTCGCAATTAGGTGAATTCTTAACCTGAATTTATATCGAGTCGTGATGAAAGGCACTTTTTTTTTTATTATTGCAGCCCGTTATAACATTCACGCATTAAGCTCTAGCGTAAGTGATGATAATTTTCGCTGTTCCAGTTACAGTCGAAAGGTTAGCTTGGAAATTGAAAATTCTCTTCTCGTCAATCGCACAAAGTGCATGTTAATTAATATTTTGAGAGATTAATTTTTGTTTAGTTTAAATAAAATCAATTCACCGGGGGCCTCCTTTTCTTCACTTTGTTTTAAAAGTCATTCCCCGGTAAACTTGTTCCTTGCCTCGAATACAGACATTAATTCTAAACGATCGTACGTAAGTGACTTTTCAAATTTCGGAGGGGGGAATATTGCTGAATAAATATGAGAGAGACGAAGATCGAGCACGCGGAATTACAATTTTTTTAGCACGAGAAGACAGAGTCGTGTGACCTTCAATTGAATTCTCCGAAGACAAAATTATACCCTTGTACAGGTTAATTACTGATATAATCATTATTAAGCACTGTCTTTACGAATATCTCCATTGAATTAGTCAGCAAGATTATAATAATTTCGATTACATTATTATTATTTTTAAAAAAAAAATCAAACATTTTACTCGACGTTCCATTCCTCACGGCACCGTGCGAGAGTAATTAAAATGTAATCGACACCGGTGTACCAATGGAATGAAAGAGGAGAGAAAAAACGAATTTTACGCAGATCTTTAAAAAATTAGAAGAGACCGATAATTTGCAAATTCCGTAACATGCATAACGTGATCGAATCCACTGATAAAAGCAATAGAGTAAAAGAAAAGTATAAAAACAATTATGCCCAGACACATATCTAGATATATCATACGGGCCTTCTTGTGTGCGTGCAGTAAGTTTCTGTTTTGTAAAATATTTTTACTTGTTTTTTTTTTGTTTTTTTTTTTTTATTTGTCTCCTTAATTTTTTTTTTTTTTTTTTTTTTTTTTATATATTTATACACTATTACGAGCTGTCCATCAAGGACATTTAGTAATACGTGTGAATGAACTTAAACATGAAGGGAGGAGTACCCAATGGCACCTACCCGATTACCCCTACCTTAAACAAGGTCCTGCGGTTTCTGACGTTTCAGTCTTCTTACATTATCGGTAACATCGAGCAATTCTCTAGCAAGAGTGTTCGGATGAGAATCGAGTCTATCTGCGTGTCTTTTAGCGTGAACTTTGATGACATCAGCCACATAATCTATACACAAATCTCGATGTAAGGTTAGATTAGTAACATACCAGGGTGCCTTGGTTATCAACCGAAGGATCTTATTCTGGGAAGTCTGTATTACCTTCAGGTTTGACGGTTTAGCGCAACCCCAAAGTTGAACCCCGTATGTCCAGATGGGTTTCAAAATAGTTGTGTATATTAGACGTTTGTTGTCCGTTGTCAGTACACTGTTTCTCCCTATCAGCCAGTACATTTTTTTAACCCGGATATCTAATTCTTTCTTTTTAACCTGTATATGGTGTTTCCATGTCAATCGGCTGTCTAAGTGCAAACCTAAATACCTGACCGTTGCTCGTACAGGAAGATCTATGTTATTGATCTTAACGGGTGGGACTTCAACTTTTCGGTTAGTAAAATGGATATTCACCGATTTGCTTTCGTTTATCCCGATTTTCCATTTTTTAAACCATGTTTCAGCCTTCGTAAGAGCATTTTGTAGATTGTTGCTAGCTTTCTTCGGATCTTCATGTGATGACAGTAGTGCCGTGTCGTCCGCAAATGTAGCCATCTGCACATTCTCTGTCGCAGGAAAATCTGCTGTGTATAACAAGTACAGCGTGGGGCCCAACACTGAACCCTGAGGAACGCCTGCTAAAACTGGATGTATTTCTGAGTAGGTATGTTCGTAACGTACTTGAAAATGACGATCTTCGAGGTATGATTTTAGCAACAGGTAAAGGTTACTCGGGAACAAACATTTTAATTTGTATAATAAACCATCGTGCCAGACTTTATCAAAAGCCTGTTGAACGTCGAGAAATACCGCAGTACATACTTTTTTAGTTTCTAAACTATTTTCAATTACACTAACCACCCTATGCAATTGATCAATCGTGGAATGATGTTTTAAAAAGCCAAACTGATGTTGCGGAATTACATCAGTTGACTGTATATAAGGCTGTAACCTTTTTAATATTAATTTTTCCATTACCTTCGATAAAACAGGCAACAAGGAAATCGGACGATAAGACGTTACAGAGTAGGGATCTTTACCAGGTTTCGGAATCATTACGATTTGCGCAAACTTCCATTGTACCGGAAAGTATTGTATGCGAAATACTGCGTTACATATAGAAGTGAGCAGTACTATAGCTTTCCGCGGAAGTTTATTTAATAATTCAGCGCTTATTAAGTCGAAAGCTGGGCTTTTCTTCTTTTTCAGCGTTTTAAGCAGACACCCAACCTCGTGAGGAGAGGCTGATTTTATTGCTAAAGATGGTCCACATGGACTGGTTATAAATTCATGTATTTCCCTGTCCGTGTTTGTCTGTATGTTTGGCTTAAACACGGTTGCCAAGTACTCGGCGAATAAATTCGACTTCTGTTTATGATCTTTCGCCCATGACCCGTCACCATGTTTCATCGGAGGAACATGTTTATTCGGTTGCCTAATATTTTTGGTACACTTCCACAAGGAATAATCATCAATTGCTAAGGGTGATAGTTTAGTTAAATAATTATTGAGCGTTTTATTTTTGATTTCTTCCAAAAGTTTTTTTAATCCTTTTATTTTGTTATTAAACAACTTTTTATCCGAAGGGTTTCCCGATTGGAACCACCTTCTTCTAAGCTTTCTCTTTTCTAAGACAAGTTTCCGGACTGATATTGGATAATTTTTATTACTTTTTTTACATTTAAGAACAGGAGTGCTTAAGGTAGCTGCTATTTGTATTTCGTTTGTTAGGTACCGTACGGCATTCTCGACGTCAGTTGGGCTTTTTAAAGGAATTTTTAAGTTTAACTTTGTATCCAAATGATCTCTAAATGATTCCCAGTCTGTTTTGTGGTTATATAAATGTATTTGCTCCTCTCTGCATATAACCGAATCACCGAAGGTTAAAATAATAGAAGAGTGATCTGAAAAGAGATCGAAGGAAGAATTTATATTTGTATAATAACTAGCGGTTCCTTTTGTAATGAAGAAATCTAAAAGATCCGGTATCTTACGATTATCGGTTGGCCAATAAGTTGGTTCCCCTGTTGATATATAGTTGACATTGTGACTTTCAAGTGCTTGTTTGAACACACGTCCTCTTGTCGTAGTTATCCTGCATCCCCACGCTGTATGCTTAGCGTTCCAATCTGCTCCTGACACAAATCTGCTCCCTAAATTTTTTATATATTTACAGAATTCCATCAATGTTATTTTATGTCGTGGCGGACAATAAGCAGCTGATAATACAAGTTGGCCACCCATCGTCTGTATGCTAATGTTAGTTCCCTGCAGATACTCCTCCCTAAAATGATTTAGTTCGTGCTGTACAATGTTATTTTTTATTAATATTGCTGAACCGCCGTGAGATTTTCCTGAGGGGTGTGTGCAAGAATACGTGTTGTAATTATTTATTTTGAAACAGTCTTTATCAGTTAGGTGGGTTTCGGAAACTAAAATTACATCCACAGAATTGGAAGTTAAGAACAATTCAATTTCGGCTTTATGATTTTTTAAGCCATTCGCGTTCCATTGAGCTATCCTCAGGTAGGCGGGCATTATTTGGATAATTTCTGAATTAACATGGTAAGCATGGATAAAACCATGCTGTTTTGCTCGGCTAATTGACGGAACATGGATTTAAATTCATTCAGGAATTCGAACAGGTTCACAAAAGGAATATTCTGTATATCATCCCTTAAATTATTTGGTGATTGGGCGTTAATGGGGATTTGACCGGAATTTCTTATATGAGTTGCATTTGCTGTTATATTGTCCGCTTGACTAGGAGTGTCAGACTTAGTAATTTGTGAATAAGTTACGGTTGGTCGTCGATAGTTTTGTTTAATAGGTTGATTTGCTGCAACCCCCGAATTCGTTTTATTTTGTACTAACTTTTGATAAATCTCACAACCTCTATAATTTGCGGGATGAGATCCGCCACACAGTCCGCATGTAGCCGGAAATTTCGGGTCTTTTTTACATTCGTAAGTCTTATGGCCACCTCCACATTTAACACAAACCGGCGTTCTTGTACAGTAAGCTTTGGTGTGTCCCCATTGCTGACAGTTCTGACATTGCGGGATTGATGCTTTCTTGTTGGGCGATTCTACTTTAATTATAGTATTGCACAATGATTTTAAATTATGTATTTCTCGGCAATTTGCTGTGGGCTCGAGATCCACGAAAAATAATGGCAGCGGTTTTTTTGTCTGATATTGTTTCACATTATGAACATTACGAACTTCAAAACCATGTGATTCTAATTCTTCTTTTATAACCAGCGGATCGATTGAAAAGTGTAAATGTCTGATCACCACCTTATAAGCTCTGTCCTGTTTCATTTGATAAGTGTGAAAAATAATATTTTCCTCCCTAAAAACCCGCGTTAGCTTACGGTATTGCTCCGGAGAAAGTACGCTTATTTTAACCACGCGATCTGTCAGTGCCTTCGCGTAGTAATCGGACTTGTTTATAACGAGCTCTATTCTCTCCTGCATTTTTCTGAAATTTTGCACTCCATGTACGAAAATGGGTGGTGGCTTGGGAATGGACGGTGTGGAATTATTCATTGAACTTTTTTCGGCTGAACCTACTTGACTTTCTTCATCAGAGACATTTCCGTCGTTCATTGAGAGGGCCTCAAATCGATTGCGAGTCATTTTAACGTGTTTCTTATTATTATTATCGTTGGCAATAGCAGTTTGCCGCTTTTTTCCCTTTCTCACCTTAACTTGCTGCCAATCATTTTCCTGGCTGTTTTCATTCTCATGCATATCGACTTCTTCGCCACTACAACTCTGATTCGTTCGTTGCGCATTGTTTTGCGGTAAGGGAGGGAAGTGTTGATTATTGATGACTTTTTGATTTTGTACGTAATTAATATTTGACTGTAAATATTCGAAATTTTCGGGAGTCGGCGCATAAACAAGTACGGGCTGCGCAGTGGAGATACCTGTTGATGAGCCTGCCACATTATATGTCGTCGTGAAAGACGGAGTAAACCGAGCCGGCTGTACGATTTCGCTAGAACAATTACGTAGCATATCGTCAGGTTGCGCTTGTGTACCGGTCAACGTATAGAGCGGTTCGTGTGTATAAGTTGCCGGTTGGATAACGGTTGATGTTGTTGCATGTTGACGTGCGTTTTGCGTTTGTGTGTGTGTGTGTGTGTAAAGCGATTGCGTTGTGTGTAACGGTGTATCTGCTGTCGTCGCCATTACAGCGACGACAATACACGCGTGGTAGGTATGTGCTGGTGTGTGCTAATGTACGAGTTGTTCCGAGAAATGAAGAATATGTACGAAAATGAAAAGATTAAATGATAAATAATACAGAATAGATAAGAAAAATGGTTCAATCTCACCGATCTGAAGTGACGAAGTAACTGATAAATAGCGGTAATATATATTCGAATAATTTGGACGATAACGCGACTATTTTACTGAAACGATATATAAATTAAACGCAAGACACAACCGAAACTGATGTCTCCTTAAATATTTTCTAAATATATCCCCGTAAATGAACAATAAAAAATTTATCGCATCTGCATTCACTGTCAGTTCTCTCTCGCTGTATATTTCACATTATTATTTTTCTGTTTATCCAGCTCGATAATAGGCCGTTAAGAATTATCCATCTGAGAACTTTTTTTTTTTTTTAAATCGTTTGTTCTTCTGATTTTTTTTCTACAATCTTCGCATAATGATATTTTCGAATCGGTAAAAATGATCTAATTGAAACATTAACGTACGGATTTTTGAATTAATTTTAAAAGGAATATTTATTTTTGACTAATCTGTTTTATTGTTTGGCGTTGGATCTTCCTACCCATTTCAATGCTTCCTTTATCCTTTCCTTCCCATGTCCACCCGTTATTCCCCTCCTTCTTTCCTTTATACTTTCTATCTCTGATCGCCACAGAATCTGAGTAGGTGATCTAAGTCCGTGTAGTTGGGTCAGTGTTAACACCGAGCTCATTTAATAATAATAAAAAAAAAAAAAAAAAAAAGTGTGTACGCATATACACATCTTTTTTTATTAATCCTGATGATTTATATTAACCGTGCATATATGTAGTTACATATTCATCAAATTCGTCGAAAGTATATTAACTGTACTCTTCTCCTCCCACTCTTTTATCCGTTAACGATTTGCCAGAGGCGCGAATGGATAGATGCTGTTAGATATTCGATGGCGCTAGTAATCTGAGGAGCAACTGAACTTTTTGTTCATTGTCTTCGAGAATTTCGGAAAGGGAATTAGAGGCAGCACACGAAGTTGGGACCGGAACAGGTTGAACTTTGGCCAGTCTACCAGATAACAGGAGTCACGGATAGAAGGGTATGTTTAAATTAAAAATATAACAATGAGATAATTTTGTGTGGCAAAAAAATAACTTCTGCTCGAGGATTCGCAATATTGTATTCGACCGGATCGAACGCAGTCTGTTCAAATTTCGGAGCGTCTGCCGATTTCTCGGTCATTGTTTTTTTTTTTAGCAGGGATGTTCGGTTACCTTCCAAAAGATGGAGGAATTCATATGTCTGGAATTGGCAAGCATGAGGCAACTTAGTTCGCTGCGAGATCGACCCGGGTTTATTTCCATGGAACCAATGCGTTTGCAAACATGGCGTATAATTGGTTGTGGGATTTGAAGTAAACAAGAAAGTGAAGAGAGAGACAGAGAGAGTCCGTGAAAATAGAGTTTTCGCTGAACCGTACTGTAAGATCGACGGTGAGAGTTTTATGATCCATCAAGATAAAACTGAAAAGTTACTCGATAGTGCGTAGCGTTAACGGGAATCATTTTACTTCGCAACTGCTGATCACATCCGTTTTGGAACGGTCTGCAAAATACGATCGACGTAAGAAGTTTTTTGGAACGCGCCTTTAATTACAAAATTACATTAGGCGTAGTGAATTTTTTTGCAACCGGAAGCAGAGATAAATCTATAAGAGGAGCGCTAAAATCTTGACCACCGAGGGAAGAACGTGTCGTGTTGTAAAGCTTCGGGAGGCTATTGACCGATACAGAACTTGGCGTGATACAAAGTGTAGACACTTTTATTGATGTATGTTCGATATAGTTTTGCAAAACTGAACCTTGTGTAAGGACTTACATTTAAAAAAATATACCGGCTCCTCAAAGGCTGATTGTTGTAGGACTTTTATTTCGAACTACTTTTATACTACCGTAATTTCCTAACCCTCTTTTTCAAACGCGAGCTAATTTTGAATAAGATTCACTCTTTAAAATTCAAAAGTTTCCCTTGCTTTAAAAACTAGTTTAATAAATACAGGCCGTATTCATTTAATTTATATGAAATCAAATCGATTCGTTTAAGATTACATTTTTATTCTGGTGCCGAGCAGAATTTTTGTAATTCGTTTATAACCTTTTCCGAAGAAAGAAATAGAGTTTCATTGATTGCTTGATTGGATCACTCCTTTTTTCTACTATCTTTTTATTTTCAGCGCGATTTGTGAAGGTATTTTTGAATTAGGAAAATTTAAATATCATTATAAATTTCATGATGTGTTTAATTGAAATCAAGTCAAAATCATTTGCTTTCGTGTTATATTAAATTTGGAAATTAATTTTGACTGATTTTATTTGAATGATCAGAAAACAGAGCGTTCTATATGCTAGTAACAATCTGCCATCGTATTAGGGACAGCTTTAACGCACACAAGACTACGCTTTCTTTTTTTTCTTTTTGAACTCGTCAATAATTAGAAAAGGAAAGAATCAATTAATCGCTAATAGGAAGAAAGAAATATTTGGAGTAAGGCGTGGAGTAGCAAAAAGACAGAATATAAAAGGCGCAATATAGGAAGATCAAGTCCCAGTAAAATTGGAATATCGTTCAGTGGAAAGAGATGTCAGCATCGCAAACACGCGTTTCGTTTAAGTGAAGAGGGTAAAATGTGGATAGGAAACTAAGGAAAAACAAAAACGGGTGGAAGGTAATGGAGTATGGGTTTTAAGGATACCGGTGAATAATGAAGACAACAGCGGAACACTAGGTAATCATAAATGTAGCATCAACATACATGTAAGCACATAGGCAAACAAAGCAACTTAGTACAGGTTAGCAAAATTATAATTGGCTGGGTGAAGCCTCCTTCTAAACTCCCTACTGGATGAGTGTTGTTGCTGAGAAATGAGTATTTCCAGTGGTGGTGTCGACAGAGAAAGCATGCTGCTGTATTAAGGTGTGTTGGATGTTAAGTTATATTACTTTTGGTTTGTTGAAGATGTATATATGCAGCAAGCAGAACGGTATAGTTGATGTAGAATATTATGGTGGTGGCGGTAAAATCCTATTGGAAGGCTTAATGTGAGGGGGAGGCATGATCATTTGATGGCGTATTGACTCGTTATTAGCTAAATAAAGGGGGCCTGATCATGTGACTAAATACTGGCTTCTGAGTAGTTGTTTAGAAGGGGCCCGGTTGCATAAATAAATACTCACTCCTGATTGGCTATTCTCCTAGAAATGACATATTCTACCTACTAGTATGTCTACCAAAAGGTTTTACCATATAAATACTCAAATACAGATAATAATAATAATAATAATAATGAAGAAGCAAAAAGTTATAAATATGTATGTACTATACGAAATCTAAGCTTCACCCAACGTGATTATACTTTTTATTAAGTTTATAAAATTTTACGATGTTAAATGTAATCCAGAAGGAAAAGCTAAACAAAAGCTAATAATAATAATAATATATACAATTAAGAAACTTTGTAATTAAATTGTCAAGAAAAAACATGATATAAAAAATCAGTTTCAAAAAAGTAAGTAAATTCATATAGACATTTTACCTTAAGCACATTCATCGAGTTCTCCCTTTAAAGTTTTTAGGAAAAGTACATCAAATGCGACATTGATTAAATCGAAACATTCTACAATGCACGCACACAACTTACGTAGTTTGTGCTAGATGGCCTGAAATGAAAAGAGTTAAACATTATATTTCGTACGATATCTCTATATTATTGTGGCAAAATGATTTCTGTAAGACTTGGTTTTTTTTTGGTTTTTTTTTTACGCTGACCTATTAAAATTATTAATTTTTATTTTAACTTTGTACACGCTTTTTATTATTATATAGAATAATTTCGTTTTCTTACTAAGCGTCTCCCACTCACGTCCTCCACTCTTATCCATTCCTATCTTTCCATTTCTAGGAATTGGCGTTTCGTACCTAGGAAAACCCCAATTTTATGTAACGAAAAATGTCCCAATTTTATGTAATGTTTGTTATATTTTATAGGATTTTTTAGATTTGAGAAATACCCATTGTTTCATAAAGTCAAATAGCGACCTTTATAGAAATTCGTAAAAATGTGTTTTAAAAATACGTAATAATTGCAATTTTTAATTTAACTTTTGTCTTATTTTTAGTTATGAACAAAATAAAACGAAATTATAAAATTATACCTTAAATATGGTAGTTTAGAAATAGTATCCTTTGTCAATCTCCGTTATTTCACTTTTAATTTTGCCCATCTCTGCCATCCTCCAAAAAATATGTTTACTGTTCCTACGCTCTCTAAGTTTCTTCTATACGCCCTAATCAGACAGAAATTCCACATAGTTTTATCAATTCTCAATTTCCTTCGCATGCAACCGTGTTTACATCGAAGAGCCCCAACGGTGTGGCTAAGCCTTTTATCCTCCCAGATTTTGTCTTTTCAGAATCTTTTCGCTTGCCTCCTTTCTGTTCTACATTCATAAACGTATTAATGACTATCTTATGTTCCATTATTTTAATTTCCTCCAATCACCTTTCCTCTAAATTCTTGATTATATCTGACTCCACGACCGCCCTTTAATTCATTCTCTCCTACCTGATCAGATTTCTGTGATTTTATCATACTCCGCATGCGCTCACTTATCCACGTTCTTCCCTTCATTCCATTCAAATTGATTTGCTCCTAGTCATCCGGTCATCTTCGGTAATGAGGCGGCGAACTCCTTGGTGTTCGGGTTGCTGCCTCTTCTCACTTCTTCTTTAAAAAAGTCCCATCGTCTAATCTCCTTCCGCTGTACAAAGGTTTTCATCTTAAATTATGATATCAGATATGTGTTTCCTTTTTCTCTAACAATTGTTCTATTTATCTGTTTGTTCAACCTAGTATTCCTACCAATCCGTGGTTCTCTTTGTTTCCTTCACTTTGTCGTTCTGTCGTTGTCTTCGTTATTCATCTGCGCTCTTAAGCCATACTTTTTTATCTTCCTCCCGTTTTCGTTTTTCATTGGTTGCCTCTCCATATTGTTCTTTTAACTCAAACGAAGACCATGTTTGCGATGCGGATCATGCGTTTATTAAGTGTTGATCTCCTTCTGCTGAGTGTTCTGCTTTCTATTCCATTTTATTGATACTTGGTCTTCCTACCTCCATATTGCGCCTCTTATGTCCTATCTTTTCGCTCTCCACCGATTGTTCCTATTATTTGTTCCTTTCTCCTAACAATATCTTACCGTAACAAGATATCATTGACTCCTTTCTATTCTAATCGTTTCTGGGTAAAGGTCCCCCCGGTTGACGAGCCCAAAAAAAAAAAATATGTATATATATATATAATTTTAATAATCTTAATACAAATAGCGATAACGCATACATAAATGATATTAATTTAAACTTCTTATCACATCAGATTATACACTTCTTTCAATTTTTTATTTCTTTGATAGTTAGCTCATTGAATACTTTAAATTTACTATTTACTGATTCTTCTGTATTGCAGCTCTAAAATTACACCCTTGCAAAATATGATAAACTGTATCCAGAAAATTACACGTAATACAATTTTCTGTTTCCAAAATACCAAATCTTCTTAAATATACTTTAAATCTACCATGACCGGTAATAAATTATAGATTATAAAAGTCTAGATTGAACTAATTATTATTGAATCAGTCATTCAAATTTGAAGAATAGTTTTACGTTAAGCCATTATAATTGTTCCATATACTTTGATATTGTTCTATGCAATATAGATTAAGGATAATTTTAAAATGATTTAAATTATAATTGGTTTATTTTCGTATATACAGATTTATTATCAGTATATTTTACGTAAGATAAAACTAGCTTTAATGTTTTAATTTTTTCTTGTAAATCTTCATTTTAAAAGTTCTCATAAAAAAAAAAAAGACATTACATTAGTTTTTAGTAACATGAATTTTAAAAATCCATCATACGCATATATAAAACTCACCCCTTTGGGCATCGCAAGGGAGCAAGCCCCTTTGAATCCCAATCTTTTTCTTCTGAAATTCTTTTAATAGAAAAATCGTTTTCAATTGACTACATCATTTTTCTCTGCCCTTTATCAAAAGAAATTCCCTTTGTTACCTTATATATTCTAATAGGGGATAATCATGGGGGATAAAATATTTTACCCCGGTATAAGAGTGACATACTCATTAATATATATATATATACATTAATGACAAGGCCATTCTTGCACCGGAGAGGTATGAAAGTACCATATGTGTAACGTTTATCTAATGCAACTGGAAGATTTATGAACAATGAAAGTATATGTTTGGCACATAGAATACCAAAAGAAAACTGCTCTAACTCGAGAAACTTAAAGTTATCGAAATGGAACTGCAGCGTTATAATATGCAGATATTCGTTTTAACTGAAACTCACTATTGTTCTATAGGGTAAAACATCATTCTCTTTCTCAATCACTGGCCTATTTTATCGCCGACATCCTTGTATACTGTTTTTACTCTTCGACCCACCCATAAATATCGTTTTCTAAGAGTTTTTATATTAGCATGTTACTTTCTCGAAAGAGCTGTTTGCCTTTTAACATATCTACTAACTATCCTTACACTATTGATGCAACGTCAATCCGGTCCGGATGACACTAAGCTGATGAGTGCACTAAATCCGGAGGACCACGTGAAATAATTGACGAATTAAATTTAAATAGAAATATACATTTCGTAATTTGTAACAAACGTGTAGATGTAACTGACGCAAAAGCACTTCAACATCCCACTCTGATGACCAGTGTGACCTACTGACAACGAGGGATGAAAATCTAGGTGTATAAATATCAACGGGCGGCTCGCCCTACAGCGTTATTAGTTGTGGGTTGCACTAAAGCAACCAATAAAAACCGGTTAGATTTTCCAGTCGAAATAAACGAACAACTCGACATGCGAAACCAGACGACGCGAGATGACGTTCGAGTCGTACTAAAAAGCCGAGGACTCAATATCGCGGCTAAATCTAAACCGCTCGAATGAAATAACATTTCAATGCTGCGCATTGGACAAATTCATCGAAGCCGGTAAAAGCGGAATAAATTTAAATAATAATAAATAAAATAAAAATTATATAATATTAATATTTGTTTCTTTTGGCCGTTCCCCGTCAGAAATTAAGCTCGGAAGTGAGGACATTCGCTTTTTTTCTCACGCGAAAATTCTCACTCCAAATTCCAGAGTTTCTCCTTGAAACAATGACGTTAACCAAAATTCCTGTTTTCAACTTTGTCTTAAATTCTCCCTGGATCGCAGTCGCCTTTCCTAATTTATTCGCACGGATACTATCTGGTAGCGTTTCTTACGAAGGTTTGACTTCTGGTCTTTTTTTAAACTGCGCGTTTGACTTCTGGTCTTTCCATTTTCCTAAATTGATGTCCTGCCTTTAAACAAGAGTCCCTAGTTTATGCGTCGAAGCTCCGCCCCTTACTATCGTCGCCTTGTGTAATTTTAACTTTATCGATCTTTCCCAAACTATATTCACTTGTTTCTCAAATCGATTTCTCGGGAAGAATTTTCTATAGTATATCATATTTCTTCGCATATCACGTTTGCCATTTTTGTTAAAAATAAGACCTGCGATGGCCTAACAGATTCTTTCACGCTCCGCGATTATAATATCATGCAGCTCCTTTCGATGTGCTTTTTTTGCCAATTTTTACGACCACATCTATCGATAAACAATATTTTTATGTCTATTCGAATCATCGTTTCGCTAAACTACTACTTGATTATCGTTTACTCCGTGAATATGCTTCAGTATCTATTCTCCTTTTCCAGGTTTCTCGTGCGACTTTATTATCGTCTCTTTTCCATATATATACATATATATATATATTCCCTCACTTTTTAAACTTTCTTATTTGCATTCTGTTAATATTGACGTCCACTGTAATAAGGGATGCGAAATTTCGGCCGATATAATTCCGTGCAATAAATTATTCCCCTTTTTTTCGAGTAATGACACTCAGAGGGATTCCTCTGTTCGCATTCATACCATCAAACCCAGCGACTTCCCGGCTTTTCACCACTTTGTCATTACTCTATTTTAATCACACTCTATTATTTTCTTCGCATTTTCAATTCTTTCTCGCTCTTCCGGATATCATCATCCATTTTCTCCCAACGACGAAACTGTCCACGATTCGCGTCGATTCTCATTGATTTTTTGTGGGTCCCCAGTCATTCCGGAATTGATGGCAACGATGCAGCCGATTCTTTGGCTCGTTCTGCTGGTCGCCTTGATTCATTCCTCAACCATTTCCCTTCTTCAGATATCCTTTCCTTATCTACCTCCAATCACGCCAGACTTTGGCAGGATATTTATCCCTCCCTATTTTCTAATCGTCATTCTCATTACCGTTTCATTCAGCCAATTCCTCGTTCCCTGTCTTGGTTCCATTCTATTCCTCTCAGTCGTCGTTCTTCTATTGTCTCCCTAATTCGTCTCCGGATCAATCATTCTCTCCTCCCTTCCTCTCGCTTTCGATTTGCTCTATCGCCTTCTCCTGATTGTTCTCTCCACGATTGTGATCCTCCTCGTACATGTGATGCTAATCACATTTTCTTTGAGTGTCCTGCTCTTCGTAACGAACGCTACCTTTTATACAGTCAGCTCCTGTCATTAGGTCTCCCTACTCCCTATAACTCTTCCTTTATCCTCTCCTTTCCTTCATCTTCTGTGGTGTCCGCACTGCTGTCTTTTGTTTCGTCCATTTCGGACCGCTTAATTATTTATTAGCTTAGTTTTCGTGTTGTTGGGTCAATGCCGCTGGCGCGACCAAAAAAAAAAAAAAAAAAAAAAAAAAAAAAATCACATTTCCTTCAATTCTCCACCTCTGTGTTCTAAGTTTTTCTAAAACTTCCTAATTACACTTCCTATGTCCTTTTTTTCCTCTCTGCATGTCTCCTCGATATGGTCCCTGTTCTTATTTCTTTTGATCCTTCGAGTCTTATTTTAGTTAACTCTCTATTTTTACTGACTTCAACGAAATATGTTGCTTTTTTTTCATGTTTATTCAAATTTTTGATTTTAATAATAATCTTTATTTATTATACCGATAAAAACTCAATAGAGTCGTTAAAATAGGTGGTTAAAAAAAAAGTTGCCCCTTAAGCGAAATATTTATTAACATAATGAACGGGGGGATTCTCTAGATTTGATAAAGTCGTCATACCGCGTTGCTTATCGATGCTGCATTGTTTGATTTCGTCGCAACTGATAATCCGGTGAGATTGTTTATTTTTACTTCCGTTGATTTATCGTCTTTAGCTGTTTTTCGTCAATTTAGAAGTTTATTATATTTCTGTTGGCAAACTTTTTTTTTTTTTTTTTTTTTTTTAATTGGGCTCGTCAACCAAGGACCTTCACCCAGAAACAATTAAGGGAAAACGAAAGTTATACAGTGAGGCGATCAACTATCGCTAATAAGAAGAAAACAATGGAGGGGATAATAAGTGTAGAAGGAAAAGACAGGATATATAACGTGCACAAAAAGAAGCAGGAAGCCCCAGCCCAAACAAGTGGGAATATAGAGCCGAGCGCTCCACCGAAAGAGCAGAGCACTCAAAGAACTACGTCATTTTGATTTAATTTTCTGTCAGTATTTTTTTTTTCCATTCCTTCTCTAATTAGATGAGCGTGTCCAACAGTTTAGTCACCATGCCTTTTCGTTTACCGACTGAACCTCCTTGCCAATCTGTTCCCACAATAATCTTACGAAGTCTTCATCATCACTCTCCTCTCTTCTTTCTAATTCTCCTTTTCGTCCTAAATCGCCTACGTTCCACAAAAAACGGTACTCTAAACATATCTATAATTCCTCTCCCCAATTCCCCCCTCTTCCATCTAACGGTATCCCATCTCCCTCTAATGAATGAGCTCTCAACAAATCCGTCCCTCCTCTGCCTAACTCTACTTCAGAAAGTTTTCCTCCCGCAAATCTTACACTGATATCAATCTTGTATCCTCATTTTCTCCAAACTCTCCCTCTTCGGCTCCTTCTCTCTTAATTAAAAATATTTCAACGGCGGTCTTAGATTTTCTCTCTTTAAACAACATTGCTTCTTTCACATCTTTTGCTGATTCTCTTTCTCGTTTCCTCTCCAATAATATACATATTAATTAATTCCTTTCCTAATAAAAAAGAAAAATCAAATAAGAATAAAAAGGAAGGAAAGTGAGAAAATTCAGGGCAGAATTTTCTCCTTTTTTTGCTTGCCTAATACCTTCCTTGTGTACAAAATATGATACATCCAAGTCAGCTGACCATTGATTCAACTTTAAACGTTGCTTTCACCTGTTTCTCATTTCCTTTTGTTATTCAAAGTGCCGATGCTGCAGTGGGGTCGTACTCACTAACGAGCATTGGTATTTTTATTTTATTCATTTCTTTCTCGAATGGGTTCACACTGAGATAACTTATTAAATCTGTGGGCTGAGTTTCATTCGGAACACTTTTTTTTCTCAAATTTTCTGTTATATTTATACAGTTATGGGACCAGATGGTGCGCATAGCTACGACTACGTAACACTCAGCTCCAGCTTTAAGCGCAATGGTTTAACTTCAACTGAAATTATTATATTTATTTGGATGTTTTTTCCCAAATTCTCTGTACATCTCCTTGATCTCTGCACACAAATGTGCTCTAGCATCTCTTTTTCTATCACTCTCTCTAATCATTACAATCAATTACTCCTTTCTTCTCTATCAACTTATTTTAGTTATTTTTATTAAGTATAAATGCTTTTCACTTGTACCTTCTGTTGTGGCTTTCTAATGTTGTTCCCCTTTTCATTCTTCTTACCTCTTTTGCTTCTAATACTTCTTTAGCTACATGATGACGGCTGCGTTTAATCTACTACAATGGAACTTTCATAGTCTCAGAGTCAATAAAAATTCTCATCGGAGAGTTTGTTGGATCTTTATAATATCAATGTCGCTCTCATCTCTGAAACGTGACTTCGGTCAGGCATGGATTTTAATATCAAAGGCTTCAAGGTAATCAGAAGTAATCGCGATGATGCCTATTTCTGCGATCCTCGTTAGAAATGACATTCCATTCCACTCTCACGAGATTTTTTTCAACCTTCCTTCTAGTCCTAATATACCTAACATCGTTCACATCTCCATCAATTCTCCTTCTATGCGTTCTGTTACTTCCCTCTTTCTACATTTTTCAATTCTATCCCGCAACCGTTTATTATCGGTGGAGATTAGAATGCTCATTCTCCTCCTCTGTAGGGCTGCACATCCCACAATAACAATGGTTCCACCCTTGAAAATATATCATCCTTTCTGATAATTTGGTACTGCTTAATGATCTTTCATAAACCTATTTTAGGAATGCTTCTATCTCCGGCTCTCTTGATTTAACACTTTCTTCTCCTTCCATTGGTCTTACCTTTACCTGGAGTTCAGGTTCTTTTGGTAGTGACCATGTTCCCATAATAATGATAACTTCTGATAGTCTTCCTTTTCTGGAATACCCCCAGGCCTCTCCATTCTTCTCGATGGAATCTGACCAAAACTAATAATTGGACTCTATTCCGCTCCTCTGTTGATTCGTCGCCCCCTAATCATCAGCCTAATTGTGACCCCATATCTCTCTATAATTTCTTTTCCCATTCTATCAGGTCTGCTCGTTCTCTTTCTTCTCTTCCCCGCCATCCTTCTGCATCCACTCACCGTAGTGCGGCCTCATCTTTTTGGTGAAATGAGAAGTATAACGCTGCATTTGATTATTGTCGTTCCACCTTCAGAGCTCTCGAATGACCCAAAATGTTTTGACTCGTAAACAAGCCAACGCTAGGGCTAGTTTGATACTTAAAGCCACGGCCTCTTGGAAGAAATTCTGCTCTTCCTTTTCTAGAACTAGTTCTCCCTCACATATCTGGAGAATCGCTAGAGCTTTTAAATTACCATCTTCTGAACGCCATTTTTTTTCTAATGTATCTGAGGATAGACTAATATCCTTTATTGATTCCGTGGCTCCTGCTAACGTTCCTTCCTTTGACGAACTTCACTCCGGTATACTTCTGCAAAACTCTCCTTCTCCTTCCCACTCCGTCACTTCAGCTTTCAATTTTAATTGTCTCCTGCGATTTTGATAGTGTCTATCTCCCAACTTTAAGAAATAATATGGCGGAAATTAACAATTCAGACAGTTTTACTTCCCTTGTTATTAAGCTCATGTCCAATCGTTCTATCCACCTTTCTCTTCCATTACTCAACACTACAAGGAGGGCTTTTTGCGGTCTTCCTTAAGGTTCCTCCCTCAGTCTCACTCTTTTTAACATTTATACTGCCAGTATCGCTTCCCTCCCTTTAAATTCCCGCTCTTTATTCTTTACTGATGACATTCTGCTTTTTTCCTCTTCTCACGATATTGTTAGCTAATAGAGCTCTTAATTCGTCCCTCAATTTGCTAGAAAGTGCTTTGGCTTCAATTAACTTTTCGATTTTCCCTTCCAAGTCTTCCTACGTTGTATTTACCCTTCGACCTTATAATCCTGCTTCAGTTAATTTATCTTTAAACAGTATAACTGTTGCCCGTGTTAATTGCTTCCGTTGTATCTTTCTCAATAGTCGCCTGACCTTCTTCAAACATATCGAATATCTTTCCTCCTCTTCTATTAAACGGTTAAACTTGTTGAAGACCTTGTCGCCAACTAAATGGGATGGTGACCCTTACATTCGTATTACTCTATGTATAAATCCATCATCCGTTCCAAGTTTGACTACTGTTCGTTCATTTATGCCTGCGGCTCCAAGTTCCGACTCTCTAAACTAGATGTGATCCAAAAATTCTTGCCTTCCCGACTCTGTCTTGGTACTCTTAAATCTTCTCTTATTCCAGCACTCCTTGTCGAATCGAATACACCATTCCTGTCTATCCGCAGATCTTATTTTAGCTATCGCTTTCTCGCTAAAAACGTCTTTCACTCTCATCCTCTACTCCCATTTTCTCCTGCCTTTCAATTTGCAGAAATTGGTGTTTTGTGCATAGGGAAATTCCTATCTTATCTCTTACTTCTGTCCGTCTTAGCTCATTTTAGCCGTACACAATTTCCTTTAATAATCTCCTCTATTTCTCCTTTAACTTCAGTGATCTCTGCCATCCTCGCGGAGTATTTATTTTGCCTGCACTTTCGAAATCTCTCCATCCAGCAGTAATTAAACAGGAATTTTCTACAGCACTGTCAATTCTTTCTTTCCTTCTAATATAAACATTTTCAATGATGGTCCTAAAGAGGGTCTGATGATTGCAGTTGGTGCTTCTTTTATTCTTCCAGATTATAGCACTTCTCTGAATCTTTTTATCTTCCTTCTTTCTATTCCATATTTACTTTCAAGCTGATGACTATTTTACGTTCCATTATTTTTATCTCCTCTAATCGTTTCTCTTCCCAATTTCTGATCATTTCCGATTCCACGAGTGCTCTTCAGGACATCTCCTCTCCTCTTCCTGATCATTCCTGTGACTTCATTATTCTTCCCGCATACGTTATCTCATTCGGACTCTTTCTTCTCTCCATGTGATCCATATTGACTCGCTGTAAGTTCCCGTGCCATTCTGGCAGCTCTAGTGATGAAACGGCTAATTCTTTGGCTCGAATTTCTGATTCTTCTCTCTTCTTCTTCAAAAATATCCCCCATCTTCTAGTTTCCATCTCAGATTTTGGTCGACTGTATACACTTCCTTCTTTACTAATAGTCACGTCTTTTATCCAGTCTGTTCGACCTAGTCTTCCTTCCAATCCATGGTTTCTTCTGTTTCCTTCACTTCTTCGCTTTACTATTGTCTCCATTATGCGTTTGCGTTTTAATTATTCCTCACTGCCTTCCTCCCGCTTTCACTTGTCATTAGTCTCTTCCACATGTTGTCCTCGGCATTCATACGGTTGTTTGTGACACTGATCACGTCGGTTTATCAAGTGTTCATTTCTTTCGTTAGAGCATTCGGCTCTGTACTCCCGTTTGCTTAAGTTTGTGCTTCCTGCTCCTTCTTATGCCCGTTATATCCTGTCTTTTCCTTCTACACTTATTATCGCGCTCCCATTGTTACCTTTCTATTAACGATATCTGATCGTCTTATTATATAACGTTCCTTTTCCATTTCTAATTGTTTCTGAGCGAGAAGATCCTTGGTTGACGAGCCCAATTTTCTTCCCTTTTTTTTTTTTTTTAGGTGGAAAAAAAACATAATGAACGCCACTGACGTTTAACATATTTTATCGGTATTATTTACTGCGGAAACGTGTAAATTGGGAAAAAAAAATTTAATATCTCCTTCTTCAGTCGTAATCCCCCTAGGGATGTCGTGACTACCTTTTTTTTACACTAAAGATTCTTCAAAATGTTATCCGTCATTGCCTGCGATTTTTTTCAATTTTTCGTTTACAGTCAACAAAAAAAAAAAAAAACAAAAAAAACAATTGACTTCGCAAGTACTTTCCTGGTCGTGCCTGATGCCATGAGGACCTTGCACTCGCTCATTAATTATTAACCCGTGCACGGACGTTCCGCATAATATGAAAAATCGTAATATTCTCGATAAAACAACATCACTGAACAATCTATAATGTTGAGCTGGTGTAAAATAGAAATGTTTGTTTGCTTCGCTGTTCAGGGTATCCGTAACATACGCCTCCAATAGCCGAACAAAAAACTTGTAAAAAATACAGCCAACAATGTTAATTACCGAATAAGGAAAACTCGTAACGGTCATTGATGGAAGCAATACGTGTGTCCTAAAAATGTGTAGGGGCTCACTCCGATCATATCCTTTGTTTATTAGAAACCGTACCGGTTAGTGGTAGTCGTCTCATAGTAAAAATCATCGATAAGTATCAGTGAGCATTTACTAAGCAGTGATTAAAAGGAAGCTTACCTACTTCGCTTAATCAACAAACAAAAATTAGCCAAAAAATTACAATATTGGACAAATGTAAACAGCCGAAAATTATAAAATTAAAGAGCCGATAAACGGCAGTGATTTGAACCGTATAAAAATGTAAATTCGAATAAAGATAATTGAAACCTTTAAAGCGCAAACTATATAAGCTCATCATTGACGGACTTTGAACATTACTACTGAGACAATACGCCATTTTATGCGGTACAGAAAGTAGTGGCGTTTAAGATCACCGCACTCGATGAATATTAACGCCAAAAATTGCGAAATAAAATAGTTTTTAATAAAAAAAAAAGGAAATACCGAATTCAAGATTACTGTATGGATTAAAAAAAAAAATACGAAAAATAATAAAAAATAATTATCTTCGATGAGAAAATAATATATTTTACAGTACACCTTAAGAGGGGATATTATGTTGAACAACATTAAATACTTACCAGAGTCGACACAGAAATCACAACCTCTGCAACAATAATTAGAAATAACTTAATGATATTATAACAACACAATCACTGATTTTCTATAAAATAAAGATGTTTTTAAAATGTGTGTTTTTAGTTGTTGCAATTTGAAATAGACTCTAATTAAGTTACGAATGATGTTTAAGGATAATATATCTCTAAAAAATATGTAATTTTTATTAAATAATTATTTTTTACTTCTCGCGCGCTTTCATTAAATTTTTCGGGTAAATCCTGAAGTCGGCATTTTCTTTTTTAAAAAATTTACTCTAAATGTTTCTGGGCAGAGATCAGATGAGCCCCCCCCCCAAAAAAAAAAAAAAAAATTACCATAAACTCCGAATATTGTTTGCGCTATTTTTATAAATCGTAATCATCCCCTAAAACCAAATCTTTTCAAATTTTAACTTCGGTAACTTTTCGAAATATTAACAACCGAAAGAATAAAATTATTTCAATTTATTCCATTTCATCAAAATTACTTTTCTTCTTTGTCTATTTATCGGCTGTCTAAGTGCTAGTCACATATACATATATATATATATATATATATATATATATATATATATATATATATATATACAGGTATGTTATGCGCATTTATTACATAAGAAATCACTGGCTGTTTTCAAGCTATTGTTGTTACAAACCAAGAAAATGAAATAGTTTGTAAACATTTTCGTTCAGCCTGACCTCTGAAATTTTTTAAAGGT
Organism: Icerya purchasi; assembly: GCA_039619475.1. NCBI lineage: Eukaryota > Metazoa > Arthropoda > Insecta > Hemiptera > Monophlebidae > Icerya > Icerya purchasi. The sequence continues at coordinate 285,317,563 of CM077115.1, read as the reverse complement.
TAATTATATCGTTTGCTTGTAAAAGTTTTAGTTTCACTTTAACCTTTTTTTTTTTCTTTCTTAATATTATGTTAAAATAGTAATATCTCTTACCCGTGTTTTTTTAACGCGCTAGCTAACAAATTTGCAAAATGATAAAGAAATTACGATTAGAGCTGTGAAAAGTCCATAATTGCCGTAGAAAAATAATAATAATAATAACGACGATGATAATAATAATGATAATAATAATAATAGTAATAAAAGTAAAAAAAAAATATTTAAAACAAAAGCGCAAACGAAGAGTATCGCAAGTTACTGATAATAGTTATTAGGACGACAACGTTGATAAGGTTCGAAAGTGATAAGAAAGGGATTCCCAGAGATATTAGAAAAGAAAGGTCATCGCCGGAATTTGATAGTAAACACAAATCAACCGACCGCGTGGTTCGTATGGTACTCGCTCTAAGTAATCATGGCAAATACTTAAATAATTCACATTTATTATTATATAACGGAAACTGCAATTTCTTTTTAAAATAAAAAACGTGCTCTAGTAGCATAGGGGTTCTTTTCTCTCTCTCTCTCTCGCTCGCTCTCTCTCTCTCTCTCTCTCTCTCTCTCTCTCTCTCTCTCTCTCTCTCTCCTTATTTCCAAAACCTTAGTGTATATTCATTAAAATATACATATTTATAATATCGGAATTATTCCTTACTAAACAACTGTAATATACATACATATATTTTTCGTTGCAATATGATTACACTTTAATCGTGATGATGAATTACAAAAAGCTAAATTACACCTACCGCTTTAATAATAGATACCTGCGCATCCTTCCCCTTAAAGTTCACCATCGAGACATTTTGATAAGTTACTTTATTTTTTTAAATATTTCATTAAAACAACATTTAAATATCGACCATCAGTTTTTGCGTTTTAGTATTATTTGAAATTCAAATTTTGCTTCATTTTAAGTTCTTAAAAAAAAAAAAGGTAAATAAAAGCGCCAAAGTCGATTTTATCATTAACGGAATAACAGACTTGTCTACAGATATTACTGAGTACCTCGAATAGGAACAAGAATGATTGCGTACTATTAACAGATTAACGAATTAATTCCGCTTTTCTTTTGAAATATTACAAATAAAAACTTTTATTATAGTTCTCTTAGGAAGAAAACATTTTTAGAATAAATCCGATTTCACAGAGCTTTATTATAACTTTTCTGACAAATTCCAAACCTTCGAGAACTAAAGTATTAAAAATTTTAAATCTCGCCTTCGTTTAATCAATCAATTTCTTCACACACTATCCCATCGAAAAAAGGATAATCTCTTTTCGGAACATGGAATAATTAAATTCTATCATCGACATTTTCAGCTACTGACTGCGATTTACTTATAAAATTTGAAGAAAACGTAAATCTAGAAGAAAAGATATGTTTTGCCGTATCGAATTTTATCAACCTAGATCAGTCCATATTGCCATGAATTTTCGAATCTAATACAAAGGAATCAGAGAAGATTTTCATTAAAGTCGGTTTAGATGTATAAAAGATTTATCACTATTTACATATTTTCTAGTCAAGCTAAACGCTTGTCGACGAGTTTTCTTACATCTAAAAATTTCTACACTATACTACTTATATACTGTACACATGGGCGTAGCTAGAGGGGAGGGAGCAGTGTCCCCCGCCCTAGAAGAATCGTCTAAATATCACACGGAGAAAAATTTGAAAAGTGTAAAATTACAAGGTACATCGAAATTGATACCGTGATTATCACAATAATTTCCTATGCGCATACAGGCCATCTGACGTCGCTTTGCACACTATTCTACTACAGTCGCGGTAGACTAAGTGGACACATCAGTATTGGCTTTTGATTATTTAAAAGCCAGCACTGTTCGATATCCTGTGTGACTATGTGTATATATATTATATATATATGCATATATATGTAAGTACATGAGGCGACCGGCACTCAAAACACACAGAAAATTGAAACTTATACAAGAAATTTATAAATCAGTAAAGTATATTATAATAAATTGTATCTTATTTTGCAGTATTTTGATTCTTTGGTACGTATTTGCATAGTATTTAAAGCATTAGCGTCGCCAGCGGGGGGGGCAAGGGGAATCGTGGACAATTTGAAAAACTTTTATAATAAAGTAGTAGAACAATTTCCCAGAAACCCACGAAAATTATGTGTTTTAATTAAGATTTTATTCTTGTTTAATAAAGTATTAAGCCTTTACAACTTGTAAATTTTATTTTTCCCATAACTCATATCCTCTTTCTATCATTTTGTCCCTTCCTGGCTCATCGGCTGGCGACGCCCTTGATTTGAAAATTAAGTGATATGTAAACAAAGCCCTTTTTTAAATAAGCTGTTGTTTATTGTGGTTATATATTTATTTAAGTCATTAATTTTATATCAATTTTTTAATATAATACGATTATATGTGCGCACACATATATACATTTATATACATATATATATATATAAATATATACATATATATATACTCGTATATACAACTGGTCAGTTGCCCCCCTAGGAAAAATTCCTAGCTACGTCCATGACAATACAATTTTATCGCCGCGTAAATATTTGATTACAAACTTACCCTATTTTTCCTTATTTCTAACTTAACTATAACTAATCTATTATTTATTTTATTTTATTTATTTATTTTATTCCGTCCCTTTTCCTTCCCCTTTTTTTCACTTCTGTTTGTCATTATTTCCGTATTCTTTTCTCTTATTTAATATTTATTATTGTTCCTGTATTTCCCTCTTTCTGCAATCATTCCTTTATTTTATTTTTTTGCACCCCACTTTTTTCCTCCTCTATTATTTCTTCAGGCATTTTATTTAACAACTGCGTTATAACGTTTTTTTTTATTCCCCTTATCTTTGTTTTAGCTAACGGCAATTTGTACAAATAGTTTTCCCTCAGCCCGTATTCTATTTTTCTTCTTTCATCCAGTTCTATTTCCTCATCTGTCACATTATGTATTCCCATATCTCTTTATGTATAAATACATTCCTCTAACACCCAGTACGTATTCTCTTTTTGAATTATTTCACTTTCGGTCTCATATTTATGATCTCTGATATTAATTTCCAGTATTTTATTTGTAATTTACTTATTTTCTCCACGTATGTTTTCCTAGCTATTCTCCATGCCTGAATACCGTATCTGATTCCCGATTAGCGAATGATACACCATTTTTAATGATTTAACTGTTGCATATTTCTTTAAAGTGTATAGTGCTGGTAATGTTGCCCTACCGCTAGTTTCATTATATTTGAATAAAAGCAATAACAAAAATGTATTAATTCACATAAAATAATAAAACCGACACTGCTTGTTTCGGAATCACTTCGTAATCACGGCTATTAATTAAATAAAAAGATATACAGGTGCGAAAATAAAAAAAACTTAAAGGCGATGGCTAAATATTAAAATAAGTTAATTATTAATTTTAAATAACAGACCTTTATTTTCGAATTAATTAAAAAATAATCGGAAATGTGCCTATTATTTTGTATGGTTTTTTTTTGTTTATAAATAATGTTTATATCCAGTTTGAAGCTCACGTCTAAAAAATATATCATTTACCATCACTATGGAACGTCAGATTTTTAAATATACATATATTTTAACCTAATAAGTTTCAGCGTAATGTAATAGTAGTTGTTTTTCCGTTTTATTTTTTTTAAGATTTATCTACATCAATGTTAACAATTGTCTTAATTTTTCATTAACATAAAAATCATCAATTAAGGAACATGTTTTAAGAAAAATCAACTATAAGCTGATATTTTCACATCGACGTGGACATATCTTAAAATACATGTAAAACAGGGAAACGCAACTATATTAAATTTTTTTTTTCCAATTCCAAATAATAATCTGGTATTCAAAATACATTATCGGTAATCAAAAAAAAAAATTATATAACCTAGTCTTTTTTTAATTCGTCTGGTTTTGATAACTACGACTATTTCCTCCGCCGCATTTATAATTTTCCGCGCTTTTCAATATGCAAAGATTGGGAGATTTGAACCTAGTTCCTCTCAAGAAGAACAACCCCATTGCCCAGTGGCAGATCCACGTGGGAGAAAATAGGGGATACCCCCCCCACCCCATAAAGAACCAAAACTTCGATGAAAAAATTTATTACAACGGGAAACTTAATTTATACAATAAAAGATTTGTAAAAATGTTACCTATGGATTTAATTATATAACTAATATTTAATACTGTTTTCTAGTAAAACTATTAATGTTACGTTTTTATTCTATTTTAGACGCAACTGACATGGATCGTTCGTCTTTTTTATTTATTTTACAGTTTAAATGAAAATAGTTCAACGAGAAATATATATATATATCTGTTTTACCGGCTCGCGGACAAATAATTGGGATCGGATTACTAACAAAAATAAAAAAGGAAGTGAAGTCGAATAAAAATACTATCTTTCTACCCTTTCTACTAATTTACTATTCAAATTCCAAACTACCATTTTAGCTACAATTTTATAATTTCGTTAACACTGAAACAAAATTTAAATTAAATTGTAATAAGTATGTATTTTTAAAACATTTTGAAATTTCTAAAGAGGTCGCTATTTGATAATTTTCCATGAAGGTACTTCTCAAATCAACTGTCTACCATATAATATATTACGTAATTATATAATTTTCCTCCCCAAAATGTTTCTCTGGATCCACCCCTGCCATTGCCTAACCGGCTGCTTTGCGGTGTATTTACCCAAATTGCAACTCCTATTACTCTTACTTGTATACTTATAATACAAGTTGCTTTATTATTCTGTGTTTACACATATTCGTAAATTCGCGATTACGAAAAGGGTTACTCTTACACGTTAATTTTAAACATCGAGGTCTGTTTTGGAAAAACGATTTCTACTTTGGCAAATAAATGTATAACAGTTTTGTATCAGGAACAAATGGTAAATAATTTAAACATTTATATTTAAGTTTTTTTTTTCCATATCTATTTATTTAACGACGCTCGACAGACAGGTCATTTGCGTCATGACTGTAATCTATAAGTTGCTATAAATATTACATGCTTTCAGAAAGTTAAGTAAGATGTTAATATTATTCGCGTTATCGGCTAGTATAGAATTAATGTTTAAATTAATACCATCGTGATAGATGGTTCGTCTTTCTTTATTTCTGACAATCGATCAATATGTGGTACACCGACAGTTGATACTGACATTCTGAACAGTGAGGCGGTTTGGGGTTTTGGAAAAGGTAATTACGCGTCAATTTGGTTGTCCAATTCTTAAATCGTAAATAATTTAAATTTACGAGAATTGCAAAAACATATATTTTTGTGAGGATTTTAGTAGCTTTTTTTTTTCTTTTCTTTTTAATATAAATATCACATAGAGAACCCACAAGGTGACCGCCCAACTTTAGATTTTCAACACAGCTGTAACTTTTATTTGTAATAAAGATTACAATATTTGATCGTAGACAACTGATATAAATAAAAATTGTATCGACAATTCTTACACGTAATATACTTATAATAGAAATCTTCAATTAAAAAAACAACAAATGAAAATTGGATCCTATACTAATACTATTAATTTCAAAGAAAAAAAAAACTCTACACAAAACAAACTCTCCTCTTCCCACCGACATAGTAAAATCTATAAAAATTCTTGTGCAATCCCAATGGAAGCAAGATTGGCTCACTAGACAATCTTGCTTTCTAAGAGAGATAAAACACGGAATTGACCCTTGGTTCCCTCCTTCTGACCTCCCCAGAACCTACTTTGGGGCTATGGCAAGACTCCGCATTGGTCATATTTCGCTGACTCATGATCATCTCCTACTTAATTGCGAGCCCCCTTTCGAATGCCCCTTTTGCTCCCTTCCCCCCTCTCCTACAGTAAAACACCTGCTCCTGGAGTGCCCATCCTTCGCGCTCCAGCGCGCCCAGCACCGGATAGCGTCTTTGCAGTCGTCTTTGGCCAACTCGCCTTTGAACATTGCAGACACTATTCGGTTTCTTCATACAACTAACCTATTTCGAACCATTTAACTCTCCGATTGCCATAGTGTCGTAATAGCCCCGGCAGCTGTACACGACACTTAAAAAATAAAAAATAAAAAAAAAAAAAAAACAAAAAAAAACTAGCAATTCAATTTATATACTAGCCTAACCTATATAAAAGATCAATACTTATGTTCACTTAATCATGAATTCATAACAGTTTCATTTATTTATTGCAGTCATTCAAGTTACCCGGCGGCCAATTTTTAATAATCTTTGTTTTTTTATGTTCATAATTACAATCAAAATTTTTTCTAATAGATCAACCAGTGCCGAATTCTTTGTTTTCTTAATAAAATTATTTGTACTTTTAGGCACTACATACGAAATTTTAGAAGAAGCTCTAGTTATCTTCTCTATTTTTCGAATTGAAGCTTATAATCGCAAAATATATATAGATAATACTTCAGTTTAGCTTTCATCCATTTCCTTCCATCATTTTATATATTACAATTCCGTTGATTTAGATCCTTTATTTTTTCGAATGAGTTTGAGAATTTTTCCATAAATAGCGTTTATCTTTTTATGACCAGATTTATCCCCCCGCCCCCACCCCGCGCGCTAGTATAGCACAAGATAACTTCAATGATATCAATGCATTATAGTATTAAAAAATTTCCGTGGCTTACTGAATCCACTATAAACTAATTTTTTCAATAAAAACCACGCTACACCTATTATCAGTTAACGTTTAGAACTAAAAAATAACTCAATTTCGGTTCCGATAATAAATAGAGTATTACTATTCGAAACGTTAGCTGATAATACATGTGACGTGGTTTTTACCAAGAAAAAAATAAGTCTACATTGCATTATTGTATATTGTTTTCTATTGACCTTTTGTGGGTTCCTAGTCACTCTGGCATCGAGGGCAACGAGTTAGCGGACTTTTTGCCCGTTCGGCCGCCCGCGATGGTCCTTTATTCTGCAACATTCCTACCTCGGACATCCTCCTTCTTTCCTCAGCTAATCATTCCCGACTATGACCGGACATCTATCCTTCTCTATTTTCTAATCCCCCTCTCATTATCTTCAACTCAGCCGTGGTTTCAATCCTATTCTTATCAACGCTCCGCGATCATTTCCTTAATCAGACTGCGTATTAATCACTCCCTTCTACCCTCTTCACGTTTTCGTTTTTCCCTGTCCTCTTCTCCCGATTGTCCGCTTCATAATTCCATCTCTTCTCTCATATGTGATGCAAACCACATCTTCTTTGAATGCCCTGCCTTTGATTTCGAGCGCTCTGTTTTGTACTCCAAAATCTTGGCACTGGGTCTTCCTGCTCCGTATAATTCTTCCTTTGTCCTTTCCGTTCCATCTCCAGATATAATCCCTGTACTCCAATCTTTCCTAAGCTCTATTTCTAATCGTCTCTTTATTTAACCCTTTCCTTAATTTCTGTTGCTGTTGGGTCAATGCCGCTGGCGCGCCCAAAAAATAAAATAAAATAAAAATAAAAATAGTATATTGTTTTAAAATTTTTGGGGGTATCAAAGGCCTAAGTTGTTTACAAATTGCCGGGATTGATTGTCTAATTTTTTTCACTAATTCCAAAATGTGATATTTCCAGTTTACAACGTTATCAATAGTTATTCCCTAAGTATTTCATTTTTGCTCAGGACGACCTCAATACGCAACATGTATATGCCGAGCATGTGAACGGCAGATGTTTACCCAAGACTTTTCAAGATATGTGTCGGCTATGTTGGAAAAATCGGTATGAGTTCTTAGTGCTAGTTGAGGAAAAACTTATAAATAGCGGTCGTTTCCGCCGTAGGTTTGACGAATTTCTAGTTCCAGATTAAGTTGTGAAGGACCAAATTAATCACGAAATACAACTCAAGACCAAACTGGAGAGATTACGCTCGGATATCTCAAATAAGTATTGACAGTTTAAAAATGAACGTGAAGCTCTTAGCCAGACTCCAAGTTTATCGTTGAAACCGATAGTTAAACTCCTAACAGACATTCGTGAAGTTATTCAGCAGCAGCAGCAACAGCAGAAGCCGAGTATAAGCAAGGATGGTGATCTCCCCCGAGCAGTCAACCTCTACCTCGAAGGTAAAGGGAGAGTCTGATGGGAACACAGCCGACGCGTCATTGCTCATTGTGAAGCGAGAGCCACTACTATTTTCCTCATCTTCAGACCCCATCTACGGAGTGCAGATCGATAAGTATAGTGGCAATGTCAAATGATATGTCCATTTATGCTATTCCTGAGGGGGAAACATTGAAAGTTGATAGTAGCACATGTATACCTCAGACGATTTTCAAGTATATAAATAGCTGTTGAAGCTTACAAACGTGCACAAACGTTCTGATAATAGTCTAAAAGGAACCCTACATGATAAGTACCGCAAAGTAATTAAACCGCTGTTTTGTGATGGAAGCGATAGTGAAAAGAAAGGTTGCGGTATTAGCCGTGTTATAATTAACAGCACCTCGATTGGAGTATTGGGACAATGTTAACGAGCTAGTATAGTGATTACAATTACTACATGCTAGCAGAAACAGCAGAAACACAGGTGTGGATAACAAAATTTCATCCACCGAGGAGGAATTGACAGAGAATGGATACATCTATCCGCTTTATTAGTATGTCAACTCCCTGAGCGCCACCATCTGCTGGAAGCGTCCAGCGTGATATAGCGAACGAACTGCACAGACCAGTGAGAAAGAGATATTATACGAGGTGCGTGCAAGTGCTTGACCTGAATGACCTCTGGCAGGCTGACCTTATCGATATGAGACAATATGTACATTTAAATCGGGGACATAAATTTATTCTGTCTCTAATAAATACGTTCAGCAAATACACATGGACAGTGCCTCTGAAGAATAAAAGTGGCAAACTTGAGGCGGCGGGCCTGCGGGAGATATTATCCACGTCCGGGGTGACGGCTCCGCAACACTTACAGACCGACCAAGGTACTGAATTTTATAATCCTCAGGTACAAACCATCTTAAATCGGTTTCGTATTAATTTATATAGATTCACCGTTTAAAGCGTCCATTGTGGAGCGGTTTAATAGAACGTTAAAGGGTTGAATGTGGCAAGAGTTTACGGCTAATTGGAATAAACAATGGCTACCGCTTTTGGCCGAGCTGACGCGAAAATATAATACAAAAATACACCGAACGATAGAGTTCGCTCCTGTAGATGTTACACTTAGTGTGGAGAAGGAGTTTGCATTGAATCTGGCCAAAACGCGCAATAAGGCTAATCCACCTATCGCTAAATGTCCAAGGTTTAAGATTGGTGAAGTTGTCCACATAAGCAAAGTCAAAACCCTCCTAGAAAAGGGCTATATACCGAACTGGAGCGGGGAGATATTTACTATAAATAGCGTGTGTAGCACCTTCTCCACGACGTATACGTTAACAGATCACAGCGGCAAGTCTACAGCCGGCACATTTTACGAAGAGGAATTGAAAAAGACCGCTGATCAAGACGTGTACTTGATTGAATGTGTTATACAGCGCAAAGGATCAAAGTCCCTCGTCATGCGGCTTGGCTTCCTCACTTAAGGGTTTTGAGGTCACCTGGTGACTGAACAGCATGGTCGGACTGTCTAGAGGTGCAGGGGGTGAATAGGTGTGGCTGGGACACATCTGAATAGTAGGACAGTTAAAGAATAATAACGTTGCCCACATAAAGGTGTGGACATGGGTGATGTTGTACTATGGCTTGGCAGCATGGTGCTTATTATTGCTTACCCCCTCTCTGTAGATATTTCCTCATCAACGGCACCAGAACCATCTCCTTTAACCCTACTTATGTATATATATATATATATATATATATTATTATATAAATACTAGCTATTACCCACAGCTTCGCTTGTACATTAATACTCGTTTAAATTTGTACCTAAAAAAGCAGCTGCAGAAAGAAATGTAATATGACATTTAAAACTGCTAAAAAATGTTTCCATAGAAAAAACTAAATAAGCTAGCAGATCTGTCAAGTCTTTCGATCCTAGAGTGTTCAAGTATCTGTAAGAAATCAATTTGGATAGTGACGAACGAAAAGGTTATGAATTAAAGAACATATGGAAAGGATTACATAATTAATAAGGAAGAAATAAAATGGAGATGACATAATCTATAGGCACTTTTTAGGAATTTTATATAAGACAGGCATTCTGAGAGGTCAAAGAGGAAGAGATAAAGAGAATACCCCATAAAATAGTAGCAGACTTGGCTTAAAAACTGAGCAGAAGGAACAGAGTTTAAAGGATGGGTTGGAATATTTAAGAGGACAGAAAAAGATTGAATCAACTCTATGCGATCATTCCTTAAAGTCGTTAATGAAAAGCGTAAACTGGTTTAGGGAGATAAAGCTTAAAATATTTAAGAATTCCGATTAAACAACATGCTGAAGAGTAGATTTTGATAAAATACTTGTAAAAAAGTAATTAATAGGGTAAAAAAACGAAGAAAAACTTAAGGAAAAGTATGACGGCTTATCATGAGTGAAAGTATATGGAGAAAATTGAAGAGGGCGGTTAGAAATAAGGGATAGTACTGGAGTTTCATTCACGATAGAACGTCAATTATTATTAGAGACGGAGGAATAAGAAGTGGATGAGGATATAAGTAAACGTGTTTAATAAGAAAACGGTAGCCCAGTCATGAAACGAGAAAAAATGTGAAGTCCCACATGCAAAAGAGGAATCGGAATATATTTTCGGACTGTAAGATAGAGGCGAAGACATGTATTTCGGACACGATCGAACTCGCTCAGAAGGGACCTCTGAAAGAATAAAATAATCGTAATTCAAAATAGAATGAAAAAAAAAAGTTGTAAAACATTTGCAAGATCATGGAATTACCTTGTCAATTACTGTGGGAAAGAGACGGTTGAGCCTTTTGAAAGATGTGGCAAACATAAATATGATTATGTAATGAAATATCGAGAAGAGGAATTGGACTACTATTTAACACGAGGTTAATTAAAGAAGGGTCAAAAGGACGCAGTGCAAAAAACGATAGTAGAAATTTAGTAGGAGAGATAAAAGGACGGATATTGGATAAAGCGTTTGTTCAACGAATGTGACTTACTAAGCATGTAAGAAAGAAAGAAAGAAAGAAAGATTTATTTTCATAAATAATAACATTACACTCATGATACAATTATTAATATGTGTACCGACACGAGTCTTACCGCATAGCTAAATTATTAAATATGAATAAGACGTGATGTGCGACGTTTAACTTAGTAGGAAAAAGAAACAAAAACCTAGTGCAGGAGGGGAGGGCTTAGTGGCTAGTACCACATTACGTAGATACTAGCACAGTGATTATCAAATAGAATAATTTAAAAATAAAACAAAAACTAAACAAAACTACTGTACCAACGTCATATAATTCAGAATAATACATTATGCTGAAGTCTACGATGTTTGTACTTAGTATACATAGTGCATAGTTGCCTGGAATCATAGTTACCAATAGAGCTGAAAAGTAAGTTCTCGTGCCCTACACATTTATCACAAAGCATGTAGACGAGAATTAAGAGAATCGGTAAAATGGTTTAATTATTTTACAAAGAAATAGAATATGGTGAAGTGCCATTAAAATATGTTAATATTTCATAACGAAACGAAGAAAAAAAGGAAACTAAAAGTAGCTGGTTTCTGTTCCGATATATTCATATAATACATTAAATTGTATTAAACTAAATAAATACCTTCACCCTCCCAGGGTTATGATATTGGGGAAAAAATACATCTTACTGTGCTTTTTTTTGTTTTTTCTACCCATTTCCCCTTTTTTGCTCATCATTCCTCCTCATAGCCGCTTCATTTTATAACCTCCGATAGAAGAACTAATTAACTTTCTTCGCTTCTTATTTGAAAAAGTTTTCTGTTTAACAAGTCTCAAAAAAAAAAAAAAGCAGAAAAAAAGTTCCGTTCGGTAAAAACGGTTTTAAGGCGTACCGTTTTTCTCTTACAAAAACGGAAATTGTACGCACAGAGTTCATACATACATAGAAGCCTCAAATCTACACGTCACTCACAAATGGTGATGAAAAAAAATCCGTAATTACCTCCGCTGTACGGAAGTAGGGTAAATGTACCTAATATGGGGTTATACAAAATATATGGGGTATATCTATCTCGTCGTCTATTAGCGACATCTGGCGGGAAAAAATTGAAGTGTGGTTTTGAACGATTCTGAGTGTGTCTAACCAAGTACAAAGTTAATAGACCTACCTACACGATGTTATGAGGTTGCATCTTTATTTACACATGACTTCGTAAATATTTTGTGATTTTAATCGCGATATTTTCAAATGGATAGTTATTGTCTCTTAATTTAGCATCAACGGTGAAAAATATAAACATTTAGCTTCAGAGTTCATGTTTTACAATACTGGTAAGTTCATTTAAGTAATTACAGAAAAAAGTAAAACATTTTTGCCGGTGTCGAATTGTTTACGTGTACATAGTATGGGGTACCATTGTTTTTACAGATTTTTGACGTAGAAATGAGTGGAAAACGACGTCAATGGTCGGAAAAAGCTATGACAGCAGCTGTAAATGCAGTTGTTTCTGGTGAAATGGGATATTTAAAAGCAGCCAAGTTATTTTCTGTCTCTCACACCACATTGGAAAGGTAAGAAATTTTATTCCACTAGTGTACTGTCACATAAAATTTAACAATTTAATCGCAGCTTATCATACATTTGGGGGAAAAAAATCAAACGTTAGCGTGGGAGATGTTTCTTTGGGAAGGAAGACTTCCTCCTAACATAGAAAAGAAATTAGCAGAATATTGCGCAGAAATGGAAACACGATATTTTGGTTTGACAAAGCGCGATGTACGTAATTTAGCATTTGCAGTAGCAGAGCGAAATGGTCTCGTAACTCCATTTAACAGAGATGTAGGTACTGCCGGAAGACGTTGGTTTGAAAACTTTATGAATAGAAACAAAAATTTATCACTCAGGGCGCCACAACCCACATCAGCTGACCGTATTCTCGGATTTACTGTCGAAAATAAGGATAATCTTTACGAAGCCGAACTTGACAAACTGCAATTGACAAAAGTAAACCAACCAGAATTTACAACGTAGATGAGTCCGCTATAACTATTGTTCAACACAAACACACAAAAGTTATAGCTGTCAAAGGTAAGCGCCAAGTTGGATGCGATGGTTCTGGTTACTTCGATATTTTGCATGAGTGCCGCGGGCCATTTCGTGCCACCTACGCTTATTTTTCCTACGAAAAAGGCGCCGAAAAATCAGAACAGTAGCAGAATGTCGTATTTCTGGTTGGATTCAGAAAGATATTTTTACGCGCTGGTTGTCTCACTTTATTAAAATAACACACCCGACGAAGGATGTGATCCTGTTATGTTAGTGCTAGATGGCCACGCTTCTCATGTTAGAAATTTAGATGTTATCGAAATGGCTTGAGAAAATTTCGTTACAATTGCATGCTTACTTCCGCTCTGGACGTACCGCCTCTCTCTTTTATGAAATCTTTTAAAACGTTTTATAGTCAATCAATTGAATCGTTTACGAAGAAAAATCAGTGTATTTTAACCACGGCTGAAATCGGAGAAGTTTTTAGGAAAGCATATGCTTCGTTACGAATCGCCGAAAGTGGATTTAAAAAAAACGGGCTTGTACCCAGCAGATCGCCATGCGTTTGAGGAAGCCGATTTTGTTGTTGATAAATTGGGCTTGACTTCGTCCTCGCAAGTAGTATAAAAATGGGGGTTCTGGGCCAGTGGGTGAGGGGGGTGAGGGGGGAAGTGTGACGTCACACCCCAACTACCCCTATTCTGCTGCAAAGGTCACCCAACTACCCCTATTCTGATGCAAAGGTCACCCAACTACCCCTATTCTGGTGCAAAGGTCACCCAACTACCCTTTAAAATGCCAAAAAGTCACCCAACTACCCCTATCCCAGCCCAAAGGTCACCCAACTACCCCTATTTCCAGGCAAAATTTAACCCAAATGCCTTTAAAATCAGTGAAAACTAACCCAACTACCCTGCAAATGCCAAAAAGTCACCAAACTACCCCTATCCTAGCCCAAAGGCCACCTAACTACCCCCTAGTCCCACCCCCACCCTCAAAAACTACCCCTTCATCTAATTTAATCTAGACATCTTAAACAACCAAACTACCCTCTTTTTAGTATTCCACCCCTATTTTCCACCCCCTCACCCTTAAAAACTACCCCTTGATCTATTTTAATCCAGAGCTCTAAAAGTAACCAAATCACCCTCTTCCCAGTACCCCATCCCTATTTTATACCCCCTCACCCTCAAAAAAACACTCCTTCATCTATTTTAATCCAGAGCCCTAAATTAACTCATCTACCTTTTCCAGGATAATCAACCCCACTGTTTTCAACCCCTCCTTGCCAAAACTACCATAATTCTCTTGGAACAGTTTAATATCTAATCCACCCCTCACCCTACAGTCTGTCATTACCATTGTAACCCAACCCACACTATAACCCAACCACTACCCATCACCCCACAGTTCATCATTAATTATATAACACAACCCATACTATAACCTAACCACCACCAACCACCCTCACATACACACTAAGTACTATCCTCTACACCCCATAGCCTGCTCGACCATAGCATAAAATGTGATGAATATTAGTGTGATAGATAGTACCAATACATACACAGCATCACACATATACACTAAAATTAACTGCTACAGTCCATTTAATTATCCTTTCCATAGTGGCACATCTAACTCCCCAATGCATTTCTCCAGATTTTCCATTGATGCTTTTGTAGAATGTTTCAGTTTGATCGTGTCTAAAACATTGACCGGACGTCTGCCCAGCATGGTCGCATAGCTACCCTATATAGGAAGAATATCTTAGACGCCTTAGTAACCACCCCTTCTAAGCTGATTGGGGCAAGGCTCTTCTGCAACCATTTACTAATCACTACTTCATAGGTCATCACCTCAGCTTCAGTCGCTATTGCACTGACATGTAGTAAACGTTTTTCCTCATTTTTAACTAATTATGGTCAATTTACCACTATTTCTCACTGTTTTCTTACATTTCAGCATTTTTACACTATTTTTGGCAACATTTGCTATTTCTCACCATTTTCCTATGTTTTAGCGCTTTTCACACAACTATACTGATCTACATCCTTGATAACCTTCTCTAGGTTTCCTTTCAGCCCCTCCACCTCCACCAATCACATCTCCAGCTTAGAGAACACCACTGCTGTAGAATATTTTATGTATTCCACTACAGTCTGCAGTTGCCTATGGGCTGTATCGCCCGAGTCAGTCATATCTTTGAGTGCCTGATCTAGCGCATCAAACCCAGCTAGGTTTTATCTTTGGTCACCCAATGCTGGAGGATCCACTTGGCAGCTTCCACATGATAATCACACTGATGCTTGATAAGAGCATCCTGCAGAGCAATCACATCCAAGACATCAACTAGATGTCTGCCCAGCATGGTCACATAGCTACTATATGTAAGGAGAATATCTTTAAATGCCTTAGCAACCACCCATTTTAAGCTGGTACAGGCAAGGGCTCTGCATGACCATTTTCCAATCACCACTTCATCATCCATTGCCTCAGCTTCAGTCACTACTGCATTGACATATAGTAAACATTTTTTTTTTCCCCCCAAAGTATTTGTAATTAATGTTGAAGTCCAAGTCATATGATTGATAGTAATGATAGTAACAATGGTGGTGGTGATGGTGATGTTAATGACAGCAATGTTGACAATAATGCTAGTAATGATGATAACAATGCAGAAAATTATAATGAGGGTGATGGTAGTAATAACAATGCCAGTGATGCTAGTGCTGATGACAACAACATTGACAATGATAGCACTGCTGATGACAATAACACTGACAATGATGCTTATGATAATGACAACACTAATGATGGTGATGATAATAGCAAGGCTAGTGGTGTGGGCTGTTAGAAGGTTATAGGAATGGTGGTGGTGTCTTTGACATCATGCATTATTGTATATAGTATCAATCAGCATCTTTGTGATAGTAGTGTATACAGCAGTGTGTATTAGTATATATGATGTCTTTGTGATGATGCTAGCAATGATGGTGATGATGGTGGTAGTAAAAATGCCAGTGATGCTTATGACAGTAACATTGACTATGATGATGGTGATGGCAGCAGTGTGCATTAGTGTATATAGTGTCTGTGTTATGGTTAGTAGTGATGGTATAAACAGTGGTATGTATTAGTGTATGTAGTGTCTTTGTGATAGTGTTGGTGCTGCTTGTGTCATCAGAGGGGGTGTAGGGGGTCGCTGGGGCACAGCAGGAATGTTAGGCGATAGTATACAGTTGGAATTTCCCAAATAACAAATTACTTATGCTTTTTGTGTGCACCCACATCCTGCACAGATGGAAGCAATGTACATGTTGGTTTGCTAGCAATTGGTCACTAATTACTAGTCAATTTCTCATTATATCTTATCAGTTTCTTGTGTATTAGCACTTTTTACACTATTTTTCACCAATTTGTGCTATTTCGCATCATTTCTTATGTTTGAACACTTCATACACATTTTGTTTGATATATTCACCATTTTCTCATATTGTAACACCTTTTACAGGGCTTCCTCAATTTTTACCATCTTTCATCAATAATTCCATTAATTTGACCCTCCAAATCATCGTTCTACCTTATAAGCTAATTTTTACTATACCTCTTGTGCTAATCCTTTAAGTTCCTCAATGTTATATATTTTTGCTATAGTATCCACACAAACATTTTTTTTTTTGTCTTATGTAATTGTATAAATCCAGTTAGGGCCTGCATTATTTCAAGTATATCTCCACTCTGAAATGTGTTGGCGCATCTTTTTGTGTTAAAGACAAATCCATAACATGTTTGTCTGCTATTAATTGCTGTATTGATGCTACATTTGATTGCCTAGTCAATGTAATACTTTCCTAACCAGTTCCTTCTGTTTATGCTTGTGTACACTTATGCATTACTATTGACCGTCTACTATTAAACTTTTCCAACCCCATACCAAATCTGCTGTTTTTTTGCATCTGCATGCTTCAGGGATGTGCTCCGCTACATCTATAACCAATCTGTGCTAATATAACTTACTAATCTATGCTACACTGATTTTGGGTGTTTGTGTATGTGTATGTGTATGTGCTTTTGCATGTGCACATGTGCATGTGCCTGCACGTGAGTATGTGTATGTGTGTAACTATGCGTGGATGGGCATGCATGTGTTAATTACATTGTCGTCACCATCGTCGTTATCACAATTATTATAAAAATTGTAAAGTGTACTTGTCACTGCAATAATCAAAATTGACCTTGGTAAATCCCATCAGGCACACCACCACAGCTAAAATAGGCATTAGTGTTAGAGTTAACCTGGGATGTGAGCAGTAGATAAATAGTTGTGTCAGAAATGCCCACTAGATATACAGTTTTTCTTATTAAATTTTAAGAAAATGTATTTTTTTCTATAAGTTGGGAATAGTAGTCTTTTGAATAGTACACAAGACGTCCGAGTATTGGTTATAATGAAAAGTTCCAACAGCAGTAACCTTTTTGCAGATTTTTTTTTTCTTCCAACTCTACAAGAACCATTTGTAATTTAGCGTCTAACTCTTTATGGTATCAATCTTCTTCTGTGATAACCTTCTCTATTTTTACCTTTCAGACTCTAGACTTCTGCTAGGCACATCTCCAGCATAGTGATCACAGCGGCTGTAGTATGTTTCAGGGCGTCCATGGCAGTCTTCATGTGAATATGGGGTTTAATGGCTGAATCGGTCACATCTTTAAGCACATGATCATGTTTTCTTCCTTTACCATTTTCTTACACTTGAACACTATTACACCATTTTCCTCATTTTTAACTAATTATAGCCAATTTTCCGCTATTTCTCACCATCTCCTCACATTTTAGCACTTTTTATGATGTTTTCATCAATTTTTGCTATTTCTCGCCATTTTCCTATGTTTTAAGTGCTTTTCATAAAATTTTCCACATTTTTTCACCATTTGTGTTAGTTTCTCCTTCCAACTCTTTACTACGTCCATGTTCGTCCACAATAACCTTCTACAGGTTTCCTTTCAGCCTCTCCACATCTACTAGCCTCATCTACAGCTTAGCAATCGTTGTGGCTGTAGAACACTTTAGGCCTTCTATGGCGGTCTCCAGTTGTCTATAGGGGTTTCCTTGTTGAATCGGGCATAGCTTTGAGCGCCAGGTCTAGCCCATAGAGCCAGGTTTTGTCTTCAGTCGCCCAACTGCTCGAGGTACCATTTGATATCGTCAGTGTAACTATCATGTTGCCATTTAGTAAGAGCGTTCTGAGGAAAGATCATATCTGAGACATTTACTAGACGTTTGCAGAAAGAACTTGATTTTATACATTATTATAATTGTGTGAGCGGTGCATGTGGTAAATTATGCGATAATTATAAGACATATTAAAATATTCAAAGTTATAAACATATACTGTATACCCTGAAGCAGAATAAAATAGTATTAAGCGGTAGTGACGATAAATTCACTAATGGAAATTGTACATATAATGAATTCTATGAAAAGTTTAATATTGTTTTAGCCGAACTAAGAGTGTGTATATTGGAGAAGAATAGGTATATTGCATGAGTGCGCGGAACTCTGTATTATTATATTAAGTGTGACATTAAGCATTATGTATTGTATTTTACTGTGTAATAAAATTCGCTATATCTGAGAATATGTAGGCTTAAAATAGTTTGCATAAACTTAGTTATGGTGTATTGAGATAGCGTCATTTCTAATTAAAATGTATTTGCAATTAGATTGGGAGATTTCCCTAAGAGGGGTCATTTTTCAATATATTTTGTTGTTTTCTGCCTAAAATTGAAGCGATTTTAGCCTAAAATGGGGTATTTTGCACTATAATTGCTGTTTTGTGCCTAAAATGACTGTATTTTTGGGCGAGATGAAGTTTATCTCCTAAAATTTGATGTTTTTGTCTAAATGTAGTTATTTTAGTCCTAAATGGAATAATTTTCATGTAAAGAGGAGTGTGTAACCTGAGCTGTATACTTCTTGTTACAGCATTCTATTCATTGTGAAATTATGTTTGAACAGATTGGTGACTGGTTGTGGGAGGTTTATAGAACTTTCTGATGTATTGATTATAGTATAATGGTTGTTGTGTGTTAGTGAGAAGATGTATATTATAGAATTCCTAGGAGTGTGATTGCGTCTGTAGAACAATAAACTGGGATAAGCGATGAAGTGTACCCCATCAGAGGGGCGGGGTGAGTGATACTTGATAATTAACTTGGTCTTTGTGCACATTGCTGGGTGGTTATAATATGTCTGGTCAAAATGAGTTGTTGTATACCATTTTTGTTATTCATTAAACATACACACTGAAAGGTGTGATAGGCCCATCAACATCTAGATTCCTACAATCATCTCAATTTTATAATTGTAATCTGCACTAAACAAGTGTATATTACTATGACTGCATCAAGTCTGTTATGGCTGTTAATGTTAGGAGGGCAGATATTGCACCATGCATTAAAAGATGAATACAGGCATGTACATACCTCTGCAGGCTCACACAGCATCATAATTAACATTGTTACATCACATGTATACATATGTGTACTATATAAAACATGCATAAGCATGTCATGGGCGTGCACATTACTATGTTGGAAGGTTTTGGCACTTCATTCACTGAAAATTTCATTAAGTCTTACATAATCAGATAGTAGACCCAGGATATGACAAAAGTACCTTCATAAAAGAGTATACATTGAGCGCATCCTTTGCAGCAATTAAACAGGCTGTATATTACTACATGTTAGTGACCTAAACAGTTTTATTAGTCATCCACTATTTTAAATTAATTAGATCAATCTAAGCTCATTTCCAGAAATATTGTAAAGTGTATATGCCATTGCCATCATATCGTCATCGTCATCACCATTGTTGTAATTATTACAAACAGTGTAAAGCGTCCTTCTGACGCACTACCATTCATACAACCATCTTTGATGAAGAAACTTTTACTGTTATCATCTCATGATGAGCGTATTATCACACATGGAAAATAAGCATTGACATGTTGAGAAATGTATTTTTTAGATCTTTTACACTATTTTCATCAAGGTTTGCTATTTCCCACCATTTTCTTATGTTTTTTAGCACTTTTCATGCAATTTTCCTTGTTTTTTCAACATTTTTGTCAGGTTTGCACTAATTCAGCTCTGTCAACCATTATTATAATTTAAAAGTGGCTCCTCTGTTTAATTGTTAGCACTTCTCTTGTATAGATCCTATGATTTCCTGGATGTTGTATATTTTTATTATAATATCCACATCAACGTTTTGTCTTGTTTAATGATGCAATATTAGTTTCCGTCTCTGTGTTAATCATAAATCTCATCGCTCTGGGGTCTAATGGTTCCTCTTTCCATTCACAGATGGAATCCATATACATGTTGGTTTGCTAGCAAGTTGCCACTAATTACAATCAATTTCCTGGTATTTCTTACCAGTTTCTTGTGTTTTAGTACTTTTTATACTACTTTTTCACCAATTTGTGCTATTTCACACCTTTCTTATGTTTGAACACTTATTGTGCAGTTTTTCAGTAATTTTCACAATTCCTCAGTATTTTCTTATGCTGTAACACCTTGTATACAGTCTTCGCCAAATTTTACCATCATTCATCAATAATTTCACTAATTCGGTCCTCCAAACCATTGTTTTACCCTATAAGCGATTGTCTATTTAATTTTTTATGATTAAGAAAGAACATAATGTATATTATAGAATTTTCGGAAGTGTGATTGAGTCTGCAGAATAATAAACACGGGTAAGAGGTGGAGCATGCTCCATCAAGTGGGGTAAGTGATGCTTAGTAATTGACCTGGTTATTATGCACATTGCAAAGCAGTTATAATATGTTTGGCAAAAATTAGTCGTTGTATGTCATTCTTGTTATACATTAAACATTTACACTGAGGAAGATGATTAGCTTGTCAACATCTGGATCCCTGCAATTATTTTGATTGTATAATTGTAATCTGCACTGAGCAAGGGGAATTTCATAAAGACATATAATTAGATAGTAGACACTGCACATGACAAAAGCAGCTCATAAAAGAGTGTACAATGAACACATCCTTTGCAGCAATTCAACAAGTTGTATATTACTACATGTTAGTGACCTAATTAGTTTATCAATCATCCACAATGATTACTTGTATGCAAAGCAGCACAGTAGAAACATATAGGCTAAAACACAAATAAGCCTTGTGAGGGCTAGTACTATGCTTATTTTGGTGTCATATATGGGAATGCCTATGAGACCTATAAGCTAAGACAGATCTCCTCATATACACTGTCATCACAATTATCAACAACACAAATATATAGGCATACAAAGCAATTTGGCAGAGGTTAGCAAGACATATCAGCTTTGGTATATTAGAGGTATAATAAAGCACACCCTGATGTATACACACCCACACATATTTGTACACACACACACACACACACACATTCATATGAATACATACACAAATACACATGCAAGCACACACATATCAAGTTTTGAGCATTGTCATTGTTGCTG
Source organism: Icerya purchasi (assembly GCA_039619475.1). Taxonomy (NCBI): domain Eukaryota; kingdom Metazoa; phylum Arthropoda; class Insecta; order Hemiptera; family Monophlebidae; genus Icerya; species Icerya purchasi. The sequence continues at coordinate 285,295,847 of CM077115.1, read as the reverse complement.
TCTTTGTCATTATCATCAGTATCATCATTGTCATCATCAGTGGGTACAAAGTTCATAATGCAAAGTAATTTTAATTTTTTCAACAGTTTTACTCACAAATAAATTCATTTAAACAATTTTATTTTTAAAAAGTATTACCACTTGACCGACTTTACCTGAATCCCCAAAATGAAATAAACACCTTTTCCTATATTTTTTAACACTTTTCATACAATTTTTGACCATTGGGGTAATGATGGTAGTAACAATGCCAGTGATACTAGTGCTGATAACAACATTGCCAATGAGATAATGATAGTAATGATGTTGATGCTGATTACAGTAATGTTGAGGATGATGCTAGTAATGATGATAACAATGTTGACAATTATGATGAGGGTGATGATAGTAATAAAAATGCCAGTGATGCTGATGTTGATGACAATAGCACTGACAATGGTGGTAGTAAAAATGCTTGTGATAATGACAACACTAATGATGGTAATGATAATAGCAAGGCTAGCAGTGTGGTAGTAGTGTCTCTGACAGCATGCATTATTGTATATAGTATCAATCAGTATCTTTGTGATAGTGCTGGTACTGGCAGCAGTGTGTATTGGTGTTTTCATGATGATGCTGATGGTGATGATGTTGGTAGTAATAATGCCAGTGATGCCGGTGCTTATGACAGCAACATTGACTATGATGCTAGTAATGATGCCAACAATGCTGACAATTAATACAAAGGTGATCTGGGTATGATGTTATAACCTAAATGGCTCTAGAAATGGCCAAAACCCACCTAACTACCCCTATTCCAAGGACAAATTTAACCCAAATACCTATAAAATCTTTCATTTTTAACCCAACTACCCCTAAAATTTACCCTGCAACCACCACTTATGTAATGCACATTATTTTTCACCCCCACCAAAAACTACCCCTACATTTCTTTTAATCCAGAGCTCTAAGGTTAACCCAACTACCCCTTCCAGGACAATCCACCACCTATTTCCTATCACTCCTAGCTGAAAACTTTCCCTATGGTCTATTATTAGTATTGTAACCCATCAAATACCTGCTACCCCCACATACTCACTAAGCACTATCCTCTACCCCCTTCAACCCACAGCCTGCCTGACAATACTATATAAGAGCAGATTTCAAAGCACAATCAATAACAGGATGTAGGTGTGCAAGAAACTAAATCTGAAAGCATAAACAATTTGTTATTTAGTCAATTCCAACTGTATTCAATCACCTAACCTTCCTGCTTTGGCCCAGCAACCCTCTGCACCTCCTCTGCCAGCACCATCAACATCAACACTATCACAAAGACACTATATACACTAATATATACTGCTGTTTATACCATCACCACTAACCATAACACGGACACTAATACATGCTGCTGTCAGCACCAGCACCAACACAATCATAAAGATACCATATAGAAAAATACACACTGCTGTCATTACCATCACCACATCACCTTTGTATTAATTGTCAGCATTGTTGGCATCATTACTAGCATCATAGTCAATGTTGCTGTCATAAGCACCGGCATCACTGGCATTATTACTACCAACATCATCACCATCAGCATCATCATGAAAACACCAATACACACTGCTGCCAGTACCAGCACTATCACAAAGATACTGATTGATACTATATACAATAATGCATGCTGTCAGAGACACTACTACCACACTGCTAGCCTTGCTATTATCATTACCATCATTAGTGTTGTCATTATCACAAGCATTTTTACTACCACCATTGTCAGTGCTATTGTCATCAACATCAGCATCACTGGCATTTTTATTACTATCATCACCCTCATCATAATTGTCAACATTGTTATCATCATTACTAGCATCATCCTCAACATTACTGTAATCAGCATCAACATCATTACTATCATTATCTCATTGGCAATGTTGTTATCAGCACTAGTATCACTGGCATTGTTACTACCATCATTACCCCAATGGTCAAAAATTGTATGAAAAGTGTTAAAAAATATAGGAAAAGGTGTTTATTTCATTTTGGGGATTCAGGTAAAGTCGGTCAAGTGGTAATACTTTTTAAAAATAAAATTGTTTAAATGAATTTATTTGTGAGTAAAACTGTTGAAAAAATTAAAATTACTTTGCATTATGAACTTTGTACCCACTGATGATGACAATGATGATACTGATGATAATGACAAAGACAGCAACAATGACAATGCTCAAAACTTGATATGTGTGTGCTTGCATGTGTATTTGTGTATGTATTCATATGAATGTGTGTGTGTGTGTGTGTGTGTACAAATATGTGTGGGTGTGTATACATCAGGGTGTGCTTTATTATACCTCTAATATACCAAAGCTGATATGTCTTGCTAACCTCTGCCAAATTGCTTTGTATGCCTATATATTTGTGTTGTTGATAATTGTGATGACAGTGTATATGAGGAGATCTGTCTTAGCTTATAGGTCTCATAGGCATTCCCATATATGACACCAAAATAAGCATAGTACTAGCCCTCACAAGGCTTATTTGTGTTTTAGCCTATATGTTTCTACTGTGCTGCTTTGCATACAAGTAATCATTGTGGATGATTGATAAACTAATTAGGTCACTAACATGTAGTAATATACAACTTGTTGAATTGCTGCAAAGGATGTGTTCATTGTACACTCTTTTATGAGCTGCTTTTGTCATGTGCAGTGTCTACTATCTAATTATATGTCTTTATGAAATTCCCCTTGCTCAGTGCAGATTACAATTATACAATCAAAATAATTGCAGGGATCCAGATGTTGACAAGCTAATCATCTTCCTCAGTGTAAATGTTTAATGTATAACAAGAATGACATACAACGACTAATTTTTGCCAAACATATTATAACTGCTTTGCAATGTGCATAATAACCAGGTCAATTACTAAGCATCACTTACCCCACTTGATGGAGCATGCTCCACCTCTTACCCGTGTTTATTATTCTGCAGACTCAATCACACTTCCGAAAATTCTATAATATACATTATGTTCTTTCTTAATCATAAAAAATTAAATAGACAATCGCTTATAGGGTAAAACAATGGTTTGGAGGACCGAATTAGTGAAATTATTGATGAATGATGGTAAAATTTGGCGAAGACTGTATACAAGGTGTTACAGCATAAGAAAATACTGAGGAATTGTGAAAATTACTGAAAAACTGCACAATAAGTGTTCAAACATAAGAAAGGTGTGAAATAGCACAAATTGGTGAAAAAGTAGTATAAAAAGTACTAAAACACAAGAAACTGGTAAGAAATACCAGGAAATTGATTGTAATTAGTGGCAACTTGCTAGCAAACCAACATGTATATGGATTCCATCTGTGAATGGAAAGAGGAACCATTAGACCCCAGAGCGATGAGATTTATGATTAACACAGAGACGGAAACTAATATTGCATCATTAAACAAGACAAAACGTTGATGTGGATATTATAATAAAAATATACAACATCCAGGAAATCATAGGATCTATACAAGAGAAGTGCTAACAATTAAACAGAGGAGCCACTTTTAAATTATAATAATGGTTGACAGAGCTGAATTAGTGCAAACCTGACAAAAATGTTGAAAAAACAAGGAAAATTGCATGAAAAGTGCTAAAAAACATAAGAAAATGGTGGGAAATAGCAAACCTTGATGAAAATAGTGTAAAAGATCTAAAAAATACATTTCTCAACATGTCAATGCTTATTTTCCATGTGTGATAATACGCTCATCATGAGATGATAACAGTAAAAGTTTCTTCATCAAAGATGGTTGTATGAATGGTAGTGCGTCAGAAGGACGCTTTACACTGTTTGTAATAATTACAACAATGGTGATGACGATGACGATATGATGGCAATGGCATATACACTTTACAATATTTCTGGAAATGAGCTTAGATTGATCTAATTAATTTAAAATAGTGGATGACTAATAAAACTGTTTAGGTCACTAACATGTAGTAATATACAGCCTGTTTAATTGCTGCAAAGGATGCGCTCAATGTATACTCTTTTATGAAGGTACTTTTGTCATATCCTGGGTCTACTATCTGATTATGTAAGACTTAATGAAATTTTCAGTGAATGAAGTGCCAAAACCTTCCAACATAGTAATGTGCACGCCCATGACATGCTTATGCATGTTTTATATAGTACACATATGTATACATGTGATGTAACAATGTTAATTATGATGCTGTGTGAGCCTGCAGAGGTATGTACATGCCTGTATTCATCTTTTAATGCATGGTGCAATATCTGCCCTCCTAACATTAACAGCCATAACAGACTTGATGCAGTCATAGTAATATACACTTGTTTAGTGCAGATTACAATTATAAAATTGAGATGATTGTAGGAATCTAGATGTTGATGGGCCTATCACACCTTTCAGTGTGTATGTTTAATGAATAACAAAAATGGTATACAACAACTCATTTTGACCAGACATATTATAACCACCCAGCAATGTGCACAAAGACCAAGTTAATTATCAAGTATCACTCACCCCGCCCCTCTGATGGGGTACACTTCATCGCTTATCCCAGTTTATTGTTCTACAGACGCAATCACACTCCTAGGAATTCTATAATATACATCTTCTCACTAACACACAACAACCATTATACTATAATCAATACATCAGAAAGTTCTATAAACCTCCCACAACCAGTCACCAATCTGTTCAAACATAATTTCACAATGAATAGAATGCTGTAACAAGAAGTATACAGCTCAGGTTACACACTCCTCTTTACATGAAAATTATTCCATTTAGGACTAAAATAACTACATTTAGACAAAAACATCAAATTTTAGGAGATAAACTTCATCTCGCCCAAAAATACAGTCATTTTAGGCACAAAACAGCAATTATAGTGCAAAATACCCCATTTTAGGCTAAAATCGCTTCAATTTTAGGCAGAAAACAACAAAATATATTGAAAAATGACCCCTCTTAGGGAAATCTCCCAATCTAATTGCAAATACATTTTAATTAGAAATGACGCTATCTCAATACACCATAACTAAGTTTATGCAAACTATTTTAAGCCTACATATTCTCAGATATAGCGAATTTTATTACACAGTAAAATACAATACATAATGCTTAATGTCACACTTAATATAATAATACAGAGTTCCGCGCACTCATGCAATATACCTATTCTTCTCCAATATACACACTCTTAGTTCGGCTAAAACAATATTAAACTTTTCATAGAATTCATTATATGTACAATTTCCATTAGTGAATTTATCGTCACTACCGCTTAATACTATTTTATTCTGCTTCAGGGTATACAGTATATGTTTATAACTTTGAATATTTTAATATGTCTTATAATTATCGCATAATTTACCACATGCACCGCTCACACAATTATAATAATGTATAAAATCAAGTTCTTTCTGCAAACGTCTAGTAAATGTCTCAGATATGATCTTTCCTCAGAACGCTCTTACTAAATGGCAACATGATAGTTACACTGACGATATCAAATGGTACCTCGAGCAGTTGGGCGACTGAAGACAAAACCTGGCTCTATGGGCTAGACCTGGCGCTCAAAGCTATGCCCGATTCAACAAGGAAACCCCTATAGACAACTGGAGACCGCCATAGAAGGCCTAAAGTGTTCTACAGCCACAGCGATTGCTAAGCTGTAGATGAGGCTAGTAGATGTGGAGAGGCTGAAAGGAAACCTGTAGAAGGTTATTGTGGACGAACATGGACGTAGTAAAGAGTTGGAAGGAGAAACTAACACAAATGGTGAAAAAATGTGGAAAATTTTATGAAAAGCACTTAAAACATAGGAAAATGGCGAGAAATAGCAAAAATTGATGAAAACATCATAAAAAGTGCTAAAATGTGAGGAGATGGTGAGAAATAGCGGAAAATTGGCTATAATTAGTTAAAAATGAGGAAAATGGTGTAATAGTGTTCAAGTGTAAGAAAATGGTAAAGGAAGAAAACATGACCATGTGCTTAAAGATGTGACCGATTCAGCCATTAAACCCCATATTCACATGAAGACTGCCATGGACGCCCTGAAACATACTACAGCCGCTGTGATCACTATGCTGGAGATGTGCCTAGCAGAAGTCTAGAGTCTGAAAGGTAAAAATAGAGAAGGTTATCACAGAAGAAGATTGATACCATAAAGAGTTAGACGCTAAATTACAAATGGTTCTTGTAGAGTTGGAAGAAAAAAAAAATCTGCAAAAAGGTTACTGCTGTTGGAACTTTTCATTATAACCAATACTCGGACGTCTTGTGTACTATTCAAAAGACTACTATTCCCAACTTATAGAAAAAAATACATTTTCTTAAAATTTAATAAGAAAAACTGTATATCTAGTGGGCATTTCTGACACAACTATTTATCTACTGCTCACATCCCAGGTTAACTCTAACACTAATGCCTATTTTAGCTGTGGTGGTGTGCCTGATGGGATTTACCAAGGTCAATTTTGATTATTGCAGTGACAAGTACACTTTACAATTTTTATAATAATTGTGATAACGACGATGGTGACGACAATGTAATTAACACATGCATGCCCATCCACGCATAGTTACACACATACACATACTCACGTGCAGGCACATGCACATGTGCACATGCAAAAGCACATACACATACACATACACAAACACCCAAAATCAGTGTAGCATAGATTAGTAAGTTATATTAGCACAGATTGGTTATAGATGTAGCGGAGCACATCCCTGAAGCATGCAGATGCAAAAAAACAGCAGATTTGGTATGGGGTTGGAAAAGTTTAATAGTAGACGGTCAATAGTAATGCATAAGTGTACACAAGCATAAACAGAAGGAACTGGTTAGGAAAGTATTACATTGACTAGGCAATCAAATGTAGCATCAATACAGCAATTAATAGCAGACAAACATGTTATGGATTTGTCTTTAACACAAAAAGATGCGCCAACACATTTCAGAGTGGAGATATACTTGAAATAATGCAGGCCCTAACTGGATTTATACAATTACATAAGACAAAAAAAAAAATGTTTGTGTGGATACTATAGCAAAAATATATAACATTGAGGAACTTAAAGGATTAGCACAAGAGGTATAGTAAAAATTAGCTTATAAGGTAGAACGATGATTTGGAGGGTCAAATTAATGGAATTATTGATGAAAGATGGTAAAAATTGAGGAAGCCCTGTAAAAGGTGTTACAATATGAGAAAATGGTGAATATATCAAACAAAATGTGTATGAAGTGTTCAAACATAAGAAATGATGCGAAATAGCACAAATTGGTGAAAAATAGTGTAAAAAGTGCTAATACACAAGAAACTGATAAGATATAATGAGAAATTGACTAGTAATTAGTGACCAATTGCTAGCAAACCAACATGTACATTGCTTCCATCTGTGCAGGATGTGGGTGCACACAAAAAGCATAAGTAATTTGTTATTTGGGAAATTCCAACTGTATACTATCGCCTAACATTCCTGCTGTGCCCCAGCGACCCCCTACACCCCCTCTGATGACACAAGCAGCACCAACACTATCACAAAGACACTACATACACTAATACATACCACTGTTTATACCATCACTACTAACCATAACACAGACACTATATACACTAATGCACACTGCTGCCATCACCATCATCATAGTCAATGTTACTGTCATAAGCATCACTGGCATTTTTACTACCACCATCATCACCATCATTGCTAGCATCATCACAAAGACATCATATATACTAATACACACTGCTGTATACACTACTATCACAAAGATGCTGATTGATACTATATACAATAATGCATGATGTCAAAGACACCACCACCATTCCTATAACCTTCTAACAGCCCACACCACTAGCCTTGCTATTATCATCACCATCATTAGTGTTGTCATTATCATAAGCATCATTGTCAGTGTTATTGTCATCAGCAGTGCTATCATTGTCAATGTTGTTGTCATCAGCACTAGCATCACTGGCATTGTTATTACTACCATCACCCTCATTATAATTTTCTGCATTGTTATCATCATTACTAGCATTATTGTCAACATTGCTGTCATTAACATCACCATCACCACCACCATTGTTACTATCATTACTATCAATCATATGACTTGGACTTCAACATTAATTACAAATACTTTGGGGGGAAAAAAAAAATGTTTACTATATGTCAATGCAGTAGTGACTGAAGCTGAGGCAATGGATGATGAAGTGGTGATTGGAAAATGGTCATGCAGAGCCCTTGCCTGTACCAGCTTAAAATGGGTGGTTGCTAAGGCATTTAAAGATATTCTCCTTACATATAGTAGCTATGTGACCATGCTGGGCAGACATCTAGTTGATGTCTTGGATGTGATTGCTCTGCAGGATGCTCTTATCAAGCATCAGTGTGATTATCATGTGGAAGCTGCCAAGTGGATCCTCCAGCATTGGGTGACCAAAGATAAAACCTAGCTGGGTTTGATGCGCTAGATCAGGCACTCAAAGATATGACTGACTCGGGCGATACAGCCCATAGGCAACTGCAGACTGTAGTGGAATACATAAAATATTCTACAGCAGTGGTGTTCTCTAAGCTGGAGATGTGATTGGTGGAGGTGGAGGGGCTGAAAGGAAACCTAGAGAAGGTTATCAAGGATGTAGATCAGTATAGTTGTGTGAAAAGCGCTAAAACATAGGAAAATGGTGAGAAATAGCAAATGTTGCCAAAAATAGTGTAAAAATGCTGAAATGTAAGAAAACAGTGAGAAATAGTGGTAAATTGACCATAATTAGTTAAAAATGAGGAAAAACGTTTACTACATGTCAGTGCAATAGCGACTGAAGCTGAGGTGATGACCTATGAAGTAGTGATTAGTAAATGGTTGCAGAAGAGCCTTGCCCCAATCAGCTTAGAAGGGGTGGTTACTAAGGCGTCTAAGATATTCTTCCTATATAGGGTAGCTATGCGACCATGCTGGGCAGACGTCCGGTCAATGTTTTAGACACGATCAAACTGAAACATTCTACAAAAGCATCAATGGAAAATCTGGAGAAATGCATTGGGGAGTTAGATGTGCCACTATGGAAAGGATAATTAAATGGACTGTAGCAGTTAATTTTAGTGTATATGTGTGATGCTGTGTATGTATTGGTACTATCTATCACACTAATATTCATCACATTTTATGCTATGGTCGAGCAGGCTATGGGGTGTAGAGGATAGTACTTAGTGTGTATGTGAGGGTGGTTGGTGGTGGTTAGGTTATAGTATGGGTTGTGTTATATAATTAATGATGAACTGTGGGGTGATGGGTAGTGGTTGGGTTATAGTGTGGGTTGGGTTACAATGGTAATGACAGACTGTAGGGTGAGGGGTGGATTAGATATTAAACTGTTCCAAGAGAATTATGGTAGTTTTGGCAAGGAGGGGTTGAAAACAGTGGGGTTGATTATCCTGGAAAAGGTAGATGAGTTAATTTAGGGCTCTGGATTAAAATAGATGAAGGAGTGTTTTTTTGAGGGTGAGGGGGTATAAAATAGGGATGGGGTACTGGGAAGAGGGTGATTTGGTTACTTTTAGAGCTCTGGATTAAAATAGATCAAGGGGTAGTTTTTAAGGGTGAGGGGGTGGAAAATAGGGGTGGAATACTAAAAAGAGGGTAGTTTGGTTGTTTAAGATGTCTAGATTAAATTAGATGAAGGGGTAGTTTTTGAGGGTGGGGGTGGGACTAGGGGGTAGTTAGGTGGCCTTTGGGCTAGGATAGGGGTAGTTTGGTGACTTTTTGGCATTTGCAGGGTAGTTGGGTTAGTTTTCACTGATTTTAAAGGCATTTGGGTTAAATTTTGCCTGGAAATAGGGGTAGTTGGGTGACCTTTGGGCTGGGATAGGGGTAGTTGGGTGACTTTTTGGCATTTTAAAGGGTAGTTGGGTGACCTTTGCACCAGAATAGGGGTAGTTGGGTGACCTTTGCATCAGAATAGGGGTAGTTGGGTGACCTTTGCAGCAGAATAGGGGTAGTTGGGGTGTGATGTCACACTTCCCCCCTCACCCCCCTCACCCACTGGCCCAGAACCCCCATTTTTATACTACTCTCGCATATATCCACCAGTTCCGGTACCTCGTCAGCTAATTCTAGTTCATCTAACCAATTGCTTAAGACGTCTGTTGATTGTCTTTGTCCGCTGTACCTGCAGCATCTAATAATTCATCATTGCCAGCTGTACACTTGTCAACTTGTCTGTGTCGATTCTTCGTCAATTGGTCCCATTGACCTACCTTTATCTTCGTCTTCGATAAATGTTTCTATAGATTTGGAGAAATTTGACCTGAGTATGCTCTCTCCTAGCACAAAATATCGAAGATGACACTACTGCATGCCTTTTTATTGCTGCAGTTTATACAAAGCGTCGAAACCTGGGCAAAAATGGATTTGTTGAATTTTGTGTAAAGAGGATTGTATAAATCAAGAGTGACCAACCCGCGGGCCGTCTTGAACATTTTTGCGTTCCGCGAGATGGCCAAAGTAGTAAAAAATTATGTTCTGCGAACTCATAATGCGCGCGCATGTTGGAACATTTAATATAACAAGAGTTTCATGTTTCACTCTTAAGTGACCTCAGTGACGCATTGACCATCCTAGTATCATTATTATATTATCTATGTTTACAGGTAAGAATAATAGTAAACACAATAATAATAACTAATTATGTTTCAATTTTTCACTATAAAGAATATCCACAGTGGATCTAGATCTAATATGGGGATATATGATTTTATGTGCGGCTCACGGAGTTATGATGCATTTCCAAAGTGGCCCGCAAGATCATTTGGTATAGGTGATCCCGAATGTGAACTATGTAATGAAACTGAGTAACGTAATTTTAGGTATATTTTTGCGAAATCTTTGCCATTTTTCATACGTTTTGTGATATTTTTTCTAGCACCCCATATTACATACAAAACTTTTTTTGGTAAGCGCCTATATAGGCGGCACCAGTTCATTTTTGGTCATAATTTTAGTTCGTTCATTTAGTTCATTTTTGATCAATTTCAGTTCGTTCATTTTCGTTGTTATTCACGGTGGGTGAACTAACTGTTTAATATGAAAAATTACATTGAACATTAATATAAAAAATTTACATACCTTGAATCCGAATATATAAATGAGTGAATCCAAATTGAAATGAAAGAATATAAAAACAGTCAGACGAGAGCAGTAGAAAGTAGCAGCCAGTAAATAGAAATATAATTAAAAAGAAAATAAACAAGCCACCAAACGAACGGTCAGACAAGAGTAGTAGAAAGTGACAGCCAGTAAATAAAAGTAAATAAAAATAAAATAAACAAGCCACTAAACAAAAATAAACCTCAAGAGATGAACTAAATGAACTGTAAAGACGGAAAATGAACTGGTGCCGCCTATGTAGACGCTTACCTTTTTTTTGAAGGGTGTTTCGGATTATTCAAAAATTCATTAAAAATCGAAAAAAATGAATGTAGAGGTATCTGTGACTCCTCTAAATGAAGGACAGGTACTTTACTGAATTCCTGCATAATTTTCATTTTTTAAGAATTTTTAAAAGTTTTATAAGAGTTTAACCCCCTATGTACCTCATATTCGGGGCACTTACCCTATGAATATGTCTTTTACTTGTCGCAGTAGGAGCACAAAGTAACGAAATATCCCGCAATATGTTTAGTCTTTTCGTTTTACAATTGTAACACCGGATAAACGGCGATGATGACTGAAATAAAATACTTTAGCACAAAGAACTAATGAACGCGTCTTTCGAAGAAATATTGCTAGAAATTAAATAATACGGGGGCGCCTCATTCGTTTTTCTTTTGCTGAAAAATGACGGAGATATGAGACCACCTGTTAAAAACGACCTTTACGAATAAAATAATATATAAATTTATTTTTACTAATTACAAGTTTTACAGAAACTAGCGAATAAATATAATGAACGAATACTAATAGTATCGAAACAATATTTTGAAATATCAGCCAGTAAAATTCGAGTGATCATTTTTTTTCGTGAACATTTAAATCATTCGACGTACACACTTTTTAGGTTGAGCAAATAACGGGGCGTGTGTCACGATTTTCCGTTTATATTGAAAGGATACTTTACAGTGTGCGTAGCAACTTTTAATTACGCCACACATACTTATCGGTACAATTCAAGTATTTCATTATACGAGAAACTTCCGTTATGGCAAAAAAAAATAAAAATAAAAATCGTTATAAAATTCTCTAACACGCCTTCGTCGCATTTTTTCCTCGCAATTTTCTTTTAACAGACGAAATTAGATTTAAATCGATTTTGTGACGTTTCTTCGTCTCATTTTCTCTTCGTGATGGACAAAATTTTAGATTATGTCCAGTCGTAAGACATGTCCGTATTAGAAAAATAACAATGATGTAACCATAAAAAGCTATTGCTTCGAAACGCGTAAGCATACATTTTTCAAATATATTATCATTATTATTTCATTAATTGTTGTTATATGTTGTTCAATTTATATATTATAAAAACAAGTGTTGAAAAAAAAAAAAAAAAAAAAAATATATCAACTTCGAAATTTATTGTAAAAATTTAATAAAGGAAAATAAATAATTATCTTCGGTAAGAAGATAAGAGCTATATTTTACAGTGAAATATAAGGGAAGAAGTTGGCGACAACTGAAACAATTTTCTTATTTTTTTTACCGTCAACTTATCACGTTTTTCTAAATTAATTTATCGTATATTGTTTATACCTTACTAAATGTATTCACATTTTTACCTTCGTATAGACAAAGAGAATATTAGAAAAAAACTGACAGTCCTTTAAATGTTTCAATCGTCCCTGTAGTACCACGATGGACAATTGAAACAGCAACTGGAGCTAACTGAGTGATGAATAATATGCAACTATTTGAAATATTTATTTCTCGCGTATGTTATAAACAATAAAGATTAACTGACACGTTTTTATATTTAAAAAAAAAAAAAAACATAAAATACTGAATCATTATATCGAAATAACAAATTAATAAATATTAACGAATAATACGGATTGCTTAATTCTAATTACTCTATAAATTATTCAAAACGACAATTATGGAAAAATGTAGCACAATTTTTGCCGAGAAATCGTCGAGCGACCATTTACGACACACACTCCATGCATTATTTTCTTTTAGCTGAAACCATAAGGTTCCAAACAAACTGAGCTGCATTTTTCAACTACTCGTTTCTGGTGATCATACGTTGTTTATCCTTTTTTCATTTATCAAAAGAAATGGAATTGTAATTTAAAAATCCAATCAATGTCCGGATTATTGAATTTTTTTTTTTTTTATTTGTCTACTCCGGGTAGAGTAAGTACTCCCTTTCACATGGCGTTATTATTGATTATCGAGTTTCTTTCATCGAGCATTGTGGGCGCTGCTCTGTAGTTGCGGCCATATTGCGAGGTGTGATCAATGTTAATTTGTATTTTCTTTTTCTCTCTGTTTCCTTAAATTTCATCTGAGCATTGTGGACACTACTCTGCAGTTGCGACCATATTGCAGGATGAAGTTTCTTCCCTTATACATCCTATCTAGTAGTATAAGTAGTGTTTAAACAATTAGATAAAAACAAGAAAATGTTTTCTTAATTTTTTTTTACTTTGTTTCGTTTCCGCGAATTCAGTATGATTCGAACGTTAGCCTGCTGGACAAATGAACTATATAAACAAAACAAACCGAGCAGAAATATTTTTCTTCTTCACCATCGCATGAATCCAATCAAATCTTTTTCGGTACTTTTTTTAATTTTTGTTTTTCTTTCCATTGTTTTACTATCCGTCGAATTTCTTTCCGGAGTATTTGTGCAGATTGCCGACTTTCTATCAGTTTTCTGGCCACTTTCTTTCTTTGCAGTGCTTTACATGGTCCGGTAAAAAATCTATAGCGTTAAAAAAATTGAATTTTTACGCATTTGTCATTATAAAACAAAATAAATATTGTTATCTATTATAGTAACAATTCGCAGTGAATAAAAATTGTCATTAGTCAAGCATTATCTTTAAACTTTAACTTTATGATGTTTATTGACTCATCAGCTTCGTTTTCTGCAAATACTTGCAGGAACTGGCATTGTTCAGCAATGGTTTTTCATTAATGGTGCTGCAAGTTGGTTAAAGGAATAGTCAAATTTCACATTTGCACTTATAAAACAAAAAAAAAAGTAGTATGCAAATATGTTTCGAATCCCTTATTTATATTTGAAATATTAAATATAACAATTTGATTATAATAAGTACTGCATATGAAAAATATTTTATTAGCTATATGTTGTGGCCTTTGGTCAATATAAGTCCATTCGGGCAAATTCTCCTCTATGTGTCTGTAGTGGTGTAATTTATGTTCTGTCAGTCACATTAGATAAAGCGAAGTCCGTTTCATATATCCTTATAAAAAAGGAAGGGTGTATTCCCGTACAAAAAAATTCAAATTCAATATTAGATTTCGAAAGACGAAAAGGTGTAAAGAGCTGTTTTTACCAAACTTGGAATGTCATAAATTTTCATTGTGCTAACCCCGGATGGTACTCCTCATCAGAAAATTACAGATTACGTCATAAGCCTTTTTAAAGGATTTAAAAACCGGCCGATCCGGTGGTTGTAATTTATGGGAACAATGAGGAAGAAAAAATAATACAACACCATTTTATACATTAAATGCTAACATGTGGCGGATGGTTTGGGCAATAAAACTTTGTGTTCCACAGAACAACTCGTATTTTTTCCTATTTTTTTTTTTCGAAATGCTTAAGGTAAACCAAGAAGAATTCATCATTCCGCATCCATCCGCTTGCTGCTCCAGTACACTCCATTGGATCATCTCGAACAAAATGATGATCTGAATCCGCACGCGCAAAAATGAACATCTTGGCGGTGGAATACTGTTACTAATAGCATTAACGGCTGTCACCAGTGTTCCTCTTTCCGCTGATGTCAAAGCACCAACTTATCGGATTCCTTTTGCTGCAACAACTTTATTCGGATTATATACATTAGGCCGGTTTCATCAATATTATATATATATATATATATATTTTGCTTCAAACTGGTTTCGATCCATATTTTTCAAATTTTGAACGATAATATTGTAGCCTTTTGGCCTCCCGAGTAAAGTTACCTTTTGATAATTTTTTTTTGTTTTTT
This sequence comes from Icerya purchasi, assembly GCA_039619475.1. NCBI lineage: Eukaryota > Metazoa > Arthropoda > Insecta > Hemiptera > Monophlebidae > Icerya > Icerya purchasi. The sequence continues at coordinate 285,280,631 of CM077115.1, read as the reverse complement.
ATACTATTTGATAAAATTTTTATAAATTATTTTATAAGCCATGTGGCATTTACAAGGAACCTTTTTTTGTACGAACGCGAAAATTAACTAATTCAAAAATGAACTGTGGTGGGAAGTAAGAAAAAAGACTTTGAAGAATATATAGATATACATATATTGAAATGTTCTTATATATTGAATTTGATTACCCCCACAAGGGATGCCAAAATGAAACACTTATTTGTTTATAATGCGATTTTTCTGAATGGTTCCCAGTTGACTCTGAGTTCAAATTAATCGAAATATTCGATGATACTTCCTTACAGTCGATCGATTTTTCAAAATAGGAACGAATATAACTCTTAACTGTGAGAATGTTCGACTCGAAACACTTAATGGACCAGGGAGTTTCCTTTACGACCGCTTTTTACCCTTTTCAAAACACACAACTGACTGACTTGGTATGATTTCTCTTTCCGATTTCTGTTTTCGTTTTTTCCCCTTCCGATCGCACTTGATTCGAATGATGATGCGCACTTCGCATAAGATGGTCATTGCTGGACTATTCAACCCCATCCGACAACAAGATCTCACACACACGCACACTTTCTCTCTCACCGCGTTTTCGGAAAAAATGTATTTTATATTATTTTTATTCTTATCCCGTAATGGATACATTACAATATACATATATATATATATATATGACGTATTTTACTATTTCAATTGTGACCGCAGTTGATAATTTAACAAAATTATCACATTTTCTAAACTGACCGAAATTCTTAATACACTATCACACATAAAATACATATTTAAAAAATTGAATATTTACCTGTTTTTTGTTTTTTTTTTCGATGTGTATCACAATTATAATCATAATAAGAAATTTTTCGAACACTAAACTCTGTTAATTATTCCACGCGTGGTTACTGCCAGTTCTAATCGAGAAACGAATACTAATTTTTGATTACATATTTGAAACAACACTGGTAAAGTACTATTTCGGAGTATATTTCATCGCCCTTAATCACTGTGTCCCCCGCCTACCTTAAGGTGATATTATGATAATTCTTATAGAACAATAATACTTATCACGCTAGGCCCTAAATAAAAAATAATGAATATTTCATGCAATTTTTAATTATTATTGTAATTTTCAATCTGGTGTACCGAAACTCTGATTTTTTTTTTTTTTTCTGATTAAGGTATTAATGTTGCTTTAAAATTATCATAATATCACCTTTAAGGGTGTATTTTACTGTATAAGATGTGTTTCTTATCGAATCAACTATAAGTATATCTTTTTTTTATATTTCAGTGCGTTTTTATTAAATTTTTACTACCAAATACTTCTTTTTTACTTTTTTATATATTTTTATTAAATTCTTAACAGGTAAATCTTCAAGTATCGCGGCATTTTTTTTTTAAATCAAATATAAAATATTTTTATTATAAAATTCTACACATGCGCAAAATAGCGCGAGCAATAGAGTTCAATAGATACGCAGGAAAAAAGAATGTTATAAAAAGAAGGTTTTACATAAATTTTTCAAAACTTGAAAATTATAATATCCTCTAGTACATTTTAAATCAAATAAACCGATCAACTAAAAAGAAACAAATTGCACATAAACAAATGAAAATAACTTTAAAAATAACTGTAAATAATTATGTACAGCCATATATACCACCCGTTCATCGAGTTGTCACATTTTATATTTCAAACATACATTCAGACACAATAATATCCCACATCTCATATGCGGATTCATACCAAAAGTGGGGGAAATATTTTATGCACACACGCTGCAACAAGGAAAGTAAGTATTGGAACAGCTATTTTTTCTCATTTTTATTTATTTATTTTTTTTATCTATTTATATATCCATTTATTTTTATTTCAATTTATTTATTTATTTACTAAGTGCTAGTCCAAAAATGATAACGGGGTGAACAGTGCTTTTACGGCCCCCTCGCTTAATCACTCGGAATCCTTCAAACTTCTTTCCTTTTGTTCCATTTTTTCTGTTGAAGCAATCTCCATTCTCCGTGCTGTCTGCTTTATTTCCCCTTCAAGAGGGATCTGTAAATTTCTCATTGTTTCTGATTCCAAATCTATGCTGCAAGCTATTTCTTCTCCTCCTTCCCACTCGTCTAATGATATTATTCTTTCTGTTCGTGCCTCTATTTCCAACTTGCGCTGAGCACGTTCTATGACTTTTTATGGGTTCCTGGTCACTCTGGCATTGAGGACAACGAAGCAGATGACTTCCTAGCTCGCTCGGCGTCTCTCAATGGTCCACTCCTCGCCCATTTTCCTGCCTCAGACATTCTTTTTCTCTCCTCAAGTCTCCATGCCAGACTACGGGTTGACATCTACCCTTCTTTTTTCGCTAATCGTTCCTCCTTCTAGCTCCTCCTACAGCCTATTCCCAACTCACAGCCTTGGTTTTAGTTTATTCTATTTTTTCGGCGCTCGGATATTGTTTCCCTAATCAGACTAAGACTTGGCCATTCTCTCCTTCCCTCTTCTCGTTTTTCTTTTTCTCTTTCACCTTCTCCCTTTGGCCCTCTCCACTCTACTGATCCTCCCTTTATATGCGACCCCAACCATATCCTTTTCGAATGTTCTGCTCTTTTTCCCCAGTACTCTCATCTATACACCGAACTCTTGTCGTTGGATCTAGCCTTTTCAATGCTTCTTTTATCCTTTCCTTCCCATCTCTAGCCGTTATTCCCCTTCTAATCTCCTTTATACTCTCTGTCTCCGATCTCGCCTCAGAATCTGAGTAGGTGATCTAAGCTCATGTAGTTGGGTCAGTTTAAAAAAAAAAACAAAAAAACTAGAACATAATTATAATGTCAATAGGATTATTTAGTAAAGCTTTTACGTCTGCCGGTAAAGAGTTATAGATAAAACAGCTCAAGCATACTGTATTTGAATTCTTGTATGAAATTTATAATATCTGGGCATAATAATCTTTAGCAGACCTAGTTGAACCAGTTTTAAAAGCAATCTTAAATTTACTCCTATTTGCAATCACGTACATAATTAATTGCAACTTATATATATACGAGTATATGTATATCATTTAACTTCAATAACGGAATAAGTGAAGTATTTTTCATACCGCGATTTATAACTTTAAGGACTGTATCCTGTAGAATTTTTAAGGGTTTTAAATGACATTTAGCAGCATCGCCCCCTCCCCCAAAAAAAAATTAAATTATACCATATGAAATGACCGGTTGATATAATGTAAAATAAATTCTACGTAAATGACAGGGCGGAAAATATTGCGATAAATAATAGAATAAAAAATTTAACTTCCTTATTTTACTAGCGATAAATGACGGGTGCAAAAACCAACTTAACTTACTGTCAAATTTTATACCTCTAAATATTTATTATCCAACACTCTATCAATTGCCAGATAGCTTGCAATTTTGAGATTTATACTTTCATTGGACCAATAATTATGAGAGCTGTACAACTGTATATTTAGTCTTTGATAAATTTACAATTAATCTATTACAGTTTAACCAACCAATCACAGAATCAATTCCGGATTCAGTAAGATTTTGCAAGATATCTGGATAACGAGAATTAATTAATAAAACTGCATCATCAGTAATTAATTTACCTGGGACATTCAGATTGCATAATTCGTTTGTATAAATATTTCACAATTTTTAGCATAATACTTAATTTTTTTTTTTTTTTGCCTTGCTGAAAATCAACTTTTTTTTTAAGTGACACTAGCTTTTTACTTCCGTGTACGAAGTAAAGGAATTATTGCAATCGCGAAAAATGTTTAATACCATATTTCAACGGATATTTCGACCATCCCTGATTACTTCCCCTTATACGGAAGATAAAAGGAAGTACTGTATTTGTGGAGTATTTTGAATCTCACGTTTCAATAAAAACGCCCATTTTAACCATCCCTGGATCTATTTTAAGTGTCGTTTTTTGGTGACGCGTCTGTACGTATGTATGTGTTTAACACGCAGAACTCAAAAACAGCTGGTCGTAGAAGGTTAAAATTTTGTAGGTAGGACCATCTTGGGGTATATAGTTGTGCACCTCCCTTTTTGGTTAGAATCGGTTGAACGGAAGAGGTACTTCCCCTATAAGGCTGCAGCTGTATATCACGTATATACTTTATATATATTATGATTTACCCTTTGAAATATTTGTTGTTTATTTTTAATGTTTGTTATTCAAGGCTTGCTCCTCTTCACAGACTCGTACGAGGAAGCATTGTGCTTGGCCGCAACAAATATTTTTAATTTGCAAAATTCGTTTTTTCTTTATTCGAATCTACATTTTTATCCACGGGAATTAACATCGATAATACTTTAATTTGTTCAAATTACTATTCTGCGTTTAATACTGATGATATTTTAAATTGACGTATATCGTTATATTAATAAAAATCGAATTATTTCGAGGGACCAGATTTTTTTAACGTTTTTTTGAATGACTACTCGGTTTATCCGATACATATCGATTTATTCCTCGTATGATACCATCGCTGACTGGTACACTTTTGATTGAATCAAAAATCATTAAAATCGGTCTGTATGTTGTGCGCGAACAAACGTAAAAAAAAAACATATACTACGAACCCATTAACTCTTTTTTTTTTTTTTTTGAAAAAAGACAAAATATATTAAAAAAGCGTACATACTATCCCCGAACTAAGTTATTCTTTTTTCCAAAAACAAAAATAAATAAATAAAATAAATATTTGTTGTGAGTATTTTTCTACCGTAAACCGCTCTATAGGTTGATATGGCCAAATGAAAAATAAAAAAAACAAAAAACGCTCTTTATATTATAAATGTAAACAATGGAAAATCACTGTTAATATGCGGTTACTAATGTTACATATGTTTTATGTTACTCGAACAACATTCACAATTCACAAAAAATATATATGTGTAACAACGTTAGTTATATTGTAATAAACTTAAATTGTTCAAAACACATTAAAAATGAATGACCAAATTTATTGTTTTTCATATAGGCATCTATTGGTCTCGTTAATTTCTAATGTGTTTTGAACAATTTAAATGATATTACAATATAAATAATGTGATATATTTTTTTTTATTTATGAATGTCGTTCGAGTAATGTAAAAAAGTTTAACATTAGTAACCGAATGTTAACGGTCAATTTCCGTTGTTTACATTTATAAAATAAATATTTGTCTTTACTAAGTCAACATCTATCTCTGTCTCGTGTATAGTGTGAAAAACTTTATACGGATGTATTAGTGCGTACGGCTCCCGTTATCTTCACTCCGTACAGCGGACATTACGCACCTGCCGTTAAATACGCTGCCGGCGAACATTTATTATTTGGTAAATCGTTATCAGTTGCTTTGTTTCAACAAGAGCGATATTGATTAAAAAAAGCAACGGAAAAGTGTTGTGTCTCTTCTGTTTTTTGTTTATTTATATATCGGAACGTCGTACTGAGTTAACTAGCTCTCATATAACATGTTTTTAATAGGTCTACTTTGGAATACCTGTTAATTAGTAGCGGTAGTGAATAACATTTCCGAAAATAAGTCGCGTCACTTCTTGCCACTGTTGCTATATAGTTAACGTATCATCTACTTGTATATTGGTTTCCTAAAGTTCCGTCCGCGTTCTCTCGAGTTATTCGAGAATAAATGTACAGGAAATTCAGAAACGTGTTACTTATGTCGATTACGTGTCTTAAACTAAACATAATCTTCGAGCGACAACATGAATACTAGAAATTGCAAAAGATGCTATTCTAAAAATCAACAAAAAATACCAACGATGATTAAAGCTGCCTTTTTACAGTGTAACCTCAAAAGTAAGTCTTTAAAAATACAGGTATATCATACATTCTACTGAAGCACCGAAATTACAGTAGTCGGTAATATACATATCAAGGGTAGTAATTAAAAGACTCGACTCTATATTAAACACGACAGAACTACGCTCCCATCCCTAATGAATTTTAAATACTTCGAAGCAATGATAATGGGTCCGCCAAAATAGTCGAAGTAAAATAAAGGTAACCCCGGCTCCGAAAAAACCCGGCTTATGCCTAAAAAATCAATTTTCGGATTTCGAAGGTTTCCCCATGTCTTCGAACCTTCCTTTATGACGTGCCGTTGGTAAAAATTGAAAATATGCAATAATTATAAGCGACGATATAGCCATTTTTCTTCACCCCTGTGTCGTATGCAAAATAGTTGAAAATTCGCTCTTTTTCAATAATTAACAGATTACACATTCGAGAATTTTTTAAACCCCCGTTTACCTCATAGTGAATTGTTTTTTGTAACATGTTGCTGCTGGAACGAAAAATATTTCATATCTTTTGAAAAGAATGATACACATACTACAACAAATATTTATTACAAAAAATACACGAATTGTGAAATGAAGAATACATGAAAAAAAAAAAAAGTTAACAAAAATTACATGAAGAGTTATCTAATTCTTAATTAAACACTTGCAAGCTGTACAAGAATAAAGACACGTCTACTGCTGAAATGCCAGCACGATTTACAAAAAATACATCGGGGGAAATTAATGAGAAATTACATGCAAAATCGTTGTAATTTTTATTTACCATTTTAAGCTTTACTTAAATAAGACGTACTGCCAATGTATAAAAATGAGGACACGATTGATAAAAAATAGATCGATAAATTTCAATAGGGGATTACATGAAAACTTAATTAAAATACACGTCAAGAAATGAAATGAATGGGAAATCGAAAAGTTGCTTCATTCTTACTTTTATGGTAATCACTTTAAGAGTGACCTCGAAGTCCACCCTGCTGGAAATTATGAAACCGTGTTCCCAAACTTCAAACGCATTTTTCTCACATATTGCGTTTTAAGCATAAGCCGGGTTTCTTCGGAGCCCATCACATATGCTGAATTCAAAAATTTCGGGTTTAGGACCAAATTTATTAATTGGGAGAAGGCACAGTCCGTTGTTGCGAAATTCCGATAAATCGAAATCACCATCCCCTTGTATTTGTTGCCGGCAATAAAAGAGGATCCATTTCGTGTGAATTGGCGCACAAATGGCGCAGAATTGGCAATCACTCGGGTAAACTTTAAAAAGGTTAACTTTAATTTTTACGCTTTAGAAGGGGAGGACATGGAAATTAATTTCCGGACAAGACTCTGCACAATAATAGTACTCCCTTCGGGCAATTACCCTTTACTAATAATAATAATAATAACGTCGAATGGCCGGTCAATTTAGTGAAAAAAACCATTTGAAATACTAATAAGTTTATTTGTGCTCGGGTTCGAACCTCGTGCTCGACTAACTTTTTTCTTTTTTTTAAATTCGTTTAATTAATTATTTTTACAATTAATGAAATCTATTATTTACAAACATCGATAATTTAAATAAAACTTATTTTATTTTCTCTAGAAAAAAAGCTTATTAAATATTAAATAATTAAATAATACTTTAATCATAGTAACTTTTTTCTTTTTTAAAATACAAAATAACCAATAGTTATGATAGCATATAAATAGTTATTATAATAAGTAAAAAGTTTAAATTGTATTGTTATTTAATTTTATTTTACGCACATTTTTGATTACAAAAACAATAACCTGAATATGATAATTGTCATAAAAACATTTAAAATAATAATAAAGTTTTTGACATCTTACACTATTAATAAAAGAGGAAATATCGCAAGAATGATGTTTCTTTCTGAGAAGTTCGGATGGAAAAAAAACATCAATTTCTTCATCTTCCGCAAATTTAGCGTATCGTATCATTCTATCAAAAATTAGCAATGAAAATTGATGATGACAAATTAATCGAATTTTAATACAGTCTTCTCGTGAATTTATCACTCGATTCTGTTCGATTAAATATGCTGAATTTTGTAAACGCTTAATTACGAGTTTTTACCTGTCTATTAAAATCTAGATTTTAATGATCGAAATAATCGTAATTACTATTTATATGTATTATTATCATAACTATTAGTTATTTTGTATTTTAAAAAAGAAAATAGTTGCTATAATTAAAATATTTAATATTCAAGAAGGCTTTTTTCTAAAGAAAATAAAATAATTTAAATTTAAATTGATGTTTGTAAATAGCAGATTTATTTAATTGTAAAATTAATTAGTTAAACGAATTAAAAAAGAAAAATAAAAAAAAGTTAGTTGAGCAATAGGTTCGAACCTGAGCATAAATAAATTTATTAGTATTTCAAATGATTCACTATTCAACGCTGTCATTATTAAAGGGTGAACACCCGAAGGGAATACTATTATTATACAGAGTCTTGTCCCCAAAATGAATTTCCCAGGTCTTGCCCTCCCCTTGTTAGATCTAGAAAATTGTAAGAACTATATTTATACACGAACTGAATACACCTATACTATAGAATGCTCACTAAAAACTAAAAAGAAAGCTAGTTCGTTGAATTGGGGTCATATTCTGATCTGCACCGTTTATAATAATATATGTTAGATAACGTTCATTAAAGGAGTCACACTCCGATGGTCGAAATTTTCGATGACATTTTCTAACATGACCGTTTCGATCGCATTCATTTCGGGCAATAATGTTGTGTTTCCCGCAAGACGGCTGATTTATTAATGTAAACTTTACTCTCCGAAAAAAAAAAAAAAGTACAAGCAAGCCAAGTTTCCGTTCTTTGAAATTAAGCAATGGCCGAATTTCGACTACGAAAAATCGGTCACGTGTTGTGCGGCAGCATCTTCCCTAAGTCGATACGATTAAGTTTCAATGAAAGAAAAAGTCAAAAGTCACGTGATCTTCATGGTATGAAATTCACGGTAATCGCGTTTCCATCACCATATTCAAAGAGAAGTAATGGATTAATTTCGGCGCTCCAGTCACTGGACGATAAATCGATTGTTCTCGATACTCTCTCTAATTAGCTCGAGTGCGGAAATTTTACTTGTTTGCCGTTCCTCCGTTAAGATGCGCTTCATCGTTGAAGATGATTTTCGATGAAAAGGTGTCACACATCAATTGCGCGCAATGTTTAACGGGACCAATGAGAGAAGACTTAAAATAATTTACTGACTTGAGCTCTTGAGCCGATGGAATCCTGTAATTGCGCAAAGTCCGTGTACGTAGAACATTAAAAAAACATCATTATAAAATAGAAATATTCGGAACGTTTTCCTTTTTACACCATTCTTTCAATAATTTCCCTATACTTCCTTTTTCCATTTTATTTATTTATTATTATTAGCTTCTCTTATAAAAAGAGGTTGCTCCGATCCAGAACTTCTATCGTAGTCAGCATATTGAATCTCCTGCGTCCTCTTCCCGTTTTTCCAAGTATTTTCCCGGTGGAAATTAGTATGAATAACCGGTCTTTTTGTGGTCTGGCCGTTAAGTATTTCGTTTTTCCATCCATGATCTCCTGAAACAGTGACAATCCCGTTAGATTTAGTCTACGCAGCACTTCTTGATTTGTAATCTTGTCTATCCATTTTATCCTTTCCATTTCCCGGTAACACCACATTTCGAACGCGTTTATACGGTTTTCTACATTTTTCGTGATTTTCCACGTTTCCGAGTACTGACCATACGTAACTTCCCAGTATTTTCATTCTTGTGCTTTTTTTAATACACCAATTTGTTTTTACTTTAATATATGATCGGGGATTGTACTAGTTAGTTTGATTGAAACTGAACTATCGATGTTAGCAATTGGTAAATTTACGCCTCGAGGATAGAGATAATATGTATTACTTTAGTTTCTTGTTAGCCGAATTTTTTGCCTGGATGGTAATTTTATACTATTCACATTAAATTACAGTAATCTGCAATAGAAATGGTACATCTTGGAGAATACTTCGTTGTTTTCCTTCCACCGAGTTGATCCAGAGTCGTTTTTTGCTTCTCGTGTAAGTTTCAAACACCTTTTCTGTATTTTGCTTATTTTATTTATTTCCGTTTTCTTAACCTCACCCCATATTCAAATTCCATATAAAATTCTAGATATTATTATTGAATTATAATATGTAGCGTACGATATACTAGAACCTGTTTTATTTTACATAAAGCTGGAATTGGCTGTCTTATTTTCGAATTTAAACTTTGAATGTGCTTTTTCCAGTTCAAGAATTTATCGATATACCTATATATGTATATCTAGATATTTAAAATTTTTTACGCTCTCAGGCGGTGGACAAACAAGATAAACAAACATTAACGGGCATGTTAAGAAACGAGATAAAATATACATAAACTAAGATAATAAATATGAGACAATGTAAAATTTTAAAAAAGAATATTATAATTATAAATTTTAAATTTTGTAATTAAAAAAGGGGTTATTATTATTTAGGATTTAGTCATTTAGTATATTAAATTTATGTTTGTTTATATAATAATTTGAATAAACATAAACCAAATTCATTAGAAAAAACTGTAATAACAGTTTTAGCTGTATATAATAAAGAAGATACGGGGATAAACATAACTGAAAATTATTATATAAACAAACCTAAATTTAATGTAAATGACTATTGTAAATAAAATAATAAAAAAAAATATATATTCTTATAGGTAAAGTTAAATTCAAATTAATTACATTCGAGTAGTTTCCAGACGATGTATTAGAAAGCAGTCAATCCTGAAAATAATTAATTCGTGTGGACCCTCGATGCTCGCCGGGTCACAAAAAAATAACAAATACCGAATGACAGGGGAAAAAATAAGCCTGTGAATAAATAAAAAAAAATAAACATTTACGCTCTTTAACTTAAAAGTAAAAATAACATAACCGAAAAAAAGCAACACGTTGTTTTCGTACATCTACGCGTGAAATACGCACAAAGTCCTCTTTTTTAAGACATTCAGACGAATTGCCCATTGATTTAATTGCAGTAATTGTTTCCTTAATTGTCGAATGTACTGACGCTGAAGTGGCTAAACCCACTGTCGGGCGCAGTTACATTTATTTCAATGTTGTCTTTCACCAATGTACTCATGGCTCACCTTTTTTCCTGAATTACTCTGTTACTCCTTTATAGTACAATAAGCTGTATATTTTTCTCACTTCGGTGAGACTAACGGAACGAGTTTCAGTGTTTATACTATTCGTTGCGTTTTACACTATAACTGCACCTGCAATAATTGCTTCCTTATGGAGTAGTTAAACGTACCATAGGGCTCTGTTATATTTATTTCATTGTTGTCTTTCCCCATTTTGTCTCGTTTTTTTTCGTTTGAGACTGAGTTACACTGCGTCTATCTTATACTACAACAAGTTATTTATTACTCTCCCTTCAGTGGGACTTCTGCACCGTGCTATGGTATTTACTCAATTCGCTTCGCTTAACACGCTAACTGCAACCAGCATCGGATTATTCTCCCTGATGTCTTTAAAATCCATTTCTCCCGCTATGGTATTTTCCTTGGCTTCATGCATACCATAACCTTCGCGCAATGATTTATCTGAGCGAGCGGAGGGTGCTTTATTGTTTTGTCTTTTTCCTTCTCTAGTTCCTTTCCACCTTTTCCTCTTTTCTCGTTTCTGTGTTTTTTATTTTGTTGGACTATAGAAATGGCTTAATGGTTACTTTCTCGTCTTCTTTTTCAACTTCTTTCCTTCTTTGGCCTGGTGTGTTTTTTCAGCTTTTCCACGTTCTACTTCTTCTTCCATCTTCCGCCTATCTGAGAATTCATTGTGCCCGGCCAATTTACGATGGAACTGCCGGAGCATTAAGGCCAACAGAAACTCCTTAGAACAGCTGTTGAATGAATATGATATTAGTATTGCGCTTCTTTCTGAAACCTGGTTATTAAGCTCTTCTGATATCAATTTTAATGAGTTCTCTCTCATCTGTTCAAATCGCAGCGATGGTTCAGCTAATTTAGCAAGGAACGGTGTCCAGTTTTTAACCCGTGTGTCCCTCTCTAATCCGCCTTTCCCGAGCCTAGTATATATCTCGATTCCTAGCTATTCTTCTAGACCCTTTCATTTAATTTCTATTTACACTTCATCAATTTTTGATATGCGCGATTTCCCATTTCTAACTTTAATCAATTCCCTTTCTTCTCCTTTTCTCATAGGCGGTGATTGGAACGCCCACTCTCCTCTTTGGCGTTATTCTAATTACAATAGTAATGGCACGATCTTAGAGAATTTCATCCTTCAGAATGATCTATTCCTTCTCAATGATGTTTCTCCTACGTACATTAGAAGTCACTCCTTTCTCAGCTCCATCGATCTATCCCTTACCTCTCCTAATCTTGGCTTCAGTTGTTCATGGTGTACTTTAGACGGCACCTTTGGAAGTGACCAAGTTCCTATTATTATCTCAATCAATGAAGTCTCCTCCTCGCCTTTCCCCACTCCTCCTAATACTCCGAATTGGGTTCTTTCTAAAGTTGATTGGCCTAAATTCTGTTCGTCAGTCGAATCCTCGCTCTCTTCTATCCCTTTTTCCTTAACTTTTATTTCTCCCCCTGTCCGTTATTTTTCTCATAAAAAGGTGAAATCAAACCTTCCGCTTTGTGGTAAAATCAGGATTGTAAGGCTGCTTTTGATCTAACTACTTTTAGAGCTTTTCGCTCTAGCCCAACTTTCAACGACTATCTCTTTCGAAAAAGAGCCAATTCCAGGGCTAGATTTATCCTCAAATCGGCAAAGAAAAATGCACGAAAAAGCTTCTTTTTCTCCTTCTCTCGCTCTACTCCTATTTCTCAGGTTTGGAGAATGGCCATTCAAGTCCTCTCTTTGCCATCATCCTTTTGCCGGTAATCTCCCTGATGATAAATTAATCTCTCTTTTTTGACTCGATTGAAGCTTGTAACGTTCCTAACTTTAATGAATTATGTCGCATTCCGTCCTCTTCCACCTCCTCCCATTTTCTGCTCACTCCATTTACCTTCACAGAATTAGAAACATCCCCTTACGCAATTCTTCAGATTCTACTCCCGGAGTAGACGGTATTTCCTTTTCTGTTCTCAAAAATACGCGCAATTTATTTGTGATCCCGATCACATAATGTTCGGTTGTCCGTAATTATCAACTAAACAAGCTTCTTTTTATTCCTTCCTTTTACAAATCGGTATTCCATACAGTGCTTCGCTCATTCTCTCCCTTCTTTCTCCTTCTATTATCTAAGCTCTTGATTTCTTTTTGTCGGCTATCTTTGTTGCTTTTTTGTTTTTTTTTTTTTTCTTATTTTGGTTTTCCCCTGGGTTTGCCAATAACAGACGATTACCCATCAACACGTGTACATAGCAGAAATTAGGAGTAACAAGGAATGGAATCTGACAAAGAACACTATATACCAAGAATGGAGAAACAATGACAATCAACGTCGAAAAATACCAAACATGTGCATCCTGAAATCCCTTCAAAATGGCTACCTGCTCAAAGAGCGCTAGAGCGTGCAATTTAAATTTTAGTATAACGAATTATTTATAAATCTGTTAATAGAGTCGATTGAATAAAATCTAGTCGAACGTGGACGAGTAAAAAAAAGGAAAGAGGAAAATAGCGTGAGATTTAATAATTTGAATTAGCGACAAAAGGAAAAGTCAGGGTATTAAATATAAACCAGCGTGAACGGGAAAGTGAAAGCGGAAAGCGAAAAACGCATAACAGACCAATATAGAGGAATAGAAAACGGAGAGGAAAAAAAGATAATAAAAAAAAAAAAATATATATATATTTTTTTTTTCCTACCCTGGGCGCGCCAACGGCCTTGACCCAACAACATGAAAAATTAAGAGTTATAACTAAATAGCCAAGCGGTCAGAAATGGAAAAGACAAAGGACAGCAGCAATGGAATAACTGAAGGCAATGGGAAGGAAAGAATATAGGTAGCGTTAAAGGGAGTAGGAAGACCCAAAACTAGAAGTTGGACGTAAAGAAAGACGACACAACAATCACCAAATCCCAAATAATAAAAACGCCCCCTTTTTATTATCAAAAATTTTAAATTTATAATTATAATATTCTTTTTTGAAATATTATTTTGGCTCATATTTATTGTCTCTTTAATTTTCTTTTTTTTTTTTTTTTTTTTTTTTTTTCGGCTACCATGTACTGCTGCTATGGCCAAGAGCACCCGTAAGTAGTCATTGGATGTTATATGGAGTTAATCATATTTATATTTCGGAGAAAGTGTGTCTCTTTGTTTATGTGTATTTTGTCTTGTTTCTTTTAACATGTCCATCAATGTTTGTTTATTTTAGTATTGTAAACATTTTTCCACATTTATTATATGTGTAATCTACTTCTCATATATGTTCTTTGATTGATCTTTATATCGAATTTAGTTAAATTGAACTATATACGAATGCTTCTGTTTTCTATACTGACCTCAGTGGGATTTAGAATTTTGCTTTGCGTGTTGCTTCCTAAATTTTAGCTGAGGGGGGGGGGCTATGCCTGAAAACGTTTCTAAATTAGCATAATCATTTATACATTTAAATTTGTTTGTTACGTACTTTTACTGCAATTTAATATATTTTTACGTTTATTCGACGACGTGCCAATTAAAATAATTAAGGATTATCGCAAGAATATTTCAGCGTAAAAACGAATAATGCGATGAATATAGAGAAATAATGTAGCTTTCATAAGTACACACTGAAAGTAAATAGATTTTTAATTGATTTGCAAACTGAGAATAGATCCGAGGTACTAAAATATTTAATCGGCGTCTTAAATTCTTTGCAATAGCAGCCCTAAAAACTTTATCCAAGCAGTGAATATAGACATGCTAAAAATCCGTTATTACGCATGCTTTCAGTCAATTTATGCCATATTATTCGTACTATAAGAAAACCGAATAATTTCATATCCTCTTGTCATTTTGTCGAAAATTAATTTTGAATTTTTATATATTGTTCGAAAATAAGAAATTTATTTGGCCCTTTTATTCCTGCATAATCCATAAAGACTATAAACTTTCCCAGGAAAATTTTGTAACGTATCCTTTGCAAAAACATTAAATAGTTAACGGAATAGACACACACACACACACACTTTTATGAAATGCTTAAATTCGCCTGACTTGGAAAAAATGAACAATGAAATAATATTACAAAACCGATATGTTTCGGAGATTTCCAGAACATGTTGATTATTTACGTTTTAATAGTCAACTATTTATTTTCCAGGAGTCGGTTAAAGTGTTTTATAAAGATATAGGAAAAAGTTATTCACTATTTCTTACGTTTATATATATATCTTTGCAGTATGCCAAAGAGTTTGCATAATCAGAGTCGTTCGGAAGTACTAGTTCCTTTTCTTGTGTGTTGAAGTTTTACGCATGATGAGCCATCATATTGAAGATCTGCAAAAATAAAATCGAGCTATTTCTTCTCTTTCTAGTATATAAGAATAGATAGACGGGTAGACACATTAATATGATTGCTAACACTTAGGTTAATCAGTTGGCCGTTTTGGCCTGCGACAAAGCAAATTCATATTGTCAGTTGTCGTATTCATTGCGCAGAAATACACAGTTCCACATGGTTAATATAACTTGTTTAGCTTCATTGGCAAAAATATATAAACGCATGTAATTTGTATTTAAGCAAAGTTTTGGTTTCCAAAGGGCAGTTATTGTCGTTTCAAATGCCCTTAGTTGAACTCGTGCGCATTGAAACAGGTCGGATAATGCTGAGAAGGCGAAAGTGAAAGAGAGCTTGCTAATGCATGTGTGGACACACAAAAATCAAGTCTGGCGAAAAAGCGGTTACAGTAGAGTGTAAGAGGAAAATGAAAGAGTATGTAGGGATATGAGTGCTCAAAAATAATAGTTAGCATATTATACACCGCGCAACTGTGTTATCTTCGCGATAAGAGAAAACGAGAAATCAACAAGACAAGTATTAAGGAGAAATGAATGGATTGATTGAAACGGGAGGTAACAACGGCCGCGAGCCCGTGAAAGGGTAAATACAGTGTGCGGATATTAGGAAAGGATGAGTAATCTAGGAGGACATATTAAAATAGGCGCCGTTAATAGAGGTAGAACGAGCAATTGCTGAAGACATACGTCGCAATGACCGTAGATAGTAGCGGGAAACCAGTGTTTAAACAGAGTGTGAATGGCGGGGATGAGTTCAGAAGAGGATGCATAGAAGGTTCTTTTTTTTTGGAGTTTACGGAAGACACCTCGCAAAACTTAACACCACTCTATCCACGTTTATTTGCTGTGGATTCCCGGTTATAGAGGCACATCGTAACGAAATGGCGAATGCTTCAGGTTGCTGCTCGTTCCCCCTTTTACTTCAACAAAATCCCAAGCACTAATCTATTATCCTTAAGTAACAAAATTTCATTTGAAATTTCGGTCAAATATGTACCCTTCCTCCTTTTACCGATCGTTCCTTCTACCTCTCAATTCAACCTATCCTTCTAATCCTTAAGTAAGTAAAGTAAGTCCCATACTCTTGATAGAGCGTCGGGACTGTGAAGTTAAGGATCACAATATACTAAGCCCAACCTTGGGTTTCGGAATGCCCTTCTCTTTCACATTCCGTTATTGTCTCTATTATTATTCGCCCGCGCTTTAATTACACCTTATTGCCCTCTTCCCGCTATCGTCTCTCTCTTTAGTCTCCTCTTCTTATTGTTCTCTTCATTCTAATGAAACAGTTGTATGTCTGTGATGCTAATTACCTTTGAGTGTTCTGCTCTTTCGGCAAAACGATCTTCCCTTTATTTACTCCCCCTAAATCCTGTTCCTTATTATGCTTCCTATATCCTTTCCCTATCAGAATCCTTCCATTGATTTCTTTATTTCAGCTATTTCCGATCGAATTAAGTTCTAATTTGTTGACTCTTCTTCCTATCGTTTCCGGATGGACTGTTTGACGAGCCCCCTTAAAAAAAAAAAAAACCAAACACGAAACGTGTTTATTACAGTAGGCGATGGCGATAAAAATTTTGCACAGAGTCGCTTATCGGACGATAAGAAATGTCTCCGTATATCGAAAAAGAAAAACGAAACAACTTGTCTCAGTTTCTTCTTTTTATGGACCGCGTGAGAAAACAGCGAACTTTTCCTTTTTCGTTCTTTCCAGTATTTCTTCATTACTTCACTGTGCTTTTTCTTCCCATCGTCTGTCCATTTTGTTTCCTTACTTTTGATTTTTTAAAGCCATCGAATTCATTTCATTCCTAAATTCTGTCCTGTTTTCAATAGTTGACATATGTATCTTTATTAAGATCTTTTTTCGTATAACCACCTCGGCCCCAACTTCAGTCTACCAAAATGATGTTGAACGATTCTTTTAGTTAACCGAGTTTCATCCATTCTCCGGATAGGCGCATAAAATGCCAACCTTCTTTTCCTCATCGCGTCCGATAGTTTTTCTACTTTCTTATATATTTCCTCATTTGACCTGTTCCTAAATGTTTCCCCTATTTTTTGAGGTCCAAGAATTTTTCTTATGATCTTCCTTTCCTTCCAATATTTCAATTTTTCCTATGTCATTTAGCTCTAAGCATTCAGCTGCATATAGGCACTCCGGTTTAATGACTGTGTTGTAATATCTTATCCAAGGTATTTATCGACATTGATGTTTTGTTGTATATATTTCGTGTTAATTGGAAAGCCGTTTCCATTTTTCTTGCCCTTATTTTTAGTGCTTCCCCATCCAATTCGTTTTGCTGAATCATCTAGGTATCTGAAATTTTTAACTTTTTTGATTTTTCCATATTTTGTACATACATGTCGGGGGATGAGGTTCTCTGATGTTTGTCATATATTCTGTTTTCTCGAAGAAAATCTGTAAACCAGTTTTTTCTGCTACTTCTTTTAATTATTAGGTTAATTTTTTTTTTTAGTCAAACATTGCTCGCCTTTTTTGCTAAATTCAAAAAAAAAATAAACAAATACGCTAATATTTCTAACTCTTCCGAGGGAGTCAAATATTTATGCACCGCGGATGGTTAGAAAGAACGATGGAGCACCGCTTGTCAAAATTCTGGATGAATGAATGGCGCATTAAATGACTAATTTTAATTCTATTTTTAATAATATTTGTTAAGTGTTCCCTCGAACGAAAAGTTATTTTTGACTTTTTCTACATCTACCTCAATCCTTTTACTCTTTTATCCATTGTGCCTTTTCAAAAATCACACTGCTCGCTAAAATAATATAAATGGGTTTCAAATGGTTGTGTTACGTTCCGAGGCACGTGTAAACTTAGTACGTTTTCGTTTTTTTTTTTTTTTTTTTTACATGACTCCTACTAGACTTTATCATCAAAATGTACGCGGGCTAGATACCAAAATTAGGCAAATTTAATTCGAGTACATTTGGTAGTGACTTCGATGTTATAGATCTAGCAGAGACTTGGCTTAATATCTCTAACGCGTGCAAGCTTTTTATTTTGTCAATTTTTCCGCAAATAAAATCTTCTTAAGTTTTAACTAATATTAAGTAAATTATTAACTGACATGCCCATGGATCCGGTAAGAAACCGGTTTGCTTTCGGTACGGATAATTATTTCTATAAAAATGTCTGTATTGTATTATATATGATATATCGAAGATGTACTAAATAAATGTTTTCTTTCTTCTTCTTTTTCTTCTTCTGATAATATCTCTAATAATGAAGTTTTGCAACAGGGTTACTTACTTTTTCGTTCAGATAGGAAGATGAGAAGAGGTGGTGGTGTTTTACTGGCAGTAAGGACACGTTTGATGTTAAATCGATCCTTCACATATCGGAGGTATCAGTTCTGGTTGCGACTAAAAAAAAAAAAAAAAAAAAAAAAGCAAAACAATAAACAGCGAATGCTTGTTGAACGTATATATGAATGTCTCTCCAGTTACATCTCATTCACAGTATTGTTCATGATATTAACGATTATTTTATTTGTTCTGGTAATCAATGTAACACAGTAATAATGGGAGATTTTAATTTACCAGTTTTCGGCATCAGTTCATCTCGGGTTCTTAAAAATGACAGTATTATCACAGTTATCTCTTAAGTTTCATTGAAATTGATGATTTCAGTTTTCTTAATGACGTTTGTCAATTTCAAAGGTAAAACCCTTAATCTCGTCGTAATTAATTCAACTGTTAACCTAAATATTATTAAGTCTCTTGACCCATTACTTCCTGAGGATAAATTTCATCTGGCTTTGAAGATCACCCTTCCTACATGTTCTCCCTTCTTAAACAGGATTCCTCAATTACATTCGGGAAAATATCATTTCAAAACACATCAGATCCAAAAGTAATTGTTGTCAGAATTTCTTTAATTGGATTCCCCCTGTTATCAAATGAAGCATTAAAATATATTTATAGTAAAATAATATACAAAGCGCGAAACGAGTTTGTCAATAAAAAATCACCGGCCGTCAAATTCAAATATCCACTACGGTTTACGTAACAGATTAAACGTAAACTAATCAAGTTCAGATAAATTTATTTTAAAACTAGCAAAAACGTACACTGATTACATTTAGTCAAATAAGAGTTGAGGTCAAGCGGTTGATTAGGGAATCGTTTAATAATTATACTACGAGCATTGAGGACAGCATCATTACAAACCGCAGTAGTTTACAAAGAAACACGCATCTCGCGTCTAGAGTAAGGATATATCTAATGCTCAGCACTTTATATCGGTTCACACAAATAATCATAATAATAGTAGTACGTAACTCGACTACTGATATCAGTTGCTTCAAGGCCGTGTCCACGGGGTGGGTTTTGGGGGTTAACTCCCCCACCCCATGAGAACTGAAATAATTGATTATAAATACACAAAAATCTGAAAAAAATCAAAAACTTAAAATAAATATTGATGACGATTTTTTAGGCTGTTCTTACACATTAAAAAAAGAAAAAATTTGCTCTATATTTTTAGGTAATAGTTCATTAATATTTTATGCAAAATTTTTTATTACGAGCATAATCAATAACATATGTAATTTTTATTAATGTGTATACGGGGGGTAATTAATTTATGTAAATCAATATGTACGTCAAAATGATGGGAATTATCAATAGCATGAATATTAGTGAAAAATGTATTGTTATTTATGAAATATGCGCAGAAAATTTTCAAAGCCCCCCTTTCGAAATTCTGGGCAAGGGCCTGAGTTGCTTGAAAGTCAATAAAGAATTTAAAACTTAAGCGAAGTGTGTAGCTCCTGATAATTTACTAGCAGCATACACACCTTTTCAAATTATGTTCATTCAGCTTAGAAAAACCATTGCTTTACTTATTTAATACAATCGGTAAGAACTGGAATCTGACCCGTGTTACTTAAAACTGCTAGAAAATTTATTCAAGTTCAGTGACTGCCGGTCGATTGAGAATTATCGCCTCATTACACCATAATATCTACTTCTGCTAGACTATTGGCTACACTGCATGCTAGGCTGTATAAACATTTGCGACCTAAAATTCTGAACAACACTGGTTTATGAAATGTAATGCAACAAATCTGGCAACATATGTCAAGTCAAATAATAGATTGGATGGGGAATGTGGTTAACAGGTTGATACTGTTTACACTGATTTCAGTAAAGCGCATTCGGGATAAAGTAATTACAGACTTTCAAAGAGTTATGTAAAGTTGCTTAGTTCGTATCTTCAAGCACGCCTATCTTACGTAGCATATAATGGTTACTGTTCCAAAGAGTATATACACACAACTACTTCTGGTATTCCTCAGGGTTCGAATTTGGGCCAGCTGGGGATTTAACATCCGAATTTCTTTCATTTGCGGATGACTTAAAGACTTATGCAGAAAAATATTCTGTGATGGACCGCGTACAATACTGCAAGCAGATCTTGACGACCTTGTAGTATGGAGTAAAAATAATGGTTTCTACCATTTAACTCTAAGAAATGTTCTCGAATGCTATTTGGTCGTAGTCGAGTTAAATGTAATTACAATTACACTACGGGTGGAATTGCAGTATCATCCGTGCTGTGAATTTTTGTTTCGTGTTAATTATACGGCTCAGTAAGCTTATCGAACATTGGGTTTTATTATAAGCGATTCTTCCAGATTCCGCAATCCGAAAACTTTTTTCTCCCCTTTTACGATACTTTAGTAAAGTCCCAACTGGAGAATATTTGTCTGCTATACGGGATCATCCATATTATGATAAAAAAATACACTAAAATAATCGAGAGAATCGAAAAAACAATTTTCTAAAGTAAACTTATATTTCTTGACTAAAACGCTTATCCGAAATATGCTAATTATCTTACATAGTGCGGGTTCTTCAATGTTAAACCACTATATACATATGTACATAGATGCGTAGGAAAATATGTAAGCTAAAGTTGTTGCATGATATATGTTATACTGGACATGTAGATGATGATTATTTGCTGTCAACTCTGTTTACTATATGGTAGCAGAAGTGGATGCTGTTTGTATGAACGACGAGGACGTCCGAATCTAAGGTTTAATGCTGCATTAACCTCCCCCCCACTTTTAGGCTATACAATTCCCCTTATTAGGTTATTATCCCCAGTTGGATATTCATGTGGCTAATAAAAATGTCTATTATAATTTAAATTTAATTCGTGTATATCACTTCGTTATACACTTATGTATATGAATATTACAGCAGGAAATACCGTGCGGTTTGTTGTTTCACAATTTTAAATAATCATTTATTCGCTCGATAAATTTTCCATTTTAACATTTTAACGTGCAGCGCATGGTACTAAATTTGTTTTTATACTTTTTTTTCAACTTTTCTTTTTCCCGTATATATTCATAAATACATGGTTGCTATTATTTTTCTTCTTTCTTCTGTTTATGCAGATTGTACTTTCTTTTTAATTTTCTATATCACATTTTATTGCCAGTTAACGTAATTGTATTGCAGGCGACATGCTTTGAACAATAAGGGGCTAATCCCTGTACATGTCCGAATTATTGCAAATAAATAAATAAATTTACGTTATTTTTATTTATTTTTAAACGTTTCATTAAACAATATGCAATTTGGAAACAATAAAAAAAAAAAAAACTCATGCAAACCGCATAAACAATACGAAAATAGTAGTGTTAACTTTTGAACGTGATACTCTTTGCCAGTTTCGTCGCAGAAATAGTTTTCATTAGCGTGCACTTGTAAAGTTTATCTATTAAGAATATTGGAGTATTATAACCGGTTCTAAAATTTCTTTAGTGCCTTCATTATAATAACACTATCCATAAAAGTGATTATTTCGTGATATATATATATATACATGTACATATACGTATATATATCTTTGACGGCTGTTGACACTATTGCATAAAACTTGTCAGTTCCATTAGATTTCCGGAAGTCAGCCAAAACAAATATTCACCAACGCATTGTAGGAATTTTGCGCCAGATAGTGTCTGGTAGTACTACTGGAAATTTAGATAACCGCAGGCAGTGCTGATTATTTGTTTTTAATCGATTTTTCCTTTTCTTGGTAACTGTTGTATCTTTTTTTTGTTATTACATGTCATACATTTTTATTATTACATGTTATTATTTTTTCATTAATTACCAAAATTATTATGATTCGATTATATCGATATGTATTATTGTTATTATTGTCAAATGCTAAAAAATTAGTAGTAACTGTTGTTAATGTCAATTTCAATTGTTTCAAGTAATATTATACTAATCACGTTATATGTAATCATTATTTACTCTATAAAAGTTACAAAAGTGGCGACGAGGATGGATTTCGCTGTGACTCAATCACCAAATAGATCCATTTCCTTTCCCAAAACCCCAGCAACTGTTATTAGTCTATCGAATAACCCTTTCTTCAGATTAGTACGTTTACATTGTACAGCTTTAAATTATCTTTATTGTTTTTTTTTTTTTGTTTTCTTTTATGTTGTATATATATATATATGTTTATCGTTAAAATTGCTTTTATTTTTCGTAGCATATTTTCCATTATTTTTTTTTTTCTTTTATAAAACAACGTTAAAATACATTTATGGTGTTACAGGCTTAACATTCCGATAACCTAAAATTAAAGCATTAAAACACGGCAATTAAAATCTATGAATAATAGTTTATAAATGTTACCTCTTTTAATATGAGAAAAAATCGTATATATGTATTTATATATACATATATATATATATATATAACTGAGTTTTCGAAAACGACTTTACTGATTTTGATGAAATTCACGAATTATTAGGGATCTTTAGGTGTTTAGATAAATTGATTGTTTCTTGAGAAAATTTTATGGAATAAGCAACTATAGTAAAAGAGAGAAGCGACCGTAAGAGATCTTTACATTTTTCAAGAGTTTACTAAAAAGTAAGCAAAACGCTTATTTACCACTCGTGGTGTAAAAAATAATAAATTACCATTGTTAATTAAAAATAGATAAATGCGTAATAATACCTTTGTTTCGTCATGATGTTCATGACATTTACACTTTACACAGTGCACGCTTTAAGATGTCGAATCGCAAATATACGGGATTTTGTTATTATACAGTTCAGATAATTTGCAATAATATTTCTGGCCTATGGATTTTTATTGTTTTCAAGTCGCGAATACTTCAAAAACGAGAATAATACAATGCGTTCAAAAAATTGCAATTTTCACATATGTATATTACTGCTACATGTTTTTGTTGGAATTTATTAATCTGTTAATTGATTTGTAAGTTCAGATCCGAGCAAAGTTCCGTTGATTGATATAACATTGTGCAATTAATTCAGGAAATGGCTCTAATGATTTTGACGAAATTAACGAATTAGCAGCGGGTTTTGCGGTGTCTCGACTGTTCTAGGTAGCACCCTGTAATAGTGATCAAACTTGTATTTTGGGTTTAATAAAAGGTGAATAAACAAAAAAAAAAAATTGAATTATTTACCCTGTTAAATAGAAAAAATTGAAATTTCGCGCTGGAAAAAATTTATTCCCGATATAAATACACGGTGATTTTAAAAATACTACAAAAAAAAAAAAAAAAAAAAAAACTGAACGTCTTTCGAAACTGTCAAATAGGGTAATGTAAACTCGTAAAACTCTGTCGTATTACGTGCTTATTATTATTATGTTTTTCAATGTTCGCGAAACTCACGAATACACTTTAATTAATCTGCAAGTTCGAAATAAATGCAAACAAAACTCAGTGTTACCAAATGTGTACTATTTTGTTAAATGTGTCGTATAGCAAAAAGAAATAAATTTTGAAAATTTTCAAAAAAAAGTTTGCGAGCCAAACCCTCCTCTCCATCGGTAGACGATATTGTAACATTTAATTTGGAATACGACACATTGAAAACAACAAAATATCAGCTAAAATATATATTTTCCTTTCGCTACTCCTATTCTTGTCTCTTCTAAGGTACGCGTATCAGATTGCAAACAACTGTTTATTCTATATTTCCGTATGTAAACGGATTAATGTGACCTTTGCGACAAATAAAGTAAAATAACTATCTCATATATCCTTGATAAGGTATAACGAATATATATATATATATATATATATATTATGAAATGCAGATTTTCATAATGTACTAAGCCCAACGATACTGCCGAGAGTGAGGAAGCTGATTTCTTACTCCTCGGGATCCGCCTCTATTCTTTTCCAGATTTCTCTGACGTAACCGATATTCGATTTCAGATTAGGAACAACTTGAGTCTGGAACGTGACAACTACCGAAAACCTGTAATACCTCTGGTTTGGTAGCCAAACAACTTAGCTTCTAATCGCGCCACTATTTTGCTGACAGTTTTAATGGGGAAAAAACGGAGGGGGGTTAAGAGGGGAGAAAAAGACACTTTCTCAGCAACGCGGAAAAATATAAAATCGCGAATACATGTGTTTTTAAGCTTAGGGAGTTCATCGACACAACTGTACACAATGATTGCTGGCGCTAATCAATTGGCACGGTATTTCAAATCGTCCCGTAAATATCGTGAATAAATATATTTCATCAGAAAATGATACCACTGCTTTCAATTATTTATCGCGGTAAATAAACATATTATTTCGGTGAAATTGTCCCCGAAATTTGTAACGACTCTTAATCGAAAGGCACATCCGCGTTAAAAATAAGAAAAGATTAAAATTTAGATGCAAAAGCAAACGTAAATAATTAATAGTACGAAATTAAATCAAGTTCGAATTCAATTCGTCCACCGACAGTTTGCAGACTATACTTTTTAATGATCACTCAGATCCCGAAAACTACATTAACAG
This sequence comes from Icerya purchasi, assembly GCA_039619475.1. Taxonomy (NCBI): domain Eukaryota; kingdom Metazoa; phylum Arthropoda; class Insecta; order Hemiptera; family Monophlebidae; genus Icerya; species Icerya purchasi. The sequence continues at coordinate 285,255,446 of CM077115.1, read as the reverse complement.
TAATGCGCTTTATTGATAGCCGCGAGGAATGATTTCAGTAATTTTCGCATAAATTACATGTTTTAATTGTACCTGCATATTTTTTTTTTTTATTATAATTCGTTAAATCTAAACCACAGTGTAGTTTAGAAACTTATTCCGGTGTACCTAACCATCCACCGGGTAAATTTTAAAAATACCTTTTATTAATCAATTTTATTGAAATTCAATTCTCACCTTTTTTTTTTTTCATCGTTTCAACTCTTTGAAATAGTTCGAAACATTGCAACATGTTTTATATATAAATATTACCAAATGTTCTGCGAATAATATCAAAAACGCTAATGTCGAATATTTAAATGAGATTATTCGTCGAGTCTCGCTATATGCTTTAAACATCCTCATAATATTATATTTTCAAAATGTAGTGGAAATGTTTATTTCCTGGGTCACACGAATTGTTTCGGTAGCAATGGATCTCACAAAAGCATAGTGTATCTTAAATCACGAAGCATCTATACAATTTGTAAAAAGCTCTCTGCTTAAAAGCTGAAAAACTAAATCTGCACATATATATATATATATATATATATATACAGTGAGTTATAAAAATATTCGGAAATCGTTAAAAAAAATGATTTTTTATTTATTAGTGCATTACTCTCATTAGTGCCGTTGGGCTTAGTACATTGTGAACCTTAACTTCACAATCCCGACGCCCTGTCAAGGGTATGGAACTTACTTTACTTTTACTTTACTTTAAGCAATGGTTTAATAATAAAAATTTTGTTGTAAGCATGTATAGTACACCCAGAATCAGGGCCGTATCTAGACTAAAATTTTGGGAGGGTTTACGAAAATATTTTTATAAATGTATATATATATATATATATATATGTGTGTGTATGTGTTATAATGAAATATATTTATTTATAAATGGTACACTAAAGCCATGTAGTCAATTATTGTATATGCAACATTTGACAACTACAATAAAAACAAATAAAAAACAATCATAAAAATTTCAATTTTCTTTTCTTTTGTCGAAAAAAATTGAAAAGAAATAGATTCTGAATTTCGGTTCATTTAATTCAAGCAGTTATTATTTCGCAAAACATTTCGAGGGGGGTTTGAACCCTGAAAATCCCCCCTCAGATACGGCCTTGCTCAGAGAATGACACAAATGCATCAACGTAATAAGAAAAAGTAGTACAGCAATTCGGCTACGGTAAAAAAAAAAAAAAAAAAAGGAAAACCTCAAAATTACATGCAACAAAAATATTCGGAAACGATGAAACAATACGTGTGAGGTATACCTGTGTGCGCAACGCACCTGCTAAACATGCTTAATCCACGTTTTTCCCATTCTGAGATACAACGTGACAGTTTTGAGCACGTTAGCTGTTTAATTAACGGTGTGGATAATCAAAATAGTGACGACTGTTTTGAAAATGGGTAGAAAATCGTGTAATACTTCGGTCGAAATGCTTCAGTTAGTTATTTTTAATCATTCAAAAAGTCTACATAGAGCAGACTTTCCTGTACCGGAAAATGTGCAGACGGCATTGCTTGCGTCGCATTCAGATCCGAAAATAGCAAGTATCGAAGCGGAAAGCTGGTTTAAAAAGTGGAAAGTTCAGATCAACGAAAGTAAGTAGACGTTCATTTCACAAATAGAAAAGTCATAACCCCAACTGTCAGGATAGATGGATTGGAATTGCCTGTGAGAACAACAGTCAAGTACTTGACACCTAGATAGTCGCTTAATTTGGAAGCGGCACATTCAGACAAAGAAAAGATAAATAGAGATATTCGTGTTAAAAAAATGTACTTGCTTCTAGGAAGAAATAGCGTTTTAAGTATGGATAATGAACGTTTGATATACATAAGTATCTTCTTGAAGCCTATTTCGACCCACGGAGTACAGCTTTGGGGTTGTGCTAAACCTATATAACTGAAGATAATAGAGACCATGCAGAATAAAATCCTTAGCCTCGTAACCAAGTCGCCATGGTATATATCAAATCTAACCTTGAAAATCAGGATCTATAGAGTATGCGACAGATGTTATTAAAATTCATGCCCGAAGACACGCAGAAAGACTCGAAAGTAATCCGAACAATCTGCTGGACTGCTACATACTGCCTCAGTGATAGGAGACGGCTGAAGCGTAAGAAACCCCATGACCTTGTTTAACGTAAAGATTATCGGATAGGTACCATTGGATATTTCTCCCTTCATGCTTAATATTTCCCTGTTAGGAATATATTGCTATATGGCCTAGATGGGCCAATTTGTAATACAATAAATTGTGGGGGGAGGGGGGAATTCATAAGGTCTACTTGAAATTTCAAAATTATTGAAAACATCAAGAAGCACCGTATACGAAAGATGTAGAATTGAATCTATTCCGCAGACAGGAAGACCGCCGAAACTTTCTATTCAAGATCGGGGGGCGGTTCATCGTATGAACAATAGCAAAATCTCCGGTAATTATAAAGGGGCGCCAAAAATAGCTATTGAGATAAATACAAGAACCGAGAAAAAAGTTTCACTACAAACCGTTCGTAGAATAATAAATAAGAATAATGGCTATAATTAATAAGAATACGTATAATTCAAGGATTATAAGAAAAAAAAAACCTTATATTTCTAAAGTAAATAAAAAAAAAAAAAAAAAAAAAAAAAAACCGGAATTTGCAAAAAAATAATCGTTTTGAAATGATATTATTTTTACGGACGAGTTCAAGTGTATTGACGGAAGCGATGGCAAGAGCAAAGAGTTAATACAGAATTTTTGGAGAAAAATTTAAATCCAACTGCCCAAACAAAACATGGCGGCGGTAGTCTCATGGTTTGGTGCTGTTTTGCGGCAAGTGGAGTAGGCGCGCATTGGTTTTTATTGAAGGCAATATGAATGCCGATATGTACGCGCTGGGGCCAATTGACGTGAAACGCTCCATATGTTACATTCGAATAAATAGATAAATATAATTAACACATTTATTTTACTTTATTGAACAATATAAAATCTTTATTAAACAGAAATTATTTTTAAATTAAAAATTAAAACGTGCCGACATGTTTCGGAGTCACTTGCTCCATATTCATGGCGTTAATAATTAAAGTTAAAAATTGAAACGATAACTTTAACTTTAAGTTATAATATTTGTATACATACTTTTTAATATTTAGGTTAAAAAGTATGTATACAAATATTATAACTTAAAGTTAAAGTTATCGTTTCAATTTTTAACTTTAATTATTAACGCCATGAATATGGAGCAAGTGACTCCGAAACATGTCGGCACGTTTTAATTTTTAATTTAAAAATAATTCCTGTTTAATAAAGATTTTATATTGTTCAATAAAGTGTTAATACAGAAATGGAAGAAAATAATTTTAACCTAAACATTTATTTTAATTTAGTAAAACATTTTAAACTATTAACGATGCCTGTTATTTTTAATTGCTTTCTTTTAAAGATGTATTACTTTTTCCTTCTCTAATGCAGTATCAAGTAGTTCTCTTTCATCATATAATGCTTATTTTCTCGTCTTTATCATTGACAATTTTCGTGTCTCCGCCTACAATCCACGCCGATTACTTTTTTGAATTTTTCACTCTTACTGCCAACACTTGAAAAGAGCACTTTTGAATTCCGAACTGTTACCGGCCCGGCCCCACTTCATTCTTTATTACATTTACCTACATCTCAAAGACCTCCGTACTTGGTAAGTTTTCTTTTTCTTCGCTGGCTCTGTTTCTAAGGTACACGGACACATTCTAAACACAATTTTTTAAAGACTTTTTTTTTTTTTTTTTAATTCGCCTTAGAGTTCTGTTCGAATATTCTCGAATATATAGAACGTTCTTGTTCAACGAATGTTGTCATTGTTCCCCAAAACAATTATTGCAGCAAAGAACAAGTTCACACTTTTGCGAAATCAACAAGATGATTAAACAAACGTGTTCTTCCAGCTGAAGGTCATCCAGTTAGTATATCTTACCCTAGCGATAAGTGGAAAACGATTAGGAACTCAGAAGAAAAAAAAAGGCAAAGAATTTGTATACAGTACAGGCTGTTTAAAGAATTCCATTTTTTACTTTAGTAATTATTAATCTCTAACGCTTTTTTATTTATTTCGATTTTTACTGCCTACATAAGCTATAATCTACTTAGTCTAGTTACAGTACGGTACATAGTTTTATAAAACTAAGTGTAGCATTGTACGTTTAAGAAATTTGATTATGTTATTGAGGTTCTTGATGTCCAAAAAAGCGTTGAGGTCCGTGGCAGTTGGTTGGTTGGCGGTAAACTTGGAGCAGAACGTTTGAGGGAAGGTATGTGAAAATTTTAATTACTACCCAAAGCAGCTATGGTAATTGTTGAACGTTTTTTTTTTTATTTCATCATTAAAAGTAAAAGCTGGAAGAAAATTTAACGTCTCCTCTAAATTCTGATCGGTTAAAAAAAAATGAATATGGGGAGTTGTGCTCCAAAACATGTCGGCGGTTATAATATTTTCAATATTTATTAATATATTTTTGTGTTAAATATTGCTGTTCATGTTACTCAAGATATGTATATAATGACACAAAAAGCTTATGATTTTAATTTAAACTTTAGAAGTTCCTGAAGTTGGTGAGATTTTTTAATTGAATAAATAGAACGAATAAAAAGCGTTTATTGAATATTGCAAGTTATACGAATGCACTTTTATACATAATATTTTAACTATTGTTAGCGAGCGCATATTTTTCACCAGTCTTCACCGCCATCTACAGAACCGTAGAGAAACTATCAGTACAACGACCGAGTGCTGTTGCCGTAACATACTTTTACTAGACCAAAATCATGCCTTATTGATAAAATTTCACCGAAACGGTTAATACAGCTGACAGTTTTTTTTTTCTTTTTTTTTAAAGGAGTGACAGAAGCACTTACTTTTCGCCCATGGATGGTATGCAGGTACGTTTTGTTTTAACAAGAGCGCGCGGTCGTCTGCTGTTTCTACTTTGAATTCAACCGTCGTTATCGATTACCTGTGGTAGTTGAGTTAATTGTGTACGCCATTGTGTACTGCACAGCAGAGCTGATTGGAAGATCGAGTGAATTTATAAACTAATCTGCGACTAGAGCAAGCAGCAGATAGTAGTGAATCTGTCTGTAAAGTTTGAATGTACGCCAACTACTTTCCAGTCAAAACTTGTCCATCGTTGTTCTGTACACATCTGCACTAAATCTACCGTAGGTCGTAAATAATCGACTCGGGAAACCCATTCTACTTCGAAATACCAGAAATGTGACGCAGTCTGAACCCATTCACGAAACTCGTTGACCAGAACAGTATTGTACACATAATGGAATAGCTCTACAGCAGCTACCGTTTGATGATAACACCCAAAATCAATTTTGTTAAGTAACTTGTTGAATGGTTACCGTTGCTCGCTTTCTATTTAAATTATCTTTTGAAATTTAGCTTTCTTTTTAATATTTAAAACACAAAAAATCTGAACTTTTTAATTTTTCATATGACATTTTACATATATAAAATCATTTTTCTATTTAAAAACAGACTCAAGCCAACTAAACTGATATAAAGAGCGAATATTTTTATCAGGCCCGTGCCCAGAATTTCCAAAGGGGGATTTTTAAAATTTTCTGCGCATATTTTATAAATAACACGGTACATTTTTCGCTAATATTCATGCTATTAATAATTTCCGTTATTTTGATGTATTTATTAATTTACATAAAAATGAATTAGCCCGTATACACATTAATAAAAATTACAATATATGTTATTGATTATACTCGTAATAAAAAATTTTGCATAAAATATTAATGAACTATCTAAAAATATAGAGCAATTTTTTTCTTTTTTTAATGTATAAGAACAGCCTCAAAAATCGTCATCAATATTTATTTTAAATTTTTGATTTTTTTTAGATTTTTGTGTATTTATAATCAATTATTTCAGTTCTCGTGGGGTGGGGGGGGGGGTTAACCCCCAAAAAACCCACCCGTGGACACGGCCTTGATTTTTATTAATATCGAAATTTCAAATATAATACAATTATATATAGTCTTTTGAATTAAAACTTTTTTATTACTATTATAAATCTGTAACAATAAAAAACAATTTATACATATAAATATACATACATATGTATACGTATATACGAGGGTGGTTTGAAAAGTTCCGGGCCTCTCAATGAAAAAAAAAACATATTTTTATGAAAACAGCGCTTTATTTCTCAACATAGTCTCCACATTTAGGCTCACGCATTTGCTCCATCGCTCGGAAAGTTTATTAATACCGACCTTGTAGGTTTCTTCAGGAAGCTCTCGAAAATATCCATTAACACCGACAATCACCTATCATTTGCAAATCTTTTCTCTCCAAGCCATTTCTTCAAATTCGGGAATAGATGATAGTCGCACGGATCTGGCGAATAGGGCGGATGCGGAAGTAATTCGAACCTTAATTCGTTGATTTCTGCCATCGCGACCACGGAGGTGTGATCAGGCGCATTGTCTTAATGGAAAAGAACTTTCTTCTTCGCCAAATGTGAACGTTTTTTTTTTTTTTTTTATTTCTTCGCTCAAACGTTGAAGCAGAACCGCGTAATATGCTCCATTCATTGTTTTAGCCTTTTCCAAGATAGTCGATGAAGATTATTTCCGCGTGCATCCCAGAAAACCGTTGCCATAATTTTGTTGAAGGACACAATTACCTTTGCTCTCTTCGGAGCTGCTTTGATTTCTCGATCCATTGCCTAGTTCTTTGGACTCTGGAGTATGGCGGTGAACCCAAGTTTCATCAACATTGATGAATCGACGCAAAAATTCGGCTGTATTGCGATTAAAGTACTGAAGGTTTTAAGATGTCTTTTCGACGCTGTTTCTGTTCAGGTATGAGCAAACGCGGCACCCATCTTGCGCAGAGCTTGTTCATGCCCAAAACTACGTGTAAAATACGGTACACTCATTCAGACGATATGCCTACACCTTCAACTAATTAATTTTAATGCGCTAATCTTCCAGCACCATTCTGTGTATTTTTTCGACGATTTCTGGCGTAGTTGCTTCTATCGGGCGTCCATTGCGTGGTTCATCTTCTGTGCTCGTACGACCCATCATAAATTCTGCAACGCAGCGTTTAACGGTGCTTTTTGAAGGAGAAGACTACTTTAAAATCGAGCTCGGATTGTATTTGTGTTGCATTTTAAAAAGCATGATATTTAATCACAGTTCGTATTTCGTTTTTTTCCATTTTTTACGTAACACACGACTTCTCTACTTGAAACTGCCATAAAACTGGTAATACGTTTTCAACCAAGCTGAAACTTGTTCAGTGACGCGCTGTGAAGGATGGAACTGCGCAACGCGTTCGACGAATTGACCCTAACAGCGCTATTTCTCGGCGAGGCCCGGAACTTTTCAAACCACCCTCCCACTTATATTACATATTATATACATACATATACATACATGTATACATTAAAACCCCGATTATCCGTGTTAATTGGGGGTTCATCATGCACGGATACAGGGAAACACGGTTAACCCGCTCCGCGAGTTTTCATGTATCCCGAGCTTTGCGATCCACGTAATATGTGGGTCAGTCCGGCTCTTCACTCCACTTTGATATTATGAAATGATAGCTGACCATCTACGATTGCAATTGTATAATTTTCTGTATTGTTTTGCTTTTTTGCTTTATAATAAATACGTATAATACTGTATATGAAATGATAGCTGTGGTGATTTAAAACCCCTTTTAGCGAGAAGGAAACTGGATTATTAGACTAGGTCATATTAATTTTTATTAAAAGAGTCAGTCGGTTTCTTCTGTCTGTCGGTAAGAATCTCCTTCTGTTTTATCTTCGTCTGGAAATGTCCTAACCCACAGAATGTCTGTGATCTGTCTGCTGCTCGAAATACGTGATCACAGTCTGTTACAATGCAACGCACTTTAACAGCTTAGTCGCTGTTCTGCTATTTCGACTTGCTCTTCATTTTCCCATTCAAAATCCGCATTGATTTCATTTAAACTTTCTTCATCAGTAAAAGTATACGCTTAAGTAAGATCAGTTTCATAATTATCTATCCACTCCTTCATATTTTCATCATGAACATATTCAAAATCCTTCCTATCACAATTTGAAACCATTTTTGCAGGAAGCATGCGAGTTTAAAGAGATGCGCGGTTAATCCGTCAACCGGTTAAAACACACACGGATAATCGCGATTTTACTGTGTATATACACAGTTGACTCGCTACTATCCGAATTAATTGGACGGCCAGCCGGTCTGGATAGCGAAAAATCCGGATACGCCGGAGTTCAAAGGACGACCTTCTACAATGTTGAAGCTACAGTATTTATATTAAATGATAGTACACCTTCTATCATGCCCATTATTATTATCTGTAGTAACTTGTATTTTTCACCTCTCGTGAAGTGTCCAAAAAAATTTATCTTCCTTCTTTTTACTATTGTCATTAATATTCGGTCAGTTCCTATTAGTTCCAGTACTTTCTCATTTTTTAACTTTTTCGTCCACGGTATTTTCCACATTCTTCTGTAGCACCACATCTCGAATGATGATATACGCTTCCTCATATTTTCCTTTATGGTCCATTTTAGCGACCACTATAAACATATATATAAGTTTTACAAAAATCAGTATTAGTTAATTATACATTAATTAAACAAGGGAAGACATTTTAAGTTAAATAAAGCTAATTGCGTTTATGGATTTAATGTATCTTAAAGTCTTGAGGCAATTTTCTGTGCTTTCAAGTGTGTCGTTAATAGATTCCGGGATGTTAAACTGTTCTCTAGTTGTCCTAAGGGAACGACATTCTATTAAAATGTGACGTACATCAAGGTTTTGATCACAGTATGGGCATTTTTGTGGCTCCTCTTTAGTTATATGATGGATGTGCGATGCTGTGATGTGGCCAGTTCTAAGTCCAGTAATTATACATTGGTCTGATCGATTAATTTAAATCATTGGTCTTGGCGAGTGTATATCTTGTCTTACCGAATGGAGCTTAGAGTTGATGGCTTTTCACAGTTTCGTGGATACTTTTTTTTTGCTTCGTGGAGTTGGACCGGTATTACTTCTTGGGGTTTAGGCATGGTTATAGCCTTTTTAGCTAAGGTATCGCCTCTTTCATTGCCCCGGATCCCTTGCTGTGCCGAGATCCATGATAGCATAAGGCTTGTTTCTCGAGTTTGAAGATCATTGATTAAGACTTGTACTGATTGGACTATTGAATGTTTGGTACTACAGTTTTTTAGTGCTGTTAGACTAGACAATGAATCAGAGCATATGACGTATTTGGTGTCAGCGGGGCCACGTTTGATACATTCTAAGGCTTGGCATATAGCATATAACTCACAGCTACAATTTGAGAATTGACTAGAGAACCTGATCGATATGCAGTCCTCGGTCTCTGTCGCAAGTGCGCATCCTGCTTGGCCTTCTTTGATTGATCCGTCTGTGTATAGGAATGTGTGGTCCAGCTGTGGATTTTATATAAGCACTTTGGCTTTCTTTTTTTTTGAGAAGTCGATTCGAATAGTTGCGAGTCGACTGTATATATATATATGTATAATATAATTTGCGTGAAAAAGAAAAGCTAAACAGCTAATTAATATAAATTTATGATTTTACAATATTTAGGTTAAAATTATTTCCTTCCATTTCTGTATTAACACTTTATTGAACTATATAATATAAAATCTTTATTAACAGAACCTTATTTTTAAATTAAAAATTAAACGTGCCGACATGTTTCGGAGTCACTTGCTCCATAACGCCATGAATATGGAGCAAGTGACTCCGAAACATGTCGGCACATTTAATTTTTAATTTAAAAATAAGGTTCTGTTAATAAAGATTTTACAATGTAAGCAGATTGAATAAAACATTAAATTAAACGTACACTACCAGTGGCGTATTTTAGGAGGGGATCCCCCTCCCCCCAATTTTGTAAAGATTTGATATCCGGGCCTGCCCAACGGCACAGAAAAACGAGTAACTGCTCAGAGCGGTACAGTTAGAGGGGCTAATTATATTTATTATACTTACACTGTAAAACAATTGTTTTTTAATTCGATACGCCTTATAATATTGGCTTTTAAGCGAAATACTTTGTGCCTTTTTCATTCGTGTTCAATTATATTTAAATTATAAAATAAGCGCGTCGTTTATTGTTCTCTTTTTAATCGCTTTATAGCCAGAGTAACTAAAAATAGTTCAATGCGGGATATTTTTTCACTTTGACTATAATAAATAACAAAAACAAATAAATATTTTTAATTTTTCACTCGAAGAGACAATTCTCATTTTCTCGCTAAATAAACTTGAAATTCAGACGGACTACTAGAAAGGTTTTTGCTGATCATATTTGTTTCATTTTTCATGCTATCCAAATTTTAATTCGTATATTGGTGAACATAGAAAAAATATTTACCGATTCCGGAAGTTTATTTAAAGTATATTTTTATTGCAAAAAAAAAAACAACAACAAAAAAAAGGACTGAAAATAAAACGAAAATCAGACGTTGTTAGTTCTTGAAGTTTGTCATATGGCTGGTGTATCCCAAAAAAAATGGCACTAGATTTTAAAAAACGTAACAATTGCCATTTAATATTCTTGATGTTTCTTCGCTCAATTTTTTAAATTTTTTGATCCACCCCCCACCCTCCCAAAAAAAGTAGTTCATCTACCATTGTACACTGCAATAAATTTAAAAAGAATTACAAAAATTATACTGAATATGAGAATTGTTTAAAATATGTACTCCTTTTATTCTTAATCTATTTCCCCTACATTTGAATATATGGTAAATACACATTATTTCTCTAATTTCTTACATTTCCAACAACTGCTATTTCTTTTTTTTTTTTCGTATCTTTCTTTTGTTTTTTTTCATTACTTTGTTATTTTAAATTTATTGAAAGTCAAAGTATATAATTTAATCATAACAAATCGAGAAAAATTAAGTTACATCGGAAATACAAATGCAGCATGTGCAATCAAAATTTGCGGAAAAAAATTTTTAAAACCGAGATTTACCGTAATGCTTAAATAAATTCATCAGTACATTAGTTATTTTTTTTATTTTCCTAGTCTAGGTAAAACATTTAGCCATTTAATCTCTCGCGACGGGTAGAAGTATAATTAAAACTTAAGCTAACAAAATTTCGAATTTCGCAGTGAATCGAATTTGAAAAAATGAGGTACTGCTCATGTCTGGAAAACGAAAAAAGAACTCGCCTCTTACTCACGGGGTGGTACAGTGTTAGTTGAACCAAAAAAACTTACACCGGTATATGATACAATTTTAATCAATTAAAACAGACGTAATTTTACAACAATTTATTCATCACCAATGGCCGAATTTGACACATTCATCAGTGAGTCAAATTCGATAAACTTTTCTATTGGGGGAGGCAGATTCGCGTTAACAATCAGAAAAGTGTTGTTGGTTTTGGGGTTAGTCCGATACGATTTTCTGCTTTTTTTTTTTTTTTTGTTTTTCCTGAGGTCTTTTCAAGCCTTATTTGATTTCAACAACAGCAATAGGATTACTTTTTAAGCACCCCCGCCACGACGTTTTGAAAATCCAATTGTATTCGTTTAGCCATTCGAATTTTATAGAGCGTGTAAAAGATGTTCAGTTAGAAAATATTTTCCTAGACCGATTAATTAGACTGAAGTGCTGCACGCGCAGAAACATGATTAAAAAAAACAAAACAAAAGAAAATCAAACATTGATATGATTTAATGAAAAGTTTTCTTTCTCAATTTAAATACGAATTTTTCGTGTGATCATGCGTGGCAGTAAATATTCTAATCAGTTGAGAGTTCTGTTGAAATGGAAAGTGTTAATCTACGCAAACTAACTACAAGAACTTGTAAAGTTACCGAAGCATACACCGGATAATAGGTCTCGCAAAAAAATTTCTGTGAATTTCCAAACACATAAGCGTAATTTCTTCCTATTAAATTTTAAGCCACGTAAATGCAGAAGATAAATCTTAAATTCAAAGTTAACTTAATGGCTATACTAATATTTTTTTCTTTTTTTTTTTTTATTCTTTTTTATTAAATACTATGCGCAATCTATTGCACTTTAAAAAGATGTGGAGCTTCAGTCAAAATTGCAGGTAAAACATTTAGACAAAACTGTAGTTTTGCTACACTTATAGGAAAACGAAACAACAGACAATAGAAATAGGCAAAAAGATTATCAGTTATTTAGATTTCACAATAACTGTCAAAAATGTTAAATTAGAATGTACACAGAAAAAATACATAGACTAAACCATATTAATCGGTTTTTCAATTAAACAATTGCGCCCATATTAGCATAACAAAAAAAGAAAAACATTAATTAAAAATAATATTAACAATGATTTGAATCTTATAAAACATATGGCGATAAAAAATAACTATAATAAAAGTACAGTTAATAGTTTATATTAAAAATGTAAGAAAAACTCGCAGTATCAAAGTATTGAGTGGAAATAGAAATGGTTAAATTTCACACACATACACTCATCCGTCTGTTTACAAAATAACAAAATTCTTTAAAGACTTTACAATATTTAATATATTAACAAATTGATAACATTTTCAATAATTCAGGTATATATAATAAACTTACACGTAAAACATGCAAGAGTTATATATATATATATAACTCGGCCATTTTGGCCTCGCAAGGGGCTGTGCCCCTTGACCCCTCTTGCTTTCATTTCTGTCTCTTTCTCTTCTATACTTTATATAAAATGATCAAAATTTACAACGTAATTCTTACTGGCATCAACACACACAAAAAATAACATAGCCACAAAAATCTTATGCTAACATTTAACTTCCGTTACATAAAATTAAGACATTTTTTCGTTACATTTTTCGTTACATATTTCATTACATAAAATTGTGACGTTTTTTAAATAACAATAACAAAAATCCTACAAAATATAACAAACGTTACATAAAATTGGGACATTTTTTTGGGACATTTAGCATTACATAAAATTGGGACATTTTTTGGGGACATTTTTTCGAATGGGGTGTAGCCTAAGAATTACGTTGTAATTAATATATATATGTAGGGCAAACTAAAAGATGATTTAATGTAAGATTTAAGAAGCGCATTTATGCATTACTCAGAAACAGATGAAACGTTGAAATTTCACCCAGCGAAGCCTTGGTTTTCGAAAGAACATCTTCCTCCACCGCACCCCTCCTTTCAAAATATACATGAGACTTCTTTTAACTAAAAAGAAGAAGAAAAAAAAAAAAAAGGATAATAATTTTAGATTAAAAACTTGTACGTGATGAATGTAAGCACAAACAATAGCTTAAAATCAGTAAGTAAAGTATACTGTAAGTATTGAGAAACTTGATCAATTTCAAATTTTATGCAAACAGTCAAAAAAAAAAAAAAAAAATGGTTATGATATGATAATAAATTTCAATTCTAAAAAGATGAAAATCTTTAATTTTTTTACGAAGTAGCGCCGTATAAGAATTTTAAAAAATTTAAAAATTACAATAATAGGTTATTTTTTAACGAGTCTAATTTTTTCACCGACAGATTTATAATATCATCACATTCCGAAATCATCAGCATGGAGCTACTCAATAAATCTTGTGATATTCTAGATCGTAATTGATTTTTTATGTATTTTAATTGAGAAAAGCATCGCTAGTTACTCGGGTAACACTGAATGGGAAACATCTCGTGTATGCCAAATTCGCCGTGTACTCTGTAGAAACCGAATTATACTTTTTCAGGTCAAAAAAGAAAATGCAGCATTTTTGACCTTTTTTTAGGATGATGTTAATTAGATTCCTTATCTGAACTGGACCCGAAGGTCTTTTTTTAGAATATTCGTCACTTTTCGCCGTCATCCAATTCGTTGTCTACTCTTAATTCCGATTTATGGTCCGCTTCTTTTGAAAGATTTTTCCTCTCAAATTTTTCTTCCTAGTTTCTGGCAAAATGAAGAAACTCTGAGATTTCAAATTTTCCAGAGACGCGAAAAGTGTGTGTTTGTATATTTCGGACTACAACAAAGTAGAAAACCCATTGTAAATTCCCTGCCTATATCGGAAGTTTGGTCCGTATAGCACACTTCCTACACAAAGAATGGTATGCATTGATACCATTCTCTGTGATTTCTCAAGTATCTCAAGAGAATTTTTTTCCATTTCCGATGTCTTGTGACTTTTAGCGAAGAACTGTAGTACATTGATCGAGCACAGACTCATCCTGAGTTGTATCTCTAACTGCACTGAAAACGTGCCTGCTGCTTTGACTTCTTCATTAATCACTTTTTTGCATATCAATTTCTTAGTACTCAAAACCGCACGATTAACGGATGTTTTGGAAATGAAAGTAACAAAATTTCGGATCGCGTGCGTTTTTTATATTAACTTTCTTCGGTTTGCTTACTGGATGGCTATTACTTCTGCAAGATGCGAGTTTAGAATAACATATCATACTTCCCGAGTGTAACTAAAAAGCGGTTCTAAAAAATCTCCATGGTGCAGACGAGCATCATCTAATACGGTACACGTGGTTTCATGTTTGTTCCCTCCATAATAAGGTAAACCACATTTTCCAATCAGCCTTACTGCACCTATTATTTTCCTCACAAAGCGCTCATATCGACTTGCTGTTTCCGTACACTGATAGTATATTTGCATTATTCTCGTCCAGTAAAAAAAAAAATCATCCGAACTACACTCTTTACTCATTACTTTGTTCGCGTTCTTCCATTCGAGTAAATGATGACGAAAATAGCAAGTTTTAGAAGTATCGGGTTTCTGAAGCCAATCAGGACAGGGCCTGCTTTTCTTCTGGGAGTACGTCAACTGGTATTTTTTTAGTTTTTTCTTACGAGTGAAGGTTCGTTTGCAGTCAATGAATACTCTCCTTCCCCAATAGGAGGTTGCTTTGGATCGCACCTTAAAAAAGTGAGAAATTTTCCGAACTCGATATTTTGAAGCAGACACAATTCACGCGGATTCATTAATACCAGAGGAACGTGCTTAGTGTAGAATTTTCGATTTTATTCGCTGATATATTATAGCACGTTATCATCAACAGTTGTCAGATTTCCAGCACCAATACATTTCTTATGCTTACGACAAGCATTTCACATAGATTTCCAGAATTTTCCAATATCACCAGATTTTGGTCATCGAATATTCTCATTCTCGTCTCCTCTACTCGGAAATTCGGCTAAATTTTGACGCGTTTTTGCAGTTCATCATCTCGTTGTCTTATTTTTACTCTTTCGGGGTGACGGCCATTTTTTTGGTTTTTTTCGGAGATGAATCCTTTTCTGGGGAGGGTTCAAAAAATTAAAATTCCTCAAATAATGCGAAAAATATCTTGTTAACCAAACCAAATTTTTCAATATGTACACGTTCGATAAAAAGTAAAAAACGTAATGTAAGATTTAACTACCAAATTCTTAATTAAATACTGGAAACGGTATTTTTTTTACCGGTAACTTTTTTTTTTATGCCACCACGCTTTCATTAATTTTCAACCGATTTTGATACAATCATCTTTTCTTTTAAAGAACTTCTCTATAAAATCAACTCGGAAAATATCGATTTCGGTGTCGGGCTGTGAGCACTTTACAGATACAAAACGATGTGGTATCAGGCAGCGGTTACATTGGACCAGAATTCGTACGAATAAGGTGGTTACATTACTTGCGGTGTTGTTTGTACAAACAGTAAATTTACAGAAGACGGGTTTTTTTTTTTTTTTTTCTTGAAATCGTCAGTCGAAAAGGCAGTGTAGTCACATTGCACGTTTTTTTTTATAATTTATTCGACAATTTAGCAAAACCATTTATCGTATGTGAAATCTCTGATATTCTTTCTTCAACTAGACTGATTATTTTTTCAGAATAAAGAAACGCTGAAAACGGACACTGTAATATAAACTTCGTACGAATTCTGATGAAAAAACAAAATATATATTGCTCGTACGAACTCGTACAATTTCGTAAGAATTCGTACGAAAAAAAAATGCAAACAATGTAATAACTATGCGAGTAACTCTGTACACGTTTGTTCCGTTCAGACCAAGTCGTAAGAATTCGTACGATCTCGTACGACCAATTTTTCGTACGAATTCTGATCCAATGTAACCGCGGCCTTAGACGGAACTAAATCAAAATATACGAAAATAGAATACTTACTCTGCAGTTCGAAATTTCACTTTGCTCTTAGTGGAAAATTACGGCAAAAAAAAAAAAAGCAATCGGTTCAACAAGTTGTCGATTACACACAAATAGACACCGGCCAATATTGAAATAGAAGGCGCTGGCATAATTCACTAGTGAACTTTTTCCAATGGGAACTCTTTTGTTTAAAAAGAAGGTTGCAGTATATACATCAGAACGGCGTTTGTATCTTTCCATTGTGCAAACGAAGCAGAATTTAGGTATAGAGCAGATATTAGGAAAAAATATTTTTAATGATCATTATTTACATACTTCTTCAAATTTAGACACTATAAATGTTCATATCCATTTTCTATATTAACACTTATTAAGTACATATGAAAAAAAAAACACGTATGACGACAAAATTAATATTTAAAAAATATAATAATGTCGTTACATGTTTCGGAATTACTCCATAATCGATGGTAATAGTTTAAAATTTATCATTAACTTTAATTTTACTATTACCATGATTATGAAAAAATTTCAAAAAACATGTCGGGATCATTATTTATTTTAGCAATCATTTTCAAAAATTGCATCAAAACAGGCCCGTGCCCAGAATTTTGGAAAGGGGGGGGGGGGGGTGAAAATTCTCTTTGCATATTTATTTTATAATACATTTTTCACTAATATTCGTACTATTAATAATTTCCATCATTTTGATTTATATATTAATAATTCACATAAATGAATTACCCCGTATATGAACATTAATAAAAATTACATATGTTATTGATTATACTCGTAATAAAAAATTTTTTGCATAAAATATTAATGAAGTACCTAAAAATATGGAGCATATTTTTTCTTTTTTCTTTTAAAAGTAGGTAAGAACACCCTAAAAAATCATCAATATTTATTTTAAATTTGTGATTTTTTTCAGATTTGTTTGTATTTATAATAACTATTTCAGTTCTCATGGGGGGGGGTTTAACCCCCAAAACCCCCCCGTGGACACGGCCTTGCATCAAAATGCCCAAGCGCGCCGAGAATTTGCCCGGTTTGAGCCGCATGTCCCATCATCTATTCCTGCCATTTTAGGGACACACATAGATAAATCTATATTCGCTAAACATTTAATTTAAAAGAAAAAACATCAAATTAATATAATATCTATGCTGGAAATAACTGAAAATAATAAGAAACTAGATTTTTCTGAAAGCTATTACACATTTATAAGCATAAAAATAATATAAATAATAATTTATCAACTAAAAATCCGTTATTTAACATTTTATTTATTTTTATTTCTTCTCCTTCTTCTGTTTCGGTCAATTATAGACCACGTACTGTCAGTTGTCGTTCCTTCTTTTGACCTTTTCATTTGCACCCAATATCATCCGTTCGCTATGGTTTCTCCTTCTTTTCACCTTTCATAATATATACCCTTTTGTATTTTCAGCTTTTCTTTAAACTGCTTTTCTCTTACCAATTTTCTTAGCTTATTTATTTCGCTTTCGATTTTTTATCCACTTTATAATTGCCTACGTTGACTGTGCCTATCGATTTATTATGTTATCGACACTATTTATTTTCTATGTTTACCATTATTATATGTAACGTTACATCGCGAATAGATTATTAATCCGAAACTAGTCGGTGTTTTATTATATTTTCATAATTTAAATAAATTCCTACGAGTTAATGTGTTTTACACGTACTAATATTCACACAGGATAGTATGAAAAATGATACGACTAAACAAATTAAATCGACAAACTGATTAATTGTTTCTAAAGAAGCCCGAAGTTTTCCAAAAATCCATTCTACTTGGCGAAGAACAAACTTTCTATCGTCATGCCCCTACACACAATAGTTGGAACCCCGTCGTTTTCTTTTGCTTTAAAACATACGGTAAAGTTTTAAACAAAATGTCAATTAAAAAAAAAGAAAAAAAACCCTGGACTTACTTCCATTATTGTACCCACATTTTGTTATTATAGACCGTTATTGTACGATAACCTTATTTATTATTAGCCATGAAGATTTATAATAATTTATAATACTTTACATTACGCACACACACACACACACACACATACATACACACACATATATATATATATATATATATATAACTTATTATTTAGCCCTGATAACCGGCCAACCCTCAAAACGGGCCCATTCAAGTCGGTCCCAAGCTAACTCTATGGTAATGTTTATTTTCAAGCATTTTAATGATACCGTCCTTGCATCTTAATTTCTGCCTACCCTGTTTTCTTTTATTATAAATACATCAATCGGTTACTGTCTTCGTCCATTTATTATTGCTATATATGTCCTGCTCAACCCCATTTTAATCATTTTATTACTCCGCTAAACTTATAACTATGTTTCAGTTTATTCTTTTTTTAAGTTTACTCTATCTTTTAACTTTACGCCTAACAACGATCAATGTGTTTTGCGTTTTCTTTACTTCATTATCAGGGTTGCCAACTTGTGGGGAATTCCCCAAACTGCGAGGAATTTCAATCTGAGTGGGTAGTCTGTGGAGATCCAGATATTTACATTCATTTAAGATTTAATAAACTTATAATATGATGAACGATTTAGTGTACCAATATTAAATTCTAATAATTAATCGATATTTAACATAATACTACTTTAATTAATGCCGATTTTTAGTTTATTTTGTGGCAACATTGATGCCATCCAACTTCAGATATCAGGGGAACAAGCAGGTCACTAAATGACACTGCGCACACTTTTTTGTTATCTTTCACTTTGAATGCGGGTGTGCGTTTTTTCAGTACATCGTCGTTTGGCTGTATATTTCGTTGTATTTACGCTAGTGCTATTCATTTCTTATCAATTGTTGTAGATTTATTTATTTGTGTCTTGTGTGGTATATACTATTTTAATTAATTACTTTTTTTGCGTACATTTCTGTTCATTTAATATTTTTTTCTAATGGTATTTAGTTTTATTAATTTTATATTCAATTCACCTTTTGTAATTTTAAATACTGATATTTTAAATAGATAGGTGCATATTTTGTTCTTTCTTTTTTCTATTACTGTTCATTATGTACAATTGTGAAAGTATTATGACATACGAAAATAGAAGCGGTTACAGGGAATTATTCAAGTATCATTACTTTTTTTATTTTTCCAAATAATTTCTATGTTCTTAATCTGAAAGGAGATGAAGATCCGGATAGGCATATTGGGCTGAAGTGTTCCGTCTCAAAAAAAATGCAGAGCAAAAAAGTGTTCCCAAATTTGAAATTCGCAATAAGCTTATTGTTCGTTGTGTACCTTTTTCAAATGCATCTGTATTAAACGAAAATTCAGCGCTCTGAACAATTTAAAAAGAAAGAATCTCGCAATCGCCTGGACACGCTGATACTGTAGTAGCGCTTATGGCTATCAGAGATGGTGAACAAGGAGGAAGTTTAAAAGTTAAATAAAATGATAAAAAAAAAAAAAATTGGCACAATCAAACATCGCACATTGATAATATGATGGAAGATTTATTTTTGTATTCAAATAAAATTTATGAATATAATATAACTGAGTGTGTATAACTACATAATTATTATGAATTTAAAAGTGTAAATATCATTAATTTATATCAAAAGTACTTTAATTTTTTTGGTGATAATTTGTGGGGAAAATGTAGGGGGAATCGATATTTTTTTTATCCCCGAAATTCGGGATTTCCACTGAGCTTTTCGTGTAATTTAGGACATAGATATTGGCAACCCTATTTATTATGTTACCTGATAAAAAGTCTGATAACCCCATAATATGAAAGAATAGGCGGCGCATAGCTATTCGGTACTTCACATTTTATATACCTGTCCCCGTGAAGATGTGTTTTAAAGACCAGTATTTCTTCCGTGTGAATGTAATTTTACGCTCTACCTCCTTCGTTGTACTGTGTTGTTTTACGACATTATCTGACCTAAATAAATAATATTTTCCAGGCTTTTCACTTCCTTATTATTTAACTTTACTACTACTTTAATTAATCTGAGTCCCCCCCCCCCCCATAAGGGGCTATAATCTTCGTCTTATCAAGATTTATACTTAATCCTGCATCGTTTTCATTTACCGTAGTCTGCAATTCATCTACTTTCTTCGATATCAGTACACAATATCATCCGCAAATCGAAAATTATTTAAAAATTTGCCGTCTAGTTTAATACCCTTGTTTTCCAATTTTCTCAACATTTATTCTAACGCTTCGCTGAGCAGTACTAATGACAGCGGATCACCCTGTTTAATTCATTTTATGTCAAAATATCTACCGATATTTTATCAGCCATTTTATTCTTGCTCTCATTCCCGTGTACATATCTCTTCTACTGACCTTTAGTTTTCGGAAATCCCTTGTTTTTTTTTAGTGTCAAATCAATTTACGTTCTTAAATATAAATGCGATTTGTATTTTTTTTTTTGAACATAATAAAAATACATGAAAGGGTTGAGAAAGCTTCGATTCTGAAATCGTAATGATGGCTTTTGGTTTTCGTGAAAGTACAAATGGTTCACCGTTAAGACGTTTTCGGATAGCTTTTAATCTTTATAACATAGAAAACATTTTCAGCGACAAATGATAATGTTACCCTTCTAACGCTTCACCGTTACTTCACCGTTACTTCACCGTTAATAGTGTACGAATTTCTTTAGCTACCATAACCGTCTGAAGCTTCGGTGTTTTTAGAACTAAGGATATTTTCTTAATGTTTTAAGGAAATATTCTCCGTTCTAAAAACACCGAAGGTCGAATTTGCAAGGCACAAAAAACCGATGCAGTTTCCAGGCTGGTCCTTAAAGAATCGGTCTGATCACTTTATTTATTGAAAATACGCATCTTTTTCTTTTTCATCTTCCGACTTTTCTGAAAATTCACGTTCGCAAACGTTAAATTGATTTTAAAAAAAGAGGTCGGTAATTTTTTTTCACTCTTACCTTGAAACTACCCGATAGCAAATGCGAGTATTTCGTCTTTCGCAATTTTTCGAATACATATATATATATATATATATATGTGTGTGTGTGTGTGTGTGTAAAACATTTTTAGTGGAGCCAATTTCATTTACTGATAGTGAAAACTTCTCTAATTAATTAAGGGGTTAGTAAACAGAAAAACTACCTTTCAAGATGTATCAATTCGTTCGTACTGCCAATTTATACGATCTATATAGTTCTTTGTAATTTTGATTACAGCTAATTTAATTATCGCCCGTATGATTTTTAAGTCGAAACTATTAATGCCGAAGTAAAGACATTTATTAAAATAATATATTCTGTGTCCTTGAAATCTTAAGCTTCGAAACGCATTATATAATATTTTAATAAGTGTTTATTTAATTAATATAGGAAATCGTAAGCAATCTCAATGCAAATATTTTCTATCTCTTTAACTAAGCCGCACTTGGAATTGATTATTTGCATCGATGCCTTCCTACGCCAGCAGACCGTATAGAGCTCTGTTTTCGGATTAACGAAAGTATGGTTTTTCATTATTCCTAAAAAAAGATAAATGTCGTGCTTTAATGTTCTGCAAAATCGTAATATAATAGGTTCTCCTTGCGTGCTATTATAATTTCGGAATAAATCGCACTTCGTTAATACTTCTACGTTTGATGTTGATTTGATCTCATCCGGGAAAAGGAAATCTCGGACGGTGTCGCGAGATTTTTTTACCGATGTAAGATTAGCGTGAAATAAAACGATATCTCTATCTGAATTGAAGAAAATTTAAGATATAATTAGATCATCATCGAGCAAAATCGATATAGCGTAGTTAGGTTTAATATATAATGGAAGTAAAATATAACGAAGCCAATATTACAGAACAAACACAATTAACGAGCTAAAGTTCGTTCACCTCGACGCAGATTTCGTTGTTTTTATAGAAGTTCTTACTTCAAACAGGTTTCATTTTTAATTAGGATAATAAACTAAAAATATTCTCGCTCGGTATAAATTTAATATGAAATAAGAATTATTCGAAAAATATTTTTAAAAAAAAACAAAACAAATAGAATAGAATAGTTCATTCGCAAATTACAAACTAATTAAGTAAATAACGAACTCGTGTCGATGTTTCGAAAAAATTGTATACGATCAAATTTACATTTCTGAATTATAAACCGATTACATCATCAATTTTTATAATTGAAATACAATCGAAAATCGCCAAACAAAAAATACATCTGAAAATAATTTAAAGAATTAGGGTTTTTTTTTTTTCAATTTTTAAATTTTAATATTTCATTAGACAATTTCGGCATTTAAGAAAATTAACAACACGCTATGTGATCTCGCCCCTCTTCGCATATATCTATCGTGACGAAATAACCTTAATTTTTATCCAATCCGCAGTATCGGTTGGTTAGACGATTTGTTTAAATCGATTTTAAATTACTACGATTTGCATTATATTTATACAATTTTATTCGAATAATATTTACTGAGTACTATCCTTTCTAAATTTATTTTACGCTTCAAATACGATTAAAAATTGTTCGAAAAATTCATTTTTCATTTTCCGGCCTCTTCAAATTTCACGATGCGGCTAAAAGCGTTTAAAATGAGTGTAATCACGGTTGAAATAATGCGTAATGTTTTTCAATAAATCATCCGCTAAGTTGTGTCTTTCGCTAGTTCGATATCGCCTAAAATCAGTAATCTAATACCACCTGCGCATAATGGGTGTTGTTAAAAAACCAGCTCGCAACAACTGTATTATTTATTTGTTTCATTATTTGTTAGTTTTCTCGGAAAAAATGAAATGAATAAATAACCGTCAATAAGGTCGATTAAAATCTACCTTTATGACCAAAGTTTTGCTGAGACTGTCAATCCTTGTCTTCTACATTACATTACAACGAACACTGTTACGCTGGATTAACTGATAAACTGCGTTAACATAATACACCTTACTAATAAAATTTTCTCTAGTCATTATCGATATTTTTTTCGGAAAAAAATTTATACTTCGACATTTTTCTTTCAATTTTTATTTTTGATAAGTTAACAAAGAGATTAAAATTGGCGAAAATGAAAAATAACTCGGTATTTTCAACAAAAAAAAAAACAAAAAAAACAAAAACAAATTTATCTTATTCCAATACTTCTACATATTCCGTGTAAATTTTAAAAAAACGTGTCACATTTTACTTAAATACGTAATTATTACATGATATTTCATCAAACACAGTGAAAATGGGACATTGTCGAAAAAAAAAAATCAAGTTTTTTCCGAAGAAAAAACTTTTACCCGATAAAATTTTATGCGACACAAACTAGTAAAGTACGAAAGTGCAACGAATATATGTGAAGTATGGATAATAATATACGTATATAAAACAATTAAGTACGTAGAGTATATATATATATATATATATATATATATACTTAAAAACGAAACTATCCTTAACAAATACACAAATAAGGCACATATTATCAGTCAGTTAGTGGAAGACGGTGTGTACAGTGCCATTGAAGAAAAAAGTGATTTTTTCGCTCTATGGAATTAATCTATAGTTCACTATAATTTTCGGTTATTAGCACCACTATGCGAATCCAAATTTACTCGAGTTTTATCGAAAAATTAAATTAAAGATCAATTCCGTTTCTTTAAAAATATAACCAATAAATACTGTAAAAATACCTTCTTTTGAAGTGATTTGTAAATTCTATTCTTCTATCTAATTCAAAATTCCCACAAAATACTATGCAATCGATAATTATATTTACTATATATATATATATATCGATTTTGGGGAACACTTTCATTATTTTTTTTTCCCCATAAACATTTCTATGATCAATACTGTATTGTTGCTAAATTACATAAACCGTTCATACAAAAAGAAAAGATGAATGCTTTTTTTTTACTTTAATTTTTTAAGTATTTAACAGTTACTTTAAGCCATATAGTAATTCTGTAATAAATAAAATACAAGGATAAAATGCACTCTATTTATTTTACAGCCACAAATCCAATCTTACGCAGAATTTCGGAGACTTTTTTTTTTTACTTGTCCATTGGTATTTATTCGGACGGCCAACATTTTTAAAATTACGTCTTTGAACATAATAACTTTCAATTATAAAATCTTTGCTTCTACACTTATTTTTAAACTAATCTTCAAAAACACTTCGATATTTAACTGATTAAGTGAAAATGAAACAGATAAGCAATCGATAAATAATCACAATAACGTTAAAAAAATATATAAAACAAGTTGCAAGATAACCGTCAACATTACTGTATAAATCCGTATAATTATTCATGGTACTTATCATGTAGCAAAAGGATATTGACTCAAGCGAGTCTATTAGTAGAGTACTATTAATTAGAAAAAAGAAAAAGGAAAGAACACTTTTACCCGTGCGCTATTTCTCCTACACAATCATTGTTTTTGTAGGAAAACGCATTCGAACATTGACCAGCTAGTGTATATTCGCTTTGAACTCATTACTACTACACATGCTCATTAGCACAAAGAATATGTAATTCCTTGCATTTCTGCTTTTAAATCTTTTTTAATTTAATATTGTGGTTGAATATTTTAGTAATATTTATAAACAATATGAATTTCTTCAACTCAAAATATAAACATATATGTTAAAATTTCAGTTACTATTTCAAGGTAACTAACTCTACTTGACTCAATAGAGAAAGCCTCTAGCGGTGAATTTTTTTTTTTTTTTTGTTTTTAAATTCATTCTAAAAAATAGTTACTTCCAAGACTTTCTCACAATTATTTTTACGTTTTGAAAGACTTCCTATTGTAAATACGGATCGCATTTTCCTCATTATATTATTATTATTATCATTGCGCATATATATATATATATAAATAAATACATTAAAGTAATAATATTATACACATTATCGGTAACTATAATTTGACAGGACTCGTAGACTTACTTATATATAATTAATACATATCAACGTGTATATGCATATAGACATATCCGAAAACAGTGATAGTACACAGGTATACATACATAGGAAACAACCGCAACACCTCACAGTGTATAAATTACGTAATTAAATTTCATGAAACATTACTACTCGAAATGCTAAATAACGTCGTCGTATAAAAAAAATTACATATCACTATCAATTATACATTCATTACAACAGTTGTTATTATCAGGAAATATGAAATTTAGAAGTAAAAAAAAAAAACAAAAAAAAAAACCAAACAATTTATTTTGTTATTCTTGTCTATCATAATTAAATTTTTAACAGGCAGTGCCGTGCCAACGTTTCACAAAATTAATGTTTTTCAGTTTCAAACGGAACATTAAATGATTACTAAAATCAGTGGAATAACGTCTGCAACTAATTTATTGTACCTCGATATTTATGTAGTAGAACTATTTCGTTTAAATAAAATAATATTAGAGTAATTAAAAGGATAAGACCACTAAAATGGGTTGCCAATTTTTTGTTTTCAAAACAAATATCTTCGACTTTTATCGGTGTTTCAGACTTTTCCAGTTTTTTTCTATGACACGTAACGTATCCATACACAGGTACAAAACTACGTTTAATTTCCAAGTATGTTTCGTAAAATTTTTATTGTGCACTAACTAAATAAAAATACAATTACATAGTGTGGCCACTCAAATATAATTTTCAAATTCCCGGTTTATTCCCGGTTTTCCTGGTTCAGTTTTCCCAGTCTAAATGCTCCTGATTTCCTGATTACGAGAATTGTAGAAAAAGAAGAATGAAACTTTTTTGTTACTATTGATATTTGACCGCCGCAGCATCATATTTTATATGAATAAAAAGAACTTCGTAATTTATTCTTGAGTGTGAAGTACATTAAAAAATGCATTCGCTTTTTAACGTTTCAAATGATTTCGAAAATGTGAAGATGAATAAATGTGGCTTAAAGCTTACATTATTATCTTATTAAATGAAGCTAATGTTTTACGGAATCACTTTTAATAAATTATAATTGATATGCTGAGACTAATTAAAAAGAAAAATCGAAAAAGATTAATTTTATCTTTTTTAAATAACGGCATCCTAAATTACTAATCCAACAGACCAAGTAACATAAATTAATCCAGGGGCGGATCCAGGACATTTGAGGGGGGGATGGATTATATAATTACTTAAAATCTTCTGCAATAGGCAGTCGATTTGAGAAATACCTTATTTCATAAAGAAAATCAAATAGCGACCACCTCTTTAGGAATTCAAAAATGTTTTAAAAATACATAATTATTACAATTTTTAATTTAACTTTTGTCTTATGTTTAGGGGTGAAAAATAAAACGAAATTATAAAATTATACCTTAAATACGGTAGTTTAGAAATAGTAAGATAGTATTTTTATTAGACTTCACTGCTTTTTTATTTTTGTTAGTAATCCGATCCGAATTCTCTTTGTTCGCGAGCAAATTAAAATTACAAAATGAAAATGAAAAATAAATAAGAAAGGTAAAAGATAGATGAAAGTTGCTTTTAAAATAAAATAAAAACGTAACATTAATAGTTTTACTAGAAAACGGCATTAAATATTAGTTATTTAATTAAATCCATAGGTATAACATTTATACACATATTTTATAGCATAAATTAAGATTCTCTGCTATAACAATTTTTTTCATAGAGGTTTTGGTTCTTTTAGGGGGTAATGCCCCTTCACCCCAACCGTAGATCCGCCACTGATTAATTGGATAGTTTGTTTCAGTAAAAAAAAGTTGAAA
The DNA here is from genome assembly GCA_039619475.1 of Icerya purchasi. NCBI lineage: Eukaryota > Metazoa > Arthropoda > Insecta > Hemiptera > Monophlebidae > Icerya > Icerya purchasi. Next base: position 285,228,483 of record CM077115.1, on the reverse strand, counting down.
AACCTGATTTTAGGTTAGCTGATTTCACTACTATACGAAAAAACTATTTGAAAATTACGTAAAAAAAAAAAAGGAAAAAAGGAAAAACAAGTTTGAGGATACACACGTCACGAATAAGAAGAAACAATTACAGTGGTGTTAATGTTTAAATGGAGTTTTCACCAAAACAGAATTATCTTTTTGAATATTAGAAGTTCGGTATTACACCTTGCTTACTGAACCCACGTGGAAATAAACTGTAATACAGTATAAAATTTCACGACGGTATTACAATGTTGAGGTCCACTGCACATGACTTAACTATAAAAACAGCAAATCCGATCCTATATTTTATAGTTCTAAATTTAATGATACGGGTTTAAAAACTGAAGCTGATTACGCTTGGTATCTTATTCTTGTATAACTAATAAGTTTAATCGACGATTTCTTTAAAGTTTTAAATGCAATTTAATTACAAATTAAGAAAGTCAATTTCGGTTTAAACCTTTTTTTTATTTTTAAATAAATCAACTTACATTTTTTATATTTTAAAAAATATGAAAGAATTAATAATGCTGATTCTAACATTTGCTATTTTAAATTATCACACAATTAATGTTTTAAAACGCTTTTAAAATGTACGCCTTGTCCGTCTGTTTTCAAAAAAATTACTAATTATTTACATCGGTAATCTTAAACCGCAACAAATTTCTACGTTCGTATTAGGTTAAAAAATTTTTCCTGCACTAAGTACGGCAACATTTAGTGGTTTTATGCTAATTAAAATTACGAATTACGCGTGCACGTATATTGGAAAATTTTAACAATATACATTGGAAAAGTGTACTACACTTCTTACTCAAAAACTTGACAGTTCTTACCAGGGGGGTAATTACTGGTTTTAGTTTCGAAAATTTTTAAATTGAATTACGTTCATATTTTAAAATAATTTATCAGAAAGTTTACAACTATTACTCCGTTCAGAAATTTATGCTAATTGTACAATGCGCAGCATTAGAAAAATTAGAATTAAACAGAAAAAAAAATCGAATATTAAACTTACACCTAAAAAATTGGCCTGCAATATACGGTTTATATATATATATATATATATATATATATATATATATATATATATATATATATTGTTTCTAAAAAAAAATGAGAATATATAATAAAACTGAAAATTCACGGGTAAAGTAGTGGAAGTTCTGAATCATTAAATAAAAAATAGGTAAAACTTACTGCAAAAATCTCCAGAAAAAACAATAAAAAGCAAAGTTGGAACGTATAATTTTCTATAAACTCTGTGGCAATCAACAAAACCAGTGTATTTTTCGCAATGAAGGTGCCGTTAAGGGATATTTATCAGCAAAAAATAAACGGAACAACACTGAACGGTGATGATTTAATTTTCAACGTAAATATCAGCTTCCAAAAAAAAAAAAAAAAAAATGTATATATATATATATACATTTACTTTATATTTTAATCAAAACCGAAGTTGACAAAGAACTATTATTAAGAGTGAGCACAAAACATTTATTTTATATAAATTAAAAACATTATATTCGATATTAGCATAAGCTTAAAGACTAGCATTATTATTATTAAATAAACATTGATTCATTTTAATCGGATAATATTCTACGTTAATTATAAATGATTTTAAAATAATTTTTTACCGAACAGTCAGTGTGTAAAGTATTAATATTATATTTAATATGAACATATAAGAAATGATAAACCCACAGGAAGCCCCGATTACAAGGAATAGCTGCTGCTTTAATAACGAAATAATTAATTAAAGCGTAAACAAGAAGGTACTGTTCGTATATATATCTATGTATGTGTTCGCAAGGATCTATTACCACGCCAATATCTAGGTATACATAATTTTATTATGAACTGCATAACAAATTAAATATCCTACGCTAAATAAAAATATAGTGTTGTCACGCAAGAGATTAGTTACTTGCTAATAATGTCATACTATTTGAAAATAATGATGAACAATAATGAATAATGATGAACCTGGAGATTATAGCTCCGGTCTGGAAATGCGTTGTTTTTTCAATAGGTCTATGTAGGCTTCGGCAAGAAGGTCCGTTTGTTCGATTCCGAGAGTTTGCATTACACTATCGCAAATCTTCTGACCATCATCGACTGTCATGTCTTTGCTCAAACAAACCTAGTAATGACATATTTAAACGCTATTTAAGATATTTGCAATAACTAAGAGAACAGATTATCATCGTTCAATTAAAACCTAACACTAAAAAAAATATCTCGAACCAATTATATTCCAATAAAATACATTCTCACATAGTAATGCGCATAATTCACTAAAACCGACATAGTACGTAACTTAAAAGTACACAACGAATTTTCACCTGAGTTGATTATTACAGAGTAACAAGTGCGTTACGTAATTTATAAATGACCAGAACACATAAACCATATAAAAGTTACTCTAAAACAATATGACCTAACTAAAGGGCCAATATAGATATTTTGAAGTATGCGAACGGCCGCACAACTAGAATTTGTCATATTAATATTTTAAAGAACTAAAATTATCGAAACAACTGCGCATTGGTAAAAATTAGTTTTTAATTGGAAACAATTTTACACGATCAAATTAATACGAACGATTTATATACATAAAATTCTTTTCAACGTGAAATAAAACTCCAAAAACACAGAGTGTAATCATGTGGAAATAACGAGGTTATTCAAAGTAGTAGTTTGGAAATAATTATTTCAATTTAATTTTAAGAAAAGAACACTAGAATTAAATTTGACATTTTTCTAGTTCTGCTCAAAATAAAATCACTAGCTTATTGTAATTGTTAGTGTGATATCTGCCATTAATTATTTTTCACGAGTTCATCGATATCTTCTATAGTAGAGCAATTCTAAGAGTATTTTCCAAACGAGCGTCAGTGATCCTACTTCCGATTTTTAATTTGACAATTTTCCATTTTCGAAAATAACTGTTCCACGTAAACAGGTAGTTCCAAATAATTACTTCATCTTCAAAGTCAAATAGCTGGGAAGATGTCATTACTAACGTATTTTTTATAAAACCCGATTAACCCCAAATCATGTTTCAGTAACATTTATTAATCCCATAATCTCTTCGCGCTCATTCAACCAGTGTTGGGTCTAATTTTTTCATTTTAATAAATTCACAAATTATTTTGGTTAACCTATCCTCCTGTATTCCCGTTATATGTCTGCAAAATAATAATCTTCTTTTCCTTATTGATATAACAACGGTTCTACCTTGATGTATAATTTATCGTTTGATATCTATTTGAACTAGAAATCGTTCCATTTTATTCCTACAATATTTCTTAAAATTCTACGTTTCTTCATTCCTAATTGATTGATTAATCTTTTCTTTCTCAGATTTAAGGTTTCTGATACGTTTAATCCTTCTGATTCAATAACTGTAGCATAGTGTTTTAGTTTTGCTTCTATACTCATTGTTTTTTTGTTGTAGTTAAATCATATGCAAAGGTCAGGTAATTAATATATATATATATATATATATATATCTTTATTCTTTGCACCAAGTTTAAATTTACTATCTTCTTTATCGGTCAGTATTCTCCATTCTCTGATAACTCTCCCTGCGATACAGTTAAAAACAATCGGCGATAAGCTGTCTCCTTGCCTCACGCCTGTTACGATCTCAATCGGATCTAAGATTTTTCCTCTAAATTTTATCCTGCACCTTGTGCTGGATAATGTGTGTTCTATTATTTTTCTAGAAATATCATCTATCCCAAATTCTTCTAACACATCGATTATCATATATCTACTAAATCATACGCTTTTGTAAAGTCGATAAAAATGGCCCCGTAATCATAATTCCTAATTGATCTAAACCTAATAATAGTATTCTTTACATTAAAAATTTGTTCTGGACAAGATCTTTCTTTGCTCAAAACCGGTCTGGTTTCCCCTGTTTATTTATGATGTTTTCGATTCTCTTTAGGATTACTTGTGATGAGATTTTGAAGGTAACAACAGATAACAGGGATATCACTCTTTTCTAACAGTAGTTACTCCGGATAAAATTATTTTTGAAAAAAAATATTTAAAATGGTATTCGACAAACCAGGGCTGCATACTAGGGCTGTAATAATTCGCCATCGGTAAAAGTTTTAAGTTTCTATCTTTTGTGCCATAACATCACTTAACGTAACTCTAGCTTCATTATTCAAATTTTGTTTCTTAAGAATATGACAATGTAATCTTTTTTCTCAAATCCGCTATTTTATCTTTTGTAACAGACCTTTATCTTCACCAAACTTAACAGCGTGTCTTTCGTAGTGTCTTTTAACTTTATATTCTTTCATTATAGATACTGATTCGTTACACACTAAAAATATACTGATTTTTCACGAAATTCTACACAAAAAAAATACAACTGTACATTTTTCTTAAGACATTTGCACTTTGTCATTAATTTTTCGTTTCTTACCACCCATCATAAAAAGAAATATGTAAAGTAGGAGAAATTAATGGAAAAAAATCAGGACTTTATCAAAACTAACGAATTAAAACCGCAGGCGGTTTAAAAAATATACACAGTGAAAAGAAAATATTAACAGTTTTAGGAAATAAAAAAAGGAATAGTGAAGTATGTGCGGGAGGGGCAAAACGATTCTTGAAAGACGATAAATCGACGTATGAATAAAGGATACAACTGAAATTCAGTTAAAACATACTTAAATAACGTTTAGAAACTATGGATGGAATGGAGAAGGGAAAAAAGAACGATTTAATTCAATAAAATCTCGTCAATAAACGAATCGGAATCACAAATCGGAAACTAAAAAAGTGACGAATACAAAAACTGAAATAATTCAAACTGTCTGTAAAACAAATAATGAACGAGACATGATGATATCCGCGAGTTTTCCGAGGGAAGATGATAAAATAGTTTATTCTAAACAGATTTCCTAAATATTCTGTGGAACGAAAAAAATTCCATCTACTCTATAGAAAAAAGGCATTATTATTGTCTTTCAACTCTCTGATAAACAACTATATTCATTAGAAAGTGCATATTTCTTACATCTGTTTATTTTCGAAAGTATATTATTCATTAAACACCGACGAGCCACAAAAGTTACATTCGCGGGCTGCGGGTTGAGGATTTTCATTCTAAATGTTGTTACAGTACGGCAAACTTTGGGGGGGGGGCTTCGAAAAAACTAATTTATAAAGGGAAACCAAAAAAATGTATAAAAGATTCGGTTAAAAAAACTTACATTATTAAATGAGTTAATGTAATACCATACAAAAAAGTACAATGTTTGTTTTTTATTAATCTCAAAACGTATAGCAAGACTACTAAAATATAAACAGACTAACAATATATAGTGTATTAATTTAATTTTTCCAATCACTCACAACTTAATTACATTATTAATAGTAATTATGAAGTGTAACACACGAATAACATTAATTTTAATTTCTAATATAATCACCTCGATTTCGACAAATTTACCCAATCCTTCGACCGAATCAATATGAATTCTTGAATGATCTATGATAAACAACTGACGGACTTTCTTGACAAATCCTTTCACACCGAGAGACAAGCTTAAAACATTCACAAGATCATTTCCATTTTGAATCTTACACCTCGAGTATTTCGATAATTTCGAACCTTTAATATCCGATCTGTCGTAAAAAATAAGTTCCGATACGGAGTAATCCTATTTCACAAATCGGAAAAAACCATTTAGATAGGAGTTGTTAATATAATATAGAATTCGAAAATATTAAATTACAATAAATCAAACATTCGCAATACCTCTCTTCTTCTTAATTTTAGCCGACCATTTGGTACGTTAAAAAATACATCTTCCTGTTTAATTTCTTCGCCTTGCGACTGACAAAGTTCTTGAGCAGCAGCGAGGATCTTTTCGTAATTATTAATTTTTGCTTTTATTTCTATATTCCTCTGCACTAGTTTATCCGCCGACATACTGAAGATTACTAATTCAAAAAAAGAATAAATGAAATATTTAAATACGACAAACAAATAAAAAACAGAACAAGAACGCACTCAAATGAAACCACTTTACTTAATTAATCTTCGCAACATTGCACAACAATGTACACTGTGTAAACACGGTAAGGTGCGCGACTTTCTGACAATGCAATATTATTTTATAAATAAAAAAGGGTAAACAATGATAGTTCTAGAGTGTAATTATTTTAAAATATTTAAATAGCGAAAAAAAAAAGTAAACGTAAATCTCGTAAAAACAATTTGCCCTTAATTAATATGTCCTTTCTGCCAATAAACCAAGCAATATAACTTGAAAGGCTATATCAAGCGAAGTAGCCATGGCGACGTAGCCGAAGGTGTGGCCAAACGTAAATGCACAGATACCAGACACGGTGTCTGTCAGCGCTGCCACCACTTTGGCTGCGCAGCTAGTCTAGCGGTTGCGGTTACCAGATCTGATAGGATATTGCTATGTTGACAAAAATTTAGGAAAATAACACAGCAAATAGCTGTTACTTTGTTCGCTACCAATTTCGTTCTTTCGAAATATTTGCCCTGTTATTTTAAATTTCCAACGTTACTGTTTAAAAATTTTACTTGTGCTATTTAGTGTTTTTCATCGTCTATTGCGCTATTGTTCTAGAGGTAGTTTTTCTACTTTTTTTACTAAAGTGTTCGAGAAGGAAGAAATTTTTCAAATATTAAACAATTTTAATGAAAATATAAATTCGTATTCAGTTTTTATTGAAGGAAAACGTAATTTTGAAACTTTTAATAACTTCTTGTTATAAAAAGATTTTATGATTTTTATTAGGACTTCGTGAAGAAATAAAAGTATGTTGTATTCGAGAAATAGTATTTTCTGTATTATATATAATGCAAATAAGATTTTATTAACAATTTCTGTGAATTTAAATATATAAGCGATAGATTAATATGAAACATTTGGAGTACTATACAGCATTAATGCAATGTATTCGTAAACCCCGATATGTAGTAAGAAAATATCACAAAAAACCTCTGAATTAGTAAATTTTTTATTTTTATATTATAAACAAACATTAGTTTTAAATAATGAAATACAAGTTTATTTTATTTGAAAACATTTTACAAAATGATCATTGAGTTAGGAAAAAGAACTAAGGAAAAAATTGGTTATAAAGCTGAAATGACAATTAAGAAAATTAATGTTTCTCCGATTGTAGTTTCCGAAATATTTAAAAAAAAAATGTGCATGATAGGAAAACTAAGGCATGTACAGCTATTATATTATATTCGATAATCCTTTAATATACCATACATATGTAAATGTAAAAAATTAAATTAATTGATAACAGTTATTACATCAAATATAAATTGTTGGTGTATTTGATATTTAAATAATTTTAGATTAACTGTAATAACTAAAAAAAAATTAATCATAATCAAAAAGTGTGGATTTCTTATTTTTTACGGGCCAAATAGCCGCACGCGGATGAAATCGATTTTAATATAGTAAATGTTGAAATTAAAATAAAAAATACGATATAAATTATTATCACTAGTTTTATTTATTGTACAGGTGCTGAATCAATTAAGAGAGGATTCCAATAAGTGTGAACATAACATAAAAGTATAATATAGGTATTAAATCCATCTATCTGATGTAAAAATACACTGTCATTCTACTTCATTCTTAAATCAAGAGTTACGCCGTTGTTTAAAATTAAAAATTTGTAATATTGTTGATCAAAGTGTTACAAATATACGCGTAATAAAAATGTTGTTGAAGAAATATAAAAGTAACAAATATAAAGACGGTGTTACATCATAAAGTAAAGCTTTTACCCTACCAACAAAATTTTCTATAATCGTGTTTTAAAATATGTCTACAAAAAAATAGATCAAGCGTCTCTCATAAACAAAATAAATATGTGGCAAATTTCATATAAAAAAAAAATATTATAAACTGTTTAGTGAGGAACAGTGGTCATTTTTGTTTTTTACTAAGCAGGGTGAAAAATGGATCTAATACAACAATACGAAGAAATAATGTTATTAATGTTATACTTTAAACAACTAAATATTTTCTACCACTATTTAATATAGTGACCGATTATATTGTTACGGGTATTTTAATGAATGAAAGTGGGAACTCTTTAGCAATCACTGAAACTATGAAATTCTGACTATAAACATAAATATTTTGTAACAGATTATTATGAAGCTATTTAATTGTCCAACTTATACATGCGATTACCATAGAGAACAGCCTTGAATTTGACGGGCAAAAAAATATGGAAATATAGAACGCATAAAAAACATTAATTCAATATTGCTGTTTTAGTGTAGGATTTCTGTAAGTGAAAATATTGAAGAATTTAACAGTAATTTAGAAAATATGTATAATAGTAGCATTTGGAAATAAGAAAAGAAAACTGGTAAATATTTTATTACTAACTGGCTAATAATTAAGGACGCATGAACTCGTTTCTTTTTTCAGTCAGATTTTATATAGAATTCTAATAAGATGGCTCAGAAACGACAAAAATATCAAATAAAAATAATAACTCATGAACGGTTTAATTTATAAGCTTCAAAATTGGACCATAAATCACAATTAAAATTCTCTTTAAGAAAATCTATAACTTCAGACTAATGGATTACACTGAGCGGCAAAAAACTGTCAAAAAAATATGTAATGTGGAATTTAAAACGACCTCAAAAATCACTTTTGAAAAATTTATAATTCATCACCAGATAACTCTTAAAAAATGAAATTCAAAATATAAAACAATACGCAAAAGCTCTTTCATAAAATCAAAAGATAACGGTTAAAAAATTATTTAAACCTACCCTTTTAAGACAACAAAAACAGCAAAAAAAAAAAAATGTTCATGTTAGCAACTGCCCGAGTAAAAAAGTTGAAGAAACCAAAACGTACCTTAAACATATGCATAAAAAACCGTTTTATAGGAAAACTACAACTGAGCTTAGAACTTTATATTCAGGTTTTTGGGGCGCCAAAAGCTAGAAAGTTTTGAAAAAAATATGTTTTTTTCGTGATATATTAATAATGACGAACGAAACCATATTTCATTTTCCTCACAAAACTTTTGAAGCTGATGAAAAATTCAAAAAAACATGAAAATGATGCGCATCTTTCCCTCTTTACGGCGCGAAAAGTTAGATTTCTTTGTTTTGAATTTAGTGTTATATAAATGTAAATTATAGTTATCTTTAAGTCAACATACAGGATCCTCAGTGCATAAGACATCATGCTTGACTGAACTTGTTTTTAATGTTGTCGCCTTTTTTTCTCAAGAGTATACTACAAAGATACTTTTTTTTTTTTTTTGTTACTTGCTTCAGAAGTAAAGCATTTTTTCCCTTTGTTTTGGCGTATATACATATAATTTCAATAACTTGCTAAATTATTATATTAACAGGTCCTAATTAACTATATATAAAAGTATAGTGTTTTCAATTTTAACCTTCCTTTACAGTCATCAGCTTAGTGTGAAAATTCTAATTTATATTTAAGTGAACAGTTAAATTTAGTTAATCGATAAATACTAAAATTTTAAAATACAATAAAAATTTAAACAAAAAATGTTTAGGTGTCATAAAGGAAACAATTTAAAAAACATAGGATAAAAAAAATTTATTACCTGAAAATAATGGTAACACCAAATTAAATGAACAGTACTTCAAAAAATTCAACATAAAATAACAACATTTTTAAAAAAGGTAATTTTATTATGTACCCAAATAATGACATTTAAATTACTATTGAGAAAAAAAAAATGTAAATGTAAACATATTATTTTTATGTTATCTATAGTTATCAATATTTTTTTTTTATAGTTTAGGTAAACAGTACTACAACACACAGTAACTTTTTTTGTTTTTATTAATTTTAATGGAAATGATTATTTAAGCAAATAATTATAATTATGTTTTAATTATTCTTTTACAAACTGATCTTAATATATACACGTAATACATTTAAGTTTATATACAAACCCCTCTTGAAATTAGTGTAAATTATTCTCAAAATGAAAACGAACAGAAGTAATCCTAATCCTTACGCATTTAGAACTATTATACAAGAGATTATTAATAAAATATAATTACTAAGTAAAATCATTTTTTCTGTCAAGTGTTTTTTTTAATCCCCCCTCCGAAAAACTGGCCTGGCTACGCCTATGATATATATAACTTCCATAATTTATTCACTTGTAAGTTGTTTTTTTTTTTGAAAAATATGTATTTATTATTTTTTACATACAAAACTTTCGTCAAGCGAAAACGCTTGTCGACGAATTATCCTATTGAACACTTTACCATCTTAAATGTATATATATAAAAGGAAGTCGTGTTAGTTGCATCACTTATAACTCAAGAACGGTTGGACCGATTTTCATGATCTTTGATTTGCTCTATCTACCCCGAATAGCAGAATACGTAATTTAAAATAAAAATTTCGATAATTTTTTTTTTATTCTATGTAAAAAAAACAAAGTCTGGTGTGTTACGCCATTTATAACTGAAGAACGGCTGGACCGATTCTTTTTATCTTTGATTTGTTGGATTTGTCTCGATCTTGAATAGCAGAATAAGAAATTTAAAACTAACTTTATTAAGAAATTTCATTTTTTTTTGTTGCTTTTGGCCCTAAAGGGGGTTCACATAATTATTTAACCTTAATTTTTAGATTTTATGAAAGGGCTTCTGCGTTTTGTTTTATGTTTTGAATTTCGCTTTAAAAGGGTTATCTGGTGATGAGTTATGAATTTTTTTAGGGATGATTTTTCAGGTTATTCTAAGTTCCATATTATGTGTTCTAGGCAGCTACTTGCCGTTCAGGGTAATCGCTCAGCTTGAAGTTTTAAATTGTCATAGGTAGAAGTTTAATTTGAATTCTGATAAGTCAAACTGTTTCCGACCTATTGTATAGTTGAATAATTTTGTCTTTTATGAACCATCTTATTCATTTTTATACTGATCTTTGTTATTAAGGCGAATAATGCGTTGCTGCCACGTGAATTACATTCATTTGAATGTAATTAAAATACTTTTCATTTTGATTTTTGTACGTTTATTGAACTTAATTAATTTCAGTATTAATTTTATCTTAATAAAAAAATTAATTTAATTCAGTTAATAAGTTATCACAACATTTACTTTCTAAGGCGGTACGAAGTTCGCCGGGTCAGCTAGTTAACTTATACATATACATAATCGTGTAATATTTACTAATCTTGATCTATCTTTTTACTTATCAATACTTTATAATCTATTTCTATCTTTTATATTCGATAGTTTTTTTTTCTTCAGTTTTTTTTTTGTTGCGCCTTATCATTTTATTCTATGTTCTAGGCATGGGTAACTCCGGACACAGTTATGTCCTCGGAAACATATCCGCGGTCGGACACAGTCGGATATATCTCCGGCGACAGACGGATATATATCCGACTATATATCTCAACTCCGAAAAACGTCATAGAACGAACAAATATTATCACTCCGGACACAGTTGAATTCATCTCTGGCGGAGTTACTTGATATATCTCCACTCCGAAAAGCGATAGCTGCGCACGCAACTGTCAGTTACTGTTTGATTGCATTATATCGTGTTCGCAGACTGCAGTGCGGAGAGGTAATAGTGATGGTGTGATTTAAAACGTTCAAATTAGAATGAGACATACGATACGAATTTAATGCTATGTGTTATTTACCACGATGCGAACTGACTATTTTATGCTTATGGGTAAAAAATATCCTATTCGCTAGAAAACAATATGTATGTGTGAGTGGAGCGCATTAGCTTATTTACTGTGTAAAATAAACCGAAAAATTTATATACCGAGACATGAATTTTAGTTATTTTTTTCAGTACTACTAAAAAGAAACATCGATTGCGTTGTGTGGTTTTGAGTTTAGAGTGAACAGATTTTTATTTTTTTATTTTTTATATTATAAAGTAATTGATGAAAGAGTGACTTGACAAAAAAACTTAAGTTTCGGTGCCTTTTTTTTCATAAATAATTTAGTGAAATTGTGTGCTGTGTCTAATTAATATTTAATTATGAACTCGAATAGAAAAACAAGTGCTATCTGGAACCATTTCTTGCAGTCTGGCTCCCAGAAGGCAAAATGTAATTACTGCTCAGAAATTATCGGTATGTGTAATGGAAATACTGGAAACTTAACTAGACACTTAAAAAGAAAACACCCTACAATTTCCACAGAAAGAGTAGATCGACAGCAAATACAAAGTGAAGTTACTGATGAGAGCATTTTTTTAGAAAGTAATGAAATTATGCCATCAACATCTAATGATTATTTGTCAGGTAAGCCACGTAAATGTTTATCGGCTAAAATTACTGACTATATGCAATGCTCAAAACCACTTTCTACTCAAAAGAATATGCAATTGGATGAGCAATTAATTAAAATGATATCGAAAGAGCATCATGCTTTGTCGTTAGTAGAGGGAAAAGAATTTAAAAAGTTTGTTAACATGCTTTGTCCCCGGTATTCGTTACCTACAAGAAAAACTCTGTCAGAAGTTCTTTTACCACAGTTATATGCAAAAATAAAACATGAGGTAAAAGAGAGAATTTCTATAGCTCAAGCCGTGTGCTTGACCACAGACGGATGGACATCTATTAAAAATGAACATTATATAGCTGTAACTGCACATTATATTGATGAAAATTGTAAGTTATGCACGAATTTATTAAGCTGCATAAGTTATAATGAGCGTCATACAAGCGAAAATATCAGTGCATTTTTAAAAAATGAAATAGTCCGATGGGACCTTTCTAATAAGATAACTGCGATCGTCAGTGACAATGCAGCAAATTATGTTGCAGCTATTCGTATTGGCGGTTGGCATTCAATAAGTTGTTTTGCGCATACATTAAATATTATTGTACAAAATGGAATTACAGAAATAAACAGTACTGTAATGAAAGTTAAAAATATAGTTGAATATTTTAAGCGTAGTCCTCAAGCACAATCGAAATTATTAGAGATGCAAAACAAGATGAATTTACCCACACTGAAATTAAAGCAGGATGTTTGCACAAGGTGGAATTCTACTTATGACATGTTAAATCGTATACTTGTGATTAAAGATGCCGTAATTTCTACATTAGCTTTAATTAAAAATGATTTATGTTTAAGAACAGAAGATTGGGAAATTATAAATGAGTGCTTACCGATATTAAAATATTTTTATGAAATTACTACTGAAATCAGCTGTGATAAACATGTCAGCTTATCAAAAGTAATAATATACTGTAAATTATTAAAAGGCCATATTCAAAAATATAATGGAAAATTACCTTTAATACAAAATTTAATTAAAAAAATAAAATTAGAAATCGATAATCGTTTCTACGGTAAATTTGATATTGAACAATCATTTTTACATGCCGAAGCAACAGTATTAGATCCACGATTTAAAAACAAAGGATTTTTTAGCGAAAAGGGATACAACAAAGCATTAGAAGGCTTAAAAACAAAGGTACAAGTACCCACAATTGTACCGTGCACATCCACAGGCACAACAACTTGTTATGCTCCACCACCAAAAAAAACAAACTTATTCTCAATATGGGATGACTTCGATGAAGAAATAGCAACACTTGTTCCGGCAGATCCGGTTAGTGCTGGTATTGCCGAAATTGAAAAATATTTACATGAATCTTTAATAAACCGCTATGAAGATCCATTGAAATGGTGGCATGACAGAAAAGAAGTCTACCCAATTTTATATAATTATATGTTGAAAAGATTAAATTTAATTGCGACTTCCGTTCCCTGTGAACGGATTTTTTCTAAAGCAGGGTTAATTTTAAATGAATCCAGAACACGGTTAACATCGAAAAAATTAAATGAATTATTATTTATAAGTTCTAATATAAAATAATATCAATAGCAGATAATTTCCTTTTTTTTTAAAAATTATTAGTGATTAAATTTATGTTATTATTTCCACTATAACATCATTTATTATTGTTAACTATAAAATTTGCTATCATTATTCTCATTTTTCGTTTTATGATTCCTCTATAATTTTTCTTCCTTCAATAATAATATGCTATCTTTCAATCATTTTTATAACTTCTACAAATTTTAATTCAAATTATATAGTTTTTTTTTGTATATATTATTGCCAGTACATACATTTAACAATAGATTTGTTAAAATATCGTTTAATGGTGTTCTTTTGCTGCATAAAAAGTAGTGCCGTTTGCGCAGGTTAGAAAACTTATGCGAAAAAATATAAAAGTAAATATAAATTTTATGTATATACAAAAAATCAGTGAACTAACTTCAAAAGCAATTAATAACAAAGCAATAATGCTTCTGGACAACCTGTGTTTTTATTTGGTTTTTTAATGAAGTCAGTTGCAATAATAATTATGACTAAATATTTTTCAAATACCATGAAATGAAAACAATACTAAGACACATACCGTTGAAAGTTTTTAATGTAACACAACTTAATATTCTTGTAATGCATTTCTAACATTTCCACAAAAGTTTATAGAGTTAATTATTTTTTCAGATCTGTTCGTGATCATCTGATCATTATCTTTTAATTAAATTTTATTCGTTTTTACAAATGTACAGTATAATTCAGCTTTTGGTCCATTAATGCCACTTAGTACGAAAGTTTATGATTTTCTGATCTCTCATGTAAATATTTCAAATCCGAAAAATCTATTCTGAACCAAGCTCTTTCGGATGTAGCGTTAGAACGAAATAAGCAATTTATTTCATCACGAGCAGAAATTTAAGAAAATTTATTATCCGGATATTTAAATTAAAATAATTATAACGAGTATCCTATGCCAATTTTTTTGCACACAATTTAATTTGGTGTCAGTCTACCTAATATTTTTATTTTAATTTTTTCTGATAACGGCATCAAATGGAATCTTTTTTTTAAATGATATAAATTGGATTTTCAGTCATAATATTTACACAAGAGAGCAAAAAAAGTATAAACTCTCAAAAACTGACATGAATTGTTGTATTAAATTAGCATTACTAGGCTCACAAAGTTTAAAATTGAATCCAAAAGGAAAAAATATAATTAAAGCAATGAGTAGGTTTTATTTCTTGGTATTTAAAAAATGTATCGTTATAATTTATTATAGCTACTGACCTTATTAAAAACCAAATAAAATCGTACCATTTGACTAGAAACATTACTGGTATGTTATTAAATACCAGCAATAATGGAAACAAAGAAAAAGAGAAAAAAAAACGGTAGGTGGAGAGATTTTGTTAATTTTTCTTTAAGCAACTGGAAAACAATAATAA
Organism: Icerya purchasi; assembly: GCA_039619475.1. Classification (NCBI taxonomy): domain Eukaryota; kingdom Metazoa; phylum Arthropoda; class Insecta; order Hemiptera; family Monophlebidae; genus Icerya; species Icerya purchasi. Next base: position 285,213,143 of record CM077115.1, on the reverse strand, counting down.
ATTAAAAATAAAAAATTAACAAGATGCGGAATAATAGCAAAAAAAACTACGCAAAAGTCCTTTCTAGCTAATTTATAAGGTGATATATTTAATTCGGGCACAAAACTAAGCAAAACGTGCCGGTTAGAATGTCTAAAAGTAACCCGTATTGAATACGTGAGAATCTGTTGCTGGTTAATCAAAATTGCGCGAAGAAAATGCGCGCCGTGTTCAAGGACGTTTTGCTGCTTTGTGCGATCGGAGTGCTACGCGAAGTTGAGTTGAATACGCAGCGAAGAGTGTGATTATACGCTGGATATGAGACAACTCCGCCGGAGTTGGAGTTGAGAAGCGGATATATATCCGCAGTCGGAAAGGACACATCTATATCCAACTCCTGAAGCGGAGTTGATTTGCGCATCTCTACTATGTTCAGAGCCCTATCTGAGGGGGGGGGGGTCTTCCGAAATCGTAACTCCTTGAATTAAATGGACCGAAATTCAGAATAAATTTATTTCTTCTCAATGTTTAACAAAAGAAAAGAAAATTCAAATTTTTATGAATCCTATGGAAGTGACTATTTTTTATTTGTTTTTATTGTAGTGTTCAAATATTGTACCGAAATTTTGGTCTAGATACGGCCGCTGCGTTTATTATTCTTTAGTTTATCAGTTCGAATAAAACGCTAAAAGATAAAAGACTATACTTCCGATTTTCATGATATATGTGAGGTTTGCCGCCGTGCGATGCGAAAATATGGGCTTTGAGTTAAACACGGATTCTGATACACTTGAAAGTGTGTAGAATAAGATGCAATATGTAATTTTTATACGAAATCCTAATTTAACTGGGGGCCAAAACTTGAAAATGATGCCCTGTTGAGTTGACAGCACGTTATATACAGGCATGCGCGGTACAGCATAGTATTTTATGGTGGTATTACTTCGCGCAAACTCTAAATGCGTATTTCTCGAAAACTATTTTTCGCACCACAGGCGGCGGCCCTTATTCCGGCGAACGTCGCATATATCTGTATATGAGGGGCGTTCCATAAATAACGTGACATGCCTTCGAAAATGACCTTACAGGCATCTAAAAATTACAAAAAAAAAAAAAAATACCAAAGAAACTAGAATACTTTATTTTTTGACAAAATTTCCAAAAACATTAGGTCATTTATTATACCGGGTGGTCACGAGTTTATCGATACCGTCGGGGTAAAACTGGGCGGTGCATTTAGCGAAAAATTTCGTTACTGTCTCCGTGACCTCCTCGTCGTGTTATGAAACGTTTCCCACTCGGATCGCGGTTCAAATAGGGAAAAACGTGAAAATCCGAAGATGCCATATCAGGCGAGTAGGGTGGTTGCGGAAATTCGTTCCAATTCTGATTTTTAATTAACGTGCAGACGAGAACAGACGTGTGCCGTGCATTATCATACAAAAACATTACTCCTCTAGACGGTAAGCTATGTCTCTTCCGATTAATTGCTTGATGAAGTGTCACAAAAGGGTGTCATGCTAATTTACTGCGTTACATACTTTTGCTTACGAAATGGCAATAGTAGGAGTTCTCTTACCGGTCTCAGCAGACGGGGTTACCTTATCGGCAGAGAGTTCAGTTTTGGCTTTTGGTGAACGTTTCATTATCATCCGTATTTTACTCGTTTCCTTCAACTCTAGATTCCGCTAATATATACAATCAGCTCTCGTTGCCAGTCGCAATACGGTCGAAAAAAAATCATCGCCGTATTGCTAATAACGCGACAGAAATTCAATCGCGGACGCCATACGACTGTGTTTCACGTCTGCAGTTACGAGGTATCAGCTCTTCTATTAGGATTGTATAGAAAAAGTTGTGCGACTGCGATCGTCTACTAGGTTCGGACATCGAATGATGCAAATTATCGAGCGTATAACTTTTATTCTCTTGCAAAGGTCGGTGTACATATGCAATCGTATCGCTCGTCAATGCGGTACTCGGCCGACCGCTTCCTTCATCATCCCGTGTATTCATTCTTGCTTCTTTAAACATCGTGATTACACACACTTCCGCGTCATAACGTTGTCTGCGCCGTATACTGCGCACAGTCTGTGATAAATTTCTGCACTTATAACTTTTCTTCGGCTGTCAGAAATTTGATGACCGCGTGCACATCACAACTAGCCGGGTTGAAAACGTTCATTAACCTCTTCCACACGTGAATACAGAAGTTCTACTAATTAGATTAGAACGCGGAAAACGGCATTGTGTTCGTATTTCCCTTCTCTGCCATCTACATAAATTTCACACAGTTTTTCAAGCAACAGGCGTGAAACAAGCCGTGTCATGTTACTTATTGAACGTCCCGCGTACCTCTTGCTTCATCTGTTGTTCCTTGTCACTATATATCGAACACGTTTGACGATCATAAAAAAATTAACGTACAATTTAAAGAAGGTCTGTATTTCTGAATTTTTATCTATTTATGTTGATTTATGTAAATCGTACCGCATAAATTTTATTTTAAAAATAGCACAAATTATTCTAAAACATAAACGTAGCTAGGGCAATAAGTTTCCCGTTCTATTCTTAACGGGCTTGGCTTTTTTTTGTAGATTTCACACTACAGCTTCCTTCGTAAAATTACACAATTTCTTATTGCACCCGTTAATAACTTAACTTAACGGAGCCGATTTTTCCGAATAGAAATAAAAAAGACTTTTATAATTTTCACTAAAGACAGTCCATAATTGATGATAAAATCATTATATGCTATTTATTTCACGCTCTGTATAATTTATTTTAAAATAAGTACACCGTAATACTATAAAATAAAAACAATTTTTTTTTTTTTTTTTTTTTTATTATATAGATACATATATCGAACTTCTGATTCCTTCCCATCTCTCGCAAGCGACTGGAAATAGTTTGTTGACTAACGTTCAATTGCTCTGCGAATTGTTTTTGTGTTTATGCGCGTCGTCTTCGTCCAGCAATGCTTGCAATTATGCATTTTCGTACCTTTCTGACGGGTTCTCCTTGTCGACAGTACCGAAATTACCACTTTTGAAACACCGAAACCATCCTTCACATTTACTTAACCCATGTTCACCATAAGCCAAGGCCGTGTTCACGGGGTGGGTTTTGGGGGTTAACCCCCCCCCCCCCCATGAGAACTGAAATTGCTTAGGTACTTCGTTAATATTTTGTGCAAAATTTTTTGTTACGAGTATAATCAATAACATATGTAATTTTTATTAATGTTTATACAGTAATTCGTTTATTTAAATTATTAATATATAAATCAAAATGACGGAAATTATTAATAGAATGAATATAGTGAAAAATGTATTTTTATTTATAAAATAAATATGCGAAAAAAATTTTCACCCCCCCCCCCTTCCAAAATTCTGGGCACGGGCCTGCCATAAGCTTCCTGAAGCAACCGGTGCGATTCAGCAGCAGCTTTTTTTCAAATAAAAAAGCAAAAAAAACACTAATGCTGTCCACGAATGCCCTTTATTCGGCACAAAACTTCGACTTATAGAACACAGCAAAACAATACTACGCAAAAATCACTTATTTAATTTATCATTGATGCGCGTTTGTTGATGACACAACAAAGTGCCACACGTGTCAAATCTGTATACTAAACATCACATTGGTGAACATCTGGTTTCTCAGATCCGCATTTCATACTTGTACTAATTTAAACTTCTCTATTCAACTATTGCAATTTCGAGTACCAGAATGGGCTAAAGCAGGGGTGGCCAACTTTATTAGACCCAAGATCTACCGTTTACTGACGAAACCGTATACGATCTACCAATTACATACTTCTTGAAATTTTAAATGAAACAGTATAGAGTTCAGTATACAATTATGTAGTACTTTTTTTTTTCCATTAAGAGGGAAAACATATGAAAATTATTCTTAGTAACTACTTATTTATATTAGTGCGAGCATTGCGTCCGAACATCTTCCGCTAGATTAGCAAAATCAGGTTTGTAATTGGATATTGCCAACCTTAAAGAATCCAATGTATGAGCGTGTGTCGAGCGAAAACGATATTTATTTTTTGTTTATTTGAAGTGGGAAAATGCTGATTCACATAAATATGTTGAACCAAAACACGAATGCAGTTGTTCAACACATTTCTTCAAATCGCGCAGCTGTTGCCGATTACGCTGCGCAGTCTGTTCTTTGTATTTATACCTTTTTTGCCTTGCCATGATCAACCGGACTAATAGCTGCGATCGATAGGTTGGCCACCGCGGGGCTAGAGCATTTAAAAATCTTGTCTTTTCCGATGACAAAAATATTTTGAAAAAACAGCGCCGTTATTCGATATATTTATATTTAAAGACGAAGACTGCTGGACCTTTTTTTTCGCAGTACTAATGATTCGAAGCATACAAGAGTGTACATTTTGTATGGTTTATCAAAATATCAGGTGATGAATTAAAATTTCTTCAGTGAGGGGAAATAAACATTTTCTCTGATAATACACGATTTAAACTTTTTTTTGTAAAATCACTAGTTTTTTTGCCTTTACCCGTCCCTCTTTTAGTTAATTAATCAAAATAATTTTTTTTTTTTTTTTGTATATTTAAAGTTCAGGAAATTTTCCGTTTTAATTGCGAGCCCAGAAATATTCATTGTTTTTCTCTGTCATTTTTCATTAATAGTTCGTTTAAAAACATATTAAATAAGTACAATCATTTGTACGCTGTAGAAAGAAGATCAGTTACGCACGATGTTCCAAGCACTGACAATTCTTTACGTCTGATTAAAGACTACTATAATTTACATTTATATAAAATACTAAATTCAAAAATATTTTCTATTCCCAGTCGTTTTTACGCGACGTTCTTGAAAACGTGTACACCTATGTATTTCTAGAGCGCTTAAAACATTTTAAGAATAATGTATATGTAATTAAAAGACCTTTTTTTTACCGACTTCGAAAAAGAAAAAGGTTATATGTTCGTCGTGTACGTTTTTTTTTTAATGTTTGTTCACGCATAACTCATGTTTATACGGAGCGATTTTACTGATATTCGAAAGAGTACCATTCAATTTTTTTCAGGGCATGTGATGTATCGTTGGAAAGAAAGCTGTTTGTCGGGAGCGAAACCATATTTTATTTCTCCAATGAAACGTTCGATGTTAGCGAATAGTTCAAAAAAGAGCGAAAAATTACGTATCTATCCTTTTTTATGCCGCAAAAAAACAGATTTCTTTTTTTTGAATTCAGTATTATGTAAACATGAATTATTATAGACTCATATACCGAATCCTCAGCGCATGAAACATCATGCTTGACCGAACTTGTTTTTTTTTTTGTTTTTTTTAGCATAAAACATGTAGAATAATGCGACAAAAAAGTTGATTTTTAACAAGAAAAAAATTCAATTATATTACTAAAAATTGTAAAATAAGGTATTCTTAAAAAAAAAAAAAAATACCGACTTCAAGATTTATTATAAAAATTGAATAAAAATGCATTAAAAAGCAAAAAAACAATTATTCGATAAAAAATATATTTTAGGATGATATACCTTAAGGTGGTGGTTAATTTTTAATGCAACATTAACTTTTTGGTATCGGCATCAAATTCATATAAAAATAATAATTAAAAACTACATTAAATATTCATTAAATTGTCCTTAGATATTGTAATACGAATTTAATGCCGACTGCAAAAAAGTTAGTGTTGCACAAGAATTACCATATATAATCTTAAGCTATATCACTATAAAGTATATTTTTTTAGGAATAATTGTTTTTTACTTTTTAGTGCAATTTTATTAAATTTTTATAATAAATCTTGAAGTCGGCATTTTTTTTTTTAAAAAACATTCTATTTTGTACTTTTTTAGACTTTTTTGCAAAAGTTTTGTTAAGGAATCGAAACATTTTTTTGTTATCTGCTAAAAAAGAGTTTAATTTTATTTAGGAAAATTAGGAAGCTACCACGGAATTTGAATTAGCTCTTGAAGCAATTAACGACTATCTCCCGTACGGGGATTAATATTACGAAAGATTACTATTTTTGTTTTGGCATGAATATAATGATCCTGCCTTCGTTTTGGAGTTTTGATGTAATAAATGCCACCCTTTTTTGGTCTTCCGTTCGGGAAAGCGAAATTAACAATTGCTATTACAAAATTAACTGCGCCAACTATTACTTCAGCTTCTCTTCGGTGATCACTTCTTGTAAATTGAAAATAAAAAATTCTGTTAAAAGCACGAGGTCATAAAAAAAAAGTATACACGTATTTATAAATCACGCGGGTGTGGGGGACCCCAGTGTGCACCGCAGAAAATTCATGTGGTGATATCAGACCCAGCGATGACGAAGTGAACGGAATTAAAATGATACGATGGAGAGAAAACATTTTTTTTCGTAACAGCTTATTCTTTCGATTATTCAAAACAATATTTTCTTCAGTGGAGTAAAAAAAAAAAAATGCACCGTCTAAAAATGCCCAAGAATCTGAACCGTACTATGCCAGAAAAATATCAAAATTTGACGTGCGATTAATCAGTTGCTCCGATACGGCCGACATAATGACTAAATAGCAAGTAAATTGTAACTCAAATAACGAACTGTAATTGGCCTCTCGCTGGTAATTAAACAAATTTTAACGTTCGCACAGTTGTTTTTACACACGTGCTGTCCTCGCATTACTCGGTCGCTATGTGTTTCTCCTAGCCGAATCAGACTTAATTTTTCAAAGTTGACATAGCTACGTACACACGTACACATACATTCAAAATTATCGGGTGAAAGGTCCAAACGCGATAAAAAATATATCTTCCACTGTTCAATGACCCTTGCGTACGACAAAGTACCGATATATAAAATGTGCGACATTTGGCACGTTCTCTCAATGCACCAAAAGATAGCGCTAAATACTCAATTTTCGTAAGAAATTAAATAATTTTAAATTTTGAATTAGCTAACTTTCCAGTTCGTCTCATTCCTTCGGATGAAAAATCGAATTTCACACTTTTCTCAATTCAAAAAAAAAAAAAAAATCCGATGCGAGCAAAATATGACTATTAAAGCCCGTGTGGGTGGTAACACATATGTAGCTAAAATATATAAAATAAATAAAAATAGCCTAAGATATCTAATTAAAAACATTATTTATTTATAAGAAAAGAGAGAAAACAACTTTTTTGAAGTCAGTGGACATGATATCTCAAAAACTTCTGTACCGATCCGATTCATACATAGTTTTACAATATATATTTTACTAGGTCGTAACGTTCTTTTTTTTCTTTTTCTTTTTCGTTTGAGACCGATTTTATAGCTATAAAATGGCGCCATTTTTAGAGTAAATATCGTTGTTTTGACTCTAACTGACTGTCAAAAATTGGAAAAAATTAAAAAAATAAGAGGACAACGTTATGACCTAGATTTACTTCTAAATCAATCATTTTTTCCAACTATTTGTGTTTCTGATGATTTTGTAACAAGTTATTGTGGACACTGCAAAACATATTTTTTAAAAATGGCCTCAATCAATTCACTCTCACCGGCTTGTTTATGAATATAGTTTGACAAAAAAAATTACTGAATATTCTTGAAATGTCATAAAACTATGTGCAAAAAAATTCTCAAAAAAATGTTTTTTTAGACCTGTTATCCCATAACCCCCCTTAAATTAACGATTGAAATCAAAAATTAAATAATGAAGGAGCGAGAAATGAAACCAATACAAAAAGGGACAAAATAAAGTAAAACAATGGAAATAAAAATAAAAGCAGACAAGAGATAAACAAATTAAACAATCTCACCATTCTCTTTAAGAATAGTTCATTAACACATAATATAACCATTTTAGAATGAAATCTGAAAAAAATAAATGTAAGGTAGAATTAGATATTCACAGTGGATATGGTTTCTCATCAAGGGGGCAAGTGATGACGATTCGATGATTCTCAACACCGCATTTTGGAGGCCATTGTATGAGGAACTTAACACACTGAATGCGGTCGCTCAGTCTGTTTGCGCCCTGATGAAAAACCATATCCACTGCACCAGAACATACTCTATTCCCTTCTACTGATATTTTAGTAATTACTCTCATCTATCCTTTCAAATATAGTGTAAGCTTCATAATTTGTTATGAAATTTAGTTATCGATTTTCTTTTACCATTTTTAATCAAATTTTGAATGTCATTTCTACTGTTTCCATTTTTTTTTTTTTTTTAAATTATCTTCTGTATACACACAAATGTTACACATTTTATATTGTATGCTTTTGTTCTTTCATTTGTTTACTTTTCATCTATTAATTGAGTCTAGGAGGATTCTTTTTATCAACCAATTCCTTCCTTGCAATAATAAAAAAAAAAAACCTTCATTGCACAGCATTAAGATTAACATTACTTTTTTTTTTTTTGGCTTAGCCTTACTAGTATAATTTTTCATATTACCAGCTTCACGTTGTTTTTTGAAAAGTTTGTAAATTAACATGTGTAATGATCACATTTTTTCAGTTGGTTAGCGTGATGAAATCAGTTAACCAATTTCTTGTTCCTTTTGTATCCATTTTTATAATTTTTCTGTCATTTCTTTTTAGGTTTATTTTCTTGGCTTTATTGTTTATTAAAATTCCAGCTGCGTTTTCTCTAAATTATATAATCTGTAGCGGTTTCCTTTTGTAACTTAAGTTCATTGACGAACATTTTTATAAAACCGCCAACATAGTTCAGTCTGCATTAATGCTTGGGATATTGTTGAGCTCATTAATTTCTGTTAATATCTATTTCATCGCCTTTCAATAATCTATTTCTCTTTCAAGAACTGCTAAAATATTTATAGTTTTGTTTTTCTCCCTATTTTCTATTCACCTTCTTCATAATGTTTTTCCATCAACAAAAGCGCGGTTGTTGTCAATGGCATAGTTGCGGAGAAATTAATCACCCTGGGTACGGTGCATCTAATCGTTGTAAAAATATATTTATTGTTTAACGTGAAGAAGCTGTTTGACGTTCGTAAGCGGAGCGGTAACTGTGAGATATTTGTAATTGACATTTTATAACGATTGCATTTTTACAATGAAAATTTATTTTTAAAAAAGTAATACTGCACGGAGGTTGTTGTATAATCCATTAAAATAGAAAATCGTTTTTACCATTTCATAGGATTTCACATTTAACGCGATGATATTACTTCTTTATGATAAAAGAAAAACATTCTATTATTCTTATTAAACAATTTTTTATAGTAAATAAATTAAATACACCGGAAGGTGTTAAATAAAAATATTATAATTTCTCGTAGTTTTTTGCTCAAACAATATATCGTTTGAGTGTGAAACTATATAACGCCGAAACTTTGAAATTGTTAATTTTACAATTTATTGTCTCGAAATAATAAGCAAAGCTAATATAATGATTATTTCCGGATTTAATGATAGAAACTACGAAATAAAATATGAATGAATCCGGTTTTCTTAATTGCTTTTTGCACCTCTTTTAAGAATATTTTCCACTATTCAACTTTTATGGTGCAAACGAAATTTAATTTATTTCATCCGTTTTAATCGTATATTCGGGCAGAATTTAATGATTTTATATAATACTATTAACGAACATTTTTTAAATCCAATTATATTTTTTTTAAAAAAAAAAACAGCGTCATCGTATTTCTCAATATGTCGATACAAAAAATAGTTTGGAGATTAACATACTAACAATTTTATAGTTACATCTTTATTCGTGACAATTATTTTATTGCTGTTAAATGAAAATTATAAGTTATACATCATTTCTGAAAATATATTTTAATATCGAAACAGCACCGTATACGAACCGAAATGCCTGTAAAAAAAAAAAAAAGCAACGAATAACTAACGGATTTAAATTCTACTAAAAATTTTCATTTTAAAATTTCCCTTATATTAAAGTTAGCCGTTACCTGCGGTTTTGCTCGTGTAATATTAAACTATTATTATTCTTTTCACATTTTAAATTTCGAAACATATAATTTATACATAAATGATCAGAACACTAAACTTTATACACCTATTCAATTGCCGATCTAAAAATATAGTTTGATGAACATTTTTTAGATTTATTCGTATGAATATGTTTTGTCTTTTACTCGTCGAATGTGATTATATTCGGTACTTCTTAAATTATCGTGCGACAAATGCACCGAGTCTTTGATTGTCTATTATACCGTAAACAATGCATTCGTTGTAACTCAATCGTTCTCTTTTAAATTATGCTCGTCGGTAAATGATTTATATATTTTGCTAACCATGTCAGTCTTTTGATCGTTATAGTCCCATATCTTTTACGGTACTTAAATAGTATTTGAAAATTTACTCCATTTATTTTTCTACTCATAGTCAGATATCCGTTTCTTCATATTCCACTATAATTCCGTTTCAGGCTAAACTCTTTTTCTCCTACTAATAGCTAATTTCTTTCGGTTGTTTCTTCCTTTTTATTTTGTCTCTTCTAATTCCAATATATTACACCTCTTTGCGTGACATTTACTTTTTACTTTCCAATTATGTTTTCTACTTTCATTGAGTTTACACTTCATTTGAATGCTCATTTCTTCAAGTATTGTTGTATTTGTATTTCCCGTTTCCTTGCGTCCAAGGCTTAGATCACGTCCAAATTGAAAGTGTTACATGTGTATGCGTCGTGGAACTTTTTTCGAATTAATGAATCGATGCGGTGTGTTCAATTTTAGTAAAGTGTTCTTTTGTTATTTTCAATTTAAGAAAATAAGCGACGAAATTCACCAAATATTTCTCTCATTCTGTATATTTACATTTTACTTTTGGAAAAGTATGCTAATAATTAATTATCATCATAAATAATTGATCAACACTTGGTGTAATTTTCATTATAGAATATCAAAATGATAAGACTTACAAAATAAGAAGCCATGTTCAAAACAAATGCACAATTTAGCCCGATCTTCTTACTCTGTTATTGGATTTATTAAAACTCGTACTTCAGTTTTAATTTGTTAATTTCAAGTAATGTTATAATCTGTTATTCATCTTTCTGCCTGTTAAATATTACAATTCTCAATAGTTGTTAGGTCAATGTGTCTGCAATTAGTAATCTAGGAATAAAATACGATTGCGGACAGCTTAAGATTTCAAGCTGTGTAATTCGTGAGATAAACACGTTTTTCTCGACCTCTCGTAAGCAGAGCCAAGTCTCTTCAATTCCGGAATCAATTTATCAATAATATAATTTTAGAGACAATAAATTATTCTTACCGAGTTATTTCACATCGTTTCCATTTCCTTCGTCTGACTAAATTGTTCGTTTACGTCTTCTCTTTATATCGTGTGCGTAGTTCTGCTTATCGTTTGTTTCCGTAGCTTTCGACTCATAATGATTAGAAGTACTAATTGTTCTCACATCTTTTAGAGGTTTTTACCGAGAAACGACAAAGTTTAGCAATCGTGCCCAGTTAATATGCGCAGACTGGATTTACTCTCACTTTATTCAATTTATTTAGAATATCATTCTACAGCAGAATCAAGATGCACATTTTCATCGGGTCAAATGAATTTAAAAGACTGAAAATCTGGGAAAGCGTAGAGATAGTTTTTCATTGGTGTCATTTTAGCAGTTACCTGAAGAGCTGTCATGATCTTACCCCCAGGAATGACAACTTCGAGATCGGCATGCGTTACCTCGAAGAGTCTATCTTGTCCGGGCCAAATAGATGAACTTGGTTTTAGCTGAAATAACAAACTTCACCTTTACGTGTCAAGACCGAGAAAAAATTGAACAATTCTTGTAAATTACCGAAAAAAGTTATAGTATGCTCACAGCATACAGCAGTACTTAATACCATGAGATTTAGTGGGTGAGCTGAACAAAGAACGAAAAAGAATTAGATTTACTTGTCTTATTCTCACTAGAACATGCACCCATGTCACTTGCACTGTCATCAAATTGTTTGCAACATGTAACGATATTCGAACCATAATTTTCCAATGTCTTAAATATAGCAGGTCTTTTGCTTAATGGCCGCAATTAGATGTCGGGAGTCGAGTCGACAGAGATGAAAAGATACAGGACATGGTTTATTTCCTGCGACTTTTTCTGCCGCGACATCGGTTATTTTTTCGCATACTGTAGACGAGAGAAGTATAATAAAGTGCCTTTTATAGGCCTGTCCAGAAAATAATCAAACTCAGCTACAAGTTCAAGGGTCATGACATAATTTCCAGTTTCCGATCTCCAAACCTCTAAATGATGATTCGAATGCGAACAGTGTAAACGTCGTGCCAGCGTTTTTTTCCCCGCTTAAAGAACAAGACTTTTGTCAATTCTCACGGCCGCATTCTTTCTCATTATTAGCTGCACATGTACTAATCTGTGATCGTCTGAATTTTCATGTCCTGATTTGCATTTTTCCGATCGTTAAATCATTCATCATTATCTAGGAACCCCGATTTTAAGAACATCTCGCACAAAGGGCGCAGAATAAGAGATATCTTTGTTCCTACCCGAACATTAACCGAGGCAGAAATTGTTTTTCACCATTATGCAATGTTCGGTTAAATAGCGAGAGACAGATTGATAGCTGTAGCTGTGTACTGATGTTTCGAAGAAATCAGCAACAATATTTTGCCTCACGCCGTTTTATATTAAATGTTTGAATGCGACATCATTTAATACCGATGGGATGAGCACTAATAGAGATTACTGAATCGCAACATATGGGTATTCAGAATATTCACCGCAATTTTTTTCCAGCAATTGCTTTGGAGTTTTTAGAAGTCAAGTTTTTCAGATGAGACGGGTTGCTGTAAGCAGATACACTAATCGATCGGCGGTCGTCACTTCAATGGATAGAGGCTGTTGCTGTAGCACAAGTTATACTCTATGAACAAGTCTAACTTAAAAACATTATGAAAAAGTTCTTTTTCTTTTTTTGCTACCCTCTCAATTTTTTCGTGATTTTTAAGAAATGAAAAGGTAATAAAAGCAATAGTTACAGTTTAAATTCAATAATCATGATATCACGCATATCAGATTATTGCGTTGGAATACAGAAATTTTATCTTTGTAGCATGCTTGAGGTGTGTTAAAATTCGATCGACGAAAACAGGCATTAGTACCAAATGTTCCATTATTCTTGTCAAAAATCTAGTGAATTTCATTTACCAGTATTACAGTAAAAAATTATGCCACTGCAAAATTATATAAAAAATAAATAAGAAAATAAATAAAAAGAAAATACCAGATATTAATAATCCTATTAAAATAAAGGGAACAATGAAAAATTAATTTAAAAATTACATTGTCTAAAATTTGTTTTTTCTTTCTAAAACCCGATAAAAAATATATTAAAAAGTAATTATATAATAGCAATATTATTAGTGTTAACGGATTAAAATGAATACTTGACTGTTAAATAAAGTATTGAAATAGATAAAACCTAATCAAGGCGGCTTATATTGAAACGAAAGCAGCGTTCTTTTTGTCAACTTCAATACGCATGATACTTATCAGTGCCGCAATAAGGATGCGATGAAAAGACGTCCACACTATGTATCTTTGAGGAACTTAAAAATAACGGAAAAATCGTAGATAGTTAAACCGGCTAGTAATTAAGCTGTTAATTTTTCTAGAAGTTTATTCCGAGATTAATACTTTTTGTTTCCACTTTAAATGTAATTTTTATAAAGTTCATTGCGTTATTTTCAAAAATTTATCAAAAATCTTTCATTATGACACGAAATAAATAAAAGTTGTCGGTAATACATCCCCTATTTTCGTTTTCGCAAATCCCCATGTCGACAATATCTGACGATAAATATTAAAAACAAAATAACAAATTTTGCACACAAAAAATTGTTAATGCGAGAAAATGGAAAAAAATATTTTTTACTTTTTACGAATTTTTCAAATCTGAAACTTCCTTTAAAATTATAATTCATTTTTAATGTAATAATCTGCGTAAAAAAAAAAAGAATAAAATTCATCGTATCATCTTAGAAGTTATAATTCTGTAGGACCAAATATTAACGTTAAATCTACTAAATGATAAAAGATAAAAAAGAAACGATTTACTGAAATACAAGAATAAAACATTTAAACGTGTATTGGGGCTTTGGTTAAAATACTTTTAATTATGATGTAGGAGCAAATATATTAGAATAAAAATAAAACAACGAAAACTTTTAAACATCTCGGGAGTACGAAAAAGAGGATCCTTAAAAACTGAGTATTAATATGAATTTCTCTCTAACGAAAACAAAAAATGACATTCGCTGAACTTACAAAAAGCTGAAACATTTTCACCCGAAAAATTTTAAAATATAATGTTTTTGACACTTCTGACGTAAATAATAACATAGATATGATTGAGAAATTATAAAATGGATTTAATTAAAAATAATATTTTTTTTCCCAAACATATAATACGTAGCATAAAAGGAAGTATTATAATATTAAAACGACAAATATTTTAGTTTACTTACTACTTTTTATAAGCAAACATTTAATCAATTTGGAAAATAATAAAAAAACAAAATAGAAATATTCAAACTGCCTATGAATAAACATCAACTTTGTATCATAAATGTTTAAATTATAAACTAGACGTTAATTGGCTCTGAGTGAATAGTTAAATACAAGTTTTAAAATTTTTACAAATGCAAAAATAGCAGCTATTTCAAAACGACAAAACACTTCTTTACCGCATGTTCGTGGAAATGAAGAAAAAGAAAAAGAAAAAAAAACAAAAAAAGAAGGCCGATAAGGAACAAATCTTTTATTTTACATTAAATTTCGCCCATTTAAATGAGTCACGAAAATAACTTAAAATGTTAATAAACATAACTGTTAGTCCTTGCCGTTGAAAAACGCGTTATTTTTTAGAAACGTAATAGTAAAAGAAGACAAAAAAAAAAACAAAAAACGCACAGTATTATAATACAGAAATGAAATTAAGAAAGAAAAAACATTTTGCTATTATAACCTTTTCTTTTTAACTTATTTCATAAGAATTTCACAATCAACCAAAATGAATAATCACCTATTGCGTTTAAAACAAGGACGCTGGCTGACTACATTGTCCAATAAATTAACTATATTGAATTATGTTCTATTTCGTTAACAAGAAATTTACGTTATATTTCGTGTCCTGTGTGATTTCACCCCTTGCCTAGTACCACTTTCAAGGCTGAGCTCCTAGATAGTTGCCCGGTAAAACTTCATTTTACCACCGCACATCTAACGCTTTTTATTTTTTTAAAATCTAAAGCACAATAAAGGTATAAAGAAGTCATTAAAATGAAAAAAATATTATTATTGGTATTATTAACAAAGCTTCGAATTACTTTGTATGCCAATTTTATCGTAGGTTGGAAAAAATACATGTCATTACAAGAATCACAAATTAAGAGCAAAATTAGATAATTCTATTATATATACATATATATATATAACTGGTACATCAGATATTTCAAAGATTGTATACAACATGCTTTTTATTATATCGAATTATATAACATACTTCATCACTTCACCATATTATTTTCAAAAATGAATTATTTTTAATTAGCCTCTAATTTTAAATATTCTTTTAAATTCAATCATTTGTTTTTAACGCTCCATTTTTCGCATCTGCATGGAAGTTACAGCCTGAGCTGTTTAACAAAATGAAATAACCGATAAAAATATGAAAGAGAAAGAAAATTATCGTCATAGATAAGTTTGTTTTAGAATAATTTACGTTATTTCAAAAAAAACTTTATGCGGTACGTATTACATAAATTAACAAAAATAGATAAAAATTCAGAAATACATTTCTTCTTTAAACGGTACGTTAATTTTATTATCGTAGGATGTGTTTGATATAATGACAGTGAACAGATGAAGTAAAAAGTATGTATAAACGTAAAACGGTAACGGTAGTTTTTTATTTTAACTCGTAAATAGCAATGAACATATACATAACTACTATTATAACTTAAAAATTATGTCATTAAAATCGGCTTTAACAAAATATTACTATTCGCTCACTATTATTAACGAAATTTCGATGTATTTTTAATAAGAGTAAAATAAGCACGACTAATCGTCGTATACGATTTTTTTAAACTGAAATATATAGGGTGCGGCAGCATAATTTATTTTTTTAAAATGCGCCACTTTTTTTCTACTAAATTTTGTTAAAAAAAAATAATACGAGAAAATCGAAATACGTACTCTAGATCCCCCATTGGGGCAATATGTATGCTTCTTCCCTTGCAGTTTTATTTCGATTTTCTGTTATTATTTCTTTTTAACAAAATTTAGTAGAAAAAAAGTGGCGCATTTTCAAAAAGGAAGTTATGATGCCGCACCCTGTATTACGTACTTTAATTACTTCGCTATAATATTTTCAAAAATAACTTATTTCTAGTTAGATTCTAATTTTAAATATTCCTTTAAATTCAATAATTGGCTTTAACGCTTCATTCTTTTCATCCGCAAATCTACCACCTTCAAATATATGAAACAGTTATTAAATTACAAATATATTACACGAATTAAACAATTAACGTATATTTCACGAAATTTTAATGTTTGCGATGTTAAATTTCTTCAAAGTAGTAATGAGAATTAGAATTCGCCTTGTAAATATTATTATTATAAAATATCGCATTATGTGAAGTTCGTTTTAAATAATCTTAAAATTATTCTAAATACCGAATTCAATAAAAAAAAAAAAAAAAAAAAAAAGCATTACAACTCAAAAACAGAATTAACACCACATAACATTGTACTAATTTTAAATGTCGTAGTGAATTTTTTTAAATTTTACCACCATCTATATCTGTTCAATAATGAAAATGTTCTTTAAGCAGTTTAAAAAATGGTTAATACAGAACTTTTCATCGTGTTAATTTAAATAATATACGGCTTTATAATAAAAACAAATTCGGCATTAGTACAATTATGTATTATTATTATCCATTTATTATAACACAATACTTACTATTAACTTTATTAAATTTTTATATTCTATCTGTATAACATATATTCACTCGCAACATGACCACATACTTTATTAAAATATAATCACTAATGATGAGTCTCCGAAATATATCAGCTGAAAATGCTTCGAAAGCGATAGCAGCAGTAGGCAACTGTTTTTAGCAACGCTGTAAGTTTTCTTTTACAATTTCACTGTTTCATTATATTGATACACCTATGCCAGTCTGGTAAAATTTTATTTTCGTATTTATGTATTGTATTTGAAAAAACATGTAAGCAACAAATTATATTAACATTTTTCGCTAATATTAATTTATTACGAATAATCAATCGATAAAAATAATTTTAAACCTACCCTTCTTTTTTTCCTTCTCCCTCCCTTCACAGTACTAAATGTTCGTTATTGAGCGTTTATTCCTGCTCCGAAGAAAATACTAAAATGTCATTATAATCGGAATTTTATAGTTCAATTAATCCCTCCCTTGGTAAGAATTTAAATGTTAGAAAAGCGGTAAGATCGGTTTAGAACATAAGCTAAATCGATAATGATTTTGCTTTCCAGCTTTCTTATAGCGTGTACGTAGAATTGTCAGCCGCGCAAATTGTAACGTTAGAAACTGTTTTTGTTTTTTTTTGTAATAATAATTAAAATTAAAAATACACCGCTTGAGTTTTAGAAGTGCAATATTTTAAACGATAAACGTGTGCGGGCGTATTTTTTCAATATTAACTATTCCGATTATTAATTTTCATCAGTTGCGAAATCGAATTTTTAAACGTAATATTATCGTACGCGCGAGAACCAGTGTTGCCCGATATTCTTCTTTGATCTATGCTGGCAACACTCCCGCTTGCCACGCGACCACACAAGCGTAACCGTTGTAATTACTGGCCTATTTGTCATTGTGTTAGAGCGTACCTCATCCATCCCAACGGGTTAAAGTGATTGGGCTGGGCGCGGCGAGCGGGGCACGTCTTCTGGGTACGTCCGATTGCGATTACGATATGTAATAATAAGCTAAAGCATTACGATGTGTTTTATGTGGTTATGGGTGTAATGGAATTTTTGGAAGTGGCGGTGATGTTTACGTAGTAATGCCTGTAGAGGGCACGTTTGGGGTTGATTCATTTCGCTGGAAATTTGCGCGCATCTTGAATTTTATTATCGAAACGCGAGTCGATAACACGGCTGAGAGATATTAGGGAGCACGACGCCATTTTGTATTCTATAGCGTTGTTCTCTATAACTATACAATGTTGTAATTATGTGATGAAAATTAAATTACCAAACAAAGTGAAATTTTAACGGTTATAATTTTTTAGTTTCGCGAGTTTTTTTGAAGTTTGATCGTCGTTCGCGCAAACTTTTTCGTGCTCGTTCTATCTTGATGGTGCGATCCGCGGTAGCGCTGCGTGTGTTTCCGTTCCGTGGTTACGTTTGGTGTTCCCAGTGGCCAAATCATGGCTAACGTACTTAAGAAGGATCCTGTGATATATGAACGGGAGAGGGACAGCTTTATTCGGGACTTGAAGCACTTTTATGAAACACGCGGGTTAGTATTATGAGAAGAACGGTGTATTATATATCTATATTCTCTTCACTCCTTATTCCTAGCCACCCTGTTCCGACGGCGTTATTAGTTAGTGCATTATTGTTATAACAACGGTTCGTTGGGCTGTTCTCGCTCTATTTTCTCCTATAAATGTATAGCTAATTGTACTATGTGTTGACTTTCGGTAAACCGTTTAATTGAAAAGTAAAAATAATATAAAATTTAACGCTTCCGTCGCTATATCTGAACGTTTGCTGTTATGGTTTCGAATATTCCTTTTCAAAGGTATCCGAGTTTGTTATATGATTTTGCTGAACGGTTAATTTTCGTAATAAAGTATATCATTATAAATGAGTTTTTTTTTCTTCCCTTGCGCAGTTATCCAAAATAGAATTCGACATTATAGATATACACAGTTGGATTATAGCAATAGTTTAAAGTTTATATTTTTCAAATTAATCGAATTTACTTACACACTACATGTAAATTTATTGTGTATAAATGGAAAATTTTTTAAAGTATAGTTTGTTTCACATTATCTAAACGGTTTAGGATGTTTTACATCTAACAGATTGTATCTATAAAATGTATGTACCTATATCGCGTTATACATTGTTAAAATGTACGTTTTTGTTAGATACAGTTGTTTTCGATGTTGTTACTTTTTAATAATATTAAATGTAAAACGTTACTTTTTAATAATATTAAATGTAACGTTATTTTTTGAATATGTAAAATGTACTTATTTACACTGTTTTAAATATTGATCATTAGAAAAACATGTGACTTTTACGAATAGTTATGTTAAAAGAATATATCTAAAAAAAAAAAACAGCAAAATTTTTCATTTTTTTCTTCTTTTAACAAAATACGTTTTTTGCATGTACTGTCTACAAAATTCTAATTTATCAAAAGGGAAATTTGAAAAAAAAACGTTTTGTACATTGTAAAATCTTTATGTTTAAATATTTCTCCGCGCCAAATTTCGTTAAATATTTGATATTCGTTTTAAATTATCGAGAAATCTAATATTTTTAACGTTGATTTGCGAATATAAAAGAAGATCCAATTTCAAAATATATACATCTAACGACGAAGGGTGAAAATATCTTACATGTAAAACAACGGAATTATAATTTGAAAGTTCAGATATATTTTGCATTTGTTATGTGTATAAATATATATATGTACATATATATAAATACATATATATATATATATATATATATGTATTTATATATAGCTTAATTATTAATTTCGTAATTTTTAATTTACTAGCATTTTCAATAATATTGAGTATCTCGGAAATAGTCCGTTTAATGTTTATGTGAATTTGTGAAAGTAGCATAAACATTTTATGTAAAAATGTTAGTTCGATTCATAATAATACTTTAATTTCGTTAATTCCAGGGCACCATTTCGTAAACTTCCACATATAAACGGAAAACAAGTGGATTTATACCTGTTGTACGTTTTAGTTACTTCAAAAGGAGGTTGGTTAAAGGTAAGTTTGCATAAAATAATTCATCTATAATGATTCTTTTATTCTAAAAGTCTATGGATATCACGTTTTGTCAGACGCAATTGCTTTAAAAAGTTTAATTTTCTAGATTTTTCTTGAATTGTTTTTTCAATTAATTGGCAATTGAACGGTTTTAGGTCAATCAGTTATTCAACCATTTTTGAAATATACATGGCGCATATTAAGTATAATGTAAATAGAATCTACATCACAAGTTACGTTAGAATTATTTGCGCTTATGTTTACAGTTCATATTGTTTGCATTTTATTCTTTTCAAACTGTTTTATTTTTATATAGTGCGAAAAAAAAAAAGAAATTTTCATATAAATGCTATATTATTAAACTAATGCAATGAAATTAACCGTGTTTTTATTTTTGCCTATATGTTGTTAATAATCATTGAAATATATAAATTCAGGAATTTTTCTCTTTATTATAAAAATAAGCACTATAAAAAGCGCCATTTCCATTTTTAGTAAACATTTGTTGCTTTTTTTTGTTTGTTTTTTTATAATGTAGCAAATTAGCAGAAATCTGGTGTGTTAATGTAACGTTAAATAACGCAAAGTTAACATATTTTTGCTTTTATTTCTGATTTAATTATTGATATGAAAATAGTGTGTACGTTAAATAAATAAATTGATCGCTATGTCGAATGTATTTAAACTGCGTTTTGATGAAATGTTTAAAGTATAACATTTAAATCATTCCACCATTAACGATGATACATTCGTATAGATTTGAATAAATCAAGTGATGATAAGTGTATTCAATGAATATAGTGTATGTAAAAACGAGGGTAATTGGTATTTTTGTTTGTTAAAATGTCAGTATAAATAGTTGTTTTCATACATCAGTAATGTAATGGGAATTTCTTGTACAAGAGGCTAATTGAACGAAAAACAAAGTTAGTCAGATGTAAGTCCATATAAATATAGGAAAACACATAATTTAACAAGATGTTCATCATATTATTCATATCATATATATATATTGTATGTTCGATAAATAATTTTACATAATATGCGCCTAAATGTGAATGATGTTTACCAATAATTTTTTTCGCTGTCGAAGATAATTTAAAGCGAATTACGAAATTCAAAGCAGAGATTTTTACTGTATGATTTTTATGCAGTTTTAAAAATTACTAAATAATATCTTTTAATTATGAAATATTTTCATATAAAAATGATTGACCTAATAAATAGAAATTATGTATTTATTTGAAATACAAAAGTAGATATTGTTAAGTGAATTATGTGTAACCCTTGATAAAATGTTTTAAAGAAATAATGCAGGGTAATAATCAAATTTTCGATAAACTGCGTTACTTTTATTATAAAGTAAACACGGTATTGCAGATTTTTAGAGTTTACTTTAAAAAAAAAAAAAAAAAAAGTATATTTTCGATATATTTTTCTTTATTTAGTTGTAAATAATTCAGCATATCTGTGTAGTCCAATAAGTGTATTTCTTTGTAAGTACATGATAAGGTTTTAGTTTAGTCGCATTATTTTTTTCCATACGTACACACAAACGTACGTGCACGCGAATACATATGTGTATAGGTTTTACCAATATATATATATATATATATATATATATATATATATATATATATATATATATAAAAAATATATATAAAATAAAATATATATATATATATAAAAAATAGTAATAATGTATGTATATATATAAAAAATAATAATAATATATAAATCTATATAAAAAATCTAAAAGTAGTTATTTCCGATCCATACGCATATATATATGTATACATATGTGTGGGTGTTGTGAGTTTGTGAGTTTGTATGTATAATTAATAATAAAAAAAAAAAAAGTTATTAGTATCGATGTAGCGCCTTAGAAGTTTATCTTACGCATTCTTAAAATTTAGCCAAGTTTGTAAAATTGTCGCTTCGACGAAAAGAGGTTAGTGATCGCAAAAATACGATACGTACATTGTCCCCGTGCTCCCCGATTTTAATAATGTCAACAAATTCTCTAGTTTAGGTAAGGTTAAGGTGTTCGCGAATTTTAATATTACGGTCTGCCCTTCTTCCCGCTTCCGTAATTGTTATTTATTACCACACGTTCAAAGGGTGCACTAACGGCGCTAGCTCCGTCAACGCCATAGCATTTAGCGGCAGATCCGCTACTGAGTTGCTAGATTCGTTGGTTCGCGTAGATATTTGACCGAACGAGTGCGTAACACTCAGTTCTGGCGTTCTCGTTCATTCATATCGTCATCGCCACTCTGTGTCACTGGTCCTAGTTATTTACAGCTAAAGCAATGCCAGCGCACATGTTGGTTAATCTGTACGCGTCTACTACTCCCGAGTGATAACAATTGGAGTGATGACGCGCGACTGGAGTTGCTCTTACTGATAAGAAGAGACCACTTCTCAGCCGATGTTCATGCTACCGCTACGATTGCACTGATAAGAGCGCCCCGATAGCTGCACACCCCTTCGTCCCTTCAGATATGTTGCTGTTGCTTTTCACCTTGATTTCCTGTTCCGACTTTAATTCTCTTTCGCCTTTTAGCGGGAACGCGTTGCTCGTACATCGATGTTGTACAGTCAGTTCGTTCGGTAGTGTGGGATTCTTTCGACTGTGTATCGATGCTGTCTCGGTATATGTCGCGTGTTTGGAAAAAAATTTACGAATTTCCACTGAAAATTTAATTTCGCGAAAATTTTCCTCGAAATTTTTCGCGTACATTTTAATACAAATTTTAACCGCCATTTATATGAAAATATGTAGGTGTTTAATTTTCTCCGTTAAAATTTTCTACAGACACTTCTATAATTAATTTCTTCGGAAACTGCAAATCCTGTTTATAATGCGTCTGTCTCGGTGTTGATCGGCCGTTTCCGATAACACGCAGAGGAAGCGTTTCATATTAGCGGAAATAAATACTTGATTGTAATATTTTTCGAGGTGCTCCCCTATCAACACGCAATTAATGTTGTTCGTCGTTCGTAACCTCCGCTTTTTTTTTTTTTTTTTTTTTTTTTTTTATACTCGATATACGAAATAGTTCAGCTATTTAATTACCGATGTCGAAATTCTAGCAAACTCTTTTATATGTTTATCGGTCAGTTGCAATCACTTTTATTAGATTAATGTTATTACAGGAAAAGTTAAACATGTTTCGCGTCTGAGAAACTAAAAGTCGATTTTTTCAAATAGAAGAAAATAGTATTTAGAGGCAATTGACTTCGTAGTAATATATACTGTAAAGACACGAGATTATCAAGTTGGTCATCACGGACGAGTGAGAGAAATTTCGCGGTGTTATGATTTATTTCGAAAATTGTGAATGATGTGTATACTTTTTTTCATAAGCAGAATAGAAGCGATAAATGTAGTTTTTTCACTAGTTTCTAAGTGAAATATATGCAGGTTATTCAATAGTTGGGGATTTTACAGAATTCATACACGATGTATACGGAAATTTTATAAGATAGTTCGGAAATGCAAAAAATTATAAATATAATTCAACCGGAAACGTTCGAATATAGGATTGAAATTTTGCACGCGTAAATCGTAATTAAAACGCCCCTAATATTTTAGGTTTTTTTTTTTTTTTTTTTTAAAAAAAAATGAAATATAAATTTGTTTTACAATTTTAAATTAGATTCTGCAATTAGGCACTATTAATAGGTGTGTTAGAAGTTAGAGAAACCAAATACGTCGTTAAGATGAATGTAAATAAGTTTTTTTTTTTAAATATATATAGTCAAAATTCCAACTTCAGATTTAAACCTGCAAGGCAAAGCTCGTAGAATCTTTTTGGAATTTTTTTTTTTTTCTTCTCGAGCGGCGTATACATCGATAGAAAAGTTGTTTAGTTATTATGAAACGGTATATTTGATCCCTTAATAAACTTTGAAAGTTTACGAACAGTTTGGATGGGAAAAACTAAAAACCAAAAATGGGAAATTGAGGGGTGATTTATTATACTTGATGCTTTTGGAAAATCTATAAATACATTTGCGCAAAAGCATATTGTATATTGTCAATTATGTTTCAACCTTTTTTTTTTTTTTTTTTTTTTGAATTTAGACTTTTTAATAATAAATTATAGTTTCTAATTGAGGAAAAATCTTTAAAATATGATACATCATGCTTGGTTGACTTGTTTGGATTTGCCTTTTATTCCTCCCCCCCTCCCCTCTTTTTTTTTTTGTCTTTTTATTAACTTGTATAAAATATGATTTTTTATTGATCATAAATTACTGTAAAAAAACTTATACAACAACTCTTCGCGGCCATTACGTACGCAAATTTTAAAAATTTTTAAATCCAAAAATCTTTTTATTCTAAATTGTAACCCTAAAAATCTCCGGTTCTCGCACAACTACTAGTTTGAAGACTAAAAAGAAAATAGAAAAAAAAAATATCAATACCAAACAAAGAAACTGATAATAATAAAAGTGTTTAAATGTGGAATACATTCCGTTTTTTAATGTGTTATGCGAGTGAATACAAAATATCCGATACAGTCATGGATGCCCACAGAGGAAACCCGGTTCTAGCTGCTGCTCCCCCTCTCCACGCCAATTTGGAAATTAAAAGTAACACGAAAAATTGGTAAAAAAATAAGATTGGTTATAGTAATAAAATCTGTACAACGCAGAAATTTAGAGAAAATCCTCTTTTTATTTATATATATATATATGTATATATGTATAATAATTTCTTTATAAAATAAAATTATCCGTAAAATTAATTTCGCCTTAATTATAACGCTATTAATAATTCTTAATATTTCAATTATAACTTTTGCGCCAAAAATTCTTTAGGCATTAATCCGAAATTTCATTAAAAAAATTATTTTCCAATTATAATGAAGTAGCGAAATGTTCTTTATAACTAAATATTATTTTCAATTCCGTCTGTGGGGCAGTCTTGCGGGCGCCCGTAGATACAGATGAACAGCACAAGGGCAATTGCAAGTGTGTCTTAGCAACTAATTGTAATTATAGATATTTGGAAACGTTTTGAGCCTATTATCTGTGATAAGTCCGATTAAATAAGCAATTATAGATTAAAAATTTCGCCGGTTTAATCTGCTTCATGTTAAAATAGATTGCGTTAAAATGTGCGGAATTTTTTACAAACATCAGCTATTTTTAGTGTCAGGTAAATGAATCCAAACATGTTTTGAAGTAGACAATTTTATTTAATACACATTTATGCAGCGGTGGTGTTTATTTTTAAACTAAATATTTATGGAAAAATATAAATGTCAATCATTCAAGAAGGGGATGGTGTGTGACGAACCATGTTTCAATAAAGTAAACGAAAGATAAGAGAATTCTGTTTTTCTGGTAGTATTTTGGAGTCTCGAGGAGAGGATAAACACGCGCTTTTCTCTTTCTAACCCGAAATTTATGAACAGCAATACATATAATCCCGCTTTCTGATGAAAACCAGATGGGACTTGAAAAGGAACATTTACTATTTGTAAAAGATATTAGCTCGAGGTAGAGTTGGATATTTAATTTTACGAGGGAAAAAACACTTTAAGAAAAAAAACATTTGTGAAATACGATAGTTTTTTAATGGTCAATGGTAGAAATTTTAAAACGCCGTCTTATTGTAAGCGTATTCTAAATTTCGATTAAAAAAGAAAAATGATCTCGTGTAAAACGAATATTTTCATAAATTACGATAGTCAGAGTTGGTTCGTAAGATTTTCAAAAGCGCGGTAAATGTGATCTGTCAAACTGATTTTCAAATCAGTTAGGATGTGTGGAGAATTTTGTCGAATGTTTAGTTTATAAAAAAAAATCGAAAGCTTATAATATGCTCGTAACTGGTTTGTTACTGTTGCGATTCGGGTACTGAAATTCCAATTCAGATTTTTTTCGCGCAAAACAGCAATGAGATTTATGATATGTAGTTTTTTTTTGAAATGTCGATAACCCCGGGATTTTTCAGTGGAAAGGTGTCTAACAGTGAAAAGTAGAAGCATTTAAAATGGTTTAAGTGAATTTTACGTAATTATGGATTTTTGATAACGTGTTAGTTTATTTTTTTAATGTTTTAGCCGAAAATATATATCGAACTTTTGTATTTATTGACCGAAACCGAAATTGCGACAAAAGTCAAAAGAACTAAAACCCGAACTGATGCAGAATTCTGCTCAAAAACTAAACTTGCCTTCCAACCTTTTCTGACAACATTGACAAAGAAAATTTTTGAATAAATTTTTTTTTTCTCTTATAAACAGTATCTTATTATGAAATCTTTCTCTTTTATTATCAGCAAAATTTACCCTATTACAAATTATTTCACGGATTCTGAAATTCCCGATTTATTTCGCTCTATATTAGATACGCTCAAACATTAAAGATTCGTTGTTATTCTAAAATCAACGCAGATACGTATTTGTTGAGCAGGAATGAAAAGAGATTTCGAGATTTTCCTGATCGACACTCAAAGAACGTGGAAAGAAAAAATATAGAAGACCAAGAACGTCGCCAGCCGATGAGCCAGGAAGGGGGCAAGATAATAGAAAGAGGATATGAGTTAAAGGAAAAATAAAATTGATTAGTTGCAATGGCTAAAGTGTTTTATTAAACAAGAATAAATTCTTGATTAAAACATAATTTTCGTGGGTTTCTGGCAAATTGTCCATGATTATGCGTCTATGAATACTCATCATGGCCAGCGGATTAAAAAGTTTCAAGCCTCCAGCCGCGGGGGGGCAGCGGCTCCTCACTGACGACGCCCATGTAAGAGACAATGCATTACCTGAAAAAGCGAAATAGCGTATTAAAATGAAAGCATCACAGTTTCATTCTGTCGTTAAACCACTACACCGGTGGTTATTGGAATCCTTCGATATTTTAGCTTACTTAAAAACGAGAAGGATACATGGAGAGGTAATTTCCCATTTCTCCTAAATTTAAGATTTCGCTTACTCAGCGAATAAAAAAAAAAAGACAAACGTACAAATGATTTCGTGTTGGCAACAACGCATGTCATAATTGTTGAATTTTAAACTGAAGTCTTAATTCTGAGTGGGGTGTTCCGTGGTTATTATCCGTAGGCGGGTATAAAAGAAAAAACGCAGCATTTTTTTTGCGCTATTTGATTCACTGTCGTAGTTTTTTTTTCTCCAAAAAAAAAAACCAGCAAAAACGTTTATATGAAAATGAGATGTGAAAAAATATTGCTAAAAATGTTTAATATAAATAGACGAAACGACGACTCCGGTAACGGTAATTTGCGAGCTATTCCATTCCAAGTCCGGTGCTGTATAAATCCCACCCGCCTTATCTGTCAGTGTATAAGAGGAAGCCTTATTGATATTTAGTGTAACTTGTACGTTAAAGTTCGGAGTTTCAGAGAAAAAGAAAAACAGTTTAGATGAAGAGTTGTAAGTCGACAAACACTTTATTATAAATTGAAAAAAAAGAGAGAAATCAATGGAGAATAATGTTTTTTACTTTTTCTTAATTTTTTTGGGCTTAGGAAAAGAAGCAGAAAGTGTATTTAAAAAGTTAAAGTTAATACAAATTTATTAAATATAAATAACTTTTATTAATCCAATAGTGTATACTTTAAATTTTTTATCAGTTAATGAACTTATCTTTAATTTTTAATTTTATTATTATTATTAAAATTAGAAAAACTGTTGCTTTGCTCTAAGTTCACTTACAACAATTTTGATGAAAACATTACATTGTTCATTAATATGAAAGAGGAACTTATGGTAATGTAAACGTGTAAATTAAGGTTGAAAATATCGGAAGGAAACAAAGATTTGAGGAATATTTAAAAGGAACTAAATAAAACTAGCATAGTATTAAAGGCAGTGAATAAAATGAAAAATAAAACTGAAAGATATAAAAAAACGATCACAACCAAATATTTTACAGTATTATGACGTATACAACAAAAATTTATAGCAAATGAAAAATAATTTTTTAACGAATGACAGTTTTTTTATTCTCTGTTGCCGAAATTTAATTGAATACTTTTTATTTAAAACATAATTTGCAATAAATATTTAAACTTAGAAATATTACGATATATTTACCTGCTTGATTTGTTTTTATAAATGGTGTACTACATCCATTATTATACTAGACTGAGTCAGAATTTCTGTTTTTTATACACAAGTGACAGCTTATAATATTCGAAATAGAATTACGGTTTCCTTCAGTGCGGTAATGTGCACAGGAAGACCCAAACCACGACAGATCATGGTGTAAAGCAGTCAGTATGTGGTGATTTGCCGCATGTTAAAAAGGAATAATGAGATTACAAAGTGGAAGTGGAGTTATTTTTGCGATAAATGCAACATTTGCATCCATTTTTTTCATTCGCGTCCCAATAAGCGTTAATACAGTATCCGGTGTACAAGTCTATTTATTTACGATGAAATTCAAAGTAGATATCAAATTTTTTACCGGAGAAATAAAAAAATAACCGGAAGTTTACATTAATCTGTCCGTACGCATTTTTACCAGTGCTCAATGGCAATTCGCAATACTTACGCGTCGTAAAATCGCACGTGTTCACTTTTCAACTGAGCTATTTGTCAATCTCTTAAGTTTCTCTAGCCACTTTTTTACCTTTTTTTCTGCCCCTCTAAACGTGTCTCCGTGTTGCCAAGTTGATTTTTTCATATTATTTTTTCTTTTTTTTTTTTTTTGTTTTTCTGTGCCGTTTCATTTTTAGGCGAAATGGGACCAAACCCACGGTGAACGTACAAAAAGATTTCTGTGATTTTCTTCTAATCAGCAGAATCGTTATGAAACGCGATTCTCGATCATTTTCGAAGGTTATGTTCTGGTGTTCTACCGGAAAGAGAGTCTCGTGGGAATTTGGATTTAGATCTGAATTACGCGTTTGCTTACGTGCCGTCGTATTAAACATTTACACAAATACAAAATTACATTTTTCGTATACAATGTTGTTACCATTAGTCTCTTTATTGACTCTATTATAGATGCGTAAAACCCGTTTCTCCACATGAGTAGTTTGATTTCATAAAAACCGACTGACTTAAAGGTTTTTATGCTCGGAAAATTCAATTTTATTCGATGACGCTAAAATTAATATTCCTCCAATCGTATTACTGATTACGAGCAATGCTTTAATAATCCGCATTTTTTTTTTATTCTTTTAGGCTAAAATGCGAAACTATAAAGCGTGCTCACGATATATTTATGTTTCTTATTAAAGAAGAGGATTTTTTTTTTTCAATCAGTTGTGAGGATTTCTGTTCATTTTCACTAATTGCCCGTTGATTTTTTCTAAATCAGCACTTACGATGGTATAGACGGTGATAATGACTTAACCGAAGATGTAGTACTTCAAGTAGCCGCAATATACTTAATATGATCCTTTAGATTGCACAGACAGTATTAAGTTTTAGGGAGAAAATTTTTAACTTAGCATAACGAGATAGTAGGTATTTGCCCTATTGAGGCGGTTTCCTGTATCGCCGAGTTATTTTTCCTTTTTTCTTTTTCCGAATACCATTTTGCCTTTTTTTTTTCTTGCATATTTTTTGCTTAATTCAATGAAAGCAAAATTATTACATCAGTTTCTGGAAAGTCGGGGAGTTTCATTAATCAGCGGAGAGTTAGGGAAATTTGTTGAGAATCTGAAGAGAGTAAGAAATACTCGCTTAAAGCGTAGAAGTTAATAAAAGTATTAAAAATAAACTCTAGTATGGGTACTTATTTACTGCATGCGGATATTAATTGAATCTTATTAATAATCGAAAAACATGTGATTAAGAACGAATTTTATTCACTTTTTAGTGAAAGATTTTAAGTGATTTGAGATTGTATCGTCAGGTTTAAAATATATCGGGGTATGATTAAAAGAGAAAACAAACTAATTGCGAAACACCTTTCAAAAATTACGCGCGGTTTTTTCTGTACGGCTATAAGATTCCCAGTCGGGAAAAAATTTTGAAAAATCTGTAAATTCCAGAAAAGTCGGGGTAATTTAAAGAAGGTGTAGCCACCCTCCCACCCTATGTTATTTCAATTTTCAATAATAATAACGTTTGCGCTATCTCTGATCACCATGCTGTGAATATTCCGCTGTTACCGGATGATAGAAGTGTTTTTTTTCTCTCTTCCTACTTTTAATTGTTCTCACTTTTTTGTTTCTTTGTTTTTCCGTTTTCTTTAACAGGTCTATCTGTATTCCGCATTTAACTTCTTTTTCTTATTTTTTTCCCCTCCACTGAAGGGGTTTATATAAAAGAATTACACAGCGTATACGAAATAATCCAAATGGGGGTTTGGAGGCAGTATTAAAAATCTACATAAAAAAATTCGGCGGTCTTTTCATATTTATTAGTACCACCTTGTGTATTGCTTACGCATTTCAATGATTCTGCTCCTTAACAACAGTTGCATTTATTCTACTGAACACAAGTGTTTTATATTAAAATTACTATTATTAATAATAGTAAAAAATTTAGGCGCAGTAGCGAATAATTGAAACAGATTTAGTTTTGGTGCGTTCAAAGTATTTAAAACTTTTTGGCCAAATATATGAACACAATGTGTGCTGATGGGTTTACTTAAATTTATTTGAATAATACAATACCATATTTGTTCTTGAAAACTCGATATTTTGCGTTTTTTATGTAAAAGCATTTAACTGTTTTTTGAACGCAGGTTAAACTATAAAATTGAAAAAAAACGTGATATTGCGTTAAAAATACTATTTTTATCGATAATAATAATTACCGATAATGGTTTCTTAATATTAATGACATTGTGTCGGTAGCGACGTAGAACAACTCTTGGTTTTAGTTGCGTAATGGAAGGACACATCAGCATTTCTTTTTTTTTTTTTTTTTGTAAAATATCAACAATTTAGGTCGAAACATGGTAGAGTTTTAGGGGAATGTACGTGTCTTTTTTTTTATGAAGCTGGGAGTGAAATATCGGACATTTTATATCAAAGCGAAAGGAAACAGATTATTTATAGCGCAGAATTTCAATTTTTATCTGAAACAAAAATGGAATAACGTGTAGAATATAATAACCGTTTTTCCGTGTTTTTTTTTTTTTCTCGAGCGAGCTAAAATGGAATTACCTTAAGTATAACCTGGTATAATTAAAAAAAAAAACTGTTTTATCTACATACCGAGTAGTTGGCTAACTTCTTTAGTTTTCTTTGCAACAGATCTTCTGAGACCCTGTGTCATCCTGCGTAGCTAAGGCTTTATTATCAACGGTTTATGAACTTGCGAGCTTTTGTGCTTAGCGTAGGTCACGATGGAACTCCATGTGGTATTCCGTATATATCGTTTTCGATTATTGATCGTGTTATTTATCAAGTTACCGTATAATAGCCTCTTCCGTGATATTATCTCACCAATTTATAGTCACCATTCCGGTACGCCAGACGTGTCGTACGCGCGGGGAAAGATTATGATAAATATATGTGTGGTGGTGATTGTTTTGACGTTTCGTGTATGCAGGCAGAAGAGGATTCAATCTGTCTCACTTCTAGATCTTCCTGCCTGTGTTTGAAATTTTCCCATTTATAGCCGAGCCTCTCTGCGCGTGTACGTAACATAGTTTTTTCCTGATAGCTTGTACGTTACGTGAGTATGCAGTTATCAATTTTAGTTGTAACTTTTTCATATGACGTATGTTTTAAAAAGTTTTTTAAGTTGGCCAGGTTTCTCGATTCAATTAAAAAGTGCTAAAATTCAATTTTCTAACTTTTTTGCATTTTTTGCGAAGTGTTTTATAAATCAATCGATCCATTTCAGCTGTTCTGCCGAGATTGAGATTTTTCGTTAGTTTCCATCCCCCTGCTAAATAAAAGGGGCTGTGTCTGTGTGAGCTGTTTTTTTTTTCGGCTGTTTTTAATAATTAATTAAATTCGTTTTAAGAAATCCGTCTATATAACAGCGAAGAAACTATAAAATGTAGTGGGGAATTTCAGCGAAATAAATAACGTATTCCTTCGAATTTAAGATGCACATTTTTTACTCGATTAATAAAGGGCTCTAAAATACCGTTGCGACTTAAATCCGAAGTAATACGGTATTATTTTCACGGTGGTGCATTAGTATGTCGTAAATTCTTTTTATTTGTGTACAATGTCAGTATTTAACGATTTAAAAATATTACCACTCGTTTGATGAAATACACGAACATGGCTTATATAACCAACTGAATCGTAAGGGTGCTATTTCCGGTGAAGAAGTGAAAGAAATTGTTGCATTTATTCGTCGATATGCAGAGTTTATAGCTATCACTTTGCCCCTGGTCATTTACTTAATCATTGGAAGAAGTATTAACCTTTTTTTTTTCTTTTTCTTTTTTTTTAAATATCATCCCACGAAAATAAATCGACTTTTTATCAACGATATGTAAACAGCTGCCAACCTACTATTCGAGTGTCATTAAATTATGAGTATTCCAACAGTTATGGAAAACTTATTGTCCATACATCAGCACTATGAACCCCACATATGATTTATTTGTGACATCTGTTGCAAACTCGTTAGTAAAACTCTAACGTTACAATTAACACGTCAGTGATGAAGGAAAGCAAGCTGTATTGGATGAATATCGCGATCATTTACCTAATTGGGGCTAATGGTCAGCATGAGGAAAAGTACCGAGAAATTAGAAGAATTTCACTGTTTGATGATATTGATGGATTACGCACAGAATGTTAATGTACCACCATCTGGACCACAGTAATTTAGGAGTGTCTATTTCAAGTCCCTTTCTTCCTAAAACTCTTTTCCTAAATACCTAGTGATTACGATGCGTCTTAAATTCCGTGTTTTTATTATTTTTTTTTTTTTTTCAAAAGTCGTTTCCTAAAACTCGGGTACGTCTTAAATTCGAAGGAATATATGGCGTGCCATGAATGCAAAATCCAGACAAAAAGGAACTCGACGACATACCAGACACAGAAAAAACCCTTTTAATCGTAACGAAAAAATTTGAGGACGCGATTAAGCGGATACAAGCGAAATACGGGTGTGAATACTACGACGACTATGATGTAGAAATTGAATCACGAACGAGTGCCCTCACGGGGCTCCTCTCGTATAGGAGGATGTCATCGCAAAATTGTTTTGAGCGGATGCGGCAACAAGACCAGAGGGACTAGATGTTGTAAAAGTAAACCATACTTTTGAAAGATGATTTTAATAAACTTATCAAGATTAGGTTTTTTTTTTTTAAGTTACACACTTTTTTTAGGCATAGCAAATTATAATAGCATTTTAAAAAAAGTTATGTAGGTGCTCTATTATCGAAAGTGAAGTAGAAAGAGCCGTTTTAACTGAAACGCGTACAACAATTATCTTAATAAATTTTGGGTTTTGATATTATTCGAGCATCATGTAACAAAACCCCTGTCAGATATGCACATTATGTGAAACGCTCTTGTAAATGGGCGTCTCTGTTTAAAATAATAACGATCCATATTAAATATTTCCCGACTGATATACGAGTTTTCGGTGTTAGTTTTAAAAAAGCCGTTATTCGAATAGCAGCAGTAGGGCGTGCGTTAATGATTTTCATGTCCGGAAACGTTTACATACAGAGTTATATGGTACACGCAGTATATTTAAACAAAGAGTCTTCACAATTTTCCTATTAGCGCAACTAGTAATTAATATACCATGTCGATGGTTCTTACTGCAATTACAACAAAGTATATTCCGTTCGATAAAATTCATATATCTACATGACAATCGCATTTTTAATTTTTCACTTAAAATCAGCGGGCTAACTGTAAAACACTAAATTATCACCAATAAAAATTGCGGTTAATTTTTTTTATTTATTTATTTATTTATTTTTTTTGTATCTTTTTAAAATTCCAAAATGCGTCGTGCATTTGTACAAATCTGCTAATGTTCGGTAACAACGTAGCACCGTTTTGTTTTTTTCTTCGAATTATGGATCGCAAGTGACAAGAATTTTTGCTATTTTCGATTGCAGAATGCAAATTTCACGTCCGAACGAAACGCCATCAGCTAATGAACCGGAGATATTGTTAGTTTTTCACGCTTAAAAAGTAATATCTAAAATATTTTCACGAACGCAACTTTAATGTATATGAGGTTTGTAAACAAATTATCCGAATTTACTTAGGCTGCTAGGCCAGCGGAAAAGCAGGATTAAAGAGAGGTACAAGTGAAGAATATCTGAAAAGAAGTAAAGGATGATAGCGAGTATGATTGAATTTACTTTGTAATCTAACAGGATATGGTGGATCAGCTTTCGGAAATAGGAGTGGAGACCGTGTCCGTAATAGTTGAAAATTAGAAAGTTTCAATGTTCGGACAACGCATATGTTATGTATACTCTTCGGATTAAAACATTTTCCGCGGTTCGGTGCTCTTTTGGACTCTGATCGCAGTTTGTTGATTGTAGGAAAAATCCAACTTTTCTTCGATAGCTATACTGTGGGGTTCCCTTTATTTATTTATTTATTTTTTTTTTTTTATGGCCTGAATGAAAACTGTTTCTTTTGAAGCGGGAAAGCTACCATTACCGCTGGAACAATTATTTCATTTTCAGCGATGTCTACATCATTTGATGTGGAGGACACGGGAGGGAACCGTACCGAAATAATGTTTTTTGCGGTTACATGCTGATGACACGAGAGCGCGAGGATGCTGCTCATCACAATGTAGTTTTAATTTTTTTTTTTTTGTTATATGGCGAATATTTGATTTGTCAAATAGTCGAAATTGGTGCGTGAAATAATTGTTTCTTTCACGGCAGAGTTTCCCTCTAGCCCCCTGGTGCATTGCTAGCAAAGGTTCCACTTATAAATCACACCTTCGGTAAAGTGATCAGTTTAAAGATTTTGCGAAATACATTTGTGATAATTTAATAGAGATTTTTCGGCATTTTAATTTTTAAATTTATTTTTTATCACTTTTTTCATATTTTTTCTGGCCTATTATTTTTCCTTTTTTTTTTTTTTTTTTCTTCCTCAGCGTAATGTAACTGATATGACAAAAACGAGAAGTAAACGAATTTTTAGAAAACAACGAAACACCGGTATTATTAACCTGAAGATTGAGTGATTCGAGTAAAATTTAGTTGGATTTAACAAATCATTTTAAAAAAACCTTTACGACTTAATAAAAATTTTAATCTTTTTTGAATTTGTCCTCTAACACGCTAATTAATCGTGAAACGAAATATTTTTATTCATAAGAAACAAAAGATAAATAAAAAAATTTCGGAAATGTGGAATACAAGAAAAAATAAAAATGTGAAACCTCGCTTACCGTGGAGAGGAAGACCATAACCCCTACCAATCTTTTACGAGAATTCAAATCTGTTTTAAATTAATCCGCGAAATAACGCGACATTACGTAATTCGTATACCATAATAGGAAAAATTAAAAAGGGTATATGGTCGCGGCTATTATACGGATGTGAGATATGGACACTGAAAATGGCAATGATAAAAAAAAACTAGAAGCCTTCGAAATGTGGTGCTATGGTGCTACCGAAGAATGCTTTAGATCTCGTGGATGGAGATCAGTAATATGTACGGACAAAAATCGGAAACTGGTGAATACAATAAAAACGAAGAAACTAGAATACATGGGACATATATAATACGTGGGGCCCTAAATATCAGCTATTGAGGACAATTTTACTTGGGCAGATCGAAGAAAAAAGATGGATTGGCAGGAAGAATACGAAACATGGTTTGAAATCATAAAAAATTCGACAAACCATTCAACAAAAGAAATAATTCATACAGCCAGAAATCGGGAAAAATGGAAAAAAATCGAATGTCAACAGCCTGAAGTCTGATGAGGATATGGCACCTTAAAGAATATGAATTGAACGAGTTACGATTCTGATAGAACTCGGTGTCGATTATAAATGTTGTAAAATAAAAAAAAAGCCCGCTGTTTTTTTCTGTTTTTAATCGGCCGGCAAATTTAAGAAAATTCAAAATGTTAAAATTTTTTTTACTATTGTGAAATAAAGGATTATGATTTGAATTTAATAATTTTACCCTGGTTTCAAAATTATTCGGCTAATTAATGTGTATAGAACGGGCATTGTAAGAGACTGATTGCTTCCTGCAATAGCTGCATAGCTGCATAGCTGCGCGTCCCCCCGAAACCACATTGATTTAGTAAATTATCAGAAAAATTCGTAATTTTAGAGAAATTCCCGATTTTTGGCTCGAAAAAATAAAAAACCTTCAAAAACGTTAGTATCGCTTAAAAGTATGCGGATATGAGGAGATGTTGCTCTAATAAATATTATAAATTCTGATTTTTGGTTCATTTTATTTTTACGCGCGCATGACGCGTGAAAAGCGGCAATTTTTAGTTACTCTTGTATAGCTGTTAAAACTAATTCTCCCCGTGTTATTATTGTCGAAAATTAGATTTGCGACATTTTTAAACTCTGAATACAGTAAAACGGCGGGTGGCTTTGTATACGTATACAGAAACGTTTGTGTGTATAAAAGGGGCGAGTGAATGTGTTTGCAGGGTCAGAAAATTTGACACCACCTACCTCCCGTCGACCATCTACATTGTGCTAAATGCACGAAATTCCGTGTCAGAGAAAATCTGATACGATTTCAGAAAATACCGGATTTATAAAGAAATTATTCTTTCGTGTGTGTATACTTTGTTCCGGTTCATATTCGCGGGAGGATAATATTTCAAGTTTTACGAAATTTCCCGCGCGTTTAACGAAACGATTTATAATTTTAAAAGCCAACTGTTAATGGTTTTTTTTTTTTTTTTTTTTTTGGAAAGTGCAAAACTATAAAAAAATATATACGTGTACCGCGTTTTGTAACTGGTAATCAATCAAACATTTTAAGTCCAAAATGTCATTCGTGTAATTTTTTAAAACCAAAAAAAAAAAAAAAAAAAATAGATAAATAAATAAATAAACAAAAAATTAGGCGGTTAAATTTACGCGAGAAAGTTAAATAAAAAATAAGATTGCCGCTCAACTGGTGAATTTTTACCGCAAAAGAGTAGGAAAAAATTAAAAATATCTATAGGATATATTTTATAGCTTCAAACTTCTAACTACTCTTCGAACTGCAATGGAAGCAGTCGAGACAATCTCATCACATTATCAGGGCGGATACTATCAATTACCAACATGAAACAACCACAGATAATCTTTCACTCAGTCGCAGTGATTCCGCCATGGAAATCCAGTCAAATTGGATCTCGTTAATTTATTAAATTGTTACCGGAGCGTAAATTTCACCTCCGAGGAGGCTAAACTAAAAATATCTTCATATGGACGCATCTATCTTCGACACTTTTGTAGGGTGTTCAATGATAAACGGGGAAATGCAGACCTTACTCACTTGCTGAATTCTTTTCCGTCCTTTCGGCTGAACTTTACGCAATATTCATAGCACTTCAGTTCTTCTCTTGAACCAGGAAACAGGCAATTTATTAGCAATCTGCTCGGACTCTCTTGCGGCTTTAAATTCCGTATCCGATGTTTTCCGTGATAAAAGCACTGCCTCGCCTCGGGCGATATCATTGCTCTGGATTCCAAATCACTCGGTAATTCCTGGAAATGAGTTGGCCGACAGAACAGCCAAAGAAGCCGCGCAGCGATTCTCCCAGA
The DNA here is from genome assembly GCA_039619475.1 of Icerya purchasi. NCBI lineage: Eukaryota > Metazoa > Arthropoda > Insecta > Hemiptera > Monophlebidae > Icerya > Icerya purchasi. The sequence continues at coordinate 285,175,483 of CM077115.1, read as the reverse complement.
CACTCCGGTACCAAGTTCGCTACCTAAAATTAGCTTTGGGCACAACCAACGGTGGCTGTCCATCCCGTGAAACTTCTCCAAATTAAGCAGAATGTCTTCCGACCATGGAAGACTCACCTGAGCCGAAGAAGAGACGATGTAATCATTACTAGACTCCGGCTGGACATACGCAACTCACACATGCTTACAAAAAACACCGGCTCCAATCTGCAGCATATGTACCTCTGATCTTTCTGTTCTCCGTATTCTCACAGAATGTCCTCAGTTCAATTTCCTCAGATTAACACATATTCTTTCCTTCTTCTTGTTTAATATCCTCTCTGATGATGTCTACTATCCTTTCGAACCTGATCAGTTCCCTGCACCATGCAAAGCTATACTACGCAATATAAATTCCGTAATCCGTTTACTTATATACATCTCTATATTTATCCGTGCCTCTATCCGATAGTTGCTGTTCATGGCACGTAAATTTAAATAAATAATATTTTCGATGTGAAAAAATCGAAATAGTAGACTTTTTCTGCTGATCTATACTATATATTACGAAATGGTCAAATTTATAATTATTCGTCGGGTTTGTGCATCAAAACTGTATTATTTTTACATTTTGCTTTTAATTTGTCTACGAAGTGACACACTTCTACAAAAACGGATTCCCCGACGAATAATATTTATATTTAGCAGTGAATACGTAGGTGGAATGAAATTTTTTACAAGGCTTATCTTATTTGTTCACATCTCAATAATATGCCGCGTAAGCGCCTAGAAGTCGGAAGAGCGCCTACAACGAATGCATGAATTTTCAAAAAAATTTCATACAATTTTATGAAGTTCAATTGAGCGAGTGTTGTGATCAACGCGTAAACGAACAAACTTCCATTATAAGAGCACATTTTTCTGCGTAACAGTGTGTGCAGTATTTATTAAAATATATATACTTTTGAAAATAGTTTCGGAAAGCCGAAAGGAAATTTATTAAATTTTTTTCCAACCGCTGCTATCTCATTTCATTGCAGTAGTGGAAAGAGTGAAAATGGAGAACTTCTTTTAAATCCGAAAAATCGGGAATTGAGAAATTGTTTTCGATGGACATCCCGAAGTTTTGTTTGAAAATTGCGTGATCATTTTTTCCCGGTATTTTGTTTTAACGTCCGCTGGTCGTCAGAAAACGTCCGTCGGCTAAGAAATGTGTAAAGATTCGATACGGAATTTAATGAAACTTTTATGTCATAAATAAGAGTTCTTCAAAAGGAACGGAGAAAACATAAAACGAAAAGATTGTGTGTGTTGACCGCTACGCTGAACTTTCAATAAAAAAGAAATAGAATTCGAAATTTCTGTTAATGACAAGAAATTTTCCTAGTATATGGGGTTGTACGATGTAATTTTTTTTTTTTCTGAATTGAATTTCACGTCGTCGTGCTAACGAAAAAACAATCTATGGGAAGTAATTTAAAAGTTGCCTCGAGTTGGCGGTACCGCGTTTGAATTTGTCAAATTCACGTGCCAGACGTGCTGTTCACTTTAGACCGAAATGACAACGGCGACGACCCATATAATACACCTGTATATTGTGTTTGCACCTCAAATTAAACACTTACAAATTACTCCGATGACAGAAATTATTATTTATAAAATATTATAACTCCAACACCTTTCGTATAATAGTAGTGACAAACTACATAATATTCATTGCAGTTTGTCACTACGAGACATGTTAGCGTGTTAGATTGTTTTATAAATAATAATTTCTGTCATATAGTTTTTTTCAAAATGGTTTCTTAATAATCGTAACTTACAAAAACGCAAAACTTTTTTTTTGATAAAACCCGATTTCCCGTTTCGCTGAAATAAGTTTTTATTTTCTAATGGAAATTGGAGCCGATGATTTTAATTTATAAATAAAATATTAATAATGTTATCGTATGAAAAAGGGGTTTTGCCTTTATTCGCTCAATCGCATTACAGCGGGTTTTTGTAACATGAAAAGCGAAGCCATATAAAACATGTCCGACACGTATGATGTTTCTTTTCTTTTCGGAGAAGAGAAGATTTTTTCTTGTTTCATTTTTCCAAAAAAAAAAAAAAACTATATAAATTGTTTAATTCTTCCTTCGTTTTCAAACTCGGCCCCTTCGATCACCGCTCGACGAGGGTAATGATTATATTTTCAATATGTATAACAACACCCTCGAATAAATTCGTCTAACCAACTTGGCTGCGTTAGGTGAATTAACGCAAAAATAATACACTCCACCATCTAGAAGGGGGATTGTATAATTACGTAAAATCTTCTACAGTAGGCAGTAGATTTCAGAAATACCCCTCGTTTCATAAAGTCAAATAACAGCGACCTTTATAGAAATTCATAAAAATGTGTTTTAAAAATACATGATTATTACAATTTTTAATTTAACTATTGTTTTACTTTTAGGAGTGAAAAGGAAAACGAAATTATAAAATTATACCTTAAATATGGTAGTTTAGAAATAGTAAGATAGTATTTCTTATTAGACACTTTATTTCTTTTTTATTTATGTTGGTAATCCGATCCGAATTCTCTTTGTTCGCGAGCAAGTTATTATTAACATATATATGTATATTCCTCGTTGAACTCTATTTTTAATTAAAATTACAAAATAAATAAGAAAAGCAAAAGATCGATACGACGGTTTTAGGTTTAAAATAAAATAAAAACGTAACATTAATAGTTTTACTATATATTATTAAATATTAGTTATATAATTAAATCCGTATGTTGTAATATTTATACAAATCGTTTACAGCATAAATTAAGTTTTTCTGTTATAACGAATTTTTTCGTAGAGGCTTTTTAGGGCGGGAATGCCGGGGACTCCCTTCTCCCCGCCGTGGATTCGCCGCGGAAACCACACGCGTCTTTTATCCGTGCAGCCAGCGTTTATTGACAAGAAAACCGCTTGTTCTCTGGCAGATTTTAATAATTGTGAAACGCGATTTTACGACATTCAGCTCTACTTTTTAGAGATTCCACGCCACCGGCTGGTTACTTCGGAAACATCTCATCTGTCTTCGTGATTGATAATAATCCGGTATAATTAAATTAGCCAGCGATTGTTGTCCGGTGTTTTCGGCAATCTGTGCGGTGTCGTTAGCCGTACGCATCGGCCCCGGTTGACTAAAATTGCACGGCACAATGTTGCACACTGCTCACGGCTGCGGTGTGTGTTGGCGCGTTTTTGCACTTCTCGACTGTGCGCTTAGTCGAAAATTTCGATTTGACAAACGCGAAATGAGTCAGGTTCTCGCTGGTTGAGTCGGATGAGACACAGAAGCAGATGGACAGGACAGGACAGGATGAGACGGGCTTGTGTGTGTCTCGTTTTTTTTTTTTTAGTATTCCTGTTGCCTCATCGTGGCCGATGATGCTAATATATATAAAATTTCTCGCAAAGTCGGCTCCGATAAAGGAGCAGTCGCCGATAGCGCCGATATCGTCGCTTCCTAAATAATAGTAATAATAACGGGTTCTCTCGCTTGTGTTCTTTGCTAGTTTCACGCTGGTAGTTGTTGTTGATGTCGGTGGCTTGTGTGTTTTCGTCTTATTTCGTTTTCCTGCTATTAACGGGCGGCGAACATAATAATCATAATAGTTGTAACGATTGCTGCGTGTGATGTGTGCGCGCGTGTGTTTAGGAGTTTTTGAACGATGTTCCGGCGGGGGACATGTGTGTGCTCTGCACAAGCCAGGAACGCGGGATATCAGTGCTGTTGAAATATATTCGCCGCCACCGTTATCGCGTTCGTTGTATGTTTGGCAACATTACATCCGTTCCAACTAAAAGTAAAACACGCACCGAATTCTCGTTCGATATACATAATTATTATATTTTTTCTATATTTCTTTCTTTTCTTCCTTCCTTCCTTCCTTCCTTCCTTCCTTTTTTGGTTTTTTCACATTCGTTCATCATCAGTAACTGGAAAAATCGCCCCATCTGAAATAAATATTCTAATATCGAATTGTTTGTTTTTATTAACTATATTGATACTGTATTTTTTGTTTATTAAAATCGTTTTCATTATTAATCTCATCGAATTTTTTAACATTTTATTAACGTTAATACGCATTAATAACGCAGTTATAGCAGTTTTTTTATTCGCGTCTCTATATCAATAGATTATTGTTTTAAAAAAAGCATTTTAAATTGGGATGTTAGTCATCCGTCTCAACTCGTAATCAAAAAATTTCTCGCTTTAATTTTGTATCATTCGTTTTTTCCTCCCTTCGTTAGTATTGAACAAATTAAATGTTAGTTAACTATTTTTCTTTTTATTTATGTATTTATTTGTTTATTTTTGTAGCCGTTAATTGTCTCAGTTGATGTGTATTTTTGCATTCCGCTGATATATACATTTTTGTATCGAAATATTGTGATTAAAATGAAAAACGATTTTGTTGTCCCGACTGTTGCTTTCTAATCGCCGAACATATTTATGTTGCAATGATGTTGATATTTATTTTCGTATTAATCTCTTCCGTTATTTCCGTAAGTGTTTATTAAAATTGTACAGGTTGGTTGCTTCGGAAATTACTGTTATATGTGTATAATGATATGGTCTACGCGATGCATTTTTATCTGATCATCCGTATTACTTTTAATTTCTCTGAACCGCCTTGAAAGTGAGACCAATCGACTTTTGAACATTTCAATGCTTGCGATAAATCAAAAAAATTACCTTTTTTTTTTTTTTTTTTGAAAATTCACCGAAAACGGTTCTCATTATATAATAATAATAATGATGATGATGATGATGATGATGATGATGATAATAATAATAATAATAATAATAATAATAATAATAATAATAATAATAATAATAATACATACGGGGCTTCGACGTTTATGTAACTAATTTAAATATTATGTAGAGATTTATCTGGTCTACGTAGGAATTGTGGAGTTTATATATAAAATCTAACGGTAGGTTGTTTTTTTTCTTTTCGATTTATCATTATTATTGTTATTTCCTTTGTAGAAAGTGATTTTTAAGAAATTTAGACCGAATATTAAAGCGTTTCTGTGAAATTAACGGTGGCCGTGTTGTTTATATATTCTTGACTGTGTACCATTCTCTTTGTTTCTGGGATTTAAAGCGGCCTTCGGATCTTCCGAATCGCGCGTCAATACTTAATTTAGAACTCGATAAATTCCAATGTAATAAACTGATTGATTATTGGTGCGTATTAGAACAAATTTTAGTGTCCCTATTGTAACGGACGATACGCATCCAGAATCCTCCGCGAAATATCCGTTGCAATAATTCCTTATTATTACCCTCATACTCCATTTTAAACGAGATTTCATGTTATGCGTAATATTTGTAATATTTTAAAGCTGTTTGTTTACACACGAATTGCACAGTTGCAAATCAGTTTCTCTTTTTATTTTGTCACGTCGTTGGGAATAATTTATACTACCACCGTGTATTAATAATAAATACATACATAAATAAATATATATATATATATATATGTATTGAGAGATTTCTTCTTTTTCATTCTGTTCTGAAACATTATTTATACGGGCCTTACATTTTCATTTTTCTTCTCCCCTCGCCTATACGTAGAAGTTAAAAGTAGTGTCAGTTATTGTAGTAATAGAGAGATAAGTAATAAACTTATAGTAATAGTTACAAGGTAGCGCGGTAGCGTCTAGCGGTTAAGGCGCTTGGCTACTAAACCAGAGGAGACACGACTTCGAGACTTTTTCGTTCCAGATCCGAATCGTCCCCAGGATTACCCAGCCTGAAATAATTGGGTATCAGAGAAATCTGGGAAAGTAAAGAGTAGAAATTCTCCTTAGATCCCCATTAGGCGCTTAGTACATTGTGAACTTTAACAATCCCCGACGCCCTGTGAAGGGTATGTGACTTACTTTTGTCTCTTTGCGACGATTTATATATATATATATATAGATCTTAATTACGTAATATGGTCAATTGTATACAGTGACCACCCGGCGTGACATTGAAAAAAATAAATATAAATCTGAAGAGAAGTGTGGAAATCGATAACTGTTTTATTTCTTTGTTTGTTTTTGGGCTCGTCGACCAAGGGGACCTTTACCCAGAAACAAAAGGTAAGGAAAGGAGTCGGTTATATTTTAATCCGATCAGAAATTTTATCTAAAAAGAAGGAAAAAACAGCAGGAATAAAACTTTTATTAATAATCAAAAGTTACATTAAATGCTGATGTTACATGAAAGAATACCCCAAAAGAAGGTCTAAAATAATCCGGGATGCGAAGTGAACATCTAAAGGTGATTGTAAAATGGAAGAATTACCTACGAAATTTTAATCTTCGGCGATTCGTGGTTAAAATTTTGCAATAATAATAATAATAATAAGGCTACTGTTTACTTAACTTTTATTTATATCATATATTTAATCACCAATTAATACTTTTCGCAGTAAGTCACATACCACGGGACTTTAAACTTCCGCTTGTCGTTTACAAGCAATTTGCTGCTGATCTCTTAATGGAAATTTTTAAAACTAACCATTATTCACATATTAATAAAGCAAAGCAAAGTCCCATACACCATTTATAAAAGGGGGGTTATCATGGATTGTGAAGTTAAGGGGTTGTACTAAGTCTAATGGATTTGATGAGAATTCCAACATATTGCGGGGAGAATCGTAATAAATTTCGTCAACAGCAGCGTGAAATTACATCATTCGAGTTCTACCGAAGAAACTGAGATCGCTTATGATACTTTATTGTATTTGTAATTAATATTAATCGTTAAAAATTACTACATAATATTTAAAGGAGAAAATTATTACCGTGCTTGTCGTTTAATTGGTCGTCCGCTTTTCATTTATTTTATTTTTTTTTTTTTTAGCGTAGTTGCGATACATATATACATGTATATGTGGTCGTAAAATAAGCGGGAATAATCGAACCTTTTAATTTGCAGAGTTTACTTCGAATTAATAATTTGCCAGAATTAATTTTTTAATTGAATTACACAATTGCGGCTATTTATAAACGAAATTCTCGCTTAATTGTATCAGAATTATCGCCCGATCGAACGATTTGAATGCCTCGCGTCGCGTTCCCCCCCCCGCGACCCTCACCGGCGAACGTATTCCACGAAGTCGCGAAGACGAGAAGACTCGGCGGCGGTAGTATACAAGCTAGTTACAACTACCAGGACACGCGCCCGAGCCGAAAATTGGAACTGAATTGACGCAAGTTCGTCGTCGTCGTTGTCGGACGAACGAGTGAACCGCCGTCCCCGACTGCCGCGTCCGTTGCGGTTCGCTCATTTCGTATTATTCACAGCAGAGCCCCTCTCTGAAACAGCGTCGCTGTCGACTTCGCTCGGTCGAACCGCGGCTCGATCGAACTGGCAACATGGCAAGCCAGCCCGGGCTCTGTGCTATTTCTCCGATGCCGCATGCAGGGGTCTGTTGGCGGTTACTGTCGTCGTCGTTGTTGCTGCTGCTGCTGCTACGTTGTTGGATTTCACAACTTTTCCTCGTCAGGGCTTCCCAAAATTTGCCGTCGGCAGTCCCGTGTAAATTGGTCTTTCGCTTCGCTTTTTCTCCACGTATTTTTCGTCCATCTCAGAACACGTGCTGCACTGTCTCCCTTAAACTGCGTCCCCACACTGCTTAACTGGACCCCCATGTGACAGCCGGCCGCGATTTCTAAAATACACATCGCCTACCGGTTGTTGACGATGCGGAATTATGAGAACTGATAGTGCGTGTAGGGGGCAGCCTCATTGACCTATGCGACCGATTCCTCTATCCTCAATCCCTGTTGTAATATAGTACCTCGCGACGACGGGATCTGACTGCAACTTCTAGTCTGTCGAACAAATTTTTTCTACATTTACTCCTCCTCTTGATTAGTTATACGCTATATAATAGATGGGCCGAAATAAATGTTGAAACTGCCTAAATTTTTTTAGATTTGCCCCTCTCCCTAGTGCATTGTTGTGGTATTATCACCGTGATATAACTGGGTCTCAGCATTATTTGTCCCGCAGTTCTTATAGAATACACTGATGATTTTTTTTTTTTTTTTTTTTTTTTTTATATAAGTTTCCAGTGAATATCACATCTCCTCTATATTATTATTGGTGCGAAGTTTTTAAATAGAAATGGAAAAGCTTTCCTAATGTAGTGTGCGGTATTTTCTATTAATAAAATATGGGGATAAAAAAATATTATCGCAAATTATCGTCAACGACGAGCGTCGTATTGGCGCAATATTTAAAATTGCCCCGTGTAAAAATACCACTTTTATTTCTTTCTAATTATGTATATAGGATTGTTATTTTTATGTAACTTTTCATAAGCCTAGGAATACAAAAGCGTGCAAACTTCTTCTAAAGAGTTGCGAGCCTGAATTTGTCCAAATTATTATTAGTAATGTAAAAGAATATTGATGCAAGAATTATTATTATTATTATTACTATTATTACTATTACTATTACTATTATTACTATTACTATTACTATTATTACTATTATTAGTTTGGTGAAATGAATTATATTAACGTTTGAGGAGGAAATGTTTTTCCATTTACCGTTAACTTACGCTGCAAAAAATAGTTATATAAAATTTTTGGCTCAAATTCCGTTACCCGTAAAATAGCAGCACACGTTTTATTGATTATTTCGATCGTTGGGAAGTAAATTATAATAGTGTATAACCTTTTTATAAACATTTTTGGCCTTCTTCTGCGCTTGTTCTACATTGTCTACGATTCTTAAATTATTACAAAAGAAGAAGAAGGAAAAAAAAGAAAAGGTGCATCTTCGCGATGAGATTTTGAAACGACGAGTACAATATTATATATAGCTTTTGAAGTTTTAGCGAAGGCGGTAGGGGCTTATAAAGACAAAAAACTATCGCAAGTTTCTAAGAATTTATTTTTTCCGAATTATAAATGATTAAGAATTTATGTTTTTTTTAGCATACACATACGTATAAATTACATTTATTAACACTGTGCGGATATGTAAAATAATAGAAAAAAAACAAATTTCCACGCTCTGAAATTATTATTATTGACGCGTTCATAACATTTTGAGCATACGGTCGCACGATCCGTAGAGGGGAAGGGCTTACGTACGAGCTGCTTTCCATTATTTGCCTACATCGGAACGATATTCATCACGTTTTGATGTTAGTGCCACTTCGTTATTCGGTTCTGATTTTTTTTTTTTTTTTCTTTTTCTTTTTCTTCAGTGCATTCGATTATAGTTGTGTCGAATATTTTAAAATAAAAATGTAGAATTCGAAATCTTTCTCGCATCGAAGAACTAAACTTTTCCTTATTGTACCGTTTAAAAAATTTTTTTCATTCCATCGTGAATAATTTAATTATCAACATACATTAGCTAATGAGATTCCGGTTTTCTACCACGAACAGATGCGTTTGAGACGCTGTTTTTATATGATAATCCGTTTTTATATACCGTGATAAAATTTTAAGAACGTTTTTTTTTTTTTTTTGATACTTTTGTGCTTCTCATCTTTATCACTTTCGCTTGTATTCGTCATCACTTAAAATATCATCATCCCCTATTTCATCGTTGATACATTCTTTCGGCAATGCTCGAATTATTATTTCGTTCGAAATTTCAATAAGCCGGAATTAAATAGTTGCGAATAGAATGTTAAATAGTTTCGATAAGTTAAATCCTAAAAACACACTATGTCACGTACACAAGCAGAGAATAGTGTAATGTATTAAAAAGAAGACCAATAGATAATTATACATAAATTACGGTGCGTAATAGGATACGAATTATACAAATCACAATATAGCAACATTTTAAAGGATACGGTGTCGCAGATGTAAAATTTTCTTAAAGGTTTCTCTGGTATGTCAGTGCTGCTCACAGTTTGCCTAGATTGCCAGGATTTCACAGACCATGTTGGTGTATGTTAGGGTGAAGTTTTAAGATACGGTTGGAAATTGAGAAGAATGTTGTTATTAAACATAATAAAATGAAGGCATAAAGAATACTGGAAAGCTCTGTGGAACAGTCTCCGTATTGTAATAAACATTACAAAAACATATCTAAAATGAATATCCCGGATAATCATCAGTTCGTTCAAGAGGCTGCGCCAATTAGTCTTTCTTTGTAAATTTTTTATTTAACAGCTGATACATTAATGTTCAGTTTCGCTTACAGTTATTTTGTTATTTTTTTTTTTTTTTTTTTCGAGTTAACTGCCGCTTATTATTCCCTTTACTCTAAAGTATCATCTTCACTTCTCTCGGTGAGATGTTCGATTTGTTCGCAGTGAAGTCAGTGGAGTTGAATCGTTGATGTGTAGAGGTTATAATAGTTTCACTTCAGGTATTAAACGGCAACGCCCGATAGGATTGTTAATATCTGTTTTGAGTATTTAAAAGAGTTCATTAGGATTAACGCTCAAAAAAATGACACAACATATGTGACGCTCGCCGAGAAAAGGGGTCTGTAGTGCGAAAATATGGATTTTGAGTTAAACACGGATTCTGCTACTTGAAAGCGTGTAAACTAAGATGCAATATGTAGCTTTTTTTGGCAAACTTTTATTTAATGTCTTAAAACGTACAAAACTGACAAAAAAATCGGGAAAACATTAAAAATTTTAAAAAATCGTTAAACTATTTTTTTCGTAGTTGCTTTTTGTTGCTTTTTTTTTTTTTTTTGCACTTTTTAATATAATTTTGTATTTATTTCGGGTATTTTTCGGAACTTTGGGGTTTTTTTTTTTTTTGATTGTGGTTTCAGTTTGCTTCTTTCTTTTTCGTGTCAACTTTGCTACAGATTCCTCTATCGCTGCATTTGACTGCTGTTTCGACTTAGGTTAGTCAGTTTTAGGAGCTACGGAATCGCGTTTATTTTTTTGGATCAGTACATAAAAAAGCAATATTATCGTATAGTAGTATATTATGGTAGTATTACTTCCCGCAAACTTTAAACACATTTTTCTCAAAAACTAGTTTTCACACCACAGGTCTTTTTTCTCGGCGAATGACATAATTTGTTGTCAATAAAATTCACTGCAGGGTGTGACTATTTTTTGGTACTGTGTTCAAGCATTGAATTCAAATTGCAATTGTCTAATATCGAACAATGTTTGAATTTGGCTTAATAAAGATATTTCGAATAATTTGAAAAATACAGACCCACCACCAATGATGCTAATGATGATAAGTTTGTACCTTTCTAGGGTTTCGACCTTAACATTGGCAATATATCAGTTCATATGAGATGATCTAGTTCCGTTCGTGTTTTAAAATTTTGACCCGCATTTAGTATTCTTCGGAATTATAAATTTTCTTCGCGCTGTTCTATTTTCCCTGGAAGACGTTAATTTGATAGTTTTTTATCGATGTTTGCATTGTTGCCAATAATCGATGGTATGGCATCTTGAGAGAGTTCTTCACATTTTTTATTCTTTTTCAGATCGGTATTATGTACGGGGGGAGGCTCTTTTTCTAATGAGAGAAATTAAGTACGATTTTTGAAGTTTCTAGGGCTTTAATTTTTCGCTTTTCTCGTAACTCCTCTAAATAATGAACAACGGAAATTTCGTGATTTCGCTAATATCTCCTTCCGGTTGAAAAATTTCAATGAAAAATTCTTAATTGTAATTTCACGTGTTTTTTCAAAATTTTCAGCCATTATATTTCAGATTTTGTATTTTAATTATTCACAAGGAATCCACCAGTCGCGGCCTATTTAATCCGTGATTTTGGTTTTCGCGCTTTCAGAAATATAACAAAACTACTCTCACTGGTCTGATTGACATCTGTGTGTGATCAGGTTTGAAGTTAGCTATAAAATGTTTATACAAAGTGGCCACACCTAATCACTAATAAGCCGGGAGTAAGTCGCAAATTCTGTTGTAAGATCAGCAAAAAGGTTAAAATAGCCAAACGAGAGTTTTGATAAAAAAAAAATCATTTGAAGTGAAAAATGAATGCGTTTTCTAATGTACTTTACTCAAAATATAAATTACGAAGTTCTGTTTTATTCATATAAAATATACTGCGGCGATCCAATATTACTGTTCGTAGTAACAAAAAAATTACATTTTTCTTTTTGTACCACTATTCTGATAATCGAGAAATTGTGGGAGGATTTTAACCTGGAAAACTAGGAGAATCTGGAATTTGTAATCATGTTTTAGCTTGATTGATTTTTTTATTAAATAAGAAGTCGGTCAATATTGTGGCTTTTTCCCGTTAAAAAAGTGTATGTCGCGTTCAATAGTTATTTTGATCCGTTTATTCCTCCGAATACTGGTAATTCTCCCCCCCCCCTCCGATGACACATATATAAGCTTTAAAACCCGCTTTGAATTAACATTTGCCCAGACTTTTAAAAAAGTAAATAGTCTCCTATGCTTGGTCATATTGCACAGATGTTGTTTGTGAAGAGATGGCGCATATATTTTCATATTTGTCGGCGTCGCACACAACACTCTTTATATTGTTCAGAATAATTGTTGGATATTTTCGGTGCGAATCGTAATTTGTATATACTGTGCTTACCTCTTTAAGGAGTCTAGTCCGGTATTAGTAGGAGGGCACCTTCGTCGCATTGTTCTGTTATACCGAATCCGAGGTAAATAATTTAAAAGGCCGTTATCATGCAATTTTTAGATATGACATTCTCTTCGCGTCGTCATAGTGCAAAATTGTGAGAAACATAATCAGTATGCGTATGTGTTGTGATTTTTTAAATATCCTTGAATGCTACGAATAATTCGTTAATGAGAAGACATGGCTGAAAAAAGAAAACAACGAAGTTTCACAGTTTAAGTCCTCCTAATAGATTTCACTTGTCAGGCCGAGAATATTATTTTACACGAATGCTGTTCAGCGCACGTGTGAGACGACGTGTCTGCGAATGTTATTATTATTCCTTTCAGGATGGGAAAAAAATTTGTTTTTCTCGTATAGCGGAATTTAAAAATGTGCCGAAAGTAAAATTGCCGCGGATCAGAAACGTGGTTTTAAAGATCGATAAAATTCGTAATGAAAAAAAAATTTTTAGAACAGAGGGGTGTGGAAATTTTATGATATCATATAGATTCACAAACATTTACCCTTTTGCCTATCGTCTGTATATCTATCATCATCCACGTTTACTTAAACGCTGTTTTACTTCATTGTATTTTTCCTTCTCGTACGTGAGACTGTACCGTAAAAGGTGATTTCCCTCGCGGTTAATGAGTCCGAGGAAAAAAAGGTAAAAGATATTTTATATTCTTTACCTGCAACGTAGAGAGAACTCTTTCCCTTCTAGATGTACAAAAAAAGTCCGGTAGTTATTCTGCTCTGATGGTCGAAAAAAGTTTGAAGCGAATATAGGCAGTTAATAAATGAAGAAAACTACACTATTTTTAATTACTTCTAGTTATTCGATTATATAGAAAAAGTTCTACATTCTTTTTCTTCTTTTTTTTTCTTTTCTGTTTTTATTTTGTAATAAAAAACGTGTAAAATACTTCAATATTAATGAAATAGCCAGAAATAATTAAAATGCTGCTGCGCCAGGTGTGATTGAAGTGAGCATTAGTATTATCGTGTTTTTTTAGTATTATATTTTTTCGCATTATTGCCACACCTAAGACGAGTAAATATTTAAATAAAGATGGGACGTAAACGCTTACCGATATCCAACGAAGAGAATGTGTTTGGACAAACATCATAGAAGAGTAGAGCGTACCTGCCTAATTATAAACAAAATATTTTACAGGTGTATGTTATTTATGATTTATTTTTAAAAGTAAAAGTCGTCATTTTTGTTTTTTAAACATTAATTTTAAAACTCAATTATGATGTTTTTGTATTCCAGGCGTGTATCTGCTGTAAACAAGACGTTTTCTGTATTTAACGAATTAAAAATCCTATAATAACGCTTGCTGCGCATTTAATATTTCAAAAACTGCCGTTAAAAATGTAATGTGTTTTGGACACAGACAAAAACATACACAAATAACTCGATGTTATTTGAGTGGAAAGTTCATTATTATTATTAAAACAATGATTAATATATGGCTTTCAATCCGAGGAACGATGGAGAAGATTTAGCTTGAAAATATCTGACGATTATATTGAAGGAGTTAATAAAGTTAAATATCTGGGAATCGCATTTAATTTTAAATTGAGTAACATCATCGTCCTAGCTGATAAGCTGAAGACATTAAACTATTTCATTACTTAAAACGAAATGTTTTTCCTATTCATCTCCGGCCTTTATGTTTAACGTCATATCATGAATCTATTCTAACGTGGGAGGGGGGGGGGTATTTTCCGGAGAGGTGGCCATTAATATCTCATAAAATCTCTAAATACCTTACGAATGTACTCGTTAAGATCATGAAAACGCCGAGAAAAAGATGAATTTAATCGCGCGAATATTGAACTTTGATAATTAATACGAAATAAATTTACACGAATTTATTCTTAAAAATAAAGAATTCATGATTGAAAGTACTATGGGATTATGCTAGACTCGTACGGCCCAAGTTCCAAATTCATTAAAATATAGTAAACGATGCTGATGCCTATTACGTTCAACTTTTTTTTTTGTATTGTGTGTGTGTGTGTGTGTATAGCAAACATCTCTTAAATTGTAAACGACGCCGTAAATATTTACAACGTTTTCTTTCGACTGACGGATTATAAACTCATCATGTCAACTATAGTAACTTGTGTGTTTTTTCATAAAAATTTAAATTGGCCTGGTTCAGTTTACTATTACTTTAGCGCGCATAGACACACACATGCACGCGCGCGTACACGCAGATATTGAAATCGCGCAGTTCGTGAAATAGAAACAACTTTTTGCTCATTTCATGAGCCCTGTGTAAGGACGTTGCACAGTTCGTGAAATGCGCACAAATTCTGCTTGTTTCATGAATGGGCATTAAATTGTGTTGCAATATTTAAGCCGACATGCCCTCTCTAGGCGTGCAGTTGTCAAAGGTTTGTTTTTTTTTATTTTTTTTATTTCATTTATTATATAAAAACACAACGGAATACTACTTTAAAGATTAAAATGTAACATTTTAAAATATATAAATAATGAGATAATTATACAAGAAAATATGATATACCATATATGTATGTATTTGAATTCGATATTTCTCCAGCGGAATATTATAAAATTTTACAATTTACGATATTCGATAATCCGAGATTGATTATGTCGATCGCATTTTGTTTATAAAAGTTATAAACGAACTTGTAATAGGACTATTGAATTTTTACATTTTAAATTAAATTTTGATTGTACTAATAATTTATTACTCTAACTACGATTATTAATACTGCTATCAAACTCATTATTTATTAGAAAAAAGGTATTGAAAATCATAATGCTTATTAACGTTCTTAAGATGGTACATAATATTTAAAACCAAGTTTTGTTTGTATTTATATTTCTCGTCTAGTTAACGAAATAATAATCAGTAGGCATATATATATTTATTTTTTTTGTTTTTATTTTTATATATATATATATATATATATATATATATATATATATAATGAATTTATGAATTATTATTCATATTTGAATTATTCTGAATAAGAATAATACGTAGTTATATGTTCTCTAGAACGTCACATGTTGAATGTTAATTATCCATAGGGGAAAGCTACAATTAATCAAAAAAAGAAACATGAGGGTATTTTTGTGAAATTAAAAATGCTTCTAGAAAATAGCAAAAATGCACGAATATAATAAAGGGTATTTGCGTTTTGTAGCTATTTCCGTGGGATACGTAATTTTTTTCTCCGGTGAAGTTGAGTAGGAATTTACGGAAATTTAAAAACGATTTGCCTTTGTATAAAAAGTAGTTTTAAACTGTTCGGAGTTCCGTTACGAACTTCAATATAAACAAAAAATCTGACACAGCAATGGGAAGCCGAAAAAAAATTGTTTACTTAACGCTAACGGAATGCAGGGATAACATTTGAAAACATACCAGACAACGGGAACACTTAAACACGCTCAAACATTACCTCCCACTCCGAACCATCTGTCTCTGTATTTCGGTTTCGTTTCAGTTGCTAATTTGAAGACCTATAGAGAATAAACTATCTGATATACAATATCTGTATTTTAATTTCTAAATGTGGTCAAGCTATACTGATGGTACTGCTACTCGCTCCCACCGGTTTTTCTGTATTGTGCTGTTATTTCATTTGTATATCAAGTATATCAGTGCCGAACTGCACACTTAAAAAAAACACAAAAAACACCGAATTTAAAAAGCCTTTTCAGTTTGATTTGCATGCCAATTCTACAGTATCATCTGATAATTGTAGAAATGCGGGTCTTAAATTCACATTTATACACCATATATACACACACACATACACGACACAAAGTGTAATAATAATGTTCATAAAAAACACGATTATAGAATGATTTCGAAACGCGTGAGTTTTTTAATTTAGTTCATTATATTTCTTTCTGCCCTCTTGTGTTCTATTTATACTTAATTTATTAGTATTATCAGGTAAATATTTCTTCTCGTCTTCCATTGTTACTATTTTGATAAGTTTCTCGCGAGAAGTTTAATTTTACGTCAAATATTACAACTAGAATAGCGTTGAATTTGGGAGTTTTAAGATGGCCATAAACTTTCGGAATTCTTGTGGCATGTTTCCGGAGCTATAGTTCCTACGGTTATCGGTGTAATGATAATTGTGCATTTTCCACGACTTATATTTACCAGGTCTGTAAGTTTGTTCCCCCACCCCCTCTTACTATGCCAAAACATTCAGTCTTCTTTTGATATTACGATATCAATTGTCCATTATTAGTTGTTTTTTTATTTTGGTTTACTGTTACTGCGATTTTTTATCTCGATTTGGAATGGCTGGAAGTTTCGTAATACTTTGACATTTAATAGTTTTGTATTGCTTTTTTTATTTTGTGTTTCCGAAAAATTTTACAATATCCTGCGTAAATTCTGATATTCCGTTTTGCTCGGTTTTACTATGCTCACGTATTAAACGCGTTATTGTTTCATTCGTGGCAAATACGACTGATTTTCCCCTTTTTTTGCGCAAATTTCGCTGATATAAATTGCGACAGCGCCGGTTCTTATACTGCAAAGATTAAACTTTCTGTACCTTTCTTACCCTATTTCTATTTTAAGCGATCGGATTAGATTTTTACGTTTGAGATTATTTTCACAGATATTTCTTACGCGAGAACTTACTTTTTCAAACTGTGTAGCAGATTTTTAAACGAATTTTTCTTCTATACTTAACTTTCACCACTTTATTTGTTTTTAAGGCTTCCCCAGGCTGCCTCTAGTAATCTTTTGAAGTTCTTGTTCAGTTTATTTTCTCCCCCATCATGTATTCTGTTGATAGGAAATAAACCCTTTTCTATTCAATCCTTTCTGATAATTATGATTTATCAGCGTATTGTATATAGGTCTAATATTTTTCGGTAGATTTTCTATCCTATCTTTTCTGATTTGTTTATGATTCAATTCCAGTTGACTATCTAATAATCGGGACTTGCAGCTTTAATTGTGCATTTCACCAGTTTAATAAACTTCAACATATTGCCTGTTACCGTTTTTAAATATTCTTTTTTGATCAACTGTTTAGTTTTTTTGATTAATCTAATAATGAAATCTGCTTCCAGGATCCGCGGAGATGTTTATAATTCTTTTTATTCGATATTGATTTAATTGTGTTTCGGTTTTATAATTTTATTTTATTTTTTTTTTTTAATGGTTAACAAATGGCGGGTTTCACAAAGCTATTGTCCGTTTATGATTCCCAACAATTTCAGCGCACACTCATTTTTATCAAATATGATAATAGTTTATCCTAAAATAATAAATCAGTAATATAAAGTTACCCAAATTAATTTAAACTATATATATATAATTGATTTTGTATACAGATAAACATTACAAACTACATATTGTTGAACAGTACTATTGATCACAAGAATTTGTTATAACCATTTGTACATTTCATATTCACCTATAATTTGATCATAATAAACTTCTTTTTTTTTTTTTTTTTTTTTTTTTTTCGGTGTTAACAAGAGCATTAGCCGCTTCGTATTTTTTCCAGTGAATTTATTAATATTGTTTCTTTTATTTTATAAATTTTTGAACGCGTTACTTTAAGTTTAATAAACGGCACTTTTCCGTAATTCCTTACATTCTGTTTGTATATTTTATTTTTAGTTCTAAAGATTTTCTCATATATTTCTAGCAATAGATGGTATAGTTGTAAAGTTATTTTGTTAAACATTCGTTTACCGTTTTCCGCCATTTCATTTTAATACTTTTATTTTGTAAATCATATTTGTTCGCGAATTAAGCGTCTTTTGCGAATAGTTCGACATCACTTGCGTTCCCAAAGAACTGAATGGCATATAAAATCCCGGATTTTGCTAAATCATTGTAATAAAGTTTTAAGATAATGACATTGTACATTTCGGTTGATATATTGCATAAATTGTTTTTCCTGGTACCTTTTATAGTACACAGAGACACTGTGTGTTTTTCCAATTTTCTAGTTGCTGTTACCCTTTTAAATACTTACACGTATCGTCGCAATTATTTTATGCGCGAACTCTTATGCAAATTGACAAACTAAAGTTGTGTAAGCACCGATTTTAACGAGTAAAATGCCTATGTCAATTGGTATTTTCATTTGTAAATTTCACCTTGATTGTTATATATTGTTTTTTATAATAAACATTGGTTTTTGTATTCGTTATTGTTTAACACTTTTTTAAGGATTTATCATTTCCGGAGTGTTGCTAATTGATTTTTCTAGTTAACTTTGTCTCTCCCGTAAACATCGTTATTTCATTTCAGGCATAGTAACGCAATAATAGCAGCTTTTCATCGTGTATAAAACAGCCTGAACGGGGCCCTGAAAATGTATTTACAAAGTTCAGTCTATGGAACAAAGTGAAAAACAAGGTGCTGGATTTTTGTTCGAAAAAGAAAAAAAAAAGAGTTTAGGTTGTATACTACTAATCGTTGAAAGACAATGTATTAATTGTAAATAAATCAACACTTTTCAGACTTCTCGGCCACTTCGGCTTCGCAAGGGGCTCTGTCTCTTGATTCCTCTTGCTTACATTTCTATCCTTTTTATAAACTGATCGAAATTTACGTCAATTTTACCAGTATCGGTACAAAAAAAAAAAACAATCACAAAAATCCTACCTAACCCATTTAACTTTCGTTACATAAAATTGGGACGACATTTTTTCTAATGGAGGCCGGCCTGAGAATTACGTTGTAATTAATGTATACATATATAAAACTGGATATTCCACCGTGGGGATATCTTCTGCACTCCCAGATGCTATTTTTTGTATAATACTTATAGAAAAGCAGATTTCATTTGTCTATGTCATTCTTTAATTTTTCTTTTTAAATATTTTAGGAAATATATTAAAAAAAATGTTCATAACCGATGAATTAAATTTACGAGTTTTGCAACTTATTCTGTTACGACTTTCGCTATGCAAAAACGTTACGTGCTTTCTAAATGACGCAAAATATTCTTTATTTTTGTATTATGATATTATGGACATTACTGTACATGATCTATTGTGCATTTGAATAAGAATGGAAGCGTTTGTTTATATATCAATTTTTGTTTTACAAGTTTTATTTCATGTTTCCCCGCGTAAGGTATATACTGATAAAATAATTATATAAATAATATCATTCGTGTACTTATAAGAATTCTTGTATATGATCCTCAGGTAGCCTATTTCGAAGGAAAAAATCTTATATCGAATAACTCATGAAATATGAAAAATACTCAAAACACAGTTTAACCTTAATCTCAATAGTGACATTGCTAAAGAGGCGGTTTTGTGTGAGTTCTTTGTACCGTGGCTTATTTAGGCTGGAATAATAAACTATTAGAAATGTTATTGTTTACATTTTTGGCGATTGAACACATGCCGGTGGCTATGCAATTAAAAAACCGGGAGAATTTTGAGTGTAAAATTAGTCGTAAGCTATTTTCGAAATGGAAATTAAAAGGGTTTTTAACGTTATTTTACTACGGCCACATCGGTGGTGTATATTGTAAAAGTGCACACCCAAAAAAGTTGCTTAATTTTGTATAAACAAATAACATTTGGAAATAAGTAACTTTTACAGTTTATCTCATTTGTAACGTAAAAAAGTAAAATAAAAAAAAAAAATATGAATTTCATTTAGCCTGATGTAAATTATACTTTTTAGCCGTACAATTTATTAGCGGAAAAATATTGCTCGCGAGCGGGTTCCTCTCTTGAAACGTATAATAATACTTTACACATTTTAATTTCAACTATAAATTTTAAGTCGATTTTATATTATTTTTGTCAAAACTAAAATTTTAAAATAATCATCGCCTTTTTTTAGCATAAAACAAGCGGCTTTTCGTTTCCAATTGTCGTTATTTGTTCTATACAAATATAGAAAACACAAGAAATTTGAATGAGTATTGATTTGGATATTTCAAGCGCCTAATAATAAAAATTTTAACGTAACGCATAAATAATTTTTCTATTCTGCATTCCGGTTTATTGTGAAAGGGATATGGGTCGTTTCAGTAAAAGAATAATTTTTTTGGCGGTAGGCTTAAGCTACTAAACTCAATGAAGTTAGAGCGCTTATGATTTTAGATGTAACTGTTAGATTTTCAGTAAGTTTTATGATTCCGATCTACTTTCATAGTAGAAGAGTGCGCTGTGTCATTAATGTGTTATTTACTTTTAGCTTAGCGATCATTATTAAAATATTTAAAATGCGAATAAAGTAACTTTGAATAACTCATTCCTTTCGCCATCCATTATTTTATCCATTAGTCTCTTTATATTGTCCATATCTGACCGAATCAAAATTTAACTGACGGCTCTTTTCTTTCTTATTGTTTCTGAGCGCAGGTCCTTGGCTGCCGCCGCCCCCCCCCCTCCAGAATGACTAAAATATTTTAATCGCTGTCAATATTTCATTTCTTCTCATTGGGTTTTACAGTTTCGTATGTAAGCTCTTGTACGGGACTCTGCGCTGTTCGGGAAATCGAGAACTTTTGAACCCATAAAAATCAGGAATTCTAAAATAGCACCAGTGGTCGCACTGTAATAGAATTATTCGGTTATTGTTTTTATTTTATTTTTTATTATTATTAAGGAAAGAAAACTGTATAACAAACAGGTAAATTCAGTATGAGTTTTGGAAGGGAACTCTTACACTTTTTAAGTTTTCAGAATCACTCTGTATTTAAGTGGTTTTACTTAAATAATAAATAAGAGCAGTGCTATTAAACGTTTTTTGTTTTTTTTTTTTTTGCATTCGGTTGAAATGAAAATACAAGCGCGGTAATATTTTTATTGAAAAATTTGATATTTTAAATATTTTGCAAAGAAACGTCATGAATATTCTGCGTGAACAGAACTGAAAACAGAAATATCTATTCACCGATTTTAATATTGACTGGGACCATTGTAGTATATTTTTTAGTATAGTACATTTGTTATCTATAATAAAGTTAAATCGGTTTTAAGTGATCAAACGGAATATGAACAAAATAAACAGAAACCGATTTTACTTTTACTACGATATTTTTATAAAATATTGTTTTACTGAAATTATGGGTTTCCTCTTAATTTTTAATTTATTTCTATCCCCGGGATATTTCTCGGAGATCCCAAATAAATATAATAAAGAATCTTTTAACATCCTATTTGTTAATTATAGAATATAGTAAGTTATAAAAAATACAAATATAACAAATTTAAGAATAAAATGAGTGTTTACTTAGAAACGTATTCGGGTATAACCGATCATCAGCTAAAAACACAACTCACAATATATGTGATCAGAAACAAATTCTAAATCATAAATAAATATTACTAAATAAAGAAAATTCTGGCGGTGTTTATTTGAAAAATTAAGAGAAATAATACAAACGAGATTTTAAAATTCTGTTGACATTTTTGAGAAAAGCGTAAAAATTTTTATACTAATTGTACCCGAAAATTGCGTATTTTACAATTAATAGTTTTAGTAAATTATTGATAAGCTGTCCGCGAGTCCTGTTCATTATCTGGCTTTATTTTGAAAAAACAGCTGTAGCGTTTTTATAAACATTGTATTTAATTTTTAATTCTAATACGGCCAGAGGAATTTTTAAAATTGAAACATCAAGTTTAAAAGAGAAATGATAATTCAAAAAAAAAAAAATATATATATATAAAAATAAATTGCGACTGACCGGATATGGTTTAAGGTTTTTTTTTTAAGCTTAATAGAAGCGACGATTACTTCCGAAATATTGCAAGTATCGCTCAGTGCATTGAGATTTAAGCGATCAACTGATTCCACAATAATTTTCGCGCCAATTGAAGTTTTAGTTTTATTATGCTTTTAACCTCGGAAAATGGAGTGCCCGTATCAGAATAATAAAATTAATTCGGCAGCTGGCTTGTTTCAAGAGGAAAATTTCCAGTTTAGACGGATAGTCGTAACTGTAGAAAACTAATCATTATTATGAAGCGTTAATTGAGCGAAACGCGTAGAGGATAGGACAAGAATACGGAAAATCATTAGATTAACGAGGAGTAGTTAGGATGACTAAGAATCGTTTTTGTGTAAAACTGCCTTTGGCTGCACTACTGCAAGAAGATAAATTTAGACTGGTAGGTGCGAACGATCAAATTTTATTCATCGGAAGTTGTCGATTTTTAGATAAGGTCTGTCGTAAACGCGTGCGATCCCCGGTGGTGGTTGGTGGGCTTCGAAGTATATTGTTTCGGTCGTTCATGACAGAGTATGACTTTAGTAGTAGAGCTCTTCTACAAGTTGAACTGCGGGGTGAAAATCGAACTATATCGATTTCGGGAAACAGCTTTTGTTTATTAAAATGATTTGGACGGAAGGAAAAATGTTTAGCAGTTATGTGTATATTCTTAACAATAAGTTGTGTTTCAACAGTTTCTAGTTTTAACTATTTGTATTACTGGGTAAAGTTATTTGTAGTATTTTAGTGTGCTCTTTTGTGTTCATATGTATTATGTGTGTATATTATGTGAAGTACTCGCCGAGTCGGACGATTAGTTGGTTGTCATGACAACATCGCAGTATTCTGGTTTAGCCGAAGAGTAATAAAAGTAAAACGAGCTCAGCGTGCCTTCACTTGGTGTCGGGACCGAAGATGTCGACGTTGCATTGCGCCTAGCACCGGGTCTCACCCACCCACATCCATATCTACATCCACATTCACATCTACATTTACATCTACATCCACATCCACATCTACATCTACATCCGCGGCTTATTGAAACCCATTTTACTCTAACCATTCTCTATAAATGTTCATCCGTTTCATTCTATTCTGTGCCGTTAGAGTACTACACGATTTTACACTTTCCCGAACCCGTTAGCCGTGTGTTTGTGTTCAGGCGCCTATTATGATATCGTGTTTATTATATACTCTTTTCTACTTATGTAACCCTTGACGGTAATGATATTCGGAATATGTGTGCGGACACAGTAATTTTTCTTCCACTATAGCAACAGTGTATTTTATGTTAATTAATCTTTTTGGGAAACTCGCGTATTTAGACTTCACGTCAAGTTCTAAAAGATATGTAACACCAGTAGCGGAATTGTTTAATCGAAAGCCCCCAGCCACTTAGAAAGCTGACGAGGTTTATAAGTCGTTGTCTGCTTCATTAAAAATGCAAGTTATTGAACATTATTAAATTTCATCCTACCATTATTCGTCTCCCACGAAATATTTCCTAGTCAATAAAAATAATCACTCGTAAATGAAACTGCATATTTCGTTATTGATTCAAATTATTATCAAATTAAGCCTTTATCCGTTTTGTATCGCGTCCCACGGAATCCATACGGGGATGAATTACGAGACAAGACCGAATTCGGAAATTTCCGCCATCCACGCCGCACTTGTATGAGATTTCTACTCAGAGACCCGCCGAATATTTCGGTTTTAATTTATGCACAACTTCATTAACATTCCCGCGATATAGAATACAGTTGCATTTGTGGTGTATATTCATGTAAAGAAAAAACATGCGGCTGGAGGAAGGTATGATTTTAAAATACTATTCAGATAATTGTATACTTCCATGCGTGTATTTTGCGACATCCGCTGATATGTCCTTTATCCGTGTGTTCTTTCCTCTGATTTATTTATTTATTTTTTCCCCTTCATACGGTAAGATAATAAAACGGAATAAAAAAGTCAACTCGTAAAACCGATAACTCAAAATTTAGTTCGACCCGATTGTATAAAACAACAACGTTATAATAACAGATTTCTAAAATCGACGCTCGGAAAGTGTGTTAAATTCTTATCAAAATAACATTTTTAATTACAGCAACAATCGAATAGAATACGAGTTTTTCGCGTACTATCGTAATATGTAATTTTAAAAGTAAAGACGCGTATGATTTTATTTATATACTTATCTGATACACTTCAGACAAGTGTGTGCTGGTCTTATATAGAGCGCACATCACCTTAAAAAATTAATTGAAATATTAATAATAATACATTTTCCAACGTGACAACTGTTTCCGCTTTTGGCTTTATTATTTTCTTCGAATTAGTTCAAGGTACGTACATCATTTTCGTGAAATAAGTCTCGAGTATGTACGCGTCATGGAACAATGCCTTTTCGCAACTTCTTCAACTGCTGCATTGACCACACATAGAAAACCTCTGAAGCACAGCCAACTCTGTATAAAGGATAATACTACCATCGTCGTATACTGCTTCAGTGTTATCTCAACGCTCGAAACTGATTAAATCTCATCATGTACACAGCGCTAGATGCGGTAAAAATAGTCTCGCTTATAGATAAAGGATGTGGAGTTGCCGAATAGGAAAAAATCCATAATGAAACGCGAGGGGCGATCCTCAGGCTCTGAGTTGGATACAATAATTCGGACAAATCAAATGGTCGTTGATATGTTCTCGGCCATGTTTAACATTTATTTCAGAGTTCTTAGGTTGATTTATTTAAAAAGGGGCGTATATGTAACAATAAAATTATTCTGTAAGGTTGTTAAATCAGAATATTTCGGAGGCTTTATTATATGGTCGATGAAAGGGCCCAATTTTATATTTCAACTAAAAATGCAAAGTACAATAACCTATTTGAATCCGGTGGTGGAAAGTGTTAGCTTTTCACACGTGGTCCGTTTTAATGAAAAAGAAAAAAACTAAAAAATAAACAACTTCATCTCCTCTTTTTTTTTTTTTTTTTTTTTGTAGACTCGAAAAGGTGAAATATTTTTGTATTAGAAGATACTCGATCATTACGAAAGTGTGAATAAGTCTAGTAGATTGTACAGGAATTAACATCATCGTTGTGTGCACTATACTAGAGAGATTACTGCGGCAAAGATGCGATGAATTTGTCGGAAAACCCGCTGATTATATATGGAAAGAATAACCAGTTTTTTTATTGATTATTCTGTGTTGATGCATGCCAACAACATAAAAGTTGTGGGGAGAGGGACACTGTGCAAGAAAACGCCACCCTCTGTTGGCCTCGAGACACTTTAATTAAACTTTAACCGTCGGAACGTAACGAAATTAAAATTAAAAAATTTTATAATTCGTAAATATTGAAGCAGTTCCGGACAAGATTCGGATTCTGTTAAGATCGTCATGCTACGTGTGGAAGCTTTCGCACATGCAACACTTCAGCGTGCGGCCGCTTTGTCTGCGTATTATTTACGCTTCTTTTAATGATTTGTGTGGTATCAATTCCGTTAATTCCCTTTCATCGTTTATTTCTGAAACTTACAATGACCAGAGTTCTAGACGGTAATTATTGTCTATTCTGCTTGTTAAAATTAACTGTCAAAAAAAAGAACAAAAAACAAAACAAATTATTACACATAATTCAAAACATTTGAATTGCCCTTTTTGAATTTTTCGAATAATTTGCTAGCACTTTCCGTTATGATGTAATAAACGAATTAAAAATGACACGTTATACGTTTAATTTCAAAAATCCGAAAAGTTTGCAAATTTTATCGTCCGAGAAAAAAGATTTATTTGTTTCCATCGTAGTACAACTACAATAATTGTTTTTTCGGAGCAGCAAAAACAAAAAAAAAAAAAAAAAAAAAGGTATCGATAAAAATATGAGCAAGCGCGTGTCTTTTGGCCGTAAACGATTTTAGTTGAAGATACTACAAAGGTAAAAAGATAACGAAAGATAGGCCTTTTTTTTTTCTCAAAAGTTACGAATTTTCTTTGTTAAGCTTTCATCTTTTTTTCTAAACTTTTTACACAAAACTTTGAACGTAAGTGTAACATCTACACGCGTCTACAGTCAGTTTTCTCGCGAATAAAATAAAGTTGGAAAGTTTTGAATGTTTATAAATCTGTTAAAAAATTTCGTTTATTTTACGGGTAGCGGGGTAAATGCGAGAACTATATACATTATATCGTCATCGTCCGCAATGAAATTATAAAAATTGCCTGCGACGACGCAGTGTCTCTATTTCTGCGCAAGTTTTTAACGGAGCCTAAGTATCGTATTTGATTATTAATCGCGTTTGAAGGGAAAAAATGGTCGCAAAACGGGGGGCATAGCGATCACCACCCTTACAAATTAGATATAAAAAATCAATGTCAAATAAAATTGAAAATTATAATTTTAAATAAAAAACTTAATCGTAAATACTATTATTTAAAGTGAATAATTTAATTTAAAAAATTAACATTTTTTAAGAGTATTTTAAATCAAAAAAAAAAAAAAAAAAATAAACTTAAAATGTCGTATAGAGGCAATATGCGAAATTCGCGATTTTATGTAACAAATAGATGTTATGTTTTTTTTTGATGTAAGAGAAACGTCAAACATTGTATACCAATAATTTTTTTTTACTCTGGCAGTTTTTCATATAATACATTTAAAAAAAAAAAAAAAAAACAGAAATCTGTAAGTAATATTTTAACCCCGTGCCAAATAGTTGAATTTAATTCATTAGTTTACGTGTACACTTGGTGACCATCCTCAAAGAAATTTTGATTTTTTTCATCGTTACCTGAGAAACTTTTCATCAGTACTGACTTTATTTAATGTAAAAATTGAGTTGCGGCTAATAAGTGCGGCAATTGAAAATATCGCTTCCAAAATATATACGCCTAGTGTCGGAAAAAACAATATTGCTGAAATTCAGTCTTTCGTGACGTCATTATTATCGCTCTTTTTTCCCCTTAGTAATATCTGCTACGAGTAAAAATTATTCGTCATTTTCCATATTAATATTGAAACTGTTATCGCAGAATAATATTGTCGGAGTTAGTTGGGTGGGGGCTGTTTTTCAAAGCGAGATTACACTTCATAATGCGGGCTCGAATTTTATATTCTTCGCGTTTTACAACAATCTTTTTGGTATTTTCTTTATCGCGTGTGTGTAATGCGAGTAGCCATCATGTTTAATGCGAGAGGGTCGTCCGATGGGGGTCTAGTTCGGGCGTTGTGTTCTATATTGTTTTTTTATAATAAACTCGGTGATGTATGGGCATTTTATTGTTGTCGAAGAAACAAATTTTTGGTGTTTATATATTTTCAAGTTGTGTAAATGGTGGCGACAGTTTTTTTCTTAGTCATTCCCAAAACTTCATGGTCCATAAAAAATCGTAGTATATATTAAGAATAATTCGCCCACCGTATAGTTAAGAAATCGACGGATTGTGGTCTATATTTACACTTTCGACCTTTTACATTTGTATACGTATTTATATTTACGTATAAGGAGATAAACATGACAAAATAAAAAGAGAACAAAGCAAGATTCTGAAGTAAAACATCTGTTTGTGTTATGCGCCTACGATAAAATGTGTACTGCTCAGGATTAAAAAAAAAAAAAAAAAAACAAAAACCGATGCATAGCTCGAAAAATTAAATTAAACTTTTCTTTAATTTTTTATCTGATCGCTTTTTTCACGAATTTATATCCGAAATTATGTGAAATCATATATTGTCTTGCGGCCATACTTTTTCTTCTCAATAAAATGTTCCTTTTATGTTCGCGCGATGGTTTTCGGGCGTGCCCCCTCCTGCATACGAGGCTAATTCATAGTTAATCATCACGGACGAAATATCTTTCCTCCCTTAATTGTTTCTGGTTGAGCTCAGTTCATTAACTTGCGTGTGGGAAGTTTTGAAGAAAGTTGATTAAAGAAGGTATGATTTTAATCGAAATTCTTTTACTAATTTTAAGTACGGTGGTACTAAAAGTCCTTGGTGAAATTATCTTTTAGAGATTCGATTAAACTGCAAATTAGACGAAGAAGTTTTTTTGTAATTTTTTAAAATTTTCCCGTTATTGTGTAGTTTTTTTTTTTTTTTTTTTTTTTTTTTTAGATCCTCTATGGTGTTTCTATATTGAGGTGTGGTGTCTCTATGGATACATTTTAAAAACGTACCACGGAGAGCAGTCGCTTCTATGCGTCGTAGAGTCTCGCAATGTTTCTGCATAATTTTGATGTTGCTCCTCTATAACTGGAAACTCGTATCACGGAATCGGATTTAACATCATGTAAAATCGGTAGAATATCGCATTTATTATTGTCATTTTTGAGGTTTCACCACAGATCGGTCAAACGTGTGTTTCTCAAATGTCCATTTCTCTTCTTTTTTCGACAACGCGATACTTCTTCCAAGTGTTAACTTTTTATTTTAATCTGTGTGTTGGAAGGAGGGTATTTTATCGTTTTGTGACATTCCAGGTGTGTCTTATTAGATTTTTATTTGCAAAAATTTTATATGTGTACATTTTTCGCGGTATGTTCATCGTGGAGCTAATAAATAAACCCCAAACCTCGTGTCTTCAGTTCGGAAGAGCGCTACCAAAGCAACACGAGATAAAAGGGTTTAAGTGATTGAGAACGATTGAACGATAGCAAAAGCAAAACAATTATGTTACTTTTTTAAAACTCACTGAAACCATATTCGATTTACTGTAGCTTGTGATTTCGTATATAAAAATACCGAAATAAATTACACGTTAAAAAAACGTGAAATGTAATTTTTTTTTTTTTTGTTGAAATTTTTATTTTCAAATAGTTACTTCGAGGTAGTGTAACCTAAACTTTTCCGTTTCGTATTAATTTCCCGTTCTTCTTCCGTGTTAGTGAAATTGCGCAGTGTGAACAAATATTAGCTGAAGTAGCAAAAAGTGAAACCACGTCTCTATGCGTTTGTTGTTTATTGATTATATGTTACATTCTATCAGTGGGTGTCACGTAATAACGTGGTTTTGATTTCTGAACTACATTTTAATCGTATTGCTTTAGCGAGCGTTCTATCTTTACAGCGTAGATCTTTACAGTAGTGCGGCTTTATATGATCTCCAGCGGTGTGCAAAATAAGGCAATTTCATCTGCAAAGTATGAAACTCGTCGAATATTGAACCCCGAACACGCATAGCACACGCCTATGTTTTTTTCAAGTCCCAGGTCACGCGTTCATGTTTTTTGGTATATAATGTGAAACGTGTAACGAATAAATCAAAATTTTTAACAACTAAAAAGTTTAAACCAGCCCAAGCACGATAACGTGTGTTATTCCCAAAGACGAGGCCGATATACGATACTCCATTTAAATACATGTTTTACAGGATAAAAACCACGTGAGCTGTGCATGGGCTCGGTTCAATATACGACCGGTTTTGAGGCTTGTTTATGTTCTAACGGAAAATAGAATTAATAAATAAATATCTTACGGAGAGGTTGAATATTAAATATAAAATATATACTAAAAACGTATTTTCGAGGAAATTTCACATCTCTAATGTACTGGAAAATAGAAAAGAAGCATATATTAACGAAGATAAATTAAGTATTATTTGAATATCTCCGAAGGACACCTAAAAGGAAGCTAGCAGCCCCTATTTTTGTTTTAGAAAAAACGAAAACCGGAGAATATTATTAAAGATCAAAATGTTTGATTTTTAGTCGAATTAAACAGAAGCGTACTTTATCAAGTATTTAACAAACGGGGTGTACTAATACAACACTAGTTATATCGGAAAATAGTTCGCTAAATATTGCCATATTTTCAATGTAGGCAGTTGTGATCTGCTGAATGACTTGCCGCGACCATATTAAACCAATTACGACCGTTAGAAAGATGTAATTGAATTTTAAGGACCCGGGTGAGGCATATAAATTTCTTACGTTAAGTATGAACACAATGTAACAAGACGCATCTTTAACTATTCTAAACAGCTTCCAGGTAAATCGATCGGATAATATATACTTTTTTACAGACCGATGATTGCATTTCACGTAAGAAATTTAATATAAATTTGTTACTCTGAAATAAATGCCGTATAGAGAAGTATTTCGCTGTTGTGTGTTTTATGAATTACTACGGAAACCCGTTTGCTGTGCGCAGATTTCATTCTGTTCAGAGTACTTTCTGGAAAATTAAAGGGGCGACGAATTATACGCTGTGTATGTAGATAAAAAATAAAATCACATTTTGCTATTTTAGATTTTGTCCGAGTTATTTGTTGTGTCTCTGTAAAATAGTAATGTGAAAATTATAAAAGGAATTAACCACGTTTGATCTTTCTATGAATTGTATTTTCATTCTTTGAAAAACATACTGCGAAATATTTGGAAATTATATCGTTTTTGTTTTTTGTTTTTTTTTTTCTCTGGCTATTGTTAAGTCAGAGAAGAAGTAGTAAAATTCTGGAAAGACAGGGAAATTTATTTTGAAGGAAATAGTGGGGCCGCTCTACTGTTGTTATTCGAAGACATTTTAATTAAAGCGAGTTAATTACGCGATAATAATAAAGTATAATACAGTACCAGTTGAAAAATGATACACGCAACCAACCAACTAACCAACCCCGTTTGCGTTTCTTTACTGCTGGACATAACTGCCTTATCGATTGTGCAATTAGTTTAGCGGGAAAATTTTCGATATGTTATATATCTCTGATTATTCTTTTAAAATCGCATCCGGTAAATATACATATTTTCCTCTAATTTCTTCTGACGTTATTCGCACTAGGTTATACATATATTCGCCGGTACAGAAATCCGATTAAGAAGAACGTTTGCAAAACACGATGTGTTTAGTATGTTGAGAACTGTTTGAACTGACGGGGGAATTTGAATTTTATCGCCAAATAGAGTAAAATTGCATGTACAGTACGCTCTCTACTGGTGAATATCGGTAGTAACAAGGCTTTATAAAGACGCGCTAGTATTTTATTAGCATTAAAAGAGCAGGAGAGAGAAACGAGTGAAGAAAATGGAACGTGCAATTTGTTTGTTTGTTACAATTATCGAATTTCATTATTTTTTTTTTTTTTTTTTTTTAAAAAAAAAAATCCAAAATCTTAATCGAGACTAGTCGAAAAAACGCCGCCGCCTAGAGAGATAACTTTCAGATTGACAGTCAATCACTCGTCGGAAAAGTCAGTTGAAAAAGAGTTTTTGAAGAAAACGGAAAAAATAGCTGCGATAGAATTTGAAATTACATTAAAAATGATGGCAAAAATACTATACTCCGTGTGTGTATATAGTTTAAAAAAATCTCACATAGGATTATTTCGATATAATATAATAATCAAAACGATGGAAATATGTTAACGAATATTATTAATTTTTAATCGAGAAATAAAATTTTTTCGCGATTTGAGATTTCATTGTATATATGAACACACACACCCGTGTATCGGACAACCGATTGCTAAATATTTAGAAATTGCGTGCGGTGTTTTTTTTTTTCCCGATACGACTAAATTCAAAAGCTGAAAAAATCTTGAATTCCGGGGGGAAACGTCGAAAAATTGGAAGAATGAGAAAAAGGCGGTTCTTAATAATTTAATTAGCTAAATCGAAGTTAGCTTTTGGTAAGATTGAACGGAAAAAAGAAAGTTTTGTACATCGTAATTGACGACGATGCGAGTTTGTGTTTTTTTGGCGGTAAAATTGTTTTCTTAAAAATACACACTATATACGGACATATTGGTGTGCTGTTATTGTTTTTGTCCGATTGCTGACACTAATTCGAACCAAAACACAGTGTGCAGCTGCGCGAACATAAACATATGCGGGAAGAATTCTTTTATCGCTCAATGGGAAACCCCAAAAATTACATCGTTGGAATAATGTGAGTTTTATCTCGGAACTTTTCTTTTATTTAATGTTATTAGCCCCCCCCCCCCCCCCTCTCCCCCCAAGAAAAAGAAAAACATTAATAATTCTTAAATAATCGGGGAGCTATTACCGAGCACTAGTGAAGATGCAGAGTATAATCAATCAATCGCGCTCTAAGAGATGCCGTAATAGAAAAATTCGCCGCGACATAAATTATAAATAAAAGGATAACGAAATATCCTCCTCGTTATCTTCCCCGTTTAGATAAATTAAATTAAATTAAATTCAATTCAATTCAATAAATTTAATTTTCTTGTACACCGGAGAGTGATGATATACGAACAATATGAAATCCAAAGGTTTCGTGTTTTTCTTCCCCCATCATTCGTTCAATGATTATAACAACTTGAGAAAACCGGCGGTAATACGTGCAAAATTCCAGTTCCATGATATTCCGTTCGTTGTAATAATCTTTGGCGCGTTTGCGGCCGGCCTGAACTATATGCGTACACATCGTGCCGCGGTCAGAATAAACATGCACGGAAGATGAAGACCGGCCAACCCCTTATCACAGCAGCAATCTTATCACTCGGCCGAAATGTGCGACTGATTGTATTGTTGTTATTGTTATATATGGGTCATGCGAAATCAGTACACGCAGCAGTGTGTGGGATGGGGGTTGATTTGAAGACCCGGTGCTCGCACGAGTCGAAGGGACACGCACCTGAAAACCGCTCTCCGAATTCGGTTCCGGCACTCAGTGCCGACCGCCGCACCGTACTCCTATTTTAAGCACATCCTTTCCCGCCATTACCGCTAATGCATTCTGCTGAGACGCGTCCTATACACTCCGCGCAACCTGTGATTGGCCTTTCCTTCCGACCCCACACCACTCCACTCCGCGACCGCAGTTGTCGCGCGACTAATACGCGCTCTCGCCGCCGCTTCTCCATCATCACTGCCATTACTATCATCGACGCATCTCATCACCATCACCGACGCCAAAATCTGTTCCGCCGTCGCCCTGCGCGAAATTGGTTCTGTTGGCCTTGTCCGATCCTAGGCTCTTCTTCTGGCCGCGGCTGCGGCGGCGACGGTCGCGGGCAAGTCTGAGTCAGTCTCGTCTAGTGCCGGTAGTTTCCGTCTAGCGTTCGAAAATTCTGACCCCGCCGTCGCCGCCTCCGTCGCGGGCATCCCCGACTACGGCCCGACCACTGACCTCCCCGATTCAATTGTGCACATGCGAGAGCGCACACGCATGTGCACTTTGTGTCGTTACATGCAGCGTGTGCTCTACTACGAACGCCGGTTCGTCTCCTCCGTCGTCGAAGATTTTAATTCTTTACGTCATCCGGCGCTGCACGTGCTGCTCAGCTATGACGTCATTATCATTTGACGATGGCATGTTTGCAAACGCGAGCATGTAAACACCACAGTGATGGAATCTCGCCGGCTCGCGCGCTAAAGGAGTCTTGCTCTCCGCTGGCAGTAAACGTGATCGCCTCAGGGGTGCTCGTTGCGTTCGAAGTTTTGTTCCGAATCAGTGCGCCACTCCCATAAATTTATGTTAATATTATATGTATATTGGATGAAATTAATATAAAAACTTTTTGATTTGAATATATATTTCTGATTTTCATTTTTAGCCGACATTAAAAAACTGGGATGTTTTGAATTTATTAATATTTTTTTTAATTACGCAGTTATATGATTTAAAAAAAACAAAACAAAATCGCCCAAGTCTACGATGAAAATTTCTTAAATTGTTTTTTTTTTTTTCTTTTTTTCCTAGAAAAAATTATGACGTTTACCGGAGGGGACTCTCCTAGAAAAAAAGAGAAAGCAAATGAAAAAACCGCGAAAATTTGAAGTCATTTTTTAGATTCTTATAGCGTGTACGTTTTTTTACAATTCCTATTTTTGCTGATTAAAAAAAAAATAATAATAAAATTAACGCGATAACATTTAAATTTAGTTTTATAAAATTATTCATAAATGATTTTATAAGACATATTTAAATTTTATATAGGTTAAAAAATCGAATAAACTAATATTATGTAAGCGGAAATAAAATACGTGCATTCGATTTTTATTTATTTTTAGTAAGACAATGAAGAAAAATATTAAGTAAAAAAAAAAAAAAAAAAAATGTAAACAAATTTTTAAAAGTAATTTTTCCATTTTTAAAAGTAACTTTTCCATATTTAAAAGCTTGTACGCTCAGTCCCCCACACCGGGATATGTTAGAGATAAGTTGGCAGACGCGGACCATTTATTTTTCGAATGCAGCCGATACAAAAACACTCAAACAACAGTAATTCATTGGTTAATCTTAATATGGTAGACCTTCCATATAAAACAAGTTGGCTACAAATAATGATATTTTATTAATTTATAATGTCATCAAAAATTGTAAATTAACCTTGCTCTAATATAATGGCCGATGGGTTGTCTCGCATATAAGCCTCCCCTCAAAAAAAAAAAAAAAATTGACGCGATATAATAGAGCCGGCGAGTCATGAACTTCGAAGTTGTCGAAATGGTTTTTGACTAATTTTCAAATAAATGTAGCGTAAGAAGCTAGGCAAGAAAGAAAAACAATTTATTCGCCTAAATAAATTAAATATATCCGTTTCGAAACGAGAGCTCTCTCTTCCGGATATTTTCAATTTTATCTAATAATTATATTACTCGATATTAGAAATTTTTACACCATCCCGCACTTTTTATTAAAACGCGTTGTAGCACTTCGGTTTTTTACTCTACCTTGCTCAATGTTCTTCGATAAATCAGATCAAACGACACACATTGCGCTTCTGAAACTATCAAATCTCTACAAAATCATAAAAACACACTTTAATAACCGTTGTCACGTACACAGGGAGGCACGTAGAAAAAAAAAAAAATAAATGTTTCAAATCGTTTAAAAGATGTAAAGTTTCTTTTTTTTTTTTTTTGCTACACCGGCGAAACGACCATCATTTCTTAATAGTGGTCTTAAAAAAAAAAAAGGAAAGAAATCAAAAATCTTTATTTTTAAATAAAAAATGTTTAAACTTTCAGAGTTATTTAATGTTTCCTATATAGAATTTCATGTAACGAAGGGTGGGAATTCATTATTTCGAATATGAATTTTTGCTGTAGAATACGATTTTTTATGTCGCTATAAATAAACTTCACCTTCAAATAGAAAAATAAAAAAAAAAAAAAACCAACGAAAACCTCCTGCGAATAGAGAGAGAGAGAGAGAACCTCTTTCGAATTGTTCTCTATAATATGTGTGTTTTGTTCGACGATTTTTCCTTCGCTCAAATCGCAGTGCCGCAGATACTTGTGAGGGTTTTCCGGATTTTTTTAAAAATTCAGGCTTGCCTACTTCATCCAGTGCAGCCCCCCAAGCAAATAATTTCCAGTTTATTTCCGCGTTCGAAGGGAACACCGCGTTGCCTTACCAGAGCTACCTCCGGCTTGTCGGTACTCGAGCTTGGCCGGTCAGTCAGCGAACTAGCAAACAAACGGACTACTCTACTAGCTGATTGGGTTTCATCGGAGGACACCGGCTGAGGCTTTTCTTATCAGTAAAACGCCGGCGCGGTTATAGCGCAGTTGGTAACGCGTCGTCTATCGGTGTTCCGCCCGACAAGCCGCTGCATGCGCGCCGCCAAGTCCGATAACGTTAAACCAGACGCGCACACTCGTCTGCCGTCCTCTTCGTGTGTGTTAGTCTGCTTTTTCTCCTCTGCTTCCTAGGCTTCGAACTTGCACATGCTAATGTCCCGCTCCCTCCGCTCGGCGATAATAATCGGCTCGTCTCACCCCGCGCTTTTGTGCTATTGCAGAGTGCCACGTGCGCGCGTTTTGGATCGACAGGTTTTTGCCTGTTCAAATCCGAATCCGAATCCGAATCGAAGTTTCTGTACGACACGAGGATTCGCCGTCTAGAATGCTTGGCAGTAGCTCCTCTCGCGTCTGCTTCCCCGGTGTCGCGTTGTACAACCTCTTTTTGCCGTAATTCCTCCGATATTTTAATGGCGAACCTGGGACGGTCGGTCGTCGCGAAGTTGTGGCTATTAATGTCGTTCGATTCGCTTACTCTTTGGGGCTTAACTTTCCAATTAATTTAAAAGTTTCCATCGAAATAAATGATTAATAATCCTATTAAAACGGTTTTAATATATATATATATATATATATATATATCGCGTTTCATCATTTGTAATATGTGCCCACACACTTATGATGAGGTCAATGGAAAGAGAAAAAAAATCACATTATATTTCGCGTCGAAAGAGCGTAGAAGAATATTTGTTATCTGTTTGAAGTGCAATTTTTTTACCGTAATACTCGATTACACTTTTAATGTTTAAAATTTTCTTCCGAAACACGATAACTGTTTTCTTTTCTAGGATTGTTCAAAACAGATTTTCCTTCGGATAAATCCAGCTCGTTATTTCGCCTACGCAATTACTGGCGCGCTAACGTTGATTTTTGTCGTTTAATGTCGTTACATAATAGTTATATACGATTTCACCGAACTATTAAGATTGCTTACATATTTTGTGTTTTCTTTTGATTTTTTCTCTTTTGCACCTGCTCATAAAAAATAATGTTTGTAAATTTACGCGCGCGCGTGAACAAATTAACGTGAAAACACGTACGACGAAAGATTGCATTCAAAAAACATTTTTTCGATTAAGAACGAGTGTATTTATTTAATTTTCCCCCCGACGCGGTTTCCCGTTTCAATAAACGGAAATCGTATTAATTGAAATAAAACGCCGAATATTTTTCGTACTACTCACGGTGGCGGCAGTCTTATTTACTTATCGGAATTATTACGAAAAAAATATTAATGAGCACAAAGGCATTGATTGTTTCGACTTTTTCCCGAGAGATAATTTTTAAAAATCTTTACATAAAATTTTTACAAAAATCCAGAAGCCTTTTGCTTCGAAATTTTAACTCAGTCGTACTTCCGAATGATTATCGAATTGTAAACAATTTAGACTATTAAATAATTTCAAATTGTTTTTCGTATAAAAGTATTAAAGAAAAAAAAATGAAGATGAACCAAAAACCTCGCAATTTTAACTTTACAAAATAGCGTCGTGGTCGCGTACCCCCCATGGAAAATTCAGAAAAATAATATTACAGATGGATTCTCTAGCATGCTCATTCACATTGACTGCGCTTACAACGAGAGGGTGTACAGTGCAAAATAAATGAGGCGTTATGAACTTAATTTTAGGCTCGGTTTTTACTTGAAGAATGTCAGTTCTATATCAGTGTATAAGTAATCTTTATTATTACTGGTAGAGTTAATGTTGATATGCCAATTTAGAAGTTCACACATTAATTTTTTAAAGTCGAACGCGTAAATAAAATAGCCGGGCTGGACATAAACATCTCGGAGAAGTGCACTAGCGGCTAAACATGCATCTTTTATACTTAATTTCTATCTGATATTTTGTAAAAAAAAAAAAAAACACAAAAAAAAAAAAAACGCGCTCAAATTATTTAGAGAATCTTGAAGCTATTCAGAATTTTATAAAAAGTGTATTTTATGTACATATTATTTAATGAACGTGCG
Source organism: Icerya purchasi (assembly GCA_039619475.1). NCBI lineage: Eukaryota > Metazoa > Arthropoda > Insecta > Hemiptera > Monophlebidae > Icerya > Icerya purchasi. The sequence goes on along the minus strand of CM077115.1, from coordinate 285,137,698 downwards.
TATTCTAAATTCTGACACTGGTTGAATGTAGCGACGCGTTCATTGCACTTAGCGTTAAACGGCCTTCTGTAATTTTCAATCCGTTCTAGGGTGGAGGGGGAGCGCATTTAAAAAAAAAAAGTGGCTCTTTTTAATTAATGGAGATTTTGTACTGTTGTGTACGGTTCTTATGAATGGCAGGGAGGTCGTGAACTTACTTTTATTGTAGCTGCGTTTGTAATTATTATTACGTTTCATAATTTTAGTTTCAAATTCGAGGAAAACTGATTTTAAACGTAACCTCTAATTAGTGTTTATTGTTCACAGTGCGGTTAGCACCAGTAACAGAAAACATAATCAGCTTGTCGACGTATGTAGCGTAGAACTATTGCTGTACCGTTTTCCATTCGATATCGCCCATTGTACCTTCTCTTGAAAGTTACGGAAAATTTCCCGTCACTAATTATGCGATAGATTTTCGGGAAATGGACGCGCTTCCTTGAACCGGACCGCCGTGTTCGCCTTGTTTTTCTTTGGTGTAGTAGCAGACAGGTTCTGTTTAAATATCGCGTTGATTTAATTTCTTTTAAAATTAAGCCTGTCTAATATAATATCGCGACGCCTTTTTTGGGTACTTATTGTTTCTAGTCAGCCGATATTACTATTTAAGGGGAACGATAAGAAGAGGATGTAGGTTCTTGCAGACTTTTATCGGTAGCCCTTTAGACTACCTCTCTACATCTTCACGCCTCTTTTTCCTGTGTCTCTACGGGAGTCATCTGTCCAAGACTTTTCGCCGCAGTAATTGACTCACATCTGTTTATTAGATATTCACAGTTAACCAGTAAAACTACCAGCCCCTTTCAGCTATCTGTCACTTATTATGGTCGTGTTCCATTCCAGTTAAAATTCCTTCGGCCGATATATATATATATATATATTTACCTGTTACAAATATGTATATGTACCTCCTAGAAGTTTTTCGCGCTTCATGTGATATTGATCATTTTTCTCTATTTTTTGATATGAAAATAAACGTATAAACCGTCTGTATCGGCCGGTAATAGAACTATTTAATTGCGGAATAAATATTTGTATAATACACTTTTTAATAAATTTAACATAGATCAACAATTATTATGTGGAATGCTCTAATTAATTTATTAACAAAGTTGCTCGAACGGAAAATAGCACATACATTAACAATAAGCAAATCGGCTACAAAAATTCTCATTATAATTAAACAGCAGTTATCCTCTTTTACTAATTAACACGAGTATTAAATTTAAAAAAATGGCGTAGCATGTTTTTAACAACTCACCACATGCGTGTAGTGGCTTTCTGCGTTGTTCTGTAATTTTGTTATCGTTCGTTGTAAATCAGTAAAAATTCACACCTGAGTTATCTTTTTATCTAACATGTAAATCAAGTATAGAACGTAATTTAATTACGCGATTGAAATGAATTAATTGCTTAATGCGTTACCATTGAATAAATCGGTTAGTTACAACCGAATTTTTAAAATTTCTGTTACGCATTACGGATCTTTCGTCTGTTGCATTTGCGATGATAATCGTGCTAGATAAATGCTACTTCTATGTATGAGATCGGTTTCGTCTAATCTACAGATTATGAGAATAATCGTCAAGCCGGTGGGGTTTGAGTTAGTTTGCGACGACTGCGCATAAAGAAAAGTTGGAATTTAATCAGATGGAATAGATGACATAGCCTTCTGCGATTTGTTCTCAGAATCTTTCTCTAGTCTGTTGCGGGAAATATGCGTACAGTTTTTATCCTCAAGAGAATAACGATTTATTCTTAACCATATTCCAAGTTTTTTTTTTCATTTTCTCCGAGCGGTAAAATAGATTACACATCCTATTTGTATCGATTATGAAACTAAATTTATTGTTCGGCGAATGTTAATACTATTTTAATTTTTTGTCCTTAGAGTTGAACTTTTTCACCAGTTTAATCGAACACTAATTAAAATAAATAACACCGCATTCGTTACTGATTGCTATCGATATAAAAAAATATATCGAATGTGCTTCGTAACACATTTTCGGAAAACATTGGTTATTTCTGTTCGGTAAAGTCGCGAATAATTGCTGCTGTTCACCGATGTTGTTCTAGAATAAAAATGTAACGGAAAACAAAATAAACCGATCGTGACTGGCGGTTCGAGGGGATATTATTTAAATTCGAAAAATTTCAGAAATGTTTTCAATTCATTATGCAAACTTATTATTATATATTTTATGCATGCGCCGTTATTAATTGATTCATGCGTATTATTTGCAATAATATTTTTTGCGGTTGCACACTTTGATTGTTCTTCAACCGCACGAGTTAACTCCCTTTGTATGGAGATTATGAGCGATTTTGTATTCTGTGGTGATGCGCTACTACTGGCAGAGTGGTAACAATTGATTTTGTAATTGAATTTTTACATTCTGTAGAAGTTGTTACTGCGGGAGATGATGTTTTTAACGAGGGCCCGATATACATTATTTTAAAGACGCTAATTAAATAATTATTGTGGCAAAAAATCGATTTAAAAAAAGCGATTATTATTAAGCTAGTTTATCTTTGAATAATATTCATTTGCGCTTCAAGAGTGACGTGCATTAAACATTTTTAAATTAACGCGACTTAAATTGTTGAAGTGAAAATATATACCGTCACTATTCTATGCTATGCCCGATGTGGAAAATTAAAAAAAATTTTATTCGTGATAATTTTACTACATGTGTGTTCTAAGGAATGCACACCTACGCTCATCTTAGAGCTATGTATTCGATTACTTGAACCTGTGTTTGTCATCACGATGTTATTTTATTTGCTGAAAATCGAAGGTATTTAAAGTTTTTAAATTTTTCTGCATGATTTTAAAAGACTAAATATTTTCGTAGGTGAATCAACGTAATGAATGGGGAAACATTTTGGATCAGTTTACAACTTTAAAATTTTGCGTTAACGGAGAAGTTGCTCTCAAACAAGTTTACTTGCGGTAAGTAATTTTTTTGTCCATATAATTCCGTTTATATGTAAGCAATTAAATTTACGATTTTTTTTTTTTTTTGGAATTTTGGAATAACTTAATAAACGCAACAGCTCCCCCCCCCCCCCGATGCGTTTAAATTTCTTGTTTTGTTTTTTTTTTTTAAACAATAAGCGTTAAATGCTTTGTAATTTTTACGATGACGCAGTAAAGGTAAGGCAATAGTAAGAAAAATAATCGGAAACGTGTTATATTTCTTTCTGCTGTTACTACGCCAGTACTTCACGGGCCTTTTTATTGTTAAATATATGATACGAATAAATGAAAAACTGATTGCAACATTACTTGTTTTTGAATTCGTTACAAATGGAAAGTAAATCGTTTAATACAACTACAGTCGACCGGAATTTTTAGATTAATATATATATATATATATATATATATATATTTATATTAATATATATATATATTTTTATATATATATATATATATATATATTTATATATACTTAGTTCAGCCCCCAGTGTTTTTTCTGTCACAAAAATTTGTCCCAAAATTACTTTTTCTGTCCTTCGAATTCGACTTATTTCGCTATAAGAATTACACTTAAATGATTATATATAATTCTTATGAAACATTCTAACTCACTAGGTCGTTATATTGTGGTTAACTTTGCAATTTATAATTCGATATTTACTTATAACAACATCAATCTTGGCCCGGCTCACAATATTGATGACAACGTCATTCTTAGCCCGGACTCACAATATTAATGACAACGTCATTCTTGGCCCGACGCCCATTGGTTTTTTTGTCACAAAAATTTGTCCCATAATGTGACATTAAATAAAGATTTATTTCAATTTTCCTCGTTCTGTACCATGTACAGAAGTCATAGAGTTGTAGCTTGGGGCTGTTCCCAGACGGGGTCAAGAGCGGAGCTTCTTGCGAAGCACGAAGGGCCAATATATATATATATATATATATTAAACTCGAAAAGATATTTGGATAAACAAAGTCTATATGTATACTTTTTATTAATATGTTAGGCACACTAAAAAACGATATAAATGCTGAATAAAAGTTCTGACGGATAGTTCACACGTAAAGTAATATAGCACAATGAAAATGAATTTTAAAGTGAATATGAAATAATAAATGCTCTCTATCTATGTATATATAAATATATTATACCCTTTTACAAAACACGTTATAGTACCTCGTATGTTTAAGCGACAAAAAGCACACACAATGGCCCACGTCAATGTTCCACACGGAAGAGTTCTTAATTACTTACTGCAGACTAAAAAAAAATCTATACCGTCTAAATAAAAACCGACGCCATTCCTGAAGAAAATTTGTTGTAGTGTACGAAACAATTTAGTTTAATAGTATAATAAATATTTAAGAAAAAATAAAATAATTATCTAAACGAACTTTGACGCACATTATGAAAAAAAAAAAAAAGAAATAAAATAGAATAAGAAGATTTTTGAAATTTAATAATTAGGAACAAGGGTAAATAAAAAGAAAGAGATGTTAAGTAAACAATGTAAACAAGGAAAGCGAAAAATATCAAACTATAAGGTGGACAAGGTGAAGAGAAGAGAAATTAAAAAACAAATAAATTTACAATAAAAACTTTTTTTGTGCATTATATTCTTAATAAAAAGATTATTCTTAATTAATACTTAAATGTAGAAAAATTTAATTTTGTTAAATATTATTTTTATTTTCTGTTAAAAATAATATACGTATTTTTTTATATTTTTTTTTCTTATATGGCCCGGCTTTCCGCTGATCGTTTTTCATTTTTTTTCATCTTTATTTATTTTCTGTTTATTTGTAATATTACTATTTTTCGGATGTTCATGTAAAATGTATGCACCACGTATTTTCCTCCTATTTTACTAATACCGTCATTGTTGAGAAGTGCGTGTGGATATTAAATTTTTTTGGAATTTATTTGGACCGTCGTCATTATCAAATATTCACCACATGCTCGATAGAGCCTTCTTTCCGCATTTAGATACACAATTATATATTAGAAGTTATTCTTAATGTATATTTGGGCTGTTCGGAAATTTTCTGAATCTGACTGCACATTGAATAATATTCTTTTTTTTTCTTATTTTTTCTTCCGCGTATTATTTCTGCTATTTTTTTGTTTTTATTTGAAAATATATCATCAATCGGAATTTTATTATGATTGAAATTTAGTTTTCTCTCGCGTAATTTTTTGCATTATACACCGCATTAACGATCTTATTTCCCGGTTGTGGATGTAAAGATCCACACGTTGGTTCCTTGAATTAAAAGAGTGCCAATAATTTTCTAACCGCGAATACAATTAAGAAAATATGAGATGAAAATTTCACAGATTAAAAATAAGCGTACGGAATACGATCATAGCGAACGATTAGTAAACACCGATTATAATAATTCATATACCAGACCTATACGTTCTCTCGGTAAAATCTGTCAAAAAATTACCTCTTCTAAGACAATAACTAAAAAAAAAAAAAAAAAAAAAAAAAACGAAATTAACTCATTAATGCGGTAATAATAATAATTTTTAAATAATCTATTTGAAACTAGTTTCTGAACAGAATCTTAAAAACAGACTCAGAATATAGATAATAAAATGTAAACTGTAGTACATCGCTGTAATCATGAAATATAATCGATAAATATAAAGCGATAATAATAAACGTGTGTTACAAATAAAAAAAAACTGCAAAGTATGTAATCGATTTTTTATCAACTTTTGCGATTGCCCATTTGTTTACAGTTTATCTTTAATTGGAATCACCATGAATATAGGGAGCTATTTTGATTTTGAAACATGTTAGCCGCATACTTATATTACTAATTAACTGTTTTTCTGCGATTTACTTATATTTTTCGGGTTCAGTAGTTACCGACAAGTGTTCGATCGTAATTACACTTTATTTAATATGAATCTTCTAATAATTCATTTACAGTATATTAACATAAATGAATTTCCTTCGACTTCAACTTACTCCCGTAAACACAACGGGGAAGCGGAATGTCGTAGTCCATTCGACTGTTCACACAGTAATAATAACGGTGCGCCAGCGTGTAATGGGGTGCAGTTTTCATCGCACGCGATCAGAACCTTAGATAAGATAATAGATTATTTTTATTTGTTTGCACCTGCGAATTTCAATTGCGTAGCAGTATATGATTAATGCTGTTCGTATATGGGGTTTTCAAATCGGACGTGCCGTAAATGAGATAGTTCGGTGGAGTTTTGAGAATTCATCGGTACTAAAAGAGTTTATATTTATGCGCAGTATATTATAGAGTTCCGAACGTTTTACCATTATTAATTCAGTTCTGGTCAGTACCGGTTTATACAGTTTTGAATTTTTTATGATTTATGCGGCAGTCTGTCTCCGACGAAACAATGACGTACAGATTTGTAAACGAAGTGTACAGTAGCGTTGTGGTTGTCGGAAGTCTGCAGACATGTTTGCTTCCTAGTAGGGAATGATAGCGGCTTAATTTTGATTTCAATTATAAAATTATCAAAATACGTTGTTCCGAAATTTAGGATACTCTTTGTCTCAAGTGGTACCTCTCCTTTCAAAAATTTTCCATTCGGTCTTCTATTCAGTAACAACGAGAGAGCATAAATTAAATTTGTATCGTACAGACACCCCCCCCCCGGATTGTCCTCGGTAGTTTTTCCAAAAAATCGATCAAAATTATTCACGATAACGGAAATGTCAGCTAAGCCGATAAGCTATTCGCTTCTTGCATATGCGACCTTAATACAGAATTCACTGTTTCTGGCATTGCTGCACACTTTTACAATTTCACCCCGGATAAGCTCGTCTACTTTCTCTAATAATTAATTATCCCTTCTAAACAACACTCGAGTGATAAATGAATGTTGACTACTTTTTCAGAATAATAAAGGCGGTTGGCAGATTGATTTTAACGCGGCGAATTTATTAAGCTCCATTTAAAATAGAAAACGATTTAGTAATCCCCCCCCCCACCCAGTGATTTACTTAAGAATTGAATCTGGAGAATCACGTGGAATAATTTAAAATTATTTTTGGAAATTTCTTAATCAAAAATGGAAAAGCGCTACGGAATAATGTAACGTGTTCTATTTTATTCCTCGGTGTAACGTTTAAAAACCAAAAACGAAAATATGTTTGTTCTATTTCGCTTTTTGTTCGAAGCAAAATTACGGTTTTTTATATTCATCGTCCCGGGCCCCGTAATTTAAGCGATTCAGCCGCGGAAAAAGTCGAAAAAAAAAATCCTTCTTTAAATTTTGAACTGAAGTACAACTTTCGTTTGAAGGAAGTTTCGCGATGTTTTTACTCTAAATGAAGTCTAATCGTGTATACCGTTTCTGTTCGCTTTTTTCCTCCCGTCATTGGTAACTTTTAGTCCGCTACTTCTTCTAGCTGAAGTTTAAGCAGTTCTACGGCCGCTCTCTTGGCCTTCAAACTCTTACCTTTAAACGCAAATTCGGGCTTTACTCTTTCTTCGCGTTATATTACCCGCCGGCAGGTACGAAAAAAACGCAGGTACGAAAAACAAATTTTAGTGTTGTACGAATTTTATCAGAATCTAATTAACTTTCCTTCAGGTGAAAAGACTCGCTGGTCTCAACAAATTTAATATCCTCTCTCCGTAAGCTAATTTATTCCAGAACTTATGGTAAATTGTAAATGGTTATTTGCATAACGGTAGTATACTAATACGTCTACCACCTTATTACATTGTTAGACTTTGCGTTTTGCCGAACGGTGTATGCGATACGCGCGACGACACCTACATTATTTAAGATAGTACGTGGTCCGTGAAAAAATCCATTTCCTAACGTACCTTTTCGAAACTTAAAACCTATATGGATTATATCGGTTTACTCTAATGCATATGCGGTTTGAAAATAAAATCCTACTTTTCTATTATCATATAATAATGTAAGCGAAAGCATATTGCTTGATAATATAATATATATGTTATAATTTTTTTGTTAAAAAAACTCAAACCCATCATATTACAGTATCAGATATAATATTTTTTTTTTTTTTAATTTAAATTTGGAGGTTATGAAATCATTAACGAAGCTCCCTGGGTTTTAAGAATTTTCGAAAAAGGGGAATAAAGTCGTAAAAATTAGTCGTTTGTTCAACAACGCCCCTTGCTATTAAAAACCCAAAGAAAAAGGGGGAAATAAAGCAAAATAAAAAGTCGCAAAAATTTTTAAACAGATTTTTTATGAAAATATATAGGATTTAGATTTCTTTCTTTTGAATTTGGTATTTGGTAAATACATAAATTATGGCCGTCTTTAACTTAACATGCGGAATAATTCTCGGCTATAAAATTTGATTAACCTGGTTTTTTCTGGAATTACGTTTTAATGTGCATATCACACTAAGTATTTAATAAGGCTTCCTACATTTCGACTGATAGGCGGCTGGGATTTTAGAAACATATCAATGGACATAGAATGAGATAATTTGCACATATTCGTTATTGGAGTCGTTGTTCGGTATGTTTTTATTAAATCTTTCTATCAGTATGTGAATTTACACCTGGAAAAAAAAAGTAAAACAAAGCTCGCAATCAAAAACTACCATTTTTTTTTTTATGCTCTTAATATTCTTTGTGTAAATTCTTTTAAATAAGACTTCTTCGTACAAATATCCTCTGGATCCCCAGATTCAGATTGTTTCAGTTAATGTAAATTACCACGGGAAATGATGGTTTTTTTCCGTGCTAATTAAAAAAATGTTCAGAAGCGACAGAAAAAAGGAAGGAAAATCCTGTAAACAGAACGGAAAAAACATAACCGGATTATACAAAAGGCAAAAGAAGCGTGTACCAAGTTTCGTATCGATGTTTCTTTACAATGCAAAAATATATATATCTAAGAATGAGACAGTGATAAACACTTCCATGGAAAAAAGAGGAATGTAACTAACTAGGAAAGGTAATTTGAAAATAAGGCAAACTTAACGAAATTTGCTATATTTCGGCGTAATCATCGCCCAGCAATAGAGATATTTTAGTTTTACTATATAATAATAATAGGTGTCATCTAATTCCATCGTCAAATATTGAATGCACAGCAATATTAACTTCCGTTACATCTGCTAACGTTTTTCTACCGAATTCGACCTTGCGACGAGCAAAAGTACGATAATCAGAGAGAGGTGCTAAATGGAGCGTGAGTGGTTACGTGCCGGTAAAATTTTCATTTGCTTCAAAAACGCGCGCGTCATCGTAGATCTGAGCGTTATCATGCAAAAATATAATTTTGGGTCTTAAAATTGCCTTCCATGAGTTTTTCAACATTTCTTAGGACCTTGCAGCATTAACAGTGTCGCATTTTTACGTCCGGGACGTAGCCCGAGTAAAATTTTTAGGCCTAGGGTTACGTTTTATATTTTTTTAGTGCCTTTTATCCTGGACAGATTCAACAGAATTGTTTTGTTTTTTTGTTTTTTTTTTTTTTTTTTTGTTTTAAAAGTGTATCCACGATTCACTTGACAATATACGATCGAAATGAGGTTCACCTTCTTTAAAAGGTTAACAAATGCATTTATCAATTGGCGGTATAACGTGCGCTGGTAGTTCCATGGTTTTCACATTATTACGTAGTGATAAATTAATAATAGTGAAATTTTTGCATTGTTGTGTCATACGATCATCGCATTTTTTTTTTTTACTTGCCGTGTTTTTTATATATGTAGGATCTCAGAAATTTGCTTAAATAGTAGCATAGTAAAAAAGTTAAAAAAGCCAAATCAAACATAAAAAATGCCTTTTTACAAAAAATAAATACCGACTTCAAGATTTATTATAAAAATTTAAAAATGCACTAAAAAGTAAAAAATAATTACTTCCGATAAAATATATATATCAGAGTGATATAACACTTAAGTGGTGATATCGTAATTCTTATACAACATTAACTTTTTGGAGTTGGAATTAAATTCATGTTAGGAACAATCAGCATTTAATGCAGTTTTTAATTATTCTTTTAATATGAATTTGATGCCAACTCCAAAAAATTAATGTTGTATAAGAATTACGATATCACCACTTAAGTGTTATATCACTCTGATATATATATATTTTATCGGGAGTAATTATTTTTTATTTTTTAGTGCATTTTTAAATTTTTATAATATTCAAGTATCGGTATTTATTTTTTGTAAAAAAGCATTTTATTTTTTACTTTTTAGTGCATTTTTATTCTTCAATTAAATTAAAACATTTATTTCCGCGGTAAAAACACCAAAAGCTACATTTCCATGGTAATTTGGCAAATTTATAGTATTTTAAGTCAAAAATCTAATCCGACGGTGAAAACAATCATGAATGAAAAACATCCAAAAAACTTCAATCTCCTGCATTACTATTAAGGATAACTCAAAAACTATCGGTCAGACCTTGATCAAATTTAAATGGGGCTGCATGAGAATCACCATCATTTAATTAAAAGAAGAATCATCAAAATCGGCCCATCTAGAAGAAAGTTCTGAGGTAACACACATAAAAAAAAAAAACAAAAAAAAAATAATAAAAAAAAATACAATCGAATTGAATACCTCCTCCTTTTTTGAAGTCGGTTAAAAAGAAGAACGCTTTAGAGGAAAAATATAGCCAGTGTTACAATTTCATCTTTGTACCCTCGAATAATTGAAAACCCCGAAGTCTTTTTTTTTTTTTTTTGTTTGTTTTCGGACGTGCGATTCATCAGTGGAAAGCTTGCTATTGAAGGAATCCGTAATTTCCTTAATTAAACTTTCAGAGTTCGAAAAAAAGTTTAAAAAACCTCGAAAAATAGCGTGCTGCTGCTGCTACTGCTCCCTTTGCGACGCGAATATTATAGCAAAAAATTTCGAAGGACCTTATAAACACACGTACTCACAAATACTTCTCGAGTTTTGAAATATTGAGCACTCGAAGGATGTGATGAAGAGTTCCAAAATTCGGAAGAAATTTTTTTCTCCGGCTATGCGATGTATTAATAAAAAAAAATCGTTATATGGAAGGAGTGAAACCATATTTCGCTAACGAAACTTTCAAAATTAGAGAAAGTTCGGAAACCGCGCAAAATAATGTCCGCCCGTCTGAGCCCGAGTATTACAATTAAGAGTTTCGAACTAACTTATAAATCCGCTCATTCACGGATATTTCTTTAGTCTGAAACATCGGAATTTTTTCCTTTAAAATGGAGCTCATTCGCTACGTCGGAAATCCCAAAAATTTTGAAAGAAATGCACCCGAGCAATTAACAGATTTTAAACAGAAGAGGTAGGTCCCCTTCTTCCGTATTTATATTTAATTACCACACATAAAGTTTTTATTAATGCTGCTGAATTTTTACTTGCTTCTTCTGCTAGATAAATTAGTGTAAATTATATATATATATATATATATATATATATATATATATATATATATATATATATATATACTAACACAATTAAAAATGAATATTATACTACTTTTTTGAGGTTTACTGCTAACCGCTACTTTTAGTTTTCCGGGAGACACTTTTCGTCTCTAAAATTTTATCTTAACCGCTTATCAATCTGATATTTTACATTAACACCTAATAATATTAAACATTGGTTAGTAATTATTATTATTTTCAATAGAAACGATTCAATTACAGCAAGTCTATTTTTACGATGAGTTATAAAATGTTTACATTTTACTTAAGATTAAGATTTTAATTATGGTTTTAAAGAAACACATAAACATTTTTTTTATTACGCATTTTAGTTTTTATTATTGGAAGAGTTGTTGAACCCTCTCAGTAAAGTTTTTGAAGGGGATAAAGCTAAACCTTTTTAAGAGTTAACGCGTATGGGGTTACAAATGTAGATATTAGCAGTCAAAAATAAATTTTGTAAGCGGGAGAACTATTTAAGTGGTGAAGGGGTGGTAGTGAATCAGCCTACTATAAAGTTTAATAAACTTTTGTAAAAATAAAGTAAGCATATATATCGCTTGAGTGTAGTTAGTGGTGTCATTGTAACGGTAAAATATTTAAAATGTTTATATGAAATAACTTCAAAAAGCAACAGAAATGTAATTTGCAATTTTTTTGTTTGCACTGACATTTTATTTCACTTAAATTTGCTTGACACAAGCAGGGAAGAAAGTTTGTGTAAACTCTTGTACAATTTTCTAGTTACCAGGAAATCGGGAGAGAATTCAGACCGGGAATTTAAAAATTATATTTCACTATCCACCATGATCCGATTTATCAATTCCTTACCATCTGATTTGTAATCATCTGGTAACCCCCCTTCGCCGCACTTCTAACTGTGACTGCTGATCATATTGAAAAACACGGCGGGGCTCGGTAGAGGCATTTTGTGATATTTTTTCTGTTCGGGGGAAAACATAATAAGAAAACGGATGATGATAAAAGCGAAAAAATCATTTATTCGATTGAGCGAAATAAAAAAAAGACTGAAGAGCTTTTGAAAACACAAAAATAACGCGACAACAACTTTTTCATAAATGTCTACTAATAATTTTGAATGAACAAACTGTCACTATGATGGTAATATTTTAGAAAATAAAGTCCCGCGTGTGTGCGTGTATTGGTATAAAGTTGGGTTAATGGCGCTAGTGTAAAATGTTAATACTTTTCAAGACACGAATAGCGCAGCGTCTTTTCGCCTCCTTTTTGGTTTCGGCAATGGCGTGAAAAGTATCCGATCCGACTTTGTAGGTTACCTCGTGCAAAGGCTTCGAGTTCATCGATATGGTTGTACAGCTGACGGACAGATTTTTGCCGCAAATTTCGTGAACCAGTTGCGTCGGATGTTTCTTGTAACCGAACCAATCGTTCTCGTTGGTCGGGTCGTCTTCGTTGGTAGCAGCTGCACCGCTAGAGGAAACGATTCGGCCGTCCTCTTCGTTGCCGACTGACACTGCGCCAGATGATGCCGTTGCTGCCGCACTCGCTACAACAACTGGTTCTCGGCTCCTCCAGTTGATCACTTCGGAAGAATTCGAATTTATAAAACCAACGCTGTTAAGTCCGTGCGATTTATTTTGGAATCTGCCGGGCGCCGCGTTGATTGCGTTTGTTCGATTCGCATTGGAAAATCTCGAAATTATCGCCGAGTGACGCCGGGTTCTGGCGGCCGATGTGCTGAAAGCGTGATTTTGGAAATTCATCTGCGACACCGGCGCCGCTAGCCTATAGTGAAAGGCCGGCCGGTTCCTCGGGTGGTTCGAAATCATCTGCGAAGCGAATCTCGGGTTGCTGCTACAGTTGTAACTTGTAGACTTGAGGCAACAGTAGTTGCCGTTGCAGCGGTCCTTGTCTTCCGGTCGCAGCAACACTTGTTGCCTTTCCTCGTCCAATTTGCTCGCACAAGAGAACGTTGACCAACGTTGTTGTTGTTGTTGCTGTTGTTGCTGCTGATGCCGACCCACTTCATTCGTTGCACTAGTAACTTCTTGGTTGTTTTTCCGTTCCGACAGCGGCGTCTCCGACGCTAACATCTCCTGTATCAGAACTTTCAGGTTATTCCGTTGCGCGTTTCGTTCCGCGTGCACGATTTTTCTCTGCTCGTCGTATTTGGCTCTGATCGTTTTGACCGTCAGTGTCGGATTGTCCGCCGCCGAGGAAGAATCCAGCACGGTCCTGATTACTTTTTCGAATATCTGATTGTATTGGCGAAGAAAATTGTTCTGCACTATCTCGTCCTCGTAGCAAACTTTCAGAAATTCCTCGGCGATTTCTTTATAGCGGTTGGACTTTTCTTGTTGATTCTCGTTTGTGCTGCCAGCACCACCACAGCTGCCGCCACCGTTAATCGCTGAAGTAATGCTAGCGTCGCCGATATTCGCTCTGGCGTCCTCGATTTTTTCGACGATTTCTGTAACATGAGACGGCGATGAAGGCGTACTCATACTGCGGCGCCGGTCGTCCCTGTCCTGTTGTTGAACGTGTCCTTCGCCGTTGGCGTTCGCATCTGTTGTTACAAGTTCGATCAGCTTCCGACAATTCGTAACGGTTTCGCCGTAGAGCTTCGTTCGTTCTTGCTGAACATCGCCAACGTCCGTTCTTGCAAGTTCCAGCTGTTTTTTATCGTTGTCGAGGCAAATTCCCTTCGCTTGCGGGCATTCTTCATCTCTATTGTAGTTCTCGTCGCGCTCTTTGACATCGTTATCTGTTGTAGGAGGCCTTGCGTCTTGGTTTGATTCCGTTTCCGGTCCATCGCCCGATGCTCCTATTACGGAAATATTCGGGCAGTCGACCGCTTCGTTATTTTCGTTTTCTTTCGCAAGAGCTCTATCATCAGATGACAAAGCGTTATTCACTAGAGAAAAATAATCCATTTTGTGTAGAAGATAACTCTGAAATAAGAGACGATACACATTATTCCTGGATCAAATGATTTAATTATAGAGAGTCGCTTTTAAAGCATTAGTTCATAGTGTAAGGTGTCAAAAGTATTTTCCGTTATTTTTTATACTACTACCACTACTATTATTATTATTATTATTATTATTATATGCGTGTGTATAGTTTTAAATTAACAGTTTCTTTTCAAAAGTATGCAAAAATTTAAATAAAAAAAGATAATAAAAATCAATTTGTTGGGCGAATTTAAAAATTAATTCATATTCCAATAGGAGCGTTGCATAGTTTAAAGTGTCTTTCGCAACTGGAAAAACCGGTTTATTAACCGCTCCGTCTATATTTGTAGATTACTTCCGTTGCTGTTTTTATCTACCAGTTTAAAATGTATCTTGAAATAAATCTTTAACAATCAAAACTACCGTTTTTCATATTTCAATTATAATTCATATTAAACTTTTTTTTCTTTTCTGTGGCAGTACTTATTTTTACCTTTCGATTATTTCTTTATTAGAATTAGTTTATAGATTCCTGTATTAATTTCGTTTCATCGTTCGGGAAATAATCCTTTGAATCATTGGTTAAAGTCAGCTCTCTGTGATTTAATTCCATTAAATTTTTTACAGTTGTCTAAAAGGTGGTGGTAACGCTGTTGTAGATTCATTATAAATTTCGCTGACTGGGGGTTCTGAATTATCGAAGATAGAAGCATACGTCAACGAAGTGTGTCCGATTCTGAACCAAGTAATCTTTCATAATTACGATTTCCTTGTACGGTCGTTTCGAAAGGATATAATATGTTATTTTATTGATTTATTATCTTTGAAATACTAGACCAGCGCTGACTTGATACTGTGTTATCACTTATTTCATTATTTATGTCTTCGTTAATTTTATTAAAAAAAAAAAATAATGAAAAAAAAAAGTTGGCGACCTTTGAGCCTATGGCAACACGCGCTCGCCAATATAATTTCTATGGCCCGGCGCTGTTTGATAAAACGTACATTTGATGAAAATTGAACAGATGTACGAAATATGTGCTTTCTGAGCAATATAGGTTTTTATCAAAAAGTTTAAACGCACATTGTCGTTTTTCTACCGATTGGACGGTACTTTTCTCCTTTCGCAGAATATTTAGGAAATTTGTTTAAAACGAACTATTTTTTACCGCCGTCTTCTCTCGGAATACTCGCCTATACCATCATGTCTTTTTTATTTATTTTACAAGCGGTTTGAATTATTTCTCAGTTTTTGTATTCCTCATTTTTTAGTTTCCAATTTGTGATTTCTTTTCTTTACCTTTTTTTATATATATATATATATATATATACTTTTGTGTCATTACTGTTTATGTGGAACAAAGCGGTATCTTGACTCGAATTTCGGCTATTCGGTTAAAAAGAAATTACGTTTTAGCTGATCCGTTTAATGAGGGGTTTTTTTTTTTTTGGAAAATAAAGTGAAATGTGTGTCTGAATTTTTGAATCCTAAATGATTAGCAGATTTTGAGTTTTTAGTTGATATCACAAATCATTTCAGTGACTTTAAAATTGCAAGGGAAAAGTAATATGATAAATAACCTTTGTGACTGTAAAGCCTTTGAAAATAAACTCATTTTGGTGGCAAAACCAATTTAAAAGTGTGATCTAATTATTTTCCGAAATGATCTCAATACATATGTTCTGATGTAAATAAATTCGTTGCAGGATTAACCAATTTAAAAAACGAATTCAAATTATAATTTGTTGATTTTAAAGAAAATGAAATACATTTTCGAGACGTCTTCAACATATTTGTTGATTTCATGGCCGTAAATCTACAGATAGAATTGATTGACTTGCGAGGTAAAAAAATTTGGAAGAGAAATTTGATTTGGGGTTAATCGAGTTTTAGAAAAAATACGTAATAAAATCTTCCCAGCTATTTGACAATATGCTTAAACAGTTTGATAGCGAGTCATTATTTAATATTTCAAAATCGTTAAAACGAGCAATTCTCTTTGAAACTTCCCTTGTAGTCCAGGAGTCAGTGAATGTTTTCGGTATCAATTTTCACAGTCAGCAAACATCGATGGAATTATTCAGTTAGTAATTCTAAGCAAAATTCATATGGTGTTGTGTTCACAGCGACCCACCAATAGTGTTGTTCAGAGCGACCATTGGTTTCTTTTTATTATTATTATATTCGACTTGGACGATCGTGTTCAGACATTTTTATTACTATTGTTATTATTATATGCGAACTAGAGCGGCCAAGTTATTTTGTTAAAACTGCTAGAAATGCTAATACATGACTAGAACAGTACTCATGTTTGATCATTGATATTTTATTTTCAACTAAAACTATATCGAGCATTTAGACAACGGTGCGTTTTGTTAAAAAAATTAAACTGGATGTGAATCCGCCTCCATTTATCTATTGTCATTTTACATTTAAAAAAATTATATACATTGCCTAGGCATTTAGCATTAAATTACGTTTTTATAATATTATATACTTCAATGTTAATATAGAAATATCAAGTTTAAAGTAAATAATAACGAATTTAGAAATTACATAATTTATAAGAAAACGTAATTGAATATGATCGTAGTTCACAGTAGTAGTATATCAGAGATTTCCAGGAACTGACCTCCGCGGACTCTTTTGATCGTTCTGAACACGTAACTATTCATATATATATATATATATATATATATATATATATATATATATGGAGGGGGGTTCCGATGGGTTCAGACGGAAAATGCTTTGGAACATACAAATCCGCTACACTTTTATTTCCAGTGATAAAAAATATTGCATAAGAGATATACTGAAGGTAGGTAAGTAAAAAAAAAAAATAGTCTGTCTAATCTGTGAGTATGGGTAATATGTCTGGCAGGTGGAAAACTTTTTTTATATTGCAGCAAGTATATAAGACGGAAAGTTTGTTTTGCGAAAAAGAAATAAGAATAATCTTTTAAAACTTCAATTAATGAACCGTGATTATTTCTATTTTTATAATCAGATTTGAACAATTCTATCACATGTGACAAGTTAGTTTTATTTCTGTTCTCTCAAGTTTAATATATATTTTTTGTTTTTCTATTACTAAAACCGAAATAATCTCGGTTTGTTTCTTTGTTCTGTCCTTGTTGGAATTTTCGAAAGCATAATTACAAAACATTTAACCAAGGCACAGATTCTTGGTTTTAGTTATTTTCAGTAGACGCAGAAATTCATCGTTCTCAAATTTGGTGGTTGCTTTTATCTTCACTGATGTAATTTTTTTTTTTCCTTTAATAATCAAGAACAAGTCGGCTTCAACATTAAAAGTAGGGTACGATAATATTTTCTTGACGGGAATAATGAATTATTAATAAATAACGCCTCGCTAAGATAAAAAAAGAAGTTAATATACGTTTATTTTATATTATTTGTAGCGTCGTATGTTTGAACAGTTTTGTTCGTACCGTTAAATTGAAAACGTTATTATAATCTGGAATGGAATGACGTGCAAAGTTACCTTTTATTATTTGCCTTGAGTGTCTGTGTTAACTTCGAGGTGTAGTGATTTCTGCACCACAAGCGTCGGAACTAAGCAGCTGTAAACAATAAAGTACACATTTATCAAATATCTGACCAATTCAAATAAACAAAGATATCTACGTTGACATTTTGTATAAATGTTGGGAATGCAAATGCATTTGTATAGCAGAATTTTTCAGTTATCTGTTGAGATCATTGATGGATAAATATAAACAACATTTTTATATGATGTGGAAATGTTAATATAAAATATGTAGAATTAAATTAGTAGATTACATTCATTAGCATATGTAGATGTAAATATATATTAAGTAGACCAGCATGGCATATCTCCCCCTTTACTTTAAGACTATATATTTAAACGACAACTTCATATATATATATATATATATATATTAATTACAACGTAATTCTTAGGCTCTACCCTCCATTAGAAAAAATGTCCCAATTTTATGTAACGCTTGTTATATTTTATAAGATTTTTGTGATTATATTATTATATTCATATGGACAGATTTAGAATTACGTTGTAAATTTTGATCATTTTATACAAAGTATAGAAGAGACAGAGATAGAAATGTAAGCAAGTGGAATCAAGGGGCACAGCCCCTTGCGAGGCCAAAATGGCCGAGTTTTTATTTATTTTTATATATATATATATATATATATATATTAGAGTGAGAGAAGATATAACAGTGAGTTTAATATATTAAAATGGCGCACAACGGTTGTTTGTGTTAATCGATTATGTTGAAAACAATAAAAATATTCGGGGCTAGCGGCATATTTCTGTAGAATGGGCATTATGCAGCAGTTAATCAGTGATTTAGTATTATTCGAAGAAATAGTTAACAAAAGGGAATGTATTTCTCAGAAAACATGTGGGTGATGCGATGTAAATATTAAGATCGCGGTTACAATTGATATCGGCATGCAGTACTTACCGTTGGAATTTACGAAAATAACTGTAATACAAAGATACTACTAAATAATTTTGTCTGTACTATATAAAATCTAGACTAATACTAACGAAATGTTGATTGAAACTTAATCGTTACCTTCCGAATATAACCAGTAATTTTTTTAAAACTATTTACAAGTCGATACAAAGTAGACAAAAAAAAATTCGTTAAAATTTTATATTTCATACAATTATCGGTGTTTAATTCAGAATTCTTTCCATTTTTTCTTCTTCTTTTTTTTATTATTTTTCTTCAACTTTTTAGCCAAATTACATTACGTTTTTAATCGATATTTTTCGTAGCTTTTGCTCTTAAATATATCATTTAAAAAGTTTAATATTAAAAGAGAGAGAAAGAAAAGGAGTCTAACATGAAATGAGAATTAAATTGTTCTAAAATTTATCGTTAACAATATGATTAATTTTATTAAAGTAGAGATTTAAGCGCTTCGTTATTCTTTACTGGTTAACTCAAAATAACCGAATCCGTAATTACAAGTTTTGTAATGAACATATACCGTGATTTAGTACTTTTCGCGACCTGGCTCTAAGGTTTTTGATTGCGTCTGGCATAAGAGATTTATAAACGAATTGATAACTTTGCAAATTTTATGTTCCCACTTAATTAAAATGCTTAAATAATATTTCTTAGAAGTGTATATATATATATATATATATATATATATATATATATATATATATATATATATATACATAATATATATTATGTATTTTGCATTGCTGTAAACAGTTGGGAAACTACGATAAAGATTCTCGCTGGGATTCCCCTTTTTTCCCGTATAATATATTTAATTATTTACAATATTTCCATAATGGTTGATTAATACATCCCATCCAATGAAGTTTTAGCAACACGTTAATCCTATTTTACGGTATTTTATTTTATTATTATTATACTTATCCGTTAAAAATATTTACTTAAAACTAGAATTTTTTAAAAAATTTTACGATACTTCATCGGGTGTACTTGATGATCTCTCAAATATACCAAAAAATCAATGAAAAGATTGTTTTTTTATGCGCTAGCGTTATGCAATTCTTACAGACTTACTGCAATATGTAACCATTCGACACGTGTATTCTTAATTTAATAGACTGCGCAAATCAATACAAAAATCCTTACTAAAACATCGGTATAATTTTCGGGAAGACAAATTCAATTACGGCGGGAAAGTATTCAGAAATTTCCAAGTCTTCCGATCACATTGAATACTTCTAGGCTTGATGATATAAATTACTTTCCATAAGCAGATATAAAAGTGGATAGAACTATCTTCGTGCTGTTTCGATTACGCTTAATGGTAAATTTTACACTGCCAAGCGTGTAAATATAGCAAGCTAGTCATCTATAAATTACAACTTGCTTGTGTTTTTTCTTCTTCTTTTGTTAAAAATTAGTATAAATAATCGGAAATCGATGCCTCACAGAAAGATCGAGAAGAATGTTCTAATTGTGTGCATATGAAAAAAATAAAACTTACCTCTCAAATTAGCTGCATTCAAATGAACGTCTATTAATCAATTTCCTATTAGAATTGCAGGTGAATAATACACAGAATGTAATAATATTCTTAAGTACTGCGTGAACACCACATTTCTCTTTTTAATTTAGTAGCAGAGTTGGTTTTCCTTTATTTCTACGTTACACAATTTGCCAAATTCGCTGATATCTCTCTTTTTCTACCTTAATAGTAAAGTAAATAAAGTTAGTCCCTATACCTTCGATATGGCGATGGCGATTGTGAAGTTTCATAGTGTACTTAAGGATCTAATGGATTTAAAGAGAATATTGACGACCAGAGAGAGTTCTTTTCGCTCGAGATCCGCATTTTCTTTCTCAAATATAACCGATATTCAATTTCAAATCAGAAAAAAATACCCGGGAGCGACTTGGATTTTTAGGATTCCGTACACATATAATGTCGGAATCCTAATAATAAGATGGTTCAGAAGCGACAAAAATATCAAATGAAAATAATTCACGAACAGTAGAGGTTGATTTAAAAACTTCAAAATTGGATCATAAGTAAAATTAAAATTCTCTCTTTAACGGCAACCTATCCAAAAAAAAAAAACCGTCAAAAATATATAATATGTAATTTAAAGCGACCTCAAAAATCACTCTTAAAAATTCACAACTTATCATCAGATAACCCTTTAAAGGTGAAATTCAAAATATCAAACAAAACCCAGAAGCTCTCTTTCGTGAAATTAAAAAAATGTCGCCCAAGAAATTATTTAAATTCCTCCTTTTGTATCAAAGACAGCAAATAACGGATGTTCACACGTAAGCAGTAGCACGAGTAAAAATTGTTGAGAAAATCAAAAACCTTATCTCGAACATATGCATAAAGGACCGCTTTATAGGAAAACTGTAGGCAAGCTTACAACTTTATAATTAGGCTCTCGAGACGCCGAAAGCTTGAAATTTTTGAAAAAAATAATTTTTTCCCGGTCGATATATCGATGGAAAGATCGCGCTCTTAAAGAAACTTTCGAAACTGGGGAAAGTTTGAAAAAGCGAAAAAATGTTTTTTTTTTTCTTTTCTTTTTTATACTAATTCAAACTATGTATATTATATAAATTTTTGGTACCTACGTCAAACTGCATTTTATTCTTACATTGTGTGTATGTGCTCTGATAATTATATGAGAGCGGAAGGTTTATGCGAGCAGTTTGTATTATTTCCTATAGCGTACGAATTTGTTAAAGAAAAAGAAAGTAACGTAATTCTTTATTAAAGATAGAGACATGTCTCTTTATTCGAAGGTGGTGAGAACAAGGTTATTAAAGTCTTTTTCGACTACACAGCGTACGTAGGATTCTCAAAAAGAATAACTAAAAGTAATTTTGATCGATATTTTACCGATAATGCTCGGGGGCTAGGACTGGTAGACTTTCACTTGTACAATATACCCAGCTCCCTAAGTAGCAAAGTAGCGGATCTACGCTTTGCCTCTTTCTTAGTGCTGGCCACCGCAGTATACTGTTTTTCAAACAGTTCGAATGTGACCGTATGTTGCGGGTACGGGGGCCCGCATTTCGTATACATTCTGCACGTTAGTTCTTTGTTGTATAGTTCGTTCAACAGTTGCACCGGGTGTTTCGGAAGTTGGATAGCCTTCGGTCGGTACATTCGACCGCTATCGGCCCTACTATCTTCGACGATGCTGTACATGTGTATCATCTTCTTTTTTCCGTTATTGCTGTTCAGGAACGAGTTCACTTTTTGACGAAATTTACTTCGATACTGATCGATTTTTCTTCTTCTTTGCAACGGAAAATTTTCCTTTTCACCATCATGCGCGAAGCAAACCGGAGATTCCTCCTGCAGTGTGGCTCCGATAATCGCGTCCGGGCACTTCCCCCCTCCTTTTTCAATCTCGGGCATCCGCTGCTGATCGGTCAAAGAAATGTTCTCAATCTGTGCGGCCCGATCGGGTTTTGTCGTCTGACCGGAAGTCACAGCAACCGACAGTACAGTGTCGTTCGGTTCAGCGTCATGTGCCGGGACGGGCTTTGTCGAATTTGTCGTAAGCGCTTTCCGTTGTTGCCGGTGAGTTAACATTGGCGCCGTTGTCATTGGCGAAATCAGAATACTGTTCAGCATATCCTTCGGCTTTACCTGGTAATATTGCAGCATAATGTACAACAGTTTGGACAGTTTACCGCGCTGCTCATACCGCTCGCGAAATATAACTTGCGGCAATTCCTTGAAATAAGCGCTCAAAGTGAAGTCGTTGTTGATTGTTTCTTTGAAGTTTTCGTATATGTTGAATACGGTCGTCAGTAGGTATTCTTGCGTGCAAATGTCCTCCGAAAGTATTCTACGGTAAATTTCCCGTTTCAGATCATCCGCCGGTTCTTTCATTGTTTGATTCGATTTATTTATCGATCGTCGTTTATTCATCGCTGCCATGTAGCTGTACCACGACGATATATATGTATGTGTATATATATATATCGCTATCACCCGGATATTATTGTTCTAGTAGGTCACATAAATTAGTAGAGAAGTGTAAATGATTTCAGGGAAGAATTTTTTTAAACGAATAATTGTAGTGGTTGTTTCGTGGCTGTATCATAAAGACCGTGATCTTTAGCGTGTTCTATGGAAACTGAAAAACTGACCAACTTTTTACGGGAGCGGTAAATTCACTTGTACCTGCAAAAAAGACACATAGAAAAAAAGTAGAACAATCTGTAAGCATTACACTGTACCCATGTAATTAGCTGTTGTTTTACGTGCCGCCGAGTGACACTCTGGTTAGGTTATAGTAGTTTTGAGGAATCATTTTATATGAGGCCTAAAATATTATATGTATTGTTATAAAAAAAAAAAAAAGTTGGAAAAAGAATATTTTCAAAAGCCCAAGCGCGTAGACTGTTGGGAATATTTTTATGAAACGCATACAATTACAAGTAAACATGTAAAATCCGGATGCGTAGGTTCCGCGATGTGCCGGAAATATCGTAATAGTAACCGCATAGTGTTTCACTTGGAGTGAATCAGCCCAAATTTTAAAGTACGTTAGAATGTTGAACATGGCGAGTCACATTTTAGCTTTATATACTACCTAGATCAAAAATTTTCAGAAACTTGTTCAGAAAATTAAAAGTATAATTCGTCAAAATTGATTTTGTCCCCTTCAAAGTACTCTTCATTACGTGGAACACACGTATGGCAGCGGTTGATCCCAATGCATCTATTATACACTCGGTATTCTGTATGGCCATCAGAGCGCCGTCCTCGATTCTTCTGTTATCTCCTCTCGGCTGCTGAAACGCGTTTTCCGGAGCGATTTCTTGAGTTGAACGAACGGGAAGAAGTCGCAGGGAGCCAAATCAGCCGAATTTTCGGTGGCTGTTAAATGGCAATCACGAATAACGATGTCGTTCCTTTTTTTTTGCATAAAATCCGGGTCTTGCAGCGCCAGCTTTGTAGTAGCACATCTCAAACTCTAAAATTAATAATGAAATTGTCTCGGACGGTTCCATACAAGTCCTCTACTAACTCTTTGATGATCAATCTGCGATTTTCGGCCAACATTTCTTTAATTTTATCGATGTCGACGGCCGTCAACTGCGTTCGTCATCCTCAACGAACTCACCACCACTTCTATAGACGTTCGTGTCACACATAAACGTTTGTTTTCGATAAAGTATTGTTGCCAAAATACTTTTCCGAACATTTCCAAGGTCTTTGCTCTGGTTGAATTCGTTTTTAACACCTCGTTAGTGTAAAGTTAATTCCATTTTAAAATCGTAAAAAATCAAAAACACCCACAAAAGTAGACGACTCAATACGGCATAATTTTTACAAATTTCAAGCTATGACGCTGAAATTAGGCGGGAATGTAATGGCAGATATAGCAACCTAACAAAAAAAAAGGGGGGGGGACTCAAATCGGGTGACTGAGAGCGTCGCACTGTTGTCGTTCCTGAAACTTTTTGATCAATGTAGTATATAATGGATTTGCTTATGTGTAATGTTAAAAGAACATTGATATTTTAGCGATTTAAAGTGCCACATGTAGAAGTGATTAAAAGTATCGTTTTTAATTGTAAATATTCTTCTTGATTTGATGATGCGCTGAGGTTAATAAATAATACATATGTATTAATATAATTAACGGGGGTTAAAATATGTTTACTATCTACTCTGTTGCGTCGGTTTTGAGCGTTTACATTCCTGTATGTTTATAAGGATAAGCGTATGATTTGGAATTTCAAAGTAAATTGGTCATTATCGGCTGAGGATATAATTTTGTTTAGGATACTTTCGTGTCTTACATATTTGCAATGTTAGGTCTTCTGAATAGTTTGCAGTTGTTTCGGTTTTTTTTTTTCTTTTTTTTTTTTGGAAATATTGCTCTCTACAACGGTGTTACGAATTAGTTTTTTGTTATAGATTTAAAATTTACAATTATCTGATTTCTGTATTAAAAACTTTTGCAGAATATTTGTAGTTAGTCTTTAATTTATAATCGATTAAGTTTGAATTTGAAGTGGGTATCTTTATTTTAATATTTGTTGTCATAGCGGTGTTACGAATTAGTCTTCTTTTATATAAATTTTTTGACTGGAAACTTTCGGCTTTGTTTTCACCTGTGCTATACGTTCACGTATTTCTATTGGAATATTTATCAAAATTTACATCTCGTTCAGTTACGCGGACGCGGTTTATTGATGTTCGTCTGCGCGACGTGTCGCATATGCGTTATCAGTTCCGCCTTCCTCCTCCGCCGTAGAAGATATGATACATCCGCCGAAACTCCGTCTCGGCAATGAAAAAGCTAAATCCACTGATAAAGCTGTTCCGCTCTGAACAGAAATCTAAGTAAACCACTCCCGTTCCATCGCTTTCAAACTTCGTCAGCGATTATCAAGTACCGATCGACACGACAGTTTTTAGCCACCGCCTTATAAAAAACCAAAATCATAATCAACAATCCGCTTTTTCTAACCAGAAAACCATTCTAGCTTCGATTGCAAACGGTAGTATCTCCGAAATGCAATCAACATATTCCAGTACACGCACACAAATGACAGCAGGTAATAACTTTTCAATTAATAATAACTGCGCCGTCGATTCATATCAACAGGAATAATACTCTAATAATGATAGCAATATTCTTGATGAAGTAAATACTGCCAATTCCGGTGTGCTAAATCAAACAAAAAATCGTTTCTTTCAAAATACAATGCCGATATCTAAAACTATTAAAACTGCAATTAAAGTTATCAGCGATACAACATTATCAAGTACGCCGGAGTGGCAAATTTACAGCTATCGTAGAGATGGTAAAAAAAAGACAAAGGGAAGTAAATCCGCGTTCGCCCGAACCCGATCAGAAAGTTAAAATAATAACAAAAAATAGATTGTCTCCGCTGCAAATGGAACACAGCGGTGATAGGGAAGACTCCCCTACCACCAGTCAAGAATTGAAACCTCCACCACTATTTATCCCAAGTGTAAACACAACTCTCAAACGTTCAGTAGGAAAAATTGAGGAAAGTTTACCCCCCGATTCCTTCAGCTATAAAACTATTAATGGCGTGAAAACGGCCCCCAAGAATTTAGAGATGTAGCTAAAATTTTAATTAAGGAAAATGCGGATTTTCATACATACCAATTAAAAGAAGAACGACTATTTCAAATTGTACCGAAAAATTAATCACCCGTCAGTACCAATCGAAGATATAAAAACTTCTTTAGTTAAAAAAGGGGCATCAAGTAAGAAATATAGTTAAATATTAAACACAGACTATACAAACATCCACTGCCGCTATTTTTTATAGATATCGAACCTAGCAGTAATAACAAAGATATCTACAATATTGAGTACTTATTAAACGCCTCCTCCGGGTTCGACTTGAACAACCCAGGAAAAAATACACTACAGTTCAATGTATTAGATGTCAGTTAACAATTTAGATGTGTCAAATGTGGACAAGAAACATCCAAATACAATAAAAATAAGAGTACGGATGCTTCCTGCGCTCTTTGCAAAGGAAAACGTACATCCTTAACTAACTGACAAAATTGGCGACTTAACTAGAGACGGTAAAATTCTGATCGAGTCCCACCTCAGACTGCAGTTGACCCCGGGAGCCTTCGGCCGTTGCCTTTTTTCCCTTCAATTTCTATATTCATTGCCCGGCTTCAAAGTCAGATAATTTTTCTCTTTGATTTAATTTACAATCGCGCTCGCACCTTTCAATTTACCCGATTCACGTTCTCAACACTGGGCCTTATACATATTTATCGGTTAATTTTATTTATTTTTTCTTGTATTTAATTTTAAGTCGGCATTACGAAATATTATTATCGATACTTGCGCTATTTTAGCATTGAAATTACGCAGCAGGCCCAAAACACATCGGGAAGTGTAGTCAAAATTGTGTGCTACTTTCTAAAGAAAATCAAATTTTATGAAATCGACGAAGGAATAAAATAAAAGTAGCTCGTTTATTGATATTCAAACTGATCGTTGTTATTTTAGTAAATCATATTAATTCGGTCTTTTAATTTGCTCTATTCCATTTCTGACCGCAAAAAATAAAAAGATGTTACGAAACCGTATCGCAATGTGTCGTGTTTAGTCAGCAAAGTTAATTACTGTTACAGACTTCTTGAACTGTATTAATTAACGTCTTTTGCTTATATTACGTACTTACATACAAAATATAATTATGGACTTAATCTATTGAAACGCCCGTTGTCAGAGTTACCAACACGGTATTCGACCGTGTTTGATTAATTTTCGATTATTATTACGATTATTATTACTATTATCAGTTTTATTTCATAGATAGACAATCAGGTTTGAAGTGTTGTATTAAACGGAATTTCCGAAATACATTTTCCATTATCGGTCGACCGCCAAAACGGCACCATTAGTAATATATATATACAAAAGTATAAATTACATAACGATCATAAAATAGAATTTTGCTGAACCGGAATAAGTCGGTGAACTGGCTTTCCGAATTCGATGATAAAAAAGGTGATACGTAATTGGCAATAATACTTTTTACTTGGAAGACGAATTGTCCAAACGATACTTTAAGTGCAAAACTGTTAGACAACTGCAACGACACAACCGTTTTACCGTACCATCCGTGACTTCTTCCTGACTGTAAGTAAAACTGTTAAACTGACAAAAGAAGGAAACCCCCCTCGGGACTATTTAAAAGAGAAGTAGTAAAAGTTGAACTGTTTTTCAATCGTTTCTTTTTTATCCTTTTCCACGAATCTAAACCAATTTCAAAATGACAATGGTCCGCACTTCTCTCAGTCAGTAACGATGCTTGATTTAGTCTATTCACACATTTGGCTAACAACAAGATTTTTCATACAGAGAGGCATGTATATTTCTCGGCACCTGCGAAATTCGAACATTTTTTTTATATCATTTTATTATTTGTTATTCTGTCCATGACATTCTGTACAAAAAAAGTAGAATGCACACGCATTCGGTTAATCGATACGGATTCGAATATGATCTAGGAACGCTGTTGTTAGCTGTATCATCTCAAAACACATTAAGGTCGCGGTGCCTGGTCTGTAACCAGGGGGCCATTTTCGCGTATCTTTCATTATTTATCTGGTTTATTTTATTAAAATACGTTGATGTTTGTTTCCTTTTTGTTTAAAAGAAAGCTCCTAACTTCCTCCACGCTGATAAAATAATAATTAGGAAAAAAAACTATGTTATATAAAATTCGTGTAATAAAGTGTGAAAGGCAAAATTAAAAGAGGTTCACACGGGTAAATTTAAATTCGAGCTATTTGCGGCGTAAAAAAACCGACTGCCAGATCATGATTAATTTCGTGTTCAGTGACCGGCAGGAGGAGGGGGACAGGACAGTGTGTGGCTAGTTTTTAAAGACTAGATTAAATTACAGTATTCCTTTATCTCGTAGCACGTGTAGGGCGCATTTGTATTTCGCTTCCTTCTTCGTTTTCGCTTGAATTGTATAAATTTTATTGTTCAGTTCGTACGTGACCGCGTACGTCGGATACGGCGGTCCGGAGAGAGTGCAAATTTGAAATACCAGACGTTTTCCAAATATTTCGTTCAGCAATTGAACCGGATGCTTCAAAGAACAGGTGTCGTCCGTGTCCCTCCGTTTAATTCCGTTCGCTTTGCGTTCCACGTACCGGTCGTTGGAATACCGGTCATTGGAACGGCCGTCGTTCTTACGATAGACTACGCTTTCTTCATAGCTCAATCGTTGATTGTTTACTTTATTATTATTGTAGCCTTTCGTACGGCTAGCCGGAGGTGAAGGATCACTTTTTGTTTGCAGCGCACCTACGTAAAGAGTAGTCGTCTCATTTTGCGACCGATTGCTATCGCTTAATGATAGCTCTCGCTTGAAGCTATCGTTCGACGGTAGCAGTCGACCAACGTTGATGGCACTTTGTTGTCCACCTTTCAATTTCCCCTTGTCAGCAGCTTGCGGCGACTGTGCAGCGTTTGAAGTTGCACCAACGTTGCTACCATTACCGATTTTCATCTCGATTTCAATGTCCACCGTACCCGTCGTTCCCAGATCATCATCTTTTTTCGATAGATCCTTCGAATCAGAGTGCTCTCTACGTATTTCGTTAGCTGGCTCCGGTTTCTGTCGTTCAAGATCCGACTGTGCTGTTGTCCTCCGGTTGTTTACATCCTCCTCGTTTGAGCCTAAATTCGTTTTTCCGTCTTCGTCGTCGTCGTCGCCGCCGCCGCCAACAACTTCAATTCGATCCTCTGCTAGGTTCTTTTCGGATAAATCTTCCCGGCGGGGACAGTCAGTCGGTTGCGACGTTTCATTTTCCAGCACCAACTGCTGACAGTTCTCTTTCAACGGATATATCGACCACTGATTTTCAATAGAACAATAACGTTTAATGTCTTCTTCGCCGTCCGAAGACATTACCGCCATCGCCGCATCCTCGTTTTTCTCCTTTACATTGACGATCCCGAGCATGCTGGGCGCCGTGCCGTAGTTCGGAACGAGGCGCAGGATATCGGCCGGATTTACTTTATGTATGTTAATGAGCGCGTGTAGCATGCGCTCCAGTTTGCCGCGTTGTTCGCACCTCTCGCAGATGATCTTTTTGCGCAGTTCGACGAATTCGTAATTTAATTTTTCGGTCATGGTCGCGTTAGACATTTGCTCTATGGTGCGCTCGAATTTTTGATATATATTGAACAACGATACGAACAAATTCTTTTCCGTCATGAAATCTCGGTACAGTATCTTCGAGACGACTTCAGCTGCCGACTGCTCCGTTTCGCTGTGACCGCAGTCATCGCTGCTGTCGTTGTTGTTGACCACATTCAGTTGCTGCTCCATGTGTGGTATAGCGGCGCGTGCGATTGCACGAACGAAGTGGACCCGAAAACGAGAAAAGAAAAAAAAAAGTCTCTAAAAGAAGAGAATTAGCGTGAAACGTTGAAAAAGAGACTCGCGTCTATTACGTGCGCACGTATAAAATTTGGATATTTCAACACTATTTTAACGGCGCATTATCATCGCGTATACCGGTTTAATGTGGATTCCTTGGAAATGAAAATAGAATACGTGCAACTTCAAAGTAAAACCGAATTTGAAAACTACAAAAGAAAATAATCCGTGTCTTAACTGTTCCAGTTTTCTTTATGCGTGTTTGAAAATTTCACCTTATCGCCGACCATACGAAATCGAGAATATCATCACCGGAAAATTTCTTACGTTACGTAATAAAGTGTGTTCCCTTCAGCGAAGGGAGATTTTTCCCGATTAGTACGGGCATATCCGGTCGAAGTGGTCGAATTTTAAAACTCGAAAGCGCTTTTAATTGCGATTTTATAAATGCATAGAATGTTGTCGTAGGCGTGTTTATTAAAAAAGCGAAGGGATAATAGGGATCGTGGGGATCAGTTACGGTTCACAATGTATCGGTAACGGTAACGATGAGAGTAAGAAGTAACGATAATAATTGAACAGGTATATTCAGTGATGGTGAGGGCAGCTATATGTTGTAATATAGGATTTGTTTTTTAATGTATTTATCGACTTAAGTAACAAAATACGGCATTACGCGTAGACTTTAATATTAATGATTCGGTAGTAGTTGCAAAGGAATTTCCATTTCCCGCACTTTTTCTCGAATTTTCATCCTGAAATTCTGTTTTATCGAGCCACGCGCGGAGAAATGTGTTTTTTTGACGTACACATGGTTTGTATGCGTGTGTGTTTCTAGCGCTTGTAGGATTCCCGACCGGAGCTCTAAATAAAAATCCTTATGGCTACAGTTCGTGTGGGGTGAACGAGTTTTAACGAAACTTTGATTATAAAGAATAGTGTGTATAATCGACAGAAAATACGCGTAAGTAAATAATTAAATTTTCCCGTGAAAAAAAACGGACAATTTGCGGTTCAAAATTTTAAGGCGTACTATTGCCGTGTACTTCCAACGTTATACGTGAATTTTGCCGAAAAAAATAAATAAATAAATAAATAAATTGAAAATTTGGGTATGTAGATAATACTCGATTTTATTATATTATTAGTTGTTGGTAATCCTGAGGGGTGGTGCAACAGTAGGAGGTTAGATTTATTATAATACCTTTTCGGAAATTAAGTTTGATTCGTACGATCATATATATGTATGCTTATTATGTGAACATTTTCAGTCGCAATTATCGTTAATTAGTGATGTTATTTTATTAATTACTACTGCGTAGGTACGTTGTAACTCGCCTTAAATGACTTAATATACTCGAAAAAAGATGTAAAATTAACCGCCATTAATTTTCCGTCTACGACTAAGGAATAATTTTTTGCAGCTGACATATTATCCAATTTTTTTTTCTTTTTGCTAAATAAAAGTTGATTGTTCATTTTTTCGTCTTTAACACTAATGTAAATTGTTTTGTTAATACATACATGTGTGTTGTCCTTATTGTCCAAATACTAAGCACGTGTTTTGATAATTTTGCGCGGAAGCATGTAATTTACGTGCAAAGAATACATTATTTGCTTGTAATGTCGTATTTTCCAAGTACGCACGAGATGTGAATACATCGTTTTTAAACTCGGTGGTTTTATTTTATTTCTTAATTGTTGCATAAGTAGATGCCGGAATTTTTTTAAAGTATAATGATTCTTCGGCTTCGCAATGGTTTCAAATCACTTGGACGACACTTAAACGTCTGTTTATTAACGGTTGTCTAAAATGTGGACTGTTATTTTTATTATTCTAAATAAATAAATATGTATAAAAAAATAGGTGAAATATAGTTCTATAATAGCAAGAAGAAATAAAAACGCAAGCAACGATAATGCTAAGCAACTGTTTGAAAAATATTCTTCAATGAGTCGACATTATTTTCTTCAAAAATGTTTGATCAAGTGCATATGCCAATCGTGACTTTTTTTTTTTTTTTGGAAAGAATATGGCCAGAGAGAGCATGCTTTCCATCACTATATCGCAAAAAAAAAAAAAAAAAAAAAAGAAGAGCAAAGGAAATAAGACAAAAACGGACTGCTTGTGATTATAACATAAAATGAAATGTGCCCGATTGTAAATTCATTTTGTATTGGCCAGCTGGCAAGTTATTTTAGATTTATTTTTAACTTTGCGTATCTTGGCCAATTTTATGTTAAAATACACCGGTGGCCGAGTATTTTTCGAGAGAATACTGTTTATTTTACTAGTCTTTATTCGTTAAACTCGATTCATCTGTTCTCTGTTTCGTTTTAAAAATAAAAAGCACACCGGGTGGGAGGGTGGGGGGTCAGATCTCCCAAAAATTAAATCCGCTAAAAAATCAAGAGAAACTTTTTAAACTTGCGATGTTGAAAGTAGAAAATGAGCAGCGAACGAAGTGGAAGTATCCAAATAGTATTTGTGAATTTTAGAATAATCTATCGATTATTAAGGTAAATACCATTTAAAAAGGAAGTTATATTACTTTTTAATATCGACTTAAAATATACTTCTGATATAAAATATTATTTATTTAATCATCATTTGTATCTGTTCCCCATTGTGTTTTGTAATTTCATATGTACACATGGGCGTCAGCTGCTCCCCCCCCCGCCCACTGGAGCCTTGAAACTTTTTCATCAACTGGCCGTGATGAGTATTCATAGGTACGTAATCATGAACAATTTGAAAGACTTTTATAATAAAGTAGTAGAACAATTTGCCAGAAACCCACGAAAATTATGTTTTAATTAAGAGATTTTATTCTTGTTTCATTTACAACTTATAAATTTTATTTTTCCTATAACTCATATCCTCTTTCTATCATCGTGCCCCCTTGCTCATCGGCTGACGACGCCCTTGTATGCACACGTCGTATAAAAAAGCCACCAGGATGAACGTCTTCATATTTCACCATTAAAATCTATCCTGTGGGTCAATCTCACTTGTGCAGGTACGACTAATAATAGGTGAATGGAGAAAATAAATGAGCTTTTCAGCTGGAACGAGACGAGAAAATTTTCAAAAGGGCAGAAAAAATATAAAACTCGTAAAATTCTGAAGTAAGTTCTTAAAAATCTCCGAATGTCCTGCTGAAAAATCGGGGAAAAAGACGAACAAAGCATGTATATGTACATATATAATAATTCACTACAAGTTTAATAGTATGGATTTTGAATTTTTATAATGTTTAAACTGCTGGCTCTTACCCTTCCGACGTTTCACCATTACCACATGTTAAATAAAAAGTCTTTACCTAGAAATTTGTAAAAAATATTTTATCTTGCGTTTATAAATAAAATGTAACTTTTTCTGGTTTATATCTCTCCCCTTCTTTTTTTTCCCTTTTCACTGCAGTGCTCGTAGTTTGGCTAAATTGCACGAAGATGAATCCTTCGAAATTAGTCTATCCACTAATAAAAATATCGGGCCGGTATTTTCTGACCCCAACGCGAACTGAGACAGTCGTAAAAAATGACTTTGCGTTTCATATTTAAAGAACAAAAAAACGACCAAGTGATTAAAAATTATCTTGAAAGAAATTCCTGAACTTTATAATGAGAAGCAACCCGCACCACGTTTTATACCAGAGGTGAAATGCTAAACATTTGTGACTTTAGTTTTTTGCGTGGACGTGTTTTACAACTGGACTCGAATCTAAAACAATTTCCGGCGCACACGACATTTTATGATTTTCGCTTACAATCCATTCGCTAGCTGGAAAAGCCTGTCTTATAATTACACTATGGTGATGAACATCATTTTATTCAATTTGCGATGATTAAGCTCGTGTTTTTACTAGTACGAAGTAATCGAGTCTTACTTTACGCGTCATCCAAAATGTTCCCATAGACGGTAATTTTTTTTCTCTCTCTCTCTCTCTGTAATAAAATATTATAAAAACGTGTATATATAGGACGTGTTAAACAAGTTTTAGTAAACAAATGTGTATAGTCTAGCGGTTATTATATTTTGTCTTTACCTGATGTGTGTTCAAAAGAAGGACCCGTGTTGGTTCGAATTTTAGTGAAATTTTGCAACTAAACCATTTAATCGAATATATAGGGTAGATTATGTAAGTTACAGAGATTATACGATATCATCCCCTAGCGTTATAATTCAATTTACGAACGTTTGTTTTTCACCGATGACTTTACTAACAAGTTTTATATGTGAATTTTAACATTGAAGCTACTAAACTAACAGTCAAAGAATAACTAATTTTACACAGATATCGCACAGGGGGGAGGATAACAAAGAAAAACAACAAAAAGGTCATACAATCCGCTGCATATTATGATGAAGTCTAGCAAAGTTTATGAGGTAGTTAGCAATACTTGTCTGTAGTCGCACAGGTAGTCGAAGAATCATCACAGGTGAGTTGACGAGCGTCAGTTTGAAAATCGGTTTGCCCCTCGATGCTGTTGTGAGAAGAGATAATTTTTTACTTTTGCACGTCAATTCGCGCGCTGCATTTGGTCGAACTTGGCACAGCATCCCAAGTACGGTCCACCACCACCACCACCAGCACCATCACGCGTTCTAAGAAAATCCATCATTCCCTCCAGCATAACTGCATGTGACGATGGTGCGGCGACATTGCACATTGAATGTTTTGGCTTGCCGGCACTGCCAACGTTGCATGCCACTGTTACGTAGACGGAGCGCGCCCGGTTCGCGATCGCGCGAAGAAGACCGTCTTGCAACGATGTGCACTGTCGTCCGAAAGGATGCAGACGTAAGCGGCTAAGCCTGTGCAATCGACGTTCTCTCTGGGCACACGCAGTATTCAGCGACACCTCCACCTTCGGCTCCGATACTAGCCAGCCTTACACGACGCTACTCTCTGTTCCTGGCCGGTCGCCGTGTGACGACCATGCCCGCTCCGAGTGCTCGTCGTGCTCCTAGCCGGCGCGCGGTGTTCGCAGCGCGTGTTACTGACCTACATTTTTCGAAGTGAATCTTTCTCCTCCTCCCCTTATCCGGGGGCGGAGGGGGCGCTTCGATGGTTTGTCGTGTTTATGTTTTTGCACTTATCAGCAGAACCAGATCAAGGTGATCAGCTGATCGGCGGTGGGTGTGTTCGTCGGCAATATTATTCCGTCGCTTACGTACACACACGCGCACATCATATACGTATGCGTGTCACCGCTTGTTCGCGAATACTGCGCGTGACTCACCGCGCGTTCGGGCGCGCGCGAACAATAATTACCGTATCTCTGCTGTGTGGCCGCTGTAGACAATTTGTTGATACCTGCTGTCGGCGGCCACATTTTCGTGTTTCTCCACGGACGCCTTTAGTTCGTTCTCTCATCCTTTTGACACCGGTTCACTCGTGTCGTCGACTCGCGCCCGGCGCTGAATTTTCATTTGACTGACTTCCGATCAGTCGCGTACACTCATCGCTACGTAAATTGTGTTTGGCCCGTTCCGCGGCTATTGATGCGACGACGCGCTGTACTATACCTAGGCGGGCCGGTTTTTACCGGGCGGCGCCACAACGAAGAAGTGCAAATACGCGATTTCTGGACGTCCGATGCCATAATTCAAACGAGCGTTTGCCGTTGCTCGATGACGGTAAAAGTTCCTACAGACGGAATAGTAAACATTTTTTTTTGTCTTTACCGAGATGAATGTGTAGGCAAAGAAACGCGAGGAACTTTTTTGCTTACATCTTGAGTACAAAAAAATGTTTAAACGAAAGAGGTGATTTTGGCTGCATCTCCATTTGCCGATACCCGAGCGGCCAATTTTATGCATCTTTTATCGACGAAAATCCTTGATAGAACTTTTGCAGAAGGAATCTGTAATAAGATGACCTCTAAAGTATGCGCATGGGACTACTGGTTTCAGTTTGAGGTAAGCTAACGATCGTAAGTTCTCGAAAAAATAATTTCATGTCTGCTTTGAAATCTGTTGATTCATTCCGTTTTCAACGTACGGCGGCACAGCCAACTGCGCACGTGGTCCCCGATTGGTTTGCAGCGGTGTGTGTATATACTAATTGCGTCCTCATCGTTGCTGCGATACAAATTGCGGCGAAAAGTAAACGGACGGCGACACAAAGTGTGTGTGCGCATCGCTCAATTTGATTAGGATTTCACGCCGGTTACGCTACGCGTTCAAGCTTTGCCCAGGTACGTCGGGCCCTTCTCTGCATGCTGCGCTCGTATTTATAAAACTCCTTGATTTCCCGTGCTTCATCAGCCTCCCATTGCCCGCGTATATTAGCTGTGGAAAACCGTTCACGCAGTTATACGAGCAAGTCGATGATCGATAGTCGACAGTGGGCAGTCGGCTTACAGATGATGGTGATGATGATGATGAAAGAAGTTTTGGTTTAAAAATTTCTGCGAATCTGTAACCCGGTTCAGATGTTACATCATCACATAGATCGACTAATCTCGTTAATTGATATCTTTCGTTCGACATGTTTCTTAATTATTTTTTATTTTATTTTGGTCGCCTAATTCAGCGGTACACTGAAATGCAAAACTGTCGGTTTCGTTTAGAATACTGTTTTTCAGCGAATGTATCATTGGCCGATTTTTATTTAGTTGCAAAACACGCGGTCGGTTAATTACTATTTAAAATATACGAGTATCTTTCATTTATTTTTTATTTTATTTTTTTTAACGTAAATTCGAGTTTTAACGAATGCGTATCACATTGAATATCAGTAGGACTTTCTATAGACTGATAGGTACTTGGATGAGATTTGTGATATTGTTCATTCGAGAAATTGGTAAAGAAAATTCCGCCTAAAAATAGCATCTTCTCACTAATGTATCTAACGATCGCAGAATTCTATGACGCTCGAATAATCATGTGGTTTATAGTCAAACACAAGAGAAGAAAAAAGCCGGCCGGCTACTTCACGTAGAGATAAAAATGATAAGCCAAAAAACATTCTCAAAAAAAAAAGGCACTTATTTCAAACACTCGTTCGATTATTATAATCAGAACTTAGCGAAATTGTTGAATTTTTCTGCACAAAGACTTTTTCTCCAACACGACAGTCGGCTACTTTTGTGTTCTCGGTAATATGTCAGAAATTGCTAATTGTATATGAATTTCAAAGTTGGCGCGAATTATTTTTAGTGATAAGATGAAAACTTTTGCATATATTTAAAATATAACGAAAATAAGACTTAATCGTATGACGAGATTTATCGAGTAAAAGAAGATGAATTAACAGAAAATATAAATATTATTTCGAAACGCGCGTTAAGCCCAGTAAATGGCTTAAAACGTTCCATCAGAAAATATTCAATAGAAGATAATGTTTCTAAATTTATTTTCATACTAAAACGTACTCTATTAGCACGTCATTTAAATAAAAATGGTAAATCTTCTAACAGCTTTTTTTTTTTTTTTTAAATTAACGAAATATTGTTCCGCAATTTAATTCCGCAGTTCCGTACGAAACAAATTAGACGATGGTATATAGGTATTTTCATGTAGCTTTTTTTTTTTTTTTTTTACTCATTATTTTCTGATCTGAAATGTGCTTCTCATCTCTACATTTGTTTAAGCTGTATAAGCGAATCGTAAATACTACCGCGGACGAAACGATCGATTTTAATAAAACCGAGACACTTTTTTTTATTAGCATATTATATGTTTATCGTTAGTCGATGCTTTTTTAAGCCTATCCATGAGATCTGTAATGTCTTACGTTTCGTATTTTAAAGCTGACATTTCGTTAAAACGCTCAAATTTACAAACTTAAATACAGGTTGGCCACTCAATCAGGAAAATGACCCGATATCGGGAATGAGCCGGGAATTTTGTTGAAAAATAGTAGTTTCGATGGAAAAAAAAAAAATCGTTTGAAGCAAAAATTTATTTTTTAATGTACCTTGTTCCATAATAGTAGGGGCTTGAACTTCATAAGCCTCTTGAGAAATCAGCATATATGATTTTGACAAATGTAAATATTAGACGCCAAATAAATTGTCAGAACTATTCAAATGTTGAAGGGCTAAATTAGTCTGTTATTAACTTTAATAAACTTTTGTAATAATAAAGTAAGCATATATTTCTTGAGTTAATTTTAGTGGTGTCATTTTAACGGTAAAATATTTAAAATGTGAATAAGACAATTTCAAAAAAACCAAAAAAAATCTTAATCTGCAATTTTTTTGTTTCTGCCGATATTTTATTTGCCTTTACTTCAGTTTGTTGAGTTTATTATTTATTATTATATAACCGGGACAAAAAAACGTTCGTGGAAACTCTTGTACAATTTTAGTAACCAGGAAATCGGGAGAATTTCGACCGGGAATAAACTGGGAATTAAAAAAAAATTATATTTCAGTGACTGCCACTGAATAACAATTTATCAACAAATAAAAAGGGGGGATAATGCGGCAGAAGAACGAACTTAACGCATGAAAATGTTTTAGTACTGACTGTATATTTAAAAAGGCAATCCGACGTCCTCGATTTTTTAACCACGGCCTGCAGTTGTTTATTTGCTGTTTACAAAAGTTGTCGTTTCTGTATGTTTACATTAAATGTTTTCAATAGTATTTGTTTTCTTCCATTTCCTATTTTGATATTATCTTCTTCCGCTATTAGATGTATTATTATTGTGTTTAGTATACCTGCTTATTATTATGAGTGACCGCGGGTCCGAATTCCAATACAGCGCGCGCAAAATTCGTAAATCGGTAACTTTTGAGGAGCTCGAAATCGAGCCTTAACACATACCAAACTTACACGACAATAAGAACTAACAGAATAAAAAAAAAATCACCCATGGAACTGTGAGCGAGGGAAAAAAAAAGACTGATAGTGCGTTTAATCAAATTCAGAAATTAATTATCAATTGGCTTAAATCGGCAATAACTAACGGGACATAAGCGGAGGAAGATCGTGAATGGCTGTGTCTATATGGTATTGAGTCTCGGTAATTTGCAACATTCTGCTAGTCGCATAATGATGACTGGATCAGTTAAGAGGATCTGTTTATATGGTCTGTTGATCTTCGCTGAATTTTTATTCTTAATTTTTAATGTCAAGGCCGGCAAGACCTTTTATTTATATATATATATAAAAATTAGACGTTACAAAAAAATTGAGAGAAATAATTTAAACATAATTATCAACTTTAGACCTTTTCCTTTTTATCGTCGACCACCGTCAGTCAGTCTTGCTCTGGCACCCCGTTTTACTACAGAAACAAGTTTTTATTCACTCACATTAATCCGCTCGCTATTTCGAGCCGTATTTTAATTTAATTAATTTTTTTTTTAAATTCTAAGCGTAATTTTGTATTATTTTCCTTTAACTATCTTGCATGCGAACAGATTTTGCCCTCTCTCTTTCTCTGTGTAATCTGCTACGTATAATTGAATTTCTAGAATTTTTGATGCTTTAATAAAAAAAAAGAAAAAAGAAACAATTTCTCGCAGTTTGATTATATTGAAATCCGAAACATAATGGTTGTGCTATCATTTTTTTTTACAGATATTTGGATAAATATGAGAAAATCCATTTTTTGGGCGAAACCGGCCATCAAGTTTCCGAAGAAGATGAAGATAGTAAGCATCGGAGGTGGCCCAAGTCGTCCCATTTTACAACTGTATCCTTTAGCCAGCAACAACAAACTACAGCTGGTAAAACAACGACAGAATTTTATTATTAGTAGTATTTTTATATATTACGGTATATTTCTTAAATATAGTTCGGAAGTTGTTTAATTACATGGATAAAAAATAATAATTTTTCGTTTACAAAAAAACTTGCGTTATTAATGTTTACGGTTCCAATTATTCGTATGACGTAAGACAATTTCTACATGTTCTGATTACAAAATTATTCATTTTAGTAAAGTATCCAAAAATAATGGTAAATCGTATTTATACTGAAATAATTTCATCGATTAAATAAAATAACTGAATAATTTGAAAAGAATAAAATAAAATGGAAAAAATATAGATAAATAATTTGAAAGTAATTGATGAACGAATTAGAAGTAAAAGAAAAGTAAAAAAATTAAAAATACAAAACAGAATTCTAAAAGAAACAGTTGTTAAAAAGTAAAGAATAGAGCAAGAAAAAGGAGAATAAAAGAATTATAAAATGCGAGTGAAGGAAAGGGAAAAATAGCCGATTAAAAAATCATGGTTAACGCGATAAATTATTAAATTAATTAATAAAAAAAGAAATGTTTTTGATCAAATTGAATATTGAAATAGTCACGTGTTATTATATATAATATATAAAACCATTTTTAGGAAAATTTTTATGGTTTACATTTAAAATGTTATCCGTTTAATTAAACAACTGGGAAATTTATTAAAACAAAAATTTCTAAAATTACCATTCGGCGATAAAATAAACAGAAGAAACATGATTTATTTCCGGGAGAATTGTATGAAATGTTATGTAGAGAATAGTATTATAAAAATTTGCACTTTTCGTAAACTGTACAGAATTTGTATTTAAAAATTTAAGAGTTGATATTAAATAAATATTTAACGTGTTTTGAGAATAAAGAGGTCAAAAAAGTAAACAATTACATACATTTATTTTAAAAACTACGTAAATCATATAAAATTTGTAAATAAACTTAAAACAGAATATTTCTGTGTTCTCCCTTAAATGTAATTTGAAACTTTCAGAATATACCTAAATGTAAAAGAAAAATAGTTTAATATCGGATTACAACTTTTATTTATTAAGGTATAATGAATTTATTTCTGGATGGAAAAAAAATAATGAATAATTTATAAACGTCAATTCAAATTCAGATGCTAAATATAGGAGAGACTTTCATAACGTCGATTTCAATAATCGATATCGGTTGAATACAGCATAACCGTAAACGCGTACTTTTTTCAAAATCGATCATCTTGATAAATTACTTTTCTATTGTTAATAACTTTGATTTAAAAATTGTGCATAATCATATAGTTTTTATAGACTAAATAAAATAATTCAGTGATTTAACTATTTATGTAAGATCTAAAATTATATATAAAAAAGTTCGATTCGTTATTATTTGAAATTTAATGATGTTCATTAAGCTAGGTGAATAAATTTCGGTACAAGTAATATTTCAAAATGTACAAATGAATAATTACTTCACATTTAAAGACCACCTCTGTGAAATCCATTAAATATGCGATAATTTTCTTTTCGTTTTTTTTTTTATTTTTCCAGTCAAAAATTACGTACAAAATCAATATAATCGTTCACAACTTAACGAGAATGATAATAACTTTGCTTACTAAATTATAGATGATCGCTGCAATATGTTTATTAAATAAGCATTTTAGATTCTATATAGTAATTTAATATTATAAATCCGCTGAGCGTTTATTGTTAATTTATTAAAATGAAGTATAATAAATGATCGGTAATTTAAAAATGCTTTTATCACAAAATAGAGTGGTTGTAAGCAGTAAAATGAAACCCGTTAATTATTAGTTAAAAATATGCCCTTTCATATTATAAAGTAATAGAGCGATAAATTTAGTTAATACATATTATTGATATATATATATATATATATATATATATATGTGTATCATAAAAAAAAAAAAAATTCAGATTAACTGCAATTTCCTTTTAATTTTAAAAATTTTCATATATTTTAATGACACCGTGATTAACAACATTTTTATTGTAATATTTCAATTTTAACGAAAATTACAGATAACTCTCGCTCCTCAACAACGGCTACCACTCAGGTTAAATCCACCGATTATGATAAGTTAGCATTATCGTTAATATCACCATTGCCAAATGAACAAGATTTCGCAATCAACATTTGCTCGTTACTGTGCGGCGGCACCACCGATAATGATGCCGACAGCGCGATTGTCGATTCGAAAATCAGCAGTGCAGATTTCAAGTTGTACGAACATCCTATATTAGTGAATTACTTGCTGGCCCATGCTGCTGTTTTTGATCATCGTAAGTTTGAAACACACACACACACACGCATATATATACATACATATACGTATAAAAATTTGAAAATCTATAAAATAAAATTGATCCTTTTCGCTTATATATATATATTAATTACAACGTAATTCTTAGGCTACCCCACATTCGAAAAAATGTCCCAATTTTATGTAACGTTTGTTATATTTTATAGGATTTTTGTTATTGTTATTTAAAAAATGTCACAATTTTATGTAATGAAATATGTAACGAAAAAATGTCTTAATTTTATATAATTAAAGTTAAATGTTAGAATATGTTACGACAATTTGCCGCTTCGCCATAATTGTTTAAATAAAATATAGAAGCATGGAGGTCTGTAGGTTTTAATCATTTAGAATTAGTGCAACAAACTGTCAAATGATTATACATGTAGTCTGTCCTAAAACCACAGCAACAAAGTCGAACGTAATCGATTATGTTATCACTTTGCAACATCAGTTTGAATAAATGTTTTGTTTTATTTTGTGAAAATGGACATTAAAATAAAGCAACGCTGTGCGATAAAATTCTGTGTACAATTTAAAAAAAACTGTCACGCACACTGCGAAGTCGACAATCTTTCGTTGAACCACAAATACATTCAATATGAGTCGTGAGTTCGCAGCACTCTTTCCACAGGCGGACGTCCTTCAGCGGAACGGTTCGAGAACAATATAAACACAATATCTGTGACAATTAGTGAAGGTCGCTATTAAGCTTTCGGGTATTACTGATATTTTAAAAAGTTCGGTTCATGAATTTCGAAGGACAAGTTGCATATGTTCAATTTCAAGTTTCCTCATTTCCTTGCGCGGAAGCAAATGCAAAAACGCGTGAAAATTTTTAACGAACGGCTTAAAATGATACGTAAAAGTCGAAACTTTCTAAAAAAAAAAAAAAATCTGGTTATGGTTGACGGAAGTTGAGGGTACAACACTCTATTTTGATCCCCTCGCCCGTCGAGAAAGGACAACGTGGAAAACGTGATTCATCGAATGTCAAAAGGGTTCTACAATCCACTGTTATGGTAAAAGCGAAGCTTCGATTGTATTCTTCGATTACCGCAGAATAATTTATCAGCATTTGATATCCTCTAAACGATCGTAAACGCCCTCTGTTACCTCAAGCACTTTGGAAACACATTGCGACAGAAAGACAGAAAGGCCTGATTTTACATGGACACTTCGCTAAGACAATGCGTGGTCTCACAGAGCGGTGATTTTTTAAGAATTGTTAAAGAAATTTAACTTTCCAGTTATGCCGGATCTCACTTACAGTCCAAACTTAGTACCGTGTAATTAATAGCTGTTTTAAATGCTGTTCAAAGAATTGCGAGGTCACCGAGTCGGAATATTGCGAATGCTATGCACAAGTTTATTACGAGCGCGTACCACAAAGTAAGTATGAAAAGACTCTATAATGGTGAAGATGCGTCGATGTATTCAATACAGTTTAGCGTACATATTTCAAAAGTAACGGTGGTACGATTGGGAATAATTTTTTTTTTTTTTGTAAAATAAAATTTTTTGTAATACGTGTGCAGAGGGTTCCCAACGGTTTTACCGTTTTTAAACATTTATTGCGAAGCGAGGAATTCGAACACAGTGTGATAACTACGCCGATAGTTGATTGATTGCATTGCAATCGGACATCATGGGAGGGGGCGGGGGTTATACTAAATCTAGGTTTTTGCTGTTACTAGTGCGATCGAAATTATTTTTAACTTAATCGTCATTATTTATTATTTTTATTGCATATATGTAGGGTGCCCACTTTCTGGAAAATCGGAGCAAACAGAAAATTTCATTAATCTGGGATAAATGGGGGAATTTGAAGAAGGTATATAAAAATACCTGCGTGTTATGTAGTATTAAAAATGATTTCAAACTAGTGTGTATAATACAACTCTATATAGGTAATAAAAAATTTCATTGAATTTTATTTTGGTGTAATCGAAACGATAAAACGCAAGATTATGGTAGCGAATTGTATTCATTTTTTAAACTAATAGTAAAAATTATAAGTAGTTCGAGATTTTATCATTGGGATTAAACTGGTATCGAGGTATGATAAAAAACATCTAGGAAAATATTTGGAATTTGTATATACGATTTTTCTCTGTGACTATTCCAAGTCAGAGAAAAGCAGTAAAATCTGGAAAACAACCGGGAAAAGTCGGGGAAATTTATTTCGAAATAAAGTGGCTGCTCTTTGTGTAAAATTTTTATCGCGATGGTTTTTTAATGAACGATCTGTGTCACAAGAGTCGAAACTAGTGATGATCAACGGAATAAAATTAAAATCATATGCAAATAATGAACTTTAATCAGCAGACAAAGCGCTACCAAAGTACGGCGCATATAATTATTTGTCGGAAGTTGACGCGGATACATATCAGTGAGATCTGCATTCATAAAAAGTTACATTGTAGTTTCGTTGTGTGCGTACGTACGTACGTGTATATACAATATATACAATATATATATATATATATATATATATATATGTATGTATGTATTATAATGTATGTATGTATTATAATGTATGTATGTATTCAGTGTATATACAATGTGACTGTAATATTATGGAATTTTAAAAACGCGGCATCCTTAAATTCGATCGTAATATTAGAAGTCAGAGGAGATAGAAGCATTTGAAACGCGGATAGAGCATTTGAGAACATATCGAACGGGGAGAAACGTTCGGACATATTCGGTTGGATGATTTGTTTAAAATTTACAATAAAATACGGAGTAATTGTAAAACGCAATTGTTCAATGTTCACCGATGATTGAATTTAAAGTTTGCGTACACACAAACCGAGCACGGTTATCTGTACTTTAGATTAAACGAAATGTTGAGAACGACTAGTGACGATGTAGTGCAGTTGATACGCGCACTGTTG
Organism: Icerya purchasi; assembly: GCA_039619475.1. Lineage (NCBI taxonomy): Eukaryota > Metazoa > Arthropoda > Insecta > Hemiptera > Monophlebidae > Icerya > Icerya purchasi. The sequence continues at coordinate 285,092,986 of CM077115.1, read as the reverse complement.
GCCGTTTAAACCTCTTTCGCGTTGGCCAAAGTTTCATTTATTAAGAAATGTGTTAGGATGAGATGTTTATTATTTAAGCGCGACCAGAGTGTGTACAGCGAACGATGACGCTTTTAAAAGGTTCACTGTCACATTCATTTGAAATATGATGTCATCGATCCGGCCATATCGCCAAAAATGTTTCGCTTTATGATGCAGCGTTAATTGAGGAAGCGGTAAAGAAGAATAAAATTACACACGAGGACGATTGTAATTTGAAGCGCAGTCGTGTACAATAATTGCGTAATATTTAGTTTTCGAAAAGGAGAATATATGAATTTTTTTTTATGCAAAATTAAAATTTCTAAGTTCCGCAAATTGTATGGAATTTTAAATTTTACGGATGTTTGAGAATGGAGATTCCGCTATGCTTTTATTAACATGATCTGCTGATGTATTAAATTTCTTCTAAGAAATCGTTACAGGTCGAAAGTCTTCTTGTAAAATGCACGTGTGTGTGTGTGTGTGTGTGTGTCTAGAGCGCACCGTATAATAAATCGAAGAAAAAAGAAATAGATGTAGTTTTCAAAAGACGCGTATTACAGCGAACAACAAAAATAAACTCGAGAAAATACGCGGTCATCTACTTGGATTATTAACATTGCCCTTAATTGTATGTATATCGAAATATATACGTACATTATTGTTTATTTTGAATGTAATTAATTAAAATATAACGTTTTTTAATTAATAGCCGCTCTTCGAGCGATCATGGAAGATTGTTACCGGGAAGTTCGGAAGCATTCTATGAAGCACTTCTGGTCGACTATACTGCTAGATAAAGAGCTTTCTGTGTTAATGGACGAGAAGAAATTCGTTAAACAGCGGCTAAAACGAGAACGATTAAAGCGGAACACGAATAATAATCGGTCGTCGACGGTTCGTAAGTTCACGAACGATTATGTGTCATCTGATACGGACGAAAACGATGAAAGCGGCGTGGTACCGATGTCACTGTGTTCTAGAGAAGAAGGTCTGGACGGTGCGAGACTGAAAATAGAACCGGAGGACTTGGAACTATTCTGTCTGGGTCGAGGCAGCGGCGTTGAAGACTGGTTCGGCCAACGAGTGCTACAAATTGCCACCATCCTAAGAAACGCTACATTCATGGAAGAAAATGTTCCTACGCTGGCGGCTAATGTAACTTTCATTAGATTCGTTTTACTGTGTTGCGGTTCCAGATGGAGTTGCATACACCAGCTCGGTTACGATATGCTGACCAATATCGCGTCTAAAATAATTTTAGACGATTCGATTCTCGAACACGTTTTACGAATAATCAGTGCCGGGTTAGAAAGTCCGGATAGAGCGGTAGTTTTAGCGTGCGTTGAAGCGTTGAACAAGTTTGGACAGAACGAACAAAATGAAGACATTATCCTCCGTTCCATCGAACAAAAGGTTATTATTGTGTATATAGATATATAGACCTGTTAGTGTTTTATTTAAAAAGGCAAAAATATCATTCTACAATGTCACCACGTTTCATTATGGGAGGGCGCTCCGTTTCAGTTTCTCACATGAACTTATAATAAAAAAAAAAGAAACGATTCATCAATGTTTTTAAGTCGTGTCTGCTGTTTTACGAAGTTGCTATATCTATTTTTGCGAATGATAAATGTTAAAATATCACTACGAATGAGTTTCGGATACAAAATGTGTGCGTTTATTTATCGGAATAATTTTTTTTTTTTTTTTTTTTTTTTTGATCAGTAAAAAAGCGTCTTCTATTGACTCGAAAGGTATACTATTTTATAAAGTAATCAAAAATGTTTTTCGTACACCGATATGTCTTGTGAAGGTTGTTTCGCAAAATTCCTGTCACGTGAAAATGTAAACCCTTTAACACTACCACCGTGAACATTCCATTCAATTTGTGTCAACAGTTTGAGGTCGTGTTTTTACTAAAACGAAATAGTTGTATCATATTTTACGCACCATCCCAAAACCATATGTCACAGTTTACGTACGAAAAGTACTACGGAGGTACCGGTTAGCCGGAGAAAATTGTTACTGCGACATTTTTTTGCATTTTGTGACCTAGAATTTAGTTTTTTTTTTGGAAACAAATGCAAACAAAATCATAAATTTCACAAATTGAAAAACGTTTTTTTTGTTTTTTAATTTTTCGTGCAAAGGTCTAAACGGTATGGATACAAATTTTTTATTTGAAAATAGGACTTAATGTAGGAAATCGGACAGATTTTCGAAATCCTTTAAAAGCACAAAAACCGATATAAATCGTGTTTCTCTTTAGTTTTCGTTTTTGCTGTAAAAAGCTATTTCAACTATTTATTTTTTATTTACGTATGAAATATAATTTAACACGTGGGATTTTTAACAGATTTACGACAGAATATGTGTATTCTTATCGTTGCAAGATATAATGCTACTTATTCAAACGCTGGAATGCTTGTATTCCTTAACGTCCCTTGGCGAACGTCCGTGTAATGCGATAGTTCATATCAACGGCGTTATTCACACGTTAGTTTCGTTGGTTACGATCGAGGTATGATAATATAATGTTTTATATACTAGTACAACATGTAAAATAGTATTATGCGTTTTATATTACCTTTTCCTAATTGCCTCGAAACAGTTTTTCATTCTTTTAATGTACCTTTTTTTTCTTTTTTATAATACGGTTTGCACCTCATTTATAAAGAAGCCTAATGTCATGTCAAAACGGCGTTCGTTCATGTTCGATTCGTCGATATTTTACTATTCACCACACGTTAAATAGTATATAAGAATCACGTTCAGTAATGTAAGTTGAACTATATTAATTCGGATTAAAAAGATGATTTTAAATTACTTCGATAATTTAAAATCATATTTTAATTCGAAATTAGTGATGGGGGTAGTCACAAAATCTAGAGTGCGATTAATAAAAAAAATTAAAAAATAAAACATTGTTTTTTGTCGAAGCTGCCTTTCAAAAAAAAAAGTAATGTATTACGAAAAGTTTAATTGCATGTAATACAAACACTCATGTATAAATTGTATCGAATTAACATGAAATTATATAAATTGTAATTACGCAGCAAAAAACGTTAAATCAATGATTGTCTGAAATAATTTTAAATGCAGTTTTATTTGAATTAGTTTCTACAATATTTTAACTCGGTTACGAAATTGCCCGCAAAAAATAAAAGTGTTTAAATTTCAGGAAAAAACACACACGATCGTGATGTCGAAAAAGATAAAATGTTTTTTTTAGATATATATGAAACTCACTACGGAGGGGAGGATCTCAGAATTTGATTAACTCCTTAAAATCGAACGATTTTTCGTTGGCGTCGTCGTTTTGCTTAACGTTTTTAAGTGTATAAAATATTTGTAATTGCTAAAATTATATTAGATTCCGCGCCCCCATTAATATTACGTTAATAATAATAAAAAAAAAAAAAATTGTTCGTTAAAGGAAAATAATTTTATTGTTTCGATGTTGTAGGCTCAAAGTTACGGTCCTAAAGCGTGCATATTAATGCGAGTCGTGGAAACGATGATTCCCAGTGATGAAAGCAAGGAACCAGTTGAATCGCCGGTGGTGGTAATACATGCTATTGAAATTATTTTATTGCGATAGAAAATATGACATTTTTATATTTAATTGCTCCTACTTTCGGCGCTGAGTTTAGTGTTCAATATCTCTTAACAGATTTGTCCGGTTTAAAAAATTTAAAAAAAAATCCCAAAGAAGGAAAGTTCAGATAAAGAATTAGTTTTGCTTTAGCAAATAAAAAATGGTTTCTCAATTAACTATAAATATTTAGTTTTTACACACTATCCCGAAACCCCAGTGTATTGCAGAACAGTTAAATAAGATGTGGTGTTAGACAATTATGGCAACGTTATAATTTGTCTCCAAATGAAACTACGATGTTGGTTATAATTATTCAATTTAGAAAATGTGTTCTTGCACAGGTGAAATTGGGAAATGTCGACATGATTTGCGTACAAACATAAAATAATAGGTCGTTTTTGATCCGTACAATTTTTTCCCTTCCTGATTAGCATGGGTAGTAGTGCTGTAAAATTGTAATGATCAAAGTTTTATCTGTCTTTAGGTTCAGCTCATTTCTGTGCAAGTTACTGTAAATGTACTAAAGCGAGGGAGGGATGCTAAATGAAAGATCTTTTGTTTCGTGTTTTTTTTCTTCTTTTTTTTTTTTTTTTTGTAAACATATTTTTTGTCCATTATTATATTTATCAATTTTCCTCTACTCGTAAAGTGAAATAGTATAAATTAAAAAAAGTTAATTTATTATATGTAACGTCCGGCTTTTGTTTATTTTGAAAATTCTTACATTTTTGTCTTGCGTGTCGTCTCTCTTAGGTGGTGACACAGCGACAGCAACAGAATTTGCAAGCAACACCGTTGCAACAAGTTCAGCCGAAACCGTGCATTTCCCAAACTCAGCCGTCGCAGTTACAACAATTAATACAGAAACCGATTAGCACTTCTCAACAGCCACCTATTTCGTTGCAGCCACACGCAAAACTTGTTGAACAAGATTCTGGCAAACTGTTGCTACCTCAGTTGCAACCACAACCGCTGCAGTTGCAACAACAACAACCGCAACAAAATACTATTCATCTGGTTCATTCTAACCAACAGCAAAATAATTCGGTAAATACATATACGTAATAAGTAGTAAATTTCTTCTTTTGTTTTTTGTTTTTTTGTTTGTTTTTTTTTGTTCCCATTGGTTTCACACTTCGCCATAATTCCCATTTTTTATAGCCTTTTATTTAACTCGCTTTGTCAGTCTGTGGTTCTGTCTGTCTGCGGGGAATCTTGCGAACGATTTTTCACCTACTTCCCGATGAATTAAAATAGTGTCCTTGCGCAGAAATGCTTGTTATAGATGACAATACAATATTATATAATATTAATGTTTAATTATTAATCTGCGGCTCTCGCTTTTATTTTTCAGAATATTTTGTAGTTTCCGATTTTAATGTTAATATACGTATATGGTATTCGCACATTAATAAAGTTATTTTGTACTTTTTAACGCATAAATAAAAGGCTATTTTTAAAAAGTTTTTTTTATTTTTTTTATTTATAGCCTTTTATTTAAAAGTATCATACGCGATTATATGCGCGCACTAATAGCTAGTTTACGGCGCTTAAATTGTTTTTCGATAATTACCGTTTTTTGTTATGTATAATTTAAAAAACTTCTTTTCTAACGATTTCCCGGTGCGGGGTCCGCTTGGTGGCACTTTCTTCTCCATTTTCTACGGTCCTCGGCGTCCTCTTAATTTAAAAAGCTATTTTCCAGTATTATAATATTTTACCCGGTAGTATTGTATCGTATTGTTTTTAAAATACCGATTATAGCGATAATTTTGTCCGAGCTATAAAGCAAAAATATTATACGATGTCATTCTAAAAGAGAGAATTTCTATAAAAAAGGCAAAGAAAGCAACAAATGTAACGAAAATTAAGCAATAGTTAAAATTGTATTGCACATGAAATGTGTTGTCGTCTTTAGTTTCTCAGAGTCTAACACATATTGATGTTTTTATTGTAGATCCTTTTTTATTGCTTTATGCGGTGAGGAATTTTTTTTTTGTTCGTTTATTTGTTCTTACTTTAAAAAAGTCCATATCAGTATATTATTTAATTTTTTGCTAGAATGATTAAAGGTGCCTTTTTTGACGGTAGATATCATTTGCGATTGGTGTTTCTATTTATAAATGCTATTTACACAGGGAGTATAAGTACGTTTTGAAGTTACACGATTATTTTCATTTTAACGGTTGAGTTTGAAGTTAACATTACGATTATTCTTTGACGCGCGCTTCACTCTTTTCTTTATCTGCATCAGTTTTTCCCCGGTACATTAATATTGTCGCGCGTATAATTCTGTTTCCGTCAAGATCCAACTTTTATAATCTTCTTCTTCTCCTCAAAGGAGGTTGACTATCATATTCTCTATTGCTGGCTATTCTTAAGGCTTCTGAAACTTTCCTGATGTTCAACCATTCCAGTACATTTTTAATCCAGTCCGTTCTTTTTCGGCCACGTTTCCCTTCAATATTTCCTTGAAGGATAGTTTGTAATAGCTTATATTTATTACTTCTAATTATATGCCCTAAGTATTCCAACTTTCTTCTATTTAACCAAAGCTATCAGTTCTCCATCTTTTTTCATTCATCGGCCCGTGATATTTTTAATATCCTTCTGTACAGCCACATTTTAAATTCTTGTAATCTGTTTATAGATTCCGCTTTTAGTGTCCAACTTTCCACCTCGTACATTAGTACCGGAAACACATTCTCTATCTGGTTGCTAGTGGCAGCTTCTTATTACACACCAAATTTCGTACTTTCCGGAATGCGCTTCTTGCTGCTTCAATTCGAGTTTTAATGGTGTAGTCAGGGTCCCATTTATCGTTAATCCAATATCCCTAAGTATTTTATTCTGTTTACCCGTTGTATTGGCTGTTTGCATTTACTATTATTTCTTTTGAAGTTGTTACTTCCTTATTATTTATAATCATTATTTTGGTTTTAAAGGTGTTTATTTTGATACCGTATTCTCGACAACTATCCTTTAGTTTATCCACTAAATATTGCAAGTTTTCTATACTTGTCGCTAATAACACCGCATCATCCATCTGCGTATCTTATATGTTATTTATTATCACCCCATTTATTTTTATTCCTTTTTCAACCTAATCTCTAATGCTTCTTTGAATATCTGTTCCGAATAGAAATTAAACAGTAGCGGTGAAACATCCCTGTCTCCTTTTATAATTTCTAGTTCTTCTGTGAGGTGTTAATTAACACTTTCACTTGAGCCGACTACTGGTTCCAATACAGATTCATAATAATTATTCTTATATCGTTACTATCTAAATCTATTTTTGTAAGTAAGTCTAATAGTTTATTATCTTTAACATTATCGGAAGCCTTTTCGAAATCAACGAAGCGCGCATTAACTCGTTACAACGAACATTTTTCTGCGGCGACTGAAAAGTGTAAGGCATTATAATTAAAATTAAAATTGTAATCGAGCGATTAATGCGGTGAAAATAAAAGTTGTTCTAATTTTTGTGTGATTTTTCAATTTGTTCGGAATTTATATCATGCTGTGCCGCTCACGGTTTAAATTAAAAATTAACCGAAATAAAATAAACGGGGCCGAGAAGGGGCTATAAAGGCCGTAAAATGGTTTCGTTTACGCATCTGAAATTTACTAAAAAATTTTTGACTATTTTTCATTAAGTTATTTTTATTGTCTGCACGGTGGAATTTATTTTATTAAACTCAAAATTAAGAATGGCAAATATTTTATTTGTTTATTTATTTTTTTCTCGTCGGTGCATTTATCACGTGAAATATTTTTAATTTTAAACTATTTTACTCTACGTTGTTTGCAGGTATTGCCATCGCATCAGAATTTGAGTAATGTTTTGCCAACTACCGGCAGTATTGCTTGCGCGATGTCGCCGGTCGCTTCAACTGCAACAAATAAAATTACAAAACAGCAAATCGTTCCTTCAAACTGCCCTCCGACGTCGTCGACATCGGCAGCATCGATCATAATGACTTCTTCAGTGTCTACGACGTCATCGGTAGTCGTTAGTTCGTCTACCGCGACGCTTTCGTCGCCAGAAAACGTTAACGCAACGGATACATCTTCGGCAAATAATAATACTTCGCTGATAAAAAGTTTATTAGCCAGTAAGGTAGGCGATTTAATTGGAATGAACTCTTCTAATTTGCTAAAGAGTGATAATTGTTTGATAACCACGGCACAACAATCGTCACACCAAATTGTGATTACTAAACCTACACTTTCTGCTATGCAGGTAATTTTTAAGTTTCTTCTTATAAGTTTCAAAAAATAATATAGATACATATATATATATATATATATATATATATTTTTTTTTTTTTTTTTTTCGTTAACAATAATAACGAATATTAGATTAATTTTATCAAATCGTTTTTTCACCACGGAGATAAATAAATAAAAGTTGTTGGTCTACACACCAATAATTTCACCACCAGTCTTGTTGTAGCAGTAGCTCATACTTATTTTCAAAAAGAATTACTACGTTTTTTCATACCATTAACTGCGATCTAAAATCGTCACGGAATAAACGGAGATAAATTTAGTGCCGCAATCTAAAAACTGAAATTACATATCCGTATATTACGACCTGGCGGTAACATTTTAGTGGACGCGGCAAAGGGTAACTTTGCACATTTACTTTTTCAGTCTATAGAGACTAACGACAGATTCGAGCGCGAATGAAGCAATATTAGCAATGTGCGATCAGATAGTGCCTAAGAGTCTTTGATGAAGTGACTGCTGTTTTTTTTTCTGCACGCTAGTACAGAGATTTTAATAAAACACGATTCGACAAATCGGATGAGTCACGAAATTCAGCTGCAATGATTTGCTATGTTTCCCTTCATTATGCGTTTTATCCCCGTGTAGCCGTTTTCAGTTTTAATCGAGAGTTTTAAATTCTATCTTCCAGTGTGTGTCGACTCTTTCCATCCGGTCCATCCTGTTGACCAAGTTAATTTTTCTCAATAAATCATGTTTTAAATTGTATATAATTTAAAAAATTAAAAAAGTGTAAAAATTCGTGGCAAACATGTCCAGTTTAGTAAACACCACAGATGCATTTTCACGGTAAACACCGTATAAATTAGATTAGTTTGCATCCGAAACTGGATAACAACGTATTTCATTAACGGACAAATATGGAAAATTAACGGATTTAATGTTTATTTCGAGATCAACGCATTTTTTTCACCATTACTGACGAACATTTCTTTTCCGCGCATGACTAGAAGTAATTCTTAGTTACACGCTCTCTCTGCTATTGAAATATATGATTGTAAATTTTTCCAACACATCGAACTGCAGTAGTAACGAGTTAATCCAATATACGTTTTTACCGATGTATTTAAGACTACGCCTTAAAGAATAATTTACGTTTTGACTTGCATCTCTAGCGGTATTTTTTTCACCACTTCTTTCCTGAAAGCCGGCCTTTTGGCTTTAAATCGTTCAACATTTTTAACTTTCTCTTCTTTTTCCTAACCTTTCTACACTAATCCACAATATCGTTTTCACTAAACTACTATCTTTTAATGCGTGACATATCCAGTTTCTTCTTTTTCGCTTTGATGTCTCCTGTATATTAACACGCGCTCTACATTTATTCTTCTCAATACTTCTTTATTTTTAACTTTTTCTACCTATTTTACTTTTAACATTTTCCGTCATCCGACTTCTTATACGTTTTTTTTTTTTTTACATTATTAAAAATAAGTAGTAGGTTCCACAAGGCATACTGCCCGTCTGCGAGTGCCCAACACGTGTTTATCATCGTGTTTATTCAAAAAGTATGTTACAATATTTCATTAAAATTAAATGTCCGCTTTTGCATACATTCCGTTTTTATTTCATCTACTTGTACCAGTTTAACAAGGTTGGCGACATATCACATAATCTCAGCCATCCAGTATACGTTCATCAATAAATGAAAGCGTTGGTGAGCTATTTTCTTCTTTAAAAGTAATGCTATATTTTAAAAATTGTGAAATTTTAACATGTATAAGCCGGATGGAAAAGAGTGGGGGCACTATTAGGAAAAATTTTTCTAGTATCGAATTCAGTTTCGAACTAGACGAATGTAGGAGAAGTGGTTTTTGGTTTAAAATGTCTCGAGAGGAGAAATTGGGTTTAATAGCGCGGGAAACACTTTAGGCTAGCTAAGCTAATTTCCTATTTTGAGAGGTGCGAAGGACGGCAAAACTTGTCTAGTTTATGATGCGTTGTTATTTTTATGTCATCGTCTGCGCATCAGTTCTGTTCGGCATTATAAAGAAAAAGGCTTATTTCTATGTGCAAGGTCAGAATTGGTTTAATTCCAACTGTTTACATTCGTTATGAAGATTGGTGTTTCCAGCGTCTCTTGTACGGTTATCAGAGAAGGCTGGAAAGCGTACTGGGGGATGAGCCGCCGCGTTCTTTTTCAGTGGTAAAATAAACTAAATAGTACTAGTAGTAGAACTCCGTGGAAAACACTTAAATTTTTAAACATTCACAAATAACAAATACTTATAATTTAAGGGAAGGGAGGACATACATTTAGACGAGCGAAAAAAAAACGAAATATTCACAGAAATCTATTTATTTTGCGATTGCAAAACTTTATATGTACATATATTTAGGAATATTAAAAAAAAAAAAAAAAATTATTTTTTTGTTTAAAAAATGGCGGAACTATGATAAAATGTTCAGGGGACAGGTTTTCAAAAAAATTGTAAGTTGCCGTGCAATGTAGCTTGCTGCAGAATAATCTGCGTCAAAATTTTAAAATGTTTTTGTTCAGTTCATGTCATGTGAATATCATGAAATTTAAAAAAAAAAAAAAATTTTAAAATTGGCTCGTATTATAAAAAAATATTAATACTTTACCTAATTTTTTTGTAATATTTTACTAATAATTCCTTTTTTTTTTTTTCTCAATTTTAAAAATCAATCTGATTCAAATAGAAGGAAATTATGTTATTAATATTTGTGCATAGTTTGAACGAAATCGGTTAAATAGTTTTTGAGTTATCTTGCACGGCAAATTATGAAAATATAGTTTAGAGAAAAACGCGTTTAAAGTTTTCGCACGCAAAAAGTCTATGATTAAATTACTTACGGGCTAATCAGCTATACCAGGACCATAAAGTAAGCCTTCGTCTTTCTCATACTGCTCATTTTCCTTCATTGACTGATCCGTTTTAGTTTTCCAGGTATCTTTTGTCTCTAGAAGATTACACTCAGCTCCGGTCGCTTTATTCGCTTCCGGTCACAGTAGTCAGCAAATCTTTTTGTGTACGGCCCTATTTCTATTTGCAAGGCATGTACAACTTGCAAAATTGATGCATGACCTTCGTTAGACCAGCTGCTACATAAGCTGCAATTTCTACAGTGTTTAATCCAGAATGCAGGTGTTTCGGAGCAAGACGCCAAACGGTTAAATTGAAACATTCATTCGCATTTTGTGTATGGCTGCCTAAACATCTCTTCAATAGTCCTTCATCAATTTTCGAAAATTGATAAAACATTTTTTTGTACATCTGGATGTAAAGGCTTCTCGCAGTTCAAAAGCTTTTTGGATCGGCTCCTGTATCTTTCTGCTTTTTCCCATTTACACTAATTATCGCCTCTCCAAGTGGACAATACTCGTGCCTCGGATTTTTGTCTGTCGAGCAAAGATGATAATACGTTGCCATAATTGGTTTTTTTTTTTTTTTTTTTTCCATACCTTCCACACTGTTGATATTTCTCTGAATAGTACAAGACTATAATATGTAGATAACTTTCTTATCAAAGAATCGATTAATTTTACCGTGCCGCCAAGTTTCCGTCGGTACTTTTTGGGTACGTGGACATTGGAAAAATAAATAAAATAATCCACACGACTTGAATTTGCAAATTGAATTGACTAAAACTATACAAATATTCTAAATTTTAACGTGTATAAACGCAAATAAAGTAATCTACACGACACTCGAATTTTCAAACTGAACTCCCACTACAGATGTTCTAACGTATATTCCCACTTTTTATCATTCTATTGCCCATATTAGGCTAAGAAAAAATTATGACGCATTGAAGAGAGCTGCGACAAAAGCTAAGGGTAAAACGACGAAATTAAAATAACGGCTTATTATGATAGTGAATATCAAAAAGATGATCGTGACAGGTCTATCAATAACGAGCAAAGCAGATACTTTAAGATTTCTTTTCTCCCCTCTTTCCACAGATACTATAAACGAATTATTAGTTCTAGCATACTGCGACACGATGTCGCCTTCGCCGACAGACGTTGCCCCAACGTTAAGAGAGAAAAAAAAAGTGAAGTTTTTTGCCGTTATAAATGTATGTCTCTTGTCTCCCCGTAAAAGTGTTAACTTTCATTTATTTGTAAAAGCTTGTTTCATTACCACCACGCAAGAAAGTTGTATATAGTGGAACTAAACTTAAAGTAAACGAAAACAATGGAAAAATATTCTAAAATTTGTTACAAGTTAAAAATTAAAATTGATAAACATTACATTCTGAAAGTTAAAATATTATAAGAAAAAATGAAATTCGATTTTGTCTTATAGACAATTTCACGTTAAGCCGTAAAAGGCCGATTTCGTTTGTAATGCTGAAATAAAAACAAACAATTTTTTAATTATATAGGTATTTAGTCGGTTAATTTGTCATTTTAGTTTGTCGTGACTGACTCTACGTTTAATTTTAAGACTATCTTTAAAAATTCAGGTATATTCGGTTTTTAATTTTCGCATGTTTTGTACTTTTTCAATTACTCTGCGTGATCTTCTTGGTTTTGTTTGTAACAGCGTATTTGTGATTTTGTTTTAATTACTAACATCCGTGTCTAACTGTTTGTTTGTATTCTGTATTTGTTGCATGGGACAATCTTTTCTTTTGTTTCGTTATAAAAAATGACGATTAGGACGGTTAAAATTAACTAATAACTTGAAAAGATGATTTTCCGAAAAGGCTACGCGTAGGAAACAAAAAATACGTTAAACGTATATTTCATTTTCTTGTAATTTCGCGTTGTTTTCAGATAGAATTAAACTTTTTTTTTTTTTTTCGTCGAAGTTTATATATTACTTTTTAAACGTGTCTGTTTTTTGATGATATATGAAAAAATTAGGAAAAGTATAAAATTTTATTACAAAAATGCCGAAACGATTTTACCTTTCATTTTTTAATAATAATAACGTAGAAATAAGTTTTAGTGCAAAGTAATTGAAGCCATTTTTATTATTAAATCATGATGTAACTGATTTATATGGATTAGTAAAAAGAAAAAAAGAAAAAACGATATTAGAGTTGAAAATTATAGGCTTTGATAATTTTTTTTTTTTTTTAATTTACAACTAGCGTGGGACTAGAAAAATTTATTTTGGAAAAATTATTTTTTGTAAACGAATCTTATCAAATTAAATATTTGCCGTTTTTTTTGTGTTTTTTACGATAAAAACCAGAAAAATGATCATTAGATAAAAATTTAATTTCGTTAAAAAAATTCTGACATTTTAACTTTGAATAGTTATGGACTTCGTCTAAAAACAGGTCTGTAAAATAACAAAAAAAAAAAAAAAAAAAAAAACAAAACAAAAAAATAACTGCAACTTTATTGACAGAAATTAACTGAATTTTATTTTAGTTAATTTCTTCACATTTTGTTTTTAAAACAAATCGTGAACAATTTAATTAGTTTTTATGCGAAGCCGCTTTTCATAGGTAAGTAAAGGAGGGAGCTTTATACAACTTAACCTTCTTATGTTTTTAACTGCTTTGGTATGTTAAATTACAATTTTATATAAACAAAAGAAAAATTTTTATATATATATATATTTTTTTTTTTTTTTTTTTTTTTTTTTATCAGTCCGGTTTTAATGTTTCAAAATTAATCTTTGTTCTAAAACTGAAGTATGTGTCGCTATAAAGTGCGACTATGTACGTTAATGTTTTTATTGTGTTTTTAAATTATGCGTTAATCTCCGGTAATAATGTGAAGTAATAAATATTACAAAATGGCAATTTTATAGAAAGAAAAATAATGATTTTATACGTCCCATTTTTTTTTTTACGTGATTTTTAACACTTCTGTCTCTTATTTGCTCAGGTAACGCAACGGCAACAACAGCATTTGCAACAAGTAACACCGGTACAACAGATTCAGTCAAAGCCATGTGTTTCTCAAGCACAAACATCTCAGTTACAACAATTAATACAAAAACCGATTAGCACTTCCGGACAACAACAATCCACTACTCCGCTGCAACCACATCAAAAGCATGTTGATCAAGATGCTGGTAAACTGCTATTACCACAAATGCCGCAGCAGCCACAACAGAATGTTATTCAAGCTGTTCATCCTAATCAGCAGCAACACAGTCAGCTGCAACAGCAAAATTCAGTAAGCACACCTACAGTATTAAACAGTTTTATTTAAATTTCTTTGCGTGATGAAAGTTTGTATTTTTGTTTATTTTTTTTTTTTAAATATTTTATCTACTTTATCAGTCGTGGTGACCGAGGAATTTTAGGAAAGTTGACTGAAAGAAAAATATAAATAAAAGTCGTGTACAGCACCCGTGCATACACTCGGGTTTCAGGCGTGTTTCATATCATATGTTGAAGTTGTGCATGGAATTGTCTGGCATATTACTTATATCTGAATTTGAATGTACAGGGTTGTCTGTTAACCTTTTATTAGTCGTTTTCATGTAAACGCGTTAAATATTTTCCACTTAAAACAAGAAATTACTTAAGATTCCAGTATTTTAAATTCACTTTATATGCACCATCGGAGATCATGTTAAACCGGAAAATCTTTTCATATTCAATAAATTAGTCCTTAATAATGGAAAAATAATATTCCTTCATAATTAATAAACATTAAAAGGCTTATTTTTCTTTTGATCTATATGTATTTATTTTTTGGATCTTTTATAACAAGTCAGTAACAAAGCATATATATTACGGTAAATTTTCAAGGTTGCCGTTTTCTGAAAAACCGTGAAAAATTAATTAATGTAGGAGAAATCGAGGAGATTTTTTGAAAGTTAGGGAATCTGGGAAGGAGATACAGAAATATCTGCGAGTGTTATATAGAACTTGAATGTATTAAAAATGGATTCGAAACTCTAGTATATGTGTACATTGCTCTGTATGGTTAATAAATAATCTCATTAGATTTCATGAGTAATCAAAACGATAAAACAGTTGATCTAAAAGCGTGGTAATTGGATATATATATATATATATATATATATGTACACGATTTTTTGTATGACTAAGTGCTGAAAAAAAATGTAGAAAACCGAGAAAAATGAGGGTAATTTAAAAACGGCGACCAGGGTAATTGTAGAATACGATTTTCGGAATATTTTATTAACAGCTAGTAAATATTTGATACTTCAAGATCCTCCTTCGGATTAATAATAAGCTTATCTACTTTTTGGCTTTGTATTTTTGGTTTAATTCGTGTGTTTTATTTATTTACATATAGATAATAAAGCAACCGCAAATAACACTGCCTACAACTCAAAATCAACAGTGCACTAGTTCTCAAACGCAAACTTCTCAACTGCAGTTGCAGCTGATCCAGAAGCCGGTGGTACCTTCATCTATTCAGCAACAGTCAGCGTCGGTACAAACGTCGTCCGGGCAGCAACAACAACAAGTGGAACAAGATTCAAGTAAATTATTGTTACCACAATTTCAACAGCAGCAAGTCATAGTTCAATCCTCCACGCAACAACCGCAATCGAACCAGTTTCAGCAACAACAGCAACAATCTGCTCAACCGGTTTCTACTCTGTTAGTACAAAATCAACAACCGCAAAAACAGCATCAGCCGGTTACAATGTATAAAAGTGCGTCCTCTCAGAGTGTTATATCTTGCATCGATGCCACCGATAAAATCTTACCTCAAATATGTCAGCAACAACTACCGATTACTACTCAGAAAAAAGTAGATGTCGCGGTCAGCGCTAAACAACTGCCCATGTCACTAACTGATCAGATCAGACAGTTGCTCAGCAATCAAAAGCCGCAGCCTAGTCAGCTATCTCAGCTTTTAACGCAGCCTGTAATTTCTAAGTCTGTTCAACAGTTGCAGCAACCGCAACAGCAGCAGTTTCAAATACAGCAAAATACTCAAACGAAGCAGTCAGTAGGACAACAAACGCAGCCGCAACATACTCATTTCGTCGCTGCTCGACAAACTCAAAATAGTCAGGTTCAAACCCAAAAGGAATCACCGGCCAAAATGGTTCCAGTTATTACGTCATCGGCCGGCGTGCAGGCTGGTAGCGGCTTAAAGCCATTTCTTTCTCGTATTAACGGCATACGTGGCATACAAATAATTGTAAGTAGCCCGGGAAAGTTTACTCTTATTGCTACGACTATTTCACTTTGCTGTTTACAATTTCTCCGACATTAGCTTAATTTTAAAACTCATCGTTCGTAATGTAAAAAACATTTATAATGAATTTGCGCGGGGTTTCTGTAATTATTTTCGATATTAGAATAAATTGTAAAATATTTTTATAATTTAAAGGTGTATACCACCCGGTAAAGTAAGTAGAAACATTTTTTGTGCACTAGTGAATTAGAAAGATTTGTCGAATCAAATTACACGCACGTGACGGAAAACAAACCTCAACGATGTGTTGCCGTAAAACAGCATTGTACTTGCTCTAACTATAAAAAAAAAAATAAACAAATATTTACATGTCATGCGTGTACTATTGCAATTGCCATATAAGGATTTGTTAAAATGGGCTTTACTTGTGATTAACCTTCAATTTCATCGTCTAGTATAAAAATAATGCCATTCTTAAAGTTTTATCTACATCGGACGTATGTACTTAAAAAAGTATATTACAGGTGGGAAAAATAAAACGCTATACTTTAATTGTGAAAGAAAATGCATTTAATTTGCTCGAAGTAGTTAATGCTTTTAACGATCGCATTTTTTTCTATTATTATTATTATTGTTTAACACGGCTGAATTTATTTCAAGAATTGCGTAATATTATATTTAAAAAAAGAAAAAAAAAACTTGCAAAAACGTTATATAATAACGCGTTCATCATAATGTATTTACCGAATGACGTCATTGTTATTAGGCGGTCAAATTTCCTCACTTAGGAAAGCCTATTTTAACGCTTATGTAGCAAATAAAATTCACGTAAAGCACTTTCTATAAAATAATAATTACTATATGCTCCAATATAGTTCGAAGTTGATAGCTTCATGATCACGTAGCAATTGTAATAGTTCACATGGTACATAAATATTTTATTCACCTTAAAGTAGTAAGACGTAGGGCCATTATCGAATATGGGGAAGAAAAATAATTGGCTGCGGCAATTGCAAAATATTCAAAATAAAATGTGGACGCGTCGTATAAATGAGAGGCGATTTGCATAAAAGAGATGGGGAAGTCAGTTGTTAATGGGCATGAATACTACTTGAAGAGAAAAATTCCCTAACGTTCGGGGCTCATATTCTAATCCGATAACGGAGAGAGTATATTCTTCCAAGGTCTTTATTAATTTCCTTTGATAATTTTCGATTTCTCCGCTTTTAACTGCACAAAATGATGTAGTAATTAATTTACATGCACGTATTTCATTTTATTATATTCACAAGAAATGCATAAGTAAGATGATCTCTTCAAATATCTGAAAAAATCTTGATTTTTCGATCATTTCTTTATTTTCTCATTGGTAGTGTACGCATTCCATTCAGAATTATTAAAGATTTATGCAAGAAATGTTATGATGTTAACAACTGCGTAATACGGTCTTCCTTGAGATTTTCATTGTGTAGTACATCTGCCCAAAAATAAATTACAAGTACTACGGATTACTAATATTTTCAATTATATTAGATTTTTTTTGTGTGTGTGTAAAAAGTATAATTTTGCGCCGTTTATTACAGGGCGACAAAAGTGAAGACAGAGATGCTGAAAACAATATTGTTGGAAGTAAGTAGATTCAATTTTTGCAATTATTTTAATCTGAATGTAATTCCCGTAAATCGCAAAATTGTTTCACGTTATCATATTTTTAATCAGCGTACAAAATATTTTGGTTTCGGTTTTCGTTCTATATTTTTGGATCGTTTTATTTTATTTTATTTTTCTTTTATTTTAGAATAACCGTAATTATATAATTGAATTTTAGCCTACTTAATTTCAGTATAATAATGAAAAAATTTAATAAGTAATTACAAAAAAAAAAAAAAAAACAAAAAAAAAACGATTGAATAAAATATCGTCTGTGCTAAACTAACAAGTATAAAACTAAAAACAAAATATCGAAATTACTTATCTCCTCTACTCTTTGTTTGTCTATTAGCAGATGGAAATTCATCTGAAGTATTCGGCAATTATTTAATAAACGGTTATGCTGGCGGTATAAAAGCTGACGAATCGATGCTTAACAATCCTTTACCGAATAACATGCTGACCGAAGAATCGTTGTTGAATACGATAATGATGGAAGACGCTTTGGCTAGTAATTTAATCGGCGAAGATGCTTTATTAAATAATATATCGATAGACAACATCGATTTTAACATAAGTAATACTGCTTCTAATACCGTTACCGCTACTATGACCGGTGTAAAAACAGAAGGTAACGTAGTGAATAATACGGAAAATTATGCGTCGACCGGCGTAGATCCGTTGGCGTCTTCTGTGAAACCTGAAGTAACAGCAGTGGCAAACTTCAATTTGCCTAACAGTGATTTTTTAAACAACGCGAGTACCACTACCGTTGTCGGCGGTACTATTATTAACCGCAATGCCATATCCGATAATAAAAAACTGATCGCAGTGCCTGCGGTAAGCACTAACTATTTAAATAGCGGCGGGATCGCCGGGCAGATTGTTAAAGTGGCAACAGCGGGCGATAATAAAATGAAGATTACCTTAAACGAACAACCAACATCGATCATCAGTTCTTCTATCGCTTCAACGCCTGCGACGAAAAGTTTTATGCTGGCCAAATTGCTGGAAAAGTCGGGCGATCGAAGAGATGCTCCGATTTTGAATGGCGCACTGCGTATCGGAGAAAATGGATTAGAACTGATAACGAAGGATAGTCTGGATAAGTGCAGCGTGAAGACTTTATCTTCGCCGCAAGACAAATCCGTTATCTGCAGCGGCAGACGAATTACGCAGACGTATAGCAGAGCAGCTAATGCTGCAGCAAATAATGCGTTACGTAAACAAACTGAGAATACCAAAGCGGCGAATACGACAAATATAGGTAAATGTCATCAAGGGGTTTCCGGTCAGTTTAATAATGAACGAGTGGTAGTCGGTGTTAAAAGAACCGTCGATCAAGAAGTCCAGTGCGATGAGGTACCTCCTCTGAAAAAGTTCCATCTGAACGGAGATTCAAATTTAAGCTCTTCCACTAATGATGATGATACTCAAGATGAAAGTAAGTTTTTTTTTTCAAATTTATTATCAAAAATAAAAACTTTAAGTCGTTTTCATTTGAATTTTGTGTCATATAGTCGTTCTAAAATTTTCATTTTAATCTTTTATTCTACTTTTTCATAACTGTGAATTGCGGCAGATTGAAATCAAAGCTCTTTCAAAATTTCATTAATGAAATCGTCGAGCGGTTGCTTAAAATATATACGAAATTATTCGAAAGAAGTTTCTTCTTCGTGTTTCAATTACGCGTTTTTGCCTGTTATATACGTACGCACGTTATATTGAAGAAGCAACGTAATTCCTCCGTACTCGCGCAAATACCATTACTTAAAAAACACTAACGGTTCTATTCGAAAAGCAGTGAACACCTTTTTGTGGAGCAGTTATACTTAATTAATCTTTTTTTTTTTGTTTTTTTTTTGCGTTTATCAAATCCTTCCAATATATTTTTTAATTTTCCTTGATCCATTTTAATTTATATTTCGCATTTCTTTTCAACTGACTGCCAGATAGTTTTTTTATTAACATTCTTATTTTCGTTATTTTATATCCGAATTCTAATATTTACTTTTTATTCATCTAAGAGGGGCATGCACCTTCGCAAAACTCTAGTATATTTTTCATTCGTTTTTTGATAGGTAATGTAAAGGCATCTTCGTCTGCAGCCAATCTATACGCAGCTTTAGCTGCTGATGTTCTGGAAGGAGATACGGATGAGGACGAAGTACCCTCAACTAGTAGCAGTCAGACGCAGACGCAGACCCAACAACTACCAAATCAAATTAGTCAACAGACGCAATCATCATTATCGATACAGACACAGCGGTTGCCATTACAACAACAAGCGCAACATTTGCAGCAACAACAGCAAACGGTTATCGTAGAACAACCTCAACAATTATATTTAAGTCCCGGTCCAGGAAACGCATCTAGACAAATTTTAGCATTAACTTCACCAGCCGGTGCCTTCTCTTCGTTAATGAGTGCCGCAGGGCAGCCGATAATAGTTTCTCCGCAAACTGCTATTATACAGGTAAGTTTTTATTTCGATAGAAAAATAATTTTGAACTATAAAGTTTTTTTTTTGTTTTTTTTTCTATCAGAATATTCTTAATTTTTGTATAAGACTGTTTAATGATCCGTTTAAAAAAAAAAAAAAAACGCAAAAATTGCGGTAAAATATAATTAAACTTTTATTGTAATTTAATACCGATATGAAATGATTTAATATTTTTCTAAATAATAAAACTTCCGGATTCTAAAAAGCTACAAGTCCTTCCGTAATTACCAAATAATTTACAAAGTCTGATAATTTACATTTTAAAATGATTTAAAATTTCGTTTTTTCTTTCCTGGCCTAGCTTTAGCCATTCCGCCAATTTCTTTCCAATTGATTTTAAATTTCTATTTTCACGACCTTGATGAAATTGTATAAGCTTTTATGATTTAAATATAGGATATCTTCAATATAATAATACTTATTTACATATTCAAGTTAGATTTTTAATATTCAGACAGCTGACACTTTTAGGAGCCGGTTTAAAATAAACGGCAATTCGTGCTTAATACCGTAGTGAAAATTTTCAATCGAACACAACCAAGACGGTTATCTGTGTTTGTCGTTTTAAAACATAATGGCCAAACGTAGATTAAAACTGATGCACCCTGAATGGTTTCTCTTAGACCGTGAGCATCTTAAATATTATCTTGGATAGCATTTATAAATTCGTCGAGTTGTTTTTTTAAGTTTTCATGCCAACCACGATATCTTTTGATATTCGTGGATTTAGTTATTTTTTGCAATTTAAATAATAATAATTATTATTATTAGATTTTAATATTCAGATAGGCGATAATACTTTAAATTTTATATCGCAAAATATCCCTTTGTCGCGATTTTTCTAGATCGACCGGCCGCTAAAAGACAACGCTAATAAACAAATACTACATTTGAATGTTACGATGATTAATTAAATAGATAAAAGTAAAACTATACATATCCCTAACTGCGAAATTTTTACCTTTTTTCAACCATTTACGATCGCGAAATTAAACGAAATTAACCGTTTTGACAGGTGATTTAAGCATGTTGTGCTGTAGAGACTCTCGGTACCTGCTTAATGAGCGGAGACTATTTTTTAATTTGTAAAAAAAAAACCAAATGTCGATCGGATTTTTTCTTTATTTCAACCTCCCACCTCCGAAATTGACCACCGAAAATGTCCGTTTTGTCCTGCGATAGTTCTTGCTGGGTTATTTACTCCTGGCCGACAACAAGATTTCTCAGGCTCACTCACATTCTCTCCCACATCGTTTTGCCGTTATTTTTTCTTTTATTTTATATTTGTTTTACATATTTAACTGTAATGTATACGTTACAATATTTATTTATTTATTTAATTGTATGTGCGTGTGTGTGTGTGTGTGTGTGTGTATCCATTTGCTTATTTATTTAAACTGCTAGTTGTCGGTCATTTCTGTTAATGATTTAATTTCTCAAATCACCGTTACTAATATCTTTATAACGTGTTTATTTATTAATGCGTATGTTCAGAATTTGTTCTTTTTATTTTTATTTTTTATCGTGTTTTTCGTATTTATTTTAGGGCCAACCGCAGACCGTGTTAGTAACGCAAACACCACAGCATGGTTCTGCTACAAAAACAATCATTATCTTATCGCAAAACGCTCCTCAGTTATCCGTTCCACCATCATCGTCCAGCCCATCCAGTCAACCGTCGAAAGTAATTATTCAAAAATCCGCTACACCTCCATTAACGACATCTGCTGCTGCATCAGTCTCCTCTCAAGTTTCCGCAAATTCCAAAAATACGTATCAGCAAAAAAATATCGTCACCACTTCAGTTGCTTGCGGTCAAGCTGTGAAAATATGTCAATCGACTCAGGCCATATCTTCTACTTCTGTTTCTTCTTCTTCTTCTTCTTCCGTAACGCACAGTAGCCAATTCGTACAAACCATGCAGCAGTCGAATTCACAGTACAATCGAGGAACGCCAACGCCCTCGCTTCCTCATTTAATAAATTCGCCCCAAGTTTCAGTTAGTAATCCGCAAACGGTCACTTCTTTAGCAACGAGCGTGATGACAAACACTGCAAAAAATTCAAACGTTTCTTCAAAAACAGTTAACACAGTGCCAATCGTTAACGTTCCACAAAGCAATGCCAATGTAATTGCAGCGCAAACTCCGACTGTAATTCAGTCGACCAGTAATAATACGTCTTCGCAGCAACAAAATGTTACGAATGTTCGCCATTTCGCCGGAACCAGTTCGCAAAACAACAATAATCAGAATAGGATTCATCAAACTTCAGCCGAAGTGATAACAAGTAGTCAACCTTCTACGAGCACCGTTGGCTTGGCTGGTCCATCCAAACCTTCGAATACCCCTTCGCACGCATTTAGTACGACAATTTGTCAAACAGTTACCACGAATACAATCACCATAACGAAGCATAGCGGAACCGTGCCTCCAACTAATGCTACCCCGGCAGCTAGGCAGCATGTTAAAGTTATCAAAAATAATACACCACCAACACAGCCTGTCAGGTCGACCATCCACCGAATGCATTCTGATAGTCACGGCCAGTTTATTTGCGAATGGAGGGGTTGCATGAGGTAAGAGTAATATTCTGATTTACAAGCTGCATTTTTATTTTATTTTATTTTTTATTTATTTATTTATTTATTTATTTATTTATTTTTGTACTCAGCGCGGATAATTGTAAATCGAATACAAATAAGCGCATGATTACATTTGAAGAATGATAGAAAAACGAATTTTTGAAATCTTTTTATACATACATGTACGAATCTTTATTCATAAATAACTGATCTGAATTAAACTTGGTTTATGGATTAACCACTAGTCTGGAGCAGACAATGAGCTATATAAAAAACGAATATATCCGCATTTTTCCTACAAAGAAGTGACAATTTTAATTTTATACAAGCTAACAATAAAAAAGGAGCAACTAAATCTCCGTCAAACATTTTTCCTAAATATTTTTCAAAATTGTTATGTCTTCGTTTGTAATGTGTTGAGATATTTATTTCAAGTAATATTATAAAATAATTAAAAACAGTCGAAAACAATTAAAAATAATTTTTTTTTACAGGAGTTTTAAAACGCCCAATGAGGTATACTTGCATTCGTGTGCTGCACATTGTCCGACAGGCAGCCAAGAAATTCAATGTCTATGGGAAAGATGTGATACGATGAAACGAAGGCGGTTTTCTTTAATGACTCATTTGTACGATAGGCATTGCAATCCAGAGGTAGGCATGACAAATGTTCTTTTAACTAATGTAAAGGATGGGGCATTTTTACTAAATTTATAATTTAAAAAAAAAAAATGCAATTCTTACCACTGAACTCCAAAAATAATAACGCATCTCTATTTAATCATTTTGCAATAAAGACAGTAGTGCTCTTTTTTATATAATATAATATGATACATATCATATGCATATATATTTATACATACTTATCGCGCATTGCATAATGTGAATTTGTAGACTCTAAGAATGATGTCTGTACGGAGAAGGCAAATATCCCAGAGTGGTAAAAGTGAAATCCCTCCGCCTTCGCCACCAGCACCTCATCCAGGCTATGCACCGAATGCGGCATATCAAGCCATACGAAGACATGCTTTGGAATTTGTAAATCCGAGGGAATTACAGGTACATATTTTATATCATTTTCTATTTTCGGGAAAATAGATTATCTATTGAATGGTCGACGCATTGTTTAGTCGATATTTAATTTTTTATCATAAGTTATGTACCCGAAGTGTTTAAAACGTATCTGACGGAAAAAAGAAAAACAAAAATTAACATTGAAAATAAGGAGGTATGAAATGATTAAACTGTGCAGTAGATATAATTTATAGCACGGAAAACGAGAGCGGAGCTGAATGAATAATGTGCGTTTACCGAATCAGTTCTTCTTAACCGGCGGTGCTGGTCCCCAGACACCTTCAATTACGTATTAATTCTGTAAAAAATTAAAAAACTCCAATATGAAATAAAATTATGCAAATAAATATAATGTATAAAGATTAATGGGTGTATGTGTGTTGCGATGTAGCTTTGTCTAGTTGTTGGTGACGTGTCAATAAAGGTTTTTTGGTTAGTTTCACTTTCAAATAA
Organism: Icerya purchasi; assembly: GCA_039619475.1. Taxonomy (NCBI): domain Eukaryota; kingdom Metazoa; phylum Arthropoda; class Insecta; order Hemiptera; family Monophlebidae; genus Icerya; species Icerya purchasi. The sequence goes on along the minus strand of CM077115.1, from coordinate 285,068,749 downwards.
TAGGTAGTGCGTGAGCTGTGGTAGTTCTTTTTTTTCTTGTCAGATGCCATGTGAGACGGTTGAATTTTTTTGAATTTTTTACATGTAAAAACTCATATTAATTTCTTGTTGTTTTTTGAAAGTCATAGAAATGTGTCGCGCAACAAATAAAAATATAAGAATATTTTAAAAGGAAAATTAAAATGATTAATCATTTAGCCCCTTCTGTTGATATAAGGCGTCGCGAACGTAAAACTACTGGTAAATCTACCGCCAGAGCACGTATGAAAATAAAATTGCGAGGTTTTCAAATAAACGCGGAACGTGAAACAAACAACAAAATATAACGTTTCCCAGTTACTCAGTCCGGCTTTGTTGTAATCTCAACTGCAACGTCGGGTAAGCAACGAAGCAAACCATTTACAAACTGCTCGGTCCCCCGAGCGTCTAAAATAAATAAATCTACAGCGAGAAACGGAACAGTTCAAATATGAATTACTCTATTCTGTGCGTCTAAAACATCGAATAACACACGGCTAGAAATAATTGCTTAATCGTTCACACACAACGGTCAATCCACGCTGATTTAGAAGTCGGTGCATTTCGTTAAAATGCTAACTATAACTACAGTTCACATCTAAATGCGGTGTCATTGAAACAAGGGATAAAAGGTGTACACGTTCATCATTTAAATTTGATAGCGAAACGCCCGAAATGTGCAGTGGAAATGGCAAATTTAAACTGTCGATACTGCGTCCACCAACCGATTCTAGACATTTTTTAGCGAATATACGCAAATACAATTCTTCGTTCCAAATTATTTCGCTTGTAGTATGCTAATTTTGAAAACCTAAGACCAAATATATCACTGCACAGTATCACTTCTACCCGTTCTCAATGCAGAACGTAAAATTTTACAAATCTGTTTCATGCACGGCTATAATTTAGAAACTGACTAGCGCTGCAATTCGATTTAAGATGTGTCAAACGGCATATTATATTAACTTTGTAAGGGTTTTTTTTTTTTTTTTTTTTCATGATACGATTATTTAAAATGAAACTCGTTATTAAAACTGCCGAAGCACCAGTCAGATAGCATGCCAGACGCTTTAACGCACCTACCATCAATCAGGTTACGATTGCTACGGTTGGAGAAGATTTTGATATGTATGACATTATTCATCGACGGAATGATACAATTTAGCGTATTGCTGCGTCGCAATGATCAAGTAATTTTTTGTGATGAGGAAGACGAATCATGCAAACTGACCTAAATACAGGCGAACGGCGTAGCAGAGAAGTGTCTGTAATCAATTGATATCATTCCCTGCAATTCTATTAATTATTCCACTAATACGTAGTATAGAAATATATGCAAAAATTGGATCAGGATGATTCCTCTGCAATCGTCTCAATCAAAGATCACTCTGCATTAATTTACGAGATGGCATTATTGCGAATGATGAGTATGTTAACGATATCGGAAAAATGGTCGCATTTTCAGCAAAACATTTATTGGCAGTTCGCGACTCATTCTCGTATATGCACAAAACGCCATGACATGCGTCATACGGTCGTCCCGATTTTTTCGTCACATTCAAATACAATCAAATTTGGAATGAAATAAAAGAGGTTCTGTTGCCTAGTTAAATCCATACCAATCGTCATGATTTCACTACGCGCATTTTCAAGCCAAAACTAAAAAAAAAACAACAAAACATACATTTAATTGTGAAATATGAAACTTATAGTGAAACTCGATGCTAGATGTATTCCATTGAATGGTACAAGACATCGCTTATTTTTGTACACGCCTATTTGGTTTAAAAGGAAAATACACTCAGATTAAATCGATGATGTAATTTGTGCAGAAATACCCAATTCTGAAGATGATTCATTACTGCTCGGTATTTAAAAAAAGAAACATACGCTGCATGGACTATGTGGTATTTTCATTGCGCGGCTGACATGCGTAACAGAAGAAGAATATTGGAAAAAATAACACCGAGATTAGATTGTTGAAACTCATACTGATAACGAAGGTTATCCGCAATATAAACGCTGTAAATTAGATGACATGGGTCATACAGCTGAAATCAGAATGAGGAATGCTGATATTAAAATCAGCTATGTTGCGGTGCTATATTCGCCTTTGTGTTGGGAACGTCCCCGTTAGCGTATTTATCGACGCGATGTAGTAGTGTTCGGTGTTGTTGCTCCAAATGCGACATCGGATGAAGTGATCTAATTTGAAACGGGCCGTCATTTCGGCAGCGACGAAGTTGTACGGCCCATTTTGGGTTTTCCAATTCACAGTCAGCATACTAATGTTGTTCATCTTTGTGAGCATCTTGAAAATGGACAAAAAGTTTATTTCACGGAGGCGAACGTAAAGTAATATGTTTCTATTGCATCGCCATCACATCAAATATAGACGACAATTTTTTGCACTACGATAGAAGATATACTTTTTTCACCACATTGCTGTACCCAAAAGGTCCAAAAGTGTTATGGAATGCTCGATCGAAGAAATCCTAGCGATGTAAGCAAAATAATGTGGATGCATTTGGAGCACTGGAACTATATGTGTACGCAGTGTATCCAAAAAGCGCAGAATGTTACTCTACCTGAAAATGCTGTTAATATTAAAGGCCCAATTTTATTTGCACATCTGAAAATGGTCGATGGTGTAAAGTGTCATCCAGCAGAGTAGCCTGCCAAAAACTTTGAATTACTCGAAAACGATCAACAATGGGGAAGAACAACTATTTGTCATTATTTTCATCGCACGTATACCATCCCAACCGCAAAGATATATAGAAAGAAAATTCAAAGAGGATTTGAGAACTATTGAGAAAATAACAATATAATGTCAATGACTTGCGTATCTTTGTCGAAACCAGAAAATCGCTTGGTCACAGAATAAAAACTGGCGTGTGGTAAAGGTTTCTCTCCTTTTAATGCACGCGGCGGAACAAGAAAGTTATTTTCCATCAATTTGCCATTAGCTCGCATTCGTTTTCAAAGTAGAATTTTTCTGAGTTTCGTTTCGTTGGGCATCGTGGCTGCGTTATTGAATGGTAAACAAAGAGTGCATTCAGTACTTGAATAGGCATTGAATATGTAATTTTCTGTAGCTTCAACGTGCAACGTTGTCTGCGAACGTGTTAAATTTTTCCCAAGATGAACGACGCATCATGGAACATAAAAAATCGCTCGAAGCGCTTAATCGAACTCTTTGGGATTTACGAGAAAACGTGCAATGATTCGGTAATGCTTTTAATTGATTAGCTGGTGATTTCTGAGAGACTCTACCAGTTAAACTAAATGATTAATTCTTTGTAGTCACCCCTATCCTTTGCTGTGTGTATTTCATCTTCGCGAGATCTAACCGGGGCATTCTTCGTACCCCTGCCCCATTAAAGGGGCGCCCGGAACTCGGGGCCATGATTTGAATTTCACTCGTCATTTAAATGATATACTAGGGACGTTACAGCGGTGATTTCCTTCTTGCTTTCCGCTAGATTTTCTGTCAGGGTTTACTCCCTTAACCGAAAGAACCCGGATTAAAGGCGCGCCGGATACTCGCCTGCTCGCTCTAGATTGATATGTATCAATCCGACTGGGGCACATTGTCGCGAGCGAGTTGCTGATGGTCTGCTGTTGTTAACGCAGTACAAAGCTTAACCATATTTATTGGCAAGAACACTTTCGGCAAGTCCGTTTTCCTATCAGCATTGTGTGTGAATTCCGATTTAGCTTTTCTAGTCAGCGCTAAGCCCTCCGAAAAGAAAATTATCACCCTGCACGACGTGGACGTATGGAATTCACGTGGTTGTTGTTTCGTTTCTCCGTCGGTGGGACTAGCGCATCGTATGACGATCGAGTGACTACTTACCGGAGTAGGTGACTCCACTTACAACACAACCTGTGCCCCGCAGGGCTTCAGCTACGGTACACATTCGTTAAAGCATGGAGCGGTTTTAAAATTATAGCACCTTCATTACCTGACAAAATGAAAATGTTTAAATTTAATCCAAAAATATGTAAGATATATGTTATTTTATGCATAGATTATTAATTAAAAATTAATATTGTAAATTAATTCACATAAAATTTTGTACGTTTTTAGGATGAAAACGAAGGACCTGTTACAAAAAGCATAAGATTAACCTCGAGCTTAATACTCCGTAATCTAGTCATCTATTCGTCCGCTGGTAGAAGGTATAAAATCTTGTTTTTATTTCTTTATTATTTTTATATATGTAAATTGAAACTTGTTTCAATCTAAATTGTGTGTGTGTGTGTACTACATATTTAAAACGTACTCACAACTCATCGACATATAACTATGCAAATAATTTATTCGCGAATAGTTTATTGTACTATTTCAGGTTTTAAAATAATACAATCCAGAAGTCGTATTAAATTTCGTTGATACTAACTAAATTACTTCTGCTACGCATTTCGTAATGCCCAATCGCAATATTATTCGTGTTTTTCCATATGCCAATCGCCGTAGAACGTATACTAATCTTTTTAAAAGCAGTAAATGCAATTTTTAGCGACATCGGACGCAATCATCTACCGATTATAACGGCTGATCATGTAATATTTGTATAACGTAAAATAATATCATATTGGAATTACAGTGAAAATCAGTTAAACGTCATTAAAGGGGATGAATATGGTAGTTATAACCGGTATGTCGACGCGTCGGATATCACATAAAGAACTATAAACTTCTTAATGTCCAATTCGAAAATTTACTATTACTGGCGATCACTATGTTAAAACTTCCATGAAATATGTACGGAATAATTTTTCACTAGTTAAACGAATAATCCCTTTTCACGATTAAATCCCGGAGAGGCAGGGGGCGTATGAGAGGTATATAGAAATTTTTTAGACGTTGTTTAAGATTAATTTATAAGTACATTATGATGAATCATCACGTTTTCGCATATTTAAAAAAAAAACAAAAAAACACATATTTTACGAAATAAACTTAAAAACTAGATAGGTTAAACACTTGAAAATAAAACACATTTACGATTTGCATGCTGCCCACATAAGTAGAACAAATAACACAGTACGATGGAAACCGCTTGATGTGAAATGCGAATTTAACCGGGAATTAGATATATATATTGTTTTATTTTAATAATAGAAAAACAAGAACATACAAAATTTACTTAATACGAAAATTTAATGTTTTACGGGAAAAATACTTTTCATTTTTCATGAAATCTGACAACTGGCTTTTTATCATATTGGTGACAAAAAAAGCAGAAACAGTATCGTTTTCAATCTATCGTTAATTGTTTAAAAAAGTAGGGTCGCCAGTGAAATACAAAAAGGTGATTAGCTAAGACAACAGTTAGAAATGAATATGGACATGTTTTGCTGTTGTGTTTAATAATTGTTGCGCAAGTGCCCCCCCCCCCCCCCAGCAAACGATATTAAAATACAAAACTCTTTTGTTAAATCAAACTACAAAAACTTTTGTAACTAAATGTTGGGTTATCTTGTCGTTTGTGAGCGATAATTTTTTGTACATATATACGCGCTGTATCCACAACTATTACCACAATTTGTGGCATATTACATTTTGAAGTTTTAGAATAGCACTGAAAAACATCGAATTTAACCGTAATTAAAGACTAAAGTTTTTTAGTCAACACTGAATTATGATTTCCTCCACATTTTTCATTAAAGTTTTATGATTGGCAGTCAAATGATACCTATTAGCTGGTATGTTCAAACATGCAAAACTTAGAGTACAAATATATATCTTATTTTTGATTGCAATCCATTTTTATTTATTTTTTTTTTTTTTTTAAATAAATTTTGAATCGCGAGTAACTTTAATTTAAAAAATATCAAGAATTTTAGTTATTTAAAACATATTCATTTCCAAAGAATTATAAAACTAACCTTGGTATCACATTTATTTATTCTTAAATAAAATGCAATTTTTTTTTTTACATAAAATACAAATCTTTCACACGGGTTATTACAGAAATAACCAAGTTTAAGTGATTTAAAAAATCTGCTTTTAATTTCTAATCAAAAAAAAAAAAAAAAAAAAAGTACGCGCGCGCACGTGCGTGTGTATAAATATATAACATTGAATTTACTGTGTTTGAAATTATCTGCGATGAATTAAAAATGTTTTCTTTATTTTCAATTTATTTATTATAACGTAAAGTAAACATTAACAATACATGATTTGTAAAGCTGGCCGAAGATTTTATTTTTTTATATAAATACATCTCGTAGAGGTTTGTAATATAATGTCGAATATACAACATTTGTTCAATTTAAGGCGAATTAAAATTTTTAGTAAATATTTTTATTACAAATAAGGAAAAAATAAATTTAAATTTTAAGTTTTAACTAAAGATAAATGAATAAATCATACTTTCAACAAATTAATCTTTAATTAACATGATTTTAACGTGTTAATGTAAACTAATTTTGTAAAATGTTTGTGCAAAGTTATCAGAAATCAAATGTAAATAAATCCGTGACCTGTTTGTTAATATTTATAAATGTAAAATAAATAAATTCTTTAATTTTCTACCAAAAATAAGTATAAAATAATTTGACTTCAATAAATTAAAGTAAATATCTCTTTCAGAAACATTTTTGGGCATAGCTCATCATTAGCTAACAACACACAGAGTTCCAAACTTTAGTTCTGTTCGAGTGTATTCTGTATTGTTAACTGATGATCGACTATGCCCGAAAACGTTTCTGAAGTAATGTATTTATTTTAATTTATCAAAGTAAATTATTTTATACTTATTTTTTTTATTAAAAAAATTATTCATTTTATCATTATTACATTAATGCAAACGATTCTGTAAAAGGTAAACGTGAAACTATTTATTTTGATAAAAAGCTGTAACAGTGTAATGTAAGACGGAACTTAATCATTTGGTAGATTTCTCAATGGTTAACAATAAAAAATATCCTTTGCATACAATTTAAACATAAATTGTTTAATAAATCGATATTAAGAAGTAACCAAGTACAGATTTGTTAAATGGTTTTTGAAGTACCACCAAGTTGATTTATTTCGCAACGTTATAAAACTGAGCTTGTTTGTTTTTTTTTAACTAAATTATTAACAATTTACAATTTTTTTCATAACAAATTCATGTTGTTTTGTAAGCAAATTGTGCTAAATGATGAAATATAAATAGTTATCAAATTAATAATAATTATATTTTAATTAATATATTATTTTCACAAATTGTGTTATAATCTTGTAATGGCGAAAATTTTAAATTCTTGAAGTAAGTGTTAATTAAAAAATTTATCAGCTATAAAAATTTTCTGACTTTTTTGTCCTTTTTTTTCAATGGATCATTTTCTACTGATGAAAAATCTAGTCTGGGGCAAAATATCCTGCCCTACATATATACAGCATCATTAGCGTAACTTTTAACATTTTTTAAAAATTAGTTGAGTGTTAATATATAAGCTGTAGTCTATTTAATGGTTGAGGCAGAGAATACCTATTTACCTTTATTTATCGTGAACTCCCTAGATAATCATGTTAATCGTATTAAGTGCATTTATTATTAGGACATAAATTCGGAAAAATTTAACTTTATTGTGTAGGTTCGAAAACATTTTATAATTTAATCATAGATTTATACAAGCAACATTTAGAAATTGAATATTCAAACAAAATAACTAAAATATCTAACTTATAATTTATAACAAAAATCAGAATAATACCTAAATATTAAATATCATTGTATTAAATATATGTTTTTTCATTTATAGAAATTTATCATGCTGGAAATGAAATTAAAATCGTAAGAAAACGATTAGTGTGCCTGAAATTACTCTTTAAATGTAGTATGTTAAAGATTACGCGTGTAATATATTTAGTTCAGTACGTAGTCGAAACGCCTTTTACTTAACTCCGTTAGTTAAAGATAAACGGAATGTGAGTGGCGCACATATGACTATATCAACTATCTAATAATTCAATTATTTTACGTAAAGTACATTCTTCGTTATATTGAGCTGCATGTTTTAAAATTAGAATTGATTGAAATATCAAAAACATTAAACATATTATATAACCTGTAAACGTACGTCTTTTTGACTTTTATTAGTACTAATTTATTACGAGACCTAGCGAACAAAGTCGCATTGAAGATACGCTAATTTCCTTGATGAAATACAGAATAACTATAATGGAATTTTATAATATGTTCCTGTTTCGCCGACAATATTTTAATAATAATCAAGTAGTCAAGTAGAATAATGTTACACTTAAATATAATATGCCGACGTGAGCGCACGCGCGCAGTTTATTTAGGGAAGAGAGGTATAAAGGAATAACTTGTGATTCGTCAAGTATTTCTTATAACACTTTAATTTTGTTCTGTTTAGGTGTTTATCGGGATACGAGCCTCAACTTGCCAGCGTTGCATTAAGTAATGTAGAATCATCACGCGCTATAGCACATATATTGTATGATATGAATAATCACGATAGGTGACTTAAAGTCAGATAGTAATAAGTTTTGTATTCAGAGCAGTCCTTCTTTTTACCAAGGTTAATTGTCTTTGGTGACTTATATATTTTAATATATAAATATTTATGCTTATAGCTATGTGTATATATATATTTATATATATATATGTATGTATGTATGTATGTATGTATATATATATATATATATATATATATTTATGTATGTGTATATATATATGTATGTATGTATGTATGTATGTATGTATGTATGTATGTATGTATGTATGTATTCGTAACACCGTATATTATTAATTCTTTATTATTTGATCTCTAAAAAGTTTTTTCTACATATTTCCTTCATATACTAACTGTAAAAATTTTTGTTCTATAATAAATTAAGACATTCGTCATTTTAAAAACAATGCTGTATTTTTCAGTTCGGTCCCGTTATTAAATGTTACTTCCGTAAATCAGTGATTAACTATGAATTAAAAATGTGCGCGCGAACATGATGGGTTTCTGAAAACACCTAAGATTAGGGATATGCCACGGGAGTGCTGTAGTTCTTTTTCAAACATTCCATTTGAGACTTTTGTATTTCACAATGCACATAAACTGATAATTTCACATTTAATAATTGTTACAATTGTTGATTTTTAAGTGCAATTTACAAAAACAATATGCAAAAAAAAAAAAAACAAGTTAAAATAGATGAAAACAATGCCGTTGATATTAAGTGCTCTAGCCTATTATTGTTTTGTTATTTTGTTTTTCTTGTATTATTTGAAATTAAATACGATGGCGGCGGTGCTGTTGATGAACTTACAAAGTGTTTCTGAGACTGTACGATGTTGTTTGTTCATTATCGTTTAGTAGTTACGTAAATTGAGTCAGCCCCTCCCTCCTTTGAACTTTAAAATATATGCAATCGTGTAAACTTGTTTTAAATTTAGCTTAAATTCATCGATCTGATTTTAATTTGATAACTGAAATTACATTTAATATTATTACTTTTTATTATTGATTAATGTGTATAGTATTAATAAATTCCGACATATTTTGTAATTGACGTTTCCGTTTTGATAATTAACATTTTGTTTTATTAAATTCAGATTTTTATTTAACATACGAATTATTTATTTTAAGTAATTTTATTGAAAAAATAAATGAATTATTATTTATTAAGCTTACGATATATATATACATGAATCTGTGTATCGTTTTCTTTTCGTACAATCCGTCAGAAATTTCTAAGAGCATATATATTTATACACATTCCATTTAATAATTTTTTCCTAAAATTATCCGCCTGTATGTGTACATAATTTTTCCTTTATGTTGTATGTATATCATTCTTTTTTTATAAAGTTAAAATTAGTCATACGTTTGTGTGCACTAATATTTTAAAGCACGTATTATTTTCATATTCGTTTATTACGTAACAATATTGAATGAAATTAATACAAATAATACTTTTTTTTTTTTTTTTTTTCAATCTATATTTTTCGTCAACAAAATTATTGAGATATGTTAATAATTGGAAATATTAAGAATATATTTTCTTCTCCAAATCAAAAAGAAAAAAAAAAAAAAATAGTATTACAAAAATTAAAATAATAAATTTTATTAGAGATTATTTTATTTCTTTTTCTTTTTCTTCTCCCGATTAAAAAAGATTATGTTAAGGTGCTTCAAAATTATTATTTTTTTAGTAAATTTTTGAGACCGTACACCCCTTTTTTCTTTCTTTTTTATCTAGAATAAAGGGGGAAAGATTTTGAAAAATTTACACTTGAAAGTTGCGGAATGAACTAAAAATTTTGAGTTTTATTAATTTCGAGATTTAATGCATTGTAAAAATTAGTAGTTTGTTTATTATTCTTTTTTCCGATATATTAAAAATAATAACACTACTACGCATGCTCCATGGTCAACTTGGAAACGGAGGGTTACTACAATATTTATACTGATTCAATTTTCAGTTACGATACCATTGCGTATTTCATCGTTTTCGGTAATATTTACACGGCTTACGTAAAAGGGGGAAAAATTAACTACTTTGGCTCTCTTTGAGAAATTTAGGAAAAAGTGTAACATGTCCGTTTACTTACATGAAAAAAGTGAACAGAGTGATGTGAGTTCTACACTTTGTTAGAATGTTTCGAAAATCGTAAAGTTGAAATGAACCTAGTTTAAAGTCACTGAATTGTAACTTTTTTATTTTGCATTTTACTAAAACTTTTTATATTTAAAATATTCGTTTTTTATTAAATATTTACATACAAAAACAATTAACTTGATTTTTCACACGATATTGCTGTAATAAAAATGCATTATTTTCAGGAGGATGAACACAGAATGGCTTTTATTAATAAGATTTTTTTTTTTTTTAATTAGATCAAATACCAAAAAAAAAAAAAAAAAAAGTATATCAAATCTTTCAACTTGTTAGGCGAGTTTTTTAATTATTAATATTTTTTAGAATCCTTTTACATCTATTTCGGTTAAGAAAAAAGAACGGTCTGAGAATTTTAGTTTAAAAAAAAAAATATATATATATATATATATACAATTTTTGAGGCACCTTAATTTTATTTTTTGTGTACGCGTATATAATAGACATACATATACATGCATACGTAAATGTGTATATATATAAATAATATATGCACATACACATCAATTTTGTACTTATAAATATAAAATTTTTATAAACTATTCATTCCTCTAGAATTATTTTAATCCAATATTTAACTTTAAAACTGATATTAATATTCCGATTGCCCTTGTAAATTTGAGAAATAACATTATATAAAACGTAAAGGTTGAATTGACAATGATAGTAAAATTTATTCTTATACGTAATAAATAATTTCTACACTTTTAAAATTTAAAAACCGCATATTAATTTTTTACGAACATTAAACCTTATAAAATAGAATTTTTTTGGTGATCCGTGTGGTTTGTTAGCTTTTAAAAAATTCATATATGTGTAATGGTAAAAAAGTATATTTAGCTGCAGCGCCAACGCTACCTTTGCGTGATCAAAAATTGTGATTATCCAAAGTTTCCAGAGAAAAAGAGTCTACGTAATTCTGGATTTTCATATGACGTACATTTTCTTTAAAAAGGAAATTCCGCGTAATTACCGACTCCGTAATACTATTACACGGATACAGTTAAATTACGTAGCAAATTAGAATGCATTATGTATCTGCAAGAACACAGTATTCGATCAATTCGTAAATGGTGTAATGTGTTGCGGTTTAGCCTATAATGATTACAACTACTATACAATGAATCGCTGTGTGTCTGAATCAATAGTTCCAAACCAATTGACAAGTAATTAACATTGCCTTCTTTTTGTCGTCACCTGTATTTCGAAATATAAATTTTTTTTTTCCGTATAAATGATTTTCGAAATATCTTATTTTTTTCATTGAATCTTAACTACAATATTTCTTTACGATTTATAAATATGATACCTACTGCATTATTTTCGGATGCATTTCGATGAGATTATTTTAAAAGTGACTTTGAAAATATTTATGAACGTTTAATTTTGAAAATTTGTAATAGATAATGGAAAAATCCAATATTTAATCACAAGCGAATTATTAATCATATATAAATTATCCACACTGAGAAATTATTTGTGATGTGCAAGAATATTGTGTGAGAAAGGTTGAACTTGTAGAACATTCCGCTAATGTCACTGAAAATTGTCTTATTTTAAACATAAAAGCTATATAGACTATGTCAGAAATTACCTATTGGCTAGTACAAATAATATTTAAAAATTGTTGTTTGCTGCTTCGTACTTATTAACTAAACGTTTTTGATGTGTTTTTTTTTTATACAATAGTTGAGTGCAAAAAGAAAAGATAGGTCAGGAAGGGATTCGATTACTTTAATCAGTTTATAAAAAAGGGGTGTGTATGTTTTTTTTAACTTTTAAAGTAAGATATAATTTGTTCCGTTAGAGCTAACAAGCCGATCTGAATGTAAAAAAATCGTATATTTACGGCAAATTTTAAGTGTAGTATTAAATATATTAGACGGCACATCTTTCCCCATTTTTGTATACCTACAGACATTCCAATTGTTGTAGCGGATGAGAGTTATTCACTAATGTTCTATTAAATTATTTTTGGTTCTATAAGGAGCTTGATGCGAAATGATAAAGAAAAAATTTATTAGATTAACTTCTCTCTAACTTATAATTCTTCAGTCATAGAAAGATTTATTCTGTAGCACGCTGCGAAAAAGTAGTTCTTAAATCACGGCGTACTAGAAAGGAGAACGCATATCGAGAGACAAAAAAATTATTTTCGTTTATACATGGCTATTGACGTTGAATAATCTACATTAAAGCGAGAAAACGGAGAATAGTGCGGCTTGGATAAAAACCAAAAATTCTAGACAATATGTAAAAGCAGGAATTTTTTAAAAACCTCGATGAATGGTGTCGGGGAAAATTTTTTTAGGGTAAGCGTATAAAAATTATGAAATACGTACACACTCTAACATGAGATTGAATATGAGCAAAATATCGACGAAATAGTATGAGGGGAAAAATGGTACAATTTTCGATTTGTCAACTCTGTGTTAAAATTAGTTTTTCATGTTTTTTTTATACCCTTTTCATAACTAACAAAGAGTACCTGTTACCGAACATCTTAAACCACGATTTAATTGTTAAAATACTAAAAATCGCACTTTCGCGTTTAATTCTGGGAAGAAGAAAAATGATGGAATTTGTTGCTTTGTAATAACTATATACATATATATATATATATAGATCGCACGACGCCAAACTTGACAACAAAAATTCATGTTAATCAGTTGCTTTGATAATGTGAGATAGTTAACGGATATATATGCGTGCTAAAGATATGTTGGAATTCGAAGTGTACATTTAGACATTAATTTATTCGCATCAGTAAAAATCTCGAACGCTTCTCGAAGGAACCAATAGAGATTGCATTGTTTAATATATCAGCAATATGCAATATGTTTAGAGATATCTTTCACCGCACATCCTTTGAAAACAATTTGCAAGTTCTTCAAAAAACGTTGAGCACCTGGTGCTTTCGAATTAGTTAGAATCTTGTTCCACTTTTCGCGGTTATGCTCGAAATTTTCCTTAGTTTAATTATACAAAATTACATCTGTGTGTCTTTTATGAGAAAATTCGTTTGCTGCCAACCTGACATGTTGCTGCATACAATTCAAATTTCACGCGGAGGTAAGGGAATACACCAATTTTTCCAAGCAAGCTCTTTATTTTTTTTTTCAGTTCTTTTTCAAGTGTTCTCCTATCTTACGTTCTGATTTCTTTCAACTTTCTAAATTTTCACGTTCACAACGTCTAAGGTGTTCCACCAGTTCATCCCTCGGTGTTTCTTGTACAATCCTTTTAGAAAAGAGGCAAATTACGTTCGCCCCAAACCCCCTCGGGTGGAGCTGTAAATTTTCTGTTGTATATTTTCGCCGTTAACATAATATTTTAAATCGGTTACGGTTATGGGCGTAACCGATTTAAAATATGATGTTAACCGGGAAAATCGTTTAGTGAAAATCACCAATAGAAAATTTATAGCTCCTGAGGCAAACATAAATACATTTGTCTCTTCTTTAAAGGGATTCTACTATAAACACTCAGGGATAACTAGTGGAAGATCTTAGACGTCGCGAACGTGAAAATTTAGAAAGTTCAAAGAAATCAGAACGTAAATGGGGAGAGCCTGCTTGGAAAAATTGGTGTATTCCCTTACCTCCGCGTGAAATTTGAATTGTATGCAGCAACATGTCAGGTTGGCAGCAAACGAATTTTCTCATAAAAGACACACAGATGTAATTTTGTATAATTAAACTAAGGAAAATTTCGAGCATAACCGCGAAAAGTGGAACAAGATTCTAACTAATTCGAAAGCACCAGGTGCTCAACGTTTTTTGAAGAACTTGCAAATTGTTTTCAAAGGATGTGCGGTGAAAGATATCTCTAAACATATTGCATATTGCTGATATATTAAACAATGCAATCTCTATTGGTTCCTTCGAGAAGCGTTCGAGATTTTTACTGATGCGGATAAATTGATAAATGCTTTGAAGAAATGGTATGTTAAGGACCATTTAGGCATTGACTAAAAAACAATTGTTGTCGAAGAAGTGCCCAACGGTGTTACATATATATATATATATATATATATATATATATATATACTAAAGTAATAATATATTCTTTTCCCGCCGAAAGTGGTTGCTTGTTCACTTCCTGTGTATACGTACATTAGAAAATGTTTTACAGTTTAAACAATTATTTTTCAACTGAATAGTGCAAATGACGTAAAAACTACTTTTCTTTAAATGCGTTAGAATTAGTCCGCGCAAATTTTCCCAGCCGCCGTTAATATAACCATTACAGAGTGTGTCGTTGAATTCATTAAGCGCGGGGGAGGGGAAAAAGTAAAGCCTCTTTACTGCTGAAGAAACAGCCTTCTTGTTGCCACTTCTTTCGAACACTTACCAAAATCATCTGAGCTATTTAAGTTAAACAATCGACTGTTCCCCACCACCAACATCGGAGCGTAGTAAGAAAAGCACCTTA
The DNA here is from genome assembly GCA_039619475.1 of Icerya purchasi. Classification (NCBI taxonomy): domain Eukaryota; kingdom Metazoa; phylum Arthropoda; class Insecta; order Hemiptera; family Monophlebidae; genus Icerya; species Icerya purchasi. Next base: position 285,053,658 of record CM077115.1, on the reverse strand, counting down.
TCATTCCACCACTATTATGTACACTACAATAAAACTTCTGTAACCTTACACGTATTTATTTTCGCGCTCCTTCAACTCAATATTTTTTGATATTTCAAAACGTCTCTGAAAAGTTCTCGATTATAATGAGTTATTTTTCATTCACTGCGATAGAAAGTTATTACAATGAGCGGGGAGTGTGAATTCGCATTAAAAATATGATTTACTTTACATATATATAAATCCCTATGAACACAAATTGGGGATTAAAAAGCAATTAGTTTAGAAATAAAAAGAAGGATTAAATTTTAAACAAAACGATAATGTGTAAAAAGAAACAAATGAAAAAAAAAAAAAGTGATAGGACGACAGTAAAGTGTACCGCCAAGAAACATCGTTCTTGTGATCATTGCTTCTAATTATTTAATTTTTTCGAGATTTTTTTTTTTTTTTCCGTTGAATTTCAAAATTATATACGGATAAAAATTCCTGTGCACTCATCATTATCATCGGTAAAAAGAGTGAAGTTGTAAATTATAGACTATAATAGAACACATATCCTTACGAATCGTAACTTCTGTTTACGCAATTTCGCCTCGTGTTTATTTTAAAAATACAGCTACTTTTCAAATCACTAAGCGTCGAAAACTTTTAAATGTTGCGTGGATGGAAATATTTGAATAATTAGCGGTGAACCATCTGTTGTGTATATTAGTAAAGGTAAGGTGTTTGTGATCAACTGTGTGCATCGTACGTATGTGCAATATATATCGCAAAATGTACGTTGTGCTTTGCAATTTTCTAGTTTGAAGGGAGGATGTATAATTCAAGTGTTAGACATACCTATTGTGTTTCGAGTGTCTGCATGTGTTCGTAGTGATTATAAGTTCACGTTCGAAGATGATAAACATAATTCCAGAGGAAGAAAATATAGCGTTTCATTTCTTCAATTAATGTTCATCAAAAGGAGACATTAAATTTCCTGTACATTTTCAGTATAAATATATATATCAAAAAACAGAGACCAGCGTGTTATGCAACTTTTTGACACGAAAACTGTGTTCGAAATATATATCTGTGTTCTTTACAATACTCGTTTTATCTTTTTCGTATTAGTTATTAGTTTTCTTAATGATCAACGACAATTTTTAGTTTTTTTTTTTAATAGTTTTATATCAATTTTTCCATATCTTTTTTACTACATAGAGAGATAGAAAGATTAATGTTGTTGTTACGCGTATACATAAGACATTTTCTATATTTAATATAGTACAAGTTTTAAAAACTGTTTTATATGACATATGTATATACGTGTATGTCTGTGTATATATAACGTATTCCTCTATATATAATATATATATATATATATTGATATATATAGACAGTAGGTAGATAGATTTATAAATATATGTATTGTAGTAATAAGAAGCGCACGTTCATGTTTTTAGTACTATTATTAAATACACATTACATCAAATGTGGATCGAAAGTTACTGTAAATATATGTGTAGTAGTTTTTTTCTTTTTTTCTTTTTTATTGTAGATAATACATAAGTTCATATGTAAGTACGTACCGTATACCTTTAATTAAATTATTTTACGCGATGTGTACTTATATTGTAAACACGACTTAATAATATGTATCTAGTGTTTTACATAGTCGTTTGTGAGTGAACACAGTTTTTAATGAGTATATGTATATTTTTAACACTTCGTAAATTTTTATTATTTAAATTTTGTTAAAATGTTTAATAATATATTTTATATATATATATATATATATATATATATAAGAAATAAATGTTAAGAATGAACAGAGTATTTTATCCGTCATATTTTTATTTTTTTTTCGTAAAATGAATATAGGTAAACTCGAAAATATTGGAAAAGTAAGAAAATCTGTAAGTTTATCTATTGATTCTTTGCTTTACTTGATAAATGTTTATCGTTTTTGACAATATAACCGCTTTAATAATCGTATATATCCATTAAGAGATAAAGTTCCCTTTAGTTGTCAGCACAGATAAGGTTAATAATTTACTGAAATCTTAACTGCTGTTTTTCACCAAATTTATGCTCCGTAAACGTTAGTTTAGCTTAAACAATTTATGGAAATGAAATTCACTGTTCTATTTTACATAGGTTCACATTTGTTTTTAAATAATCGCGATTTATCACGTGAAAATTGCGTAATTGTTGACGCAAAATTTATGTTAAAATACTTCGCGAATTCTAAAATTATTGACAGTTATTTGGATAAAAATGTCTCTTCTTCCGTATCTCCACATTAAAAGCCTGGCGGCCTCGGTCAACCAATCTCGATTCACATTTTACGCTGTATTTTTGGTTTCCTTCATATGTGTCATTTGTTTTCTCTCTCATTATCTCGTCTATCCAATTATGATCTCTTCTTTTTCCCTTCCAGTTTACACATTTAATTGGTGTTTTTATCAACATTTTCCTTCTCCATCCATCACTTCCATAAATTGTTTTTTTTTTTTGTTTTTTTTTTGTCTTTAAGGCTTCGGTACCATCACCACATTTCAAAGTCTTCTAACCGACTATTTAGTTTTGTTTTTGAGTCGCATAATATGATAGTTCCCCATTTGTATGCTCTCGATAATTTTTTTCCGTATACGTTTAGTTTTATTTTTATGTTTTAAAACACTTCGCTGTTGCCTCTAAAAGTTGGCTTTGTTTTTGGTTTTCTTTATATTTAACGTCCGTATCGTTTTATCCTTTCTTATCACATTACTCCTAAATATCTCGAACTGTTGCGAAGTTTTATCATTTAATTTTATCTCTGCGGTTTCCCCCTTCGCGGCTATTGATATATTTTTATTTTACTTTTATGTCTCATTTGTTCTAAGAATTTTTGTAATTCATCCTTTGTTATTAATAGAATTCTCTATAATTAATCGTAAAATGTGTGATTAATGATGTTTTTTTTTTATTTTTTTGTAAACTGCTGAGTAGTGAAAGTAATAATACATTATCTGCACACGTAACCTCCATTAAGAGTAACATCGGGTGAATTTATTAATCTGTTGAGCAAGCGCTCTAGCATGATGAATCCCGATGGTAATCCATGTCATAAATTATGCCGATAAATAGATATCACAACTGCGTGTGTTCGTCGATGTCGCGAATAAATAAATTATCTTTATCAGCAGTATGATTCTGTAACATATTAGGATAAAAATATATTTTAATTTCATTAACTGCTGGGAAAGTTGAAAAGAATACGTCAAGTCAAGTTCTTGTTTCGTCATTGTGAAATTAATGTTGATCCGAGAATAGTAGGCCTATTTAGGAAGGACGCAAGTAGTGAAGGTTTTTTACGTGTTGCTGCTGCATTTATCTGCATAGCCTTTAAAAGGGTAATCGTATTATTTCTGCATTGTGAAAATTCGGTCTCTGTTGCCCGATGAAATTTCAGGTAAATATGAGAAAAAAGAAAGAAAAAAAACATTTTGACAGCCGCTCCTGCAATTAAAAAATATCGCACTACATTTTATGTCCCTTTTGCAGTAGAATTCGGTTTCTAATTTTTCTTGATTTAATAAAAATTTATTTTCAATATTTTTTTTTTAAATTGTTTTACGTAATAGAATTTTGAATGTTCGCATTTTGTTCGATTTAAGCGAAAAGAATACGCCAAGTCAAGTTCTCGCTTAATATAACCTGTGTAGTACTTACACGGAATTATATAGGGTTGAACCTGACAACTTCATTATTGAAATTTGACTGACTTCCCGAACGTAAATCCAAAAAAGCTAATATAGCATTAAAAAGTAGAAGAGTGAAGGTTAATAAAAAGGCTTTATTTTTTAAACAAGATGATATTTGATAAATGATGCCCGTTATTGGCAACGAAATTTTCTGACCTTTTTACAAAATTCTTTGACACTTACTGCAACCTTTTTTCAAGAAATTTCGGCAATTTCACGCCGAATATAATTTCTTCAACTCGTCCAAGGGGTCCTTGATTTGTTGATATAAACCTTTGATTTTTTAAGCAGCCTCAAAGATAAAAGTCACAGCTCGATAAATTCGGTGATCTCGGTGTTTCTGGAGATGATTCGGGTACCGAAGTTTTTTCGCAACAACATCAAGGTTTCGCGAGCCCTATAGCGAGTTCCGCCATCTTGCTGAAACCAAGTGCGTGTGAAACAATGTCCGCCCTTCAATCCCAGTATAAAAACCGTCCGCAGCATATCTGTGAAGCGCCCCGTGTATTCACCATTCCGTCGTCGAAGAAGAACTTCTCTTCACGAAAGCAGTTCGAATTCGCTCGATGTTTTTAGTTGTACGATTGGTCCGGGCATGGTCCGTAGTCTCTTGGTTTTATTCACAGAACCCGTCTTAATTCTCCACCCGCGCTTTTCCAGTGTTTCACGAAGGTATCGGATCTTTCGGACTTACTCGAAATGTTTTCGAAACGCACAAATAGTTTTAATGTACGACCGATTCTCAAAATACGTCTTAAAAACAAACACACGCTGTTGCACGTTCCACGAGGACAACTACTCGAGAAAAGTAAACTTTTACTCGTTTACTTGCTGTTGCCGTGTTGCGTCCCCCCACTAATTGCACTATTACCACTAAAAGAAACTTGTCGTCAGGTTCCTTTGCGCACCCTGTATTTCATTTTCGACACCCTTTATCTCCGAAGCTAGATACCTTACGGAGCTGACTTTTTCCAGTGGGGTTAAGGTTACCAAAAAAAAAAAAACAGACAATATTTCGAAGAATCGTTTCCGAAATAAGAGTGTCCAAAAATTGCAATTATTTTGGGTATTCTCTGAATGAATGAACAGTCGTCATAAATCTAGTGTACTTACAATCAAGCTCTAGATATTTAAAATTTGAAGTATGAATAATGTTTAAAATTATGATTATGAGAAGAATCAAAATCTAGCATGACGGATGCTCCTCATTCTTATAATTTACTAATATATATATATATATATATATATATATATATATATCAAGGCTGTGTCTACGGGGGGGTTACCCTCCTCCCCCTCTCATGAGAACTGAAATAGTTATTATAAATACAAAAAAATCTGAAAAAATCACAAATTAAAAATAAATATTGATGATTTTTTTAGGGTGTTCTTATCTACTTTTAAAAGAAAAAAGAAAAAATATGCTCCATATTTTTAGGTACTTCATTAATATTTTATGCAAAAAATTTCTTATTACGAGTATGATTAATAACAAGTAATTTTTATTAATGTTCATATACGGGGTAATTCATTTATGTACATTATTAATATATAAATCCAAATGCTGGAAATTATTAATAGTACGAATATTAGTGAAAAATGTATTATAAAATAAATATGCAAAGAAAATTTTCACCCCCTCCCCCATTCTGGGCGCGGGCCTGATGTATATATATATATTTCGATCAAGCCACGTGGCTTTTAACGATAAGTCCAGTTGAATGGACGTGAACATTGCAGATTGTACAAAAAACAAATTAATTGGAACAGTGTAACAAACTTGCTAGAGAATTAGTTGCTATAGAGATCCATTAACCACCAGGTCTAGGTTTATATAGATATTATTCAGCTGAAAGGTATTTTAGATTTCGTGACTTCATCTGATGAATCCTTACGCACAGTTGATACTTCTCGTGTCGGGAATATCAGTCTAGAATACTTCAATATTTTCATATGATTTTGTAAAAGACGCTGCTGAAACCAGTAGGCGAGATAGCTGCGTTTATAATAAAATATGTATGTAACCTATGCTACTTCGGGCGAAACAGATCAGTGACTCTTGATCGTCTTAAAAAATATGTACAAACACAATAGTTACTAAAATAATACCAATTACAAAAACATCACAACGAAGATTGAATATTAAATCACACTGAGTTAGAAACGTCTTTTCGGGATAGAATTCCCCATCGTCAACTGGAAACAAAAGGAAAATGTATTAAAGATTAATATTATTTGCAGGAAATCTGAATAATAACCTCTGTTTTCAGTTAGAAATAACAAAATCAAAGAATATTATTAAAAATTAAGCTAAATGTTTTTGATTTTTAATTTTAAAAAACTCGAAATATTTGGTTTCATTTTTGATGATATTGTTTAATTTCCTTTTCTAAATGAAATCAAACTATTTAGGTCTCATTGAGATGTTCAGATAATATAACATTAAATTTATCTTTATTAATACGCGCATTTTCTTTTCCGTTTTGTAGTACACTAAAGACGGGGAATTCTCTTGAGAAGTCGTTCCTCTGGCATATTTTGCTATTCAGTCTTAAGATGTTTTTTCCGATGCTTATAATTTTACTAGCTGGGGTACTCGACTTCACTCAAAGAGTTGATATGAGATTGTGTGGTAGTTCGAATAAAAGGATAAACTTTAAAATATAAGAAGTAAAAATTTTTTTAAAAAAATCATATTTTAACTATTTACAATACTTGTTTATAAACATTTTTCATTCTGTTATCCGGGGTATATATGTACAAATTTTTCGATTTTCCTACTCGTGAGTGAGCTACGTATAGTTGACCGTGAGTGAAGCAGGAGTCTTTGAGGTTGATGCCGCAATGTTTTAAAACTTGTCCTTGCGCTTTGTTAATTGTAAAACTATAGGCTAATTTGATCGAAAATTGCAGTCTTTTAAATTGGAATGGCAGTTCAGTAGAGATCAGTGGTATTTTGGGGATAAATACTGTGAGTCCTTTGTCCTTTCCAGTCATAAGTTCGGCTTCGATGATGTTATTCGATAGCTGTTTGACGATCATCTTTGTTCCATTGCATAGTTTTGATGAGTTCAGATTTCTGAGTAATATGATCGGAGATCCAATTTTCAGTCGAAGGCAGTGTAATGGCATTCCTGATACTTGCAAACGGTTTAAAAATTTTGTAGGGATGTTGACACTTTCTTCAATAGTTAGAACATGATTTCAATAAAATGTTTTACCTCTTACATTTTAAAGTGTATCCGTTTATTCCCACACAATCTCATATCAACTTCCTGAGCGAAGCCGGGTATCCCAGCTAGTTTTGAATAACATTTATCAACATAAGAACATATTAACTAAATGTTATTTCCAAAATATAAATAAGAATTTAAAAAAAAAAAACACATGACAGAAAAAAGGATTTTACTTAGTAATTATATTTTATTAATAATCTCTTGTATAATAGTTCTAAATGCGTAAGACTTCTGTTCGTTTTCATTTTGAGAATAATTTACACTAATACATAGTTAGTTGTACTGTCAGAATGCCTGGTACCAAGACATCTTACAACCCTAAAACGACAATACAGCAAACGTAAAAATCCATTTCGGGAGGGGTTTGAACCCCCAAATCCCCCCCCCCCCCCCCCAACGGGTACACCTATGCATCCAGCATCTAACGGTTCAAAAAATATAGAGGACGAAACTTTCAGCCCTTATATCTTGAACAGCACGCCGTTCAGGTAAAAACGGGAACCTTCTTCACGGATAAGAGATAGAGGGCTACCACGCTATATAACTCCTTTGATCGTACCGGGACTTGTTTTTGAGTTTTAGTGGCATGTACATTGTACACTTAGTTTTATAATATACTAGGTGGTCCAAAAGTTGTTGCATAATTTGAACAGTTATCAATTTTGTGATGTACAACTACTTTTGGACCACCCTGTATATTGATTATTTTAATAATTATAACAAACGGAGTGTATGAAGGTGCTCTGCGCAATGGACTGTGCTTGAGGAAGAAAAAAAAACAGATTTTGAAAATAGTTTGCAGATTTAGCTTTCTTAGATCAAAGTAATATAAAACAATATTAAAGGTGTAAGAAAATCATTTGCAGGCAGGGATGCTACAACTGGCTGCTGTATAATATACTAAGAAAAGAATAATCTAGTTTTATCAACCCTTACGATCCTACGGTGCTTATGTCCTGGAATGGTAATATGCAGGACCGTGTCCATGGGGGGGGGACCCCCTCTCCCTCTCATGAGAACTGAAATAGTTATTATAAATACAAAAAAAATCTGAAAAAATCACAAATTAAAAATAAATATTGATGATTTTTTTAGGGTGTTTTTATCTACTTTTAAAAGAAAAAAGAAAAAATATGCTCCATATTTTTAGGTACTTCATTAATATTTTATGCAAAAAATTTCTTATTACGAGTATGATTAATAACAAGTAATTTTTATTAATGTTCATATACGGGGTAATTCATTTATGTAAATTATTAATATATAAATCAAAATGCTGTAAATTATTAATAGTACGAATATTAGTGAAAAATGTATTGTTATTTATAAAATAAATATGCAAAGAAAATGTTTAACCCCCAACCCCCACACCAATTCTGGGAACGGGCCTGCTAATATGGATACGCAATCGATTTTAATTGTAATCTGATACAGAATATTAATTAATATTAATATAGAAATTACGTGAAATGTACATAAATTGATTTAGGTAATTTGTATACGTAATTGATTGGAATTACTTTTAATAGACTGAGGACAATTAATACAACTACAGGCTAAATAGATAAACTTTGGAACTAAAAAAAAAAAAAAAAAGAATACACTGTTACGCATAGAAACGTGCTAGCATATTTTCATTTCATAACATTCGTTAGTGACTTATTCAGTATGCTAATGGGGAACAGTAATGTATATCAACACTCGAATAAGTTCATTTTGTGAATAGTGTGGAAATGTTCGCGTAAATTTTACACATTTTTCATCAACAGACATTTGCAATTATCGCGCAAAATAAATTTTTGAGAGGATTCCATAAATTTATACGCCGAAATTTTTTGGTTCACTTTCTATTATAAGATTTAATCCCGACAAAACCGGTTCTCCCTCTAGAGAAAATAGAATTTTCCATTTTTAAAATTTTTCTTAGTATTTTCTAGCAGCTGACTGAATACCGAATCAAAAATTCGAATAAATGCTAATGTGTTTCGAGAAAACCAAGCTCCTCGTTAAATAGTTATAAACTAGTATAGTAGTTCGAGATTTTTGAATACACCTAATTTGATCGTTGGATATGTGTTTTTGCGTTTTGTACGCAGAATTAAATTTGCTTCAAAACGAAAATGTTTTTGCCAACAAAAAACCTTTTTGACGTAATCAATATTTTCTTTAAATTATCTAGAAATTTTCTACTGAACCAATGTTTACTCAATTTTTTGGTGGTGTCATTTGTTATTTCGGTTAAGTGATGAAACTGTTACGCTGTAGTAACTTCTATGTTAGTCTATATGCAGGTGTACAATCATACAGCAATATAATGTAGCTTGCGTTATAATAAGTTAACGAGAGTATAGGTTGTTGACTTCTAGCGCTCAAAAACAAAAGTGTTATTGAAGAAAAATGTCGTGATTTCCAACAGAAAAGAAAAATTTTGATATTTGAATAGATCATCAGAAAATGTCAAATCTGAAGAGACTAAACGGAAGGAAGAATAAGCGAAAGGAAGAAAAAAGCGAAAGGAAGAAAAAAGCGGAAGGAAAAATAAGCGGAAGGAAGAATCGTTAAACAGACAGAATATGTTCGTAATAATTATTGGAAATGCAAAGCTGCTGACAGATTTCTAACCTGAATAAATAACGGATACTGTATAAAGCTGAGATGAAATACGCCATTCAAAATAGGAACATTCTCAAAATTAAAAATTATTTCATATTCCTCAAAAATGTATCCTTGTAACTAAAAATTTCTAGATAATTAAAAGAAAATATTAATTGCACGAATTTTTAACGAGAAACATTTTCTGCGATGTGTCGCAAATGTAATTTTATGCTGGAAAAACTCACGAAAATAAAACTAGCGATGAAAGATGAAGAAACTAGGCCAAAATTATTTCTGTAATCTGAATATATTAGAAAACGTAAAACACGATTACTTTAAAATGATGTTCTGTTACTTTTCGGTTGATTGACCAACTGATGAGGAGGGTATCTCTACCTAGAATTAAAGAAAGATTTTTTAATAGTTGGATTTTAACCTGATCGGAAGTGTTAGTACGAGAATGGCAGCAAGAATTAGGATATAGGAAGCAGTAGGAAGTCTTAATTTCAAAATACAAGATGCTAGTACGTTCAGCGAAGGGAGGAGAACGCTCAAATAGGACATGATCGGGATCTTAAATGCGAAGATAACAGATTATTAGCGCGTAATGAACAGTATCGGAAGAAGATATGAGAGTAAACGAAATCGAGAAAATAGGAATACAAAAACGTATGCGATAAATAGTGATAGAATGATAAAGCGCCTTAAAGAAAGAAAATAGTAGAACCATGGACAGTACCAAGATGAAATTGAAATGTGAGTTGGGATTAAAAAAGGAACAAGAATATACATCCGAACAAAGTCTGTTTTTTTTTTAGTAGGATGCTTAGGGATTTTTTTTAATAAAATGCGGAGAACGCTCGGCCGAACCAGCCAAGAAGTCCGCTGCCTTGTTACCATATTAATACCTACATAATTTAGTACAACTGAAGAAGGCCAATATGATGACGAAATGAAAGAGAAGAAGATTGCGGCTAATACGATAATGCTGAGAATAATAAAATCATATAGGAATACGAGTGTGGAAGAGGGGTGAAATAACTTGAAATTCTGGAATCCGGAATGATTAGGATTCTGTTGGAGTAGTGAGTAATAGAAATTAAGGTAATCCCTCGTAAAATAATAATAAAGGTCAGCGGTAATATGGTAAAAATGGAGCGCAGACATTGGAAAGTCTGAAGGATTAATAGTTTGATCGTATTTTATTAGAATCAATGTGTTGTTATAACCGATAGAGATTAACGTGCGGTTTTATGGAATCCGCTATAGTAACCGATTTACATTGTATACGGTTTTAACACAGGTTATATAATTCGACCCGAAGCCTTTATTATAGTTAAAATTTACGAGGTTTTGATGAATTTCTATTTCGATATTTAAAAAATAATTTTAAATATCATCTAATACGATGCAAGAGCCAATTTCGTTATATCAGAATAATATATAAATATATATACTTTTTTTTTGTACCAATGTCGCATTTGACGAATTGTCTGCGTGTAATATTTACTTTTATTTTTTTTTTTCATAAAAAACGAAAATTCCCTTTTTTTTTTTTGTTGCTAAAACACTGTGTTCAGATTTATACTTTTTTTTTTTTGTTATTATTATTTTTGTTTCAATAAACATATGCGTGTTTTGCACAAAAAAAAAAGAAAAAGAAAAAACGAAACAATTTTTATTTGTAAATTTTTGCACGTTTAAAAATGCCCAGCCGAAAAAAAAAAACTGGCTGGTTCGATGTGTACGCAGCAATTTTTTTACATTTCAAAAAAAAACGCGTCATACCTTTTTTTATATTAACGAGCCCTGTACTGCTTTTGTAGCCAGCAGCACGGTTGTTCTTCATTCTCCTTTTGTTGGATTTTCGTATGAACTTGATCACGATCGGTTAGTTGTTGAAGATTACAGTAAGATGCGGGAAAGATGGATATTTTTTTCTCGATGCGATGTGTGTTCACATTTTTGCAGACGATATGCTGGATAGTAAATAGGGAAGAAGGACATATTTCACATGTTGGCTGAGGATTATTTTTTTTTTAGTAAGCTTTTTCATAGTTTGCTGTTTCTATTTTTAGTCTGCATTCCTTCTTTAAACCGCATACTTTGATTGTACAATTGATTTTGTGCAACTTGCAATAGCAGTACAATTTCGTTCTAGGTGTTTCGCCAGTTTTCCGGTATTTTTCTTTTTATATTAATTTTTATGGTTTCTAGCATGATGATGAAAAATACGTGGCTTCTTCTACCGTGTGCGGCCTGTTAATCTTTCGATGTCTCTACGTAGCTCCGTAAAAGAAATTACCTTCTATCGCTATCGCGTTTTAAAACAGTCAGTTGAACTGAATTTAATGTTTTTTGCTGCAACAAATAACTGCTCCATTGAGGAAAAAAGTAAGCGTATTATTACAGGGGGAGTGGGGGAGATTATTAAAAATTGGACTCAAGCAATAGGTATTCTACTTTTTAGACTGTTACAATTCCAAATGTTAACTTTTTCTTCTTTTAAAAACAAAATAACAAATTTAGGAAGCTCTATATCACCGTAGGTGTCGAAAAGGAAAAATAAAAATCCGTTTTTTCAAAAATATAATTGCTCCATTTTCCTCTACTAAATTATGCTACCTCCGGGGAAGAAGGAAGTAAACTCATCCTTTTTGAATCATTTCGAGTTGCTGCTTCCTCGTCCATTTTCTTTAAAATTCCAGGTTCGAATCTCCTCTACGTGGCTTTTCAAAAAATTTCATCTTAAATGCCGGTCTGACATTTATGCTTCTTTCGTTTCTGCGTGTAATAATCCATCTCAGCGCGCCTAATTGTTTAACCTACGCTTCCTTCAAATCTGTTTTTTTTTTCTTTTCTTTTTCGAGTGCCATATGTTACCGGGGCTGTTACGACACTATCACGGTAGGAATAAAAAAAGAAAAAATCCTTTATTTATTTTTTTTTTGATACGTTAACAAAAGACGACACCACTCAGAAGCAATATGGAAGGAAAAGAGTCAGTTAGATGTAAAGTCTGTCAGAGACTGATAATATAGATACGCTGAGAGCTAGAATGATATAGGGGTAGAAGGGATAAGATGTATAGAGCACTCACAATAAAGAGCAGAGGGCAATAGAATAGAACGTTCGGTATGTAAGAATGGGCGTTTAAAAAAAAAAAAGATACACAACTGGAATCGCAGGTGGCTTTATTTTACTTGTATGAAGTAAACAACACGAAAAAGGTAATAATTGGGAAGACAAATGAGAGGAAGATAATCGAATACGATTGAAAGGCAAACGAATAATGGTGATGACAGCAAAGCGGCGGAGCAGTGGGGGAAGTCATAGAACTAGAGGGATAAGACGGAGGCCTATGTTGAACGAACGGGTAGAAGGGGAAAGTGCTGAAAAATGATGGAAATCCGATCAAAGTTTGAAATGGAATTGTTGTACACGAGAGGGGATAGCAGATTAGAATCAGTAGTTTTAGTAAAAGAAAAAGACCGGAAGATGTGGCCAGAGATTGTGAAAGCAAATCACAATATGTATAGAATGAAGCGAGAATTACGGGGAATAATTGGACGAATTAAGGAAAGTGATGTTGTTGCCTGCTTTTACTTTTAATTTTACTAAATGTAAATAAATTCGTTGTAGTACACAGCTTAACGTTGTATTATTTTTCTCCTTTAGGAAAATAAATTTAGTCTTTTAACAAAAACTATAGCGTAAATCTCACGTGAGAGGAATCCCACTAAATCTCTTAGCAAAAGGGGGAGGCGTCCAAATTAAAGGAAAAACAGCTCACGTGATTAATGGAAGGTCACTTATTTATCAGCCAGTTTATTACCTTATCGAGGGATATCTTAACTTTTTTTTACTAAGGAACAAATCATTGACCAGGCATATTAAGGAATGTGTAATTGTTTGCATTTTCCGTTTTTGAATATTTTAAAATATTAGGCCTTAATACTTGCTACTTTAATACTTGCAAATAATCAAGATCCTTATTAATTTCTTTAATTTAATTTTAGTACCTTTCATCCGCGGGAGGCCAAATAATCGTACAGAGAAAAATCGCTGCTGCTACTGGAACAAAGGCTGTTTTAGAAATATTACATTTGAAAAACACATTAGTATTTACCGAGAAAATGTATTTTTTAAAGAAAACAACGTCTAATTCGTATAATAGATTAAAAGTACAGCGGGCTGGAAGCACACGTCTGTGTAATGATCGCTGGTGTTTAATGGTATAACGATCGACCGTTTGTAATTTGTCCACCAGGGATGCCACCACGATCTTAGAAATACACCGCGGACGTATTTAGTTTGTTTTTTTTTTTTTAAATTCAAGATTCTAAATTTTCTCTTTTATATGATTATTTTTATTATTAGAATTAGTTTGAAAAATTATACTAAAGTATTTACGTATCTGTTTTACCAAATTTATCGCAGAAATATTTCAGTATCACCGGTGGACCCACAAAGAACAATTGTTAGATATCCATGCACAAATATATACATATTACAAGTCAAATGAAACTAAATAAAATAATAGTACGTATCTAGCTGGGTCTACACACTCCTTTGGCAGGCCGGTGTACGTTGGCGAGTCTTGACAACGACAAGGAGGAGACGACACGGTAATGGAATTAATATGGAATTTTTACATAGGAGCTGGATAATGGGGGAATTTGCGATTTAAAAAAACAGAAAAACAAAAAACCATCTGGTTACTGGTATCATCCAGCTGGATCGCTTTCCTTCGTGTCTTTTTACCATTATCTTATTTGCAACCGGTTGCTTAATTCGCACAGCCCTACAGACAAAACAAAAACTCGACTCGTCACTTCTACTTCGGTGAAAAACGGAACGCAGCCTTTTTCATTCTTTTTCCGCATTTTACTCATACTTCTTTCTTCCGAAAACGGTCTCCTCCTCTGCCGTCGCTAACATACCATTCGTATCTTCGCTGAATCCATCAGTTGCCACCAGTCTCTCCCCAGCCAGCGACAGGTTCCCGCACACTCACACACCCTCTCTCCCATAGCGTCGTTATAATTAATTATTTATTTGTTTTATTTTATTTTTATTTGTCTATTTATTTTTTCCACGTAATGGTGGACACATTACAATAGAGATTATTCGCACGTTTTCACGCGCAACCTTTGTTATCGGTGCCTAGCGCAGCTGTTGGGAGCCATGGTAGTTGATAAATCGGATCTCACTATGAAAACGTTTTATAGTATGGATTTATTTTGTATTATACCACTTTGTCTATTTTGCGAAAGACAGAAAGTAAAATCACCTCCTCTTTTGTACTTGTCATTTTTGCATCACTATCGAAAATAGTACAAAAAAAAAAAAAAAACGGATCCTTCCCATATAATACATATCATCTGGTAAAATATAGAAACATTGTTTCACATTCGTGTCTGCTTTACTTGTGTGTCTTTTATTGATTTTTCTATTTTCCGGATGGTAAGCTTTCGAAATTAGTAAGACTGCTCGTTCGATTGATAAATAGATTTTATTAAAATTTGTACAAATGTATTTCGCGATAATTTACACAGGGTGGTGGGACTGCAATTCAGTCGGAATTGTTTTAGAGATCCGAAAACGTCGCTGTAATATTTACGCAGCAACCGATCGACTAACGACGATATTAATTAAATTTTTCTTTGTCTTTTTTTTTCCCCTACGATAAAATTAATTCTACATTACCTAATACGTATCAGTGCGCAATAAAAATGTGCCGTATAATAATAATAACATTATAAAATAATTTAGCGGCAAAAAGAGTCGTCTAAAGAATTATTATAATGGTAGTAAAATAATTATTATAATAATCGATAGAAAAAAAAAGGCAAAAAAAAAAGAAGATCGAATGCCTTATTTCTTTAGTAATAACGATAATTAAATTACATTCCGTCGGCGCGATCGAGGCAGATCTTCGAAATCGGTTGATTGTTCACATTCGCCGGCTAGCGATGGTTATGTTAACTGATATAGTTTTCGGTCTCGGCTCGTTCAGTTTGTACTTGTAAATCAGATTGTGTTTGAATTTTACGAATCGTTTGGCGTTTTGACGGTTTTGTTCCACGCGATATTCTGGCCAATCGTTGACCTCTTTCATTCCACGATGCACCGTAAACAACGGCGATATTATCTTAAAATTAAAACCGGCCAGGTACATTTCGTAAGCCTTGCACAATCACACATAGAAAAATAATGATGAAAAAATCGATTTTTACTCTAGAAAAACTTTTAATACAAAACAAAAAGTAATAACCGTTAGTAAATAATAGCAGCACGCAACTGGAAACACTTTAGAACCGTCGGAAGGAGGGAAATTTTTGCGAAAAATCCCGTTGGACCGAAAAAAGAGCGAAACTCGTATTAGATATTTAACTATTCGTGACTATTTCTGATGATTGTGAAAAAACTTTTTATTTCAACTAAATCAGAAACTATGAATATACAAGTATGTTTATATTATATATATATATATATATATATATATATATATATATATATACATGTATTAATTACAACGTAATTCTTAGGCTACCCCCCATTCGAAAAAACGTCCCAAAAAAATGTCCCAATTTTATGTAACGTTTGTTATATTTTATAGGATTTTTGTTATTGTTATTTAAAAAATGATACAATTTTATGTTATGAAATATGTAACGAAAAATATAACGAAAAAATTACTTAATTTTATATAATGAAAGTTAAATGTTAGAATTGGATTTTTGTGGTTATGTTATTTTTTTTTTGTGTTTATGCCAGTAAGAATTACGTTGTAAATTTTGATCATTTTATACATAGTATAGAAGAGAAAGAGACAGAAATTAAAGCAAGAGGGGTCGTCAAAGGGCATAGCCCCTTGCGAGGCCAAAATGGCCGAGTTATATATATATACAGTGGCGAATCCACGGGGGGGAGTAGAGGACATCGCCCCCAAAGAACCAAAGCCTCTATGAAAAAATTTGTTATAACAGAGAAACTTATGCTATAAAAGATTTGTATGAATTTTACTTGCGGATTTTAATAATTAATATTTAATATTATTTTCTAGTAAAACTATTAATGTTCCTTTTTTTTTTTTCTATTTTAAATACAACTGTCGTCGATCTTTTGCCATTTTTATTTATTTTTAATTTTTATTTTGCAACGTAAGTGAAAATAGTTCAATGAGAAATAAATGTATTTTTTTTTTACTTGCTCATGAACAGACAATTCAGATCGGATTACTAATAGAAATAAAATAGAAGTAAAGTCTAATAAATACTATCTTTCTTTTGTTTCTTTTTGGGGAAGGGGGGGGGGCTTGTCAACCGGGGACCTTTACCCAGAAACAATTAGAATAGGAAGGAATCAATTATATCTTCATACGATATCAAATGTTGTTAGGAGGAAATAATCAATATAATAGGAACAATCTGTGGAGAGGGAAAAGATAGGACATAAGAGGCGCAATATGGAGTAGAAAGACCAAGTATCAATAAAATGGAATAGAAAGCAGAACACTTAGCAGAAGGAAATCAACATTTAATAAACGCATGGTCCGCATCGCACACATGCTCTTCGTTTAAGCTAAAAGAACAATATGGAGAGGCAACCAATGAAAAACGAAAACGGGAGGAAGATAAAAAAGTATGGCTTAAGAGCGCAGATGAATAACGGAGACAACGACAGAACGACGAAGTGAAGGAAACAAAGAAAACCACAGATTGAACAGACAGATAAAAAGAACAATTGTTAGAGAAAGAGGAAGCGTAAATATTCGATACCATAATCTAAGATGAAAACCTTTGCACAGCGGAAGGAAATTGGACGATGGGACGTTTTTTAAAGAAGAAGTGAGAAGAGGCAGCAAACCGAACAACAAGAAGTTCGCCGCCTCATTACCGAAGATGACCGGATGACTAGGAGCAAATCAATTTGAATGGAATGAAAGGAAGAACGTGGATAAGTGAGCACATGCGGAGTATGACAAAATCACAGGATCTGATCAGGTAGGAGAGAATGAATTAAAGGGCGGTCGTGGAGTCAGATGTAATCAAGAATTTAGAGGAAAGGTGATTGGAGGAAATGAAAATAATGGAACATAAGATAGTCATTAATACGTTTATGAATGTAAAACAGAAAGGAGGCAAGCGAAAAGATTCTGAAAAGCCAAAATCTGGGAGAATAAAAGAGGCACCGACACCATCTGGCCTCTTCGATGTAAACACGGTCGCATGCGAAGGAAATTGAGAATTGATAAAACTGTGGAATTCCTGTCTGATTAGGGCGCATAGAAGAAACTTAGAGAGCGTAGGAACAGTAAACATATTTGGAGGATGGCAGAGATCGGCAAAATTAAAAGTGAAATAACGGAGATTGACAAAGGATACTATTTCTAAACTACCATATTTAAGGTATAATTTTATAATTTCGTTTTATTTTGTTCATAACTAAAAATAAAACAAAAGTTAAATTAAAAATTGTAATAATTATGTATTTTTAAAACACATTTTTACGAATTTTTATAAAGGTCGCTATTTGGTTTTCTTTATGAAACAATGAGTATTTCTCAAATCTAAAAAATCCTATAAAATATAACAAACGTTACATAAAATTGGGACATTTTTCATTACATAAAATTGAGACATTTTTACCTAATGAGTGGTAGCTGTAATTAATATATATATATGAGTCGTCGCGATAGCCTAGTTGCTAGAGCGCTTGACTTCCGTTAGTCACGGGTTCGATCCCGGGCGACGACAGAACTTATTATAAAGAGAATTAAAATTAAAATATTGGCTAATAATCACGTGGAAGGCAATGGCAAACCACCACGTACAACATCATATGCGCGCTAGGTCAGTACACAGCAAACACACACGGGACTACACTTCTGTAAAACGATGTAAATCAAACATTTACAATATCAGTTCCGAATGTAGTCTTGCGTGCGTACACATTCGTACTGAATACAAACAATGGCCATGAGCGCTGCCTATTCTGTGCTGCTAATGTACAAATAGGCAGTCACGATGCTCAAAATTGAGCGATACGACTCGTATGATGATGATGTATATTATATGTATATTGTAGAAGGTTTAAAGTCGTGAATTCTTTCGGCGGTTTATTTTTATTCACATTTGCCGCGGATAAATAAAATTAGCGAATGTGACCCCATACTCTGTGTTATAATGAGAATTTCCAAGTTTGAGAAAAGAACCTTATGGCTTAACTCACACGGATCACTTTTGAACCACAACTTTGTGATCGTTTGAAAAGCCACACGTTGCGACTACCGTTACAGCTGACGACAGAATTTCGTTTTTTTCCATCAATATTATTTTAAAAATATTATTACCCACGACTGACAGATTACTATTTTGTGATTCTGCCGCTGTGGTCCAAAAGTGTTCTCCGTGCGAGTTAAGCCTATTGGTTTAAAAATTAATTTGAAACTACCAGAACAATCCGCGATCAAATTTTTAGTCGAACTTAAGTTAGATATCTTTGTTTACGGTGATGGTATCAATTCCACCACATGAGTTGGAAGACCGTTATTATTGCGAAAATAAAATGGCGCTAGAATTTGGTGTTGAAATATCGAAATTGCGATATTTTAATACTCTGCTTTCAGGGGGAGACATTGGAGGCCCAAAAAACATAAAATCTATGTAAAGATATATGTATATTATATATAAATGTATAATAATGATCGAGTTGATAAGATGACGATCGAAGTTGCTCGTTCTCTGTCTTTTTTGGCTTTAATTAGAGTTGAAGCGTGTAATTTCGTATAATTAATCGAATATTAACTATTAATAGTGTTAACATTGCAGGATTTTGTCTGACATATTGCGTCATTGTTACAACGGCGAATTTGTAAAATCCGCAAAGAAAATCAACAACAGCATTTCAGTATGCTACTGGAATAACGGTAATTTTTTTTCCAACAGTTCGAGAACAGTGATAATATTTATACCAAAGTGAGGACGAACTACTGAATTTTTTATTTTTTATTTTTTTTTATTTTTTTTGGGCGTCGAAACTCACTGAATTATTCATCATCAGTTGCTTTCGCTTTAATAGATTTTGATATTGCTACGTGTTAATTTATCAAATGTAATCTCAATTGTGTAAACTCTGTTAAATATCGATTTTTGTAATTAAACCAGTTCGCGATGCTGGCCATCTAATAGTAGAAAGGCAAGGATGACTTTTAAGAGTAACATCCCGGTTTTTTATCTACACTCTGTTGCCGGTTTTATTTAGTGTTTGATACTCTGATCAAGTGCCTTTTTTTGTCGATTTTTACTTTTTCTTTCCTTCTGGTATACCTTTTATGTCTGTTCGATCGAGTTGACGAACGAAGATGAATAAAATCTTAGCATGAAGCGAGGAAGATGAAACATTTACAGGTTTTGATTTTTCCGAGAAATAATTTTTGAATAGTTTATTTTTATGTCGGAAAAGTTTTTGATTTTTCACTCCTTCTAATGTCGAGTCGTATTTAAGATATTTCAGGAAATCAGATTGAACTCTTTGAAACTGGCGTAATTTCACGAATTACCCGCTATCGTATTCGAGATGGATAAATAAAAAAAGTAAACGAAATAATAACAGCGTCGTGGCAAACCTGCGAATTTCTGGTATATCCGTATCCGATGAATCGTTCGTCGTAATGAGGTGCTGCCGCGGTCGATATATAAAATGGTTCGTAAAAAAACTCAAAGTTAGACAAGTGATGACTGACGTAAGCAGGACTGCCGTAGATATTAAGACTTTTTTCCCACCTGCAAAACAATTTCACTAGTTAAAAGTGCTCGTCTTCCTGTAAAGTTTACGGTTATTTTTATTTTTTACTTTAGTGCATCCCGAACAGACGCATAAAAATGACTATAAAAAAAAAAATAATAATTGAACCGAAGCTCCGTTGGTTTTGGCATTAAAAGCGTCTTGATTATGCGGCAGCATAATCAAGAAGTATAACAAAAAAGTTTAACGACAATTCGATTTATCGACTTCGCTGTTTTTTTTGTTTTTTTTTTCTAATATAATGTGACCTTTCACGAGTCATTTTTGGCGCCTACTTGGTTGAAAACCGAAATCTGCGTGAAATGTTTCGTGGACTCTTCCCGATTAGTGAAACAAATTTTCTAAAATTACTATTTATACGATTAATCTCAGTTACATAATTTAATCTATAAAAAAATTATATTACGCGATGATGTTGCACTTATAAAACACAGTCTGTGAAATTTTTATTTACCGTATATATCATTTCTAATACTTTTAAAAATTGGACATTCCAACTAGGCATGAGTGAGAGCAGACAAGAATTTTGACCTCTATGAACCAAAGCACGATGGATAGTAAAACTAAATCCATTAATATGTCGAAGACAACCGACGATAAACATCAAATTCTATAGGTTTTTTTTTGTTTTTTTTTTTTTCTATTTTCATCTCGTCAGCCGAGGGAACCTTTACCCGGAAACAAATATCAGAACATCGAAGAGAGGGATGCACAAGAAACCACGAATAGGCAGAAAGAATAGGGAGAAAGAGCAGGCTGAACAGGCAGATGAAATGAATGATTATTAGAAAGATCTGATATGCAAAACTTTTACATATCGATAAGAGGTTAGCGGATTGAATTTAAAAAAGATAAAGCAAAAAAAGCCGGGAAGAAGCAACAACCCGAGCCAAGGAATCAGCCGCTTCATTACCAAATATGCCCCCGCGAGTGACTAGGTAGCACCCAAGGCAAATCTACCTGATCATTCCTGTGATTTTATCATACTCCGCATACGCTCACTTATCCACGTTTTTCCTTTCATTCCATTCAAATTGATTTGCTCCTAGTCATCCGGTCATCTTCGGTAATGAGGCGGCGAACTCCTTGGTGTTCGGGTTGCTGTCTCTTCTCACTTCTTCTTTAAAAAAGTGACCCATTGTCTAATCTCGTTCCGCTGTGCAGAGTGTTCTTTTTATTTGTCTGTTCAACCTAGTCTTTCTGTTAACCTATATGTAGTTCTTTCTGTTTCCTTCACTTCGTCTTTCTGTCGTTGTCTCCATTATTCGTCTACGTTCTTAAGACATACTTTATCATTCTTTTTTCGTTGGTTTCTGCTCCATATTGTCCACCCAAATAAAGAGCATGTTTGCAATGCGGACCATGTGTTTATTAGGTGTTTATTTTTTTCTGCTGAGTGTTCCGCTTTCTACCTCGGATTGCTGCGACGTGGTCTTCATCTAATCTTTTCCCTCCACAGATTGTTCCTAGTATATTGATTATTTTCTCCTAACAACATTTGATATCGTACGGTGATATATTTGACTCCTAATTGTTTCTGGGCAAAGTTTGACGAGCCCAAAAAATTTAAAAAAAAAAAAAAAGGATGTAGTCAATCGCTACATTTATGAAAAAAATATTCTCCGACAAGCTACAACTCTGATTCCGAATGCAATGAAAACTATATTCATACTTAATTCGCTCAAAATTGCTCTGGAAAAGTAAGAATTTTTGAGAAATATCCGATTTTATTTTGAGAGATACCGTTATGTTTTATAAAAATTGTAAGACTTTTCATACGTAAAAGGTACTCTTTATTCACTTTGTATTAATTAATTTACTTTTATTAATTTTTTTATTCTCAATAGCTAATATTGTTCGGTATGAATTATTTGAATAGTTTTCGCTTACTTGGTATAGTTTGTGGCTGACTGACTTTCCGGGAAAACCTTTTGGTGGTATGGTCTAGCTTGACCGCTCTCTTTCAGGGACAGCAGTTGGTTTTTGTTACGCGGAAGTGTCCGAACGTCTTGCCTTATTTCGTACGTCGGCACCACGAACGCGCATTTCCGACAGTTCTCCATCATGGACAAAAAAGAATTCAGAGCGTTGGCCATTCCTTTTACCGGTACCAGGTCCACGTCGACCAGATATTCGAACTCGGCGATGCAGTTGTGTAACGCTAAATTTCTGAGGTGGTTTTGCGGATAGGGGCTTTTCGTGAATTGGTCGCGTATAGTGTGCGCTCGTGACTCCAGCAACTCTTCCATTATCGTGTCGGAATCGCGACACGTTAAACCGGCCATTCGCTTTTTCGAGTAGCTCGAGTTGATCGGCGTGTCTGTTACCGGAGACATAAGACTGAACATCATTTTATGCAGCATTCTCGGATAACACGTTTCCAACAGATAGATGTAATCTACGTTCGGGCACAGAGAACGCGTATTATTAATTATCAGCGTATACATTAAATGATTAATAACGAACCGCAAACTGGTCCTATCATCAGTTTCGCGATTAAGCCGCTTTTCATAATTATTAAGCGCGCATTTAGAATCCGGAAAGAGTGTTTCCTGGCCACCTTTCGGAAACATTACACGCCCCTAACGTAAACGACCAAAGCCGAAAAATGGCCAGCCGCTTGCCACCGGCAAAAGAAGAAACTGATAATAGCGATATAAATTGAAGAATTGAAATTGCCCGAATTAATTACTGCAGCTCGTACAGATTACACTAAATCGCAGTAGTAAACTTCTGAAAAAGCCACAATCGGGTCGCCATCCCAAGACGATGAGATGTGACACCGGTCGTCAGCCAGGCTACACATTTTCCAGATGCTTCGAAATGAGCTTTTGAGTTGCTTCCGGGCAAAATTATCATCTTTCTCTCCGTGAACTAATTTGCAAAACGTCCGATTAGCGCATGTAATCGGTGGAGAAAAATTCGAGATTTAACGATTAATGTTCATTTTCTTCGGACGTTTTGAGATAAAATCGGTCCGGCTAGCGACCTATGTTGGGAAAATGTGTAGTAGACGTTATGAGAAAAGAAAAGGAACGAGGAGTTATTAATAAAAACCGCCAAAATTCGGATTGTCTTTGTAGTAATTCGACTATTTATTACTTTTTCTTTTCATTTGAGATCTCGACAGCCGCTCTCTGAAATGAATCTAAATCAGGTGACATTACGATGCCGGTCGGTACCGATACAACCTTTAAAAAGCCGACAATTGCCGAAATAATTTTTTTCCAAAGTCGCATCGTCTAATACAGTGAATCATTGCGGAGAATAGAATAAATAATGAAAATGCCGTTTGATTTAATTCGATCCGTAAAATCATTAAGCATAATAATGCATTCGTGAAATGTGATCATTTATTATATTATTTTGTAGGTTTCGCGTTTATAATTGATTTCGTTATCATGTTTATAGTTTGTACATTAGTTAACATTTTGTAAATATTTATTAAAAAAAAAAATTTTTTTTTTTTCACTTTAAAGACTTGATAATTAACCGATTTCGCTTTATGCGCAGTTTAAGAAATTCCTCTATATCGCCGAAAAAATACAAAATCCCATCCGGCAATTACACAAATTTAGGCTCGAGAACTTTAGTGTCTTTCGGGATTACCCGAAAACTATTATAGTTCGACAGTTTAATAATAATTAGCTTACAATTGACGACGACTATCGAATTTCGTGTAGTAACAGAACTAAAGAGAGCTCTACAGGTAGTATCATAAAATTGTCATAAGGAATAATAGTTTGTGTGTATATCCCCGGAGAGAGTTACACAAGCCGGATTCACGAATTAACGGGGGGGGGGGACAAACATACTATATACCGCTAATACATACCTCGAAACACATTGTAATCTTCATCGCCACCGATGAACACAGCTACCGACAAAGGTCCGTCCCAGTGATCGTTCATCTCCAGCAAAGGATAGAGTCTGTCCAGAGAACTCTGCGTGGCTAAACAGGTTTTGTACTGCAACGATAAATCGACGTAGTGGTTACCGATGGACACTCGATCGTAGTACATGTACTTGCCGTCTGCGCTTATCCTGGTCGAGGTCAGTTCCACTTGTTCCGACCTCGAGTCTCTCATTCTGCGTTCCTGGCGCCGGTATATTTCGTTCAGCACCTCGCTGTCTACCGCGGCATTGGCTTCGCTTTGAACGTTTTGCACTCCGACCGGCACGCACGTTTTGATTTCGAACGGTTTATTATCGTCAGCTGCCGCATCCGCGGAAGACCTGGCTGACGACGACGACGACGACGACGACGACATTGTCGCTATGCTGATTTTGTTGCTCAGTAAATAATACATAAGGCACGAAAATAGAACGATAAACAGCAGAATGCACTTCATCACGCTAACCTAAGGCAAACAAATGAAATTATCAGTTACGTCGATCGGCGAAAAGTTCACCGAATCCGATACATCCTACGGCACCAGGAAGCTTCTTGGGCGGCACACAGCGAAGTTGAGTTTTAAAATCGAAACCAACGTAAGCGAATGCCGCTCGTGTGTAAAGGATATATATTTTTTTTTTTTGATCGATAGCAGCCTGCCTGGTAGTGGCGAAAAATTCTCAGCTTCAAGGGATTTCAAAGTGCCAAGCGACCGGAAGTCAGTTGACTGTCGGAAAACTCTATATAAAAGAAGGTGAAAAAACAACTGGCTAGGCCGGCTTATTCTTAACATTGTAAAAAAAAAACCTCGAACAACCGCAACCCTGGAAAAAAACAAGTACAAACAAAACGACAGATACCGACTGAAATTATGTAAGGCGCGCAAATATCAAACCCCCGGGGGAAAACTGATGCAATTGTATCACTCGAGGTGCGTCATTTCACAGTGTAAAGAAATTCTCGCAGATCTCAGATTATGCTAGGAAATTCGTGTACGTTCGATATTTCAGCAGACTGTCTAAGACTGCCGACGCTTTAACCGGAAAAAATCTGTTGCACTGTCGCAGTCTCTCTGCATTTCCTCTACTACTTTAATCGTCCAACTGTCTTTTTTGACCCTTCTTTCTTTTCATCGCTTCCTCGCTTTTTCGAATTTTCTCGCTCGACAATCCTGGCCGTGTGGCGACAAATGAAATAAGCGAGCATGATCGCTAGAAGCTCCAGCGATTTCCTGCGCTAATAGCACTGTGGCATCCGATCTCACAAGGAACTTTTCATGTCCTCACGGGTATACTGTAATTATAAAAACAACTCTTAGTGCATAGGCGAAATCCTCCTGAACACCATCCGACTTTGACGGCGGACTTGTCACGCCAGACGCTCCTTAATTACATTATGCGCGCGCGATGCCGACGCTACAACAACCGGCCGTAGACACCGGTGTTGCAGCGCCGCAATATTGATATGCTGGTAATTCTAGCGACGCGCGCTAGTCATGTCGCCATATTCCGATAGTATTATCAACGGACTAATGGCACTGTCAATCTTACCCGCTAGACTACCGCTGTTACGTGAGCTACATTAATACGCGCAATGCCTTCGACACTTCAAAAGAGAAGCCTATAGAGAACATGGACTCTAAATCTCTAGCCCTAGCTGCATCGTATGCCGCAAATATAGCATACTAAAGGAATTACAAAAACGCCAAAAGCTAAACAGAAAGAAAAAAAAGCCAAAGCCATGTTGTAATTCCGCGTGGAACATGCTCTGAAATAATTTTATACCGAGCGCTTTTAACATCAGACTACTCGAGTAATTTTCTTGCTCTTAAGAAGTTGCTATAGACTTTCTCGGACGACACTTTTTTATGTTTACAAGTTGTTATAGTTTTAAAGTATCCAACATAAAAATGTAGGCATAAAGGCGATAATTTTACCGGTTATGCTGCGGAACGTTCAATTGACGCATCCTTAGTACAAGTCATTCGTGATGATTACGCGGAGCGTTTCTCATAAATGCTCTGCCTATCAGCTTTTGAAGCATGTTGCTCCAGGGAACTGATTTTTTCTTTCCTCTACTAATGCTACCAGACAATAATCAGTGCCGTCTACTTTTAAAGTTACTAATTTAAATTGGAATATGACGCTACAACAATTTTGTCTGTCCCATTCATTCATAGATGCATGCCCCGTCTGAGAGTATTTTCAAGGCGGCCATCGGAATTTCCCATATAGACTTGTGTACTCTCACACGGCTGTTTCTTTTTAACCATCATCAGCAGATATGTGTGTGAACTCGATATTACAATCGCTATGCCCACATCGTCCTCTATCAGAGTTGATTCCGGATGTGCACCAATTGACTAGAATTGTATTTTTACTACCGTTTCGAGATAAATCGTACTTTAATGAAAATTTCACCTTAATAGAATCTAGAATCAGATTTTGCTAAATTCGCATTTGTGCCGGGAAAGGGTAGGTGGCAAAAACGAAATAAACAATCAAAAATTAGCCAAATAGCAGCGCTAAAATTTTTCATGAGTTTTCTCTTTAAGCAATATTACAGAATCAGAAAAAGCAATATGAGAAAGGTCTACGTATGAGGCCAAGTGTTTAAGAATTTTACAGGGCCGATGATTTTGCAGGTAAAAATCAGTATATATATATATATATATATATATATATATATATGTATATATATATATATATATATATATGTATATATATATATATATATATATATATATGTATATATATATATATATATATATATATATCGGTTGCTCGCTGGGAAATATCGCAAAAGGTAAAGAGTATCGTTTCCCATACACCTACCAGCATACATATATCATGAAGTTTGTTGCTCCGTCCATTTTTTCCGGCATTTTTGTACCTGGATTCGATTTCAACGATGTATCGATGTTTGTTTTTTTGGGACATCCAGCGGAAAATCATAATCATTGGGCTAGATGTTGGCCTCTCTAGGAATGTGATCCCGTATCCTTCCAAGACAGCCATTACCTCCAGCAGGGAGTCACCTGAAAAACTTGGCTTGAGCGGGCATTTATCTAAGTGAAAAGGAAAATGTTGTATGTAGTTGAGATAACGGGGTACGTGTTTCGTAGTGTGAAATAGTTTCGGTAGCAAGAGAGAGGGGGGCAGCCGGTTAGCTGCAGTCTGAATATACGTAGAAGCGAAAGTATTTTGAATGCCTCTTTTGCAGCATGATCCGAAAGAAGAAGTTGTGCATTTTCCGTTTATCCGAGCAGTTCTAAATACGCCGAATAGCAATTTCATTGTTAGAAAATATCTGAAATGTTGTGGGAAAAATGAGAAAAAGAAGAAAAAAGAAAGTGGAAAAAAAAACTAGAATAAAGAAAGATAATGCTACAAAAATCCCCCCCCCCCCCCTACAGACCATCATTACGAACTGGCGACGGTATACCCCTAAATTTTTCTTATCCGTACACACCGATGATACATGCTTATGTGAATTAAAAATTAGCTATACCTAAAAAAAAAGGTATTTTATTTTTATTTTTAATTCTACCTATTGTAAATGCACCGCCGAGATGAACAGAAATATTTTTGCATCGTCATTCGCTAAAATTAAATAAATACGAGATGGAGGGAGTGTGTTTGTGTGAATGTTTATGATATGTGTGTGAGTGAAAAGACGCGGTCCAAAATTTAAGTAAAACCGTGCGTTTCATACCTGGAAAGACGTATCGAAATTAATGCCAATCATTTTACTGCGATATTAAGGAAAATGCAAACGTTCGAAAAACACAGTAGCCCGTAGACTTTAATTGTTTTCGCGCGGTAAAAATCCCGAATTCGGAAGATGATGTTTTCCCGAGAAGAAAACTGCGCGGAAAACGTCCACAATTCTGCGACTAGGAATTTTCTCCGGGGGACTAACCGCGAGCAGCGCAAAACAGAGCGAACGGGGAAAATTGATTTTTCCAGTTCCGCTTCTCCGGCTTAGGCTCAGTGCTGTTCTTTGACAATAACTCCGCCAGGGTGCGTTTGTGACCGTGCGCGTGGCTTGTGTGTTAACAGTGCTGCCTCTGTAATATCTGTAGCAGACTCTTTGCGAAGACTACATAGTAAGTTTGCATTACAAAGGAAGTAAACGTTTCACTATTGGCTGAAATTGTTTCTCTCGGAGACATTTCTGTGTGCATGTGTGAACCAAGCGGGTTCAGCATCGCTTGAAAACGTGCAGCAACCTGACATCGTTGCCGGAAACGTCAACGCGCATGTCATCTAAAGTTGCATTTACGGCTAATGGTAATCGATAAATTTAAGAACAGCGGTAACTGTGTTACTTTTGAATTTACGGCTAGAAATTGGGGTTTCCCTATCTATTAGCTTTTTTTAAAAAATTTTCTCAGTCTCCTTGTTAGCATCGCGCTTCGGAAAAACTGCCAAATTGAGCTGAATTTTTGCCTGCAGAAGACTCCGTAGCCTAAACTGATTTTACGCACTTTCACCCCTTTCAAAGAGACTGGACGAGAAAAGTTCTGGTTATAGCAAACATCATCGAAGAGCCGGCGCGTTACAAAGTAAAAAGACGTGCTTGGTAACGAATTTCGTAAACACGCGAAAGTCTCTGAAATCTTAATAAAAAAACACGAGGGAGAACTTAATTTTAGTCGAAATAAATAAGTGTTCGATAAATTAATAAATTCACAATTTTTACCTACTTTAGAATTGCTTCAAACTGGTCGGCTGCCACAAATCGGAGTTGCCATCGTTGGTAGTTGTCTTATTCCAGGACTCATTTCGACAGTGGTATAACCGGTATCTGAAATCAAATACCGGTTATACCAGAGAAGTCACTCTGGATGAAAAAGTGAACTGACCCGCAATATTGGACCCGTTGGTACATTATGAAAAACCTGAAGTCAATGATATTCTTTTTGCAATTCATTTAATATCCTCTATGAGTGGGGTTCACAAATTCTTGATTGTCTCTGATTCCAAAGGCGTTCTTCAAGCCATCTCCTCTCCTCCTTCTCATACTTCTGACGGTATCATCCTCTCTATTCGATCTCTTGTCTCCTCTTTGTTCTCGTTCCGTTCCATTCTCATAGACTTTCTATGGGTCCCTAGTCATTCCAATATTGAGGGCAATGACTCAGCTGACTCTTTAGCTCGCTCATCCGCCCGCATTGGTCCTTTCCTCGACTCTTTTTCTTCCTCAGAACTTTTTTTCTCTATCACGCTCTAATCATTCCAGACTTTGGTCTGACATGTATCCATCTTTATTCTCTAATCATTATTCATACTACCGTCTTATTTAACCAGGGTTTTCCTGCCTTGGTTTCAATCTATTCCTATCTGTCGTCGTTTCACTGACATTTCCCTTAATTATACTCAGAATCAATCATTCTCTACTCCCTTCTTCTCGCTTTCGTTTTTCTTTAGCTCTTTCTCCTTTCTGCTCTCTTCACGCTTCTGAGCCTTCTTGTATTTGTGATTCAAATCACATTCTATTCAAATGTTCTGCACTCTCTAACGAAGGCTTCTTTGTTTATAGCTTTGGGTCTTGTTACTCCCTTTAACGCTACCTATATTCTTTCCTTCCCATTGCCTTCAGTTATTCCATTGCTGCTGTCCTTTGTCTTTTCCATTTCTGACCGCCTGGCTATTTAGTTCTATCTCTTAATTTTTCATGTTGTTGGGTCAAGACCACTGGCGCGCCCAGGGTAGGAAAAAAAAAGATATTCTTTTTCTTTTTTTTGGCTCAGCATGAACTATCCAGTCGATTTAAGAATTTCCAAATGACACAGTACACGCTGCAGACACTTACGGCCGCAAATTTATAAATTCACCCACAAATGCCTTTTTTGGGAACATTAGGAAAAGCCGGTCAATGAACCCACATAATGTTCCAGATGAAACAATAAATGTTGCAGACACATACGGCCGTAAATGTACAAATTAACTCACGAATGCTTGTTTTGAATCATTAGGAAAACTAAACTGTCCAGACCGAGTCCAAAATATTTGTTGGGCTCTTGCACTCGACTGGAACAGTAAATACTAGGAAAGTGAACGACACAAAAAGAAACAACAATCAATTAATATATTTTAGAATATGTACAATAGAAAATCTTAATCATATAAAACTGAAGGTGCGCTCAATTAACGCGAGTCGCGAAAATATCAATGAGTATACATGGGCTACTATTGAATGCTAATTACTGTAAACTAATATAACCTTATTTTATAGCCCGTGTTTATAAATTAGTATATTTGTGTTCCTCGACAATTGTGTACATGAAATTAAAAGAAATTAAATATGTGTATTAAATTAAATTAATCGTACATGGACTACTCTGTTATGTGTTAAATTCGACAATTATGAAAGAAAAAAAATGACACGTATGAAAACGAACCCAAAATCTCCTCTTTACACATACTCAAAAACAAACAGAAAACAAAAAAGCAAAAACATTTTCGCATAAACTAAATAATCATCTCATTTTTTAAAATAAAACTGACAACTAACTTTGTGGACTTTTCGCCACAAGAAAGTAAGTAATGCAAAGAATAGGGCGGATAAATCTTCATATTTAACAATTTAATGTACAACACCGCCCTACTGCTTACATACATATATACAGGGTGCGGCAGCAATGCGCCACTTTTTTTCTACTGAATTTTGTTACAAGAGAAATAATAACAGAAAATCGAAATAGCATACTCTAGATCCCCCATTGGGGCAATATGTATGCTTCTTGCCTTGCAATTTTATTTAGATTTTCTATTATTCTTTAACAAAATTTAGTAGAAAAAAAGTGGCGCATTTTAAAAAAGGAAGTTATGCTGTCGCACCCTGTATATCATGCAACCCCAAATAATAAATGGTTAATATCTTCCGCGAAATGAACCGAGACGTAATTGTCACAAGTTCTCTCTACCACCCTGCCAACAAACTTATTCGTATGTGACCCATTCGTAATCTGGGATAATGTTACTGCGAATTTGCGCGCCAGTCCCATACGACAGCTCACGGGACCCGCGGGAGTCCACTTTGAATCATTCTATTACCCGTATTATTATTTTCCCAACGTTCATTCCAATTTAATGTGCGTTTAACTCTGTCTTTTAAATCTTCCGATAAACGGATAATCAATACCATTAACGCGATCTTTCCCGCTGCGCAGTCTGCTGTGTCGTTTAGTATACATCCTGCATGACTGGGTACCCAGAAAAATTGTACTACTCCTCTATATTTAACTATTCTAGTACATTTATCCCTAATCTCCCATAAAGTTGGGTGACTTTTGCGATTATATGAACAATTTTGAAGAGCTAATAATGAACTGAGGCTATCACACTGCAAACTACGCATTTGCTCGAACCATTAAGAAGGACATTCGGAATATATTCGGAAGTCTTATCTATAGCAATGAGTTCAGCTGAAAAGACACAAAAACGCCTCTGGTGGGAGTCTAAACCGCTGACTGAATAGTCACCCTATCTGTTGATAAAAGCCACTCCTATCAGGCTGTTACCCCAAGATACGGTTTCCAAGGCCTTTATATTCAAAATTTGACTATGTAAGGTCTGCGCACTTGCGTCTTCCACGTAAGTCGCCGATCAAAGTATAAACCTAGGTATCTAACTTTTAACGATATCGGACTGACCACATTGTTTACTTTAACACATTTTCCTTCCGCACTATATGGGTCTTAAAGTGAAAATAACTGATGCGGATTTATTGCTTGAGATGTTCAGTCCGATATGATCAAAACTATTATTACACAAGTTAATTGCAGTTGATTTTCATGCACTGCATCTGAAAATTTAATGTTTCCGCTATAAACTACGAAATCATCAGCGTAGGATAGTATACGCGAAGTTGTGTTAACTTATTAACCGAATTTCAGTTTTTTATTAAGATAAAATGAATACTGAAAATGAATTAAGCTAAATAAATGTACAAAAATCGAAATGAAAAGCGTATTTTAATTACACGTGGCAGCAAGGCATTATTTGCCTTAATAGCAAAGATCAGTATAACCCAATAAGATGGTTCTTCTTCTTCTTGTATACGCTTCTCCATCCGTCTGACAGTCTGTTCCCTTAATATGGCCCCTCGAAATAGATCCATCGTCCTGCTTCCAAGCCATCTTCGCAAGTCTTTTATCCGTGAATTATATGGTCTTCCTACCGATCTTTTTCCATCAATTCTTCCTTCTACAATAAAATGGTTCACAAACGACAAAAATATTCAATTATACAATAGCTCGGAAACAGTTTGAATTATCAGAATGGATCATAAATTATTAAAACTTCTACCTATGACAATTTACAACTTTAAGCTGAGCGATTACCCTGGACGGCAAGAAGTCGTCTAGAATATACATATAATATGGAATTTAGAACGACCTGAAAAATCATCCTTAAATAAAACTCACCACCAGATAACCCTTTAAAAGCGAAATTCGAAATATAAAACAAAACACAGAAGCCCTTTTATAAAATCCAAAAATTACGGTTAAAAAATTATTTAAACCCCCTTTTTGGGCCAAAAACATCAGAAAAAAAAATGAATTTTCTTCACAAATTTTATTTTAAATTTCGTATTCTGCTATTCGGTATAGAGACAAATCCAACAAATCAAAGATCATGAAAATCGATCTAGCCGTTCTTGAGTTATAAGTGGTGAAACTAACACGACTTTCTTTTATATATTTAAATATATATATATATATATATATATATATGCAGAGGGATGCTAATATTGTCTTCATATGTATTATTTTTACTTAACGTAGAAAATTTTTCGTCATATAATGTGTCAAACCTGTTATTAACTTTGTTGGAATAAAGATATTGTTGTTTGTAAGTAGCTAGTATTCAGTGGCGTAGCTAGCATGGGTGGCACCCGGGGCGGATATTGTAGATGTCACCCCAAAATTCAATCAAAACTGTTAAAATAAAAAATAAAAGTAATAATAATTTACGTTTTATTAAAATATTACAAATTATTTTTATATATTATGTGAAACAAATTTAGTTAGTAAAAAATTAAAATTTCTTCCTTCTAGCTTTAACACTTGCAAACTCCGAAATCGCGTCATCAAAATTTATATTTTGTGTTGCTTCATGTTCTATCGTTAAAATACCAAGATTGTTTAATCTGGTTTCAGTCATTGTAGATCGCAAGTAATTTTTAATTAATTTTAATTTGCTGAAACTCCTCTCACATGAAGCAACTGATACACATATTGTTATAAATAACTTTAGTGCGACCGTTAGATTCGGAAGAGATTCTGTAAAATCCCATTCCACAATTAATTTCAAATAGTCCAGAGTCACCCAATTAGAAACAGTAATATTGGCCGCTTTTAAATGTCTTCTCAGTCTTGGTATCTCTAAGAGGAGTTCTGTTCCTGATACCTCATCGTAAAGGCCAGTAAATTTTGATATAGCAAATTTTAACTGTTCAGTGTTTGCCAAAAGCAAAGTCTTTGACTGCACAACCTCAAATAATGAAGCTACATCTTTAATGAACTTTAATCTTGTTTCGAGTTCAATATTGAATCTGTCAAGACATTCTAACATGTCCTTTTGAAGTTCCGCTCTAAGTGTAAGTCCAGCATTGGTGGACAATGCTAACTCACCGGGCATGTGTTTCTTGTGACGAATTCGTCGTTCCATCGAAATGTTGTATTCTTCCGATTTTTTTACAGCAAAATCTATTGCCTTTTCTACTAGATGCAACCATTTCTCTTCAGTGAAAAGACGAAGTGCTTCTAGTTTTACGACTATTTGATCAACACTTAAGCCTTTACTTTGTAATGCAATCTGAGTATTGTTCACTTCCCTTAGCACATCATTCCAAAAGAAAAGATAGCAAGAAATGAGAAATTGCACGCAGCAGGCATAAGGTTTTGTGCAGCTCCTCTGGTGTCTAAATTTGCTTCTTGGTCACATAGTTCCGCAATTGCAGAAATAATCCCATCAAAATTTTCTACCAATACTTTTATTGCAGCATAATGAGCACTCCAGCGTGTTGTCGAAAGTCTTTTAACAGATGCTTCGCTGTGACTGAGGAGCACTTCCCAGCAGCTTGTGGAAGCACAAAAAAAGTTGAATATTGTCTCCACTGCTCCGAAAAATGTAACACAAGTCACATTTTGTGCGAACGAATGTTGGCCACATAAATTAATTGAATGATCTATACAACCAATAAAAATTGCTTTGTTGTTTTTTTCTTTTATAATAGCTTGCAATCCTCCGTGTATTCCACTCATAACTGCTGCATTATCATAACCTTGAGAACGACACATCATAATATCTAAACCATCGTTTTCAAGCTTCTTAAGTATTTCAGCGCTTAAATCAGCTGCTCTTTTTCCATGTAAAGGAAAAAATCCTAGGAATACCTCTTTGACTTCTACTTTTCTATTATTAATTTTCACGTAACGAATCACTTCAGACATTTGATCGACATGTGAAATGTCGGGTGTGCTATCAAACATGATTCCAAAATATTTAGCCGATTTAATTTCGTTGACAAGCTGACATTTTATGTGATTGGCTAAAACATTTATGAACTCATTTTGTATTTCTGGCGATAAATATGTTACTTTAGGTGATTTTTCCTGCTCTGAATATAAGATATGTTCTTTCAATACTGCATCATACTTTGGGAGCAGTTTAACTAGCTCTAAAAAATTACCTTCATTTGAAGACCCTTGTCCCTCATCATGTTCACGAAATGCTCCGTTTTGTTTAGCCAGAAACAAAGTTATATCCAATAATCAAGATAAAAGATTTTTCCACTTCTGTTTTTCCGTATTCATTAATTGCAAGGCTGCGTCATCTATTACAATTGGAAATGATGGTTATGACTGGAATTATATTTTTAGCGGTAGGATTTTGTAATTGTATTTATCAATTTATTATGCTGGTGACACCTATTTAAGCTCACTGTGAAACCAAATTAAAACCCTTACAATACAATGGTCCTGAATGAAGAAAAACTTACTAGGCAATAGGCATCTCTACATAATTATTGTTATATAAATTATTTTATTAGTGGTGGTTACGCAATCTGCCACAGTTTTACGAATTTTTATAGGTGGCACTATAACTGATGTTCACAGTCGGGTGTCAGCCCTAAATGGATGACACCCGGTGCGGGCCGCCCCCACCGCCTTCCCCTAGCTACGCCACTGCTGGTATTTCTGATGAAGCTTCTTGAAAATTTAAATTATGCGTGGCCATCAGTTCATTAATTCTCATTTGCCGCTTCTTTTCCGGGCAGGAAAAATCAGTCGCCCTATGGGATGTCTCATGAAAACTTGTACATTGGTTTTCGTCATAATACTGTAATATCCGCATCTGGCACATCGAGCATTTCCCTTACACTGATTGTAGGTATGTCCATACCTTAGGTAGTAAAAATATTGACGCGTACGTCTAATAAACGGTTGTTCACACTTAAAACGCACATTCCACAAAAATACGTAAGCCGGTAAGGTCTGCCCCTCGAACGACACACCAGAGCCGAAGTGCTTGAAACATATTTCGTTTCGTTGTTTTTTTGGTCTTTTCTATTTAGTCTCTTAATACGATTTACTATAAACGGACTACACTCTAATATACTGACCAAGTCCTCTTCTACGTATTCTATATCTACGCTTTTTTATAACACCCGAAAACGGGAAACTAAATAATTTGGAATGTAACCGTTAAAGCCGACCGAGGATAGAGGGGAGGTTTCAACCAGTTCGTTAGCAGATGAAGGGGAGGAATATTGTACAATAACACGATTACAACCGACCTTTTGTATTTTCATTACATTTTTTGATAAATGATTTTTTCTCAACAATTCGGCAACTTTAAGTGCACTTATTTATGTTTATGATGGGAATTAATTCGCTCGACCAAAACTTTATAATTGCCGCGATTATTAGAGAGCGATGAATACCTATTTATATTAATATAATTGTTATCGTCGTTCCGATAATTACTATTAAAATAATTCGCTCGTAGGGAGCACTAATCACATTTAAAACCTCGCTGTTATCAGTGCAATTAGCTGCATCAATTGTTACACGCTATTCGATCTATTTATAGTACCGGTCATCTCGATTCTGTGATCGGTACCGGCGTTCAAGTCTATATCTATCTGCATATGGTTGGGAGCCCCCTCCCTCTACTCGCGTTTAACATACTCGGTTACGTTCGCTATAAAGAAGATATACTACACACCGCGAGGATATAATTGTATGTTGTGTGATGTGTGTGTAGATGAAGTGTGTGTGTGTGTCGTAAAGTAATATATAAAGTAAAGGAAGAACAGAACTGCGGTAAAAGCCGCTGCAACAACTTCTAATCGGTTATACGTACGAAAAGACCGTTAGCTCGGCACACGTACAAACTGAACTGCTGGTATCCTTTACGTGGATGCATATTTGCTTTACTTATAGATATGTATGTATATGTGCATATATATAGATAGATAGATCTATTAGTGGCAAATCCTTTGAAGTGAAGTGCCAAAAGAAAGAAATCTGTCAATACTTCTCTCTGACAATAGGGCTCAACCTGGCTAAAGGAGGATGACAATGTTTAACTTATCCTTGTAGAAATCTGAGAAGTTGCTAAAATGCTTATTATTTAAAACGCTATTTACTCTATCAACGTGGAGAAGTAGTTGAATTTCAAATTTGATGATCTGCTCCCTTTTTTTTATTCCGACATAAATGGATCAGCATAAATAGCCAATCAGATCGAGCATTTAACTAACCAAGTACTCTTCTACTGTTGTAAACTGCACATTTCTTTTGAACTAGCTAATGCTATACGGCTAAATATCTCGTATGATGTTTTCGCACTTCTGCTGCAATATCGCTATGAAAGTGATACTGTGCCACTACTAGTTTACCATAGAGAAGCTCACATGTCTGTATCGATTTTTCTACTACAGTGTTGATCCACAGATATGGAAATTATAAGAATAAAAAAAATTATCCTTCTCATTGAACCGGGGTTTATAAGTACGCTTGACAAAATACACTGCTAGTCTGTCGATTGCAACAAATGAAAAGTGATACGGAAGCGGTAGTGCATTGAATCAGTGAAATTAGATCGGCAATTTAAAAAACACGTGTTAATGTGAGCAGCCGTATGGTTTCCTTTTTAAATAGACTTCGCAATCTTCCTTAAGGTTCCTGCCTTAACCCTGCTCTCTTTAATATGTATACCACCTCAGCTGCTTCTGTGGCTTTCTCTACAGCGTTTCGCTTTCGCCCCTATTATTTGTTTGCGCCTTTATCATACTCAGAGTTATCTTTCTCATGTTTTCGTTTTAACGTGCTCTCCCAACGGGGTCATCTTCATCATAATCACGAAGCTGTCTATGCTCTCAATCGTATCTTCTTCGAATGTCCATACTCTCTCGACTGAACGTACGTCTAAGTCCAACACCGTTAACAGGACGTCGAGGATTGTGAAGTCGATGTTCACAGTGTACTAAGCCCAACGGCACTAAAGAGAGTAGGGGGCCAGTTCTTTTCTACACACCATTCTTTATTCTAATTTCTTACATATCTTACACTTCGTAGTCCTTATTATGCTTCATACGTCCTGTCTCTTCCCTCCGCGAGTCATTATTCCAGTTCTTTTTTTTTCTTTCAGTCTGTCAATTTCTAATCGAATCAGTGATTTAACGGCGTTGAAATAGGTGTCTGATGTGGTCGTTATAACTGCCGGTTCGTCGATATCGATATCGGATGAAATACTATAATTTTTTAATGACCAAGATTTAAACTCTGTTGTAAAATTTCCAAGCAGTATTTTCCCGGTTAACTTTTCACTGCTTAAACAAATAGTCAATAATCGTAGCTACATGTTTTGTAATAAATTCAAAAGTACAAAGAGCGATTTTTTCCCTTTTTACACGTATAAAAATTAAACATTCAATATAAGAATAAATAGTTTTTTTTTTTTTTTTTTTTAATATACCAACTTTGAAATTTACTCTAAAAATAATTCCTCTTAAAAGAAAAAAAAAAGTTACTACATATATTTTATACCTTAAGGGTATATTATGATTATTCTTAAATAACATTAATAAGGAGAAGGGCAATAGAGAATGACCAAAACGCATTTGAATAACGGAAACAATATCAGAACGTCGAAGAGAGGGATGCAAAAAAAACCATGAATAGGGAGGAAGAGAGTAGGCTGAACATTCAAATGAAATGAATAATTTTATTAGAAAAGGTTAGAAGCGGAGGTGTCCGACCGCTTTTACATATCGATAAAAGGTTAGCGAATGGAATTTAAAAAATAAAAAATAAAAGCGGGAAAAATCATCAACCCGAGCCAAGGCATCAGCCGCTTCATTTCCTAATATGCTCGAGTGACTAGATACCACCCACAGAAAATCAATGTTAACCGAATGGAGAGAGGAAAGATTATGAACGAGTGAATATATACGAAGGACAAACAAAGGGTTATACGAATGATCAGAAAGCGGAGAAGATATGGCCTGGACTCAAGGAGTCAGAGATAATTTTAAAAAATTGGAAGAAAAGTGATTCGAGAAAATAAAAATAATAGAACGTAGGATAGTCATTAATTCGTTTATGAATACGGAACAGAAATAAAGAATACGAAAGAATTCTGATAAGTTAAAATCAGGAATAATGAAGGAAGCTGCAACAAATTACGGCATGACATTTTTAAAGAAAATGAGAGAAGAAAAAATACCTTAGGAGGATGACAGAGATTAATATAGTTGAAGGAAAAATAGGGGAGATTATTAAAAATGGAAGGCCAAAATGAACTAAGACGATGTGAAATAAAAAGCTAGGATTTTGCTAGGAGTAAAGTGCCAGCTATTATAAATCGAACGAAAAGACCGAACAAGAGTACAGTGGAAGACGTTTAACAAGGAAACGAAAGCCTAAATAGGGTTCTACGAATGGACGGGGGTGGCGAATTAGATTCAGCAAGAATATAGCAAGAATCGGAGAAAGGATTTAAACGTGCCAAGACAAAGACGAGGGCAAGACTTTTGAATTACCTCTGGTTTAGATAGACGGGACTGAGACGCGCAACCATAAATAAAAAAGCAATAATCAAATTTGGAACGGATAATAGATTTGTGAAGAGAAATAAGAATATAGGTATTGTCATACCATTTAATTGGCGACGGAGTGTTTTCAGCAAGTTTAGCGTTGTAATAGTAGAAACGGAAAGATTTGTCTGATATGTTCATAGAAGAACAAACGACTATAAAGATATATACCAAAACATGACAGAAGCAATTACATTTTAAATTCACAATAAGCATTTGTCGCATGGCGTGCCAAACGCAGGAGGGGGAGTTGTCTAACGAAAAACTGGGCGCCTCTAAAGTAAATACACATTATACCAGTACTGGCAACAGTTATTTAATAAAAATTCAAGAAAGTTAAGCGAATGTTCAAATACGAGTGGAAGATTGTGTTTGGAAAATTCAAATTTTCAGCCATATTAAATATTATATCGTTGCTGTAAGGGTAAAACTTTATTTCAATTGTAACGGTATCCGCTTACGTCCGCAGGGATGGCAACCATGAGGTTTTATGCTCCTCGTGGATTTTATTTATTTAGATTTTTAATTAAATTATTCGAGATAGCGATTATTAATATAGATAAAAATGTTTAGTTGAAATTTGGATAAGACAACGTATTAGAAAGAAAAATCTCACGTCGACCGCTGCAAAACACAATAA
The DNA here is from genome assembly GCA_039619475.1 of Icerya purchasi. Lineage (NCBI taxonomy): Eukaryota > Metazoa > Arthropoda > Insecta > Hemiptera > Monophlebidae > Icerya > Icerya purchasi. The sequence goes on along the minus strand of CM077115.1, from coordinate 285,013,653 downwards.
TAATTCCACAAATAACGATTAAAATGATAAAAATCAATATATACAAAGATAACACAAAACGCTACGTATCACTATTGTCGGTGGTTATCCGTAGGTTGGCGATTCGGTGGTCCGTTGATAAAAATCGGACTCGGTATTATTTAAATTGATCAAGGTACAAAGTTTCGAATTTGTTTTGCTATTCTGACGAATATCGAACACTTTTGTTGACGATTGATCGTGAACTCAATTTTGAAATTTTTATGAACAGCGAAAATGTTAACTAGCGTCACTTCAATGAACACGGGTAACCTTAGCGAAGGTAGAACATAAAACTCTCACGAAGGTAAAAAAGAAACAACTTCTTCAACGGGTAAAAACGGAACTCTCTCTAAAGGTAGAAATGGAACTGTCTCAAGGTAAAAACGCAACTGACTTTTGTAAAAAATCCTTTTTCTGTCATTCTAAATTTCGACCGCCCTCCAGTCCGTGACCGCTGAAGGCGACCCAATCCTATCGATCCTTCATTCCTTGGTCCCTGATGATTGGCCACATAACCGACAATAGCTCCAGGCACACGCGCGCACTCGCACTCGCACTAATTATTCTAAATTATTTTATGTTTTATTTTTTATTTTATATTATTTCTTCTTTTATTTTTCTAAAAATTTGACACATCCCGTGTAATGCATTACACAATTAAACAACGCGGTGTTGTTGCAGATTAAAGTATGTACAGTACTTTTAATTTTTTCTTTTTTTTGTTCAAATTTATATTCTTACAGAATTCAAACTGAATGTAAGTCTCGAAACATTTACCTCTTTATTTTATTTCTTATTTTTTTCGCGACCGAAATGCAAAAAATTCGATGAAAAATAGTTTCCATTTCTTCCGGGGACGGGAAGGTCGGCCATCGGGACCTACGCTCAGAAGCAAAAAGAAGCATCGTCGGTTAAACTTTAATTCGATGCCAGATACGAACAATATAAAGAAATCAACAGCCGAAATCAAGGGAAAGATCGGGTATATACGATGCGCAATAAGATACAGGGGGAGCTTGGGTTTTAGTGAATGAAAATATAGACGTTCGACTGAAAGCGATGAACATTCTCGAAGAAGATGAAATCCTAGATACCATTCCCTCCATTCCGATGGGGAGGAAACTGAGAGAAAGCAGGAGAAGGCTGAGGGAATTGTTAAAACGTAAGCGAATAATGAAAAGGACAAAACAAAAGAACGGCAAATACAGAAAGAGTAACTTTCGAAAGCCGAAAAGCGGAAAACAAAAGGGAAAGTAAAATAGACAGATCAAAAAAGGTTACGACCGGAAGGAAATATGAAACATGTGACCACAATTTAACGTGAAATTTTTTTTCACATGAGCGTGACATTAGTGAGGGTGGGATTTAGTAAAAAAAAAAAAAAAAAAAAAAACACAGCGAACGATAACGCCGCTTCCTCAAATGTCCGCATAACTGGAAATGCGCGGCAAATTAACATGGATGTAGTAGTCTGAGAACAAATAAAACGGATGAGTACGCTAAGAACAATAAAATCGCAAGACGAACTCAAATCGCCTGAAGGAGAACATTTACGGAGTGTCAGAAATAATTAAATAACTGGAAAAGAGGCGATTAGAGCAAATGAAAACAATGGAGCTTGTGGATAGCAATCCACTTGATTGCAAAGATGAACAGAAAGAAAAAAAATGAAATATGGAAAAAGATAAAAGAAGCTTCATCAGCGCCATTATGGGCAGTTACGTGTTGGGAGCGACCGTGTTCAGAGCGACCGTATTTAAAGCCGACGTCTAAAAAGGACAGGAAACTTAATTTCCTGGAAATCTCTGATATTATAATGAACTGCGATCATACTCTGTTACGGTTCTTTTATAAATTAAAGTAATATCTAAATTCGTTATTATTTACTTTAAACACTTGATATTTCTATATTAGTAATTTAATGCATAATATGTATATAATTTTTGTTAATGTAAAATGATAATAGATGAATGGAAACGTACTCGCATCCAGTTTAATTTTTCTAACAAAACGCACTGTTGTGTAAATGCTCGATATAGTTTTAGTTAAAAATAAAATATTAATGATTAAATATCAGTACGCTTCTAGTCATGTGCCTATAATTTCTAGCAGTTTTAATAAATAACACTTGGCCGCTCTAGTTCGCATATATGTAATAATAATAATAAAAATGTCTGCGCGTCGTTTTGATCATGGTCGTCCCAGTCGAATATAATAATAATAATATTAATAATATTAATGATATTAATAATAATAATAATAATAATAATAATAATAATAATAATAATAATAATAATAATAATAATAATAATCCGATGGTCGCTCTGAACACCATTATTGATGGGTCGCTGTGAACACGACACCATTATAGACAGCCTAAAGAAATCAGCGAAAACAGGTTTTTTTGGTTTTTTTGGTTTTTTTGGTTTTTTTGGTTTTTTTTTTTAATAAAATAAAAATATTATTATCAACATAAGGGAATGGGCAAATAGAATTCCTGTTTAAAAACGGTTTCGGGGATGGAAAGTGAAGATGGAAGAAATACTTAGCAGGAAGATGACAAAGATCAGCAAAGAAGAAAGAAAAAATACGGACAATTATTACAACAAAAAATTGCATATAACAAGAGAAAAGAAATAGAGATTTTTCCAAATGTAAAACGCTAATAGTCTTTATGAGAAAATTTAGGAATGAATAAGAGTAGAGGATGAGTCACGAAACGATAGACTAAATACGATTAGCGAAGAGATGGCCGGCTGAATTCAGCGCGAATTGCGTCGGAATTGAAAATAGGATTTAAAAGCACCGAGGCAGAGTTGAAGGCGCGCATTTCGGATTATATCAAATGTATACGGACGGGTCTTGAAAGTACGGTTATACAGGGGAAGAGTAATCAAATTTGAAACGGAAGATGGATTTATCAGAATAGAGGGATCATCACTGTATTTCGTCGGAAATAGAACCTTCAAAAAAAAATTCTAACTCTACGCATACGTCGGAATGATAAACGAATTTGACGGAGGGATCATCACTGTATTTAGTCGGAAACAGAACCTTCAAAAAAAAATTCTAACTCTAGGCATACGCTAGAATGATAAACGAATTTGGTGCTCGACTGGAGGTGTGATTGCAGCCTCCTGCCGCCCGGATAACTCGTTACCGAACTAGTTTTTCATGATAATGATTAGGCGAAATTCATTCTCTATACTTATACGCTATCTCCTACAGAATCTCATATACATACTTACATGTATAGTATATGTTGTGCGATATAATCGCAGCTGCGCAGTTATTGTACGCAGTTATCATCGATTCCTCTTTTATTGAATCGGTTAAAAGTTACTTTTTATCGCCACCGAAAATAATGCAGTATCACAATGTTGATTTTTTCTTTCTTCTTTTGCTTAGAACATTACAGAACCAGAATTAAATCAACCTGTTATTATTATTATTATTATTATATGTAAACTTCGTTCATAAAGTTCAATTCGTTGTTACCATTTTAAACTAGTAACGAACCCATCGGCTGATTTAAATTGAACAACTTAATTTGAAAGCAATCATGTATTACATGTCTGTGCGCATGGGGCGAAGTAACAAGCGACGTCAGTCAAGCACGGTGTTTTATGCGCCGATGATTCCATCGTAATCTTTATATCCGCATAATACTAAATCGAAAAGAAATATTTTCAGTTTTGCACTTTTTTTTTCCACGCAACATTTCCATAAATGCGTCCAACTATTTCTAGAGTGCTCCGAACCTCCGATTGTAATACCCGCGCTGCAAAAGAAAAAAAGAGAAAGTATTTTCGAAAACTTTGCAAGTTTCATTGTGGAATCGAAAAAATGTTTGAGAATCGTCATTGGAAGAGCGAGCTTTCTAGCAACGTACAATACAATCGAGAAAAAATGCACGCCTCCTCGAGGACTAGAAATTCGATTTTAACTTCAAAACATGGTCAGAGAGCATTCCAATTTTTTTTGGTAACAAGAGATGCCCAAATTTTTGAACAAAAAAAAAAAAAAAAATCGCGTTACAGATGCCGATTAATAAAAAATTTGATATCATGAAGTACCTTTCTAGGTCTGTTACGCTTTGGATACTTTTTTAGGAAAGGATTTTTTTTTCTTCATAAGCAGTCATACACGATCTTTTTCCAACATTAACGTCTAATTTGTTCTTTTTTTTCTCTGTTTTTTTTTTTGTTTTTTTTTTTTTGTGTTTTTTTTTTGTGTTTTTTTTTTTAATTGGCCTCATCAACCAAGGACCTTCACCCAGAAACAATTAAAGGAAAACGAAAGTTATATAGTGAGACGATCAGATATCGTTAATAAGAAGGAAACAATGGAAGGGATAATAAGTGTAGAAGGAAAAGACAGGATATAACGAGCACAAAAAGGAGCAGGAAGCCCCAGCCTATTCAAGCGATATATCACGTGCCCTGTGGGGGGAGAGAAATATTTTATTCTCAAACTTTCGGTGCCCCGAGGGTCCAATTTTAAAGTTGGAAACCCGGATGTCACAAGCTAGAGAAATAATATACGGAGATGCGCATATTTTTAACCTAATTCGAAATTTTTTTTAGCTATAATACGCACTGAGAGGGGAGGGGACACGTAATTTTTCGCACTTTTTTGAACTTTGAAAGTTCCGTAAAGGAAATTGCCTTTTTTTTTTTCCCCCGGTTATATTATACTATGCAACCGGAGGGGGGGGGGGGATATTTTTTTCAAAACTTTCGAGCTTGTTATATTTTTCCTATAAAGCTATCCTTTATATGCATATGTTTCAGGTACCTTTTTGGTTTTTTCAACATTTTTACTCGAGCTATTATACTTACCTGAACATCCCTTTTTTCGCTGTTTTTGGCTCCTAAGGGGGAGAGGAACTCCAATAATTTTTTAATCGTAATTTTTTCGCTTTTATGAAAGAAGTTCTTCTACCTTTTTGTTTTTGTATTTTGAATAAACACTTTTAAAAAGTGATCCGATGATGATCGGTTATGAATTTTTTAACGGTGATTTTTGAGTTCATTTTAAATTCGATATTATATATTCTTGACGGATTGTTTGTTTTTTTTTTTTTTGGTTTTTTGCGCCCAGAGTTATCAATTAGCTTAAAGTTATAAATGGAATTTTAAGTGTAACTTATGATCCAATTTTGAAGTTTATACAAGTGTCAAGCGGTTCGTGAGTTATCGGATATTTTAATTGAATATTTTTCTCGTTTCTGAACCATCCTATTAGGATTCCCCGTACATAATATATGTGTACGTAGAATCCTAAAAGCGAAAATGAATAAAATACATTATGTGAAATGTTAAAAGCTACGGAGTTACAGAAGGAACACATCATTCCACTATTATCTTCAAAAACTAACAGTGTTGGAGTCCTCGAAATCGGCTGCTGCAAAATAATAACAATGATAGGGGACGGCGGAAGCGTATTGAACGAGGATTATTTACGGCGGTTTTCGCAATGAATATGGTCGTTCGTGGAAACATGGGGGCTACGATTTCATTCCGATTTAAACGTTGACACAGCTGAACGAGCACTCTGTATTTCGCGGTTTAGTCGAATTTATGCGCCAGCAGCAGCAGCAGCAGGCACATTTTGATTTACATTTGAAACTGTGTGGCCGTAAAAACGCGCATGCCTACATATGTATATCGACGTTCAGCGTTTACTCTACGTTGCACACCCTTACTACAAAAACGCGAAATTACATTGCGTGAAAATTTAGTTTCTGCGCGCGCACCTTTGTTTATCAAAAAAATCCGTTTTTGACGAAATAATCCTGCTGCTTTTTCGTATTAAAACTGACCGCCACCTTATTCTATACGTTGCTAATGAAAAATTTTCCTTCTAGCCTCCGGCAATTTGCGTGTCTATACAATTCGCTAATAATTCACGAGTTTTCTCGGTGAAACCATAATTCAGCTAGATTTGTCTGAGAAGAAAATGAAATCTTTTGAAATTATAAATCTGAAATCCTTTAGTTTACAAAATAATAAAAAAAACATACGAGTCTAGAAATTCGAAAAATTGAGCTCTTGATAGTTCGGCCACCGAGCCTAGCGGATCTGGTGTTGGTGAATTTTCAAATGTTTCCTTTCAAAAAGTTCCCTTTTCCATATGAAAGTAAAGTAAATCCCATATCGTTGTATCGTGGATTATGAAGTTAAGGTTCACAATATACTAAAAATCAAACGGCACTAATACAAGTCCCCGGGCCAGTTCTTTTCGCATGGGATTCGCTTTTACTTTCCCTGATTTCTTTGGTATCTAATTCAATTTCAACTTATCTGGAACCCCGAAAACCCACGATACCTCTAATTTAGTAGCCAAACATATTATAATCACTAGAAGATCGTGCTACCTTTCTTCCCATACCAGGTGTAACAATTGCATTCGTAGAATTGTTTCATAGCGCGGCTTGTGGAAACACTGCGATGGTGCTCGCGCTCTTGTTGAAAAGAGGGGACATTTCTGAGATATTCAGTTAATCATAACGGTAGCACGTATATTTCGCGTTCTGCTGTGATCGTTTAAACAAAGTAAGATTTTTGAACATGGGTCGTGAAAATGTGCTATGTAAATACTGAGTTATCGTGATCAAATTCTTGGTCAGAGTAAAACCGCTGTCGGAAATCATCGTATAATAACAAGACACGTGTTTAAGGAAGACGCTATATGAAACAACCGACTCGGTTTTCAAGTGGGCTAAGCGGTTTAAAGACGACCGTGAATGAGTCGAGGACGATCCGCGCTGCGGCGGTCCTTCTACCGCAAAAACGGCGGCAAATGTTGTACGTGTGCGCGTGCTCCAAGACCGTCGAGTGAGTTGTCGAATGTTAGAAGAAGAGTTAAACATCAACCGCGAGAGCAGATTTTAAATGACGATCTAGGAATGCGCAAACTGTATGCCAAGATGATTCCAAAACTGCTCGCAGCTGAGCCAGAAGAGCTCCGGAGATCCATCTTGACATGATTGATCGAATTGACGCTGAAGGAAACCAGTGATGGATGTCGTCCATTATCACGGGGGACGAGTCTTGGTTGTTCGAATTTGACCCCCCCCCCCGAGACAAAGAGACAGAGCAAGCAGTGGATGAAGAAGTGCGGGGAGCGTCCGAAAAAAGCTCGCATGTCCAAATCAAGAGTCAAGTCTTTACCGATCGCTTTCTTCGACATCAACGGCGTTGTTCATTTCCCGCAGAGCAGAAAGTCAATACAGCATACTACATCGAAGTTTTGAAACGGTTACGATCCCGCATGTACCGCGCACGGTCCGAATTGGCCGAGAAGGATTGGGTGCTACATCACGAAAACGCTCCAGCACACTCGTCCTTCGCATTACGTCAGTTTTTGACGCTCCACAGCATCCCCCGCGCTCCCGCATTCATTAAAAGGCCGGACCTGGCTCCGTGCGACTTTCATTTGTTTCCTCAACTCCAAAAGTTACTCGAAAGGAAACCGATACGATGGTATTACCGAAGTGACACGACGAGGGTCCTGATGGACCTATCTTCGGAGGGGTTTGCGAGGTGCTTCCGAAAATAGGTCGAAGGTTGGTTCCCCTCCCTCTATGTTTAGGCCCTTTAAAGTAAAATTCTACGAATACAATTGTCCACGTCGTATATGCATATATATGTTTTTAAAATAAGTTTCGGTTTTTTTGTCGAGAAATTGTTTACGAAAACGTGTACATGTTTTTTACGTTTTTTTGGAAAGATTAAATTAATTAGCAGAAATTTCCAAATCTTTCTAAGAAGTTTTTGATTTTCGTTATGACTACGCATCTGCCGTTTATATGTAAATTTCAAAGTATGATTTTTCCGATCGTTTTAAATTTCATATTACATGTACATTCGCGATGCTTTTTTTTTTTTTGTTTGCCGTTTAATCAATTTTGTCCGAAACTGTACTTTGTCTTAAAGTTACAATTTCACAGTAAGAAAGTCAAACCATGTTCGAGTTATCTTTTTGATGTATTTTTACTTTTTTTAAGAACTTCAGAACCGTCCTATTCGAATTATTCCATGTAGTATCTGAAAAAGTACCCTCCGTAATAACAAATATCTAATTCTGGAGTAGTCCCGAAAAAACGTTTAGCCAACTCTCTCGTATTTATTACACATTTCAGTTGAATGTAAAGACCCTTTAGTCATGCCAGTTTGTAAGAATTTTAAGTAATAGAAAAAGTTCGAATATACCAATAGCACAAACCATAAATATAGATATACAAAAAGAAATATACATGAATTTAGTAACGTTTTAAGGTCCATCTTCAGCTGAAAACAAAATACAAGCATTGAAGATGGGCCTTAAAACGTTATTAAATTCATGTATATTTTTTTTTTTTTTTTTGTATATCTATATTTATCGTTTGTTATTGGTTATTTAATTATTTTTTTTTTTTTTTACTTTTTATTATTTACATTTCAGTTGTTTGTTAAAAAAATTATTAAATCGTACTACTAGTTGACGTTCAACATTTAGAAATACACATCTTTTAGCGGCGCTCAGCGTTAATACTACAATCGTGCTTCTCAAAATTCAAGCCAACATTGGCGGAATTAAATATAAAGGACGACAAGTAATTGTATATAAAGGAGTTGTAGAATCCTTGTTTAACTATTCAAGCATATACGTGCACAAGCTAAATTCAATTATATTTAACAAACTATCATCAGCTCAACAAAGGAAACTTCTCCTCTTGGTGTAGGTTCTTTATACAGAACTCTGTGTCAACTTCGGCAGTTCAAGTTATTCCGGTATTCTGTCTATTGACTAAAGTCTTTTTAAGTCGGCTTTGAATTCCGAATTTAATATGTATAACAACAAATTCATTTTCGTAAAATCTAACGTAATAGATTCGTTCAATTCTCGATTTAGTGTTGTGAGTTAAATTATAATAGTTCAGTTGTTGCAATATGTCTTTTGAACAACTATAACTATTTTCAAATTTCGAAAATGGAACGGAATAACAAGAAGTGCAAATACTACGAAGGCTAGAGTGCCGCGTGTAAATAAATATCACGTTAGAATCGAAGCCTTTTATATATGTATGTAGGTTCAAACTTGTATAACAAACTACCTAAGCACATAAAAGCTCACCTAACAAACTATAAGAAAAGGCGTAAATTGATTATATTAACAAATTTTAATATTTATTTTGAATTTATTTTATTTTATTTAATAACTAGAATCATTTTATAGGTTTATTTTTATTATTTAACCACCGATGAAACATAACTGTGAAGATATTTTTCTATTGTACATTTGTGTGTTTACTCTGTTTGATCATGTATGTGTGTATTGCAGTCTAGATATATGTGCATATACATATGTACGTGTGAATGTATGTATGTTGGTACCTGCTTGTATGATTGCGTGTATATTTGAAGTGGGTTGTGCATAAGGGAAATCAGTGTTCTATTAGAATATGTTCAGGTATTTACGTAAATTTTAGAAGTGCATGTATGTATACACATATTATACAGACGTGTGTAGGTTGCGTGTCCGCTTGTGGGTAAGCGAGTGAATGAGTGAATGAGTGGGATAGTAAGATTTACATGTATAAAGATGTTTCGTTTTATTTTTGATATTTATTGATTACGTTTTAATTGTAATTTACCAGAATGAATAATTCGTTTTATTTCAGCTCTGAATGATTTATTTTATTTCTATTTTTGTCTATTTTATAATATAGTAGCTAAACTTTAATCTGTAGTCTTGCGATACATACTTTGCCGTATACGTATGTTTCGTTTTGTTACACTTTTTTCGTATACTGATTTATTTTTAAAACCAAAGTTCGCGCATGGTTGCATATTTCTGGGTCATTCTTTCGTGAACATAAAAATTTGATTTGATTTGATTTGATTTGGCTAATTGTAAATGTGCTTTCGTTAAGGAAATTAACGTAATTATAAATGATATATGGCAGAATAGATAGACGACCAATAATTACGCAAATGGTAGAGCAACTTTTAAGTTTTTCCATAGCATAGAAAATAAATTTAATGTCAAAGATAAGTTGGATGTAAATTTCTATACCAGTCTCAAGTGCTGTCTAGACATGGAAATTTCGCATCGTATTTAAAACGTTTCAGGGATAAAACCATTAGACTCGCTTGTTTATTTTGCAAATCCTGCATCGCAATTCGGTTGAACTATTTGAGTGTTCTTTTACCGCAAGTATTCGCAAAATTAGCAATTTAAGTGGTCCGGTTGTAAATTATTAATAACTGCATAAGATTAAATATCTATGTCAATATCGCTATGCGCATGCGAAGTGATTAAATTTAATATGTTTTAATTAATGCTGCGACTGGGCTTTTGTATCGCGGTTAATTAAAAAAAAATATAGATGCGTATATATGTACTATAATTTCACCCCGTTTAAATAAACTTTGGAAGTTACAAACGAAATTATTTATCAATATACAAACTAGTTTCACACACAAACCTACAAATCGCTGAAATAATAGTTCGTATCGAGAAACTAGGCAGCGTGCTGCTGAATAAAATATATTCTCGGCGATTAATCCGAAAGTAATAAATTTGACATTAAGCACAGCGAATAAAGTTGAGTCATCGGAAGAAACCCAAAATTTCCAAGTGACGTAGTTTCCGGCGATGTTGTAACTGTAGCGAAATGAAGAAATATAACTTAAATGATAATTTTTTTTATCGTAAATACACCAGTTTCTTCTAGTAAAACCATTTCCAATAAAAATCAATACGACAATACTATTCTAAACAAATAGGTTCAAGGTTCCTTTAATTTACCGGAAGACCTTGTATTGTCGCGTCTGGTAACGACACTAAATTTTCCAATATGAATAAATATTAACATCCGGTATTACATGTATATATATATATATATATATATTAGCAATGCCCAGATTTACTGCTGCTATCGCAAAAATTATTTTCTTAAAAAGAGCTTGTATTTAAAAAGGCAACAATATTATTTTTAATATTATTTCGCTATATTGTAATGTAAAATATATTAATATCATTCGCACATCTTCTTGCAATCCCGAATACGCGTTGTGTAAATATCACGCAGGTATTTTCATATTTTATCATTATACCCAAAACCGTGCCCAACGTTGGTCGACATGCTATTGGTGTATTTTTTTTTCTTTCCTTTTTTGGGCGCGCCAGCGGCTTTGACCCAACAGCTAGGAAAGTTAAAATAAGGGGTTAAATCGAAAGACGATTAAAGATGAAGAATAGGAAAGATTGAAGTATAGGGATTATAGCTGGAGATGGGAAGGAAAGGATAAAGGAAGAACTATATAAAGTACCGGAAGACCCAGTGTGCTATGATTTTAGAGTACAGAAAAGACGGAGCATTCAAAGGCTGTAATATTTCGAATACTTAATGGTGAATTCGAAAAAACGTACGTCCGAGATTATAAACTCAGTGTGTCGTTTTTGAATATTGTAAACAAGGAAAAAACGAAACCAAAAAACGAAACCAAAAAAACACGTCTAAATCAAACTCGTCCCATATTTTAGTTTGCTACGACTAAAAAAATAACAACTTAAGATTATATTTAAAGCGTTAAACAATTTCCATGTAAAATAATAGATACTAACGATTATTACAAACAGAGGTGATAAAAACACTCGTACAAAATAAATAATTAATTCGGTAGTGACCGGATCGAGGGGAATAATGATACTGGGGATATATCCCCCTCCCCCGAAATTTTGTAAACTTTTTGTTTATGTTGATAGGTGACACTTTAAATAAAGAACGACTTGAGTTTCTTAAAATTGAAAGAAAGTGATGGAAATTTTAAGATGAAAATCCTCCCTCGTAGAATTAATTTTCAGTACCGCCACTGACATACAGCAATAACAAAGTTTAGATTAGAGTGATTCTCAAAAAAAAAATCTACTATAAAAGACTATGCAGAAAACTTTTAAGCACTGAAATCCCTTTCAACTCAGAGCTCTAATGATGTAGATTTATTAACAGCGAATATTACGTTCTTCTATTTATCAGCAGTGATAGTTTATTGTTTTTAATTGCCTTTCCAGGTGGTTTGGAATTGTTCAGTTTTTAAAGATTTACAACCCACAAACAGTACATTTCGCAAGATTACCGACACGCTGAAACGGTATCAAACTTTTTTTCACTTTACCTGTCTCATTAACTTATTTTCCGAAATTTCCCATCAGTCGTGTATCTTTATAGTATATGTTTTTTTATATATATATATATATATATATATATATATATATATATATATATATATATATATAGCCGTATCTAGACCAAAATTTCGGGAGAGGGGGGGGCAAGAAAATATTTTTATAATTAATTCCTTTTTTTTGGAAGTCGATAACAAAGACAGTTCTATGGTAATTTTGAAAATTAATAGCATTTAAACTCAATCGCCACTGTTATACTAATAAAAAGTAATAAGAAAAAAAAATGATCCGAAAGGACCACATTTTCTCACGTTTTTTGATGAATATTCAATTTATGTTCACCGATTTTCATCATTGCTCTCATGGTACCTAAGTTGAATGGTACTCTTTCTAATGCACAAAGAATCAGTAAAATCGGTCTATATAAATGTGAGTTATACGCGAACAAACATAAAAGAAAAAAGCATATGCGACGAACGTATAATAACCTCCTTTTTTCTGGAAGTCGGTAAAAATTAAAATATAACAAACATAACATAAAATTGGGATATTTTTTGGGATATTTTTTGGAATATTTTTTCGTTACATAAAAGTGGGGCATTTTTTCTAATGGGGGCTGGCCTAAGAATTAAACCAGTGAAAGCGCACAAAAAAAGAATATACTTTTGTGAATTCGGATACAATCTGAACATTATTAACGTAGAGTAAATTCTGACTTCTGTTTTACCTTTTCCTGGTTTTAAAAAATACACTTCTTTATTAGAAGGACATAATGCGGCTAAATTGTAATTAATATAAATATGTGTATATATATACATGCGCAAATAAAATCATAATTTTGCTTTTTGTTCGTATTTAACTCATTTATGAACTAATTTGTACATGAATGTGCAATATCACTAGAGAAAAATGGGATATCAGGTGTATACGCCGGAAACATTTCAGTCTTCTTCACCTTAAAGTTATCTGGTTTTTTAAATTTCACAACATACATACTTGTACGATACAGCCCTTCGGGGTAGTACATCCAATAATAATAGCTTTGGCAATATTATAGTAAAAAATCGAAATAGCTAATCCAAATGATGGAACAACATAACACGTCCCAGATATTTTTCAGTATAAAATATATATCTATCTATCTATCTATATATATATATATATGCTGTTCACAAACTGATATATGCAACCGCTTATGTCCTAACACACCTTGTTCCGATTTATGCGTATGCGACATACTTTAAATTGTTCTTATCGAACATTGGCACTAGAAAAAGCATTTTTCAATAGGCTTAGCCATCGATATCATTGTACTCGATCGCGATATTAATTTCAAGCACGCGCTAGCCTATTAAAAACATGCCTCTAACCTTGGAATTAATATCGCGCGAATTTGCAGACAAAATCAGCTATTATTTCTTTTAATTTCACACGTCATCGATCTATTTATCGATAAAGCTCTGTTTAGCCATCGCCGTATGGTATTTGAAAAATTCGGTCGTTCGGGAATCTTTTTATAAGACTTAAAAAAAATCGTAGGTGATTCGAAGTTTTAATAAAACATATAAAATACAAAATCATAATTAATTAATATATAAAAATATTTGCTAGCTAATTTTGGCTAGAAGAACTGTAATCGTAGAAGTAGGATCTTGTATGATTATGGTTAATATTTTTATCGACTTCCGAAAAGAAGGCGGTTATTCGTTCGTCGTATATGTTTTTTTCTTTTTTTATATTTGTTCGCGCATAACTTATATTTTCATATGAACTGATTTTACTGATTCGCGTGTAAGTACTGGTGAAAATTGGTGAGTATAGGCCGACTATTCGTTAAAAAACGTGAAAAAATGTGGTCTCTTTAGGTAATTTCCTATTAGTGTGACAGAGACGATTGACTTGGAATACTATCCGTTTGCCAAATTAACGTGGAAATGTAGTTTTGAATAAGGAAAGCGATTATATATTTCGATGTTTTCATTGTGGAAGTGCAGCTTAAATCATTAGTAGTCTGTCGTTCGCCGCAAAGCCTACTGGCCAAATGACAACGCGATCTATTTACCGTAATTCTAAATGTATAAGCCAAACCAGCAGCAGATTAAAATGGAAAAAGCGGATAAGGCGGCAACGGAAGTAGCTCTCACTAATGTCGATGCCTTTCTGGTCGGTATCAAACACTATCGGGAAACATTATGCCTGGAAAAACTTCATAATAAATCCTGAAGGTAAATCGACGTTAGTCACCGTGTCATATACTGGCCACATGGCCCTTCTGCGCAGTTATTTCCTCGAGCGCATAATCGTATCAGCCGTCCTATTCATCTTGGTGCGATAAGGGAACATCTTCTCATCGATTGACAACAGTTTTTCAAATTACCTTAGGGTAGCGGCCAAGTTGCTGCGCGCCGAACTGCTATAGTCGACCGTCAAGTTTGTAAAAATAGCGGACCAATCGAAGCCTTTAGTCGCAATTTTTTCGTAAGCAGCACAGTTATCGCCGATGATGAGTTAAGATAACTTTAAATAAAATAAAACATTTCCGCACTATATCACCTGTCTTCCTTCTTAGACGAATCATCTCACGGTGAGTGTCGAAGTTCACAGTCATGGCACTTGCGACATCTGTGCATTTTTACAGGATGAATTAGAACTATAGGGTGATTTTTTAAGAGTTAAGTTCTTCAGGTTGGCAGTACTGGTTGATATTAGCGTCCAAACGTCATCTGTCAAAGTGAAAAGTTTTCAGTATACTCTGCCATTTCATCATGGAAAGACTTACAAACGAGCAACGATTGTGATATGGTTGAAATTTATCATCAAAAACCAGTGCTCTGTGAAAATTGCGCATCGTTTGTTACGACCATATTATGGTCATCATAATCGACCTGGTGAATCAACAATTCGTGCTGTTATCACCAAATTTGATGCGAAATTTGGTGATAACAGCACGAATTGTTGATTCACCAGGTCGATACAAACGATGCACATTTTTCACAGAGCACTGGTTTTTGATAATAAATTTCAACCATATCACAATCGATGCTCGTTTGTAAGTCTTTCCATGATGATGAAATGGCAGAGTATACTGAAAACTTTTCTCTTTGACAGATGACGTTTGGACGCCAATACCAACCAGTGCTGCCGACCTGAAAAACTTAACTCTTAAAAAATCACCCTATATAATTAATTGTAACAATTATTATTCGAATCATCCTCTGGCGAACGATAATTGTTTTTCCCGTTGAAACTAATATTTTTAAAATTCCTATAATTAAAATTGTGACTGCCAAATTTTACAAATATTTACGGAATCAATAATCATAGAAACGAACAAGGCATTATTATTTTAGTCAGCGAGGTAGTAGTTCAAGAAGTACATGCAAAAGCTTCGCGGGAAAATTTATTTTTGTAAAAAGAAATAGTAAATAAAGAAATATTGTACAAAAAAATTTTAAAGCAAAAAAATTCTATCGAAACTCCAAACGTATATTTTTTTTTAACCCCCCCTTTGGGCATGTCAACAAAGGATCTTCGCCCAGAAACGACATGAGGGAGAAGGATCAGTTAGATGTATAGTCGGTGTCAAATATTGATAAGATAAAAGAACTGAGGATAGGAACAACGGAGATCGACGGAAACGATAAGATATACGAGGCACAATAAGCAGTGGAGAGTTTGAGTGATAACAGATTAGAGTACAAAAAGAAGTAGATTACATTAATGAAGGATGGACATTCAAAGAAGATATGGTCAGGATCACAGACGGCTTCGTCGTCAGAATGAAGAAGGCATAAAGCGAGATGAAAACGAAAAATAAAAATTCAAGACGCGCAGAAATGTCAACAAGAGAACCACGAAGACGACATATTTTTGTATTCACAATCAATTTAGAGATGTTTAATAATTTATACCGAGTTTCCCCTGCAGTCGAAAAAAACAATTCTAATATCGAAATCGAAATGAACGATAAAAAAAAAAAAAAAAACAAAAAAAAACGTCATCATATTTTTTTTTTTTATTAGACGAGCATCATGTTAGAAATATTAAGAGATCTGCAATGAGCCCAAAAAATTAAACAAAAAAAAAAAAGCCCTCTACAATTGCAAGGTTGGCTTTAACCACCGAAGCCGAAGCCAGCGCTATATATACATTAAAATTACGTCTTTTTTCCTACAGTAAATTCGAGAAAACAAAATTTCCGTCGAAACTATGAATTTTAGAAATACATTTATCTTCAACGGAAAATAGACGATCCTCTATAAAGTGTATTCGGAGCTATGCAGATTATTTAAGAACGTGAAACAGTGGAATATCGAAAAAATTTAATCAACTCTCACTGTTAAATTTACATAGACAAGACTAAGCGAGGCCGAAAAGATAATAACGAGAAAAAGATCGAATAAAATGTAGACACATCTATATGTGTATATGTGTGTGCATATAAGAAAATCTTGGTCGAATTACGAGCAAAATAAAATTGAAATAATACGCTTGTTTTCGTTTAAATAGACTTATTAATAGTCAATAAATCGAACTAGCATTAAAACGAGTTTATTGTCGAAAAAAAAATTCGAATCCGACACACCGTCGTACGCAGAAAAAATTGATAATGTTAATAATGTCTAGAAACAAGGTGAGACGGTAGAAACGCCTTATACGTCTTTATGCAAACTATGCAGGGGACGCGTCCTAAATACATTTATAACAATAAGAAGAGGCTGAAAATAAGGAAAATTCACGAGGTAATAAAAAAGTCGCGCCAACGCACACTCAGATTTTATTCATTTAAGCTTCCGATCGATGTATAAGATTAATATAAGCCTTACACATCTGCAACATTAAAACGAAAACGAATTAACAGGTCGTTGGACGAAAATCGAGCAAATAACGAAAGGCAACTTTTACTGATAATAATCAATAACGAAAAGATACATATTTTCTCGCAACTTTTTTAACCGACTTCAAAAAAAGGATGTGTTATTCAATTCGACTGTATTTTTTTTTCTTCCACATCACTATCGAGTTAATTTTTTTCTTCTTTTTCTCCTTTTTACTCTTTTTTCTTTACGTAATATATACAAGGATAAAAATTACAGTGCTTCAATAAGGGCAGAATCCGTTCGTCATCTACCGAGATTATTTGAAGGCAACTGTGGTCATAATATGAGATAGAAATATTTATCTGTTTATCTATTTTTTCTTTTGCTCCCTTTTCCAGAATGAAAAAAATCCTGTATGTGTTTGTTTTGTTTCATTGAGCATTGTGGGCACTGCCAGCAGTTGCGGCCATAATGTAGAATGAAATTTCTCTTCCTGAATTTTCTATTATTAGTATTTTTTAATATCTAGTCGTGTCGTAGTTTGCTGGCCAAATGAACTGTTCTGTTCGGGCCAAAAAAAAAAAAACATATTCATGCCCGTACAAAATGATTTTGGGAAAAATCTAATTTATTATTGAAGATATTTCAAATCATCATTTATACTGGCTAAACTGGATAAGTGGCGAAAGCTTGGATCCTACTTCCAAAAAGAAAAAAAAGAAAAAAAATCACAACTTTCGCAACAGCGGCTTGTCGCCTTACTTTTTAACACCTACTCCATCCATTATTGGCCGCTTTCCAAATATTTCCTTTCCCCAACGAGGCATCCAGCCTTCCACAAATACGCATCAAGATTCATCGGGGAACGATAAGAATTTATTTATCTAAAGAAACTGATTTTTTTTTTTTTTGTACCACTATTTTTCTGATACGCTATCAGCAATCTTGACCCAACAACTTGAAAAACTATATTACAAATTTAGATTAGGAAACGATTGGAGATGCAAAGAATACCCCGATAGAGATGGGCAAACCTTTACAGAGATGGGAAGACCTTTATAGAGATAGGAAGAACTTTATAGAGATGGGCAGACCTTTATAGAGGTGGGCAGACCTTTATAGAGATGGGCAGACCTTTATAGAGGTGGGCAGACCTTTATAGAGATGGACAGACCTTTATAGAGATGGACAGACCTTTATAGAGATGGACATACCTTTATAGAGATGGACATACCTTTATAGAGATGGGCAAACCTTTATACAAAAGAAAACGTTCGCTAACACGGGCGAGCATTCTTTCTTTTTTTTTTTTTTTTTTTTTTTTTTTTAATCTTTATATTAATTTCAATAAGACCATCAAGCAATTGTACTGGAATGCAAATTAACGCGTATGGGGCCACCACTGTCAGGTTCAGCCGTCGAATTTCTTGGCCATTGTCATGGGATGGATTTTTAAGCGACTAGTATACTGCTGGGCGGAAAATTTTATTTCTTCTTTTACGTAAGATATGTTACGTATGGAGTGTGTCCGTGGAGACGTACCAAGGAGGTGATACAATAAGTCTAATGGCCTTATTTTGAAAACGTTGTATCTTATTGATATGGATATTTTAAGCGCAACCCCATAAAGTCAGGTCGTTTACTGGTTTTAATATTATTTTACCTATTAATAATTTGTTTCTGATCGACAACCTGGAATGCTTATCAAGAAGCCAGCAGAGTTTCCCCAGCTTTATATCCAAGTGCTATCTTTTTTGTGAGACGTGCTTATTCCACCTTAATTTACTGTAACCCAAGGTGGTATTTTACTTCATTCCTAATTAGAATTGTTTCGCCGTTAATTTTAGTTGGCGGGCAGGCTACATTTCGTAGTGTGAATGTAACCTGCGTACACTTTTTCTCGTTGACTTTAATCCTCCATTGATCTAACCACCTTTCAGATTTTGCTAGCGCCAGCTGTAATTTATTTGTCACCATTCCAGCATCTTTATCTGCCGCAATAAGAGCAGTATCGTTTGCAAATGTAGCAACAGTTACGTCCTCGCTGTTAGGGAAGTCTACAGTGTACATTTTTGGTAGAGCACCAGACCCACTGCACCACCTTGAGGCATACCAGCGGATACAGGATAGATGTTAGCTAGTTCATTCTGGAATTTAATTTGATATGTTCGGTCCTCAAGGTAACACTTTAGAAGGAGATAATAAGGATGAGGAAGATTTGTCTTAATTTTATATAACACACCACGGTGCCAAACAAGGTCAAGTGCTTGTTTTATATCTAGGAATTTATACATGTTTCCTTAACTTCAAAGGTAACCTTTTTTTGGATAATACGTTGGATTCGGTGTACCTGTTCAATAGTCGAGTGTTTTTCTTATAATATTTTCTTCCATGATAAGAGGATGTAGTCTTTTTAAGATTAGTTTTTCCAGGACTTTGGATAGGATAGGTAATAATGGTCTGTAGGAAGTTATATCTTCTGGTGGCTTTCCAGGTTTAAGAATTATCACTATTTGTGTCAGCTTCCGAGACAGCGGGAAGTATTGCAGGCAGAGGACTGCATTAAATATATTAGTAATAAACAAAATACCTTTGCTTAGCAATTCTAATAACACTTTTTTTTTAGTGATCAGATCGTGACCGGGACATTTTTTATTGATTAGTTTTTGAATCATATGTTGAATTTCCTTTGGGGATGTTGGCGTAATGGGGTCACTAACGGGGAATTTAAAAACTCCGTTACCTTTGGATTAGGCTTAAAGACTTCGCTAAAATATTTAGCGAATACCTCGGCTTTCTCATCAGCAGCGTTGGCTCATGTACCGTCCGATTTTTTTATAGGAGGAGAATATTTTACCTGCCTATTTCGACTTTTAACTGCTTTCCACAGACTGTGTAATCATTAGACTGATTTAGAGACAAATTCTGCAAGTAACGTACAAGGAAAACATGGTCTGCAAGAGAAGGATCAAAGTTGCGGAGGAGATAATAGGGAGAAGGAAATGGGGAGGGGGGAGAAAAAAATGATTAATTCTTAGTTTGACTAAAGAAACAGTAGTAGAACGACGACCGGAAGGAATGAATAGAAACTAAGACTGAGGTCAGTAGGCCGCATAAAGAGGTAATGAGGATCGTTTTTTCAAGATGGCACATAAATCTCTGTAATTTTTTCCATACACGGTTAATATCCTTCAAAGCGCCTACACATATTGTCCTTTCGCCCTTGAACGTGCAATGTACATTCGTTGTCCCACTTATTTTCACCTTTCCCATAACTATCTCACTCTACAAAGAAATAGCACTCGATATTATTTCATATTTCGTCTTGTTCAACATCATATTCCTCTATAACGCCCCCATCTGTCCACGCCTAGATCACTCAATACTCCGTGGACGTATCAAAAATAAAATCTAAATCTTACACCTTTGTTTCGCTGTTAGGTCACGAGATTTTTTTTTTTTGTTTTAAAAAAAAGTTGTTCCTGAACTGCTTTTTCTATTCGATCAATTCGTTCATGTCTTTATACGGGGTCTCACACTTCTTGATTGTCGCCAGCAGCACCCTTCTTTTCCTGACAATTCACCGCAAAACCTCTAAATTAGTTACTTTCTGCGTCCAAGGTTTCTTTAGCATTCTCCTGTACAGGAACATTTCGAAGATATCATATTTTGCCTCCAATGCTTTGCTGAGGGTCCATATCTCACATTCATACGTGAGAAAAGATATAACATAACACTGTATCATTCGGAGGCGTAGATCGAAGCCCAAATCAGTAGTAATGAAGAAATTCTATGAAGGCTGCTCGTACCTGTTCGATTCTGGACCACACTTATTTTTCTGGTTTACAGCAGCTTTTGTCAACTAGGGTTCCCCCGGGTATTTAAAACGTGATACTTGTTCAATTACTTCGTTATATAGGCGTGCAAGTAGTCGGTACGTGCTTTTTTGAAAAAAAAATTACTTTAGTTTTGGCTACATTCAGGAATAAACCTATTTGCATCTACAATATGATAAAGAGTAGAGCTGTACATTGTCGGCAAAAGGCAAGGAATAGAAGTTGATCGGAAGGGAAGCCGCAGAAACAGTATAAATATTGAAAAGAGTAGGACTTTGACAGGAACCTTGAGGAAAGTCGCGAGGGACAGTTCTCATAGCCCCAAAAATTGGAGAAAAGAAATGAACAGAACGATTCAACATATAATTGCAAATGAGAGAAAATGCATCGGAATCGGAGCCGGCTTTAGGAGTGTTTCGCTGGTTATTTCGCGTTCATTGCTGAATCGATTTCTGATGGTAAGCAATATTCTTTGTTTTTTTTTTCTTCTCACTATCATCATCCGCTCATTTAAATTCAAAAAGCACAACCTTCAAGATTCCAACACCTGGATAACGTTTTGCGTATTCTACTAACAATACCAGTGACCGTTGCAAGTGGCAAACGCAGTTTTTCCAAACTAAAATTGATAAAAACGTACTTGCGGTCCACAATATATCAAAAACAAGATTAACTATTGAAAATTTTAGTTTTGGGTCTTCCTACTCCCTTTAACGCTACCTATATTCTTTCCTTCCCATTGCCTTCAGTTATTCCATTACTCCTGTCCTTTGTCCTCTCCATTTCTGACCGTCTGGCTATTTAGTTATAGGTAGGAAAAAAAAAAAGAAAAAGAAAATTAAGTTTCAGATAACCTAGATTTTATCAGTCTTATCGGAGAGTGTGCTGACAAAAAAGCTAGAAAAATTATGTTTTACTTGTTTAATTTTTGATTTTCATTAAATGTTTAGTAACTAAATGACGGTACATTGTGCATAGAGAACGAATCGGTAAAAAATATTAATAACAATAATAAATAAATTTTTGTTGTTTTGTATTATATTAAATTCAATAAAAAATACGGTACCAAATTCAAAATAAGTTTTTTAAAATTATAATATAAAATAATAAAGGGCGCCAAATGAATTAAGGCCGGGAGTGATCGGAATATTGCTTGCCGTAATTTTATTCCAAAGAGCGAGAAAGTGTATATTATTGAAAGCTATAGTAGTAACATCCAATAAAGACAGTTACGTTATATAGAAACGTGATCACTACAAAAGGAGGGGGAGGAGGAAAAAGGATTATAATTGGAACCAACACAGTAGGAGATGAAAAAGTTAGATAGAGGGAATTCTATAGATAGATGGGCTCTTGTAATAAGTAGGAGACAGATTGTTGAGAAAAACAAGATTTTTCGAAAGAATGAGTTTCTCGAGAACAGTATACCGTTGGTGTTATGATTTGGGTAACCGCATAAAGGGTATCGAGCATTAAAATCATCGCCACTGATAAAAGTATGTGTCAATACAAATTAAATAACTAAAAAGTTTTACACTTTCTTAGAAAGAATAAAAAGATGAAGTAAAAGAAAACGAATGCACCGAAATTATTTTCCATGTACAAACTCCGGAATAAATATTTCTATTATATAAAATTTTAAGATTCGAACAATAAAGTTAACTTCTGACAGAGATGTTGTGTAGTCCCTTTCGCGATCACTTCCGGATGATGTACGTCTGAGTATATAGAAAAATTGCCTCAAATAAAAACCCACAAACTGTTTCATTTTTAAGACGCTGTCGAATATTTTTCGAACATTCCTGTCTACTTCTCGAGTGTAATTTATTTAATTTCTATTTCTTAAAACAGCAATGCCTTCCACATCTATTTTCTTTATCTCCTCTCTCGGTTGTTTCTAGAAGTTCCTTTTATTCGGTTTTATCCATTTCATTCAGATCGCTAGGTCAAAACTTTTTGTTAGTAGAATGAATATATGTTTTTCATTTCTCTTTCGCACATATTAGTGGATACCGTATTTCGAATTCGACGTCATGCCCTCGACTGGCGATCCAAAAAAAAAAAAAAAAAAAAAAACACAAAAAAGCCTTTATCGTATAAAATTATCGCGAAAAATCGTGACGGAATGGAATTTGTAATTTTTCATTTTTTCGTAGACAACAGAGTGACTTTTTGGTCTGTAATTTTAAACTGTATTAATTTACAGAACACTCTGTTTTTATCACAAAAATAATTTCCCCCCTCTTTTGCTTTTAATTCTACGGAGAAGAAATCCTCGTCATAAGGAAATAATCGAGGGAAGCGGCACGTAGAAACCAATTTTTATAGTTACTCTAGACTGCCGGCGCATAAATTAATTTTTTTTCAAGTTGGCAAACGACGAAGTCGCTTATTAAAAAAGATCCCCTAAAAAAAACACACATACACAGTAAGTAAACCGGGTCAATCATGCTTGGTTGAAATCAGATATAATTTGTTGCTGCCTGTGATATTTTTTATACAGTCGCAAGGTCGATGTCGAGCAATGACTAAACATAACTGTTCGCGATAGGCAAATAGAAATAACTAGATTTCTGTTGACCAGGTAGGCGAAGCTCTTTTATCGAATAGTTTTTTTTTTGTTTTTTTTTTTGCTTTTTTTTGACCCGGAATCTGGACCATTTAACACGGGTTGTTTTTTATTTTTTTAACGCATAAAAAACAAGTACTGTGAAAGAAAAAAAAATGTTTAAATGAAAAATTACCTTTACTATTCTAGCTCAGATTGTATATGTAAAAAGAAAGCTAAGTAAACTAGATGGAATTTAAAAACTGTTTCCCGATGAAATCGTCGGATTCTTCGTAAAATCTGAAGCCCTTTATTAGTTCGGTCCAGCGTGATATGTTTCTGTGCACTGAAAATTCTAAATGTCTCTCAAAAATCTGGGAGCGATTATTCGGTGTTCTCAAAACAAATTCGGATCAGGGCGCGAAGCAGAGAAATCGGAAAATAGTATATTTCCAAAGGAACAATATTTTCATTTATTCATTAAAACTGTTCAGAGCAGTGATCAAAAGACTCCAAGGATAATGGTTTGTTTTTTTTTTTTATTTAATCTATATTCGGACTTTTCGGTATCAATCTAAATATTAATGTTAACGACTCGCGTAGCTGCAAATTAACAGAAGAATTTTCCGCTAGCGCTGAATAAATTCATGAGGTTCTCAATGTTATTTGTTTAGCTCTGCACAGACGCGCGAAGAAGAAGACATGATTTCAGATGCTCCAACATCCGTATCATTCCGGCGCGGATGACAGTCTGTTGCTAGGGGCCAAGCCAATAATATTCAGTGAAGGTACGATGATGATGATGATGGAAGACGGCGATGACACTGACCCGCAGTTCGGTAATCAGTCAATTTTCGACCACTTTCATTATTGTAAACACCTTGATAATAATGCCGAGCAATCTGAGCTGGTAAGTTGCAAATAAAAATCTGAATGAGCGCTCGCATTAGTGTTCTCAGCGACCCAACATGCATTCGCCTGTACAGCGTTGTTTAAGAATTCTCATAGATCTTGTTCCAGAAGCAGCAGCATGAGTCCACTCTCTACGGAGAGGTTTTGCGGGCAACAATCAGTCACATTTTTCAATGAACCACCGGAATTACGCATTTAAGATTGTCGATGAAACGAGAATAATAAAGGATTCTCGAAAAAAAAAAAAGCTGGGCCCGTTTAACTTAACGTACAACTCGCCGAGATTGTAAGGGTAATAGTTTTTCTCCTTCGGGAACTATGAGATAAATGTTGCGACACTCGTCAGGACAGCGGCAGTCTCAGCCGTAGAAACATTTTTTGGTAATCCGTATTTTCTTACAACGTGTCAATCTGAGAGAGTGGATTGGAACCTCTATTTGTGTTTATCGGCAAACCATCACGCATTACCAACGGTGACGACGACGAGTTGCTGACGCAAATTCAGATCTGTTTGAATATTACCGCGATAACAGTTGAAGAAGTCGCTAGAAGGCAACTGTTAAGAAGCTCTGTATGGGGGATAAAAACCTAGCAGAATGGCGCGTTAATGGAACTTTTTCTTGCGAATCTCCCCGTCTTCTTACAATGTGTAAGAATTTCTTTAAAGTCGAACCGGATTTGAAGTTACCGTATTTTAATAAAAATCTACTTTCGTCAACGTCCGGTGGCCTCTCTTAATCTGTTGAATATAGCGCACAAGCAAAAAGAAATAAGTGCGCTCTTAGTGCCGAACATGAAAATTCCGTAATTTCGTTTCTTAAGGTGAACCTGAACAGCACTCTATTGTCGTACAAAATCATTGTCAGCGGTACATATATACATTTTTTACACAGAATCCGTTTGATCCTTATCGAGCCGCACTTAAGCAGGTCGCCTGTTTTAAATCCGTTTTCCGTAGATATGCAGCATATGAGTTTTCTGTGTGAATTTGTTGTGCCTTGAGCCCGAAAATTTCTCTTCATTACTTATAGAAATCGCAATGATGATCGACGAACCGCTTGATTGTTGGATCATTCGCTATGGTAGCGCAACAAATGAAATGAAATTCTACAAACCGTGAATCGACTAAATTATTTAAGTCTGCGTGCAAATGTTCAGGAGAGGTTTTTTCTGCAAAAATTCGTATATTGTAGATCATGAAGTTCATACTATGATCCGGAAATGTGTTTAGTTGGATACAAAACCGAATAAAACCGGGGATCTGGAATAGATCGTTGAAGGAAGCACTTATAAATCTGATCGGTAAGCATGTAGATGGAGTGTTTCCATTTTTGGTAAAATTTAAAAAAAATGCATAAATAAAACTGCTACGGAAGGGCCGTTAAACGCTAATATAGTAAGGGAAAATGTGCAGAGGGGTGAAAGCACCTCATAATGTCCGGAAAAGAAACCGCTTTATGGCTCTTTCCCTACATGTGCAGAATGTGTGTCCGAAACTCTAGGTACATGAAACAATCAGGGAGTTCTGGTTTTGAGACAAAACCCAAAATTAGAATACACCGTTAATTTCCATCTACCGCGTTGATTGATTTTTAAGATTGTTCAAAAATCTTTCTTAAAATGTGGAAGATTGGTCTATGCACAAGGTAGAGAGCTACATGGGATGTAGCGAAATATTTGTAGACTAGCACAATTATTTAGTCTTTTTTGCTTCTTGCAACCGTAACCTATTTATATAAGCTGTTAAACATGTCGCATGACAGATGTACACCGCGTAATCCGATAGAATAAGTATGAAATTTCACCCTTTGCAGAAGTAGTTATCGATAAAAGGCATATTTGAGTTGTTCTAGGCGGAATGAAGCGACCAATATGTGTTTTTGGCACTGGAAGTCGGTATCATCATATTCTTAACTTAAAATTTCGCGTTTTTCAAGTACATCATTGCCGGAGTAGTTCACCATGGAAGAATTTGCTCATATTTAGAGCGATTAGTGCGAAAGGCTTTGTGTTCCGGATGTGACTAATAGAGATTTGTTACGAATGAAAAATGATGAGAAAAATTGTTTACAACGTGATTTTTTTCTCTATACGAAGAAATATTATGCGGTTTCCGTATCATAATTTGCATGAGTAATAAGTAATTATTCAAAGTTTCAGAGATCATACATATCAATGCGGTCTTTTCATTTCACCAGCGAACTTTTAATATTTCTTAGCAGCGGTAAAATTTCTTCCTAAATTAACGGAGGCTGATAAATCTAATGCGGAAGTATTCCAGAAATAAACCATTAAAGATTAGCTAGAATGTTGTAAAAACTTCCCCATCTAGTTTATCCGAAAACGCAGATTTCAATAGTCACTTCTTCTCAGTGGAAGGCACTGCATTACCAACGAGTTAACCAAAAGTGCTTCTTGGTAGATGAAAATGTTACGTTAACCAAGAAGGTCTTTCCTGCGGGGGGCGTACCAACATGTGTGCCGTTCTATAGACGGGTAAAATTTGAATTATGGGAAATTCCGATTTTTTTACCATTTCTAATTTCAGTCTCTTAATGCCGGCTGTTTACAGAGTTAAGACATTCGCTTATGGTGATACAATTTAATATTGGAGTAATGCCGAAAATTCATCTATGTAAAGGGTCACGACTATAGATTTGATTAATAAAAATGAGGAAAAAAGTTAGACGTGAGATTTTAAGATAAATAAATACGATTTGTATTTTCTGCTTTTATGTGCAAAAAAGGAAATATACATTAAAAAACTTCGGTATAACTCCCGCTCAAACCCCGCTTGATATCTTTAGTTCCGCCATATTTTTGTACGTTCGATTTACTAAGCGGATATTTCTTTTCAAGATGTCTCATTATATGTACAATCTATTTATAATATATTTCAGAAACAAATTTATTTTAATGTATATTATATTTCACGCGCATATTTAATGCTTCTTATTTTATTTGCACCATTCGAAATTATTTTAATTTAAAACTGTTGAGTAGTTTCTGTTTTAAATCCAACATATACACATGTTGTATAGGGTTTTTCATTAAGCGTGTCTGAACTTTAAAGTTAAATAAAAAGAGATGTGTGTGTGTGACGTATGATGGAAACCACCTTTATTGCGGATTAAAGTACATTCGACACCATTATATCTTAAAAATTATATCATTCAAATGACTTTTCCAGGACTCGATCCGAGAGCTCCAATTTTTTATGACTCTGTTGCATAAGTCAAGATTGATCACACTTATGGGGTTTAAATGATGTTCTCCAGATTGTTGTTGGTTTGTTACCGCAAACCAGCGACTTAACTCCAGAGAAAAAAGTCTAAGGGCGCTAGATCGCACAATCTTGGCGGCCGTTTCTCATCTCCTGTTCTGGAAATAACGTGTTCTGGAAACTTTTCCTGCAACAACTCCAATATAACGTCCACTGTGTGACACGTTGCGCCGTCTTGTTGGAACCACATGTCGTCCAGGCCACAAAAAGTCAGTTATCATGGCTCGATACCGTTCGCCATTGACAGTCATCGTCTGGCCATTCTCGTTTCGGAAGATGTACGGTCCAATGACGACACCTGACCAAAATCCACACCAAACAATAAATTTCTCTGGGTGCAATGGAGACTCTTGATACCGCTGTGGATTACTTTCTTGCAAAATGCGACAATTTTGTTTGTTCACGAAGCCGTTCAACCAAAAATGTGCTTCATCACTGAAGACGATTTTTTCTTTGCGAACAGAACACAAATTTTTATAATAAATTTTAACAATTTCGACGTGTTATTGAATCATGGTAAAATGATAACTATGGCAGAACACAAGCGTTGAAAATTGACAACGTTGCCGCCTGATACGTCACAACAATATGCTGTCAAAGTTCGCACATAGCTATTGAAAAACCCCATATATACACAGTCTAGCCATAAATACTGATACTGCTTTAAACGAACGTACCGCGAAAAGGAAGCACGATGCAAATTCAGAAAAAATTTATTTCAAAAGTACAAACAATGCTCGTTAAAATCATGTCTTAGTTATTCAAAATGACCACCTTCATTAGCGACACGCGACGAAAAACGCTCCGGCCATTTCGCAATACATGTACGGATCGTCTCGAGAGGAATTCTTGCTGCTGCCTCAACAATGCTTCGCTTGAACGACTCCAAATTTCGATGTGGTCTTCGACAGGCCATTTCCTCTAACCTACCCCACAGTTCGTAGTCCAGCGGATTTAAATCCGGGCTGCCGGACGGCCAATCACTAGCTGCTATGAAGCCGGGCACATTCTCTGCGAGCCACTTCTGTGTCGTTTGAGCTTTGTGTGCCGGTGCTGAATCTTGTTGAAATACCCAATCGATTCCGGCAAACAAAGTATCGTTCAGAGGCTTAACCACTGGTTCCATAACTGTGTTTTGGTACACTCTGGCACCTGTCTTGACCCCTGTTTCGCAAAAACGGATGGGAGTTACCCCATACCACGATACGCCCCACCACACCATCACAGAAGTGGGCTGGTGACCTCGTTGAACGCGTGGAAATTTGGTTTTAGCCTCAGCAGATGAACGGGCATAAATTCTATCAATTTGCTTGTTATATGTTTCCTCTACAGTAAAAATTTTCTCATCTGTGAAAAGGATCTTTTTGTACCCATTTTTGCCGTACAAGCCTTTCAACTTTTTCACTCTTTCGTATCTTATCGCCTTTAATTTTTCGGTTAAAGGATGACCTGTACTTCTCTTATAGGCTCGCATATGTAAATCATCGGTGAGGATGCGCGAGACCGTTCTCGGCGCGATTTTCATCTCCTGAGCGATGATCTTTTGTTTCCGAAGAGGGCACCTGTTAATTCGCGACCGAACTGCTTCAACTACCTTTTTTGTTCTCACAACACGCGGCCGACCGGCTCGCGGGCGATCAACAACGTCTCCTGTGTCCATAAAACGTTGCAGTGTACACGATAAACAAAACATTTCGTAACTTTGAGTGGTTTGAGCAGAGCGAGAATTTGAGACGCGCTATGCCCCACCTTCATCAGTCCAATTATTGTAACGCGCACGTGATAATCTCTCCAATCCATCTTCGTAGCGTGTACTGAACAGACTAAAGTGAACTTGTTTGCTCTTCTACTGTGTTATGACGATGCGCTGAGAGTGTTATCACTTTGTTCTGCGCAAAATTTTTCTCATGCAGCGGCAGTATCAGTATTTATGGCTAGACTATGTATATATATATATATATATATATATAGTTGTATATTAATTACAACGTAATTCTTAGGCCGACCCCCATTAGAGAAAATGTCCCAAAAGAAGTCCCAATTTTATTTAACGAAAGTTAAATGTTAAATGAAAACGTCATTCATAATTATGCACCTATTAGATTTTGTAACAAAAAAATGTGTCATGTTGATAATAATGACATTGTAAATTTTGATAATTTTATACAAAGTATAGAAGAGAAAGAAAGAAGAAGAAAGAAAAACATTTATTTGTACACCTTCGATGTTTATAATACAATACAGAAATTTAATGGAAATAATTATCCGTACCGAAAGAGAAACTGTTTCTTACCGGATCTATGGGCATGTCAGTTAATAATTTACTTAATATTAGTTAACTTAAGAAGGATTAATCTGTAGGAAAATTACAAAATAAAAAACCTGCACGCATGAACAACTAACCTTACAATAAAATGATTAATTAGTAATTTAATCTATGATAGTTAGCTGAAACTAAAACGTAGCTACACTTAGTTAAATATGAGAGAACTAAATTAATAACTTATAATAACTTAAAAGTACTGATTATACAGCGCTTATTTTCTTAGAATGTCGCCAAAAGAGTTGCAAAGTATTTCATTTAAGTGTGTCAGTAGGAGTGTTTTACCCTTCTATGTTTGTATTTTTTGTATCTATACTTAAGTGTGTTTGGTAATCATAGTCACCGATATTATTGTCGGATGCTCTGCAAGCGTCAAAAAATTTCCGCGTGTTCTTTGTCATTATTTCTTGAATGTATGGATTTTTTAGGTGATTTTTAGGATTATTCTTAGATAGTGATTTTGAATTCTTTGAAGTTCCTGAAAAATAATTTAACTACTAGCTGGCCAAACTGGGGGGCACGGGATGAGCCTCCACGCACTCTGCGATTTCAATGTGATATTCAAGTTACAAAATTCAAGCTATAAACAAGCGATTCAAAAACAAAGATCAAATGAAAATACCTACGCAGCTGGCGCCCCCTGGAAACGGATTTCATTCGAAGTCCGGCCAATCATCCCACACCCGGTCGGCAAAAAGCCCTATTTTCGGGTTTAAAAGGCCCTTTTCACGGGCCGCAAACGATGGCGAATCCGTTTAGAATAATGTCAATAAACATAGAAGGATTAACGCCAGTTAAAGAAATTATTTTATCCGATATTATTAAAAATGAGAAAATTGACATACTTGTCCTCCAGGAAACCCATCGCACTGAAACCAATCGAAGACCTAGAATAGAAGGAATGAAGTTAGCAGTCGACAGGCCTCATAACAAGTACGGCAGTGCCATTTTACTAAAAAAACATATTGATGTAGTAAAATCAGTCAGGACGGAAACTAACGACATTGAGATTTTGTCAATAGACATCGGTATCTGTACAGTCACCTCAATATATAAACCACCGAACACAACATTTCAATACCCCCAATGAAATACACAAAACAGAGAAATCATTTTAGGTGACTATAATAGTCACAGTGTGTTAATTGGGGCTACAATGAAGATGATCTGAATGGAGAACTTGTGGAAAAACGTTGGGCGGAAAGAAATGGTCTAAGCTTAATATTTGATCCAAAACATCCAGCCTCTTTTAATAGCGGAAGATGGAAACGAGGGTATAACCCAGACAACATATTCGTTACAAATAATATTGCTCACATGTGCACCAAGAAAGTCCGTCAAATCCAATACCACACTCGCAGCACAGGCCAATAATATGTGTAGTGGACGCTACCATAAAACCAACTACATCTAACGATTCCAAAATGCGCTACAATTTTAAAAAAGCTAACTGGATCAGTTTCACAGAAGAACTGGAAATTCACGTCAAACACATACCGCCAATAGTAGAAGAATACGAAACCTTTGTTAAAACTGTTAAAGCAGTATGTGGTAAATGTATCCCGCGTGGTGTGCGGAAGTTATACATACGTGGTATGTCCAATCATTTGAAAGAACAATATGAAGAATACGTTCAGAAATTTAACGCAGACCCGCTCAACGACGAAACCGTTAAATGTGGTTTAGAGGTAGCAGAACAGGTTGCTGCGGAACGTAGTAAAGAATGGCAGGGATTGGTCGAAAACTTAGACTTCAGCAAGGATAGTAGGAAAGCATGGCAGTTGTTGAAGAAATTAAAGAGTGAAGATACTGGACGCAAAGAAACACCAAGTTGCTAGTGAATGGCAAGGCAGACCAAAAAGTAAAACTATCAAAAAGCAAAAATCGGATTGTAAGATGCCATGCCACAGAAACAGATCACTTTCAACAACCAATTGCCGAGCTAGAGATTAATAACGCAATTAAAAATACTAAAAATCGGAAGGCTCCAGGCATCGATGGCATGCTAGTGGAACAAATAAAGCACTTTGGAAGTGAAACGATTAAATGGATTCAACAAATTTTTAATAACTGTATTAATAGAACAATTATCCCTAAGCTTTGGAGAAAAGCACATGTCATCGCATTATTAAAGCCTGGTAAAGAACCTAACCACCCAAAGAACTACCGCCCAATATCGCTTCTATGCCATCTGTATAAAATCTTTGAAAGAGTCATCCTGAACAGAATTAGCAAAACAATTGACTCAAAACTCATCCTTCAACAGGCAGGATTCAGACTAGGAAAGTCGTGCACGGGACAAGCACTGCACTTAGCCCAATATATAGAAGATGGCTTTGAGAAAGGCAAAATCACAGGAGTGGTCTTTGTAGACCTCTCTGCAGTCTTCGACACAGTCTCACACAGAATGCTCATCAAAAAGGTCTATGATATTACAAAGGACTTCAAGTTTACCCAGATAATCCTAATGTTTCTGAAAGACAGAAGATTCTATGTGTCACTAAACGGGAAGAACAGCGCATGGAGGAGACTGAAAAACGGACTACCTCAAGGAAGTGTCTTAGCTCCAACTCTATTCAATATCTATACCAACGACCAACCAATTCGGAAGGACACTAAGCATTTCATATATGCAGACGATCACGCAGTAGCGGCCCAACCTCATGTTACCTTTGAAGAAGTTGAAAGTATATTAAACAAAGCAATCAAAACCATAAACTTATATTACCTCGCTAATCAGCTGAAGCCTAATCCGGCTAAGACCGAAACAACCGCCTTTCATCTCAGAAATCGAAATGCAAATCGCCAATTACAACTTCAATGGAACGGAACTAAACTGAGCCACACTGACTACCCTAAATATCTGGGTGTTATATTTGACAGGTCTCTTACTTTCAAACGTCATTGCGAGACCACAAAAGCGAAAATTATGTCAAGAACAAGTATTATACGGAAACTAGTAAATTGTAGCTGGGGAGCCAAACCAAATGTATTAAGAACGTCATCCCTCGCACTCTGCTACTCTGTTGGAGAATATGCGTGCCCGGTTTGCAGTCGATCTGCTCATGCAAAAAAGGTGGATACTGCTCTTAACGAAGTATGCAGAATAATTACTGGCTGCTTAAAAGCAACAGCGGTTCGTATACTATACGAACTAAGCGGCATAGCACCACCTGATATCAGAAGAACAGTAGCAGGAAAAAAAAAAAAAAAAGAAAAATGGAAATCTAGCCATGACAATCGCCATCCTCTACATGGATACAAAGAGCTAGCTGAAAGCCGTCTAAAATCCCGCCGTAGCTTTCTAGCCACGGTGGAGGACCTCGAACACGAAGATCACGCTGAAAGGCTTCGGAAGTGGAGTACACGCACGAAAGGGAAACCAAAAGAGTTTCTCCCAAAAGGCGCTTGCCTGAACTATAAACTATGGAGAACATTAAACAGATTACGTAGCTGTACAGCCAGAACGAAACATAATTTAGTAAAATGGGGTTTGACAGATAACTTTCAGTGCGATTGTGGCGAACCGCAGGATGAAAAACACATATTTAATTGTAAGTTATTTGGAATTTTTGAAAAAAAGAAGCTTAATTAGGGGATATTAACGAGGAAACTGTCAAGTTTCTAAAATTTTGGACGACCAGAGGCATTTAAACCGACCGGATACGCTATAATAGGTGGTCAAACTGATGCTGCATATAACAGTTTTGGCAAAATAATTTGTTTATAAATTATAAGCTTGTTTTGCGATGTTAGATGCGATTTAGAAGAGAAAGAGAAAATGTAAGCAAAAGGCGTCAAGGGGCAGAGCCTCTTGTGAGGCCAAAATGACTAAGTTTATACATGTGTGTGTGTGTGTGATATGTGATATATGTATATATATGTGTGTGTGTGTGTGTAACTTGATCCTTCATACTTTCCATGGTACTAGGATTCCGATAATCTTTAATAATTCTCATTAATTGTCTTTGTCAATTTCCGCTTTGCGCAGCAAATCGTAATTGTGACCTCCATGTCTCCAACTTTCGTTATACAAAAACATTACATCCGATCGATACAAAGACGGGACATCATTTTTCATACCACCTTTGGCGAGCAAAAATCCCGATAATCTTTAGCTCATGTATTATATTCGCATATAAACAAAAGAACGTTTTCTTTGTTGAATAAACGCGCATCAGAATTTTGAAATTGAAATATATTTATATAATTAATTTTTTCAATAATATCAAAAATTTCACAGAAATGTGTGATGATTAATCGTCGGTTAGAAAAATGAAAAAAAATCATATACTTAATGAAGCGTCGATTAGACCGGCCTTGTATATCGAGAGAAACACCGAATGAAGGTTTGCATAATTTTAGTCAACCGATTCGTGACTAACGTTTATGGATGATTTCCTATAATTTTAATTCAAAACAAGCGTGTTTAATCAAAATATAATAATGTTGGTTCGTTTTTTATACGTTTATTCACTTTTTCAAAATAATCCTGTCATTATTTAAAATAGTAATTAAAGATTTTTAGAACGCAAAATACACAGTTTTGTATTTATTATGTAATATATAAATTTTGTCGACTAGTTTCGGTTTGAAAAAACCATATATATATATATATATAAACTCGGTCATTTTGGCCTCGCAAGGAGCTTTGCCCCTTGACCCCTCTTGCTTTCATTTCTGTCTCTTTCTCTTCTATACTTTGTATAAAATGATCAAAATTTACAACGTAATTCTTGCTGGCATCAACACACACAAAAATAACATAACCACAAAAATCCTATCCTAACATTTAACTTCCGTTATATAAAATTGTGACATTTTTTAAATAACAATAACAAAAATCTTATAAAATATAACAAATGTTACATAAAATTGGGACATTTTGCGTTACATAAAATTGGGACATTTTGCGTTACATAAAATTGGGACATTTTTTCTAATGTGCGGTAGGCTAAGAATTACGTTGTAATTAATATATATACATATATATATCTATGTGTGTGTGCATATGTATATATATATATATATATATAATCATGTCATTTAATTAAAAAATAAAAATAATTACAAATAAATTTAATAAAATTATATTTCAAAAAAGCTTAAAACGTAAATTATATTAGAAAGTTATAGGAATTTCAGCAAAATGGATTTTGTAGAACTGAAATAATTGTAAAAAAATATGTAAATTCAAAGAATGTACTAACATATATTACAAAAAATCCCAGTTAAATACTTATGAAAACGTTATAATATCGTATTATTGAAAAATTCTTGGAACATATGATATGAAATATTCAACAACATTAAAACGAAATAAATATAAAATTAATGTATACTTTTATGCATATAAGCAACTTAATCGAAAAAAATTATCATGTTGGTATGTTACGGAAACGTAGATGTAACTAGTACTGAAAGAAAAGTCACATAGTTTTTTATTTGTTTTTTTTTTGTTTTTTTTTCGGCCTGGCAAGAAACCATTTTGCCATTATTAAGTTAATATAAGCACAGAACTAAACACGATTATTTGCTCTTATTATTATGGGGATAGTAAAGGTTAGTAAACAAGGGCGTCGCCAGCCGATGGGCCAGGGGGCAAGACGGGTTGCCAGCCGCCAACCGACGAGCGGGTGGGGGGGGGCAAGATGATAGAAAGAGGATATTAGTTATAGGAAAAATAAAATTTATAAAAAAGCTTAATATTTTATTAGACAAGAATAAAATTTTAATTAAAACATAATTTTCGTAGGTTTCTGGCAAATTGTCCATGATTACGCGCCTATGAACACTCATCATGGCCAGTTGATTAAAATGTTTCAAGGCTCCAGGGCCTGCCCCCGCTGGCGACGCCCATGTTAGTAAACACGCATCTGTCCGTTACACTATCTATCCAAGTTATTCAGTTAAAATTAATATTACTCCTTCCAAAGTAAAAAATGTCAAGCAAACATGGCCGTAAATGTGTTAGCATCACCTACAAATGCCAGCATCTATCCTTTTTTTTTAATTTATTATTTTTTATATAACTATATATAATTTTTTTTATTTTTATATATATATATATATATATATAACTATTTCATATGTGCATGATTAACATTGTTCAACGTAAAGGAGGATTTAAACTTAAAGTAAAATTTGATTTTTATGAATAAATTTAAATACAGCAGGGGGTCGCATATCGAAACAAAGTATATGATGTATATAATATGGTAGGTAGATCTGTGACAAGATTAAGTCATCAACAAGAACTAATCTTCCAGCTTGAAGTAATTCGCAGTTAAATAATCGTATGATTGTGTTCGAATGTTGGTTGGATCGATCTGCGCTTCGAAAATTTAAAGACACTCTGGAGTGTTCCATGCATAACCGACAAATAGTTGTGATAAACTTACCAATTTGACTAGTCGATATCGATCGATAGTTCTGGTAAAACCACAGGGCTATTTCGGGAGTGAAGTCTGAACTGTACACTAAACCTTACCTACTACTGTAGAACGATTTTGTATAGCCTGTATCCAGTCAGACTTATTATCTCTCCTAACCATATCGATAAGATCAGTTTGTGGTATAAATGGAAATGTATAACCCGATTTGCTAACCTGTTTCGCAGCAACATCGGCCCCTGATCGTTAAATCCTACGTTGCAATGACTTTGCACCCAACAAAACTTAATTACGCCTTTACGCTGCGTTATCTGAATACATTTATTCAAGTCACATAGTTACGTTATATTTTCTTTGATTACGTAAGCCCTACACTGTTTATATTTCATCACAATTTGTTGTGAACCTTCCTAATTTTATTAAATTTAAACGAGTTTGGTCACTAAAAGCCGCGATAAATTTAAGCATTGCTGTGCATACACCACCGACAGGGAGTGTATTACTTTTTTATTGTGATCATATTCTACATTTCATTTTTTTTTTTTTAGATTTATGTACTCTTGTCATTGTGAGTTACCTTCTTATTGTTTTTTCGGGGCATTTTATTATTGTTTGCGTAAATTCAATAATTTTTGTTTTCTATAAAATGGAGCACTTCTTCTTCCTCTTTTCCTTTATCAATCCACTCTGGGACGAGGAACTCCTTTTCTGTTTCCATGTCGCTCGATTTTAGCCTTCTTGCCACCGTTTTTTTTTTTTTTTTGTTTTTTTTTGAAAGATTTTTGGTCATTTTCCCATCTTTCTCACGTAGACGTGCTATCATCTGTTGTTTTCCTTCCGCTTGCCATTGTTCTATTAATCCATCTTTCTTTTTAGCTCTATCTATCTTGTCCACCATTATTTATTGTGTTGTACCATTTCTATCATATTTGTTATTTTATTTACTTTCTGCATTTGCGCTGCTCAATTATTTATTATTATTTTTATTATTATTCTTTTAAATACTTTGCGAGTCCTACAAGGCATCCGTCCCTCTGTGAGTTCCCGAGATAATTATACCATTTATTCTCGATAAAATCGTACAAAAGCATTAAATTTTTACAACTATATTCTCTAATTGAAACTTATAACCTCACTTTATTATTTCTATGTTCTAAAACTAGAGAAAATCCATGCCCACATTCGCATATTAAATATATACGCCAATGTGTAATTACTGACGAGAATAACCCAAGAATATGATTAACTATTCTAAAGATCACGGTGATTTTTCCTTACTTATTTTCTCTTCTTTTACTTTTCGTCTCTTTTCCCTACTCTTAAAAACCCTATTTTCAGCACCATGCTATCAGACATATTTTTATTTTGCTTTTTCACATTTTCAAATTGTTCTTTCGTCTTTTCATTCGGTATGAATTCTGTCAAAACACTTCTTCTTCAACATTATCTACTTTACCGTTAGCATTTCCAGTACTTGTACAGGATAATTAATCGTTGTTTCCGGTCCTAATATTGGGGTAAGCTTCTCTCCTCTGTTTTATACCTCCGTAACTTACAATAAGAAAACATTTTTAGAAACATTTCATCATTCTCATTCCTTTTTTAAACATGGTTTTTGGGGACTTAGTAATTTTTTTTTAAATTTATTTTATTTTTGTCTCTCACTAAATTTCGATTTCCTATCTAAAATCCTCGCAATTATGTAATTCGCCATCTATTTTAATTGGTGCAAAATCGATATGGTTTGTCTGATTTTACTATAACTCCGCCTTTTTCATCGAATGTGTATTATTTATCTTAGATATTAGAAATTCATTGACTGTTTCCAACAGGTCGCAACAACATATTAATCTTCTACAAGGACGAGAGACACATTATGCAGCACGATTTTCGGAACAACTAAAATCTACCTAGAGCATTTTTATACGCATAACTTTTAATTTTTTCACATTTATTCATAATTTCCCGTCTTATTTCGTAATTTTCTTTACCAATGCAATATCATCTGCATATTATGCGTATAACTTGACCACTCTTAATGTAATTTCCCGGACGAGTCGTTACATTTTTAATGTTGTAATGACAATCTTTGGATACCAATTCGTTTAATTAAATGTTACAATTAGTGCTGCTTAAGCCCCGCAGGAATCCTCATATCAGTCGGTTAATTCAGTATAGCGAAGAAAAAAAAAAAAGGTATATTATTAAATAAGATTTTATGGTTGAATAATTTTTTTTTTAATCGTGACATTTATTTTCTAGGCAGTGATCGTTCTCTCTAAAATACCGCACTTCGTGTTTGGCAACGCTAAAAAATAAAAGAAAAACTGAATTGAAATTGAAAAAAAATATCACTGCATTTCACAAATTATCGTGGAAAACTCACCACAAGAAACGTAGCATGGCAATATGATTCGGACGCAGATTCCATTCACTGACTAAATGTTGTATATTAGTCCTGCTGTGTTTGCATAATCTGGTCGTATCTGTCCTGTAATTCGTTTTTTTTCACTTTCAACAGAAATTTGTAATTTCTGATTTTTTATTATGACCGAAAGAGCAGCAGTCTTTTCCTAATGTTCTTATATAGTTTTTCATTAATTTCGTTACATTACCAATAAACATTTTATATATTAGCAGAATAAAGAACTACATTACTTTTTTCATATAGCTTTTTTGTTAAATTCGCCGACAAAAAAACTTTCAATTTTTTGCATCCGCGTCCCCGTGTAAATTTATTTTCTGTGTACCGGTTATGATAACCGATTATAACCAACATAGAGATATACATAGTGTAGTTTTATGTAACTCTGCCGGTTCGAGCAAAATTCGTCTCCGTAGCTGACTTTTACTGCGATGAAGGAAATAATAAAACGTAAGTAAAAGAACAGTTTTAAAAACAAATACTTTTATTTGAGAAAAGATATAATAAAAAGAATAAAATAAGAAAAACACTTTAACAATGACAGTTCTGAATATGCAAAACCTGGTCTACATGGGTTTATTGTGATCAAAATTACCATACACATAATGTACATTTACAATAATTATATTAAATGAATGTAAAAACTTGTCGCAAGATTATGTGTAGTGTGGATAAATAAATTACTTCTCGCAACTTCTTGCGCAAATCGTTACACCTGTCATAAGTCGATCCTAATAAAGGTAGTAATATCAATCATACATAAAAATATCATACATTGATGCAGTATTTCACGGGAGACAGCCACTGTAGCGTTACGTTTTCCTTCGGGTAGAATTATAGAATATCGCGATGCCACACATTGACACTCTCTAAAAATTTCACTTGTACTGAGTTAATAAACTGACGTGCCCCCAAAAATAAGAAAAGGAGAAAAAGTATTTTACGAGATAAGTTTTATGTTACCTTTATTAGGATAACTAGGTGAGCTTTGCACAATTCAAAGCTGCCACTGTCAAAATGTTATTTTTTTTTTATTCTTTTTAAAACGTTTCTTTGTTGTTGCTGTTTGTTTTGGAGGAAGGTCCGGGGGTATTATATTTAGGGATTCTGCTAAGCTCTGGAGCTTGTGGGTCCTAGAACACACGGCTCCCCATTCGTTATTTAAAATAAAAGCTTGTTTTAAAACGGGTTTTCTGTTACTTTTTTTTTTCTATTCGACAGTATGCCGTTTTTTTTTTATTAATCCTCTGATAGCTATTTGTTAAAAATAAATAATCTCCAAAGATCCTGTTTTACTACATACCTTTTTGCGAACTAAGTTCTTATGTTTCATTAAAAGCGCTCACTATCCGACGATAACTTAGAATCTGCCGAAACTATCTTAGCACCAATACGATATGGGATATTTTTTCCTTTTTTTTTTTTTTTTTAAATTTCAAGGTGAATTTGTTCTATTAACGCTTATCGTGCAGCTCTATCCATGCGTAACCGATCTGAACAATCCTAAAAAGT
Source organism: Icerya purchasi (assembly GCA_039619475.1). Classification (NCBI taxonomy): domain Eukaryota; kingdom Metazoa; phylum Arthropoda; class Insecta; order Hemiptera; family Monophlebidae; genus Icerya; species Icerya purchasi. The sequence continues at coordinate 284,973,404 of CM077115.1, read as the reverse complement.
TCACCGCTGCAGATTATCGTCTCTAGCCGGCTTGCAATTCTTAGAATTCGGCTAAACGGTTAGTTCGGAACAATAAAGGATAGGAGGTACACTTGTGCATGCGATACTTTACCAAGAAGACGGTAAAAATGTGTGACATCTTCATGCGTGAGTACATTGTATATGGCTTTCGATACTTCAGCTTGGATGAGTGTTGTTGCTCGCCGCATTTAAATTTAAATTACTTTCAAATTGTTTTTCCCGCGAATAATTAGCATATCAACGAAAGCAGAGTGGAGGTGTCGATGTTGACAAGTAGCGCACAGGACGCGGCGGATAATTATTTCAAAATAGGTTATTCATTAAATATATAATTAAAACGGTCGGGCGGACCTGAAAATGCGATAGCGTTTTTATGAACTTCCGCGAGTCGTAAAGCCGTAAACGGTAATAATTAGGTTGCCGATAATGAACGAATTCGCTATCACTGTCTGCGACAAATTCTGAATAGCCGGGGAAGTTCTGTATATAAGCGGCCGTTTGCAAAGGAACCGAGTCATTAGTTCAATCCGAGCGTAGTAATTGCGAACTAAATCATTTTCATCTAATAAAATTACTACACGGCAGATCAGTGTGATCCGATATAGTTTTTGTTGCGACAGTTAATATTATTATTATGTACATAAATAAAAGTACAATCGCGTCATTTTCCAACATTGTTCTTTATTTGAACGTAGTTTTCTCGATGATAATAGTTACAAGTTCGATCCCGATTGAAAGTGATGAGGAAAATGAAGTAGACTCTTCCGACTACGATCTGGCTAGCAATCTGATGCAGATCGGAGATCGAGTTTTTGGACATCCAAAAAGTTCAAGCGGTAACGTATAAAAAAATGATCCGAGTTTATTTTTATCGAATTACAATAATTTACGATTATATTTTGGCACCGTTTAAAAGTCACTCGTAATAACTCTAAAATAAACTAACGTTGTGTCCACTGTTCGACCTTTTAAAATTTAAAACTGACACTTTCAGTTCAAATCGTTGCGGTTTTTTTCAGTGATCATTTCAGATTTTTAAAAAACCACATTTATAATATCTCCAGTTCTAGTTTACTTAAATATCCTTTCTTATTTTAATAACCTTTTTTTTTTTTGTTTTTTTTTTTTTTTTTAAACTACTTGTTTAAAAAAACACAACAAAATAATATACATACATGTGTGTATATATGCAAAAACAACGTTGCAAAAATGTATTCCCATGTTTAAAACAAAAAATTTTGAACAAAAGAACCAGTAGGGTCAGTCGTTACTAGCCTGAGAATTTAAAAAAGTTTCTAAAAGAATATAGTAGTAATACTATCTAGAATTTAAAATGAATTCCCGAAATATTTCCTTACCTAACCTCCATAATAATAATAATAATAATAATAATAATAATAATAATAATAATAATAATAATAATAATAATAATAATAATAATAATAATAATAATAATAATAATAATAATAATAGTAATAGTAATAGTAATAAAACACTACGACATCCGATACGATTTAAAAATAATTACTTCCGAACATTATCAAGTAATTCTGATAAAATATCGGTTATAATTATTGCAACCTCTTTTTTGTTAATCAAAAAAAAGTTAGCGAATGATACCTAATTCGACTGAAGGAGAAATTAAATACCATTCCGTTTAGTGTCTCTATAGTTAGTATGCCCAAAAATTCCAAAAAAAAAAGAAAAAATTAAATAAAGCAAACTGAACATTGTGTTAATTGATAAGAGACGTTTTTCAAAACCATGCATCGGTTCGAAGAAAATTAATTTTATTTTCAATTTTTACCGATCACCTCCCCCAGTAACGTAGTTTCCTTTTCTTTCTGGAAACAGTGGATTTTCGGAACGGATAGATTTATTTTGATTTATTTTTGACATATTATTTTTATAAACAAAAATTGGTTTTATTACAATGCGATTCTATTCAAAAAAATTTCACCAAAAAGAGGAAAAATTCAAATAAAAATTCCGATCAATGTAAAAAATGTAATAGAATATATTTCTCTAAAGGGACCACCGTAGCGACAATAGTAATAATTGTGAGATAAAATAATTTATATAACTGATCCCGTATAGTATATATCATAATGCACACAGGTTGAGAATACATACCGGATGCTCTATTAAATAAGAGGAGAAGAACTGTACAGCGCACAGACTTGTAATTAAAACGGTGGTGAACACAGAAGGGACGCGATACATCGGAGCCGAACACTGTCTTTTCGGATGGTATGAGAACTGCAGAGTGCGTGAAAAAATTCTTTCTCAGAACTTCCATGCGCTTTCACTAATTATGCGAAAACACCCCGGAGGTTATGAGAGAAACCGAGTGTTGTTTTTTGGAAAAAGAAAATTTTTGGGTTCTTACTAGAAGTTAGTATTAAAAAGTAATAAAAACCAAATGAAGTGAGGGTTTAATGTAAAATCTAGTTTAAACATTTGGTTTCTGGGATTTTTTGTAGAACGCCTTTGTCTTAGGGGCTGCCACGAGGATCTAAAGAAATCCAAAGAACATCCGTTTTATCGCCAGAACATAAACGAACCTCGCGATAAATGGAAGTTTTTTCTTTAAAATAACAAATAAGACATAATATACTTTTTTTTTTTTTTTTTTTTTTTTTTTTTTATGGTATACTTATCGACAATATATTCCGTCAAAAATTCTATACGAGATTTCTCATTTTGGAAGCCCGCGTAAAATATTCTTTAATTTTTTTTCTGCTGAAAAATGGCACCGCGTAACCAATTACGACCAACTAGTTTACTTATCGGTACTCAACAGTGTGCGCCTTTTTACAACAACGAATAAAAATATCGAACAGTTTCCCGGAAATTGTGTGTTTCCAACAGGATTTTATATTTGAAAATGTGTTGCGAAAGACGCCCTTAGGGAATCATCGGAAGCGCACGAGTACGCACAAAATACCTAAAAAAAAAAACAAAAAGTGTGTAACGATTTGCCCCGTTCCAGCCGTTTTTCAACGTCTCTTCAGCTGACGGGCACATCAACACAGTAAAACAAGTCGTGATGCTTGTCCCGAAGCAGATGAATTTTGTCCAAAACAGAACTTCGGAAGTCCAGCTCCAACCCTACACTCATGAAACGCACCATCACGGGAGACATTGTTCACAAGTTTATCTGAATTGAAGGAGAGAAATGAGCCAGATCAAAAAAAAGAAACACGCTAAAGCAGCTTCAAAATTAAGGTTATTCTGACTGGGTTTTCTTTTTTCGATTACCCTGGTGCTGCGAATTCCAAATTCCTGTCGCAGGAATAAACAATCGACAAACAGAGTACCACTTGAGCATTATGAGGAATTTACTAAAAATATCCGTCGCACCCGTACTATGGAAGAATAATTTATGGGGTCGTCTGTTACACGTTGATAACGCGTCACCAGGACGCACAAAACGATTATTGTGATAATGAAAAAAAATTTAAACTCATCATTTACTACATTTATATAATATAAAAACATCAGTTGACAAACTTATCTTGTAAATGGTTAAAGTGATGTTTCACTTATACAACTTAAAACTAAAGTACGAGTTCGAATCCCCCCCCCCCCCGATATCAGACGAAATTTTTGATCGTGTTTTTAATTAATCATCTAATTATTTTAATTCTTTACATATAACTATAAAAATATAATAAAGCGAAAACCGGGTCGATAAAATAAAAAAAATAAATAAATACAATAAATATTTTAAATTTTTTATTATTTACATTTCTTAATAAATTCGTCGCGTATAAAACATGTTTTTATCGTTTACAGAAATGTAAGTAATGAAAATTTGAAAATATTTATTGCATTTATATAGTTATGTGTATAAAGAATTAAAATAATTATATAACAAGAATTAGTAATTAAAAATATAAGATGATCATAGATTTTATGTGACATCGGGATTCAAACCTGCACCATTTTTGAAGTTGTATAAACAGACATATCACTTTTACCGCTATACCACGAAAAACAAGTTTCCCGTGATTTGTGTTTTTATACCATATAGATGTAATAAATGACGTGTTTAAATTTTTATTAAATTAAAAATTGATTTTTTTAAAATTATTTTTTAATAATTTTTTTCTTTAATATACTTCATTTCGGAATAATCACTCTTCCGGAACCATTTGCATAAAATAAATATAAACATAATCTGGAATTTATTGCACATTTTTGTCTAAACGGCTGTGTATGTATATTATCCGTTAAAAGTGGCTTCTAAAAATTTTAATTCCTCGCCCAAATCAACAAGTTGCAATCTCTGCAAAATTTCATCAAAATCGATCAGTGTTAATTTATACGTTTGTTTATTAATATGTATATTTGGATGTTGTATATTATATAAAACTAGTGCTTAACGCTCTAATTCTATAGTTTTAGTTTATCTAATATTGGTTTTTAATAATAAACGTTGATAAGCGTATTGCTCAGCGGGACCCACAACTGATTAAAAAAAAAATTGAGTGCAATTTTTTTCTATAGTTTTATTTTATTATTGAACTCGAAATAGAAATTCCTTTATTTTTCGTTCTACTTGACTAAGTTGGAATAGAAGATTTTATCGAAAGAATCCAAAAAGTTGTATCACAGAAAAAGATCATTCACATCTTTGCGGCGACTTCCGAACAAGCCCCTTCCCCCCTTATTAAGGTAAAAACACATCCACAGCCGGCACCGTTTCTAACTAGCCAAATTAAGGTGACCATCTGTCGAGAAGTAATAATTGGCGCTTAGTTTCTGCCGTCGGCATATCGTTCGTATTTAATAGAGTCCAATGGTAAATAGGTATTACAATATCGTCGGGGGTTAATTAACTCGATGTCATGGTGAAAAACCGGATGAGGAAAAAGAAGAAACTTTACCTAGGACACGGTATTATAGACAAAGCGCCGATTTCGTATTTCGCCGCGACAATCTGCATTCAGTGATCGAGGGAGTGTCTCAGCATCAGCGTGATTCTAAATCAGTTTTAAAATGTGCGGTTTATGGTAGAAATAACCTCGCTAGCTTAACAGCCAACACACTGCCCTGGCCGTTAATTTATTGTAAATGTCAACACGTTGTTGACGTACCGGTAATATTTTGTCGACAGAGGGAACCTACACTGTCTACGTTGTATTGTCGCAGGCCGTTCAAGGCAAAGGCCAAGGAGGTTCGGAATGATGCGGTCGCCTTTCATTTTTAATAAATACATCGAGATCGATCCCGTATGATAAATGTCGATTAACGAACGATCGTTCTTCACTTCACTACTTTGTTAACCGCCAGCTCACGTTAGTGCGAAAAAGTTCAATCTGTTATGTTGATCGATTATAATAGAATTGTGATAAGTGGTGTTTTCTTTCGGCCGCTAAAAGACAAGCAACCTAACGAGTACGAATGTTCCGTTTAATTGAAATTTACGTATTCTCCGTGCTATTCATACGGACTAGTCATAATCGCATTTTCCGTAACACAGGTACACTGGTTTTTTTGGTTTTTTTTTGTTGTTTTTTTTGCCCATATTTTCTACTTTAAGACAGAAATTTTTTGAAAAAATTGGTTGTCTATTTAGAAATTAATTACTTCTCATATTAGTTGTAAGACTAACTTCCTCATATACTAACCGAGGGGAGTTATATATTAATTACGGAACTAGATTTCTTTTATACATTAATTAAGAAATTAAATTTTCCCCGTTGAGCGAATTAAATTTTATTTCAGGCGTTTACCATTTTCATAAATAAGCCCGCCATTTAGCAAAAACGTTTAACTTTTAAGTTAGAGTGTTGAAAAGCCACGCCCCTTTTTTCAGAATTTAAAGGGGTAAATTAAAAAAAAAAAAAACCAAAGAGCTGGTGTAAAAAATAAGATCGGTGGTCCTACTTGATAATAAAATCTCTACTACGCGGAAATTTAAAGAAGACTCGCCTTGTCTTTTTTCGTTTTAAATAATTTCTTTATCGATTCCCGGGGGGGGGGGGGGGGGGATAATTTCGCGTAATTAATATAATTTTTAATATTTCCATTGTAATGCGCGCTGAAAATTGCGAATCTCAATTTAATCAAAAATCTACTTTCCCCCAGTTTTAATAGCGAAGTGTTTTCTCTATAATCGAAATTACAATCTCACTTCCTGCGAGAAAATCCTGCGAGAAAATCCTGCGAGCGTCCCTGTTCCAATATATGTATGACGAATTCAAAAAATAAAATGCGTAAGAAACGGGTTAAATTTCTTCGCCCAGCATTTATTTTGGCATAACTGCATCACAAAATGTCGCCACGGGTTTTTCTTCCATTGTGTATGTTGTATTTAAAATAAATGGAGGGGTACAAGACATAACAGGTAACACTGGAAGAAAAGATAGGAGGCCAACGACGACCTAGAGGATGAAATATCCTGGTTTTAAAAAACTTACACGGCATTGGACAGGGAAATATCAACATGTGAACTAATGGACCTAAAAGGAAATATTCGGAAGTTGCATAGCCAACCTACAATTAACGGAGAGGGTTCTTGAAGAAAGAAGAAAAAAAAAAAGTAGTAATTTACTTAAGAAATATAAGTAGTAGTGTTGATAAAATAAAATACAGAATAAACTAAACCATGAGGGTAGTAAATGCGAAATTAACTCATACAATAAAAGTAAAATACCCCTTAATAAGGGGGGTCTCATGGAATTAAGCATTTCATAATATACTTGATAATGGGTCTGAAGACGATATTGTGGCCACAGTTCCTTTCTCCCGGTCGCCTTTAGTAGTTCAGATTTTCGTGGTACCCGATTCATTTCAGGCTAGGTAAACCTAGGGGTGACTTGATTTGGTAGCTGAATAGCTTAGCTGCTGGGGGGCTACCGCGCTGCCTATGGAACAAAAGAAAACAAGACAAAACAAAAAAAAGTAAAATTATTCTTCACATTTCGATAATTTCGAGACACCTTATTCAATGTAGAGGCCTCCGCCAGTGGGGGAGGGGGCAGCGAACAAATAAAATACGACAAACATGTCAAGAGCTCGATCGAAAAATCTGAGATCGCCAGTCCGTGCATATACGCAATGAGAAAGTATGTAAAACTTCTAAATATACCAACGAGCAAAGAAAAAATTAAAACAAACGATATTCGCGATAATCAATTATAACATATAAAACAAGTTCAGTCAAGCATGATGTTTCATGCGCTGAGGATTCCCCGTATGTTAATTTAACGATAATCGTAATATTTACATTTACATAATGCACTATATTCAAAACATGATTTTACCGCACAAAAGAGGGGGGTCACGTGATTTTTTAAAATTATCGCCATCTTCGAAAGTTTCGTTAAGAAAACGAAATACAATTTCGTTCCCGACAAATAGCGATCTTTCGATTAATAATATTACACATGGCTCGGAAAAAAAATATGTTTTTTCAAAATTTCGCGAGCTTTCGGCGCCCCAAGAGCCTAATTTTTAAGTAAATATACGGGGATAAACATATTTTTAACCATATTCAAAATTATAATACTCGCAGCACTAAGGGGGAGACACGTCGTTTTTCGCGCTTTTTTGAACTTTTCGTCAACCTTGAAAGTTCTGTAAAGGAAATGAAATACGGTTTCGTTCCCGACAAATACCGATCTTTCCATCGGCATGTATCATTTGCCTGAAAAAATAAATTTTTTTTTCAGAACTTTTGAGCTTTCGGTACCACGGGGCGAATGCCTAAATACAAAATTGTAAGCTCGGCTATATTTTTTGTTATAAAGCGGTACTTTATGTATATGTTAGGGGGGTACGTTTCGGTTTTCTCTACTTTTTTTTATTTATGTGAACATCATTTTTTTTGCTGCTTTGGGCCCAATGGAGGAAAGGGCTCTATATAATTTTTAAACCGAAATTTTTTACTTTTATGAACTACGTTTTGTTTTATATTTTGTATTGCACTTTTTATGAATTTTTTGTAATGGTGTTCGGTTTAAATTCGATATTATATATTCTTGATGGGTTTTTTGGGGGTTTTTTTGGCGCCAAGGTTATCGATTAGCTGGAAGTTATAGATATTGTCCTAAAGGAAATTTGTGATTTATAATCCAATTTTGAAGTTTATAAGTCAAACCGTTTCTGAGCTAATGCATATTTTAATTTTGATATTTTTGTCGTTTCTGAACCATCTCATTAGGATTGTGTACACATTATATGTGTACGGGGAATCCTAAAAAGAGAGCACTCTCGATTCAGGTGATCAAAACGACCGAGTATAATCGATTAATGAATTTTTTTTTCATTGAAAATGAGCTGCCGTACGACACTGTATAAAAATAAATACTCTCCAAGATTTTTAATAACGGAAAAAAATAAATGAAATATACCAATTTTTATTCGGAATCATTACCGGTAAGTATAATCAAACTTTTTCAAAATATGCCTCCTTCATAATTAAACATGCATATCCCCATTCGGTCTTGCCATTTAGTGAATCTTTTTTAATAATTCACTCTCAAGTATTGCCACCTGCGTCGCTCTATGATAACTTCTTCGTCCGTTGTGAAGTTGTGACCACGTAGGACGACATTAAGCTGCGGGAAAAGTCAAAAATTTCAATATGACGCATAAGGGAGAATATGTTTGATTACCTGCCGGTAATGATTTTGAAAAATGAAAATTAGTATCGTTTCATTTATTTTTTTCCGTTATTAAAAATTTTTGAGGGACTCGCATAAGAACTTATTTTTACACAGCCAAACAGAAGCTCGTTTTCAACGAAATTACCTCGTCAAGAGCTTGATCGATAGATAAAATGAACAAAATATTTATCCTTATCATGTTTCTAATAGGTTGCACCTAGCTATCTGTACTGAATTTAGTCTTACCTTCTTCGCGACAGCCTATGTATCAAAATGAGGTGCACAGATACATCTTAAAAGCTTCGATCTCTTTTCTTGAGTTGTTGCAAAGTCAATCATCCTCAGTTAATTCATAATTTGTAAAGGGGTTCTTCACATTACGGAAAATACACCTCGTCTATTTCATTCCAAATTTCCTACCTTACATCCGCGCCTTTCTTTTGGGCGTAGTGTCAAGATATTTGACGGAGAATACTTTTGCTCTAGCATTTCATCTTTAATCTTAACGATTACTGGGTATTTCGAGAAAGAAAAAAAAAACATTGTTTTTATTTCGGCTGTATTTAAAAACATTGCGGCTCCTTCACTATTATATCGATGTGTCTATCATCTGCTGTGAAGTTCAAACTGATGACTCGCTAAAATAACAGTATGCGTATCTCAGATTGTTAATAGGAAGTTCATTTACTTGATATAGAGTAGAAGAATAATTTCCACAAGTCGTTAATAGCTCTTTTATTTTTTAATCTACGTATTTTTATAACACCGCAAAAGTACAAAAATCCGAAAATTTTGAAATTTAAGAACCGAAATTTAAAAAAATATTCACTTTAAGTGGTAAGGTGACAAGCTTTTTTTTTTAAAAAATTAAATTATATTAAATCTTTGGACTAACCGAAGTAACGGTTAAAGTGAGATGAAATTAAAAATTTTCACTACCCCTTCAACCAATAATTATTGTTGACCTCTTATTTCTATTTCTCTGAGTTCGCAATTCTTTTTTTACCAATTAACAAATAATATTGCAATAATTTTTTTGTTCATTTCCGCATTTATTTAAACCCGCGAATTAAAATATTCGTATTCAGCTTTTAGCTTGTTGGACAGCTTTGACGGTTCATTTAAAAGGACACTAAACCACGGTTATGGGTATTACGTTTGTTTTTGGTAAAGACGGTTCTTTTCATTGATTAAACGGATTATATAATTTCCCCGGAGATTTCTTTTACAATTTTGTTTATAAACATCTTTTGATCTGATAGTAGACACGAATGTTGATAAAATTTTTAATTTGTGAAACACGATTCAAATTTTTCATCGATACAAGTCAAACTTGAATACAAATTTTCAACGTTTTAGTTTGAAAGTAAACAACTAAATTGTTTCATATTGAAAAATATAATGCCATTATCGAAGAGTAATTAGGATGTAAGTTAGAGATGAGAAAGCATTAATTGCTTAATGATCCGAAAATGATAAATCTAAAACCTTATATTCGCTAGTAAAAAAAACTCTTATTGTAACTTTCCTCTCTAACTGAAATCTGCAGCACCAGTAAAAGTTGACTTATTGACTAAGTTTTTAAACTCCCTACGCAGGGCCGTATCTGAGTTCCGGGTTCACCCCCCCCCAGCCCGAAATATTTGCGAAACAATAACTGCTTGAATTAAATGGACCGAAGTTCAGAATAAATTAATTTTTTTTAAATTTTTCACAAAAGGGGAAAAGAAAATTTAAATTTTTGTGAATTCTATGGAAACGACTATTTTTTATTTGTTTTTATTGTAGTGTTCAAATATTGCATATACAATAATTGACTACAAGGCTTTGCTGTACCATTTATAAATAAATACATTTCATGATAACACACATCCGCACACATATATTTATAAAAATATTTTCTCCCCCCCCCCCCCCCCGCCCGAAATTTTGGTCTAGATATGGCCCAGCCAGCACGTATATGCTAGGACATTGGCTTCCATTACGGAAGTCTTGAGTTTGATCCCAGGCGATGACAGAAATTATTACAAAAATTAAATTGAAATAACCGCTAACAGAATCATATGGAAGGCAATGGCAAACATACGCGCGCTAATTAGTATACAGACAAAAACACTTAGGATTACTCATCGGCATATTTTGTATGTCGATAAATCAAACAATTACAATATCAGTTCTGAATGCAGTCTTGCGTGTACATTCGCGCAGCATAATTGTCGCGAACATTATGACTATTTCTGAACAACTTTGTCATCGAGCCATACGAATAAAGAAAGAAAAAAAGAAAGAAGAATATATGATAACACAATCGACAGAGGTCTGTTCGTCTAGGACATTGATATTAATGTCACCGGTAATTACCGCCTCTTCGCAGGGCCGTGCCCAGAATTATGAAGGAAAAGGGGTCAAATTTTCTTTCCGTATATTTATTTTATAAATAATACATTTTTTACCAATATTTATACTATTAATAATCTTCATCATTTTGATTTATATATTAATAATTTACATAAATTAATTACCGCATAAACATTAATAAAAATTATATACGTTATTAATTATGATAAAAAATGTTGCATGAAATATTAATGAACTACCTAAAAATATGAAGATTTTTTTTTTTTTAATGTAAGAATATCCCAAAAAAATCATCAACGTTTATTTTAAATTTTTGATTTTTTTCAGATTTTTGTGTATTTATAATAACTATCTCAGTTTTAATTGGAGGGGTTTAACCCCCCCCCCCCCTGAATTTACCTCTTCGTCTGACCTACCAAAGATTCTTTTTTGTACTATAAGCAAAATTTCTAGCAAGCCATCACAGAATCTGTAAATATCGCATACGGGTATTTCATTATAGTTGTCAAGAAGGATTTCAATAAAGATGGGATTTGCCGAGGAAATATATTTAATGTCTTCACTGCAACACCACCGCAGTGCTTGATTTCTATACGCTGCATTTTTGTAGATATTCGAACGCGATATTTCTACATCGTCATAGAGCCAAATTTCCGTCAATCCAATTACGTTCAAATGAGGATTATTTTTCTGTAAGACAATTAATAATTCATCTAAGTGCATCAAACTTCTAACGTTTACGAGTCAGTAAATTAAGAGTGTACTTGCACGTGATATAATAAGTTTATATAATTAAAAATGAAAATAACAACACCCCAATGGCGATGAAAAAGGATTGTATTAAAAAGAGGATTGAATTTAAAAAAATGCATTCTTGACGTGAAATAAAACTAGACATACATGTAGTATTTAACAGCGGGGAAGATTTTCCGGTGATTTTTATATATGTAAAAATCAAGTGTGAAAAGTGCAAAACAGTACAAATAGGGCGCCTCAGCAGCGACTGGGTGAAACCAGATAGAGTAAGTTGAATTTACTCTATAAATTTCATCTGATAAGTGTTTTTGACGCCGACAAGTCGCTTCGCCTCTCGCTATCACGTGGTCGACGCAACATTGCAGCTATTATATTTCCAGTGCGACACAGTAGTGATGGCGAAGTCTCGATATGTTGCTGTATCCAATACAATCCCCATATCAATACACGGGGGGGGGAGCACTGAACACATTTAATGTCGATACAATACATTAATCGCAATATTTTCATTATTGAATATTGTAATGATGTTTTTTCAAATATGTTTTGGTTAATACATAAATAAAAGTCATTTCTTAAGAGTTGATATAAAAATAGCTGTAAATTTAACGTTTACTTAAAATTAAATAATAACCTAATAAACTAAAAATAAATGCGTAAGCAATGAAATTTCGCTAATTTCATTTATATTGCGTGACAATTTAGAGAGTAGCCGATAAAATTACTGATATTATACTGATTTCAAATAAATATAATTTTCCTTTCGCAAGTTGTAAACCAAACAGTATTCTTTTATTTACATTTCCGATGCGAACATATTTACCAATAATTGACGGTATTTTATTTTCACTTTAAAACATAAATATACCTGTAGTTGTTTATCTTTTAAAACTAGTTTATGATAATCGTTCAATTTTATTTCATTAAAAAAGCATAAAAAACATTAAAAAGGGTCCGTAATCGTTACCGAGATAATTTGAAATAACATTAATTTTGTAATACAATTCGTAATAAAGTTCAATTAGGCTGCATGTGTCATGATTATTTTAAACTAAAAGTTATTATTGTATAACCTAAAACATCAAATATATATAAATTGAATAAACTAAAACGAAATTATAAACAAATAAAAAATAATCCCCGCTGTTATATAACTTAAAAATAGAAGAAAAAAAAGAAAAACGTGAACAGCTTATATCATTATCGAAAAAAAATAAACTCTAGCAACCACTAAAATTAAATTCGAAAACAGCATTTAAAAAAAATAAAAAAGAATAGAAAAAGTTGTTTTTTTTTTTTTTTTGAATAGAAAAAGTTACTTTTAGATTACATAAATATACAATTTGAAATGTTTCAAAATAACACTAAAAAAAAAATATTTTAAAAAACCCAATACATAAATTATAAATTCAGACAAGATTCACTAATTTACTGAACGTACACACAAGATTAAAAATAGAAAGGGTAATGAAGTATATGTGTGTCGAAAATAGAAAAATAACGGAATTGAAGGGAAAAATTTACAAGCACCTTCTTATAACTTACATAAGATTTTTTTTTTCTTTTTTGTCCAGCTGGAGTTTATTGTTAAACAACTACGTATATCTCTCGGTTATGAAAAAAATTTACCTAATAATAATCGTTATAATGCAATACTAAACCCTATAAATTTGTCAATACAGGCGATGCAGTATCAAAATGGACACCGGATAGTAAGGTATTCCCGGAGGAACTCGGAGAGTATGCCGAAGGAGACATTTTGCATCCTCATCCTAACGGAAGGAACGGATTGAGAGCAAAATTATCCCGGTGGCCTAACAAAACTATCCCGTACGAAATTTACCCATACGTTAGTAAGTGTTCGAATTTCAATTTTTCACCTTTCGGTCCTCTCCGGTAATTTTAAGTCGGTTAACATATTGGAAAATTTTGGCTATATCAAATGCGCAGCGTTTTTTTTTTTTTTTTTTATTCTTTTCACAATTTTAAAACGGCAGCAGATTCAAGGGCTCAAATGCGCACATCGAGTAGTAGTGCCAAAACGATAGAAACCAACGCCATTTAGTCTGATAATTACCACCGGTCTCACCTTTGCCATCAGACTAAACGGCGAATTCTAGGCGAGCACATTTATTTTTCGTACCATTACCTAATAAAAAAACTCTTTGGCTCTTCGACAAATTAAATAATTGAAAAACGATGAAATTTACCAGCTTACATCAGTTTTCAGTGGACGAAAACAGCGATTATTTTCGATTTTTGGCACCTATAATTGAACATTTTTTAAATTTCAGTTCTGTTTTACTTTATATGAAAAAACGAAAAAAACAAAAAGAAAAAAGCTTACTGTCTTGTCAACAAGTGCATTTCTCAATAGTGTCACCTGTCGATTAAGAATTAAAAACTGTACTGTTATCAAGGGAGGGGGAGGGGATAAAAATGGTTTCCTACTAATGTATAAATACGATTCAAATAAAAGATAAAAATATGCGGAAAAATGTCGAAAATAATAAGAAAAAGAATAAAAAAGAAAAAGAAATAGAAAAAAATGTTTAAATTTTAAAAAGGTCTATAAAAGACAGGGTTGCAACAAAAAAGGAATAATACGAAATTTTCGAAAAATTTTGGTAACTGAAAAACCAGCAGCAAATAAATCCGTTCAGTAGGTGTGAAATCGAGAAAACATTCATTTTTCATTTTTTTTTTAAGTCCGGCGAAAAACCATCTGGCCACTAACGAAATTCTATGAATAATTAGAAGCTGGGTGATATTATATATATATATATATATATATTAATTACAACGTAATTCTTAGGCTACCCCCCATTCGAAAAAATGTCCCAATTTTATGTAACGTTTGTTATATTTTATAGGATTTTTGTTATTGTTATTTAAAAAATGTCACAATTTTATGTAACGAAATATGTAACGAAAAATGTAATGAAACAATATCTTAATTTTATGTAATGAAACAATATCTTAATTTTATGTAATGAAACAATATCCTAATTTTATGTAATGAAAGTTAAATGTTAAGATAGGATTTTTGTGATTATGTTTTGTTTTCCTTTTTGTGTTGATGCCAGTAAGAATTACGTTGTAAATTTTGATCATTTTATATAAAGTATAGAAGAGAAAGAGACATAAATAAAATCAAGAGGGGTCCGTCAAGGGGCACAGCCCCTTGCGAAACCAAAATGGCCGAGTTTATATATATATATATATGGGCGTCACCAGGGGGCAAGGAGCAATTATCATAGTAGTTCTCTCGCAAGTTCATAATATACCTGTATGTAAAATATACAACGCATTCAACCAAAAAAAAAAAAACAAAAAAAAAACGGGATAAAATTAAAAATTTCAATTGCGGAGTGTCGAACGAACTATACGGGTAATAATTTTTAATTATTACTATTGGACATTAAAAATATCTCCGTGACGAGGGAATATATAAAAAAACAAAAAAAGGATGAATTCCAAGTAGTGTAACGAAAAAGCGTAACGACGTTCAGTTTGTCGAATTTTTTAATTTTAATATTCCGACGAAGAGTTGCACTCGATTATCTTCGTTTTTGAGCTCGTCGAGTTTGAACTCCAATTCGGAACGTGTATAGTATTGAGTATTAATCTCAATTATGCAAAAGTGTCAGATTCGAATTCGGTTTCGCTGGACCGTAATCTCCTGTATTATTCTTTTTCGTCTGCTTCGTCACATTGCTCGCTTTCCAACTTTGTCACTAGCCCCATCACTCTACACCGTCCAGACTGATGTACATGCTTTTTGAGTTTTGTTCGTTTCGCAAGCGTAGTTCCCAAATGTTTGTTACTCCGGCGCACGTTTGAATGGCCGTCCGATCGACGACGATTATTAATGACTATTTCGATTTTTCATCATTTCTAACTGTTCGCTACTCTAGATTTCGATAACTACCAGTGTTCGATTGTTTTGAACAGCTCAGCTACCTCTACCTACACGAGTGTCTGCAGTTATTTCACTAACGATCTTGCTGACAGACATTTCCTCTGTGTGCAATTGAGCTAGAATTACACTACTAGGCAAATTAATTTTTGAGGCGGCTCGTGAATGTGAAAGACCTGTGTGGTACGAAAAGTAGTTTTTAAGATTCGTGCGCGAAGTAATATTGCCATGAAATATACTCACGCATGTCTAACGCGCTGCCAACTCAATAGAGCATGACTGACAAATTTTGGCCTAGTTCAATTAGAATTCGGTCGCTCAAACGTCGATTAGTATAAAGATTCTGAAGAAGTTGTTAATCGATCCAGCCGTAAAAAATTCAATATTGCTGTAAATGCAAGCAAAATCGAATGCCGAATGTGGGACACGAAATTTCCAGTTCATAATTAAAATACGAATTTTTACACGCTAGTAAAATCAAGATTGATTATAAATTTTTTGCATTTTTAAAAACAAATCAGACTTAGGAAATTAGATTTATTTCTTATACGTTTAAAATGGAACTCTGAAAACTATCAAAAGAAAACTTTTTGTACTTTTGCAATTCGCAAAATAAATGTAGGACGCTGCATTTCAAGCAACCCAAGTCGCAACGATGCTAGAGAATCCAATTATATTAAGCAGATAAGGAATTATTAAGTGCGAATGAAAAACCATGTTACGCTCTAGCTATAGTTTAAAAACCACGAGTTTAGTCAAATATTTCATACCGCCGCAAAATCAGAGTGTGACCCTTTATTTAACTCTTTATTTGATTCTCAACGAAATATGGAATGATATTTTAACGTCAGATGTTCGATGTAAAATGATCGCTATTTATCATTAGGCTGCTGTATGTCGTCGCGATAGTCTAGTTGCTAGAGCGCTTGACTTCCGTTATAGAGATCACGGGTTCGATCCCGAGCGACGACAGAACTTTTATTACAAGAATTAAATAAATAAGTAAATAATCGCTAATAATCACGTGGAAGGCAATGGCAAACCACCGGTGTTCAACATCATATTCGCGCTAGGTCAGTGTACACACAGCAGACGCACACCGGACTACACCGGTAGCGCGATAAATCAAACGATTACTAATCAGTTCCGAATGTAGTCTTGCGTGTGTAATTGCCTAGTACACTATGCCTGTATCTGTACAGCCGAGATGTACGAATAGGTAGTCGCCGACGCTCAGGAATTAAGTATGGCCCTATAAAGAAATGTATCACTTAGACGTCTACTCAGAATTGACTTCTCTCAGGCATACAATTTATGTTCGCACATCACCGACGCGTCAACATTTCGGGAAGATGCGGGGATCATCGCATATTCTTTAATTGTTAAAAATGCACGATTTAATCAGCTGCATGGAATTTGGTTTTTCCATAGAGGTCTTTCCTATAAAAGTTTTGCTGTTGCATTTGTATCGACCTATCTTTATGTTTTCACATAGACGAGCATTGCAATACTTTTCACTTTGTCATGGATCGATTGACTTTTTCTAAAAAAATTAATAAATTTTAAAAAAAAAACAATATGTAGACCCTTCAGACATGAAAACAACCCGCGGACATTCTCGGGGAGAAGGATCTTAATTGACTGCGTCACTTTTTTTTTTTCAACAGAGGGTAAACGTTACGTGTAATCGGCACAAAATTTTCACATTACCCTCGCCGGCTATGTAAAAAGTTACATAATCATTAATATAAAACATAATAATGATGTTCGTAGTGATAAATATTCGCGCGGGTCTCCCCTCATGATTTAAACTGCAATGCAATGATTTTTGCCCATATTCGAAAAACAAATAAACGAGGTATTCTATCTATGTATGTGTACCTTTCCACGGTTATACTGATCATCAGTTGATAATTCTTCGTTCGATCAGTAGTAACACTGCGTACAATTGTTTACAAACTTTTTCATAACACCACCGGCTCTGTAAATTAGCTTCGAAAAGATCAGATGACCTTTAATATATTTATCTATCAAAACAAAAACCTTAAATGTTTAACTTAAATTTTGTCCAATACCATTTGTGTCATTAACATCGCAACTTTTCAATCGATATTACCTGAGCCAAATTTTTCTTCCAACTCTAATCTTATTTCTAATAACACGTCGAAGTAAGCTTAATTGACTGGGGAAATTGTCGGCTAATTCCGCTAGACTGGATATGCAAAGTTCCGTCTAAAAAGTATCTCCGTGACACAAGCATTTAACATACTGTCGCCAGTTTTAAAAGTCACAGTGAATACGTTGCTGATATCTGCTGCACTATCATCGCCAATGCAAGCGATTGAGTTGGGCCCTTTGATAACGAAACGAAATCGGTTTTGCAGTGAAATACTAAATATGAAGTATAATTGAATATCAAATTTTTTTTTTTTTTAAATAAACACAAAAATAAACGCGCTTACCACTGAAACCAAAACACATGATATGAAAATGAACTATCGGCAGTTACCTCATCAGGTAATACATTAGAAAAAAACGCTCACCGCATACACGTTTCTTACAAAATGTTCAATATTTTGTTTTCATCGATTTCATCGACTAAACAACGATTTGAATTGCAGTTTTTATCCCGGATAAAACCATAATTCGATCACACTTTTCGGTAATATTTCAGGTCACAGCGATCGACAAATGATACAGGATGCCATCGCTGACTATCATAAATTCACCTGTATAAAATTCCGAGAAAGAACATACGCCGATCACGATTACGTGTACTTCACGAATGGTAACACGGGATGTTGGTCATCCGTAGGTAGAATTGGTGGTAGACAAGAGGTACTTTTTATAAAAAAAACTTTCGTCAATTTAAAAAAATAAATATACACATACATATATATTATATTATATTATATCGCAATGTAATTTTAAGTTAACGGTGAGAAACCTCATTGGAGAATGAAAAATTCTCTCACTTCTGTTCGAGAAAAACAATGATATACGTTTTATTTATTCATTTATCTATTTATTTTTTTATTTTTTTAAAATAAATTTACGTTTTAAAATACTGCAGTTTAGGGAGAGTCATTCCTCAGTAATCATTAGGCGCATTTACTAATGATATACGTAACGTGTTTAACAATTAACGTGAAATGAAACGAGGTACATGAAAGAAGAACGCTTAGTATAAAATCCGAAAAAAAAATAAAATAACTACGGCCACCAAGAAATAAACATATCGCCCAACGAAACTATAAAAGAACTATGCTTTTTCTTAATTAAAAAATAATGTATTTTTTCTTTTAACTTTTCCGCCCATTCCGTTCTTTAACTGAAATGAAAACAGCTATTTACTATGGACGATATTCTATTATACGTATTTTTCTATAGTTGGACAAAAAATATTAAATACCGAATAGTTAATTATTTTACTCTGATTTTCCTTAAATTGAAAAAAAAAAAAAGGGAAAAATCTAAAAGTGCGCATCCACAAAACTACAGCCGCTGCCACACTGATCTATATAATAGGCGAAGTAATTAAATTTTACCTTTTGTCTGATAAATCAAGTAAATAAAATATATTCTAAAGTAGT
This sequence comes from Icerya purchasi, assembly GCA_039619475.1. NCBI lineage: Eukaryota > Metazoa > Arthropoda > Insecta > Hemiptera > Monophlebidae > Icerya > Icerya purchasi. The sequence continues at coordinate 284,954,139 of CM077115.1, read as the reverse complement.
TGCTGTTCTTTACAGATGTATATGAAAACATAGAATTCAGTGTCGTTTAAATCGATTTTTTTACAACTTCCTCGATGGCTGATAGATGCGTAATAATTAATTCTGCAATCAGCAATGCGGAATACTAGTTTCAGGATAGTTCTCTTCTTCGCGGAATTCAAATATCCGTAAAGACGTTGAGGTCGCCAGTGTTGCAACACTCTACTCCACTTCCCCTTGTTTTACAAATATTCATTTTATATATTAGCTAATATCGGAAACGGCAAATGTTGTACACCTCTGCAATAGATACAAGCGTACAGCTGGGACAGGTTTTAACACGACTACTAGTAGTAGTAGTAATAGTAGGGGCGAACAGCGAGTTAAGAATCTAGTGGAAAAGGGGAAAAAAGTGGACCGATAAATTAGAGATAGACTGTGTAAACATATACGAACCGTATCGTAGTCGAGCAGTTTTAAATGTAAGATATCGCTCCTCTTCGTCCTTAGAATTAAACTGCGAGGCGCGCTAAGCCAATGAATTATCAAAACAACCTATTGCATGCGAGCAATATCCTCTGATGAACTGTGTCATCTTTTCTTTTGCGGTTACCAGTTTATTGAAATACATATATATATATATACATGTGTGTGTGTGTGAAATATGTAAACAAAACGTAAACGACGAGGTCTTCATCAGGATAACGACTTTGGAACACTACGCAATTACTACGGTAGCCTACTCCATAGCGGCGCAACACCGAAAGCGAGGTCAATGGCGAGTTTGATGAGCGGGAATTTTTTTAATTTTCCCGACAACTACTATAATGTTCGCATTATCGTTTCTGAATTCATTAGCCGCATTAGTTCCAAAATCTGATCGGATAAAACCGCCGATATACAATAAACGACAAAGTAAAATTTATTTAAAAAATTATTCATTTTTGCTTGCTAGTGAAATTGTAGGTAGCGGTAGCCTAGTAGCTAAGGTATTCGACTACCAGGCCAGAGGTGTCGTAGGTTATCGAGACCTGTCTTGTTTCGGATGATCCAAGTCACTCCGCCAGGTATGTGCCTATTCTGAAATTGAATATCGGTTATACCAGGGAAATCTGGAAAGGCGAATCCCATGAGAAAGAAGCTAACCCCAATATTCTCTTCGGATCCATTAGGCTTAGTAGTACCAACAACATACAGAAAGCTTAACTTCCCAATCCATGATACCTTATCATTTACTTTTACTAGCAAGATCGTGTAATGATGAGCTAGTGAACAGGAATTCAGCGTTATCGTGTAATAGCACTCTCTGGAAATGAACGAAAAGACAACGATTTTTGATCGTTCGTTAGTCTACACTTCAGATGACCACGATTACCGGAATGTACACTGCAATCGCTTCTCTTAGTGATAAGCGTGTCGCGATATTAGTTGACTGTCATTTTTACCGATTAATTAGCAATAAAAGTATTTCTCATTTTCCAGATAAATCTTCAATCTCCCGGTTGTACGACGAAAAAGGGCACTGTTATTCACGAGATTATGCATGCGGTAGGTTTCATGCACGAGCAAAATCGGCCAGACAGAGACAAATATGTTGCCATCAATTATGATAACATCGAAAGAGGTAAATTTCCTTCAACAAGTTTTCTTATAATAATCGGCATCTGTGTGTCACTTGACACATGTGTGTATGTTAATTAAGTTATGCTTATATGAATTATGTGTATGTGGATTAAGCGAACATTGATTATGCTTATATTAATTATGTGTACATGGATTAAGCGAACATTGATTATGCTTATATTAATTATGTGTACGTTGATCAGGCGCCATTATGATTATATATAACAGTGGTGATTAGTGGTGTATCCCTTGAACGAGTAGCTCCGTAATTTATTTTTTCTGATTTAACCAGTGCGTGTCGTACAAACGTTCTAAAGTAATTTTTATGTAAGATTTATTGCATCTTTCATATTTCGTAATGCGCATAATAATCGATATTCCACCGAATTTCTTGGGGAAAATCTCAATGAAAAGTAGTTGAAAAGCATTGTATTCTCGTAAATCAAATCAGTTACATCGCACGTAAAATTTCGAAAACGACTATTAACCTTTTTTTTTTTTTTGCCCTTGTTTATTGAAATTTGTAGAACTGTACGCTTCAGACAAGCATCATTTTCAAAATTAACACTTTCCTTGTTAATAGATTACCGTACCCTTTTTGATAATCTAAAATCTTTTGCACCGCACTCGCATTTCTAAACTAATCTCCCGGAAACACTTCGATATTTAATTTTTTTTAATGAAAATAAATTAAACGATCAAAACATAATCACAACAACGTGTCCCATACGTAAAACCACAAATTTCAGAACATATTATTGCAATAATCTGCATAATTAGTCACATCATCCTGATGACATTGCAGTGTGTAAGTTTGTGTGTGTGTGTGTGTGTGTGTGTGTATGAATGTGTTTATATATGTAAAACTCTGCCCTTCGGACCTCGCGAGGCCTCCTTGATCCACAGTCTTTCTCCTTCTAAACTTCTTTTAGAAAAATCGTTTTCAATCGACTACGAGGCATTCTTACCCGTCCTTTATTAAAAAAAAAAAAAAAACCTTAGCAATTGTGCAACACAGCATTCAACCTTTGTTATATCTTATATAAATTAACGGGAGAAAATCATAGAACCAAAAATGTAGTGTATCCCGGGCTAAGAATGACGTAGTCATTAATGTATATTACGGACATTGATCCCCGAGCGAATCTACAAGCAGTACAATTCACACAGGGCTAATTACTAATTGTTCGTTCCTATAAGAACTATAGAAGACGGATTTAAATGCTGACAGGACCGGCACATTCACTAGCATTCAAAATGTGTACTTCATTGCACTTCTGCTTTTAAACCCTTATTAATTTAATATTAGAGCTCTGAGTTAACGTTTTCATTGAAATGACTCATTACCTTTGCTACTACTATGATAATACTACTGTATAAACACTTACTAAAATAGCACATTTAGTAACCATATAGTTATTAGTATTTCACGGTGCTTTAATATTTACGATTAATTCAAATTCTTATTAATTCATTTAATTTAATATCCGAATACATATTTTAAATTTTATTAATTAACTTGGGGGGGGGGGGGAGAGATCATTAACAGAATGATAACCCCGTGAAAAAACTGCTGCTGGCATATTGATTGTGTGCACATTATTATGTACACATTTATTAATTCATTATGTACATTGATTAATTAATTAATTCATTATGTACATTGATTAATTAATTCATTCATTATGTACATTGATTAATTAATTAATACATTATGTACATTAATTAATTAATTAATACATTATGTACATTGATTAATTAATTAATCATGTGCGTATTGATTAATTCATTAATTACGTGCACATTACGAATTTCTTGTGTGTGATCATGTGAGTGGTGGTTATGTACTCGCGTGCATTACTAATAAATATCACATATGCCGATTGCAGCCCGAATGATCTTTTTTGGTACGCGGCTGTATGTCATTTAATTAAACGACAAAATTACAACGTATTGTTAACGTACACTCTTTTTTTAAACATATCTAATGGGATTTAATTTATTCCGAATTCTTTCTATTTCTACTATCCTGTCGCCTTAGGAAGAGAATCTAATTTCGATAAAGCCGAAACGCAAACCGTAGATAATCAAGGAATCGGATACGATTATCGCAGTGTCATGCATTACTCAGCGAATGCTTTTTCGAGGAATGGAAATCCAACTATTGAACCGAAAGTAAGTTTAATCGCACATTCTTAAACGCATTTCAGCACTTAACGAATTTAATAAGAGAAATAGTTCGGTTCTTTTTTTCGTTTTATTTCACGCTACTGTTTCAGTTTTCAATGAGCAAATAGCGAACATTTAAAATCTTACTTCCCAAATTCGGTATTCCTGTTCTGGTTTATTTGCTTGAATGCCATTTGATTTGAATATTTTCAGTCCGCTTTAACGCCTTTTTACATTTCACCGCTTGAAATAATATTGCTGTGTTTTATAATTCTGCGGAAATGAAAAATACGCAAACAGTGAAATCTCTCGTTATTAAATTTCCCTCTGTACAACGATGCAAATTGCTTCTAAGTTTGTGTAACGATGACCACCAGAGCTAGTTTCCATGCTGTGGCGGCTAGTGAAAAATTTTAATTAGTTGCGCTACAGCCAAAAAAAGAAAAAAAAAACCCCAATAAACACGGTTATTTAGAATCCGTTCTTTCAATTTTTCGTTGTAAAATTTTTTTTTTTTCGAAAACTTCCTCATTAAAAGTATCGAATTCGTTGAGATTATTTCGTTTACAATAGGAATTAAGCATCTTGACACCCATACTTTGCTTCTTTAAATATTATTTTACTCGTGTGTTTTGCCGAGGTGATTCAGTCTGCAGTTAAAATTAAAATTTTTTTTAGTCAAATGATTTTGGAGCCAAAAACGCGTTCCGAAATTTCTTCATTTAATACAAGCCATTTTAAAAACTGCGTAATTCTATGTAGAATAAAAAATTTACCGTTTTTCCTTAGCAAGAATTAGATAAGCTTTACATGCGTGTTTTTTTCGAAAGTTCCGATAAAATAATATCGACTGCTAACAAATAGTGCGAGTAAATTTACAAAAACGCGTTTCGCAAACTTTTTATATTCCGTATTTTTAAAACTACCAATTGAAACCAAATTTTCCGCATCTCCTAATATTTGTAGAAATTTCATTATAAAGACTGCTTCTTAATCCCCCCCCCCACCCCCTCGTTGAATTAAAATATAATCAGTATTATATTTCAAAACTATCTTCGCAGTTAGAGAAGCGAATCTCCAGCCAGAATATAAACGAATCGTTTTTTTTTTTTTTTTTTTTTTTTAATAATCTTAAGAATCTTAAACGTCATTTAAAAAAATACTGCAATTTATTCAAAAAAACATTCAACGACGTATAGAGATGACAAGTTCCCATATCTGTTCGTTAATATTTATGAAATAAAATAAAACATTAATAAAAAGTGTTAGTATTAAATAATTTATATTAAAATAAATTAAAATTAAAATACCTCAATTTAAGAAAACGTTTTCGGGCATATCCCATCATCAGCTAACAATTATAGAGCGCACACTCGGAACTAATTTGATTTTAATTTTATCCGAGTGCACTCTATATTGTTAGCTGATGGATGGGCTATGTCCAACAAAGCGTTTTCTTAAATTGAGGTATTTTAATTTACTTAAATACAAAATTATCTAATAAATACACATAAAAAACACGGGTGACAGAAAAAGGAATATTTAAAGAAATATAAAACACGCCTAATATCGCCACGATTAATCTTATAACTGCCTTCCTTTTGCTCCGTATTTATCGCGAAGTCCTCTGCTATCCAATACACATTTCTTCCAACAACGGCTCCAATAAATTTCTGATAGTCTCGGATTCTAAAGGGGGTTCTACTGTCTACCGCCTCTCCTCTTCCTCGTCATTCCGCAGATTTCATAATTCTCCTGATTCGTTCTCTTGTCACTAGATTGTATATAGCGTTCGTTCCATTCAAATCGATTTCTTACGGTCCCCCAGTCATGTTGGCATTGAAGGCAATGAATTGGTTGATTCATTAGCCCTATCTGCCTTTCAAAGACTGGTCAATTTCTCTCTAAATTTTCTTCTTCTAATTTCGAATTTTCTTTCCAGGAATTGCCATCGTAGGCGATGGCACGATATTTATCCTCTTTTATTCTCGAATCCTGAATCCATCTATCTTAGTATCCAAACCCATCCTCCTCCGTACCCTTGGTACTATAACTTCCCTCATCTTTCGCGCTTTCTTATCTCCTCCATTTGCAGGCTTCGCCTAGATCATAGTCGTCTTCGGCATCCTCTTTTCGCTTTTCTATGTCCTCTTCTCCTTTTTGTTCCTTCCATCCGGACGATTCTGATCTCCTCTGCATCATAAATCACATCTTCTTTGAGTGCGCGTCTGTATCTATAGAATACTCTCACTTCTATAGTCAACTCCTGAAACTCGGTTTGCCTACTCCATACAGTGCTTCTTTTATTCTTTCACTTTCATCCTTCCATCCCCGGCGATCATTCCTATTATGGCGGCGTTCTTCATTGCTTCTATCTCCAGTAATATTCAATTCTAATTCGTTTCTCCCTCTCTCTCTCACTAACACAACCTAATACTGGAAAAAAAAAAAAAAAGATTATGAAGTAACACTGAAACATGTCGGTGTTTTTTATATTTGTTTAAATAATTCCTTTTCCTGTCATACGTGTTTTTTAAGTGTATTCAATAAATGTTAATAATATAATCTAATATTAATTTTGTTTGTTATTTATGGTATTTATTCATATTTTATTTCATGCTTAACGATGTAGTAGTTCCATAACCCTTTTTCTTCATTGTGCTAAACCGGTTAACCATCAAATTTTAATATGTACCCGATGCTCTTGGAATATATATGTATGTCTCCTTTAAACATTTATATAATCTCTATGGAGATTTCCAAAAGAGCGTTGCTATAAAATTTGCAAAATACAATCCCACCGATTAACTCTCTACGAGATTTAATGTAGCCGCTGCATTTCCAACACCCCTTGCATTCACTCTTTAGCTCGCCTACTCTGTCCGAGTTTGTCCTTGTTTAATAACCAAGTCCTGGCATTTACTTTTTTATCTTATTTTTCCATTTTTTTCGTAGTTTCTGCCATTTTCCTTTTCTCCGAATGAGACTCCTCCAACGATTTCTTTTCTCTTTTCCTATGCTTTACTGATGGGTGGTTTTGATAAAACAAAGAATGAAAATGAAAATAAAGAACTATTAAGTAAATAACAAACGATAAACAAAGATTACGTAACAGAGTAAAACAACGCAACGGTATATACTTACAAATTTTTGCTATTTCCGATAGTTGATTCTGGAGCATAACTATAACTATAACTATAACTATCGCATTCATGATATGTGTTACGTGCAATCAGAAAATATATAAAACGCCAGAACCAGTTCGCTTGATGCACCGTCGAATATATTTCATTCTAAAACAATTTCTTTTTCTTTTTAATAAAGTAATTTTTCTAAAATCCGTTTCCAGACTACCGATAAAATAGTGATACTTCTCCATGCGAACACATCTCTCGCGGTAGCTACTCTGCTTAATTTCCCCCCATCGCTACAGTTTGCGACACAACTACTCCCAGCTGAAGTGGTTAATAAGCCACTCTTAGTGTGGCATTAAATATAAGTATGGAAATAGGACGGCGTTTTTGCAGTAATTTTCATGAATTTTTTTAACATATAAAGAATTTATATAATTTATCGATATGGTGAGGTCACTTTATACATATATTTAAGAATATATTCTGAAATTTTCAAAAATTTTTCTCTAAAATTAACGAAGATATTAGCTACCGCACATTGTAGGTCGCCATCCGACTGAGCAGTTTGTGTACATTTTGAGCGGTCGCAATTTTCATCCGAAATCAATTGCGCAAAAAATATACTTTTTTTTTATATGTGTCTCTTCTATGTGAAGCTCAAAAAAAAATAATTGAAAACTACTAGTTTTTAGAGGGGTGTGAACATAAAGCATGACCATTACTTTTTTTTGCAATAAAAAAAAATTCTTTAAACAAAGATATTGTTTAAGGTTCAAATAGAGCGTATTTATATAAAGAAACTATAGTATGCCAAATGGTAAATTAATTGATTAAAAACTTTTTAAGCTAGAGTGTACATAAATTCGAAAAAAATCGTTTTGGGAAAAACGCGTTTGAAAACAAAAGTGGCAGAAAAGGTTAATTTAAAACGCAGTTAATCGGTTGATAACTTTTGAACGAATTGTAATTTTGTTTTGAAATTTTAAGAATATATTTTTGAATAGTTTTACAAGTGAATTATGAAGAAAAAGAAAAAAATTGATTTTTTTGAAGCCTCTATTCCGCCCTTAAGCAAGACTAGAATGCTAATAATTTAAGTACCCTAGACGCTATGAAGTCGAAGGGGGGCGGAATTTTTTTTCATTCGTGCTATTAATCCTTAATTTTAGAATTACATAAATGCTATCGCTGGGCCATTTTTGATTTGAAAACTTTAATCTTTTTAAAATACGTTTGGAACACTCGTATAATTCCAAAAAAATAATACACATTTCGAATACATGTATACGTATTTGATGATTTTAAAGATACTTATATGCACCTGTGATGAGATCGAATGTCAATTTCATATTGAAAACGAAATACCTTATACGCCGTATTTCGACTGCTTAAATTACAGGAGTCGGATTATAATAAGTAATATTTATCAAAATAAAAATATGAGTAAACAAGACTCTTTAACTTTTCAACAGTAACGTAACTAGCCTTTTATACGCCCGGTGCGAGCTTCAATAACTGCGCCCTTGAAAAATTTTCTAATCTTACCCGGTTCTGACAATAAAATGGATTGTTAAAAATAAATCGTATCATCCGAAAACGACGTTTTTGTGTACCTACTTAATTATCAGTAGAGTTTTGAATAAGGAAGTATATATATATATATAAATTGCGTTCTAGTCTGGTCATTTCTGCGCCCCTCCTGGGTTTGCGCCCTGTGCCTGGGCACCGCCCTAGTTATTGCTTTTCAATAGCGAAAAAAAAAAAAAGGTAATATTTTCAAAAACTCTAAAGCAGCAATATACAATTTTAAACGCTACGACAGAGTAAACCACTTACATCATATAAATATGAGGAATATTTTATTAATAACAGTTTATCTTTGCTCCCCGTAATTTCGATACAGTACTGCTTTCGAAAGGTGCTTCATTAAAGTATAGTGAACACATCACTTATTTATAACTAGAAGAGCACGAACTACGACGTCTCCTTTTGTTGTTGGTCTTTTTAGACGTAGCCCTTGAAGACCACCACGCTTGAAACAATTTTTTCCATACACCATCCGTAGCTTTCCCTTTAAATCTAATTCTCGCCTGATTTTCTTGGTTAAATAATCTGTTATTCTACACAACAAATGGTCACTAGTTAGTTGTTGCTGGTGAATATTTACATATTAATTTGTTAGTAATTAAAATTGTTGTCGCATTATGTCGTGTTCTTTTCCATTTATAAAATAGCAGCGTTTAGCAATATTAGAACACGCAAATTCCTAACAGAATGTCTCATCAGTGGCGACATTTCGTACTTGAAACCGAAAAAAGAATCGATTTTTTTCTTGTTGTTTTAATGTATATATATATATATATATGTATACGAAATAAGATAAAATGTTTTGTTCTTTTTTTTTATTAAAACTATGTATAACTAATTGGTGGTAAATTTATGTTTAGACGAGAGGAGTAACACTGGGTCAGAGAGAAGGCTTTAGTCGGAAAGACGTGCAAAAAATATTAAAAATGTACGGTTGCAAAGCAAGTGCAGAAAGTTCAGGAGGCGGGCTTTTCTCTCAAATTACATCCATATTCACATGACTAGTTCAACATTCGCCAATTACGCAACACCAATCCCGGCACAGCGATCGTGTTTAATTTTTAATTGTACTGATTTTCTTTTGTACTTTCGTTTTTTCTGCATGCTACTATACGCGTAATTACACTTCTAAGCAGATTTAGTCCTTCGATAATCGAAAAATTTAACTTATTTACACGTACGATACGGTTAAAAGTTTAAGGTAAAAGAAAGAATTGCATGCGAGAATATGTACGTTACTATAAAAAAAAAAAAAAAAAAAAAAAGGTCACTTTTGTAGCGATTTACATTTTTATTTAAAGTTCGCATTATCGCGTTGTTATTTCGCATTTAATTAATAGTAAACAAAAAAAAAAAAAAAAAAAAAAAAAAATCAAATTTAGAAAATATTTCTCCATTTCCTCAAATCGAATGCTTGACCGACGAAAAGACAGGTAACAGCATAATGCGATAGCGCAGTCCCAACGTTAATATTCAAAGTGCATGGCTAAATTAGGACAACGTGACGAAAGGAGTAAGCAGAAGTAGAGTTACATGTAAAAATCAAAAAATTGATTAATATTAAATTATTGGACTAGTACAACGCTCTGGGCGAATATGAGTTTTTTAACGTCCGTTTAAGATAGCGCGAGCGTTAAAGATATATACTAATGCAGCGTAAATCAATACAGTTACACCGAATAACTAACTGAACATTTTTAGGCTGAGGATAAATATATTTAAATTTACGCCGGTGTAACCAAAAAAACATGATCGTTGATGTTTTTATTTCTAAGCGCTAAATCAAATCAACAAGGCTACTCTAATTTATATATGTTAGCAACCTGAAATTAAAAAACACCGTTCACGATTTTCCACGCAACACTGTTAACATTAAAGCACACTTTTTTGTACACATTTCATATCCTCCATTAAAATTTTACATTCGCATTATACCGTCATCGGTCGTGAGGATTATATTTCTTTCTTCTTTAAACGGTTATTCTATTTTCACTTTCGATACCTCCTTTCCCACAACATGATGACATTATTTAGACCTACACTTCACCATTTTCGCCACTGCACTTGGGGACAAAATCGAGAAAATCTTACTGTATATCGTGATTGATAAAATTCACGTTTCAAAACATAAATCTACGCGATATCTCCTATTATTGCGGCTTACTTTAATAAGGTTACTCTATAACATCATCGGTTGATGTCAACAGGAAGTCATTAGTGTCAGGGCTCTTTCGATGGTCCGCCATAGTGTAGAGTTTAAAAAACAGTAAATCTCTAAATATTATTATCCACTTTATTATCGGATAATCCAACATATTTTCATATGCGCCCTTCTTCGTTTACGACTGCCCTTGGTTAACTTAATCAGAATTACGTTACATACACACATATACATGTACATATACATATATACATATACATACATACATACATATACATACATATAAAATAAAATAAATAATGTACACACTTGCGGAACACTGTGCGGTAATCATTATTATTTCGTAAAATGAAATATCTTTACAGAAATACGATAAATGTGATCTTTAAAATACGGGACGAAATCTAAAACTTTATAGCACGGTTCATAAGAAACATTAAATTTACGACAGGACACATTTTAATATTTACAACGGTCAGTCGTTTCGAAGTAAATATCAGCGTGCGAAATGTAGGTAGTTCCAAAAGTGGCCTTTTTCGATGCTACAGTATTTTAAACCTCGATAAATTTAAACTTGTAAAAATGATCTCATCGTCGATTCTAAAAATCGTTTTACAAATTCGCCGAATTTATTCATTCGTTAGAAAATAACATTTTTACAAAAAACAAAAAAAAAACAAAAAAAAAAGAATGTCTTGGACTGTCTTATTTACCGCGCACTAACTTTTTCTTCCTTTCCTTATAGAAACACAAAATTGTTCTATACAAAAACTTTTCTTTAATACCTGAAGAGCGCGAAACTCCTACATTATTATAAAAAAAGGAAAAAAAGAAAAAGAATATTTACGTCCATTTAATAATTTGTTAAAAGTTTTTTTAATAAGAACGTAAAAAAAAAAAAGGTTATAATTGAAAAAATGTTGATATTTAACTTTTTATTTTTTTAACGCACCTATTTAGGTAAAGGGAACGATACTTGGACAACGTGAAGGGTTAAGCAAAAAAGACATACATAAAATTCAAAACATGTATAAATGTACTAAGAAAAGGCGGCCAACTGATGATGATTAACAATACATGTATCTCTATGTATACAATATGTATATTAATACTATCTATAGCAATGTATTTCTATTTAAATATATACTCGGCGTTTGTAGTTTATTTTTTCATTCAACTAATTACGAAATAATTTAATCGGCATGCCTCTTAATTAAAATTTCTACTAAATCTCAGCCAAATGATCGTTATTAGTGGCTACGAATTTTAAATTTAGCAGGAAAAAAAAATTCGTAGATCAAAAAAAAACTGAATTTCTCATTTTTTTCTTAAATTAAATTATACGAATACTTTTTATAACCCTAAATTGTTAGGAAATGTTAAATACGCGTTCACTTGTATATATTATATATATATATATATATACATATATATATATATATATATATACATATATATATATATACATATATATATATATATATACATGTATATATGTAGCTCCCACTGGGGACCATTGAAACAATCTTCATATTTTATTTTTTTACAGCCAACCTATATTTATTTTTTAAATTAATTTATAGTATATTGCTTGCACAATGTGTAAGGTTTGTAAATATATTTACATGTTTGTCTTATTCCCATATAGTCAAAAAATATTGGAAAAAAAACTGACAATACTTTAAATGTTTCAATTGTCCCTGTTAGGGGGATGGTTGAAACAGAATCCAGGGACAATTGAAACAACAATGATGAATAATACGCAACTATTTGAAATATTTATTTCTTATATATTATAAACGATAAAAATTAACTAATACCTTTTTACATTATTCATGCATACTGACCACTAAAAATAATAATAAAATATTAAATCACTATATCAAAATAAAAAGTTTATGTTTATTAATGAAAAATAAGAATTGCTTAGATAATTCGTATTACTTTATGAATTATTCAGAAAGACAATTATGGCGTACATAGGATAATTCTTGTCGAGTGCATTCCTCGTGGGACCTTTTGCGACATTCTATGCATTGGACCCATTTTTCTTTAGGTCAGCTTGAACCATAAGGTTCCAAACAAACCAAGCGGAAATCCTTCTTTTTTTTTTTTTTTTGGGTCACGTCAACAGCGGAACTTACCTAACGCAGAGAACTGTCCATTATATAAGGAAAAGATATTAGAAATTGAGATGATAAAAAAGGCTAACAAAGGAATTATATTGATAGAGGGGAATGCCAGAATGGCATGGGCACTATAAAGAGTGAGAAGGTCAAGGCGCAGAAGATTAGAATGCAGGGTAGCACGTTCAGAGGAAATAAAGGGGCGAATAACAAGACGTAATTCGCATCGCAGGTATAATTGAGCTCTGGAGGGGGTCACACAAAGGTAATTGAACAAGAGAAAAACGGAAAAGAGATTTCGGAAGCAGACTATGATTAAACCGCAGGCGAGCTATAGAGGAAATAATCGAACGGCTAATTGTTACGCCGGTTTCATCAATACTATAAATATCTTTTGCTTCAAACTGATTTTGATCCATAACATACATTAAGTTATCAAAAAATAGTTTCGACATTATTAGCATTAAAACTCGTAGCTCTCGACAGACTTGTAGCTTCAGCACAACGAACTGAAAGCTCCGAATTACGTTTCATGAAACCATTAAACCAATCTACTTCTGCTAGGCGATTTATAATCCACATTTCCAGCATTAATTGAATACTTTATGGCCATATGCCAGTTTTCGTATTTCTGTGGACGATAATCAATAAAATACACATTAGCCGTCCTAATAATACGTATATACAACAAAAATGTTTTCCTGCTCTGGGTTGAATACGCGTCTTACGCATCGGTAACCTATGGTTACGGGAGTCACAGATCGTTCTTCAGTTGCTTTTTTCTGTTTTATAACATATCTACTCAATGAGACATGGTTCAAATCTAATTTTTTTGCAGCAGATCGTATAGAGAGATTGTAATCAACCATTTCCATCTATATGCTTCTGCATGTTTAAATATAGTTCGTGAACCATAATTTGTTTTCCTTATTCATGTTATTTTTTTCTTATACTTCATATTTTTTTTATGTCGAACAACACAAAATTCGTCCGTACATAAATTTTTATAGCCTCGATGATGTACAAATCAAAATTCGTTTTATTCGATTTTAAATGATGTTGCAACTTTTTGGCTTTCCATTTAAAATTACCTTTTTATAGTTTTTATACTATTTAATAACATTTTTGTCAATTATACCATTTAGGAGAAAAAATTTCTCGTACGATCGCAAAAATTAACTAATTCAGAAACGAACTATGTGCAGCGAAATAAGGGAAAAGAGCTTGAAGAACACATAACGTACAATTTTATACTTTCATTTACTGTTTCAATTGTCCCCGTGGTAGGTAATTTAATAACATTATCATATTCTCTAAACTGACTAAAATTTTTACAAATACTAATAGCACTATCAACAACAGATGAAACATTAAAATATATAATAAATATTTTAAAAATCGGATATTAATCTTTTTTTTCGGTGTATCACAATCGCGGTACAAATTTTTTCTTCAAACACAACGCTAAACTCTTTTAACTATTCTACAAGTAGTTACTGCCGGTTTTAGTCAATGAACGAGTAGTAATTGCAAACTATATGTTGGAAACAATTCATATCAGTGTTCACATGAGTAAAAAAAATACTGGTAATATTATTTTGGAGAGTGTTTCAATTGTCCTTAGTCTCCCCTACATATATATATATATATATATATTATATAATATTCGTAGCTCATGATTGGAGAAAAGAAATAAATTTGAACATTATCTATTTCTATTAACTATAATTTAATAAATATATCATCAAAATCACTGATGTTATATAAAAGAAGGGTCACTTCCATCAATCGCTGAAAGTGGTTGAAATAATTTACACTTGTTTATAAGGTCTGACTTTTCTCTTCTGTCAATTGGTCTTCCAACTCCATATTGTGCATCTTTTGTTCTCTCCTTGCCATCATCCTCGGTCATTTCAGCACTTGAGTCTCTTTTCTATCCTCCATATGTAATCGCAAAAATATTTGATTCGCTTCTCATCCTTTTCTTTTCTTGAGCCGGACCTTTTTTTTTTCTTTTTTTTTCTTTGTTGGGTTCATCAAAAAAGAACCAATATCTTTTTTGACAAACCCAAAAAAAAAAAAAAAGATCCGACTTTGAAAATTCTATTAAAAGAGCAATTCTTAATAGAGAGTAGTGTTTTAGTGATCGCATTTGTATTTAGGGTTTATTAAAACATTAAAGAACAGCGTAAATAGCAAAATTGAAAACAAATAAAAATGTCTACATTTCATGATGAAGTAAATTTGTTTACGATATTTTTAAATGTCAATTAAAACACACACAATGGTGTAAAGTCATATATGAAAATATTAATATTTCTGGCTTATGAATTTTTCATTTATTTATAAACGAAAGAACACTTCAATATACTCGTAAAAGCTCATAGCGCAAACGAATTTTAATTTTTATATTAGTATGGCAAATTTTAACTGCGAAATGTACTATAACATATACATTCATCGAAATGCAACTTTGAAATAGATTCACGCAAAGCTCGGGTACGTGGTATGTATAGGATTATTGGCTCCAAGTTCGTTTTTTTTCAAGTCGATGCTTATGTCCATGTTAAATTTCATAGATGCCGGTTTGAATCTGAAATAAATTTTAACTTCCTATTCATCGCCGATATCCTGGTCGGTACTTCCCCGTAGATTATTTCTTTTTCGACCAATGTGACAATTTTTAATTTCTCTTTTACAAATTTACGAATTGCAATCGGTAGGACTTTCGCAAACCCTCTTCGGGGGAAAGCTAGTTAAAAAGTAGCGAACCGTATCCGAACTAGCTGCGTTTGGACGAAAAACTACCCTACAAAGGCACCCCCTAGTACAGAATGTAGTATTAAAATAATATTTGTTGCTTAAAATTCCGCGCCCCATGCATCGGCTTCGACAATACGCGAACCTGTTCGGCGAAACCAAACTACGGTAAGTTCGGAGAGCGTGCCATTTTTCAACTGAACAGATTCAAATTTTCATTGCACACCTTTTCGTTCGACGATTAAACAAAGCGGGATTAAAAATTCGACAAAAAAACAAATCGGTAAGACTTTACTTAAATGGCACCAGTTCACTTTTGCTAAAATTTTAGTTTGTTCATTTTCTGTTATTTTGCACTCTAAATTTGAACTAATTCAAAATTGACGAACTTTCAATATAAACTGAATACAGTTTCGCTCTTTCACAGCCTCTACACTATTTACAGGACATCAGTTAAATCCGAGTCTAATAAACGCGGGATTTTTTTTCTTCCATACGAATTAAATATGTATACACGTCACACGGAATAAGCGTATCAAACATACATTCTCTCCGTCGGCGTCTGAATTGCGTCAACCAATACATGCGTCAAAATAACGCGGGGGAGCGGTGGGAATGCATCTTTACCATCTAGTATAAATGTTTAACTGACAAACTTTTCAATAAAAAAAAAAAAAAAAAATCAACAACCACTCTACAGAAACATACGTATAATTTTGTCATCGTATATATGCCTAGAAAAATTCAGTTGTTTCTATCAAAAACGTAATTTTACGAAGTAAACAAATAACCGAGTCCATAATCAGTGGCGGTGAAGAGGGGAGGGACACATTTTCCTCCCGAAAGAACCAAAATCTCAATGAAAAAAATTGTTACAAAAGAGAAATTTAATTTACACTATAAAAGTTTTGTATAAATGTTACCTATGAATTTAATTAGAACTAACATTTAATACTGTTTTCTAGTAAAACTACCATGATGGCCACTGGAATATAATTTTTAAATTCCCCGTTTTTCCTGGTCTAAATCCTCCCAGTTTTCCAAATCTTCCCAACTTCCTGATTACTAGAACTGTACAAAAAGAAGAGTAGAATGTTTTTTTGTTATTATTGATAATATTTGACCGCCGCAGCATACTCTTTTTATATGAATAAAACAGAGCTTCGTACTTTTTTTTTAAAAAGTAAAGTGCATTAAAACTGTACATTCACTTTTTAACGTTTCAAATGATTTTTTTGTTATTAAAAATATCGTTTTTGGTGTTTTGTACTTTTTTTCCCGGTTTTACGACATAATTCCCGACTTCTTATTCCCAACTGGGTAGTCATCCTGACTATTAATGTTACGTTTTCATTCTGTTTTAAACGCAACTGTCGTCGATTTTTTGTCTTTTTTTCATTTTTTTTTTTTTTTGGCAATGTAAATGAAAATAATTCAATGTGTTTTTTGCGTTTCATACTAACCAGCGGAAATCCTCTTGTCCCATACTAGGTACTCCCGTGGTCGGTAGTTATCTTCCGATGAAGGCTGCAGTTCTACACAACAACTAATATGTATAATTTCCTTTAAATTAAGTAACCCAAATTGCACAGAGTCGCAAGTCTTCAATTATCTCGTTCCGGGCTCCAGTCGCTGCCTCAATATATACATATATATTAATTACAACGTAATTCTTAGGCTACCCATTAGAAAAAATACCCCTATTTCATGTAACGAAAAAATGTCCTAATTTTATGTAATGAAAGTTAAATGTTAGGATAGGATTTTTGTGATTATGTTATTTTTTTTTTTTTTGTGTCGATGTCTGTAAAAATTACGTTGTAAATTTTAATCATTTGATACAAAGTATAGAAGAGAAAGAGACAGAAATGTAAGCACGAGGGGTCAAAGGGCATAGCCCCTTGCGAGGCCAAAATGGCCGAGTTTTTATATATACATATATACAGTGCGTCCCATAAGTTGTGGGACTGTCTTTCTAAACTCAATACCACTTGCGCCATTTTCATGAAAATGTGGGAACTAGTTCGTACAACCCGCTTCTCTCCCCAACCGATGTTTCGAAATTATTTTATTGCAGCACAGTAACGATTCGCGCAAGCTCTCTTGGTACACGCGGTAATAATTGTAACGGCCGTTTGAATCTCTTCAGTTGAAGTAAAATGGTCTCTCTTTCAGCTCCATTTTCAACTTGGCGAATAGCAAATAGTCTGGAGGACTCAGGTTTGGCGAGTACGGAGAGTGGTTGAGAACCATTTTTCTTTCCAAAAATTGTATGTCAATTGCAGCAGTGTGCACCGACGCGTTGTCGTACGACAAAAAAAAAACGCCGATCATTCCAAAATCGTTCTTAATAATTCGTTGAACGATGCTTTTTGGAATACCGGTTAGCTCTTCTACCATCCTGTAGCCTGCACTTCGATGTTCTTTCAAAACAGCTGCGACGCGAGCGATGTTTTCATCCGTTTTTGCTGTGCAAGGGCTCCCATCGACTCTCTACCCGACGAAAATCGGTTATACCAACGGAACATGCTAGTACGAGACATTACGAACCCCAAGTAAGCCATCTTTAACATTTCGAATGTTCCAGTAGCATTTTTAACTGCTTTAAAACATAACAAAATGTTGTTCCAAATTTTTTTCCATATTAAAATTATGATCGCGTATCGACACGCTTGTACGAATTGTTCTACAGATAATCCGATTGTTCCGAAACTTCTGTCGGGGGGAGAAGAGGATTGTACGAACTAGTTCCCAAAATTTCATGAAGATGGCGCAAGTAATACTGATTTTAGAAAGGTAATCCCACCACTTACGGGACGTACTGTGTATATACATGTATACATGGTCTAGCCAAAAATACTGACAGTACATTCAACGAACGTACCGCAAAAACGGCACATCCAAAAAAATTTATTTGAAAAGTGCAAACAATTTCTTGTTAAAAACATGTATCAGGTATTCAAAATGACCACATTTACCGGCGATGCACAACGATAAACGCTCCAGCCATCGGGTAATACAGGTACGCATTCTGTTTCTAGGGGAATTTTCGCTGCTACGCTCGTATGCTCTTCTTCAGCGACTCCAAATTCGGATGACATTTTCGACAAGCCACTTCCTCGAGAGTATCCCATAGTCCATAATATCCAAAGGACTTAAATTAGGACTAGCGGAGAACCAGTTTGAAGCTGCTATGAAGCTGAAAACATTATCTTGCAGCCGCTTCTCAGGTAACTTTGCTTTATGCGCCGCGGTTGAATCCTGCTAAAACACCCAGTTGACTCCAGCAAACAAAATGTCGTTTAGAGGTTTAGCAACCGGTTTTAGAACCGTGTTTACATAGACCTTCGTACCCGTTTTCACGCCTGCTTCGCAAAAATGAATGGGCGCTACCCCGTACCATGATACACCCCACCAAACCATGATTGAACTGGAGTGATGACTCCGTTGAACTTGTAGAACTTTTTCTTTGGCGTCATACGACGAGACACCCGATCATTTTGCTTGTTAAACTTTTCCTCTATCGTAAAAATCTTTTCATCTGCAAACAATATCTTTTTGTATCCACCTCCACCGTACAAATGTTTTAACTTTTTCGATCTTTTAATTTCTCTGTTAAAATTTGACTAGATTCATCGTTTGTAAGCTCGCATGTAAATCACTGCCATGATGTGCGAGACCATTTTCCGCTCAATATTTATCTCCCTAGCTATTATTTTTTTGCTTTCTTAGCGGGCACTAGTTGATCCGCGAACGAACGGCTTTGACGAAATTTTTGCTCTCGCATCACATACTGACCGGCTCTCGGTCTATCAACTACATCACCTGTCTCTTTGAAATGTTGCAGAGTACAATAAACAAACCGTTCACTGATTTTAAATCCTTTTAGGAGTGAGTGAATCTGTGACGCACTATGCCTTGTCTTCATCAAACCAAAAATAGTAACTCCCCCACGTGGTAATTTGACCATTCCATTTCTATATACTGTACACTAAGACGGTTCTCTTGTCTGACCATTTATTACACATACTGATAGCGTTACCACGTTGTACTATGCAAAATTCCCATTATGTAACGGCACTGACAGTATTTTTGGCTAGACCATGTATGTAGATATATATATATATATATATATATGTACACACATGAGGTATGGTCAAAAAGGTAGTTGGACAAACGTTGCTGCGAGCGCTTCATTGTACTAGACACGTTTTTTTTCGTTTGAAAGCCTTTAACGGTCCAAATCAATTGGTTCTCAAACTAGGGTGCTGAAAGCAAGGTACCTAAAGTGGGCTCCGCAATGTGAAGAGTTACGAAATAAAAAGACGAAAGAACGGTCAAAAAATCATTTTATTCGATCGATCTGGGCACATTTGAAAGTACATTGTTGTTATCCCTTTCGAAATATTCCCCCCTCTCAGCCATATACTTCTTCCAGCGTTCTTGCCACTTAACGAAACACGCGGCGAACTCGGCAGCTGGAATTGCTTGAAAGGTGCGGATGGTGTTTTTCTTGATTTCGTCGACGATTTTGGTAACGTTCGCCCTTTAGGAAACTTTTTAAACGCGGAATCTCGAATTTCATTTCCGACTGAATCACGATCATCTTTAAAAAATGTATACCCATTGGTATGAAACGGTAGTACGTTTAGCATTAGTACCGTATACCGTCTTCATTAATCGAAACATTCCGTGAAAGATTTACCCAGTTTAACGCAAAATTTCACATTCGCGCGCTCCTCAACCGTTAGCATCGTGATAACAAAACATACAGCTCCGCAGCGCGCACCAAACACACGTTCACTAATAAAATGCACGTAGACCCGACTGTAGACCAGATAGCCGGTTCGTAAATATCTCAAATGAAAAAGGAGACTTGCGGAAACACGTGCCGACCTCGCCGAACAAGATCCGATAATTACACGTGTTACAGTAGCGTTTGTCCAACTACTTTTTGATCATACCTTGTATATATGATATCGGAGAAATGATCTAGATGAAAGGATAACAGAAAAAAACAAACGTACAATATACCCTCTTTAAACTCGCGGTGCATTATGAAAAGGTTAATTTCGTAACATCCATGATGATACTTTATCAACGGTTCGTGGGATATTTCCTTTATTCTACTTTTAAAAAAACTTAGCTTATCTTTGGAAACGCACTTCTTTGTACTCCAATCTGTTATCACTCAAACTCCCTACTCCTTATTGTGCCTCGTATATCTTATCGTTTCCTTCGACCTCCGTTGTTCCTATCCCAGTTCTTTTATCTTATCAATATTTGACACCGACTATACATCTAACTGATCCTTCTCCCTCGTGTCGTTTCTGGGCGAAGATCCTCTTTGTTGACATGCCCAAAGGGGGAGTTAAAAAGAAAAAAAAAAAATCTTTGGAACATTGAGAGAATAAAAGAAAAGTTTGCTCGACTTCAGATTTACCACTAGTTAAATTTTCGAATATTAATGTAATTGGAATTATTCGTTCAGATAATTCACGTGTCAACACGAAAACTAAATATATGTAGACTTCACAATATCTCCTTATGCACAATGTGCGTCGAAACTGTTCGTTGAACGAACGTTTAAATTTTAATACGATTCCGCATGTTTACATGAGGGTTGTTATCAGTGCAACATGTCGCGCTTTATACAATTATTTTCCCTTCGCCGTCACCGTTTAGAATTTGACGATTAGTAAGTTTTTTTCATATTTACACCCGGTATCTTCATGTACACCTCTGCACACTCGGAATTTATCTTCAATTTTTAAAATTTCACGACAAATCTCAAAATCTACTCCTCTCCGCGTGTTGTTAATATCGTTAATACTAGTCGTTCGCGTGCTATTCTTAAAGATTACAAAATGCTCCAGTTTTTTTCATTTTTCTTAACCTAAAGCTCTGCACCGAAATATTAGCGACTTCTCGGTGTTTGTGGAGGAAACCTCTTTTAGTTCAAAATTAAATTTCTTATTAGTACTTCTAATTTAAGCGTAATCGACCAACAGCAGCAGCTTGACGGTTTTTGGGGTTTTTTACCACCAGGAGGATAAACAGTTATCTTGAAGTTTTTGCTTTATAGAGATTTTTATATGTAACTAATGATGCAATTTTGAAGTTTATAAGTCACGCCCCGTCCGTGAGCTATTGCATATTTTAATTTGATATTTCTGTAATTTCTGAGCCGTCTTATTAGGGTATCCCATCGACAATAAATACTTTTTGAGTAATAGAAAAAAATTAAACAAAAACATATTCATAAACACGAACGCACTTTTGACCTTTCCACGGTTTTTCTTGTAGAATTAACGAATAGATTTAAATTGAACTTGAAATATAAAGGCACCGATTACCGCGTGCAGTCGACAATGCTCAATATAAAAAAATATAGTCTAGATATATATATATATATGGCAGCTACATTGTGCGATACAAAGACGGCAGTGCACAGAATTCATGTAAGACTATTGTAAAAAATATGTTTCTACGAAACAACATATAAATCATTTCTCAAACTATTCAACTATCGATCGTCTGACGACAACAACATAGAGAAAATAAGGAACAAGTATCTTTCGATTTCCAATTAAAATGGATAAAAATAGAATAGAGTCGTTTTTATATGTAATTTTAAAAATAATAATAATAAAAATACGACACTCGACATAAATACAAAAAAACGTCCGAACAAGCCTCGCATTTATAAAAAAAAGTTACATCATCAAATACGAAAATTCTGCAATTCGTACAACCTTTTTCTCTGCATAAAATCTTTACAAAACGCATAAAAAAATAAACAAATCTTCTGTCGCCGATCAAAAGTTTGTTTTTCTACCGTTTCGGTCGAAACTGAAACTTTTAAATTATTACATATTCGCACCTAAAACAAGTTGAAAAAATAATCACTTTTTGAGTTTAGTGCAAAAATAATGACAATTTAATAGGAAAAGCCGTATGTGTTTTTTTTTGTTTTTTTTTTGAGTTTTTATTTTTAAAAATACAACACATAGAAATGGCAGTGATGCAACATAAAAGATCTCTATATACTTTCGCCTTTTGGTTTCGAGTGTTTATAATACTGTCCCCCTAGATGTGCACCATCATTATTATTGTACAGAATAACGTTGGTCTGTTTTAAAAATCACGTACAGTCTTTTACAACTGTCAAAAAACATTATTTTTTCGTAACGTTTACTACTTTCGGGTTTAACGGTATATCTACGACTAAATAAAAATAAATAATCGTACAATCTTTAATTCTCATATACCGTGTTTCTTCAGTTAAATTTATCGTTTTGATTCATCAACACGCAAGCTATATTTAATGAGCGTGAATTAAAAATGAACCAAGCGAGCCAGTAATAAATAAACGAACGAGCGTAATTAAATATTAAGGTATATTTACAAGTCGGCAAAATTGTAATTTACACAACGTAAATATTCAGTTTGCTACAAAATTTTCGAAAAATTCGCAATAAACGAAAAATGCTTACTGTAACTTTCAGCGCGTTTCCATAAAGACATTTTGTTCCAATATGCGCGCGGGGGGGGGGGGGGACAAAGTCGAAGACCATAGAGTAGTTTGGGAAAAGACTGGTCTTCCTATCAATGACTCAACTGAAAAAAAAAAATATGTCCTCCCGGTAGTTTACATTTTAATAAACGACCAATGCGTTAATTGCGCCCAATTCATACAAGAAATGTACATTTCGGGAAAGTTAAAAAAAATTAACAGTCGGTAGTAGCAGTATACTACATAATAAAGCACGCGACAAAATGTTTTTTTTTTTCTTATTTCACATTTGCAGTCCACATAATGCAAATGGCGATATTATTTTACCATTTCTATGCACTGGGGTGTGTGGTATAACGAAATCTGTGATGTTTTTTACGACACGCCTAATATCTAGCATTTGACCCCCGGCAATATCCGAAGAATTTTTTCATTCACCAACCAGCTGCGAGTCGCAATGAAACCAGGTGATCGTCGTAATCTCATCCCGATTACTACAACCGTAAAGAGACTTAAAGTCCTTCACACATTTCTTAACAGTGCCGTTCTTTTCACCGTATGATCCCTTCCGTTCATACCTAGAGAACATTCATTTATTTGCGTTTGTTATAAATATCTTATTTTGTGTCACATTCCTGACTTTTTGGAACGGCAGAAGTGAACATCATAGGTGATATCTTTCTCCAAATTGGTTTATTCTCTGATATAATTGTAACCGAATGTGTAAACAAGTTTATCAGTGGACTCAGTAAGTGAGCGGCACAAAAAATATGCGTTCTGGGCGTTTAATTTTCAACTTTGGTTGTTTTTAAGATATCGAATACGATACAAATAATTACAATATATACATTTCGATCTCATAAAAATTACTTTATAAGTTTTACAAAAATATTTTTTATTTATTTCGTAAGTTTGTCTTGAACATTAAAATAAAGAGGCTCTCTTTGAGGATATTCAGTTAACAGAAAAAATATTTTCATTCTCCACTTCACCATCTACAGACGGTATATAAGACACACATTATAATGTAACTTCTGCAACTGCCAGTTAGGAAATCTACCGAAGATTTAAGTATATACGAAAAAAGGTTTGAAAGTTTGTTCGATATTATGTAACGGAGTGCGACGAGTATCATCTTAAATTATATCAGCTAAAGCTAACAGGATCAATTGGGCATAATGCGTGTCATATACCGCGGATTCCATGTGTTTCTTTACACATTACCAACATTTACATATATTTTAATACTAACAATTCAGAACACGTATTTTCTACCTTAAATTTGCGCTATCGACTATATTTTTTCACGCAATACTCCCGGTGACTACTGTTATATTAAAAATGACCTGAAATTTTTTTTTTGAATACTTCTACATCAATCGATGAACACTCTTCTTCATCGGATTTCTTTGAATTTTTAGTAAATTTTGAAAGTTCGGTTCAGAAATCAAAATATGATTTTGCTATCTTAAAATAACGAACTTTCTATAAATGTATAATTTTTCTCCGAATACTGAAATCATCTCAGTGTCTCAAGGATTTAAATTTGAAGTTATATATACACCATAAGTAGCTATATTTTTACTAGAAAGTTTTCCTTCTTTATATTCATATTCTGAAGGAATATCTTTTAAAGAAATGTATTTTTCTTTTTTTTCCCGCGCTGTTGTTATGTAGTACGGATTAAACTATAGTCTGTCAAGCGAAAGGAGCCTGTTCAAGTTTCGTTTCCGAGTATGATGCTCAAAGTAGTTTACTAGCAACAAGATACGTATTAACACTTGACGCGTATTTCAATATTACAGAAAAAAATCAACATATTCCTGTTATTCCTCCCTCTCTCAGAAGCAGTAACCCCGTTTTTGTTTCATCCCGGTACGTTGTTTATCCGTTCTTTTTTTCGGCCCGTTTATACCCAGACGGACCACGTGCTTTTAACGCAGCGAGTGTTGTACCTGATATGGACTTAAGGTTAATGTGAGGTAGTCCCTTGATCCAGTTGTTTTACGAGCGGACTTCTTTCGCTTGACAGACTATTATAATAGTTACAAAAATAGTGATATAAGGTATTTTTTGAATTTTAAGCTTAATTAATTAATCAGGAGGAAATTTATAACTTTTTAAATGCTTTTCTAGGAGCCGGTATATTTTCTTGGCAATTCTTTTTGGCACATTTTTGACTGCGGCATTTCTTACAATTACGTAACTTTCTAAAGAAAACATGTACGATTTCAAAAGTTTCTTTATGTCCTTGAATCTTCCTAAATTAGAATCACATATATATTAAATGTACATGATTTAAGCTAAAACTTCATAACAGCAATTATACGAAGTAAAATTACTCGGGCATAGATGTTCCAATTCGCAGAGAAAAATGTCTTGACTAATTGAACAATAGTACTAAAAATCGCTATGCTCCTCTACACATTCGTAGAATGCATACAAAAAAGAATAAATAAGCGCGTTAAATTTAAAACACTGTTAAATAGAACACACTCTGTATATATTACAATCTTTAACTCAATACTACTGCAGTATAATAAATATATATATATATATTATATATATATATACACGCAGGCGAGCACGCTAAATATAATATGTATAAAAAAAGACAAAACAAATCGAGTTAGCTTATACTTTTAAATAGATGTGATCAACTTACAAAACCAAAATACAATTAAGCTTCTCTGACAACGCAATAAATGAGATAAATATAAAGGTAAATGTACGAATAAAAATCGCGTTATTTAGACGTTAAATGGACATGCATAGATTGGCTTACGTAATATGGAAAAATTTGTCTGCGCGGCCGGGCCTAAAGCCTTGTGATGTGTATTTTGAAAATTTATAATGTAAAAATTGAATTGTTTTGTTTCGTTCGTTTTCTAATAATAACCGCCGCCGAGATTGTAACCAAAACTACTGCCAACGGGCGTCGATGCTACCGGGTTATAACGATAATGAGATTTGTCCTGACGCACAGCTCCGCCGTAACCTGTTGGCGCAGAACGCATCATCGAGTAAATTGCGGCCGGGAAGGGTGGAGGACGTAATGCCGCCGAAATGCCACTACGGCTGGTCCCTGAACTGGCGGATGTTCCGCTACGTTTTGTACTTGAACCTAGAACATTTAAGAACATAACATGCTACTACGAGAGGAAAATAATTTTTATCGTTTTACAAAAAAATAAAAAAAAATAAATAAAGAAAAAAAAAGAAAAAAGTAAATAAAAATAAAAAATAAAAGAAAAAAAACAATCGAACGAAATATAAAAAAAAAAAAAAATAACTTTTTAACAAAGATATAAATAAAGCAAAGTAAATAATAAAAGATACGCAAAGGCAAGTTTAAATTTTCTAGAAAGAAAAAAAAGAAAAAGAAAAAAAAAGAAAAGAAAAAAAATAATAATCCTGTAAAAAAAAGTAAAAAACACAATTAAAAAAAGGAAAAAAATGAACATTTATGTTTAATGAAAACAATATATATAAATATTGTCTCGTATTAATATTCAACTAATGAAACTTACATATAGACACAAAAGAAACCGTACATCATCCGTCAGTATAATAAATCTGTTTCGAATATTACAACAAAATTCGCAAAAAAACATATATATCTGACACCTAGTCTTCAAATAATGATTCCACCATAATTGAATGAAATCATTATCCGAAAAATTAATCGACGATATAATCCTCTTTGCGAACTTTATTATGCAATATTCGAAATGAAATTTATTATACGCCCGGACAACGAAATATAGGTTTGTTTTACTTTTATGAATACATAAAATTTCTCGTACAAAGCATATTATGTTATTCAATGTTATAGGCGCAAATTGTTTAACGATCTCTGTTAAGCATCCATCGCGTAAACGGTTTTTTTTTTTTTTTTTTATT
The DNA here is from genome assembly GCA_039619475.1 of Icerya purchasi. Classification (NCBI taxonomy): domain Eukaryota; kingdom Metazoa; phylum Arthropoda; class Insecta; order Hemiptera; family Monophlebidae; genus Icerya; species Icerya purchasi. The sequence continues at coordinate 284,927,181 of CM077115.1, read as the reverse complement.
GTTTGTGATGTCTAAAAGAAGGCTACTTCATTCAAGATACTAAACGGAATTACTAAAGCAATATGTGAACTAATAAGTTTATCAATTTGGGAATAATTTAATCAGCTGAATTCCACTATCGGATTTATCCTTATTAAATAGAGATTTCTCTTTAGTTTTTTTTGTTTGTTTTTTCTTTTTGTTGCTTTTCATTTCTAACGTGAAAACTAATAATTTTAAGTTGAGGCCGGGCTTCCAATGATGCCGCCGTATACTAGAAAATTAAGGTTGTTCTTATCTCGTTTGGCACACTAAAGTAAACGTAACGTTCACACCAGTCAACTATATATGTAGCGTAAAATAATATAACAAATAATACGCCTCACGCACTACGAATTCCGTGTAAAATTCGACTCCTGCAATAGAAGAGTGGATAAAATCAAATCCCAAAAACAGGTAAGTTTAGCTCGTTTTTTTTTTTTCTTCTTCTAATAGTGGATGAAGTCTGCTTACAAATTTATGAAATGAAATTTAATGTTACAATGATATATCAAATAATCCGTAAGTGAAGCAACATTTATATTTTGATTCGAAACCCAAAAATACCTTCATATACACATTTCATAAAGCAAATGTTTCGAACTATTTTAAACGTGCCCCTTCCGAACAAAAATCGCCGTAAATAATCAGCACAACTCAAAAATGATAAAAAATGATTACTAAATTTATCAATGTCTGTAACTATTCGGCTAAAATTTAATTTCACATCTATTTTTGTATCTAGCCCAAATTGTTCATTGCCGGATATACATATTTCTACAATTAGTCGAAAATCGTAAATTTTGTTTAAGCTCCTCATTAGGATCATCTTTTTGGTCAGTATCAAGAAAATTTGCAAAACCATTGTACTTAATTGGGGGGTAATTTTTAAAAAAGCGAATCGTATAATATTTTCTACGGCTATTATGTTTTTTATTTTTCTTTTACAACTATTTTACGTTTTTGTTTTCTAACTTTCGTCTTCAAGTACTATTTTCCTTCACAGAATAATATTTCATAAATGTGTATACTTTAAGGGCCCATTACACATTTACATCTAACAAATAAATCGCACTACTAGGCGCGTCCAAGCGTCCGACAAGCTTCCAGACCAAAATAATTGAACGATGTGAATGATAACATCAATATATTACGGCAAATTACAATTTACTGCAATATTTATGATTACATCGCATTCAAACGCGATCGATGAATAAAAAAAGAAAAAACAAAAAAAAACATCTGCTTTTATATGTACTAAACTATTTTAATCACACGTAATAAATATAACATTTAAAACACGATATCCATTCATCAGCACAGAAAAGAAAATGGTAATGAGAAACCGAATTTTTCATTGCAATAAATAAATTATTTAACTAACCTTTTTTTTTTTTCCCTTCGGCTACGTGTTTAAATATTTTAAAATATCCCAAAAAACACGGTTAAGAATTAAATTAACGAATGTGGGGCTGAAGGATTCGATTAAATTTACTTTTGGCAATAAAAAAAACCATACTTTAAGAGAATTAAAATAATTCTGTAAAATAGAAATCCTACTATTATACTACGTATATAACGCATAAACTTATAAAAACGAAAAAAAAAAAAAAAAACCCGACAGCGGTAGAACAACAAATGTAGAAAAATCCAAGTTTTTTTTTTTTTTTAAACGAGTAATTTCAAACTAATAATAAGCTAGAGAGTACATGTTTAAAATGTTTCGTTCAGCGGAAGAAAAGGAAAGAGCGAAAGAGAAAAAAAGATAATTCAATATCAAAACTACCCCAGTAATTACAAACAAAAACTCGCGAGAACAAATGTAATAGAGAAAATTACAGTTTTAAAAGATGATAAAGTTATATTAAACAGATGGCATACGCATAGTAAACGAGAATGTAAATACCAAATGTTCAATTATAAGAAAAAATACGCGTTTACGAAACATTATTTTCCTTCCGTTTATTTTAATTTTTTTTATTGCACATGTACATATCGCACTGATCCGAATAACGAATACATATATTCAGCCGATAATAAAGTTGCGAAAATAAATTAAACGATGGGCAGGACAAACTGTTATACGTTTAACTGCGTTTAACTTTGAGGATAATGTTTCGAAGAAGGGTAGACGAAGTACGGCGATGCCAATGTTCTCCGTTGCTTTAGTAAATCCGACTTAAGCAAGCCTCCTCCACTACTGTTTTGAGTTCTTAAAGTGGCCGCTGGCAGTGTCACTGTAGACCACGGATTTAATGATGACACCACGTCCGTACTCGTTGTTCCTTAGAAGAATTTTAAAATGACTATAATATCAAATCACGTCAAGCATATTCGCGGATAAAATAATTAAAACGTCAATAAGGTCACTGTACGTGTCGCCAAAATTTAGTATTTCTCCGCGAAAAGCTCAGAATTAAATAAAATATATAAAATACACTAAAATAAAGAGTAAATATCAAGCAATCTACAAAACAAAAAATTTCTAAGCAATACACTTCGATCTCGATGAAAAGTTACTAATTTATTCTTTAGATCGGAACACCCCGTCCACCAGCCCTTTAAAAGGAGGAGCTGCGAGGGAGAACGTCGTTTGCTTAAATTTGGTGGGAGACTAGTATTAAAAAAAAAAAAAAACCTTCGTCATAAAATAAATTAATATATTATTTAGGTCTTGAAAAACTTTGTCATAAAATAAATTAATATATTATTTATGTCTTGAAAAACATAAGCGTTTTTTTTTTCAAACTTACTATGCTTATTGTCATCTTATAGTATGTTATTTATTAGACTTATAACTTGCTTCTCTTTTTTTCTTTTCTACTTTTAGGCTTATCTTGTCTTTCACTTTAATTTATTCAACAGAAATTTATAATTTAATTTTTGAATTCAATTTTATTGCTCCTCTAAAGAAATCTCATAATCATCCCTTTTTATTTTTTTTTTTTTCAAGATCTCCTGTGATAAATTTGATACCTATAACAACCGTCGTATCTGGTTTCATTAACAAACTCAATTTTGAATAAAATATTTAACTTTTTATGCTTTTATACGCTAGAAAGAACGACCGGAATTAACAAGACCGTGTGAAATGGACACGTTTCAAAAAAAGGCAAACTATGACTGGAGAAAATAGAACTAAATAATCACTAAAAAGCAAAATACATTTAAATTTTTCTCTATTGTTAAGTTTTATCGACTTCCATCAATTAAAACAGGAACAATATCCTAATCCGAGATGTTCCGATCTAAAGGCTACGTAAAAGCTAGGAATAATCTTGACGATTGACGACCGTCTTACTTTACTATACTAATTTTAAATAACACGTCAAGTTTAGTTTTTCCGTACTCTACAATTTAAGTTTAAAAAAGTAACACAAAGCTCACTCGAAAAGCATTATGTAGCGCAATAATTGTTTTAAAAAACGAAAAAACAGAAATTACTGTATAATAGGATTATTATTAGTAAATATAAGAGGCAGATTACTTGCGCGCAATCTGTACACGTATATGAAAATCTAAATAAAATTGGGAAACCTTAAACGTACTTTTATAAATAAAAAAAAAAAAAAAAAAAAACTTTTTCTTCCTTTTTGATTAAAAATTATTAAAATTATATAGTTGTTTAATTTCAACAACAAATATTCGATTTAATCAAAACTGTAAACAATTAATTCCTAGTTGAAAAAAATAAGTAATATATTGAAACAATTATTGATTTTTCTAATTTTAAAGATAATTCCCCGAGTAGTTACACAATACGTACGTATAAATTTTGAACATTTTTCATAAATATCACACGTATAAAAAGCATATATAATTATATCGAAAAATAATCAAATTTATGCTCAAACCGCCAAAACATTAACAAAAACAGATTAAAAAAATATTTCATTGATATCCATCAATCCGAAATAGTCAATTACGGTTAAAAATTAATTTTTTCAAAATAATTTAAATAATTTCATTTTTTTTTTTTTTTGTAAAATTGAAAAATATATATAAACACTTATTAGAAATGGGTGATTTAAAATAAAATGATCAAAAACAATGGTCGAAATTTAATGCATTCAAATAAACAGACACAAGCATTCAAACACACAAAACATTTAACATAAAAAAGAAAAGAAATAATTGCTAATTTTGGATTTTAAAAGATTATTATGCGTAAAATAAATTGATTATTTTGATTTATCGAATGACACAAAAATGTATAGTGAAGATTAAATGTAATAGGCAATTTATATTACACAACTTACCACGGCTCTGCGAGTAACCCGCATGAAAACCGGCAAAATAAGCGGCTTTATGCTTCCCGTGCTCTTCGGCTATTTTAATTTGTAACGGTTCGGTACAACCTTCTGGAGTTTTCCCGTTCATTTCTTGCATCGCATTGTTTGCTTCCGACCGTTTGTCATACCTATCAGTAATTTACTATGATAATCATCGCACACGAGAATAACCTTTAATATTATGAAACACGAAAAATTTTCAAGCAAGCAGATATAAAGAAAAAGAATAAAAGAAAGAATGAATCTCATCTCCTCACCCTCTCTTATCTTGTACCGTTCAAAATTATTTTAATTAACAAATCGATAATATACGAATTAAAATTTTATCCAACTAAACCAGCTCACCTTTTTCTAGTTACCCATAATCAAATATCTGCGAAAACAGAAGAATGACACATATTTCCGCGTTTTTCTATGAACATCGGTTCACAAGTTTAACGGAAAAAATAAAAATAAAAAAAATTAAATTTAAAATAAAAAAAAATAAAAAAAATCAACCTAACAAAGGCAACTCCACGAGGCATGCCAGATATCTTATCTTTGAGAATATTCTTTTGTACGATTTTTCCAAATTTAGAGAACATATTTTCCAACTGCTGCTCAGTTAATGACCTGTAATAAATTCATTAAATAGAAAATATAAAATTAATTTGTACTGAACTCTTATCACGGAAATTATACTACAAAATCTTATTTAATAACAGAAATAAATTTTCCATAACCATACAAAACAATATATATTGTTTAAACTGTTTTAAAAATGGAAAAAAATAAAAAAATAGAATTTCGGTTTATATAAATTGTAACGGATTTACAGTAAGTAAAATTATAAGACAGGCAACGTAGAAAAAAAGATCTATATTTAATGGAGGAAAAAAACTATTCATTAAATCGAGTGCACATCACTCCTCTTGTTACAATTTATAAATGATGTAAACTAATTACAATATACATATATAGAAATTCGTGTACACGCGTTTATAACATAAATCCATGCATACGGTACATTCACGCATACTTATGTATTACATATGTGTATATATAGTATGTGTATGTATACACACACACACAATCGTGAAAAAGATGTGTAAATAAACATACCGCAGTTCATTATTCATGATTTCAAATTAGTAGTTCCATACTATTCTTTTAAAAAAACTGAAACCATAGTGATTTATAAAAATTTTACTAACTTAAGAAATAAAAACTAAACTCTTTCGCTGCCCCGTCATGCAATGCGATTAATGAAATCCCCCCCCCCCCGTTTTTATTCATTTTTAAGTAAACAATTCAACCCATCCGAGAATTTAAAAGCTAATTCGATAATTTTTTTTAAAAAAAAATCAAACATTTCTGTGATACATTATTATTTGTAATTCCAAAAAATGAACTAAAACAACGAACAGTAAATAATCCCGAAACAAACTAAAATAAACTGCAGCAGTTAAAAACTTTACGCAACCACACGCATATGTACATAATACGAAAATATCGATGAAAAATGCACTATTTACCTGGGTAAATTAGTTATATATAAATTCGTATCTTTAATATCATCGCCGGATGGACGAGCATAGGACACCTTCAATCTTTTGTTCTGAATTGGCAAACCACTTAACTGAGATATCGCATTCGCTGCATCTTCCGGACGTGCATAATTCACAAAACCAAATCCGTAGCTATAGCCCGTCTAATAAAACAAAGCCCAGAAATAAAATTTAACTTCGTACAAAGTTCAAAAAGGATAAAATGTAATTTAACGGATTTATATATTTTCTAACTTTGGTTTTTTCATTACGAATAAGTAAACTTCGTATTTATTTTATATGCATTTTTTAAACAAAACAATTAGAAAATACGGAAGCTCAAACAGCATTGTTTATTTTGAACTAAACTACGACTTTCAGAATACGATTAGCAAACAAGTTGTAAGTTCTACAGTGAGTCCCGCGCAGCCAATAATGGAATTCGCGTATACATCTCTCATTGTTTAACACTAAAATAGTGCTATTTATTAGCAATAGTTGTGTGTGTATGAAATAATATTTTCGCACTTTGCACTAGAATTTACTTCGTTTTTTTTTCTGTCTTTTTATAATAGATTGATAATTTAAGCGATAGTGTCGTGCTAGATTGAAAAGTAATTGAAGTCTTTTGTCATATTTTCTTTACCCTCTTAATACGCAGATTTACATATTCACATTTCAGTAAAATTTCAAATCTCGGAGTATTAATAATAATCGAAACTAACATTAATAACGACGAAAACAGAAACTAGAATTGTGAACAGATTCTATAAGAAAAAGTAAATGTGTATAATTTGATTCGTATAAAATTATTGCCGGTATTACACTCAAGAGTATGGTTTAGAGTACTAATAATTTTGTCGTTTCATTACGATTCTTTTCTCCCAGAAATTGGCAAGTATTCGATACATCATAATGTTGTTTATCCTTGTGATACAAATGTTTTAATATCTGTGCAATGAGCGGTTTATGTTTTTATTCAACGATATTTCTCATTATTAGTTTTTTTAAATTTTTTATACCAAAACATTTATGTTCGTTACTTTAAATTTAAATATCGGACAAACTAGAAGAGTACATGCTAAGCACCCAATGCGACTAACTAATCTTGAATTAGATTAGATCGTTTTAAATTCGCAACGTAGTGTACATATGGAACTCTTAAACCTTCGAAACACTATTAAAAATAGCTAAATTAACGTGATGCAGTTATTTCAACAAAATTTCGAACAACTTCGACCATTTCAAAATTGTGGCTCTGTAAAGAAACAAAGTCTAAACATTCCAGTTCCCCCGCAACGCTATTATATTATAATTTTGCTACAAAAAATGATTAATTGACGTAGACTTAAAACTTCAATATAAAAATTAAATAAATCACTGTTACGCGAAATTTTTAAACTTTATCTAGCATTCCTTCTATTTAATTCAGACTTTATACAGAAAAATTGAATTAACAAGTAAACGAATTCTTATTCGCAAGTATAAAAGCAGCAATTTTACTCACAAACGATAAAACATAATGTGCACTTTAACGTTAATTATTATTCGATGCTTTGTAAAGTATAATTTTATCTTTAAAAGCAATTCCTTTTTTTACGTTCGGTTTTTTGCTATACCGTTAACTTAATTTTAAAAAATTCTTGATTTTCTAAAATTTTTAATTTTTTCCTAAAATGTGAAATATCCAAAATGTCAAATAGAATTTTAATATTAAATACAATTTTTAACCTATGCTACCCGTTCTTTTATACTACATAAAACGGAAAGATATTAATAATTAAAAATATTTTACAATACCTTATTATCTCTCATAACACGGCAGCTTTCAACAGGGCCGATGGTGACAAACATGCTAAACAATTCTTTATCCGTCATACTTTGCGGTAAGTAATTAACAATTAAGTTAGTAAGAGCATTATCATCGTTTTGTGAATTATGCGACGGCATTATGATATTAACTATAAATTTGATGTAATTAAAGATCAGAAAATAAAATAAAAAAAAAAATTAACCAGTTTCAAAACATGTAAATTTTAAAATTACAATAAACCACAATACATCCCTTTTCCTTCTAATGTAGCTAAAATTCACAGAAAACAAGCGAGTTTACAAAGAATTTACCGTTAGGATAAGAATTGCACAGCTAGCTTGTGCACGCATACAATTTTATTAACAGTAGACGCGTGGAATTTAAAAAATTAATAATTTATAATTCTTTAATACAAAAAATGAGTTTTTTAAATTTATGTTACCATTTGCAAATAATTTTTTTGAAAAACTATTTAAAAAATAGTTTGCATTGAAATATTAATTGCATTATTTTTTTTTTATAATATTTCGTTACAATTTAATAATAAATAATTACAATTAATAAACAAAGAATATTGTATTTAAAAAAAACGATTTCTTTTTTTAAATAGTGTTTTATTCACTGTGTTGCTATTTTCTTACCTAAAGTTGTGGAACAAAACTGCATTGCAACTGCGATATTTTCTAACATGATATATATACATATATGTATGTGTGAGTAAAAGTGCCGCTTTATCACGGTTTTAATAATAACGACTGTTTTTTTGTAGTACCCGTTTGTATTGATATTTTCGGAAATACAGAACACTAGCCAGTCATTATAGATTTATTTTGAAGAGTAAGTTGGTTGTATTACGTTTTATTTTTAAAAGCAAAAAAAAAAAAAAACTAACAATTTGTGTGCGAGTAAATGTTACTATTTGATAACTACTAAAAATTCAAAAAATTCCATATATGTACATATATATATATATATAAATGCAACAAAATAAGTATTGTGGCTGAAATAAATGTAATATGATAAAAAAGTTTTATTACTAATGTTGACTAAAATATGAAATACACTATTATAGGTGACATTTTTTTATTTTTTAATTAGAAATAACGCAACATAGTGAAACGAAAAAATAACTGAAGCACTTTTAAAGGCAAATATTTTAATTCTAACAATAATGAAATACCAAAAGTTTGCAAATGGTACCCCGTTTAGAGTGCTTCATATTAAGACTGACGATTAAAAATAGTAATAATCTATGCGACGTTAGCGAAGCTTCTTAGATAATTCTACGTAATTATTCTTCTTAAAGTTATGATGTTAAATTGCGTTTTGATATCGGTCTCCTTGATATTTTTTATCTAATACTATGGAATGTTATCAGTAGAATTACAACCCAGAAGTTTGACGGAATTTTTAACACTTTAGAACAAATACACAACCGTTCTGGTACATTTTGATAAGCTTCACGCTTTTGGTCGCTGTTTCAAAAGGATAACTAGTAGAGCTAATTTTTCCTCACTTAATAAAGTTCATGTTCCAAAACATCAGTGTACACGTCTCAGCTATCACGTCACCCGTAATAAAAACCAACGCGCGTCTACCTCACTTGCCGCAAAAAAATCCAAATCCTAAAGTTTCACATCCTTACGTACTTTTTTATGGTCGTTTTAAAATTATTTTCACTTCGGATTCTTTGCTTTATACCTCGTTTAACTTCTGAAAATGTTAAATTTCGATTCGTCAGCAAAAATCCGTTGGGACAAAAGGTTTTGTCGAGACAGAATATTTTTGAGTAAGCTTAAAACATCTTTTTCAGTTAACAACGACATTATTTTTAGATTATAAAACCTCTATTTCTAAACACATTGCGCAGGATAGCGTTTATGCACAAGATTTTGTACCTGTTCTAAAAAAGTAGCTAATTTTAACGACGCTTTAAGTATCGGATTTTTCTCAATTTTTTGTTTAATAAAACGTTTATCGTAATCGTCTTTATACATAATTGAATATCAATTCTACCTTCGTTTTTAAATCGGTTAATAATAATTCTAGGTAAAATTGTGATGTGTCAAGTTTTTACGGAGCACTGATGATTATTTCGCCCTTATTCGCATTTAATATTTTTCACGCGTGTTATTAACCTTTTTCTAAAACAATTTGATACGTTATAACCAGTATCGATGATGTTTCTTCGCTTTATAACCGGTTTGGACAAAGTTTAGCGATAGTAATAATTCGAATGCGTTTACCATATTCGAATATTAATTCTATCTTCGGAAATTAGTTACTTTCGTTTCTATTTAATTATTGTCATCACCGTTTGTTTTTGTGTTTTATATTTTACTTATACGTAATAAAGTTTTATATTTCATTAAAAAAATTCGAGAAAAGTATTTTTTATCATCTTTATCGATATCAATTTTCTCTTACAATGCGTGTATAATCTTGTTCGAAAAATGTTAACGAGCTTAATGCGATTTCTATCGAAAATATAATAGGCATGAATATTTCATTTTAGTAGACAAAATTACTCTATATTATTATAACTTCTTTTCCGCTGATGTTTCTGTTTTTAAATAAACTAGTTATTATCTTTTTCGTATAAGAAGAGAAAAAAAATCGAAATGCGCTGCTATTAATATATATATATGTACATATTATGAAAGAAATTTTTGTGATTTGCAAGCACTGAAAAAACCAGAATATTTTACTCATTCACATAATATTTTACGAACACAGACTGAGTGACTAAATGTTATTCTGCCACTTACAAATAGTTGATTTCTTACGACACGATATTAAATAACGGGTAAAATTTGAAACTATGGTTCACCATTTTTAAGTGTTTTTTTTTTTTTTTTTTTTAAAGACCTAAACAGCACCAGCTTATGGAGTGATATTTTTTGAAAAGAGTTTTCAAATGTTTATTGATGACTTTATTCTCGCAATTTCTCAATTTTTAATTTGTCTTCTCTATCAGAAATGTATCCTCTATTCAATCTTCTAAAATTATTCCCTGATCTTTCTTTTCGTCGCTATTAAATTTCATCGTAACAATAAAATTTCCTCGCTGCTTATATTTTTGGCACTTTTCAAATATTGAAACAGGAGAAAAGAATCTTTCAACATCATGTTTGTTACTTAAAAAATATAGCAATTTATAACAACTATCGAAATATAACAAACAAATTTAAGAATAAAATGAAGGCTTACAAACGTTTCCGGGTAGTATAGCCCATCATCGGCTAAGAACGCAACTTACTATGTGTGATTAGAAACAAATTCTAAATCTGGGTGTGATTTAGAATTTGTTTCTAATCACACATAGTAAGTTGTGTTCTTAGCTGATGATGGGTTATACTATCCGAAAATGTTTCTAAGTAAGCCTTCATTTTATTCTTAAATTTGTTATAATTGTATTCGTTATAAATCGCTATATTTTAGAGAAAAAAAATAAATTTCTTTTCGGAGCGGAAAGAATATTATTTCCTTTTTTTCGGATTTATATTTAATTAACTTAACTTTTTATATATGAAATATATAATGCGCGTATGTGTAATGTAAAACAGTGCTTTTTGTTCGTTGCTGTCTTCTTTGCTTCCTAATCATCTTTTCAATCGTTTTTTTGCAAATAAAACGTTTCACGCTCTTGATCGACAGTAGTGTTCGAGACAAGAACGGAGTACTGATCGAGCAAATCTCGAAAATTACTCTACACATTCTTTGTATTCTTGTCATTTCTCTCCGAATAGTGCTCCATTTTTCTGATAATATTTTGTTAGCAAGTGAATTCTGTTGAAAAAAATAGACGAGTAGACACGTAAAGAACAAAGAGCTTGCAAAAGAGACTCTAGTGCAGTCCTTTTTTATAGTTACCGCTAAGAACAAACCTAAACATCGAAATATCCTGAACACAAGCGGATGATGTTGCGTTTGTTACCTGAGATGTCGCAGAAACGACTATTGTTAAAATTCGACAAGTATAATTTTTCTCCATGAAATTTTTAAATATTAATATAATGAGAATGTGCGTTATGTAAGAACCGCTCTCAATGCGATCCTCTTACTGAAGAAGGAGGAACATTTTCACAAGCGAGTTTAATAAATGTTAAAACTACTTTTTTTAACAATTATTCGAACATTAAAGCTTTCTTTTCGAGAAAAACATCGCATTTATTATAGTTGGACAAATAGCACGATGTGCCGTTTAAATGTACGTATTTCGGTAAGCTAGACAAGCATTTCCTATCGCGATTCGTCCGTATCACGTATTGATGCTCAAGCATACCGCCTTTTCTGTTAAGTACGTATCTACGATCGGAGTCTACGTATATAATAATTTTGTGCGCGGATTTATCTCTGCCGATTTAACGTTTAAATAAATTAATACGGGGGGGGGGGTCTACTTTTCTCGTTGGATGTTACGCTTCGTGTCACATTCTTCGTATATAGTATGTTTTCGAAAATGTAAGATTTAACACGATATTTGTAGTGTAATTAATGTTGTTTTTACGAGAAATAATTGAAATATTTTTATTCGCAGTCGTTGCGGAGTAACTTCGTCCCACGTTTCGAAGAGAATGAATAATAAACGCCCGGAACAGAAAATTCAAAGGAAAAGTAATACCGTCGTTCGCGCTACAACTAATAACAGTGACGGACTAAAAAAAATCGGAAAGGCCTTAACGTCGTCTAGTCTGTCGCGTGAAACGAACATTCGATGTAGTCGATTTCTTAATCATCACCTTTCGCACCAAAAGCAACTTCGTACCGTTCGATCGGTTGCCATTCCGAAGAAGAAAAAACGGCTCGGCTTGAATTACAACGAGTGCTACTGTAATATTGCGGTGAAAAAACGCGGTAACAAGGTTGCCAACGACGATGAGTTGAAATTAAAAGTTAACTCTACACCCGGTGATACAAATGATACGAAAACGAAATGCGATGATAACAACATATTCGGCCGTTACAATTCGTTTCCTGATAACGTTAGCGATCCATCGCTGTTGTTCGATGCGATCCAGCGTCAGGTGCGCGATTTTTCTGAAGAAAAGGAAAACGAAGAAAACCATTATCATTCGTCGCTCAATCGTAGGAACAGATGTTACAATTCACCGACATTTCGTGAGCGGTACAGCTTTAAGAAAGATTACGAACACGCACGCCATCCGAACAGTTATGCTTGCAGCAATTACGTAAGACAGCTTTAATTAAATTCTTTACTTTTGTCGTCTTATTTTTAACAGATTCTCGTTGAAATGCTTTACGAGTCGATGTCGGCCGAGTTTACTTTAATGCACTTCGGCAGGAGGTGCATATCATCTGGTGTGTGTTTTTCTTTTTTCATTTTTTTGTACAACTTCGCAATTTGAAGGGGGAAAAAAACGCTTCGTGTTGATTATTTTCAATTAAAGTGTGTAGCATTAAATGAAACCTCTCGCTATCGATGCTATTTTTGTGATCTAACTGGTTGATTTAAAATTAGAGCATTTCATCGTGACTGTCTCGCCGAGTGAAATTCTGCATGAGTCTGGGCTAGTCTCTTCGTTTTTGTATTTTTACAATTAGTATATGTAGTTTCAAATAATTCCAATGTAGTACGGTCATTTACGTTCTGTGCCAGCAGCAGCAGCAGGCTTTCTCGATCAGAAACAAAAAATAAAAACCGATATCACTGTATTTGTTGTTTATACACATTGTTAACAATATAATTATGGTAAAAAAGTGTTGAAATATATTTTTACCATAAAATCCGAAATATTTTTACCACTTTCTTTTCGATACAACGCCAATAATGTTAACATTGTATGGCACGTTTCTACAAAGGAAAAATTTCAGTGCATCCTCTCCGGAAAATGAAAAATATTATACGAGTATAGTACCGCAATAAATCAGTGGAAATTCTAAAGCTATACGCTAGTCTACTGTTCGGAAGTATTTATTAATTAAATAATTCCGAGTGCACGTTTAACTTAAATTTCGTATAATCTTTAAAACAATTCGCATCAACATTGAACACCGGACATGTTTCGGGGTCATTCATCATTTATTACCGACTACTGCTGTGTTCGTTACAGCTTGAAATGTCTGTCTACTGTAATTTAATAATGGCGATAGCCTAGTTGGCTAGAGCAACGCTTCACTTCCGTCAAACAGGTGTTCTGAGTGTTCGGTCTCAGGCGACGACAAGAAATTATTGCAAACGAATAATAATTAATAGTGTAGAATCATATGGAAAGCAATGGCAAACATGCACACTATCATATGCGCGCTAATTAGTGTACAGTCACACTTGGGAGCTGCATTTGTAGCGCGATAAATCAAACATTTACAATCGATTCCAAGTGTGCAGAGTCTCTTGCGTGTACGCTCGCGTAGCATACTTTCCGCGTGAACACTGTGCCTATGTCTATACGATTACAATGTACAAATGGGTTGTCACACACTTGCCCCATTGACCAATATGACTTTGAAGGATACTTGTTTCCTTTTTGTTGCGTCATCGAAGCACTTTTTTAGGCGGTTCAACGAAATGTAATTCAGCGATTATTATTCACGCGCTGATATGATAGAGTTAAATTTTACGTCATTATTAATGCAGAATGGTGTACCTATTCAACTCAGGTACTAATTAAAGAGCTCGTAATATTTTTATTTACCCGTCTTTTTTTTTATATATATATATATAATCGGAATTGTAAACGATAAAGACGTGTCGTCGTTTCGGAAACTTTATCACGGCATTTTAAAGTCGACTTTATTCAGTTTAGATTTATAATGTTAATTACAGTTGTCGACTTTATTCAGTTTACTATAGCGTTTTCAGCATATTATTTTTCCAGTGCGCCTAGATTAAAATTAATATTTTCAGTGCTACCTATTGAAAGTATTAAATATTACTCTAGGAGTTTCCGGTGGTGTACGGGTACGTGTCCCCTTCTCTTGTGCGTAATACTGTTTAAATAATATTTTTAAATTTACAAAAAACAAATACGCCTTCTATTAATACTGTTAAACCGTCTCTTCTTATAGGCATTTTCAAGGATTATTTGGGATATTTTTTTCTTCTTATAGGCCTTTTCAAGGATTATCTGGGATATTTTTTTCTTCCTGCTACCCCGCAATCGTATTTAAATACACATTTTGTTATAGAAAAAATGTTTAAATCCAATGCTGGATTTCTACTTTTTTCCTCTTCAATGTATAACTAACGACGCCATTTGCAATTAGGCTCATTTTCCTTCACTTTAATTATACGGAGTACATGGCAAACTGAATGAATATTTAGAAACACTATTAACGACACTAGAGTATAGAGATATCGTCATCAAAAAAAAAAAAAAAAAAAAAAATAAAATTCCACTTTTAAAATTAAACCCCGTTCTTAATTTTCAGAAAAAATATCGAAGTACAGTTCAACAGTAACGTGTACGGTTCTTCTAGATAAAAGCTGTATGGAACTACTTACTCCGAGAAGTGAAAAAATTAGTTTTTATTTCACCCCCCAGACGCATGCACGCACGCGCGCACTTGTAAACCCGTAATGAATCTTTTTTGCACGTTAAAAATACGAATAATTATTCTTATTAAGTTGAAATGAAATTTTTGAAAAAAAAAAAAAAAAACAGCATTATTTAGGAAAATTGATGAGGCTTGACGAGTATAAATACAGAATAAATAATTTCTTAAAGTTTTTTTCTAATATCGATATCAATTCTTATCTTTGATCGGCTGCTTTTAACTTTTAATTAGCTTGCGTATAGAGCAGGGCCGTATCTGGGAATGGGTTTTCCGGGTGCAAAAATGAAATACGAATGGTTTATGAAGTACATTAATATGAAATGTACGGACTCTATACGCCATTAAATATTCTAATTATTTTTTGTTCTGTTTTTAGAATCGGAATGAAAAATGTTCATGTAACAGTCAGAGTAAGAGGAGTTCGTCCTTTACTTCATCTTACGAATTGTGGGTACAGGAATTGGCAAATTTCCGCCGTACTCATTGGCTAGATTGTCACTATCGCGGAAAAAAATAATTGTCATATTTTCAAGACGATGTGCGAGAATTCATTGCTACTGACTTTTACTGTCGGTAACCGAATAATTACGGTATCGCGGAGGTGTTTCAGAAATCGACAAAAATCAAAAACATTCTAACTGATTTGATTTGAAGATTGCATTCATATTTTACGCAGAGTATTCTTTGTAATTCCATCCAAACAAATGCTCAGCGGAGATTTGCATTCAATGACGTAATTGTGTGTGTGTATATGTAACATTTACAATATAAAAGTTTATTGTTTTTTTTTTGTTTTTTTTTTAATGGGCCGATACTTATTTAAAAAATATTTATAATTTATTACGTTTAAAATCGGTGTCCCTTGTTTCGGCATTTCGAGCAAGCGATAATTTCCTATACCATTTCGGCTATATAGATGTAGTCTAACCATAAACACTGTTCACAGTGGGAGAAAAAAATGAATTCCCTAACATGGCCACACTGTTCGAGGGAGTTTTTTTTTCATCGTCTGGTAGTATCGTACACTCCATAGTCAGTTGTTTCCCGTTAACAGAGTGGTCTGATTTTCACACATGTGTCACTGTGATGATCAGTCTTTACAAGAGGCAGGGAAAAGCGGTAAACATATTTTATTTCTCCTGAAATCGCTGAACATGAGTCAAAAATTCATGTACCGATGTATACAAAGTTATAATGATACGGGTGATGTTGTATACCGTCCTAGGACTGGTCGTCCCGCACTCCACTTATACACCGTAAGTTGTAGAAGCTGTACAGCAAGCCGCATACAAAGAAATCTGATACACAAGCAAGAAATACTCTCCTGTGAAATGAATATCGTACCACGTACTGTTTCACGTATTCTGCGTGATGATTTACATTTAAGAGCATACAAAAGGTACACTGGAGTACAAATTGAAGCAAATTTGTTCTAAAAGATCAAAAAATCTCTTTCGCGTTTTTGATTCTAGGAATCGATTAGTCAAGGTCTTATCATTGAAAAATTTAAACGAGCAATTGTAAAAGGAAAGCAGCTAATGTTCGTTTTAATGATAAATCAAAAAATAAATAAATAAATAAATTCATACTCCAGAAATGTTATCAATTGTCATATTTTTGAGGTAATCGTTTCTTATAAACTTTCAGGAAATAATAAAATTTAATAAAAATACACAGGTTATACTGATTTATCAGATTTCCGGCTTACAAATTTTGAATCTTTTTATTTCGGATTTAATATTAAATAAAGAATAATTCGCTTATTTACCATCATAAGTAGAAAATTGAAATTTCGCTAAGAAATAAATTTTTGTTTTAACTGTATTTACGTGGCGCGATTTTACATATTAAGTAAATTAAAATTCAAAATTGATAAACAGGGTACTGTATACAATTGTAACTTTCGTCTAATGCATTATGGTTTTATTTTTAAATGTTCGTGAAACTGATGCATGTACATTGATTCATTTGCAAGTTTGAAATAAATCCGAGCAAGGCTCGGTCACCAGATACTAATCACTAAAATAGACACTGGTTGCCTCCCTTTTACAGTTTGCTCGTTTTGCAGAGTTTTCTCGGAGAAGAAACTGTCCAATCGACTTCTAGACCCCTTAAAAACCGCTAAGGCTCGCTTCACACTTGTTCGGTGTCATTTGGTACGGTTTCTATTCGATTCGTTTTATCTCTTCACACACACGGTTTCTATCAGGTTTGTATTTGTCGATCCGGGATCCGACATCCTGGAGAGAAGTCAAGTTTTGGTTTTGTTGTTTCTCTATAGGAGAATTGAAAAACAAAGAAGACGGGTTAATCGTTTTTCAAACAGTTGAAATTTGGAGCATTTTACACCATTTTTTCGGAGTTAAGGGAGAACGAAGACAAATTTTTAAACTACTTCAGTATGTCACCGAAATCATTTGATGAATTACATGTGAAGCTAAAGGATTATCTTCAACATCGAAATACATTTATGAGAAATTGTATTGAACCTCTTCGGATGATTTTCGTTCAATTCTTTATAGTTGCTGTTAATTTCTATAAATAAAGATGTCCACGCTTCGTACGTTTTAAATTGTATTCCTCTAGAGTTTTGTCCCACAGTACTGATCGTGACTGTACTAATGAAATCAGATAATTCGTATCGACGTCTGGTAAGTTTCTCATTTTTAATAAAAAAAAAAAAAAAAAAAAAAAATAACTATAACTTTATATTTTCAATAAAGTAAATTAATCCATTAAACGCGTAAACCGAAACTGAACCTGATAGAAACCGCACACGTGTGAACGTTGCGTTGATCTTGTGTGCCCTAGAAACGAATTCATGCTTAAACCCGATAAGCTACTAATTCGGTCAGGGAGGGCATTCGATGGCTGCGCGGTTTCCATCAGGTTCTAATTCGCTCCGAATAGCGAATATAAACTGTACTGTATGAAACGGAACAAGTGTGAAGCGAGCATAATAATTCGTGAATTTCACCAAAATCGTCATATATAATTTTTGCTTATATTATGAGATTACAAAAACGCAATAGTAAACCTAAATAAAGAGAAATTGCTTAGGAAAAATTATTGATAGCGATTTTGGATTATTTTTTTTTTTTTTTTTTTTTTTTTTTTGAAAATTCTTTTAATATATAATACAGGAAACTCGATCACGTTTAATACCTCTGGGAATTTGAAATCATAATCTGCCTCTCATATGCATGACTTCGTGGAAAAGTCATAATCACTAATTCATTTGTTATTAAATACTCGCATTAAATCGTTACGAATGTTAAATATTTTTGTGCATATATGGACGTAGTTTTAGACTTGTCAGAAAACTAGTCTGAAAAGATATAAAATATACGTTAGATTGACACATTATCTCAGAAAATTCAAAAATTGAAAATTTAATTATCTGTCGGACAAACGTGTAAACCTCGGGTTTAACGCCACATAATAATCTAGTTTTTAGATACACCGTGTGAAGGTGAACAAGATGCCGGAAATCATTGCGCATAATGGTCAAAAGCATCGAAGAGCAGTCATCTTAATGTTCCGTAACAAAAAGTCGACGAAAGTAAAGGTATTTACCAAATAATGTAACATCTAGTCTGATTCTGTAGCTAAAGCTTTCCCCATATTGGATAATTTAGCCTTATTAATTAGTCTACTAATTTCGATTGAAATGGATTTATTAAATGAACTGGTAGCGTTATGACTCTTCGTTTCAACTTCAAATTCAAAAAGTATTACCGATTAACTTTTATCGGGATCGCAACATACTTTTACGCCCGTTTGAATTACACATGCCGATAAACAAAAGCAGGTGGTGGTCATACAATAATCTTAAATGTAGTTGGATTCTCATCTGTTCCAGGACCCTGAGAAAACCCGCCTCAAATATGAAAAGTCGTACACATCAGACAAATAATCTGACGACAAATCACTGCTAATTTAACACTTAAATGCTTATTTGCGTAAAGATAACAGAAAAATCTAAAATTTTTTGGCGGAACCAATCAGTCCAAGACAATATAACAAAATTACAAACTTATTAACTTATAAACTATCCCACAGTCTGTCTATAATAAAATTGTATAAACAGAAGTACGATAAACCGAGTAAAGCAAAGATCGTAAACTAAACAGAGGCCAATGACCAAGGAAAATTAATTAGGCCAGGCTGTTGTACGGCATACTAGAAACAATTAAAGAACGGGTGATATCTCAAAACCTTCTGGGTAAGAACAGGTTGTGCATTAACTGCAAGACCAACTCTGTGCAAGTGGGCCGGAAAGCTGTAACGATTCAAACGAAGCCGAATAAATTATCATGCGGAATATCGGAGCGTTGAACGTATCCGGGCAGAACCACGATTCATTAGGAGAAACTCGGTTAATATTTCGGTAAAACTCGCTAGCTCTACTCCGTTGTACTCAATTAGATTTCAGCTTGGCTTCTACTGGCAGCACAGAGGAGATCTCTATTGGGAATGAAAGGGCATAAGTTGCCCATGCCTAACCCCGGCTTTTGCCGCTTGATCGCACAGTATATTCCCAAGAATTGCAACGTGCCCGGGAATCCAACAAAAGTTGACCGTAATATTTCCCGTGTCCAGCTGGTTTAACTTTTGGAAAATGCCCATTTCAATTTATAGATAAAGAACATTTAAAGTATTCTTATCTTAACGATAAAGAGTAATAATAGCCTTTTGAGATAAACGTCATTATTTAAACAAAGCCGAATATTTATAATATTTATCAGTAAACAAACAAAGAAGAAATACGCAACTAATTGTAAGTTAGAAAACAAGAAATAATAGTAAATAAATTGCGGACACAACTGCGTTAGAAAGAATTATATTTACTTAACGTTTCGGCCAGCTTACACTGACCATCATCAGATGCGAACCGTTAAGCAAATATAGATTTTTTCTATCACAACTATGTCCGCAATTTGTTTATTATTTATTGTGTTTAAACTTACAATTAGTTGTGTATTTCCCCGAGATCCGATAAAAATAAAAAAGGTCTACTTTTGTGTACTGTTAAGTAAATAAATGTATTTAAAATGAAAATGGAGAGCAATATAAAATATAATAAAATTATGTAAAAGTGCCATTACTTAAAAGCCAGCAGAAATCAGATTGTGTATGAAATTTTGTAAAAAAAATGTGATAAGCCTAGACTTCACGTCGTGTTTTCAGGTTTTTCGGTACAAATAACCGAGCAATATCTTTTTTCTTTCTACATCGTGGCCGCTCAAATATAATTTTTAAATTTCCGGTTTATTACCGGGTTTCCTGGTCCAAATCTTCCCGACTTCCTGATTACTAGAATTGTACAAAAAGAAGAGTGGATTTTTTTTGTTACTATTGATAATATTTAATCGCAGCAGCATATTTTATGTGAATAAAACGGAACTTCGTAATTTTTATTTAAAGTGAAGTACATTAAAAAATACATTCACTTTTTAACATTTCAAATGATTTATTTCTTATTAAAAACATCGCTTTTGGCTATTTTTACTTTTTTCCCCGGTTTTCCGATTGGTTCGCCACCCTATTCTAATGCCACTAATCTGTGAAAAGTGGCGTCCGAGTAATCTACCTGCAGAATTTTTGAAGATGCTAAATTCAAAACTTTCTCCAGCTTTTTGGTTTAATCATATGTATACTTAATTTTTTTGTAATTACCCTTATTGTTATTAAGTGAAAAAATACGTTTTCTTTTTTCATTTCACAGTTTTACTGTTTAAAGGAATAACAACGTTGTAATTGATCAGCGTGATTAATACCTGTTTGAAAAAATTGTTTCGTTTTCAATAAAACGTCACTTTCAATTTCCGAGTCGCAATCATTGTAAATAATTTCCAAAAAACTTTATATTCAATGTGGTTTTTTAACATTGTAACCCGCAATACAAAAACACCACTGAAAACAGAGTTACCGGTAAACATTCCGTAACTTTTATGATAAAAGCAACACATGTTGTAGTTGCAGTCGCGTCATTTCCACTTTACTAACAGCGACGGTACTGTGTCACTTATAGAGTAAACTTGAGCGATTCGTTCTGTATAAACGACACATCCGTCTTTAACACAGGGCATAGACTTCAACGACATTGCCATTCATCACCTCGTCCGAAAGAAATTTAAATTCCTAGACGGACATGGTCACATAGGCAAAAACTCGGATTCAGCTTATGGCAAAACCATCGAAATACTGATCTGTGTTTATTATGCTATATCGCCATAACAACTACGATAGAAGTACTGAACATCTCTTTTTTTCTTCTTCTTCTTCTTATCGGGCTCGTCAAACTAGGACCTTCATCCA
Organism: Icerya purchasi; assembly: GCA_039619475.1. Taxonomy (NCBI): domain Eukaryota; kingdom Metazoa; phylum Arthropoda; class Insecta; order Hemiptera; family Monophlebidae; genus Icerya; species Icerya purchasi. The sequence goes on along the minus strand of CM077115.1, from coordinate 284,905,693 downwards.
GAAACAATTCGAAAAGAAAATGAATTAGTTATATTTTGATGCGGTCAGACATTGCGCTTGTAGGAAGGAACAACAACAATGGGAACGTGTGTGGAAGAGGAAAAAACAGGATATAGGAGGCACAATACGGAGTAGGAATTCGCAGAAAATTGGAATAGAAAGCAGATCGCTCGATTGAAAGAGATGAATAATTATTAATAAACACACGATTAGCACCGCAAACATGTTCTTCGTTTGGGTGCACAATGTGGAGAAGAAACCAATGGAAAAACGAAAACGAGATGAAGATAACAAAGTATGGCTTAAGAACGCAGACGAATAATGGCGACAACGAAAGAACGACAAAGTGAAGGAAACAGAGAAAACCATAGGTTAAAAGAAAGACCAGGTTGAACGGATAGATAAAAAGAACAATTGTTAGAAAAAAAGGAAGCGTATACATTCGATACCAAAATCTGAGACGAAAACTTCTACACGGCGGAAGGGGATTAGAGGATAGGATTTTTTTTAAAAAAAGGGACTGGAAGAAGCAACAACCCGAGCTAAAGAATCCGCCGCTTTATTACCAAACATCTCTGTATGCGGTATAATAATACACTGTGTAGCACGTTTAGAGATGAAAGTACTAATCATATTCATGTTATTTTTAAGCTAATCGCTTAATAACTGAAATCAAGCGGATGACATTTTTGATTTAGCAATGTCACTGATGAAAAAATATTTACCGATGCAACTAACATCAAAGTCGATAGAGGTATCTTTATTTCTGATTCAGTATGCTATTGAAGACAATTTTGCTCCTACATCAGAAATAAAATCAAGACTATATGGGAAACAATAAAACTGCAACAGTCCAGTGTTGACTTTGTATTTTGTAAAGGTCACTGCGGCGGGGTAAAATTCATTTGTACCGGTTTTTGATATATACGAGAAAAAAAAAAAAAGGAAACAACAAATGGATATACGTTAATATTTTACATGAATTATTGTTTATTATTATTTTAAAAATTCTACGCTTTATTTCACATAGTATGTTTATAATTTTAATATTTAAAATCATTGCGTATCGATTTATGTAACATGTACTTTTTTCTTCTCACGAGTTCTCGATATCGTCTTCTTTCAAAAATATATGCATCTTATAAGTGCGATATTGAATACCGCAGCGCACTTGTTACTGCCATAAGGGCACGCGCGCGCCGGTTTATTACATTTATTAAAAGTAATCTCAAATTACGAATCGCTTAATAACGTTTTTTAACCGATAGGCTTCTACAATGACTACCGTGAAAAAATATATGTTTTCCAAAGTATCATCAGTGTCATTTGTCATATACTCGAATCATGATTTGCAATCGAACATAAAAATACTTTTTTGATGCTCGCATTTCTTCTCCCTATATTTTTCAAAAAATACGGATAGGACTAAACGGGAAATTTGTTTTTTTTTTTTTTCAAAATCTTTTTCAGCGGGAACTGAACTTTTAACATGCAACAACTTTCTAACTAGATCAAAAAAGCTTCGAATAGTATGTGCCCCGAAACACAGTCGCAAGCTTTTAATGTAAACACTTGGAGAACTCTGTAGAATACTTTCAAAATCAAATACTCATATTTTAATATATATTAATTACAACAAATGAAATAAATACAGCATTTGCGATGATATATGGCCTTTTTTAAATAGTAATTTCTGACTGCTGAGTACGTATATCACGGCCGTATTTTACCATCTTGATTAGACGATGACTAAAGGGTAGAGGCAATTTTCACTGTACAACCTTTGACGATGGTCTACAAAAACGACTTTCGCTTCATTTACATCGGCTAACACCACCGGAGGTTTCTTTAATGCATAGTCTCAAATTACACTAGTCGTCCGGAGTTCGGTGGCTTTTTAAAATTAAACTCGCAGTCTTGTATGTGCACAGGCGATCTCACTGTACGTAGTTTATATTTTTACATTTTTCTGTTTTTGAAAAAAGTTGACGTTTCAATTTATAACACTTATTCAAGTTAATGGTCCGCATAATGTCGCTGCTCTCAAAGTTCATTTTTTCACGATACTATTGGGACATCCCAAGATCAACGTAATTTAAATTGCATATAAATTTGTTATCAAATGACATAAAATGACGGAATTATTTGAAAAAACTAGATATTACTATATTATAAATTCATTGGTACAGAAATAAAAGATTAAAAACTATATATTACATTAATATTGTTTAGAATAATTAAATTTATAAAAAAAATATATAAGTTTAAATCAACCTTCATACTTGTTTTGTGATGCCTTGCCATTATCTTCCACATACCACATACGTTACAAATTTTTTTCAAATTAGAATAATAATAAAACTAAAAATTTCTTATATTATTTGATATTCAATTTTAAAATTTAATAAAAGAAAAGTAACATCATACAAATTTATATTAATTGTGTATACTCATCTAGCGGTATTGGTATCACTATCGTTAAGTTTAATATTTCACTATGTTACAAACATCTGCAATATAGAATATAGTATTAAATCAGTTAAATTTCTTATAAAGTGTATGTATTCAGTTTCAAATTTAATGAAACAAGAATAACAAAATAAATTTATGCTAATCAGTCTATACTCATTTGATAGTCATTCTATCATTAAATTCTCAATATTTATAAATAAATAAATAAATAAATATATTTCATTTTTTCATTAAATTAATTTACATAAACCGCAAATGCGCATTTAAGTCACGTATGTCTGCAACATAGAATAGTACTAAAACAGTCAAACTAAACAAAATTAACACTCTACCGGCCTATGCGAAAATTTTATTCAATTCAAAAATCAAAAGTCTTGTTAAATATTTTTTTTTAAGTTTCAGACAAATATATATTCTAACTTAGAACGTTCTACCAACTTTTTATGTTGGAACTCTCGCTGACTGCAGATCTAATTCTCAATTCGCTATTTCCAGAATTTTGAAAAATCAGGTGAAGATAAAAAAATATTACTTCATAAGAAAGAGTCTTATATAAATTCTTTCCGCGAAATATTTTTAATACTTCCAGAACTTTAAATTTTGTTTCTGAACATTTTGGCAATACTACATATATCAACTGCTTATAACTAAACTAGGATGAGTACAGGAAACGTATGTTTGAACTTGACCAAAATTCATTTCTTACGATTTAGCGATGATTATAACAAAAATTATAACTATAGGAAATTACCAGTCTGCTTGCAATGGTGGGAGTTGCATGTAATTTAATTCGTAGAAGGAAAACAAATTTTATGCATAATCCTACTTGCAATACTAGAAATTTAGAGAGAGAGACAAATTAATAACCGTGACTTTAGCTTTTTTTTTTTAGTTCATAATTTTAAAAAAACAAAGTCAATCTAGCATGATTGTTAAGTTAAAAATAGGTACAATTTACTTTTGCAAAGTACTAGATTCAAAACGAAGTATTCAATTTTAAATTTGTAATAGTGTATGTATTTTTCACCTAGTGTTGTTCCCTAAATGTGTATATACATACATATATGAGAGCTCAAAAAAATTTTGTCTCATTATTGGCTTTTTTCAAAATATTTTAGAACCTAAAAAGCTCCGTTAGAAATCAAAGTGTGGTTTCACAACTTTTACATTTATTTTATTAAATTATAATAAAATAATGATGCGCCCGATGTAACAATATGATGAGTTTTACTTCTTTTAACAAAATTTAAAAAAAAACACATACAGTGAAAATCAGTTATAACATTAAACGAGATGGATAATTTAGTTGTTATCAGTGATTCATCGTTATATTCGGTATAAAAGAAAAAGCATTATAATTTCTTAATGTTCAAGCTGAACAGTTACTTCGTTACTAAATATTTTACAAAATAACATTTCATTAAGCAAATACTCATTTATTTGTAATTATAACTACACGTATATTTTTAACAAATTCGAAAGCACAGAAACTGTTTTTGTTTCTTTTATATACTTGAAATTTTAAACTAATCTAAAGAAAACTAAAAGAGAAACAGATTCCTAGGTAAAAATGCCAGTAGTTTATTTTTTTCTTACTTCTGAAGAAATTCGTAATTTTCGATTTTTTATCATAACGAGACGAGCAGTCTTTTTATAATCTTTTTTCTTTAATAATCTGTAGATTTTCATCAATTTCGTTAAATTCAAAATAAGCATTTAATATATTACGCTAACCGCATAACTGGAATTTAAAAAAAAAACAGTACATTTGCTCCATTTAAACAAATTAAATTTTTTCACAGAATAAGATCAGAGATGATATTTTTTTTGGTTAATTAATCTCCAAAAAACCTTTTAAAATTAAATTTTGTGCCGTTTCGTCGTTATAATTTTTTATGTTTATTTACGTTTTACAGAAGACTAATTTTTTTATTATTTAAAACTGAAGGTTATTGTTTAATGTGTTTTTTTTTTTTCTTTTTTTACTTAAAAAATGGGTTTCTTTTGTATAAAGCCATGTAGGTGACGAAATTTATTTAGTCTAATTCGGACTGATTGGCGAACCTATTAACAAATAAATTTAACTTTAGTAGATATATTTAATTTAAAATTTACGTAGAAATTTTTATTACAAATTATATAAGAAATTTTCATAATATTAGAATGTTATTCTTAGCGAGAAAAAAATAATTTTAAAATTTTGTAAAAAGGCTACATGTAAAAAGATAAAGAATAAAAAACGGATTGCTGCTCAGATCCAAATTGTCCGCCTATCACATCGACTCCTAAATGCACGTTGCGTTTCAGACCTAAATAATCAAAAAATATTATAATTTTATGTAAAGAAAAGTATTTTGGTTACATACATATAGCGCAATTTATAACTGATATATTTATATATATATATATATATTTTTTTTTTTTTTGTTTTCTATTTCTAAATAAAGGATGAATGGGTGATTACTATGTTTATAAAAAGGTTATATATAAAAAGATAAAGAATCGAAAAAATGTACTGCTGCCCCGGTCCAAATTGTCCACCTACCACATCGACTGGTAAATGTTACCTATAGCTTTACACAAAAAAAATATAATTTTTAAACAAAAAAAGAAGAAAAAAACACATTAAACAATAACCTTCAGCTTTAAAAAATAAAAAAATCAGTCTCCTTATTTAATAATTTACAACTGCCAAGGTTGTAGCGTACCACAATTAGCAAAAAAAAAAAAAAATAACTGGCTGCCATCTGTTACTATCGTCTAACTGTCATTATATCGCACTCATTCACATTCCAGCTGTGTAGGGGCCCTCATTTTACGATTTCATCAAAATTTGTCGAAAAAATTTTAAGTTTCACGAGAATTGGACGGCGCAAGATAACGAGAAATTGCACTTATTTTTTGGATTTTGCTTTGGGCAACAGTAAAAAATTAGAATATCGAAAAAACGTTTCCTGAATCCGCTAATAGCAGACAAACCAACGTTCAGGCAGGACCACGTCTGCCGAGTCGCTAGTGCATTATAAAGTTGTTATTTTTATTTAAAAAACGATTATTGCAATATTTAATTTACACATATAAATACTTTTTTTGCAGAAAAAGAAAACATAATATTATTAACAAAAAATTAAAAATACTTACATACATATATGTATATATATAAAATTCCTTAATTAACGTCCCATTTATGTAGTACTCAGTTTATTAGGGTAAGAAAGTTGATTTTTTAAAGAGAGCATAATTTTAATTTTATTAATCATTCCCTACGTACGCAGTAGGTTTTTTTTTTTTTTTGCTTGTTTATTTGCGCACATATGATATGAATTTTTTTATCATTTTTTCTTCGAAGGTGGGAGGGAGCTCCTTAATCCGCCCCTGACCCTGGTAAAGACATTATATCAGCGTAACTCATATTATAACATTATACAAACTTCACATGACACCAACTACGTTTCTTTGGGCGTCCCGTTGCCTTCTATTTTTTCTAACCGCTTCCCACAATCAATCGAATATTGCAAAATTACAAAACAGTAGTCGATTATTAAAATACATTTAATATCACTAATTCAAAATATATAAAATATAAAAATTCCAAAGAAAAAAATACAAAATTTTCGAATTTCATTACATACAACCGTATTATTTAAAAAGAACAACAATTTGACTGCCAATTATTAAATAACAGTGATCAGCGTTAATATTTTACAGTAATTTGTTTTTAATATTGTCTATCGTAATTATTTAGTTTCCATCGTTACTAATTAAGTACCACGGAAATCGTAAAATTAAAACTGTCAATAAACCAATATACATATATATACACGTGTGCTTGAAAATAGATAAAAAGTTAAACTCCAAAAGTAATTATGTTTGAAAGTCAGTATATGTATAATTAATTGCGCACAACTTGAGGAAAAAAGTAAATATGGTTTTAGATGTTTTGAAAGTCAATATTTTACTAAAAATCTAACAACTAAAAAGTTGGTCTAAAAATACGAAGTTTACAGTTCTTAAAAATTCACGTTAGGGGAAATCTGTCTTCTCGAAGAATACCATTTCCCGCGTTAAAATGTTTTTACATCTGAATTTTTAACACGTTCCGTTTTTGTTTTTTCTCGTAAGTCTGTAAAAACGTAATTAAAATAAAATTGAAGTTTGAAAATAATCGTAATAACAGAAAACGACGTCTTACATTCGAAATTGTAACAAAATATTTACCAATTCCTCCGTTTTGTGATTCGCCCCGAGAAAATACCGTTTTACGCGCACACATTTTCTTAAAATAAACTTTGAAAACAAGAAAAAAACGATAAGCAAAGTAATAAAATTGTAAAAATTGACAGCATTCATGTTATATAATTTTTGTACAACGGCGATTTCTTCAAATAAGAATTTGTACATTTAGAATGTAAATATACATGTAGACTAAGTAAATTTCAAAACAATATACATATATATATATATATATATATATATGTATATAGCATTTTATACACGATTTGCGATAAACATTTTTTCTGAAAAGCTGTGATTTGTTTTAGACTCCGGAATCTCATTATTAGAAGTATTACCGTTACTGTCACTACTAGTATTGGCGATGTTTTTCCTAAATTTAGTGCTATACTTGTAGAAATCGGACATTTCAAAAGGTTTCGAAACTTCCCGATACGGTTGCCACTTGCCAACCTCTACTACCGTGTGATTCTTCGGAGACTCAAACGGAACGCAAGTGTCTATTAAAGTAGGCGATTTTATCGGTGACCTATTTACACGCTCGTCCGGACTGCACGGCTTGTCTGCAGTTGACTGAGGGGGTGGAGGGAGCGGCGGCGGAGTGTTAACGGAATAGCGAGTTAAGGGCGAAGAGGACGACACGGGACTGTTGTGCGGTAAGCAAGTCGGCGGCGTTGCCAACTTACATCCCTTCGGATATAACGGCGGCGTTTGATTTCTGGACGGTGAAGAGCTGCTGGAACAGTCCAAAGACGTTTCGCGCCATTCTTTTTCTTTCGATTTACGACCCAGCGTACTCGACTGGAAGCTGTTCTCGTTATTAATTCGACTGCTACCGAGCGAATAGGTGTCCGGCGGTTTCCTCGGCTGTTCCACGTTACCTAGAGATTGCGTCCGCATCAAGCTGTTCTCCGGGTACGTTTGATTCGGCAGCAATACGACATTCTGATGAATCGTTCGAACGGAGGCCGGTTCCGCCTGTTGCTGGTGTCGTACCGCTGTCGCAACGTTGCAGTTAGTCGACAACTGAGCCGGGACATTCGGTTGCGGAGCTGGCGACGGGTATTGCGAATATCGATTGTTACCGTTATAGTGCTGATGATAGTACGACTGATGATCGTGCTCGTAATTGTGGTTTAGGTGCGAATTCACTCGGCGTCTATCCAAACTACCATATCTGCTAGACTTCATTCTGGTCGAGGAAGACTTTTCATTGGTACCGATAACCGGAACGGTTCCGGAACAAGCGGTCGCCGCAACGCTGTAAAACTGGTTCGAATAGTAGCTTAACGGAGGAGCGACGATATTATCGCATAAACTGTCGTCCACCCAATTTCGGTTTTCTCGGCCGCATAAGGTAATGGCCGAATGATGATGGTGATGTTGCGGTATACGGTGTTCTTGCGGCGGTGGCGAAGACAAACGGTAATTCCAGTTGTATTTACCGCTAGCGGTTTGACCGTTATTATTCTGCCGGAGATAGTTCGGCAACGTAGACGACGGTCCGTTATTGCTATTATTGTAATAGGAGGCTTTACCGAAACTGTTGTACATGGCCGTACTGCGAATGTCCCTTCCGGATACGAAGGATGAAAAGGGCGCGTCGGCCACTTCGTCCGTCTGGCAGTAACTGTTTTTCACGCAAGTGCCGTTCTGGGTTTCTCGCAGAGCGCTGACCAGTCCGTCTACGCAATCGGATTCCGAATTCAACGGCGGTCTAGGTTTCTTACGATGTTTCAACTGATTGCTGCGCATATTTTGCCTCAATATATTCAAACGGGTCTCCAACTCGGCCAACCGTTTTTGACTCTGTTGGTACATGAGTCGGTGTTTACGACGAATCGACTTGTTCGAGTTGTCATCGTTCGCTAATCCCAGAGCCGCCTCCGCTATGCTCATTTGAATTTTACATTCTAGCTCTAGTTTAGCTAACGATTCTTCCTCCTTCGATTTCAGTTTGTCGATTAAATTTTCTGGATACGAAAAGGCCGTGCCTACTCTACGCCGAAATATCGGAGGACTCTCGCCGGGCTCCAACGGCGTCTCCGGCGGCAATACACCCGTTAATTCTGCCTCTTGAATGCATAACTTTTTAAGTTCTACCGTTTTTTCTTTCAGTTTAGCTTCTAAAGCTTCCTTTCTTGACTGAAGTGTTGCAACCATTTTTTTCGTTTTGAACTCACATTCCATATCCTGCGGAAAAATCGGATCGCTCCGTATAAATATTTCAAATAAACGTTCATAGACGGGCAAAGAGTAAGAATGGGAAAAAAAGAAATTGTTACTAAAATACCGACAAGCCATGCATCGTCATATTTCCTCTTTTTTTGACGATTTCTTAATTACTACTGGTAAACCCGAAAAAAAAAAAAATTAATAAATATCGTTCCGCTTAAACATGCAAAAAAAAATTATGCAATGTGTAAATATTAATAAAACTGTTCCGAAGGAAAATTTTTCCTATTTTAAGAAAAGAAGCGAAATTTTCCATATCGAATAATACTGGTGCATGCTTAATTCGCGTATCATATTACTTACATTGTAAAAACGTGCTGAAGAAAGAGGTAACACACTACCTTCATTTAAGCACCTTATATCAGTAATATATGGAACGGTGGGAAAGATTATAAAATATGCACGCAGGAAGCATGAAGGAGAGGGAAAATCGATCAATTATCGAAATTGACAAATGCGTATAATATTAAATCCTCTACAAATATCCGCCATCATTAATTTTTTAGAATAAGGTTCATAAACGGGCTCTATATCTAAGCGCATGTTTGAAATTTTCTATTTTTTTTTTTAAAAAAATGAATTAACTAGAACTTTGCTGACTCTGGGTTATACAATGAATGTACTAGCTTCAATGCTGTTGCTTTGTTTGGCTTTTAGCATGAATATGCTTTAGCCGTGACCTAACTACTAAAAAACGTCACACGAGTTTGGAACGCTGGAGTGGAACGCGGGAACTGCTACAAGACAATAGCCGACATCTTTCACCAAAACAACATGTAAGCCGAGCTGGTCCCGCGGATCTATCGTTACTCACGTTGAATGTTCAGAGTTTGAAGGCACACAAGGAAGATCTGATCACCGACTTTCTGTTGCCTAACACCAACATCATGGCGTTAACTGAAACGTGGCTGAACAATGTGACGAAGAGGTTGGATTGAGAGGCTACCGTTGTGTGACTCAGTTTAAACGCGAAAAAGTGCAAGCCGGGGGAGTCGCCATGTACGAAAAAGAAGACTGTATGTTATTCTCGACTCCGCACATTCTGATGAAGTTCGACAAAAATATGCTACAAATCGATAGAAGCATGGCAGTTAACGAAGAATACGGAGATATCTGCATTATTGAAAGCACGATAAACGGGCAGCGAGCGTTGATTGTGATGGTTTTACGCATCACCCAACGAAAGATATTCAGTGTTTCTTCTTGATCAACTTGTTGATGTACACACCAAAAGCATCGGAAATGTTCGAAATTATTCGAGAGAAAGGTTACGGACAAATACCAATCATTCTGTCTGGTGATATCAACTTGGATCTGCGGAAGAAAAAAAATCAACATTTCATCACATTCATGGATGAAACGTTTGGACTCCAACTCAAAACGAATCCAGCTCTATCGACTAGTCGTGGGGAATTGTGCATCGATTTGATCTTCGCACGCCACATCGAAAAAATAGATTGTAAAAATTACGTAAGTTATTTCAGCTACTATAAACCTGTACTGTCTATTGTCTCTACCGAATCTACAAAATAAAATCATTTTACACTTTGTGTCGTACTTTTTTATTGATTCAAAAATTGGTGCCTGAACAGTATTTGCATAACGCTTCCCCATCGATGGTTCAACGTCATCGATCGATAATTATTAACGTTCCTGGATCGATGGCTGAACGTTCACTGATCGATAATCGATCGATAATTAACGTTCCCGGATCGATTGCAGAACGATAGTTATCGATGACCGATCGATTACTGACGTTCCTGGATCGATACTTGACGTTATAGTCTAATAGGGTAAAGCATATTCATGTATTGTAATTTTGGCCAAAGGCTCTAAGTAGAACTCAGGCGAGGCGCGCAACGCCGTTTTTTTTTTTTTTTTTTTTTTTTTTTGTATTCTAAACTAGAGAATCATTTTGAATTTTACTTTTTCGTATAAATCTAAATTTTTCGATATGTGAACTTTTGTGTGTCAGTTTCTTAATTAATGATACATATAGGAATAAATTAATCGCAAACAGATTAATAAATGCTGACTAATTCTGAACGTTAAACATCCGCATTCCGGTAAAAAAAAAGTGTACTTTAATTATTTGAGCAATATATTTGTGTTTCGATGTATTTTTATTTTTAATTATAATTTGTTCTCGTTTGATCGTTCGCGATAGCTAGAAAAAAAAAAATAGCCACTATTAAAAATCCAAAAATGTGAAAAATATTTGAGAGCGTGCAAAAACTGCGCCATGGATACTGAAGCTAATTAACCTACGATGTATAAAAAGTAAAAAAAACATATGTATATACCTCTAAAGTTATATACAAGTCGATGATTTGAAAAAATGGTAATTCGTGCATCATTGATATGAACATTTCTCTCGGTAGCGTGTTAATAATAAAGCAACTCAAATTTAGGACAGACATGGACAATATTTTGGTAAAGCCATGTTTTCTAAGGGGGCAAAGTTTGACTTGAAAATTTTCAAAATCTCCCTTTAATCTTCATTATGTAAAACTCTGGAAAGCAACGTCTCGGCTAGCCCCATTCGTCTATAGTACACAATTTCCCCCCAGTAACTACAAAGTATAAAATCTATTTTCCAAAAAACAATAAGATTTGTTGATTACACTTATGTAATTTACTGTCTTTTGATTTTTAAGCTTTTCATCAGCCTCCTTCAAAAACATTCTTATTTTTTCGCAGTCTCCACTTTCATTTCTACTTAATTCAAGAAAAATGTAAATTTAACTCGCACGAAAAGACTTCGAAACACGTAGCTATTTTTGCTGCTAATGATTCATTAAAGCGCCCGCTGTCATCTATACTTCTATTAGACTCACAATTCCACCAGTTAGACGTATAATTGTTTTTTGTTCATTGTCGACCGTCAAAAACATTCTAACACAATGATCCGTAAAAATAAATTTCACCAATGCATAAATGTTCAGAGCATAACTGTGGTAAATTAATACAATTTTATATTTAAAACACTAGCATTACGCCATACACATCTGTACATTACCAATGTGTGTACATAATGAAGTGCTAGTAAAATGCAACACTAAAGTAAATATGAAAAGCAACCGATTAATATATCCTTTAAGTATACATGCTGTACGAAGCAATTCAAAGCGCAAAAAAATACGCAACTTCAATTTTGCAATCGACTTACATGTTCCCATTTTTGTTAGGTAATACCACAGTGAAACTGAACCATCCACAGAATATAAATAGTCATCATGCAATATAATATAATGCTGTTAATTATTTTCCCTCGTTCCTTACCACATGCTAAACAAAGATATTTCAGTAATTATTCATCGATTTACATATATATATATACATTAATGTTTGTATTCACGCTTACATAATTTTCAAGGAAAATATTTTATTCTCCTTCTTACATATACGTCATCAAAAATCATAAATTTTATACAATACTTTTTAAAAACGCTTATCGAAATTAGTCACAAACTTACATCTAAAATGAATTCCAGTTTTCCATGTTTCGCTAATACTTCCGCCGAAGCATATTATTCTACAAGGGTTACACATCTGCAGTAACTGAATTCAGCGAAATAAGTAACTGCAGTAAAAAAAACGTTCTATCCAAACCACCGAAAATAGCTTCTACATACATTTGACTAGAAAAAAACAAAATTTCTGTACCAAAATACCTTATAATTTTTAACGACGATTCCAAATATAAACATTATCAACAAATCTTGTACTTGAATTTTTTAGGCAGACGACAGGAAGTGGTAGGCATAACATGGCAGATAACTATTGTCGAATTTTAAAACTCATTTTTAAATTACGGAGAAAAATTTTTAAATTCAGATAATGAATAATACTTCAAATTTTAAAATATGGGAGTAAAAATAATTTAAATGTAATTATAATTAAATTATATCTGTAAAACTGAAATATCGATAAGTCGCTTAAATATCATATTAGCGGACAACGGCGATAGTGTAATACTTTTCATTTTTTGCGTTTTTTTTTATTTTTCGTTCATAGCCGATAAAATAAATTTCGCATTAATAAAGTAATATCAGCGATAAATAACTTGATCGAAAGTCCGAATTAAACTCCATAGTTCCACTGTTCTTAATTTATGTCGTCGGGGCGGATAATAGTATAAACAATTAGCGTTACCGGACGTTTTGGTAGTAGGAAAAAGTGCAAACAAACCTGAATATGACAATGAGGAATTAAGCAAACGAATCAAAAAAAGAATTATTTTTGAACTCATCACGTTTCATATTACTACAATTCGAATTTACGTCAATTTTGTTTCATTGTCGATAAAGTGGATTTTCATCAAGTAAAAACAATAAAGCGTAAAGAAGAACTTTCCAAGATCTTTGTTTTTAGAAATAGTTCAATTTTTATTTTACAAATATAATTAAATGCAATATTTTTTTTGTTTTCTTGAAGTGCAAAATATCGTTCTACCGTTGACTGTAGTTAATGTAAACAGTAATAATCAGCCAGTTGGGATGAAGATAAAACACTGACTTGGCCATTATTGTTACAGAAAAAACAATTATAAAAGTATATCGATAAATACCAATAAATGCAAAAGGCGTTAAAGAATGTTACACAGTAAACCTCTAACTTACAGAACATATTGTGAAAACCTAAAAACGAAGATGACACTAAGAATATAGTATACTATAAAAGTTAATCTCATCCAAATGATGAGTAAAACCAAAAAATTCTAAGAACGACAGTTTTTGTATGGCTGAGTATAAAAATACATACAGTATGGAAGAAATCAGTGCGTACAAAATGGATGTAATCCTTAACATTTGTAAAATCATTGCAGGTTGCTGGAGATGAAAATTAAGACATATAAAATTTGCACAGTGCCATACTGTCAGCCATAACAATAAGCATAGTTCCGCAAATGAAAAAAAAAAACAAGAACTACACTAACATCACCCAATATTCAAACAAGAAGATAAAATGTGACTAACATCACTGAAAAGTTGGCTTAGCAGTACTGATATGTAAATAAATCATAATCATTTCGTTAAAAATAAATTAAACATAAGCATAATGAAATTTTTTTTTTTCAAAAATCTTTTGAACAATATAATTACAACAGATTTCAATAAAAACGTAAATGGTAAAAATTGATATCAATTTGATTAATGTAAAACACTTGTCGGTGATAATGAAGATGCAAGTAATAGCGATAATTTTATTTATTAAAAATGAATTAACGTTATAAAAGCTTTTTCTAAATTATTTATGTGAAATATTACAAAAACACGATACATTTTAATTTAAAGATTATTTGAAAATAGAATTCGAAACAGGAAAACATAAACAAAATTTTAAAAAACAAACGTAAATACAAAGTTATAACTGCTATAAAAATTATGACGAAAATGTAACATATTTTTTTCAAAGATCTTCAATTAATTGGTCTAATTTATATTTTGTCTAACAAATTTTTATATCGATTTTTTCAAACCTAATTGTTATCTTAAAAAATAACCAGATTAAAAATGGATGCAAATATCTTTCAGTTTTATTTCGTGAATAAAATGATATTGATGATCGGTTGCGGGCGTATAAAAAGCGGCTAGTGATAATGAAGTGATTATTTGCAAAAATGCGCTATTTAGAAAAATATCTAAAACATGCGTTTAAAATATATCGCATATGATAGCTGTGAAAAATTGTGGACGCATTTGGAATAAAATTATTTGACGTTATTGATTGAATTTCATAGGTTTTATTAATTGACCCAAGCGTTATTCAACCATTACGGAGAATTTTATTTGCATTAAGAGCAAGAGTGGAAGAAAAAATAAAAAAGAGCTTTCAGATATGGATGCTATTGAAATGGTATCCGAGTTATCTAATTGGAGTTCACCTATCACCTCTAAAGAGAGAACAGGATATACGATTATGTATTGATATGCGGATGGCAAATGAAGCAATACAAAATGAACAAGTTCAATTAAGCATAACGTTTCATGCACTAGGGATTCCGTATGTTAAGTTAAAGATAACTATAATTTATATTCACATAATGCACTAAATTCAAAACAAAGAAACCTAATTTTTCGCGTCGCAAAGATGGAGATTCACGTCAGCTTTTGAATTTTATAACCATTCATCAACTTCAGAATTTTTGATTAAGGAAATGAAGTACGAGTTCGTTCACGACAATTAGCAATCTTTCCAACAATATATCAGACGCCCGGGAAAAAAAAATAATTTTTTCAAAATTTTGAGCTTTCGACGTTCCGCCGAGGGCCTAAATATAAAGTTGTAAGCTTGGCTATATATTATTCCTGTAAAACGGTTCTTTATGCATATGTTTGAGATATGTTTTGGTTTTTCCAACGTTTTTACTCGGGCTATTACTTACATGAACTTCTTTTTTTTTACTGTTTTTGGCCCCACGAGGGAGAGGGTTTCAAATATTTTTTTTTTATCGTAATTTTTTGATTTTATGAAAGGCGTTCTGCGTTTTGTTTTATATTTTGAATTTCATTTTTAAATGAGTTTTGAATTTTTTAAGGGCGACTTTTGAGGTTGTTTTAAATTCCATATTATATATCCTTGACGGTTTTTTGCATTTTTTTCGGCCTAACATAATCCATTACTTTATGGTTATAGTCGCAGATAGAATTTTAAATGCAATTTATGATCCAATTTTGAAGTTTTATATATGTTCGGAATCCTAAACATAGCCGATCTCACCAATGGAAAAAGTAGCACCATTGTTGGCAAATGCAAAGGTTTTTAGTAAAATTGATTTAATCCTGGCATACTATCAAACATAACTGAATAAGGAATCAAGAGAGATAATATTCAATACACATGCAGGCCTATAAATGAAGTGGAATGGCAGAATCGGTCACTACAAAAGATTTTAATAATTAAATGACTGTATCCCAATATTATCAAGCAATCCCACATATAGTGTAATTGGAGTCAATCCAGCAAAATTGCTATTCACTCGGAAGATAAACTGCCATCAATAAAGAACTATGATCAACCAAAGCAAGTTCGGGAGCGAGATTTATTAAGAAAAGGAAAAGCTAAAATATGAAATGTAGAGAACAAGTTACGATTAAACGGCAATGTAGGACAAATAAGTTAGTTGATAATTTTGAAAAGGAAACAGGAATTGTGGAAGAAATTGGGGGGTTTAGTTGTAACAATGAAAACCCCATCCAAGCAAGCAGAGATAGAAATGGAATCATCAGTAGAAAGTCAAGCACAAAAGGAAGAAATTAGTATGCATCTATGAAGCAGGAGAACTAGACTGAAATATTTGTATGATTATGTCATATTTTAAGAGATGTATATTAATAAAATAATAATCATATATGTATTCTTCTTCTTCTTCGTGCAACCCGATTCGGGTATAGCTTCACCACTTTTCATGGATTCAACCATTTCTTGCAATATAGAACAATTCTCCTACTTTTGTAACTCCAGTCCATTGCTTAATATTTTGGAGCCAAGAAATCCTTCTTCTTCCTCATCCCCTTTTCCCTTCTGCCGCTCCCATTATAATTGTGTGCAGAAGGTGATATGTTGATCCCCTCGTGAAATGTCCAAAGAAATTAATTTTGCGTTTTTTAATTATGTCCATTAATATCAGTTTCGTTTTCGTCAATTGTAATAACTCCGCATCTTTCATTCTTCTAGTCAACGGTATCTTCCAGATCCGGCGATAACACCACTTTTCAAGTGATAAAATACGCTTTTCCATATGTGTTTTTATTGTCCATGTCTCGCACCCATATAAGAGTACAGACCATACATAACATTTTAGCACCTTCTTCTTGATTTCCAGTTTTAATTTTTTGTCGCAAAGTACATTCTTCATCTTCATAAATACATCCCGGGCTATCTCGATGCGTGTTCTTATTTCTACGTCCGGGTCATTATCTTCCATTATCCAACAACCTAGATACTCGTATTTTCCTACCCGTTCGATTTCCCTACTGTTAAGGAATAGTTTTTTTTATCTACAACTGGCTGTCTTGAGGAACTTCTTGATGTTTATGCTGAGCCCTTTTTTTCCACTTTCAAGGGCAACTAAATTCAGTAGTTTATGCAGGTCTTCGATATTCTCCGCCAGCAGTGCAGTATCATCAGCAGCAAAACGTATCACCGCAATTTTTTGTCCTCCAATTCTTGTTCCTTGATCTCGTTATATATATTTATATATTATTATTATTCTATCTCCCTCGTTGCCGAGTATGAGTGCCGCTTTACTGCTATTTATGTTTTTTGTTGAAGATGAGACACTAAGCCAATACGATGATTTGCCCCGAAGCCACATATGTGACAAACTATCTGATGTTGGTTGCTTGTGGATGCACCATGATTAATTGTCGTTATTTTTTGCTTATTTTTATCGCGCCATTGTTAGTTCCTGTATTGTATTTTCCGCAATGGAGCTTCATTCGTTCTTGTTTTGTGCAATTGTTTCCCACTCAGTTTTGCTTGGGTTTATTTTCATAGTTTTTAAATCGTTTGCCAGTACATCTTTATAGCGTAACTTAGGTCTATCAACTTGTCACTTTCGAGCTTCTAGTACGCCGTATAGCATTTTCTTTGGTATGTGGTCATCCTTCATTCGTATTACATGTCCAACCCGTCTCGAGCACCTTGTAGCTAGGATTTGTTCAATAGACTGAACTACTGCTACGTCTAGCACTTTCTCATTTGAGACATGGTGTTTCCAGCTTATTTTCAGTATTCTTCTTATCACACTTTGATGGAAGACCTGCAACTTTTTGATGTGTCTTTTCATGATCGACCACGTTTCACTTCCATATAATAATGTTGGCAGTATTATAGCTTTGTATACTGCAGCCGTCAGGTATTTATTTTTGAAAACCCTCTACGAAAGCTTGCCATACGCTGAATTTGTATTTCTAATTCGATAAGCAATTTCGTCATCTAAATTCGCGTCATTGTTTACATAACTTCCAAGATACTTGAAGGTGTTCACATTTCTCAGTTTTTTTTTTTTTTTTATCTTCTATATATGTATCAGCTGTATCGTTAGCATTTATGGTTGCTTACAAAATCTTAGTTTTTTCATAATTTACCCTTAGGCTGAATTTTGGCAACATTGAGTTGTTCAACTGTGAAATCATATTATTATTTGTTATTTTATTTTGTTGGATTAAATAAATGTTTATATACCAGTAATGAAGTACTTTAATAAATATATGTACATAAATATAGTACATTGTGTTGCTAACATTTCAGTAAATGTTGAATATTATACAAATTACCTAAATATATACGATGTTATTTAAATTTAATTTTTTTTATCAATTCCATCGAGATAGAATTTGCTTTTTTTGTTTTAACAGCATTTCTTAATTATTGGGTACATAATGTTTCATAATTAGTAATATAAATTTTTTGGAATGTTCCAGAACAATTATGTTTTTTTTTTTTTTTAACTATTGGCATACATCGGTATATTTTAAAATTTACTACGTATTCTGCTTAATTTTTTCGTTTCTATGTGTATACAAAATTTTCTATTTATAATGATCAATTAGCTAGTTTCATGCTGAACAGTAGCTTACAAACTTTTCAGCAAACATTAAAAATATAAAACATAAATAATTTCTTAATAATATTCAACTTTTCATTTATTTAAAATCTAATTTGTAATTATAAAAACATTTTAAAAAAGTGAGTGGACTGTAAATAATGAATTAGTCAATCATTATTTTTTATTTCATGTAACTCTATTTTTAGCATGCAACAATAACTTATGTTCTTTAAATAGTAGAATCATAAAGTTTAGGAACGATTTATTAAACAGTATTTTAGTAAATCTCAGACATCAGACAGAAATTGATCTTTATGTATGTAAATTATTCGATGTTTTAGTAATTTTTGAAAAAAATATTTAACACGTATATTCCTTAACTCAACATTATTAATTTTGCCGAGTTATTATAATTTAAATTAAAAATAAATTAAAGACTTTAATATCTAAAAAAATAACTTGAGTTTACATTGTAAGTGGTTATAAAACTCCTCACTTCTATTTACTTTTTTATAGTTTATCTTAAACACAATACTTGTACGAATTACTAATTTTGTCAATAATCTTGGAAGCAGCTATTTAAAACCTGATTTTAAACGTTTAATTATTTTGAATAATTCGTTCGCAAAATGAAGTCCAATTAGATATGTCTCCCACAGTAGCACAAAACAAAAAATGTATGTTTCATTTATTGTCTCATTGTGCCTACGAACAGAATGTCGGTTTTACCGTGCTAATATATTAGTGTATCACATTTCCCATCGCTAATTCAAAACTGCGCGAAAGCTTAATTGATTGTAGCCTGAACTTCAGTATATAAGTTTACAGGGTTAGTAATCGAACGCAATTTGATAACGCCATCAGTTGACTATGATGAAAATGATTTATGTTTACATTACATTCAAAGTAGAAGTTAATAATAGATACTAATTATCGGAGTTTCTAAAACAAAATATATTTCGAATTTTGCGTTAAAAAATACAATTTTTTTGAGAAATTTTCAAAACTAACAAAGGTTAAATATCAAGTATTGTTTACGCAAATCAAACAATAATGTAAATTATAATTTCATCGATAATATGATTGTATTTATGTGTCAATTTTTCGTTTTATAGATATTGCAGTCTACGATAAAAATATTACATTCTCGTAAGATTAATATTAATATAATTTTGTGTTGCCATAATAAAAAAAATGATTTATTGCCAATTGACGCCGCTGTAATCGCACAGTCGAAATTTTTCCGTTTGATTACCGATACTGTAAACTTAGAATCGGGCTATATTCGGTTAAGCGTCGCGAAAGATATTTTACTGCTGCGAGTGCTGCGACAATTTTTTGTCGCTTCGGTCGATGTCGTTCGGCGTTTCGCGACACGAACGCAACGCATAAAGATTATCGAACGCCGTAATATAACTGTGTGTGTATCGTTGGAACGGTCGTCACCCAGCATTCAACAATTGCCGACGTCGCGCAAAAAGACAACCATTTGGCGACGCGCGACATAAACGCTACGCAAAAAATATTTATAATATAATGTATCGCGAGGAAAATTAGATGAACCTTTTGATTAATTTATAGATTTTTAAATTTGAAATGTTATTGTTTTTCGAGTTGGATTTTTTAATGATTAAATTTTTGGAGATTTTCTTCAGTTTTCAATTAATTTTGCGAACGGAAATTTTTCCATTCACAGCGTATGGAACCGCATCGCAGCACGTCGGCCTCCATAAGATTTAATGCGTCCTCCTACGGAATGGGAAGACGTTTTTTTTCCTTTTGCAAAACACAGCGGTATCGGTAAATGTGCATGAATTTAATTTGCGGTAGTGTCTATGAGGCGGCTGGGACGCGCTTTTCTAGGAGATACACGTGTTTTTACATTTTTATCATTTTTGAACGTTTGCGTAAAACAGCGGGCGCCTTGAATTTTAATCTTTTACTTGTTTTTACCATTGTTACAATTTTAAAATATCCGTTTTCAGTAAACGCTCTTTTTCATCGAAATAATTATTTCGAGTAATGGCATATTTAAATGCTATTTCACAATTAAGAAACAGGTCCTACGTATCCAACAGAAATGTTTTGTATTTTATTGTTAATTCTACAAATAAGTTATATCCGCGTTTAAATTATACCCCGGTTTGTCAACAGTCGACTATAACGGCCGAAGTGAAAGATGTTGCAGAAACTCATCATCCTAAACGAGATCCTCTGGATACAACTTTTGCCAATCCGGAAGCTGCATTCAAAAGTAAAACAACTTTGGAAATATTGCGGGCTTATTTAGTTTTCCAGTTATGTTCCAGTTCATATTTGGTTAATAACAACGCTGTGGTGAGTACATCTTTAACTTTTTCGTTCGATACTTTATGCTCGGCAAAACGTAGTTTTATAGTTAAAAACGCGTCGGTATGTTTGTAGTAACGGATAAGAGTTTCTAGGCTAGGAATAAAAAAAAAAAAAACCACTTCCCCTTTTATTATAATGAACTTTGGTTCATATTAAGACCCGATTATTTGAAGTAAATATCTCGTCGCGTTCCCTACATAAAAACCAACGACACAATTATTCAAATTTCAACGTAAATGTTTTATATAACCCATTTCTAAGTAATCTCGTCTATGATTATTTCATTAGGTTTTTATGTGATTTTTACGATATGAACAAGCATAAACTGAACAGAATGTAGCAATTCCGAAAGCAAATGTACAATTTTTTCAAATGTCGACCGTAACTAGTTCTTTAGGGGAAAGTCGAAAAATCATGGGCAGTTATTTTTCATTGAAGAATTTTTTTTCTACGTGTTTATTTGGTTCTATTATTTTTTTTCTCGTTTAAGTTTTGCGCTTAGTAATATTTTTCCTTCGGTAAGGTATATAAAATTTGAGGATACTCCTCTTTTTCTTTTTAATTTTAAAATTTACATTTTAGCGTTACCTTTATTTAGTATTTCATTTTTTAATTCTTACCGATCTAACCCACATTTCGCACGTTTGAAAGTAATTTAATCATTCTTAACAATCTATTATTGTCTCTTGGTGCTGCCAGGGTGAATAAAGTTAATATATTTTACAAGGGATTTCACGTAAAGTATCTGTTGTTGGGTTTTTTGTTTCCCCCAACGGTTTCGCGTTTTTAATTTTCTTTTTCCAAGTTTTTGTGATGTCCTAGCGTGGATATTTCGTTTTCTTTCTCACGTTCTATATTTGTGTATCATCTTAATTTTTATTTACTATTGCAAGTTCGGTTTACTTTTGTTTATATCGAGTTTATGTTTTCTCTTTGTCATCGTGTTTATTAAAGCGATTGTTGTTTATAAATCTTCCTCAATGTTCCGCTGATAGCACACCATCGTGAGTAATTAATATATTTTCTGTATACTATTTCGAGCTGTTTAAAGTGAGCGCGTATTGATATTTGTTTACCGAAATGCATATTTTCTCCGTTTCGTGCAATTTAATATAATACTTTAACATCCTCTCGAGGGTGGCAGAAAAGTGAATTTTTGCTGGACTAAAAAATTTTGAATTTCCGAATTACTTACTATGAAAGTCTCATTATCAATTTAATGCGTTTCTTTCTTTATGTGCCTACCGAATAAACATTTATGCTTAATAAGAGATTGGTTTTTATTTCTTCGATTTTAAGATAGTGAATTGAATAAAAGATTTTGACTTTGAAACTCGTTGCCGGTTGTATATAAATTTTTCTTCTTTATAAGTCTAAAAATGATATGGTGAAACATACTTTTTCCGAAGTTCCGATGGTATATTAGAGAGTTCTGAGCTTTAAAAATCTTCCTCGCCGTGTTGCTTCTGCACCGTCGTTAACCGGGCTCTGAATTTTTTTCTTTTTTAAATTGCATAAAGAGTTCAAGAAAGGGATAGAGAGTACACTTTTGTTTCGTCTATTTAGAATACGAATATCTATTGTATTCGATACATCTGTTGCCGTTTAATTTCGTAATTTATGAAAATTTGCTCTGAATTTTGTCACATCTACTTGAAATTCTTTCTATACCAAGCGTAATCGAAATTATTCCATAAATATTCGTTTATTTAAGGAAAAATATACCTGTTCTTCAGAACACCAGTATTATTCATGACGTCAAAGTTTGATAGCACCTATACATGCGAGTAATTCAAGCATTAAACCAAATGGGAAATAAGAACGAACATTTTTTGCTACCATTTAGGAGGTTCTTTCCGAATCGCTATGGCATTTCAATCGAGTCTTAGACTAGTTTCAAGCGTCCAAAGTTAAATATATGTTGCATTAAACAACATTGATTTTTTTTTAATTTTGTTTATTAATTTGTTTTTTGTGATATTCATACATACATATATATATATATATATATATATATATATGTGTGTGTATTACATTTCTTTCAGTCGTATTGCTCGATTCCGAGGGTCGTGACTACCTATTTGTACATTCTGTGTGTATATGTATATATATATATGTATGTACACATTAGCTGCTTCCTACGAGGTTTTGCCCGCATATTAATACCTATTGAAATATTTCATTTTTTTTCCCTCTATTTTTATATAGTGAACTTATATTTTTTACTAAAAACCCATTTCGTCGGATCAGTACGTAGCAGTTTACCTTTTTTCTTGTTTATATTACTAATATAACAATTAGAACAAATTTTAAGTGCCGTCTAAACCAGGAAACTACAGCAGCGACCGGAGTTGGTTCTTTCGAGTATGTTTGTGTTCGCTAATGAAACATCTAATACACGGCGTAATTGCTAAATTACATGGCCAAATATTTTGAATATATTAAATAAAATTTTTTACAGAATGTAATATTTTCACACGTTTCTAAAATTAAACATTACGTTTGTATTATAATATACCAACGGTTACAAAGTAATTTGAGTTTTATCTGCGAATCACCAACGAAGACGAATGAATTTTGAAAATTTTTATTTTAAATTTCTGCCAGTCCCATTATGGTTTTGAAAACGGACTGTAGAGTTCAAAATGCATGTATTTTGAAACTTAACACCGACAATTTGAAATTTTTGACTTCTAATACAAATGCTCGTTCTGATGGATGTAATAAAACCAAATAGTTTAGTATTTTTAGAATTAGCTAATATTCGTGTAGAATATTCGGCGTTGGTGGGAAGTTTAGCCTTTTTCCCCTTGCGGTGTTATATTTCATTTTTTCTAAATGTATAACAGGACAACAAGTTGTTATTTTAATTTACAGTTTATCTGCAAAGAACGCTTTAATATCCAATTGCAGTAATATTTAGCTTGTTTCAAATCTGGCGAAAGACTTATCATATATTGTGAAATTTCAAGATGGAAAGTATTTTTTGATCGAATTTTATGCGACCGAATGTTTTACCTTATACTCCTCCACTCGACTTGATAGAGTTTCTACCACTGGGACATCCACCCTCCGATATTAGTCTTCTATGTTTCTTATGGAAAAGTCGATTTCAATTGACTTATTATTGTTTATAAAATGAAAAATAAATGTATGACAGTGATAAAAACATTCTAGATTAAATGTCACCGGATATTCGATACAAAAACG
Source organism: Icerya purchasi (assembly GCA_039619475.1). Classification (NCBI taxonomy): domain Eukaryota; kingdom Metazoa; phylum Arthropoda; class Insecta; order Hemiptera; family Monophlebidae; genus Icerya; species Icerya purchasi. The sequence continues at coordinate 284,881,635 of CM077115.1, read as the reverse complement.
TTATGTAAAAATGTTGTACGATTTTTTATGTTACCTTAAATATATGAGACAAATTTTAGTATTTGTGGCGCGCTCTATATGTCGCAGTGGCTAGTTGACAATTTAATTCTCTATCATACTATTGAGGAATGCACTGTTACAAATATAGTCGAATTTTCTCTGTACTTTAAATTCAAATTTATTGAAATTTCTGTATACAAATACAAATAAAGCTAAATTACTAAATTTAAGCTGCTTATGCGTTCCAGTGACGTGAGTATAGCAGAATACAGGCTAACATATATAGGATAAAGCTATGTTGTATGGAGTTAAATAGATAGAAATGATAATACATAAATTGTTATACATGCTGTTTTAGCAGCCCATATTTACAATAGACCGACCAACCCCCAAATTTTCGAATTTATAAGTTATACGGTCGAATAATGCATCGTCTGTACTCAAGGGCGTTGCCAGCCGATGAGCCAGGGGTGGGCAAGATGAGTTGCCAGCCGCCAGGGGGGAGGTGGGGAGATGATAGAAAGAGGATACGAGTTGTAGGAAAAATAAAATTTATAAGATGTAAAGGATTAATATTTTATTAAACAAGAATAAAATCTTAATTAAAACATAATTTTCGTGGGTTTCTGGTAAATTGTTCTACTGCTTTATTATAAATGTCTTCCAAATTGTCCATGATTACGTGCCTATGAATACTCATTATGGCCAGTTGATTAAAAAATTTTCAAGGCCCCAGGGGGGCAGCTGCCCCCCGCTGGCGACGCCCATGTCTGTACTTTTATTTAATAAAAATACATATTGATTATTACTGAAAAAGTCGAATTAATAATTTAATGTTTTAACCTTGATACATTTCACGAAAATTTTTGAAAAGGTAAAGATAACCACCAAATCGGTTTGTAATTCGACACATCTTTTGCATTGCCGCTCTTCTATATATTGGTGTAATGATACCCGCTAGAAAATTCAATAAATCCGAATGAATTTGGATTTTGAGTAAATGTATGAGAAACCGATGTATTAGATTTAACATTATTTTTTATATTCGTTATTATATTTAGAAAATAATCATTGAAGTATAGTTAGATATGATTTATTCATTATTCGTTCCTGACAAAATTGTTTCATTTATCTTGACTTCTTTTAAAATAGATGTTTTCGTTACCAATTACTTGTTCAACTAACGTCCAATATTTCTTCGAATTTTCACTGCAGACTTGTAATTTTTGGGAATAAAATTTTTGTTTAACTGTAGTATTGATTTTTGCAATTTTCTTAGAAGTCATTTTAAAACGTGAGCGGATGTTTATATCTGGGAGGTGGTGGTACCTCTTTATTAAAGAATATAGCATATTCCTTTCTGGTGATAAGTTAATTATCTCGGTCCGTGACCGACTCTGTCTTCTTACGTTGTACGATTTAGTCTCTGTTTACTGGAATTATTTATTACATTTTTAACAGTTGAGGTAAACAGTTCAAACTCTTCATCGATGGATGTTAAGTCGTATAAATTTTTTAGATTACACAACTTCAAATTGTTTTGGAACAGAGTAATTGGTCAATGTGAAAGTGTCGTCACACATTCTTTGTTTTAGTATAAGGTTACAACTTAGTATTAGGTTTGAACTTAAAATCGAATGATCATGGAACGATTTCTGTAGTAACCTCTTAACTTTTTATTTACATTATCAATTCCTCGAACGAAAACACGGTTTAAACATGATGAACAAGAATCTTACCTCCGATGAAATGTAGTAGGTTGATTTATTACGCATTTAAATTCGTTTGCGTTTAACAAGTTTAGATAGTTTATTTCATTTTGTCCATTAGGTTTATATTAATATCACCTGTAATTAAGGCTGCATCTGTTTTAATTTCGTTTAATTTATAACTATTAAGTCGTTGAAATGTGCTCCGAGACTGCTTACATTCAATGTAAATATATTTAGCGCTTTATTATTCATCAGGGATATTAATTTTTAACATTTATATCTATTAAGAAAGTTTTTTTTTTTTAAAGTAAGTACTATAAAAAAAATGATAATTATACTTCCGTAGGTGTTATATTGTGATCTATATATTAACATAACGTGCGAGGAATATGAAGTTAAACCTAATTTGATGAATATGATAATATAAGCATGTTGCGAAGTAGTGAAAGGTTTAATGTGTTAAATAGATTAAAGAATGTGTAAGAAGGAATAAGAACTAAAAAAGGCTAATCGGTTTATATCACTATAAAATAAGTTGACGAACGGTGTACAGAGATTATAAAAGAAAATAATAATAGAAGTATAAGTAGAATTAACCTGAGTAATGAAATTAGCAATCATTATTGACTTAACCGCGGATAAGAATGAAAAAAATAAAAGAAGAAATGTGCAAGTAATGTAAAAATTATAATACTTCTTATAGGAAAAATTATATACTATATAACAGCCAATGCGACGTAAAATAAAAATTAACAAAATATTAACGCAACTTTTAGTAATAGGCAGACGTCCCCCCTTTCAATCCGACAATCTGCTCGGAAGATTAAGGCCAGCCTTTGCAACTTTTTTTCCGTTAAAGATTGTTTTCGAAATTAATGAATTCAGAAATATTACTTTACATTTCCTCACCATGAAAATGTTTTAATGAACACTGGTCAAATTATATATCGTAAGTAAAATTTCGAATTGTCCTTTTCTGTTTTTTTTTTCTATTTTTTCACTGTCTTTGACTAATTTTGTTTATGGATTATTAATATTTTAAACTATTTTTTTTTTTTAGCCTGCAATCATTATTGTCTGTGGTGGCGTAGGCAGAAACATTTTCAGACGCCAGGAGTTTTAAATTAAGGCACTTTTATACGACGCGAGAAAACATTAATTGTAACTATGAAACTATTGCACTCTATGGGTAGATATATTATTCATATCACGGGATGTGTTACGGAGATCGGATGTGCAAACCTACTTTAAGGCCACCGTTTATTGTTCATCGTTAACCTCGACCGTGGTAGAGTGATTTGTTTCGCTTGGCATTCGGTAGTGTCTCATGTGAGTATACAAACGAGAAGTTAGCTCATGGATCTGTTTTCATCATGCGCCTTTAAAAGTTACCGTGCATAGATTGATTGACGGCACAAGATATTCTGATAGAGTGTACAGATCCGTGGTAAGAATGGCACGAGTTCTGCCGCAATAATCTTCTGCAGTGACTGAAATCTTTGCCCGGTCTCTTTGTATTTCGATGGATCTCGGCTTTTCTTCATCGTTACAGAAGCCAAACACCAAGTTGATCGCTTTCGATTCAATTCGTTTCTTCTTTTATTTCTGGTCGTAAACATTTTATTAAAGGTCGCGATTATATTTACACAAGCGCTTGCTGCGATCGTTGAATCAAATGTTTTAAATTTCGATAAATAAAATTTCGTCACATCTTAACCGGTTGTTATGTTCGGCATCTACACATGTATAAACATTGCGACTGGAGATGCGCTACTAGAAGATTTGGATTTATATGTTTCCTTTCTGACCATGAATATTCGCTTGTCAACTCTAACTCGGACAGAGTTATGCAAACCTTATCTACCGTGCAATTACAATCTCGGAAGTCAGCTAGACATTATCGTTGTGCACGTGTTGTTAATTGTTCCGTACGGTTACCGTATTCAATTTATCGATTTTTTTCTTACTCACACGTTTGTAAAAAAATTATTATTTTCCTGCGAATTGTTTTTTGTACGTAAATATAGCAGCTAGTCACACCGTATTAAAACTATTCTCGAGAAGCGTTTCAAATTTATGTGCGTCACATTATTCGTTCAGTTTTGAAAATGTTCAATTTCACTATCATTGTTACCTGTAATAGCTGCATAAATACCGATGTCATTCCGCAGAACTTCGAGGTAAAATATTGGCAGAGCTGTGACTAACGTCTTTCAGAAATAAAAAGTAAATTACACTGGTAGAGATATAAATTCGAAATCCGGCTAGTAACGTGTTTATTCATTGGATGACGTCTTTCGAAGTTGAAATATAATGAATCACCTGGTCGGAGATGTATCCGACTGTGCCCGAAGGATATATTTCTGAGGATATGTCTGCAGTAGTTACCTGTGTTCTTGTATTGCCTGAAAATTTCAGAGCTTTAAAAGTTATCGTAAGCTTGAATTTAAAATTTTGGATGGACACATATTGAATCGGGGGAAAAAATAATGGCCAGTGTAGACGAATGATCATTTACTATAGAACGGCGGAGGGCTACAGTGACGAGAGTTTCGGGCTGGAAGGACTTCCGCTTTATAAAATCGCTATTTTCATACGAATTTGTACTTACATTTTTTTTTTAGGTGCGCATTTTTTTTCAGTTTTCTAGAAATGTGACACATATCTTAATATTTAAATTGTTCGGAGAGTACTTGTAAGCTTTAAGAATAGTTCATTGTCCTTAAAAAGTAAATAATAATTTTTATTCGACAAAAAAGGATTTTTGTACTGCCTATAATAAAGAGGCACTCTTGGGTTCAGTTTTCAACGTGTTAGATAATGAACGTATGTTTTGTTGTTCATCGTAGCGAGCCGACTTTAGTCTTTTATTGATTGACGCTTTACTTTATAATTTTTTTGACTTTTGATTGGGTTTGCGTGTTTTTATTTATTATTATTATTATTATTATTATTATTATTATTATTATTATTATTATTATTATTATTATTATTATTATTATTATTATTATTATTATTTGAAAAAGTAATTGACACGCGGTGTTCTGGAATTTTATAAGCGAGTTATTTAAATGTATCCAGGAGACGATTTTTAAATTAGTCAAAAACAAATCATGTATTTTGGTATAAAAAGGAAAAATCAAAAAAAAAGAAAAGGTATAAAAAAATACAGAATAAAATACACTAAGAATATTCTGCAGTTTTTAGACCATGCATTAGTGAAATCATTATTAGTCGCCGGTCCGAATGAAATCGTGAGAGGAAGTTGTCGGCATATAAAAATAAAGCACCTGACATACTTCTTGGGTCAATATGTCTATTTTGACGAACCCAATAGAAAAATAAATAAATAAAATGAAAGAAGACTATATGTCGAAAACTCATTAAAAAATAATTTTCGGACACAACTGTGTTGATGAATGTATATTTAAACATTTCGGAAGGATTTCACCCACCATCATCACAAAAAACGTATATATTCAATTTTTATACGATATTACACCAACGACTTTATATTATGAACATTATATAAGCTATTGATAATTTAGCTTTACGTCGCATCCGAAAACAGCAGTTATAGTTCCAATACTAAAATAGATAAAATGATATATGTTAAGGAGTTGTGAAGCCAACTCTGTACAGTCAAGACGACGTTAATGTAAAACTTTAAATGTAAATACATATCGAAGAGCAATCAGTCTTTTACGGTAACAAATTCTCAACATGAGATTATTAATAGAAATAGTTCGTGAATATGAGGTACCTGTAGTAATACGCTTTTCATAGACTATACCAAAAGACGTCTTTGACAATATTCAATGGCGCAGACTATGGTCGATGCTAATTGTGATGGCAAAGCACACTACATAATATCTCATAAAGAGGTTATTATTATATTGTAATAACCAGAATACTGTGCGCATCGATAAAGCAAAATCAGAAGAGTCCTCGCAAGGGGCTCAGACAGAACTACTGCGTTTTGTCGGCCGCGCTCTTTAACCTGTACGGAGAATACATAACAAGGTTAGTTCTAGAAGTGTGGGGGGACGGAAGATGAAAAATCTCAGATACGCAGATGATACGACTCTCTAATAGCTGTAAACACGAATGAAATGAAAAAACTGTTACAACAACCGGAAGAAAACAGTATGTAATATGAATTAAGCTTAAATAAAACCAATACAAAAATAATGATAATAGATATCGAAAAAACATAATGCCGCCTAACGGAAGTCCACATTCACTGGTTACAGAACTGTTGGAAATTTTGTATACTTACGTTCAGTTTTGGAAGATAAAGGAGGCGTCGAGAGTAAGATAAGATGGATGAAATCGCCAGAGGCGCCATGACAAAACTAAACAAGATCTGGATTCCGTTAGAAAAAATGTAAAAATCAGATCTGTTCAGACGCTTTTATTTTCCATCATGCCATATGCGGCGAAGACGCCTGAACATTAATAAAGGAAGTGGACGGAAAAAGAGTCGACAGCTTCGAAATGTGGTGTTGAGGAAGAAGACTGCTACGATTTCCATGGACAACGAAACGTACGGATGAATCAGTATTACGAGAAATCGGCATTACACAAAGGCTATCAAAGACTGTTGTAATGAGAGTGATGACATTTTTTGGACATATAATGTGGAAATAGGAAAATATATAACGCAGGATGGTCATGGGAACGATTAAGGGAAAGCGACTATCGGAACACACGCCTATAAAATGAACGGATATTGCCCAGGAAGTGACGGGGGATTGTCGTTCGCAGAAAACATACAGCAGTCACCGGATCGAGACGAATGGCGTAAAATCGCAAAATTATTGCTAGATTAAATGCGATGGCCTATGTAGGGTGACGACTGTTGATGATGTAAATATGTAAAGATGTAAATGTACATGAATGACTGGAATTGAAGATGATTAATTGAATTGACCGGGAGATTAATATGTTAGATCGGGGCGACAGTGAAAACGTGACAACTAATGTATTCGTAGATTATTGCGACGCTTTGATTTTAACCTGTGTGTGTGTGCGCGCGCGCTCTGTGAAGAAAACGATGCGGCACCTGCCGATATTTTGACATTTAAACTGTCCATTAAAGATGGAAATTTTGCTAAGTATGCGGCCTCGGACACGGGGGGACGATTTGATCTATTAACCTTTGCATATTAGGCTAATGCATTTTTATTGCTTTATTTTTACTGTTAATTTTATCAGTCGCCCGAGTTATCGATATTTAAATTAGGCATGTAAAGCGACTGGATGTATTTTTCGTCGATTATTTCATTGAATTAGGGTAACTGCGGTAATATGAGCCATACAGTTGCCCGCTATATCAATAGTCTGCCGTAATAATTCGGGAAAAAAATAAAAAAAACATCAATATCAATATTCTTTGTATGATGATATTGTGCAATGATAGACGAATTTTATAGAGTAAAATTCGGATATTAAAACGCAATAGTTTTTTTTTTTTTTTTTTTTTTTTTTTTTGGAGGGGGCTCGTCACCTGTGAACATTAACCAAAAGGAATTTGTTTATATTTTTCTTGCGTAACAGCGGGATTCGAACCGAGTCTTACGCGAACGAAACACCGCTATTTAACCAACTATGCTACGGTGGCTGGCCGACGTATAATAGTGTTAGGGTGATCGAACACTATTCTAGAATGGCTATCACCGTTTAAGTGAGATGTCTATTATAGTAGATGCGACAGTTCAAAATAAAATCGTTTGCACCATACATTGCGAATAATAAATAACTGCATTATTGGAAATGCTCGAATCACTTTGCAGTGATACGATTTTATTATCGTATAATGCGATTAAAATTCAGAACACGGCAATTGAAAAAGGGGGAAGATAATAAAAACTTCAGTTTCAATTAAAATTAGTTAATATTTTCCTTTTTTAATTTTCTAATACTTGAAAGTTGAATATAGATACGGTAAAGTCTCGCTAATATCCGGTTAATCCGGACTAATCGAAAAAAATAAAAAGGGAAAAAAAATCTCAGGCGTACGCATGGCATATGTAAATTACGTACATATGTACAATACTACGATGGTGCATACATATTGTTTTATATGTAAATAACTTTCTTAAGTACCTACGTACTTTAAAATGAAGAAACGTGTTGATTTTTAATCATTAAGATTTTTTCTTTTATCTATAAAACTTGTTTCTGACACATTTTAAAGTTGATTCTGTTTAATCCGGAGTTTCGCCGATCCTCCGGATATGTCCCGGTCCCGACAAGCCCGGATTAGCGAGACTATACCGTAATTCCCTTTTTATTTGCGTTAATCTACTTTTAATTATCCTCTACTATGTATTTCTAATATAAATCAGAAAATAAAAAAATTGCCTCCCTTTAATGTGTAAAACAACTTTGTTGATTCGTGTTTTCAATCAACGGAATAAAAATGAGTTTGTATGGATGCGAGGATTATAAGAGGATTTTTTTGAAACTAAAGCGAGTAATCCGGTATCTCATTAATGCGATTATTTATATCATTAATGCCTATTTTTGTACTTCTCTGTTTTTTATGAGTTTTTTTTTTTTATGATATTACGATGGTTGTGGAGAGGGGATGTAATACAAATATTTTCTTTTCCGAACAGGATGTTCGTATTCACGAGGGTCAGGTTTTAGTGTCAGCAGATTGTTCCGAAAATAATTAGAATTTTATTTACGCTCTTTCAAGTAGTTTGGAGACGCTCGCGGATTATGTTTAACATTACTAGAGTTAAAAAAATATATACATTTTTTTTCAATTCTTTATACTTTTAAAATATAACAACAAAAATCGAATTATTAATTTGCTAAAATGCAGAGCAGCCTGTATAATATATTGTATCGTAATGATTAAAGCTTTAGCAATTTTGCTAATTGTTCATTTAAACCGGCTGTCAAAAAAAGTCGAGTCACCGCCAGAAAAGAAAGAAAAAAAAACATTCAGAGTTGCGATTTTTAATAATTTTACCTCTTCAGTATGATTCTTAAAAAATATAACGTCATTTAAAAGGACAGCAACAACAATATTGTATTTAATACTTTCTTAAATAAAATTTCAATATAATATTTATAAATAATGTTCTTAATCGCCAAACGTAAGCATTTTCGTATTTTATGACCACGACTAAAAGCTACCTTTGGTGTCAAACTTGGGTACGCTATTGTTTCCAAAGCACGTATTTTTTACTTGTTTTCAAACTAGGTTTTATCATATTTTTACGAAAGACGAATTTTCCTATCCATCGCTGGTTGCTAACGATTTTTCTCGTAGATTAACCAAATAATCAAGATTTTTTCGGTACATTAAGCGCGTATGGGGAATTGCAAAAATGACAAGCCCTCAATACACAAACTCGATTGCTTGAACGGTGACGTAGTTTCAACATTCGTAGCGATTCTGTAAATAATTTTCTTTCGATCTGTAGAATATTTTCACTGAACTAGACTGTTTCTATTTATCAACATATTGTATTCACTTGATGTCTGAAGTTAATTACGCTCGCAAGAAATACTCGGCGTTTTCGAGATACGATCTATTTTTACTTTTCTCTTATCGCGTCTCTAGTTTTGCGATATTATTTTCAAGGTTAACTATGTGAATAATGTAAAACGGGAATTTTATTCGCTTGAGGAAATTTGCAAATAATTGCGTTCTTATATAACGTCGACCGTGATGTTTTATGCCAACATTTTGCTATTATATGAGTATAATATTTAATTATTTGAAAATTTTCCAATATTATGTTTAGGTTATTTTAGTTGACGGAGAGGTGAAAATGTGAGCTCGCGAGTAGAACAGTGAACACATTTCACAGATAAGTGTGGTATAAATGTTTTAAATTTGCTTATGGTCTTTTTTTTTCTCGCATTTTTCAAAGGCTCTCTTAACCGAATTTTTACCTTGTTTTACTTGAGACGATCTCCCCCCTCCCTTTTTTAAAATTATTTTTTCAGGCAAAAGAAAAAATATGTAATAAGTAAAAGCGATGTAAGCGACTTTCACAAAAACAATTTATTTTGCATCCTTCTAAATTAACGAAAATATATTTACCGCAGCGGAATTCATATGTATATACATTTCTGTTTTGTTTTCCTTTTATTATTCCGTGCACGTATAAAAAAAATGCGCGCGGAATCCTATAATAAGACGGTTTGAAAACGACAAAAAAAAAAAAATATGCGATAGCTCAGGAACGGTTTGACTTATAATTTCGAGTTGGATCGTAAATCGTAATTAAAATTCGGAATTTAAAACGACCTTGAAAATCAACTTTAAAAGATTTAAAACTTACCATCAGACAAAAAAAACTTCAAAAGTGAAATTCAAAATATAGAGTAAAACGCGGAAGCTCTAAAAATTATTGATAAAAAATGATTTAATTTCTCTCGGTTTTTTTTGTAAAAAACAGCGACAGAAATACGTTCGTGTAAGTAATAGCTTGAGTAAAAAAATTGAGAAAACCAAAGTGTATCTCAAACGTGTGCATAAAAGAGCGCTTTACAGGAAAAATATATATGTGAGCTTACAACTTTTTATATTAAGATTTTCCGAAAGTTTGAAATTTTGGAAAAAAATATTTTTTTCTTTCGAACGTGTGATAATATCGATCGAAAGATTGTTATTTGTCGGGGACGAAGATATATTTTGTTTCCATAGCGAAACTCCGAAATTGGCGAAAAGTTCAAAAAAGCGTATCCCGTTTCCCTTTGTGGCGCGAGTATTACAGTTTTTTTTTTTTTTTTTTTTTTGGTCCCCTCCACCCTCATGGGTTTGTCAACATGGACATTGGCTTAAGAACTGGGAAATGGAGAAGAAAGAGAATCAGATTTTTATGTGACGTGAAATATGCAACAAGAATGTTGCCCTTGGATGACAGAAGAAGGAAGGAAAAGAATAAACGAAGCATTATAATGAGTGGGAACACTGTTTGACAACAGAGAGGAGTACAAAGAAGATCGTTCCAATGGAAGCGAAGAGCATTCGAACATTATGTGATTAGGATTACATACAAAGTGACCGTTGGAGGAATGTAGAGGACAATATGGAGATGGCACGAGAGAGAACCTGAGATACTAGAGCGACGCATAGAAGGGAAGTCAAAAAAATGCAACGTTTAAAACATCGTCTATTTAAACTAAAAGGTTTTAACAAGTTTTTCCTTAGCTCGCTTACCCTCGTTTCAGTGGGTTCGTTATTACTCAGAATTCTATTTTGACCAAAAAACCGGGAATTTGAAAATTAATATTTCGGTGCTCGGAAGAACAACAGATGGTGTTTACAAATGCAGAATCGGCCATCATTCAGATCAGTGTAGACTCAAGCGGCATTTTATTGTATGTAGAATTTTCGGAAATTTGATTAATAGTAAAAAATTTTCTTCAAAAATAGATGTCTACCGCTGTTCTGTTTTTGAACTTTAGTACTGCATGATCAGTTTTTCTTTTGGACTAGAGCGTACGGAATTATTTTAGCATTTAAGTAGGCGCGAATAAGTGATTTAAGTTAAAATCAGATTTCTTTGTTTTAAATCTAGTTTTATGTAAATATAAATCTTATGGTTATCGTTAACTTAACATACGGAATCCTCAGCGCATGAAACATCATGCTTGACTGAACTTGCGTTTTTTAAAAGATCGATACATTTTTCAACGTTATGAAAGTATATTAAGAGTATTTTATTTGTTTCGAGGTCTACGCGCGTTTCTTTCGTGATAAATTTCATAATAAAAAATCTTAATAATTCAATAATTCTTTTAAATAGTTGCATAGAATTCGTTTTTCTACCGGTGTATTTTTGATAATAAATTTTTTTGTGTAAAAATTTATTGTTATAAATATTGCGGTACTGTACCGAGAGTATGCGTGAAGTGTGGAATACATGTATAGATAATCTAAGTTAAAATACTTATTTGATGATTTCCCCCCCCCCCCCCCCCATGGCGAAACTGAAGGAGATCCGAAAGTTTGTGTGTATTTTGATTTGCATATTACCTAAAATTACCTTGGTATAATCTGACTGATTTCGCGGTTACCTTCGTGTTGCCCCGGAAGTTATATTCCGTCATTTATTTTTTTCGTCTAGTGTATCGTAAATTTGCACAACTGAGCTCGAATTTGATTTGTATATTTCTCTTCAACATTAAGTACAAGAAATTCGTCCATCGAATTTAACCGTTATTGTTATAATTTTTAAATATACGAATAATAATAAACTCAACGAAAGTATATACGGATATAATAGGAACCATAGCAAGACTGTGTCCACGGAAGGTTTTTGGGGTGTCGCTCCCAATTAGATCTGAAATAGTTATTATAAATACACAAAAATCTGAAGAAAAAAAATCAAAACTTTTAAATAAATATTGATGATTTTTTCGGACAAAAAAATATGCTCCATATTTTTAGGTACTTTATTAATATTTTATGCAAAAATTTTTATTACGAGCATAATTAATAACGTATGTAATTTTTATTAACGTTTATATACGGGGTAATTCATTTATGTAAATTATTAATATATAAATCAAAATTATGCAAATTGTTAATAGTATGAATATTAGTGAAAAACGTATTATCTCCCTCCCCTCTTCAAAATTCTGGACACGGCCCTGAATCTTAGTATGGAATACAAAAGGTTCACCATTTACGTATACAATTCTTAATTCACATTTATGATTGAAGTATATTCTACAAATTCAACGTATTAAATTGATTTCTATAATTTGCTCATTTCCGTCCTGACTACTTACCATTAACAGCTCTTCTTGTCCACTGATTTTTTGTTGGACTATTGTCGATCTAGGCGGTCTTTAGTAGTATAAACCAAATTGTAGGTATTTTTTGCCCGGCGTTTACGATTAGAAAATTCAGTTTTCACGCCGAACTTCTAAATATGTCAATTTTTAATTCTAATCGTTATTTTGAGTTGAAGGTGATTTCGTATAAAAGAAGATCGTATTTAATGACCTTTGCGCATTCATAATGTAGAGCAGTGTATTTTTGAATGATGTAACATTGTTTGAGCAAAAAAGTTGCACAAATACCGAGAAGATAAATATTAAATTTAAACTGTTTAACGAATTTTGTGGTTGTAATGCGGTAGATTGTAGCCGAAAAATTAAAAAAGCACGATAAATGTGTAGATGTAAAAGTGTGGCAGTAGGATATTCTACCCGAACAAAACAATTAATTAATCAACTAGGCCACGGTAGGCTATTGCGAAGAATTTAAGAACATCAGTAGAGGAGTGAAGTGACGAAAACTGTCCTGATAAAAATACATGTAAATATATATATATATTTTTTTTTATATATATATAGATATTTTTAAATATAATTTTGTAAAATTAAAACTGGTACTTTTTTTTTATGCTTCTTACACTAAAGCCGGTTTTTATATGCATGTTTTTTTCGACGCCCTTGAAATAAAAATCGGATTACGATGAAAGTTATACTATCAGTCTCTGCAGTTGATAAAATTAAAGTAGAGTGTCCTTATGTTGAATAATGTAAATCATTGTTATCGATAAAAGTAAATTGTAGATTAAAAATTTTAATCATGTTTAGAAGTTTCACCGTTAATCTTAATAATTTTATAATCGTATCTTAAGTATCGCGATAACTTTAACATTTTTCAAGTGAAATGCTATCGGCACACCTGCGAGTTTATTACTGTCAAGTTAAATATGAATATATTATCTCCGTTATGTCATCTCTGTTAAAACTGAATCCACCGTTCGCTTTCTTATTTAATTGTTTACATCTTATTTTAATCGTTTATCGCTCGCATTTTGACCTTTTCGTCCTTATTTCGTTGTTGTCGAAAAACTCGAATTAATTAAACAATAAATACTTTAACTTTAAGCTTTTTTGTTTGTAGAGTAATGTTGAATTATACCGAAGTCGGAGCTCCTAAAACAATTTCCGATCATTAATAAAATCATAAATTACTGCTGTATTTTATATTTTATTGATAATTCATGTATACCTTAAATTCGGTCGGCTTTTTCGTTTCTATTTTTTTTTCTTTCCTTTATTTATTTCGTATTTTTACACAAACATAACGGTCTAGTTAAACAAAGGCCATTGCGCTGTGTTGTATAAGGCTCACTCGCGTGACATTGGCGCACTATCCGAATGTAATAATCAGTTAATTTTCTTTTGGTTTGATCGATTGTAATTATTAAATTACAACTTAAATTTATTCACAAAGCTCGAAAAAAATGAATTTTTATTTAATATCAGTTTTAATTGAAGTGCTGTTTTTATGCGATTACTACCATATATGCGTACTTTAATCGAGTGGCTCTTTGTTATTATCTCGGACAGTATTTAGAATTATAGCAGCGAAAGAAGTACATTTATATTCTTTTTCGTATGATTTTTCAAAATCCGTATTTCACGTTACCCTTTTAGTTGTTTCGGGAGAATATAAATCGTTGAAATATGTTTTATCATGCGAATATGCCAAATCCCAATGCATTGTCTAGAACTAATATCATAGTAGATTTCGAACCTGGAGGTAATTACCCCCACGGAGGTAAAATAGAGCCATTTTGCGGGGGTAATAAAGCTTGTAATATAGATAACAAATTTCATAACTATTAATGTCGATGTTTATACAACTGCGTGAGCAACTGGTATGTGTATATAAGACGACGAAATCATGTTTGAAAATTCCGTGGTGCAACATTTATTAGCAATAATCAATTTCCCAGACCCATGGGGATAATCGTCAGTTCAACTTTTCTATATTAAGACCATTTTCTACAGATGATAAAATTTTTAAAGGCAAACATGTGTCAGCTAAAGTAGAATTTCTCGAACTACGTGAGGATAGCGCTACTTTAAAAGTGTAATTTCAAAATTATGACCTCTGCACATTTTGGAAAAAAATAGGTGTTGACTATTCTATTATAGTTGATGATAGATAGTGCTCTAAGAATCAATATCGTCATTTAATGAATTACTAGTCTTATGTAAAGATAGTCTGAAAAAGTTAGAATTACGAAGTAAACCCCAAAAAAAGAAAGAAAAAAAAATTTATAATTTGTTGTGTTCGGGCAAAATACGTTTTTATTTAATAGCAATAAACCATTACACGTTTTATTTTTATTTGTGAAAAAAAAAAAAAAAACTTATTAAATATACTATTAATAATTTAACCATTTATATTTGTAAACGAAATTATCAATGACGTAATGTTGACTAATAGTGTAATTGCTAGGTTGATGACGTAGCCGCAGTGGAAACATAGCTGTTTCTGTTGCTAGACTGGAAGCATCATCTGTGTAAATTTCCGATTTGCAACGCGACACGATCATACTATTTTTTTTGTTTCTTTCCATATCTACGTCAGCAGATGTTAGTTGTAAGCTGGTGTCTTATTCTGCGGACAATCTGTTTGTTCATTTTATTATGGCATTGAGCGAAGAACGGTTGTACCTACAAAATAATTACAAAAGCGATTAACAATGAAAATTAGAGAAATTATCTCTAATGTAGTATGTGTAACGGTGTTTAATTCAGTATTGGAACACAAAGTTTGGGGGTATTCAGAAAGAAGTTCTTGATAAACAAATTATTCAACTACTAATAATTTCAGAAATTATAATAGACTATCGAATGTAGAAAAAATGTCTATTACTCGTGCAATTATTTGTGTACTATACCAAAAAGTGCATTATCAACTGAGATATTTGAAGTAATTAAAGTACTTTAAAAAACACTTTATGGTAATCGATCTTTACATAATTTTTAGAATTACGTTTAGATAAAAGTTGTGTCTATTTAACCGTTTTCATGAAACATAACATTCTTTGCATATTCAAATACGTAAATACATGAACAGAATGACGCAAATATAAGTTGACGTACAATTATGATAAAAGAAGACGTGTCTTTTTATAAAAAGAATAAACAAGTAAATAAAAAAGCTTGCAAAGTATTGACGATTTTAATAGCTAATTACTGCAGAAATTGTTCATATAAATAAATAAATTTTTTAAAATTTTAAAATCATTTTTTTTCAGAAATATTTTTTAAATTCATGTTTTCTTCAATTGAAATTGTAGCTTTGCTTTTTCCCACATTCACACTTCTTTTGTAACTTTCGCTATTTTCACAGATATTTATCGTATAATTTTTATTTTTAACCGACTTCAAAAGGAAGGAGGTTATGCGCCCATCGCGTATGTTTTTTTTAATGTTTACCCGCGCGTAACTCGTGCCAATGTGGACAGATTTTGACGATGCCCCTTGTTCATTACAAAGTGTAGTCAATAGGAGTGCCGATAAAAATTCATGAACACGGACTGAATATTCGTCAAAAAATATAAATAAATGACTAAATTAGATAATTATTAGCGATATCTGAAACGCAATTGAATTAAACTATTATTAATTTACCATGGGGAAACGTTAAACTTGAAAAAAGTCAATTTTTTTGCAAGAAAGTATTATCAATTACCCCGTGGAAATGGAAATTCAAATAAAAAAAAAAAAATTGAAATCTTCGTAGTGCCATTTACAGGCTTATCGCGGACGGAAATATTACGTTTTTACATTACTGCGTATAATTTTTGATCATGTTGAATGACTCGAATAATTTTTTTTCATTAGAAATTTTACTGGTCAGTGATTGTCCTATATGAGCATATCTCGGTAGTGCTAAAAATTGCGAAATAAAATATTTAAAAAAAAAAAAATACAACCCACTTCAAGATTTAAACTAAAAATTTAATAAAAATGCACTAAGAAGTAAAAAATAATTTAGTCGATAATAAATAATATACTTTAGAATAATGTAAGGATATTGAGATTATTCTTAAACAACATTAATACTTATTAGAGTCGCCACCAAATTTAAATTACAATTTTAATTAAAAATCATATTAAATTTTTCCGGCTGTTTCCAATATTTGTGGCCTATAGAAAACGAGTGATTGCACTGAAACGTTCAAAACTTTTAAAATTATTAATTAACCATTATAAATAATTTACGGACAAGTGTGTGTTCAAAAAATAATAAAATATATTTCATATCAAAAATCATTTAACGTTTTGGATGGTCAGTGTAAGCTGTCCGAAACTTTAAGTGTTTCATTTTTGGTAAGAAATATATTTTTTGATTTTTTGAACACAGTTTTGTCCTTAAATTATTTATAATAAGTGATTGCGTATTGTTATACTAATTAAAAATTGTTCCTAAATATTGCTGTAATTTGTGATTTCCGTGCTGACTCCAAAAAGGTAATATTTAAGAATAATCGTGATGTACCTACCTATATTGCCCTAAAATACGACTAAATCATTTTTTACTTCTTAGTGCATTTTAATTAAATTTTTGGCGTAAAACTAGAAATCGTTTTTTTTTTTTTTTTTTTTTTTTTTGCACATATTTATTTTAAATGATTTCGAGTTAAAGTTAGTAATAATTGTAAAAAAAATATTTCATATATCGATTAAAAATGCAATAACTCCGAACATTGTGTATGTAACTTATAGAACAGAATATCTTTCTAATGTAAAATGCATAATATCTGTTGAAATATTTTGAAAAAAAAAATTTCTCTAATGGTAGTACGAGAACCTGTATCCTTGCGATAGATACTACATGTAACACATAACGCACTCACTTTAATCCACTACTTCACCTTACGAAACAGGTCTAAAATATTGTTTTATAGTATTATACGTACAAACGGTGTGCGATCGTGTCGCGTTGTAAATTGGAGATTTCCGGATGATGCTTCCAGTGTCTAGCGTTTCTGATACCTGTTGTTACATGAGGGTTGTGCTAAATTCACATAGGTTCTGCACATCTGACGTCATTAACCGTGAAAACAATTTATTGCCGACTTAATGAATATGGAATGGAATAAAATAACACCGACATCTAATGTAATGCTCTAGGTATGTTGAATATATATGTAAATGCTTCTTTGTACAAGTAGAAACTGTGAAATTCATTATTTTATGTAATAATACACAGATGTTTTTTATAACTGAAATATTAAAAACATGTAAAAACAAATATATTTCTATACACTGCTTAATAATTTCATATAATTGTCAAAGATATCAACGAACCCATGAAACAATATTTTAAATTTATAATCAAATAGGTAAATTAATAACTTTCGAAAAGTCTCATTAAATAGTATAAACTGGAGGAAAAATCTGGAACCCCTTTCGGTCTCATTAGCGGAAATAGAAAACATGATTGAATTATTTCTTGAAAAAAATAGGTTATTTTGATATACAATATATATGGGATAAATTTTAAACTTTGTGGCCTGGCACATAAATATTTACATGGCAGACGATGTTTTGTAAAATTATTACAACTAGGAAGTTTAAAATCTACTTTATATAATACAAGAGTATATATTCGGGTTTCTATACTTCCAATATCAAACAACTAATCTCCACAGTTTTTTATCATAGAACTTGTATAAATATTTTAGGCGGTCATATATCAAGCATAAACATATTTTATAAATGCTACAGACTTTCTAGTAAAGAAATTCAGCGATTTCAGCATTGAATTTTCTTATAATCAATATTCAGTTTACTACTGTTCGTTATTATATACTTTTGTTCAATATGTTTAAAAAAAAAATAATACTTAAAAATGGTCATAAGCTGTTACATTAAAGTCGCCAGTTCAAGTTATTCGAGAATGATTTTTTTTTTCTATATTTGACAAGTCAACATATATTGTTTTCACAGGCTGTGACGTCGGATGTGCGGAACCTGTTCAAATTTAACACAACCTGTTACATGATTGCTGCATTTATATTCGGCACAGCTCTTTCAGTTACATGGTCAGCTTTATGTAATGTGGTTTTCAAAGAATTTTCGAACACTATATACATTTTATAAGTACATATATATATATATATATATATCAGGGTGGCCACCCAACCTGGAAACCAAACATAAGCCAGAAATTTTCTTGTAAAACTGGGGGAAAATTAAAAATAGCTAAATGATAGCTTTCGTAAAAAAATTAATCAAAGTGAAAAATTAATGCGTTTTTAATGTACTTATAATAGATTACGGAGTTCTTTTTTATTTGTGTAAAATATGCTGCACTGGTTAAACACTAGTAAGAAGAAAACGTATGTTCTGCGCCAGTGGATGGGTTAGTGTCAGAGAGGGAAGGGGGAAACGCTAACGCTCACCCTGCCACTAAGCTGTTTCACTTCCATTTGGGTAGTTTCGAAATTTTGCTCTAATTCAAGCAGATTACTATATAAGCACAATAGGGACAACAAAATACATATACATATATATATATATATATATATATATATATATATATATATATATATATACATACATACATACATACATACATACATACATACATACATACATACATACATACATACATACACATACAGGTTGTTGTAATAAACTGACAAAAAAAAGAGAATTTTATTTATTCTTAATCTAATGGAAATATTACATCTGTAGAAGAAGTACTTATTGTTTTTTAGTTGGTTTCTTGTACGCTGATCAGCCTTTAAAATAAAAATTTGTGTATACATTTGGGAAAGTATATTTATATTGAAGTGTTTACAAGTTACAAACTCGCACTTGAAATCTATTGAGATTGTATCAGATATGTAATTCATCGATATAAATTGACAGTATTTTTTACTCAGTAATTTATATATAATGCTATAATTTTGTATTTAATTTTATGCTTCGCCTCATTTTGTGATCTAGAGATAAGCTTTACGCTTTAAATAATGCAAAAATTTATATATAACATATATATCGTATTTTGTGAACGATTTTGAGGTTTTTTTCTTTTGAATTGTTATTGTGCAGATTAGATATATTTGCATTATAATATGTACATATAATGCTTAATTTGTAAATGTATTATACACAAAATTAATCTTTTTTTTTATAATTTTTGAGCATGTCAAGTTGTTTCTTTTGACTTTAGGATGCCTATTTAAAGAGTTTGTATTTTTTATTATAGGGTTTTATTTAATTCCCTTTAGGAGGAATTTTGGAAACGATTTTTCACCAACTTTCCGATGAATTAAAAAAGTGTCCTTTTGCAGAAATGCTCGTTATAGATGACAATACAATATTACGCAACATCCGGGTTTCCAACTTCAAAATTAGACCCTTAGGCACCGAAAGATCGAAATTTTGGAAAAAAATATTTTCTTTTCCGGGCATATGATATATGTTGGAAAGATCGCGCTATTTGTCGAGAACAAAACCATATTTTATTTCTTTAATGAAACTTTCGAAGTTTATGAAAAGTTCAAAAAAGCGCAAGATCTAATATATGTAGCCTCCTCTTTGCGACGCGAGTATTATAGCTAAAAATTTTGAACAAGGTTGAAAATATGTGCATGCACGTATATTTCTTTGGTTTTGAATATTTAGGTTTCCAACTTTGAAATTAGCCCCTGGGGGCTTTGAAAGCTCGAACTTTTGCAAAAAAAAAAGTTTTTTTTCCCGGGCATATGATATACCGTTGGAAAGAGCGCTATTTTTCGGGAGCAAAATCGTTTTTCATTTTCTAAACGAAACCCATGGAAGAAGTTTACTAAAAGTTTTAAGAAGTACAAATAAAGGACGTGTAGGCCCCGTTTGTGGCTCAGCTTAATAATTAAAAATTTTGAACAAGGTTAAAAAAAGCGCATCCTTGCGTATTTCTTTACTTTGGAATATTTAAGTTTTCAACTTTAAAACCGGACCTTTGGGGCGCCGAAAGCTCGAAATTTTCAAAAAAATATTTTTTTTTTTCGCTCATGTGATATATTAATGGGAAGATCGCGCTATTAGTCAAACATTATGTTTCATGTGCTGAGGATTCCGTATGTATTGTATGAAAAACAAAAGACAATATAATTGTAAGAATGCGATCCATTATTTAATAATAAAATGTAACACAAATTTCTGTAAACGTCCTATAATCAAGGTACTGAATGAAATAAAGCAAAATAAATTAGAATTTTAAATATATTGTTTTTTTATTGAAATACATATAGTAAAAAGTCCAGACTAAAAAATAAAAAAAAAAAAACAGCCTTTTATTTATACACTAAAAAGAAGTACAAAATAACTTTATTAGTGTGCGACTGCCAGATACGCATCTTAACATTAAAATCTGAAACTACAAAATATTCTGAAAATTAATAATTAAATATCAATATTATAATACATCCTAAGCTAAAACTACAATCACACTATTTAATGTTGTTCCACTATTGTGCATCACAATATCACACACGTCGAAAATTTTTGTAACTGCAGCCCTCGCTTTTATTTTTCAGAATATTTTGTACTTGTCAGATTATAATGTTAAGATGCGTATCTGATAGTCGCACATTAATGAAGTTATTTTCTACTTTTTAATGCATAAATAAAAGGCTATTTTTAAAATTAAAAAAAAAATTTTTTTACTGGTGTTAATTTTTATTGCTCTCTATTCTCTTCGAATTGCTTTAATTTCAGCGACATTTTCGAGCTCTAGATGTACAGGGCTTTGTTCTTCGCCGTTCTTAAATTGAATACAGTTCATGAAAGCGAGTTAAAATAGGAGTAATTTCTATTTTTTTATTTCAGATAATTGTGGATGTACTAATTAACTATTTCGTGGGGTTTTTTTTTTTTTTTTTATTTTGTAGTTGAAGCAGATTGACTTGATAAATTAACCCGTGGTGCAGCAAACGGAAAAGAGAAAAAGTGCGTTTACCTCTGCGGAGTTTAATTTCAGCTTTCTATAGCCGTATAAAATATCACCCGATCTTAAAATTAGGAAAACAACAATCTACGTTAGATGACGTAGCCTTATTGTTAGTAACAACTAATTGGTCTCACGATAGTATTTTCTGCAGATGTTGTATTTTACGCGCCTTTTACGTAATAAATATCACGCGTGTGTACTATCCGGCTGATGTTCGCACATTGTAGCCAGCAAATTTAACTTTATGTTGGTAGGGTAAAAATGTAACATTTTTTCAGAAAGAATTTGTAAAGTTTTATTACCCAGATTAGCTCCGTGGAAGCGGTTTGTGTTTACATACAGCTCATTCTAAACGTTTTGGCGCGACTTCCCGTGATATTTAGCTATGCTTAATAGTAATCGCACTATTGTTCCTCGCCGTGCCTAGTCGTGTTTTTCCCTGTTGTATTTTAAAGTTTTTGTCTGTAATATAGTTTTTCGGATTGTATCAATTGTTACTGGTGCCATCCGATCGAAGTTTCAATTTCGGGCTAATATTGCCTGAAACTTCGGCTTTAACCGCTCTGATCACGATACTTTATTTTGCCCCAATTAAAGTTTTTTACCTGGTACGAATACACCTAGCTTTATATTTCTGCTCATTTGAACACCCTAAGCGGACGAGTCAATTATTTCGGATACAAAGACTTCTTAAAGCCTTACAGCAAAGATTCTTCACATTTTACCGTTTGTTGAAATTTTGGAATTACCTTTTAGATTTAACCAACCTCTTGACATCTAGTAATAGATAAACATTTCTTCGGATGAGAAAATATTAGTACTGTAATTAAGCAATTCGAGACGCTATCCGCCAGAGCCGTGATTATAAAGAAATTCAGATTTACACATACATATACAGTGAAACTTCTACTAACGGACACTTCTTAATACCGGACAAGTTTAAAATCCCCGACATTTTCCCATAAGACACAATATAAAAATATTTCCCAATTACACGGACGCGGACACTTTAATAAGTATGTATGATTTTCGAAATTCGATTTCTGTTAAACGGGTCCGTTTGTCAAAAAAAATTCAATTAGTGCCCCAAATTATTGTTTAATAGACGAGAGGATTGCATGTGGGAAGATCCATGTATCGCCATAAATGAATTAGCAGCTGAATTCATGCAACAACAAAATCCATCCGACGCATGATGAAGTAAGTAGGCTGTGATGACAATAATGTTTATGATGGCGAAGAAGACACAATTACTTAAGTTGACGGTGAAACTTTAAGTAATATTGACTCTTTGGTTGTTATTGGAAAACTAAAAAAATCGTATTTCATTCATAAAGCTGATGCTGAAGGTTTATTAAAAATGATATCCGAACTGCAAGTGCATGTGGAATCGCGGATTTTAAATAAAAGAAACAAAGTAAAATTACCGATTTTTTCATACAAAACTGAAATATGTTCGATACGCTAGGATTTACAGTATGTGTTAAAAAAGAAAAAAAAGTATTTTGAACATAAGTGATTAAAATTATAGATTATCTTGCATTCTTAAAAACAAAAAGTGATTTATACTCTACTGCCTAACTTGTTTATCAACTAATCCTGGAATACAAACATAAGTACTGTAGTAGTACCGTACGTACATACATATTTTTATATTGTACGAACATTTTTTTTTTTTTTTTATATTTTAGACGCATATATGTGTCTTAAGTAAATATGTACTGTATTTTTTTATATTACGTACTATCTTTTATAATCTTGTTAAATACGTTACAATACACAATAATGTAAATTTCAGTAATCTGTACATACATTATTATTTCCCATTAGCGGACTCTTCTTAATACCGGATAAACTTTTTGGTCCCGCGACTGCCCGTTATGCAGAAGTTTCACTATATATGTTCTTTTTGAAATTCGGTATACTCACCTGCCTGCTCTAATTACCAGTATAACTAATTAGCAGTTATTTAGTGTGTAATTGATCAGATTTACCCAGATTTTTTTTTTTCTTTTTTTTTCATTATTTATTGGGCGCGTCTACTATACGGGCATTAACCTAGCGCAAGTGAAAACCATCGATCTAATTTGATGAGAACGCTGACAAATTGTTGTTTCCCCAAGTTTTAATATTAAACTTTTTAATCGTAAGATTTGGTAAATTTTTATGTTTTATTCTATAAGTGAAAAGAAAATTATGTATTATGTTTTTACATTTGTTTAAAATCGGATGAAGGTGATTTATTTTGTAACATGATATGTGGGGTAAATATTTAAAAAATTTGCACATTCAGATTTTATAAGGGAGAGAAAAAAAACAAACCAAACTTTACCCCCCTTATTACAACGATTATAAAATTGAAGTTTCGGTTTTGGCTGAAAATTTTGTTTCAATCGGACGTCAACGCATTGCTATAAAATTAAAACGAAATATTGTTTTGGTTTTATTAATTCGATACATTCAAAAAAAGGGTGGTAGGGAAAGAGTAGAAACTATACTATTCATTTTCCAAAATGTAATTCTTCTCTAGTTAAAAGAAGCTAAATAAATAATCGACCATTCTTCGGTCCGACTAACAACTTTTACGAATCGATCATTGTTTTTATAAAAATTTTAATTTTTCGAACCGGCAAAATAAGAATTATCGTTCCGGAATAATTTGCGTCACACGTTTGATAACAGCCCAGTAAGTATATTTACCTCTGACACACGTTGCTATTGTTTTGTAATACAGACCTCAATATTGTTTTTATAAAGCGATGGGGGGCTACTGCACCAAGAATACAAATTAATTTTATTTTTCAGTTTTAGTGGCAGAAAGTAAATTTGTAAATATGAAAATAATTGGATATTTTACGCGCACGGTTTATTTCGGATTATATTCAATAAAACAAATAAATGGTCTACCTATTAGGAATACACTCGTATATAAAACTTTTTTAAAAATTAAATAAAAACATATTTCTAATAAACAGACATTTGCTTTATTGAATAAGTGGTCAAGTCAAATTTTACGTAAAAATCTTTATAAATATATCGATTATTTTAACCTTGGCGAGACGGATTTTAGATTTGCAATTTAAATGATTCTCGAAGGTATTATTGATTTTTCCCTCCTTATACTTTTATCTCCTTACGTAAGTTTGTTATTCACTTTAAACTTGATCGCAGTTCATTGAGTTTCAATGGCGCTTTCAGGTTTTTCTTCCGAATTTTTAAGTGTAATTCGAAACTCTCATGTTTTCGTGCTACACTGCGGCATTTCGTGCTGAACTCCTTCCCGATTTATGCGCCGGTCTCTTTTAGACTATTCTTTCTTTTGATCATCACCTCTTCCGACGTTATTGACTCTTACCACTCTAATGATTCAGTCAGTTTCCAATGAATCGCAACTCTGCCAGCCGTGAAGGATTGCTCTTTTAAATGATTTCGGTTGAGATTTGAACGTACTTTTCCAGCCTTTGTTATTTTCAGGGCGGCGAGTCTTTTAGCATAAGGTAGCAACTCTGCAGATTTTTCATTCTACGTTCGCATAATTTTCGTAACATGGTTACTCTGTGTAATATAATATGTGTACGGCGTAGGGAGCCGCTCAGGTCCCTTTTATGTTCTTTTTCGATCGATATATCAAATCTGTTTCAGTTTCTTTTGATAACTTTCAGTGGTGGAATGCAAAAGACCGGTTGTCGTGCTTTCACTAAACATTCCCAATCGTTGCACTTTATAATCGATATTCTTTCGTATTTGCTAAGGTTTTACAAACTGTCGAAAAAGTGGAATATTTTTAATTATCGTCAGAGGTGGTTATTTTTCTTTTTTTTCTTCTTCTAATTACATCGCCTGTGTTATTTATTTTTAATTGATTAGACCGTACAGAGTATTTTCATTCGAATCGAGATTGCTTTTTGTAGTATAACGTTTTGAATCTTTTTTTTTTTTTTTTTTTTTTTTTTCGTGTCTTTTTATTTTTAATACTGCTACTTAATACTGCTACTTATTAGCGAATGGAATATGAAACGCTATTTAGACTGGTTGTAGTATTACCGATTATTTAATGGTTGTGCTTTTTCTTTAAAGAGGTGGTCGCGCTTGTTGCAATAATTAATCTCTGTTCACTAATCCGAGATGATAACCTGTTCTCTATATTGGGGAGTAAATAAATAAATAAATAAATAGGTGATATTCGAGGTGAGAAAAATAGACCGCGTACGCTGATACCGTACGTAATTTACCGGAAGAATTGTTTTTATTTTAAATTAATGCTGATAGAATTACATTTACCGTCAATGAACATAAATAAAATCAAAAAATCGAAATATGTCAGTCCGCGAAATAAATATATTTTACATTTTTTGCTGTTAGTAATACGTTTAAACTATAGCTAAAAATTTGTATTATAAAACTGTTTATTAAAATAAATATAATTGTCCTAAAAAAATAGAGAAAAGTGCGTCTATTATAAAAATTAATAAAAAAAGTCAAATTATTTTTGTACTGCAATGTATATAAATATCGAAAAATATATTAACATTCTTATAGTGCTTTCGGAACCTTTAAAAAATTATTTAAACCTACACCCTAACAAAATTTAATAGAATCATTTAAAAATATTCGTACCAACGTGATATTTTCTGTTCATAATTTCGTTTTAATTTAAATTTTTTTTTCGCCAAAAAAAATATATATACAGTAGATGCAGCTCAGTTATCCGACACAATTGTCGAATGTGTCGGATAATTGAAAAAGTCGAATAATATAGTTTTTTCGATTTTTTTATTTTATTACATATTTATGAAGAACAATTCCAATTAAGAGAAAAATTTCAGTATAAAACACAACGATTAATATATATATATATTATTTTTTTAAAAAGGTATCCATCCACAATTGTTTCACCTTAGTTATTCGTTGTTGGGCTGCATAATTTTGCCATTTTCGGAACAATATTCCATCCGCTGTTGTATAGTCATTTTGTTGTTCAATATAAAAAATGACTCTCTTAAGAATTTGAAAGCCTTCAGCGTGACTTATGGCATCTTAAGAAGCTGAGAATGGCTTTCCATTTCATCTTTTGAACTATCGCTTGTTCTCGGTTCTTATAAAAGTTGAATAATATCGTCATCGGTATATTCGAAATCGTTATCTGTCTTCATCCATTCTTGAATATCCGGCATATCGGCATTCTCACACCCTGGAATTTTTTGAAGCAATGAAAGCAGTTCAGAGTCTTTTTCGATTTTTTATCGTAATCGTCTCCATCATCAATAGCTTCTCATTTGTCACTGTCTTTATGATCGAGAAGTTTGGGCCATGATGGAACAAGAGTTATCGGCTGAACTTGGTCCCATGCTTCAGCAATCCTACAAATAACCTCCGACGTGTCCACTTTTTTCAATTTCTGGACCATATTTACATCTTCGTCGCGAAGAATTAAACTTAAAAGTTTAGAACGATATTTCCTTTTTACGGTTTCAAGTACGCCTTGGTCCATTGGCTGGCATAGGGACGTAACATTTGGAGGTGAAAAAAGAACCTTGATATCGCCATCTTGTAAACTCATTGCATTCGGATGCGAGGGCGTATTATCTAAAATCGGAATGGCTTTCCTGGGTAAATTTTTTGATTTCAAAAACTTTTCGACATCAGGAACGAAATCATCATAAAACCAAGATTTGAAAATTGTACAGTCCATACAAGAGTTTTTCTGATGAATATAATAAACAGATAACGAAGACTTATTCTTAATTTTCTTAAATGCCCTAGGATTTTTCTCTGCTTTTTTTATATCCAGGAGCACTTTTCGCTTGTCGAGATGCCAAGGTTTTCGATGGAAGCATTCTATAATACAGGCCTGTTTCATCACAGTTGTAAATTCGTTCACCTGTAATTCCTTGTTTTTCTATCATTTTATGAAGACGTCGTTTAAATTTCGCCAATTCTTCTAACGTGAGTTGTAGCGCTCAATTTTTGTCCGCAGATATTCAACTGACAAATACCGTATCGCTTTTTCCAACGAAATAACCAGCCATCGGTTGTTGTAAATTCTAGAATCTGCATCGCCAGGTACGCCTTCTAGTTCTTTATAGAATTTCATAGCTTTCATCTTCAACATATTTCCGGAAATGGGGGTTCCTTTTTCTCGCTATTGTACAAACCATATGAAGAGCGCTTCATTTACAGCTTTGTGCTTACTTTTCTTCATTGTTTTTCTTTCAATGTCGATGATGAAGGCCCAGAGTATGCTTCGAACACCAATTTATAATCGTTTTTTCCATCTTTTTTCCAACCGACTCTATTGTAGTTCATCCAGTACCTAAAGAATCTGCTACATTCTGGGGCAGTTCTCCCGCATTCAATCTTTTTATGGCATTATATCGGTCTTCCATAGAAACCACCACTTTTTTTCGTTTCTTTTCACTCATTTTTCGATCAGACATTATGTACACACACGAATATAGACAAAGCACAATAGGAAATAATTTCGTTATTTGACGAGAACGAAGAGAAAAATTAGCGCTGTCAACGCTTTGAAATAGATTTCAGTGGACAGTTTCAAGTGGACCAGAAAGTAAATGGCTAATCGTGGGAAATTTTTATATCTTTGGGAGTGTGTTGTAGTTGTGTTACATTATCATGGAATGCGTAGTTGATGCTAAAAAAAATCGAGGGAAATTCAAA
This sequence comes from Icerya purchasi, assembly GCA_039619475.1. Taxonomy (NCBI): domain Eukaryota; kingdom Metazoa; phylum Arthropoda; class Insecta; order Hemiptera; family Monophlebidae; genus Icerya; species Icerya purchasi. Next base: position 284,853,504 of record CM077115.1, on the reverse strand, counting down.
ACTCTGACATATTAAATGTGTGTTGCGCATGATTACTTGCTCCCTTGAGAGTTTTTTAGTGTCGGATAATACGGAGTGTCGGATAGCAGAGTGTCGAATAACCGAGCGTCTACTGTATATATATATATATTTTTTTTTTCAACTTAAATCATTTAAACAAACTATTTTTGAATTTATGCAGCTAGATAAATGGTGATTACAATGCGATGAAAGAATGATGTGTGGAGTTTTACAAATTTTGACAGATTAATTTTTTTCGTAATATTCGGTGCGCCCGTCGTCAGTTTCGAAGCAGAAATATAGCTTTATTGCTTTCGTTATTTTAAAACTTCAAAATCTTCAGTAAAAATTCTTAATCAGTAATTTTTATTGCGTAACGGTAATATTTTAGCGAGTTTTTAGAATAGCGAGTTTTTAGAAAAGCGAGTTTAACCTATTTCGTAATTGATCTTGTGTATTAGTTCGAACATTGGCTCACTCAAGGGGGTTGCCACGGGGCCATTGCTCCCCCAAAAAAATCTTCGAAATCTTAATTTCGTTTTGTAATGTTTTGTTTTACTTAATTTTTTTAAAAAAAAACATACAATATTTACTTTTTACTTATGTATATTACAAGTAAAATGTTATATACTTTTAGCTAATTTTTTTAAAATAAAATTCGTATACTTATCTAATTTGTGCTTATTACAAACATAATGGTATCTATTATTATTATTTTTTAAAAAATAAAATCGTCAGTTTTGTAATTTTGTTAAAAATAATCGTTAATTTTGTATTTTTTTTATTATTATTTTTTTAATTTTAATTTACAAACCACAGAAATAGATAAGTACTTAGTCGAGGTACCGAGTTACCACCCTCTAACTCATCTTCTAAATTCTAGCCCCGACCAAAAAAGAATCCTGAGTGCGCCTTTGAGTTCGAATAATCCTAAAATGTGTTAGTACGTTTTGACTTTATTATTTACCTTTTTTCAATATTATGTTGTTCTTTTTTTGCTTGTCCATTGAACGTAAGTTAGTTAGTTTGATCCCATTTCGCCTAGAAATAAAACAGCAAAGAAAAAAAAAAATGATAATTTGAAAAAATCAACTTGGCAACACGGACACGTTTGGTAGGTAAAAAAAAAAAAAGGTAAAAAAGTGGTTAGAGAAACAAAAGAGACTGATAAATAGCATAGTTGAAAGGTGCATACGTGCGATTTTACGACGCGCAAGTATTGCGAATTGCCATCGCTTGATGGTAGCATTGGTAAAAATGCGTACGGACAGATTAATGTAAATTTCCGGTTATTTTTTTATTTCTCACCGGTAAATAATTCGATATCTACTTCGAATTTCATCGTAAATAAATAGACTTGTACACCGATACTGTATTAACGCTTATTGGGACGCGAATGAAGAAAAATGGATGCAAATGTTGCATTTTTCGCAAAAATAACTCCATTTTCACTTTGTAATCTCATTATTCCTTTTTTAACGTGCGGCAAATTGCCACATACTGATTGCTTTACACCAAGAAGCCGCAATCTGTTGCGTTTCGGGTATTGTGTACATTACCGCACTGAAGAAAACTGTAATTCTATCTCATATATTATAAGCTGTCAATTGTGTATAAAAAACCGAAATTTTGACTCACAACAGTCTAGTATAATAATGGATGTACACCATTTATAAAAACAAATCGAGCGAGTAAATATATCGTAAGGGTGGGCCAAAAGAACATCCCGAATTTTAAATGCTCGTCAAATAAAGACTAATATACTTACGGAAATAAAACAAACGTTAAAATACTTCAAAAAGAGCGCCATTTATTGTACACTATTAGTTTTGAACAATACTCCGTATGAATAGTCACCATTTTGATTTTTACATTGTTGCAATTTTTCCTCAAAATTATGCATTACTTTTTTAAGAGTTGGTTTTTTAATCGCCGCAATTTCCTTCTGAATGGCCAATTTCATCTCGTCGGTTGTTGCTGGTTTACCCTCGTACACCTTGCTTTTCAAGTAGCCCCCCATAGGTAAAAATCTGTCGGTGTTAAATCCGGACTGCGCGGCGGCCAAAACAGCTCACAGTTTCGCGAAATCAAGCGGTCCTGAAACTTCTCTCTTAATAACCGCAAAACATCGTTACGAATATGTGGTGTGGCCCCGTCTTGTTGAAACCACGTTTTAGATAATGCAATCCTCTTCCGTCTGAGCTCCGGTAGAAAATACTCGTTTAACATTTGGATGTAGCGGTCGCCGTTCACAGTAACATTCGCTCCGTCCTCCTCGAAGAAGTAGGGACCGATTATCGCTTTCGCACTGACTGCGCACCATACCGTGATACGAAGGGTGTGCAAGGTACCGGGTGAACGATTCGAGGGTTCTCAGTAGCATAATACCGCATGTTTTGTTTATTAACGTTACCATTTAAATCGAAATGCGCCTCGTCGCTAAAAAAAACATAATCCAAATCGACGTCTTCTTCCTCCAGCATATCCAAAAATTTATTACAAAATTTTAACCTTCTTGGCTTATCTGTTGGTATCAATTCCTGGGTTAGTTGTATCTTGTATGGGTGCATATTGAGGTCGTTTCGAATTATTCTTCTGAGTGAAGTACGGGGAATTTTCAAGGCGGAAGCCTGGCGACGAACGGATCTGCGCGGACTTCGCGACAATGCTACGCGCACTTTTTCGATGTTTGTCGGGGTTCTAGACGATCGACGGCGACCTTGATGGTTGACCGCCACCACACTACCGTATTCTCGGAAGTTTTTTACCCATTTGAGGATACTTTTACGGTCGGGGGGATTGTCATGACGTTTTAAATCAAATTGTTTTTTAAACGCGCGTTGTACCGTGATTACACTTTCACCGTTTTTCACAAAGTACTCGACAACGAAAGAGCGTTGTTTACGCGTCCACGACATCATGACTACTAACCAACTATATTTATATTAAACGGCATATTATTTAGCGCCAGATGGCGTTGCAATCGCTACGCTAACTCACAGTATATGATTTTGACGAGCGTTTGAAATTCGGGATGTTCTTTTGGCCCACCCTATATTTCTAAGTTTAAATATTTATTGCAAATTACGTTTTAAATGGATAGTATTCAATTAGATTTCGGCAGCAGAGAATAAAAAAAACTGTGTCATTCATTAAAAAATTATTTTTCATTTGCTATAAATTTTTGTTTTATACGTCAGAATTATATTGTAAAATATTTGGTTAATTACATGCAATAGCGTCTTTTTATACTCTTTTTTTTCTTCATTTTTTAACGTTAAACTGTAATCTATTGACAATTTGTTGAATTAAGACATTTTAAATAGTAAAGTGAAATGTTTTTTTTTCTTTTCTTTTTTTTTTTTGGACTTACCAAAAAATGGCTACCATCCAACAGACTTAAGAGATTATAAAAGAAAGAAGGGAAATATATTAGAATCTAATTCGATTGGACACTAGGGAAATAAAGGAAGCACAAGACAAGGAGGGCTGCAAACGAGAAAAGCGTGGGTAATTGTACAAGGTGGGGATTCTTTATTTCAAAAGTTCGGAGTAAAAATATAAACGTTCAGGTAAAACAGAAGAACATTCAAAACGGATATGATGGAGGTCGCGTGCTAAATGGCGAGTGTAGCGGACAATCAGAAGATATAGCGGGAGAGAATCTGTGAAGAGCGGAAGGTAATAATGAGTGTCCCGCACATAGATTACAAATAGCAGAAATCATTGAGTGACGAAGAAATGGAAAATAATAAAACCTCTAGAATAATTGCGGAGTGAAGGCTGAATAGGTAAGTACAATGAAGCGGAATTAGAGAAAGTTGTTGAATGATAGGTATCAGAAAAAGCTGAAAATTTTTCGATAAGAGGACTGCGATTTGAGCTAAAGAATCGACTAATTTGCACCCACATAAAATCGATTTAGAGGGAATATTTAAAAAGGAGATCGTAAATTATAGATCGAGTTTGGATACTGAAGGAATATTACATAAGTAAGAAAGAGGAGGGAGCAGATAAGCGAACACTTTTAGAGTCAGATATTAAGTATTTACGAAAATTGCGAGAAGACGAAATAAATAAAATTGAATAGAAGATTGTAGTATGTTTGTTGGAAAAAATCATCGTGATCATTTTAACTGACTTTTTCTTGGCTAAAATGTAACTGAAACCAAACAAAAGTAAAGCGAAAACAAATATGGAACCTTTCTTCAGGCTGAGTTTGTTTACGAATTATTGTTTCTTAATTTTCTACAACTAAAAAACTATGCTAAAGATTTTATCATATATAATATATATATATAAGACTCCAGACATCGATATGAAAACGTTTAAAATACATATATATTTTTATATGGTGCTTTCAATTCCATCTTCGTTTTTATTCATTTCATACTTTTTGCTATAAACGTGATCGTTTTTTTTTTTTTTTTATATATATATATCTTTCAGATTTATTTTTAATTTTATTCGCTGCCTTTACTAGTCTTACTTATTGTTAGTTCCTTTTAGAGGTTACTCAAATCATTGTTTCCTTCCGATGTTTTCAACCTTTATTTACTTTTACATTATCATAAGTTCCTCGTTTATATTAATGAACACTGTGTAACACAGTGGCGGATTCACATAGGGATCATAAGGGACATCCCCCCAAGAACCAAAATCTCCATGAAAATATTTGTTACAACAGGTAATTTATGCAATAAAAGATTCGTATAAATGTTACCTATGGATTCGATTTTTCGTCTTTTTTGTTTATTTTTTATTTTGTAATATGAATGAAAATAGTTCAGTGAGAAATGTTTATATATTTTTTTTAGTCGCTCACGGATAAGGAATTCGAATCGGATTACTAACAAAAATAAAAAAGAAGGTAAAGTCTAATAAAAATACTATTTTTCTACTCTTTCCTAGTAATTTACTATTCAAATTCCAAACTACCAGCTACAATTTTATAATTTTTATATTTTTCATCTAAAAATAAAACAAAATTTAAATCAAATTGTAATAATTATATATTTTTAAAATATTTTTAATTTTCTAAAGAGACAAGGTACTTCTGAAATCTACTGTCTATCATATAAGATATTAAGTAATTATATACCCCCCCCCCCCCCATGTTTCTCTGGATCCGCCGCTGCTGTAATAAACAATGTAATCTTTAATTTTTTTATAAAAATTGTTATAAGCGAACTTAAACCAACAGTTTTTGCTAGTTTTAACTCAAACATAAAAAACAAAAAAAAAAAAAAATTAAAAATTAAAGGTGTTTATTACTTATAAAAATTTATTAGATTAATAAGTTATTTATGCTTAATAAATCTGTATTAAATTTACTTTTCGGCTATTAAAATGCAGCTTTCTGCTTCTTTTCCTGAGCCTAAAAAAATTAAGAAAAAGCAAAAAAAATCATTCTCTGTTTATTTTGTTTTTTTTTTTTTCCAATTTGTAATAAAGCAAACTGTCCGGTTACAATTCTTCATCTAAAGTGCTTTTCTTTCTTTTTTTCTGGAACTCCGAACTTTAATATTCATGTCCACTAAATATCAATAAGGATTTTTTATGAAAAGGCTGGTGGGGTTTATTTAGCACGGGGGGGGGGGGGGACTTGGAATGGAAAAACTCGCAAATGTTCATTATCGAAGTCGTCGTTTCGTATATATTTACATTAAACATTTTTAGCGGTATTTTTTTACTTCTGATTTTTTGCTGTTTTTCGAAGAGAGAAAAAAAAAACTTTAACAGCGGAATCAAATAGCAAAAAAAATGCTACGTTTAGTCTTATACCTGCCTATGGTTAATAACCGTGGAACCCGATTCAGAATTAAGACTTGTTTAAAATTCGACAATGATTGTCAACACGAAATCATGTGTACGTTTGTTTAATTTTTTTTTTATTCGCTGAGTAAGCGAAATTTTAAATTTGGGCGAAATGAGAAGAGTTACCAAGTTGGTTTGCGATAGTTGTAGTTTTTTTTTCACACTCCACTTCGGAAAAGTACTGTCCTACATAACATTTTGGCAGTTATTTTTACCAAAGTGAATTAGTATTGATATTTAAAAATTGCCACTACTAATTCGTAAAAGCAACGTAAAGTATAATCGCGATTATCGACCTTCCTAAATTATTGTATGGCAACGATAGAAATTCTGAAGCTGCGTCGAATAAAATCAAGCCATTTATTTTTATGAGAGTAAGTCTTGTATTTAATGTTTTATTAAAAGAGGGGGAAAAAAATCAATAGAATTTAATCTTTAGCATTAAATGATAGTATCTAATTGCGTGTATCAGTTCCGCGGGAAAAACGAGTGAAGTACCGAACACACACACAAAAAAAGAAGCTGGAATGAAAATTGAACGCTTAAAAATTACAATATTCATGAAAAAGTTTTTGTTCAAAAGTTACCAGAATGTTGAAATCGAATATGTTGCAAAATACGATATTATTACTTCCATGGGCGTCGCCAGCCGTGGGCAGGAGGGGTAGCTGCCCTCCCTGGAGCCTTGAAACTTTTTGATCAACTTGCCATGATGAGTATTCATAGGCGCGTGATCATGGACAATTTGTCAGGAACCCACGAAAATTATGTGTTTTAATTAAGATTTTATTCTTGTTTAATAAAATATTAAGCCTTTACAACTTATAAATTTTATTTTTCCTATAACTCATACCCTCTTTCTATCATCTTGCCACCCGTCGGCTCATCGGCTGGCGACGCCCTTGATTACTTCTGTTTTGCACAAATGTAGAGGAAACAAACGGACTAATTGTTTTGGTTTATCGAAAACGAATGCATAACTAGAAGCGAATCCGTGCACGTTGTGCGAAGTTAACGGAGTTCTAAAAAGAAGGGTTATTTCACGATAAATACGAGTAGAAATAAATAAAGAAAGGAAAAGTATTCATGGAAAAAAAGTATCGTAAACTATTAAGAAGGCGAAAGATAAAAATATAAAAAGGAATGAACAAAACCCGTAAACGTGGAACTGGACGACGGGCATTGAATTTACTAACGAATATAACGCTCCCTATCGAACAAGAACTAGTACTAATTCGCGATTAGGCATTAATTATAAAAATTGGTTTTAGCTAATGACAGAGTTACAAATTGGAATAAACATCTAGTTTTTAAGTGAAATAGTGAAATGGAAACGGTCAGAACACAAAAATAATCAGACGGACACACTGCGCAATCCTGAAAATTTATGGCATTCGTGTCTAATGTAAGTGTGTATGTTTCTCGAATTTTTATATATACGAACTTCTTCTTTTTCTGTAAGTGTTTTGGCATTCGGGCTAAGTGAAGTTACCTTTTTCTTATCTTGTTTACTAAATTTCTTTTTCTTTCATTTTCTACGCATTTTCATTTTTCTTTTCATCGTTTACGATCAGACTAACTTTCAGCTACTTTTGGATTTTTTTAAAAAACGTCTATTACATTTCTTCTCCTATTTCTATTTCTAACATCTTGGACTGCATTTGAACCCTCCACGCGTAGACGTTTGTCGAACAGGCGTGTTGGAAAATAAATTACAGTTAATTAACCAAAAAAAAAAAAAAGTAGAAAATCATCCCTAAGTCCTTTAATTCGATTAAGAGGCCGCGGTAAAAATTGCTTCGCGTTACAAATTATAGGTGACACGTTCAAGCGAGGAGATAACTTGAGCATTGAAATATATTAAGAAAATAAATGCGACTCTTTGTGCTGCCTTCGTCTGATTCATGTACATTTTGTGGTATGAATATTTTGATATTGCGTCAGCGGAGATAATTATAGCCAATAGTCAATCGTTTAATTGTAATCGTTAGATATTCTCTTTTTTCCACTGAAAAACGGAAGACGGGCGATAATTAATGCTGTGATTACGAATGACAGTTTTATTTATTTAATTGTTATAATTATTAGTGATTATTTGTGGAGAGGAGGCAATTTTCGCAAGTTTTTCTCTTCTACCTCATCACATTTTAATGTAGACTATAATTTACCTATAAACTATTCAATAAGTACTAATCGTCAATTTTGTGTTTCATTTCAAATATTTAAATAAGGCCGTATATTGAAACGATGTTATGTGCCTATTTATTTACGCCTTCAGGCATGCTAGTATGCACTAGTGATGTGCGATTTCGAAATGTTTTTACAGTCGAAATAATCGACAATCGTCAAAAAAACAATCGAATGATTTTCATTCGAATGATTGTGGTGAATACGAATGAATTATTCGAATAAAATAACATTTCGAATGCAACTACGGAACAATCGAATGCATTCGAAGTCATCGAACAATCGAATAATTCGAATGAAACATTTCGAAGTTGCCCATCACTAGTATGCACCGTGGACGTATTCAATTTTTTTTCTGAAATTAGTTTTTACTTATTTTTTATTATTACATATGTTGTTATTATTATTGTTATTATTATAATTATTATTATAATTATTATTATAATTATTATTATAATTATTATTATAATTATTATTATGATCATGGTTAGATTAAAGTTTTAATATTTTTGTTTAATTTTATTAATTTTCACCAAAATTAGCACATGAATCTTCCGTTACCGGTCTGCTTGTAAAAATCTGAACACACATACACACCATACAATATATATATATATATATATATAGTACAAAACTAGAATGAAGTTTTATAAAAATAACTCTAACAATTACTCTTGCCTTGAAACTCTTTTATTGGCAGACGGATATATGTTAGGATAACCGGGAGGAGACGTGCTAACTGGTACACCAGGAATAACACCGACTTTGCAAATCGCCCATTCGGAATTTTAAACAATCATTAAGGAGACTGTTGCATCGTTTTCCTTCGGATATTCTTTCGACGGGTATTGTTTTTTACACTTGTTGCTTATTCTTTGGAGATTCTGCAACTCTTCGGGCGTTCTCTTGACGAAGATTGCACGAGAACAAGACAAAACTCGACAAGAACTAGGCGAAACCAAGTTCAAAACGGAACTCACCTCGGTCTCTTTTTTTTCCACAATTTTATCTTGATTTTCTTTCTTTCGAAATTTGCCCCCCTCCCCCTTATGATATCAATCGTGTGCATTCGTTGACCGATCATAGCTGGTTCCGGTACATTTACACACTTATCAATACATATGTTTATATATATTTCTTTTATTTATAATTTAGTGTAGTGTACACGTTACAATTTATCGCATTTTATGTTCTTTTTTCATCGCTGAACCAATATCGTACTTACTCAACTTTGTCACATTTTAAACAATTTTTATCGGGGCGAGTTAATTTATTTTCACATCCTCCGCGGATTTATCATTTCTGTTTATCTTCCTTTTCCTTAAATTTTTTTTAGCAAATCGTCGGTGTCCCGATAACTCTAGAATCATTACTTTCTATTCTGGTTTCAGTATTTAGTAATATCTCGAATGTGTCCTTGCTGCACGTTTCGATTCGTATTTTTGTTGTTGCTGCATTTGCGTTTTATTTAATTGAATTATTAAGTTTACTTAAATTAAAGCAACGCCGGTCCAGTGTAGAAATTACGGATGTTTCTATTTACAAAATTCGAACTTATTTTCGTTGATCAGCGAGTGTTGTATTTGTTTCCGAATGTGTGTATATTCGTTGTATCATTTTCTTAAAATGTGATCGTCGCCCGTTGAAATTTCCGATTTTAAGAAATAGAGCTATAAATCGAATATTTCGTTCGTGCTGTTATTGATGCTCTATACGTTTAAAATGTTGTTTTCCAGATTATGAAACAGGCGAAAGCAGTGATAGGGGAAAAATTGTTTAGCTTTTTAATGAAGATGACGTTTTACGGACACTTTGTAGCCGGAGAAGATCAGAATAAAATAGTACCGGTTTTGAAACGATTGCGATCATTCGGCGTTAAACCGATTTTGGATTATTCGGTCGAAGAAGATATAAGCAAAGAGGAGGCGGAAACGAGAGAATTGGAGTAAGTCGTTATCTTTCTGAATTGTACGATACACTTTTAGAAAAATATTTTTCATCGACGCTGTTTCGAATGCCCTTTACTGTAATGCAATTTTTTTCCTAACAGTACGTCCTTAAATTCCGAATGCTTTAGTCGTTATAAACATAACGATGCCCCCGGGGTGAACGAAACGGACACGCATTCGGGCCCCATCCCAATGTCGAATATTTTCCGTACGACTCAGAGATAAACAAAGTAAATCAGGTCGACTTAACGACGGACTCCCATCTGTATTGTGTCATCGTTTTTATTTAACATACACGATCTTCCGAATACCACCGCGAATAAATTTAACTACGCTGACGTCATTGTGCTGGCAGTTCAAAGCATCGTATCTCGAGAAAACGCTGGAAACCGATCTCAAAAACCTGCAACAATATTTTCGGCAACGGCCTCTCCAAATAAATCGAAGTAAAACTGTTGCTATATGCTTCCCCCCACTTAACGACACGTAAACATGAGGCCGAGTGTTCAATGTAATTCAGAAACACTAAAAGTACGAGCCGCGGATCAAATACTTTGGAGTAGTCACTCGGGATAGGCAGCTAACATTATTTCGTAAGCATTTAGAAAGTACAACAGCAAAAGTCAAAACTAGAAATAACATCGTACAAAAGCTTAACATCATGGGGCTCTTCTGCAGCAGTACTGAGAACAGCAGCCCTAGCCTCTGTAGCAGAATATGCAGCGTGATTCGCAGCTAAACTCAACGTTGAGGCTAATTACTGTGATGTCAACTCCTATTCCCTGGCTGGCTCTATTGACATGCGTTGGAAAAGAGCTGCTATGAAAGAATGGTTTAATAAAGTATAAAAATAACCCAAGTCGTTTAATCATCTGTTCAGAACAAAACGATTGAAGTCGAGCAAACCATTACAGCGGAAAACTTCATAACCCAAGAATTCGTGGACATACAGGAATGGCGAAAACAGTGGGACGTGTCAAACCCTGACTATCGGATTGACATCGTAGTAAAAGGTTTCGAGCTTCCTCGCATACATTGAGTACTTCGATTAAATCGTATCCGGACAGAAACAGGACGATGCAATGAACTGTTGACGCGGTGGAGAAATTGAAAAATGACGCTAACCCCCACCAATCCATCGAACAACAATTCGCCCACAAATGCCTAAGAAGAGTTTTTAACGGATCGTTTTAAGATATAACATATATATATATATATATATATATATATATATATATATATATATGAAGTTTCTGACGCAGCCTTGACGTGGTTGCGTGGCATAGAATATAGTTTTGTAATCCCACATCTGAAATCCATTCGAAAGGAGAAGAAGAATTTTTTTTTTATACGATTCATCTGGAAGCCGAAAATTATTTTCATTTTAAATTTTATTGCGCTCCCGGATTTTATTAATTTTTAGATAATCTGTTGTGAGAAAAATCCAATTGCAGCTCTAAATCTAGATTTCTATGCGTTACAAAGTTGGTGCGGATATATTATATAATTACTTAGTAAAAATTATTAACGTACTTTGTTCTAAATTTCAGCCACCTGTATAATAACATAATTAAGTAAGTATAGGTGGAAATTGTTAATGAAAAATTTTCGGATCAAAAAGAAAAAGAAGAAAACTCTGTCAGGCAAGAAAAAATTAAAAATTTCCGGAGAATTATCAAAATTTTTTTATAATTGAAAACAATTTGATATTTATCAAGTGTAAATTAATTACGAAGAATAGAAAAAAATTAGCGTTTTCTCGTCCGAACTAATTATGGCAGAACTCTGTATCCTTAATTTTAGATGAGTCTTGGAGAAATATTAAAATTTATAGATTTAAATATATATTAATAATTTTGGAATATAAATATTAATTTATGTATTTTTTAAATACTTTATCGCATACAAAATTGTGCCCGATTTTTTATCGATTGATCAATTTTTTTTTTGTGTTTTTTAATTATTCCGGCGAGACGATAATTTAATTTGTTAAACCTTCAATATGCGGCAGAAGGATTCAAATCGGAATGCATGCATACAGTCTCTGTTTCGTAAGAATGTGTCTGACGAAACTCAAAAATTATCGGCGATAATGACTTGAAAAAGAAATACACACCGACTACCATGATATATAGATCGTGATGCTTTATTATTAATAAGATGCCCAATCGCCTCCATTATTAATAATTGCTTGGCATCTCTGATGTAGATTTTCTACTAAATGTTTGGCGTAATCTTGAGGCAAAGATCTCTCCATATCAGTCGAAATGGCCGAAATAACTGCTTGACGATCCAGATCTTTTTCCCTCGGAGCTTCAACTTCATGAGTGGCCACACATTTTCCATTGGATTTGCATCTGGCGCGACACTAATACGTTAACATCATTTTCTTGTTTCCATGCAGTACAAAGAGACGATTTTGTTGTTTTAGGTCACATTGTCTTCTTGCAGTAGCCAATTTTTATTTTTCCGCGTAAACCACCTTTCAGCAGATGGTAATAAAGCCCTTTGATATATTTTGACCATTTTGGCAGCGGTCAAATTTTCTGTGAAGACGTGTAAATTGCCAAAACCCTGCTTTGAGAGACAGCCCCAGACACATGTACCTTTACCACCGGGTGTTTAACGGTACGTTGAATGAGTCTCTATTTCCGTGGGTAGACCAGGTATGACTGATAGAAGAACATGCCCAAAAAGAAGATTCATCCGAAAAAATTATCCCGGTCGCGTTCCAATTTTCTTTCGCCCAATTATTAAGTCTTTTTTTTTTTTTTTTTTTGACAGTAGCGGTTTCTTCACTGAGCTTCGAAATTTCATTTCATGAGCAAGTAAACGTCTTCTTATAGAGTGGCACATGACACATTTAGATCCTTTTGCGCAAAATCGCTTGCCCCCCACGCAGTGATAGACAAGGATTCTTCTTTTCAAACACCCGTAAAATTACTGTCCTCCTTTTTCATTGTTTTTCGTACAGAGCCACGATCCGGTAGGTCATCGACGTTTTTTACGTGTGTCGGAATAACGTTTCATCCACCTACTCTTACAAATGTCTTCGACTTTTCCATGTACTTAGCGACAGTTCCGAGCGACATTTTCAGTCCTTTTGGATTTAAATACAGAAACGCAGCTTTGTAATGTGATGCGTACGCGGCAGAAATTGTGAAATATGTTCTTCTATCACCAAGATCGAACTACATCTGAGACTTTTTGTACAAAACATCCGAAGGGCCCTATCGCTACCTGCTCAGGCTTGAATTTCCTCTCTAACGGTTTCAAAGAAAAAGAGTTTCGCCGTACACGCTCTTATGAAACAGACTGGAAAAGGGGAGGAGGTGGTATGTCAGTTTAAAAAATGTAGAAATTATTATCGAGTTAATAAAATGCTGTAAGGTCAACTGGTTACGTATATTTTTTGTTAGATAACTCAAAGATCTTTGCACTATGAATGTATATGGTATATGTATATTTTTTTCCATGTTATATACTTAGACAAAAGAAAACTCGCATTTCGCTACCAAAGTTTGTATTTTCTGTAGCAGCCGGCAAAATTGACTTCGTTTCGACGATATTGCGTCGCGATGAAGCTCGTCGGTGTAGACGAAAAAATTTTTATTGCAACACGCTGGTCGGATAAATCGTGTCCTGGTGTGCATTAATACACAGTGTGTATGTGTTTTAATTTTTTTACGTGCGCGCCTGCAATATTTGATAATTTGAACGAGAGTCGATTTTGCATTTCGATAAAAAAGATTACCTCGCGATCGCTAATTTTTTTCTCGAGCTATAAATTGAACCATCGGAGTTAAGTTGTGTACATTATAAGTGTTAATTTTAAAACAAATTTTTCCAGTTATCGAGTTGTTTTTTTTACGGGATGCCGTTGAGACCGGTTTTTGTATCCAAGGTTAAGCTTAATATTTGGATGGATGATCGTCTGCGAAAAACCCGATGTGTAGGCAACGAAACTGTATAGAGAACATTCAGTGTTATAATTAAACATTGAGTAAGATCGATAGGGAATCAGCTGGGTACTGTTTCCTTTAGAAAATCGCGTGACCAAACGTATTTATCTTCCTGCACGTGTCAATTTTTACCTTTATTTTTTTTTATATATTTGTATTTGTAATACTGTTCGGAATTTAAAATTTAAATTTTCGTCCTATATAAGTATCATCGAGAAGTGAGAGATGTTTTTAAGTAAAAACGGATAAATTGAAGTAGTATATACGTTCGATGATACATTGCTTTTAGTGATTTTGTCCGTTATCCGATATATCTGTCAGTACGGGGAATTTCGAGACCCAAACTTTTATGGGCTTTATTCGTTGATTTATCCTGATAATTAATCTTAAATTTTCCTCGTGTTTTTTTGTCACAGTTTTACGCGAATCAATTATGAGATTCGGAAACAGCGCCGAGGTGTTATCGATTCGCTGAAAGTATTCTTCAAAATGTTTTTTAGTGGGTTGAAAAATTATAATTGGTCTCGTAGCTAGCGTTATTTTGTTAAAAATCTTACAGCGGATGACAACGTGTTAACTCTGTATGGTGAAATATGGAAGTTAAATGAAGGGGCGCGCTCATTCAGGAAAACCGATAGAACAAAGAGGATTTTTAGAGTCTGCCCAAAGGTCTAAAGTTTTTAACATTTTCGAAGCAGAAGGAAAACTTTACCAAATAACATCATTGAAGATATTTACATTTCAAATATATTACCACCCGGTGACCACCCAACCGAGAAACCAGAAATAAGCCGGCAATTTTGTTGTAAAATCGGGTGGAAAAAACGTAAAAATAGCCAAATAACAAAAAAATCATTTGAAACGTTAAAAAGAATGAATGTATTTTTTAATGTACTTTACACTCAAGAATAAACTGCGAAGTTATGTTTTATTCACATAAAATATGATGTTGCGGTGGTCAAATATTATACCAATAGTAACGAAAAAATTCCATTCTTCATACAATTCTACTAATCAGGAAATCGGGAGGATTTAGTAGACCCCAGAAAAACCGGGGGAATAAATCGGGTATTGAAAAATTACATTTAAGTGGCTATCATGATTAAAATGTTATTATATTAATAAAAGAATAGTCACTTTGTTTTCTGCAGTATCAATAATCGTAAATTAAACTTACAAACGGAAATATTAATTAGCGAAATTGAATAATAAAACCGGATATTGGATTATGTTAAATTAAATTCAACTATTTTAATTTTTTAGTAAAATCACTCACATACTTCTTGTTACATGCTTAATGGACAATTTTAAAACGATTAAACAGATTTATTATTATTATTATTTTTTCTTTTTTTTTGAGATAAGTCGTTACGCCTGATTTATTTTTTAGGGCTTAACAGACCACCAACAGCCATCAGTCCTGGTGGGTGCACGCACTCTAATTTCTTGAAAAGGAAAAGTTTAACCGTCATGCGTGAAATCGGTTAAGCCATGTGCAGTGGTAAAATTTTAATTCACAGTGAAATCGATGCAGCCGGGGTTATATTCGGTAATTTCAAAAATATAACCAGAAAATTTAAACAACCTGTTACGCCGAAATTATAATTCCAAACATTACATCTTGTTAAAAAAATGAAAAAAAAAAAACACATAAAAAACATGTTAAAATCTATATTTTTGATTTTAGCGAATTGATTTAAGACTAATTGTGTTTTTTTTTTTTTTTTGGATGATACAACTTCAATTGTTAGTGTACCTTTTTGTTTTGTTTTAGATCGAGCATGTCGGAGTGGGAAAAACATAATCAAGATGCTGCAAAATTAGAAGGTAAATACATTAATTTCTAAGAAGCGTTGTCGCTTGTTGTTAACTTTTTTAAGATTCGATTCGCGCCACACAGTTGATAAAAGACTTGCAGGAAAGATTTTTAGAAAAAGAAGAAAAAGAAAATTGTAGAGTTCTCGAAAATTCTGAAATCCTTTAGACAGATTAATATGGTGTATGATAAAAACCGGGGTGTATACTTTTTGTTTACTTGTACGATTTTGTTACCGTAAGATGTTCGGGACAAATCTAGAATTTGAAAGTTTGCACCTTTTCTAACCTCTTCGTAAATTGCAGAGTTTGTACGCGTCAATAGTACAGCTTTGGTACATTTGTCCCATTTTTTTTGAATTTTCATTTTTTACTCCAAATTATCAGCTGGTAAGGGAAGGGAACTGATGACAAAAGTTTTAACTTTTAGAACATTATAATACTTGTAGAAAGCTACAGTTAGGTATTTAAACGAATCAGCGCACACATGAATTTTTGGAAATAAGTGGAATTATTTAATTTTTTAGTTTTTCAATTTTTCAGTTTTTTTTTTTTTTTATTTCGGTAAAATCTCTAAAGAACATGAAATATTGAGCTATTTTCTAAACAAAATTAAAAATTATTAAACAATTTAAACTTAATCAATTCGTAAATATCTTTTTATAACTAATATACTTAAATTATAAAACACTTAAACGTAAAACATATAATAATGTAAATTAATAGTGCCATGATTATGGATTTGTATACCTGAAACTAATTGGCGAATTTTACATAATGTTTATTTTATTATATGTTTTTTAAGTATAGGGTTACATTACAAAATTTAATATTACAACATTTTTTTGGGAATATTTATTGTTCCAATTCATTTTTTCTACGTTATTATAAACATTTCCTTATAATAATATCAAATTTCATTTTTACGATTACTAATTTTTAAAAATTACTTCGTGTTTTAACTTGAGAATTTAGGTCCACTGAAAACAGACTCCTTTTAATATGGGTAGTATCACTCTGCCTTGCTTTCCTATATTTCTGTTTCAAATTTATTCTCAGAAAAATAAAAAAATGCAAAAGAAACGTATATAAATTTTGAACAATTAGACGATAGTGAACATTTTCTGCCCTCATTTCGTAGCTTTGACAGTTCATAAGTGTGCGATTTTTTTCTAGTAATAGTTTATTGTGTTACAAAATTCTTACAATTTGTAGCAGAATCTAGAAAATCAGAAGGAATGATATTATTATTTTTTTCACCACCTCATAGTTACGCCAGATATAAATTCCCTCCTAAATTATAATTGAAAAACATGTTCTATCAAATTTTAAAACCGGGGAAAAAAAAGACAATCTAATATTCCGAGGATTTTTACTCAATCTATTTAATATCAGTGTTTCTTAGTTTTTCATTTTTATCAAATTCAACTTATACACAGTTGTTTTTTTTTTCGTGTGTAAATTTACAATCATGTCATTGTTTTTTTGAAAAATACGCTGTAATTAGAAAAGAAGAACTCGTATAAATTTCTGTATTTCGGCTATTTTACTATTTAATTAAATACAGGTTCTGATCAGTTGTTGCTGGTAATTTTATATTTCTAACGAGTGAAAGTTTCAGCTGAACACACCTCTATTATTGTATCTTTAACATAATTTTTTAGCGGTATTTAATGCGCAGTTGGCCAATCAGAAACAAGTATAGTCGTAATTTTCGATTTGTTTAGAATCGTTACGAAAAATTATATATGTAGTATTTTCATTGTGTTGAAAAGTAATAGAAACAAGAGATTGCACATTGTACTGAAGTGCGTAATAAAATAATAATATATATTTTAAAAGCGTCGTGTGTAAAATTAATTTTAATTTTAACGAGATTAGAAATTAAAATATGATAAACTAAAGGCGTTTCTGAATGGGAAATACCTGATTACGCGTGACTCTTTGTTACTGTAAAAGTTAAAGCGAATGGTGCATTTTACCATCGGTAATACATTCAGTTCTTAGCTGTTTTGGTATAATAGAAAATAGTTCTAAGTAATATACGAAAAATTCAATATTTTAAATTAATTAATTAATTTTTTTTGATTACATAAAATTGTTTAGAAGTTATAAATTAATTTAAAATGTTATATGGAATTGCTGAAAGGTGCATAGTTCTTTTTTGTTACACAATTTTTTGGTATTCTACTATCATACCAAAAATATCGGTGTATTAATTGTACAAAATCATGAATTTTAACACTTTGTCATCAGCATATGTAAGTAAAGAAAAAAAAATCAATACAGTATTTAAATGAAGTATCTAAAGATGTTAAAATGCCCGGATTTCACATGTGGTTTGTATACATAATATAAATACTTAAAAATATATTTACATTCATAAAAGTAAGCGGTATTCTTCATTTTCCTTCTACACTATGTTCGCAATATGAATAATTTATTATGAAATATAATTTTATAAATATAGCGCAAAAACCATTAACGATTTTTTGTTGAAGTGATGGGTGACTCCGAAATGTTTTATTCGAATATTTCGACGATGTTTAAACCTTTCAATTGTTGAGTAGTTGCATTCAAAATATTATTTCTTTCGGAAGAATATAGTCCATGTTTAACAAACATTTCATTTGTGAATGTTTTTAAATTGTTTCGATTTCTATTTGAATTAACTATTCGCAATATCCGTAACAACCGTTCGAAATCAATTGTTTATTTCGTAATCTAAATTGAATTGTTAATTGCTTCTTCTAGTAGAATATTTAAATTTATTTAGTTGTTTCATTATTTTTCGCTTGTAGATTTATATATTCCTTTAATTTAATCATTCACCTGTATACTTACTTTGTTGTTAAAAATTATGTTTACGATGTACTGCAAATGTTACGTATACTTATTAAATTCGTAAATATTTTAATTACAACGAATTATATTTTTACTAGTAAAGAACATTTTAAAATAGAAGTTATTGTTGTAAAATATACTTGATGTAAATATAACTTTAGTCCCCTGTTTCCAGTTTCTAGTTTTTAAAAAAGAAATCGATAATTTAAATTGAATTATTTCGAAAGGAAATTATTCGATTGCTTTTGGTTTTTTTTATTGATTGTCGAATGTCCCAAATGTAAATACATTTCGTAATCATTAATGTTAGAAATCATCGAAAAAGTAATCGCCCAAAAAAATGATCGCGGATTTCTCGTTAAAATTCGGAGAAGAGCCAAAAAACCGACAATATAATATACGTCATTAAATATAGTGATATTATTAGTTATATTCCTTTCGAGTAAATGAAAACAAAACGGTTCCTTTTTCAATTTTAAGTGGTAACTTTATTGCTCTCCTTTTCCGAAATCTTTTAAAACCTACCGAGTTTTGGTAATGATTTCACAACCTTCAAATCTGATTACTTTATTACACATTATAATAATAAAAATATTATTGCACCCGATGATATTGTAATACAGGGCCATATCTGAGGGGGGGTTTTCGGGTTCACGCCCGCCGAAATGTCTGAAATCATAACTGCTTGAATTAAATGGACCGAAATTCAGAATAAATTTATTTCTTTTCAATTTTTGACAAAAGAAAAGAAAATTAAAATTTTTATAAATTCTATGGAAACGAATGTTTTTTATTTGTTTTTATTGTAGCGTTCAAATATTGCATATACAATAATTAACTACAAGACTTTAGTGTACCATTTATAAATAAATATATTTTATAATAACACACACACACGCGCATATATATATATATATTAATTACAACGTAATTCTTAGGCTACCCCCTATTCGAAAAAATGTCCCAATTTTATGTAACGAAAAATGTAATGAAACAATATCTTAATTGTATGTAATGAAAGTTAAATGTTAGGATAGGATTTTTGTGATTATGTTTTGTTTTCCTTTTTGTGTTGATACCAGTAAGAATTACGTTGTAAATTTTGATCATTTTATACAAAGTATAGAAGAGAAAGATACATAAATAAAAGCAAGAGGGATCAAGGGGCACAACCCCTTGCGAGGCCAAAATGACCGAGTTTATATATATATATATGTGTATGTATATGTATAATTATAAAAATATTTTCGTAACCCTCCTCGAAATTTTGGTCTAGATACTGCCCTGTTGTAATATGATGAGTTTTATTTCTTTTAAGAACAAAATTAAAAAAAACATGCGACATCTAGTGTCTACTAGAAGGGAGAGGCCCCGAACTTATCGCCCGAAAAATCAATTTTCACTTTTTTGGCGATTCTAATAGGAAAAAGTGTACGCTCTGATCGATGAAATAACTCGTAGATTTCTAGATTTAATATTTACTTTTCAAATTGTTTTTAAAACAGAATATATGAAAACTTGAAAAAACATACAAAAACAGTGAAACGGTATAAAACGTTATTTTTTACAATAAATTCCACTTCTTACGGTCCTTTTTTTTTTTTTTTTTTTTGGTTGTAACTCTAGATCTGGCTTAGAATTTTCATTCATTCTTTTTCCTATTATTAACTTCGCCTTAAGCTAATGTAGGCTCCGTTTTGCTCTTTTTCTTGAGCGTTATTTAGCGTTTTTTTCCCCATTGTAATGCAACTTTTGTTCTGTTCTTCGATTCTGATTCCTCAAAATTTTGTTCTTTTATTGTTTCTGAAATCAATTTTTTTTTTTTACATCGTCGACTTTTGTGATGTCAGAAACTAAATCTCGAAAGTTATTAAAATGACAATGCTCGAGAGCACTGGTACCGATTTGTTTTGTTTAACTGCTGTTTTCTCAAAAACTTATTTCCGGACGGTAGGGATCCCCCTGTTAGTAGACCGGATCACATATAGAAACAGTGAATGCGATTACTGTATTTTATAGATAATAAAAAAAAACTTCAGAGAACATATCACTAAATAAACTCGCTAAATACGAATAAAAAAGATAAAATAACGAATGCACATTCAGATCACATTTAATTTTCGTTTGTTACATTTTGAGTGACGGAAGCTGTAAGTTTATAACTTTCTAAATACGGCTGACTACATATTAAAATGAAAAACAGAAATTAATCATTTTCACCCGTTTCTTACTAGCAGAACTCTTAAATATGCGTCGCAAAAGGCTATTTATTTATTATTTCAAAAGAATATCCAGCGATAATGTAAAATAGGTCTCTGCTTTATTTCCAACAGCTGATATTGTAAACTTTTCCCGTATCGTGCTCGTCTTCTGACATTTATTTATCTATCCTCTTAGATGTTATTAGATATATTAAACTTCGAATGTCGGTTTTCTAAAATAACGCATCCGGTAGTTTTAGATATAGAAACAAAAAATCTTCGCAGTAATGTACGTGAGTATTTGTATTTCTAATTATCTTATTTCGAATTATTCCAACTCCAGGCTGCTGTCTTTATTTTGATTTTCGCTTTTAGAAAAAAAAAAAAAAAAAAAACCAAAAAAAAACACCAATAAATACCGACAGACTTTTCTTATTAACCCCTGCTTTATTCGCATATATATGTCAATAGGAGTACATTGATGAATAGTTAAGAAAAACTTTTAAAAACGAATAGTGTAATAAAGTTTAATTTCTGTTAAATAACGACGTTTTCACCGCTATGTTACACAGCCGGAAAGAAGAGAATAGTTTTTTCTCCAAAATTCCGAGCTTTCGGCGTCGCAATAAATTTTCATTAAAATCTAGTCGTATATTTTCATCGTGTTATGTATTTATAAATTTTAAAATGAAATGAATCAAGGTGAGAGATTACATACAAAGTAGATCACTTTGGACTATTGAGTTTCAGAAAATTTCGGTTAACGGATGATAATTTATTGTTTATTATTTTACGTAAAAAATGAGAATTCTGAATTATTTGGTTTTGCTTAAAGTGTGCTAATATTTCTATTATTACATTAAATTTCGAATGTTATATTTTAGAGTGCTTGGATTAAAAAAATATATAGTGCATGTCAATAACCGTTAATAATATCGAAATTAAACGTTTTGAACGACTTTTATTTTCTAAAACACGAATAAGCAGTGTAAAAGAATACAAAGTTAAAAGTTGATGGAAATACATTTATTTCTTATTCGATGACTTCAACGATAAAGGAAATTTTTATTCAGCTTTTTCGGTTATTTTAACTACTTTTATTTTTAAATTCTTCCAAAACATGTTTTCAAAAAAAAAAAAAATACGCCTCCCATTATTTATTTTGTCCGAATAATCTGAACAATTGATTTTAATGTACATACGGGCAGAAATTTTCGTGTCTAATTCGTTTTCACTTTGCGAATAAGATTTAGTTTTTTGCACGCTACGAGAAAATTAAAAATGGTTCTCGCTTTTTATGACTATTTATAGGTTATCTGAATTTTAAACAGGTTCCGCGGTAGGAGGACAATTGCCGCAGTTTCATGTTGATAAAAAATTTGCCGATAGACGTTACAAGGTCGACAGCGCCAGAACTTACTTTTATTTAAATGAAGCTACCTGCGAACGAAATGTCGAAGTTTTTCTACGATGTTTGGAGGCAGTAGCGGGTAACATTATCATCGATTTTTTTTTTTTTTTTTATCGACTCCTAATAATTTTCGTTTAAGTTCCGCTTTAACGTTTAGTAGAAATTGCTTAATTTTTTCTTACTTTTCAACAAACTTAAAAATTTATGCTACTCAAATTGACGTTGATTTTTTTTTTTTTTTTCTATTTGTATTTACTATTTTCCTCAGAAGGAAAGGGTAAATTTAATATGCGTTAATTTTGAAATACCCATGTTTTCTTTTTTTTTTTTTTTTTTTTTTTTTTTGTCTCGTCAACTATTAATTAAGATCAAGAGAAGAATTTTTCTATATTCTTAATTTACAGGATGTTTGAACCGAGTCCTACCGGAACGACACATCACCGCCTAACCAACTACGTTATACGGTATCTCTGATTGGTGTTTTCAAATTCAGTTATTTTTACTTGTCTCGTATACTTTTTCTTTTTGTTACCCAGATCATTCACGGCTCGCGTCACAGTTTACTGAGGGGCAAAGTGATTATCAAAAAACTGTTATACGCTAATAGATTCAGGGTATAATAATGAGTTAATATATTTTTGTTAACTAGTTTTTATTTTTTTTAGCGTTTTTTTTTTTTTTTTATTTATCATAATTTTTGAAATATTTGGTCTAACGTTGTGGCCATATGTAAATTATCGACCAAACGGGAAAGAAAAAATTAAAAAATAGTTCGTATTAATGACGAAAAAGTGGCTATTGTAAATATTGACCGCTTTAAAAATTAACTCTAATTTAAATCGGCTACGAAAATGAAAAGTTTAAGAAATATCGAATTGTGAAGACATCATTTGAAGATTTTGGAAAACTTTTCCGGTTGATTTTCGAACGAGGGAAATTTTTCTTTTCCAGTTTTCTTTAAATTGTATCTTAATTCGAATTTTTAGACTGCTTCGTATTAATAAGAGTGCACTTATTCTGTTAGTAGCTATCTAGACTTTGAAAAATCTTAATAAAGTTTGCGAAAGGGGAGGGGGCTTGAGCTCTTAAACTTTATCAAATGGCCCCTGCCTACGGTTGCAAACGTTAATGTTACGCTTCCAAATGAGTTTTATAATTCAGAACTATTTTAATGAGGAGGGGTGCTCTGCTCAGTGCATTATAAACTTCATTATTAACTTGTGTGGGATTAAAATAAATGGGCCCGAATTAGTGTGGTCATTAGTGCAATACTTGAATAACCCTCAGATAAATGTAGATACTTTAATAACCTATGTTTGTTAATGTTTGTACATATAAAATAAATAAAAATACCTCGATCATAAATAAAAATAAGTATAAAATAATATTTACTTTAATAAATTAAAATAACATTAGAAACGTGTTTTAGGTATTTTTAATTAAATATGCCTAAAACACGTTTCTAATGTTATTTTAATTTATTAAAGTAAATATTATTTTATACTTATTTTTATTCGTTTGTTACGGTATTTATCTATTTTTTATTTGTAACTTCGGATAAGAAAAAAATTTAATTTGTATTTTTTTTTCTTACCGCTGATGTCTTATTTATGGCCGGTGTAAAAGTTCGCGTGTATTTCTAAATCGGGAACACCTTTAGACAACCGCGAATGAGTGTCGGAAATTTAAAAATTATATTTCAGCGGTCACCTAGTTAAAATCAAACTTTTTTTCGTTTCGTTAAAACTACATTAATTTATATGTTCCCGTTTATTTTTCCAAAATCACCGTCCACATCGCTCTTATTTTTTACCTTTTCCAGTTTCTGTATCAAAATCACCTAAGATTATACCAATTTCGTTCAGTTTTTTGTTTTTGTCTATCGGAAGTTTATTTAAATGTTGATAAAAACTATTCATTTCGATATAATACATATCTCGTTGTGATTCGCGTATATATCTTCTTTTGAGAGATTCTACGTTTTGGTCGATAAATGCAACAACTTCTAAAAAAATTCCTACAATTTTAGTTTAACTAACAATTATAATCTCACCCTTTTTTATTTTATTTATTTCTCGAAAAATACAAAACAGAACACTGACTTTGGGCCGAAATATGAAGAAAACAGAAAACGAAAATGAATACACAAATTCAAAACACATACTACACCGTGGACTTCACGAAACTTCATTAATTCTACTTGAACATTTTTTCGGCAAAACAAATTCTATAGCGATAATAATAAGCGTAGACTTTGTTTGTCACGTTTTTTCCTCGATTCCGTCTCTTCAGCCTCCAGTTTGTGACGTGGAAAATGGAATCTTAACCTTAGAGTCTGACGTCGAAGTTAAACCAATTTCCCACTTCAACGAACTTACCGTGTTACGTTTCCTTGTCGATGGAGCTCCAATTGCATTTACATGTTCCTGATAGAAGTATTACGAGTACAAAACACGCAAGATAATTCAATTAAAATTATGCCAAAATTTGATTTTACGTTTAATGCGAACAAAATCATTTTTCCGTTGCTAACTGCTATCGACCACGTAATAAATAGAACGCGGCGGAATTCGAACGAAAAAGTGCCTCGCTCCGTATCTATTTTACCCGTGAACCGCTAAAAGCTGTATCACTCTATGGGTAGTTTCCATCTGAAAAACAACTCGCCCAATACCTCTCCTCAGCCCGTGATAATATATAACGATTCACAACGCCAGTAGCGTTTCGACTTATCAATTATTATTATTATTATTGTTATTTCTATTGTCTCTTACGACAATATGCATAGATTTATTAATTTTAGACTTTCCATTTTGTTCTCATTTTTTGTGTCTTTTTTTGAATTTAAAGCGTGAATTACATTTCGATCGTCGTAGTTTCCCTATTATTACGATTTTTGGTGTTTGAATATCTTTGCGGTATCACATCCTCCTCAGTCATATAATTTCGTTAATACATCCGAATTTAGTCTATGCATTTTTTCCGTTGTGTTTCCGAGCTTTCTTGCTATCATGACACATATATTTTTCGTACATTATTCCCGTCAGAGTACTATTCACAATTTTGAGTTCCAAAAATTCTTAGCACTCCCGCACTATTATAAGCCTACACCGGAATCGCCGTTCATTCGAGTATTACACATGTGAATTATGATTCAGATAGTTTCTTTCCCGTGTTTCGTTTTTTTTTTTCTTTTTTCGTTGCGCCTAATTTATCATTTTTATTTTTCCGTCGCATATAGGCCTATATTATTAACTTTAAATCAACCAAACATGCTAAAATATTGCATCGATCATCATTTTTTAAATATTCTTCGGAGGGTTCTATTATTTTAAAATAAAAAAGAATTTTCTTAATTTCAACGCGGCAGCTACCTCACTTGTGCGCGAAAAAGTAAACATTTGCAGTGTGTTTTGCGAGCAAAAAGTGGTTTGGAAATTCGAATTTTTATCAGTTCCCGGTTAATATAATTAACCGTGCAAGTATTACTCGATCAAATACCAAAGGGTAGTTTCGCTAAAGAACTTTGACCTATCCTGTCGTAGATATTGTTCCATCGGCGCAAATACCGATTGTTCGTAAGATAAAATTGTTAACCTATTCGCGATCAAGACGTTATCGCGTAAAATAAGTACCGGCTAGCAAGCAGCAGGTACTCCCCGAAATTTCTTTGCCACATAAAAATTGATTTTTTATCTAAATAATTTTTTTTTTTTTTTTTTTTTAATAATAATTTTACGTCGTCTTAAATTCTACTAGTAGATTTGTTGATTATTTTTGATTTTTAGAAAGAACATTAACTCAAGTGTAGTACTAGTATCACACATACATAGAGTTCAATCGACCTTTCTTCGGTTCGGTATTTCTGACTGGAATCGAAGAGTAACATGCGCATAGGAAAACATGCGAAATAGGACGGTAAATGTAATTGTTTGCTTAGAAAAGAATTGTTCAACGTTTCAGTATGAAATTTCTTTTCATAATGTAGATTTTCGCTTTTTACGTGTTAGATAATGATATAAGAAGTATCGACTTGCCTTTCAAAAAAGTGTACCTGATATGCCGGAAAGTTCTTTGTCATTTTCATATGTGTCATTGGTTTACACAGTTCTTTTATTATTATTTTTTTTTTAGCGCTTTTTCGTTTCTCTTGAAAATTAAAAGTACGCGTTATTTTACCATAAAATTAAAAGAGAAAAAAAAAAAAAAGTCGATTTCCATAACACATTGTGTATATTTTTCTTTAGGAGCCACGTACGGTACTGGAATTACAGCTATTAAACTGACTGCTCTTGGAAGACCGCAATTACTGGTACGAATTTCTTACTCTGTTTTTACATTAGTTAAAATATTGTTAAAAAAAAAAACGAAAAAAAAACGAAAAAAAAGAATGTTATTTTTATTAAAAAATAGTACCGTGCATTTTATTCTTCGATTACATATTGTATTTTTCTTGTCACCGTTAATTTTGTTTGGTATAGGTGTTGAGTGAAAATCGTGAGACAAAGATGTGCTAGGGATTCTTTCTCTCTGTCGCCTTTACACAAGACGCATCAAAATTACCACGGTATATTAAACAGATAAGTTTAATTTAATCAGTACATCGGTTAAAATTTACATGATTATGTATACAACACGCGCATGTACATACACAAATATACACGTCAACTGTCGAACACACTACACCATACAAGTATACATGATAAATAATGTGCATTTTCGAATTCGGATGACTACCTTGCGTTTTTGGCATACCTATTCGAAAGCTTAACTCGGCATTAATTCATTTTTAACTTTATACATATAAACGGCGCGCGCGCATTTATCCATTAAACGAGCTTAAGGTACACATGATGTACACGACGTTTTAAATATGCCGTTTGCAAATCGAAAACATTTACCTAGTGGCATTTGCAGTGTCCAAACTTTCGAATAACTTATACACTTGCTCGAAATTCCGACAATTAGTTTTCATTTTATTATACTCGCCCGCGTTATTTTAAATCCAATTGTAATTAACCTTTTTCCTCCGCGCTGTCGCTGTAACTAGCGAATATTTAACATGTTGATTGGAAAGATGTTGATTTTTAGACAATTCGAAAGAGGAGAAGTAACTGAAGTAATAAAAATGTCGTCGTTATCTGCTTAACGTTTGTTTTAGGATTTCTTTTATTTTTTTTGCGATAATCGAACATTTTCATTTTCTTCGTATATAATTTACTTTCTCCCGTGCTGCTGCCCTCTATTTACATCGAATTCTACACTTTATTACGGAAAGAACCGTAACGGAAACCCTTCTATGTCGGCGATGATTACCACGCTTTAATACTTCTGAATATATATGTATAAATTTTATATATATTTATAATTTTAGTGCAAAACTAACATAGACTACGTAAATATTGGCGTCATTTTAATAACACTCATTGTTTTTTGCTTTATATCTTGATATATTTAAGTTTTTAATTATTATTTTTTCTAACGATAATCGATTTTATGCCTTTTTTTCCCTTAATAAATTAAGCATTGTAGCTGCTTCGTTTTTGTTTTCCTTACATATGAAAACAGCTAATTATACCGTGGCAAGAACATCGATAAACATTGAAATACACCGAAAAAGTCGGTTCGTTTTAAAAATAATTTGGAATTATTCAGATTGTTGAATGCAAATCGAATATTACCGCAATTTTTACTGCTAAACGAACCTGGTCATCAGAATATTTTAAAAATATTCTTGGCAATGCGTTTTTTTTTTGTTTTTTTTTTGGTTAATTTCCCAATTGTTATTACTTAGAATATTTAAAAAAAAAAAAAGGCTATTTAAATGCTGAACTGAGCTGTGACGTATTTTTAATCGGTTGGTGGGTCGTTTGAAAAATTTGATTTCTGGTTTCACTTTATCGGTTGCAGAATTTCACAATATGAAACAATTATAAAATGCTTTTTTACAAAAAATAAATACCGATACTTGAAGATTTATTATAAAAATTTAAAAATGCACTAAAAAGTAAAAAATAATTACTCCCGATGAGAAAATATATATATCAGAGTGTGATATACCCTTAAAGGTGACATCGTAATTCTTATACAACATTAACTTTTTGGGAGTTGGAATTAAATTCATGTTAGGAACAATTTAATCAACATTTAATGCAGTTTTTAATTATTCTTTTAATATGAATTTGATGCTAACTCCAAAAAATTAATGTTGTATAAGAATTACGATATCACCTTAAGTTATATCACTCTGATATATATATATTTTCTCATCGGGAGTAATTATTTTTTACTTTTTAGTGCATTTTTAAAATTTTATAATAAACCTTCAAGTATCGGTATTTATTTTTTGTAAAAAAGCATTTTATTTTTTACTTTTTAGTGCATTTTTATTCAATTAAATTAAAACATTTATTTCCACGGTAAAAACACCAAAAGCTACATTTCCATGGTAATTTGGCAAATTTATAGTATTTTAAGTCAAAAATCTAATCCGACGGTGAAAACAATCATGAATGAAAAGCATCCAAAAAGCTTCAATCTCCCGCATTATTGAGGATAACTCAAAAACTATCGGTCAGACCTTGATCAAATTTAAATGGGACACACATGACAAACACCACCTTTCAAATAAAAGAAGAAACATCAAAATCGGTTCATCTAGAAGAAAGTTCTGTGGTAACACACATAAAAAAAACAACAAAAAACAGTCGAATTGAATACCTCCTCCTTTTTTGAAGTCGGTTAAAAATTAGAATTAAATAAAAATAGGCAAGAATTTCTCTAATTAAAAAAAGATAAAAGTATATACATGACAAATATTTTATAATAAAACGTGTTTCATACAAAATTTAAAAAAAAAAAAAAACAATAATCATAAAAGGGGGAATATATAAAAACTTTGAGAGGAAGCTCTATTAATGTATATATTCCAAACGGGATTACGAGCTAGACACGAATTTGCGCGGAAACATTTTTTGTGAGCGCTCATTATTTGGATGGGAATTCAAATAATCGTATTTTTCGACATAATTTAAAAGAGCAGATTAAAAATAAAATTTGAATACAATAATTAAAACTAGAATTGATAATTTTTTAAATATTTGTCATTCGAGTCTACTTCGTTGTAAAATATGTTTCAGTTTTTTTTGTTTTTGTTTTTTTTTTGTTTTTTTTTTTATATGTGTGTATTCAGCTGCTAACGTTTCACCTACTGCCTTTTTAGAGGTCACTTCTGACTATCTCTCGTCAATGGTTTCCCTCCTCTCCTTCATACACGATCGACGTTTTATATCAAATTTTTCAATTTTATTTAGGAACTTCGGCTTCGTAAGGAATTTTATATATTTTTTTTTTTTTTTTTTTTTTTTGTACTACTATAATGAAATGTCCATTTGGATATCTACACTTACTGTAATGTTAATTTTATTATCGGCCGGATTATTTTAAGGATTCTTTTGTATGAAGACATTTTAAAGTCGCTGATATTTTCTTAATTCACATTTTTATCCATCTACTTAAGTAAGAAAAATCGTGCAAATTCAAATTTCTTATTAAGGCTTAATAATCCTGCGTAATGCGCGTTAAAAACAAACCCCATTCTTCAAAAATGATTTAAATTGCGACACCTTTTGTTCATTCATTTTTTATCTTTACCTACCGCCTATTTTGGTTTTCTTTTTTTTCTTTCGGGAATTAAGAGCGAATACATTTTCATTTATCTTTTGTGGTGGGAGTGTTCTCATAGATTTTGATTAACTTTAGCTAACTAATAACACTATTTTCCTCTTTTTAATTCATCTCCAGATTGATTTGTTCTACTTAAGAGTCGGACCATTTGTTATTCAGAGCCTCTGTACTATCCGAAAATCGCTAATAATATTTGATGATTAGTCGCCTGATCCGCACTGACACTGCAAATATTTAAACAGTTTGGCATACGTTCGAGAGTGCTTTACTACTTACTTCGTGTAGTGCCTTCAATCGTTTCTTTGTTAAATAGCAGTTCCCGATGTTTTTTAAAGTATGCCAAAATTTCTCATTTTGTTTAACAATTTCTTAACGTAAAAGGAATATTATCGCGTAACCGCGACGAAATAATTCAGAAATACTGCCGGCATATTTAAAACTAATACAATTTTTTACGATACACCAGTTATTTAACACGACACTGAATATTCTTAGTAATGGAAATCGTATGCCAAAATATGTGCGCTATTTATGCACGCCTAGTCGATTGCTGTACTGATTACCTTGAATCTCGTTGTTATTACGGAGGAGTTACAAAAAGCATTCAGAAACGTTCTCTGCGCTAATTGTAACGATAAAGTGATATAAATAAACAAGGTGGATTTTGCATTATTTGATAAATATGCGTTTTATCCGAGTTTAAAGCCTGCTGTCGTCCATAACACCAGCTTAGCCAGTAGAAATGAAATTATTCTTGAGTGTTCTTTACCGTTCTTTGTAAGCGCATCAACTTCTGTGTACTTGCCGATTATTGCAATACGGTGTGTTTATTTAAAAACGTATCTCGGGAGCTCCAAGAAAATTGTTCACTCCTGGAGGCAAAATATTTCGCTCGTCCATATTCAGTGCGCACGTTTTTTGTTTTTTTTTGTCCCCCCCCCTCCTCGGTTAAGATTGAAAAGAAAGAACAAATACATCGATTTTGAAGCGGTTAAACACTAAAATCCTGAAACATTACGGATATTTCGTACGACAGGAAGGGAATTAGGCTTGAGTGATGTATTTTGATTGGACAGATATAGAGAAAGACCTGAAACGCCAGACACCGACGACTCGATGGATGGATCCGCATAGCAAACAGTGGACGAACTTGAAATTAAGCCATTGAAAGTGGCCAAAATGGAAGTAATTGAGTTAACGACTTTGAAGAAGAAAAAAACAAATTATACATCATTTATGTTATCTATAAAAAGTTAAAACGCTCGTTGTATAGAAAAACAATAATTTTTCTTACACTGTTTTTACGCTAGATGTTAATTTTAAAATGAAATTTAAAAAATAATTGGGGAGGGGGTGAACACTATATGATGGTTGCCATCTAGTAAAACAAAAAATATTGCACTGTTCACTTTACGAATCTTTCGATAATTATTGAAACAACTAATATAATAAACGCTGTGTACAATGACGCGTGCGAAAATAATGGCCCGAGAGCTGATCAACATTTTTGGGTAGGTATTTGAGGCACTTTGAAAACTTGCTCAAAACGTCCTTTAGTAATACTTAAATGCAAAAAGACAGACCTGGCTGAACGGTTAAGCGGCTTAAGCGGCGACCCTTTAACTTTTAAAGAAGGGAATTTTTTTTTGCAAATAAAAGGAATTTGAGGCACGATGAAATTTTCACATGTTAAAATTTAGTATTTGAAGAGTTAAAAAATCAAAAAGCCAGTGCATTTACCCGGGGGGCAAAAGTGCTTGCAAAATTATGTTTTAAAAAATCGACAAAATGTACTTGAAGCACGATGAAATTGATACACGATAATATATTCGTGGCTAAAAATATAAATATTTACAAAAAGATCGGTCGTTTCTGTGGGACATTTTACCTGCCAGGCGAATGAGAATGTTCAACTTTAGTGTGAATGAGTAGCGCTATGGTTAAAGTGTAAGAGGGGGCGTATATCGGCAGCTATCTCAGTTGAAGGACGCTACGATGCGACTGGCTCTCGCGTAACAACGTGACTTACAGCACGCTAGAGGTTTTTCCTAGTATTGGGGGGGGGGGGGTATGCTCAATCCTATAATACAGCGTATTTCTGTATCACATGTTATTATTCCATAGTTTTGTTATTAATTTCGTTATCATTCGTTATTTCATTAATAATTATATACGATGACCACTGAAAAGTTAGTGTGTGTAATTTGCTCAAAAGACGATAAAAAAGTGATTGTGTTTAACGAAAAAACTTTTAAAAAAGTCTCGAAGTGTTGGAAATCAGAAAAAGACATGGGCACATTACACGACACTGTTGGTATAATTTATCAAAATATATCTCCGGTAAACAATTTAGAAGACGATGTTTTTGAAGAAATGCAAGAAGAATCAACTTTATAATCTGCCCATAGCGCTACTTACTCACGCTCTCGTTGAACATGCTCAATCGCCTGGCAGGTAATATGTCCCACAGAAACGACCGATCTTTTTGTAAATATTTATATTTTTAGCCACGAATATATTATCGTGTATCAATTTCATCGTGTCTCAAGTATATTTTCTCGATTTTTTAAAACGTAACTTTGCAAGCACCTGCCAACACTTTTGCTCCCCGGGTAAATGATCTGGCTTTTTGATTTTTTAACTCTTCAAATACTAAATTTTAACATGTTAAAATTTCATCGTGCCTCAAATTCCTTTTATTTGCAAAAAAAATTTCCCTTCTTTAAAAATTTAAGGGTCGCTTAAGCTCCCTAACTCTTCAGCCAGGTCTGTCTTTTCGCATTTAGGTATTACTAAAGGTCGTATTGAGTAAGTTTTCGAAGTGCCTCAAATACCTGCCCAAAAATGTTGATCAGCTCTCGGGCTATAAATATAATTTCATTAAATAAATCCGTGTGTGCGCATGCGTGAAAAGGTTTTCTCGAAGCTTCCGGTAGATGCTTAAGAATTTCCAGACACATTAAAATGTCGCACTTGCTCGAAAACTAATTGACACCGCATGACTATTCGCAGAGAACCTTAAAGTCATGTTCTTGCGCTTCGTAGCTTAACCAATTCGAAACGTTCCAATTTGAAAAACTTATAGAATTGCGTTACGAGTTAGCGACAATTGTGAGTAGAGATTGCAGAGTGTGTTGGAACGATAAAATATTTTACACTTACCGGTTTTAAATTTAAATTTCTTAAGCTGCGAGGTGCAAAATTTTACACACAAGTGTATCGAAATTTTTCTGTTTTTTTTCCTTCTCTTTTTTCCCTTACGCGCCAAAAAATTAATTTAAAATTATTTACAATTTAAAATTACTATGCGGCTAAATTTCGAAGTGGATTTCACTTAGAATTTTTAACTTAAGAAAAAGAAAAAAAAAGAAAAAGCGTTGCTTTGAAATTTTCACTTGGCCGGTCTTGTAAATGATTTTTAAATCATTTTAAATTATAAATTATAAATTTAAATTAAAACCTTTTAATTATACCGATTGAACTAGGAACGCACAAAACTGTTATGAACTGGCGGCGTTTTGATCAATTATGAATACATTTGTCCGGCTATTAATAGCCAAGAAGTGTTTACGAGGTAGGAGATTATTCGACGTCGTCATTTCTTACGAATAACTTCATTTTTCGTTAAAGCGCGATTGTTTTAATTGGATTTTTAACCATAGCATCGGATATCCGCTTTATAGAATGAAGGAATTAATTACGAACAAAAATTTTTTTTTCCTGCTATAAGGAAGAATTCCAGCTTTCCAAGTTCATCATTTTCTGTCACGGTTTTTATTATTTACTTTCAGACGACTCTATTAATTTGTTTTCTACAATACGGGGATTAATAATTTCATCGTAAACTTAGTACAGCATTCGATAATAATTGATTCGTTAATTGTGAAGATAATTTTACTAGTATTATAAGCCGTTCGTAATAATCGATGAAGTACGAAATGCCTTTTATTTGTGAGATTCAGCATACGGTTGGTTTTTCGCATATCGTTTATTTACCATCGGTACTGCGATAATTTTAATAGAAATTGAATTTGTAGTATTTATTTTTCAATACAATATAAGATCTGTTTTAAAAGCAGTCGGAAATAATTGCGGTAAAATTGAATTTTTTAATGTATGCACTGTACAATTGATGACAGTTTCCGACTATTCCTTGAACACATTGGAAATAATTTTACCGGCCAATCGAACAAAAACGTTATTTCACACTGATTCGGCGAAGCCTGAAATTTAGAATCAATCGAGAATTTCTATTTTGTTTTTGCCTCGCCATATCTCGAGTCAGTTTTTCTGTTGAGATTTAGTTATTAAAGTCAAAATTTAAATGACTCATTACTGACCTTATAATAAGTGTATCATCCGTAAAACACTTTCTATAAAGTGACGTTTATTACACTTTTTTTTTTTTACCTCAATTTAAGGAGACTATAACTGGCAGAGGGTTTCGCATTTTTCAAAAAAAAAAAAATTTATTTCCGATATTTTTGATACTTTTTCTACATTGTTCTTGGTATGAAAGCGTTCAGCCTGAATTTTTACTATTATTTAGCATCTCGAGTTTTGATTACGTGTTTTATCACTGACGCTCGTAATACTGCTTTATCATCTCCCGTTCTCTAGTTGCATTTATGATTCGATTTTTAAATAATTCTCGTAACTATCGAAGAACGCTTGCTCTCTCTCAATTTCCAGTTTCTTGCGTGTCGCAACTTCCATTCGTACACGAACAGCCGTTTTGAGTATCGAAATTCTGTTACCATCTTAATCTTCAATTTTTACGTTTTCAGTTTCTCTATATTTGTATGTCTCTCGGAATTCGAATTATTTCGTTGCTTTTCTTCGCGTTTATATTGCGCCTTTATCTTTATTTGATAATCATTGACTGCATTCGTTTACGCGCAATGATCCGACAAAATTTTGTTCTCTACATTATGTAGGCTATTTCGCTGAAATTATTCATCTTTCATACCGTGTCGTAGACTGATTTCCACTAAAAACTTTATTTCGAACAGTTTGCAACGTTTAAAACTGACAGGAAAACAGGTATAATTTTTTATTTTGCAAAGTTATTAGGCTGATTAAACTTGGTTGTTACTTTATACAGTTGGCATAAGCACGCGCGGGTTCTTCCCTGTTAACAATAATAATGGACAACATTGTTATATTAATTTAATCGCGGTTAATACGATTGTTTTTCATTGGGGAATTTTTTTAACAATCACGTTTTAATTTTTTGTTCCGACGGTTTTACATGTTTATATTATTTATAGATTTACAAAAGAAAAGAAAAAAAAAAAAACAAAAAAAAACACTCATTTTTTATATATACAAGTATACGAATGAATTTAATTATTATGTAAGATTGCATGTTTAGTGCATGAGGACGTTTGGATTTTTATTATTTAACGAAATAGAATATGTTATTTATTCGAAGTAACGTCGTTTATTTTATGTTAAAAATACAGCTTCAGTTGTCGGAAGTAATCATGAGGGCTCGTAATTTCGTTAGTGAAATCATGGGTGGCCAAGAAAATTTCATATCCAAACATTTAAGCATAGAAGAGTTGGAAAAAAAATTAGTACAGGCTGGAATTACCGACACTAAAAGATTTTTAGAAAAAGTTACCAGAGATAACCAAGGGTAATTTTTGTACACGTTTATATTTTATTAATAATGTTACTTTTAAAATTAATTTTCTTCTCTTAAATGCGAGGAAAATAGTTTTTAATTTTTAACTAATTACAAACGAAAAAGTGCGATGATGAACATTTGAAATTGGTCTGTCCGGAATAAACAGATTTTCAGCTTAATTTGATACTAGAACGTAAACATACAAAAAGCTTTCTTCCCTTTAAAATTTTTATATATATATATATATATATATATATATATATATATAAACTCGGCCATTTTGGCCTCGCAAGGGGCTATGCCCCTTGACGACCCCTCTTGCTTCCATTTATGTTTCTTTCTCTTCTGTACTTTGTATAAAATGATCAAAATTTACAACGTAATTCTTACTAGCATCAACACAAAAAAAATAACATAATCACAAAAATCCTATCCTAACATTTAACTTTCATTATAATATAAAATTAAGACATTTTTTCGTTACATAAAATTGTGATATTGTTTCTAATGGAAGGTAGCCTAAGAATTACGTTGTAATTAATTATATATATAATGTAAAATTATGTTACTATTGAACGGATTTTTGTCCAATATATTTATTGCTGAAAATTCTGCATACAAATATTTTTAGAATAAGTAGGTCGATGTGATTTTTGTTTGGTTCCACTATTAACAATAGTTTAACAAAGAAATATCTCTTAATGATATATATCTTTTTTCTGTTAACTTTTTTACGCATTAGTACTACAAAAATCGCATATGTACACATATATATTTTTAACCAGGAATAGGATAGACATTTTTATCGTAAACCAAAGAATAGAATAAAACAAAATAGCGACCAGCGATTACATTATTATTCTTATTAAAATTACCGTTTTCGTTAATGTGATAACCATAAAAATTACATTTTCTCGTAATTATGAGATTCTTAGATTCGACTAGTAAAATATTTCCCTTTTTTTTTCTTTTTCTTTTTTTTCTCGCTAAATCATAGCAATCGTAAACTCTACTGAAGGGCTCTTGTGATTACTGAGACAGAGTTTTAATTTAAAGAAAATGAACTGAATTACAACCTTTTAAGAAGCAAAACAATCGAAACGTGCAGTTGTTACGAAGAAATCCAACTACTTTTATCGATGCGGACAAAAAGAAAAATAAAATAAAAAATTTGATGTAAATTACCCGTGACTTCTTTGTGTAAAACTAATAAACATAAAAAGAGTGGTATGTAAATTTGATAACAATCCCGAGTCCAAAATTTAGACTTTCTACACCTAACCGTTTTTCAATCATGAGGAAAATTCCACTGATCCCCCCCCAGAGAAATGCCCCTTTAGCCCAACCGATTATAACCAAAAAAGGAGTTGCGCTTAACTAGATGTTAAAAGAGTTCTTTCTGCGATTAGCTGTTTTTGAGCTATGCGTGATACGTATATGTATACCAAAATTGATATTTACGTTGAAATGTGAGATACAAAATAGTCCACGAATACGGAGTACTTCCTTTTATCCATATAGGAGAAAGTAATCAGGGACGGTCGAAATATTTATTAAAATATGACATTAAATATTTTTCACGATTACACAATACCTCGTTTACTACGTACAAGGAAATAAAAAGGTACAGAAATCTATTAATATATTCATCAAAATTAAGGAATTGAAAGTTTTGTAAAAAATTATATTTATTATGAAAACTGATTATTCCGATAAGTACTTGTATTTAATTTAACATGTAATCGTTTGAATAACTGTCCTCGGTTGAAATTTGTTTATTCTCCTTGCACTCTTTTCTTCTATAGTTTTTAATTTTTTGTCCCTACGAAATATAGATTATACGTTGGAATACTTTTATAGAAAACTTATAGTATTTGTTTCTTATGAGACTAAACTTCCAACGTTTCTACAACAGTTTCGCTCTTATTATGCGCAAAATTTTACAAACATAGTCTGAAGGTATACATTTTTTCACTTATCACGCGCTCTTAGATTTTGCGTGTCTTTTTTTTTTTGGAACAAAGTTCTTTTACGCCGCTTGGCGGTAGAGTAAACTGGCAGAAATCGTCACGACACGAATGTCCTCCAGGCGACCTTCACTCTCCTTCTCTTTCTCTCTGCCTCTTTCTATTATATACGCGCGCGCGTGTGTGTGTGTGTGTGTGTGTGTATGCGTGCGAGCGAGTATCAAGATTCGAGTAGCAAGCATTGTGCGCGGTGTATTACCTCAATTCTAAATAAGTGTAAATTTTATTTAAACTTATTTTTTGTTTTTGTTATTTTTGTTTTAATTCATACGGGATTTATATTGTGTCATTTTTTATCGTATACTTTATCAATGACTTTAAACTTGTACACGGTTGGTACAAAAAGTTACCGGACTACCGCTATAAAATCCGTACTAGTGGCGCGATTTGTTTGAAATTCACGGTACTTTTACAGTTCAATATTGTGAGAAGAGACGACGAAATTTTCAAGTCGCTACCTGCATCAGTTTACTCAGGAGACCGCCAGTTGTGAGTGAACCTATGTATACCGTGTCACGTTTGCGATAATGAGACAAAGAGCTGCGATTAAATTTTGTTTTTTGTGTGCCTCAGAAACGTACGAGTTGATAAAAAACGCAAACAAGGATGAATGTGTAAGCCATACAATTTTAAGCGGTATTGCCGATTTAAAAGTGGACGGAGCTCGTTGGAAGACGATCCGTGCGAAGGGCGACCGAGCAGGACGACTACTGACGAAAACGTGGCTCGTATTCAAGCTGTGTACTTACTGAAAATCGGCGAGTGACGTGTCAGTTCATCGCAAATGAACTAAACGTGAGTACCGTGTCAATTCGTAATATGTTTACCAATGTTTTCGATAAAAAGAATCGGTGTGCCAGGTTCCTAGCGGAATTTCCCCTTACGGCCGAACAAAAAAGACTCATTGAAGTCACCGATATGGATCCGAATTTTTTAAAGACCATCATTACCGGCGATGAGTCTTCGAGTACGATCCCAGCACAAAACGAATTACCACAGAAAAAAAAACAAAAATTTAATCGCGGCTCTTTGTTCCATTATCGCAAACGTGACACAGTATATAAAGGTTCACTCACAACTGGGATGGTCTCCTGAGTCAATCTTTAAATGAGCAATTCTTGTATTTATATATCTATATATCTATCTATCTATCTATCTATCTATATATATATATATATATATATATATATATATATATATATATATATATCTACATCTCTCTCTCTCTCTCTCTCTCTCTCTCTCTCTCTCTCTATATATATATATATATATATATATATATATATATATATATAAATTTATTTCACCTATCTCGGAAACGGCTCTAACGATTTGGATGAAATTTGCACATGAGGGGTATTTTGGATCAATAAATCGACCTGTCAAGGTCTAATCCGTGGTAAAATTCGGATTCGCGAGTTTTAAATTTTTTTAATGTTTTCAGTATGATACGAATCAGGAGGGTTGGTGGCGCGATCTTTCGACGACGATGTAATAGATAATTTGTTCTGCCTTCAGTATTATTTTTTGATTTTCGAACGTCGTCGATTATCGGCTCTGGTAGTGTCTTTGTGTACGGCGCGGTGGCATTAATACTAGTAGTGTAAAGCAATAAATCATATGGTTGGCAAATTAGGCGAGGGGGTAATTCCAGATACCTGTAAACGGCGAGGAACGAATAGGGAAAAAATGGTATCGGTGTTGGCTCTCAGCCGATCAGCTGCGGTCACATAACGGCGGTTCGAAAATCATGCGCTACACATGCAATAAAAATATATACGAGTATATATAAAAAAAATAGTAAATAAACGAATTGAAAATATCGTAACAAGCAGTTC
Source organism: Icerya purchasi (assembly GCA_039619475.1). Taxonomy (NCBI): domain Eukaryota; kingdom Metazoa; phylum Arthropoda; class Insecta; order Hemiptera; family Monophlebidae; genus Icerya; species Icerya purchasi. Next base: position 284,814,135 of record CM077115.1, on the reverse strand, counting down.
ATTTTTTATTTCTTTTGCATTAATTTTACATTTAAATAAGAAAAAAAAAAAAAAATGCTTTTCAATAGTTACTAAACAAAAAAAGAAAAAGAAAGTCGGTTAATTAACAAAGGAGGACTTTTATATGCAGATATTAAATGTTTTGCGTATTTATACTCGTATATTTGTTTGTGAAAGTGAATTATTGAGAATATGTTGCGCGCATTTAAAAAAACCCCTTATGAACAGTATACCCTTAATACATTTTACAGTGATTTAGTCGGAAATTTTTTCCAATTGGTTGGAAAACAGCTGATCAGAGGTAAAATTACAAGACGATTTTTATTTGTTTTAATAACGAATAAACCCCGATTAAGATAAAGCTGACTACGACCCTATATACCTAAAACATAATTTTTCTAATAAAAAACGTATAGAAATATATTCATAAAAATCAACGTGTGCAGAGTCATTGAAAACATTTTCGAACCATCCGGAAAGTGAATTCGAATGACCTCTACATTTTTGTTGCGTTCAGTATTGAAAAGCAAAGTCGTATAGGAAGAGGCTTTAAATTCATAAATGTGTGCATAAATTAGTTTCGCAAAATATTTCATGTTTTGTGAATATGTATAAGATTTAAATAAAGTTAAGAAGTATGTGATTCGTATCTACGTATATTTTCCGAAAAAAACATGATTTTACAAAAAAAAATACCGAGCAAAGCTCGGTCGCCCAGGTACTATATATATATATATATATGAAATCTAAGTTAAATTTTATGTTTTTTCATAGTCTGGAATGGAATTTATCAGAAGTGATGGCTACGAACGAAATTCTCTGTACACCGCGGAACGTGGAGATATCGTTCTCTATCTTAAAGCACACTGACAGGTGACACGAATTGTACAGAATGTATAGAAAAGTTTTCTTGAACATAATGCGGATGCAGATTTTTTAATAGATAAAAAAAATTGTTTATTGACGTATGTTGCGTGTGAGAATAAATTACTCCTCTCCGCCCAAATGTATTTACGAGGTGTAACAATTAAATAACCAAAGTGATCTGAAAAATTTGCTTTATTGAAAACTTATCACAAATGGCTGTTAATCTCCTTCTACATACTCCCGTTACCTATCTCTGTACACTGTTGTATACGTATTTTCCATTGCGTGAAGCTTTAGGTTTTCACTCTCTTCAAGAAGTTTTCTGTCGTGGTCTTTTCCGCCAACCGAAAATTTGATCCTTTTTAATTTACTTTTTACTTTTGGAAACAAGTACAGGCCGGATGGAGCGAAATTGGATGTTCGAGTACTTTAATTTCACGAAAAGGCATTGTGCGTCGGCGTGTTGCCCTGGTATAACAATACCCTTCAGTTGTTCCATAGATTTGTTCTCTTCTTTTTTGCCCTTTTTCTCAGCTTGACTGGGACCTCGCTACATTACTTCTGTGTTATCGTTTGGTCTTATGATACCCAGACAGTTATGTTGACTCTCTTAATCTTGAGAATAAAAAAAAGAAAAATAAACATAACTTCCATTTTTAATGCTTGGATTGACATTTTTTCAACATCGCATTCGAAAATCTATGTTTCGTTGCATGTGAAGACATTTTTTTTATCAAAACTCTGCTGTGAGTTGTTCTGGGATGTCACAGCATATGTTTTTCCTGTTTTCTTTTTGTTTATGTGTGAGGAGCGTGTTTCCACGCAATTTCGTTAATTTTCTTAATGTTTTCATTATTTCTTGATATCACTCGTCAAGTAGAATATTCATCATCTTCGCAACCCCTTCTCGACGCTTCAAAAAACTTTATCATCGCATACGCAATTATCGCCAAATATTTTTTTCAGCAATTGAAATTGTTCAGTTGACTCTGCACGAGTAATTTTAAATTAATACGCTGCTTGATTTTTAAACTTGTAGTGATCGGCGCGGTATTCCGGCAAAACAACCCTCTACCCGATAATAGTGCGATGGTTTGTTTGCCGAACCGTCCGATCTTCAAGACGAGCTCTTGGACAATAAAGGTCGCTCTAGAAAAGAGTTTTTGGTCAAAAAATATTTCGTGTTCTCCGTTCTTGACTACTATTTAAGGTTAACATATCAGAAGAACTTAGAAACTGCGTGATGAGTCGACAAAAATGAGTTTAGTTAAAAAAGAGGAATCGATAGCGAATGAACAGCTAGAGAAATTGCTTTGCAGAATTAAAACTTGTTTTTTACTTATTTATTGTGCTAATCATCAAATAATCAATTTTAAAAGTTCGTTGAATTTAAGTATACTTATATTACGCGTTGATTCGATTATTTCACATATTTCAATTCAATTAATTCAAACAAATGAGTATCCGAATAATTCGATTATTTACATTACTGCAAAAATCACGATTGAAAGATGAAAGCCTCTAAATTTTTTTACGAACGTTCTCAGTGAAGAGTAAGAAAACCTTTTTAGAACGTTTTTACTTTGAGCTCTTGGAAAAAAACGATTTTTTTTGCCGTCGTTACTACTTCAGCGAGAACTAAAGAATGACTAATTAAAACATAGAGACGCAATATGGCTTCACCTACACAGGAAACAACAGGATCAACTACATTCCATTCTTATTCTTCTCTAACCGTAAAGGCTGCTAGAGTATGCGCAATCCGCTTATTTGTTTAATAAAAATAATGAAAATCACAAATTATAAATATTAAATAGAAAAGTATTCGTTTATGTGTCGATTTAATCTAATACACATTCCTTACGAATTTTTTAAATCATATAACGCTTATTTTTTGTTGCATACTTTGAGCTGTTTCAGTAGTGTGTATCATATAAATTCAAATTCTAAAGTTTCATTTCTTCCAATTATTTATACGAGTTAGCAGGGTTACTAGGCATTTCGATTCGAGCAAATATCTTATTGACTTCCATTACAAATTGTTCCATTCCTTTGTAAAAGATTTGCTTTATTTGTCCGCGATGTTTAACTATTCTGTACATTATTTTGTCGAATTAAGCCTTCTTTATCTTTGTTATTAAACGCCTAATAAGGACATCTGAAAAATACCGCGATACTCTCTGGATTGAAGTCCGCTTTCTTGATCAGCTATTAATGCTAATTATTATTCCGATCATTATGCACATACTCTAAGACGGATCATCGATCCTTTGATGTAAATCGAATTTTTTTATTCGTTAAAAATTTTTACTTAAACCGAATTATTTATTTATTAATAATTTGTAATAATTTGGAAAAACATAATTTTCGTGTCCTTATTTATTTATTTATTGTCGATAGAGATACGTTGTTGTTTTTTGATTACTTCATCGTTGATAAATAGTAAACACTCTAATGAGATTTATTTTTTGCGCTACAATGAGTTTTGGTGTACATTTTCTTTTATTATTTCGTTTACCTTATACCAATTCAAATTTTATCTCAGTATCGTTTCGGTTTCCATATTGGGTCTTAAATTGTAATGTGCAGTTTAATTTTTCGCTTCATTTTATGGAATTTTTGTATTCCTTGTAAGATTTGTTTAGTCTCCTGCAAGAATATAAAATAATAATTTCTTAATGAAACAAAAAATTTGAATTTATTGTTACATTCGAACTGTTCTATTGTTAATTCTTTTTTTTTTTTTGTGATTTTAAATTACCTTTAAACACAAATAGTAGTACTCTAACATCTAACGTTTTAATGATATATAGATGTTTCCAACCCGAGAAATAAACTGTTGCAAGCTAGTAAAAGAGGAATTAGTTAAAATAATTCTAAATTAATTAAAGGCAAAAAGAGAGAAAGAATAAAAACAAGGTGCCCATGTGAAAGAAAGATTTTATAACTCTAAGGTAATCAATGCATTGTTCTTTTACTCTGAAAGGACAAAAACTTTTTTTTAAAAAAAATTATAAATCGATAATTGTCTTTTAATATTACTTTTTTTTTTTCTTTTTTCCAGTTATATTGTTAACTTAATTCGCGTATTCCAACATCAGTACAAACCGGTTCAAAAAGAAAGTAGGCATTCGGTTTTGAAAAACATTACATATTTTGTTCATTAATATAAAATGCAATGTAATACACATTTAAACGTCTCTTAGATAAAATATTGCGCTTTTGCTTCTAATTGCCACGAGTAAATATAACACAGGAAACAGAAATCGCTATGAGCAGGTCTAATAAAACCACCGGTTAAAACGGCGTTTAATTACAAAGGATTTTTATTTTACTTTTGTGTAGTTAATTTTTTCAGAAAATTTTACGGTTTTCAAAATAGCGCGCGTATTAAACAAATTATTATTATTATTTTTGTTTTTATACTTTACATTGATTCCAGAGTAATTCACCTATTTCCGTGGAGCGGTTTATTAAATGAAAAATCAGAATTAAGTGATTCATTTAGAGTTCCTTGTTTAAAAGAAAAACGAATGGTTCGATTACTAACTCAACTTTCTAAAAGAGAAGAAGAGATGTTTAGAAATATGGTTAGCAGACTTAATTTGTTGTGCCAGGTAATAATGCTTATGTTTACAGTTTGAAACAGGCGAAAAATTTATTTTCGGCGAAATTTGCTTAATTACTTGGTAAATTTTATTTCAGTAATTTATAACTCATCTCAATTTTTACAGTATAATTTATTTCCTCCAAGAACAGGAAAAATCTAAATTTTCAACATTTAAAAAAGTAAATACGTTTGGTTTTATGATATATATATATATATGTGCATAGAGTAAACGAGTAGTCAGATTTGCGGAATTGGCATCGTATATATTAACTAACAACACGTATGGTAGTGACAGACATCGATTGGTATACAATGTCAAAGACAATATGTCGGAACGAAAAACTAAAATTTCCGTTACAGAAATTATTTTTTTCTTAAATTTGCACAATCGCATGTCTGCAGAATTTATTTCGTACCAATTACTCGTCGACGCATATAAATTTCTCTAACCTGTAATTATTTCTTTTTCAATTCCACCGCCCTCGCGCACAGACCTTTCTTTTAGTTCTTCTTCCTGCTTCCTCGGTAAATCATCTACTACTAGAGTGTCCTACCTTCGTTTTCCAACGTACCACTTGCTACATTACGGCTTTGCGGTCATCATTATTTAATACTTTTAGCATCACAAACACTATGTATATTTTATATATATATATATATATATATATATGAAACGGGCATTTTGGTCTCGCAAAGGGCTGCGCTCCTTGACTCCTCTTACTTATATTTCTGCCTCTTTCTCTTCTATACTTTGTATAAAATGATCAAAATTTACAACGTAATTCTTAGGCCAGCTCCCATTAGATTTTATAACGAAAAAATGTTCCAGTTTTATATAATAAAAAAAAAAAAATACAACCGCTAAAAATCAACTTTCTTGTTATATTATTTTCCACATTTTACGCTAAGAAAAAAAAAAAAATCTTTATTTTGAATTGTATTCCACAGTAAAAACATCAAAAGTTACATTTCCATGGTAATTTGGCAAATTGATAGGATTTTAAGTCAACCGCCTCCGTTATACTAATAAAAAATATGAAGAAAAAAAAAAATGATCTAAAGAGGCCACATTTTTTTACGTTTTTTGACGAATACTCAGTTTATATTCACCAATTTTCATTGGAACTCACATGGTCTGAGTCACTTTCTAATAGACAAATAATCAGTAAAATCAGTCTATATGAGTTATGCGCGAACAAACATAAAAAAAAAAAAAAAACAAAAAAAAACGCGACGAACGTGTAACCCCCTTCGTTTTGGAAGTTGGTAAAAATTGAAATATAACAAACATTACATCAAATGGGGACATTTTTTGTAATGGGGGCCGGTCTAAGAATTACGTTGTAATTAATATATGTGTATAACCTCGAAATCGCTTGGTATCAATGATAGGTTTGTGTTTCGTACAATTGCAAGATGGAAATTAAACACACCCGATGATCGGGTCAAACTGTCCGTGTCCTGTACGAACGAAACAAGCGGTGAACACTTTTCGTGCAAGGATAATGCGCAATCTTGTGCAGAAGCAAACAATCCTATCTTGAGAGATGGATCTCGCTCCTCACACCGTCTGGCGCATTCTGAACGAAGATTTAGGTCTTTGCCCATATAAACGATACGCTCGGCACCTGTTGACGGCGAAATTAAAAGAAATTAGGCGCGTTTGAGCTCGGAATTTGTTGTGTTTGTACTGCAGCGGCACTTATCGCGATATCCTGTTCACAGATGAAAAAATATTTACTAGGGAAGAGTCGTTTAATAAACAAAATGACACCGTATATATGTTAAGTCGTCTATCGAAGCACAGGATGAAGTATCTTGCTTTCATCGCGGGTATCATGGTTGGGTGTCACAGACATTTACTTTTGCGAGACTGGCGTCAAAACCTCCGCGCTTGTTACCAAAAAATATTGAATGCGGTGGTTAAATCTTTGAATAAGAAGATGTTTGAGGGATGTCGATGGATTTTTCAGCAAGATTCTGCGCCATCCCACAAAGCGAAGACGACCCAAACCTGGCTTCAGCACAATCTTCCCGATTTTATCAGAGCAGAAGACTGGCCAAGTGGTAGCCTCGATTTAAATCTGTTAGATTACTGTCTCTGGCAAAAGATAGAAGCGGTAGCATGCGCGAAAAGTCATCGAAATGTCGACGCACTCGAGAAATCTATCAAGAAGACTGTAAAGAATTTTCTCCATTGGACACGATTCGTAATTCCATAGACGAATGGCCACAACGTCTTCGTAAATGTGTCGCTGCTGAAGGCGGACAATTCGAGTAACTTGTATGTAGTTTTGTAGCTTTTTTCATCTACTTTTCGAAAATATAGTTTTTATTGGATTTCCGTTACTCTGTTATGTCGTAATTCGCGTTTAAAGTACTGACAGAACTTCTGGCCGTACCATATATGTATATATATTGTTTTGTTTTGTTTGTATAATGTTTTTTTTTAAAATTATTTTTATTTTAATAAGTTTTTGCAGCAGTTCTTAATTTGCGGTCTACAAATCCTCGGAGGTACGCGTTGTCTTCACAAGGGGCCTATAAAAGTTTAAAAACATTTTTATTATAAATTTTCCATTTGTTATAATTTATTTTCACTTAAATGCAACAAGAAGGGAGGGGTCGCTTGTGAAAAAGTTTAGGAACCAATTATTTATTGTATATCATCCATAATAGTAAAGGAACACAACTTTTTATTGACTAACTCCACGACACTAAAAGCTGCACTCTATTTTGGCTTTTAGTCCCACAATATACTTTCATTGTTGAATAGTACGTCTACGTATTTCCGAGATTTGACTGATTGCTCTGCAAACGAATCTATACTGATTTTCACGATGCCAATTTTCGGAGCTTGGCTGTATCTGTCTATACTGTGCGTATATAAAAGATGGCATATAAAATAAACAGTGTACCGAAATAACTTTTATAGGTCTATTATAAATTTAAAAAAAAATAAATTGAATTTTAAAAAATCTTTTAGTAAATACCGTTTTTTCCTAGTTTGTTAAATGTTTACGTGTATATAACCTGCTGTGCCAAAGTCAGTTACCTTTTATTTTAGTTTTGATAATGTACCACAGGCGGCTCAGGAATTGGATGTAAGGATAATGATCGACGCAGAGCAAACATACTTTCAGCCGGCAATATCTCGCCTTACGTTAGAATTGATGCAGAAGTATAACCGTGAGAAACCGATCGTCTTCAATACGTATCAATGTTATCTGAAAGATACGCTGAACGAAGTTCAGACTGACTTAAAACAAGCGAGGAGACAGAAGTTTTTTTTTGGGGCAAAGTTAGTTCGCGGAGCTTACTTAGAACAGGTAAAGTATATAATATATTTCGCGCGTACTCTTTTTTTTTTTTCTGCTGCTACCGTTAAATGCGTTACAGTATTTTTTAGTGTTCGTAGCGAACGTCAGCAATAAGTTAAAATATAAAAAGTGATTCGGATATTGCGGAGTTAAGATTTTTATAATGTGTACTTCAGGTCTAACGATATCTGGAGAAAATATTCTGGGCTGGTTCCTTTTTCTTAGAATCCGCCTCTGCTATCGCTGAGGTGATTTCTTTCTGGTGTAACTAATATTCAATTTCAGAGTTCGGATAATATCTGACCTATTAGTGCTGAGACGGGACGGACTGGATTAAATGTTTTTTTCTGTTTGCGTATAAATTACATTGCGAGATAGGCTGGGTTTTGAGCATAAAAGAAAACGCATCAGAGAGGAAGATAAACAATTATGGAACCGAGGAGAGGCTAAAGTGATTCCTTTGACGTTTATTAAGTATCTTCTTTTTTTATATTGACGTTTACGAGAAAATGTTGGCGTGTTTTCAAATTAACATAACGTATATTTAATGTGTAATTTTTATCATTAGGAACGAGCAAGAGCCAAAGAATTAGGCTATCCGGATCCGATAAACCCGACGTACGAAGCAACAACTGAGATGTATCATAAAACTTTGTTAGAGTGCTTGAATCGCGTAAAAGACTTGAAACAATCCGGTGAAAAAGCGAATAAAGTGTCCGTAATGGTCGCTTCTCACAACGAAGATACCGTTCGTTTCGCCATAGAAAAGTATATGACATTTATATTTTACGTACTGTTAAATTTAAAATCGAATATAATCACTATATATGCTTGTTAACGGGTAGAGTTTTTTCTATTGTAAACGATTTCTTTTAAGCGTTTGAAATTTCGTTGATTGTTCTATTTCGCTTTACGTTGTACTTCATTAAGTAGGCTATTGCTTCTCTTCATTTGCGAATGAATCTTGCGCACTTGGTATTAAAATTCTTTAAATTTTGTTTCTAATCCAGTTTTTACGGCTCATAGCATTTAGCATTTTATAAATGTTTTTGCTCGTTCTTCGATGGCCCACAGTTTTCGTTTTTTTTTCACACGATTTTTTGTCTATATGAAATTTTCTGAACAATAATCGATTAAAAATAATTTTAATTTTATAATTTGTTAAGGTACGAACAATGTTTTTTAATGTGCGGAAATGAGTAATATACAATCACGTCGAATAAACTAGTAGAGTGCACGCAGTATAAACTACATAAATCAATGAATAAATTCCGAATTGTTTCGAACTAGTATATAAATATAAATATATATATCGTTCATTAAATACAATAACGTCATAACTCAAAAAACGCTATTTCGCAGAAAACGCAAATTAACATTTACATTTACTATGATTTGAATGGTGTACATTTTCCAAGAGCAATGCTTATTTTGTCAAGTTTCTTATTTACAAATATGGCGTTCTAACCTCTAACTGTACTCAGAATGCATTCCAACTATACCCATAACTCAAAATGGCTATTTTTTAAATTATGACGTTATTGTATTTAATGAGCGATATATATATATATATATATATATATATATATATATATATATATATCATCAATTGGTATTTCAGTCGTTTGACTGGTTCGCCCCTATCGTCCAAGTCCTCCACCTATTCCTATCCGCTGTTCGCCTTTTCAATTCTGTGTATGTCTTAATGTTTGTTTCCTTCTTGATTGTATCTATCAGCGTCTGCCTTGGTCTTCCTCTTGGTCTGCGCATCGGTATTTTTCCTTCTATGATGTCTTTCAGTAGGCTATTATGTCTTAATACGTGACCTATCCATTTCAGCCTTGTTTTCCTGATCGTATTCAAGAGTGACCTATTTTCTTCTGCTCGACTAAAAACTTCCGCATTCGATATTTTATCAACCCATGAGATTTTCAACATGCGTCGCCAGCACCATGTTTCAAAAGCTTCAATTTTCTGTATATCTTTCTTATTTAGTGTCCATGTTTCTGCAGCGTACAGTGCCACTGCTCATACATATGACTTAACTATACGTTTCCGCAATTCAATAGGGAGCGTATTCTGTGTAATCACCTGCCTTTTTCTCATGAACGCCACTTTTGCCATTGCAATCCTCCGCCGGATTTCTTTGTTGCAATATACATTCTCCGTTAAATGTGTCCTAAGTATTTGAAGGACTCCACTTGTTCTATCTTTTGACCATTAATTGATATATTCATTTCCACTGGCGTTTTGTTGATGCACATTACTTTTGTTTTTTCAATATTTATTTCCATTCCGTATTTTCTATATATGGGGAGGGGGGTGCATGCGTGTATATTGTTAAGGTAATAAACAAAAATTTTTAAAATTTATTTAGAACAACGTTATACTACTAACAGATAACGCATACTAGTCAAGAATAACCTATAAAAAAAAATGTAACAATAAACTTAACTTTAGGTACGCAGTAAAGTTTTATATATATATATATGTATACATACGTATATATATATATATATGGAATTTTAAATGATTTAGTTGCATCAGCATAATATTATCAGTCGAAAAAATTAACAGAACTCAGGATTATTTTGACTTTGGTAGGGACACATTATTCCAAAGTTGGGGGAACATCAGATTGAAGTCTCATTCATGATCAAGGTGCGCAGGGAAAAAATGTTTTTAGATCTTGCATTAAAAAAATAGGACAAAAAGAAAAACCAAAACGTAGTAACGAAAAGAAGATGTATACACAAATATTTATTGACCTTTAAAATCTTCATAAGATCTTTATCACGATTTTTGGATGTTTACCAGCCCTTAAAATGTGCATTTCTAGTGGCCACCTTGACGTAGGCAAAGTAAGTTTCACCGTCGCTCCGGTTGAACACGTGATAATAAATTTTTTGTCATGGGGAATTTATAAACTGGTAACGGTTCATACAGTTATCCAAATCTTGACGGCACAGATGTATGAATCGCATTCTTGCCGATATTTCCTCCAACATTGAGTGCAGCAGCAAAATCAGCGATTTTATGCTAATATGTATCACTCCCGCTCGGCCATATCTATATTTCCCCTTAACCCTTATGGTGCTCCCGGCGGACATTTTGTGAAAATTTTTTATGACTCCCTCAATATTTTTCCAAATCTTTCTGGATCCTCGTGATTTGACCATTTTTCTATCGAATGGCGATGTCAAAAATTTTTTTTCAATTTTTAACAATGAAAATTTTAATTTTGAAAAAAGCAACCCGATGAAAACAAATGATTTTAGTGGAATTTCATTGTTGTTACATAGATATCATGCTATTAAATTATTCATTGCACCAGTAATAAATATAAATAATTATTAAATAAATAATAAATTATTATGCTGTAAAATTTATTTATTTATTGAAAAAAATAGATTGCTACTTATTCTACACGCACTTTTTACATTTTGTTACTGTTATCGCATGTTCACATACTGCCTTTTCACAATTAGCACAAATTTTTTCTAGTTTTTCTGTGTTTTTTTATTGCTTGTTTATAACACAGACGACACGATCCAGTTACTTTCATCCGGCCTGTTGGGTCTAACGCAGGTTGGGGCCCAGCCGGAAACTTAGTTGGAGGTAAAACTTGCTTGTCTTAAGATATTCTCTATGCCCAGCTTCAACGAATGATTCCGCATAACTTGTCTCTATTTTCAGATCTATCTTCAACTAAAGGCATAGCGAGCTCTTCACTCAGCTGTCTATAAACAGCCTCCTTTCATGAGTTTTTTTTTTTTTTTTCGTACCATTTTATTATTCTCGCAATAAATTACGTACGAAGCTAAGCTATATCAACAATATTGAGAAAAAAAAACAGTGGCCAGCGTTTAGTGCGTCGGTGACACTACCGATCAACCATCTGGTTCGTCGTATACAAAAAGTGTAGCTTTCGTGTCCAATTACTGCTAAATGTTTGACTGTAATGATCTGCAAATTTCGAATAGATCCGCCGAGCAAAGCTCGGTTAATGTGTATGCTATGAGATGAGCAATTTTTGTGTATGGATATGTAACTAGGTTTTTGGAAGGCAATTTTAAATGTTTCACAAACTAAAATAGTAGTAAGTAAAGTGAGTCGTCCCATACCCTTGATAGGACGTCGCGGATTGTGAAGTTAAGGTTTTTCAGGTGTACTAAGCCTAATGGATCTGATGAGAATACTGAGGGCCAGTTCCTTTTTTTCGACTGCCTTTATTTTTCCAGATTTCTCTGGTTTAATAACCGATTCAATTTCAGACTGGATGAACGACTTGGATCTGGAACGAGTGAAGCCTTGAACCCGTGTCCACTGATTTGGTAGCCAAGCATTTCAACTACTAGGCTACCAAAATAGTAGTGCTTTTCCAAAATTTAAAAAAAAAAAAAATGGAGTAACATGTGCGGTTGTAATTTTCGTTTAAACGTGTGTTTACGAAAATCACCAATAATTTTTATTGACCTGCAAGTTCAGAATAAATCTGAGCAAAGCTCGATCACCAGGTACTGAATACTTTAATTAAAAAGACTTATTTGAAAGAAATGAGAAAAAGTAATTGCATTTTATATTATTCATCGTCATGTTCTTTTAGAAACTGGTTCTATTAAAAATTGTGCGACTGCTTTTTTACTGTTAACGCCGTATAAGATCGCTGTTTGCTTTTATTAACATCTGGGGGCTAAACATTTTTTTGTAATAGTTTTCGTAACGTTTTATAATTACGTTAGATGTTTTTTTTAAACATCTTACATTACTCTCGCGAGACGATTTTTTACCTAATTTTTTGAAATTAAATTTAGAAATAAGAGAAGCAGCACGTTACGGCATAGTGATTTAATTTTTGCTGCGCAATTACAATTTATCTAATTTCGTATTAATTCGATGAAGTGTTAGTGTTACGATTAAATTTTCCTGATATGTTTTTTTTTTTTTTTTTTTTTTTTTTTTTTTTGAAAGACAATGATACCACTGCTTCTTCTCACGGGGCAGAAAGCATTTTATTTCGAGTTCGTTGAAACTAGAGACGTCAATGATTGTGACATTAATGAGTAAGTTAAACGAGCGTTACTAACGAAGTATTAACAAATTTTTTTTATTTTTTTATTTTCCAGAATGAAAGAAATCGGTATTTGTCCAGGAGAAAAAGTTCTCTGTTTTGGCCAGCTTTTTGGAATGTGCGACTACATCACGTTTCCACTAGGTACGTACACCGCAGCATGAATTAACGAACTATCAAAACCCGAGGAGTATTGAGAAAACGCGAATGTTAGAAATTGATATGGACTTCGTGCCTTATCAGATGACATGAACTGAATCTTCGGTCGTTTAGAACCTCAAATTCTTCTGTTTAAACTGCGGGCGCTAGTTGATCCTGTTATGTATTTTATGTGAAAGTTTCCTTCCTTCGGTGTCACGCAAAAGAGGAAAATGTGTTGGTATTAGAATCTTCCGATTTTTCTTTGGAATTTCTTTTTCTTTTTTTTGATAAACTATAAATTTGATGGAATTCAACTGGTTAATAACGCGGATGATGCTATCTGAGCAAAAAAAAATGGGGGGGGGGGGAACTGACGACAGAAACGCTTGTTTTTTTTCCACGATCACGAATCGGGTGTTCAAGTAAAAGATTTACGACGGTGTACAATACGTATATTTTCTGAACTGCATCCGATAATTATCTTTTATAAATCCACACATGCGCATTTAGGACTGTAATCGCAACTAGAGTAAACATTTTTGAAAAAGATATTGGAAACGGTGACGAAAATTTTCGTATAGAACCACGACTAAAAGCAATTTCGATCAACTAGCTTAAATACGGTCAATTATCCTCCACTTTGTAACATCGTACACACTCTCGCGAACAGTCTACCTGATCATTTGGTACCGATGTGCTCAGACCAGAGCAACCACACACATAATTACATAGCTTACGAAATCTGCCTCAACTATTGCATCCATGTTATCGCGGTATAGCCTGCTGCACAAAATAGTCCAAAGTAGCTAAACAGCAGTTTATGAATTTCTTAATTTCGGCAGTCATCGTCATAATTCGTGTAATTTTTTTTCTTTTAAACCTATTTAGTTTTTATGTGATCTTTAAAATATCAAACATTAACGGTAATACTGATTATACTTTGATTTGCTTGTTTTATCTCCCCTCCCCATTGTGGGGAGTGATTGTCGGTTTTATGTAGATATATATATATATATACATATACATATATCACTTTTATTATAAATTTCGATATAAGTTGAAGTGCTATTTTGTTCCCCGGGGATGCCACCGCGGAGTTTATTCCCGCGGAAGTAAAATATTGTAATTATTATTATTAGTAGTAGTAGTAGTATTATTACCCACGCACAAGAAAATGAATTATAATTTTAAGTTTTATTGTAAAAACGTACACGAATCTTGCGTGGATGGTCGACCGTAAAAAAAAAAAACACCAGTAATTAAAGTAACCAAAATATATACGTATTAGCGATTAATAAATGTATACACATAAGATTTATACGTATCTCATTATCGACCGGGTGTTGCTGATATTACGACGATGACGATGGTGGTCCGTTGATCCGCTTCGCCTATTGACCTGCCATGGGGAATTCGATACGGGACAGCTTCCTTTTGGATCGTTTTAACATTTTTTACCAATACTTTTGTCGAAAAAAGGAATAACTAAAAATGATTTCGACTATATTCGATTGGATATAATAAAAAGGTCTAGTACGTTCTCGAGTGGCATCGACATCAATTCGCGATTCATTTAATTTACAGCTTTGACTGAGCTTCAAAATCAGACTGCTCCGAACTTACAACGCTGGCCTCCGGGTCTCTCCATCTTCCGTTTTCGTTACGTCATAACGTGACGCTGGTGGTGGCACTCGTGAGATCGGTGGAGGACCGAGACGAAGGAGGCAGCGGGGACTCTTTTCTCGATTTTTATAATTACGCTTTGCCGAATCATCATCTGAGGACAACGAAACATATATCCCTTCACCCCCGGTCGACTACAGGATCACGCACGCACGTACGACTCACACCTCTTATTCGATAACTTATTATATTCTATTTATTTATTTGGTTTTTATTTATGTAATGTAATGTACACATTACAAAGTTGTTTCATTTTTGATTACAAATAGGGCAGGCAGGTTATTCCGCTTATAAGTATATTCCGTACGGGCCGGTGCAGGAAGTTCTACCGTACTTGTCTCGACGAGCAACGGAAAATAAAAGCATGTTCAAAAAGTTGCAAAAAGAAAAGACTTTGCTTAAGCAGGAGCTGATGAGGCGCTTGAGAACCGGTCAAATATTTCACAGGCCGGAAGGTAACTACACGCCGGTTTAAATTTATTCGGATGGCGATTGATCGTTATCGATGAAAGCATTTATGAATGTAAAAATATTACTTTCCGCAGATCTTGTTAGTATTATTACTACTACATACTACTATAGTACTAGTATTACTTATAACGATAAAACGTCTTTCTCTCGTTTATGATACCTACAGATACCTTCTTGTATTCCCACTTCCTAACGTTTCCGTTCTATACAATAGAACGGGAAAATTTACTGTGCAACGGTGGATATATTATATAGTGTTTTGCACGATTGCGTTGAAATACTTTTTATTCGGTATTGTGTTTAATTGGACGTATTATTACTTGTTATCGCTATTTCAGTATTAATTCGAAAAGTATTTTTAATAATCTGTTTATTTGTCTTGTAATCTATTTTCCATTCAGTTAGCATATGTTCCTGTTTACTTTTCGTTATATATATATATATATATATATATATATATATATATTTGTGTATATGTCTAGAAACTTACCGTAACATAGATTTAAAATATCATAAATCCTCTTCTGTATGTTTTTTAAATCGGATTAATGTAATATGGTATATATGTAGGGGGGAAGAAGAACTATATTTTGAAACTGAAATATAGAATAATAAATTTGGGCGGTTCGCTACTGAATGTATTTAAATATTAAGAACTGTATATTTTTTTTTTGTTATAATACAGTGTTTTCATGTTATGAAATGTGTCGTTTACCTACCTTGCAACAAATTTTTTTACGCAGTTATATCCGCTAGTTGCGTAATGATGGACCCGTGTCTATTTCAAGATTTCCGGCAAGAAAAGTGTATCGCGACGAGCTCTTTGTAGATGATGTTCCAAAAGTTTGTTTGAGTGAATTTCGATAAAATACTTTAGCAACATATAAAAAGTACGGATTTCTAGAACCCAAAAATTTACGGAAACGGTCAGGATAATATGGAGTGGAATGAAAATAAAAAAAAAAAAACAAAAAAAACTGAGTTACCACGTTAAAAAGAAATATAAATTTCAAAATTCAGAACGTGTACAGGAAATATTTAAAAACAGTTTGCGGAATAAGTGCAGCAAATAAAATTATCGTTCTTAAAGTGCAATCTATATTCAGATATCCTAACTAATATTAAAAGTTCTTGCACGATATTTTTTACGGAAAATTTTTTACCTGTGTGATCTTTTCCTAATTCTAAAAAATTTTATTCCAAGGCTGTGGAAAAATGAATTAGTTTTTTTTTTCTTCCTCCGACACATCATGATGCATACATAAAAGTTGTTACCCCTTCTATCGAGCAACAAAACATGCGTTTAATTTGATTATCAATTTTTTTTAAAGCTGATATATGAATTTCAAAATTTTTTTAAAAAAAAAAACAAAGAAAAGTAGTGTCTTGTTTTATAATTACGTTTTATTTCGCCTTTTGGAGTTTTGTAAATTAAAAAATGTTGACGTTTTGTAACTGGCTACTCTACATATTTATTATTCCGTAGATGATGAATTTTTCTAATTTGTTAATAATACCTTAACTCTGCATTTATTTTTACCTTCATTTACATCGTTACTAAGGTATTTTTAATTTAACCGTAAAAGATAATAACCAACCGTAAAAAATAATAACATTACTTTTTGAACGATAATAAAAAAAAAAGGATAATAAATCGTTGTTTAATGCGAATTGAAATGACAAAAAAAATCGTAAATGAAATCAATACGTAATTCGATATCACGGCCGTTAAATTGTTAAATCGTTACGCGTATGCAGTGAACACATTTAATCGATAAAAATCGTAAACTGATCCTTCCAGTGTAAAAACGCAATTTTCGATTTTATCGATTGAGTAATTAAGTGTATCCTTATATCGATTTGAAGTGTTTACTTTTATCGTTAATAATAACGGCAAAAAATTACGAAATGCAGAAAATGTAATTGAAAGACAGTTTCACTTTCTCAGTAAAATCGGCATGATTCGTAGTGTTTCCTTCGAAGTGATTCTCGTTTTAATTCTTGTAATTTATTATTTTCATAATGTTCGATAAATTACTTATACTACAAATTATATCGTGATTTTTCTAGTACGTTTTGCGAAATAATAGATAAAGTTTCCAATATGTTTTTGTTTTTTTTTTTACTTATCTTTACATTTATTTTGTAATGTGTGTGTACCTTTTTGGTAATCGAATGAAGTGTGGCTCCTAGTCAGATTACTGAAGAAAATAATTTTTTCGGTGAAATCTGTGTTTAAGCACGGAATTTATGGTATTTATAGAAATATTTCAATATCAGTCACGCGGTAAGTTAAAAATGCGTTACGCCGGCTTCGATTTTACGTATCTTAAATGCGGTACATTGAAGACGGTAATAATTTAAAATAATTCAAAAACAATTTGTGAATAAAACCTACATTTTATAATACATTTTTTTTTCTTTCTTATTGTCCCTAAGTAATTGTTCTTTTTTTGTCGTTTTGTTGAGTTTCTACAATTGTTAATCTTCAAAAATATGTATTATTTTTACAAATTACAAATCGAAAATATAGCTTTTGATTTATATAAAATTTTTGTTCATTTTTTACATTGTGGTAATTTTATTTAATCAAATTTACAAACGATATCAGCTTAACCTTCTCTCGTTTTTACTAACAAAACATGTCTCAACGTTCATTAACTACTTTGTTATGTGTGTTTCATATCTCATTTTCCGCTACCTCATCGTACCTATATATATATATATATATATATATATATGTATATATATATATAATATGAACGATTCATGGCCTTTTTCCATGTAGTAAATTATTGCTAAGTGTTAACAGAAACTATGGAATATTTGTTGTATTTTTTGACCGTTCGATTCAGGGACATTATTGCGTTAATTTTACACATTTCTTTCTTCTTTTAATTTTAGTTTTTTTTTTTTTGTATTTTATTTTTATATATATATGTAAAAACTCGGTCATTTGAGACTCGGAAGGGGGCTATCCTCCTTCACCCTCCAGGTCTAGTTCTTCTATAAGAATTATAGAAGAATAAACTTTTTCATTGGCTACGCCGTTCCGTAGCCATTATCCTATTCTAACATTTAACTTTCAGTACATAAAATTGAGAAATTTTTTCGTTACATTTTCGTTACATGAAATTGTGACAAATTTTTGGGACAAATTTCGTGACAGGACACTTTTTCTGATGACCCCTGGCGTAAAAATTGGCTTAGCCATTAATAAACTCGGCCCTTCGGGACTCGAAAGGAGGAAAGCCTCCTTCGCCTCCAGACTTAGTTCTATAATTCTTGTAGAAGAGTAAACTTTTTCATTACATTTTCGTTACATAAAATTGTGACATTTTTTTGGGACAAATTTCGTGTCAGGACATTTTTCTTGGTGATTCCTGGCGTAAAAATGGCCTAGCCATTAATATGTCTCCACATACTATATTTAACTTCCAAGCTACTACAGCATATAGATAAATTATGTATTGCTTACGTCACTACTATAATTCCGTCTGCATTTAATGGATTCACATTGCTCACGTCGCTGCGCTTAGGTACGCTTCTTAAGTGTTTTATGATACAGGATAATATGTTCTTTATACAAATATGGTTTCGAATATAAAATCATGTGGATTAATTCTTTCTTATTGGTTCTGTAGTCGTTTGCAAAATTTAGATAATCGGAGTCAAAGGCTATACTTTCCACAAAGTTTTGGTATTCTGCGAAGTTCACGATGAAATTAAATTGATTGCTATCACAAAGTGGTTTTACGTTTTATTTCCGAACGGGACTGTGATTTAATTGTACCAGCAGTGTAGTTGTGGTATTGCTTGTAGCTGTTGGGATCTTCGTGGTATTAGAGTCGTAGGTCTGTTCCTCTTTACCTGCATATGTTGACGTACTGTATGTTGGTTTTCTTAAAAGCTAGCTGAACTGTGTAAGGTATTTTGCATTTAACGGGAAGTGAATCTGATGTAGATGGATGGGGTCGCTTTATCGTCAGTTTTGCTACCTCTATATCTGAAACTACAACCTGATCGATAGAGAGCGTCATTTGGCCATTTATTCATGTTATCAAGATTTGTCATCCTTCTGCTATCTGTATCTATCAACACAGACTGATCGACCGTCAGGGTTGATAAAGTATTCGATTCTTTAATTTTATTTAGCCTTCCGCTACAATGTCGGCATGTGTGGTCTTCCAATTATGTGAATATGGGATAATTAGACTCGTTGAATTTATCAGGAAAGAGTCGGGGATATTATCGCAATTTATTTGTTCTATGTAAACTCATCTACGCCAGCTGATGACATGTCCAAATTCATCAACGAATGGATTAACGCGCAGGGTGGATAGATATTGCTGTTGATAATTTTAATGAGAAAGTCGACGTAAGGTATGCGTTGATTACTTCATTTGGAATGCTAAGACGTTGGATCGTATGCGTTTGTTGGCTAGGCTTCTTCAGCGATGAGGTCTGATCATTTGTGTTTTTAGTTTTATCTTTTCTATCGTTTACAACAGACTATTCGGTTTTTATTTATATGTGATGCGGCTATGATGTTCAGAGCATCTGCGCAACTAGGTCTTTCAGTATAGCGAGGTATTTGCGTATATTATGCGCAAGTAGATAGAAGGAAATTAGTCTTTGTTCTTCTGCAGGATAATCAAATTGATTCAACAGAGCGATTCGTTTGATTTTGCTTGCGGCATATTTTAATTAGAAAACGTGTCGTTTCGCAAAAATTATTTCGTCCGTCCGATTTGCTTTCAACTGATGCATTTATCAGTGTACTATCTGAGTTGAAAAAGCGACGCTGTCGATAGTGGTAAGCGTAGTCGCGTTTGGTTGACTAGTTGCAGTGTGTGATGCGGGGAAATTCAGTTTTGTTATCAAAAGTAGTATTCGAAGAGGTATTGGTGAAAATGTTTAAAATAGATGAATTGGTTAGACTCTTAAAGTGTTCATGCAGCATACATGCACTTGCGGTTGATTGGTTTTTATCAATGTTCTCGGTGGTTACGGTTGCTGAAAGTTAGGATGGACCCTGTGTATTGGTGCGGGGCTTACCTGCGGTGTTACGTGTGTACTTACTATCGGTGGCTGTATTGGTTCTCTCCGGGTTCTTTTTTGATGTTGGTTTATCGATTAGCATACGTCCTGGCGTATGAGAGGAAGTCACATCATTCGTGATTTTGTTCGTAACGAAAATAAAATTAAGTAAAATATGAACGCGTAGAAAAACCATTATGAAAAATCATTTGTTACAAAGATAATTTTGACAAATACATCTCAAACGTTTTCTTCTGTGTTTATCATTTTAGTCTTTAGTGTCCATACTTCGCAACTAAATTTTTATAAATATTAACTTATATATAAAGTAAATCACAGTGGGATATTATTTTTGCTTAGTTTATTACTTCCATAATAAATTGCTACCAAAAAATAAATATTGAAATTTATCAAGCTTATCCCTTGACGAAGTCCAAAATATGCATGCATGTATACACACACACACATATATATATATATATATATATATATATATTATGACTCGTCATCTTACGGGTCTCTTTTTTCGGGCCGCCAATGTTATGATTCAAGGCTTTCGCTGTCCCTGTTACGGGAGCTAATGTTACGACTTTTAATCTTCCGCTATAGATTGCTGTTTTGCGGCTGCAATCGATGATTTTCTACTTTTACAAGCTGAGCCTTTCGCAAAAAAAAAATTGGCTACTTGCAGAAACAAAAAAAATAAATAAATATAATAAAAATATTCTTTTGGGAAGGAAAAAAAAACAGAAAAACCTTCGCGTAGACGACTAGATTTTCCTTTTTGCGAAAGACTATAACCCGCGGGCGCCAGTGACACAACGTGTCGCGAACTGACCAGCTCCCGGTCGAGCTTAGGCTTTTCTGAAACAACAAACTATTTATTGTGTTTTCTTATTGGTATATCGGTTGAAGAAACACGATGATTTAAAACTCAGAAATAAAAGAACAAATCTTCACTGGTGCCGCAGAACCTCTCCGTAAGGGAGATCTCACGGCGAATCACCACGTCTTCCTTACAAGAAAAAAAACGATAAAATACACAAACATAGGTATAGGGTGGGCCAAAAGAACATCCCGAATTTCAAATGCTCGTCAAAATCATACACTGTGAGTTAGCGTGGCGATTGCAACGCCACCTGACGCTACCCAAGAATTGATACCAACAGATAAGCCAAGAAGGTTAGAATTTTGTAATAAATTTTTGGATATGCTGGAGGAAGAAGACGTCGATTTGGATTATGTTTTTTTAGCGACGAGGCGCATTTCGATTTAAATGGTAACGTTAATAAACAAAACATGCGGTATTATGCTACTGAGAACCCTCGAATCGTTCACCCGGTACCCTTGCACTCCCCTCGTATCACGGTATGGTGCGCAGTCAGTGCGAAAGCGATAATCGGTCCCTACTTCTTCGAGGAGGAGGACGGAGCGAATGTTACTGTGAACGGCGACCGCTATATCCAAATGTTAAACGAGTTTTTTCTACCGGAGCTCAAACGGAAGAGGATTGCATTATCTAAAACGTGGTTTCAACAAGACGGGGCCACACCACATATTCGTAACGATGTTTTGCGGTTATTAAGAGAGAAGTTTCAGGACCGCTTGATTTCGCGAAACTGTGAGCTGTTTTGGCCGCCGCGCAGTCCGGATTTAACACCGACAGATTTTTACCTATGGGGCTACTTGAAAAGCAAGGTGTACGAGGGTAAACCAGCAACAACCGACGAGATGAAATTGGCCATTCAGAAGGAAATTGCGGCGATTAAAAAACCAACTCTTAAAAAAGTAATGCATAATTTTGAGGAAAGATTGCAATAATGTAAAAATCAAAATGGTGACTATTCATACGGAGTATTGTTCAAAACTAATAGTGTACAATAAATTGCGTTCTTTTTGAAGTATTTCAACGTTTGTTTCATTTCCGTAAGTATATTAGTCTTTATTTGACGAGCATTTAAAATTCGGGATGTTCTTTTGGCCCACCCTGTATATTAGTATAACATTAACAAGTACACAGATCCCGACTAGATTACTGAATTTCTTCTTTTTTTTTATTTACAAAATCAAAAAAACACAATTAACCAAACGGTCTCTGGCTCCGAAATCACGTGACTAGAATAGTTAAAATGACTAGCATAAAAACGTTAGCTCAACAACGACGACTAACCCCACTATCGGCAATTATCGGCTACTTCTCTCACACGATCGGCTAGATGCAAGAGAAGATACCGCAATATAATTAACGGTAAACTTAAATTGAAAAGGCTATCGGCATAATATCATCACACACATGCTCTTTCTTCTTAAGAGTGTCATACTCAGTCTCTGAGCGTTGACGATCACCATCATTACAGCGTTTTCTTCTCCGCTTTTCTAATTAGTTCATTGAGATTCTTGAGTCCAGTTCAGTCCTTAATATTGTCCAACCATTCCGTTTTTCGTCTTGCTGGCCCTCTTTTACCTTGAATTTTCCCTTCTATGACCAAACGTAAGATGTCATATTTTTTCCCTCTAATTATATGCCCAAAATATTCAATTTTGCGTCGTTTAATTGTTTTACATAATGTCCTTTCAGTATTGGCTTGTTTCAGTACTTCTTCGTTTGTTATCTTTGCTGTCCAAGGAATTTTCAACATTCTTCTAAGTGTCCACATTTCTAGTGCTGCGTACCTATCCATTTTTGCTTTTTGTTAAGGGTTGTTGCCTCTATCTCATAAAGTAGAATTGAATAGATATAACATTTGACCATATTTCGCCTGATTGACACCTGCTACAATGCCTAATTCTTCTTCTCTTACGGCTTACGCGGCCGACAGACGCTATCCACACTAGGACACTTACACAACCCCTAACACTATACGTGCCGAAAAATTCGACAAAATCGGAAATTACATATTCGGCCGTGTAAATGTCCGGACCGTATTCTCCGCCGACAGCGAACAATATGATGATGCCGAAAGATCGAAAATTAATGATTTTAACTAGAGAATAATTACTGTCTCGACATCGTCGCGCCAGGTCAATATCGAATCCGTATACATATATAATATATATATATATATATATATTATCGTGTTCTCAATTCTGATAGCTTGCGACTCTGGCTTCTCCAAACTCCTCCAGTATCACGACTGTATCAAGAAACGGAACGGAGAAATCACTTGAAATAAAGAAATAGCTATCTCACGGCAGCTCGGGTCACCGTGTCCTCGCAACTATCAACCTCGCCTAGAGGCTCGCGTTGTGGGTCGTGTAATAGACACGAATAAATTCAAATTGTTAATAAAATAAAATATGTATATTCACGCGACAATGCGTAGTTACTCGGTGACTAGAGTACTTCGGAATAAAGAGCAGCTGATCGAGACATCTAACACGGATAAACAACGGCAAAAATGAAATTATTATGACGACGGGCGTAAATTTACTCTGAATCTTGAAACAAGCCCGCCGTTTACGCAATCACTTCGACAACGGTTATAACACACAAACTGATTCTAAACTAATTTAATTTCCGACGAACCGAAAGAGTCGCTGAAACCCCCCGGTAGTCGATCGGCTGTCGGTACTGCCCGAACAGTCACACCAATACATCATTCTTATCGCATACGTAATTTTGCCAAAACTACGTCGCTTATAGTCGGGCAGTATCTGCGCATCTAACCTTTGGTGAAAAACTTCATTCAATTAACATCCTATTAATGATACTTGAAAATGTTTTTGAATAAAATATATGTCCTTAAACACGTAAATTATTTTTGTTATTTTAAATTAATAATTCCAGTTAGAAATTCATAAAGAAAATTTGCAACATAACGATACATAAAGAACAAAATAATTTGTTGTAATAGGAAAGCGGTTGAAAATAACTTGATAAAAATAAATTACCTTTTGGTTACAAATAAAATGGATGACGTCATAGCTGGAATAACATAGGAGTATAATGATTGTGGGAACAAATAAAATCTCGCCTAATGGTTTGCAAAGAACGGGCTTTTGGAGATTCAATTTTAACCACCAATCACAGTATCAATCTGTACTAATGATATCGGCCGTATCCTGTAATATTTTGAATTTTCAATTCTAGGTAATTGTTTCCGTTTCTAATTGCTGGTCGGTCAGGCGAGTAAGCTGTTTCAAATAGTTTATGAAAATTAATACATTTACATACAAAAATCATAGTACTGAAAACTGTATTTATTTATTGCTACAGTTTGATTATAGAAATGTAAAACAACTGTATCATATTTAACTTTCTAAATATTTGTTTACGTATGTAAACAGTTACAGTCGGAAAAATATTTTTAATTATTTTAGCTTTTCTTCAGATGTATCAAACATTGATACCGCGTGGAATAAATTTGTTTGTAAACAAGAATATATCAACAGTAATGTAATTTGGTAACCTACTTCGTAGTCTTTACATTTTAGCGAAATAATAATGAAAGAATGTAGATAAATCCATAACTCGTTTATTAAAATTTATAAATATAAAATAAATTCCCCTTAATAACAAACAAAAATAAGTAAGTATAACTTAATTTACTTTAATCAATTAAAATAAATATTTTATTTTAGAAACGTTTTCATCCGTAACACATTTCGTCAGCTGAAATCGTAAAGTGAAATTAATTTTACAAATTTTTCGTATGTTGGTATTAATTTTAGAATTCTTTTCTGATTGATTTTTTATTTAAAAAAAAGAATGCTATTGCCCAACTGACGTGAAATCATTTTTAAAAACGGAAAAATACTAATTTTAATATATAGAATACAGTGTCACCATTAGTGGCGATTAATTCCCATTGGTAGTTGAAATCGGATCTTTAGACCGTGGTAACCATCCACGCGAATAAGCGAGTAGAAGCTAGTAGAAGCGAATAATGTGGTTACTGTTCGCGCGAGTAGCGAATAATCGGATTTTCCCCGTAGTTGAACATACTTCATTTAAGAACTGTCAGTCTCGGTTTGCCCGTTTAGATAAATCAACAATGTCTCAATTATTTCTGTTTGGGAAAATAGTTATCATTTAAGATAGAAATGTTACGAACAGTTAAAAAAAAAAAAAATCAAATAATGTAATTTTTAAAAGTCGAACAATAGACGGCGAATTCCATAATTCGTACAAACACCTGTTGTTGGACGAAACAGAATGTTTCGAGTATTACAGAATATCTCTCACTCTATTATATCTCTGATAGTACGAGATGTTTGTAAAGCTATATGGGAAACCTTTGTATCTATACATATGCCGGTTCTAAGTCAGGATGAGCTAACAAACGTTGCTAAAAAATTTTGGGAACGATGGAAATTCCCTAATTGCATTGGGTGTATCATTGGAAAATATGCACGCATAAAACCTCCTTCGAATTCAGGGAGTCACTATTTTAATTACAAACAGTACTTTTCCACAGTTTTACGAGTAGTTATTCACGCTAATGAATATTGCAGTTGACGCATATGGCGGACAAAGTGATGAAGAAATTTTTACTTCCTCTAAATTATATGATCTAAATACAATATTCCAGAACCAACACATCTACCAGATACCAATGTGAGTGCACACTTTGTTATACTTGGAGATGAAGCATATCCTCTAAAAATGTACTTACTTACCGTGCACATACTGATGAAAAGACAATATTTTATGATTTCCACTGAAGGGCTGGGAAATTAGTAGAACGTGCATTTGGTATAAAAATATCCGCAACTTCATCCCATAGTGCTTTTATCTCTTTTACTGTGCTCCTTACATGTAATATCCCACAAAGGTTTTTTCTTTTTAAAACTCCGCTCATTAATAATTCACTATCCGTTTTGAACAGTTGACAAAACAAGTAACTACGCATAAAAATTACGCACTGCACTAGCATCCGTTGCATTTGAGGTCGAAATTAGCCTACTGTTCATGCATGTACTGTGAAAAAAAATGCGTGCGTGAGTTCAAGGGAGAAAAAATGATTAGGCGAATAAGCGAATGAATTAAATCATTTCAATTCATTCACCACTCGCTCGTACTAGCTTGTATTCTCGCGAATAAAATTCGCGTAACGGTATGTCATTACTTTCAATGTAACGAAACATTTGCATGTACTCGATTATTCGTTACTCGCGTCTATTCGCGTGAATGATCACCGCACGGCCTAAGATGCTCGTTCGTTGTTTCTATAGTTGCCAAGCGATCAAAATAGAAATAATTTTTCAGTCTGTCATGTCATTTACCAGTTTTAATTTATGTTGACTACATCACTATTGCTTGAATAGGGTTTTTCGCAATTAGCAAAGTGTGAAAAATCATAAATTAGAGGATCCTGTTTTCATATTACAAATACTAATTCATGTGTTTTATTATTTATGATTGTGAGTGTTTGTTTTTAAAAAATATTGGGCATAAAACCAGGGGCGGATCCAGAGACACTTTGGGGAGGAAAATTGTAAAATTATGTAATATCTTATACAGTAGACAGTAGATTTGAGAAATAACTTATTCCATAAAGAGAATCAAGTAGCGACCTCTTCAAAAATTTAAAATGTTTTGAAAATACATAATTATTACAATTTTTAATTCAACTTTTGTTTTATTTTTAGAGGTGAAAAATAAAAAAAAATTATAAAATTACACCTAAAAAATGACAGTTAAAAATTTGAATATTAAATTACTAGAGAGAATAGTATGTAATTTTAAATTCCATTAAGCATTTGTGATTTTTTGCTGTTCTGTCACTTTGAGTAATGTTGCTTCCTGAAAATTATACATTTCCTTAAAAGATCTTGTAATAGTTTTGAATATAATTTCGAGCATATAAGTTCAGCCGTTCCATATCAGTTACTGCATTAAAGTAAATATCTGATAATTCGTGTTTAGTTTTATTAAACAGTTTTAATGATAAAATTTTACTGTTTATTAATTTCACGGTTTAGTATTTAAATGCTACATGTCTATATATTTCATAATAATCGTAAATATTTTAGTTTTATTTATTTTTTAATTAAAATAAATCCAGTACAACTGTGTATTTTTTTTTTTTTTTTTTTTTTTTTGGCCCCAGCTTTCGCCAAATATTATATAGGCTGCATCATCTATACGCAAATGACACCAACATACTGAATTTGTATTTGTAGTTTACAAGCAAATTTCACAAATGGGTTCGACAACTAACGTATTTAAACTGATATACTGACCTGTATTTTCTCTGTATGAAAATATATGAAATCCCAGCAATTTATAGAATGCCTAATGACCAAGCAATTGTAATTTTTGTAATTTTAATCAACATACGAAATAAAACTTATTTTATAAAACAGTTCTTTGCCAGATGTATATATATACATATATTACATATATACACTGAGTCACAAAAGTCTTTACACACCTACGAAAAATTATTGTATTCCTGCAGTTATTGTGAGATTCACTAAAGATAGAAAAATGGAGAAAAGTATATTATTATCTTCTAATAATCAGGAAAAACAAGGAACATAATATTTGTACAAAAACTAAATTGAAGGAACTGGAGTCAATAAGCTGAAAATTGAACAAAAAATGACATCACAAAAGTCTTTACGCAGCCAGATAAAAAAGGTAAAAATATGCCTCTGAGATCAATAAAAACTGAAAAAATTTGGTAACTTAATAATTTGTAGCATTTCCATTTGCATCGATTACACATTGTAATCGATGCGACATGTTTAAAATTATTTTACTGGTGTATTCAGCCGTCAGATTATACTCCATTCCGCTTGCAATCGTTGTTGTAACTCAGATTTGGAGGTAATTTGCATTTGGCGAATCCGGCGATGTAACTCGTGTCCCATACATATTCTCTATGGGATTTAGGTCCGGCGATTGGGCGGGGGTTTTAAGGACTTTGGGGCATCGGTAGAGAAGCCATTCTTGTACTATACGTGATTTATGCTTAGGATCGTAGTTCTGATAAAATTTAAACAATCGTGAAATGCCCACTTTCTCGGCACTTTTTAGTAAGTTTTCCTTTAATAGGTTAACATACATATTGGCATTCATAATCGTGTCAATGAAGATTAATTCGCCCACACCCCCCGCTGAAATACAACCCTATACCATAACGCTACCGCCTCCGTGTTTGACCGTTGGTTTCACATTTTTCGGTTTTAATTTTTTCATCAGGGGCTTCCTCCGCACCATAACTTTACTATCGGAGCTAAAAATATTCAATTTTGATTCGTCGCAAAATGTATTACGTAACTCCAATACGATTATTCGGGCTTCCAAACATTCCCGAGAGCAAAACTCAGTTGAATTATTACGATTACGATCGTTGATAAATGGGGTTTTTCGAGCGACTCGGCCATTATATCCTTCTTTTCTGATGACAGGACGGCTGGTTTCAGCGTTACAATGCTTTTTGGTTTCTGCACAGTATTCGGACGTTAATTTAGGCGCGCTAAGTTTCCGGTTCACTTTTATTTTTCGAATGATAGGCCACGATTCATGCGGCGTAACGATCGTCGGACGCGACCAGTCCGTTTCAAATTTTCAAGTCGATCTTCAATTTTAAAGCGGCGTTAGACAATCTTTGCGACTGTGTACACTCCGGTTTACTTGCGAGTAAATGTGCAATGTTTGTATACGACATTCCACATGCAGCATGAAAATTTATCAATTGACGGACATCGAAAGAAATTTCTTTCCGCATTTTACACTCAACGATTGTCACACATAGTATGTGACGAAAGTTTACAAGTAATTAAAAATGGATTATTTAACTCGTTGCAGTGAATTTCCAGGCGGAAGCGGAATGGTTACGTAGTGGCCGGACCTACTGCTGATAACGTTTTTATCGTGATAGATTGTCTAATTATTGGGAAAGGCCTATTTCAACTTGCAGCTGTGTAGAGACTTTTGTGACATATTTTTTTCCCTTTTATTTTTAGTTTTTTGGCCCTAGTTTTTTCAATTTAGTTGTTTCTCGTTCGAATATTATGTTCCTTATTGTTCCTAGTCCAAAGAAGCTATTAAATTTTTCTCCAATTTTCTATCTTAGAAACATCTCGCGACAATTGCAAGAAAATAAAAATTTAGTAGGTGTGTAAAGACTTTTGTGACTCAGTGTATATATAACTCGGCCATTTTGGCCTCGCAAGGGGCTGTGCCGCTTGACCCCTCTTGCTTATACTTCTTCTCTTTCTCTTCTATACTTTGTATAAAATGATCAAAATTTACAACGTAATTCTAAATCGGTCCATATGAATATAATAACATAATCACAAAAATCCTATCAAAATTAAGACATTTTTCTTTACATATTTCATTACATAAAATTGTGACATTTTTTAAATCACAATCGATTAGAAAAAAATGTCCCAATTTTATGTAACGTTTGTTATATTTTATAGGATTTTTGTTATTGTGATTTAAAAAATGTCACAATTTTATGTAATGAAATATGTAAAGAAAAATGTCTTAATTTTGATAGGATTTTTGTGGTTATGTTATTTCTTTTGTGTTGATGCCAGTATGAATTACGTTGTAAATTTTGATCATTTTACACAAAGTATAGAAGAGAAAGAGACAGAAATGAAAGCAAAGCAAGAGGGGTCAAGGAGCACAGCCCCTTGCGAGGCTGAAATGGCCGAATTATATACATATATACAGTGAGCAACATAAACATTGAGACAAAGGTTAAAAAAAATTGAAACAGGTGATATACGGAGAAAAAAAGCAGGTATAAATATCTAATTTATTGAAAAATGAACAAATGAACACCGCTGATCATAAATATGATAAAAAGAAAAAGAAAAAATAAACGTAAAAACGTAAAACAAAAAAATTACAGCCGATACAAAAAAAATAGGCAACATAAATATTGAGACAGCAACATAAACATTGAGAAATAAAATTTAACACGAAAAATTCTAAAATAACGGCTTCCTAATATTTTGTATTCAAACCTTTTGCTTGAATTACAGCACTCAAGCGTTGCGGCATCGACGAAACCAGTTTTTCAAAATATAATACTGGAATTTGAGCTCATTCTTCTTGCAACCGCTGTTTGAGATGGGTAGCACTAGTAATGGGAGTTTTCCGAACCTCTCGATCTAAATAATCCCATATATGTATGTTCGATTGGATTACAATGATTACAATCGGGTGATTGAGGTGGCGTCTCGAGTACACGCGGGCATTTATATAACAGCCATAGGCGCGTTTTATGCGTCTTGTGTTTAGGATCGTTATCCTGATAAAAGTTAAACGTTTTCCTGATGCCCAATTTTTCAGTAGGCGCATGTAAATTGTGCCGCAATATATCAACATACACATCGGCATTCATTTTATCATCAATAAATACCAGCGAGCCGACACCGGAAGCTACAAAACACCCTCAAACCATGACATTTCCATCACCGTGTTTAACCGGTATATTGAGATTCTTTTTTTCTAATTCGGTATTCGGCTTTCTACACACCTTTTCTATTTCCGTCGCTCCCAAAAATATTGAATTTCAACTCATCATAAAAGAGTACATTATTCCAGAAATTTTCAGTAACATCACTATACTTTAATGCGAATCCTAGGCGTTTTTTCTGATTCATCGTACTAATAAAAGGTTTGCATTTAGCGGTGCGCGAATTATAACCCGCCTTTTTAAGAACTCGGCGTATCGTTTGCCCTGAAATTGTACTGCTACTTCTTGCGCATAACGGGGTAGCAATTTTAGGGACACTTATTTTTGGATTTTTTGCGACACAACGCATTATAAAACGCTCATCTGGAGCTGATAGCTTCGCAGTTGTCCGGGGATGGCTTCATAAAATTGATTCTGCTTACTTTATTGAACCTGTTAATACTTCTGTAAACAGTAGTTCGCGACATTTTTTGATAGAGAAGTAATCTCTTGAACCGGGTTTCCTTTCACATGACGGAACAGCACTAGTTGACGCTTATCAAACGAAGTGTTTCACTTTTTTGACATTTTCATTTCGAACGCTCAAAAATTTTAAATTTATACGTACGTACTAGGTAGCTGCGTACTAGAAAATAATTGTTAAACAACCTAAAGTATCGCTCACGCGCATGCATGCATTATTAGCGTTTGCAGTGAATCAGGAAAAACCCAGCGTCGTCGGTAATAGAATGAGTCACGCTGTCTCAATGTTTTTATTGCTGTCTCGTTACGTACTTTTTTCGTATCGACCGTAATTTTTTTGCTTTACGTTTATTTTTTAATTATTTTTTTATCATATTTGTGATGATCAGTAGTGTTAATTTGTTCGTTTTTCAATAAATTCGATATTATACCAGGTTTTCTCCCCCGTATATCGCCCTTTTCATTTTTATAAACTTTTGTCTCAATGTTAATGTTGCTCACTGTATATACATACATACATATATGGGGCATTTCACGTCAAATGTCCCAGCGCGTCGCTCGAGCGCCAAAACGCTTACTCTTCAACTGATAATTACGCTACTAACAATAAGAATAGTACATAAAAAATAATGACAACACATTTTCGATGTACTTTTTCTCAGCTTTCCAATGAAATCATTCGCCATTTTTTGAAAATATGCCCTTTTAACCTCAAAAAAAAAACACAAAACGTCTTGTATCTTTAAAAGGACATTTTTAATATTTCTTTAAATACTCTAAATCGAAAGAGGAGGGTTTTTTATGTCGATATACCAATTTTCAGAGTTTTTTTTTCTTTTACGAGATATTGAACGCCAAAATAAAGACGAACCGCCACTGCGGCACATGGCGCAGGCGTAACGCAAAATGTTTATTGGGTTTTTCCAATATCTTTCTGACGTCGAGTTTGGATTTTGGTTAGCTTACGTTTATTTAGTTATCGATTACCATCGTTGTGATTGTGCTGAATAACCAGAGCGAGCGTCGTCGAAAGCGCGTATTACTTTATGAACATTGATAAACTTGAGCTTATAGTTGAACTTTGGAAATTAATTTATTCAGCTTTAACTAATTTATTTATTATAAATTAATTATTTCTTAGTTTTTGTCTAACACTATGTCGCATTCAGTTTTTCATTCAAGATGCATTAATCCGTTTGGTGAAAGTAATCATCCTATTAACTCGGCGAAATAGCTGTTTAACTTTTCCACATTTAAAAAAGATGAATATCCATTGATACTAGAAACAGCAAAATTTTTAATAATTGTAGAACTGAATTTTATAAACGTAAGTCAGATTCATTTATTCCCGATATAAAAAAAAATTATCTACAAATAGAAAGAAAATTTTAAAAACGAAGAAAACAAATAAATAAATTTCCGTGATACTTATGTAAATATACATTATGCATTGCAAAGATGTACAAAGAATATTTCAATGTATAAATAAATAATATATACTTATGTGTAGTAGAATTAGTTATTTAGTAAACATTATAATTAGAAAACACACTGTGCCGTATGTCACGCTGCGCCGCAGCTGCGGGTTCGTCTTTACTTTGGCGTTCAATATCTCGTAAAAGAAGAAAAACCACACTCTGAAAATCGCTATATTGACGTAAAAATCCGTCTTCTTTCAATTTAGAGTATTTAAAAAATATTAAAAATGCCCTTTTAAAGATACAAGACGTTTTGTGTTTTTTTTAAAGTTAAAAAGGCACATTTTCAAAAAACGAATGATTTCATTGGAAAGCTGAGGAAAAAACACTTCGAAAACGTGTTGTCGTTATTTTTTATGTACGATTCTTAGTAAATTATTAGTTGAAAAGTAAGCGTTTTGGCGCTCGAGCGATGTGCTGGGACATTTGACGTGAAGTGCCCCATATATATATATATACACACACACACACACACACACACATCTTAGTAGTTTAAATTACTATAATTAAAAATTTAAATTACTAATTTCTAGTTTATTAAAAAAAAAAAAAAAAAAAACAGTAAAAACAGCGTAAATTCAAATGATTCCTAATTTGCTTGAAAATTAAAAAACTGGTAACATAGTATATATGATGTAAATGTTGTATGGTTAATCTAGAGATGGTTGTGGGCTGCAAATGATTCGGAATTTATTAAAAAGTTCCTGCGAAGAGCAAATTTTTGGTCACCGATTTCGAAATAATATATCATGAATATCTCTACAGTACTACGCGCGCATCCGACTGTTCCACGAATAATGCTGTCGATTCGAACTATA
The DNA here is from genome assembly GCA_039619475.1 of Icerya purchasi. NCBI lineage: Eukaryota > Metazoa > Arthropoda > Insecta > Hemiptera > Monophlebidae > Icerya > Icerya purchasi. Next base: position 284,780,786 of record CM077115.1, on the reverse strand, counting down.
ATTAGTACAGTTTATATTAATGTTGTGATTACACATTAGATGTTCTTTTTCCAGACTTAATTTTATAGCATATGGAAACAACTTTTAAATATATAATCCTCCCTTTTTCCATTCGTTTTAAAGTTAATCAAATAAAGAAGTAAATAAAAAAGTTTGAAATACGACAAAAATTGCCTGCGACTATTTCTACATTTACATCGTATTTTTTATCTTAATGAATATTACGGTGTATAAGGGACCTCGTTCGTCTCCTAAACGAAAATAGGTTGTTCTATTCTTTCAGAAGACTAAAACAACGGCGCCATTGTAGAATTTAAAAAAAAAGTATATAAAAATTTTATGCGTCCCTTAATGAGAGTCCTGGTGTAATATCTAAAGTCATCCTTTTTTGCCATTTTTAACTGGCTATCAAAGTCCGAATTCGACCTTGATGATAAGTTAAAAAAAGTGGCTAAAATAGTTTATCGGTTCCAACAGAACTTAAACGAATTATTTAATGTTTACAAGTCATCGTCATATATATGTATATATTTTTTTTTTTTAAACAACATAAGCAGTAGTAGGAAAATACATTTAAAGGAAAGACTATTTTTCTGTAAAGGTGAAAAGAATCTTTTAAATAAAATAACGCAATTGTAACAAATGTATTTTATAAATTATATAAAATAAGAAGGCATTACGCACTGCGATTATATTTAAATATCAAAAAAGAAATGAGACCAACGTTTAGTCTAATACAAAAAATAAAAAAAGAACAGGAGTTAACCGGAATAAACAAAACACAATGATCAAATAACACAATCACCTCAGCTACTATTGCTATAGTTCAAATTACATAACGTCTCACCGTAATTGATTTACGTATGCGAGCGTATTTTTTGAACACTGCTCACGGCAAAATGTAAAAATTTACGTGTTTTTAGTATTAATCATGTCTAACTTCCGATGACGAGCCATATTTGATAAAATTGCGTTCAAGCTTGTTGTTTTCTTCTTGGCGCTTCCTTTCGGTCGAGAGTTGCTTGCTCTCAACTTTAAATGTGACATTTCTTCTTCAAATTCAAAATCAGATTTATCTATTTCCCTGAAAAAGAGACAAGAACGAAAAATAAATGATTATTTAATGACACATGTATAGACACATATTTGATTTTATGTAAAATGTTAGCATCTGATATTAAAATATTTACATCAATGGTTTTTTTATCGAATTAATTAAACACTGATTAGCTTTCAATTCAGTTTATTTGTAGTAAAAAAAATTGCAAACTGTAAATAAAGAAACATTTAAAAAAATATAAAAATGAAATAAAATGTTTATTACACACTATGTATAACTTTTTTTAAATATACAGGCACGGATTCATTCGCAAGCTATTCAATTAGTCAACACTAGTAGCGATAACAATAACAATCTGTCAGTTTGAACGATCTGAATATAAGTTCTTTTAAATTAATATCGAAAAATTCAAAGGGATTTTAATAAGCATGTTCATTTTAGACATAAGGGCGGCAGTTAAAATTTTTTAATTGTAACTTCAGTGTAACAAATTGAAACGAATTTTTGCGTATAGTATATTCGAATGTGATATTGAAATAAGGAATGTCTGCAATGGAAAGTCTAATGTTACTTTGTGAAACACTGAATTGGAATCGGTAGTTCCTTATTTCTATAGTTTAGGTAATTTTAGTCAAGCTTTTATTATTTAACGATAGCGCACGTTTTTGTAATTGAAAATGACTCGCTTTAAATGAAAAATTATAAGCATTTCTTTAATGCATATTCGTGTTGATATAGCGCTAAATAAATTCAACATAAAAGTCTATATTAAAAAACATTGCTCATTTAAGTATTAAAATAAGTAATTCAATCGACGCAATTTACTATATAGCTAACGAGAATTTTTATTCAAAAAAATTAATTTAGTGTCAAGGTAAATTGCGAAATACATGTATTTAATGTCACACAGATGTTCTGTAGGAAGGTTTTTATTATAGAAAATTCTTAGATGGTCTTTTGCGTTTTAACGCATTAGAAATTGTAGACCTATTTAAATTTATAATCAATTTATTAAAAAAAAAAAAAAAAACAACAAAAAACGGCAAAATTTTCTAACGTAAAATGATACCTTCTTTATTATTACAACCGGATTGCCGTTCATCCCTGTATATGAGACACGTAAGTCACACAAAAAAACGTCTGATATGAGCGAATCAATCCGTATATGTCTACATTTTATTTAAAGAATAAAGTGGATTTTATCAGTTAAGTTGGCCATTTTTAATGGAAATATTTGCTGAGCATCAGGGTGTATTAGAAAATCTTTAAAGATAAAATTATATTACGTGAGTACATGCATATAATATGTTAATATATATATATAAAGATTTACATAAAAGCATGTATCGCTAATGAAGAATAAAGGGTAAAGTAGCAAATGTGTTTTTTAGTTCACATTCTTTCGTAAAATGTCATTGTTTAGTTCAATTACTATACGAAGAACTATCAAATTGATTCTATATCTTAATGAAAATTTTAAAAAAGTACAAATTTGTAATTTTTGGGTTTTAAAATATTTCAAATTTAATGTTAGTAATTTTAAAAAGTTTCACAATATTCCTATATATCAATTTAAGAATAATTAGTGTAATTATTTATTTTCAGTTTTAAAAAAATTGTTATAAATTTTGTGATTCAAGTTATTTTATTATTAGAAAATTGATTTTTTAAATTGGAAATAATCTATGAAATAAGGAGAATGCTCTTATTCATAGTTTGTGTTAGTTCACACACTATGAATAAGACCAAAAATTAACGAACTAAAATTTCGATCAAAAATGAACTGGGGACACTTATATGATCGCTTACCGAATGAAGATAAACAAGCACTATTTTTTAAAAATATAAATAGAATACGAATGTAGTACTTAAACGAACTCCGGACTCCTATGATAATGACCTTAATGAATGAACTAACTAGATCGTTCAATGTATTATTATTGGTAAATTTGAAAAAAAAAAACAGCCGGAATAAAATCTATCCTATATTTTAATTTAACAACATTTTTTAAAAACTACCATAGTAAACGTTCAATAGAAAACTCGATCGATTATTTTATAAAATTAAATTTGAAACATCTTAGTATTTCAAAAAAATAAAAATAAATAAATTGCACTTGGCCTAATAAGTACTACTATCTTGGCAAAGTCGTTGGGTTCATCAAATAGTTTGAGATTTATTTTATTTGCAATTTACCAAAACAAAAAAGAAAGAAAATGTCATTCATCTTACTTGTCAGAAATATCTTCACATATTGAATTGGTTGGGGTGTTATCATTGACAGGAGTCGGTGGTCTTCTACCAGGACACTTCCATTCAAGTTCCAAACTGCCATTTTTATTTATAGCCTCGTACAGTCGAACGATATCATCTGGAGGTGGCATCCATTTGTTATTCTAGACATAACAATTTGATTTGTACACCGTTACGTAAATTAAATTTCATTATAAAATCTTTCAACGAGTTAATATAATTTGTAAGTTAAAATTTCTTCAGCCAAAAATAAAAAACAGTTTAGGCTTAGGAAAGAGCAAAAAAAAAAGTTTTTGTCGGTAAAAATTTATATGATCGATTTCACTTTTATTTTATTTATAAGATATTTTACGTTCTGTAATGAAGAACATCAATGAAACTATAAACGAAAATAACAGCAAAACTCGAAAATTTAACAAAAATTACAGAAGTTCGTTCCAATTCGATCTTATTTTATTTTTTGCATGTTTCCTCCTTTGTTAGTTCGTTTTAAATAATGATTTTATAGAACTGTATAATTTTATTACTTGAATTTTTCTTCAACTATTAAAAATTATTCAAAGTTAATAGGTGGTCTTTATTAAACCAAAGACCGCTATGACTAATTTTTTAAATTATTTATAAACACTAAAAAAAATTTTAAATTTTGGTTTATCATCAAAGCCCGTAATTGGAGTAATGTCTGGGTCAATAAAAATAAAAAAAATAAAATTAGCGTTGTATAAAGTGTTTTATTCATTATTTCGTAAATCTCATTAATTTTAGTAAGGAACTGAAATATCTAATTGTTTTGCTTTACGGAAAGTTTACCTTTAGTAAACACATGTAAATTAGTTATACTTTTCTGTTTAGCTGGACAAAATCTAAAAAAAAAAAAAAAAATATATAAATTCCCGAGCGCCTAACCGGTGGCAACGTGTGAAATAAAATAAAGATGCTAAAATGATATTTATAATGTATAAACTATTTCGTTCGATTTGAAATCCATAGATTTTCCATTAAAATACGTTTCTCATGTAATTTGTCAACCAACAAGTAAAATTTTGATAAAAATTATTGTAAACTGATCTATTTTATAATATAAAATTTCTAAATTTTAAAATAAATATTTGTATAAAATTTACTCGTGAAGTGAAAATTCATTAACTTATGGAACCGATTATTTATTTAAACAGTTGAATGATATCTCTTTAGGTCCATATTTATGATTGTGTCGTTCCCTTAATTGATCTTATTTTTAAGAAAAAAGAATAATATCTACGACATCTATTACATGTTGGCTCAGTTTGGTCGCATACGTCTGAATTTTAGTATCCAAAAATTGTGTGTAATGCAAAACCTTTGTTTCAAAATAATATTAAATAACATTTCACACACAAAAAAAATTTACCCAGTTTACAGGCCCCTCTCTCGTTAAAGATTGTCAAACATTATAATTTTTTGCTAAATGTTCAACTAGCGATCATTTGTACAAAAAATTAGCGGGTGTAGAAATATATTTCTTCAATTACAATATAAAAGATATGAATACCGGATAAAATGTACATTACTTTGACTATACTGATTTATAATAGCCGTTCCTAACATTTTTAGTTTACTAAAACAGCACACACCAACTACGTGATTTGTGATAATTTAATCCTTGTTAATTTATAGGATTCAATATCATTACCCTTTGTTGTTCTTTTCTTTTCACAAATTTTTCGCTACTGGTACTTTTGCTGTAAATTAATTTATTTAAGAAGTTATACTTAAAAAAATATATATACATCCGATTTAGGGCTTATCCGGCTCGATACATGATTCTCACTGTATACACGCTTATATGAAGACTTTGCATTTGTTTATTTCATATAGAAAACGCAACATGTTGCGAAATTATTAACTACCATTATTCATAATAAACAAAAAGATATATATATATATATATCTTAATACAGATCTTAAAATTGTTAGATAGCCTTAGTTGAACAGTTATTAAAAAATAAAACAGAGAGTAATCTATTATTTTGTTTATATTTTTACTTTTTATTTCTTATAATTAAAACTGACATAAGGCATTAAAAATTGCCTATCAATAACGTTAGTTAATAGCTGATCACAATAGTGTACTAATATGAACCGCAGTAAAATATGTACTAACCAGTTTCGTCATGCCATAATTTTCTTCATCAGAACACTCAATATAAACATCCTCCGACATTTTTTATCACTTCATAATCATAACTTTTTTATCACGCACTTCGTTGTGGAGTGTTTGTTTAAATAACTTAAAAACATATCGACTGTTTCACATATCGATTAATTTAAAATATAATAATTTTTCGAAATATTTATCTGTTTCATTTAATTAAAAATACTTTTCATTTCGACTGTAATTTTCTTTTTTATATTTAATTTATTATCTTCGTATGAACAGTACTAATTCCCGTCATTTATTTGTTACGAAATTGTTTCATTTACTTATTAACGCAGAAAGGAGAGAGAAGAAAAAATTTCTTTCATTTACGTACGCGTAAATTCTAGCATTGGTTAATATTAGTAATTTATTTTTTAAGCGCTTGCTGAAAAAATGATATGTTACAATAACTCTGTAAGTGTAAGTAGAACTTTAAAATTGCGATATTCGATAACAACTAAAAAAGTTTATTTCCGTTTTCCTGTCGATAAAAGCTTTTGTAAGTGGTTTTAACCTGTTGGTGGAACTTATTGTTTTGATTTTGCCGCTTCCGATTAATAGTGTCGTATTTTTTGAAATACATATTTTAGTTTTTTCGATAAAACGTGAATATGATATAGTTCAGTTTGCCGTTATGTTTTATTTTACCAAATTTCAGGACTACCGATAAGCCTTACAGTTGTTTATAAATGTGTTTAATTGTAAATAAAAGAATTCGAGCTGCAGTTCAAAATCCGTAAGTATATATATATATATACATATATATTTTGCTTAACTGTTTATTGCTAATGGAGCTGCGCTACGCGTCGCGGGACGTTTGCGCGATTACAGTATTTTTACATTCGTTCTAAATAATGAAGTTCTTGGCCAATTGCAGATTTAAGCAATATAAAATTTATATTAGTTGCGGCTGAGCAGGTAAACCTTGTGAAAACGTCGGACACATTAAACGAAAAATCGTTAGAATTGTTCGTTCTAAAGACGCGTTTTGTAATGCCGGTACTGCGGTAGTGAAATGTAAATTTTTTTTTTTTTTAAATGAATTTAGTTAGTAAATTTGTAACGTTAAGGTTCGAATTTCACTTGCAAGGAACATTCTGACTAAATACAAAGGCCATTAAAAGAACCTTATCGGTGCGAGCATGCTACTAAGGCCCTTTATCTTAGAGAATTTCTCGTATTCCTTCGTAATGCACCGCCACGTAAAGCTGTTGGCTTCGATAAAATTACTGGAGAAATAATCTCGCGACTACCACAGAGAGCGGCTGTTCTTCTTTGTTATATCTTTATTGTAGTCCTAAGGATGCGATACTTTAGCAAAATGTGGAAGAATTCGGTTATAATTATGGGTTATAAAATAGGGAAACCCCGGACAGAGGTTTCATCATATCGGTCAATTAGCTGGCTCTCTTCTTTATCGAAGGTTTTGGAGAAGCTAATTTTAAATCGTATTGATCCGGTTATAAGAAATCGAGACGTGCTACTAAATCATCGATTTGGTTTTCGCGCGGTACACTCTACGGTTCGCCAGTGTCAGCGATTAGTTGATGTAATTTCGTTAACTTCGAAGAAAGGCGAGGTATGTTCCGCGATATTTCTTGATGTTACACAGGCATTCGATAAGGTCTGGCATCCTGGATTGCTATATAAATGACGACAAATTCTTAACGAGCGTACTTGTCCGAACGCTTGTTGGTTGTTAGAATAAATGATTCATTTTACGAAATATATTCAATCAGATCGTCGTTATCTCAAGGCAGTTTGCTAAGACTTTTATTGTATTCCATCTATATCGCGGACATACCAATTTCTAATCTAACGTTACTAGCTACATTCGCTGATGACATAGACTCGCGTCTAATACGAATGTTATGCAAACGTTGCTGTTCAAAATCATCCGAATCGACTAGAGAAATAGGCATGCCTCTGGCTCGTATCGTTCAACCCAACTAAACGTCGTCATATTTTATTCACAAACAAACATGTAAGGTGTCCAAACTTGGCCATTTGATAACACGCAAATTCCACAAGTAGACTCCGTGCTTTACCTTGTAATACACATGGATAAGCGAAAATACGAGAACATCTATAACAACTAGGTTTAGACTGCTATGGTTGTTGCTAGGGTGAAAATCAGTTTTAAACCTGGCCGCAAAGCGGAATGTTCATTTATCGGTTATCGCCCCAGTCTACGAGATACAGATTGGAGCTATATGGAACAACGTGTCGAAGCAACCTTCTCAGAATACAGCAATAATGGTCCAAGTTCTCTACGTAGGCAATGGGGTATCTACGCCTTTTTTTGTATCGAACGACACATTGCATGCGGACTTGAATGTTCCATACGTGAGAAGGATGTTTATGCGGAACAGTACAAAAGGTTCTTTGGGAAATTCCAGTTTAGCTCGAATACCGATTCATATACCGAATGTTCACTATTGATTTTCCAGCCAGATCTAGCAGGCGTCTGAAAAGAAAAAACTTTCGATTACTTAACTGTTATTGTACTGTCCTCAGGGACTCTATGCTTATTTGTTATGTACTGTGAAAAAAAAGTATAAATAAATCACTTTCTTTTTGAAGACCTAAATTGGGAAATTCATTGGAACTGTCAAGTTAATATTCGTTTCTGTTTTTCTTTTCTTATTCATTCCACTTTTCCCCAATATTCTCCTTCCTTTCCTTCTTTTTTCATATCACCATTGTTTATGGCAGGCTGCTGTCGGTATAATGAAAAAAATAATAAAAAATTGACAATTATTCCAAATGTGGAGAATTCGGCAAATGATGAATTAGTTCTGGTCTTTTATATGCGATTTGCGATTAAAATATTTTTTGATAGTTGTTAAAAATTTGTCGAAATTAGTTTTTTGACATCTTTATGTAAAAAAATCGTACGTTTACTGAATTGAAATCGTTTAATTTTTCTCCAGGGTTCTGCTTATGTAAATTTTGTATACTTGTTTACACGGTATTTCGCTAGATAGCGCTGCAGTTATATCTCAACTTGGATCATTAATGGCCGGAAAGAGTTTCTTTAAACACTATATTTTACTCGACTAAAGTTTAATTTTACTTTTGTAATATTTATTTTTTTTTGTTTTGTTGTAAAAATGTTCTATTAACATTTTTCGTTATATTTTTTGGGGAGAGGAGGGAGGGAGCGTAAACAGTTGCAGTATAGCCGTTAAATTTGACTTAATAAGTACATGACGTTTTTCAAATATTTTAACGGATTAATTAAATTTTTCCATTTAATTTTTCATTTCTTGTTATTTTTGTTTTTCAGTTTTTAAAAATATGATAGGTAAAAGTTTGTATAAAGCTGTTTTCAGTTGACGCTGGGTTTGTGCGTATCTGAAAGTCGTGAATATATTTAGAACTAAATTAAGATTTCTTAAAATTTATAACCGAAATTTCGCAATATCAAGATATATGTGTGTGTGTGTTTGTGTGCAACATTTGAAATAGAAATTTTCAATTGACAATAATGATAATTAATTACTTTCAATAATAGTAATACAAATAAGGTGAGGAAGAAGTCTCATACCTGCATTAGTGTTAGAATTGTGTAGTTATAAAATTGTGCCTACTTATGAAATACTGACAATGAGAAAAAATATAGCCCTTGTCATTTTGTTCCATTTATTAAAATTTTACGAAGCAGAGTAAAACATATTACAAAATAATAACAGTGAATGTATGTAGTCCAGATTAATGTGATTAGATATTTTTTTAATCGACTGCTGGGAAGTTCAATGGCATTGAAAATTCTTATCATAACTGATAACGTTATTTTTATATTGTTCGTTATTATATTCGTCAAATATTGATGTTTACTTTTGTTTATGCAGATTTATTTGTAGCTACTGTTTTGTTATCGTTATTATTATTATTATTATTATTATTATTATTATTATTATTATTATTATTATTATTATTATTATTGTTATTATTATTATTATTATTATTGCTATTATTACTATTATTATTATTATTATTGCTATTATTACTATTATTATTATTTTTATTTCTTCGCAATTACAGCCCTTTGCTAGTAATATCATCAACAATGTGACTGCGTAATCAGTAAGCATTATCAATTTTGATTTCATTTATGCACATATGCAAATGCGTTGCAGTATTGAATATAATTGATTTTTGTATTAACCGAGTTTAGCAATAAATTTGGATAAATGAAATTTCTTTTTTAGCTTTTTTTTTCAATTAATAGGATTATTTTCTTTTCCTTTGATGTCCACATTTGTCGTCTGATTTCTTCTTTTATTATTTATCTTCTCTTCTTGTAGTGTATTTATATTTATACTATTTCGTATGATTATGTGATTAAACTTAATTTACGATAATTATTATTATTCACGGACAAACTAGTTTAAATGAAAAGCTAAGAAAAGAATAAAAAATGAAAAATAACGTTAAGTAATAATTGTTTTGCTCGATTTGAATTGTTTTTTAAGTGATTTTTTTCTTTCTTTTTATATCGAAACAGTAACGGTTTAAATTAAATTTGAGGATTCCGAACATTTCAGTTTTTTTTTACGAGTAAGTTTACCCTAAAGCGTTGTTTAAATTTAAAAGATACGCAACATTACACAAAATGTCCGGAAATTTAGCTATAAAAATTTAGTTACTTTTTAGTTTTAAATTGCAAAATATATGACCTATTATTTTTCCACTCCTAAATTGAGGATAATGCTTTGTTTGGTCGGATTAACCTCATTCGTTCAGACAATTGCGCTAGAAATGTTATTTTCATCCTTGTGCAGTTTTCTTGCACTGAAATTCCTTAATCACAATTCATCAGAACACAATACATCTTTCTACGTTCTTCTCGCAATTGTGGTATGATTTTCTAAATAAATTGTAGTTTTAACTATACTATTTATATTACGAAGATGCAAATGTTTTGCATTGAATGTTAAATTTTTGTATATTACCAGTTTTGCATCGAGCTCAGCCGTGTAGTTGTTAAAACGATTTAAACGATTAAAATAGTTAAAGTGATTAAAACGATTAAAATGATTAAAACAATTAAAACAATTAAAATATTTTCAGTATTCGTATTAGAGATTTTTTGCACTTTCCACCGTCGGAAAAGTCCCTTAGCGAAACGAAGACTAACAAAATTTTAAAACGAAAGATACGCAGTAACGATTCCCTGAGACGGATATTTCTATTGCTGTAACTTTTCATCTTTCACCCGAGAAATTCTTTAAAATGTTTTACGTGATCGATCATGTACCAGACTGAAAATATTTCCCAGTTTAGTTAATTTATTTTAAAACTTGATTCCGCCAGACTCTATAGGCGCTGGCAGCCACATACATTTGTTTGCGTTTTTTTGTTCCGTTAAATTAATTTTGATTTCTCAGAATTTGTTAATCTCCCTTTCCCGTTCTTTATTTATTTGCTTAATTATATAAAAAAAAAAAAAACACAAAAAAAACCGTACTATAATAAATCGCTGCAAATGATATACACAGGAGTGTAGCTCTAATACATAGTGCCAAGTAAAATAAGTCGCATGGATATCCTTGATAAGGTATCATGGATTGTGAAGTTAAGCTTTCCATAATGGTACTAAGCCTAATTGATCTGATGAGAATACTTGAGTGGTCAGTTCCTTTCTCCCTCGGTCGTCTTTACCTTCCCAGATTTCGCTAGTATAACCAATTCAATTTCAGATTGGATATATACCTGGAAGCAACTTGGATCCGGAACGAGACAAGTCTCGATATGACACACCTCTGATTTGGTGGCCAAGCGCCTTAACCACTAGGCTACCGCGCTAGAATACACAGTAGTGGATATAACGTTGTGTTTAGCTGTCATTTAATTGTTAGATCGACTTCCTTTAGGAATTCGTATAGTATACGATGAGAAATGTGCAGAGCTGGATGGATTGTAGCGTTGCCGGGATAAGCAAGAGATTTCAGAGTGGAGTGACTGAAGAAGAATGCGTGGGATAGTAATATAACGGCAGAGGGAACGTTTCTTTGAGAATGCTTTTGCGAGTGAGCGAGGAAATTTTTGTTCTGAGACGAAGGAGTAAGGAGTCGGTTTGTCGATAGCCGGGAGACATAGCGGATCGAAATGGGAAATAAAAGACGCAGAAACCTTTTGACTATACGAACGCAGTTCTCTGGTTGAATTACTACTTGTTTCGCCGTCGTAATATTTCACTAAGAAATTCGGTCATTCCTGTAGAAAAAAAGGCGAGTAGGGAAACAGCGTGAACAGACTTCAGTATTTTGGCGCGAGAATGTATTTCGCGGCAAAAAGTGTCCGGTTTTTTCGTGTATCTGTCAATTACTATATTTTACTCGGCATAGGTTTTCGAATTGGAATTTTTGTAAAATTGTATTTTATACCTTAGAGCGATAGTTCAAAAAGGTTATTTATTAACTTTTATTGTAAATTTTTGCCATTGTAAAAAACGAGCTTATTTATTTTTTCTAATCCGTTTTAGTTTGTTTGTTACTCCGGGGGGACATGACATATTGTATGTATTTTTACGTTTTGGCTTTTTAATATACATACATATTTTGTGAATCGGAGGATAATTCATTCTTGCTGAGTTACGCTACTTGAAAAAAAAAAAAAAGAGGAAATCTTAACAAAACATTTTGTAACAAATCAACCGGGGAGGAGGGAGGAAGTCTGTTTCATTCGGTAATGCATAGGAAGGTCGAAAAATTTAAAAAGAAGAAGTTGACACACGTTACTAGAAAATCGAAAATTATCGACTCAGAAAGCAAATTTACACCGGAAGCAGGGGCAGACTACTGGCAAATTGATTAAAGTTTTCTCGTAGTATTTCCAGACTGATAATATTTCTAATGAATATAAAATTAAGCGGCAAAAAATGTTTTAATATTTTTAAAACGTCTTTCATAAATGAAATGAAATAATCGAATTTTGCGGGCAACGCTAAAGTGTACAGTAACGTTCTTGTGATTAGGATGGCATCTGGTTCGAATCTCAGTGCTGCACACTACAATGAAAATATATTATCTCTTGTTGCACCATCGGCTAATGTACATTGTTGAGCTCGAGCAAACAGACAAATGAACAAAGTAAAAACTGCACTAATCCGACAGAGTGTGACAAAACCGTTAAAAAATTTGATCAAATGCCTTCTTTCCACGATCGTCAATATAGCGTTTATTGGGTACTTTTTTTATTTTATTTTATTTATTTTTTTTTTTTTTTTTTTTTTTTTGGTGTTCTTGTTTCGATAATTCCCGACTGCGCGCTAATTTCGGCGAGATTGAAATTTCTTTACACTGCGAACTATTGGTTTCGTTGACGCGATTTTTGTGACTATTTGCGCGATTACGTATTGATTACCGAATTTCACTTGGATGTTTTTCTTTTATTTTTTTTATTTTGTCCGCACCGTTGTCTGAAGTGCAAGTATTTTTTTTTTTTTTTTTAACGTTTCACGGTCGATGATTACTAAACGGTAAGGCGGTATTTGCAGTTGTCAACCTGCTATTACGAATGATGTTTGCTCATTACCTCATGAACTTTAAAGGTTTTTTCTGGTTTTTTTTTGTTTTTTTTTCCAATGTCTCTCTGCGTGTACAGCATAATACGATTATTTATAATTCTCAGGATTAGATAATTTTTCTTCTTCTTGCACTTCTTTGTTACACTATTATTATCCCTACCGTCGGGATTTTGACGAAAGATAACCTAGAGTCTTATAAGGAAATTCGTTACATACTCGCCTTCACAGTCAGCGCAACTCGTTAACCTTATAATGTTGTAATAGCAGTAAATCCGGTTTTTCTCTGTAATCCGGAAGAATGTGTGAATAAACTCGCGCGCGAAACACGTTATTCTTCTTCAACTGATGTTCCAATTGTTTTCCTTAATGTGTATTTCTGGGAAAACTGACTAAATCTTTCGGACAGGCATTTAATGGCATTATTATTATATTATTATTCGACAATATTAGATTACCTTTTTTTTTTTTTTTTTTTTTTTTTTTGACACCTCAACACTATTATGGGCATTAAGATTCTACTCGAACGAAACACTACTGCCTATCGAATTACGCCATGTGAGCCGGCTGTACTAAGAGATGATACATATTATGATTATGTGGTGTGCTGTCATTGTTGTTGCACTATTAGTTAATGATATTTTTTCACGGAGAGTTTGTAGAAGACTCCCCCCAAAAAACGAACTGGCAGCCGATAGAAACGTTTTAAATCACATAGATATGTTGCCGAAAAAAAAGCATGTTTGGAAAGTGTAAAATTTAATAAAGCTCGAACGGATGCGTAAAGTTTTTGAAATGTAAATACTACGAGTGTTATTAGAAGGGCTACTACTCTTTTAAGGAGGTTTTAAATTCATCTCGGACTGTATTATCAATTCGGACGTTTTCTCGTCAATGCTTTTTCCCAACCTATAGTGTGTAAATTCACTTTTTCAAGTTTCTCGAAGTAACGAGTCATTTTTTTTTGGAATCTTTACTATACGCAACACTTAGAAAGCCGCGTAAATTTAGCCCTGTGCTGGTAATGAAGTGTCGAATGTTTCGCTGTTCCTTTGTTTTTTGTTTTTTTTTTTTTGTAAAATATAGTTTTAACGTTGATTGATAATATTTGAATTTTCTTACAGTCGTGAATGCTGTGTTTCAACGCTGTGGTAGCATTATCTGATGACATGATAGTTTTTGCGATTGCTGACTTAACGTCTTTAACAGGGTAGTTAGCGCTTATTATTGATGACAAAACTGGAAAATTCTCTGCGGTCGACAAATAAAATATTACCGATCCGTCTGTCTGGAAAATAGAAAAAAGGCAAACAAAATAAGGAAATACCTTCAACTAGGAAGAACAATTCATAAAGAGCAGCCTGTTTTCTTTCGACTAAGGAAAAATATATATATGTATATATAATATATTTTTTAGGATGCATAATTGTGTCGAAATTTATTTGATCTCTCGAGGGGGGATGTATGTTGTCGGTGTAAGCACGTATTTTGTACGAGAATTTTGGGCGAGTTAAAAAGTTTCGTTTAGGAATGTTCTCTTCTTGTCGGATGAATCAATTTTCTCTGAACTGATCGGCGGGAAATCATTATAATTCGATATTAGACAAACATTTGTAAAAAGTAAACAAGCCCGGACTTACGAGGCAGCCATACAAGATCAATTATTCCCTTGCGAAAAGAAAAATGGAATTTATCGAATGCAGTACAACACACACACACACACACACCGGATATATATTAGGCTTGTGAAGACTGCCATTTTTTTGCGGGCCGCGATATCTTATAACCATTTTTTTTAGAAAATTTTCCGCCTACGCTACCGTACGAATGATTGAAACCTGAAAGACAATTAGTACGTATAAATAAAATTAGTCGGAGAAGAGGTAAAATAAAAAAAATATGAAAAAAAGGTACCGATTTATCAGTAGTTCGTTAAAATGCTGTTCGAGGGTGGAAAAGAGTAGTTTTTTCGAATTCGCAGCGGCCCGCCAAAATTAAAAAAAAAAAATTTAAAAATGCTCTTCTGTTAACTTAAATCGTTGCGCAGGCTTGAACTACATATTAGTCCACGGTTTCTGTGTTGTTTTTTTTATGTTTTTTATAATTATCACGAAGTTTTAAAAGTTTTTAGTCGTTGGGTCAATGCCCCTTGCTGATGAACGCAAAGAAAAGAGAGAGAGAAAATAAAAGTCTATTCCAAATAGAAAAATAGGTGTGTTAATCTTTTGCATGATATATATTAATTACAAAGTAATTCTTAGGCTACCCCCCCTTAGCAAAAATGTCCCAATTTTATGTAACGTTTGTCATATTTTATAGGATTTCTGTGATTATGTTATTATATTCATATAGACCGTTTTAGAATTACGTTGTAAATTTTGAACATTTTATACAAAGTATAGAAGAGAAAGAGACAGAAATATAAGCAAGAGGGGTCAAAATGGCCGAGTTATATACATAAAAGTAAAGTAAAGTGAGTTCCATACCCTTGACAGCAGGGCGTTGGGATTATGAAGTTAAGGTTCACAATGTACCTAAGCCTAATGGATCTGATAAGAATAATGGGGCCAGTTCCTTTCTCTCGGCTGCCTTTACTTTCCCAGATTTCTTTGGTACCCAATTATTTCAGGTAAGCTTGGGAGCGACTTGGATCCGGGACAAGACAAGTCCCGAAAATCCATGATACCTCTGATTTGGTAGCTAAGCACCTTAACCATTAGGCCAGCACGCTGCCCTAGTGATATAGATACATATGTATATGTATATGTGTACAATATATATATATATATATATATATATATATATATACAGTAGACTCCCAATTATCCGACCTTATCGGGGATGAAGGTTGGTCGGATATTGAAAAAGTCGGATAATCCGAAATTAATATTTTCATCGTAGAAATAACGTGCATAAAATTGAAAAAAACCTAACTAAGCATCTTAAGACTGAACATTAAATAAAATATGCGCGCCGGTAATACTATACTTTTTTCCGGAGAGTATCTTAGCGTTCGAGATGAGAAAAGTAAAGATAGTACGTTATCTGAATATCTGAAGGAGAACCGAATTATTTCCCGATTAAGAAAAGAGAAATCTAAAAGAAGCGGGAAATCCGTAATAATATAGAATAAGCATTTATATTCACGCGGTGTACCTAATGAATCGTAAAATTAATGTTTTTTGCTTAATCCGAAACTAGCGGCGTTTTTTAAATTGTAAAATCTTCCCCTGCAGAGTTGGGTCCATTATTTTTATTAAAATTGTTTTAAAAATTAAACAATTTCCCTCTAGAAATAAAAAATACTTCATTTAAGTCTTTCTACCTTATGTACGATGCTCTATAAGCATAATGCACTGGTCCATCAAAATTCTCAAGCGGATGATAGGTAGGTTTTTACCGCTATATCAAGCGGTTATCATTAGATTTACACTTGATAATCGTCGCAATATTGTTTTTTATTTAAGTAACGTTATCGGGCGGGCAACCTGTTTATGTATTATAGTAACTTTAAATTACACCTTTTTCACCTTTCAGATTTGGCAACCTTTTTTCACGAAACACACCTTCCATCGGTAAAAAAACTCAGTATGTTTTTATACCGAATTAACTGCCGGTCAATGGCGCTGACGAAACGACGCGATAGGGTTGTTTAAATTTACCAAATTTCTGCATAATTGCACGTCGAGGCGGGCTCCGTCTGTCATCTTCGATGATATGTGTGGTCCTGACTGTAAAAATGTGCCTATTCAGATTTTCTTCTTCCGTTTGAGCGGTTCTCGTTAAAAGTAGTAATTATTATCCGCTGACGGCTTGAACAATAGCCCTTTTGTGTCATCTTTTGACGATGACTAAAAAGGCTCGAGCGCCTAACCGATGACGTACGAATAATATTGAATGTTGAACGTCGCGAAGAAAATGAATAAAAGTAACAACCCATATCCTGTCGTGTATCTTTTACACTTTCGTTCTGTTCAAAATCTCTCACACCTTGTTTGTTATTAATACGGTGGGCTCGATTGGTCGTTACGGGACACGTTCGATCCGCTTGCACGCCTCTATTTTAGCCGCGTGGTAGGAATATCCTTCTCCGGGAGGGGGGGGGGGGGCGCTATGTTATGATGCCAATTTTTTCTCAGGCACTGAAAAGCGTATAAGAAGAGGAATGCCGGTTTAATAAAGTTACTTCAAAAGAGATAATTTTTAAAATAATTCATTTGTTTCGGTGTACAAAAAAATTTCCACATATCCCGTTAAAATTTTATGCAACTATTTTTTCATGAACTCTGGAACCGTCCGTGTTGCATAAAATTTTTTGCAAGTGTAATTTTCTGTAGGTTACTAAGGATCGAGACAGCGAATAAACTATTTTCTTCGTCATAACTCAAATTTATATAAGAACCTCGAATTAGAGCGGATGGTATGAAATATTACATTGAGTTTCCTACGAATGTTGACTTGGAAAACAATTTATGGTAGACACTATGTTTAAAAGATTAAAATTTAACCTAAAACCTTTCGAAACGTTTACACTTACCATCAGTATCTAAAGTACCAAAATTTCTGGAGGGGTTACGAAAATATTTATATATATATATATATGTGTGTGTGTGTGTGTGTGTTATCATGAAATATATTTATTTACAAAAAAGGCTTGCAGTGAATTATTGTATATGCAATATTTAAACACTACAATAAAAACAAATAAAAAATAGTCGTTTCCATAGAATTCATAAAAATTTCAATTTTCTTTTCCCCTTTTGGGTCAAAAATTGAAAAGAAACAAAATGTATTTTGAACTTCGGTCCGTTTAATTCAAGCAATTATTATTTCGTAGACATTTCGAGATACGGGCCTTATTTATGGTTTTCGAAAAATAATACGATAGACTTTACCGGTCAACATCGACCGTGGGTTAAAGACACTGTCGAACTAAAATTCGGAAGTGTAGAATATTTTTACTCATTTCTTTTGGTCTTGTTTTAAAAAGAGGAAAAAAAAAGTAAACATTTCGAAGTGATCAGAAAGCAGCGTTAAAAATAAACATAGTCTGTCAAGCGAAGGAAGTTCGTTCGTAAAACAACCGAAACGCGCTGACGTCACGAATTCAAGGAACCTCAGGTTAACCTTCAGTCGATCATATATGAAATATAACAGTCATTCTGTTAATACCACATGATCCTCCGTCTGGATCAGAACAGGTCGGAATAAAAAAAAAGAACTAATGAACGTGTTTAGAGATGAAACAAAAACGAGGTTACTACTTCCGAGGAGGCGAGGAATAATATGCTTTTTTTTGGTAATATTGAAATACGCGTTATTAATACATGTCTTATTACTAGTGCATTACTTTGAGCTTCATACTCGGCAGCGCAACTCGAACGGAATTCTTTCGCTTGGTAGACTATATACATATACATTAGTAGTAATGTACGGCTTTTGGAACTATGCAGGTGTCACATTTTTTTTTTCTTCAATGAACACGATTCTCTTAATATGCAAGGATATTGTCTGATATAAATCATTTTATTGATTATAATAACGTAGGAGTCATTAATTTTCAAGTATATTTACAGATTTTTGTAGATTGCCTTTTAATTGTTTAAAATGTAAATAGTGTGAACGCGTATAACACATAATTATACGATATAATAATAATGAATGCATCGTGAAACTCGTTCGACTTGGAAACATCGCGGTTTTTAATAAATTTTTCTCCGATATACTATATTTTTAACAATTAAAAAGAAAAATAGAAGCATCCGTTGAAAAAATAGAACACTTTGGTTTAATTAAAAATGGCCGGTAATGTCTTCATTATTTTCACCAATGGTTACGGGGATGGTGTCGCGATAAAATTTCAAATGTGTCACGTCGTCAAACAGTTCCCAGTTATTTGTCAAAACCTTTAAAATTTTACTGAACATTTTTTACCCGTGGAAGATGTTAAATTATTTTTAACGGCACGCTATTCGCGAAATGTAAATATGCGTCAGATGTAATTGAATTATCGACGGACGAAAGTTTGGAAATTAAATTTTTCTAAAGAAAGCCGAAAGAATTTGCTTAAATTTTGTTTATAACTCTACTTCTGAGCCGGTTCAGTATGCAATACGAGTGAAAAACGTCTGAAAATTGTTGTTATACACCTGCATTTGCAACCACTTATTTGTCTACGAGTGGATTTTCGACAAAAATTCCGACTTGATGTTTTGAGCGACAGTAATGAAATCTTTAAAAGTCGCACTGTGTACGTCGACCAATTCGAATTCGCGTTTAATGTGACTTTCATATTTCCTTATAGCCAATTTCACTTGTTTTAATAAATTCAAATAGTAACGAAACGCTATAACAGGCTATTTTTTTAAATTTCCTACATAAAACTACGAAAATAATTAATTTTTACAAATTTTGGTCGCATTTAGCATGAAAATGATATATATATATATATATATATATTACACGTGAAAAGAAATATACATTTTTCCGGCAATTGGCGAGAGCAGTTATATAGCATACGCACGCACCTGTGATTAACGTTTAATTTTCAACTTACGATTTTTTTTTTCTTTTAATTTTACATTATAAGTTATAAAATAAACGACCGGGTAAAATAGTGTACGACTTTAAAAAGATAATATGTTTGGCCGCCCCCTGGTGTAGGTTGAGAAACGTCCCGGTGGTACAGATGGTGTTTGCGCCGTTCGGGCAGTTGAAAAAAAAAAGAAGAAATTAACCGAAAAATTAAAAAAAGCGTTAATATTTTTATTTTATTATTTTTTCCCGAAACTCCTTTAAAATTTCATTCTAAAATCGGACAAAGGTTAATCTTATTTTTAAATAGCCTTTTTACGTTTCCTGTTTTTCCCAGTTCATGTAAAAGAATGTTCGAATTATCGCTGAAATAGATAGTGTAAAATGAGGCGCCAGATCATATTTTGGTTTTCTGACGAGCTGACTTTATTCTAATAGATCACTTTCTTGCTGCTGAAAGTTTAGTCATTTTAGACTGGGGCTATCGGAAAAGAATTAAAACTACAGGTGTATAATGTGTACTATTACGTATGGCATATAAAAAGTGAAATAAAAAATAAAAGATAAAAATGTTTAGTAACTCTGAGTTGTTGTCGGATGCAGTTTTTGATTTCGCTTTTGAGGCATGCGTCACGCGCTGATTGGACAACAAATAAACTGAGATTGGTATATCAGTTGTGCGACGAAGGAGACGTAGCACGAAATAAAAAACCGAATTGAAGAAATCATCCGAGAGTCATATGGCGACGGTATTCGTCAAGTAGCCGAAAGAGATCAACCTTTTTTGGCTGAACAACTAGATCGGTGGACAACTGAAAAAACACGTTCCAAGAAGTCCTAGTAACCTGATATAATCGATAAAGTTCGTGAAAACCTGTGAAATATATTAATTACGATTAACGCGTCTGCTACCCCCCCGTTCACCAAGAATCACCAGACTGGAGCACCGACGTACATCCGCTCGCCAGCAAGGAACATCGACAATCTAGTGCAACAGACTGATTACAATTTTTACATTACTTTTTGAGTAATTACGTTGCTGCTGCATATTTAATTTATCGCGCTTTTTTTTGTTCTTTTTCTGAAAGGAATTCATTAATATTAACGATTTAAAAAACTATAAAACTTTCTATTCTATTGCTAATCTATAATATTAAAATATACAAAATAATTTAATCACTTTAAATCCACGAGTTCAAAATGATCTCGGGGTTGACATCCTCGAGGGCTTTATAAACGAATTTACGTTACACAGGTTATCCCATGTTATTATTATTATTGTTATTGTTATTATTATTGTTATTATTGTTATTATTATTATTATTATTATTATTATTATTATTATTATTATTATTATTATTATTGTTATTATTGTTATTGTTATTGTTATTATTTAATTTTTCGAAGATCTGGCGCCCGGTTTTCATTGCTTTCAATCACTGCGATCGTTGTCAGTTCAATCGCCTTACCGTCAGTGCTTTTTAAGTTCTTCTCCGTTTTTGTTCTCTTCTTTGCGGCTCACATCATTGTTTACGACTTTAATGTCACACAATTTTGTGATTCGGTTTTCAAGGTCTTCTCGAATGTGTTTAATTATGCACTAGTGCAAGTAAGATCGTTCTTGTTTCGACGCGTATATTTATACCGTTAATAAGCAACGTCTGACTGGGACCGCGCGAATGCGATAGTCGGAACGCAACCGGTTTCACTGTCGCCGTCGTCATTGTCCTCTACACAATTCACCGATACAGATATATAGGTTTTCTGCAAATCGCAGATCGTACGATAGTCCAGCCGGATTTTACCGCGATTTGCGTTTTTCTAACGGTCCTACAACGCCGTCTGCGATCCGAATTGAAGTGAGCACAGTGATAATAGGAAGAACGGGTCAGCGAAATGGAATGATCGCTAGAGATCACGGTCGATTACTTGCGTGTTCGAGTTTTCCTTCTGGATTATGTAATGTAATCGTTGTCGTTCTTATCTATCGATAAGACAAATCGGACAGGAGCACATTCTGGTTTGCTTTCGACGCCGGTCGAATTAAAAATGCACCATTCGCTATCCGTTCTAGCTGATTGAGTTCAGCGTTGTATTTTTCCTACGGTTCCGCGTCTCTGTGCGAAAAAGCGAATTATTTTCCGGCGAAAATCTTCTTCCGCGTTGTTGATTTTTTTTTGTAATTTGCTCATTTTCTATCGGAAATTTGTGTTTGTTCGTGATTTATTTTTATATTCTATTATTATTAAACGTTTCGGCATGTTTTTTAACTGTGGTTGTTTCCGATTTAAGAAAAAAATGAAAATAGATAAAATTAACGGGTACGTAATGGTTTTTGTTTTTTTTTTTTTTTTTTTTTTTTTTTAATTTCAGCTTAAAATCTTAGCGCTTAAAATACTCCGTTAAGAATCGCCGGTAATTATATTTTTTATCCCGTTGCATTAAAATATTCTCTTTGGAAATTCCGGAGAAAATGTACCGAATTCCCTACTACGGATTTATCTCATCTTTGACATCGTAATAATAAATTCCGTTTATGATCATTTAATAATACTTCGCGCATTTTTGTCAATTAAGTAACGAAATGTTTCAGAAAAAAAAAAACAGGCTCATTTTTATTTTTATTTCGTTTTTATTTAATGAAGAACCTTTTTTCATACTGCTTGTTAAATATATAAAAGTATAATAAGTTAATAATAACAGATATAATAAATAATTATAACAAATAAATAATATTTGTTCATTTCAGGACGGAGGCGTTCTTAGTTTTCCGTAATTTTTACTCGGGTCGACCATTTTTTAAAGTTCGTTGTTTTCTTAAGTCTCGCTGAAATTTCTAATTTTTTTTCTTCCGTTCTACAATTATCATCCATTAATAATAACGCGGTTGTTTACATTTGGCGAAAATGGCGTTTAAAGAATGCGTCTTATTTTTTACTGTCATATTTTCTGGGTAGAAAATTAGCTTTTTTTTTTTTTTTTTTTTTAATTTTTCCGTTTGCCACAATTAAAAAGAAAACAAGCCTGACGACTCGTATTCAATTAAAACGTAACAACAACACGTTTCTTCGATTCAATAAATTTCGGTCTCTCCTAAAAGCGCTTAGAAATTTTTTTGAAAACAGCTTCTATTTTCGGCGTTACGCTTTTCTTTTTTTTTTTTTTTTTTTTTTGAAACTGATATTGTGATCCTAATGGTTTACAAACGTTCATTATTTAAATGACACTGGGAAATTCGACATTTTACTTGAGCCGAGACGATGTTCTAAAATAATTTCAACGACTGCACGGAAACGAAATGTTTTTTTTTGGTTGTTATCTTTTTATAAATTTCGCAAGAGTCGAATGCGTAAAGCTTTTTCCGCCATCATGCCGGATCGCTCCCTGTACATGAATAGCGCTATAGTTTTAATATTTCTGTAGAAAGGAGGGGAAAAAAAAAAGGATTCGCTTCACAATATCACACGGAGAATATCTATACAAGAGGCCGTTAAGAGGAGGAATTCATCAATTGACCACCAGGAATCACGGAACAAAAAAGTTAGTTACAGTTCGAATGTGTATGTCATGGGGAGACCAATACAGGAAGGAGCGCGGGCAACTGTTTAAAAAGAAAAAAGGAAAAAGAACATTTTATTCTGCGTAAGTGAAATAACGCTAAATGTCCGGGAGAAAAGGAAATAGAATTTAGAAAGAGAAGAAAAGTAGTCGAGTATTTACTGAAAGGGTTGTAAAAGTATAATTTCAATCGTCTTGATAACATATCCATTAAAAGAGGTTCCTTCCGTATACCGGTTTTGAGAGTTGTAAGGAGCGACGATAAACGATGGTTTTCGCTTGTTTTTGAGCCGACGGGATTTGTTAAAATCTAATAGTGATCATCGCCGTTAATCATCGATTTAAGTAGAAACCGGAAGGTGTACGTGAGGTCAAGCTATATGATATAGTCGGGGGTGTCATGACAACAAATACGTCGAATTGTAATGAAATTATTACCATTTGGGTATAAAAGGCTCAAAGTGAGCTCGGAAAAATGTAGTTTTGGTATTAGACAGATGTTACGCATAAATGTGGTGAAATCTTTTTATCGCGAAATTAACGAATCAAATTTTTTTCAACCGCTCGAGATTTAAAAATCTAATAAAACGGAACTAGTAAGAAGAAACAAAAGCAGTACTCGATAAGAAGATAATATAACTTGCGCAATAAAATCTCTATCTTAAGATGGAATATATTGTGATTATTCTTAAGAACGCCATTCTTAATAATGCTTATTGCAGTCAATAATTCACAAATTAGCCAGGTAAATCGCGCCATAGGGGCTGGTTTAAATTCATTTTCCCTATTCGAATTTACTCCTATTTTAAAACAACGTTGATAATATTTTCTAGCTCGCTCTCGCGTTTTCACAAATTCTGCTAAATTGGATTTTTCGTTGTGTTCCGATGAAAATTTTTCGGCTAATTTTTATATTTGGTCGTATTAAATAAATGAAAATATACTTCTCTTAAGGATAGTCCTTTTTTTTAACCTTTCATTTTAAAGTTATACGCGGTAATGTTACAATGACGAGCTTTGCGCGCGGACCTTTCAAATTCGCTCTTTATTATTCTATATTTATCCGCGCTGAACTAACAGTAATAATATTTCGAGTGGTTTCGGTCGCCTCTGTAATTTCAGAATTTTTAGGGTTCGTATTTTTTCTACATTTTCTAATGACGAAAAAAGCGTCGATTAGAAATTAACTCTCTCCCTCTAGCTGCGATGAAAGTAAAGTAACTATGGGGAATTTTTTTCCGAAAAAAAAATTCTCGATTAATTTTGTTTGGCCATATCGGAATTTTGTTTTCTGTCTAATTTATGCTTCCACGGTAAATAATATTGATAATATTTTAAGCGCTTTTGTTGAAATTCCTCTAAAAAGACACTGTGTTTCTTTTTCTTTTTTTTTTTTTTTCGTGCTACATGATGACTGCTATTCTGTAAATAACGCGATACTCATCACTGCTGATGAGATTGGTCGCGGAACACTTTATCATTAAAATCAGTCCACGCGCTTTGAACACGTAAAAAAAAAGCGGAAGCCACGAAATTTCTCCATGTCGGTAATTTCGTAAAATTTTCATGAAATATTAAAATAATACTTTTTTCGATAATTAAATATCGTTTACCTAAATGGCAGCCTGACCAAAAACCGTGGGAGGACGCGACATAATTATCTAAATTTATTACGTATTAGAAAAAAAAATGTGTAAATGAAATTCTGTTGTTTTTAAAGTATCTTCCAAAAAGGGAAGACTGTTGTTTTCCAGGAAATGTCGATGAAATTGGGTGTACCGTCCACTTGTTGCACCGGTAATATGGAGTAGCAATAAATTGTTAAATAATACGAACGTTTCCAGTTGCGTCTCTTGTTGTTACCCTATAACATTATTTTAACGGGGGGGGGGGTACACTTTCTTTCTTGATCGTTATGGTTCTGTGAAGTCTTTACGATAAATACTCCCCGCATGATTAAATAGGAGAAGTTGTATCAGCAGAGAACAGAGCAAAAGAAAACTAATAACTTCACCGGATTCGGTTTTCTAAACGTGTCCCCGTTACTTTTTGTTTAATGTTAATATTTTCGTCAGTTCTTAAATGGTATTTTTTTTCCCCCTTATCGAGGAATATTTCTGGTCGGTTGATTTTTAATTAATTAATTAATTCCTTTTTATAAGTGTAGCCGCTTTAATTATGAACATTTTGAATTTTTCCATACTCTAGTATTTGCACTGGGTCCACGAATCACCGGGAGCGATTCCCTAATGTCCTCGCAGGGGGTCCGCAAAAGTTATAATAAGAAAAGTCGAAAAAGCACAAACTTTCATCTATTTATCTGTCTATCTACACACAAACACACATACCCTTATATGTATGTCCATTCAGTCGGGAATTTTGTCGTAAAAACGGGTGGAAAAAAGTAAAAATAGCCAAAAACGACGATATTTTTAATAAAAAAAAATCACATTTTAAACGTTAAAAAGAGTGAATGTATTTTTTAATGTACTTCACGCTCAAGAATAAATTACGAAAAGTTCTGTTTTATTCATATAAAATATTATGCTGCGACGGTCAAATATTATACCAATAGCAACGAAAAAGTTCCACTCTTCTTTTTGTACAATTTTAATAATCAAGAAATCGGGAGGATTTGGACCAGGAAAACCGGGAATTTAAAAATTACATTTGGGAGGCTACCATGTATATACATACATATATATATATATATATATATATATTAATTACAACGTAATTCTTAGGCTACCCCCCATTCGAAAAAATGTCCCAAAAAAATGTCCCAGAAAAATGTTCCAGTTTTATGTAACGCTAAATGTCCCAAAAAAATGTCCCAGAAAAATTTTCCAGTTTTATGTAACGCTAAATGTCCCAAAAAAATGTCCCAGAAAAATGTCCCAATTTTATGTAACGTTTGTTATATTTTGTAGGATTTTTGTTATTGTTATTTAAAAAATGTCATAATTTTATGTAATGAAATATGTAACGAAAAATGTAACGAAAAAATGTCTTAATTTTATATAACGGAAGTTAAATGTTAGAATAGGATTTTTGTGGTTATGTTATTTTTTGTGTGTGTTGATGCCAGTAAGAATTACGTTGTAAATTTTGATCATTTTATACAAAGTATAGAAGAAAAAGAGACAGAAATGAAAGCAAGAGGGGTCAAGGGGCACAGCCCCTTACGAGGCCAAAGTGGCCGAGTTATATATATATATATATATGTAAAACTCGGCCTTTTGTGCCTCGCAGGGGATATCGCTCATTGACCCCGCTTGTGGACACTCCCGGACCCGCAGCTCTATCACTTCTATACTTCATATAGAACGAGGAAAATTTACAACGTCATTCTTTCCAACTGCGCGATAAAAAAAAAAAGAAAAAAAAGAAGATAAATCTTTATTTATTAATAAATGTTTGTATTTCTTCATCATTATCCTGTTCTTCAATCATACTTTGCTCTCATCCTCACAGTATCGTTTTGCTTTTTCCCCGTCCCCTTATTGTCCTTTGCACTCTGGCGACTGTTTTTTCGTTTGTGATCCTGACCGCGTGCTGTTTGAATGTTCCTGTCTTTCCTCCGACCGTAATATCCTGTACGTTCAGCTATTAAAGCTGAACTTTTATAACTCCATATAATGCTTCCTATATGTTAGCTTTATCGTTTTCTATTTTTGCCTCTTTTTTTTCATTGATCTCTGACCGGATTAAAATTTAATCTCTAATATAGTCCAATTGTGCTGTGTAGCTGCCCTTGATTGGCCAAACCCAAAAAAAAAAAAAATATATTCTGTTCAACAGATTTTGCAG
Organism: Icerya purchasi; assembly: GCA_039619475.1. NCBI lineage: Eukaryota > Metazoa > Arthropoda > Insecta > Hemiptera > Monophlebidae > Icerya > Icerya purchasi. The sequence goes on along the minus strand of CM077115.1, from coordinate 284,753,860 downwards.
TAGTAGAGTTATGATTGATGCAATAAAATTATAGGTGTACATTTTATAGTAGTATATTGATTGTTCATTCTGTGACCTTATAATTTGGCCCGGGACGGGAATCCATTTTGTCGGTAACTTGTCTTTATATATATATATATATATATATAGTATGTCACATTTTTTGACAAATTTTTGTCACTGAAAAACTGTTGTGAGTCGGGCTAAAATTGAATTATAAATTGCTAAGCAAACCACAATCTAGTGAGTTAAAATGGAATGTTTCATAAGAATTATATGACCATGTAAAAAATGTAAATTTGATCGCGAAATAACTCGAATTCGAAGGACAGAAAAAGTCATTTTGGGACAGAAAAAGTAATAGGAGTCCCGGGCTAAGAATGACGTTGTCAATATATAATAAGAGAAAATCCGAAAATATTTCCCTAGTCAAACAATTAACCGTCGAGAATACTGTCATAGGAACTGAAAATTTCTATGTAGCATAATAGCACAATGAGTAGTAACCTGTGCAAAAATACATTAAAAAATTCAAATTTCCTGGCAGTGGAAAAGAAGGCGAAAGTTACACAAAATTCGTTTTTTAATAAACTAATAATCACGCTACAGCCGAACTCATTTGCAAACCAGTTAATTAAAATTTGACACGGACTACCCGCATACCGGAGATTTTAAATAAGAACGCTTTTTTTTTTATTCAAAACTTTCAAAAGGGGGTGTAAACTGTTTTTTGCCAGAAATACACAAAGTGTTGAATAGCGAGAAACTTAGATTACCGTTTGCGACCGGGAAATTAAACTGTTTCTATTGTTCTAAAGTTAATAATTTTCGTCTGGCTGTCGAGAAGCGGATAGGTTATGTATGTTTGAGCAGTTTTTTGAGCTAAAAAAAATTTAGTATTTAAAACCAATTCTTTCGGAAAACATAAATGGAGTCGAAAAAGAGATGTGCACTATCGATCGGTATTTCTTATTAAATCCCAAAGTGCACGTTTATTATACATTTTTTTCCTTATAAATATAAAATAATTAAATACTTCAATAGCAAACGAAACGAAGTACAAATTAATTGAATAAATTCAAATTAAAATACCTCAATTTAAGGAAACGTCTTTAGGCATAACATCATCAGCCGACAATACAGAGTCTATTCAAATAAAACTAAAAAAGTTTTACTTAAGTACACACTCTGTATTGTTAATTAATGATACACTCTATACAATGTGCCCGAAAACGTTTCAGAGTAAGATATTTTATTTTATATAAAAGTCAGTTTATACTTATTTTTGTTTGTTATTTAATGTGGTTTATATATACATATTTTATATTTATAAATATTAATAAATAGGTACGCGGATTTACATTTTTTCTCTTTTTAATTAGTAGACTATTTTTAGAAAATCCCGTTTTCGCTCTTTTTTTGCATTTTTTTGTGTTCGTGTTCAGTTCAGATACGCCCATGTTCCTTTTTGTAATATCCTTTAGATGGAAATTATTTTGTTTTTGCTTTATATTCGCCTTTTTTAATCATTTAAAACCGTAAATGTTATAATTGTTACGAGTTGCTTAGCGATTTGGAACTATTGTACTTTCGTTACCGTGTTTATTGACATTTTTTTTTAATTAACCTTTTAATTTTTCTTAAAATTTATTTCTGCTAATACTGTTCGTGTAATTATTACAAAAAGTAATGCTTTTTTTCTTTTCTTTTTTTTCTTTTTTCTCTTTTGGAAGTGTTCGACATACCTTATTTCCGGCAATTGATGCTTAATTTAAACGTGTACTAATTAATAAAATACGCTACATTTTTATACGTTGTTCATTTAATGATTTTTATTTACTTCAATTTTTACTTTTGTCTGTTTCATTTTAATTTTTTTTGCCGGAAATATTATATGTACCTGTAACTTTATAAATTTAAAATTAATATTTATTAATGGTATAATATTTACGTAAAATAATACATAATCCGTGTGGTGCATGTTTGTTTTCATCACTATCTTCTTTACTTTACTATAATAAGTTATTAGGAATTGGAAATGCGAAAAAGTATTGAACAATACGTTTTTTTTTTTTTTTTTCTTTGTATAAACTGGAAAAGATCTAAGCTATTTAATGAGAAACGATGAAAAAAAAAAAAAAAATTCAAAACAGAATATTTAACGGATATTTCAAATACTCAGACTTTTAGATTTTGAAATGTATTCAATTTTAAAATGTTAATGTAACAACGAAAGAAAAAAAAAAAATTAAAATAAAATAAAAAAACTTACAAACACAAATGAAAAAAAAAATCAAAAAAATTTCGTTAATATACATCTTTATATATATATATATATATATATATATATATATATATATATATATAATTCTTCTGTGCGTATGCTTGTGACTGAACTCCTAAACGGCTGGACCAATTTTGATGAAATTTTTTGCGTGTGTTCAAGTGGATTCAAGAATGGTTTAGATTCACAATTCGGTCCACTACACGAATTATGAGGGTTTTAAATAGTTGAGATGAGACCAGGGGCACAGAAATGTATACGGGACGAATAAAAAAAAATTAACAAAAAATTAATTTTTATAAAATTATAAATAAAATGAGATTACCACGGTAAAAATAAACTAAACCTAAAAATTTAAATAAAATGATTACTATGGTTATTTTATTAATTTATGGGGTAAGTAAATACACCGATTCTGTTACTTTACTTTTTTGCGTTATTGAAAAATATATCTGTTATGAAAACAGCTTGAGTTTTATCTTTTTTACCCTTTAATTAAAACATGTTTTTTAGTTTCTAGTCAACATAGCTTTTATATTCAACTTAGCTCATATTATTCACATGCTCACACGCAATCGAAAGGTCGAATTGTGGTAACTGTACACGTTATGATGTCCGGTATTGTAATAGCTTTCTTTATAAAAATTTTCATCAAAACGGTCTATACTGTTACAACTTATTCAAAAAAGTTTGAAATTTTCGGATTTAAGACGAATTTATGAAGAAAATTAATTTTTTTTTGCCGTTTTGGTTCAGAAGGAGGGTTTAAATAATTTTTTATCCGTGATTTTTGAATTTCATAAAAGGGCTCCTGTGTTTTGTATTATATTTTGAATTTAGCTTTTAAAGGGTTATTGGGCGACAAGATACAATTTTTTCAAGGGTATTTTTGAGGTCGTTCTAAATTCCATATTATATATTCTAAACGATTTTTTGTCGCCCAGGATAATCGCTCAGTTTAAAGTTGTAAATCGATTGCGATAAATCAAACCGTTTCCGAACTGTTGTAGAAATAAATATTTTCGTCGTTTCTGAACCATCTTATTTGAATTATTCCGTATTTTATAGCGCGTACAGAATCTTAAAATTCGGTATAAATTTACTTTAAGAAATTAGAGATCATTAAAAACACGTTGTTTTCTCGTGTATAGCCCATCCATCATCAGCTAATTGCATAAAGTACACACTTTATTAACAAGTATATAAATTGAGTATTTACTTTAAATTTTTAATATAAACTTATACCGATTTTTGTTACTAAGGTGAACAATACCTGGCTGCCACGCGTAATTAAAATACTTTTTAATGTAATTAAAATATTTGTCTTTTTGGTTTTTGCACATTTATTGAACTTAATTCATTTTGAGTATTAATAAAAACTAAATTTAATTCAGCTAATAACACAAAATTTATTATTTCTGTGGCGGTACGAAGTTCGCCGAGTCAGCTAGTATACATATATATATATATATGTATATATATTAGTAGAATTTTGTTTGCACACGAATTTTAATTAAAAACGGAAAAATAATCATTTACATTTCAAGTTGAAGGATCGCAATAATGGGCAGATAGAGTTTATTGAATCAATGGTATGCGATTAATGCTAAAGAGAAAATAAAAAGATGGTAAAATTAATCGGAGGAAATGTCTACTCGAAAAGATCGTAAATGCGTATCTGTGGTAAACCATTAATTTACGCAAAATAATACCGAAAAATGTTGTTATAAAATGTATAATATGTTTTTACTCAACTTTCCGAATTTAACCTGATTACTAACTTATAGACGCCCTCCGTATGTGAAGCTGTTATATTTTTAAGAAACTTAATTTCGCATCACCTAATACTCGGCGGGCAGTGTGGAAATGATGTGTTCAGATTCGCATTGTGAATAAGAACCGCTGATCCGGATCGTTGAATTGTTTTTTCTCCGTTCCTGGCCCCGATCGTGGATGAGGTTATCATCCTTGGTCGAATTAAAATTATAGTTGCTATTTGTTTACACAAGTTCTACATATATTTTCAGAGATCTTTGGTTTTTAGCGCGGATTTTAAAATTACTTAGTTACGCGTGCACGTTGTTACACGTAAATCGCGACGAAATTTTAATTAACGTCATAAGCGATAACGACATAACGACAGGAGATAATTTCATTAAGAGCTACTTCGGACCATGTGGCATTTGATCTTTTTGCCACTGTTTAGCGTTGCTTTCTATCGAGCACGCTGTAATTAAAGAAGAAACGAACCTCTTTGGAAGAGAACTGAAATGCCCCATCGATCGAAAAAGACCACCATTGTTTAAGCTCTTTAACATTGAAGTACACTAAAGCGCCGGGTCGTCCCGATGCCTTAATTCAAATGATCCCGGTGTTACAGGGAGGGATGCTTTAGCGCGATTTCAAGTGTCCGAATGAACAGTTGCTTTTTTTTTCTTTTTCTTTCTTTCTTTCTTTCTTTCTTTCTTTATTTTTTTTTATTTATTTATTTTTTCTGCGGAGGGCACATTAGAGCAATTATTGTGCCGTGTTTATCGACAGAGAAGCATCTTTTTCTGTAGAACCAGTTACGAGTTTTTTCACCCAGCAGCTGCAGGAGAATAAAGTCTCAGGGTAAACCGCTGCGAATGCGAGCTTATCTATGTTAACTGGGTGGCCATCAGATGCAACCGTTTGTTTCGAAAAATCTCATAAGTATGACTGCGGAAGAGGTTTAACTTCGGTTCTTTGGGTTTTTGTAGTCACCAATCTCAAATGGTTCTTCAGTAATGGCTATTGATTGCATGTTTTGAAAAATATTTGCAATTCCAGGTAATGTTAGACGAAGCAATAATAAGCCGTGCGAGCGATTGGACTTTTGAATGAAACTGAGAAACCGAAGTAACTAGACCGACGGACAGCAGAGGGAACAGTATAGGGGGGATTTTGAAGAAGCACCGTTTTAAGAATGTGATATTTCACATAATTTTTTAGAAATGTCAGAAAGGACGGAGATACTGCGTAAACTGCTGTTTCCGAAATTCAACAACTGCTGCAAATTGAGCGGCGATTTGTTTTGCAAAAATTCATCACTCTTCTTAACGCTGTAGATGGTACGTTGGTCTCTCCTCGAGGCAGACTATGTTCGTAGAATGATTTCTGTCAGTCGTTATAGTTTGTCGATTGTTGTGCGTAGCGTCCTTGATTTTTCTTATTTACGAATGTAACGGAGGGGAATATTTACGATAAGTCGTAGGTTGAACCCGGAAGTTACCGGGGGGGGGGCTACATTAGGCTTGCAACGTATTCTTCTGATGAACACTGCTTGACGGAGAGTGATGCAGTTTTTGCGTAATTTAGTTCTGATGATTGGACGCCGATTTCGGAACGGATTTTAATTCCCGACGGATTCGAAAATTCAGCAGACGGTCAATATGGGGGAAGCTTTTGTGAAGCTGATTAACCGGGCGGATTTGTGTACGAATGCTTTTTTTTGATATAGAGGGAAAAGTTCTAGGAACTCTTGAAAGAGGAGCTTTGGGTCAGATATTTTTTTCGTATGTTTCCGTGAAAGCGGGAATATCTTTACTCAGCTGGATATGTTTATTTTTTTGTCATAAGTTAATCCTTTCAGATGTATAGAGTACTGTTTATTTCTTTTTTTTTTTTTTTTTAAAAAGTACAGCTTTTGGAATCGGAAGTAAGCGGGATTATGTTGAAAAGAGGACGAACGAACGGGAATAGTTTAGTGGAGTTAACGGTACCGAAATCGTAGTAGTGCTTGTTTAATCTGTCGGATAAGCGTGAAAAAATAGTCTACCAACGCTGGAAAAGTTTGCGACCTACTCATTTTACTCATCCGCTACTAAATTTATACACACGAAAAGATGGAAAAAAAAAAGAAATTAGAAAAGAAACACAATCATTTTAGCTCCCCCAAGCTGAAATTACTAATAGCGCATTGTCACAATGGTGACTCAATAGGATTGACGTATGACGATGTAAATATGTAGAGAAATATACATTTATAAATGAGAATGGCTGACTGGAATTGATGACCGACCGGGAGATTAATATGCTGAATTGGACGATAGTGAAAAAACGTGACACCTAACTGATTCGTGTTTATCATGGCGCGGTGCTTCGAGTTCCCGAAGGTGATGATGCGACAGTAGCCGACATTTTGACATTTAAGCTGTATTCACTGAAGATGCAAAAGACCGTATCGACGACCGGTATTTTTCAAGAAAACAGCTTGGTATCGGTTTGATTTGGTAGTCTCTGCGTATTTAATAACGAATGTTTTTTTATTATTCAGTTATATTTCTCTTTGTTATAATGTAGTTAATTTTATTAATTCCTCGCACTGTTGTTCTTTAAGGTTATGTTTTTTAAGGTTATGTTCTTTAAGGTTAATCGATAAAAGTACTGACGATGGGAGTGCGTGTACCTTTTTTCCTCGATTAATTCATTGAAACATATCATCGAGAGCCTGCTGTAGTTGCAGTTGTCAGATATGGTGTAAATTCGGATAGCTTAATGATGCAACAAATATTGAACACTCGACGAGAGCTTCCAAGAAGAATAATTACCGCGCAGAGTGGAATTTGGGAACTGGAGCGACTTGTATGAGAAGAGATTCAAGCAGCCTTTTGTCGCCGAATACGCGGAAACTGCTGAACCGTTTTAATTCGATGAAATTTCCGACCATCCGTAATTTTCTTTTCACTCGTTAATTCTTTTCCAGGCCCGGCTCTCAGCTCTTGCCGCATCGTCGCTATTCTACGTCTCTAGAGAGAACTATTTGCGCCCAGTTCATTGCAGTCAATAAGTGTCGCACTCTAAAATGCGAGATGATAGTGATTAGGCGATAATATTTTACGTTATTTCCGCGAATATTGCAGATAGATATGTATTTAACGTCAACGCCGTCGCCTTCTGTTGCACGCATTAGTGAACTTGGGACCTTCGATTAGTATCAAAATATCGAATTTTCGCCCAATTTAAGGGCCGCTTTAAGTTTTTTTCAGTTGACTATTACGATTAAAATAACATATTGTAAACGATGTTGCGTTAATACTTATTTTTCGTGGTTTTTTTCTTTTGTCCACAAAGTACCGACAAAGTCACTATTTTTTGAACACTTCATAGCAAGCTCGTTTTAAAAATGTCTATGTATATTTACCATGATCTGAAGCTAGAAGAGAAATGTTGTCTAACTCGTATCAACATGTACAGACAAGTCTTAAAGGCTTCGGACCCACCGTAACATTACGAAAATGCTAATTTCATGTATGATCACTTAATTTCGTTTACAAGTTAAAACTTTGTTTTACATTTTTTCAGAAATAGATTACGCAATCAGTTTCGTCCTTTTCGTTCTTTCTTTTAGTGTCAGTGATTAGTTGATAAAAAAAAAAAGAAAAAAAGTCAAAGGAGAAACGTTATTTACCCATATTATGAAGTGCTTTCTACTCAGCTTCTACTTCGTTCGTGGTTTTCTTGATACTCTTAAGCCCTTTACAATCTCTGTGCTATTTGTCCGCTTTAACTTCCTTCCCGCATCATTTTCGCGGTTTTCTTCTACTTCTACTCCATTTTGTCCCTTTCATCCTATTCTAATTACTTTGTGAACCTGATATCGTGTGTTTTATTTGAATGCCCGGCCTTTCCAAATGGACACAATCGTCCTTTTCTACACACTTCTATTATAAAATCTCGGCATTCCTACTCCCCTTGAGAGTGCTTCTGACATTCTCTCATTTCCTCCTGTTATTCGGTTATTCTCCTGCCTTTGAATTATTTTTATCCTCTCTTTCTCAAACGTTTAAAAAGAAGAACTTTATTTTCTCCTTCTTCCCACTTCTTGGGCTCATGTCCTCGTTGACAAACCCGTTAGAAAAAAAAAAGAAAAAAAAAGAAAAAAAGGGGGGGGGGGTTCTGCAGCTATGCCCTCTTTTATGCTTCCATTCTGATTATTCTGATTGTGCAATACTTCTCATACTCTTATCCATGAACTTTTCCTTCTTCACACTCGATCGAAATCGATTTTATGTGGAGCATTCCTGGCCATCTAGAGGCGTTAATGAGCGTAATAATTCTAGTGGTGATATTCATTAGCCCGTTTTTCCATTTTAATGGCAGATTTTTGGGTAACTCTATTCAGTTCATAGGATTCCTTTCCTTAGATGTTTCATTTCAAACTATGGCTCAACGTCTGTTTTTTTTTGTTTTTTTTTCGTTTTCAAATTCTGGCTCTATTTAATCTCTCTATTCGGTCATCTCTTCCTCCCGCTCGCTCCCTCAGTTTCTAGATGTCCTCTCTTAAATTCTCTACAATCTCGGCTATTTGTGTCGCCTTTGAATCATATTTCTTGCATCATTGTTTCGCTGATGCATTTGCTTCTACTCCATTTCATCCTTTTCACATCCATCCCTTGTGACATTAATATCCGTGTTTTCTTTGGATGTTCGACTTTTTTCGATGAACAGAGTCGGCCTTCTACTCTACTAAAACTCGCGTTACCTCTACTCCTCTTGTCGGCGCTTCTTATATTCTCTCATTTTTCCTTATACTTTTCTGTTATGAGTAGGGAATATAATTTTACTCCTTCTTCCCATTTCTTGGGCTAATGTCCTCGTTGACAAATTCGTAAAAAAAAAAAAAAGCATTCTTTGACTCTCCCCGGGGACACTTTCCCACTGAGTACATAAATTTTTTTTTGCCGCTGTGGTCGACGTACATAATTACGGATTTTTTATTGCTACCACCCGATGACGATATAACTTAGAATATGATTCGTGAATGAAACGACTAATGTGGAGTTTTTAGGTTCTTACGCAAGCTCGATAAAATTGCTCCTACCGAAGTGAGTGTACATTTTTTGGAAACGCTAACCTGTTACAGGTAGACGTGAAATTCTCGTAACGGAGATTTTTCGATTGTAACAGGGAAAAAATTAAGAAATAATTTTATAAACTTTTGGAACGAAGTTCTTTTACGCGGCTTGTCGGTAGTATTGGAAAAGGCGAGGTAACGAAAATCGCGTTATGCATCGTCCGGCAGGCGACCTTCACTTTCGTCCTCATTCTGTCTCTATTATATGCGGGTATCGGGATTCGAGCAGCAAGCATCGTACGCGATCAGCTGTATAAGCGCAATTCTAAACACGTGTAAATTTGATTGTATTTGAAAATTGGCGCGGCGGTTTTTTTGTGCGACGTTAGTACACTTCAATCAGTTTGATGATTTATTTATTGTTTTTGTTTTAATTCATACGGGATATATATAATTGTGTGTCATTTTTTTTATTGTGTACTTTATGAATGACTTTGTACACTTGTATATCTACCAAAAAGTGGCGAAAGGAACTTCGTTCCTACCGGGTGCCCCCCTCTAGACCTCACTCCTCTTTTTTTTTCGTTTCTCTGCGATGAAAAGAGAGACCAAAGAAAACAGAGATTATTTTAACGGTTACGTTAAACTTGTTTTCTATCTATCTTTAAAATAAAAAGTCTTGTCGTGCTTTTCATCTACTTTTATTCCATTTAAAATTCGACATTAAAGAGAACTCGAATAAACCGAAATATATATATGCTATGCCGATTAATATTAAACTGGTCAATATTTCAACAGATTAAACACGGAACATCTTTATATAGTCCGTTCAACGAAAATGTGCCGATGGAAAAAGTCGATATAAATCGATATTTATGATCCATTTACGATAAATATCGATTTATATTGACTTTTTCCATCGGCACGTTTTCGTTGAACGGACTATAGTAAAAAAAAAAAATTAAAGTACGTGTAAAAGTTGTGCTATTATTATAGTTCCACTGCTGTGGTGATATATGCAGATTGTTTAAAGAGAAAGTAAAAAAATAAATAAATAAAGTTAGAGTTCTTCGTTCTTCGCAATGCCCAAAAAAAAAAAAAAAAAAAGTAAATAAAGTTAGAGTTCTTCGCAAGTACGTGGTTAATTAATTCGATCGAAAATCACAGAGTTTTATAAACGTCTATCGTAAATTTTTTTGCAATTAATTGTAAATAGTATCCTAGAAAGAGCTTCTAAAATTTTCCTCGATTGATAAAGCAGCTCAGGCACAGCGTAAACAGAAATGCGGGGTAATTTACTTGTTTTTATGAAAGTGCCTAATTAAAATTGAATACATAATGCACACCATTAAGAAAGGTCGTAAATTTTTACCTTGTTAATAATTACATATATACGTATATCTGTGTGTGTGTGTGTGTGTGTTGTGTATTTTTTAAAATTTCACTACTTTTAATCGAAGAAATATATTGGTGGTACAGCTCTATTTATAATTCTTAATAGCGTTTTATTGTCTACGGCCAACAGTGTGAGACGTTGTTGTGTTTTATTTTTTTTTTCGTAAAATTTTTTCGTAGAAATTTAAAACGTGTTTTGAAAAAAATTCAACTTTAATATTGTATTACGTTGCCCCATCTATTATGTAAAGTTAACGGCGTTAATCAGTGAGTCTGCTCAGCATTGTTTAAGCACGTAATTAATACCTTTTTTTGTAAGAATTTTTAACGAGGTCGCTATTCCGCAATATCGGAACAGAAAATATGATGAACCCCGTCGCCGAAGCTCGATTATTAAATTCCGAGTATGTGTAAAGTTCATCAAACCTGCCGAATGTAAACGAAAAATTTGTAAAAAACACTCGAATCGTTTTTTCCTCGAGAAAATATTCAACCTGCAGTGTGGTGAGGTTCTATATTTTTCAGGGTTGTTTCGCATGATAATAATTAACTACGGTCAGTGTATCAAAAAGTGTGTAGTGCGTGAGAAATGTCGTTAGAAATTTGGCAGTCAAAACGTGGTGGTCGATTACTTTTGCCAGCGCAAAGGGATGGGGGATGGGGGGGGGATGTGCCCGATATGGACGACAAGTTGGGAAAACATTTAGGTCCTGGGACTGAAAAAAATGTTCGTTTTTTTATTGCGATGTACTTTTTAGCGCATTGTTATGTTTCTTGCCGGTATTGTACAGCTGTTTATTGTAGGAATTTTAAATTCTCGGCAATTGCTCGGAGCAAGACACATTCATTATGAAATTTAATGGGCTATTTTGTTAAACGAAATGCTGCGTACTTAAGCGAGAAATTATAATTAACCTGATGGCGACGGCAGTGACGACGACGGCTGTTAAACGATGTCGGATAATGTAATAAGTGTTAAATTTTAATGAATGTTAACTGTTGCCAGGACTGTTTTTAATTTGACTTGCAAATTGCAACGGTCATTTCCGTCATTTTCAACGTAAATCGCTCTACGCTCCGTCAATGTAAATACGTTCGATTGTCGTTCAGAGACGCGAACTAGTTCAAATATTAATCCTACACCCTTCCCTGTCTTGAACTTTACTCGCACTGCCCCGATGTTGGCGAACGAATTAAATGTAAAATCTTGGTCCGCTACCGTGTGTATTAAGCAGTGCCGTGTTTCGTTCGGGTAAGATACGACCAATCCTAGTTCGAACCTCAATTCGGTACATTAAGAATATAGGAAAATTCCTGTCGTACAAAAAAACAAGCAAAATCTGAAATAGTGTGCTTTTTTTTCGGTAATGAAGCATTCATAAAAGAATTCATGACTATCCTACAGTTATGCGTTATTTTCATTCCTCCTAATCACCTTTCCTCTAAATTTTCCATTGTATCCGACTCCATGACCGCTCTCGACAGGCTGCCTGTTCTCTCCTATCTGGGGTGTCATTGTTGCGATTTTATTATTGCCCCCGTATATGCTTATCCACGTTCCTTTTTTTCCTTCCGTTCTGTTCACACTGATATTTGTGCTGTGGATTCCTAGCCATTCACAGGCATCTTTGGTGATGAAGCGGCCGATTCTTCGGCACTACTCGGGTTTTTTATTCTTCCCGCCACCTTTCTTAAGAGAAATCCTATATATTTTTGATCTCAGAGATCCGGGTACGCTTTTTCTAATATAATCATTCATTTCATCTGTCTGCTAAGTTTCCGGCTTATCCTTTGTTTCCTTCACTTCGTTGTTCTGTCGTTGTCTCCGTTATTCGCCCACATTCCCCTAACCATACTGTATTGCACCCATTTTCGTTTTTCCTTAGTTTCCTATCACCCTTCCCACTCAAACGAAGCGTGTGTTCGCAATGCTGATCACACGCGTTTATTAAGTGTCTTCATCTCTTTCTGTTGAGCGGGTTCTGCTTCGTAATTCCACCTCTTGTATCTCGTCTCTTTCTTTTCCACACACTATTCCCATTCCTTTCTACTAACAACATTTGATACTTGATACAAGATATATTATAATTGATTTCTTCTTTTTCTAATTGTTTCTGGGTGAAGGTATGCAAAAAAAAAGCTTCATCGGAGATCATTAAAAAGTCGAGCGCGGGATTTATTTCAGCATCACTTTATAATCCGGTCATGTGGGGGCAACTCTTACGTGATCAAAATTTTTTAGGGACGGGAATTTAGTAGGTCCCCGTGTAATAATATTTTCCTCAAGATGCGGTCTAGAACGTTCAGAGCAAAGTACGAATCTTCTAAAATTCCTCTCGGCCTTATATTTTTCGATGATCCGGGTTATTCATGTATGTGTGTACAGCGATATAAAATTAGGAGGATACTCGAAAGAATTTATTTTCTAGGTGTAATCATTTTTAAAGATATTTATAAAATTGCGTTCGCACGAATTATCTTTATGATGATAGCGCATAGTGCGGGATTGAAATTAATACCACACTTTTTATAAATGTGTACATTATTCGGTTTACGCGTACCTGATGGCACTGCTCGGATTTATTCCGAACTCCTCGTTGGTCAATCAAAGTATTCATGTGGTTCATGAGCATTTTGAAGTATGTGACACGAAAATTCTTCGTTGGTCAATCAAAGTATTCACGTGTTTCGTGAGCATTTTGAAATATGTGACACGAAAGAGTTACAATACTGCATTATCCTAATTTTTTTAATTCTGAAAGCGTACTTTAGAGTTTGCGTAATATTTAAAATACACCGTGAACAAATTTTTATTTCGTTACGAAATTCGACCGATTTAACGCGGTAAATTAGCGAATTATATTTCCTTTATTCGCTTTTCATTAAACTTTAAATACAGCTCTGATCATTAGCACACAAACAACGCTGTTTTTATCTCCGGTCGCTAGAAGACCTTTACTAAATTCGGGAATTTTACTAAAAGCAATTAGAGCCATTTCCGGGTGTTACATGTGTATATTATATACATGAGGATTCAAAGGCGCATTCAGGATTTTTTGTTGGTCGGGGCTAGAATTTAGAAGATGAGTTAGGGGGTGGTAACTCGGTACCTCGAATATGTACCTATCTATTTCCGTGGTTTGTAAATTAAAATGAAAAAAGTAAAAAAAAAATACAAAATTAACGATTATTTTTAACAAAATTACAAAACTGACGAATTTTATTTTTAAAAAAATAATAATAATGGATAACATTATGTTTGTAATAAGCACAAATTAGATAAGTATACGAATTTTATTTTAAAAAAATTAGCTAAAAGTATATAACATTTTACTTGTAATATACATAAGTAAAAAGTAAATATGTATGTTTTTTTTTTTAAAAAATTAAGTAAAACAAAACATTACAAAACGAAATTAAGATTTCGAAGATTTTTTGGGGGGAGCAATGGCCCCGTGGCACCCCCCTTGCGTGCGCCAATGTGAGGATTGCTCGTTTAATATAGTATACATATTAACCGAACTTTGCTCGGGGATCTGACACTGGCAGATAAATCGGTCGGTTAATAATTTCCTACAAACACTTAGAGTAGTATGTACGTGAAAGCTACATTTTTTAATACATTGCAATTATTCATGTCTGTACGTTAAAATATATTCTGTCGTTACGAAAAATAAATATTCATAAGCCGGAAATAATATATCATCTACGTAAGTCTACAAACGACGCGCCTTGTGGTGTATAATATTTGAATTGGTATAATATTTAAATCCGTCTTTGAAGCGGTGTAAATAAATTCGTTGCATCGCAGAATAAAGATGTGACTTCGGTGTATCTATTTCCGGTTACCTAAATAATAAATAAGCGAATTATTTACTTTTTACCGAAACCATAAAAATACGATGATCACTTAAACGTCGGTCGCCTCTTTAAAAAAAAGTTTTTCGCTTAGCGAAACTTCCTCGACAATAAGATACCAGTCGATGATTCCTAGACCCTAAAAAGCTCCAAGTCGTGAATTTCTCACGAAAAACATCGAAGAACCCAATTTTATACATATATGATATCTCCAGACGTCTTATTTAAATATTGAATAGTTACATGAAAGATGTCGATATTTTGTCTCTTAACGTACGTTACTGAAAAAGCGTTGTGGTTCATGGTTTTGTAAAATGCCTAGACGTTTTATACAATAAGCAGAAAAAATTGTGTAAAAAGAAATATGTTCCTTTTGGTAATTTCATGTGATTTTAAATTTATATCCGATTAACTAAATTTAAACGGTTTTTAATCGGTTTGAATAAGTAATATATATGTGTATGTAATTGAAGAAAAAAATATTTTTAAATAGCAAAACATTGTCGTCTATGAAAAAAAAACAAGAAATTGTGTTTTTTAATTTTAGAATGTTGTATGTTCTTATTAAACAAAAATTTCAGGATTATCTACAGAACTTGGCACCCATTTAGATCTCAATTCTTTTGTCGGCGTAGTCGACAACCACGTATATTCTTAATACTGAACTATTTATGTTCTTTTATGGGATTTGGATTATTT
The DNA here is from genome assembly GCA_039619475.1 of Icerya purchasi. Taxonomy (NCBI): domain Eukaryota; kingdom Metazoa; phylum Arthropoda; class Insecta; order Hemiptera; family Monophlebidae; genus Icerya; species Icerya purchasi. The sequence continues at coordinate 284,738,807 of CM077115.1, read as the reverse complement.
TTTGTAAAGAAATTATTATTATTCATTCAAATTCAAATTCAAATCGTTTATTCTTCAAAATAGGCTTACAAAGTGAACACTTTTTGAAAGTCAAGTTATCGAGTCCGTCTGTTCCCTAACTCTAAAACTACCACCACTTCGGACCACCTGTACAGCTGAGGGGAAAAAGTGGCAAGAAACCCTTACTGCAGCACACAGGGATCTACAAATATGTCCGTGTTATTTTCATCTCTTTTTTTACAAGTATGTCAAAATCAGTACACAATATCATTTTCATTTCCTGTGCTGTGCTGGAATCGCATTGCTCCATAATATATATATGTATATATATATTTATCATTAAGATAATCATTATTTTATAATTAAGCTTATCAAGCAGAACTTGCTTCACAGCAATTTTAATAAATTTATTTTCCGGCAAGTCAAGTATCTCGATTGGAATTTTATTATAAAAACGACACAAAGCCTTAAAGCGCGCTAGCTATTAATAAAAAAAAAATCGATTGCTTGGAAAATATTTCAAATTGTAATCCCCTTTGTTGTATACACACCATTACCCAGCTGGACGTCAAATTTCAACTTTCTAGGTCACCTGGAAGTGGGTGTTAGGTTTTTGATCTATATGCCGGTCAGTGATAATTAATATCTCAATAACCGTTTGAGTTGTATTTATGAAAATTGGGGTTCTAGTTAATCTAAAGCGGGTTTTAATAAATAAACCGAATTTCATGTGTTTATGTTTAATTAAATATTAAGTTATTAAGGGGTTAACTCCGAATGGTTCGTGTAATATAATAACGCACGGCTGTTGCGTGTTCCTCTTTCTTGGCTTGAACTTGGCTTGACACGCTGCAGCCTGTGTAGATAAATGTAACGACAATTAGCGCGGCTACTATTAAGGCTAAAGATTTATACAGACACGCCACTTCAGTTTAAACTGGTTATTGTATTTTGACTGTATGTCCGAATGTTGATGTTACGTTCTTATTTCCAGATACTTTTTTTGTTTTTTATTGTATAGTTGCTTTATTTTATTTCATTTTGATTTTAATCGGGCAGTACTGTGGGGGATATCAACACCCTTTTGGATGTTTGAAATCCAATTATTTACTGTTCACAGTTAACATTGTGCGAGAAATAAATATAAAATGAAAACTTTTATTTAAATAAGCCTTTAAATTCGGTCGGGGGTATACGATAGCCCGTCACAATACTAACATATACCGTTTTTATTATTAACGTTTGTTGCTTTCCTATTGCGATTATCTTTTCCGCCACGTTAAGCAGGTAATTATTAAATTATTATTACGATGATCGGGATATGCCGTATTGTGGAGTTATTTTACACGTCAGCATATTACATATACGTCGAATTAAAATGTTAAATGAGCCGCTTTCTCGCATTGTTAATTAAAATATATGTGTTTTATCTAAAAAAAATTGATGTTATTGACTATATATATATATATATATATATATATATATATGTATATCTAAACAATTGACGAAAAACTAGAATCTTTCCGAGGGACGTGTATGGGCTTTTCAAGTATGGCATAAAAATTTTTCCTTTAACCGACGCTCAGACATATTACGGTTTGAAGCTTGAAAATGGCACGCAGTCGTTCTACCTACAGAACTTGTAATAAACGGAGCGGAATTGTTTTACGTATTATTACTCCTGTTTCCAAAGCAGTTTTGACAGCTGTCTTTTTTTGTAGTAGTTGTGAATTAATGTCGACTTTTTTAAATAAACACTAATCGCAGTCGGGGCGCACTTTAAAAATCCCATTAAATTCCATCGACAAACGGATAATCAAAAACATGTTAAGAGTTTTGTCTACCAAGAGACGATAGAAAAACTTACAAGTGTTATAGGATGTGTTCTATCGGTGTCTGAAATAAGATTACGATTACGTGATTTTGTTCGCTTTTATGATTATCATCTGTGATTTCATCAACTGTTTATCGTAATCAACCATATTGTTCTATAAGCATTTCGCGCGTTATCTTTTCGGTTTCCCTCATTTGTTGAAACAATATTTATCGCAGATAGAAAGCGGCTGCATCGTCCGTCATGGATCTGTTAACGTTTTTCTGTCAAATTCAGCATCATCGGAATTCCTCAAGTCTATTACCTGCGGTAAATTGAGCATATTTACCATCAACTTCAATGACGTACGCATGCAGTCAACTAATATCATCAGGTGTACTAATTCTTCTTCGCATTCGAATGACCAATTATCAGGTGATATTCGATATTTTGCTAATTCTACCGATTAAAACGTTCTAACTACGCTCGAAGCCTTCTTTAATTTGATCAAGCTATCGTATTCAATATCCCTAAGGGTGCAAAAGAGCAGGTCAAATTATCCGAAAAGAAACAACGTAATCTCTCGTATATCGCGTGATAGATTTGTTGCGCGAATAAAATTCTTGCAGACTATCTCATGCAAAAACATGTCTTAGAGAAGTAAATATTAGTTCAGATCGTATCCCGAGAAGAGACTAATCATCAACTGGAAAAAGCGTATGATTATTTTTAATATATGTTCCTTCATTACCTATTCGTTTCTGGAAGAATCGTATGTTTCTCAGTTGTAATTGTAACAGTATTCGAAATCACCTTGAAGATCTGAAGTTATTAACTTCTGTATACAATCTGTTCGTAATTATTAATGTCAGTCGCAACTTTTGTTTCTCCGGTTATAAAGTTTTCTCAATTTCAGGTTTTTCCGTAGTGTTGGCCATTAAAATCTTCACTACTCTCACAATCATCTCTAGTTTAATCTGCAACTGTCGCCGTAATTTATCTCTCCGATTTCGAGTTCGGTATATTCCACTGCGAATGAAAATTTAACGAAAGCACGAATTGAAGAGCCGATTTTTTTATTATATGCGCGGTGATTTCAGCGCTCACTCACCTATATGGGGTATAGTGTCAGGCCGAATTTAGAAAAATTGAACGTATTGTTTTACATTCAAATATAGATTTTCCTTCACCCGTCGAAACTGACCCATTATGATTTTTTTTATAAAACTTCTTGACTTTTTAATCTACTCCCCCAACTTAACTGATGATCTGGACAAATCCGCAAGTGACCACTATAGTCCTCAAGTAATTCCCCATCGTCAAAACTATCTTCGAATATACCGAATAAAAAGTCAAAAAAATCAACTTTATTAAATTCAACTCATCTTTAGAACGTAGCTGTTGAACAGGGAGCGCCCTCCCCCAGAAAGCAATATTAACTCGTTAGTTCACAGTGGTGATACCAGTGTAACCCTCTGCTTATCTTCATTCTTCTTAGGCTGTAGCGCGTGTTTTTAAAGATTTCCGATACTCCGGTAGACTGAAGTATATTCTTCGGCAATCAAGAAAAGCTCTGAAAAAGTTGAAGTCCCATTCTTTTATTGAAAAGCAAATAAACTTCCAGGTGCGCATTCGAGCTCGTTACATTCTGAAACAATCTAAAGTAAAATCTTGGCAAAAATTCGTGCAAACTATAGAGACCTATATTATACTTCATTCAATAAAATTTGGGGAAAAATTAGGGAAAAAAGATATTTTTCAACATTTTCTTCCGGCATGATATCCAACAACGATACTATTCTCAAACGGATTGTTTCTACGCGTTATTTATTTCAGAATCATCTGTGATTTGTTTCTTCCATTAGACCTTCTATAATTTAAAATCTTAGGAGAGACCACAATTTTCAACTTTAATTCCTTAAATCTTGATATTCCTCAATTACCCGTCGACGAACTTCAATTATTGCCTCCAGGATGGGATTCATTTCTTTATGTTTCATCATACGCCAATTAGCGATTCATTTCTTTCTAAACATATTCAATCTGGTTAACAAATGTTACCATCTCCGAGTCTGAATTTTGGTTTTCTGTTCAAATTTGGAATATTCGGCAGATCGACAGGCATAAATTACGAAAATTAATTTAGACCTCCGGAACACGCTGCCGAGCTCGAAATCGTCTCTAGAAATTGTAATTTAACGGAATTCGCACAGTGAGAAATTCACTTACCATTTCTAGGAAAACTTTTTTTGCGACGGTAATTCTTCTTTTGCTAATAATACGTATTCTTGAAATCCTGTAGCTTTTCGGGCGACCTAAAAAACTACCGAGTACATTAAAAACGACCAAAACGGAAAGATTAACTCGGGCGAATAAAAACAAAAGAAAAGAGAGGTTACGAATAGGTCGCATAAAGAAGAAGATCAGTTGAAGAAGATTTTAAGAGTTAATAAAGGCGTTATTGGAATTTAGATTAAGCATAGAATGTTGTAAGGGTTAGGTATAACCTATTTGTTAGATATATAATAAAAGCTTCGAGAATATAACTGAAAATTAATCGCGTCCCGGTCTCGTAGTAGTAGCAACTTTTAACTCTCCGTCAGTTCGCGAAGAATCGCTATTTTAATTTGTTTTTTATTTACTCATTTACTTGTATTATTGTAATCGTGTCATATACGTATAACCTCGTGGCCGAGTTTAATTTAATTTTTCTTTTTTAGGGTGCGGTACGTGTAACTTTCCTTCAGGAAAAATAGCCTAAAGAAGAAGAGTCGTTAGTTAACTTTGGGTTCAGTTAGATAACGGATGGTGTGGATAAGGAAAATGCAGGGATAGATTTTTGGTGCAAACGAAGATAGCGGAATAATAGAGGGTTCATTTAGAAAACGGAAACGGCTGAAGAGGGTGTTATGCGAAATTAGAGGAAAGCATAGACGAGCCGAAAGATGTAGAGTATAGGGTTAAAACTTCAGACAGGAGCTTAGAGTTTCCTCGAAAAATCTCTTTGATTAGTTTTGCCGTTGCACCGGTTAAGATATACTTTGCGATGATGATTTGAATTTTGTATTGCGCGGCCCAGGGGAAGAGGTGGTGTACGGGAGATGAATCGCTCGGTCAGTCATGCAGAAATGGTTGTGCGAAGAAGGAAATGATCGATGTAATTATCAGTTTCATTCCATTAGTGATCTGTTACTGAAACTGGTTTGATTTGAAAAATAATACCCCAACTTAACTTAAAACTATCATTAATGTCCTCCTCTAGTATTTCTTCTTCATCCGTTTTCTCTTTTCTTCGCAATATACTCGAAGTATCTCTACCTCCAACATCGCATTTCTAAAGCTTCCGATCTTCCGATTACGTGCTTCGTTAATACTCTGGTCGGGGCCCGGGGGACAGAGCATAATATAAATGTTTCTTTAATTTTTTTTCTTTTAGTTTATTTTATATCGTTACCGAATAAGTCCCTTTTATCTTCATCGCTATTTCTAAATTTTTTCGCTTCTTTCTTCTTCGTTTATTACACCACTTGCCAATCTTCGAAATTATATATTGTTCTTCATTCAGTTTTTCCTCCATCTTTATTTGTGGTAGTTGCAAACTAACTTAACGTTCAGTCTCACCTGAAAGGGGGGAGGATACATTCACAAATTGACAAGCCGCTCTTGTAGGTCATTTTAAGACATGAAACACGCTGTTAATCGCGTCATTAACGAAGGAAAGGGAAATAAAAGACGGAAAAAAGGAATAGCTAAATTAATTGGATAGATCAAATCGAGAAAAGTACAGTTAAGCTGTAGGTAAATAAAATGAACATTGCGCGCGATTTAATGCACAGCATACTGCGGTCTTAAATACCATTTAAAATGAGGCATGCGAATAGTTTAGCGGAGCTTTTATGACCACCAGGACGGCATTAGTGCGTACGTTGAAATGTCTTTTTATTGCCTTTATTACGCACTCTAGAACAGCTAAATTTCGTCGGTACATTATTTCAAACGTTTACGATCGCCATACATCAACCATTACCGATTAAATAACTTCAACGAAAAATATTTAGCATTACTACATATAGACATACAGCAGAAATGTCTGCAAAAAATTCCAACGGATTCCATTACATAAAAACCATATTGGAAACTACGGGAATCATAGGCTACCGGCTCTTGTATCAAAGGAAAACCCTTCTGTTTGCTGGCGCTATAACGTATATAGGTTGATGTAGTACCTGAACTGTGCAGTACCGTCACCTATACGAGATGTTTTACAAGAAGATCTTCGGCAAATTTGCTTTTCCAGTTCGCAAGAATAACGCAAATAAAATAATATCCGCAACCTGCTCTGGTAATTGGAAATTTACCGATGATGGCCGATAACATTTATTCGAAAAGAAAATTATATTTATTTTTAACAAAGAAGGCGCCCCTGTACATTTTTATTTTATTTTTTTGAACTGTAACTACATTTTCTTTGTAATGCGTGTATAATTATATCGCGAAAGATTTATTCGTTGTAGTGGAACAAAAAATACATTTTCACTCATTCGCTCGCATAATTAATTTTTTTTTTTTAAATTTTAAAATAAGTTTGTGGGTCACAGTGGGCAAGTATGCCTGTTGTGTGAGTGCCCGACACTCTTATTATCGTTTATTCAAGTTGAACACGTTACAAATTTATACATACTTCTTATACACATCGAAATTATATAAACCTTAATTAATATATCACTTAGTAAATGTATATATATATATATATATATATATAACTTATATATAGGTGTAAAGAAAAAAGAAAAACCATACACATACCTACATTCACTCTAAAAGTCATATATACATATATATATATATATCATGATAGCGTAAACAATATCTTCTTTATGAATTACGAACAGAAAGTTAAAAGAGGAGCGACACAAAAACAACAACATAGAATTCATGTTATATCAGTAGCTGCATGATTGAAACTATCTAGGAGTGAGGAATTTGGACGCAGTTTGTTTTTTATTCTTTGCACCATTCCTTCAGCCATTTCACCAGCTCCTTTTTCCACACGCTAATATGCTATTTTCGTTTATAATATGATTGGGGATAATTCTCATGAATTTAATTAAAACCGAATATCATCTGTGTTATCGAGATTCGTAGATTAGACCCTCTAGGATAAATGTGTAATATATATATTATACTTTGATTTCTTGTTATTCGAGTAGTTTTTGGCTTAGTTGGTGACATTATATTATTGATATTATATTCGAGTAACCTGTAATAGTGGTAGTACATCTTGGGAGACATTTCATCATTTTCCTTCTACACATAATTGATTTCGAGTCGCTTCGCTTCCAGTGGGGTAGTATAATTTTAAGACACCTTTTATGATTTTTACCTATTTTATTGATTTCCGTTTTCTTAGCCTCTCCCAATATTTGGATTCCATGTAGAATTCTAGCCATAATTATAGCATTGTATGTTTTATATGAAAGTACCTGCTTTAATTTGTATAAAGCTGGAATTATCTGTTATATTTTCAAATTTAAGACTTGAACGTGCTTTTTCCAGCTCAAGGATCTATCGATATACATTCCTAAATATTTAAAATCTTTTACGTTTTCAAGAGTTGGACATAAACATGAAGGTGAATTATTCGTTTCATGAAGTTCGTGTAAGCATTCGTTATTACGAAGAATTATTCGCGGGTCGCGACTATCTAACAGCGGAGTACAACCTGCTTTTAGTAATATATGTTTAATATATACAGTGTTGAATATTACAATAAATACGCGAAGCGTAAAACTAAATAAATAAAAGAGCGTTCCAGATATGCGAAAGCCTTGAAAAAGGCTATTTTAGAAGTGGCACTATAAAAGTATTGACGCGTAAAAAATAGGAAATAATGATAAGTTATTTTCAACAACCCCAGCAGCGTAAAGAAATTACTCATTATCAGCAGTGCTTAAATCGCAATCAGATGCGATCAATATTAATTTAGAATACGGCGAAACCGTTGTTTTTCTTTAGTTAAGCCGTAAAATAGTAGATAATGAAATAACAACTTTGGTTACAATTTTTTGTCCATTCATTTTTTTCCGGATAGACGGTAACTAAAGATTGTCCCTTCCCTGAACCCTCTTTCTGTCCTATTTTATATTCGTTCCTTGATTTACAAAATTTATTAGCCTCCCGTTCTATCCATATTGACCTGCTTTGGATTCCTGGTCATTATGGTATAGCTGGTAACGATCTTGCTGACTCATTAGCTTGCTCGGCCGCAGTAAATGGTCGTCTTCCCAAAGTCTTTACTCTCTTTCTCTTTTCGTTCTCACCGTGACTTTTGGACTGATCTCTATCCGTTCTTTTTCTCCAACCCTGACGACTCTGTTTACCTCGCCTTACAGCCTTCTCCGTCCTTTTCTCCTTAGTTTGACAATTTTCCCAGTATCAGCCACTTCCTCCATAGTTCGCCTTCGTTTTAATCATAGTCTGCTTCCGGTTTTTCGTTTCCGATTTGCTCTTGTTCAATTTCTTTTACGTTGTCCCTTTCATCCTCCTACCTTAAATGTTACGTGTGATGCAAACCACGTACTATATGAATGTTTCTTCATTTCTACAAAACGTGCGATCCTTTATTCCAATTTGTTTAGCCTTGGCCTCCTTACTCCTTACAGGTGCCCTCTACATTCTCGCTTTTCCATCTCCTTCTGTTGTTCCCCATTGTTAGCCGCCTTCATTTCTTCTGTCTCTACTCGTTTCTTGATATAACCCGTCGCTCCATATGTATTTCTATTCTTCTAATCTTTTGTATTGGGTAAATGTCCTGTGCTGATAAAAAGAAAAAAAAAACTAAAGATTTTGATTAAACGACCGTAATGGAAGTAAGGATTTAACATTTTTTTTTTGTTGCTACATATATAATAACTATTATATAGTAAAAAAAAAAGTAAAGCAGTCACATACCATTCATAAAGTATCATAGATTGTGCATTTAAGGTTCACAGTGTACTAAGCCTAATGGATCTGCTGAGAATATTGCGGTCAGTTCCTTTCCTTCGGTCGACTTTACTTTCCAAAAAAATATTGCATTTTTTATTTCCGCCATGATGGAAAAAAATTTAATAAAAGCCAGACGAGAAATACAATAAAATTTAACTAATAGGAGGAGGTGAATTATAAAAGGTATATTTAGGATGCGATTGATAAAAATTTGTTCGGTAAACCATATCCGCAAGGTTTTAAAGTGTATATATTTATATAAATAATTCGGCCATTTTGGCCTCGCAAGGGGCTGTGCCCCTTGACCCCTCTTGCTTACATTTCTGTCTCTTTATTAAATATAAAAACACGTATTACAGAAAATTATAGTAATAAAAATATAAAATATAGCCGACCATGATCATGGCAATAATAAATAAATTCTCTTCTGTACTTTGTATAAAATGATCAACAAAATTTACAAGGCAATTCTGAATCGGTCCATATGAATAAAATAACATAATCACAAAAATCCTATCAAATACAACAAACGTTATATAAAATTGGGACATTTTTTCTATTGAGGGATAGCCTAAGAATTACGTTGTAATTAATACGTATATATATACTCGGCCACTTTGGCCTCGCAAGGGGCTGTGCCCCTTGACCCCTCTTGCTTTCATTTCTGTCTCTTTCTCTTCTATACTTTGTATAAAATGATCAAAATTTACAACGTAATTCTTACTAGCATCAACACAAAAAAAATAACATAATCACAAAAATCCTATCCTAATATTTAACTTTCATTATATAAAATTAAGACATTTTTCGTTACATATGTTGTTACATAAAATTATGACATTTTTTCTACTGGGGGTAGCCTAAGAATTACGTTGTAATTAATATATATGTATGCACGAGAGTATATATGTATATGAGTATATACTCTGTCTTTCGTGCCTGGCAAGGGGCTCTGTCCCTGGATCCCGCTTAGGGACACCTCCGGACTGCCAGCTTTATCATTTCTATACTTGGTATAGAGCGAGGAAAATTGGAAACGTCAACCAATCCATTCTGTCAGTACTCTTTGCCTTCTTGTATATAAAATTTTGGTGTGCGGGCTAAGAATGAAGTTGTCATTGATATTTATATCAACTCGATCACTCGGGGCATGCCCTGGGAACACCTCTTTGAAGGATCGGTTTTAACTGACTGTTTCATTTTTCGCGAAATTAAATGAATGTGTTACGAGCGTAAAAAAAATGTTCCAGACTAAACGTTTATGTAGAAATGTTATGTATACATGTAAAAACGTTACATAAAATGTTACACGGTTTTGCTTATTACCATCGGCTTAATGACATAGCGTCATTAATGTACACATACACACATACAGGTACGTTGTCGGTCAGATCTGATTTCGGGCCAGATTGCCTGTTGAATTAACTGGTTGGACACAGCATTTCCGCTAATTTAGCCTACTGTGTATAACAATATTCACCAAACTAATTATTTAAGTGCTTGCATAAGGCAACGATGTTTGTTTTTTACTCTGGCAGTTTATTTTCTAGGAATTAATATAGAATGTTTTATGACTTTACAAAAAAGAACTTACGCGACGAGTTTTTTTTTTTTTTTTTTGCAAAAACACCGAATTGTTAACATTTTTTGTTCGTTGTCATCTGCTGAAAATTAGTTTGAAGCTGTTATTACGGGCTTTTAAGATTTTTCTGAAAATACATAATTTTCATTATATGAACCGGTTTTGAAAATGCATGTCGAATTGAAGGTGTATGTGGAATAAGGGCCATTTGTACAAATTACCCTTTTTACAGAGAATTAATTTTCTAAATTGTCCATTCCTACTTTATCATCCTACCAACTTTCAGTTCATTATCGAATGTATAGAGCGCGCTAGTGCAATTTTTATACACAGAGTATTGCTATTTGCACAGGACACCTACAGCAGAATTTCGAGTACATTTGAAGCGGTATGATTATTATAAAACCCTGAAGAGAAATTATTTAGAAGATCTACATGACGACGTGTCGTGTGTAGAATTTGATTACCCACAGAATGCTCCACTACCTAGCCGCAATGTATGTGAGCAGTGTTTTATAAACGCTTGATATGACTCTATATTTTCAACGTCCATTTTTATAACTCACCGAAGTCAGATATGTATGCATTTGTAGAAGGTGAAGCTTGCAAAGGTCCCGCATCCGTTATTTTATTTTTAAATGAAAGCATACAAACAATGTTAACGAAGGATATGAAAAAATCGTATTATTTTCGTATGCTTGCGGAGCATAAAATAAGAATAAGTATATGGTTATATATTGCTTATGGTTATCGAAAATATCCGGTGTAGAAGTTGAGCATATTTATCCTGACCGTGGCCATAGTTTCAATCAATGTGACCGCAATTTTGCCCTTTTAAGAAAAAAAGCCAAAAAGGTATCTCGAGTGGTTGATGTACGGACATAGTGGGAATACCTGGTTGCAGCCCGAAAGACACCATGTCCAATTTGATTTTCGATAGTTCCATATTGAAATCGTGGAACACAACGCTTCCGGATCTTTTTTTAAATAATCCGAAAAATCCTACAATTGCTTTTAAAAATGGAGAATTCATATACACTTTAACATCTTACAACGAATACTTGTGGATCGAATTTTGGAAACCGAATATTACAGACTTCGAAAATTTAACGCTAAATTTTGCACCTGCTCCGGGTATCGATAGTGATGTAGAAGATTTATTCAAGTACCTAACCGAAGAAGAAGTTCTTAAATTTAAATAATTTGTTAAATTTATTTCATTAGTTATGCTTAGAAAAATAACTTTTTTTAAGAATATTTTTTTTTTTTTGAAAATTAAAGTATGTTTTTTGAAAGATTTATTACTTCTAGCATTTGATTAACTCAACAAAAAACATGTTTTCTGAAGGAAGTGTAACTTTACAACCAACATAGAACCCGAAAAAATAGCTGCAGTATGTCACGAAAATGTTCCCTGGAAGAAGGGCAATTTTGGAACTTTTTTAAAACGTTCATAGCAGTGCTCCCTGTGGGAGTTTTTGAAAACTTTTTGAACGAAAATGTAGCAAAGTGGTGGGGCCATAACATATTAAAATTTCATAGCTCTACCTTTGCTAGTCTACTAATGAGATGAAAGTGAAACTTTAAAATGCGTTTTTCTCAAAACAAGGTTTTTTCAAAATTTATTCCATTTAACGCTTCAATTGCAAAGAAAAATAGGGTCAGTCAAGTTTCATGCACCGAGGATTATTCCGTATGTTAGGGATAACCATAATTTACATTTACATAATAGTAAATTCCTAATAATAACACTCAACATTGCAGTATCGAATATATATTTTTCATCCAGTAAATGTGTGTATTTATGTGTTTAAAAATATTTGTAATTTTATTGCTCTTTTTCGAAATTTTTAAGAACCTAAGATACTAATGGTTTCACAACTAACAAATTTGATTATTTTATTATATTATAATAAAAAAAAAATATTATACTCCATATTGTTTTTTTAACGATAAAATTAAAAGATATATATATATATATATATATATATCCATATATAAATAACGAATGTGATCATTGCATACAAATAAAACTGTAGATGAAAAAAAAAAAAAACACTTCAAAAGAATATATCACCAAATAAACTCGCTAAATGGGACTGAAATATTAAATAACGAATGTGCATTAGAACCAAATTCAGTTTAAATGAGAGAGAGCTGTTAGTTTATAATTAAATAAATAAATAAAAAAAAAAACAAAAAAACATTCGCTATAGCATCTGATCGAGTATTAATATTAATTATCTTCACCCGTTTCTTACTAATGGAACTCTTAAATATACGCATTATCAGGGGTTATGTTTAATTATATTTTGCATCAAAGTCGTTACATCAAGACAAATATCGAACGATGGTGTAAAACAGGGGTAGTCTTTGTTTCATTTACATCGGATTATCATAATTTTTTTTGTCTCTGTTCATTAGCATTTGCATTCGTGCTTGCTTTCTAAAATTTATCTATCGCCCCCTACGTGTTATTAGATATACCTCAAATCATCCTTACGAAGAACACCCATAGTAGTAGCTCCATTAAAAATGAATAATAAAAAAAAAAAAAAAGATTCACAATAATGTAATTGATAGATTATTTGCATTTGTAAATGATCTTATTTCGAAAATTACTTAAACTCCAGGCTGGCGTTTTGATTTTCACTTCTATAAAAACAAAGACAGAATAATAATGACGGGGCAAACTATATATTCTTAGTAACTCGTGCTTTTTAAAGAATATTGATGAATAGTCAAGAAAAAGTTTTAAAAACAAATAATGAGATTTAGTTTAGTTCCCATCAAATAGTGTAGACAAGCTCGGAAAAATGAATACTTTTCTCGAAAATTTCGAAAATTTTTCGAAAATTCGGATTCTCCAGACTAATGAAATATCCGGAAATACGCGTATTTTTAATCGTGTTCAAAATTTTTAATTATAGTACTCGTGCCGCGAAGGGGATTGATTTTTCCCTACTTTTTTGAACTTTTTGCATCAACTTTGAAAAAGTTTCGTTAAGGAAATTAAATATGATTTCGATCCCGACAACGAACGCGATCTTTTTCTATTATCATGCGTCTGGAAAAAAATATCCCTCTCCCCAAAAAAAAAATTTCTACTTCTCAGCGCTCTTATGGTCTCTAAATATTGTTGTAAGCTGGGGGATTATATTTTCGCCGCAAAGGGCTCTTTTATTTTCACGTTCTTAAGGTACATTTCGGTTTTCTCTACTTATTCACTCGGCGCATATGAACGTTCTGTTTTTTCTCTCTGTCGTTTTTGCTCGAAAGGTTGGATAGGGTGGTTTTAAATGTATATCGGTGTGTCGTTTTCATTTTATCTACGTTTCGGTTTATATTTTGAATTACACTTTTCAAGACCTATCGGGGGAGGGAGGGGAGTCATGAATTTTTTCAGAATAATTTTTGCGGGGTTGTTTTAAATTCCTCATATTCGTATTATATATTTTCGGCGGTTTCCCGGAATAATAATAGTATCCTGAAGCTATACGGTCTTAAAGAGAATTTTAATTGTGATTTATGATCCAATTTGCAATAAAAGTTAAACCGTTGCCGAGCTATTGCATATTTTAATTGATAATTTTGTCGTTTTCGAACCGTCTTGTTAATGTACGGGGGGGGGGGGGGGGTCCCAATAAATCATCGTCGTAAAATTAGTTGGTTTTTTTTTTTAGTAGTGGACATTTCTGAGTGCGCCATTCAAATCGAATTCCATTCAAACGAAACTGCACGACCTCTCTTATTAACCGATATATTTGTTTTGTTGGAAAATTTTAAAACAATCGGAATAGAGATTTTCTTTAAAAATGTAATACAAGCCCCGGTGGGGTATTACGTGCAGTACTTGCAAGCCGAACGCATTCCAAGAACGATACGGCTCGAACTTCGACTTTCCGGCTGTTTACGATCTGTTACCCTGAATCTACGCTAAGGCGATGGTCGCGTATTATGATCAAACATCGCAACAATGTATTAGTACCTTTTCTCACGTGTCTTGGACGCGAAATTAGGGAGCAGTGAAAGATCGAGCCTTACGCGCGCTTTTGCTGCGAACTTTCCACATCGCGTGACAATGGAATTGATTCGAGAAAATTCTCTGTACAGACCCGAGAGAGAAATTAAGAAATTACTACTTAATAATACTTCTTACGCGGATGCAATTTGCTAATCGATGATTTGTTAAAAAGAGGAGTTCCCCCCTGAAAGGCGTACTACTGCAGGTCCGCTGAAATGGGCGCCGTAAAGTAATCGCAAATTAAAGGTACAAATAGCCAAAGTTTCGTATTTTGAACTCTAATCTACCACGTTATTTATGCGTGAAAAATTACACCGCTGAAATGTTCATCACTGCGATTGGTTGTTTTACTATGCCGATAATAATCGTTGATGACAACATTTCGATCTGGTCTTGACTGCGACAAAACCGTCGAACATTTGACTGACAACATAAAAAAGCCAATTTGCTGTTTTATTTAGAACTTTGATTTATACCATTTATGCCTCATGAAAATTGATATCATGCCTTAAATGCACGACTGGTTTTACCCCCCTCCCATCACTGTGGTCGAATTCGTTACATAGTGGTATTTATGTGAATCCAGGCGTTGTTTGTGAAGATTTTAATGCATATCGTTTTTCTCTCACATAAATGGCATAAAATTCAAACTAAAAAAAAAAAAAATTGTTTTTATTAATTTGTGTAAATTACCACGTCTATTTTGCCGAAATATATGATATTTGCAGTTTTTAGTAATGTGCGCAAATTTTTTATTATTATTATTATTATTATTATTATTATTATTATTATTATTGTTATTATTGTTATTGTTATCATTATTATTATTATTCATCATTGATTATTTTCTCGGGTTTACTCTATCCCGGTTACTATAATTTGTGACGGATTACATCAAGTCACAATTATTTTATTATGTTTTAATGGTTTAAAAACTTCCTCACTATGTTACAGGTACTTAATATGACTGCTTTCTGTATGTTATTTTGTATATATCCTGGAATTTGTAATGTTTTACAACCTTCCATTAATATGTTTGGTGTAATTTCGGTTACTGACATTATAAGTGGTATTACTATGACCTTGTTTTGTTTCCATATCTTTTTTATTTCACTGGCTAAGCTGCTGTATTTACTTATTTTTTCCTCATATTTCTGGCTAATATTACTGCTATTAGGGACAGATATATATCTATTAAAAATGTATTCTTTGATGGTTTGTGAGTGAAGGTAAAATATCAGGTCTATTAGCATCTCTATTTTATGATCTGTCAGAATATTTCTATCTCAGTATAATTTTACAGTTTCGTTTTCTAGCACTGATTCTGGTTTATACTGATAATATGGTGCTTTCTTGTTTTTTATTATTCCATATTTGTGCGCTATTTCTCGGTGTATTATTTTCGCCATGTTGTTATGCCTTTCTGTGTATTCTGTTCCTGCAAGTAATTTACATCCTCCTGTAATATGTTCAATTGTTTCACGGGCTTGATAGCATTTACGGCACAAAAATCATTCGTTGTATCTTGATCTTTTTTTATATATTTTTTGTAATTTTTCGTTGATATCACTTGATCTTGAATATCTGGAAATAATTCACCTTTTTTTAACCAGTTATATATTGACTTTTTATTGATATTTTTGCGGTTCATTATATTGATATGTCTTCCATGTAGCATTTTACCCCGGACCATTTTTCTTTTTTCTCATTAATAATATTTCTACTCCGTAGATCTTCTTTTTTTTGATAGGTTGAACGGTGTGTGGTCTCGATCTGCCTTTATTATTGCTTTAGGTAATGGGTGTTCATTTGAATGGAAATATTTTCCAAGTCCTTCTATTTGACTTTGGTGGAGAGTTGATACATCTAGGAGGCCTCTTCCTCTTTGTTTTCTTGGCAAACTTATTCTTTCGATACATGAATTAGGGTGTAGAAACCTGTGTATGGTGAGTTCAGATCGGATTGACCTATTAAGCTCTTCGAGCTCTGTGTGTGACCATTTGATTATTCCGAATGATTATGAGAGTATCGGTACTGCATATGTGTTTATAGCCTTGAACGTATTTTTTGAATTAAGAGATGATCAAAGAATAGCCTATAATCTCATTTTTAATTTGTTTTCCAGCTGATATTTTATATTTGTATGATCCATGTCTATTTTGCCGAAATATATGATATTTGCAGTTTTTAGTAATGCGCGTAAATTTTTTATTATTATTATTATTATTATTATTATTATTATTACGGACACGTCAGCACAGGGCATTTACCCAACACAAAAGATTAGAAGAATAGAAATACATATGGAGCGACGGGTTATATCAAGAAACGAGTAGAGACAGAAGAAATGAAGGCGGCTAACAATGGGGAACAACAGGAGATGGAAAAGCGAGAATGTAGAGGGCACCTGTAAGGAGTAAGAAGGCCAAGGCTAAACAAATTGGAATAAAGGATCGCACGTTTTGTAGAAATGAAGGAACATTCAAATAGTACGTGGTTTGCATCACACGTAACATTTAAGGTAGGAGGATGAAAGGGACAACGTAAAAGAAATTGAACAAGAGCAAATCGGAAACGAAAAGCCGGAAGCAGACTATGATTAAAACGAATGCGAACTATGGAAGAAGTGGCTGATACTGGGAAAATTATTAAACCAAGGAGAAAAGTACGGAGAAGGCTGTAAGGCAAGGTAAACAGAGTCGTCAGGCTCGGAGAAAAAGGTCGAATAGAGATCAGTCCAAAAGTCACGGTGAGAACGAAAAGAGAAAGAGAGTAAAGACTTTGGGAAGGAAATCTGCCTATGAAACGACCATTTACTGCGGCCGAGCAAGCTAATGAGTCAGCAAGATCGTTATCAGCTATACCATAATGACCAGGAATCCAAAGCAGGTCAATATGGATAGAACGGGAGGCTAATAAATTTTGTAAATCAAGGAGCGAATATAAAATAGGACAGAAAGAGGGTTCAGGGAAAGGCGATGGCTACTAAAACGCTCTTCGAGTCGGAGCATAGAAGGAAAAGTTGAAGTTATAAAAAGGACCACACGTAAAATAGCCATGGATTCGGCTAGGAAGACAGAAGAAAAGGAGGGAAGTTGAAATGATTCAGAATAGTTGAGAGCAGGAGGAATAAAAGCGGCACCGACCCCCGAAGTAGATTTCGAGCCGTCCGTAAAAATCGTGAATGTGCGAAAGTTAATGACATATATATATCTATCTATCTATATATCTATATATATATATATATATATATATATATATATATATATATATATATATATATATTCTCTTCGTTTGCACATTTATGATGCAATGCTGAATAGAAAATATGTACGTGCCGGGCGGGCGGCGGGTATAGCTCATTTTTCTCGTCCTTTTTCTCGACTTATAACGGTCATTTTTTAAGCTCTTTGCCCCGATTGTTTTATTTCTTCGGTTATTTTTGAAAACTTTCGTGACGCACATCACACTTTATATTTTTTGAAAATTCAAAATTACGTATTAAAATTCCTGAAAATAAAAAAAAAAACAAAAAATTCTTACCGAAACTAAAAGGTGAAATAAAGTCAGGTTTTTGCCTCACCTTCGTTTTTTCCGTAATATCTAAAATCAATCAGGAGTGTGGACCTACGGAAATGTATTTCTTAGAAATTCTCGCGTGCATGCTACAGTCAGAGAACGGTGTAAATTACACCGAAGTTGCAAACAACCGGAAAAGTCGCTTATTTTAAATATGTACTGATATTTTGGGGTGGGGGGGGGCGTTTCTTAAGGTACATTATAAGGCAATAATCTTTTTTTTTGGTTATATAAACTTTTAATAATTTAAATCGGTTATATAAAATAATTTAAATAACGTTTAAACGTGTATATAAAAACAAACAAAAATTCAAATACTATATTATTTTTAATAATTTTATATAAACGCGTTAATACGGTTTATGAAAAGAGGATTTTATGGATTTTATGGATTTTATGGATTTTATGGATTTTATGGATTTTATGTAATTTTTTTAATTGGCCTTTTTTTTTTTTTTTGAAATACCAAAGTCGTCATTTTTCGGCGTTTTTAAGGGCATCTTAAGCGCCCAACGCTGATAATTTTTATTTTCCAATGAAATTCGGATAAGACGGGGACACACAGACGAAACTTTTATACAGTATTCTCATTTTCGGAGAAGTACACGCGTAATGAAAGAGAAAAGGAAATACGTTTTTCCTCGTGCGCGCGCTAGGTTAAATTGAGAGGTGCACAAGATGAGGCTCATTTTTCTCGATGACGTGGAATATTTCTTGTCGGTTTTATGTGTATCACTGTGCTCGGAGAGGGTCCGTCGTGAGTTTTTAGTCTTTTTATTTCTTCATTTTTCTCCTTCGGGAGTGTCTATTGCGTGCGGTAATTTCGCATTATCGTTGAAATATTTTTTTGTTCCTTTCCTGTTTATTTTTGTATACTTGCACGTTTACACACATATAATATTATATGCGTCTTCGTAGCGTCGAAGGTTAACCTGTTTTGATTTTACTTTAGACGTTTTCGAAATGCAAGTTGCTATTTGTTCTTTGCCTATGGAGCAGACGTTTGTTAAACGGTAATTATTACGGTGGCCGCTCGACTGTGTATCGTTTGCGAGATTATCATTATTTCCACACTGTGCAGCTTAAATCACCCCCCCCCCCCCCCACCCCGGGCTATTTCTTTTTCATCCTGTTGTTGTAGGAAAATTTCGAAAAAACAAAAATGTTCCGCCAGATTTTTTTACACCCATCTCGTTTTATAATTACCGCCGCCTAATCGCAACGCGCTAGTCTCGTCACTTTTTTATCACTTTCTTGTTTTTCCATCTGTCAACGTTCCGGACTAATTGATGGAGATGAAATCGCTATTAAATATCGTCTCGTTAGAAGAAGAATAATCGGCCGCTTTTGGAACTGCCGATTTTCGAAGAAAGTTCTCTCGACCAGAGAATCGATTATCAGTTATATTCGCGAAAAAAAAACGCTTTTTTATGAAGTAATTTTTTTATTTCCAAAAATAAACAAATTCGTTTTGTTGGTTATTAAGAAAATTTTATTCCTTTTTCTTTTTTAATTTAGAAAAAAAAAAGGGGGTTAAACTTTTAAAATATGTTAAATACGTGTAGTCTTCTTTTGGGAAAATAAAATTTGATGGAATGAATACGGGTTTCTTGAATATTCAATTCATTATGTAAAGGTAGGAGACAAAAAAAAAAAAACAAAAAAAAAACGTGAAAGTTAAAAATATTTTGGTAAAATTTTTGATGCGATTCTTTACCGATCTTCTTCTTCCGGATTATTTCATTTTGCGCATACGTTAAACCTGGTTAACTAGAGCAATCCATCACAATTTGAGACAGATGGGAGGGGCCGCGCGGTGAGATGTTAACACAGTTTAGTTTTCGAAATGAAGCCTGACCCTTTGAAGGGAGGCTCTTCTCTCTATGTTGCCCACTGATACGGTTAAGAAAAAGACCTTTCTTTTTTCGTTTTTTATTTTTTTTTTTTTTTTGCTTTAAAATTAAGTTTTTTTTCAATATATAAAATTTTACTCGATTTTAGTATATAACAGATATAGTGCATATGTCAAGTGAGCATAAAATGGTGCATTCTTGATTCATGTTTTTATTATTTCAAAAATCTTCTTAACTCCGATATTTTCAAGGTTTGTTTTTTCTTTAATCAACATATCGAAAAACTACTTCAACGAACTAGCCGTAGTCTGAGAACCACTAAACACTCGGTGTTTGCGGCGTATAAGTTTCGAAAGGAGGAGGGAGCATTCATTTCAGATGAAAACCTGTCTGCTAGTTTGCATAGGTGACTCATATATTGCGAAGCGATTATATTATTATAAAAATTTTGTAAATATAATTAATATTTTTGTAAATATTTTACGTACTAATTTTATTATACAAAGGATTATATCGCGTTTTTGTTAAGTTACACGTTTATATTTGTTGTGATCTATGCTCTTGCAAAATCTCCGGTACGTATAGATTATTTTAAAAATTATTGTAAATAATTTTTTTGTATTTTTTTTTAATTTTACGTTTATTATTTAATTTAGCTCTGCCGTAGTTACTAAGCATAATAATTACAATGAATATGAAAAATGATTTAAGATATTACAAACAATTTTTTTTGATCATAATGTATTAAATTTTTCCAGAAGCGCATCTATCGACAAATACGAGCATATCATCGACTTTAAATGTACAAAAATCTAATAATAATCCTTCGTATAATAAAGTTAATAAAATGTCCGCAAATTTTTCATTGTAATACCGAAATTTTTATAATATAAACAAATCCATTCTTAATTATTTTTTTTATTTTTTTATAGTTTGCTCCCTCCCTCATTGTTCCAGCAATCAATTTATTTGTGATCATCCCAATCGTATAATGTTCGATTGTTCGTAATTATCAACTGAACAAGCTTCTTTTTATTCCTTCCTCTTACAAACCGCTATTCCTGCTCCATACTGTGCTTCATTCATTCTCTCTCTTCCTTCTACTTCAGGTATTCTAGCTCTTGATTCCTTTCTGTCGGCTATCTCTGATCGTGTAAGGATCTGAGTCTCTTAAGTCCCTTTGTTCCATTGTTCTTGGGCCATTGTCCAAGTTGACGAATCCATTCTTAATTAATTATTACTATTGATTATACAAGGTCGGCTTTATCAATTTTATTAACAACTTTAACCGTGTTTTTTGAGTTTAAAATTTTTAAGCGTATAATTTTCACCAGGACTGCTCGTTTGACTTTGAAAATCGTTGGTAATTTTTAATAATTTGTATACCATTAATATAATTTTTAAACAATAAACACTAATAGAAGATTTTTTTTTTTTTTTTTTTTCGGGCGTCGAATAGAACAGTTCTTCAATTGACTCTACGTTATTTTTACCTTTTTTATTTGGGGGTTGTCAAAAAAAAAGAAGAAATAATAATTTGTTCCAGTTTTATTTTCAATTTTTACACATCGTGAATTTATTTCAAAATGTAACGGAAAACATTAAAATATTTCACAGCGATTTTTTTCCGTATTATCCGCGGCGTAAAAATGTCATTTTAATCGCGCATACATATTATATAGTAATGACAGGATCGTTTTAGATCGGCGATAATTACAATTAAATTTTTTTGTGTCCGACGTGTATCGTTTTTATGTAGTACAAATTGTGTTGCGGAAGTGTTTCGCAGAAACTGCTATGAAAACTGGAAAATTAGGAATTTAGTAAATAATCGCTCGGCTTTTACAAGAATTACAGAATCATTTAGGGGTCTAGAGAGGCTTGTCTTCAGACGCCGACGGATCGCTAAAATTTTTTTTATTTTATCCTCATAATTGCTTTAGGTGTATTTATCTGTTGTATTAATTTTCATACGTGCGAATATATGTTTCTTTATGAATGAAGGTCGCCGCCACATATTACGCGAATACTTTTAAACACACATAAGCGAGCGTGATTAGTGCTGACTCTGCAAAACGGTGTTTGTCTATTTTTTTTCGTTTAGTTTGGAAAATTTTCTTATCTCAGAATTTTCTTTGCGCGTAACTGATAATTAATTTTCGAGTGGAAAAATAAGAATACCGTCGGGAATAGCCTTTGTTAAGTTTCTTGCGTTCGTCGAAAGAGGAATTCGTAAAATTCGAGGCTCTTCCGATTATATCATCACGAAGGCACAACATCGTAGTAGCGCGTGGTCCAATAAGTGGCAAACGCGTACTTTCAGACTGCTGGTAAACATTCTATTTTTCTCCGCCATCGCATACATCGCCCGCTATACATTGCGATGAAATGTTTATTTACCTAGTACTCAGTCTCTGCTAGAGTACGGATAAGCGCTTGTGACGTTGATAGAAGTTTTATCTGGTCGATGAATAGAGAAATTAGTCGTTTTTTATTAAACGGGCAGGTACTTTTTTTTGGTAAGACCGTTGTATACTGCGACGGAGTGAATTCGCTTTGAGCGAAAGAACTGTTTGCAGAAAATGTTTTTTCGATTTAAAACTGTAGGCCCGTGTTGACCGAGAAGGTTTCGGTGTCGTAGATTATAGATTACTACCAGCCTGAAGTCGAGTAGAAATTCAGATTATCGAGAATTTTCTAAACAACTCCGGTATCTGATGGAATTTGAAAATCCGCTAACTTTGAACAAATCGTGGTGTCCGTTAATTGCGGAAATGTTGCCGATTTTGCTGATTAAAGACTTTTTTTTAGATGATTTGGGTTCAACAGTAATGCGATGATCGGTTAATGTTTTTTTTTTTTTTTTTTAACCTCTAACCCCTAATGATTTAACATTTAAGAATTAGAGTAAATTCTAATATGTGTATAAGTGGAGGAAATGAACTTAACAACATCCAGTGAAGGAAAGGAAAATATGTAGGAAGCGCAGTAAGGGATGGGAATAGTGTAAAGAAGGCACTGCGTTCCTGCGAAAAAAAAAACAGAAAGAGAAGTGGTGTCTACAGGAGGACACGCGGTAGGAACGAAGTTTAACTTTTTGGTAGGTATACAAAAGTATAAAGTCATTCATAAAGTATGCGATAAAAAAAATTACACACAATATATATATATATATATATATATATATACATATATATATATAAATTCCGTATGAATTAAAACAAAAAGTAAATCACTTATGAATTAATTAAAACAAAACCAATACAATCAGACACTCGTTGAAGTGTGCTAACGTTGCACAAAAAGA
This sequence comes from Icerya purchasi, assembly GCA_039619475.1. Classification (NCBI taxonomy): domain Eukaryota; kingdom Metazoa; phylum Arthropoda; class Insecta; order Hemiptera; family Monophlebidae; genus Icerya; species Icerya purchasi. The sequence goes on along the minus strand of CM077115.1, from coordinate 284,715,662 downwards.
AAAAAACGAGCCAATTTTCAAATTCAATAAAATGTACACGTGTTTAGAGTTGAGCTTGTACAGGTGACCGTGCACAATTCTTGCAGCTCCTATCTCGATACTCGCTCGCACGCACATACACATACACTCACACCCGTATATACATAATAGAGAGTGAAGGTCGCCCGGAGGATGACGCATAACGCTTTTTTGTTATCTCGTCATTTCTGCCAGTTTACTCCTACCGACAAGCCGCGTAAAAGAACTTCGTTCCAAAAAAAAAAAAAAAAAAAAAAACATTTAAAAAGAATATAATGTCCGTATCACAAATGCAATCGGCAATATAAGGGCAAATGCTACGTAGCCCTCAGCACATTGCTTCTGCTTTCGCTGCTCACTTCTCATCAGTTTATTCTACTCCACATCCGTCCACTTTCAACCTTCCTGACACTTCCGCTAATACCAACCAAATTTCTGTTGGGAATATTACGGAAATTGATGTAAATGAGGTGTTACAGAAGCTTAAGCCTAAATGTACTTTAGGCCCCGACGACATACCGTCGTTTATTTTTAAGGCTTGTCGAGATTTACTCGCCAAACCTCTTTCATATATCTTTAACTGTATAATTAACACTAATATTTTTCCCCGGGTTTGGAAAGTGTCTAAAATCACGCCCATTCCGAAAAATAACATTTCCAACGATATTACAAATTTTAGACCCATATCTCTCCTCCCACAAGCCGATAAAATTTTTGAACTTATTCTTTATAAAAAGTTATATCCATCTCTAAAACACTATATTTCAATTGATCAACATGGGTTTGTTGAAGGTAGATCGGTCGTAACTAACCTAATGACGTTTACAGATTACGTTTCCGCGGTGCTAGATAGGTCCTTCGCAGGTAGACGTAGTGTACACTGATTTTCAAAAAGCATTTGATAGGGTAGATCACTCAAGTCTATTGTACAAATTAAATAATTTAGGGTTCTCTACCAGGTTATTAAAACTTATGGAGAGTTATTTACGAAATAGGGAGCAATATGTTTATTTTAATAACTGTAGGTCCCGTTTTTTTCTCTGCCCCTCCGGAGTGCCTCAGGGCTCTATTTTAGGCCCATTCCTCTTCCTAATGTACATTAATGACTTACCGAATGTTTTGCAGTACTCCAAAATTCTGTTATATGATGCTGACGATGCAAAATTATTTAGAGAAATTAGAAATGTTGAAGATACTATATTACTACAAAAAGATATAGATAGTTTTGCATCATGGAGTGCTGCTAATAACTTACCAGTGAATACGTCTAAATGTAAATTTATTTCGTTTACTCGCAAAATTCACCCTACTTCTGTCTTATACCATACAGAGGGTTCTCTTTTAAAAAAGGAGACAAGTGTCACGGATCTTGGCATTCTTTTAGATGGAAAATTTACATTTAAATTTCATGTAATAAATACTATTCGTAAGGCGAGGAAAATGCTGGGTTTAATGTTACGGAGCAGTGTGAATTTCAGATGCATTGAAACATACTTATTCTTATACTTCGCTTTGGTTCGTTCACATTTAGAATTTGGCTCTTTGATTTGGAATCCTACATCTACTGATTTAGTAGCTAGAATAGAAAGAGTGCAGATAAAATTTATAAAATACTTACTATATCGATTTGGTAATTTCAATGGTGAACATTTCGAATACAGTAAAACACTTAGACAATTACACATGAACAGTCTAGTGGGGAGGAGGAAGGAGATAGCGCTTCGCTTTTTGTATCATTTGTTGCATGGTAAAATAAATTGTCCCCACCTCCTAAGGAAAATATTGATTAAAGTACCCATTTCTGGTGTTCGACCAACTCATACACTGGCAGTTCAGTTTGCAAGGACTCAGCAATACGCATGTTCACCTCTACGCTCCTTATTTACACTGTACAACAAACTAGAGAAGGAGCATCAGGAACTAGACATATTTGATAATTGTCAGGAGTTTGACAACGTAAGGCTGCTGTCGTTGAGAATATTGATATGTATGTGGGTGATTGTTTTTCATCTGCGGGTTTAATTGTACTTGAATGTGTGTGTTTTGCGTGAGCATATGAAGGTGTGTGGATATATACATATATATGCCGTTTGGCATTTCTTGTATTTACGTACTTTATTTTCTTTTTATAATATTGTGCTGTGCAGTAATTGGTGTAAGCTGTTGCACTAGCAAATTGTATAATGAATAAATAAATAAATAAATAAATATGAAGAGGAAACGATGGAAAAACGAAAAAAAGGACGGAGGGGAAGATAACTGCGATTAATCAATAACGTAGATATAGAAAACACACAATATATTGTGATAGTCGAAAACAAATTATAAAAAATATAAAGTTCCGAATATTGATGTAATAGTCGATAATTTAAAATTAAATTGAAGAAAAAAAAATTAAAATAGAACGAATTAAATGTGGTCTTTTGTAATTTTATTTTTTGCGATTAAAACGTATAAATAATGGAAATATTGAGGCAAGGGAAATGACAAAAAACGAAGACCAAGATGACGGAAGAGGTTGTATTAGTTTGTAAAAGGAATGAGAATTAGAATAGAAGATTAAATAGGTATCATGATTTGAGGTGTACCTAGATTGAAAAATTGTGGGCGGAAATGTGTGTAAATTTGCCGTTAGACGACAGCGGAGCGAGCACAGCTATGCCGCTTTGGCTAGGAATCTAAAGAAAATCAACTTGAATGGAACGAACTTCAGAAAGGATTATGTCACGATGAGGATGGAAAAGGGAAAAGAGCCTGCAAGACGCGCTCACAGTCGGAACACCGGTACTTATTATCATAGCAGGAACGTAGACGAGGAAGAGAACAGCATAGAGTTAAAAATGTAACAGGAGGAACGAAGTTTATACCTAGTAAGGAAGTGAAGAAAAATGGGAGGCTCCGGTGTGTGTTCCCTCTCTGATACTGTCCGTAAAAATTATAGAAGGAAATTAAAGTTTTGTTGAATTATTGCGATCAGAGTTGAAGATTTAGCGTGCGTGAGATGGAAGGAAAAATAAATTATAGGAGGATGTGAAAAGAGCTGAATTAAAATAAAATTAATTGTAGTTTATATGTATAAATCGAATGGCCAATAGGAAGAAAGGGCCGAGAAACATGAGAAGGAATAGAGAAATCTTTAAAGAAGAAAATTTGTCCTATTAGCTGAAATTCGAGTGAGGTAATGGGAATACATTTTATGGATGCTAAGTGAAGCTGGAATAGAGAAGACTTCGGAACACCAAAAGACGAAGACACGAAATCTAGAGCCTGTCGAGTTTGACAAGAAGATGTTCGGAAGCATTAGAACCAGTAGTCAAGCTTAGAACGAAGATCCTTGGAAAGCATTTTTCATACCGTTTGTTTTTGTTTTTTCCTCACCATCTTTGTCGATTTATATAAATTCTCCTGTAGCGTAGAATCTTGAAATACTGGTGCGCTGAGCCTGCTGGTTCTAAAAAAAATTTTTTGTACTTCGCAACTATATCAATCTTTCCTTAAAAAGAAAGAAAAGAAATTTACCTATTTAAACAAAAAAATAAATCACATTCGAAATAGCGTTAAAAATAGCAACTCCTCGAGTGTTTCGCTTGTGTCAGTTAGTTCCGTTTACCTACTATACACTTCATCATGTTGGTTGCAATTTTTAATAATAGCATATAATGCGCGAATTGTGTTATAAAGTATGTGCCGGATTATTATCGGGCGGTGGTATGCATGTTGGGATGAGGAAAAATCGTTAATATTAAATATTTACTTTGCTTATCGATAGAGAGGGAGCTGAAATTAAACCATATTGTCCTGTTTTTTTTTTTACTTGTTTTTTTCCTCCTATGTTTTTTTCTGCACACTTCGGGTATCAGAATCTCAGTGGTGAGTCCCATGACGCGTTCTCTCTTTTTTTTCTTTCCCTAATGATATGCAGAAACGCAGCTGATAGTGGTGATAAAAATTATCCTACGTTTGATTTATTTACTTCGTTAATTTTGTTTGGTTTTTTTTTTTTTTTTTCGGAAGGGGGTGGGTAAAATGTACATGCATGGATTACTCGGGTAAGTGATTAGACGCGTATAGTAAATATTTAATTTTTTTCATAATTACGGATAATCTTTACGAAATTGTTGAAATCTCATGAATTTTTAGTTAAAATCTGGTCAAGTCGCGGACTTGTTATATTTCGAAAATGCTTAAGCGCACTCCTAGAGCGTGTTTTTCGATAAAATTTAGATCTTGAAATTTTAGAATTGGATTAAATAAAATCGGGAATGTTAATATACGTGTTTCTTTTTCGCTCTATTTAAACTAATTTTATAAATAAGCTCTACCAGATGAAGCAACTGTGTGTGTATGTGCTTGTTTGCAACGATATGTAAATCAACTTTAGTTGATTAAAGCTCTATTAGTCGGTGTGTGTACAACTCTTATTATAACATAGAATACATATATTGTTACAAGAATTCCAACCGCGCAATTGCTTATACGCAGATTCGGAAGTTAATCTGTGAAATTTCCCAATGATCGCTGCTGTTATTTTGACGGTGAATTTCTTTTCAGCTCGGTATTGAACAAAAAAAAAAACAAAAAAAAACCTCGAAAAATCTCAGTACTATTTTAAAAATCACCACGGATGCGCGGTGTCTTCTGCTATAAATTGTTTTTCACACGTTTAATAGGCGCGAAAAAATATGTGCTAATAAAAAAGACAAAAAAAAACAAAAAAAAACATGTATCATTCAAAATTGAAAAACTGCCACTAGATAAGGAAAAGACTTTGCACGGATGCTTAGCTCGGCATAGATCTGTAGACAAGAGGAACTAAGTTTACGACAGAACGTTTACTGATTTAGAATCGATCGTCTTACAAAGTGAGCGAAAAATCTCCTTATAGAGCGCGGTCAACTGCAAATGCTACCTAAACAGGTCGTACTACTCTGCAAACAGTGTCAATCATTGTATACACTTCTATCGGGCGATATATCTTATCCGCTCCCACTTTGGCATTAGTTTTACGTTACGTAGGTTTTTCTCAAGTGTACTAAATTTCCTCGATTATATTTCAATTTAGAATACGTTTACACCGGATGATTATAATATAACGAATTACACCAGCTACGGCGAGGCAGTGGTGTTTCGTTGTTGGTCAGACCTGGTTCGAATCTCGCTGTCGCACACTGAAAATATACAAAAATTTCCTCTGGATTTTGACGAGCTGAAAAAAGAAAAAAACTTTAACCACGTACTACTAATAAATGTAGATAAATCCGTAACCTGTTTATTAAAATTTATAAATATAAAATAAATAAATTCCCATTATTAACAAAAACAAAAATAAGTATAAATTTCTATTCTGATAAATTTAAGTACCTCAACTTAAAGAAACGTTTACAGCATACTCCGTGTTATATTAGCTGATGATGTCCGAAAATGTTTCTTTAAATTGAGCTTCTTAAATTTATTAAAGTAAAATATTTTTTATTAAGGCTTTTATTCGTTTTATATTTATACTATTAATAAAATCCCGGCACTAGATAATTTTATGGTTTTAATTAAATTTGATGACTGAGGACTCGGACCTACCATCCTCGATGATGCACATTTTTCCAAAGAAGTGCGAGAATCAGTAGAAAACAGAATTGGCAGCTATTAAAAAGTTCTTAAAAAACATTTGTCGAATCATGGTGACCACCGGAGGGAATATACCGACATGATTTTAAGAGTCTTAGCCGGCTGCGAATCGGCCACGTCACTATGTCGCACGGTCATATAATTAGCAAATCCCCCCCCCCACTATGTGTTTCTTCTGCGGCCAGGCTGTGGTATACCGACAGTTCCACACATTCTTCGCACGTGCCCAAAGTTATTCAGGACATAACATAGCCTATCCGATAACATACAGGATTGTCTGGCAAATACTACAACTAACATCGCATATAGCCTTCGTTAGAACGAGTGATTTGACCGAACATATTATAATTTACCTCCATATATGTGCTGTAATGACCTTAGTAGAGTTACAAATGTCGCTTACAAAAAAGGCGTGGAGGACAATTAAAAGAAAGAATAACGTCGCGTTTTATCCAGGAAAAATGCCGAGCGAGTTATCTGATAAATTAAAAAAAAAATAAAAATAAATAAAGATTAATGAAGAGAACTAGCAATATTTCTTAAAGTAAAAAGTTCAACTCTTCGGTGATCCTGTTTACGTCTGACTGAAATTTTCTTTCCGGGTTTTCAATTCCCTCTTTAGTCTTCTTTAATGCTGCTACGGTACTTCTTCTTATCCGTATCGGTTAGCGTCATAGTGTTCCTTCTTCGCCCGGTAGGCAGCAACTTGAATCGCATTTTGACATCAAATCCTCAAATTTGCATTGCATTTGCAGTAAAAAAGGGGCATGTAAATAAATGATCCGAGTTTTGTTCGACTCCGTAGTCACGTTTATTGCTTTCTGACATAGTCAATTTTTCCAAGTCGTTTTTCGACCTTTCTGTTCTTGTCCGCAATTCTATTTAAGGTTTTCCACCACGTTCTCCAGTGTAATTCCTTCAGTGGTTCGCTACATTAAGATTCCTCATCAGTCTCATTTCTCCCACCCTCAATTTCATTTAATTTATTTACACACACTGTCGTCCATTGTTTGCTTTGGCCTCTGTAAGTTGATTTTTTTCTTTCCGGTCTCTTTTTCTCCCGATTTCGTTCGTTTTCCGTTAATGTCTTTCTCCGTTTTCCATTTATCGCGGGAGTGTCGGTAATTATTTAATTTTTCAACTAAAATTGGAGGGGCGAAGAAGTGCAAATATTTCGAACATCTCTCGCCCTTAGAAATCGAAAATGTAAATCCGAATAGAAAAAGATGATAAGAGAATTTAATTCATTATGGTATAGCTAGATTGAAAAATTTAAAATGAAAAATAAAAGTTTAAGTCGACGACCTTTATGCCACATTCACAACGGGGGTGGGGGCAACATGTTGCAGCTGAAGAAGTGCGACGCGTACTGGACATAAACCGAATTTTATCGATAGGGAAATCGGGTTTTTAATAAATGCGCCTTACACTCTCTCACTTTAGAGATGATTGAATTTTCATATTTTTCTTAGACTGTGTTCAATTTTATTAAAAAATTTTTCGACGTTTGAATTCAAAAATTGAAATCGAATTTTCAAAATTTTCAATAAATTTATCATATCTCAAAAAAAAAAAAAAAAAACTAATATAAGCGAAGGAAATGTCTAAAATTCTAGGAATTTGTAGAGTTACAAGATAAAATTCCTTCAAAAATTTCTGTTTATTTTTACATCTACACCACACTGTATTATCGTGAAAAAGCATGACCAAATTTCACTTGAAACTGAACGGAAGGAAATGAATGATGCGCTTGCTTGACGACTATCTCCGCGCGTGAAATGAAAAATAATAAAAAAAAAACAAAAAAAAAAAACAAAAAACAGTATTGGTCAAAATCGGACCACTGGGGGGAAAGTTTCTTCGGGGGTTTTATAAATTCGTCTAATGTATAGCGCGAATAATTGTTTAAACGTTTAATGGTAGGAGCAGAATTTTTTGTACGAAAAGATTGTTTTTTTATTTATTTTTTTCTTACACTAAAAAAGATTCCAATTGTATTTAAAGAGAAACGTATTCGCGACTTCCGAATTCGAAAAAGGCTGTTATCCCGCCACGAGTGTAATTTGCCAATTGGTGGAGTTGCGAGCAGATCGGAAGAAAAAGTGTTTTTTTTCTTTCTCCCATACTCGGGGGGCAGTTAAAAGCGATGAAGGATACAACATATGGTATTCTTCCCGTATATCTTGTTTTGCGACATCGACAGTACACAGCTTTTAAATCAGACGGCCCGATACAAAATCAAGTTGCTTAGGATTTTTACGGTTGGACTGGATGACACTGCGCTAAGGTGGACGGACAAACGGTCGGACGGCGGGGGATGACATTACTGCGGTTAAAGAAAAGCCGGTAAAGCGAAGAGTACCTGGAATCGGGGTGAAATTAAATTTTGCAAAATAAAATCGCACTAGTCGTAAGAAAAGGAAGCATTCTCGCTGTTTTACAATGAGAAATTGATGGCAAGCCGTTAAAGAGCGGTGGTAGAGCGATCTAGTGATAATCTTAAATTTTCTGGCGGTCGGCAAATGAAAAAAAAACAAAAAAAACCGTACGTTCTCGGAACCGAAAAGAGAAATGGCGACTTCCTTCGTTTTGATGATGGCGATGACGACGATGACGATGATAATTCTGATGGTGACGATGACGCTGAAAAGGTATTGTTGGGAGAATGTAGGACAGCCAGCTACCGTGGCGCAGTTGGTTAGGCAGCGGTGTTCTGTTCGGATAAAACCTGGTTCGAATCCGCTACCACACGCTCAAACTTCCAAAAGTTTTATTTGGTGTTGGGTTAATGCCCCCTTAGTTGACGCGCCCAAAAAAAAAAAAAAAAAATAATAAAAAAACGTAGAACGATCGCTGTGAAATTTTTAAAGGCCGAGTAAAAATGTAAAATAAAAGTTTCTTCTTGTTACCCTTTTTCCCGTATATTATAGTAGCCTAAAATTTCTTATTTATTAGGACGATTTTTTTCTTCTTTTTGAAAGTTGTTTTTAACAACGTGCAGTATAACACAGTTGTTAAACATTCTAGTCATTGGAAGTGTAGCCAGAAAATGATATTTATCTTCGTCAAAATGTACCGGTTTTCTTCTATTTCTATAAAAGATAATAAAACAAGTAGCAAAACGAAAAAAAACAGAAAACGGTATGATAAGTGAACTTAAAAATTACCCTAGTTAATTGCGTAGAACCGGGTTTGCCGCACATTGAAAATTAAAAAAAAAAAAAATGAACTTTCGTCGAATTAGGGTCTTTAATTGACGTTTCCAAAAATATATATATATATCAGTGGCGGATCCACGGGAGGGGGGTGGGACATCCACTCCAAAGAACCAAAGCATCTGTGAAAAAATTTGTTATAAGAGAGAAACTTAATTTATGCTATAAAGGATTTGTATAAACTTTACCGATGGATTTTAATAATTAATATTTAGTACTGTTTTCTACAAGAATAAGATATTACAGTGTTACGTGTGGTCAGTGCTACTGTATGGAAGCGAAACATGGACCATAAAGGAAAATATGAGGAAGATCATCATTCGAAATGTGGTGCTACAGAAGAATGTGGAAAATACCGTGGACGAAGAAGTTGAAAAATGAAAAAGTATTGGAACTAATGGGAACTGACCGAATATTAATGACAATAGTAAAAAGAAGGAAGATAAAATTTTTTGGACACTTCATGAGAGGTGAAAAATACAAGTTACGGCAGACAATAATAATGGGCATAATAGAAGGAAGAAGAAAGACCTTTTGGCCAGATAACATCAAAAAATGGATCGGAATTAACAGAAGATTTAGTCAGAATAGCAAAAGATCGTAATCAATTTCAGCAGATAATCCAATCTATACAAGATGATTAAGCACAATACCCGAATCGGATGGCACGAGAAGAAGAAGACAAATTAATTCGAGTGGTATATATTAAAAAATGCTTTTTTATAAAAAATATTATTATTAAATCTCTAGTATTTTGTGTTACTAAATCTTTTTTTTTTTTTTTTTTTTTTTTTGGTATTTTTAATTTTAAAAAAATGTTGTCGCGAAAATCGTTTTGGGAAATTATGTTAAGAAATGCACATCTTTCGAAATTGTAAAAAAAAAACAACACTTAGCTCCCCGGGGGGGGGGGGCAAAACTCGCGTTAGATATTTTATATCGGTATAATCGAAAAGGATGAAATAGGGGCGAGAAAGAGGCCTGACGAATTTTCTAAATATTTTTCGAAGAGAAGTAAAAATTTAAGTGTTTTTTGAGATTTTATTAAACGGAACATAAAAAAGCAAAACATTTGGAAATTATATATATATTTTTTTCTTTTCCGTTTTTCTAGCTATAAAAATTTGAATGATCGGGAAAAGTCGGGGAAATTTGAAAATATTACCGCTCTCGTACCTTTTTTCGGATTTATTCCTTTATCCTTATTGCGCTCCCTCCCGGTTAATTAATTGTTGTTTTTTTTTAACTTCCTAATCATTGCACGTTCCTTTTCCACCCTCAGGTTAACGTGCGCTGAAAAAATTTGCACAAATGCCAATATTAACTTATTTTCTTTCGGCGACAGTGGTATTATGTGACACTAACAATATACACGAAAGAGTTTAGCGAACGCGAAAATACGTCACCCGAGAGCTCCAGTCGATTTGTATAAAATGCGGAGAAGGAATTATGTTTAATGCCGAGCCAGGTGATGGAGAAAATGAGAAACTGCTTCTATTGTAAAAGGGACGTCGAACCCAAAATATGCGAAATATTCACGGAATCGGAAAATCTACACACTCCTAGACGAAAAAGAGATAGTAAATTTAAATTTGGTAGACGGGTGGAAAACACGAAGACGCTACACGGAAGATAAGTGTCGTCGCAATAATATCCGTGTCGATTTCAAAATGCTACATTGATGAATAAAGGCTGTGCTGGATTATTGTCCGAAACACGTAGGGTTTTCTTATAGCCGCACGCAAGATCAATAAGAACCGGAAACTGTGTGAAAGATATAGAAGGAAAAAAAAGTGTTGGCGATAAATGCGGAAGTTTGAGGTAGTGTGCAGGGAAAACGATACGCGGGCTATATTTTAGGAGAGTGTAAAGAACTGGTAGGCATACGTTACACGAAGGAGGGCAACGATGCGGCCGAAATTATATTACATCAAGAAATTAGCGAATCAAGGCGGGCCTAATTAAAGCGCAAGGGAGGTCCGTGCAAGAAAAATATGACGCAGAAATAATTCTAAAAAACAAAGTAATAAAACACGATCTCCAACGAATAGGACAACAGCCTATAAAATTATGATATTCTTGTAAATAATAAACGAAGAACCGATGGCATATTGTGAAAGAAATGCGAAAAATGAGTGAAATTTGAAAGAAAAACGGAGAAATGTATGAAAACTGAATAATGTAAGAATGATTTCGATAATAACCAGAAATACAGAGAAATAATCTCAATACAGGTTTCATAGGTAATTGGAAAAGATTCGATTTAAAAAATTCCATTATAGGTTTTGGTCAGACTCATGCCCTTCCTGCTTTTCTAACAAATTTTCCTCTTAAATTTTTCTATTCAGCAGTATCTCCCAGTTAATCTTTGGTTTCACGAATTTCCGTCTTCGCAGCGCTATATTATTTCCTCTTTATATCGGTTGCGTTTGGATCATAGCTTGCTAGATCTCGCTATCGATTTTCAGACTGTCCTTACTGTCCGCTACATCCTACAAATGATATCCACGAATGTAATTCTAACCACATTCTTTTCGAATGTTCTGTCGTCTGAACGTTTACTTCTCTACTCTCAACTTTTGAGACACTTAATATTCCTGCTCCCTATAGTGCTGCATCTTTTCCTTTCCTTCGTTAACTGTCGTTGCTCCCCTTGTATCCTTCATTGATGCGATATCTGGCCGCATACGATTTTAAATAATTAATTCAGAAATACTTTTCTTTCTTGTCGAACATGGGTCAATACTCTTTGTCAGCGAGCCCAAATAATAAAAAAAAAAAAATACCCTCCGACCATTGATTTGTAACATACAGGTAGCGATTTTATTAAATACGACAACGGAGAAAGTCCTTTTTGATGAATAGGGCGGAACATAATACTACTAGCAAGACTGGCTACCGTAGTTTGTTGGTTGGGCAACGGTTTCTGGACTTCGACTCACTGAAAAATGTAGATTCCTAATGTTCACAACGAGGCAGGGAAAAAAAACCCAGCAGACAACCGCGGTATATAATATTGATAAATCAAATATTTATTTGCCTCGGAGTACTTTCAAATGGTTAGAACATAAATGAAAATAGTATTAGAACACAAATAAAAAATTCTCTTAGAAATATAATAAGTTATAATAATAACTGATATAATAAATAATTATAACAAACAATTGTTTGTTATAATTGTTTATTATATCAGTTATTATTATAACTTATTATATTTCTATATTTAACAAACAAAATGGTAAAAGATTCCTTATTAAAAGATACTCTTGCTTATATGTAGAGGTACAAAGTAATCATACAGAGAGGGGCCAACTAAGTTAGGATCCGAAAGCAAAGAAAATTTTTAAGTACAATTTAAATTATCAAAAAAAAGAAAAGAAAAACGATGATTTTCAGGTGCACCGCCGATGTTTGCGATGATTTTGCGCAGTTCATACAAGAAAATCTACAGCTACATTTCAATAATATGTGCAACTATGAATTCCGGCTTATACTTCAACAGTGAAAATTGTTTGAAATAATAATAATAATAATAATAACAATAATAATAATATGTAAATCATTGAACTGTCGGTAGAAACCATGCGTTCCTATTGTTAAAAACACGATTTGCCGTATCGAACTTGTTTCCCTTATCGATGAAGCTACTCGGTTCTTTCGTTTATCATTTCCAGTCCGAAGTACATAACATAATTTTAACTTGCGAAGTCGACCAAAACAATCGACTTAATTTTAGTTTAGTTTCCGATGCAAACGTGATCGGAATGTCAAATAGTGTTTTCGAGCTTCAATCGAAATTTTAATTTTATTAATAATAAATAAATAATAATGATGATAGTTATAATGAAGTTAATGGTGTAATCAAGATGGATTGTATGATTCTAAAAGTGGACGACGTATGTTAATACGCTATAGATATGCGCAAACACTGATTAAGATAATAATACTGGTAAAAAATTCTGTTTCTGTAATAAACCTAAATAAATCTTTGCCGATGAAATTTTAAAAAATAACTTACGCGCGTGAAATCATGTAGATTACACAAATAGGTCGATGTAAAATTATCGCTTATTGTGCTCCAACTGCACAAATAATGTAGTTGTGCAACAAATACTAAAAACGAAAATTGCATAACTTTCGGATAGAGCAGTTGCGATTGGTTAACAAAAATATCCCCCTCCCCCCCAGTATGAAATGATAGAAAATGTATTTTTTTGTTATTCTTCTTTTTTTTTTTCAAATTGAAAACATAGTGGACATGTACCGCTATAAGTGTCCATCGACAACATCATTTAAAAGAAATTGTTCCATATTCATAAATGGAGAGAAATTTCAAAGCACGTCTTATACAGGCAAGCGCGACACATCAATTAACAGAACTGTTCGTATGTTTCTCCTGTTCACAAAATACAAGTTCAAAAAAACCGCCCAAGAAGCATAAAAAAAGATACATTTATAACAAAATCGTACTTGGTTTTTTTTCTTTTCTTTTTATAAACAGAAATTTAAGCGAAATTACCCCCTGTGCGGGTAGTACAAATTTGCTGTTTTATTTCGATGTACATACGGCGGTAAATTCAGCTGCATGTATAATAATTCGCGTAGTAAACTATCTCTGCATATTCGAGAATCATAAAATTATCATAATTTTCTTATTTTGATAAAATTTCAGGAAAATGTGCTGCATTAAACAGCATAGAACTTGCGACATAATTGGACTAAGTTGCATGATTTTGGTGTAATTTCTATAAGCTCGCGTTACTTTGAGAATGTGTTCGGGCTGATACAGCTTTATGATGGAATATTCTACATTTGTACAGAAAGTTTCGTACAATATATTTAAGATCTGATCGTACTCTGTGTAGAGATGGACTCTAATTTGTTAATTGTTGAACGTTCTCGTTTTGTTTGAAGAGATCTTTCAACTGCCTCATAAATCAAGAAAGAGGGCGACCGATGAGTTCGGCTGCTTCAATAGCAAGTTTTAGAGTACTGTGAAGTATATTATTTGAAAGGTTTTTATGTAGCTACCCACTTCATTGCGTATTCTATTCCGTAATTGATTAGACTTCTCCTCTCAGGTCCAAGATAATTTTTTAAATAACCTCTAAAGGCTCTTTTCATCCGAAGTGTTTCGGCGTGGATCGTTATGTGCGATCTGGAGACCGGGTTTTTGTTTAGACCTTTTTACAAGATACCCGCGGTGTTTTTTAAATTTCATCCGTTAAACGTTATCATTTGTATATTAGTAAGAAGCATGGCTTACCGAATTTATTTCATACACATCCTCGTTAATGTTATCAATGATTTCGCGCACAAAATACGCGGTCATAATCGCAGAACACTTATTTTACATAATTTTATTTATTTTCCTTAAAAATTTTTAACCTATTTTCGTTTTTTATGATTCCGCAAATATACGGAATCATAAGATTTAGAAACTATAAAAATATCGAAAAAAATTCAATGCCTCAGGAATGATGTGTAAACTATAAAATCAGGAAATAAATCACAATTAAAATTTTCTTTCAAGATAATCAATTACTCTGGACGACAAAAAAAAAAAAAAAAAAAAAAAACGATCAAAATATTTAACAGGCAATTTAAAACGACCTCGAAAATCAACCTTAAAAAAATTCAATGAGATAAGACTTTAAAAGTAAAATTACCCATTAAATAATGAAAAAAAAAAAAAAGGTAAACGTCTACATAGGCGGCACCAGTTCATTTTCCGTCTTTACAGTTCATTTAGTTCATCTCAATTTAGTAGTTCATCTCAATTTAGTAGTTCATCTCTTGAGGTTTATTTTTGTTTGGTGGCTTGTTTATTATATTTTTTTAAAATTTATTTAAATTTATTTTTATTTACTTTTATTTACTGGCTGTCACTTTCTATTACTCTTGTCTAACCGTTGGTTTGGTGGCTTGTTTTTTTTTTCTTTTTAATTATATTCCTATTTACTGGTTGCTCTCTTTTTACTGCTCTCGTCTGACTGTTTTTATATTCTTTCGTTTCACTTTCATTTCAATTTGGATTCACTCATTTATATATTCGGATTCAAGGTATGTAAATTTTTTATATTAATGTTTAATGTAATTTTTCATATTAAACATCTCTTCTCTATTTTATTAATATAATTTCCGTACGTTCTAGCTTGTTGTCCTTTATTTTCGCAATGGAGATTGATTTATGTGACGACGTTTGTAATCCGGTCTACTTTGATTTGATGGCATTTGTTGAAGAAGATGCCATCAAATTTTACATAAAACATCGGGTTCTTCCTTTTTTCAGGTTTTTAAACTTTTTTCTTTTTTTTTTCCCCTTTTCAAAGTATCATTTTTCTTGTCTACTTTTGCGGTATTATTTTTAGAATTTATTTATAAAAGTATCATTTCCTGTGTAGGGTTTGTTCGTCATGTATTAAGGTATGGTGTTCCTTATTTTCAAAATATTCCCTTTTCGATATTTCACTTTTCGCTCTATTTCTCGTATAATCGTTACGTTACTTCGCTTCTTTTCACGTCATATTCGTAATTTCAGTTCGCTCATTTCCGTTGTCCACCGTGAATAATAACGAAAATGAACTGGTGCCGCCTATCGAAAAAAAAAAAAAAATTGAAAATGTGGGACAAAACGTAGAAGCTCTTTCATGAAATATAAAAAAGTATTAATAAAAAATTATTCAAATTTACCCCCTTTTCGGCAAAAAACAATAAAAAACGCATGGTCATGTAACAGCCTGAGTGAAAAAACTGAAGCGGTCAAAACATATTTTAAACATAAAATATAGCTGAACTTACGGAAGCTCCAAATTTTGTAAAATGATATATATATATATATATTTTTTTTTTATTATTTTTTTAATCTGGGCGCGTGATACACTACGATGGAAAGATTTGTTTTCGATTTAATTTTGTGGTCATTTTTTTTTTTTTTTTGTAGAATTTGTCAACTGGTAGTAGGCAACACCGCAGTAGTCGACTAAGCAATACATTTTCGGCGAAATAAGTTTCGAAATATCAGTTCCTATTGTTTTTATTGCAGTTTCTACAAAAAATATGTTAATCAGTTGCGCGGGATTGCAATTGATTAAGCAGTGGTGTTTCAAAGATCGAAGATTATCTCCTGCTCAGAATTTCCCAAAATAATTTGCAAAAGAAAACAAAATATTTTTATATATATATAAGTAAAGTAAGGTAAATCTCATATCATGGATTGTGAATTTAAGGTTCACTACTAAGCCCAACGGCATCAATGAGAGCAGGGGGGGCAGCACCTTTCTCTAGGCCGCCTTTAGTTTCCCAGATTTCTCTGGCACCCAATTATTTCAAACTGGGTAAACCCGGGACCGACTATGACACAAGTCTTGAACCGGTGACTTCTGATTTGGTAGCCACAAGTATTTTAACCACTAGGCTACTGCGCTACCTTATATAAATATGTTCATTATGGTGTCATAGAGTAGTCTTCTGAGCGTCGGCGACTACCTATTCGTACATTTTAGCTGTACAGATATAGTTAGTGTACTAGACAACTGTTATATGTAATGCGAGTATACACACGCAAGACTGTATTCGGAATTGACTGTAATCGCTTGTTATCACTATACAGCTACAGTCCCGGTGTGTGGCTTCTTTGTACTAACTAACGTGTAAATGAACTAGTATCTGTGGTGGTTTGCCATTGCCTTCCACGTGAAATAGCAAGTATTTAATTTAATTTTTCATAATAATTTTTTTCGTCGCCCGGAATCAAACTCGAAGACTTCCTTAACGTAAGACAAGCGTTCCAATATATATATATATATAAACTCGGCCATTTTGGCCTCGCAAGGGGCTGTACCCCTTGATTCCTTTTACTTTCATTTCTGTCTCTTTCTCTTCTATACTTTGTATAAAATGATCAAAATTTACAACGTAATTCTACTGGCATCAACACAAAAAAAAATAACATAATCACAAAAATCCTATCCTAACATTTAACTTTCATTATATAAAATTAAGATCTTTTTTCATTACATTTTCGTTACATATTTCTTATATAAAATTGTAACATTTGTAAAATAACAATTACAAAAATTCTATAAAATATAACAAACGTTACATAAAATTGGGAAGAATTATGTTGTAATTAATATATATATATATATATATGTATACATAGTAAATATGCTGAAAAACTAAATTTTTTGCACGAGTAAATGGATGTTTTATAGTGACGTAGAAGTAAATCTTACTAAAAAATGAATAATGTTTAGCAGATAATATCGGAAAAAGAATTCGTAAAAAGTTCCGAGAAAAATCCTCGCTCGCTATCGTTGAAAAGAGGGTGACCCAAAACTACTAAAGCTCTGTGAATGTTTAAAATGAGTTCTTTATGTAAGTATCAAATGTTCGGCATTTTATAGTTTTTTTACCTCGCAATTAGTTTCCATGTGACATTGCGGGTTATTTTACACTGTAAAATAACCATATTCCCCATTCGGCGTTCTATTTTACGTGTCAACTTCTCATCGCGAACTCTCTGCGCGATTCGGTTTGTCGTCTTGATTCGGAATCGAGTTTGCTTGATATTCGAAAAATAACCATTTTAATTGGAATTTTCCGTGTGCTGGAGGGTGTCTGTTTCGAGGAATATATTTTTTTCGGACGAATAAAATAAGAAAAATAAATAAGAAAAGCGGATTGTTTGTTGGCCCGTTCGAAAAAAACTGCCGACGTTTTGGCCCCTTTTTATTTTTCTGCTGAAAAATCCGTACCGAAATAAAATTGATTTCCCGCAATGTCGCTGTAAAATTTCGCTGCTACGTATATAAATTAGAGGACTGCTCGCGAATTTCGGGTCTATTTTCTCAGAGGATTTCAATCAAAATAACTAGCGCGCGCGAGTTCTGATATTTCTTTACTTTCGTCGAACGAGATTAATGAAGTGAAAACGATACCGGTTGGTATTCATCTTATTTCCAAAGGCTTATCCTTACCACCTTGCCTCCATTTCGTCCGAGAGTTTCAAATTATCTCAATTCTAAGGAGGGTTCGCATTTCTCGTCCGCTTCTCTAATGGAAAAAATCCTTCCCGGTTCCCGTTCGACGGCAAATAAAATCCGTAAAATGATACGCACGTCTAAGTATATGAAATGCAGGGCAAATAAAATGTAGCCACCAGCTCCGAGTGGGCTAGACCGATGAAATGGCCAGTCGATTTCGGTGAAATGTAGATATCTAAAACCCTGAGAACTTAATGAAAGCAGAAAAAAATCCCAACGAAATCACCTCTTTCCGCGCATCGGAAGGATCAGATTTTCTTCCGAGTCTCTCTCTCTCTTATCGTACCGCTTGATTCTGAGCGTCGTGAGCCGTCAGTGTGTGGACCAGATCCGTATCTGTCAGGAGTATCATCCGCAGATACATTTCATCAGCCTCTTCTCGTGAATTTGTAATTTGATCGATAAATCTGCTCACGACCACGACTTCCAAGAGCAACTTTTCTTGTAGCACTATTTTCTGCAGTGATTCCGGTCCTTGCCATATATGTATGTAGTATCTCGACAAAAAGCTTAAAACGCATCGTTAATCGTTAATAGGAGTCTTTCGTGGATCTCTGTGTTCAGATTTTAACGTATACTAAAATGTAGCGATGGTCTGTTAAATAGGGGTAACAGGTATTGTGTTTGGCATCAAAAATAAATAAATAGTAATAAAACTGTTCAAAATGTTTACAGCAGACTGTTAGATGCAGTTTCTGTCCCGAGTCACTTCTGATATATCGCGTTATTAATTGGTCCAAACTATATTAGTGCTACAATTAAAACACTATAACTGTTAGATATTACATTTTTTTTTTTTTTTTTTAAAGAAACACTAACGCAAACACTAGATTACGTCCTAACTGAAGTAATACCAATTTGCCCTATTAGGCTCTTTCATGCACAGTAATAATTAATACCAAGAACTACTGATATTACAAAATTTAAATGACACATTATATACATTGTCGTTATTACATTATTATTTGTGCTTTATTTTTCTTTTTAAATTTGGAATTTTTATTAATTTCGATTTTTTTCACTAGTACTTTTGTTTAAGTTGTAAGCAGTAAAATGTTATAAGGTTAGCAGCGGTCTACTATGTGATAATATTTATTATGAACAAACTCAAAAAAAATTTTAATAGATTTATAAATAAAAATGTTTATGCAAATTTTGCAAAAATATAAACGAAGCGAGTAATTTTTATTATTTTTAAAATGCAACATCTCTGTAAAGTTCTGTTAATTAAGTTAGAACGATTGTAAAACAGATGATAACTCAGATAGTAGTAGGTCAGACCAGGTGAATATTTGCCACTTTAACATAAGTAATAAGCTTGGAAAAGTAACTTTATATATATATATATATATATACATATATATACATATATATATATATATATTATATGTATGTTTTTTTTTTGTTATTTTGGCGCAGCTATCATCCGTAGACCAATTTACTGTAAGAGTAAGTAAAACGAGCCATCATTATTAAAAAGCTGTCACAGTGGCCTCCTGCTGATCATCGAACAATCCCCGGGTCTTGACCTTGACGATAGAAATCGATTAGATAATAACCGCAAAATAATTTCATAAAACAAAAAAAAAAGAAACGAGAGACAAAAAAAGGTGATGCAGTTAAATCTGTTTTGATATAATTTAAATAGTATCTTTTTTGCTCGTGTGCTTATTTATTAATTAAAATTGTAACAATCGAAATGGGGATAACCTATTAATTGAAACTCAGTTGAAAGACTCGAAATGGCGTTTATCTCTTTTTTGTTTCAGGTGGGAAGTTATTTTTCTGTCGGCGGCTTTGCAATTAGTGCAATACTTTCTTTTGCTTGCTTCTGGAACCACATATTACTCTATTTCGCCGAATGACGAAATTTCCCCGAGTAACGATATACCACTAATTTGCTGCCTTTAAGCTGTAAATGAACAAATCTCAAGGATAATTGTTTTAAAAGTTCTTTTCTCAATTTCGCCGAACGCGATTTCCAGTAAAAACGACACCTGGATATTAGAGTTTGAGTTCATTCAGCGATGGAGTACAACTTAACCATTGACTACCGTCGAATGTTCTTCTTGATATTCATTTGTTCGATTTAGCTTGTAAAAAGTCAGATCATCATCCGGATGATATTGTTGTTCCGATTTTGTCGAAATATTTCGGACATACTATAATAAGCAGTGAGTGTAAATCCGATTAATTAAGCGACAGAAACCGGGAATAGTTGTCCAACGAAGGTGAATAAGCAGCTGAGGAAAAGTTGTACAAGTACTTATTTAACACGAAAAGGGCGAGAAAAATGGTATAAAACGGCTCATTTCGCTATATTATCAATACTCCAGAAGGATACGCAAAAGAAAAGAATAAGAAGTTTCAGATTTGAACTGCTCAGCTGCGACTATATTAATCGATCACCGAAATGTCGACTGGAAACGATTGAAATCGAGATATCGAAGTTAAAACAGTCAGCGAAGTAATTAAAAATGTTGCTGTTGACAATCCCATGGCAGTACGACGTACGCATGAGGACACATACGCCGTCTGAAGCGTCTTAAGCTGCAGGACCTTATCTTGTAGACGTTTAAGTACTTTTTTTTTTTTTTTTTTTTTTTAAGAGGCTCTGGTCGTGGTACTAAATTTATTTCACATCAGTTATAATTAGCAATTATTTAATATACCAATTGTGCTATGTGAAAAAAAATTAAATAAAATTCAACGCGATTAATCCAGTTCAATCTTTATTAACGAACGATTTCAGCGCGTGTTTCTTTTCCCATAAAAACTTTCTAGTATCCATTGCTGTTTAAAGAAAATAAAAAAAATAAAGTAATTAACATACAGCGTTTAAGAATAATGCCGAAGCGATGCAGTAATAATTTAAAATTTAAAAACGATAGAAAGTATTGTTATATAGAAAAACGGAAAAAATTATACAAAAATTACTGAAAACTCAGATGAACGAGTTTTATACGAATTTTCAATATTTCTTTTAGATTTTTTTGTTGTTTTATTTAATTTTTTTTTGTCTTAGAAACAAAATGCTTGGAAGTAGGTATAAATTTAGGCGTGTTATATATTATAGGTAAAGTTGTCAATTAAAAATCACTAAAAAATGCGTCTGACAGATGGATTGTTATTCTAATATTCATTATTTGTGTAAAATGAATCCTATATCGGCGGATGGCGTGTATCTCTTTTGTTACATTAAAAAAGACACGTACAATGAGTGAGCGTCAATTCTTTTTAACGTCACTGGTTTGTGTTATTCCCTTAGAAGTAATAAAATTCGGGTTTCGCTTACTGCCATTCAGAAAACCGACATTGTTTTTTTTCAATGCCTTACAAAATTTAACATTAACCTGACGTAACTGTTGAACTTTAATATTTTTCTGGTGCGTTGCAACTGGGTTCGAACACAACTCTGTTCTAAATAGCGCTCTGGTTTTCTAACTCCTATGTGTGTTAGAATGACAACGTCATTCTTAACCTGAACCCCGTCGTTCATTCATTTTTTTTTTTTTTTTTTTGTCCCAAAACGTTACATATATATATATATATATATTGTATATATAAGAAGACAAAGTATCGACAAAATGGTTAATTATGTTATGATATTACGTCGGTGTTAATAGGAAGAAATGATTTTTGTTGATTAAGCTTTCCAGGTTAACGCTAATTTATGAGTGTGGTCGAGAGCAATCTGCAATTTAGCCGTGGTTGCAGACTGACTATCACTGACCGCAAGTATCGTTGTATCATCTGCAAATGTTGTAGTTGTTGTAGTTTCATCTACACTGACAAAAATCTTTTGTGTATATAGCGGATACAGAAGAGGACCTAGAACACTTGCCTGTATACGGTAGAGATTTGATAGAACGTTCTGATGAATTACACGAGAAATTGTCGATCGTCCCCAGATATGATTGGCCAGGAGTTGACAAAGATTGCCCAAGGGAATTCAGCTTGTATTTAAGCCCTCGGTGCTAAACTTTGTCAAACGCTTGAGCGACGTCAAGAAAAAACACAACGGCACAGTATGCCTCTTATGTCAAATGCTTTATTGATAATTGATACAACACGATGCACTTGATCGATAAAAAGTGCAGTCTCCTAAAGCCAAATTGGTGGAGCGGGGAAGCTCGTTTGCAACTAATGCTAATAGCCGATTTAGTAGTAACTTCTTACAAAGTTTGGAAATTGCTATTAACAAAGAGATATCGGATGATAAAATGGAATTTCCTATTCCGGCGGCTTGCCTGGGGCTTTTTCAGCATTATAATTTGAGCTGTTTTAAAACGTACAGGCGCAACATGTTTTAGCCGCATACACGCGTTGAAAATATATTATATTAGCAATATGCCTTTCCTTGATAATTCTTTCATGATTTCTTTTGTTTCAAAGTATAAGTGTTAACCTGCAATTGGCTGTTAAAGCGGATATGTGTGGTGCACATACCACAAATATATAATGCAAAGTTATATTGATTAATGGTTATGTCGGTGCACAGCTGATATCGAAATGGGAAATATGTTATTATTTCGGAACGTTCTAACCGGAGAATAATATATAATAATAACCATATGTTAAAAAAATATGCTTCGTTAGTGTCTGCTTAAGTAGTCATTTAGAAAGGTAAGGAGTTTTTTTTTTTTTTTCTCCTATATTGATAACCGAGGATGTAAGTTTGCGTGTTTTATCGAATGTGCAGCCCGAGTTTGTGAATAACAATACTAGAACTAATGAAGTAACCGCATTCAACGACAAGCGTACGATCTTCTGTGTACATATTTTATAAACTCTTACGTTTATGTATGGCTCATAAGACAGACGGGAGCTACTGTTGTTCATTTGTTTTGCAGTAGAGGGAACGCTACAAAAATGAGTCCGACTATTATCGTAGTTTTTTAATGACTGAATTTTTTTCTCTTTTCTTTTATAAAGGGAGCTTGTGCTGTGTTTGGTTTTTTTGGAGTTTTTAAACTTTTAGAATTTTTTTTTATATTTTCAACATTATATTATAGTGAGTTGTTCGTTTTTTGTTTCCTTTTTTTTTTTTTTTTTTTCGTGAGTTTTACAACGCAATTAATAATGATATTTTCGAAATCGTGTATTAAACTTTTAAAAATTTACTGTGGTCGTTGCGGTGCGAAGGAGCGCCTTGGTTGAAATTAGGTTATGGATTTTATAAAAATGAAAATTAGAAACAGTTTCGGGTAATGATTACTATATTATTTTTAATTAAACACCCGTCTGACTTTTTATTTTCGTTTAATAGTAATTAAAATTCAAGTGTGATATTTTGTTTTTCGGGACATTATTTTACACTTGCTAAATATGCTCTCTTTCACTCTTGAAAAAAAATTTTTCTTTCTTCGTGCATTTGTATTACCGTATATTTATTTAATTTTATCGCAACTTATTTATTTTATAAAAAATACTGAAAAATAAATAATCAATTCGAATCAAATGTAAGTTACTTACTTGCGTAAAATAAAATCATCCATTGTTAGTTCGAATTAATAGTATCAAATAGAATTGAACTAATAAGAGAGATGATGTCCCACGCGGAAGGTTTTAGTAGGGTGTGTGAATTTTGCTATCATTATTTATTTAATTAGAGTTATACACAAAGTAGAAATTATTTATTATTCATTACTTATTATTTTTATTATTATTAGCTTTTCCGGATAAGTCGTATCCGGTAATTTCGACATGGTACATTATTTCGATCTTTACCTCGACGCGGGAGGTCAGTCTGCCCACTCCTGCAATATTAAAACGCGCGCCTATTATGAACGCATTGTTTTCATTTTTTTTTTACTTTTAAATTTTGGAAGTTTTTTTTTGTTATTTTAATCGCTTCTTCTCGGCGTCACGCTCGTTTTTTGTAACGTTTCGTCGGATCTAACATCATAAATATGGGGTTAAAGATTTTCGATAAATTATTCTTTTTGCCGCCACAACATTTTTTGAAATATTGAAGACGCTTAAAACATGTCAACCCGAGTTGTTGAGGTCTCAAGAAGCCATCGAAATGTAAAAGTTCCGCAAAATTTCGAGGTCTTACGAGGAAGAATCACGTCACCGATTTTGATGAATTTTTGCACATCGATAGAAGACCATGAGTATATGAGTCGTGTAAAATACGATTAGAATGCAACTTTTTGATTCACGCGAGAAATTAAAATTTTTAGAAGCCGCTTTTAACGGATAATATACATACAACCGTTTAGACATAAACGTGTAATAAATTCCAGATTATGTTTATATTTATTTTATGCAAATGGTTCGGAAGAATGATTATTCCAAAATGAAGTATATTAAATTAATAAATCGTTAAAGAACAATGAAATAATGCAAAAAAAAAAACTTGATTTTAAATTTAATGAAAATTTAAATGCGTTATTTATTGTCATAGTATAAAAAGAGATGTTACTTTCACTTTATTTTTCGTAGTGTAGTGGCAAAAGTGACTGTAATTTATATCAACCTGAACAAATAGTATACGCTCGAATCCGCCGATGTCATATAAAATTTTCGATCTTACATTTTATTATTAATTCTTATTATTCACTTACTTTAATTCTTCTCATACAGATAATTATATAAAAAACCTAATAAAAATATTTAAGCATTTAAATTATTTAACGACAGTTTTTTCATTTTTTCATTAATTACCACTCAGTAATATGTGTATACGCACACGCGATAATATAAAAAAGTATTAATAAACATTAAATTTAACTGTTCCTTTATCATCTCTAGTGACTGTTTGTTGTAGCAAAATCTTACTGCAAAAAAAAAAAAAAAAACTAATTCCGACAAAACAAAATTAATAGGAGCGGATCTTTATAACTAATCCATTCTCTCTTGGACCCCATCAATTATCATCACTTATCCTCTCTGCGATGCGAAACTATGCATGGATTTTTCTCTAAACTTTTAGATAAACGTGAAATATTTTCAAACGTAAATGAAATTTATTTCTTTCAAATGAAAAATTAAAAAATCTTTGCACTTGCGGTAATAATCCTTTTATATGTTGTAGTAAATGTCGTAGCAACTGATATTGTATTATCTGTTTTTATGATTAACATCATCAAAAATTAGGTAAGTAAAGATTAAATTTGTAGAACATATAATTAATGTTCATTAATACTCTTATTTTAACTTTATATGAGTAGGGTTGTTTATATACATGTTTTTTTATTTATTTATTTTTATTTACATCCATGCCTATATTATATTATATAGGGAGAAAAGTAAGTTTTAAGATAAGTTTTAATATTAAATATATTAATTTATAAGTAACATAAAATAGGAAAATGTAAATAATTAATAAAAAACTTAAAACTTTTATTATATTTATATATATACACATATATATATATATATATACACATATAGAGTGAATTAATAACAAAATGTAAGATAAAAAATTTTATATGACATCAGCGGATTCGAGCGTATACCATTTGTTCACATTGAAACAAATAGCGGTCACTTTTGCCACTACACTACGAAAAATAAAGTGAAAGTAACATCTCTTTTTATACTATGTAAATATAATAAACGGCGCATTTAAATTTTCATTAAATTTAAAATTAAGTTTTTTTTTTTTTGTATTATTTTATTGTTCTTTAACGATTTTTCAATTTAATATGCTTCATTTTGAAATAATCAGTCTTCCGTACCATTTACTCAAGGTAAATGCACATAATCTGGAATTTATTACATGTTTTGTCGAAACCGCTATCCGTTATATGCGGCATCTAAAAATTTTAATTTCTCGCGCGAATCAAAAATATTTTACACGACTCATATACTCATGGTCTTCTATCGATGTGCAAAATATCATCGAAATCGGTGACCTCGACGTCGTGACCTCTCCTTGTTAGTGTGAAAACTGATTTCTACCGAAAGCCACTGTTAATATTGCTCGCCCAAAATGGAAGTTGGATCTATATTAACCAGTGCTCGATTATACACTTATCGTGCGAGTAATTTAAGGCTCGAGTTTTCCCATTTCCACCGCGCTTCGTATTTTATATTTTTCCGATGGATTGATGCGGACAGTGCTCTGCTCGTTATTTACGGTAGATAGAACTACGTATATGTATATGATCGCCTAGTCTTACAATAGAAACTCGCCAATGGTAACTCGCCAAGTTCGTTGAAGAAGAAATCTGAAAATGAAATCGACGCAAAGGATATGGTCGTCGTTCACGAGAGTAAGTGTTACGAGTGAATTCTAATCTGATTTAGGGATAGTTTATCGAGAAATGGAGTTGCATTCTTCTGCGATGAAAAGCCGTTTCTCTCATGAGCTCAGAATGTCGGAACATGCCGGCAACTTTTTTCTAAAGCCGTTAGCAGAAGTTGTGCTGATGATCGACCAACGATGAATAAACTCCGTGTATACATTGCCTTTCCCAATATCGGCTAATCTTTGCCACAGAGGAATCAGCCCTTCCTCGAGTGTAGAGCGATGCGCTGGTCTTTTTATTAGCGGTCGTCCAATCGGATTAGCGCTTTTATGCTCGACTCGAAGAAAGCCGTTTTTATCACTTTCCCATATTTCTAGATTTGGTCTAAATTGCCCGTTCTTTCGGGTTTTTTATCTCCTAAATTGACTTTCGAATGAAACGCCTGCCAATATTGTGATATATCTATGTATATATATATATCTATATGTGTGTATTTCTTCGTAAGTCATCATTTTACGAGTATAATTTTTATATGTCTTTGAAATAGCGAAAATCTTTCACGTTTTAAAGAAAATGTGTTAACGCTCGATTTTTTTACCTTATCAGCTCTTTCGTTGTTTGATTTTATCTTCTCCGTTTCCGAATTGATTTCCTTCGGGTTTCGAATATCTGCGTTTGCCAGTTAATTAGCTCACTCTGTATTGGTGCAAATTTCCAACGCGGCCAAAGTTAGCTTTTTGTCCTCTCTTAAATTTTTTTTTTTGTGATAACTATTTTCCGCTTTCGATGACACCAAAATTTTCATGTCTGAATTTTATGCGTAACTTGCTTAACCACGGTGTCTTACACATCGTCTTCTATACATACCATCTCGTTGATTAACACAACATGTAGATACCGCGTTTTTCGTATATTTCCATCGAATTTTACACTCCATCCCTTTTTGTCGCAAAATTTCTATTTCTCTACAACCGAATTTTCCGCCCTTATTTAATTAAAATAATTCAGTTGAAATAATTCATGTTAGAAGCAAATTGTTTTGTATCTAATTAACTTAAAATCAAGTAATAGTTATTATTATTTATTATGTCGAATAATAAGCGGCTTTGTTTTGCTGTTTAACATTCTTCAGCATTTATTAAGACAGTGTGGGCTCTACTTATTCGCAGTCGTGGCATGTTGAACGAGAGGAGTCGAAAAAATTAAAACTTCGGCATTTATAAATACACATTATATAATATATCCCAAGCTTACCCAGCCTGAAATAATTGGGTACTAGAGAAATCTTTGAAAGTAAAGGCGGCCGAGAGAAAGGAACTGGCCCCCCAGTATTCTCCTTAGATTCATTAGGCTTAGTACATTGTGAACCTTAACTTAACAATCCATGATACCTTATCAAGGATATATAGGACTTACTTTACTTTTACTTTATATATGTATATGTACATAATATATGTCAAGTTAGTAAGGTACAGGGGAATAACCAGTTTATAGCTGGAATGATGATGCTACAGAATGTGCTTTATAATGTGGTTAACGGCAGGACTAGGTCGTAATCAATTCCTGCAGTCTGTTATTGGAAAGAAATGGAGGCGATTTATCGTGTAGTCTTGTATATCGAGATTTGACTTTACTTTTATTGCTAGTCTACACTATTTCTGTAGCTCGTGTTGCCCCACCGAAGAGAAATAAAAGGCTATAGTCACATGCGTCGGGACTTTGCAACGGTTAATTTACAAGTGCGTTGCTCTTTTGTAGCCTTTAATTTCATCTTTGAGATTCAGGACTAGAAGATATTGCGGAGTAGTTATGAAAATGAAAAAGTTGGCAGTATTTTACCGCGGCAGGTATTGCGTTTCTAAATTAATTGATGTTCCGCCTAATTTTGGATCGACTGTCGTCAAAATTGAATATTGCCGCTTCTCTGTTATAGTATAAAAAATATATATTATGTATATTCGCATATAGATATATTTTATATCATCATCATCATCATCATCATCATGTGGCAGCCGTCTGGCTGATTCGCCCCAGCACTATTTGCCTCCACTTGATACGGTCCATTGCTGTCCTCTTCAATTCCGTGTAGTTCCGTAAGTTGGTTTCTTTTAAAAATGCGTCCACTAATGTCATCCGAGGACGCCCACGCGGTCTCTTTCCTACTATTTTTCCTTCGATACACTGATTTTGATTATACTATGTTCTAACCGCAATGCCTTAACCAACCCAGCCGAGTTTTACCTATCCATATACAAATATACATATATTTATATATCGAAGAAACCTCTGTTATTGTTTACGAGGAGGAGACAATTAATTAAAACCTTTCAATTGGCGTCTGGCTGGTGCTTTTGATAGTTCGAATTGGGTTTTTAACTGCTACCGAAATTGGTAATAAAATATTCGATACTACTTGCGGACGAATTATCCAATAGTGTATGAGATACTTGCTTTATTTAGTATGGCCGCTACGCGGTCTAAGCAAGCCGAGTGTCAGGTGATCGTGAAAAGAAGGCCGCTCAAAATGCGGACGTACTTGTACATGTTATTCCAACTATTTTTCAATGACGCGGCCGTTCACTCAGTAGCAGTCTTCCTTCCGCTAATTCGAAGATTGATGGCTGTAAACTCGGCCGCTGTCGAAGAAAACGAATTAGCGTTTGCCGCATTTATCCTCGCCGGTAATTTGAAAATATTCCATCAGTTTCGGATTTGTTGCCGACTGAAGCGTCTGGAATAAATGGAGAAAAATGGCCGTTGCACGCTGGTCAGACTTCCCCAAGTGTTATTCTCGCGCCCCGGGGCCACGTTGGTCGGTCGTTTACGTTGCGAATGACGTCGAGATAATTATTTACTGTTTTGGCCACGTTCGAAGGCTGTTGCAATCATACGAGCGGCAATGCCGTGACAGTTCCATTTATTCTAATCGAATGGAGACGGAATGAAAACAGTAGCTACGGCCCTATATGAAAATAGTCCGCGTGGGCGTTTTCTTTGGATAATCTTTTTTTCTTCTTTTTTTACATTGGCGAAAGACGTGTATCCATCGAAAAAAAAATGCTCCGCCCCATACCGCTGGTAATCTGAATGAAATTTCGGATTTTGTTCGTTTCTCGGATATTATACATTTTCGTTTGTATTGTAATGCGTCCGGCTCAAGTCAAATTCAAATAAAAAAGAAACACAAAATAAAACCACATAAAAATAAAAATTTAAAATGGGTGGTGCGACGACGAGAGTAAATGTGCGCATGATTGAATTTGTCGGTCGGTGCTAAAAAGGCTATCACGCGGTCAGACTGGAGAAAGGTCGATGATCGGAGAAATGACATTGGTTCCCGCTGCAACAAAAGACAAGTATAAAATGATGAGGAGGCATAGAAAATGGAAGTCAGGTACTAGTTAGTCTGAATCGTCGTAGAAGATTCTTAACATAATTGGTTGTGTCCGTAAAGTTCCTTTATTTAATATACTTCATTTTAGAATATAATCAGTCTTCCGAACCATTTGCATAAAATAAATATAAACATAATCTGGAATTTATTGCGTATTTTTGTCTAAAAAGCGGCTATATGTAATTATCCGTTAAATTCGGCTTTTAAAAATTTCAAAATTTCTCGCGTAAATCAAAACGTTGCACTCTAATAGTATTTCATATAATTTATCTATTCATGGTCTTCTATCGCTAATCAAAGTTTCATCAGAATCGGTGACCTGCAGATGGTGACCTCTCCTTGTTAGATTCGTAATAATTAAAAAGTAAAATAATACTTTTACGCCCACGTATGACAGCGGTGGAATCTCTGGGAAATTAACTTAATCGGCTTATCAGTATCTAAATGAAAATTCATCTGAAAAATTTTCCGTGTTTTTGCGAAATTTAAAAAGTAGCGTTCGAGATTTTTTTTTGTTTCAATTTTTTACGCGCGAATTCTGTCTAAAATATTCCGAAATATTCTGAAATGTTCGCTCTTTTCTCTTTGCACATTCGCGCCTAATTCGTCCTTCAGTTGAAAGTCGTCACCCGCAATTAAACGACCGTAACTACGCTGTTGGGTTGTTGATTAAATCGCTTGCCGTCCGCTAATCTGTTTCCCTCGTAAATTACCATTGAATTTTTAATTATTTTGTACCACCGTCTCTCGGTAAATAAGAAAAATCTTGCCATATATCGTGATGTAACATCGGGGATGAAAATTCACCCGCGTAAAAGGGATGATAACACCAAGTGTACCTGGTGACCGAGCATTCCTCGGATATTTATTCCGAATTTGCAAATCAATTACGAGTAAAAGGCATACATTTACGAGAGTTAAACATTTAAAAATACAATAATAATACGCGCGTAATACGATAGTTACAACATTGCATAACCTTATTATTCGATTTTGAAAATGTATTTTAGTTTCGTAATATTTAAAATCACCGTGCGAATATTGCGAATATATATTTATTTTCTATTTAACGCGGTAAATAAAATACTTAAGGAAAAACGAAAGATATATTTCCTTTTGTTTTTTTTGTTATCACAGAAACAAATATGCAAAACTATGTCAGAAATATTATTACAGATTATCTTCCGTGTACCATTCTCTATAACGATTTTGTTTTGCGTATTTACAAATTTGCGAATTTGCGAATTAACATAATGTTTATATCCGTCGTGTAAAGTATAAATAAAAATATCGTTGCAAGATTTTAGGTTTTTATCGTCCATTTTATAATTAAAATCGTAAATAAATTTACTACACCACGATGTAAATAAGCGTTTTGTTTACTTTTTAATGAACCCTAAAAATACGATGATCGCTTAATGGGTCGCCCGGATTTTAAAATTTCTCGTTTCGTAAATGTTCTCGAAGGCAAAACTGCGACCAATCGATTTATCTAAACTCCTGCAAGCCTCCAATTCGTGAATTTCAACAAAATCGTTGGAGCCGTTTCGGAGATATATCGTTTTTACCGGCTATTATAAGGGTGTTCTGTGTGGGCGCGTAATTGAGCCAGATTTTGCGATTTTCTGGAGTACACTTTATCTTTTACGCAACCCTGTATGAGTGTTTCCACGCGACGTAGAGTATAAATGTTTGATGATTCGTTAAAGTTTGGACTGCAATCCTCACTCGTTTAGAATGCTCGTTGACACAGTACTGAACCGGTTTCTGTTCAAGAACAGAAGAAAAACAATTCTCTTCACGACTTCTATGCCCCGTTTATATGCATCTTTCGCTTAAACAAACCCATTAATAATGTAAGTTATAGGAGTTATCATTGAAATATCATTTTTGAACCATCAAAGTCATTTTTCTGTAGTCAAGATTGTCATTTTCGTAACATTATTCTCACGTATTGTTCCCGATTTGAAAAAAAGTGTGGAGTTTTTTTTGGCTCACCCTGTAATACCTTCCACGCTGGATTTTATTATTAAGCTATTCTCCGTAGTTTGATTTGATTAATAAATTATGAAAAAGTCAAACGATCAAATTAAAGACCGTTTTGATTGTGACGAAATAACTATAGGCCTCCAAAATGCCTCTATTATCTTTAAGTGTTGCTAGGCTTCAGCGATATTCCTCTATTATCATACCGTCGTATCCTTCATTGATTTTCAAATATCTATACTCACATAACTGCTTTAAGTTACAGGTAGATTTGGATTCTTTTCAGTTCGTTAATCGACACGACGCTAACAGAGTATTAAACGCAATAATTTCAGACCATTGGCCGAACTTACAACCGGTTTTTACTGATGGTTCTAAATCTTTGAATTCTGCGGGTGCTGCTTTTTTCATACCACAGCTCTTGACTCTTAACCAAAAAATTCTCTCTTCTCCGTTTCACATCTGTGTTTAGCGCTGATTGTGTTGCGATTTTCAAGGCCCTTTTTAAATTCACATAACTTATCCGAAAATATCATTATCATGTCCGATTCTATGAGTTGTTTACCAGCTTTGAAACTCTTATCGTTCAACACAAAATCCCATCTATACCTTTATAAAATTAGAAGCCTGGTAGTATCCCTTGCTGAATCTGGCCGAGTGGTTGACTTTGTTTGGATACCAGGGCATGCGGATATCTATGGAAATCGGCCAATACGGTTGCCGAAGATGCATAGACGAACGGTTATTTAGTTCCATATTTTCCTAACAGAGAACTATTAGATATGCTCATGAAGAATATTGAAAAGTTACATGGGCAAATCCATTTTGCGCGTAACAGTACAAAAGGGTTCAAACCCAATATTCCTAACGTTCCTTGGTTTAACTACATTATGACTGTTTCAATGAATACCATAGATCGTTCATACGTTATGACCTCCTCCGCTTGGCTGTAAACCATCCCCCTGTTTCTTTGTACAACATGGGATTAATCTCTTCTTCCTATTGCCAACATCCACTTGACTTGGACAAAGTGGCGGATCCCGATCATTTCATCTTCGAATGTAATTTACACACGGCGCAAAGAATTAATTTGTTTTCTTTCCATATTACTTCTAGACGGAAGTCTTTTTCTGAAGCGCTAAAACAAAAAACAAATAACAATAATAATCTTATACTCAATGTCAACTAAATATGATGGCGCTTTACTCCCAAGAAAATTCCTATCCTTACCCGCATTGCTTTACGGCTGAATTCTTTTTTTTTTTATCTTGTACAATTTATTATAATAATATCCCTTACTTTTCTTTCAATTTTGTAAATTTCTCCAATCCTCCCAATGTATTCTACGTTTAGCTCTTTTCTCCAAATCTCTTTCCAATGCAACAGTTATACAGGAATTCCATAGCTTTATCGTATCCCGTTTTCCTTCCCATATGACTATTTTTACAGGTGATTCGAAGGGGCCTAATGGAGTTGGAGCTTCTTTTATCCTTCCGAACAAATTTCTCTAAATCTTTTCGTCTCCCTTCTTTTTGTACTATCTTTACGGCCGAGCTAATGTTTCCTCCTATCGATCTTCTTCTAAATATTTTTAATTATCTCGGACTCCGTGCGTGCTCTTAAAGCTATTTCCTCACACTTCCTTCCTCACTCCTCTGATTTTTTTATCCTTCGTATTCGCTCTCTCATTCACACTCTTTTCTCACTTTATGCTATCCGCATTGATATGCTCTGAGTCCCGAGTCATATGGCGACAGAGAGTAACGGAATGGCAGATTCACAATTTTTCTTCGCTTCGCCGCTCCGTTATTGTCTCTATTATATCCGTTTTCGTCTTGCAGTATCCTCTAGTTGCTTTTTTCATCCTGACGACGAAACCATCTGCGATCCTAACCATATCTTTTTTAAATGCCCATTCCTCGTGAATGAACGTACTTCTTTGTACTCCGATCTGTTATCACTTAGGCTCCTTAATCCTTATTGCGCTTCTTTTATCTTATCGTTTCTATCGATTTCCGTTGTTCCAATCCTCAGTTCTTTTATTTTATCAATATTTGACACCGACTTTATATCTAACTGATCCTTCTCCCTCGTTTCGTTTTTGGGCAAAGATCCGTTGCTGGAGGAGGGGATAAAAAAAAAAAATATATATGAAACCACTGATGTCCACTCCCCCCCCCCATTTAAATTATTATAAAACGCGGTCCTCTCGAGGGGTTGTCGGTTATTAACTGATAAACAATATGTGCATAATTGGTGAGAAGCGATTCGTTGTTGCATCGGGGGAATACAAGTAGTAAGACTGCGATAGAATCTGTAAAAAAGGCTTATAAGGAAAAATTTGGCGAATCTTTGTATTTGGAGGGCCTTTTTTTTTTTTCTTTTTTTTTTCTTTTTTTGGTTGCCTTGTGCGAGAATTCGAATTTGACGCGAGGTGTCTATTTCACGGCAGGTGAGCGTGCACGTCAGAATGAATTATCCGCCGTATACTCATTTTTTCGACAAATATTAATGATAAAAAATGTGTCCGACCGCGGTTATATTAAATTTAAGACAGGAAGCTTTAGTAAAATGAAATTTATTTGCAGAATACAGAAGCTGCCCCCGATATTTTTGAAATTTGTAGGAGGAAAGTGATGCGGTCTTCTTTTTCGTGCTCAGTTAAGACACAAACTTTTCCATTTGTTTAATTGCCTGACGATTGGAAAAAATGTTATCGTCACTTTAATAATGTTATAATAACTACATTTTTTTTTTTTAGTTATTCTTAATAAACCGATATAAAATTAATTACCGGAAAGAAATAATGAATATGTCAATATAATTTTTCCTAATATTGTAATATCAGCGTAATTTACACTAAATGCAAAAAATAAAATAAATCCGAAATTTGATCTTTTCAAGAAATTATGTCAATTAAAATGATGAAGGATTTTTTTTTTTTTTGTCGTCAATGTTTACAATTGAAATCATGAAATTCGAAAACACAAACTTATTTTTGATTGGGAGTAAAATTAATTTTGAGCTCGAATTCAGTGACGCAATTTTTGTTTTTATTATTAAAAATTAACATTGAATAATTTCAAAAACTATACTAATCATGACGCAATATCAAAAGGTTTTTTGTTTTTTTTTTAGATTACTATGTTGTACAGTACTGCGATCTGTTGATCGCTGAAGTATTTAAAGTTAACCAGTCTGTTCTTCTAAAAATTACAAATATACAAATATAATCGATATCTATCGAGAAAGTCATCATAAAATGATAAATGTGTTGCTGCGATAATGTTAAAATAATTTTGGTCAATTTTATATTTTTAGTGCATATAATATTTTCGTGTTTTTTCGTTTTTTTAATAGAAGATTCTGAATAATAATAAAAATGTGTACGATATATATATATTATTATTATTATTATTATTATTATTATTATTATTATTATTATTATTATTATTATTATTATTAAACGACAACTAATGCTTTGATTATATTATTTTATGTGTAACGAGATCTACTCGAGAAATTATGATAAGTTAGACTCGCAGTGTTATAGGTAGCCGTACTTATCAGAAAAATGTCGAATGAGACTAATTGGAAGAGATTGACAGTTTCGTTTGTAGGCAGTAGAACAATATACGGACTGCTTTTGTATAATGTGTATAATGAATACGGTGAATTGCTACCCTATACTAAAAACTTAGACGACTTAGTAAAGGCAGAGTGTTAGACAGGTTTTGTAGACCTTTTATCAGAAATCAAAGTGTCCTTATCTGAATAATATAATATATATATATATATATATATTTTTTTTTTCGCAGTTGACTGATCAAAGACGGCTTTGGAGACCTTCAATTCTTAGCTGGCGCGTCTATCAAATTAAATTAAGTTGTAAACTTCAGGAGGCTGATCAGCTCGTGATTGATCTTTTATGTCTTATGTAACTAAAAAAAAATCAAATCTCTTACATGTTAAAACATTTTTCACTGATTTTTGCAGTATTTCGGAATTTTAAGCGTGATAAAGTACGATTTCGCATTATGATATTATCATAATTTTCGTTAAATTATATCGCGGCTACTTCGAAACTCCGGCCGGTCGACGTACGTGTTTTCAACCGCCAGTAACTGCATTTCACTGTTGACCTATGTGTTTCCTTGGTCCCTCCGGCGATTCACAAATATTTCAGCCGATTTTTTAGAAAATTGTCTTCGAACTTCAAAAATGATACGAAGTCAGCGGTTTCAACCTTTCTTCTTCAAATCCCCAGTGTGTATTAGCTTCAATAAGAGACGATTTAACGATATTTTCTTCCATCTAAGCAAAACGATTATTCCGAATAGTCTGTCAGTCGGATTTCTAAGTTTAGTATGTGACAGCAGATTACCACCTCGGTACTAATGTATTTCCGATATAAGATTCGTTTTTCCAAAATTACTTTCAATTATTACACCTTTCTAACCCCTAAAATTAATATAATCCAAGATTACTCACGTATAATATACGGATGATGCCAAGTGTACTGTAACCCAGCTTTTCCCGGTATATCCTACAAAAATTGGTGTCATGAGATTTATTTCGGGAGCTGACCCAATCACTTGAATATATTATGTTAGGAAATTAGATTCTGAGTTGATAGGAGATGGAAAGAATAAGGGAATTATTGACGGAAACGGGAAGGAAAGGATAATAAAGGAGGCACTACTGTTGTAAGGAGCCGGAAGGCTAAGAGCCGAGATTTTCGAATACAAATAGAGAATGTTCGCTAACAAGAGTCGAACATCCGAAGAAAACATGACGTTGCGTGTCGTATTCGAAAGAAGAATCAGAATTGCCGAGGGGGGACAGTAATATGGAATGGAACGAACGTGAGAAGAAGAGAATGATTAATGGTTTATTTGTTTAAGGAGGCAATGAGTAGAATGACGACTGAATGGAGTGGAAAGAAACCCAGGCTGAGGACCCGGCGGCTGTATGTGAAGTTAGTGCGAAGCGGGATTAAAAAATAAGGAAGAGTATTTATCCAACCAAAATTTCGATTTGATTAATTGTGGAAAGGAGGACTAAGGGGGAAGCTGGAAAGTGGCTAGAGAAAGGACCATTGAGGGGGCGGCTGACCGAGCTAGAAAATCTGCCGTGTCATTGCCCTCGCAATTTTTTTCCATTTCGATAAAAAAGATTCAATTTCATTTCTACATTAACTGGCCGCAATTTTTAGTTTTTAACTAAATTATGAGCATAGGCGTTGTCAAGGGGCGGCAGGGGAGCCCCCCCCCGGAGCTTCAAAACTTTTTAATCAACTGGCCACGATGAGTATTCATAGGTGCGTAATCACGGACAATTTGGAAGACTTTTATAATAAAGTACTACTAATTTACCAGAAACCCACGAAAATTAAAAGTTTTAATTATGATTTCATTCTTGTTTAATAAAATATTAAGCCCTTACAAATTATAAATTTTATTTTTCCTATAACCCTCATATCCTCTTTCTATCATCTTGCCCCACTGACCATCGACTGACGACGCCCTTGACAATGAGGCTTTATCAATGCATTTTTTATCAAAGATTTTTTTTTTTTTTTTTGTATTTTGTAAACATTTTTTTAATAACCATTTATTTATTCATTCGCTTAGTTGTAATAAAAGAGTTGGCATGGTGCTCGAGAAGACGGCATAATTTGTGGCTGGAAATGGAGGAGTGCAAGTCGAAACATGCACAAAGGAAAACCTTTAATATACTAATTTTATATTCAACCTCTCCGCGCGTTTTGGACCAATACTTCCTGCTAGCCCTCCCTACCCAAAAAAGAAAAAAACACTTTACGAAATATTTAACTTTCCGCGATCCGTTGTTTTTTTGTCTTTTTTTTAAATATATTATGGGTTCGTCAACATGGACATTGACTCAAGAACAATGGAACAAAGGGGCTTAAGAGACTCAGATCCATACACGTTCAGAGATAACCGACAAAAAGGAATCGAGAGCTAGGATAACAGAAGAAGAAGCAAGGGAGAGAATGAATGAACCACAGAATGGAGTAGGAATATCGATTTGTAAAAAGGAAGGAATAAAAAGAAGCTTGTTCAGTTGATAATTACGAACAACCGAAAACATTATATTTTTCTCTTCTTTTTTTTTTATTGTTACGACCGATTGGTCTTTGTCAATATTTATCATGTGCAAAGAGGGAATGCACGTGTATGGTTACACTTTCAGCGAAGTGCTTCCGGCACTCGATAGATTTAAGATCATATGGTTTTTGTCGTTTCAGTCTCCTGATGTCTCCTCCTGCATGATCTAGTGTAATTGCACCGCTTCTCTATTGCTGTGGATTACCATTCTGTTCTCGTGCTTGCCCTGCGAATTTGGCGATTTCCTCGGCCACCGTGGCCAACTTCAAATCCCGATGTATCATATCGTTTCTATCGTATCTGTGCGCGCTATGTTTTGACAACGTTGTATTACCGCCACGTTGGTCCTGCTGGCACAGCCCCACAGTTGGATAGATCCAGATTGGCTTAATAACTGCCGTATATAAGAGTCGTTTATTTTCCAAGGATAAATCCGAGTGCCCGCCAATTGGCCAACACAGCCCTCTCATCCTTTCCTTTATTTGTAGACGTTTTTGGCGTCCAGTTTAGTCGCATGTCCAGGTGCATTCCCAGGTACTTAACCCCGTATCCTTTTGTGGGATAATTCGTTGATTTAATATTAGTAAAATATTCTCCGTTTTCCGCAATGTGAAGTTTACATGCACCGACTTTTCACTATTTATTTTAGTTGATTGTTGTTCCTGGCTGATTGCTATATCATCAAAAAACGCGACGGTCAGTGTTTATCTGTTGACCGGTATATCAACAGCAGCATACAGCTGGTAGAGAACCGGCCCCAGGACGCTTCCTTATGGAACCCCCGCCGATATGTTTTTCCATTGCGTTTTTTCCTCTTCGTAGCTTACACGAGATTGTCGATCGGTCATGTAAGATTCTAGCACCAAGAGTATGGTAATTGCTCACGTAATTTAATTAACAGCCCTTCTGGCCAGATTTTATTAAAAGCCTGGGCCACGTCCAATACACGTCTTCTCTTCTAATGCGTTATGTACTGCGATGTAGCTGATCGACTGTCGAATGCTTCTTCTGAAAACCAAACTGGTGATCCGGAATGAGTCTTCCTTTTTCTATAATTGGTGTGTAAGACGTTTCAGAATGAGCTTTTCAAATAATTTCAACATAGTGGGAAGCTACGATATGGGTCTGCACGATGATACTTCATTGGCGGATTTTCCCGGTTTCAGGAACATTATTATATCTGCTCTTTTCCGTTGGCTTGGGAAATATTTTTCACGTAACCTCGGCATTAAACAAATAAACGTCAGAAGTATCACAGCTCTTCTAGGCAACTCTTTTAGTATACGAATTCCGTCATGCGCTGCCGCTTTTTTGGCATTTAAGTTGTTACCTATTTCTCTGGCCGTCACTTCTAAAGGCGTGAAATGTTTTAAATTTCCGTCTATCTTTTTGAAAGGGCGGCTCGAAATCTAGGTCCGAAGTGATTTTATTCAGCTTCATTGTGGTTCAAAAATTGATTCGAATTCGCATTAGAAAGTTCAGAAAGTTGACGTTCGGGCTAAATTACGTGTCCACAATGGTGAGCCAAACAAAAAAAAAAAGAAAAAAAAATAGAATTATAAAATACTGCACAAATATTATTTTCCCGCTAAAATCCGCGGATATGTTTTTGAGCTAAAAAGATACAAGAGAACGCCGTCGTTAGAAATTCGTTAGATTTTATCGAATAATAATTAGCAGCGTAATAATTACCGACTGCTTTACCAATCGTAAATAATACCGACTAAGGTCATGGTGACGCGGAATCGTTCACGCGAGAATTTTTATCGTCAGCCCAAAAATTTATCCATGTCAAAAAAAAAAACAAAAAAAAAACAAAAAAAAAACGAGTTTATTCATAAAATTTGGTCGCGAAAATGACGACGCGCTTTTAAATTTTTTTCGCTCGGAATATTTTTTAGTTATTGCTTTATGTTTTAGTGCATTATTTTCCTTTCTCGCGAGCTTTATCGCTATTTGTTTTTGTGTCTTTTTAAAAATGCAGAAAAAAAAAATGGAAGAAAAAATTACTTTTTTTTATACCTTCTTCCGAGTGGTAATATATAATATTTAGGCGAGCGCTTAATTTATGCCGCGTGAAATTCCTCTTATTTGCACCCAGATATATATGACATGGTAAATAATGTGAACAGCACGGTAAACAAATGCATGTGCGCGCACAGCAACTGTGCCCATGCGAATGTGTAAATCGGTGTGACGTATGTAATGGCGCATAAGTAATTGTTGTTTCGCGTGTTTCGATATTCCTCCTGGTCCTTTTTAATAACCAGCCTTATTCTCATTTTTAACCGTATTTTTCGCAATTTTAAAGGCAACTCGGTAAATAAATTACTCGGCAAACGCTATTTATTGCTGCTGCTAATGCGAACTATTACTCTACGTTACCGGACACATCTAATGTATATTTTTTCCTTCATTACATTCCTTTCTCAATAATGCTTTCTTAAATCCAATTTACACCGGACTACTTAATTTTACCGGCTGTCTCCTGCCCCGTCCCGATCGTCTACTTGCACGCAAATTTCCAAATTGACGTGAAAAATAACATCGCCTTAAGTGTTTCTCTCTCTCTCTCTCTCTCTCTCCCTAATACGCTTCTTTTTTTCTAATTTCTCTTGTCGGATGTGCCGCATAAAACCTCCACCCGCGCTTGGTTTACTAAACACCTTTAATCGTTTTCCGAAACGATTACTAGCTTTGATTTTGTGCTTGAGATTTCTGCTCAACATCGTTTTCTTTTTAACCATTCCTTACTATCATTATTATTTACATTATTTTTTTTTTTTTTTGGAAACGCCAACCAAGGGCAATGGCCTGGAAACTAGAAAAAATAGGATATATATTTAGGAAATTTTTTTTTATATATATACACCTATATATATAATAAACATGGAAAATAAGGGCAGTTTTAATACAAGAACAACAGCTAATGAGGAGAGAGCTAGAATGTATGTCGCACTATAAGGAGAGTAGTAAGACCAAAACTTAAGAGTTAGAAGTACAGAATTGAGCGCTAAAGAGGGGAACGCTCAGAAACAATGTGGTCGGCGTCGCAAATGTAGTTAACGCGGTAGGAATATTTTAGAATTGAAAGATGGAAGACTAAAGAAAGCTGTGATTAGGACGAAAAATTATTACACAGGAAGCGATGCCGCGACTGAGATAAGGAAAAGACAGGCGAAAGGCTTGAAGAAGAATATACGGTCGAATTTGACGGTAAAAGGAGTGAGAATTAAAAAAGGAAAAATAATAAACTTCAAATGATAATTTAAGGTGAGAATATATTGTGATAAGGATATTGTATATTAAAAATTTATTAATAAATATGCCATTTACGAACGTGCCAGGCAATTATCGCTCAGAGAGATATCGTTTGTAGAAAAATGTATGGATGACAGCTAAAGGCCGCGCACGCAGACTTAGATGAAGATAATATATATGTTAAATGCGTATCAAGGAACTGAATTCAATTGACAGTGACTGGTAGAGAATAAAGTACAATGTCGTCAGGAAAAAGCAGTGTTGTCGGCGAAGGAATTACAGAGACTAGACCAACAGAATAGATATTAAAAAAAAAAAAAAAAAAAAAGGTTGGCTTAAGCAAAAACCTTGGACGGCGGTAATGGAATATCTAGAGATCGGAAGGGGGATGTAGAAAGACGGATGGATGTATTTTAGAGAAGCCCGATAATAAGAGAAAACAGAAACCAGTTTTTCTTTAACAGAAGAAGCGACTTATAAACGCGAGAAAGAGGGTGAGTACGATTAGACGGAAATCGTATTGTCAAGAATTTGTTACATAACTACCCCGGACAAGACGTTTATTAAGCATATTTTAAAATAGTTTTCTCGAACGCGTTATTAAATCTGATCCGGTATCTTTTGCTTTTCTTTCGAATTCTTCTCCATTTTGCGTGTGTCGTTGCCTTTTGCCACAATGAACCTCCGGTATATTATTAATTCCTCTCATCGTTGTACTTTCGTTCTAAAGAACTTTCTGGACATCTCTATATGAAATATTTCCTCAACTCCTATATTAAACTTGTTCTCCATAATGACAGTCACGAATTTTCCAGAATTTTAAAAGTTCTCCTTTTCCGAGCCACTATCTTCATCAACAACTCGAAGAAATAAGTGTCTAATAGATTTCCTTCTGTCGAAAATCACCCTGAAACTTTTTTAAAATATTTTTCCTATGCTGAATGTAGCGCTTTCTCGCGTGATGCTGCCCTCTTCATAAGG
The DNA here is from genome assembly GCA_039619475.1 of Icerya purchasi. Lineage (NCBI taxonomy): Eukaryota > Metazoa > Arthropoda > Insecta > Hemiptera > Monophlebidae > Icerya > Icerya purchasi. The sequence goes on along the minus strand of CM077115.1, from coordinate 284,673,806 downwards.
CTTTTCCTATATTTTCACAAAGTTCTTTGATTCTGTTTTATTTTAGAATTGAAAACAATGGTATTTACTCTGCTCTCAATGGTGTGTATTAGTTCATTTTTCAGCTTACAATATTGCTTTAACTCATTTCATAATGCCGCTTAACTCGTGCTCTTTCTGATTTCATTTCTTTCTATTTATTACTTTAAAATTATCTCTCTTTTTCCTCGTCTTTGGATTCGCGATTTTCTTTCCCGTAACTACTATTTAATTTATTTGTCGACTATTTATGTATATAGAGTTTTTATCAATTTTTTTTTACTCATTTCTTTCTTTTTTTTTCTCACGCTGATTTAAATACTCCACATCCAATGAATACTTCTTTTTTTTTTTTTTTTTTGAAAGGTATTCCACAATCTGCAACCCGTTAACACGTCTTTTCCTTAAGCTCTGGGTAATAGATGGTACCGTGGTACCCCAAGGAGGAATAATATTTTTAATCGTGATAATTGTTTGTTCTTTCTCCAGCTGTGTTCTTTGTAACTAATAATTTTTTGGAGATACACATGCGAAACAATAATAATAATAAATAACAATAAAAATAATAAATAATAATCAAATCAAATATTTGTTACTATTATTATCATTATAGCAGCCTCCACTTATGTTAGTCTTACATGAGCAGTGAGAAAATATGCTATTAAAAAAAAATAAATAAATTTCTGGCAATAAATAAGAGAATAAGAGTAAACAATTTACATTTCAGTAACATTAATAATAATAATAATACAATAATGGTGATGATGATGATGGTAAAATAAACTCTAACGGTATGCAAGGAAATCGTTGAGAGGTATTAATTATGGAATTAAATTTTCGAAACGCATTCAGTTAACTTTGCAAAAATTAAAAGAACTTCATATAATTATATGAGGTATGTGTGAAGTGAAAAACACAGAAGGTTCTGATGAATGAATGGTCTGAAGAGTTGCGGATTAAGAAATACCGGGGGGGGGGGATACATAGTAAAATCGCCAAATGTTTTTACCAGTTTACATTATTTTACTTATTTATTTATTTTATTTTGTTTTATTTTTTTTTTTTTTTTAGTTACGGTTCCAGATCATTATCGTATTTTCATTTAATTAGCGGGCCGAAGTCAAAATCAGTTGTAAAATTAAACAGATGTTTAAAAATATCAACGGTATTAATCTTGCGCATTAGGCGTACACTTGTTCAGCTCGTAAAATTATTTTAAACGAGAAAACCTACTAAAAACCTTTTTTTTATCGAAATAGTGCGTGGGGTTGAAAATAAAATGCCTCCCTATTTCGTGAAGCCGGTTTAATAATAATAATAATTAGACTTACTGAGAAATAATTAATTCAAAAAGGAGTAAGAGAAAATTTTTCGAAAAAATTAGCCTAATGTAACTAAATCAAATTATACGTAGTATTTAATAAAATAAATAAGGATATATATATATATATATATATATATATATTATATAATCCTTTTAACGTAAATTAACATGAATTGAATGTTAAATGTGTATAATAGATTAAATACTTGGCAGTATTAAGTAAATTAAAATTTTATAGCCACTTTAATTGTATTAAAAGTAGAGATTAATGAAATTTATACGCATTTTTAACAAACTTTACAATCGCAATGGTAGATTAAATTATAAGAAGGGAAATTTTACATTATACAGATCAGTAATACTACCAAACATTTTACATGCTTGTATTAATCATAATATTATGTTTAAATGTGAGCAATAAAATGAATTCTTATAAAACAGTTAGTTACCAGTCAATCGTTATTAGTCTCATAGCATTATGCCATTAGAAATGGAAATAAGAAAGAACATAAGTTCCATTTTTAATTATGAATAAAATTATAACGATTTTAATCATTGAAAATAAACTATATAACTTAAAGCAATTTAAAAAGATAATAAATCAATGTTATATTGAACAGTTCTAGAAAATATAGGAAGATTATAATAATGGTGAAGCATTTCATTTTTGCCAAGAATAATAGAAAAAAAAATAAATACACAGTAATATTTATGTAACAAATAGTTTTAATATACAGTTTACAATGGGTCGTCGTCTTGGTATATTTAAAAATTACCGAAATAAAACTAAAATTTCAGATTCATACGGATGTGTGTAATTTACGAGATAATTAGGTCACATTTTTTACAAGGATACAATGTAATATTTAACCGTAAGCAAACAAACTTTTTAACAAATTTAATCAATTTACAATCAAGGAAATTGCATATCGTAAAAGCAATATGTATTTTTATATTAAAAGTTTTGATATCAAAACTTAATTCGAATCGATCCGATTAACTAACCATTACTAAAATTTGCGATATACCAATACAGACACGAAAAAGTAATAATAATAATATGTAAAATTTCGGTATTACGAAAATAATAAACGAAGGAAGAAAACTAAAAATTTTGATATCGATGGTTTCGAATTCTGTTTAATTGCGCGTTAACGATCGACAGCGGTGATATCAAATAGTAATAAATATAATTTAAATTCTAATAACGAAATTGCGTTCCTCCTACGGTTATTCCGTACATATTTTAAATAAAAAACAGCGGGTGTAGTAGCGAGTATGTTTTTATTGAAAATGAAAAAAAAAGAACAAAACAATTAGTATCGCACCGTCACGGTAGACAGATCAATTAAAAAGATATATAGTTTTCCATCCTATCGAGAGATGGCTCAAATTTCAATTTCGAGATTTGATTAATTTAGACATAGCAGAGTGTTAGATGTTTCTAAGTACGCTAGTAATTGCCGTACACATTTATTAACGACTACAAGTGTCACTTTTAGCAGGGTTTAATATAAAAATCGTCTGTAACGTTTATTAAGATGTACATATATTGTCGTGTTACTCGATCTGTCAGGATCAAACAACGCAATACTCTTTTTTGCATCATGTTCCCGGTTTTCACCTGCATCTACACTCCATTTCGTGCTTTTCATCTCCCTTACCATACATTCCTTGTGATCCTAATATCCTGTTTTATTTGGATGTTCAGCCTATTCCGCTGCACCATCGTCCTTCTAATCTTTTTTACTATTATTATTCGTAGAGTATGAGAATCACTGATAAGGCGAATAGGGATTCCCCTTATCAGTGATTCGCATACTCTATCATTTTCCTTCTGCTTCTTTCATTCTTTCCCCCTCGAATTTTATGTTTAAGAAAATCACTTTATTTTCTCCTTTTTTTTTATTTCTTCTGCAAATGCCCTGGTTGTTCAAACCCGCATTACAAAAAAAAAAAGAAAAAAAAACAGCTACAAGATTAAAATAAAATTTCGTACGACCTTTATATTCTTCTTATTTTTACTTCTAGATGATCAACTTAATATTGTATATATGCATGTAATTATTTACTTCTTTATTATTTTTTTCCATTGTATAAAATCTGCTTCATTTATGTTTCGTTAAAATAAAAGAAATTTCTGTAAAGTTATTTCATTATTCGTTAATATCTTTAAAAATCATGACAGAGAGGAGAGATTACACAATAATGTTCACGCGTCGTATTCGAGTCCTGCACACACATACGCATGTGTATGAATAAATTTTTGTTTCATCTCTGTACGTTCGTTAGTTATCTCGTTCTGATCCAGACGGACCACGTGGTATTAAAACAGCGAGTGTTATATGATCGACTGAAACTGTGAGGTCCACTGAATTCGTGACGTCTGTATGTTTCGATTAATTTACACGAAACGGACTTCTTTCATACCTCTCACTAGAAGCATCTAAAATGTAACCTTTGGAGGAGCCGTTTCGTTGCCAAAGTATCCCTTCAGGTGCTTATTGTATGCGAACAGGCAGCGTCATATTCTGCTCGTTTCCAAACTATCCGTAAGTTTTGTGCGGTTTTTATAAAAAAGCAGTATTACATTCGGTTAATTTCCGAAATATCCCAAACTTTTATCACATAAGTAATTATATTTAGTACTTCAATTACTTTTAATCAGAATTAAAATAATTTCATAGAATTTTATTATTTACTTTAGTCCTGTTAAATTCAAATTACGATTACAGCAAGTAGTGTAGAGATTTATGTAGAAAAATATGTAACTTTTATGAACTAAAATTAAATACATTTAAATTTAACAAATACGGTATATTATTTTAATATTATAAAAAATAAGATTTGAAATTTTTTTTAATAAGAATCTGTATTTAATTAAATATTCTAATAACGGTACTTGATGAGTATTAGAAGAAAATATCTAATAGAAAAATAATTATTTACTTCAGAATAGGCGTGGGTAGCTCCGGACACAGTTATATCCTCGGAAATATATCCGCGGTCGGATAAGAGATATGTAACTCCGCCGGAGTTGGAGTTGAGAAGCGGATATATTTCCGCAGTCGGAAAGGACACGCATATATGTGTACCCAAAACTGCTTTAACGGAGTTGATTTGCGCATCTCTACTTTAGAAACTTATATACATACAACAAACAGTGTTGTTATATTCGTACATTTTTAGCTGTACAGACACAGGCATAGTGTACTAGGCAATTATTATATGCAACGCAGGTGTACACACGCAAGGCTACATTCGGAACTGATCGGTAATCGTTTGATTTACATCGTTTTACAAAAGTGCAGTCCCGTGTGGGTCTGCTGTGTACTGAACTAGCGCGCATATGATGTTGAACGTGGTGGTTTGTCATTGCCTTCCACGTGACTATTAGCGATTATTTTATTTATTTATTTAATTCTTGTAATAAGTTCGTCGTCGCTCGGGATCGAACCCGTGATCTCCATAACGGAAGTCAAGCGCTCTAGCATGCGCTACCGCGGGATTATTTTTTGAAAATCCCGCCGGTAGCCATAAGCAATTCGGCTTAAACGAACGGTTGCATTATTATTATTATTATTATTATTATTATTATTATTATTAACATGTTTTGGGACACACTATCCGATCACGATAAAACATGTGTATTTACAAAACCATTCCAACCTCGGATACTCGTCTTCTATAATTATTCAGGACGGTCAGCTTCAATTAAGTTTTCCGAAAATGAAATTTTATAAGCGTGACTTAAAATCGTTACAGATTTCGTTACGGGGTTTTGTCAATGTCCCAGGTGTAAGCAATAGTCGTTAAAATCATACAAATTTAATGAAATAAAAACGTTACGACATATGTGTAACCGTTTTTCTGTTACGTTTTAAGAAAACGATATTGTACACATTTCTGTAATGATGAACAAATGTACTGGTTAGAGAAACTATTTGGATATAATAAATTCATGTATCATACGAATTCTTTGGTGAAGTAACTCTCCCATAAACATTGTAGAAAAGCTAGTATTTGGCAGTTTCGTTGCTTTTGATACATTTCTTTTTATTAATTTTTATGTGTCAAAGTGGGGTTTTTTCGCTGCGGTGTATTTAATTCGTACGCGTTTAAAAATAAAGCATTTTTATATATTTCCATTATTACGTTATAGTACTGAATCTTGTTTAGATTCTGTAAAATTTTAGCGCAGAAAAGACACTGATGAAACAATTACGAAAAATATTTTCTTTATCATGCATTTATTATTTTCTGCGGTGCAATTTCAATAAGCCCGAAATTGTCCGCGACTTATTAATATCTGTTATTTGCATTTTCCCGATTTAAAAATGATAATGCGAGGAATTGATTTGCGCGAACAAGTATTTTCCGTTCTCTTTTGTGATTCGCGCTTTCCGAATACAATCGAATTATCTTAAACCTCCCTCAACAGGCAGACACACACGTTTTTCTCTGTTGTTCTGACATGCGCATCGGTGAAATATTTTTTGATCTATTTCGAATTTGGCCGAGAGACGACGTGTTTATTGGCAATCAGAGCAACGAATGAAACGGCCCAGTTCGCACTATTCCGCATTTATGCGGTAGCGTGTCTTGCGGACGGCGAGATTCACGGTTCAACAGCCTCGTAATAATCTTATTACGATGCGTCGCGTACCGTTTGTTGAAGACAGAAACTCTCAGAGTATACGGACATGCACAACTGCGACAATTACCGTCTTACAACTCTTGCCCTCGTAACCGGTGGTGCATCTATGCTCGCGTAATTGTTCCCGATTCTGTTGTTCACCATCCGGTTCTTTCATCCGATTTTCCACGGTATCTTTCCCGCTTTCCATCAATGTTTCACCGTTGATTGTACACCATCTCCGTTCTGTCTAGTTTGCAATTTGGATTTCCGCGAACAACCTACATTTATTCGAACGCCTATTAAAAACGGTAACACTTCAGTTTACTTAAGCAGCCGACGAGTGTATTCGGAAAATGTCCTTGGAGAATAGTAAGAAAAAGTAAAAAAAGAACTTGAAAGTCAAAAATAAAAGCACTTTTTATTATTACGTTGTGTGTACGGTTTATTCCTTTTTAAAGCATGTTTATATCTATCTTATATGAATTAAAACGTAATTCTTAGACTGGCCCCCGTTAGGTTCTGTCCCAATTTTATGTAACGAATGTTATTTTTTTTGTGTCGATACTGGCAAGAATGGCGTTGTAAATTGTGATCATTTTATACGAAGTATAGAAGAGAAAGAGACAGAAATGTAAATAAGATGGGTCAAGGAGCAGAGCCCTTTGCAAGGCCAAAATGGCCGAATTTTATATATATATACACATATGTACATACACACACACACATATATATATCTATATATATGTACATTTATCTTATGGGAACGTCAGCACAGGACATTCACCCAACACAAAAAAAATATCTTCTACATATGTTAAAGTAAATGTATGTATGTATGTCCTCGATGGACTGCGAAACTGTCCATCCGATTTTAATGAAATTTGGACAGTTTATTTATAGGGTCAGGGGGAATAGTGTAGGCTACTTAAAATTCAAAAAAATAAATAAATAAACTACAAAATAAATAAAAATTGATCGGAAGTGTGGCCACTTAGCCAAAACACCGATTACTAATATTGCCGAAAGATGGCGCCGCTGTAAAGAAATTATTTTTCATGCAACTATGATGTAAATAAATATGGAAAACGCGGTACTCTTTACTGCTGTTCGGTATTCGATTGCCGTCGTGAATTGTCGTTTGTCGGGTTTTGGCGGGCTTCTTTAATAGTATATTAATATATAAAAATCATTTGTGCATGTATGAAAGATCATAACTTGAGAACGGTTCGATCGATTTGGCTGTTTCTTTTGGTTTTTTTTGGGTTCGTAATTGTCAGGAGAAGGTTTGTATGAAAGAAAATTTTGAAAAATCCATCGAAAAAGTCGGAACAATAAAAAAAAAAAAATGGTAAAAAATTGAGGGACCGGAATTTGGAAAAATACACGCTTAAAGCGGAAAGACTCGAAACTAAAATAAAGTTCACAGCTCTTTCCATGGTAAGGTCGCTCTTTCTTTTAAATGATGTATTTCAATCGTTAGAATATAGGAAAAACGCGAAATCCCTATAATTTTAAAATTGAAGGATCCAAATTTTGAAAAATTTAAAAATTAGGTTTTAAGAAAAAAAATTTTAAAAAATTCCACAACCGGTTCTATATGAGTTACGCTACTGATTTTCTTTTTAAACTGCATACTAAGGTCTCCAGAATACGGGGAAAATGTAAAATTCGAATATTCGTGCTTTAATGTGTGTGCGGTATTTTCGCAACTTTTGGTTCATAAAATATTCACATTCGTGCGGAGAGTGATATTTTTATATTTCAGTCGAAAAATATTGCAGATAAACTTAATTTATGCTATAAAAGATTTGTATCAATGTTATACCTGTTGGATTTAATTATAACTAATATTTAATACTGTTTCCTTATTAATGTTACGCTTTTATTTTATTTTAAACCCAACTGTCGTCGATCATTTGCCATTTTTATTTATTTTTATTTTTTATTTTGTAATGTAAATGAAAATAGTTCAATTAGAAATATATATAATGAGTCAACTCTTCCGTTGAAACTTCTCTGGGAACTTGACAACATTTATTTATAATTTTCTTACTACCCGGAATTTCTTCGTGCGGATTGGGAAAAATTTGATCTTTTTGACGCCCTTTGATAACTGGTATTCCACAGGGTTGGGTTCAGTGTTGAGCCGGATACTTTTTAATATTGCGATTAACGACTCGGCAGATACTATTCATTCCCCAGTCAGATGCTTACTGTTCGCTGATGACTTGAAGACGAATCTATCGCTGTTTGATCTGGTCTAAAAGCGAGTACGGAGCCGCGTTATTTCCACAGCGAGCCCTTCTGCTCTCAACTCTCTAAACGTTGTTCAGAATTCAGCTCTCCGCTTGGCTACTGCAGCATTTTGCACTACGCCGATTGACAGTTTGCACTCTGAATCGTCAGAATGGCCTCTAGATATTCGTCGAACTTTGCAGTGCAATCTAATGCTTCCGGTTTTTCATCACCACGGTTTTTTGTCTCATCATCGACTCCGCCTTCTTCAAAACAGACACAGTCAGTTTCGGACATTTTTAATACCATCTTGACAAAGATAAACGCTCCAGATATATCGGTACTTAGGTTCTCGAATGCATTAATTCCAACATGGGATGACAACCCAATCAAGATAGATTTCTCAATGCTCACTAGGAGAAGGGATTGCGCATCCATTGATCAAATAGAGGAAAACTTTGGGACACGAACCTCCGAGCCGTCTTTCTTCTACACCGACGCGTCTAAATTCGATATGTTTGCTGACTGCTCAGTCGTCTCCGATGACGTCGCTATAATCCGTTATTCACTTCCGGAACCGTTTTCCATCCTATCCGCCGAACTATATTCTGGTTCGCTGTCGATTTCCCCCATGAAATCTGACTCATACTAATTATCCGTAGTATGTTCAGATTCTTTCTTAGTACTCAACGCTTTGTCCAACGTGTTCAGCCACGATCAACATCCGGTAGGCAAAGAAGTCCTCAAATTAATATCGTCGAGACCAGATGAGACAGTAACGTTCATGTGGATTCCTGCCCACGCTGGTATTCGAGGGAACGAACTGGCAGACACGGCTGCAAAGGAAGCTGCTGTCACTCTGCTGGTACCAAGCTTTTCTGTTCCAGCAACCGATCTCAAGGTCTATATAAAATGTGGTTAAAAGGCTCTATGGCAGAGGAAATGGCAGCAAACATCACAAACGAATAAGTTTCACTCGATCAAGTCGTCAGTATCACCGTGGAATATATCGCTTCCAAAACGAAGGGATGATTTAGTCATCACCAGACTTCGATTGGGTCATACACGGCTCACTCACGAATATTTACTAAATGGAACTGAAGCTCAATGTGCCTTGTGCAATGTTATTCTCACCATTTCACCATATCCCCACTGAATGCCCTTTATACTCCTTGGAAAAGAAATTCTTTAACCTGCCTTCTTCCCTTTCTCTCATCCTTCACTGTCCAACTTAATTTTTTTCCTTCATAAGTCCTGACTTTATTCGCTAATCTAAACCTCCTTCTCCTCCCGTGCCTCTAGCCATAGTTGCTGCACATGGCACGTAAATCTAATTTAATAATTATAATAATATATGTTTTTTTTACTTGCTCACGAACAAAGAATTCGGATCACATTACTAACAGAAATAAAAGTAAAGTGTCTAATAAGAAATACTATCTTTCTTACTGTTTCTAAACTACCATATTTAAGGTATAATTTTATAATTTCGTTTTATTTTTCACCCCTAAAAGTAAAACAATAATTAAATTAAAAATTGTAATAATTACGTATTTTTAAAACATTTTTAAATTTCTAAAGAGGTCGCTATTTGATTTTCTTTATGAAACAAGGGGTATTTCTAAAATCTACTGCCTACCGTAGACAATTTAATGTAATTATATAATCTCCCCCCAAATGACCTTCTGGATCTACCCCTGAAAAAGGCTATATATAAAATGACCCCTATCACATTAACTGCTAAATGCCCGTTGCGTTTTAGGCCTAAAATAGCAACGAAATGTGTAAACGAATATATTATTATTATTATCAAATCGTTTCACCCAATGTAGGGGTATCATGACCATGATCTATCACCCGGTTGATCAGACTGCGCTAACAATTCTGATCCCTTGCGATGTGTACACAATCCTGAAAGGTACGACCAGCAGCTTTGCACACCGCGTCCGACCATCTAGTCGGCGCATGACCTCAACTTCTTCTTTCGTTGACCTTTCCTTCGATGAGTTCCAAATTGTCCGCTCTGATCACATTACCAAAATACCGCAGTATCCTGCAGAGCACCACAGATGATAGCCTTTTCGGGTTACCAATCTCATTTATTATGGAGATATTGGTTCTCTTAGCTGTCCATGGGACATGCAACATAGGCGTATACCATTTCGAGAGTATCTATACGTTTTTTGCCTACGCTGGTCATCGACCAAGTCTCCACGCCATAAAAAAACACTGAGAAGACGAGGGAGTTCACTAGTAGAATCTTTACACTTTTACTAACAGCGGAGTCAGCCCAAAATTCTTTTTAAACTGCTCGTTACGTTGCGTGTAATCTCTGTTACGCTCTTCGTTCGCGTTCTAGCATCCCCCCCCCTCTTCCCGCAGACGGATACTGTATTCCATCTCCTCGCACTCCTCGCACCACCACGGCCAGTCCTTCAGCGTCTCGAATGTGGAATTTCTCCGTTTCGACCTTTGACCCATATCCCAGACCTTTATACTCTCACAATCTCACACCATATTGAAATAATCAATCAGGAGACGAGAAATCTTCGTTCTATCACGCAGATAGTTCTTTCGTAATTTTTTCATTTTAAATTTGTTTAAGATTTTCTTTCACAATTTTAATAATTTTCGGTCATGTAACGAATATAATCATTACTATAACGCAAAGACTACGAAAAGTATTTTAGATTTTGTTCTAGAAATTCTAATTTTAACTCAGCGTCATATGACTTTGTATTTTATAAAATTTATTACAAATATTTTCCCAAATTTTCTATCGCGTTATAGCTTCAAAAAAGAATGTAGATGCGTTTCCAAAGTTTTACTTAAAATAAAGCGATCGTAAAATTATTTAAAACGTTTTAAAATTATATTCCGAAATTTAAAACGCGATATATTTTTAAAAAAAAATAATTTAAGTATGTTTATCAAATTCGTATGTACACGAAAGGGATCTCAAAAATTATTTAAAACGTTTTAAAACTATATTTCCAAATATAAAACGTGACGTATTAATTACACTAATGAACGCAATGGAATAATCTATTATAGAAATAAGAAAATATTGTATTTATTTCAACGTAAAACGCGTACGCGTCTAAATATAAATATCATAAATATAAAAATGAAAATATATTGATCCCTAGAATTAAACAGTACCATCCCATATATATATATATAAATGTTTCTCTTACGGTCAATTTTGTACATGTTCACATGTCGGCAAACGATCCGCTTTGTTCGTTCTCGCACCTGACAGCAAAACGAAAAATGTCGTATATCGCAAGGTGCTTCGATGAAGGGAATCGACCCGAGTGCAAACCATCGAGCAAATATTTAAACAGAAAGTAGTGCAACGATGCTACGCGAATCATTTCGATTCGCTTCAATAAAGCAAATGTCTTGCTGCCACGTGTAATAAAAATACGTTTCAATGTAATTAGAATACTTTTCATTTTGATTCTTGTACATTTATTGAACTTAATTCATTTTGAGTATTTATCTTAATAAAAAACTGAATTTAATTCAGCTAATAAGTTAATACAACATTTATTGATTCTAAGCGGTACGAAGTTCGCCGGGTCAGCTAGTATATATATATATATATATATATATATATATATTTATATATAATACGGGGGTGTAGCGTTCGGAAATAAATCACTTTTATAGTGCATCTCAATCGTAGTTAAAAAAGCAAAAGGCGTGGATTTTATTTACCCCGGTGAAAGCGAATAATGATAATCTTTTTTAAAGTCGTACATTACGAACATTGAGGCCGACTTATATCGTGGAAGGAGGTTATTTATTAAAAGTCGGAATCTCTTCTTGACGCTGCAATTTCAACTGTAAATTTTAAATCGAATGCGTATTATTTTTATTAAAATTAAAATTTTAAAGTAATCAAACTTTTTACATGTAAAGCCAGCGGGTGTTCGCTTCCAACGACCATTATCTTTCAGATGCAGAGAACACAAGACTTCAAGTATGTAACGTTTAAAATTTAAATTTTTGTATCACGTATTTAAGGTAACTGGAAGGCTGAGCTTTTTTTAGGAAAACTATAAGTGGGCTTGGGAAACTCTGTAAAGTGGGGTCGCCTATAATGATTAAAAATGTAAATGTTGGATTTTAAATAAGTTTTACGATTTGGAATCATTTCAATGAAACATCATGCTCAACTTGTTGTGGAATTCATTATTAACTTTTGTGAATAATGAAGTAAGCGCTTATACGGTTTAAATTACGCTACAATATTCAAAACGCGAATAAAAAAACGTGAAATAATTAAAAAGTATGGTGTATAAGTTTTTCTTTCTGCTGATGTTATACTCGCTTCACTTGATTTATGATTAGAGTCCGGATTTATATGCAAAATAAAATTCAAAATATATTTTTAAAATTCGAAAATATGCAAAACACGTGAGGAAACGATTCTGAAAATACAGAAATGATGTATAATATCAAAAAATTCGTTAATTATTCAAATATTAATTGTTGAGGTGTTGATTTTGGTCAAAACCGGTTCAGTGTTTCCGCTGCATCTTTTATTTTTCTTTTTTTCCGTCCCCAGATTGCAACTATTTTTCTATATAGCGCAGCGTGCATAACTATACCGCTGGTACTTTAGGCCGAACGTACATGGCCCCTCTTATTGGTACAGCTGCAATTGCTGATTGTTGACTAAGTCCACACATACTTCCCCATATTATCCTCAATGTCGTGCAACCCGTGAAATTTAAAAATCAAAAAGACTGAATTTTTGTGGTTTCGGGTTTACTAACTTCCATTTAAAATTAATCAATTTGTCGCTTCAAAGTTTTTGGAAAAGTTCATTTAATTAAAAAAGATTCATAATGAACCAAAGTGTCATATTAAATAAATAAATAAATATATTTATATATATATATATATAAATATATATGTATATATATATGTGTATATATATATATACGCACACCCATACAGGTGCACACACACAGTGACACAAAAATGGAGTGTGTAGAAATTTATCTTTTGTGTTAGAAAACAGTACATTTAACAGATAATTTTTCTCACAAAATAATAATTATAGTAGTCGTAATAGTAATTAATGATAATAATTATACTAATTAGCCTTAATAAGGTCGGTAAATAAAAAATTAACCTTGCGAGAATTTCAAACATTGTAATCGTAAAATTACAAACGATTTAAGGTATAAACATGGTGGGAATACTAGTCGTCCCCATTTTACCTCCTCGCAGAATGCTAAATAGATTAAATAATGTAATGAAATCGGTAAATATTTTACATTTTCAATAGTGCAGTCCTCAAGAATTTTAAGCATCCTTATTGTGAATTTTAATGGTTAGATAGCCCATTGTCTTCTGCCATATTCTAACACACTATTTTAATTTTTCTTAGATGTTAAAAGATAGATAGCAGTGTTAACAAGTCAATAATTGAATTTTCCAAAAATAAATTTTTCGAGCATTTCAAATGTTACCGTAAAAAATTATTGCAATTTAAGAGAGAGAAAGAAAACACGCCGGACCATTACATACTGTATTGTTGACGTTTCTCCTGTGTTCTCCAGAACGTGTTTTTTTTAATTTTATTTTACGCGGGCGCGCCAGCGGCTTTTACTTAACAACGGGATAGGTTAAGTAACGAATCTAAATCGAGAGACGATTAAAGGGTAGGGGGTTGAAAAGGTGGAATTGCAAGCTGCATGAGAAGATCCAGAGCTAAAATTTTGCAGTAGTATACGGCGGCGTCGACTGCAAGGGTCGAGCGTTCAAAGACGAATATGATTTGCATCGGATATGAAAGGAGAGACAGAATTATGAAGGTGGCAATCGGGGGAAGGAGACGGAGAAGAAATCGAAAGCGCGAAGATGGGAGTAAATAAAAGTCTTATTGAGGAAATATTGGAACGACGACGGGAAGAAATGGATTGAAACCGAGGGGTTGTGAACAGCAGGCAAGAAGTAGTATTTATTTAGATAATGAAGAAGAATATGTAATGGTGCGATTAAAATCTGGAATGATTAACTGGCTGAGGAAAGAAACAGTGCATGCCCGAAGCTTCCTCCCTTTAATATTTGTTTCGTCATTTGGTTTTCTTTTCTTTTATAAACAAAATCCAAGGTGTCTCGACATTGCCGAACAGGTCCTAAGCGGAGGACTGCTTTTGTGGAGTTTGGAAACGTGCGTGGTTGTCAGTCTATACGTTTCCTTGTTCGATTTTTATTACCGCTGCAGCCGAAATGCCCGTCGACTTCTAAATTTTCAATGCAAATTCCGTCTGCGGACATTCGGACGTTCCCCACGTAAACTCGGTTGAGACTCGGATTGTGGCGAAGGATTATTCTTTCGCGTGCGAATGTTGGACGAACTTTCCACCTACCTTTCGTCATTAAATTTTAATTACGGTTGAATTTCTGTTTTGGCGCTAATTTGTCGGCCGGGTTTTCTGCCGATTAATCGAAGCAGCGAGCTTCCGTTTCGATTATTAAACACTTTTCACTTGTTTCATTCCGCTCTCTTATACAAATCTTATTTCTTCACTTAGACATCTCCCGTACCCCCCCCCCCCCCGATATTTATTATTAGGCTTATTACTACTACGCCTAAATGTTACGTCGAGGCGACCGCTTCGATTGAATTTTCGAAATAAAATTCGCAGAAGCACTTCTATACTTCTGTCATGCTGCCCCGCCCGAATCTCTGATGGCTATCGTCGTCTACCGACAAAACTATCATCGCGTACGTTATTTGTAATTGTTTATTTTACCTTAAAATTACAAAATTAAAATTACCGTTCGATCATCGTAACCTCGCCCGATGATTAAACGCACACGCTGTCGTTTTCCTCCTTGTCGTCAAGCGCGGTTTCCCACTCGTGATGACACAGTATCAGAAGCCTTCCGCAGACTTTACCGAACTGTCGAAATATCTTTCAACCGATATCAGTCGGTAGTTAGTTTACTCCTCTCATCCTAGTTCGACACGGTATACTTGTAATAAAATATTGTGAGAGGCTGAAATTTAGTTAGCTTTTTTTTTTTTCAAATTTTTCGTAAGATAAACCGGTGATGAAAAATGTTTGCGGCGGGTATTTTTTTGATTAAAAATTAATTCGAATTCGCTAACATACTTTTTGTCTTTTATTTTAGTAAAGGAAATTACGCTGCTTTTCCGAGAAAATTTTATGAGCCTTCCGTTTCTTGAACCTTCCTTTCTGCTCTCATATATTATTCATATTCGTATTTGCCTATTTCCCGCTTGCCGCTATGTGGCGCTGACGTACGCACCCCCTCTTCGCCTTTGCGCCGTTTTCGTTATTGTATAACGTTTCATATATTCCTATGTTTACTCATTTTATTTTTTATTATCCACCATACCTATTTCAACCGTTTTTTTCTCTTTTCATACATCGCTTCCTTCTCGACCATGCGTGTGTGTGTGACGATTACTATGCGCTATGGTGTACTATCCCGTTTTCTTCTAGAAGGCGTTGACACTTGTCGACTGTTTTGTTGGCCTGATTTTTTTTTATTTTATTTTTTTCAATTTGACCTTAGCTTTCCATCATTGTATGTGATACACACTCTTCCAGAGCAAATGCGCACGCTCTTTCCTTGCTTGTAATATTTTTATGTGTTTATTCGTGTTTTCTTATAAGGTAAATATGTATTCGAATTGACTGATTACGTCTCGGATGAGTGTAACAGAAACAGCGTAGATAAAAGAAAGAAATGAGAACATAATTCGAAATTGATGAGACAATACTAAAATAGGAACAAAAACGGAAATCAGAAATAATAATAGAAATGAGAGAATATAAGTGAGCTCGTTCGGACGCGAATTGAGATTAAAGAGGAGAGGACTAAAGTCTGGGAATGGGGCGACATTGTCAGCCCGTTTTTCTTTGAGCAGGATATGGATAAGATGATAGCGATAAAACACCGATGGAGAGGAGAGCTAGAACGAAAGGGTGACGGAGGTAGCAGTTGAGCACGTTGGCAATTCCGCGCTCGGAAATAATTAAAACAGGAGAAGAGGATAAACGTTGTAAAAGAAAGTGCTACAGTAGGAGCTGGAGAGACGTATTTGATTGGACAAGAATTGAAATTAAAATTATCTTTATCCGTTTCTGTATTTCCTGTTTTGATTCGATTTTCGTTTCTGTTATTTACCGATACAGGAGCATGCCTAGTCTGCGTCTGAAGGCCCATCGGAATCACAACACCGTGCCACCTCCTTTGATACGTGTCGACAGCTTTCCGGAGCAGAGTGCTCGCGCTAACGAAATATCGTCGGCTGTGACGGCAGATCGGCCGGCAGCAAGTAATGGGCGTCCTGGACGTTCCTTCAGTTGCGATTTCACCAATGCCGCTCCAGTCTTGTCCAGCGATAAATCTACCTTAAGACTTCCGCCATGGTAAGTTATGTTTGTTTTTTTTTTTACGCTAATGAAATTACCGATATCTTCAATAGCGAATATTAAATTTCGATATAAATTAAATCCAACGCTGATTATAGATTAACTCTGAAAGTGGAAGTCCTTAGTGTCTAACCGATTCCAGCTTATGTCCCAGAGTTATCAGGATGGCCGCCCAAAGGCGCGGGAATAAGCCGAGAATTTTGTTGTAAAACCGGATGGAAAAAAGTAAAAATAGCCAAAAATGATATTTTTTATAAGAAAAAATCATTTGAAACGTTAAAAGGTGAATGCATTTTTTACTGTACTTCACGCTGAAGCATAAATTACAAAGTTCTATTATATTCATATAAAATACACACTGGAGTGGTCAAATATTATCAATATGTAGTAACGAAAGAATTTCATTCTTCTTTTTGTACAATTCTAGTAATCAGGAAATTAGGAAGATTCGGACCATGAAAACCGGGAATTTAAAAATTATATTTGCGTGGCCACCATGATTATTCTTACATCGTCTTTCCGGGGTTATTGTTTTTGTTAATCTCCTATTCCATCTCCGTCTACATTTAAATTCATATTTTTCTTTTTGACCTTATGGCCGGGTATGTGGGAGAAATTTCCGAGGCGCTACTTCGCGTGGACAAAGCTAGGGTTTTCCTCGGGCGGAGAATTACGCAGAGACAATGTGACATAAGCACTGGTCTCAAATTTTGTAAAATGATTTACCTTGTTTACAGGTGGAATTTTTAAATTGTAAACAATTTAGAATGTTCCACAATTATTTTTTTTTTTATTTTTATTTTTTGAGCACCGTCGAATATGGGCATTGATCCCCAGCGCATGTGAAATTTTTGGAAGTTTCAATGTACGACAGCGCGGGATTTTCTTTCCGAAAACTAAACTCCGCTACCTAACCAACTACGCTACGGTAACTGGCTTCCACAATTCTTAAATTATTTTACTTAAAATTCACCAATAAAAAAAAAAAAAATACCTTAACTGAGATTGCTTCTGAATTTTAATTGGCCGTGATAAATAATTTGAAATTTCGTTAGAATTACAATATGAAAATAGCAAGATGGCGGCGAGCTACTACGCTATTACTACCGAATGCTTTGATACGGTCCGAGTTAAAACTTTTACTAGTCTCTGTTAGATATAGTGTTCGTTATCGCCGTAAGATGGGGCAGCAATGTGATCACGATAGTGTTTCTGCGCAATTCCTCTTCAAAAAATGGAGTCTCCAGCCTGGATGCAAACATTCCGAGAACACATATACGCAAATTCAAAAATACTCATTAAAGTATTTTTGAAGAATCGTAATTGGGATTATATCGAACTATTTTTCTGGCAATTAATCGAATTGTATAAGTGAAATAATCGCATCAATGCGTAATATAAACTTAAATTAGAAATACTTCTAAGATCGATTATATTTGATGATTAGCGTAATAAATGGGGAAAAAATATATTTTAATTTTCTAAAGCAGTTTCTTCCCTGGCTTCTCATATAGTTTTTTTTTTTTTTTTTAAATAATTATTCCAATATATTGCGATCAGAGAATGGCTTAGGACAGAGAACGGAGCATTTTACCGAAAACTCTTCCCGAGTGGCGACTATAATCCGAAAGCTGTTCTCGAAGACTGTACCGGTTCGCGAGCAAACCATAGTTTTTTTTTTTTTTTTTTTTTTTTTTATGGCCTGGCGGCTAAGTAGCTTAGTTAATCGCGTTTAATTTTGTATAATTTGCTCAATTTCGATTTTTTTTTCTTTATTTTTTTTCTTTTCTTTTTTCTCTTTGCTACTTACTTCATATATCTTATTATTGAGATTGTTTTCGTTGTGTTTATTTTACATATTTTTCATTTTCGTAATTATAATACTGCAGTATCTGCATATTTCGTATTATTTTTATCTTTTTGTTTTTCGTTAATTTATGTTTTGTTTTATTAATGGGGTATTGTAGTCTAGAGGCACAAATTTAGGAGGTTTTTTTAAGCTCAATAAAAAAAAAAAAACAATAAATATTTTTACTATCCATTTTTTACCATTTATTTATTCGTGTTTTAAGAATCCAGAAAAAAATTCTCAAAAAAAAAAAAGTTCTCAAAAAAAAATTCAAAATTCACAAAGTTATAGGCTAATCAAGCGGTAATAAAAAGGGCTTATCCTGGTTGACACGATTCCAATCCTTCTAGTCATCCGAAACCAAAAAAAAAAAAAAAATAAGATTCTTAATTAGTAAAGATGTGGTTATAGACCCTACGTCAGAGAAGGAAAAAAAAAATTCTCCTCTTAAAAATAGTAAGAATCAAAATTTTGCCTTTATTATTCTGGTAGGGGCGCTATAGAAGGATATATAAAGAAGATCCATATCCAATTTCAAGTAAATCGGTTTATTAGGACTTGAGATGTCAACCGTGTTCAGAAAAAGTAGTTCCGAGAAAAACGCGTTTCAAGTTTCGAAAGTTTCAAGTAAAGTTTCAGGGGCAGTCTAATTCATAGAACGGTACACGTTATACTTACATTTTCTTAATCGGCTACTCCTGCTTCATACAATGGACCACCCCTTCTTCTATTTCAAATTGTACATTTTCTAAAGTTCTAAAACTAAACGAACAGAGTCCTAGCTTCCTTTGAAGCACCAGAAGCTCGGATTTCAGAGCGTTCAATCCGAGTCCCGCCTGACAGTCTAAATGTTATTTTTTTTTTGTCGATCTGGACGCACAGAACTTTCTTTGTTCATTTTTTTTATCTATTTTACACTTAATAAATAAAATATTCACTTAAAATTTCATATGTTTGGACTACACATAGAGTACGCATATTTGCGTTGCTTGAAGATTGAAACGAAACTGACCTGAACTGAACACCAAAAAAGAAAAGATTTCAACAAAATACGCTACAATGGCCTTCAGTTGATCGGTTTTTAAAAATATATATGTATATAATGTATAAAAGAGTTTGATTTATCCTCAGGCAGTCGAAGAATGTCTACTATATATTGTTTGATCCGCTCCGACTGAGGTGATTTAGTTGCCGCGTCACGAAAATAGCTATAACTCCGTAAATAATATTAATTTTGAAAAATCGTTTTAGGAACAAATTCTTAAATGCCTAAATTTTAAGAATATACAAAAAAAAGATTTGATTTTTTCATATTCCTAGACTAGAATACCCCCTTAATTAATTCTATTAATTTTTGTTTTTATATTTGCTAGTTCGTTATAATTTAATAAATTTTTATTTCGTAATGTTTTTGTTTGTTTTTTGTTTTTTTTTTTTTTTTTCATTTCGTCAGAATTTGTTTCAGTTTTTACTTCAATATTTTTTTTAGACCATATATCTTTATCAGTTACAGTTTACATGTATAGAATGTGAAATAAAGTACCATATTCTTGGCAAGGAATCGGCGATTGTGAAAATAATGGGGCTAGTTCCTTTCTCTTGGCCGCCTTTATTTTCAAAGATTTCTCCGGTACCCGATTATTTTAGGCTGGATAAACTTGAAGATGCCTTGAATCCGGAATGAGACAAGTTTCGAACCTGCGACCTCTAATTTACATCAGCATCATCACATCAAGTAATAGCCCCAATCTGGGGATTTTTCACACCATTTCTATATTTCGCGGTTCCTTGCCATCTGAATTAGTCCGCTGCATTTTTTCCCGTCATTGTCTATCATTTCGATTCGTCTCCTTCCTCTCGTTGCTTTGCCTTTCATTTTCCCTTTAATCGCTGTAACAAAAATTCCTCCCTCTCGGATCTTATGCGCGAGGTATTTCTTTTTTCTCTGGATTACGTCTTTTGCTACATTGTATTCTATCATTTGCCGCCTACTTAGAACGTCTTTATTTTTCACCTTGCCCGTCCATGGTTTATCATTCTTCGTAACGTCCACATACCAAATGCATCTAGCTTTTTCCTACATTCTGCATCCATCGTCCAAATTTCTGATTCCTAGAAACACACCATGAATACTAATTTACATACGTATATATATATACATATAAAAGATATATATATATATATATATATATACATATATATAAGTTAATTATATTTATGAGATTACTAGGTTTGAGGAACTGTGACAGATTTGTGTTTGCATTTTGTATTATCTTTACTGTTTATTTTTGACCTGTCACGGGTTTCATCTTTTATTATTTCGTCTGTTTTATACTACATTTATTTTACCATTTTTTTTTTTTTCGGCAATTTTTTTCTATTTAAACTTACGTATTGCTATAAAGTAAATTTTTTCGTTTTTACTAAAAAAAGATGTTTTTTAACATTTAACGAAAAAAATCGAAATAGAAGGGAAAGAGTTTAGAAATGCCGATAAGAAATTAAATATTTGAAGCGTATTTGTAGTAATACAAGGAAATGGCGTATTTACAATATTAGGTTAATTAATATTCTCGTGGAATAGAGCGAAATTTTTAGGTATTTTTGTTGCACTGAAGAGTAGACCTTATAAGTTAAAGAGATTAATACGGGAAATTCTGAATTAATGAATTGTTCGGCGGAATCTTTATGCGGATAATTGACGTCTCTGTTTTTTTTTGTTTTTTTTTTTTGAATTAAAACAGAATTTTCAGTAGACAGACGGGTAAACATGAAAACTCTCTGAAACGTTTTAAATATTGCGCTAGACTGTAAATAATGAGATTAACCGCCGCGTATTATTTTTACTTTGAATTATTATTATTTCCGCTCTCGGTTCTTATTTATTAAAACCACAGCGACGGATAATAATAAAAATATTTATAGAACTGTAATGTCAATTTTTAAAAAAAAAGTAAAATAATAAATTATTCGGTGGAAGTTGTAACCAGATGCGCCGTTCGTAGTGTTGAGTAAACGACACTTGAAGGGTTTTCACAATAATTAAATAAATTCAAGTGTAACTGTAATTAACCTTGATAAAGTAAAAAGTTATCATCCGGTCTAACGAAATGTAATAATTGTCGATTTTTATAATTGTTTTTTATTTATTTTATTTTTTATTTTTTTTTGTGCACGTCAACTATGGATCCGGCGCAAGTGTAATTTTAGGAAATTACAGTATGCGGCAGCGGGATTCGATGTGTGTCGGTTTTACCCGAACGGATCACCACTGCCGTGGTGCCTATAACCAACTACGTACGACACACGTTTTATAACTTCAATGTGAATAAGTAAATTTTAAACTTTAAACGAGAAAACAAATAAAACCATATGTTCTTTCTAGAAGTGATTAATAAGTTGTGTCTAACATTAGGATAATTATTTTGAAAATGTGTTAACTTAAAAAACGAAAAAGGAAATGGTTTATCAAAATTTTCGTTATTTACACCGCGATATTTTAATATTACATGCCTCCCCCCCCGTGCTTCTTTCATGTAGTTAACCGAATAAAACACCGAGTTTTATACAAAAAACGAATCAGCCGATTTATTATTAATTTATAGTTAAATAATTGAATTAACAGTTTTAATTCAATTAGGTCATATAATGTGTAAACGGGGGGGGGGTTGTTTTTTTTTTTTTTTTTTTTTTTTAGTACATCGCTGAAGACTGTTTCGTATTATATAAAATACCGAATAGTCATTATGTAAACCGGATAATATTAGAAATATTTATTCCGATTTTGACTAAACTAAAAATTATATCACGTAAAAACATAAAAGAAAAGCAACATGATTATATTAGAAATATTTACTCCGATTTTGACTAAGCTAATAGTTATATCGCGTAAAAACATAAAAGAAAAGCAACATGTACGAGTATGTGGCCTACCATTATTGAAAAATAAGGAACCAAAATTTTATTGTCTAATTCCTTTCAGAAAAGTAAATTATCAATCTTTCGATAAAATTTAAATTTAAAGCGATGAATGGTACCAAATGAATACCGATTCCTCTTTTAAGTATTTTTGTGTATTTTTTTGTATTTTTGTGTTTTGTGCACGTATGTGTTCCGGCGGAATGCTTATAGCGTGCACGATTCGGTAGTGTAGAAAAGAATAGAAAAAACCGGAGAAAATAGATAATAAAACAAGGTAAGTGATGAATCATAATCAAACGCTGATTATTACGCTAATTTCGCACCGGCTAAATATTGATTACAATTCCTACTTTATCTTTCCTACGTGCGCGGATGTTTCGTAAGACCACATATCTATGATCTAATTTCATAAAAATGAAATACTTTTTTTTTCTTTCTTTCTTTTTTTTTTTTTGTGTGTGTATGTGTGTGCATTCGAAGTGTTTTAGTACTTTTGCATCGTTTTGTAATTTTTCATTTTCAACTCGAACTTTTTAATTTTGAACTCGAATTTGGAATTCGAGTTCAGTTTCTTTGTTGTAATTTTCGAATTTATCTTCTTATTTCTTGAAATATATATAATTGTTTCATTAACTGGTGACCTGGTCAGTTCGCACATTTTTATTTTAGTCTATTTATGAAGGCTCCTCGATTGTACACGAGTTTTTTTCGCGACGTTATCAGGTAGAATTCGCTGACTGTAAATTTTGGAAGTCAGATAATATGCGCGGGTGAACTAGTGTGGCAATTTCTTTTTGTTTGGACGACAGAGATAATAACATTTACATTAGCGTTTTCGTACCAAAGTGTTGTTATCACCAGCTCGCTGTATTCAAAAAAGGCGTGTCCCTCTGCGTTACCGTTTAAAACGGACCACCGAAAAATAATAAACCGCGTTTACCGCTGCACGGCAAAAAAAAACAACATGTACACAGGAGCTTCGATGACGAATGTGAACAAATATTTATTTAAAAAAAGCGGCCCTGCTCTGAATAGTTTTCTGAATAATTATTGCAATGACGAAAGAGGCCCCCGGTGTTGATAGAGATAAATTACGACAGAGAATCGCGAAATTGTGTAGATTTAAACCTTTTTCTCGACTTTTGCGCTGAAGTCGTTTAATTGTATTACGGTATAACAGATGAGCGCTACACACGAGATCCGGGAAAAAGTTGGCGACGACATTTGCGGATATTCATTATGAAAATCCTTCCGCCGTATGAACAAGAAGGACTGTTTGATGCTAAATTGTTGTGTACGGAATCAGACAAAGGTCTTCCTACTCCATATTGTGCCTCATATATCCTGTGTCCTTTGCGACGCTTTATTCCCAGTGTGTTGATTACTTTTTTTTTTTCTTTCTTGGAAACGCCAACCAAGGGCACAATGCATCTAAGAAAAATGTAGAAACAAAAGGATTCAATTTTAATATATAGTGAAATGGAGGAAATGAACTCTGCTAAAGCTGGAACAACACCTGGTAAAGGAAGTATGTAGGCATCACAAAAGAAGGTTAAGATGCAAGAACTTAGTAAAGAGGAGAGAGCGCTCATGTACTTGGCGTCAAAAATACAGTCGCGAGTGGAGGGATGAAGAATTTAATGTGGAGAAGAAATGATAGAAAAACGAAAAAAAGATACGAACGAAGACGTGTAATGGAGGAAATAATGGAGCGACTGAGATTCTAGCATAATCAGCAAACCAAGACCGTGGTGAGGGAAGCCCCTACTAATCTAATAAACGAGACCAAAAAAAAAAAAGAGGAAAAAAAACTCTAGTCGGACGTATGAACGGAAAAGAAATAGCTTTGTATTCAAAATTGATGTTTTTTTTTAAGTTTTCTATTAAGTGTTACACATTAGCTTATTTTTGGGTTTTGACATTTGTTCGCAGATGTAATTCGCGCATTTCTCTGCGGTAGTTTTTATTTTAAATTACGACTTGACGGCCGAATGACTTGTTTTCAGGTTGAAAAAGAACGTATTTAGTTGTGTTAATCAGTTCAATTACTATTTTCTTATTTCGGTTTGCTATTAAATGTTATTCTTTATTATTCATTCTCTCTTCCCTTTCATTGTGCGTGATATTTGTAATTGCTGGTTTCGGCTGTTACCCCTTGTTTAGATTAAGCGTTGTATTTCCGAATAGCTTCTAACGTTTAAAATGTTATAAAGAATAACGATTTTTCTATTTGCTTCTTACGTGAAATGGTTATTGTAATACCAGGATGCGTTTCTCCAATTTGTAATGTGAGTAGGCCATTCGATTTAATTGGTGAAAAATGAAAAACGTTTATCGCATGAAATTTCAACGAACATCCTTAAACATATATATTACGAAAAAACCTGCTATAGAGGAACTATATCTATGCTAGGACACTTATTAAATACACCTTCCTTTCGTGTGTTTATATTTTATGGGGGGGGGGGGGATTGTTTGATTCGAAAACTATTAAATAAAAGACGGAAATTTCGGTCTAGCCTCGATAAAATTGATAGTCGTGTGTATATTTCGTTTTAGCTCCACTCCGCGTCTATGTTTGTTTGCGTTGATGCCTAGTAATGATGGGTAAGTTCGTTGTTTTTTCGGACATAGAATCGTAGGTTAATTGCGTACCGAATAAATATCTATCGGACCCGTCATATATGGAGATCGATCGTCCGGTGTTTACGTATACGGGACTCGCGCAGCATTAGCACACCAGTTTGCGCTATGGTTGTCGACGCGCGTTGTTCCAGTGTGTGTTAGGTTAGATTACGTTAAGTTGCTTAAATTGTTCATGGTAGTAATAAATTACTCATTGGCACTTGCGTTAGTTAGTGTGTTTAATTATTTTTGCGTTAAGTTAGTTAAATATCTTTTTTTATCGTCGCTTCAGGGGAGGAAGGTTTTTTTCTTTCTTTTTTTTTTTTTTAAATGTTCGCCGAAGGAACTTAATCAGCCTCTAATCTCTTATGTTGAACAAAAATAAAAAATAAAATGCAGCTAAGCTATAATTTATTTTAAAATCACTTAATCTCTTTACCTTTTTATAATCGACTGCAATATAACTTTTAACTATATTTTGTATCAGTATTGGATCAAAATTGAAACTGGTCAGTGTTTATGTAATATTGGCGAATGTTTTTTGTGATTTCACATGTATTTAAAGTAAAAAAAAACAAAAAACGCGAAAACGGATGAAGCCTTAATTAACTATATAATGTTTCTAGAACTTTAGACTTTTTAATAAAAAATTTGTGTAATTGCCATGTCATTTTTTGTAAGAAATCTGGAAAACCGTAATTTTTTAAATATTCTAGACGAAGCTGAACTTTACACGAATTGTCGAGAAATGTACTTTTTTACGCGGTTTTTGTCGAGCACACTGTGTAAATTGCGATGTTTTGTTAAATTAGTTTTTTCTTCTTTTTCTGAAATGATCTACATAGAGGTATATTTCGTTTATTTGGTACAGGATAAGACGGTCTTAAAAAGTCGTAAAAAATTTCTGTTCCTTTTTCACAGACTCAGCGTGGCGCATACTTTGACGAATCTCACACTAATTACAGTACTTGTTAATTACCATTTGTAAAAACAATAACATTGTATGTATTTACATATATATACATATATATAGTATGTATCAGTAGAAAGGGGGAAGGCAGTGTTTTTTAAAAAAAGTATATCTCATAATTAGGACTTCGCTAGTCGGTTCAGAGGAAACCGTCTAAACTGTCATAAGAGATATAAAGTGGCTCGTTATTAATCAGCTAATGTATGCACGCGCTGTTTGTAACTTGTCTTCTTCTCTAATATATTGCTCTTGCATAAAGTTTGTTTCGGCTTTCGTTGTTGTTTTTAGGCTTTTCGCTAATTTGCATTTTGGCATACCTTGATTTTAAATGTTCTGCCCGCGCGCAGATTGATATTCGCTTGTCTAGTGATTATTTTCGTTGTAAACTTGTCTTTTCCGTTTCCTTTACTATCTTTCTTCGTTATTTTGACATACGGTTTATTACGCTCGCGTTGCATCGACGGTCATTTGTCGACGGCCGAATCGGTCGCATTAAAGTTCAAGGTCATTCTCACATGTGAAAGCATTAATCAATGTAACCGGATGAATTGCTACACTGTTTTCTTCTTCGGGACGTGCGGTCCTCTCTCCTCTTATTCGTATAGGAGGAGTGACGACGTAAATTCGCAGCATTACTGTGCCGTAAGTGGGGAAAACTTTCCCCCTAAACAGATGATGTAAACGCTATATGAAATAGCCGCGTTAAACTATATAATGCAGTCGTCGGGTTGGAGATTGTCGAATAAAAATCTGTCCGCCAACCTTGAAGGTTGCAGTCGAAGGAAAACATCCGTTTGAAATCTTATCGATGTGCGATTCGCCCGAATAGGAAACCAGAAAACCAATCGGCGATCAGTATTTATGCATCAGATGGCCACCGTCGCGAAAGTTTCACTAGGCGTTCAGCTGTTAAATTGTTTAATTCTAATATTTTTCTTTCTCCCCTCTCTTCTCTATATGCGCTCTGTGTAACTGCAGTGCTTATTGCGGCGCATAAACGAAGGCATTTTAAATATGCCGGGTTAAACTCAACGAAGAATCTGTGTGATTTGAGTCTCCCGAATTAGTAGGCTAACAGTTGTGTTTTCGGAAATGAGCTTTGGACAAGCGTAAGGAATGATTGCGAGATCTTTAGAACAACTACCTGACCGTACAACATCAGAGGATTCGTCGATTATTATATGTTTGCGAGAGATAGCCAGCTAATGAGGATCTTAAAATCGTAATGTTCCTTCCGATAGTTGAACTAATTGTGAGTGCTTAACATTTTTTAAGAATGCAGTTCTGTTTTCCACCGGTTTTTTTTCTCGCAAGTCTTTTAATATATATGTATCATCGGGGAGGCGGGACTAGGTTAGCATCCTCTGGCATTGGCGAAAACAAAACAGCGCCGTCACGTTGACCCGCCCGTTACCAGGCACCTCGATGTGCTCGGGAACTTAAATTCACGTGGCTGCCTCCGTTTGATGCGGTTGCTGTAAATGATTAATGTCAGCGGGTTGTCGAATTTTTGAGTTTTTAACGTGTTTACTGTATGGAATCAGTAAGTGTGAGCATGCTATCGGATTTATTGTTGACCAGGATGAGGTGGTAGAAGCAGTGTGTAATTCCGTGAAATTCTGCACTTAATATGGAACAAGCATCATTGAGTGTATCTAGCTCTGTGTGTAGCGCTTTGACCTTTAAACGTACGAGCTGCCGGCAGCAGCTTAACCACTTGCCTAATTTTACAAGTTAAATCAGCCGTACTGTGTTTCGGCCACTAACAGATGAAAGATATTATTTAATGGCCAGAATTGTCGACTGATAATAGTTTGCGATATTGGCAACTTTAACGGAAATAAGCCTATTGCAAAAAAGCCCCTTTGCACCGTACGCCTCGACCGCCGTGTACTACCTTCGGACTGACGTTTACAATATATTGTATTTTATATTTGTTATTAAAATAGTAAATGCAAAACGAGCATTGCACGTTAAATTGATATCGGCTGTTATTAGTGTATTATTAGTGTACGTGTTACTTTTTATTCTAGGAACGTATAAGATTGTCAGACATTAACGGAATAGTAGCATTATTCCTCGTCCTATTATTTACTATCATTATAAATTATTGCGATGGCTTAGTGGTTTTGTGAATAAATTCTGAAGTATAAAATAATTCAAAATTCCCTCAGAGATCCATCCGCCAACAACTAATAAAGAAGTGGAAATTCTGAAATAACTAACACGGTGATTTTCGGGACTGGTAAAAATAGGCTTTAATTAAATTAAAATAACATTAATCGGTGAAAAAAATGCTTCGGAATAGTAATAATATATATATATATATATATATCTAATAAACTCGGCCATTTTGGCTTCGCAAGGGGCTGTTCCCCTTGGCCCCTCTTGCTTTCATTTCTGTCCCTTTCTCTTCTATACTTTGTATGAAATTATCAAAATTTACAACGTAATTCTTACTGGCATCAACACAAAAAAAAATAACATAATCACAAAAATCCTATCTTGACTTTTAACTTTTATTATATAAAATTAAGACAATGTTTCGTTACATTTTTCGTTACATAAAATTGTGACATTTTTTAAATAACAATAACAAAAATGCTATAAAATATAACAAACGTTACATAAAATTGGGACATTTTGCGTTACATAAAATTAGGACATTTTTTTGGGATATTTTTTCTAATGAGGGGTAGCCTAAGAATTACGTTGTAATTAATATATATATATTAATTACAACGTAATTCTTAGGCTACCCCTCATTAGAAAAAATATCCCAAAAAAATGTCCTAATTTTATGTAACGAAAAATGTTCTAATTTTGTGTAACGCAAAATGTCCCAATTTTATGTAACGTTTGATATATTTTATAGGATTTCTGTGATTATGTTATTATATTCGTATAGATACGTTGTCAATTTTGATCATTTTATACCAAGTATAGAAGAGAAAGAGATAAAAATGTAAGAAGCAAGAGGGGTCAAGGGGCACAGCCCCTTGCGAGGCCAAAATGAGTGAATTATATATATATATATATATATATATTGTTGAGAGGTATTTTTATAATTAAACCAACGTCATATAGACATTGGCCTCAGAACTGAGGAAAAAAAGGGGGAAGTGAGTATCTTAACAGTGGCCGAAATAAGCGAATGAAGGGGCTGGATAAGGGGTGATTGTGGAGTGAATTTTTTACGTCTAGTACGGAATACTAAATGAAGAGCGCTTGGCCAAAAAAGGAGAGGGTTCAATAAAATGAAAATTCGACTGTCACGGTGAAGACGGAGAGAAGTTACAAGTTTTAGGATTCATCAAATTATTATATTTGCCGCTGATCGATATCTGTAAGAAATGCTAAAGCCGATGATGACGCAGTGGGCTGTTGCGCGCAAAAATAGTAGTTCGAGCGAAATTTGAAGTAAAAGAAAAAAAAAGTTGTTTTTTACAGTCTTTTATTGGTTCATTTTGATTATTTAATTTCCCGAAATAAAACGTAAAAGCTGGGTTTTTTTGTTTTTGTTTCGCTTGACGGTAAACCGTATTATCCGTTTTTTTAATGACTTTTTATTACACCGCTCTCGGTGTAGTAGTAATTGCGAGTAACAAAATGATACACTGCTGGTACCTTCTACTTAGCTCATGCGGGATATATTACGACTGCCGATTATACCGGGAAATAATCGTTAAGTTTAAACGATTAATCCTTAATAAATAATCCACCGGAATAGAAAATATACATTAAATTAACATACCAACATGTTTCATAGACAAAAAAAAAACAAACTTGCACGTGATATATGTTTATCACGAAACAGGTTGTTGCTATTATTGTTTATAGGCGGGTATTTATTTATTAATCGAAATTAATCGTTCTTTTTTTTAATAGCTTTTATTCTTCAATGAATTTTATTGATTTACTGTATAGAGAGGTGTTATAATTTTACACGGATCCTTTTTTTTCTCGAAACTGAATTCAAGTATTTTTCAGTTCGATTTGTTGTGTACCTTTTATTATTTAGTTACACACTCGTGCTGGTGACAGTCGTCTGCTATCTGCTTTGTAAACTTTTCCTAACTTGTTCCAGTTATAATTTACGCTTATAAAAAAAAAAAAAAAGTAAATAATAAATACAACAACGACAAAGTAATTTTTTAAAACAAAGCTGGTAGGCCTCCGTCAGTTCGAATTATACCGCAAAATTTATAAGTTCAATTCGAATAACCAGTCGGTAGTTGACGTACACAATACGACGTCTGAACTATAAGATCTATCTGGTCGTTTATTTTTAATTAAATATTTTCTCTAAGCATATCTCGGCTCGTGATGCGCGTCTCTGAAAACAATTATCCATTATTTTCTCATTTTCTTTACATGAAATCTAAAGAGTAAAAGTCGTTTAAAAACCTTCAAATAGTTTGGTTAAAAATTTTACGCAATCGATTATTTTCGGAAATAAAATTTTTAATAAAACTGGTATTTTTAATGTGTCGGAAGGTAGTGATTAATAATAATATTTCATGTTTTTCTTTCTTGCTTTCTTTCTCTTTCGTTCTTTCTTTTTTTCTTCCTTTCATTTTAGTGTATTCTGAATTTGGATTACTCGAAAGAGGTTGTTTTTATCCAAGTTTTTCGGAATACGGAAAAATCGATAGACCTTAATTCAGCGATGTTTATATTATATCGGACGTCGAGTTTTATTCAATGAGTTTTTCAATTGTGTTTATTTAAATGTAAAGTAATAATCGACTGCGCGATTGATCGTAGAATATGCAATTGATTGAAGAAGAAGGGGAAGAAAACGCTCGGAATATCTTTAATGAAATTGATAACAGTAGTGCTAGCAGCAGTAGTATCGTGAACGTTGTGAAAGGTAGCCGCGTCGGTTATACAGTAATAGTACTGAAAGGATAACGTTGTATTGTTATTAAACAGTTTTATCAACGGTTCCGCGACGAACGATTATAACAACTTGGCAAAAGAAAAATGGTTGCTGGTTTTTCGTTTCTTCCTAGCTGCTACGTCTTGTTCAACCCACATTCTTCGTACAGCTAAAGAAGAAATACCAAGTATCGAATTTTGGAATTTGTATTTATTTTTTATCGTTCCTTAGCACACTATCAGCATTATTACCTATTATGACAGGTGACAATAACGTAAGCGAGTAAATGTAAGTGTACTCTATACGTGTTATGAATGTGCTTATCATTTGTGGAAAAATATTTTTATGTTATAAAAATTTTAGAAATTTCAAGTTTCCTTTTTTTTAAATATATATATATATATATATATATATATATGTGTGAACTCGGCCATTTTGGCCTCGCAAGGGGCTGTGCCCCTTGACCCCTCTTGCTTTTATTTCTGTCTCTTTCTCTTCTATACTTTGTATAAAATGATCAAAAGTTACAACGTGATTCTTACTGGCATCAACACAAAAAGGAAAACAAATTATAATCGCAAAAATCCTATCCTAACATTTAACTTTTATTACATAAAATTAAGATATTGTTTCGTTACACTTTTTAATTAAATATTTCGTTACATAAAATTGTGACATTTTTTAAATAACAATAACAAAAATCCTATAAAATATAACAAACGTTACATAAAATTGGGACATTTAGCGTTGCATAAAATTGGGACATTTTTTCGAATGGGGGGTAGCTTAAGAATTACGTTGTAATTAATATATATATGTATATATATATATACGGGTAAAAAAATACATTAGTAAATAATTGTTACGTCATAATGTAGTAAGTCGAAACCATTACGCACATTTTTCGAGTTGTTCGAAAATCTGCACAATTCTCTGTGTGATTTGATTACCTCTACGCGTAAAAAATACGTATGTCAAACGCACATAAAAGTAACAAAACTATGGGGACGGAAAAGATGTATTTTTCCGGCGAAAATGACCTTGGGATCGATGTAAAATGAACGGTTAAATAATTCAGCGGCCAGCGTTACAGGATAAAAGCCGTAATGATAGCGTATTGCGGAATTTTAATTTGTGATTTTCAATTAACGCGTTCGAATTTGTTGTCGACAATAATAACGCGGAACGCGCAGTTATTTTGCATTCGGTTTGACTTCAAGCATCGCAGGAACAAAAAATTTGTAATTCTTATTTTCACGTGCGCGAGAAGGTTACTCTGAAAAAAATATTTCGAAACTAAATCGAAGAATATTTTTGAACATTTAGCGCATTCATTGACCGTGAATGAAAATGAAATTTAGTTTTAACAGTATATTCCCACTTCTCTATGTTTCGGACCAATCTTCGTGTCCCAGCAAGTCTATCTGCTAGATTTATGACTGTGATCCGGAATTGGTGAGTTGGCAAGAGATCGTTCTCTTTTTCTCGTGTGATTTCTGCAGTATTTCTACTTGCCTCTTTACTGCAAATTCTAATTTGTACATTATATGAATTGTTGACGACGGCGCAGGATATCGAATTTCCTTAGCGTTTAATGCCGACCTCGAAGCGGGAGCAACTGACAAAGAATCAGTGTTACACATTTCATTAGTGTACATTAAGTATTTCGGAAAATGTGGATTAGTCGGTAGAGGGCCCCTTATAAGGCGCCCTTAAGAAATAGCAGAATGATTGAATCGATTACTTGAGCGCATTATCTTTCAAATTAGGCAATATATATTCATGATAACAACTGAAATAAATTAAGAAGCGATATGTGATAAGGTATGATATTTGCAATTAAAAGAAGTTTAGGTGTAATTATGATTCGAGAAGCCGATTAGAGGACGCGCGGATTACTTCATAGGTATTCTACAATTGCTAGTGTTATAAAGCAACCGGAACGATTTTAGTATATCCATCAGAGTGTGAAGTTTTTGAATATTCGAACGCAGTTAATATTTCGAAAAGTTTACCGATAATGGAGGGGCTATTTTTAATATTATTTAAAATCTTCGGATGGATTTCTATCGGTGCGTTTAAAAACCATCTCGTTTCCTTCATTAACGTTATGTGATCGCAGTGAAGTTTCCGACTATCGCGATGTGTATCGATCTTTTCATCCATCGAAATTGTGGTCTGAGGCAGGGAACACAATCGTGTTTTAATTGCTGATATCCGTAATCATTATGGTTTTTTTTTGCAAATTCGTTAAAGAAAACGGATAAATAAAGTATAGCGCGATGTTCACGGCGAAGGATAGATTATTTTAAGCGGCCCAGGTTAAGGTTTATGAGTTTATGAATGGATACGTGTGAAAGGGTTCGCGAGTGGATTTCGCGGTGCAACAGCGGACGCGCGCGCCATCTGGCGGCAATTTTGTTTCGAGCGGGCGTCAGATGCGTTCCTCCGGTATCGTTGAGAATTTTGGCTCGTCTTCCGCCGTTCGCAGAGAAAATTCATCCCGGAACCGGAATTACCGCGTTCTACGGTAAATTTTTCGATCGTGCACATTCGCGATTCCGGTACGTGTATTCGGAGAAATCTCCATTTCGGCTGGAATATTTTTAATTATTTTCGTTTTTCGATTTGTTGGTGGTTTTTCTTAAAATCGCGATATTTTTGCTTTTTAACTAATTACAAAAAAAAAAACATCCTTTTTTTAATTTTATACGTTTATATATATATATATTTATTTATTTTTTATTTTTTTTCGTTAAAAAATTCCATATTTTTTGTTTACTTTTTTTTTAACGAATTTTTCTTTTTTGATTAAAATTTTACAGTTATTTAAAATATTATCCGCGGTTTAGTAAGTATTCGTTAAATAATACCGCTCTCCTCTTAGCATACAAAATTCCGGGTAAATATATTGTTACGTTTTCGTCCTTTGAGTGGAAAATTTTTTAAATTTCACCCCCTACTCGTGACGATGGGGTTTTCTTTTTCGTTTTTCTTTTTTCTTTTTATTTCTCTCTTTAGCGAATCGATAGAATTGCGTATGCGAAAAGGATCGAAACAACTTCGAGATTTCTATTAACAATATTTTGTAAAACGGGGTTTTGGTTTCGTAATGAATTTAGAATTTTTCCCTCTGCTCAAAAATTTGAGTAAATTGAGCAATCGCCGAAACGGTACAGTCTGCTGTTGCTCCCTTTGAGTCTCCGTAACAATTATTCAATAAATTAGTATTAAACGCGTCTCTTTCTCTAGGGTCGTGAATTAAACTGTGTACGATAATCGGTTTTCTCGGATTGTTCGAGATTTTTGTTAATTTTACCGACTTAAGAAATTCGCCCGTATCATTCACGGTGTATTGCTTGATGCATTTGTAGAGTAGTATTTTTTCCATGTTTGATTGCTGTGGTGTAGCCATGCGAAAGCGTAATTGTGAAATCGGGAATGTGTCACCGCGCGTGCATTAAATTCACGTTTGAACTAACATTAGTCCCCGGCATTTAATTGCTACGAAGCCGTTATTATCTGATTTTGATTTATCTCGTTGTCGTTTTTAAATCGATAAAACAGTGACCTCGCCGATTAAAATAATCATAATCGTCGCGGCATCATCCTGTATTTTCGTTTGTTTATTTTTAGGGTTTTTTTTTTTTTTCAGTTGATCTACAATGTAACAGTAACGATTGTTGTTTTAATTAGCAATTGATAAATAAAATTATTGAGACATAATTGGCGCGTCGGTATTCTCAATAGCGCCGATGCCATGCCCTTTGAATAATAGAAATTGTAACTGAGTTTCTTCTCGACATTTGACTTATTCTCTGTGAGGAAGATGGTCTTTAATCGGGCCAGTTTTTTTTTTTTTTTTTTTTTTTTTTGTAATCTTAACGATTTCGATTATTAGATATTTTGAATCTTGACTGGATGAGGTCTCTCTTTAGTAATCTCTATTCCACTTGCTAAAAATTTCGATATAATCTTTAATGGTAGTCCAGTTTTATTCAACTACACCATGTATTTCTGCGATCGATGTGTTGAGATATTTTTTGGACACATCCTCATCGATTGCTTAATAAGAGTTGCTCAATAACCTTGCCGAATGAGGCTAAGCAAAGGCGAGGGAAGTTCTTCTTTTTCTTTCTTGGCATGGATTGAACCATTTAGCCGGTTTAGTTATCTTGAAATATTTTATTGCTTAACTGATCTTTGTTCTGATATATAAGATGCAATCAGTAAGTTCTTCTCGATATCCAGATTTACCACTTCAGAGCTTTAATCCCCTCATTTTTATATATTTATATATATAGCAGCAGCTCCTTCGCCTGCTGCGTCAGTGAATACCATTGGAATACTAACGGGTAATGTAGTGTATATTCGACACCACACTCCTATTATTATTGTATAATCTGCAACTGCAAATCGTGTGTCCAACAGTCTTCACAAGTACATAAATCTGACTCCGTACTTATTAAATCTTTTTAACATTTCTGGTGTCAAACAATGCCCTGTTCTCAGCCTAACCAGAGCGCGAATATAATCTTTTGTCATATCATTTGTAATCCAACTATTTGTGACAACATTATTCTGAATCTTACGATAATATTTATCGCACCTGTTACTGATTTTTCTAAACTTGAATTCCCATTGTATTTGAGCATTACTTCGCAGCATTGTCCTAAATTTCGTCCAAAGATACCTCTAACAATGACAGTCGATCGCGAAGGTGAAATCGTTCTGGTAAGTTCGTCTGCATATTGTATCCATTTAAGCTGTACAATATTGCCCTTATCTTTTAATTTTCCGTAGGTATTTACTACATTCGAAAGGACGTTATCCCATTTATCGACTTCTTTATGAATCTTCTGAAGGCCCGAGAGAGAATCCAACAAAATAAGGATTTTTTGGTTTCCACTTTACTTCTATTAAGTAAGGCTTTTTATGTATTACCATTTCCGCAGTACAAGAAGAGTACAGGGCTGGTATTTTAAATGTCCTTCTACTATGAAGCTTCTATTATAAAAATCTGCTGTATAATTTAAGTTGTATCAACTGACGCATCCGTAAATATATACTCATAATCCTTGAAATTTTCCACTATACTATCCTTCAAAATAGTTGTCAACCTGGTTCATATTATACCTGCAAAAGTAACCTCGGGAAGTATCCGTAGGTATTTCATTAATAAGCCGGGCATCTTTTATTTACCCAAAATCCTCCGGAGCAAGATCAATAACGGTTATCTATTCCAAATTTTTAATTACCATTATAAAAGCGTATTAAAGTAGAATAAATTTAAATTCGAACATCTAATGTCACCGCCTTCTATAAACTTGATTAAGGTTCGTTATGAATGATTTCTAATTTTTTTACTCCCTGTCCTTGCCTTTTCTTTGGCAGCTCCCCTCTACATAGATATTTTTCTGTTAATGTGTGCAAAGAGCGATATTTTTAATTTTCGAATATTTAATTACCAGTCTTGATATATTTAATATTAAAAACATACAATTTTACGCGCACAAGTGAACGCTGTTTATAACGTAATCATTATTTTGTATATATATATATAAAAATATATATATATATATATATAAAAAAAAAATATATATATATATATATATATATATATAAATATATTAATTACAACGTAATTCTTAGGCCACATCCTATTAGAAAAAATATCTGAATTTTATGTAACGAAAAAATGTCCTAATTTTATGTAATGAAAGTTAAATGTTAGGATAGGATTTTTGTGATTATGTTATTTTTTTTTTTTTGTGTCGATGTCGGTAAGAATTATGTTGTAAATTTTGATTATTTTATACAAAGTACAGAAGAGAAAGAGACAGAAATGCAAACAAGAGAGGTCAAGGGGCACAGCCCCTTGCGAGGCCAAAATGATCGAGTTATATATATATATATAATAATAAAAAAAAAATACTAATAATAATAATAATAATAATAAGGCGACTCGGAATCATTGTTGAACGCGGGTAAGTTTAAATATGTATTAACTTTTATCGGATGAATCAATTTTTAAATTTGATAGAATTTGTTTCGTAATTATCAATTGTCGATTATGGAATTGCGCGATTTTTTGAGAGTTTCTTTCGTGGTTTCCTTTGGATATCGCAATGATTAAGAGAATACGGGATGTTCTGTGGAAAGGGGACATTCTCTTCAGTATACCGGAAATATCCGTCCTACAAGTTTTTCACAAACGTTATCAAGAGTTTCGAAATTGGCTGACTTATATTTTCCGCGCGTGTACTTGGTTTTGAGGAATTCAACCGGTTTTGAACGAAGCTGTCTCTCGTTTAAGTTACAGTTTTTCGACATTGTAATCGGCTAGAATTTTTGAATTTATTTTCGTTTCGTAAACTTTTTCATTTGCTCCTCTCTCGTTTTTTTTTTTTTTTTTTGTAATTTTCCACATTTTTTCTGTTCATTTTACTGCGACTGGAGATATTCATTTTTTTTTTTCGATAAATTTTCATTCATTAAAAGCGAAATGCGGACAAAATGTAGAAATCTTAATGATTAAAATTTCCGAAAATTAGTTTCGATACCGAGGTTAATATCAAAAACGAATAGTTATCGGGTTTCCTACTTGGTTTTTATTTGATAAAACGCCCTATTTAAAAACAAAAAAAAAAATTGTTCCGTAAAGGCTGAAATAGAAGCGGGAACGCAATTACTTTATCCGATACTATTTTGATGGATATCCTTACAAAAAAAGTATTACTAGTCGTCGGTTTATTCCAAGTTTAAAATTTACCATAAAAATCCGAATATAGGTAAATTACTAATTATCGGGTATCGTAAATTTCGTTGTAATACATACACCGGATTCACGTGGAGTTTAAGATACTTCGAACGAATTAATCTTCTAGTTCAAATCTTGATGTATTGAAATAAATAAAATTACGCAAATAGCAAACAAAAACTGTATACAATGATATAATTTTATTCACAGAAACGATGTTTGCGCGTCTAAACTATCATCAATTAAAATTGGAAATCTATTGAGAATAATTGAAAGAGAAAATCTACTGAGAATAATTGAAAGAGAAACAAGTGATTACATAGTTAAAACCGATTTGGGTATGTGGGAATTCCTAAAAAGTGATAATAAATGGAATTTTAAGGTCAGGGACAATGTTATCGAAGACAGAGTTGTAAACGGTGGGGAATTCCCAATAGGTTTTAAAATGGAGAATTTATTTAACAATTATCTAATTTAAGGCAGCTTCTGTGGCGCAGTTGGTTAAGCAGTAGTGTTAATAGCGGGCTCGAATACCGACTTTAATTGACGCAATCAAAAAAAAAAAAAAAAAAAAAAAGTTCTCATTTGTATTTTAGTTTTTAGTTTTTTTATTATTTTATAATTATTTTTAATTTTTTCGCTTGTATTTTTTCCCCCCAATATATTCATTCGAACGTACCATATACAGCGACTAGGCTAGAGGTACAGCGATGAGTTTTATCGCAATAAGATTAATGAGATCTGTCGCTTTGAGAAATTCGAAGAGTCGAGAAATTATTCTTTCATCATCACCGAGAAACTCTTGAGCGTATCGTCTTGTACTCCGGGCAGTCAATGGGGAGGTATTGGACGGATAGTGGATCATTGCGGCGAAAACGATAAGGTGGTAAGTCTTTCTTCAAAAGGTACGAATATGGGTATTTGAAGTATGATCAATATGCGGACACGGCTAACAGTTATTACTGAGGTTGACCATGACTCTGAAGATTGTTTAATTCCCTTTAGTTTATTAGAAGCTCCAAACAAACGACGTGGAATTTTTTCGTCTAGACGACTACACTGATATCGCGATATTAGGTACTGGGTTGAAGTATGTTGCTTTTTTGGAAGCTCGGTCTACTGATTCGTTTCTTGAAATACTACTATGACACAACAGAGTGCGTAAGAGGATTATTTGGTAGGGTATACTTTGCCAGACAAAAATTATTTCCTTTTACTATGAGATGCTGTTTATTAA
This sequence comes from Icerya purchasi, assembly GCA_039619475.1. Classification (NCBI taxonomy): domain Eukaryota; kingdom Metazoa; phylum Arthropoda; class Insecta; order Hemiptera; family Monophlebidae; genus Icerya; species Icerya purchasi. The sequence continues at coordinate 284,634,914 of CM077115.1, read as the reverse complement.
ACCTGAGCAAGTTTTGTAGTGCTCCTATTTGTGTCCGAAGAAACACACTAAGGATGGCCATGAAAGTAGCATAAAGCTCGACGGTCAATAAAGGTAACGAGCACCCCGAATTGTATCAAAGTGAATATACTACCGCTCGCTCAATTCGATTTTCTATTTTTGATCTGTCAGTGAACATGATTTTATAATCTGGATATTCATGAAAGGCGCGAACTGTAATATCATTGGTGCAATCGTTTCTTATTTCTAGACTAACAATAAGTCAAGTCGGATTGGACGTTCTGTCCAAGGCGGGGTAACGTTTGTTTTAGGTTACTGTATAAATTTGTTTACGCTGTGTTAAGAGAATGGAGCCAATCCGATGTTTGTGCTAAGAAGTGCATCGCTCGTATTTTAGGTTTACTACGAAAAGAATGTCTTATTTTTTATTGTTTATTTAAACACCAACGCCATACTTAAAGCATGTTTCATTAATGTCGGAGTTATCGGATAATTTTATTTCCTTTCAATTTAAGAATAGAACTTTCGAAGTAAATTATAGGAGAATTCGGTTAATCTGTTTTTGTTCGAATTATAAAGTGTTAAATAAAGAAAACGGCAAATAACTGGAAGAAACGGTATTTAAAAATAATATACTTATCCGCAAGCACGTTTTCGGACTTGGCCCGCATCACGATTGCTCCTACTTTAGTAAAACACGCTTATAGCGCCTTAAATAAACGATAGAAATTAATGAATATAAGTTGCTCATTAATAACACTAAAAAATACAGCGAAAAAACGAAAAATATTGATAGTAATTAAAAAATAACAAAAATAAAATAAATAAAAAAAGTGCAAATGAGATAATTAGTATTATATAAATTCTTCATTTTAACAATTTATTAGAAATTTCGGACTGTTTAAAACTCGGTCTTCTTCAAAATTGCTTCACTCCTTTCGCAGATCATGTTAGGAATTCCGGCATATTCGAATTTCATTATACAGGATGGTCACCCAACCGGAAATAAGAAGCTGAGAATTTTGCTGTAAAACCGGGGAAAAAAAGTAAAAATCGTCAAAAACTCTGGTAACGAGAAAATCGCCAGGAGGTTTTGGATTGGGACTGGACCAGGAAAAACGGGAATTAACCGGGAGGAATTTAAATATTACGTTTGAGTGGCCACCATGCTGTACTTTGTTTTCTTTTTCAATTATCCTCAGTAGGTTTCCACTTTCAGCTGATGACGGGCTGGACCTGAAAACATTCCCCTGCGAATAAGCATATTATTATTATTATATAGGGCCGTTTCTGTTTTTGCCACTTCCGTAATTATATTTATTTTACTATTTCGTAATTGCAGCAAACTGATAAGTACGAAAAATTTTCCGTAATTTGTTTAAATCTTCTCAGCGTGTTTTTAATTAGAATGAATAGAATCTTGTTGGATTCAATTTACGAAAGTGTGCGTCCAGTAGAGAGTTGGGAAATCACTTTCATTAGTGCGGCCGGACTAAATAGTTTGTTCGTGACATTGCACAACCTACCTCTAATCATGCTCGGTGTGTAAATGTCGATTACGGATTTCGTGGATTTTGTAATTTTCAAAATTTCCCTTCTTTAACTGGAAGGAAATTCACATATTTCATTCGAAGACCAAAAGGAGCTTTGACATTTTCGCCTTTGAATTGCGGGTGTTTTCACGAAAACTATAATACCTTTAATATTATGCGTGTTCCGCTTTTCGTGAAATTCCCTGTGTCCTAAATACATCAGTGGGGGGGGGGGATTAAAATTTTACCATTACGAATGACGATTAAAAATGAATTTTGAACTGTATTTTTTAACACGTTTTTTATTCGTGACGATGTCTATGATTCAGAAAGTTCGGGTCACACGAAAATTTCCTTTGGGGGGTAGTTTGCAGCAAGTAACACCGTTAAGATATTAGCTTTAGGTCGAAATAATATAAATGTGTCATAGCGTGTTGGTCCTTGCCTCAGACACGTGCAAGTTACCTTCTGACATCATTATCTTTGATTTCGACCGATTTGCTTGACACTGTGTTGAACAGCTCATCCAATAATCAGGGAATTTATTAGTAGACTAGAACAATTCCGATCGTTATTATTGCCTAATTCGTGTAATTTTTAACAATTTCGGCTTGCAATCTACCAAGGATACGATTATTATTTATTGGCGAAGTCACGCAGTTTGTATTTATTACTTTCTAGTTCGCTTACGTCATTTTAAATCGGCACCTGATTGGATGAGCTCTACGGAAATTTTAAACGCGTTAAAATACGTCGCCGCTCGACATAAATCGCGGTCCGACAACGTCAGAATGATAACTTTTACCTGCGAGCAAGGGCATCGGGACAGACCCATAAGTAGCGGAGTGCCCGCCAGCAAATTTTCGATAGGCGCTCACTTTTCAAAAATTCGAGGAACCGAGTTGCAAAACATTGGCCAATCAAAATAAATTTAAAACGATATAATATTTACTCTAGAACATCGATTAAAAATGCTCTAAAAAGCGAAAAAAGCAGTTATTTTACGATAAATAATGTATCTTAGACGGTGAATTATACTTTAAAGGGGAGGGGTACTGTGATTATCTGCGAAACAACATTAATATCTCAATTAGAGTCTCGGTACGCCTAAAAACTGCAACAGTAAGTAAAAATCGCCTTAAATATTTCCGGCATTAACAAAAGCGAGTGATGATTTTGTTTGTTATACTCATATTTAATATGGTTTTTTGATTGTTCCAGTTTCGGAATTTGGCAAATCGGGACTTTAATTAAGGTATGAATATTGCTTCAGAATAATCGCAATATTCTAAATGGAAGTAAATTTTAGATTCGATATTTTTCTCAGTTTTTAGTGTAATTATTTTTTAAACGATAATAATACCGGTACACTAACCTATTCCGAGGTGTTCGCATGATGCTACTTTCCGTTAAGGAGCCATTTAAGGTATATTAAAATGATCAGCCTGTTAATCGCGTTTCGTCGGTTTAAAATTTCTTTTCCCTATTCAGAGCTATATTTTTAACCACGGTAGCTCACACTGTGATTTTTATTAGCTTCGTGACGTAGATGATTAGTTAATTCTGTTTCGCTCGGTTATGATTTCTCGCTGCTGCTCATTGACACTTCAAAAACTTCACTTGCTCTGCGTTAATGTCCGTAATTGATGCGTGCTTGCCTCTATCGAGAAAAAGAGAAAAACGAAATAAAAATTATTTCCAACTTCCGTTTCCACCGTGTAAATTGATAATATTTTAAATGTCATTCGCGTTTATTATTATTATCAGGAAGTCTCTGAAGAGACCACATTTTTTTGTGCTATTCGACGATACTGAGCATTTGTTTTCAGCGATAATACCGGTCGGTACTTACGTCCAGTAGTATACTTTCGAACGAACGACGAGTCATTAAAATTGCACTAGGTAATTGAAAGTTTTATGCCCGAACAAGAACTTTAAACAATAATTTACTGTAGATCCAAATATTCGTTCACACCACTCGTATTTAGCTCGTTCTCAATCGGAAATATGTCGTTTAGACAGGCGTTTATTTCGATAGAATTTAAGCGGGAATTTGTTATATATATATGTTTTCAGCATGTTTACAATTACTTTATAAAATAGACATCTCTACGGCCAATTCAACTTTCCGTCGGGGGGCTTTTTTGTAGGTGAATCAAATTTGAATGATTGATTGAGTGAGTGGAAAGGTTTTTATTGATAATTGCGCGGGCGTAGTTTTAAATAAATGCAGAATAAATAATATACACGATTGTATTTACAATATTATTAAAAAGGCTCTGTGGGAATATTAAAATTTTGAAATATTCCGAATAATATTATTGTTCGGAAAAAACGGAAAAAGATGTAATTTTAGTGAAGGACACAGATGACGAGAAAATAATTTAATCGATATTCAGATAGAAAATTCTAGAACTGCGGTTCTATGATTGTGTATTACTAGGAGTAAAAAAACGAAAAAAATAAGACGATTAAAGACAATTTCGGAGCGCGGTAGGGTGGCCAAATCCGTTTCTCCTGCATGATACGTTCCTATAGAATCATAGTTGACTTTTTTTTTTTTTTTTTTTTTTTTATGTTCTGGGTTCGACCAACCGAGGGCAGCTACCCAGGACGACTGGACTTTATTAGGGATTAAATTTCAATCCGGTCAGAGATCGATGAAAGAAAAGAGGCAAGAATAGGAACCACCTTTGAAGACGGCAGAGTTAAAATATAGGAAGCATTATAGGGAGTAGGAAAATTCAGCTTTAATAGCTCTGAACGTACAGGATATTACGTTCGGAGAAAAGATTGGAACATTCAAACAGCACGTGGTCAAGATCACAAATGAGAGTACAGTCGCTAAAAGGACAATAAGGTCCGGCGGGGAAGGAGCAAAACGATACCGTGAGGATGGGAGCAAAGTATGATTGAACCGCAGACGGCAGATAGCAATAATGAAAAAACGTTTACGGGTAGTAGGAAAATAATAGAACACCAAGAACAGGAAGGGGGTCTTGAATAGAGTAAAATGAGTTAAAGATTAGAAAAGGAGCGAGGATACACATCCGACACCAAAGTCTAACATGCATTCTTTTAAAGGGGGGAAATATGTTGTGACCAGGGGAATCTTTTTAACAAAATGTGGGGAGTGCAACGCTGAGCGTGCTAAGGAATCCCCACCGTCTCGTTATCATCAATACCCACATGACTTGGAATCCAAAGAAGGTCGCGATGGAAATGGAATGGGACAGGGAAAGACTATAGATGAGAGAACGTATACGGAAAAGAATAAAGTTAAGGGAATTTATGCGGGAAAGGGAGAGGATAAGCACTCTTCTTGTCCGAAATGATTAAGTGTATCTATTAAAGTATCGATTTGATATAAATATAACTGCTCGAAGAATGGCGCTGAGAAGATGGAGGAAAAAGCCGCCAGCCTGAAGAATTGAGCGAAATTACTAGCTGGGGAGAAAAAGGAAGCAGCTGCTCCCCCTGACCTCTCGGAACCATCAGTAAATATTAAGGAATGAAGAGAAAATGAGAAATTAATGAGCTTTTTGAAAGTATTCTTAATAGGTGTCTCGTTTGCTGGTCGGAAAACTTGAGTATCCTTTCTAGTAACGTGTTTGGTTTTCGTCCGGGCCTCGGTCCAGCTGATTGTATAAGTCTTTTTGTATCCGATATATATATATTTAAATCCTTTATTGACAAAAGATACACTTTGGCAGCTTTTATTGATATCTCCGCTGCTTTCGATAATGTTTATCTTCCCTGCCTTGAAGAAAAAAAAAATGTTATCCATCAGTATTCTACCTTGGTTGATCTTGTTCTCAATCTTACGCTAAATCGGTCTGTCCGTTTGTCTTCTTCAACAGATTCTCCCTCAAGATGAGTTTTTCGTGTAGGGCTCTTGTCTCAGTCCCACTCTGTTTACTGTGTCTATATGCTTAATACTCTCCCTCTTTTTCTTCCTCTTCCCTGTTCTATGCAGATGACATTCTTCTTTACTCCTCAACTATGGATATCACAATTGCCACGAGGAACTTATCACTAACCGGCTTGGAACATTCTCTTTCCTCGATTCATTTCTCTGTCTCTTCTTACAAATCCTCCTGCGCTGTATTCTCTCTCCGACCATACAATTTAGCCGCTGTCAATGTCTCTCTGAATAATCTTCCTATTTCCCTAGTTAATAGTTTCCGTTGTCTTGGAGTGTTTCTAAACGGTCGTTTGTCCTTCTTTGAGCACATTAATTTCCTTAACATTTCTTGCCGCAAACGACTCAATCTGTTCAAGGTTGTTTCACATACGAGATGATGGGGTGGAGATCCTCAAATCCTTATCCTCCTTTACAAATCAATCGTATTATCTAAACTAGATTACTGTTCTTTCATGTATGGAGCAATGCCTTCAAATCTCTCCTCTCCAAATTGGATTCAACACAAAATTTGATTTTTCATTTTTGCTTAAGGGCGCTCAATTCCACTCCTATTCCAGCTATTCTTGCTGAATGTCCAGCCGTTGTTCTTCATCCGTCGATCACATTTAGAATACAGTTTCCTTGTAAAAAGACTTTCCATTTTGTTTTCTGAGATCATCCGTCTCTCATACCTCTCTATCTTTCATAAATGGTGCTTCTCTCCCTAATAAATCTGCTATCTTTGGTTTGTCATCGTTTATAAACAAATTCTCCTCCTTTACTATTTCTCTATGGTAAACTTCCTTATTTTATGTTTAATTCTTTCGGGTTTTTTCAGCCTCCAAAATTCTCTTCTCTCCCTTTATCATCTAAAACTTCTGGCTTCGCAGCTGCCAATAAAGAATTTAATTTTCTTATTATAGTTGAAAATTGTTTCAGTCACAGTAAGGAAAAAAACACGGAAACAAAGTTGAGTTCGCAGTGTGGTTGTTCGAGATTTTCACGCTGAACCGGTAAGATTTCAGGGCTACTATAAAGGAGTGCGGCATTGTCCGATGCGCTTAATTATTTCGTGCGTACTTTAATGATTTTTCGAAATATCTTTAATATCTCCGCCATTGCTGAAAAAATGGAAAAATGCTGTACGATAATTTTTATAGAACGTCGAATATCTATTATAATATATAGCCTCCCCGCGTAGTGGCTTTAGAAAATTTTTATCATTCGGCTGCTTAATTCGCCCCGACCCCTTTTAAACTTTTAAGATACGCACTCGTAATATTCGCGTGTTACTCCATAAAAATTTTCCAGGATTAATGTGAAAACTTTCGTTCAAAATATATAGCTTTTAAAAATGTTCAATCGTAAAGTTCCAAAAAATCATAAAATATATAGCGCCGAATAGATACAATCTTAAGAGTATAATAATGCGTAATTTTGTCGTTAGTTTTATCGTGTAGCTTGGTTGTTCTTTAGTACATTCCTTACAGTCTTTAGATTAATAGCTCTATCACAAAGTAAACAATAAAAGTTTATAAGAATAATCGGGTAGTGTGAGATTATCGCGCTATGTCATTTTATCCACCATCGAGTTAGTATGTGTTTAAAAAAAAATAAAAAATATATACATATATATATATATATATATATATATATATATATATATATATATATATATATATATATGTGTGTGTGTGTATATATGTACATATGTATGTATGAATATATTGTTAGTTTTTTTTTTAACCAGTTTAATTATGAATAAGTTTTTGGGGATTATGTAATAAACAGTATAAATAAATACAATATATAAAAAACATATCAATTCGGAGAAACGTTTGAGGCAACACCCATTTTGAGTTGAACAACAAAAAACAAGAACCCATCAAATTGTATGATAAGATCGAAATTTTTTGTTTTTATTTATTTATTTTTTTTTTTCTACTTCGGCTTTGCTCGTAGAGAGAACGTTTCCGAACTGCTATTATTAATTAACGTTTGTTAACGGTATATTTAATTTTCTTACTATGAATAAATATTTCCCCTCGTTTATATTTGTAAAAGCGACTACTAGTGTAGATGAAGCAATTGTTTTTCGGTAACCGAAATAATATTTCCTTGTAATATAAAAAATACTAATTAAAGATCTTTTATTTGTTGTTTTTTTTTTTTTTTTTATGATTTCACATGAGACATTACGAATTGGGGTCACCGATTTTGATGAAATTGTGCAGATCGGTGGAATACCATGAATATATATATGAATCGTGTAATATATTAGAATGCACTATTTTGATTTACGTGAAAAATTAAAATTTTTGGAAACTCTTTATAACGGATGTTGTGGATAATTTGTTAGACATTTGAAATATATAAAAAGAATTAAAGTAATTATATAGTAGGAATTAATAATATAACATTTAAGATACAATAATTTTACACAATACTTGATAGATTTGAATAAACCAAAGTTCCCAGTGTATCCTATGTTGCGATAATTAACATCACCTCCGCACTCCACTGAAAACACATTTCAAGTAAGTTGTGTTTCTTTATAATATGTAAATATAACGAATGAATTTTTATTTCATTTTGGAATAATCAGTCCTCCGAGAACCATTTGTGCAACAGTAAATAAACCTGATAATGTATTTGACGTATTTGTCTAACAAACTATCTGCGCAACATTCGCTATAAACAGCCTTCAAAAATTTTAATTTCTCACGCAAAACAAAATAGTGCATTTTCTAATATTTTACACAATTCATATATTGACGATTTTCTACCGATCTGCAAAATTCCATCAAAATCGGTGACCCCAATTCGTTACTCCCTTTTCATCAGTATTATTAAATTTAATCGTGTTTCTTAATTGGATGAGTTAATGAAAGTAAATTTATATATTAATATTATTGACACACCTTTAAAAATCGACACAATTCTGTACTTGACGTAGTTTTAATCACTTCATACTAATAAGAGTATTGGCGGTACACGTGCTAATTTTTAACCGGATTCTTCTGTGTTATTCAGTCATGAACTCCCCATGTACATTTTCAGCGGCGTCGTTGATTTGTGCTCGATAACAAACCCGGATTATATTTTAACACCTAGGCTTGTAGTTGGGTTTCGGTTAACCTGCAGTGGTCGCATTATCAAACTCATACACATAGGGGCAGCGGATTGACTTTTGACAACTTGCAGTTAGATTATTGAACTAGTACGAAGAGAGATGAGGTTATCTTTCCAATATCGGTAGTTCGACATTGGTTCTGCCACATACTCCGGCGACCGAACTGGGGCAATTGTGTGCCCAATAGCAAAAATATTCAACGACTCTAACATAGACTAGTGATTGTTAGAATTTGCTAAAGGAATTTTAGCGCGGTGAAGAAAATGGCGAACAGCGGTGAAAATGGAATTGCTGAAGGGACGAGAAATTGGAGAAAATCATCTCGCTGACTGGAATTTTGCTATTGCAAATCAGAGTGAATCGCAGTAATGACACGTTGTTATGTTTTCGATTCCCGTAAAAGATGGGTAAAAATCAGGCTCGACTGACCACGAACAGAACTCAACAGAGGACACGTTATTACTGCGATATTCCGTGCTTGGTAAAAGCCTTCTATCATTACTTGAAGTGCAGGCAAATATTCAATGTACGATAATGTAATAAAATTAAAAAAACTAAAAAAAAAAAAAAAAAGAAAAATAAGATTATAGTCTTAGTTTTTTTTTTGATGTTTGTTGACGCATGTACTCGTGTGGACCGATTCTAATGATACAACACTTCGTTCATTCGAAAGAATACCATTCAGCGAATGTATACGCGCCGTTAAGTATCGTTCAACAGAGCTACACTCAGTAGTCATTCAAATAAATATTAAAAATTCAGGGTTTCTTTAGATAATTTTTTTTGTACTAATATAACAAACGCCAATGCCACTTAAAATATTATCAAAATTAAGCGTAGAAACGTAATTCGAAAAAATTGGAGTATTATCACCGTGTTAATTACCACGGATTAAAATATAGATTCGAATAAAGGAAAAAAGGGAATTTTAAATTGTCATAGCGCAAATTTAAAGGCTCGCGTAAAGAAGTTGATTTTTACAAGAAAAAAAAGTTTAAGCGTCACGTTAAAAATTGCGAAATAAAGTGTTTTTTTTTTTTTTTTTTTTTTTTTTTTTAAAAAGCCACCGATACTTGAAGATCTACTGTTAGAATTTTTAATAAAAGTGCGATAAAAAGTAAATTTTATAGTGAAATATATACCCCTTAAGATGCTGATATTATGATAGTGACGACATTAATACTTTAATTATAGGTGCCCCAAATATTACAATAATTAAGAAGCCGCATTATTTACTTTTTTTTTTTTTTGTTACTACTTCTATTGCTCTTTACACCATGCTATCAACCAAATTTTAACCTTGTTTTTCCATCTCTCCAGATTTTTTTCATTTCGAATTTCCTTTGGTAACTTCCCCATTAATTTTATTAATACCTCTTACTATACATTGTGTCTATTTTACTGTTAATCCTCCTAGATCGTACATAATAAGTATTAATCGCAATTTCTAGTCCTGTACGTTCTTGATCTAGTTGGTAACTGCCTATCTTCGAGTTTAGCATACTCAGTAATTTGCTGTAATAATATAAAGTATTTTTGGTGACATTTCGTTATTTTTGTTCCACCAAGTGATCGTTAGCTAATGCGTCCATTTTATTCTCGTTGTGTAAGACCAGTTTTAAACATTTTTTTTTTTTTTGCAATTTGTTGATTTTCCTCATTTCTGTAATTTTCGTCTTACCCCAAATTCCGATTCCATATTTAATTCTGGACATTGTTTCCGATATTAGGATTATAGAAAACGAGCGACTGTGCCATGTTGTTAAATTATTCCAAAAAGCGATATACCGCAATTTGTGATTTCTGTGCCGATTTTGATTAAGGTATGAATATGCTGTATAAGAATTATCATCCATTTAAGGTATATTTCGCTGTATGTGTTCTTTCGAATAATTGTTTTTACTTTTTAGTGCATTTCTATTAAATTCTTAACGGTAAGTCTTCAAGTATATCGATATTTTCGATTTTTTACATGTTAACTTTTATTTCATCGTTCATAAAATTCACCGAATATCAGTATTTTAATTTATATTTAACAACTCGCATTCGTGTGTGGTCCCTGTAATACGAATTGAGATAATGGGGCGGGAATTCGAAAAGTAAGTAGGAAATTTCGAAGTTGCGTATTTGGCGCCGGTTGGGCCTATAATTCTTTAGGTGCTCTGGTCGGAGTGGTGTTTTTAGTGAAGAGGAACATGGCGGAAACGTGTTTTGACAATGCACACCGTTTGATGAGTTCGATTGTGCTTTTCGCAATGAAATTTTCGAATGGAAAAATCCACCATTTCTGGTCGACCACGCGGCCGGTGTTTTGTTGAAAAGTTAAAATTTGATAATGTCTTTCAGCTAGTCTGTACGGACTGCGCTGCTACTGCTGCTCTAATGCGTTTCGAAGCTCGGATTAACGCCTTTTCAGCGTTACCTGCGCGCTATCTGAATTCGTACAATATGGCTTTCTTTTTCCGTCTGGCGTCGTTTTTGTTTTCGTTATCTAGAAAGCCGAAAAAACGACGAACCTATCGATTCCGCTTCACTGCGTTCGATAGACTTGGTTTTTCTTTAAAATCGACCAATAACTGTCCTATTACGGAAGGGCACGGATTTTTCCTTTCAGCGCGTAAAATGGTGCAATAATTAAATGTGAGTATCATCGGCTAGAGAGTGACCTGGAAGCATTTTCCAGTCCGACTCATAATCAGAATTAAGACTGAAACATACTGCGATATTTGAAGGAACGAGTGTGTTTAATTTTATATGTGGCGCAAGCGGATTCGCGAATTCGTAACGTTAATAGATGAAAAAGAACAGAGAAGGCAGAGTTATAAAGCGCCCGAAATTCCTTACAGGGTTTCAAAAGATAGAAAATTTATCCAATTTCATTTGTTTTTTTTTTCATTTTTTCGCTTGTATTTTGGTTTTACTAATCCGGGGGGAGAAAATTAGAAAATTTCGTTTTAGGTTTTAACGTTTTTTTTGTTTTTTTTTACATATAAAAATTTAATATGGTCAGCGGTGGAAGCCATCCAATTAAGTTTTGGATTCTTCCACTCCACGTTATACATTAATCTTATCATAAAATACTATAATATTAATATAACTTAATATTGCACTACTTTTTATATTCCAATTCCTTTCTGGCCAATTTATTGAAATTATTCATTTTTTCCCGTACCAATTTACCACAGTCTTCCGCTATCTCTATATTTAGAACGTTGCATCCACACTCAGGATATGTGCTGTACACTGTGTCCTTCTCGTTGCATCTAATTTCGGTTTCCGCTATATATTTAACATATTTTGAGATAGATTTTGAAATTTCCATGTCCTGATATGAATTGTACATTGTAAATATTCGGAGTATAGTACGTGTTATTTAGCCTCTCCTTAATGGGTGGAAAACAACTTTTCGTTATTCCGTCATGATACTTATTCACACCGTTTCAAGCTTTTCCATATATTGTTTATTGATATATTTTTTGAATTTTCTAAATGTTAAAATTTTATTCTCTAATATATAATTTCTTTAATTTGTATATGCGGTATTTTCGAAAGTTTGTTCTACCTTCAATCCATTTTTGATTTTTCTATTTCTAAGTATGAATATTCCAGTTATAACTAATGCATTTGTATAATTTATTGTTTTTGGGAGGTTTAATTAGTTTCATTGTTATGATATTCTGTGTACACTCGCTAAAAATTTTTGAACTTTTATCGAACTTTAGCATATCCTTGTATAAATAGTATTACCATGTAATAGATATTTGATGTTATCACTGTTTTGTATAATATTATTCCTCTTTTTTTTTTTTGAATTTCGTCTGATTGTCATTATTATTAAACAGCTTTATGAATAATATATTAATAAATTTCGTAATTTTATCATTTATGTACACTTACAGTGATTGTAAAATTTGAGGTTTTTATCTATTAAAACGCTCCCCCGGTATTTTAATTGATCCTTTACTGTGATCTGTAGTCCGTATTTATATTTAAGTTCAAATTAATTTTTCTCTAGTTGAATGTCATCAAATTTATTTTGCTCATATTTAGATTCGGATATTTCTAGAAACTCTTTTATTCCTATATACTATTGCTATTTTGTTTTCTAACTTTCCCGTATTTCTGTCTGCTACCATAATTTACTGAATCCATCTACAAATGTTATAATTTTCACATCGCTCGGTAATTCTAACTTATACATTTGTGCAAAGAGTATATTGCATAAATATGGGGGGACTTAAAACCAATCCTTGTAATATACTCACGTGACCCTTTTTTTTTTTTTTTTTTTTTTTTTTTTTTTTTGTAATTGTTTATATTGATTTCAGTACATCTTTGATGGTAATATTGATTTAGAATTTCTGATAAGCTACAGTCTAATTTTAATTTTTCTAGTAGTTTTATCATCTGATTTGAGTTAATGCTATCAAACGCTTTTGTAGTAATGTCTATTTAACATTAAAGGGGGGAAATTAATGGCTACTATACGGGTTCTCCTCTTTCAGGTTTACCGGCAAAATTCGTAGAAACTGTGCGGAAATTTTTATTTTTGAAAATATAAACAAAATATATGTAGATGACATTGTAATAATTTTCGATGAAATCTGAAATGGAAATTAAAATTTTAAACGAATTTAACCTTTTTTAATTTAACAAAAAATGCTTAAAGCGGTGACCTCCCATTTCGCCTAAATTTAAGGTTTCGGTTACGCAGGTAATAAAAAAAAAATCAGACAAACATACGAATGATTTCGTGTTGGCAACAACGCGTCATCATTGTTGAATTTTAAACAGACTAAACGCATCATTTTTTTTTTTCTATTTGATTCTGCTGTTAATCTTTTCTTTCCGAAAAACTACAAAAAGGTTTATGTGAAAATCAGAAGTGAAAAAATACCGCTAAAACGTTCAATGTAAATATACATGAAACGACGACTCCGATGAATATTTGCGATTTATTCCATTCGAAGTCCAGTGCTGTATAAATCCCACCCGCCTTACCAGTTAGTATATTAAAGTCTTATAGATATTTAGTGTGACATGAACATTGAAGTGTTCGTAGTTACAGAAAAAAGAAGAAAAAAAGCTAAACTATTATTAGGTGTAGTTTCGAAATGGTCGCGTTTATGTAAGAAAAAAGGAATAGAAATCGAATATATAATTAATAATAAAGATATGACATCGGATAATTATTACAGCGGTAATTTTATTATTCATTATTAAATTTACATTTATAAGTTTAAGATAATTTGTAATTTTTGTATTTTATATATTTTTTTTGAATAAACGTTAATAAGAGTGTCGGACACTCACACAACGGGCATATTTGCCCTGTGAGACCCACAACTTATTTAAATATATATATATATATATATATATATATATTAAAAAAAAACAAAAAAACATACATAAAATTAAGAAAACACAAATAAAGTTCCATTTAGTAAAAAAAAAAGAAATGTACATAGTAATAGAACAGAAATACTTATTCCAAAATGTTACTCTTTCTTCTTCTATTTCCTCAGTATCCAATCGAATTAGATTATAATATTTTTCGTCTTTCTTTTATAATCTGTTAAGTCTACCGGATAGACGCCATTTTTCGGCAAATCCAAAAAAAATATAAAGAAAAAGAAAACCTTATATTTTACACAAACTTGACTCATTCGTTCCTCATATCTAAAAAACCGCCCAACCTGTGTCAACGTTGCAACATGCCTATATCGGTGAGGCATCTTTTGATCGAGTGTAATCACTACCAGCAGGCCAGATAACAAGCGGGTATTACCAACCGCCTTCCAGAGATGTTTTCGGACGCCGGGAAGTGTAAAAAAATCGTAGCCTTCCTCAAAGACATCTCTGTATTCCAACTGATCTAACTTCCCCAGCCTTCAGCTAGTTTTTTTGGTTTTTTTTTTGTTTCGCGCATTTTCAAATATTCAATATAAAATTTTATAATTATCTGTAAAACCGTAGTCGCTAATGACCTTGTAGTCCAAAAGCGACTTGTAAATATAATAAATAAATAAATAAAACTATTTAAAATGTCTTCATTCAGTGCCAAAAGATTACAATTTAACATTACAAAAAGGAAAAAAAAAAAAAAAATAATAAAAAGACGCTATTCCATTAACCAAATATTTTACAATATTCTTTTGACGTACGAAACAAAAATTTATAGCAATTAAACGAAAATAACTTTTTTAACGGATGACAATTTTTTCTGAAACAGATTTTGAGCCATCCGTAAAAACCACGCTATGAGCTGGAAAAAGTGAATGTAGAGTTTGGTTGAATTCGTTGTGTATTACAGGAAACGGAAGAGATTTAATGTTCGAGGGAAGAGAAAATAGCTTGGGAGAAAACGACAGTTCTACGAAGTTGTAAGTGAAGTACGGGGATTTATTATAGGAAAGGATAAACTGAGAGAATAGGACAAGTCGGGAGGATATGTGTGAAAGGATTGGATTTTTTCTAGGAGAGAAACGCCAGTTGTCCAGAATATATTGATAGGAATTCACGAGTTTCGAGTGAGGAATATGAAGACGTTTAATCAAAAATCTTTCACCGAGATAAAGTATTCGAATAAATAAAGGAAGGAAGCCAGTTTCGGCCAGGAGAGCAGGAGTTGGAGAAGAATTCAGAGCACCAATACAGAGGCGAAGACAAGAGTTTTGGATGCGATCAAGTTTGATAAGGAGGGATTTGGGAGCACTGGCATAAAGAAAAGAGCAATAGTTTAATTTAGAAAGGGATAATGGATCTGTAAAGTATGAGGAGAATATACGGATCGCCACCCCAATTTCGGGGGGACAACGCTTTTAGGAAATTTAATCTCTTGAGAGCAGATGTACATAGATAGTTGATATGATCGGAAAAAGATAAATTACTATTAAGAATGACACCAAGGTAGGAAAAAGAGTTAACTAGAGGAATAGGGAGTTGACATAGGAAAAGGTTAATTAAGGCACGGTTAAAAGGACGAAATGTAAAAACTACAGAGGCAGACTTCTCAGGAGAAATAGAAAGATGAAGAGAAGACAACGATAATTCCAAAATAGCAAGGGAGGAATTAAGCTCCTCATTGGCAGAAGAAAGATTATTAGAGGAGGAATAGACGAGAATATCGTCAGCGAAGAATAAGGACTTAGACGGGATGTTAAGAGTAGCAAGACTGTGAAAGTAAATGTTGAAAAGAGTGGGACTCAAGCACGATCCTTGCGGAAGGCCTCGAAAAATTGATCTGGAATCGTCGAAGAAGGGAGTAGAAAGACGAATTGTTCTATTCCGGAAAAGATTGATAATTAAGGAAGTAAACTGAAGAGGGATGTTAATGGAAAGCATTTTATTTTGTAAAGAAGGTAAGTGAACATTGTCAAAGGCAGCAGTATCATCAACAAACGCGGCGATAGTAAATTTCCTATGAATGAAGGATTTATTGGTTTTCGGAAAGGAACAAGGATATACAGTCAGTAGCACCAAGGCCAGAACGGAAACCAAACATATTATCGGGAAATATATTGTTATATTCTAGCCACCAGACCAGGCGTTTATTAATCATGTGTTCTATAAGTTTTCTTAAACACGAGGCTAAAGAGATTGGACGGAAGGAGTTAGGCTTCTTTTTTGGGATAGGAATAATAATAAAGGAATTCCAAAGTGGTGGAGTTGCAGAAGTGTACAGGAAGGAATTATAGATTGGCAGAAGTGTTTTGAGTGCTAACAGAGAGGTTCTTGAGGACAAGGATAGGGATGCCGTCTATACCTGGGCTAGAATTAGAAGAACTGATCAAGGAATCGTAGAGTTCATTGAAGCTGAAGGGAGAAGAGAAAAAGTGAGAAGGAGATGTGACAGGTAGGGGAGGAGCCAATGATTCCTCGAGGGAAGGTACATAGGAAGGAGCAATTGAATCAAGAAAAGTAGAGAGC
Source organism: Icerya purchasi (assembly GCA_039619475.1). NCBI lineage: Eukaryota > Metazoa > Arthropoda > Insecta > Hemiptera > Monophlebidae > Icerya > Icerya purchasi. The sequence continues at coordinate 284,618,416 of CM077115.1, read as the reverse complement.
TTCTCTGAAGGAAGGTTGTAGTGTGAGGGGCGTTCGGAGCTGGAGGAGCGAAGAAAAGCTTTAGCCATTCTCCAAAGATGGGAAGTGGAGGTAGATCTAGAAAATGATGAACAAAAATTTCGCCATGAATTTCTTTTGGACATTTTAAGGATGAATCTAGCCTTGGCGTTAGCCCTTTTGTGAGCCATGAAGTTGGAAAAGGAGGAACTAGCCCGGAAGAGTCGAAAGGAAGAAACACTATCCTTGAAGACGTTCGTGCAATCATTATTCCACCAAAGTGAAGACGACAGAAGGTAAGAGTTTTTTTTGGAATGATGAAGTGGCGGAGAGGAGATATCAAGAGCAGAAGAAATGGAATTAGAAAAAGCGTTATATTGTTGAATAGGATCAGTATGTGAGTGTATGTAAGGAAGAGAAAGGTCGATGATTGAGCGGAATTTGTCCCAATCAACTTTATTGAACGACCATTTGGGAGTGAGAGCAGGTCTGGGATAATTAGGAGGAGGAGGAGGGGGAAGAAGGTCTTGAAAGGAAAGAATAATGGGAACATGATCACTGCCGAAGGTACCGTCCAAAGTTCTCCAATGACATTTAAGACCAAAGTGGGGAGAAGTAAAGGACAGATCCACCGAGCTGTATGAGTGTGCACCTTTGTAGAGAGTAGGTGAGTTGTCATTAAGAAGGACAAAATTGTTGTTAAGAATAAAGTTTCCAAGAACACGACCGTTTCTGTTGTGACGCGCAGAGCCCCAAAGAGGAGAGTGAGCATTCCAGTCGCCGCCAATAATGAAAGGAAGAGAGTGAGGATAAGTCAATAGTGTGAATGGGAAATTGTTGAGATCAAAATTAGGAGGAATATATACAGAAATTATATGAATAGGCTGAGGATAAATATTTGGGATTGAAATATGGACTAGGTTGGGTGAATGAAAATTAGAAGAAAAGTCAGAGGAATGGTCGTGGGAGAGAAAAAAGATATCATTTCTTATGAGAATGGCAGCGCCACCATAGCCATCAACACGATCGGATCGGATTGCTGTAAAGCCTCGAATGGATATGTTAGAGGAATCGGAAAGCCATGTTTCAGATAAGAGAGCAATATGAATGGAAAAGGAGTCAAGTATTCCCTCCAATGACTGTTGATTGTCTCTCAGACTACTCCAGTTCCATTGGACAATATTAAACTTGTGCATCATGTGGAAGAAAAAATAGGAAGGAATAGGAAGCAAATCTGGATCGCCGAGCAAGGAACGATAGAAGGGAGGAGAAAAGGATTTAGACGCAGAGGAGCAAAGGAAAATAACGAAATAAGATTGAACCTGCAGAAATATGACGAAATATAAGGGAGAGGAAAAGAGATAAGAAATAATATTAAGAGAAAACAACAAATGGGAAACATTATTCCGCAAGGGAAATCTATGCATCTTATTATTATATAGACTTGTTATAACTTTAAAGCTATGACTGGTTCGCATATGATATATGATAAAAAACAACCAAGTCAATAGCCTATGAATTAGAACCTGAAAAATTAAAGGACCATACATTGGCCCGGTATAGTTAAATACCGTCCAACGCGTCTCTTTAAAATAACAAGGATGAGCAGTAAGAAAGGAGATATTAACTGCATTAGAAGTATGGTTCAAATGAACCAACTCCGTACATTTTAAAGTTCTCAAATAAATGAGAGAATTTGGAAGAGAGATTCCAAATTTTGAAATTAGCTGTTGTGAGCAGATGAACCATCTCTCAGCATCGTTCTGCATAGCTGATGTAGCCAAAAGGAGATCAAAGGGGAAATTAATTAAGGTGTAAATTACTGGACAAGAAAGAGACAAGCAAGGAGGCAAAGTTAGAAGAAGGCGCAATGTTGTGGGAAGAGAGCAGGTCAATTATTCCTGTTGCTAAATTATTAATAGGAGGAAGATGAACTACTCGAGAAGAAATGGGCGTAGGATCATTGGAGATAGAAGCGGAGGTAACATAGGTACACGGGAGGCCTGGATTAATGTTGGAGCTAACGGAGTGGTTTAGAGCCCAGCCACTGGAGGGGGAGGGAAAATGATTTGAAGGAAGAGGAGGGAATTGAGGCTTATGATTAAAAGAAGATTTAGTTTTGTTGGGTTTACGGAAAGTAGGAGATTTTATAGGACGGTGGGGAGTGGAGATAGAGGTATCCGGAGCAACGATCAAATTAGAAGAGGGCATAGAGGCGCGACTGGCATAAGAAAACGCTGGAGTGCTAAAAGAATTGTTTCTTATATTGGCAGCTTCGTGAAACGATACGTTTTCGACAGGCATGATTTTTTTAATATCCCTTTGTTTGGACCACTCGGGGCAACTGCGGTCATTAGAACAGTGGATGCCGTTACAGTTTCGGCATAGTGGAGGATTTTGGAGATTAGAGCATTCAGAAAGAGGGTGCTTAGAGGAACAGTGGGCACAATTGATGACGCTGTCCGAGCTAGCAAAATATTAAAATTTTGGTAACAATCACTCAATTTCTCGGGCGTTCTCGGCAGCAGGCAAACGCGGAATTGTTTGTCAACGACGCTTTCTCGGTTAAAAAATCGAAGGATCTGACCGCTGCGCCGGGGTAGCCAACTAGTGTAGTTGTGTGTGGCCGAGAAGCGGCGACAGAGCATTTGCTGGCGGTAGGGGCGTTTGAAATGCGTACCCAGCTACGTTGAGCCGGAAGAAGTTTTTTTGATAAAAAACCCGAAAAGGCAAAACGGCATGATTGGCGCGAAATAACACCATAAAATGTTTACAGGTCTCTATTTATTTATGATGAAATTCGAAGTAGATATCGAATTATTTACCGGAGAAATAAAAAAATACCCGGAAATTTACTAATTTGTCCGACGCATTTTTACCAATGCTACCATCAAGCAATGACAATTTAATACCGCGCGTCGTAAAATCGCACGTGTGCACCTTTCAATTATGCTATTTATCAGTCTCTTTCGTTTTTCTAGCCGCTTTTTTATCCTTTTTTCTGCCTACCAAACGTGACCGTGTTGCCAAGTTGATTTTTTCAAATTATTATTATTATTATTTTTTATGGGTGATTCCATTTTTAGGCGAAATGAGAATTAGGCGAAATGGGAATTAGGCGAAATGGGAATTAGGCGAAATGGGAATCAGGCGAAATGGGAATTAGGCAAAATGGGAATTAGTCAAAATGGGAATTAGGCGAAATGTGAATTAGGCGAAATGTGAATTAGGCGAAATGGTACCGGACCCTTGATAATTTTCTCGGTATAACGATAAAATTCTGTGCGGTATATGCAAAAAAACCAACAACGGTAAAAACATGAATTACCAAAGGTCTAATTATCAGCGTATAAACACACATATTTCGTACATGCCAGGAACAACCGGTTATTAATAGAAACTTTCAATGAAATATCCCCACTGAAAACAATCTGACTGCCGTTAGCAGGGAATTCAGTGAAAACATCATCGATATAATATTATAGGAAATTAAATGAAAATTGAAATACAGGCATAAAATGACGAGCGCTGAATAACTAACAAAAATATCGATTTTATAGATCATTAAATTATTTAGATTAAATTAAAAAGTTCAACGCGTATAGCGTAAGTATAAAAACCAAAGAAATTTTTAAAGATAAAGCCATCACCCACTCACATAAATCTCAAATCATGTATTTTAAAAATAATATAAAATACGTCGATAATAACTTACAGCTGTACATAAAATGACCAGCGCCGAGTAACTAAAAAGATTCCTTGGAATATGTTTTAATTTTTTTTTTTTCATTGCAAGACAAAGACACTTTATATATTTTTCTTTTTATAGTTTTAAAGATATGTTACTAAATAATCCAATTTAGTTATTTTTATTTATTTATTTTTTCAATTCATTTTGCATTATATTTTCTTCTTGTTCGCCTAACTTATTCCTAGTATAGATTTATTAATTTTCTTTATCTGAATTTAAATATCGATTTTCCCTTAATACACATTATTTTTTGTTTTTTTTAAATTCCGAACAAAAAAAGTGGCTTGTTTATTTTTTGTGCAGTGGTGCCCTTGGTTAATTGCATTTCAATTTTTTTTTGTCTTATAGAAATATCAGTGAAAAATCAGGATTCATCGTGTGTGTGTGTATATATATATATATAAAAACTCGACCCTTGGGGTTTCTAAAGAATAACTGGAAAATGATTCGCTCTTTCGTTAATAATAAAACATATAAATTAAGCAACATGCTTTAAAATAACTGAATACCTTTTCTTTGTGAAGATTTATGATAGTGGCCTTTTTCAATATAAACTGTTGCTCAGATTGCGAGAGATCTTTTGTAAACTGCCTAGAATTTGAAAATGATATTTAAAGTTCTTTTAATAATAACGGCCGTCAAAAATCTACTATTTTTTTTTTGAAAAATACGTATTTATAATTTTTTACATACAAAACTTTCGTCAAGCTAAAACGCTTGTCGACGAATTATCCTATTGAACACTTTACCATCTTAAATTAACTTATATACATAATCGTGTAATATTTACTAGTCTTAATCTATCTATTTTACTTATCAATAATTAATAATCTATTTCTATCTTCTATATTCAAAGTTTTTTTGTTGTGCTTTGTCATTTTATTTTATGTTTATTATTTTTTTTATATTTTTTTCTTCCTGAAGCCATTCCTTTATTTTCCTTTCCCCTATTTTTTCCTTCGACATTATTTCTTTGGGTATTTTATTCAACATCTGAGTTATAATATATTTTTCCGTTTGCTAATCTATGTTCTTGCTAACGGCAGTTGATACGAAAGTTTTTCCCTCAGCTCGTATTCTGTGTTTATTCTTTCCTCCAATTCAATTTTCTTTTCTGCTGGTATGTACTCCCATATCTTCAGTAATAAGTACATTCCTCGTATGCTCATTACGTATTCTTTTTTAATTATTTCACTTTTAATTTCTACCCTTAAGGGTTTGGTATTAATTTCAAACATTTAATTTGCAGTATATTTATTTTCCCCAAGTATACCTTTTCTCATCATTATGCCTGAATTCCATATCTGATCCTCGACTCTACTAGCGCATAATAAACTACTTTTAATGTTTCATGCGTTGCATATTTCTTTTCTTCTTTGCAATCTATTCCATATGTACGTCCCATGTTAAGTGTTGGTCCACCATTAGTGCCAAATATTTATACTGCGTTACTATGTCTAACTTTTGACAGTTTTTCATTTCACATTCATTTCTTCCTCCTTAATGGAGTATGCAAATTCATTTGAGTGCATTATTATATTTGGACAATACAAATCAGAGCTGTCTCTTTTTTTCCGCAGTACCATTAGTCTTTTTTACATTTATTCTTCGACTTTTATCGTGTGCCCATTTACTTATTGTTTTAGATCTTTTTGCATCCTTATTTCTGCCTCTTTCACATCTTTATGTGACTATTGCCGAACATTTAATAATAGAACATCATTAGAACCTGATATACGGGGATTAAATGTATAGCTGAATACTATTACGTATATAAGTACGGATCGGTGCTTCCTTTTTCGATAAATTTTCCTTTTTACCTATTCGTTCGTTCGTGTTTTCTCGTCTTTTCCGTGCTTAATGATTTTCCTTCACTACGTCGTTTCACTGTCGCCTGTATGATTCGTTTATATCTTGATCTTGGTTGGGCTCGCTTTAATCAGAAAAAATTACAAAGGAAGGGAATCAATTTCGCCTTGATATGATATCGAATGTTGTTAGAAAGAAATGAGAATAATGTATGGAAAACTAGGAGGCAGAATATAAGAGGTGCAATATAGAAAGGTCAAGTTTAAGGTGCTACAAAGTAGAACACGCTCAACTGAAAGAGATAAACAGTTAATAAACGTGATCAGCATCGCAAATGCGCCCTTCGTTTGAGTGGAGAGGGTAAAATGGATAGGGAACTGAGAAAAAATGGAGTATGGTTAAGGGAATGTAGACGATTAATGGAGACAACAACAGAACGACGAAGTGAAGGAAACGAACGATTAGCCGGGAGACTGAACAGACAGATGAAATGAATCATTATTAGAAAAAGAACGAGCGTAAATATCCAATATCACGATCTGGGATGAAAACTTTTACACAACCAAAGGAGATTAGAATAAGGGTTTTTTTTTTAATGAAAGGGAGGCGGGAAGAATAAAAAAAGCTGAGTGGTGCCGAAGGATCAGCTGCTTCATTACCAAAGATGCCCGAATGGCTAGGAACCCACAGCATAAATATCCGTGTAAACAGAATAGGCGGAATAAAGTGAAGTATACGGGGGGAAGTAATAAAATCGCAGGAATGACACCAGGTAGGGGAGAGCAGGCATTCCTTCAAGAGAGCGGTCATGGAGTCGGATACAATGGAAAATTCTAGAAAAAAAAGTTGATTAGGAGGAACGGAAATAACGTATACCGTAGGCTAGTCATTAATTCTTTTGTATGAATATGGAACGGAAAGAGAGCAGATGAGAAAGTTCTGAAAAGTTAAAGTCTCGGAGGATAAAAGAGGCACCGACACCACTCGTACCATCAGTAAACACGGGGTTACATGAGGCGAAAATTGAGAATTGATAATACCGTGAAATGTCTAATTAGGGCTTGTGGAAGGAATTTTGAAAGCTTTTGCTGTGATGTAACATTTCCGCTCTTCAATTAACCTTCCCGTAAATCTTGTTGTGTTGTATTTACTCTACAGCCTTGTAATCCTGCTTTTGTCCATCTGTCTTTAAGTAATACATCTCTTTTCCGTGTTAATTTTTTTTTGTTATTTTAGCATTTTCCTTCACAGTCGTTTGTTTATATATACTTCTTCGAATACAGATACATTTTTTCTTTTCTTCAATCAGAACGCTAAACTTGTTGTATCGCCAGCTATAGTGATCCGTATATCCTCATTTGTTTTTGTAAGTCCGCTGTTTGTTCGAAATTTACTTTCCGGTTGTGAATCCAAGTCTCGCTCTTCTAAATTAGGTATAATACAAAATTCTTATCCACGAGGCTGCGTTTAAGTTTAAATCCTTTCCAAATCCAGTAGGTTTTACTGATACGGGCTACTTTCACGCTATCAGTTTCTTGCTAAACGTTTTCCACAACGTCCTCTACTCTCATCCATTCTCACCTTTCCCAGTTCTAGAACCTGGGCGTTTACACCTAATGAAAACAACCCCTATTTTATTCCTTGCCGCTCTTCAGATTAGTTCGTTTTGCCCTTACGCAATGTCCTTTAAAATAATAATCTTCCCTATTTCTGCTTTAACTTCACCGAATTCTGCCATCTGCCTAAAATGTTTATCACACGTTAATTATACTTTGTTACTTTCTTTGCGTTTTCGTTGTTTTTTGAATACCTTTCCTAAACTGCCATCTTCGTTAGCTATCTATGATGACCTAAGTGTAGATTCTTTGTCGTTTCTGTCGTCTCGACTAAGCGTACTATTCCTATTCTGGTTTGTTGTCCCATGGACTTCCTAATCTTCTTGCGTCTTTTATACCTCCCTTTCTTATTTTCATTTTGTCAGTCACTGGCCGTATCACAATTTAACTGATTCTCTTGTCAACTTGCCCGGGGGGGAGGGGGGGCACTCAGGAAGTTTTAGTCTTGGCTGATGGTGGTATCGTAAACGTTCCCAGGATATTCGTTTATATTTAATATTTATGTTTTTAACTGTATTATTCCAGATATGTATTTAGCAAACGGGATTTATGCGGGGTCCTGCACTTACTACATATGGAATTTATATAAAATCACGTTTTTTTACTTAATTTATAATTATTAATGGTTTATAATTTTCCTAGCGTATAACATAAAAATCCGTCGTCGGAAGCGCGGAAAATCAGATAGTGCTTTAAACATTAAAATTAATCGGGTCATATAAAATAAAAAGAACGTTTTATTAAGTCGAAACCCATATTTAACCATACAACCGAACGAAAATGTCCCTATTCGTTCTCGAGTTGAAACCCACATTGAACTAAACAACCGAACGAAAATTTCCCTATTCGTTCGATCGAGTTGAAACCCATATTGAACTAAACAACCGAACGAAAATTTCCCTATTCGTTCGATCGAGTTGAAACCCATATTGAACTAAACAACCGAACGAAAATTTCCCTACTTGTTTGATCGTCAACTTTTTTTGATTCTGTTGTCTCATTCCATTTTTCTTTTCTGTTCATCGGATTTCCGTGTAATTTTATCTTCGTTTGAAATGTCGCATTTCTTAGCACTTTTTATCGCGTTTAACTTTTCGCGTCTACCGGGCCCGTAAAATCGGTTTCAAAATAAACGATTGACTGCTGTACCCTCCTTTTTACCGTCTAACATTGGGGTTTAATTGACGTAGTATACGAATACTGTTATACACTGCCGGAGAGGTAGTTTAAATTTTTACCTGTACGATTGTCTTTTTATTTCTGGTGCCGTTTAGAATAAAAAACGGAACTGGGAAAAATTTTCTTTTTCTATAAATGGCGGTATATTATGAACAAGAGGTTTTCCGTTTAGCGCGAAGAAGAAATTTTTATCTCGTTAGGTTTTTCGTCTTGTTCGAGACCTTGCCATTTTACCTTTTGAAACGCAATATACACTCGTGTATAGCAAACTTTTAAGAAAATACATAAGTAAATACGATCGGTCATATGCAGATTTAACAGCCTCTTAAAGTCTGTTCATTCTTACACGAGGTTGTATTGCTCACGAATAGAAATACTATCCTTTTATGTATATAACACGTCATCCTTGAAGTTCTCCAAGAAGAAGCTAGAGAATTAAGGGAAATCACGTGACCAAGTTTGAGAAGAAAAAAGTGTGAGGTGTTAAAAATTGATGGGCTGTATATCATTCTACTTTATTCTGAATAAATACGCGAGATATTAATCATTCGAATAAACATATTGGATTAATGGTAATGATTTTACATAGTATCGCGCGTTTCCTTTTATTAAAGGTTTTTTGTCTTTTTCTTTTCATTAAAAAAATACATACTCAGTAATTACAAAAATTACAGAGAACAACAGTTAAGGAATTTAAAATGAATTTACATTGCGACAAAACTACGTCAGTACACGTAAACGAACAATGGCAATATTCGCGAGGAGAAATTTTTGTTCTGCTTTGTGATTTAGTGTATAAATAAAAGAGAAATATAATCGTCCTGTAATGTATTAGTAATGAACGGAAAATTCCTCGGGGAGGGGGGGCATTTATGAAGTCACATTTCTCGCTTGTCAGATTAAGTCTCAAAGCTTTCGTAACTACTTCAGCGCAGTTGGTTGGCTAATGGCGTGTTTCGTTCGAGTAAATTTTAGACCTTGCTCGCATCACGTATATAATCCTGATTCTGGCGCAATATCCGAACAGTTGACAATGACCGGAAATTTAAAAAAAAAAAAAAAAAAAAAAGTTCTCGATGACTCATATTACATCGCGGAGTAAGTTTCATCGCGAGAAGATGATATTAAGGGACAGTTCAGTAATCGCATTTCTGATCTCATCCGATATATGTATGTATTTATTAAGTAGGAGTGAAAATTTGCGATATGAATAAAAGTTGCACACCGTTCATCTCGTCGATTAGAAAATACGTGTTTCAGATGCACCATCGTATATATATGTATTTCAGATGAAACCGGAAAATTGTGAAATGGAGCGAGAAAAACACGCGACTACTGGGCAGAACGCATATCGTTGAATTGTATTTTGCCGTCGAGAATTAACGCCGAATTTTGTCGGAACGCATGACATATCCTCGGCGAGATATTAAATAACTTGCGATCCGACTAGTCACACACTATTGCAACACTCGGAAAATATCAAATACCTACTACTACTGCCTATATTTGTACATTCCTAGTTCTCGTTAGGAATATTCTGCATGCGATGCAAGAGACTACGTTTCATGTTGATGATAATCGTTTGAATTACCTTGAGTAGTGTACGCGTCTGCATATCGACAATTGCATGCACATGGCGGTACGCTTTTTATCACACAGCCTTCTGATCATTTACTTTTGATAATTCTTATTCTTCGTCGATGGTTATGACCGCGATAATAATCGTTTTAGCCATTATAGTCGCGGTGTGAGCAAAAGGAAAAGAAAGATGTCACATTAGAAAAAAAGTTTTTGACGCTACAAAATTTTATTAAAGATAATGCACAATTAAGAAGGATCATTAGAGGTACCGTCGATCTAATTATTACAGACAATTTTTGTGTCGGAAGGGCTTTTACAATCGGTCTATAATTTTCTCCGTTAGCCGGAGGATTTTATAATAGTTCCTGAGAACCAGTTGTTGCTGATCTTCAGACTGATGGTAAGCGGTCTTTGTATCGTTCGTTTTCCTTTCGCTGACTCCATCCTGTTCCGTTGCTATTTTACCCAATATACTTTGGTAGTTTCTGTTCAGTTGTTCGTACTTGTGCAGCTTTTTTTCTAGCAGTTTGTTTATCGTGCATTTCGTTTCACGGCGATTGTCGGCGTTCCGACTGATCCGTTCGATTCTTCTTTCGACGAATGATGGCTCCTTCTTTTCCGAACAAACGGAAACGCGCTTTTCGTCATAAAGTTTATTCCTTCGTTCGGGCGTCTGCTGAATCCAGCCGCTACAAAACCGTTCTCTACTGATACATTCGTTCTTGTACATTTCGTTCTTGTACATTTCGTTCTTTTGCATTTCGTTCTTTTGCATTTCGTTCTTTTGAACGATTTCTTTATTATTATTATTATTATTATTATTAGTATTATTAGTATTAGTATTAGTATTAGTATTAGTATTAGTATTAGTATTATTGTCTATCGTTACTCCAGTCTCTGTACCGATGCTGGCCCGCAACATTGTCATGATTTGGCTAACTTCGGTCGATTCGAAGACTAGAACAGCTGTCGTTTGTTGATGGTATATTCGGATGTGGTTGTGTTCGCATTGCTGCTGGCATCTGTGTTGATCGCTGCCACTATTGTTATCGCATCGCTCCGTCATCTGATTACGATTATAAGCGGTCATACCGAACGGTTGTTCGACGAACCTCGCTCTTGTTCCGGTTTCTTTGCTGCTGTTCACCAGCAACCGGTTGTCGCAGTACGTTCCGAGCATTGGCGGCGCTATAGTCATACCAACCGGCAGCACGTTGGTCAGCCGCAGTTCCCCGTCAACGGTCTCGCTTGCAGAATGGTCTTTCGAGCAGTCGTCGACCTGGTAACCGACGGAAGACGGTTGAATACGGTCTGGCAAACGGTTATCGGATCGACTTGTTGGAACGCACAATATCGACTTGACCGATTTGAAGGAGACATCGCATTTCAATTTCGGTCGATCGACTGTTGTGGCACATTTGGCGCGACTAATTTTCGACGGGTGCATTATATCTATGTACGTCTTCTTACCTTCGATATACGGTCCGATCACCGAAGAGGTGATGGTACATTTACGACTTTGTACCGTCGCGATGTCCTCGGTTTTTTTTTTTGCCACTGTTTGGCACGCAGCGCCTTTATCGTAAGTAATTCTTCGCAGACCGCTTCTCTTTGTTATTTTGCTCGGGTGATATATGTCCTCTAATCTTAAATTTCCTCTTATGTATTCGGCTACGTAAGATCGAATTATTGTTCCGCCGCTGTTTCGTCTTGGTTCCATCGTGTTCCGAAACCTTTAAAATCGATCGCTCCGACTAGCCTAAACGAGTACAAATCCGAATACCAGTATTACCTGGCAAATTTTTAATATCGAGTCAATTCGCGCATCCGAATCTGTTATAATGCAACCGACAAAAAAAAAAAAAAAAAGAATCGAAATAACGCTATTTTTCAATGTTAGTTTACGCGGACAGTTACGAAAGAATCCCCCACCTGTGTGACGCTCGTGAACAAAATACATGCCCCTCAGGTACCGAACGAATCGGGATGTGGACTTTTACTTTTCGGAAGATAATACGAACATTTTTCCGGACTATCCAGATAGCACATTAATTTAATAGTTATTTTTATAATAGACTAAAATTGTCCATATTGAAACTGCAACTGTTTTCTATCGATTATTTCGCCACCATTCTCGTTAGTTCAGAATAAACTATAGAAAACCGATTCTTTTCGAAATCATTTGTGTTTTTGTTTATGTCTGAAGACCCTTCTCAAATTCTTGTAATCTGTGCTTCGATTAAAATTGCATTCTCTCTCCCTCTTTCGATCGGTAAAGAGGGATAAAGGAGGGAAATGAACGCGTTCAATGTCGTTATTGGCGATATTTATACGCAGTGCCTGTCGTCCCAAAAACGTCGAGACTGTTTGTTCGTACATATAGTGAACGAAGTTACTTACCGATGGATGATGCACGATTATTGAAGAATTGATTAACTATGTTCACAAAGGGGGCTCGCTGCGCTACGACAATTTGTCGCTTTGCCATAATTGTTTGAATAAAAGGTGGCAGAAGCGTCGTCGATGCGGGTTTTAATAATTTCGAATTACCGGCCTACAAGGCGTCTTAAACTGCTGCTGGTTACACGTCTAGAGTCTGCCCTGTTATCGACGAACCCAAACGTCTTGCGTCGGTAGTTACGAGTGAATGTTGTTATCAAAAGAGCTGCAAGTTTTCCGTTGCCCCCTCCCCCTCGCGCTCATATTTTACGCGAAAATGAACATTGAAACGGAGTAACGCTACATCAAATATTGCGTACGATAGAAAAAAACGGCCAACGTTAAAAGAAGTTTAACGCCGCGCGAATATGTTTACGTCAGTCGACGGTAATTTTCGTCCCAATACATTCTGTACTAGTTGTGACTGGGCAGTGTGACTTGGCAGCATTCTTTCCATAGAGCGGACGTGCTTCAGCGGGCGGATTGTTCAGAGGAAAATTTGAATATCGGTGATCATTCGTGAAGATTGACGTGTTTACACAAAAAATAAAGTTTTGCTTGGTACTCCGAAGGACGAGCTGTGCAAATGAATCGCGTCTGTACCGCCTGACTCGGTTATTTTCTTAAGCGCGAACATTTGCAACAGACGGTTTAAAAATTGAAATTTAAAAAAAAAAGAGTGTAGTCCAGTGCGAGTTGGGTACTCGCTGTGTTTCGATACGAAAGCGGGGAGTAACATGCGATTCGTCAAAGAACCATAAAGTAGTGATGCTGATTACATTTCTGTTGTAGTTCGTAGGGGTATATTTATTGAGAGTACAAATAAGTTTTGAGGGTTTTCTTTTTTTTTTTTTTTTTTTTTGTGACTTAAATTCAGAGAAATTGCTACAATGTATTTTATTCAAAGTATTGTCCATCATTCATCATGCAGCACGTGGATTACGCGTTAAAAAAAATCATCTTTTGAGGCGATCCAAGAATCGACCGGATTTTCGACTTCTTCGTAAGAAGTGAATTGCTGCTTGGCCAGGCCATGAGAGTCATCGACCGGAACCAATGGTTGTTGGAAGGAGCAATGTCTGTTGAATACGTCGCGGTAGGAAATCCCATTGAAGTGTCTCCAAAATTTTCTTGATTGTGGCACCGAGCGTGTTATAATGCTGAAAGATCATTCTACTTTGTTATCGTCTTTTGGCATATTCTTCAATGCTTGGCGTAATTAATTGTTGTCGGTAATGTTCTCCGGTGATGGTTTCGTTAGGCTGGGTAATATCACCCCGATCCGATCTCACCAAATGCACAGCATTAACTTCTTGCCATGAATATTCGGTTTGGCCGTTGAAATTGATGCATTTTCTGCACTACGGGTTGTCATAGTGGATCCACTTTCTATCGAAACCCTTCCGATTTTATTTTTGGAGCGATTGTTAGCAAGTGTGAAAAAACCGCGTTCGACGTCTCTTGGCTTGAGTTTATACGGAACTTAATTTCCTTGTTGTATTTGCATCATGAGACAGTCTGAAATCGCGTCACTGCCGAAGTTTCAACGAGCTCCTCTTGAGTTTGGCATGAATGTCCAATAACACCTCCGACTCAGCGTCTTCAATACTGGTCTTCTTCCTTCGTATTCTTTGTGTTAATATCGACACTTTTAATACGCCGGAACCAGTACTCGCATGTTTTTATTGATGCTCCCGTATGCTTCACACAGCAATCGATGCTGCACTTTTCTTCAAAAATTAAAACAAAAAAGCTGCACTTCCCGAAAATTGTGTTTTGTTGGCACATAGTTAGAGCATAAAAAAAAAATAATAAATGTCGTTCATACTTCAGCGAAATGACGCGTATACTGATTTCTAGAAGGGAACGAAACCGCTTTAACATGAATATAGAGTCGCACAAGACTACCTTTTTTTTTTTTTTAAACTCGCTCAAAACTTATTTCTACTCCCATTGTAGCAACATTCGTAATACTACGCGTCATATTCATCGATTGACGAAGACTGTTCGATACATCTTAAAAATAAGGTACATCATTCGCGGAAGCTCAATTTCTGTTCTTTCTCATAAGTTGTTTCCCCCTCCAACGATGAACTCCCCCAACATAGGCCGAATGATACTGGCGTCCGCTGCGTTCCACTTCGGCAGCCAGAGACGAAACTGTTCAGTATCCTGAAACTGTATTGCAGAACCGTCTTACGACCTCTCCCCCCCCGCCAATGGTTTGCGGTTCAAAATGTTCCGTGGAAGCAGTTGCAGAACGGGGTGCCGTTAAAACTTTCGCCTCGCTTTGAGTTCTTGCAGAATGTTGCTATAACGACGCACACCACCGAGTCGGCACATAGCGATCTTCAATATTTCGTATTTATGCCGTAAATTGCCGGTGAAATTCGGGGGGGGGGCGTCGCGCTTAATATTATTTAAATCGCCATTTCAGCCTTAATTTGAATCGGCTTCAGTCGAACTTCGCGTCACGTGACTGCGCTGTCGCCAAGATGACCCCGGGGGGAGGGGGGAGCTGCTCTCGCTTTTAATTTCGCTGACGATTAGAAAAGTGCTTTTCCCGGTAAACCGTCAGCGAAGTGGACGACGCGAACAGAGCCGACTAGGAGCGGTCCTAATGCGCGACGGAAAGTTGAAATTTACACGGATTTGTTTGAACTTTCCCGCTTAATTTCGCAGGCCGCTTAAATTGTGGGTGGTCCATAATTTGGCACGTTCTGTTGCTGCGCGGCTTTTATCATTTGCCGCATCTTTTACCCCGAGTGACGTGTGTCTGTCACGAGCCGTAAGCGCGTTGCCCGGCTTTGCTGTCGTCCTATTTATTAAAAATTACTTGCTCGTCAAAAAGTTTTATGCAGCATTTCCGTCTTGAGTGACATTTTTCTACGCCGAAATGCTTCGCCCGGTAAAATATATTACTTTCTTGAAGCTTTATTGACATTCGAATTTCTACACAATTGGCTAGCGAATTTCGAGCAAAAAACAAAACCAAAAAAGTAAATAAAATAAATAAGAAGAAAAAACCGGGTTTTCTAGGGACTCCCCCCCCCCCTCCGTCTTCGCACGTAAATAAAAATGATTACCGTCATGGCAAAGCGATGCCTCTAGTACACGAGGGTTGACTGAAAAGTAATGCGCGCATGCTTGTAGAACGCGAACGAACAGAAATAGCGAGATCGGGCAAAAGTTCAAGTAAAATTCTTAAGCTTCAAAATCATTTATTTATTTTTCAGCAGGGTCGCCGTTAAGACTAACACATCTCTCTCCCAACGTGTAATAAGTTTTTTCATTTTGTCACTGAAAAATTCTTCCGACTTTTCTCGAATCCTGGATAGCTGCTTTCACTTCATCATCCGAGATGTGTAATGTTTATCCTCGAGCTGATCTCTCTTCACTAGAGGAAAAAGATAAAAATCGCAAGATCGGGGGAATAAGGAGGGTGGTGTGGAATCGGTTCAAACCTCAGCTTTCTCATTGACGTGGTTTGTTCTCGTCTGTCAAACGGCGTGCTACCCATTGTGCACAGATTTTACGGTATCCCAATTGTTCAATAATGAAGCCGCCGACACGTTCCTTAGATATTCCGATGCGCTACTGAATGATTCGCCGGTCGTTTTGAATCAAATCATCGAAAAGTTTGCGATGCTTATCGTCTGTGGCACAATGATGGGAAACAATTATGGCTTTTCCAGGCTCGCAGTCACGAAATTCGATTACCCATCGATTGACAGTACTATCAACAGCATCGTCAACATATGCATATCCTTTAAACGACGATGAATTTCGCAGTAGGACCCGTTTCGTTGACATTAGAACACGTCTCCATATTTACGCTGATCACAACATACTGTGGATGGACGCAAGGACTTCAAACTGCGCATGCGTGTAAAGGAGGAATGTCACGAATAATAGCAGGCGCGCTTCTGTAGCTCATCGTTCGCGTTCTACAAGCATATGTGCATTACTTTTCAGCCGACCCTCGTAGCTAAGGCATCTAACTATTTTCCTAAATTCTGTTAAAAATAAAACTTCGAACTTACAAAATTCTATATGATTACCCGCGGCGGCGGCGGCGGGGACAAGGCACTTTTTTTCGCGAATTCCTGGTGTGTGTGAGTGTGTCGGTGTGCGTGTGTAGTGTGTCATAGGCATTGTAGTGAATATTAGAGTGAGGATTCATTGGCTGGTTCCTACATTTCTAGTAACGGAATTTTTTGCCCACAGTATTGTGAGTAGTCCCTCTTCCAGATTATGGTTTATTCTTTATTTTCAAATCTGTCCGCGATTGATCTGATCAGCCGCCTTTTCCACATCTCCATGGTCTTTTTTTTTTCTTCTTCTTTTTCTTTATGACATTCTACGATTTCCGCTATCTTTCAATTTAATCGTAGTATGTATCCTTTCTGCATTACTTTTTTCCTTTTCATCAGCACGTCTAACCTCTTCACTGTGGTGCTCTTCCATTGTGACGCTGATCATGTTTTAAATGCCTTTTTTTTGGAATGAACAATCGTCTTTTTATTTTACTCTATTAAAAACGATATTTTTACGCTACTATGTATAGTGTTTTTCTCTTATATTTTCATTTCCTTCTCCGTTATATTTAATCTTTGAACGTTCAAAGATCTAATTTTGTTTTCTTCTCTTTTTCAATTCTTCAGCTAATTTCCCCGCTGACGAATTTATCAAAAATAAAATATTGGTTTATTACACTGATGAGTTACAATTTTATCTTAAGTCCACTATCTTTTATATCTTACTTGCGGTGTATTTTTCAATTCATCCCCTTATCGCGTATATTTATATCGACGAAAGTTACGGGCAAAAGGAAAATTAGTGTTCGCAATTAACGTTGTACGAAGCAACGAAACATTTAGAATACTTCTTTAAGCATTCTAAGTTGGTCAACTGCGAACATGAACCGAACGCTCAGGTGTTAATTTTTCAATATTTTCAATATGTAGATTCGAATTTAGTTCCGCTACTGATAGCGTAGAACCGTTTCGAAAAAAGGGGTATCGCTTTACCGGTACGTGATGATATTACGGTTGTTCAGTGCCATTTTCCTTTGTTTCTCCTTAATACTTTAACATTCCTCCGTCTATTTTCACAGCCGTCTTATTATTTCTTGATCTGTTGTGCACTCAGCGCCGAAGTCCCCCAAAGTTTTGTAAACATTTTTTTTATTATTATTATTTTTTTTCTTTCAAATATATATATATATATATATAATTCTAAACGAGAAATAAAAATATTAAAAATTGAACGATTTTAATAATTACAAAAGGAGCGAAGGAAATTTTGGGTGAAAATCTTTCCTCAAAACTAATTAAACGATGTATAGACAACATTCGATTGTGAATTTATTAAATCGCATTCAGTGAACTTTTGTTAATGACGACCCGTGTGGGCTATTAAATTACGCCAGTTTTGAGAGTAACCCCGTTTTTCAACGATGTTGATTTGTCGTTTTGGTTACTTTTCGCTATGGCTAGATTTTTAATTGGCATTCCCTGAGATGATGAATTTTCTATCATGAACTATATCATCTCCTTATGTAAAATAGCTCTATATGCGCATTAAACAAACGTAGACGGATTGGAAGAGTGTCTCGATTTTGTTATTTTAGGTGTATTATTTAGACTGCATTTTGCCAGTTGAATAATTTTACACTTGTCTTATTAAAAGAAGAAAAAACTAACAGGTGACAAAAAAACCTTCCATTTCTTGTCTTTACAGTATCAGTTTTTACATATGACCGAACTTTACTTCGATGTAAATGTGCAATCATATCGGATATGGGACTAAGTTTTAACACGGGGTATTGACTAAAAACCGAAATATAGCAAAAAGTAATATTCGAAGCGAGAAACGGATTACGGGGTAATAAGGAGGAAACAGTGTCATCACCGGACGAATATCTATTATTAATTTCGTTTCTTAGCTGATAATACACCTCCATTTAATGATCAATTAAGTGTAGTATACTAATTAAATGGATGAAAAATTAAAAGTAATAAAACTTTCTTCGTCGTCGTCGCTTATAATTCGTAGAAGCTTGTTAACTCCGCCATGTTTTGTTTTTTTTCTTTTCTTTGTTCTGTGTGATCATCGGACGACCATTTTTTATTACCCTTATATTATCGGTTTTACACCAAAAACAGAGAAAGTAGAGCTATTGTTTTTTCGGATTTTAATGCATCACTCGCCGGTTTTGCAGCTAATTGCGGATTTTTTCGGGAAAAATTAAATTCGGCAAATCAAAAAAGTATGGCGAGGTTCGAAAGATATTTATTATTTTCCGAATAAAAAGGACGTTTTTTTTCTGAGTTTTTTTTTTTTTCTTTCAAGTTTTGGAACACAATTAACGGTTAACGGCTTTGCCCGTAACATTTTGCTCATATACACGGACGACGCTTAGAGAAAATTTTCGGCAAAGTGCTGATTTTTCAAAGTCGAAATTCGGAATTTGTTTAATACTAAATTTAAGGCCTTACTCTGTTTTATCCGGCTGCATCATGTTGCCGAGTCAATGCCCTTTGCCAACGCCCCCCAAAAAAACAAAAACAAAAAAGAAAATGTTTCTTAACGGATGCGCTTCAAACGTTAACAAAAATCAGTTTAGATTTGAATCTATTATATAGTAAAGTTATTCGGAAGAGAATGAAAAAGAGAAGAGGTCAGCTGTTGTGTGTGCTTTATTTTTTGTTTTTCATCTTTCTAGCGGAAAAAATTTGTCTCAAATCTCGTTTTCCGATGAAACGTTTTTCTCCAGCCTCCATTTTTTTTTCGTTTTTTTTTTTTCTTTTTTTTTGGTGAAAAACAATTTTGACAACCGATATGTAGCGAAATTAAAATTTCTACCATGGTAAAATTGAAACGGACGTGCACGGAGGAACGTTTCCAATATATGATAAAACGGGCGTGTTTGTCGTCGACGAGCAGTAGTAGAGGTCTACAAAAGTCTGCCGAATCAACTGTTTTCTACAACTGCAGCTTCAAGTATCGCTTTGCCACGTTTTAGTATCTGTGATATATTGCACTTCGAATTCGGCACCGAATCTTCCTGTTATATCGGACAAACGTTTGGCTCGGACATTGTACGCCGCGAATTTTATTACACTCTCCATGGTTTACATGAAAAAGAATAGAATAAGTAATATTTTAACGGCGACAACTCTGAATTTGCAAAAAACCTAGTTAACGTGAGTTGAACCCTGCTCTTTTTCCTGAGTGCTCTCATCTATACGCCAAACTCTTGGCGTTGGATCTATCAATGCTTCCTTTATCCTTTCCTTCCCATCTCTAGCCGTTATTCCCCTCCTTTTTTCCTTTATACTCTCTATCTCCGATCGCCTCAGAATCTGAGTAGCTGATCTAAGTCCATGTAGTTGACACCGAGCCCATTAAAAAAAAAAGAACCTAATTAAAATTACCTAAACCAAATGGATACCGATAACTGTACGTATATAATAACATGACATTAAAATTTAATAGCTGTAAAAGTTTGTCGCAAGAAATGAAGAAAATTAATATATATTTTTTTCTATTATATATAATCTTGCGACAAATACATCTATTAAATTAATGTAATTATTATAAATGCCTGATGTTATCTGTAATTTACGATTATTTTCCACTTGTATTATTATTACAATCCATTCGTATAATGAAACAGGTGTACAGGTTTTGTATGTTTTTGGGTAAAGATCCCTCTAGTTGACGAGCTCCCCACGCAAAAAGAAAAAAGAAATGCCTATTCAGAGCTGTCCCCGTCAAGTTATTGATTTTTTTCACGTATTAGTACATTTGTTTAAAATATTTTTTTTTTTTTTTTTTTTTTACTTCTATTTAATTATTTCCTTTGTATCAGAGGTCGCTGGAGCGCCTTGAACTGTTCTAGTGTGGTGTGTTATTATTGCAAAGTATCTTTCTCATTGCGCTTATGCGTTTGTCGCGCATCACCAAGTCCGGCTACGGTTTGCTACATTGGAAACGTCGAAAAGCAAAAAAAGAAGTTACTCATAATAGAATTAGTATATTTTTAATTTTTAATAAAAGCTAATTTAATTATGAAAATCTCCGTCTGTTGTCATGATGGCAATATTTTCTTTTCTTTTCATTTTCTTTTATTTAATACGAGAAATTGTATTTTTTTTCTTTTTTCAAAAAGCGAGTTAGAATTGCCGAGTAGTTGATTAGACGGTAATGTTTCATTCAGGTATGGTGTGAATTTCGATTCTGTAAATTGAGTATATAGAACAATTCCTCTTGTGTGGTGGGTTATGTCCATAAGCCTAAAAATTAAAAAAAACAAACAAAAAAAACAACAAAAAAACTTGTTTTGCCAAAAATTTAAATTAATGTGAAGTCTGTTTACACGATCGTTACATTTTTATTGTATACAATGAATTTAGAACAATATTTAGAGTAGCCGAAGTTTTGATAACAAGATTTCGCCTAAACATTCTAACATACTAACACGTGAAGTTAAATAAAATCTCGTAAAAAAAAAAACGGATAGGATGTAATAAGGAGTGCAGTAAGTGGAAGACGGAAAGCTCGCATCCCATCAGATAGAGCACACACAGCCGCAGAACGTTCCGCAGGAATGATCTGCAGACAACTGTATTACTATTATTAGAGCGCTGAGAATAATGTGAAAAGAAAAATGACGAAGCCAGGGGGAATAGAATATGGTTAATAAAACGTATGCGTGTAATGGGAAAAAGAATGGTGGGAATTGAGGAAATCAAGAAAATGAAGAAAATGAAGAAAATGAAGAAAAAGCCAGTGGTTTTAGGAGGGGACCGAACAAAAAATTGAACTTGCTATGGAAAAGAGAAGTAAATTTTTTCGTAATTTCATTTTTGAAAATAATTGTGTGTATACAAGTATATATACATATATATATATATATACATATACATATATATATATATATATATATATATATATATATATATATATATATATATATATATATATATATGTATGTATATATATATATATATATATATATATATATATATATGTATGTATATATACACATGTATATATATATATATACCATTTTTTAGAAAAAATACTCGGTGTTGTGTAATAATGCAGGACACGAATAAATTGGCATGCGCGCTGATTGGAATTGGAGAAAATCCAAAAATTTTCTTTTTCTGGTTTGACCTGCTTATTAATTTGCCCAATTAAATATTTAACGTTTATTTTTCGCATGTTGCGGGTTTTAACCTTTTTGTTTTTTTGCTTCTTATAACGAATGTATGTTACCGGGAAATTAATTTTTTTTTTTTCGACGACAAATTACGAATTATATTGTCGTCGAATATCGCAAAAGTTGCTATCGTTTCTGATTGTTTTCCTCTAGTTGAGCTATTTTCTTTTTTAAGCGTGTTTTAGTAATTTTCCGAAAAAGATTAAAAAAAAATAATTGTGCTTTATTATAAATGAGGTTTTTTTTTTTCTAATTTTCATTTCTGATTATTCGACTGATGGTTCTCGATGTGGTGCTTGTTAAGTTAAATATCTCTTTTTTTCTTTTTCTTTCTTTTTTTTTGGCAATGATTACCAGTGGCCGGGGTTGAATAATTTCCACAATTCTATAAATAGTTAACGTTCGTTAATTTTACAATCACTTTTATTTATTTTATAATGAATCTTCTGTCTAATGTTTTCGTGCATTTTGCTCCATTGAATATGTTAGGAGATGATTAAATAGAGTATCACCGATTTTCCATTGTTATTTCTAAAAGCGGGAGGAAACTTTTTTCAAATTCTTTATTCGCACCTCGAAATGTAACGCTAATAATAACTGAACAGGTTATCAAAAAACATAATCAATCAGTAGGTGGTATTTTTAAATTTTGTATTTTGCAAAAAAAATGAAGAAAGGTCGTCGCCGCGCTTTCATTTACGTGTTTTAACTATTAAAATTTACCGCGGTCACTTTTTTTCTATGATCGCAACAGATAAAACGTCACGGGTGTTGTGTATAGTTTCGGGACTAGTTTGATCGATAGTGTGCGGAATTTCGTTTTAATTGATCGGAACGCGATGCGCATTGTTGTTCGAACGTATTATTGCGACAGGAGTGTTGTAACCGAAGAAGTTGACTACTTTAGCAGCGATTTCAGACGACCGCAATGGTTGGAATAGCTTGCGCGGAAAGTTGCCAATCAGCGAACCGTGATGACTCTAAGAGGCCAGCAGCGACGGTACTTACATCGACGACTGGAGACGAAATCTGTAATGCGGTTACTTTAGCTTTTCACACGTTACATCGATTTACGTCTGAGGACAAGGTCCAGATGTCGACCAAGGCGATCTCGCGCCGAAACTCCAGTCGATGGTCATCGACCAGAAGGCGTTCTTACACCCTCAAGTCTTTCAGATACAGGCGCAATTACGCTGTACGCAGAAAATACTATTGTCCGCACAGGTAACTCTACAAAAATATTTTTGCATATGTGTGTGTGTGTAATTCGTTCTAGCAGATTTTCATGTCGAATCGGCGGTGAAGCAGTGTTTGTCATTCGAACATCGGCACTCGCGCCACTTAATTGTTCGTACATATATACAAACACGCGGTTATCAACTGTAAGCCAAGCGTTTAACCGCACGTTAACCGAACTGCTTCGTGATTTATGTGTACGGATTTGCGAATTCCATCTCATTAGTGCGTGTGATTGATAACGTCTTCACGGCGATTAGGTGTCTTTCTGCCAAACCGGGTTTAGAATTCCCTAAACAGCCAAGACATAGAGATATTCAAGAAATTCTTTCGTTATTATTAAAATCAGAATCGGCTAACCGAAGATTATTTAATATAAACGCGCAAGTCGATTGTCAAATGGTGATTGTACATGATAAACAACCGTAGCACATGCATATCAAATGGTAGAGATAATCAAAATTGTAAAACGAAAAATTTCGCAAAAAACGAAAACCTCTTAGATGGGACGTATTTAAAAAAAAGAGAGCACCAGGTGTGAAGCCGGAGAAGAGATTTCTTTTTATTCTACCGCGTCTTGTTTTAGACCCCAGGGTCGTAATATGTATTAAAATGTTAATATCGAGCGGTTGGGAAACTTATTAGTGCTCTATAAATTTGTGAACGTCTATTGAAAGGATGTTGTAACAAATATTTTTCTTCTTCTTACGAATCAAGGACAATGTGACCCGTTGAACAACCCCCGCATAATAATTCTGTGATACTTATAAGTAAGGGAAGTAAAGTGAATGCGATACCTTTGACAGGTTGCCCCAGGGGTTGTGAAGTCCAGGTTTACATTGTATCGAGTCCAGCAGCAGTAATTAGAGTAGGACTTCCTTTCTTACCGCGTTCTAGAAATTTAAATATAATAAAAAATTATTTTAGCATCAAAGACAACGCGTTAAAAGGCATTAGGATATTTGTTTCTCTACGTCAAATAATGATTTACGTCTAATGCTATTGAAACAATACAATAATTCGCAGTAAGATTATTGATTAAGGCGAAGGTTTTCTCAAATGAAAAGTATAAATTATTTGGAGACGGTAGATATATTTTTAAAATTCAAAAATTTAGCTATATTTTAATTGTTTCGGATATGGATAAACACGTACATTTTTTGTTCCTATCAAGTGCGATGGTTAAGCGTATGAAAATAACGCAACTTTTTTTTGACAGTTTCGGTATTTATTTAATCTCTTTACATTCTTAAGAATGCAATGATTTTGACTGATAGAATTAGTTTGAAAAACTAAAATATTTTCGGTCAACCTATTCGAAAACTATCGATGATATCGAATAATTCGAATTACACATACTTAGTCGATTCTAAATGTGTACATATAATAATTTTTTCATTTGCTCGCTGGCATATTTTAATTTAAGGTCAGACAACCGAATTAGTAATTGAGGGAACACAAAAATTTATTTTTTATTAAAATTAAGAAAATTTAAAGATTAACATCAAGCCAAGCTGTGCTATGGCAAATGTTTATTTTTTTGCTGCTAATACCGTACCTATCTTTATAATCAGTGCGTGTCACTAAAGTGTGTGAATAAATTACTTTTTTTATTTTTTTCATTAAGATGAAACATGTCAAGTTTCATGCGAAATAAACCATACTTACGGGGAACTTTACTGCGCTGCATTATTAAAAAGGAAATCTACAACTGAAGCGCATAGAATCCTGGTAGAGACCTAAGGGGTGATCGTGCCGTGTCGGAAAGATCTTGCAGAGATTAATTTAGCCGCTTCATTCGAGATGGAGAATAAAATAAATGTACTAAAAAGAAGTTCGAAGACGAAGAATTGGAAAAACATTACCGGATGAAGATGACCCCATATGTCAGTCGCAATCCGAAGTTGCAGAATCATTAGGGATGTTGATCGTACAACAGTTTCGAAACGTCTGACAGCATTCGGATTGACAAAAAAAAAAAAAGGAAAGAGGATATTGGCAAGTCGAGAGATGTGGAAAGACGTGTTTTTATTCGCCTGTGAACTCCAATGGCAAACGATTTCTTACATTATATCGTGACTGTGGATGAAAAGTGGATATATGACGATAATTCCGAGCACAAAAATAATTTGGTTTTAGCGGGGTTGAGCATCGACACAACAAAGCGGAATATAATTATGAGCTGCTACAACCCAATCAGAACCGTCATAGGGGAGACCTCTATCGACTGCAATAGTTTCGAGTCGGGCATTGAAGGAAAATAGCCACAATAAAAACAAAAGACGTGACAAGGCGATTTTCAGCCGCATCATATCCCATTAGCGGTCGAAACGTACCTGGAAACGCTGAAATGGGAAGTCCTACCTCATCCTCCGCACTCTCCAGATATTGCTCCTTCTGATTACTATTTATTCCAATCGATGACTCATGGCGCGCCTAGCTGAGCAGCGCTTCGCTTCCTATGAAGGTAGCAAAAAAATGGGTCGATTCGTGGATGTCCTCAAAAGACTTGTCGCTGTTTTTCAAACGTAGAATTCAAATGCTGCCAGAAAGATGGTAAATCGTAGTGGCTAACGATGAGCAATACTTTAATATGATTTGCTTTTCAGGGAATTTTGCGGAATCCTAATTAGATGGTTCAGAAATGACAAAAATATTCAATTAAAATATATACGATAGTTCAGGAACGGTTTGACTTATTTAAAATTCGAATATAAATTACAGTTAAAATTCGAATATAAATTACAGTTAAAATTCTCTTTAAGAAAATCTATAACTTCGAGCTAACCGATTACCGTGGGTGGCAAAAAACCCCGAAAACCGTCATGAATATAATATAATATTGAATATAAAACGACCTCGAAAATCACCCTTAAAAAATTCTCATCGCCAGATAAACCTTTAAAAATGAAATTCGAAGTATTAAATTTCAGAAGCTCTTTCATGAAATCCAAAAATTACGATGATAAAAAATTATATAGACGCACCCTCCTTTGGGCCCAAAAACAGCAAAAACAAAAGAATGCTCACGTAAGCAATAGCGCGAGTAAAAAAGTTGAGGAAACCAAAACGTTCTCAAATAGTATAAAGGACCCCGTTTTATAGGAAAACTATAGCCGAGCTTACAACTTTAACATACATTTAGACCCTCGAGGCGCTCGAAAGTTTCGAAAAAAATTATGTTTTTCCCTGTCACGTGATATATCGATGGAAAGATCGCCATTTGTCGGGGGACAAAACCGTAATTAATTTCCTTAACAAAACTTTCAAGGTTGCCGAAAAGCTCAAAAAAGCGCAAAAACTGATGTAGTTTTTGCGACGTGAGTATTATAGCTAGAAATTTTGAACAAGGTTAAAAATATGCGCATCCTCGTATATTTCTCTAGGTTGGAATACACCTGCGTTTCTCCAACTTTAAAATCAGGCTCTCGTCGGGGCGCTGAAAGCTCGAAATTTTTGAAGAGAAATATTTTTTTTCCCTGCCATGTGTGATGATATACCGTTGGAAAGAGAGAAGTTTGTCGGGAACGAAACACTGCATTTCCTTTCTTTGACAAAACGTTCGATGTTGGCGAATAGTTCTGCAAAGCGCGAAAATGACGTATCTCTCCTTCTTTATGGCACAAAAAATCATCTCTTTGTTTCGAATTTAGTGTATTATGTAAATATAAATTATAGTCTTACATACGGGGCGATTCTCAGCGTATGAAACATCATGCTTGACCGAACTTGTTTATTACTTTTTTTTGCATTTATTTTCACAAAATCCGGCGAGAAATTATTCGCATACCTAATGATGTATATCAGATTCCGTGGAGAAACATATATCTGCCACATTTACACTTTGTTGTTAATATTTTAAAATTAATCAATATTAAGCGAGTGCCGTTTCATTTTTTTACTTCGCTAATAATGTATTAATAATTTTTGAGCAGTTTGATCGTAGTAAAGCGATTCTCATTTTTATCGTAACGACATAGAGAATTTTGTGTTCTACATTGACGAATATCTCCGCGGGTAGCTGGTGACGTCATTCATACACGCACAGACACGCGCGCGCAAGCGGTAAGAAATGTATCCCCTCTTTTTCACGCCAACGATTAATTCTTAATTATATTATTTATGCGAAAAGCGGTTTGAAAGCGTTTGAATAATTATGAACTCGTTGATTGCATCGGTGGTCTACTCTAATGTTCAGTGTTGTCGTTAATCCATCCCCCGGTACATAAAACGAACAAAAACGACTTTCTCTACTAGAAGAAAAACGAATGCGAACTTCTATAAAATTCAGAATTTTTTTTTTTTAAATTCTGTTTTATACACAATTAACCCGAATTCTCAAACACGCTACGCCAGTGTTCAAAGTACAGAGACTTCCCGGTGTCGGAATATACCGAAATCTCTTAAAATCATTATTTTCCTTAAAGCTTCCGAAATTTCAAGATATCTCGGCTATCCTACTCAATTCCGGTTTGTCATTTTGAAATACGAAATAATACGCATAATAAAATTGTTTTTTATTGGATACGGAAAAATTTTTCAGTTCCTAAACAATTTTTACCGGGGTTTTTTTCTTTCGCTTCTTATTTCTTTGTATTTGGGTTTCCGAAATTATGAAAAGTAGCCGCCCGTGTCAATTTTTAGCGAGGGATGAAAATTTCAAAGGATATGGGTGGGGGGGGGGGAATGACAAGGAAAATCTTTCATTACAAATCGAAGTGGACGTCGGTGTACAACGAAAAAGCGGGATTATGTTGATATTTTGTAGCGGAACCCGTATCGGGTACAACGGGAGCTTTGCTTTCGTGTTACTTTATTCTGTGAGTCATTTCTCAGTGGCACACGAAGAATTTTGTATCATTTTAACCAGCCTTTCTGTGACTGTTTGTTTTTTATAGGCTACTTTTCTAATTTTGTTTTCGATACGGTTGCTCGATCTCGATTATAGAACGCATTTCGTAGCTGATGGAATTCCCTTTTACCAAAGAAACTGATTCTTATTTAGTTATGTTTCAATTTTTTTTTCAACTCTTTCACGGAGATTCCGCCATTTTGTCGTTTTTCCCTTGCACTGCTGTCTCATCTATTTTTTCGTCCCACCATTTTTCTGCGAGTTTCTGATCATACGAGCATCATTATACGAGGCAATGAAATGAACAATTATTCGATTCGGACTGCTGCTTTTTTTTTGTTTTTCATTATTATAATTCCACGTTCTTCTAGTCGTTTTGCTTTTGTTTAAAAAATTCCATGGTAGATTTTATTGAATATTTGGACTTGTTTCGTTCTTAGCAATCAGCAATCGCCTTTATTCTTTGTCCGCCTAAAATCTTTCCAATTGGTTTCTCGAATATTTCCTACAAAGTTCCCGTTTCGTTGTCGTTTTTATTATTTATTAAGGGATGATCTTTGCTAATTCTTATTGCGATCTTTTATCTCTTTTCCTTGTCATTCTGCTATAATAATGGCTCTTTTATATCGTGCAATATTTAACATCGAATTGGAATTAGCCATTCTTTTTGTTTCATATGGTGTAATTGACGTAGCGAAGTAGACAAAATTTTTTTTTTTTTTTTTTTAATAAAAATGCACTAAAAAGTAAAAAATAATTATAAGATAAGGAATGTAAATTTTTGAAAAGTGATATGACTTAATGTGATTTTATTCGTTATACTCCTTAATTTGAATATACACGGAAATCACAAATTACAGTATCCAATTTAATGGATATTTAACGCAATTTTTAAATTTTTTTATCGTAATACGTAATATGAATATCCTATTCGAGTAAGTGTATTAATGTTGCATAAGAATTACGCTAATATCACCATTTTATTGCTCTGAAATATATTTTTTAACCACTTAGTAATAATTTTTTACTTTTCAGTGCATTTTTTTTATATTTTTATAATAAATTTTAAAGACGGATTTTTTCTTTTTTCTTTTTTAAATATTTTATTTAAAAATTTTTAGCATTATACTTGAATTGTCTCAACTTTAAATTGTGTCGCATTATTCTTCCTATATTATATACTTAAAATAAAGAAAAAAAAGAAATTCGAAAAGAAGAAAAAGAAATTCGATTTCTTTATTTTAAGCTACATTATTTTTACGGTGAAAACGTCAAAATATATAATCGCTTTCCTTATTCAAAGCTACATTTCCATGGTAATTTGGCAAAAATTTATAGCATTTTAAGTCAAAATCGCCTTTGTTATACTAATTGGGAAATTATCTAAAGGGACCACTACACACATCTTTTCACGTTTTTTTACTGTTACTCGGATTACGTTCACCGATTTTCTTCACATGGTACTACCGCTGAATGGTATACTTTCTAATGGACAAAGAATCAGTGAAATCGGTCTACGTCAATATAAGTTATGCACAAACTAACGTGAAAAAACTAAAATACAAAAAACAAACAAACATGGAAGACGAACGTGTATACCTTACCTTTTTTTTAGAAATCGGTAAAAAAAAAGTAATAAAATAACCAATGTACGGAATATTAGATCTCTTTGCTAACGATGATATAAAAATGTAATAAAAAATACAATCCGTTACTCCATGGGTGCACTCGGAATGGTGGGACCCAAACGCGCACCTATAATCGGAATAAGAAGATAGGCTTTTTGCCGTACGAGTTAGCATTTTACATCTTCTGCAGTAGGATGGGCTATTTTTCCACCAAAATTAAGAAAAAGGCAAATTTTCTGGAATCGAAATTTTTAAAATAACAGATTAAATTTTATACCAGAAAGTGAAAATCAAACCTTGATAAATGTAAAACGAAATTTATTTATAAAAATTTTTTATTTTCGTCAGAGATTCAGATGTTGAATTGTTGTAAATAATACAGTAAATAAATAAATAAAAGTAACGTATATTTTTTACGAGTAAACATAATATGGTACCTGTACGTTACCTGAGTTTAAAGAAATCGTTTGCCTCGGGTTTTCCATGACACGACGGCTTAATTGGTTAAAGCAGTTGACACTTTTGTTACTTACACGGTAAAACATAGAGTCACACACCTTACATTGTATATGCTGCACTCGTTTGAAAATAAATGGAAATTAATTTTTGTCGTACCTAATATGATATAACATTTTTCCATTACACATTTCAACTATTTCCGCGGTTTTCATATTTTTTATTATTCGTAAATTGTTATGAAAAAAAGTATAAATTTTTATGCGCTTAAAAATTAATAACAGCAAAATTAGGTAAGTTTTGAATTTGTAACGAAGAAAAGTTTTTATGTATCGATTAAAAGGACGTGTAATTTTATATAAAGTTTATTTTTACAAAGACAGAAAAAAAGTTCCAGTGTTAAAAATCATTATAATTATTATGTTGTGTAATGTAAATAGGTATATATATATTTAGAACCACGTACAGATGAATAAAAATAATTTTTAATAGTATTAGAGCATTTACAAAAGGCCCTTGCCTCAGGAGAAACCTCATTTCTTGACCTGGTCTAATAGGTGCGTTTCTTTTCATCTGTTTTATCCCACCTTCGGTTGTCAGTAAACGAAATATGGTTTTGCCATCTTTTTTATTTATTTTTTTTCGGTGCTGAGGGGGCACTTTTGCTCGGAAATAATTAGAAAGGCTAAGAGGTGGTCATAATTTAATCTGATCAGATATCATTAATAAGAAGTAATCGACGTAGTGAGAATAATGTGTGGGGAGAGAGAGGACAGGGTGTAAGAAACATTTTAAGGAACGGTGTACGGTGAACGGTGCTTTACAGCAAGAAGAGATGAACGCTTAATGAATTTTCAGACAACTACATCATTTGAACAGAGAGGACAATGTGGGGAGGAATTCTTTGCTAGTTGTAGATTTATCTTGAAAAAAAATTAGCGGCATGTCGCAACTAGACGGAGTCTAGATGTTATGTAATGCATTAACGCATTTTCGCGTCCTACATTCATAATTTTATTTTCTCCTTCCTGTAGAATGTTCAATAAAACTAGGTTGGAAAAATAAACGAAAACAATGATCTTTTTCAACTTCTCGATTTCTTCATCGAAAGTCACCTATTACCTACTACTCAGATCTCCTATAACTAATATAGCAGCGTTACGCCCAGTAGAGTAAAAGAAATTTTCCATCTGCCACATTTTTCTAACGATATTCAGGGCTCATCAATAAATCTGGGGCTTGTTGTCTCCGAACGTAAAATAAAACGCATTGGAACGAAAATGGCACCTTACCTGCCGAATCTTCAATAATGCCGAGTCATCAACCATAAGAATTATATGAAAAATGTCTATTAGAAAAACACATCTGGTTACCGCGAATCAGAATCACTTGCCCCCAACAGCATTTCTTTAATTCGTAACGTCCAGAATGATGGAAGACATGCAGAGGTCCTCACAATCGCTGACAGAAAAAGAGCTCTTTATCCATTTTTTTTTCTTTCTTTCTTTCTTTCTTTCTTTTTGAAAGGGTTTTAAGTGAAATATTTTATATTAATAACATTGCGCAGATTTGTAGAAGCTCTGTTCGATTTCAAAAATAGAGGGGGGCTATAACTGAACTAAAAAATTGTATGAAATGAAGGATAGTTTTTATTTCTGACCTAAAATCTAAGGTATTTCACGAGAACTCTAGTACAATTGCTTTGCTATGAAATCAGAGGTCATGAGGTTTCGGTAGTTGTTTTCTTCCACCATATTATCAAGTCGCGATGTACCTCATACTAAATATCCGGAAATATTGCTTATAGTAGAGAAGCGATTTTTTCTTCAAATCTATTAGGACTCTTATACTGTAACTTAATACGTTGTCAACGGTCACGGGACTCCCTTTACTTTAAGGGGTTAGATCCCTTTGGAAAAACAAAAAAAATTTCGATGTATTTTTGTTCTTACTTAAACGATATAAATAACAATATGCTTAATGAATTATTATTGATGGGAAAAATGTTTAACCCAAGTACTTTTTACCTAATTTGTAAACGCTTCAAAATGTTCAAAAATACCGTTCTGCTGCGCCTAGCATTTTGGAGTAATGCGGCTCGGTCAATAATTTGTATTTGTAGACGATATGTTATACTTTTGAAAATTACTGAAATTATTTTCAGTTAAGAGAAGCCATATGACCGTGTTAGTCTGACGTTAAACACGAAACACGTGGCACTTGTTGTGTTCGCTCAGTATTCTAACGATGTTGACTTTGTTTTGATGACTTGGTTAAGAAAAAAGAAAGGCTGTGTAAAACGAGTGAAAAAGTGTGCGTGCACAAGAAAACAAGTTACGATCGTCGAGCATTTCGTAGTAAAATTTCGAACCGAAAATCACCAAATCGTCTCATGGGGTCGGATGCGGTTGTTGAAATGTTTTCAAGATAAGGAAGTGCATGACGGGGTTCAATATGCGCATTACATGAGAGATGGCAGTAGTAAAACACACAAAAGCTTCGTTTACACCAAACTGTACGGTAATTTTTCTATTTCAAAAAAGGATTGGGCATGAGTATAGCAAAGGATGGAAACGAGAGTCTGAGGAACTTAAAAAAAAAAGTAAATAAAAATCTTGGCGGTAGAAATATGCTGACTAGCAATGAATTAAGCATTTACCATAGGGATTGACCATTCAGAGGAATAAGAATTTAACAAAGGATGTGCGCAAAAAAATTTAAAGTTGCTCGGTTATAGCGGTGATTGTTCTTGGCAGCTTTGAATACTTTCGATGAATATTCCCATAAACCGGCTATGTCAATGCAATTCTTTGAAACAGTTAAACTTATCTATGAGGATTTTTCTGAAAAGGGTTTACTTTCTTTTGGGGTTCCTCGGAGAGGATATATTCGCAAAATGCAAACGAGAGTTTAAATTCTGTCGTTTGAGCGATTTTATATTAATTTTGTGTACCGCTTTAGAAAAATTCATGCAGATAATGAAAAATATATTTTTTTTTTTATTCTAGAGGTTGTTAAAAAAAAATGCTATCCTGCCCACCGATCATTATTACCGAATCGTCTCACCCCCTGACCATGATCTGTCACCCGGTTGATCAGATTACACCAACAATTCCGATCCCTTGCGATGTGTACACAATCCCGAAAGGTACGACCAGCAGCTTTGCACACTACATCCGACCATCTAGTCGGCGCACGACCTCGATTTCTTCTTCCGCAGTCAACCAAAAAATAAAAAAAAAGCGTCTGGGTTCGATGTGTTGTTTTTATGACGTAATTTTGTATTTTATATTGAAAAAAAAGAAAAAAAAAACGTTTCTCTATACCTCATTATATACTTACTAAAATCGTAAAACGATTTTTTTGATATCCCCCCCCCCCTAAAAAAACCCTTAATTTTTCACACTCCACAGTAGTGATCTAACCTTTTAATTCAAGACGCTGTTACGTAGTGTTATGCGAGAGAGCGGGACGCGTGATAGCTCTGTGGCTACGCGTATTTAATGCTGTGTTCGCGCGGTTTTATCTGGAAAATACCGAGTTCTGAAGTGAAACGAATCGGAAGAATTTGGAATTGCGATTGAATATGAGACGAGCGAACGTGAATTACAACTATTATTATTCATTGAATGTGGGTGGTGGTTTAATCGGTCGCGATGCGATTTAATAATCAAATTTAGTGGCGCTACATTTTTCCATACATGCATGAGCCTCGTTTGTAGTAGAGATTAGCTCTGGTAGCCGATTAATTAACGAAAACACGGGAATGTTGCAGAGAGCGAAGATTTTGCGTTAATTGTTTCGTTGCGGAGTTTAATTAATAATTATAATATTTCAATCAAACCTAGGGGCTAGAGCACGGTGCACACAGTGTGTGCAGTACACGTGCATGTAAGGTGAAACATATATCATCTAAATTGCTTATTCGTCCGTCTCCGAATATATATCTTAAAGTTAACTCCGAAATACGGTTCATTTTGATAAGGGACTAGCAGCGAGAGAGACGGTAGTTGTTCAAGCCTCCTTCACGACACTAGTTTGTTCGCAATAGTGGCTGCGAGAATTGTAATGTTTGGCAACGTTACGTTGTTCCGGCTTGTCGGAATCTAGCCTACCGGTAGTAGCAGAGTCTATATCTCTGGATCCAACACAATGGAAATTGCCAAGTTTAATTTATAGTATCTGCATATCAGACGGCTCAGGTAAAATACTGCCGACCGCGCCGTGATAACTGCCATTTCGCTTACACCTTTATTGCGTACTGGACGCAGAAGTAATTTGCAGAGTTATAAAGTTATCATTTGTTATAATTCCGTTCTATATCAGACTTGTTTGGAAACAATTTAGAAAAAAACAAAAACAGTTAAACTGTTCTAGTGAAAATTCCTGCAAATTGTCCCGATAGTTTATTTGAAGTTTTACGTTTTTAGTTTCACGATGAATATGTATACTCGTGTGTGTTGCTTAAGCTAAGATTATAATAAATCTTTTTTCCTCTTTTAGTTTTGTTTATTTTACTTTTTTACGAGCTGCTGCGAAAGGTCAGAATTGTGTAGTCGTGAAATATTCTGAACTATTAGATAATACGGTTTTTTTGTTTGGTTTTTTTTTTTTTTTTAGTTTTTATTTTTTATTTTTGTTAAAATAAATACGGAAACGATATTGTTCAGTCAACTGGAAAATAAATATTCGATCATTTTTATTTCAAGATAGACTCTATACATTCTCTACACAGATCATTTTTCACGCAAGAAGGTCTACAAAAGAAGTTAGCGTTTTAATATAATTTAGAAGATTCAAGTACACTGGTTTATATTTTTATATTCCTATGTTACTTTTGTACCGTTTATTTCTTTAAATATTTCTCATTTGGATGGGAAATTAAAAATGTTCAATCCGTATATTTTGTGGATTAGTCTGAATTTTTTTTAAACTCGAGGACGATTGTCTTTTGTGGTTGCTTTTATTTTTTTTTGCTTTTCATATTTGTCGCCGTGTTATGATTTCAATAATCAAACGAAACAAAAAAGAAATAAAGCTTTTTTTTGGATATTTTTTATATCTGTTTCATTGTTGAGAAATCGGACATTGTACAAAAGAAATGTACAACATATATGTATACGAGTGTATATATATCTATATATACATAAAAATCCCGTGTCTTTATGTTTGTGCAGGATAAACTCGGAATTTACTTGACCGATTTTTATAAAATTTTGAAAGTACATGAAATTTAATCCAACTCTTAACAGATAGCATACTTTTTGTTCTAAATTATTTACATGAATATTTGTTATATTAAATAATTCAATCAATCAATTAAAAAAAACAAATTTAATTGTTGGCTATTACTTTTTGTTTTAATTATTTATACATATAAATATTTGTTATATTAAATAATTTAATCAATCAATTTAAAAAAAAACAAATTTGACAATTTTATTATTTTTTGAGTACCAACTACTCTTTTCGTGGCGACTTTTGTGTATCGTGCGATGTTAATCAAAATGCAACCATGTTTATCGCTGGCGCATGGCGTTATTATCGATGAATGATAAAATAAATTTTTTCGCTGTTGTTTACAAAAAAGTTCGTGGAATATATGTAATTATGAATGTAGAATTATTATGTGTTGATGATGCAATAGTTCCCTATTATGTAAAATACATAGATAGGGATGGTGCATCTTTGTTTTCGTCTCTATCTTATTTATTTAATAATAATGAATTATTAGGAGTAGAAGAAAATGTATCGTACAATATGTTTGTAAAAACTGGAAGAGATTTAAGCAATATACTGTTGGACTTAATGGGGAACATATAAAAATAAAATAGAGTATTTAACTGATATGTCAAATATTCGAACTTTTAGGCCAAAACCGCCGTATAAATTTTTTAAATTAACCGTTAAACTTTTTTTTAAATAATTTTCTACCAGAAATATTAAAATCTTTACTCAACTACTGTTATTTTGATTTTATAGTAATAAACTAATTATAATACAACGCTCGAGACAGAGTGGTTGAAATATATGAGTGAAGATGTTCTCTTAAACGTGTAATTATGGGAGATCACCGTGTGAATATAACTTGATTTCTTCAAAACGATGGCTGTGTGTGTTGTTTAGTTGAGCAAAACTTTTTGTTAGATTACGACGGACAGGTTATAGAACAATCGACAATCTTCAGCTAAACGTGAAACATAAAGACTATTTTTTGTTAGACGGTGATAAACATCTTTCACCCAAAAGAGAGAGAAAGAATCTTTACGTAAATACAATTCCAGATAAAACAAAAACTTTTTAATAAATTTCCAAGTACAGATTTCAACGACACTGGCAAAGCCGTGGGGCACAGCTAGCATATATATATATATATGTAATATGTTTATTTGTTTTCCATTTGTAAATAAGTGAGGAATGCCGGTAGCAAGAAATAAAAAATTAAAAATGTTAAAGACGCCTATCACATCGACTGCTAAATGCCCGTTGCGTTTCAGGCCTAAAATAACAACAGAACGTGTAAGCAAATATAGAAAACAACAAAATAATATTTGATACTATATTTAAAAAAGATTTGTATACATTTTGTTTTGTTTTCTTTTGTTCAATCGTTTAGATTATTCGTAAGTTTAAAAAAAAAGAAAAAAAAGAACTATAAAAAGGTTATATGTAAAAAGATAAAGAATCGAAAAAATGGACTGCTGCCCCAGTCTAAATTGTCTACCTACCATATGTGTTACTATCATCTAGCTGTTCATTCCAGCTGTGTAGGCCCTCATTTTACGATTTCATTAAATTTATTTGAAAAATTTTTAAGTTTCACGAGAATTGAACGGCGCAGGATAATGAGAAATTGCACTTAATTTTTGGATTTTGCTTTGAACAACCGTAGAAAATTAGAATATTGAAAAAACGTTTCCTCAATCCGCTAATAGCAGACAAGCCAACATTCAGGCAGGACAACATCTGCCGGGTCCGCTAGTATATATATATATATATAAATATTGTGACTTTTTTTCCCTCCTATGCAATAAGTGTGAGATCTCGAACTGATTCCCCGTTCTTTTATGATAAGGATTAGTACTTTTTTTTTTTTTTTTTTTATTCTACCTTGGGCGCGCTAGCGGCCTTGACCCAACAACATGAAAAATTAAGAGATAGAACTAAATAGCCAGGCGGTCAGAAATGGAATAGACAAAGGACAGCAGCAACGAAATAACTGAAGGCCATAGGAAAGAATATAGGTAGCGTTAAAGGGAGTAAGAAGACTCAAAGCTATAAAGAAAGGAGCGTTCGTTAGAGAGTGCAGAACATTCGAATGGCATATGATATCAGTCACAAATACAAGAAGGCTCAGAAGCGTAAAGAGAGCAGAAAGGAGAAAGAGCTAAAGAAAAACGAAAGCGAGAAGAGGGGAGTAGAGAATGATTGATTTTAAGCCTAATTAAGGAAATAACAGTGGAACGACGACAGATAGGAATAGATTGAAACCAAGGCAGGAAAAACCGGTTGAATAAGACAGTAGTATGAATAATGATTAGAGAATAAAGATGGGGATACATGTCAGACCAAAGTCTGGAATGATTAGAGCATGATAGAGAAAGAATGTCTGTGGAAGGGAAAGAGTCGAGGAAAAAACCAATGCGGGCGGCTGAACGAGCTACAGAGTCAGCTGAGTCATTGCCCTCAATATTGGAATGACTAGGGTCCCATAGAAAGTCTATCGGATGTAGGTCTGATTACTACAAGAAAAATTTTATCAGTCTTATTTTTGCATTAATTAATGGATTAGTTTTCATTTGTTAAGAAATTTGTTACGAATTAACGTTGTTCAAAATTTGAATTGGAAACATTTTTTCTTCGATAATTATAATGCGCTTTTGTCGTTTCTTTTTTCGAAATTTTCATCGATGTTTCCGTCATCTGCGAGTAAAAGCGACTTCTCTGCATGGGAATACCAGAATTCCGCGCCCGACCCACAACGCAGCAGGAAGTCGCAAACGAATTTCCTACCAGATCCGAAATAGCTCGCCCGCTGAGAACTAAATTCCGCACCGCCATTAAAAAAAAACATATTTTTATTTTGTAAAATCGATGAAGGAATAAAATGATTAAAAGTCGCTCCTTCAGCGACTCCCAAAATGTGTTGTCATATCGATGAAACGTTTGCTATTTGGAATAACATTTCGGTTGCTTAAAAAAAAAAATCTTTAAGGTTTTGCGAAAAATACGTACACATTTAAGGGGAATGTTGCATAAAATGGAAACATTTTTTGCACGAATATTATATATAGAATCATGTAAATTACAACAATTTTTAACTGAATATGTAGAATTTTCAGCGCACGGCATATTATGTTTCACGAAACTTGTGTGTTTCACATTAATACAAAATACTTTCGTATCAATTGATTAGTTTACATAAAATACAAATTTGATGATCATATAAAATTTTCGGCGACCGGACAAAAGCGCACAAGACAAAAGCGCACAGGACAAAAGCGCACAGGACAAAAGCGCACATGATAAAAACGCATCGGACAAAAGCGCACAGGTCAAAAACGCACACGGATAAAAGCGCACACGGACAAAAGCGCACACGGATAAAAGCGCACATGGATAAAAGCGCACATGGATAAAACCGCACATGGATAAAACCGCACACGGATAAAACCGCACACGGATAAAACCGCACAGAGATAAAAGCGCACATCGATTTGCAGAACAGGAGCTAAATTATTAATTTTTCCGTTCTCGGCAAATGCATCATTTGTGAAAAGGCAAAACTGGACAGTTGCCCCGCAAAGAATTTAAAATTCAAAAAAATTATTGGTAATCAGCGAAAACAAAGTAAAAATAATACAATTTTTTGTATGATTCACTAGTCATTTTTCTGTTTTTTTTTTTTGTTCTTATATGTGTATTTGTTTGTTAATAATCATAGTGTCTATTGACTATGACCGCTAGGAAGTTACCGTATATAAAAAATAAATTTTGTATCAATAATGTATTCAGGGGCGTCTCAAGCATCCCAAGTTGTGGGAGTGGTGCATTACCCAAAATACCGATTCATGAATTCATATAATTTAAAAATATTTTTTTTTTATACTGTATAGCTTATATAACAAAATGTAATATGGTGTTTTTTAATGATTTTCTTTAAACTTTTACAATGCGGGTCTTTTATTTTTTACTTCTGCAGTCAAAACTGATTTAGATCGAACTGTGAGGACTAAAAATATTTTTAAAAAAAAATTTTATTAAAAGAAATCTCACCTTTTAATGCTAAGCCTATAAGACTTTGTAATAATGCTTTACTTTTTCAAACAGTGAGGGTAACTTTTATTTTACACTGTTGTATACTAACCGTTTCTTTATAAATTGTTTCAACTGGTCTGAATTTTCTTAATAATTTTTGCTTTTAAATTAGTATCAAAAAATCCGCAACTCTTTGTTAACTTGGTAAAAGTTTTCATTATATTTGACACTTCTATATCGTCAACCGTTTGTTTGCATATTTCTTCTTCATCATTTTCATCACTGTTGTTTATTTGACTCTTTGATCGCGGTTTCATTGCTGATTAAAACAACTGTTGCAATATTTTTGTCAACGTTTAATTATTCCTTTGATAATAAATTTCCCGATGATCATTCTAATATTGTGAAAAACTTGA
Organism: Icerya purchasi; assembly: GCA_039619475.1. Classification (NCBI taxonomy): domain Eukaryota; kingdom Metazoa; phylum Arthropoda; class Insecta; order Hemiptera; family Monophlebidae; genus Icerya; species Icerya purchasi. Next base: position 284,578,966 of record CM077115.1, on the reverse strand, counting down.
ACTCCGTTTTTATTCCGCAATAACTTTTGCATTAAGGGAATTTTACTTACTTTCATTTTAATATGATCAGAATAAAATATATAAATATAATGATTGAATGATTTAAAACTGAACAGAATTCGCTGTTAATTAAGCGGCTTCTATTGTATAATTCTTTAAATTTCTACAAGTTTGTTGTAGTGACCTAAATTGTATGATTCTTGGCCGTTGTTAAGAAGTTCGCAATTCGACCATAGTTGCAGACAAATACATAAATTAAATTTATTTGCACTTCCTTGTTACTAGGTGAATATCTTGATGCAGAGGGACTAAAAACGTACACAAAAAAAATGTAAAATTTATCTCAATGAAATAGTTCGGAAATTTAAATTATGGTGAAGTTGTGAAAGAGTTTCATGTAGAGTTGTGAAAAAAGACGTCAAGAACGTTATGTTTGATTTACTTGTTAGATAAAATAATCAAATTTCGTACTTTCAGCTAAAATTCATCTGCTTTTGAAATTCATTATTTTTAATTTTGCGTAACAAGGTCCGATTATGTTTAATTATTATTTCTATTATTTTCGCCGCAATATTTATATTTTTGTTTTATTTGATAATTGTATGCCAGCGCCTAAATTTAAAAGGTTGCCATATCGTCAGGATAGAGTTGGTATGTATTTTTTTAAGGATAGTATGGCTGTCGCGGTCGGCACCAAGTAGTTTTTAGTATTAGAGACGCGTATGTAGCGAATTGGTGTGGGTCATTGTTCTTTTTTCTCAACTCTACATGAAACTCTTTCACAACTTCACCATAATTTAAATTTCCGAACTATTCTATTGAAATAAATTTTAGATTTTTTTTGTGTACGTTTTTAGTCCCTCTGCATCAAGATATTAACCTAGTAACAAGGAAGTGCAAATATATTTAATTTATGTATTTGTCTGCAACTATGGTCGAATTGCGAACTTCTTAACAACGGCCAAGAATCATACAATTTAGGTCACTACAACAGACTTGTAGAAATTTAAAGAATTATACAATAGAAGCCGCTTAATTAACAGCGAATTCTGTTCAGTTTTAAATCATTCAATCATTATATTTATATATTTTATTCTGATCATATTAAAATGAAAGTAAGTAAAATTCCCTTAGTACAAAAGTTATTGCGGAATAAAAACGGAGTTCAAGTTTTTCACAATATTAGAATGATCATCGGGAAATTTATTATCAAAGGAATAATTAAACGTTGACAAAAATATTGCAACAGTTGTTTTAATCAGCAATGAAACCGCGATCAAAGAGTCAAATAAACAACAGTGATGAAAATGATGAAGAAGAAATATGCAAACAAACGGTTGACGATATAGAAGTGTCAAATATAATGAAAACTTTTACCAAGTTAACAAAGAGTTGCGGATTTTTTGATACTAATTTAAAAGCAAAAATTATTAAGAAAATTCAGACCAGTTGAAACAATTTATAAAGAAACGGTTAGTATACAACAGTGTAAAATAAAAGTTACCCTCACTGTTTGAAAAAGTAAAGCATTATTACAAAGTCTTATAGGCTTAGCATTAAAAGGTGAGATTTCTTTTAATAAAATTTTTTTTTAAAAATATTTTTAGTCCTCACAGTTCGATCTAAATCAGTTTTGACTGCAGAAGTAAAAAATAAAAGACCCGCATTGTAAAAGTTTAAAGAAAATCATTAAAAAACACCATATTACATTTTGTTATATAAGCTATACAGTATAAAAAAAAAATATTTTTAAATTATATGAATTCATGAATCGGTATTTTGGGTAATGCACCACTCCCACAACTTGGGATGCTTGAGACGCCCCTGAATACATTATTGATACAAAATTTATTTTTTATATACGGTAACTTCCTAGCGGTCATAGTCAATAGACACTATGATTATTAACAAACAAATACTCATATAAGAACAAAAAAAAAAAACAGAAAAATGACTAGTGAATCATACAAAAAATTGTATTATTTTTACTTTGTTTTCGCTGATTACCAATAATTTTTTTGAATTTTAAATTCTTTGCGGGGCAACTGTCCAGTTTTGCCTTTTCACAAATGATGCATTTGCCGAGAACGGAAAAATTAATAATTTAGCTCCTGTTCTGCAAATCGATGTGCGCTTTTATCTCTGTGCGGTTTTATCCGTGTGCGGTTTTATCCATGTGCGGTTTTATCCATGTGCGCTTTTATCCGTGTGCGCTTTTATCCGTGTGCGCTTTTGTCCGTGTGCGTTTTTGACCTGTGCCCTTTTGTCCGATGCGTTTTTATCATGTGCGCTTTTGTCTTGTGCGCTTTTGTCCGTGAACCAAAATTTTCGAGTTGGATTAATTAAGCGTCTATTATTATAATATAAAGTTATTACAGAGTTTGAAGGAACCGAGTTTTGGGAAATTTTCAGTTCTGATTATCTTACCCATCAATCAGTGTTCTGTCTCAGTTATAAATTGCCATTTGAATTAAAAGCAAATTTGTTAGAAATCGTAATTTTGTCATTTATCAAACAATATATAGTATTCTCCTTGAATTTTAAATGACAACACATAAAAAATTTTACAATTAGTACAAAATTAAAACGTATATTAAAATGAATAGTTTCCGGCGACGGGTAATTCCAATAAAACAAAAAAATATACAAACAAGAATACTTATAACCAAGAGGAGAATTAGCCCAATTTCAAACTGGGGAAATAGATAGGTTGCATTTCGCAACATGTTGTTCCTATAAGGCAATTGTATAGGTTCTGTACGCCGTAATAGTCTATTTATAATTTCATTTAAAATTTTATGATAATGTTCATATTTATTTATTAGATTAAATTTAATTCACATTTTTATTTATTATATATTAATAAAAAAATCTGATAGATTCATTCTATTTTTCTGTTCATTTGTTAACATAATGATTGTATATTATTTACACAATTTTACTTTGTCGTTAAGGAAATATTTTTTTTTTAAATTTTTTTTAAACTTGTCGCAAATTCTGAATGTTCCTTTTTGGGAAACTGAAATACGGTTTCATTACTTCAAAGTAGTGTTTTTCATTAATACACAACACGCCTGGAAAAAACATATTTTTTTGAACTTTGAAGTTTCTACCACCCTCCGGTAATTTAAATTTGAAACTAAAATATCTCGCTATATTTTTTTCCCAAAGTATCCCTATTTATATATTTACGAAAACTATATTTGTTTGCTGTTTTTAGACCCAAATGGGGTTTAAATTAAAAATGGTTATTAGAAATGTTTATTTCATGCGATGTAAAGTTTGTTGTTTGTTTGCATATTTTAAATTTCAGGAATATTAACATCGGTTGGTGAGTTATACATTTTGAAGTGATTTTTAGGTAATTTTAAATTCGTCATATTATTCTTAACTTTTAGCGCGATTTTTAGCGCTGAAGGGTTAGAATAGCTGTTCGAACGTTATACATTTTCTGGAAAAGCATTGTAATACTACTTTTGAATTTTACATTTCAACGTGTGCCCCCGTCATCATTTTTCCTTAAAAAAAACATCAAAAGTTATCCGGCTTGCGATAATATATAACATTAATTCGACACTGTTTAAATTACTGCTCTATTTCTAATCATAGAAAATAAAAAGATGGTTCAGAATTGTTATTTTACAAGCGGATTTGTAAAATTCCAACTGTTCGAGAAATATTTATCCCTGTAATAAAACTGTCAATGCTTTATATTAATATGGTAACACGGAATTAACATTAATAGCATATATGAAAGCGAAATATTTATTAAAAATAGTAACTTGTGTAAATAATAAAAATTTTAGCCGTCGCGCTGTGTCAAGAGGTAGTAGTGTATATACGTTTGATTACAAATATAATTCTTTTGAAACTTGAAAGATAAAAGATCATAAGTGTAAATAGACAGTTATGAGTTTGTTAAATTACTGAAAGTTGAGCTAACTGGCAAATTGCAAAAGCCAGAACAAATTTTTAATGATTAAAAAATAAATGAGAACCTATATATATACCACAGTTATTTATCAAAATTATAATATTTGTTTCGTAAACGAAGAAACTGGAAGTTTAAACAATTATTTTAATAAACCCGTTGTTATAGAGGAAATATTTTTAATACATAAATCGGTGTAGTAGTATTTTTCGTTGGCAGATTTTAAATATCATTTTAAACATACGATACGTAAAAATTTTGAAAGCTATCGAACATTAAAAGTGTAGTACAATGATGCGGCCATCAGTTTTTGAACCACTGTGTCCAACACAAATATCATGGTCCGAGTGCCGCTTTCGTTTATTTTTTTATATTTTATACCTGCAAACATCCGGTGCGGAATTCGAGTGTGGAAATTACTAGACCTATTTTTAACCGTCGACCCAGGTAAACAACAGTTCGGAATTCGAGTGTGCTCCTCTGCGCATACCCTTGTACGATTTTATTCGTAAGACGTTAAGCACGAAAATCTGTGGATTATCTTTACGTTGCAAGATTTCTCTGATAATATACCGCATTCAGTTTAATTTTAGCCTGGATAGATCTCACAGAGACCAGCATATATGTCCGGAACGCTCAAACCGGAGAACTCAAATTTTTCAAGTTTTTTAGATTCCTAAGATGCTTTAAGATTCTGTGTAATGTGCGTGTAGATGTATTTTTCTGCATCTTTCGCTCATTAATCTTTTGGCGTGAAATATCCTTAAGTGAGAATCAGGAAATTTTTTACAATTTTTATAAAACCATTAAAGGTCTTGCATAACTTTTATGTGTAAGATTGCGAAGCTCTTCATCTAATAATATTGTATATACCGTTTAAACTATTTGGAGTTATATATGTCTAAGGTGGAAACCTCTCTTATGTCAACTTGTGTAATACTTAAACAGAGTTGATGTTGTTCATTAGTTCCATTCTTATCCTTTCCTTTTTGATCTGTTTTTTTTTTTTATTATTTTTTTTATTTTTTTGGTGCATCAGAGATAGTAACCTAGCGCAAGTGAAATTTTTGTAAGTTTCAATGTGCGGCAGTGAGATATCAACACTACTGCCCAACTAACTACGCTATGGTAGCTGGTATATTCGTGTTATTTCTTGATTATACCTTCCTTCTGCTACATTCCAATATTTTTCAGTCTTCATTTTTTTTCGAAGGAAGTAATTTTCTCTACTTAGATTTTCATATTATCATTACTACTGGAACTTAAGTTGGAAGTTTCGTATATATGAAATTAATTAGGTAGTAAGAATATACATGTATGCATCTTATGTGTTTGCTGCCTAGGTGTGCCCATTCCAAGGCCGTGGGGGGGCATGGGAACTGAAATAGTCATCATAAATACACAAAAATCGGAAAAAAATCAAAAATTTATAATAAATATTGATGATTTTTTAGGGCGTTCTTACCTTTAAAAGAAAAAGAAAAAAACATGCTTCATATTATTTTTAGGTACTTCATTAATACCTTAAGGAAAAACTTTTTATTACGAGTATAATCAATAACATATGTAATTTTTATTAGTGTTTACACGGTAATTCATTTATGAATATTAATATATAAATTAAAATGATGGAAATTATTAATAGTATGAATATTAGTGAAAAATGTTTTGTTATGTATAAAATAAATATGCGAAGAAAATTTTCACCCCCTCACCCACTCTTCAAAATTCTGGGTACGGGCCTGGCCCATACTATGGCTGATTATTGAGCTTCGAATTTGAATATATATATATATATATATTGATACGAGGCTATTTCGAATATGTATATAAACATGTATAAGTGCATTTCATATGTTTGTGGATGCTTGTGGGTATTTACGGTAGGGTTGTATGCGCTTAGATTCCTTATATTTATGTTTCTTGGGTATCAGGTGCGTACGTGGTTAAGGTGGGTATTTTTGGAAAGTTGCATGGGTGCATGTTAATGCTTGGTTATGTGAATCAATTTGTGTATGCGTGTGAATGTATAAATGTAATATATTGTATGAAATTGTGTGTAAAGGTAGTGCACTGTTTGTATTTGAATATGTATGTGTTGGAGCTTTGCGAGTTTTAGTGGTTTTTGTGTAAGTGAGAATAGTCGCACATAAATCTGAACTACTGGGGTTTAGGTATTTATAGGTGTGTTATCTATATTTTGTAACGGTACTTGCCGTTGCTAAGCTAATAATTTTGTTGCATTCAGGGATGCCAACCACGAGTTCCTAACGAGCTCGTGGATTTAAATTAGAAATATAATAAAATTTATATTATGATTATGATTATAATTATTATTATTATTATTATTAATATTGATGGAGATGTGATTTATTTTAAATTATATATTGTTTAAACCTATACCGATCTATCTGGAACGGTCGACCGCTACAAATACGATTATTAATTAACAAACACGTATATACAATTCGAGTAATTTAAAATAATCTGAGTTCTACGTATCACTGCGATGACTGCGGGTTGTTCCAATGGTCCTTGATGATAGGCGGGCGTGACGCGATATTCGAAATTATTATACCAATTTTAATTGATCGTCGGACTTTTCGGTGATTTAAACTATCGCGTTCCGAGAACAACAGAAATGAAACGGTCGGTACTTTTGATGACTGCACGTGAGTGTAACGAATTCGATCTTAACCTGAGGCCCTCTACTGGAGATCTATCGTTGACTCCCTCAAAACTCTAACTGGTTCTAAGATCGCATACTCCTTTGCGAAATTTCTAATTCTGATTTCTCCTGCTAAGTCTCCTCCTCCGCGTTCGATGTTCGGCAACTGGTTCCCATTCACACACTGACAAGCACTCACACACTCCGCTTAATTTATTTATATTTTATTTATAATTTATTTTTAAAGTTCGATTTTATTTATTTATTTATTTTTGACCCATCTAATGGTCTCATTACAATTTGTAGTATATGTATGAAAAATAAGCAATATGTTAATTAGTTGATGATATTCATGTAAATATAATTAAGCGTACACCGTTATTAACGACTTCATACATTCTCAGCGTAATAAAAAATTTAAATTGTACTAAAGATCTCAAAGAGCGGTGAGTATACTTATATTGAATTATTCTGGAAATATAGACTGAAATTTTCCACTTCAGTTCCTGATTAGTCGTTGTATCGTACAGAGAATGTTTAATCGTCATTATTATAGTATAGATAGAATAATAATAATCTGATGCATTCGAGCAGTTGCGGACATTTGTTGTGAATAGTGTTAATCATGTGCAAATTTGCACTCAGAATATAATAAGTTGATTTGATTATTATTGTTAATTATCGATGTTAATTATTACTTTTTATTACGACAAAAACGAAATGACGGGGTAGTCGCAAGAGGCTAAGTTGTCGTAACTGACATTTTATAGGGCGTGTATCATCGCCTTTTCAGGATAAATGTTTCGGCTTGGGTTTTGTCCAGTCAACTCATACGCTTATAATTTCTCAGATTTTTGGTCATTTGTGTTGTGTTATTAACTGTAAAAGAAACATAAAAAAAAAAAAAAAAAAAAAAAAAAAAAGGAGCCCTTTTAAATGCCGTAAAAAATGTTTTGCCGCTAATTCTAGTAATGCCTCGTTAGTCTTCTCTCCCCCCTTTCCCCCTTTACATTTAATTCCTGGAAAAAGTGGCGCGTCGCGAAGGGAGAGGGGGAAACAAATGGGATAACGTGCGTAGCGGTTAATGGTAATAATTTACGAGAGCGAGGGCGTGGGGCTGCTGTCTTTGAAATGGTGCTGAATTAGTGCAAAGCCTCTGATTTTTTAACTAGTTCGCTAATGTCGGACGATAATCACCGTTCGCTCGCTATCTTGCTTTTAATCTGAGTAGCGCATTAAAAATTTTTAAGCGAAATTTTTCTTGCCGGTCACTTCTTTTTGCTCCTGTTTTCTTTCGAACATAATCGTCTCTTGTCATGCTTACTTCGGAATAATTATCTTCGCGATATTTTCGACCACATCGCCGCGGCCCCGATCATTTTCTCGATATAAATCAAATTTTACGCTGCCGCAAACGGTGCCGCCGCCACCTACTTAATAAATTATGTACAGCTCTTGTCCTCGTCTCTGGGGCTCGGCTCTTCTTCGAATTTGTCATCGTGAAAAATCGGAACAAAAAGGCCTCCGTCTGCCTCCATAACTAGCCATGGAAGAAAAACCAATTTTTCTAGTGTTTATATTACGTCGTGCTTAATTTTAGATTTGTCATGTAGAGTAGTTTAGAAAAGGCTCGATAGAAGAAGAGGGCATCTGTCTAGGAGAAGGTAAGCGCCACGACTGAGAAGAAGCGAAACATTGACCGTCCGAGTTGAACTTGAACTTTGCCGTATGCGATTTTTTTTTCTTTCTTTTTTTGGTTTTTAACATAGACCCCCCCCCCCGGCAGGGTGTCTGTGTTCAAAAGTCTGTTTTACATGTACTGAAATATTATCGTTGAAATGTTCGAATGTCGTGACAGAGTCTGAAATCGAGCGCTATAAACCGAAATGGTTGTGTGTCGCGGAATAAACGGACGTTGTGAGGTAGGTATGGAAGAAGGGGCCACATCTTATAATTGGAAGAATCGTTTAAAAAGGTAGATTTGCATTGGGATGCAGGACATTTTTCGTGTGTTGACCATTCGGCGCGGCCACTGGAATGTTCTGTTGTGAAGCTAGATTAGACGATATATGCTAAATTTTTAACACCCTTCTGTCGCCGCCTAATCTAAAAAATATGCGCATCAAGAAAACCGACAGATTATACGTAGTACTGGTTCGATCAACGTTTCGAAAAAATTTTAAATCGTTTACATAAAACTTACCGATTTGTCCCCCGGGTGATGATTCTGCTCAACGTCACCCCGCTTTTGGGTACAGCAGCGGACCTCTACATCCTACATCGGTGAACATATGCAATTTCCCAGTTTCTCACGAAACATATTCTGCTTGGAAGTTTGGTACATATATTCAACTCCGCTGAAATTTTGATTATTAATAAACCCCTACTTCTTGTACAGACAGAGAGCTATCTATTTTTTTTTATTACATTGTCTTCGATATAAAATTACAGATCTGCGCGTCGTGGTGCGTGCAACAATGCTCTATATATTTTTTATCCCTCTGTGTTTAACTGACGCTATTAATTTTCCTTGTAATGTGTAAATACCTTAATTATATAGTTTTAATTTTTTTCAAAAGTATTTTTAACGCGCCAAGATATTTTCCACGGATTTTGTGTTTATAAAACACATTCCTTTATATTTTCATTACGATATTGAGATCCCCCAAAACGAAAAGATTGCTATCAATTCCTTCTCGTGCAACCTCATTTTCACCGATGGTTTGAGGATAAGCTTATTAAAACCTCTCCTTATTTCTTTTGGAACAAATTCTACCATTTTCTAAAAGCGAGAGTTTCATATCACTAACACGGACATCAGCGAGGCGGCTCTGGAAGGTTGCTTAGAATTTACTAAGCCCTACAGGTGTCGTTGTAAATCTACCGCTGTTTAAAAGTTTCCGTTTTAGATTTCGCTATCGAATATATTTTCCGCTTTTCTTTAATCATCTATTTTCAATTTATCCTTCTAACCCTTGATTTTAGCTTTCGCGATGTTTCGTTATCGTACTCATTATTCGTCTACGTTTTAACCATATCCTATTATTTTCCTCTTGCGTTCTTTTCTACACCGTCAAAGTAGGGGGAAACGGCTGAAAGAATAGAATAAAGAGTAAAACCCAAGATACGCTTCGAGTCATTCTATTTTATTGTTTTCTTTTTTGTTTCCTTCCCCTGTCATTTATCTTTAAAATAAGATCAGTGTTTTTGATTTGAAGATATTTAGCAGCCCTTATGTAATACAGATGAGTATTTAAGTCGTATGTATGCATCTGCATGTATAGTATGTTATAATCTATATAGTCTTAAGTTGATTAATATTATGGTATGTATACGAGATAAGCAAGAATAGTTGTAATTTTGTATACTTAGAATAAACGTTAATAAGAGTGCCGGGAACTCACATAACGAGCATATACTGTGAGACCCACAACTTACTTGGGGAAAAAAAAAATTGCATTTTCATTAAACATCATTATTGGAGTGAGGTCTATCATATTTAATCGAGTCACGTTTTCCATCGGTAACATCAAACAAAAAACGCCGGTTCATCTCGTTTGTGAAATCATAAAGGAGTATATTATGCGACTGTATGCAATTAAGCATACGTTTCACGCGTATTGCTAACAATAAATAATATTCGATAGTAAAACTAACAAACACCGCCAAATTTATAAACCGTCTTAACTGCAGGACAACATTTTTATGGTCTACTAAACACTGCCACAATAATAACTATTCGTAGATTTGTTTACTTAGATTTATTTATAATATATATATATATATATATATATATATATATATATATATATGTACATGTATTAATTAAGAGCTCCTTTCGAGACCTTTACTTCGCTCGTGACGTCAACCCCGTCGTTTACAAATGCAAAAATATACTGTAAAAAGTTGGCGATCGAAAACAAATAATAATAAAATATTATTCGATTGTAAATCGTGAAATATACAATAAAAAATATTTTCAAGGAATATCGGTATTTTAAGAACTTTTGTAGGAAGTTGCTTCGTGTGATAAATGTACAAATTAACACAATTTTATTTTTAAAAATAAATTAAAATTTTTTCTTTATTCTTCCTTTCACGCTAAAACGAAAATTTGTTTTCGATTCCACTATTCTGCAATAATTCGTTTCTATCACAACGCGGAATTTTTTTTTACACGTATTATTTTTAAAATTTTTCCTAATTTTTTTTTTTTTTTTCGATATATTCCTTTGTAAACATTCGATCAAAAAATAATGTATTAAAATAAATGTAATTTCGAGAATATTTATAATTTTTTCCCAGTACTCGGGGCAGAATTTCGCGACAGCCCATACCGTTCCTTAAAATCTTGCTTATTTCCAATGAGGCTTCTAACTTCACGTATAATACTCTGGGATGCAATAATATTCTCTGAGGAAAATGGCCACATGCTGATTAAATCAATCAAACGAAAATCGCTACATTTTTTAGCCCCCCCCCCCCATTTTATTCTTAATTGGTCTAGCATTCTCATTGAATGGCTTGGAAATTTACCACAATGCCATAAATGTTATACAGGTATAATATGACTACTCTCTGAGAAGCTAGTAATATCTTGTACATTTCCGTTGTAATACTGACCTACTGAGCTACTTGTATAATAGCGTGCCGTATTTCTGGATATACATATATGGTCCTGGTATGTCCTTCGGATTTTTATTCCTTACGTTTCCATTTTTTCCTGTATCAAAAAGAGTTTTATGAATTCGGAAGTTTTTTCCTGTTGCATTTCCCGTCGGTATTAATCATTGCAGGTGGAATTACTTGTTCGCGTTTTGTGTTCGAATTAAAATCGCATATATATGTTTTAACAAATTGTTTTTCATCAGAGTGGTTGCTTTCGCTTCCGGAATTTTCCTTCTTATCATTTGCTGTAGTTATACTCTCTATTTTGACTGCTTTCGTGTTCTTACTGACAGGTTAAAAATTTCTTCTCTCGTCTTCCAATCATTCTTTTTTTTCTCTTTCGCATCTAATAATCCTAGACGTGTTCTCTTCCGGAGAGTTACTTATGATTTTGTTAGCCCTTTTTTTAAATTACCAAAGTTTATGGAAGGTTGGTTTCCAAAAAGCTATATGGAGTCAGATGACATTCTTGTCGAGCTTTTAAATTATACGATTAATTAAAATACAGTTTATTTTTTTTTTCGACTGGTCCTGACGAAGATTGTCAAGTGTATAATTTACGTACCGAAGATCGGAATCGAGTACTCGTTGCCACATATTTTCTTGCCGAAAATCTACTAGTAATTTTCGTTACATTCTAGTCGCCTGTGTGACACGTATATTCATATTTCCGCATTGAAATTTTTGAGTATTTTTTTAAGCTCCTCGCTAGGGATGGAATCCATTTTTTTTTCCCGACTTTGTTGGTACATGAACCTCTGTAGTACACTTTGGCTAAACCATTAATCGCATTATTATTATTATTATTATTATTATTATTATTACATATTATTATTATTACTATTATTGTTATTGTTATTGTTATTTTTATTATTATTATTATTCTATGCGGTCTGTTTGGTTATTCATTGTCACATGCCGCGATTTATTAATTCCTGAATAATACGAGATCCGTCTTCAATCTCGTAGAATCCGCTAACTAGTTATTTAGTTTCACTCAATCCCGTAATACCCACTTATCTGTATTTTATTGTGAGTGATGCACGTTTTTCTGCTTGCTGCTGTGCATGTAACCTTCAAGAGTAGCCCCATCCCCCATGTCTGTCGCAACAGTAAATTTTTTCCTCTGTTCTTTTGGCCATCAGTCCACTCTGTCCCATCGGCACATGGTCACATATTTGACATCAGCGGACCTAGAAAATCGATGACGCCGTCTATCAGCCGGCTATCCGTCGCTATTTATTTCACTCGTCACATATTGATTTTTAAGGGAATAATGTACTACGGAGAGTTAAGATCATCTTTAATTTTAATTTTTGTCTCCAAAATAATGGAAAAATCATTCGCTGGTATTACATATTTATCATACACGTTTATAAATTTTGACACGTTGAAGTAAATTATTTTGTGAAATCGAATGTTGTGTTACAGAGGAGCACGTACAAATGGGAAATTTCAAAAAAAAAGTGTGCAATTGAACGGGAAAATTATTTTTATAGATATGTTAGGATAATAATTTTGTTATCAGTTTAATTAAATACGGTTTAGGATGTTCTTACTTTGACGGGAAAAAACCGCACGAGTAGAGCCCCTCTTCTTTTGATAGTGTCCAGTTTTTCTACCGTCTATATTATAGCCCTTTGATGCCCTTTTAAGTTTTTACGTAACAATCACATTTATATATTCTTTTTCTTTTTTTACAAGAATATTATGCGTTGTTTTGCGTTTTTTTTTATGTTTGTTTCCGCACAACTTTTACCCATATATAAACCGATTCCAATGAAACTCTTCGTATATTCGAAATACTACCATTCAGCGATGGTGGCACCAACGCCGTTGAGTATTGTTCAACACAGATACTCAGTAGTTATAAAAATAAACGTTTAAAAAAGGAGATCTCTTTAGGTAATTTTTTTTCCACTAATACAACAAATGCCAATGACACTTGAAATATTATTAAAATTAAGCATAGAAATTCGGAAAAATTAAAGTATTATCAATGTTATAATTACCACGGATTGAAATACAGATTCGAATAAGGAGAAAACGAATTTTAAATAAAAAGTTCGTATCACTTTTAAAAACGTCCGACTTTTAGCAAGAAAAAAGGATTTAAGCGTCACGCTAAAAATTGTGAAATAAAACACTTTAAAAAAAAAAAATACCGATACTTGAAGATTCACTGTTAAAAATTTAATAAAAGTGTGATAAAAGGTAATTAATTATTTGATAAAAATATGATGTAAAAAATATAATTCTTATTTAATATTAATACTTTAATTAGAGTAAGCAAATCACAAATTGCAATATCTGGAGAAACAACTCGATGAACGACATTTATTGCGGCGTCTAATGATTACTGTAATTTGAATTTGGTGTAACGAAATTCTAGTAAGTATTAATGTTGCTTAAGGATTATCACAATATCAGCATCTTAAGATATATAGTACCGATCTTTTTTGACTCCCTTGCTGTCTCTCCATAGTAATTCTGGTCGTCTCCACCTTCCCCGAATAATTTTCTTAGTGTCCTCAGTTTCCTTTTGTCCTACGTTCTTCCTTCTTGATGGGTAATCGTCCGCAGCTGACAAGCCCAATAAAAAAGTAAAAAAAAAAAAAAAAGAAATATATACGTATATTAAAGACATTGTATAATACTATCTTCTTATCGAATAATTGTTACTTTTTAGCGCACCTTTATTAAATTTTTAACAGTGAATCTTCAAGTATCGGTATTTTTTTGTTTTAAAAGTGTTTTATTCCACAATTTTTAGCGTGACGCTTAAATCCTTTTTTCTTGCTATGGTTTTTTAGCGCTTTTTTATTGAATTTTTATAGTAAATTTTCAAGTATGGATATATTTCATTTGAAAAAACCCAATCAGGAAACCGGGAACGAGCTGTGAATTTTATCGTAAAACCGTGTGGAAAAAGTAAAAATAGCCATAAACGACGATTATTTTTAATGAGAAAAAATCACATTTGAAACGTTAAAAAGCGAATGCGTTCTTCTTTAATAATTCGCACTCAAGAATAAATTACGAAAAGTTCTGTTTTATTCATATAAAATATCATGCTGCTACGGCGGTCAAATATTATACCAATAGTAACGAAAATTTCCATTTTTCTCTTTGTACAATTCTATTAATCAGGAAATCGGGTTTTTTTTTTTTTTTTTTTTTGGTTTAGATTACTTTAAACGATCTTACACTGTCGAAATTCATAAATTTCACCCGGCATTATTATTAGAAATTCACTATATCGCGATAAAATATAATATTCTTTAAAAAAGGGGTATTTGTAATGAGGACTAATTTAAAATTTTTTATTTAATTGTAGTTAATGCTTTATCCTATATATATATATATATATATATATATATATATATATGTGTGTGCGTGTGCTTTCCGTGTGCAGGCTACACACAACAAACCTTAAAGCAAACATTTCGGAAAAATATCGCGTCGGCTGGACTGCCAGGTGTAAGAGGATCATCCATTGATTAATTTGGTCGGAGAACTCGGTTATGTAATAACGGTGGCAAAATTCTGGTCAGAAAAGGATGTTGATAAATTGGCTATACCGTTACAACTGGTACGAGATGATGGCGAAAGATAAATATCGCCCGTCGCATGCGACTACCGTTTTAATCGTAACCGCGCCCTACAAATTCGTCTTCTTTATCGTTCGCTTTCTCTACTCCTCCCCGCTTCTTTCTTTGAACGAATTCCCCTTCACATAATCATTTTCGTTGGTGTTTAATGCGACTTTACACTGTTTATGTTTCATATCTGTTTAGCGCTGCTCCTTCTGCTCTTCTTCTTTTCGCTTTAGTGTAAGTCTGATTGTACGCGAGGAAACTTACGCCTCCGTTCAAAAAGCTGTTAGAACGAAAGTTATCCTTGCTGCAAGCTTAGTCGTCAGAACACTTCAGGACATTAAGAGGTTACTGTTAAGTTCGCTGAAGCCATAAGTGAGACTGTCTGCAGGCTGAGAATAAAAATGACTAATTGCGAGTACATCCTTTTGGCGACGTTGTGTAATACAAATGAAATTACACGTACTACACGCGTCGCGTACCTTTGATTAGTACCCTCCTTCGCAATTCATCTAGAGCTGTAAAAATGCAAATAAATAAAACGCAAACGAAAAAATTGCATTACCAATTAGAAACAAAAAAAAATCGATTTTTCTACCTGTCCGGACAGGGGTTCATTATAAACCGTTTTTGCGTCTATATCGCTAATTATACATTCATAAACGTCATTTGTGCGGTCTGCCAATTGAGATTCGAACGAATGTTTGCTATCTACAATTATACGTATTATTCGGTGTTTCTACTTTATAAAGCGTAAAACCGTTCATGTTGGATCGGTATTGTTTTCTTTTCGTTTATTTAAATAAAACAAAAAAAAAACCGCCAAGCTGTATGCCGTGAAGAGATGTTAACGAAGCAAATTTTCACATAGGGGAATTTACTTAACCACGATAATCAGTCAGAGACAATCGAGATAACTATGTAAAGAAGACGGAAGGAAAACTAGAATTTAACATACGCGGAAATGGGCGAAATAAACTCGGTGAAAGCAGCAACATCTAACGAAGTAAGAAAAAACTTTAAGGAAATGACGATTTCGTCTTTCCAGTCAAATAACAATCTTTGCATCGGTATACATCATACGCTCCCGGAGAGAAAAAAAATCAAAATTTAGAGCTTTTAAATATGAAGTTACAAGTTCGGCTATATTTTTCCTATAAAGCGCTCTTTTATATACAATATTTGAAATATATTTTGCCTTTTTCTAATTTTTCACTCGAGCCATTACAAGAACAACATTTTTTTTTTTTTTTTTTTTTTTGGTTGTTTTTACATGTCTAAATTATTGACAACAGTACTAAAATCACGACTTTCAATCGTTAATAGTATTTTTGCGTTTATGGTTGAGAACCCAAGGCTCTCAGGAGCGTAATCCCTGGCGTAGAAAAAAAAAAAAAAATGAAAGCCGAAAGAAGGTTGTTTGCGCTAATTTCGAAAAGTCCCGAATGCATTTTGATTCAGTTGTCACGATTATATAATAATTCTGGTTATTTCTGAGAACCGTTACTAGACAATGATGAATTTCTGATTATTTACTGTAAATGTAATCTAAAGTAATATATAAATAACTATAATGATGTAACGAGGTGTTATCAACGGCGGCCTGGAATGTATATATAGAAGCCAATAAATGGATGATAGTTACGATGATGTAAGAGAAGCGAACAGACTGTGACACGGTGTTTAAAAATAATAAAAAGGTATTTTGTGTTCATTAAATTAAAAAATAAACAAAAGTTCTCAGTATGGAAAACATTAATTTTGCGCTTGCATAGTAAGTAGTAATTATTACGCGGATAAATAAGATAAGCTACGAGGTTCGCTAGAGGTAACGATTTCCAAATAGTAATAACGGATGTCGAAGCGGAAAACAACGTGCTATTTACAGCGGTCATAGAAGAGCAGAATGTATGCGGTTCGTTCGAGTGTTATACACCTGCGACATCGTATTTCTTCGCATTTATCTGTCGATGCACATTAATGTATACCATCAGACACCGATTTTGCTCTTAATTTTCCATAATCAGCTTTTGGTATAATTTAGCTGCTCTTTGAGGATTCTTATTATCGATGAAGTGTTTTTTAAAGCAGGGGTAAAATAAAGCAGAAAAAAACAAGTTGCATTTGCTATAGTAAACATAAATTTCAGATGAAATTTAATAAAATTTACATATTAGGTTCTAGGTAAAAAAAAAAAGATATGAACGGATGATGGGCGTTTGAATATCATGATTTTTAAGTAGCAGGCAGTTGTTTTATCGAGTGGAGCAGGTAGCAGCATTTTTGGTTGGCCTATCCGTATTATCAGTGAAAATCACACTGTAAAATTCTAATTGACTATGTAATTTTCTCGATGAATCACTTCTGTACAATTTCTTAATTCCGGCATGCCAATTTTCGCGAAATTTCGTTTCCGAACAAAAAATATTACCTGTATATAAAATTAGAACCGACTGAGCACCTCATAAATAATCAAATAGACAGTTATCGTCTGACGGTACACACGTATTCGTGTCTGTAATTCTGACCACTTTCTTTTAATTAATAATTTCGTACCTTTTACACCAGTTCAGCACTGCTGTGTTCGCTTGCTGCTCCTTGTATAATTCTTTCAGTACACAGCGGGATGATGTTTATCATTTGTTTTACGGGTGTGATGATGCTGTAAACAGTAGTGTATATTTACCGAAGTCAACTGTTCAAACCTCGCCATAACGGAAAACCCATAAGATGTGCCGGTCTTCTATGATTTTCATTTAAGATATTTCGACTGATCAATTTTGCGCAGAATGAAATAAACGTCTCATAAACATGATGTGAAAAAGTTGTACAGATTAAACGTTGTTAGGATTTTCACATTAGTCTCCCGATGTAGATGTAGTCATCAACACTAACACACACACACACACACACACACTCGCCTCCAAAAACCAGACATCGTCCCGTGAGAAATGAATAATTTCGGTTCTTAACTGCAGCATAGAATAATACTTCAGACCTTTTACCGCGGACAAACTTGTGCTATCCCCGAAATGATTATCGTTACATGTAATTATACGCGTTTTCGATAGACCCATGGAAAATAGTAGAATCCGAACAATTCAAACGCAGATATAAAAGTTTTTCGTTCTTCTTCCTTCGAATTACTCTTATTGTAGTCTCCTAATTTTTCATATATTGTCTCGAAATCTAAAAAAAAGTTGAAATTTCACATTCAATAAGAGTCTACGTATTTAGCAAACGGTCGCGGCAAGTTAAGGGAGGAATGTTAGATTCTGAGAGCATCGTAAGGGTGGGGAAGGCTTTCAGAACCAAGACGGAATACTGGACTCGATAATTGCCAATCTTTTTCTAGCCCGTTCTATTCAAATTTATTTTATTTAAATTCCCAGTCATCGGGACATGTTAGGTAATTTAACTTATCTAACTCGCTTTGCGTCTTCCAACGGTCATTTTAATATCCCTTTTCCATCCAAGAGGGGTCACATTCTATATCTTCGTTATCACTTTTTTCACCGTCTCATTCAGCCTCGCCCCTCATCCTGGTCTCGGTTTAATCCGCCCATCTTAAATACTCTATGTTATTTCCTCTATAATTCACATCATAGCTCGCACATTACCTCTGCTGTTGTGATTTTCTATAGTTTCTTTTCTTCAACATAGACTGCGTTGCTAGATCGTTTTCATTCGCAGGAACGCTCTTTAATATTCCACTTAACGAAACATTCAAAGTTTAACGAAAAGTTCTTAAAAGCGTGAAAAATGATATGTCCTTCGTCCTTACGGGACCAGTATCATCGTAGTTAAAAAGTATTTTAAAAAGGTTACCAATGTGCATTCCTAGGTAAATTTCCCTAGTTTGGAGCATCTTAATTTACAACTTAAAAATTACGCTCTCGACGTGTCGAAAACTCGCAAATTTTACTTAAGATTTTTTTTTCTCTTGTAATATATTGATGGAATAATTGCTATTATATAACAGATGGTTCGAAGGGGCCTAATGGAGTTGGAGCTTCTTTCATCATTCCGAGCATTAATTTCTCTGAATCTTTTCGTCTCCCTTCCTTTTGTACTATCTTTACGGCCGAGTTAATGGCCATTTTACGTGCCATAATCCATATTTCCTCACATCGTTCTTCTTCTAAATTTTTAATTATCTCCGACTCCATGTGTGCTCTTAAAGCTATTTCCTCTCATTTCCCCTCTCACTCCTCTGACCTTTTCATCCTCCGTATTCGCTCTCTCATTCACACTCTCTTCTCACTTCACGCTATCCGCATTGAAATACTCTGGGTCCCCAGTCATATGGGGATAGAGGGTAACGAAATGGCACATTCCTTGGCTCAGATTGCTGTATCCTCCCACTTTTTTTTCTCTAAAATTCCCGTTTCGAATTTACTCCCATTGTGCAAAAAGTTTCATGTTAGATTTTGGTCAGATTTTTACGCTTCCTCCTTTTCTAATCATCCTTCCTTTTATTTTTCCATCCAACCTAATCTTCCCACGCGGCCTTGGTTTTACGATTTTCCTTCGCTTCACCGCTCCGTTATTGTCCCTATTATCCGTTTACGTCTGAATCATAGTCTTCTTCCTTCCTCACGCTTTCGTTTTCATCTCGCTCTTTCCCCTTATTGCTCTCTTCATCCTGACGACGTAGCCGTCTGTGATCCTGACCATATCCTCTTTGAATGTCCATCCCTCGTGAACGAACGTACCTCTTTGTATTCCAATCTGCTGTCACTCAAACTCCCTACTCCTTATTGTGCCTCGTATATCTTATCGTTTCCGTCGATCTCAGTTGTTCCTATCCTCAGTTCCTTTATCTTATCAATAGCTGACCGAATCTACATTTAACTGATCCTTCTCCTTCCTTTCGTTTTTGGGCGAAGATCCTTTGTTGATATGCCCAAAGGGGGGTTAAAAAAAAAAAAAATAGGAACGGAACTAGATTTCATTATTCGTTTTTAAAATTTTGTCTTAACCATTCGTCAATATACTCATAAAAGTATAAAACGTGGGTTGAAAGAAATTTGCTGCCATTATTATTATTATCATTATCATTATTATTATTATTATTATTATTATTATTATTATTATTATTATTGTTATTGTTATTGTTATTGTTATTATTATTATTATTATTATTATTATTCATTATTCATTATTCATTATTATTATTGTAGAAACGAAAAAGAAAATAGGATGGCAGTCTGCATCTTGAATAATTCGAAATAGAATTATTGGATTATTACAAATATAAATAAACTATTCGCATACGTCATTGCGAAGATTTTTTCTTTTTATTCTTAATCGGAATTAATGAGGCTGTTGATTTTAGGAAGACTAGATTATCCGAAGTTAAATATATTTAATAACAATTAAAAGGTTTCATAAACACTGGAAGACGAACACAAGTGCTAAGTAGATGTCAATGAACAGAGATGAAAAAGGGTTATGATAGTCTGCGCCATTGTAAATAAGAGGAGACCTACTTTACAATATTGCTCGATGTACCTTTGAAATAACGACTCCGCTATGAAATATAAATAAGACTTTTGCGACTTATATTGAAGGGGGGTTCTGCTAGTAAGAAACAGGTGAAGATGATTAATATTAATAATCAATCAAGCGTACTGTCCGATGATATTTTTATTTATTTATCCATACGGGAAAAATTATAAACAAACAGTTTTTCGTCATTTAAAAACGTATCATAAATAAATTGAGTTTGGTTTTAATAACATATTCGTTATTTTACCTTTCGTTATGTTCTTTGAAGTTTCTTTTATCATCTATGATATTTCTTTTTTGTTCGTAAAACGCCTTTTACGGCATATTGCGCATTTTAACTTCGCAGCTAGTTCCTATTTATCAAGGCAATAATTTGTGCTTTACTTTTACTTATTGTTGGTGTCGTCATTCACTGCACCGTAAATTAATGTTATTTCATTATACATATATACGTGTATATATATATATATATTGTATATATATATATATATATTGTATATATATATATATATATATATATATATATATATATATATATATATATATATTGTATATATATATTGTATGTATATATATATATATATATATATATATATTGTATATATATATATATATATATATTGTATATATATATATATATATATATATATATATATATTGTATATATATATATATTGTATGTATATATATATATATATATATATATTGTATGTATGTATGATAACGTAGTGGACGTGAGTGGAAGGTAAATCGCAACACAAAGTTACCATAGACATACTTTTACAGACGTTGGGTCGAACGTTGACTACGGCGGCAACCGTTTGGGTCGAACAATACGTTACATTTCGTTATGTTTACCAAAACTTTTTGTCGGACGTGATTAAAAGTTGAGCAGTTTAAATTACTTTTTTTAAAAAGAATTTTGTTTTTTAACTGGAAAAAAAAGAACGCGAAAAAATAAATAACAAAAAGAATGCAATTTACATGAATTTTTTTTGTCTTTTTCGGGAGAAGGATTTCTTTCTTATTTAATTTTTAATTTTATCATCTTATCCGAGAATATCGAATGAAATCGAATTTTATTTCGGACGAAATTTTTAAATATTAAACAGTACACTGCCGGCGGGATAATGGAAAATTGGTTTTCGGGTTCCCGATTGTTTCTCTTTATTCCGACTCAATTTGGAAAATAAAATCGCTTTCGAATACATCATTTTTTCGCAAGAGTTGTTTGTTTGTCGTTTTGTTGTTGCTTTTTCGGCAAGAACTTTTATCATTACGCCAATCTACATTTTCGTATCGTTTTTATTGCGTTTTGCGCGATTTCCAAAATCTACTATCGTTTTTTTTTTTCCACTTAACCTTGTTGTGTCGTCAACTGTCCATCCAGCACTACAACAGGATAGTAATATTTCGGTATACCGAGCGTCGTAGGCTCCTATCCATTCGGACGAAACGCCGATGCTTGGCTAATCATTCTTTGTTTTATTAAAAATTTGTATTGTACATTATTAAAATTAAATTAAGTACTTAACGCAGAAGCCGCAATATAATTTTTACAACATGAACCGAATTATTTCAGAATAAGAGTTGTATATTTTTTCTCATTACTATGCTGTGTTGTGTAAAACGTATGTAAAAAGTATGTAAAAAGTGTGTAAAAAGTATATAAGAAGTATGTAAAAAGTGTGTAAAAAGTATGTAACAAAAGTATGTAAAAAGTGTGTAAACAGTGTGTAAAACATATGTAACAAGTGTGTAAAAAGTATATAAAAAGTATGTAAAAAGTGTGTAAAAAGTGTGTAAAAAGTGTGTAAAAAGTATGTAACAAGTATGTAAAAAGTGTGTAAAAAGTATGTAACAAGTATGTAAAAAGTGTGTAAAACGTATTCATCATTTTAAATAATGTACGTATAGGGTAGTTGGTTTGGGGAAGATTTCGTTCGTGTTGAATTCAAATGCAAGCGTCGTGCACCGGCATGTGTAATATTATCATTGCGCGCTGGTGTAGTGCTGGAAACCAAAATCAAGTTACATAGAAAGAAAAGTCACATCGCGATATGTTTTATTATTTACGTGTTTACGTATATATATTTATAATAATAAACCGGTGCGCACACTTGATTTGTCGATATATTTTGTCGCCCATGTGAAAGACTTACACTGGTTTTTGGAAAATTCGGCGTAGTCGTTTTAAAATATCATTTTTGAAAATTATCGCCAATTTCGCACATTCTGCTCGTTTGTCGGAGCTCCTTGGTATTTCAGATTTGGTTTAAGCGTAGTCGACAGTGTTTATCTCTCTAGATTTCAAATGCCTGCATTCTTTCCTCGTGCCATTATCCACAGCTTTCCACTCTGTACAGCGATATTTCGACTGAGCTATTCTTTATTTAACTGTTAGACGTGTTTAATCCTCGCATTCAAGAGTCAACTGTCTGAGCCTATTCTCGTTTTCACCGCCAAGTGCTCATTCGCCCCCCCCCCCCCCCGAAACATCACGTCCCTCGATATCTAAACGTACCTTCGCCTGCATGGGGTCACCGTTGCTTTCCCTTTTTCTTATCGTCGGCATTCGTCCATTCGATTCCGCTAATATTTTCGGCAGACTTTTAAACATTTCTCGGCAGCGTTGTTTTTGGCAGTTTATCCGGGGTGCGCCACCTTGCATTATCTTGCTTCGCCAATTTTAATTCCATTTAGAGTCGAATGATGACTTCCGTCGAATGGATACGCGTCAAACATCGACAACGGTTGCGGGGTATATAATATTATATCCTTTTCGCAAGCTGGAATTTCCATTTCTTCTCTTGTAACGATGATCATTCCGGTACAGTTGCATTATACTGCGGTGACCGACCGCACAGTGTGCGAGTGAAATTCCTTATTATAAACTTCTTTTCGTTATTTCGAGCAGCTTAGCCGAATAATTTGCGAAATCAATAAAGATATCTGTAGAATGTTTACGAACCTTCTTGTCACGTTCCGAAGTCGTTTTTATTATCGATAGATTTTAAATTCAGCGCGTAAAAGTTTTCTCGATGATCGAAAATAACAGCACTCTTTGTATCTGTCACGTTTTCTTTTTTCTTCTTTTAATAACGTATACGTATCCAATGAGACAATCACGATCTGTGGAATTCCATCTATCGAAAAATTTCCGATATGGCACAATATCGAAAATTTTTCAATCAACTACAATCTCATGGTAACGCGCCAAAATTAGGAAAATGTACACACAGACTCTGCCCGGAAACCCTGCGAGACGACTAAAAAGAAGATGGTGTCGGGATGTGTCCTACAAAAGCAGACGGAAGTACCGCTTTAATATTAATATTATACAACTTTTTTTTTTTTTTTTTTTGAAAAATATGTATTTATAATTTTTTATATACAAAAATTTTCGTCAAGCTAAAACGCTTGTCGACGAATTATCCTATTTGACATTTTACCATCTTAAATTAACTTATACATATACATGATCGTGTAATATTTACTTAATCTATCTATTTTACTTATCAATAATTGCTAATCTATTTCTATTTTCTATATTCAGTTGTTTTTTTTTTTGTTTCTTTTTTCCTAGCTTTTTTGTTGCGCTTTGTTTTCTTATTTTATGTTTATTATTTTTTTTATATTTTCTTCTTCCTGAAGCCATTCCTTTATTTTCCTTTTTCTTTCCCCTATTTTTTCCTTCTCTATTATTTCTTTGGGTATTTTATTCAACATCTGAGTTATAATATATTTATCCGTTTGCTCCCCCATCTTTGTTCTTGCTAACGGCAATTGGTACGAAAGTTTTTCCCTCAACTCGTATTCTGTGTTTATTCTTTCCTCCAATTCAATTTTCTTTTCTGCTGATATGTACTCCCATATCTTCAGTAATAAGTACATTCCTCTTATGCTCATTACGTTTTCTTTTTTAATTATTTCACTATCGGTCTCTCCTTTATGATTTCCTATTAATTTCAAGCATTTAATTTGCAGTTTATTTATTTTCCCCAAGTATGCTTTTCTCGCCATTCCCCACGCCTGAATTCCATATCTTATCCTCGACTCTACTAGCGCATAATAAACTACTTTTAATGTTTCATTGGTTGCATATTTCTTTAATGTATATAAAGCTGGTAAAACTGCTCTTATTTTCTTTGCAATGTATTCCATATGTATGTCCCATCTTAAGTGTTGATCCATCATTACTCCCAAGTATTTATACTGCATTACTATGTCTAACTTTTGACAGTTTTTCATTTCGTATTCGCGTCTTTCCCCCATTGAATGTACACATTCATTTGAGTGCATTATTATATTTGGACAATACAAATCAGAGCTGTCTCTTTTTTTCCGCAGTACCATTGCTTTAGTCTTTTTTACATTTATTCTTAGACTTTTATCGTGTGCCCATTTACTTATTGTTATTAGATCTTTTTGCATCTTTATTTCTGCCTCTTTCATATCTTTATGTGACGTAACTATTGCTATATCATCCGCGTACGCGACTACCTCACTGTAACTTAATTCCTTATATAGACCATTCGTATATATAATAAACAGTATTGGCGCTAGGTTGCTACCCTGCGGAACTCCTACATCCATCTCCTCTTTTTCACTTTGCACATTTAAGATATTTACGCATGTTTTCCTTTGTGTTAAATAACTTTGAAACCATTTTTTCAAATTATTCGTTATTCCTATCTCCTCTAATGTGTTTATGATTATTTTATGATCAACCGTTTCAAATGCTCTACTAAGATCTATGAACGTTATCAGCACCTTCTTTCCCTCTTCAAAGCTATCTCTTATTTTTTCAGTAAGCTCGCCGATTGCTTTCGATGTGGATTTTCCTTTTTGAAATCCGTATTGTATTTTGTCAATTATCCTATTTTCTTGTAGGACTATGTAGTTTAAACCTTTCATATCCGAACTAAAGTAACGGTTTAAGTAATAAAAGCTCCATTACTCCCAATGGAGAGAAAGGCCCGACTACAAGTTATATTTTGTAGACCCTCATCGCTGGTTATGGCGTATAGCATATCGGTACAGTGTAAAAAAAAAAAAAAAATCAAGAATTTTAAAAAGTTCAGTGATTTCGCCATTTTTGTTTGCGATATTGATAGTAGGCTGCGGAACGAACACGTGTGTGTCATAAGAGTTTGTCCGGATCGCATGTTTCAAACTTTATTTGGAACTTTATAGAGCTGTGCAAATCTCGGCGAAAAGAGCGACATAATCTGTCGCTAAATACGAATAGGCAGTTCAAACGACTTTTATAATATGTGATACGCGAACCGCACAATAGCTCTGCCACTGTTACAAATAATACATGCGGGGAACTAACTCGATTTCGTTCGATTAAAATTTAATGAAATATTATAATCAAAATCAAGGACGGAAAGACCTTGAAGACACTGAAAAATGACTCGGATATTTCAAAAAATTACACAATAATTTTCGGAAACTTTTAATTAAAGCGCGGCGAACATATTTTGAATTGTATTTATTGCATTATTTGCATAAAATTAAAATTATTAATTATATCTTTACGCTTACGCATAATTTTTAATTAAAATTATTTATAATCGTATATACGTGTTTTATGTTGTTCAAAGCCAAAGGATTGTTGCGTATATACAGTGTAATTTATTAAAAAACACCGTTTAACTTCGAGGTAATATCGGCGCATAAGAAGTAAGTAGACTGGCACCAAAGGGTGAGAACTGGCTTAAAAAAAGAATATATAATCCAAAAGTACAGGTTAAATGAAGCTATTTTCAGGTTGTTTAAGGTTTTATAATTAAATGATTAAAGGGATTACGAACTCTCGATGCTAAACGGGCATGAACGAACGACTAAATATAGAGCAACATGACAGGAGCGAAAACGACTGTATCGCAGAGGCGGACGACATGGCCCGAAAAAAGAAAACTGATCATTTCCAGATATCTGGAAACGACGAATGAGCGAACAAGTTGAAGAATAGTATCCTTGTCAACACTTTTTAAGAAAAACAAACGAAGAAAAAAATCTCTCCTAGCTGTCTCATCAGTGACCAGCCTATACACAATGTACTAGCAGTATAAAATATAATAATAATAATAATAATAATAATAATAATAATAATAATGATTTGTTTGTAACAAACATAAATAAATAGAAAATGTCGTAACAACATGTTTTTTTTTTTTTATGGTGTCGAATGAACATAATACATATGCCTGTTTGTTAAAACTGTATAATAAAAACAAACTTTAATAACAAATCCTTATATTTGTTTGTTATTAAAATTTGTTTTTATTATATCGACATGAACATATGTAAATATACAATTCACTTTTCTAATACTTATTGACACTTTAAGAAGGCAACAAAGGCGTTATATTTGAAAACCGCTAATGCGGAAATATAAGGAGGGGGGACAGTAAATTTTTAAGATTTGGGCAGACTGGCCAAAAGGGCGAGAGCTGAGCCGGGGAGAAAAAAAAGAACAAAAATTAAGAAGTCATAAAAATAAAAATTTTCCTTTTAAAAAGTATTTCATTTTTTTCAAAAATTTTGATGCAAGTTTTGAATTTTCGAGAAAATACATATACACCTTTAAAAATTATATAAAAATTAGAAATAAGGGGCGCAAAAACAAAAAAATTACACTTATAAAGTCAGTACTACGAAAAATGTCTCAAAAAGAGGAAACACACAACACCGTATATAGTATTTTCTTTACGGCGGCAGATGTTACTCA
Organism: Icerya purchasi; assembly: GCA_039619475.1. Classification (NCBI taxonomy): domain Eukaryota; kingdom Metazoa; phylum Arthropoda; class Insecta; order Hemiptera; family Monophlebidae; genus Icerya; species Icerya purchasi. The sequence goes on along the minus strand of CM077115.1, from coordinate 284,551,853 downwards.
TTTCAGGATTCATAAGCGTGCAATAAAAAATAGATGACATGTAACTTCCCGGTCCTGATAATTATAATGATAATAATAATAATAATATCGAAAGAAGTTTAAATCGGTTGGTTACTGAAGGAAGAGAAGCGATAACAATTGCATTATGTAGATACAGGTAGATAAGAATGCGGTAGTTGGAATAAGTTTCTATCGCTGCCGAGTGCTTGTGTATTTGCTTTACCATTTTTCTCATCCTCCTTTTTTCTTCCCCTTCTATTATACAAGCTCCCTTCAGTGTCCCTAAGTGCTCTTGTATTTGCTCCTCATCTTTGCTAATGGCGTTCACCTTATACTTCCTCATCCTCCCTTTTCCTTCTCCTTCTGCTATACAGGCTCCCTTCAGTGTCCTTTTGCATACTTTCGATATCGTATAAAAATCTGACTTTCTTTCCCTTTCCTGGTTCTTGAATATTAGTGTCCTCTCGGACGTCAAAAGAAATAAGAAAATGAAATAAATTCTCAGGTGAAAGTGAGTAGCAATTCCGAATTGCCGGGCCAATTAATTGACCACTCTATTGTATTTAAGAAATTTTTCCAACGCCGACTAAAATTATCTATTCAAAAACATTTTCGCTTAGAAACTGCGACATTTGTATTTTTCTTCCTCAGCCGCGCAATTATTTTTCCCCCCTATTCACCTTTTCTTCCTTCTTCGGTTTTGCAAGTTTTGTCGTTGTCTGATTTTTTTATCATCCCACCTCTTCATTGCTGTACGGTGTATACTTTTTAAAATCTGGGCACTGGTTAGGCGCAGTGTGTTTCGTTCGACCAGGATCCTATAATCCCGATTCGATGAACTAAGAATGTAGAAAACTTCCCCTTACACTGGATTTAAATCAAAAAAAAAAAAACCCTCTCTCCTTTATTCTTAGCTTTTCGATTTTACCCTACTATTCTGTATGGTGCTTTTGTTTCCTTCCTTGTTTGCTTATTTTAGTCTTCTTTAGTCGCTTGCATCGAATTAAATGTTATTATACGTTGTCCTACTATATATCGGTCGAATTTCTCTGTACCGAGGTTGCCTAAAAAAAAATTCAAACATCGGTTTGGTTTTGTTAAAGTTTTTAATTCGAATAAAACAACAACGACGCAACTACGATTACTTCGTAATCGCGTGATTATTAATAAATATTCTAACCTCGTTATATTAAATAACAGTTTTTGCGATTTAACGAATAGAAGAAGAAAAAAAAAAAAAAAATTGGAGCGACTTTGAAATCTACGCACTCGGCTAAAAACTCTTTTCGCATCATTTAGCTATTTTCTAGGCGACGTAATAAATTGCGAAGCAGAAGGAGTCGCTTTCGTTCGCAGTGCACTGGATGATTCGAACACTGGTAAAGAGGGTGCTAGAATCGAATCAGGCGACAATTTTTCGAAATCTACAACGGAGAACAAAGCGGCACTTTCCTTTTTCTTTATTACCGCGTGATATCGGTAATTAATTATTTTGATTATTGTTGCGTTCCCGTATCTAATAGCTTCAAAGGTAAAATTTAGATTTCCGGCACAGTTCCATTGAAATTATAAAAATCGACGAAAAGAGAAATTTATCGATGTTAAATTTATTATAATGCTATAGGATATCATCGCGCTGGTTTTGTCACGATTTTTAACCTATAATGTGTTCGATGTTAAAAAATTTTACTTACGGTAAAATTTAAACCAACGCGCATATAATAGCAGGGGTACAAGAAAAATACACTACACTCGTAATATATCTTATGGCTAGTGTACATTCTGCAAAACCCGTAGCCCACACGTAAAAATGTTATGACGTTGTGCAATCGCTTCGTGCAATTAACAGTTTGATTTTATGTTTTTCGTAGGAAATTTTATTTAAATTTTTACTATTTATTCACCGTGTTTTTACTGCAAACGAAATCATACTAGCCGAATAGCCGAACGACATATTTCATAATTCTATATGGAATGTTCACCGAGGTACACTTTAAAAGTTTTGTCTATTAAAACTTATTTAACACGTATGTATTTATAATATTTTACCGGGGGGGGGGGGGGGGGGCTTCGACTCAGTCCATAACTAACGGTGTTAGAACTTTTTATGGAATGCAATAAATTTTAGAGATAATAGAAAAAAATACATTGAAGTAGAGAAAAATTTACGTAAAACTATAACCGAAATGATTAAGTCAATAGAAATGTATAAGTAATCAAACACTAGGCTGTATTGCCTCGATTAGGACCATCAGTCTTTCTGATGCACTTTTCCGAAGAATGGAGAAAACTATGGTCAGAACAAACGACCTGGCTCAGGTCCATAAAGTCGAACACCGACCCATGGAGGCCGCCGTTCCCCGTCTCACGTAGGGATTTCTCGATCTTGTCGAGACTGCGCCTGGGGCACACTGCACTGTCACACAACTACGTGTCTTTGAAGGAACTCCCCCTCTCTGTCCTTTTTGCGGGTTCAGCGGCAACCGTAGAGCATCTGCTGAAGTGGTGCCGGGGCATACTTCCCGTACTTTTAGTTACATATATGTTCGGGCAATGTTGAATTTTGCAGCGTCCGACAGACTGCACCGCCTTCTGTAATTTCCAGTGAGTCTAAGTGCCGTAATAGCCCAGGTCCGAAGAGTGAAGCAAACTCACCTAGATTTGTAAATTTATAAAAAAAATAAAAATAAAAAAAAAAAAAAACAAAAAAAAACCTACGGAAGTCTTGCATGTACTGATTATATACGTACATGTGTAACAATAAGTATGTACTCGCAAGACTTCTGTAGTGTTTATTTATTTATTTTACGTGTCATATACAGCAACTTAGGGGCTAGGGACACGGTAAGAAATTACAAAATTACGAAAATTTAAAACAAGGAAAAAAAGGGAAAATAAAGAGAAATTAATAACAAAAATTAACAAAATTATAACAGCCCTTTAGCCAATTACGAGTAGAAGCTATTTTAGAAATTAAGAAGTAGTGTTTAATTCGAGATTACACATTGATATTGTGATCTAATAAATATATAATTTCTGTTATATTTTTAAGTAAATTTTTCTCTACTTCAATGTATTTTTTTCTATTACCTCTTTTTAAAAATTTATTGCATTCCATAAAATGTTCTAACGCCGCTAATTTTAGACTGACACCCGATTTTTTTTTTTCCGGACTCATTGACAATGACTCAAAATAAATACCGCACAAATTTCATCATCTTTTTATCTTCACCATCATTTTTTTATTTGAAAATAGAGAAATATTAGCTTAGGGGATAACTATAATAAGATTTACAAATACTTCGGATCTTAATGAATTTCAGTATCTTGAAAAAACAGCATCCAAGCAAATTGCGTTATTTTTATCTAGAATTTAATTTTTACCCCCCCCCCCCCCCCCCCATAATAAACGTTTTATTCAAATTTTCTCGTCTATTATAAAACTAATATTTTGTCTTATGTACCAGCAAACATTTGATTTTATTCATTTTATTCTTATACTGTCCCTCTCTCGCTTTACGTTCCCGTGGACGGGCATTAGAACAAAGGGGATACGAGTAGTTTAACAAGTGGTTGTAACAGATTTTGTCAGCTTGACGAGTTTATTAACTCGAAAGTTGTAATGTCGTCCCATAAAGAGTTTCACTTCAATAGATAACGAAAAAATCGCATCGCAAATCTCATGATTCGATTTTAGTGTCATACTCCGGTGCGTGTTAAAAAAGCAATTGTCAGGAAACGGTGCTATCGATAAAAATATAATAATTAATCGTAATATTATAATATTTCGTACTATCCCTTAACGTTGATAATTTTATAGGAGTAAATTAATGAAAGTGCACCACTGTTCGAAGGATTGTAAATTCAGAAAAAACGAATAAATTTATAAAAACATCGAGCTAACCATTTATATATACATACACACACATATATATATATATACATACATACATATATATATATATATATATATATATATATACATACATACATATATATATATATATATATATATATATATACATACATATATATATATATATATATATATATATATATATATATATATATATGTATATGCGAAACATTTTTATGAAATTACTTTTCCGGTAAAAATATCACTACTTCATAACTTAACCGTATTAGGTCGTCAGTTATCGAGATTAATAAAAAACACACATACTGAATTATTGTGATAGGAAAATTATTTCACTTTGCGATAGTTCAAAAAACTATTCGTAACCACGAAACAAAATTTGAATAGTAAATAATTCAGCAGTGGAAATGACGAAGAAAAATTCTGATTATTTGTTAATCTGATTGCTCACTTCATTCTGAATAATTTAATTGACGCCGCCGGTATGATCGACATTTTCTCGCGTACAGGTGTGTTTTCTCTTGCTAACGTAACGCGCTGAAATATGGAAAAAAATAGTCAGAGTGGTGATTATGATTTTAAGCTTCTGTCGCGATCATACGATCTCTTTAATTTTCGTCATGTCCGGAATTTTTAATAACCTCTTTATTGAAAAGAATCGGAACACCTTCTGAGTAGAAAGCCATGCTATTTCAGACTTCTAGTTCGCGGACTTTGTCGTGTGAACATTTCATAGAAACATCGCGTGCGTCGAAGAAACATTAGAAGTAAAAAAAAAAAAAAATACTACATTCCTCGATGTTGCGTAGGATTTTGGCGAAGTTTAATTCTTTGAAATCAGGCGTTTATGGAAATGTGACGTGACAGCAAAGAGCTGTTCTCAGTCTTTTACATATATATCTTCTCTGCACACATTGCCGTCGGATGTATGTACATATATAGACAGCGTCGTCGATGAACATTATGACAGCTTATTTGCGGGCAATACGGCGATACTTGTTTGTAGCGCGGTCGATGGTTTCGTCGGGATGGAAAATTACGCTTAACGAAGCTAAATCAACTTGGATCGTTTTTTCGCCGCAAGAAAGATACATCGAATACCGATAATAACAAACAATTTCCTACGTGCGGCAAATGTGCTTGGCTAATTCAAGCTGACCCGGAAGCCGCCGTCAAAACGGCAAAACGGCAAAACGGAACGGAAGGAGATGCAGCAGTGTTTGCGCTAGCTATCGCCGCGTAAGTTCCAACTCGGTTTAGCGAATAAACGGGTTCGGTATTGTACGCTGCCGCAGTTCGACCCATACGTGGATGTGCGGAGCCCCGGGGCTCTTTTCAGCTCTGCGAAACCATTAAGCAGAATTCAAAAATCATCTGAATGTATTAGCAGTTCAGTTGCCCCAGATAATAATAATGAATTTAGACGGCCGAAACGCTTGAATTATTTCATCATTGTGTGCCGACTACACCGCTAGGGTTACACTCCAGCGAACAATACATTTTTCCAGACGTTTCTCCTCTCTTATCCTGCGGACCCACACTAGAAATTCTCGTTGCACTTTGCGCGAATTGATTAGTCCATCTTTTTGGTGACTTCTTTATCCGGTTCTTCCGCCAAACCTGATGACTGTTTCAATTAGTACTCCTTCAAGGCTACCCCATCATGGTATCTCATTACGTGACCGAATACACAACTGTAACATTCGTCCCTTCCGAAAATATCTGCAAGTCTTTCATCCGAATTTCATTAGCTCAGCAGCATTGGTGGTCCGCTTTGCTGTCGCCCTGGAATCCGTAGTATCCTGTCGTCCAATAATTTCCAGCGCGGCAATATACGTATTTTATCAGCTCTCCTTACCATCCATATCTCTATACCCTAAGACACGATAGGATGCGGTAGAGTAGCGTACATCATTCACTTTTTCATTATGCCGCGATTCTTCCAAATTCTATTCAATCTGATCGGGGCCGTGCCTTTTTGCTTGTATTTTTACCAAATACTGCATCACTCAGTACACATAATTCGTGTGGGGGGGGGGGGGGGGGATTTACGATCTTGGCTTTATTTTTGTTCAAACGTAAGCTGCATTTCGCTCTTCCTTTCTTTTCTCATGTGGCATATATTCGCCATATATTTTGAATAAGGAGAAACGAAAACGGAGTTAAGATTTAGACGTGTTACACTGTGTTCTTTTATTATTCCTATCGTATAATAATTATTAGTTCGATTGTTTATCGTCGTTTTCTCGTTCGGCGCCGGGATCTCGCCGGGTAATGTTAAGTTCGAATGGTCCGGGTTTACCCGCCCAAGCGATAAACAACGAACGCTCAGATCCTTCGACCAGTACCACTAACACCAGTAACCAACTCTCATCGCTAAATGCCGGTAAGATCGATTCAATTATTACTACTAACATGCTTGTTCCGTCATTTAACAAAAATGATACTAACAATGACAACGTTATAACTCTACGCAATGTAGACAAGGCCAACAATACCTGGCAGTTAGTTAGACGAAAACGTCCTTCTCCTTCCTCGCCGCCGCATACATCGAGTGAATTTAAACGCTCAACGGCTCCGAAGCTAAAAACCAGAAATCGGTATCAACCGTTTATGTACTTAAACGATGACGACAACCACGAAAACACAGACGGAGATAATGAAACAGCAGATGCAAACGCGATGCCACTCGATAACCAGACATCGAACAACGCTGATGGTAACGATAAACAGAAACGAAACTCATCGCCACCGACTAACAAATTTACGACGCCTCCGCCGATTTTAGTAAAAGACGTTAAAAATTATACAGCATTCACCAAGTCTTTAATAAGTTTGACAAATGTCAAATTTACATTAAAATCAACAAACACCGGTATTACTATAAAACCAAGCTCGCCAGCTTGTTATCGCGCACTAACTAAAGCCCTCCAACAAAATCAATACAAATTTTATACTTTTCAACTATCAGAAGATAGAGCTTTTCGTGTCATTTTAAAAAATCTTCATCATACAACTAGTTGCGAAGAAATCACGCAAGCATTACAAAATCTAGGTTTCTCTGTTCGTTCTGTATCCAACATAATAAGCAGAAGAACAAAATCTCCGCTACCGATGTTCTTTGTAGATCTCAACAAATCTTCAAAAAATTCAGAAATTTTTAAATTAAAACATTTATTACATACGGTCGTAATAATTGAAGAACCGCGAGTAACTAGGCAATTACTCCAGTGCATGCGTTGTCAAAATTTTGGACACACGAAAACTTATTGTAATCTTCCACCTCGATGTGTGAAATGCAGCGGTAAACACATAACCGCTGACTGTCCTAAAACATCCGAAGAAAAACCGATATGTCTTTTCTGTCGTGGCGAACACCCTGCCAACTATAAAGGATGTGAATATTACCAACAAGAATATAGTAAAAAATTTAAACAGAGTGCAATAAGTAGAACTTTCGAAGCTTCATCATTTAATTTGGCGGACACCAGCACGTTTCCACCCATCCATAAGCAATTACCATCAACTTCGTACTCCAATGCTGCTAAAAAATATACCTCGTCTTTTCCTCCGACTGCATCATCAGTAGTATACAATAACAATGCTCCACAACATACAACCGAACAAAAAGGAATTACCGAAACATTAACTTCCTTTCTTAACGAATTTCGAAATTTATTATCACCATTAATATCCATGTTAACCAAACTTATGGACAAATTATTATGAATTTGAGCCCTATAAGTACAAATTCATTAACAGTAGTATTATGGAATGCTAATGGGATTCAACAGAAGAAACATGAACTACAGTACTTCTTACAGACCAAAAGAATCGATATTGCCCTACTAACGGAAACTCATGTCGTTCATCCAGCGAGCCTTGAGTTACTAAATTACAGATGCTATCAGGGAACACACCCTTCTGGTACAGCAATGGGAGGTGTTGCTGTACTCGTCAAAAAGAGCATTGACCATCATCTACACTTCGTTCGCCGAACAGAGGCCTACCAAGCTGTTGCAATTAAAATAAAAACGACTTTTAATGAAACAGTAACTGTCACATCGGTTTATTGCCACCCAAGGTATTACATACCGAATCAGGAACTCACGGAACTATTTCATCGCCAAGGCAGCAAATTCATTTGTGGAGGTGACTACAACGCAAAACATCCTCACTGGGGATCAAGAGTTCCAAATAAACGTGGAGCGCAACTCTTCCAGCTGAATAGAGGGCTGCGCCTCGATGTTGTTTCACCATTTACACCTACCTACTGGCCAAAGCATACCAACCGACTGCCAGATGTGCTAGACTTTTATTTCAATAAAGGATTAAATAATCTACACAACAACTGCTGTACAATCGCAGACTTGTCATCTGATCACGTACCAGTCTTACAAGTCCTAGACACAATTCCGCTACATACAAAACTAGACAGTCGATTAACAAATAAATCTACTGATTGGAACAAATTTGAGAATATAATAGATAACCAAGTGAACTTAAATGTAAAACTAAAATCACAGCACGATATTGATACTGCCGTTAATTATCTAACCGATATAATACAGGATTGCGCTAGGCAATCAACACGACCTGCAAAGTCCAGTGCTAACACTAGCAGTATATTGCCCATTGAAATACGTGAGCTAATTGCCAAAAGAAGAAAAGCGCGCAAAAAATGGCAACATAATAGATACCCATCAAATTACCAAACATACCGGGAATTTTGCAGCCAACTAACGAAAACCATAGCACACTACAAAAATGAGCGTTATACTCATTACCTTTCCACCCTAACTAATGCCGATGGCTCAATCTGGAAAGCAGCGAAAGTACTAACAAAGAAATGTGTTCCATCTTATCATATTAAAAAAACAAATACAATGTGGGCCAGAACAGATGACGAAAAGGTTAATACTTTTGCCGACTATCTCGAAAATATATTTCAACCTCCTCCTATGGAAAATCCACAACACACGCAGGAAGTTATACAGTGTAACAATAACGTCATGCAGTATTGTCAAAATTACACATATATTACACCAAATCAGCTTCGTACGTGCATCAAAAGTTTGCGAAATAATAAAGCTCCGGGAGAAGATGGAATAACAAATGATATCTTGAAGCATCTACCAAAAAGAGGATCTTTACTACTTTTATATATATACAATTCTATGCTCCGGCTATCGTACTTTCCGACTAGATGGAAAAAATCGGTAACTATACTTATCCATAAACCTGGGAAGCCAGTTACAGATGTCTCATCCTATAGACCGATAAGTTTACTGGATACATTTGGAAAAGTGTTCGAAAAATTAATTCAACCACTTCTTTTTAATATGGCAAATGCCTATCTTCCAAATCATCAGTTCGGGTTCAGACCAAAGCATTCAGCTATTCATCAATGTCACAGGCTCGTTGATGCAATTGAGTCAGTCTTACAGCGTGGAATGTATTGCTCGGCAGTGTTCCTTGATGTAGCCAAAGCTTTTGATCGTGTTTGGCACGACGGTTTGCTGTACAAAGCCCAGAAGATTTTCCCGATTGAAATATATCATCTGCTGAGGTCTTATTTAAGCGGTAGATCATTTCAAATAAAAATAAATGGCGTCTTGTCCAGCGAGCGTCAGATATTAGCATCGGTACCTCAAGGGAGCGTTCTTGGCCCGCTTCTTTATAACATCTATACAGCTGACCTACCGACTACAATGTTTACATTACAAGCTTCATTTGCGGATGACATTGCTATACTAGCTGCGCACGAAGATCGTCATGAAGCTTCAAGGTACATTCAACATCATTTATCGTTACTACAAAATTGGGCTCTCAACTGGAGGATCGAAATTAATGAACAAAAATCTTCACATATCACGTTCACAAATAACCAAGAAACATGTCCTCCAGTTACTTATAACAGCTGTAAAATACCGCAGATACAATCAGTTAAATATTTGGGATTAACCTTCGACAAACGCTTAGTATGGAATCTGCATGTAATTAATACAAAGAAAAAATTGAAGTCGCTACTGAGACAATTATATCCACTAATAGGAAGAAAATCCAAGCTCAGTCTAAACAATAAAATGTTATTGTATAACACCATCATAGCTCCTGTCTGGAAATACGGTTTAGAAATATATGGATCAGCCGCGAAAACGAATCTCAAAAAAATACAGTCGTTCCAGTCGAAGATACTGAGGATCATAACCAATGCGCCTTATTATGTTCGTAATACTATAATCGAGAATGATCTCAACGTTCCTTCAGTGTTGGCGATATACAAGCAGCAATATACCAAAATGCATGCGGCATTCAGCTATAATTTTTTTTTTTTTTTTTTTTTTTTTTTTTGCATACCGACTCATAGGTCATCAACGCAAGTGATCATTAGTTATTTTAAGTGTCCTAGATAACGGCGCATCCCAACAGATGAAGCCGCTAGTCATAGATTAGTTTTCCATTTTTTTTTTTTTTTTTTTTTTTTGAGCGTTTTGGTATTATCTTTAATATTAATAATGAGCGGTAAGAGCATCTCTGCATTGTTTTTTCTTTAGTCGTCTGACGGGATTGTCAGGAAGACCGGTAGTTTTCATACGCGATATTAATGGGTTTAAATTATAGCTGAATGCCGCATGCATTTTGGTATATTGCTGCTTGTATATCGCCAACACTGAAGGAACGTTGAGATCATTCTCGATTATAGTATTACGAACATAATAAGGCGCATTGGTTATTATCCTCAGTATCTTCGACTGGAACGACTGTATTTTTTTGAGATGCGTTTTTGCGGCTGATCCATATATTTCTAAACCGTATTTCCAGACAGGAGCTATGATGGTGTTATACAATAACATTTTATTGTTCAGACTGAGTTTGGATTTTCTTCCTATTAGTGGATATAATTGTCTTAGTAGCGACTTCAATTTTTTCTTTGTATTAATTACATGCAGATTCCATACTAAGCGTTTGTCAAAGGTTAATCCCAAATATTTAACTGATTGTATCTGCGGTATTTTACAGCTGTTATAAGTAACTGGAGGACATGTTTCTTGGTTATTTGTGAACGTGATATGTGAAGATTTTTGTTCATTAATTTCGATCCTCCAGTTGAGAGCCCAATTTTGTAGTAACGATAAATGATGTTGAATGTACCTTGAAGCTTCATGACGATCTTCGTGCGCAGCTAGTATAGCAATGTCATCCGCAAATGAAGCTTGTAATGTAAACATTGTAGTCGGTAGGTCAGCTGTATAGATGTTATAAAGAAGCGGGCCAAGAACGCTCCCTTGAGGTACCGATGCTAATATCTGACGCTCGCTGGACAAGACGCCATTTATTTTTATTTGAAATGATCTACCGCTTAAATAAGACCTCAGCAGATGATATATTTCAATCGGGAAAATCTTCTGGGCTTTGTACAGCAAACCGTCGTGCCAAACACGATCAAAAGCTTTGGCTACATCAAGGAACACTGCCGAGCAATACATTCCACGCTGTAAGACTGACTCAATTGCATCAACTAGCCTGTGACATTGATGAATAGCTGAATGCTTTGGTCTGAACCCGAACTGATGATTTGGAAGATAGGCATTTGCCATATTAAAAAGAAGTGGTTGAATTAATTTTTCGAACACTTTTCCAAATGTATCCAGTAAACTTATCGGTCTATAGGATGAGACATCTGTAACTGGCTTCCCAGGTTTATGGATAAGTATAGTTACCGATTTTTTCCATCTAGTCGGAAAGTACGATAGCCGGAGCATAGAATTGTATATATATAAAAGTAGTAAAGATCCTCTTTTTGGTAGATGCTTCAAGATATCATTTGTTATTCCATCTTCTCCTGGAGCTTTATTATTTCGCAAACTTTTGATGCACGTCCGAAGCTGATTTGGTGTAATATATGTGTAATTTTGACAATACTGCATGACGTTATTGTTACACTGTATAACTTCCTGCGTGTGTTGTGGATTTTCCATAGGAGGAGGTTGAAATATATTTTCGAGATAGTCGGCAAAAGTATTAACCTTTTCGTCATCTGTTCTGGCCCACATTGTATTTGTTTTTTTAATATGATAAGATGGAACACATTTCTTTGTTAGTACTTTCGCTGCTTTCCAGATTGAGCCATCGGCATTAGTTAGGGTGGAAAGGTAATGAGTATAACGCTCATTTTTGTAGTGTGCTATGGTTTTCGTTAGTTGGCTGCAAAATTCCCGGTATGTTTGGTAATTTGATGGGTATCTATTATGTTGCCATTTTTTGCGCGCTTTTCTTCTTTTGGCAATTAGCTCACGTATTTCAATGGGCAATATACTGCTAGTGTTAGCACTGGACTTTGCAGGTCGTGTTGATTGCCTAGCGCAATCCTGTATTATATCGGTTAGATAATTAACGGCAGTATCAATATCGTGCTGTGATTTTAGTTTTACATTTAAGTTCACTTGGTTATCTATTATATTCTCAAATTTGTTCCAATCAGTAGATTTATTTGTTAATCGACTGTCTAGTTTTGTATGTAGCGGAATTGTGTCTAGGACTTGTAAGACTGGTATGTGATCAGATGACAAGTCTGCGATTGTACAGCAGTTGTTGTGTAGATTATTTAATCCTTTATTGAAATAAAAGTCTAGCACATCTGGCAGTCGGTTGGTATGCTTTGGCCAGTAGGTAGGTGTAAATGGTGAAACAACATCGAGGCGTAGCCCTCTATTCAGCTGGAAGAGTTGCGCTCCACGTTTATTTGGAACTCTTGATCCCCAGTGAGGGTGTTTTGCGTTGTAGTCACCTCCACAAATGAATTTGCTGCCTTGGCGAAGAAATAGTTCCGTGAGTTCCTGATTCGGTATGTAATACCTTGGGTGGCAATAAACCGATGTGACAGTTACTGTTTCATTAAAAGTCGTTTTAATTTTAATTGCAACAGCTTGGTAGGCCTCTGTTCGGCGAACGAAGTGTAGATGATGGTCAATGCTCTTTTTGACGAGTACAGCAACACCTCCCATTGCTGTACCAGAAGGGTGTGTTCCCTGATAGCATCTGTAATTTAGTAACTCAAGGCTCGCTGGATGAACGACATGAGTTTCCGTTAGTAGGGCAATATCGATTCTTTTGGTCTGTAAGAAGTACTGTAGTTCATGTTTCTTCTGTTGAATCCCATTAGCATTCCATAATACTACTGTTAATGAATTTGTGCTTATAGGGCTCAAATTCATAATAATTTGTCCATAAGTTTGGTTAACATGGATATTAATGGTGATAATAAATTTCGAAATTCGTTAAGAAAGGAAGTTAATGTTTCGGTAATTCCTTTTTGTTCGGTTGTATGTTGTGGAGCATTGTTATTGTATACTACTGATGATGCAGTCGGAGGAAAAGACGAGGTATATTTTTTAGCAGCATTGGAGTACGAAGTTGATGGTAATTGCTTATGGATGGGTGGAAACGTGCTGGTGTCCGCCAAATTAAATGATGAAGCTTCGAAAGTTCTACTTATTGCACTCTGTTTAAATTTTTTACTATATTCTTGTTGGTAATATTCACATCCTTTATAGTTGGCAGGGTGTTCGCCACGACAGAAAAGACATATCGGTTTTTCTTCGGATGTTTTAGGACAGTCAGCGGTTATGTGTTTACCGCTGCATTTCACACATCGAGGTGGAAGATTACAATAAGTTTTCGTGTGTCCAAAATTTTGACAACGCATGCACTGGAGTAATTGCCTAGTTACTCGCGGTTCTTCAATTATTACGACTGTATGTAATAAATGTTTTAATTTAAAAATTTCTGAATTTTTTGAAGATTTGTTGAGATCTACAAAGAACATCGGTAGCGGAGATTTTGTTCTTCTGCTTATTATGTTGGATACAGAACGAACAGAGAAACCTAGATTTTGTAATGCTTGCGTGATTTCTTCGCAACTAGTTGTATGATGAAGATTTTTTAAAATGACACGAAAAGCTCTATCTTCTGATAGTTGAAAAGTATAAAATTTGTATTGATTTTGTTGGAGGGCTTTTGTCAGTGCGCGATAACAAGCTGGCGAGCTTGGTTTTATAGTAATACCGGTGTTTGTTGATTTCAATGTAAATTTGACATTTGTCAAACTTATTAAAGACTTGGTGAATGCTGTATAATTTTTAACGTCTTTTACTAAAATCGGCGGAGGCGTCGTAAATTTGTTAGTCGGTGGCGATGAGTTTCGTTTCTGTTTATCGTTACCATCAGCGTTGTTCGATGTCTGGTTATCGAGTGGCATCGCGTTTGCATCTGCTGTTTCATTATCTCCGTCTGTGTTTTCGTGGTTGTCGTCATCGTTTAAGTACATAAACGGTTGATACCGATTTCTGGTTTTTAGCTTCGGAGCCGTTGAGCGTTTAAATTCACTCGATGTATGCGGCGGCGAGGAAGGAGAAGGACGTTTTCGTCTAACTAACTGCCAGGTATTGTTGGCCTTGTCTACATTGCGTAGAGTTATAACGTTGTCATTGTTAGTATCATTTTTGTTAAATGACGGAACAAGCATGTTAGTAGTAATAATTGAATCGATCTTACCGGCATTTAGCGATGAGAGTTGGTTACTGGTGTTAGTGGTACTGGTCGAAAGGTCTGAGCGTTCGTTATTTATCGCTTGGGCGGGTAAACCCGGACCATTCGAACTTAACATTACCCGGCGAGATCCCGGCGCCGAACGAGAAAACGACGATAAACAATCGAACTAATAATTATTATACGATAGGAATAATAAAAGAACGCAGTGTAACACGTCTAAATCTCTCGGTTATATCACATCCAATCCAGCTATAATTTAAACCCATTAATATCGCGTATGAAAACTACCGGTCTTCCTGACAATCCCGTCAGACGACTAAAGAAAAAACAATGCAGAGATGCGCTTACCGCTCATTATTAATATTAAATATAATACCAAAACGCTCAAAAAAAAAAAAATAAAAAAAAAAAAAATAATAAAAAAAAAAAAATGGAAAACTAATCTATGACTAGCGGCTTCATCTATTGGGATGCGCCGTTATCTAGGACACTTAAAATAACTAATGATCACTTGCGTTGATGACCTACGAGTCGGTATGCAAAAAAAAAAAAAAAAAAAAAAAAAATTTTGAATAAGATGCAGTTCTATCTGACTTTGCAGTCAAGAGATTCCGCACTACTTATAGACGTCCATCATTGAAAAGTCCAATAGCACACGGTCGAATGTCTTACCGTTAATACAGAAAACAGAAGAACTCTTAGTAATATAAACTACGCCGGGAACCAAACGGATACAGGTCAGACGTACACTGGGCATACCAATAACAACTACAGCAATAACCCTAATGACATTTCAATAATGTTGACAACGTTCCTCAACGAATTCAAATCTACAATAAATCCATTAATATCACTCTTGACGAAAGTTATTGAAAAATTACTTCCATAATGTTAAACAACACTAATATAATCACACAACACTCACTTGTGATAGTACTATGGAATGCGAATGGCATTACTCAAAAAAGAAATGAATTCGAACTTTTCCTTCAACAAAATGTAATTGATGTTGCACTAATCACAGAAACCCATCTCACGTATGAAAAGAGTTTCAAAGTTCGTGGTTATGTAGCATACTCGGCTCGCCACCCGGATGGAACAGCTCATGGGGGTTCAATGGTATTAGTCAGAGATATATACAAACAATATAAAAACTTTGCATACAGCACATTCGCATACCAGATTGTAGCGGTAAACGCCGAAACACTTGGAAAGGATATAGCAGTAGCCGCAATTTACTGTCACCCAGGTTTCTGTATACCACAAATGGACTACGATACAATTTTCAACAAATTAGGAAATGTATTCATATGCGCTGGAGATTATAATTCCAAAAACAGTATGTGGGGATCGAGAATAACAAACCCAGCTGGAAAGATACTGTACAAATCAATACAGAACAACGCACTTGCCGTTTTATCTCCAATGACTCCTACATATTGGCCGCGGCATCTCAATAGGCTTCCGGACGTCTTAGATTTCTTCTATCATTCGTGGCATTCAAAGATACGACAGGGAATGCAGAACAATCATCGATCTGTCATCCGATCATGTTCCAGTGGTTGTCACCTTAGGTATAAGTCCTAAAACCGTACTCAATCAGCAGAGACTTACAAATCATACCACTAACTGGAATATCTTTTCAAGTATAATTGAAAATAATATTGACTTGAAGATCAAACTAAAGAACACAAATGACATTGACATAGCCGTCAAGAACTTTTCTAATCTCATAGAATATGCGTGTAATAATTCTACCAATTACGTATCAAAAAAATCTTTTCAAAACCTGTATATACCCGTAGAAATAAGAAAATTAATAAAAGAAACCAGGTCAGCAAGAAGGAGATGGCAGCGTGGTCGTTACCCATCCTTATACAACAGATACAAAGAGTTGCAAAACAAACTAAAGATCAGTATCAAGGAGTACAAAAATAAAACTTTTAACCATTACACGCAGTCCATTAACGATGGGGAAAAGCCTGTATGGACGTCAGTTAAAAAACTGTCAAGTCAATCAGAAGAACCATATAATATTAGATCGAACAACACTTGGGTTAAAACAGACAAGGAAAAGGCAAATGCTTTTGCGGACCATCTTGACACGGTCTTTACACCACACTCTGATCGCAACAAGGAGCATTCTGATTATATACAAAGAGCATTGGAAAAACCTCGTCGGTGTGAACAAGCTACTAAGGTCTTCTCGCCAAGAGAAGTTCTCGTATGCCTTCGGAATATACC
The DNA here is from genome assembly GCA_039619475.1 of Icerya purchasi. Taxonomy (NCBI): domain Eukaryota; kingdom Metazoa; phylum Arthropoda; class Insecta; order Hemiptera; family Monophlebidae; genus Icerya; species Icerya purchasi. The sequence continues at coordinate 284,535,178 of CM077115.1, read as the reverse complement.
ACTACGTAAGGCTCCTGGCTTCGATGGAATTACCGGGGAAATAATCTCGCGATTACCGCGGAGAGCAGCTATTCTTCTTTGTTACATCTTTAATGCGGTTCTAAGGATGCGGTACTTCCCTAAAATATGGAAGAAGTCGGTTATAATGATGGTTCGTAAAGTGGGGAAACCGCGGACAGAGCTTTCATCATATCGACCGATTAGCTTGCTCTCCTCTTTATCAAAGGTTTTGGAGAAGTTAATTTTAAATCGTATTGATCCGGTTATAAGTAACCGAGATGTGCTACCAAATCATCAATTTGGTTTTCGCACGGATCAGTCTACGATTCGTCAGTGTCACCGATTAGTTGACGCAATTTCGTTAACGTTGGAGAAACGCGAGGTATGTTCCGCGGTGTTTCTAGATGTCACGCAGGCATTCGATAAGGTCTGGCATCGAGGATTGCTGTATAAATTGCGGCAAATTCTTAATGAGGATATTTATCTATTACTCAAATCGTACTTGTCCGAACGCTCGTTTGTAGTTAAAATAAAGGATTCACTCTCGGAAATACATTCAATCAGATCGTCAGTACCTCAAGGCAGTTTGCTAGGGCCTTTATTGTATTCCATCTATACCGCGGACGTACCAATTTCTAATCTAACGTTACTAGCTACATTCGCTGATGACATTGCGATACTCGCATCTAATACGAATGTTACGTATGCAAGCGCTGCTGTTCAAAATCATCTGAATAGGCTAGAGAAATGGGCGTGCCTCTGGCGCATATCGTTCAACCCAACTAAATGTCGTCACATTTTATTTACAAACAGACGAGTAAGATGTTCACACTTGAAATTTGAGAACTCGCAAATTCCAAAAGTAGACTCCGTGCGCTATCTTGGAATGCATATGGATAGACGATTAACGTGGCGTGATCACGTGGAAAATACAAGAAAATCTATAATAATCAGGGCTAGGTTGCTGTGGCCGCTGCTAGGACGAAAATCAGTTCTAAACCTGGCCGTAAAGCGGAATGTATATTTATCGGTTATCGCTCCAATGTGGAGATATGGATTAGAGCTATATGGAACAACATGTCGAAGCAACCTCCTTAGGATACAGCAACAGCAGTCCAAGATTCTCCGTACAATGGTATCTGCGCCTTATTTCGTATCCAACGACACATTGCATGCGAACTTGAATGTTCCATACGTGAAGGATGTTTATGCGGAACAGTACAAAAAGTTCTTTGAGAAACTTCAGTTTAGCTCGAATCCACTTATATACCGAATGTTCACTATTGATCTTCCAGCCAGATCCAGCCGGCGACTGAAAAGGAAAAAGTGGTGCCGGGATGCACTTCCGATAACTTAAGCGCTATTATATTGCTCTCGGAGACACTACGCATAATCGTTATGTAGTGTGAAAATAAATAAATTAATAAAATAAAAAAAAAAATAAATAAAAAAAAAAAATAAAAATAAATAAATAAATAAAAAAAAAAGGATAAATAAACCATTTTCTTCTTAAGACCTGAATCGGGCATTTCGTTAGAACTGTCAGGTTAATATTCGTTTCCTTTTCCTTTTCTATTCGTTCCACTTTTCCCCAATTTTTCCCCCCTTTCCTTATATTCTTATATCACCATTGTTTATGGCAGACTGCTGTCGGTACAATGAAAAAAAAAAAAAAAAAAAAGTAATACCCTCTTGCTTCCTTCATTACCGTCATATGTTAAGATTTAATTTTCATATTATTCCTTTACGAGGCATCAAACACGTTTGCTCTGGCGAAATCTGCTTGCGCAGGAAGTGTTTGAGTCTAACAATTTTCAGAAGGATTTTATGGACGTGCCAAGTCAATGTTTATTGTTCTATCGTTTTTTTCCAGGGCACTTTGCACAACTTTCATATGTTTTCCTTTTCAACAAGTCCGCTAGCTTTCACAATTTCTACATTTATAGCATTTTCGTTTGTTTAGCTTACTTTTTTCTCTTATAAAGTTAATGATATTTCTATATTGGTTATTGGTAACGGCCAATTCATTGACTGTTCTTATATCGGCGTGTTATTGTAGTGTTGCCGCTTTTAAACATTTTTCGGTTAATAGCTAAGGAGGTTAGCTGGCCCCAATAAAATAATATATATATATATGTGTTGTGTGTGTATTTTTTTACAGCCCGTCCCCTCAATCTGCTTTATCAATCACATATTTACTGTCCGGGCCTGTTTTGTTTCTTGCAAATATGAACCATCACGACGCTGGCGGCTAAAACACGCTTGTTTAACTTCGTCATAGAAAATTATTGAATAAGGCGTTAAACATTGCTACTATAGTGCATAGGACCTTTGTTACCGTCCCCGAAAAATTAAAAAAAAAAAAAAAACTAAAAAAAACCACTATAGTCCCTATAAAACAAATGAAAAGTATAAAATGATGATGGCCATACGAGTCTGCCCATGAACCGGTCGCGGTGGATCACAAATTCTTTTTGGAATACCACATTGTGTGTAAAAATATAAAAAATGCCACAAAAACTAAGCTGAAGAAATTATACTAATCTTTAGATAGTAACAATAGGATTAATAATATCTTTCAGAAACGGATAAATGTTTCTGTTTTTACCGCTATGTATGTATATGGGTGGACATGTAAGCTTGTTTCCTTTTTGTAGACAGTTAGTATAGTGACAGTAATGGCAATTAAAAGTTGATGATAGCTCGATAAAAAAATGAAGAACAAAAATAAATTTAAAGAACAATGAGTCATGGATGCGTATTTTTATGTGTCGGAGGACGCTCGTGAAATATATATATATATATATATGTATATGTGTATGTGTGTGTGTATATATATGTAAAAATACACACGCATGTCTGTATCATGTGTACATAACAGTTGATGCGAGCGTGTACGTATAATTTAGTCGGAGAGTAAACAGTTCCATCGTGACTTCAGTTTGTGGTCTTATTTACACATTTTATATTATGCGAAGAATATTATCGATTGAATTGTGACATAAATATCGACGCGGTGACAAAGAGCGGTACAGAAAGAAGGATTTAAAAAACGGTTAATCTAAAATTGTTTACAGACGCGATATTCTCTTACGGAGGGGTTTGCTTGTTTACTTTTGTTTATGCACATTTAAATGAAAGGGGGCGTATAAAATTTTATTATATAACGAATACTCTCGCGTAGACTGGTGTACAGTTTATTTTATATCAGTTTCACCGCAGCGTATTACTCATCTTGTTCTATCTCTTTTTACTTTCTTTTCTATGACCGAAGTATTTCTGCAGGAATTCGAAGGAATTTGTAGAAATTTTTGTATGAAACGGGTCCGCGAATACGAGCGGTTTTTTTTTTTGATTTTTGATGCGCGACGGAAAAATGTAAGATTCCGTGTATCGAATAGAGAGTTTATTTAAATGATTTGCATTAAAAATGTACGCGATAAAAAATTGCATTTGCGGACGCGGCAATAAAGAAGACTAACATTTAAAAGGAATATGAAATTACGGAAGCGCCAACATTTGTAGCGAGATCTAGGAAGAATTTCACGGTGGAAATTTTAAAATGTAGGAAAAATTTCGCAAGTATACTCTTTTGGGACGGCTCGAGATACTCTATTCCTGCAATCGGCACAAAGGGCATGTATCTTCTGAGTTACTAATGCAACACTTTGCTTAAAATACGATTATGAATATCTGAATGTGACGAAGATGAATATCAAAATCAAAGAGTACGCGAGATCGCGTAAAGGGGAGAACAAACACAGACACATTCGCAGAATGAGAATAAGACATAAATGCAAACGAATATAAAAAGCATAGCAACCGTGTCTGCGTTTCTTTTTTTTTTCTTTTTTTTTTTAATATGTATCTTGCTATTTTACACCTAGCCTTATCAACTATTTGGAAATCTATGAAATAAGTTAAAATAACATGAATAGGCAACCCAACCAGTGAAGGGTGCTAAAATTAACTTATTTATGTGTACACAAAATGCATACACACATATTTTTGCATTCTCACGGACACATACATACCATCATACACGCACACGCACATACACCCTCACACATCAGCACACACACTTATTTATACATTTTTAATTTATAAGAGATCTTGAGGTTGTTTCCTATTCAGCCTACGTCCCTTGCTTGGGTTGCTCAGCAGTTCTCTTGTTGTACTATTGGGATATTCTTTTAATCTGGCAGCATATCGTCGAGCAGCAGTTTCTATTTCATTTTTTACAAATTGAACTCCAAGATCTTCATGGATCGTGATGTTGGTTATGTACCCCATGGAGCAGAGATGATCGTGCGTAGTATCTTATTCTGCACTCTTTGCATAATTGAGATGTTGCTGTTTTTGGCACAGCCCCATAATTGGCAGCCGTATTGCCAGACTGGTTTAAGAATTTACTTATAAAGAAGCAACTTGTTTTCAAGAGATACTCTATTGGTCTCTTACCCAACAGCCAGTACAGTTGCCGCAGCTTGATGTTCAACTCATTTCGCTATAATGTGCTTCCTCAAAGTCAAGCGTTTGTCGAGATCAAGATACTTTACATCTTCTTTCTGAGGGATCTCCACTCCATTCATCATTATAGTTCCGGATGAATCGATTCTTCTTCGGTTAGTGAAAACTACTCGAGATGATTTACCTTCATTAATCTTTATCTTCCACAATTTGCACCAAGATGTTACTTTATTGACTGCCGTCTGCAGGTTTTTACGCGCAACTTTTGGACATTTATTTGAAGATCGCTGTGTCATCAGCGAAAGTTGCTATATTAACGTGCGATGTAATAGGAATATCTGCTGTGTAGATAAGGTAGAGAAGCGGTCCAAGTACACTCCCCGGACGAACTCCTGCTCGAACCGGATATATACTTGATTCGTCATCACCATATTTAATGTAGAAAAATGTCTTTCAATTAAATACGACCGGAATAATTCAGCTAGTTGATAGGGAAAATGACGTCGAAGTTTTTGCAATAGACCATCGTGCCAAACTCGATCGAATGCTTGGCATACATCTAAAAATACGGTATCGCAAACCATTTTTCCATCCAGGGATTTTTCAATTTGATGAACAATCCGATGCACCTGCTCTATTGTACTATGTTTTGCTCGGAAGCCAAACTGGTGTTCAGGTATTATTTCTTTGCATTCAACTATTGGCATTATTCTTTTTAACAGTAATTTTTCGTACAATTTAGAAAGTACCGCGGCAAAATTGAAATTGGTCGATACGATGATGGTTCCGTTGGAGGTTTTTGTGGTTTTTAAACTACAACAATTTGCGACAATTTTAGTTGTATTGGAAAATATGTTAATCGCAGCATTGCATTAAATATGTACGCTAGTAACACCAGTTCTTTTTTTGGCAATTCCTTTAAAACTTTTGCTGTTATTAAATCATAACCTGGTGCTTTGTCAAGGTTCATTGTCCGTATTATACTGTTAATTTCACCTGGTGAGGTCAAGTGTCTGCGTTTCTGGTGTGAGTAAAGTATAGGCGATTGATATATCGCGGTTTGTGGAATATCTAAGGGGGGGAGGGGGGATCTAAAGAGAATATCGTGGACTAATTATTTATTTCTTTATTTATTTTTCAATAGGATAATCCACTTTTACTTCCTCCTATTATTCGGTTTAAAATTTCGAACCTGAGACAGATACCACTGGAACAGCGACCGAAGTCCGGATCTCCCGAAAACCCCTGACTGAAGCGATTTGTTAATCGAACGGCTTAATTACTGCTACGGCTTATTGTATACTTATCCGCTTATCAACTCCAACTTCAATCGAGTTACATAATTCCTACCTAGCGTATGTCGTGGTCTTGTATTGATCCTTTAAACGCCTCGACAGATTTAGATAGTTGCACCGCGTGCAACTAACGTTTTCGCAGTTAAGATTAAATCACACACAGCCAGAGGTAAAACAAACTGTATACAGAATAGAAAAGTTTATTTGTTTTGCGGCGCCTTTCGGATATTAAATCGCTTCGTTGCAGATATATGTCCAAACGTGGATAGTTTCTCCGAGGATACAACAAAGTTACCAATGCTTATATTAACTACTAAGAAGCTACACACGCCTGTTTCTAGAATAAGACAATTTTCTTAATAAGCTAACTTAGGAAAATGGCTTCATTAAAAATTTCGAAGCATCAACTGCGCGCAGTCTAGATCCGTCGAAGAAAAATTAAATAAATACTGAAGAGGTGACGACGTCATTCGTGAATTCGCATCTACGCATGAACGGCATCTGCAGGCCTATGAAAATACAGAAACGCAGCAATTGCCGAATACTGCACTACTAAAAGGTAGGCTTAGACGTCCGAAGTTATATGATTTATTAATTTCAATGTTTTATTTGAAATTTCCACGCTAAGGTAAACGCATTAGCTATACTCGGCGGATTTACTCGTGCAGAGAATAGCACCGAACGCCGAACTAATTGAAAAGTGAGCCGTTAAAAATGAATTAAGTAATTAATATTGATCTAAAAAAATTGCTTTAGAAAAGACGAAAAATCTACTAATTAGTGATGAATAAATTGAAGAACGATTTTTTATAATGAGAGGATACTCTTTAAGTTTGTATGCGCGGAGGCAGTGCGATTTTTCGTATTGTTATTTTTAAATTGAAAACTTAACATTTTTTAATACTACCGTTCACATTTGTCGTCCCTAAAACGGAAAATTCAATTTTTGAGCCCGCTATAAATCCCGGTCACTTGCGTAAATAAAGTTCCGGCGTTATCTCCGTTTAAAATATTTTCATTTCCTCTCAATTTTTTTCTTTTTCTATTTACATTGGCCAATGACATTTTACATTTTAATTGATAAACGATTTTGATGATCGGAATTTAAAAGCGCTTTACTGAGCTTATCGGCTGTTTTGTTATTATTTCGAAAAAGTAAAACTTTTTGAAAAATATCCTTTTTATTATCCGTGATATTCTCGTGCTTTTTTTTTTTTTTGTCCTATTAGGCTATTAGCCAATTAGGCAATTAGCCAATTAGGTAATTAGGCAATTAGCCAATTAGGTAATTAGGCAATTAGGCAATTAGCCAATTAGGTAATTAGGCAATTAGGCAATTAGCCAGTTATAAATAAGAGATATTCAGAGTATTTCCTAAAATCGATGAAATGATATTGCAGGCTGTAAATCAGCTTTCTGCAGAAAAATTATTTACAAGTATGTATGATTGAAAAAAAAAGTGTCGCTGGTTTCGCAGCCGTTAAATAAGACAGCGGAGTTTGATGTCGAGACGATATAAAAAGATACATACACTGCGTGCAAAAAATAAATTCGAACGAATACAGGAAGAATATAATGCACTGACCGAAATAACGATAAATACGTTTGTAAGAGTGAGTTATATAAGAATCAGGGGCATAGCTACCGCCGTATCAGCCGTATCAGGGATATAGGGGTCCCGAACGTGTGTGAGCAAATGACTTTCAGAAAACTAGTATTTTACTAAGTAATCTTTTAAATAGACTGAACGAAATAAGAAAGCAAAATTCGTTCCATGCCTTACTAAACGAGTCCACAGATTTAGCAAAATGTTTCGAAAAATAAAAGACGGATAATAACGAAGCGTTTTTTTGATGAGCTAGCAGAAGATGAGAGAATTTCATACCCGGGGAATCGTACTTTAAAGTTAATGTGTACTATTACTCTTTAGATATATTAATTTCTCTGAGAACTAAACAAAAATTTCAGAGCCTCTGTGACCTGAGTAATACGTTGGAAGTGTTACAACCGGAGAAACTCTTTTTCAAACGAAATGATAAAAAGGTATGCCGGGAAATTGTCATTTAAAATACAGTAATGATATAAGTTGATCTGTATTGTTCACAATTAATTGCTTTGAAAACGTGCTTAAAATTTGAAATTCAGAAAATTCACACTATTTTAATAGAACTGACGGAATTATTACTGATGAAATTCAATAACCTTGCATCCAGTTTCCCGGAGTTAATAACAGCATGCTGTCTAGTTTTGACCCTTCCGGTGTACCACAGCTGAAAGAAGCTTCTCGAAATTCAAACTGGTAAAAAATTATCTTAGGACTTCAATAGGAACGGCTTTCAGACGTCTTTATTTGGACTCCATAGAGAGGCAGGAAATGTAGAAATGTTGAAATCGTCTTCATCTATGGATGATTTAATTAATAAATAAGCTTGCCCATAAAAAGGTGAGAAAAGTGTATATTTGATTGAAGTGGAATTGTTTTGATTTAATTGTCAATTAGCTCCTAGAGGAGCATTTATTGTATAAGTAATAACTTATAATCAATAAATAATTATTTTAATTTAATGCGAGCGTTTTTTGTTTTTTTTTTTTTTTTGTTGTGAAAAATCTTTACACTTAATCAGGGCCTCCCAACAAATATTGATACAGGGCCCGTCTAAGGCAAGCTACGCCACTGATAAGAATGTGGAACAGAGTCGAGGGTTAATTTGTAGATCTCGTTAAAGCAACAGTGAAAAAACCGATGCGGAAAGTAGTCCAGGAGCTCGATATTGAATTCTGGAAAGAGTAAAGAATAAGTTTTCTCAGGTGTGAAGAAGTATACTTTAAAGAGACGGCTGGAATTTATCAGATTCGTCGCTGGAACTGGTGAAAGAAACACGAAAACCGACACGGTCTGTACGAAGGTGATATTTTTTTTTGGAACACGCGGGGACAAAAGATAGAATCAAAAAAGGAGATTTCAATAATCGTACCGGCTGGAAAAGGAAATAGCGTGAAACTACGCACGGAAGTGGAACTTCCAAAATAGTACCCTTTACTCGGTCGTAGTCACGTAAAGAGCACATTGACACACCAAGAGGCCCCAAACTTTCCTTTATCAAGTGACGCTTACTCAGATCGGCAGAGATATTCCGCCTGCGATTCGTTTATGCTGGGTTGCGTACCGTTAACGCTTCATTTAGGTTTTAGTTTTTTTCATTTTTATGGTGAATCTTGGTTTTCATCGGTGACGACTTGCAACAGAAAAAGTCGAAATCAGTCTGAAAACTTGGGATTTTAACTGAGCAAACAATGGAACGAATAAAACTGTTAAAGTGGATAAACTCTGTCGGTACAAATGATTTCGCGGTATAGTATAGGATGCCGAACTGCTGGTAATACTGCTGCCGGTAATGTTGGTCGCTGGTGAGATAAATAGTTTTTTGGATGTTGCTGCGCCATTCTCAAACTTCGGTTAACACGTGCCGGCGCCTCCGGGCTATCGATACGTTTGCGTCGTCCGGAGTAAACGCCGTCAACTACTGCGCGCGTCAGTGACCAAAACTGGTGGGGCTGCTAATGGCGGAACCATTGGGGCCACCTTTCGCATTTGGTCATTTCCCGAATTTTAAGTATTCGAGGAATTCGAGGCATTCGAGGAACTGAAAATCGTCACAGGTGCAGTTTTGGCGCTTTCGCCCTGCTGTTACACAAAGATACCGGTTGAGTCATGACAATCGGTGTGCTGGTGGTCGCGGTGATGTTGGACGGTGTCGTGTAAGGTTTTCTCTTACATACGACATTGTCCCGTCGTTATCGCCACCCGGATGACAAAGCTCGGTAAAATCTCAGATATGTTCAGAGTGGATTTTGGTGGCGGAAGATCGCGCGCAACTTCTTATCATCCTCTGTAGATGCACAGTCTTTTTGAAGTTCTGAGCCTCGGCGGCTTAATAATACCTACCTGCCAATGTGTAATTGTATCGCCATTTCATCGTCAGCATAAGCTGATAATAGAGCAGCGTAAATATTCGCGTTTATTACAAACGTTTTTTATTGCCTCCAGATGAATTCATCCAACACGGAGGCGCTGCCAACATCTTAAATTCTTCCACCGCTTATCCTTTTTTGTTTGTTTCTTTTTCTAGCCGTGAAGTCTCTTCTGACATGTCCAGCTGACTCGGCGTTCTTCTTACGGAGTTTTCTTGGATTACCGGTAGCAGACGTATACTTTTTTTTCATGTTAAAATCATCATCATATTCCCAATTTAACAGAACAGTTCTTTTGTCGATCATTTCTTTCTTCGACTAGCTGCATGCACCACGGTAATTCGCCTTCGTTCCTTTTCCCTCGTTTTGTTTCCCACGAAATCTGCTTCTACAGTCTGTCTAAAGAAGTGATATTTTGTCAAGTAAAACCGTTCTGGTACTTACACCAGCAACAGTAAGCTTTGTCAAATTGTTGACTGTTACAGTGGCACTATTTCAGATACATTCTTGCCCGGTGGGTCTAATTCTATCTATTTTGTTATTTTTTTGTATACAATCTAGATTACGGTTGGATTATGATTATAGGGGCCACAATATGACTTTAGGTTCTTATTACTTCCGTTTCCGGGGGGGGGGGGGATGCTAACTGAAAAATTTAAACGACATATTATATATATATATTAATATATGTATATATATATGTATACACTAGCGCTGACGTATTAAAAAAAAAAAAAAAAATGATACTCGTACTAGGTTTAGTTTTGTTTCTTTGTCGCTAGTTATTATGGTTGTAGAAGTTTTTAGCAGTGAAATGTTAGCGCGCGAATGTTTTATTGTTGCGGTAAATTTGTAAAATTCGAAATCTACGAAAAAGCCACGTGTGCGTACAATAGAGCAGAGTATTAGAGATTCGAAAAACGACGATAAATAAATAAATAAATTACACAATGTAGGTAGCTACCGGCGCTTAAATAAGCCACGGATAATTGATACAATCGCCTTAAAACGGAGCTTTATTACGCCGAAAATCAATCGATGTGTGTGTAGTAATGAACGCTGAAATAACTTCCATATAAATGTACAGTTGAAATTCTCTCTATAATTATGTCCATATGTAGACATGTGCACGACAAAGATAAATCGCCAAGTACGTGAATATTCTCGACGCTGTTTACATAGCAAAGCCTGGAATAACCGTAGCCAGTCAAATAGCTCGAAATTGTTTTCGTCACACTCGGAAATATAAACGACGATCCGACCTCACTCACAATCGGAGGAGGAAAATTGTGAATATCGAATTAATGTTGACGCAAACTTCACGCTGTCGGACATGATCGAGAGATTTCAGTGATGCGATAATGGATGAACTGCTGTAGAATTTCGAAAAAGAAAACGAACGACCGAATCCCATCGAATAAAGCCATTATTACGGACGCTCTCACGATTCCTAGTCAGGTCTGTGCCGACTAAACAATTTGGACATTATTCATACGAACGATCCATAAAGCTAACGGAGGAGTAGAAGAAATGGGCGAACCAGGATAATTTCTTCACCACAAAACTGTGACACCGAGCTGATTCGATTTCATTAAGTGTCTATAGTTCATTATCACATTTTACCTCCGTTTTTTTCCACGTCCAGTCGCTTAATTGGAACAATGGGTTATTAGTTAATTAAAACATTTCGCTACGGTTCTCTAGAGCTTCTCTAATTATTTGTGTGTGTGCGTTTCAATTGTCAAAAACATTACTCGCGTGACAATAAACTAAAAATATTTTTCGGTTTTAATCCGGAAAAGATAAAATTATACGGGTCTACCGTTGGAGATTTTACAAAAATAATAAACGAAGGACATCATTTTTATTATTCTTAAAATGTTTCTTTACGTTGTAAACTTCTGTAATTTCAGTTAGAACGATTGTAATAGGTAACACAGATTAGACTAGATACATAATAATTGTCACCGTAACGGTAGTAATAAGTCTGTAAAAGTAACTGCGCAGCGAGCCATCATCAGTAAAAGCATTTTGAATGCTGCTATGATTTTTGAGTTTGCTCGTTTGCATTACGTGACTCACAGCAAGTTTTGTATAAATTTATGGTGTCCTCAATGGATGAACTTGAAGCGAGTGTACCTTTTTATTACATTGTAGATTTGCACGGCCTTGATTATTTAAAATTGTCATAATCGGTGTTTATTATTATGTATATATATATATATATATATATATATATATATATATATATATATATATATATATATAATTTTCTAAATGCTACATTGTTTTTTTTTTTTTTGTATAATTTTTTTGTTTTATCCGATATTTATTATGTAGATATCTGAAAAATATATTTCGCGAATCTCTACGTATTAATAAAAGTGAAATTTGACAGTATGTATTCTTTATATCATCGTATACATCAATGATAGTTGTAAAAGGCAATTTCGTATTTGTACATTTTCACACGATCTTTAGAGTATGCACTAAATTATTTACACACCTATCCGGCGTTGTAAACATTGTACAAGAAAATTGATTCAGAATCTAATATGCAACAAGCGCCGATATCCAAAACGTAAATATGTCAAAATAGCGCATTTATAAATTGATATTGGTTATTATACAATTTATAGAACATTTTAGGATTAGCCGTAATCTCGTATCAGTGAGGTTTTGGCGAAGTCAAGTTTTTGATTTATAAACTTTATAGATATACTGCCGATCGAAAGAAAAATTATATTCGGATTTCGCTATATTGGTTTTTTGCCTGGTACTGTATTAATTTCAAACCAAAAATCCGATTACAGTAAGCGGGTTCCTGATTCAAGCGGTTACATAAAATATTGGAAGAAGGCTATAATATTCATCTCATTATAATTTAAAATCTAAAATTACAAATTTCGTTAAAAATAAAGAAAAAATAAACTGCCGATGAGTCATAATTATTTTATATTGATTTAGGTTTTATTTTTTTATGATTGTACTTTCATGTATAAAAAAAAAAATTAGGTGTTTGAGCTTTAGAATTTATTAAAAAGTATGTGTAATAGTTCTGACGGTATAATCCGTAATCGGTTTGAAAATTTTTGGTTGGAATAATATACATATTGCGAACCGTCTATGGGCAAAATTATTATATTTCGGGAAAACTGCAATATTTTCAGTGAGATAGGTTCATTATTTAATAATACTGAAATAAATATTTTCTAAAATAATATATATATATATATATATAACGTATATATAACTTCGACGGGTTTCGAAATTGACAGTTCCCTATCATATTTTGATTATTTTCATTTTCGTGTTCCACGCGTGGAAGAATTAAACGTCTACTTCTGCACTAATTTGAAAATGTGGCTTTAGCAGTAGTAAATATCATCCTATTAATGGTAAAGATTGTAATTTCGATGAAAAGTTGCCAGTCTATTAGATCCGCAAATTTTTAACAGAACCTTATGGTATTGTAATTATTTCAAATGATTCGTATAATTCGTAGTTTATAACATAAACGCTGGTTTTTACACTTTGTAGGTTTATGTGTAACCGATGGCTTTGCTCGGATTTATTTCGAACTAGCAGATCAGTTAAAGTTCTTGTGAATTTCAAAAAACATTTAAAAATAGAACTATAACATGTACGTAGCGGGAAAATTACAATTGCATAACTTTATTTTTCCATTTTGAAAGAGTACTTTAGTCTGCGTAATATTTAAAATCGCTACACGTAAATATCAGACGAAATATTTGGCAAAACCACAAATATCCTGAACAAATTCGTGTCGTTACGAAATATCAGTTTTTTATTTAACATGGTAAATAAAGGAATTGTTAAATTTTCTTTAACCTTAAATAATACATGTTTGATCATTAACTCGAACACTGTTTGTCTCGATTTCCTAGAACAATCGATTTCTAGACCGTAATACCCCCTACTAATTTGTTAATATTATTAAAAAATCGTTACAATCAGTTAACCCAGTTGCACGCTCATCTAATAGGATACATATTAACCGAGCTTTGCTCAGATCTGAACTTTCAAATCAGTTAATGGATTAATAGCGATCAAAGTAGTTGAATGAGTTCGACACGAAATCTACGTTTTTTTAAAAAAAAAAATGCAATATTAGTTTTTAAGTTGAAGTAAAATATAAAATAAAAATAACCATAAGTCGTACATATTATTACAAATTAACATTTGCTATAACGATGTATTCTTTAAGTTTTTTTAAGTTTTAAGTTTTTTTTTTTTTTATGGCCCGGCTTTAGTTAACTATCAAGCCATTTCTTTGTTCAGTGTGGTTACTTCCTTTTCCCATTAGGCATTGTGAACATTGCCAGGCAACTGTGGCCATATTTTGAGATGAAATTTTTTTAATTTTTATTTATTTATTAGAAAGAAAATAAATCTTATTTCTGTTTGTTAAGTTTCATCAGTCATTGTGACCATCGCTCTGCAGTTGCGGCCATACTGTAGAATAGAATTTCCTTTCCCTCCATTTCTTATTTTTCTATTACTAGTAATTTTGTTCTATATAATATTTAAATCTGTTGTGTTTAGTTACCTAAATGTTTATCATCATGAAACAAAGAAATGTATTATTTTTCACGCCATGGTGTAAATAAGCGTTTTGCTTTTACTTTGTAATAAACCTTAAAAATATGATAGTCACTTAAACACTGGTCGTCTCTTCCCTTTGAAAAATTGCTCGTTTTGTAGAATTTTTTCGAAAATACGGTTTATCCTAAATCCCCCAAAACTTCTAATGCTCGACTTTTATCAGAATCGTTGGAATCCGAGATCCCAATTACATATATACGTATATATATATATAGAATTTTTGTTCGTGGTACCCGGTGATCAAGTTTTCCTCGAATTTATTCCGAATTCGCATATTACTTAAAGTAGCGTATTCATGAATTCCATATGCATTTACAAATGCAACAACACAACGCATGTAATACGAAAGTTACATAACTATATAACTTTATTTTTCAACTTTAAACATGAATTTTAGTTTGTGTAATATTTAAAATTGTCATGTACATATTGGTAAATAAATCTATTTCATCATGAAATTTCAATTTTCTGCCTAACAAAAGCTACATTTTTGTGTGCACTGTATTGTTTGTACTGAAGCACAAAATACAAAAGCATTCAAAATTCACAAGCTAAGAAATATTATTACAAATTATCGTTTGTACAATTCCAAAATTCCAAAACAGCATCCTGTATATTTGAACACTGATACAATACTTAAATCCCAAAACGCAAATAAGTTTTTTTATAAATTAACAAAGATGGCAATTTTTTCCTTTTTTCTTTTTTTTTTTTTTTACTGTGGTAAATATAATAAGCGTTTGCTTACTGTCTATTAAAACCTAAAGATACTACACGATCACACTTTAAACATTGGTCGCCTCCCGTTTACAGTTGTTCGTTTTGTAGAATTTATTCGACAATAAGACCTCGCGACCAATTAGTCGGTTCCTAGAAAAAACCTCTAAATTTCACCATAATCGGTAGAATGGTTATTTCTGAGAACCCAATTACGCACTCACACACACTTACGATATGCAGTTTCCGGCTAAGTCGGATTTCTTTCCAACTTGCAAATTAATCAAACTATAATAATATTCATGAGTTTCGCAAACATTTATTAATGAAATAATTTAAATACGAATGTTACGGTTGCATACGGGGGCACCGCCGTAATTATCAATTCTGAATGTGTATTTTAGTTTACTTTAATATACTATAATAATCGCGCCATGTAAATATCGTTAATGCATTTATTTCATCGCGAGACTTCAATTTTCTATTTAACATGGTCTATAAATAAACAAATTATTCTTTATTCACTATTAAATTTAAAAAATTCAAAAATTCATAAGCTAGAAATATTACGACAAATTAGCACAACGCGTGTGTCTTTATTAGATTTTATTTCTTTTCTGAGGTTATCTATGAGAAATGTGATATTATTTGTAACAATATGTATGGATTACGAATTGTTTTCATCTCTAATACGAACTTTGGTCACTTCCTCTTTTTAGTCGCTCGTTTTGAAAAATTTTCTCGACGGTCGATCGATTCTTATACACACTTTAAAAATCCCCAGTTTGTGAATTTCATCAAAAACGTTAAAGCCATTACTGAAAATTTAATTACACACACACACACACACACACACACGCATGTATATATTAATTACAAAACGTAATTCTTAGGCTACCCCCCATTAGAAAAAATGCCTCAAAAAATGTCCCAGTTTTATGTAACGCGAAATGTCTCAATTTTATGTAACGTTTGTTATATTTTATAGGATTTTTGTTATTGTTACTTAAAAAATGTCACAATTTTATATAACGAAATATGTAACGAAAAATGTAACGAAAAAATGTCTTAATTTTATATAATAAAAGTTAAATGTTGGGATAGGGTTTTTGTGATTATGTTTTTTTTTTTTTTTTTTTTTTGTATTGATGCCAGTAAGAATTACGTTGTAAATTTTGATAATTTTATACAAAGTATAGAAGAGAAAAATACAGAAATGAAAGCAAATGGAATCAAGGGGCATAGCCCTTTGCGAGGCCAAAATGGCCGAGTTATATATATATATATGTATATATTAATGGCTGTGCCATTTTTACGCCAGGGGTCATGAGGAAAAGTGTCTTGTCACGAAATTTGTCCCGAAAAAATGTCACAATTTTATGTAACGAAATATATAACGAAAATGTAACGAAAAAGATATCTTAGTCATCAGGACAAGTGTCCTGTCATGAAATTTGTCCCAAAAAAATGTCACAATTGTATCTAACACAATATGTAACGAAGATGTAACGAAAAAATATTGTCGAACGGCGTAGCCATTGAAAAAGTTTACTCTTCTATAAGAATTATAGAAGAACTAGACCTGCGGGGAAGGGGGCTTGCCCTCTTCCGAGTACCGAAGGGCTGAGTTATATATATATAACATTTTTCGTTCATATTATTATATAAAAAACACGTATAAATAAATAAATATATATATATATATATATATATATATATATATATATTTATAAAGCTGAATAAACAGGCTGTTCTGAAGTTTCCAGTCCGTATATATTTTTATTGGAAAACAGTAAAGGTCTTCTTCTTGATACACGCGCGTCTAGTCGTTTTCTTGCGCGGGAATCGCAACGAATTTTCGGTAAAGTACTCAGCTTATTAAAGTAAATACAGCTGTAGACGAAGCGGATACCATCGCTGTTATTATTTAGCTTTGTTATTAGATTGTTTAGGTGAAATCCGGAGAAATAAGGTTCTCGCAGGTGTGCCCGTGATAATCTAATATATAGACGCACTTTCGGTCGCCGTTTACACCGGCCTAACCGTACACAACTGTATGCAATCATAATATACAAGCATAATATACAAGCACATATACAACTGTCTAAACCATCTTCACTGATCGCTCTTACTCGTATTAAAGTGGTAGTGGAATTAATACAAAAACATATGCGTCTTAATAAACGGCTATCACGAACAAAATCCATTCGCCGAAATAAAAAACTGCCAACTTTAACCTCGTCTTCGCAAAAAGTTAAAAGTTGTATTTTACCGCTGGTCTGGATCGTAACGCGAACGTACAAGGAGCGCGGTCTGGAAGTCTGTTTCGTTGTCTTACTCATTTTGTTCTTCCTCTCGGCACATGAAGAGAACGCGGTCCTTTTCAGACTCTCACACACGCTGGAGTCGTACAAATTGCAAAAGAGGGCATTCTCCGCGAGACTACCGTACACGACTTTTAGCAACGCAAATTACGGCTGCTGAGCTATTTTTCATAGTGTAGTGATAATTCTCTCTTCTGTTGCAATTGCAACGCCGAATACTGGAGGGCTTTTCTTTCTATTTCCGAGCGTCGTAAAAGAGTTCTCGCCTTTCATCTGAAGAAATCCATTTTAAATGTGGTTGCACTTTGTCCAGCCGCGGGAGCTCGCCTAATCATAAGACAGGCGTGTGTCGGCCCCTTCGTCGACGACAATAAAGTCGGACATGATTATTATTACGGTCACGGTGGCTCGATGGTCGGAAAATTAATTTTTGGCTACTGTCGCGTTTCTTGTTTATTATTACTGACGTCGTTATTCATTCTGCTTTTATTGTTTTCCATATTATTATCGTTTCATTTTTATAATTCGCCGCTTCGTGTAGACTTTCTCTTGCCGCAGCGAAGCAGGACGAGTTAATTGGTTTGTGCCGGCAGCGGCGACGGCCATACGGCAGCTTTTTAAATTTCGCGCCGGCTTTTGTTTTAAATTGCTTTTCTTTAATCGGAAGAAGAATCTTGCCCGAATAGAGCGAAGCTCTCTATTAATTTAAAAATTAAGGCTTACCAAGCCGAGCACAGCGATGATAAATTGCATTTCGGACCGAGCGGGCTACGTGGACTCCGGACAGGAGCAGACACTGCTAGAGAGCAGAATGATTTGTTTAAAATTGGTCGTCGTCGAAAACTGTCAGTAGGCCGATGGAGGCCGATTTTTCCGTCTTTGGAACGAAGTATAAGCGGATTTTGCAGTTGGCAAGTTCAGTTTGAGCGACGAGAAATTTTCGAAGAGTGTGTCTCTGTGTGCGAAAAAGCTGCACATGACAAATTTAAGGGTAAACAGTTTGAAAATCGCTCCGAATGAAATACGAAAATTTGCAGTATGACGACCATGAGTGACAAGTGAAGTGTCGATATGGGAAAAAAAACGAACAGAGAGAAAAGAAATGTGTGCACACTATGTGTCAGCCTAAAACTCTAACGGGAAATGGTTTGTTTTTTTTTTCTTCTTTTTTTTAAAGTGAAGAAAGTTTTACCTGTCCCCGTATTTTTTTTCTTCGTCCTCAACGGGTATATTCAACCGTATTTAAAAATTCGAAAAATTTCCATTTCCTTATTTTGTATATACATTTATTAAAACGGTAAGAAAGGTACGTTAAAGCGAATAAAAGATATTAAATGAAAATGAAACGTGCGGAGAGGGCAAATGTGAGAATCAGTTTCTGGGGTCTTTCATAGTGGTTGATGCCTTGCATTGGAGCTGAGAGGGATCCGCGCTACAACAGATCAGTAGAGGAAAATGCAAGAATAACCTCATAGCTCTGACGGTTATGAAAAAAATTACAGTTGCTTTGCAGAGTCAGTCAGAAGTCTTTACTCAACACCGTCAGAATAGCGAAACTCTAAATCGCTAGGGAGAACACATTCAACCTTATTTACGGTCGTGTTATTAAAATGTTAACGTGATCGCAAAGTTACGGCGAAAAACATATTGCTTAATTTTATCGGATGAATTAATTATATCGAATTTCATCTCGCTACCGAAGATCCAGATTTGGATCATCAGCGAATTCGTCCGGAGCACCTTAGCCGCGTGAGTTTTACATATTGTTTATATTTATTTAATTTATGCTGAAGGCTCTGCTTAGTTCTAATTATTATATTACCAAGATATCCGAGATAAAGGAAAAATATATGAGAAGAATAAATTTTGAGTGAAAACGTACTACATTTCACTATATAAAAAGGGAAAGAATATGAAATATTTGAAGTGGTATTAATAGGCAGGTAATTGTGGCCAAATGTACAAGAAGTCAAAAAAAAAGGGTGGGGGGGCGAAGCCTCGGAAAACATCTAATATCTCTCTATTACAACGTAATTCTTAGGCTACCCCCCATTAGATTTTGTAACTAAAAATATGTCCCAATTTTATGTAACGCGGAAAGTCCCAATTTTATGTAACGTAGTATGTCCCAATTTTATGTAACGTTTGTTATATTTTATAGGTTTTTTGTTATTGTTATTTTAAAAATGTCACAATTTTATGTAACGGAATATGGTAACGAAAAATGTAGCGAAACAATATCTTAATTTTATATAATGAAAGTTAAATGTTAGGATAGGATTTTTGTGATTATGGTTTTTTTTTTTTTTTTTTTTTTTGTATTGATGCCAGTAAGAATTACGTTGCCAATTTTGATCATTTTATACAAAGTATAGAAGAGAAAAAGACAGAAATGAAAGTAAATGGAATCAAGATGCACAGTCCTTGCGAGGCCAAAATGACCGAGTTTTATATATATATATATATATATAAGTATAGGTAATTCTTAAATGCGCATATTTGGTGTGCGTGCGTGTGGGTACTTATATGCGCATATGATTTTATTTATATACCTATACATTAGGAGTTATGTAATTGAACAGAGTTTCTATTCTGTTCATGTTACAAATTAGTTAGATTAAGTTGTAATATCGTTCCGAAAGTAGTGCTAATTTATTTACTGTAATAAGATTGTACTGAAATATACGTGTAAAAAAAGAAAAAAAAAGAAAAAAAAGAAAAAAAAAAGAAAAAAAAAAAAAAGAAAAAAAAAGAATAGATATTCTCGGTATTTCGGACTTTGCCGTGGAAACACTTTTTGGGCCACCAGAGATGATGGTCTATAATTTTTATGAAATAGTCAGTTTCGCTTGTTTGTATAATTTTCTGTGCAAAATGAAATGTAAACATCTTGTAAGCGTGATGAAATAAGTTCCAGATTAAACGTTGTGGATATTCGATGCAAAAATGTTACAAGTTAAGCGTTTTATTGTTTTTTCATTTTATCCGCAGCGTGAAAATGTCATAGTCATTGATATTGTAATGGGTTCATTAGATGGGGAAAAAATAAACAGATAAATAAAAAAATAAAAAAAGATTGAACAAAATATAAGTAAATGAAAAATTAATTAAAACATAATGAGGAAGGAGTGCATGCGTAAATGAGAACTAGGTGTTTGTTGAGGGTTGCCGTGTTCGGATCTATTTCGCCTTTGATGGATGCGCGCGGAGATTGGACTGCAAAGGAACGAATCGGCACATCAGATGTGGTGGACGGGTAGAGTTTGAAAGAAAAATGTAATGATACAAAAATCGTTGAAGAAGACAATCAGTCTTCGTTAAGTCGCCGAACAATATCGATCTTTTTTGAAAATAGCCAATAGCGTTGGTCTTGTAACCGAAAAAAGTTTGATCCAGGAAGGTATACTAGTTTGATCGCCTCGAAACTCGATTTTCTAATTCATCGTTTTTTCATAAAAATTATAAAAGTTCATAATTTCGGATCTCCTCCTTGTATTCACCGAGAATCCACGACAAAACCACTAACATACGCCCGCCTGCTAGCGACAACCAGTACGTACCACTTATAATATTTTAATTAATTGTTTTTGCGCGTTCCACTATTTTATATATATATATATATATATATATATATATATATATAATTAATCATTGTATTTTTCAGCGGCCGGCTGTTTAAGAAAGGCGAATTAATAAAATTATACCTTTAAAAAACATAAATTCAATTTAATAGTAATAATATAATAAAAATAAAATAAAATTTAGTCAATTCAAATCCATTAGTTCAAAAGGATCTCGTGGTTTGCATTCGTGATGGCTTTCAAATCGAATATAATATTGCATATGAATAAACCCGATTTTTCAGATCCCGCTGCAGAGAAGCGTCCTAGACCCCCTAAATCTATAATTCTTATAAAAGAGTCAGCGGCAACTGACTATTCTTCGTACAGTGAGAAATAAATGTCTTATAAGCGTGATCCAAAAGCGTTGCAGATTTCTTTACATTTTTTTTATCCCCCGGCGTAATAATCGCATATATAAAACTTAATATGCTTTGTTTCTGGGAAGCCTCTCGCATTATAAAAGACGATTTCAATTGAAAACGCTATTCTTGACAAAAAAAAAAAAAAACAAAACAATATTTTACTATTTTTTAAACGTATTTTTTTCGGGAAAAATAACGGAGTTGACCAGTCATTAGAAGCGATACTGTAACGAAAAAACGTAACGGTTTTCGTAGCATGATTTCTAAATAACGCAGACGTGCATACACTCAGCCAGTTAGCGTTTTACAGTGAATTTTGTTTGATTGACGATATTACGGCAAGAAACTGAAAATACAGATTTGTTGAGTTCTTAGAGTTTTACGATATAGGGGATGTTAGTAGGAGTAGAATCTCGCCGCATAATGTGGGTAGTGGTGTAGCAACTTGTCACCGTAAATCAATGAATACGCGTCTTAAGGTGACACTGTTCACTATATACATATATTAATTATAACGTAATTCTTAGGCCAGCCCCCATTAGATTTTGTAACCAAAAAAATGTCTCAATTTTATGTATTTGATTTAAAGGAAATAAGGATAGGATTTTTGTGATTACGTTTTTTTTTTTTTTTTTTATGTCGATGTCGGTAAGAATGACGTTGTAGATTTTGATCATTATAAACAAAGTATAGAAGAGAAAGAGACAGAAATGTAAGCAAAAGAACTCAAGGGGCAGAGTCTCTTGCGAGACCAGAGTGGCCGAGTTAATGTATCATAATATATATTTATATTTACATTTATTTATATTTATATTTATATTTATTTATATATACATATATATATATATATATATATACGCTCAGATTTTGTGTGAAACGAATGCGGTTGCGGAATACAAACGGAAGTTAAACATCAACTGAAAGTTTTGTTTGCTTCTATAATCTGTGAGAGTCTTTAGTTTCGTGTATGTACGGGATCTGTATTTTCTGTTTGAATTGGTTCTATTTCCAATTGAGGTGTATTTAGATTACGTTTCATGCTGAATGAGATGTTTTTGTTCCAGCGGAAATTCAAAAATACAGATTTTTCACTGATAAAGGACAACCTTTTTTTGTCAACCGATCCAGTTTATGAGGTGAAAATATTAATAAACTTTTGTTTTTTTGATTACAGCATAAAATTACTTAATTTTTTTATTTTAATTTTGATTTTTTTGTTTATTTTATACCATTTAACCCATTTATTTGAACAAACTTTCTTGCAACGAATCTTCCCTGGCAGAGTACACATAGAAGATAGGCCGTTGAAATGACTAATTTTAATTTTCATATGTATATTTGTATATATATTTTTTTAAGAGGAATAAAATTAAATCACATGCTAAAAATAAGAATAAACAAGTCGTAATAGTGATAAAAATAAGCAAACAGAGGTTGGTCAATGGGAACAACAGAAAGCACATACAGGAATGGAAACGGAAGACATTTTGCGTGTAACTAAAGTAAAACTGATCCGATTAACTGCGGAGCACATTGGACAAAAACAGCTTTCGTACGAAGTGAAATGAATCGCTTTATGTTATTTTTAAATGGCTAACTGAATGTAGAAAAAATAACAAAAACATATCAGTGAATATATATGTATATGTATGTAGTGTATTTCTCCAATGTATAATCGGATTATCTGTGACCTATTTGAGCGATTATATTATTATAATCTGATGATTTTAATTTTTCGATTACTTAAAAATAAACCGAGCGTAATATTGCGAAATGGGTGGACGACGGATCTTTCACTGTTCTAACAGTCTCTTTTTAATTCAAATGAATGCAGTTGGGCTGTTGGGTTAATCTGTATCCCAAAAATAAACGCCAATAGAGTATACTTTTTTTTCTTTTTTTTTCGTCGAACAAGTTGGTATTATCGGAGATTATCGATATTAGCCTGTGCACGGAGAGAGGTGTCGGGAAATCGAAATTATTCGGTTTATCTGTAGAAAATGAGAAAACAGTTTTCATTTAAAGCTCTCGGCAAAATTTAGAAGACTGTATTTTTAAACCGGCTACGGGTAGTCCTATTTATCGTTTAGCTGCTTATTATCTGTGTTTTGAGGTCTTATTATCATTATAAGGCGCGCTGTATATACTGCGGTCATTTCTCATTTGGCACCTGATCAGTTTCGTTAACGGGAAGTACCCGGCCGGTGATCATGACGGGTAAATCCTCTCGGTGTACAACAAGCAATTTAAAATGATTAGTATTAACATAGAAGTTCTAACACGTTCGGTTAGTAGGTAGTCGAAAATTTATGTTTCTTTTTGTTCTTTTTTGCATAAATATGAGCGATATATATATATATATATATACGAGGTGTGGCAATTAAATAACGAGAGTGCGTATAAAAAAGTTGTTTATTACAAATATTTTTTTTTTTTTTTTTTTGGGTATTACAAATATTATTGAACAAATGTTTTTTCTCCTTTGATTACTTCCCCTTTCCGATCTATACACCGAGTCATACGCATTTTCCATTGTCCAAAGCAGTGCTGGAATTCATTTTTTGCGCACGCTTTTAGTGTGTCTGCCGTTTTGTGTTTTACCTCCTAGTTACGGAACTGTTTTTATTTTTTAACAGGTGTTTTTTTCTTTTTTGAAATGTCGCGAAAATAAAATGCCTAAAAATTTTGAAATTTAAGGGCTCAGTTTGAGAAAATAATATACATCTAAAGCGATAACCCCCGGAAACTAAAAAAAATCCGCCCAGCTTTTTTATTATTTCTTAGTGACAAATTTTCATCGCTAGAATATAGGAAAACTACGGAGAGCTCAGAGTTTTAAAA
This sequence comes from Icerya purchasi, assembly GCA_039619475.1. Taxonomy (NCBI): domain Eukaryota; kingdom Metazoa; phylum Arthropoda; class Insecta; order Hemiptera; family Monophlebidae; genus Icerya; species Icerya purchasi. Next base: position 284,510,948 of record CM077115.1, on the reverse strand, counting down.
GTAAAGCGTCTACATTTGAAAAAAAAAAAAAAAAAAATGTAAAAATCAGGCTACAAACAAAAATTTTTCAAAACTTCCTCAGCATCTACGAAATTGTTTTGCTCTGTGTGTGTTTTTTCTTTCCTTTTTTTTTTTTTTTTTTTCAATGTCGGCGCGTATCCTTAGAATACCGAAAAAATACAAAAATCAAACTTTTAAAACGAATTTAAAATATTCCACGGCCCGTTTGTAGTAGCCACAGAATTTGTTTTTGTTTTAATTAGCGTCTTTTCAAAATGAGGGAAAAATATAGACCCCCTAGAATTTCGAAATTAAAAGAGCCAAATTTTGAAAACTACATTTTACAGAGCCCGTCGTTTAATAACAGCTAAAAAGTTGTTTTTTTTTTTTTTTTCTTCAAATGACATCTTTTCGTCATTACAATGTAGAAAGATTACAAAAACTCCCAATTTAAATAATATAAGAATACTTGAAATTATTGGAACGATAATCACCATGGTTAGATTTCAAGAAATAAAACGAATTTGATTATTGTGACATAAATTTAAAGAAATATATGCTGTTAATAGCTCATTTTAAAAGGAACTAAATGATGAATATATTTTTCCCACGTGTATTATCTTTCTAGCGGTTTTATTAGTTTTCGTGATATTTTAATTTAAATTTTACCTTTTTTATTTGGCGTATTATTTTTTTTTTTTTATAGACATTGCGTGAACGCTGCAGTTCTTTTCATAGATGGGCCTCGAAATTGGTTCCAATTCCCTCGGATAAATGTACATTCGAACGTGTACATATATGTATGTAAAGAAGCATACAGAATTCGTTGAAAAGTGTGTTTTTTGTGTATGGAATTCTACATGTCCGAAACATAAATATATCGGTAAAATTATTGATGTTTCGTATCATAATGAAGAGAGGAGGAAGCGAAATGTGTACGAGGCGTAATTTAGCCATTAGACCATTAGTGGAGGGAGCAATTGAAGTGGGAGGAGAAGGAAGTATTTAGCATATGGTTTAATGTACATAATAATGGGCATCATTTTTGGCCGCTGGAGTTATAAAGAGATGTATGATAATAATTGACCAGCGAGTAAAATTGTGAACTAAGATCACGCGGGAAAACTTATAAAATTTGCACCGACAGCGGAGGGAAGTAAGGTAAATTTTTCGGAGAATACAAATTAAATAATAATAGTTCTGTGTACTGGTTGTTATTACTGTAATATATTGTGTCTCTAAGGCTCCTGCGTGTTTACGAGGTGTTGATAGTGTAGTCGATTCCCCATTTATTACCAGTTTATCAAGGCCATCTGTAGGAATGTTAATATGATTTCAGTAACGAGGAAGGAATAAAAATGTTTTTTTTTTTTTTTTCGTACTCACGAAATTAAAAATTGGGCAAGTATATTTGCAGAATTAGACGCTTTAAAGTCTACGCCGCAGCTAGCTATTTGTTGCTTATTCGTCTCTTGACTAATACAGTTTATTGGCATAGATGGTGTTATATTGATCGTCTTGGAAATTATATTATTTTGTAAAATTTATTTCCGGAATTTATTCATCTATTATTCTAGTTTATTACTGACTAATTACTGAGATCATTATCTAAAACGTGCTTTTAGAGTAGTAAAATTATGTTTAATCGTGTAAATTAAATATTAATAATTCCTGAAAAAAACATTCACTTAGAATTTATTGTACGAGAAGGGAATTAGATGTATATTTTAAAATTCAAAACTTAAGATAATAATTGTATTATAGAGATTACTAACATTTTTTATTCGTCTATATTACCAATCTGCTTTTATAGAACAAGCAAATTAATGGCAACATACGGTTTCGTCTTGTAGGATTTTCTTTTCTTCTTAGGGAAGTGGCTGGTTTTTTACCGTTGGTTATAGTAAAGTTGAAAGTATCGAAAGTTATATGGAAAAATGTTTATAAAAAAACTACGTAGTATTTATCCTTCGTCGTCCCCACGCACAAACTTTTTTTCTGTTGTAAGGATAATGTTTGATTTGAATTTATTGTAAAAAATGTAATTCTGGTATTAATCATTTCATATGCATTTGTTAGAGTCCAAACTGTTTAGCACCAGCGATAATATAAAAAAAAAACAAATTAAAATCTGCCCATAAATACGAAGCAAAATCGCTACTGTGGTGGGATACGCGCGTTTTTATAATAACATCCGATGACGATTAAACAGATTATTATATATCGAATAAAAGGTAAGTGCGTTTAACTATATAATTCTAATTTGAATAAACCGGTCAAACCATAATTTTAGAAAATTCACCTGAAATCGTGGAAAATTTTTTAATATAAACGTTAAAATAGAATATATTTTAAGATCCGTATTTGTTTTTAATTTCAATTATTATTATTATTATTATTATTATTATTATTATTATTATTTTGTGGAGGAAACGTTTCAGGGTACCCTAGGTCTGTAATTAGTATTTAATACAGTCGATAAAAGGAAGCGATATTGCGGTGTCAATGAGAAAGCGGATGATGGATGATATTAAAATAAATTATTGCTCGTCTAGAGTTCCATTTTTGACATTATATTTGACGAACAATATATATATATATATGCAGGGAGGGTATGTGTGGGTGGTGTATTTCATAGCATAATTGAAAAATCACCAACCATAACGTAGTTGGTTTGGCACTAGTATCTTTTTTAGAATTCGGTTTAGACGCATTAAAAGTTTAAAATATTTTTATTGTGCTAGGTTAATGTTCATAGTTTGGGAACCCTTGAAACAATTAAAACGAATAAGAACGAATTTCATCGTATTAACGGAAGAATATTTCGACTTCGGTACATTTTAGTTTAAAATTTCATTTTATAATAAAGCAAGTTCAGTTAAGCATGATGTTTCTTGGGCTGACGATTCCGTATGTAAGACTATAATTTACATTTACACAATACTAAATTCAAAACAAAGAAATCTGATCTTTTGCGCTATAATGTCATTTTTCGCCCTTTTTTGAACTATTCGCCAACATAGAACGTTTCGTCAAAAAAATGAAATACGATTTTGATAATAAATGGCGATCTTTCCATCGCTATATCACACATGAGAGGAAAAAAATGTTTTTTCGAAACTTTCGAGCTTTCGGCGCCCCAAGGGTCTAAATATAAAGCTCGGCCATAGTTTCCTATAAAGAGGTCCTTTATATGTATATATTTGAGATATGTTTTGGTTTCCTCAACTTTTTTACTCGAGTTATTGCTTACGTGAACATATTTTTTTTTTTTTTGCTGTTTTTGGGCCCAAAGGGGGTCTATATAATTTTTTGATTTTATGAAAGAACTTCTGCTATTTAATATTTTGAATTTCACTTTTAAAGGATTATGTGGTGGTGATGAGTTACGAATTTTTTAAGGATGATTAGTGAGGTAATTTTATATTCCATATACTTTGACGGTTTTTGGGGTTTTTTTTTTTTTGCCGCCCAGGGTAATCCGAATTATAGATTTTCTTAAAGAGAATTATTATTGTAATTTATGATCCAATTTTGAAGTATATAAATTGAACCGTTCCCGAGCTATTGTATATTTTAATTGAATATTTTTGTCGTTTCTGAACTGTCTTATTAGGATTTCGTACATTATATTACGTGTACGCAATCCTAAGCTGCACAATCTAAACCAACAATAGCCCCAACTTCGGAAGAATTACGGAATCCTAAAAATCATATAACGTTTTTGTGTCGAATATCCTCTAACCTTTTTTTCTAACAGACTTTCTAAGACTGCAGTTAATTCGTATATAAAACACGGTTCCCTATTAGCAAAAAAAGTAATTATTTCGGTCGAATTTTAATTTTTTTATTTAATTTCTTTTACAACTGGAATCTTGCGAAAGTTCTCTTTTATTTACAGACTTTGCCGACTTTTTTCCTGCTTTATTTTATTTACACTTAACTGAGCTCCTGTAAAATAGCCCTGCTCAGACTAGACAAATGTCCCACTTAGTTATTTGGATGTTAGTTATTTTTTTCGTATTGTGCGGCTTGATTAAGTTCGAACGGAGTAAAATGACAAAGTGTGTTTCAAACCACCTTACGCTTTTGTCTTTCATGCTCCGGTGTCGCAGGTAATTAATTATTCTGTCTAACGCCGTTTCACTTCTACTTTTCAGTAGAATTACTTAGTTTATTTTGTTGCGTTTTTTTTCACCGCTCGCCATCGTCAATTTATTTTTCTAGCCGGTCAAATGAATTTTCACGCCTACCAGTCTCGCGCTACGGAATAATCCAGCAGTAAGGTTTACGTAGAATGTTGTTTCCAAAGTACGCTAGCCTGCCTGCCTGCCGTAAAAGCCACGCTGCATTAGTTCCTTCAAACTCTGAACTTTTCCGCTATATTCAATAAACTTTTAACAATGCGAAGCGAAACCACCAAACTGTGGCCGCATGGCGACGACACTCTGTCGTTAATTGGATTAATGTTGCAACACGGAATGTGAGAGTTCTATACCATATTTCACATTCTGTATTGATGTGTAGCGTTCAGAAACCTCGATGATCCGGTAAAACGGCATGATTTAAGTGCCTTATACGTTTTTTTTGATTAACCGCTGAATTATTAGTATATTATACATATTTTACAAAATTATTTATTCCAAATAATATGGCCAATAGGAATTATAAAATCTACCGTTATTAAAATTATATAAAAACATAGGACACATTAAAAAATGTTATTAAAAAACATCGACTAGTTCCGACGAATTACCGTCATGATTAAGATGTTTTTAAAATATATATATATATATATATACACACACACAAAAAGTGTCATCAGTGTTACATTTAATATTGTATGAATTATTATTAGTAATATCAGAAGACCTGGTGGAGGATTGAACTGCATAATACACATTTAGTCTGAACGGCAGATGTCACACAGTTTCAATATCAAAATTCGAAAGATAAATCAAACCGACGTGTTTTCAATTTTTTACATGGCCGATTTTCTAGATTTATCTGCACCATTTTAGTATCACGTATCCGTCATGACTTGTCTGATTTAATGACAGAAACGAAAACAACCCGTTATTCCATATTTGATGTGCAAATATGTTTGTTTGTTGCTGAAACGATATGCCTTTTTCCTTTAAACGAATCAAATATTTACGTATATTTACCAATATTGTATTGAGTTTAAAATACTTAAAAGATAATACTACTTTTGAACATATATATTAATGACTGTGGCATTTTAATGCCACGGGTAGTATTAGAATCCGTCAACGTTCACGTATTTATATCCCTAATGTTTAATCTGTAATTTTTTTTTATTTTTTACTTTTTTATCGTGTTTAAAGGAGTTTGTTTCATTCTGCAAAAATGTCATAATCAGTTGAAACCTATAATAACCTATATGTTTATTATGACATTTATTTCATTTCGGAAAAAACACTATAGTCAACTAAAATCATCGACTCTTCTATAAGAATTGTAGAAAGCGTATCATCGGCCGATCCCGGGGGTGTCCCCTCGACAAAGTTGGAAAAATGCACATATTTTTCTTCATTTTTTTTTATTTTATTATTTGAAAAGTGAATGTTGATGCTCACGAGTAATAAACAATTTTTATAATAATTGTTCAATTAAATAGACACGCATTTGCGAAACTAAATTTGATTCTCAAACATTAAAAAACCAAAACGATTTAGACCTTGCTAAAAGAAATAATATTATTATAAATAATTTCTGAAAAGGATATGGTAGAATATTTAAATTTAAATAGCACACTTCGTGAAATATTTTTGATGAATGTACTAAATTAGTGTGAACAATGCTAATAGTACAGAAACGACCTTTTTAAACGCTTTAGGGAATAAAAAACATAGTAAATTAGATTACCATTTCGGAAGAATGTTTACCCGCGTAGTATCTTGAATATTTATAATGATTTAACAACTTCATTAGATACCAACATTTTATTAAACGCATTCATTGAAAAAAATCAAGTAGAAAAAATACCTTTGCAATATAATCTTAAGTTTGATTTTCAATGGTTTGGTAAATATTTTCTTACATTAATCTCGGATTTTCTCCCTTTAAGTCATTGCGATGTAGTACTAAAATGAAGTAATAATTTGACAAAAGTGTCGATATTGTATGTATCTGAAAAGTATTGCTTAAGTCTACTTTTATATTATTCTTTTTCGCATAAAACGGGACATGCGTCGTCCAGATACATGTTTTGTATTTGAAGCATTGGAATAAATAAATGATTATCTGCTACAATTGTTTTTCCATAGTGGAAACAAAATTCTGTATACATGCGCACATATTATTAATTACAATGTATTTCTTACGCTACCCCCCATTAGAAAAAATGTCCCAATTTTATGTAACGTTTGTTATATTTTATAGGACTTTTTGTGATTATGTTATTACTTTATATTCACATGGACCGATTTAGAATTTATATATATATATATATATATATATATATATATATATATATATCTTCTTCTTCGAGTCCCGACCGTTCTCAATCGAAGGTGACCTTATTAAAAAAAATTTTCGTATGCAAGGTGGACTAATTGTTCGGTATTCATCCCCGACCATGCTTTGATGTCGCACATCCATAAGCGCCTCTTTCGTCCAACTTCCTCTTGCCCGATATTTTTTCTAATAATATTATTTGCAACAGTGATATATATATATATATATATATATATATATATATATATATATATACATACAGGGGCGCATCCAGAAGAACATGGGGGGGGGGATATATAATTACGTAAAATCTTCTACGGCAGGTGGTAGATTTGAGAAATATCCCTTGTTTCATAAAGAAAATCAAATAGAAATTTAAAAATGTTTTAAAAATACATAATTATTACAATTTTTAATTTAACTTTTGTCTTATGTTTAGGGGTGAAAAATAAAACGAAATTATAAAATTCTAGTTAAAATGGTAGTTTAATAATAGTAAGGAAGATAGTATTTTTATTAGATTTTAATTCTTTTTTATTTTTGTTAATAATCCGATCTTTAAAATAAAACAAAAGCGCAACATTCATAATTTTACTAGAAAATAGTATTAAATATTAGTTATAATTAAAATTAAGTTTTTCTGTCATAATAAATTTTATCATAGAGGCTTTGGTTCTTTGGGGGGTGGGCGTCCCCTATTTCTCCCCCGTGGATCCACCACTGATATATATATATATAAAATTACAACGTAATTCTTAGGCCGGCCCGTATTAGATTTTGTAACGAAAAATATCAAATTGTATATAACGAAAAAATGTCCTATCTTTTCGTAACGAAAGTTAAATGTTAGGATAAGATTTTTGTGACTGTTATTTTTTTTATTTTTTTTTTTTTTTGTCGGCCGGTAAGAATTACGTTGTAAATTTTGATAATTTAATACAAAGTATAGAAGAGAAAGAAACAGAAATGTAAGCAAGAGGGGTCAAGAAAGTGGGCGAGTTTTTTATATATAGATATACATATATACATATGACCTTAACTTCATAATCCGCAACGCCCTCTCAGGGGCATGGGACCTATTTTACTTTTTATATATACCCATATATGTATATAACCAAACGTACACGTGCACATACATATATATAAACTCAACCATTCGAGATTTGCTAGAGGGCAAGACCCCTTGACCGTCAATCTTTTTTTTTCCCTAAAATTCTTTTAAAAAATTCGTTTTCAATTGTCTGCGTCATTCCTTCCCTCCTTTTATTACATAAAGATCTTAGAAATTGTACAGCCAGCATTATTCAACCTTTGTTATCTTGTATAAAATAACGAGACATGATCATGGGAAATAATCACGAGACAAAAGATGTATTGTACCCCGGCTAGGAATGACGCAATCATTAATACATATATATATATATATATATATATATATAATAGGGTGAGAGAGTGGGCAAGTGAAAGGGAAGGGAGAAATAAGTCTAAGCATTGTATCAAAAAAAGGAAAAAAGGAAAAAAAAAATGAAGTTTTTAGATTTATTATTTTTGCTATACTTAATCGAAAAAGAAGGTGAACACTGATTAGTTTGTTGTATTGGCTAAAAAATGTAGTGAAGAGCTTTCGTCTTATTTCATGACTTCTTTTATTTGGCGTGCTCTAGTTAAAGGTAAGAAATGTGTAGAGTGGAAAATTCATATTTCTCCAAGGTGCAATTTGTATTTCGCGCCAAAAGTTTTTTACCGGTAATCGTTCGTCTTCCGTCAACCATATCAGCCGATGGACCCGTTTCTACTTTATCGCACGTGTGTGCATGCCCGTTGATGCAGTTTGAATGTGCTGGCATTTTGAATATGAAGAAGTAGGAAGAATAATGCAAAAATAGAAAGGAAATGATGGAGTTCAGTTGCGATGAAACTGATGACGTGCTGCACTGTTTACTTTGCGCTGCTCATACTTGCTCGCTGCAGAATGAATGTGTTCGGGCCTGTTCGCATCAAAACAGCGGCACACCGAAACGAGGCTGCCTTCCTGACCGAGCGAAGACGCTTTAAGCAAATAATCAGCCAATTTCATTTCAGACCTCTTCTCTCTCCCTTCTTCAGCGCTTCTTTTATTGCTAACCGGAGACCGACCGGCGTTGTCCCCTATTCCTCATTCCCTCTGTTATGACTGCATGCTCTTTTTTAATCTACTCCTTTCATTGTTCTTTCACATTATATATTACTGACGTTTATTTCTATTTCGTTTCTGTTCCTCATATTGTTCCTTCCTCTTGTGTTCATTTTCAGTTCCAGTTGGCTTCTTATCATTTTAAAATATGTAATTCATTTTTCTGAAAGTGCCGCCGGTTTTTCAGTTTTTTTTTTTTTGAATGTAGAAGGTGCTATCAAAGTTTTTGGTTCATTTTTTAACATGGATAGTAAAAATGAAACAAAACAACAACAACAACAGTAGAGGCGTTTTTTAATGGTTGTAAAAGACTTTTATCTTTATTTAGTCACTCTTTTTTCTCATGGATGGTGGTCTAAATCCTTTTTAGCAATAGGAAAAGTGTTGATAAGGGTAATTTTTTATTATTTATCTGAGATATGAGAAATTTAATTACTTCATTCTTAAGTTTTTATTTTAATAAGGGCGCTTAAGGTTAGTGTTTTGTAATGTGAGGTTGCTGTGAAATTACTTTAATCCGGGCGCGTCATTTTGTTCAGTTTATAGAGGAAATTAATTTATTTTTATCCTTTTTTTTTATAACTAGTAATGATGTTTCAAGTAAGTGGTGTGGAGTTCTCTGCAATTTCTAAGGATTTCAAATAACCGAATGTAACTTCCTTTATTTTTGTACGAGAAGGTAATTTGTTTGTTTTTTGTTGGGGGGGGGGGTCTCAACTACAAATTAATCCACCATATATTTCAGAACTGATTTTTTCTTATTTATTCTTATCATTTTCTAATTCAGTTTCTTTTCAGAAATTTATTTTCCGTTTATGAACTTGATAATTACAATGTTCGCTTACTGTGTTAGTGTTGCATGGAATACCTCTAGCAAGCACCGCATTTTAAAGCTGTGCGCAATTTAGTTCGCTATCTCTGTCCAAGGCGTTATAGTAAGAAATATATAAATCTTTCCGAAGTAATTCCACCAATTTTTTATGCCAATATTATTCTAAAGAACCTATTGCAGGCGGAGATTTAGAAGCTGGTACTATATTTCACCTTCTCCCTTTTGCCCTCTCCACTCTACTAATCCCCTCTTTATATGCGACCCAAACCATATACTTTTTGAATGCCCTGCTCTTTTTCCCGAGTGCTCTCATCTATACGCCGAATTTCAATGCTTCCTTTATCCTTTCCTTCCCATCTCTAGCCGTTATTCTCCTCCTACTTTCCTTTATACTCTCTATCTACCGTCGCCTCAGAATTTGAGTAGGTGATCTAAGCTCATGTAGTTGGGTTAGTGCTGACACCGAACCCATTTAATAGAGAAAAAAATAAGATAAATAAATAAATAAAAAAATACAACAACTCATACCCTTAAATTATTAGAAAATTTTCTTCCCTTTCATGTTTTCGAATACCAATTATGAGATCTTCACTGGTTTAGACGTTTTACCTTTTTTATATCGCTGTGACTATCTTTTTTCTTTTCAGGCAAATTACACAGATTACATCAAATAAATAAAGCAAATTAAAGAAAAAATTTGAACGTTATATATTTTTTTCCTATATGTAATATTAAGCGACTTATGCATCCTTTTTTAGTATTTTTATTTGTCATATTCATTCAGTTTTCTCTTTTTTTTCTTTTTTATCTTCTCGGAGAAATATTTGATTATTGCCGTCTTTGACTGATGTGTAAATGGTTCCTAGTTGTTTTAAAAAAAAAAAAAAAAAAAAACTTCTAAAATGAAACCCAACGGAGTGTGATAAAATCTGTTAGATAGTATTTTTATAAATGCTGCTATTGGACTTTGACATGAACAACGTTAAATTTATAACTTTCGATTAGCATGTATTGTATTAAGGGGTATTTTTCAGTGCAGAATATGTGCATATAGTAGAAGGGGATGTTCGTTGTAATATGTAACAGTGGCTAAGTATGCTTTACCCATGATCAAGTGGTTGCGTATTTGGTCTATTTGATGTAAAACTGATGCCACACCGTGTTGTTCAATGATTAGTTTTATTTGTTGTAGAATCGTGTTTTTTAAAATAACCATTGTTTGGTCTGCTGATTGGTTATTAGATCTAATAGAGTTTCTGTCAAGTGGAAGGAGACTCTGTGCTCTTTTTTGCAGTTTTGGTAATAGCATGATCGAATGAACCTTCTAATCAATTAGCACATTTCCTTGAATCTAAATATGTGTTGGAATCCACTAGAATACTACATGCCCACCTATATCGACTATTATGTCTTTTTTTGCTTGAAGCTTTAAATTGTGAGGGGGGGGGGCTTGTTGAGGAATCAATTTCTGCATTTTGAAAAACATGCTGGAGAAATAAGCGAGCACCGTATTCAGCCTTTAATTTTTTATTCGATTTTTTATATTAATGTATGTGTATCAACATATGTATCCATGTATTGTCTCATTCGTGCAAATATTTTGCTTTTTATCTCAGATTTACTACGTTCTTTTTTGTTTTTATTTAATTATTTGACTGAAACACGGAAAAAGTTCTGTTATAAAAAATGAAATATCTTGATTTTCCTTGTGTGCGTTAATAAACGTGTGAGTTAAATGTCACGTTGATAGGTACATATTTCGGTGACAGTAGTTTTCTCATGTTTTAACAACAAGACCTTATCGACGGACCATCAGCTATTTTACTTTTCTCGCGTTTCCTTTTCGGAGTTGTTCCGTTTGAACGAATGATTACGAGAAGAAAGATGTAAGTCGTTCGCGGTAATTTGCTTGTACATAAGGTAAAGAAGTTGAAGAATTTTACAGTTCCGACTGAAGTTGCGAGATAAAGTCTACTCCGTAATTTTAGTTTATATGACAAAATTTTGCGAAAACAATATATCAGATTTCTTCCGCTAGCCGGTGTATTCACTACGGGGCCAGTGCAGTGTAGTTATTGTCACACTTGGGCGCACATCTATTTTAAAATAAGCAGACCCCAGCTTAATTGTTCGTGAATTCCTCAATGAGGGAGGAAAATTAGTTTAACTTGTACATTGTTCTTTTTTCCCGCTTTTTTCCCCTTTTTTCGATGATTTTGTTATTTTCCAGCTGTTGATTAATCATATCTATATATCGATATTTTCTTTGCGTTCTAATCTGTACTATTACTTTCATTCGTTTACCATCTTTTAGTCTAATTATTAATTCTACACGTTTATATCTTCTTATTTTCGTCATTATTCAGGTCCTTTTTCGTACATCTGCTTACTTTAACATTTATTAATACCATCATGGTCATTCTCGCTCCAAGACAGGATTATGGAAGCTCATTACACCTTACTGCATTCCTATTATTTACAAACAGTTTCCTGCGACCTCTTATCGGCTTTTTGTTGATTTTTCCTTGGATAGTCACGATCAGCAATCTATTTTCGCGGATTTTATGCGCTAAATATTTATGCTTTTGGTTATCGATGTCTTCTAGTAGTTGTGTTTTTGATGTATTCAGCCTTTTTAGTACTTCCGCGTTACTAATGTGATCTCTCCATGATATGTTCAAAAGTCTACGATAGCCCCACATCTCAAAACTTTGTATTCTTTTCTTGCATTCTGCGCTTATTGTCCACGTTTCGGAGCAATATTTCAGGATAATCCATACATAGCATTTCATAATTCTGATCCGCGTCTTTATATTCATATTTCTATTATCAAGCACCTTACGTAAATTGTTGAAAGCTGTTTTTGCCATGCCGATTCTGGTTTTTATTTCTTTAGTGTCCCTTCCATCGTTAGTGATCAGCGCTCCTAGATATCTAAATTCTTTCACATTCTCTATTTTTCCCCCATCAATTTTTATGTGAACTTCCTTATGATCGTTTCTTGTAAATTTAATAACCTTTGTTTTTTCAGTGTTAATTTTCATTCCGTACTTACGTCCTGCTTCATTTATCTTGTCTGTCATCTTCTGCATTTGGGGCTCTAATTCAGCGATGATCACTTTATCATCAGCGTAACTTATTTCATTGAATCTTTGACCATTTATTTTTATTCCCATTTTCTTGATGTTGGCTTCACTTATGATTTCTTCTGCATAAGCATTGAAGAGTCTTGGCGATAAAGGGCATCCTTGTCTTACGGCTTTCCTTATGTTACACTTGCTTATGGAGTACCTATTACCTAACTTTATATTTGCGCTCTGGTTCTAATATAAATTCTTTATCGGAAAGAGCAGACCCGGAGATATCAAAAAGAACTACGAAAGGTGTATCTGTCAGGATAGCTGCTGGTGGCGCGAGGGGGGCAACCCCCCGGTATGAGCGTCGCAGGCGAAATATTTTTTGAACGATCAATAATAAGCATATTTCTGGCACGCAAAATTTTCGGAAGTATAATATATTTATTGCTTTACCCTGAAAATATTACTAAAAATATTCTAGTTAGCTAAGTTAACATTCAATTGAATTGCTTTTTCTGCTTTCCATAATCAGTATTAACGGGTAGCCTTAAAGATTTCAGAATAATTATATAAAAGGTACGTGAAACATATAATACATTAATTATAGGATTGATATACAATAGAGCGATATTTATTGAATAAAACGAACATTTTTAGAGGTAGATATTTTTTATTGAAACTAAATGATTGAATAATTATTTCACATCAAATGAACAATTCAAACAGTGCTGCTAGTGCTCGGAGTAGGCTGATTTTTTGAAATCATATTTTTTATTAGAAATTGATTGTTTCAGCATCTTTTCTTGCTCAGGTTTCTTCAAAAACTTCGAAAATTCTTGACAAGTCATGTTATAATTAATTTTAACCATTCAACCATATCGACTGATAAACAGTTTCACTCGGCTGTCCATAAATTCCCCATTAAGGATAAGACGCGTTCCACGAAAGTATTATACTTATGGGGATGGAGAAAATTTTTCCAATTAGTTTTGGTAGTTCCGTGAAGTTTGTGCTTTTTAATAATTGCACCCGTAATAAATCAACTGACAGCGATGAAAAATCAGATTGTTCAAGTTGCGGGGGAATATTTGCTTCAATTTATTCGCCTTCTCATATAGTCGATCTTCGTTCACGTTTTTCAAACCAAGTGATTCAGCAGCTTCTACAGCATCTTCGTAAGTTATTGCTTTTTGAAATCGAACTTGGAAAATATTTTGGAATTTTCAAAATCATAATATTTTCTCATACATATATATATTCAATGGTTCTTTTGTATGCCTTATTAGCTTCTTTTTTAAATTGCTCCTTTTCAGAAGGTCCCGGGAATTTTAAATTCCTCATTATTTTTGCACCGTAAAACTCATCACGTAATTGGCTTTCAACCTTTTCTTTCACATTGTTCATAATAGTGTGCAACTCAGCAGATGTCCCGCCCTTTTTTTTTTTTCAAATAACAGTCGATGGCTTCTGTCAGCATATTCGTATAATGATGCATAAAATATATCATCCTCCAATCTTCTGAGCCTCGACACTTCTTTGCTTACTTTGTAATCTTTGCTCGCCCAATTATTCAATTTCTAATCTTTTCCTAATACAACATACAATTCTCGCGATAGATGTACACTGTGGATGTGCCGAAAGGAACAAAAAAAAAAAGAAAAAAAGAAGTTTTGTAGTATAATTTTGTCGGAAAAATTTTTTGCATTTCGAAGATCGTTAAAGAACGAGAAAAGAACGATAAGCGACGGTATCAGCAGAAAGAAATCAGCACCGTGGTACAGAATGTTCAAGTAGCCTGCTGATTGTGTCACCTGAAATGGGTTGATGTTTGTAAGCAGAGAGCTGATTGGTCCATAATAGTCAGCTATTGTCCGCTTTTGTATTTCCGATATGTCACTGAAAATGATTAGTTGAATTCGAGTTTTGATTAAAATGATGTCGACGTATTTCGCTGAAGTGAATTTTTCGCGCTATTGTCGTTAATGTTTTTTTTTCCGTTTTTTTTTTCTTCCGGTTCCTCAGAATTTCTTTTTTTTCTTATCAGCTGTCGAACGTTTTACTTCTGATACGAAAGATTTCGTTGTTGTTTAATCCGATTCTTTCTTTGCGGACGCGGCTGGGCACCCGGTAAATTGTTTCGCCATTCAAACCGTTGCTCGCGCAGAGTTGCCTCGCAACTGGCGGCATCTGTTGGAAAAGTTTCGAAATTTGAATAATACGACGCTGCTGGGTTAGTGCGTACGAAGTTTCTTTTTGATTTTTCGTTTTGTTTTTTCACACCTCTGCCTCGGTGCGAGTGTGCGGATTTTACCTCAGCTCACGCGAATTCCGATTCCAGCTGGTCCCTTTTCGTGGCGGCCGTGGGTGTATTTTCAGCTCCACTTTGCGGTTCGCCCGTGCCTCCCTTTTAGCGTGTCTCCTGGTCTTACTTTTTTCGTTCCTCAACTTTAATCTTATTTTCCTGATTTGAAAAGTTTCTCAATATTTTAATAATTTATTCGCATTCATTAAAGTTAAGCAGATACGGTGCCTGTTTTTAGTTTTTGATTACAGCAGAGAAAGAAGAAAAAAAAACGTAAATAAATTATCGAGGAATGTGTAGACTGTACAATTTTCTGTGTTTTGTTTTTTTCGCGTGGTGGGATTCAGGTAGGCCTCGTATTTCAAAACAGAAGAACGAAAAGTAAAAAGTCGACAGAAGAATTAGAACTGGATACTTTTGAATATAACGAAGGGGAGAATATTATAGAAATGGTATAGAGAAGAGGGTAATGGGAGTGAAAGAAGAAAGCAGAGTGCGTAATACATCACACTGAGATACGTAATAATATTTGATGTAAAATAAAAGTGGTCAATTAAAGCGTGTTGGGTGCGCAAGTGTTCGAGAACTAGTGGCTAGGGGTTGACTGAGCGAGATCTACCATCGCCTTGAATGAATGCGCACGGTGATCGGTTAGCGAGTGAACACTTCGATCGTGAGAATGGAGACGTAGGACGGAAAAACCAAGTTGAAAAGTATATGGAAGACGAATGTTGGTCAGGTCGCTGAGGAACATTCACACCCGATTATCAGTGTCACGCGAAATGATCCGGTAGCACGTCCGAGAAGTGACGAAGTCGCCAGGAACGTCGAATAAAGCGAATTCGTAAATTTCGCCGAAATTAAAGTGTAAATAAATTCGATTAGCGCGCGCCTTCTGTCGCTTCCCGGTCTAGAATGTCACACTCGTTTTGTCTGCACGGAATTCCGATCAACGGCTGAGTGACGCGATTAATTGTATTTATATAAATTTCAAAATTCGATTTCGTTGAGGCGGTTAACATCTATTGTAATATTTCAGGTGCCATTTTCAGATTATAAAGTTTCAGACTCCTCATTTAATTAGATAATAACAGTAGTATCGATAAACAAACAGACTGGTACGTCCACACAGTAATTGGAGACTGTAGTGGTATCCTTGAGGGCTTTATCGTAAATAAACGATTAAACGTTATATTTGACATCCTCGGTGCAGATAGTGAACTAAATTATAATACTGAATGATAGTCGTGTAGGCAGTGTTCGTAAGGAATGCGTTAATAAATAGTGAAGTACCTTTTTTTATCTCCCCGAATGTCATTGGTTTTGCAATTTTCTGCGCTCCTCCCATGTAGGTTAATAGTTTTCGTTAAATTTGTCATCATGTGGCGATGATGTGTTCTTCGGCCTATTCCTTTTTTTTTAAATCCGTCAGCTGTGCTGCCTGGCTATAACACTTTATTTGACTATCGTGTTTATATTTTTATTTGCCGCCGTTTGTCACCTTCCTATTTTATCGAAAATGAGGTTCCAGCCCCCGTTTGTTCCTCTAACGAGAGAGATCGATTTTGTTGAACGCTCCTGTTCATTTCGCGGCTTTAAATTTTATCGTGCTCGTTATAATGCAGGGTGTGATATAATGGCTTTGATTAAGTATTGTTGGTCTGTTGGAATTTTTTTGATATCAGTGTACTTTTCTCGTGTTGCACTAATCACCTTTTTCTTTTTTTTCTTTTCTTTTTATGTATATATATATGTATATATTTTTAATTACGTAGATTTTTTTCGTTAAACTAAGCACTTGGCGTCGAAAATTACATTTATAAAGAGATTCTAACACGGTAACTTAAATTATACATAGACATATATCGTCGTGTAATATCTTGTATTTACACACGTATATTTTCATCTGTTTTGAGCCTAAATATAACAGTTTGTATTGTCTACTTACTACCTGTGTTGTTAAATTGTTAAACGGAAATTATTTTTTAACTGTATTTCCGTCGAATTTAGTGTTTTTCCCATATTTAGGGGTTTGTAAAAGTCATTGGTAACAATGTCGTCGTATTATTACGAGTAATTCGAGAATATGCTTGGAAAACTGATTTCATGACGACGCGTCGTTGAATGGAAAATGAAATTTAAAATATGGGAGCGCATCGCGATGACATTTCGGTAGAGGTGTATTCTCGTGTGCTACTACGGTTTTCCTAAGCCGATTATGTAAACTTCATAATCTCGTACAAAAACTGCAACGATAGAACGTCTCGATTCTAAATCCCGAGTGGCGGACGCCAACTAACTGGTAACTATTGCAGTGTATATATGTATATACGAAAATGCGTCTCCGAATAATCAGCCAACTCCTAGCCAACCGGATAACTAATAGCCGACTCTACCAAGATACCGAACGAATCTTATAAAGGTAGATAATTTCAACGCCAGTACGTTTCTCAACTTTTTCTCTATCCCTATACCGGACACACCGGGTAGGCAACGTGAATAACTTTCCCCCCCCCCCGAGAGTCGCTAAAAACTCTTTAATAAGTATAAACTAGAAATTGCAGTTCGAATTTCATTAGAAGAATATGAAATTATTACCGCCATTAATTGAGAATATACATTGTATTTATAAGAGAACATTTGTAAATTAAATTTAATTCATGGATGAGAAATTAAATTAGTAGGAAATAGAATTAAAATATATAAATCGAGATCAATTAAACATTTACATTTCTGTAATAATAAATTCAAAACATTCCCATTTTGAACTAATAACATCACACCGTGATGATATGTTTTTCCTACAGCATTCCTGTAAATATATATTAATTACAACGTAATTCTTAGGCTACCCCCCATTCGAAAAAATGTCCCAAAAAAATGTCCCAATTTTATGTAACGTTTGTTATATTTTGTAGGATTTTTGTTATTGTTATTTAAAAATGTCACAATTTTATGTAATGAAATATGTAACGAAAAATGTAACGAAAAAATGTCTTAATTTTATATAACGGAAGGTAAATGTTAGAATAGGATTTTTGTGGTTATGTTATTTTTTGTGTGTGTTGATGCTAGTAAGAATTACGTTGTAAATTTTGATCATTTTATACAAAGTATAGAAGAGAAAGAGACAGGAATGAAAGCAGGAGGGGTCAAGGGGCACAGTCCCTTGCGAGGCCAAAATGGCCGAGTTTATATATATATATATATATATATATATATATATATATATACATATATATTAATTACAACAGGCTACCCCCATTAGAAAAAATGTCCCAATTTTATGTAACGTTTGTTATATTTTATAGGATTTTTGTTATTGTTATTTAAAGAATGTCACAATTTAATGTAACGAAAGATCGAAAAATGTAACGAAAAAATGTCTTAATTTTATATAACGGAAGGTAAATGTTAGAATAGGATTTTTGTGGTTATGTTATTTTTTGTGTGTGTTGATGCTAGTAAGAATTACGTTGTAAATTTTGATCATTTTATACAAAGTATAGAAGAGAAAGAGACAGAAATGGAAGCAAGAGGGGTCAAGGGGTACAGCCTCTTGCGAGGCCAAAATGACCGAGTTTTATATGTGTATATATATAAATATATATGGGGGAGCTTAAACATTTTTGCGTCATTATTCCTCTTTTATGAAATTTTTTAAAACTGAAAAGGGCATGTCAACAAAGTATCTTCGGCCAGAAACAAAAAGAAGGAGAAGGAGATCAGTTAGATGTAGAGTCGGTGTCAAATATTGATAAGATAAAAGAACTGAGGATAGAAACGACGGAGATCGACGGAAAGGATAAGATATACGAGGCGCAATAAGGATTAGGAAGTTTAATAGCAGATTGGAGTAGAAAGAAGTAGATTACGTTAACGAGGGACTTATTAAAGTTTGATATTTTCTATATTAATATCTGTCATGGCGCGCTTAAAAATAAAAACTATCTAATATATTAATTGTTATTTTTGCAACAGCTTTGTAATGTGATTGTAAGGAATTTAGTGTATCGACAATATGTTGCCGCCGGGTAACAAATATAACGATAACTATGTGCCATTATAAAATTACTTTTGTCTTGTAGAGAGGTTTTCTTATTTGATTTGAATTAATATGTAGTAGTTCGTAAGCGAGTTATTTACCGGTCGACAATGTTCCAGTTTTTACATAGCCGGAGCATGGTAAAAGAAACGTTAAGTAGCACTGATGGTCCGGAGGTCATCAGGCCGTTGTCGGTGATGAGTTGGCCTATGTGTTAAGACTGTCACAAAGAAATTACCTGATTTTAGTTCGTCTTCCTTAATTACACCTTTGATACTTAGCTGCCGGTGGACCAATTTCCATGATGGTCCGCGGTGGCCAGCTTTTTTCATTCTTTCTTCGCCATTATCGTGCGTTATCTGTAACCGGTTGTGTTTTAATACTGTTATGTTTCTTGAGTAAGTTTCATTTGTTTCACAGATAGTGTAGCTTCCAAAATTTGATATAATTTTAATATCATCACTCGATGTAATTTCATTTAATAAAACAACGTTACACTGATAACAAAAATTCATCTTCCTATGTCATCGGACGTAAAATGGTTAATGCTAGAATGTATCCTCATCATTTTGTGTAATGCGTAAACTATATACTATAATAATAAGGTATTCGGTTGAAATGGTTTGATTAGAAAATTACACTTCTGGCACATGCGACATTATATCCGCATCAGGTAGTAGTAATAATAAAATCTACTGAAAACCCCCCGCGCTAAATACTCTGTTCGTTTGATACGTTTGTTCTGTGCATGTTTATAATAATAATATCGGATTTTAACAGAAATGTTACGTTTATAATGTACAATTTAAAATTGAACGAGACAGTCGCTATGATTTAAAAAAAAGAACGTCGGTAATTACGCTATGTTATCGATGTCCAAAACGTTTTCTAATTATATTATAAATTATCACCGTTAATATTACGTAATTTAAATAATGTATTTCTTCTTTACGCGTCTATTTAGTGCAATTAGAAAACTGAAATACATAAATATCTTTTGCGATTATTTATTACAGTTACACACAATTCAAATTTAAACGGTGACCTGCCAACATGCTAGCCTTCCAGAATAATATATTATTTCGTTTTATTTTTATTAATTTTTTTTTTGAGTTCGTCTACCAAACATTCTCGAACGATCATTTTCGACGTTTTTAATTTTGGATTGGAATTGAGTTCAACTCGAACGAAGAACCGCCGCGCCTATATTGCACCACCCGTAACTCTAGCTTTTTATTTTGTTGCGAACACACATTGTACGTTCAATATATTTATGTTCGACTTGTTTTTTGTTTTTTGTTTTCAGGTAAGTGCGTTGTTTGCAACGAGAATTACCTGTTACTGCTATTATTATTATTATTATTATTACTGTTACTGTTATTGAGCGAAAATTAAGATTACCCAAATGGTACGTATATGAATTTTATTGGTGTTTCACCGCTATTTTTTTCATACCTTTTTTCTTTGATGCGCTAAAGGCTCACTACCGAGCACAAGTCAGTGAACTGTCTTAATCAGCAAACATTATATTTCCATGTTACGGAACAGTGTCGGTTTTTATATAAATGTTGCGTTATAATGTAAGTGTGTGTGTGTGTGCGCAATGAGTAAATACGCTGTGAAAAAATACGATGCCCACCGTGTCAAGTGTATGTATTATTAGTCTCTCTAGTGCTTTAGTAATAATAAGTTGGCCACTCTGATATTCTGAATACACTGCTCCAGCAGTCGAAAAAGTTATAGATAAACGGTCGGGTCTATCTTAATTCATTGTAGACTACACATTCACTTATCGGTGCAAGGTTAGTTGTGGTCATCCTATGATTAATCACAGCACATATGTCTCTGTTTCAAAACTGGATGTATTGGTAAAATACCGCGCGACATATATCAAAAGAGGTCCTCGTGTGGATCAAGTGCACACCGCGCGATTAATATCGTGTTTTTGATATTGACCGAAAAAACATCACCGGCATAAAAAATAGTCGTCCACAGATTGGGGATGGATATTAAAAATATGGACTAGATTAGGCGAGTGAAGGATAGGCGTAGGAGGAGTTAGTGAAGAAAATATCTTTTCCTATCAATACGACGGCACCGTAATTCAACGCGGTCCAGATTAAAGTAAAGCCTCGGATAGATATATTTTGAAAGTCTCCAAAACCGATTGTCGCGGATAAGAGATAATGCAGATGGAGTAGGGGAATCATCGAGTGTTGTTGAGGCTTATTTGTTAGGTCTAAATTCCACTGTAGGATGGTGAACTTGTGGATTATTTAGCGGAAGTGGTAAGGTGAAATCCCCCTTCTTATTCTGCTCCAATTGTAATAAATATGCTACAACTCTACTAGTAAACTCCAATATTCTCTTCAAATGATCCCCATTAGGCTTAGAGTAAATTATGAAAAACTTATCTTCACAATCTATCATACCTTATCGAGGATATATAAGCGACTTATTTTACTTAGTGACAACTGACCGACTACACACTTAAACAGTGTGTCGCATTTTACTTTTGAAACGTATATATACAACTTGGCGAATTCTTCCGATGCTTATTCCGAACAGCGCTAATAGTACATGATTTTTTGAAATCGCGAGAGACGAAGCCCCATATATAATAAGAACATGTTCGTAGTATTTCTTAATAAAGAAGCAGGAATTTTTCCATTTGAAAATCTGCTTTATCAGAGAAACGTCACTGCACTGGAAATGGTAACGTGAAAATAATACACGAGTTTATATGAAAGAAAAGGGAAGTGTAGGCAAATCGGAAAGGTCCATTCGGACTGATCGCGACTCGTGATTGGAAAGCATTGAATTTTAAATAGTCGACGCAAGGAGATGTGCATTCAAAATTCGCCGAAACAATTGTTCAATTATAAATAACTGATGATAGGGTACTGCTCAGCGTTCCACTAATTCTTTTACATTTCTTTCACTGGTTCTATCATAGATTAACCCACCACCGGTGTTTACATTATTTCAAAAATGTGCTCGAGAGCGCAATCTGATTCTCAAATTTGAAAATAGTTGTATTTGAGAATAACAATTTGAATTCCTTGTAATAATAATAATAATAATAATAATAATAATAATAATAATAATAATAATAATAATATAGAAAAATATGACAATCACGGAGGAAAAGTTATTTCTGAGTCAGCGGCTCAATTAGAGTTGATCGATTAGAGAGAATCATTTGAAGTTGCCACTTTGGAAAAAACAAAACGAAAAAAAATTGATATTGCCGAGTTGCGCGCGTGGATATGATAGTTAATTAATAATTAATAATTTCCTCCGTGACAGGTTAATGTTGAAGGGTGGACTGCGGTTATTTCCTTTTCGACGCTTTCGTCAAAACGTAGCAGAACTGTGCGTTAAAGTTTAGTATATTGTCCGTCGTTGAAGACTGCTGCGGACGCATGCTTGTTCGATGATACATCAAACGCTTACGCTATTTTAAAAAATACCGATTAATTTTCAACAGGATAACTTGCTTACCGTTTTATTCTAAAGAAAAATTCTTTCCCGAAAAACAACCGTATAAAATTATTTTCTAACTTTCAGAATATTGTCAGCTATTGTATTTTATGACGACCATAAAAAAATTTCGAAAGAATTAACGTGGAAATTTTTTTTTATTTTATAAATGAATTATAACACTGAGGAAATTTAATATACTGTTAAAAAAAACAAAAAAAAATCGATTTAGTAATGAATTTAAAATATACATATCAAAATAATACAAAATTTACATTTTGAAAATACGATTCTTTCATAAGTATCAACCTTTTGTGAATCATGCTGCCCATATTTTATAATTAAAAGCCCGATTAATCGATTTTAGCCTTTGTACAAAAGCCTTTAATTTGTATTTATGTTCGGTTAAATCAACTTCGACATAAAATCCGAAATAAACCGTAAAAAGTCAATAAATTAAATTTCGCTCTGCGGCCGATTAATTGCGATGCGCATCGTCCCAATGGAGCACACGTATTTGCCTTTTTTTTCCCTCCACAAAATACAATATCGCTCTTATCCTCGTGTCGTCCGTATACTCTTTCCTCTCAATGTTTCGCCCGGTACACTCCGCCGATGAAGGTCTCTTTGTTCCTGTTTACGATTTTACATCTGTTCTAATCTGTCACTTCCAACCGATTCCGGTCTGTGGCGGCAATCCCCTCGTACAACTAAAAAGAATTCCGTACAACCTGCATAAAGCACATTTTCAAAAAAAGTGGAAATTCTGTTCAGTTTAATTCGATGTGCGCACTAAGATGCAGACTACCGCTTAAAAAATTTATATTATTCTTTTACGTAACAATTGTCTGGTCTGTTGTCGTCTACGGTATTGGTTTTATTTCAAAGGGTAATAGGCGAAATATTCGCTCAGGCACGTAACTAACGATTGATGATAACTTTAATTAAAAAATAAATCGGGAAATAAAATATCGAAATAT
This sequence comes from Icerya purchasi, assembly GCA_039619475.1. Taxonomy (NCBI): domain Eukaryota; kingdom Metazoa; phylum Arthropoda; class Insecta; order Hemiptera; family Monophlebidae; genus Icerya; species Icerya purchasi. Next base: position 284,487,576 of record CM077115.1, on the reverse strand, counting down.
TAAATAAATTAACGTAGCTGGTTAAATTACATTATAATATACTAGTGCCAGAAATTAAAAACAGGCAAAGTATGCAATCCGCCAGTGTATATAAACAATTCTGGCTGTTAACTGCATTAAGAACTTGGAAAAGAAAGATGGCGCGCAAGCTGTTTGTTGTTAGCCGATCTAACGACGAGCATGTGATATAGTGGTGTTTATTGTAATTCAAATTGCCCCTGCTGGTATCTATAATATTGCGCAAATCACCTGGTGGTCTAGAGAATATTACTGGCGACGTTATCTCGCACTTGCCAAGGAAAAAATCGGCGATTATGCCACATTTTTAATGGAATATTGCGAACCGGATGCTACTTTCCCAAGACGTGGAAAAGTCTGTAATAATTATGCTGCATAAACCGGGGCATATCGAAGTATCTTCATACGGACACCTCAACCAAAATATGTAAACAAAAATAACCACGTAGACACAGTAATATGTAACTAAAACAACAAAACTACAACGTGGCCAAAAAAAAAATCACAAAAATAAAACATGTAATTACAATTAACTCGGTTTTTTTTCGTTTTTTTTTTTTTTTTTTTGGTCGTATAGCGAAGCATTAGGGCCCTAAAAGGAAAAATTGCCATAATTCAAAAAGGCCGTTATAGCGAAAAGCCGTAAAAAGGGAGGTGGGACGTATAGCAAGGCCTTGGTATAATCCGATATTCATTGAAAAATGTGATAGATCGTCATTTTTTAAGATTACAAAAAATTACAGCATGACTATTAAACATTTTATCATTGCCGTAATGTAAATTGAGAATTTGAAATAATTACTATTTAATTAATTGGCTTTAAAGTCATGATTATTTGGTCTGTGCTGTTCGAAACTAGTCGGCAATTTTTATAATTTTATTATAATTTTAATTGCGAATATATTTAAGGGTTAAAAGTGTAGTTCTAAATTTATTAATAGGGTAATCGAAATACGAAAATGGATGAAGATAACTATAATTACTATTTGTGTTAAAATATATAGATTGTAATCCCATGATTTTCTGCATTGTATTTTTAATAATTCTGTTTAAGGATACTGTGTGTTGTTGGGCTATTATGCCTGGAAACGTTTCTGAAGTAATTTATTTTAATTTTAAATTATTAAAGTAAATTATTTTATACTTATTTTTTTTGTTATTAAGGTATTTTTATTTATTTTATATTTATAATATTTATTTATTGCTACCATTTTTGCTGTAATCTGAAAAGTGTGTCGACTTTCAGTACAAATTTGACTAAATCATGCATGTATCACCTAAAATTTTACGCTTCGCGAATGTTAAATTTAGTCACGATTTTTCGTTCGCAAAGCTAGACTAGAAAAGGTAAAAGGTAGACACAGGCTGGAGCAACGAATTTACAAAGTACACAGCTTTGTCAAATGGATAAAAATCGTTTCACGATAGAGTCATGATTGAGGGGCAACAAGGACGAGTTATCATTTAGAGATATTGTTTTCCAGAAATATTTCCATAGTACATGTTTAAGAGGCCGGAAGTTTCCGTAGTTATCGAGTACTTCGAATGTACTTTTACTTATAGATTATTTTTATAGTTTCATTTACAGATCGTTCCGAATGTATGATGTTGATGGTATGTAAGTAGAATGGGTGAAATAATAGACTGAACGTAAGGGGGGGCATCTGAAATCAGAAGCTAAATGTTGTTTGTATTACTTCATAAAAATTGTGGAAGGTAAGAAAATAGTTATTCAATGAAATTAAATCAATATTAGGTATTGTAATTATTGATATTTTAGGATGTTTTGTTTTTTTTCATGAAATTCGTTTTAAAACTGTATTTGAATATTTGTTAGACTTTAGCATATTTTTTGTTTATACGAAACAGCCATGCTCGATATATAAAATAATTAATTTTATATTTTTCGAGTAGCATATGTAACTTCGAAAAAAAAAATTTATCAGTTGCCGTTACTTAAGTCTATTCGGTATTATTAAAAACGTATTAGTAAATAATAAATTTAACATAGTGATCCTGAATATTAAATTGTAAGATGAAAAAGAGAGCAGTCTATTTGAAAAATACGCTATCATTTATAGGTGAAATTAATACTGATGTGTTATGTACAAAAAAAAAAGCAGCTAATTCAGTTGCATCGATTAGTTTCTAAACCACTAAGTTAAATTAGGTTTTTTAAAGTAGCGGATTTCTAGAAGTATAGTGTAATAGAATTGGGGAGGTCATGAGAATCATGACCCCCTCCCAAAAAGTGAGTGTAACTTTTTTTTAAATTATAACTTTGCTTCTTACTCAAATCTTACACTGAGATGAAAGAATGGTGTGAATGGAAGGCCAGAGTTTTATGTAATTTGTTACTTCTGAAAAAATATTATTATTGTTTAATTAATCTTTTTCAAACTAATGAGTAACGCAAAATTGGTTGTTGATAATCATGGTTTATTTAATGAAAGTTCTATCAATCATTTCTTGATTAAAAATAAACATAAATATCTGAAGAAAATTATTTCAGTTATCAACTGAATGAAATCATGTTTAGCAATTAAATTCAAATAATTAACACTCGATTAAAGTTATTTATTAATTTTTGTTTTCATTACATTTATTTATTTTTTCAGCGCAAATAATATTTCATTTCCAGTTGTAAAAATTGATCATTCTAATATCTAATTAATTATAAAATCTGGTTTTCTTTATTCAAAATTCTTAATATGAAAGTTTTTCAAGAATAATTATAAATTATTTTTTTCAAGATTATAATACTTTTTTATAATTATATGTAATCGAAATAATTAGGATTTCATAACCAAAAATACTTTTTCATTTATAATTTATTACAAATTTTAGAAAATAAAATTTTTTAACTAATTCAGGAAAGTTAAAAAATTTTCGTCATTTGCAAAAAAAAAGAATGGAAGTTCCATTTTATTATTTAACATTATATAAAGTTTCTAATGTATATATATAGTTTTTTTTTTCTTTTTTTCTAAGTTATATAATTGTCTTTCAAATTTATTTCACCCTACTTTCCAATTATGTACTTCTCTTTTTATTATTTTGTAATATGTTCCGTGTAGAGGCTTTGAGAAACTTTCAGTCCCTGACCTCCCCCAAACTTTCCAGATCCGCGTCCCTAGTATGTATGTACTTATACATACATATTTGAATTTACTTAATTATATTTATGTGTATATTTAACATTCCTAGGATGATATAGTAGTGTTTATGCCTTATTCAGAAAATTCATAAATATGTTATAAATATAATTCGCAACCAAAACAAACGTAACACTCGTTTCGATAAAATTCGTTTTTTTTTGTTTTTTTTTTTTTTTTTTGAACACTACTTCCTGATCTGATAGTTGTTACGAATATTTTGTTTATTCGATATTTTTGATAAATCGACGCCATTTTCTCGTAATTAATGACATCAGGTGTGCGAAATTTTTTTTGGAGAATTTTTAACACAATTCTCCGCGCTAGGCGCTTGGTGTAGTATAAACTGCCATTTTTGATTACCGGCGATTATATCAGATTTTTACATTACGTAACGAGGTAAACATTTCATTTTTGAAAATTATACAATTCCCGATGGTGTTCCGTAGGACTAATTTTAAGTTTCAAAATCTTCAGAAAACTTTTGACTTCGCTTTTTTTAAATTTTTGCCTCTAAGTTTGCGTTATATTCATTGTTACGAAATCAGGCGGAAATCTGCTTGAATTTTATATACGCGTAGTGGTAACCTCTTCCAATTGAGAAAATACAAACTTCGGTACCCGCACACAATAAACACCTCTTCTGAATACGCCTATACTGAAGCAGTTTTCGTTGCGATGTTTAATGGTCAACCAAAATTCCGTCCTTTCTGGCCAAATGAAAAAAATTATCCGCCTGACTTACCCCTCTTCCACGTATCGGTGTGTATTATTTTATTATGTATTGTTTAATAAAAGGGAAAAAGTCGACTTAATTCAATTTTGTATCGGAAAAAAAAAACAACATTCGTCTTATTAATTTTCATCCAATTGCCGTCAACATGGCGAATTGAGTTTTTTTTTTTTTTGCTTCTTTTCTTTTTCATTAAAAACAATGTCAATTAACCTTTTCTTCTTTTTTTATCGTTCGCTTTTTTTTTTTTTTTTTTTAAATTTAGATAATGACCTGGCAGGACACAATTCTTTCGTTAATTCTCGATAACGTTGCTATCGGCTTTTTATTTATTTTTACAATTAACGGCGGAAAAAAAAAATACTCGCGCGCGACCATGCGGCACTTAAGAAGATTCAGAAAGAAGCGATGTGTATCGATTTTTTTTTGTTCTTGAGGCAAACTGCATATTAAATTAACTCTGTTTTCCCAACGTTGCCTCTTTAATAATTACAATTCCGTCTTGCCGGCCTGATTTAATTTTATTCGTCTTATAGAAAAAACGCACGCAACTTTATTAAAAGTTCCCCCGTGTCCTTCGACTCGATGTCATTGTAGGTTTCACCGGCAACTGTTGACGACAAATTTGAAGACAAACGAATACGCGTATGATAGCGATCTCTTGATATTCTAGCTAAGCGAACTGCGCTGCATTTGAATGAGTGTTTTTAGTTGACAGTCAGGACAGTTCTGATTTTCTTACACGTTCCACCGGTTTGACCATGTGTAACACAGCTAACACGAGAATTCGGTACCAAGGAGCTTTACTAGATGTTACACGTACATCAACATCAAAGGGCGAACCTGTAACGTGTGTGATAACGTGCGCGCGAGGATATGTTATCAGTAGCGTTCCTGTTTAATATTTCCGGCTGTTGCCGGATTCGAGAATTGTCCATAATTGCGCATCTCGCCATAGGGGGCCGTTGCGTAAGTCCCCATAACAAACAAACAAACAAATGTCGTCAAAGTTTAAGTAATTTGATCGAATTCGTATCCTAACAAGAATATTACACGCGGATTTACAACAGGGTGGCCGCTTTCGGAAAAACCGGTGAAAATCATGGAAATTCATTGAAAGGTGGGAAATGTACAGAAATGACGTGTTAGACAGACCGGGTTTCCACTAAAGTGGCATCTTTTATAAGCAGTTTTGTTTCGCAAGAACAGAACAAAATCAGATTTTATCATTTTCAAGAAATAGAGCAGTTTCTTTTAACCGAAGTGTTCAATACGGGCAGTGCCGGACATTGAAAATATAGGAAAATTTAATTTCCGCTGGATTGATTGGGAAGCCCAAAAATAATTAGAAAAAAAAAAAAAGTGTGTTTCGATTTTTTCGACTTGACGTGATATGTTTTTTCAAAAAACAATTTTTTCCAATAAAAATGACTTTCTAAAATTGTATTTCTCAAAACACCGGTTTGGTTTTGGCGCTAAAAACTGTTTTTGTTTACGTTTTCTGTTTTGCTACTTCGTTCGGTGGAAGTCCGACTTTATGTATAGAGTGTATTGACAATGATTGCGTAACTATAGTATCCGGCAATACTTTTTAACGTTTATTTTGCGTGTACTAAACTGATTCGCCGTATTTTAATTTAAACGATCGATTTTTTAAGTATAATTTTAACGATATGTGATGTTCTTCGGGGTAACCGAATTTCCCACATCCAGGAACACAGTATTCGGCCGTGTTCCTGGATGTGGGAAATTCGGTTACCCCGAAGAACATCACATATCGTTAAAATTATACTTGAAAAATCGATATTATTATATGTGTATCAATCCTTCCTCGCCATAGCATCTGAATTTCCAAATGATGATTCTTCTACAATTGAAATTGCTATTTAATTTTTTTTTCTTTCTTTTGGCCTTACACGGTAAATAGTAGATTTGAGAAATACTTCGTGTTTCATGAAAAAAATTCAAATAGCTCTCTACCTCTTTAGAAATTTAAAAATGTTTTAAAATTACGATTTTTAATTTAACTTTTGTTTTTTTTTTTAGGGGTGAAGAATAAAACGAAATTATAAAGTTATACTTAAAAAATGGTAGTTTAGAATTTGAATAGTAAACTACTAGAAAGAATAGAAAGATAGTATTTTTATTAAATAATTTCCTTCTTTTTTATTTCTGTTAGTAATCCGATCTGAATTCTTTGTTCGTGAGCAAGTTTAAATATGTATACATATATATTTTTCTGGGGACACCCGAATTGCGCACCAACACTTCACACAGTGACAAGTCGGACTCGAATTGCGCACCGACCCGAAATATCTCCCCTGCTGAGAACTTGAATTGCGCACCGCTTTAAAAAAAAAAATTCCGGATTTTATAAAATCGACGAAGGAATAAAATCAGTAAAAGTATGTCGTTCTTTCAGTGACTTCCAAAATGTCTTATCATATCTCGATGGGGAACGTTTGCTATTTGGAATAACATTTCGGTTGCTTAGAAAAAATCTCCTTAAGGGTTTGCGAAAAATAGGCTATTTTTCAAGTATACGTGAAAGCCATCGAACATTCAAATGTTATACGATAAAGCGGCCATCAGTTTTGGAGTCCGATATATATCATGGTCCCGGTACCGTTTTCGTTTGTTTTTTTTATATATCATACCGGTAAACTTCTGGTGCGCAATTGGAGTGTCGCCATATTTCTCATTGAACTCTATTTTTAATTAAAATTACAAAGTAAAAATTAAAAATAAATAAAAAAGACAAAATATCGACAACAGTATTGTGTTTAAAACAGAATAAAAACGTAACAAATGGTTTTGCTAGTAAACAGTATATTAAATATTAGTTATATAATTAAATCCGTATGTTGTAACATTAATACAAATTTTTTATAGTATAAATTAAGTTTCTCTGTTGTAAGAAATTTTAAAATTATTGTAATTTATCGACAGGGAAATTTCGCTGATTTAAGCGAAGATTAATAAACGCTGCTGCGTCTTACCCGCTTTAATTTTTCTATTTATTATTATTATTATTTTTTTTTTTTTGCAAATGTTTAATTAGTACCGATTATTATTTCGTTTATTCTTTGTTTCCGCGGGAGATGTCTGAAATAATGTGTACTCGTCATTTTTAGAAAATACAAAACTGAATGTAATAATAACTTTTGCATTCTTCTTCTTCACTGTGTGCTCGAGAGGACATGGTGGTGGTATGAAACTGCCGCATCTGTTACAGTTCTCTCCATGTTGATCTGTCTTGTGAGCTACCATTAGGCTCAAACAAATTAATAATTTTGATTAGTCGACCCAACGTGTTGTTCGTCTACCTTTTGTTATCCTCTCCCCGTTCACTTTTCCGGTAATAATCTGGCGTTGTAGAGAGTTCACATCTCGCGCCACATGTCCGAAAAACTTGAAAATCTTTTTCTTATCCTATTCGCTAAGCGCGTCTGCGTATTCAGAATGTTTAAAATGCAAGCACTCGTTGTACGGCCCATCCATGATATTCTTAACAATTTCCCATGCGCCCACATTTCACATCCATCAATCCTGTTAATACCTTCCACAGTAAGGGACTAGGTTCCGCCTGAAGATGTGGCGATCGGAGACAGCTCACAAATCTGAATTTTTTTTACCCTAGCAAAAATTCATTTTCTACAATGGGAAGTTTTCCTGTTTGATTAATGCTTCGAACATTCCATGTGCCTATTCTTGTTTGTTGTCTTAACTGAAAGTTATCTTGTTTTATTATGCCAATTTCACATGAGATGCCTGGTTAGTCACATTGGCATGCCCGGGGTAGCCCATTTAACACTGATTAGCCTGGACCCAAACCAAGCACTCGTTGCCAATCGGTTCACATGCATAACACATTTGTCAATTTGACCATTTCATAACACTTTCGTGAAAACATAATCAGGTGGTTTTCCATTGACTGCCTGATCACAGTATCACAGTTGGAGGAGTTAATATGTAATTTTGCCCGTGAGTAATCCAAGCTTTAAATGAAGTACTTCTTTACCAGCCTTAAAAGAGTAACGGTGCTGCTGCTGACCAGCGCCATATGGATCCGTTAGCTTCATGACTTATGGGCCTACCAGAAGTATACACTCCCGACGGTATTGCATAGTAGGGTCACTGGGGATTACTGAACCCACCCCCGGAGGGGATACTTTAGTATTATGTGTGTATTATATTACTTTTAAACGTTTGCGAAACTCATGAATATACTTTGATCGATCCGTAAGAAATCCGAGCAAGGCTCGATCATTAGATACTATATATTTATTATATATATATATATATATATATATATATATATATATATATATATATATATATATACGTGTGTACGTATGTATAAGTATATATGTATAACTTTTTTTAGAAAATAACGTAGTCATTTGAAATCAACTCTTCTGTATAAGTATTAAAGAAGAACCAGCGATGGTAGCGGTCCAAAAAATGTTTCCATAGTGAATTCTGACAAATTTCTGCTAATAATAGTGGGTAGTTTAGTAATATTTATATTTCGATTGTTGTATAATTTTTAAACGAAAATATCTAAAATCTCTCATAATTGTATTAATGCGCCCTCTCTATTGACTTCGTATAAGCATATAAAGTACGAGAGCGGTTGCATAGGGAGCGCCACTTATACTTCTCGATTATTTTTTTATTTTTTTATTTTTTATTTTTTTTTAGTTTCATCGTTCAAAACGTTTGTATTAATCTTTTTAGTTGGAGAAAAGTTTTTATAAAATATACTTTAAATAATTCATATCTCGTTATCAACTTTATTAATTGAATTAGGAAATTATTCATCATACTCCTGCGGGGAGGGGTTATTTTGTATTCCTTGAAAATACTATTTATATAAACCTCGTCTATAACTTTTTTTTAAAGTGTGTCTAATCCTTAGTAATTGATATTCGTGCCATATTTTACGTAATTGTAAATTTTATGTTAAAATTATTTTTTTTTGTTGCGAATAAATTGAAATGTGTTTGCACTTCACATTCTAGATATTATACCAGCAATGATTAAAGTTACTTTTTTTTTCGACGCCCAAAAAAAAAAAAAAAAAAAAAAAAGATAACTTTCAATGTTATATGATTTAATTTAATTGCAATAATTCTTCGAACGTTTTTTAATGTACATACAGTGATCAGCATTAATATTCTCGGACACAAGTAAAATTTAATAATAAACGTTAATAAAAGAGTGGCATTCGAATACAATTTTTGAACAAGTAACGACGAAATATATTTGTAGTATCTATTATCAAGAAGAAATACCCAAAAATTTTTAAAAATACTTATTTTAATAACTTCATAAAACTCAAAAAAAAAAAAATAAAACATCGCGATTTAAAAAGGTAACAAAAACATTCGGACTCTTCGAAAAGTAAACAAGAAAAAATCATTTTAAATTTGAAAAAGAAAAAATTAATACTCGGTAGGTAAACCTTTTTGCTCTATTACAGCAGACATTCTTCGCGCCATCGACTCAACCAATTTTTAGCAGTTGTAGCCAGTGAAATATTTTTTCATTTGCGTAGCAACACACCTATTTTTTTCTATTAGAAATTTTATTTTCACGTACTTTTTGATATCCAATGTTTTCCAACGCAGATTTTTTGTACGGTTCATGTCTGGTGACTGTGGATGGGCAGTTTCAATCACTTTTGGGCAGTTGTAAAGCAACCAACTGCGAGATAGCCATGATATTTATGTTTGGAATCATTTTCTTGATAAAAACCAAAACGCTTTTCGGGCAGCCCCAAATCGACGGCGCTTGCTTTAAAATTTTTCTCTAAAACGTTAACATACATTTCGGCATTCATGTTGACATCGATAAATTGCAAATCCCGCACTACTGAGGCTGCGAAACACCCCAAAACCATCCCGCTTCCGTGTTTCACACTGTAGCGTTTAAATTACGTTTTTCTAATTGTTCTTTTGACTTTCGCCACACACTTTTGAACGTCCGTCATTACCGAGAACCTTAAAATTTACACTCGTCCGTAAATATCACCGATTATTTCCAATAATTAAAATCGCACTCTGTTGGTAAATTTAAACGTTTTTTTCGATTACGTTCATTTACCAGAGGTTTTCGTCGAGCAGTACGCGAATTGTAGCCGTTCTTCTTTTTAATGATTCGACGGATGGTGAATTTTCAGTTGAAAGTGATTAAGAAACTACGAATTTCGACGCGTGAATTGTAGGATTTTTCTTTATTTCCTTCATTATGAATCGCTCGTTCCATGGTGTGCCAATTTACGTTGTCGCCCTTTCTGGAGAATAAAATCTAACCTGTTTTCAAGATCGAATCTTCGACGAATATCGTGCATACTGTGTACTTTTTTCGATATTCAACAATTTCGCGATTTCACGATAAGTTTTGCTTTTTGCGTGATTAAAATTAGTTAATTTCGGCACTTCACATTACCTTTTCGCAACATTATGCTTACGCGAAGATGACACACCTAGTGACCAGCGATTACGTAAAAGCCTTTGCGTACAGATGTGAGTCACCTGATGACAGATAAATCAGTCATCTTCATGAAAGATATAAGCTAGATGTCCGAATTTCTTTTTTAAGTTACCTTTAAATGATGAGCGTTTTTTTGCAATTTTAATTTTTACAGGATGACTATGGTAATGTAAATTGTTTTTTATCCGGTGTTTCCCCTTAGACATTACTACAGCGAACATATTTCGTCGTTAGTTGTTCGAAAATCATATTGGGAGCACGTATTTAAGTCACGTTAATTGTTGAACTTTACGCATGCGCGAATATTAATGCTGATAGCTATACATATATTATAATGCTACTACGTTGATTTAAATGGTATAATTTCTTTCCATAATCCGGATTTCTCTGTAGATCGGTATTCTTTCTTTTTTCTGTAGCGGCAACTGACTGTAGATTATTCAACTTTTTTCCTCTATATTTATTCATTATTATACTATTTTATTATTCTTACGATTACGTATTTTTGTAATATTACGCGTCTGCTGTATGTTTCGTATAATACACCTGCATCGGAGATTGATTTAGACTTTGTCCTCGTTAATACCATTTAGCACCGATTAAAAATTACCGTAAATTATCTAATTGCACTCTTCTTAACTTTTTTTTTTTTTTTTTTTTTTTTGTATTTGGATATTTACCGTTATTTAATTTAACGTAAAAACCCTAATATTAGCAAAAAGCCGATTGCCAATAGTCATTTTGCGGTATATACAGTTTAATCATTCACTTCCCACCGACCAAATGTGATGATTCTTACCGTAAGAGTTTGTTATTTTTTCGGATATAAATCTGTGCTGAATCTCGGGCTTTGGAAAACTGCTAATACACATATTCACTGAGGCTGATTACGAATATTAACTTTGCTTTCGTTAATGCAAGGTCCAGGAGCTGCTATTTGAAACTGAATAGAGATCGTTCATAATAGTTTATTGAAAAAAATTAAATTATATTAAAAATCCGTAATCATAAGAATGGCGTAAAGGGGGGAAAAAAACCAACTAACAACGGATTTTCAAATAAACAACAAAATATACACGAATCTTCTCTAGCACATAAACGTACCTCATTGTTTTGATGTAACAGCTTTCTCTAACAAATTTTCCTAAACATTGAAAAAAAAAAAAAAAAAAAACGTCCGTATTACTATTATTTTTTTTTTTTTTTTGACCATTAAACAAATGGCTAAAATAAGATCCGGCTTTTAAAATATCAAATAACCGTCTCGTCTGCAGTTTCTTCTTTCCTGAAGTAGTTTGGGGTAACGGACGGAGTGGTCAGAAAATATAAATGTGTCATATTCTGCGATCAAACAATACCAAAAAAAAAAAAAAAAAAAAAAAAAAAAAGCGGACAAATCCATCAAAGCCTTTAAAAATAAATTACGGAAAAATCTATTCTATACTATTTAGTAGAATGTTTTGTTGTTTTTATTTTTGTTTTTTCTTCCCTTCTATGAACGGGGTTGAATAATTCTGACTAAATCAAAAAATTTTGTCTGCACAGCTAAATAAAATTTTATATAGTATCTGTTTCTGGTCAATTCTTACACGCTACTGTAATTTTTCGCCAAATAAAATATAACCAATTATTACAAAAAATAACAATTCATCACACACTCTATTATTAGTATAAAATTTCTAATAATAAATGAACATTTGTCGGTTAAACGCGACGACGCTTGAGTCAGAGGTTATGCCTCGACACGATTGTCTGATAAAAACGTTTCACTTTCAAAAAGAATATGCATACACATATATAAAGGATAGCTTTTTATTCGCTGTTTTGTTTTTTCTTTTTCTTTTTAAACTTTGCGCGTCAATTAAAAAAGTTGCCCAAAATTATTTTAGTTCCCAAAATGTTTACTTCGCGATGGTGGCGTACTCTGCCGATTAGCATCTTGAACAATTGAAATCTGCCTATGTTCAACAGATGGCGCTGTAGCCGTGAGAATAACACTGGACAAATTTGATTACTCGACATTACCCAAAAATAATTGGCCGTTGGTAATATCAAGAACGAAATTACAGATTACCGAAACGAATAAACTATGTGCCAACTAATAATTGGTTTGGGTTTTTTTTTTTTATGTACAGATATGCGAAGTGTACTCGTTACAATTAACAAGCCTGTCACAGTGCCGTTGTTTTATAATATCTCTTCCGTGTGCAAATATTTTTTAAAGAGTTTTTCGTCGGAGTTCTCAATGTGTTATCTTTTTTTTTTTTTTTACTCTGATTAGTACTCAGCGGTATTTTATGGACGTGCCTAATTAATTTACCTGCGAGATGGTTACGTATTTAAACGTGTTATGTAGGCTGACTTTTAAGCAGCGCACACGTTAATATTTCATACGTATTTTTTTTCTCCTTTTTATATCATTAAAGAAATGAAAAATCGTTGTAATTGGTTGAAATGGAGAGTTCGTCTATTTTTTTTTTTTTTTTTTTTTATGCACTATTTACACATCGATGAACGTGAATGAGTTGTTTTTCTGTATTTAGGAAAAATCTGACACAAAATTGCGTTACTTTAAAAATGTTTGGTGGTCACTCGTGAAGGGGAATTCTCACACTCCTAGTTACTGCATAAAATCAACATGAGAACTAGCTTTCTAAGCTGTAGCGAAATATTCCGGTTTGCCTCGCTACACTGTTTTTCAGTGCAGAAAATTTAAGTTGGTTTCCCCTGTACTTTAATGTAATAATCTATCTTTTCAAATTAATAATTAATTACATTGCAAATAGTTGTATATCAACCTCCTTTCACCTCCGCATACACAAAAAAAAAGAAGAAGAAGAATCATTCAGGTGAATAAAGAGGGGGATAGACCGTCGTTGGCGGCGTATGTTTCAGCGACTTCTTGAACACTGTTTAAAATTTTCTCACGAAAGTTTTAACACGTTTATCGGAATTTTGATATTTCTTAGAATGACCGTTTCTTCATATCGATTCGCAATAAACGCATTAATTTTTGCTTCGTCTAACTAGCCTTCGAATAATCGCTAGTAATTAGTTACACTTGTTATCAGAAGGAAACCTCCTCACGGTGGCCAATAATCGAAAGAGTTGAGAATTTTGAAATACCTCGGATAACCAAAAATTAGACACTGTGATGAAGAAATACGAATCAGGTGTGGAATGGCCAAAGGAACTTTCAGAAGAATGGAAATTCTAATGCTGGCCCTCTGAATTACCGCTTCAAATAAGACTTAGAGTGATTGATATTACCGGTGTGTACTCCTTTATGGTGTTGAAACTTGGACACTTAAAGCCAGTTTTATCAGACACAACTAGAGGTTAATGTGGTTCTTACGAAGATTAACAAAGATTTCCCGGGCAGATAAAGTATCAAATGCAGAAATACTAAGAAGAACAAACGTAGATAGAAGGTTTTTGGCAATCATGGGGAAAAAAACCCGGAAAATAACATACCTCGGCCATATCTTGAGAGGCCCAAAGTAAGTAGACTGATCTTACGGGGAAGAATTGAAGGAAAAAGACCAGCTCAGGAAGAAGAAAATATCCATGGCTAAGAAATATCAAAGAATGGATAGAAAGACTTTTCAAGGTGGAAAGAAGATAAGCCGACGCCCTAGTGTATAGCAACCTAAGAAGAAGAAGAAGAAGAAGAAGAAGACCAGATAACAGTGTAGGAGGAGGTTTTTTAAAGGAGAAACAACTCGGAAGGATAAAAAAGAAAACAAGTGGATTAGGGGAAGCGCAGGTATGAAAAACGTAGTACAAATGATAAAGCAGTGTCAACATGAAGGTGAGTATGTTTCCAAGACATCCGGAACTCAAATAGCTTGGCTAACAAAACAGAAGGCGCAGAACACGTTGAAGAGACGACATGAATAAGTTTCAAAAGGAGGACGGCGTCGGAAGAACAATAAGAAAAAATGGAACGAACTGCGAGAAGACTAGGTCCGACAGTGGTCTGAAAAAACTGGCTGGCAAAGAAGCAGAACATTTCTTCGTAATCATCTTTAAAATCATCTTTGTTTCCCGCGTAAAATACCTACTTTTTGATCGATACTGCTCGTACATATTTGTTCGGTCGACAATCATCATTCGGCTAGAGAGCCGTTCTGGGAATGTTCAATTTTCGTTTTCGGTGACACTTTTTCGTTGCGTTAATCAAAACAAATAACCATCGTACATAATTGGCGAAGTTGTCTTCCGCGTCTAGATAGTGAAATTCGAGCGAATTGCGCACTATTTTCGCCAGCGCAGATCGGTCGTAATTATCGAATGTTGCAATCGCGACGGTATGCTGCTTGGCTTACGACATGGTGTAACGTTCCACATACTTATAAGGCTTTTATTTAAATCTCATTAGTCGCCTAGACCTTTCCTTACTCGGCAAATTAACATACACACTGCTGCTACGGCTTCAATTTTACCTTCATCGTCGTTTTCTGTGTCACCGCGCGCTACCTCTATTGGTTATTTACTCAATTTTTTCCGATTTTTCTATTAGTGTTCAGTGTTTTCGCGTTCCGGATGATTTTTCGTTTTTCGCTTCCGCGAATTAGTTCCTAGCGCGCTATCGTTGTCGCCAAAAAATGTCTTTCGTTAGTGCGCACACTGTTTGCGAAGTGATGAAATCCGGCCAGGATGGCGATACGGTCAACGACGACGACCAAGATGAGCAGAATGAACCGAGTCGGTGAGTTTTCGCGTCCCCCCGTCTGCCTTATTTATTTCTCCATTTTAATCGAATTCGGAGCGGACAACTTTTGCGAGAAAAGAACCCCCCCCCCCCATTTTTTTTATTGTAGTGGTTTTCGCCCGAAAAAAAGTCTGCCTCAGTTTTGTCCGTCCGCTTATTTCGTTAAATATTACATGGAGTCTGTGTGAATTGCCTGAAAAGTCGCGTATAACCGTAAGTTGAACTGCTCGACTTGAACGTAATTAGTGCCGAGTGCAGTAATGGAAATAATTCTATAGAAAACGAGTGAAAAAAGGTGCTCAGCTGTAGACTACTAGAATTCGAATTCGCGCAACTAGCGTCGCCCTAGAAAAAGAAACCCGTACGAGGATAGCTGAAAAGATAAGCTTTTTTGTTTCATTTTTCGGTCCTATTCCTGTTATCACGTTGTCGCTGCTTTATTTACTTCCGGTTCGCTTGTACGTTTTGCTCACCTCCTCAGCAGGGCAAAATATGTTCACGGGGAAATATGCAGGGATAAAGAGGTTTTCTCTTGTTAAATGACACGATTAGACGACGGTCATATTTTCACGTTGAATTTTTGCGTTTAGCGTGGTCGAAGTCGTACGTTTTGCCGCACAAGGGGAGACTGTTTTATGGATAGCGTATTAGCGATAGCCGACAGAACATTATTCTTAAGTTCTGACTGCGTAAACCCAGCGGAATATTGTGTTTTGTAATATAAGACGCACGCCGTACATGTCCCTCTAAAAACGCGACTGGCGAGGCATTTCAACGGTGGGATTGGTGTTTTGGCCAGTTTTCATATTTCGTCTTAGGGTTTACTAAAAGACTACAAATATGCATACGTAATGCTTATGTATACATACATATACGTATACATACATATATATATATATATACATATATATATATATATGTATATATATATAAAAATAAATATACAGGGTGGTCTAAAAGTCATTGCACATCATAAAATTGATTACTGTTCACGAATCGTTTATTAGAAAAGAATGGAACAAATGTTACAAGTTTCAAAAAAAAGTCCTAATGACCGTTTTCACAAGTTTTTTTTGCTACTTATCAGTATAACGCTTATATACTACGTTTTTCATAGATGCGCTACTTTATTACACATCTCTTCGAATATTATGCAATGACTTTTGAACCACCTTGTACATACATACATACATATATATATATATATATGTATATGTATGTATAAACCTGTTCTTTGGTTCTTCCAAGGGATCATCTCCTACATGATAGACTTTGGTAATCTATAATTCTGATGGAAGAATCGGTTTCAATTGACTTTTGTTTGCAAAATGAAATAATTGCCTTGTAAGCGTGACGCAAAAAAGACGTGGCAGATTTCGTTACTGGATTTTCATATCATTTTCGGCCTAAAGATGACATCATTGTCACTGATATATTACGGTATCCGGGGAGGAATTATGTAAACGATTAGTTAATTTTTTTTTTTTTTTTAAAGAATGACTTAGTCAATTGTAATTTATACTCTTTCGTACGTATTACGGAAGAACTATATCATCGGAAAGTCGATATTCCTCTGGCGAAGTGTACAGAATCAAGTCTAACATGTACTTACATGTGTTATCAGTGGCGGTAAGATTTAAAGACTCGTCAAATAATTGCTATACTTTTTTAAAGAATTTCGATATTTACGGAAGTATTAAATTTCTTAAAATTTAAAATACGCGAATGTATATAATATTAGATCTTATCGATTATCTGGGAAGTCTGACTAACAACTACAGTAAAGGTTGGACCGAAGATATTCGTTTGATAATTTAGCGAATATTTTTAAAAAAAAAGCTACTAATTAATCAAAGTGATAGATAAACTTAAATATTTTTTAACGGAATTAATACGGAGAAATAGATAATCATTTAGAGAGAATACGTGTCAGGAAGACGGGGGGGAATATTTTGTTGAAATATTTTTACAATAAGAAAAATCGGCAATTTCAACGAAAATTAGCCACCATAATATAACATAGCGGTAAAGTCAGAATATGTCTTTATGCCGCAGAATAATGCGCCTATTCCGTAGTATGTGGAGGGAAAAAAAAAAAAATGAAAGAAAAAAAAGCAAATAAAAATCCGAATGAAAATCAAACTGAAGCAGAATAATACGGTAAAAATTTCGAAATAGAAAAAAAGGAAATCTTTTTGTAAGAAAAAGCGAAAGGCTAATTTAAAACGAAAGAGGCGAGTGTCTTCTGTTTTGAACATTTCATGAGAATGCAAGGTTCTAGGCTTACATATAAAAGTATTAAATGTTCGAGTGTAATTGGAATAAAAGAAGAAGACGAAAACGAACTCTAGTATGGTTCAAAGGAATATAAAGGAGGGGATCCAGAAGAAACGAGACATACTCTAGAAAGTGTAATCTATATTAAATTTACCTTTGGGGCAATGATGAAAAATTTTATCAGCTTTAAAAATAAAAGGAACGAGGAGAATACCGCGAAAGAAAAATACGAAATTTAAGCCTGGAAGATTAGAAAGGTCGGTGGGTGGGTGGGGGGGGGGCAAAAACGTAGTAGTTGGGCATTAAGAGTATTCTACAGATGACCGAGTTCGAAAGAAGCGGGATTATATTCATAAAAGGGTGTCAAAATACTAAAGTAAAATATTAAATTTAAAAGCAGAAACGCAAAAATTGAATGTTTAGCGGTGAAATTACGCGCATGCACGTGAAATAGTAATAGCGAGTTCGGAGTGATTATGTGTCAGTGTGACGTGACTGATAACGCGGATTTCTAATATAATAATGGATGCGCTGATGATTTCATATATCCCAGCTGTTATTTTGATTATGTTAAAAAATTTTTTTTTTTTTTTTTTTGTGAATTTGTTTAAAAAAACGAACGTGTAAAGCGAAAGATTTTCGAATTAAAGATAAATGGTTTATTAACGTTTGAGGAATATGTTAATTTTAAAAATATTAGCCATCTACTAAAGCCTAAAACGAACTTTTATACAAACTTTGGAGAATAAGATAAAAAATCGTTGAAAGGTGTTTTCGCTGGAAATTCTAATTGCGGTTGCGAAAGTATACGAGAAGAGGCTTTTCAAACGGATTAAGCTAACCTATTCAATGTTATATCGATTATGTGCTTTGTTTTAAAATCCTTCCGTATGAAATATAAAATGATTTTAATGAAAATGTGATTAACCCTTTTGCTTCGCAGAAGGCTAGAAAAATATAACTTGTTTACAAACTACTTTAAAAGAAGAATATTCATTAGTTACATCCTTAAAAAAATAATTTTTATCCGCCACTGGTGTTACGTGTGTATATAACGTTAAATTCTCTTAATGTATTT
Organism: Icerya purchasi; assembly: GCA_039619475.1. NCBI lineage: Eukaryota > Metazoa > Arthropoda > Insecta > Hemiptera > Monophlebidae > Icerya > Icerya purchasi. The sequence continues at coordinate 284,469,103 of CM077115.1, read as the reverse complement.
ATCTCGACCAGGAACGCCGAATGTAACTTTTAGTTCGGATTATTCATCCTCAAAGGTGCCCCAACATCGGAGCCACTAAATTCACGAACGGGTGAAATTTATTTATCTATTTTATCCTAGATTTGAATTTATATTATTATCAAATTCGAGAGTCGAGTTGCATTTCTTTAGTTGATTGTATTTTAATTTAATTTCGCAATCTTTCTGTATCTCAGGTCAATCGCCAAGAAAGTTCAATTAATTACGTGAATTACAAATGAAATAAAAATATTAACAATACGTAACACCAATTACGGCTAGGATGCTCCGCGATATCTATATAGTTGAGCTTCGTTTATACAAAATTATTAGAACAACTGCGAAGCGGAATTTATGTTCCTCGTTTTAGCTGTTATTTATAAATTATAATGAAGTCATACGCGTAATAAAATGTAAATATGCATATTAATTACAACGTAAAACTTAGGCTACCCCCCATTAGAAAAAATGTCCCAATTTTATATAACGAAAAATGTCCTAATTTTATGTAACGAAAAATGTCCTAATTTTATGTAACGAAAAATGTCCTAATTTTATGTAACGAAAAATGTCCTAATTTTATGTAACGAAAAATGTCCTAATTTTATGTAACGAAAAATGTCCTAATTTTATGTAACGAAAAATGTCCTAATTTTATGTAACGAAAAATGTCCCAATTTTATGTAACTTTTGCTATATATACTTTATAGGATTTTTGTGATTAAGTTAATATATTCATATGGACCGATTTAGAATTACGTTGTAAATTTTCATCATTTTATACAACGTATAGAAGAAAAAGAGAAAGAAATGTAAGCAAGAGGGGTCAAGGGGCACAGCTCCTTGCGAGGCCAAAATGTTCGAGTTCATATACCTATATATATATATATATATATATTTATTTATTTTTCTTATCAAAATTTATTTCTTAAATTTACAGGCAATATAAACTTTCATTAAATTAACTTACATAAACCGCAAATGCACTTAGTTAGCGCGAGCAGCGGAACTATTTGTAATCATACCTGGACTATAAATATGTGCAATTATTATTGAAACAGAGAAACGACAATGTTGTAGTCTAATAACGTACGGTTACAATAATTATTCTTCACTAAAAGTAAAATCTAACAATCATTAAAAATAAACAACTGTGAAGCTTACAAAGGCTAATTTTTAGTGTACGAATCAACAATTTAACCAAATGATAAACAAGAAAATTAGAACAATATATATATATATATATATATATGTATATGTATGTATTGTAAGACTTTTTATCGTCTGCTGCAAATGTATCATTTTACGCGTAAAATAAGAATATTCTAACACGTCTTATTAATTTTTAGTTTAATTATAACATCTGCCATTATGCATAAGAAATTTTACTTTAACTGTGTGTAAAGGTTACACACGTTAATTTCAAAAATTGTTGGAATCGAATTAATTCGGTATCACAAAAAAGAAATAAGTTATTAAAATTTCAAAAAATAAATTTATTTAAGAGAAAACTGATAAATTTATATAAAGAAAATTATAAAAAATCTACTATAAATAATTTACGCGAACAATAAAAAGGAATAGTGCAAAATCAGTTAAAAAAAAAAAAAAAACGAGTAAGAAGAACTATTAAGGTAACGTAACTTTAAAACTATTTTGCTTATATAATAATGGAAAAAAAAGGTGAAACTTACTATTTAAAGGAAAATTAAAACCACATTAAGAAATCTATTTACAAGGGAAATCAATACGTTTGTTTATATTATCAACAAACTTTCTTAAACTGTCAATCTAACTGCTACTGCTGGCCGTTTTGCCGAAGTCGAGAAATGCTTGGTTTACTGTTCGCGTCCTTCTTGCGCGTGTATGTATACTTCTAAGTACCCCTTTAGTGACTGCTAGCATTAGTACTCACAGCGCCTGACGAACATGATCATCAAATCGGAATTTATCGGAATTTAACTATTACTTGGTACAAACAGACCGACTAGCGTCTTAGACATTGAACATTTTTCTTCCCACATGCTTAAATAGATTTTTTGTTGGCAAACTGAAAATTATCTCTTCTTCTTCTTTTGCCGAGGTTAATATCTCTGTTGTCAGAGAAGCGCATCAGTTTTCTGTATTATTTGCCATTTACTGCATGACTATTCGCTCTTGATATTATATAAATTTGTATTTGATATTATCACCGGTACTTTTCTAAGACAGATATTGAAATGGAAATTAAAAAGCCACTTTAAAAATACTGAAAAATTAAATTTATGTAAAAGAAAATAATTTACGCAAATAACTAAAACGGAATAATGCAAAATGAATTTAAAAAAAGATTAATAAATAAAATGTATTATTAAGCATCTTCAATTTAAAAACTTTAAACGGAAATATACAAATATGTGGCAGCGTCTTCGTTTTAAATTACGGAAAAAGTTGAAATGTGTTAATTAACAAAAAAATTAAAAAACCACATTTGCTCACGTTAATTAAGTAAACGTTTTCTAAATTGCCGATCTAATAAATGCCGGTTCGCTGCTATACCGCTTTTCGTCACTTTATCGACAGACATTTTCGCTATAGCGGTATGTTTCGCCGAGCGTATTTATAAATTAGACGCACGAACGTCATTATGATAAAAAATCGCAGTTTCGTATAATGGAAAATGTGCATGTACAGCACGCATGTAGTTCGCTCAAAGTGGCGAATCCGATCTGCTTTTTGCCCCTGCCTACGCTGTTGTATATTTTTGTTTCTCATTGCGCTTTTAGTGACTCGCTAACATCACGGAAGTACTTCGAATCGGAATTGAACTGAACAAATGGCGGGCGACTGGTGTTTTGCCCATTAAGCCTTAATGGGAAACAAAAATTTATCTCTTTTGCCAGATTAATCTCTGCTGCCAGAGAAGTAGCGGCAGATTTTCTTTTTTTTTTTTTTTTTCAATTCGCTTTTTCGTGTTCTCCATGCATGACTAGAAACATCTAATCTCGCACATGTTAATATCAATGGTAGCGTCTGGTAGTTAAGGTGCTTGGCTATAATACTAAATCAGAGATGTCATAGGTCATACTTGTCTCGTTCCGGATCCGCAGTAGTACTATATAGCTAAAACGAAGTAGTGAATATTGGTTATACCAGAGAATTATCTGGGGGAAAATAAAGGCGGATAATCGAAATGAACTGGCTCCCCAGTATTCTCATCAGATCCGTTAGATCCTTAAGTACACTATGAAAAGCTTAACTTCACAATCTATGATACCCCTTATTAAGGATATACTATATGGGACTTGATTTACTTACTGCGTTGTTACAATATCGATTTATAGAAAAACCGATAGCATTTTCAGCCCACTGTGGAATGTCAAAGCTTTACTTTACTAAGATAATTTGTAAAATTGCTTTAAGAAAAGTGTGTACGAAAATGTAATGGCAATATGATTACTTGAAGTCATGCGAGAATTGAGTATCGTCGAGTAATAATTCTCGATTTTATTTTAACGTTAATCGAGATACCGCATTTTGTAAGAGGCGGGATAATAATAATAATAATAATAATTGTAATATTTTGGAGCCGAGAGTTTACTCGGACACACTGTAGAACGTGGAAAAATGCTTATCGATCGGTTCGACTAGATATAAAAACGGAACTCTACGAACGATATTTTAAACAGAAGCAACCTGCTAAAAGCCATTTGATGAATAGATATTTTAAAAAAAGAGCCGAGGAACCTTCGCCCTATTATAACGATATCCTCTGCACGGCAAATAGCACCGAAATAGTCGCGTTGTCCGGTCTTTTGAAAGATGTGCGCACCTACAGTACTGCCCATTGCGATGTTATTCGAATGTGGAGCAACAAATGTGATCATCGAAGCGCGAATGATTTTTAAAAGCCTAACGTGAAGATGATAGGCGCCTCCTCTGTTGGGAGTTTTGAAAAAAGGTGTAAAATAATTAGGACTTGTATACCACTAGCGTTTTTTAAAGAACTTTCCTTACTGCCCCCCCCCATATATATATATATATATATATATATATATATATATATATATATATATATATATATACATAAAAGTCAGCTGCCTGAAAAAAAACACAAATTTTTGTTTTTAACTTAACACGTCTAAATTAAAAATATAACCCCGTTTTGGTATGTTATTTGTTACTGCTTTGCAAAATCTCAATGTTTACAAAAAAAAGTTCGACCACATTCGACCGAGTCAGGCTCTCCCCTTATATTAATCTTCGCTATTTCTTCTTCTACTATTGCTGTTTAAGAAATGGCGCGCGCATCTATTCCTGGAAACTCTGTACCATTTTTTCTCCTCTTCTTCATCGTTGACAATTTCCCATCGGTGCTAAGTCTGAAATTGATCGTTTCCAGCTATTTTGGTTTACCGCTATGCCTGAATCATCACCGGCTTCAGTGAGATCCGTAGTGATTACATCGAGCCATCTTCGCCTTGGCTTTCCAACCGGTAATTTGCCTGAGACCTGGAATGAATGATAGCAACGAGCCACTTACGATTTTCTGAGCACGTAGTACTTGCCAGTACCATCTTAAACGGCTCTCACGGACATTACTTAGGATAGGTGCAGCTCCTGCGGATGCATTCATTTTCGATCCGGTCAGATAACCGGATGGCTATTAGCCACCTTAACATGCGCGTTTCCATCACATGCAGCGCTTGCTCTTCTCGCCTTGTAACTAGCCAGCACTCACCACCATACAAGGCAAAGTTAGTCGGATGACTGAACGATAAATTTTTGACTTTAGCCGAATGGACATGCGTGCGTCACATAGCACGCTAGTTACAGCTTTCCACTTCAGCCATGCTGTGCTTATCCGATTTCGAACTTCCTCGGATACGCCACTGTCGGGCTAAGGTATTTAAAGCTCCTTGTACGAAGCAGTTGCTCTCCACAGACTTGGATAGATCCAACTGCGTTTGTATCTGTAATCATATATTCATCAGTCTTCTTTATGTTGACTTTAAGACCAAAATTTTCCATTACACCATACTTGAACTCTGTTTTGTAGCATGTCTCTTGAATTGTCAATTAATACGGTATCATCTGCACACAATAGTGTTCAAAGGCGTTTGAATATCCCGCGCTGTACCTCTCAGAGATTAAAATTCAGTCAATTGAATTATCGGTTATAATTTTAAGAGCTAAACACTTTTCTTCATAAACAAAGAACCACTGTGTGAACAAACTGCGCTGATATGTTTTTCGTGTACAAATTACATTCAGCCGTGCTCACGGCATAACCGTAGTTCAGCGAGAAGTAACGAGGCTAACATATAGGTACGATTTTCCGATAGCCATAACTGCCTATGGGCACCCCTGCATACACACACCCATACATATATATATATACATTTCAAAGTAAACACCAATTATAGCATGGAGTCTTCTGGCGAATGCCGTTTACTTATTTGTAATTGATGGAAAAATCGGATATTTTAAGGAGTTGATACATTCCTTATCGTGCTAAGCAATTTTCTTTTTTTTGTAATTGATAATTAATTTTCATTCAATGTGATTTGGGATAAAAAGCAGAGTGAAGCAATAGTAGGTTTTGCTATGACTTCATTGTAAATGCTGAAATTATTAATTGAATATGTTGCACAAAAAGGTAACGGACGGTAGTAACACAGATGTACATTTGGATCTACAGTTATAATTGGAGATGACTACATTGAGTTTCGGAAGGGAAGCTTACCATCAAAGAAAATATTTCCTTAAAATGGAAGGTACAGATTTTCTGCAGTGTAGCACACTTTTAATCATTTCTTTAGAATTATACTTGATCAATCAATCAATCAATCAATATTTTTTTATTTTAATAAAATTAAACATACCGATAATAAATATATCAATTTAGTAAAGTTTTCGGTCAAGGCCCCCGTCTTTTTTTTTTTTTTTTTTTTTTTTTTGATTTTTAAATATACGCGATGACGAAAAAGGAAAGAGCGTGGGTGACAACGATTTTTCGTATTGCTGCTACCCGGTTTTTCCGGTTTATGTTTTACCATTCAGTTATTCCGGACTGTTATTTTAATACGGGGAATGATGTCTTTTATGAGTCAAAACAAGAGAACACCTAGGTGTAGTAGACCCAAGTCAAATCTACGGCTAACCAAGAGGGAACGTATGTTGGAATGGTTTAATTAACGTTTACTTAATTAAAAACACATCCCCACTGGGGATTCTGGCGAAATCTAATTTACTTTATTCGGAAATTCCATTAGGAACTTAATTACGCGAAAATAATTTATTTACCCTTGTTTAGATTTTAGATTCTACATTTTTGCCAACCCTTATTAAAATCTTGCTTTGATAGGTCGACCACCACCGCCTCGTTAAAAAGAAACGCGAGAACGTAACAAAAAATCGGGTATAACTATAATTATTAACGAAGAATAAATAAAATTAATACCCAGAATGATGATTATCCGGTATGTGTGTGATTCTTTTGGTTGAATTATTCTCCCAACTGTAGACCATTTTCGGCTTTACATTCAAGCGTAGTATGTCTGATCAGCGATCAGATTAAGACTGACACTTTTCTTCTTCAACTTCTGCTCTTTAGGGGGGGATTTTTTTTTTTTCTTTATCAATCACAGAGTCTTGACGACGACGTTCCATTGGCTATTTAAGTAATTCCAGCCATAGATTTTCATTCACCCATCTCCTCTGGTCATTGTATAATTCTATACCATATATTTTCAATTGGGGCTGTATATGTACATGTTATAATAATGTGTCAACATCCTCTAGCGTATAAATCGGTGTGTTTTGTACTTAACGATTTAACGCGATTCCATTTCGGAAAATTTTTTCTAAGGAGGTTTTTTTTTTTGTTTGCGGTTTTTTTACAGATTCGTCGAAGAACAAAAAAATGCTTAACAAGAAATATTTCAGCGTAGTGCGTTGCGAGTATCACGTTTTAGGTGCAACCTGGTGCTGCTAAGGATACACTTTTTTGTTCTACTGAGTTTTGTAAGGGAGGGGGGCTGTCGAGCGAATTGTTGCAATTGTTCTAGATCACTAATTGCCGTTAGAATGAGCGATTCTTTGTTTTAAAAGCTTTACTGCTAGTTATGTATTACTTCGATGGAAAAATGCTGTGGATTTTATAAATTGGAGTATATCTTTATTTTAGAAGAATCCCCAGAGTGTCGTGTTGTGTATATATATATATATATATATATATATATGTGTGTGTGTTTTGGGTGCAGTGCTGGCGATGTTACGGTATTGTCAGTTAGTTGTAAGTCACATTTAGTAAGTCGGGCTGCATTTTTGAGGATGAATTAGTGAGTCGTGTACGGGTCACGGTGCATGGTAAATTCCTTTATGTCGATTTTTACATGAGGACTACTTATTCACCCTTTCCAGCATGTATCTTTAATATATTTTTCAGGGATTTTCCTAGAGGAGTTTTGTAAGCTGAACTGAGGTAAACAGTTCGTCAGCGAAGACGATAGAATTTTTGAGTTTACAGTTTCAATTAGTTTTCCTATAGTACAAGAGGATGGCTGTCGGTTTAGTTGAGATTGGCACGGAAAAATTTCTTAGCGTGTACGATATAACAGTCGCGTTGCAGCTTTTGATATTCGTTAGACAGGATTTGGTGCCCTTCCGGAAAAACGGAAGAAGACAGTAAAATTTGTTGGAAGTCAGGGGGAGGGGGGGATTTAAGCGGGAAATAAAAATTTTAACCGATTTGAGATTCTGTCGGCGGCATTAAACTTGTACCGGGGTATAATAAAAAAAGAAGCATATTGCGAAATATTTGGAAATTATTATCTTTTTCCGTATGGCTAATGTAGGTTGGAGAAAAGGCAGAAAACATCTGGAAAACAACCGGGAAAAGTCAGGGAAATTTATAATTGTTTTGAGAAAAAAAAAGAAAGTGGCCACCTTGCTAGAATATCTTTTGTTGTTTCAGTGTACGACGGTCTTTTTCTTTTCCCTTGGAATATGGGTTGGGGATCGCAGATACAACTCTACCGAAACTCGGATGGAAAAAGCCAACTGTAGCCCTCCTGGGTAAATTCTTTAAAAAAAGGCGTTTCGAAGAAGATATTCTACGATGCGCTGAAATAACTATTTTCGATTTATTCCGTTGTGGGTGAAATATAACAGTCCCAATTTTCCTCATCAATTAGCGCAAGACATGTACGGCGGCAAATCTAGAAAAAAATATATACACCGATTGTTCTTACGTACGAAAGTAAAAAACACGTAATTATATTTGATTTTTTAATAACTCCATATGTCTGTCAAGAAATCAATATTCTCACTTTAAAATTTTATTCATACTGCTACATTAAAAAAAGTATATTTTTTCTGATGGGTTCTCCACCCTGCTACGTTACTCACCATTATTATTATTATTATTATTATTATTATTATTATTATTATTATTATTATTATTATTATTATTATTATTATTATTTAGACGAACGAAGCGATCCTATATAATGGATGAAAATTACCCTTTCTTGTGGTTCACTTTCTAAAAAAATAAAAGGCTAAACATCTGGACATGAAATTTAACATAATTATTCATATTCATCTCTACACATGTGTGTTATCAATCATTATTTTTTAAAGAAATAAGTTGTATAAATAAACATTTTTATTTTTCATACCTATAAATATCTCTGTATATGCACATAGAAAATTACCGCAAATTTAAAAATGATAGGACATATACCATAAATTACGATGTTGAAATTTGAAACTTATTAAGTGAAAATGTAAAGCATAATAAACATAATCTATTATCTCCAGCATTTTCGAAGTGAAACGTCTTCACAGCAATTAATCGGTAACTTTTTTTATTTTTCAATTTTAAAAGTATCCATACAAATAATGAAACTATTTTTATTAAGAGCATATTAATGGGGTCTATTAAAATCAGTAACCCGACTATTTAAAAACAAAAACTATCACTTCCTGTACTAATATGGTTTTTCTATTGGATCGTTGGTAATAAAATCAATTATTTTTCGCTAATTTAATCCATAGTTCTTGTATGTTTTTTATTTTTCTGTTTTATATTATTTTGAGCGGTTTCAAAAATATCATTGTACGTCTAATAGTTGGCGTGATTCTTTTTATGTCATTTCGGTTAAAGTAATATTAAATTCACTTATTTTACACATATTAATATTATTACAACAACTCTAAAATTTGATTTTCTTATATTTTTTGTATTTTCCAAGAGGAGTGCGTGTTAACTTTTCACATAAAAATAGCGCGGTATTTCTTAACAGCATTTATATTATATTAATTAAGGCAGTTGTAAAATATTCTTACTTCACTATTCCTCTACATAGTCTGTTAGTAATTACTTATTTCATAATTATTACATACATGTAATAGTGTGCACAGGGATGATTTATATGATTATAAAATTAATCAGAAACATATAAAATACGCGTGTGACAAAAAATTTAATTATTTAAAAATACATTGATCCCCGATATGCTCTTTGGAGTTACATAGGAAATCAAGGCAATATTGATATTAAAGTTAATAAATGTTGCACATCCCACTTACAATGCTATATGTTTCGGGCTAGTCTTTCGTAATATTATTTTTACGTTAAGTTTTCCTCATATTTAATGAAGTTACAATTTATGTGATAAAAACGTTAATGTTGCAATATAGTTAAAATCATGTTCAAGAATATGTATACATTTCAAATGTTACCTAATATAACTTTGTTTATAACTGTCCATAACTTACGATGCTATAGTTCAAATTTTAACAGTTTTAACTTCAGTGACGTTAATTTAAAATTGATTTATTATACATTTATAACTTATTGTTCCAGTTTAAAATATTACATGTGCAATTTAGTTATTTTATACAATTTTTAAAAGTATTACAATATTCAATTTCCGATAAGAAATCCAAAATTTAAATTATATCTTCACACAAGCGTAACGTAATGAATTTTAATTTCATCTTATTTCATTTATTTTTACACTCCCACTTCTTGTATTAATTATTGAATATTAAATTATATATGTATATATCTATATTAATAGTATAATATATAAAGAAGAAAAGGAAAAAATAATACAAAATGAATAAGTTGAATGAAAGTAAACTGATTATTCGTTTAGTTCATTCAGTTATTAGTAAATTACACAGCCTTAACTTTAGTCATTATTCTTATGTCGTTCTTGGTAATTGTAACAGAAATATTTATTTTATTCCTTTAATATCTATCTTACCGCATCTAACTAATATTACACAGTTTTCCTCGTTTGTTATTTATTAATATCTGGATAGTTGTTACACCGTTTTATTAAGTTTGATTTTAGAGGTTTTTTTTTTTTAAAAAGAAATTTTATTTTTACTCTTAATTATCACAGTGTTGAAATGTGCTTCTATTTACTAATCAAGGTATGAAAGTGTAAACGTTATTTTGAACTAAAATGAACTTCAAAAATAAAATGAATCTTTTTATGTTGAATTTTCAGAGTTTACTTAGTCATTTTGATGAACTATATATAGCATATACATAACGAAGTGTGAAACTGAGTATGATATCATTACCTTGTTTATAAATTAAATCTTCTAAGCTTTGTCTTAAAAACATAAGGATAAATTTAAAATTTCTGCGTTTCAACATAGAGCAGATGGTACACTATATATTGATGAACCTTACTTTGGCAGTGTATACGGTTACTTTTCAATAAACTTTCTGAAGTTTTGAAAATATATTTACAAAATTATAAAAAGTGGTATAGGAAAATATGCCAGTCTTTATTTAAACGTTGAATATCTAGATTACTTAATCTATAAAAATACTTTTTATTTACTGCATACCGAGTATAGTTAAGTTTTAATTTAAATTGTTATTTGTTCAAATCTGCGATAACATATATCCGTCACAATGGCGGCATTTTAATGTTGTTGTATAATATTAATAAATAAGTGAATTTAATATTACTTTAGTCGAAATGACAAAAAGAATCACGCCAACCATCAGACGTACAATGATATTTTTGAAACCGCTCAAAATAATATAAAACAGAAAAATAAAAAACATACCAGAACTATGGATTAAATTAGCGAAAAATAATTGATTTTATTATCAACGATCCAATAGAAAAAACATTAGTAAAGGAAGTGATAGTTTTTGTTTTTAAATAGTCGGGTTACTGATTTTAATAGACCCCATTAATATGCTCTTAATAAAAATAATTTCATTATTTATATGGATACTTTTAAAATTGAAAAATAAAAAAAAGTTACCGATTAATTGCTGTGAAGACGTTTCACTTCGAAAATACTGGAGATAATAGATTATGTTTGTTATGCTTCACATTTTTACTTATGATTTTTCGATGTAATTTTTTTAGTAATTTCTATATTCTATGTTTTTTTTTTATAAAATTTTTTTTTGACGTATAAAATATAATTATTCTCCTTTTGGAAATATATATATATATTTATACAAGGCCGTGTACACGGGGTGGGTTTTGGGATTTAACCCCCCCCCCCCCCCCCATGAGAACTGAAATAGCTTAGGTACTTCATTAATATTTTATGCAAAATTTTTTTTTACGAGTATAATCAATAATATATGTAATTTTTATTAATGTTTATACAGTAATTCGTTTATTTAAATTATTAATATATAAATCAAAATGATGGAAATTATTAATAGCATGAATATTAGTGAAAAATTTATTTTTATTTATAAAATAAATATGCGAAGAAAATTTTTAAAACCCCCCTCTTTCCAAAATTCTGGGCACGGGCCTGTATATATATATATATTCCATGGAACAAGATTAGAAGACCGTCACAGCTTTTAACCGGTTATTATTATTATTAATTATTATTAGTTTTATGAGATGAAATATCTGGGTGTTCAACTAGCTCTAGACATTCAATTTCTCTTACACTGAAAATTAGAAAATTAAATTATATATTTTACTATCTAAGCAAATTTTTTAATATCATACACTTCCGTCAACTATGTACTGCATTATGACAAAAGCGATATCAAGCTATGGAATCATGTATTGGGGCAAACCTGCTGACTCAGAGTATTACTAAATCAGCGGATGAAGAAATTGCCAAATATTAATAAATACCGTGTATATAATATATATGTATGTATGTGGGTTTTAAACTTTTTAGTTTGAAACCCATTTCTTTAAAAATAGATTTGAAAAATTATAAAAAACGCCGTAAAATTCTTGTATCATACTTATTACCTTAACTATAGCACAGATATAAGGAAAAATAAAAGAAGAAGATAGAGAGAAAAATAAATAGTTTGTCAAATTTTGTTTTATTTCTATTGACTGTGTTAGTTCTGAATGTCTACATCTATGTATATGAAATCAGCGAGCGTGTGTGTGTGTGTGTGTGTGTGTGTGTATGTTTATGAGTGTTGTGTATGTGTGTCTGGCTGGGCACGTATGTGCATGTGTGTTACATATGTATCTGGCGATGTCCGGGTATTTAATTACATCTTAATTTACACTGCGTTGGTGTGCATTTATTTTATTTAATGAGCATATTATAAATCCATGAATAGTTTAAGAAGTTTATTTTTGTTTTATTTATAGTTTTGTAAAAATATTTTGAGCTCTGTTTAAGAAATCTTTTTTTTTCATCATTACTACTATAATTTATGCGACTTGACGATTTCTTCTATTCATTTATTAATAATTCTTTCGCAAAAGCGTTTCTGTTGTCAACATACACATGTTGTACTCTCTAAGCATTTAATAAGAAACGTAATATTTATACAATATAATAGAGCAGCATTTACTTGAATTTTTATTCTTAAGGAATACAGTTTTAACTTTTACGATGTTTAATCAGCGATTCGGAAACTATTTAAGACACTCGTAATGATTGCAGAAATAATCATTGCGGAATTGTGAATAGGATAATTGCACGGACTAAATTTTTTGAGTTAATCGTATAACGCGATTATCAATCGAATCTTTCCGACTATTCTAATAATGGGGAAACCAGCGTATCATTATGCACCACCCGAAGAGGCAGATCTGTGTGTGTGTACTTCTGTGGTTCGAACACCAGTTTAATTTTTTAAATGAGAAATCTCGTTTTTTCGGAATTTTACACAATCATTAATAGCGAAATAATACGCTGTTTTACGGTGGAATATGTTAAAAACAACTGAGCACGTTCACGATATGTACCGAGATTCGTTCACAGTTCACGCGGCTCAGCTTCAGACCCGGAATGAATAGTGACCGGTTTTATCAATTAAGGATAGTTCGCGCGGATACTGCGATTAATTTTTTTTACAAAAACCGAAGAAAAAACGCAAAAAATGCCGCAGGCAGCAGTTAGCGTCGTAGTCGGTTGTTGACGCGAAGGAAAGAAGATGATAAATTTTTACAAGTGTAATTCTGCACCGGGGAAATGGATGTATCGGATGATGTCTGATTCAGAACGGGCACTCGCTCGGTAATAGATTGGGCTGCAGCGTGCTATTTATAAGGAACAACTTTTGCAGAATGATAATGGCGCTGGCAAGGAGAAGCTCGCTCGACAAAGAATATCGCCCCGTATAAATGGCGGCCTGTCGCTATTTTTGTTCCCTGCTCGGCGAACATTTCTCGGACCATCTTGCTCGCTCCGGGCAACTGTTGCCGTGTTTCCGCTCCCGCCGTTCTCGCGTCAATTCCAATGCAAAGCGCCGTTCATCAATAATAGCCTATGTTTGTTTATTGTTGCACGTCAGACATCTCCCTCCATCCCTATTAACAATACGTCCCACCCCCGTATAAGCTTGCCGCCCGGCCGTGCAACTTTTTATCTCTTATTATTTATTCTCTATACATTCTTTACTTTTGTTCGCAAGTTTTTGTCTCTTTCCTCTTCTCGTTTCTTCTTATTCGACGATTCTATTTTTTGCATCAACCTACATATATACATATATATATATATATATATATATATATATATATATATATATATGTATTTGTTCTTTTCCCCTTTGCTCACTAAAATTTCAGACGGTCGACAACCAGTAAAAACTTATCCACGGACGAAGGAAATCTGTAGACAATCTAGAGCTGGAAAAGTAATTTGCACGCTGGCGCTCTCCATTGAAGTATTCATTACCGCGCGTATTCGTTTAACGTGGATTATTTTTGTATTTTTTGTCTTTTTTCCATTTGCCGAAAATGAATGAGAAAAGTCATCTACTTGTCGCAAAAAACTTTAAGCCTTCTAATTATGGGGGGGGGAAGACTAAATTAAGCTGTATAAACCTCGGAACGTATTTTCATTATTCATCGAAGCTGATTTTTAGGGGTTTGAATCGTTTTGTTTATTGTGCTCTACGTGTTCGTAGTACATAGAAGAACAGTCCCAGAAGTACCTGGCCTGACGTATAAATGGCGGTAGTATTGGGAAAATATTACCATCTTAGGAAAGTTTTGGGTTTGGAGACGTTACGTTGTTTAATATTTGTTTGGCAGCGGTCAATAGTGAATGTTTTTAGTGAGTTCATGGAGAACATGAATTGGTCATCGTTATGCGATAGAATACTTTTATTTGAAACGTCTCAGAGTGCAACTAATGTAAAAATCGAGCTAGATTCTACTCTGGAGGAGTCTGCTCCTTCGTTTGCAACGGTGAAATATTGGGCGCTAGAGTTTAAACGGGGGCCGTACGAGCTGTCAAGACGAACAATGGTCGACTGAATATAACTAGAAATAGTATTGGATGGCTGTTGAATGATAGCGAGGGAGCTAGACATGATAAGCATTTCAAAAAGCGCCGTACATCTCGCATATTGACTGAAAATTCTCGGACATGGAAAAGCTGCGCGTAAAATGGGTACCGTGTTTACCCGCAATAGACGGAAAACAGCGTCGTGAGGCGATCGGGTGTTTTTACAGCCGTAAAGCCGAGTTTTTGCGTCGATTCATAACCGTGGATGAAACACGAGGGGCACGTTACTTCACACCTGAGACAAAAGTACAATGGGTACTCAAAGGGGAAAATCGGTTCCAAAGAGGGCGAAGACAGTTCCATCTGCTAGCAATGGCTTTAATTTTTCGGGATGCACGCGGGATAATTTTCTCATTGATTATCTTCAATCAAAACGGTCGCGTTTAGTTAGAAAGAAAGTGTTTCACCGAAACAAAGCTTGTGTACATCATGGCGATGATGGCCAAAGTCAATGAATTGCTTCCTCATTATTTCTCAGATTATTTTCTCCATACTTGAAAAAACGGCTGCTCGCTAGTGAAAAAATTTGCTAACAATGAAGAGGTGAAGTTGGCAGTTGATGGCTATTTCGAGAAGCTCGATGGTGCTTCTCATGATAAAGAGGGTATCGAACACGCTGGGAACAATTGAACCGAAAAGAGTTTAGGTTGAGGAATAAAGGTAGTTTTTCCAAATTTTTTGTGTTTTTTTCCGTTAGGCCAGCTACTTTTGGGACGACTACTACTATTCTCTCGTATATAATGCCATCTGTTCATTTCCGCGCGCAATGCTCTCGGACGTACTGGAATAAACGGAATGCGCTCGAGAAAAAAAAACGCATCGAACTTTTTCGATTAGAAATTGCGCGAAAGAGAATTTCTAGAATGTTTCTGTTCGTTCGGAGCATTTGTTAGCGTACGCGCAGTGTATGCAGGTTTCCCTTTTTATTGTTTTTCTCGCTAATATTAATTATGTACGACTAGTAATAAGTAACATTATAAGTCTGATATGCTCCCATCCGGTAAGAAACACTTTCGTTTTCGGTACGGATAAAACAAAATCTAAATGTATTATATTACTACATATACAGAAGCGTACAAATATACGGTTGTTTATGTTTATGTTTAGGTTATGTTACACGTAGAGAGTGCGAGTTTCGGCGATTTCACTCGGAGATTGATGTTTGATTTTGTTTTTTTTTAAATTTCGAGAAATCGATATTTTCCCTGACACGTATTTATGTTTTCTCTACTTATTTATTTATTTTCACTTCATTCGATCTAAGGTTTAGTAGGGGCGGCTATCCGACCGAGAAACCCGGGAATAAAAGCCGCGGGAATGTTGTTGTAAAACCGGGGAAATAAAGGTAAACATAGCCGGACAATGGTTTTAATTTAAAAAAAAAAATCATTTGAAGTAAATACAGTTTTTAATGTACTTTACTCAGTTTCGGTTTTTTATTCTTATAGAACATGCTGTGGCTGTCGTCAAACGTGAATATAAACAGGGAAACAAAAAAAAAGAGAAAAGTCCATTCTTAATACAATTTCCTCTAATTTTTCGATCAAAAGACGCACTTTTTCTATAACGGCGTGTGGGTCTATTTTCATGATGGGTAATATTTTACATTTTAGTTGAAATTCTTAGAGAAATGCGTAAAAAAAAAAATTATTTTATTGCGCATTTCAGTTTTTATTGGAAGAGTTGAACCCTCTCTCATGGTGAAGTTTTTGAAGGAGCTTGAGCTTGAAGAGTTGATGATTACAAATGTAAATATTAAAATAAGTCGCAGAAAACTATTTACAAGTGGGAAGGCGTATATCAGATTGCTATACACTTTAATAAACTTTCGTAGTAATAAAGTAAACATATGTTGCTCGAGTTGGAAAGTGTTTAAAATGCGAACGAAGCAACTGCTAAAAATTAAAAAATTCAATGTTTCTTTTTCTACGCTAATATGCTTCATGCCCCAGGTTCTTATGTGTAATATTTCTACTTTTCAGTCGGGATTTTCACGCAAAATATCGGACTATACATATCATATTACCCCTTGATATGAGTATCGATGGACGTAATAAGCCGCAAAACAATCCGGTCCCATGGCTCCACGTTTCACCGTCATGTTTAAATGTTTAAATTCTGTTTGCGCCATACTCTCTGCTTTCCGTCCTCTGAAAAGATGTTAAATTTCGATTCATCGCTGAAAACTGCATCAATCCAAATTCCTCATCGACTACATAACTTCAAGGTTGCCCGGACGTTTTTTCTTATTTCTCTGCGAACCGTTCGTGGCGTTTTCCACCAGTCAGTCTTGGCAGAATTTTTTTTTTCCCAATCCCCTTACATGTTACTCGGGCGCACTTATTAATTTCTTTTTTGTTGTTACCTCCCGTATGGGGTTTATCATGAGAGACGAAAGTTGTTCAAGTCTTGTAAAGAACAAATGCTATCATCTCCTCTTATTTATATCGTTGAATAATGTTATAGACTGTGTACTTCTCTCAGTAGGTTTAGTACGGATGAAATGTCACTACCGTTCGAATAATTAAAAATGGCCAACTCGTGTACATTTCGCGATTTTGCACAGGTTACTGATTGATAATGTTTTCCGTTTACTTATTCAGCAGGTAATTCAAATTTATGCGCGTAAACATCTTTATTGTATTTACATTATACATGTATATATATATTTTAATTTTTTCTGGCCCGCCTACTGTGAGTATAAACGCAAGTGAGAGTTATGGAAGTTTCAGTGTGTAACAACCGGGTCTTACCCGAATGAAACATCACTGCCTCACCAACTACACCGCGGTAGTAACTGGGCTATTTACATTATATGCGCGCGATACTTAGGCCGAGAAAACCCAGCTGGAATCATAATAAACGTTATCCGGGAACTTCAATTTTTTTTTCTTCTTGGGCGCGCCAGCGGCCTGGACCCAGCAAAAGTTTCGATATATATAAATGAGTTATATCCATTTTTATTCCCCGTGATTACTTTTTCCGTATTTTTTCCCCTAACATTACTGTTCTGGACCCCCCCCCCCCCCCCAAAAAAAAAAAAAAAATCCAGTCTTTTTCTTCACACTTATTAAAATCGACGTCCCAATATTATGCGTGAGTCGCTGCGTATATTACAGTGGGTGCGCATACGTCAGGGTGTACAAATCGAAACGTTAATCGAAGACCGTCTCATTTTCCTTTTAATTTATAAATTTATTCCATTATGCAAAATGAAACGGGGTTAATATGTAAACGAACTCGGAAAAATGTTTTCGGGATCACTTCATCGGCGGCCAAAATGTAAATCTAAAAAGTGGCATCCGACTGCTTCGCTCCGTCCTCTTCTACTTCAAGTTTGTGTCCATATATAATTTAAACATTTCGTAATATTATTACACTGTACAATTTTACCCAACTTTAATAAGTAGTAATAAAAATGTTGGTACTACGCTAATATATATATTTCATATTACGTGTATTCTAACACGCAATAATTGTCTCATGCTACTCGTGCAACACTATGCATCAGCAAAATGGTTTATTTTTAGTATGAGTGTATGTATGTATATAAACGACAGTATTTGTACACGGCAAAAAATGGTTACGAGGTATACGAGGCTGAAGGAGAACATAAGCATAGAGAATGTACGTAAAGAAGTATTAAAATGATTAAGTACATGAAATAACACAGGACATGCCATGAAAAATAAAGAATGCAACGAAAGTAGTTGTACGCGATGACGACTGATTGAGGAAAACCCATGCGAATGTAGCGAGACTTGTCAATACTTACAAAGCAGTGTAAATTCAAGCACCTCTTCAGTATGCACATTTCTTGGGTGTAGTCACGTAAATTAATACGACGCCAGGTAAAAAAGAAAGGAGAAATCCCTTTAGGATCGCTGCGAGAAAATGTTCAGTCGTATCGTGAAATTGCTAGAAAAGTGCAAGTGTCGTTCAATTGGGTAGTAAAAAATTTACGAAGGAACTGATATAATCGAGAATGAGCGTCGAAAAGGCCGACCAAGGAAGTTGGCACACCGTGAACGATGAGCCTGTCATCTGTCGTTGACAAAAAAATCCTAAACATGTTCATCTACAGAATATTCGTAGAATACATATATTACATTGCGCCAATATTTACGGTTGCTCGCCGCGTAAGAAACCGTAGTACATCTCCGAGCAGAATAGAAAGAATACAGTTTGTTCCAAATAGTATCTGACAAAGCGGCTGGAGTTCTAGCATTCAGTGATATGATTTGATTAGTCTAGGTGTACAATATTTTCGGTTAAGATGGGAAGCAGTTTGTGCGGAGGAGGTCAAACACTGAGCTCGAAACTCGTAATATGCATGCTACAGTGAAGCATGGAGGCGGGACCGTTCTCGTTTGGCATTGTATGGCGGCTGGTGGAGTCGAAGACTTGGAGTTCAAAAATGGCAGCCGTCATGTATGTAGATGTGTTACGCAAAAATTAGCTCTGTAGCGCTGCAAAATTGGATCACCTTGCCGCAGGATGACAACGACCCGAAGCATACATATCTCGGCAATGGTTATTGTACAATGTATCACGTCGTCTACATACGCTAATCCCCAGGCCTCAAGCTAGTTGAGCATTTGTGGCATCATCTGGAGCTCTAGGTACGCAAGCGATGAATTACCAACCGAGATGATCTCCGGGAGGCATTGCAGGCTGTTGCGAATGACATTTTGCCTTCCGTCACCGAGTCGCTGACTGGTGGACTATCTATGTCCCGACGTCTTCAAGCCGTTATCAAAGCTTATGGCATGCATACGAGGCGTTGAAAGTCATCTTTGCTAGACTTTTTTGTTCAAAAGTTATTTCGTGTCATTCTGTACAAATACTTTCGTTACCCTCAGTCGTATTCATTTTTCATTTTCCGGCGTGTTTTTTTCTTTTTCCGCAAATAATTTTTTTTCTTCTTTTATACTCTTGCCATTGTATCTATTTTTACCATGCGGCTTTCTTTCCCCGTTTCCTGTGGCCACTTTTCGTCGTGACAAATATTTCTGTCATCCACTGTATATATATATATATTAATTACAACGTAATTCTTAGGCTACCCCCCATTCGAAAAAATGTCCCAATTTTATGTAACGCTAAATGTCCCAAAAAAATGTCCCAGAAAAATGTCCCAATTTTATGTAACGTTTGTTATATTTTGTAGGATTTTTGTTATTGTTATTTAAAAAATGTCACAATTTTATGTAATGAAATATGTAACGAAAAATGTAACGAAACAATATCTTAATTTTATATAATGAAAGTTAAATGTTAGAATAGGATTTTTGTGGTTATGTTATTTTTTGTGTGTGTTGATGCCAGTAAGAATTACGTTGTAAATTTTGATCATTTTATACAAAGTATAGAAGAGAAAGAGACAGAAATGAAAGCAAGAGGGGTCAAGGGGCACAGCACCTTGCGAGGCCAAAATGGCCGAGTTATATATATATATATATTGACCAAGACCGGCAGAAATGGCGAAAAATAGTGGAGGAGCAACGGACCACCTAATCTGGAATTTAATTCAAGAAGAGGCTACACCATGAAATGCAAGTTGATCAACTAACAAATAATAATAATAATAAAATATACATATATATATTTATATATATAGATACATTAATGCTTTGTCATTCTTAGCCCGGGGTACAATATATTTTTTGTTCTATGGTTATTCTTCGTATTGAAAACGATTTTTCTGAAAGAATTTTAGAAGAGAAAAGATTGAGTGTCAACGGAGCTTGCCTCCTTACAGAGCCAGAAGAGCTCAGTTTTTATATAAGTATATACATACATATACATATTAATTACAACGTAATTCTTAGGCTACCCCCCATTAGAAAAAATGTCCCAAAAAAATATCCCAATTTCATGTAACAAAAAATGTCCCAATTTTATGTAACGCAAAATGTCCGAATTTTATGTAAGGTTTGTTATATTTTAAAGGATTTCTGTGATTATGTTATTATATTCATATAAACCGATTTAGAATTACGTTGTAAATTTTGATCATTTTATACAAAGTATAGAAGAGAAAGAGAAATAAATGTAAGCAAGCGGGGTCATGGGGGCACAACCCCTTGCGAGGCCAAAATGGCCGAGTTATATATATATATATATATATATATATATATATATATGCGCGTGTGTGTATGTGTGTGAATGAATCCTCTATCAGACGTGTCCAATTTAGCCGATATTTACAAGGAAACGTCACTAAATATTTTGTTACGAAATGTTGGTTAATTTTGCGTCGCTATTTTATTTAGTAAAGCTATAATACGAACCGAAGTGCTATAAAAATTCGGATTTTTTTGCGAAACACAATGAAATGGCCGACATTTTCGGAATAATGTCGGTAAGGTAATGAGAGGTGAACTTTGACCTTTGGCAAATAAGGAAGCAGAAGTTTGGTGCTATATGTGCACTTGGTAAAGTAATTAGCCTCGTCTCCTCTGGTGTTTCACCGGCCTTCTTCTTTTATGCGGCACATCTCGAACTCGGCTCCGTGCACGAGCTGAAGCCATGGCGTTCGTCGAACATGGCGCGTTTATGTTGATCGTATCAAACGTCGTATAAATAGAACAAGAAGTCGTTTAAGCAGATCTTTCTTTGATACCGTCAATTGCCGTGCTTGGCAAGGCTGTCGCAGTTATCGTTCCCGGTTAATTTGGTCATCCGTTTTCAATTCTGTCTGCCTCCACAACTACCCGTTTCCTCGAAAGTAGAAAAAAGTTGCGCAATTTTAAACAAGTAAATTTTCTATACGTAATAATCGCGCGAGATTTGAGTAGGAGTATTTCTGTAAATATGCTAAAGTAACCGATATAGTTTTGTTTTTTTCTTTTTTACTTTTGGGCTCGTAAACTATGAGGATATTGTCCAGCGCGAAACGAATTTGTAAATGTTGGGTCGGATTCAGACTAGGTGATATCATGTCTTTCGCGACGTTAACGCGATCCCCTTTGGGCATGAAATTTTCCGGTCTTTCGGCACCAACTTTGCATCTTCATCCCAAATCATTAACCAAAATGGCCTAGACGGATCTCTGATGGTTGCCAACATTTCGTTAATTTTATCGATGTTACCGTCAGTTTTCAATGTCGACGACCTGTGCCACTGCATTCGTTGTCATCGATAGATTCACGACCACTTCTAAAGCGTCCGTGCCACACACATAGACGTTTGTTTTCGATGGAATATCGTTGCCGAAATACTCTTCTTTAATATTTCCAAGGTCTTCGCTCCGTTGAATCTGTTTTTAATGGAAACTCGTTGATGCAGAGTTGATTCCATTTTTAAAATCGTAAAAATTCGAAAATACACGCACAAAGGCAAATGTACTCAACACAGCATTTAAAAATTCAAGTTATGACACTGAATTTTCTTTTTGTTATTATTTTAAAAATAAGCTGTGGGTCTCGCGGGGGGGAAATGCCCGTTGTGTGAGTGTCCAGTACTCTTATCAACGTTCATTTAAAAAAAAAAGACACAAAGTATAAAAATTACAACTATCTTAACTTATTCCATAAATAACAATGCTAATAAACCTAACCATAATATTTAAGTAAGAGTATATATACATATGACAATACATAACATATCGCGTAATATGCAACACCGGTACGTGCAAACAGTTTAATATTTTAAGATCGAAAAACATGATCCCCCAGAGAACTTAAAATCCAGGAAGGACACGATAAAGTCAAAACCAAAATCCGTAAAAGGACGGATTTTCAATCTTTGCACCATTTCTTCAGCCATTCTTGCACCTTCCTTTTTCCACACGCACCAATCCCCCCCCCCTCTAATATATCATTAGAGATTGTACTTATTTAAATGAATTAAAACTGAACCATCCAATTCGTAGATTTATACCGCGAGGATAGGTGTAATATGTATTATTTTGGTTTCTTGTTAATCGAATTTTTAGCTTAGATGGTAATTTTATATTTGTAACGTTAAATTCTAGTAATCTATAATAGAAATAGTACGTATCAGGGTAGGACATTTCGTTGTTTTCCTACGGCACATAATTGATCCGGAGTCGTTTTGCTTCTGGTAGGGGAGTATAAGTTTCAAACACCTCTTCTGTATTTTACTTATTTTATTTCTATTTTCTTAGCCTCGCATAATATATTTGAATTCCATATATAATATTCTAGACATTATTTTTGAATTATAGTGTATAATACGAAGTGTCCCATTAGTACCTGCTTTATTTTATATAAAGCTGGAATTGTCTGCCTTATTTTCGAGTTTAAACTTTGAATGTGTTTCTAGATATTTAAAGTCATTTACGTTCTCTAACGGTGGACAAAAACATAGATGAGTATTGATATTTACATGAAGCTCATGAAGGTAATCGTTATTATGAAGGATGATTATCGTGTATCTTATGTTTAAAACTGTTCCGAATATGTAGTACTTTTGATTTATTTATATTTATACATAAGCTTCTATTATGTGCCTCCTTTACTTAAATTGTCTACATCCTTTTGTAATAATTCTTCCGCGATCTTTAAATTTAACGCAATATCATCAGCAAAAACGGAAACTGTGTAAATGAGAAAAAGGATAGCGGCCAATATGGTACCCTGTCCTACGCCGTATTGAATAATTTTTTCATTACTTTTATTCCCTGCGATTTTGACCATACTTTTCCTATTTGTTATATGTATATAATTCTTAAACCACTTAAGTTGATTATTTTTAATGCCCAGGATTTCTAGGTCCCCGATCAATAAAGATCAAACGCTTTGGATAGGTCAATAAATGTAATTAAAAATTGGTTCCCCATCGGTATCCTGCATTTATCTCATTTACAATCGCGGATCTCTTTTCTCTAAAACCGTGTTGATTTTCATAGAGTAGGTTTTTTTTCCACATAATTTCTTAAATGTTTTATAGTGTTCTAAAATTTTAGCTATTGCCGATGTTATTGTTATTGGACGGTAGTTTTTTCAAATTGATTTTGCACTCCTTTTTTATATATCGGTCTAACAATAACTCTTGTAAGCCCATCCGGAGTGTTAGCGGAATGCCAGCGACAGATGCGGCAACTTAACAGAAACAAAAACAAAAACAAAAAAAAAACTTCAAATCGGGTGACCTGAAACTTTTTGATTAAGATGGTAATCTTAATTAAATCACTGAACCTTAACTTCTCAATCCCCGACGCCCTGTCAAATGACTTGCTTGACTTATTAGTCATTCGGCTACTGTCTCTCTTTGATATCTTTTCAGTAATTAGCCTACGACCGATTAAGAAGAAATTTTTGTGATTTTATTTTTTTGGAAAACCCCTCGTGGTACTCCGTCTGATTTTGGCTACATTGGTCACCGTCAGATTCACCAGATTCGAGGCAAAGCATGCAGTACTGGTTTTAGATGATGCTGTATACTAGCGTCTATCTTAAATTTGACCTGTGATGCAAATCACCTCCTATTCGAATGCTCATCTATCTCCTCAGAACGCGCAGTCCTTTATTCTGGCCTTGGCCTTCCGACCCCTTACTGTGCCCACTACATTCTTGCTCTTTCTTCTCGCTTCTGTTGTTCCTATATTGGCTACCTTCATTTCTTCTGTTTCTAATCGCTTCCTGATATAACTTTCAAGTTCCTACGATTCATTATTTGTTAGTCCTTTGTGTTGGGTAAATGTCCTGTGTTGACGCGCCCACAGAAAAAAAAAAAAGAAAAAAAAACAGTGTAATGCAGCTTTCCAAATCTATAAAAGTCCATGCCGGCTTTGCATTAGTTTAACAGAATCGCATTATTATTCCATATCACGTTTTTTATCTTCGATCTCTTAGCAGTCGAAGCATTATGCGCCATCACTTTCTTTATGTGTAATGCAAGATATTCTAACTGCAGCGATGAAAAATGTCGGACAGCTATTCTGTTTTGAAATGTTAGGTGATTAGATTTTCCGAAAAAACAAAAAAATACTGAATAATGCTTAAAAGGGGGGCTAAATATTTAATATAGCCGAAAAGCGAAGTGTGTTCGACTGTGATTGGGAGAGGAGGATAAAACGAAGAATGTGTTTGCAATTTCTGGTGAAGAATAGTTGTTACGAGAGGAACTTTTAAAACTGAAATTTTTAAAATTACCCGATTTGACACAATTCGACCGGCAATTTGTATGCTAAATATCATAGCTGTCGTGTTTTCGCAGAAAAATATAAAATGCAGAGCTTATAGGCGGGATTTCTAGCTCTTTAATGAGGAGAAGCGAAATGCAAATTTTTCTCTTTTGATGGCACCGAGAATGAGAAAAACCGCAGCTGGCGGGAAAATAGAAGTGCGAGTCGGAAAATCTTTAATTTTCCATCTACCCGTAACGTGTTAGAGGTATTTCGTTCGAGGAAAACTCGAGTTTCACTGCTGCGCATTGAAAAATTCGAAAACATTATCGCTGGTTTACGTAGTTGACGAGTTTTAAAATAAGTTCGATAAATAAAAATAGGTCTTTTCCGGATGCTGCGTAGGACTCTAGCAGCGGGGGTTTCTCGATTAGTACGGAGTAGTTTACGAAGCGTTACTATCCACGAGGGAACGTTACATAATTATGTGTATATTTTAAAATCTCGATACATATATATATATATATATATATAACGAATACGACATAAATCACGATAACCCGTTCAAAAATTTCCGCAGTCGCACTTGGTCGTCCTGAAGATCTGCAACGTTCCCGAGAGTCTCTATCCAGAGTGATTCATTAAATCTCATATTCTATTCGGAGTTCCGTGTGCTGAATGGCTGGCGAACCATAGGCGGTGCAACATGAACGCCTGCTTGGATGGCGACATTGCAGATGGGGATCCCCGAGTAGCTCCAAGTCATATAGACCGATAAGCTTGCTTCCGTTAATCGGTAAGTATAGCTCGAGCGACTTACGCTCGGACGTTCTGGTCAGTTCGATTTCCGTTTTGGGAGCTTTACACAGGTGATGACGTTAACAGAGAGTCTACTGTCCGCCGTTGAAGGGTCGACGGAGAAGTTCGTTATCGGCCTGTTCGTCGACATTACCAGGGGCGGTATTTGAATAATGGACGAGATGCTCTACGCTCAGCAGAAATATACTCCCGTTATTAAGCACAGCTCATCTCGGAAGAAGAGGGACTAGTTGGGAAGCAGCCGGCTAGAGACTGTTCGCTGCGAGTCGGACCCATTGTATGTTCAACATCTTTCTCAGACCGAGTTGGCCTAAAGGAGCTTATTTAGAGTAGCATTAGCGGATAATGTTGCGATCTCGGTGAACGCTCGTAGCCGTAGGGGGTACGCGAAACGGGTGACCACCGCTGGTTGTGGTTAGCTCATCGATTGGGTTTCCGGAAACGACTTGGCGTTCGGGGCTGCTAGGCTCGTTGCGGTCTACTTAGGAAAACGGTGAAATAGCCAAGGTACATATTTTTGACTTCGGTCGGCTATAAACCGCATGCGGTATGTCGTAGACAAATGCGAAGGCGCTACCGCTTTTTTACAACAGCTTAATATAGTCAATCATCTTCGTCATCCGATATTCAGGCGGCGAAAAGATTCGCGCTGTGCAGAGTCTACCGGAAGACATTGGCCGAAGCCCAGTGGGTCATTGCAGCTCGCTCGATGTTGAAGAATGATCTACGGACAAACACAATCCTGTAGATTGTCTGCGGGGCGAACGGATGTAGATTTGCCGAAAATCTTATTTTCTCATTTGCGGAAATCAGTATATAAGAGCATGCTCTGTGTTCCCGTATCAAAGCATTATGTAGTACGTTTTTACAGTGAGGCACATAATGGCGGCTTGGTTGACCAGCGCGAAAGTATAAACCGAAAGATAGTGACAACGTACACTTGTGTTGGGGCGGGTAATATAAAGACAGGTTTTTTTTTTTTTTGTTTTTTTTTTTTTATTATCGATATACATCCATGTGCTCCGTCTAATTGCCGAGATTATTTCAGTACATGGATACAGGTTTAGAAGTATATTTTAATAGCTTGGCCGCTCTCGTATAGCGTAGAATATTCTGGACACATGTTTTGCCTTGTTTAGAAAATGAAGAGAAACGAAAGAGTTAGTAGTGTTCAAGAATTTTCGATTAACGCGTGCAAAGATGGTGAAACTAAAGCGGAACCGAAGAAGGGAATTTGGCTTTAATAACTGCGAAGAATATTATGGGGGGGGGATTATACGAAGAAAATCTACTGGAGTTTAACGATGAGAAAGAGTGGATACTGTTCTCTAGAATGAAATCGCAAGTGTTTTTCGGTAAAAACACATATATAGGAGGGGGTAAGTTGAGTTTTTTTTTGTTTTTTTTTATAGCCCGGTTTTAATTAACTATCAAGCCATTTGGCCACAGTTGATAATTAATGCCTCCACCCCTTTAAAACTCGCGTTCTAATCGATATAAATGAAAGAAAGAAGTTTTATATGCAAACCGGAAGTATCGTTTAGTAACATATCGTTATATTTGGTTTAGGTGTTCGTGTTTTTTGCCCCTTGAAAACGAAGGACAAGTTGTATGTTCGGTTAAAGCAATGCGCGGTGATCAGATTTTTATTAATTTCAGGAGGGGGTGCTCGCCGAAACAGATTCATTCATGTTTACTGAAACACGCGGATAAAACGATCGACGTGAGTAATGTTCGTCGATGTTTTGCATCCGAACTTCTCTCAATTTTCGATAAATCACGATTGGGGGGGTGTTTCAAAAGATCGATTATCGGTGCTACTATTCAGAGAATTGTGAACTGATTCGTGCCGAATTACTCAGGATGAAATCGCGCCGCCTTATTTGGACATTTCACGCGAAAGGGGGTCAACAACTATATTATCAATGAAGAACTGAAATTTTGAAAAATTGACGCGCACCGAGTGCCTCGGATGTTAACTATGAAGAAAAAGAGAGTGGAATTGAGCGAAGAATTTCCGAAACGTTAACGTCAAGAAGGATTTTTTGAATCTGCGGCAGTTTTACCGGGACATCCGTATTTTATCATCGATGTATTTATAATTATGTAAAAGGCATATTTATACGGATAGAGGAGGAGAGACAACTCCGAATAAGGGGAAGATTAAAAATTGCCAAAACACTGTTATCGATCGGGAAGAAAGAGAGAATATTTTTGACATGACGCAGACGTACGTATGCAGACGGTAATGCATCAAAAGTCGAAAATTCAATTCAATTTATTATTATACACGAATGAAAATATAAAATAGTTAATTATATCAGCGAATACGCAAAATAAGAAGTGACACTGGTCAAACTTGCACCTATGTTTTACAGAAAATATTTTCCGTTAAGCTCAGTTTACGGTACATTTGTTTAACCAGAGTGTTTACATAATTTTTCCAGGTTTGCATAAATGTATAAACATATGACTGACCCCAGTACACACCTATAAACAAAAATTCATTGGTTATCGCAGGCGGACTTACATGCATTTCCAGTCATTCACACTAACTTAAACCACATACAATCAAAGATTCATCCGTTATCGCAGACAGACTTACTTACATTTTCAATCCTTCGCACTAACTTAAACAGTAAACTGAGGCAGTTGATCTAAACACCATAGTACTAACAATCAGAAGACAACAATACTGGAATAGAATAATGGGTTAGAAATAGAAGTGTGGCAATATATTGATTTAGGAAGTAATGTTAACAATGCTAAACTGATAACAATAAGAGTTACCTCTTTACAATATGGTAAACTAAAATTAATATACTTCTGCACAGAACGAAAATAAATCTAAACAATCGAGCATAGTAAATGTAATCATAATACTATCCTTTCTATTTATTACCTTACCAAGATATAAAATTCAGAAGTAAAAAGTCACAATTTGTGTGTGTGTGTTTTAAAAGCCCATGCTTACATATTATATATAAATTCAACTACCGTAATAATTATACCGCGATCTAAGAGAATGGTCTTCTAGGCCAGAGTTCTCAGTCTCAAAATTAACTTGTGTAAGTATCAAATTTTATTTTTTTCATCAAGACACACTATTGCTTGACGATGGAAAATTTTCGCTATTCCTGGCTTATTTCGGAGGAAAGCCAGTAAAACTTAACCGGAGAGTATTTTAGGCATTTTCTTGAAGAGACGTACAAAGCTCTTCCGCGGAACTCTTTGCGCAGTCTGAATTCGACGAATTAATACTTAAAAACTGTCCAAAATTTGCGTTCAGGAGGGGGGTTTTTCCATTATTTTGCTTTGAATTTTTTAGTTTTTTACTCGGATCGCTGCGCTGGTAGAGCATATTTTTCGGCAAGTCAAAACAAACGGCACTAGCTTGTGTGCTGAATAATGGCGGGGAAACGGTTCGGGTTCTATGTCTGACTGCTTGTTCAATTATCTATGCATCGTCCTGTGACAGGAGAGCAATCGTTTGAAATAGAAATGTACGCTATCACCTTTGCTCACAGCAGCTATTTCTTTTGTAAATAGGCCGGGCTCTATTCCGATTCCGGCTACAAATAACTTTCTTTGTCGACTATTTTTTTTTTTTTTTTTTTTTTAATCTAAACTCGGCCCTTTTCTAAAAATAAAATACGAAATGCCACTTTCTTCTATCCCCGCAACATTTGCTGCTTCATTGTTTAGTTCTTTCATTCCATCTGTTTATATCTATGGCCACCTTTTTCTATCAGTTTGTGCTGTCAATTTAACAGAGAGAGCCCTCTTCTTTCTCCGCTTTAACATCGAAATATATGCGTGTATACTTGAATTTATGTTTGTTATTCGCTCAAAAAATCCCCTTTAACATGCGACCGAATAAACACTAAAATAAATAAAGTCTAGTAATCGACTTTCAACGTACAGTGTAAAAATAATAAACAAACACATAGAATACAAAAAGAAAAGAACAAAAGCAAAAAAGAAAAAGAAAAAACATATTCTTTCAATGTATGAATAAAATGAATTGAAAAAAAAACGTAAAAGTTTTTAATCGTTTACAGTATTAATTTACTTATATAAAAAAAAAAAAAAAACTCGCGATTTTGAATAATTATTAAAATTATAATTTTGTAACGGTAAATAGGCGTTTATGAATTTAGTTGATGCCAAATGAAACGGTACTATTTAGGATTTTGCCCTCAGAGATGCTACAACCAAGAGGAGATCTATTTTTTGAAACCGTGGATTTAAAATTATTAAACTTTTAATTAGATTAAAGTTTTCTCTTTTTTATAATTTAAAATGATATACTTAAATATTCACTTCCGTTTATCTTTTGTGAACGGCCGACCGCTGAAAACATAATATTATTACCGATATATATATATATATATGGAAAACGAAAAAAACCGAACAACGATGATTAATTAACATAAAAATGAACGAGATAAATTGAAAATAAGCAAATTGTACGTATCACACTGTTGTCACAGTGGTGATCCGTGATCCGTTAACAGTCCAGTGGCTTTCAGGCTGAGATTTTGATTGATGAGGTGTGAAATACTTAACGTTATCCGAAGGATTAACTTTTACGGAAATGCGAGGACAATCCTTGCTCAAAGCTGTACACGATAAGAGTCGAACGCGTTTGTTTTCATAAAAAAAATTCATTAAATATCAACGGCGACTTTGATCTTCTTAAGCGAAAACAAAATTTTACCATTAACTCGGATAACTGTGCCTAGCGGAGAGGAGATCAAATTAACCGATCCCTTTCGAACGGTAAAAAACGACTAACTAAAAACTGTATAATTTCTCTAACCAACAGCGAGCTGCGACCCCGCGTGTTCCTAAAAAGAGTCACTGGCCGAATTTTTTTTTGATTTTTTCATCTTCCTTTCCGTCTTCTCCCCAGCGATCGCTGGAATTTACATAATACCCTTCTTATTACGGTGTTCGATAATTAGTCTTTCACTGCCGATCGACTAAGAGCCCAAAGAACCTTCCATGTTCACTTTACCGATGAAATCTTGTCTCGTTTCCTTTTTGTCAACATAGAGGTCTCTACGATATATAAATATGGTTGCTGATGCGGATCATGTCTTTTTCCAATCCGTATCGAATTTATATTCAGCTCTAACGAGAACATCTTTAGGTAACATTTCCCACCAATATCATCGGATGTCTCCTTGTCTTCCAAAATTTAATAATATATAAATTATTGTATAATTTCGTTCTGGAAGTAAACAAATCAATATAACTGATATTATGTTATCGGGGTCAAAAAAATAAATAAATAAAAATCAAGTAAACACAACTAGTGTTATCGAAGTCAAAAAAAAAAAAAAAGAACTTACATTTTATGGTGTGCTGACGTAGGCCACTGAGAGTTAGTTAAAACTGTGAAAGTTGATGATAGAACAGCCAAAGACTAGCGTTAGGTCTAAAGCGGAATAAATCTGTTAGGCGATCGGTTAAAATGGGCGTGATTTACACAGGGAGAGAAGATGAGAAGATAGCCACGTTAGTAGTGACATCGTTGATGGTGCAGCCATGTTTACAGAGGTATCTTAGATGGGAGTAATCAACAAAATCTCTAAAATTCACTTTGATCATGTTAAAAGGGTGTTTGGTAGAAAATATTGCATATAGATAACGGGATAAATTAGATACATATGCTAGAATTTACTACATCGACAGGAGTGCGATGCGAGGACGGCAGTTACCTAGCCTTTCCGTTCTGTCATAGGCCCTTTGTTTCGTTATGGATCTGTTTATGGTGTGTAGACTCGAACCAGCTGTTAAGTTGAGTTGCTTTATAAAAAAGTGTCTGCACTTCCACTGCTATAGGCTCAGGCGGTTTTTTGGTACAGTCTGTTGGTTTTACTGCTTATCAGAATCGGTTTTCTCGCCTACGGGGCCTTATAAGCGTTTTCTGATGAGCGACGAGAACCCGTTTTTCTTTTTAAATATTCTCACCATTTATTAAGGCTGTTCAACTATCTCGCGCCGATGTATTATCCTTCAACTTTCGCCATTCTTCCGTAATTAGGCCGTGATTGTCGACTAGCGATTTCATTTTCCTCTGTGGTTTGTTTTAGAGGAACTTATTCGATGACCTCGAGGAGTCGTTTTAGGCTGGTTTAGTGTGTTTTAATTTTCAGCTATTTGCATGCGAGAACGGGTTGTAAGTCGATATACATAGTTAAATGTTACTGCCTAGAGAACCGTACAATTTAGCAGGCGGTACTTTCGCAATATGACGCACGTTTAATTACCTTTCACCGGCGGGGGGTGTATCTAATATTTCTGGTGTTTGTACGCAATTTAGGCGTCGCCGTAAGAGAAGCTAAAATTATCAGCAGCGCGGTAAGAAATAAAAATGTAAAAATTGCTCTAAAATTACTCGATTTAGGCGACGCGCGTTGTAAACGAAATTTGGCGATCATCTATGACACGTGAGAAAAGCGAAAAAGCCAGGCCACCGGCGAAAGTTGTACAACACCTGTGCCTATGACGAGCGCCGTAATAAGTATTTAAATTTGTCTGCAGCATCTTTTCACGTAGTATAATAGAAGGGCGTCATTAAATCGCTAGCCGAGTGATTTTATCGTTCTATTCGAAAAATTCCTACACTATGATGGAATAAACATAGAAAACACTTTCTATTTTCCGCATCTGTTACGTCTGATAACGATCTGGACCGGGGAAACAGACGTTAATGGTTTGGCCGGTGTCTTCGCAAAGGTCCTGCTGTTACAGAAAAGTTCCACAGATGAGCTTAAATGACAACCCACACCGGAGGAACTTTCGTTCCGGAAGAATTCGAAGACGCTTTTCTGTTTTCCTTGACAAGAAAAGACCTCATCTTGGGGGTTTTTTTTTTCTTCTTTTTAGTTCCGAGTATTGCGTACCTCCCGGAATAAAATTGGGGCATATGATCAAGTATATGAACATCACAAATGACTCCGCGGTGTCCTTAAGAGTTTCATTGAATTTTTCGAATTTTCACCGCTTGGACAGATTTCGTTGAAATCTAAATGGAAAAATAAGATGGAAAATTGATCGACTTTTTTTTCGCACACATGGCCGGACTGATAAAAAAATGTTTTTTTCTAGGTAGGTGGGGGGTAACTAGTAGTGTTTTAAAGTTGCGTATATGTAAAAATCGGCTTATAACGGAAACAATAGTGCGTATTGCAAGCCAGAAAAATTTCGAATAAGTAATAATCTTTTGGGCTTGTCAGTCTTTTATTCAGAAATAATTAGAAGGAAAGAGAGTCGGCTAGACTTTAATCACTACTTTTTAATAAGAATAAAACAGATATAACACATGCGGAGAATGGAATGATTATAAGAACGTAGTAAAATACACTGTGAGCAACACGATGTTCTACAGAGAAAGAGATAAACACTTAATAAAGATTAGCTACGCAAAAAATTTCACTGTTTCGGGAGGACAGTGTAGAAAGGAAGCTACGAAAAACGAGAATGGAAAGAAGATAGTAAAGAATGGCCGAAACAATTTGAACGGCGAAGCGAAGGAAGCGGAAGGGATCACGGATTATTAGAAGGAGTGGAATGAATATAATTATTAGAACAAAAGGGAAGCATATAGCGGAATCTGAAATCGAAACTTTTAGGCAACAGGATTATAAGATGGGGAATTTTTCTAAAAGAAAGGAAGTTGGAAGAAGCACCCAACCCGAGCCAAAGAAGCAGCCGTTTCGTTATCAAGGATAATAATATCTAGGAGAACCCTACAGTATTCAATCGGAGTACGAATCGAATTGTGAACGAGAAGAATAATAAAGTGTTGCGAGAGAATAATCAAGAGGAGGAGAATAAATTGCACGGTGCCGATAAAGTTAATCAAATAATCGAGAGAGAGAGAGAGATGACTGAATGAAAACATAATTCCATTTGCGAATATGGAACAGAAAGAAAGAAGACGAAAAGACAGTGAAAAATATTAAAATCTGGAAGGATAAAAGAAGCTCGGATGTCGCTAGGCCTTCTCGAAGCATCAGTAAAATTGGTTTCATCAGAAGAAAATAGCTCTGTACAATGTTTCATTACGGCTTAATTGCAAAAGGTATTGTGTATATTGATAAATGCAACAGTAACATTCTTCGACCATTATACTTAAAAAATCTGTAAGTGTAATCGAAATTTTTAGTAAATCTAAAAGAGTGCGGTTTTTTTTACGAGTACTAGTAGTATTAGAAGGCTGCAAGAATATGTTGCTACGTCGTCGACAGGTCACAGCTGCGCCTGCAAGTGAGGTCGATGTGGCCGCTAAGTAAGCGAGTCAAGCAGGTTGCTCTAGGTTTTCTCGCAGTGATACGCTTGCAAGGGGAATATTGGAAATCTACCTGGGTTAATCGGCCATTTTACTATAAATCGGCACAGCCTAATATTCCGCAAACGTACCCCTTGGTATGCACTTTCGAAACTATCATCTGTCGTAGGCTAGAACCTAATAGACTTCCATGATGAAACCTTGTCTCGTCTCCTTTTTGTCAACATACGTGTGTCTCTACGATATAAATATGGTTGCTGATGCGAATCATATCTTTTTCGAATCCGTATGGAATTTATATTCAGCTCTAACGAAAATATCTTCAGGTAACATTTCCTACCAATATCATCGGATGTCTCCTTGTCTTTCGAAATTTTGTATAATTTCGTTCTGGAAGTAAACAAATCAATATAACTGATATTATGTTATCGGAGTCGAAAAAATAGATAAATAAATAAATAAATAAATAAATAAATATTGAGTATTAAGATGCAGCTTGAAGATTATAGCTATTATTTTTCGAAAATTGAAGTTGCTGTTAAAATAGCGGGCTCCTGATCGGTTTTGTAGGATTAACAAATTCGCCCGCCTTCCACTCTCTCTCTAATGGGACAGTTTTCTTAGAGGGTACAAACGTGTTATTACCATTATTTTTCGCAATTTTGGCGGCCTTTCATTATTTTCGATGCCCGCATGTTCCGGTTACACGAAGTCATTGTAACTTTTAACGTTTTTAGGAAGAATTTTGCTTATGTGTAAAATCATACTAAAATATCGTAAGGAATTGCATCTTATCTCGTTGTCTAACTGCAAAATTTGTTTCGCGCCGCAATAGAAAATATATGAGATTTTTTTTACCCCATTTGTTTTTTCTTTTTTCTTATTAAATTACGATTATTTATACATTGTATAACATTTATACTCCGTCAAATAATTTTCCGGATTATCGCTGAGTACAACTATATACACAAACGGGAGTTTTATAATTGTTGTTCGCATTCATTCGTGTACCACCAATACATACGTGCATTCATATTAAAAAGCAGATTTTCACATTTGCAATTCTTATCTGTGTATTGAATTTGTTATTTCATTCGCTTTTCAGTAATTTTATTAATTTTTCTTTCCGATTCTTCTCTTTTCTTTCTTCGCATATTATTTCTTCAGGAATCTCATTTAACGTCTGTATTTTTTTCCATTTATCGTTCTTCTTTTTCTCCGCTTATATTTCAACTTCTTAATGTCTTTTTCTTATCTTGCTTTTTAATATAATTCGAAATATCGAAATATCGAAATATTCTAAGACTATTTATTCCGTTATGTTTTATCCGCGTCCGTTATTTTCGCCATCAAACTTTAAAAATCATTACTGGTGCTTTGGCTAAAAAAATTTGTATTTTTCTAAATGATTAAAGCCGCCACAAAATTGTCTCTGTCAGAACTGATAAAAACTAGCAACAATAGAGAAAAATCTCGATCCACTGGTATACGATTACGACGTCTGCAAACGGACAATGCGATTGAAGAGAGAAAAGAGAAGGCACGATTTTGTTGACTTACAATTTGTCGTTAAAAAATCCAAAAATTTCACTGCTACTCTGTTTGCTTTTTTCCTTTCGCCCCCCCCCTTATTTTTAATTTATAATGTACGACCGGGGCAGTTTAGGCTTCTTCGTCGGGATTAGGATATATATATGCAATTAATATCTGAAATAGAATAAATCTGTAAATTATAAAACGATCGTATTTATATTATGTAACTATGGCGGGCTCTCGGTAACGAAAAATTAATAATTCCTAACGTGAAAATAATGCAGTTTTTGCGATCGTGGAACTTATTTATAAGACTGCACACGGCGGGGCACGAGTAATTCCTATTTTGAAAAAGGCATATTTTTTGAATTTTTCATCTAAATAAAAATATTAAATATTATTGTTATTATTAAATTCTGGGACCGAGGTTTGATAGGGAAATATTGAAAAAGCGGAGTAATAAGGAAGTATATGAACATAGTGAAGATATTATTAGCACAATGAAAAAAAGGAGATTGAGCTATTATTATGGTCATTTAAAAGAATGGAGGCGAAACGTTTGACAAAAAGGATTTTTGAATACTATGATAAAAACCTTAAGACGCAAATTTCATGGTTCCGAGAAGTTAAGAAAGATCTTGAGCAAGTGACCATCACAGAGGAGGATGACATTATTCACAGAAACAGGTTTAGAAATAAAATTAAAATATTCCCCGGAGTTTTGAAGAGAATGCGAAGAAGAAAACTGGTGTGCCACGAAATGGACAAATGGAAGAAAGGAGAAACACAGCCAAACAATGAAGAAATACTGGAGTGAATGGAAGAATCAGCTATCATGAAGATATTTCACGTGGCCCATGGCCAACTTAAATAAATATAATTATAATAATAATTATCTATCATCTATTATTATTATTATTATTATTATTATTATTATTACGGTTCAGGTGCCTTCCATTTGGTGACATGGCCGGTTCCCCGCCATTCCGGCCAATTGTTCTGTAGCTTCGCTTAATTTGATTAAACCAAGCATTATTCTCTGGTAATAACACTAAATTACCAAATTCGTGAGAATTTCGACTGTCCATGGCACTAGGGTGGCGATTTGGTGCGTTGTGTGCGTTACTGATAAGAGGGTGGATAGTTCGATTTGGCACTGTGTGTGTGTGTGTGTGTGTGTGTGTGTCATTGGTGCGGTTGAGCTATGTCGAGCCGTGAGAACGTTTTTTTAAGAACCCATGAATTTGGACCAACCGCCTAACTGTAAATTTAAGAACATTCCAGAAAAATCGATGTCGTGATGTAATTTTCATTATAACATTTTTATTATTAGGCAAAATGGCCGTTTTCATTTCTAACCGTCACCGTTGAATCACACTGTGTTTGCTTCTCAACGATGGAGCTACCGTGTTATTCTTTTTTTTTTTGCGACTCTTATATGTTGTAAAATTTGTTAATGCTACTCAAAAAAAAAAATTATATATATATATATATAATATAGTTATTCATTTTAAATTTATCTTGTTTTTAAATTTTCTTTAAAAAAAATTGAAGAGGATATACACGTTTCGAAATACAAAAAAATCTTTCTTGGGACACGTGGTGGTATTTCGTGACATCTCCGGCTCGGAGACTTTATTAAAAAAGGCCTAAAAGCTCTGCTCGGCTGAGCTTACCGGTTGCGACACACCGTAGAGTGTTGCTGGCGCTCGATAATTTACTCGTTATATTAATTTTTTTTTTGTTATTATCATGGGAATCGGTTCTTTTCCCCGGTGACTATCGGTGAGATTTTTATGAAGTTGAAAAATCTGTCGCAGATGAATGGCAAATATTTTTTTTTCTCTTTCCATTTTTCTCCATTACCAATTTCTTTTCTACCGATTTGTTGTTTTAAGATTTTGCCTATACATTATTTTCAACTGTCAGCGAGCAGAATAATTGCCTATCTTTACTGTTGCGCTGAATAATTTTTTTTTCCGACTATGTTACAGTAATTTATTCGCTTTGAAGATATTTGTGTTTTTTTTTTTTTGATTTTTTTTTTTTTTTGATTTTTTTTTTTTTTTTTTGATCGTTTTTTGAAGACCGGCGATATATATATATATATATATATATATATATATATATATATATATATATATATATATAAGAAAAAAGAAATCGTATAGTTTGTGACGAAATTGCAAAAATCGCCAATTTTTGAAAAACTTCTATTTAAACGTTACATTTAGTGGTCTAATCCGTTCTTAACGTTTCCTAGTGAACTGTTTATATAGACCCCGACGTTGATGAAAAATTGTAAAGTTAATAGGGTGAATTTCAATTCGAATTTGTTTTTTTGTTTTTTGTTTTTTTTTTGGCATTTTTGGTTTTTGTTACTCTATACGTCAACATTACCAAAGTTGGAACTTCGAAGGATGGATTTAAAGTTTGTATTTTGCTAATAAAATCGAGCGTAATAAAATGATGTGGAATTTAGCTTAATTTAAAGAGTACTGTAAACACAATTATGATTTTCTCGTCTTTCGTTCGTTCTAACTAAAAACGAAAAATTAACATATTTTCCGTTTTAAAATTTATATCGCTATCGTCGCAGTCAATTTTTCATACTGTACTTACTACTTCGGCGTTGCTGCGGGAAGGGTCAAATACGAAATACGGCAAAGGTGTAGAATGCACTCTATACACGCTGAGATAGTGCTTAATGATTTTTTTAATTTTCAAAATACGTCCACTATATTTATTCGGCGTTTCTTTAAAAAGTTCGATCCATCCCCTGGCCGAAAGGGCTTTACATAATTAAACAGGATGCCACTGATTTTACATTATGGGCGGGGAAATGAGAAAATCACTAAATGTATCCTTAAAATGTATTGCTATATTTTGCGCGCTCAGAAGTCGCATTTTCGAAAAACTTATATCAAATGACTATAAAAGATTTTCATTCGGTCATATTTTGTTATTTCATTTTTGCGGAGCTCCGTTTTATTATTTTCCGTTATTAAATATCCGATTTGCCGCACAACTACGTTTAGTAAATGTTTGTTATGTATTAAATAGTAAAAGTAAAGTAAGTCCCACATAGTAGTACATCCTTGATAAGGGCTATAACGGATATTGTGAAATTACGCTTTTCATAATGTACTTAGGGGCCCCCTAATGGGGGGATCTAAAGAGAATATTAGGAGGCCAGAGTTCCTTTCTACTTTTAGATTATCCCCGCCTTTTACCTTCCCCCAGATAATTCTCTGGTATAACCAATAATGACTATCTCAGATATTAGGTGTATATACCTGGGAGCGACTTGAATATTCAGTAGTCAGTTCCGCGGGGAAATGGTAATTTCTCTAAGCGCGTAATTTTTTTTAATTTGAAAAGGCGCTCTTGACGCGCTAGAAGTTAAATTATCTGATATACTTCGTTCAACTTATTGTTCTCAATTGTTTCCAACTACTTACTACGTAGGATGAATGTTCGCCCCGTTTGTTTAAATTATAAATGCATGACGTAATCAAATCTATCAGGAGTGTGACACGGATTTTCAGCATCGGCCTATAGAAAATAAACGGTTCACTACCAAACCTTCAAGGGTAGACTATCAATGGCCGTTGAATAATTTCTAATTAAAAAAAAAAAAAATTGACGATTTTATCGGTCAACTTTACAATTTTTTCCTCTATACCACCAGTCTTTAAATACGAACTATTTA
Organism: Icerya purchasi; assembly: GCA_039619475.1. NCBI lineage: Eukaryota > Metazoa > Arthropoda > Insecta > Hemiptera > Monophlebidae > Icerya > Icerya purchasi. Next base: position 284,429,863 of record CM077115.1, on the reverse strand, counting down.
CCATTAAATGTGGAAAGTCGATTACCAATGGCCACCACAAATGGTCCTTAATTGCTTTGCAAAGTTTATTTCGAATTGTCGAAAAGTTGCCAGTCAAGTACATACAACTTACGCGTTTGCTGAATAAGCGAATTCGTATTTCAATGGACACAGATTTATGCGATTTCAAATAATCAATTAAAAGTTCCGCACCGCATGTATAGAGTACACTTTGTATAAATGGTTTGACAACTTTATCTATCTTTTCGTCGCTTTTTATACAAATACTTAAGCTGGTATTTATATTCGTGCATTCGGAGAACATAGGCTAATTTGCTCTAGCATTTGTCGATGGTATTCATACCGATTTGTTTAGAGGAGCGCCGATGTTTGCGTTACTACAGTTACGTGATCAAAAGTTATTCGGCGAATTTTTCGCAATAAAGAAATCGAGTACACTAGCGGAAATAAATTTAAATAAGCTAGCCAAAACGATAATGCAATCGGAGTTTATTAAATTTTGGAATATTGTTTCTTTCTTCTATTAATTTTGCTGCAATCCCCCCCCCCTCAAAGAACCAAAGCCTCTATGAAAAAATTTGGTTATAGCATAAAGCTTAGTCATCGAAACGCGTCGTCGGGTATATAATAAAAATTAAATCATTTTTTTGTGTTTAATTTTTACTTAATATATGTAAGAAGCATAAACAATGAGTATATTAAATAGATATATTGAAGCTTCTTTAAACTCATTTCTTTGGACGAAACCTTATCTATCGCAGTTTATGAACTTTGTTGGTTCTATTTTCCTTTCTTTTTTGTCTCTTTCATTTCGATTTACCTCTGTTCTTCTATCCTGCGCAATAACGTGCAACAGTTATTATAACACGTATGAATACTTACGAGAAAAAACAACTTGTTTATTGTCCGGTGTTATAACTTTGTGTCCGGTACTATAGGGAATTGCCAAAATTATATGTCCGATAATAAAACCGTTATGGAAATTAACAAAAACTTTTGAAGTTAACAAATAATAATGGAACACTGCATTCATTAACAATTATCACAAGCACTTTAGTACAAAAATTTAGCGATACACCCACTGGGATCTAATGTGATGCAGCGTTTTCCCATCAAAAACAGCAATTGACCGCTCCCGTCATGACTTTTGGCGTCACCAGCAAACCGTGTCCCCCGTGACCCAGTATTGCTACGCTCCCTCACGCCCCGTTCACCAGTTTTTGAATTGAACAAACTCGCCGAAACAGTACGAGTGTCCGATGCTAGATGCGGTCCGCCGTTACGGGACTTCCCCTTCATTATATATCTATATATTATATATTAATGACGCAATGATCTCATTCTCGGGTCGAAGGCGGTGTGGGAAAATCATTATGAAATATTTTATCCCCCCCTTTTTTTTCTCACGATTTGAAATAAGTGTGCACTATAAAAAGTCGAAATAAAGTTTAAATTCAAAATGTTTAATTTTTTTGACAAACTTAAAATAAAAAAGTTAAGAATGACGTATCGATCGAAACAAAAGATCCCTAGCACTAATTTTTTGTCCTTAAGTAAGAAATTTCACTGTAAATTTTGGTCAGATATGGTACCCTTCTTCTTTTTCCAATGAAAGTTTCTTCTACCTCTCAATTCAACCTAACCTTCCAACTAATTCTTGGTTCTCAGAATTCCCTTCTTTTCCACGTTCTGTTTTTGTCCCTATTATTCGCCTATGCTTCAATCATACTCTATTGCCCGCTTCTCGTTTTCGTCTCTCTTTGTTTCCTCTCCTTATTGTGTCCTCTACATCCTGATGAAGTATTTATCTGTGATGCTAATCGCATTTTCTTTAGAGCGTTCTGCCCTTTCTGCGGAACGCTCTTCCCTTTATTTACTCCTTTTGAAGTCAAGGCTTCCTTCTCCCTACTGTGCTATATCCTGTTCATTCCGTCCCAGTCTGTTGTTCCTGCCATTGATTCCTTTATTTCTGCCATTTCCGATCGAATCAAGTTTTAATTAGTTAACTCTTATTCCTATCGTTTCTTGGGTGATGTCCCTGGTTGACAAGCCAAAAAAAAAAAAAAAGCTCTTCTGTAAGCATTTAAAAAAAACAATCTCTTAGCGTCTAGGAGTTTGCGAAGTCCGAATGACAGAGTTTACATACATACATACATACACGCACACTTACACATACAATATATGTGTATATATATATATATATATATATATACATATATTGTAATGTGTACATTACATAGGCCATATGTAAAATAAAATAAAAAAAAAATAAATAAATAAAAATGTTTTAAGGTCGAGCGTGTTGCGAGTGGGATAGTGCGAGTAAATGAAAATCGGTTGATGGCTGGGTTGTCGGACCCAGATCAATTTCGCCTTTGAGATGCGCGCAGTGATTAGACGGCATAGAAATTAATTGCACATTATTTGTGCGAAGAAGTCATAGCACAAAAAAAAAAAAAAAAAAATAAAAAAACTGAATGGAAAATCATCCAAGTCGAAAACCAGTCTTCGTCAAGCCGTGGATATTGACAACTTTTGGTAAGAATAACGAGATAACCACGCAATCGAAATAATCTCGCGATCCAGCAAAGTGCTAGTAACCAGATCGCCTCGAAATCCAAAGAATCACGATCCAGGAAGGTGCCAGTAGTAATCAAATCACGTAGAAATTCGGTCTTGTAATTAATAAAGTCGGTAAATAATTGAGAAATATAATAATTTCGAGTACTGTGACTCCTCTCCGCGTTCATCGGGAATCCAGATCGAACCACCAACGTACTCCCGGCTGTCAGAAATGGGTCCCACAATAATACGTGCCATATATGTATATTATTTTTAATTAATCATTGTTGTTCGTTTTTGCCTATGTCTAATTATTGCGTTTTTTCAACGGTCAGCCGTTCAGGAAAAGTTGATGTAGGAGATCGGGTAATACAAAATTTTAAAAGGCCATGAAACTTTCTATACCCTAGTTAATTAATAATATTAAAATAAATAATTTAATCATTTTAAATCTGCGAGTCGCTTCGTGGATGGCATCCCTGAAGACTCCATAAACGAATATATATATATATATATATATATATATATATATATATATATATATATGTATGTATGTAGGTATGTAGGTATGTATATTACTTTAATCTTTCAACGGGTACTTTTCGTCAGGGGTCGATTTATAAAGGGCGTTAGCTAATAAGGATAGCAGATTTTTCAAAAGCACTAGGTCGCCAGGAGGCTTTGGGGACTTGTGCACTGCTCTTTGAACTGGTAAATATTTTATAAACACTGGCCCGCTGGCAGCAGCCGGGTTCCGTTTGTATGTGTGGCGCGCGAAATCTTCATTGCTGCGTGTAATTAGTAATTCGCAAAGTGTCGGAAATATCTTAATTTTCCAATTTAACTTGTCGCGAAGTAATTTAAATTTGAGAACAAATTCGGTTTGCGATATTTTCCTCGAAATTTGCCGGCTTGCTAAAAGAAGAAAATGAACTGCAGAATTGAATTGAGAATTTCCCGCTTTCCCTTTGCACGCTCTGGTGCCGTGCAAATGCTATTAATTCCTCTGCAGTCGTCCGACGACGGTAGCTAGCTTCCAAGTGCTAAATTCGTCATCGATGCGCTCAACGTTTTCCTCCGAAAACTGAAAGTTGATTAAATTTAAAAAGCTGCTTCTCTAAAGACATGCGCAGGAGTTGACGTTCCATTCACGTGTCAGCGGGTTTGTTAGAATTTCGCGCGTTTTTCAGCGGATGACTTTTCACCGTTCCACCTAATTTATCGAGCCCCGATGGTAAGCGGAAAAAAACCTTTCCATACGAAATTGCTCCACGTATCCGCGGTTTAATTCGTTTCTTCTGTATTTTCAATAAAAAAAAAAAAAATGGATGGGTCGCGTCGGTCGCTGATGATTTTTCCGTTCTTATTGTTTTCATTAGGCGCGTCTAGTAGCCAGCAGCAGGCAAGTCCACAATGGAAAGTACGAGAGGGAAATTCGATGTAAATTTTTTATGGAGAAAAAAGGCAAAATGTTGTATCGCGGAGCGCGTATGGTTCTCAGGCTGTATTCGCACGAAGCGATGACGCGCGAAAAACACAAAAGTCCGAATGGGAGTGAGCGTCGGATGTTCACACACACTGCGAGCGAACACGAGCGATTGAACTCGCGCGAGTTGCCTGATGTAATCGCAAGCCACGTTGCGGTTTGAAGCGAGTTCTCGCGAGTTCCATGCGTCTTATTGTTTTGATTCGAAGTTCTGTCGTTTGTATTTTATTGTTTCTATTCTGTTATTTTGATATTGGACATTGAAAAGTTGATTATTGTCGTGCACCGACACTATCAAAGGAACAAATACTACCTGCATGATTGACTTCATGCACCTATTTACCTTTTAATTTTTAAAGTACTATTCTCCGATAAAAATGTATTAACGGGGTTTAAATGGAACGGCATAACTGCTGCGACACCAAAAACTCAACTGCCTACTCGCTCGTCTGTAATCGCCAGCAATATGAACACATCATCGCATCGCTTTGCGTGCACTGTGAATATAGCCTCAGAGTTGGATTGTCGGCGAAAGAAAAACTCAGTCGTCAAGCGGTTTTAATTAGAATTCTGAAATCGTTTCTTTTTTTGCGGATTTAATTCGCGCTGCAAAGAACATTATGCGATACGCAGAGACACGCACATCGTTTATTTAGACTATTAAAACGCTCGAGTTCGTCGGAAACCGGCCGAGTAGAAGGAATAAGTTGTTGACGTTCCCCTATGAGACGTGTATCAGACTGACATGCTGGTGAGACATCCACTAGTAACAGAAGTAGTACAAAGTTCTTAGCGATGAAACAACCTCAAACGTACACAGGTTGTTCTAGAATCGTCCAACGCGCAGTATACCGTCGAGAAGAATTTATTCGCGCTCGATGTTACGAAGGGCGGAGGTTATTTAACAGTTTTTAAACGCCATTCGGGTGACCCGTATTGGCCGGTGGTCTATTGTCCTGAGGATGCGAATTATTGTAACATCTGTCCTGCTACAAACTCCGAAAGTAGACGGAACTGTGGAAATATCTTCGCAGTAGTCGGAAATAAATCGCGCGCCTCGATTCGAATGGTGAGGGGGTTCAAACTTTCATCGCGATTTCTAAAAAGATTATTTGAAATAATTGAAGACATCGGAAATATCAGTTTTTAATATTTACCATGTGTAATTATGTAGGCGCGTCTTTGTTGCAGCATGAACTTATATTCATTTCCCATATATGTAGTTACTTAATAAAAATATGCCGGAAAAATTATCTTCCATATTTTTTGTCATTACGATTTATTTTAATTGTTTCCGAATGATGTGTGCCTGATTTTTACAGATCGCATTACCCTACCTCACAGTGGCTCTGCAACCGGTTGTTTTGCTGCAAATTTCGTGCTTTTTTTTTTTAAATTTTAAAAATTCTTTTTTAAATTAACCATATAAAAATAGGATAGAGTTGTACGCGCCTCCGAAATTTTCATGTTGAGGAAAAAGCATTATCGTCGGCTCAAAACTTTTCTCGATATTTCGATGAAATTAACAAGCGGCGCAGAAACTTTACCCGATTTTGATAATAACGAGGTAATGAAAAGCGAATTAGATACAATTCGTATTGATAAAAAAAATTGTACCACCGGCTCGTCGGAATAAGTAGCGTACATTTTTATAGATAACACAAACGTTTAATGATACGCGGGGAAAAGTATCAACCTGTTTGGACCCGTACGGAGTACAGCTTTGGGGGTCGTGCTAATGCTACGAATCTGAGGATAGCAGTACAGACTATGTAGAATAAAATCTTCAGGCTGTCATGATCTAACCTTGCACATCAGGATTATAGAGTATGTAACGGATGTTATTAAATCTCATGCCGGAAGACACGCGGAAAGGCGGGAAAATCAAACTTGCTGCTGATCTACTAGATACTGTTAGTGATGTGAGGCGGTTTAAGAGAAATCTTCTTATGATCTCTTATCTAAGATAGAGAGTACCCACCCCAGTGGGTACTTCATTCTTCATGCGCAATGTCCTACCTCCCTTTAAATAAATCGCTAAATGACCTCCAGTTTGTAACGCGTAAGAAAAAAAAAAAAAAAGTCTTCGCGCGTTTAAATTAAAAAATAAAAGTCAGATTTATGAATTCTTATTAGTATAGCAAGACTGTCGAAAAAACGATTATAATTTTGAATTATAATTTTTTATCGTAGACGCGTTAATTGTGAAAGCGAGTTTGTTTCCTGAAACGTTAAAAGATTACATTTTTAAACACGCTCTCTACCGCAATAATGCAACGAACGAATCATACTTTACCCGAAGCAATATTATCGTCTTTGGCGGGAAAAAAGTGTAATTGAATGTTTTTCTCTTCTGAGTGTACTACATAATTTATTAGCGCTTCGTATGTCGTATGCGTGCGAACATTTCAGCATCACTACACTTATAACTCTCTTCCTCTGGCATCATCGTTGAGAATCGGTCCCGTGGGAGTAATGGGATAGGCGCCGTGCTCCGAGCAACAATACAATCGAGGGGCAACATTTCGAGAGACAGATTCGCGATTGTTTACATTTCCGATTATGATTCCAGTGGACTGTTTTTTAAAAACATTTCGGAATCCTCAGTGCGATTCCCCTTCGTATCTGACGTCTGGGACTGTATACAACGTTCGGTTACTTCCAAGACCCCAATTACTACCTGAACAATAAATGCCCGAAAAGAATACCCCCCCCCCGACACTGTACACTCGTGAATTAGCAATTTTTTGTTTTCTTCTCGGTTGTTTCTACTCGTATTTCGTTTTCTTTTACCTTTCGGGTTTAGTAGTTCGAAGTAGGTAAACGGTTTTTAAAAGTCTTTCAGCATGCGGAACGTTATTAGTTTTTTCACAGCAGTGATGCTAAAACACTACTACATGCACGTTTACTTATTCAAGCCTCAGGTCTTCGGATGTACCGTATGTATTATGTTTATTTTTTTAAATTCTTATTGGGGGTTAAATTTTATTTTTATCGAAACCGCTGAATATGAAGTATCGCGTTAATTAAATAGCACAGCTATCTTTCTGATAATAAAAACAACAACAGGGGCTTGTAAATACGATGTGGAACATACAATTTAAATATTAAATAATGCTGGATCGACTACGTATTAACTGCTCGATGATGCAACACCGGAAAAATTGGAAATTTTATAGTTTAAATAAGTTCGATTGCGATGTAGCACGATGCCCCACCCCACCCTTTTTTGTTACGAAATTTAAATACTTGATCCTCGGGGAAAAAAAAAAAGAAAAGAGGAGATAGCCTTTCTGCATTGGAGGTTCTTTTGGCTTCAGAGGTAATCGTTGCGACAAGAGTGGTAAGCGCCGATCATTTGATGAGACGAAATTAACTCTTTTTTTTTTTTTTTTTTTTTTTTTCGTGTTTCCATCCTTCATCATCGATTTTCCTTACTTCTCCTCAGATTTTTTTTTTTTTCGGCCTCGCTCCTTAAGTCCAGTCGACTGTAGGATCCTTTACCGTCCGCAGCGATCTCTTTTTATTAAACACTTTTTATTATTATTTTATTTCTAAATACTGCACCGTGTAATAGGGGCACCTTACAATAATGATCACCTTTCGGTTTCTCTGATCGAAATGCGACGAACCTATGACATTTTCCCACTTTTTGACAATTATATATGTAAGCATTTTCTTTAAAAGTACAGATCCCTTTGAGTCTGTGTTGCAAACAGTGTAATAGGTCAACGACCGCCAAAAATTGATCGTAAATGGGACTCGATTGCGCGTTTTTTTTTTTTTTTTTAAATGTTATAAACACGCGTAAGTGTTATTCTGGTAAACGAACGTTTTTATAGTCTCTCTAGTGTAGACGTTCTAGTATAATTTGTTATTATTACCTGCTACATCATAAGTGAACATTAGTTTTAATTGTTCCTGTTTTATATACATTACAAAGATGAATCCGGTGTATGTGCTAGCGTAACAATAACAATATGCTTTTCGTCTATGTGACACACCCTGAATGATGTTAACTAAATCATCAAAAGCTATTCAAAACGGGGTGTGTCATCTACGTAAATCTAAACGAGAAATAATCAAAACAACTATAGTGTACAATGCGGAGGAAAGAAAACAAGTCTCAAAAAGTTCGAATTGTAGCTTGTCACCGGAATTTACTTCTTTTCGCATCCGTTAATGTGTCCGTGTAATTTCAGTTGTTTTCAGTGCAATTAAAATTGCAAAATAGAAATTTCACTTGTCAGCTGACATATACAAAATACACGGTCCTATTAGGGAATTTTTGGCTAGGACACTCGCTTGCAATATTTCTCAAAAAAGGAAAATTAAGATCGCGCTTTACGGAAAAATTCGACACGTATTATATAAAAGATGACGCTTAACCTCTCTAACGTAATAAGGGGGACATCTTCAGGGTACTTACTACTAGTGTGTCTGTTGGATCGATGACAATTCGTAGAAGCGTTTGCCAACATTTTGTGTTGTTCTAGAATATCGTATTCTTCTCTGTATCGTTTTTATTCTGTCGCAAATGGCAATTATTTCATGTTGGCGTGTAACAATTTAACTGCGAGCCATTTTTAACAAAAACCACAGTTGACATTTAAAGAGAGCATCGTCCTCGATGCGCGCACCTTCTATATCGTTGACTATAAACGGCAAATAATAAAAAATAAATAAAAAAAATTACCATCTTGCCGGAGGAAATATGAAATATTTTTGTCTCGATTAAATTTTTGTCTCGATTAAATTTTTTTTTTTAATTTTCGTCAGTCTTATCGAAGCGCACAGGTTGACAAATTTAATTTTCGTTGTCAGTAAATTGCGATACACGCTCTACCGAAAACTACACCTAATTGGTATAGTATATACTATGTATGTTCGTTCATTAAAATTCACCGAATCAATGAAATTTCTATGCGATATTGATAATGCACATTTCACGAATATCGGCTAATTAATTTTTATAGATTACATTAGAGTATATAATAAAGAATCTTTTAACATCCGGCGGTCTGTTAACTAATTATAGAATATATTATAACAAATATAAATATATAATAGCAAACAAATTCGAAGTATCAAAAAATGATTGCTTATTCCGGTACAGCAACCCATTGCTATCGGCTAAAAACATGTGATCGGAAACATTTAAAATTTGATTTAAAATTTGTTTCCGATCACATATATTGAGTTTTTAGCTGATGATGGGTTATTTTCTAAGTAAGCAATCATTTTATACTTTGAATTTGTTTGTTGTTTTTCGTTTTATAACTTACTAAATTTAATTAGAGCTCTGCAAAACAAGCAAAAGAAAATGTACTGTGACAAAGCGTGAAATAAATAATTTCATCGAAAAGACTTTGATCGCTCAAATTGATATTTTCACTTATATAATAGAACATTATTATTATTGTCGACGATATCAGAAGAAGTCTTCTTGGATATCCGTATAGATAGCGTCCAGCTACTTTTTGTTGTATAAATTTTTGCTAATGGACACGTAGCTTGTGCCTTATATGGATTGTAGATTTACCGATCGTGAAAAACCTCTTTCTGGTTGAAACGTATTACATTTTGGATTGATTTTTATATTTGCACGGTGTGAATATATTTTATTTTTTGCGAGAGTATTTAAAAATATGAATTTGTCATCCGATTTATGAACCGGCGTTTTCTAATTATCGAGAAATAAACAATTTTTAGGATTCCCTCCGCCGTACACATTTATAATGTACGGGATCGTAATAAGATGGTTCAGAAACGGCAAAAACATTCAATTACGTCACGAACGGAGTTTGACTTATAAACTTCAAAATTGGACCATAAATTATAATTCAAAAATCTCTTTCAAACCATATCTATAACTTCAAACTAACCGATTACCCTGGGCGGGGCAGAAAACCGCCAAGACTATATAACATGGAAGTTACGACGACCTCAAAAATCACCCTTGTAAAAAACTCGATAACTCATCACCAGATGAAAACCGTTAAAAGTTAAATTCGACGTATAAAACAAAACGTACAAGCTCTTTCGTTAAAGTAAAAAATTATTTAAAAACCACCTACCCTTTTGGCCAAAATGAGATGAAAAAAATTATGTTCACGTAAACAATAGCTTGAGTAAGCAAGTAGAGGAAACCAAAACGTATCTCAAAAACATATGCTTATAGGGAAAATATTATAGCCATGCTTATAAGTTTGTTTTTTATTTGGACCATCGCCGAAAGCTCAAAGGTTAGTAAATATATATCTTTTTTTTCCCGGGTATATGGTATAATATCGGTGGGAAGATCGCCATTTGTTTGGAACGAAATTTCCTTAATGAAACTTACGAAGTTGACGGAAATGTTTAAAAAAGCTCGAAAAATGACGTTTCCCCTGTCCTCTTAGCACCGCGACTATTATAGTCAAAAATAATTTTGAATAAGATTAAAACTATGCGCATCCCCCCGTAAATTTTTCCAGTTTGGAATATCCAGGCTTCCAACTTTAAAAATAGAGCCCCCCGAGACGATGAAAGCTCGAAATTTTGGAAACAAATATTATATATATATATATATATTTATTTTTTTTTCTTTCGGACATGCGATTTATCGTTGGAAAGATCGTCATTTATCGGGTACGAAACCGTATTTCATTTTTTTAACGAAATTTTCAGAAAAAGGCGATAATGTTTAAAAAAAAAAAATGGCAAACAATTACGTGACTGTCTTTGGTGCGCAGGGAAAATCAGGTTCCTTTTTCCGAATTTAGTATTATGTAAACGCAAATATTACGGTTATCTTTAACGTTAAAGATACGGAGTAACCTTGAGCCCATGAAACATTTTTTTTTTTTTTTTAAAATGGGTTCATCAACATGGATGAAACATCATGCTTGTGTGAACTTGTTTATTACTAGATTGTATGTCAGCGACCAAATTGCAAAATTTCTGTATCATTTATATATGAAGTAAGGAACACTGCTGGGGGAATACCGTTTTAATTTTAGTTTACCAATATTCAATTTCTTAGATTCTATTGATATTAATAGAATTATTTACATGCATCATGATTCATCAACTGTTTCGGGAAGTAACTTGCAAATCAGATTGTCTTTTATTTAGCGTTTTTCGGCAACTTTTTATTACTAATAACACTTTCATTTCATTTTTCGCCATATTAGTATAATTCCAAAAACATTTGCAAACTCGTATCGAATGATTTTTTTTTTTTTGTAACACCACTAGTACGCTTTCAGTGAACTGATTTTAATTTACTTTCGTAATCTTTAAATATTTCTTAATAGTTAATATTTTTAGAGCCTTGAAACCGTTTTCAACAATTGTGTTTTAATCCGAGAAATTCGTTAATTGTGTAAACCGTGGAGGATGTATTTTGATTATTATGTACAGGAACAGTTGATTTATGTTATCCATTATTTCTGTAAACTTACGTATAACTTTATTCTTTTCTTTCCAATTAAACACAGAGCTGACCAGACTGTGTACACGTTGTATATTTGAAAGAAATTACCGTTATTTTTTTTTTTTTTTTATCAGTATCAAAACTTGTTTACTAATTTTTATTAGTTGTAAATTTAATTCCGTTAGTAAAAATAAAGAACGCGATATAAAGTGTAAAAGCGAAATCTATCGACCATCGAGGTTATCGAAAGATACTGTGTGTTACTAATTACCGAGTTTAGTGTTTTACCATAAAAATTCCAGAAATTATTATGCACACCGAAATTGTTGAATACAACGAACTATAATATAGATATCAGGCGAATTGGAGTGGTCAATTTCAGATATATTACCCACGGGATATGTATAAAATCCCCACGAATTTGGAAAATAAATTATAATTTTCAGTTAAGATTGAACTGTAGGAGTTTCCTAAGGCGGCGGTAACAGTATGAGATAACGTATAAGTGGAATTTTTTCATTTTTGCCAAATCCATACTTCTCCCCATTTTCTGGACTCCATCATAGTCCTTCAGTATTAAATATCTATAATTTACCTCGCTAGTATGACACCAGCACTACCATTAACTGCATTCTGCCCTTTTCTCCATCTTTTCTATATTTTGCTATCAAAGATCTCTTTTAGCCACATAAAACTGTTCGCTATTATATTGTTATAGAAATTCGCCCGTTTTAGATCTCAGTTGTTTTTCACGCACTGATATAGAACATTCGTAATTTTTTCATTGAACTATAATCGCCCTTAAACCATTATAGATTAACTCTGTTTAACACTCAAAAAAAAAAAACCAGTAAATACGAGTAAGTTGCATATACACAAGCAGTTATTTAAATTAGAGAACGTGCTTTACACCGAATAATAACTTTTATTAGTGCTTTCTTTAGAGATGTTTAGATAATTCTGAAATTTTGAACACGCACATGTATAAATAATCATATGTGATATGTGCACACACACGCAAATTAACAAATCTGCCGCTAACATTTAAGCAAATACATACACAACCCCACCTATGAAATACGAACATAGAATAACAAATATAGTATACATGTATACACACCAACACATAGCTGCTGTATACGCATCAGGAGGCATATGTAAAAATATCGAAATACAGGCATACGCATGACTATGTTTAGTGTAGTAAATATGAGTTTGACATGTCGCCTTCTCTACTAAATTTAACATGTTCCCGAATATATGTACATATTTATTGTAGCCCCTCGAACGTGCGTGAGAACACTTAACAGGCGGAGCTAGTTTGTTTTTAATTCGACATACGAAAAAGATATGCAGAATTAAACACCTAGAGGCGCAAACTATTCAGAATACATCCAGTAAAAATTGATTAATGATAACGAGGATGGCGTACAATTCCTAAAGGACAACAAATTAGCTGATATTTCCGACATTCTTCTAATTACTAATTTTACCTGTCGCTCACCCTAATCATTATTGAAATGTATCCTACCGCCTGTTGTCCGTACCATATTTGCCAGAAAGTCAGCAAACTAGTCGCTCATCAGATCTTTTGCGATAACAGTTGACGTGTTAGCCGGTTTTCTCCCTCATATAACTTTTGCCAATAGTTATGTGAAACGAATTTTGACGATAATCGGTTTATTATCTCCCATATCTCGTTCTACGATGAGATCGCCCTATCGAATAATGTGACAAATGAACAGATAATTTATTATTAAGTATATGTTCAGGTACCTCCCGCATATACATATATTCGAACAGTATTTCTTCTTGTAAATCTGTCTAAACTGGTGTCTGTTGTTCGACTACCATTCTCTGTTTCGTTAATTCTTTAAGTATTATATTAAATGCGGAGAAAAAACTGGTCACTGTTACATCACTTTCTGCGTACACTGATATATACTTTCTCGTCCGTCCATTCGATTCGCACTGATCTGTTGCGGCTTTCTAGCAAAATTACACCGTGCAAAATGTACGACGTATGAAACCAAATTTAAAAATATTCTAGCGCAGAATTAGAAAATGTATTTCCTCCGACTAAGCTCTTCGTATAATATTAAGAAGTAGACAATTTTTAAAACGGTCATTTGAAGTTATCCACGGTGTTTTCTCAACTGGCAACGTTGTACAAATTTTTTTCTCGAATGCGGAACCAGATTAACTCTAGGAAGCCTAAATATATTATTCATATGTATGTACATATATACGAGTATGTGCACGCACGCTTACACATATACACGTATTAATTACAACGTAATTCTTAGGCTACCCCCCATTCGAAAAAATGTCTCCAAAAAATGTCCTAATTTTATGTAACGCAGAATACCCCAATTTTATGTAACGAAATATGTACCGAAAAATGTAATGAAACAATATCTTCATTTTATGTAATGAAAGTTAAATGTTAGGATAGGATTTTTGTGATTATGTTTTGTTTTTCTTTTTGTGTTGATGCCAGTAAGAATTATGTTGTAAATTTTGATCATTTTATACAAAGTATAGAAGAGAAAGAGACATAAATAAAAGCAAGAGGGGTCAAGGGGCATAGCCCCTTGCGAGGCCAAAATGGCCGAATTATATATATATATATATATATATATATATATATATATAGATATATATATATATATATATATATATATATATATATATATATATATATATATATATATATATATATATATATATAGAAAGCGTACATAGGCGTAAATTTATGATATTTTTAAACCGGTAGAAGAAGTATTATAAAAAAATATTATTATTAATAATAATAGCGATAATAATAAAATCTTACGAGTAAACGCATTGTGTCTTATTTATTTTTGTTTTTAATTTCGCCGCAGAAATACTTATTCAGTTTTAAAAGTAGATTAAATAAATCACAACTTATCAGATTAGTAATGGCCACGTAGAAATTGCTGAATATTCATTTTTGACCAGTTGGCACCGTTCCCTATACCTGTCCCGTGCCGAAAAATAAAATTTAGATTCCCCCGCGAATTAAAAATCAAGATATGCCGAAGGGGACTAATTGAAATTTCGAAATTTTACTTTCGTGACCGCTTTTTCATTTTTCGTTCTGTAGCAGAATATGTATATGATAGCTGTGGTGGCATTTAGGGGAAAGGAGAATCGTATTTTTTCGTTTTTTTTTTTTTTTTTAATCGTCCTAATATCAACATTGTGCTTGAATTTTAAATTAGCTTACTGTAATATTCATAGCGCGCAATTAATACAAATATAAAGTTAATTGGAAAGTAGGGCTCATTAAAATTTCAGTATCTAATGTAATTAGTTCGTCCGGGAAGTTTGTTTATTTCGGACGAGCATTTTTTTTTTTTTTTTGAGTCAAAGTTTATATTTTTGAAGAACGAACCACCGAGCTGTTTTCGTTACAAAAATACCTGAAAAATAAACAACGAAAAAGGGGGAAAAAAGCACCATTTATTGTAAGGGAATAAGTGGAATGGAAGAGAGCGATTAAGAAAGAGACGGTACGAGGAGATTGTTCGAAGTGCAGGGGAGGAAGACGGCTTGTTTTATTTGGCAAATGATAACGGAGACGGGAGATATCTGCTGGCTAAATGTTAAAAAATTCCATTGCGTTTTATTATCTGTTTGATTGTTAATTTAGTTTGTCGAGACGTTACCGTTTTAAAAAAGTCCACGCTAAACAAACAGCCGCCTCTTCCTTACTTCCTATCATGTCTCGTTCGCTGTTTTAATTAAACTTCTTTACCTTAAAGCGAATATTTTATTTATTTAAAAAATTTTGATGCTCGATGTAGAATATACAGATACATATATATATATATATATATATATATATATATATATATGTATACACACACACACACACACATAATAGACTATATTGCATCACTTTTTCTTTGGCCTACAGTAAGTTTTATTTAGAAATATGCTACAATAATTTTAAAAAAATTTTTACAGTTAATTTTTTTTGAAATAATTAATAATAATAATGATGATCATAAAGAGGATAAAATTCTATAGCGTGCTAGTTCGCTTTTGAGACTTTTAGATTAGTGCACATTTGGCAATTTCGATTTAAATTATTATTATTGTTGGAACGAAGTTCTTTAACGCGGGCTACCTAAATGGCGAAATCGTCACCTAACGTCACGTCATGGAATGCTGGATTCTTTATTTCTCCGTAAAAAATAATGGAAAACAATTGATTAAGATTCCATATTACCACAGTAATCTTTTTATTTAAAATATTTACCGTAGAAAATATTTTATTGAAATTTTTTTAAATTTTATCAAGTGTATTTTACCTTTTAAATTTCCACACTTCATTGACAAAAATCCCCATAGTTCGGCTACATCATACTCGAAAGTAGGTAAAAATGATTCGTTTCGGACAGTGTACAAGTTGCATATCCATTTGTTGCAGGCGCAATTTTTAATAAAATACAACTAAGCCATCCTATGACGTCACCATATTGGTTGGGAGAGCCAAATTAGTATAAACCTGACAAAGATGATGAAAAATTGAGGAAAATCATGTGAAAGGTGCTACAAACACAAGAAACTGATGGGAAATAGCAAAAATTGACGAATGGGTGCACTTTTTAATAAAATACAACCCCGAGCCATCCTATGACGTTACTCATGCCCCCACCATGATTTCGTCACTTTGACCTTTGAACTCTCGCTTAGCCGTCCGGTCCCAGCCATCTCCGACCATCTCCTAGAACAAAATATACAGCATCCAAGAAATCATAGGATTTATACAAGAGAAGAAGTGCTGACAATTAAACAGAGGAGCTACTTTTAAATTATAATGCTGGTTGAGAGAGCCAAATTAGTACAAACCTGACAAAGATGGTGAAAAATTGAGAAAAATTGTGTGAAATGTGCTAAAAACACAAGAAAGTGGTGGGAAATAGCAAACATTGACGAAAATCTCAACGTGTCAAATGCTCATTTACCATGTGTGATATACACTGGTTAATTTGATTTGTTTCTTTCCTTACAACTACACCTCAATCTATTCAATAAGTATCACTTAGAAACTTAATCTTAAAGAGAAATTGTAAATACTAGATAATTAACTAAAATAATGTTCATAACTGTTTAAAGTCTAAAAATATGAAAAAATCGTTGTTTTTTTTTTGCATATTCTGATTAAGACATTTAAGAATATGCTTTTAAAAAGATTTTTCAAAATTAAAATTATTTACGGAGTTATAGCTATTTTCGTGACGTGGCAACTACATCGGCTCAGTCGGAGCGGATCAAACAATAGATACGATAGACATTCATCGACTGCCTACGGATAAATCAAACTCTTTTATGCACTATATATATATATATATTTAAAAATCAATTAAAGGCCATTGTAACGTATTTTGTTGAAATATTTTCTTTTTTGCTGTTCAGTTCAGGCCAGTTTCGTTTCAATCTTCAAGCAACATAGTCATGCGTATTCTACAGTCCAAAAATATGAAATCTCGAGTGAATACTTTATTTATTAAGTGTAAAATGGATAAAAAAAAATGAACAAAGGAAGTTCTGTGCGTCCAGATGGACAAAAAAAAAGAACATTTAGACTGTCAGGCGGGACTCGGATTGAAAGCTCTGAAATCCGAGCTTCTGATGCTTCAAAGGAAGCTAGGACTGCTCGTCTAGTTTTAGAACTTCAGAAAATGTACAATTTGAAATAGAAGAAGGTCTATTGTATGAAGCAGGAATCGCCGATTAAAATAATTGTAAAGTATAACGTACTACCTTTCTATGAATTAGAGACTGCTTGAAACTTTACTTGAATCTTGAAACGCGTTTTTCTCGAAACTACTTTTTCTGAACACGGTTGACATGATATCTCAAGTTCTGATGAACCGATTTACTTGAAATTCGGTATGGATCGTCTTTACATATCCCTCTATAGCCCCCACCAGAATAAAGGCAAAATTTTGATTTTTACTATTTTTAAAAAATTTAGAAAAGTCAAAAAACAGGTAAAAACCTACTTTTTTTTTCAAGCAATCACCATTTTACGGGATTTTTTTTTCTTCTTCTCTGTGGTAGGGTTAATTAAGAATCTTATTTTTTTTTTTTGTTTCAGATGACTAGAAGGTTTGGAATCGTGTCAACCAGGACACACCCTTTTTTTTACCCCTCCACTACATCAGTCTGTAACTTTGTGAATTTTGAATTGTTTTCTTTGATAATTTTTTTGTGTATTCTTAAAATAGGAACAAATAAATGGAAAAAAATGGATAGTAAAAATACATTTATTATTATTTTTTTTTTTATTGAACTTGAAAAAACCTCCTAAATTCGTGCCTCTAGACTAGAATACCCTCTTAACGATGATAATAGAACAAGAAAAAGCGTAAAGATACTTCGTTTCCTGACTGGGATCCTATGATCGCACACAATTTTTTTTTCGTTTTTAATTTAAGTGGAACGTTTTATATAGATCATGTTTTAATGAATAGAAATCGATAAGAGATTTATTAAAAATTATTTATAAAAAAATTAGGTAGGAGTAAATAGAAAAATCGATAATACTAGAATGAATCAATTCTAATAAAATTTATACGGTTTACATCTTCAACAGTGCGCAGTCGGGAACACCCAACGTAAAATGAAAAATAAAAAAAATAAAAAAGTAATATTACAAAATGTGAATTTTAAATCGTTTATTAAATCTTATGATGGATGAAAATTATAAAATTATAATATCGAATACGTTTAGATTTTCATTTTTGCATCGTTTTTTTGGTTGATGATTCAAAATCATTTTTATTACAATGTTACCTTGTGACCAGAGAAATGCCTTTTTTAGTAAGTTTGTCAAATCACGTAACCAACACAAAGTTAATATATCACGGTATGGTATTAACTAATGTTTCGTTTAGCACTGATTACATAAACAGCACAAGCTCCTACTACTGATACAGCCGCGTCAGTATTATTAAGTTTAACACTAAATACATATATACTCGTATTGGTATAAATATTTGTTATTTTATTCTATATGTTTGTTGTCATCTTCTCACACGTAAGCTTCTACTCGATTTAACGTATTTTTCGTTCATTTCGAACTGTGTCGTCCAAAGCACCATTAAATGCGATTTTATTAATACGGAAATTTATGTATTGCAATAAACTGCGTACAATAGTTTGAAAAAAATTACCGTTAAGAATTTAATAAAAATGCACTGAAAAGTGAAAAATAATTATCTGATAAAAAGTGAAATATTTCACATTAATGTACCTTAAGGAGATATGAATATTCTTGAAAAGCATTAATAATTAGAATCAGCAGCAAATTCAGGTTGTGCAATAATAAAAAACCCATATGAAATGAATATAATACACAATCGTTCATTTTCTGTAAGCCAAGTCATTGAAAACATCAGGAATGTTTAATAATAGCGGTTCTTAATTATCCCAGTTTGGAAATTTAGTGTACCGAGACGTTAAAAGGGATACATGTTGTTGAATGTTATTTAACAGTAATCAGAATACATAATTTAAGCAGTGTCGGATCCACCGGAGGGCGGATAGGGGACATTTACTCCCAAAGAACCAAAGCCTCTATGAAAAATTTGTTATAACAAAGGAACTTAAATTATGCTATAAAAAATTTGTATGAATTTTACCTACGGATTTAATTCTAACTATTATTTAATACTATTTTTTAGTAAATTTATTCATATTTTAAAGACAACTGTCGTCAATCTTTTGCCATTTTTATTTATTTTTAAAATTTTTATTCTGTAATTTTAATTAAAAATAGAGTTCAATGAGAAATATATATATATATATATATATATATATATATATATATATATATATATATATATATATATTAAACTTGCTCAAGAATAAAGAGAATTCGGATCGGTTTACTGAGAAAAATAAAAGGAATTAAAGTGTCTAATAAGAAATACTATCAGAATTACTATTTCTAAACTACCATATTTAAGGTATAAATTTATAATTTCGTTTTTTTTTTTTTTTTTTACCCCTAAATATAAGACAAAAGTTAAATTAAAAATTGTAATAATTATGTATTTTTAAAACATTTTTAAATTTCTCAATTTGATTTTCTTTATGAAACAAGGGGTATTTCTCAAATCTACTGCCTACCGTAGAAGATTTTACGTAATTATATAATTATATAATAAAACAAACTTTAATAACAAACAATATAGAACAATAAATTAGATAAATACCTTAATTAGAAACGTTTTCGGGCATAACCCATCATCAGCTAAAACTAACTTAAAGGAAACTTAAAACATAGTTTCCTTTAAGTTAGTTTTGGCTGGTTATGCCCGAAAACGTTTCTAATTAAGGTATTTATCTAATTTATTTGCCCTTATTGTTTGTTATTAAAGTTTGTTTTATTATACCATTTTAACAAACAGGATGTATTCACCTACATTTAATTATATAATTCCCCCTCTAAAATGTCCTTCTGGATTCGTCCCTGATTTAAGTATGTTTTACCGTTTAAGATGTATTATATTCTTATTGAATAATTAGTTTTTACTTTTTAGCGCATTTTTATTAAATTCTTAACAGTAAATCTTTAAGTATCGATTCCCCCCCCCCCCACCCCACCCCGATATTATACAATTTTTAGCATAAATTTTAAAGTGATAATATACATAGACCAACCTAAAATGATGTTAGTTCTAACGTAGGAAGGGCTCAAGAGCAATGAGCCTGTAAGTATCGATTTGGCGGTTTTAACTACATCCTTATTCGAATCTCCATTTCTACGTACTAAGTAACATTAGTAATAATTCAAATTCGTCACCGTTTAATTTTAAAATTTTTTGACTAATTTTTGTTTGTTAATATTAAACAAAGTATACTTCTAACAAGAGTCAATTATTGTTAAACGTTATTTAATCAGTCCACTGATCAGTACTCATATGAGACCGGCGAAATTTTTAATAATTAAATGGCGCCATTGCAGTCTATCCATATGGTTAAAAGAGTTGTACGGAGCAAGATTTTTCTTTTTTTTTTGCTTTTTAAATTTTTCTGTTATTTTACAACTAGCGCTAAGCTATCTAGCGAGCTTAATTTAAAAATAAAGAATTTGAAGAAATGTCTCATTCAATGACGCAAGGACTCCCAACTAGTACGCTGGAAGTGCTGAGGTCTTTTTAAAAGTCCTCTAATTTTCTCAGAGTCATTTCTAGTAATGAACTTGCTAAGTTGTTTGGATGCTTCTCTAAATACCCCATGCACGTTTTAGCTTTTAATTTATTCTCAAAAAAAAAAAAAAAAAATCGTTCTCTTAAATCTTTACCAAGGTCGAGGAACATCAGCAGTAACTGTAAATACTTTATTTTGATAGCGTTGAATAATTGTGATATATGTAACATTTTTAAAATACAATCGCACAGCTGGTATTCGTGAGTACAAGTTTCAGTATTTGAGTTTTTTATTAGGTCGGTAGAAAAAATAATGTCGCTTTTTTTTTTTATATCCGATTTTTGCCGACGAGAAATTGATCTTATACAACAGCCGACCACCACATTCGGCTCAGTGATAGAACTGTGAAACAGCTCCTCGACATTTCCAAAAGCCAGGTGTTTACAATGGTCTACTGCCGGTCTTATTCATCACAACTTCCTGAATCTGGGCGAAACCATTACAGCAGAGTGTAGTAGTACTGCGTCTCGGGAAATCGATGAAATGTATCGGAAACTCCAGCGCATATGATTGGTCAACGGAAAGGACCCAATCCCTCTCCACGGTAACAACTGAGTCTGCAAAAGTTAAATGAATTGGGTCACGAAACTCTGTTTCATCCACCATACTCGCCGTGGACATCTCTAGTCCGGCAACTACCACGTTTTTTCAAGTAGTTTAACCGCTTTTTCTTTAAAAACCAACAGGACTCTACGTTGAAATAAATAAACTTGTTTCTCGCTGCCAAAAATGTCACGATTCCATCAGCGCTTACTTCACGGTTACTAATGAAGTCCATTTTACAAACTGAGACGTATACGACTAAATTGAATGTTACAAAAACCACATTATTTTTCTCGCGACCTAAGATTAACTTATTTTCCGTGGAAATTTCAAATTTTTTGTTAATTCAAAAAAAAATAAATAAAAAAAACACGCGTTATAGTCTCGCTGAAAGACAAAAATATTATGATCGCTACGTGCAGTTTTAAAATTATTAGACAGACACTCGTATCCGAGTTAGTCTTATGCATTTCGTAAACTTTACTACAGATGTGTTCTCATGCGCGAAACCAGTCCTATTCTTGCTCCGCAGACAAGAGCCCCCAAATGGAACAGCAATTGTTTGTACCGATTTTAAACGTGTCTTGATCGCATTTTCCCCATATTTTCCACAACTTTATCAAGTTCGTCTGAAAACATAAGATGCTTTCTTTCAGCAGCTATGGGGCTTCCCAGTTGTTTCCGATCTGGGAAAATTTCATCAATTTCGTTAATTTGGCCTTTGAAGCGTCTTCGAGGTTTTGCTTTCTTCTTTTTACCAATATTGTCCATGTGAAGTAGCTTTTTGGGCATCTTTGAATTTTCCGCAATGTACAATGTGTCCTACCCAGCGTAGCTGCGCCGCGTCTTGTAGATCATTTGTTCTATAGGCACACAATTTGCACGTCGTAGCGCTTCTGTATTCGAAACAAAACTTGTCCAGTCGTACAATCTTTGTTTTTAATAAAGCAAAGTGTTCGCGTTAGCGTGTGTAGTTTCTAAACTAATGAAGATTTCACCGGCGGTCTCTGGTGGCTTTGCAACTTGATTCAAGTTACAAGTTTATGTCTCAAATCGTCTTGAGTTCCAGAGAGAATTTATATGAGGAATCGAAAGCTCTAGAAGAGAAGAAGGAAGCTCTCTAATCCAAAATCTTCAGATCACTTAGGCTCTTGGTAAAAAAACTTACTTTCACGATATCGATGATTATCAGCAGCCACTGCTACTCGGTTGACTTTTGCTTATTCATCACATTGTCAACGTAAACAAGATGCGAGGAATTACTACGCGTAACTACGAAATTCAACAGATCCGAATATACGAAAATTGTTGTAATTACGAAATTTTGAGAGGACATCTTACAAGATCTTCCTTCCGAAATAGCTTTTTTTCGCTTTATAAGAAGAGTTTAATCGTCGGCAGTGCCGTGAACTTTGTAATACAGTGTACATCGTTGAAGAAATAAAAGTTGAAAGTTTCTGTTTTTTTTTTTTTTTTTATAACTCAGCATTAGATTATATTAGTGAGAGAGAGACAGAGAGAGAGGGAGAACCGAATTAGAACTTAATAGCACTAGAGATAGAAGAAGTGAGAGGTGCTGTAATAGGAATGATTGCCGCGGATGGAAATGAAAGAATAAACATTATAACCAAGATTCAGGATTTGTCGATAAAAGTGAGAGCGTTCTGTGGATATAGACACGCGCATTCGAAGAACATATGATCTTTACCGCAGGAGTAAATCAGAATCATCAATATGGAAAGGGCAAGAAGGAGAACAGGACATAGAAAAACGAAAAGGGGTTGCGAAAGTTGAAGCTTCGGTAACGTACCTTGAAGGCGAATATAAAATTCGTTTTACGAGCGAGGTTATTTATGTAATGACTAATTCTTCTGTTCAGACTTCGGTAGTTTGTGCGGGGAAACGACGTTTCTATTGGCATCGCAGGCAGCAAGAGGCTATATAGAATAACGGTTGCCTGCCTCGCGCTCTGTTTTACTCCGATTACTGCGAGATAATCATCGTAGTGCCTATTTTCTCGTTGTAACAGCTTCCACTCCCGGTGATTAAGAAAAAATCTGCTCGCATTATCGCGGTAATATATATATATATATATATATATATGTAATATTTAATTAGTATCGGCCATGAGGTGTGTGTGTGTGTGTATGTGTGTGCTGCAGCTATGGTAATTTTAGTAATGAAAAGAAAAGAAAAAAACCTGAAAGAAGATCGCGACGTTTATCGGAAATACGACTAGCTGAGACGTATACTTTTTAAGAACTTCGCGCGTAAGTCAATTTTAGATTTCGAAAAACCGTTACAAACCCGAAGTTAGAGATCCGGAAAAATATTAATGAACTTAATAATATATAGCAGGTTGCGCGTAGACAAAATAAAAATTGGTCTAAAAAGCCACGAAAGTTTAAAATCATTATTAAAATAAAAGTTGATTGAACTGTAATTAAATACACACTTTGTACTCGTGAAGCTCAGTAATTATCTAGCGTTCATTCAGTGTCCTGGTAATCAACGATAGCATGACGAAGAAGTGTTTTTTTTTGATTTTTTTTTTTTTTTTTGTGTTTGAACGCGTCAGCAAAAAAGTTTTGTCAGTAAAGTGAATCAATCGGCAATTCCGTCAGAATTTGATAAAATGGAACTAACGAGGAACAATTATGAACAAGGAGAAAAATAATCGAAATGAAAGTGGGACAAAATATTAGCCTATCAGAGTAAATAGTATCCGTTGAGACAGACATTGAAAAAGGATATGATCTTTTTCGGAACGATGAAGTTTTCCATGACTTGGTATCCTTTTTTAATGTTTATCTAAGCTATATAATAATAATAAAAATGTCTGTAATACCATTAAATCGTCCTTTCAAACGGTGCGTTCTTTACATTATGCTTTCAGTCAACTTTTTCGTTCATCCTCTTCTACCGGTGAATTTCTCAGCGTCTTTTTATCTCCAAATATTAATCTCCTCTTCACTTCGGCTCATTTCAAACTATGGTTGAATTCGTATTCCTCCTCATTCTCAAAATCCGGATTCCTTCTATCTCTTTATCCAGCCTAATCTACCGTCTTATCTATGGTTTTTCAATTTTCCCTCCATGCAGCGTTCAACTCTCTCTGCAATCTACCGCCTGCGCTTTGGGCACAGTTTGCTTGCTGCTTCCTTATTTCTCTAGTCCCCTCTCCTCTCTGTCCCCTACATCCTTCCTCTCACAACTTTATAGGTGACGTTAATCACATTTTGTTTGAGTGCACCTGTATCGCTTCCGAACGTTCTTCCTTTTACTCTTCTGTCAATTGGTCTTCCAACTCCGTATTGTGCATCTTTTGTCCTCTCCTTGCCGTCACCCTCGGTCATTCTGGCACTTGAGTCTTTCCTATCCTCCATATTTGATCGCGTAAACATCTGATTCCGCTTCTCATGCTCTTCCCTTTTCTTGCGCCAATCCCCCCCCCCCTTTTTTTTGACGAACCCAACAAAATAATAATAATAATAATAAAAAAAAAAGAGAAAAAAAAACTTTATTTTTTCAATGTTCAAACTCATTTTTAAATTTTCTTCGATGCATTTTCAGCAATTAATTAGTTAAATGAAAACGACATTCTTAATCGTGCACCCATTAAAAAAAAAATGTATCACGCCGGTAAGAATGACGTTGTAATCATTTTGTACAAAATGTGGAAGAGAAAACGTATGCAAGAGGGATCAAGGAGCCTTTTGCGAGATCAAAATGGCCGAGTTTATTAATGGCTACGCCATTTTTACGCTAGGAGTCATCAGGAAAAATGTCCTGTCAAGAAGTTTGTCCCCAAAAAATGTCACAATTTTATGTAACGAAATATGTAAGGAAAATAGGTAACGAAAAAATGTTTTAATTCCACGTAATGAAAGTTAAATGTTAGGATAGGATACGTAAATAAAGATTTTTTTTTTTCTTGTCGAACGGCGTAGCTAATGAAAAAGTTTACTCTTCTATAAGAATTACAGAAGAACTAGACCTGGGGTTGAAGGGGGCTTGCCCCTTCCGAGTCCCGAAGGGTCGAGGTTTTTTTATATATATATATATTTAATTACATAAACAAACCGAATCGATAAAAAATATACGCATAAACCCATGTGGAATACGAATAAGACTTGGACTATTAAACATATTCGCCGTTTTAAATCTCACTCGAAGAGTGACTGTTTGTTAGTCGAGGCGATAACTTTGGTCAAGTCATCAATAGGCGCGCGGTATGATAAATGGTTTCTTATGGTAGCTAAATGTTAAAGACGTGGCGAACGAAACGAAATTATACCATTCCCATAGTGGTAAAGCGCGATGAAATTTAATAGCGATTCGGTCGCTGTGATCGCAAGCTTTTTGTCCTGCAGCTGCTTGTATCGGACAGTTTTAATTGATCGTCGTCTAATCGTGAACTCTGTTAACGTTTCTTACCTTTGAAGTGAGAAATGTGTTCGAGATTAGCGTAGATGTTGTGATTAATTCACTTAATGACTTTACCACCATCGAATGCTTTCCGAACCCCGATATTTCTCTACACTGTTCATCGAACTTTGTACCTTTTCAATACTGGTACAAAAACGTTCCTCTTCTTTTTATATACATATATACATGTATATATGTATTCATATATATATATATATGTGTGTGTGCGTGCGCATTTATTCGATGATAATATATATGATGGTAACGGCGTTTTGTATGGAAGTCGTTGGAGGTGGAGAGATTCAAAAAATGAAACTGATGTTTACGGTTTCGCTACTGCAAGAAAATCGTTAGGCGGGAGGAATGATGGTTATATTTTATCGAGTTAATAGCTAATTATTTGCAGCGGAAGTTCGTTAAGGAAGTTGTTGCTCGGTATAGGTTGCGGACTGAAAGTTGGCTGGCTGCTGGTACTGCTCTACCCGAATTTTACGATTTGCCATAAAATCGAATTAAACTGTGCGCGCAGTTGTGGTGTTAAAGAAGCACGTTTTATTTTTATCCGGAACTCTTCGCGTAAAACTTTTTGAAAAAATTGCTTTCTTAAATGCGGTCTGTTTATTTGTTTAACTTTTTCTTTTATATCATCACACTAACATATCCGTTTATCTATATACCCATATATATATATATATATAAATAAAAATTACAACGTGATTCTTAGGCTACCCCCCATTCGAAAAAATGTCCCAATTTTATGTAACGTTTGTTATATTTTATAGAATTTTTCTAATTGTTTTTTTACAAATGTCACAATATTATGTAACGAAATATGTAACGAAAATGTAACGAAAATATAACGAAAAAATGAATTCATTTTATATAATGAAAGTTAAATGTTAGGATAGGACTTTTGTGGTTATGTTATATTTTTTTTGTGTTGATGCCAGTAAGAATTACGTTGTAAATTTCGATCATTTTATACAAAGTATAGAAGAGAAAGAGACAGAAATGAAAGCAAGAGGGGTCAAGGGGCATAGCCCCTTGCGAGGCCAAAATAACCGAGTTATATATATATATATAGATACATAAAATATGTATCAGTGACAAATCCCCCGATTTTTTCCTATACAATTGCACGCTCTATTACACCAACAAGAAAAATTAAGAAGCCACTTTTTTTTTTTTTTTTTTAAATTAAAAAAAATAAAAAAATAATTTGTTTAAAAGAAAATTTACATTTAAATTTGGATAAAGAAAATTAATGAATTTATTATGAATAATAAATGTTCCGTGTAAAATTCTAGTAAAATAAAAAATCCTAACCGGGAGTCTAATGCTTTGAAATTTCAACTTGGGCGTACTTGCAAATAGTTTTTTAAATAATTGTTTTAATCAAATTATGTTATACTAGGAAGATTAAAATGCAGTGAGAGCCAGTGATTTTGCTCCTGATTACTGATTTCCCCTACAGTCTCTAAACATGATTAAGGGCCAAAAATACAACAACCCGCTAGTTCTAAAAATATATACCAATTGGATCTAATGGACAGTCACGTATCGCTGTTGTGGGTTCCTGGGCACATTGGGGTGCCTGGTAATGAGTGGGCGACGGAACAGCACGTTCTGCCCTGCTTTCGCCTATGCCAGAGGACGCGGAGCTACCGTCTTCAATTGCGTATACATTCTTAAAGGCGTGCGGAAACCAGTGGAAAACCGAATGGGCAGCTGTTACAACATTCTTAAGAATCATTAAGCCCACAGTTGAATCATGGTGGCCACCGGAAGGAACATCCCGATACGACTTTCCTCAGCCGGCTGCGAATCGGTCACATCGCTATTTCCCGCAAACACATAATCGATAAAACGCCGCCTTTGTCTATGTACCCCTTGTGCGATGAAACAACCGTACCGACAGTTTCTCACATACTGCTTACCTGCCAAAAGTCTTTTTACTGTGTTATGAAAACAACTTGGCCTATTGTGAAACATGGAGAGGCAATTGCAATCACCAGAGTTATTGCCTTCATTAGAATGAGCGGTTTAACTCAGCATATTTAAATGATCTTCCCCTGTGTGTGCTGTAATGACCATAACACACAGCATATATATAATTTAAAGGAAGGGAAAAAAATGCAGTCAGAAAAGAGACGAAAAAATAAGATGTTGAAAATTAAAGTAAAATTCCTTTCGTACCTGTAAACAAATTACAAACGTCTGTTTATACCTCAAAGTTGTAGCTGTAGCCTTGCAAGAACAAGTGTTCGAACTCAGACCATTAGATTAATGCACCTTATCCTGATGATAGCGCTGTAATTATGATAAATCTTGTCTAGTCGTATATATACGGAATGCTATTGCCCGGATCTAAAGATATGTGCATATAACACGCATGTTGCTAGCTCAAGGTGCTGAAGACCCTGCTTTGTAAACTCTTGATAGCTGATTTGCTGTTTACGCTATTGTTTTTTGTTTTTTGTTTGTTTTTTTTTATTATTTTATTTATTTATATTTTTTCTTCGGGAGCGTCAACAACTATGGACATTAACTCAGCGAAGATGAAACTTTTTTTTTGAAAGTTACAATGTGCAGCAAGGGGATATCAGAGACCGTACGAAATACCCCACTGCCCAATCAACTACGCCACGCAGTGTAGCTGTCTCTTGTGGTGTCTATGCTTCTCATTGCGTTCTTAGTGACTCTGCAGTACTCCTGGCGAACAAAGCACGAAAGATCAGCATCGGAATTCAGCTATATTACTCGACACTGACAGAGTCTCGTTTAATAATATATTACTCGACACTGACAGAGTCTCGTTTAATAATATATTACGGACAGAACTTTTCTTCGTATCAACTTCTTTGATTTCTACTGGAAAGTTAAAAACTGCTCCTTTAACCAAGTTATTTTCTGCCGCTGAAGAAGTATCGACAGATGATTTCTTTCTTAACGGATTTGTTTTGGTACTTCGTTCCGTAACTAGAGAAGTACCGAAGGATTTATTTTTAGGGTTTATCAAAAAAATTAAGCAAAACTCTTATAAACTATCGTGGTGTAAAAACTAGTAGTAATACGTTTATTTATTTATTCGGTTATTTTTACAGCGTTCTTAATTGAAAATAGATAAACGGGCATAATAATAATGTATCTGTTTCGCGGTGAAATATATTTATGATTTACACAACGGATTTCTCAATATTAGATCGATTAGCAAAAATAAACACGAGACGTCGTTATAACAGTTTTTTTAATAATATTTCATCCGTAAAATAGCGGCCAAAGTTTGTCCTTTTCAAGTTCCCGCTATAATTTTAGTGTTGTAAAAGAGAATAATATTTCGTGTAATTTCATTATCATTATTACTTTGTATACTAATGTTATTTAATGTTTTCTATTTTCAGGTAAGTGAATTTTTTTTTGGATGATTATATGGAAATAAGCTTTTCAGAAACACACACGGTATGTACGTAGTTACTGTTGCAAAATATTATTATATGTAAACTGTAGTTTTTCAATAGATTTTTTGTTTGTTTTAAAAGAAGCAAAACAAAGCAAAACAAAACAAAAAACAAAACAAAAAAAGCCCTCAATCGGGGTGATGGTTAAATCTTTACAATTATTAACAGGACGAAAATGGAGAAAAAAACATTTAAATCTAGGGGAGGGGCGGATGCGAGCGTTTTTAGAACGGCATGCCTGTTGCATCTCCATGCATATCTCGCGGCAGCGCATTATGGACAGATATATTTTTCGAAACAGTTATACGAGAGATGATTTCAAACAATCGACTCTTTTTATACATAGAAAATGTCGGAAAATGTGCTTTTCATGTTCGCTTGAGCGGAGAAATATTACTTCGATTTAACAACTATTCTTCTCAGCGTACGACTATAATGAAATTTTCAAATGGTGAAGACATTTATGAAAAATTTTCATGTCGCCGCACTGAAGCATCAAATCATGATGTGCTATTTTAATTCGTTTTTTGTTTTTGTTTTTTTTTTGAAATTATTTATACGACGTACCACGTATTCCACGTGTTACATTTTCGCATCACTTGAACTAACTGTGTGGTGGTCCATCCTGAAAATATATTAGAAGAACGAATTTATTTAACATAGCGAATTAGTTTAGTGTGTTCAGTTTGCGTGCCGCCGGTTTTATCCCTTAGAGCGTTTTAGAATTTAACATATCGGATCCGCGTCAGTATCGTTTAAGAAATTTCACGCAGATGTGCATTCAGTTGTTTTATTTTAAGTGTGTTTAATTAGTATAACTCCAATGCGAAATTTGTTGGGAAAAAAACTATATATGTTGACAACAAGTTTCACCGAATTTTCCACCAACGATGCCTTAAAAAACGGAGGATTTGGTATGTGGAACATTAAGATCACGAAATGACCGGTGCCTTGAAATTTTTCGTGTCCATTTTGGTCGCTCGTTCATGACACGGTTCTTTCGAATGGCCGAAGTTCGTCTGTACTATTAAGAAATTTAACGGACTTCTGTCGGATTACATATATTTTTTCTTTCAACATCTCTTTCTTCGCTAGCGGAAGGAAGTGCCCTGCCGTTGTTACCTGTCGAATTGGTGGCGGCCCATATTCAGTTAACTCGGCTGCTGAAATAACAGCGGCCTCTATTAGACTGGGAGCTAGTGGTGCGCGCGAGTTTTAAATTGAAATTTCGATGTCGCCTGAACTGTACCCGTCTTTACCGCGAGGCTTCTTAAACCGCGTTGTTTACGAACTGAGGGCCAGCCGATGTCCCCTAATAAGCCGTTGAAGTAGTTCCGACGTTACCTGTGTTTCTTTATCCGTTTTTGTATGAAACCTATTTCCCGGTCGTAAAGCTCCCGCGCTGATGCTTACTTGAATGCGACCGCCGTTTAGTCGAGCGCAAAAATTCATCCGTTAAACTTTCAAAATGGGTATATTTCTGCAACCTTTTAGTAATGTATGTATTAGCGCAACAAATGGCAGCGTCTTTTCAGCCGACTTCGAAGCCTTTCTTAAATGCCAACTGTTGTAGTTACTTAAGGCAACTTCGTTCGAACGCTGTAACGTATGAATATGCTACTACCGCACATTGAATAAAATTATCATTCTCACAGTTAATTAATTACTATAGTAATTTGAATGAAACGAGAGAGAGAGAAAAAAAAAAAAAATCGAATCTCGTTTTTTCGAAATTAACCAATAATTCGGAACATTTTTATCTTTTTTGGTGAAAATAAATATAAACGAGGAGAAGATGTGAGTGCGTAGAGTGTGCTTTCTTAACTGAAATTTAGAGTCTCGCAAGGCCCAGATTTACGGCACTCAAAATGACTTACGTTTGCTGCGCTGGTACACGTCTTTTGGTGCGAAACATTTTTGATTTATTTATAATTTTTCAGCGGCAGGTGTCGGCTCGGAATTACGGATGCATGTAGATTTTCACAATTCCCGAACATACATATAGTACAATCAGAATGTTCCCAACTCCCTCATGCGGACTCGGGATGACAGTTCTGTCGTTTATTTTTCATTTTTTTCTTTCTAGCCTTTTAACTGTCTCTGTTTTTGTGCTAACGGGAGATTTTTCTGTTTTTTTTTCGTCCTTATTTTTAAATTTCTAAATTCTCGACGTTTTTAGAACCGTCAGTTAATTTTCACTCAGCCGGCTTTTTAGCAGGTAATAGTTATGAATTTATAATCCGCCTCTTTAGTTTTCTTCTTTTACATTCGCATATTTATCAAGCAGTGCACTTGTCTGCTCTTAAATTAGCAGCGCTAATTTTTTCGATTTCTATTTATGCATATTCCAATATCGACGGCTTCAAGACGTTATTAACTCTCAGGTTGTCTCGAAGTACGCGATACTTTCATTTTAAATGGTTCTAAAGTAAGAAAACAAAGTTCGCATTACGGAATGGTTCAAAAAAATTGGGGCGAACGAGGGACGCCGCGTAATGGTCTTTATTAATTTCTTGAATTTACCCTTCGATTTATAGCTAAACACGCAATCAATAATCTACGGTTTATTACTACCTAAAACTGACACTTCTTATTTAATACGTATTAATAAGTAATTTGCGTGTATAAACATTTTTTTTTTTTTTTTTTTTGTTTATATACATGTAAATATTATTAAAACATTGCGTTTTTTTTTTGTTTACAATTCCGAACTGCATCGTAGCCTTTTGCAAAATTAAGTCCGAAAAACACGGTGGCCGTTTAATTTTTGGTTATTAATTATAATAACTTTCACACAAAGTGTCGACCTCCTGATTTATCAAAAACGCCCTTCAAAGCGGAACCTAAAAGATTAGGAAGCGAATAAATCAGAATAAAATGAAACAAAACGAAAATAATAAAGTCTCTTCTTATGTAAGCGCTTATTGGTGAACTGAAAACTTTATAGTAAAATAATTTTCGGAAATAACAACTGTGTTTTATACAGTTGTTTCCGAAAATTATTTATTAATCACTGTGAAAGCTTTA
The DNA here is from genome assembly GCA_039619475.1 of Icerya purchasi. Lineage (NCBI taxonomy): Eukaryota > Metazoa > Arthropoda > Insecta > Hemiptera > Monophlebidae > Icerya > Icerya purchasi. The sequence goes on along the minus strand of CM077115.1, from coordinate 284,397,690 downwards.
AATATTTAATATATTGAAAACTTTCTAGTTATATTTGTAATTCTACCATTAGTCTTCGTTTCATTAACCTCTTTTTCTTCTTCTTCTTGTTTTTGTTTTTCTGTCGTTTAGACACGTCAACACGGACTTATGTGGGGTTAGCTCAAAAACTCGTAGAATGAAGAAACCAAGGAGATGTGACCTAGGAAAGAGATAAGCTGTATAACACAATAAGGACACAGGCGGTTAGAATACAGAATGACATGCTGAATCGAGCGATTATTCAAAGAAGAAAGTACGTTAGGGATTCCAGAGATAGCTTCGTAATTAGGATGAGAATGAGCCAGTTTAGGGGGAATCTGTTAGGTAATATAAAAAAAAAAATCTTTTTAATTTATTTACCACACTGCGTATCCAGTTTTGGAATTTCAGCAGTCCGCAATTCAGACAATAATCGTCGCTCGCGGCACAAGAATTTTCCATCGCAAATTTGCAATTATTATGCCGACACATGTTGGTTTCATAACCATATATCTATACATAACGTGTATATGATTTTGAGGCGGGATTCTCATTGTGAATAATGACCATTTCTCATTTGCAATTTACGCGGCAATCAATCAGGAATTATTACGCTGAGCTAAGAAACTTTTTTTTTTTTTTTGTCTTTAATCTCATCACTGTGCCCAAGAGCACGGGGTGTATTTCGGAAATTAATTGATTAGAAAAGTGTTTGAAAATTTTTGAGTAAGTTAAGTATATAAAGATATTATTTTCTTCGCGGATAGATTGAAACATTTCATTAATGGAAGTTCTGACGGACGAACGGAGTTTCGTATATAGACAGCGGGTAGAAGAGGATGGCTAATCTGGTCGTTACGGACGGGGAACGTCTCAATTACGAGATGTAACACTCAACCGTGAGCGTATAGTACGGCCGTGACGAAGTATTTTAGTGCCGGGTGGTGGTTTTCTCATCCGCTAAAACCTTTCGATGTTTTTGCTCGGACTTGATACTCTCGATGGTTTTTATTCAAATAATCGGCCAAAAGCACTCGGCGGGAGATGCTGTTTACCTCGCACGCATCACTCTATTCGTGATGATACATCGTTAACAATCGGTCTTTCGTAATGTTTTTTCACGCGCATTTACAACCAACGAGTTCTTTCCCATTTTTTATAGGCTCTAATCGTGCCCGCAACTGACTCGATTAAAATTTTTTTTTCCAATTCGTTAAAAAACATCGTCTCCGAATCTCGTCCGTCGGTTTTTCGAACATATAATAAAACATCGACGCTAGTTTTTCGGATCCTATAATGCATTTTAATTACGAAGTAAAACAAACTCGCAAATTAAAATAGCTACATGGAACGTACGAAGTCTACATCAGGCTGGCAAACTACTGGATAACGTTCTTCAGGAAATGGAAAGAATGAAAATTCAAACACTTGGAATATGCGAACACCACTGGAATGGAGAAATTAACAAAAAAAAACAAAAAACAGAGTAAATTATATTATTCCGGTAATCAAAACTCAAAAAACTTATTAAGAAAATATTATATCTGAAAAAGAGGACGTTGAAGAAAAAAGACGACGTGAATCGATAACATATGGATTGATAACATATGGACTGATAATATATGGACTGATAACATATGAACTGATAACATATGGACTGATAACATATGGACTGATAATATATGGACTGATAACATATGGACTGATAACATATGGACTGATAATATATGGACTGATAACATATGGACTGATAAAATAACAATGAGTGAGGCTTACGCCAAACATGGATATGATTTTTCGCCAAAACAAATGATCGTTAACATATCTGAGTATGACACGAGAAGAAGAGATGAAGAAGGCATTTTAAATATGAAGTTGCAAACATAGTTGTTTTCTACGTTTGCAATTATATGTTTTAATGAGAACATGAGGAACGACGGGATGTTAAAAACTCGTCGATGTTTTATAAAATTTAATAATTTAAATAAATTTTTAAAAGTTAATGTGTTTTCTAATTTCGTTCGGTATTGCGTAAGTATGGAAAATATACGATTAATATATTCGAGTGTTATCTACAGTTAACACTACGAATTTCCGTTCAAGCATTTCAAACTATACATATATATATTCTTAAATATCATTGTAATAACCGTATTTTTACATATTATTTCATATCTTCATTCACCTATGTTTGTTTTAGTTTTATAATGTCATTTGGTGTATCTTTTTTTTTTTTTTTCTAGTAGATTTATTGAAATAAGTCGGGAATTTCGTTGTAAACCCGGATGGAAAAAAGTAAAAATAGCCAAAAACGGTATTTTTAATAACGAAAAAAAAAAAAAATCATTTGAAACTTAAAAAAACTGAATTTGTTTTTTGATGTACTCTTCACAGTCAAGAATAAATTCCGAAGTTCTGTTTTATTCGTGTAAAATATCATGCCGCGGCGATCAAATATATATTATCGATAGTAACGAAAAATAAGGTATTTATTTAATTTATTATTATAAATTATTTTTACCCTTATATATTTGTTTGTTATTAAAGTTGGATTTTATTATACAGTAACGAAAAACGGTGGTTCGATTCTTCTTTTTGTAGTAATCAGGGAATACACTGGGAATTTAAAAATTATATTTCAGTGGCCACCGTGTGTATGCTGTAGAAATTTCGTCCATGTCGTTCGTACTACCTGTTACGTTTAGTTGCACAGAAGTTACATGCCAAACGTCGTACGTAGAAAGTTATTTTTCGTTGTATTTCATCGATCATGATGGTCATTATTTACAAGAGTATATGAATTTAATCGTAAGCGGGAATTTCGTGCGCGCGACTACGTTATACAGCTTTTTCGAAACGGATGATTTAATTTTAGGGGGATCATTTGACGACACGCGATGATAATTCAGACGACTCGAAGGGGAGTCACTCGACCAAATTTGAAAATTTCAAGTATCTTCGCGATTTGTTCGGTCCGGAAAATCTCTTATCTACAGGTTAATCGTAGCGACGTTAAAATGCCCCGCTGAAGGGGGGGGGGGCAACGGAGGTACAAAGTTTTTATTTGGCAATAATTGATGAGCGGTGGTGGGCCGCTGCTAAGTAACCGGGGATGAATGATGAATTGCGATAATTTATATGGCGCGCTACCGGTTGGCGGCGAAATATTTTAAACCGAAATCCGGTAAAAAACAAACGACAAGCGTGGAAAAATGTTGGCACTGCTTTGTGTCTGTTTGGCTTGAAAATAGAATTAATTTTTCTGTCCTCGTCGGTCGTTCGAGTGCACGCGACGAAATTCGAAAATTTAGGAATAATTTACATATTTAGGCCGACTTTCCCGCTAACTGTCACTATTCTGTCTGCCAATCTATCGATGTGTTTCATTTAACGGGCCAGCTTGTTTACATTTACTGTCGCTACTTATCGAAATCCGTGCATCGTTGCCAAATTTACCAGGCACGACGCTTCTGTTTGCATTGTGCGATATGTTTCTACGTTTAAAGTGATGAGACTATAACAAGATGGCTGAACTTAAAGGTCTGCGAAGAATTTTTATTATTATTTAAATCTTTTATCCTTGTTACTTTTTTATTATTCGCACAATTTGCGTAATCTTTTGCATATATATATATATATATATATAAAACATTTAACCCTTCAGGTCTTGTAAGAAGGCAAGCCCCTGATTTTTTCTTTTAAAATTCTTTTAAAAAAATCATTTTCAATTAACTACGTCACTCTTTCCCGTCGTGTATTAAAAAAACAAAGAAGAATCTTAGCAATTGTGCAACACAGCATTCAACCTTTGTTGTCTTGTATATAGAACGATAATCATAGGATAACAAATTTAACTAACAATAAGGCATTAGTCATTAATATATCTATCCTATATATTAGGTTTAGCCGATGAGAAATATCTTTATAATAATATAATTGTACGGCGGAAATATTAATAGACGGTTTTTTAAAATAATAAAAATGCTTTTTTACAAAAAATAAATACCGATACTTGAAGGTTTATTATAAAAATTTAAAAATGCACTAAAAAGTAAAAAATAATTACTCCCGATTAGAAATTATATATATATCGGAGTGATGATATAACACTTAAGATGACATTTCGTAATTCTTATACAACGTTAACTTTTTGGAGTTGGAATTAAATTCATGTTACTATATCTAGGAACAATTTAATGAACATTTAATGCAGTTTTTAATTATTCTTTTAATATGAATTTGATGTCAACTCCAAAAAGTTAACGTTGTATAAGAATTACGAAATGTCATCTTAAGTGTTATATCATCACTCTGATATATATTTTCTTATCAGGAGTAATTATTTTTTACTTTTTAATGCATTTTTAAATTTTTATAATAAACCTTCAAGTATCGGTATTTATTTTTTGTAAAAAAGCATTTTATTTTTTACTTTTTAGTGCATCATTTCTATTCAATTAAATTAAAACATTTTAATAAGAACAGATATTTCCACGGTGTGAAAACATCAAAAGCTACATTTCCATGGTAATTTGGCAAATTTATATAGTATTTTAAGTCAATAAATCTAACTTGATATTGAAACTAATCATGAATGAAAAGCATCCAAAAAGCTTCAATCTCCCGCATTACTATTAAGGATAACTTAAAAACTACCGATCAGATCTTGATCAAATTTATATGGGACCACATGAGAAGCACCACCATTTAAATAAAAGAAGAATCATCAAAATCGGTTTACCTAGAAGAAAGTTCTGTGGTAACACACATAAAAAAATAAATAAAAAAGAAATACAGTCGAATTGAATACCTCCTCCTTTTTTGAAGTCGGTTAAAAAGTAGAAGCAATGATAATAGTTATCTTCTAACGGCCGCTATCCTTCGCGCGCTATCTGCAGAATATTAATTATATGCGCAGAAACTGAATTATAGAAATACGTTTTGCAGCAGACAGAACCAATACTGGCTCACGGAGACTGACGTCTCAGGATCACTTTGAGATTCATTTTTTTTGTTTTTTTTTTTTCCGTTTCGTAATTTGTTTTTTCATTTATGTCGTCTTTTTTTGTACACATTTAAAATTTAACTTTTCTTGTTTCTCGGGTAAGGTAAACGATCGAATTAAACAAAATTCTGCAGTATTAGAAAGTATACGAACGATGGATGCGAATAAGTAATTTTGAATCGAAGTTTCTTTAATTATTTATTTTTTTTGAAAAATATGTATTTCTATTAAATAAATATCTCGTCAAGCATTTTAGCTTGTCGACGAATTATCCTATATTTAAACACTTAACCATCTTTAATTTAAACTTATACATGTATATATAACTACGTGTAATATTTACCAACTGCTACATCTTCATTTATCTCTTTACTTATCGATAACTAATAATCTATATCTTATTCTTTTATACTCGATGTATTTTTTTCTAGCTTTTGTGTTGCGCCTTATCATTTATTTTATGTTTATTATTTTTTTGTTTTACATATCCTTCTTCCTGAAGCCATTCTCCTTTATTTTCCTTTTTCTTCCCCTATTTTTTCTTTTTCTATTATTATTTCTTTAGGTATTTTATTTAACAGTACATATATGTCCGTTTGCTCCCCTTGTTTTTTCCTCAACTCGCATTCTGTTTTTATTTTTTCCTCCAATTCGATTTTCTTTCCTGTTGTCATGTATTCCCATATCTTCAGTAATAAGTACATTCCTCTTATGCTCATTAAGTCTTCTTTTTTAATTATTTCACTTTCAGTTTCTTCCTTTAAGGGTTTCCTATTAATTTTAAGCATGTAATTTGCAGTTTATTTATTTTCCCCAAGTATACCTTTTCTCATCATTATGCCTGAATCCCATATCTGATCCTCGAATTTACTAGCGCATAATAAACTACTTTTAATGTTTCATGCGTTGCATATTTCTTTTCTTCTTTGCAATGTATTCCCCCCATATGTGTATGTCCCGTCTTAAGTGTTGGTCCATCATTAATAATATTTATACTGATTTACTATCTCTGGCAGTTTTTCATTTCACGTTCATTTCTTCCTCCCTAATCGAGTGTACACCATTCGTTTGCATTATTATATTTGGATAATACAAATCGGAGCTGTCTCTTTTTATCCGCTGTACCAATTAGTCTTTTTTATATTAATTCTTAGACTTTTATCGTGTTCCCATTTACTTATTGTTATTAAATGCCTCTTTAACATCTTTATGTGACGTAACTATTGCTATATCATCCGCCGCTGTGTAACTTAATACCTTATATAATAGACCATTTGAATATATGATAAACGATATTGGCGCCAAGTTGCTACCCTGCGGTACTCTTACATTCATCTCGTCTTTTTTACACTGCGCACATTCAATATGTTTACACACTTATTTTAAAATAACTTTGAAATGTGCTTTTTATATCCTTTTTTTTAACTCGCTTTGTCAGCCTGTCTGTCTTCTTTTCTTTTTTTTTTCTTTGGGTGGGGGGGGGGGGGGCTCGTCAACCAAGGACCTTTACCCAGAAACAAAAGGTAAGGAAAGAAGTCGGTTATATTTTGATCCGATCAGAAATTTTAACTAAAAAGGAACAGATAGCAGGAGAATAATTAGTGGGGAAGGAAAGGACAGGATATAGGAAGCACAATAAGGGGTAGGAAGTCCAAGCTTAAGCAAATAAGAATATAAGGCAGAACGCTCCACGGAGAGGGATGAACACTGGAAGAACACATGATCGGTGTCGCAAATAATTGCATCATCCGGATGGAGAGGACAGTGTGGAGAAGAAATCAAGGAGAAACGAAATCTGAATGAAGGCAGCAAAGAATGGCCAAAGCGCATGCGAACAATGGAAACAACATCAGAACGACGAAGGGAGGGATGCAAAAGAAACCATGAATATGAAGGAAGAGTAGGCTGGACTGACAGATGAAATGAATAATTATTAGAAAAGGAGGAAACGTAAATATCCGATACCATGATCTGATATGAAAGCTTTTACAAACTGATAGCAGGTTAACGGATGGAATTTTTTTTAAAAAAAGACGAGAGGGAGCAGCAGCAGCCCGAGTACCCAAGAATATCAGCCGCTTCATTGCCAAATATGCCCGAGTGGCTAGCTACCCACAGCAGATCAATATTGACTGAATGGAGATAGGAAAGATAGTGAATGAGTGAACGTATACGGAGGATAACAAAGTCACACGAATGATCAGGAAGGGGAGAGGATATGGCCTGAAGGGCGCTCAAAGAGTCAGAGGTCCGTCATTCTGTCTGTGCGGAATCGTGCGAACGATTTTTCATCTACTTCCCGATAAATTAAAAAAGTGTCCTTTTGCAGAAATGCTCGTTATAGATGACAATATAATATTATGTAACATTTGGGTTCCAAAATTAGACCCTCGGGGCGCCGAAAGCTCGGACTTTTGGAGAAAAATATTTTTTTTCTTTCACGCATGTGATATATCGTTGGAAAGATCGCTATTTGTCAAGAACAAAACCATATTTTATTTCTTTATTGAAACTTTCAAAGTTTACCAAAAGTTCAAAAAAGCGCAAGATTTAATATGTAGCTCCTTCTTTACGAGTCTTATAGCTAAAAATTTTGAACAAGGTTGAAAATATGCACATGCACGTATATTTCTTTGATTTCGAACATCTAGGTTTCCAAATTTAAAATTAGCCTCTCGGGGCTTCGAAAGTTCGAACTTTTGGAAAAAAATACTTTTTTTTTTCCCCGGGGCATATGATATACACTGTTCGAAAGAGCGCTGTTTGTCGGGAGTCATTTTCTTAACGAAACATTCGAAGTTTACTAAAAGTTTAAAAAAACACAAATAACAACGTGTAGCCCCCTCGTTTTCGGCTCGGTTTTATAGCTAAAAATTTTGAACAAGGTTAAAAAAATGAGCAATATAATATTAACATTTAATTATTAATCTGCGTCGGTCCTGCTTTTATTTTTCAGAATATTTTGTAGTTTCAGATTTTAATGTTAAAATGCGTATCTAGTAGTCGCACATGAATAAATATATTTTAGGCTTCTTTTTAGTGCGTAAATAAAAGGCTATTTTTAAAAAGTTTTTTTTATTTCTTTTTGTAAACCATTAACTACTTCCTCTAAAGCGTTTATGAATGTTTTTTATGATCAACTATTTCAAATTCTCCAGTAAGATCTATGATCGTTATCACTTTCCCTCTTCAAAGCTATCTCTTCAATTTTCGGCACGCTCACCGCTTTCGGTGTAGATTTTCCGTTTTGTGTATTATGTTTTGTCAATTATCCTATTTTCTCGTAAATGCTTCGTTAGATTATTTGTTACGTATTTTTCTAATACTGTTGCAATCACGTTGCTTACAGGCCTCTATATAATAATACTCGCTATGAGTTACAAATAAAAAAAAATCAAGCGCGTAATTAAATTTTCGAAAGTACAGCGAAAACTAAGGCGACGATGAAATAAATGAAATATATTGAGTTTAAAGCCAAAAAAAAAAAAAAAATTAAATTAAAAAACAGTAAAAATGTGTTTTGTCGGAAAAAATTTAGAAAACATAAAAAAACCTATTTTTCTCCTTCAAATATTAATTACTTTTCCGGAATTTCTTCGAAACATTTTAAACAGGCAACAGATACAAATTTAATAAAATGGAGCAATAACTGAATACCACGAAATACTAAGAAATCGTTCCGCGAGTTTCATATTTTCATTTATATTTAATAACAATGGCGGAGAAGCGTAAAAATTGTAATTAATAATACTAAGGATTTAAAATAAAATCGTTAATTAAAAAACCGATCGCGGCTTTATAAAAAACAATAAATTACTCTTAGTAATACGCTCACTAAGAAATTTGTACTATTCTATTTGGTAATTTTCGAGATAATGTTAGAAAAATAAGGAATCTTCTAAAAGATGCCGAGACACTCCTGGAAGGAGTTTCACGTAGGGGAAGTGCTCTGTAACCGGGCACACTCACGTCATTCAAACCGAGTAATGACACAAAGACGACTCAGTTGGATAGGTGAAAATTCGTTGGAAAAAGAAAGAATTTATCAGATTTGGCTGTATTTCAGTTCATACGTCAAGATGATAGGCTTATACAGAGAGATTTATATGACTGGTACATATGATTCTTTTTAAAATGATCACTTAAGTAATAAAATATATAGTTGAACTTTCACAATTTAACGGCCAGGTAATCTGTATGCTTATTCCAAGTTAATTTATACAGTCTAGCACCAAGCCTAGAGATACTCGATGTAAAACATTCTTTCAATTTCTAAATTATTATGTAAACAAATCTTATTGAAGTCGCTCATAAATTGTGTTATAGGGTTGTTGTATATTATCATTTTTTCTTTTTTTTTTTAATTAATAAATATAATAGTATAAGTAATAATAGGAATAAAAATATTTGTTTTTTTGTTGTTTTTTTTTATTAAAAAAATAAGTTGTGGGTCCCGCAAAGCATACACTGCCCGTCTGCGGGTGCCCAACACGCTTGTCATCGTTTATTCAAGAGAAAATATGTTACAATAGTTCTTTACAATACTATTAATTTTCATAATTATAAATAGTGAGAAAATATAAACTAAAAATAGAATAATAATAATAAAACAAGACTAAAAAAGATAAAAACAAAGAAAAACTACTTATTTATACAATTTCATAACCACATGTTCGACTAATATATAGGAATGGTCGATTCTCCGCCACAGCCAGTTTCCAATTTATATCTAAAATCTAATGCCACTCAATGTTATCAACGAACCATTGCTTAATTAATACTTAGTTCCTATTATCTCTTTTTGTATTATATCTTCTGGAATTCGCTCTAAGAGCTTAATTAAAACTATTTCATCAGTATTATCAATCTTACTATTTATGCCTTTCGGTCGAATAAAATATACCTCCCTATTTATTATATTATTTCTCGTTGTCCTGCTTCTTGCCATCGTAGCTATTGATATATATATATACATATATATATATATATATATATATATATATATATATATATATATATATTTGTGGTGTCTTATATTCAAGTAATCGGTGATAAAAGTAGTACATCCTTGGAGACATTTCATTTTTATTTTTCCGACAGCTAATGTTAACCTGATCTTTATTAGGTAATATTATCTTTAAGCATTTCTTTTGCTGACTACAAATCTTTTGGATTATCGTCCGTTTTGCTTCACTTCAAATTGATATCCCATACATGATTCTAGACAATACTATAGCCTTATAATAATACACGCAAACTACCATATGGTATTGAAAGAGCCAATTTATAAAGTGTCGGTATCATTTGCGTGATTTTATCAGATAAATTTATAACATGCTTGTGCCAAGATTCCGTCAATGATTAATCTTAAATATTTAACCTCTTCCGTCGTATCCAATGTTGTGTACACTCACAGTTCGAAAGTCAAGTAATTATGTAAACAATTATTGTTATGTATTTTAATAGATGATTTATTATATGTTCTATATCTACTAGATGTTCTTATACATATACATAGCCTTCGTTTTTCTTTATATTATTAGTTAGATGTTCATCATACGCCCACCTACACATACTATTCACATCCAAGTATAAGAGTTTTTCGGCCTCATGGATGTCGCGGTGCTCGATACGCGCTAGTTGTAAAGTTTTTACATTTTTTATTATCTGAATTGATGCAGCTGGTTAGAAAATGTGAAAAGTAGAATAAAAATAGTTTTAAAATTCGTATCATTAAAATGTAAAACAGTTAAAAAATAAAACTAAATAAAGGCATTATCGAGAGAAAAGGATTTTTTTTGTCTTTCTTTCCATCAGATCTAGTAAAGGACTTAATTCGGAAGGGCTGGAAAATTACAGCATTTACACAAACACGGCGAGCACTCGCAGTAAATTGTCGGTATTTCAGAAGAAAAGGGGAAAAAATAAAAATAAGCCGCTATTAAGAATTTAAAACTTTTACGCTGGCAGCTATTAAAAACTTTTCTTTGTTTTTTGCGCCATATATTTTACCTGACTTTTCCGAAATGCCTGCAACTTCCTGTAAATATTTAAAATAATTCACTTTCGTAACAATTGAAAAATATGTACCTCTTATTTAATTTTTTAAAGAACTGATATGTATATTTTACGTGAAAGATTTTATAACGCATTCTTATTTCTGTTGATATTTAGGTGTGATTTGTGAAATTCATGTACGATACGTAGACTATTTATATAATAATGGAAATATTAAATATTGCGGATTGCGGCGAATTTCTATACGTTATCTAATAATTTCACATAATCTCAAAAAGTGATGGAATTCTCTGTACATAAATTTAATAAAAGTACTACAAAACTGAAATAAGTTCAATTGCAAAATATTTATGAAACAATTATCGCTGCACTAATTTAAAGAAGGTATTCTAACATTTGTCACAACATTAGTTTCCGTTGGCGATAATATAAAAAAATGTTACGTTTTAAAAAGACGTTTATTCTTGAATTATTATCACCGTGTAAATTCTTCAACAGTTGGCAAAGCTTAATTTCATTTTAAATTTCCTTTTTTCTATTACCTATTGAATAATACAACAACGTGTTTTATAACGAAACATTCGACAAAAAATAATAATATCGTGTCTTCCTGGTGGTAACCAGTCTCCACGTGATTAACATGTTGAATATAGGGTAAATTTTTTAGGTAACGGATTTGGTGTTGAATGTCGTACATATTTTTCACACAATGTTTCACTATATAATAAGCGCGTTTATGAATGTTTAGAATTTTCAATTGGCCTTTCATTATCACTTATTTGCGAAATTTTTCCGAAGTCTATAAACTGTTAAAAACGTACATTAAAAACTCTGCCAATCTTTATCATATTCCTTTTGACCTTGATAACCGAAAAAAGGGTAAAGAATAAAGATTGGACCACTGAAACTGGTCGATTTATCGTTTTAAATTTTTGTTTTGTTTGCTTCTTTACGATAATACCATCTGAATTCTTCCAAACCTTTGTGGTATTCCTAATTACTAATATATTATTGAATGAAATAATTGATTGGTCTTATCATTTCGGATATAGCATATTTCATTTTTTTCATCTTTTATTCCGTTCTCTTTAGTCATTTTATTCCATTTAAGCCCTTTTACTATTTTTTTTTTTTTATTATTTATTATTATTATACTGGGTGTTATTAATTGCCATGATTATTATTACACCCAGTGTGTCAGGTAGGTATTTTAAATGCTGGTTGTTAAGTTTTCTAATCAGGGAAAGAATTTTTTAAATTTTGTCTTGGTTGTCAGGGATGTTTGTATTATTTAAGGGGATTTTTAGTTCTAGGCGGATTTGATTAATGTTAGGGCATTCGTAAAGAGGGTGTTTGACTTTGATGGGGGTGAAATTACAACAAGGGGGTTTATGGATTTTTAGGAGGAGGTAATTATGGGTGAGTTTCGTATGTCCAATTTTAAGTCTGGTGATTATTAATTCTTCTTGTCGATTTAGTTGGGAAAGGTTTTTCCAAGGTTGTACGGATTTTTTGTGTTGAAATGGAATTTTATGTTCCATGATGCTTGCCAATTAGATATTTCGATTTGATTTAGTAAATGTTTGATGTCCTACTTTGTCCACTTACATTTTCTTACAATTTGCTTCATCCTTTTTGATACCCCGAATTAATACTATTTGTCACTACTTCGCTTTTATTATTTGTATTTAGACGATTACAATTTATTTTTCTTTCACAATCTACCAGACATATGTGTGTGCCGTTTTTGTTCAAAACCCGACTTTTTTTATTTATTTTCTACTTCTGTTGTATTTCTAATATACACTTGATTACATTTTCTTCTTTTTTTCTATTATATTTTTCTAATTTAAAATATTATTGTTCGACTTATGACTTATTCTTTTTTCGTGTAGGTTTTTTTTTTTTAAATTAATTTTCGCCTTTTTTTCAATATTACTTGGGATTTTATAAGTTTTATCATTGGTCAATATTATTAATTGCTCACGACAAAATAATCATACACAGTTTTTGAAATCTATTCAAAAATATAAAATGAACTTATTTTTCACATCCATCCTACTAAGAGCAGCGGTATGTAAATAAGATTATGCGAAAACATTCGATTTCATAATAAAAAAGTGAGCATAAATGGACGAGAATGTTCCTGCGTTTACCCGTTCTATTGTCATGTTATTTAGTTCCGAAATACAAAATTTTTAAACCATCGAATCCGCTTGTAATGAAATAATCAGAAAATAATCGTATCATCTTCTTCTTTTGGTTGTAGCCAGTCTCGATTGTGATTAACATGTTGAGTAGAGTAAATTTTTTAATGAGAGGACTGAATACGTAACTGATAAAATTTTTTCTCGATTGTGATCAAATACATTCACAAGTGTATTAGTAGTAGTGAACTCCATTTCGGTTGCTTACTTTTTCTAGTTATAAAGGCGCCAAACAAAATGTGCTAAAGATAATCAATCCGAGACAGTTTAATGTAATTTAACAACAGATTTAATATTTCGTAAATGAGTGACAATGAATATAACACTGTGTATTAAAAAATTTTAACATTCACAAATAAAGATATATTTATATAGAGAAATGCTGAACAGTATGTATTATATTACAACATTAGATTGGAAATACTGTTAGTTTTTAGTAAATTAAATAAATGTACACATTATGTTTATCTTTTAATATATATGGAGTGAAACATGCTTAACTGATCTTGTTTAAATGATACATTAAAGGATAATAACGGTGTTGGTTCGTTTATATGTTCGCATTATTCGCACGTAAATGTCCTTGATTAAACTTTAAAAAACTGAAATTTAATGTTTTTGTATGTACTTGTACCACTATTAGTAAAATATAAATTTTTATTAAATCTAGCTAGCTCTAGATGTAATATTAATCCTAAATTACTTTTCAACATCTACAGATCGCTGATTTTATCGAAAATCCACTACGGGTGCCAGGTGTACTCCTCAGCCAGAAAATCTATATTGAAATCTCTCGATCCTATACATCACTGCGCACTGAGAACAATTTTGGAAGTGCATCGAACTTCTCCAGCTGCCAGCATGTGCGTTCTAGCTGGGTGCTCTCCGCTTTCCTACTTCCGAAAATACTTCATACTGCGGAATATGTACCATCATTTCAGCCACATATGAAACCACCCCCTAAAGTTGAAACATTGTCTTCCTGAACCAAACTTTTCCGGCGAAGATGTGGTATCACGTCTGTACAGAGGTCAACATCCAGCCCCAATACCCTTATTCCCCCTTGAATTACTTTCCAGTTAAATATTGATCTGTCGCTGAAACAACATACAAACACAAGTCCCCTCTTTACAGTGGAGGTGGCAGTTAGGGCAATTAAGAAGTACCCGGACCACCTAATTTACTACACTGATGGAGCTAAGGCAGGTAGCGTAAGGTCCACTGCCCGCAGCCTGTGCATTCGAAGGTCACGGCATCTCTTGCGAAACTCGACTCAATGATGCCTGTTCCGCATTGGGTGCAGAACTGTATGTAATTGCACACTGTTTCTCCACCACATCGTTACAACTCGCACCAGAGCGCCAGTGATTTCCTTCTGGTTACTGATTCCCTACAGCCTTTGAACATGATTAAGAGCTAAAAATATAACAACCCGCCAGTTCCAAAACATATATAACTACTTGTAAGAATTGCATCTAATGGATAGTCACGTGTCGCTGCTGTGCATTCCTGGGCACATTGGAGTGCCTGGTAATGAGAGACATGGCCCTTGTGCAGCCAGACAACTGTATCGACAGTTTCCCACATACTACTTACCTGCCAAAAGTTTACTCGTATGTTGCGGAGGCAACATGACCTACTCAGAAATATAGGGCAGACCCTCTCAAATGAGGTAGTTTCCATCAACAGGATTATTACCTTCATTAAAATGAACGGCTTAACTAGGCGCATTTAAATTATCCCCCCTCCCTTGTGTGTACTGTAATGATCATAGTAGTTACACACAGCACATATAATTTAAGGGGAAAAAAAAACAATTATAAATTTGAATAGGTTTTAAAAATTGCGTGAAATTTTTTCGTTGTGAATAATATTTGTAGCTCAAAACATAAATGTACTCGTAATAGTAGTCTACTGGAAGGATAAACATGATATTGTGTTAGTACATTTATTACATTAATAGCGCACACTAACATTGCGAACCAAATATTAGGTACTGTTTTTTTAAATCTGTAATGTACGGAATTCAATTATATGTTAATTACAACGTAATTCTTAGGCCGGCCCCCATTAGAAAAAATGTCCAAATTTTATGTAACGTTTGTAATATTTTAATTTTTACCGATTTCCAAAAAAAAAAAAAAAATTGAACGTTATAAGTTCGTCGCGTCTTTTTTTTTTGTTTTTTTTTTTTTGTGTTTCTTCGCACATAACTCATATATTTAAATAGACCGATTTTACTGATTTCTTGTCTATTAGAAAGAGTACCATTCAACTTAGGTACCACCATGTGAGTAATGATGAAAATCAGTGGACAATAATTGAGTATTTGTCAAAAAACATAAAAAAAAAGTTCTGTTCCTTTGGACAATTTTTTTTTCTTATTATTTTTTATTAGTATAGTAGAGACGGGTGACTTAAAATTGCTCGCGACACTATTTGTCGGGTTTCCAAATGTTGAAATATCTTAATTAAATGCCATAATTCTGGCATGAATCATGTAATACCGATACAGCTTTTGACGCTGGTTGCTTGCTATAAAAATCGAATTAGTTTTTTTTTTTTCTAGGTAAATTTAAAATAATCGCTGTAATCGATGAATGAAGTAATGATAAATACCGCATACTAGATGGATTTGAAAAACAATTAGTATTTTGCAAAATTTTAATTTTTACTTTTTTTATTCAAGAAGGTTAATAGTTATTATTCGCATTTAAGGATCTTAATATATATGTATATATATATAGTAATTCTCAAGCTGAATGTTGTAATTAGATGAAAATCATATATAAACATATTGCGGTTTACTTATAATCTAGTTCAGGGTTGCCATAGTTGATAGAGTAATTACATTTACAAAACTTTCCAAGAAGTTAAAGATAATAATTACAAGTGTTTTTTTATTTCGTTTATTAATCTAATTACACTTTTCGAATAAAATTCAGCGGTACTGATAGAGATAAGCTTTTCATTATTTTCGTTAAGAAAAAAAAAAAAAATTAAGAATACCAAATCTTAATATGGATAAAGAAAAAGAAACGAATTCAAAAAAGAGCAATTTTTAAATTTTCAGTCAAGTTAAGTGTGCGTGCTAAATATTAATGGATTTGCGGTTGCGAATTAACTAATGAAATTTTCTGTTATTATTATTGTTTAGTATTTAATAAATAGGAATCGATATGGATAGTACCGCAACCAATAACCGACACAAATAATTAATACCCCATTTAAACTCTGTGCTATTGCTGGGAAAAGTAAATATCTAACAGCAGTTTAATACTGCATATAATAGTGCTTCAATTAAAAAACCACAGTGAGCAAGGTGAAAAAAATACGTTATACATTGCATAAAAAATTACCTATGTTATTCTCTTTTGTGCTGCATTTGAACTTGCACTTTGGAGGGTCATGATTGAACAAATAGATTTTTATAAACCCAGCCGTATTTGAAGGCATTATTAGATTTTCACTGTAGCTCTAAATTCAGCTTTAAAATACTCCAAACATGGTCACGTCCTCGGAAATATATTCGTGCTTGGACAGAGTCAGATACATCTTCGACAATGTGATTTAATATATCGTAAATATTATCGGAATTTACCTGGTCGTTATTATTATTTCACGGAATGCCTTCTGTGATTGTGGTTGCAGTATAGCATAGCATGATCAATTTACCGCCTCTTAAAATGCAGCGTTATTTGAACGAACTGGCTATTACGTTCACTTAAAAAAAAAGTAAATAAATCCTATTCGTAAGAAAACAGTGTATATATATATATATATATATATATATATATGTGAGCGAAATTACCTTATTTATTTAAATAAATAGAGAAATATAATTCGTTGAAAAAAAACGAAAAACGAAAAATTTTTACACTGCCAAAGTTTACGATTTTACACTAGATATGTTGCATATAACCTGCCACATCAGAGTATATATTGCGAAGCGGATATATATATATATATATATAGTCGCAGGTGGAAAATTGGGCCTATCTAATTCTTCTGGCATAGTTGATTTTCGAATCTCTACACTAAAAGTTCACTTAAAGTGTCACACTGTTTTTAAAGGAACATCGAAAGAAACTCGCAACGATTTGTTCGAATGTGTGCCGACTGATTCCCAAAATTGCATAAAACGAAGAAATCGTGCGAGTTTTGTTATATACTGTAAATGCAGATGAAATAACAACTGATGTGTGTCGTCTATGTTTCAGTGATCTCTTTAAAAAGAGGTGAAATTTTAGATAAAGTCGTGCGAATAAGAACACACCCCGCTGGTCAACTACTAGTCGTAACTTTAGAGGTAGAATGATTATTATAATATTCGACGATCAGGGAAATTCAATAAAATGAATGCACGAAAACTAAAATGGTCAGGTGTGTAACGTCGTAAAGCAGGAGCTATTCGGCGTATGTTGAAGGGGATCGTTTTTTAGGCTAACTGTTTTTCATAAAGATTATGCCTCATGCGAATGCATAGTCAATTTCAGATAACATCAGTTGCTGTGCTCGGTGTGCATTAAAAAGTCGGAACTTTTTAGTTTTCTAATCCGGAAAGAAAAAAAAAGTGATCAAGTGAAAAACAAAATTGATCGCGCCAAAAAAAAAAAAAAAAAAAAAGAAATGATGTGTGAAACATATTTGTCGAACAATAGCGGTGTCAAAGAAATTCCATTATGTTATCGCGAATCAAATAAAAGATGAAACTTACCGCTCACCCTTATTGATCACCGCGAATTATGACAGTTTAATCGTGAGAAGCGGTGTTTATCCATGATTTTCTTCAGCACCGCGCAACAATTTTGTTCATTATAATTTAATGAAAGGTCACCTACTAACTGGATTTGAACGGTGCGGTAGATGTACTTCGATCTTTTGTTCATGATAACTTGCCGGCCATGTTTTCAAAAATCTACGAGTTAAATGTAGATACATAACTTGTTTGTTAAAATTTGTAAGTATGAAATAAATAAATACCCCCTTACCGCTATTAACAAACCGAAATAAGTATAAATTGAGTTTAATAAACTGAAATTACTTCAAAATGTTTTCGGGCATGATCATCAGCTGACAATAATGCCCGAAACGTTTCTAAACTAATTTTAATTTATTAAAGTGAATTTATATATACGTATTTTTGTTTATTAATAAGCGGAATTTATTTATTTCATATTTATAATCTATGGACTGCTCATGCTATATCGCTGACTACTGTTAAAACTGAAAGATGTTTTTCGGCGCTATTAAAATGTTTTTGCGTAATGCAGTTGTTCAAGCTAGATATTAGGAATCGGACACAATATATCTAACTTCTATGAGAAACTGTCATTAATTTATTCGCTTTAGGGAAAGACCGGAAGAATGCATCCGATTTATAAAACTTAGATAACTAAAACATTGTACACGTGTTCGATACGTTCACGGTGGATCGCCCGCTACTTCCCTACAGTCATACAACGAATTATCTGAGCAAATTGGCGAAAGAAAAAACGCAATACTCTCTAACGCGGTAGAACTTTAATTTGGCTGATAGCTTTTCCAGTAAAAATTTGAGAAGATTTGAGCATGCAGAGATAAAATTTGTAAACCATCAGTGTCGAGCAAAATGGTATTCGATACGGGGCTTTTTGGCTTTTTCCGGGCGCTGTGAATACTCTTCTTCCACATTAGCGAGTCGCATAGAATTTCCATTGAGAAGAGTGTACACACACAACAAAACCCATAAACGGACGATGATATATCCTTTATAATAGGTACTTTACCACCTTAAACGAGTTCTACCGCACACATTTTTCTTTTACTTTTTTTTTTTTTTTTTTTTTTTTTTTATCCAAGCAGTAGCTTTCTATATATAAACTGGCGGGACTCGATCTGTCCCCACTAGCCAGCTGCCGTGGCGTTAGATTAGGAGGTGGTGTTTCATTCGGATAGTATATACGCACACTGAAAATACTTGCAAAAATTTTACTTGCGCGCCGGGCTAATGTCCATAATTGCCCGCTCATCCTGGGGGGGGGAAAAAACTGTCACCATTTTAGTACCATTAGGGGAGGACAATTAAGAGCGCTGCTACATCTGACTAGTGTCAATTTTAACACCTGTTGCGTATGGTGTAGCGGCAAATAGCGAAATGTTATCATGATGACACTACGCGCACGCGGATATGGCTTTGAGACTTACACAACCATCCGCAGTTTGTCTACATAGAAAAAATTTTCTCCGATTGTAATTCATTCTCCCTAGCGCGCAAGAGAATTTTCTGTAAAACAATTTGAAATTATTATTTATAAATATTTCCGAATATTAAAATTTCGAAGCATCTCTGCTAAATCCTTTTTATAAATTTTACATAAAAAACAATTTAAAATGTTTTATTATTTATAATAAATGATTTTCTTGACCTATATATATATATATATTGGGATGTCGAATTTCATTTGGATAAATTTAGTTTATTTTTAACCGACTTCAAAAAAGAACTTTCTTCTAGATGAACCGATTTTGATGATTCTTCTTTTATTTGAAAGGTGGCGTTTGTCATGTGGCCCCATTTAAATTTGATCAAGGTCCGACCGATAGCTTTTTGAGTTATCCTTAATAATGCGGGAGATTGAAGCTTTTTGGATGCTTTTCATTCATGATTGTTTTCACCGTCGGATTAGATTTTTGACTTAAAATACTATAAATTTGCCAAATTACCATGGAAATGTAGCTTTTGGTGTTTTTACCGTGGAAATAAATGTTTTAATTTAATTGAATAAAAATGCACTAAAAAGTAAAAAATAAAATGCTTTTTTACAAAAAATAAATACCGACTTCAAGGTTTTTTATAAAAATTTAAAAATGCACTAAAAAGTAAAAAATAATTACTCCCGATAAAATATATATATCAGAGTGATATAACTTAAGCTGATATCGTAATTCTTATACAACATTGACTTTTTGGAGTTGGCATCAAATTCATATTAAAAGAATAATTAAAAACTGCATTAAATGTTGATTAAATTGTTCCTAACATGAATTTAATTCCAACTCCAAAAAGTTAATGTTGTATAAGAATTACGATGTCACCTTTAAGGGTATATCACACTCTGATATATATATTTTCTCATCGGGAGTAATTATTTTTTACTTTTTAGTGCATTTTTAAATTTTTATAATAAATCTTCAAGTATCGGTATTTATTTTTTATAAAAAAGCATTTTATTTTTTAAATTTTCAAAAAAGAATAGCTTCCTAATTTGTTTTACTACGCTTAATGGGGTAGTTCATGTATGGTTTTTTGATAATCGTTTTATTCGGTATTCACGCGTTGCGTTTAAAAAATTTAGTTGAAAACCTCCAGTTCGATTTCGCACGAGCCGAGGATAAAATTGGGGCACCTGCGAACTCCTCCTCCCCCCGTGTATTTTTATAACGGCTAGTCTGATGAATTTTCAATTTTCTTTCACTACTATTCATCATAAAACGATTAATAATTCCTCGAGGTATGTTGAGGGTGTCTAAAATCCTCTGGAACGAATGGTGTATCTCTGTCGTTTGCAATACGCTGAAATTCGGAAATGATTAGCTTAACGACGCGTGTAAACTACTTTCATTCGATAACCACGCCGTGTAAGGTCTGTCCCCCAGGTATATGTATAGTCGGGGAAATTAAGTTCGTTATCCCGGAAAATTAGCTCGTTCGGGCACGAGAAGAAGGGCGGTTATATGGAAATCATATTAGCTTCTCGCGCCATTAGGCGACGGGCCCCTACATTGTGTAATGATACTCTCTACTGTAATGGTAGCAAGTTGCGGCGTGTACGTATTTGTTTATTTTGGCGGTTTAACGCGATCGTTATCCATCGCGGCCTAAATTTAACTGCGCAATTTGTATTCGTTTCGATCTTTATCGCGATAACAAACGGTGACGTCTAGTTTCAAAAGAAGAAGAAGAAAAAACCGAATTGAAATAATAACAAACGTTAGATCAAAATTTTCAAATTCTCATCAAAGCCCCCCCCATATACTTACGCAGATATGAAATATTTCGCGAATATTACGATGCATTATCATTTGTGGGCAAAAATAACGCGTCCATCTCGTGATTCAAAGGCAACCCTCTTGCACGGGCTTCCACGTGCATCCGATGATGCCAAGTCAGCGGCGTTGTCGAGGCTGTAAAATTGGCAGACGCATGCTCAGTGTCACATTCCTCCCTCGGCACCTCTATGCCGTAGCTCTACGTCGAGTCTCCCTTCATCGCTTCAATCGCTTCCTCATTCCTTTTGTTCTAGGTCGCCGGCAAGGGGTAGGGTAAGAATTTTCCGAACGCGGGTGGACTGCTCTCCATGTAATAAATCATTCCGTTTAGACGATCCTTTGCGTTAGAACAGCCGGTTCGCTTCGTATCGGTTCGAATATTTTTGCGTTTTTTCGTTATTTCTTTTATTTGTTTTGTTTTTGTTTTGTTTTTTTTTTTGTTTTTTTTACGTTTTTACCATTTGTTTTACGTTATTTTCAAATGCAAGACACGAATTTTTTGGTGATTTTTATAAATATTCCGCTGCTTTTAATTTTTTCGTTCCGAATTACAGTTTTCGATTTAACTGGTTGCAACGTCCTGATCTCGTATGAAGCGTGCGACTGATTCAAATTGTTTATTATTTCTTAATTTGTTTTACTCTTTTTATTTTTCTTTATCGTCAGCGCGATGTAAAAAAAAAAAAGCCGGAATGGTTAATTTTTTTTGCGGGCGGATCGCTTTTGGGGTCTTAAATGTTTTAATTTTGTAATTATCTTTTTTTTTTTTTTTTTTCCTATTTTATTTTGCAGATTATTGTAAAATAATTTTCGTTTATTAAACGCTAGTCGACGGTAGAACGTGTGTATCATGTACAGTGAAGGTAAGTTTAATTTTGTGCCAGTTGTGTATAAGATTTAACTTTAAATCATATTTGATGGTAATTACTTTTTTTTCTCTCTTTACAAAACCGAATGCGTGTATATATTATGTATTTTTTGAAATAAATAATTTCATTTATTTAAATTACAGACGGTTAAATATTTTTTTTCACTTTTCCTAAATGTATTTTTATAAATTTGGAGAGGGAGATACATCAAGTTCCATCGGTGGCGGTTCATTTTTTATTTATTTATTCCCTTTTTTTTTTTTCTTACGATTTTCAATTTTAAATTTCATATGTAGTATGAAACATCGGTGTATTGAGGCCGTACAGATAAAAAAAAAAAATGAAAAGCATAAATATAAGAGTAATAAAATGTTACACACATCTTTAATGTGGTGAGTGCGTTTCAAGGGCGACCTTTGAACATTTTTTTGTAAGCTAGTTAAATAAACCGATTTAGTATTAAAAAAAAGAGAAAAAAAGGAAATAAAAAAAAAAAATTGTTTTGCTATGATGGGACACAATTACGCCGCTTTCCTGCATTTTTTCTTCATTATCGATATCGACGATAGTGTTTTGTATGGATTATTATTTGTTTTATGCGTATTTACACAATTTATAAAATTAAAAAATTCAGTTAATGTAATCGAAATTGTAAAGATCGGTGAAAAATAAGAATTTGCCTAATCGCGTAAAACTTACTACGATGCTGTGATGTGTACGTAGTTTTATCTAAATTATTAACAACTAAGTAACATTCAATTGAAATACGGTAAAATTAAAAATGGTTAACTTACAGCACGAACGAACCAACATCCTGACATGGTAATAACAAAATTTTACTAACAGCTCCACTATATAAATAGGGACTACTATTTTTTTGCTGAAATACTTGTTAAACATCTATGCGCTCTTATAATATTTTACAAAATAAATACATAATAATAATAATTAAAATAGTACGATTGTGTCCCATCGCAATTTAATTCAGCCAACAAGCGTGTCGAATAGGATGCCGTTTTATTGTGCGCTATTCAGCCGCTGATTGTATTTTGACATACTGAATGAAAAAGTTTTAATCGACAAACACTTTGGGAATATTTTTAGTTGTTGTTCTTCTTCTGGAGCCGTCTTCGCTATCGAAGGTTGGCGTCCACATCTTTCATCAATTTGATCCATGCGTTCCGGTCTCGTGCCAGATGAAGAAGTCTTCCTGTCTCTCGGTAACAGCCATCCATTTTTGGATGTTGGAAATCCATGACGTCCTTCTGCGGCCAACATCACGAACACCTTCTACTGCACCCATCAGTATTGTTTGTTACTTCGTCCCCCGCATATCAAGTGACCCAGATAATTAATTTTTCTTAATTTTGATTAATCCGATTAGTGTTCACGATCCTTATTCATCCGTTGCTTAACTGAATGATAAGATGTCGGTTAAACACATCGTCTTTGAAACCAGCACGCTTGCTTGAAAAATAATGACTAAGAAATTAACGTAAACAAGCACTAATTTGAAATCACATCCTCTATACTTCAAATCTGATTAATTTTATAAAATTAAAATTCATCTAGTTTTATTCGAGATATTAAAGTTTCTGTTTTTTTCTTTTTTTACCTTTAATTTATCTGCAATTTTTGGCACTTAGTCAGTTCACCATTCGGGTTTTAATTATTTATAAATACATTAATTTTCTAGTCGACATTCGTATCTGCTTTTTTTCTTCAAACGGCAGCCATATTTGTTTTAAATTCGAGATGTGCGAGTTCAAGATTTTATCATGCCCAAATACTGTATACCTGGATGTTTATTAATTAAAACCGTTTTAAATATATGTTTAATTTTAATGATTTGTAGCATTTGAGATTTGACCCAAACAAGATGCTTATCGGAAATAAAATCGACCCCCCGTCAAATGCAGTCAAATGTCATATGAAGTAACAAAAGTAAAAAGTAAGGTATCCTTCGTAAGAGGTTGTGCGCTTAAGGCTTAAAGTGTATACTGACGTGAGTAGAGTGGCCAGTTCTTTTCTCTTGGGGGCCGCCTTTACTTTTTCAGATTTCTCCGGCACCAAATTCATTTCGGAAATCGAAAAAATAAAAGAAAACCGAAACTCGAAATATAGGTTGAAATCGGTTTGTACAATAACCACGTTAACGCCAGCGGAACAAAGTATCAAGAGTGCAAATCTATCGTTTAAATGTAGGTAACTCCATAACCTGATTGTTAATATTTATAAATATAAAATAAATAAATACCTCAATAACAAATAGAAATAAGTGTAGAATAATTTACTTAAAAAAATTAAAATTACTTTAGAAACTTTTCAGTCATAATAGTCCATCATCAGCTATCAATACAGACTCAAAACTCTAAAAAAATATTGCAGAGAAATCATGAAACTGCATGCATATACATATATAGATGTATATATATATATATATATATATATATATATATATGTGTATATAGGAAAATAATAGGATAATGACGGTAGAAGCAAAATCAAATGCGGAAAAAATTGTTTATAAATAAATCTAAGGCGAGAAACTATATATATATAAAAAATCAAAGTCGGGATTTTGTTTACAACATAACAGCGAATTTAACGGGCAGAATATTCAGAAGATAAATTATGAATATATAAACGGAACAAAAATCTAAAAGGAGTTAAATTTTTATATTAAAAAGAGGGATATTATTAATTTGATCGTTATTATACGATTTATTTATGTAATGATTTTCACTTGCGTTCATTAAGTTTCCTTTATTAATTATAGGAGGTCAAAACTGTTACTGTATTTTCCGGCAAATTAGTATTATCTTTATTTTTCTTAGATATTTTATGTAGATTTATTAATTTCACGATTATCGAATGATTTCATATTTGTATTTGAATTCGATTTTTCTACCTATTTTTGACCAATGCATTATTTTTCACAATCTGTGCAGTTTATCTGTATATACTACGATTTTCTTTGAAATACTATTCGTATTTAAAGCGTATATTTTTGATTTCTTAAATTCCTAATTTCCTTAAAATATATCGGGGGGTAATTTATATATACATTTTCGTTTATAAATGTGAATCTTATGCAACCTTTATCATTATTATTATTTGTTTTTTGTATATATTTTGATTTAGATTTTATTTTGTAGATTAATTCATCATAGTCATTTAAAATTTTTAATATTTTCACTTTCATTGATTTTTTTATTTGAATCTATTGCCAGTGTAAGGGTGTTTTGGGTTTTAATTCTGTACACTCTGTATTATATTAGCTGCTGATGGGCTATGCCCGAAAATGTTTCCTTAAATTGAGCTATTTTAATTGTTAATTTGTTAAAATATAAATTTATACTCATTTTTGTTTGTTATCGAGGTGTGTTTATTTATTTTATATTTACACTAGAGCATTTTAGATCAGTCGGTAACCAGACCAGAATAGCAATGACCACTTTTTCGTTACATAATTTCATATGAATTACTAGAAATTACTAATTTAAATGTAAGTTAATTTTTTGGGTTTTTATTTAACTGCGAAACGAACGAACTGCCCCCCCCCCCCCTCCTTAGCGGGCTAAAATTATCACGCTAAGATAAACAAAAGTGTAACTAACATACGCCGATGGGACTGATGTAAATCATTACTCAAATTTTATTAATCGTAATCGGTGCTAGTTCTGATTTAAAGGTTATTTAAAAATTGCGTGTTTTTTTTTTTTATATACGTAGGATAAATTTTATTATTCGTTACAACTTACCTTAAAACGGTCCTTGTTATTAAAAATTGCTGGTTTACATAAAAACACAATTTTAAGATAAAAACGAAAATTTCGACAAAAATTGGCGCATTTCCCATTGCGGCCTTTTTTAATAAATCCGATTCAATTTTTTTAGAATGTCATTTTATCATAAAAAATGCTAACTAATTTTTATTCCGCGAAAGTATTTTGTTTCCGTTAATCTCCTTCAGCAGTTGCGCTATTTGTTTTAGGATAATAATTACAGGGAATAATATATAATATATAATGTATACTAGTCGCTTTATTCGTCCGATTATTTTACCGCTCGTCGTATTTGATTTTATATTGGTTTTAGCGTAAATTACATACATACAACTGATGGAAAAAAAAACACAAACCAAATCTTCAATTTTTCTACTTTTCTAACAGTTTTTTAATATAATATTTTTTTCGATTACCTTTAATGCGGCTTAGACAGTTATTTACACATTCATTTAATAGCTAATCATCGGAACTGTAGTACTCTGTAGTGGTATTTTATTATTATTTTTTTTTTATTAATCAGAACATTTTAGTCATCTATTCGAATGTTCTTTTTTTTTTTTTTTCATGTTTTATTTAAAAATTTGAAAGCTGTTTTAATATTAATCAGATAGTCCGAAATAACTGAGTATATTCGAATAGTATTTGAAATTATTGTTTGTTTCTTTCATGTCAGACGTCAGCTGACAATTGAACTTCAGAAGAAATTTTGTTTTAAAGAGAAATAATTTTATAAAATTTTACAATTTACAAGAGGACAAACATTTAATGTTTTGATAGTTTAAGAATTAATAGTGTTGCGGAAAGTGAACAAAAGGGGAGGCCTACTAGTTATTGTTATTATTATTATTATTATTATTATTATTATTATTATTATTATTATTATTATTATTATTATTATTATTATTATTATTATTATTATTATTATTATTATTATTATTATTATTATCCACAGAATCACTAGCGGTTAAATTTGCAATACGGTTAATGTGCTTAGTGTAAGCACTACAAATTTCCTACATCTTGATGATTAACGAAGGTCCGCCGCGGTGTTTAATGAAACTGATTTTTGTATAAAATTCAAAATATACAGTTCCAATCCTATGGGTTACTTATATTTTTAATCAAGCTATTTATAATTAATATTATAAATATTACTATTATTATTATTGCTATTTACAACTATAGAATATTTATTATTTTCTAACTGAATTTTCGTATATTTAATTATAATGTGTAAACCGGTTGTAATCAGTAGATTTCTTTTAATAACCAAATATTACCTATTAAGAGAAGTACAATAAATTTTTTAACCTTGGCCGATGGTGTGTGCTGGCGATAGGAAGTTTGTTGTTTCTTCGGATAAGGAGCCAGAGTACGGAATTATAGGTTCCGGAACATTGAATCCGGGATGCGCATATCCATTATGGATTGCCCAATAATGTATACGTAATAAATATATTTTGGATTTGATCATGCTCTGGTATCCGCAAATCGTTTGTGCAGTAGTAAATTAAAAAGTAACGGTAATTGAACAGTGTTACGAATCGTGTATAGCGCTATAATGAATGTAACGGAATAAAACGATGAGTAATGGATAAATTAAATAAAAAAATTAAAAAAAAAAGGTTAGATATAGAAAGAGAAAAGAAAATTAATGTTATACAAAAAACTACTAAATCTGTGTAGAAAATGACGATAGAGTACCTGTTCCTAGTTATTTTTTTGTTTACTTCGCTGTTACCGTGAAAATTACGCATCATCCTGGTGTGGTCCATTCTGCTAAAAGCTGTTACAATTTATTCTAACCTACTGCAATTGCTCTAGTTTCACAGAACTTTCTTCCGTGACCGAAAGGAATAGGAAGGTTAATTTTATTGATCGCAATAAAAATTACACACTTCGTTTGTCCTTTTTGTTCAACAGCTGTTTTAAGTATTTTTATTATATATATATATATATATATATATATATATATATATTTATATTTATATTTATTTTTTTTTACAGTATCTTTTAAAACATGTAGTATTTTTATTTTTTAAACAAGTTTTAAAATTTCTTGTTTTCACCAAAATAATCTTTGTTAAATATTACAAAAATGTACATACATTTTATAATTTATTTATCGTTTTTAAATTTGTAATACTCATTTTATAAACAGGTGTTTTTCACGTCACACTGCGTCTTGTATCGTCCGAATCTATTGTATAACAAATTGATAAGTTTACAGGATGACATTTTACTGCTTGCAACTTACATAAAACAAAATATAATAACGGGCAAAAAAATAACAATTATAACTATAAAAAAAATGCATTATCGCACCACCGCTAGATTGTGTACATGAAGGCCGTTTATATAATCAGCACTTTTCTCGGTATTGCTTCAGTGTATGAAATCTAGTAGAAAGCAATATAATACAAGTTAGTGTTATTTAAATTAGGACCGACTCCTCCTCCATGGCTTGGACCCAAAAAAAAAAAAAGTTAATAATGGAATCTAAAATCGTAATCTAATCATAGCCGTGTTTGTTACAATTTCAAATTAGCTGAAAGTAAAATAGGATACGGAATTCGATTTGGATCGGTATTGCGAACAGAAAGTGTGTACCTATCTTCGGTACATTATATTGCCTTGAAAAACATAGTATAAAACAAGAACAATCTTATGAATTGTTTGAAGATACTTGGTGTGATAAATTCATTTCCGGTGATGATTTAAATGCCTAGCACATTACGTGCGGTTCATGATTAGTAACTCCCCTGGTGAAAACCATAATCGTACTAATAGATAAGGGAGGCACAAGATTTACCAGACTTTTTTGTTTGCAGTGTGATTCACCGTGCAAACTACAACAGCGGTCTGTTGAAAATCTCGTAGCTGGAACTTCAGATCTCTCCGCTGTAATTCTAAATGTAAGTGTATTAATGTATTTAGAGCTGCATAATAGAATAACGTGACACGGGGATGTCTTTCAACAGTTGACTGAAAATAAAATAAATTTCTCGATATTCCTTCGAAGAGCAGAAGTCGGCATATTTAGCCGCACTAAAAGAAAACTAAACATCACTCAGAGGATGTGATGTTGTTAATTCAAAGATGCTTTTCGGATTGGTGAATTGAACAGTTAAACGAATGATTGAACATGTTAATTCGGATACTGAAAATGAATGATCATTCAGTCGGTAACTAAGTGAATAGTCATTCATTAAACTGTCATCATGACTAAATTGTAATGCGGGCCAGAATTATTCTCTTTTCAATTGAATTTGTTCCAATGGTTATTTTATCAATACAGTTCTTTTTGTTTCTAATCCCGTGTTATTTATGTTTCTGGAGTTGGACACTTCTAACGTCGGAGAGGAAATAACACGACGAAACTGTGTATCTAGCACACTCGTTTGGCCCGTAGACATCAAAACTGTAGAGGAAAATATTATATTCAATTATAATCTGACTGCTTAAATTCTGATCGAAGGATTAAGTATCTCGCTACGATCATAATTACTTTCTCCACTAAATTATATATATATATATATATAATTTTATGCAATAAGATACAAATAATAACGATTATAGGAATAATAAATGTTTTATTTTACTACTGTTGCACGTGTTCTTTTTGTTGATATACATGATTTGTGACGTTTCTTAGTTTATTAATTTGTTCTGTGCTGACTTTTTTTCTGTTTAAGTTTTTTTTTTTTTTTTTTGATTAATTCATAAAAAGAGATTTTCACGTGAATATATTCGAAGGTTTTTACACCTGACTGATCTTAATTTTCGTCCCTTCTTATTAACGATATCCGATCGGCTCATTTTCTTTTCATATACGGATTATTTCCGAATAAAGATCCTTTTAGTTGACGATGCTGCTTTCCGAAAAAAAAAAACCAACTAATCACGATTTCATATATTATAAATACGATACAAATAAAATTAAAAAACAGATTTACACCTGTATCAGAATTATTTTGTTATTCCAAAATCTTCTGATGTTGTCTACGATATTTTAGTTATACGAAACGTTTTGATTTTAGAACAGTTTTTTTATCTTTGCTGTATTTACGTATTTTCGCTTGAATTTAAAAAAAGTTCGATTACATTTATCGGTTCTAACTTTAAAGCGCGGGAAAATTTTATTTATTTTTCATTTAATTCGCAATAATTTATATTTAATAATCAAAGTTGTTTAAACGTACGGTAATAAGTATTTTTGAAATAAATATTAAGAAAAAAACTCAAGTATTGTTGTAAGCGGTGTTGTAAGACGCGTATAATTTATTTCACTTACGTAAAAATAAATAAACGTTAAGGAAATTTTAAATGATCGAATATCATTTAAATGAGTGAGACTAACTGACGAAGATTACCAAAAAGACCAGTATCTCCATCTCTAATTCAAACGTGACATTGCGAAATCATTTTCCGTCTCACCGGGGGGACACGCGCAAATATTTATGCGGGTTGAATTCGCTGAAGAGGATAGTTTTAATATTTTAACTTCCTATCGTTATCAGACCAGATTGTATCACTCGTTTTTTTTTTTCCCCTTTTTCCTGGATTCGTAACTAATCATCGTTTGTCGAATGATTCAGTTCGCTATGCGCTTTGGAGTTAACGTTTCCGATATATTAAAAAAAAAAAGCAAACAACAACAACAACAACATATGAGGACTTAACCGAGGAGGAGGCGTCTCTTCTAGAAACGGTAAAGAGTTTAGAATTTATTTTTTTCATAGCAGTGCAAATCGACCGTTAGTTTAAGTAATACTCGATATACTACCGTATGGAATAATGGAAAATTGATAAAAATCGATTATTAAAAATAATTAGTAAATATGAGTTAGCGACTGAGCTCTATATACTTTGAACAGCGATAGCGTAGTATTTAGTGTCAGTTGTGAAATAAATGAAAAAAAAAGTTCTCCGAATGCCATGCAAAATGGAATTTGTAATACCCGCGAATTTTTGTAGATGAGACTAAAATGTTACACATTGCTTTTGATGTAATTTACTGCAGACAATACCGCTCGAAAGGCTTTTACTTGAAGCTTCGATTTTGTAGTCTTTTCAGGTTTTGACGGGACGTGCCATTTCATTTTAAACATTTTAAAAGGGCGTATTATAAACTGATTAAGATAGGGAAAAGTGCCGATCTTTATAAAAAAGTAATATTTCTGAAAATCTTAGCCCCTAACAACCCCACGAGGGAAGCCCCAGTGTAATAGGTCTATTTGTGTAATTTTTCGTTTTTTTATTGAAGATGTCCCTGTTGTTTTTAATCGATTTCATAATTTTTAATAAAAAAAAAAAAAAAAAAAATCAATAATAAAAGTATTACAATTTTTTTTTTTTTGGATTTTTCGGTACCACATGGGAAATTCTGTGAACATTCGAAATGTTCAAAATGTTTTAAAAAAGAAAGGAAGTAACGAAAAAAAATTATGCTGAACATTTTTGTTTAAAAATTTTCCCTTGAAAATTTTTGCTCAAAAAATGGCCATGCAACTTCTCAGATTTTTAAAAATAGTGGAACGCAGCCAAAAATATATAACCGGTATATTATGCGTTTTCAGTGTAATTGAAAAAATTGAATTTTTTCAGATTTTTCGGAAACTAGTAGCCGAAACAAATATAATATTAAAATCTCCCTTTTTATATATATATATATATTATAGCAATTTTTAACATTTTTTTTGTGACAGAAAGATTTCAAAATATTTTCTTAATCTATTTTTTCAATCTGTGTTCTTTTATTTTTATAAAGAATATCGTTTCAATATAATTTAGATTTTTATATAATAAACCCGCGGAATTCATAACCAGCTTGATAAATATGCACCTATAATGTAAAAAAAAACAACAATGCAATTAAAAAAAAATTATAATTTTATAAATGTTAAAATATTACAATATTATAAACAGCGAAGTGTTTCGACGTGACAAACTACATAATCATGATGTAACAGTTAACAATAGTTTCTGTCTGTCGTTAAAGGATGTAGTAAGAAAAAATATTACATAATCAAAATATTATCGTCACTCCATTAATTGCTGTTCTTACTTGTTCTTTTTCGAAAATCTGATTCTTCGATGAGCCTTTAGTCTTAGGTATCACCTTCTACGAGAAAAGTAATATATAACTACAGCCGCATGGGAACAACTGCTGATAGTTCTCAAGCCACATTATTCGTAGCAATGTGCTACCATTATGGCTATCCGGTCGGTAATGAATATTAACAGTCTGTTTCATAAGAGAGTGTATAGCGAAACTCAAAAATTATTAGGAATAATGACTTGAAAAAGAAATACACACTTACTACGTGGTGTGTAGATCGTGATGATTTATTATTAAAAAGATGTCCAATCGCATCAATTATTAACAATTGCCTGGAATCTCCGATGTACACTTTCTACTAAATGTATAGCATATAACCTTGAGACAAAGACCTTCGTATCAATCGAATTTGTCGAAATAACTGCTTGACGGTCCAGATCTTCTTCCCTCGCAGTTTCAACTTGACAAGTGCCCACATATTTTCTATTGAATTTGCATCTGGCCACTGTGATGGCCAATCCAGTACGTTAACGTCATTTTCTTGTTTCCATCTAGTACAAAGACGACTTCGATATTTTGGGTCATTGTCTTCTTGCAGTAGCCGATTTTTATTTACCCGCATAAACCACCTTTTGGCGGACAGTAATAAAGTCTTCTGATATATTTTGATCATTTTGGCAGCGGTCAAATGTTCTGTGAAGATGTGCAAATTGCCAAATCCCTGCTTTGAGAGACAGCTCCAGACATGCACCGTTATCGGGTGTTTAACAGTTCGCTGGATGAGTGTCTATTGGTGAGTGATTAGACCAGGTAAGAGTGATAGAAGAATATTCCCAAAAAGAATTACGCTGTCCCAATTGCGTTTCAAATTTTCTTTCGTCCAATTCAGTCTTTTTTTGACACGTTTTTTTAAACAGTAGCGGTTTCTTCACTGTGCTTCGAAATTTCACTTCATGAGTCAGTAAGCGTTTTCTTATAGTGGCACATGACACATTTAGATCCTTTTTACGCAAAATTGCTTGCCTCCCACGCAGTGATAGACACGGATTCTTCTCAAATACCTGTAAAATTAATTTATCCTCCTTTTTCATTGTTTTCCGTACGGAGCCACGATCCAGTAGGTCGTCGACGTTTTTTCCGTCGGAATAACATTTCACTTACAAATGTATCCGATTTTTTTATGTATACTTAGCGACATTTTCGGCTCTTTTGGATGTAAACACTCAGAATAGCGGCTTCGTAACGTGATGCGTACATGGCGGACATGGTGAAATATGTTTTTTATGACCAAAACCGAATGACAACTGAGACATTTTGTACAAA
This sequence comes from Icerya purchasi, assembly GCA_039619475.1. Lineage (NCBI taxonomy): Eukaryota > Metazoa > Arthropoda > Insecta > Hemiptera > Monophlebidae > Icerya > Icerya purchasi. Next base: position 284,364,385 of record CM077115.1, on the reverse strand, counting down.
GCATCCGCAGGGAAGGGTATCGCTACCTGCTCAGGCTTGAATTTCCTCTCTAACGGTTTCAAAGACAAAGAGTTTCGCCGTACACGCTCTTATGAAACAGACTGTAAGCTCCTCTGTTGATATGTCGAGATCGATTTTTTGATATGTCGAGATTGAACTTTTGATTTGCCGCTGAAAATACATAATTAATTCCAAATATGTGTATAACAATAAAAACGGATTATTTAAATATAACACAAAATACTGGCATTTTCATCGTGATCGGGACACACCAAAAAAAAAAAAAAAAAAAAAAAAAAAAAACAAAGAAAGGAAAACAGCGACTGACTAGAGAGACCGCCAGCTTAAAACCACGTCTTTTTCTTTTGATTTATTTATTTTTTTTTCTGTTCTTGGCCAATCATAATCATTTCCATCAGTCGGCGAGCCTTTCATTCGACGGGGGGACCGCGTGTGCAGAGCCGGCTTTAAGGTAGGGTGACCCGGGGATGTGGCGCTTCCTTAACCACTTAATTTGAACTCCCCACGAGTTAAAGAAAAATTAAATTTAGTGCATTAACAAATAATAATAATAATAATAATAATAATAATAAAAATAAAATTTTTATTAACCTTGTAAGAGTGAGTTCTTCGAATATTCAGCTGTCATTTTGTCGTTTGTTACATCCCTCACTGACACTAGGTTAGGAAATTAGACGAATGTGATCCATTGTTAAATGTGCTATCGTGTTTTCGCGTTAAAACCCGGTTATTAAATCATATTTACGTAAAGTATTTTTCAACCAGCAAAGAAAATTCATAAATGCTTCCTTTATCCTTTCCTTCCCATCTCTAGCCGTTATTCCCCTGCTTCTTTCCTTTATACTCTCTATTTCCGATCGTCTCAGAATCTGAGTAGGTAATCTAAGCCCATGTAGTTGGGTCAGTGTTGACACCGAGCCCATTAAAAAAAAAAAAAAAAATTCATTAATTAGAAAATTACCTTTTTTTTTACGAAAATTGTCGTCTGCTGAGTGTAGTGTTCACTGGGGTTATTTCGCGTTCATTGCAGAATCAGTTTCTGCTAAAGAATATTCTTTGTCGTTTTTTTTTGTTTTTTTTGCTCCTCACTGTCATAATCCGCTTCGTCCAAATTCGAAAAGCACAGCTTTCAAGAGTTATATCATCCCAACATTTGGATAACGTTGCGTATTCTGTGTTAACAATACCAGTGACCGTTGCAAGTGGTGATTGCAGTTTTTCCAAACTAAAATTGATAAAAACGTACTTGCGGTCCACAATGTATCAAAAACAAGATTAACCAGTTTAGCCTTGCCGTCCATGGAAAATTACGTTTTAGTAGATTTTGCCAGTCTTATTGGGGAGAGCTTGCTGACAAAAAAGCTGGAAAAATTATGTTTTAGTTGTTTAAATTTTGATTTTCATTAAATGTTTAGTGAGTAAATGACAATTTGCATAGAGAACAAATCGGTAAAGAGTATTAATAATAATAATAAATAAATTTTTGTGTTTTGTAATTCAATAAAAGATATAGTAAATACACTAACTGGGTACAGTTGTCAGAAGCATTCCACGTAGCAATGGATCGAAATAAATGGAAGGAAACGGAAAGAGGAATACGATACCACCACGTCGTTACGTGAGGACAATGGACTTGATGATGATGGTGTACTGGCGACCATTTAGCCTCGATGTACGCGACTTTCATGGACGAATGTCCTTTTGGCAAACGTCTAATAAATGAAGCTTGGCAATGTAAAGTTTGTCGATGGAATTACGCGATAAGGAAATATTGAAAAGAGCTTTATTATTATACGTACACATTCATTTTTTGTTTTCATATGGTTATGTTTTTGATTTTGGACCACGTCCCGCTGTCATCATTAGGTGTAACAGAAATTTGGTTTCTCTTTTTGCTTTGTCTTTTTTCTTTGTCTTTTACTTTATTTTTATTTATTTTTATTAAAGGATAAACTATATTCATTATTTTTCAGCAACCATCTACTTACAGTAAAGACAGCCGCCTTCATTGGTCTATCACTAATCGTTTTTTGATATAAACTCCGTATATCTTTCTATTTTTCTAATCTTTTGTATTGGGTGAATGTCCTCTGCTGACGAGCCCGTAAAATAATAATAATAATAAATAAATAAAGACATTAGCAGCGAATATATTGTAAAACTGTACATGGTTCTTACGGCTCCTAAGAAAGCGCTCGGTATTGGACAGCATTAAATTCCCTGCAAAATTTCAGAATCGATAGTGAATACGTGAGTTTCATTAAGAATATTTACAGATTCTTGACGATGCAAATAACGTTGTGGGAAAATGCTAGGAAAATAGACTCAATTTCGCAGAATCGCTGCGTTAGAGAGAATGTTCAAGTTGACATTATCCGGATAGACAGACGTACGGAAGTCACTCCGATTTGCAAAAGTGTCACTAGCAAAACAACGTAGAGAACCGCAGACGATGCTTACAGATTTTAAATAAAACATTCGACTACTAAAATAGGACCCAGAATGAACTCGAATGAAAGATAAGTAATAACGAATACCGGAGTAAACGCGGAAATGATGAAAAATCCGAAAACATATATGATACTTTGAACGGAAAATTACAACAGGCGGGTAATAGGATTGGGAAGAAGAGTACTGCTGGGAAGGATTTAGAAAACTGAGAATAATGTATTAAAGAAGAAAGAAATAATTGCCGATTACCGTGAATAATACCAGTGCGTACACTTCCGATTCTACGAATTCCGAACTCGGCTCTTCAACGAAATGTAATAAGAATAAGAAGAAATGACACATGAAATGATAATGCGGAATGCGAACGGAAGAGGGCATACGCGAATCTCGAAGATAAGAAAGGCAAACAAATTAAACGAGGCTATAAAAGCCAAGTTGAATGCGCCGGCCATGTGACCCGAAGAAACGAAAATGGACATTCTACCGGAAAATTTACAGGTTTTTTTTTGTATTTGTTAGTATGGAGTCATTTTCGGAAGAATTTGGTGATTTGAAATTTTTAACGCATTTTAAAATTTGTTTGTTTTCATCAATATTGTATGTCAGTAATTTTTCAATATAACAGCATTTAATAACCGCATGTAAAGAGTCTCTTTGTCTGTTTTAAAACTTAAATAAATTCCAGTCAGCTATTTATTTATTGTTATTATACTATTAATATGGTTAATGTCTGTATTAATTTATCGCATAGGTTATTACAAATATTCCGCCGTTTATTTATACAATATGATTGTTTTATAAAAATGGATGATTTCATTTAATACTTTCTTAATAATTAATAAACACCGAGTGATATAGGCTATAATAAATATTCAATTTTGTACTAGTAATGGCGAACCACATTTTTATGCTTTGCTCTATAATGCCTTTAAAGGATAAAGTGCAATTATTTTATGTGCTACTCGAATGAAACTCAAAAAATAGTAAAAAAAAAACCTGCAGTTAATGGCGATTAGTGAAATTCGTAGCTTTTTCTCTACTTCAAATTTCATCGTTTCTACGTCGAGAATTGTTTTAATATCGAAATTATCGAATAATATTTAAATGCTCCTTGCAGATTGGAGCAGTTCATAGTGTGTGTGTGTGTGTGACATATAAACGTTGTTGCTCGTTGGCAGTTCAGAGTGTGTGTGAGTAACATATAAATGTTGTTGGTCGTTGACGATTATTGTTAGAGAGACGGCCATTAATTCGGGTCTTATTGACACTTCTGATCAACCGAAACTGTATCGGGATTAAATGATTCTTATGATCTTGTAACAGACGCAAAACCACCTTGCACAGTATGTTCCGTGCAGGTGGAAGAGAATGCTTTCACTCTATTTTTGACAATCACGTTAGTCTTGCGAACTTCTTTCGCTATAGTCTGGCATCTGAATGAATGTTTTGCCAATTAATTTGAAATGTCCGACTCTGAATTCAGGCCGGCGGCTCTACGAGTCCTTTTATGCAGCGCCATTCATTCGCGTGACGCCGAATTAAACGTCGCGTCCTGTCTAGGTAGATTGCGAGCGATGGGGTTGCATGCAAACACCGGCAACAAATTTACCTCCGCCTTCTATTAATCTCGTTGTTCTTGACAACATCGAGCGTTCTCAAAATGCCCATTAGAATATATGCAAACCACATACGTATCCTTTTATAGTACTGTCCTAAACTGATAATATTGATGTATACTGTTTTTCATAACATTTTTATTACTAATAAATTTACTTTAGTTGTTTATATCATGCTAACTGCAACAGAAATTTAGGTGTCAACTATTTCTTTTTACGAAAAATGTAAAAATTTTGTCGGTTTGAAACATTTCATCACAAGTATTATTTTTTTTTTTTTTTTTTTTTTTGGTGGAAAACATGACTGTACAAAATAATGATAATAATAATGATAATAATAATAATAATAGTAATATTAAATGACAATCTCACTTGGGTTATTTGAAACTCAAATCCGGAACTGATGAAATCCAGTCCGTATGACCAACTTGATGAGCGTACTGTATCTGACGGACCACGTTAAATAACCGACGAATTAAATACGAATAGAAATATATTTCGTAATTTGTACACCGAAATATCTTCGTAATGTAAAATATATAAATATCAATTCGAAATAAGCACTCTGTGTGACTGCTATTGATGCGTTCTGTGGGAAGATCCGAGAAAGATGTGAATCCGCAGAAATAATTGAGCTCAGTCTACGCGCATAGCACATATGCAGCCCAAAACCCATATGTTTTCTGCAAGTATCGCACATTGAACACAGCCTATGCACAGACTACGTCCACGTTTTTTTATATAAAGCGTGTGAAACATAACGAATAAATCGAGAAATTTTTAAGAACTAAAAAGTTGACTCACGCAACCCACGAAAACTGTACTCTTCACATAGGCGATCCACACGTGGATGTGGCTGTTGGGTGTTCAATATGTGGTACCACGTCCCATTTAAATACGTGTTTTCCAGAATAAAGTCCACGTGGGCTATATGTGCTGTGCGTGAGTTGGGTACAATATGCGGCGAGCTTAATGTGTTTATCGCTTAATAGGTAACTGAGGAACTGTAGAACTCCGAGAAGGATGGATCTGCAGGCCATGCTGGCCGGCAGGAGCTGCTGACCAAGCAGCTAGAAGCCGAATAAAAATGGATTTGCGGCAAGAATTAAAGGTAATTCCTATGCAGCCCTTTCACTTTGCCGGAAATGAGAAAAACCGCTACCGGGTCCGCTGATAATGCGTGCGCTGCAGGATGAGCGCAGCGATCAGGAAACTTCAGATTACCAGGTTATCGAGATGCGCGCTGGTTAGTGACGAATGATAGCGCTGTAGAAATAGAGCGGTAACTGGGACCGACTCAGCTGGAAGCGGTGTCGTTCTAAAGACACGAATGATGCGTGTAAAATTCAGAGTGTGACACTGACTCGACGGCTGAAAGTTCAGGTGTATCAATACGGCCGGTTCCTCCTGAAGTATGATTTGTTTTATGGAGTTGTGGAGGTAATAAGAAAAATACCGGTTCTTTTCATTTCTCGCGATTCGTGTCATATTCGAAATTAAAATTTATTTATTTTTGACAAAAATTGGAACGAAGTTGATGTCGACAAAATCAATCTGGATAACACGAGATAGCGCGTTCGAGTCGTGTTAAGTGGCCAAACTGAAAGGTCGAGATAAAAGATGATCTATACCACACTTAGATGAGGTAGCACTAATGAATCGTAAACGGGGTAAATAAAATACTCATTTGCATAATAAATTTATACGGCAATAATATTTTTATTGTTTGAATTATTACGATCCGCGATTTTAATTAACATCTGGATTTAATCGGTAAGATTAAATGTTTTAGTAGTGCAACGAAAATAAAGTAAGAGCAATAGGAATGAAGAATAAAAATTAACGTATACGAATTAACAAAGGAATATGACATGTATTATTGTCCATGATCAAGTGTTAAAATATGCAAATAGATTAATTCCGTACCGCAAAGGGGACATCTAATTGTGTTACTTTGATTGCAAATTGTGTACTTTTTTAAATTGGAACGGTAGTTTAAAATGATTAGAATGTTAAAACTTGTTGATTCCGAAGCGTGTTTTTGTACCGTTTGCAATGATTCACGTAGTCTCTCTAGTACCGCTGTTTAATTTTGGTGTCCTAGTAATGGAAGCTGCGATCTTCAATTTTATTTCTTTGTACCGGAATTGCGGATGTACTAAACATCATCATTATCTGCCTAACTATCCGGTTGTTGGTGAACGACATGGTTGTCCAGTGACGTTCTGGCGCGAGCCAACTTCTTCACTTCAGCGTAGCTTTCCGTTTCTCTAGTATGTTTTTTTTTTTTTTTTTTTTTCATAAACTTGAGTCTTTTTACCTTCCAATCTTCCTTCAATTAAGTTTGTCGTCCAAATAGAGTGTCTCCAATTAAGTGGCCCACCATATTTTATTCCCTCGATTTTTTTATTATTGTCATTATTACCGGTTTTTCCTCTGCCCTTTGCGATACTTCGCTTTTTTAGTTTCCTGTGTAGCACTACAATTCGAAATCCCGCAATTTCGACCTGCATATCTCTCTTATTCGCAAATAATGCGATGCTCCGAATGTAGGGGTTTTTACAAATAGCTTTCTCATGTACGAAGAAATATTTTTGAAAGTAAGCAAGAGACGTACTCTACTAATAGAATGTAAAAATTATGTCTCGATTACCTTCATTAATTAAGATATTGAATTATTTCAGTATTTATCACCAGGAGGGGGGTATTTTAGTCGAGACGTAGAGCGTACCATTCGTTCGGGCTAATGAAGTTCTTTTATATAACCCCCTCTGGATATTTGTAATTTTGCCTTCGGAATCTGAAAAAACGCTATTTATCAATTTCTATCGGACGGAATTAGCAACCTATTAGAAGTTCCCGCGTAAAACGGATTTTTCCATTACCATTTTAAAGTCCTCCCGGTTAGGTCAAACGTGAATTTTCCGGCTGCCTGTCGTTGAACATAGTTTTAATTCCACGCCAATTTTCATTACGAAACTCTTTCATAGGCCACTTCATCTCTGGTGAAATGACTTCGAATATAAGAGTTCGGTACATCCATTCGTAATCCGTATCTAAAGCTTCGAAACGTCGCTTATGAAACACATTGTTTTTCACAATTCACACTTTGTTTTCAAAAAGAGTAGCGAAATTTAAATTTTTTTTCAAAAATATTGCCATTATATTCGATACGGTATTGTCAAAGTTGAATGATCTTTGTTCGGGCGAAAAAGGCGGCGAAGTCACGTAATATTTCACGATCATTTCTATCTCCCAGTTTGCGTCGGTCCATAATTACTAAATTATCTCGCCTCCGTTTCTCGCATAGTCTCCTTCCTTCTTCGCTAAATCGCTTTTCTTTGGCTGCATCTCATAATTATCCATTGGATCCTGAAGGTTCCCCCAGTATGTTTGTGATGCGAATCACGTGCTCTTCGAATGCTCCGGTTTATCTCGCGAGCGTGAGTTACTCTTTATTATCATCTTTTAAAGCTTGGTCTTCCTGCTCCTTTCAACGCTTCTTATGTTCTTTCTCTACCTATTCTCTCTGTTGTTCCTGTCCTAGGGGGGTGTTCCTTCATTCCATTGTCGATAGAATAAAAATATAATTTTTATTCTATTCCATGTATCTATTTATTTTTGCTGGGCTAATGCTCCTTGGTAGCAAACCCAATGGGGGTTAAAAAAAAAAATAGGTCCTATTTGTAATTTTGAAATGCTGTGTTAATTAGAATACGGGGTTTCCTGAAATCATAAAACACTCTATCTACAACACTCGGTTAACATTAATGGTTCATTTTGCGGATTTCGTCGGTGAACCTGTGTGCTATTTGTAGTTGTCCGCGTAATATTCCGTTTATTTCGTAAATGGATAAAAACACTTACATATTGTTTTATAAGTGTTCTCTAATCTGATTATTATTCCTTCGACTGTATTCTCTACTAATGGTGATCATCATTATGTGAATAATTCCACGCCTCGCATGTTATCACATACACACCTGTACTATTGACGGGTCTTTAAACGTCGTAGAAAACTAATAGGTCCTTAGTATGCACTGTCTAACGGTAGCCCCAAATAGAGGTATTCGAAATTACGCGCAATATACACGACGAAAATCGGGTATTGTCAGTACCGATCTCCCTCACCTTCAACAGGCGTCCTTACGACGACGGGGTTAAATTTTTTATTCCGTGATACTCCACCTATATTGTCGAGAGGCACTTCCGCGGGAAAAAATACAAGTGTTGCAGCCAAAGCGCCGTCCGACAAAGTTTGTTGAAGAACCCCCTGCACCGGTGCTCGCTTGTTAATGGCGTATCTGAAGGATTGCGGTTGCAATTTTTCTTGTTAAAGTGTGCTGCGCACAATCGTTGTGTCCACTTTCCAAGTGAACAGCCTGATGAGTAATTGATATTTCAAGAGTGAAAATGTAAAAAGCCGAAATCGTTGCGTGTATCTGTATTTTAAGTGACATACGGCTTAAAATATGCGTTCTTCATTTAATAAAAATTCTCCCCTCTAATATAGGCTGAATCTACCATGGTACGAAAAAGATTCTATACTACGGAATGTTGCAATTAATTGTTCTTACCTTCTCGACTTAGTTATGTTTTGCGAATTGTGAAAATTGTTTTCGTTGTCTCTATGTCGAATTGTCTAACGAGACTGAGAAAATGTCTGTCTTAAGCCGCATATAGGTGTGTGTATTAGTCGTTTATTACTGTGTGTAATCCTGTCTTCTAGTGATAGACGTGAGAAAGAGTTTTTTTCCCCGTACAAAAAAAAACCGAAATCGGAATTGCTGATTTTTTCTCCTCCTTTTTTTTCATGGGTATACCGAGAGAGGGGATTTTGGGGTTCGCCCCCCCCGCCCCGAAATAAATACGGTCCTTTTATCTAGTTAGGTCTAGTTGCATTACGTCCCCTAACATTAATACCGCGTCAGATATATAGTTCTTCCCTTCTTTCTATACTTTCATTCTTAAAAGAATTCAATCTGACAAAGATTTTAAAAGTTATTCAAATAATCAGTAATAAACCTACAAGTTAATGTAAATAACGATGTTATGTCTAAGCTAATTATTATTTTTGAAACGTGTACTAAACTATTATTATGAATAACACTTAAACATAGTTGCCTGGAATTGTTGTTCTATAGCTGACAAACATAACGAGCTCCATAATTTCTTAATTTCGAACAAAATACACGTAGCTGCCCTATCAGAGACCAGACTGGATATTACCTGTAAAACTGTATTTCCTGGTTATTATATTTACAGGAATGACATTTCTCGTAGGAGCGGAGAAGTCGCTATACTAATTGATAAAAGAATAAAGCATAATACCGTTTACTTACCACCGTTAGGTTGTTTACAAGCTGTTGGAGTTCAAGTCTATAATAGCGCATCACAAAATTATAACGCTCGAAGCAGCATGTTTATTTATGCTGTTTACAAACCGCCTAGATTAATGCATAATTTCTGTAATGATATCCTTTCACTAACCAGATCTAATAATCACGTGCTTCTAATCGGTAATCTCAATTGTAAAAACGAAATCTGGAACTGTTTTTCCAACAATGCAGCGGGTAATATGTTATATCAATTATCTATACGTGAAAACCTACAAATTCTTGCTCCTAGAGAACCAACATATTTTCCATCAATGTTTCGGTTAAGGCCGAGCGTCTTAGACATTGCTGTCGTAAAAAACTTAAGCATGACTTCTTCAATCTTTCTAAACTGTCTATCTTCAGACTACAATCCCATCCATACTGCTATTACTGATAATCGACAGTATATATCGAATGTGTCCTATTTCAACTATAGTAGGGCTAATTGGGATTACTTTAAACGATATATTTCAAATAACGTTAACCTTAATGAACCTATAGTCGATTCTTCTAACATAGAGTCTCGACTTCCATCTTTCACAAAATTAATCAATGATGCTACTACTCTTTCTGTCCCAACTAATAATCGTACCCATTTTTAGAAAACACCCTTACCCACCACTATCCCAATGGCTAAAAAAATTTAAAAACTACGTCGGCAGATTTCTCAACAGTAATAGATCACATAGCAATGCTAAATATATTAGAACTCTATATAAACTGTACATCTAAACTCGTGCGCTATAAGCTAATCACGGAACTAATTGCTTTCAATAATTCCTTTCTGCTCTTAACATAAAAGATAAGAATTTGTCGAAAGTATGTAAACAGTATAACAGACATAACTCGTATCGGTACACATATTAATAACTATGTCATGAGTGTAATGTTATTGTTTATGCAAATAAATCTTTCTTTTTTTAAAAAAAGAAACGCTGAGTCATTAAAGGAATATAGAAGATATCCGATAAAATTTCCCAGCCAAATCATGAGAAATTTCCCCCTCTCTTTCTCTCGCTTTCTTCACAACTCACTTTCGGTCTCTCTCGCTTTTTCTAATGACGTGCGCCTAATCGCGTCTCAATTATTTCGACGTTTTTCAATAGTCCAAATCAGCTGTGACGCTAATAGTTTCGCCTCGAGAAATGCCAATCGGCGGATATTTTCTATATTTCTTTAACCTTTGTTGAGTATGATTTTCCTGTAATAGCAACATTTCAACTATCGTCACTTACTTAGTTTATTTGGTACCATTAAAAATCTGGGAATTTTTTTTGGATACTAGAAAATTTGGCAACTGATTTTACGATTTAGCGGCGTACCATACGTTTCTGTGCTTTAGGCAGGACTGCCACGTATTTCAATTCTGACATAAACACCGGTTGCAATAAAGTATCTAATATAAGCAAATAATTACTTAAAATTATTCAATCAAAAAAAAAACGCAGTTTTTGCGTGAAAATTTTTGCTTGTTTCTGTTTTTTATTTAGAACAGTAGTGTTGCCTATTTTCTCAAATTTTTTCTAAACACGCTTAAATGGTTAATAAAAAGTGTGTCAGGTGTTTAACAAAAATCGCTTAATTTTCGTCTAAATGATAGTGGAGAATGTATAAGTAGAAAATAACATTTTCAAAAATGTAAAAATGGCAAAAGTCGAAACCCTAACAATCGATTAAACGCTAAATTGGCCTAAAATAGCCGATTTAAATTTTGCCGCTAATCCCTTAATAGGCTCTTGGCTTTTTGGGAAATTTCATGAAATCAGCTGTTAAAAAATCAGCTGAAAATGCCCGTATAAACTAAGTGTAACTGTCAGTGAGCTGTGTTAATGACAACCACATTAGTTTCACGCAAGACGTGTGTACCATTTAGCAAAATAATTCAAAGACGATTTTTTTAAGCAATTCAGCACGGTAAGTGATTTCGGTTACATACTTAAATATTTTTCGTCGATGAAGATACAAATAACAATGTTTCGAAAAGTGTGCTTTATTTTCTATGCATTTTCAGGTGCTACATGAAATCCTTTTTTCTGTCAAGTGTTTTTTTTTTTTTTTAAATGGACCCCACGCCCCTTTCGAAAAACTGTTCTGGGTACGCCTATGTTACAGTTTAATGTGTAGCGTTTCAGCCGAACGTCAATCGAAATTTCAGCGAAAAGCTAAGGTCGTGTACTATGAGAGAAGCGACACGCGTAATAAATGTGCGTAGAGACAAAGGGAGATTTTACGTCTTGCAGAGAAATTGCGCACTTTTTATCATCTCTCCGTATTATCGTAATGTTAATAAAGAAAATCGGCGGGGGCCGTAAAAGTTTGTTGTACGCTTTAAAAATTGCTGTAAAAGCTTTTCCAGTCGTCGAACAGTTTTTCGAAAAGTCTCCATCATCGGATGGCATAAATTCGCTAATGGGCAAACGCACATAAATAAGTGAAAACTTTTTATCCATTTGCTCCGTAGGACGGCGCGCGGACTTTTATTAATCGTCGTTTGACTGACGGGCTCTAATAAAACCCCCTTACGTGTGACGTAAAAGATAAAATTTTTCAAATTCCTTCGATAATAGTAGCGATTTTTTTTTTTTTTTAATGTAACTCTCTTTGCCCGGTGTAAATAAAAATGTAGAAAATAGCGTAAAGTTTATTTTTTTCCGGATCATTTGGAGTTTGCCGTAAAAGTTTTCCACTTAGGAAATGCCGCGATATGTAACGATATGGAAAAAAAGAAAAATCGGAAAAAAGGAAAAAAGAAAAAAAATAGCAGGAGCAGGAGCAGCGTATTTTGATAAAAATTGTTCGAATAAAATCCGAATTTTATAGGCGAGAAAAAGTTATATTTAATGCCGCGTACTATACCGGAGACTACTATTATCGCCCCCCCCCCTAGCCCGGGCCGCTTTGTTTATATAGTCCATCGTGGGGAAGGCCGGCGTGCTAACCACTAACGGATGACCTGTTCCTGTTTACACGGTGCGTTTTTCTCTCGATCCACTGCGTCATAATAATTCATTCGACGCGCAATCCTGTCGCCACCTCATCTTGTCTGGCCGTTTTCATTCTTGCGGAAAATTTCGTTTTTTGAAAGAATGGTCGGAGTCCCGAGTAGAAATTTAAACTTTATACGCCACCAGCAGCAGCAGCAGCAGCTAGTGCGGAGATAACGAGATTGTTTACACGTGATAAGGTGTCGAGCGTGCGTTCTATTCAGTGATGCTGCATGATCCCTCGGGCGTTATAAATGTTTTGCTCGCCCGAATAGGTAAACCGACAGAGCAGAGTCTGGAAGTTGTTCGTTTGCTGCGACGTTACAGAGAGAATCGCTGGAAATTTATACCTAAAGGTAATAAAGATATATATTTTTTCCATCGACGGCGAGCGGCAACATGAACTTAATTACTCAGTGTGGGATTGTTGAAAAATGTGTTGAATTCCATCGGTCTCGCGCGGAAGTCGTCTTCTTGGCGTAAACAGCGATGAAGGAAATTCACGGGCTTTACACGGCCGAGGCGTTATTTCTTACAAGTTTTCTTCCTCCATTTCGAATTTCGCAGGCTCCGCCCATTTTTAGAAACAAAAACCAAAAAAACAAACCTATTTTTGCATATTGGTAAATTTATCGCGTTTGAAGAAGTTCAAAAGCTCGAAAGAATTTTAAAAAATAAATATTTATAACATAAAAACGTAATATTTAATGACTTATATTCGTCGGATTAATTTGTCAAAGTCTGTTTCGGCTTTAATACACATATCGCTAATCGCAGTGCGCCCGCCGGCTTGCCAATTCGGATTATTCGTTTTTCGTTTTTACGAAACATGTATGACAAATGGATTACGTTTTTGGCCTTTTTTTTTGGTTTTGATAACTTTCCGGGGCAGATTTAAAGGCAGACGCGCGCCAGTGAACCCATTTCGATAGTTCTGTCTTCAAAATTTTAATGATTTTTTCAATGCAAATCGGTTAATTTTTATTTTAGGTCATCTTTGGCGTGGTTTTTTAAATGCGAAAATGAATTATTGATTCGTTCTCGCGCGTTTTTAAACAATTTTACCCATTGAATAACAGTTTTAGATCATGTCTCTCTTGAAGTACGAATTATTTATTTATTTATTCATTTATTTATTCATTAATTAATTTATTTGTTTAATCATTCATTTATTTATTTTATTTTTATTTTTTTCTTTAATTCTCCTCCTCACCTTTTTTATATGCACCGTTTGTAACTACTAAGGTCATTACAGCACATATATGGAGGTAACTTATATATGTTCGGTCAAACCACTCGTTCTAACGAAGACTATAACCCTTGTGTGACGTTAGTTGTAGTATTTGCCAGACAGTCCTGTATGTTGTTGGGTAGGCTATGTTGCGTCCTGAATAACTTTGGGCAGGTGAGAAGAATGTGTGGAACTGTCGGTATACTAGCCTGGTCGTAGAAGAAGCATACAGTGGGGGGGGCGAAGATTTGCTAATTATATGACCGTGCGACATAGTGACGTGACCGATTTTCAGCCGGCTAAGACTTTTAAAATCATGCCGTCGGTATATTCCCTCCGGTGGCCACCATGATTCGACTGTGGGCTAAATGCTGCCCATTTTGTTTTCCATTGGTTCTCGCACTTCTTTAGAGAAATTAATTAATTAACTTATTTATTTATTCAATTATTTTTTATTTAATTCGGGATTACGAATATTAAACCGGGGCAGACAAAGATAATTTTCAACGGTGAGATTCGAACGAATATCGTTGTCTGGTATCCCGGCGGCGCGACGGTGTCTATTCAAAAGAGTCTCTTCGGAGAAGCATCTAAAATGTTTCCAATGAGGAGTCATTTCGTTTCGAAATAGTCCCGAAATTTGTGGTGTTTTTGGATAGTGAAAAATGAATTAGTACTTGTGAAAATGTTAAAAATAATATTATAAATGCGAAGAAAAAAATATTTTTATAAACGTATGGTTTATGTACACACACATATATATATATATGAAAACAATTATGTGAATAGCGACTATATGTTTTAAAAAAACTTCTTTTTTTTTTGAAACGATATTTTAATAAATATGAATGGAAGTAATTTTATTGTATGATTCCGTTCCGGAGAATTTAAATTAAAAATTAAGAAAATGTGACGTGTTGCCGATCGTATTATCATAAACCCCATAAATTTCGGAAACCCATATTTCGACACGAAACGGCTTCTCTTAAGGAAACATTTTAGAGACTATTCTCTATTCTTCGGCGTTTTTCCGTTCCATTTGACGTCACAAAGTATTTCAACCTGGCGATATAATAAATAGGCAACACAATGACGGAACCAGATATATTAAGAAAAACGCATTAACATCTGTATATGCACGAAAATACGCAAATGCATAATATATCCGTTGCCGCGAAACATGTTTTTGGCGCGTTTTGATTAATAAAAATTTTTAATGTGTTTCTGCGTTTCTCCATATTGCATAACGTATATTACAGAGAGAGAGACGAGCGATAATATTAATTATTGTTTATTTCGTTCGCTGTTTTTAGGTAATTTTTAGAGTCGCTGTATTTTTTTTAATAAAACGATAACAAATAATTTTAAAATTATCTTCATTAATTTTTGTGTTTTGATTACTGTACTGAAAATGACACTTCTTTTAAACGCACAATGAAATTATAAAAATGATAAAAATAGAGATGGCTTTATTAACATTTAATAACGCAAAGTGAACTAAACAAATGCAAACAAAATAATATAATCGATAAATTCCTCTTATAGAAAATCGATATTTAAAAATTGTTTAAAAACTAAATGATTCTAAATATTTAATATAATAGATTATTGTTCGGAAATTTCGTATTTAATATTTTGTTACTGTTAAATTTTGTCAATGAAATGAATCTTTTTCTTTGCCCCCCACCCCCCACCCCACCGCCGGGATTATCGTTCGTAAAAATGGCGGCGAGATGATGATACGGAATAATCTGATTAATAGCGTACACGTTTTATATTTCTATTTAATTTTTTTTTAAAAAGTATAATTCCCATTAAAAAGACGCTCTTTGATCACTGAAATTTTAAAAGTCATTTCTTCGGAGTACTTTTCGCGCCTGTAAGCGATATAAACTGTACTAATTATAATATAAAAATTATTTAATACATACTAATTAATGACTATTAAGCCCCCCGCTTAGGCCTCTTTTTGAGTTTTCAGATGCAGGTAAAAGTTGCAGTCCTTCGAATCGGCAGGATTATTGAGTCTTTGTCGACGAGCGTACTGTTCTACTACTTTTTCGACTCCTCCCCACTTAATTTCTAAATTTGCCTGCAATCGGACTTTGAATGGTTTTGAATTATTTTTCGGTTTCTTAATCGCCTCATGAGAGAGGTAAATTAGACGCTTGTACTTAGGGCTTCTCATCTTTCGATACGTCCAATAAGCTTTTAACGTATTTTTTGCGGTATTTGTGCAATTGATGTGTCGGCTCGCCGAGTTAACCTCGCATCATCATCCGGTACTTGCATTTGCGACTGCTGGCATTTTTTGTTTGATTAATGAAAATTACAAAACGCGAAAGTGAGGACTGTACGGATTTCTTCTCGTTGGCAGCTGCGTTTGTTCCAATTCCTCGCCACCATTCTATACTACACAATCCACGGCTATTCTCAGTCTGAGAGTCACTGATTGATAATACACTGCTGTGTCATCAGCAATAACATGACAGTTTGCAGTATTCTTGCGGCACATCTTCGTCTCATACATTAAGTATAGAAGACGTTGTGTGACACCCCGGGCCCTGATACTTGATCAAGAAGTATTAGCTTTTTCGTGTGAAACGCGAAATCGACAGTCGGATAAGTGCGATTTGATTAGACGACACTAGTTTATCGGTAAGAGACGAAACTTAACTTCGACATAAATGTCAAATTTGGTCAAATGCCTCTGTGTGTGCAATACGGAGAAGTGTGTAGAAATGTAGGATATTATTTCCTATCTTCCATTTTTTTTTTTTTTTTTTTTTTTTTACTAATGACGCCTTGTGTGTAAAATGAAATTAATTATAGATAGGGAAACTATGTAAATATACAAGTGGAAAAGTAATTTCGTTTATTTTTGCAATTAAAATCGCAATTTTGTTTTCGAAATTGCGGATAATCCCATCCCACCTCCCCTCCCCGATTATATTATAAACCAGAGAGGGGTCTGAACTTTAACCTTTGAGTTGACTTTATCCGGCGTGCTAGGAAAATTGGGTCATTAATAATTTTAAAAAAGAAATGTCAGAGAGAATCTATAAATAAATGGAGATAATATTTTTATTTATTGTTTAGAATATTTCTTCGATATACTGTAATATTTTAATAATTCGCCAGCATTACGTTTCGATAAAATTCGCAGATGTAAAAAGACCAATTTCGTAACTATACTTACAAATCTGTAAACAATTTGCTTATATCATTAAATTCGGTCGGTATATAATTTCTTTTGCGTGAAAATTCTTTTTTTTTTAAATTTACTATAAATCGTGTACATCATTTTCGTATTTAGTTTTATAACGAATGATAATATTACGAACAGAGGTAATTCTAATTTTAAACCGAGTAGGCGTATTTAAATTGCTGTTTAGCTGAAAATGGGGAATTCGTGTTTTTTTATCTATTGTTTATATCATACAACACTATTACGAAACTTTTACAGATTTTAAATAAACGGATTTCATAACGTTTTACTGGAAATATAAAAGCGGCGAGGGAGGGGGGGGTTCTTTTATTTTATCCGAAAACATATTTTCCGTCTTCGTGCATTTCATATTACATTATAATCCGGTAAACTTACTAATAGAGGGCCGCACAGTTGAAATGTTTGCTTGTTGAAACCGAAATTTAATCGATTAAAAACAAATAGCATTTTTCATGTGTATGTTTAACTTTAACATAAGTTTATTATAATTATTTATCCGTACATAGAAATCAGCGAGAAATGTAGCTTTGAACATTTTTCTAAGTACTCGCATTTTCTGCTGAAAAACAAACATGTCAAAAATAAACATTACAACTTACGTTTGTAAAATATTTACTTAAAACCAGTGCAACTTACTTATCACCGTATTTTATATTATGTAAACCTTTAAAATATTATTCACAAAAATAAATTATATTAGAATTATCAAACTATTCCGCATATTCTCTGTGTACTTGTTTCGCATGATAAAACGAAGAAATATCTTTGCGTTGTGAAGTACAAAATGAAAGAAAAATGTGTAGCAACTAGAAATTACACAAAAATCGCGAAATATTATATGAAAATTACGTTGCCATTTTGTAAAGTC
Organism: Icerya purchasi; assembly: GCA_039619475.1. NCBI lineage: Eukaryota > Metazoa > Arthropoda > Insecta > Hemiptera > Monophlebidae > Icerya > Icerya purchasi. The sequence continues at coordinate 284,346,607 of CM077115.1, read as the reverse complement.
GAAGAACTGATGAATCTCTTGAACAGAATCTGTCGCCTAATCAAGTTACGATAGTTTGTTTAAAAAGGTTCTATTTATATATACATATTGTATGTACATATGTATGCATGATATGTGTAAACTTGCCTATATATATATATATATATATATATATATATATATTTGTATGCGTGTGCCTGTATGTACACAAAAAAACTTGATCCTTCGGATTTTGCCAAAGGACGACCCACAGATATTAGTTTTTTATATGTATAATTCTTAGAGAAATGCCAGTTTTAGTTGTTCTTCGCAAAATAGGCGCCTTTAATTTTTTTCTTGTGGTTCAAAAAGTTTGTTAAGGAGAGTGACATGAACAGATTTCGATATGGAAATGCGAATTAGGGAATGTTCACTCTGTCTTCTAATTTATATTATTAAGTTATTTAAATTCAAAGGCAACATTCTGAGAGGCAAATGTCCAAAAACAACTGGTAATTTGTTGTTGTTTTTTTTTAGTAATGTTGATAAGATCTGAGATTTCTTCCCAATTATTCGTACCGGAGATGTCGTTCGTTACCTTATGTAGTTCACTGACATTTCCATTATCCGGGACGTGACTAGTAATATCGGCAGAAATATCCAACCGGGCAACTATATTTTTACAGGGTCCGGCTTTTTTTTATTATCTGAAATGATACGCGCAGTCGACCTTTTTTAATAATACTACTCCATACGGGGGGGACTCTGCCCACCGCGGTTCGATAAAATTTTATGATGCGATATTTCGAGTTGTTTGAATTATTGCGCGAAGCTCATTTTTGGGAGGACGAGGATGATTTAATGTATGCGAATTATGATAATATTCTTCTGATGCGAAGTATACTAAAAAAAAAAAAAAAAAAAAAAAAAAAAATTGTATTACCTAAGTTCTTGATGAAGGTAATGCGCGCGGTTGTATTTATTTATAGCAATTTTTAGAAATTCCAGGCTGCTTTCATCTCTGTGCAAAAAAAATTAGAATTTTAGCCTCGAACCTATTCTCCTTTCCGAATAAACTGCCCGACTTATTATCCCTATTTGCATAATTCCGATTCTTTCGATCCTAACCATATTCTCTTCGAATGTTCAACTCTTTCAGCTGAACACATTCCTCTTTTTATTATCAATTTCTGGCTCTGGCTCTTCCTTTTCTTTTTGTTATACCCTTTCCTTCCTGTCTCCGTCGGTAATTTCCTTACTTTAATGTTCGTCGTTAACGTACCCTCTGAAAAAAAATATTAAAATCCTGTTAGTTCTTTGAGTTTTTTTTTATCTTTTTCATTTTGTTGTTTCAAGCCCCCCCCCCCCGTTTTCCCGATCATGGTCTGCTGCCTTTTTCTCGTTACGGTGTTTCCATTCTTTTCCCTATTGCGTTCTCTTTCTACCCGAGACACGATGATGCAATGTAATTCGAATGTTCTTCTCTTTGTGTCGAACGTTAAATTTCTCTTTTTGTTTAAAAGTCTAATCGTACACTATCTCGCATCTTTCGGTTTCATCGTTTTTATCAGTTCCTTTTAGACCGATCACTATAGCTACTCTCTAAGCCGGTGTTAGAATATTTCGCTGTGATTTCCGATAACTGACGTGCACCGCGTCGTACGCATCCCGTTTGCAGCATTTAATCTGACCACTAATTGATATTGCTAGCGAGTTGTTCAACGGACCTTTTTCTATATCAAGGTTGCGAATTATACTGAATGATTCACATTTCGTCAGGGCCGATATTTATTATTTTAGTATACTTTAATATTTTATTTTTCCCGTAAAAACCATCGGTTATTTTGTATGTAGAGTATAGTCTCATTGAACTGACTTTACTCGTTCCTTTTTATTCATCTTTTGACGCGAATATTGCAGTGAGCTTAATTCTTTCGTTTCTGGTTTGTAAAGTTTAGGTATAACAGCGAACCGAGTGAAATTTAAAAACAAATTATTAAAGACATCTTAATTATTTGAATACGCACGTGAGAAACACATTAATTATTATTAAAACATTATTATTAATATAAAATTCGAAAACATCGACTAGTTTCGAACAGTAGGTTAATGTTCGAAACTAGCCCGCCGTTTTTTATTTCATCTTTAGAACATTATAATATATAATTATTTCTATCGTACATGTATATTAATGCTTTTGTATGAGTTGAATTTTTTACAAAATCGCGCGAAGGAAAAAAGACAAAGAATAACACTTGCACCGAGAATTAATTACCGGTTGTGGTGAACATCGTGTCCATGAAGGTGCGGGACTCGTTGCGCTACTACTTTCGTGGCTAGCCGCCGAAGGGAGCGGTGACTGCTGCAGCTTTTAATTGGCATTAGCGGAAAGATTTGTTTAATGATTCGTCGAAAGTGCATGCGAGTCAGTTTGTACGGCCTGCGAAAATGAAGTGAGCAACGAAGAAATAAATCGACGATGGCTGTTCCGTTTCGCAGCTTGGTTCGTTTTTGCTCCTCCACGCTTCTCTTTCCGTTCCGAATGGTCCATTTATTTCGTCGCTTTGGAAGGTCGGCAAATTGTTTTAAAAGCATCCCCCTCTGCTAGTCGTCACGTGTAAACAAAATTTATCGTCGATTTCTTAAATCTTAAATTTACGCCACATACTTATGTGAAATTTAAATCTCTGTTTTTTGTTTTCGAACGGAAGCGAAATATATACATATATTTAATGTTTGCTTTTCACAATGAATTTTGATGTCGACAGTTCAATTTAGGCGAGTGATTTATTAACTCGCACCGAATCGGTTTAAAAAAGAAATAAAAAAAAAAATAAAAATAAAAAAAAGTAAAAAAACAAAAACGCCAAATTATTTTAGCGAATATTATTTTTTCATCGACCTCTAAATCATTTATAAGGGAAACTCGTAGCATTTAAAAAAACTGATACACAACCATACATGTGTATCAGTGGCGAATTCTGATTTTTGCCCCGCTGTTTCAGACTGTAATTTTTTTTTTTTTCTATTCCTACTGTAAATAATTCATATAAAGGATAACGGCAAAATATTTTCGAATAAAAATAATAATAAAGAAAAAAGGATTATTGAGTTTTTTAAAACTATAAAATAAAATTTTTATACGGCGCTTTTGTCTTATAATCACAGGGCCCGATTTAAGGGGAGAGGGGAAGTGGCCCCGGGTCCATCACCAAAAGGAGGGGCCCTTCACTGAAAAGGGGCTACTCGCTTATCTTTCGAAAATTGAAAATTACAAGTATGAAAAGTACGCGCGCTCAGACGGTGAAACGATATATCATTCTGATTTTCATAACTTTCGTTCTAATATACAACGAACACGCATCAAAGTGATAACATATATGCTCCTAAGACTTCTCGGAAGCCCGAATCAATAAAAAATGACGAATTTTTACCATCAACGACATCGGAGTTCGTGCAAGATGAGATTTTATTCAACCTACCGAACCGACAAAAATTGATGAAAGTTCAACGTGCGAGCAAGTTGATATAGATATAATGTTATTCAACCTATTGAATCAAGAAAATATGATGAAAGTTCACCATCGGATTCTCAACTAATTGATGCGCCCGTAAATCTCAGTACTGCTGAAATTGGGTGTAGAGAATGAGTTATCGAAAAACTGCAATTTTGAAGATGACGTCGGTCTTTGGAGAGCACCCTATTCCAAAGAGGTTAAAGATTTCTAGATAAAAGAAGGATCGAAAAAATTACAAAATTGTGATAAGAAGCTATTCTCATGAAATATCCGTTATTCAATCACGAAACGATACAAATCAAGGCAGAAAATGTTCGAAAAATTTTTTTCACCGACAGAAGCATAATAAAGAAGTCCTGAATCGTTTTTGGTTGTGTTTTTCGCCATCTACTAGAAAATTATATTGCTACGTATGGAAACTGCTGTTAAAAATGAAATCAGAAAGTCTTTTATGTCGTGACGGTTATTGCTCTATTGGAGAAACGTGCATCCGAACGTCTCTCACAGCACGAAACATCGAAAAATCATATAGAGTCGCTGATGGCATTTGCAGAACGCTTGCGTGAGCATCGATCGTTTTCTTTACAAAAACAGGTAATTTTCATTTCCCGTACGGGTAATACTATATACATATTTTTTAGTAATTCTAAACCAAAATATGTGCTTAGTGATGTTTAGTGAATAGATGATAAATTTCGACTGCATTCATGTTGATCTTTTAGTTTTACGGTTTCAAGATCAGTTGTTTATAATCAAAGATTTCAAATGGCTGGTTACTGGCGCGAAGTCCTTAAACGAGTTGTACTCATGAGTAGTACGCTTGCTTAAATTACTGTCTGAACGAGGATTGTCACATTTCGAGGCAATGATTAAATAATTCGTTTCGCACACAATGGTAATTTTCTGGGTATAATGGAGCTGCGAGCTGGAAATGATATATTTCTTGACAATCGTATGAAAGAACACGGTAATAAAGAGGAATATCTTTCATCGACGATTTATGAAGAAATTCTGTCATTCACAGCCGAAAAAGTACGTAATAAAATAACCAAACATATCGAACGATGCAAGATACTATTCGGTTTCTGCCGACTCTACTCCTGATGATATAGGATCAGCTGACTGTAGTTGTAAAATAAATGGAAGGCTTCGATCCGACTGAACGATTTTTAACTTTTATTTCTAATTGCGATCATACCGGCAAAAATATGGCAGAAGCTTTGCTTAAATTTTTAAATAAGCAAAATATATATTTACGCAACTGCCGTGATCAATCCTATGACAACGCCGGCAATATGAGTGGGAAGTATAACGGGATGCAGGCTATTATACAGAATGAAAATCGTTTCGCTACTTTTATCCCATGTTGTGCGCATTCTCTTAATTTGCTAGGAAAAGCGGCTGCCAATACGAATTTAAGAGCAGTTCTTTTTTTCAACTTTGTGCAAGAACTTTACGTATTTTTCACTAGTACTCCGACATCAAATTTTAATTGAGAAAATATCCCACATGGAAGTGAAGCGACATTTGTGTATTTTAAATAGTTAAACGATTACCGGTGGTCTTGCTGCGCAGATGCCGTAGAAGATCTAAAAAATGGCTATACTGGTATCAATGGCGCGTTATTGACGATAATTAATGATTCGGAAGAAAAAGATATCGTTCGAAATGAAGCTCGGCGTCTTTTACCAAAAATGTCTAGTCTTGAAATTGCTATTTATACTGAATTTTTAGTATGATATTTTAGAACGGTTTAATTCAACGAATGAGTATTTGGAAAGCTCTGAAATCTTCGGCAGTCAACCTTCTTAAATCTTTAAAAACATTTGTAGAATTCAAAAGAGCAGAGTTTGACACTTATCAAAACTGCAGGAAAAAAGGTTATCTGAAACGTAAGACTATGAAGTTACACGAAAAATAAAGGAACATGCTGGTCACAAAGGATCTTCTAGAAATTTCGACTTGAAGCATTTATTGAAGGAATTGATCAAATTGTCTCAAGGATCACCAATTTCTGCATATTATTATTATTATTTCTTTTTTTTTTTTTTTAAAAAAAAAGACGGCACTTTTGGCTACTAATCGAGCCATATGCAAACGGAACTACGAAAGCTATTAGATTAGTTGTAGAAGTTTAAGGTTTTTCAAGAAGAGGAATAGGTTGTCGATCTGAGTTAAAGTCTTCAGAAAGAATTTGGGTGCGAAAAATTAAGAGAGGATTTTTGAGGTTGAAGTGAAGGACACGTTAATAAGATGTGCGATATGTTGAGAAGGTGGTTTTAACATAAGGGACAAGCGGGAGGATCAAGGTGTTGGATTAAGTAAGAAGGATTGAGAGCGGTAGATTCTGTGTCAGGTAAGGACGATGTTCTTCTTTTTAGATCGGAATGGACTGGAAGCAGATTGAAAATATAATCGACAAAAAAAAAAAAAAACGAGTAAAAAGCTAAGATCGGCAATTTGTTAACATATTTATAAAATACTACGACCTTAGTTTACGATAATAATAATCCTGTTTATAATATCCTGTAAAAAGATTAGTTTCAGATCGCATTGCTCTGCTGTAAATTCCTACCGCGGGTTTTTAAGTCAATTCATTTTAAGTTTCACATTGATGATAAATCATTTAAATGTGATACGAGTTATCATAATGAGGCGACAAGTTAAAAGAAAAATCAGTATTTATAATCTGAGTATTCACCAACACGCACACACGTAATGTCTCCTGATACTTTGGAAAAAACTTGAATGTGAGGACATGAAAATTCGTGCACTTTTAAGTGCAGCAGCAGCAGCAGCAGTCAGAGAAAGAGCTTAAACGGAATAAACAGAAAAAACGAATTCCTGCTCCGGACCGAGGCAAGAATAAAAGTTGTCGACACGATGTAAGGTCGGGGAAGGGCGTTCATTTTCCCCTTTCTGTTCCCCAGTCACCGCCGCCGTCTACCGGCTCTAGTTGAAGTTAATTGAAACAGCCGCGAAAGTCTTTGTAATGTTATAAAAGTTTTATTTTCGCTTCGTTTAAGTTCGACATTTAAATTTCAGCGCTCTATCTTTCTGATTTGGGGTTTGCTGCCTCGCTTGAAAACTAGTCATCTGCGAGCTCGGCGTGCGATGACGTTCCGGAATCTGCCAACGCGCCGTACCGGGGTGTAAATGTGGCGGTAGGCTTTTCAGGCGTCACTTTAGATTTCCTCATTATTCGGAATAATGGTGCAAAACGCGATTCCGCAGAGGCAGGACTGGTGCGAGTTTCGCATTGTTTTGTGTAATATTCATGCGCGTTCACGGCAGAACGAGACCGGCAAATGGTATCGACTCGCTTTTCTTCGACAGAGATTCATTTGTTTACGTCGAATTTTCCAACGTTTTTTCTCCTATTTTATAATACCGTATGTCAATTACCCGTAGAGCACTCCCCCCTCCGCCCCCGATTATTTATATTCATCTTTTTCCGCTAAAATTCACTTCTCCTACCAGCACACTTATACGCGTCTCCTCCTCTCCCTTAATATGCATATGTGCTGTCGGAGAGAAATTTCAACTGGGAAATAAATTCTTTCCCCGTCAGCCCTCCCCCTCCCCAACCGGGCGCTAATAATTCGGATTTTGTAAATTTCTTTGTTCGCGTGATTTCCCGCGATTTCGTGCTCCGAGAAGTGATTTTTAATTTTCCAACTGCAATTTTTTTCATCGATTCCTTCGAAATTGTTTTAAATCAGACTTATGCATATTTGAGATAGAAAAAAAAAAAAAAAACCTAAAACCTTCGATCGCTTACTGCACGATGTAAATAGAAATTGTATTTTAAATTAAAAATTTCCGATTTTTTAAGCTTTTCCCGTAGGGTGAATGGGCGTGAATCGATACATTTTCACAACTGTCATTTCCGGATTATCAGTTGTGATGTGTCACGTTTAACCGTGCATGTGTATTTTTATTGAATATTTTTCCTTAAGTTATTGTTATTATTATTATGAAATTAAAATTTCGGTTTCTGGACCGGTCGAAAGATGCAGTACTGCGGTGTTTAAAATTATACGAATTGTAAAGTTAATAATAAACACAATACATATATGACTCCATCCATATAGATGCTCCAGTACTTGTTGATAGTCCGAACCTATTCCGACCGACTCTGGAAAGCAATTCACACCTTTTCGTTTTTCTTCTTCTTTGTGTAGCCCGATTCGAGTATAGAGCTTCACCACTTTTCATGGACTCTACCATTTGACGAAATGTCTCTCGACTTCTTGCAATCTGTGATAATTCTCCTAATTTTGTAACTCCAGTATCTTAATATTTTCGAGCCGAGAAATCCTTCACCTTCCTCGGCCCGTTTTCCCTTCTACCACTCGCATCAATATTGTTTGCAGAAAGATGTTGATCCTATCATAAAATCTCCGAAGAAATTTGTTTTTCGTTTTCTAATTATATCCATTAGTACCGAATTCTCTAATTGTAACACCTCCGTATCTTTCAATTTTTGTTAAAGTCCATGGTATCTTCCAGCTCAGCGGCGATAACGCCACTTTTCGAATGATGAAATACCTTTTTTCCACATATTCTTTTATTGCCCGTGTCTCTCACAACCATATAGAAGTACATAACTAATACCTTCTTCCTCTTGATTTCCAGATTTAATCTTCTGTCGCAAAGTACATTCTTCAACTTCATAAATATATTCCGAGCTATCTCGATGCGCGTTCTTATTTCTATGTCGCGGTCATTATTTTCCGTTATCTAATAGCCTAGATACTTGCATTTTCCGACCCGTTTAATTACCGCTAAGGAATAATTTTTTTTTTATCTACAACTGGTTCTCTTGAGGCCACCATGAACTTGTTAATAGAAACCTATATAAGTAAATAAACAGATACAAAAAACAGGTTTTTTTTTTGTTGTTTTTTTTTTGGCAACCGAGCTATATTTCGCAGTGTTATGATCTAACGACAATGTGAGGCTCATCAGTTGATTCTTATTTCACGAGTGTTAATTCATTTCTATTTTTCGCGGTTTATTTATTTATATTTAATGTCAGTTCGGAAATGGACTGCTACAGGCTTCACTGGAAATACACCCCGGGGGGTATTTTCGCGAAAAGGTGGTGCTGGTCAACTTTCGTTTTTCAAGGCAAGCCGTTTTAAGGGATGGCGAAAGTTTTTACAAAAATTACTGCCGACCACGTGTGTGATGATATCACATTGTATATGTGCATTACAGGTTTTTGTTTTCTTTGTTCCCATTTAATGCGTAGGTCCGGCGAAAGCCTAATGTACCAGAGCAAGTAACCAATCCCCCTGTATGGCCGCAGTTTCCTTGTTTTTCCTTTTCACTTCTCTACGTGGTTATGGCGCTAAATTGTTTTATAATTTTATAATCTGCGTTGCTAATCTAGCCGTAAGCCATCACGTAAAATTATATTCTGGGTCTATCGTAAAAACTTTTTATTTTATTTAGTTTTTCTCCGACTTACTTTTTTTTTTTTTTTTTTTTTTTACAATTTTGAACGAGAAATCGCGCATTTTTATTCAACGTCTCCTGCTTTCGCCAATATTTATTATTATTCAAGTCGCAAGCGTATTGAAAACTGTGGGACCCAGATGGTCATTTTCGTACGTTTTCCTTCCTTTTCGCTTTCAATTAAATCCGATTATCACGTATTATTTCCTTTGAAATTAAAAAACACCGTTTGCACACTCGCTAAACTGCTTCGTCCTTTTTTTTTTCTTTTTTGCTATGAGTTTTTTAACCTCGAAATCGCTTTTTTTTAATTGTTCTTTGTGTGTGTGTGTGTGTGTGTGAATTGTTCTAGTAGAAAAGTGAAGGTAATCATCTGTTCCACTCACTCCCTACGTATCCCGTTCTAGAAACTGGACGATAAATAGAGAGACGACGACTAATCTAATCGGGGGCCAGTGGCAGATTACAATAATTTCGAAAAAGAGGAACTGGGATTTATATCTTATTCGGCGGATAATTCGCCGGCTTTGTAAAATGGCACTTACCGGCGGTGAGGAGGCCGTCAGTACGCGTTGTTCGCTTTAAAATATTCATACTGCTCATTGTTGTAAAAACTTTGTGTCGAAAACTTTGCGATAACTTTTTGCTTTATTTCTTTTTTTGCGTACAACCTGAAGTAGAATATTTATTTTAGGCTCAGTTTACCTCTTTTTTTTTTTATATATATTCTTTTTTGGTTTTTAAAGGGTGCTTTTCCTGTCGGTAGCGTAAGCAATTAGTATTCCGCTTAGAAATAATTTACCGCATCCGTGAGATGGCTCTTTATTTTAATTCTCGGCGCATACTCAGCTGTATGAACTGCATGAAAGAGAACAATACACCACCGACAATTATCGAAACCTATTTAATATAGCGGGCACCTCAACATCGGAAATGGTCCTTTGCAATAGCTGAGGTAACCTTTTTGAAGAATTCGTCGAACCCTATTTCTGTCACTTTCCTCCAAACCGTATTCTGTCGGCTCTCATTGGTTTCTGACAACTTTTTTTTTTTCTCTATTACATAACAATTGTCTGTTTCAATGTGTCGCGCCTTCCTATTTTTCGTATTTAACTTTGAATTTTGCGTACATCTGCGAAATAGTTTCTAGCTGATATTGTTTGCTTTTACGGATGGATGTGTATGATTAGTTTTGTATAATTAAAGTTTCATTGTAAACACGAACCAAAATTTATCATCTAAATTTGTTTACACTCTCCCACAGCTACGAACTGGTTGATATTGGTTTATATATACTGATAAATTCACCTGTTTCATGTGCGTACCACCTTAATTACAATAAGTTTATTGCGAAATATCGAAATATTCATATCATTTATTTATTATTAGTTTGTATGTGTATGGGGTTCAATTGGGCCGAATGTAAAGCAAATTTTCTCCCTCTCCCGTGCCTAGCTTTCGCCATTTCTATATATATATATATATCTCGGCCATCTCGCAAGGGGTTGTGCCCCTTGACCCCTCTTACTTTCATTTCTGTCTCTTTCTCTTCTATACTTTGTATAAAATGATCAAAATTTACAACGTAATTCTTACTAACATCAACACAAAAAAAATAACATAATCACAAAAATCTTATCCTAACATTTAACTTTCATTATATAAAATTAAGACATTTTTCGTTATATTTTCGTTACATATTTCATTACATAAAATTGTGACATTTGTAATATAACAATTACAAAAATTCTATAAAATATAGCAAACGTTACATAAAATTGGGACATTTTTTGGGACGTTTTTTCTAATGGGGGGTACCTAAGAATTACGTTGTAATTAATATATATATATATATATATATATATATATATATATTTATATAATTAAAATAAATGCTTCAATAAATTGTATATTACTAACGATATTGTTATATTTAAGCCAATTATGTTATTAGTATATCTGTAAGTATAGCACTTCTTCAAAGAGTTGAAAATGTCAATATGGGATTTCATTGAACGTAAGAAAGACTGAAATAATGGTTGTTTCTCAGACAGAAGAAACAGTTCCAAATGTTGCTATTCGCGGCGGAGTAATAGAAAGCGTACAAAAATTTAGGTACCTCGGTACTCAAGTGAATAATAAAGGTAACACTGATGCCGAACTTAGGTGCAGAAGTGAACAAGGAAGAACGGTTTTCAGCAAGATAAGAAGAACACTCACAACACACGATTTAAATTTAGATCTGAGTATAAGCTTAAGTGCTACTCGAGGAGTACATTGTTATATGGATGCGATTGTTGGACCTTAAAGAAGAGCAATATGAATCGCTTGGCGGCTTTAGAAATGTGGTGCTATCGAGGGATCCTAAGAATCCCATGGACAGCAAAGAAGACGAATCAGGAAGTGCTGCAGTTGATGGGAAATAAGGATATGAAACTACTAATAGGCTTCATAAAAGACAGGAAGAGGAGAAATACTTTGGCCATTTTATAGGTGGATCCAAATACTCATTGTTGCAAATAATATTATTAGGAAAAATATCGGGCACGAGAAAGGTCGGACGAAGGAGGCGCTCACCGATGTGCGACATGAAGGCATGGTCGGGGATGAATACCGAACAATTAGTCCACCTTGCATGCGAAATATTTTTTCAATAAGGTCACCTACGATCAAGAACGGTCGGGACTCGAAGAAGAAGAAGTATATTTGTGATTAACGTGCGATAAGTTTAAGAATTTTGAATTATTATATGAAATCGTAAATAGTGAAAAATATGTTATATTTACATGTGCATTTATGTGTAAGTCCTTTAGTACAGAACCAGCAAGAAGATATTTCTTATTTTTTTTCCCTTCTTTCATTGATTTTTGTTATTTATTTTTTACTTCTAAAGATGAAATTACATAACAGCTTTGTGTAAGAAATGGTTATGAAATAAGTTACTTCATTCTAAAAAATTATGTCGGCCATTTCGGTTACATCGAGGAGTTAATTTTAATATATAATGGCCACTGCTTTAATTAGTAATCCCCCCCCCATAACTCGCACAACTATATGCACGCATATGTGGTGTAAATTATATTTTTATAAAAATTGTAAATATTTCTTAAAATTAAAATAAGCAAATTGAAATTGAATTACCGTTACTGTCATTATTATTATTTTCATTAATTATATGGTAGAAATGGTAAAAAATTCCCGGCGCCTATGTTAATGAGAGGAACAAATTTTCTATGTAAAAGAAAAGTGTTTTTTTTTTTCTTTTTTGAAAATTCCTCTTTGATTCGCGAAAACGATAGAACATCGCGCATCCTTACCGCGTTAAAATGTGTTTACGTATTGAATTTCTTCTTCTTTTAATCGCTCTTTATCTTGGCTTTCGAGCACGCTCGAAGCCACAAATTCGGTCACTAACGTGATAATAATTAGAATTAGGCAACAAATGATCGGACTGCGGTGCGTTTATTTCATTGGATACTGCGCTACTACTGAGAAACCTATTGTAGCCGCCTCGGCTTTATTAGAATCATAAAAAAGAACGCGATTAACCGAATTATCTTTAAGAAGCCTCACATCGGCTGTTGTAAAGAAGTAGATGGAAAATGACGCCCGGAGAGGATTTTCCTATTTCATTCGGAAAACTGAAAATTCGGGTTTTCCACAGTTGAGAGAATTCACTTTGCGGCGGCACGCTTTGTGTTTCGGCGAATTTCGTTTGTATTTTGTTTTTCTCGCCGTATTTTGACTATTTATTGCGCCTTTTAGCGGCGCGATACCGTTCGTCTTAGAGTAAATAACGAGCGGAACGCCGCCGTGTTAGGTCGCCGATGAAATTTCCGAAAAAATGTCTAAAAAAAAATGGAAAGAAAACAAAGCGAAAGTGAAAAACCTAATGGCTTTTATTCTTTTTATCGCTTGCGCCCTCCATTTTGACTACGTTATCTTTACAGACGTTTTCTGTTGCATCGACGCAATCAGCGATAAAGCCTCCGGCTTCAAAAAAACTGAATCTAGTTATTCACGTTTGAATGATTAATTTTCTCCGCTACACGCGACAAGATCGTCAGCATCCCCCGGTTTTATTCATAAATGAAGCGAATAAATAAATAAAATCGAATGGAAAATGGTTCTGAACGAGTCGAAGTCGAACTGAGGAGTTTTTTGGTATTTTATTTTATTATTTTATTATTTTATTAATTATTTTATTTTATTCTTTAACCTCAAAATAACATCATCTGACAACGTACTAATAACTACATAGTATTGCGGCACTGTGCGCGGGTCCGTCCTTGAAGATAGTCGCGATTGTTCTATTAGTCTTGAAGGAAATTCTATAATTTACCGTCAAGGATATATGTATGTAGTTATTTCTGAGAGAGGGCCGTCTGTGCTGGTAATGGTAATTGGAAAGGCCATTATTGCTATTTGGAAACATGATTAGGTCCGCGGGCGACCAAAAGCGCAGAAATATCTACGATAGATGTGTTCGATTCTTGAAATGGAGAAGACCGGTGTATGTTTGTTCGGACAGGGGCATATTGCTCAGAACGACATATTATTCCGGGCGGGGAAAGTTTGATAAGAGGGTTGAAAAGTACTTAGTCCCAACGAAGAAACTATCATAGACGATCGCACAATTATAAATTATATCATTAAGTTGCATCGCTTGCGTGTTAGGCTGGGACGATGAAAGAGATTGACTAGCGGGGTTAGGTTGAATTTGGCAGCGTTTAGAGGGTAGGTGGAATATTTTTAATTTATTGCGCTATTGTTAAATGAACGATATTTCGATGTAGAAGCTTATAGGTGTAGTCCTGCGGCGATAACTAAGGAACGTATTCGGGATATCACGTTTATCGTGCAATTTGACAGGAAATACTGCATGGCTAAGGGAAATAGTCCATCTGTGTAGCGCTTAGTGATTAAAGTGCTTGGCTACTAAATCAGGCGTATCATCGATTTTCGGGAGTTGTCTCGTTTCCGAATCGCTTCCGGGTGGTTTATGCAGTCTGAAATAATAATTGGGTGCATCGGAGAAATTTGGGAAAGTAAAGGCGGATCCTCCCATGAGACGGGAACCGGGCTGGGCCTCCTAATCTCTCATTGCTGCCGTCGTTCGTTGGGCTTAGCAAATTATGAAAAGCTTAATTTCACAATTCCCGACGCCCTGCTAAGGGGTATCTATGATCACATAGGGAAAGTTGCTGTGGAGAAGGTTTCTCGCGACAGGAGTGTAAAAAAGTATATCTGATCTATGTAACATAAACTAAAATTGTGTATCACTAGGTGATTTAGGCCGACTGCTAAATAATTAGTAATTGATTCCGGAAAAGATGGAGGTTTTCTTCGGAGATGTATTAATCCGAGGCATTTAAAAAAGAACAAGTCTTGGAAATGTGAATAGAATTGAACATAATGAACTGTTATATTTTAAAACCATTAAATTACATTACAAATGTTATATATTTTTATATATTGCACGGACACACAGAGTACCTTTCAATTCATTAAAACATATAACTTTATTTATATTAAATTATTAATTAAATTAAAATACAAGTTTAAAAAACATAATTAATTCACAAAAATATATATATAAAATTCGTCCTACCGGTTTCGTCTACTTGACATATTCATCGCAACAAGATTTCCTAAATAAGGTAAAAACGTTACAGGAATTTCGTATTGCTTCCAGCGTAAGATTGATATATAATCGTTCGTATATATTTATATGTTTCGTTTTAGTTCGAAAAGTTTCCAGTTCTTTTTTTTTTTTGAAAAAACTTAACTATTAGCACACGCGTTGAGCAGCTTCCTATTTTACGGATAGTTCCGGTCAAATGCTGACTAATAATTTCTCATCAAACCGGTATCAATTGATATTTGTTTTTCGTAGAAAAAAAAAAAAAAAAGAGTTTTTTTATAAAGAGGTGAGCGTTAGTATTCGTTACAATTAGACGGTGGTACGCACAGGGAAAAGGGCGCATGGGTAATAATTTGCTGAAATTAAGAATATCCGGAAGACGAGGCAAGAGAAAAAGAACAAAAGAAAAAAAAAAGGAAACGATAAAAAAACCGACTGGGAACAAATTAATTTACTAACGATACTGGTGTTCGTTAGAGAATTTTTATATAGTTCGATAAATTAATTTCTCTCGACATTGTTCCAGCGAAGGAGAGAAACATTCTGAAGGCGGAAGAAGTTTTTTCATTATTCGCCTCGAAGGAGATGCGAATTCGGCAAAGGTGGTGCGATTACGGCGAATTTCGCGTTCCGGCCGAATGCCGTGCGCGTTGATAAAATTCCGCCAATTGCGTCGGCATAAATAAAAGATGATCAGGAGAACAGTTCAAGATTGCAAGGAAGAGATCTGCGCGCACGACGGATAGAACGAACGAGAAAAACGAACGGCGGCAATTGTTGAAATTCTACGGAGCAGTCCGAGCAGAACACTCGAGAGATTTGCTCGAGAAATTCATCCGCTCTTATTAGGGCAACTTTTTTTTTTTTTCTATCAGCTCTCCGCATCAGTTTTTTCTTCTTCTTCTTCTTCTTCTTCTTCTTCTTTTATTATTAGTTCGCTGCTACTTCTTTTCCGTTCTCTTCTCTCTGTTAAAATAATTTCCGAAAAATAACCATTTTCCGCTTTTTGTTTTCCGTTTTTCCCCAGACACGCTTTTTGCGGCTAATTTAAAATACTTTTCTCTTTTTCTGGTTTACGTTCGGAAAGTTATCTCTTTTAAGACACACTAGTTCGTGAACAGTTCTAAAAGAGAACGTATCTTGTTTCGTTGTAAGCCCATCTTCTTCATGGCCGTTTTCTGACCCGTTCGGCTACTTCGCACGCTGATGATACTTGACGCTGTCGACTCGCGATTTCCTTTTCAATCTATTTCATCTCATTTTCTAACTCGTACGAAGCTCGCTTATGAGGCGATATGTTCGTATTACCCGACTTTTCATTATATTCTCCTGTAAATTAGCATTTACTA
Source organism: Icerya purchasi (assembly GCA_039619475.1). Lineage (NCBI taxonomy): Eukaryota > Metazoa > Arthropoda > Insecta > Hemiptera > Monophlebidae > Icerya > Icerya purchasi. Next base: position 284,330,675 of record CM077115.1, on the reverse strand, counting down.
TGCGTAATCTTTTTTGTTTTTTCCCTTTTTTTTTCTTCATCAGTTATTTTTTAGCGTTCATTATTTCGAGCCCGATTCTATTCGGTGCGTGTTAGCTTCGATAGCAAAGCAAAAAGGTGTCACATAGGTTTTCTGCAGTTGTCTTGTCGCAAATCGCTGTCTAATACACCTTTTATTTATTGATTTATTTATTTATTTATTTATTTATTTATTTATTTATTTATTTAAATAAGTTGTGGGTCTCACAAGTATGCCCGTTGTGTGAGTGCCCAAGACTCTTATTATCGTTTATTCAGTTTGTATACATTACAAAACTATTCATACTTATTGAACGAAATCGAAAAAAAAAAATACGCCTTAATTAATATGTGTCTTATAAATATTTATAATAATATACGCTTTCACTCGGCATGCACACCAAACATAAAGGTTGTTTGTGTATTCGATACGCATCCTTATTCTTCTTTAAGTAATACAGAAGAAAAGCATCGGAAAAGAAAAGACGCAATAATCACAGAAGAAAATATATATTCAAATTATTATATAACTGAATTAGCTGAATGGAAAGAGAATTATGACATAGTTTGTTTTTTTTTATTTCATACACCGATACTGTTTTCGTTTAAAATGTGATTTTTTTTATTTTTATTTTTGTGGGCACCCCAGCGGCATTGACGACCCAACACAACAAGAAAACTAAGCTAAAAAACTAAATAACTAGGCGGTTCGAAATGAACGCAACAAAGAACAGCAGTGCGGACACCACAGAAGATGAAGGAAAGGAGAGGACAAAGGAAGAGTTATAGAGGGAGTAGGGAGACCTAGTGACTAGAGCTGACTGTATAAAAGGGGGAGCGTTCATTACGAAGAGCAGGACACTCGAAGAAGAAAATGTGATCAGCATTACATATACGGGAGGAGGATCACAATCGTGAAGAGAACAATCAGGAGAAGGCGACAGAGCAAATCGTCTATTCTTCTTCTGATGATCTGTTTTCTGCTAATGAGGAGCTTAATAACTCCCTTGCTATTTTAGAAAATTCTTTATCTTCTCTTCATCTTTCTATTTCCCCTGAGAAATCTGCTGGTATCGTTTTTACATTTCGTCCTTTTGATCGTTCCTTGGTTAACCTTTTCATGTGCCAGGTCCCTATTCCTTTACTCACTTCCTTCTCCTACCTCGGTGTAATTCTTAATAGTACTCTGTCTTTTCATGATCATATTAACTATCTCTGCACGTCTGCTCTCAAAAGACTAAATTTTTTGAAGGCGTTGTCTTCCCCCAAATGGGGTGGTGATCCATATATTCTTCTCATGCTGTATAAATCCATTATTCTTTCTAAGTTTGACTATTGTTCATTTCTTTATGCCAGTGCTCCTGTTTCTCTTCTCGTCAAACTTGATCGCATCCAAAATTCTTGTCTGCGCCTCTGTGTTGGTGCCCTGAATTCTTCTCCAATTCCAGCTCTTCTGTCCGAAACTGGCTTTGTTCCTCTTTGTATTCGAAGACTTCACCTTGGTGAAAGGTTCATGATTAGACGTCTGCAGATCTCTCCTTCCAAACTCATGAATTCTTATCGATATATCCGGGTCAACTGGCGTTTTTCTCCTCGTAAGATTCCAATTCTTTCTCTCATCTCTTCTCGACTCGTTCCACTTTCTCACTTTGTCCTCTCCCAGAACAAATCTCCATACTTTACCTTTAACTTCTCTGAACTGTCTCATCCGCCTAAGTTATTCTCTTTACCTTCTAATATTAAGTCTCTTCCTCGTTCTGCCATTCACGAAGAATTTAATCACACTCTTTCCTCTCTATTTCCTGCTCACATCACGATTTTTGCGGATGGCTCGAAATCTGCTTCGGGGGTCGGTGCCGCTTTTATTCTTCCTGCTCTCAACTATTCTGAATCATTTCAACTTCCCTCCTTCTCTTCTGTCTTCCTAGCCGAATCCACGGCTATTTTGCGTGCGGTCCTCTTTATATCTTCAACTTCTAATTTAGTGAATTTCCTTCTATGCTCCGACTCGAAGAGTGTTTTAGTAGCTATCGCATCTCCCCTTCCTGAACCCTCTTCCTGTCCTATTATTCTTTATATACGCTCCTTGATTTTCAATTTATTAGCCTCCCGTTCTATCCATATTGACCTGCTTTGGATTCCTGGCCACTGTGGTATAGCTGGTAACGATCTTGCTGACTCGTTAGCTTGCTCGGCCGCAGTAAGTGGTCGTTTCATAAGCAGATTTCCTTCCCAATGTCTTTACTCTCTCTCTTTTCGTTCTCACCGTGACTTTTGGACTGATCTCTATCCGTCCTTTTTCTCCAACCCTGACTCCTTTTACCTTGCTTTACAGCCTTCTCCATCCGTTTCTCCCTGGTTTAATAATTTTCCCAGTATCAGCCGTTCTGTCATTTCTTCCATAGTTCGCCTTCGTTTTAATCACAGTCTGCTCCCGGCTTCTCGTTTCCGCTTTGCTCTGGTTCAATCTCCTTTGTGTCCTTTTCATCCTCCAACCTTCAATGGCTCGTGTGATGCAAATCACGTACTATTTGAATGTTCCTTTATTTCTACTGAACGCGCGATCCTTTATTCCAATTTGCTTAGCCTTGGCCTCCCTACACCTTACAGTGCCCTCTATATTCTCACTTTTCCATCTCCTTCTGTTGTTCCCTTGTTATCCGCATTCATTTCCTCTGTCTCTAATCGTTTCTTGATATAACTTGTCGCTCCATATGTCCTTCTATTCTTTTAATCTTTTGTGCTGGGTAAATGTCCTGTGCTGGCGTGCCCATTTAAAAAAAAAAAAAAAAAAAGCAAATCGAAAGCGCCAGGAAGGGAAGAAAGAATGATTGATCCGGTGATTGGTAATATTACTCATGAATTTAATTAAAACCGAATATCACCTGTGTTATCGAGATTCGTAGATTAGACCCTCTAGGATAAATGTGTAATATATTTTATACTTTGATTTCTTGTTATTCGAGTTTTTTGCCTAGTTGGTAACTCTTTTATTGTTGATATTTTAATATTCGAGTAACCTGTAATAGTAGTAGTAGTACATCTTGTGAGACATTTCATTATTTTCCTTCTATACATAATTTGTTTTCGAGTCGCTTCGCTTCCAGTAATAAGTTTCGGACACCTTTTTTTTTTTTTGAATTTTACCTATTTTATTGATTTCCGTTTCCTTAGCCTCTCCCCATATTTCGATTCCATATTAGACCTAATTTTATTGAATTGTAGTGTATATACGTAGTGTTTTATAAGGCGACAGCACTTGCTTTAATTTATACTGTCTGAAATCGAATATTGCTTAAACCAAAGTAATTTAGGAAGGCAAAGGCGCATGTCGAACTTCCGTTAGAGCCGCAGATTATAAAAATGACAATTTTCGCAATCCGCGCAATGTGCCGTGTCTCTTAACAGGGTCCGTGAGACTTCTGTTACCTTTTTTTAGCATCTTACACTTTTCCTTTTCTAAGTTGCAAAAACTTTCTTTTTTTTTTTTTTTTTAATAATTTGCGAGTCCCACAAAAGGCATCTGTGGTGGGTTCCCGACATAATTTATTTCGTTTATAATATAATATCAACTATTAAATAAAAAAGTAAAGTGAGTTCCATACCCTTGAGAGGGCGTTGGGATTGTGAAGTTAAGCTTTCCATAATGGTACTAAGTCCAACGGCACTAATGAGAGTAGGGGGGCCAGTTCCTTTCTACTTGGAATCCGCCTTTACTTTCCCAGATTTCTCTGGTACCCAATTATTTCAGGCTGGGTAGGCTTGGGAGCGATTTGGATCCGGGACGAGACAAGTATCGATAACCTATGACACCTCTGACTTAACTATTAAATAATACTTCCTATTACAACGAAAAAAAAAAAAAAACAAAAAAAAACGGTAACTTATTTATTACTATAATGCAATGTAATTTAAACTATAGACTTCTACTAGCATCATACTCTCATTAATTTTTTTATCGTTTACTTTTACAAAATACCATCGACTGAAATAATACACTCTATTACAATATCTTAATATCTTAATTTGTTATATTACAATAGTACAATATAATTTACAGGATATACTAATTACCGCTCTCTTATTATTAAATATTGAGATAGTAACGAATCTCACGGCAACGTAGGCGCAATGTTATAATAACCGGGCAAAGGTCTAAGGAAAAAAAGAAAAATCCGCTGTGGTTATTATTATTTCTATTACTCGGTACTATCAACTAAACTTTCAGCTTGTTTTTCCATCTCTCGGAATTTTTCATCTTGAACGTCCCCTTTGGTATCTTCTCCATTAATTCAACATCTGTTTTACTGTTAATCCGCCTAGATCGTACATAGCAAGTTTTATCATAATTTCTAGCGTGCTGTACGTTCTTGTTCTAGTTTTGCTAACTGCCTATCTTCGAGTTTAGCAGTAATTTGTGCTGTATTAATAAAACCTTTTTTGCCGACATTTCATTACACCACGAGTGATATTAGTTAGTGCATCTCGCTCCCGTTGTGTAAGCCCAATTTTAAACGTATTTTTTGCAATTTGTTAATTTTCCTGATTTCTGTGTGATTTTTCCCTCGCCCTAAATTCTCGATTCCGTACTTAATTCTCGACATTATTACCAACCCTTAAGTTTTTCCATGTCATACCTCGATTAAATTTATATAGTGCAAGAATACAGTTTACCTGGCATTTCCCGCAATATTGTCAATGTGGTTTCGCCATGTTCTAATGTTATTCCGAGATTTGTTAAAACTCGCATACATTTTCTAACTTTTCACAACTCTCTAAAACCAAATTAATTACTATTTATCAGCTTATTTCTCGCCGAGTAATTTTTCAAATATTTCTTTCCCACATACTGCTTAATTACTTTTTTTATTATAACTGAAATTATAAATTAGCCGCACCGTACCAAATTTTAACTCGTTGAGGAGAAATATTCCTTCTTTCAAGGAGTAATCATTTTCATGAATAGAGTGAGGTTAAAAGTTTTGAATGCCTCCTAATATTCTTCACCCTTATTCCGTCATATATCCGGAGCTAATTGTAAGCTTTTTCATTAGGGATTCTGCTACGTCCTCTTCGTAGCTCTCTTGGGCTATATAAAGAGGTGTGTACCACAGTTTTATTCATCTATTTCGGTATTCAAGAATTTATTATCACAGAAGTGTGTTTCATTTTCCCTGTAATAAGTAATAATTTAGGAATGTGTCAACTGCATTGTGTCATAACTAGCGAAATTCCTGAGTGTGTATGTCTTCATCTATTATTGTTTTTTTCTTTTTGCAAACTATTTTATTTATTTATTTCTCTCCAAGTTTTGTTCGTGTCGTTGCCTGCTTTTTGTAATTTATGCACGTAATATTTTTCTTTCGCTCGTCTTATTATTTCGTTTTTGACTAGATTCTCCTATGTCTACTAAAATAATGTTTTATATCTTCCGTTTCAGTTGTTTCCTTTACGCCTTTTATAATACAAATCTCTGATATGAATGTAATTTAATATTTTTCTGTTCATATCCATTCATTCCACTAGGAGGGAGATTCCTCGTTTCTGTAGCTGTTTGTTTTATCTATTTCATTCCTTATAACAATATTTAAAAACGTTTTGCTATGTTCATTGAAATTTGCTCTGCACCTGCATTTTCATGCATGCTCTCTGTAAATCGTACCTTTTTATTCTATCATTTAACATACTTTTGCTTAAATAACGGCCGTTTGTTAAGCTGTGTCTGTAATGCATTCCTTACTATTAATCTTAAACGCGCGATTAACCAGGTGTAATGGTGTATGAGATTTTTATCTTTATAATACCTGCTCTATCACACTTCATCAGCTGTATATTTTATAAAAATATTATCAATACAGGATTTTGTAAGTCTATTTCCTCTTATCTCCTCCCGTGTAGTTCCCTCTTAATTAATCTGATCCCCTTGTGTTTTACTATAATATTCGAGAAATTCGACCCGTCGTAGCATTCTTTAACTCAAGATCGATATTAAAATCAGCACATACTATATATTCCTTTTCAGAACCTCGTTGATTTCTCTTACGAAGCCGCTGAAGATTCTTTTACACGATGACCGATGACCTTATAGCTATCAGAGTAATTGCTAATTTATTAAATAAGCTAATTTCTACTGCTACTGTATCGTAAGCGTCACTTTCAGTAAACTGTATTTTAGGATTCCATTTGGCTTCCCTGGGGCCTTTTTTATCATATCCATTTATCTCGTAAAGTCGTTTAAATTTGCTTCAATGAGCACAACAGCAGTGAACGGTTGATTACGAATGTGCGTAAAAAATTTATCTCAGTTCCGTCTCAGGCTTCTACTATTCAAATGCGTTGTGTTAGAAATAATGTTATTAACTCTTCTCCCCGACTCTGTTAAAAGTCTTCATTACTTAACTATGCAATGAAGTGCACCGATTTCGCCCATTTAAGTTGCTATTAATATAATACAAATTTACGTAATTACAAAGATGCCTATATATTATGTGTTAAATTCACACATTTACACATACTGATTACCTAAAGCCGTAGTAATGCTATAACAACGGAAGAAGAAACCCGCAATTATATCAAATTACCATCACCAAAAAAAAAAAAAAAAAAAAAAAAAAAACCTCAGCCTAAAAGTACGTTCTCGGCCCAGCCTTTACACATGTAGAATCGTGCGTACTGAAACTGAGAATGGTGACAAAATGATAGTCCCGTCAACCAATAAAGTGTGTGTGTGTGTGTGTGTAATGGTGTTTGTACAATAAGCAAATGAGTAACCTAATTATTATATGTATTGAATATAAATATATACGTAACAGTGAAGTAGACCACGCCGCTTGAATGTGACGGGTTCACGGTTAAATTAAGAATTTGAGGTCATGAATTCTTTAAAGTGAATTTCTGGCGCATTGCTCTTTCCGCGTAAATTCAAGAAAGGCAACGTGATTATTCTTGTGCCGAACGATTGGCTTAGGATACTGGTCTATCTTGAAGGTCTCACGCAGAGGAGTAGTTGATTAGTCAGTGGTATTTCGTTCGGGTACGACCTGATATCCTGTTGTCGCACACTGACATTTCCGAAAAATTTTACTTTGGTTTGGTGTCCAATGCGCCAAAAAAAAAAACAATACTAACATAAACAGCAAATACGATATCAGATCGAGCGTTTAACGAACCGAGTACATCTCCCAATTTTTCCGAGCTGTGCACTTTTTGCTGTGAAATTGTAACTTCGCTACCACTATTTTATTGTGAGCGAAATGACGCTCGTACGCCTGACTTACGTATACTATCAGTGAAATATACCGCTGACGAAAATTTGTAAACTGTAACAGACGGAAAGCAGTACAGAAAAACGGTAGTACAGCGAACCAGCGATTATTAGGTCAGTAATTGCTAATGTGAGCCAACATATTAATTTTTTTTAAATTGATTGCTCAATTTGAACTTTTCTATAAATATAATATATTTCAGTTTTTTAAAATTATAAATCGAAGGCGTTGTACATATTTCATTTTAGAATTTTAAAGAATTATGTTACTCTTAGCAGTTCTTTTAATTAATTAATTAATTCCTTTTTTGAAATTGTGCATAATTTTTTACTAGAAGATCTGTTAATTTTGCTTATTGAAATTGAAATTGAACTTGAAATTAAAATTAAAATAGAGCAAATGATTTCTTAGTTTGTTTTTGTTTGAGTAGTAGTGCGCGCGATTGCTGTTCCAGTTCGTTTTATTTCAATATTTTTTTCCAAGTTAGAGCAGTATTTGGGAAAAATCGGAGTACATATATATATATATATATATATATGTATATTCGTTTAAAATTATATGACATAGCTTTGTATATTCAATTAACCGCTGGACAGTTGATGTAACTTATTATTTAACGCATATCAATCATAGCGCTGTTAGATTTGTGTGAACAATGTCAATCAGCGCGGATGACCTCTGTCGGCCAACGGATAGACAGCAGCAGTGGGTTTTCAATTTTAATAAGCGATAGGTAATTACCGGGAGCGAGTTTGTGGAAAAAATTGAAAAGGTAATCTTTTAATGGAAAAACAGAATCGACGTACAAAAGAAATAGTTGTTGATCGGGCGCGTGCCCCGAGGTCGCCTAAAAGTCGATGTTAGTTTTATGCCTTTTGTTCGGGACACGGGAATTTAAAAATTTATACATCCGATATAGTTGACGGAACGGGCGCAGGGTGTATTGTTTGTAAATATTTTTGCAACCGTTTCTCGCGGCGTTCGTTGTTTACTTTTCGACCGAATTCTAAATTACATCGGAGAAGAAGGGTCGATCGGCGAGGAAAAAAGGGAGAGAATGGATGAGGAACAAAAAGAACTGACCCGCCAAAGTGCTAGTCTAGTGGAAAATGTTCTCATAAGCCGCTCTGATAAGACGTCTTACTATGATAACAACAGTCGCTTCCAAGTATCGTTGCAATTTATATCGGTACGACGATAAAAACCGTTTGTAACATTGGTACGCGGGCGGCATCGCATCAAAATTCTGCGGAGCACGTGAGCAAACACGCTAGCACTGCCAGCATGTGCTTTACCGGCCCTTACAACTACACTAGTCTACAGCTTTGCCGCTGAAACCCGTTGATTTATATGCGGCCCGCGGAATTAGTGTCCAGGTTCAGGTCTCGACCAGCCGTTCCCTGCAAACGCCGTTTGTTGTTGTTCTTCGCCCTACTGCCAAACGAGATAAACGTTTAAAGAACGTGTTCGCGCGCTTACAAATAAATTGGCGCGAATACTTTTAAATCGTTCGCTCCTGTTTTCGCTTTAATCTTTCCTGTTACAACGGTCGAGGAGTACCTTCATCATTACCGCTCGCTGCTCGCTCGAATCTCTTTTGTAATTGCATTTCGCCCTCTAGCCTAATAGCACTTCAGGCAACGGAACAATCTTAAAATCGTCATCTTATCATCGTCACACCATTATCCCCTAGTTAAACCTTCATCGTTAACGACAATGTTGCTTTTCTCAAGTTGCTGCTGATTCAGTTTATTTTGTTCGAAAGTGCTGTCCCAGTCTAATTTCATTATAAGCTAATATAGCGGCCACTTACCTTTGCCGAATGATGTAAAATTCTTTCTCCGCATCGTTTCTTCATCAGTTTCAATGCTTTCGCTTCGCACGCGTCACTTTTTAGTCAACCTAACCTCCTGCAATACCTGTTTTGAATCAATTTTCCGTTTTTGTCCATGCTCATTCTTCCTATCCTAGTTAACGTTATCTAAACCAACATGGTTTGTGATAGTCCAAGTCAATTATAAACAAACCTTTTTTTATTTGTACTTTTTTTTTTTTTTTTTTTTTTTTTTGGATTTATCTACCAGTTTTCTTTTTTTTTATAAGTATGTTGCTTAATATGAAATTTTATTTCACCTCATCGGCGGAAAGGCTTATTTATACTCAATGCTCGCTGACTTTATTTTCTCCGAAAATAATGGTGTACGCACAGCCTATCATAAAAGTTGAGGCGTATTCTTTAAAAACGGGTATGTAATACGGATTCTCTGTTGAGTCACTCGATGACTCTTTTTTTTTCTTTTTTTTTTTTTTTTAATAGGTTTGTTAGTGAAGACACTAGCTCAAGAAGTGGGAAGATGGAGAAAATTTAAGGATGAAAGGACAGGAATAACTGAAGCAAAGGAAAACACGATGACTTTATTAACTCCGAAAACAGCAGTTATAGCCTTTCCAGTTGTTGTAGGGCTTCTACAAAAATAAGCAAAATCGATTTTTTCTTGGTAATATACGATCTCACTATGTTTCCCCCCCGCCGTAATGATATATTAATATCCTGTCTTTGCGCGTAACTAACTGCAATAATCCTTTATTCAATTTTGGTTATTTCGTCTTCTCACAATTCTCGTAAATACTTGATAACATCTGACTTTAAAAGTGTTCTCTTAGCTCTATTTCCTACTTGCGTGTCTTCCTTATTATCTGAACTCGATCTATGATTTATGGACACCTTCTTTCTAAATATTCAATCGGAATATCGAATTTTTGTGGGTTCCTGATCACGTGTATTGCTGCAAACGAATTAGTCGGTTGAATTACATAAAATGATGTCCCTTTATCGAAAAGTTTTCACCTCTTACCTTCTCTTTTGCTTGTCATTGGCAATTATGACATTCTTCATCTTTCTCTGATGCCACTTTGTTACACCTATCCCATACCTTCACAAGCCCGTCCTTGGTTTTATAATTTCCCGTTTCTTCGTCGCTCTATGATTTCCGCTATTTGTCGTCTACGCACTGGACACTGTTTACTACCTTCCGCTCTTTATAGATATTCTCTTTCCTATATCTCTCTTAATTGTTCGCTACACTCTCATAACTAACACTAGATACGGAATCGTAATCCTATTTGAATGTTCTCTTCCCTTGTACCCGAGTGTTTATTTTTTCATTCTGAAAAATTAAAGATCTCCATCCTGTACAGTGTACCTCTTTCATACTTTCGCTTTCTTCGTAGAACCTCGCTCTTGCTTCTTTTATTTCCCTAGTGTGCAAATTCTGATATGTTTTGCTTCCTTCTTTAATAATAATCGGAAGTTTGCTGGACACTGTTGCTCTGTTTTTCGGTAAATGAAAAAAGAAAAAAAAAAACTAATAAAAAACATTGGGGAATTATTAGATTATTAAAAAAAAAAAACCGAAACAGTCAGATTTTAAAATTTACCTACACAAATTTTGAAATGAAGTTTTGGCATCGCGAGTGATGTTAATATTACCGTCGAAGCGGAGATTCGAGGCTTTAGAGTACAACTAGTTTCCTAATTTAACTAGCGGTTTTAGACGTTGACATATATCCTAGATTAATACATATATTCCAAAAACTGAAATTTTGCAAAAAACTATAAGCGAATAAGAAAGTATTCCGAATTTAATTAGCCGCGAGATTAAGCTTTTTTTTTTACCTTTTCCTGAAAGTACAAAAATTTGGAATATTTCGCTCCGATGATACAAATTGCAAAAGTTACCCATATTATTTTTCGACTAATGAAAAAAATTAAACATGTTAATTCGCACGCTAAATATATTATAATATCGCAAAATTCGAAGCAAACCACTGAGACACTAGATTCGCGAGAGCCCTTACGTTTTTTTACGACGGCGTATAATCGCTATGACCAAGAATTTCCAAAACTCTAAGCGCTGTTTCTTATCGTATAATAATAAACATTATTATAATATATTTTGTGCGTGTGAATTTTAATATGTTTATTATTCTTCCCAGTCAATAAGCATTATGTGTAATGATAAAACATTAATTTATTCGCCGGCTAACAAGAGATAAATGTCTAGATTATCATGTAAAAGAAGGAAGAAGGCTCTATAGGTTAGCGTAATCTTACAAACTGAATATGTTTCAAACGGGAGAGACTGTAAGCATTTTTATCTATTCTCTAAAAGTTGATTAGGCGAGGCAACTCAAAAGTAAGTCCCCGTACTGTTACCGGAAGAAGAAAAAAAACCGAATGTAAACGTGAGGGGGGAAATATTTGAGCTTCCGGTATTGAAAATTTCCGACTAGTTGCGTGAACAGAAATGGATGAAATCAATAAAAACACACCGAGGAGCAGCTACTATCCGAAATCGTACACGTCAATATGCGATTCGGGGTTTTGTCTGTTTTAAATAAGCATGTGACACAGAGCTAACGTGTTTGGCCGGGAAATAATGTCGATGCAATTGATTTAAGGTCTAAGAAGAGGAGAACCTCGCAGCGAGTGAATACGACGTTCGCAATTCAACAGCCGCGTGAACTCTTTGAAGAGGATTGTCACAATTCCGCAATTCTTCCCTTAATTGCAGCCGTGCCAGATTCGTACGAGATGTCTTTTCGGAAACTTTCCGAAGCCGCCGAGGGTTTTCTGTCGAAACTATACGCAGTTTTGGTACTCGCAGTTAGTTCGAAACCGTAGTCGAATCGTGTCGACTCGTTACCTGAAATGATACGATTCATCACGACCATCGAGTCATAAATCGGCAGCAACGGTGTCAGTGTCGGACCCGAATTTTTTTCAAAGGCGCTTCCAGAATTAAGCGAAATTATTTCGCGCTACCGGTGGATGCTTATGTGAATGCTTATATGAGTGCTTGTGCGGATGCTTATGTGAATGCTTATGTGGATGCTAATAAAAAATGATCAAAACCGCGCTGTTACCTCTTTATTTCTGTTCCGACGGCAGCGTAAGGAAAGATACTTTTATGATGATTCGCTCCCGGTGTCGCAACAACAGGTTTCATTGAAATTTTAAGAGGCTGCGATATTGCGAACCTGCGAATCGCGATACAATTAGGACGAACTACTGTCGCGCAACCTGACAACAATCACAGTGTGCGCTTAGTGCTAGGATCTGCTTTGACCGAATTTCTAGTCACTCATTTGTGTGTGTGCGTGTATATTATACCTTTGAAAAGTGCAATACAAAACGTGTGGATCTTCCGTCTAGCGTACATCATACGTGTTTAAGCGTGCAGTGTGCGCGCCTGGCTTGCTCCTTTAATAGGGAAATAAATAATGTATCGTCGAGCCCCGGTGACGGGAATCATTCCGGCTTACGGCGAGTTGTGTGGATTGCGTGTTCCGACTTTCGAAAAATATCGTCCGCCAGGTCGACGAAAATTATTGAATTATTCAAAAGGATTCGGCGGCTTCTGGCAAACGAACCAAGGTCGCGACAGAAGCTTGTTGATGATAGATAAATCGTTACCATCGATAGATAGCGTATCGCGTCGCCTCCTCCGAATGCCGCCGGAATCTCTTAAAAACTGCAACCGATTGGCGCACCGGATAAACGACCGAAGCGCTAGCAAGAATTAAACGTCCCTCGTATGATAATAAGAGTTTATAGCGATAATAATAAATACGAGCGTATAATAATAAATAAAGCGGCGATGGCTGCTCGCGATAAAGGGAAAACGATAATTTCGTGTTGTTTCCGGTTTCGTCTCGACAGCGGGCAAATTCTAGTTGACGACATGACATTAAATTATGAAAGATGATGTGGAATTTTGGCGCGCCACCGCGTTCCAGCGGGGAACTTCAGGCCACGAACAGCAGTGCCACCAGGAATACCTGACCGCCTGTCAGAGAATTCCTCTGCAGCGTCGTCCGGGCGGCGCGCGGTACCGTAACGTGTTAAGGTGCCGTTTGCTGATGCGGACACGCGATATTTGCTGCCGACCGGGTCCGCTTGAAAAATTATATACCTGTTATTCACCGATACCTTTTCGCGCAGAACTGGCCACATCTCTGCGTTCGGCTACCGGTTGTGTGGTGGCCTTTTTAAGTTGAAAATTCTTAGCGCGTCTGCCTTTCATAATGTTAGGCCCCGGTTCCGATTTCTAAGTGGGGGTTTTGGCCGTTTGATTTTTTCGTTCTTCAGTCGGGAGCGAGTGAGAGGGAGGGACTAGCTGTAATTTTCTATCAGCTAAAGCGATAATAAATAATCGGCTTTAATAAATAATCGGTTTTAATAAATAATCGGTTTGGTAGGCGTTGGCTTTTGCAGCTGGCTTGGGAATTTTCCATCAACAGCCAACGCGCGCACCTTTGAAAAGAAAACGTCCGCGAATGTACATATTAAATGTATGTAAAAGCGAATCATCGTTATCGATCGGCTTTCGAACGATGAAATTCTTTCCGTCCTTGGCGCATAAATGGGGCTGCCATCGACGTACCGGCTGAACAACGCAGAAGAGGCAAGAAAGTCACGGAGTCCTGGCTATATGTGTATATTTAGAGCTGATGCTTAAGAAAATGACGACCTATTCTGTTTTCCGTGAGTTGCAGGACGTTAGTGCCAAATTGTAACCCAGTTCCGTGACTGTAAGCTACTTGAATAATGCGCTCGTACATATCATACGCTGCACCGATTGTTGATATACGCATTATTAAATTGCGCAAACGTTACATACAGATTTATATTCTTCCGCTCCAGACAGACACACGTTCGTTTTGGACTTTGTTATTAGCGTATTCCCCCACCGTCGGCTCACAGTGAGCTAACACTTTCCAAAATTATATTTTTAATTTCATTATTTGCTTTGACCTATCTGATTGTTGTAACTGTTTTAAATATTGCCGCGTCTAATGAGCAAGCTGTTAATGTATAACATAAAACACAAATTTTACAAAAAATGTACATAGCGTACTGTCGTTTCTATCTCTTGATTGGTGGTACTCCCTTGCTTTTTAACATCTATCCCCAGCTTTCTTTTTCTCATTTATTTTGGTATTTACTCGTCTATCTTCAATGATTTGTGACATGCATGGACTTTCCCCTATATTTACTATCTTCTATTATTATTGAGGTTAGAAATCTTTTTTGTCATATATAAATATATAATATATACACGCTATAGACTCCAGTTACACGACCGTTCTATTATATTTCTTCGTTAACACTGAAAAATGTATATAATACATAACAGTGTGCACACTTAATAATGTACATTTAAGAATCTATAAAGCAAAAATAGTACACTGAAAGTTATGTGGCACACAGTACACACTGAAAAACGCATAATGCAGCACCAAAAAATTAATGCCCCTTACAGTAATATATCTATGTATCTCGATCACGACCCACTACTGGGTGTAGGCAATCCCTGGTGGGATAAGTTGGCTTAATGTGCTGGCCAGGAAAATTGGGAGATGCATTTTATACCTGCTGCCGCCAGGTTTTCACGGTAATAGTTAATAATGAAGACAATAGTGTACACGATGGGGTAGATGTTATCGCGTTACAGTGCAGTCCCGCGTGTGTCTGCCTATCATACACCAACTAACGCGCATATGGTATGGTATATTTAGTAGTTTACAATTGCCTACCATATGATTCTGTTAGCGGTTATTTAAATTGAAATTTCTCGTAATAACTTCTGTCGTCGAATCGAATCCAAGACCTCCGCGACGGAAGCCAAGCGCTCTAGCAACTAGGCGACCATCGCGAGATATTTTGAGGCGGGAAAATGTAGGATTGAATAATAAAATTGCGGTTTTTGAAGTTTTAGGAAATTTAGTCGTTTTAAATTATACGAACACGGTTGATTTAACGTTCTCTCAGGCATGACAAATGAGGCGATAGAGGAAAGGTATTTTCTTCGCGTGACGAATTCAGTAATAAAACAGCCACAAAGGAAATTGACGGAGCTGCTCCGCGTTGATCTGTGAACGGAATGTCAAATTTTCGAAAAGGTGAAATTGTGCCGTGTTATCAAACAAGGTTCGTGATTGGAAAGCAGCTCGTGGAAACTTTACAATATTTGGTCGATAATTTCTTACAATCAGAGCTCGACGACGATGTAATATGGAAGAAACATCGTAGATTTATCGTCGTTTAGTTTGCGATATTATCCGAAACTTTTTCACTAGCTGTTATTAAAAAAAAAAAAAAAAAAAGTTCTCTTCGATGCAAATGTTTGAACGGTTTATTTATTTTCCGAGTGACGAACCGTTTAAAGGACGAGATCATATTAGGGAAGAGAGAGAGAAGGTGTTTCAGAAAACATATAGTAATTGCGTTAATAGGGTTGCGAGGGGAAGAGGGCGCTCGTCGAATTTCGATGCGGTTGAAATGCTCGTGAATATTTCAAAAGGCTAATCTCGCGGAGTGCGCTCACGGTCGAAGTAGATGACATCGGTGGAATGCTTGTCGCCGTGCGGCGGTTATGAAGCGACATATTAGACGAACGACAACAAAGACGCGCTTCTATGCAACATTTCACGAAGACAACGCCAGTCTATAATTAACACACTCGGAAACCGGAGGTGTCGCGCGCTACGTGGCCCGAAGCCCGCCCGATACTGAATAATTAAAGTCTAGCTGCGGCGAAAACGGAGCGGTTCGCGATTCGGCAAATTCAAAGTTGCCGTTCGAGCGAAAAACTTTTCCCGTAGACTGTCTCACAGTATGGCGGCCTGGTACATTTTCGGTGTATGCAAGTGTCAGTTTACTTTCTGCGCCTGATACAAACTAATTAACCGAGTTAACGGGGCAGCAGCGTCAGCGGCAACAATGGTAGCGACGGCTAGTTGTTGCCGATTTATCCCCGCCGAGACGAGTCGTCCGATGGCACACCGTATTGTTATCTGCAAACATTTCACAGCCTGACGGTGAAGTATCTCATCCGGCAGAGAAGTCGCAGTTCCGTCTGGCGGCTGGTCGTGTAACAACGAAAAGACTCTCTCTCCCTCTCACTCTCTCTCTCTCTCTCTTATATTGGAAATGACGGAGTGTTGTTGTCGGCTTGGCCGCCGACGCTGCAACTCGAACAGCTCTCGACTCCACGATACGTGCCTGTGGCGGACGAACGTCTCCGTTTCACTTCTTGGAACAAAGCTCTCTCCGAGTAAACAAGAGTCCTCTATACAAATGCCCTCGCCAGCTCAGACTGTGTAAGACATACACGTACAAGTCGACACATCCTCTTCAGAGAGTTAAAACTGCTACGACTCTCCTCCTCCTGCGCTCAGAAACAGTTGAATGGGAGATATTATCGCCGTCTATTTTTATTAGCCGGGACTGCGTGAAAAGATGGCGAAGGAGCCCCGCGGCAAATTAAAAATTTTTCTACGCGTACCGGTGCCGCTGCTGGGGTCCGTTCCCGGTCGAAGTGGAATTCGTTTCTCTGTCGCTAGTTCGCTACATACACGGAATTCAGTGTGTTTTTGGCGTGCGCGATGCTTCGATTTGCAAACACTCGACGATCGCACAAATAATTGTTGCACGTCGGGATTGTCGCGCGCAATATTTTTCGCGGAAAAGAACCAGTTTTACACTGCAATATTGTAGTAACAATTGATATAAGTAATATATATATATATATATATATATATATAGTAAACGGGATAATAAATCGCAGCTTGATACCGGTTTGGTTACTCTGTCGATGTATTAGCCAATGTTTACGGGAAAACATACATGTGTTAAAGAACGGTACGAGACCGACAAGTAAAATCTTACACTGGGGAGTTCCGATCCAAAGGCGCCCTGCGATTGAGTAACTTGGGAGTCCCCCGCGGTATAGAACGCCAGTCACACGCTAGAACCGGACGCAGAGCAGTCCTTGCCGGAGATGGGATAGCGCATTTTGCATGTCACATTATAGACTTAAGCGCCTATTGTAAGCACCAAAATTATACCTTTGATACCGAAGCAATTTTCAAAAAAATCCCGTTGGAAAACAGTTTTCCTTTTTACGAATCTCTATAGGTGTCGTCACACATTTCCTACCTTCTTCCATTAGGGGAATTTATTTATGCGTGTATTTTCGACGTGTCTTTCCTGATTATTTTTATAGTAATAAAAACCATGTTTTATACCCCGATTAAATAAATAAGGAAAATGGTTCAGAGATACCCTTGTGAGGGAAAAATCAAAGGTCACTTTTGACAATTTATTTAAGAAAGACAAAGGGCCGTATTTCTAAATTCAATTTTTCATTCATGTTAATGTTTCAGAGAAAATAATTTTTTTTTAATCATTTGGAAATATAGTGGCTAATTAAAGAAAACTCCTTTTTTTCATCCACGGGCCTACTCGCTCAGTATTTTCAACCTAGGAGGACAAAAAATCAAAAAAGATTTCGAAAATAGATATGAAAAATTAGAAAATTACAAATGATTTTTCAGAAATTTAAAAAAAATGAGCGTCAATATATATAAAAAAAAAACAAAAAAACTAATGTTTTATCGAAAAAATCGGTGGTTAATTTTCGATCATGAAATCGTTAAATTGTAACCTATCGCAAAAAAACCTACGTATTCAACTCGACCGGTTTAAAAGCGCTATGAATACGTTCGCGTCAAAAAAACTTAGCTTCGAGAACAAAACGCCGTTAAAGTTTCAAGTACTATAGACCATACAACTGTCCTTCTAGTTGAAGATCCTGCGCCGCTGTTCTTCTTTTCTTAAAGATGGAGCTTCTCTGTGCGGCCGCTATTTTTGCCTTTTCAGTGAGAGAGCATTTCGCAATGAGCTTGTCGCTGAAACAAAAATTATACGATTAAAGGCCAATAATTATCCCGAGTTGACCCGTAACTTGTATTGTGCCTTTGTATCCGCCATTGAAGTAAATTACAACAAGAATCACCAAGAACACTCTCGCCTCAGAACCGTTTTCGGAGCCGTTGACTGATCACCACACCGTAGCATTAAAACTCTCGTTCGAGTTCTGAGTGTATTCTCCGCCGTCGCAACTTGTCTTCAATAAGTCGTCGTGTGTTTTCGTAACGGCTTCAAAAGTGTCTTTTGACTGGACCGTGCTTGTAATTATCTTCATCTCTTCTGATAACCTAGTTTTTGGGAACGCCACATGATTTTTAGCTCTCCGGGGACATAAATGATGTTGAGGTTTATTATCATCAGTCGAAATTTTATTACGATATAACGTGCCCCCCCCCCCAAGTAGCTTTTCTCATTTCTTCGACAGAATGGCAATGAATGACCAGTCTCGTAATAAATATCGTGAGGTCATCGACAAGTCTACACCGGTTAACTCTCCTTTACCACCTAATTTTTTTTTCCCGCCAGATCCGTTCTCTTTTGCACACGTTAGATGCACTCGTTTTTACATATATTTGGGTTTTTCTCGACAGCCGCTTTAAAACTCTCGCAGTCCCCATCACCAATATAATTTTTCGTTGGCTCGTGCAAACATTTCGCTAGCTCCATATCTTACCAGCGCCGATGGCTCGTGATCTGCGTCGCATGTTCCCCCTTCATGATTCTGTTGCTATTGCTTGAATTCGGCTGTGTCTTCTTTAGTTTTCCACCATGAGCACGCTATACAAAATATTTACTTTTCACTATTACAACATCGACAACTTCTCCAGTGTATCATCAGCCTATCAGTGAAACAACACCGAAAAGTGACGAAAAACCTCTCTTGCGCCAGTTTCCATCGCTTGAAACTGTAATGCCCTTATTTTCGCTGACATTCCTTTTTTCTTCTTGAGTGACACACTCTTCATTGAAAAAGAACAAACGGTTTCAAAAATAGTTGAAATAATCGAATCACAACTACTTTTTTGCGTCACTGGTAGTCATAAATCCATTATGGAGCAGAATTTTTTTTGGTACCATTTATTCTGATACTCTTGGTAAATGCCTTACAAAAATCAATCGCCTATAAGCCTTGTTCTCCATTTTCGGACAACTATCTATATGTACCAGTGGACAGTCCTCACGTCTGACAACAATTCTGAAATCGAAGCCTTGTTTGTTTGCCTCGGTTAATTTCACTTTTTTATAATCCGAATGCGTCCGAACTAGAAGCTTATTTTTGAAATTAATTACAATTGTTGAACTCTAAAATTAAACAAAGAGAAATATTATTATTTGACCCGTTCGCCGAATATTGGACGCTTAGTTACAACTCTTTTCTGTGAAATTACTAATTATTATCGATATGATTAACTTCGATTGTTCGTTTCGATCGTCTTACTTTCCGACCTCTGTCAAATTTCTGATTTATTTCAATCGATTAACGTCGAAATTTAAGCTGATCTTTCGAGTTTTTTTGTATTTTTTTACCTCTTTAAAAAAAAAAAAAAAACAAAACAAATAATCTCGATACTAGGAGAATTTCAATTGCCACTCTAGCGCCTATTTGGGCAAAGTCTTACAAGTAACTTGTGTCACTAAATAATCTGCGCGTACCCGCGACAAATTCAGAGCGGCATTATGTTTGGATGCGTTAGTGAACGATATATATTACTATCAGCTGGGAGGGGGGGGGGGGGGGATTTCTTTTTCCACAAATCAAATGGAATCTTTGTCGCGACGTCGCAGTTTTGAAGCGGCTTTGAAGATAAAAGAAATAAAAATGAAATGATGTGAATCGACCACCGAGGTAAAAAAGCTCTTTTTCAAGTTTTTCCAAACATGGGAAACAAGGGATAATTCAAATGTAAGCACGTTTACGGGAGGACTTTTGTTTTTTTTAAAAAAAATCCTGAAATTATTATTCTAAAATTTTTTACATTTTAATCATATTTACACTTTAAGATTTCTTAAAAATTTCGATAATCGGTCGTTAAAAATAATGTACCCCCGTAAACACGGGGATTTGGTCGAAAAATATGCTTCGCAATACAAAAAGCGAAGAATTTCTCCACCATGATGTTGACAATAATCGTATGATGAGTTTGAAAAAAAAAGTTGAACGCGCCCCGGTTGGTTGTGAAAATTTGATTAAAAAATGTTAATAGCTTGTGCTACCATTGTGTACGGAGAGAAATAATTAAACGTGTCCTCCGTTTTACTTTTATCGTTGCTAGGACATTTATAATTTTCATTAAAGTTTACCATTTTAAAGTTTATTTATAAATAAATCCGTTGAATTATTCGGACGTACACATAAGCGCTTATTAGAACGGGAAAGCAAAACAGCGTGGTTGGTTAGGCTGTTTCGTTACAGCTCGGTTCGAATCCCACTACTATTGCAAAATGCAAAAAGTTTCCTACGGAACAAGAGTCCTAATTCAGGTAGCAAGTGTGCCATTAATAGAAACACGCCTTCCCTAAATAATAGTTAGCAACAGGTGTTTACGGTATACTTCATTGACATAGGATAATATTTTATTCACGTCCCTGGCTATTCAACCATAAATTTCAACGTTGTTCCTGCATCGGTAACAATTTAGAAAAAACTTTATTAAAGTCCATTTTAAGCGTGCAACTCTAACAGAAACCGTAAATTAAATATAATTTCCTATTCTTAAAGAATGATGTAGGCGGTCGAAATTTACTGTATTTCTAAGTAAGCAACTAATAGTTTGGGATCTCCAAATTTATGCAGAATGGAAATATAGCCACGCCTTCATTAATTCTTTGAAACAATTTTTGCGGTTTTTTTTTTTTTTTTTTTATTTCAAATATGTATAAAAGTCTATCTGTCGTTCATTTTCCAACTGTGTTTTGTATTGAGAAGGTGCAGAATTAAAAAAGACCTTAATCCTGTCAAGTTTAAAAATTTAATTTCATTAATTTTCTCTTTGAAATAGTTGCAAAGAATGGCGTTCGAATAAGCAGCTCCAAAAATATTCAACAAAATATAGTGCAACTCAGGAATAGGGGTCTCAAAAATCTAGTCAGACGGTATTTAATTAGCTCCTGCGAACAAGAAACCCCAAATTTGAGACGAACCGATAATGTATATATATATATATATGTGTGTGTGTGTGTGTGTGTATGAGTGAGTGAAGGGCGGATATATACAGGATTGTAGTTTCTGGAAAATTTAATCAATTATGGAAAAGTTAGAAAAATTTGTTCGGAAGTACCTATATGCGCTATCAATGCCCATTTCGACCACTGCTAGATGTAGACACTCCCGGGTGGGATAAGTTAGCTTAAATCACCCGTGCTAGCCCGGGTAAATCGGGAGATGCATTTTACACACCTGCTGCCAGGTTTTCATGGCAATTGTTATATGCATTCTAGTGTAGAGCTAAAGCGTAGACGCAAGACTACACGTTGCATTGATTAGTAAATGTTTGATTTATCGATATTCCAACTGAGCGAGCGCCCATATGATGGTATGCATGTTTGCCATCGCCTTCCACGTGACTGTTAGCGGTTAATTAATTATTTTCGTAATAATTTCTGTAATAAGTTCTCTATCGTCGCCTGGAATCAAACTCACGACTTCCGTAACGGAAGTGCTCCAGCAACTGGACTATTGCGACCGGACGCGTATTATAGAAATTAAAAATGATTGCAAAGCTTCTACATTTACTTTACTGTGGATAAGTAATGGACAAAGTGGGAGATAAATAAAGGCGTGGTACCGAATTTTATTTTTTGATTTTTTAACCGTAAATCAATATATATATATAATTTTAAGTAATTCGAAATTTAAAATTGTAAACTGTGTATCGTGATGAAAGAAATATGTTGCAATGTTTGGAAATTTTACCCGGATCGGAGAAAAGGCTGAAAAAATCTTGAAAATCGGAAATAGTCAGAGGAATTTATTTTGAAAATAAGTGGCCATCCTCATGTGTAAAGAATTGGGATAACCAGAATTATAGATAAGGAATTACATAGAATATCATCGCATTTGTTGTAAATAATAAGATTACTAAAAAAAAGATTACTGTTTCAATTGCATAACGCTTAATGTTGTCTCGCTTCACGGCTTGTAATATTTTATGTAAAGTAAAGTAAAGAGCCAAGTCGAAATACTCTCGATAAGGTATAACGGATATTGTGAAATTAAGCTTTTCATAATTTACTAAGCCTAATACGAATCTAAGGAGAGAATACTGGGGCCAGTTCCTTTCTACTTGGGATCCGCCTTTTAACTTTCCCACAATTTTTCCGGTGTAACCGGATATTTCAGGAACCCGAGGAACGATTCGGATCCGGAACGAGACAACTGCCGAAAATCCATGATAGCTGTGATTTAGTAGCCAAGACCGCGCTGTCTAGTATTTCATGGTAAGATAGCCACCAATCGAGTTTGGTTTCAGTTGTTTAATAGATAGTGTAAAGCCTTCTTAGCTTTTCTAAGAAATACATTTCTTTTTCGTCTGCTGATTAAACGAAGAGTGTTGCGTTACTTTTTGTCGTATCGAACACTTTTTTGTACATCTTCTTAATAGTAATAATAAATCTAAAAACAGCTAGACGAAATATCGGTCAGAAAAACACATCGATGTTGTTTCCTAACTCGATGTGCCGTTAACCGGCAGTTTCACCGCAAGAGATCTTAATAGTATCAATAAGAACGGAGATTGCTTGAAAATTAGGTCGCCGGAAGCTGAACTAATTTTTGTAATCCTTTCAAGAAACAATACTGGAATAAAAAATAACGGGCGAAAGATGAAAAAAAAAGACTCAAGAGAATTCCTCCGGGAGGGGACTAATGAGAAATTGGAATTTAAAGGCAAACTTTGGAACATCCGCGATCTGTGGAAATTAACCGAGGCTGGCTTTCGCGGGAATTCGAGTAAGACTATACAGGAAACGCCGTCGTGAGCCTTTACGCCGCTTCAGAACTACCAGAGATATGCCTCCTGGTTTTGGGGTACATTGCGGTCATTTGTTGAATAGCGTCGTAGAAACGAATTCCGTTTCCCGTTCGATGACTTCACCGGGTCAACCGACTTTTTCGAGTCTTTTGTCGTATTCGGGCGAAAGCTCATCCAGCGTGGATCGTTTTTCTTTATTACATTTTTTAAAAGTTAGAACGCGTACGTTTCCATGTTGTCGGTAGTAAAATCGGTGTAAACGTCGCGATTTCGCTGTAGTTTTAGGCGTCCTAATTGCTTTTTTGTTTCGTTTGTTTCTTTTGTTTCGTTTTTTGTTATTGTATTTCGCTGCGATGTAATTTTATTAGTGATGCTCCGTGTTGTACGTCATGCGCTTGTACAAATAAGTTGCATGTTATTTTAAGTGCTTCTGTAAACAGTAACCCGTCGGGAGATCTGCTAAAAACGATGTTTGCCGTTAAATTTCGTTCCGTGCTCGTGCGCAATTTCTACCGTATTTTAATTTCAAATAAAAATATTGACAATAACAATGATAGCAATGATAAATAATTAATAATAATGATAACGATATGCAAAGGTTTTGCTTTTTATCGTAACCCCCGCAGGGCCTTTTCAATCGTTAGGCGGAGCAATTGTTTATGAAATTGTTCGAAATTTTCCGACGTACAGCCGTTTCCGATATTTTTCACATCGGTTCAAATTTTGAAAAAAGAATAAAAGAGAAAAAATCAACATCCGAACCGTATTAAGTCTCTCAATCACTGTTTATTACAGAGCTCGCTACGCCTGCTTGCCGTCGGCGATTAAAACAAAGTATAATGATTTCGTTTATTTCGTTAAATGACCGCGCCATGTATAATCAGGCTAGCAGCGCTGAAAAGGAAGTTTCAATCCGCGTCTAGACTCTTTAAGGAAGGACAAGTGGTCATTTTGCAGTTCACACGAGGTTAAGGGGTTAAACTGTTATAGAGGAACATTGCACGAGAAGATTAGCTCCAGAAATGTCGCATCATTACGTAAGGAGTGTAGCACAGAGCGTGGCTACAGATATAATTTGTGTTCCCGGCACGAAAACGAAACAAACGGACACCCTACGATACACAACGGAAGAAGATTTCACGGATAGTCCTTGCCTTCGATTTTAGGAGGAGGTGTAACAGTTCCAACAATTGCATTCATTACTCTGTATTTATTCGTCTTTATCCACGACCAGTCGAGTCGTTTTTTTTTTGTTTTTTTTTTGTTTTTTTTTTTTTGTTTTTTTTGGCTTGGTTTTTCCTTTTAACCTTTTAGCCAGTTTTTATAATCGTATCGTCGTATAGTATTCAAATTTTAAAGTTCAATATTGTATTTCTTAAAGAGTATTGATAGAGCTGTTTACATGCCTAATGGCTTTGTAGGATACTGTATTTATCGGTAGCGTGTGATATTCCCGAGTTAATTTATTTACAAGTTCTTCTCGTTGTGTTTGGAATCAAGTACAATAGGATATGATTAACGTTTTCCTCGTAGTCTTTATTACAGTATTGGCATAATTCGATGATGTTCAGTTTCTTTAATTCTGGTATGTCCCCTGTTCTAAGCCGTGTATGATTTGCTTTATGTAATTGCTAGGTAGGTTCTCCTTTTGACTTGCACCATGATGAGGGTTCCTGATCTGTTGCTCTTTTT
The DNA here is from genome assembly GCA_039619475.1 of Icerya purchasi. Taxonomy (NCBI): domain Eukaryota; kingdom Metazoa; phylum Arthropoda; class Insecta; order Hemiptera; family Monophlebidae; genus Icerya; species Icerya purchasi. The sequence continues at coordinate 284,305,954 of CM077115.1, read as the reverse complement.
GTATATATTGAAATAATATTTTCCGCAGTTTATTCTGTTCAAAATTAATTTTTCGTTTATTTGTTGCTATATTTTTAACTGTATGTACGTAGAGTCCGTCCGATGGTATTTGATTTGTTCACATTTTCGGTGACTTTCCTAGTTAATGTATCGACGAATTCATTTCTATTCCATTACGCCTTAGTGTCCATTTCAGTACAGTCGTGATTATTGTGATTTACTTTTGCAGATTTGATTTTCCTTTTTATCTTCACAACTATATTATTGCCGGTTGTGTCATTTGTTATTTTATACAATGCGATTCGTTTAATTAGTCGTTTACCTATTTTAATATGTTTAGAACGCATGCCGCGCTTGCTACCTTGGCTTTAGCAATTATGTTTTATATCGAAGAGTGCCCAGGCGTCCGCAAAAGCAAGATATAGGTCGTTTGAGGTGACATAGGTTGTTCGAGGTGAATGCCGCTTTATTCCGTGTTTTGTTTCAACAATCCGACGATTATATTTACCGTAGTTGTCAAAAAGACAAAAGAGGCGGATTTAAATTTGCATTCTTTTATGATTAGCTCTGATTCTGCAAAACTGGTGACAACAAATGATTACTAAAAAATGAATGAAATAGCGATAATGATGATAATGATATTAAAATCGACACTGATACTTGTTCTGACACACATAACTGCAAAGTCGTTGTATCCGGTGGAACAGAATATATGAACACTAAATTTAACATTAAACGGACATAGTCTTCAGTGAAAAGGTGCACTACTTGTAAATAAGGCAATGTATAACACATACAGTCTCATATGTGGTGAAGTAACAAAGCACAGTCTGAAAATAAAAGAAATCTGACAGTACTCCTGTAGCAGAGCAAAGATTAATTTGGCTGACATAATCGCTATTTGGGCACGCAAAAAAAAAAAAAAGAAAGAAATGTTTAAACGACTCTGTTAAGTTATCAAGTAATTAAGTAATCAAGTAATAAAGTAATGGTTGAATTCCGATTTGGTGATCTTTTAGTCTCTTGTGTGTTTCATTCGCCAGACTCTACGAGTACATTTCCGCAATGTTAGGAGTCACTTAGAGCGCATTGAGAAGCATTTATACATACAATAACAGTGTAAATAGTCGATCAGATCGAGCGTTTAACCAAGTACTTCTCCATTTTGAGCGAGCTACATACGCGTTGTATCGTTGTCGGAGTCGCATCTCTTGCTTCAAGAGATTGCCTATATTTATATTCTTCGATTTCTGGCGCATCTAATTGTGCCCCGTAGACTTTTGCATGGGCAGCTGGACGGTGCATTCGTGGTTGCTAGCATCTTCTTCTTCCTTTAATGGGCTTTCCCTGAATTCGTAATGCTAGCATGAGTACACCGTTTTCCCGGATTTTATGTAGCTTTCGGTGTTTGATATTTTCAACTATCGTTCTGTTTGCTTCATTCACTTTTGCTAAGATTGATACGTTTGTTGCAAAATCAGTCTAAGGTGTATTTTTAATAATCTTCGATAACACCACATTTCAAAGGAGTTCAGTCTTCTTTCAATATCCGTATTCTCACACGAATATTTTAGTACTGTCCACACATAGCATCTCATTATTCTCTTCCGCAGTCCTATGCTAAAGGTTCTTCGGTTTTTCAAAACGTTGTTAAGGTTATTAAAGAGGCTTTCTTTGCCATACTGCTTTTGATTTCTTTTAGGTCTCTTCCTTCCTCACTTATGAGAGCACACCTGAATAACTAAAAACTCGGTGATATTTTCGATTTTTTCATTGTCTATCACGATTTCTGCTTTTTTGTCATTGGTTTTCGAGAATTTCATGACTTTCGTTGTTTTTTTTTCGCGTTGATTTTCATTCCAAATTTCAGTCCCGCACGATTTATTCTATCAACCATTTTCTGCATTCGAGCTACATACCCGTCGTATACCATACATATTTCTTTAGATCCAGGCAATTCTATACCGGTGGATGTGTAACTATTGCAGCGCCATCAAGCGGCGATAAAGTCAGACTAGTCCAAGTTTTAACACCGACAGTCCAGCGCAGCCGTAAATAGCAAAATCGCAATAAAAGACGGCTGACTTTTTTTTTATTTTTCACCGCTACGAGATCTGTAATTTATCTCTACGCATAGACAGAATTATCTCCATTTTCGGCATTTCATTTATTTTTTCTTTCTGATTGTATTTATTTTCTTCTCCCCGGCGTGTAGGATAATTTTATACGAAAAACAATTTAAAAAATGTGTAAAATTGAATTAAAAAAAAATACTTATAATTTCGGCCAAGTTTTCGAAGCATTAGATTTCTCTGATGGCTAGAGAGGTCTTTTGTTCTTGTGAATTTTTTACATAGAATTAAAACGTGATTTATTATCCGTAACGGGTTCGTTCATTTTCTTTATCTGAATCTGCGTTTCAGTTTTATCTCGAATAAATTTTATTTTTTATTTTTTGAAATAAAGAAAGTGACTTTTGAATTTGTTTTTGTGAGTCGCGATTGTTCAACATGTTCCTATTTCAGAAGAAAGGAACAAGATTCGCCATTTACATCGATTACTACGTCAGCTGAATGCATGTATACGGGGGGATTGTTCGAGTCTGTCGAGTTTTCGGCACGCTGCGAGATTAGACGTGTTGATTGTAGTAAATTTAGAAACGGCGATTTAATAGATTGGCCAATACAGATTCATCGTTCGGGGCCGTTCGTTGTTTGACGCCGAAAGGTGAAATTGGCTAATCCGATTTTTCCGACACAGCGGTTCCGGGTATGTTTGTTCGATTCTTTTTTAACAATCCAATCCGGCGCGCTCCAATTCGATTTCCGGTCAGCCAAAAACAATCCTACCGATAACCGAGAGCGCATGCGGACTAGACCTGTCACCGGGGGGGTTGAAATGTTGCGGCTAATGATGGATAGCGATGCGGCTGCGCAAGAGTAGCCTTGTTTAGCCGCTAACTGATTAATTAACGAACGAAAGCCATCTCGACAACAGCGTCACTGGCAGCGAGTAATTAAAATGGAAATCGGCGTGTTGCTGTGGTTTGTTAAGAGGGCCGCGACCAGCGCCTAAACTTTAAAAGCTCCAGATTACGACAGAGCACCCCCCCCCCACCGGGCTCTTCAATTAATATTCCGTCTATGTTTCTGTACACGTAGCAACGGATGTACCCCGTTTCGTTTGTTTACATTCTTGTCCTCTTTTCGTGTTCTTCCTCGCCGAACCTGTACGCGGGAATTTTTAATTACCAGATAATCCGTCGAGTCTGTTAATATTTGATAAAAACGGGTAAGTAGTAAAAATGTAAATCCAAAAATTACTACATGCGTACTACCGGTGCGATTTTTTTGTCTCTCAAAAATCGAAAAAAAAACGAACAGCGACAAAAGTTAATGGGAGTGGCACAGTCGTTACCAATTTTTCCTATAGTGTATTTCGTGTTGTCCTCATTCGCTGTTCGCGTTCGTTCCGTTTTGTTGTTGTTTTTGTTTTTTTTTGTTCCAAACGGCAAACCCTCGAATTAAGTTTGCGTTATAAGAAATCTGCTACGGCTAACAAACGGGGTGGGGTGGGGGACTTTACAGGTCTTGTGCGGTGAAAAGTTTACCCATTTAATTCGTTTCTTTCGAGCCATACATATTAATTACAACGTAATTCTTAGGTTGGCCCCCGTTAGATTTTGTAACGAAAAAATGTCCCAATTCTATTTAACGGAAGTTAAATGTTAAATTAAAACGTCGTTCTTAATCATACACCCATTAGATATAGGTTTTTTGTGATTGTGTTATTTGTGTCGATGCTGATAAGAGTAACGTTGTAAATTTTGATAATTTTATGCAAAGTATGGAAGAGAAAGAGGATTGTAAGCAACAGGAGTCGAAGAACAAATTCCCTCCTCCTTGCGTGGCCAAAATGGCCAACTTTTTTATATATTTTTATATATATATATATATATATATATCTTTACATACAGTGAAACTTCTACTAACAGACACCTCTAGACAATTTTAAAATCCCCGGCATTTTCCCATAAGACGCAATATAAAAATATTTCCCAATAACGCGGCATAAATGGATTAGCAGCTGAATTCATGCAACAACCAAATCCATCCCCGATGTGCATGATACAGTAGACACTGTGATGACAATAATGTTTATGATGGCGAAGAAGACGACACAACTGGTGAAGTTGACGGTGAAACTTTAAATAATGTTCACTCTCGTTAATTGGAAAACTAAAAAAATCATATTTCACTCATAAAGCTCCGGTGCTGAAGGTTTATTAAAAATAATGATATCCGAACTGCAGGTGCATGTCGAATCGCGGATTTTAAATGAAAGTAAAATTACCGATTTTTTCATAGAAAACTGAAATATGTCCGATACGCTAGGATTTACAGTATGTATTAAAACAAAAAAAAGTATTTTGAACATTAAAATTATAGATTATTATAGATTATCTTGCGTTCCTAAAAACAAAAAGTGATTTATACTCTATTGTCTAATTTGTTTATCAGCTACTCTTGGAATACGTAAGTAAATACTGTAGTAGTACCGTACATCCATACATATTTTTATATTATACGAACATTTTTTTTTTTTTTTATGTTTTAGACGCATATATGTGTCTTAAGTAAATATGTACTGTTTTTTTGTTTTTTTTTTATGTTACGTACTATCTTTTATATTCTTGTTAAATACGTTACAATACATAGTAATGTAAATTTCAGTAAACTGTACATACATTATTATTTACCATTAGCGAACACTTCTTAATACCGGACAAATTTTTTGGTCCTGCGACTATCCGTTATTCAGAAGTTTATTCAGAAGTTTATTCAGAAGTTTATTCAGAAGTTTCACTGTATATATGTACATATATATAAGAGGGGGACGTTCAATAAAGACTACTACAATTCACGTTGCGCAAAGTGACTGAATCGATTCAATCTTCACATGGGGCTGATGGTTTGACTCATTAGTAAAGTATCTATCGAGTTTCGTTCAGTTTTGTTAACGTGTTCATCGTAAAACGCTCAACATATAATCGTTTTACCTTTGCACTTTTTTAAGATGAATAGATCCGAAATTTTAACATACGCAGTGAAATTTTGGTTTTGACTACGAAAAACGCATTCAGAAACGATAGTCATAATGAAAGAAACGTACGGCTCTGAGATGTCCTCGACCGAACAACCGTCTATAGGCGGCACAGCGCATTTGAGAAAGGCAAAGACAGCGCGGCCTTGAAAGGTAGTACTGGCGCGACCTTTTAATGGGCATAATTTACATGCATTATGTCCCTGAAGGCGAAACAATAAATTTGGCATATTTTATGAAGGTACTGAAACCACTGACAAAGGTTCACATTGCCCTAAAAACGTCCGGAATACAGGAACGGCAATTTTGCATACGGATAACGCGCGTCCATATATGGCTCATTCTGTCGTGGAATTCTTGTAACGTAGAGACATCGAATTAATACCTCACCCAGCTTATAGTCCGGATATGGCACCGAATGACTTCTTCCTATAATACCCTGGTGTGAAAAAAAAACTCATGGATCGCCATTTTAAGTCGGTTACGGAGCTACAGAATGATGTGCAGACCTCATTACAAAGGATGCGGAAAAACTGGTTCGAGCGCTGTTTTGCGAATTGGGAAAAACGATGGTTTTGAGTGCATCGAATTGGAGGTAACTCTATATCGAACCTGTGAAAAATTTACAGTCTTAATCTCAAAAATAAACGACACGTTATACAGTCTGTGTCAGTCTTTACTGAACTCCCTTCTTATATATATATATATATATTCTGTATTTTTTACGATCAAGAATGAAGCAATGATTTTGAAGGTGATTTAGTAACAATTTTGAGAAGCTATACCTTGGGCGGGAATTTTTATCTTTTTGATTCGATGGGTATTAGGTCTAAACTGAAATTAAGTTTAAAATTTGCTAAGCCAATATTAATTCGTTTATCGGCGAAGAATAAACAATTTTAAGTACGTTTTTTTTATAATCAAATTTTGCGGGCAATTCCATCGTTTACTCCAAATGATTAAAAGAAAAAAAACAACTACCACGGGTTACCGCCGTGTTCAATATTCTACGTACGCACTGACAAATTCACTTATACAATGATACAATCTAATTCCACATAATAAACAAAATTACAAAAAAAAAACAAAAAGGAATAATAAAAACGAGATAAAATTTCCCCCCACTGGACTCGATTTTCGACCTTTCAATATAGTCTGTCCGAAACTCGGCGTTAACTAATACGATTTCGGCTTTCGTGATTTCTTCCTTCTGTACCGATTAGTTGACTTGTGTCACTTTTTTCTCGTATTAAATCACGATTAATTAATTAGAAAGTGTAATGAATGCTTTCATCCTCTGCTGAAAAACAGCCTGATGATATGCGTATCATCACACGATACAAAAACATCCGAAAAACGAATAAAATCGAAATCGAAATCGAATCGTTACAGTTTTCCTTAAATAATTTCGGGACATACACGTGAACGGATTGGCTACCGTAATTACTGAAATGCTCGCTCGTCTGGTACTGGGGGCGACAACACGTATCTATTTATTTTTATAATTAATAAAAGCAATGAAGGTTGGAACAATCTCACACGGTATGGAAATCTGCTGAATTGAATGAGAGAATGACTTTAAATACTCGTGAAACGATTTATTGAAAGCGTTACTACTTGTAAGTGCGCGTGCACTTTAAATGATTTACGTTTTTGTTTATTAAAATAAATCTGACCTGTTCCGCGGTGAACTGATAATTCGTGAATTTAATGAAAAATTAAAAATATTTCATTAATAACTAAACTGCCGGAGAGACAAACTATAATGGAGCAGAATGAACTGATGTGTGAGTGTGTGTGCCTTACATTTTTTAATATTGAAATTTTGGCTATTATTTTTCAAAAAGATATAATATATCACGGAATAGTTGTGACATTGTTTACAATTATACATTATTTCGCTTAAAATTTGAAATATTTTAAAACTCAAAAATTACCAATTTGTGTTTTTTTTTTTGTTTTTTTTTTTTTAATTTTCACTAAGATTTTATTATATCGATAGTTCAAACTAGCAATGAACTATGACACAACATTGTACGATGAACTAATAAAAAGGGTCAATATGAACTGGCGGCACTGATGTGCATTTTACCGGAATTAGAATACCGCGTCGTACCCGATGTATCGATGTTGCGCCATGCGATTTCTCTGGCTTTTCCCTCTTTTCGTAAAGGCAATTTTCTTAAAACAGAGACTAAAACAGCAGTCGAAACTTTTTTCAAGCGCTAACGGAGGAATTCAAGAAGATAATACTCAGGAAAAGGCAAGACAAATGTAATGATACGTACAATGGCGACTGATACTTTGAGAAAGTCCCGTGTAAATATTTATATAACGTTTAAAGTCGATAATTTTACTATCGACAGAAACCGAACACATCTTCAAATTTGGCTTGCAATTAGCAAAATAAAATTCTAATAGCTTAGATTATATGAGTGCTATTGACTACGTTTGGAGACATAGCGATAAAATTCATTTTTGCTCTCCGAAAATTAAAAAAAAAAAAAATACCTACAATAATTGTGGATATAAATGAACAATAAGTCTACGTCAAAAAAAAAAAAAAAAAAAAAAAAAAATCTGTACTACGCCAAAATTTTTATCGTTATATTAAAAAAAAAATAATAATAATAATAATAATAATAATAATAATAATAATAATAATAAAAACGCTATTTGTAAAGTTCCCGCTTTACCATTACATTCCGTTAAAAAAATAATATTTTACGCTGTGTAATTATTGTTTTTAGTTAATAATCTGTTTTTTTCTTTATTCTTTTTAAGTAAACATTTATTCACATAAGTATCTAGAGCAAGTGTTTCAGATGGAACTTCATTTAAAATTATTTTTAGCCGTCGTCTAATATGTACTTGAATCTATATTATCTAAATTATCGTTCGTCAATTCCACTCCATGTGAGATTCGTAAGTGTCACGGGAGACGAAATCTTCTTCCAACCGTCATCGCTGTCATCACATTTATCATCATCTTAAATCGCCTTCTTTTGTGATAAGACGCGCGCTTAATTACTCCCACGAATTGTGTAGATAAAAGTCAAAACGAAATCAATAGCAAATATTAGAAGAAAGAAAAAGGGGGGGGGTATATCGAACGAACGAAAGGTGCCGAAAATATCACCATTCTCTGAAATATGGATTTCAAACGTAGAAGGTTACATGGAATCGAACTATTGTCTGAGCGAACGTGGAAGCTGCCTCTGACCTTCCCTGCATCGAGGTGTATCCGATTCATTTAGATGAAAATTTAAATAGTTAACGTCTAGCAGTCGACGATTGGTATGTGGCTTAGGCGGAGCAAAAAGTTACCGCTTTACACTTTTCTATACAACGCGACGTTATTGAAGCATGCGATCGGCGGCCAAGACGGGAGAGAGAAATTTCAGCAGCATACGGACAGATTTGTAGCGGTTGATTTGTGGGCCCGTTCGGCCTGGATATGTTTCTAAAAGTTGTATAGCTTCGCTGTTCTTCTACCGTCGGCTACTATCTACACTAATCCTATAATGAATGGGGCTTATCTTTCTTAGTCTTCTCATCCTTTTAGCCTGTTGACAGTTTAATCTTTTAACCATCCTTTCGCTAATTCCTCCTTGTACACTGAGCAGAAGCACCCCACCTTCGTCCTTAGCTTGCAGCCTTTTAATGCTGGTCGCTGCCTATCCGAAAGTAGCACACACACACACACACACACACACACACACACAGAGGCACATTGTCCTACTATGGGCGAATCGTTTTCCCGAAATTACAGTTCGCGCATCAACCGGAATTATTTTCATCATCACCGGTTGGTTAGACTATCTGCCGTGATTTCGAATTTTCAGATTTGCAACTGTACTATTAAGCTGACTTCGGTGGAGGCGCCATTACCATCCGGTTCTCTCAGCAACCGTAGACAGTCGTAAATACTTAACAGAAATAAAATAATGCGAATGTCAAGTATGTTTCAGAAACGTGCATTTTTCTCTCTTACCATACGCGTATTTTCACTTTGCTGCTCCTAAACTCTTTTCGTTCATTGGCGTACCTTAATGATGTATCGCTACTAATTGCCGGTTGAGGAAACAAGAAAAAGCAAAAAGTACACGCCAAACCGATTACATTCATCCGTTGTTCCGTTTTAGGAAAAATCGTCAAGTTTAGCTAGCCTACTAGCGGGGCGAAGCATATCCCTCTGCCGCACATTGGAACTTTTCAAAATTTCACTTAACTACTGGGTTAATTATTAAAAGTTGACTTATAAGAACTACGCATCTTGTTTAATTTGATCATCATATATTTGCCGCTATTGAAGTTGAATTAATTATATTATCGCGTTGGTGTTGTCGCATCGAGTCAGCCGCGATATTGTGAAAATCGTTACGAAAAGGATAATATATAATATTTATTAGGCGCGTATGATGCGACGACAACCGGAAGCACGAGCTTAAAAAAGTTCCGTTTAGAATTGGAGCAGATGGCACCTGCAGGAGATGAGTTAGTTGCTCGGCACGTATTACACTATAAAGTTACAATATTATTCAGATATGGAATTATCTGGAAAACTATAAAAATAGACGTGTTTCCACGACTGACGGCTACTGTTACGAAAGATAAAATCGTAATCGACGGTATATCCGATGATGCTACACGACTCTAATCGATGGTAAAAGAATCACGGGGCCACAAGGAAAATCGTGTTACGAACGAAAAACTGAAGGCTACAACAAAGTGCGATTAAAAATAATCGCGTGCGCGTCGGTCTGCCTATTAAAGGTAGACCTCTTGTTTTTTCTTTTCTTTTTGTTTTTTTTTTTAACGCTGGCTCCTGTAGCCTGTGACGCTCTGTGACCGTCGAACAATCTAGGAATAATGAAGGCCTAATCGGTCTGTTTGCGACGAGCGCGCGTTGCAAGTTCGAATATTTTAATTTATCGATACGGCCACATGGCCGGCCCTGCGCTCAAGTGGGATTTAAAACCTACGCAATAGCTTGCTAATTTGTGTCCTTCAATGTGTACACTGGCAGCGTTAATTACCGGCGGCTGACTGATTTGCCGCTGCCGGCTTCCGAACTAGCCTGGCTGCGTTTGTTTGGACACTTCAAGAAAGGCTCTTTCACGACGGTATAGCCGAAAAAAGTTTAATAAAATTACCCGCTCTAGTTTGCAATGAAAGAAAAAGGAATTAAAGAATTGTCATCATACACTATTAAAATAACAATATAAGACATTACAGCGCCATAATGTATGGTTAGTTAACATTTTGTGAAAGAAAAAAAAAAAAAACCGACATTAGTTTCAGATTTTAAGAATCCATTTGTATTAGAACTTGCAAATTCAAATTAATTTGAAGGTTCGATGTAAAAGTCGAACAGTTTAAATTTTCAAAGTCGAAAAATGAATAAAAAACGAATAAAAAACGAATAGGAAACGAATAAAAACGAACGAAAATGAATAAAAACGAATAAAAAACGAATAAAAACGATTGAAAATGAATAAAAACGAATGAAAATGAATAAAAAACGAATAAAATTGAATTAAAAATGAATAAAAACGAATAAAAAACAAACAAACGGAATCAATATAAAATATATGGCATAAAATCAAAATCCCATTATTTCATATGAAATATCAAATATAATGTATTCGTTAAATTGTAATTAATAAATGTTATTATTATTACGAGATGAAATATTGATGTCAGTGCATTCGAATACACTGGTTATTTTAAGAATTGCAGAGTGCATGTTAGTGAATTTTATCCTTTTGTATTTGTGGAGATAAGCCCCTATCACCATCAGACTGCGTAGCCTCTCCACATCTACATCGACATTTGGCTGCCCGCGACGCCCTAGCTACAACCGGTAATCTGATCGATGAAGTCTGTGGTGAGAAGGTCGACAAGCAAAATTATATAATCAGGGGGTCTGAAGAGGGCAAATATCAAGTCTGATTTGAGAAAGGCCTCTTCAGACCGGATGGGAATAGAGATAGCTCATGTTAGCACAGCTACTATCAGACCCCTTCCCAATACAAATTGGCTCATCGCGGGAAGGCAAGACTTCTCTCAGATATGAAAAGTACAAAGAGTGAAAGCCGTAGAAGACAATAGTGGAATAATTTGTTGGGAGAGGCCTACGTTAAATATTTTGGTATCAGAAGGCTGCTTGCAGAAGGAAGAGACTTGCTCTTTAATTCATAAAATAACTAAATTATTAAAATACAATAATACTAATATTTTATTTCGTACTAATAACAACATTTACAATAAATTAATTATTAATAGCCTTCTTTATGTGGATAATAAATCTGCTAATTCGAATACCTATATATGTATTAAAAAGCACATATACGCATTAATGGTTGTATCGAAAAATCAACCTTTTGCTAAGCGTTTAATTTTAGGGAAACATATAATAAATAGCGGTATAAATGAAAACTTAATACCGAAAGTAATTGAATATTACGGGGAATTAAACTTCGCAGAGAATTATTTTATTCGTAAACGTACGAACATTATTATTATTTAATGTTTAATATTAATAATATAATTTTAATTGTTTGTCGTATATTTTATATTAATTCTGTGTACTCATTTTTCGACTATTAATTCGACTTTTATAAATAATTCGTGCTTGCAAGTTCTAATTTTCTTTTATTACTACACACCGTGAATATGGATTTTTAAAATTTGAAACTAGTGTCAGTGTTCTTCTTATTAAAATTTTACTAATTATATATCGCGTTTTAATGTTTTATACATATATCGGGTAAAATCGACGCCAGTTCATTTTCGATCGTAATTTTAGTTCGTTCATACTAACATAAACTATGAATAACAGGAAAATGAGCGAACTAAAATTACGACCGAAAACGAAAATAGCGCAGAAAAAGTTAAAAAGAACGTAAAAATAATATATGAAATCTAATAATTTTAAAAAAGGGGTAGGCTATTGAATAGATTAAATTGACACATACTTTAATAAGCTGAACACATTTTTGCGGCGATGTTTAAAATGACGATTGGACTCTTCACAACTGAAGTACAAATGAGGGAATATAACAACAGTAGTTGGATGACAGTAACAGATGGCGTTTGGTAATTTTTTTTTTTTTTTTTTTTTTTTTTTTTTTAATTTAAGTGGCAGAGCCGGTGAATCAGAATATGTGGATGTCCAATTTTGAATAATCGTGTAATTTTAAATGAAAAAAAAAAAAAAAAACCAAACAAAAAACCAAACCTATACTACATATGATTTTCACTAGAAATAAAAACCGAGCTTCCATAGTTTTTAAATTTTATAATTTCGTAGTTTTATTTAATATTCAGGTAAGAGAAAAAATAAATAAATTTATCGATAATTATTCATCAATCGAGTAAACCAGAGACGAACTGTAAAGTAGCGACTCCGTACATATCAATGTGGTAAACTCTGTAAAGGAGCCGCCGAATGAACTGTGGCGTCAGTGATGTTTAGTTTTATTATTAAAATTTGATAAATACATCAATTACATCCATCAAACCTAGCTGCACTGAAAGAAATGGTGCATCAATTCAAATTGATTACATCGCAAAATGCCACAGCATACCGGCTAAATAGAAGGGAGGAAGTGATTCTGGCCAGAATACGTATAGGGCATACTTTATATACGCATGGCCCCCTATTCACGGACAAAGTTTTGAGGAATTGCCCACGGTGTAGTGCGAACATCACCATCATGCACATGATCGAATCGTGTATAATATACAAATCGATAAAGAATGAAATTCTCGGGCGCGACTTAAAATATGAAGATCTAAAGAAAGATAACGATATGCGCCGTAAACTATTCAAATTTTTAGAGACACATATCAACTAATTTAAACTAGAATATTTTTGAGTTATTGAATTTTTGCTATTTTTAATTGTTCTATTTAAAAGTTAAAAAATTATGTATTTTGTTATATTATTGTGAAGTTAGAAGACGTTAAAGGCCCAAGATGCCGGGCGTCTTTAAATAGAGACCTTTGAACTAACTATAATTACTTATTAAATTTTATAAAAAGATGAAATATAATTATATTTGCATTCAATTACCTAATCTATTCAAAGGGATCTCAACCACAATATTTTTCGGTAACCGCGAATTCATACATTCGAGTATGTTTATGTGACAGTTATTATTTCCACCAACGGTTATTTATTTTTTAATCGCTTTGCCTACTGATAGATCGCCGTTTAGTTGAAACTTTTTTTATAACGACTAATAAATGCGCGGTATTTTTGCCCCATGTTCATTCCGACGTACCGAATACTCTACATTCCTCGACTTTTGTGTTCTCCCCTTATTTCGTGTCTCCTACATATATTCATCTTTAACTTTTCCTACTATATCATTCCAGCGTATTTTTGTTATCAGTCCTCGCTGATCGATATCTCTGACCAACTCTTTTCCTTCCGCATTGCTTTTGGGTGGCGGACCTTTGTTGACGTACTACCGATATACAGTGAAACAATAAATTCGCATTAATATTTAAAAAACAATTCTGTTTCGATATGATTAAGAAATTAGTTTTAATTAGTAATGCATAAAAAAATCGTACTTACACAGTTGTTAACGCTAATGTGCTGCTGACGCAATTGAGAGCGGAGATTCGCCAGTTCCAACGTTAATAATCACGACCTCGAGAAAATAGCTTTGTATTAATGCAGTTTAATTCAAAACGGTAAGACGAGCGCGTAAGGAAGCCATTTTGTTTGTGACGACCCGATCGATCCTTGTTCTAAATGAGATTTAGTTTCTCCCTCTTGACGATCTTCTACCTCTTCTTCTTCCGTATTTTCTTCTTTTTCCTGCGATTTTTAAAGTAATGACTGGTTCGCTAGGCAAGACAACGGGGGGGGGGGGGGCATAGTCAGACGCAATTTTCTCTTCCATCCCTACATGTTAGCTCGACATTTTGTGATTTAAAAATTATTCTTTTATTACGTTTCCATTTGTAATTTATAATTCTAATATCGTGCAAAAAGGTGCAATATTGTCCTATTGTTCCACGACGTATTGCTGCACGCAGACGAATTCGGCAATTAATAAAATCCGACTGTGAACCGAGAATTCGGAATGCGCGCGGATTAATAATAGCGAATTCCGAAGACCAGAAACCACTTGTGAATAACGAGTGAATAATGAGTATAATAACATTCGAAGCTAGTGATCTTGAGATGTTCAAAAGTAATCGGGGAAGTTTGAGCGCCGGTAAATCTTCGGGCGAATTACAAAAGTTTGCCCTTGCTAGGCACGCAGGAGGAGCCACTTCGGCGATATAATTCGAAAACTTTGTCGCCTCTTACAACAGTCGGCGATTGATTTCGCGTCGAACTGTAAAAGAAATTCCGATAATTTACATGTAAGCCGCGACCGACTAGCGCTCTAATGAAATTCATTTTGTTCGTCTCCGTCCAATTTTCGACTTATAGGCTTGGCGTGATCCGTTTTCGAAAAAATTGCTTTCGCTCAAAACTTTCTCCGACTGCAACTTTGCCCGAAAGCTGCGAGACCACCGTATCTCTGTAATTGCTCCGGTTACTAAATTCGACAAGATGTTACATGAAATGTACACTTTCGGATCCGGTTAAAATTGCGCATCGCGTAAATGCAGCAGTATACGCGAAAACCCGATGAATTCGGGGCTGGGGGGTTTCGAAAAAAAGAAAAAAGTGCATGCGTCAGCGTTGTCGCTTTAAAATTAAAATTGTACATACTAAATACCTAACGCTTGTGTTTAATTTACATAAAAAAAGGCGTAATTATTAACGGGTCCTTCAAAAAATCACTTTCTTCGCTAGAATGTTCGAGAACAAAATGATGGAGTCTTGATCGTATTCTAAATTGTAGTGGGGGAAAAAAAAAACTAACCTAGGTGAACCAGCTTGCGTGGTTCATCTGTATATCGGTTTGCCCAGGGGTTTGTATGTGACACCTTCTGTTAGATTAACTAAGGTATCTGAAATGTCACTTGAAGTGGAAGCATTCGAAATTAACTCGCTTGAAGCCGGCCCCCACAATGGTGATACTTACAGGAAGTTCTGCATACTACTGTCCGAAGTGGGCGAATGCGCGATAATAAATGCTCTAAACCAGAAAGGGATCATCCATTAATTACGTAAGCTCAAAATGATGGAGGGGAGATCCCACAATATCTCATCAATTTTTTTTTAAACTTGTGGGACTGAATTGAGAAAATCTCACGTGTTAACTTTTAAAGAATATACATTATTATACAGGTAATCAAAAAAAAAATATTAGTTTTCTTTTACTTTTTTCGGAGTGTCCCATTTTGCCCGCTGAAAAAATCTCATTACTATTAAAAACTTTTATTTCGGAGATGAAAAAAAAAAGGTAAAAAAACCATTAAAGTTTTTAAAAGAAGAAAAAAAAACTAATATAGGTACATCAGAGTGGTCACCCGACAGATATTAAGAAGCCGGGAATTTTGTCGTACAACCGGGAAAAAGCAATTAAACATAGCCGAGAACGATATTTTTAATAAGAAAAAATCACATTTGCAACGTTAAAACGTGAATGCATTTTTTAATGCACTTTACTTTAAATAAAAATTACAAAGTTTTACTTTATTCATATAAAAAAAAATGCTGCGGCGGGCAAATATTATCAGTAGTAACAAAAAAATTATATTCTTCTTTTGGTACAATTCTAGTAATCAGGAAATCGGGAGAATTTGGACTGAGAAATCTGGGAGAGGGTTTTCACCAGGAAAACCGGGAATTTAAAAATTATATTTAAGCGGCCACCAAGTACATGAATGCCCATGGTGGAGTTAGTGAAAAATTAGCGGAGGTGATGTTATGTCTGTTTTTACTTTTAATTTTACTGAATTTAAATAAATTCGTTATAGTACACCTTAATTCTTATTATCATCGATAGCCTAGTGATTAATATTAAATATTATACGAGTAGTAGTGTATACTCTCAGTTATATGCAGGCATATTTTAATGTTATTCGTTAATAGAAACCGGTCCTAATATTTATTAACATTAAACATTAATAATCAATAATAATAATACTAATAATAATTCAATCAAATCAGTTTATTTCTCTTACAATATATAATATATAAGTGCAGAAAAAACAATACCGCAAATGCCCACACACAGCGAACAATGAAAATTATCATTGTTACTAAAATGCTTACGGGTTTTAAACTGTGTATGAATTTTAATGATAAACAATAGCCAACGTTATTTTGACTGGAATTTGTATTCAATTTAACGAGAAAATGATGTATTACAAAAATAAATAAAATTTATATAAAATACCGACAATTATATCAAAAATATATATTGTACAAGTGTAATTTATAGCTAAATACATTTATGTTTATAATTATAAAAACTATCTAATTGGTTTAGGAATAAAATAGCCACTGTCGTTAGAGAAGAGAAAGAGAAGTAACTGCTACCAAAAAAATTTTCTGCAATTCATTTGTTCACTAAACGAAACAACGTTAATGTTAATTAATATTATTCCTTATAAATATATATGTATATATATATGGAAGTAATTTGAAAATAATAACAACAAGAATGATAATAATAAAAAATCGCTCGCTCTCGAAAAAAAACCATTATTAAACGTGATAATAATAAAAACAAAGGGTAATGAAATTATGGTAGTAGCATGGGGCTGCCAGAGAAAAATTTGAAAATTTATAAAGCAAGCAAATATTGCCGGTGATTTAATAATAAAAAAATTGACCATCATCGCGGAATATTTTTATAATGCGAGAGTTGTGTGCTATCTGTCTGCTAAATTGGATACACGGTTTTAAATAGTATCAAGTCCGAATGCCGGATTGTATGTGCTCGGTGTGCCTTCGGGTGGAATTACGGTGAACCGATAAAAATGTTTATTTCGTTCGAGTTGGCAAGCCCGCAAACGGATAAGGTGTTCGTCTGGTTTAGCAAACAGCTTACGAAAATGATATTTGACGCATGTTAGGACGATTTGTTAGTTTGACAAATGTTGGCCGGTACGGGGAACTGAACGATAAATTTGAATAATAACGACGAGCGACTGTTCGGAAAGGGCGCTTAAACTGATATTGTATTCCGAGCGGATAGCTGAACCGACGAAAGGGCGACCTTTCCACGTACCTCTCTATACCTGCAAGTGGTGCAAATCGAACGAAGACCGAATCAACGCTATACGATACTTCCGTTGAAAGCGAGCTCCGATTTTTCCAGAAATTTCCAGAAATTTCCAGAACGCGTCTTAAAACGAAGGCACGCGTTTTTTAAACGGAAATATCCAGCGTCGAATGGAAATCGTTATTATCAACTAGTTTTTACGATATCATCGCTGTTGTTTGCTTTCGTGACCGACTGAATCTCATTTTTAATTGAAAACTCCTCGGCACGGCTAGTATCTATTCTTACGTACATGTTCTGACCTACGTATTATTCTGTACAATCTGCTGGGAAAACTGCCTAATTTTCATCTGATACTTATCGGATTGTTCCGAATCAACATTCAACAAGAGATGGCCATAATGCGCTGGTAATTTGCGACAAGTTTTATTTTTCGCAGAATATCATGCGATCCGATTAACACTCGCCGCTACTTGAGTGTCTGGCTCGAAAGTATGAAATACGGGACCGGTCATGGCGTAGATGGGAAACCCCGTGGAAATATGCGTTTAAAATTAAAATGTGAAAACCCGTTCAAATTGGAATATGAAATGCACGCGGAATAAATGAATCGGGAAAACTAGCTATTATCGAAAAGAAGATAACGAAGCACGTCGACATATTCGAATCACATTTGAAAATGTAAAATTAGCGGCAATAGCAATGCATTATATTATTCCGGAAATGAAAAACAATCCATCAGTGGTTTAGCAGTTATTATTAAATAAAAATTCATAAGAGAAAGTAATCTCGAGTGTGACCTAATTAATGATCGGATAATAATAACCGTAAAAATAAAAGCATGTCCGGTGAATCTGAACATACTCGTAATATATGTTTGTGCTGAGTGAAGTAAATCAAGAATGTCCCCGGATGCGTGTTATGCACCTCTGAAAGAAACACCACAAAAAAGGTACCGTCTATTATTTTTTTTTTTCTTTTTTTTTTTTGCACGTCAATCTGTGGAATTTACCCAACGCAGAGAATTGTACATTATATGTATTAGGAAAAGATTCGAAATTAAGGAGATAAAGAAGGCTAACAACAAAGGAACTATATTGAGAGAGAGGAGAATGCAAGAATGGTGTGGGCATTATAAGGAGCGGGCAGGCCAAGGCGCAGAAGATTAGAATACAGGGTAGCGCGTTTAGAGGAAATAAAGGGGCGAATAACAAGACGTAATTCGCATCGCAGGTATAATTAAACTCTGGAGGGTCACACAAAGGTGACTGAATAAGAGAAATACGGAAAAGAGAAGCCGGAAGCAAACTATGATTGAACCGCAGGCGAACTATAGAGGAAATAATCGAACGGCTAAGGTAAAAAGATTAAACCAAGGAAGAGAGGAAGGAAAGGGCTGTATAGTAAAAAGATCGAGAATTGGTAAAGAATGAAGGATAGAATCCGGTCCAGAAATCGTGGTGGGAACGATGAGAGAGACAGTAGAGAGTTTGAACAGGAAATCTACTAATTAATAGACCATTTTTCACCGCCGAAAAGCTACCGTCTAGAGAAAGTACCATAACAACAGTGGGAATTTTAATGCGAAATTTGGCGACGCTATTCAAGGACCTACGTAACGTTTTGGGCAAATTTGGTGTACTAGTGTAGGACAGAATAGTTGCTAGAGTTTTGCACAAGTACCGAGATATATATAATAATAATAATAATAATAATAATAAACCTTTATTGAGGAAATTCTTAAACTATATAACAAACATGAATAGTATAAATTTGATATAGAAAAAACTAAATATTAAATTTCCTCGGCCCATGATGAGCAAAGGTTTCCTGTAATCTCTCCCATTCAATTCTGTCTATGGCTACTCTTTGAAAATTTTTGTTCAATGAAAAATTACTAAAATCGTCCCTCCACCTTGTCAACTGATGCCCCCTCTTCTTTTATGATGTGCAAGAAACTAGAAATGTCCATCTGTCATCTTTCATTCTCGCTACATGACCAGCCCAAGCTCATTTTTGTCTTCTAACATATCTAATTGCATCTATATTATTTACGACCTTCTGAAACCAGCTTGTTGTTCTACAGGTTGTTCGACTCTTATAATAGGCTGTATTCTATTTTCTAACAACTTTGAAAAAATTTTTTGAAATAGTCAAACTTAAAGATATTGGACGATAGTTTTCAATTTTGTGTCGATCCCCCTTTTTAATCAAACAATATTATATCAGAGTGCTTCCATTTACAGGGAATAATGCCTGTTTTTAAAATTCTATTAAATAGGATCGAGTTAAGATTTTTATTAACTGTAAACCTCCCAATTTTATGTGTTCGTTCATTATTTTGTCACTGCTTGCGCTTTTGTTGCGTCTCAATCTTTTTACTATCTCCTCTACTTCTTCATAGTTTCAATAGAATTGCTTATACCGTGATCATAACCTATGTCATTATACAAATTTTTATAATATTCACTTATGAAGTTATTTATTTCTTTTCTGTCGCATATTTTCTCCCCTTTCAAGTTCATAAAGTGAGTTGCCCATTGTGTACCTATACTGAGTTTCTTTTTTAGCAGTTTAATATTTTTACTTCCTTCTAAAATATTATTAATAATTTCATTTTTTTTCAGCTTGGTCCCTTTCTCTTATTTTATTTCTTACAGCTCTTGACACTAAATTTAATTCAATCTTTTCTTTTGGAGACCTGTTAACGATTTTTAAAATTTCCATTCTTCTTTTACGTAATTGGTAAATGTCATCTACTTCGCCTATCTGTGGGGGATATTTCCACTTCTCTTTCTTGGATGTGTTTGTGAATGTTGACGTTATTGTTTGAGATGATCTAGCGTTATATAGTTCGTCAATCTCTTGATCTCTACTTAAGTTTATCTTCCCTAACTCTTCACCAATTATGTTTTCGTACTTTTCGTAGTCTAATCCTGTATGCAAATTTTTTATGTCTCTCTTTTAGTATATTTGTCTTTATCAATTGCAATTGTTATAATTAGCAGTCTATGATCTGTATAGAAGCTGAATTTATTCAAACCTTTTATTTCGAAATTTATAATTGACTGATTCATGCTAGGTACTAGTACATAGTCTATTAGTGATTTATACTGTTGATTTGGAGATATCCATGACCATCTCTATTTCCTATTCTTTTATTAAACAGACTATTTACTATTATTAGATTGAATTCTTGACAGAATCTTATGAGCATCCAACCCCTTTCGTTGCGTTTCTCATAACTGTACAAACCCATTGTTTGTTTTTCACTTTTCTCCCTTTGCCCTATCTGGCTATTCCAGTCTCCCATAATTATTAATTTATTTTTTATTTTAAATTGGGAACTTAAAATGTTTCTTAAATTTTCGTAGAAATTGTCTACTTCCCAATCCTCTGCAGCTGTAGTCGGAGCATAAACTTAAATACACATTAGTTTAACTTTATTAATTTTTATTTTTAAGGTTGCTATTCTATCTTTGATCCCCTTTGTCTTCACTACATTACTTATATATTCATTTTTAATAATAAAACCGACTTTTTTTTGTCCTAAGTTATTACCTATATAATAAAATAGGTTTCCCTTTTGTGTGCGTATAATTTTCTCTCCAGGTCTGCTTACTTCGGACGATCCCAAAATTTTAATATTAGATTTCTGAAATGCCTCTTCTAATTCAATTAGGCTTTCTGGGCTTTTAAGTGACCTTACATTCAGAGTAAGCTATATGAACTTTGTGTTTCATTTTATTTTTATTACTTTTTATATTATTCGTTTGATTTAATTTGCGCTTAACTAAACTTTTAGTAGTAATTTTAAATGACGGGAGTGATGGAGGAAAAAAGGTATCCTCACCCTCGCTTACTGGCGTTTCTGGGTGAGGAGAAATATATATATATATATATATATATATAATATATGTAATTTTGGGTTTTAACATCATCCTAAACGTTTAAATACATGGTGTTCACCCGGTGACAGACACCTGAATTAAACAGATTTCTAATCAATACAAGATGTGGAGAATAGCAGTTGAAGAGCCAACATTTCACCCTGGTAAAGATTGTGACAGCGATTAATAACTACTAACAGTGGAAATAATAAAATTACAGAAATGTCAGAGAAACTAATTCGCAACAGATGGTATCTAGAGAGGTGATGTGCGATTGCGAAATGTTTTTGCAATCGAAACAATCGACAATCGCCAAAAATCAATCAAATGATTTTCATTCAAAACAATCATTCGGAAATTGATTGCTTTGTTCCGTAAATGGATGGATAATAGGGAAAACTTTAGAAAAGAAAATGATGCCGAAATTGCAGGAAAACGCCGACAACGTTGTAATAATCGTCTCATCAGGTTTCGAAAAACGAGTTTTCCTTTTCCAAAAACAAGTTTGCCTTTTCGAAAAACTCGATAGAACGAGTAAAGTAACTCGCCGATAAACAGATACAAAACTCATCTGATGATTGTTACAAAAGTCAGCGCAGCAGTTTACGAAAATTTGATGGTCAGCAAGTGGTTGATAAATTCGCATTTATTTAAGGATATGTCGCGATGCTCGGAACAAGCAACCGATCGTGATTATAATGACGTTGTTATTTTAACAAAATTTTAACTCCAAGTGTAACATATTTATATACTATATTTTAAGTTTATCTTTCCGTCGACGAGCTTTAATCGATTGTTTAGTATTATTAAATTTTTATCTTTTAGAATTTCTCACATTGTTTGTGTTGTAATTCGGGTACGTTAAAAAATAACTCGAAACCAACACATTTTTTAAGGTGTTTATTTAATTTGACCTTTTTGCTAGTTTTCTTATATTTTTGAAAATATCGGAACGCTAATATCTCGAAAACAGCAAGGCCAATATTTTAATGAAAATTGGTAGACCCGCATCTGTAGAAAGTTTGCGAAACAAAACTACTTGGCATTGCTTCTAATTATTTCGTAGCAGACGTATGTGTATACGGAGTTTTCGGTTGGTAAAAAAGTACAAACAAAAATCCAACAAATTAGTGTACTTCTGCCTACTAGTTTAACAAATCATATTATTTTATTTAAAACTAAAATCGTTATACGAAAAAAAAATTTCTCTTTCACTTTTTTATTCGTATGGCACAGAGACAGATATCATCCACAAACGTAACTGAAAATTATTAAAAGAAAAAAAAATTATAAAAAAAAAACTATAAAAAAAATCTAAAGAATGGTTTTTACTTATTAATTCAAAATAAAAGTGGTGATAATACTTTTTGCGGGTCCATCAAAGTAGGATATTTTCTAAAGGAATGAGATAAAAGTGTTGGTCTAATAGATTACATTACATATTAATGTATCGACCAACGCACTTTTATCTCATTCTTGTAAAATATCAAAAATTGTTTTCTTAATTATTATTGCGTTAATAAATAAAAGCTTTTGAAGTTATATATAATATATTTCATTCACCTTTAAAATGTACATAGGTATTTATGACATTCATTAAAATTAATACTTTATAAAATATGATAAAAAATATACGATTTCAACGAAATTACTAAATAAAGACAAAAGTGATCTCTCTCTTTCTCTCTCTGTATATATATATATATATATATATATATATATATATATATATATATATATTATATGTGTGTATGTGTGTATGTATAATCAAGTAGGCTAGCGAATGCTGGTAAACAAAGGATCCATATAGAAAGATATTGTGAAAACTGGGTAGTTTTTCAGTTTCCAATAGCCCTTTTTTCCTTTTAATATTAGCCGTATAGCGAATAATTTTGCAGCATATTGTTTCGAATTGGTTCAAGTTTCTTAA
Source organism: Icerya purchasi (assembly GCA_039619475.1). Classification (NCBI taxonomy): domain Eukaryota; kingdom Metazoa; phylum Arthropoda; class Insecta; order Hemiptera; family Monophlebidae; genus Icerya; species Icerya purchasi. Next base: position 284,282,879 of record CM077115.1, on the reverse strand, counting down.
TGGTAGTTTTTGAAATATTCCAACAAACCCGTAGTGCCGTACGCAACAGAACAGGTCGAATTTCGCTAAGTAAATTTACTTTCCGACGAGATTTTACACGATTATGTTTGTTTTTTTTTGTTTTTTTTTTTTAAAGAATTTAGGAAAAATACATTTCAGTAATATTGCTTCGCCGTCTGCTTTAAGGTCATCATGTATTCTACCTCTGTGTCAGAGATGCCGTAGAAAAAACCCGTTAAAAATTTAAATTAACCCGTTCTCTGAATTTTAAAAACAGGCAGACAGAGCGAAACATCAACGGCGCCATCAAGCGCTGTAGCGGCACGGTGAAGTTAACGAATTTGGCCAACTCGAGAATTAATGAAGTATTCAGCCGAGGTATAGACTTTTTCGTATTTATTAAAGTACTTGTTATTCAGGTCGAAATTTATAATCTCGTCGAAGAGAAAGTATTCGCGTGACATGCTAATGAAAGGAAACTGATTAGTACATCGTATTAGAGTCGTTAAAAGTTCCAACGCACTAAGATGAACAAAAGAATCGAGTATGAATTATTTTAAAAATTATACGACAACGAAAAGGCGCGAATACGACCTCGAATTAAAAAATATATAGTTTGTGTGGAAAAAATTTTTTTTTTTTTCCATTTACCACTCTATGCATTGACTTTTACTTTAAGCTCATCTTATTAAAAGTCAGTTTGTTACAAAGCAAAGAAACAAAAAATTGATTACGCACTACGGCAACATCCGAACTTCTACGGTTTTTACTTTCAGTCCGATTGCTTGTCTATAGTTTCATTTTAACAGTTTTTAAGTTTTAATGTGTTTCGAATTTTTTTTTTTTTTTTTTTTTTTTTTTTTTTTTAGTGAACCTTCTCTTATGGGACATTATATGAGTTTTGAGATAAAGAGTAAACTCGTCGAACTAACAAAATCTGTTAAACTATTTGTTCTTTTCTAATGCCCGTTCACTTTAACGTGGAGTGAGAGTGACAAAAAAAAAAAAAAAATGTTTACGAAAATCGACACAAAGAGAAAACAGTGAGAATAGTGGTCGTGTTTCTGTTTCTGTTTTAACAATGTGCAGGTAATCTCAAATTAAACACTACGCAAGTTTCATCTGCATGTACTAATTATATACGTACATGTAACAATAAATATATGCATGCAAGTGTGAAACTTGTGTAGTGTTTAACTCGAGATTATCTGCAGATCGTTATTAATATTATTAATCACTTTTTTTAATTTTAAGTATACTTCTTTTTTTACTTCGATGTACTTTTTTCATTACCTCCTTTAAAATTTATTGCATTCCATAAAAAGAGTTTCAACTCTAACGCCGTTATCGACTGACGCACAGTTTTGTTTTTAGTATATATCATTAAGCCGCGTCTGGTCACTTCATTTAGTTTCTCGGTATAACGATCTGACCAATCAGCTTGTTGACTCTGCTACTTTGCAGCCACATTATCATGATTCTATAAATAAATTTTTTTGCCAATTACATGCTTAAGCAAAAAAAAAAAAGGTCCTTTACGTTTTAAAATAAGTTTTTATAACGTTAAGATTAAGTGTTGGCGCAAACGTGGGGGCGGTTTTATTGTTGATTTTGAAAATTAAGTTTACCAAATCATTCACTTCTTTGATAGATGAACATACATCAGCTTTGAATAGCATCAACAAATATTGAGGTAAACTTAAAAATGAACTAAGTGATAAGTGAACACAAGGGAAAATGCATTCAATGATTATTTCTCACAGCATTAATTTTAATGATTATTGAAATTTTTAGGTACCTATAATTTTCACTGTATTTATTATTTGGACTCATTGTTAAATATATTCACGACAAAAATAAATTTTTAATACACTTAATTAAACAATTATATATATATAATTGTTTAATTAAATGTGTTAAAAATTTACTTGTTATTTTATTGATGTAATAATAATAATAAAAATAATAATAGAGACATACTTGATATAAATCTCTCTCTCTCTCTCTCTCTCTATATATATATATATATATATATCAGGCCCGTGCCCAGAATTTGGGGGGGGGGGGGGGGGTGAAAATTTTCTTTGCATATTTATTTTATAAATAAAAAAAAAAATATCACTAATATTCATGCTATTAATAATTTCCATCATCTTGATTTATATATTAATAATTTAAATAAACGAATTACTGTATAAACATTAATAAAAATTACATATGTTATTGATTATACTCGTAACAAAAAATTTTGCATAAAATATTAATGAAGTACCTAAGCTATTCCAGTTCTCATGGGGGGGGTTAACCCCCAAAACTCACCCCGTGGACACGGCCTTGATATATATATATGTATATAAATGAAAGTTGAAAAATTTGTCTGCATGTCGGTCTGTTGGTGTACATTAATCCAATCCCACGAACTATCGAACCAATTTTGTTCCGGTTTTCATTACATTGGATAGGTTGATTCCTGTGGAAGATTTTAGTGCATAAAATTTATAAGTTTCTAGTATGATTTAGTTGAGCTGTAAGGATGTTTGTTGGTGAAGTGTGGAAAACAGATAAAATGCACTTGGTATAAAAAAAAAAAAAAAAAAAAAATGGGTAAAATATTTACCACATAAAATGTCATTATGATTGGTTGCGCGGTAACCTAGTGGTTAAGGTACTTGACCACCAAACGGGAGGTGTAATAGGTTATCGAGACTTGTCTCATTTCGGATCCAAATCGCTGTCCCAGTGGTAAATACCTAAGATGAAATTGAATTGGTTACTAGAGAAATCTGGTAGAAAATAAAGGCGGATCTCAAGTAGAAAGGAACTAGTCCCAGTATTCCCATCAGATTCATTAGATCCTTAAGTACATTATGAAAAGCTTAATTCCATGATCCATAATACCTTATCAAGGATATATGGTACTTACTTTACTTAAAATATCATTACCATGTCGAATATGAATTAAACGTAAAAATTAAAATGTATACTATGATTTTTAATCAAATAATTAACGCAGTAATTATTAAACGTAAAAATCAAAGTAAAATGATTACTATGATAAATATAAAAGCTAATGTTTTATTTATTTCTGGAATAAGTAAGATTACCGGTTCTGTTCTCTTTTTTTTTTTTTTGCATTACTCACATCAATTAAATCTCGCCGACAGGATATCTAAATATACAAGCCGCCTTTCTAGCCCAGCATTATATATTTAAATGCCGATTAGTTTTGGATAATCCGTAATCATGGCAATGAATGTTTAAAAAATTTAATTTATTATCAGGCGACAGATAATATAAATAGTTTCGTGTATGTCAGTTTTTTCCTAAATGCTGCCGTACTTACGAGGAACTTGTTTCGTGAACCGACAGTACAACGGTTTCAATTCCAGTGCGACCGTAATTGATTAAAGCGCGTACGCTTGTCCGTTGTGTACTTATAAAATTAGTGTCCGACCCAAGTTTCCGTTTCGATTTCCGCCAGTTTCGGACCAAAATATGAGTTTCGGTTCAAGTTTTGGTTTCAGCCAAATATTAGCCGAACCTTCGGATCGTAATGCTTTATTTTACTCTATTGTGTGCTTTTTATTAAAGATGAAACATCGTTTCATATTTGAATTCATTAGACACAATGATCACCTTAATTCGGACAGATATGTATTTAAACAAAATAGTTTCTCCTCAAGGATATAGCTAAACGATGTAACCCACTCAATTTAGCATATCTTTTATACCCTTTAACATTCCTTTCAATTTCAAAAATTCCTTTTAACAGAAAAATGAAACACGTTTCCGGTAAAATAGTGAAAAATGAAGGATTATGACCTTCTTAGAATATTCGCTTTTTGATATTTATGTTATTTCATAAAAACCGATCTGCTTTTATAATAATAACACTCAATAAATAGAAATGATTGTTGTTTCTAAATTATAATATTAGACTGTTTAATTATGATTATTAATTGGGAGATTTTAATTTTTTTTGTAAAAAAAATTATTATGCAATAAGCGCATTTAAATTTTATTTTTAAGAAACTTTAATGTTTAAACTACAGTTAAAGCGATTAGAAAAAATATATATATATGTACACACATCTATATATATAAAAGAAAGTCATATTAGTTATACCACTTATAAGTCAAGAACGGCTGGACCGATTTTCATGATCTTTGATTTTTTGGATTTTTCTCCGCTCCAAATAGAAGAATAAGAAATTTAAAACAAAATTTATAAAGATAATTCTTTTTTTTTTGCTGTTTTTGGCCCAAAACGGGGTTTTAAATAATTTTTTAAGCGTAATTTTTGGACTTTATGAAAGGGCTTTTGTGTTTTGTTTTATATTTTGAATTTCACTTCCAAAGGGTTATCCGGTGGTGATTTATGATCTTTTTAAGAGTGATTTTTCAGGTCGTTATAAATTCCATATTTTATATTCTAGACGGCTTCTTGCCGTCCAGGGTAATCGCTCTGCTTAAAGTTCTAAATTATCATAGATGGAAGTTTAATTGTAATTTATGATCCAATTCTGATAAGTCAAACTGTTTCCGGGCTATTGTATAATTGAATATTTTTGTCGTTTGTGAACCATCTTATTGGGTTGTACTGATCTTTGTTACTAAGGCGAATAATGCCTTGCTGCCACATGAATTACAATTAAAATACTCTTTTCATTTTGATTTTTGCACATTTATGGAACTTAATTCATTTTGAGTATTAATTTTATCTTTAAAAAAAAAAAAAACTGAATATAATTCAGCTATAATAAGTCAACACAACATTTACTTTCTAAGACGGTACAAAGTTCGCATATATGTGTGTGTGTGTTATATACTCGTATATAAAATAACGGACCTTACTATCCCCAGAGATGGTCTTCCATAAAACAGCCGAGTTTAATTCGCTACAAAAACGTTATACTAAACACGTATACAATTTTTTTACATTACTACTGTTGGTTATAAACATTTGTCATTTTCAACGAAAATTTCAATATAACTTTCTCCGCGTGAATTTCGACGCTGCGGAAATTTTACTGCAATCATTTTTGGTTTCTTAAGGAATACTTTCGCATGTCCTTTCGGTGAAATTGATTTTAAGTTTTTTAAGTCACGTATCAGATTTGTACAGCCTGCGGCCCGAGCTGCAAAAGGAATATGTATGCATAGAACTCTGGATTTTAACCGGATTATACTATTAATGCCCCCCCCCCCCTCCGCGCGACCTATAATGCCTCGAATAATTTATAAGCTCTTTCCGCTTGAAAATTTTCCGCCTGTTTTACTGTAAAGGACTAAAACTTTAAAAAAAGCAGCGTGTAAAATATTCATAACGCATTTTATCGAAATTAGCTGGAAATAGTGAAAAACAAAAGAAAAAACAATTCTGTTTTTTTCCTTTTTTTTTTAAATTTATTAAAATATTTTTCGCGGGTCAGAGAATGCCGAGTATTTTTTTGCTTTTTTACCCAGTTTTAAAAAAATTTAAAAATGACCGATTAGCTTAAAATGTTGGGCAAGACCAGTCGTAAATAAGGAAAAAAGGTGTATATAATAATTGATTTTTGAACCGATGTCGGGAAAATATTACAATAAGGCGGAGAAAGTGAAACATATCTTTCGAAAGGCTTTTTTGGGGTTTTTTTGAAGATTTTTCATTTGAATTGTGATTCTGAATCTGAGGAATATATAGGAGGATTTTTATCAAAAAAATACATAGCTCATTTTCACTTGTTTGTTGAACTGTGCGAAAGAGGCTTGGAAATATTGCGCATTTACAGACAAAAATTCGGAATGATTTCAATAGTTTTCGTTTCCGGTTAATTAACATTCTACTAAATCATGTAATCCGAATTGTACAAAAACGAGACTGGATTAAGCGAGCGGAAAATCAACGCCTACCTCTCTGCTACAGAATGAATTCAGTAAGAATACAATAATAAATGAAAATTTATAATATTGAAAGGATGTGTTGTTACGCGTACACACTAGGTAAACAAAGAGTAGAAGTACGTTTCGACTAGAAAAACTTTTTTTTCTTTTTTCATTTATATAGATTCGCATAATCTCCGCCAATCACGATGATTTATTAGTGACTAGGCCATTTTTACGTCGAGAATAATATGAAAATCGAGCCTTCGAACCGTTATAATTTTCATTCTAGTATAACTGGAAAAAAAAGAAAATAGTTCGGTTTCGGTTTTGGCTCCAACGAGAATTACAAGTTTTTTTTTCTTTTTTTTTTCTTTTTTCTTTTGATTTCCAATATTATTAAAACTAATTTTCCAAGAGAAATAACAAATATCTTTCATTTTATCAAACTTTCTAAAATTTACAAAAGAATCGAGATTTTTTTTTTTTTTTTGTTTAAATTAAATATTCACGTCTAAACTATATCGTTATTTCGTACACTTAAAAAAACTGCAGAAACATTCTACTCCCCAAGATGTCAATTTTTTGTGTTTCATTTTTTTCTCTCTTGTTCGATGTTTCGGTCTTTATCAACTTTTTATTAAACTTTTTTTAATACCAACATTTTAAAATTCTATTAAAAAATATATGTATTTTTTTTCGTGTTAGTATAACGAAACTCATCAAAAATATAATAATCGACATTTTTATATATATGTATATAGGTGTAGCCTAGTGGTTAAGATTCTTGACTACCAAATCAAAGGTCACGGTTGCGAGACTTGTGTCGTCCCGGATCCAAATCGCTCCCAGGAATTGAATTGGTTATCCCAGAGAAATCTGGGAATATAAAAACGGATCCCAAGTAGAAAGGAACTAGCCCCCCCTATTCTCATTAATGCCGTTGGGCTTAGTGCAATTATGAAAAGCTTAACCTCACAATCCCGACGCCCTGTCAAGGATATGGACTTATTTTACTATATATATATATATATAAAGGTTCGAAATATATCCGAATTATCCCGAATAATTAAAATATTCTCTGGTAAATTTTCACTTAAGCTATTCCTGCTCGTAGACTTCTAATATGAGTAAAATTGAATTATATTTGTTAATTTTAAATTATAACATTAATAATATTCTACTTCGCATGTCCAACCTATATCGAGAATTTAGTATGTCATAACCTCATTTATACGCACAGTATGTACGATCGATAGGTGCACTCAACAATTTTTTACAAGTCTACAGAATACTACCCACACAAACGTACTTGCATTTCAAAAATCAGATAAACAATGCAAAAACGCACATTCACCCGCATATATTTTATCATCCTTGCAGTAATTTACTTCTAATGTGTCGAAGAAAGGTTCTATTTTAGTTTTGATTAAATAGCTGTTCTAATTGGCTTTCCCTTTATCTTTCTATCCAGCCTTTTTACCATCTTATTCTTGTTTTCATAACTTTCTTTGCTTGCCGCACTCCACATTATTTCTTCTTCACTTCGACCGCTTTTTAATCGTAGCTTGCCTCATCTCGTTATCGGTTTTCACCCACAAATTCTCTCCTTATTTGCATCCTCCCAGTGATGATCAAAAATGTAATTCATGTAACACCTTTTTCTCGGTTCCGTCGTCCGAGCGTTTCCTTCTTTACACAAAATTCCTTAAACTGAATATTTCTATTTACCTTATAGTGCTACGCTCGTTCTTTGATTTCCATTGGCCTCTGTCGTGCCCCTTCTCTTGGTTACTTCATCGCTGATCGTGTATACAAAATTAAATAAAGGATCGTTATTTTTTGTCAACCACGCTGGGCAATCTTCTTTGTCGGTAAGCCCCCCCCCCCCAAACAAAAAAAACAACGGAATATAAGCTATTTGAGGATTCATCAATTATGTTATTTTTAATGTCTAACAATCAATCGATAGGCCGATAATATTTTACATCATTGTTTGAAATTATTTAGCAAATATTTAATACTAGATCGCTTTACTTAATTGCATTCTTGTATGGCATTTGTAATATCTAGGACATAAAGGTAAAATAATTCGCATGCGATCTTATTGGATCATGGATTTTTATAAGCAATATTTTAATATTTTCTCCCGCAGGTATTTACACATAAGTAACTGTGTAAACAGCGTGTATCAGGTAATTTCATTAACGGAGATAATGGGAGTATTTTTTATACGACGGATTTTTTCGGTGATTTTTTTGAAAGTTTTAATTAACATCCCCCGACGACCCGCCGTACCAAAAAAAAAACAAAAAAACGAGTAAATTTAACGCAAGTGGCCAATTGTGATAAGTAGAAGAATAAAAAAAAATTAATTTTCTTCACTCATTAGGGAGAGTGCAAAACGTAATTATACCTAAAAATTTAATTTCCAAAAACCCTGTAAATAATTTCATAGTTATTAGCAATTTTGAGATTCGCAGTTTGCTGAGAAATGCTGTTTCAAGAACGACTACATATATATATATATATATATATATTTGGTCTTTGATAAATTTAAAATTAACCTATTCACCAGTTAAAATTATTAAATCAATTCCGGGTGAGCAAGATTACGCAGCATATCCAGGTAACAACGAAAATTAATCAGTAATGTGCTGTCGTCGGCGAAGTAATTTACCTGGAACATTCCACTTGCATAATTCATTAATGTAAATCATAAATAGAAAATTACCCAAAATGGTTCTTCCTTGCGACACTACGAAGTCTCGATTATTAGTTTTCGTGATGTCCTTCCCGCTTATTAGGTAAAATTTTGTCCAATTCAAGGGAAAAACAACCTGTATTCTCCGATATCGATGTACTGAAATAGTTTACGATTTTTGTAAACGGTAACAGTGTGTGTTTCTCTGCCTGCTTCGAAATTTTCGGTAATATGCGATGCACGCTTGGCATCTCCCCCCGTTGTCCGATCTTTTACGAACCGCGCTCTAATTTTTATTAAACGAATTAATATCTGTTAAATAATGCGTTCTTTTTTATTTTTATTTTTTTTTTTGTAAAAACATTTTTTAACAAAAGTTTCAATAAGGTAAAAAGAAAGCGTACGGGTTTATTATATACTTTTTCGCTACCTTTTTTGAAAAACTAATGACGAATAATAATAATAATAATAATAATAATATATAGGTACATATATAATAAAGCGGTAATATTTTTTTTCTACAACAGCAAAATCGCTAACTCGGTTTCTCCGGATAAGTTCTCGTGTAAAATACAAGTTTAAAACCCTAAAATATTATCTTAAAATATAACATTATGATTTTTTTTTTTTTGTTTAATCGGTTTTGTATTAAATTAAACATTATGATTTTGTTTTTGTTTAATCGGTTTTGTATTAAATTTTCTCACGGTGAAAAAAGAAAAAAATTAAGTTAAGAAGTTTTTACTTGAAATACACGCGGTTGTAAATTATTTTAACTGAACTAGTTCTTAAAAGAGCGGCAATAAAAATCGATTAAAACGGGACCTAATGTCTAATATTAATTCCATGACTAAATTATAAAATCGTTTTAGTACGAGGCATATTTGGATTTTCATTTGATTTATGTAATTTTAACGCAACTTAACCGTACACGAAGTAAATGCCGGATTATCGGATAAAAAAGGAGCACCGAATTATTACCGTTATCCGAGTGATTACGATTTTAATGAATAAATTACCCTGCGCCGCGATTGGTGCTTGTAGACCTTAGCGGCGCGATATTAAATTGGATATTTTATCGTTTCATTCGAAAACATTATTGTTCTCCACTCTGTCTTGGAATATTACCAAAATTTCGAACATCGTTGACCCGTACGCGCGCGCACACACACACACGCACACACACACACATATATACTCGGTACTATCAACTAAAACCTCATTTTACTCGCTCTGGTTGCTATTATTGTTACCACCGAGAAATTTGTTGTTAAAATTTGAACATTTTACTTATCCGCCTTCGATAATGTTTTTATCTTCATTTGTCCTGCATGCGTGGAAATTCATCTACATGCCGAACTGAAGGCCGATCAAACATCGCGAGATATCGTACATACGTGTTTTTATCTTACGAACGTGTGCGTTTTTTTCGTTTTTTCGCCTTTTTTTCCATAACGCGCGTGTATTCATATTTCAAAATTTGCATTCTTCAGATAGAAGCCATTCGTTTTTTTTTTTGGGGCAAATTACACGACAGTGTCAACAATAATTACTGCTACGGGCCCTTCTATCTTCCAGACAAAGCTGATAATCATGCGGATTGGGTGAGTCTTATTTGCAGTGAACAGGGGCCTGGTAAATATTTTCATATGGTTGGACCATCTCTGTACCGTCCACACCTCGGTTTTATCGTATTTGTGTTACAGCTAGTATAACTCGTAGGTTTGTGACTGTTTTGTGTGTAGGCTCCACTCTGGCCATTGCCGATTAGATTTAAACCTTTCAAACACAGGGCATTGCACGGATTGTGTAATACTTATTGTCGACTAAATTTTATAGAAGACATTAACCCCGCCCCTGTTATTTAATTGCGTCCAGCTTGACAACAAGAGACTTGTGTTATCCAAAAAGACCTGATGTCCTACGGTATTTATCCTCCGCTGCGAATAAATCATCTTTGTTCTAGCGATAAGAAGATTTTCTTTTTTCTTTTTAGGTTCATTGAAGAAAACGGAATTGTTATTTAACTTTGTGCTGTTTGATTTTTTTCTTCTCTTCCTTATTCATTAGAGTTTATTTTGCTTATGTAAGCGGCTACTAGTTTTATTTTATTCTATTCTTTATCCATTTACTGGTTATTATAATTTTTTTTAGGTTTTCATTTTTGGGCATTGTTGATAGGACGTTGTAATTTGGTCCGGGCAAAAAAAAAAAATCCCACTATTTCGTCGATGTTGAGAAAAACTTAGACGCAAATACATACAACAGCTGACCATGAGATACGAGTCAGGTCACGGTGCAATTTTACTCACCCGGCAACTTATAGCGCTATGATGATAATGATGATGTTGGTGCGTATCTTGAGCATCATAAGAGCGGGGGGATTAATGAAAACTCTTTATAATATGCAGACACGGGTGAATGTGCAGAAAACGGATTCTGAAAAGTTGTCTGAATACCGTACGAGGGTTACCACTCGGAAAGTAAGGTTCCCTTAACAATCGTTCGTCTTACGATAGCTGCAGGGAAACGAGCGTTTGCTTTGAAACTGCTAATTGTATCTTTAGAGAGAGACTGGTTTAGCGTACCGTTATTAGTTGATAACACGCGCTTAAAATGAATAACCTCGTCGAAAATTCGTCCAATGCCCCCCCCCCCCGTGTGTTTGCGGCAGGGAACGGGATCATTTTAGTGGAATTCACCGAGTGTGGGCAGACCGATAATGCGACGTGAGCTACAAGCGAACACTCGTCGTCAATCTAATGTAAATTTCGAAAAAAGTTCAATTGTTGCATGACAAAGCGGAGGTTACCCAAGAACTTTTGTCAATTGTACTCCACCCACCTTACAGTCCGGAACTTGCTCCAAAAGTGATTATGGTTTATTTTCTCTCAATTAAAAAAGGAAAATTAACCGGCAAACAATGACGAATCGCTTAAAAATCGAGTCCCTGAAGTCTTTAAAAGAATTGGACGGAAAATTTTGTATTCGCCATATATATATATATATATATATATTTATATTGAAAAGTTAATTATAAGCAATGTCGAATACATAATCTCCCTTCCCCTCGAAAGAACCAAAACCTCGATAAAAAAATTTTTGATACAACAAGGAAACTTAATTTACACTATAAAAGATCTGTATATTAAATGTTATTCTTATGGATTTAATTATAACTAATGCGGAGTTTGCTTTTGATGATGGTCGGTATTTGTATTTTTGTACATTTTATTTTCTAAACGAAGTTTTCGGTAAATTATATAACTAATATTTAATACACTGTTTTCTAGTAAAACTATTAATGTGTTACGTTTTTATTCAGTTTAAAACGCAACTGTTATCGCGATCTTTTTTTATTTATATTTAATTTTTATTTTGTAATGTAAATAAAATTCAATGAGAAATGTATATTATATATTTAAACTCGCTCAATTAAAAAAAACAATTCAGATCGGATTACTAACAAAAATCTAAAAAAAATTAAGTTTGTCTAATAAGAATACAATTCTTCCTGGTAATTTATTATTCAAATTTTAAACTATCATTTTTTAGGTATAATTTTGTAATTTCGTTTTATTTTGCACCCCTAAAAATTAAATTAAAAATTCTAATAATTATGTATTTTTAAAACATTTTTAAATTAGTAAAGAGGTGGTCGTTATTTGATTATCTTTATGGAATAAGCTATTTCTCAAATCTACTGACTAGCGTTGAAGATATTACGTGTAATTATATAACGTTTCCTTCGCCGAAATGTCTCTCTGGATCTGCTCACCTGTGTTATAAGACGTGTCAAATGTTTAAATGTAAATGGTCTCCGCTCATGTGGAAAAGGTGTGCAGAATGTTTAAGGAATGAAATGGAAGTTTCAGATTGAAGTTTCGTTCATCGTTCACGCAGAGCCTAGTTGAATATATGTGTGAACGTTAACCGTGTACGCAGTACGCCACTAGACCGCTGGAGCCTAGTTGCTTGAGCACTAGACACTTTCGTCGTCACAGAAGTCTCAAGTTCGATGCCAGGCGACGACAAATATTACGAAATAAATAATTATATTGACCGTTAATAGAATCACATGGAAGGTAAAAACGGAAAACGTGCGTATGTGCACACTCTAATAATTGATGTGTAGCAAACAGACACACACGGAAAACTACATTTTTGTTTATCGATTAATTAAAAATCACAGAGTATCAGTTCCGAGTGTTATTGTATGTACAGCCGGAATGTACGAATATAGGTAGTCGCCGACACTCAGGAATTAAGTATGGCACTATGATGACGATCATCATCATCATCATTACCCCAACGCGAGAAGAATGTGGGAACTTTTCTTTCCGGGGCGTCTCTCGTCCGTTTCTATAGGAGTTTTTTTAAGATGCGAATTCGTATCCTTTTTAAAAATGATATCGGTACGTCTTACGCTGAAACTCTGCTCGATGATCGATTTAGTCGTGTGCTGATATTTCTGCAATGTACCACCTCGTCAGGATAGAGCGAGACAAGTGTATGTCTAGTAGATGAATGGAAAGAACGAAAGAAAAAAAGAAAGAAAAAATCGACACGCGCGTTTATTTTTAAAATCTGAACAGAGTGTTCAACAAAACTGATTTCATCGGTATTTGGATACGTCATCGTACACGGGGTGCAAGTTTCGCCACACTGCGGACACGTGTAAGTTGAGTCCACCTTTTGCGATCAAGTCTGAGTAATTTTTTCAGTTTCGTCTTTCGTTAGAGCTACGAGAGTTTACTTTTTTTTTTTTTACGATTTTTTTACCGCTGTTTTTTGGTTTAATTATTACAAAAAAGTGTTTACAATCTGAGTTCTGCAAGTTTTTTTACACATACGTTCTTCTGTTGAAATACTTCCAGTTTTTAGAAAATTTCCAGAAGCGCCCGAATGTTTTCTATAAATAATACTTATTATACTGTTTGCTACGCGAAATTTTTTTTTTTTTTTTTTTTTTCCGTAGCGCACGGTGTATAAACAAATATAAAAAAGTCCATAAGTACTATAAAACGATAATTTAATAATAAAATAAAATAAATATTATAAATCAATTTTAGTTTGTTAATAATGGAATATATATATATACATATATATATGTATCTAGGTATTATATTGTTTTTTGATTAATATGAAACATTTCCGCGTAATTTAATAAACTTTAATTGTTTACATATGTATTTTTTAAAAGTGCCTCATATCTCTGCAGTTATGTTGAACGTTAGTTTTGTCACTGCACATAATGTGCTACGGCCGTGTTTTATTACAGACAAACACACTCGTTATAATTACCTTGTAGTTACAACGGCGAGTCCGAAGAAATTTATTATAAAAAAAAAAAAAAATGTATTATAGTTTGGCTGATTACCACACCGCCGGTTTACGCGAGTTATTTTTGTACCTATACTAAGCGATGTTACCGGATTTATTATTAATCTAAAATTATTTATTTCAAAAAAGAACATTTTTCCCAACATTCCAATAACCCCATTTAAAGTTATCATTATTATTTATTTGCCTCTAAATTATTATTTCATCATTCTGCTAGTAATTTCGGTTGTTAGTCTACTGGAAAATGCTCAACCGTACACGTTTTTCATAGTAAATACTATATATACGAGGTTGGTAAATTAAGTAATGAGACTGGCAACGTAGTGTTCGATCTGGCTGCACTTGAGACATTATGATTGGAGGGATGGTAGGGGAACATGTGATACGCCTTCAGTACGAGTTTGAATTCGCTCGAATCCTTCGGTTGTTCGTAGTGTTTTTTTTTTTTTTTTTTTTTTTTTTTGTGAAACAGTTTTTCCTATTGTGTTCTAAAAATGACTGGCATAAATTTCGAGTAACGGGCTGCTATCAGGTTTTGCTTCGGACTTGGGCATAGTGCAACGGAAACTTTTGCTAAACTTCAGCAGGCCTACGGAGACTATGTTTTGTCAAGAGCCCAGGTTTTTCGGTGGTTTAAGGCATTTTCAGAAGGAAGAGAGAGAGTCGATTAAAGATGAACAACGAAGCGGAAGGCCTTCATCTTCAGGAACCGATGAAAATGTCGACAGAATCCGGTATCTTGTGCGTTCAGATCGTCGGTTGACAGTCAGAATGATCGGCGAAGTGTTGAATTTGATTCGCACCACCGTTCATCAGATTTTGACCGATGAATTGGGGATGAGAAAAATCTGCGCAAAAACGATTCCAAAAAAACCTTTTTCGGTAAACGAGTTTTTCGCTATTAAAAACATTCTTGTGGCTCCTCAGCTTCCTTATTCGCCTGACTTGAGTCTTTGTGACTTTTTTCTCTTCCCGAGATTGAAAAATCACCTCAAGAGAACTCATTTTGGGACACTCGAAAACATTCAAACGGCTGTAACGGACCAGCTGAAGGCTATTCCCCAGTATCGGAGTTCCAGCACCTCTATGAGAATTAGAAGAACTGTCTCCAGCGCTGTGTGGCTTCAGAAGAAAGTTATTTTGAAGGTGACAATATAAAATTGTAATTCTATTTGAATAAAAAAATTTTAAAAAATCAGTCTCATTACTTAATTAACAGACCTCGTATATATATATATATATATATATATATATATATATATATATACACATATATTTCTGCCGTTATGCGCTGATGACATTAATTACTGTAACGAACGTGTTTTTTATTCGGATAATTTTCTCTTTTCCGATAATTCCTGTTAATCGGAGGAGCTGTTTTTAATTTATGCGTAACCCCTTTGTATTCGGTGAATGTTCTTACTTTTCGACGCTTAGATTAATTTTCGTTTCCCGTTGTATTTTTACGAAAGTTCTTCTAATTAGAGTCTCCCCCGTATACATTAAAAAAAAAAAAAAAAAAAAAAAAAATGAACTCTATTCAGACATTCAGTTTTCATTTCGAATGTTCCAATGAAAAAGGTTTTTCCGTGAGTAGTGTACACGTTCCTTTGTCGCGTATATGTAAATGAGCTTTTTTTTTTCTGTTTAACCCTCACAACCTCTGCGACTGACTCTTAAGTTTAACCGAATAATCTGGAAGAATATTAAAAACGAAGCGGTCATTTTTGCGACAAGAAGACTTTTAAATTTTCCATTTACGAAAGAGAGAAATAAAACGTTCGTAGTCGCTACGAATTAGCGAATAATAAACTGGCGCCCTCTTGGAAGTGTGATGACAATAACCCCGGCAGTTCAGAATGATAGGGCTCGAAATTAATCTCAAAGGGATCGCGCTGATGACGCCGAAAAATGGACCATTTCGTGCTTTGAACGGAAAAATAACTCTTAGTCTGTGAAAAATGAGATGGAAACTTTTTCTCCTCATCACGAAAGCAAATAAATAAATAATGATGATAATAATAAAAATAATACGGAACAAAAAGTCGCCCGGTCGAGTAGCAGTAGGCCATTAAAATTATGAATAGAAAAAAAGGCGAAAAAGATACCCTAATAAAAGAGGCGAGTTTTCAGTTGTAGTTTCCTTTATTTTACCGCGGCGAAATGCTAGGCAGCCATCCAGAGTTATTCGAGCATGACAATGCTCTATAATGTTCAAGTAGTACTTGTAATGAGAGTTTCCAATGTAAGACACTGCGCTGCTGATACTTTGCAGAACTGCTTAAGTCGTTTCGAATTTCCCCGTCTAATTTTGAGGCATTTTTTCCCCCCTTTTTCGTCCAATATTCCCTTTTCCAGATCCCCGTTCGCGCAAAACAATGAGACTTTTATTATGATTATGATTATGATTATTACGATTATTATGATGATTATTATTAGTATTATTATTATTATTATTAGTGGATGTAAAAAATAGTGACTATGACAATCAAAACGCGAGAAAATTTATTGCAAACCTTCACAGCACTGAGTGTACTGTGTACGTGATTACAGGATAATTCATATGAGCCATGCAGTCTCGAATGTGCGATTCAGTTTCAGATCAATGAACTTACTGGTTATTATTGTACAAACGCTTTTGCGACAATTGATGGTACGCGAAGTGCAAGGGAAAATTTGAGCGATACACATTAATCGATCAACAACTGTGGCTAGGGTGTATTATCTTCTATGATATTTTTCTTCGGGTCTTTGGTGGTAGCGCAGAAAATTTGCGTCGTCCGAGATCTTATTCGGCCAATCGGCACGTCAAGCTGTGGCCCTGCTTGTTTACGGTAAAAAAAATGGATGTACCTTCTTCATCGTAGTAGTTGGGACACAGAATTTGATAGCGAGGAAATTTTGGTGGCTACATTCTGAATAATTAATTTTTACGTCAAAATTTTGTGGGGCGGCGTGAATGGCCGAGATTATTATTGCGCCTCCGGAACAACGTGCTTTTCTCTCTCCCTTTTAATGTTTAATTTTTAATTTTGCCTCTTAAGTAGACGCGCTGAAACTATTTTAACAGTCCCCCCCTCCCCCCGCGTACGTATCAAAAAAGTAATTCGGCTGGCTATCAAAAACGTGTCGCTATCATCAGTAATTTAAGTTTTTCTTCATTTTTCTCTTCGTCTTCACGTTATAGATAAGTATATTTTAGTAGTCACACTCCCCGTTTATTGCACAAACGCGATTATATATATTATTAATCATGAACGTAATTTTGAACAAACTAAAAAGCTCGACACATACATTTATTGCAATTTCGATTTCCTGAATCTATATCACCTCCCCTCTGACACAATTTCTTTTCTTTTCGATTCGGTTTTTGCCCCCGCCCCCGCCCACTTTCACACACATACACACACATTTTATTTATTTATTTTTTTTTTTAATAGAAAAATTATCACTGGGCTAAAGTTTAAACTTTTCGTCGGTATGCTAAACATTGAATTCACTTTGCAATAACTCGAGTGAAAAAATTACCAGTAATAAAATGCAGAGAGGTCATATTTGCGTTCTCGTTCTAGCAGCGACACAGTAATAAAAAATGTTACAGAAACTGCCCGAAACTCGACGTGACATAAAATTTTATTAAAATCTACCTTTGTCGCATTCTTAGAATTTTTCCTTCAACTGCCTTTCTCGGCAAAGCGTTTCTTTGAACGTTTTATTTTTAGCATGGCTTGCGATGTCGCCTCGCTTACGGCAGCCGAGGCGTAAAATACTGCTCTGGTTTATTTGCTGTCGGCAGCGACGGGTTATCGTAATAATCGGCGATAAAAGCGTGTTTTATATCGCGCGTTATTTCACGCCGGTCCCTTTTTAATTCGTCGCCCGTACGGTCGACGTTGTCGAGGGATGACCGGGGGGGGGCTATTTCTTCTGTGAACATCAAAAAATTAAATCGAACATCTCCGGGCTTCTTTCGAAGTTCAAGCGCTAAATCAACCGCGAAATCCGTCAATAACAACTGGAATTTTCCTTTTCGCGGCTGGTAGCACTCGGTTGGTCGAACCGATTTCAATTAAAAATCGATTTTCTGCGATATTTTTGTTTTGCAATTTATTCGGATTAGCCCGATGAAAAATTTACCCCCCCCCCCCAAAAAAACATCGACTAAATCGGGCTCGACGTCCCGGTTTTTATGCCTCATAACAGCGCATCTGATTTTTCAGGTGAGATGTACATATAGGCGCATTCTGCGGTCCCACAGGGGTGCTGCTTGGTTTTCCGCATTTCTTAAGCGAAAATTCTCACCCGTTCGGACGGCAAATCGTTCACTGTCGAGCATTGAACAGAAATAGCTTGTACTCATCTTATTTACGCTAAACTGCTAGAGGGCTATACCGATGATCCCCCGTGAATTTTCGAAAATAGTACCGCCCTTTTATTTCTTTTTCCCGCTTCGTAAAACATTATTATTATCAAAACATACATTTACCGGTGTCAAAAGGGTTTAGCAAGCGCGTGTTAGTCTGTCGGTTAAATTTTTGGTTTTTGTCATATAGAAAAATACGTGTCGGTTCGAATAATTTCACCCTAAAAAAGGAAAACCCGTTTTAATCGAATATTATCACGTTGGGGGCGGACCCAGCGAGAATAATTACATAATATCTTATGCGAGTCGATTTGAAAAATACCCCTGGTTTCATAAAGAAAATTCAATAACGACCACACCTCTTTACTAATTTAAAAATGTTTTACAAATGTTTTAAAAATGCATAATTACCACAATTTTTAATTTAACTTTTGTTTTATTTTTAGGAGTGAAAAATAAGACGAAATTACAAAATTATACCTAAAAAAATGATAGTTTAAAATTTGAATAATAAATTACCAGGAAGAATTGTATTCTTATTAGACAAACTTAATTTTTTTTAGATTTTTGTTAGTAATCCGATCTGAATTGTTTTTTTTAGTTGAGCGAGTTTAAATATATAATATACATTTCTCGTTGAATTTTATTTACATTACAAAATAACAATTAAACATAAATAAAAAAATATCGATAACAGTTGCTATTTAAACGGAATAAAAACGTAACACATTAATAGTTTTACTAGAAAACAGTGTATTAAATATTAATTATTAAATCCATAGGGGTAACATTTAATACAAATTTTTTATAGTATTAATTAAGTTTCTTTGTTGCGACAGATTTTTTCATTTGTTTTTTTATGGAAAGATGAAATACCCCCACCCCCTCGTGTATCCACCACTGTAAGATTATAAGTTAGATTATAGTAAAACTCATGATATCATATAAAATACATTTTACGAACATATACATACGAATTTTAGTTTTTCACCGACGATGAATTTGTAATGTTTGAAATGTAATTGTTGAATTTTTAAATTTTAATTTAAAAAAAAAAAATATATATGTATGTAAGGTAGCGCGGTAGCGTAGTGGTTAAGGTGCTTGACTACTAAATCAGAGGACATGGGTTCGAGACTTGTCTCGTCCCGTATCCAAATCGCTCCCAGGAATTGAATTGGTTATACCAGAGAAATCTGAGAATGTAAAGACGGATTCCAAGTAGAAAAGAACTGACCACCCTTACTCTCATTAATGTCGTTGGGCTTAGTACATTGTGAACCTTAACTTCACAATCCCGACGCCCTGTCAAGGGTGTGGGACTGATTTTACTTTATATATATATATATATATATATATATATATATATATATATATATATATATATATATATATATATGTATGTATGTGTGTATATATATATGTATGTATGTATGTGTGTATATATATATACGTGTGTGTGTGTGTGTGTGTGTGTTCGCCTAAACAGGAAACGTGTAATGGTCAAAATAAGTCTAATTTTACAGACATAACACAGGATAACAAAGAAATAAATAAAAAAAAAACTGGCGCGATTGTGCCTCGTCGCTAATTCGAAAATTGTAGCGAAATGACTCCGATTCGTTCTATTAGCAGCAAGTCACTGTCTTTTTTCTAAGACTGCGGTTACGGAGGAGAATCCTGACGAACTTACCTGTTGTCAGAGTTCCACTGAAACCGTAGTGTCTAAAGTGTTGTCATATAATCGTTTAACCGCATCTCATTTGTTTTACAAGTCTGGTAATATTGTCTTTATTTTTGAAGAAGATGCGATATATATATATATATATATGTATAAACTGGGGCACTTTGGCCTCGCAAGGGGCTGTGCCCCTTGACCCATCTTGCTTTCATTTCTGTCTCTTTCTCTTCTATACTTTGTATAAAATGATCAAAATTTACAACGTAATTCTACTGACATCAACACAAAAAGAAAAACAAAACATAATCACAAAAATTCTATCCTAACATTTAACTTTCATTATATAAAATTAAGATATTGTTTCATTACATTTTTCGTTACATAAAATTGTGTCATTTTTTAAATAACAATTACAAAAAATCCTATAAAATGTAACAAACGTTACATAAAATTGGGACATTTTTTCGAAGGTAGCCTAAGAATTATGTTGTAATTAATATAAATAAAAAGTAAAGTGAGTTCCATACCCTTGACAGAGCGTTGGGGATTGTGAAGTTAAAGTTCACAATGTACTAAGCCGAACGGCACTAATGAGAGTAGGGGGGCCAGTTCCTTTCTACTTGTGATCCGCTTTTACTTTCCCAGATTTCTCTGGTACCCAATTATTTCAGGCTAGTTAAGCTTGGGAGCGACTTGGATCCGGAACAAGACAAGTCTCGATAACCTATGACACCTCTGCCTTGGTAGCCGAGCACCTTAACCACTAGGCTACCACGCTGCCTGTATGTATGTATATATGTATATATAAAAAAAGGTAAAAGTAAGGTGATGTAAAGCAAGTATCCTTGATAAAAGGTTTTTCACGGATTATGAAGTTTTTCATAATACACTCTTAGATTGGGGATCAGTCTCTTTCTCATCGGATTCGCCTTTCCTTCCACAGATCACTTCTCTGGCTAATAGTCAATTTCGGATGAGATATACGTCGTTAGGCGTACCAAATTTGAGAATTTCGCTGTATAAGTCGCGTATGGATCAATTGACTCGAAATTAGTCGGTGTTTATTGAATTTTCATAATTATAATGGGAGCGATTCGTAAGTTAGTTTTAAAGAAGTGACATGTTATTGATAGAGATCGGATTTATATGCAAAATGAACTTTTTTATTTACCCGGATAAATCGATTCTTTTTTTTAAAAAAATAGTTCTCTTCACGTTTTCGAACGTTGAAAAATGCATTGCTTTCATACATTTTGTATATTTCACGGTTTTCGAGTGTATATTTCGTGAATTTCTCTGTTTCTTCGTGTATTTTACATATTTTTTCTTATAACGAAAAAAAAGAAGAAAATGATGCAATTGATTCCGAGAGAGCGATCGATGCTTATTCTTCTTCAGAAATATATATTTCCCAGAATGTAATCGTTCAAACGAAACAGGCATTTTAATCTATTTTCTTCGGACATATTATTTAATAATGCGATAATTTGTTGCTGCATGATTCGATTAATGTGAGAGCGGGTTTCAAATGCGCACGTGACCCGCTATTTCGTTCTGATTTTTTTTCTTTATGTCGATCGCTTGGACCCGATTTTAATTCATCCGATAATGGTTAGTCTTGGCGTTTGACTAAATCTGACGGAATTTATGCTGTATTATTCGAAAGATTTTTGTTGTGAAAATCTGCCAGCTCGATTGTTTGGAAATCTCCGGAAGCTTTAAATTTTCGTTTAGTTCAGTGAAACAGACGTGTGTCGTCCGGAAGAGTATTAGTTTTGAACGGGGATACTTTTTCACTTTTAATAAATTCACAGGCATGTCTGTACATGTGTACGACTCTCTAGAAGAAGAAGGAGTAGGCCATCTAGAGAGCGGATGAGGCTGGGAAATTAAAACAGCTAACAACGTAGCGGCCACATTAATTACGTTTGTTATGAAAAGTGGGCTCTGTCAGCAGTTGTTAGGTAGAGCGTGGACAGCCGGAGACTCTTGTGTACTAGTTTGGCTTTATAATGTTGGCAACGATCCGCTTGTTGCCTAATTACATTTCACCCGCGAGAGGTTAACATTTAAGACGTAACACTTCACTTCAAAAGGCGGATTTTCATCTGTCTAGTTCTACAGAAATTTCCCCAGAGTAAAATTGAATCCTCACACTCAAACTAGGAATACATATATATATATAGTATATACATATATATGTATGTGTATATACTTATTCTCCTGTATTCTGTTTTCGCATTATGTGAAACGGCAGCAATTTTCGGAAGCGGGTGCTATGTGTGCTACTGTTTTTTACGATGTGAAAGATAACCGGCACGAGGGTAACGATGGTGGTAATAATAGTAAAGCACTGGTAATAATAATTAATAAGAATGACTAATAATAATGATAATTATTAAGAATAATAATAATAATAATAATGATTTCTAAACCTCCTGTTTTATGCGCCGAAATAAACTTTTTGTTTACTCGCTACATATTTTGTACCACCAGGCTTATTCTCGATTTCAGGAAGATCTCTTTCAGCATTTTGATTATTCAAAATTCTCTTCCGTTTCAAAATAATTTAAGAGCTAGAATATTGAATTAGACCGCTCCACTTTTTTCCTTCTTTCTATGTCTGTGACGGCAGACCACACCAGCCGTGTTATACATACATCGATATATCTCATGTGTATTCTGTTAGCAATTAGCATTGAGAACATACTTTTTTTTCTGCAACTGTTAATTTCGATTCCTCCGCTTATTTATTTATTTCCCCGAAAAGCAATATTTGAAATGGGTAAATGTTTATTGGCGTAAAAATTGCGTTTAAATTTTCCATTTTTATTGACAGAGATTGAACTGATTTATATTATTGGTTCTGAAATAATTTTCGCGGTATATCGCGAAAGGTACCATCGGCTCTGTTATGTGTTTAGAAATTCATTGTGTCGGATACTCGCTAACCCCTTATTTTGGTTTTATTTCCAATAACAGTTGAAAATTAGAGTACATTATTCATTTCCTCTGTCAAGCCCTTCGGTTTGGCAAATGTTTGATATAATAGAGGATGAAATGAAGTACTGGATCGAATAAATATTAGAAAAAAAAGAAAAAAAACAAACAAACAACAAAACCGATAATAATATTCCAACCAAAAATTTCATCTCCTTCAAACAACATATTTGTTAAAGGAATTAATGAAAAAAAGGAATACGGATTAAATTTGCTATGTTCCAACGTAAAAAAGAAAACAATAATAAAATCATTTGGAAGAATTTATTTTTTTGTTTGTTCGCATCAATAAAACGTACACGTAAGAGTAGAGTACCACCACCACACACATTTCAGTAGCGTTCCAGGAACTTCGAATTTGAGTACACTTACAAGTTTCAATATTATTAAGGTTGCCACCTAACCGGGAATAAGAAGTCGGGAATTTTGATGTAAAATCGGATGGAAAAAAGTGAAAATGGCCCAAAAACGATATTTTTAATAAGAAAACTTCATCCGAAACGTTAGAAAGTGAATGCATTTTTTAAGGTATTTCACACTCAAGAATAAATTACAAAGTTCCGTTTTCTTCGTATAAAACATGCTGCGGCGGTCAAATATTATACCAATAGTAACAAAAATTCAGGAAATCGGGAGAATTTGGATCAGGAAAACCGAGCGAATAAACCGGGAATTTAAAAATTATATCTGAGCGACCACCATGATGATAATGTATACTATTCTTGTGCACTATGTAATTACAATAACTCCAAGTATCATGCCATATTATTTTTCTACTACATTACTGCGTACAACTGAAAGATCTAAAAGATTATCGAGGAGAATACATATTGCAGTGTACATAGTAGGTAGTAATGATGTTTGGAAGTGCATTAATTATACATAATCGGTATAATAATATGGGTTTTATAGTCTAATTTGAAGATTTTATCGAGGCTCAGACGTGACGTAATGAAATGCAAATAGAGAGCTATGCTCACAAAATTGGGTAAAAGCGGTTAAAAATTCTTCGAGAGATTATCTTCTAAGCGTAGTGTGATGGCGGTTTCTGAATCAAGATTGCGACGCAGAGTTTGCATATTGAAAAGAGATCCTCAAGAAATAAATGTATAATTAAAACATCATAATCGCTAGTAAATGTATAACGATGAACGCAAAGGGGATGATAATGAATAAAATACTAAATTAAAAGAAAACAAATTTCGTAAGGAACCTTACGGGAACACGGAAAATTATTCAACTAATAATAATCTTATTATTATAATAAATTCTACAATTAAGAAAAAAAAAATAATGACAATATTTGTGCAATTATTTTATGTGGTAGACGGAAAACTTCATTAAGAGACATGTAAGGCACTCGTGCGGTATAAGGTATTTATTAAAAAAAAAAAAACTCTTTACGGCAATCGATCTTTGTATAACTTTTAGAATTAAACTCGTTTAAAGGTTTTCTGTCGAACCAGTATCATTTAACATATGTTGCATATTCGAATAAGGGAATACTGGCAAAAAGGAATAGCACAGAGAGAAGTTGAAGTACAATTATAATAGCAGGGTAGCCACGCAACCGGAAATTAGCTGAGAATTTTGTTGTAAAATCGGGGGAGGAAAAAAGTAAAAATAGGCAAAAATGATATTTTTGATTAAAAAAAAAAAACCATTTGAAACGTTAAAAAGTGAATGCACTTTTTAATGTACTTTACTCGAAATGAATCGTGAAGTTCTGTTTTATTCATATAAAATATGCTGTGGCACGATGAAATGTTATCAATAGTAACAAAACTCGCAGTAGTGTAAGGTATTTATTTAAAAAAAACAACTTTTTATAGCAATCGATCTTTGCATAACTTTTAGAATTAAATTCGTTTATAGGTTTTCTATCGAAACCGTATCAACATATGTGTTGCATATTCGAATAAGCAAAAATACCTTCAAATAGGAATGACACAGATATATACGTTGAAGTACAATTATAGTAGCAGGTTGACCACCGAACCAGGAGCAAGCCGGGAATTTTGCAAAACGAGAAAAAACCACGAATAAGCTGGGAATTTTGTAAACTGAAAAAAAAAAAAACAGGAATAATAGGTTGGGAATTTTGCAAGCCGGAGAAAACAACGAATAAGCTGTAAATTTTATTGTAAAACCAGGGAAAAAAGTAAAAATAGCCAAAAATGATATTTTTGATTAAAAAAACAAAACATTTGAAACGTTAAACGGTGAATGCATGTTTTAATGTACTTTACTCGAAAAGTACGACATTCTGTTTTATTCATATAAAATATGCTGTTGCACGGTCAAATGTTATCAATAGTAACAAAAAAAATCCATTCTTCTTTTTGTACAATAATCAAGAAATTGAAATTGCTTAGAGTATTTAAATCGGAAGAACTAGGAGAATTTTGACCAGCAACGAACCGGTAATTTAAATTTTATATTTGAGTGGTCACCAGGAATAGGGAAGAGATGTTTTTTTGTTTGTTTTTTTTTGTATAAAAATAATAGGTAAACGAATAAAAAATTCGCAATATATTAGCAATTTTAATGAAGCGCCCGCATGATCTCTCGCAGCTCACCGCTGCTGAAAGTGTTCGTATAAATAAATTTTTGGAAATGATTTTCTTTCAAAAAAATTTCTATTTGTTAAATTTACGTTCGCTTCAGTTCAAATTATTGTTCTGATTTTTTAGGTACTTATACTGTATTTTATTTACCACTTCTATTCGTCAGTATAATTACAATATTGTATTTGTTAACTTTTTGAATATTATTATCGTGATGTTGACGTTCAATGACGAAGGATTATGTACGTTTATAAAATTTTGTCCCCTTCGCTACGGGCGAAACTATCAATGTGTCGATGCACAACTCTTTTGTAGCTTTTGCTGTCGCGTTCACCTGCGTTCATTACAATGAACTGGTTTCCTTTTTACGATTTTTATTATACACATATCTATCTTAATTTATTTAAAGTTTGCGATAATTCCCCGTACAAGGTATAAAATTTATTATAAAACTAAGAAAATCTTTCTCTAATGTTAAATATGTAATACTAAGTTTCACGTGCGAATACTTCGCACCGTTTGCGGTCAGTTATGTAATATACATAATAAAATGGAAATAAGTACATGTGGATATTTAATTATTCGAAATATTTTATTATAAAAAATAATAACAAAATCAGTCTTACTGTAAATGATATTAACATTCCTTTATTTTTTTAAAATTAATTTCACAAAACTTCTTTGAAAACGATGTTGGAGGTTATGGCGTGATCATCATTCACTTTTTGCCCATATGAATCTTCAACACAAACAAAAATATCTTTAAACGGACTCGTGAAGAAGCCACGTATCGTGTGAAAAAACGGGTTCCGGTAAATACAATCGTGCCCTTTGAAGCGTCTGACCTTGTGCTTTGTTAATGGTCATAAGCAACTTTTATCGGGAATTATTTTCTTATCTAAATGGTAAGGCACAGTAGGATCAGAAGGTGTGTTAGGGTTATTCTAGGGTATGAACACAGTTTGATCAAAGTGAATAATTTTAGCAGTGATGATATACTCGCCTAAGTGAGTTACTGCTAACCCTGTACTATTAATTAATCCTTGTTTAGCGTTAAGATTTCTAATTAATATTATGATTGCATTTTTCTTCAATATCAATTTATGAGGTAGTAAACCGGAAGAATTCAAAGAGTTTATGGATTATATGGGGTGCAATTGTTCATGTTGGACACGATCAGAACTGAAGTAAACCTTTTCCTCTTCAATTAACAAATTGGGAATTATGTACTCATTCATTTTTGTACAATCATCGTCTTTTAGACATAAAATCGCCGTTGAATAAAACTGTGAAATATTTTGTTCATTGATTTTATGTGGCATTGAATATGGTGTTGTAATAATACAATTATAATAATACGCGTTGTTTTGATTTATTTATACGTTTATTTTATTCTATTCTATTCCATTCAGAGACTTCAGAATCTTCAAAATACCGAATCAAACATTGATTTTGATACAGTATTAAGGGAGATATATTTCCATAACCACAAAAAAAAAAAAAAAAAAAAACACCTTTGAGAAATAATATCCCCCATGCGAATATTTTGCACAAATTTATTGACCGCATGTATCTTTAACAAAAACATAAATATTACTGAATTTACGAAATTTTTTAAATGCTTTACAATTATAAATGTATACTGTGATCTATAACTTTTTCATTGTAGCCATTATTTAATGTTTTTATTTCGTTTTATTTTTTATTTAACGTTATTTGTAAAACTCATCATAGATAACAAATAACCATTAAGAGTAATACTTAATTATGATTTCTTTGCTGCTAGCAATTTTTACGAAAATATAAATAAATAAAACCGTCTTTTGCGCAGTTACTTTATGTTACAATTTGTTGCACGAACATTTTTTCATTATTCAGAAAGAAGATAACATTTAAACACATATTTTCATGGATATATACTCTGAAATAGACGAAACCGGTAGGACATTTTTTCTATATGTATTATGAAATAGATTCATATCATCGTGTTTTTAAAGTTAGCAGTACTTACTTGATTTAATACGTTCACATTTAATTCGATTTAATACGTTCACATTTAATTCGATTTAATACGTTCACATTTAATTCGATTTAATACGTTCACATTTAATTCGATTTAATACGTTCACATTTAATTCGATTTAATACGTTCACATTTAATTCGATTTAATACGTTCATATTTAATTCGATTTAATACGTTCACATTTAATTCGATTTAATACGTTCACATTTAATTCGATTTAATACGTTCACATTTAATTCGATTTAATACGTTCACATTTAATTCGATTAATTACGTTTATTTATACAAATAACAGTTTATAACGATTCATAACGCTTGATTGCAATAATATTACGACTTTATTTCTTTAACCAATAACTAGAGAACTTTATAGAGTATAACAGACCGCCAAGTTTTCTCCATTTCAATAATTTCTCATTCGATTATCACTGGAAAATATTTAACACCAAGACAAATGATTCTTTAATTATTAAAAATTATATTGATTAGTTTCATATGAGTATCGGAAAGTATCGACCGACTGACCATCATCAAAGGTATACTTCCTTTGCAAACAAAAGCATATAGAATCTAAACGATTTAACAGCTATTATGTTAGTTGAACAGAATGTTAATAGATGGCGCCTCCTTCAAAATAAGAAAAGTTTTAAAATGTAATTTTTTAACGAACACATTAATTTTAAGATATTTACTTATTTTTCGTCATTAGAGCATATATATATATATATATATATATTAGTATTCTGTTTTGTAGTTTGGTCCTAAAATATTTCTTTTTATTGTATTATATAGACAAGCAGGAGCGATCGTGTCACATTGCAGGCAAATAATAGCCTAATTATATTTTAAACGGCTTTAAACCAGCAACTCCTAATCAAATCTAGTAAGTCTGATAGACAAAAAAACTGAAATGCGAAAGCACTATTCAGCATTGTTAATGGTAACTTTTTTGAAAAAAATTGTATTCCCGTTTCGATATTGCCGTCGTTATTAGGTGCATTACGCTACTAAATTTAAATATTAACGTGAAATATTCTGAAAATTAAATTGCCCGTTTGCCTTAGTCCGCATTCCTGAACAGTTTCCTATTTGAACATCCAATTAATTTCTGTACAAACATCTTGGTCATAATAGTTTGCTCTAGATTGATTGGGAACCTAGTTTACCGAAAAATCAGTCCTAGAATTCTTCCCATAAAGACGTTTTCTTTATATTTCGGTATTATTTTACCGGTACACACCTTTTTGAAATACATTTTACCCTGATCTTTCTTTTGATCTTTTCCTTCCCGTATTACTTTCACATTCAGTCGTTTATAATATATATATATATATATGTGCGTGTGTGTGTGTGTGTGTGGCCTCCACTGGTATCTCTTTCCCTTTGACTGTTTCAGTGCATGTCATTGGATTTCTCTTTGATTAAACACTTCATCGTTCTTTGTTTTCTCCGTTCATGATATTCTCTATATCCTCTCCAGAATCAAGTTTCAAATGTCTCCAGCTGTTCATGTATCCTCTGCTCATATTTCACGTTTCGAAAAAGTTTTAATAAGTTTTTTTTTTTTTATTTATTTATTTCTTTTTCTCTGTTAATGTTAGTAGGCTTTTCGTTTTATTAAATGTAAATTTCACCATAACTTTTTTGCATTTATTTTATATATATCCTGTTTTCGTTCCATCTTTTTACTTCGTAAATTCAAACGGATCTGAATTATTATCATAACATCGTCCTACTTCTTTTATTTTTTTTTCTGATGCGCAAAGACTAACGGGAATTTTTTTATAGGTACTATTTTTAATTTACATTTGAAAAACCGAAAGGGATCGTTACATTCGTGCTGATAATTTAGCCTAGTTTTGGTTAATTTTGCGAGGACGTTACTTTATTCATATTTTAAATAATGTCACTTTGTAGATGGTTAAAAATCTGAAAGTCGATATTTAATCAATCACTTTATCGCCGCAATTTAATTTTTTTGCATTTTTATTATGATTATTACTATTTTTATTTTTAGCAGATTTGAGTATTTTATTTATTGTATTTTCTTCAATTACGTATCTTTTTATTGTATCCACTATTAGCGCATTTGTGGAATTCACTGATAATAATAATAAATAAATTGAATTGAATTGAATTATTATGCTGACTATTATTATTATTATTATTATTCGTTACGTAGCGCATTTGTAGAATTTTTACAATAGTAATAATAACAAATTGATTCGATTCGATTTGATTTGATTTGATTTGATTTAATTACTATTTTTAATAGTAATTAAATTATAAGCAATAAACATACAAAATAAAACTATTTTCATTGTCGCGATTATGAATCAGGATATATGAAATTATTTAGCATCTATTAAATGTTTTATTACGTTTTGCGATTATAATTTATTTATTACCAAGAATAATTCACGCGTAATTTTATTATTTAGTACATAACGTGGGGAACATCAGGTTATTCTTTTTTTTTAATTAAATTTTAATATTTCGGGAATCTTTGTTCTGACATAAAACTTTGCTTACTACAGTTTTTGTACTACAGTTCCTTCTTTGAAATCGACCAAAAAGTAAACGTTTTTATTAAGAGTTGCCACGCGAAAGCGAACATACTAAAAATGAGTATGGTAAAAATTACAGGTGGTCCCATAATTTTCAGGTGCCAATTAACAGAATGAAAACGGCATGTAGCGCATTATTGTTAATTACCCGTTTGGAAGCGTTTACCGAGAGTAATGAGTGGCAAATGAGCAGTCGGGTGTCGTCGCCTTTTTCAAAGGGCGCTATGCACGGCTAAAAAGCATGCAGAGGTTCAAACATACATTTAAAAGATCGAAAACGCCTACGGGTGCAGAAATGAAGATCCAGAGTAGCCTGGAAGTTCCGAAACAAATCAGGTCGGCCTCGTTCGACGAAATGAAGTTGGGCTCGCACAGTCGTAGCTACGACTGTTCCCATCAGTCACCGGTGGATACGTCCGGACTGCTAAAAGTTCCATGCGCAACCGGCACCGGTTCCAGATCTAAAAGCGTCGACTACGACGAACAGCATACGGACGGCGACTCTAAACGTTTCCTGGATGTACCGTACAAATCGGCTTCTGTCTCGTCTTCGTCGCAACGCAAGAAGTCCTCCTCGTCGGGCGCCGAAAAAACCGTCGCTCCCTACTGCGTCCATTGCCTCTATCTGGAAGAGTCGTCCAGATCGAGCGACAGTCGACACTCTTCGGACGAACTGTTCAGCTCCAGATCGTTAACCTATAGCGATTCCTCGTCCGACGGCCATACGGACAGCGAGGACGAATATGCGGACGCGGAGAACAGTACGGACGCCAGCGAATGCGCCTCTATACCGCAGTTTCAGCTGACGGTCAGTCCGTCGCCGAGCACCGCGACCGCCACTCTGGCGCCACCGATGGTCGGCCTCGGCTGCCTAGACGTCAGCCGGCAAGCCGTTCCGCCCTGTTCGTTGGACATACCGAAATTGTCGCCGGAGGAAGAACGAGACCGCGAAGAGATTCCGCAGACGACCAGTCGTCGAAGATCGATCACGTCGCCGAAGTTGGAACGGCAGCAAGCGTTCATATTTCACGAGACGCAGGATACCTCGTTAGAGAGTATACCGTCCTCGTCGGCTCCGTTGCCGAATGAGGCCGTCGTCAGCGAATTCTTCCTGGCCGTGCCGGACTTGAAGAGGGATCGCGCCGTCAGCGTCGACTCGTGCTTCATCCAGAAGGGTTCTCACGCCGGTAAGCCGGAAGAAGTCCAACCGATACCGGCCTCGCATCTGTTGCAACCTCCGGCGCCGTTCAACGGATCCAGCAACACGGCCAGGTCCCGATCGGTCGATATTGTCTTGCCGACTACCGAACAAGCCCGTTACAAGGCTCTGTCCGCTAACAACGCCGCTATCACCACTCAGCCTGCCCTGACAACTGATCAAACTGTACCCACCACAGCGACAACAACCGTTGTTATAACTACAGTTACCGGCGGCAGCACTAGCGGCCCGGGGTAAGTAGATTAATACATTTCAGTATTGCGTCCGGCGCTCGCTGTAGCGAAATTTTTTTCGTTGTATTTTTTGCAGTTTACTTTTTTCCCGCGAAAATCTCAACAAAAAACCGACACAATTCTAGAAAGCCGAAATTTATTATTTGTCTTCGACGATTCGAACGAAAATATAACTGTTCACGCGTGCCGAGAATAGCACATGCAGTTATTATTGTGTCGCTTCGCCGACGCGCCAGTTAAACATGTGTTGTACAGACAATAAGTATGTAGAATATAATCTGCATCCCACAATTAACGAAGGATAAACGAGAAAACCGCCTTAGTGCGAGGAAAAGGGAACTTTTACCCCAGATGTTGTGTCGTTTCGTTGTTCGGAAGATAAAGTTGTGAACTTTTTCATTAACATTAATTAAATGTAATCAACGTGTTTTTTTCATAACTCCTCAAAACTGTGTATCCGGCGTGTCGACTATCTGTATTTTGTGCGTGATTTAGAAGTATAGCCGCCAGAGGACCCGAATGAATTACCTATTCGTCGAAACGGCAGTGTGCGGGCTGTTTTTTGTATGGGACCTGCTGATTAATTTATATGTACCGCCGGGGTTTCTTCGAATCACTTTCTCCCGGTGTAAATCATCGCGGGCACGATGAAGATAATAACGCGGTTTATATAAAAAGAGTGCAGAGTCACCACCGGATCTAAGTCTTCGAGCAGAGTCGTAAAGCCCTAGGAGACCAGTCTCTGAGTAAAACAGGCTAAATGTGCTCTTATTTTCTGGTCGGTAGCGGAATTTCCTTGCTATTCGCCAAGTGATATCTTCACCGCATACACGTGACTATTCAGCACAAGGACAACGCATTGTCTAATTTTCTCTTTTGATGCAGTCGGCGCATATCCGTACTATATATGATGGAACCTGACCATTTTAATTATCACTTCGATGTGGTTACTTTTAAATTGTTCGCATCGATATGGCACGTGCTTTAGATATTATCTGTGATATTTTCCGAAAAGAGAAAAGCGCTCGTACTTAATTTCAACGGTGGCCAGCAATGCTTATCAGCCTTACGCTCGAAATGTCGCGAATTTATAGGTGTCGCAGCGAAAAGGATAACGTTATCTTTCGCCATTTCGCTTAAAATCGAAAGCTGTAATTTTATACTCTTGTTTTACAGATTACAACTTGCTGGTTTAAAAAAAAAAAAAAAAAAAAAAAAAAAAACGGTGAAATAAATCCGAGTTCTTAAATTCCGGGATGTATTTTAAAGAATTTGGTTTACTCGTTAAGCGTGAGATGAGGCTCTAGAGATTATACGTGTTCCATGCTCGGGTCGTTTTTAAATCTAATAACCAACTCGAAACCGAATTAAGCGCTGGGGGAGTTTTTGACAAAAGTGTAAAGTCCCCTCCTTGATGGTAGCGCGGTAGCCTAGTGGTTAAGGCGCTTGGCTACTAATTCAGCGGACACGTGTTCCTTGTCTCGTTCCAGATCCGAATTCGCTGTCCCAGTGGTATATATCCAATCTGAAATTGAATCGGTTATACCAGAGAATTAACTGGGGGGAAGTAAAGGCGGATCCCAAGTAGAAAGGAACTGGTCCTAATATTCTCTTTAGTTCCATTAGGATTAGTAAATTAGGAAAAGCTTAATTTCACAATCCTCGACGCCCTGCGAACGGAATGGGACTTACTTTACTTTAAAGTCCCCCCGGGGCAATATTTTTCGTATTTTAACAACCGATATTACACAATAACTTCTTAATTGCGCGATTTACTACTTGACCTGTCGGAGGGGAAGAATAATCATCTAAAGTAGTAAGTAAAGTACAAAATACTGAGATCGAGCCGAACTCTGATCTGAGATGAGAAAAGGATTAAAATGTGATTGACGAAATGCGCGGGTGCTGTCGATCATCCCATTTTGTTTGCTGTTTAGTTGGGGGAAAAAAGTCGATTTAATCGGTTTTTAAATGAAAAATTTAATTTACCAAATATGCTAAACGCGCAGATTTGTATTCCTTTGATCGGTTTAATTTATGTCGGAATTTAATAACGAAATGTAACCCTGTTAACGAGTTCAAAGAAAAGAACACGTATTTAAAATTTACCCGCGATATACATACGTGCACATATAATATGCGAAATTGTATTTCTGCGTCACCATGGTTACAGTTTTTCGATAGCGAATATGAAAATTGATTGAGTATATTTAGCGTAGTAAAAATTAATATGCTCATATAATAGAGTGTGTCTCTGGAGCGATATGCCATTCGTTGGTGTATCTAACTCAATTTTACATATGCTAAAATAACCGCGTCAGCCTAACAAGAAAAATCCATTAGCACGATTATGCGCCCTGATAATGGAATATAACTCGTGGGCCACAATACCAATGACAAGCCAGCTCGACGAACAACACATATTGTTCATTTAACGGAATTTACCTCAATTAAAATGTAATTGCATTCTCAGGTAATCACACTGTGTGCAACGACACCTTTGCCCCCCCCCCCTTGTATTTTTCAACGCGGCCGGCGAGAATTTCTGTCTTCTGACCAAATACTCAACATTTTGCTAAATACGCGCAGAGGAATTCCCCCGTCCCCCCGAAACATGTTTAATATTTAGTCGGGAACTATCCGCATGGGCGCCTCAGCCAGATGGAAAGTTCACCACACATTCTCTATCGCGACTTCAATGTGTTGCTTGTTGCCGTGTTCTTCGCTATTTTCAAAATGTATTTCAAGAAGAAGTTAATCAAACGCGAAGTTCAAAAGTAGGAGAGAGCTCTATCTTCAGAGTTAGGTCAATTTCAAAACGGCTCAATTTTCCGTGCCGTTAATTGCCGCAAAGTTCAGATACGGGAATAGCAAAATCTTAATAATAGCGCAACAACACTCGCTTGGCCCGTGTTGTAGTTAGCAAAATATAAATTTACACTAAACAGCGAACGTTTGATCACCGGTACCAAAAAATCCCTATTTTATCTGGTAATACGAGATGCAGTAACCCCACGTATAAGGCATATTCTTTTTTCTGAATTACCTGTGTATATAACTGTACCTTCATAATGAAAAAGTTCGTTAACTGAGACCGCGCTGCTGTTCTATTTAAACTCAGCTTACAAGCCGGACATTATTTTTTTCTCTCTCTACAATAATCGTCTTTTTGCTGGGGTTACATTACATAACGATCGAGCAAAAAATATTTCCTGCGCGTTCAGGATCAAATCTGTAAACGAAAATACCCTGCCTATCCGCAGATCTCAAATATCTTCCGCTCACACCCTTTGTTCTTGTTTATTTCTACCTTTCGATCTCTAAAAATCGGCGTTTTATTTCCGTACGGGTTAGATCCTATTTCTCTTCGTCTTAATTCATTCCGACCGTACAAAATTTCCCGTAATAATTTCTCCCACTTTTCCTATAACTTCGCCGATCTCTGTGTCATTCTCCGAAAGTTTTTATTCCATCTTCAATTTCGAGATTGCTTTCGCGAACCGTAATTAAGCAGAAATTTAAAATTCCATATTAGCTTTTCACGCAACCGTTTTCACCGACGATTCTAGACCGACTGGTGGTGTCGGGGCTTCTTTTATTCTTTTTCGGATTTTAATATTCCAGGATCTTTTCTTCGTCTTCCTTCATTACCCTACGGTATCATCAGATATTTTCATTACCCGCAATCGTCTTTCTTCCAATTATTACGAATGCCCTCCAATTTATTCCCTTATTTTTTATCATTCTTTTGGCACGTTGTTTATTTTTATTTTTTTTTTTTCCATGTACATTCACTGCTTCGCACTCTTTTTTCTGCATTGATTTGTCGTGGAATACCAGCCGATCGGGCATCTCTTTGAGCTATTGAACTTCCTTGCCTCGAGCTACTGCTCTCTTCTTTTTTGATTTCTTCAGGCAATATTAACCTGCTTCCGCTGTACAAAAGTTTTCATCTCACAGACTTAGTGATCGGATAGATGCGCTTCCTCTTGTAATCGATTTGTTCATTTCATCTATCTGTTCAACCTGATCTTCCCGCTAATCCGCTTTTTCATTTTATTTTCCTCGCCGATCAGTCGTTATATCCGTTATTCGTCTACGTTTTGTCCATTTCTCAATACATGTAAATAAATAATACAACAAAATTCAGTCCATGAATATGTCAAGTAGACGAAACCGGTAGGACGGATTTTTATATATATTTTTTGTGAATAATAATGTCTGTAACTTTTATTTTAAGTAATAATTTAATATAAATAAATGTTGTATGTTTTAACGAATTAAAAGGTACTTTGTGTCCGAGTAATATTTAAAACTATAACTTTG
Source organism: Icerya purchasi (assembly GCA_039619475.1). Lineage (NCBI taxonomy): Eukaryota > Metazoa > Arthropoda > Insecta > Hemiptera > Monophlebidae > Icerya > Icerya purchasi. The sequence continues at coordinate 284,246,987 of CM077115.1, read as the reverse complement.
TAACGTAATTTAAGGTTTAAAAATACATAACTTATAATATCAGTGAAACAAACGTTTACAGGAAGAAATAATACATAATGCCTTTCTTCCGTTTTCCGTTTATATTTCTTTCCTCCTCACCACACTGTTCTCCATCATTCAAATGAAGTTGTCAGCCGCGCGGATCTTTCACAGTGTTCATTTCTTTCTGCGGAGCAGTCCGCTCTGTAATCCAGTTTGCCGATTGGGCTCCCTGCTTTCTTTCTTTGTCCACACATCGTTTTCTTGCTACATCGATTACCTCTTATCGGGACTATCTGATACTCTTTCCTCTCTTAATTGTTTCTGGGCAAAGCTCCGCCGAAAAAGAAGGGTTTTTGCATGTTAAAACATTCGGCTCTCTTTCACTCTTACAAATGTAACGCTCCGAAATGCCACTTTTCGAAGTTTTCCTTTAACACTCCTGTCCTGAATAAGTTGTTATCTGTGTCATTCGTACAGAAAGCATTATCTCTCGTTTATTAATTAGTAAACATTTCAAACATATCTCTGTTTTCGTTCAGGTCTAATCGGCATCGAATAATGAAACTGACTCACGTTACTAAAATCACATACTCATCTGGCCATTGAATAAGGCAGATCAAGTTCATCATTTGACGGGGCTCTGACGCGGTCAAAGCGTATCGCTCTTGCTGCTTGCGTATCACGATGTTCATTTAGAATTACTACATACATATACACGGGGGGTGGATCTCGATTTTTTTTTTTTTTTTCGGGCTCCCGACTTTCCATCCAGGTAAATTGATGCCGTGACGGGACGAGTCGGACTCTCGATTTTTTCAAGCTTTCTCGATTCTTTCAACTTGTCCCACATTTTTTACTAAAAATTACTAAATCAATAAACTATTTTTGAAAAAGATCCATTAGATTGGAACTTAAAACTACTCGAAAGTAATGTAATGCTACTTGACCTATTTCTATTGTAATTTTCGTATTTTTACAAGTTAATTTCCCCAAAATGATTTTTTGCTTTGCGCTTGAGAATAACTAAGATTAGGTTATCTTTTTTTTTTTAGAAGACTACGAAAAAATCATTTGTTGTAAAACATGTACAAAATATTGTGTTTTGGGTGTAAACAGTTGTACAGAAAGTTGTATGTTGATTGCAATGCATATCTCTTGGATACTTACTGTTTAAAAATACGAGGTAAATTATGTTTGTTGCTATTATAGTATTATTATTTTTATTTACTCAAAGGTTCGTTTTATGTAACACTTGTGTAAAATTGTTGCATTATTGTTTAAAAAATTGATAATAGAATGTTACTAAATATAATCATGTTATTTTGATTTATAAAATTACATATTTATCTATTTTTATTTTTGTAAAAAATTGTTTATACAGATAATACCTAACGGGGGGGGGCAGTTATTTAGCGTCGGTTTTTCTATACATTTTTAATATGAGTTTTAAAAAATCTAGAAAAAATTGAGAAATCCCGATAATCGAGAACCCCGAATTGTTCCGTCCCGATTTAACCGTTCTCATCATCTGTCCCAAAATTTCAGGATCTCTCGCACCCCTACTATATAGCATATAGAGTGGAACGCTCATCATTTCCGAACGCATTGTATATTTAATGAATGGCGATATTTCGTCCGGGGTTAATACCTGAAAATTTTGTCGCATTGGATACTTTTATTATTAAATCTGACGGGGCAATAACCAGTTGAGGAGGCTTAGTTTCTTTTACTCATCGGCCGTTGGTTTTTATTTTCACAATTTTATTGACTTGAACCAGACGTAGAACTATACTAGTATGGAACCCGTGACCTCCACAGTTAATCGAGCTTCTTGAAGATCGGGACGAAAAATGTCGTTCCACTTTAATTATTGAAGAACATTCTCGATGGCAGATTTTCTGAAAGCACTTATGGAGGGCGGGATATTCGTAAGGAATAAATTAGCAAGAGCATATTAATAAGGTTTCGTGGTACGGATTTTTTTCCCGGTTCACCTAATTTTATTATTTTTCTAGAATAATATCCGCTTGAAGAAGAGATAATACGATATGTTCTAAACGTAGGTAACTTCATCCGTACTGTAATGGTTTTATACCTTGTAAGTTTGTTAACCACATACCTTAATCCGTAGTTGCGTTTTTAAAGAAGTAGTTGTATTTCGCTGGCTTCTGTGCGTTATCGGGTTGTTTTCGAATTTACATCACGTTAACGGGGTTTAACCGTGGAATGAGTTTTAAAATAATCCGGAAGTTCAGTTCGAACGTGCGCTTGTGAAATAATGGCTGGCTCGTTTCATTAGTGAAATATGTGTACTACTGCTGGCTGTGCTAAATAAAAACTAATTAGACGGATTTTCATCCGCTCTTGCTTACCGACTCCGTACTCTGCGCCACAGAAACCCGTTGACTAGTAAATAGTACCGTTGTTTTCGTTATTACTATTATTATTATTATTATTATTATTATTATTATTAATATTATTAATATTATTATCGTTGTAAGAGATTAAAACTATCCTTGTATTATTTTTTTCCCTCGCTAAACGGTATCGGAATTTGTATTAAATTGAACGATAGGCTATACAAATCAGGGGAAGCCATATTTACAAATTTCTCCCGTAACTAAGGAGGGAGAATCCATTTTTTTTGTTTTAATATGAATATATAAATCCGTTAAGAAGATTAGTATATAAGTACAGCGTAATTTTGAAAATTTTAAAATATAAAATTCAACAACTATTAGTATCGAAAAAGAAAAATTAAATAAAAAAAAAGCGTTGTAACATTAAAACGGCGTAAATATTTCCTAAACAGAAGGGAATTTAAGCGTTTTCCTTTTTTATATCTGCATCATCAGCAAGCTGACAGAGTTCTACAAAACTTTTTTGTAAAATTTTGCCCGATTTACTAGTTAAGTAGATCTCATTTATCAATGTGAGCATGCAAGTCTGCCACCAAGCTGGTCAGACAATTTCGAGCACACTGTGTTCTGTGCGTAAGCACGGGGGAGTTAGCAGCGATTAATGAAAACCATACTTGTGATAATTTTACTTAATTAAAAATAAATAAAACTGGCTATGAGTTGTTTTTCATTTTAAATATTTACTTTTTTCTCCCCTCAATATGTGTAAACTCCCTATAGATTTTTATGAATTTACTAATAATCAACCTGAAATACGATATGTAATTTATAATTTCATTATATTCGATATCATTTTATACTGTTAAGTTTAAACGTATTATTAAATTACATTTAAAAGTAACGATATTATTACGTTTATATTTTACTATAATTGTGTGTATGAATCTTTTAGTACATACTCTGCTACATTTATTATGTTTTATGATTGTTATTATTTTTTTAAAATTTGCGTGCCATGAACGACAATTGGCTAGAGGCACAGATGAATATAGATTTATATATCAAAACTCGGCCATTTTGGCCTCGCAAGGGGCTGTGCCCCTTGACCTCTCTTGCTTACATTTCTGTCACTTTTTCTTCTATACTTTGTCTAAAATGATCAAAATTTACAACGTCATTCTAAATCGGTCCATATGAATATAATAACATAATCACAAAAATCCTATACTAACATTTAACTTTCATTACATAAAATTAGGGCATTTTTTCGTTACATAAGATTTGACATTTTTTCGTTAAATAAAATTATCACATTTTTTCGTTAAATAAAATTATCACATTTTTCGTTACAAACTCTAATAGGAACCGGCCTAAGAATTACGTTGTAATTAATATATATATATAAAGTCGGTAAAAATTAAAATGTAACAAGCGTTACATAAAATTTGGACTTTTTTTAAGACATGTTTTGGGACACTTTTTTTCGTTACATAAAATTGGGACACTTTTTTTTGTTACATAAAATTGGGACACTTTTTTTTGTTACATAAAATTGGGACACTTTTTTTTGTTACATAAAATTGGGACACTTTTTTTTGTTACATAAAATTGGGACACTTTTTCCAATGAGGGGTGGCCTAAGAATTACGTTGTAGTTAATAAGAGAATTACGGTATTTGTATTAAATAGTATAGCTTCGTATGGTGCAGAAAACTGATTTAATTAGAAAGGATAGTAGGGTCATCAGTGAGGATATTAGGCAAGGAGGAGAGAAGATTATCTGTTGATCTGGCCGAATTAAACTGAGGACATTCTGTGAGGATATGGAGAACGGAAAAATCAGAGTTACATGTGCTACAGATTGGAGCTGGTGTCTTTTCCAGTAGGTAGCCATGCGTGAGTTACGTATGTTTCAGCCGGAGTGTAGTAACGATTGCATCATCTCTCCTCTGGTTCCCCAGTACTTTTTTTGAATGTTAGACATGGTTCTTAATTTGGAGAAGTTTGTTTTTATACGGGATGGACAGCCATCGTTTGTTCCATAGTGTACTCAAAGCCAGTTTTAGGTAGCGAATGAAGTCTGAAGCTGGTATCGGAGTGTCTGGGAGCAACGCTGAAGGCTTCTTTCGCTGCTCTGTCGGCCAGCTTATTTCCAGACATCCTCTCGAGTGAATCCAAAGGAATGTTATCGCGCGCAAGGCGAGGCAGATACCTATAGTTCGACTATTTGCGAAGGAAATAGTCAAACTAAGGGTATCTGCCGCTCGCCACGCGCAATAACATTCCTCTGAATTTCAAGCTACTCGGGGATTCCTGTTTAAATTTACATTAATATCTCATTATAGCAACAAAATTGATGAAATAGTTTATTTATCATACTAGTTGCGCAAGAGAGCGCAATTAAAATATCTCGAAAAAAAACGAATAATCGACATTGGCGTTAGTTTAAAAAAAGCTGTAAAACCATTTATTCGGGGGAAAAATGAAAATCTGAGAGTGCCTTTTTCAGGAGAAAATACAAATATATGGAATAAAATTCGAAGACTTTACTCGGTTTAAAATTACCCGTTAAATAAAATAAACACAATAAATCCTATACACCAAGCCTTCGCATTAGTCGTGGGATTCCCCAATAATAAAAGCAGACGCATCGCTTTAAAAAAAACTTCAAACAGCTCTCACCTGCCGGTATCGAAATAGCTAAAAACACAATAAATAAATACACCGACCACATTATAATCAACACAGATGGTGTGCTAGAAATAATCCCATCACAATCAGATCGGAAATGGCATGTGCGTTCGTAGAACCAGATAAAATGTACTCTTTCCGACTCGATGATGGCTGCACAGTACTGGATGCGGAAATATCTACCATATCCTACATGGTCTACAATATCCTTCTTTCTATCAACATAAAAACAAAAAGGCATTAATAATTAAACACACTCTGCGGCAGCACTGGACGTCATTTCCAGTCTTAAAACAAACACTATCATCGATATACAGAAGACAGAAAGCCACTTATGTATATGGATCTCCGGTCATGCGGGAATATCAGGGAATGAGCAAGCGAATATGATGATACGGTCAGCTCTAGAAGTTCCTTAGAACAGATATTCTCTCCTGACTTCATCTATGACGCAATTCTTTTTGGAAAAGAGCAAACAAGAATGGAAAGAACAGTGGACCGCGCGTCAAACTTTTCTGTTCCAAGTAAAGTCGACGACCGAACCATAGCAGCTTTCCAGTATATTATGCCCGCAGAGACTTCGAAGTAATCAGGAGAAAGTAACTCAGTGCAAGAGAAAATTTTTAAGTGTCACTGGTGCGGTAGCAGGATATCGAGTTCGACCGGAACAAAAATGGCCTAACTAACTACGCCGCGATAGTTGATTCCGACAAACGACATAGTGAACTACTGGACGTTCATTAATTTTCAGCGACTATTTTAATCACTTGAACCAGTCGCCCGTAGTAACTGCGTTGAAGAAATAATAATTCGTGGGAAAACGGTCGCGACGGTGTGTCGGTATTTTCGTGTTAAAGTGGGCCAGCCTACCTTAAAAAATATTCTATCTCTATAAGCATAAATAAACCAGGGTAGCCTAGCAACCGGTGGGGAATTAGAAGTCGGGAATTATGTTGTAAAATCGGATGGAAAAAAGTGAAAATGGCCCAAAAACGATATTTTTAATAAGAAAACTTCATCCAAAACGTTAGAAAGTGAATGCATTTTTTAAGGTATTTCACACTCAAGAATAAATTACAAAGTTCCGTTTTCTTCGTATAAAACATGCTGCGGCGGTCAAATATTACACCAATAGTAACAAAAATTCAGGAAATCGGGAGAATTTGGATCAGGAAAACCGAGCGAATAAACCGGGAATTTAAAAATTATATCTGAGCGACCACCATGATGATAATGTATACTATTCTTGTGCACTATGTAATTACAATAACTCCAAGTATCATGCCATATTATTTTTCTACTACATTACTGCGTACAACTGAAAGATCTAAAAGATTATCGAGGAGAATACATATTGCAGTGTACATAGTAGGTAGTAATGATGTTTGGAAGTGCATTAATTATACATAATCGGTATAATAATATGGGTTTTATAGTCTAATTTGAAGATTTTATCGAGGCTCAGACGTGACGTAATGAAATGCAAATAGAGAGCTATGCTCACAAAATTGGGTAAAAGCGGTTAAAAATTCTTCGAGAGATTATCTTCTAAGCGTAGTGTGATGGCGGTTTCTGAATCAAGATTGCGACGCAGAGTTTGCATATTGAAAAGAGATCCTCAAGAAATAAATGTATAATTAAAACATCATAATCGCTAGTAAATGTATAACGATGAACGCAAAGGGGATGATAATGAATAAAATACTAAATTAAAAGAAAACAAATTTCGTAAGGAACCTTACGGGAACACGGAAAATTATTCAACTAATAATAATCTTATTATTATAATAAATTCTACAATTAAGAAAAAAAAAATAATGACAATATTTGTGCAATTATTTTATGTGGTAGACGGAAAACTTCATTAAGAGACATGTAAGGCACTCGTGCGGTATAAGGTATTTATTGAAAAAAAAAAAAACTCTTTACGGCAATCGATCTTTGTATAACTTTTAGAATTAAACTCGTTTAAAGGTTTTCTGTCGAACCAGTATCATTTAACATATGTTGCATATTCGAATAAGGAAATACTGGCAAAAAGGAATAGCACAAAGAGAAGTTGAAGTACAATTATAATAGCAGGGTAGCCACGCAACCGGAAATTAGCTGAGAATTTTGTTGTAAAATCGGGGGAGGAAAAAAGTAAAAATAGGCAAAAATGATATTTTTGATTAAAAAAAAAAACCATTTGAAACGTTAAAAAGTGAATGCGTGAAGTTCTGTTTTCTTCGTATAAAATATGTTGCGGCGATGAAATATTAACTGGGAGAATTAGAACCAGGGGAAAACCGGGAATTTAAAAATTATATTTGAATGGCTACCATTCGTGTAATCTTTTTTCAAGTCGGTAAAAATAAGCTGTTACCGAGTAAAAAAAATTATACTTCCTCGAGATGAAACGCTCTTTTCGAATATATAACATAAAGGTTCACACCCTTAGTGGAAAATCTATGACGGACAGAATGGGTAATAATAAACCACATAAAATAAAACGCAATATCGAAGCGTGAACATTCTCGTACAGGACGTCAAGAAGGGAGGAAACTATCCTAGCCAGGCTAAGAATAGAGCCTCCTTACGCAGTCGTACTTGCTAAGTCGCACACCAGCTCCATATTGCGATCAATGTGGAGTACAAATCACAATTCAACGTATCCCACTGGAATGCGAAAATTACTCGGATCAAAGGTACAGACACACTTCGGCTCAGAACCGGAGGTGACAGAGATATTCGGAGAAAATTCTATTTTCAACTTCTTGCAGGACTGTGGTATAATGAATCTAGTATAGTAATTGTTTAGTGTACTTAATACTAGATGTATATCTTTGATTGTATTACTTAAACTGATTTAAATCTATTTCTTGCGTCGCACCTTTTATCGGTTACGCGACGTTAAATAAATATATTTAAAAAAAAAAATAGAAAAAAAAAAGGTTTACCTAAAACACTAAGAGAAATAAGAGATTGGAATTAGTATTTTCTTCGACACTTTAAACGACCGAAAAAGGGATTGATGACAATCACGACTAACAATATTGAAGAAAGAATATATATATATATATATAGAACGGCTCATAATTTTGTTGTAAAACAAAATTTGAAAATAGTCAAACGATGGTTTTGATAAAAAAAAATAATATGAAACGATAAATTAATGAATTTTTTGTAATGTACTTTACACGCTCGATAACAAAGTTCTTTTTTATTCGTATAAAAAATATGCTGCGGCGATCAGGCATCGTCAGCGATAACAAAAAAAAAAAAAAAAAAAAAAAAATCCATTCTTAATACGATTTGTCTTCAATTTTTTAATTAAAAGACTTTGTCTATTTCCATGACGACCAATATTTATATTTATTAATACGTTTCAATTTTTATTGGAAGAGTTTCTCAGTAAAGTTTGTGAAAGGGCTTGAGCAGTTAGCGCGTATGATTACAAATATAACTACTAGACATGTCACATATTAAATGGGGTAAATCATCCCGCTATGAAGTTTAATAAACTTTTATAATAATAAAGTAAACATACATTGCTCGAGTTAGTTTAGCGGTGTCATTACATAAAACGGTGAAATATTTAAAATGTGAGAATAAAACATAACTTGAAAAAACTGACAAGTTTTATTTGCAATTTCTTTAATTTATACTGATACATATAGTTTATTTGTCTTCTCTTCAATTTGTATTGGGTTGCTATTATATAAGCGGAAGAATGTAATTCTTGTATAATTCTAGTAACCGGGAAATCGCGAAGATTTGGAATACCCCCCCCCCCCCCGCCCGGGGGGGGGATTAAAAAATTATGTTTTCGTGACCATCGTGTTATACTTCGTTGCTATGTTAAATGTAGCTCTCTAAAGCGAACAAGAACTTACGATGTTGTTTAAAGGTAGGATATTAAAGGTGATTGACCGCTTTAATGGTTTGCTACACTCTACGGATGATGTGAAGTTTATCAAAAGACACGCGTGTATTTATCTTCATTATCACCGTCATTTATTTATTCCCTCTTCGTTAACAAATCCTTTATTTTGTTTTCCTTTCTTTTTTTCTTTTTCTTTTGTCTCGTATCGTTATCGTTATCGTTACACGATTCCGTACGAGCTTTTTTCCGTCATCTTAATCCTTCCGTATATATCTTCCATCTCCTCTTTCGCACTATTTCGTTCTAATTGTTTTTCTCATTCGCCCTTGTAAAGCTACTTTACTTTCCCCTTTGATCATCTGATAAACCGAACGAATAGCCTTTTCATTCTCAGAGATATTTCTTACAATCTGTATGTGGGAAAACTGAAAAACATCAAAATAATAATCGTTGTTAATCTTCAGCTGATTGTTTAATTTTAATTTAGCCAGCGCTAGATGTAGAGACTGTGAACGATGTTGCTGCTCGGTCGTGTCTTTAATTGTTACAAAAATGTCGCGACATGTTTATCATCTTGCACGAAGCGACGACAATTTTATGCAATGCCTTGTTGGCGATACGCGAACAATTTATCGGGATCACTTAGTTTTCTCAAGAAGATGAGAAATCTCTAGTAGTGCTGATCATCGGCGGGTATTTAAAACGAAAATTTTTCAATATACACGCGTATAATTTAATTTTATTAATAACGGTGTTGTTGCATTGAAAAATAATATGTAATTAATAACTGCGATACGACTGAAACGAGCATCTGTAAATAAAATTCCAACAAGTGAAAATAGTGTGACCGTCGTATTATTAGTTATTTTCATTTTTATTCGATATCTTAGCGAATTTTGTTTTTTTGCTCGGGCTCGTTAACCGCGAGAAGGTCTTACAGCGAGTTCTAGATATCAAAGTATCAATAAAGAGGAAAAGGAATGTGAGAAACATTATTAGAATTCGATACTTTTGTAGATTGAAGAAATAATGGACGGCGATATTTTAAGCTATAGAAGCGAAAGAATAAAGAAGGCATACTAAGGGATAACTGCAAGTTTGCAATTGTCCGGATTAGAAGATCAAAAAGAAAGAGTGGAGAGATGATAGAAAAACAGAAATAAAATATCTACGACCGACGGCCCTTTCACTGATTTCTTCTTATCGCCGTGCAAATTTTCATCGACAATCTCACTCGCTTTTATATAAACTTAGCAGTTTTTTGTTACACTTTTGTCGGTCATATGCAGATTCGTAGTTCGTGTCCCTAATGTCATCGTGACAGTCCAAAAAACACTAACACGATGGAACATCGTAATCGGTTGCTATAATTTCTTAAGATGCCTTTTATCTATCCGATGTTATGGTGTCGGGGGGTCAAAGGGTACTGATGCGCAATATATGAGACGCTTGCGTCTCACTTAGCCTCTCAGTATCAACGTCTATCCTTACCGGCTCGTGGTGACCCCTGCATACTTTGACCTGAAAGAACGGTTGGGTAACCAACCCCAGCGTAGTAAATTGGGGATTGTAACAAACAAGGAAGACGGGAAGGGGAAACATATTATCCCACCCCCCTTCTACCATAGACCATTTCAACTTATCCATATACAACTGCAATATAAATACTTAGATTCTCGCACAGAATAAAATTAACATTGAACAATCACAGGGAAGAAATAGAAGAAAACGTGTATAAAGAAATAATACAAAAACCAAACCTGGCAGATAGGGATAAAATGCATCTTCCAACACGACTGGTCATCGTGGAAGATTAGACCACCCCCCCTCCTACACATGAAGAGATCGCGAAAAGAAGGCCGTAACCGCCAAGGCCAAAATGGGCAAACCGAAAAAAACGATATAAAAATAACAAAAAAAGTAAAAAATAAAAAACCCCAAAAAAAACAATCTGTTTGTAGCAACGTACAACTGTCGTACATTACAAGGAGAACAAAGGATCATCGAAATAGAACAGGAACTAGAAAACATAAAATGGGATATAATCGGACTTAGCGAGACAAAAAGAAAAGGCGAAGAAGAGATCGCATTAAAAAGCGGCAATATACTATATTCCTATAGCCCCGAAAACCTTCAAAGAAGCATAGGAGTTGGATTCCTAATTAATCAAAGAATAAAACATCAAATCGAAGAGATTAAAGCAATAACAGAAAGACTGATTACGCTAACATTGAGGGTAAATCAACGTCATAAAATGAAGATAATACAGGTATACATGCCGACCTCACAGGCAGATGACGACGAAGTCGAGCTAATATACGAACAGATAGAGAGAGAAATAAAACAAGGAAATGAACATTATAAATTACTAATTGGAGATTTCAATGCGAAGATAGGTAAACGACAGCCGATGGAGAAATCCATAGGACAATTTGGTACTGGAACAAGAAACGAAAGAGGCCAAATGCTCGTCAATTTTACAACGGGAAATGAACAATACATCATGAACACCTTCTTTAGAAAGAATGAGACGAGAAGATGGACCTGGCGGAGTCCAAATTGGAAAGTCAAAAATGAAATTGACTTCATAATGGGAAATAAGAAGGAAATCTTTGAAAATATAACCGTATTAAACAAATTTGATCTAGGAAGCGACCATCGAATGGTGCGAGCAAAAATATATATAGATGGAAAACTAGAAAGATTAAAAATGATAAAAAAGGTGCAAATAAATAGGGAAAAATTACAAAATGATGAAGATTTTCAAAGAAGAATAAGAGATAAAATAATAAGCAACTTGAACGACTTAGAAACCACTACACAAGAGCAGAACATAGAATCGCTGAATGAAGACATAACTCGATCGCTAACAACAAATATAAATAATAATACAATTGCGACAAAGGTAAACAAACTTTCACAAGAAACGATAAACCTCATGGCCAAAAGACGTAGCCTCAAAATACACTCCCAGCGAGACCAAACTGAATACGTTGAAATATGCAAAACAATACGGAAAAAAATGAGACAGGATATTAGGAAATACAATACAAAGAAAATAAATGAAACAATCGAGAAAAACAGAAGCATGAAAATACTATGGAATAAATTAAGAGTGGGAAAATATGAATTTATAGGGATAAAAGACGATAGCGGCGTCAGCACCAAAAACAAAAAACAAATGGTAAAAATAATATCAGACTTTTATAATAAACTGTATGATGACGCGACCGAAACAGAACAACAAGAACTACGAGTATCTCCCGATAATTCGATCCCGCCAATCACAGTACACGAAATAGAAATGGCCATAAAGACCCAAAAGAACAACAAAGCCCCAGGAGAAGATGGAGTCTTAATAGAAATTATTAAATTAGGTGGGGAAAAAATAAATAAATATCTGGCTACGCTGTTTAATAGATGTTTAAATGAGGGAAAAATACCGGAAAAATGGAACAATGCGGAAATTGTACTGATATATAAAAAGGGTGATAGAGAAAATATACAAAATTACCGTCCAATTAGCCTCCTATCGACTATGTATAAGCTATTTACATAAAATAATCACGATAAGATTAACCGAAAAACTTGATTTGAGCCAATCGGATGAACAGGCAGGGTTCAGAAAAGGAAGAAATACGATAGACCACATACACGCTGTCAGACAACTAATCGAAAAAACAAGGGAGTACAGAATACCAATGTGCATGGCATTCATAGACTTTGAGAAGGCGTTCGACTGCCTGAAAACTAAAGCGATAATACGAGCATTGGAAAAAATAAAAATCAATAGTACATATGTAAGAATAATTAAACATATATATATAAAAGCAACAGCTACAATCACGATTAATGAAGAAAGAGAAAAGATTCAATTGAAAAAAGGTATAAGACAGGAAGACGCGTTATCTCCAAAATTGTTTACAGCTGCACTCCGAGATAATATGGAGGAAATTAACTGGAAAAACTCAGGTATTTTAATTGGAAATAAAAGGCTAACACATCTATTATATGCGGACGACATTATACTTAAAAGAACTACAAGAAATGATACAAACCGTCAACGATAAATGCTCAGAAATAGGACTTAGAATAAACATAAATAAAACTAAGTTCATGAGTAACGAACTGGTAACGGACAAAAACGGTAGTATACTTATAAACACACAAGAAATAGAAAAAGTAGATAAGTTCATTTACCTAGGACAATTAATGAAAGTAAATAATGACTGGGAAGAGGAGATAACTAGAAGAATACAACTAACTTGGATGGCATTCTCGAAGCTACGAAATATACTTAAAGATACTAATACACCCTTAAATCTGAAAAAAAGAGTTTTTGACCAATGTGTTCTGCCAGTTCTAACATATGCCAGCGAAACATGGGTATTAACGAAAAAACTACAACAAAAGATAAGTACAAATCAACGCAGAATGGAACGGTCTATGTTAGGTATTACCCTGAAAGACAAATGGACAAAACAACGTATCCGACAAACCACAAAAATAAATGACGCAATAAGTATCATTAAAGCCAATAAATGGAGATGGTGCGGTCATGTGGTCAGAGCCGAGCACCGATGGATCAATCTATTGACATTCTGGAAACCTGATGGGAAACGAGCTTTGGGACGACCGAAGGGACGCTGGATGGATGAAATACGAAAATTTAGGTCGAACTGGCGGGAAGAGGCAAAGGATCGCGACGGCTGGAAGGAATTAGGGGAGGCCTTCGTCCAGCAGTGGACTGATAATGGCTAAAGAACAAGAAGAATGTTATGGTGTCCGTCCTGCGTTGCGCATAGAATCTAACCTCCAAACTCCGCTCTCTAGGCCACTTAGTTCACGTCACACGCGTATCCTCTTGACACACATCCACAGTGACGATACATGCATGTAGTGCAGCGTCGTGTAGTGTGCGTATGGAATAGCTGGAAATGAAGAGGACGGAAAATTCGCCGAGAACAGGACGCTGCCCGAGATGATTTTGTCAGAATGGCGATTAAATCGGCTGAACCGGTATCGCTTTTGACGTTTCAGCGCTGTCAACGGGAATTCCGATCGAACTGCCGTTGACAGCGGAGCAGAGAGTCCTGCTCATGCGAAACTTCCGACAGCTTTCATGACGATGACACTGTGACGCGTCAAAGTTGCCTCGGCTGTGTTCGCTCTGGAACGTCACTCGATGACGAAAAAAAACGGCAAACTTTGCCCGGTCACGTCACCGATTAATCTCGAAGGCTAATGTCAATGTCAGTTTATTTATTATTCGCGGCCGGTGCTTGACTTAGCTTTCAGTGCAAAATATCGCCCCGATCCAACTCGACTGACCCCCCCCCACCCCTTTCCTGAAATTACTACGTTTCCCGTCGCGTCTGACTTGTAAAAATTGGCAAATAAACCGAATGTGTGCGAGTTTCTATTTAAAATTTCCTCTCGCCGCTTTAATTCTCTCTGATAAATGACTCCCTGGGACAGCAGCAGTAGCGCCAGTTATGCGTTGAGACGATTGCCGTTTCGCTCGCTTGTGAACAAGTTCCCGCCATTTTCCTCTCTAGAATTTAATCCGGATGACGAAGTGCGCAGCTCCCGAAATGTTAACTAAACAAATCTAATCTCGCCCCGGTTTTCCGTCCTGATGCGGGGGTAAGTGTTAATACCGTTTGTAAAAACAACGTTCTTCTCCGATTAACACTGACAAAGTATAATATACCTCGGCCGATTTTATTATTGCTTATTAATAATTCCATCGGTAGCATTAGTACTAGTAGTAGTAATAGTGGGGCCGTTGATGACGTTGAACGTTTCCACTAAGAAGAAGAATGCGGGCTACTTCGAATCCCCCTCGGGGGATATGGTCAGTCTGCTCTTGACGGCAGTGAACGTTGCCATTCAGACAAGTTACCGGGCTGTTGAAGTTCTTTAGCCATGTAATGAGAGACCGAGATGCTGCTGTGGAGAAACCAAAAAAGTAATGACCGAAAGGGAGTCGCGCTTGAAGAAGAAGAAGTCCCAAAAAGCGAACAAACGTCAGAAAAAACTGAGACTACTCGATTATTTTACAAAAAGGATCGCAGCGGCCGAAAATAACATACCACTCGTGTGGCCTAGTGATCGGCGGCGCGCACAGTGATGGTGATGGTGTCTTTTGATAATGGTGAACACGCTGAGAACGGTAGCAACTCATTGGAATGCCCTGGGGTGTACGGTTGACGGTTGGCACTTATTCTTGATGACGGTGAACGTAATGTTCACTTGAATATCAAAATTCCGATGATGTTTCTGCAATGTTTAATAAATATTTCCCAACGTGTATAGTTAGAATGTACATTAATTATATTTCGTATAACGGTTAAAATAGTAATGTTGTTCGTGTCGCATTGCTTATAAATGTAGTGCAAGTCAACATGGCTAGTCGAGCGTTAAAATTCTGGTTTTCTTGAGGCGTTGATTTCCATATACAGTTTTATACGCGAAACACTCGTTACGGTATTTGCTAAAGTAATGCAGTTGGAAGACTACATTCAATTTTTAGGCATTATCCTCCTCCTGGTGGCCGGCTTTTTTGAACATTTTTCTAAATGTATCAATAAGTAGTATTATTTTTGCTTCTAACATTTTCCAGCAATAGTGGCGATTTTTTTTATATATATTGTGCTCTTATCAAAACGTGAAAGGACAAATAAAAAAACAGAGTAAATGAAATGTGGCTGAACCATTAAATGTTACGACTGGCATAGTCTTGAAAAAATTGACTACATCGAAAATATCTACTCGCAAATACAATCTAAGTTTAATAATTTACATATAAAAGGAATGCAGAAAGCACGTGACGTACACAAAGGAGAACCATTTTATTCACTATAAGCGCTGTAAAAATAATACAATAAACGCGAGCTATAAAAAGTTGTATAAAACATACAGAAATGTGACTAAAACTGAAATTAGGGAGGCGAAATTAGAATATTACAATAATCAAATGCCTAATAATAATTCTAAAAAAGAATGACAGATAATCGATAATATAGTAAACGATAAAAACAAATCTTCAGTTGATGAGGTCATTTTGAAACATTTTGCAAGTGCAAGACATGCAGCGAATAAATTTATCGATCATTTCTCCCAACCAATACACAGCATTGTGCTCAAGTGTGTAGTACGCAGTTATTGAATAGCGATAATTTAGAACTGCCACTCATGTCATTCTGTATTCCAATAGTTACAAACAAACGAGTAGAAGAAATAATTAACAGATTACCGATTCACAAAGCCCTAGAATGAGATGGTATTAGAGATTGAGATATTAAAAATAATGTAGCTGTATTTATCTGACCGCTTACAAAATGATAATTTTAACTGTTCGATTAAAGAAGGTAGAATTCCTGATGGACTAAAAACTGGTGTTATTAGACCGATATATAAAAACGGCTTAGTGCTTGTGACAATTATAGACTAATTACTATAATCTCAGTTTTAGCAAAAATTTTGGAACAATACCTTACGTTTTTAATTTAAGAAATTATTTGGAGAGAAATGAGTTGCTGCATAATAAGCAATTTAGTTTTAGAGAAGGAAAATCAACAGTCTCTCTTTATTAAGAGTATTAACAAATAGGATAAATAAGGGGTTGGCAAACGGCAAACAATTTAATATAATTTTTTTTGACATCAATAAAGCATTCGATGCGGTAAACCATCAAATATTGTTACGAGATATTAAATGTATTGGTATTATAAGCAAACAAAATAAATGGTTTGAAAGTTATTTATATAATGGAAAGAGCGTAGTAAAAATCGATGAACTATTAAGTAGAGAAGAAATAGCATTAAGACGCGTAGGGAAAGGAACTATTTTGGCTCCGTTGTTATTGTTGATCTATACCAATTCCCTTCATAAATTCGTTAAAAACTCGACAGTCTTTGCTTATGCGGATGATGATATAGCACTCGTTACCGAGCACCGCGATATACATGAGGACGAAAAACTCTTATACTTGGATGTAAATGGTATGTGTAGGTGAGCGCATGATAAACATCTAACTATTAATATAAAAAAAAAAAAATCAAAGGCTTTGTATATAAGAACATCCAGTAGATATAGAACATGTAATAAACCATCTATTAAAATACATAACAATAATTGTTTACATAATTACTTGACTTTCGAACTGTGGTTGTACACAACATTGGGTACGACGGAAGAGGTTAAATATTTAAGATTAATCATCGACAAAATCTTAAGACAAGCATGTTATAAATTTATCTAATAAAATCAGGCAAATGATACCGGCACTTTATAAATTGACTCTTTCAATACCCCATATAGTAGTTTGCGTGTATACTTTAATGCTATAGTAATTGTCTGGAATCATGTATGAGATATCAATTTGGGGTTAAAGCAAAACGGACGATAATCAAAATAATTAGTAGTCAGCAAAGGAAATGCTTAAAGATAATAAATATTAGCTGGTGGAGAGAGAGAAATGAAATGTCTCCAAGGATGCGCTATTTCTATCGCACTGGTTGCTTGAATATAAGACACCACAAATATATATATATATCAATAGCTACGATGACGAGAAGCAGGGTAACGAGGAATAATAAGTAGGGAGGTATATTTTATTCGACCGAAAGGCATAAATTTTAATTAAGCTACTAGAACGAATCCCAGAAGATACAATGCAAAAAGAGATAGGAGCTAAGTATTAATTAAGCAATGGTTGATTGATAACATTAATGAGTAACATTAAGTTAGATAAATTGGGAACTATGAGAATCGACGATTCGTATTTGTTTGTCGCACATGTAGTATGAAATTGTTTGTGGTTCTTTTTTTGTTTTATTTTATTTTTTTTTTCGTTATTTATAATTATATAATTGTAATGAAATATTGTAACATATTTTTTGAATAAACGACGTATTGGGCACCCGTAGACGGACAGTATGCCTTGTGGGACCCACAACTTATTTTTAATAACAAAAAAAAAAAAAAAAAGGGTGTCCTTAATTTGATTTTTACTATTTTAGTCAAAAAAATGAGATTGATGCCTGAACTAGTTTCTGAGCAAGGATTGAAAAAAAAAATTCATGACTTTCGAAGGGGGGAAAAAATCGGGAAAATGTTGACTACATGTTGCATTTCATTTAAAATAATTTTAATTTTACTGTTTTGCGTGATGAATTAATTTTTAACGCTACCGCAAAATCGGTTTGTAAAAAAAAACAAAAAAGTTCAAAATATACTGTCGAACTTTTTTCTTTTCGTAAATTAGAGAAAGCGTATGTCTTCGTGCAAATTATGACATAACGTTAGCATTGCAAGCTAATCTAGCGCATCGACGAATCGTCTTACCGCACGACGCAACGTATGAAATACGATTATAAATTATTACTAAAATTTAGCAAAACGTCGTTGTAGGAAAAAATAAAAAAAAAAAAAAAAACTACGAGAAAATACGATGAATAGTTTAAATTAAATCTGTTTTAGGAATAAGGATACAGATACTAGAAATGAGTGGAACAAGACTTATGAAAACAAGAGAGAAAGAGAAGAAAAAAAGTATATACTAATTTATACAACATATATGTACATAATCATTTATACATACATATATTTTTATTTTGCGACGCGTCTCGGTCATTTGCGTCCACACTAAACATATTAACAATATCTCTAGTAGATAACATTTTGACAATAACAAAGGCAAATATCTTTTTTAACAAGGGTAGATCAATAATAACAGGAGAAAAAACTAATAATTTGAAATTTCATAGGGTCGTCTATATATAAGGTTTTTTTTTTGATTTTTTTTAGTGTTGAACCCAATAGTCACTACTTTCACTAGTGTTTTGTAGAAGCAACTTAAAAGGAAATAATTATGAATACAAAGTTGCAACAGGATAAAACTAGTAAGGATCGGACTAAAAATTATTCTCGTTCTATACGAAGTACGAAGTGATAGATCTATGGGTCCGGGGATGACCCTAGGCAGTCAAAGGGCGAAGCCCCTTGAACCTTCTTGCTTTCATTTCTGTCTCTTTCTCTTCCATACTTTGTATAAAATGATCAAAATTTACAACGTGATTGTTATTGGCATCAACGCGAAAAAAATAACGTAACCACAAAAATCCTATCCTAACGTTTAACTTTCATTATATAAAATTAAAACACATTTTTCGTCGCGTAAAATTGTGACATTTTTTAAATAACAATTACAAAAATCTTATAAAATATAACAAACGTTACATAAAATTTGGACATTTTCCGTTACGTAAAATTGGGACATTTTTTCTAGTGGATGTAGCCTAAGAATTACGTTGTAATTAATATATATATATATATATATATATGTGTATATATATATATATGTATATATATATATATATATGTATATATATATATATATGTATATATATATATATATGTATATATATATATATATACTAGCTGTGTCCCACGGCTTTGCCTGTGTATTAATGTCCGTTTAAATCTCTACTTGGAAATTCATAAAAAAAATTTTGCTTTATCTGGAATTGTATTTATGTTAAGATTTTTTCTCTCTTTGAGAAACATATTTATTACTGTCCAACAGAAAATAGTCTTCACATTCCACGTTTAGCTGGAGATTATCGATCTTTCTTTAACCTGTCGGTCTTGATCTAACAAAAAGTTTTGCTCATCTAAACAGCACACACAGCCATCGGTTTGGAGTTACTCACACGGTGATCTCCCATAATTACACATTTAAGAGAACATCTTCTTCACTCATATCTTCCGAATTCTCCGTATCGAGCGTTTTATTAAAATTAATTTATTACCGCAACAACAAACTGCAGTAGTTGAGTACGAATTTTAATACTCCTGGTAGAAAATTATTAAAAAGAAAGTTAAACAATTAATTTAAAAAAATTTATACAGCGGTTTTGGCCCAAAAGTTCGAATATTTGACATGTTAGTTAAATACTCTATTTATTTTTATATGTTATCCATTAAGTCCAATAGCGTATATGGCTTAAACCTCTTCCAGTTTTTATAAACATATTGTACAATACATTTTCATATTTCGACTACTAATCTCATTCATTATTATACAATAAATAAGATTGAGATGAAAACAAACATACACCATCCCTATCTATGTATTTAACATAATGGGCAACTATTGTATCCTTAACACATATTAATTCTACATTCGTAATTACAGTGAGTATTTATATATAAATAAAATACTCACTTCAATACCGCACAGAATTTGCACAAACTGAAAATAAAATGAAATATTTTTGAATATTAGACACCGCGATCCTCTCTGCCGTTCCAACATCAACAACAACTTTTCTTCCGACCTGCCTGTCTTCAGCATTTTATTAAAATTAATTGAAATCACCACAACAACAAACCAATATATGTAGTTCAGTAAAGATTTCAAATTTGAATATAAATAGCGTTCCCGGTAGTAAATTCCGTTGCAGGATATTTTAGAAAATACCACCTTTTTTCTGAACTCTCCGTAATGAGTACAGCAATTAAATAGGAGCGCGCGACTTGGAAGTTTAACGATTTCAATAACGCAAAAAGTGAAGTAACAGAAGCGGCGTATTTACTTACACCAGAAACTAATAATATAACTGTAGTAATCATTTTATTTAAATTTTTATGTTTAGTTTATTTTTACCGTGGTCATCATTTTATTTAAAAATTAATTTTTTTTGTTAATTTCTTTTTATTCGTCCGGTATATACATTTCTGTGCCCCTGGTCTCATCTCAACTATTTAAAACCCTCATATTTCGTGTAGTGGACCGAATTGTGAATCTAAACCATTCTTGAATACACTTGAACATACACAAAAAATTTCATCAAAATCGGTCCAGCCTAAGGAGGAGTTCAGTCACAAACACACGCACAGAAGAATTATATATATATATATATATATTCATTCATTTATTTTATGTTGCTTGTATCTACATAAATTTTCCCCACCGGAATGGTCCGAATTGGACAACTAAAAAAATTTAAAAAGTAAATAAAATAGTCATAATAATAATAATAATAATAATAATAATAGTCATAATAATAATAATAATAATAAATTTAATAATAAAAAGTTCTAATATAACTGCCTATTTCTTTCTTTCTTTGACTTAAATCGTATGAAGTTTTAACAGGGCCATAGTTTTTGCTGCATTCGCCGCAATATATTTTGGCCGAAGTAAACAACGCATTTTATGTATTAACATATATGTATGTATGTTCGCGTGCGGTAGTTATATCGTGTTTAGGCTCGAGGTTACGCAGGCTCTAGGGAAGAAGCAATTAGGTGACGTACGTATTTTTTGAACCACACGTGTTTCCATTGTACCCACGGGCCGGATGAAAATACTACATACTTTCGATACGATATTTTGTATTATGTACTCGGTTGTGTGTTGGTGAATTATTCAATGTATATTCTGACACAGGGGATTTTCCGTTTGCCGCGACAAAGTCCCAACCATTGGCAAAAACTGTTATCGTCCCCTCAGTACCTCTAGTATTAGTGAACGTGACTTCACTACGAAAATAGTGTATACACGTAATAATAAGAGTATTTGTTCCATATTCATTTCTCAGAAATGAGCAGTATTAAGTCTACCGTCGCTATGATACAAGGCGAATTCAAAGCGGCCTCTTATCCAACGCATGCAACAATAATAGAATAAATCGGAATACGTAGCTCGCTGCACATTTTATTTATACATACATATATATATATATATGGGGGGGATGTACGTGTGCATGTTGGTGTGTAAGTGTGTCGCGGTGGTACAGTGCTAGTTCATCAAGAAGTATTGCTAAAACGACGATTTTACGCTATTGTTAGATGTGAAGAGAACGGTATCATTTTGCTGGAGTGATTAAATGATAATTTCGAATAAAATTCTTAGTAATAGTTTGAGGAAGATGGGAAAGATAACGATTGTGAGATGAAACAACGTCGACAAGTCATTTATAAAGTTATTTGCAATTAATTTGAGTTCTACGACTGCATGTTTGCCCGCACACTGCTTTGCGCCCGTCAGGGTAGTCGGAAATTATTGAAAAGAAGAGGAATGGTCTTATGGCAACTACGGAGTTTTGAAAACTTCCTGCCCATTTCACTTAACCCTAGTCGTCCCCATAAATCCGGGTATCTCGAAAATTAAAATTGAATTTATCGAAATACCAACAATCCCCCCTCCCCATCCGTTTATTTTTTGTTGTTTTTTTCTTAAATAAATATATATATATATATATAAAAATCCGGTGTCTTTATGTTTGTGCAGGATAAACTCAGAATTTACTTAACCGATTTTTATAAAATTTTGAAAGTACATGCAATTTGGTCCAACTTAACAGATAGGATACTTTTTGTTCTAAATTATTTACATAAATATTTGTTATATTAAATAATTTAATCAATCAATTAAAAAAAAAAACAAATTTAATTGTTGGCTATTACTTTTTGCTTTAATTATTTACATAAATATTTGTTATATTAAATAAAACAAATTTTGACAATTTTCTTATTTTTTGAGCAGCAACTACTTTTCGTGGCGACTTTCGTGTATCGTGCGATGTTAATCGAAATGCAACCGTGTTTATCGCTGACGCATGGCGTTATTATCGATGAATGATGAAATAAACGTTTTTTCGCTGTCGTTTACAAAAAAGTTCGTGTTATTACGGAGTTGTTGTTTATGAAAAAAAAAAAATATTGTGCGATGATATTGTGCGGCATTTAATTTATTTATATTTCAGTGTATTTAATAAACGTCCTGCCTTGATAAAAAAAAAAAAAAATTTATTTTAATATTCCGACAACAATAGTGTGGCAGTGATACAACTCTCTGACATTGTTGGGCATCTCAGTTGCTTTATATTTCAATATAAGATAATGCCGCGGAGACGATCGAACCTCAACAATGCGCGTAACAGAAATGCACGGCGTATGCGTGTTATGAGAGCTACTGAATCGGAAGAAGAAATTGCAAGAATAAACGCATGTTGTCTGCTGCTCACGTGTGGGAACACCATCAAGTGTCTATTCGTGTTAGCAAAAGACAGGTTGACCAAGGACATTGTGCACAAATTAGTGCTTAGATAATTTTCAATTTTATAAAATAATATAACTAATAGTTCGAAACCAATGTTATCTGCCTCATTTATAACATTTAATTTTTATGTAACTAATTTATTTAGTATATATTGTGTAAATAAGTCATTGATTACAGATTAAAGTTAAAGATTAGATAAATAAAATGTAAATTCAATAAGTGTATATTAGTTGGATAATTTCATCCTCTACATATGATTCAAAATCGGCTAAATAATTTCAGGTTTATTAGTAAAAATTAATTTGGTTGCATCAAAATAATAAGTAAAAAATTAATTTAATCTATTATAACTACTAAGCCACGAAGTAAAAAAATTACAAATCCGAAGATAGTTGAACTGTACTGGGCCTCGTCTCCTAGTATGTGTACATACCCCTTCAGATTTAAGCAATGTATACTCTGTTTATCTTTATTCTTTTCTTATGAAGATGGAATATTTTCTCGAGAAGTTCCCAAAGTATTTCATTAGCAATTTAATGTCTGTTATATTCATAATGCTTCATTATTTTTATTCAGTAATTAATAGATAAGATCTATTAATACATTGTGCCCAAAGGATAAATATATATATATATATATATATATATATTCTTAGTAATGAAATTAGTAAAAGCTAAAAATGTATCATTTTATGTGATCCACTGAATTTCAACAAACATTTTAAATCTATAAAATTAATCGCTAAAAGTGGAAATAGTCACGTAATTGAAATAATTATAATATTCTTAGACATAATTATTTCCTTTTAAGTCGCTTCTAAAAAACACTAGTGACCGTTAGGTTGAACACTAAAAAAAAAAAAATCCCAGAGACGACCCTGAACGTGTATATGGAATTTCAAAAACTTATGTGCATACACAGGAAAGTGTAGTGTCTATATAGTAATACAAATATATTTTTCATATTGAAATTTTATAAAAAAATTATGAAATCTAATATTACCGTTTTTTTCTTAAGCGTGTTATAGGTATTTTTTAAAAATCGTCATGGCGGCAGTAAGGAGGTTTTAACTTCTGAAAGCCTATTTGGGAATACCGGTGAAATTGTATTTTCCTATTGAAACGTTAGTAATAAAAAAAAAAATGTACTTTTGCATTTTTTTTTTTTTTTTTTTTTTTTTTTTTACTTAGTTGGCGTCACTGTTTATTATATATGTACTAATTATTATTTGTAAAAAAAGACATACATACATAAATAAAGAATAATTACAATAGTAATAACAGTACAACGGTGAATTATGCTCTCAAATTGTCTGGTATTTTACTTTTTATTTATTTTTGAGCAAACTTAATCGCACTCACTACGTGCTTTATGTACATATATACACATCTATGTACGGATCCATATGCATATTAAAAAAAAAAAAATCAAAATAGCAGTATCGATACTTGGAAAAAAGCAAAAATGGAAAACCGTCGATACGGCAGAGGGAAGAGGTTGTTACATCAATAATCACAATTACTAAAATTAATGAGTAATACAATGTGTTTTTTATTGTGTCCGCGTTTTTTTTTTTTTTAACTCTATCGACTATCGATATTTGTCACGCTTAAATAGCCAATGTTGACAGCGAATTTAACAATCAAGTGACATTTTTTGTGAAGTTTATATACCGTGAATAACACGGAATGGTTACGGTTTGCTCGAAGTACCTTATCGATTTGAAGACATTCAAATTGTCTCTCTACATTTTCTCCATTACAAAGGGGTACCAAATTTTCATGTATTTTTCTTATTTTTATAATTATATCTTGTTTTGTTTTGCTTTTTTTTAGATTGTAACAGATTTTTCTTCGCTTAATAAAATATTAAGAATTCTACACGGATATGAAAGGATAAGGCTTTTCTATTTATTTATTTAGATTTTTACTGCCTACATAGGCTATAATCTACTTAGTCTAGTTACAGTACGATTCATAGTTTTATAAAACTAAGTGTAGCATTGTACGTTTAAGAAATTTTATTATGTTATTGAGGTTCCTGATGTCCGAAAAAGCGTTGAGGTCCGTGGCAGTTGGTTGGTTGGCGATGAACTTGGAGCAGCATAGTACCAGATGTTGTACGGTAATTCTTTCACCAGGGCATGTTTCACAAATCGGTGGCTCTTTCCTCTCGAGAATGAACTTATGCGTCAGCTGTGCATGACCCAGGTATAGCCTGATAATAGCTGATGTGAGCGGTTTATTCTTTTTTGTTGCCTTGAATATTTTGTCCGTCCAGTCGCTATTGTTCAGTTTTATCGTGGTCAGGATGCTTGGTGCTGTGACGCTTAAGTTTTCCAGCCACTGGTCGAGAATTTTGTTTTTTTCCGGTCGGCTGGTGTATTATCTTCTGTAATATGTGCAGCACTTTTAATTTCGCGTATGTAGGTGGAGAGGAAGGGGTTTCATTGTTTGTGAGTACAATGTAATTTGGATGATCGGGATTTGCTTCGACAGTAAATTTCCTCCGAGTGCTTAAAGGCGGTTCACCGCATAAGTGCTGCATGTTAGTTATTCGGCTTGTGGGAAAAGCATGCAGACTTATTCGGATCCCAGCATTATGTACTGGGTCAAGTATTTGGAGGCAAGTCTCTGACGCCGACAGATATGCCAAGCTGCCGTATTCAAGTTTGGATCGGACAAGAGCCCTGTACAGCTGCAGCATCCTCTTGGGGCCAGGGCCGAAGGCCCTATTTCGGAGCATTTTCAGTATGTTCATTCTTTGGTGCGTTTCATGTCGAAGTTGTCTCAGATGTGCCGTCCACTTGAGACAATAATCGACAGTAACTCCAAGGAAGGTGTGTTGGTCGGTTTTGGGTAGAAAGTTTCTATTTAGCCGGAGCTGTAAGGCTTGATATTTTTTCTTCCTGGTGAAGATCATATACTTATTTATTTTCTCCTTAAATTAATATTTTCCGATTTTTCTATTGCAGCAATAGAGTATCACTAATACGAATAAGTATGATTTCAACAAGCTTCTTGTTGTTGTTAATATTCCGATTCGGGCCAAACACTCGTGGTTGGAAATTTCGTGACGGCATTTATTTTTGTAGAATCTTATCCTGCTAGATCAATATTATGGTGATTATTCAAAATTAGAACGTATGTGTTGATTCCATAAAGCAGACGTAGAGTAATTGGAGATACGATAAGCATAAGTAATAATAAGCATTTTTCCGAAAATAGCTTGCGTTCATTTTTTTCTTCGGCAGTGTGTAGATTTTTCTATTATTTTTACCATAACGTTAATTATTATTTTATTTTGTTTCGGAATTTTTGTGTCATTTATTTTTATATATTTAAAATGGCTGTCAAAAAGTAACGAAAAATTGTTGAACGTAAATTTTGGCGAATTTAAAGACAGAACGAAGAAGTCGGTTTTATAAGAATACGGAGAGCAGAGTAACTAAGTTTCTGTGAACTTCCCCAAACACGGATTACGAAGAATATGTATTCGAAGAAGATTCAGTTTGAAGTCGTTTTATCTACACCATTATATAGTCTTATACGTTGTGTGAATCAAGAGTATGTAGCGAAATCACGTTAATTTACACGCGAACCTGTGGATTTCACAGAATCTCAATAAGTACCTATTATTGCAAGGGTGAATTTTGTTGTAAAATCGGGAAAAAAGGTAAAAATATCCTAAAGATAGTTTTGATTAAAAAAAAAAAAAAAAAAAAAAAAAAATGAATTCAAAACGATAAAAAAATGTGCATTTATTAATGCGCTTTACTGGATAATAAATTACAAAGTTTTTTTTTTTTTTATTTGTGTAAAATATACTAGGCGGCGGTCAAACATTATCAGTAATAACAAAAAAACAATAATTCCATTCTTAATACATTTTTCGATTTTAAAAGACTCTTCTTTTGAAACGGTAGATCTATTTTCGCAATGGATAATATTTATATTTATTGCAGGTACATTTTCGTTAAAATTTTTGTTTATTACGCGTTTAAGTTTATTGCGAGGGTTGTGAATCCTTTCAGTGAAACTTTTGGAGAGGCTCTTGAGCTAAACCCTTTTAAGAGATAGCGCGTACGATTTTACAAATGTAAATATTCGAGACGTGTCAAATATAAATCTTATAAGTTAGAACTATCATATTTAAAATTAGCCTGCTATAAAGTTTAATCAACTTTTGTAATAATTAAAAATAAACATTCGAGTTAGTTAGTGATGTCATTACATAACGGTAAAATATTTAAAATGTAAGAATAAAGCACAACTTGCAAAAACCGGAAAAATTTCATTTGCAATTTTTTTTGTTTTTACTGATATTTTATTTGCCTTCTCTTCAATTTGTATTAGGGGTTTGCTATTGTATAAACGGAAGAATGTGGGGATTCTTGTATAATTTTAGTAACGAGAAAATCGCCAGCATTTTAAATAAACCCCCCATCACGCCCGGCGCCGGAGGGGGATGAAATTGTATTTCAGTGGCTACCGTGCTATACTTCGTTGCTATGTTAAACGTAGCTAAAGTGAACAAGATCCTTGGCACAATGTGTGTAAATTTTCTCTTACGATGGTCTGAAATGAGTGTTAAGGTTGAGAAGGTTGTTATTTTACTTCAGATCAGCGTATGAGAGTAATGGATGACAGCGAGTCTGTCAATCGCGAACTACTGAAAATCTTTATTAAATGAACTGCGCGTATTTAAGTGCTTTGGAAATAGTATCTCACACAGACGTCATTTAATCCCAAGTCCGAAGGTCGTCGCACGACAAATGAACGTTGTTATTCCGGAGACACAGTCGAATTTACCCCTAGCGTGCTGAATTAATCCTAATTTCAAAAGACCAAAGCTGTAAAGCTGGGCACAATTATCAAAATTTACCTTACCATTACTATTTCAAGGAAATGCATAGTAACCATAATGTGATCCACCAATATTTAAACTTCTGGAAATATTCTTCAACGCGAGCTAGCTATTATTTACTTATAAAAAAGCATTCTCTTCGCAAGAAAATTATATTTACGTGTTAAATGGATTACTTTATTTATTACAGACATATATAATTTCTAAATACGCAGAAGTATATACATCAATAAACGGAAAAATGTATTATGTATAGTTTAAGATTACGATTATAGACTAGATCGAGTTTAACTTGGTTGGAATTTGAAGAAGCACATATGTATCCGTAGTCGAAAAGGACATACATCTAACTCCTCTTGCGCAGTTAAATTACGCATCTCTAAGATGAATTATCGTCGGTTAGTTTTTCCCACTGCTATCAGAAATTTAGGCAAATCAGTATCCTCTACAACGTGGATTTAGCTCCTCGCTATTGCATTCTGATGATCGATGTTGAGTCTGAAGAGGAAAATAACGAGGAATTTTATTACTGTCATCGGAAGTGATTATTGTGAGGTTAAGGTGTTTTTTTTCTTTCTTGCTGACACATTAATGAGAAGAAAAAAAAAATACAGTCGAATTGAGAACCTCCTTCTTTTTTTGAAGTCGGTTTGAAATGAGAAAATTTAATAAAACGTGTAATTGAAGTAAAGCGAATTTGAAATGAAAGGAAATTAATTTGAGCGACTAGTCTTTGTAGTGATAGGATTTAGGCAAGTTACTAACTTGTTTCATATTTTGGTACAGAACGTAATACTGAGAGTAGAGAAACGGGGAATCGGGGATTTTTATTCTGTCACGCGGAGCATTAGAATATAATAGGTAAGAAGGGGATGTACACGGTTGGTAGAGACGAGACAAAAATAGGATGAAGTATGTTATCAAAGAAATAATGCTATTTGGAGCCTGTTGTTATGGGCTTATTCAAATATTTCTATTTAAGTAAAGTCCGAGACCTTTGATACGATATCTTGGGATTTATAATGTACTCGTACTTAAATAATTGGTTCTGAACAGAATATTGGGGCCGGAAAGAGACAACTCTCAAAAACCTATGACACTTCTGGTTTGGTAGCCGAGCGCACCTTAGCTCCTAGGCTATACTGTTTTATATTCCGATTTAAGGAAAATGTCGAAGAACTAAATGGTCTTAGTTGTTTTTTCTAAAGATCTTTTCCCGTTCCCTCGCTAGCGGATCAAATTCTGCTTTAATTTTTAATTAAATAAATAAACAATAGGATGTAGTTTATAATTATTTAGATTTAAAAAATAAAATAATAATAATAATAATGGTTACAAAATGGATTAAGTAATTTTTTGGGTTAGCCTTTGTTCTCTTATAATGTGATTTAAGTAAACCTGATAACAACGCGCATTCGGTTCATTGTGTGCTTTAAATCGCAATACTTTGTTTTTTAAAGGTTGAAAATCAAAATTATAAATATGTTACCGTTAAATTTAGTTTTTAATCGCGTACTAAATGAAACTTGGTGTGAAATTTAAAATGAGCTGGAGACTTGAAAAAGAAAAAAAAAAAGAGCGTGTTTAGTGCGTTACTATTTAGCACCTAAAGAAAAGCTAGGTTAATGACTACTGGAGGGGCTGTTTGAAGATTGCAAATCGAATCGTTTGAACCCCACGGGGGTGAAAATAAACTAAATGAACTGAAATTATTCGAAAATTAACTCAGACCAGTCGTTTATATTAGTTTGAAATATAAACTATTCTGAAATAATTGCACCATAATATAATCTTGGTTATTTTTTGTTTAACGCTTGATAATAAAAAGTGCGGTGGGCAAGAGGCTCACTTTAAAAAGAAGACAGAAAAAAGATGCGTATAAGAAGCCAAACGACACGTATCTCTATGAACGAGAAGAGTTCTTAACAACTAGTTCTATTTGCAAATTACGCATTTTAAAATAAATTTAAAAACTATACGTTATAAAATGGTTATGTTGAACAAAATAAAGTATCCGAAATAGGATCAAAACTTGCTCGTTTAAAAAAGCTACAACTTTTACTTTTTTTTTTAAAGTAAACAAAGAAAAAAAAGTGCTTCTTCGTGAAAAGAGATTCATTAAAAGTTTTTTTTGCGCAAAATGGGGGGAGGGGTAAAACTTTTCTTAAATGGAGATTGGTCGATAAATGAGGTGACCGCTAAAGAAATTTAACCACGTAATGAAAGAAAAATGTTCCCAAAACTTGGTTAAAGTCTCGCGACGGTCAACAGCAGTGGCTGAAAATTTAGATTTCCTCGCTTAATTTTCTTTTCTCTGAAAATCAGCAATTTACACTATAATCTGGCCAAAGAAGAAAAAAACTACTTGTTCATTCGCTTTATGTTGTCAAAAACATTGCAATCAGAAATGCACACGTGACAAACGGAGAACCGAAAATTCCGAAAATTCTGCCTTTTTTTTCCACAGCGGATCGATCAGTTTTGATTATATATTTTTCAGTAAAATTAAATACTGAGACGGTCCAAAATTTTCCCCGATTGCATTATAATTGAAAAGTGTATAGTTATACATCTTGCTTTTTAAGTGGTTAATAAATATAATGAAAAAAGTTTAAAAACACGTCTAAACATTATAAGAATGCTTTAAAAAAAAATATATATATATATATATCTATATCGATACTTTAAGATTTACTGTTAAGAATTTAATAAAAATGCGCTAAAAAGTAAAAAATAATTACGCCCGATAAGAAAACAATATATTTCAGAGTGAAATTTAACGTAGTGTGATATATTATGACAATATGCAACATTAATGTTTATTTGAGTCGGTACGGAAATCACAAATTGCAACATCTGGAATTTAATGAGCATAATTACATAGAGTGGCCCATTTTCTATAATCTGATGATTGGAAACATAACGAATATTTAATAATGCGATTTTTAATTATTATTACAATTTGAGTACATTACAAAAAGTATTAATGTCGCTTAAGGATTATCATATCAGCATATCATTCTGAAATATATTATTTTTTTATCGATTTTTTTTTTCTCTTTTTAACGTATTTTTATTAAATTCTTAACGGTAAATCTTGAGGTATCGATCAATTTTTTTTAAATATTTCATAATTTTTTTAGCACAATACTTGAATTTTTTGTCTTGCTAAAAGTCAACTCTTTTAAAAGTGACTTAAAATTCGTTTTTTTTTTTATTTGAATCTATACACTTTAATCCGTACTAATAATCAGTTAATAATTTAATTTTTTTTTTTTTTTTTTATTATGTTTCCTTGCTTAATATTGATAGTATTTTAAGTGCCATCGACGTTTGTTACATTAATAAAAAAAAATTATCTAAAAAGAGACCTCCTTTTTTAAAGGTTTATTTAAATGACTTACTGAGCTGTTTACCAATGCTCAACGATGGTGTATACTTACTTAGTGCCTCGTTGAATGCTACACTTTCGAATGAAAAAAGAAAAAAAAAACAAATAATAATGAAATCAGATGTGAAATAACGTAATATAAAGAAAAAATTATAAACGAAAAAATGAAAAACTTTTTTTTTTTTTTTTCTTACAGAAAGCTGTTGCTAACAAGTGATGAATAATGAGCGAGCGGCAGAAAGAGGCTGTAAATCGTCGAATCGGGTGGTGGTAAAAAAAATTATTGACCAATAATAGAAACAGAACGAGATGTTTTTTCCTTTTCTTGATTTATGATGCACAGATTAAAAAAAAAATCGGTCATTTGTCATCTCTGGAATCAGTTGTCAATTTCAGTCGGCCTAAAGGAAAAACCTATTCCCTAAAGAGAAACAATTTAAATGTCGGTTTACCATCAGATAAGTTGCATTAAAATTTATGAATATCATCATGCGGATCATCACATTTGGAAAGTACATTGAAAACCTAGTTTTCATAAGATCCGGAATCATATCAGCTCTCGTATATGGCATATTGCCTTTTCCATTCGGCCGTTGAAGCTTCTCAGCGATAGAATATATACGCTTTTCAATATTTCCATATATGGTTGTAAACGCCCCGTGGTACATTACCAACTTTTAACACTTCACAAAGACCTCCGAATAAAGTTTGTTCAAGAAGAAATATTCGACGACGCAAAGAAGTATGCCTACAGATTAGAAACGCCCCCGAATAACACGGCAATTGTGTTACTAGATAATTCACTAAAAGTTCGGCGGCATGATAGAATCAAATCGATGGATTTAGTCCAAGATAAAAAGTTCTAATAAAACTTCCTTTTTAGCACCTATCGCTCGGTAGGCAGCTATTCAAGCTATGTTCACAAGATGTTAAAAATAATTGCTAAATAGCTATCATCAGTTAGGTGCAATTTAGTTATTAAAGAATTTAAAAAAAAAAAAAAAAAAAAAAAAAATATTTCCATATTGTTATGGGAAAGACAGATGCAAGTCGCGGTGTGTACATAAAATGTCTACTTCTTGTAGCTCTAGTTCAACCTAAACAAATAGTAAAACGTACAAGTTCAGTTCGGCAAGTAGATGTTACCATTTACACGAATGATGGGTCGAGGGAGTCTGATGGTGTTGGAGCTTCCTTCATCCTTCCTGATTTTAACTTATCAGAATCCTTTCGACTTCCCTATTTTTGTTCCATATTCATAAACGAATTAATGACTATTCTACGTTCTATTATTTTCATTTCCTCGAATTTCCTGCAATTTTTTAATTATCTCCGACTCCTTGAGCGCTCTTCAGGCCATATCTTCTCCTCTTCTTGATCATACGAATATGACACTTTGTTATCCTTCGTAAACGTTCACTGGTTCATAATCGTTCTTCTCTTCATTCGATTAATGTTGATTTGCTGTGGATGGTACCGAGTCACTCGAGCATATTTAATAATAAAGCGGCTGATTCCTTGGGGTTGCTGATTCTTCCCACTCTTTTTTTAAAAAAAATTCCATCCGCTAACCTTCTATCAATACGTAAAAGCTTCCATATCAAATATTGGTGTCGGACACTTACGCTTCTTCCTTTTCTAATAATTATTCATTTCATCTGTCTGTTCAGCCTACTCTACTCTATTCATGATTTCTTTTGCATTCCTCTTTTCGACGTTCTGATGTTGCTTCTGTTGTTCGTATGCGTTTTGGCCATTCTCTGCTGTATTTCTCTTCTTATTCTTCTTCCTTTGCCATGTTAAGCGGACGTCGGCGACCAAACGGTTATACATGTCTCGATATCTATGTCCGTTAGTTTTCTCATTTCATTAATTTCCTTCCAGCATTTTATGTTCTGTATCCATGATGTCCTTGATCTACCGCGTCTCCGTTTGCCTTTTATTTTTCCTTGAAGTATCAGCTGGAGTATTTCGTATTTATTTCCCCTCATAATATGTCCCAGCTACATTAATTTGCACTTTTTTATAATTATTAGCTCCTGTTGCCTATTTTGCCCGTCTAACTGGCCTTCAACAATCGAACGCTGCAATTTTTTTTTATGCAACCGCTGTAAGGGTCCATGTTTCGGCCCCATATAGCAGTGCTGCCCAGATATAACATCTAACTAGTCGCAGTTTTAACTTCATATCAATATCATTACAACATATAGTACACTCTTGAATTGTTGAAATGCTCTACGTGCTATTTCTATCCTACAATTAAACCCTTTGTCTGAGTTCCCCTTTTCTGTTAGCCAGCTTCCTAGATATTTGAATGCAGGAACTTTTTCTCTATGTCTTTCCCGTCTATTATTATTTTGTCCGTATTGTTATCTTCTTTCCTAGATACTTTCATATATTTTGTTTTTTCAACGTTAATTTTAATTCCCATCATCTTAGTTTGAACTAGTTCTTCGGGTCCTTTCCAAGACCCAATTATGAGATGTCTTTCTCTAGATTTCGTTTTTACCTGATTTCCTCTCCACACTGTCCTCTCCGTCCTGATGATGCAGTTATTTTCGACGCCGATCATGTGTTCTTCTTCCAGCGTTCATCTCTTTCTGTGGAGCGTTTTGTATTCCTATTTGTTGAGGCTTGGGCTTCCCACTCCTTATATTGTGCTTCTTATATCCTGTCTTTTCCTTCCCCACTAGTTATTCCTGTTATTTGTTCTTTTTTATTAAAGATTTCTGATCAGATTAAAATATAACCGACTTCTTTTCTTATCATTTGTTTCCGGGTGAGATAAAGATTTATTTGCTTAAACAATAACATTGCATTCATGACATAGTTATTAATATGTGTACTGACACGAGTCTTACTACATAACTAAATTAATGAATATACATATAAATAAGACATGATATGCGACGTTTAAGTTTTTTTTTTTTTTTTTTTGATTATTATTATTATATAAATTATCTCCTTTTCAAATAATTCTTGAAATTACAAAACCTTAATAAATAAATATAAAAAAAAATACGATTACAAAGTGTAAATTCTTATAGATGGAGACCGTTTGACCAATGGTTTATCCGTATCTCCTCTACATTACAAGATATCTAAAGAGAAAAAGCTATCGACTTAGATTATAACATCATATTCTTTTTTTTTTCTGTAATATAGCGGTTATATATTTTAAGGTCTTCATGGTATTATTTTTATTCTTGAACCAGTTGTAGTTTTCTCCGAGCGACGTTTAAGTTAGTAGGAAAAGAAGCAAAAACCTACTACAGGAGGGGAGGACTTGGTGGCTAGTGCTACATTACATAGATATTAACACTGTGATTATCAAATAGAATAATGTTAAAATAAAACTAAAACTAAATACCTAGTACTAACGTCAAATAATTCAGAATAATATATTATGCTTAAGTCTACGATGTTTGTACTTAGTATACAAAGTGCGTAGTTGCCTGGAATCATCAATAGAGCTGATAAGTAAATTCTCGTGCCCTATATACGTTTATCACAGAACTTAGTAGTTGCACTCAAAACATAATCTCTCATTTGCGGTAACTCTAAAATGTTATGCATAGATGCTACTCTTGTGTATATCTATATTAGCCCTAAGAATGCATCTTAAACACATCGATTTTGGATTACCTGTAGCTTGTTATAATGCGCCCTACTAACAGAAGACCACACTGGACCAGAGTATGTGATAAAATAGGTGTTATAAATGACACTTGTAGATGACAAGTTTGTTATTTGCACTTGGATAGGATTTACGATTGAGCAAGGGATATACTAG
Source organism: Icerya purchasi (assembly GCA_039619475.1). Lineage (NCBI taxonomy): Eukaryota > Metazoa > Arthropoda > Insecta > Hemiptera > Monophlebidae > Icerya > Icerya purchasi. The sequence goes on along the minus strand of CM077115.1, from coordinate 284,211,944 downwards.
CGAGATAGCTCTGTTTGTTTTAACCGAGATGTATTCGATATGTTTGCTGTAAGTTAATTTGCTGTCTAATATTAAGCCAAGATATATGATTAGACCAGGCAATGTCATTTCCAGAAATGATTAGTTTTCTTGGCAATGGGGGTCGCCGGCGGGTGTTTCCGGGTGAAGGTCCTTGGTTGTCGAGCTCAAGAGAGAGAGAGAAAAAAAAAGTCGTACAAGACCTTAAGAGTTCTCTACTTACCGAGGAAGCATTAATTATGCGCAATCTTTTTGGAAACAAGCATCGTCTAATTTCGGTATAAAATCGGCCAAGCGGTCCCCGATGTATAAAAATCACTCGCTTGATTTCCGAACATACTTATGATTATTTCTTACTGGACATTGAAACGTGTTTGGCGGGACGACGAAGCATCCATCAGCCGCCTAGAATGCGTGCTAAATAATAGAAATTTATCCGTATCTTTTTTTTTAAATTTTGTACTCGAAAAAAAAAAAAAAAAAAAATATTTGCGCGCAACCAGATTTCGATGAATAATTAAGAGACCGTTTTCCAACCCTTGATTCAACGTTGAGAGATGTTCTTAATTTATGCTTGCTTATATCGTCGGCGTAGTACACCCTTATAGTGTTACTGATCTGGAGCTTATGGCAATATTATGTACGTAACGCTGTTGTATTCCAGATTATGTATTACGTTTAAAACTGGAATCCTTTTTTTTTTTAATAGGGGCGTCGTTGGAATGCGTATTATTATTTGAATGCATGTTAGATTATTGACAATTGTTCATTATTATTATTTTTTTTGTATATCGCCGCGCAAGTTTGAGAACCCCGGAATTTTTGCTAGTCCAATCGTTTCACAGCAACTTGGCCAGTGTAACGACAGTAAGATACATTAATGCAATAAAATTAATTAATTCCACCGGTTCTTCAATGCTACGGTTGTGAAATCAACCCTCTCTTCCACTTATGAAAGAGCTGTTGAATTTTCTAACCATCCTCTGCAGTTGAGCTTATAGAACCTGACGGCTTATTATTATTATTTTGTTTCTGATACCGTTTAAAGTTTTCATTTTAAAAAATCTCGTCATTTTCGATTTTTTTCATTTACCCTAATTAGAACATTTCCTTTAAATCGATTAATATTAAAAGTATTTATATCACTTATACAAAAATAATGATGTGTATCAGTGCAATCCATCGACGGACGAAATGCAGAATTAAAAATTTTAATTTCGTTTCATTTCCATCCGCGCTCAATACGATTTTTCGTGCTTCCCAAAATTGACTGCCTCAATTCTCAGGTATATTACGGTAAGTAGACTGCGTAATTTTTCGAATCGAAGAAAAAAAAATTGAGAATTTCCCCTGTTTCTATTATTATTAAAACGCTCGGAGCAGTTTAATTTCGGAATTTGCTATATTGTGCTAATGGTTCAGCAGATAATCTTCAGTGCAACTTTTAGCGGGTCCATTCGCAACTAAATAATTATTCTTGCTTGTGCCTAATTGTACTTTCTTTTGCGAAGTTCTTTTACGACGACGAACTTTTCTTAGAACTGTATTTCTACCTTTTATTTTCTTTAAATCGTTTCTTCAATCGGCTTTTATTGTACTCTTACCGTGCTCAGTTTTCAAGCGAGTTTAGCAGCCGAACAACCAACCTCCATTTGCCGCCGTAATAAGTGCCCAAGGGGGATGCTCTTCTGCGAAACGAAACATTATCAATGAAGAAGCAGTTGTAAGTTCATCTCACTTTCTTGCTTTGTTTTTCATCCAGCTAAGAAAGCAACGAATTTATCGAAAAAAGTACAAATGTATCAACATTTTCCGTTGGAATCTAGTCCCATTAATTGTTCGCAACCGATGTTGCAAATAAATTTTACTTTCGTAAAGAACGAGTCCGTGCGTCTATATTAATTGTAATTCTTAGCCCGGCCCCCATTAGAAAAAATGTCCCAATTTTTTGTAACGTTTGTAATATTTTAATTTTTACCGACTTCCAAAAAGCCCTTTCGTCGCGTATGTTTTCTTTTTCTTTTTTTCTATGTTTGTTCGCGCAAAACTCATATTATATCTGTTAGTGACACGTATTGTTTATTATTATATAGTAAGTAAATTTAAACACACCACTATAAACAATTATTTTAAATACCCGACGCGTTTCTAAACAAAGCTTCATGATCGTCGCTGTAATAACGCCCGTGATCATGAAGCTTAAGGTCTTCGAAACACGTCGGGCATTTAAAAATTAAATGATTGCGGTGTATTTAAATTTATTTACTATAATATGATAACTCATATTTATATAAACCGACTTTACCGATTCTTTGCCCATTAGAAAGAGTACCATTCAACTCAGGTACCAACACATGTGAGTCATGATGAAAATTAGTGAACATAAATCGAGTATTCGTTAAAAAACGTAAAAAAATGTGGTTCCTTTGGATAACTTTTTTTTTTTTATTATCATTTTTTATTCGTATAACAGAGGCGGTTGACTTTAAATGCTGTCAAACGTTTCAAAAAATGTGTGTCGCATACAAATATGGCAAATTCTTCGCTATTACACGGTTCGTCGCCCTGTTTTCGATTCCGTAATTCACGTTTGCGTTCGGTGGCGGTTTTCCTTTTTTTTTGGAAATATAATGAATACACTTTTTATTACTGTGCAGGTTGATGAATAAGAAAGCTCCACCATAATAGGGGGAAGTATCACTATATTGCTAATTTAATAATACTATGGAAACGCAGAAAAAAGTATTATTTATATTAGTAATTGCCGCCCAGAGAGGCAAATCGTTATAAATAAGCTTAACTGTTACCATGGAGAAATTCTCCAAACTAGAGGTATGTGAGCCTCTGCTTCTGGAAACTTGTTATACAAGCATAACCGAATGAGATTAGCTTTGCAATGGCTATCCTGGAGATGCACCATTGTGCGAAGATGGGGTTAGACCATCCCACAGCAGCTCTCACGACTAATGGTACCACAGCGGAGAAAAAGTACAAAATAAATACCTATAATACTGTGGATTTCTCGATAGTAGAACATAGCAATAATCCAGAGGGAAACAACATGGAAGAAAGTAATATAGGAATTAGCAGAAAAATGTAAGTTACTGGAGAGAAATGTGACAAAGTTAGGAAGCTATATTGTGAGAAGAAAGCAGATCTAGAATTGCTGCTGATAAATTATTGATGGCGGATGAGGGTGAACCGGAAGCAATAGTCAGTATCCCGTTCGTGGATGAGGAAAGTAAGGCTATATTTAAGTTAGCGTAGGAGGAATTGTCGCTTGAGTTGTTATGCTGAGTGAGAGTTCAGCCCCTGGAAGAGGACGGAATTTGATTGGAAAGGAAAAGAGAAAATTGAGGCAGAGCTATTTACGAAAAGTGGAAAACTTGAGGGAAGGCTGCAAATTGAGAACAGAACTATCGAGGGGAACACTGGCTTTAGACGAAGGGATAGAGGCTCGCGGTTGGCATGCCTGTGTGGAATAAGAATCGTTTCTAATGACGGAAGCCTCCTGAAAGGAAACGTTTTCAATGGACATAATCTTTTTGATATCGCTTTGTTTAGCCCATTCCGGACAACTACGGTCGTTGGAACAATGTGCACCACCCCTCTTGCAGTTTCGCCATAACGGGGGTTATGAAGATCGATGCATTCTGAGAGGTTTTTGGAAACAATGGGAACAAACAACTGAGGGGAATTCCGGCAGTATTTAGTAATATGTCCGAAAAGGAAACACTTAACTGCGTATAGGAGGTTTAATACTCGGAGAAACAGAAAAAAAGCGAAGTTTAAACATGGAAACGAAGTTAGGAAGGAAGTTTTTAGAAAACTTAAGTTCAACCGAGTTTGTTTGAACCTTCTGGCCTTCGGTAGTGCACAGAATTCTTTTGGCTACGATTACCGGGACGAATGATTCCAGGCTCTCTAAAATACAATTTTTAAAGGAAGGATGAATACTTGAGATCACGCCTAACCTATATAATGGGGTAATAGGGATAAATGCTTTAAGATTATGCTTAGTAAAAAAATTAAGATTTTGAAGGAAAGAGTTGGCTCTGGAAGACAAAGAGAAAAATATCCATAAAAGAAGAAGAAACAGGACTAATACGTTTTCTCGAAGCCCGGGGGTCGTAGTTACCTAAATTGGAGCTAGCCCGGGGGGGAGGGGTTGACTACAACTGAGTAAGGACCCGGACGATCTTGAGAATAAGTCTCAGCGGGATTGGGACTCCTATTACTATTAATTTCCCTTTCTCCGTAATATTATGATTATCTTCATCCTTATTGATGACTTTTATTGAAATATTATTGTTATTAATGATATTCTTTGATTCGGAAATTTCATTAACGAGATCGCTACTATTATTAACGATGTTATTATTTAGAAGTGTATTTTTAGTAATGTTGCCACTATTATTATTATTAACCCTATTTCCATTATGTTCATCATTGCTAGAAGTACTGTTATTCGAATCGGAAAAATTAAACTGCGACAATCGCAAATCTTTTGAAGGCAGGGAGGACTCGACAATTTATGTTTTGGAGGAACATCAGCAACCTCTATTAAATTTAATGACAGATCGGTTTTAGAGGGCTTAGGCCCAGTAGAGGAGGCCGCTGTGCGGTGGCCTCCCTTGGACACGCTCATCTAAACGAATACAGAAGAAGTAAAGGAACAAAACGGAGGTAGAGAAAGAAAATTTTTTATATATATATATATATATATGTAAATAAATAAACAGATAACTAAATAAATAATTATGATAAACGTGAATAATGACCGCCGGTCGAGTAGAATTAAGAAGTGAGGAAATAAATCGTAATATAAACGGCAGAAAGATAACAGAAAAAGAACAATGAACGATCTCACCGAGTTATCTTTTATAATAAACGACAGAGTCGATTTGCGATTAAAGTGATAATGCAAGAGTTACGTCCGTTACTATGTTTTTTTTTTTTTTTTTTAATATATAATTCTTTGTATGTCATCCGTGTACTTTTTTGTGAGTTCGATTTTATCTTTATTGCCTTTTAAGTTTTGCAGTATTTTTATAAAGCCATTTGTAGTAGTAATGGGACACATATTGAGGTAAGTTTCCTTGAATGCATGTAACTGTGTGTGTGTATTTTATCGATTTCTTCTCTATTTAGATTTAATTGCGTGCCACAATTTTCTGTTTTTGGTCTTTTTGTTTTTTTACTTTTAATATCTATGTTAGCGGTTAGTATCACCGTTGCCGGGACCATAAAAGTATCTTCAAGTTCTATCTCTAAATTAGTAAATTCTAGGATTGCCAGATTTTCCTTCAGTTTACAGCTTAAGTTTTCAGATTCAGAGCATGACCCTGTAGTGGGTGCAGCTGGACATTTTAACTGTACTCTATCTGTGGTAACTTCAACTTGCGGTTTATTCTTCGCAGCAAAATCTGTTTCCTACTCTTAGTTACTGACGGACATTTTTTTGCTTGCAATTTTCTTGCACTGTAAAACAGACCAAGTTTTTATCCGTAGTTAAAAACATTCTGCAGTCTTTTCCATTGTAATTTTTATCAGTAATGAGTCAGGTATGTACAAATGTTGTCCATTATCTTGCGAATAGAATACTGCAAATGCGTTCAAAAAAATTAGGTGCGGATGTCGTCCTGATGTTAGCTTCAAATTAATTCATCTGTGGGGATCTTTTCAATAATGTGGTGATCCCGATCGGGGATACATTAGATATAATTAATTTTCTAACCGGGCTTATTAACAACAACGGTCAGGTATTTATTATTATATTATTTATTTTTATTTCTCCGTGTTTCGGTATGAATTCTTCAGCCGTTTTATTTGAATCAAAATAAAAACACATTCTATTATTAGACATACGCGATAAGAAGGTAATTCTAGACGGTGGTGTACATATTTACTAACTTCCGTGAGATATTCTTTATTCGTAAATTCACCCGTAACTGGAAAACCAATTGCTTGTTTTTCTGTTGAAAGCATTATTGATACTTGTTGTATTTTTGACAGCGTTAGAAAAGCTAATTGGTTCTTTCGATTTTGTGTGTTTCGGAGGTTTTGGTGCACTGACTGTGTTTCGGATGTTGTACAGAAACGGTTGGGACTGAAACTTTTGATTTATTTGTAACCTGGTTCGCTTGAGGCGAAGTCGGCCCCCCCAGATGGTAGTTTAATTTTCTTGGCCACACTGATTTGAAAATATTTCGAGCGGCAATTCTACGGAGTTTATCTATATTTATCCAGTAATTCTGATTAGATAAATGTACTACGCTACGAACAATGTGTATATAACTTCGATCGCGATAGCTATTGCATTTAACAGATAATAGGAAGGAGTGGGGTAGTCGAACTAGACTTACCTATCGCTGATTTGAACGCTGGAAACACACGTACGAACTTCACCAGCACGAACTTAGTCTCACTTTGTGCATTTAACTAAGCTGGCCGGAATATCTTTCGGCGCTCCCGAAGTAGAAATCTTAAACTCGTTCTTTATAAACCTCTAGTATTCGTAGAGAAAAATCCAATAATCGTCAGAATTCACGACAGTGGCCTATTATATGGTTTATTTTCACGAATAGAGCTAAATTCATCGGGCAGATTATTCGAACAGCGTTGTGTGCCGTATTTTAAACGATAAAGCTCTACCGTTTATACGGATAAAAATCTTACAATCTGAATAATGTCAAATTATTAAAAAAAATGTTTACTTTTGAAGTACGTCTGCAGCGTGTCTGGTGATAAATATTGAGATTTTGTTTTTCTTATTTGCAGGAAGGGTCTACAAACCGAAAGCACTTCAGAAATTATTGCGAGGCAGATTCGAGCCACACCCGACTGGAGCGATCAAGCGGTCAATGGCGACCATCTGTGGGTTCCTACATCGGTTTCCGGAGATCTATGTTATGCCGGAGAAAATGATTGTACCGTAAGTTCTCGAACATGTAATATTAAACATAAATAATAGTACTTGTCTCACTTGGCTTTATAGAGTTGTAAAACTAAAGAAACTGATCTCGCGTGCGATTGATTTATTCTTCCCACCGCTACAAGAAGAAGAAAAAATGAAAAAAAAAACGAAAACAGCTTTTACTGATACATAAGCGGAAGAAGGCGGTGTTGCTCTTCTTTTAAATCGCATGGATTTGGAAAAAGGATTATTAACTGCTGAGCGAAATACCGCGCTTTTGCTTTTATACTGCTTTTTGGCAACTACTTAAGGTCATAACAAAACATTGGCATCGATAAGAAACTGACAGCTCTATGGGGATATGCGCGTGAAAGAAGTTTAGTGGGAATGCGGTTAATAGCGTACCGATTACGTGTCTAATTCGATGTCAGTATCTGCTAACAAAATGATATCTAATATGAAAGCGGATAACACGACAGTGCCGCTAGGAATGATGCACAGATTTGCCAAGTACATTTTTATATTTTGCAAGTAGGTAATAATGGAAACTTTGATTTATCGCGAAAAGTCAAAAGAAAAAAAAATGAACTTTGAACCACAACAACAACAACAACAACAGGATTTAAAAAAGACCTGTTAGAAAGAGCGGCTCTTCGACCGAAAAGAGGAATTTATTATCATTATGCGAATTTCATGGATTACCACGCAGGGTTTCTTCCTTAGCCTCTGTTCAACATCTATTTTATCGAATTGTTTGTTGTTTCTTTTCGTCTCTGAATTCTTCTTCCCTCTTTTTTGTAGACGACATCCGCATTTATTCCTCTTAACGCACTTGGTCATTACCTCCTTCCTTCTTCTCGTTTTTCTTTTTCTCTTTCACCTTCTCTCTTTTGCCCTTTCCACTCTACTACATCTGGTGAAGGAAAGTATGTAGGAATCCCAAAAAGTAGTTTCAGGTGTAAGAACTTAGTGTGGAGAAGGAAACGCACCTGCACAAGAAGAAAACATTCAAAAAGCATATGATCCGCATCATGAACGCGGTCGTGATCCGATGGATGAAAAATACAATGTGGAGAAGAAACAATAGAAAAACGAAAAAGAGACGGACGACGATCACGATGAAAAAAAAATTTCCCTGACTCTAGCACAAAGACATTTCAAATTAAAATGTCGATAAATTAAATCACAGCTTGCACGAACGAACCCAAAACAGCAACTTATTTTTATGTCCGGTAAAGAAAAAAAAAAACAACAAAACAAAAAAGGGACCATTACTATTACTGCTAATCGCTTTGAAAACAAGCTGAATGGAAACATCTGGGCCTTTTTAAAGATTAAAAATTTAGAAAAAAGAAAAGAAAATACACACACACACATATGTGTATATATATATATATATATATATTCCTGAATGTGATTATACGAAAGGCAAAAAAAAAAATGAATTGTTTTAACCAAAGCGAACCCATTGATGGAGTAATAAAAGCAACGGCTGGTATAACGAACAAGTCGGTTAGTTTATTGATCGCTGACGCTTTATCAGCCTTTTAATTAATGCTCAGTTATTAAATTGCCAACATCAGTTTCCGAAATTTCCCGCTGTTAGGTTATAAGTAAGACGGATAGCTAATTAACAGAGCTTTTTCTGGTACTTATCGTTAAATTCCCGTGGAGCTAACCTCTTCTAGCTATCGATTTTAAAAATTATTTAGCTTCTGTCTAGAATTCGCGTAGAGAAGTTTTGTCTTTTATCGTTGCGTGAAAGATAATCCTACTTTAACGGCTAGCTCCCATAAAACCTGCCTTGAACATTCGGCGTTTGATTACGATTCTCATAATTTACACTGCAAGGAAGTGTAGTATAATTTTAACGCAGATATGTTTTGCTTTGTAGAAAAAAATAATAATAAAACAGAAACGCTGACAAAAAATGTGTTAAACGTCATCAAAATCTTTTAAAACTATCTAGAAATTTTACTGCGGCTCAAAAAATTTTACTTTATTTTAGGTTTTTTTTTTTAAATTAACGTAAAACTATAAAGTGGTCTTTTTGTCGTCTTTATATTTCAAAATAGTTGCAGGAAATGTAGGGTAATTATTCTAAATGCAACAAAAATGATTACTCTTATATATATATATATATATTAGAACTAGTGGTTAAGGTGCTTGGCTACTAAATCAGAGGACACGGGTTCGAAACTTGTCTCGCTCCGGATACAAATTACTCCTAGGTTTACCCAGCCTGAAATAATTGGGCACCATATCAGAGAAATCTGGGAAAGTAAAGGCGGCTGTGAGAAAGGAACTGACTCTAATGTTCTCTTTAGTTCCATTAGGCTTAGTACATTGTGAACCTTAACTTCACAACCCTCGTCGCCCTGTCAAAGGTATGGGACTTCCTTTACTTATCTATATTAGGGGCTGGCCTTGATGGCCCTTCCGCGACCCAAACTTTCGTATTTTTAATTATCTTCAATAAGTAAACAGACAAATTGCTATAAAATTTTTAAACAATTTTTTTTTTCAATTTTCAACGTAATCCCTCTCTACACGAATACGCTTGTCCCACCGGTCTATGAGGCTTCGTATTCTCTTGGCGAAGAATTCTTTAGGTTGAGTGCGGAACCGCTTTAGGACATGCTCCTTCACTAGTTCGTTGTTTTCGAAAACGTGTCCACGCAAAGAGTTCTCGAGCGGCCCAAAACAAATGGAAATCTGGCAGGGCTAAGTCAGGGCTATATGGGGGATGTGGGAGAACCTTCCACCCCATTTTCTCCAATATAGCTTGCGTTTCCAGCGCGCTGTGGGGGGTAGCATTATCGTGCTGAAGAATGACCTCTTTCGTGATGCACCCTGGCCGTTTCCGCCGTATCACCGGTCGAAGTTGGGTTTTCAGCACTTTTGCATACGAGACTGTGTTCAAAGTACCTTTATCTTCCAGACAGTGATAAAAAAACCGCTCCTTTCATATCCCAAAACACGGTCAAAAAGACTTTGTTTGCTGACGGACGTGACTCCGGATGCTTCCACATCATGCTTTGTTTTTTCCTTTCAGGCTTGTAATGATGCATCACCGGTGACTATACGTTTTAAAAAGACCTCACCTTCAATATCGAACCGATTTCTGAGCTCCTTGCACATTTTTAGCTGATTTTCTTTGTGCACCGTGGATAACATTTTGGGAACCCATTTCGCGCAGGTTTTTTTTTGGAAATTGAGATGGTTGTGAATGATATTGTGGACGGTATCGGCACTCACACCGTACTAAAATCAGTGTAGGTTATCTTTAATGTATCTCCATTCACAATTTGTACAACTTATTCTTAAAATTATAACACAAAAAAAATAACAAGAAAATAGAAAAATAATGTCCGTGGAAGTTAATTCTGCGGTGGCATACCTGAGGGCATAGAGAAAACAGCTAAAACATTACAATATCTAAATATCTGGAAGACGAAAAAAAATTATCCTTAACCGTTGTTTTTTATACGTAGAACAACTATCCTTTTACACGAACATTCAAAATTTAATGGAAAATTTCGAAGATATTTCTAAAGCCACTGCTAGCCAGTTCTTATAGAAACTGACAACATAGTGATCATGTCAGTGACAAGAAAAAAATATATTATCATCATCATCATTTCCATCTCCTACTAGTGTATATGCGCTATTCTTGTTCGGTTTATATTAAATCCGGGTCTATTAATATTTCCCATTCTGACTATTTCTTCCGAGAATGCGTTGAACAGTCTCGGTGACAACGGACATTCTTGTCGTATGCCCCTTGCTATATGGCAATATTCTTTTGATTGTTCCTGTCCTATTCGTACAGTTGCCTTCTGGTTCCAATATATATGTTTAATTATATTTATCTAATCCGTATTTAATAAGTATATCCATTAGTTGTTTATGTTGTACCCTATCGAAGGCTTTTTCAATGACCACAAAGCACAGATATACGTCCCTATTCACATCTATTGCCCTTTGGCTGAGGATTCGTAGTAGCGAAATCGCATTTCTTGTTCCTCGTTTTGCGATGAAGCCATATTGCGTTTTACTCAGATGATTGTCTATTTTGTTTTCTGTCCTCCTGTTTATTATTGATAGTAGAAGTTTTAGTATATGACTCATTAAGCTTATTGTTCTGTAATCAGTACATTTTGTTGCGTTCCCCTTTTTTGGAATTGGTATAATAATCGATTTCAATAGGTCCTCTTGTATTATTCCTTCTTGGTATATTTTATTCATAATTTCCAGCAGTGCTATTCTGTTATTTTTGTCCAATGCTTTTATCATTTCCATGGTAATTCTATCTTCTCCCAGCGCTTTATTCCCTCTGCCTACTTTGATTGCCTGTTCCAATTCTCGTAATAATATATCTGGACCATCTCCCCCGCAGTATTTAATGATTTATAATGCGGTCTTGTGTTGTCCCCATATAGTTCCTGGATATATTTTATCCATGCTTTTTTTATTTCGTTTTCTTCTGTATGTATCTTCCCTTTGATATCTTTTATTACCTTGAATAGTAGATGAATTAGTTCCCTTAACCAATCTATCTCTCGCCTAAAGAATGTAATAAAAAAAGAAAAAGAAAAGTGCACAATATCTTCTGACGCATAATATTTCAGGTCGGTCTGTAGTACTTTGCTTTGTACGCATTGCCTGGTCACATACGGGCCGTATTTTTTAATAGTGTGACCGTAACTTAACAGTTTACACCGGTTATTTAATTATAGTTACCAAGAAGTTAGAACGTTCCGGGGAACGCCTTGTTTATGAAGAAAGGCGATATTGCCTCTATCCATTTTTCGGCCGTTATTTGAGAAGTCTGTTCAAACAGCAGTCCTTTTATTGAACTTTTTTTCTGGCTTTTTCGAGTTTTTCAATGTGTCCTCCTGCCTGGTTGCGCTTTCGTCGTTTTAGTGACACACACACACACACACACACATATGCTCCTCTTAAAAGCTGCCTCCTCGTACGGAATTTGCATTTTGTCTTCTTCGCAGTGTATGTGTAAACAAGATGGTACCGTTGCTGGGAAACACTTGTCGTCAAGTAGGTACTTCCAGATGAGATGGTAACGAACCGGAGATGACATTTTGTGTATTGCTTGCAGACTTTTTTGTCTTGCCGTCACTGAAAGCTGCTACGCGTATTAGCGATCACATGCGCAGTCTGTAAAGTTATTCTAACGCAGGTTGAACGTGCTATTTCTTTGTTATCAACTCGAAAAGAACTTTTCCATCCGATGGAATGCCATCGTAATTCTGGTTTCGTTTATATTGCTCGAATTTTCACGGGGCGTTATCGCGTAATTTGAACGCCAAAAGGGCGAAGAACGGTGAGAAATAATAATAATAATAATAATAATAGTAATAATAATAATAATAATAATAATAATAATAATAGTAATAATAATAATAATAGTAATAATAATAATAATAATAATAATAATAATAGTAGTAATAGTAATAATAATAATAAAAACAACAAAAACAAACAAAAAACATTTCTTTAAAAGCCACAAATAAAAAATAAAAAAATCTTTCACTTTACCTAAAGGTCGAATAGCAGAAGCCTGCAAAAACTTGTGGTTCTCCACTTTCCTCATTATTTGACTACGTTGTGTTCGTTACGTCCCGTGCGTTCAGCATTTGTTCACGTTTAAGTGCTCTTAAAAGTAATCTTGCTTGCAGTCTTTTGTACACATATCACTTTTGATTCGACTGAAAAATGCAACGGACAACTTAAAGCGATAACAACGTAAATATCTTAAACGACTGAAATCGAAGCCGGGCTGCACTGTCGGCAACGAATTTTTATAGATACGAGATTTCATTTCAGCCCCGATGCTTTTTATTCTGCAATTTTTTTTTCTTTTGTCCTCGTCATTTTTCCTTTTTATTTATTTTGTACGTGTTTGCGCGCGCGATTATACGCCCCCGTTGAAACGATCTAATTTTAACCCTTATTTAATTATCTAAAGCGATGCCAGATGGTGGAAACCTTATTTCACCTTAATTAAATTAGATTATGTACTTTTGTTACCGCTTCCAAAGATTTTTCCACGCTAAAACCAGAATACACGATATGGTTCACGCACCAGTGACAAGCTCTGACGTAATTTGACGCTGAGCGCGATTTAACGAAATGCCGTTAATTATCTGTGTATATATTTAGCTTAATTTTAGCAACAGTCGAGAGACGACCGAACAAAAAAATTATCATCGAGTCAGCCGCGAACTCGAACTTTAACAATCGACAAGTACGCTCCGTATCCTCTCGATTATACCTTTCGCAGAAAAGGTTGTTGGACCGTCGGGAGAAATACATTCGAGGACCGATTGATTTAGCGAGTATTAGCGCATTTTCATCAGCCTGATTATCCTCGCGAGCTTTAAAACGGTTCAAGCACCAACTTTTACAAATTGACGGAAAGAAACCAAGTTCTACGAATTAATTGAATTGAAAAATTGAAAAAAGCATATTATTGACTAGTCTCGTCGGCGGTATGTTTAAATTTAAAGAAAAAAAAAAAAAAGGAAAGAGGAAGCTTCCGGAATATGATGATTTTATGATAATGATACGCATTCGTAATGGAACGTATTCGAATGAAAGCGATAAATAGTCGATTTTCAAGCAACGGCACAGAAAATGAACATGATATTGTATGCTGATTTCGACGTACTTGTTGAAGGAAGAGATGGAAATAACATCGACATATTTGTAGGGCCCTGTGTGCTACACTAAGGGTTTTTTGTTTCCCCTCAGCCATACAGGTGGTCCGAAGTGATGGTAGTTTTAGAGTTAGTGGACAGACGGACTCGATATTTTGACTTTCAAAAAGTGCTCACTTTGTAAGTCTATTTTGAAAAATAAAAGATTTCAATTTTAATTTGAATAATAATATGTTCTTTTCAAAAAGTAATTCAAATCCCATCAAAAACATAAATAATTCAGCATTAAGAATATTTGCGTGGTTGTCTCGACTTCGCCGACAAAAGAATTGAGATCTACTAAATGGGTGCCAAATTCTGTAGGTAATCCTGAAATTTATTTATAAGAACATACAATACATTCTAAAATTAAAACACAATTTCTTGTTTTTTTCTTAGACAACAATGTTTTTGCTATTTAAAAATATATAATATCTTAAATTTTTGAACAGAGTAGAATTATTTACACAAAATAGATAATTTAGGATAAATTCTAACGATTTCACTTGGCTAGTTTTCACATACAAGTGTTATCTTATATTTGGCTAATCAACACTTATCTTCTTTATGTAACACGTAAGTTACTGTTTTTATATATATTAAAAGGTCAACACGTATCTTATTCTTCTAAAAATTTTATTTACTGCTAAAGTCAAATCGTGAACTGTAATTTATCCTAAATTATCTATTTTGTGTAAATAATTCGACTCTGTTCAAATTTAAGATATTATATATTTTTAGATAGCGAAAACATTGTTGTCTATGAAAAAAACCAAGAAATTGTGTTTTAATTTTGGAATGTGTTGTACGTTCTTATAAATAAATTTCAGGATTACCTACAGAATTTGGCACCCACTTAGATCTCAATTCTTTTGTCGGCAAAGTCGAGACAGCCACGCATATTCTTAATATTGCACTTGGCTCGCCTTTTTACATTTTTAATGGGATACCATTTAAAAACAGGACTTGGTAAGTGTAGAAGTTCTCGATAGAACGCGATCCAACGACGTCTAAGGCTGCGGTAACAGCCATATCTAAAACGCGAATAACGAGTGGCCAATTACGAGTTCAACGAATAATAATCGCACGACAGTACTGTGGTTATAAATTAGCGAATCTGAGAGATACTCAACGTGTATAATTTTGCGCTCTCCCTCAAAATCGCAGTAAATCGCTAATGTTTGATAAAATGTTTTCTTTAAACTTAACAGAACGTAACTTTGAAATGTGTTTACTATCGCATTTCGAAATATCCACAGTCCGCAGTTCTTTCATAACACCCCTTCCATTATACCCTTTTTGCATTTTATATTGCGTAACGTTTTGCTTTTAAGCGTTACTTTTTTTTTTTTAAATTAACATTTCATTATCCATTTTGCCGCAGTACCTGAACGACAAACGAATGCGTGTGCAGACCGGCGCCCGTTGCTACAAAACCACTCACTTCCTTGTGCGTGTATCGTAAACACATCGAAAAGCGGAATGCGAATAAAATTTGTATGCGTGTGTTTGTAATCAGGGCCATTGCTTTCAGTACGCGCAAACATTCGCACGTAATTGCTCACACCAGCGACGGCTTTTGGTTACTTGGGGAAATCACAGTTATATTCTGTAGAAAATATATCGGATACAGTTGCATACATCTCCGACGATGTGATTTGATATGTTTCAACAGACGTCATACAACGAGTGAACATTCCAGATACCGTTAAATTTATCTTGGAGACAATCGAATGTATCTCACAACTCCGACATTAGCTGCGCGTGCGACTATCGAAATTTGTCAAGTATGCTCATTTGTGTGTTTATGCGCGAAGTCGAAATTGAATACGCGGACTTAGATTACAATTATACGCTAGGTACATATTTACGGAACTGCGTCGGAGTTGGACTTGATAAGCGTATATTATCCAAAATCTCGTTTTGACGGCAGCTCCCCGAGGTTTTTATTCAGACCATTTTACGAATTACCCGCGGTGTGTTTTTTTCATTATTTGTGTTAGTAACAAAAACATCACTTACCAGACTTATTTCTATGTCACTAATATCCATTCTTCTTCTTATCGTTTATAATCATTGCCAGTTATATAAGG
Source organism: Icerya purchasi (assembly GCA_039619475.1). Lineage (NCBI taxonomy): Eukaryota > Metazoa > Arthropoda > Insecta > Hemiptera > Monophlebidae > Icerya > Icerya purchasi. The sequence goes on along the minus strand of CM077115.1, from coordinate 284,196,198 downwards.
AATGTGGTAAATAATAATAGGTAACTCTTATTATAATTTTTTAGATTATTAATATCCTCTAATGTTAAATGTGAGGGTGCAGATTCATTACAGTCGTATATGTTGCATTGTCCGTTTAGAATTTCTGCACTGGCATACTACTGACATCATCATACATACCCCATCTCTGCATTAAATAACCGCATCTTTCCTGCCCGGCTCTAATTCTGTTAAGGGTCTTTCACCCGTTCCTAGGTAAATCGACTCCCGGAAATTCTTTCCTTCGGTCGACTACTACTAAATGGGAATTTTTTGTATATTCTAGGGTCTTTTTTTTTTCCCATGCCCGTTTTCGATTTACTAAAATCTTTCAAGTCTTCTGATAATAACTTGTCTGATGTTCAAGGTGACCTTTTCGGAATTTAAGTCTTGATAACGCAGTGCAGACCTTATCTCTTCAGAGATTGTCAGTTCGGGGTAAATCTTAAATTTATTTTCATCTCTAAGTAAAGTGGTAGATAGGCGGCGTAGACTTTAGCGTTCCTGGTATGATGCGGAAGGCTTCATTTAACATTACATCTACTTTTTTAACGTGACAGCTATTGCACCAGACTGATGGATTCTGAGTGTTCTTGCACCAGCACCACAACTAAAACCTGCACGCAAGTCTTCTGATGAGATTTATACGTATTTTTAATTTTTTGGATAAACAAGTTGTTAAATGCTCGTTATATGATGCGATCTAATGTCACGCTTGGCCATGTTGTGCCTTTTGTGTTTGCTAGGTCTACTCCTTTAAAATTTCACCGTAGGTTCGATTTTTTCTATCCGGTTGTTGAGATGGAAAAACGCTGTCTCTGTCTTATTCGGCCGTAATCTCCATTTATGCAATCACTCATTTCTATTAGGTCGTTTTCCATAGCTGATATCCTGCGAATCTTTTCGTTGTACACGGTCATGGCTATGTTATCTACATACTGGAATTTTTCACTAGATGTGCCAGGGGTATCACTAACATAGATATTAAAAAGTAGCGGCGCCAATATCGATCCTTGTGGAAGGTCATGATTTACTCGACGCCACCTGCTGTTATTTTCTCCTAAGAAGCCACGAGAATATCTATTCGATAGCATGCTATTTACAAGTCGCAAGATTCGGGAGCATGGAATAATAGAAGCCGGCTTTAATAGTAATCCCTCGCGACAAACAGTATCGTAAGCGGAAATCAGATCTAGAAAAACAACTAATGCCTTCTCATTTTTTTCAAAACCATTTTCTACGTGCTGTGTAATGGCAGCGATACAGGATTTTCCTGCTCGAAAGCCAGCCTGCAATACACTGGTAAATATCCACTTTGGTTGAAATTCTATTATAGATAATTCGTTCCAACCCTTATCCCACGCTAAGAAGAGATATCGGGCAATGGTCTTCTGCTTCTCTTCCTTCTCTGCCTGGCTTCTTAATCGCCATTATATTAAAGTTTTTTTGAACTCTTTAGGTAATATCTAGCTGTTGCAATTATTTCATTGAACATCGCACAGAGAAAGGTTTTTGCTTTTGGAGCCTCAGATTTTTCAAGAACTACGGGTAAATTTCGTCAAATCCAGCTAATTTGTTATTTTTCGTTTGAATTAGGGCAATATCGAGTTTCTTTACGGAAACTAGACCAGAAAATTTCTCGCTAGATTTAAGGTTTAATTTTATTTAGCCCAGTTTTCGCTATTCTAGTTTTTTTTTTTTTTTTTTCTAGTAGGAACTTTGTCATAATTGGGGAGAGCCTTGATGTAATCGCATGCGGTTTAATTGTATACCGGTTACGCTTATTTTGTTGGGGATCAGTTCCAAGTTTTCTAAGCACATGCTTTTTTACTATTTTGTTGCAAAGTTAATATTTTCCGCTGTCTAGATTCATCTATTTATTTTCGTTTCCCGTTGAGCCTTGCTAATAATTCAGCTACTGCAATAGGTTGATCACCTGAAGCTTTAAATGTATTGTGAAGCTGGTTCTTCAGTTCAGCATGGTACACATATTCCTTCCTTCTACCACGTGGAATACTCGTGTAAGCTGCTTCTTTAACTGTTTCAATGAATTTCCCGTTGTTTCCGACAACTGGTAGTAATTTTTAAATATTTTCTTCCTATTACTTGTTTGAAAGTTTCCCATTTAGCCTTTTTAAAGTTCCATCTATTCTTTGGGATGGACTGTGTACACTTGGAACATAAACTCCTGTATCGATCAATGCAAATCGATAGTTTGGGAAATCGCAAAGAATTGTTCGGTATGGTTTAGTTTTTATTGCAGCACATTATTTTCTCCTAGAAAAATATATAAAGGTCTCGGTTATAATCTCGTTTCTATCTCTCTGATTTGAACGTTCCGTTATCCTTAGCATTAATTATCAGCTCCACATGTTGCAGTGTTCTATCCGATCCTCAATGTTTCATCATTTTTTGAATACCCCCATATGGTGCTGTAACACTATTAAAATCGCCTACATACATAAATGCATGGTGATTTGTAGATTAGTAGAAAGTTTTTAAAATAATCATTCTTCCGGATTTCCGCTATCTCGGAAGGATGTTTGTCGGGGATGTACGATTTTCTTTATTGAATTCTTTTGCCATTGATTGGATGTAACATCACTTGGAAGACATTAGTGAAGGTCTACTGTCGCGTTTTTCTTAATACTGTTTTATGATTTATGACAAAATTGTCCGTGAAGAATTATTTCGGCTGCTCTATTTAAACGTTGTGCCTATTCACTAGCTTTTCCTTCTTCTAATTTCCAAGTGAAAAATTGCAATAGGCTGGGGTCATGTAACGGGATTAAAAGACACTCAAAAGGTGGACAGCAAAAACAATATACATCGATACCCAGCAGGAGTTAAGGGACCACGCAAGAGGTACATACGAAATAAGACAAAGATGATTAGACCGGAAACAATGCAAAAATAATGGTTTTTTTTTTTTTCTTTTTTCTATCATGATGTTAATTTGTAGCCATAACAATTACAAAACTAGAAAAAACTAGCCGATATCTATGAAAATTTATAAAAACGCTTAACGAAATCTATAGCGAAAATCTGTCGACTGTGGCGAACGAAAAAAGGCGGCCACGCTGCGAATCAGCGATTATTAGATCGGCAGTTAATTACTGATTTTAATTTTAAATCGATTTCTTAATGCGGTTATAATTATTTTCGGTTAAATAATATATAAAACAAAAAAAAAAAAAAAAAACGCTGCATGTATTTCCACTTTGTAGTTCTTGAAGTTACTTAAAAATCCTTTTTGTTTTACTTTTTAAATTCATTTTGCGTTATTCGTTTTCGTTGTTTACGTAAATTATTTTTTGTTAATTTTCTCTACTTAAATTTAAACAACAATTTTCTCTCGAACAGATTTTTCTTGTTTTTTTTTGTTTTTTTTTTGAAATTAAAAAAAAAAAAACGGCTTCTTAATTTGTTTTTCTTCAATGGGCGGGAGGGGTAGTATAAATACGTCGAATTAATTTCGTTTCAACATTTTTCTGTCTTGAATAATCGGCAAAAGGATGGAGTCTGAAATGCCGCAGTTACTTTAAAAATCGAATTATAATGTTTGTTTAAAAAAAAAGAAGAAAAAAAAGTAATTAGCTACGGTTTTCGGTGATGAATACAATGTGCATAAAAGACTAAAATAGTAGATAATTTTTCTAAATAAACCTTCTCATTACGCTTCCATTATCGTTGATTTCCTTTGCTCGATGAAATAAATGAAGCAGAATAATAAATGTAACCAGTATAATAAACTATACATTTTCGACATTATCATCCGTCTTTGTTCTCTCGGCCTTTTGCGATATTAGTTATATTAGTTCCTTAATCGCGAATACTAAATGCAGGTGCCGTGTGCTTTGTTAACCCCGACGTCTGTCAGTTTCTTATTCATAACAAAAGAGACCTCTGTGAGAGAATAAGATTTATGACTTTTAGAGAACAATACGTGCCATTCTGAGAACCATAAAGTCGAAATTACTCTTTGCGAGCAGAACGGGTCACCACCACCCGAAATACATACAGCTGACTTAAATGTATTTACGTCTCAGGTTCTGAATATTTATATATATTTCTTTATTACGCTATCTGAATACTTAAAAAAACATCCGCGGAGCAACTTATTAAGTGATATAAATAATTATGCTTTTGTGTAACACATTATAGGTTGTTTTTTTTTTTTTTTTTTATTAATGCTAAATACTTGTACATATTTTAATACACGATAGTCAAAAAGACAAGCAATCAGCAAAAAAAGATGCTTAAATCCCTAAAACAGATCAGGAGTAACGACAGCTGATGGAGAGAGAAAAAAGAAATGTCTCGAAAGATATTGTATTATCATCACCGGCTGCTTTTGAATATAAGACTAGAAAAATATTCCATTATCTTCGACGAATAGAGGTGTAGGGTGAACTATACTCCACCGAAAGAGGTATAAATAGCAAGATATGAGGCAGTATTAATTAAATTGCTGATACGAATTCCAGAAGATTTAACGAGCGCAGAGATAACAATTTGAAAACTAATAATTAAACAATGGCTGGTTGAAAACATAAATGAGGGACGATAAGTGAGTTTTTAATTGTATATATGGGAGCAAATGGTGGAAAATCGATCATACATATGTAACCAATGATGTCCGTCGAGTGTACAAACATAATATGTGTCCTGTTTATAATGTAAATTAAGTATTAAGAAGTATTATATAATTTTATTTATGACTAAACGACGATAAGAGTGTTGAGCACCCAGAGACGGGGGCAGTACGCCTTGTGAGATGCGCAACTTATTTTAAAAAAGAAAACGGAAAGATAAGCAAAGGGTATAACTATGTCGCAACTTACGAAAAATAAAAAATTCTCAACATAGTTTTAATCATTATTTGCCTATAATAATCAATCAGTATTTTTGCTTGTCTTAGACTGATTTCAAATTTGAATGGTTTTACTTACAATTAGATGTGATGTTTCAAAAAAAAAAAAACGTAAAAATATATACATATATAAATATTTTTGTAAAAGATACATGAAAAATAGAACGGCCTCGAGTGTATTACAATGAGGTGTGAAAAGGATCGTTCAGCAATTACCCGTTTATGAAGTGTAAAAAGATTGCGAATACGTAAGCTTCGAAATACGTACAATCTCAGTATCTTGAAATATCTGTTGCGGGTAAATCAAATAAATCGCAGCGAAAAAAGATTGCGAACAAATAGAATTTAAATTTTTTTTTAAACTCTCCCCGTGCAAAAGAAAAATATCCATTATATAAAATAGTATGAAATTTTCTATGAATAATCGTTGAAAATGATTCAATAATAATGCAAGAAATGAAATGAAAACATTCGTAAGGTATCGAGGGAAAGAAATAAATTTTAATCACATTCCTTCGGATCAGCGAATATATTATCCCGAGAGCTGATCAACATTTTTCGGTACGTATTTAAGGCACTTTGAATACTTGCTCAATACGTAACCCCTTTAGTAATACTCTTGCATTTCTTCAAAAACCTGGTCTTCTAAATTGTTTTTACCGGAGATATATTTTGATAAATTAAGCACCACAGTGTCGTGTAATGTGCCTTTAGGCAGTGTCAACAAAACGATCGAAGTTGTCAAACGCTACTCCAGTACATAACCCATTTTCGATAACAAAACCTTCAAGACACAACATGGATCAGCCGGTTGATGAAAATGTAGCCTCTGTTTCTAATTTTTCAATCGTATGGTAGCTGCAGCAATGGCTTATTTATGATCTCAACGACTTTTCGGGAACTCGTTATACTTTTTAATGTCATACCGAGTGTAATATGTTTACTGGTTTTTATTTTTCCATGTGTAACATTAATAATTAAATCGTCAGCCAATGAGAAACATTTTCGTTCGTGTTCCGTGGATTTTACACTTTTGTAGCGATACCCATGCCAACACAGCCGAATAAAAATCTTTTATTATTTGTGGTCTATTGCTTTCTCCCTCCAAGAAATCCGAGGTGTGCAACTTTTCAGGTAATGGTGTTTTTTCGATGTTTAAAATTGTTTACCGTAAAATAAGAGCAGCATTTTGGATAACGTTTTTCTCTCCTATAAGAGAAAACAAGTCATCATTGACTAAATAACCTTTAGGTCCCACAATTTTTTGTATTGTTCATTAATATTTTTTTGTAACTCATCTTTATATTTTTTTATTTATTTATTTTTTTTTCAATTTCATCTCGAAGTGAACTTTACTGAAGACGTGTTGTTTCACTTTTTGTCATCGCTATGTTCGTTATTGTATCTACACATAACTAAGAGTGGAATGTTTTCTGTTCCAAAATACTTTGATCAATAAAACCACAAATTTAATCAAATAACTACCGAAAAATGTTGATGAACTCTCGGGCTATAACAAATAATAGTCGTTTTGATAAGTCGATGATTTCGGTTATTTTACTAGACGTTTTTTAACGTTTAGTGAAAAGTATAAAGCGTGGTCTCGCGGCATCTTATACACAAAAATGAAACATGTTTACACGGTTTATATATTAAAACTCTTCGGCAATAGAAAGGCCGCCTCTTGAAATACGGGGCAATGTAAATTAATTCTGCATTCGTTAAAAATTAACTGAAACGATACACAATGCGGAACACGTTTTAACTTGCCCGATAAACATGCCTGCGTTTCAGTTATTTGAGACTCGATCCGGAATTGACGTATTGCTTAAACGGCAATGTCCGGACAATCAACTTGATGAGCACACTAAATCTGGAGGGGACACCGCGTCAAATAATTGACGAATCGAATTGGAATAGTGAATTTCGTGATTTTTACAAAAAGAAACATCTTTATAATGTAAAAATAGGAATAACACACTTCGTAATGAGCGCTAACTGTAATTACCAAGCTCTGTAGGAAGATTAGAAAGATGAATCCGGAGCAATTATGTTTCTGGCCAACGGGAACCGATGATGGCCACTAAACCACCGGAAACCGGATGAAGATAAGGGTCACAATATCTCCCGAAGAAAGCAAGCGCGTTGCAAAAGTCAAACTTGCTTCCGTCGGACCGACCACACATAAATTTTCAGAGACATTTTATGACCGTTGATTTAAAAAGCACTATTCACATCGGTCTCCTTCTCGTTTTTTTTTTTTTTTGTTTTTTTTTTGGTTTTACTTGTACCGTGCTCTTTTATTTCCTTTTGCATTCACTTTCTCCATTTCTTCACCGAGAGAATTTGGGAAGGTTCAGAATTTTGTGTTCAAAGACGAACGACAATCGGCGGCTTTTTCTTTTAAACAACTTGATTTTGTCAATTAGTGACAAAACTGCTTGACTTTAATGCCACATTATACGACGTCCGAAGAGTCAACGCGCACGGCATTAATTTAAGGAGGTTGTGTGCAAGCAATCCTTTTTATAGTTTCTACTAGCGATATATCTAAGGTTCTCTTATCTTCTGATTCAAAAGGCGTTTTACAAGCCATTGCTACTCCCTTTCATAAACCATCCGCTGGTCCTATCGTGCTTCACAAACGCTTCTTAATTTCGCGTCTATTTTGATCTATTGTGGGTTCCTAGCCACTGTGGAATTTCGGGAAACGAGTTAGTTGACTCTCCGTTGGTACGTTCGGCTGCATCAGACGGTCGCTTTATTAGTCATTTTCCAGTCCAAAGTCTTATTCCCCCCCCCCTTCCTTTTTTTTTTTTTTTGGTCTGCTCTCTATCCTTCTTCATTTTTTAATCCCGCTTCCTTTTATTTAGCCATACTAGCTCCTCCTCTTTTCGCTTGATTCCAGAATTCCCCATCTATAAGTAGACTTCGGTTAAATCGCAATCTGCTTCCTGCTTCGCTTTTCCGTTTCTCCATTACTCAGTCTCCTTTTTTTATCCGTTTGATCCATTAGAAGCGAATTTCATTTCTTCAGAACGCGCGATATTCCGTTCTTTTGCGTCTTTTATGCTACACTTTACAGCGCTCACAGCATCCTTTCTTTTCCTTCTCCCTTGATTATTCCTTTGTTCGGATTGAACGTCCTAGGAAAAAGGTCGTGAAATAAAACCACTTATGTTAACTAAAAAACAAACTATCGTTTTTATTCTAAGAGAGAGAAAAAAAGAATCTGAAAAAGAATTATTTGTTATAGATTGGCGCGGTACAATTTCTCGGAATAATCGTTAAACTAAACTAATTCGGTTCTTAGAAAAAATAATTGCTCAAAAAAGAAAGGAAAAAATATAATGAAAAAACTTTATCCGTAGAAACTTTTTTTCTCTTCTCCTAAAACAAGAAAAACTGCTCGAATGCTCTCCAATAACCTGTTTTGTGTAAAAGGCAATTTACCATCATAATACACAAACTCCTTCGTTTGAATTGAAACCACCTATAGATTTTTTTACTTCCAGGTTCATCTCGTTTTCGGTTTCCTGTACTTCTCGTTCGGGAAAGGTTCGCCTGCGATCGAGTCGTCACTTAATCACGTAACTTCATGAATATTTTCACTTTCCTCATCAAATCGTTTTCACCAGCGACAGACGGTGATCGAGCACCCCATGCACTTCACCTATCTCAATAAATGCCGCTTTTTTTTTTTCTCTTTTTGGACACACAGAAATCGTATCATTGTATCTTTTTCAAGTATCAAACGCAATTCGCAGAGCATGGTTATGAGCGCACTGCGACTAGAGTACTGCTTGTTTCTTGGCAAAAAAAAAAAAAGATTCCTCCCTTACATTCTCGATAAAAAATTTTGTCCACAGTGGTTACCAGTTTGAAAATGAAAAACATATAGATAGGCAGACTTAAAAAGACAACCCTCTCGTATATACATAGTTGTGTTTTTGATAGTCGACTAGTACCGAAAAATTTGCTTACTGTTTAATACGAGAAATTCTATTAAAAGTTAACTGATTCACACTGATTTCAGGGTACTACTACTACTACTAATAATAATAATAATAATAATAATCATGATCATGATAATAAAACATTTTTGATTTTAAAAAAGTAAAACTTCGCGGCGATTTAAAGGCCGTGGCCGCATCCTTTCTAAGGGCTTACCGAATCGTTTCAAATATTTACATTTTTTTTTTTCCGATTTTTGCTGTAGTTCCAGGTCAATAAAGTTTCAGTTTTAATAAGCCGTTAAAAAAATGTAACATTTACGTTTCGTGTACACGCTTCGCTGCAATGCACTGGACTATTAAAAAAGAAGTTGCGTTTCGAATATGCGATGAAAACGGTTTGATGGTAGCAAAAAAACGTTTAAAAACAACTGAGCTAGAAACTGATATGCACAACAGCTGGAATTGCTATTAAAAAAAAAAAAAAAAAAAAAATGTAGCAAATGAAAAGTCTTTAACGTTTGGCTAAAAATGTTCGTCAAAACATTTCGATTATTCCCTGGCGTGCTTGCGACCTTGCTGTTGTATTTTTTTTTTTTTTTTTTTGCTTCTGTTAAAAACTTCATCAGTAAGTTTTTTTTTTCCTCCTATTTCTCTTGCATTCCTTCCTGTAGTTTGCACACTTTTACGAATAAATCCCCTTTTTCACGGAAAAGTGCACAAACATTTTCCTTTTCAATCGAGATATTTTCGGTTAGCGTTATCGTAAAGAGGGGGAGATAAACGAACGAAGAATTTTCAAGAATGGGCAAAACAAAAATCTGAGACGTGGACGAGCATTTTAACATTTCACTTAGAGACCAGTTGTAATTTAAATTTGTAATGTTGAGAAAAAAACCCAAAAAAAAAAAAAAAACAACAAAAAAAACCCGTTTAAAACGAGAGATAGCTAAGTAACTGATTCGCTTTATGAACTCCGCGACTGTTTGATTAAAATTCGATCGCCGATAACGGCCTGTAACAATCTTGGCGTATTTTCTTCACTCGCGTCATCGGAATTATTAATTCGGTAAAAAGTCGAAAGTTTGTTGTACAGTCGTCCGATGAAAAGGAAACAACAGTACCTATTATAGAGTTGGCTGCCATTCTGGGCACAGGGCTTCCCCGCCATCAAAAAAAAAAAAAAGAAAAAAAAGAAAAAAAACAGCTCCAAAAAAAATGAAAACGAAATATTGATAAATTACCGTTCGAACCGAACACTGCCGGCTTTGAATCGTGAGCTAAATTTTAGCGTCTCACTGTATATCTTAAAAGCTTCCGCTCTTCATCCAGCTGTACGCTCTCCCAACACGTCTTTCTTAATTTTTCTTCCTGTTCCGTCGTCTTCAGCAATATCAATTTTCTTCCAAACTTCTGATTTTTCGCTCGCCTCGTTACAATGAGCTCGGCGGCAGCTTTACATTATTTTTCTTTGATTTCCATATCCTCTATCCTCTATTCTCTATCCTCCGCCGAAGCTGAGGGAAAAGAGAAATATGATGTATATTCTTCTCCGTCGCGCTTTGACGAACTTGGCTTAAATTAAACAGTTTGTTTAGACGCCGCTGCGCTGGCAATCAAATCAATTAATTACTTCGTCTCGGAGAGGCAGGCTACTCGCCCGTTCTCCTAGTCGCCATTTTGGTTGCGTCATGCCGAGGCGTATTTCGCTCCAAAGAAAAACCGTGAGCCAGAGATAATATACCGCGCCGTTGCGTTTTAAAGGCTCTATTTTCCGGATCAAAAATATGATTTAACACTATAACTTTCATTAATTTTCTTAATACTTTTCAAGTTACCCGATTATTTTTTTATTTCGGGTTTTTGTTCTCCGAAGAATTTCAAAAATTATCAATTTGGAAGGTTTTTTTTTTCTTTCTTTCTTCTTTAGGGTTACACACACACACAGAGTTTTAAAATAAGCGATGTTCATTCGGGTGTAGAACTTTCGTAAGACGATGATTTTTAACAATTTGCAACAAATAAAAGACCGCCCCTGACGCAGACGAAGTTGTTCCGTACACCAACAATATTATAGCCTACGATCTTTCTTTTTTTCCCCCGTAAAAATCTTCGCTCGTTTGATAAATCGGCATCCAGCAGTAATGTAACCGAATATGCCATTTTGTTTTCTTTGAACCGACTTTACTATTATCGTCACATATTTCTTCACTCGTTCTGCACGCAGAGTCGGTAATGCAAATCTCAGATAATAATGTAATAAACTCTATACGTTTATTTATTTATTTGGTTTATTTTTTGCTATCCTCTATGCTAGAATTTCTCGACGACATTTCTATGGATGTTGAAAAACGCCGTCGAGCGGACTTCATACTTTTGTAAAACTGAAATTTAAAAAAAAAAAAAAAATTGAAAAATTGATCGTTTGTGCATTTTGAAAAACAGATTCGATATAGCTTAAATTAGTCTGTCGATGTTTCGCACAGGATAATTCTGAAAGAAATACGATAACGGGAAAAATATCGCTTTCGAATTGAAAGACTCGGTTCGAAAGGAATTCATTAAATACATTTTCCAAAATTTTGAACACTTTCCACCGAGCCACCATCACTTCTTTTTTTTTTTTTTTTTTTTTTTTTTTTTGTATTTTGTATTAACGTTTGATTTCGAACAAGTGTCCATCTTTTGTTTGGACGCGTACGTTTTGTAATGTTTATCTCGCTAAATTTTAGAGGTTTCGTCCTACAGTTGCACCTGCAGAACGTGATTCCGATTAAAATTTGTTTTATTGCTCGAATTGATTATTGTTGTTATTATTCATTTTATTTCTTTTTTTCGCGGAAATCTAGCGATTTCGTTCAGCCGTTGGAATACAAGTTTGTAAACAAGTAACGGCGAATATTTTTTATATTTTTTTGTATTTTATATATTTTATATATTTTATATATTTTCTAACATTCGGAGCCTGTTTCATTTAATTATATATGTGATCAGCTCATTTAGATCCGATGAACTAATTTATAATTCTGTACGGGAACATTGTATAATTTTTTCGATCCGATCGTTCCCGCGCTTATACATCATTTTTTTTTTATACGGTAGCTGCAAAACTGCAAATCGTACTGATTTTCCATTATCAATTTGATCGATGTCCTTCACCACCTCTGTTCTTTTTTCATCGTATCTTTTGTTCTCTATCCTTTCAATCTCTCTTTCGTTTTTTTTTTTTTTTTTTACATCAGGAAGTGATTTGTATCGTGAGCGCTACAGAAAATATATTGTATAGGGAATTAATTTAATATAAAAATAAGTAACTCACAATTAAATATGCATAAATATCGTCACGCAAATACACAAAAATTACAAATTTATAAAAGTTATTGATGAGTTTGAGAAAGAAACGTATATGAAGGACATCATTTAATGTATTCTCACCTGTCTTTCTCACTCTTTCCCTCGCACTCGCTCTCTCTTGTGTATAGACAAAAAGGAAACAGATTTTATTTCGAAACTTCGGTGAAAAAAATCGTTTTTTTTTTTCTCTTTCTTTCTATGTCAAATCTAACATTACTCATTACTAGTTTGGTAAAAAAATAACAATAATACAAGAATAAACCGAGTCTTATGGAAATAATAAGTTGTATAAAAGTGTATAAAATATGTAAAAAACTTCTTCGGTAACACATACCATAAAACATACAAGGTTTTCATTTATCTCGGTTAAATATTAGCGTGCAAAAACAATAATAAAAAGAAAAAGAATGTATCTAATCGGAATATCCAAAAAAGGTTGAGTTTTTGATTTCAGTATATTTCAACTCTCTATGTACTAAAGGGGAAAAAAAAGCAACTAATACTCGTTCAATTTTAGAACCGCGAATTTTTTGCGAACAATCTGTTCAGTAAAAAACTATTATATGAAAATTTACACTTCTTTATGTAAACTAATAATGTACCGTGTGTATTTTATCATTGTAAAAAAAATAAAAATATAAAAAAATGGGAAAAAAAACATATTTTCGTAATGCTTGGGGCAGGACGTTCACTGGGAGTTGTTAGCTGATCGCAGAAATTCACAAATGCGCATACCCTTAACTTCGCGATTTCGGAGCATTGTTATCTCTATGACAATCCGTTAACAAAAATTGCGTTATGGTAACTGGTTAAGGATATTTCGCCGTTTCCATCTTGATGTACTCTGCTCGCGTGAATTAGTTATATCCATTGTGACATTTAAAAGATCGCTTTTAAAGCTCGATGTATCTATCATCACTTGTCCATGCTGACAGCAGCATCTCTGTCAACCGTTTTACCGATTACACATATATATATATATACATATCGAACGTGGTGCCGTTTACATATTAGTGCACCTATGTGTATGTCATTTTGTCAATTTTAAACTAATTTTTCGTAATGTTAATGGATATTGATGGGGATATTAATGGATGCTTTCGACTGTCACTGCTGTAAATATAACGGAATGGGTACGCGCTGTCCCGGATTTATATCGGTTATCGCGATTCAGCGGCAGTTTCGTGTTGATGCATCATATATATTCGCATGAACATTGCACGTACATTCTAGCAGTGCATTACACATTTCTGCAAGTCTAGAAGACAGCTCATAGACGGGGATAATTAATGATTATTTTCGACCGCCATTGTTGTAAAAGTCGCCGCTGTAGCGGGGGAGATTACATATTTTTATCTCTTAAAAATGAAAAAAAGAAAAATAGAAGATGATGACTTGTTCAAAATTTTGAATTCCAAGTATTTAAATGCAATCATATTCAGCAGCTTCCGACAATTATCCTGTTTGAGAAAATCTCAATATTTTTTATTACCGCCCCAATATATCCTGGTTTAAATAATTTTCCCTGCATCAGCCGTTCTGTTACTTCTTCCATAGTTCGCCTTCGCTTTAATCATAATCTGCTTCCTGCTTTTCTTCTTCCTTTTTGCTATTGTGTTCGGTCTCCTTTGTGTCATCTATCTTAAAAATTTGACCTGCGACGCAAATCACGTTCTATTCGAATGTTCCTGTATTTCCTCGGAACGTGCAATCTTTTATTCCAATCTTGACCTTGACCTTGACCTCCCAAATCCTTACTTTGCCCACTACATTCTCGCTCTTCCATCTCCTTCTGTTGTTCCTGTGTTGGCTGCCTTCCTTTCTTCTATCTATAATCGCTTTCTAATGGTAACAGCTGTCACTTCTTACGTCTCATCATTCTTTTTATCCTTTGCGTGTTTTTGGTAAATGTGTCCGGTGTTGACGCGCCCCAAAAAAATAGAGAAAAAAAAATAATAACTTTTAAAAGCAAAAAAAAAAAAAAAAACGAAGAAAACGACGATTGGAAAATAAAAATTAAAAGACACTTTCGGTACTGATTGCAGTGGTGGGGTGGGCGTTTTCACCGCTACGCTAGTTACGGGTAGTATGCCGTGTATTCAGGAAGTAGCAAACGAAATGAGCGGTAAAATTTTCAGAAAAAAACAACGAAATATAGTAGCATTTATTTTGAATACTGATGCCCTGAATTTTTAAAACGGATTTCCGGAAATGTACATGTATATGGTATGGTTGGCGTGCTTTCGCGGGGTGGCAAGAACGGCAACGCAGCGTTTCGATGTGGTCTGGGAAAAAACGGGAAAAAAAAGAAAGATCAGAAAAAATCTTCGAAAGCTGAAAACTATACTACTCGGATTAATTTTGAATATTAACGCTCAGAAATTCGAAAAATCGTAGCCGGAGCCGGCAAGGGGTCCGGGTAAAAAATAAAATTTTAAAAAATTCTTCTTAATTTCGAGCCATGAACCGAAAAAATTTTGTATATTCGTTCGCCACGTTCATCCTGTGTATTATGGTTAGAGTTTCCTTATTGTGTGTCATACTAATTGGACAGTCGCTGGCTTCGCGCCGTCTGTATACTCCGCTTACGCGTGTCCGTATGTAATATGTGTGTATACGTTAATAGCCTAATTGCTAGAGCGCTCTTGACTTCCGATATGGAGGTTATGGGTTCGATCCCGAGCGACGACGAACTTATTACAAGAATTAAATACATAAATAAATAATCGCTAGTAATTACGTGGAAGGCAATAGCAAACCACCACGTTCAACATCATATGCGCGCTAGGTCAGTACACAGCAAACATAAATAGGACTGCATTCATATATCGATAAATCAAACGATTACTAATCAGTTCCGAATGTAGTCTTCTTGCGTGTGTACACCTGCGTACTGCATATATAATAATTGCTTAGTATATAGCTGTACATCGAAAAAAATGTGCGAATAGGTTGTCCACCAACCGACTGGTTGAGGATATAATGATGATGACATTAACATTTGACGGGGATGATGTTATGTCTATTTTTCTATACATTGTAAGGGATAAGATGGCGAAAAAAAAATAAAATTTTCATTGTAACGCTAGTTTAATAGGGACTACTCGAAATTAATTTAAAAAAAATAAAAATGCGTTGGAGACTACATCGAGTTTCCTTATAAAATGTGAATGATGTAGATTAACTAAAAATGAGCAACGAAATTAAAATAATCAGATTGACCGATCGAAAAAACAGAGACTTTCGATTCTTTTGGCTTTTTTCGTTTTTTTTTTCTTTTTTTTTTTTTCATGTCTCGCTGCTGTATGAATTTTAACTTAAATTGAGAACGACCTTTAAGTAAATTATTTTTTGTTCGCGGAATTTCAGCGATACTGCCCGACTTTTACGCTCGGCAAACATTACACGGCCCCATCAATGTCACAGAACCGGTTACCAGTTCTTCATGCGACAATGTGCGAACGGCGATGTTACGGTATTAAAATGCTGACACCGCAATCGGTCAGCTTTAAATCTGTCTTTCCAGCTGCCCTCATCCGGCGGTGATGATGACATTAATGCGAGCGAAAACGAAAGAATGATACATTCCTGTGGCGGGAATTTTGCCGAACGACATTAAGAGATGAGCGCTCTCTAGTTCTTTCTTGATTAATGAACTTGATCGATGAACGCATTTTGTTCGCGATAGTTCTGAAAGCTCGGAAAGTTCGTAGCGCCCTTTGCGGTCTACTACCGAGCGGCAACTTATACGACATCGGTATTTCTAAAACAAAAGCGGCCAAATACGCGGCGGTCCGCCGGTTCTTTTGAAATTATCAGTTCTATAAGAGGCGCTCCTCGCGCGATGGTCGATTTGTTATTCGGACCGGGTCCAAAAGAGCACGTTGTCGGCGTGCGCAACATGCCACGGACCTCCCTGACACGCGAGCACTCCGTAAGCTCGCGCGCGGCGGCTGTCGCGCTAGCATTCCTATCCAACGGAGTATTAGCCAGTAGTAGCCCGGCCGTCGCGACGCTCGACAATAATTCTGCATTTTTTCTGCCGAGGAGAGAATATACGCTTCTTTTTAGCAATTTGTGTACGCGCCCACGTTGGCCGACCTGTAGGAGGTCGTTTATCATTTTTGTTTTTCTGTTTTTATCATCGAAAATCCCGTCCCTCTCGCCCACTCACTCCCTCAGTCGCCGGCTCGATCGTGTCGTGAGAACAGATGGTCAACGCTGTTGTGTTTCGTTTCGTTTCGTATTTCGTTCGCTCCATTTGTTCTCCGTCCGTTACTTCAACGCTAATAAGTAAATGAATAAATATACGCTTAATAATGGAAAAGGAACCGGATATTTTATTTCATTGCGGGCTGTCGCCCGGATTTCGTTGAAACGTTGAATCGTCTCGCGTCTGCGTTTTATTTTCTCGGCACAACCCCGACCTCGTTCTATTACGGCGAAGGGGGTGTTCTCGTTGGTCGGTCGTTTTGTCAGAAAATGTTGTTATGCCGCCTGGCCTGTTATTTTAGCGTTTTTATTCCGAGTAGTTACGGACAAGAGGATTTGCTCGGGTGTTTTCCGTTTTCGCATTTTGCGAGTGTCCCTCATTTTCCGACTATTTTGCTTTTAAATCGCGTGGATTACATTAGCGCGCCGAAATAATTCTCGATCGACTTTACGCTACACCCGGTAATGTCACCGTCAACGTCTAATCTCTTTTTCCCGCGTTTTCTACTGTTGTATTCGATATATTTCGCGTAGGGCAAGCATGGCGGCCGTGTGCTTCCGGAGTACGCAGCGGCTTTCATTTCTTTTTTTTTTTTTTTCTTTATTCCGATATATTTACATGTACACACGCATCTGCGCACGGGTAGTAAAAAAAAAAAAAAAATTAAGTCCCATACCCTTAATAAGGTATCATGGATTGTGAAGTTAAGGTTCACAATGAACTAAACCCAACGGCACTAATGAGAGTAGGTGCGGGGGCAGTTCCTTTCTACTTGGGATTTGCCTTTACTTTCCCAAATTTCTCTGATACCCAAGTCAATTGCAGATTAGGTACAAACTTGGGAGCGATTCGGATCTGTAACGAGACAAGTCTCGATAACCTATGACACCTCTGGTTTGGCAGTCAAGCGCCTTAACCACTTAGTATTGTTCGTATAGTTGCGGCGTTTAGGGTTTTTAAAATTGAACGATTAATAAATGAAAGTGACTGTGTACGAGAAGAGTTTTACACAAAGCCGGGGGGGGGGCATTGGTGAACGAACGATTAAAAAAATAACACGTCAACGGCGAAAACGACCATGCCCGAAAAAAGGGAAGCGGGTATTTCCAGATGTCTGCAAGCATCGAGCGTTCAAACAAGTGAAAACCGCACACGGACACCTAGTCCCTCGTCCCTCTCTATATTTACGTAGATATGACTTTAATGGTCTCACTTTTTCATCTTCTTTTCTATTCGCTCAATTTCTTTTTCTCTGTTCGCTTTCTTATTTATGACCTCTCGCACTTTCCGGGCGGGCCCCATTACGTTATTCTTGATATTCTTCTTTCTTCATGAGAACCGGCCTCACCGTAATCCTGTTTGTTTTGTTTCGTTTTGTTTCATTTTGTTTCGTTTTGTTTCTGTATACATATGTGTACAATATATAAGGACTTATAAAAGTTCTGCATAGGGAAATCGACAAGGATACTTTAGAGGGCTTGCTAAATCGACACAAATTTAGTGTTACTCTCTGAAACGTGGTTATAGACGATAGAGGAGCTGCTGTTTCGATTAGAATTTACATCCCCCCCACCCACCCCACCCCGCATGATATTTGTTTTTCTGATCTTTCTTTCTTTCTTTTTCCTAATATTTAGTCCGAATTTCCATCCCTAACGATAAGTACTCAGATCGAACGCGGATTTAAGGATGAAGCGTAAAGAGGTATATTTTTTAATAATGCAGCGCGAAGTATGAAGGAGAGAATAAGAAAACGGAGCAAAAGAAATACGATTTCGAGTAAAAGGTTGAGATATTGCGACATGAGATTCCCGCTGTCAACGTCGATGAGAGGAAGAGATAAAATTGACGATAGAGTTTAAACCGGAGTCGGTTATGGGAAGAGATGCGCCACTGAGAGGAATATGAACATATTTATAGACTATGCAGAAGGATAAAAGTTTCTGAGAGATGTGATTAAAGAAATGTAGTCGCTTCCAAATGTGCCTTTTAAAGTTCTCCATGAACAGATTTAAGGCTGAAACTTGGTATTCAAATGACTGCGGAATAAAATTATTAAGAAGGAAAATGTCTCTTTAAGAATAACGCTTTTATTACTAATATTTAATACAGCCTCGAAAGCCTGAACGTTCCTTTTTTAATAAAAAAAACTCGCAAAAGCGAATTAAAGAAACATGAAAATGGGACATTGTGAAGATCGAAACTAGGAGGAATGTAAGAGGGGCTGATGAAGTTATTTCTTCTGCTTTCGTACATGTAAGTCTAGGTTCTTTCTCCCGTTCCACTCGTATGACACATATCCGGAAAATGACTAAAGCCCTTACGACTCCTTTATCAGAACATTCCTCTAACCTTAACATCTCTCAAGATAGACTAATATCGTTCACAGATATTAACGTCCATTGTCCCGAAGAGCTTCCACTCTTCTCCTTCTTCCGCTGACCTTTTTGTACGCTTCTTATCAAACTTCGTTTTTTGCTTAAGTAATTCCTCTGCCAAATACTCTTCTGGACTTGATGGGTGTGTACATATATCTTCTCTTCTCCTAGAAAGCCTTTCGATCAGCCACTTTTCGGGCTCTTCTCTCGATAAATTCTTTTTTTCTCACCTGTCCATCCCTCCTTCTTGGAATTCTTTTACACCTGTACCGAGAAAACTGCTTCTTTTTATCCAGTTTGCTCCTTGTTTAGGGAAGCTCTTTGAGAACATGATGAATAAACGGCTTGTTTGGTTTCTCGAGCATAATTTAATTCCGATAATACGGTTACTTTCCGTCCTGTCCTCCGGACCGCATTAATTTTCTCTCCCTTCTGATGTTTATTATGTAAACAAAAATAATACTATAGCCGTCTTCTAGTGCTTTTAACACAATGTTCACCTTCCTACTCTCCGAAATATAATTCTTTCTTTGCACCTTCCTATCCACGTTGTTTCGATTATTAGCAGTCTTGCTACAACTACTCACTGTTTAATTTCGAAGAAGATTTTTATCGTGGACTTCTTCAAGGTTCCTATCATCATAGTCTCACTCTTTCGACATCTGTACCTCACAAATTGCTTTCCTTAAACTCGACTTTTTTGCTTTATGCTGATGACATCATATTTACTTTTTTTCTTGTAATATCAACGATGCCGTAACAGAGCTTAATAATAGTTTATTAATCACCGCAGAGAATATATAGAATGCTCTTTCTAATATTCATCTCTTCGTTTTTCCTCTTATTGGTTTTTACTTTTCGTTCGTATAGTTTAGTTAATTCAAGCAATTCCCCTATCTCTCTTGGTGAATCCTATTATTTGAATGTGATTCTTCATGGCCGTTTATCTTTCTATGGACATAATAATCGCCTTTTCATT
The DNA here is from genome assembly GCA_039619475.1 of Icerya purchasi. Classification (NCBI taxonomy): domain Eukaryota; kingdom Metazoa; phylum Arthropoda; class Insecta; order Hemiptera; family Monophlebidae; genus Icerya; species Icerya purchasi. Next base: position 284,176,430 of record CM077115.1, on the reverse strand, counting down.
TCTTGTCTTAATAAACTCAACCTCTCATCGTATAGTTCGAGTAGGTGTACATTCCTTACTTTACTATATAGTTATTCTTTCTAGATTATAGACTACCGCTTCTATATATGTGGCAATTCTTCTAAATCTCTCCTTTTAAAACTTGACCATATACCGAATTCTTATCTTCATCTATACCTAGGTCCATTTAAATCCATATATATTTCTCCAAATCTAAATTACTCCTTTCGTTTATCATCAGATCCTACCTGAATTATTGTTTCTTAATTACATGACTTCCCTCTTCTTGTTCTGAAATTACAGCTGCTAATTGCTTAGTTTCCCACAACTGGCTCTTTACTCTCAACAAAAATCATATTATTTCTTCTTATACTTTCTCCTACGGCAAGTCTCCGTACTTTTATTTACCCCCTCAGCCTTTTGCACACTCCTCACCCCTATGATCCAGTTAGATTTTTTCCCCCGTTCCATAATTATTATATCCGAGTTTCAAATTCCTTACATCCTATAATCGTGCCGCTCTGCTTGGTGCCCCTTTTCCGTTTCTTTCTCACAATTATTCTGAATGTTTAAGCTTCCCTCCGTCTACTCTATCTTTACTGCTGTATGTCCACTCCGTAATCATTCTCGATACAATTCTTTCTATTTCTTTCCGACTCCAAAAGTGTCTTAAAAGCTATTTCTTTTTTCCCACCATTGTCTTTTCCGAACTTTTTACTCTTCTTATTCATAATCCGCGAAGGGAGGAGAGGGAGGGAAAAAACGAAAAGAAAAAGATCTTTCCCGGCTGTCCTGGCCGGTCAGCGAGCAGCCTACACAATGGCGGTTCTACGTAATATACTAGGCGCGAGGTTTTATTTGCCGCCAAAATTATCAAACACTCCTGCGTCATCCCAGCTATGACGTCATACTTTATTAAATGTACAATTTTTATTGAAGTATATAAACAAGGTTGATAGAACATTTGCGGCAAAAATAAGATGGCATTAAAAATTTTAATGGAAGAAAATATATCCCCCATCGAATCACAGAAGATAAGTTTTTCAATATACATTCCTAAGTTGTTTACTTTGATGGAGAATAGTTTACGTATTTTTTACAAGTAAGGGTGATTTTTAAAATTTGTGTAATTTTTCTAAATGGTACTTTTTTTATTTATTTTTTTACAAAATGCATAATTTTTTGGCATTGTGTACTGTGTCACAACTTACATACTTTTTTTTAACGAAACATATTTTTATATCGTCCATGTATGCGTTTGTTGCAAAACCGCAGTTAGAAAAGCTCTGGAAAAAGTAAGTATCCTTGAAATGAACTGTTAAAAATCGGTTTAGGCCTTTTTTTTTTTTTTAATTGGGCTCGTCAACCAAGGACCTTCACTCAGAAACATAGGCATTTCAGTTCAACTAGGATATTAATTAGATCCAAACAATAAAGTGTGTTTCCAAAGATTGACATTTTTTTCGTTTTATTGAAAGAGATACAGGGGGAAACATTTCTAATATACACAATTTATTATCTGTAATTAAATGTCTATAACTGTTATCGAATACACATTGTAGTAGAAAAAGGTGGAAAAAAAAAAGACCTACTCGATAAAGTCAAAAGTTGTTACGACCAAAAAAACTGTAGGAATTAAAAATATTTTTTCAATTAACCAGATTTTATATTGAAAGAAATCTCGTTCTAAAACCAATCCTAAAAGTGAGTAATATATGTACATATATATATATATATATATATATGGTTAGGAAAGAGGATCGTAATAAATCATATTAAAAAAATTGAAGTATTATGATTACCCGCACAACAGAATTACATGCTTTTTTTTAATTAAATTAATTTTGCATATTATTCTAAAATTGTTATCTATAAAATTATTCCAATTGGTCCCCATGTTGTTGGAAAAAATTTTAGCGCCTAATTTACCGTCATCAAAAAGTCCGAATCTGTATTGATATAGAAAAAGTTTCTTCAACGATTGGCATTATATATTGTTAACTGCCGGATTTTTGTTTCTAACATCTTCGCTATTATTGTATAATACATTGCAGTGTTTTCTTTATCATCAAAATAAATTTCGCATTATTTCCATCAACGTTAAGTTAAAGAAACTACAAACTGTTAGTTGATATTGTGAAAAATGTAAACTTTTTTCTTCCACAAATTACATACTGGACAAATTTTAATTATTTTTGCTTTTACATTATCGCAATAAATATATTTTTAATATATTAATTTAATACCGAGAAAATTCACATTTTGCTCTGTTATCTGTATTTCAAATAAGTAAACACTTAATTTTAATAAAAATGTGTTCATAAATGTTTTTCGGTCATCATTTACTGAAAGAAAACGGTTTTTATATGGCTCTTTAAGGTCTCACTTGAAGACGACAATGGTACAGCTGGACTTTACTTGTTTTGGCAGGAAGGGGTATATTAACCGGCGGTACTACCCGGCGTTGTAAGACTACGATCCATAGGAAACACTTTTTGGATATACATTTTTTATTTCACTTTTTTATTCATCTCATATTCGAAATGAAAATTTTTAACTGATAATGGATAAAAATTATAATAAATGTTATGAATGAGGCAAACAATTCTTAAATCTAAACAATATTGTTGTTTTAAATTGATAGTACTGAATTAAAATTTTATGTGGCGCGATTTGGTGAACGATATCTTTTGTCAATTTGTCTTTTGCCAATATGAATAGGATGATTTACCCACACGTGAACATGCAACGTGTAATTGACCGTGGGAGAAACATGGATTTTTCAAGTCCAGGCTACAAATGGACAATGTCTGCCCTTGGGATCTGTTGACTGTCATTGCGAATAACGAATGGTAAATTGAAACCGTTTGAATAGGATTGTAGTCTCCGACGGTATCATCATTGAGATACATGACAACAGAACGATTTCTCCCTTAAACTTTCAATTCAAAATGGTTGCTTCAGTAACATTTCCGGCGATCCGTTTGATGAGCAAACGTGTGCCCCGTTGCTTAGTCTGGGTGGTTTTAAGTTACGAAGCAGAATTATTCTTCACGTGTGGTGGCCTACCCGGTAAATTCAGTTGGATAATATACTGTTTCGTTTCCATCATCAACGACATGTCGATTGATTTGAAAGACATCAGTTCGCCTGGAAAGGACCCCGTTCTATCTGAAAGTTAATTTCGTCAACATCAACATTTTTCGTTTTTAAAATAGCACGTTCACTGAGCCAATTATATGGTTTAAGTAATTATTCACTATTGCCTCGAAGACAGTCTCAATTAATTCGTTTTTTTTTTTTTTTTTGAATTAACGATAATGCAGAAACTGTCTGGCAATTTGATGTATTGTGTGTTCGAATGCTGTTCTATTTTACCATTGCCAATATGCAGCAATTGCTCAGAAAATATTTATGCGAACGAATCATTTTGTAATTGTACTTACATGTTGATGGCCAATCGAACTGTCTCGACGCTTCGCCATTAAAAAGATTGTTTTAAACATGCCGTAATTTCATCGGCATAAGAATAATATGCTATGGACTAGCTATGTCTGTCGGAAATCATCAGATAGAAGTAAGAGACAGCACCACCGAATAGTTGTTCGTTGCTGTTTAATCTTGCACAGTTCTATACAGTGCTTCGGGTGAATGTTTAGGAGCTATAGTGTACATTTCACCCAGAGATAATGATCAAACTCTTTTGCAAACACTGCAGTCATTCCGATTTTTTTATTTTTTTTAATGTTACACATTGCGTTTGATATACACAACTTAAAAATGAATTATGACTCTTTTTTCATATAAAAAATCCTTAAAATCGCATTATAAAATTTGGAGGATCACTCTTATCGGGCCTAAAACTATCCTATCTTTCAAGCTAGAACCAATCGTACACATTCACAAAATTTCATTGGAATCGGTTGCACGCTCTAGGAGATTAGCGTAAACGAACATCGTGACACGTGATTTTTATAAATTAAGAAGAAAATTACAACGTAATTCATAGGCTAGCCCCCGGTTAAATTTTGTCCGAATTTTATGTAATGAAAGATAGATGTCAAATGAAAAAGTCATTCTTAATCATGCACCCCCGTTAGATTTTGTAACAAGCAGTGATTTAAGTTAATGCGGTTTATATCCTTTTGTAGTACAGGGTGGGCCAAAAGAACATCCCGAATTTTAAATGCTCGTCAAATAAAGACTAATATACTTACGGAAATGAAACAAACGTTGAAATACTTCAAAAAGAACGCCATTTATTGTACACTATTAGTTTTGAACAATACTCCGTATGAATGGTCACCATTTTGATTTTTACATTGTTGCAATCTTTCCTCAAAATTATGCATTACTTTTTTAAGAGTTGGTTTTTTAATCGCCGCAATTTCCTTCTGAATGGCCAATGTCATCTCGTCGGTTGTTGCTGGTTTACCCTCGTACACCTTGCTTTTCAAGTAGCCCCGTAGGTAAAAATCTGTCGGTGTTAAATCCGGACTGCGCGGCGGCCAAAACAGCTCACAGTTTCGCGAAATCACGCGGTCCTAAAACTTCTCTCTTAATAATCGCAAAACATCGTTACGAATATGTGGTGTGGCCCCGTCTTGTTGAAACCACGTTTTAGATAATGCAATCCTCTTCCGTCTGAGCTCCGCTAGAAAAAACTCGTTTAACATTTGGATGTAGCGGTCGCCGTTCACAGTAACATTCGCTCCGTCCTCCTCCTCGAAGAAGTAGGGACCGATTATCGCTTTCGCACTGACTGCGCACCATACCGTGATACGAGGGGAGTGCAAGGGTACCGCCGGGTGAACGATTCGAGGGTTCTCAGTAGCATAATACCGCATGTTTTGTTTATTAACGTTACCATTTAAATCGAAATGCGCCTCGTCGCTAAAAAAAACATAATCCAAATCGACGTCTTCTTCCTCCAGCATATCCAAAAATTTATTACAAAATTCTAACCTTCTTGGCTTATCTGTTGGTATCAATTTTTGGGTTAGTTGTATCTTGTATGGGTGCATATTGAGGTCGTTTCGAATTATTCTTCTGAGTGAAGTACGGGGAATTTTCAAGGCGGAAGCCTGGCGACGAACGGATCTGCGCGGACTTCGCGACAATGCTACGCGCACTTTTTCGATGTTTGTCGGGGTTCTAGACGATCGACGGCGACCTTGATGGTTGACCGCCACCACACTACCGTATTCTCGGAAGTTTTTTATCCATTTGAGGATACTTTTACGGTCGGGGGGATTGTCATGACGTTTTAAATCAAATTGTTTTTTAAACGCGCGTTGTACCGCGATTACACTTTCACCGTTTTTCACAAAGTACTCGACAACGAAAGAGCGTTGTTTACGCGTCCACGACATCATGACTACTAACCAACTATATTTATATTAAACGGCATATTATTTAGCGTCAGATGGCGTTGCAATCGCCACGCTAACTCACAGTGTATGATTTTGACGAGCGTTTGAAATTCGGGATGTTCTTTTGGCCCACCCTATATGTTAAGTTGCTTCAGTAGTTTAATTTTAATTTAAAGGAAATAAGAATAGGATTTTTGTGATTATGTTATTTTTTTTATGTTTTTCTTCTTTTGGTGTCAATGCTGGTAAGAATTAAGCTGCAAATTTTGATCATTTTATACAAAGTGTAGAAGGGAAGGAGATAGAAATGTAAGGAAGAGGAGTTAAGGGGCGGAGCCCCTTGCGAGGCCAAAATAGCCGAGTTGTATATAATATATGTATTAACGTATGCTATTTTATAAATATATATGTATATGTTATTTAGTAATACATAGTTTTTCGTTTACTCGTGTGAGGCGCCACCAAGCAATAATGTGCTTTATCTTTATGAGCCGTATGAGAATTGTATTATCCGGAGCAACGAACTTTTACATTATTTTGAAATTTAAATTCAGGTTCCTTTTCATGAACCACACGTAAATGACAATACCTGTTCTATACTTTGGATACAAGCTTTCCACGTACTTCGCATTTAAGTTAGGCCATTGTCGTGTTTTAATGATTCAATAAACAATTAATACATATGTATATTACAGAAGCTTTTATTTTATTTCATTCTAATTTGTATCTATTTATTAATTATCTTTTAATTCTCTCTCGCAGTACAATCATATTCATTCCAACTACTCACTTCTCCCCATCAGGCAGTGTGGGCAGTGCTCTGCACTTGCGGCCATATTGCAATATGGGGTATTATTTTATTTCATTATAACTACTCACTTCTCCCTATCAAACAGTGTGGGCAGTGCTCTGCACTTGCGGCCATATTGTAATATGGGGTTTTATTTCATTTTATTTCATTATAGTTAAATTTCTTCGGACATTGTGAGCACTATTCAGTAGATGCGGCCATATTGTTAGGGGAAATTTCTTCTCCTCGAGTTTTATGCAGTTCCTTATCTCTCCAACAATTATTATGTTGATTATTTAACTTGATTACAATGTTAGTTTGCTGGCTAAAGGAACAGTTTTCGTTCAGGGCATAAAAAAGAAAAAAATAAATAAATAAATAAATAAAAATGGCTACGTCATTCTTAGACTGAGAGTTAAGTGGAAACGTCATTATGAAAAACACTATTCGCTACAGAAGTAACTTTTTCAAGCACATCAACGCTTACACCGTTCTAATCATGTAGCCTTGTCCATTCGCAACTAAATTTTAATTGCATGCGCAACATTAAGTATAAAGTGTGTGTGTGTGTGTGTGTGCGTGTTGCCTAGCAAACATTAAATTATTACCAGATTTTCTACGTTATTTTTATTACTTTTAAATTGCTGTGCAAAAAATCAGTATATATATATATATATATATATATATATATATATATATATATATATATATATATATATATATAATTGCAATGTGGTGATTCAACAGCTTCTCACCCCTTGGCGAGGTCGGAAGGATCGTGTTATGCCATTTTTACGCCAGCAGTCATTAGAAAAAGTGCCCTGTCACGAAATTTGTCCCAGTCACAATTTTATGTAACGAAAAAATGTCTTAATTTTCTGTAATGAAAGTTAAAATCGGCGTAGCCAATGAAAAAGTTTACTCTTCTATAAGAATTATAGAAGAACTAGACTTGGGGGCGCCTTGGCTAGTCCCCTTCCGAGTACCAAAAGGCCGAGTTTTTATATTTATATATATATATATATTAATATAGAGTAAGAATATTTACTTAATTTACACCCCCTTTTAATTCTATTTTTCAAAATGCTTTCGAATAAATTTTTATCAAAATGTTTTTAGTGTTACAAAGAGTACAATCGTGGGACGTGTGAAATATTTGTGTTACTTCAAATTAATAATTTTAATTAGAAATTCAAAAAAAAAAAAATTGTAAAATGACAACATATACATAGAGAAAAGAAGAGAAAAGCAGCAGAAAATTGCACAATAAAAACATATAATAATATGAAAAATATCTCGTACCATTTTCTCTGTTATTTGCAAAAACTTTAAATCATCAATATGTTTTTTTTGAGGATTATAATTTTTTTTTTTTTTTTTGTGGTATTTACAATATTACGCCATATTTTCTACAGTTAGTTAAAAATATACAGTTGGAGAAAAAAGAAGCAAAATTTCATCGCTCGTGTTGATTTAAAAAAAAAAAAAAATTACGATATAAAGTAAAAAATAATATTTCTAGATAATTTAAAGAAATATATTAAAGGGTATATTACTTTTTTCCTTTTTTTTTTTAGTATAAAGTAAAACATATTTATGTTAAATAAATTACCTTTTGATCACAAACCAAATGAATGGCGTCATAGCTGGGACAACGTAGGAGTGATAATAATTACGGCGACGAATAAAATGTCGCGTGCTAGACATGTAAATAAATTATAGCAAAAATAGAAAGAAAACGAAAACATAAATAAACGAAAAATGTCGTAACATGTGCTTTTCAAAAATGGTTTTAATGCTTGTTTGCTATTACAACAGCAACACGTACCAAAAGATCATTTCATTTTTGTAGCCGGGGGTTTCCCACGACTCTTTCCCTTCCTCAGACATTCTTTCTCTATCACGCTCTAATCATTCTAGACTTTGATCTGACATGTATCCTCATCTTTATTCTCACGCTTCTGAGCCTTCTTGTATTTGTGATTCAAATCACATCCTATTCGAATGTTCTGCACTCTCTAACGAACGCTCCTTTCTTTATGCCCAACTTCTAGTTTTGGGTCTTCCTACTCCCTTAAAAAAAAAAAAAAAAAATCTCCCTTTAACGCTACCTACATCCTTTCCTTCCCATTGCCTTCAGTTATTACATTGCTGCTGTCCTTTGTTTTTTCCATTTCTGACCGCTTGGCAATTTAGTTATAACTCTTAATTTTTCATGTTGTTGGGTCGAGGCCGCTGGCGCGCCCAGGGTAGGGAAAAAAGGAGCCGGGGGTTTCTCAGAATTCCAAAAAACCCAAAATTAATTACCTCCTAATAAAACTGAACTTTTCACTTTTTTTCTTTATTTACTTATTTTCGCCGGTGTTTACTTTTTTTTTGCTCCGGTGGTGGTTTATTTATTTCGGCTCGTCAACTAACCAGAGCAGTTATCAGTTTTTCCGAACCTCCGATGATTTCGAAAAAGTGCTAAAAAATGTATTCGCGTTATCGGTTAAAAATGTTTTTTTTTTCTTCTCTGTTGCGAGTTGGTCGACTAACGGCGGAAATTTAACGTGCTTTTTGTTTTTGCTGAGAAAAACCACAAAATCACTCGTGGAACAGAAGAAGTCGGCAGCGTTAAAAATTAATTTTACTCTTAATCCCCCCCCTCCCCTATCACAGAAGATGTTTCGGTGGAAGTTTGTAAAAAAAGCTTTAATAATAAGTGTATGCGTCTGTTGTATTTCGATACTTTAATTAGCGCAAATCCCTTTCCCGTCCCTATTCAGACTAGAGATGCTGTCCCCTTATGCGGAAAATTCTCTCCAATTGGGATTGCAAACTGACAACTGACAGGACGTCGCGGGAGGTTCCTCCTTATCTACCGGCCATCCTCGAAAAACTTTATTCTAAAAATATAATCGGAATATACAATTTCTTTTCCTAACTTTTTTTCAGCAGTGATACATAGATACTTGTTGCAGTCGGAGTGGAGTTTCCAATGTACTTTGGGACATATTCTCTCTCATCTTCATTATGATAGACTTGGACTAGTCAATTCTCTGTGATGTGTAGTACAGGGAGCACACTAAAATCAAGTTACCAGCGGGAGTTAGTAACACTTCCGAACTTTATACGGTTTTTCATTTCATTCGGGTACCACACCTGATCGCTGCCGCACATCGACATTTCCAAAAAAAAGTTTTACTTGCGCTGAGTTACATTGTTGGCACGCGTAAAAAAAACAACAAAAAATAGGAAAAAAAATGTACTAATTAGAATGCGCGTGTGTGTTATTAATTCCGGCTTCGGTTTTGTAGCTCTTGTTCAAATTTTATTTTTTTAATTCTTTTTCCTTCGCTTTAAATATTAACGTCATTACAATAATTATTATTTTCGCTACTTTAATTGTTTTCATTTTCGTCATTTTCACTATTTCAACAATTTTAAATATTTCAACTGACTTTTTATTTTTAGCGTTGTTATTACTTCGAGCATTTTAAATATATATAGACTGTTTCCCCGTGAACTATTTAAACTATTTTTGTTTTTACTATTCATTAGTGATAAAGATGAAAATTAAAAGAAAAGAAAAAAATATCTGATAAAATAGTTATTGTGCGAAAACTATTCTGGCCCAGCGCGACTTTATTCGCTTCCATTTTTACAATTCCGTGCACATACAATGTACGGAATCCTAATAATGACAAAAATATTCAATTAAAACATGCAATAGCCACGGTTTGATTTATAAACTGCAAAATTGGATCATAAGTTACAATGAAACTTCTGTTCATGATAATATCTGTAACATGAAGATAATTGATTACACGGCAAAAAACACAAAAAACCCGGCAACAATATATATATATATAATATGGAATTTAAAATGACTTCAAAAATCACCCATAAAAACTTCATAACTCATCACCAATTAAAAGTGAAATTCAAAATATAAAACAAAACGTTGAGTTCTTTCATGAAATTAAAAATTTTACGGTTAAAAAATTATGCCACCCCTTGGGCCAAAAACAGCAAAAAAAAAAGAATGTTCACGTAAGTAATGGCCCCAGCAAAAAAGCTGATGAAATCAAAACGTACCTCAAACTGAAGCATAATAGACATTTTTTTTTTGGTAATAATACTGCCGCTTATTAATTTAGTTCGATAAATTAATACAAAAGAAAACGCAGTTAAATTTTTTCAAGAAAGGGGAATTTTACATGAAAAAAGAGATGATCATGAAATAACACTTTTTGAAAGTGGTAAAAATAATCGATTTTTTGTCAAATATTTTTATAATCAATACTTTTATGTTTAATTTGGTTTCTGTCGATTGTTCTGATAAGCTATTTAATATGCAAAGTATTTTTATAATTAATACTATTTATATAAGTATTCTCACGTGAATGTGAAAATTCAACTGAAAATGAAGTATGTGAGGGACTAAGAGACAAGACCTAAACATTCAAAAACATCGACTAGTTTAGACGAACTACCATCATTATCAAGATGTTAATTATGATGGTAGAATTGGGTAGTCGACGTTTTTGAATGTTTTTTTATGTTTTTAATATGTTTTTTTTTGTGTATTTCGTGTTCGATAATTTTATTATTTATGTTTGGCAGTGAATCGATTACTTTTTTAACATATACATATTGTATATAGTGCCGACAGTGTTGCATTTAACTATATATCTTTAAATTTATCATCGTATCGAGCTTACTAATTTTTTTTTTTTTTTTTTTTTTTTCTTGAGAAAAATAAAATAAAATAAATAAAAAAGTACCCATCGGTATTGCCGGTGCTATGATGAGATATAAAATGGGCCACACTCGAATTGCGCACCGTTATTTACCTGAGTCGAAGGTTAAAAAAAGGTCTGTAATCTCCACACACGAATTGCGCACCGGAAGTTTGCAGGTATGAAATATAAAAAAACAAACGAAAACGACGCTCGGACCATAATCATCGCTGTTCACTGGACTAAGGGTTTCCAAAACTGATGGCGCTTGATCGTACTATATTTTTAATGTTCGATAACTTTCAACATTTTTACCTATCGTATTTTTGACAATTAATTTTTAATCTACTAATGAAAAATACTCTACACCTGTCTATGTATTAAAAATCATTCCTGTATAACGGTTTATTAAAAAATATTTAAGAATACGCCAGATTAATTTTAAAAATACGTAATTGTTTAAACTTCTAATTCCATTTTTGTATTTAAAACAAGTACTTCCGATAAATAACTGTGATATATTTATGTTTTAATCATTAAAAATTGATTCCGGCTTTTGCAATTTACCAGTTAGCTCAACTTTCAGTAATTTAGCTTACTCCTAATTGTCTACATTTGTGTTCTTTTATCTTTCTAGTTTCAAAAGAATTATATTTATGATTACACGTGTATACTATCTCTTGACATAGCGGCAGCTAAAATTTTTCCTTATTTGGAAGTTAATATTTTTAATAAAATATTTCACTTTCATATATACGTTAATGTTAATTTCGTGTTACCATTAATGTTAAGAAATTATCAGTGTTAACAGTTTTATCATGGGGATAAATATTTCTAGAACAGTTTGAATTCTACAAAGCGCCTGTAAAATAACAATTTTGAAACATCATTTTATTTCTATGATTAAAAATAGAGCAATAATTTAAACAGTGTCGAATTACTGTTAGGTACTTATTATAAGCCGGATGATAATTTTTGATGTTTTATGACGCTTACACGTTAAAATGTAAAGCTATATACAAAAATAGTATTAAACGCTCTTTCAGAAAATGCTAACGTTTGAACAACTCTTCTGACCTCTGAGCGCTAAAAGTCGCTCAACGAGTTAAGAATATGTAATATGACAAATTTAAAATTATCTAAAAATTACTTCAAAATGCATGAATCACCAACCGATATTATTCCTGAAATTTAAAATATACAATAAACAACAACAACTTTGCATCGCAATAAACATTTCCAATAAGCACTTAATTTAAACCCCATTTGCATCTAAAAACGGCAAACGAATGTAGTTTTCGAAAATATATAAACGGATACTTTGGAAAGAAAAATATAACGATATTTTAGCTTTAAATTTAAATTACCGGAGGGTGCTGGAAACTTAAAAGTTCAAAAAAAAAAATTTTCCCGGGCATGTTCTGTATTAATGGAAAACATTACACAGAAGTAATGAAATCATATTTCAGTGTTGCTTCTAAGAATTACTTTTTTATTCTCATAACCTAAATTTGAGTTTAAACTTCTGCTTCTTTATCATTTATCTAACAAAATACATTAATACCAACCAAATGTGCGCAAAAATATCTATTATCTAGAGTAGAAACTATTTAATTTACAATAAACTACAAATTATAAAAACTTGACGAAGGAAAATTATCTTGTTAAATCCAACTAACATTTAAAGAAAAAAGGTAGTAGTACTGACACTATTTATTTGCGTAATTATTATCATTGTAAGTTTTAATTAAATTGTTTTAAATAGGATTTTATTTTAATGGTAAATTTTTGCGTTGTCATTTAAAATTTAAGTAGAATACTATGTATTGGTACACTAAATGAAAAAATTACGATTTTTAACAAATTTGGTTTTAATTCAAATGACAATTTATAACTGAGATTGAACACTGATTAATGGATAAAATAAAATCTGAACTGAAACTTTCCCGAAACTCGGTTCCCTCAAACTCGTAAGTAACTCTATATTATAACAACATATTTAATTTGTCAAACTCGAAAATTTTACATGGTCACATTTATATTTTATGTACATTAATCAGTTGATATGAAAGTATTTTGTATTAATGTGAAATAGAAGCTTCATGAAACATAATATGCCGTGCGCTGAAAATTTTACATATTCAGTTAGAAATAATCGTAAATTACGTTATTTTATATAATATTCGTGCAAAAATTATTCTATTTTATGCAAAATTTCTTTAAATATGTGTACGGAATCCCTAGAGGTTGTTAAAAATATTTCGAATAACAATCGTACTGCTAACGGGATAGTAGCCTATTTTTCGCAAACGTTAAAGGCTTTTTTAATCGACTGAAATGTAGTTCGGTTATTATTCCAAATAGTAAACGTTTCATTACGATAACACATTTTGGAAGTCACTGAAAGAGAGCGACTTTTACTCATTTTTTAAATCCTTCATCGATTTTATAAAATCAGAGTATTTTTTTTAAAGGCGGTGCGCAATTCGAGTTGTCAGCGGGTGGGCTATTTCGGGTCTGGTGCGGAATTCGTGTGTGACTTGTCACTGTGTTAGTGCTTGGTGCGCAATTCGTGTGTTCCCATAAAATGTTTATGGACTTTGGGTTATAATACGCGTTCGTTGGATGCTGTTTCGAAATAATTCTTACAACAATAGGTCTGTCTGAAATAACAGTGCGTGGCTATATAATATAAATCGGACGTACAAAAAAAAAAAAAAGGTATTATTATTATGAAAGCGATATGTCGGTTACATTAATGCGCGTATTTGGCGTTTTTCTACTGGAAGATTTTCATCGAGGTCGCTTGTCATCTTTAGATATTCACAGATGGTTCTGTTCTCTCTGGTGTTGCTTTTTCCACTGCATCGAAATTCTCGAAGCGAGGCTGCAGTTTCAATAATAAAGCCGCTTGTTGAATAAAAGGAAAAATTCCCTTCGCGGCGGAAAAACTGTGAAGGCGCTTTCCAGATAAAACTCGAAAGAGCTATTTATACGAACAGTGGATTTCCCGAATTATCCGTGGCAGCGCGGGGGTCTACTCGGTTGATGGGGTTTTCAGTGTGTGTAAACACGTTTTATTATTATTCCGTTAGTCTCTCTCTCTCGCTCTGACGTACGTATGTACATTTATATATATATATATAGGTTGCTCCGGTGTACGTTGACGGACGTATATGTCGCCTGTTTCGGTGTTCATCCATTTGTACGGCGAATCCATTAAAGTGTGTCTAAATGGCAAAAAGCTAAAAAGTGGTTTAAGTAATCTTTCCGGAAAATCTTGGAAACTTTTCAACCATTACGGTGGCCCGTTAAAATTTATTTTGACTGTAACGCGATATAAAGTTGATAGAAAAAGTTAAGCCGATTATGGCAACTTTATAATACACTTATGAACGTTCCGCGCTACCTGAAACTTCTTATTGAATTTGCTTTATACGTACGTTTTTAAATAAACGTTATCTTCGCTATTATATCGTCATCCGCTATCGTTGTTCTTTTTGTCCTCCGAGCGAACTCTTTAAGCACTGCTGGTCTGTGTCTCTTTTCACGATATTAATGGCAGCGCCGGATTTTTAATGTCGCCCGCTGTTGAACATGTAAAACTTTATTCGTAACATTCCCTTCCGTCCTCGTCATGAATCGCGAACCGATATCGTTTGCGATACCGACACCTTTCTTAATTACCAATCGTTCGCTTTAAATTTCCCAATTTCGAAATTTCATACCCCTTTTGTGCTACCAGTCGGTTTTTTTTTCTTTTTTTGACCTGACAAGAAACCATTTGGCCATTATTAAGTTAACGTTTCCTCTTTGTTAATAAATATTAATTAATTAAGTCGATATTTATTAATTTTGTCATTATTCGTTCTTACGCAGCCAGATGTTCGTTATGTAAACAATAAAAAATAAATCACTGGCCAGCGCTCGTCGGCGTGTTGTTCGTCTTCGCTAGTCGCCTTTCGTTCGTCTAGTTTTTTATTATGTCGCTTCGTTATACGCTTTTAGCGTCTCGTCCACTCGTATGTCGTTATCTCGTTGTAATTATTTCGTTTTACCCTTTTTGAAATTATTTTAGAAACAGTCTTTTTTTAAGACTTCTATATCGTATTCAATCGTATTCAATTAAAATACAATTTACTAATTGACCGGTTTGAAAATCATTCGAAAAATATAATTTGGTCCTCCGGAATATTAACGAAAATATCGTAACACTCTTATTCAAGGCCGTATCCACGGGAGAGGTTTTGGTAGTTCCCCCCTTCATGAGAACTGAAATAGTTCTTATAAATAGACAAAAAGATCTGAAAAAAATCGAAAATTTAAAATAAACATTGATGATTTTTTAGGGTGTTTTTACCTTTAAAAGAAAAAAGAAAAAATATGCTTCATATTTTTAGGTACTTCATTAATATCTTAAGGAAAAACTTTTTATTACCAGTATATGTAATTTTTATCAATGTTTATATACGGGGTAATTTATTTATGTAAATTATTAATATATAAATCAAAATTATGGAAATTATTAATTGTATGAGGATATTAGTGAAAAATGTATTGTTATTAATAAAATAAATATGCGAAAAAAATCCCACCCCACCACTTAAAAATTCTGGGCACGAGTCTGCTATTATTATTATTATTATTATTATTATGGCGATAGTAAAGATTAGTAAACACACATAGGTAGGATGTTAAAACCATTGCACCCGCCTGTTTGTCTGTGTAAAACCGGTATCTTCTCTGGCACTTTTACAGGTTTTCTGTTAGCTCTGCCTTTCTCACACAGGAAAGCAAATTTTCCTACTGTGGCAAAGATGGTTTTTTAGACCTTATTTCAAATTTTAAACTGAAATCAAAAAATTCTTCAACTAAATTTTTATAAACATCCAATTATTTTGGGGGGAAAAATGAAAAAAACAAGACAATTTAAAACGAAGATAATTTGAAACTGCTCTGTATTTGGAGCTACCACCGTGGCGTAGTTGATTAGTTAATTGTTTTCGTTCGGGTAGAATATTTCGATGTTGCGCTAAAAATTTCACTTGCGCTGTGGTATGTCCCCATGATTGGCCACGCTCAAAAAAAAAAAAAAAAAAAAACGAAAAATGAAAAAAAAATAAAAGCCAGCAATAATATTTAACAACAGGTAGTTTATAAACAAAATTATTCATCAATTTATACTTGCTGGAAATGAGTGCTAATTAAAGATTACAAAAACCGAAGTTTTAAGATAAAAACTGCGAAACGGAGTGAAAGTGTTAAAACCTTCATAATCAAAAAACTTTATTAACGAAAACAATCATCGAACAAAATACAAAAGAAATTGATATTTAACCGGGG
This sequence comes from Icerya purchasi, assembly GCA_039619475.1. Taxonomy (NCBI): domain Eukaryota; kingdom Metazoa; phylum Arthropoda; class Insecta; order Hemiptera; family Monophlebidae; genus Icerya; species Icerya purchasi. The sequence goes on along the minus strand of CM077115.1, from coordinate 284,160,201 downwards.
GTAGTTTACGAACGATGATTTATTTATTTACACGCCTACTAGAAAAATGAGCACAGGTAAAAAAATCAAAAATCCAAGTTCAGAAAAGTTAAAAAAAAAAAGGTAAATAAATAAATAAATAAAAAACTGCCAATGGAAAATGTACTCGTAATTTTATAAAATCATTTTAAAGGGAAAACGCGAAAAGTTGCAAAAAAAAACAAAAAAACAATCAATCAGGAGGTAAACAAATTGGCGGTAAAAGCAGACATATTAAAGATTACTCAAAACTATTGCCGATAATTACCTTTTTTTTCTCGCGTAATGGTGTAGGAGTCGTCACGATAGCGTCTAGTTGCTAGATGACTTCCGTCACGAAAGTGTTCGATCCCGGGCGACAAAAAATTATCATAAATAATAATCGATTAATTGCTAGTAGAATCATATGGAAGGCAATGGCAAAACCATATCACATGCGCGTTAGTAAGTGTGTAGATTTAAGACGCTGCATACTTTTTTTTATCTCGGTAAATCAAACAATCGCAATATCAGTTTCCAGTGTAGTCTCGTGTGTACACTCGCACTTTGATTAATTTCCATGAACGCTAGATGTGTACAACTAAGAAGGGAAAAAAAAATATAGTCACGATGCTCGGCATCGAGCAGTACGACACTTAGGACTTGGGAATTATGTAGGAGATCAAAAGTCCAAATTGTAGAGTCGAAAATGTTCAGTTTAGCTATATAAACGAAACCTTCCCCTGTGCGTGTGCCATTGTTGATTAACCGTCAAACTCCATTGAACGATGAAGCTCTTAAAGGCAATACAGAGTGTACGACTGACCCGGGAGAAGTGCATCCGTTCATTACCAGTGGAGGTAAGTAAAGTAAAGTAAGTCCCATACCCTTATAACAGGACGTCGGTGGGATCATGCAGTTAAGCTTTTCATAATAATCCCAACGACACTAATGAAAGTAGGAGGGCGAGTTCCTTTCTACTTGGGATCCGCCTTTACTTTCCCAGATTTCTCTGGTATAACCAGTGTTCATTTTCAGATTTGGTATAAACCCGGGAGCAATTCGGATCCGGAACAAGTCTCGAACCCGTGTCCTCAGGAAGTACTCTCAGAAAAAATCTTATAAAAAAGGGGAACTGCTTAAGGGTGTATTTTCAAAAAAAAATAAAAAAAAAATGCTGTATTTTTTATTTTATTTTTTTATAAATTTTATCACATTACTCGGAACTGTATGGTACATTCAGTGGTCCATTTAATGTCGCGTAAAAAGTTTTCGTTATTGGATCGAATTTTTTTCAGTCTTTAACCGGCAGAAAGCTTTTTCAAGAATACAGTAGCTTATCTTTAGTACTAGAAAAGAGAAAAAAAAGATACCGCGCTTAGTAAAGACCAATTTTGTATATACCATTCAAGTATCTGATAGTTGGGGAGGTAAATTTTCTCTTTAATTAGGAATGAGGGGGAAAAAAATAATATTAGCGAAGATGAAGTAAGTACGGTGTCTGAATTTAACAAAAAAAAATCTAAATCATCATGGGTACATTAATACATCGTGTACGCTTTTAAAGTTTAGCCGCATAAATTAATCTAAATCGTTTACCGACAACTTTGAACTGCTCGGTTTCGATGAGAAAAATCTACTTCGTGTTGTTCTCGTTACTTCTTGCAGTTTTCAACAAAATCTTCACATTCTCAGATTCTGCTATCTCGTATTCCTCCAACTCCGATTATATATTCTCATACGCTGTCTCGCCCGAGATCTTCCTGTGTTGATTACTACTGGTCATTCGGGCATTGAAAATAATGAGTTTTAGTGAATTCATTGGCCCATTCCTCTATTTCTAGAGGCAGATGTTTAGGCGCATTTTCAGTTCGCAGTCTGGCTTTTCTTTCCTTCAGTGGCTCATTTCAATTCATATTAGGTGCGGCTAAATATCATCTTACGCCGATAATTTCTTTACAAAAATCTTTAACTAAAACGATTAGTTCGGGAATACACTCCATTACTAATAGCAGTTTAGTAAATGTCGAGGATCTTTACAATACGAATTTATTACTGTATGTGCTAAAAAATAAAGAAAAGTTCAATATACAATTCCAGACCGGAATAACTAGGGCATCACAGCAAGAGAAAGCAGAACTACCTTTTTACATTAAATGTCGCAGTAGAACGCAAACGAGATACATTGGGGCTAAGTTTTTTAATACATTACCAGAAACGCTAAAAAATAAGCTTAAAAATTCCAAATATAAGCGAAAAATTTTAATACATTACATCACTACTAAATCTAATGAAAATAGTAAGATACATTAATGAAATTCACATATTTTATAAATGTCGATTTGAGAACAAGTACAATTTTAGTTTAAAAATAGGTCTTTATTTTCGTATACACATAATCTCTTACCTCAAGAATATCTAATATTATATACAGAGTATGTCAACAGCTTAATATTAACAAATTAATTGTTACAGTATCTAAAATAGTTAAAAAACCTTAATGATAGAAACAAAATAAATACACGTCTGATCATATTATCACGATGTACAAAAATATAAATCAAATTTATTACTAATATATAACACAACCCGATACACTTCTATTAATACAGTTAAGTAGTTTCTTAATTAATAATTATTCAAAATAAATATTAATCCACTAATACGGCATTACACCCATGGAATAATTGCAAAGTTATCATTTGCCGTAGTAAATAACGCTGGTAATTCGCAATTTATAAATACATTAAAGCGTTTGGGTACTATAAAAAATTAGAATCTAGATTTCGCCTTATTTACATTATAATTTTTCTACAGAAAAACTTTCACATACTGGTAAGTTTTAGGGCAATTGTTTTTCTAAGTATTTACGTGCGATAAAATCGACTTATTCGAAATATATCACTTCATTTACTTCGCTATTAAATGGTATCTAAATTTAATTTAATTTAACTTAAACCTATATATTAATTAGTTTCATTTATAGTTCATTTCGATTATGATATTTTTACTATTAGCGTTATCTTATGACTATAATGAATATTTTATAACACTATTACTATAATTTAATTATAATATTACTGCAATAATCTTTTCATTATTCTATTATTAATGTAACCAATAGATTCATTTCACTATTGTATATGGTATTGTGCTACTGTCATAATTAATATAATACTTATATTATTATTACTTTTTATACACCAGTTATGTTTATTGTTTTTATTTAATGTTATATACCTACATAGTTTCTCGTTCACATATTACTTTCGAGGTTGCCATCAATTTCAAGGGAACTGGGAGTTTGTGTGTTTCAGTGTAGATCTAGTTTTTAATTTTAAAATCTTAAGTATTACTTAGATTGAAATTAATGTTTAAGAATATTTGTAAACATGGGCTAGTAGAAACGTGTAAATATCACCTGTTCTAATGTTCTCGTTTATCATTTGGTTAAGTTGTTGATTCGTACACTAAACATTAGCCTTTGTAAGCTTCACAGTTGTGTTTATTATTAATGATTGTTAGATTTTACTTTTAGTGAAGAATAATTATTGTAACCGTACGTTATTACTATGTAAACCTGGACTACAAAATTGTCGTTTCTCTGTTTCAATAATAATTGCACATATTTATAGTCCAGGTATAATTACAAATAGTTCCGCTGCTCGCGCTAACTAAGCGCATTTGCGGTTTATGTAAGTTAATTTAATGAAAGTTTATATTGCCTGTAAATTTAAGAAATAAATTTTGATTTTGATTTGATTTGATATTCGAATTTTTCAATTTTAATCTCTCTAATCTCTTCTCTATCCGTGACGTCAGAGCCATGAACAGTCTCGGATGTTTTTGTCGTCTTCGATTTAATTTCCTTCCCGCGTCATTTTCTCGCTCCTCATATGCACATCTGTAGTTTTTTCTGATTTGTTTACTAACTTCCTTCACGGTGCTGATCATTATCGAATTTGATTAGTGCAAAATATTCGATAGGGGCCAAGTTATAATTTTCAGTGTATTCTATTTTAGAAAGATTTTGTAGATGTACCCTATTCAGCATCGGCTTTTTTGTTGTCTTCAACGCCGATGTGCGTCTTTTTTTTTTTTTTTGTAATGGGTGAAGAAAAATTTTGTACATAGAGAAATTCGAAATACGGATTTACGTTGTAAAATAACGCAATTTTCTACAAAATTCGTTCGAATTATCTTTGAAAATTTGGGAAAAACAAGTAAGTGCGGCTCTTTTTCATTATTTACGCGAGGCATTATTACGCTTTTTCCGTTTCTTGCTCTTTTCATTTTAATTTAATTATTTTTTTTCAAATTTTTGTTTTGCAGAAACACGGCTCCCGCATGAAGTGCTCATCGTGTAAGATAATAGCCCATACGAATTGCATAGCAGTATTAATTGAAAAGATTCGGTTCACTTGCAAGCCGACATTTCGAGACGTCGGTATCAGACAGTACAGAGAGTACACGTGCATATACCATCACTGGGGACATCGCAGGTCTCAAAAGGGCAAATGCAAGCAATGCGGGAAGGTAAGAATTGCAAATTAATTATTTCAATAGAGAATTACACTGAATAATACGAGTCTGCAACAGTTTATTAATAGTTCAAAATATTTTTCCCGTTATTTCTGTCGATTTTTTCGATTAATTGAAAATTTCGATTTTTTAAAATTCTTTTTAAAAAAAGAATAGAAAAAAAAAAAAGAAAAAATCTTACCGTTAAAAATAATTTTAATAGTAAAATAATATAAAAGAAATACATTTAATCGCACCCAGTTCCGTACTGCGAATCTAATAAAGTGTCCGTCACATATGTAGGATACCCCTGAATTTCCAGACAATTCTCCTTCTACAGTACTTGTATGACAGTCGACTTCAATTGAGTTTGTCATTCCTGACAACAAAACAAAATAATTAAACGTAACGTACAAGCGTTACAGAATTGTCTGATTACCACTATTATAAGAATCACATAACCATTCATACACGTATATGTATGGGAGACTGTCAATTTTACAGGGAGAAAAATTAAATTTGATATTAATAAGTATACATTATAATATATAATATATGTATATATACGTATATGTATATATATACATATATACATATACAGGGTGCGGCAGCATAACTTCCTTTTTTAAAATGAGCCACTTTTTTTCTACTACATTTTTTAAAGAAATAATAACAGAAAATCGAAATACATACTCTAGATCCCATTGGCAATACGTATGCTTCTTCCCTTGCAGTTTTATTTCGATTTTCTGTTATTATTTCTTTAAGAAATTTAGTAGAAAAAAAGTGGCGCATTTAAAAAAAGGAAGTTATGCTGCCGCACCCTGCGTGCATGTATGTGTGTGTGTGTGTGTGCGCGCGCGCGCATGTGTATATATATATATGTACGTTTATTCTAAATAATTTACTATGCGTATTCGTGCGAGGTATTTTCTAAATAACGTAAAATCTCAACTTAAGGAGCATTGCAGATGATCGTTACAGAAGTATTACAGAAATTTTATTGGATTTTTGACATTTATTATGTGCAGGTGTATTAAATATTTGACACTCTGTGTTAAATGTATATATGGAAATTAAGGGAGAAGAGATTAGATGAACGGATAATAAGAAAATAAAAGGAAAGAGGTTTCTAAAATTACATTAGCATAGAAAGAAATAATTGTATATGCTTTCGTACTTATTGACCTCTACACTTCAGTATATACTTCTGTTTCATGAATGTTTTAACAAATCTTAATTATTCTTAATATTTCTTAATTATTATTGATTATTTCCATTGCGTCTGAGGTTAGAGGGCGAAAAGTTTCGATGTACTTCGTGTTCTGTATGTTGCATTAAGAGGAAACTGGACGTTGAGGTATGCATACATGCATATAAGTATTATGCGTACATATGTGTAATAGTATAAGAGACGTGTATGTGTATATGAGAATTTCGTATAAGGGCGTGTGTAAAGTTGGCGTGTAAAAATGTGTGGATGGTGTGCAGCATACGAAACACATGTTAGGACTGGCTGGTCAATGACGGCATTTGCGTGCGCGGGTTGATACATATGACAGATTGCATTTGTATTAAGGTAACAACGCTTACAATTAGTTTGTCGTCTGCGCCACGTATATACATTAAGGTATGGTACCTTGTAGCAGGTATAAAATGCATCTCCCAGCTTGCCCAGCGAGCACGGGAAATTAGGCCAAATTATTCCATCGGGGAATGCCTGCACACAGTAATGGACCGACCATATCGCGCGATAACTTTATATATTATATATGTATACATGCGTGTGCGTATATGTATATCGCTGTAAACATTTACGAGATGATTAACGGACATTGTTAGATAAGAATTGTGTAAAAAATTAGCGAAATATTTTGTGATCAACCTCCGTAATTAATTTCTAAATATTTATTATTCATTAATGCGATTGTAAAAGTTCCTGAAATATCGATTTAGCCGGGAATTGTGTATCAGTTTAAGACAGCGCGCAATCGTTGGAAAAGAGAATTTTATTAAAACCACGCTGACGACTGCCTGCTCTGCTAATAGCTAACCGCATGCGCACTAGCTTATGTAGAATCCATTTCAGAAAAGTTTAAATAATTTAAATTTACGCTAAATTTATAAATAAAATAAATTTCATTTTTAATAAAATTCAATATAATTAATTTTAATTTTAAAAATTAAAAACAAAACGAACATGCTTATGACCAAGCAGAATTTCAAAATAAAACTGTTACAAGCAGCGGACATGTTTTTAATTGTTTCTTAAGGAAAATAACGGAGACAAAAATAAGTAACCATACTATTAAATAGGATGTATTTAATTAAATCTATGGCAATATGTAATGAGGAAAAGGAGTATAAAACAGGAGTAAAAAAAAAAAAGAAAAGTGGTCTTAGGAATTCAAAAAAATATATAGTTCTAATTTTGTTTGTTGTATACAGTAGTAGAAAAAAATAAAATGATTTTTTCTGAAAATTTTCGAAACTATTCTTTCTGGCGCGCCCAGGGTAGGAAAAGAAAGAAAAAAAATATTTTTATTTAGGTTTTATACATTTTTTTTTTTTTTTTACACTTTAATCGTATATCGGCTCGTTAATAAAGTGTTTATTTATTTTCGTCCAGGTTATTTTCCTTAAGATACAGTTATTGTTATATCTATGTTTGTTACTTTATACTCATCCGATGTTGATTTATGCACTTCGCGTAGGATTTTTCAGTTCTTTTGTTTTTTGTTTTTTTTTTTTAAACTTTAAACGAGCAGTCCCACAACACGTTTAGCTTACGGCAGTAGTTCAATACAATATGGCTAATTTATGGCATCTAGTATAATTGTAGACTTCCAGAGTAGTCATACAGACGACAGTAGTCATTAAATACAGGAACTGGGAGGTCCGCTAATCCGAACCCCAATTCCTGTCCCGGAGGCGAAAATTCACCCCAGACCGGTAATCCGAACACGAAATTCACCCCAATTCATGTCCAGGTGGTCAAAATTCACCCAAGTTTCCCCCGATTCCTCCGAGTTTCCCCCGGACGGTTCCCGTACATATCCGATAAACCGAACGTCCAAACAGTGTCCCGAGGTCAATAAACTGTCCAAAGTGTTATTCGGGGGGCGCAAGTAACCCCAATTAGTGTCCAGGTGCTGAAAGTTCCCCCAAGTTCCCCAAATTTCTCCGAAATTCCTCCGTAAGCGTCCCGCTCGTTTCCGATAAACCGAACCGATTATTAATTAATATAAGTATATTAATTAATGTCCGAAAGTAACCCAAGTCTCCGCTCGCCCCGCCCGCCCGCTCCGTTATCGCATTTTTTTTTTCAAAATTCAGGCCCTAAGTATGAAAATTCTAAAATTTAACCCCAATATATTATTTAAAGCGTAAATCTAACCCAACACCTCCGTTACACCTCTCACACGTATATTTCGTTCCCGCGCACGCTCCGGTCGCCGTCGCGAAAGCGCACGCGCAGATCCCACGCATATATCTAACACAACGTTATTCTCCGCGAAAGCGCATACGCTGATCCCGATACCGCGATTGTTTTAATATATTTCAAAGTCTAAATTTTAATTTATTTCAAAGTATATGTAATATATTATTATACATACGATACATATATATTTTTTTTAACGATCTTTCATATTTTTACAAGTATAGACACACCCTCGACGAAAAATGCTCCAATCATATTCTTGCATGCAAACACCACCGCGTTAAAGTATTTTTTTTTCATCTATAATTTTATTTTTCCGTATTATATAATTATTTTTATTATAATTTCTTATCACGTAAATATATAGCTATATGGTGGTATGACGGGAAAGGATATTGATAAATAACATGTCATTTAGTTCCCGGAGAACTAACATATCGTAATATATATGGAATATACATTTAATAAAAATATGCGTGCATGATTCTCACATTAATTAATATTTTATATTTCGTAAATTATTTTTCCGCGATATACACGAGTGTGTGTAAGTTTCGCCGATGCTAAATGTGTAGTGAGAGAGAGAGAGCGGTGGAGAGAGACAGAGTGACAGACAGATCGAAAAATCCTGCTGGTTTTACAAGACATGCTGTATTGGAAGAAAAAACGCGGTTCCAGAAAAAAATGTCGCTAATTGTGATGGACGAGTGAGTGAGAGAGTGTATGTGTGTGTGTGTGTGATATAGAATATTATATTCTCCGACCCATCGCCTCGATCGTGAAAAAACAAAAAAAATACATCGAAAAAAGGCTACGGTTGTCTCCGAACAACAACATTCGCGTTGTAAGGCTATCCATTTGTAAAAATGTACCGTTACAATACCGATCTTCGACGAAATTAACGAAAACGACTTTTGAAGGTATATGTACCGAAGAAACATGTTTTTTTTCTTCATTGCATGCATGCAGGTATGATACACATTTGTCCCTTACGGTCATCTTCGTTTGAACAAAGGGGCTAATGATCTGAGACCGCTACAACATGACTAATGATTGTTATACCTCAACATTGATGGGTCGTAAATAACCGATTTATAAATTCTAAGTATCTTTTCTGTCCGGTCACGTTGCTCGACTATCCGTTCGTAAAAATGTACCGCTACAATACCGATTTTTCTGCGAAATTTGCGAAGGCGACTTTTGTAAGTATATGTACCGAAGAAACTTGTTTTTTTTTTTTTTTTTAACGGTGCAAAGGAGAAATTCGAGGGCGGTAGCCGGAGAAAATTCGAACTCCACGATCACTTGAATTTGTACAGTCGCTCAGTTAACACTGAAGATCAACAGTTTTCAAAGTTTTTTAAGCGATTTTTTTTTTAAATTTTCGAAGTTTTTTTTTTATCATCATTCATACATCAACATTCATTTAATTTGGTAAGTATAAATTATACGATTGTATTTTATTTATTTTAATTATTTTCTATGTGATCATTATTTTATACGATACGGTGCTATAAAAAATTAGCATTCTATTCAATATTAAAATATCAAATATCCTTCTTCTAATACTCGTACAAACAAATATTTTATTTCTCTTTTGTGAATTACTTTTTTGATTTCCTACAATACTCATTATTATTGATTTATTAAAAAATATATCCGTAAAGCTTAAACGAAGTATACCTTTAATATATTTTTCTTTCAACATATAACTAATGAAATATATTTACCCGAGATAAAATTATTTTACTTTTTTTTTTCTTTACGATAGAATTTCATACATTTTTATTTTAATTTACATTATATTAATTACCTCATGTGTATAATTCACATTTCTTTTAGTGTATTCCTGGATTTTTCTTTGGAAAAATAATTTGGTGTGAGCAGTTTCGTGAGTGACAGCAGATCATTATAGATACAGATTTATATTCACAACCAACTACGTGGCACATTACGTCCAACATTCTGAAATTTTCTGGAAAATACATAGCGGTAAGTAATTGTACGGATTTTATCTTCCATATTATTTTTTCACATCAAATTAATATCCCATACTCACAGATTTTTACATTTCTCTCTGTTTTTACGATACTTCCAAGCAATTTTCTTCTTTTTCTATTATTTTTTATTCATTCCTTACAGACAATTTACTCAAACTAAACTATAAATATATACTACATATCATTTTCTTTTTCCAAAATATTTATCATGCTTTATATCTTATTATTTATATTATGCTGTGTGTATTATGTTGTTATATCTGATTTATAAAATTATTTTTCTTAAAATACTTTCGCTGTACTAATCTATATTTTTAATTTTGTTTCTTTAGCACGGGTTTGTTCTGTTCACAGAAGCGGATTTTCAACATTTTCATGATTAATCGCTGATAGAGCCCACGAGTAGTGAGGTCTTAATATATACCGAGAATCCGAAAGATAAGAGGCATCAGCTAGAAGCCGACCTAGCCTTCAAAACACATTTTTCATTTTTTGGATCTTTTGCTGTTTGTGAGTACTTAAATTATTTATTTATTTACGTTTAATATATAGCACATTTGATATCCACGAATACGTTTTATTTTTTCTGATTTTACTTCTCTACCAAATCTCCTTTTTCATTTCAAAAATATTTGTTTCCAGTAATAATTTTTACACAAGTTTCATAATTATTTAATGTTGTTCCCGATTTTCTCTGTTAACTTATAGTTATATCAAACGATTCGCACATTTCTTCAAATACTTTTTTCATTAAATATTTTCTCCGCAAATTATTATTGCTTTTCACACGAAATCCTTATTATTACTTTTACATCATCTCATATTATTCAAAAAATTTCGAATATGGTTTACATTTGTTTATTTACCTATATATATTGTTGATTTGTATTTATGTTATTTTATTATGTGCTCTCTTGTCTTTATATATTTTTTATTTGCGTGTCTATGAAACCAAATGCTGAAATAAAATTTCTGACTTATGATAAATTCCCATTTAAAAAAAATCAAATGTTTATATTTCTGACTATATATTTTCAAAAATTAATATTTAAAATTCATTATTTATTCACGAACATATTTTTTTCAAAAATTAAAGCAAATTGTATGAAAAACGTGTAATTCTTTATACATGTTACTGTATTGTTGACAGCTATATATCGATTATTCAAAGTTATTATAAATTATGTTATTATATACAATATTCTGGCATATATGTATACGTAAAAAATTATAATCTCGCATAAATAAAAAGAAAAGAAAAGAAAAGAAAAGAAAAGAAAAAAAGTTATACAATAGTTTAGGGAGTTCGTGCTTATTTTCAAAAGCCGTTTTCCAAGAACAGGGGTAAAAAAAAAAAAAAAGGGTCTATTTCTATCGTTTATGTACTGAATTGAGCTGATCAATTTCATGTTAAATTGACATCCTTAAATAACATATTCAATTTTTTCAAAAAAGGTTCTTTTCAAATAAAGGAATAAAAAAGGTCACTGCACCGCATGACCGTTGCTGTGAAAGGTTCATAAATATCCATTTAGAATGTCACTTTTCAGGCACTTACATGATCTAAATACGTCGTTAAAATAAAGATATATTGCGAAAGCGGATTTTACAGGTATATTTTGTCGAAAAACTTGTTTTGACACGTCGCAAAGGAGAAATTCGAGGGTGGTAACTGGAGAAATCAGATTTCTCCGATCACTTGAGTTTGCAAGTTCGTGCGTTATAGTTTTGTGTTTCTCACTGCGATCTAATTATTTTTTCAAAGTGATTTTTTTAATTGTATAAATACGTTCCGTGTTACTAACCGTTTTGTGTTGCAAAACAATATTTTTGTTGAACGTTTGTTTTTTGTATTGTTAATAGTGACTATAATGGCAGCATCAAACGCGGAGTTAGTTAAAATGTTCCCGACGCGCGTATTATTCCACGTGGAAAATATCGATACTAAATTTCGTAAAAGACTCGCAACGTTCCGGATTGTTAACGATAATTTTAATATTCGCGATATCGATAAATATTTAGAAAAAGTACAACCGACTATTTTAGATTTAATTTCTAATAACATAGCTACCGGGATAAAATGCAGTATGGTATTGCATTCGACGTTCCGCCGCGCGACCGCGATTACTAAAGGTGATCATATCGCTCAAACGTACTTTTCGTCGGATTGTAAACATTTAGTTGCGGGAGACGATTTCGACGACTTTTTCGATACTTCGTTCCGTAAAATTAAAGAAAAAATATCGAATTTCGAGCACGTGAAAGGCTCCGGTTGGACGATTGACCGGATCGTTTACCTCGAGGTAAAATTAAATTTTGCTAATATTTTGTCGCGCGCGTCTTCGTTTTTACCGCTACCGAAAATTATTAGTGCTCGTAAAGCAATTATTAACGTACAAAATCGCGACGCGATGTGTTTTAAATATTCGATGCTTGCGAAGTTTGTGAATATAAGACCCCACGAAATGCACAATTATAGAAACAAGCCCGAGCTTGACGCGAAGTACGACTGGCAGGGAATTTCGTTCCCAGCCAGTCTCGATGACGTTAAATTGTTCGAAAAAAATAACGCGAATTCTTCGATTAACGTTTACGGGCTCGACGAAAATAATTTTGTATACCCGGTTAAAATATGCAAAGATGAACGCTCAGACCACACCGATTTATTACTAATATCTCAAGGCGAGAAGGGTCATTATTGTTACATTAAAGATCTGGAACGATTGGTTGTAACTCAAATCAACAGTTGTGGTTGGCGAATACACATTTGTCGAAGATGTCTTTGGCACGTGGATAGTGCAGAAAAATTAATCGAACACAAGAAGATCTGTAACGATCATTCAGTGGTAGCTGTAGAAATGCCAAAACAGGGAAAAAATTATCTACAGTTCGACAAGTTCCGTCAGCAACAATATGTAGGGTTTTCAATCTATGCTGATTTTGAATGTTATATTCAACCCATTGCCGATGACAATAATCGTGAAAACGAAAATGAGGAAAATGGAGAAGAAGAAGAAGAAGAAGAAGAACCGTGTGTACGGAGAACTCAAAGTGAGTTGCCGCAATCGAATACTGTTAAAGTTCATAGGCACGTGGCTATGAGCTACTCGTACTTAATCGTTTCGCGTGCTGAAGGTTACGAAATGCCACAGTGTTTACGTGGTCAAAGACTTTATCGCGGCCCCGAGGCTGCGAAAAAATTCGTCGAGAGTCTCGTTGAAGACGCGAAAACGGTGTACGACATTTACAAACAGAAAAAACCAATCGTTATGACCGCGAGTGATATTGTAGCGTTCGACAACGCTACAATTTGCAATATTTGTTCGAAAGCAATTATAAACACCGATAAAGTTCGTGATCACGACCATTTGACGGGTAAATTCCACGGTTCAGCGCACTCAAAATGTAATTTGGAAATGCGGCTTCCGTATTTCCTCCCCATAATTATTCACAATCTTACCGGTTACGACAGTCATCTCATCGTCCGCGAGTTGGCTTACGATACATTAGACATTCACGTACTTGCAAACAGTGAAGAAAAGTTTAAAGGATTTTCAAAACAAATCGTACCGGGAAAATTCCAGCTCCGATTCATTGACTCGTTTAACTTTATGGCGTCGAGTTTGGAAAAATTGGCGAGTTACCTGCCTGACAATGGATTTCATCATACCGTTTCGAACATCAAAGACCCTGGATTACTCTCCCTTTTCCGACGAAAAGGATATTTCCCGTACGAATACTGTAGCGATCCTTCGAAACTTGAAGAAGAATCATTGCCTCCGCGGTCTGCTTTCTACAGTTCGTTATCCAAATCAACAATCACGGAGGATGCGTATCAACATGCACAGAATGTATGGAATATTCTCGGAGTTCGGAATTTGGGCGAGTACTCTGATGAATATTTACGAACTGATGTATTATTATTAGCGGACATATTCGAAAATTTTAGAACGGTATGTTTTAATATTTACAAATTAGACCCTGCATGGTCATATACTGTGCCAGGGTTTAGTTTTAATGCCATGTTAAAAATGACCGGTATTCGTATAGAATTATTAACCGATTATGATATGTATATGTTTTTCGAATCGGGAATACGTGGTGGTTTAACACAATGTGTACAAAGATATTGTGAAGCACGTAACCCCTACATTACGAATAATAATGTACCGTCCTCGTCGTCATCGCCGTCGCCTGCGTCATCTTCTTCATCGACGTCTGAAGAAAATAATTATATTTTGTATTTAGACGCTAATAATTTGTATGGTTATGCCATGAGTGAACCCCTTCCTATAGGGGGTTTCAAATGGATGACCGAACAGGAAATTGCGCAATTTAATTTTAATAATATCGATCTGGACGGTGAGACTGGTTATGTATTTGAGGTAGACGTCGAGTATCCAACAACTCTACATGAAATACATAACGATTTACCATTCCTTCCAGAAAGGAAGGTGGTCTCTAAGAAAGGTTCGATAAAAAAATTAGTTGCGACATTGGAACATAAAAATAATTATATTGTACATATTAAATATTTAAAATTAGCATTATCTCATGGCCTTGTACTTAAAAAAATTCATCGCGCCGTATCGTTTAGCCAATCGCGCTGGCTTAAGCAATATATAGATTTAAATACTAGTTTACGTCAAAAAGCTACAAATGAGTTCGAGAAGAACCTTTGGAAGCTTCTTAATAATAGTTCTTTCGGGAAGACTTTGCAGAACATTAGGAATATGTTAGATATTAAGCTCATTGCTGATGAAATTAAATTTACAAAACTCGTTACTAACCCTCGATTTAAGGATCGCACGATGATTTCCGAAGATCCGTTCTTGTATGCTGTCCATCGGAATCAGAAGAAATTATTGTTTAATAAACCGATATTTGTAGGCATGTCGATATTAGATATAAGTAAACATGTTATGTACAGTTTCCATTATGATGTTATGTTAAAAATGTACAGTAATAATAAGTTAAGTTTGTTATATACCGATACCGATAGTCTAGTTTATAATATAATAACTCCCGATGTATATAAAGACATGTACGAAAATTTAAATTATTTCGACACCAGTGATTACCCCACCGATCACATGTGTTATTCGCTGGAGAATAAAAAGAAACTGGGGAAGTTCAAAGACGAACTGAATTCCATTCCAGTGACTGTGTTCGTAGGTTTAAGGTCGAAAGTATATAGTATTAAGGTAGATAATAAGTCCGTTATTACTAAATGTAAAGGTATTCCGTATAATATAACTAAAAACGAAATTACCTTCGAACAGTATAAAACATGTATATTTAGTAATAATAATATTTCCGTCGAAAATTATCGTACCGCTTATTTAATAAGAAGTTTCAGGCATGAAATATACACGATTCGATCGACGAAGCTGGCCATCAGTTGCTTAGACGATAAAAGGATCGTGTTAGAAAATAACATTCACACATTGGCTATAGGACATACTGCCTTAAGCAATGTTGTTGATAATAATAATTCGAGGACCAGCAATGGTGAAAATACAGTCGATTCGGGCCCCTCAGTCAAACGTATTCGTTTAGATTAATTTTTGTATATATTTTTTTTCGTCCGCCCGCACGTTCGTTTTTTCGTTAACATTTTGTATAATTTTTCTATATATTTTTGCATGTATTTGTATATATTTTTTTCACCTGTTCGTACGGTTCTTTTTTTTTCGTTCGTTCGCTCGTTCGTACCGTTCTTTTTTCTGCCGTTCGTACCGTTCTTTTTTCGGCCGATCGCCCTGTTCTTTTTTTTGTCCGACCGTCCGTTTGTTTTGTCGTACGACCGTTCGCTCGTTTTTTCGTTAACATTTCGTATATTCATTTGTATATTGTTTGTTTATTTTGTATATATTTTTTCCCTCAATATCTATTCATTCTCTTATTGTATATATTTTTGCTAATTATTTTTTCATCTTTTTCCGATCCTTTCCGATTTCTGTTTATTTAATTTATTTAGCGATCTATCCTTCTCTTCCTCCCTCTTAACTTAAAGTACTGGTAATGATGAACGTTTTCAAAAAGTCTGAACCAGTTGTGTGTATAATGTATATATTATTTTTTTAAGAAAAAAAATGACAGTTTATTTGCTCTTAAAAAAATTTTTTTAACATGCAAAGGTAGTTTTTTGGAAGATCATATTATTCTTTTTTGTTTTAGGACGTTGTTTACAAAAAACATGTATTTCGTTTTCAATTCAACCGCAAAAGAGTTATTTCAAATCGACTTCGATAAAACTAATTGCCCACAAACATATTTATACTATTATGGAAGAATCTCAAACGTTTTTGAGAAAAAGAAAATAACATATTATCCTGATAAATCCGTTTTTAATGGGGTGAGAGAATGTTTTATTTATAATTTCATGGATTGGTATAACGAAAGGTTTAACACTTTAATTTGTTTGGAACAAAAGTTACGAAAAACAGGTAATATATGTAGCGATATAGACACATTTTCCAACAGATTTATTGATGGTGTAACATCGATAGAGGACCAATATTTAGAATTGGGGGTTATTTATAAAAAATACTTCGCCCCTGAATTATATATTTTTAGAAGTGAAAAAATAAAAAAAAGATGTTTGAAGCTTAAAAAGAAGAAAAATAAATTGAATAAATATAAACAAATGCGTATAGCATACAAAAATAGTGTTCATAACATTACAGTATTTATAATAAATCGAGAGATATATAATATCCCCCTCAAACAAATGTGTAATCCATACAGAAATTTTACATCAAAATTTCATATTATCGGGAATAATAATAATTTACATATTTAGTTTTATTCGTACTGTTTGTATATATTTTTTATGATTCATTGCATGCACATAATTTCATATCACCTCTCGCTTTTTGTTTCCTCGTTCAACGCTCATTCCATGTATATATTTTACGTTTTTATGAGGCATGTAATAAATGTTTTCTCTCATTTCATTATTTACGTGTTCATTATATTTTTTACCAATATTATTTACGCGCTTGTGTGTGTGTGTGTGTGTGTGTGTGTGTGTGTGTGTGTGTTTAGAATTAATGTGAAGCATATGGGGGAAGAAGTGAAAATAAAAACAAAAATGTATACATATGAAAATAAATCAAGTATATTTCATAATTTTATATATAAATTTACAAAACATCATGTGTTAAAAAAGAAAATACAATTCAAAAAATCTTATTAACTAAAATATTAACGAAATTTTTAAAAAGAAAAAAATAAAATTTAATCGTCCAGAAACAGTTTAAAAACAACTTCGCATTTTCCGCAATCGCAAACGACGTTTTCATCGAAAAATGTGCTATCTTTAGTTTCAGGAAACATTTCTCGTATAAATTCTGTAAAAGATTCATGTTTGCATTGTTTACAATCTTTAATTAATGATGCATGCAATGAATCATAAAAAATATATACAAACAGTACGAATAAAACTAAATATGTAAATTATTATTATTCCCGATAATATGAAATTTTGATGTAAAATTTCTGTATGGATTACACATTTGTTTGAGGGGGATATTATATATCTCTCGATTTATTATAAATACTGTAATGTTACGAACACTATTTTTGTATGCTATACGCATTTGTTTATATTTATTCAATTTATTTTTCTTCTTTTTAAGCTTCAAACATCTTTTTTTTATTTTTTCACTTCTAAAAATATATAATTCAGGGGCGAAGTATTTTTTATAAATAACCCCCAATTCTAAATATTGGTCCTCTATCGATGTTACACCATCAATAAATCTGTTGGAAAATGTGTCTATATCGCTACATATATTACCTGTTTTTCGTAACTTTTGTTCCAAACAAATTAAAGTGTTAAACCTTTCGTTATACCAATCCATGAAATTATAAATAAAACATTCTCTCACCCCATTAAAAACGGATTTATCAGGATAATATGTTATTTTCTTTTTCTCAAAAACGTTTGAGATTCTTCCATAATAGTATAAATATGTTTGTGGGCAATTAGTTTTATCGAAGTCGATTTGAAATAACTCTTTTGCGGTTGAATTGAAAACGAAATACATGTTTTTTGTAAACAACGTCCTAAAACAAAAAAGAATAATATGATCTTCCAAAAAACTACCTTTGCATGTTAAAAAAATTTTTTTAAGAGCAAATAAACTGTCATTTTTTTTCTTAAAAAAATAATATATACATTATACACACAACTGGTTCAGACTTTTTGAAAACGTTCATCATTACCAGTACTTTAAGTTAAGAGGGAGGAAGAGAAGGATAGATCGCTAAATAAATTAAATAAACAGAAATCGGAAAGGATCGGAAAAAGATGAAAAAATAATTAGCAAAAATATATACAATAAGAGAATGAATAGATATTGAGGGAAAAAATATATACAAAATAAACAAACAATATACAAATGAATATACGAAATGTTAACGAAAAAACGAGCGAACGGTCGTACGACAAAACAAACGGACGGTCGGACAAAAAAAAGAACAGGGCGATCGGCCGAAAAAAGAACGGTACGAACGGCAGAAAAAAGAACGGTACGAACGAGCGAACGAACGAAAAAAAAAGAACCGTACGAACAGGTGAAAAAAATATATACAAATACATGCAAAAATATATAGAAAAATTATACAAAATGTTAACGAAAAAACGAACGTGCGGGCGGACGAAAAAAAATATATACAAAAATTAATCTAAACGAATACGTTTGACTGAGGGGCCCGAATCGACTGTATTTTCACCATTGCTGGTCCTCGAATTATTATTATCAACAACATTGCTTAAGGCAGTATGTCCTATAGCCAATGTGTGAATGTTATTTTCTAACACGATCCTTTTATCGTCTAAGCAACTGATGGCCAGCTTCGTCGATCGAATCGTGTATATTTCATGCCTGAAACTTCTTATTAAATAAGCGGTACGATAATTTTCGACGGAAATATTATTATTACTAAATATACATGTTTTATACTGTTCGAAGGTAATTTCGTTTTTAGTTATATTATACGGAATACCTTTACATTTAGTAATAACGGACTTATTATCTACCTTAATACTATATACTTTCGACCTTAAACCTACGAACACAGTCACTGGAATGGAATTCAGTTCGTCTTTGAACTTCCCCAGTTTCTTTTTATTCTCCAGCGAATAACACATGTGATCGGTGGGGTAATCACTGGTGTCGAAATAATTTAAATTTTCGTACATGTCTTTATATACATCGGGAGTTATTATATTATAAACTAGACTATCGGTATCGGTATATAACAAACTTAACTTATTATTACTGTACATTTTTAACATAACATCATAATGGAAACTGTACATAACATGTTTACTTATATCTAATATCGACATGCCTACAAATATCGGTTTATTAAACAATAATTTCTTCTGATTCCGATGGACAGCATACAAGAACGGATCTTCGGAAATCATCGTGCGATCCTTAAATCGAGGGTTAGTAACGAGTTTTGTAAATTTAATTTCATCAGCAATGAGCTTAATATCTAACATATTCCTAATGTTCTGCAAAGTCTTCCCGAAAGAACTATTATTAAGAAGCTTCCAAAGGTTCTTCTCGAACTCATTTGTAGCTTTTTGACGTAAACTAGTATTTAAATCTATATATTGCTTAAGCCAGCGCGATTGGCTAAACGATACGGCGCGATGAATTTTTTTAAGTACAAGGCCATGAGATAATGCTAATTTTAAATATTTAATATGTACAATATAATTATTTTTATGTTCCAATGTCGCAACTAATTTTTTTATCGAACCTTTCTTAGAGACCACCTTCCTTTCTGGAAGGAATGGTAAATCGTTATGTATTTCATGTAGAGTTGTTGGATACTCGACGTCTACCTCAAATACATAACCAGTCTCACCGTCCAGATCGATATTATTAAAATTAAATTGCGCAATTTCCTGTTCGGTCATCCATTTGAAACCCCCTATAGGAAGGGGTTCACTCATGGCATAACCATACAAATTATTAGCGTCTAAATACAAAATATAATTATTTTCTTCAGACGTCGATGAAGAAGATGACGCAGGCGACGGCGATGACGACGAGGACGGTACATTATTATTCGTAATGTAGGGGTTACGTGCTTCACAATATCTTTGTACACATTGTGTTAAACCACCACGTATTCCCGATTCGAAAAACATATACATATCATAATCGGTTAATAATTCTATACGAATACCGGTCATTTTTAACATGGCATTAAAACTAAACCCTGGCACAGTATATGACCATGCAGGGTCTAATTTGTAAATATTAAAACATACCGTTCTAAAATTTTCGAATATGTCCGCTAATAATAATACATCAGTTCGTAAATATTCATCAGAGTACTCGCCCAAATTCCGAACTCCGAGAATATTCCATACATTCTGTGCATGTTGATACGCATCCTCCGTGATTGTTGATTTGGATAACGAACTGTAGAAAGCAGACCGCGGAGGCAATGATTCTTCTTCAAGTTTCGAAGGATCGCTACAGTATTCGTACGGGAAATATCCTTTTCGTCGGAAAAGGGAGAGTAATCCAGGGTCTTTGATGTTCGAAACGGTATGATGAAATCCATTGTCAGGCAGGTAACTCGCCAATTTTTCCAAACTCGACGCCATAAAGTTAAACGAGTCAATGAATCGGAGCTGGAATTTTCCCGGTACGATTTGTTTTGAAAATCCTTTAAACTTTTCTTCACTGTTTGCAAGTACGTGAATGTCTAATGTATCGTAAGCCAACTCGCGGACGATGAGATGACTGTCGTAACCGGTAAGATTGTGAATAATTATGGGGAGGAAATACGGAAGCCGCATTTCCAAATTACATTTTGAGTGCGCTGAACCGTGGAATTTACCCGTCAAATGGTCGTGATCACGAACTTTATCGGTGTTTATAATTGCTTTCGAACAAATATTGCAAATTGTAGCGTTGTCGAACGCTACAATATCACTCGCGGTCATAACGATTGGTTTTTTCTGTTTGTAAATGTCGTACACCGTTTTCGCGTCTTCAACGAGACTCTCGACGAATTTTTTCGCAGCCTCGGGGCCGCGATAAAGTCTTTGACCACGTAAACACTGTGGCATTTCGTAACCTTCAGCACGCGAAACGATTAAGTACGAGTAGCTCATAGCCACGTGCCTATGAACTTTAACAGTATTCGATTGCGGCAACTCACTTTGAGTTCTCCGTACACACGGTTCTTCTTCTTCTTCTTCTTCTTCTCCATTTTCCTCATTTTCGTTTTCACGATTATTGTCATCGGCAATGGGTTGAATATAACATTCAAAATCAGCATAGATTGAAAACCCTACATATTGTTGCTGACGGAACTTGTCGAACTGTAGATAATTTTTTCCCTGTTTTGGCATTTCTACAGCTACCACTGAATGATCGTTACAGATCTTCTTGTGTTCGATTAATTTTTCTGCACTATCCACGTGCCAAAGACATCTTCGACAAATGTGTATTCGCCAACCACAACTGTTGATTTGAGTTACAACCAATCGTTCCAGATCTTTAATGTAACAATAATGACCCTTCTCGCCTTGAGATATTAGTAATAAATCGGTGTGGTCTGAGCGTTCATCTTTGCATATTTTAACCGGGTATACAAAATTATTTTCGTCGAGCCCGTAAACGTTAATCGAAGAATTCGCGTTATTTTTTTCGAACAATTTAACGTCATCGAGACTGGCTGGGAACGAAATTCCCTGCCAGTCGTACTTCGCGTCAAGCTCGGGCTTGTTTCTATAATTGTGCATTTCGTGGGGTCTTATATTCACAAACTTCGCAAGCATCGAATATTTAAAACACATCGCGTCGCGATTTTGTACGTTAATAATTGCTTTACGAGCACTAATAATTTTCGGTAGCGGTAAAAACGAAGACGCGCGCGACAAAATATTAGCAAAATTTAATTTTACCTCGAGGTAAACGATCCGGTCAATCGTCCAACCGGAGCCTTTCACGTGCTCGAAATTCGATATTTTTTCTTTAATTTTACGGAACGAAGTATCGAAAAAGTCGTCGAAATCGTCTCCCGCAACTAAATGTTTACAATCCGACGAAAAGTACGTTTGAGCGATATGATCACCTTTAGTAATCGCGGTCGCGCGGCGGAACGTCGAATGCAATACCATACTGCATTTTATCCCGGTAGCTATGTTATTAGAAATTAAATCTAAAATAGTCGGTTGTACTTTTTCTAAATATTTATCGATATCGCGAATATTAAAATTATCGTTAACAATCCGGAACGTTGCGAGTCTTTTACGAAATTTAGTATCGATATTTTCCACGTGGAATAATACGCGCGTCGGGAACATTTTAACTAACTCCGCGTTTGATGCTGCCATTATAGTCACTATTAACAATACAAAAAACAAACGTTCAACAAAAATATTGTTTTGCAACACAAAACGGTTAGTAACACGGAACGTATTTATACAATTAAAAAAATCACTTTGAAAAAATAATTAGATCGCAGTGAGAAACACAAAACTATAACGCACGAACTTGCAAACTCAAGTGATCGGAGAAATCTGATTTCTCCAGTTACCACCCTCGAATTTCTCCTTTGCGACGTGTCAAAACAAGTTTTTCGACAAAATATACCTGTAAAATCCGCTTTCGCAATATATCTTTATTTTAACGACGTATTTAGATCATGTAAGTGCCTGAAAAGTGACATTCTAAATGGATATTTATGAACCTTTCACAGCAACGGTCATGCGGTGCAGTGACCTTTTTTATTCCTTTATTTGAAAAGAACCTTTTTTGAAAAAATTGAATATGTTATTTAAGGATGTCAATTTAACATGAAATTGATCAGCTCAATTCAGTACATAAACGATAGAAATAGACCCTTTTTTTTTTTTTTTACCCCTGTTCTTGGAAAACGGCTTTTGAAAATAAGCACGAACTCCCTAAACTATTGTATAACTTTTTTTCTTTTCTTTTCTTTTCTTTTCTTTTCTTTTTATTTATGCGAGATTATAATTTTTTACGTATACATATATGCCAGAATATTGTATATAATAACATAATTTATAATAACTTTGAATAATCGATATATAGCTGTCAACAATACAGTAACATGTATAAAGAATTACACGTTTTTCATACAATTTGCTTTAATTTTTGAAAAAAATATGTTCGTGAATAAATAATGAATTTTAAATATTAATTTTTGAAAATATATAGTCAGAAATATAAACATTTGATTTTTTTTAAATGGGAATTTATCATAAGTCAGAAATTTTATTTCAGCATTTGGTTTCATAGACACGCAAATAAAAAATATATAAAGACAAGAGAGCACATAATAAAATAACATAAATACAAATCAACAATATATATAGGTAAATAAACAAATGTAAACCATATTCGAAATTTTTTGAATAATATGAGATGATGTAAAAGTAATAATAAGGATTTCGTGTGAAAAGCAATAATAATTTGCGGAGAAAATATTTAATGAAAAAAGTATTTGAAGAAATGTGCGAATCGTTTGATATAACTATAAGTTAACAGAGAAAATCGGGAACAACATTAAATAATTATGAAACTTGTGTAAAAATTATTACTGGAAACAAATATTTTTGAAATGAAAAAGGAGATTTGGTAGAGAAGTAAAATCAGAAAAAATAAAACGTATTCGTGGATATCAAATGTGCTATATATTAAACGTAAATAAATAAATAATTTAAGTACTCACAAACAGCAAAAGATCCAAAAAATGAAAAATGTGTTTTGAAGGCTAGGTCGGCTTCTAGCTGATGCCTCTTATCTTTCGGATTCTCGGTATATATTAAGACCTCACTACTCGTGGGCTCTATCAGCGATTAATCATGAAAATGTTGAAAATCCGCTTCTGTGAACAGAACAAACCCGTGCTAAAGAAACAAAATTAAAAATATAGATTAGTACAGCGAAAGTATTTTAAGAAAAATAATTTTATAAATCAGATATAACAACATAATACACACAGCATAATATAAATAATAAGATATAAAGCATGATAAATATTTTGGAAAAAGAAAATGATATGTAGTATATATTTATAGTTTAGTTTGAGTAAATTGTCTGTAAGGAATGAATAAAAAATAATAGAAAAAGAAGAAAATTGCTTGGAAGTATCGTAAAAACAGAGAGAAATGTAAAAATCTGTGAGTATGGGATATTAATTTGATGTGAAAAAATAATATGGAAGATAAAATCCGTACAATTACTTACCGCTATGTATTTTCCAGAAAATTTCAGAATGTTGGACGTAATGTGCCACGTAGTTGGTTGTGAATATAAATCTGTATCTATAATGATCTGCTGTCACTCACGAAACTGCTCACACCAAATTATTTTTCCAAAGAAAAATCCAGGAATACACTAAAAGAAATGTGAATTATACACATGAGGTAATTAATATAATGTAAATTAAAATAAAAATGTATGAAATTCTATCGTAAAGAAAAAAAAAAGTAAAATAATTTTATCTCGGGTAAATATATTTCATTAGTTATATGTTGAAAGAAAAATATATTAAAGGTATACTTCGTTTAAGCTTTACGGATATATTTTTTAATAAATCAATAATAATGAGTATTGTAGGAAATCAAAAAAGTAATTCACAAAAGAGAAATAAAATATTTGTTTGTACGAGTATTAGAAGAAGGATATTTGATATTTTAATATTGAATAGAACGCTAATTTTTTATAGCACCGTATCGTATAAAATAATGATCACATAGAAAATAATTAAAATAAATAAAATACAATCGTATAATTTATACTTACCAAATTAAATGAATGTTGATGTATGAATGATGATAAAAAAAAAACTTCGAAAATTTAAAAAAAAAATCGCTTAAAAAACTTTGAAAACTGTTGATCTTCAGTGTTAACTGAGCGACTGTACAAATTCAAGTGATCGTGGAGTTCGAATTTTCTCCGGCTACCGCCCTCGAATTTCTCCTTTGCACCGTTAAAAAAAAAAAAAAAAACAAGTTTCTTCGGTACATATACTTACAAAAGTCGCCTTCGCAAATTTCGCAGAAAAATCGGTATTGTAGCGGTACATTTTTACGAACGGATAGTCGAGCAACGTGACCGGACAGAAAAGATACTTAGAATTTATAAATCGGTTATTTACGACCCATCAATGTTGAGGTATAACAATCATTAGTCATGTTGTAGCGGTCTCAGATCATTAGCCCCTTTGTTCAAACGAAGATGACCGTAAGGGACAAATGTGTATCATACCTGCATGCATGCAATGAAGAAAAAAAACATGTTTCTTCGGTACATATACCATCAAAAGTCGTTTTCGTTAATTTCGTCGAAGATCGGTATTGTAACGGTACATTTTTACAAATGGATAGCCTTACAACGCGAATGTTGTTGTTCGGAGACAACCGTAGCCTTTTTTCGATGTATTTTTTTTGTTTTTTCACGATCGAGGCGATGGGTCGGAGAATATAATATTCTATATCACACACACACACACATACACTCTCTCACTCACTCGTCCATCACAATTAGCGACATTTTTTTCTGGAACCGCGTTTTTTCTTCCAATACAGCATGTCTTGTAAAACCAGCAGGATTTTTCGATCTGTCTGTCACTCTGTCTCTCTCCACCGCTCTCTCTCTCACTACACATTTAGCATCGGCGAAACTTACACACACTCGTGTATATCGCGGAAAAATAATTTACGAAATATAAAATATTAATTAATGTGAGAATCATGCACGCATATTTTTATTAAATGTATATTCCATATATATTACGATATGTTAGTTCTCCGGGAACTAAATGACATGTTATTTATCAATATCCTTTCCCGTCATACCACCATATAGCTATATATTTACGTGATAAGAAATTATAATAAAAATAATTATATAATACGGAAAAATAAAATTATAGATGAAAAAAAAATACTTTAACGCGGTGGTGTTTGCATGCAAGAATATGATTGGAGCATTTTTCGTCGAGGGTGTGTCTATACTTGTAAAAATATGAAAGATCGTTAAAAAAAATATATATGTATCGTATGTATAATAATATATTACATATACTTTGAAATAAATTAAAATTTAGACTTTGAAATATATTAAAACAATCGCGGTATCGGGATCAGCGTATGCGCTTTCGCGGAGAATAACGTTGTGTTAGATATATGCGTGGGATCTGCGCGTGCGCTTTCGCGACGGCGACCGGAGCGTGCGCGGGAACGAAATATACGTGTGAGAGGTGTAACGGAGGTGTTGGGTTAGATTTACGCTTTAAATAATATATTGGGGTTAAATTTTAGAATTTTCATACTTAGGGCCTGAATTTTGAAAAAAAAAATGCGATAACGGAGCGGGCGGGCGGGGCGAGCGGAGACTTGGGTTACTTTCGGACATTAATTAATATACTTATGTTAATTAATAATCGGTTCGGTTTATCGGAAACGAGCGGGACGCTTACGGAGGAATTTCGGAGAAATTTGGGGAACTTGGGGGAACTTTCAGCACCTGGACACTAATTGGGGTTACTTGCGCCCCCCGAATAACACTTTGGACAGTTTATTGACCTCGGGACACTGTTTGGACGTTCGGTTTATCGGATATGTACGGGAACCGTCCGGGGGAAACTCGGAGGAATCGGGGGAAACTCGGAGGAATCGGGGGAAACTTGGGTGAATTTTGACCACCTGGACATGAATTGGGGTGAATTTCGTGTTCGGATTACCGGTCTGGGGTGAATTTTCGCCTCCGGGACAGGAATTGGGGTTCGGATTAGCGGACCTCCCAGTTCCTGTATTTAATGACTACTGACGACGTCACCGTATACTATACAATATCGATATACTGAACCGTGTTTATACCGGATTTAGTTCTTAAATTTGTAATTTCGTTGTTTTCGTTATAATCGTATCTGTCAAGTGAACAAGTGACATTTAATGAAAAGTTCGGTCGAACCCAGAAAAAAAGTGCTCCGGATGGTTGTAAACGCTCCGTGTTACATTAACAATTTAACGCTTCATAAAGACCTCGGAATAAAGTTTGTTCAAGATTCGACGACACAAAGAAGCATGCCCATAGATTAGAAACGGCCCCGAACAATATGGCAATTTGCTGCTCAATTCCTTAAAGTTCGGCGACTTGATAGAATCAAGCCGATGAATCTAGTCTGAATTAAAAGTAGTTCTAATAAAACTTCTTTTTTAGTACCTGCTATCGCTGGGTAGGCTGCTATTCGGGCAATGTGCGCGCTAATATTAAAAATCATTTCTAAATAACTATTATCAGCTGGGTGCAATTTAGAGCTATTAAAGGATTTAAAAAAAGAAAAAAGTTGCGAACGGCTACGTTATTCTCAGGAATCATTGTCCATTAAGAAGTTTTGAAAGGAAGTGAACTGATTCTTTTTTCTGTTTATTTAGTATTAAGAAAGGTATTTCTTTAATGAATACAGGGATAAAAGAGAAGCCGCCATGGGAAAATTTAATTCGCACTCTAGCTTTTGAACAGGAAAATTCACATTTTAGCCTTGTTAAAAAGATTATTTAGCCGCAAACGCGAACGTAATAATATATTACACGGATACTGTTGTAGGACGTAAAGATTCACTTGTACACATTTTTAATCTACGATGGACGTAGAGTTTTAGCGTTTGATTCTGAGCTTTTGGATCTTGGTCTTCCTACTCCGTACGTTCTCTAATTTCCTTCCTTGTCAGTCAATCCTATTCTAGCTTCTTTCATTCATTCTATCTCGCACTAGATTAAAATCTATTATGCTCCGTTTGAGCTATTATTTACATTCCTTGATTGATTGGGCTGTTATTCTTCGTTAGCATAAACAAAAAAAATAAATAAAAAATAACAAAAAAAACGTGTAATTCCTACTGCAGCAGTTTTTGAAAGTTTTTGTTGCGTTAAAACTGCGTGAGAACTTGTTTCGTAAGTTGAAAAACAAATCTCTAGGCACACATGTTCTCTTTCATTTCAAAACGATCCCCCCTAACTGTGTCTTTTTTACAATTTTTTTGATTTTTTTTTTTTTTTTTTAATAAAGTTTCAACACCTTTCCGGCCTTTGTTCATTATTATTTTTCCTATTTTTAGACACTTTACCCCTTTAATTTTACGGAAGATCAAAATACTTTCGGGACCTAAAAGTTAAAATACGATTTATATTCGGAAAAAGGTTATTACCGTGGTGCAGGACGGTGGCCAAATTTGTGGAGCGGGATTTTCTTCACATATTTATTTTATAAATAACAATACATTTTTCACTAATATTCATACTATTAATAATTTATCATAAATAAATTACCCCGTATATGAACATTAATAAAAATTACATATGTTATTGATTATGCTGTAATAAAAATTTTTGCATAAAATATCAATAAAGTACCTAAAAATATGGAACATATTTTAAATATGGAGCACATTTTTTCTTTTTTCTTTTCAAAGGTAAAAATACCCTAAAAATCATCAATATTTCTTTTAAATTTTAAATTTTTTTCCGATTTTTGTGTATTTATAATAACTGTTTCAGTTCTCATAAGCGAGTCCCCCCATTTGCCTTAGTGTGGTTGATGGAAATATTTGAAATTAGTTTTTCCGCTCTTCACCAGATGTCACTAAAATCGATTTTATCGATATATGTAATAAGAAAAAACACACTAATATAAACAATAAAATGATATTTATTAACGCGACGCATAACTCCTGTGATCATGAAACTTTGCCTTGTGATAAAGCAGCAAAATCAGCGGGGCTGATGAGGTTGCTTCACTAATTCCAAAATTCCCTAGCAAAAAGATCTTTTATATTTCATTAAGTTTGCCCACAAAGAATATTAGAATTCCATTTGGTACAATCCATGTAAATCAAAAAATTATATAATTCTATTCAACCGTATATGATCACTGTAGTAGTACGTTCCGATTTCGGATAAAGGGATTAACAATCCTCGGAAATTTATTGTGACGATATGTCGGTTACGATTTGGAGTTAACAGATTACCCCATATTCTGTGTATAAGCAGGGGCTTAATCAATCCCCTTTTTGTCTGCACCCGGATGATCGAGATAAGTTGGCAGACGAGGACCATTTATTTTTCCCCGAATGCAGCCGATACAAAAACACTCAAACAAAGTATTATGTAATATTCATTGGTTAAACCTAAAAGTAGACCTTCCAAGTAAAATAAATTCGCTCTTGGCTACAACTAATATCGCCCCTTATATATTGGATTTTACATACTCATTTTTACTTCGAAAATTGTAATTTAACCTTGTTCTAATATAATGGCCGAGATCTTGCATATAAGCCCCCAAAAAAAAAAAAAAAAAAAAAAGCTTTGTCTTCGGGTTGATAAATATCATTTAATTGTTTACATTAGTGAGTTTCTTCTTATTATATGTTAAATTAAACTAAACACGGTGTGACAAAAAATTATATAAAAGTGATATACATGTATTTTAAACACCACATATACATATACATCACGGTTGATCGAAAAATTTCAAAGAAAAAAAATCGAAATAAATCCGAACTTTATTGAACTCCGATTGACTCGTTCCGTTTCGGTTGCTCTACGGTGGTTTAATTTTTCTCCCGACACCGGGACTACGACCCTAGGGCGAACACACAGTCTCTTCTTTTGGTTTTCTTAACGATAGTCCGCTGTTTTTTTTTTTTCCCCTATGGCAATATTGTCTCAGTTTTTTTTCAATAAAGGGGATTTTTCTGTATTTTTTTTTTTTTTTTTATTTCTATTTGTAAAAATTAACATTTTACTGAAGGTTAATAAAATTTAATAATAACAAAACTTACGAGATCTTTCTTATTACATACTAAATTCGGATGCAGTCAATTTTATGTTTTTTATTTCTGTTCATTTTCATATCCCTATGTAAAAGATTTTTCATCTTACAGTGCTTGGTGTATATATATATATATATAACTCGGCCATTTTGGCATCGCAAGGGGCTGTGCCACTTGACCCCTCTTGCTTTCATTTCTGTCTCTCTCTCTCTTCTATACTTTGTATAAAATGATCAAAATTTACAACGTAATTCTTACTGGCATCAACACAAAAAAAAAAAAATAACATAACCACAAAAGTCCTATTCTAACATTTAACTTTCACTATATAAAATTAAGACATTTTTTCGTTACATTTTTCGTTACATATTTCATTACATAAAATTGTGACATTTTTTAAATAACAATAACAAAAATCCTATAAAATATAACAAACGTTACATAAAATTGGGACATTTTGCGTTACATAAAATTGGGACATTTTTTCGAATGGGGGGTAGCCTAAGAATTACGTTGTAATTAATATATATATATATATATATAGTTTTTATTCCCGTCCTGTTTGCCGTTACTTTGTGACCTAACTTTAATATTGTTTTGCTCTTTTTTTTTTGTTTTTCGTTTTATTTCAGCTCGTTATTTACGAACACTAACCGCATGCGATGGTAATGTTCTGTACCTTTTAATGTGCGCCAGTGAGATTCGAACCAAATTCTACTTGAATGAAACTCATTTCCGTAACTGACTACGTCGGGTTCTTCCGATTTTTCAGTTATTTTCCCTCGTCATCTGCATTATTCTCGCCTATACGCTATATTTCATACTTTAGTCAATTTCTTTAGCCAGCTTCTTTAGCCACTTTTTTTAACCACTTTTTCTTAACCACTTTTTTAACCACTTTTTTTAGCCACGTTTTTTTAGCCACCTTCTTTAGCCTGCTTCTTTAACCAGCTTCTAGCTTATTAAAGAACTAAAGCATTCCGGAGAAAACTTAAAGATGGTCGTATATAACATGTTGTGTCCTCGCAATTATGGTGTAGTCACGTTCCTCTCGTTTTCAGTTGAACGATCTAATATATGTTCGTATACAATGCGGACATGCTGTATTATTGAAAAGCTTCTCTGTTCTTCATATAAAATTTTGACAACTTTTCTCTTATTGTTTCACGATAGAAATGTTCGGTTGGGGTTCAAAAATGTTTAAAAACCGGAACACATTCGCCGTTTCGCAAATGTAATATACTCGTTTTTCATCGGTATTTCCGTTCAGTCCAGTCAGTCAAAATTATTCTACAGCTCAACTCCGGCGTATTTTTTCTTTTCGAATTTTCCAGCGCACACGTCTTTTACACGAAAATTCTCACATTTAGAAATATTACTCCCGTACTATGCGCGCGCCTATTCAACGACCGTGTGTGACCAACGTCGGCTAGAAGAACTCTAGAATTGGATTAATCTATACGACCTTTTATCTTTTGAAAAGGGGAGGGATAAAAAAAAAAGGCCGTTTCCCTCGACATTTGCATTTTCCTTGGCGTAATTGAATTCGGAGCGCGAATTTCTTTATCACATTAGTACGTTGAGGCCGCTCACCGCGATCCGAGCACGGTTACTTGTTAGCGAACATTTCCATAGTTTAGCGCGATCGGAATGAAGTAATTTCGGACGGAATTACGAATGCGAAGAAATTATTTTCTAAACCTCTTTCACCGCTACCTAATAGTCTTACATCATCATCACGTTCCGTTCGATTTCAGGCACGGCACTGCCGAAGCGAGCAGAGTTATCGAATTTCGTTCTGCTCTCGCGGACGGCGTCGTTCGTCCCGATAATTATTCACGGGCGAATTTTTCGACGGAACCGATACGTCGCTGAGAATGCGGTGCTTCGCATATTCGTTATACGTATTTCCGGCGCCTCCTCGGTAGGTTGTGTAGACGTACCTTTCAAAAATTCTTCCGGCCCTGGTCGGTACGCTGCTACACTGCAACCTGAGCGAATAAGCTATTTCGCTTTTTGCGGAGTGCACGCGATAGCAACTCGAGGACGCGGTTCACTCCCCGTCTACATTCCGGTCAGTGTGCAATTCGAGCAGAGGCTGCGAGAACCGTCCTGTAATTTAATTAACGAAAAGGGAAAATATTACAGTAGCCTGTTTTCAGTACCGGGAGCGAATAATCTCACTGCCATCGTCTACGGCTTGTTGAAAGCTGTTGCCGAATTTTAAATATATGACTGGGGCGCGGTCAGATGCTCACTGACGACGGTTAGTGAAATGCCTGTGTAGCGGCCGATGTTCATCGTTCCCCCATGAGAATCGACTAGTTTTATCTCAAGCCTGTCGGAGAGGTTTTTTTCTTCGACGTTGCCAACCAATTCGGAATCTGCCAGCTCAGTCGCTGTCATGCGCTCCGCTCAACGTCGGATTGCAACGGCTTCTTCGAAACTCCTACAGACAGCTCTCTCTCTCTTTATTCTTGGTAACTTGAAGGAGAGAAATTAACGAGTTAATAAAAGAAACGAAGGGACAATGACACTTTTTTTTTTTTTTTTTTTTTAATCATACCGGTGATAGGGAAGTGTTGCTATTTTGAAACTGCGAATTTTCGTAGCCATCTGTTATTCTGGCAAAAGTTTAACTTTCGGAGAAAAAGTGCAAGCCGAAAACCGGTTAAAAAAAGTCTGTGATAAACGAAGCACAAAAAAGTTTAGTTTCACGTGTGTTTTTTTGTTGTTTTTTTTTTGTTATTTTTCCATTTGTAATACGCTTGATTAGCCCATTTTCAGCGGCCAAAATTAATAATAGGATATTCCTTTTCCTCGCCTTTGTTTTGTTGTTGTTGTTCTTCTTATTTTTTTCGTTTTCCTAGAAGGAGGGACTCTTATTTAAGCAGGGGTGACTTTTAGTAGAAGGGGGAGAAAATATTCGGGTTTTGTCAAAAGCATAATACGAAAAAACTAGTAACATTCCTCGCAATTTTCCCTTAACAAACAAAATTAGATGTAAATTGTTCTGACATTTCTTCGTCACGCTTCCTCGTGATGAATAAAATTTTAGATTGTGTCCAACGATAAGACATGTTAAAGATTTAAACGTTTCTCTGCTTCCAGTAAAAACATTGAACGCGGATAATTTTTTCGAGCTTGAGATTCTTCGACATATCCACATTATCCACAATGTAAGAATTAGCGAAAAGTACACGCGATATATGCTGTTGCGCGTGGTGTTTCGGACGTAACGACCGAAAATTGTATCCACGGTGTCGTACCACTTCTTATTGTAGAACTATCGACGAACGATAGAAATATTCTTTTCCGCCCGGTAATTTCAGATCCAAGTTAAGAACGCTCTCGGGAGAAGGAATTTCATCTATCTTCTACAATTCCAACGAGTTCCATTGGTTCCGGGTATAAAGTTCGTTAATCCGCGTTTCGATAGCGCAAACATCATCGACTGGAGCGGTCCCGTTTACCGGTACGGTTCTCAAAATTCAGTAGACGAAGGGAAAATGTTCTCCTTTTCGAAAAATCCAACTCTCTGCCGACACGAAGAATCGTGAACTCTCTATAATTGACAGTAATGAACAGCATTGATGTTCGAGTTGCTTCTCTTATAGAATAATCCTCCAGTTTTAACTATGCCCTTTTATCTTCGTTTACGGTTTGCGTGACGATTTATAATACGGATTTCGAAAATTTATTCTAAATTCCCGATATTATTTCGATGAATAAATCATTATCACAAAAAAAAAAAAATATCCGCGTTGACACGCGTTGGTAAACATGCACCATTGCGAACTCTACGGTTAACCGCAAAAATTTCTGTATCTGTAGAATTTTCGAACTTTTCCATGTTGCGCGTTACATTACCGGGAAAGTACAATGGGGGGCTTTGTTGCCTATTAGACATTCTCCGGAAGTCTGAAGGACGACGATTAAATAGTTTTCGGTAAAATGTACACGCCGACTTCAACTATAGAATTTATTAATTTAACAATCCTCGCGCTATGAACGGGAGTCTGGCCTCGCGGTGTACGGGACTAGCACCGGCTGCTGGTAGTTGCAGTTCTGCGTGAAATTGTGCCTTTCACAATGCGGTTAGAATTCGGGTTTTCGCGGTCGTTTAAATGCAGGGGTAAATACGTGTGTACGACTGTTAAAAGTTTCATGACAGGGAGTAAAATGTGACATATTTCGAACTTGCTAAAGGGATGATTTCGAAGTTGGTGGTTACGATGAGGAATCCGGCCTGCGAAACAAAAGACATCCCCTAATGAGACGGAGAGCAAATTCTCGTGATTGGACAGTTGTGCGGGATGCCTGAGCATTTTAAATTAGTTTTAGAAGAGAAAATTTCTAGACAAAATATTAACCGGTTCGTCATATTTCCGAGAAAAACAACAACTAAAAATACCGACAAGCTTTGTGTACTTTCTTCGCTCGCCGAGAATTTCCCGTTGGTAAAATGAACAAGTCAGCAATGTCGTCCGTAGAACGACTGGAAATTGCCGTAAAAGTAATTTAGTGATACAAAGCATAGTCGCACATTTCGAATTAGCCGCTTGAATTCGAAACGCATAAACGTTTAAAGGTATAAACGTATAAACATTTTTAGGTATAAACGCATAAACATTTTTAGGTATAAACGTATAAACATTTTTAGGTATAAACGCATAAACATTTTTACGTATAAACGCATAAACATTTTTAGGTATAAACGCATAAACATATAAACGCATAAACGTATATAAATGCATAAACATATAAACGCATAAACGCATCGATTTATTTATACTTAATTAAAAATAATATCAATACGGAGACTAGAGGGTGTCTGTGCACAGCTTTAAGCTAACGGGCCATTTTCAAAAATTTTTAAATTTTGGCGAACCACACCAACGATAAATCCAAAAAAAGTTCTCTTCACATTCAAAAAAAAATTAACGAACTGATTAAATAGGAAAAAATCCGAGTGAAATTTCCGGCGCTTAACCAGTGTGTTGTTTTTCTACTTGTTTATTTTTATTTCTTATTTTTCACAGCTACTTTTAATTAAATGTCTTATTAGCAT
Source organism: Icerya purchasi (assembly GCA_039619475.1). NCBI lineage: Eukaryota > Metazoa > Arthropoda > Insecta > Hemiptera > Monophlebidae > Icerya > Icerya purchasi. Next base: position 284,125,319 of record CM077115.1, on the reverse strand, counting down.
TTTATATCGTTCGTTCCCTTTTTTATTTAACCGTTTGCGCGTATACCACCACCAGAGTAGGCGGAAAATTTGTCAGGAAGAGAGGGCCTATAAATTATCCTGGGAATATCGGGAGAGTAATAGCGTAACCTCATTAAAAATCTACTTACGTTATCCTTTTCACAGCGAAGGGTTGCCTTGATGTAGACTATATTATATAGTTATTATAAAAAACCTTATTTTAATTAATAAAAATAGCGGTATCGTTAAAAAATACGAAAACAAGTTTACCAGAGTTCTCGATAAATACCACATATAATTATTATATATATATATGGATCAATCGGATGCATCAATTAATGTCGAACGACTCTACAATGACACGCTGCTTTCGGACGCCTAATACGATGAAGATAATTCTAAAAATATACAGCGTTTATTCCCAATTATTATTACCGAAATGGGCACACATCGCGTGTTATATTCATAAATTATAACTTGTTTAATAACAGAATCGTAATATTCAACAATATACACGTATTAAGCATAAACATCGCCCACATCCTAACTTCCTGCACAACTTATACTTTCCAACGCCAACTCGCTGACCTTCCTAATAATCTTCCTAACATACTGCGGCGCACCTCCTCCGCCGAAATTAAACTCCTCCTCTTCCTCAATAATACAAACATCCTACCTTTAATCTAATATAATACCTTTCCTTCCGTGCCTCTGGCCCAAGTAGCCTGGATACGGCACGGTTACAAATCAAAAAGGAGAAGAAGAAGCATAAAATTTTCGAGGATGTAATCGTAATTACAAAAAATCAGTTGGCTCCAATAAGTGTATGCGAATCAAACGAATAATTTTTTTTCTTTTTATAAGTACCGAAAAAAGATATATATGTATATAATTTATCCATAGATATTTGTATAGTTTTCAGTAAAATTACGTAGCATTGTGAACGTAATAATTAAATAAATTGTTTTTGATATTACGTAAATTTAATAGATTTTTATTAAAAGCTTTATAACTTAATCGGATTTAAAATGAAGAAAAGAAATATCAAGGGAAATCTGTTTTCTTTTACTTAATTAACATTGTATTGCGTGATTACTTTGTTGTCAAAACATGTCGTAATTTATGTAAAATTTAATTATAATATTTCCTAAAAGCAGTGTGTTTGTTATTGATCAATATAAAATCGCCTAAAATACCGTTTGCAAAAAGTTAGCTCTTTGAAAAGACGAAATTTTAGGAAACATACCTTTGCCGGACGAAATAAGTGTGTACTGAACGCACACAAACACACACGTGCACAGAGAAATTTAATTTTTAAAGCTGTGTACGTGCTTCTGTGAGAATATTGCGTGTTGTTTGAAAGAAAATTTAAAACGCCCGTTCTTAATGTAATAGATGATTAGGAAACCACCGGGGATTTTCAGCAGGTGCGAGTAAGAAAAATTGGCCCTTTGCGGTAAGTTTCTCACGTAACACGCCGTCATTAGAGTACCACCCGTTTTTAGACTTTTAAATTAATTCCGACATGTAACTGATAAATTTCACTCCACATGCAACTGTTGTTGTTGTTGTTGTTGTTGTTTTTAAAATGAATTTCGGCCTTGTTAATCGTTTTGCAAATAAAAATTCCTTCCGATTACTACTGTTTTGTTTGAGCAATAGTGACTCTTGCGTCACGGATAATGTACGAAGTTGTAATAAAAATCGTTACGCGACTGTAAATTATTATTATTATTAATAATTTTTTTTTTTTTAAATAACGTAGTAAATCGAAATTTTCTCTTCTACAAGCCTATCCATCCTTCCGGTAACCACCGGATATTTTATATACTGTATGTAACGTGCAACATATGCAGAAAACTGGAGGACCCTCCTGGTGGAATTATTTTTATAGTATACCGGTTAAAAAAGTACATAAGGCTACACACAAACCAGCTATCGAAGCGCAATTGGTTTTAAACTCGATTCGAATCCGCACTGAAAATATCATCGGTAGTGTGCTCCTCTGAAATTGAAAAGCCAAAATAACTTTTTAAAAAAAAAAAAACGATATAATAATATGTTCTATAATTCAACTTGTTCGTTTCCAAAAAAAAAAAATACAAAACGGAAAAAAAAACAACTTATGTTTATTTGTTTTTGTGGTAGCTCTCCAACAGGTGGAAATTTTTTTTTTTTGTGTGTGTGTTTACCTATTTAAGATCACCAACGCGCGCCGTCTATAATTAATCGAACACGGATGAGTTGCAAAATACTTAAAGGAAGAGAAAATAACAAGGTGAAAAGGAAAGCCAACAAGGGTGAAAAAAGGAAAATAAAGGCGAACAGGTGTGAAATGTTCAAGAGGCGAAGGTAAGTAATGAAATGCCAGGAAAGAATAAAGACAATGTGATTCCTTACTTTAAACATAAGGAAATCACAAAGGGAAGAATTAATGCAGACTACTTCCAAACGAAATAATAACAGAATTGAACAGTACGTATTATAAAGGAGAACTTTAAACGAAAAAATATATAGCCCATATTGCAATGCTCCAGTTTCCGACAAGCCTCAAATTTGTAGGTGTTTTTTCCCCCCCCCCGGCGTGTTATCGGAAATCTCGCTCTAATTGAAGGATTCTCCGACCGTTGTGCGATGCGAACATTACTATAGTTAAAACATAAACGTACTTATGTGAGGATATTCCTTTTTTTTTTGTTTAGTTAATTTTTAGGCTCGCCAACCGAGGTCATTATAGCAGCACATTATATTACTAAGAAAGAAGGAGGATAGAAAAACGAATACGATTAGAACTGAATATTTAAAAAAAAGGAAGATGATATTGTAAATGGTGATGGAAATGAAAAAGTAAACGAAGCAAGGCGTAGCCAGGATTCAGGAATTCTAAGTAGAATCGAAGAATATATGATTTGTACGATCATCAGGATGGAAAGAACAAAAAGGTGAGGATAGAAAAACGAAAGGAAGAAGCAGGAAGCCGACTGCGACAAAGCGAAGGCAAAAACGGAAGAGATAAGGAGACTTTGTAATACACTAAGAATGGAAGATCGGGTTGAGTAATACGATAAAAGGAGTCCCAGGAGTTGGAAAATGGGAGAGGATAGATATCGTGTCATAGTTTGAGATGACAGCTTGTGGAAAGAACATTTATATTGGAAGAAGAAAATTTGAATAGAAATTGATCGGTCTGAATGACGCGGATCGAGCTAATATAATACGTCAACTTGTTTATTACCCTCAATGCCGACATGACTAGGAATCCACAAGAAGTCGGTTTTGAAAGATAGATAATCTCTACAGACGACGGATCGAATACTAAATTGGGAAATCTACGGTATGCGATGGCGGTTAATGGAGAGAGGAAATGGGCATTAAAACACTTTTGCAATCGGAGACTAACGAAAATTTATTAATATCATTTAGAAATAACGAATAGGTTGGCATGAAGGAAATTGGTTTCCGTGAAGATGGAGCAGGTAACTTAAAAGACCTCCCGGAATGGTTGAGCGACGGGGCTGCGCACGCCGCTCCGGGAAAAACCATCAGTAAACGTAAAACAGTGTGTGGGAAAAAAGTAACCAGTGAAAGATGAGAAGACCCTTATGTCTAACCGCATAGCTAGGAAAGAATTTGAGTGAAGAAAGAAAAAGTATATTGGGAGTATGCAGAAAATTTGAATAATTAAACGTGAAATACGGTAGAGTTTGTTAAAAATTGGTCAAGTCTCGTATCGATATGTAAGAAAGAGTAGAGGTATTATCCTAGAAGAGAAACGTAAATTTTGAAATAGATGGAAAAGAGTTAATGAGATTCGTCGAGGAAATATAGCGAGTTATTAAGAAACGATAGAAAAGATCTACAAATATCGAAAAAACTAGGACCAAGTTGATTTTTAATAGAACGGTCGCAGTCGGGGAAGATTTCTCAACTATTCCTCCCGTTAACTCACGCTTCTCTCGAAGCGCCGCGAACGAGTTATTGTTAAAAACATAATTCGTGATTTTTGTCTATATTTTTTCTAAAGCTCGCTCTGTCCGGAGGTAACGGAACTTCCAAAGTTGTTTGTGAAAAGTTCCGAAAAGCACCGATAATTTTACTCTACCCCCTCCTTGTTGTTTGTTTGATATTTTTAGACTCTCCGGGGATATACAGATATTTAATACGAATAAAACGGGAGAAACATATTGCACGAAAAAAAAAAAAAAAAAAAAAAAACCAAAATTGTAAACATTTGCTTTTAGAATTTAGTGTATCTTTGCTTCTGAAGAGTTTTTCTTCTTTTCGCCGTTCTGCTGTTGCCTCTTTCCTTCGCTTACCTTTTAATCGTATCTTATTATCTTCCGTCTTCCACTCCGTATTCCTCCAACCATTGCTTAGCTCAGTGATGCAATTATTGTTTGCGATCCTAATACCAAGTGTTCCCTCTCAGTGCGCTCTTCTCTATTAAACGCTCGGGCTTCCTATTGCTTATTCTATTTTTTTTATTCCGTGTTATTGTTACCGTTATTATTCCCGCTATTAGTTCCTTTTCGCCCATATAAAATATCCCCCCGATATCGAGTTAAATTTCCTCTCTCTCTCTCTCTTGTTTTTTTTTTTTTTTGTTACCTGATGAACTCGATAATTAGGAAATAAAAAAAAAAGATCAAAAATATATTAATTTTATATTAGCAGCAACAGAGTTAAAAATAAATAACATTATCATCTTCAGCTATTGTAGAAAAAAAATCGAAGGAGACGAAAAAATAATGACCGACTGAGAGGACCTGGCGTAACAAATAAAACCTGAAAACGCACTGAATGGATATAGAAGTTAAACGTATCGCCACTTGTTATATTCAGTCATGTTTAATCTTCCGTCTATTCAGTGTATTTTCAGATTCCATCTGTTACGCAGGGTCCTCGGTCTGTCATTATTTTTCCATCTCCTTCTAGTTTTTTTGCTAGGTGAAGACAGGCTGCGCCCGAAAACGTTACTGTTAACATAAGTATAATGTTATTTATTTTTAACTCTGTTTATATATATATATATATATATATATATATATATATATATATATATATATATATATATATATGTACAATTAATATATTTTTTTATCTTTATAGGTCTTAGAGCAAACAAAAATATTACAGAATGTAAAAAAAAAAAAGAAGATTGTGTTATGTAAATCTTTAACTCATACCAAATGCTTAGTATGCTTAGCACATAAAACATTACGCTTGAATAATACTTTTTCTTTTTTCTTGTTTTTTTTCTTTTCTTTTTTGGAATATACATACGCACGCACACACATACGTATATATTGTAACGAATGCTAGTTTGTGGCGCTATCTCTTGCTTAGCTGGGACAGCGTCAAGAATAATTATCATCTACTTTTAGTTTCAATAATAATCGCAATGCAATACGCGCGCCGATATAACGGAGCAGGTAACTTGGCTGACCAACCGGACGTCGCTTATTATTGTGTGGTCTGAGTGTGTACGTGCGTGTTACGATACGGCTGTGAATCACGAATTCGGGGAAACAGTGCACGGTTAGCAAATGCGTTAAACGACTTGCTCGTGGAGAATTCGGTGTTAACTTTTCGAAGCAGGGCCTGTGTCAGCGATCCAAGGACGGAGAAATAGTGGGGTTTACGGCATATGTATGTGGCTCCGAAGAAACCCGGCTTATGCCTAAAAAATCAAATTTTAGATTTCGGCGGTTTCCATGTCTTCAAACCTTCCTTTATGACGCGCCGTTGGTAGAAATTGAAAATATGTAATAATTATAAGCGACGATATGGCCATTTTTCTTCACCCCTGTGTCGTATGCAAAATAGTTGAAAATTCGTTCTTTTTCAATAATTAACAGATTACACATTCGAGAATTTTTTAAACCCCCGTTTACCTCATAATGAATTGTTTTTTGTGACATGGTGCTGCTGGAACGAAAAATTATTTCATATCTTTTGAAAAGAATGATACATACTACAACAAATATTTATTACAAAAAATACACGAATTATGAAATGAAGAATACATGAAAAGAAATTGACAAAAATTACATGAAAAATTATCCAATTCTTAATTAAACACTTGCAAGCTGTACAAGAATAAAGACACGTCTACTGCTGAAATGCCAGCACGATTTACAAAAAATACATCGGGGGAAATTAATGAGAAATTACATACAAAATTGTTGTAATTCTTATTTACAATTTTAAGCTTTACTTAAATAAGACGTACTGCCAATGTACAAAAATGAGGACACGATGGATAAAAAATAGATCGAAAAATTTGAATAGGGGATTACATGAAAATTTACTTAAAATACATCAAAAAATTAAATGAATGGGAAATCGAAAAATTGCTTCATTCTTACTTTTATGGTAATCACTTTGAGAGCGACGTCGACCCCCTCTACTGTCACTTTGACGTCTTCCTCCGTGACCACGTCCTGTCCCTCTATTTTCACATGATTCCTTACGCTCTCAATTCCCGGATAACTCCTACACTGGCGGAAACGTAACAGCTGCTGGAAATAATGAAACGGTGTTCATAAACTTCAAACATGTTATATTGCGTTTTAGGCATAAGCCGTGTTTCTTCAGAGCCGGCCACATATGTGCATATATATTTGCCGCATAATTTGTTTAAATCTTTATTTTTTTTTCTCTTTTTATATATTTTATTCAATTTTCCTTTCCCACATTTTGTTACTAACGAAAAAATTAAAACAAACATTATTAGTACAGTCTACTAAAGAAAACAAGCCCAGCTACCGTGGCGTAGTTGGTTAGGCAGTGGTGTTTCGTTCGGGTAGAATCAGGTACAATTCCCGCTGCTGCACAGGGACACTCAAAAATTTCATTTGCGCTGAGTTGATTTTTTTTGAGGGGAGGCGTCAACCAGGGATCTTAATCCGGAAACAATTAGAAAGGGAAATTAATCAGATATATTTTGATTCGGTCAAATATTGTTAATAAGAAGGAACAAACAATGGAAACGATATGTCAAGAAGGAAAAGACAGAGGGTATAGGAGGCACAATACGGAGGAATAAGAATACCAATTCGCAGCAAAGTGGAATAGAAAGCAGAACGCTCGATCGAAAGAGATGAACACTTAATAAATAATCAGCATCGCAAACATGCTCTTCGCTTGAAAGGACAATATGGAAAGGAAACCACCGAAAAACGAAAAAGAGAGTAGAAGCAAAATAGAGAGTAGCCAAAGCGCACTTGGTTAATGTCCGTAGTTGACGCTCTAAAAAATAAAAAAATAAAAAAATGGTAGTAAGATTTAAAAGTGATCAATATTTCCCGGTGTAGAAAATATTGAAACTTTTATTACATTTTATAATTTTTTTGTGATTTAAATTTTTAAAATATTCTAATGAAATCAGTTTTTAACATCGCGTTGCATTTATATATCCAAATTTTTTAAAAAATCAACAGATATTATTATAAACAATTATTCGTAACGTAACGTTTTCGCGTAATTAATAGTTACGACTACGACGACGTTGTAAATCTGATTCTCGCAACTTCTTATTTATTTATTTATTTATTTATTTATTTATTTATTATTATTTTTTGTTTGCAAAAAAAATTTATTGCTACCATTTTCTCGCGCCTAATATCAGGCTAGAAGCCTAATAATAATAGCACGGAATAATGTACAATACAAAAAGAAATATAGGCGACCAGTGAGTTCATAAGTACTATACATAAGAATGCAAATTAAGTGTAAAATAATTCCTTAAACAGACATTACATAATCGATAAAGTAAATAATAATTTGGATTAACGCCAATGTAACCATGACTTAATACGTTAAGCGCAAAGTTCATCGATGGCTGATAAATAATTTTTTCAAGTATATATATATATTTAGCAGGTGATTTTTAAATTAATTCACCGATACGTTTCAATGATTTTCTTTTTCTAATGTTAGTTGGGGCAGTCCTAGAAAACTGATTTCAGCCAATATTTAGAGAATTATACAATCACACAGAGGCAACTTTCCTGCTAATAAATGACGTTCTAAAACTACAACCGCAGTTAATAATGAGAACAAAAGCAACTTCTTGATCCGATACAGTTCGGGTTCAGATCGCAGAGATGCACGATGGACCTTCCAGTAAAACTCCGCCCCAGCAATTCGTGTGACCACTTTGTTTCGAATCAGCTCACAATGCTCATAAGCTTTGACCTGGAGAAGGCTTTTGAACGTATATGGCAACATGAAATCATTCAAACCCCCCTAAACTGGAATGTCGCTGGAAACTTGCTTAATTTCGTGAAGACATCTTGACTGACCGCACGTTTCAGGTTCGGATAGAAGATATCTCTTGTGGTCCGCTAGAAGTCGAGAAAGCTTACGGGGTAACCGATTGTATACGGATCTGATAAACCTATAATGTGCTGAACAGGTTAAACATTGTGCAAAATTTCGCATTAAGACTAATCTCAGGCGTGTTGCACTCTGCACGCCAATTGACAGCCTTCATACAGTAATGTCCTGCCACTCAAACACAGAAGGTTATTTCCGTCTCTGAAATATTACTATCAAAATTTGGTCTCAAATCCATCTTCGCCTCGAATTGTATACAGCTATATGAGAAAAGTCCAAAAAGTCCAAAGCCCCTAGGGATTGAGTGTTGGAATGCTGTTAGCAGTCTTCAATGAACGGCGACACGGTCCATCAACGTACGGTTGAAGCCCCTCCGTGGAATATACAGCAATTAACAAAATTTAGAGGCCAGAATAAGAAAAACAGCCAAAATCTGAAGTCCCAACCAAAAAAAAAACCAGTATACTCCGTCTGGCAACACGAATGGGAACAAAACTGTCGCCATCAGAAACTGTTCAAAGTCAAGTTCGGCGATGGAGCACCACATACAGACAGGACCGGCATGAGGAAACAATACTAGCTCGCCTGCGCATAGGCCACTGCCTTTACACGCATAGCCGCCTATTTCAAAAACAACGGAAACTGACATGTGAAATTTGTGAGAGCCGCCTGATTCAAGGAAGATGCTGGTTTGTCCGAAATTCTGGCGGACAATGAAAAGGCCTGTGTAAATATTTTCAAATTTTTAAAGCTTACCCGCCTTTTCCCTTTTATATAGTTTTAAAATATGTTTGCCTCCTTTTTTTTCCTTTCTTTTCTTTTTTCTCTTTCCATTGTTTATTTTAATTTCCTTTTTGTACTTTTCATGTATTAATCTATTACTTATAAAATGTAACTTCTCGGTGTCGCAAATGACCCTAACTGCCGAGCGAATTTAAATAAATAAATTATATAAATAAAGTTTCATCGACTCCAAAAAAAAAAAAAAAAAAAATAAAATAAATAAATAAAAAAAAAAATCAAAAACGGTTGAGCAACAAGGGAAAGATGTTTAACGTGAAGATAAATAGCTAATTTTCATTTCGCGAGATGTGCGTAACGCGTTACTATTTTAACAGTCTCCACATCATTTATTCTATTTTCGTGTCTTTCTACACGTTCCACAACAAAGTGCTGAATTTTTGATTAATTTTTTTGTTTTTATTTTAGCATGAAATGTGTTTTCAGACTGACGGTAAATATTTAATTTTTCCGTGCTACTAATTTATGTTTCGTAATAAAGAACAGTTTATATATTATCATTTGTATCATCCTGAAGAAATCGTTTCATCTTTTTTTTACGCTCGCAGCATTTCAACTTCTAAAGCGTGCAAAATATTTTACTTATTTTATTTTTATTTTTATTTATTTTTTTTTTTTTTTTTTTTTTTTTGGTCCCCAATTCGTAATACGACGGGGTAAATATATTTAGAGAATTTATACTAATAATTTACATAAATAACAGGCCTATCCTGAGTCCGTCCTGAGGGGCCGTCCATTTAAGTTTATGGAACCCTGGCAGACCGTTTTACAGTGTTAATAATAATTAGTATAAATTTAATATTAATACAGGTGTACATGTATTTTACAGTGATTTGATTTATTTCAGCTACCGTAAAACTATCATAATATTTTAAATAGCTTAGTTATACTAATTGACTAATATTGCTAAAATCGGTATTACTAATATACGTAGCCAGAAAGGATATGCTTAATATTATCAGGAAAGAATTACACAGTATTATTTGAGTGTGTAATTCGATTTTGTATTGTGTTTCCGCTGTACATTTTATTCGGTTCTGTATTGTGTTTCTGATGTTTTATGTTAATGTCTCGCTTTATCGTTTTAAATTATCAGAGATCGTGTCTGTCGCTCTGGACTTCTTTTCAAACTAAAAAGAATTCTTTCACCGCATTTGTATACCTATTATTTTTGTCTCGTATCTGAATAACCCCGAACATTTATAGTTAAAGTCAACGACTCAAACTCCGAAGAAAAGATAATTCGTGCATCCGTTCCGCAAGGCAGCCTACTTGGTCCTGTGCTGTATACTATTTGCACAGCTGATATGCCTACATCGAGTCAAATAATATTAGCTATGTTTGCTGATGATGTCTTATCCTGCGATGTGTCAATCCAACGTTCGCGACTATGACGGTACAGCAACAAGTAAGCAGGATTCAGGAATGGGCCAGAGATTGGCGTATTTCACGAGCAGAAATGCAAACAGGTTATGTTTACAAATAAACGAGCAGTGTGTCCCAGAGTAAAAATTAACAATATGGAAATACAACAATCGGAAATGGTAAAGTACTTAGGAATCATGTTGGATAGACGGCTTACATGAATCTAACGAAACCTTGCACAAAGATCTAAGGATACCATTCATCGAAGAAACTTTCATAAAGAATAGTGTGAAAAATTTTCAACAAATGATCACATCACTTCGTGCCAAGACATTATATCCACTCAAATCATATTTATCCTACATATATCGCATCGCTATGGAAATACGGAATTGAGCTGTATAGTAGTGCTAGCAGATCAACTTGCAGCGGATACAACAGCCGTAAGATTTTGCGAACGTTGACAAAAACCCCAAAGTATGTATCTAACGAAACCTTGCACAAAGATCTAAGGATACCATTCGTCGAAGAAACTCTCGTAAAGAACAGTGTGAAAAATTTTTCAACAAATTATCACATCACTATAACCCGAACATTGGAAAAATGTATAGAAGCTCTCTGCCGGGAAATCCAGCCAGGAGGTTAAAAAGAAAATGGTGCCGAGATGCGATTCCAATTACCTAACTTTCCTTTTCATTAGACATAAAAAGTAACAGAGAAATGAATCAAATGACATGTCCCCAAGTCTCTCAATGGATAGATTGGGCTGTACTCTGGTTGTCCAAAATTGCTCTGTATGGTATGTTACAAACACCGCTGTTTGGTGGTATAAATACATACCGGTACAAGATAAAAAAAAAAAAAAAAAAATCAGAGAAAATATTTCTTTTTCATTTAATATATGTACGTCGAAGATGCTCGGTTGCAAAACCACGCACAGAGCTGTCGTAGGTTTCCGCGAGTTGTCTCGTTTCGCCCAAGTCGCTATCCCATTAATATCAATATATCCCCTTTATTCGCGACAAGTCCCATATGCGACGACCAGTCATTATTTTTAACATATTGAAAAAAAAGTTGCAAACACTCGTCGACTGATGTAAAATAACACATTCGTGTAAAAAGACCCAGATATTAACTGCAAAATTAGCGTATTCATTAATGATTCGTGTACAAATACCGAAAACTTATTTATGAATATTTACAAACAGGCGCGAATTTATTCAGTGTTGCGCATTTTTAACGACTATTCAAAATGTTCTTAATTCACTCAAACATAGTCCACACTTAATTTTTTTCATTCCGATGATGACTATTTTAATTTTATTACCGGTGGTAATGTTGAAATTTGATTTATACTGTTTAATCATATTATTTACGTGCCGACTTTAAATTCATTCTGAACTCTACGTAGTTTGCGATCGCTTATGCAGTCGTGTACGAGAATTCAGGCGATGCGTATTTCTTCGCACACTTCACTGCTGAACCGTTATTCGAGACTCGACGCAATTTGAAAACGATATTAATGTCGGAAATATAGTAGTATATAGGGAATTATTTCCGACGATTTCGGTTAACTGGTATTTATCCCTAGTCAAATTTTAAATTTAAAAAAAAAGACGTGCCCGGTGAAAATTTCGAGGCAAAGGTACACACGTATGTCAGATCCACTGGGGAGGGAAATAAGAGACATCTCTCCCCCAAAAAAGCCTCTGTGAAAAAATTTATTATAACAGAGAAACTTAATTTATGCTATAAAAGATTTGTATAAATTTTACCGATGGATTTTAATAATTAATATTTAATACTATTTTATAATAATATTAATGTTACGTTTTTATTTTATTTTAAACGCAACTGTCATCGATCTTTTGCCATTTTTATTTATTTTTAATTTTTATTTTGTAATTTTAATTAAAAATAGATCAATGAGTAATATATACACATTTAAACTTGCTCACGAACAAAGAGTATTTGGATCGGATTACTAACAAAAATAAACAAGAAGTAAAGTGTCTAATAAAAATACTATCTTTCTTACTACATATTTCTAAACTACCATATTTAAGGTATAATTTTGTAATTTCGTTTTATTTTTCGCCCCTAAATCATTATTTTTACACGCTAATGTCGCTGTAAAGTCGCCGTTGGTTTTTTTGTTTAAAGTTACCTGTTGATTTAGTCTTGAAAACTGAATTTAAATGAAAATATTGCAGACATCGATGTATTAAAAATCAAACTGTTCATGCTTAAAGAGGAAATATAAGAGATAGCCTGAAGGATGGCGATCGACTCGGCAGAAAAAATAGAGCAAAAGGAAGGAAGCCGGAAGAAGCGATCTTTCCCAATTCCTCATTATTTCGGACTCTGAGGGCGTCCTTCAAGCTATATCCTCTCCTCCTTCACATTCCTCTGATAATATTATTCTCTCAATTCGTTCTCTTACCTCCACTTTGCAGTCATCCCGTTCTATTCTCATTGATTTTTTGTGGGTCCCCAGTCATTCCGGAATTGATGGCAACGATGCGCAGCCGATTCTTTGGCTCGTTCTGCTGGTCTCCTTGATTCATTCCTCAACCATTTCCCTTCTTCAGATATCCTTTCCTTATCCACCTCCAATCACGCCAGACTTTGGCAGGATATTTATCCCTCCCTATTTTCTAATCGTCATTCTCATTACCGTTTCATTCAGCCAATTCCTCGTTCCCTGTCTTGGTTCCATTCTATTCCTCTCAGTCGTCGCTCTTCTATTGTCTCCCTAATTCGTCTCCGGATCAATCATTCTCTCCTCCCTTCCTCTCGCTTTCGATTTGCTCTATCGCCTTCTCCTGATTGTTCTCTCCACGATTGTGATCCTCCTCGTACATGTGATGCTAATCACATTTTCTTTGAGTGTCCTGCTCTTCGTAATGAACGCTACCTTTTATACAGTCAGCTCCTGTCATTAGGTCTCCCTACTCCCTATAACTCTTCCGTTATCCTCTCCTTTCCTTCATCTTCTGTGGTGTCCGCACTGCTGTCCTTTGTTGCGTCCATTTCGGACCGCTTAGTTATTTAGTTTATTAGCTTAGTTTTCTTGTTGTTGGGTCAATGCCACTGGCGCGCCCAAAAAAAAAAAAAAAAAAAAAAAAACTGTTCATGCACACAGGAACGATTGTAGCAAGGATCGAGGCTAAAGTTGAGAAACGAAGTCGGCTCGTGACTTTGTCTGTTGGAAAAAACCCGATTTGGAAAAGCTCATTGGTACACCTCGGGTAACGTTGCAGCATCACGAATGAAAATTATTTTTTACTCAACTTATTGGAAAAGTCGCACTTGATTTTCGTTAAAACAGAAGCGTATGTGTTTTTCTGATTTTTCTTTTTTTTTTCCTTTTTTAAAGTTCAGTCCCTTTTTTTTTCGTAATATCCGTCGCTAGATTTTACTTTTTCCCGATGACTTTTAGTCTTATCATATTTTGGATTTTAATTTTCAAACTTTCATCCGCTTAAACGGAAAGCCTAAAAATATTTCTGCGGATATTTCTCTATTATTCGAAAGTATTCATCATTTGACCCCCACCATATTGTTACCATTTACACAACACTCCGTTACGGAACGAAAACAGAACTAAACATTATAAAACATATAGCTCTTAATAATTACCATACGAATTTAATAATAGGCAAAATATACAATAAATGTAGTAATAATAGTAAAAAAAGAAAACAAAGTAACTCTAAGACAATAATAAACAAATTTGGACTACATTCACATACACTAATCAAGCAACAAACAGTATTATTACCGACCTCCTTCGTAAAGCACTTAAAATGTCGTACACAACAAAGAGGAGCAGTGTTTAAATGGGAAACGGTTTATTAGAACTTTTACTGATATATCCGTAAAGCCTTTGATGCGGTAAATCATCAAATACTGTTGCGGAGGCATGCAAGGCATAGGAATATCATATAAAGCTGACAAAAATGCATTAAATTACGCCGATACATTAATAAATTCAAGAATAACCGAATTAATTAATTCTGACTAATAATCCGTTGGCAGCGTGGTAGCCTAGTAATTAAGGTGCTTGGCAAACCGAAGGTACCATGGGTTTTCGGGAGTTATCTCGTTCCGGATCCAAGTCGTATGCCTGAAAATTGGTTATTATAATCTGGGAAAGTAAAGACAGATCCGAAGTGGAAAGGAATTGATTCGGTATATTCTCTTCATAAGCCTTGCTATACCATGAAAAATGTCCACAATTCGTGATGCTTGATCAAGAATCTATGAGATTTGCTGTGCTCTTTTAATAATCCGCTTTGAAAAATTCACAACTGAAAATTCTTAATATGTCGTCGCTATACATCGTTTTTTATTATCATCATTTCAATATTTCGTATTCGTTTAATTTCAACTTTAATTAATTATTGTCACCATTATGACGGAGTATGCGATTCCGAGGCATGTCGCTCGCTATTTATATGTGTATTTTTCGTGATTAATTAAATCATCGGTTTTTCGTGATAATGCGATATCCTAATGGTTAAGGTGCTTGACTACCAAACCAGAGGGGTCACAGGATATCGAGACTTGCTTCATTCTGGATCCCAGTCGCTGACCCAGTAGTATTTACCTAATCTGAAATTAAATATTGGTTATACCAGAGAATTATCTGGTGGAAAGTAAAGGCGGATCCCATGAGAAAGGAACTAGCCCCGGTATTCTCATCAGATCCGTTAGGCTTAATACCATTTTATACAAAGCTTAATTTCGCAATCGATGATACCTTATCGGAGATATGTGGGACTTACTTTATTCTTTTTTTTTTTTTTTTTTCACTTACGATAATTTTATATTAGTGCAGAAAGGGACTTTAATAATTTTACTGCTGCCATCTATAATAATTTTACTGTTGCCGTCTATGATAATTTTACTGTTGCCATCTATAATAATTTTACTGTTGTCATCTATAATAATTCTACTGTTGCCATCTATAATAATTTTACTGTTGCCGTCTATGATAATTTTACTGTTGCCATCTATAATAATTTTACTGTTGTCATTTATAATAATTCTACTGTTGCCATCTATAATAATTTTGCTGTTGCCATCTATAATAATTTTACTGTTACCATTCAGAGGATAAAAGTTTTCCGAAATTCCCGGTAATCGTTTCTTCAAAATTGCGTCCGGAGGGGGATTGCTCCCACAGTTTGTATAAAACCTTCCTACAATATAAATATGGGGCCGAAAACTGAAAAGTCCGAATCAATTAAAATCGACCGACACGCACCCGCGCATTGATAGCGACGGATTTTGTGACATTTTTTCACTTCGGAATAGAAAAAAATTGTTTACAGACCGAGTTTTCTTCCAGTCTTAATTTAATTTTCTGTAGTGCCAAGAAAATTACACGTTTCGTTGTTTTTTTTTTTTTTTACGGTAGCTACGGCAACGCATTGACGATTTTATTAAAGTTTGTTAGGCGCGTACGGCGTACGCGTCGATGGAATGTTCGCCTCCGGAACGATCTGACTCTTTCTTTGTGAAAGTTGCAAAACATGACCGTTTATACGAGAATGCCGGGCTAAACTATCTGTTCAAGTTTTCATATTTATACCGTCAGAACCGCTATAAATCTTCTCACTAATAATCCATTACGATGTTCCTGCTTGTGCCACTGACAACTTTATACACTATCCTGCCTACCTTTTCCAGTGGTCACATCTATTTCGTGTAGTACTTTTGAAATTCCTTCTTCTATCGGCATCTTGCTTCTTCTCCCGGTAATAACCTTCTTCTCTCTTCTCTTTCCCGACTTCGGAACTTTTTCATCTTTTTTTTTCCTTCTCCCCCGCTTAATAAAGTCCCGAAAGTTACTCGGCAACTGTATACATTTTGGTTGGTCGCGTGTTCGTGCGCATGTGTGTGTCATAAGGAAAATGACTAATGTAATTTATAACTTTTTATATTTTCCGGTTAATCTTGTTAAAAATTTATGCAATAAATTCGTTCGTGAATTGTGCGCATTACGATGCGACGACATCTTTACGAGCACTAGACTATAAAGGAAGAAAACCAAAAAAAAAAAAGACAACAACACTTCCGCGCACGGATACCCCGTTATTTCCTGATTCTTTTTATCATTATTATTTCCGCCTGATATTTTCCCGAACATAGATGTAATTGTTCAGTTACAAATATACCGAGGAAGTTTTTGCATACGGTTGAACTTTTACTTTCTTTTATCGCTAAGCAAATTATTTACGACGAAAACAGTGATATTTATCGGAGATTCTTTGTAGAATGACATTTAGTTGGTTTTTTTTTTGGTTTTTTTTGCAGTTTCGGTGCTAATTAATAATGTATATGTAACGCACGCAAATACTATACAGTACCTGCATGTTGCAAACTTTCGGTTAAATATTTATGTATATCTTTCTTTTTAGCACCATACTCGCGGTTTCTGAGACTACCTCTATTCGCGCCCATTCTAGCTGTACTATATGTGGGCATAATTAATGTTCACGGCAATTATGCAACACTCAAATGTACACGCCAGAGACTCTTCACTTTATACTGATATTGTGAATGTTTAATTTATCGATAGACCAAAATGCACTCCTATTATACTACACATCAGTTAGCGCCCATACGGTGATATGCATGTTTGTCATTGCCCCTCGTATGGAGCGGTTAATTTAATTCATTTAGTAACAATTTCCGTTTCCGTCTGGGATCGAACTCGAAATTTCTCTAATGAATTTCGAGTAGCATTTAGATATTATAATGAGGGGGGATTCGCGTTAAGCTTATTTCTCTTTTTAAGATCAATTCCAATGTAACGGGGTTTAATGGAAAACGAGATTGAAGGTAAAAGAAAGTTAAGTAATCACTGCGATTACTTAAAAATAGTAAAAAATAGTCCGATTAACTTTTTGTGTTATTGTGACACATTCTGAGTAGGGCTTCTTTGAGCACTTTGATGCGGCTGATGTAGATTCCAGTAACAGGGAAAGTTTCGTACGGCATAAGTTTCGGGTTATTCGGGGAGTATACGAAATATTTTACGTTTTACCTGCGTTTGTTTTGTTTTAGTACATTTTCAGCTCCACATTCGTATTATTTATGGGCGAGTAACGGCCGCTATGAGGAAAACGCGAAGAAGCCCTAACACAGGAACGCGCTCATTACACGCTAGAAATAATTTCGAATATTTGACGTCGTCAATAACGAACTGCGCAGCTAGCTGACTTTTTTGATGATTGCGCGGTGGCTTTTGAATTCCGATTGAAGACGTAAATAATTACTACTACTCTAAATTAGCGGAACTTATTCAACCGCTGGATTTCCTTCGACCGACCTTCCGTTTTCAATAAAGATCTCACCTCTTGAAGCCCAGTCGGCCGATCGTTATTTTCCCCCTTACATGCGAGTGAAAGTTTCGTACGTGCGTGTCTACGTTCGATGTTTTAAAGGCTTCTTTGTTCATCCGCTGTTGAAGTTCCACCGACTACTGCCCTCTTAAATATTTCCTTTTGAATCAGCAAAGTACAAACGAAAACTTCAAAGAACTCGACATCATCTTCTCGGTTTTATTTAAACCGGTCTAATTACGCCGTCATTTTAATTTGTTTCGTTTGCATTTAGACGCTTCGGCGCAGACTGCGTCGTATGTTCTTCGATTCGATTCGAATTTTTTCTGTTTCCCCCGGGTAGACCTTGATTAAAAGTCTATTTGCATATGACCTAGTCATTAGCCTATAGAGATTAACAGGCGATTAAAGAAGTTATAAAAATTTTAAATAAACAGAAAATAGAATCGAACATTTAAGTTTTTTTCGTTTTTTTTTTTTTTTTTCTTTTATCGTAACGACTGCTACATAAAGGTGAAAATAAAGGAAGTTATATTCAGTAAACGGGACTTTCAAAAATTGAAAACAAAAAAGATAACGCGTTAAGAAAGAGAACACTCTACACATAGTCGATAGAATAGAATGGTAACACTGCAAGGAAGCAAACTGTGGCTAATGCGGTAGAATCGAGCAAACAGGAGGGTTTTTTTTAACCCTACCCTGGGCGAGCTAACGACCTTAAGACTCAACAACATGATAAATCAGTAGATAAAACTGAATAGCCAGGCGGTCAGAAATGGAACTCACAAAGGACAGCAGCAGTGGAACAACTGAAGGCAACGGGTAAGAAATAGGGGTTGCGTTATAAGAAGTAGGAAGATACAGAGCCGAAAATTAGTCGTATAGAAGGGAGCGTCCGTGAGAAGAGCAGAACATTCGAAAAAGATATGATTAGAATCACAGATACAGGGAGTCTCAAAAACATGAAGAAAGCAAAAAGGAGGCGACAAAGCGAATCGAAAACGAGAATAATGCAGTAGATCATTGATCCTGAGTCTAATTTGTGGCTCAGTTGTGCATCTATTTGATTCTATATTTTTTTCTTTTGTTTACTTGCGTCGTTTCTTTTTCGTTACTTATCTGCTTGTATTTCTTAATGAAGATCATGCATGCAAATTGAATATATTAGCTATCTTTGTGTATTTGTATATAGTATATAGAGTAAATGCATGTATGCGCATGTATTTAAATGTATATTTAAACTTAGACATATATTTAATATTAATTCCTTTTGATTTATATAATAAGCATGATTGAACTTGTAATGTGTTCGATTTGAATAAACGATAATAAGAGCATTGGGCTTTCACACAACGGGCATACTTGCCCTGTGAGACCCACAACTTATTTAAAAATAAAAAAATTAAGGAAACAGCGGCGCAACGACGGTAGACAGGAATAGAATGAAACCGAGGCAGGGAATTGAGTAAGACAGTACCGCGAATAGTGATTAGGAAATAATAAAGATTGGATACATGTCCAACTAAAGTCTTGGATGATTAGAGCGTGATAGGAAAAGAATGTCTAAAGAAGGGAAAGAGTCGAGGAATAGACCATTGCGGGCTTATTTTCTGTAAAGGGCATATACAAAGTGAGTGAAAACATATTTCATACAGAAAAGTTTTTGTTTTATACTCATATATATATATATATATATATATGTTGTATTTTTTTTTGATTCATCATAATCTTTTTCTTAGACAACCTCTAGACAAATGGACGTTAAATTTTTTTTTCTTTTTAAAGCTCAGCGTCAAATATCATTTTCGTATTTTTTGTAATACATTCTGTTTTAAAATGCCGTCTATTAAAAAATATTCTCTACCAGTTGAAATCGGACCCCATTTCAGATTTAAAGGAGCGGATAGGTGAGGAAGTAGAAACTCGAGCTAGAGAATCCGGCAATTCATTGCCATCTATGCCTGCATGACTAGAGGAGCCCGTGACAAATCAATACGAATTGAATGAAGAGAAAAGTAATCTGAATGCAAGAGAGTGTATTCGAAGAATAGGGTATGCGAGAAAAGCTGATCATATGGCTTGAAGGCTGCTCACAGAATCAGAGATAATCAACTAGTCTGTGAAAACATAAATAACAGAACGTGTAAGATTCGGTGATAAATTTAGAGCGAAATGAAGGAAGTCTAAAGGATTCAAAGTAGTTAATTTCCGGGGGGATAAAAGAGGCGGCTTCAATTTCACCAGGACCCTTCGAGCCATCATTAAAGATATGCATGTGTAAAGGAAATGAATAGTTAATGATAATTATAGAATTCCTGCATAGCGACGGTTTGAGATATTCGACCGGTAAGGACATGTAAAGAACCTGAAGAAAGTCCATGGAATTAAGTCAAAGGTGAAGTAAAGAAGGTTGAAGAAGAAGATTACATAAAGAGACTAAGAACTAAGTCGTAGCAAGGTGTGAGCAATTCGATGAGGTTTGTTAATGAATTTTTTTTAATGCCGTTTTGTGAAGATTAATTGTCTTTGTAATATTACCCCCCCCCCCCCTCCCCCCGGAACTCATTTGAAGAATAAAAAGAGTTATGTCGAAAGCGCGCATTTAATTTTATTTTTTATTTAATCAAAAGTTTAAAATTGTATAGTTAAAATAAATATTTTACCCAGGAATCTGTCGCCACAGTGGTCAACCGACTTTTCAAAATGTAATTTTCTAGTTCAGCTCCTTCGGCGCGAGGTGTTAGAACTCTTCAAATCCACTACCGGGGTTTATTGGTTGACCGGTTAGTGTTCAAAACTTTTTAAAAAACAAGTATCTCCCGCCAGGCAAACCAGCGCGGTTTAAAAGACGTGTTGCACCTATATATATATATATATATACATATATATGTATATATATTAAAAGCAGCCCGGTGGTCTATATTCTGTTGCTGTTTTTTTATCGCTTAGATATTTTTATTCTTGTTTATGTCTGCTCGATGTCACTGTCGGAAGAAATTTAACTTAACCGAAACTAGCGCTGATTGTGCATAGAAGATGAAATCACTTAAAGTTTAAAACTTTCAAGCGATTCGTCCGGGAATAGCAACTGTCGGCGAAATGTCTGCTTCACTTAAACTCGCTGCTTCCGGAATATTTCGCATTTCACGTTATTCTGCGGGAACGTTTCCAGTCATTTTACACGCGGCCGGAGTTTGATGTTTTTTTTTCCCAAAAGAAACAACTTCAAAAACTTTTTTATTTTCGACCAACTTCAAGTTAAAGTCTGAAGTTTTGCGGTTACCTGCTCTGATGGAGCCGGTTTTAAATATATCATGACAGAAAGGTGAAAATGTTTTTTAACTCTCTTTTCGCGTCCTACCAGAGAGTTTGTAAAAAATTGTTTCGCATTTGACTTATACGTGAAGTTTCATCTTTGCAAATCAAACGGTTCGAGAAATATATATTTGGGGGGGTTATTATAAATTCTCCGAATAATACCAAGGACCCGCTACGAAATATCTATTAATAATATTAGGCGCGCCGTATCTAGATCCCGATTGTTTTAATAATTCCAGCGATTGGTTTAGATTAAGACCATCGGACCCCCCCCCCCCCCCGTTATTTTACATCTAGTGTAAATTGATCATTTACTTTTCCGGCGAGTATGTGTATATATTTTTTATATTCAATACCGTACATACGTCTGCAGTGGTTCTACTCTGAAGTCAACCTAATTGATCGTGCCAATTACTTTAGAATTTCAATATATGGCACTCAAGTACTTATTTATGTGCGCGCGCGCACGCACACACACACACACCTATGTGCTATATATATATAGATATATAGATATATAGATATAGATATAGATATAGATATAGATATAGATATGTATATATTGGTTCCCTTCTTATCAATATCTGAATACCTTCCTTTTCAAACGGCTTTCTTTTTACACGACGATTTATTCTTTTCCACATAAGCTCATTGCCCCAGTTTTATAATTTATCTAGTTTTCGTTACTGCATTGTTTGTGTCATAGTTTACCGCAGTTTCAGTCACGGCTTCTAGGCATTTCTCTTTCATTCGGTCAATTCTTTTTTCCTGTGATTGTTCACAAATCACACCTCGTTTTAACAGTTGTTTTGATATTCTCACTTTTTAAGCGGTTGTGTGTTGTCTAAAATTGTTCGTAGTTATTATCACTGCAATTTTTTCTAAACCATTATCTAAACTGAGTGGAAGAACTTACCGTCGTTTGATTTTTTTTTAGATTTTTTTTTTTTTTTTTTTTTTTTTTTGTATAATTTTTCTCGCTTAACTCTTATGGGAAATTAAAATATACCCTTCTACTCCGTCTCATTTGAAATTCAGGCAAAAACTTGGTCGAACGCCTTATTAAACGTGAAAAAAAAATAAAACAAAGAAAGAAGTTCGTACACGTTGCAATGATGTATTGCAGACAGGAAAACTAAGGGTAGATGTAGAAAATTGTCGCCGATTGGAAATTTAGACAAGCCGCTGATCGAAGGTGGAAGGCGCATAATCGAGAATTGTCGCTGACTATCGTTGAAGAAACGATATCGCGAGAATAATAGAAAAAAAAAATGACATCATAAAGGAAGTATATATACACAGTTTTGAAGCAGACTAAGCGAGAGACTATTCGACAATTTCATAGGCGGAATTTAAAAAACAATATGTAATTCACTGTAAAGTGTGCAAATACATACACGTTTGCGCTATGATTTTCGTAAAGTACGTACTATCATTTCGATTTGTGTTCTCTTCTTCAGTTCGCATTTCAATCTCGGCGCGACATTGGCACGTGTTAAAATTTCAATTTTGAAATAGTGAAAATCTCTTTGTAGAATAAAAAGGATGCGTTTTACGTTTTAATTTATTTTTCAACACGTTTGGCATTTTTCACTTTCATCGCCACCAATATGAACTCGTTCGTGTGTACGCTGAATTCTATTTGAATCGAATACGAATGGAAAAAATGGTTCAAAGAAAAAGAAAAAAGAAAAATAGAAAAAAATCTGAAAACGAGCAATTTCAAATAAATTAACGGCGAACCGTTTAAATTTGCGAAAAAATCTTCTGAAAAAAACTTATTCAACTTGGATTTCACTTCGCCGATTCGGTTAGATTTGTAAAAATCGGATGGATGGAAAGTAAAAAATGTTAGCGCATTTATTGTTTATTGAAATTTAACCAATTTTATTCTGAATTCCACATTCTGTGTAACATTTTCGTTTGCTAAGACCCTAGAAAAACATCAAAAATATATTAATTCTATATAAGTTTAAATAACATTATACTTATCTTGAATTAGCAACGTTTTCGGTCACAGCCCATGGAACCGAAAAAGAAATGGAAAAATAATGACAGACCAAAGTCTCGTGTTTTCAGATTTCATCTGTGTCGGTCCTGGGTCTGTCATTGGTTTTCCATTTCTTTTTTGGTTTTTCCAGCTGATGATGGGCTGTGCCTGAAAACGTTGCTAATTCAAGATATGTTATTTAATTAAGAATTAATATGTTTTTATCTTTCAGTTTTAATCTATTGTAGCCGCTTTTTAAAAATCAGTCGCATCTAATTCATTCGCGCTAGCGAAAAAAAAAAACCAATCGTAAAATTTAGAATAACTCCGATTTCCACTATTTTAATTTTAGGCAATTTTAGGCAGGTCGAGTTAATTGCAAAGCCTGTCCTCAGTCGAACTCCTCGGTACTTGAGGTTATTTTCGAGAAGTCCCTCTATGGGTACATGCAAAGCATACGCATCAAATTCGTTTCCTTGCAAAATTTTGCATTCACAGTTGATGTAGTTTCTAGATGCACTTTTAGGAATTATCGTCCTTCAAAAGCATAATTCCCGGTAATTGTTGGCTTTTTTATCTTTTCGATGAAATATATATGTTTATCATAAAAAAAAAAAAAAAAACACGTCTATTTTCGTATTCGATCACATCTGTTTCAGAATTGCACGATTTTTCACATTTAACTCGAGCCTTAAATGGGCAAAGTACTTTTTTCCTTCTCTTTATTTATTTTTTTTTTATCTTTAGTTTCTTTTTTGTTGGTTTTTTTTAACGATTCTTACGCGATTTTCTAAATGTAATTCGAATTTATTGTTTGCGTGGTACGAATGTATAAAATTCGGCGGTGCACGAATATTACTCCTGCTAATTATTTACTACTTTTTTTTTTTTTGGGCCATGCAACAATGAAAATCGTTCGTTTGAAGGTATAGCATACTTTTTACGTTCTCAGTTAATTGGCTTTCCACATTACCGTATATAATTATATTATAGCGGTAATAATATTCCAATTATCAAATTAACCTCAATCACGCAAATCAACATTTGTAAGCGAAAACGCGTTGACTTTATTTAGTTTCGTAATTGTGTATTTTTATATATTACATATTTCCGGTGTGTGACAAAATAAATAAATAAAAATAACACGAAAAATAATTTACATACGTCGCACGAGAAGTTCCTTAAGATTAATATTGCACAAGTTAACAGCTAAGACGTTTTTACAATAAATACTTCCCATTTCTCGCGCAATAGGTTTCATCTCATCAGTTGAGCAGAACGCAGCCGAGTTCTGAAATGAATTTCTGATGATTTGGAAAGAGAGCGGTATATTTATGCGGTAACAAAACGATTGATAAAGATCGATAAAGGTAAAGATGATCAAAAGTTGAGATGCAACTTGTCAAACATAAGAAATGAGATGCTTTTTTTATGGTGTACTGAAAGTGTGTGCAAAATTCTTTTCCTCTCCCAAAATTTTAAGGAAAAAGAATGGCAGAATCCCATTTTTGATAAAACCAAAAATCACGCTGCAATCTACACGAATGGTGAATATCAGTGTGAATACAGTGTATAGAGTTGGCCATATTAGGTGGGAACTCATTTATTTAACAAAAAGAAAAAAAAACATGAAATAAAAAACACGCTTTTTGTTGTTTAAATGAAAAATCATTTAATTTGGTTTAAGGATATTTCATTACACCACTTTCTGAAGATTAAATCGCGCAAGTGGTCGGTCACCCTGTGCTCGAATGACGTAATGTGCCCGTTTTTCGGAATTTTCCATCGTATTTGCCAATGCTATTTCCTAGATTGTGTGTGTGTGTGTGTGACCTTAAGTTCGTCTAGCGTTCTTGATATATAAACTTTTGACTTCAAGTAGCCCCAGAGGAAAAAGTCTGGCGGCGTCAAATCAGGCAAACGCGTAGGCCAGTCAAAATCACCTTTTTTTTTTTTATATCAAGCGACTGGGGGGAACAATGGCTTCAAAAAATCGATTGTGGAACGAGCTGTATAAGTTGGTGCGCCATCTTGTCGAAACCAGAAGTGCTCCATACCATTTTCACGAACAATCGGCATCTAAAAAAAATCGATTATCATAGTCCGATAATGCACCTGATTGACGGTTGTTGCTTTGCCACTGTTGAACCTCTGATGTTTGCAGTGATCGTTCAACACTGGCTTCTAGAACGGCCGCGATATTTTCATCAGATCGTCCCGGTCGCTTTTTATTTGGACGCCTCCTGGGATTAGCGACAGTCCCGGAAGACAAAAATTTTTCATGCAAACGCTTTATTTGGTTCTTTGACGGCGCACTTTTTAATTAATTTTTTTTTCTCCATGCACGTTAAGTTTTCACTATTGAGAAGTTATTTTGAATTTTCAGCGTGTTCGATTGGTCTGTACTGCTCCATAGCAAAAATCTCCCAAGGCTGACGCTTCAAACACGTGCTATCGTTAGTCATTCTCACATTCCTTGTCAAAGTTACAGTGTTACCAAATGGGTCCACCTAATATGGCCAACCCTGTATAATATAATGATCATGTCGAGTAAGAACGTTTTTTTTTTTGAAAATTTAAACTTGAAGACGTGGAAAGGGGTAAAAAACCATTTTCCAAAAAATACATAAACCGCGTTATATTTCCCATAGAAATGAGTTATCAAATTATAGTTTTGTCTTAATATTCTTTATACAGTATCCTAAAAGTGTACACGATTTGTTTTAAGTACCCTAAAGTTTAATTGTATCAAAGGCTTCACCCCGTTTTGGCATAAAATAATGACTCAGCCGAAACCATTTGCACTGATTATCAGAAAACCTATTTGAACACACCATGTACCGAAAATATTAAATGAGAAAGATTTTTTGAAAAATTGAACTTTATGTGGTGAAAAGTGGTTGAAAACTGTTTTCCAAAACAATAACTAAAGTGTTATATATCTTCATAATAAATATGTTTACCATAATTTCATAATCATGGTTAAATGACAATTTAAGTTATTTGAAAATGTATAAAAGAACAAGTGATCGATCCATAGTAAAATGATAAATGTGACATATCGATAATTTAAATAAATATAATGTAAATATAAAAAGTATAAATACGAAATAACACATTGTAAATTAATTTTAATTTTAGATAATCTTAAAAATGTTTAAAACCAAGATTACTACTTAGCGTATGATTACAATCAATTAGATTGATTCTGAATTTATGTGTGCTTCAGCATAGTTCAATAATTTTTTCTTCCTATACATATTTTAGAACAGTCATATTATCTACTATTATTATACGAGCCAGGAATTTCATATAGGTTTATATATATATATATATTTGTACGCCCCTCAAACTCGAAAACAGCACTAACGATTTTCACTAAATTTGCACACTAGAGGGATTTTGGGTCAAGAAATCGATCTGACAAGGTCTAATCTACGGCAAAATTTCTTTTTTGGCCGGTTTTAAGGAAGTTAATAAACGGGCACAAAAAACAACCCTACTTATGTAGACGTCAGTTACAATTATGATCCCCGAAAAATACCAACTTTACAAAAAAAATGTTGAAAATTGTCAACTCGTGCAGTAAAAATAATTTGTAATTATTTTAAATAAAATAAATAATCGTAAGTGATTTTTTAAATAAATAATTGAATAATTAAATAAATAATAAATTTTCTATATCAGTAAATTTGCAGCGCTTTAAGTGTCGACACGTACAGTAAAAACTCATCGTAATTTCGAATTAGATAAATAATTTTAAGAAATTATAACTATCTTTAATTGTAATTATTAATGATTTTATAAACCGAGTAAGTGCTCGAGGCGTCAGGTGCTGTATATTATAAGTAAGTTTATGTTTATTTATTATAATATGTTTGACGATTGAGAACTTTGTACATGGCCATGTTTAACGGCAGCGATATGTACGCCATAACGTAAATGTTCTACTGATTTCACCTAAATATATATTTATTATAAATAGTGCATACAATTTTTTTTTGGGGGGGGGGGGGGGTCGGATGTTTTCGATGGGGCAAGTATATTTATGATATAAAAACAACAATATTATAATACATATAAAATCGAATATAAAGCTGTATTGGCAATGCATACGCTTAGCCACCAAACTACTACATACAATACTGTATATATATATATATATATATATATATATGTATATGTATATATTTTATATTAATAAAGTAACCGTATAAATATTCCTTATTAATAAATGATAGATAGACATCATTTATTAAATGAGAAATGCAAGCTTCTGTGTTAAGGCCAGGACTAAAATCAAAAATTCCGCTGGGAAATACACCCTTGTTTTCAAGCGACCAACAGAGCCGGTTTTTAATCACCATGTCAAAGGCCTTCCTAAGATACGATGCTAAAGCAATAGGTCTAAATGACGATGGTTCTAACTGGGCTTTATTTAATTTATATATACTGACCGATACATTTTTAAAACGATCTCCTAATTTATTTAAGGCAGAGTACGTAATTCCATCCAGCCCAGGGGAAGATTCCTTCTTATTGATTAACGGGCAAAACAATTCCTTACCAGTAATAGGGCGATTAAGAAAATGAAATGCTTCCGTAGTGTCAAAGATATTTGGGCTAATCGCTTCCTCCAACAAGGGAACGTAATCAGGCGCGATAAAGTTAATAAAACCTTCAAACCAGCTGTCATCTTTCATATCCCTTGACTGGGTATGCGTATTTTTAAACCGTTTCGATAAATTCCAGATTTATTTCAGAGGAGTATTTCTGTTAAATTTTCCACAAAAATCTCTCCTCGAGGCCGTTTTTAATCATTTTCCCAATGGATAACCAAGTTTCTCCAACTAGAAGAACATCAAGGTCATGCAGGGATAGAAATAACTCTAAATCGCACTTATTTTCCATAACGCTCCTCGCATTCCACTGTAATATTTTGACCATATGTAGTCAGTAGTAAATGGAGAAAGCGAGATTAACATAAATATTATCGAAATAAAATAACGCGCTGAATAGAGTATAATTAAATGTTACATTACGGTTTTAAATTGCATAAAAAATTGATGGTATATCGATACTTACTTTTTATTAAAAACCTTTAAGATTTCGAAAATATGCAATATCGTAAATATTAATCGAGGCTTTTTTTTTAACCTACTTTAATATCTTTAATATTTTTATTTTTAACGCTAAATCCGCTATCGTTTTACCTTTCGGCATTTACTTGTTGTGTTTCGATAATTTTTTTTGTTTTCGTTGCATGCTTCCGTTCTCTACTTCTCCTATCCTCGTCTGAGGAGAACAATGATACTGACCGTTTTAGTGCAAGATCGTTTCTAGGAACTAGCTGGTTTTTATCAAAAAATCCTGCTTTTTTAGAAAGGGGGCGTGGTTTATACGTAGGTATGTTCGGTGTATCTTTGTCAGGTTCGCTGGATAGAAGAGACAGGAAATTGTCATTATTGGATAATAATGCGAATCTGTTGTAAACTCTGTTCGAGTATAAGTCATTTTGATGATAGGTCTTCGGAATTTCAAGTGAAGCCTCTTGAAAACTCAAGTTATAAGAAGCCATCAACTCATTAATGTTGTGTTGTCTCTTCCTCCTGGAGCAAAATGTATCTGTGGATTTATGCATGCAGAACCATTTGACTGTTACACTGAGCTTCTGAATGGTCCTTTCCTCCGCATCTGGCACACCTCGGACTGCTCTTGCATTGATTCGCGATATGTCCATATCTCATACAATGAAAGCATTGTCTGATTCTTGGGACATACGGCTCACAATGGAAACGTAAATTCCACATGAAGACGAAGGAAGATTTTGTCCTTCGAAAGATACCTTTCTGCCAGAGGCTTATATATTCTACATTTTATTCAAATATAGTCCTCTTACTTCTCCTAGTGCGCCTTTTATTATGTTATTCTTTTCTTCCCTCTACTGCTATTGGTTATTTTTAAATTGTTTACATTGTCAACCCCTCAAAATGACGGGGCTGTATTTTACTGATAATTAACGTGTATGTATCATTCGTCGTCGCTTTGAGCTAATTGAAAATAAAGTGTATAGGTGGAAAAATATAAATTTAGTTTGAAAAAAAAAAAAATTACTGCCTTTTTTTTTTGAATTAATTTTATTTGATATTTGTTTGATTTCAGTCGTTTCAATCGAAATTATCGTTTTCTTCTAAGGAAATCGTCGCCTTGAGCTGCTCATGGTGCAAAACAGCTTATCACAACAAAGAAACTTGCTTCTCAGTGCAACGATTAGAAGAAGAATGCAGTTTAGGTTAGTCGCTTGACAGGCGTACTTCGTAATCTTAATAATATGTGTTTTTTATTATCGTTATGTCTGTGGCGCGGAAATAATGAAATAGCGCAATTCACGAAACATACAACTTTTTTTTTTTTTTTTTTTTTTCTCACATATGCATACATACCATGCATACACTTACGCACATATATTTATATTATATTTATATATTTATAACTGAAATGTGCAAAATTTCAAACAATATGTGCTTTTACTGATTATTTTAGCATAACCTAAAGCAGAACAGACAAATGTCCAAAGTAACATCTTTTTACTATTTAAAACAAAACACTAGCGCACATTAGTGCTAGATAGTTAATAGTGAGTAGAATTAATAAGTAAGCAGTGTTGTGCGTGAACAGTACGAGAAATGAACGAAACTATCATGCTTATTTCATGAACTATTCCAGAAATTTTTTTAACGTAGCAAATACCAGTATGATGCTACCGAATTCATGGAATGATCAAAACCGATTATACGCTTTTAAAGAACTATTTTTGAAGATGTGCACACTTTACAAACTAAGCAACAGAGTGCTATGTAAATATATATATATATAAATTTAGTATTCATAGTAAATGGAAATACACTTATAGCCAGAAGTAGATTAAAATTTAAAAATTTTAGAGCAATATGTTTGTAAATAAAAAATAAAAATCCAACCAATTATTTCTGGCTATTATAGTTTACTCAATTCGTTTTACGGAAAATTTCAACAAAACTTTTTATATAATATTATTATTATTATTATTATTATTATTACATTACGAGTAGAAGGTACAGGCGCCGGCTACTCAAACGGGCCATATGCGCCCGGGGAACGGAAGGGATACTAAATTGAATTTAGGAGGTTAAGGTTTTATATAGTAGAGAGGTTACTTGTTATTTTATTTTTTTTTTTTGTGATAAGGGTGAATATACAACTTAATCGCCTCTCCGCTGAACCTCCAGACAATAGTTCTTCTATAAAAGAGTAAATTTCATTTGATTACATTCGTTCTTAGAAAAAATAAATAAAACATATTCGCGATACCGATATAATAGTATATTGAAAACTCGTAAATAAA
This sequence comes from Icerya purchasi, assembly GCA_039619475.1. Taxonomy (NCBI): domain Eukaryota; kingdom Metazoa; phylum Arthropoda; class Insecta; order Hemiptera; family Monophlebidae; genus Icerya; species Icerya purchasi. Next base: position 284,094,766 of record CM077115.1, on the reverse strand, counting down.
GATGACTGTCGCGGATTTTTTTTTCTTTTTAATGGCCTCGTCACAACTAGGAACCTGCGCCCGGAAATGAAAAAACCCAGTCTTAGAATAAATTCCTATATTGCGCGTACATTTCATCTTTGAAAAGACCGCCTAAAATCCGCTGTTCAGCTTTCAGTCGTGTAAGGGGAAACATTAATAGAGTAGCGGAGATAGAGAAAGTGTGCGTGAGCGAGAGGGAATACAAAAAAGCACCAAAAAAGTGACGTAATAATTTATGAGATTGCCATAAATAAACTATCCAAAAACTGCCACGAACGAAATTTAATATTGCTACATGGAAGAACGTTGTTTGTGCGCAGGGTATAATCTGTACATTTTTTTGTTTTTTTTTTTTTTTTTTTTACGGTACTTTTCAATTAAGAAAAGCCAGGACTTCTATGGTAGCGGATTTTGTTTTTTAAAGCTCGATTGTATGACGTCAAAATTCAACCAAATTCCTCGATGTCGTTTGTTCGAGCGTAAAGCTGTTTCGAAGAAAAGACGTCATTTCATTCTGATACACACGACAAAGGGTGAGGATTTGCTATCGCTACCAAAAGTAATACTACATCGACGACCGTGTGTGTGTGTGTGTGCAGTGTGTGGTTGTTGTTCGGCTAGAAATAATTTCCCGCCTAAAATATTAACTAAAACAATATCCGAATAGCCATCTAGCGAATTTCCCGTCCCGCTTTTGTCCAGGAAATAGTCGACGCAGCGATAATAACACGTCACGGCAAAGAAAAAAGCAGCGACTAAACACGGATAGAGCGATGGAGCGATAGAGCACTTGGGCCGGGTAAAGTCGAGCCAAAAGAACACCATCTCGGGCCGTCGGCTAATAGAGAAGCGGTGGCGAACGTCGACGATAACGACGATAACGACGATAACAACAACGATAACGATAACGACAGCGCTTTTTTATCCATCTCGTACGGTGGTTTTTCTCTATTGTCGTGGCGACGACGCTTTTCAACCGGCCACTGCTACTGGCATTCCTACGCAGCCGAGCAACGCGAACGCGGAACGAAACGGAACGAAAAAATCCCCGTTCCGTTTCGTTCCGTTTTGTGCCATTTTTTCGTTCTCGTTCCTGCTACACCTGAATTTGAAGCTGCCGTCCGATGTCGCGACATGCGCTTGGTCGTCGCAGAACGGCCAGTTAAACAAGCCCCGCCGGTAACTGGAAAAATTAATCCGCCGCGTCCTTCTTCTTCGCTTGTTAACTTAAAACCAGCATTAACGGAATAATTCATAATAACGCTATTCCCTGCGCCCCCCTGCTCACCGCATCTTCCTACGTCAAACAGAAACGCCCCGCTGCAAGCGCGCCTCTTCCTACTTTTATCTTCTGGCTGTTCCTTGTACTTTCTATTTTTTGTTCTTCGCATTTGCCTCCACCCACCGCCCCCACTACCTCGCCTAAATGTTTTTCACTATTTTCTTTTGTTCTCTGCCTGTCGTCCAGCCGGCTTACTGCTACACACACACACACACACACACACACACACACACACAGAGTGACGACTATTGTTAATTTTAAATTTTAATCCGAATTCGCAATTTCCCTTTATTCTTTTCCATTTCGACAAATTAAAAATACGCGCGATTGGGGACTTTCGTGCTTTCAATTATTATTATTATTTATTAATAATTATTATTATTTATTTGTTTACCTCTATTTGATTGAGTTCGAAAAAGTCGTTTACAATTTTAATCTCATTTAGATGTTAATAAAACGCTATTGTGGAAGTTTCCTGTGGCCCGCATGTGAACCAGGTCAGCGAGGAAATTGTATTTTTGTTAAAATATAACCAATTTTTTTTCTTTTTTTTTTCGATATTTCTCGGTAACAGCTTTTTTTACAGTATTCATTAAAGGAAAAGCTGAATTCGTTTTTTTTTTTTTAGATTTTCCAATGAAATAACTAAAATAACTGTAGTAACTATAGTAGTGCGATGCTGGTACAATGGGCTTCCCTTCTATTGCTGTCAATCAACGATTTTTAATACCTTCACATTATTTCTCTTTTCCTAAAAAAAACAACACAGTTAATTATATTTACCGGTAGCTCTAAAGAGGCCAACAGTATGATTCAGTTTATTCTTCAATCAATTCATCTGTTTTATTCAGCCTTTTTTTTTTCCATTTGCCCCGTCCCCTCTTCTTATTGGGCAGTAATTACCACCGAAAATCTATGAATGTTTTTATGGAGCATCCGTCTTCCCTTTATACCATCCTCCACACTCGGATCCGCTACACAGCTGCTCCATTGATGTTGACTTTTTTTTTTTTTATATTTCTCTAGTTACAGTAGGAGGAGGAATCGTTAAAAGTATGATACCCAACAAGTATATAATGGTCAGGACATGAGAAGAAAAAAAGTCGCTCGGAAATTTCAGGTAATGGAGCAGCTGACTTCTCTGCTCGTTCTGTTGCGTGTACGGGGTTATAAAGTAAATTCCATGATAAGGTATATCGTGGATTATGGAATTAGGAATTTTAATAATATGCCTAATGGGTCTAAAGAAAATACGTAGACCGTTTCGTGTTTTTATTTTTGACACGTCGACAAAGGGCGCCTCCCCGCTCAGCAACGGCAAGAAACAAAAGATCACAGTTAAATATTGTCCCGATTATAAATTAGCAGAATGAAGGAGTTAAGAACTGCGATAATGAATCGGGAGAGAAGTGACAGTATGAATCGTTGGAAACCCGAGAAATAACAAATTAGCATAACGAATGGTAGTCAGGAGGAGATATGGTTGGGAGCTCGGACAACTTCGTCATTAGGATGAAGATTGTGAGGTTACAATGTTTAAATATTTTCACGTTAATAAATTAAATTTAAAACGGCATGATCAGTAAATACGAATGTATAATTTCAGGTACTCACAGTAATATTATTGTTCCGCCTTCGTGGATAGTAAAACTGCCAAGAAGAGGAAGTTTCAAATCTAGTCTTAGGAAGTCTCCAAAGAAAAAAATATCCAGCAGGAAAAAAGCTAAAGAGAAGGTAAACAAGTAATAATACCTAAAGTAAACAAGTGGAATACGTATGTACATATATATATATATTGTAGGTGTTCCGATTATTTTCGATGTTTCCTGTGAGAATTAGATTTTATCAAAGAACACTCAATTGTATTATTATATACGTGAACAATAAAATCCCGAAAGAAACTTTAAAAATATAAATTCAAGTTGTTTGTTTCTATTTGTTTTATACTTAACGTTTATTGAATGATATCGTAAATATATGTAATTTTTTTTAATTTTTTTAAACTAACATATTCGTACGTATTTTTTTACTCAGAATTGTAACGAAATAAAAATATCGATACAGAAAGCAAAATGAATGACCCCGTAATTGAAACAGGGTCCCTCTACTGATTACACAACAATTTTTACACTGAAGATAGTAGACATATTCTTATTTAAAAATATAAAATAAATAATTTTGCTCTTTTGTTAAGAGTGTGCAATTTTTTTAACGTATTTTCGGACTTCTCTTCCTTAACTAGAACAGGTTTTGATTTCTTTAATTATTTTTGCGACTTTTATTTATAAATAAAAGTTTTTAACACGCAATGAAATGCATTCTGTACTTCTAATACTTCAGTCTGCTTCTTTTTTTTTTTTTAACTATTATTTGTATAAAACTAACCAATTAAACACACGTGTATATATATATTTTTTATTTATTTACTATTCCCAAATTTCGAACAAAACGGGAAAACAGTTCGGTCTTTTGAAATACCGTTTTCATCGCTTTCACCAACAAGCAAATAAATGGAGAGCAAATTAAACAGATTACATAAATTCGAATGGCAAGTTATAACTGAAGACTTCGCAAGTGATACGTTGAAATGAATGCAAGAATTAAACTTACTGGGGTTGTATGCGGACCAGAACAGAACGTAATGCAACAAAAATCAGTGCTCTGAAACTCCGTGAACGTGTACTTATTGTAAAAGCTCACGTGTGGAACACTTGCGCGCTGAAACGTGGACATTAAATAAACGAAATGTCCACCGGAAGGATTACACAGGCTTTCAAAATGCAGTGCTGGAGAACGAATATAAGCTGGACTGAAAAAGTAAGAAATGAAGAAATCTCGAATAGAGTGTCCAATATAAAAAATAAAAAATAAAAGAAAAAAAAAACAAATTCCGCTCGAGCAGATAAGGAAAACGACGACTGACCTGGATTTTGGGAATGTACTGCGACACGGTAGATTATTTCGCGACATGTAATAGAGAAAGAAAAGTCGAAAGGAAAAAAGGACAACCAGGAAACACGCTTATTACTACGCGACTAGAACATACAGGAATAAACATTTATACAGAGTTTGACAGAATTACGGCGAAAATCCGACTGAAATGGAAATCGTTTATCATAGAAAAAAATCATTCTCAAATCTGATGATAGTGATATCTTTCAACGGAACAAACTTTGATATAATTACTGTATTAAAATAACTTTGAAAATGACTTAAATACAATTACAGATTACTCGAAAAACAATTGGTACTACGTCAAAACGTGTGCAGTTGAAAAACGGCATGAAAGGATGTGTTATACAGGGGTGCTTATTATTAGTCAAAATTTGTCTAGTTCTTTTTCTCCATACGAGCGAAGTAGCCAGTATAATAATAAATACGTCGCCTGCGCACGTAATATGCAATTTTTATTTCTCCCTTATTTTCGTTTTTTTAGCTGGAAAAAGATCAGAAAACATTCGTTATTAAGCCGATTCCAACGGCTAACGTAAAACCGGTGATTGTATTTATTAATCCAAAGTCTGGTGGAAATCAAGGAGCGAAACTACTGCAAAAATTTCAGTGGCTTTTGAATCCTCGGCAAGTGTTCGATTTAACACAGGGTGGACCTAGATACGGGTGAGATTATAATAATAATTTAAAAAAAAAAATTAATAAAAAATCTATATATATATATATATATATATACATGTGTATATATATTAATTACAACGTAATTCTTAGCTCCCCCCATTAGAAAAAATGTCCCAATTTTATGTAACGTTTGTTATATTTTATAGGATTTTTGTAATTGTTATTTAAAAAATGTCACAATTTTATGTAACGAAAAAATGTCTTAACTTTATGTAATGAAAGTTAAATATTAGGATAGGATTTTTGTGATTATGTTATTTTTTTTATATTGATACCAGTAAGAATTACGTTGTAAATTTTGATCATTTTATACAAAGTATAGAAGAGAAAGAGACAGAAATGAAAGCAAGAGTGGTCAAGGGGCACAGTCCCTTGCGAGGCCAAAATGGCCGAGTTTATATATATATATATATATATATATATATATATATATATATATATATATATATATATGTATATATGTATATGTATATGTATATATATATATATACACATTTAGAAAAGTGTTGAGCTCTTTCTTAATCATTAGTTTAAGACTATATGTTACTGAAGAAATTTAAATCACACTATCGGTGTTTTAGCAATTACGACAGACAAAAACGTTAAGCCTCAGTATATCCTAGTTTATAATTAAGTATTTTGACAAAATTACGTTTTTAATTTCGTGACTGAGTATAGAATTCAAAACTGAAATTGTCATTTTGATTGTGAAAATTATAATTTTCATATTTTTCGCTGTAGATTGGAATTGTTTCGTAAAGTTCCGAATTTGCGGATATTAGCATGCGGAGGTGACGGCACTGTTGGTTGGATATTGTCGGTGTTGGATCAGATGGAATTTAATCCGCCGCCACCGATCGGTGTTCTTCCCTTAGGAACCGGTAACGATCTAGCCAGAGCTTTAGGCTGGGGAGGAGTAAGTGTGTTCAGGCGATTAAAATTATCGTAATTTTTTCAATTAACGTTGTTGGAAATTTTAAAAAAAAAAAGTTTTGTTCCGGTCAGCGATATTGCGTTGCTACCGCGGCGCCGGGTGGTGTTTCAATGACCAGACGCGCGCACATTCCCCTATTTTAGATGTACATAAATAAGAAAGGGAATTATTAGAATTTGCATTCGAATAATAGAGAGTTATTATACGGACCAACCTATATATCGACGATCCAACATCGAAATTCTCTATGTTAGATATGCATAAATAAGAAAGGTAATTATTAGATTTCGTGTTCGAATAGGGTTATACGGACGAACCTATATCAAAGATACTGTCCAACATCGAGGATAGCGATATAACGAAGTTGGATCGTTGGCAACTGAAAGTTGAAAAAAACGTGGATGCCGAACCGAATACTGAGGGCAAAGATAATTTACCGTTAAATGTGGTTAATAACTATTTTTCGTTCGGTGTTGATGCTCACATTGCTCTAGAATTTCACGAAGCCAGAGGTATGTCGTCGTTATATTATTGTTGTTGTCTCCAAACTATTGTTCCATGGTGACAATGGAAACTTAAATTTCGCAAAAATGAACCGTAAAAAAAAAAAAAAAAGAAAGAAAAAAAAAGTGGTGTACAATACATATTTATAAAAACTATTTTTCTATTTCACTTTTGCTCTTGCTTAGAGGCGAATCCGCAAAAATTCAATTCTCGATTAAGAAATAAAATGTTTTACGGACAAATGGGAGGAAAGGATTTGCTGAAACGGAAATGGAAAAACTTAGCCGAAGTGGTTAAACTGGAATGTAACGGAAAGGACATGACGTCTAAACTCAAAGATCTCAAAGTGCACGCTATTGTGTTTTTAAACATACCCAGGTAAAGTTCTCCCCTGAATACATGTTTAATACGTGAAAAAAATTAAATCAATTCGGAGTTGACAGAGTTAATATAAGTTTAGCGCTAGTCGTCGTTTATTTTACCCCTCCTACCAGGTTAATCGATTTGTTTTTACAGTTTACCGGCCTCTTTAAATGTAAATTATTTTGCTCCTGTTTTTAATTTTGTCCGTCTCGGTAACATCAACTTTTCGCATACGACTAGTAAAAACCGATTTTAAACATGAGCTTACCGGTCAAACGGAAAAATCATAATATACTTCCGCTAAAACCCAAGGTTTTAGTTTTTTGTTGTTTTTTTTTATACATTTTTAACATTTTTACTTTTTAAATGTTTGATTGATTTATCGCGCTATCTTCTTCTTCTTTAAGGTGCCATATACTCATCGGACTACAGGCTGTTGACATTGATTTTTTTCCATTTTTCCCGATTCCTGGCTGTATGAATTATTTCTTCTGTTGAATGATTTGTCGAATTTTTTTATGTTTTCGAACCATGTCTCGCATTCTTCCCATCCATATTTTTTCTTCGATTTGCCCAAGTAAAATTGTCCTCCTCAGTAGCTGATATTTAGGGCCCCACGTATTATATATGTCCTACATATTCTAGTTTCCTCTTTTTTATCGTATTCACCAGTTCCCGATTTTTGTCCACACATATTATGTACTTCTGATCTTCTCCGTCCACGAGATCTTAAGCATTCTTCGGTAGCATCACATTTCGAAGGCTTCTAGATTTTTTATCATTGCCGTTTTCAGTGTCCATGTCTCACATCCGTATAATAATAGCTAAGGCCATATGTAGCATTTGAGAACTCTCAATTTCAGCGAAATATCTTCAGGTTCTTAGATGTTAGTACTTTCTTCCAATTACTAAAAGCATCTCTTGCTGTCGCTATGCGTACCTTTATTATTTCTTCGTCCGGGTCTGCCTTCTCATTTATCCAGCATCCCAGATATTTGTACCGGGCCACCTTTTCAATGTTTCTTCCTGATAATTTGAGCTGTATATTGTCCAATCTTTCTTTGCTACTTATCACCATCTTTGTGTCTTTTCGGTGTTAATTGAAAACCCGTATCTTCTGCTTATCTCATTGACATCATTTAATAATCCCCGGAGGTCTGGCAGTGTGACTCTGCTACCACCACTGTGTCATCTGCGTATCTAATATTGTTTAAGATTACATTTACCTAATTTTAGTGGCGAACTTCTGTCCGGACGCATTAAGAGCTGCCTCTAGGCGTTCAGCCGTAGCCATGGGAGGCCCGGAAATAATTCCTTAGCGAAATAGGTTTTTCGCGTGACAACCATCTTGTAATTACAAATGGAAAAATGCTCAAAACAGCTATATTTCATTTCTAAGTGTGTTTGTCTATTTTTTCTGACTAGTCAAATTGAAAGCTTTTACCGTTAAATTATTGAAAAGGAAACTCTGGCTAACTGCCTAGCGCATCTCTACATATTGTGTGTACTTTATCAGTAAAATTCTGTGAAGATTTTTTTTTTTTTTTAGAAAGCTACGGGGTTGCTTTACAGTAGCAACCGCGTATATAATGAGTTTAGGAACAAGTTGTCTAATAGTACTAGGATAAATTTTCTGCTAAAAAATTCTCTTACCGTTATTTTATTTTGGTTATAGTTACGGTGGTGGAACTCATCCATGGAACAAAGCTGGCGGAAATGAACAGCTAACTGATGACGGACTGATCGAAGTCATTGGTCTTACTACTTATCAACTTGTAAGTACGTATATATGGCGCATGTTTTCGAATCTGATGAATCTGTTAAATCTCTATAATTTTTTTTTTTTTTTCTATAGATTGCAATTTTTTTTAATCACATATTATAATACAGCTCAATTGTGATAAGCATTGAAAAACAATTGGTTATTTTAAAAACAAAATTCTTATATAACACTTCTTTTTCTTCAAATTTGTCCATCTATGGTCCACGTGAAAGCAGCTACTTTTCTATTTTCCGCTTCTACCAGTACTTTTCCATCATTATCCGCTGTGTTCCTTTTTCTTCTCGTTTGTTAATTTTTTTGCTGTTTTAGCCTTTTAAAATTTAAAATTTTTTCTTTTTTCTCTTCATTTTAATTATTTTCTTCTAGATTTATTTCATTATGATCTTTTTTTCATATTTAAGAATGGATCCGATTTTTAGTTTGTCGAAGTGTTAAAAAATTAATTTTGTCAACGCGGTAAAATTATTCTACTGATACGCGCGCAGAACGCCAATCTTCTCCTATTCTATCTGACAGTTTATCGAATTTTCTATAAACTTTTTTGTTTGGTCTTAACTTGAAGTCCTCACTTCCGTCGAGCCAAGAATTTTTCTTACGATTTTTCGTTCCTTCGCTTTTCTAAAAGTTCAATGTGACCTCTATAGTGTTTATGCACAGAGACATTCGGTTGCATATAAACATTTTGTCTTAATCACTTTACAATGTTATATATTTATATATCGATTTTTTTTTTTTGATTTTTTTTTTTTGCATTTCTTTTTTCACAAAAACGGTTTTGAACAATTAGGTTCACGATTATAGTAAAACGAATAGTGAGAGTGATAAATTTTAAAAATAAAAAAATTCGATATTTATTAATGACCAAAAGATATTCTCTTACGGTAAAGGTAATAAGGAAATCCTACAACATTTCGATGTTATTTAGAAATCCTATTACGTTTTTTGTAATAAAAATTTCCACGCAAATTGTTCCTTTATTTTTATAAGACTCCGTACATACATAATGTACGGAATAATCCGAATAAGATGGCTCAGAAGCGACAGAAATATTCAATTATACAATAGAGCTCGGAAACGGTTTGACTTATAAAGTTCAAAATCGGATCATATATTACAATTAAACTTCTGTCTATGACAATGTCTATAATAGTGATGGGAAAAGTAACTCATTGCAGTGAGTGACTCTTTTGAATCTGACTCAGTAAATTGATTGTATACAATCAGTAACTCAGTAACTCAGTTGAATCAGTAAATCAATTAAAACATTTAACTCTGAATTATTCACTGAGTGATTCTCATCCACGACAATGAAACGTTAAAGAAGCGTATCCGAAATTATTCTCAAGCAGTTACAATTATAGGGTTTTCAGCTGACAGGTTTAGAAATCATTTTTTATTACATTTTAATAAAGGGTATAATTTTTTTTTTAAATAAACATATTATGCAGTATTACAGAGAAACGTATAAATTGGCTAAAGTTAATAGTTAGTATCGTTTATTGTGTAAAAATAAATAAGAAAATTAACTTGTAGTATTATTAATTATAATTGTATTAATTTATACGTTGTGTCAAGTCTGTTTTTATTATAAAAGCTACTGTGTATCATTTAAATTAACATTTGTAGAAAAAATAAAAGCGGCGAATTAAACTTTAGCGACGTATTACTTTTTTAAAGAACTTTCTTTATAAATAACGAAAAATTGAAAAAATGTAATACAAACAAAATTAGAAGTAGAATTTAAAAAAACTAACTACGATGTTTAGTTAGTTATGAAGCTGTAATTGCAAAGGAATGTTTAAAACTAAAGAAATATTTTATTATATTTTGAATTTTGAATAATTTTAACATTAACTAAAATGAACTTTAGTTACTAATACACAGTATTTTGAGTGGCAAAGTTAATTTCTGTAACAAATTCTAATTACCACTGGAAGTAAGGAAGTTTGTAGAAATTTTGTTAGAAAACAACAAATCTAATATTTTATAAAACTTGTGAAATATTTAATTGTGTAATATATTTATATATTAAATAATAATTATTTTATATATTTGAAGATATTAAATATGCAGATAAAAAGAACGGATCGTTAAAACAAGTGTTTGAAGTTAAACAACTTCATATTTGGAATTACAAGCTAATTAACAGGCTGTTTAAATTGTTTTAACAACAAATTCTAAATTTGTTCAGTTGTTTTGAGACTAATACAGCAAAGTAATAATTATTAAAGCACTTAAAAAATTCTTATTAGTTGTTGTTTTGTAAATTAAACATCTGTTACAATCATAGATCACAGGGTAATTTGTTTTAATTCTGTAGACTACTGAATTAGTGAGTCAAAAGAGTTACTGAGTTACTGAGTTACCTTTATTCATATTACTGTTTCGAATCTATCAAATCAGTAGAAAGATTCGAATCGTTGATTCGAATCAGTACTGAGTTACACACCTCTAATCTATAATTTGAAGGTAATTGATTACTCTGCTCGGCAAAAAATACAAAAAAAAAAAAAAAAAAGAAACCGTCAAGTATGGAATTTAAAATGACCTCAAAAATTACTCTTAAAAAATTCATTCACCGGCTAAAAATGAAATTCAAAATATAAAACAAAACGTAGAAGATCTTTCGTGAAAGAAAGAAAAAAATTACGGCCAAAGGATTATTTAAACCCCCCTTTTGGGCCAAAAGCAGCAAAAAAAGGATGTTCACGTAAATAGTGGTCCGAGCAAAGACCAAAAAACGTATCTCAAACATATGCATAAAGGACTCAGCTGTATAGGAAAAATATAGCCGAGTTTACAGCTTTATTTTCATGCCTTCGAGGCGCCGAAATCTCTTAAAGTTTTGAAAAAAATATACCTATTTTTTTTTTTTTTTTTTCGAGCATGTGATATATCGATGGGAACGAAACCGTATTTCATTTACTTAACGAAACTTTCAAAGTTGGCGAACAGTTGAAAAAAGCGCGAAAAATGACGTGCCATTCCTTCATTGCTGCTTGACAAACCAAGTTTCTTTGTTTTGAACTTAGTATAATGTAAATGTAAATTATAGTTATCCTTAAATTAACATACGGAATATCCGCAGCGTATGAAACATCAAGCTTTTAAAAAAGGCGTAGCAAATTTACTCTTCTCTCTAAGTATTATGAGAAAACTATCATCCAGTGGTGGTCAAAAAATTCGAGTTTACACACACCAAAAAATTATGACCACTTTTCATATTCCCGCAGTATAAAATTCTGAATATATGTGTACATTTTCAACAAATAATTATTTAAAATTTTCAACTAATCAGAATCAAAATATATTTTATAATAATAACACATGATAATATAGCAATGAAAAGCTTTAACCCGCTTATGCACTACGGAAGCACGAGCAGCGGAGAGGTAATCAGTTAGACACGAACCAATCTATGTTTATGATCACCGGACGAATGAGTGGTATAATTTCAAAACACCATATTGGCCCGCGTTTGCAATTTTCTGATTATTGAGTTCGAACATGTACACAATAATGGAAATGATATTAAAAATTATACTATATATATACAGCTAACATTAGCAACACTCATACTGGGACCCCTAGGACTGATAAGTAAACTTCAATCATAATGGAAATAATTTTACTTAGTAGACTAAGGCTAAAGTTAAGAATAAGTTATAGTAATAAAATTATATTAGTAATAATAGCAATTAATAATATTATTAAAAGAAATTTGTAATTACAATAATTTAAAGTTCAATTTAAAAATGTTAACTATTTTAATGATAATATTAATGCGATAATAAAATATATTTAATTTGAACCTTAAAGTTTTTGTAACAGTAACATAAAAGAATGTCAGTCGATTGTTTTGCGAACACGATGAATAAGATTATTTCTTAATTTTCACGTACATTTTAAGTTAATTCATCATTCATACTTTCGGTGTAATTTGATTATTCTAAATCAGAGGTGTCATAGGTTATCGAGACCTCTCTCGTTTCAGATCCGAATCGCTCCCAGGTATATATCCAATCTGAAATAGAATTGGTTATACCAGAGAAATCTGGGAAAGTAAAGGCGGCCGAGAGAAGGGAACTGACCCCATTATTCTCATCAGATCCATTAGGTCCTTAAGTACATTATGAAAAGCTTAACTTCACAATCCCCGGCGCCCTGTTAAAGGGTATGGGACTTACTTTACTTTACTTTTTTTTTTAAAAACTTAATTTCGAGTAGTTCTCATAAATCAGTTAAAAAAAAAAAAAAAGTGAAAAAAAAAGTTATTTTTTCGTTCTCTCAATGTATATGATTTGCGGAAAAGTGAACTTAATATTCAGGAAGAAATTTTAGAACATATTACCCCCAATATATATTAGAGGTTTACTAATATATATATATATATTTTGTTTTTTAGAATATATTTTCTTTAATAAAATTCGTTTTAAATAGCAATACGCTCTCGGCTGATTTTTATAATTTATCCGTGATGTTTCAAAAATAATTCTACTAATGTGTAAGTGTTATCTAATCCCAACATCCGCCATATCGATATAGAGTTGTCATGATTTGCTAAAACTGTCGATGGTTATTGTTTCGCCAATGATTAAACTTCACAGTTTTCAACTTCACTAGCTTATAAAAAAAAAAAAAAATGAATTTAAGCAAGTTTAAAAAAAGTTTCCCAAACAGCCTCTTCAAAAAAAACAACTTACGTCGTAAGTATACTAGCAAAGTAATAAAAAAAACAAAAAAAAACAAAAAACGATCTTATTGCAAGCCAATGAAAAATGTACTTTCGTCGTATTTGTAAATGCGACTATATTTGTTGTTTAAAAAAGTATTTCACTTGGACGAATTTATCAAAAGGTGTTCGTTAGATAATTGAAAATAAATGAAAATTTTTCAATAATCGTGTAACGGCTAATATTATTTTTATTCATAAAAAACGTATATTGAAAAACTGATTAATTATCATTAAATGTAATAGCCATTATTGCAAGCCGGTGGACACGGGACTTGTTTATGCCAGTGTAAAACTGCTCGTATAATTACATCCAAAACGATACCGATGCAAGTGGACGGGGAAGCTTGCAAGTTGAATCCATCGATAATCACATTAAATTTTTTAAATCAAGCCAACATGCTCACAAAACGTAAAGGAGCTAAAGTGAATGTGGAGTAAGTTTTTATTTATATTTATTTTATTTTTTTATATATACACATACGTGCAAAAAGCGTATAGTTATTAAGTTCACTAAAAACAAATTTGTAAAATGTTTCAGCATCAATCATAAATTAGCTTGAAAATTACATAAACGTGATTTTAACGATGATTGGCTATGTTTTATTTTTTTTTAATTTAGAAAAAAAAAAAAAAAAAACTATCTGAAAATAACTTCTAAAAGAACAAAAAATGTAAGTGCAAAGAAGAGTGATCGTGAACTGCAAACCAATTTTTTTTTTTTATTCGGTGTTTAAATATAGTTTATTATAATCTAAAATTAAAAAACGGTTTGAAAAGTACAAATGAAATCACGATGGGCACAGAATTGGTAACAGGAGCGAAAAAAAGAAAAGCTCGTAAACTCATGTTTATCGTGAGGTCGGAAAGAATGAATGAGAGAGGAAAGTCGCAAAGCTAGAGTGGTACAGAAAGGCAAGCTTACATAACTATATGAAAGCAAGGACGCAGAGTAGAAATGATCAGGAATACATTGTCAGGGGTCTCTTAATTAGCAAAGAACCGCGTCGTTACCGATTACTTATTTATTTCCGGATCTTAGTATATATATATATATATATATATATATATATATATATATATATATATATATACGATTAGATCTCCTAATATATGTGTAATTGAGTTTTATTTTGAAATTAATAAAAAAATTTTAAATCACTAAACTTTTTTTTTTTTTTTTTAACTGATTGGTAGCGTCAGATAATAATTTTTCGTTACTTACTGTTTTTATGCGAAAAGAACTACTAACATAAACAAATATATTTGCATCGAGTCCTTGTAATAACTCAAATACTATACTAATGCGGTTCAGCGTGAGAAAATTTTATTAAAAAATCTTTTATTTTCACAAATATGAATTTTTTAAATTTGTATAATTTTTTACTTATTTCGTTTTTTCTACCTTAGGCAAATACCGGAACAATTACAGATAACTGTTTATAAAATAAATATGAACGATTACGAACAGCACCATTACGATAAAGTATTACTAAAAGACACAGGTATTGTAATATTCTTTTCTTTTTCTTCGTTATTTAATTTTTACCGAAATATAATCTAAGACGCTGCTTTTGGTATGCGATATTATCCTTACACACACACACACACACACACACACACACACACTTTAAACTCCTATACCATGAACTTAAATCGATAACATTGGATACATTATTTTTACTGTAACACAAACCGTTTTCAAGCGAATAGCTTAAATTAACTTCGTCGTTAAAAGTTATTACTTTTTTTTTTAAAGTTTAAGTTGTTTGATGATATACGGTTTTTATAGCGCCTACTTATTCGTGTTACTTTTCGCTTACTAGAAATAATTGTAATGACAAAGTATACAAAAGAAAAATAAATAAGTAAATAAAATAAAATATTGCGAAGAATAGTACAAAAATACAAAAATAAATATATTGTTTATTGCGCGTCACATCTATCATTTTAATTCTTTTCAAAGAATTTTCCGAAAGATAAATGTATTCAAATGTATGTGTAAGCAGTAAGTGACGTAGTGTATTTGATATACTTAGTCTGTGTGAATTATTTTATATATATATATGCACGGAAGAGAGTTAACTATTGTTAAATTATCAAAATGCTTAAACATTTATACAGTTTCACTGAGACACAAAAAAATATTAATAATGGTATAAATTATATCGAAATTTTATTAATATTAAAAATAATAATATCGTTGCTTTTTTAAATAATGTTACAAATGTATGTTTTGACAATTGTATAACAAAGGCCTGTCGATGGCGGGCGATCGCCTATGTTACCGCTTATAAAATATCCGATTTAACTAGTATATAACTGTATACAGTAGAACATGGGTGTAAGGATGAAGTAGCACGTTCTTGTATTATAGAGTGTGTGAAGTAAAATTCGCAATGGCCTACAATCACGCATTATCGTTGCCATTAAAGTATACTATGCCTTGGGAATTGTGTAATTAAATTTTTCGTAATGCACTAAGCCTAATGAATCTGAATATCGGGACCAGTTTCTTTCTATCGGCCGTTTTTACTTTCTCAGATTTCTTTTTGGTACCCAATTATTTCCAGCTGAGCAAACCTAGAAGTAACTCGGATCATCCGAAACGAGACAGGTCGCGATAGCGTACAACACCTCCGGTCTGGTAACCGAGCACCGTAACTTAAAGTTCCGTGAAGCGTTTAATAGTTTGTACAATTTTATTTGCCCAATTATTTTCTCTTCTATCATTTTCTTTATTCCGCCTTAGCCGTTATCGCAGAAAATTAATTGTATACTTATTTCTCTTTTTCATTAGTTATGCGTGCCCATCAATCTGTAGTTCTTTTTCTCACATCAAAGATATCTTTTTACGAATTTGGCTCCGTTAACTAGCCAAATAATAAAAATCAAGTTTGCGAGTTTATACTGTATCCAAAAAATTATTTCCATCTATAATATCTTATTATTATTATTATTATTATTATTATTATTATTATTATTAAAAAATCCTTATAAAACATTAAAACCGTACATGTCGCTGAAATATTCATTATTGGAATCGTGCGCTTTCTCGTGATTAACTACATTTTTTTTTTTGTGTAATGTTTAGCTGTGCATTTAGGTGAGATTAAAGCAGCTGCTGCGGCCGATTTGGAACAAGTTCGTCAGTTAGTTAATCAAATGCAAAACGAAAAAATTTCTTCCGCCGAAATAGGTAATTTAGATCCGGCGATGAAGAAATTGTCTGTAGATTGGTGCTTCGTCGATTGTAAGTATTATTTAATAGTAATTATATACGAATAAGAATATTTCTTTATGTACACGTACGTAACACGATCCAAAAAGGATTAATATAAAAAGAATCTCTTCGAAAAGTACATTTAAATAGTTTTAAAATATAAAATTTGTCTAAAATTTTCTCCGCTATTATCGAAACAGAACTTCTACTCGTAGCACTCAAACCGATAGGATGATGATAAACAAAACTTTTTGCATCGACAAGATCCATGTCAGAGTTGGGCGTAATCGGTCATTTTCGGTAATTAATTACAAAAGTCGGACTACGAGGAGAGACTATTTATTTGCTATAGAACACTTGCATAGCACCTACACGTGTTTATAATATTTTACAGATGAAAAAACAACAACAAAAAACGTTGCGGTCATATTCTATCGCCAATTTTGCCAACACTATTGTCTTTTTATTTTTTTTACCGCTACTCCCATTTTTTAATGATTTATATCAATATTACATTTTGCAAATGTTTAAAACTTTAACAATTACATAAATTAGCGCTGCTACGGTAGTATAATCATATACATGTATATCGATATGCTGTAGTCGGATCTTGAAATGCAGACTTACCTTTAAATAGTAATATTTTTAATGCTGCCAAGCCGGTTCTGAGTATTTACCGAAATTCAAACCGTTCTCTATTGTATTTTTCTTTTTACGAGGTATTTTGTAATCATGAAAAATGTTTAATATCATGCTACAACGGATATTTTACTACTTCCTCTTATACGAAGAAAAGGAAGGTACTGTATTCGCAGAGTATTTTGAATCTCACATTTCAACAGAAATATCCATTGTGACCGCCCCTGGATCCATTTTAAGTGGCTTTTCCGTGACACTTCAATGTGTGTATATGTAGGCTCGAAAACGGATAGCCGCAGAAAGTCTAATACTACTCGGTATTGTTATAGCGTCTAATTGTATATCTCCGATTCGGTGGTTGAGTCAAAGGGACACTTCTGTTGAAGGGTTTCGTGGAATTTTTCGTATATAACTTAAAAACGAGAGTAACTCTGTAGAAAGTCTAAATTTTAGACTCGGGATTGTTTTATTTTATTTATTACTCACTCGCGTTTTTTTACTGTTTAATGAGTTGTACAAAGAAGTCGTTTTGCCCACATGAGATTTTTTAAGATAATAATTTTAATTTAGCATTACGATTAAGATTAACTGAAACCGGTCGGGCAAATACGTAATTTATAATTAATAATAAATTACGTATTTTTGGCGTTTTTCATTTATGTACATTTATTAGTGTAAGATTATTTTATTTTATTTTATTTTATTTTATTTTTTTCACCCCGCACAAAAATAATTCGAAAATGGTAATACAATTTAATGTCTACTATTTCAACCGTAGCTTGTACAGCCGAAAGATTTTTTCGTATCGATAAAGCTCAGGAGCATCTACATTATTTAACGGACATTGCTCAAGACGATCTGTTCGTACTGGACGCTGCCGTACAGACCCCAGATGATGAAAGCGCTTATCCGTCCCCCGCTGGCGATCAAACTACACCCGAATTAAGGTATGAGACATTTCGAAAAATTTGAATTAACATCTCGTAGTCGATTAAAAAAATACCCGATGATCAGACAAAAATCGGGTTTACTTCGTGACGACGATACGATGTGTGTAATTTATGTCGAGAACTAAGGGGGAAAATGAGTTTGTTCATTTTTAGCGCGCGAAGCTTTGTCTCGGTTTATAGTCGGTCATTAATAAAATTACGTACACGATCGGATAGAGATTTATATTTGGTGTGTAATTATTTCCAATCAAAAAACGACAAATTACGAGAAACGGTTCTCTACTGTAAGGGATATATCTGTTGTTAAATTTTTTTCGATTACTTGGCTTGAAAATCGTTAGAAAAATTCTAGTTTGAAATACAAAATGGCGAAGAAAATCCCGATAAATTCCGTTTTTAGCCTGTATTTACTATTCGCGCTACAATTATTATTATTGCACAGATTACTTAAATTTTTCTCGTTTCTTTTAAATAAATTCTGCAACTTCGGTTAAAATGTTTTTTCAGGGAAGAGAAATCTTTAATTTATAATTCGCTTTTCTACTTATTAAAAGCTTCCGCGTTGAATTTCGTAATTTTGTAGGTTTCTTTTTCTTTTTCGTTTTTTTTCCTTTCGATCGATAATTGCGCGGCAATTAAGCATTGTCTTCGAGTCTACTCAAGTGTGATATTGTAAAACTTAATTATACAACATAATCGAAATATCTTCGTTAATCGATAATTTTAATGATTTCTGCATGTTTTCGCTTTTATTTCTAATTTCGATGACGCTGTTTTTTTTTATATATATATACATATATATATATATATATATATATATATAAATATATAATGTCATCTATCGTTATTGTTTACTTCTCTCTTTTCTGTTATTTATTTTTATTAATTTTCTAATTATTATTTACGTTCGTAGTGTAAATAGAATTATTAACGATTGACCTTTACTATACACTTTCAATTTTGTTTTATTTATTAAATGCGCACTACGTTTCGCCATATTTATCCTTTGCTCTCTATATAACAGCGTAATGATTCTCGTTATGAGTTTTTAAACGCGTATTTTTCATTTCAAACGACGATATAACACTGGAGTTACGTTCATTAAATAAACACATATATTTAAACCGA
Source organism: Icerya purchasi (assembly GCA_039619475.1). NCBI lineage: Eukaryota > Metazoa > Arthropoda > Insecta > Hemiptera > Monophlebidae > Icerya > Icerya purchasi. The sequence goes on along the minus strand of CM077115.1, from coordinate 284,075,574 downwards.
TTTTAATCTATATATATATATGTTTCAACCTTTATAGTTACAAAAATTCAAAGAAAAAATTGAAAAAATTACTTTTTACTTGTTTTTTTTTTTCTTTTTTTTAGGGAAAATGAGATCCGAAATACTTTTAAGGAGTGGTAAAAGAAAAATGGAAAGAATTTTGAAAAAAACGGCATTATTTTTTATTTGCATACAATAAGCATTTAATTTTAACGGGGATTATAAAGAAAGATGAACGATAGCGATATAATTATACTACATGAAAAAGACGTATGTTTCATGTAAGACTTTCATCATCGTCAATGATTTTTTTACCATTCGGAAGAGGAAGTTTACGGAATTTTATTACTACTCCCGATCGTTCTTTACCGTTTTGCTATCTTATTGTGTTCTTCATCTTCGCTTTTCTCCTATAGCTCATTTTAGCATCTTGCAGCGCGGTTTCGAACATTTTTTTTAACATATGTGTTTCCTCTTTCTCTTTTCCACCACTATCACACTTTGGAAATTAAATTTCGTATCCTATTCCTCGGTTTCTGCTTGCACACGCATTCCTCGTCATTTATTAGCTTCTGTATTTCTTAAAATTCTCGCAACACCGTGTTTAGACGACATTTAGTTTCCGTGCATCGTCCTGCTACTTTACTACCGATAACTATCATTAAGAGCCTTGTTCCGATATCGTCTGCACTGGTACACGTTCGTAACGATGTTTCGCATTCAGTACGAATGTGTACGAAAGACCCGCCGCATCTTAGGAACTGCTAAGATTCATGTGATTTTTAATCGATGTTTATGGCGCAAAGTCTGTTCATCGATACTACCACCTACATATGTGATGGAATGTGAATATTTCCCATTTCGCCTTCTATGCGAAAATATTAAACGATCATTTTTGACTATAATTTTTACCAGTCGTAGTTAACTCGACCCCCTCCCCCCGACACATTTGGCAGTAGTTACAGTAACTCGGTTTCACTGCGACGACTCTATTTTCTCCCGATTTACCGTGTCTATACCTGCATATACTACTGTTATAATAAAATTTTTTCCGCGCGATTTATTTCTTTCCTCAAAACGATCCTTCACAATCATTATCATCAGCTTATTACTCGTACAATTTTTATTCCTAGCTTTCGAAAGGTAAAATTTAACCAAAAATAACTTTCTGTCCAAATAGCGGGTAAGGTCAAGGAAAAAAGAATAGACGAGATAGAAAAAATATTGAATTTCTGTATAACATTTCCGTTTGCCAAGACACCTAGATAGAAAAACATCAAAAATATATTAATTCTATATAGCACAACACAGTTTAAATAACATTATCTCATCATAATTATAGAGTCGGGGTACCGCTCAATTTTGAGCATCGTGACTGCCCATTTGTACACTAGCGGTACAGAATAGGCAGCGTTCATGGCCATTATTTATATGCAGTACGAATGTGTACGCACGCAAGACCACACCCGGAACGGATTAGTAATCGTTTGATTTACATCGTTATACAAGCGCAATCCCGCGTGGATCTGCTGTGTGTACTGAACTAGCGCGCATATGATGGTATTATGCATGTTTGCCATTGCCTTCCACGTGATTATTAGCGAGTATTGTTAATTTAATTCTTTGTAATAAGTTCTGTCGTCGCCCGGGATCGAACCCGTGACTAACGGAAGTCAAGCACTCTAGCAACTAGGCTATCGCGACGTTATTACAAGAATTAAATAAATAATCGCTAATAATTACAATGGCGAACCACCACATACAACATCATATGCGCGCTAGGTCAGTACACATCAAACACACACGGGACTGCACTTTTGTAAAACCATGTAAATCAAACATTTACAATATCAGTTCCAAATGTAGTCTTGCATGTGTGTACACATTCGTACTACATATAAGTAATTGCTATGAACACTAATACTTATATCTGTACAGCTGAGATGTACGAATAGGTAGTCGCCGACGCTCAGGAATTAAGTATGGCACTATAAAGAAAGAAAGAAATAACATTATACTTATCTTGAATTAGCAACGTTTCGGGCATAGCCCATCTTCAGCTAGAAAAACCAAAAAAGAAATAATGGAAAAACAATGACAGACCGAAGAACCGCATTTTCAGATTTCATCTGTTACACAGGGACCTCAGTCTGTCATTGTTTTTCCAATTTTTTTTTTTTTTGGTTTTTCTAGCTGAAAATGGGCTATGCCCGAAAATGTTGCTAATTCAAGATAAATATAATGTTATTTAAACTGTGCTCTATATAGAATTAATATGTTTTTGTGTTTCTAGAAGAAATATTAATACCGACTGTATCATTTAAGAAACGCATAATGAAAAGAGATTAAAGTTGAAGAATGGCCATGAAATGATTGATATTTTTCTAGGAAAACATATGCGTACTTCAGTATACTGTATAATCTGGTTTTAAATAAAAATTTTGATAATCGTAAAAACTTAAATTAGGCCGTATTTTTCAAAGCAGACGAAAAATACTTCCACTTCTCATAAACGTTCAATGTAGTTTGTTTTTGTGTTGTTGTTTTTTTTAAATTAAGTATATTGTTAATATATACACGATAAATAATGTATATATATATATACATATAATTACTGTTTTATATCGTACCACTACAGCCCTAACGAAGAACTGTTTAGAGAACCTTCATTACCTTTGGAGGAACCAGAGAAAGAACTTTGCTCGATAAATAAGGAAGATAAGGATTTCAAACAACCTTATCTAGACGTAGATAAAAGTCAACATCGTGTCCAGTCGTCATCGACTACTGCGACTTCCTCGCCGGTAGTAGATGTGAATAGTAGCTCTGTTCAGGCTGACGAATGCGTCGGTTGTGAATCGGAATGTTCTTCAGCCGCGGCCAGTTCTAGGTACATAGACGCGCCATTTGAAATGATTTTTGTTGGGCTTCTTGTTAACTAATGCAGCACTGTGTTCGCATTTGTTCATCCTATTTCAGTGCTCGTTTGTCTCTCCGTTCCCTCTTCTCAGCGTGCCTATTCATTGTGTGTTATTGTTTTTGCCGTGTACGCATTTGTGTGCTGTTTTCGACGTTTTCGTTTGTTATTAATTATCGTCTAGTACGCGTTTGTGCGCGGTGGTCTCTGGAACATTTCATCATCGCATGTTATTTTTAATTTTAGAACATAGTCGCTGATTTGCATTAACCGCAACATAATACGGTATATTCGATTTTCGAAACGACAGAACTTCAAAGCTTGATTGCCTTCCTTTTGATTAACTGTTAGAGAATACGAACCCATCTTAAGCAATGGTATTTCGATAAGAGGAGAAAGTTTTAAAAAGACAACAAATAGCAGCAAGCACACTTTTGTACCACCGCATTCGCAATTTTAATAACGGAAATCACTTTCATACAAAAACACAATATGAAATATAAAATAATTCCGTTAAGAAAACTGAAAATAAACATATATTCGCATGTTAACCTTTTTCCGTACGACATTGTTCGGTCTAATTTTATAATTTTTTCTGTTTTGCTCTTATAAGCCGAATCTGGGTCGCATTTATTTTGGAAAGCAAATATATTCGATTTATTACTTTTAAATTAATCTAGAAAAATCCGCATTGTTGCTATAATCGAGGAATAATTTTGTTTTTTATAACGATTTTTAACAATTTAGAAAGAACGACACTCGCTGCTACTGTTATGAAATAGTTGCGTAGCAATAAATACTTACAATATGGAAAATAAAATATTTTAAAGAAAAAATTTCGAATTTACTAAACCATTAGTGTAACGCGGTTAATGATAAAAGAGATGTTACCGTATATGTACTATCAACAATGTTATTGTTATATCAGAAATTACATAATCTCTGCGCATCTCTAGGTTATGACTATAAATTCTTCCCGACACATCATAATTTCGAAACTTAGTTTTAATCCTATATATGGTTTTGTATGTATTTACTTTACTCCTGCATAATTGGAGAACAAAACATTTTTTTAAAATTTGAATTCTTCGTTTAAAAAAAAAAAAAAAACGGAAAAAAGGCGGAAGTGAAGAAACTATACATTATGTTAATTATAATAGAGTAAACTAACTGACCCGACAGCCGTTGTCCTGTCTAAATTTCAATAAATTTGTTTGCGATCGTTTTGTGAATTTGTGAAAAGCTATTGGAAATGTGTAAACAAAGTAAAAATGAGAAAAAAAAAAAAAGGTATTTCCGAGTGATCACTGTATCTATTAAATCATAGCCGTGGATATTTAATTTCAGTACAGTGGGAAATTTTACATGCGAGATGAATTCGATTATCAACAGTACTGAAATGTTGGAAATGTGTGACGTGCCTGGAATGTGATCGACTTTTACAGTTTTGTTCTAACGTTTAAGTCGCAATTGAATTAGGTCAGAATTTCATGTTAACCGAATGATTTATTTTCTTCCGTAAAATTCGGAAATTAAAATGAATCTCACAATGTGTGTATTATTTACATTTCGATTTCAATTGCAACATCGATGTTCAAGTAAATAGTTAAAACAAAGAAATGCGACATCGCCATTTCATTTATTGTAGTGCTTTTTACGATGCACGACATTTTTTAGCAAAAGAGCAACCTCGATTTTAAAGGAAAACACAAAAAAAGTTTTTAGAAGCAAAATATTTGATTTTAAAATCAGGATTGTTATTTTTTTCAAGAGTATGTTTCTTTTTAAGTATTTGTTAAAGCTCGCATTGTAGTTTTAATAAAAATTTGAACAAAACTTCGAAGTCGCTCTTTTCTTTTCTTTTCTTTTTTTTTTGTTTCTAGTGGGTTTGTCAGCTAGGACATTAGCCCGAGAAGTGTGGAAAAGAGGAACAATAAATTTATGTTCTCATTCGTTTAAGGGACAGCGAGTAAAAATACTTCGAGGGCAGGAATAACCGAAATAGAAAAAAATGAGAGAATATAAGAATCACCGATAAGGGAAGTAATCAGGTTGTTATATTAGCGAAGAATGGAAAGACGATCGCTTAGCAGGGAAGGTCGCACACTCAAATAAAACATGATATCAGAGTCGCGAGGAAAGTAATTAGATGGGGGGATGAAAAGGACAAAATAGAGTAGAGTAGATGAAAACCGAAAAAACGATTCGGCAAGGAGACTATGGTTAAAGCGAAGACGGGCAAGTATCAAGAAAATTATAGGCAAGGAGGAAGAGATGGCTGAATAGGTAGAGATAAAAGGAGGCAGGATTAGAAAATGAAGAAGAATAGCGGTTGATCCACAGTTTGGAATGAGCGACTGAAGAAAGGAGAGCAATGTTGTAGGCTGAAAATGTGCCCACAAATGTTACCCTGAAAGAGACAATTTGACAATCAGCTGTCAAACGACATTTTCGCATGAGGTGAAATAAATTGGAATGGAAATGAAATAATGACATTTGTTGGATAGATCACGAAACGACACAAAAGTACAAACAAATGTAATTTTATTTTAATTTAGGCTGGAATGCGTTTTTCCAGATTTTTCTCTAGATTTTTCTCCCGATCTTCTTGTTTTTCTTTTTTGTTTTTTTTTTTTTTTATTTTTTATTTTTCAACCGAAGACATTCAATCGAGTTATTTCCATCTCGGGAGCATAAAAAAACAAAAAACAAATGTATTGTTCCTATTGTTAGTTATAATCGAGGGTGCATACGAAAATTATGATTTTTGCAGTTTGTCCGAATTTTCCGACTTTCTTTTGTAATTACCTCGAATGTTTCCCCCTAAAAACTTTTCCAGGACTAAAGCAAAACAAAGAATTACGCATATCCATCGCCCGAAAATCGTGAATTATGATCTTGACTTCATACAAAGATCCCATAGAAAAAAGCACTTTCAACTTTCCCCGAATTTTCGAATTTTCCAGGCAACTTTTCTAATTTTTCTTTCCATAATTATTCGGTCTATTAGGAAAGTTTTTTTTTAAAAAAAAAAAAAAAAAAAACAGTAACCAATTCGATCCACCGTTCCCTTGCCAACGAACAACATTTAATTTTTATTTATACATATAGAGAGATAGGTAACAATTTTAATGATATAGATTAAAAAAAAAAATACTGTTACCATTGTTAATTTTAGCGGGTGTCAAATAAATAGTACATGCAATTTTGTATCGAAAAAGTACGCGAAATAGTAGCCGGTATTTGAAAGCGAATAAAAAATATGTGTAAATTCGAAACGTTCAAAAGAAGAGCTATTTCAAAGATACGATCAAAATAAGCATAAAACGAATTAGAGATGATAAAAGAAAGAAGAATAGTGCAACAGAAAGCGAATTTCAAGAGCAAGGAAAATGAAAAGAAAGAAGAGAAAAAAAGAAATTATTGTAATAACGACAAATACCGGCACGAAAGAAATTACTTCTAAACCGCAATAATTAAATTCAATTACAAATAATACCGAACTGAAAATAACGTTCTAAATTTTAATTGCGTTCCGTTACGCCGTTAATGATGTATCATCGCCCGGTACCGTGTACTAACAACACGTTCTTAAACAATTACTTCTGAAACATATCATGCTGCAGCACAATTTGATTTATCCTTTTCCGTTTTATCTTCGTGCGCTGTTATTCCCGCTTTTTCCGGTGTTTATTTTTTTGTTTTATTTCGTTTTGATATGTAAACAAAAATTTATTCATTTCTGTTTCCTTCTAGAGCAGCGATGAATTCAGGACTCTGTTACTAGGGAGGGGGGGGGTGATTTATGTTCTTGGGGGGCAGAGATTTATTTTATATTTTTACTGAGTATTCCTGAATAAAACCAAATATGTAAAAAATGATTTATTACGTAACTTAAAATAATGAAAAAGCAAGTGTGAAGAATAAATTTCAAGTAAAATAACCGATTATAAACAAAAATGTTTTCTCAATTAGTTTAAAAATTATCAATTCTAATTGTAGCATTAAAGAACACATATTGTAAAAACATTCTAATAGGTTCATTATCTTTTTAGAATAAACGAATAGTCCTGGTGGTGTTTCAGATATTTTAAATGGGGACTTTTCTTGGAAATACAAAACAAGAAAAAAGCAACAAATGAAATTGTCTATAGATCATGTTGCTTTGAAAAAAAGAAAAAGAATAAATGAAAACCGAAAAAAGAAACGTTTTATAATACAATTTATTGATATTAATGATAAATGGATCGATGTAAAACGTGATAGAGTTCCCGTTTACGCTGACAAAAAATACTAACTTCTGCTAATGCTTTTTTTCAACTCGCGAGTAGTTTACATCTTTCGCACATTCGCAACGAAAGCGTATCAGTTTTTTCACAGAATAACAAGAGCAAACGTCAAAGTCAAATTTTAAAAAATCACTTTTTTTTTTATTGTTATTTTGTGAAGTTTCATTTTTTCGTCAAAAGTAAATTTCGTAATTTTGAAATTTAAAAATATACGACACTAATTGAACCATTTCAAAATATTTTGGCAATAACTGTAAACAAAGCGAATAAAAAGAATTTTATTTCCTATTAAATCGCTGCATTCTTAAACAGCTTGTATTAAGTTCTGGTGAGGGGGGCATTGCCACCCCAAAACCCACACTGGATTCATTCCTGTTCTAGAGTCATAAAATGAATAATAACGACAACAGCAGGTTAAAAAGAAATCGTTGCAAAATATAACATCTATACTGGGGCTGAATTTTTATCTACAATAGGAATATTTCTGAAATTCGATGTTTATAGTAAACACACATCATTCGTTTAAATATAAGTTTGATGCAACTTTTTTTTTTTTTTTTTTTTTTTTTCGAGTACATAAACGATGCAAATGATATATATCTTTAGGAGCGCTATTTAGACATTTTTTAAATAGAATTTATTGCGGGTAATAATTTTCATTCGGCTTTCAAAAATTACGACCGCTTTAAACTTCTTCGTGGTCAAAAGTTATTTGGATTACAGTAACACTTAGAAACGGCTTATATGGAGTGCGCTAAGTCTCTTTGTACAGCTTCAGCAGCGGCGTTTAAGAAAACATAATAAAAAAAAATATATATATATATGTAAAAGAAAAGAATAAACAAAGTGGCGAAAAAGAAATTCCCTTGCAAAATCTCGCAAGAGAGCTTTTTTTATTTCATTAATTCTTCATATTTTTCTTTATCAGTATGCAATGTTTTAAAACCAATTAGAAAGTGGATTTAATTAGAACCAAACAGTAATCGAAACACCGACAGATTGAAACTATTAAGATATAAGATCTGCAACTTTAATCAAACAAATTACGGATGGGGGGGGGGGAGTTACTGATTTTTAATTGTTGAATATTAATTCTACAGTTTAAGCAAGAACGCGTTATTGCCTCATCATTCCACTTCTGTTCCGCGAAATTAAAGAGACGTTTACATGTACTTGTTTTTTCTGCCGATTACACAAGGCCCATTTTTTATCTACGCAATGTAAATAGCGCACACGCTAATGGAACACACAATAATTCAGTGCATCATTCTCATTAGGGAACCTATCGTAATAATTGATGAGTGGTATCACAACAAAAGCAACCAGTTCCGAAAACTATATGACCGTTGAGAGTTATTCCGGTCAACTATCTCTCTGGAGTTTACTCAGTATACAATTTCTGGAAATTTGCAATGAGGCACGACCCCACATTTTTTTCCGCCTGTCTATCATGCGATATCTGTTACTGATTACCTCAGCTATTTCTTGTTTAGATTATTATTGATTGCGCATTGATGCATGTATATATATGTACTTTTTTTTTTTTTCTTTTTCGAATAAATACTACGTTAAAATTTCGTTAATATCATCCGATATAATGAGTGTACACATAAAACACGATAGAAAAAAAGCATTTGATTAAATAACTAAGTTATTCCTGTTAGACACACCTTTTATGGAAGGAGTGATGCTCAAGTAACTGCGGTCATCGTAACTTCTATTGATAGTTCAACAGCCAAGTGTAGAATTTAAAAAAAAAAAAAAAAAAACGATAGAAAAAAAAATATTTTTTATACATATTGTGTAACCTAACTCTTGTACATATTAGGGAAATACGAGTTTCCTTCAATTTTGTAATACGCGTAAAATGTATAAATTGGGCAAAATTAAAAATTTCATTTTACTTAGGAAAAACCATATTTTAGCCAAAAGGAAACAACTTGAGCTCAAACTACGGAGTATGAACTGGTTAATGCATACAAATTCATTCTTATCAGTTAAAAACAAACTGTTAATATATAAAGTTATTTTGAAGCCTATATGGACATATGGAATAGAAATCTGGGGAACCGCCAGCAACTCCAGACTGAAAACTATCCAGCGTTTCCAGTCTAAGGTATTGCGCAACATCGTTGGAGCACCGTGGTATATCTGTAATACTGATTTACATAAGGATCTCCACATGCCTGATGTAAAAGAAACGGTCAGAACACACAGTGGTAGATATATGCAGCGACTCCAGAAACATGTCAATCGACTGGCTGCCAACCTCAAGCGAAATCCCACAGAATTCAAACGTTTAAAAAGATATGGTCAAATGGATCTACAACATCGTTATTAATTAATATATACAGAGAATGGCTGCTAATGGGCAGCATCTAATGATAATACCGTAAAACATTAGTGCTACTTATTGACCCGTTCAGGGACAGATTGTACGCAAAAATAAAAAATAAAAAAAAAAAAAAAAAAAAAAAAAATTTTACTGACATTTGAACTAACATACTCGAACCTAGTATGGGAGGTAACAAAATGCCATGCTATAACTCTATCAGAGACCACAATTCGCTAAAACACTTGTTTAATACCTAGGCATTTTTGTATAGCATTTTACCAAAAAAAAAGGGAAAGAAAAAAAAACAACAATGAGATTGTTTCGCATTGCAAATTTGCTGCATTTGTATGCTGATTAGAATTTAGCAACAGCTGTGCACGCCTTTACTATACCATCAGATTGCGCGTTGCGCTTGTACCGCAAGAAACTTTTAAATCATAGACAGCGTCTCTTGCCAATTTTTCCTCCAGAATGCGAAAAAAATGAAATGAAGTGAAATGAAATGAAATTAAATTAAATTAAATTAAATGAATTCTCTTGTGACAGCCAAAAACTAATGTAGGTTACTAGAGAAATCTAGGAAAGTAAAAACGGCTGAAAGAAAGCAACTAGCCCAGGGACCCTCATCAGTGCTGTAGACTTCATAATCTATGATAACTTATCAAGGGTATGGAACTTACTTTACTTTATAGTTGGAAAACACACCTAATCGTTTTACATTCACTATGCTTTCAATTATAAAAACTTCATACTTATTTACACGAATATATGTCTTATTATAAAAAGTTAAAATGATTATTTTTTTTTCTCTTAAAATAATTTTTATTCTACGAATGATGGCAGAATCATTCTAGAATATCTCCTTGCTATACCGAAGAGCTCCAGTTTAGTAGCAACATTACCGCATTAAAAAAATAATTTTTTAGGAAATGACATTTCCAGTGATTACAACGCCTTTTTCTGAAACTACACCACTCCACTATTATATACTAGAAACGGTTAGAAACAAACGATATTTCAGTCACGTGTATACTCTGTGCTATTCAAGTTAATGCGAAAACATATTAAAAAAAAAAAAAAAAAAAAAAAGAGGAAACGGGGAGATATTTAAATACATGAAACGCGCAAAATGGTATTTCGAAATATTACAATTTTACTACCTTAATGCAAACCAAAGAGCCGCGTTGCGATATTTTTACACACGTATTAAATAAAATTATAATATACGATTACACCGAAGTTTATTGAATAGCAGAATCATCTACTAAAAAAAAAAAAAACAAAAATCAATAATTAACTCGATTATTTTTGCCATAAAGGCATTATTGGATGATGGTCTACAATTCTGCAGAGGAGTTAGTATCAAGTTTTTTTTGTTTTTTTTTTTTTTTTTGGAAAAAAAAATAAGCATGATGCAAAAAAGTTGCAAATTTTACAAGATTTTCGTATTCTCCCATGTGTAATAATGACGTAGTCATTGCTTTTTTTTTTTTTTGTTTCGGCCCAGTTTTCGTCATTTAACCAGTTTTTTTTTGGTCATCAGTAAATATATATATATATATATATAGTATATATGTAGGGGAAAAATTACTACAAAGTTAAATAAAAAACGATCTTATGATTAATCGAGTGTAATGGCCCACAGCTTACCGGGATCATCTGAACTGTCAGTGATTAGAGTGCTCCGTGCGCAGAGCGGATGATACTATGATGATAATTGCAGAAAAAATAGACGCAGATCGATTTTGAGTAATTAATGCGAATGAAGAAACGAAACTTGTTAGCTGTTGAATTTCCTGTTCGTCAGTTTCGCTGCCGATATATAATATTCTAGGCTGTTTCCGTTCGAGGTTCCTTTTTTTTGTTTATCGTTTAATTCATTCTGAAAAGAAGAAAAATCGAATTGTTTATCCTATATGAGACTCCGTCGAAAAAATGAATGAGTGCTTCACTGAGATGATCGAAATTACCGATTGAGTTAATTAAAATGAATATTTTAACCGTGTTATTTTATAACTTTTTTTTTACCTATCGATAGTGAACTTTGGTCTTTCGATTACGCATGTGTTTCGATTAATTTTTCATGTGTTATTTTTTCTTGCATGTGAAGCTTGGCATGCTTAAATAACAGACGACAGCGTGTTAATAGGCTACATTTTCCTTGCGCCAGGTAAATGTATGTTCGCATATTTTATTTCGTTGTTTCTTTTAACTTTAGCTGCTTCGCTGCTTCATTTATTATCATTATTATTATTATTATTATTATTATTGTTGTTGTTATTGTTATTGTTATTAATCCGGTATTGATACGATGTGTATTTTTTATAATAAATATTTTTTTCTTTATAAATATTGCATGTTGTCAGCACGCACGACAGTGCATCCAACCACGAAACTAATTGTAATTTGTGAAAATCAGCTGACTTTTTGTATTCTTTTTGTATTTAAAATATTCCGAGAAAAATAAAACGGCAATCTCCTGTTGAAAGATTTTATCCTAGAATGATCTAAAGAAAAATAGAAAAGAAAAAAAAAAAAAGATTTCGTTAGTTAATTACCGTTTTTTATTGAACTTTTAGTAATACACCCGAAAAGGTTACAGAAAGGCTACTGCGGGCAGCAAAATCCGGCGACTTAAAAACGGTGAGTACAATATTTTTCGTAAACCGTAAGTTGTACCGGTATAGTATTTTGAAAATAATTAAAGATAAAACAAATACTTAATAATCCGGCCATGGGAATGTATACGAGAATCGGCCGTCGAAATATTAAAAAGAAGCAAGAATTTAAATGTAGTACATTTGTGCGAGAAGCAAATGTGTGGGCGAATTAACGTGAACTTGTTCATTTAATAGATCGTATTTATCAGTATACCATATATAGGTATATATTACAAACACGAACACCGTACATTACGTCGCGAGTTTTCCACTCGTTTTTATATATCTTTTTTTCATCATTTCGATGATGAAACCCGCTGATATTTTTTTTGGTTGAACACTCTCGCTGATAAGATAGTAGACATATAAACACGCGTGTTTCAGGTAGACAGTAACCTTCTTTGCTTGAAACTGAAAAGAAATTTTTATAAATGCTATAAATTAAAGTGGTTTTGCAGGTAATACATTATGTTGCAAACTTATCCGACTAATAATAAAAAGGCAAATTTTTAGATCATTTCGGTTGTTACCAGATTCTTGTCCTTCACATTCTCTTTAAGCTTCTCTACTTGCCTTACGTAATCACTTCCTATATAACCTTCTCTCTTTCCTTTTCGACTTTGCAAACCCTACGCATCTTCCTAAAGTTCTTTTCCGGTTCTTATCTTTCGATTTTTTTTTTTTTTTTTTTTTTGTCACATTGTAGCTCTGCAGCAATTCCGTGACAACGTTAATTCCCTATTTCTTTCACAATGTATATCTCTTTATACTGATCCCTTTTGGAGTTCCGGAGTGGAGTTGGAGCGTCTTTTTTTCTTTTTCCTCCGGGAACATCGATTTCTTTGAATCTTTCAGACTTTCTTTCTATTTTCGAATCGAAAGCTGTCAAATATTCGAATTGTCAAGTGCCAGATTGGGATACTTTTGAGTGCTGTTCTAATTATGTCTGCTCATTTTCACTTTCGTGTTTGCCTGGTACCTCCATCACTTCGTCTCTTTTCTAAAATCCTTGCTTCGAACCTTTCTCTTTTTGTGAAAAATTTCGATTTATGAATTCCGGTCTGATATTATATCTTTATTTATGCACAAGAAGGCGGCTTAAAAATCGATTATTCCAGTTGGAGTCCCGTAAAACTGGAAAGTGGTTCGAAACCAAAGAAACTCGGAAATAAAATAATCTGTTGCGTTTTGGCCTATATATATATATATATATATATATATATATATATATATATATTAGCTCTTGAGGTTTCTCCGTGTAGTCTTAGCTGTGTTTTTGATTTATGCTCCGACGATGAAAACAGTGTGCTATTCGAATGTTGAAATAACTTAGACATGATCTGTACGGAAAACAGACGAATGTTTTTGAAAGCAAATTGTTGTTTTATTAATTATCTCGCATTAGCTTTGAAGATTTTTAACGTTTTTAAACGCTCCATCGTTTCAATTAAATAATATTAACCGAATTATAGAAAATTAATAACGTTGATTTTATATTTTAATTGTTAATGCTCTAATGTTTTATTAATTTTTTAACACGGCTTTTATTCGTATCGTTTAAAAAATATATTATATTCATGATATTATTATTAAGCGTGTAAATACATAAATATAAAATTTTATCGCATAATGAACGAAGTGTGTTCTCAAGCACTTCGTTTTGCGCAATAAAAAATGTTCAGGCGCGTTTTGTACGCGCTGTTTTCAAACATTCTACGTTCACATTCGGTTTTTATTTCGGTATGTTCCTGGGAATAGAAAGTGAATAGCCGGTTTTGGACGGCGATTATATTGGATCGGAATTCGTACAAAAATATCGTCGCAAGTATTTTCGAGAATTTATCCGAAATAAAAAAAAAAAAAGCTAAACGGGAGCATTATAATCCGATTTTTGTTTAATGTGCGATACTGAAACACTACGTGAAGCAAAAACTTTTCCTCCCCGATTATTAACCTTGAAGTTTCGAGCTTTTTTTTTTTTTTTGTTTTTAGTAATTTTATATAAAACAATTTGAAATTGTTTAAAAATAGGGGACATTTCCCCCTCTTCCAAAGAACCAAAAAGCCTCTATGAAAAAATTTGTCATAACAGAGAAACTCTTAATTTATGCCATAAAAGATTTGTATAAATTTTACAACATATGGATTTTAATAATTAATATTTAATACTATTTTCTAATAATATTAATGTTACGTTTTTATTTTATTTTAAATGTAATTACCATCGATCTTTTGCCATTTTTATTTATTTTTAATTTTTATTTTGTAATTTTAATTAATAATAGAGTTCAATGAGTAATATATACACAATTAAACTTGCTCCTGAACAAAGAGAAATCGGGATCGGATTACTAAAAAAAAAAAAAAAAGAAGTAAAGTGTCTAATAAGAAATACTATCTTTCTTACTACATATTTCTAAACTACCATATTTAAGGTATAATTTTGTTATTTCGTTTTTTTTTTCATCCCTAAATATAAGACAAAAGTTAAATTAAAAATTGTAATAATTATGTATTTTTAAAGCACATTTTTATGAATTTCTATAATTTGATTTTCTCTTTATGAAACCGTAGAAGATTTTATGTAATTATATAATCCCCTCTCCCTCCAAAATGTCCTTCTGGATCCGCCCCTGATTTAACTAATTAAACCTTACACATAAACAAACAAATTTAATACGAACAGTAATAAAAATAGTATTGTAAATTAATTTTAATTTTTAGTTTCAAATAAAATATTATGAAATTAATATAACTGTATCGTACAAATAATAATCTTTGTTACAAAATTAAATTTAAAACTAATCTATATTTATATTTATTTAGATCAATTATTATTTAATGAAAGATTTTGATTTCTTTATTCGTAATTATAACGCAGTTTGTTTGGAATGCAACTGATCAAATTGAAATGAATATTTTTATTATTAACAAAGAAAATTAACACCATTTTTAATAATAATCGATATCTAAATTAAAAAAAAAAAAAAAAAAGCGTATTTATAAATTTATTTTAATTTTTTAACAACAATGGGGTTTTAGTAATATTTTATTTAAAAGTAAAAGTCAGAGTTAATTTATAATACTATATATATATATATATATATATATATATATATTTATTATGTATAATATGCGATAATTATTTTAAATTTACGTATATATTTTTTGTTCTTATTAAATTTGTTCATTTATTTTAATATTTAAACGCTTTATGCATTTCATAATATAGAATCGTGTGGCATAATGTTGTAAATTTCAAAAATATTTTTTATTATTTAATTAATACGGTAGTATCATTACTAGAAACAACGTTAATATAGAATCGGAAAATAATTAACGTAAAAAAATAAATAAAAAATGTATATTTGTTTACATCGTCGAGTTTTAATGTAAGTGTCTCTTCGCGACGTCAGACATTACACTGTCGCGCGTCATTATAATCTACTAAAAAATAACACGAATAAAATGATTAAGTGCCCGGTGACTGAGCTTTGCTCAGGTTTATTTCAAATTTGCAGATGAATCAAAGTATATATATATATATATATATTCATATGTTGCACAAACATTCGAAAATAAAACAATAATACACAGACGTAATAATAATTTCAATTTCAATTTATTTACTTAAAAAATAATTACAATTTTCATAACATATAACTTAAACTTACACCGCATATGCGCATAACTGCGCGAGTTGCAGGGATTTCTATTGAAAAAAAGAAATTGTTTAAATTTAGTTACAGTGGCCGTTATATGGTTGTACAAATGTTCTTAAAATAACCAAATAACTAACTTTATTATTAAATTAATATAAAAAGCAAAAGAAAAAAAGAAAAATAGAAAGAAACATCTGTATACAATGTAAAATTTAAAAAAAATAAAAATGTTAATTACTCTATTATAATATATAATCTTAAAATTTATCGCACTAATGCAGACAATCACACATTTACTTACAAATGTACCTATATCCAATCAGGCGCCCAATCAATCACATGACACATATGCCCACTCATACAGCTTACGTAGGCATAAAAATAATGTAAAAAATAAAAATTTGTTTAATCAATTGAAAGTACTATGCAACCTTCATTGTTACATTTAGCCCAATTAAATCCCGTTTATATATATATATATATATATATACTAGAAATAAGAAGAATTAACAATTACATAAAATAATCATAACAGTACTGTACTTAATTATTATTATTGTAATATATAAATATTTTAATATTTCACAATTGATTTGCTATAATTAAAGAACGCGCACTTATAGATATATACATAAGCCAATTCACTATTAACCGATTTTAGATTTTTAATAATAAGGACGAAATGTTAGTATCAACATTGGCCTATGTTTACAGAGAATCTTTACTGTATTTATAAATCTACTCACACATCCACCCATTAACCCTGTGTGTCTCATAAAAACTTCAGCGGCATCTATATAGAAGTAATTATAAAGCTAATGGAAAAGAACTATAGTAATGTATGAAGCAAAAGTAATACTATTAGTCATTATAATATAATAATAATAATAATAATAAAGTTACACAACTGCACACCTTATTTTTTTCAATTTCGAATGTGTATTTTAGTTTAGGTAATATTTTTATAATCGGCATGTAAATATTGTAAATAAATTTACTGGTAAAAGATTACATCCATCGCATCAGTTGATTTCCCGTCGTAATTTTAGTTCGCTCATTTTTTTGTTATTATTTGTTCACACGCAATGAATAGCAGCGGAAATGAAGGGACAAAAATTACGACCAAAAATGAGTATGGCGCGGAAAAAAAGGAAGTAACGTGAAGAACAAAAATTTAAACGATAACGAAAATACTGAAAATGACGTGAAAAAAACGCGAAAATAGAAAAAATTTTAAAAACACGTTCAAGTAATACAAAATAAATAAGAAGTGTAGTGCGATTTTAAAAAGCACGACATTTGAATAGACTAAATTTACATACCTGAATAAGCCGGATATGCGGCTCTGTGGCGGCGTTGAAAAATTAATTTTCCCGTATTTAAAAAGATGAAAAAGAAGTCGAAAGAAGTGAAATGAAATATACAAATGCATACGTTTCACGGACGATATTACTCTTTTAGCGGAGTCAGAGAAGAATATGAATAAAATGTGCTGGCAGTTTTGTCGAGAAGAACTAGAGTTAAATGGAAAATAAATTTTAATAAAAAGAAAAGTAATGAAGATTATAGTAGGAATACAACAAATAAACAGATAAATATAAAAATAAATAATACTAAATTAGAACAAGTAATAGAAGAAATACGTTACCTAGGAAGTGCGAGTAGCAGAGGATAATAGGAGCATGAAAGTCGTTAAAAATGCTTTTTTACAAAAAATAAATACCGACTTCAAGGTTTATTATAAAAATTTAAAAATGCACTAAAAAGTAATAAAAAATAATTACTCCCGATAAAATATGTATATCGCAGTGATATAACTTAAGGTGATAACGTAATTCTTATACAACATTAACTTTTTGGAGTTGGAATTAAATTCATGTTAGGAACAATTTAATCAACATTTAATGCAGTTTTTAATTATTCTTTTAATATGAATTTGATGCCAACTCCAAAAAATTAATGTTGTATAAGAATTACGATATCACCACTTAAGTGTTATATCACTCTAATATATATATTTTATCGGGAGTAATTATTTTTTACTTTTTAGTGCATTTTTAAATTTTTATAATAAACCTTGAAGTCGGTATTTATTTTTTGTAAAAAAGCATTTTATTTTTTACTTTTTAGTGCATTTTTATTCAATTAAATTAAAACATTTTAATAAGAACAGATATTTCCACGGTAAAAACACCAAAAGTTACATTTCCATGGTAATTTGGCAAATTTATAGTATTTTAAGTCAAAAATCTAATCCGACGGTGAAAACAATCATGAATGAAAAGCATCCAAAAAGCTTCAATCTCCCGCATTATTAAGGATAACTCAAAAACTATCGGTCAGACCTTGATCAAATTTAAATGGGACCACATGACAAACACCACCTTTCAAATAAAAGAAGAATCGTCAAAATCGGTTCATCTAGAAGAAAGTTCTGTGGTAACACACATAAAAAAAAAAAAAAAAAAAAAAATACAGTCGAATTGAATACCTCCTCCTTTTTTGAAGTCGGTTAAAAAAGAGAATAGAACAAGCCGAACAACTCGCATTTAATAATAAAAAATATATTAACGAATGAAAACATCAGTATAAACAAGTCCGGAAAAATTTGTGAAAACAATTACGGTTGAAAAAATTGATGTTTAACAGCGCGCGACAAAAGCGGAAGCTGTATTCAATGGAAATGTAAATATGACGTAGAATAACAAACACGTCTTGGAAAGAAATGAAAACAAATAACGGAATGCTAGAAGAAATAGATGAAAAAAGGAAGTTCATTAAATCATATTGATAAGCGAAAGTATTGTATTATAATAAGGCACAACAAGTTCATAAAAAATATAATAGAGGGAAAAGTTAAAAAGGCCAAGAACATCTATAAAATGGATGGGATATATCACCGGCTGAACATAAATAAATATCAAGAACTTAGTGACTGTTGACATGACACAATCATTTTAGTGAATTAAAAAAAAATAATGAAAAAAAATGGAAGTACGGTACACGCGCTGTGTAAAAAACAATTGCTCAATATGGTAGGGGAGGAAAATCTTACGAAATTTTCCTGTGCGGGCTTCGTGCCATAAAAGTTCGATCCGAATTAATGAAAAACGCGATGTCGAATATAAAACTTAATAATTTATTTTTCCGCAAATCTGATCAAATCGTAAAATGAGGGGGCCCACAACACAACTACAATGTAAACAGACGGAATATAATAATAATTACACGACAGAAACCGATGGCGACCAGTATTTTTTTTTCTTTTTTGTTCTTTTTTGTTCTTTTTTTTTTTTTTTTTTTTTTTTTTTGTCATTGAAGTGTAGTGCCCACTAAATCAAAACACTTAGACGGATTATTTACAGTGTTTAAATAATCGCGTAATTTAAATTAAAAAAGCGAGCCTAAAAAACCTAATTTACCGCGTGTGTAATTTTCGCTAAAAATAAAAAGGAAAAAAAAGCTAACATCAAACTTACAATTTTTAAATTTCAAATTTTTTTTGTTTAATTTTCAATAAAATAAAAAAAAAATTTATCGATACTTATTCATCAATCGAGTAAAGCAGAAAAGGATTTATAAGTGACCCCGCCGTCGTACGTATCACTCTACGAACTCAAAGGGACGGAATGAATTGGTGTGAGTAATGTAAATATATACTAATTTCCATTTTTCGTTTTAATATGGTAAATAAGTAAATTATTCTCTATTCACTATTAAACCTGAAATATAAAAAAAAAAAAAAACAAAATAAGACCTCGTCGTCCATCCTTAGACCCTAAAAACTTCTAATTCGTGAATTTTACCGAGATTGTTAGATAATTTTTGCTCTTTCGAGCGGCGAATGAATTAACCATTACTCATCCATACGTGTCATTAATGATTAACGAATAATTTTATATTTTATAATTAATGATTAATGAATAGTGAATAATTTTACTGGATTTAATTATTACATAGTGTATCGGATGTGCGCGTAAATAATGCCATTAAAAAAATTAGTTAATACTCGCTTCTACGTGGGCGGCTCACGCTCTGTAGACGAAAATCATTAAATCCGTTATACACTTACCGCTTATAATTCTGTTGCTGAGGAGGCGCCAGTTCTGGCAAGTTTATCTGTTAAAAATGTGACCAGTATCTTTCACGGTAAACGACTAAAGGGTATTCAGCATTAAACAGTTTTATACTTTTGACGGCAAGTTTCGCAATTTTTCTCGTATATTTAATCGCACTTTCAAGCTCACTTCTCGACTAGTACATGTACGGTCAATTAATCGTTTTCCAAAAATCTGACGCTGGAAATTCCTTTAATTCTTCCTCACTCCTGTTATTATAAACAATTGTCAGCTGTTCAAAGTCTGTAATTTTTGCTTGACAGATAAAGCAACTGCACGGGGAAGGTTTTTCACTTAACGCTGTCGACGAAGCCGGTCAGACGATTCTGCACTATGGCGTTATATATGGTCACCGAGAAGTAGTTCGATATTTCATCGCCTGTGCTCACCCATCAATGCTCAACGTGGTCGACTATAAACGGTAATTAAATTGTTCTTTCCTTTTAACAATAAGAGATCTATTTCTAAGTTCTCTGAATTCGTATACACGGCCACGATTAATAACACTGGTCTGCAACGAAATCTTAAGTATCGTCCGTGTTTTTTTGCTTTATTATTATTATTATTATTATTATTATTATTATTATTATTATTATTATTATTATTATTATTATTATTATTATTATTATTATTATTATTATTATTATTATTATTATCATCATTATTATTATTATTATTATTATTATTATTATTATTATTATTATCATCATTATCATTATTATTATTATTATTATTAAACACGTAATTAAGAAATACTCGCAAAGTACTATTCTGCTTTTTTTAATAGTTTTTTGATGACGTTAACATTTTGCTTTTCTCCCCGGTTTTTTTTTTTGAAGTGAGTAATAATTCCCCCGGGCCAACTGATCGAGACGAGGCTTTTATTATTATTTTTTTTTAAAAAAAGGGTGATGATTTTAGCATTGGTATCAAAATGATGAGCAGCCAACTTTTGAAAAGATATTGCGTGAAAAAACAACTAGGCCATTATCAACGATGTTTCGTTATCTATATCAGTAGGTCTTGGCTTATTCCGGCCGACAGTACATATTTCCATGATAAAAATTAATAATCGCGTTCGAAATAATTCTTCGTTTTGCTCGATTGAAAATGTCGAATTATTAACTTTCTAAATAGATTTTTTTTTGGGGGGGGCGGTGGGGGGGTGTTCTATGCTAGTAAAGTTTTTGGAGAAAAATGCAGTCCTCTAAAAGAAATTAACAGCGAACATTTAATAAAAAAAAATCATTCCAATATATTTTCAAACTTCTTCAGTTCAAGGATCCCGCCAAAGTGTAACGAAAGCTGCAGGAACTTCTGCATTATATTCACATAAGGCTTTCTCAGTAGCAGCCGGCATTTAAATTGTTACGAAAACCTACATCTTTAGTACCGGTCGAGTTTCGTTGCTCGGACATCCTGTCACCGGAATTGTTGTCCACTGTTGACCATATTACCGGCGTGCATTTCATTTGAAACCGAACTTGCAATCCGTACTTACCGCTGCTGATAGGCACACGAAAAATTCGCAACGCACACCGGATGAAACGCGTTGCGTTACACATTGTATTGTACATTATTTTATCGTGGAATGCACTGAAGTTATCTACGTACGAATCTGATTGAAGTGTTATTTCATTTTCATTACATTCGCATCGTTTAATTTCAGTTAATTTTCGCCATAACGTTAGAGAGAGCAAATTCAACGTCGGGTGTTTGATTTTTTGAGGCTAAACTATGACGGTCAGGAGCATTCATTTTATAACGGAACCGGATAATAATTACGAATGCGAAGTACTATATATTAAAATCACAATTTCTGGTCAACAACCACGTCAACATTTATTTAACGTTTCGAATTGGACGAACCATCGTCAGAAACTAATTTTTCTGATGACGGACCACCGTGTGCACGCGTTCGAAACGTTAAAAATTCTAGAGAAAGTAAAAATAGATGAGAAAAATTCGAAAATCCAGAAGTCCGCAGTTGTCCCCTACTAATACAGCTGTGTATTCGGTTTATTTTTTTCAGCAAACAGACTGCGTTACATATTGCAGTCGCGAATCAACAGCGAACCTTATGTTTCATGTTAGTAGCCGCTGGAGCAAAATTGGACATTCGCGATAGGGACGGTAATACAGCGAAAGGAATAGCTTTAAAAAGAAATGACGCTGAAATAGCTGCCTATTTGGAAGGTAAATATTCTGCGTTCAATTTCCACGCTTGCAAAAAATGTAGTCTTCTTATTGGAATAATACGCTAAGTTTAAAACCTATACGACGTGCTCTTTGGAACTTTAATCTTAAATCTTTTCTTATATCTAAATCGGCTAAAAACATTATTTATTATTAATAGTAACAGTAATAATAATGATGATGATAATAATAAACTATTTTGCACTTACCCTCTTGGTTTAACTTACCATATAAAACATAAAAATAAAAATAAAAAAAAATGATATGACGGAATCAGTGAAAACAGTGTAAAAATAGTAAACTTTCTCCTTTTACACGTGGATATGAGATTAAGATATTTTCTTCTAACGCAAAAGCAGATGAAATACTATATTTGCTAAACATAAAGAAATTTACCGATGATGATTTAATTTTGAAAATTTGGATTTTGTTAAATATAAGGGGTGTAATTTTCAAATCGAAAATGATGTATAAAAGGATTAAATTTAATGCTGCTTTTTTAGCTTTGGATTTTCTGGATTTTGAGGAATCGTATAAACATTCCCGGATATATCATTAAACAGTAGAAGTAAAGAAAAGAAATGAAATTAATAGAATCATCCGAATCACAAAAATATAATAAAATCGGAATAAAGTGTCCATTAAAATATATATCTGCATTGCCCACATTAATGTGTGTGTACTGATTCGCCATTATTAAACGGATAGAAACCGAATTATAAGCGATTAAAAGTTAACTAGCAGAAAGATGGCTAAATATGTACACCATCAGTTGAATAAGTAAATAATTAAAATTTTTAAATACCTTAGAAAGGGACTGGTGATCTGTACCGGAACTATTAAAATCACAAATAAACAACTAAAGCAAAATATTCTAAACGAGAACCACCATACATAAATGAAAGTATACATAATCGAATCTATTTAAGCTGTACGCAAAAAACTTAAACGGGTGAAGAAAATTATTTCCAAAGACAGAGAAGAGTTTTGTTATTCAAATCGGGTAATACGATTTTCGAAAAATGTATAATTAAAAATCAAATACGACGATCTAAATCGGAATCTCAACACATGTTCCAGTGCTTGTAATTATACAATATTAGACAAACATATCAGTGGCGAATGCTGATTTTTTTTTTTTTTTTTTTCTGGTACTTCTCTGAAACAGAAAAATGTTGAAATGAAATTAATTCAACGACACCGCTACAACACGAACAAAAATTAAGAAGCCACTCTTTTTTTAAATTCCAAAAAATAAAAAATATAATAAATCGATATCTGAATTTAGATAAAGAAAATTAACAGATCTGTTGTAAATAATAAGAAATCATTTTAAATTGTTTCGGATAAAATTCACTAAAATAAAAAACCTACCCAGAAGCTTCAAAATTTTAACTTGGCCATATTTACAAGTTAAATATTGATTTACGATTTAATTTCAACTTGTTTCACATACAATTATAAAATGCTGAGAGGATAGAAAAATAAGACACACAAAACAGAGGAAATTTGTTTTATACGTAGAATAAATTTCGAACGGCCGTGTAAATCTGAAAGTCAGCTGTGTGCTGTCGCAACAACATATCATCGTTTGCTGCTGAACTATGTCGCCCAGTGGAACATGTGTCAACACTTATATACCAGTATATTAAATGCAATGCTCTTCATTGTCACCTGATGGCCCTGTAGTAGTGATTGATCGTGCTACAACATAAACGTTGCCACTGAATACAGATCGAGTCTAGTCATGCATAGAATGATTGGATCGAAAAAAAAAAATGTACAGTCTGCCAAAGTGGAGAAATATACTTGGTTAGTTAAACGCTCGATCTGATTGTCTGTTTATGCCGTTTTTTATGTATGTGTCAATGGGTATGCTTCCTTATTCCTCTCTTAGTAGTAATCAGCTAACATTGCAGAAGTGCTCACAACGCCTGGCGAATGCAACAGGAAAGCAGGCAGATCGCCAAATCGGTGTTCAATTGTTGTTGTTATTCGAAACTAATAGAAATTAGTATCTTAAATATTAAGCATTTTCCTGCACATGCTCAAAAATGATAACTTCTCAGATTTCTACTGGCAAACTAATAATTGTCTCTTTAGCCGAGTTAATCTCTGCTGCTCGTGCTGGCATATTTCTTTACTTTTTAATTATGCTTACTGCCGCGTAGCTGCTTAGGCGGCGACGTGTGTTTCGTTTAATGTTCAACTAAAATAAAATTTTCAGCCGATATTGAAACCGAATTCCCGCTTTTCTACTTTCGGCCGAAACAGAAACCAAAAAAATATCAATATAATCTCAACGAAAACAAAATATTGTAAAAACGCAGCCCGGTTTGTCAGCTTCAAATTCTACTTATACAAAAAGTATTATGCAATTAGTCATTTTATCCACAAAAAAAATAGGGGTTTTAAAAAATTAAGTGCCAAGTTTTTATGAATTATACATATATTCATCATTAATTTGAATTTCTATTTTAATTAAACATTTCTTAGATTCCTATTACTTTTTTTACACATTATAAAAATTTCCAAATTTTCTCATTATTTACATGTTAAGAGGCCGAATTTGAATTTTTTGTTTCATAGAGTCTTGGTTGTAAATTTTTGTTTTAAGGAGTTATTTCAAAATTTAACATTTTTCTAAGCCGATTTTGGGGGTTCATAAATGGAAATTTTTCGATTTTATAATTTTTCTGTTCATTACGCGTGGTGGTAAATTGTCCGAATACCGAATTTTAGTTTTTTAGGTCCAGTAGATGTTGCTGTGTATTTCGGTCATCTTAGGTGTGTACACATATATAATTTTTTTTTTTTTGCTTAAAATGATGTGTTCGATGTCGGCTATGGTTAACTGTTGAATGCTGAAATTTTGTTAATTTGTAGAAATATTAAATTCTACGACAAATTTTGTAAATCATGTTTTTATCTACATTAGGGGAAAATTACATGGCTTAAAAGTCCATTTTTGACAGAGCTGTGCCAGCAACCAGTTTTACTAACTCGATTGCATGCACTGCCGTGCATTTAGATACATTATTTATTTTTAATTGTATTGCTAAACAGAATTAATATATTTTTATTTTTCTAGTTATTGGCAAACACAGGAATTTTAAGGAACACAAAAAAACAAACTATATAATTTTAACATCCTTTTTAATTAAAAAATCGCTAATAAAAAAATAATAATGATAAAAATAGCTTAAATAAATGTACTATAAATAAAACTGAATTATAAATGCAAATTGGAGACTGCGATAGCATTCCTGAGGGTTTAATAGTAAACAATTAAACGCTACAATATATATATATATATATATTGTAATGTGACCATTACATGGTTCGACAAAAAATTAACAAAATAAAACCAAAATTATTAAACAAATAAATAAAATATTAAAAATTTAATTTAATAGAATGTCGGGCAAATGGTGTGAGCGTAAGTGTGCGTATATGTGTAATCCCGTTGTCGGCTAGGGAGAAAGGAATTCTGCATCGCCACCCACGGAGGACTATTCGGAAAAAATGAGTATTACGAATCATAAAAAATGAGTATTACGAATCATAAAAAATAAGGCCCGAAAACATCGCAGGTTGTAAAGATTCCGGGAAGGCACGACCTTTTTGAATGCGTCAAAGGATCACGGCGACCATAGGTTTTTGTTTATCGCGATTCCGACGAGTCCGGCGGTCAGGTTGTAAAAAACATGCCGACGAAAAATAACGACTGGAATGAGCCGGAGTCGAGGGCAAGCAAAACCGTCTAAAAAAGGTCGAAGTCACTCTAATTTTTGTCACGGTCGAAGTCGGCACGTTATAGTTTTCGGTCTTGGTCATCGGACCAGTAAAAAAGTGAAGAATCCACTCAAGTTGGCCACTGGCTGTAATTCGACTGTTAAAAACGCGAACGCTCGTAATTCCGATTGTTATAATTAAAAAAAGTGTACGGAGTATAATTCGTTAATTGTTCTTAAAATACCGCGGACCGAATTTCCTCTGCATACCAACCGATTTAAAGGACCAACGAGACACCGTCATTCAGGATCTTACACCACCCGGCCGACAACAGAGATACGTATTGAATTATTTTATATTTATTAATCGTCGTAATATTATGTTCGTATCTAGTTTAATTAACGTGTGTTTTTAGCGGTCGACCGTCCCAGTAAAATAGTTGTAGATAAATTTTAAAATACAAACCGTTAAAACGAAACCCATTTCTTGGCTAATCTAATAATTAATAATAATTAATAAAATAATAATTAATAATTCCGCGGACTAAATCCGCGGCGGCATCCATGGACGCGAGTCAGACGCTTTGCAGCGTAGTACCGTTTCAATATATATATACAGGGTGCTGTACGGGAACCTCCCATATTTTAAATCGCCATATCTCCTAAAAAAATAATGCTAGGAAAAAAAAATTTCCAAGAAAATATGCGAAATTAAATCAATTTTTATTTGGAATAAACACCTTATTTTTAATTACTTAGTTTTAAAGACTATGTCGGAAAGATGAACACTCTTATTTTCCACAGAATTTGTGAGGCGCTTAATGAAATTTTCGATCACTTTATTCAAGATGGCGTTCGAAATTAGGCCGGATTCTTGAATAATATTGGCTCTAAGTTGTGCCAGATCACGTGGCTTGTCGATATACACTTTGGACTTGAGGTAGCCCCATAAAAAAAAATCGCAGCACGACAAATCCGGAGAGCGCGGCGGCCACGTTAAATCAGCTCCGCGAGAAATGATTCGATACAGAAATGTTTTTTCAAGAGTTGCATCGTTTCTCCGGCAGTATGACACGTGGCCCCGTCTTGTTGAAACCAGGTGCTTGTTAACTTCCTTTCTCTTCAGTTCGGGCACCAGAAACGTCGTTATCATGTCGCGGTAGCGTTCTCTGTTAACCGTCTGTTCGAAGAAGTAAGGACCCACTACACCAAAACTCGACACGCCCATCCAAATTGTCAACTTCGGTGAGTGAAGGGGGATCTGGTGAATGATTCGCGGATTTTCATCACTCCAGTACCACATGTTTTGGGTATTAACATCTCTGTGAAACTAAAAATGTACTTCGTCAGTAAAACAAAATTCGATCAACAGGCAGTTCGTTGTTTTTGATTTTTTCAAGCATGCTTTCGGAAAACCGTGATCGGTGGCCAGCAATTCTTGAGTCATTAACATTTTGTACGGATGGAAGTGTAGGTGTGGTGTAGAATTTGACGAAGGGCCGCTCGTTTAAATTCAAACTGGCCGGGTGTTTACGAACTGATCTCGAACTTTTTTTTAAAGCAGCACGCACTCGTTTGATATTTTCAGGTATGCGCACCGTCTTCTTTAGCCCTGGCGGCTTTGTTTTGGTGACAGATGCTTTTTCACAAAAGTTTTTAACCCAAAGGCGATTGTTTTTTCACAAGGTACGGGTTTACGCGGCTAAATACCAAAATGTTTTCGAAAAGCACGAATAGTCATAGTGTAGGACTTGTTAACCTTAAAAAACAACTCTACCGCAAACGCGCGGTATTGCGTGCTCCACTCGCTCATCTTGGCAAACTACTACCATCAAACAAAACTTGATAGACCAGTATATCACCGGCTGGAAGCGCGTCCCTCCACTTCATCAGTTTAGGTACAGTAGCGATTTAAAATATGGGAGGTTCCCGTGCCGCACCCTGTATGTACGTGCACGTGATGTCAATATTTCACAAATTATATTTGCGTACGACGCATTTTCGTGTCACATGTTTTCCTAACTGCCACCGCAAAAATGTATTCATATTAAAGTGTATATTTATTTTCTAGGGCAAGAAAATTTCCGATTACTAACGAAAGAAGTGGAAACGGATGTATAGCGGTTAGCGTATTTTCACTATAAAATTTGGTTGCGGTGACAATCTGAAGTGGTATGGATATTTAGTTTTACACCTTCTGATTTTATATTAAATCGCTAGCTTCTGATATATGTTAAGGACGTCATCTTGCACGTTTGCCTACGATGCAAGACCGAAGAAGAACATTAATTGAATCAGCTCAATTTTTATATTTAAGCATTTCTGCTAAACAAAAATATAGTTGAAATTATGTTGATCTTCTAATCCGAGGATAGTATTATTTCGAAATAATATATATTTTTCTGAAGGATACAATGTTACGAAATTAGCCATCTTTTATCGCCATTTTGTGGTGTCAATTACGCTGCATGATTGATTTTCTAGCATTTTTCAAGCGAATCGATACTTTTTTTTTCTTTCTTTTTTTTTTTTTTTTTTTTTTTTTTTATTTACGGGTTTGTCAACGAGAATATTAGCAAAAGAAATAGGAAGAGGGAGAAATAAGGGATGGAGGATAAATATAATTCAAGTGCAAGAACAATAGAAGCAGAAGGAAACGAGAGAATGTAAGAAGCACCGATAAGGGGAGTAGGAACACCGAATTTTAATAGAAAAGAGTAGAAGGACGATTGTCCACATTAGGAAAGGCCGGGCATTCGAATAAAACATGATATCAGAATAACAAAGAAAGTAATTAGAAGGTGGATGAAAAAAACCAATTGGAGTAGAAGTAAACGGAAAATGGTGCAGGACGGAGACTATAATTAAAGGAAAGGCGACAAATAGCCGAAATTGTAGAGCGTTTAAGAGAAAGCAAGTATCTAGAGTTCCATAGACGAAGAGGAAGAGATGGCTGAATACAAAGATAAAAGGAGGCATAATTAGAAAATGAAGAACTTTCTTCTATACTGTTATCGCATATATTTAATTTCCCACATGTTACCTCTGTCTCATTTACGCTTCGTATCGGTCTTTCTCGTATTCCATTTTTACTTAAATTTTTATCATTTTCAACGGTTATTTGCCTTCTTTTCCGCTTACTTTTTAGCGCCATCGAAGAATCCTCCGAATTTTGTTCGCTTGAAACTCACATATAAAGTTACTTTGTATTATAGGTAGTTTACCCCGCTGGGGGTAGTATATGTTTAAATGACGAAATTGGTCAACTCTATTTTTTTGTTTTATGTTTTGGAATAAGTTTTTCAAATTTTTTAAGCTGCTTTCTAAATCTTTTTTTTTTTTTAAATAAAGCTAAAAAATACGTGTTTTTACCCTCGAAAATAGGGGATACAACCATCTTTTCTGTTTAAGTCATTATGAACATTACTCATCTCTTTTATAAGAAACAATCTCCATTCTGTTTTATGGGAAAATATGGAGTTGGAGCCGAGATATTTGAAAATAACTGTTTTTAGAGGTGGTTTTCGCCCCCTTTAAACTGCATGCGGCCGATAAAAAAAAAAAAATAGGTGTCTAATATTTTTTTAAAATTCTTTACAACATATCAAAATTTAAACTAAATCTGCAATTGATAACTCGCGTATTTTCCTTGTCAGATTCGTCTATAACGTAGCCACCACAGTTTTTCTTTTAATTTAACGTTAATACGACTCTAATCGCAACAAAAAACCATGCAATGAATAAACACAAAATCTTCATAGCGACATAAAAAAAACCCAGAATGGAGTGGAGTAGTAGAAGGAATTTCGAAGATTTCCGTAATTTTGGAATGATTCATTAGCTGAATTGGTTGCATTTTGTAATTTATTTCCCGATTGGCGATACTTATTTACTGTTCGTCTTGCAATATTGCGGATATCGTAACTGAGCTAATAGTTTATTAGTCGCTATAGAGAATGCGCTTTCTAATATTCATTTCTTCATTTCTCCTTTTATATTCTCTTCCATAGTTTTTACTTTTCATTCATATAGAGTATTACCCCATCTCTTGTTAAATCCCTCTATAATATGGGTGTGATTCTTAACGGCCGTTTAACACTTCTTGTCTTAAAAGAGTAAAACTTTAAAAATCACTCTCACAGTACAGTTGGAGTAGTGATCCTTACGTTCTTACTTTACCATATAGGAGTCCTTTATTCTTTCTTGATTGGACTACTGCTCCTACATATATATATATATATATGTATGTGTGTGTGTGTGTGTGTGTGCGTGCTTACGGCAACTCTTCGAAGTCTCTCCTTTTAAAACTTGATCGCGTAAAATATTCTCATCTTCATTTTTATCTGGGTGCATTTAAATCTATATTTCTCTGAATCTAAATTACTCCCTTTGTTCATCTGCAGATCCTGCCTAATAATGGCTTCCCTCTTCTTGTTCTAAAATTATAATATCTACTTATATGGCTCAATCTCTCACAACTGACATTTTACTCTCAACAAAATCTCTATCATATCATTAATTTCTATTTGTATTGCTAATTATCCTTCTGAAATTTTTTCCTATGACGAATCTCTATACTTTTCTTTGAATCACTTCTGCCTTTTATACCTCCACGCGCACTCTATAACGCCTTCTCCATTCCATAATTAGATTTGAATTTTGTACAGTTTTAGATTGGTTATATTTCAATTAAGCCGTCATTTTTACTGGTGGATCTAAGAAGAAGCCTGATGGATTTGTGGCTTCGTTTATTTCTTCTCACAATTATTTTGTATCTTAAGCTTCTCTCCCCTGTTGCTCTCTATCATTACTGCTGAATCGCAGCCATACTTCATGCAATTCTTTTTATTTTTTTATTTTTCCTAGTGTAATTCTCTGAAAGTGTCTTAATTCTCTCTTCTCCTTACCGTTGCCTTCTCTCGATCCTTTTACTCTCCTTATTCGCGGTCTAATACATGACTTAGCCCTCTGTTCGATTCAATTTAAATGTAGATGTCTACTGTGGATTTCTAATCATTGAGATGGCTGATTTTTTGGCTCACTTGGCGGCTTTGTCACCCCTTTCGAAAACTTCCTGCTCACAATATTAATCATCTATTTGAACATGTTCACCGTAAATTATGGAATAATATTTGTTCTTCCCTCTTCTCCAACCGTAATTCCTTTTATCTTTCTGTTCAACGTTTATCTTCTTCTACTCCTTGGTTTGGCAAATTTCCTTCTCTTGTCGTTCCGTGATTACTCTCTTTCTCCTTTTTTTCCTCAACTCATGGCCGCATTGTCCTCTTCATCCTGAATGATTTCTTTTTTTTCCCCATGTGATGCCGATCACGTTTTCTTTGAATGTTCCCAACTTCCTTCAAACGTTCTCTCTTTTATTCTCTACTTTTAGATGTTAATTTCCCTGCCGCATACGATGCTCTGCCTACATTCTTTCATTCGCTTCCTTGTTTGTTGTTCCTGTTTTAGCCTCCTTTATTCGAGCTATCCCGCGCCAAATTGTAATCTAATATGGTGTTTATCGTTGTTCAAATCCGTGGGTACCTTGTTTGATTGGGCTTTTATTCCTAGTTGGCATGCCCAAAGAAGAAAAAAATCGATAAAAAAGTAATAAAACAAGCTACCGCTGTATTTTTTTCAGAACTCAAAGTTAGCTCGTTTTCATCATTTTTAAACATTTCTTCGACTCGACAAGTCGGAGGTTAAATTCTATTTTCATTTTTCATCCGGAGTCGATTCTAAAAATTTAACGGCTCCAGTTAACTCGAAGTCAACTTTTGATTTTGAGTGACCTCCACATCTCCATTTCGAACTATTATTACGGTTATCACAATCAACTTTTATTTTTCAGCTTATCATTATTGTTATTTTAAATTTTAAATTCGGAATTTGTGACCTTATCAATATGCATTATTTTTATTTCAGAGTTCCGAATGTTCGATTTCCAACCATTCGAGAAGCATAGCGTTAACGAGTAAAGACGACTTCATCATTTTTAAAAAATAACCGAACTAGGGGAACAACTAATAAAAGGCTAAAAATTTATATTTATATTGCGGAGGCGTATGATAATCGATAAATACTCCATGTTGAGGAGGTACAACAGTATTTCAAAAGGTCATAGGTTACACTTTAGTATAGAATCTATATTTAGTTATTCTCAGTATTGATCTCTATTTTTCTTCTTTTCTGTATGTTTTGTTCGTTTATTTATTGTACACGCACATACACACATATTATAATAACAACCAGTATTTATTTTTTGTCGTAATTTTTTTTTTTTTTTTTTTTTTGAATTTCTTTTCGACGCAAAAATAAACATATGATTTTGTCAGCAAAACGCTTCGATTTTTCCGTTAAATAATACACATAGTGTACTTTTTACCATAATTAATTACGGTTAATTTTTGTTTTTTATTGAAGCTACTAAATGCTGAACCTTGTAAAAGTCACCAGTTTTGCCTTTTCTTTTATTCTCTGTTCTTTATTATAAAAGGTTACGCTGAAACTTTTGTCTTCGCGTACGGATTAATAATAAGCCAAATATAAAAAAAGAAAAATAAACAATTTTTGTAGATGCGCAAAATACGATTTTAATTAATAAATAAATAAATAAATAAATAAAT
Organism: Icerya purchasi; assembly: GCA_039619475.1. Classification (NCBI taxonomy): domain Eukaryota; kingdom Metazoa; phylum Arthropoda; class Insecta; order Hemiptera; family Monophlebidae; genus Icerya; species Icerya purchasi. The sequence continues at coordinate 284,043,037 of CM077115.1, read as the reverse complement.
AAATAAATAAATAAATAAATAAATAAAAACATGACGAGGAAAAATTGAAAAATTGTAAAAGGAAAGTAGTTTTTTGAAAAGATTAAATTAGTTTAAATATAGTTAAAATGAATAAAACATTAACACAAATTATTATTGATACAATGTACTGTACGAAGGTAAATGCAAAACGTCTTGTGCACCTGGGGCCGTCTAGACAGACCGTGTTACTTTATGAAAAGTTGGGCCCGCATTGAACTGAACTCGCGCGTAATCTATGCGTAAGTTATTGTTATGTGGGATGAAGATTGTTGGAAATTTTTTATAAAATGCATAATTCCGCTAATGTCATAAAAATGTTTTTTTTTTTCTTCTTCTTCAAGTTGTTTATTAAATAATAATTTTACAGGTTGACTGATATATTTAGACATAGTTCCGCTAGATTACTGTGAAATGTGATTGTTAAAGTAGGATAGCCAATTTTTTTTTAATTTGACCATGCTATAGCATGTTTTTTACAATGTGCATTTACATATTTCTGCATTTGACTATAGACCGGTTTACTCGCTGTTTCTTTAAAGCTCTAATATATGTATGTTTAAAGATTCGCATTGAGTCTGGCAACGTTTCCCTGCTTGTATTCGGCGTAATAGGTATTCGCGTATATTTTGAAAATTTTCGCGTGCGCCTCACGGTAATTATCTATCGATACAAACTTAATTTAACCATCTAAACAGAAGTATGTTTTGATTCCGAATGTCCTACTGTTCTTAGATCATTCCATTCCAGTAGCCGCGCACACTTGAGCTAAAACATTTATGTGAGATCTATGAAATGTTTATTTATTATTACTATATACGTCGGCCACTGTGCGCACATCTGCGCGAGGCGCAGCCAAGTATATAAAACAAATAAAACAATAAAACAGTAAGTGCTCTTAAAATTAAAAGATATCATACTTATAAATGTATACACAGTGAAATAACTGAAATGAAGGAAAGAAAAACAGACTCGAAATAAAAAATAAATAAAAAAAAACAAAATTATTTTATTTTACTTATTCCTTTATATTAAAACGTTATTGCGATTAACTTAAAATTGTTAAATAAAAAGGAAAAATACATAAGCCAATAAAAGTCTTATAGAATTTATTAGGCCCATGCTTACAGTGTCAGTGTACATATAAATGTTCTAAAAATATATTAACCTATCAATATGTTGTGAAGTAGTAGTGCATTTAATTAGAACACTTAATAGCCATTCCGAGATCCTAAAAATGTAACATTTTGAAAATGACGAGGAATATCACTGTTAAACCCCAGAATTTCAATATGATTACTACGAGACCTGTGGTGATTTATTTAAATCACCCAGATATGTGGCGCTAGGTATCTAATATTATTCAGTTTAACGAGATAATATATTAAGTTCGGGACGTTCGAATCGAATACATGCAGAGAAAACTTTTATTTACTTTAAAAAAAAAAAAAAGTTCGTTAAAGTTATTTAATAAAAATTTTTGTTTCAATTAAATCTTTAAAGAAAACATACTACTAAAATACTGAAGCTGAAAATATACAAGTAATCTCTAAGCTGTAAACTTAACGAAGAGAGATATCTGTTATTGTTTACCGACTTTCCAACAAAAATTAATTTACGCTATAAAATGATTATCTTTTTTTTCGAATTTTACATATTCACCATTAAAGTTATAATTAATGGGGTACCCTAATTGTTGTTATTCAAATCAGATAGAATGCAATTAGAAAAAGACACTTCATTGCGCTAATCAGTGTTGAAATAAAGATTTGCTAAACAAAACAGAAAATTGAAATAAACTAGAATATATCTTGTATGGTGATAAATGATATTGTTACTCTGTTTAAAAATTAATTTAATTTTTTAATTTCCAGTTTAAATGTGCATTAATAGTAGGTTAAAATTTCTTTTATACTTTAAAGCTGTTAAAATTGATTCCAGTATTTTTATTTTTATTTTTTTTCGCGTCATTTTATGTTATATAAATTTTATCTAAAAAACACGCAGTATACACACATACACACCCATATATATATATATATATATATATATATATATATATATATGTATATATGTTTACTTATTTTTTAATGATGATAATAAAAACGGTGATAAACCATTTCTTTTTTCGAAAAAATTGTTTTTTTGATATTTTAATAATTAACGTTTAAATATCAGGGAGAGAATCTGCTGCAGAGCTAAAGATATTATACTTTTGAATATGGTTCACCCAATTATTCATGTTCATCTTTATTTTGTATCAAATTCAATTTGAACGAAAAAGTATATGATATGTAATAAATAATATATACATATTTTTTTTTTTTTTTAGTGTAACATATGAAGCACAAAAATAAAGATATGTAAAAATATCAACTGTTAAATAAGAAAACACCATGTACAATGATTTCAAGAAAATGACGAGTGTAGTAATAAATTAATTATTACATTGCATATGAGTTAAGTCAGGGGCGGATCTGGAAGGACATTTTGTGGGAGGAAATTATATAATTACGTAAAATCTTCTACGGTAGGCAGTAGATTTGAGAAATTTTGTAAAGAAAATCAAATAGCGACCTTTATAGAAATTCATAAAAATGTGTTTTAAAAATACATAATTATTAAAATTTTTAATTTAACTTTTGTTTTACTTTTAAGGGTGAAAAATAAAACGAAATTATAAAATTCTAGCCAAAATGGTACTTTAGAAGGGAGAGGTCGAATTGGTTTCCGTAGATAAACTTGATTTTCAAGTTAACTGGTCGAATTAGTTTCCGTTCTATGTTGTTGAATTTTTTTTTATTATTATTTTAACAGCGCTACACCTTGCGGCTTCTCAGCTAGAGTTTCTAATTGTTACTGCTATTATTTATTGTGTTTTCTTTTATTATTCATTACGTAGTCAACGAAATTAAGCAAATGAAAAAAGTCTTACAGATATATTTAAAACACTTTTCTCTCGTTTCTTTGCAAGCGATTCGCACATCTATGTTGCAACTGTCTTCAATTTGTGTATTATTGTTATTTGTTTTAAAAAAATCTGAATTGCAAATAGAAAATAAATAATTGTAAACTACATTTAGCACTTAATGTAGTTTTATAATACTTTACCAATGAATGAATGTTCACACAGCTCAACTTCTGTGTACTTATTCACGATTTATATTTCATGACTTCTCTTCTTTATAGTGCCATACTCAGCTTCTGAGCGTCGGCGACTACCTATTCGTACATCTCAGCTGTACAGATACAGGCATAGTGTACTAGGCAATCAATATGTGCAACGCAGGTGTACACACGCAAGACTACATTCGAAACTGACAGTAGCTGCTTGTTATCGCGCTACCAGTGCAGTCCCGTGTGGGTCTGCTGTGTACTGACCTAGCGCGCATATGATGTTGAACGTGGTGGTTTGCCATTGCCTTCCACGTGACTATTAGCGATTATTTTATTTATTTATTTAATTCTTGTAATAAGTTCGTCGTCGCTCGGGATCGAACCCGTGATCTCCATAACGGAAATCAAGCGCTCTAGCAACTAGGCTATCGCGACGACATTTCATGACTATACGATCAAAAAAAAGAAAAAATCAAAAGCCATCATTTTACTTAACGTTATTTCTTATACGAAATTCACCACTACTATCAAAAATATATTCTTTTTGGTTAAATATCACGTTTTAATAAAGTACATAAAACCACTGATGAATCATTCTATTCGACCACATCCGTTTAGAAATAGTAAGAAAGATAGTATTTCTTATTAGACTTTACTTCATTTTTATTTTTGTTAGTAATCCGATCCGAATTCTCTTTGTTCATGAGCAAGTTTAAATATATATATATTTCTCATTGAACTCTATGTTTAATTAAAATTACAAAATAAAAGTTAAAAATAAATAATAATGGCAAACGATCGACGACAGTTGTGTTTAAAATAGAATAAAAAAGGAACATTAATAGTTTTACTCGAAAATAGTATTAAATATTAGTCATTAAAATCCGTAGGTAAAATTCATACAAATCTTTTATAGCATAAATTAAGTTTCTTTGTTATAACAAATTTTTTCATAGAGGCTTTGGTGCTTTGGGGAGATCCCCCCATCGCCGAGGATCCGCTACTGGTTAAGTAGAGAGTGTTTTTACTTTTTCGATTTTTGTTAAAAAATTTAATTAAAATGCAAAATTAACTTTTTCGAGATAATTTTTTAATAAGAGTCATTTTGTGAATGAGTCCCTTAAAGAATTGCTAGTCTTTTACTTTTGCTGCTAATCTGATATTAAATTTTATCATAGTGCAAATTATAAATTTATTAAATATTTCGTTTCGGAAAGGTTTGGGGCAATTAAGGAATACATAAAAGCACCGAAACGCTCGGGGAAAAATAAAAATTATAATTTAGTATTCAATTTGTGTACATTCCGTTTATTAATAAGTAATAAATTCACAGTTTTTTGAAACCCGATAATAAACAATTAAAATGCGTATAAAATACTTGGTTTTGGAAGCGTTTTCAGTAATACCTCAATTCAAGCGCGTCGCCAGCCGATGTGCCAGGAGGGGGGAGGGGGCAAGATGATAGAAAAAAGATATGAGTTATAGAAAAAATAAAATTTATAAGTTGTAAAGGCTTAATATGTTATTAAACAAGAACAAAATCTTAATTAAAACATAATTTCCGTGGGTTTAAGTTATTCATGATTACGCGCCTATGAATACTCATTATGGCCAGTTGATTAAAAAGTTTCAAAGCTCCAGGGAGGGGGGGAGCTGCCCCCTGCCCCCCGCTGGCGACGCCCATGCCTCAATTACTTCATATTTAGTCAAAAAACATGTAAATGCTATGGAGATCTGAAACACGCTAGTATTTTAAACAGAATTAGAAAAATTTGATTAATAAGATCCACAAGATAGAAGTAGTAATTGAAAAAAAAAAAAGTAATATTTATAACCACGTGAAAGCTAATAAACGGGATGTGCAAAAATTTAGTATCAAATTACCATTTTTAATCCGTAGTATATATATGCTGACTTCGAATTATAAAAATTGAAAAGAACCATTAATATACTTTTAAAAAAAGGTAATGTAACGAACAAATGTGTTTACTGAAGCATAAATATTTTTTTTTTTCAAATAATAGTAATGAAATTAAATTGAATGTGGATTAAAAATATTTTCTACGAATCTTCAATATTTAAATTTATAAAATCAGATAATAAAAAGTATTAATTTTTTCTATTCAGCAATTCCAGAAGGCGGTACTTTTTTTTTTGAATTATTTGAAATCTACCACAAAAAGTATTTCAAAATCTATACCAATTTATTCTAGAAAATATTTATATTCAGTGAAAATTTTAGACTCATGTAGAAGATTCTCTCGTGATGAATAGTTTTATTTAAGTTCCTTTTTCTGTAACACCAATGTATAACATTTTTATTTATGTATTTTAAAAAGTTTATTAGTTTTCCTTAAACTTAACAATACCAATTAAATTTACGTTATAATCGTTATTTATTACTTCTATAACCTGTACTTAAATTTTATCAAATAACGTTTAATTTACTGTATTAATTTCGCGATGTTACTCATGTTCTAAATGTGAATAAAAATGCTTTTTAACAAAATTGATTCGATACATACATATATATAGAAATGTAAAATGTATCTTTTTTAATCTATGTATAATTACGGGAAGTTCACATCGTTAAATATAAACGAGCAGATGCACGTATACACACATATATATATATATATATATATATATATATATATATATATATATATATACGTGTAAATATGCATATGTATACTCCAGATATATATTTGTGCCAATTTAATTAAGGTAATAATTTCAACATTTTTTGTTTACAATCTAACAACACTGATTTCTAAATTGCAATAGTGCTTCGTAAATGTTTATTATGTGTACTTGTTCAAATTCTGCGAGGCCTATTAGCGGTGAGGTTATGATAATTTTCTGGTTTGTAATTAATAAATAAATATATAATAAAGTAAATCGTAACGTACTATTTAAAAATATTTTTCATTAAAACTTTATTTCAGATATCAAAATAAAAAGAGAAACAAACTTAATTATAGATATCAACATTAATTTTATTTTAATCAGTTTATCATACAAAAATTTTCCATACTTTATCATCTGAATTTATATATATAATGTAACAAAAAATTCTTCTCAAAGTTACAATGGAATATTACATAATGCGAGAAACTTAGTAATTTAATATTAAATTATTTCGAAAATTAATTCAAATAAATCGAATATAATTTTTTAATGAAAGTACTCGTACATTTCGAAATTTATTCTTATAATGAAATATTTAAAGTCGATACACAGTATGTTTTATATTTTGATAGTGAAATAATAAAAATGTGGATTTACGAATTTATAAATTTAGGAGAAATTTTTGCTACAGAAATATAAATAAAAGTTTATTATTGTTAATTATTCACATTATAATTATAAAAATTAACTGACTTTTATGTTTTATGACTGCTACTTCGAATATCAAATAAGTAATTAAAATTTACTTTTAAATTAGTTTTTGAATTAGCTAATAAATTTAAGCAAAATTTTCATTATCAGTTCAATGTGTTTGATCGTGATTGTATCTAGTGAATTTAATGCAAATTAATACACGGAAAAAAAATTACTGCTTCCGCAGTATGTAATATGTTTCTTTTTAAGAAATATACTTTTAAAAATTATTTAAAAACAGTATCACGAAGTGAAAAATGTTTCGTTCATTGAAATACATATCGTTATTTAAGGATGGCATGTTTTATTGGCTCTGCTTATTTATTATATAATATTCGAAAGAATTCATTTTTTTAGCTAATCAATATTTTTTAATTATATCAAAAACTATTTGACACTTCAATAATTTTAATCCTTTAACGTAAACTATTAATTTTATTGTAAATTTAAATTCGTTTCGATTTTATTCTTTTTTATTTGCTTATTAAGTGAAATTTACATTTTTTTTTTCTTCTTTTATTATTAAATTATGCAAAAGTTAGTTACCAGTTTAAGTTAAGATAAACTGAATTTATTGGCAAAAACTTCTGCATAATTCAACAATTGTAACTATAGAAAGAAAATTAAATTTTCAATTGAATTTTTGCTATTTAAATTGGGAAGAAGAATATTTTTATATTTAGATTTTAAAAAAATCAAATGAAAAATTTGTTGCCAATTTGTTTATAAAAGTGTTTACCAGCTAATGAAACCATTTGAATATACATATCAATAATATAGACACACTTTTCGTAGTGTATAAATTTATACAACTTCTACTTCGTACTACGAGTTTTAAATATTTTTTGACAATCATCACGATCATTTCGTAATTTTTAATGCACTAATTTATACAATGTTAATTTACTTTCGTTTGTTCATTACAGCTCATACATTAGAATTTATTATTGTTTTAAGTAAGTAGAATACTCCTGTAAATTTTTCAAAACTTAATATACAATATTATATACATGTACATGTATTTTAAAAAATAAATTTTTAATTTTCGAAATGTAGACAAATTACTTATATCCAGTAATTAAATGCAGAATAAATTACTGTATTCTAATGAATAAAAAAACTGAATAACGTCTTAAATAACTGAATATTTCGAATTAATAATAAATCAAGACATCGGATGTTATAAATGATTTCAGAAATACCAATGCTTCAGTGGCCTTCTTGGTGAAATCGAAAGAAAATTGTAAAAAAAAAAAAAAAACAATTATAAATCGCTAAAAAGTATTTTATATTTTTTAATATTCAAACGTATATTTCAATGTCACGTATAATAAAAATTATTAATTGCAGTTGTGCTTCTATCAATTTCAGATTTGCAGAAATAAGCCAATAGATTGTATTATTTACTACATACGTGAGGACGAACAATTCTATTAAAATCCATATCATTGCAATTATTATTAATCTGATTGGCAGGTACCATCTCTGTAGATTATATTAAAGTAAATCAGTATTACACTAGTATGATGACTGATGATCTTGTATCCAATGATAGTGTAACACCATTAAAGAAGTCAGAAAAAATTCAAGATCTGTTTTCAGAACATATTGGGTAACTAAAAGTAATAATTACTGATATTGAGATAAATAGTCTGAAAATCTCTTATATAGGCATGGTATTTCAGCGAACAAGTACGTATATGCAAAAGTATGTACTCTAATGTAATATAAATGACTATGGGCACTTTGGCTAATCGAATTTCTTCGGCAAATATTGCACTAGGACCTCTCGGATTTAAATTTTTGGTTAATTTACTTACTTTCTGATTTTTGGTTACATACAAGAAAAAGGGGAAACGAGACGTGCCCAGTTTTAAAGTCAAGCCAAAAAAATAAATAAAAAAACAAGGTTCTTTTCAAGCTGCAGGTGGAAAAGTTTGGGTTAGATTTCATCGCCTTTTGTACGTATGATAGTTAGTTTCCATACTGCCATATTATTTAGAGACGTCCCAGCTTCAATAAATATATACACTGATAAAATAAAAATTCAGTATACAAGAAATTAGGATGCTAAGCTAACAGATATAATTGAAATTAGTACATTATTTAGTATATTGTTAAACTGGTAAAGGAAAATCGGGAAAACTAATTACAAGAATTATGGACTTGTCGAATAAAGATGATTTTGATGTAAAATGTTCTCAAAGATTAGAGATTGATAAATTAACAAAAATTGAAAGAAATGTTTTTGAATTTTTTAACAACTGTGAAAAATATTATTCTCTAGCCGTGTCCTTTTTACTTCAAACAACTTGTAGCTTTTACAGGAAGATGCAGTATTTAACAATTCATTTTAAGTAAGCCAAACAAATATAGAATTAAAATATTTTTGTTAGTTAACTGTAAAACTATGTATATTTACACTCACGAAATTTATTATATGCGGACGATGTTGTATATAGTAGAAATAAATATCTTTCTTAATGTATACGGGATAATCAATTTTCAATAAACGCTTCCAATAATGCCTTTCAAAGGATTAGCTTGGATCTGTCTCCATTCAAATCATGTGTTACATTATTTACTCTTAGACCTTACGCACAACCAGACGTAATAATTAAAATGCACAATCGAAACACTACGTTTTCTGAACAGGTGAAATATCTGAGCATATATCTAGACTTGGGCGTTCCATATACAGACCTTGCCCCGACAGTTACCCAGGACTTTTAATCCATTGAAAGCGATTTGCAATACTTTTTTTGGGGAGGGGGTCCAGTGACAAGTTTCCTTTATAAAGAGCTATTGTTAGGTTTAAACTCAATTACGGTGCGATTTTTTATGAATCGCCTTCGAAGTCGCTTCTGGGTAAGTTAGACATTCTACAGAATCTGGGATTGAGGTTTATAACAGGAAATGTTATATCGGCCCCTGCTATAAATGTTTAGAAGGAATCTAAAATTCCTCCCCTACATATAAGAAAATCTCTTGGTAGATCGATTTTTAATTAAATATTGTAGCTTCCACCAACCATTAATATTGAAAAACCATTCAAATTTCAAACGAATAGAGAGATTCGTATAGCGTAAAAATCCGCTTTTAATTTAAAATGTCAATAGGTACATATTGCCCGGCTCTTATTCCCGTGCTGCCATCTAAGAATTTAATTTTCCCATGTAATATCAATTCAGTTAAAATAGACGTAAATTTGGATCCCTTAAGTAGCTTAAAGAACGAATGCCTTCCGCACCATGTGTTTAATTATTGCTTTATGCAATTAACGGAATCCGAATATCCTTCTTTCCAAAAAATATTTACCGATGGCGCCAAGTTCTCAGGGTCTAGGAAGGCGGCAGGTGCTGCCTTCATAACGGGAGGGGACTTTATATTTAAGTTTAAGCTTTCGCCTGAGACTTCTGTGTATACTGCTGAGTTGCGAGCCATAAACAAGGCCTATGATTTTATTCTAAATGCTGTATATGGTAGAGGAAAATCGGTAGTATGCTCAGCGAGTTTAAGCAGTATTTTGGCTCTTAGGAACAGCCACTTTAAGTATCAGAGTCATCCACTGATATTTAAAATCAAATTAAAACTCGCCAACATTCGGGACAGTGCGGGTACAGTAAAGTTTTGTTAGATCTTTAGTCACTGTGGGATCATTTTTACTGAAGTGGTGGATCAGGCAGCTAACGACGCTGCCTTGGACGGGATGATATATCCCTGTATTTCGTGTCAACGGATCTTTTGGAGAAGGTTAAACGAGATAACTTAATTGAATGGGAAAATGCTATCAAAAGTGTGCCTAGTGTAGGCAGGTCTTACGAATTAGTCCAATCGACTCTTCCAGTTAGACCCTGGTATTAGAATGTTTCGACTATTCCGGATAGTTTGATGCAAAGGTTTGCGATTACCAGTGACGGTTCGTACATAAGCACTGCAGCCCTGCAGCACCCTAAAAGAAAAGTGAAAATTATTTTTTACAGTAATAACATTGCAAGCAAACTATGTTCAATTACATAAGAGATCTGTTTAATATTTTTTTGAGGGGGGGGGGGGGGTAAATAATAATACAATACAGCTCCGATTCATATTTTCTTTTCTCTGTCTTTGAACTGAATTATTCATAAACAGCGCGTTAACTTACACAAAACGCTCTAAATACACTAAATGATCAAAACGTTAGCTCAGTAATACTCCCAAAATAAACAGCGCATATGGGAACAAAAACATCATGTTCGGCCTATTCAAAAAATTTTAAGAACTCGATTAACTTCGATTATATGGAACTGGCGATATTAATCGTGCCATTTATGCAGTTCTAAGCGAGCATTTGTCATCCAGTTAATGTTAAAAATAATCCGATGAATGCGTTCGGTTGATATCGGTTGTACTCGTCAACACTAGCTTGGCACTGCTCCTTCGGCAGTGCTAGGCATCACTATTTATCTTAATGATCTATTTATCGTACGCAGTGCTAAAACAGTAAAGCCGTAGACTACTGATTTTCCGTTTCTCTCTGATTTACAATTTTTTTATTAAGATGGAGCAATTGAATACACTCTACCTCCTTGTGAATTTTGCATACAGCAGCATTCGAAATAGTTGTTGAATAATTTTTATGTACGGTTTATCTATTAATTGAATTATTGATTATTAAACTTTCTCTGGTAAACACATTGTGTTAATGTCGAAGTTTTGCTTACGTCTTTTCAGTGCAGCTCATTGTTTCATTGACATTTCTTGAAAAATATACATATTCGATCTTTTAATTGTGAATGGTATAATAAAATTAAATAGCTCTGCGGATATGAAAGTACAAACGTGTTATTCTGTTTTCCTTGTTTACTTTTTGACAGTGATACTACATGGACTTGGAATGGATTTAAAAACATAAACAAAAGAAAAGAAAAATGCGAAAATCACGACAACATGGAAAATAGAGTTTCTTTTTTACTTTTAGGGCGCCTTAATATTTCCGAACAACTCGTCGAGGGGTATAGAATGTCAAAACTAAAGCGCAATGAAAAAGTGAAAAAAAAATCAAGAAATATTATCAAAAATAATCGAGTGCTTATTCTGTGACAAATTTTAACTACATACCTCTAAGAGGGCATGATGAAAGTAATGAATCTGAAAATCCTGGAGTATTTAAAGGATTAATAAATTTAATTGCATCCTATGGAACGTTCTTTACAAAAAATTTTCGATAACAATTCTGTGTTTAAGAGGGAACATCTAAAATTATTTAAAACGAAGAATTATTGCAATGCATACTGGATGTTATTTGTGATCAAATAATATCAGAAATTAATGAAACATCATATGTAGCTCTATTGGCTGATGGTACAATAGATATTTCAGAACACGTACAAACAGCAATTGTTTTCCGTTATGAATATCGCGAAGCAGTTTACTAACGATTTTGGAGATTTTTTTTCAATCCAGAAAATACAAATGCAAACAACTTATCCAAATGTATAATTAACGAAATAAACTGTGTGTTAAAAAATGATACAGATAAACGAATAGCCGAAACATATGATGGAGCTAATGTTATAAAAGGTGAACATGGAGGTGTTCAGAATAAAATACAGCAGTTATATAAAAATGCTCATTACATTCATTGCTATACACATCAGCTGAATCTTGCAATGAAGCGCATCATCAGCAATTAAATCAGTAAGATAATTTTTTGAAAATTTAACTGGAATAGTAACGTTCTTTTCCAAATCACGGCACAGATTACAAATATTAGATAAATATTATCAAGTAAACATATTCCAATGACATCAAATACACGTCGGAATTTTAAGGGTAGATTGGTTAATACCGTTTCTGAAAATAAGATATGTCTCATTGAATGTTTTAAAGAATTGCAGTCTTCTTCAACGAATGATAAAACAATTCAAGCATCTTCACCATTCTTAGAATTATTAAAACACGGTACATTCAATTTCTCGCTGGAAATTTTTTTCATAAAATTATGCTTCACGTAGAAATATTGTATTTTTAATTCAAAAAGGATTAAGCAAATTTTATGATGCAATTTCGCAAATACGTAATGCAGAAATTTTGGAATTTAGTAGTTCTAAAAGTATGTAGTTGAAAGAAGTTTGCGACCACATGTTTACAGAAACGAAAGACAGATTTACTTTTATACTAAACATTTAGTAGCGGCCAAATTGTTCTATAAAGAAAATTTTGAAACGTTCAGCAATGAACTACCAATGTGCGAAATAAATGAAGCAGCTTATCCATTTCTTCCGAAGGAAAAAAATGAAATACTGAATTACAAATTTTTTATTCTAGAAAAGAATTCCACAGTTTTAAAAGCTTAATTGCACTTTTAAACATATTAAATGGAAGAAAAAACTTAGAAAGAAATCATTCAACTTATAAAAATTTTGGTTACATTTTCAATAACTAATTGCAGAACCACTGATGAGTTTTTTCCACCTTAAAATGAGTAAAATCATATTTAAGAAGTACTATGGAACAAAAAAGATTAACAGCACTCCTTTTTTGCCACAGCTCTTCTAATTAAAATTTTCACAAGCCGCCACTGGTAACTACCGTCTGTAGACTTCGTACAGGGCAAAACAGGGTACGACTAAATTTTGTGGTTGAATTCCCTCTACATTCCAACTGTAATGAACATGTTAACACAGTTTATCGTGAGGAAATTAAAATTACCTGTTGTTTAATTGTGAAACGCGAGATGAAAGCAGAGTCTGTCTTTTCGAGGATTTAAAGTATTGCGGTTTATTTCCTCCTTACTGTACTTTTCCCTTACTCGTTTTAGGCAATCGTGCGTTGATAATAACTTTTACATTTATTAGAAGGAATAGAATCATTATTTAAAGTTCATAGATAGTACCGGTGCAATTACATGTAGTAGTGCAAAGGAATTTGAAATTATAAAATAAATATAATTTATAATGATAATATACATTTTTTTTTTTAAAAAATGAGGATAAAGAAGAAAAGGAAATTAAACAAATAATGTAAATAAAATAAAGTATTATTAGATCCAAACTACGAAATAACACTGCTGATCCATTAAAAAGGCAATATCATCAGCAAAAACGGAAACCTTTGCATTTTTAGTATGCTTGTGTAACGAGTTAGTGTAAATGAGAAAAAAAATAGGGGCCAATACAATACCCTGACCAACTCTGTATGAAATGGTTTTTTCATTACTTTTATTCCCTGAGATTTTGACCATACCTTAAGTTGATTATTTTTAATTCCCAAATTTTCCAAGTCCTTGATCAATAATTCATGGTCAACTAAATCAAACGCTTTGAATAAGTCAATAAATGTAATTAAAAATTGATTCCCCATTGATGGTCCTGTGTTTATCTTATTTACAATTGTTCTCAGTAATGTTATCGTGGATCTTTTTTTTCTCTCTAAAACCGCGTTGATTTTCATAGAGTAAGTTATTTTTTTCCACATCATTTCTTAAATATTTATCAATATAGTGTTCAACAATTTTAGCTATTACCGATGTTATTGTTATTGGTCGGTGATTTTCAAATTGATTTTGCACTCCTTTTTTATATATCGGTCTAATAATAAATCTTGTAAGCCCATCAGGAGTGTTAGCTTCCTTTAAAGAATAATTGACCATGTTAGTCAAAATAGGAATAAAAATATTTGAATTTTGTTAATATCTTTTACCCTAATTTCATCCCATCCAGGTGCCTTATAAACTTTTAAATCGTTTATTATTATTTCTATTTGGAATTTATTTGCAGGTGGAATAAAAAAGGAAGACAAAATGAAATTATTCGAATTTGTATTCAATAACTGAGTGTGACATTTGTGTCTATTGTTGTTCCACCGAACGCACAAAGTATTCACTAAATTGTTCAGCTACTATTGCAGTATTTCCAAAATGTTTAATAATAAAATCATCTAGCTGGTTTTTTTTATTTTTTATTAACAATATTGTTAATTACATTCCACACTTTTTTACTATCATTATTTGCCTTCACTATTTGACCTTGATAGAACTTTTGTTTATCATTCCTTATTTCAGTTGTAACTATATTTTGATATTTTCTAAATAAGTTTTTATATTGAATATTGGTTCTATTTCGTTTACTAAGTTTAAAGTAATGATCTCTGATTTTTGTAAAATTGATTATTTTTTGACTCATCCACTCATTTTTAGGATTATATTTAGTCAACTTTTTCCTCTCCCATACTTCCAATTTTCATTCATTGTAAAAGCCCTTGAAAGTTAAATGTATCTGCTCATACATATTTCCTGCCGTTGTGACCTTCCAGCTATAATTAATTATCTTATTCTGCTACAATTTACATTTCAATGAATAAATTGAATTAATGAGTTAATGAGAATATAGAAATATGTAACCATGTGTAAAAGTATTGTTATAACACAATTAGGCTATGTTTTGCCAACCCACCCATTTCAAATTAGAACCAAAAATAGATTTATTTGTTTATGCTTGTTTGTAATGGCTAAAAATTGTATCATTTGTGTTTATTCCCTTTCCAATCTAGTAAGGGTGGGAGTAATCCTGCCCATGTTGAGGTAAGGGTTGAAAACAGTGCTATTCATTTGTGCTTATTTGTGCACCACTTGTTTTTGTTTGTACTCATTCTACTACAAAGTTAGAATTGGCAAAGCTGGAGAAACAATAACGGTGCAAAATGGGACGTTGTAAAAAAATAAATATGCTTCTAACAGTATGATTTATGCTTTAATAAAATTTAGCCATCAATCTTCTAGTTTACAGACAAATCAGAATTAGCTCAATCATTTGTTTCTTCCTCCTAGCTTTTTCCAATTTCAAAGACGATACATTAGTAAAATAAAGCTACATATATGCTTCGGTAAAGCATTAATGTACTGGAGTGTAACAATGGATCATTTTGGTTCTAGTTATCAACTTCAGATTTTTAGTTTTTGGATATATATTTTGCTTCCTCGATTTTTCTTATCTTTTCTTTTTTTTATATTGTGAACAAATTTTCTTTGTCCATTTTGGGACCAATTTTAAGTATTCTGCGGTTTTTTATTATTTCATTATTTTAAAATTTTTATAAAATACAAAACATTTTAAAACTTGTAAAAAAAAAAACTTTATTGTCAGTTAATTTGACTTATTAAATTTTACATTAGTAAAAAAAAAATTGATTTGATTCAATTCAATGAGGTTTGATAAAATGTGATTGACATATTTTTGAAATTCAACCCGATTAATTTAATTTAAATTGGTCTAAATTTAATTCGAGTTTTTAATAATTTTACATTCGTAAGTACATTTATTTTGATCTCAGTTCGATTTTGTTTAATTTAATAATTCAGATTTGGTATTAATTTTAATTTGAAAGCCACTGTTTTATGATACTCAAAAAAATGGATATAATTGCCTAAAAATAACTAGACATATCTTCATTGATACGAGTGTCATACATATTTTACTTTTTTAATTCTATTTTAATAGTATTTATTATTAAATGATTTTTTTGCATGCGTGAAAGCAGGGCTTGAAAGCTGAATAATAATACAGCTTAAACTTAATATTGCTTATGTCCTTGAAAAATACAGCTTAAGCTTTCGGCTTTTGACTGTTTAAATTTAAAATACGGCTTAAGCTTTCAATTTAAATCATTTTCTAATTACTATGCAGCAATCTATTAAGCATTACTATTGAAACTTCAGCTTTTTTCTTTACGCACAAAAATAAAAGTTTTTAAAATCAATTTCTTAGGCAAATAATTATGTCAAAAATGCAAAATCAAGAAATTTAAAACAAAAGTTCAAGTCGAATATAAAGCTTTCCTATCCTCAGTTCCTTTATCTTATCAATAGCTGACCGAATCTTTCGTTTCTGGGTGAAGATCCTTTGTTGACATGCCCAAAGGGGGGAGGGGAATATCTTTTTTAAAAATACAGCTTAAGCTTTCGTCTTTCGACTGTTTAAATTTTGAATAAAGCTTAAGCTTTAGACTTTTAGCTTATGGAAATTTAAATATGGCTTTTGGATTAAGCTTATGACATCTAAAAATGATTGGCTTTCAGCTTTTAGCTTTTGGCTTTCGACTGGCTTTTAGAAAAATCGGCTGAAACACCTTCCTTGTACTCATTTGTTACTGTAATTGCTGTAACTAGGAAGTCATAGGCATTCATATTGAAAGTGGTCAGTACAAATTTTCTTATTACCATACTTTCTTAGTATATTCCTCTACATTGGATTTGCTTAGAACTAATGCAAAATTCATTTGTTTTCAAAAGTGAGTGAGCAGTTCTTTTGTTTAAGTTAACAACCGTCAGGGGGAGGGGGCAAGATGATAGAAAGAGGTAATGAATTATAGGAATAATAAAATTTATAAGTTGTAAAGGCTTAATATTTTATTAAATAAGAATAAAATCTTAATTAAAACATAATTCTCATGGGTTTTTGGCAAATTGTTTATGATTACACACCTATGAATACTCATAATGGCCACTTGATTAAAGAGTTTCAGGGCTTCCAGGGGGCAGCTGCCCTCCTGCGCTGCACTGGCGACGCCCATGTATATAATGTTTTATTAAAGTGTTCTTATTTCTATAGATTATGAAAATTCATAAATGTTCTATCCGGCGTTCTTCTTCCTTCTCCTTCCAATTCATGAATTCTACATTTATATAATATTATATTTAAATAATAATATAAATATTTCATTGTATATACAAAAAGTTAGGAAAATGATCTTGAAGAAAGCAAAACTTTATTATTTGTATTTCACATACATTTTTCATTTAGTGTTATTTTAAGTAATGCAATTTTAAACTACATTGTTTGGTTGGTGTAATTCAGAGTCTTATTTGCGGAGGGGTTTTCTGTCCCCTCCATGTCTGTGAAATCATAACTGCTTGAATTAAATAGACCGAAATTCAGAATCAATTTATTTCTTTTCAATTTTTGACAAAAGAAAAGAAAATTAAAATTTTTATAAATTCTACAGAAATGACTATTTTTTATTGTAGCATTCAAATATTGCATATACAATAATTGACTACAAGGCTTTAGTGTACCATTTATAAATAAATATATTTTATAATAATACACACACACTCATATATATATATATATATATATATATATATATATATATATATATATATGTATATATGTATAATTATAAAAATACTAGCTAAACCTGGCCACGCTTCACTGTGGCTCAGATTAATATGAATGATTAGGAAAGTAAATAAAAGTATTGTAGTAAACATAGATTCACTGAAAAAACACACCATTAAATTTAATACTATACTCTATGTTACTATGGCTTTGCTGTGGAATGCAATCAAATGAAACTAAATAATCTTTATTATTATTATTATTATTACACATTTTGACTTCAATATGCACAGTGCAGATAACAATTTCAAGTGGCATGCGGTTCAATATTCTTCAGCACTCTACCCATCGCAATCATGAACAGTGTCATAAAAAACGCTTTTTTTTTTCTAGCAGCTCAACAATGATGATCGGTTCCTTTTAAGGAACCTGTTGTTGCACACTTTCTCTCTCTCTCTTATCCATATATATTCTCTGTCACTCATCTCATCCCTGATTGTAGAATGTTGCTGCATATTTGATTTACACACACTTCTGCAATTACATAGCATCCTGCATATACAACCGCAATACCTTTTTTTGAAATTTCTCACTATAATGCCGAAAACAAATCATAAATCGCGCCTCTTAAAAACGCTTAGAATTTCCCGTTCCTGGGGAAACTTAAGGATAAAAAAAATATGCAAACCATCTTATATAGAAATGCAATGTTGTGTAAAAATTTTCAATCAATCCAACCACTACTTTTTGAGTTTTGCGATCTCAAACATACACTGTTCGATTTATATATATATATATATATATTTGTAACCCTCCCCCCTTACAAAAAAAAAAAAAATTTGGTTTAGATATGCCCCTAGTGTAATTTATAATATACTTAGCTGATATTAATGCTTTTTGAAAATTTACACACAATTAGAGAATTTGTGTTAAAAATTTTCTCGTTTGGAATATTGTTTGTTTATGCATATCTAATTTTGTTCAATAAAGGGTAATTTAATTTTTACTGTTTTCTTTATATTCCCATTTAATAGATAATTTTTATAAATAGTTTTGCAAGAAATTTAATCATATTAGGTTCTTATTAATTAAATCATGTTCAGTTTTTTTTTATTATATAGACAATTTTTTACAATGTATAGAAATCCATATATTGGAAAAATTTAAATTTATTTTTATGGTTTAATATTTTATTTTCATTACATATGCTTTTTAAAAACAAAAGCAATATAAAAATATTTTACACATGAATATATTCATTCAATTTTATTGTACCAAATAACAATTAAATAAATTAAAATATATTTATATAGATAATTAGTAAATATGAAATATTAACAGATTAATATGAATTAAAAGTTGTTTTTTTTTTTGGTATTTTAAATATTTGTTAACATTCAAACACTAATGTTAATTTTAAAAAAAGATAATTTATTTAATTTACATTAAAAACTTATGAAATTTATTGATGTTATCAAACAATGACAAAAGATCATTTTCCTTTATTTTGAACTATATTCTAGCATTTTAGATCAGGGGCCAACAAACTTTTTTTATAGAAACGAGCAGAATATAAAAATTTTAGGTTCAGCGGGCCAAGTAGCAAATATGAGGTTGTAAATAGGTAATTTTCTCATAGAGCAAAAAAAAAACAAACGCGTTTTTTTTTATTACAAAGTGATACTTTTGTACAGTGGCGGACTTAGCAAAATTTTTAGGTGATGCGAGATATCAAAATGACGCCCCTCCAAATATAAAACTTAGCGTTCTTTCTATGCAATCGCTTATTTGTGATTGCGCTCTACATAGTTTACATTCAGACGAAAGAAAATGTAATTTTTTATATATAACCAGTATCAGACCGACCAAACATTTATAAGCAAATCTGAATGTCAAATTGTCAAACGAAAAATAATAACAACTAATATTTTGTTTGACAACTATTATTTAAACTGTTATCCTGCAGACTGTAATCAATTTTAAAGTAAAAGAACAACCAATTTGATAAAAAAAAAACCTAGATGAACACCTTGCTAGCTTTTGCGCTTAAAATTTTTTTATGAAGTCCGAATAATTTAATTTCTGGACAACAGCATTTTCTATGGACAAAATTCCAAGATCTGATAGTTTTTCCTGACACATAGTAAATCGTAAGTAAGCTTTCATAAGTTTTAATTTACTGAAACCTCGTTCTCCTTTAGCGACAGTACAGGTGCAGTCATCAAGATACGAAGCGCTGTCCAAACATTCGGGAAAATATCCTATCAATCATTTTGTTTTATAAGTCGAAGAATTTTTAATGGCTCTTCTGATTGAAAATCTTTTAATAATGGGTTCAGGCTCATAAGTTCCTCAACCAATTCGCAACCAGGCACGTCAAATTTTTCCTCATCGATTAAATTAATTTGCAAATCAGTACAGGCTGTTTCTAATACAGATTTTTCAGGAATTATTTTGATGTTGTATATAAATGACTACATGTATCGTTGAATTTTGACAGTTGTCTAAATCAGCTGACCAATGCATTTTCTCAACTGTATCAATCGTAGTGTAAGAAATGTTAATTTTAAATAATTCGTCAGGCTCAGTTGATGTCTCATCTACGGCTTCGTCTTCAAATAATGGATTCCATTTTCGGGATCGGACCGGCTTAAAAATTGGATCTACCTCAGCTTGGGATGCTATTTCCCTAGCTGTTATTAGGGTAGATGAAAAAGTCTGGTACTGTTTCCCAAATGCCATACAGTTTTTCAGCAATTGCAGTATGTTTGGTAAATCCATAGTTTCAGACTGCATGGCCTTACTTACAATATTTACTTGAAACAGATTAACTCGTTTTGAATCCGTTTGCCAAAATAGTGGACGTTGGTCTCTTTATTTACAATACAGCGAAGGTGTTCCATCATTACATTATCAAATTTTTCTAGTAATCGCACTAAGCCCGCGAAGTTGCTATTATTGGGAGTGTATAAAGTTTCAGACCCAGAACTCCCTCCAAACGACAAATTATTGCCTGCTAAGAAAAATACTACGGACATCATTCGTTCGAGGATAGCAACTCACTGATATTTCTCGTCTTCAATTTGTTTTTGCAAGTGCTTGTCTATTCCCCGCTGAAGTTCTACCCAACTGTTTATAGCACGTCGGTGATTTGAGGATGATACGTGTCTCTAGCCGTCAAATTTTTCTTTTCCCAAAATTAGACGGGGGATTTGTGTTAAATAAACTGCAACAAAAACCATATACTTTATCCACCAATGAAGAGTATAGGAGCCATTTTCTTTTGAATGTTACCCCATTTGGCATTACTCTTTAAAAATGTGTATTTGAAAAATGACGGCCGTCATACTGCCTTGGGTAGTTTTCATTGCTCATTTCGTTACGTACAGGACCTTGAATAATTACTTCATCACTTGTAGCAGAATCGATAAGCGGCCATTTTGAAATATCGTCGTAATTGTATTCTCTTAAAAATGATGAATATGAGGCTATAATTGACATATCTTCCATAATATTTTCAAATCCAGATGAGGGATCAAGAATAGCTAGACCTATTATATGAGCTTCCACTGAAAATTGATGACTAGCATCTCTTAGTAGTCTGTGGTTTTGATTGATTTTGGCGCCCCCTCCATGATGGCGCCCGGTGCGGTCGCACCGATCGCACTACCCTAGGGCCGCCACTGCTTTTGCATAATATGTATACACATTTTACTACCACTTACAAAAAAAGAACGAATAAAAGATTTACATTTACATATTAAAAAAACGTTATTATTAAACAGATTAAAATTTCTAATGTGAAGAAAGTAATTATTTTTTCTGAAATAATTTCATTATACTGGCATGGGTGTAGCTAGAGGGGCGCAAGGGTGGGCACTGCCCACCTGAGAAAAATCGTTGCTCCCTCTAGAAGAATTGTGTAAAAGTCACGCAGAGAAAAATTTGAAAAATAGAATATCATTCAGCGGCCCGGATTAAAAGTAAACCGCGGGCCATAGTTTACCGACCCGAGTTTTAGACGCTCTTAAATAATAAAAGAGAAATAATAATCGAAAAATTTCATCGAAACGATTAGGCACACTGTTTTCAATAATTCGCTATGTTTCTTGTTCTTTATTTTAACAAAACTGCATGCTGATTGCCTTATTGTGTTAGCAATCAAAATTTAAACAAGAGATAAAGTGCTATTAAAGTTTATAACGTTGTTTTCTGTTTAATTTGTACTTTTTGTTGATTATAGTTTATTTAAAAAAATAATATGATATGATTGAATGGTGCTCTAAAAAACGCATGCTCATCGTTTTGTTCTTACTAGCTGGGTATGTAATATTTATAAACAGGTTCCCATTTTTAGTAAAAATTTTACGATTACACAAACTATCTGCTACCATGTAGTACATTTAATGTTCTTAATAATGAATTTTTTCTGAATAATTATTTATCGTACGAGCAGTGTATTTAAAAGATACGTTTGGTCTTTTACTTTTTGAAAACAAATTCCTTAAATAGTTTTGAATTTGTTTTTTTCTGAAATACTTCGTTGTCTTGCACATATTTAATTGCAGAATTAATTATTCAGATTAATTATTTTATTGGTTAAAACCTTAATTTATAAATAACAGTATCGCCTAAGAACAACATATTTAATTTTATTAATGGTAAATTAAAAGATTTATATAGATTTCACTGACGGAAACGTAATTTTACAGTTATTCTTTTTTTTTTGTCGTCTTCTCTAATACGTAATCATAATTTTTTGGTTTAGGTTATTTTTACACAAAAAACATTGAAATTTTAAATAATATGTCTACTAACATGTAAATATAAAAATAAACAATTGTTACATTTTTAATTTGTTTGTTATGATCATATTTTATTATTATTATTCGTGTGTTTCAGCCTGACAGTATTTATTCTGATAATCGAAGGTTATCTTACCAGCAATGATGACAATTTTTCTTCAGTAAATAGCACAAATTTCACTAACCAAAATTGTTGGTTGAACGAAAAATATGAAATTATAAATAAATGTGAAACTTGTTTGGGTAATATTTTTAGATATGTAGAGTAATTTTTATTTTAATAGTTAAGATCTTTAAATCTGAAGCAAAGGTAATTTTGTACAAATTGAAAAATTTCGTGGTTGATGATAAAATGAGACAAAACAGAAGAATACGAAATTCTTTGGTTAATGAAAAGTAACACGTACACTCTTGAAAAGGTAAAAAGTCAATATTTTTTTCTTTTCTGTGTCATCACGATCTAGTTATCCGCATTTACAGGTTACCTAGGACCCACCGTCCATCTACCTTTTACACTTCCACCTTCTTGATGTTATAATAATTTGTTTTTCGCTACACCAACTATCATGATTACTATTTTTATTCATTTTTTTTATGTCTATTTTCCACCATTCGGACTAAAATTCTCCGCGATACATTTTTAAAAAATTTTTTTTTTTCGGTTTTTATTACTTTTTCCTTTGCCTGTTGAACTTATATAATTTCTTGATTTTCTCCATTCGCATTGTCATACTAAGTTTCTATTATATCTTTTTCCTTTTTTTTCACAGCCATAACCATATAATAATATTTGAAAAGTCCTTTTCTTAAAGTTGAATATATCGTACAATATTATTTTTTATTAATAAATGCCTTCATTATGATTCTTCCTTATTTCCTTTCAGCTAATCTTCTTAAAGTTATCTTACGTTTCCGGATAGTTAAATTTTTTATTTTTTTTTAGTAACTACTTAACTTTATTCCAGTACCCCCTTCATCATAATTTATTCTGTTTATTTGTACTTTACCCATCTTTTGTGCAGTTCATCAATGAATCTTCTGTGGTTTAATCTACCATTTTTTTTTTTTTTTTTTTTTTTTTTTTTTTAAATATGTATCAGCATTGCCCAATTTACTCTGTTGAACATTTTTTCAAAGTTTAACTCGATGTTCACCAATTAATTGTCTATAATCTTATCCGTCTTCTGCTCCTTTGTTATAAAAAAAGTATGTAGACCTATTATAAATTAAATGTAGATATAATAATTTTAATCTATTTCGATGAGATATATAAAATTATATATTAATTTCTATTATATAGATTACGAGATTGCCGCTAAGAATTACCACGTATGCAAATCCGGGTATAAAGAAACAATTAAATGTAAAAACACAGGAATCACTTATCGCAGGTATAATATTCGATAATATTGAATATATTTTACGGGTTTAAGAACATAATCAGTCCGATTTCAAATAAAAGGACAAAACTGAAATTTTAAGGGAAAAAACAGTTAAAATAAGCAGAACGAAAATAGAACATGATATTGATAAAGATGTGTTATTTTCATATTAATGCAGAAGGTTCATCATGTGTAATCAGATAATAATTATAAACAAAGGAAGATCCAAAAGGATAAAAGCAATATGTATTTTGAGTATAAATACTCCAATGATTTTGATTTTTTTTTTTTCTTTAAAGGGTAAAAGAAGGTATTTTACTTAATTTTTTCATAGTTTTACGTTACTTTTTACATCTTTTAATGAATAAAAAATAATAAATAATGTGAATTTACTTAAACTCTTTTATACGTTATTTATGTAGTAAGAAAAAATTACGAAACTAACTTTATAGTAACCTAGTTAGGAATTTGGCCAATTAGGTGAGCAGCAATTATTAGTTTAATGCATTTTTAATAGTTAACCAACTAGATCTCAAATTTTCGTTATGTTTGTCAAAAATTAAAAAATACAAATTCAACGAATCATTCTAAAATATCTGATCTAGAAAATTTTTGTGAAGGAAAGAATATGTTTGTACTTAAATTTTCAGATGTACTCAAAATGGTAAAAGTCTTTTTAATTTCGATTTAATTCATACAATTTAGTTCTCGCGTAGAATTTATTATCTAAAATACTCAAGTGTAAATAATATAATTTTAAACACTAAAAAATACTTTTTGAAGCATCACGCGGTTGTAAATTTATAAAAATTTTTATAGAAAAATGTAATTTTAAAGAGCAATACATATTTTTACGTATATTACAGTAAATAGTTATTGTTGCAAATAAAGTTTTCTGTTATAAACTGAAAATGTCACCTAAATTTAATAATCAGTGTAGGACATATTTTTCTTTTTTAATTGCAGATTTATTTCAATTAAATAGTGTAATTTTAAAGCGAAAGAGTAGGAAATAGAGGTCGTTTAATTGACATTATCGAAGCTGCAAATCATTTTTCGAAAAAAAATTGATACGCGCTACTTATGACTAAGAATTTCGAGAAATTTAAAGTGAAAATAATTTTGAAATTGCGTATGCGTCGGTTATATGTTGGTGCATACTCCTAATACCACAGCTAGTCTTTCAGGAGAGCATTCGGTTGCGATAATTTTAAAATTAAGATCGAGTTTTCTTTCAGGGTAAAGTATTATTAATTTTTAATCTGATTGCAGTTGTGAGAAATCCGAATGGAATGAAGAAAAGACATTCTGGATATTTCACGTGTGCATGATCGTTGCTAGTATTGTATCTTCTTGCGCGGTCTACTTGCGGCAAAATACTCTCGATAGAATTGCTTTTATAAGGGTACAAAATCAGGCGTAATCATTACTGTTGTAAGTATACATTTTTTTTACATTTTCGGCCTTTTTGTTTTAACTTTATTTCAATTAATAAAATAACACCCTTACATTCTTCTAAATTTACTGTTACTTCTAAGTAATGAAAAATGTAAAATTCGTACCAAACCGTAAATCAAAAGCTTTCGTCAATTTTTTCATTTTCTAAATTATTTTTTTCGTGAGACGGTGCATTATTACATGCTTCAATTTCGTTTCGAGGTATTATTAACACACACACACACACACACACACACACACACACACACACACACACATATATATATATATATATATATATATATATGCATATAGATAGGCTTTTTAGGGACGTACCGGGCATTTAATTATTCCTCTGCATTACGTGTATTAAATTTTATTAGTAGTTTGTAAAAAAAAAAATAAAAGAGAGAAAAGAGAAAAATTATCCGTCAAATGTTGAATTGCGTTTGTTTCTAAAATACGAATTATTGCTTTGAGGTATCGAGTTTTAAAAATCGAACCTGTTCGAATAAGAATTTCATAAACACTAATATGACATTTATTTAAATTTAATTAAGCTGTTCATAATAAATACAGTGCCGTGTTAAAATTTTTGCATTTTTGAATTACCAAATTTTTTGGTAACAGTTAAATGATGTTTAACTGCTCGGTGATTTTCTTTTTAAAAAGAAACACAATTTTTTAAATTAGTGGCAACTGAAATTAAAGCTTTAATAGAGTGGCGCAAAAAAAAAAGGTTTTTACCTAAATTTGACAATATAATAATTATATTTTGCAAACTATTGTTTTTTATTGGTTTTTTTTTCTGTTACTCTTAAATTAGAGAAATGTCAAAAATCTATATCTCGGCTTCGAATCTTAAGGGTAATACAATTAACTGCGATGCAAAATCGGCTACTGTTCTCTTTGTATACCACTATTTAAAACGATTGTGTTCAGCGTACGATGTTGAATTGTTCATTTTAAATAAAGAAGATGTTGCTGCGTGCATTGAGATGGATATTAGCAGTTTCAACTTTAAACTAGTTGAATGTTCTAATGCCGATATTAAATATATTCGTTGTTGCTCATTACCGATATTCACGATTGATAATAATTTTTGTGTGGCTGGATTGTGTTCAGTTATCAGACAGGTAGGTGTATTACATAATTTTTGTTTATACGCAGTTTTATCATATTATGATATATTAAGAAATTTCATACGACAAAAAAACCACCTGATACTCTTTAGTTTTCTTTTTGGAGGTTATATTCTAAATGATGAACTAAAGTGTGAATAGCGCACGAATTTTTGTCCTCTTAAGTGTAGAAAAATAACTATTACTAAAAATTTTAAATGCTTAAGATAAATATTTACGATGTTCATTATACCATTATGTGAAGAAAATTGTTCTCTGTGCTAGCAAAGTAATTGTGAGTTTTTTAAAATTCTTACGATATCCTTTTTACCGAGTCAGATTTTTCAATTTCGAAAATGCGAACGATTACTGGTTTCTGTTAAAAATTCTATTAAAAAAAAGTGGATATGCAAGTTTAAAAAGGCAGTACGAAAAAAAGAAAGTATATATTAATTTTTAAAAAACTAAGAACTTCTGGAATATTATTGTGCTGAAGATGGTAAAAGAAAATAACTTTAAGTAAAATTTTTCGTAATTTTGAAATGGAAAGGATGGTTCTGATTTTATTCTTTTTTATTTGCACCGCTTCTACATTTCTCTATTCATAAATTTTTTACTGCAAAAGGTGGCCCAAGTGTTTTTTTGTTTTTTTTTTTTTTTTTCAATTAAAAAACAGTATCACTAATTTTATACGCAAAAGCAAAACCAAGATTGTTAAATTATCTCAACTTATCTAATTTATTTATTTTATTTAGTGAAACCCACAACAATTGCTTCGTCATGAAAGAAAGGATAAAAAAAGGTTATTTAGAACACTTTACCTTTGGTTAAAACTGATTATTCAATAAAGTTAAAAGGGTACTTAATATTTTTTTTTATATTTCCATAACTAATTAGAATTTATTATTATTATTATTATTATTATTTAAAAAACATATAAGATAAAATACAATTTTCCACAACTTTGTATCCCTGTTTTAATTGGAACTGATTTGAAGGTAAACAGTGATCACCTGTTCGAAATGTTAACACAAAATAAATTTGATGTGGATGTCGTTGAAAATTATAACACAGTTGTATCAATGAACCGTGAAAGTTTTCACTTAAAATTAATTTTAATGGGTGATAAAAAATGTCATTAATGTGGATTTAAGGAAATTTAAAAGGGTTATTTTTTTTTTTAATTTTTTAGATTGATAAAATAAGCTAATATATAATCATTAATAAAAACTTAGTCATTTTTACTTACTTCTCTCAAATTTGTTTTTATTATAGATAATTTTCTGACTATATTTGGAAATGCGATGAATAAATTGTATGAACCGTTTAATGTTGAAGTGAAAAAAAAAAAAAAAGTGAATAAGTCAAAGAAAACCATTTGTATGTTTTTAAAGGAATTTAATTACCAGTTTTTTCGCTTTTCATTTAATTTTGCAATTTCTTCATTACGAGTTAAATTTTTATATAAAATTGTTCGTGTTTTAATTTATTTTCAAATAATAACTGGATTAAAACATTTGAACCGTTTGTTTTTTGTTTTTTTTTTTTTTTTTTGTAGTTCGAGTACTACTATTCAATCTTGAATAAAATTTATGGTCGCGATAGAGAGGAAGTATTTTACGTTTTTAAATGAAACATGTACGTCCTCTGTTGATGTTTTTCGACGGAAATTTTTTAATATATAATTATTCATTAGAATTTAATTCTTTAAAGATGTGTCGGTTAATAAATTGTTCCCTATACATCTGATAATTTCACATTTCAAAATATTTAGTCGTACTTTTCCGTTAATTACTCATTGATCGTGTGGAACCTTTTATAGCGCTATTCGTATTCTGATAAATGCTTCCATTTTTCCTTATATAGAGAAAAAGAAAAAAAAGGTTAAAAATTTAAAATTTTTACTCGTGTCCTTGAGTTTGCGACAAAACAAAATTTTATTTCGTATTTTTGTTTCTGTGTATGTTTTATTTGTTTGATTTTATTTATTTTCAGTTGATTAAATGTTGCAACCACAAACAAGCCCAATCTTTATTGGGATATAAAAAATCATCGCTGACTGCCTGCGCGGAAATTTCGGTACATACGAAACTATGCGAAATCGATTTAATAAAGTCACTGGAAAAAGCTACGGACGAATTTTCGCGTAAGGGAAAAATCGAACAATTTCCGATGGTACTGGTGACTTTGGAACTTGTTCTGTCGAGTTTACCGCCGATGGCCAGTCGTAAACATAAACGCAATAAACATGCTAACGCAAAAGCTCGCAAGTATCTAGAGGGTTTCGAATTAACCATAAGCGACTTAATCGCTGTACCGATAGTCTGTCAGTTATGGAATCTGTTAGGCGAGTCGATAAAATCGTTACTACCGCACACTTCGAAATGGCGGACACGCATGCTTCACACCTGGAACGTTTTGGACATTTTAGAAAATTTAAGTTACCGCATTCGTGACCATTCGTCAACTTTTTACGATGGCGAAGGAATGGACGGCTCGCTTTTGTCAGAGGATATATTGCCTCTAATGCGCGATCAAATAAAAGGTGATTTATAAATATATACACAATTTTGATCGCGATAAAAACATTTGCAACTTCAGAATTATGTTCAGTATTTTTCTAGGAGCTTGCCGTTTTTGTAAGTTACACCGGAATTCCGACACCTTTTTCGTGCTACGAAAAGCAATAGGGTTTTCCGTAGAACGGTGCTAAAACGCAACATTATGGCTACGTCTTTGTTATACAACAAAAAAGAACCGTAAGCCGGAGCTCAACACTTTTGCGTGTGATCCCTATTCTGAATCAGATTTGGGCGAAATCGGTTACTGCCTTTTTGGGTAATTAATTTAAAAAAAAAAAAAAAAAAAAAGATAATTGCATCTATTTAGTGTATTCGATTATACTTTAAAGTAATCATAATTAATAATTGTAATGCGTAATTGTGAAATGATCGATTTTTTTTCAAAACTATCAAATTACTCTCTTCATCGAGATTCCATGCAATCAGTACGGGCAATTAATACAGTAACAGTTTAGTTTTGAAATAATAGCCTTAATCTTTCACAATAGTACGTGCCTATTCGTAGTGAAGTAAAGTAAGTCCCATATATCCTTGATAGCGTATCATGGATTGTGAAGTTAAGTTTTTCATAATGGATCTAAGGAGAGTACTGGGGCCAGTTCCTTTCTCCTGGGCGTCTTTATTTTCCCAGATTAGTGCCGTACAAAAATATAATTCAATGAAAAAATAATAAATATAGTATATAAAGAAACAAAATAAACCTAACACTTATTGTTATTAGTCGCGAACTTTAAAAAAAATAAAATTATTATCCAGCCATTAAATATTAGAATGTTATTGAATTCGTGTAATCGTCCATACTGATTAATTCTGAGAGTAATTTGCGATTTCTTTGACAGATCTGGTTATTTCATAATTACGGGTTACTATTATTTATAATTATTAAAGCAAAATAATTCCACTTTCGGAAATCATTCTATTCTAATTAATTACCAAAAGAGTAATCGATTAAGCTGAACTTTCTACTTAAGACTAGATTACATGTAAGCTTAGTACTTGAACTTTACAAAATGTTTAACGTTGTGTCGTATGCATAAAATTCTACTGCCGCTATATCAACCACCTTTACCACATCATATTTACTACTTTACCACTCCGTACCGGACCCATTGTCGCCAGAATATTTTTATGCATACGACACAACGTTGAACATTTTGTAAAGTTCAAGTACTAAGCTTACATGTAATCTAAGTCTTAAGTAGAAAGTTCAGCTTAATCGATTACTCTTTTGGTAATTAATTAGAATAGAATGATTTCCGAAAGTGGAATTATTTTGCTTTAATAATCTACTATATAAAAATAAGTCGGGTTTTCCTTTCTGACGCTATAACTCCAGAACGCACGAACCGATTTCCACGGTTTTGCATTCGTTGGAAAGGTCTCGGGCTCCGTGAGGTTTATAGCAAAGAAAATTCAGGAAAAATTTCAACAGAAAATCAGGATCTTCATGCACTACAAACCAATATTTTAAGTAGTGCGGGATACATTGTTTGACAGCTACTCATTGTTCTCTGCTTAGTTAATTTATTATGTTCACTGTGAAATTGTGAACAAAAAGTAAAAAAAATAAGTTATTCGTTTCCTAGCAAATTTTTATTGTCTTTAAGGTGGTAAGTTGAACTGTGTAAATTATGTGGATCGTGCACTTGAGTTTAAATTCACCACTCTGTCCATAGTCCAAAATGCCTAGAGGACGACGTGCGAACATCGGCCGCCGCACAAGACATGCAAGCCAGCAACAAGTGTATTCAAATAACTTAAGCGAAGAAAGACAAAATATAATAAGAGAAAATGCCCGATTGAGACAACGCGTGAGCACACGAAGATCATTGGCATCATACAATCGCTTGGCATTCCAATATGATCCCACTGCGAACAAAAGTGATGATGAAAATTTAGATATTGGACCAATGACGACTATATGCCGATATTGCAATGCGTTAAAGTTCAAAAGAGAAACGGATGGATTGTGCTGCGCAAGTGGAAAAGTCAAACTGGATCCATTACTTACATCACCACAGCCACTGAAACCATTGAACCATGCAAATGATATATTTGTCCTTGTATCTGTAATTGCAAACAATCATTTGTTGAAGAATACGGTGTAACTTCTGATCGTGTGATGGTGTAGTGTGTGGTGTATATGTAGTTGTTAGGTGTTGCAATTCATTGTGTTGGTGTGAGTGATTGGTTATGTGTGTTGTA
Organism: Icerya purchasi; assembly: GCA_039619475.1. Lineage (NCBI taxonomy): Eukaryota > Metazoa > Arthropoda > Insecta > Hemiptera > Monophlebidae > Icerya > Icerya purchasi. The sequence goes on along the minus strand of CM077115.1, from coordinate 284,011,887 downwards.
TCTTTTACCTTGCAAGTCGGCATGAAGCCGCCTTCTCGAATGATATTAGCTCCAAAGGAAGTCATGCGAAAGCAGTTATTGTATTCAAGGATGTGTTGAAGAAAATGGCTGGAATCGGGATCACTTCCATCGAACAATGGTTTCAGTGGCTGTGGTGATGTAAGTAATGGATCCAGTTTGACTTTTCCACTTGCGCAGCACAATCCATCCGTTTCTCTTTTGATAACGCATTGCAATATCGGCATATAGTCGTCATTGGTCCAATATCTAAATTTTCATCATCACTGTAGTTCGCAGTGGGATCATATTGGAATGCCAAGCGATTGTATGATGCCAATGATCTTCGTGTGCTCACGCGTTGTCTCAATCGGGCATTTTCTCTTATTATATTTTGTCTTTCTTCGCTTAAGTTATTTGAATACACTTGTTGCTGGCTTGCATGTCTTGTGCGGCGGCCGATGTTCGCACGTCGTCCTCTAGGCATTTTGGACTATGGACAGAGTGGTGAATTTAAACTCAAGTGCACGATCCACATAATTTACACAGTTCAACTTACCACCTTAAAGACAATAAAAATTTGCTAGGAAACGAATAACTTGTTTTTTTTACTTTTTTTTCACAATTTCACAGTGAACATAATAAATTAACTAAGCAGAGAACAATGAGTAGCTGTCAAACAATGTATCACGCACTACTTAAAATATTGGTTTGTAGTGCATGAAGATCCTGATTTTCTGTTGAAATTTTTCCTGAATTTTCTTTGCTATAAACCTCACGGAGCCCGAGACCTTTCCAACGAATGCAAAACCGTGGAAATCGGTTCGTGCGTTCTGGAGTTATAGCGTCAGAAAGGAAAACCCGACTTATTTTTATATAGTAGATTATTAAAGCAAAATAATTCCACTTTCGGAAATCATTCTATTCTAATTAATTACCAAAAGAGTAATCGATTAAGCTGAACTTTCTACTTAAGACTTAGATTACATGTAAGCTTAGTACTTGAACTTTACAAAATGTTCAACGTTGTGTCGTATGCATAAAATTCTACTGCCGCTATATCAACCACCTTTACCACATCATATTTACTACTTTACCACTCCGTACCGGACCCATTGTCGCCAGAATATTTTTATGCATACGACACAACGTTGAACATTTTGTAAAGTTCAAGTACTAAGCTTACATGTAATCTAAGTCTTAAGTAGAAAGTTCAGCTTAATCGATTACTCTTTTGGTAATTAATTAGAATAGAATGATTTCCGAAAGTGGAATTATTTTGCTTTAATAATCTACTATATAAAAATAAGTCGGGTTTTCCTTTCTGACGCTATAACTCCAGAACGCACGAACCGATTTCCACGGTTTTGCATTCGTTGGAAAGGTCTCGGGCTCCGTGAGGTTTATAGCAAAGAAAATTCAGGAAAAATTTCAACAGAAAATCAGGATCTTCATGCACTACAAACCAATATTTTAAGTAGTGCGGGATACATTGTTTGACAGCTACTCATTGTTCTCTGCTTAGTTAATTTATTATGTTCACTGTGAAATTGTGAAAAAAAAGTAAAAAAAATAAGTTATTCGTTTCCTAGCAAATTTTTATTGTCTTTAAGGTGGTAAGTTGAACTGTGTAAATTATGTGGATCGTGCACTTGAGTTTAAATTCACCACTCTGTCCATAGTCCAAAATGCCTAGAGGACGACGTGCGAACATCGGCCGCCGCACAAGACATGCAAGCCAGCAACAAGTGTATTCAAATAACTTAAGCGAAGAAAGACAAAATATAATAAGAGAAAATGCCCGATTGAGACAACGCGTGAGCACACGAAGATCATTGGCATCATACAATCGCTTGGCATTCCAATATGATCCCACTGCGAACAAAAGTGATGATGAAAATTTAGATATTGGACCAATGACGACTATATGCCGATATTGCAATGCGTTAAAGTTCAAAAGAGAAACGGATGGATTGTGCTGCGCAAGTGGAAAAGTCAAACTGGATCCATTACTTACATCACCACAGCCACTGAAACCATTGAACCATGCAAATGATATATTTGTCCTTGTATCTGTAATTGCAAACAATCATTTGTTGAAGAATACGGTGTAACTTCTGATCGTGTGATGGTGTAGTGTGTGGTGTATATGTAGTTGTTAGGTGTTGCAATTCATTGTGTTGGTGTGAGTGATTGGTTATGTGTGTTGTATCTTTTACCTTGCAAGTCGGCATGAAGCCGCCTTCTCGAATGATATTAGCTCCAAAGGAAGTCATGCGAAAGCAGTTATTGTATTCAAGGATGTGTTGAAGAAAATGGCTGGAATCGGGATCACTTCCATCGAACAATGGTTTCAGTGGCTGTGGTGATGTAAGTAATGGATCCAGTTTGACTTTTCCACTTGCGCAGCACAATCCATCCGTTTCTCTTTTGATAACGCATTGCAATATCGGCATATAGTCGTCATTGGTCCAATATCTAAATTTTCATCATCACTGTAGTTCGCAGTGGGATCATATTGGAATGCCAAGCGATTGTATGATGCCAATGATCTTCGTGTGCTCACGCGTTGTCTCAATCGGGCATTTTCTCTTATTATATTTTGTCTTTCTTCGCTTAAGTTATTTGAATACACTTGTTGCTGGCTTGCATGTCTTGTGCGGCGGCCGATGTTCGCACGTCGTCCTCTAGGCATTTTGGACTATGGACAGAGTGGTGAATTTAAACTCAAGTGCACGATCCACATAATTTACACAGTTCAACTTACCACCTTAAAGACAATAAAAATTTGCTAGGAAACGAATAACTTGTTTTTTTTTACTTTTTTTTCACAATTTCACAGTGAACATAATAAATTAACTAAGCAGAGAACAATGAGTAGCTGTCAAACAATGTATCACGCACTACTTAAAATATTGGTTTGTAGTGCATGAAGATCCTGATTTTCTGTTGAAATTTTTCCTGAATTTTCTTTGCTATAAACCTCACGGAGCCCGAGACCTTTCCAACGAATGCAAAACCGTGGAAATCGGTTCGTGCGTTCTGGAGTTATAGCGTCAGAAAGGAAAACCCGACTTATTTTTATATAGTAGATTATTAAAGCAAAATAATTCCACTTTCGGAAATCATTCTATTCTAATTAATTACCAAAAGAGTAATCGATTAAGCTGAACTTTCTACTTAAGACTTAGATTACATGTAAGCTTAGTACTTGAACTTTACAAAATGTTCAACGTTGTGTCGTATGCATAAAAATATTCTGGCGACAATGGGTCAGGTACGGAGTGGTAAAGTAGTAAATATGATGTGGTAAAGGTGGTTGATATAGCGGCAGTAGAATTTTATTCTTAGCAAATACGATTAATTTATTAAAAGTTCGTTATTTTCTTAACTATTTTGAAGAACATATTCTACAAACGGAAAAGGGTGCTTTTCGAAAAAAAAATTGAAACGATTTTCGGTAAAGTCCATAAGTATGTTTTGAAAAATCGTTCGTTCCCGCTACACATCTCAAACAAAAGCCCGCATTTAATAGTAAAATCAAACATTAATATATTCGATTTATTTCACATAAAACATGATCCTTCGGACCTTTGAGGACATGCTTTTGATTTTTCCAAATGATAGTTGGTTGAAATTCTTTTAACTGAGTTTTTTGTATTGTAGAGACACATAGTATGCCATTCAGTTCTAAGTGCTAGGAATGTATTTGACGACCATTATCTAATCAAATGCGAGAGAATTTAATGTTTTTTTCATTTATAAATATTGTTCTAGATCCTACAAGATAATCATCAATATGTATCTCTCTCTCTCTCTATCTATCTATCTATCTATCTATCTATATATATATCTATATATATATCTATATATATATCTATATATATACATATATATAATGTAACTGACCAGCTTCCACGATGATAAAAATAAAAAAAGAGAAAAAAATATAAGAAAAATTTTCCGGGCGCCAACGTTACTTCTTCCGGTGTAACGTAACCGTTAGCTCGCTCGGGCAGAGCTTTAGGCCTTCCTAAGGTTTAACGAAAAAAAAGAAAGCTCTCCGCGGCGGAGATGTCACGAAAACGTGTCCTTACTACGAAATAAACGAAAAATTCTTTTAAGAGGAGTAAATCCAATTATATTTTTTTTTATGAAAAATAATATGCCAACCGATCATAAAACAAAAGAAAGCGACAACGGATATTCCAAACGGTATAATTTGCCTCAAGCGGCCAAAGCAATAAAAAAATATATAAATTTTGCCCCGAACGGCGTGTAGCTGTGAAAAAGAAAACGAACGAAAATTTGCCTCCTGGCCAAAGCAGTCGAGATCTGCCTGCGACGAGCAGCAAGCGAGAACTGATCGGCCGAATTCACAGTGAATCCGACGACGATCTTATTGAATGGCCATTTTGCCTAATAATAAAAAATACATATATAAAAAAAATGAACACGCCGAAAGATCTATTTAGAAAGTTAGTCGTTAATTTTTATTTAGCGGCGATTACGATGCCTGCCGGCTCAACATAGCTCGGTACGCATTTCAAACGCCTATACCGCCAGCAAAGGCTCTATCTCCGCTTTTTGGCCACCCGCATAGAAACTAGTTCGCTATCCCGGCGCAGCGGTCAGAACATCTGTGCCGGGATCCTTCGATTTTTTAGCCGAGAAAGCTCTTTGACAACCATGCCGCTTTTGCCCGCTGCCGAGAAGTTAATGATTATTGCCAATATATTATTTTCTAGCTCGGACAGCGTTGACGAAGGCCGTAAGAAATGCCGAATCCGTCTCAATAATATATTATATATATTTCTTTTTCTTTTTTTTTTTTTTGAAAACTGCTCTAGTGATTTATCGACATTTGTATTAAAGTATTTCACAAAATGCATAAAACCGACATGTTTCGGAGTCATATATACCATATAGCCGTGTTAAATATTGCTAAAGTTAAAACTGCAAATAAATGAATATAAATAACGATGATTTAGGGACATATCGATATATTAAAATTTAATTACGGATTTTAAATAAAGGATTATTGTTCAAAATGAGATTGTTAAATTATTTAAAAATGTTTTAATATTGCTTCTGCATAGTTCAGTAAATTTTTATCGATTATGTACTTTAATATCTTTAGATCAGTGCTAATATGTAAATTAATTTATGCTTATTTGTAATTATACGTTCAGCCACAGGCGACTTTTATTTATGTCCGTGTTTAATTGCGGCAATATGTTCATTATATTGTATATGGTAGGTCGGCACGTTTGTTCAATTAATATTTTATTGTATGACCTATATTTTATTTTATATGTATCGGATTTATGATATTTATTGTTGTTAAATTAATATTTATTAAATTATTTTATAAATTGTTTTTAACAGCACTTGAATTTTCATAATTTTACGCATATTTATATTGTTTTGCACAAAACAGCGCTACATGACAAAGATGAAAAAGTAGAACTTAATATTATAAAACACGTAGCACTCGACAATAATTATAATACGAATTTAGTAAACAATTTGTATCATAAATGTAACAATAATGTTAGAAAAAGTAAACGAAATAACTCTGACGAAATATTAATTAAACAATAATAAATAAATATTATAAATCTGGTATATACAAAGTAAAATGTAACGCATGGCGCATGCGCGGTAGAGTATACGTTGTATAAACATGCTGAGCCTTCTCTATATGCGATATAATGAACATTTTGCTGTAATTAGACGCGGGCATGTAAAAAAGTCGCCTACGTATAATTATAAATAAACGTAAATTAAGTTTACATATTGACACTGATTTAGAGAATTTAAAATCTATAGCCGAACGAAAAGTTTATTGAACTATGCAGAAGCGTATACTATGTTAACAAATTTAAAAATAATTTAATAACAATCGCAATTTAAACTATAATCCTTTATTTAAAATTCATAATTTAATTTTAATATATCAATGTATCGTTAAATGATGATTGTTATAATCGTTTTTATGTTTGTGTTCATATTTACCACGGTTATATATGTGGTACATGTGACTCCGAAACCTGTCGGTTTTATATGTCTTACGGATTATTAAAGTTTCTGTTCAAATTTGTTTAAACTAAATCAAAATTGGTACACAGAAAATGAACAATTATAATTTTCAAACTGCGTTATTTTTAACGTTCGCCAATGTTATATGTCTCGAAAATTATTTACAATTAAAAATAATGTTTCGTTCACCTTTTTAATATTAGCCGATGAGATGTTTTATAAAAAGAGTACGAAGAAATTTTAACAGGATTTAGCTGGAATCTGAGTCAAAAAAAGAAAAAGGCAAAAATCGAGAAAGAAAATAGCAATCGCTTTTGAAAGCGGGAAAAGTAAAAAGGATACACAGCAGACAGAGAACGTTAATATTAGAAGAAAATATTTTTCGGAGATTAAAGTAAGATCAGTGTATAGAAAAAAAAAGAAACGAGTTTCTCGTTAATGATGATGTTGACTAGAAGTTGAAAATACGATGCCTAAGTGGTTCCTCCATGCTGTTAACAAAACTACTGCGTCTATTTCAAAAGTTCGTTCGTTACTATTTTTAAGATGCTATGTTTTGAGGTTTATAAAATTTCTTGTAAGTTTCGCAGTTTATAAAGGATTCCTCCCCCCCCCTCCTTTTTGCAAAAAACTGAGGCTAAACGTAGTTTGCGGTACACAAAAGGATCGCAAATGACTCTTTTTATATTATTTCTGTTCGACGATGATAATTTTTAAGCGGCTGCTCATTTGGAATCACTTTAAATATCTTATAATTTTTTGCCTTGGAAATTATGCTTATTGTTAGTATAAAGCTTCCGGTTGTTTTACTACTGATACATCAGAAGTTTTTCTTAATGGTTGCAACCAGTATTTACAGCAGTCGTTTATTTGGTGATTATATTGCGAAATGATGATGATAATGATAATGATTTTGAGAAATTACATTAATTTAAATTTTTCATATAATGAAAACTCTTCGCCCAAAATATATATATGTATATTTTAGCTTTTAGAAAGTTTTTCGATGATTATTATGACATAAATTCTTCACGGATAGAGCTAAAATCAGGGACTGTAACATTAAATTTTAAATTTTATTGATACGGAAGTATTTCGAAAACTATAAAATTATCATGCGTGTACAATATTGTTTCTAGAATATAGAGAAAATGTGAAGCAGACGACGGTACGAACGACGATAAAGTACACGAATCAGAAAGTGTTAGATCCAGTGCTGGAGAAGATCAATGCGTTACACTTACAGTTTAGTTGTTTAACGTACGATGATAAATACGAGCCAATAGACTGGAATAAAATTCCGCTACACGCTCAACCGAGAGGAGGTAATCTACCAGAAAACAGGTTGCAGAAGAAGATGCAACAGCTAGAAAGTATGACTTTTTTTATTTTGAAAGTAGGTGCTATATTTTTAACAATTACAATAATTTAAATTATAATCTATAAACGAAAACGAGATATTTTTTCGCGTCAAACCTTGTTGATGAATTTTTAATAATTTTCAAATAAGAACTGTAAATATTAAAATATAAACTCACTGTGTGAAGTACTTCCGAATATATGTTTTCGGATGAAAAGAAATATAATAAGTAAACTACAACTAAATAAAAAATACAACGAACTGATTACGCGATGTAGTAATTTCAACTATGGTCCATGGATTATGCACTTTCACATTTGCTAACGGGGAACGATAAAAACAGCTCTACAACTTTCGACGTCATACCGCGAATATGGGATTCAGTTTACTTTAAAGATGAAAACCGTTTGATCTATCCAAAATCAGTTGTTTTTTTTTTTTTCAGTAGAAGAACACAAGAATAGGAAAAAGAAGAGAATTATTAAATGGGGAAAGTGAACAACAATGAGAAGAATAGTGAACCAGACTATGGAATAGTTTTTTTTTTTTTTTTTTTTTTTTTATTGTCTGAGCGCGTCGACGGCATTGACCCAGCAACAGGAAAAGCTAAGCTACAAAAAACTAAATAGCTAGGCGGTCCGAAATGGACACAACAAAGGACAGTTGTGCAGGCACCACAGATGATGAAGGAAAGGAAAGAATAAAGGAAGCGTTATAGGGAGTAGAGAGAGAGACCTAATGCCAAGAGCTGACCGTATAAAAGGGAACCTTCATTAAGAAGAGTAGGACACTCAAAGAAAATGTGATCAGCAACACATATACGAGGGGGATCACAATCGTGAAGAGAACAATAAGAAGATGGCATCAGAGCAAATCGTGAGCGTGAGGAGGGGACGAGAGAATGATTGATCCGGAGACGATCGAAAGGAATAGAATGGAACCAAAACAGGGAACGAGGAATCGGCTGAATAAAACGGCAATGCAAATGACGATTAGAAAAGAGGGAGGGCTAAATGTCGCGCCAAAGTCTGGCTTGATTGCAGGTGTATAAGGAAAGGATGTCTGAAGAAGGGAAATAGTTGCGGAATGAATCAAGGCGAGCAGCAGAGCGAGCCAAAGAATCAACTGCGTCATACCCGTCAATTCGGGAATGGCTGGGGATCCGTAAAAATCAATAAGAATAGAGCTGGGTAACTGAAAAGTTGAGGTAAGGGAATGAATCGAGAGAATAATACTTTCAGAGGAATGTGGAGGAGCAGAGGATACGGCTGAAGGACGTCTTTAGAGTCCGGAATGATGAGGAATTGGGAAAGACCGCTTGAAGAAGAAATAAAAAAGATAGCCTGAAGTATGGCGATCGACTCGGCAGAAAATCTAGAGCAGAAGGACTCAGAATGCCGAAGCGACGGGCCAGTAAACGCACCATCCATGCCGTCCTCGCTTCTGGAGCCATCGGTAAAGATCAATACATGAGCAGGAAAAGAGGAATTCAATAAATGAAGAAATTCATTGTTGACTGCCCCGTGGGAGAAGAAACGGGACTCAAAGTGGAAGAGAGGAGAAATAGGCTATTGAAGTCGTGAGAGAAGTAAGGACGATAGTCTTCTTCCATTATCATTAAATTTTCTCCTGTCTGAATATGACCTGCAACTGTCAAATTCGAATCCTCATTTTTAGATCTTTGACTTTCTTTCACCACAGAACGAAATCTCATTTCATCGCCTATCTTTGGTGGAGTTCCCTGTACCGCCAAAGACACGTTTTTATCTTCAAGATCCCAAAAGTTATAGACTTTTTCAAATAGTTCTTTTCGGTTTTACATCATACCCATTTAAGAAATTTTCGAAAATTACAGGAAACTCTGGTGCTAAATATGTTTATGTGCCTTCTATTACTTCCCCCTTTCTTACGTTTCTGCTGCGTACGTTAGGTTACAATACGCTTCCCGAAATTTTAGACACACTTCTTTTCGAAATTATTGAACGTTATCCTACCTGTATTTCTGTTTATGTTTTACTCTTTTTTTACATCATTTCAGAATTTTCGTACTCATTTCCCGAAATTCCCTAATATTTTCTCTAGTTATCGAAATAGTCGTTTTTTTAGGAGATTTATGCATATCGTTGTTGAAATTATTATCCTTTTACGGCTATTTATTCAAAAAATATATATATTCAACTATTTAACCTTTCCGAACAAGATTATGGAAAATTTTCTACATGTGAATAATATCATTTCGTTTAGAAATGTCACAGTTAAGTATAGTTTTTTTTTTTTTTTTTAAATCAAAAATAAAGACGGATACTCTTTCTCCATAGTTATTAATCGGTAGTGTTTAGTTTGTTTATTTTGATTTATTTCAATTTTTTTTTTTCATTATTTCATTATTTTTATTGTTTAAATGTTTATCCTCTATTTCGAATTTCATCGTACATAGTTTTCTGTTTGTCTCTTTCCATGAAATGACGCTGTTGCTCATATAGTTTCTGCGGTTTATAATAACTGGTATTGTTTTCATCATTTCGTTAACGTGACTATTAGGTAATTCAAATAGTTATAAATTACGTCAATTCCATAAAGGAATGTACATTGCTGACTAATATATAGTTCTGACAAAAGTGAAATGGTGCTCAAGCAAAGAATAAATATTGATATGTTATTAAAATAGTTTATTTCTCTGAACTACGTCAAAAGAAAAATAAACGAAAAAAAGAATATTTTATTTATTTGTTTTTAATGGGTAACGTAAATTTAAATTTTTCTTCAGTTGTAACATCCTTTTTGAATAAGCGTCGTTTGTTTATTTATTAATAAAAATTGAATATGATATATTTTGTTTTATAAAAAGGGAAAAAAAGCAAAAAATATGTACAATTTTCATTTTTAGCGAAATAAATAAATACGAATTGTGTGAAACATCGCTACGTCGTATATTTTGCAAGTTGTTTTATAATTAAATATTTTTTTTTTTTTCGAGATCTTTTATTTTTACTGATCGGTGCGATTTATTTAAATCGGAATAAGTTGAGTTATCTTTAAAAAATTCTTAGAAACTGAACATTCAACATAGCTGTTCCATTTTTTTTTTTTTTTTCTAATTATAATCGCTTAAATTTAACGACTTATAAAAAAGAATATTTTTTCAATGTTTCACAGTCTCGCGCTTGTCAACTAATTTCTATATATTATATTTTTACATAACCGTTTATAGTTCGTTTTTTTTGTTTCTTCTAACATATATTTATTAGGAATGTACGGAATCCTAATAAGATGGTCTAGAAACGACAAAAATATCAAATAAAAATCAATAAATCACGAATGGTTTGACTTATAAACTTTAAAATTGAATCATAAATTACAAATTCTCTTTAAGAAAATCTACAACTTCAAAGTAACCGATTACCCCGAGCGGCAAAAAAAAACAACAAAGAATATATGATATGGAAATTAAAACGACCGCAAAAATCACTCTTAAAAAATTCATAACTTATCATCAGATAACTCTTTAAAAGTGAAATTCAAAATATAAAATAAAACGCAGAAGCTTTTTCCTGAAATCAAAAAATTACGATTAAAAAATTATGTAGACCACCCCTTTGGGACCAAAAACAGCAAAAAAAGATAATGTTCACGTAAGCAATAGCCCGAGTAAAAAGTTAAGAAAACCAAAACGTATCTCAAATATACGCAAAAAGGATCGTTTTACAGCAAATTATTGCTGAGCTTTTACAACTTTATATTTAGGCCCTCGGGGCGCTGAAAGCTCGAAAGTTTTGAAAAAAGTATTTTTTCCCAGAATATCGATGGAAAGACCGCTGTTTGTCGGAAACAAAATCGTATTTAATTTCCTTTATGAAACACGTTCGATGTTGACGAAAGGTTCGAAAAAGCGCGCAAAATTACATATCTCTCCTTCTAAAAAATCCGATTTCTTTATTATTTAGTATTATGAAAAACGTAAATTATAGTCTTACATACGGAATCTTCAGCGCATGAAACATCATGTTTGACTGAATTTGTTTTTAATTACAGTGGTTTCTTTCGTTAAGCTAAAACGCTTGTCGACGAATTATCCTTACATTTAAGCATTATAACATCATAATTTTAATTAATATATGTACATATTGTATTGCATGAAATTCTGTATAATCACGTATGAACACTATCGCTATAAATCGACTACACATATACGTGGGCCCGTCGCAATTTCTACACCACGAAGCATGTAATACAACACGGCACTTATTTGTTGTCTCTAAATTACTTGTAAATTCTCCAGTTTTTCTTACCTTCCTGTTTCTACAAAGTTTCTCTTACCTGAAATTGATGAACAGGCATTTACCATTTCGTACCCTGATCTTTATCGACACGTCTAAAAGCGCCCATGGTATTGGCGCCTTCTCCGTTCTTCCCGATTTCCGGTTACTCTGAATTATTTAAACTGCCGTCCTTTTGTGTTCGGTTTTTGCCGCTCTTCACAGATTTTCTCCCGCTATATCTACAATATTGTCCATTACATTCTCATAACTACCATTTAGTATGTGACCTCAATCATATCCCTATTTGAATGTTCTCTTTACCTGAGCGTTTATATTTTTATTCCGCATACTGATAAAGATAAGAATCGTCACCCCGTACAGTACCTCTTTCCATTTCGCGCTTTCCTCGTTTCCTGTGTCCTCCTTCCTCTTTTGCTACCTTTATTTTTTTAGTATTCGACCGAATTAGGTTCTCATATTTCTCTACTTATTTTTATAATCTTTTAAGCCTGCTAGACTAACGCCATTTTGCGGCAAGAAAAGAAAAGAAAACCTAACTGGCCGTCCTCCGCTTATTTTTTCAGTCTCAGGAAGGCACATATTTGATAAACAATTTTTATTGCCTGCACATATTTGCTAGCATTTGATACGATATTTCAGTGACTTAACTTTTTCTAGATAAATATCTCGACAAATTTTAATTCCGTCGACTGAAACCTACTACCATTAGGTTTTGTTTACTTAACCATTTCAATTTTTTGTTCGTCGGCTTAATGTAAAATTTTATTATTCACAGGGAGAATTTTTTTTTTCCGAACATTTTTAGAAGATGAACAGTCAAAGACGACGTCTTTTATTTACGCGAATTTCTAACAAATGTTGACAAACGAAATCTTGACCTGTGCTCTTTTGTCTTCTATCTACGATTGTTACGCTACCGAATGAAAGAAACGCATCAATTAATGATGGTGCAACAGGGTGGTCACCCAACCGGGGGAATAAGCCGGGAATTTTCTCATATCATAAAACCGGGGAAAAAAGTAAAAATAGCCGAAAACGATATTTTTAATAAGAAAAAATCATTCGAAGCGAAAAATATGAATATACATTTTTTAATGTACTTTAACAAAAGTAATAAATTACGAAGTTTTGTTTAATGCGTATAATCAAATATTATCAATAGTAACGAAAAATTCCATTCTTCTTTTTGTACAATTCCGGTAATCAGGAAATCGGGAGGATTTGGACCAGGAAAACCGGGAATTTAAAAATTATATTTGAATATGTACAACAAATAAAAGTTTCACCTTTTTTTTTTATTGCATACAAATCGAAGAATTACCTCCGATTATTAAAAAAAGTTTAACGATTATGCATGTTAAGTAATCATGTATAATTTATTCAGCATTGGTCTGCACAGAATTCATAACCTGGTTGAACGAATGAAATTTTTCTCGCTTTAATCGAACAAATCAGTAATCGATTTTCCGTCATGGCGGAAGCATTTTGAATTTTTAGAAATTCAAAGTTTTTCTGATTTCGATTTAAAGTTTAGCAGCTCCCTCTTCAACACTCTATATGTATATAATTATTTTTTTTAACATTCTGTGTGAAAGTTGAGCTTACTCTGGAACATTTACCGCTAAATAATCCAAGAACTCGTGTCGTTTGTACCGATGTTAATTTTACGAATGTCTCTTTGCTAAACATTTTATAAATAATTTTCCTTTATTGTTCCCATGTGATGTAGGATGTTATTCAGCTTTAACACAGGCGCACTCGTCAGCACAATTATTAATAGTGAAACATTAATTCTGATTTTTTTTTCTTTTTCATATTCGATTATATTAAATTGCAGAGATATAAATATAAACGGTCAACATCAGAGATTATAAACCCCGAAGGTAGTGAGACGATGAATCAGCAATTTTGTTTTTTTAATACAGGCGTATATGTTAAATGGATACATCCACCCAACCGGGATGAAGCCCGGAGGAATTTTGTCGTAAAATCTGGAAAAAAGTAAAAAATATTTTCAATAAGAGAAAATCGTTTAAAAGGCGTGAAAAATAAAAACCTTTTTTTAATATTTTACTGCGATAATAGACCATTTATATTTTTTGAGAGTATTTACGCTCGAAAGAGGTTGCGGAATTTACAAGTAGCGCGCTTGGAAATGAATGACTTTTATATAATTCATTTTTGTAATGTAAAAAGAGGCAAAAGAAGCGAGTTTTACTTTTATCGGTGTAAATAATAATATCTTTTGAAGTATTACAAATGCAGAGGACTGCTTACGAGAGGAATATTGGCGGGGTAAGGTCCCCTTTCTTTTGAACTGGAAATTATCTACGCGTTGTGTAATTTCAACTGCAAAATTTTAAATCGACTCGGTGTCATTATCGAAATTGTAAAATACGATGACACTTGTTCCTTACAAATATATACATAATTGCGGCTAAATAACGATAGTTGTCAGTCAGCAAAGTAACTGTTACGGCTATGGAAAAAAAACAGGTTGGTCCGTTACTTTCTGTTATATAGCGATTTGGTAACAGAAAGCTAAATTTCGTTACTTTTGAAAGTGCTATTGCCAAAGGCGTGTCGCTGGCATCGTTTATTGTTTAGATTTTTTTCTTATTGTAAAATTGATGGTAATTTTTATCTTACAGATAGCAAAACCGGGAGATACTATTGTAGACTTTTGCTGCGGCTTAGGACATCTTGGAATTTTACTGGCCTATTTGTTGCCAAAGTGCACCGTGATTTTGTTAGACAATAAAGAAGGTTCCTTAGAAATGGCCAAGACGCGTGTTTCGCATTTAAATTTAAACAACGTTACAATCATTCAGTCAAACGTGGATTATTTTGTTGGAAAATTTCAAGTTTGTTTCTCTGTTCCGTTGATGCAGTTGTGTGTTCGTGCGCGCACGCTATTGATACAATTAAAATTTTTTTTTGATGACTTCACGTTAATTTTAACGTGATGCAAAAGTTTACCATTTTGTTTTTTCTCTTTTACAAATGTTATTTTGAGCCAGCTGTTTTTACCATAATGTGAATATAGTGAATAAAATTCGGTTTTAACATATTGTAACAGTTAATAACTGCAATTTTTGAACATTCATTTATTTATTTACTTATTATTGGCAGTTTACGGAAGAAAAATATTTGTAATTTTTTTAAAATTTATCTATTTTTCGAAAGGTAATTATATTCATTCTTTCATTCCTTTTTTCATCGTATTTTTTTTTTTTTTTTTGTACTTTATAGTGCAAATTTAAAAATTTATGTGTAAAATATTAAGTTTTTGAAAAATATTGTTACTCGTTCTTATTGCTTTTTTATTCCCTTGTCTTCGATCATTACCCCCCCTTTTTTTTTTTAATTTCACCTGAAACTGGATTAATTATGAAAATTTTTCCCATAATAATTTTACCCTTTCCCTTCTGTTTTATTTCAACGCTGCCGTTTAAATATTTTCGAGAATTTTTAATCAGTTTTAAATGGGTTTGCTCCATTTTTCCGGTATGTTTACACAAGGTGAATCTGCAGTAAAATGAGAGACCTACATACGGGCTCATCTCTTCGAGAACTTACAAAAATCTAATCATCTTATCATTCAATTTAATAACGCAGCAGATATAGTGCACTCTATATCGCCCATTAGCTGTATGGAAGTTTATGCGGCAGTCGTTTCCGAACTGATACATCTCCAACAATAATACCTCTTATTTCCCGCTCTGAGAATTCTGTCATCTTGATAACATCTTGCCCAGGAGGCTGAATATTGCAAGTGTTGGTTCGAGATAATAAAGTATTTATTAGTAGCTATATATGTAAATCGGCGGAACTACAACTATTCCCGGTATAAATATTCACTGTGCATCAGCTTCTTTATATCGCCTCTACAGTATTCTTTTTTTTGTTGTTGTTGTTGTTTTTACGTACGCGGGAATAGGCCATGGTACGTGAGATTTGGTACAAATAATAATTTGACCCGGACAGCTTTATTTGTCACGTTCATTTTTAGAAGTATGACGAGGCTACAAGAATCTTGGATCGTACTGCGATGATAAATTATTGTTTCTTGTTTTTTTCATTTTTTTATTATCGAATCGTAAATGTTGGAACAGATTGGTTTAGATAACCGGAATATAAGACTGATAAAGAACCTATACTGGAATCAAACAGCATTTGTGCAGATTGGGAATAATGACTCACAACAGATTCATTTCAAACGTGGTGTAAGACAAGGGCTATCGCCATTGCTTTTCAATATATATTCAGAAATAATCCTTTTTTGGCGGCTTTGCAAGAAAAGCATATAGGAGTAAGAATTGGTGGTGAAATCTTAAACAATATTAGATACGCAGATGACACAGTGCTGGTAGCAGAATCACTGCCTGACCTCCAGAAATTATTAAATAGTATCAATGAAATAAGTAAAAGATACGGGTTTTCAAGTAACATCGAAAAGACACAGATGGTGGTAAGTAGCAAAGAAAGATTGGACAATATACAGCTCAAATTATCAGGAAGAAACATTAAAAAGGTGGCCCAGTACAAATATCTGGGATGCTGGATAAATGAGAAGGCAGACCCGGACGAAGAAATAATAAAGGTACGCATAGCGACAGCAAGAGATGCTTTTAGTAATTGGAAGAAAGTACTAACATCTAAGAACCTGAAGATATTTCGCTGAAAGTGAGAGTTCTCAAATGCTACATATGGTCGCGGCTATTATACGGATGTGAGACATGGACACTGAAAACGGCAATGATAAAAAAACTAGAAGCCTTCGAAATGTGGTGCTACCGAAGAATGCTTAAGATCTCGTGGACGGAGAAGATCAGAAGTACTAATATATATATATGTATGGACAAAAATCGGGAACTGGTGAATACAATAAAAAAGAGGAAACTAGAACACATGGGACATATATAATACGTGGGACCCTAAATATCAGCTTATTTAGGACAATTTCACTTGAGCTGATCGAAGAAAAAAGATGGATTGGTAGGAAGAATACGAGACATGGTTTGAAAACATAAAAAAATTCGACAAATCATTCAACAGAAGAAATAATTCATACAGCCAGGAATCGGGAAAAATGGAAAAAAATCAATGTCAACAGCCTGCAGTCCGATGAGGATATGGCACCTTAAAGAAGAAGAAGAAGAAGAAGAAGAAGAATTATCCACAATTATAAATTTTAATTTGATGTTACGAGTTTTAATTGTGAAAGTTAGTTTGCGGAATTAATACCATTTTATCTAATAGGGGAAGGTAAGGGAAACATTTTCAAGCTTCGTGAAGTTAATGTGGTAAATGACATTATATTTTGAATAAAAATTTGCGAAGTAATGATTAGAAACAAAATAGTAAACTTTTGTAAAACGCGTTTTTATCTATAATTTAAACGAACACGGTTACATATAATTTACATACTGCACGAATGTAGCTTTTGTAAAAATATTTCCATTTTCCTCGCAACAAATTACATAGAGAAATCTAAACAAATTTGTTAAAATTTCATCTTAAATTTAAGTATACGCATTTTTCGGGAAATTTATGTACTTTTGTTATTAGTTTTGTGTAGAAGATATTCTTGTATTTTTAAATGTTTTAAAAATTTAATAATATTTGCGGGTATATAGTAAAAAAAAAAAAAAAAAAAAAAAAAAAAGTACTTTACACTTTTAAGTGTAATTAAAAAAATACGTACGAAAATGAAAAGATTTAATTAATTTGAATCGTGCAAATTTTTCGTAATTACGCATTTCAACATTAACTCACAAAGTATATGTAATTACGAACGAACTGGGCATTATTATATTTTTGAATTTTCTTTAAAAAAAATCGAAATGTTAATTAGCACGCCGAAGTTGTCTTAGAATGCGCCTCTTACATGATTCTCATTTACATCAGCTTAATATTTTTGTTAGTACGGCTTTCACAATATTCTGTTTTTTATAAATCATCCGTGAAATTTATCATAAAATTATAAAATATTACAGTTTTCCCACGACAATTTTGGAATATGTAAAATATGTATGTTTGAAAATTTTAAAAAACCATCATTAAAACCGACACAGGATCATCCTATTACCGGTATACATACCGCGCATTTACAAAGCTTTCAGCGAGCAACACCCGACGACGGGTTATATTTCATTATCTTTATTTGACTTACAAAAGGGAATTAATTTTTTCCTGTTTTTGGAAATGAATATATGGATAGCTTTTAAAAAAGTAATCATTCAATTTTGTAAACCGTAAACCACCGTGTGTACATTGCTGAAATTCTTCTACTAATAAGATACGCAATGTTTAGGTTGGATTAGCGTTACATGCGTGCGGAATTGCCACGGATCTAGTCATATCAAATTGTATCGATCAAAAAGCAAACTTTGTGATTTCTCCGTGTTGCTACGGTAAAGTCAGAGTAAGTCATCCTTTTTTGTTTCGATAATCCCCTAAGCTTATATTTATAGAAATTATGGAAGGGTAAAGACGAGCTTTTTTGCTGACCTTTATATAATCGGTCGACATCTTGTGTTTTCGATTTATTTAAAATTTGCTTATCGTGTAAAAATTAAAACGCAAAATGTTATAATTTAATTAAAAAATAAACTGAAAATCTCATCAATTCTACTTATTTAAAATTTATTAGATATATAATGAAACATATTAGTAGCAAATTAATATTACTATTTTTTTTTTCTCATTAATTTATAAAAATTAATTTTTTCTAACGACTTATGATGAGCAGTGTTGCAGGGATCAAAGGGTTCTTTCTTTAAACTTGGAATTACCGTTGATAAGTTTTATAATTTCAATTTTTAAATCGGATTTGTATTATCGGAATTGAAATTTTAAAATTATCGCGATTTTTACATCAAGTAAGCGACCGTTCGTTTCCAGTATTCTTTACAAACGTAGAAAATACGTAACAAACTTGAATGAAATTCGATTGGGATATTTCAAGAGTCTTCTTTCTTCTTTTAGTAGCGACATTTTTTTTTTTTTTTTTTTTTTTTTGATTTATCACAAAAATAATTTTTGTATTTCGTATTTCAGTTTCTATCGGGATGGCTGAGCCCTTTCAGTAAAAATTTTCTGCGAGCGGGAACTCCGTGAAGTCGATAAATGTAAAAGTTAAATTTCGAATAAGTTCAGAATTACTTTAATAGAGGAAAAATGTTGATTGTGTTATGAACTTTTTTCAACTTTTGTGTATTATTGTAAACGTATTTTGAGTTATTTTGTCTCATTATAATAGTACCTTCGATATTTAAAATGCGAAAAAAAAAAAAACGTCAGAAAATTAAAGGGAAATTTTAATAATTTTCTTCTCGCTTTGTTGTTACACGAGCGAAACAGGGTTCGTCAAGTCTTACATAATTCTAAAATTGGGAAGAATTTAAAAATTATATTTGAATGGCCGCCCTAAAACTGCTTAGTGTGTCGCTTTTTCTCTTATTCGAATGCGTATGTATAATAATTTCATGTAAAGCATACGAAGAAGATAATTTTACGACACAAAGTGTAATGTCTTAATGTTACTGAAAGTTAGAGAAGGTAAGGTTTATTCTTTCATTTGATAAAAAGAATTTTATCTCCCCAAAAAAGACTCGGTAGTCGTTATTTTTTTAATTTTTCGGACGCTCGCGTCCAGTATTGCGTTAACATTTTTCTCTTTATGGTGGCGCACTTTCGTCGACGATGATTCAAATATCGCATTTGTATACGTAAACGTAATAACGTGTATTTCACCTCTTTTTGTCGCAGAAAAATCACATGCTAACATATCCTCGGAGCAGTTTACTAAGTGGCACTCTTTCGCACGATGAGTACATGATTTTAGCGCACTCGGCAGACCAGACGCATCTGAACACCTGTCCGAAATCAAGCCAAGGTGAAAGCTGCATGGATTTAGTAGATATCGATCGATGCATGAAGATAAAAGAAGAATCGTACAATTCTTTCATGACCAAAATGAAACCGACTACATGCACTACCAAGCACAACATTATTATCGGAATACTCGACTTGGACGTAGTCAGTATACCATAAATGAGAATTACTACGATGTATGTTAATTTAAAATAGCTGAAAAATGTGCTAACTATTTTTACCGCTACCGTATTCACCCGATGGCTTTTTTTCCCACTTTCTCCACACGCATCTGTTTTTTTCAGTAACGGAAATCACAAATTAATTCGCACTTTTTTGCAAAATTCAGAATTCAGTCTTCTCGTTCAATCTACAATTCGATTCAGGTGAGATTTTCTTTTTTCGTTTATCGGCTCCACTTTTTTTGTATTATAATTTTTCTGTGCAGTGTAATATTTATACAGAATTCAGTTGTGTTCTAATCTTTTTATGTACAAATAGTAGGCTACCGTACAACGAGATAACAAGTTGTGCAGCATAGAGCTATGAAATAAAACCCATTTCTTACGTTTTTTCTCTCTGAAAGCTTCTTAACGCGGTGTAGTTGTGCAAAATGAAACAATAAATCGGTTGCCGAAGTGTCGTGTTTGTTGCATCGTGCAAATTCACTCTATTACACAATTCCTGTCTTTCCGCTTTCTGAAAATTCATCCGAATCGATATTCTTCTTTAAACTGAAAGTTTTTCTATTACTTCGTCGTAATCCGTTGGAGACAACGATATCTTCTCTTAGATTTCGATGCACCTTTTATTTTATTCTGTATATAGTTGTAAAAATAAACTGTAGCTCAGTTGAACGAATTTGTATGTTTTTCTTTTGTTTTGTTTTATTACAAAATTGTAAAACAAAAACTGAAATAAAAATTAATATATCTTAATTTTATAATTATTTCCGAAATGATGTCTTTATAATGAAAAAAATTTTGGGCGCGGCTCTGCTGGGGCAGGGCCGTTGATTTAACGTGAAACGACTATATCGGTTTAAGTATATATATATATATATATATGTGTGTGTGTGTCGTTTCACAAGCAATTTTAAAGACGTTTCACGTCAAAAAGAAATTAACAGTGTGCTGCGACCGGAAAAGAGGCCTGCCACGAGTAACTTTCCGATTAGAGAGATCAGTGCTTATCGAATGACATCAAATAGCATGTTCAAGCGAAATATGTCATGAAATTCTGTCTGTTATCTAGTTCTCCCAACATGTTATACAAAACAGGTGCGTTAAACTGTAATTAATTGTTGTAGAAGAACTGCGATTTCGATGATATTTAATTGTAGGTGTTTGGCAACCGCCGTTGTGCATCGCTTATCAATAAATATAATTGTTTCGAATACACTCGAGTAGACTGCGCGTTGCGGTTGTTGTTACGTGTATGATTAATGCTTCATATCGAGTAGCCGACTTTTGTTACGCGCGACTAGCTCGCATTTCACAGTCTCATCGGTTGTCCGTACCGATCATTCTGTGTTACGTAAATTCAAAATATACATACATATATGCTTGTTTTAATAATAATATTTCTTTATAAAGGCGTCTAAAAGAAGATCAGTAATCCAAAAATTTAAATGAAATAATTAGGACGAGCGAAGCGAGAATACCAGGTAGCAATTGTTTGCATTTTGCCTCACCTCGTTTATAGAGAGAAACTATTCAAACTCTGGATTTGTAATTTATTTTATAATATCATATTGGAAATGTCAAGATGCGTTGTGATCTACAATTAGTTTCGTAAAAAATGTCGAGCAACATAATAAAATTATAATTTTTTTTTTTTTTTTTTATAAAATATTACTTATACCGTATTGAAGTTCGGGGTTAATTTATTATTTATAAATTTTTAGCATTAAACAGAAAAAAAAAAAAAAAAAAAAAAAGAAAAAAATTTTACCGGACGTAAAGAACGTGGTGAACGTTATCGATTATTGAAACGTCGAACAAGAATTTCCTTTTCAAGATGACAACGCTCGATAATTTGCTACAGATTTTAGAAATGCTGAAAAAAATTTGACGTTATTTATTATTAAAAACACGTAAGCATTATTTTTAATTTTTAATTTAAATTAAAAATTGGAAATCATATGTCGCATTGTCCAGAATAAAACCTTGTACAAGGTTTAACGCTCAACAAAAAATTCCCATATGATAGATTTTAAAAAGCAAAAAAAAAAAAAAAAAAACCCACATGTTATAGAATGTCACAAACGAGTAGAGAATGCAGGTTTTTATTATGGAGTAAAATATGTACTGTTCATTAAAATTCAAACCTTTCTTCTTTTATTTAATAATTAATTTGTCGATCTTTATATCAAACAAAATATAAATAAAATAATTTTTCTACATTTATAAAAACTTGTAACCCTCATCACGATATGTCTTAAAATAATTTATATAACACGTATGTATTGTATTATCAGTTTTGCTTGTCATAAAGCCACGCTTTTAGTTAGTAAATAAAATAAACAATATCCGATATGTGTAACGTATGTATGAAGAAGGAGAAAAAAGAAAAGTGAGAACAACCGCTATAAATCATCGGCGCTTGAACAAAAAAGCAACGAATATAATAAATAATAAGTCGCTTTGATTTCTCGAAGGAACGAATCACTATGTTTTATTAGCAGGTTTCTAATAATACACTATATATGATATATATTTCAAATTTTTGGGAGGTAAACCCCCACTTTTTAACCGACTTCAAAAGAGGAGGAGGTATTCAATTCGACTGTATTTTTTTTTTTTTTTTTTTTTTTTTTTTATGTGTGTTACCACAGAACTTTCTTCTAGATGAACCGATTTTGATGATTCTTCTTTTATTTGAAAGGTGGCGTTTGTCATGTGGTCCCATTTAAATTTGATCAAGGTCCGACCGATAGTTTTTGAGTTATCCTTAATAATGCGGGAGATTGAAGCTTTTTGGATGCTTTTCATTCACGATTTTTTTCACCGTCGGATTAGATTTTTGACTTAAAATACTATAAATTTGCCAAATTACCATGGAAATGTAGCTTTTGGTGTTTTTACCGTGGAAATAAATGTTTTAATTTAATTGAATAAAAATGCACTAAAAAGTAAAAAATAAAATGCTTTTTTACAAAAAATAAATACCGATACTTGAAGGTTTATTATAAAAATTTAAAAATGCACTAAAAAGTAAAAAATAATTACTCCCGATGAGAAAATATATATATCAGAGTGATATAACTTAAGGTGATATCGTAATTCTTATACAACATTAATTTTTTGGAGTTGGCATCAAATTCATATTAAAAGAATAATTAAAAACTGCATTAAATGTTGATTAAATTGTTCCTAACATGAATTTAATTCCAACTCCAAAAAGTTAATGTTGTATAAGAATTACGATATCACCACTTAAGTGTTATATCACTCTGATGATATATATTTTCTCATCGGGAGTAATTATTTTTTACTTTTTAGTGCATTTTTAAATTTTTATAATAAACCTTGAAGTCGGTATTTATTTTTTGTAAAAAAGCATTTTTATATAATAACAAAATTGTGTTTCCGAAAACTGTGAGAATTATATAAAAATAATTTTTAGCAGAATTGTATCGTTCAGCTAACCGTTTATTATCACTGATGAAATTTAGCGATCCAAACAAAATTCAACGAAATCATTTTTGCCACATCGACTGTAAATATTTAAAGAGAAATTTAACCGTAGAATTTTTGAATAAACCGATTCTGAATAGAGCACGGAGTTGTTTGTTTCGCTGATTTTTTTAATATAGTTTAGAGAATAATAAATGAAATCGGAAAATTTCTGTGCATTAAAAGTAATGTTTTTTTTTTTCTTCTTTTTTTAAAGATAAGCATGGTATACGTTTTAATTCCAATTTTTATTGAATTTGTTCCTTTCCGTCAAACCTTGTAACTTGATTTTCCGTATCGAATGTTTTGCATATTTTCCATTTTAATATTTACGCATATATTGGGTGGTCTATCTAGTACTTTACGGCGACATCGTTGCCCTGTTGTTATCTTTATATTCTTTACATTTACTTTTTTTAACCTTTCATTTTAATTTTAAAAATTACGAACAATTAAAAATGAATAATCGATTGTTACATGTAAAAAAAATTTTTAATAAGGATTACAACGTTAAAATAATACCGCACCGTATGTACCCGCACACCACACGAACGATGTTTTTTAGAAACTCGTTGAAACGTACAAATTTTATATTTTCATTCAAAATGACCATTGTTATAAACTATGTACGTATATAAATAATTTCCGATAATTTAGCGTGATTTTCTTTTTTTCTTTTTTTTTTTTTTTTTTTATTCTTGTCGTAAAAGCCTAAAATTATCAAAACTATGATCTCATTTTTACTAGTGTGATTACTTTAGTTAAATAAAAAACAAAAAAAAAAAAAAAGAAGTTTTTTTAAACGTATAATTTTATAATTTACTTTGTTTTTCAGTTATTACGCTCGATGATGCCGGTAATACGTGAGAAAATTGCGACTGGTAGTTCCTCACAATTATATTATATTTAAACGTACGTTTAGTTTGTATCATTATGCGGTGCAGAACTGAACCGTCAAAATCTTCTAGATTTCTATTGGTTTCGTTAACGTACGGACGCATTTTCAGTAATTCCAAATATTCTTCGTCTCCTGCCATAAAACCGAAACGTCATTATAAAATTTCACATAATTTTATTTTATTTTTTTTTGTAAACAGAGTAATTACTCAATTTTTCTTTTTTTTCTTCTAATAATAATCTTTTATCTAACTAAAAATAAACCGTCGACTGTCTTATTATAATAATGAATATAATGACGATAATTTAAAACATAACATATTTTTGAGAATTTATCGTATTAACCGCGGTAACTAGAATACCCCCATGCATATTAATATATATATACTTTTTTTTTCCCGCTGAAGCACTATGACTGCTGTAACAGCAGTTATGCATTACCTTTTTATTGGGGAAATATAATCATTGTTCAAGTATTATTTCGTTTTCTTCGTTATTATGTTTTTTGTATGCTACTCTCCATAATTTCACTGTAATTATTTTACAAAATCATCTATTTATATAAAAAGAAATGCCGTTGTTTATTTTTCTTTTCTTTTTTTTTTTTTTTTCTCGCAAAGTAAAACTAATTACTAACAGTTATGATGTTTTTCAATTTTATTTATTCGTCTTATTTTTTTAAATAAGATTACACGTTCAAAAGTTTTTCTATTTTAACCGCATTGGACTCCAGATTAGATCAGGGTGTGACGCTTCTGCGCATATTAATTGTGACTTCTCTATCGCGTATTCTAGTTGCCGTGGTATTAACTTAAAATTAACATTTTGTAAATGATGAGAGCGCTTTGAAGTGAAATTTCAAAAACAAAAAAAGAACATAATTTTGTTTAAAACAAAAACCAAAACTAGAACGATTTTTTTTTTAGACTTTTAAAGAGTTCATTATATCGAGGAAAAGAATAAAAAATGTGATTAACGTTAAATAATTCTTCGATATTTTTCTTCATCCACTAAAAGATGGCACATGACACATGACACACCCCATTGGCGTCAACGGCAAGTTGAACTCAACCGTTATTCTTTATTTTTTGAAAATATTATCGGTTTGTATTGTTCGCTTCCGTCACATAATTATTCCCTCTTATCAATTATTGTGATCTAGATCGTATTTTCATTTACACAACTGCGCGACGATATTCCATTTTTAATATCGGCCTCCTCGTTCGGTAAATTAACATTGATGATTAGTAATCCCCGAAACCTGGCCGTGGAGCAAATGAGGTCAACGACCATAGGATAAATGTTTCGTGAAAAAAGTTATAAAATTACACGCTAGACCTAAATGTATCATACAGTGTTTTTTGGTGAGTGTGCATTTTTAAACAAGAACACTTTTGAGCTTTTTTTTAGCTCGTAATGGACACCCTCTATAATTAAATTTTGCTCTGTGGAGGGAACTTTACATATGTTTATTAGTGGTTATTCTTCCGCGACGACTATTCTATTCCAACCTGATTTTACTGCACGCAATCAAAAGTAACAATACATTAATCGGCTGTACAGAAATCAGTAAAATAATAGAAAATACCGACAGCAGAAAAATTTTATTTTAGAACCGGGCTCTTCGATTATTATGGTCATCTGGCAATTTCTCGAGACGGCAAAAGCAGAACTTTCGATTTTTAAATTATTCAGTTAGTTCTAAAAAACGAGGAAACCTTGAAATAAGTATTTGCTGGGACGCGAAATTTTCTCGATTTTATTGTTCTTATCAAAAGAAATTAATTTTAAAGGAATAATATCGTTCATTTTAAATGTGTGATAAAGGATATATATAAATGGAAAATATTTGATATTTTTATTGCACAAAATTATTTTTAACCATTGGAACCGAACCAAAAAAAAAAAAAAACTATTTACACGGGAACAAAAAGCTAAAATTAAATCTATTTTTGTTTTTTCATTTGATTTCAAAGCCTGAATGAAAATATGTTTTCCTGCAACATAGTAATAAAATCACGTTGGCTTAGAATGGTTCTTTGATGTGTCTGATATTTCACCAAACTGCATGAAATAGTTTGAAATTTCGATACTTGTCGATTGATTTTCATTATTTATCGACTATAAATTGATTCGAGAAAAAATAAAAGCCGCTTTGAAAAGTTCTAAGGTAAGTAAAGTATTTTAAAATATTTTTATTAAGTAATATACAGAAACGTATAAAATTTATTAAAATTGAACTGCCGTCTATTTGTTTTTACTTAATAAAAGTAGTACATGTTAATTCATTGTGGAACGCCAAATTACAAAACTTTAAAATATACTTTATAAAGTTTGTTAACGCGTATATTTTATCCGGAAACTACTGTCATTGGCTGTTAATAATAGGTTCTGTACTTGTTAAAAATTTTAAAAATAAAAATAATTTAAATAGCAATATTAGTATGATCCGGGACGAATATGGTTTTATATTCAATTTTCTATAATTTTTCATAATTATCCATTTAAATTCAAAAAAAAAAATATACCCTACCTTTGAGCAACAGATATACCGAAAATAGAATATTGATATTAAATGTTGCAAAAAAAAAAAAAAAAAAATCTCAGGACTGTACTTGCAAATCAGTCATGTTAAAATTGATTTGTCTTAGTTGCTAAACACAAAAAAAAAACAAAACAAACAAAATAAACGTTCATTACGAATCGTTAATTAAGATCAAACTTAATAATTAATTAAAATGTTTCAACAGCTGAAAAAACCATAACTGAAAAGCGCATTAGTCATTCTATAGATAGATGTATTTTCTAAAACAAATAAATACCAGGTAGAAGTAGTACAACACCATCAGCCGTAGATGATTCTAATGGCATATATTGCTGACAATAATTATCCTTTAGCTGTTCATCGGCAAATTTCAGTAAAGACTTCAAATCCGAAAAAAGTTTGATACGGCTTAATTCGTATATCTGCGGAGGCGGTAAAAAAATCTCATGCGTTTCATTCCGCACTAAATAACTATCTACCGTATTCCACTAAAATAATACAATTTTAATGTTTCGTGTTACATTTTTTTTTTTATTAAAATATTACAAATGTAAATACTCATAAAAAAACACCATCTAAATAATATTATTTGAAATATATCATTCCTACCTTCCTTGTATGATCCCGAACACATATAATGTAGAGCATTTTTATTTTCACTGGTATAATGTCGGAATGTTATTTTTTTTTTAAATTTTTTTTATTTTTGTTCACTATTCACTGTTCATACTTAATACACATAATTATTGGTTTCAACCTAACAAGAAAGTTAACTTTTATAGTAAATGAAATTTTTATTATCTTTACGAATTTAATACGGTGTAAAAAAACACTTCTGGAATAATGGTGGTTAACTTCGGTTACATAAAAAACGATAGGTGTCTGTTCCTTAATATTTTTCCTTAGAAAATTCAATATCTTCAGTGTATAGATAATTTATTTAAAGATGAAGTTCGATTGCGAATATTTATTTTAGTAAACATCTATCAAATATAAAAGGTCACACCAACTCATGCGGAACGAAACATCAAGAGTCGAACATATTCACTTTAAGAAAAAAGCAGAAAGGTTATTAATACAAGAAAAAATCAAAACAATAACCTCGATCAATAATCCGCTATTTAAAATATATGATTAACTTTTATAGTATATATATATATATATATATATATATATATATAACTCGGCCATTTTGGCCTCCTAAGGGGTTGTGCCCCTTGACTCCCCTTGCTTACATTTTTTTCTTTCTCTCCTATACTTTGTATAAAATGATCAAAATATACAACGTAATTCTAAATCGGTCCATATGAATGTAATAATATAATCACAAAAATCCTATCCTAACATTTAACTTCCATTACAAAATCTAATAGGGTCCGGCCTAAGAATTACATTGTAATTAATATACACATAGATATATATATTCTAATGGGGGTGGCTTAAGAATTACGTTGTAATTAATATTAATTACAACGTAATTCTTAGGCTAGCCCCCATTCTAAAAAATTTCCCAATTTTATGTAACGCTAAATGTCCCAGAAAAATGTCCCAATTTTATGTAACGTTTGTTATATTTTGTAGGATTTTTGTTATTGTTATTTAAAAAATGACACAATTTTATGTAATGAAATATGTAACGAAAAATGTAACGAAAAAATGTCTTAATTTTATATAACGGAAGTTAAATGTTAGAATAGGATTTTTGTAGTTATGTTATTTTTGGTGTGTGTTGACGCCAGTAAGAATTACGTTGTAAATTTTGATCATTTTATACAAAGTATAGAAGAAAAAGAGACAGAAATGAAAGCAAGAGGGGTCAGGGGGCACAGCCCCTTGCGAGGCCAAAGTGGCCGAGTTATATATACATATATAATATATACATAGTCTAGCCAAAAATATTGACAGCACTTTCAGTGAAAAAAACGACACACGCTGCAAATTCCAAAAACATGTATTTCAAAAGTGCAAACCCTTCTGGTTAAAAACATGTATCAGTTATTCAAAATGACCGCCTTTACGGACGATACATAACGATAAACGCTCCAGTTATGAGACAGAACCGTTTCTAAGGTAATTTTTGTTGCTTCCTCTCGTTTACTTTGCTTCAGCGACTTCAAATTTGGATGACGCTTTCGACAAACCATTTCTTCGAGAATATTCCATAGTCGATAATCTAAGGGGTTTAAATCTGGACTAGCGGAGGGCCAATCTGAAGCTGCTATGAAACTGGGAAGATTGTCTTGCAGCTATTTCTGAACTAACTTCGCTTTATGTGCCGGGGCTGAATTCTGCTGAAACACCCAGTTGACCCCAGCAAACAAAGTATCGTTTAAAGGTTTAACAACCGGTTCTAGAACTATGTTTACATAAACCTTCGCACCACGACGATACACTCCACTATTAAACTGGAGTGATAACCCCGTTGAATTCTGGGAACTTTTTCTTTGGCATCATACGATGAACGGGGATACATCCAATCATTTTGCTTGTTAAACTTTTCCTCTATCGTAAAAATCTTTTCATCTATAAACAGTATCTTTCTGTACCCGCCTTCACCGTTACAAGCGTATTAACCTTCTCAATCTTTCGAACCGAATCGCCTTTATGTCTCCGTTAAAAAGTGATTCGCGCATCATATGGCCGACCGGCTCTCGGTCTATCAATTACATCACCTGTCTCCCTAAAATGTTGCAGTGTACAATAAACAAACCGTTCACTGGTTTTTCAGTCGTTTCCGGAGTGAGTGAATCTGTGACGCACTATGTCTCGTCTTCATCAAATCAAAAATAGTAACACGGTTCAACGTGGTAATTTGACCATTTCATTTGTATTTACTGTACACTAAGACGGTTATGTCTGTTGCTTTCCTCTTGTCCGACGATCTATTACACACGCTGACAGTGTTATCACGTTGTACTACGTGAAATTCCCTTTACGCAACGACACTGACAGTATTTTTGGCTAGACTATGTATATCGTTGAATTATTGTTGCAATAGATTTGCTATATTTTTATTATATTACTTTTTATTCACGTAAGCACGATTATGCAGCGACTCCGAAACAGGTCGGTTTTTTAACAATTTTTTAAATTCTTAACATATATTTTATAAATTATTAAATTTTCTGTTTCACGATGTTTACACTAATTCATATCGGTATGCAGAAAATGGACAATTTTAATATTAGTTTAAAAACGCATACTTTACGTAATTAACATTTCAAAAAACCATAACAAAGTACAAACAGCAGATGATATTTTCTTTTCCTTGTAGAATTTAATAAATTAGAGAATTTTAATTAAAGTTATAGTCTACGGCAGTTTAAATTATACGTGCTTTGTGCTATATTTAGTGTTGCAGTAGCTCGATGTTAAAATTTTCACATTTGATTTCTTTTCAGAGACCTATTTCTTCTATAGCCCTACTAGATTAACGAAATTTATAATATACTAGAGCCGTTCTTTAGAAGCTATATCGAACATACCTCAGCATTGTAAATTTCGTTATTATCCGGTTTCGCGGGAACCATGCGTGTTAAAATACACAGGAAAAATTTTGTATCGTATCTTCTATCGACAAACGGTGGTGTACACCAATTGCTCCACAAATACAATTTCTCCACATCCGGATAACATCGGTTAACTTTACATAGGTTTAAAAATTCTTTACTGTCACGGCATACTTTTTCGCGCCATACATCTATATCGTTAATTTTCAAATGCGAACTTATTCTCGGGAGATCGCAATTATCGTCGGATTTTCGACAAAGTAAAATACCGCATTCTTCGAACGTTTCGCGAATTGCGCATATCCGCAAAGATAAGGAATTTCCGATTTCATTCTCTTCTATCGAATAATTACATTCGATTCCGGACGGATCGATAATTTTTAGCGTACCATTCTTTACTTTCGGCAGTACGCTTAACCAGTTGACATCTTTATCCGCTACATCGAGATTACCGCCTGGAAAAACATATGCACCCGGATAATGACTACTCATTCCACTTCTTTCAACCGTTAAAACGCTAACTTTATTTGACAAACCGGATTCGCACTGTGAAATTAGCATCAAGCTAGCAGCATCGCGAACGGCAGCCATGTCGATGTGTGGTTGAAATCAAATTTTACTCATGTATAACGAGGTAAAATGTACAACAATACGTGAACTAATTAAATAATAGGAAACAACACGAAATTATTAATAACCCACTCACTATGTAACTAATTCGTTGCATTAAAAGTAACCATTTTGGTGATTAATTTGTAAGGAAAGCGTCCGAAAATTTCACATGAAACATTCTCGCTTTATATTTATATCAGTCATTTCGCAGAATTATTATCGGTTAATTTTTGTAATCTTTTTATTTTTTACATATTTTAAAAAGGAACAATTACTAATGACAGAAACGAAACGTAACATCGAAAGCTTGCGCTTCCTTTTAATAAATGTAACTGGGTTTATATTGAAAACGGTCTTTTTTGAATTGCTTGTGATTCGGTAAATTAAAATACGCTTTGCAGTTAAAACTCCGAGAATAGAAAATATTACTATAAAAAATCAGTGAAATAATTTAACACTTCACTTACCAATTACAAAATTTCACGCTACATCATCATCCCATGTTTGAATTTAAAGTTGTTCTCCTTGAAATTAAGTTTAAATCATATCCATTGCAATAGTATTTCCGAATAAAATTCGTCCCAGCTGAAAGGTTTATTTCTTATTTTATCATGTTCCCATATTTTCCAATCTTTCATTAATTTCTCATTTATATTATTCCCCGCGAGTATTCCAAAACGAAAAACTATTATGTTTTTAGTGTATAATTTTTACAGTAAAGTCTTGAAAATTAAGTAGCGAACAAAACGAAAGACGTACAGAACAACATAAACGGTGACAAATAGTCTAACGATTACACGCACATATATATAATAGAGATACAAGAGTTCAAAACATGTTTGGAAAGCAACTAGGTCGCTGGAAGGCGGAAGCAGAGTCGTAAATAAAGGAAAATGATCTTACGTCATCATTTAGATGTTTATATAGGAAAAAAATGATAGTGGGAAAGTGTTACCGGCTTATTTGAATTTTTAATGCAGTCTTCAGAAATTGAAACAGTTCTTATATGTCGCTATATTTATTATTTTGTAATTAAATTTTTAGATTAAATTTATTACTAATTTTGTTTTATATGAAATTTGAAATAAAAATGAAGATTTGCGAATTAGACATTTAAATGTAACGCACTGTATAAAACAGTAAATCAATATTACAATAACCGATTTTTTGATTCTAACCCAATTTTTATTCGAATATAATTTATACTATTTTTATACATATGTATTGTATGTAGAAGTGATGGAATCAGTTTATAATGTCGTAAAAATATATAATATTGACACTGTCGTTATAATGACATTTACAGTTAGATTATTTTTTATTTAGGATTATGGAAAGATGAGTATCGGTGTACGAATGGTGGCTGTACGTTCAGAAGGAAAGTATTGCAAAGCGCTTGCTTGGCGAACATTTAAAGAAAATCTAGTGAAGTCACTAACGTGGAACGTGCAGAACAATGTTTGTTACCACAACTATATATCTTTATCTCATCAGAACTGTTCGTAAAAAATGACGAAAGGTTATTTTATTTTTCTTTGTGATCATAAGTAACCTAGTAGTTACACTTAGCTGATTAATAATATAAAAGAATACGAAAAAATGTTTACATTTTGCAGTAAATCGTAACATTCTTCTTAATAAATAAATGTAAATAACAAATTTAGATGTATATTGCGTATTGTAGTAATTTCTTGTGGTAAAATTAGATAATAGTTGTATACAAAATTAATGCCAATGAAACTATAATGTTAACTATGTTTTCGCATTTATATTTAAATAATTATATTTCAGACTAAGATGTGATGCATGCGGTAAGATTTTTATAAGGAGTTGTGGTTTTAAAATGTCATAGGAACAGAATGCGTAACTAAAGGAGATATAATAGTTAGAGTAATTTTATTTAAAATTTTTGTTGCTAGAAAATATAATGAAGAAAAAGAAAATAAATGTAGTAAATATGGTCAGCGGGTGTATTGTGGACAGTGGCGGAGCAAGACCTAAATTTTATGCTGGCAAGGTACATTTTGCGAGGCTCCCTGGTGGCGTAAAAAGACGGATTTTAAAAAAGTAAAAAACAGTTGCTACTGTCCAATTTTTATTCTTACTTATCAGTATTGTTAGCAAAATTCAAATGGCGATGTAAATATCTGGGTAAATTTCTTTCAAGCTATTTTTTGTTTTATGTATTGGAGCAGATGTTTCACATCTTTAATGAAGTTAGGTAAATTTGGGAGAATATTGTTATTAATTCTTCATAAAATTCGTAACATTAGAAGTGGCTGCTCTTCTGATCTTCTTGCAGGGTAGTGTGTAAATCTTGACAGTTGTTTAATAATTTCTCTCTGGGAATATACTTTTTAACTTGTTTAGATCATAAAGAAAACCAAAATTTTCAAAATATTGATTAAAAGAAATAAATTTTGAATCCATATTGCTTATTATAGAATCAATCATAGTATTCAAAAGAAGTCTATTTCATACCGGCTTTTGGGAGACTCTGTACAGGTTGATCGCTGCCTTCATAATTGAACATCCTTTTCTTCTTTTTGGTTACCCTTTTATTTTTAAAATCTTTTGGTAGATCATAACTGTTTTTCTCAATAAATTGACGAGTATCAGACAAGCATTTTTCGAGTCCAGTTTGTCGGTATTCTTTAATCCAGTCGCAAAATGTACGCAAATATTCAAGAGCAATGCTTAAATGGGCATGTACAAATTACCATAATTTGCTTATGACATTAACTCGTAATAATATCTCATACCGTACATCACATGTAATGATATGATATAAATTCTAAACTGGGCATTTCGTTTAAAACCGAATCATAATAACTGAGTGTGCCAGATTGTTTAGTTTGATTTTTTAAGCTTTCGATGCATTCAACATCATCATCAAATTGCAATAATACGGCCTTCACTGCTTCGATTCTACTTTCCCAACTTGTGTCTGATAAAAGCTTCGTAGTAAGCTTTAATTTGCCTTTTTGATTAATTTTCAGCGTTTGCTGGAACTTGAAAATATCAAAGAAATTTTCTGAATAAAACCAAAAGGTTTTCGCTGTCACCGAAGAATTAGCTACGGCTACCAACAGCAGCAGATTCCAGCTATGACAACCGCAGGGTGTAAAAGATGCCCTGGGATTAATATTTAATATTCGAGTTTTAACTCCACCATTTACGCCTGCCATATTTGCGCCACTGTCGTATCCTTGGCCATGACAGTTTTGAATATATAAGCCATTTTTTTCAAGCTCTCCCAATATTGTATTAGTTAAATGTTCTCCAATCGTTTCAGCGGCAGCAAGAAATACGATAAAATTTTCTTCTATTGTTATCTATATGTTTGATTAGTTTACTCTGGCAGCCCAAAACGATCATAAATCGACGACTGACAGAGCAATACTCAAATTCGACATGTCGCGACATCTATCTATTGTACTTTATTAACATTAAACTAAAAAAAAAAACTGACAGTTCGAAGAGTTGCTAATTATATTTATCGTTTTATGACGAGTAAAATTTTTTCTTCGCGGTCATGGCTTTTAAGTACCTAATGTATAAACCTTTGAGGCGCGAAGCCGTAGGCGGTCGCCCACGTCGCCCACGCCTTACGCCGCCTCTGATTGTGGATAATACAACTTAACCTTTTCTATTTGACAGATTTACACAGCGCATTTAGGGAAGAAACGTAATGTTAAAATGCTTAAGTATAAAGTTACATCTGAAAAAGGTTATATTGTTCCAATGAATACATTAATGTCCTATATTATATCACTTTTTAAATTATATAATGTGAATATAACTGATTAGGGTGTTATATTTTTTAGTTAATTGTATCTTTTGCAAATATATTTGAGCGTTGGTGAAACAGAGTGGCCCCCCAACCGGGGGAGGGGGGGGGGCAGGAATTTCTTTGTAAAACTAGGAAAAACAACCGAAACGATATTTTTAATAAGAAAAAATCATTTGAAGTGAAAAATTAGTGTATTTTGTAATATACTTCATTCAAAATGAATGACGAAGTTTTGTTTTATTCATATAGAATATGCTGTGGCGGTCAAATATTATCAACAGTAATAAAAAAATTCCATTCTTCTTTTTGTACGATTCTAGTAATCAGGAGCATTTGGACCGGATTTCAAAAATTTGACATTTGCTAAATGTGTAATTTATTTCGGATGTGTTTTTATATTTAATCCGTATTTATTTAATAACTGTTTTATAAGTCTACTATATTTCTTAATAGAAAAGATATGCGTACTACAAATCTTTAGTTTATTCCTATGATTTAACTGATTATTATTTATCTTTAAAAAACAGTTTAACAATCCCAACCAAAGCGTTTGAGAAATTATCCATTAGAATTTTTAATGTTTTTATATAATTATAATTAATATTCAAATTTATTAACGCGAAAAAAAAATTTATGGTATATTTTCAAAATTTGATAAACCAATTGTAACTAATTGCTGTTATATAGTCTTTAAAAGTGAAACTGTCAGATATAAAACTATCATCTTTGAAATAATTTTAGTAGTGATTTCTCTAAAATTTACTTGATGACTGTCAATGAATGTTAACCTTATTCAGACCGTTCAATGTAGTGTATAAAATTGTAATAAAAAGTAGAAAAGAACTAGCAGCTTTATGCTTATTAGATGACGGTTTAGGCTTAGCTTTATGACAACACCAGGATGGCCACACCTAGTTGGAAAACC
The DNA here is from genome assembly GCA_039619475.1 of Icerya purchasi. NCBI lineage: Eukaryota > Metazoa > Arthropoda > Insecta > Hemiptera > Monophlebidae > Icerya > Icerya purchasi. The sequence continues at coordinate 283,976,372 of CM077115.1, read as the reverse complement.
AGGAAAAAACGGGAATTTTGCCGTAAAACTAAGGGAAAATAATGTCAAGTATCCACACTACATGCAGATATATCGGTATGTGGATATGACTTTTTTTTCTTTCTCAGCTAAAAAATGTCTAATGTAAAATTCCAGGAGGTCTTCACTCTCCTAGTTGCGAACCGATACTTCTTGATACTACGGTAGCAGCAATTATTTTGATCACCCATATAATTAGTATCACACGGTTCAGTTGACGTAACTCATATGTTTTAATTAAATATCGTTACAGTTTTTGCTCTTAAAAAAAGCGTAACGAACAATTTGGCTGACCCCCACCAGTAAAGCATATCCGTGTCAAAAAATAAAAATAGCCAAAAACGATATTTTTAATAAGAAAAAATCATTTGAAGCAGCAAAAATGAATGCATTTTTAATGACTTTACTCAAAATAAATTACGAAGTTCTGTTTTATTTATATAAAATATCCGGCGGCGATAAAATATTATCAATGGTAACAAAAAAATTCCATTCTTCTTTTTGTGCAATTCTAGTAATTAGGAAATCGGGAAGATTTGGACCAGGAAAACCGGGAATTTAAAAATTATATTTGAGTGGTCACCGTGAATGCACACCGTACTACATGATTAAGAAGATTAAGTGCCACAAAATAATCGCGATAGCTTAATGGCGTGAACTTTTGATTATTAAAATAGTAGTCATGAGTTCGATTCGCAGCGACGGCCAAAATAATATAGACTGATTTACTGAAAGGTTAATTTAATGATTAGAATTAGTGGCCAAATGGTATTTAAAGCTAGGCAAAAAAAGAAGAAAAACTATGCACAATAACGCATAAAATATTGAAACTACCGATTGAAAACTTGTCGAAGTAAAGAAATCGTGTATACAAATCTACACGAACAAACGGACCACAATATAAGCGATAAGAACGACTGTCGTAGTAACAAAAACCGACCCTTTCATCTCAACTTCAGTCAGCTGATTTTCAGCCGAATCGTGACCTATCCTCGCTCTCGTTTTGTAGAAGAAAAATCATTCCATCTTCGTTACATTTATATATACCTATCACGTAAGCCTTGGTGATTTCCCTATAAATTGTACCAAATTTAAAACTCCGATTAAGTGTTGATATCTTTCATTAACACGATGTATAATAAATTTTGATATATTACAAAAATATCCTGAATAATTTAAATAATTATATTTTTATTATGCGTACAATTAAAAGCCGTTATTTCAGTTTGAATCCGACTCCGCTATATTATGAATATGATATCCTAGGAAAATGATAACTGTCATACAAAGGGAGAAATTGTAATGAATATTTTTGTCGACAATGATATCTGCACAATAGAATAGTCATTTTCAATTCGTTGCAATATAACTCGTCAACTAACTGTAAATTTGCAGCTTCGGGAATTAAAATAAAATAATTTTTTTTCTACAGGTGGCTGCGTAGTTTAATCTACATCAAATTGCTAGACTCCATTCGCAATGCTAAAATTGATACTTTGCAACGCTTCACGATCGCACTGTTTTTATATATAATACTATATTACAATATTTTAGACCTAATGATCCAAATGAAGTAGTGGTCTAGTGGTAATCCTATGTGAGTCTAATGCTTAAGGCATTCATTATCGTATGCGTGTACTGGAGGTCATAACCAACAGCGAAGTTATGTTTTTATTTTAAAATATTTAAACAAATGTTACGTATTTTATATTAGAAAAATTTTCTTAATGTTATAATAAATTATGTAGAGAGTATTAATAGTTGTCTTATTTTTAAACGATGTGAAATATTTTTTATACACTTACTACTAACTTTAACTCAAAATTATTTAAAATAAATACGTGCAAAATAAAAATTGTAAAAATAAAACTAGTTTATTATAATTATGTGAAAAAAAGCGAAGGTTTAAAAAAAGATGTGAATTGGAGGGAAAAGCAAAACTATAATTTCAACCGAAGTAAACATAAATTTAATAATTATTTACGGGAGAAAATGATTTAAAAAAAATTATTTACGTGAACAATTTCCACAGAGATTAGCCGTCGGAACTCACATAATATTTTATTAAAATCGTCAATGCTTTGCGAGTTTTTATTTACTTATTTATAAAAAGACGCGTGTCTTCCTTATCATAATTGTACATTTAATTAAAATTTGCATAATTATGTTCTTACATATTTGCATATCTGAATATGTAATGATAATGTTTAAATAGACACAACTTTCAACTGAATGTAATTGTAAACATTATGTAAAGATCGTTTCCCATTAAATTTTTTTAAAGCACCTTAATTACTTCCGAAATCCTGTGTCTCAGTTTGTATTACATTTTTCGATGTACGATACAAAATAAGTTCATAAATAATAGACAACATTTTTTCTACGTTCGAGAGTATACATAATTATGGTTTCCGAGATTGTTGTTAGTTGAATAATTTGTTGTATTGCCGTAAGATTTTTTCTGAACTTTATTTCCCTCTAATTCTTTATTTCATTTATTACCATTATTTCTGCTCATCATTATTATTACAAAATGCTTCTTAAAAAAATTCGTAACCATACGGGTATATTTAAATAATAACTGTAATGTTTTAACTATGCATTTATAAATCGACGACTTTGTTTTTAATATTCAGACCCCTATGATGTCGAAACCATGACTTGAAAACCATTGCATACTGCATATATTCAGAAGATAATTTCTCAAATGTTCATTGTTAGTCGCTTTTATAACTCTATGTTGTAAATATAATCTTTCGCTCGATGGATTAATATCGTGTAATATCTTCAAATTAAAGTTGAACCATAAAACTTTATTTTTATATCGATTACAATAGAAAGGGAGTAATGTAGTAGAATATATCATACAGTATTGATAGTTGTGCTTTCGGGTGCAATTAATATAACACTATGTAATACAAATATGGGCTACATCATACACTTTATAATATATTAGAACACTGAAATTCAAACTCCTATAGTCACAGCAAATTGTTAACAGTTTTAGGACATCAAGCGTACAGCTAACATCTGCTGGCGCAATCTACTGGCGCGGATACGGAAAGAAGCAAAAAAATTGGTACGACCGTGTCGCGTTGCAAAGTATCAATTTTAGCATTGCGAATGGAGTCTAGCCATCAAATCATATGTGGTGCATTGAACGATCCCCATTGGAAAACAAATAAAATTATTTTTCTATAATAAAAGTAAGAAACTATAGATATTTACTTCCTCTAAATTCGCATTAGTTCGTGAACAGATGAGTAAATAAAAAAACAATCTTAAATAATGAAGTATTAGGAAAATAGCGAGGCAACATTTTATAATATTAGATTTAAAATTATTAAGTCATTCTATTTTCACGATTTTTGTGTTCTAAGTAGGGCTTGAAAGCCAGCCGAAAGCCAAAAGCTAAAAGCTGAAAGCCAATCATTCTTAGATGTCATAGGCTTAATGCAAAAGCCATATTTAAATTTCCATAAGCTAAAAGCCTAAAGCTTAAGCTATATTCAAAATTTAAACAGTCGAAAGACGAAAACTTAAGCTGTATTTCTAAAAAAGATAAATTAAGCTTTATATTCGGCTTAAGCTTTTTTTTTAAATTTATTGATATTGCATTTTTAACGTAATTATTCGCGTAAGAAATTGTTTTTAAAAACTTTTATTTTTGTGTGTAAAGAAAAAAGTTGGAGTTTCATTAGTAATGCTAAATAGTTTGATGCATAATAATTAGTAAGTGATTTTAATTAACTTCTATTGAAATTCATTTCGTAAGCCAAAAGCTAAAAGCTTAAGCCTTATTTTAAATTGAAGCAGCCAAAAGCCGAAAGCCTAAGCTGTATTTTTCAAGTACATAAGCCATATTAAGTTTAAGCCGTATTATTATTCAGCTTTCAAGCCCTGTTACCAACGATAGATAATTATTAGGCAGTATATCAAATTTCAAATTTTTCTGATAAAAATTCATCGACTACCACTGAAAGGGTTAACTACAGACATAATATTTAATTATTTACTAAGATTTGGCAAGTAAATAATTAAATGGTACAACTGAGTATGTCTGGTCTGATATTACATACGAAAATGTACTGTACAATGCAAAGAAGTAGCTAAAGTTTTTATAAGTTATAATAATATTAAAATTCAAAAGAATGTTTTTATTTTCTTTCTTTTTAAAGTCAGCTTAACCCAAGGCCGTGTCCACGGGGTGGGTTTTGGGGGTTAATCCCCCCCCCTCCCCAGTGAGAACTGAAATAATTATTATAAATAGACAAAATTTTGAAAAAAATCAAAAACTTAAAATAAATATTGATGATTTTTTAAGGTGTTCTTACCTTTAAAAAAAAAGAGAAAAAATGTTTGCTCTATATTTTTAGGTACTTCATTAATATTTTATGCAAAATTTTTTATTACGAGTGTAATCAATAACATATGTAATTTTTATTAATGTTCATATACGGGGTAATTCATTTATATAAATTAATATATACATCAAAATGATGGAAATTATTAATAGTGTGAATATTAGTGAAAAATGTATTGTTATCTATAAAATATGCGCAAACATGTTCAACCCCCCCTCTTTCAAAATTCTGGACACCGGCCTGATTTAACCCTTATACGAAATGAAAAAAATTATCACCTATCAGTACGGTGACGGTATTATCATTATGTCGTCAGTCGTTACTCTGTCGTTGATGTGTCATTTACTGTGAAAACGCGCAATAGTTGCATATTTTGTACAATATTATAAATAAAAGCAAAATAGTTTTTCGATTTCGATATATAGCATTTTACTTTTCTATAATAAAATAACATTAATAATTTTCTAAAATACCTTTTGGTTTTATCATCTTTAGATATTATATTTTTTATTCTATATTAATTTTTAATGATTCGTTGAAATGTTCTGTGTGATGCAATGAGATCGAATTTAAAAATGTTTAATGGACTCGTAAAAAACATTTAATTAATCTTTTTACTATTTTAAATGGTTTAAAGATATGGTGAATTAACTTTTAAAATTCGTTAGTAATTATTAAAATTTTTTAACTAATATCAAATTGGAGTAGCTAAATAGCTGATAACGTTACGCAATAAATTAGTTAAAATCGGTGAAAACCAATAGGAAGCAACCAAATGTTTACGATTGATAAACAGTTTAGTGTATCTGTTTTATTCGCAGTTTCGAGTGTTGTAAGGGTTAAGGGGGTTTTTGGTTTCGGCGTCTTGTTTTATTATTAAAAATTACAAATTGGAATGTTAGTTTCTTGTATTTAAGGAATATTTAAGGATATTAGAGGTAAATATAAGTTTTTTATATGGTTTTGTATATATATATATATATATATATATATATATTTAAATATATGTATATGTTGTATAGCATAGGTTGTGTTCTTATCAGATATTTATTATTAATATTGTTTATTAAAGTTTGCAGCAGTTACCATTTTAAAGAGAATATTAACAATTAAACAATAGTTATTGCATTTGACTTTGGTATTTTTAGATCATTTTTCGATAAATATGGAGGATTCAAGTACTTCTTTGCCTGAATACGTAACGTTAATTATTAGAGCCTCTAATCAGCATACAGCTGATCACACTATACAATGTGGTACAAACTGGTCAATAAGGAATTTGAAGGATTATTTATCGGAAGTTTATCCCAGTAAACCTGTTAGTATATTCTCTTATTTTTATTTACTATGTGTATAATGATAGTTTAATTCAGTTTGTTAGTACTTTAAAATAAATTGTTTTTTATTGTTTTTATCATTTGTTATGTAAATTTTTGACGAACATTAAGTTCCGCGCATTATTTTGTTTGCTTGACTTTAAAATTACCTATTAAACACTAGAACTCGTAGAAGTGTACTTTAGAATAAATTTAAAAACAATCGGCTACAAAAAATGATACTAAATAACTATTAATCAATGATAGATTTTTTTTAATGTTACAATTTAAATTATGTTAAAGTACCGATTAACTCTTATAATCCTGAAATAAAACTAGAAATTAGTTGTGTAGTTTTTTTCATTTTTGTGTTCTGAGAAAATTTAAAATAATGTTATGTTTAGATTTTTTTTCCATGCTGTGGATTGATTTTGATTATTGACGTAATAGTTATAGCAGCTTAATTATCAAAATAACGATGTGATCTTTAACAGGTTAAAATATGCGAGTTAATTGACAACATTTCTGAAAAAATTAAAGAGTGCATTTTTTGAATGTTTCAGATATAACGATCAAGTTTCGATTTATGAATTTAAAAATTTCTTTTGTATTTTTATTTTCCATTTTGGAAAGGAGGGTAATAAAACATTTTTTTTTTTTTTTGTTTAAATGTTGTTAATAAATATACGTTAATTTATGTTTTAGAAAAGAGAAGATCAGAAATTAATATATTCCGGTCAGCTGTTAGCAGATAATATTGTATTAAAAGATGTGTTAAGAACGTATGAAGGACAAGAAAATCATACTGTTCATTTAGTGTGTAAAACTGTTTTAACAAAAGAGAAAAGAAGTAAGTAAGCTTAATATTAATATACAATTTTGAGTGAATTAAATATGACTTTTTTGGATTTTATAGTTTTTGTTTGTGAAATAAGGGAAATAATTAGTTGGAGTTTATGCAGTCCGTGATGTGAAGAATATATAAATTTTTTTAACACTGGTCGAAATTCAAGAAGAAAGAGGTGTTGCGAGTGATAGAATGAATTTTATTTATTTTCTTTTTTTCTTTTGTGGTATATATATGTGTATATCTAAATTGAGTGATCATTTCGCTTTATATTTAGCCCAAATATTAGTTCACTTAACCATCCCTACGTATAGTTATTTATTTTTGTCCTGAATGTCGCCGAACCTAGCTACCGCGTTTTTGAATTATTGAAAATATATGCTAGTAAATTAAAATTCAAAAAACAAATAAAAACGTACCAATTAATTAATTTGTTGTTTTGTAATAAATTAAATAAAATATAAAAATGTTCTCGTACTTTACATAAAAAAAGATAAAAGTATTTTGTGCTTGATCACAAATTTATTTGTATTTTCGTAAAAATAACTGCAGCAATTGTATCTGTGCATTTCGGCATTTAATTGCATTAAATAAGGAAGAATTTTACGCGATATAAATTAAATGTGCCAACTATCGACGATTAAATTGGCAAAAAAACTAAGTGTAGTTTCAGTTTTTTTCTTTAATTACCCTTTTCACCGTTTACCTTGAAGTATTTTGAGACTTTTTAATATTTATTTTATTAAATAAACTGTTAAATTTTTACGACCGTCATTCAGGCAACATATCACAGCGTAATCAGTTATTTTCAAAAGAAACTGTACACAATTTTTTCCCCTAAAAATTCTTTTACTTTTTATAAAGCACGTTTCTTCACGGGACTATGGCAGAACTGGATGACTTAGTGGTTACGATTCGATTAACTCTCTCCCCTCGTAAAAGAAATGAATTTGTCGATTGTTATTTTTTAAAGATCTGATATTATAAATTTTTATCAAACTTTATATGCTAATTGATTACATTATTCTAAAATGATCGAATAAAGCGTTTAATAGATTAAAAATAAACATTTTTACGTTAAAAAACAAATTTTTATTCGAATAAACTTAAAGATATACAATTTTAAAAATTATAAAATGTTTAAAGACAGCCAGTTTTAATGTTTTGTTTCGTTTCAATGCTTTATTGTAATGCGTACAAATTAGAAAAAAAAGTTCGGTCATGCTTAAATGCATTTATCTCAAGTTAAATAAATGCATCAACAACGAGATTTTAGTATGTGTATACTTTTCCAGTATGTTTACTTTGAAATTAGTTTTGTTATTATATTTTATGTGAATATATTTTAGTTTAGTTTTTTATTGGCCCGTAAATTATTACATTTTCATTTAATTATTTGATCATTTACGAATCGCCATCTTATTCGGTTTTTATTAGTTAAACATGCATCATTATGTTTTGTACTTGTCTAATCCCAATATATTAACTTAATGGTTAATGAATTTCAGATAAGACAGAAACGAAAAAGGATCGCGTTACTACCTCTAATGTTCCTCCGCTGGTTGAAAATAGGCCATACATACATTCCACTAATAATTTACCTAGCACACCGTATTTTACTCCTCCTCAGAATATGCCAAATCTGCCGGATATGAGGTACTTTTGGCCAGCGACAACTGCAATGCCCAATAATGCTGGCGATATGTATCAGCAACTGGCGATGATGCACCAGGCCTATAATCAATATGTATCTCAGTATATGCAAGCGTAAGATATAATTAAATTTACTTTAAAAGTGTCGTTTTTTAAACTAATTTATTCTAGGTTTTGTTTTTATTTTCTGGTTCCTTCCATTTTTCATAATTATTTCATAAAAAAATTTCCCATTTATTTATTTTTTTAATATGAAAATGTGTATTTAAACATATGTATATATATATGTTAATTACAACGTAATTCTTAGGCTACCCTCTATTAGAAAAAATGTCCCAATTTTATGTAACGTTTGTTATATTTTATATGATTTTTGTGATATGTTATTATATTCATATGGACTAATTTAGAATTACGTTGTAAATTTAATTTCCCCTCCCATGTCCTAGATCCGCCACTATATATATTTATATATATGTTTAAAATAATGAAACCGTGTGATCTCTTTTGGATAGTCAGAAAGGAATAAATGTAACATGGTTGCATTCCATAAATAAATTTTTGATGCAAAAGTGGAAAAAAACAACAGGTTTACAAGTGGAAAATATGTAAAATACTGGAATACAAAATAAACGAAACACTTTGTGTTATTTAACGGCAGTCTGGTGCAAATGTAACAAAATGTTACGTTGAAAAGGTCCGTGTAGCTTCAGTGTAATATCGGACACAAACTGTTAAGATATTGCTGATATAGTTAAAAAAAAAAATATTTTACAAATGTATATGCAATAATATCATTTAACTCAAGATTTTTTTTTTTCTTTCTTTTTTTTTTTTATAGTATGGGATATTTACCAGTTTCTCAACAGATAAATGCAAGAGATGCTAGTCAAATGCCGAACTTTTTTGCAAATCCCAATATACAGTTACCGAGAAACGAAATAAATGACAATGTTGCTCAACCTCAACAGGTTCAGAATAATCATCGAGGTGAATATATTTAAATATATTGCATTCACTTTTATATGTAAATTGATATTTTTGTGATTTTTTCAGCCTTTACACAAAATTATTTGAAATGACCCGATGTTTTTTTTTCGTATCTCTCACAAAATTGTTATATAGCGATTATCATTTAGTTTTGCTGTCGGCCTGATTTTCTACCGAATCCTTCCCGATTTTTTCCTATTTTGTGCAGGTATTCATTACATACCTTTTTCTCGATTAGCGTTTTGGTGTTTGTGCTCTGTAAGGTTGTGAGATAAAGATGGGTTCGAATATCTTATAATGCTGTCAGCGATAATTTTAATGTTACAAAACATGCTTTTTTTAGGGCGATTTAACATTATTATTACAGCACTCTCATCATCTTTTGAAATTTTTACGACCGTATTCTTCATGTTATTTTTAACGCTAAAAATTTTTTACAGATCATTTTTAAACGTATTTTAGTAAAAGCTCGTTTTGCTTTTCTAACTTAGTCCATATTGATACGTACAAAGTCGTTATATTTCATTACCAGTTCAATCGGTGAACGAATGCAATAATTTTAATTTGTATTTTTTTGCAAAAGTTAAATACAAGCAAAATTGTGTAGTTCAATATTTTTAAATCAAATCAAATATTTTTATTATAAAATTCCACACTTGCACAAAATAGTGCGAGCAGCGGAGTACAATAGATGCGCACGAGAAGAGAATATTATAAAAAGAAGGTTTTACTTAAACTTTAAATTTTTAATTATTAATAATATCCTTTAGTATACTTTAAATCAAATAAAAATAAACAAATTGCATATAAACAAATGAAAATAACTTTAAAAATAACTGTAAAAAGAAAAGTTAATATTTTAAATAATTTTTACAATTTAATTTAAAATTTGTAATTAATTGCGAAGAGAAAAATTTTGAAGTACTAGGTTTGAGGTTAGATCTTACTGTTTAATGTGTTAGAATATGTAAAAATTCTCGCAACAAGAGATTTTTAATTAGGCGCGTGAAAAACAATTTAGATTTATTTAAAGTATTTAAAAGTTATTTATAATTTAAAGTTAGTTGAAATTATTTCATATTTAAAATTGTTTAAATAAGTTTCGCTTCAAAATTTTTAAATAATAGCAGTTATTGCGTTAAATAATTAGCTTTGCGATTGATTATCGTTCTTTTGATATCCAATGACAAAGTTAATTAATTCTTATTGGTCCATTGTTTATGGCGTGACTTCTTAGCGCCAGCATGATTGGATGAACGTGCAATCCGAATTATTGTACGTGCACTTGTCATAATGTGTAACTGACGTAATTAGTATCACGTGTCCTATTTTTTTCTTTTTTTACACTCGCTTTTTAATTTTTATATTACTGCTAATTTAAATAATAATCAACGAAATGGACTTATGTGACACGTTGTGTAAGCCTTCATATTTTTTGAATGTATGTGGTTTACAGAAGAAGAAATGATATAGTATTTCATTCCTCTTATCACATTCTTCCGTATCTTGATAATTTTTATTGAATTTCCTATTTTTACACTCTTTTTTTTTTTTTTTTTTAATATATATATATATATATTGTTTGTCTGTTTGTTTTTTATTTATTTTTTTTTTTTTATAAAAATTAATGCCTTTATTTTTAAAATTACTGTACTTCTGATTTATTCTATTTTTAACATTTTCGTTATACGTTACTTCATTTTTGTTCGCGCCTTATTATAAGCGTAATTTTGGTTAGTTTATTTTTGCTGTTCATATTTTTTGCTCGTTCGCACGTGAACTGTAAATAACAGAGCAAAAATGAACGAATTAAAATTTTGTCAAAAATAAACTGGCATCACCTTTATAGTCGTTTACCAGTTTTTTTTTTTGGATGAAAAAATAAATTTATCCATAAATACTCTTGAGAAATAAATACATTCTGCGATAATTTATACCATTGTGTATAGATTTAATTTTTGCTTTTGTTTATTAATAGCAATTAGATGCGCTTATCCCCGGAAGCGAACACAGGGGACGAGGAAAAGAAAAAATCAATAAAAGTTTCCAAATTTTGTACCAGTTCTACATAATTTTTTTCAAATGGTGGCGGGAAAAGAAATTTTATTTTACTATTTTACGAGATAGCTGAGTGGAAGTCAGATAAAATTATTTAAATTTGTTCTTCATTAAAATTAAAATTGTATTTTTTTTTTTTTTTTAAGTCGGAATATACGAGGGACGTTCATAAAGTGTAAGGTTCCTTATTTTTTATTTATATTTTCGAAACTAATAAAGCTAGAAAAAAACGGACACACTGACATTGAATGAGGCATACTTTTATTTACTCTTCCGCATCTTCTCACCTTTTAAATTTAAGCATTTGTCAAGTCGAGAAATTAACTTATAAATACCCTCCTCGTCTAAGATTACGAATGATGATCTGCTGTTCCGTTGCTCGTCCGCTACATTCGTTCTACCTCCTTGCAATTCACGGCACCATTTACGAATATGTTGAACACTCATCACAGGGAACCATAAACTCTTCCACTATTTGTCGATGAATTTCAGTTGGCGTAATTTTTTTATTGTTCGAAAATAACTGAGCGCACCTCGTAGTCGGCGGAAACTTCCAGAATTTCACTCACGGATTGATTCACGTAATTCGAAAACGAAAGAAAAAAAAAAACGGCATTGCGGTCTGGACACTAGTTTTTAAACTTGAGAATGTTGTAGCTACAAAATGAGACTACGCCCGCACCCCCAAGTTTATTTTAACCGGTTTTACAGGTGGGTGAGAATCTTACTTTGTGAACGTGCCTCGTATAATGACCGTTTTTTAGATAAAATTGAAATAGGAAAATTCGTAACAAAACATGGAATTTCAGAGATGTTCACTTTGTACTTCTTGTTTAGAATTAGTCAGCTGTTGCAACAGCTCCAAGTTGTTCGTTCTAAGGCGACCCTAAACGATCTTATTTCAAGCGCATCCACATCGTAAGGTTCTGTTTCTAGTTTCTTTGACACTAGTTTGAAATCTTTTAGAACGATGTGTGAGTATTCATTATGAGACTTCCTGGTCATCACGATTTAAATGTTTTAGATGTTGTAGTATTCGCTGAGAACTGTAATTTTTAAAGAAAATTACGGGTTGTTAATTATAGCATTTCACAAACGAGCTGCGCAGCATTGGTTGAATAATTACAGATTGTAGTGAAACAGTCAGCAAACATATTTCATCATAAAACCCCTGTTTTTAAAATTTTTAGGGGTGGGGAGAGGGGGCGTTGAGAATTTAACTCATCGACAGCACATACAATTAACTAATCAAGTAAGCTATGATAGCTGGTTTTTACTATAAATGAAGCTATTACCTGTTTTTTTTTAAAATCCGAAACTGTCACTGCTCGTCGTTTTTGTAACATTGTGTTGTAATTAAATTTTCTCAAAAAATACGTTAAGTTTTCGGGACATTTTGTCTAAACTCAAGTGGTAGCTTAAAATTAAACTAAAATTATAGGTTTCGTGGAAACTTTTCTGTTTACAGAATACGTTGTTGTGCCCGCTTCCTTGTACGTATATGAGTACTTATGTCTATGTGATATGAACGTTTATTTAATCGGTAAACTAGGTTTGGGTGATATCAGTTTTCTAACACCGTTTTCTCTAATTTTTCGAGAAAGTTAACTTAATTATAGAAAGAAATACTGATAATTAGTTACCTTTAGAGTTCGTTTTAGCTTATAATTTATCTGTGAAAATTTCGTAAATGTAAGGAATCCTAATAAGATGATTCAGGAACAAAAAATGTTAAACTGAATTATGCAAATCTTCTCTTTGGATGCCGTAATCTCTAAATTGCAATCCAGATGAGACAGTTGTAACACAGGTGGTCGCAAAACTTATCAATTTTTTCCTAGTATAACAAATTAATAATTTTTATAGTGCGCGCAGGTTCTCTCTGGGCAAAGTTTGGTGAATATCTGTATAGATTTCATCTTACTAGCGGGCCAGAGTGTCTTCTTTGTAGTACCGACGACATTAAACACCTTATGTAAGACTGTCATGCGGCTTTCATTACTTCACGTGGTTTGCATCGTATTTCCTCTTCTCTCGAGTTTACACTAACGATGGTAATATTGAGAGGAGTTTTCTTTCTGAAGCGGCAATTGTGTAGTTAAGTGCAATAATCTGTTTGTTAATATTTATTTCCTTATTAATTTAAGAATTTTTTTTATTGCGGAAGAACTGTTTTAATAAACGATAAATTAATATTTATCCGGCGTGTTTCGGAGAAAAAATTACTGCCCTGTGATTATTGAAATAAAATTAAAAAGATAACGAAAGCAGTAGATATATGTGTCGAAGAAATTTAAATTTTTTATTAAACGCAATTTTTGACACAGTAGTTTGTTACGTACACGAATAATTAATGGCGGTGGAAGTAGATGAAATTAATACATATCTTGTAACTTTTTATCGAAGTATTTTTTTTTTTATCGCGATGATGAAATACCGATTTGCAGCCATGGCTGAATTGAATTTTTTACATGTTTGGATAACGTAAACCTTATTTTACTTTTATTTTTGTTATGGTGATAGAGGCTAAAAGCGTTTCACCCGCTCTTTAAAATACCATTTCTATTGTTTATTTCTTCAACTTTTTCACTTATTTTATTTTTTATTTTGCTGTATTTCGAACTTCATTGATTGATCTAAATTATATAAGCTGCTTTGGAAACTCGAAAGAGATTTGGTTCTTTTCATTAGCAATTTTATTTCGGTTTTTTTTATTATAGAGTCCCTCTATAACGACAATTAGAAGAGTATAATATAATTGATCGAACTGCCGCTTTATTTTAAAGTTATTCCTCTCTGAAATAACGGAGATACAAATCACTTATTGATAAATAGTTATAATTTTATTACCGTTGTCGAGTGTGTGTGTGTGTGTGTGTGTGTGTGTGTCGGAATGCAAAAATAATAGAAGTGTATGCCGATACGGTATGTAATCAACTGTCTCTAAGCGTTACGTGACTGTTATAAATTCGCCGCGGTGTCGTGTAATTGGTTAAATCAGCGTGTGCTGTTTAATTGGTTAAAGTGACATATGTTGTTTACAAACGTTATCCTTAACTACGTTCATTATTCTTCCCCTCCCTTATATTTTCCTACACCATAAAAATGAACGTGTGTGTATCAATTCGTGTAATATGTTTGTTTTTTGTTCCTCTTTTTGCATGTGTATGTATTGTACTAATAAACGTAATTGGTAAAAAATTACGTCCGGCCTAATAACGTAGTTGTATTTACATAAATTGAATTTTCGTCTCGAACACGGTCGCCTGAATAATTGAAAGGAAAAAAATCGTTTAGATTTAATAGTTTTACACATTTCCGTTGAAATGGGGAAAAGGTTAAAATGGTGTTTTCCTTAAATTTATTTAAAAAAATGAAATTACCCATCGCGATAGAAAATTATCAACGTCGATTACACGAGGGCGAAAAAACGAATAAAGGCTAAATGATATTTCCCGGGGATGAGAGTGAACAAGGGTAAAAAGTTTTAGGCAGAGCTTGATCGAAGTTGAAGAGGTTGCTTATTTTTGATTTTTCCTTTTATCGCAACGTTTGATTTTGCAAATTAACTGTTGGTATGTTTTCGATTGACATTCAGACGTACACGCGCAACTTGAACAAGAATGTTCGCATATGTTCAACACAGAATAAAGTCGGGCACGTCCGCGTAATTTATAGCATGTATGTGCTGCTGGTCCCCGTACGCAGTTGTTTCAACTGTAACCTGCCGGTTGACAAATTGAACTATTATTCATTTATATACTCGTAGTTATTTTTGTAATGGCGTACAAGGTGGGAAAGGATCGTTGAAACATTTTGCAGTTGCTTTAATTATAAAAAATTGAAATAGCTTGATGGTGTATACAATTTGTAGTTTTTTTTTGTTTTTTTTTTTCTTGCGCCTGTTGTTATTATGTTGTTGTGCATTACCGTGGCGCGAGGGGGATATTTGCTAATCTCGTGACAGAAAGAGTTAATATTTAAAATTACTGGGAACAAACTTTTCTCGTTTCACACCATTGCAAAATAATATATATATATATATGTGTGTGTACCAGTTTATTTCGTTTTATTATTGTTAATGTAAAATTAATAATTAATAGAAATTTAAATGTAAATTAATGTAAAATTGGTAAAAATAACTTTCTTATTTTGGAACAATTTTGAAACGTATTGTATTTCTTTCGTTATGTAAATATATCTGGTTAATTTTCCTTTATACTTTTATTAAGTACTGCATCGCATTAACATAGAATCTCCGCTGTAGCACAAACATTTCTGTTCACGATTGTCTACAGCGACGGGATTGGAAAGTTACATTTTTTGAATATATTTAAAATTAAGCGGCAGACAAAATTATTTTTTTGTATGGGAACAGTTGACGAAAAACGTAGAAAATAATTTTCTTGAAATGGAGGCGTATGCGTGTGTGTACACTGCTATAATCTGAATTCGAAAATCCGAAATAGCGGAGAATTTTTTAAAATTACATTAAAACAAATTTAGGTAGCAAAACTGCAAACAGACATTGGCAAAAAATAAGACAAGATAAGGGAAAGTTCAGTTCTAGATTATTATTACTATTATTTTTTTTTTAAATCGAAATTCCGGATCTCACAATTGATAGTGACTGTTAACGAGTTCCATCAAGTTTAGAGTATAAACATATATTTGTTTCAATGCGTCTATTTTTTTTTTTTAAATAAATAAATAAATAAATTGTATGATCTGTGTACAAAGATGTAGCAGAGAGAGTATGTCTATTGTAATTATTACCGATATATACTCTAATGGTTAAAAGAAAATAAAAACTTACGAAAAGAGTAAAAAAAAAGTAAGCCCCATACCCTTGACATGGCGTCGGGGATTGTGAAGTTAAGATTCGTAATGTACTAAGTCCAACGGCACTAATGAGAGTAGGGGGCCAGTTTCTTTCTTTCGGACGCCTTTACTTAAAGAGAAAAATATATATACGAGTATATATATATATATATGTGTGTGTGTGTGTGTGTGTGTGTGTGTGTGTGTGTGTGTGTGTGTGCGTGTGAGTAATTATTTGTAAGTGTACTTATAATTAATGGGAGTAGTCAACGTGACAATAGTTCCAACTATGGCTAAATCGTGTTTACAAATTTAGTTACATTTATAATAAATAGGTTTTAATTCTAGTAGATATTGAAAAGTTCCATAATAATAATGGGTTCATTACCGATACTGTTGCCATTATTTTTACTACATCAATATTCCTGTCAACTTACCGATGCTTTTATGTTAAATACATTTAAAGACCATAAGGGATGCAAAGCAAAGTTACAACAATGCAGCAGAAGTTGATTATAGTATAGTTTATGTAATAAATGCATGTTTAAAGTTTGTTTTATATTTTCTGCTATTAACAAGAAATTAATGAATTAGCTGAAACTTGTGTGTCGCATTGCACTTTCACAGAAGGTGCATCCATCTTAGAATAAATTAACCCCGCAGTTTTGTTTGGAGCAAACATAAAAGTATAGTTGTTCATCCGGAATAAATCGTGTTCATCATCGAGAGTTACATAAGTAAAGTAATCGTATACAGTTTTATGATCTATTTTGTAAATTTTTAGTTGATGGAGAAATTTCGGTTTACATATTTTTCTTTTAATTTGCAACGTACACTAGCTTTCACAATAGTACATAATACATATTGTGCGAAGAAATATTCGTTTCGGGAAAAAATGGGTGATAATCGAAAAATTTTAATTCTGTTCCCTTGATTAAGTATTTTATTCGATACATATCCCACACGTCTATTGCGTGATTTTTGCTGGGAATATATTGAGTATTTAGTATACATAGAGGGTGTACAAATCAATAAAATCTGTTGAACTTTTAATATTTAAATACTTACATTGGTTTCTACGAGTTGACCGCAATGAAAAAAAGAAAAAAATTCTACAAAAAAGAGAATTTAACATTTATATGCTCCCTTAAATCATATTTCTATATTGCACTATTTTTTATTTTCCAGTTTAAAAACATTTTTACGCGTATAAACAATTACAATTTTTTAATAAATGTTAAATTTAGAAAAAAAAAAAAATCATACTCTCGGTTAGTTATGAAAACCAACTTTCCTTTTCCGTTAACAGTGAGTACAATGAAAAACTATAATTTTTAACATACGTTATAAAATCTTCGAGGTTTCATGTAAATAATGACTTTTTGTCGAATGAGTTTTTAAAAAATCGTATTTCGTAATTTCAGTTCCGATATAAACCGACTGCTGAAAACAATCTACAGTATATATATATATATATATAAATTATTTGGTTAATTTTTTAATTTGCTTTTCAATATTTGCGTTTAAAAAAATCAATTGTAATTTTCAATGTATTTGTATTTTTTCTTTTTTTAGTTTTTCTAAATTATTAATAAAATTTCTGGTTTTTCAGTTAAATTAAACAAAGAAAATAATGAAATAAGTTCATTTTTAGCTGATTTTTGTTAATCCTCATTTTCACAATTTGTAATAATTATTTCAATAAGGTGTTGGTATTAATAACAATTTTTATTTTGCCGAATTTTTAAATTATTCATTTATTAATTGCGACTGTGTCGGACTTTTGAGTTTGGTGCTGTTGCAATTCTATTTATATTATCGAATTAAGCAAGAAAGATTTTCGTACGTAGCTTGCTAATGGGTAGCGCTAACAGTAAATTTGGTGCTTTTTCCATTTTTTACACGCTATTCAGTGATTATTTATGGTTGCCAAACATTCTTCATTTTAAGGAAAATCGCTATTTATAAGTCATTTAAGTTAGTCTTAATTTATACGAATTGTGCGGATACTTCAGTTGTTCATTGTCGTAATATGTAACTGACAAACATGAACTAAGCACGTATTAAAAAATGCGTAAGGAACCCGGTGTATGTACTTAAAGTATTACAGATTAGTCAATGTGTATCATTAATTCTAATACATCGTCTAGAGATTTATTTAAAAGTGCGGTAAAAATTATACATCGTATAAAATTTATATTTTTCGTGGAATTTACGTATAAACATAATTGACATGTTTTATTTAGGAAATAAGAAATCGCTTAAGTTTTTCAGAATATCAGAATTAGATACATCAAATTTGATTTAAATCGAATTATTTTAAAGGGAAAAGCAGTCAAATTCATAGGCAAACAGATGAAAAAATTTGAAAAATGATCAGTTATTTCTACTAATAAATGTAACAGAAACCGCGAACGGTTCTCCCTACCGGTTTATTTTTCACTACGGATTGTTGCATTTTTGTTTTCAACGTTTTCGTTCTAATAAAATTGTATCTTTATTGTATTAATAATTTCGATTCGAGTAATTTTCATTTATTTTACGTTGGTTTTTACGATTAAATACGTGAATATTTTTAATTTATTATTCGGAACTTTTGTGCCTATTAAGTAATCAGTTTATACTTTTTCTAACGTTTATCGTTTACTTTTTATGTATGTTAAAAGAAGGTTTTACTTCTTTTTTCATTTAACATCTTTCTTTTAATGTCGTTTTCTCTTTTTTGCATGTCTTGTCTAGTTCTTTTTCGTATTAATCTATTTTTCCTAAACTCGATCTTGAGCGTTTTCTGTTTGATGTAATTTTTAAAGGATTATCATTTTTCTTTCGGTTCTTTCTATTTTAATCTTTTTTTTCCTTTTTTCATTTAAAAAATTTCTTCCTCTCATTACTTATACTCATTCAAATTTTTCTTTCTTCTGTAGCATGCCGTTTAAAAAAGTGTTTTGATCCTTTTTTTTTTTTTTTTTGTTTAATTTACCGCATTTATGTTTGTAATTGTTTCTTTTTCTTTTTTGTTTTTTCTTTCCCCGTTTATCATTCGCAAGGCTTGTTCTAATATCGGTTTTTGAAATTTATCCTTGCGCAATATATTTCCTTTTAATTAAGTGAGTACTAATACTTTTTTTTTTTTTTTTCTTTTTGAGCTTGTGTGATTCCGAAACATGTCGGCAGTTTTTAATAATCAGTAAAAAAAAGAAAATGACTCCGCGATATATGTACCATTATTATTTATGATATTTAAACAATATCTGCTTTTGACGAAAATTTATTAATTGAACGCAGTCAATCAATCCGCGATACTAACTGTTCCAAATTTATCGTTGAAATCTAAAAATTATTTCGTAATAAACCTGCTTTTAATAAAAAAATATATTAATTGAATGCAGCGAGAAATGTCCGTGATGATCCGGATGACGATGAAAACAGAGATTGGTTGGATTGGTTCTACACGTTAAGCAGGGTTTTGGTCCTGTTTAGCATTGTCTATTTCTACTCATCGCCGATGAGGTTCTTTTTTGTTTCGACGTTGGCTTTACTCATGTATTTGTAAGTAAAATTTTTATTTATGTATTTGATAAATAATAGCGGAATGTGTTTCATGAGAGTTCGGCTATGGGGTTTTTATACTGCAGACTTTTATTTATTTACATAAATAAAAAAAACAAAAACAAAACAAATAAAAATAAAAATACAAGCAGTATTTCTCAAAAGTAAAGATCAAAAAATAGTATAGAAATAAAAAATCATCATTTCACGAATATTAACCGGATCTTGAGGCGTTTTTGCTGTATGAATGTCTTTCAGAACTATTCCCCGGCAATATTTAACCTTTTTTTCTTCTGTTTGTATTTTTATTTTTTTAATATTATGCTCGGGGATTCGCCAGTTATGAACGTTAGCGTAGTGATAATTCTTCTTGTTCTTAAAGTGTGTCGGTAACGGGGTTGGAACCGAATTTTACTCGAACGAAACACCGGCGTCTAATCAGTTAGACTACAGCTGGTTATTTATTTTTTTTTTATTTTTTTGGGCTCGTCGACCAAGGACCTTTACCCAGAAACAAAAGGTAAGGGAAGAAGTCGGTTATATTTTGATCCGATCAGAAATTTCATCTAAAAAGAAGGAACAAATAGCAGGAATAATTAGAATGGGGGCGGAAAGGACAGGATATAGGAAGTACAATAAGGAGTAGGAAGTCTAAGCTTCAGCAAATAAGAATACAAGGCAGAACGCTCTACAAAAAAAGATAAACACTGTGGAAGAACACACGAACGGCATCGAAAATAACTGCATCATCCGGATGATGGAGAGGACAGTGTGGAGAAGAAATCGAGGAAAAACGAAATTTAGATAATGACAGCAGAGAATGGCCAAAGCATATACGAACAATGGAAACAACATCAGAATGTCGAAGAAGAGAGGGATACGAAAGAAACCATGAATATGCAGGAAGAGTAGGCTGAATAGGCAGATGAAATGAATAATTATTAGAAAAGGAGGAAGCGTAAATATCCGATACCTTGATCTGATATGGAAGCTTCTACAAATTGATAGGAGGTTATGGAATTTTTTGGAAAAAAAAACGAGAGGAAGCAACAGCAGCCCGAGTACCAAAGAATATCAGCCGCTTCATTACCAAATATGCCCGAGTGGCTAGGTACCCACACAAATCAATATTAATTGAATGGAGATAGGAAAGATTATGAATGAGTGAACGTATACGGAGGATAACAAAATGTCATACGAATGATCAGGAAGGGGAGAGGATATGGCTTGAAGGGCGCTCAAAGAAGAGTCAGAGATAATTAAAAATTTAGAGGAAAAATGATTCGAGGAAATGAAAATAATAGAGCGAAGGATAGTGAATAATTCGTTTATGAATATGAAACAGAAATAGAGAAGGCGAAAAGATTCTAAGAGGTTAAAATCAGGAAGGATGAAGGAAGCACCAACACCACCGGGCCCCCTCGAACCATCCGTGTAAATGGTAACATGGGAGGGAAATAGGGAATTGATAGTGCTGTAGAATACCTGTTTAATTACGGCTTGGGGGAGATTTTTAGCAAATGAGGGAAGGATAAATACCTTAGGAGGATGACAGATATCAGTGAAGTCGAAGGAAAAATAAGGGAGATTATTGAAAAAGATAATATACGGTCAAAATGAACTCTGAGACGATGTGAAATAAATGCCAGAATAGGGGTCTTGCTGGGAGTGAAGCGCCAGCTGTTATAAATCGAAAAGAAAGACTGAACAAGAGTGGGGGATGCGAGAGGAAGACGTTTAATAAGGAAACGATATTAGATAGGATCTACGAATAGACAGGGATGACGAATTACATTCAGCAAGAATAGCAGGAGTTGGAGAGGATTTAAGAGCGCCAAGACAGAGACGAAGACAAGAATTTTGAATTACATCTAGTTTGGAAAGACGGGTCTTGGACGCACTAACTTAAATAAAAGAACAATAATCAAATTTGGAACGGATAATAGATTTGTAAAGAGAAATAAGAATATAGGGATCGCCACCCCATTTAGTTGGCGACAGGGCTTTCAATAGTGGAAGCAGAAAGATATTTCTATTTACTTCTTCCGGTTACTAAATAAAAAAAGAGGCAAAAAATTGCGTATTTTTACTTTGGAGAAGTTTTCAGCGCTGTGACGAATTTCAATGGTTATCAGGAAATTTTAGGCAATTCTTTAGCGATACTCCGGGATTTTTCAGGGTTTTTTTTTCTTTCTTTTTTTCTAAGTCAATTCAGAATTATTGATTATAAAAACGGGGTAAATTTTATTAGACCATTTTTTTTTTTTTTTTTAAATTTGTTTAATATTAAAAATTTGGAAATAGTAGAAGGCAACAAAAAATCAGTGTAAAGTCCTAATATCTTGAAATTATTTTTTGTAAGCAGAGAGGAATAGAGAGAACAAAGATTAATGTGTGTGTTCATTGGATAATATAAGTTACACTATTTCTGCGGAGAAATGTACGTGACCAATTAAAATAGCTGCGTCATCGTTCAAGTAACAATATTTATTTCGGTATAGTTTGTGCGCGGATATTTCACTAATTATTCCATTTGAGAACAAAAAGAGCACATTGTTCATTTGCATTTGCTACACTGCAGATATATCCAAAAATTACTAGAGACCCACTTATAATGATGCGACTCGCACCAATTGATTGCTTCGTGTACGTTACGGTTCATTAGCACACAATTGTTTTTAAAAAAAGAGATTTTTAATGTAATATTTCAGCAATGAAAAAATTATAATAACGCTGTAATGATTGATCAATATTTTATACTGATTCTATTTAAATTTAATTTTATTTCATAAGCGTTCCGACGGTGCGGGCAATAAACTCTTAAATTGTATTTTTACCGCGATAATGATTGTAATTTTCAGAAATGTAGGCTGCTAATGTCCGCCTTGTATATTGTCTCTCCAGTACTGACTACATCCGTACAACAAGCATGTATAACATGTGTAGACTCATGATGCTCTTTCGGGGAACTATTGATTAAAAAGGACAATAAGGACGAAATGGTCCTCTACTATTACATGAATTTATGTGAAATACTGAATGAAAATGTTGAGACTTTTTCTTCTCTTTTTTATACGGAGCATTTAATAAAAGTTTATTTGTTTATTCTTTTTTCATTTTTTAATAATGTGAAACCAAAAATAACACGTCATATACAGTTACGGTGCGTGAGGCCTGAAAACGTTTCGAATTTACGCCTAAAAAACCCGTGTTCACCGAGAAATCTTTACGTTTATGAGTCAAAAATTTTAGAGAAACTGGCTCAGTGTTAAAAAAAAAAAAAACGCCAGGTCTTCCTAAGCATGTTAGGATCGTAGTGTTCGCTCAGTCGTCTACTCAGGTCGAGTCGTTCCGCGCGTAGACATGCGAATACTTGAATTTTTCTGGTCTTTCGCTTCGCTGAACACTTCATTATGATCCGTACAAGAGATTGTATACCTAACTGCTCCTGTCTGCTGATCGAGCCGCAAGAATTGCATTTAACGAAGCAATGTTACCGAGGTTCTCTATTTCTGTCACACACCACTATCTATACTGACGGTTCCAAATGGCCAAGCGGAGTTGGTCTTGCCTTTTTTTGTCCCTCTTTGAATTATTCTGATCTTTTAAGCTTCCCTCTTTTTGTTCAATTTCTAATTACGAGGTGTTTTCAGGCCAATATTTAAATCATTTCGGAGAATTTTATGCCAAATCTCGAGCCTATTGGTTGCTATTCAAAACGTTTAAGTATTCCGTATTCTTGTTCGTTTTTGAGCAGCGGACTTAATTGTTCGAGGACTTTCTAGTACCGGTGATTCGACAACAGAATGAAACGATGACACTTCTGTTTCGACACCATGTAGCGATTTGTTTTTATATTTCAGACTTTTTTGCTTTCTTTCCATATTCTTTAATACTCTTCTTCCGTACAAAAACGCTTCGTGCTTTTGATCGTCAACGGTGGTCGACGAAAACGGATTATTCGCGGGATCCCGGACAAACATTGTACAACAATAAAGAACAATTAATGATTACCACATTCGTATAGTGTGACTAATTTTTCACGCAATTTAGCCCTCGGCATATTTATAATACGACAGTGATACAGCAGCATATTAACTACTAATAGTTTATTGTAATAATGATTTACTATTTGGTTGTTCCAATGCAGCTATTATTTATTTGGCCAGCATTATATGCAATAATGATGCTAAACAACTGTAAAATCTAAGTAATATATTTAGTTTCTTTTTTTTTTGTGTTTTAAAAATAAGCTGTGGGTCTCACAGGGCAAAAATGCCTGTTGTGTGAGTGCCCAACACTCTTATCGATGTTTATTAAACAAAGATACAAATTACAAAAATTACAACTATTTTAACTTATTCCATAAATAACAATACTAATAAACCCCTAACATAATATTTAATTAAGAGTAAAATTTGTCGCTACCAGTGAAACCTTCTTTTTATTATTATTTTCGTTAATATATGATTAATTTTTTCTTGATGTTAATTATATATATATATATTATTGATCTTTCGGAATCCGCTAAGGGAATACACTCCCTGAACTTTAGACGATTATTCTTCTATAATATAGAGTAAACTTAAAAGACTGCGTAATTTAAAAAAAAAAAAAATTAATAATTTATTATTGGCATAGCAATTTCTATGATATCTTCAGAAGTATTTCATATTACTCCCAGTGCTTAAATGAGATTTTCATTATTACACGCGCGCGCACACACACACACACACGTATATATATTATATATACATATATATATATATAAGCAAAAGGTGAGAAATTAATTAATGTTTTATAAAATAAATATTAATTTACATTTTTTACATGATTTTTGTTAAAAATATAAATGAAATCAAAATTTTTTGCTCAGAGAACATTATAATCACTCTGTTGTTTAAATTTTGTTGGATTTTAAAAATATTGAATTGAAAGTTGTTAGGAATTCGATGTTTAAGTAATGTTCATATATAATGAATTACACACTGACATCTTTTCAGATAGCTATGTAATAATAAATTAATAGATACGTAAAAATGTTTATCGGTAAATTTGAAAATAGTGAGGTACAATTTTATCTTAGTGATTACTTCGTAGATTCGCTCTACATTTTTGAAAACGTTTTAAAAGTGTACTTTTTAGATATATATGGCATAAACGGTATGAGATAAATTATTTCTATGCACGAGTGTGTTCTGTAGATTTTTCAGTTTTTTCCCTGCTTCGCATGTTGCTTTTCGATTGGCCAAGTGTAAAAGTAAATTGTTTTACTCTTTTTATTTAGTATAGAACTAATTTAAATTCTAAAAAGAACAAAGTTCCAGCTAGCAGAAACCTAGCTGACGGTAATGACCAAAGCGTCTAACAAATTCGGTCTGTTTATTACTATATCCAGCTATTAAAAATACCTTTCTCCGAGTTCATTCGTAGCGCCGCTATAATTTCCGTTCCCCCGGGGGTAACCATCGTTAACAAAGTTTCATTCATAAATAACACGCCACAGTCTACGGTGAAAGAAAACGGCGATTAAGAACAATAGTGCGTTAAACAAAACACGTCTTAAACGGCCTTAAATATTTGTTTTTTTATTTTATTTTTTTTATAATAATTTTATTCTAAACTTTTTCCAACTTTTTCTTTAATACGAAAAAATTAAAATTCGAATAAATTAACGACTTTTAAAGTTAATCCTAAAATTCCTGCTTAGATAACTGAACAGTAAAATTCAGCTGCGTATTATCTCTTTGTATTTTAGTTTGAAAGATATAATTAAATTACTTTTCTTTTGTTACTGCTTTGATTTAATTATATATTTAACCAAAATATTCTTTAATAAATTAAACGAAAAAAAGTTAGCAAAGTTTAGTAAAAGTATATTTTTAAGGTGTTTTTATTTTTTATTTATTTTCTTTTCGAGTCAAATAAAATCTAATTTCCTCTCTTAATACAGCACTTAGTGAATTAACTCTTTAAATTTGTGATAACATAATATTAGTATCTCACCGCATCTTCATCTTTCATTTATATATTTAATTTTCTTCTTTAGTAACTGATAAGTTGCATATATTGAAAATACGTGAATAAGCTGCAGTTTATATATGTACATATAATATATATATATATATATATATAACGGCCATTTTGGCCTCGCAAGGGGCTGTGCCCCTTGACCCCTCTTGCTTTCATTTCTGTCTCTTTCTCTTCTATACTTTGTATAAAATGATCAAGGCATTATCTAGTTGCACCCTTATGGGATGCCAACCACGAGATCCTTTTGAACTCGTGAATTTAAAATGATAAAATTATTTTATTTTAATATTAGTATTTAATTATCGAGTAGAAAGTCCTATGGTTTTTTAAATCGTATATTTTTATTAACAACTCCCGACACCTATATTTCTTGAACGGCCAGCCGTTAAAAAAACATAATGAATTATAAATATGTGCTAATCGAAGTAACAACGATTAATTAAAAAATAACGTAAATTGTACGTATCATTCTGCTGCGGCTGTTGCATTGTCGGTGTTTCTTGATGGCCGACGGGTAGTGTAGTAGGTTGCGGTTTCAGCCTGGATTCCTGATGAACGCGGGGAGGAGACGCGGAGAAATCGTATTAATATCTTTTACAATTATTTTCAGATTTTAACAATTATAAAACCGGGTTTCGAAGCGATCGGGTTACTAGGGGACCTTCGTGGAGCGTATTTTTTAGTTATTCGCCGATCTAGTTATTTAACCGAAAAAGGTCGTGATCTTGACGAATAGTGTCCTTCGACTCGGATGATTTTTTCAATTTGTTTTTTTATTTTGCGCTATGTTTCCTCCCCCCACAACTGATGATGTATCGGTCGGTTTATTTGTTTAATCATCGCGCGACGTATTATCCCTCACAGGCGAAATGGTTGAAAAGTACCTGGACTGTTGGTGTATGTTGTAATCTACACGCGCGGCTTATACCGATGAGGATACGAGTGCTTCTATTAATTTCTAAAACGGGTGGCTGTGCTAGATTTAGTATAGGAGCTGTTAAACAATGTCGACAGTAGAACAGCGCGCTAATGTCAAGTTTTGTTTGAACATTGATAAAAACGTTTAATGGTACATTGAAATCGATACAAGAGAGGTTTAATGCAGTTAAACGTTCTAATGTTCGGCTACGGTACAATAATTTTAAAAATGCCCACAGAAGGCAAAAAAGTAAACGGCTCACCTGTGACGTTATCCGCACAACATTTTTCGCGCCCGCACTCGGCTTCTGCTGAGAAACCGGCCGTATGTTGAATTTATCTTTTAGTTTAATTTAATTAATTCGGGCGCGCGACTTAAAAGTGCCATAAACCATTTGTCAAATTCGTACCGCGAATCATTGTAAAGGGAAAATCGCTTGAACAGAGCATAGTAGACTCCTCTTTCCTATCCGAAATCATTGTCGCAGATGAAATTTGAATTTTTGGGTACGATCGGGAAACGAAAGTTCAGTTTTCGCAGTAGATAACGCCAAAATGGTAGACTATTCCAAATAAACATGCAGAAGTTCCATTGCTGAATGCTCGGTGGTGTACTACAGAGATCTCTGTTCCCATTGGAACCACCATAAACAGTATTTTTTGAGGAAAAGTACTTCAACTGCTACATCAGTCGTATTTGCTACAGGTGACCTGTCAAGTGGAAGAATGGCTTCTGATTGCATCGTGATAACGTTTTCTATCTTACGCTAATTTTAATCACCGGATGTCGTTCAATGTGACTTTTGAATGTTTCCTCGATTAAAACGCGTGTTTTGAATATGAACGATTCAAATCCATCGATGAAATTTAAAGAACAACGGAGGTCATCGTGACATCCCGAATAGAAGAGTTTAAGAGACTTGTATTTTACGAAGTGGAGAGTAATGTATCGATATAGTAATAGTAAAGTCACCTCGACGGTGATGCAAAAGAAATGCGTCATCCGCATATTTGATCGAATAAAAAAAAACAACAAATATCTCGATGTCTTTTTCTTTCATTTTTTAAAAATCGCTGACTACACTTCGGGGACCTTTATATTCAGTTACCGATTATCGTAGGAACCAATTAATCAAATACATTTCGTAAACCATTAGGATTAACCCTTTTCAAAGTTTTTTGCTTTAATGAACTTTCTATCTATGATAGAGCGCACGCAATAACAACGCTAGTTATTGAATTTTTTGATTATCTTTCGTACTTACGTACTTGAAGGACGACGAACATCACTAATGAAATTTAGAATCGTACTCTGCATCTTCTTCACTACCCCATTTTGCTTTGGTAGATTTATCCGACCATACTGGGAGCAGTTCAAAAAAATGCTGAAATTTAAAATGTAGACAGTTTGTGTAATCCTGAAATTTGTAGTCTAATAGTCGAATCAGGGCATGTAGTGATCCGAATTTGGTTATCGCGTGTTTAGGATAGAAAAAAAATTTTGAATTGTATACCGCTTTTTGCCAAGTTCGAATTTTCGGAAAGAATTTTGAGAACGAGTAGTGACATGTTTGCGACGATAAAATATTTCCTTGTATAGCGACGATTACTGTTTAACAAGCTTTGTTGCAAATCGATGTTGTTCGGATGATGCCCGGAAAAAAAGGAAAAAATACGAACTAATCGCAGTAGCTTAGTTTTTATTGTCGTAATTTTTTTAATAAAATACTCTTTTTGTTTATTACGCACTTTCACTGTTTATAAAAATACTGTATAATATAAAATTACTTCTTTTAAATGGTATCATTTCGATTTTTCTTCCACATTCGCCGGTGAGAAATATTTCGTGTTCTTATCTCTTTGAACGGTATTGTGTAGAGTACATACACGATATTTCGCTTCTATTCAATGAATTTGTTGTACGAGAGGAATGTAAGTTTTGTAGTTTCAGGTATTTCCCCTTATTTGGATACGACAAAAATATGCCACCCCTAAAAACGGAAAAAAGAAAAATAACACATCGTTTCTTCTAAGAAATATTGTGACAAAAAGAAGCGTCCGCTTTTTTAAATCATTAAAAAAAACTTATTTCGAAAGCTCTATCCCTTTGTAGATTATTTCGGCCGCGAAGCTGTTCACATTGCCGCTTTATTCTTCCCCTCATTATCGCAAACGGAATTAATGGAAAGTCTAAGGTGTACTTTTTAAAGGGATTTTTTGATCTTAGTTTCTGTTTTTTCTTTCGGAATTTCTTAATTCTTATTTTTTTCCCCTTTTTTCTTCCGCATTTGGGAATCAACTCTCGTAATGTGTGTATACTCCGAGAAAGAGAGGAAGTCTGCCATAACATTATTTATTAATTCGAAACGAGAAGAATCGAATTAGTTTTTTTAACTGCTAATTCTCAGTTCTGGTCTTTCGAATGCGACACGTACTGTACGGTTTCGGAATTATGTTGGCTGAAACTGTTAATTCTCCGGTGATATTTTAAAGTGGTGATCAGTAATATGATATTTAATTTTTAAGGTTATAAAGTCACTGTTTCGATTAACACCGTTAAGTTTTAATATTATTTCAGTAAGTAAATAACTGCGGAACCGCTTCCTCTGTTAGAACTATATGCGATAAGTAAATCACACTTTCGTGAAATAAAAAAAATTTTTCCTGTGGAAGTCCTGATGGAACAAAAAAATCCATAGATTCCATCAGCACATATATGTATATACGAGTACATATATGTTAAATAGAACAGAATACAAAAGTATAAAAAAACGTTTAAATTTCGTAATTCTATGAGCTCATAGAATTTGAAATATATAATAACGGACGTGTAAACTATATATACACACAAGGGCGTCGCCAGCCGATGTTCCGGAGGGGGGGGGGGGGCAAGATGATAGAACAAGGATATGAGTTAAAGAGGAAAAATAAAATTTATAAGTTGTAAAGGATTAATATTTTCTTACACATCATTTAATTATATTGTTCCATATTATTCAATTGTAACTATATATTTACTTTATTATATTCAATTCATTATTATTTATTAAATTTAAAAATTTTATATTACATAGACCAACAATTATAATATATCGATCTATATCTTTAATAATGACCAAACATGTAAATAAATAATACAACAAAATTCAGTCCATGAATATGTCAAGTAGACGAAACCGGTAGGACGGATTTTTATATATATTTTTTGTGAATAATAATGTCTGTAACTTTTATTTTAAGTAATAATTTAATATAAATAAATGTTGTATGTTTTAACGAATTAAAAGGTACTTTGTGTCCGTGTAATATTTAAAACTATAACTTTGTAACGTAATTTAAGGTTTAAAAATACATAACTTATAAAATCTCTTAATTAAAACACATAATTTTCGTGGGTTTCTGGAAAATTGTTCTACTGCTTTATTATAAAAGTCTTCCAAATTATCCGTGATTAGGCGCCTATGAATACTCATCATAGCTAGTTGATTAAAAAGTTTCAAAGGCTCCTGGGGGGCTGCCCCTCCCTGCCCCCCGCTGGTGACGCCAATGCATACACACATATATATTATATACATGTATATATATGTATGTATATATATTTTTTGTTAACTTGCTGTTGCTTTTTTTTTTGTAATGCAGAAAAGTTCTGTTCCGGTTTACCAGCTGAGCGAATGCTAATAAAGTTTAACACTAAAACGTACCTAATGGACAATAGTCTAAAATATTTCTAATGAGGAGCTGTTTAGTTTCGAAATATTCCCGGAAGTTTTGGGGTTCTTGGCTAATGAAATAAATCAGTATTGAATTTCTGAAAACGTTAAAAATAACATTATAAATGCGAAAAATAATATTTTTATAAATTTATGATATATATATATATATATATATATATATATATATATATGGAAACAATAGTAATGTGTATATAGTAACTATAATTAAAGAAAATATTTTAAGAATTTTTTTTTTTTTTTTTTTTCAAACGATATTTTAATAAGTACGAATAGAATTACTAATTTCAGTTTTTAGCGCGATTTCTTTCAGGTGAATAATTTAAATTAAAAAGCTGACAATTTCGCTATCGTAAAAATGAAGAAAACGTGATGTTGCACCTGATCGTATCATCATAAACCCCATCAATTTCGGGAATATTTCGAAACGAAATGGCTCCTCATCGGAATCACACATTTTAGATGCTTGTGCATATTGGCGGGCATTATTAGCTTCTTGGAAATTTAAACTAGCCTTTCCGTTAATCCAGAATTAACGACCTCTCCGAGAAGAGTGTTACGGTTTAAAAGTTATTACCCTTTTTTTCCTTCCTTTATTTTATCTTTTATTTTTCAATGTGTGCAATATTATTATTTGTTAAGAGCTTGCTTTATTTCGGAGATGGCAACACATTATTCGAATACTAGCATTAGGAGGTAGTTGCGAGTGACGAAAGTGATGTATATATCTTCGCCGCGTCAGCAAAAATATACTCTCGCGCTGCTTGTTCTAAAATTTGTTTTTTCCCAGAAGCGTTTGAAAAGTCAAAAAAATCAAAAACCCACCAACAGTGCACGGAATGAAAGTAAATCGGGACAAAAAAGCTCATGAAAATTGGTGGCTATTAGAACTGAAGAGTGTATTCTTTTATAAAATAGAGATCATCCGTAGAAGAAAAAAAAACAAAACAAAACAAACTAAACCATTAACAACTACTGCCATGTAAAAGAAAAATTACGATTGTAATTGTAAAGGATACAATTTTCGCCCAACTCTTTGGCATAATAAAGTGTAACTCGTTTGTAATTCTTTTGATTATTGTCTCACACAATTACATATATTTCATGTAAGGAAGTATATAAAACGAGTTTCCCCCCTGTTCTGGGTATAAATATGGTTGCTTATGCTTAAAGATAGGCTTTTAACTTTTTAAAGTTATAACTGGTTTTTGTTTAGTATTATTATAAAGAGCTTTTAAAAAAAAATATTTCAATCAATGGAAACATCAGAAAGAAAGAAAAAAAAAAGGTTAAAATTTTAAATATTTTCGTGACAATATCTGTGGTGCGGTAGTAGTGTGTTTCGAGTTATCCGCTATATACATATATATATATATATATATATATATATATTTGTTTGTTTTTTTATGTAAGAAAAAAACATTATTTTGTACTCGAATTTTTATATTTTTTAAAAAAAGAGTTTATTGTTATTAAAAAAAATTCTCCCTTCGTTTTCTTAAAAATATTTGTAATTTTCTGTGCGCTCTGGTAATTTCGTGTTACCTTCATTTACTTCTTAATAGTTTTTACGTTACGTTTTCAGGTATCATATTGGATTTTTCAATCAGATGGGAATAGGCTTGAACAACAATAACAACAACAATAATAATAACGTTAATTTTAATAACAACAATAATGTGAACAACGTCAATCGTATTGCGCGCGACGAGAGGCCACAACGTAATGAGGACGACTTCAACAATAACGGTAGCAATGATGAAAATTCCTCTTCTTCATCTTCTTCTTCGGCTTCTTCTTCTTCAACGGCTGCAGCAGCAGCGGCGTCTGCAACCAGACAAAATGATCGCTCGAGGAATAACGTCGTCACTACGGGAGACGAGGCACAAATTGAACAGGAGCAAGTGGGCCCTTCACATCAACAGAGCAACAATGACCAGCAAGCCGCTGCTGCGGTCGATGTACCGGAGCGACCGTCGCCGATTACGTTGGCTTGGCTGATACTAAGATCGTTCTTTCTTTCTATAATACCCGATCATCAGAACGTTATTTGATCAATTCGATGATTATTCTCTGTTTTTCGAACCCAGTTATTTTTAGTTTTAATTTACACATTTCGCCATGTTAACAAACTTTTGTTTATATATGCGCGCGCGCGTGCGCGCGCATGCGTACTTGTGTTGTATTTGCGTTTATGTTATGCGTGTATGTATATGTTTTATTCTATCATTACTCCTTCAAATTTTATCGTATTAATTACACAGTGCTTATAATAACAATATGATATTGTATATTGTAATGAAATTCGGTTATTTTATTAATTATTCCCGTCCTACAGTATAGTTGTAGGGCACGATCTAAATTTTTATAGAACACTTTGCTGAAGTGTTGCAAACATGTTAGTTGCTCTGTATGTTGCAGTTATTTTTATAGCTATCGTTAGAAAGAAAATTATATAAGCTTTATTGTGTAATAATAATGTACGAAAAACTTTTTTCGTTTTATAAATTGTACTTTTTTCTCGAATCATCCTATTGGAAGGTGTGATTTTTTGCGTTTTAGTTCATTTCGGCATTATGCACGCCGAATGCTGCACCACGTTGACGAAGCTTTATAGCAAAATATCGTGGAGCATTTTCTCAGTTGACGGTTTAAAAAATAATAATAATAATAATAATAATAATAATAATAATAAAAAAGGATATTAATTTTGTTTCTAGCGCAGCTCTCAAAACTGAAAAATTACGGAATACCGTCAAATTGCTAGGAGGCTCTAGTGGAACTCATGCTTTTGCTGGCTTAAGCCACTACTAGAAAGCTTCAAAGCTTTATTCTTAACAATAAAATATAATGGCAACGGTGAAGATCAATATATTTATTAACATAATTAAAGTTATAATATTTTGGTCACATAATGGGAATAAAAAAACACCTTAGAAAAATTCATCGCACAGGGAAAAAAGCGAAAGAAGGACTGCTGACAAGCTAACACGTCGGTAATTCAAAACGTACGTCGCATAAACGGAATTTCGCATTTAGTGGAAGCTACAATGAAGGTCCAGATAGTACAACAACTGTAGTTAATTACGACCTTTTTTTGAAGGACAACGACTGAAGAAGGAAAAGAAAAAGAATAGAACGGTAAATAATGAAGAAATTAAGGGGAGTTCAAGTATCTTTTATAACGTTTACGAATGCGAACGGATTATGAACTGATTTAAACGAACTAATGAACGAATCGTATAATGAGCGATTTGGATACTTTAGCAGCCTGTCGTGAAATTGACAACTGTTGTCGAAAGAATCGGAGACTATTTTTACATATACACTTTCGTTGTTTTTTGTTTGTTTTTTTTTCGTTGAAATTAAAAAGCAAAAGGGGAAGGAAGGAAGTAACGTGGCACAGTCCAGCAGTTACTCAACCGGAGGCTTTCTTACTGGTTTGAGACTTGTCTTGTTGCAAATCTCTCTTGTACACCGGTATATACCGAATCTGAAATCCAACTGAATAGCAAAAAAGGTAATATCTGGGAAAGCAAAAAGGAATTCTTAAATAACTCGAAATATTCTCTCTTTAGATCCGATCTATTAGGCTTAGTACGTTGTGACACAAGTTTAACTATCGATGGTTCATGTATTTTGCTGAAATAAAATTCTACCTAAGAATATAGTTAAATCAAATAGTTGGCAATCTATATAAAGACCACATCGGTAAACTTTTCGAATATATAAAAGTATTTGAGCAGAAAGTTCTACGTTCACCGACAATATATTGCACATTTTTATAGGAAACTGCAGCAATCTGTAAACAATTTTTTCTTGATTTTAAAATTTGTTTATACGAAGACGATCAATAAGTAACGTAACGTGACTTGTTTGTAAAACTGTATGAAATTTATATAGGAAGTAGAGGAGTGGAATATGAACACAACACTGTTTTTCGTGGTCTGATCTGATCACTAGAATTTCCGTGCGCACCTGCAAAATATTTCAGTAAACGTTTCCAATCCGGCAATTTGCGATACAGGTGCGATATTAAATATTTTTGGTAGCTGAAGGAGTTGTAGGTGCAGAAATTTATCTTAGGACACGGTGCGAACAACGTTATGACGCTTAAATGATGGATTACTACGATGTTTAAAGAAGGAAGAACGAATACACATGGTGACGAACGAAGCGGACGGCCGAGTACCGCATGGACGAGCGATATGATTGCATGTGCCACCGCGACCTTTGCAAAAGAATAAAAATTATGCGCTCCATGATTTGCATCATTCAATGTTCGAACATAGCCTAATAGACGGTCGCAGTCGCACAACTTTTTCCATACGAACCTAATCCAAGAGCTGAATCTGCGAAAACTCAGTGCATGCTACTTCGCTTTCTGACTGCAGACATGAAACGTAGTCGTATTATAGCGTCTGCGATTTAATTTCTGTCGCGTTACGAGCAATAGAGCAATGATTTTCTCGACCATATTATGACCGGCGACGAGAGCTGGCTGCATTAGCGGAGCGCAGAGTTGAAGGAATCGAGTAAAGTGTGAATAATGAAAGGTCAACCAGGGCTGCAAAAGCCAAAACTGAACGCTCTGCCGGAAAGGTAACCGTCTTCTGGGATCTGCATGGACTCTTACTGTTGTTGCAATTTCATAAGCAGAAAGATGTAACGCAGTGAATTAACCATGACGCACTCGTGGCACTTCTTCAAGCGATTAATCGGAATAAACATGGTCTGCAGTTTAGAAGAGTTTTGCACGATAATGCACGACCGCGTGTACATCTGTTCTCGTTCGCGCATGTTAATTAAAAATCAGAATTTTAACAAATTTCCACATTCACTCTAAGCGTCTGATACGACGCCTTCGGAGTTTTCCCCATTTGAAACGCGATCTGGGTGTAAACGTTTCGTAACAGACCGGGAGGTTATGGAGGTAGTAATGAAATTTTTCGCTAAATGCATTGTCTAGTTTTATCACGACGATACCGGTAAACAACACGTGATCCACTATGATAAATTCTTTAATGTTTCCGGAAATTATGTCGAAAAATAGAGTATTTTTTCTATTTTCTTTGATACTTTTTTTTTTCATGATTTTTTTTAAATGCTTGGAAGGTCATTTTCGAAGGTATGTCACGTGACTTATTGAACGCCTCTTGTATAATACAGGGTGGGCCAAAAAAAAAAACAACAAAAAACACCCGATTATGAAACGCTTACCAAATATAAAAGCTATTCAAGATAGAGAAATGAAGCCAACGCAAAAAAAAAAAAATTCCAAAAAGTATGCCATTCTATTTTATTAGTTTTAAATCATACACCTAAAACTACTATCTACTTGTTCCAGAATCTTTGAAATCAGCTTGCATATAAGTTCGCAACACACTGAGACATTTTCATGTTTTCCCTTAAAAGTGTGCCTTGTACAGCCATTCAGGTATCCACCGACATTAGAATGTCGTCGTGCAACTTGTAAATGCCTTGTACATATTATATCGCAACGTATGCGCAAAAATATACATTTAACAACTAATTACCCCTAGTACACAAGGTTCCTTATTTACATCATTATCGTTAGCGGTGGTAATATTGAGGAAATAGCGTGTGAAATACACAAACCTACGATCTTTACAGGTCTTTACAAGTCGTTATAGGTAACACTTTAACCTACTTCTGTTGAATGCCTGCTCGCGTATGTGGGAAATCGATCTTATTAAATGCTCTCTTATTAGTAATCAGTCGTTTCTAAGTAAATACATGAAATTTTCGTAACGCTTTTCTGTGACGCTCTATTTCGTGACGCTTTTCAAGTTTATGCGCCAAAGTAAAGACATGAAAAAACGTCATTCTCTCCCACTGTGCAACAAAAAATTATTAAATGTAATAGTTTTACCTTTAAAACGAGACTAGTTTGGTTATTGCGCTGTTATTAGTTTAATCTTATAGAAAATCCGTCCAATGTTGGTGTTTTGAGACAACAAAGGGATCACATTATTTTAGTGGAATTCATGGAGCGTGGACAGACCATTAACGGATTAAACTACAGGAAACACTGATCAATTTAAGGAGAGAGATAAAAATTTAGAAAGCAATTCAACTGTTGCATGACAATGCACGGCCATTCACAGCGAACATTACCCAAGAACTTACCGCCGAGTTGTCAGTTGACTTCAGTTTGGACCTTGCCCAACTGATAACGCTTTATTTTCTCAATTAAAACAAAATATATATATATATATCCGGTGGATGACGAATTGCTTAAAAATATCGAGTCACTGAACCGGACGAAAAATGTTATAGGGTAAGTGTTGAAAAGTTGGTGGTTCTTATATGAAAAACTTTGTAAAATGTTCAAACAATAAAATGTAAGTTTTAAATTTAATTTTCGTTCATTATTACGCCAACGCGACGGGTTTTGGAACCTTACTTTCTGCGTGACCCTCGTAGACACAATGCATCAATTCGGATTCAATATTTATGGCGCGCCATTCTGTTTCGTGACGCTCCATTTCGGAACGCTTTTCGAGTTTATGTGCCAAAGTAAATTGTGTCAATTCGGATTCGATATTTATGGCGTGCCATTCTATTTCGTAACACTCAATTTCGTAATGCTTTTCGAGTTTATGTGCCCAAGTAGAGACATGAACATAATATTAGTAATCAGTCGTATCCAAGTAAAGACATGAAATTTTCGTAACGCTATTCAAGTTTATGTGCCAAAGCAAAGACATAAAAATGTCAATAATAAATAGTCACCATTTTGACTTTTACATTCGCGCAATCTTTTATAAAAATTTTCAATCACTTGTTTTTAATTGAGGGTTTTCGGCAGCATAGTAACGCACATTTTGTTTATTAACGTGGCCGTGCATGTCGAAATGAGCCCCATCGCTAAAGAACACCTGTTGTTTCAAATTAACCTCTTCTTTGTCGATGCGAAATTTAAACCTTTTTGCCGGATCAGCTGGCAGCAATTTCTGCGTTAGTTGAAATTAGTACGGGTGCATATTTAAATCTTTGATTATTCTTCGAAGTGATGTGCGAGGAGCGCCTACGTTTCTGCGGCGGTTGGTGCTTCGACGG
The DNA here is from genome assembly GCA_039619475.1 of Icerya purchasi. Lineage (NCBI taxonomy): Eukaryota > Metazoa > Arthropoda > Insecta > Hemiptera > Monophlebidae > Icerya > Icerya purchasi. Next base: position 283,938,991 of record CM077115.1, on the reverse strand, counting down.
GCTCTGGAAAATATATTATGAAAGATCAGTAATTTTGGTTTGGAGGAACGAAGGAACTTTTGGGAATGCGAAAAATGAAAAATATACTCGAATTCATTTTTGAAAACTCATAATAGGATAACGTACAGTGCAGAATTTGTGCGGGAATGGATGGTGCGCTTTCACAGCAGATGGAGAATTCTGCGAGTTAATTTTTAGAACTACGGAGAATATAAAAAAAAAAAAAAAATACTTACGGATGGTAAAGTAATCGTAAGTGTGAAAAATAAAAATATACTTAAACTAATTTTATAATACTTAGACTTGGAATAAATTATTATGGCCAGTGGGGAAACTAGCGACAGCAGATGCGTGCGTGGAAACATTCGGTGTTTCGGGCTGTAGATTTAAATTATTGGTTAATTTTTATATGGTTCTGAATATCTGATAAGTTCGTGCAACTGATTCAGGGATTTTTCTCTGGGCGGATGTTTGGATTTTCAGGCTGCCCCCAGCCTAAAGCGTAAGGGTTTGGGTGAAATTTGGATCCCCTGACGAGAAATTGGGTTATGATTTAATTAAATACGAGTAAACTTTAAAAAAAAGGTTACTTTATAATGCCTGAACAAGAATTGGGGTTGGGGGCCCTTTTCCAGATGACAGCATGTTAGGAATTACCGGAGTGTAATAGTGTAAGGGTTGGGGGTTGTACTAGATCGTGTTCGGATTAGCGGGACTACAGGGGAACGAACAGAGCAAGGGAACTGGGGAAATTTTTGGGAAATTGGGAGAAACTTGGGTGAATTTTGGACACCGGGACAAGAATTGGGGTTAATTTTCGGCTGTTAAATAAAGCGCTTAGGTGAATTTTCGACCTGCGGACACAGTTTTAGGGTTCGGATTAGCGGAACCGCGGGAAAAACTTGGTTGGAGAATTGGGGGACGCGATGAAACTTGGGTGAATTTTAAGCTCCGAAACAAGAATTGGGGTTACTTTTTGCTCGTGAATAAAGTAGTTGGGTGAGTTTTCGGATTGCAGACACGGTTTTGGAGTTATGACGTCACAGACGCCCCAGCTTGCATATTTATACACTGCTATAATACTAAAAAGCTAGGTCAAGTAACGTGATTCCAGTCAGTTAGAAGAATCGATGTTAAGTCCACCCGACACAACAGGGGCCATTTACCTAAACGACTTAATAGGATCGGCTGATTTGAAGGAGAAGTTGAATGCAGACGGTTGGGATCGCTGAAACAAAATTAACTAAAATATGTAATTAAGAAAAACTAAGCTGGTATAAGAACACTGACAGAAAACAAATTGACAGGTTTAAAATTTGGCACTAGAGTCGTCTGGCCGAAATATTAAAAAAACAAAAAAAAAAAAAAAAAACGCCTGAAAGAAAGGCTGTCTCAGGCTTAGGGTTGGAACAGCTGTAATGAAATAATTGGATCGTACGAAGATCAGCGGATTAAGGGGGGGGGGGCTAATAATTCAAAGAAAGGGTGAGCCAGAGAACGATGGATGTGTGTTTTTGTGGTGAAGTGGGTATTATAATCAGCAGTAGAAATGCTTTCGAAATGCATGAAACGCATTTACAGCTAGTTATTAATGCGCTTAGTGCTGTCATAGCTAGCCGAGGTATTATAGCGCCGCTGATGAGCTGGTCAAATTAAGATTACGCCAAGTTGGTGCTGAGATTTAGATGACCGACGACCAGCCTTACCTTTGCTGACAGAATGTTACCAGCTCGATGGTAATATTTGGCACGCAATTCATCTCTTTCGAGACTGCACTTACCTTTGCTCCGCTGCTACCGAATTACTTAAAACCGGATAATTCCGAGAGAGATCTGAGTCCAGATGTTCGTTACGTGATTTTTGCTTTTCAAGAAAAGAAAAAAAACACAATAAAACCGTACTTCGACGAACTGAACGGTACAAATTAAAAAAACATATTAAGCTCTCTAGTACTGGTGGAGTACGAAAGTTGTGTAATGTAAAACGTTTACGAAGTAATTCGTGTCAAGGCTAATTCCTCGATGATTGTCTAAGAGGAGTTTTTCTTTTCTTTTTGCTATTTAGTTGGGTTTTTTAGTTCCTCGAGAGTTATTAAACACGCTTCATATCGGAAGAGAAAGGATTTCGCAGTTTCCTCCAAAAATGGGACTATATAATTAAAATGGGAGTATTAACAGTGGTAAGGGGAACAACAGTAGACGACTTTTTCTCGTTCGCTAGTAAACGGGAACGAATGGTGGTAGAGGAGGCAAGGAGTGCCACGGTGGTACTCAAAGAGCGTACTCAAGCAAAAGAGATTGGTTATGAAAATAGAGCAGGCTGCCAGAGCGGGCCAGGTTCATTAAGTAAATGTCATATAAGCCGAGCGTACGATCTTTTGATAAATACCATTACATAAAGGCCTGCCGAATAGCGACGATGCTCGCAAATAAACTATTACTTCCTGCCATTACTGTCGGGCAAGATTTATTTGCTTTCCCGTATTTTGAAGACAACTGATGCTAAATAATAGCGTTAATACTCGACATTGTGAATTTTAAAACTCGTTTCAAATCCAAAGATTTCTTTCATTTAAACGAGAGACCATTACGCATCAAAAACTTAAATATTCCACCGACAGAATTCGGATTTCTTTAGAATCGGTATGTTTTGAACGTTCAGCCAAACGACTTTAATCGTGTAATATCCGTTTTTTTTTGCTTCTACCATTTAGGTCGTAAGAATTGAGTTAGTGGCGGTGAAATTCTTAAACCGACTCATTTTTTCGAATAAATTAAAAATTTTATTTAAATTTTACTTTAAGGCGCAGTCTAATTAATATTATTTGGTCTCGACTTTTAAAATTACATCTATTCAAATATTAATAAGTAATGCGACCCGTATTTCCGGCCGTTCGTTGGAGTTGGCTGATGGATTACTAAGATCTAACAGCAATAACGCATTTCTTACAAATGTTGATCGCTTTTCATTTTCTTTTTTTTTTGACCTGGTATCTAAACCATGTAGCTTCTTTTAAAAACAAATTAACTCTAAACTGAAATTAATTTTCTTATATTTGAGTTAATCTTCTTATTTTAAACAGGCGAGATAAAAAAAAGTAAAATAAAATAACTCTAAACTATTGCCACCTAAACCACAATATTACAATCGACTATGAACCTGAATAAGGCAACCAAAGCCCCTGGTCTTCACAACAAAGTAGATACTGAACATTACGCGGAAGAAAAATCGATATGGAAATTTTAAATCCTTGAAAAATATATCTCTACGACTGGCAAATAATTTACAAGAAAATAACAGACGATTGATGTCCTCCTAGTAACTAATCATATTGTAACCATTGCAAATTAGATTTGGCCTTTGAAAATTTTTTGCAGTTCGCATATATGTTCCCCATACGAAGACGACGAAGATCGAGGCAACATATTTCCTAATAAACCTCTCAAGGATAGTTAGCAGCACATGATAGTACCATGATCTTGACGGGATAGTTGGTTGTACTGTATTCAATGTAACTCATTGATGTAATAAACAATAACAGCTAAAAAGGATATAAATATACATTTATATAACTCGTAGAATAATTGAATAAAAGAACATACCTTTATATATGTATATATATATGTATATATGTGAAAAAATATTTTTCCAAAATGGCGAGAAAAAAAAAGAAACGTTTAAGTGTTAGTTTTAAACATCTCGTGTTTCATGTTCCTTAATTATTGGCAGTCTGTTATTCCTTTGTCCGTTGGTACTATGGGCTCTGGTAATTGGAGAAGTAACCATGGTATGGGACAGCTAACTCATTTTGCTCTTATCGTCTGCAGTATCGTTCCTTCTATTTTCAGGATGCATATGTTTGGCATTTATCGACGTTGATTGCCATTGTTTCTCCATCCTTGGTATATACTTAGTCAGATTCCATTCCTTGTAACACAACTCCTAATTACTTCTATTTACACGTGTCGATGGGTAATCGTCTATTATTGGCAAGCCCAGGGAAAAACCCAAACAAGAAGAAATAAATAAAATAAATAAATAAAAAGCAATGTCTCAGTATTGAATAAAGTTACAAATAAACTCCCGTTTTAGTTACATTATCTGAGTTATAATTTTATTTAGCACCGGGTACAAAGTTAGATCGTTAGCTAAGTTGTGGTGTAACTGGTATAAATCCTTTGAACGGGCTGGCTAAAGAACACGACATGGCCTATTAAAGAGAAAAAATAAATAAATAAAGATAGCTCGAATTGAGCGATAGCTGATAGAGTATTAAAAAATACAGTTTAGAAACGTGTTAAAGTATATCGCTTGTGCTGCTTGGATAATAACAAACGCTATAAAAACAAAACATAAATTTGGCGGTGAATGTAGTTTTAATAAAAAAACACGCTGAAAAGCGAAACTCATCTAATGGGAAACCTTCTAAAGGAAAGAACCCAGAGATGTATATGTATACTACTAAATGTTGCGAGGAAAGCTGTTTGTAATGAAAAAAAAGCTCAGCCGAAGGATTCGAAGAATGATGTGAATGCAATTAAAAAATGAAATTCTGCAACAACGAATAATGAAAATGTTCAAATTATTCCGATTAATAAAACTGGAACAGTTCTTTCCTTTATATCTTTATTAGCCGGATTAATTTCGGAGGAATTGGCGCTTCTGCTTCATCTATAGCGAAAGCAATGGAACATGTAAATGAAGCTAGAACTTAAATCGGGCAACGCTGCAAGAAGTCATAAAAAAATCTGCGAAGGACTTTATTTACGACTTAGTTTGTTCAGTGCAGTGTACAATGTGGAGCATATATTACATACCGATGCTGCTAATGTAGTTGTTGACAAAATAATAGCGCAACACATTGTTATGATTTTGAAATTTCAATTTTCCATCAGATTATTATTATTATTATCATTATTATTTTTTTTTTTTGTTATTAAAATTTCAATATTGTTTACGATAATATGATTTATTTTGCAAAATTGGTGTGGTGTTAATTACCAATTGCTGTACACAAGCAACGAATAAGCTTGATTTACTAATTATAATCAAAGATGAAATTAGATGAATGCACAACAGTTACACAGGGGACCTGACGATTGACGCACACGCGGAAACACGCCATGTTTTTTACACTTTGTAAATGTGTATGAAATGTTTGGTTGCAATGAATGTACATGTATATAAATGCGTAAGATAAGTCGGTAAACGTTGGGAGGAAAAAGGACTTTTTTTTTTTTTTTTTTTTTATATTGGTACAAGGGTTGAAGAATAGATAATAATAAAGAATGAATTAAAAAAAGAAAAAAATATAACATCATTGCAGTTAAATTTTTGTTCCAGTTTTTTTAAAATTGGGTAAAATTTATTTATTATTTATTTGTTTAAATTTACGTGAGACACGGATAAATATATATATATATATATATATATATATATATAAGTATATGTTAAATAAATTAATTACGGAATTTATATTGCATAGTATATAACTCTTTCCATGGTGCAAAAAACTGATTAGGTTCGAAAGGATAGTAGACATCATCAGAGAGGATATTAGACACAAGGATGAGGGAATGGGTTAATCTGCGGGAATTGAACTGCGGACATTCTGTAAGGACATGGAGAACAGGAAGATCAGAATTACATATGCTGCAGATTGGAGCCGGTGTCTTTTGCAGTAAGTAACCATAACATTAAACGTGTAATGCAATAATTTAGGGGGAACTTGAAATTTAAAAAAAATATATATTTCCATAAGCGGTAAATTTCTCTGAGATTTAAAAAATTATTGAAAAAAAAGAAGAAATTGAAACGGAATAATTAAAAACGGTTAATTAAATAAAAATACATATATATATATATATATATATATATATGTTTCCGGCAATATCGACATTGCCTAGGCATTGTCGAAAGTGACCAGTGAATGTCGACATTGCCGGGCTCCCATCAAACAATGTCCGAAAAATACTTTTTCCGTAAATTCGAAGCTTGATTTAGGCCTTATCATTGCAATAATCTATCATTAATCATTTAAAATACTACTCAATTTTTCCGCTTTGTTATCACAAAATCTAATTAAAATCTGCTGCACTGAGGGAGTGAATGAATAAATTTTTCGCCGATTTGTACGATTAGTAGTGCTCTTTTCTAATAAAATTATTCATAAATAATCGATGCTGTTTGATTTTATTCATTAAAAAAATTGATAATTATTAACGATATTAACCAATAAGTATTTTGATGATTACATATATAGAGTACCAATATATCACATTCGTCCATTTCTAAACTAATTTCCTGTAATGTTAATGGATATTAATGGATATTTCTGACCGTCATTGATGTAAAGTTCCGTTACAATGGAATACGTGTCATGCGAATGTGTACCAATTGTATACTTTTAACCGGGATTCAAAGGCTGTTTTGTGCTTACACATACTCATACAATACCGATTCGCTTCTGCATGTTTCTATGTAATGACGCTGACTACTTTTAAATATTCACACGTTGAAAATTTAAAAAATGTAAAAATAGAAGTACAAGAACGGTGTGTACACGCTACAAAAGTTCTATTGAAAATTTGGATCCCAAGTATTAAAATTCAATCGTATTCAGCGACTTCCAAGAATCATACCTTATCTGTGAGAAACTATGTTTTTTTGTTTTTTCTTTTTGTTCATTATATCTCCAATATTTAATTAATTAGTTGATTAAATAATTTTAAATACGAAAAAAATAAAATAATAAATCACTGATTGTACATTCACCAGGTACGGTATCAATCTAACAACAGCGACCTTAAAAAATAAAAAAAAAAAAAAATATTTCGAACGTATGAAAAAAGTGTAAATAAAAGATGTCCATTTTCGGTATCGTGATGGTGAGTAATTTTGAATATTTCGGCTCTAAAAAAAAAGTATTACTTATGTGAAAAAGAGCAAAGAGGAGTAAGATTAGTTTTAAGCTGAAGAAAAAAAAAAAAAAAAAACGATAAAAAAAATAAATAGCACGTCATAATTAGATAAAAATTTCGAATAAAGAAAACGAATTTGAAACTTCCATAACGCCATGTAACAGTTCATCGCTGATGGAAACGTTACTTTATAACACATTATTCTATTTTGACGATACTGACTCCGATGATGATATCTTCTTTGTTTATATTAGAAACTGTACCAGTCAGTGTGCTGGTCGCATATGAGGACAAGTGTCCGATGAGTATTGAAATTTAGGGCCGAAATTTTACAATTAAAGGGCCGATGAACAAAGAGTGACTTAAAGTATTTTTAATGTTATTTATCATATGGAAATGTAACTTCGAATAAAAATAATGAATTTGAAATTTCCGTAGCGCGATTTACAAACTTTTCATTGACAGAAATATTATTGTTATTATTTTTATTATTATTATTTTATTAGATTTTCTTTTAAAAAAAAAGAGGTTGCTCCGACCTAGAACTTCTACGTTAGTCACTATGTTAAATCTCTTGGATCCTCTTCCCGCTTTTCCGTGTACTTTCCCGCTGGAATATGAATAACCGGTCCTTCTGTAGTCTGATATTTCGTTTTCCCAGCCATGATCTTATGAAACAATGATAATTCCGTTAAATTTAATCTACGCAACATTTCCTGATTTACGAATCTTGTCCACCGATTTTCCATTTTCCGATCGCACCACCCCTTTCGAACGCGTTTACCCGGTTTTCTATATTTTTCGTGATTGTCGCACGTTTCCGAGGCGTATCACTGAGCACATTCCAGTATTTTCATTTTTGCGGGTTTTTTAAATCGCTGAGCTTTTGAGCGTACGTTCTGTATTATTAAACGCGCTACAGGGCCTGCCCTATACGTATTTTAATTTCTTCATTATCTCGGCCATCATCTGTGATTCTTACTCCCAAATATTAGTATATTTCTTAACTTGTTCCAGCTTTTTCCCATTAATGATTTTACATTTAGCGATTTCACGTTTCCTTTCGGACTTTTACTAATTTTCATTATTTCGGTCTTTTCGATGTTAATTTGCATTCCCAGTTTCTCAGTTTGCAGCTTTCTTTATTCAGTGTGAGACAGAAATATTACATTTAAATATTATACGCTTTTTATCCAGCTTTATAAAATACAGAGATGGTAACAAAACAGCGTTTTTAGTTAGTCCGTTTGTATTATTACTCGAAAAAAAAAAAAATAATAATATTTGCATTAAAAATTGTGTAAAAAATTGTTTTTTTTTTTTTTTTTCGTTTTTTATTTAAAATATCAATAACTAAAAAATTTAATAAAAATACGCCAAAAAGTAAAAAATAAACACTCTATGAGATGGTAAAAAAAAAATTAAAGGGGTAAGAAGTATTGTAATTAAACAAGAATATAATAAGTATTAGGGTCTTATTATATCAAATTCGAATTTTGATAATAATCAAAAACAACCACAATAAATCGTTTTTAACGTTTTCAGTACTTGACTTATAGAAAACGAATGATTTTGTCGTGATGTTATACTCGCTTAATACGACTTATAATAATTATTGTTGAAATTTTCATTTGGCGGACTGAGGTTTTAATTAAAGTATATATTATATAATGTTGTTTAATAACCAGTCACACTTTTAAAATAAACACGCACTTGTACACGAAATAATTATAATTAAAAATTAATTAAATATTACCGACTAGTTTCGGATTATATTTTAACGAATGATGTTTGATATATTTCAAAGAGATTTTTATTATTTTGGAATTGTTTTGTTTCAGAATTTGAAAAGCTCGAAGTTGTTTACTTTCATTTGGGAAAATTCTTAATTTTCGCCATATATAAAATATATACCCATATGTGACCCGGTCTGCTAAGAAGAACCTATCGTCGTCTGTTTTCACTTTATTCTCATGGGAAAACAACGAAGTACGTCTTTTACAAAATGAAACAACTCATTTCTAGACTTAATATATTTACTTTTCAAATTGATTTCAAAAGACGAACGTAAAAACTTGAGAAAACATACAAAAACAATAAAATACTCGTAGTATGAAATATCATTTTTTTACAATAAATCTCGTTTCTTACGAATCTTTTTTTTTCTTTTTTTTTTCGATTGTAATTGTACATTTTTACCCTTTCCCTTCCCATGAATTTGTTAACATGGACATTAGCCCGAGAACTAGGAAAAGGTGAAGAAAGACAATCAGATTTTTACGCAACGTGGAACATCAAACAAGAATGTATCAATCGCTTGGACGACAGAAGGAGAAGAAAGGGAAAGAATAAACGAAGCATTATAAGGAGTGGGAACAGTGCTTTATAAAAGAAAGGAATAGAAGGAAGATCCTTCTAATGAAAGTGACAAGCATTCGAACATTATGTAATCAGGATCACATACAAAGTGATTGTTGTAGGAATGTAGAGGACAATATGGAGATGGCGCGAGAGAGAATCGGAAAAGCGACGAAGGGAGCAAACTGTACCCATAGCGCAGATGGCATATCGCTGAGATGCTAGAGCGGCGCATAAAAAGGATGTCAAGAAGCCAGGAATAGAGAGGAAGAGAAGGCTGAGTGGACAAGTACTCTGATGCTGATTCGTGAAAATTTTTTGGTCCATTTTCGTTTTTGAAACAATTTTTTTTGCTTTACGGTTCCGATAATCATAGGAACAACAACCTACATTATTTATTAATATTAAGTCTCAGATGCACTGCACGTTTGAAAAAATTTCCGCCTGTTCTTTGTAATTACTATTTCCTGTGTGTGTGTGTGTACGGTATTTTTACATATTCACGCATATAGTGTCAGTGTGTATCGTGGTTTATTTAGTATTATTATTCGTAGACAGTGATTCTGAATTCTTTCGAGTGCCTGAAAAAAATAATTTAACTACTAGACAACGAAATTATTACTGCATATAATATTTCGGGAAGGATGATTTGTTTGTAGATAATAAGTTTGTTTTCAGATTTAACAAATGGGATTTTCTATTAAAGTTTATGGGTATAGACAACAAATCTCTTTCTGAGCTTTTATAACTTCGTGAAAGTTCATCTTTTTATCGAGTGTTAGACTCCTAGGTACTACTGGATTTCATCCTTCCTTTCCACCTGTCTGTCTTGGACATTTTTAGTTCTTTTCGTACATACATGGTCGTTTTCTAGAAAATAAAATGGCCTCCGTTTTATTGCTATTCAAACCTGCCACTTTTTAAAATACTATATTATCGTGTCAGCTGCTCTTTCCAGTCTATTTGTTATTGTGCCTGTTCTATAGGATAATGCTACTATTGCAGTATCGTCTGCATATAGGTATATTTCAGACTCTTTGATTTTCGGAAATGTCGTTTAAAAACATTATAATTCGCGGTGTTATTAATGTTTTAAAGTCGCGAACATTATCATTTATAGCATTAATTTATAATCCGTGTTTTTTGTTACTCAGTAGAGCTGGAGCATATAATCCGCCTCGGGCTCGGTGTGGTCAGTTTTTTTTTCTTCTAATTATTCTATGCTGGCATTCGTGGGTGATGCTAAACACATTTACGGCCATGATTGCTTGATATTTTTATATTTCGTAAGGAGTAATATTTCTTTTTTTGTTTATTTATTTATTAGTGAATAATAACATAAATACATAGTAATTGAAACATAGCCATGAGTATCTCAGTTGAATGAACACCTCATGGATTGGAAACAATAAAAAGAAAATGAAAAAGACAAAAATTAACCGATATAAAAATTAAAATAAAATTATATATTAAATGAAAAATCTTCAAGATCCGAATATTTGGAAGCCATGATAAAATTCGCCGCGTGCAGGAATTTTGATAAATTATCGTTGTTCAATGGAAAACAATTTACGTCTTTAAACAAGAATTTCCATTTGGCGCACTCATTAACGATATGGGTGACAGTTTCAGGAGCATCTCCACAGGAACACAAATCGGTGTCTGCCAGATGGAAACGGTGCAGATAACTTTGAAATCTACCATGTCCAGTGAGAAATTGCGTCACATACGTATTAATATTCTTCGATTTTGATTGGATTGGTTTTAACCTCGGGGACAAAACTAAATGTTAATCTTCCAGTTGAGCTATTGTTCCAGCTATTTTGCATTTCAATAAATCTCTATTGTTTAGATCCAACTCCAAATTGAGATTATTTAACCCTTTGAAATACAAGATTTTATGCTGCAATACGGAATGCAGTGGCAATTGTCCTGCTATTGTTCGCAACGCATCACCGGAAGTAGTTCTATGCGCGCGGAGAATAAACAAAAGAAATTTCCTTTGGGATTTAACTAGTACTTCCTGAATGCTTTTACGCTTTAAAGCCTCTTCAAACACAAATACGCAGTACGTGAATAATGGAACAACTAGCATATTAACGAATTATTAAACGGTGTTTAGTGTTCATCACATACGTGCGTCCAGACACGGAGTGCAATTTATTTAGAACCGTTGTAGCTTTACTGGACAACATTTTTGAAATGTTGATTAAAACTGTAGCGACAGTCTAATGTTCAAGATATTTCAGTGATTCGACGATATTCATTTTAAAGTTCGGTATAGAGAGATGTAGCGAATTGTAGTAGTCCCTTTTACGTTTCCTATGAATGATTAATAAAAATTAGTCTTGTTTTCGTTCAACTGTAGAAGATGTTTTTCCATATAGGTTAAAATATTGTTGATTGTAATCTTGAAGTATTTACAAATGGAGGGACGATGAAGGAGTAATATTTAATTGAATAACTTGGATAGATGGTGTGGCGGATAGATCCTACTCATGCGTGTTTACTAATCTTTTCTATCCCTGTAATGATAAGAGTAAACAACCTTGTTTAGTTTTATGTTTATATTAACTTAGTAATGGCCAAATGGTTTCTTGTCAGGTCGGGAAAAAAAAAGAAAAGTAAAATACATATATCTCGAATGTTATTAAACAACGCGCAAGCGCTTTCGATTATTTGTTTTGTTTAACTGCTGTTTTTTCGAAAACTTGTTTTCGGATGGTCGGTCCCTTTCATTAGATCGCGGTCACATATATGAAAGTAATTTCAGCGTAAGAATGCTCCAAGAAGATATATTTATCTCAATGAGGTCAAAAATGTATAATTTGCCAATTGTAATTTTTGTTTTAGTTATGAATGAGATTCATAAGGGGCGGGGGGGGCTGGGAAAGTGAAAAAATGTAGAATTAGTTCTCTACGCGCTCATAGAGAGTAGACTAAAGGGGTTCTTTGCGACAAAAGGAGTAGGCAAGGAGAGGATGTGAAATCTGCACTATAGGGTGTAGGGAGGTCCATCGGTAAAAATGAGAAGTAGAACGATAAACGTTTGGTAGCGACGAAAGAGCATATTCGGATGAGATACGATCAGCGTTACATATCAAAAATTCGACCGTGTAAGACTGTAAAGGACAGAATGGGAAAGGTACATACAAGTGAGAAACGTGAAAGCGGTGAGCGAAGCATGTTTAAAACGTAGACGATAGATGGAATCGAGAGTTTAACGTCGCAAAGAAAAATGTTGAGAAACCGTGAGGATTAGACGGATATCGGGACTTGAGAATGAAGAGGAAGTACCATAATTTAGAATGAGCTGCGCTGCGGAAAGACACATGTAGTATTGTGGGATTCTCAAAAACGCTGAGAAATCTACCGAAAGAAGAAGATAAATGCTGAATCCTTCAATTTCAGAGGGTCGATCAAAATTTTATGACATTCGAGCAGGAGTACCTCAAGGAAGTGTCCTCGGTCCGCTGCTGTACCTCTACTTTTTACAGCAGACATTTCGAGAACAAATAGCACACAACCTTAGAGCCATGTTTGCCGACGACACTGCGGTCCTTGCAGTAGGGGTAGTACTCAGAACGAAGCAAATGCTAAATTACAAAATGCATTAGATTTAATCTCTCAGCGGACCACCCCAAAGTGGAGAATTAAATTAAACGAGGCAAAGTCAGTTCACGTGACCTTTGCTTTACGTGCAATAGACATTCGTTTGCGTGTTTGTATAAATAATATCCAGCTACCGATATCCAGCTCGGCCAAATATCTTGGCATTCATGTGAACACACTCGTCTCACTTGGCAGCCGCATATTAAGGCTAAAAAAGAGCAAATAATGGCAAAGGTTAGGCAACTTTATTCATTGGCGCACCCAAGGGGGGTGCCACGGGGCCATTGCTCCCCCCAAAAAATCTTCGAAATCTTAATTTTGTTTTGTAATGTTTTGTTTTACTTAAATAAAATTCGTATGCTTATCTAATTTGTGCTTATTACAAACATAATGTTACGTTTCTATTATTATTTTTCTTTTTTTTTAAATAAAATTCGTCAGTTTTGTAACTTTTTTAAAAATAATATTCGTTAATTTTGCATTTTTTTTTTTTATTTTTTTTTATTTTAATTTACAAACCACGGAAATAGATGGGTACTTAATCGAGGTACCGAGTTACCACCCCCTAACTCATCTTCTAAATTCTAGCCCCGACCAAAAAAAAATCCTGTGTGCGCCTTTGACTTTATTGGTTATTGGGCCGCATTCGAAGCTAAGCTTATATCATAAGTGCCTAATCTACAAAGTGATCATCAAACCAAACGTTATTGAATTATGAAACGAGCAACCGCAATATCATACAGCGGATTCAAAATAAAATTATACGGATGATAGCAAAAGCTGTATGGTTTCAAAGGAATGCAGACTTGCACAGAGATTTAGATTTGACGTGTGTGGATGAAGTCATTCCGGAAATCGTAAGTGCGTACTATGAACGGCTTCGGGTTCATAGGAATAATCCAGTAATTCAACAGTTGCTGACGGAGGAACTCAAATCATGTAGGCTTAAACGCTGTAAACCTCGCGTGAACTGTCCGCTGTATCCTTAAAAACTAGTCGCTGGGCTAAGTTTTTATTTCTCGTTCCTTTCTCAATTGTTATATTTATTACTTATTTAAGATTTATTTTAAGATTGTAATAATTGCTCAAATAAAAAAAAAAAAAAGAGTGTCCAGCTTTACGTAAGGGATCTCACAATTCGGATAGACTCAAAAAGGAATGATAAATCAGAGAACGTTCAGGAAGAATTACATAGTCCGTAGAGCGCCGAGAAGGTAGAGAAGATGAGACGGTCTATAGAATAATATCCTTAATATTCTGAAAGATCAGTGAAAAGGAAAGGGAACATCTTCTTAAAAATTAATATTACACTTGCAAACCTTGCTTTTTTTTTTCTTTTTTTTTTTTTTGGTTTTTGGGGGAAAATGTTTAGACATCGTGTTTATTAATGTATACCCATGTATAACGCGTCGGCCAATTGTAATTCGTAATTTTGATCGATAAAAACCTTTTCCGTGGCACCCATAAAATTCATCTGTCGGCGTTAAAATGAGGGTGATTATTAATTTTTGCCAAATGCATCGGTCGTACCATCGTTCAAAGCGACGATTTTTAATTAAGCCCCTTATCGTTTTTGTTCTATCCGTTACGTTTTTCATTCGACGTCTTTGTAATTTCCCGGAATTCGAGCGAGTGCTGCTTTCCTTGGGCGGTAAAAAATTCTGCGCAGAGAAAAATTTACATTAAAATAAGAGGAGAAAAATTCAGCGCGGCTAAAAAAAACTGGTACAGAGGCTTAGATTCGTAATACCGACTGTTCCTTTAGCGGGCTGGAGGAAAAATTTTTCCTCCGGAAAATCGCAGGGTTCCGCCGTTTCGATTTTATATCAGTATGTGTGTAAGTTTACTTGACCTTGGAAAGCTCCGGATTTTTCCTTGGAAAACTATTATTGTCCAGCGCAGCCTGCTAGACGTTCTTTCTCTCTCTCGCTGTCTCTTTCTCCGTTCAAATGATTGTACATATTTAAACTCGCTGCTGCATATAAATTTTACTCAACCGAAACGAAATTTTCTTCAACAGCCGATGGTGATAGTTTAAATTTCGTTTTATGACCGCTACCACCGGTCATTTCACCGAGCCACGTTCCTAATATTGTAAATTATCTGATATTCGAATGTCTCTTTTAATTCGATTGCAAAGAAAACGCTGTTGTTATCTCTCCGCGTAAAGTCGTCGATCGATATGCTGACTAGAGGGTCAGCGGAAAGAAATGATATCACTGCTGGAAGAAGACGTAATCTTTTCGACGAGCGTATTCGATTGAAGGGAAAATTATTAAAGTACGATTTTCTATGAACGTTTAAACTTAGGCAACATCATCGCGTTACTATATTTTTACGGTAAAACCGGTTTGTTTGCGAAGTAAGAAGTTAGCGAAGCGGTGGGTAACTGTGTGCAGTGTCGTTTAACTGAAAGCTATATTATCTCGTATGTTTTACTGTAAAAAAATAAAGTTTTATCTAAATTCGTATTTTTTTCTATATACTCCATGCGCTCCTAGTTTATCAGTGCACAATTCGCACGCATACGGATATGATCAGTTTTATATAAATCTATACACAAGTTATATACGTATGTGAAATGAATTCTATACGACAGTTTTACGGATGGGTAACTACATTTTTCGTGAACAGAGTTTATTTGTATCTGTTTCTGGGAATTTACTACTGACTTCAAGAAGGAGGAGGGGATATATTTTTTTTTCATGTTTGTTTGCGTGATTATTTAGATTATTTAGACCGATTTTAATTGTTCAGTGGAAATACATATCCCAGTTAGAGTGACATCGGTTGTCGAAGAAAGTGAAACATTGCAGTCTCTTTAGGGAATTTTTTAGTAATGTAATAAACGGCGATTGGACACTTAAAATACCATTTTACGATAGAAATGTAAATTAGAAAAAATTCACTTCTAACAGCGGTGTTAATTTATAGGCTTGAATTCTTCATCTTCAGGTGCCGTACGTTACATAGCGCGTTGGCGCAACCTATTTGTGCATTTTTAGCTGTACAGATATAGGTTGTGTACCAGGCAATTGTTTATATACGGTACGAATGTGTACAGACGCAAGACTACATTCCGAACTGATTAGTAATCGTTTGATTTATCGATATACAAGTGTGCAGTCCCGTGTGTGTCTGCTGTGTACTGACCTAGCGCGCGTATGATGATATGCATTTTTGCCATTGCTTTCCACATTTAATTCTTTGTAATAAGTTCTGTCGTAGCCCGGGATCGAACCCGTGACCTCCGTAATGGAAGTCAAGCGCTCTAGCAACTAGGCTGTCGCGAAAATTAAATCCCGCATAGTGCCGTTTACAAACTCAATCTAACAAAACTAATTACATATCTTAACGTTATTTTGCATGTAACTTAAGGATCACCTGGACTGACTCCAGTAGTGATATTCTCTTTGTTTATTAGAAACTGCACCGGTCATTGTAGTTCCATATGAATATGTCACAGGTATCGGGGATTATTTACTAAGTAAAGTAAAGTAAGTCCGATATATCCTTGATTATCGTGAATTGTGAAGTTAAGCTTTTCATAATTTATTAAGCCTAATGAACTAAGGAGAATGCGGGGGGTGGGGGCAGTTCCTTTCTTATGGGATTTAACTTTACTTTCCCAGATTTCTCCGGAATAACCAATATTCGATTACCAGGTATATTATATATAAGTCTAGAGGGAGCGACTTGGAGCCGGAACGAGACAAGTCTCGATAACGTATTGTGGTGATCGTGCACCTTAACCAATAGGCTACACCATGCTGCCTGATTATTTACTAAGTAGTCATTAAAATTAGCGTCTAAAAAAGAAGGAGTCAATGTTTTTATTTATTTAACTCTTAGCCGGATAAAAATTAGGAAAAAAAAATTTCATTTAAATATACGAGGAAAAATAAACGCATGAAATTTTCAAATTGCGACGAATGCGACGGTAACTTGAACTATTAACAGTGTTAGTTTTTTTAAATGTACTCGTAGATTCGACAATGAGAAATGCCGAAGCGCGATTTACAGGCTTATCACTGATTATCACTGATCGAATCTGAATAATTACACTTTTCAACCGATACCTACTTTTTAAATGCGGTACAGAAAGTGCTATCTTTTTAGGTTGTTCTGTTCGTATTAATGCTTAATAAGATTTGCACCGCGGAAATTGAAAAATAAAACAGTTTCTAAGAAAAAAATAAATAAATAAATAAATAAATAATCGACTTCCAAGATTTATTCAAAAAATTTAATCAGAGTGCACCGAGAAATAAAAAATAACTACTACTCGATAAGAAACAGTAAAGTATACCTTAAACTTAAACATCGTTTATACCTTAATTAAAGTCGCGACACGCAAATCACGAATTGCAGCGATAGCTGAAACCAGCATTTAAAAATTACCGATGTTTCCAGTTATAGATTATGATATGTTTATTTAATGTGATTTTTTAATTGTTCCAATTTGAGACTTTGGCGTATCGGGACTCTAATTAGGGTATGAATTTTGTTTTAAGAATAATTATATTTCCCCTTCAGGTGTGTATCAATTATATTTTCCATTAAATAATTATTTTCTACTTTTTCGCGCATTTTACAAAATCGTTTTTGCAGTAAATCTTGAAGTCGATATTTTTTTTAAGAAAAAACTATTTTATTCGTGTACTTTCCAACTAAAATACGTCACATTCGGCGTACAGCGCTATCATCACCTTGCAATATTCAAAAAACTTCAAACATTATAAAAATTCCAGGAATAACTTTTGATAGAAAAGTAAATTGGTCTCAACTCGTATTCAGCAGCTACTATAGGCTGTAAAGCATTAAACATATTAAAAATAGGGGGTGGGGGGGCTCACACTAAATGATCGGGTGCAGATAGAAAATCACACTGGTAATGTTATATCTAATAGAGTCAAAAATAAATTATGGATCCATTCTTTACAACGGTGGAAAGAAAAAAAGAATTTAAAAAGCTATTATTTTTTAACTTCTTTTTCTTCCTCATTATTGTATCCCAGTTTTTTATATTGAATTAATCCATCGCTCGCGCAACTTGTGCGCATAGGTGGAGCTTGTAGTAATAATAATAGTAATAAATTATTTGATTTGATTTAATTTAATTTAATTTGATTTGCTTTGATTTGATTTGATTTGATTTGATTTGATTTGTTGATTTGATTTGTTGATTTGATTTGATTTGATTTGATTTGATTTGATTTGATTTGTTGATTTGATTTGTTGATTTGATTTGATTAGATTTGATTTGATTTGATTTGATTTATTGCACTTTGGAAGGAACCAATCAGTCCGTGTGCAGTACAAGCAAATGTAACATAGTCAAAACTGTTATAACTTAATATTCTAACAGTATAATTAAATAAACAATAATATATACATATTAGGATCGGCCGAAGAAAGTAGAGAACGTAAAATATACGTACGCCGCTGCCCTAACGAAATAAGTTTAGAAAATAAATGTTCCGCAATTAAAGAAGCTAGACATAATCCAAAACACTAGGCAATGTGGCTCATCTAGTAGGAGGCCTTAGATTCATCCCCCTTAACCTTCTTCGCAGAAACCGACCTACTCAAACTCTCGGACCGCGCTGGTAACGTTAGAATATTTCTTCAAGCTATCGCTCTTCCCACGTAAGACAACATACAAAAAAAACAATTGACCCTGCGCCTTCCTGGAATTATATAAAGATCAAAACCCACACGATACCACGACTGGCAGGCGTATGAAACGACTAGCACTGTAAAATTCTAGCACACTGGATAACCATTTCCGGAGTTTATGGTTTTCCGATAAATCGACCCCG
The DNA here is from genome assembly GCA_039619475.1 of Icerya purchasi. Lineage (NCBI taxonomy): Eukaryota > Metazoa > Arthropoda > Insecta > Hemiptera > Monophlebidae > Icerya > Icerya purchasi. The sequence continues at coordinate 283,920,279 of CM077115.1, read as the reverse complement.
GGGGACATTTGGACCACGAGAAGTTACGGAAATACTGCAATCGTTAATAAAGAGCCGAACACTTACTTAAGGCGCAGAGCCTTGAAGTATGCCATTCTCGATGGAAAGAACTGCGTATCAATTATTATTAAGTACTTTCGAATGAATCCTATCATTCTGTTTCACAGTATTTGATATCAGATGTTCTCGGAGCTGTTTCCGTCGGTCGATTAATGATGATCTGGTTTCAAATCCGAACCGATGTAAACCTGTTGGGGTCTTGCTTTCGCAGTAATCTATTACGATGATCGCGGAACTTCCGGTTACGTGGATTTTTCGCGTGACACCGTCGTAACACGGTCGTTTGTCATGCGAATGGAACAACTTGTCCGGGGCCGCGGTTGCGGGCTTGAAAAAAGTAATTAAAGGGGAAAAAGTGTTTTCTCTTTCGGAAAAAGCGCCATCATTTCGTGAAGGTAATTACGACGTCGCCGCTGGCCGTCACCGATGATAGCGACGATGATAGTAGTGACGGTATTGTTGTTGCGACGCTGGAAGTGCGCTTAGGGTGCGGTGGCGCTTTTTGCGCTGAAGCTAAAAGCCGAAATAAAAGGGTTAGCGCGCGCGCGGAAGAAGATGTCCTAATGAGGACGAGAAGGGACTGGGGCGGGGGTGGGGACGGGGAAGAAGGAATAGAAGAATTAGGAGAATCTGGGAGAATCGGAATCGGTCGTGGAAAGGTTTCCTGAGCCGATGACGTAGACGCGATGTTGGCGCGAGACGATTTATATGATCGCCGTCGTTCTCGCAATTGCGGTGTCGTCCGTGCCGCCGGTAGATGCCTGCTTCTTCCGAGTCCGCAACTAGCACTACGCGCCTGCCGTGGCCATGCCTATGCAACCGCAGTGCGGCTATTCTTCCCGGTCGGTGCGGTTCTACATGCAGTAGCGTCTTCCTCGCCACACATCACCGGCATTAGTACATTTCGCGAATTTTTCCTTTCGTTTTTTTCCCCGTTTACTCCGTTTCGTTTTTCGTTTTGTTCGTTTCGTTCGCTTTTATTCGAGTAATTTCATCGTTTTTTTTTCTTTTTTTTTTTTTTGCTAATTGCGCGCCTACTTCCACTTTCTCGGATTTCCGGATCGTGAACGCTCCGTCGACGGTAAGTGTTTTATTGAGAAAGATTTTAAATTGCGCCGGCTTTTGCTGTTTCTTAAAAAACAACGATATTTGCAGGTCGTTGCGAGATTGTATACTGCGTTTTTCTTGTAATCTTCATACGAACCGTTAGAATTTATGTTAGAATTTATGTTGGAATTTTCGCCATCTTCCGCTTCAGACGGCGTGAAAAGATATGTTTAATAGGAGGCGCGTTTACATATTTCATTTAGTATGGCGGTCAGCAAAATTTCGCTACGAGAAAATATGTCTGCACACCTTAGATAAACATCTTTAATGACCGCGGGGAGAACTATTTTTCTTTTTAAGCGATCGAGTAAATAAGCTTTTTATTAGTCTTTCTGCTTAGAATCCGGCTGTTTTCTCTGGTATAAGTTGCATTTAAGATTAGCTATGACTTGTCTTAAAACTCATAGCAAAATTTTTCACATTCCATATAAAAATGCTTTTATTTTTTTGTTTGTTTTTTTTTTTTTTTTGTGTGGTCTAGCTTTAGACAATTAATTTTTACTAATATTAGCTGATTTGAAAAACAAATCATAGATTATTTACGATTTGCAATGTTATAATAATATTTTTGTTTAAAGCTAGCTCCCGCTTTATTTGGTCTTTTACACTGCCGAAAGTAATCAATCGTCTAATCCACACTCAGATCTCAATTATATTACTGTCGTATTCTAATCGAATAAATATTTTGACGTCTAATACTCGGCAGGTTGTCTTTTTCCAGTTAAAAAAACTCCCTACACCGGTGGTACTCGGTAGAGGAATTCTTTTTTTTTTTACCCTCCTTTGGGCATGTCAACAAAGGATCTTCGCCCAGAAACGAAATGAGAGAGAAGGATCAGTTAGATGTATAGTCGGTGTCAAATATTGATAAGATAAAAGAACTGAGGATAGGAACAACGGGGATCGATGGAAACGATAAGATAGAGGAATTTATATTTAAACGTTAATTAAAGGTCAAAAAAATATCTAAGAAAAATTAGGGGAGATATTTTTTATTATATATCTCTTTAGAAATGCCGAGAGAAAGCAACTGGCCCTTCGACTCTCATTTGTTGGGCTGCTTCTTAGTAGTACATTGTGAACCTTAACTTCGCAGTGTCTACGATACCTTGTTAGATGGAACTTAATTTTAATCTTTAGAGAAACATAATTTTAATAACCGCGTGGCTACACTGCACTTAGGTAGTAGTATTTCGTTCGGGTACCTGAATCGCGCTGCCATTATTGAAACTTGTCAACAATTTCACTTGCGCTGGGTTATAATGTTCATAGTTGACACGCCCCTAAAAAAAAAAAAAATAAAAAAAAAAAAAGAGGAAAAAAGTTCGAGAAAATGTGAAAAAGGACAGCATGGTGGTCAAATTAGACTGAGATACGGCTTTTTAATTTTCTCTCAGATAAAGGGAGGTGGTGGTGGAAATTAACAAAAGCGTTGTAGCGAATTTTTGTATTGACATAATAAATATGCAAATGAACAAGACAGAAGTGTATCATCGGAGTGAAATACAAAAGTCAACCGAGTCATTTGATAACACCATGGCTATTAAGTGAAAGTTGTTGACAGACTGTCGGCGCATTATTAGTCTTTCGCTCATTCTCATTTTTGAAACGGGCTTATAATAATATGTTTCGCGCGGTATTTGTTACTATGCTATTCTCGATGAAATGTTCTCAAATAAATTATTGTTTTTGTTAAGGATGTTTTTAATGAAATGTAAAAAAGTAAAAATACATTTACATGCGTTTAGTAGTGCGTCCATCGATGTTCTTTCGATCAAAAAAAAATTGAAATATCGCAAAATTTGTCCTCCGTAATGAGTCCAGCACTGGATAATTGCGAACCAACGAGAAACCGGATGGCATTAGAAAAAACAAAACACTAGGTTACTCAATAGAAATATAGAAAAAAAAAGAAAAGCAAAACAGTTATTGAAATTGTCGAGATAACAAAGAACCAAAACTACGTGACACCCGGTGTTATATTATTAACTTATATGAAAGCTATAAATACCAAAAAAAAACAAAACGGTTTAACATATTACTGAAAGTACCGGTATATATTCGGTAGTTGTACAAAAAAAACACCGTCAGAGTTATACAATTTTTTTAACTGTATAGTATAAAAATTTTTCGAAAAAAAAAAAAAAGAATTGTCAGTCGGCGAATATCTATCGATTTGTTTATTTAGTGGAGGTATTTTTATAATACGTATATAATTTCTCTTTTTGTTGATGCCTTCGGTATCGTCCTCTACAAATATGCAATTATCGAATGAGAACTAATAAGAATAAAGGTGGGTGGGGGGGGTTAATTATCGAATTTGAAAAAAAACAGTTTCTCACTGACTATAAGGAAAAACGTTTAAGAGTAGGAAAATGATAGAACCAAGAACAAGAAGGGGGTCTAGGCTCCTTTCTCCAAAAGAATGCATGTCAGACTTTAGTCGGATGTGTATCCTTGCTCCTTTTCTAATCCTAACTCATTTTACCTTTCTATTCAGCCTAGACCCATTTCTTGTTCTTGGTTCTATCATTTTCCTACTCTTAAACGTTTTTTCATCATTGCTATCTGCTGTCTGTGGTTCAATCATACTTTGCTCCCATCCTCACGACTTCGTTTTGCTCTTTTCCCATCCCCTTATTGTCCTTTGCACTCTGGCGACTGTTCCTTCGTTTGTGATCCTGACCACGTGCTGTTTGAATGTTCCAGTCTTTGCTTCGAACGTAATATCCTGTACGTTTAATTATTAAAGCAGAATTTTCCTACTCCATATAGTGCTTTCTATACCTTAGCTTTGCCGTCATTCAGTGTGGTTCCTATTCTTGTCTCTTTTCTGTCATCGATTTCTGACCGGATTAAAATTTAATCTCTAATCTAGTCCAATTGTCCTGGGTAACTGCCCCTAGTCGGCCAAGCCCCCCCCCCCCCCCCCCCCAAAGACTATTAGGAAACAAACGTGTCGTCTGCATTTTATGACGCGGCGGCGAAACGTTCCGGCGAAAGCCTTATTAATGAGTGCGCATGCAGAATTTCTTTCTGCGATCCGGTGTTGTAGCAGCGGCCATAACGACAAAACAACTTAATCTCTGCCTTCGGAGCCAATTCGGTGCCAGCAACCCTCTACACCGAATGAAGAATATTTTCCAACAAAGTTCATCCGAAGTCTTCTGACTGTCTTTACGCTTATTCTCGCTTTACGTACTCGCAGCAATTTTGCCGATTTCCTTGATCGCCAACGGGGGGTAATCGGTGGCGGCTATCTTTACGGCATAGAAGCTAATTTTAACGTGAAATCCTTTCCTGCATGCATTAAGGTACTTCAATGATATACTTTCCCGACGGGGACTTCTCAATATCGATGACGTTCTCTTTAACGTTTTCGCCTAAATTTAGGATTCCCTTTTATTCATCAGCAGATTAAAACAAAAATAGGCGAGCGTACGGATGATTATGGGCAACGGAGCGCGTCCTAATTGTGTCGAAATGCAGATTGAGTGTGAATCGGGTTCTGCGGTTATTTAGACAAGTATTATATAGAAGACTAATATTCTGCTATTAAAATTTTTTCTTCTCCGAAAAACGTATAATAGCGGGCATTCGTATGAGAAGAGTTTCAAATAGCATTAAAAGAAACGTAAACATACGAAACAACGACTCGAATATTGTATTTACAAGTCATACTTCGTTCAGAGAATTCCTACAGTTCCAAAAGATAACCCCATAACGGAAGAGGAGCCTTATTGATATTTTGCGCGATATGTACATTAAAATACGGAGTTGCGGAAAAACACTTTAAATAAAGAGCGATTCGTAAGCGAACAGGTGCTTTCATAGCAAATTGAAAACACGATATAGGTGTATATTGATTTATCTAAATTCCTTATTAAAAACCAAATAATTGCTACCATCCTCCAGGATGACCCTAATATAATTTTCTCTATGTCCTCTTTCCTAAAATCTACCGGTTTCTTCCATTTAATATAACCCGTTGTTAAATTAGCTTGCACACTCCTAGCCCCTACTTGCAGTATATGGCGTGTATTAAAAAAAAACAAAAACAAAGAAGGTTTTTGTTTTGTTCTTTTTCTCCCGGTTTAAGTTATTTTTAATACTCCCTCCGTTTTGAATCTAAAGAAGCATAACGTGCATTAAAAAAAAAAAAAAAGAATAAACGAAGTGTAAAGTTATTACGAATTTATTAAGTATAACTTAATAATTTAATCCTACATATTTTAGATTTTTTATACGCCAATAAAAACTTATCGCTGTAATTTAGAAATTTTCATTTAGGTTAGATGTATTAAACTTCACAATTTTATAATAAAATTTTCATAAAGAAATTAAAAATTGGTTCGTTCGTTATTATAGAGAATGTGTTTAGTGTAATTTACGAATATTACACATAATGGATGGCTAAACAGTTACGGTATATTTAATTAACGTAAAAAGATATACCGATAACATGTGTAGGTTTAAAGTATTATATAGATGAGAAAAAAAACAAAAAAACATCGCAAGTGAAGATTCGAGTAACATCATAGAAACAGGACAAAGTGAAATTGTATCATCGGAGGCGGAGAATAAAATTCGAAATAAAATAAAAAGTAAGTCACGTTTATGGCGGAACAGTGTGAAAAAAGGAAAATGCGGAATTAAATAAAATGCTATTTTACAAAAAAAGTAAATACCGATACTTCAAGGTTTATTATAAAAATTTAAAAATGCACTAAAAAGTAAAAAATAATTACTCCCGATAAAAAATATATATCAGAGTGATGATATAACACAAGATGACATTATCGTAATTTTTATACAACATTAATCCTTATTAGAGTTGGCATCAAATTCATATTAAATTAATAATTAAAAACTGCATTAAATGTTCATAAAATTATTCCTAGATATAGTAACGTGAATTTAATTCCAACTCTAAAAAGTTAATGTTGTATAAGAATTACGATATCACCTTAAGTTATATCAGTCTGATATATATTTTTTATCGGGAGTAATTATTTTTTACTTTTTAGTGCATTTTTATTAAATTTTTATAATAAACCTTGAAGTCGGTATTTATTTTTTGTAAAATAGTATTTTATTTTTTACTTTTTAGTGCATTTTTATTCAATTAAATTAAAACATTTTAATAAGAACAGATATTTCCACGGTAAAAGCATCAAAAGCTACATTTCCATGGTAATTTGGCAAATTTATAGTATTTTAAGTCAATAATTCTAACCGGACGGTGAAAACAATCATGAAAGAAAAGCATCCAAAAATCTTCAATCTCCCGCATTACTATTAAGGATAACTCAAAAACTACCGGTCAAATCTTAATCAAATTTAAATGGGACCACATGAGAAACCGCACCTTTCAAATAAAAGAAGAATCATCAAAATCGGTTCATCTAGAAGAAAATTCTTTGGTAACACACATAAAAAAAAAAAATACAGTAAATATCGACCATTTAGTGTAAAAATTAATAAAAAATAAACCAAGACCAATTAGTGCCAGAACCACTTTAACATCAGTTCGAGTGTATCGAGAAACAACTTAATAGATCAATAAATAGTTAACAATGGTATTCATCTGACCGATTGATTTAGCGACTGTCCCATAATCAAAAATTTTATTCTGCAATATAAAAAAAAAAAAAATAATAAAAAAATTATAGTTTCGCAGTGGCCCCATGTTCATGTAAAAAACTAGGAAGGACAGAAATCGAATAGAATAAATAGCAATTATATCGGATAATTAAAACGCTCAGTGCATGAAATCTATCGGCTTGTTGTGTTGGTCGACATTCCAGAATGAAACTCGAAAGCAAGCGACCCGTTTATCAAATCTCATCTTAACATCTATTTAGACTTACGAAGCACAGATATTCTTTCTTTCTTATTTTTTTTTTTTCTTTTTTTTTTTTCATTTATAGCCCAGACACACAGAGCATTGTAGGTGTTAGTTGGAGGAATTATTAATTCGAGATTGGATATTAATATAATAAAGGAAGAAAGGATTACTGGGGGATAACTTGTACAGAAGGAAAGGTCAACATATAGGAAGCGTGCAATAAGGAGTAGAAAGCCCCAGTTCCAACAGGTGTGCGTATATAAAGTATTCCGTTCGGTAAGTAGGAAAGAGCACGGGTCAGAATCGGAAGTATACAGCGGACAGTAGTGACTTGGGGCAAGAGATAAAAGAATTCCACCGGGAAGATGGAAGCAGAGTGTGTGACCGAAGCGTGAACGACATATCGCCGAAATTGAGGAGCGACCAAGAAGAGGGAAGTCGTAGAACCGTGGGAAGATTGAAAGATCAGGCTGAACTGTCAGGTAATGAGGATTTCAAAAGGATGCCGTATAGATGTCCGAACGGAATTTTAAATGATAAAAGAGCCAGAATGTTACTTGCCGGGATATCTTTCTAATGAAGTGTGTTGCATGCATCGATGCTATAATGAGTCCGTTACCTCATCTCCCTCAATTCAGAGTATCAAACAGAAACATTATGGTCCGAAATGAATTCTCCCGTGTGATCACCAACGCTTGATCTTTACGCACTGATATTAGTAAGATTAAAAAGGACTCAATAAAGTCATTAAAAAATATACTTTGCCGGTCGTCACGAAGAAACATGACCACATCTGAGCCTGGAGACATTCGATGTTTAATTTAAGACGCCTTACAATTAGTGTTGTATCATAAAATTTGATTGCATGCACGCGCATATATAATATGTTAAACGGCAAAGAGGTTAGTAGTCTCTGCAACATGTTAATTTTAATTATAAATGTTACATATTTTTAGAGTTAATTCTAATTCTAAGATATTGTAATAGCCCACATACAATTTCGGTAAGGGGCAGTTTACCCCGTTGATACTATTTTGAGTAAAAATATTCATCATCTTACTAAACCGGTTGTCTCGAAAAAAAATTTGATTTTCACATGATTAGTTCCATTAGTAAAATAAGATGAGATCATTTCTGCGTAAAAGACGCGCTCGTGTTGTTTCGCTTGATTTCAATTTGATTTTAAAGTGTAAGCTTAACTAATCTCAGCATATCTATAAATGACCGCATTTTTTATCATTTAAACTGGAAAAATATCAAAAAAATACCGCAATTTGTTATCAAAAATGAACACATATCGGAAGTTACACCAGATCCTTTTAATAGAAAAGGTATATTATAAACATGAAATAATTTAAAGTATATGTAAAATTAATCGTGCGCTTTTCGCGTAACGAAATTACGCGATGTCGTTTAGTAAATACCTGTAATTAAGCGAAAGTGTTGTAATCGATAATAGTAGTCGAATTGCTTAAATTTACGGCGTTCGTGGAATAATTAGCGACGGAATGTCAATAATTATTAAAAATGCATACTCCGTCATTATAAAAAATCAAAAGCCTCTAAGGATAATTAGGTAATCTTTAAGTTTCAAACCAAAAAAAAAAAAAAAAAAAACCAAGTTAGACATCAGCATTACATTTGTCCGAAGGTAGAGCTCTGCCACACGTTGAAAAAATTGTGCTGGTTAGTGATTATCGTTGACCGATTCCTAAAAATATAAATAAATTAATTAAATTAACGAAATAATAAATCGGATAATAATATAGGCACTACGATTTTATTACACTAGCGTTAACGGTGTATTTCACTAAGGTGTACACTGTCTTTCATATGCATATTTGTGTTACATCGTGCCCCATGTATCTGAACAACAAAGGTCTAGTCACAATACTCGATATTAGGACTTTTATGTTGCCTCACTGATTTGCCAAGTATCGCGATTAGTTGAAATTATCCCCTATCCCCTCCCTTTTATTCTATTTCGAGTTTAGCATCTAACCTAAAAGTTATTAACAGGCAATTATTTCGACCCGGTTTCCATCGTACAAAATAACGCAACTGCGTTCAAACTATGAACAATTTAAAGTTTTACATTCCTTTTTCCAACTTTAGCATAGGGGGTTATATTTATACTTCTGCGATATTTTCTAGCATCTCTCAACATTTGCGTCGTCGGTATAATGATTGTTTGATAATCTCTTATTATCATCGCAAAAAATGGATCTCTAATAAACTGTAGAAAGAACAAAAGAAAACACAGAATACACTGCAACTTGAAGAGATTACTAATTAATGGCAGCTTAGCGAAAGTTTAAGCGAAACACTTAAAATGTCCGGATCGTAATTTAGAAAACTAGATGAAAAATCATCTTTGCGGACACCGCATTTATCGACACGGAGGCTAGTAAGTAAAGTGAGTCCCATATACTTCCTTAATAGGGCGTCGAGGATTGTGGAATTAAGCTTTTCATAATGGGGTATTTAAGGATCCCTAATGGGGATCTGATGAGAATACTGAGGCCAGTTGCTTTCTACTTTTGGATTATCTGCCTTTACTTTCCCCCAGATAATTCTCTGGTATAATCAATATTCAATTTCAGATTAGCTGAAAACTACTGTGTCAGCGACTGGGATCCGCCGGAATGAGGCAGGTCTCGAACCCGTGTACCCTAATTTACGACTAATTAAAAAAATATTTTATTTAGAAGCGAAACATATCGAAAACTTAATTCAAAGTATAAAACGCGGTGTACATTGGGCTAAATTCAGGTATTCTCTTTGATAAGAAAATCATTTTAATCGATTTTAATAAAATATATAACAACACAATGGAGGATAAAAAAAAAAAAAGAAAATTACATTAACTTTTTGCGTATGACAATATTTTCGAATGAAAAGTGCTAAAATCTAAAATTTTAAAATGATGTGAAGCGAGCATTTTTTTTTTTTTTTTTTTTTAATAAATTGAATCGAAGCGTAATCTGTAATAATTAATTTTAAAAATTATTTCTTTACTCTATTCCTCATTGTCTCGTACAAAACTTGTTTTAGTACGAGCTCTGTTATTATGCTTTTTTCGGAGTAATTTCGACGCACATCAGATGTCTCAACGATCGCTGCGTATCGTATGTGTTTCGACAATAATAATTAATCGTTCATCATCGGAAATATGCCGGATCAACTGAATTTACACACTGTTATGATATAGTCTAGACTATCGTTTTCTATTCAAATTGGTCGCTGAAATATATATACATGTATACTTTTTTTGTCCTTTTGTTCTTGTTAAGAACCGTTCGTTTCTTTATTGACTATGTTAGCGGGACGTTAATTGACCTATCGGTTAATTCTGACCTGAAAGCTACAGTTTCTGTAATATTCCTCTGTTCCTTGTGCCATTTTTAACTTAAACTTTCATTAACGAATATACGTATTTTCTATTATTCCTTTTTTTCTCGATCACGGAGTCAGATAAATGTTAATGAATTTTACTTCAACAGAGCATGCTCCTCTAGCTTAGCCCTAACGTATGATTTATATCTGATATAAATGCTGTTTATATAACGTATTTTAGTCCATCTTTGTGTTCATTTGTCGCGTTTAATTCATTATTGAATATTAAGTGTACGATATGTGAGCGGCGAATGTAACAAGGGCAATAAAAACTTCAGTTGAAATAGTACTAAACTGTAAGTTGTAATATTCTCGATTAAAGCTTTGCACAATTTAAAAGTGTACGCATTTATATATTGCTAAAGTATGTAAGATACTTTCAATTACGATAGTTCCCCATTTCTTTTACGCGGACGTCTCATAATCAAATATGGGATGATACGAAATTCCAATTCTGCCGGACTAACAAGTTGTTCACTTCCGGTAACATTTTCAACAACATGCTCGGAACCGCGTGGAATAAAATTGGCCGTTGAGTGCACAGTTCCAGCGAACAGAGATGATATGGTGTTGTTTGCGCAAAGACTTGCCTGCGGCCCTACAAAACGTACAGGAAGCTTCAACGCATCCAGTTGCCGAAAATATACTCGCAGTCAATCCTTTGCTGGTCGCATCTTTCTTTCGATACCTCGCGGATATTTTGCTGGCAGTAGACATCCTACGCATCGAATATAGATGCTCCCGTTGAAAATATTAAAAGCCGGATAAAAGGTTTCTTTTTTTTTTTTTTTTAGGGAATTGTGGTAACACAACTGGATGAATCAGTCACAAGACGAACTTGTCCATCTTTACACCATTAAAAAGCACACGTAGAGCGCGTGTAATTAATTAACCATCGGACGATCGAGCAGGTCATTCTGTGTCGCCTTCGCTTGCGACACACTAGCGCATCATACTTGATCAACTTACACGTGTGCGTGATGTCTCGTAAGCATAACATTTCTTTTTTTTTGGTCCCCAGTTCGTAATAGGATGGGGGAAAATATATTTAGAAAATTGATACCAATAATTTACATATATAAATAACATGGGTCTGTCCTGAGCCCGTCCATTTAAATTTATGGTCTTAAACATTACATTCATTCGTGAAAATATCTCCGCTATCCCCTTCAGGATGATTCAGATGTAGTCTGCTTCCTCAGAGCCACACTCTGGTTTCCTTCTGTTAATGTAGGTTTTAATTCGGTATACGCTCTTCTGACGCAGTTGTTATAGCTTTTGAGTAAATGTACATTTTTTTTTTTTATTTTATTTATTATTCTATTATACACGAATTTCAATTTTTGTCATTTTTTAAATAAGAATTGTATTCGATTGGAAAAAATAAAAAAAAGGAAGAAAAGTAAAGCAAGTCCCATATGATAATCATGGATTGTGAATTTAAGCTTTTCGTAATGGTACTTAAGGATCCCCTAATGGAGATCCGATGAGAATATTAGGGCGCCAGAGTTCCTTTCTACTTTTGGATGATTATCCGTCTTTACTTTCCCCCTAGATAAAATTCTTTGGCATAACCAATTATCTGGGGGAAAAAAAGACGCGTATGTATCGATTGACGTCGCAAATGAATTTTTGATTTTGTATTTCTTTATAGTGCCATACTTAATTCCTGAGTAGTGTCGGCGACTACCTATTCGTACATCTCAGCTGTACAGACATAAGTATTAGTGTTCATAGCAATTACTTATATACAGTACGAATGTGTACACACGCAAGACTACATTCGGAACTGATTAGCAATCGTTTGATTTATCGTTTTATATAATGCAGTCCTATTTATGTCTGCTGTGTACTGACCTAGCGCGCATATTATACGTGGTGGTTTACCATTACCTTCCCCACGTGATTATTAACGATTATATTTATTTTAATTCTTGTAATAAGTTCTGCCGTCGCTCGGGATCGAACCCGTGATTTCCATAACGGAAGTCAAGCGCTCTAGCAACTAGGCTATCGCGACGACGATTTTCTATTACATGTCCGATAAGTTTACTCTAAAATCGATTTACGATAGATAATATCAGCGATGGAACGGAAGAAACTTTTTAAGTGAACACGAAAAATTTTCCAGAGAGCCGAGATGAACTTTATGTAAGAAGTCCGATGAACGAACAGATTTGTACTTGTTTAATAGGAATTTTGTTTTCAACGATTTGCTTGGGAAACGGTAGATGGAATAGAATTTGTTTGCCTAATGAAAATTCGGTTAGTTCATAATGCAAACTTGCGAACTGGATCTTTTTAGTGGCAAAGTGATTTCGACTAATTATTATTTATGTTTCTCTTCAAGAGTCCGGTTCATAGCGCTCTTCATCTACATTCGGTCTCTAATCTTCGTTGAATACAAGTCGGGCTTTATGATACAATTTTGCAATAAAACAGCGACTGGTTCAATTTGAATTTTAGTTCGCTTAGTGAAGAGCTTTATTTGTTCTTCGGTGCAATTAGGCCGCCGTGAAAGTTAACTTTTATCATAATAACGGTTTTTAGTGTAAACGAATTTTCTTACGATACTGAAAACTAAAGTGCCGCTTATGTGTACCGATTACATTTTGGTATATACCATTATTAGTTTTATGAAAATGTGCTCTTTGACTAGTTCGTATTTTTAGTTTTTAAATATGTCGAAGGACTTGCATAAAAAATTAGACTCATCGACGATCCGCAAGAAATCGTGATATTAGAAGAACTTTGTGAAGATCTGGAGTTAGAGCCGTGATTGATGAATCACAGCTCTAACTCCAGATCTCCACAAAGTTCTTCTAATATCACGATTTCTTGCGGATCGCCGATGAGTCTAATATGGATCAGTCATTGAGGCGTTTCGTTAAGTTTGCTCACTCTGGCGATTTTATAGCGATCGGTCTGCACGCCGATGATCGACTGTGTCAGCGTTGATGAAATATTCGATTGGTTATGTTATTGATTTCATCGTTTTCGCGTTAGCTGTCGACCGTTAGGCACTGGCACACACATTTATATGCGTCCGTATATACTGTAACGATCTGCCGTTATAAATTGCCCTCGGGGATGTGCCGCCATGGCCTCAGGTGCACCGTGGACGTGTTTATTTTTATTTTTATATTTATTTTTATTTTTATATTTATTTTTATTTTAATATAATTTTAATTTTTTCCTTTTCTGATTAAAGTTACAATTATTGTTGTTATTAAAATTAGTTTAAAAGCTCTTGTGTGGAGTATTTAGCATTTATTTAACCCAAATTTTCATAGAAATCTTTCGATACAGGTATATAAATAACAGATAGATAATCAATACACGCATACAAAAAAAATTTATAATAAAATGAAATAAAATAAAATATGGGGTACTACGCATCACTCTGGCTGGATTCCCGGGCTGTTGAAGTTTCTTTAGTAGGCACGATGGTGCTTCTTGATGACGATCAGGAGAAAACGCGGTAATTAAATTAATACGAAATTTTTATAAACGTAAAACGAGAAGTGTTTTGCAAAAGTTTTGGGACAACTGCAATGTAAAATGTTAACCATATTATATGAATAAACTTGCCCCACCAGTTATATTAAAAAAAAAAACAAAAAAAACTATCTGATGAACGATCTGCTTCTCGGAACACCACCTTGCTGGATCGCCTTCCTTTTTGTAATTTCCGCCCAGTCGGTTATTCTTTGCTACTAGGTACTTTTAATTACGTAGTGCGATTGTCTTTTTTTTTTACCGGACAGACAAAAAAAAAATCCGAGAAATAACTTTTACCTTAGCGAGAAAAACGGAACTGACTTTATTTTGTAATTTTTTCGGCATTTTACCGATCTTTCTTTCTTCCAAAATCTGTCTCCTCTCCCGTCGCAGACATGTTCCCAAACACTCACGCACTCACTCCCTCATTACGTTATAATTAATTATTTATTTTATTTTATTTTTCTTTCCCATGTAATGGACACATTACAATGTATTATATATATATATACCAGATGTTACCAATAGCTTCGACCTTATCCGCTTAAATGTGCGGAAGTTAATAAACTTCTTTTTTGTTTTTTGTTGTTTTTTTTTTCTTGTGTGTCACCTAGAATTTATTTATATATAATATATATATTACAGAAAACATACTTTTTTCTTAAATTTCTCTGTTCGTTCGATGGGCAGCAAAAAATTAAATTACGCGCCGAAACTTTTCCGATAAATCATTCTGTTTATTAATGAAAATCGAAACAAAACTAGTTGGCAAGTTCCCCAAGTCAGTAGATTCGCCGACACATTATTATTACTACTACTATTACTAAGTAAGTAACCTGTTTAAATCTTTCGATTTTTTCCCTCTTTTTCTGTTTTTGTTTTTTTTATTCTCACTAAACATTTATTTCCTTTTTTAGTTTTCCATTCTTTTAGGCTCTCATATTGCTGAAACAATAATTAAAACAAACGCGAAATACCGTTCGTGACAGTAATTAGACAGCGATCAAAGATTTCAGAGTAAATTATATTTCTGGTAGCCACTACTGAAATTATATGTACTGTTGAAGGATTGTTAATTTTCAGTGATCAGTAATTGTTATCGATGTATACAATTAAATTAATAAGATTATATTAGCAACGAATAGGTATGATTGAAAACTAGTACGTAAAAGGAAATGATAGATTAATCGAGGATTGTAAGAAACGATCAGTGAGAAAGGTATTTGAAAAAGTCACAAAAACGTGTCGGGTGAAAGAAAATGTGTTCCGTGATGAATATGCGCTAAATGTGGACTCCGATGTGTTCTGTGTAGGGAAGTACTCTTCAACAGTAGCATGAAACCTTGCCCGCTTCTCCGAAATCTATTATATTTAAAACCTTCAGCGCAAAATCCGAATAAGTCGAACTAGTCCGTCTAAAATATTGTTAACTAATTAGAAGAATGCGATTTGCGAGTTTCCTGCGCCGGATCATAGGAAAAAGCGATAAAAATCATTAGTCGAGTATCGGAGTATTCTTTGTATGAAAGCTGCTGTTCATTGTATACTTTTGGCACAGAACTTATTCGGTTAATGATATACAATATGCAATGGTGATTCCTGTCCCTCCTCTACGGGATTTCTTTTTGGTTTTCTCCATCAGATTCTGAATCCTCGTTTTTATTAAATTGTTTTTCTTCGTTTTTTCCAGGAAGATGTGCTTTGTAGATTCGGACAATATGTACATGCTGTATCGATTTTTAATGATATTTCCTTTTTTTTTCAGTTAAATATATTCCCAGAAACGTTTCTAGTGAAGAATCTTTTTTCATACTGTTTGTTAAATATATAAAAATAATAAGTTAATAATAAGAAATATAATAAACAATTATAACAAACGAATAAGATACAATTTTCTTACTTAGTAACGTTTTCGGGCATTATCAGCTAAAACAATATGTGAATATCTGTTCACATATTGGTTTAGCTGATGATGGGTTATGCTAAAATTGTATCTTATTCGTTTGTTATAATTGTTTATTATATTTGTTATTATTAACTTATTATTTTTAACGTTTCTAGTGTTCATATTTTATATTTGTATTTATTTAATGTCTACTATTTATGTGTTTATTGTTGCATTTTATTAATTAAATAGGTACGGTGAGCAATTATTGAAAATGGTTGTTTAGGTAACATTATTGTAAGGTGAAAATGTGTAAAAAATTATGAAAAAGAAGAAGACAAGTTTATAAGAAAAACAAGAATACGGTGCCGAAATACGTTCAAAAATCACGTACGCCTATTATTTGTAGCAGTTATTCTCGACATAAATGACACGGATGAGAGTTTCGAAAACAGACATTATATGATAAACATAAATAAAATAAGCCCCCCCCCCAAAAAAAACAACAAAACAAAACAAAAAACAACCCAGAAATGTATAAATTCTCAAAGTAAAATAAAATCGACACAATTTTTATAATTCACTTTATAATCACTAAAAACTCTCGACAAATATGTTGATTTTATTGTTTATTTCAGCAGTGCATATATTTCTGTTGCTGTTCCGTTTTTTTTTTCTTTTTTTTTCATACTTATTTTACTAGGGGACTGTACTTTTATATTAAACTTTACATACGATGTTTTGTACAACAGCACTGTGTACTTGGATAATAAATGTAAACAAATAAACAGAAATGTGCTGTTTATAGAATAAAGTAAAAGTAAAGATGTATCCTTGATAAGTCATCATGGATTATGAAGTTAAGGGTCATAATGTACTAAGCCTAACGGCACTAATGAGAGTGTATAGGGGAGTTAGTTTCATTATTTTGGTCGTTTTTCCTTTCTTACATTTCTCCGATACCAAATTCAATTTCAGATTAGGCATAAATCTCGGAGCGACTTGGATCCGGAATGAGACAACTCCCGAAAAACCCATGACACTTCCGGTTTGGTAGCTGAACACCTTAACTACTAAGCTAAATATCTGGAATCCTGAATTTGAAAATTATTGGCGACGAGTAGAAATTATTAAAACGAAATAATTGCTAATAATAACAAACACGCACACCATTAAATGGCACGGCATGTACATTGTCAAGACTCGCAAGTGTGTTATTAAATGTACGAATAGTATTGCCGATAATTGTCTTTAATAATAAATGAATGAAACTCTACACATACACACGTACATAAACATAGATTTTGAATCCAAAACTGGTCGGTGTTTTTTTATGTGCTTTGTTTATTTGTATAATTAAAATTCTACGAATAGTTACGTCTTTGTTTATTTGTTTAAATTTATTGTGATATTATTATTATTATTATTATTATTATTATTATTTAAAATTAATTTTTAGTAATCAGAATATTAAAACAATTGAGGGAGGGATAGTAAATTTTAAACTTTTATTATAAAAAAAAAAAAAAAAAAAAAATACTTTTGTGATCTAATAGATAGGTTTAAAATTTCATAATGTTAATGAAATTTCCTTGCATGAATATGAAACAACTTTTATAAGTTTACATTTAAATTTAATTTATCATAAATACTTTTTTCTTTTTATTCCATTTTATTACTGTTATATTTATAAGCGAAGATACCAAGAATTTAATTTAATAAAGATTTTATTTTGTTTCTGTTAAATGAAAAGCTGTTAATTATAAACGTTATCGGTTAATATACCATCGCTCGCGCATTGCTTGCGTATAGATGGTGTTTTGTAATAATAATAATAATAAAGAATATTTGATTTGATTTGATTATTATTATTATTACTACTATTACTATTACTATTATTATTAGATGGAAACTGTACAATGATAGTAATGGAGTGATTTGATTTGATTATTATTATTATTATTGTTATTCCGGTGAACCCTGTTTTCTACTTTCTTCATTATTACTCTTCAAAATCATAGCTCGAACACTGTATAACAGATATCTTGGATTCACGGGCAGAAAATAAGCTTTTCGATTCTTCAATTCCGATCGTGCTATCGCCTAGAGGGTTCAGCGATGTTGCTTTTGGTGCTTAATTTTATAACACTACCTGGCCCTCTTACTAAATGTTTAAAAAATATTTTTCTTTTACTATTATCGTAGCTTATTTCAAACCATTGAACATTGTTTGCTATTAGGTGTATTCATTGTCTGCCGAAATAGAATTGAGCGATCAGCAAACTCGGCTACTTACTTTCACCTCGATGCTAGATAATGCCACTTTACCTTGGGGCACAATTTCTAGAAAGCATTTTCCTTTTCAGAGCTGGAAATCAGGTAATAAGCTTATCATTCTCCTGTTAAATCAAGATCACCATCCAACCATACACAGAGCTTCGGAATCTCGTTTTTTGCCGTATCGCTCGTTGAAATTAAGAGAATAAGAAGAAAGAGTATTACCTAAAAATGATTTATCCGAAGCGTGTTCTATCGTCTGCTTAGTAATGCGCACCAAAATTACTTATCTTCTAAAAAGAGCGATACTTGAACTGTAAAGTTTTGCTCTTACATTCTACATAAATTTTTTTTCGATAATATAAATATTCTCATTTTTGACAGCATCGAATTTTTTTAATCCGACAAATTTTTAACAAGACTAACGCTTGGCTATAAACAGAATAAGTATTGATTCTTCTTCAGTTATTATTCCACGGAGCAATTTTGGAAGGCGGGGAGGGGGGTCGAACATTTTCTTCACATATTCATTTTATAAATGACAATGTATATTTTTCACACTAATATTCATACTGTTAATAATTTCCATCATTTTAATGTATGTATTAAACATTTACATAAATGAATTACTCCGTAAAATATTAATAAAAATTACATATGTGATTGATTATACTCGTAATAAAAAATTTTGCATAAAATATTAATGAAGTACCTAAAAATATGGAGTATATTTTTCTTTTTTTTTTTTTTTTTTTTTTTTTTTTAATGTAAGAATACCCTAAAAAAATCATTTATTTTAAATTTCTGATTTTTTAAAATTTTCTTTTGAATTTATAATAACAATTTCAGTTCTAATAGGGGTGGGGGGTAACCTCCAAAACGGCCTTGCCACGGAAAAACACCATGGTGATATCTGCAACACAATCTTTTTTTTTTTCTAGCTTTTTCTCCGTTGATTGTGATTTTCTGTTTGCTTAGCGCACGTTAGTAGATTCTGCGAGCTGTTAATTTATCTAGTCGGTCAATTTAAACGCGTATTTATTTTTTTCTTTTCTTATACGATAGGTTCTTTTTTTAAAGTATGTATTTTTTGTGTTGCCTAAAGTGTATTTGAATTATAATTTCCCACGATAACTTTCTTGCGACATTTGATTCAAAATAGATTTGTTATTTGTGCTATATTGTAAGCATCGACTTCACAATCAGATTTCAAAGCTGTCAATATGTTTTACCACCGTTTTTCATAGGCCTCTAGCTTTTCGATATGTAATTGAAAAAGAAAATATTAAGCAGTTCGAATAAAAGTGAAAATTAAACTGATTAATTCCGAGGAGGACAGGTAATTGTTACAGAAGTTACAGAGAAACTTGCGCATTTCTCATTCCTAGATAAAATTTCGACAAGCATCGTATTATCATAGTAAATTAAACAATTAGACGGATTGTTTATAATTAAGAAGGAGGATCGGTAAGTTTTATTCGCAGTAGAAGAATAAAGAACTACATGACCAATTCAAACGTTTACGCTCGCACGAGTTTAAAGCAATTTTAGGAGTCATGATTTTTTTTTGGCCAGAGCTGAAACATCTTTGACTTCAATTATGAGAGCAGAAGATTTATTCAGAATAGCAACGGAACTTCTCACACATCAGACAGTCCAATCCGTGCAAGATGATTAAGCAATTAAGCAATTAAGCAATATCCGGATAATCGGGTGGCACCAGAAGAAGAAGATTGTTCAGCCGCTTGTTGCTTGCTTTAGTAACCGATTTCACGTTGCCAGAATGTAAAATAGTGACATCGTATGAAAGCTGGAAAAATAATGACGAACCTCGCGAAATTACGGATTATAACTTTGATAGAAATATCGTTAGATCCGATAACGTTGGAATTATTAAAAAAACAAAAAAAAAAAAAAGGAAAAGCTGCTTCACTTATAGCGAACATAAATTATTTTAATTTTATCCGGGAAAATAATGCGTCGCAATCGTACGGGATGAAGTTGATGATATTTTCACTAAACGAAAACTATAATTAATGATAAAAAATAGTCGTTAATAGTTTGCTTTTTTTTATATTACACAAGCTGGTACATCTTTTTGAAAAATTTACGCTAAAAATTTTTAAAGGCTTGTGGCCCAAAATTTTTTAAAATTTTCAAAGAGCCAAGATAAACCGCAACTTAATTCTAGGCCTACGATATTTCTGGCGGTGATCTCAATATTGCTTTTAAATCGCGCAATGAATTTGTAGAATTTACTCGTATTAGAGAATCGCTTTGTTTAGAATTTAAATAACAATCTAATTATCCACTACTTGAAATAATACTGTATCACTGGTCTCGTAGATTATTTCATTACGAGACTATTGCTGTCCATTACAGTAATTCATTATGAAAAATAAACTACCGGTTTAATTTAAAAATTTTCATATTCTTTATTAGTCAGTCGACGATTGGAGCAGGAGTTCCCCAGGGGAGTATCCTGGGACCACTGCTCTATCTCATTTATGTAGCTGATACCCCCAAAGCGACCACAATTACGGAAGTGGCCATGTTCGCCGACGATACAGCCATCTTTTCGGTAAACAGCTGATACAATCAAGCAGTTGCAGACCTACAATCTGCAGCTGATGAGGTCTGCAACTGGGCGAGAAGGTGGAAAATCAAAATAAATGAACAAAAATCTGTTAGGGTGGATTTTTCACTTCGCCCTAGCACCTACATACCTACGGCCATAAACGAGAGGTTCATTCCAAGATCGGACTCAGCAAAGTACTTGGGAATGCATCTCGGTAGACGCATGAACTGGAAAAAAGCTCATGTAAAGAAAAAGCGCGAGGAGCTTAACATCAAATTACGTAAACTGTATTAGCTAATAGGGTATCGGTCACCTATAAATATGGCCAATAAACTTCTCATTATGGCCTGCAGATATGGGGAACAACAAAAAAATCAAATCGACTCGTCATTCAGCGGTTTCAGAATAAGGTCCTACGCCTAATAGCTAATGTGCACCATGGTATATAACGAACACTCTCCTTCATCGAGATCTGCAAGCTCCGGAGATTGACCAGGTGATCGAAACCTATGCGAAAAAGCACGAATACCGACTCCACAATCATCCGAATATCACTGCGATCGAGCTCCTTAACATCGGGAACGATACGAGAAGGCTTAAGAGAATGAAGCCGCACGAATTTGTGTGCCTAAGCAATTTATTAAAAATATCATAACTAATGACCTAGGCAATGGCCAAAGTCAATTAAGAATGTGACTTTTTTTTTTTCCTTTTATTTTATTTTATTTTTTATTTTTTCTATTAACAGTATTTGTGTATGCCCTCGGGCAGTTCAATAATAAATAAAGAGTTTAAAAAAAATTCTCTATTTACAGTTATTTTTACATTTACATTATCGTCAAAAAAAACAAACTTCTAAATAAAAGATTATATATAAATTTTACTAAACAACCGCGATATTTTGATTTGATAGTTTTACTTGATAATACATGGTCTGTTCAAAAAAAGAGACCGAACTTTTGAACTTGCGTCCGAACGGTGTAAAATTCAAATTCGCGCATCTTGCTACATGTGCCGACATTCTTTCGAAACAAAATAAGGCGCTTAATTACGGTAGTGTGATCAGTTAGCGGATAGAGCGATCAAGTGAACAGGTGCAGTCAGCGCTGTGTGAAATAGTGAGAAAGCGGAAATGAAAGACACTTTGTGGAGCAACGTTGCAACATTAAATTTTGCTCTTTTTTCTTTTTGGCTTAGTTTTTCTTCTTAACTTTCTGGCCAATGTGTTAAACGTGTCGTCATATAGTATTCAAATTTTAAAGTTCTATATTGAATTTCTTAAGCAGTATTGATAAAGCTGTTTACATGCCTAATGGATTTGTAGGATACTGTATTTATCGGTAACGTGTGATATTCCTGAGCTAATTTAATTATAAGTTCTTCTCGTTGTTTTTGGAATCTTGTGCAATAGGAGATGATTAATATTTTTCTCGTGGTCTTTATTACAGTATTGGCATTATTCGCGTGTCCGGTCGACTATATATACAATATTTTATAAATTTTATTAAGTCGTTATCAAGGTCATCCAGGCTCATATTTGCCGCTAAGGAGACATGCAAATAGACGATTATAGTCTTGATTAGCATTTATCCGATGATTCGATGATGTTCAGTTTCTTTAATTCTGGTATGTCCTGTTCTAAGCCGTATGGTTTGCTTTATGTAATTGCTAGGTAGCTTCTCCTTGACTTGAAGGTACCACCACGGGGGTTTCTGATATGTTGCTGTTTTTGTATATTGAAATAATTTAACATCGGCAAATGTTGTTTTTCTGAAACATGGGAATTGCTTCAACAAGCCCATAAGCGGAACTGTAGTATGAGCCGTGCACAGTGTTACGAGTGGTTTACGCATTTCAAATCGGGCAGATCATCGATCGACGAAAATGCAACATCAACAAATGATGAAAACTCTGATGCCGTGTGATTCGTGGAAATCGTCGTTTATCTGTGCGACAGGTTGCAGAAGAAGTCGCGATCAGCATTGGGTCGTGTCACGAAATTTTGCCAGAAAAACTTGATATGCATCGCGCCACGTCTCAACAAAAATCATGATAAAGCGCCAAGTCATTGGTCTCTGCTGCTGGTTGGCCAATTTTTGGCCAATAATGGAACAGCCCCCTATTTCCCCATCCCCCTACTCTCCAGATATGACTCCAGCAGACTTTTTCCTATTTCCGAAACTAAAATCCACCTTGAAAGGACGTCGTTTTCGAAGTATAGAAGAAATTCAAGAGAAATCGCGCAGACACATCGACTGGACATCACACCAATCGAGTTCCAGGGAGCATATGCAAAAAAAAAAAAAGCGAGAGCACCCTGGGGAGTACTTTGAAGGAAAAAAATGTGTGTAAAATTGTAAATATTACAAAAAAGATTTTATGGCGAAAGTTCGGTATTTTTTTTTTTTTTTTTGAACAGCCCGAGTATATATACATATATATTTTTTTTTATTTACAAAACGATTACCGAAAGTATAGCGCAATATTGTAAATATAAAAAATTATAATCCTGCGACTGGATGTTTTTGCGAAATACGTAGAATATTAATAACATTTTTTTTTTTCTTTTTTGTTTAAAAATTACTTCTGTGCTACAAGAATGACACGTTATCGGCATTCGTGTGGCCCGGTGTATAATAGCCCTCGCTAATAAACCATTGAGAATATTCATTAAAACTTTCAATACATGTCAGGATTATTATGAAAATGTATAAAATTTATTAATAAAAATAATTACATACTTTTTTCATATCATGTGGAAGCCGTAACTTATATTTGAAAAAATAAAAAAAGGAATAATAAAAATGTTTTTTTACAAAAAGTAAATACCGATACTTGAAGGTTTATTATAAAAATGCACTAAAAAGTAAAAAATAATTACTCCCGATGAGAAAATATATATCAGAGTGCGATATAACACTTAAGATGACATTATCGTAATTCTTATGCAACATTTATACCTTAATCAGAGTTGGCATCAAATTCATGTTACAATATCTAGGAACAATGTAATGAACATTTAACGCAGTTTTTAATTATTATTATAATATGAATTTGATCCCAACTTCCAAAAAGTTAATGTTGTATAAGAATTACGATAATGTCATCTTAAGTGTTTTATCATCACTCTGATATATATTTTCTTGTCGGGAGTAATTATTTTTTACTTTTTAGTGTATTTTTAAATTTTTATAATAAACCTTCAAGTATCGGTATTTATTTTTTTTGTAAAAAAGCATTTTATTTTACAATTTTTAGCGTTATGCCTGAATTTTTTTCTTTTTAATAATCAATTTTTTTTCACATTATTCTTCATACTTTACACTAAAAAAAAAATCGATTTCTTTATTTTGAACTGCATTTTCACGATGTAAAAACATCACAAGCTAAATTTCCATAGTAATTTGGCATATTTATAATATTTTAAGTCGATAAATCTAACTTGACGTTGAAACTAATCATGAATGAAAAGCATCTAAAAAGCTTCAATCTCCCGCATTACTATTAAGGATAACTTAAAAACTACCGATCAGATCTTGATCAAATTTATATGGGACCACATGAGAAGCACCACCATTTAAATAAAAGAAGAATCATCAAAATCGGTTTACCTAGAAGAAAGTTCTGTGGTAACACACATAAAAAAAAAAATAAAAAAAAAAAAAAAATACATTCGAATTGAATATCTCTTCCTTTTTTTTTTGAAGTCGGTTAATTAAAAACAAAACAAATTTGTTCATTCCTAAACCGGCGCTATACGAATGTTTTTTTTGTTTTTTTTTTATACGAATGTTTCACGCAAGAAACTATTATTTCGCGAAGTGAAAAGCCATCTGGAAAAGAACACTATAGAACGTATCGAATTTATGTCATTATTAGTGACTTCGATAAAAAATTGTCAACGATATATATATATATGTGATAGCTTGAAAGACTACCGGAAGTAGTTAGTTGTATACTTTTAAATATTTCCAGAGAAAACTATACTGATAATTCTCATCTGGATATCGAAATTTTTTACCAGTTTTGGAGAAAAAAGTCTTTTCAGCGATACATTTAAAGAGATCGTGTTGTCCCTATTAGAAATGGACAGGGAAATTTCCAACCTGGAGCTGAACTCGGAACGTGCATAGCACGATATCGTTGGAATGGACAGTTTTCCAGTTTTTCGACGACGGTATGGAATTCGGAGTACTCGTTTAAAATGTGCTGCTACCATTTCGAGGTTTGTCGAGAAAACGGTGTACACATCTATCCATTTATAAAACGGATTTGGCGCGTGGCTGCAAGCCGTATTTTCTATTGAAAAAGAAGGAGCTATTTTAAACTTTTTGCTTTTTATTCAATGTTACTGGGTTCGCGCGGGCGAGCGGTGACGCGTTTAAAATTTAATATCTAAAGTACGACGAGGAAGAGGAAATTAAAAGTTTTATATGGGCCGAGTCAACGGAAGAACTGCGCGATCCTGCGAGAGGAAGTGTTCTAGGTGAGATGGGCTGGTGAGGGGGATGAGAAAGCACGATATCATCGAGTGTTGTTTCGAGTGTTTTCGGTAATTGTGCCTGCTTCGATGTTTATGTCGGAACGAACTGCTTTTCTGATATTTGGTAAAGTGCGCCATTCTCCGTCGATTGTCTCTATATTTGAGATCTTTTAAATTTTATCATCACCCTCTTCATCCGAACGCATATCTGCTGAATTTGTTAACCGCTTTATGCGTTGCCAATCTTTTCGATAACTTTTCCCTTTTACCCAACATGCTTTGCGTCTGTATAATAATGTATTCTTTACTGTGCCTGTGTATATGTGCGTTATAACATACACATATATGTATTAAATACATATATATATATATATATATAAATAAAAATAAATATATACACATACGTGTATGCAGTTGGAAAAACGCGGGAAATGAGGTGCTGCTGGAAGCAGTTGGAACTATTGTCGATTTTTCAAAGAGTCATCAGCATCATCGGGTCTTTATTGTGGAAAAGGCGGGCCGAAGTGGTGGCAGTGCAAATATTTGCAATCGGCACTGTCGAATTGAAAAAGCAATTTGTTCCCTGCTAGTATCTTCGGCTTTTTCTTCCCCTTTTTTTATTCTCTCTGTTAAATTGTTTGTTACATTCTTCGTTCGTACTTTTTCATTTTGTCTTTGATTTTCCTCTTCCTCTTCTTCCAATTCCTTATTATATACTTTTATTCCTTTTTCATCTTTTTCATTATGTTTCTCTTTCGATGGCAATTGATTTATTTTATAAAATCAAAAAAACCGACCTTCAGCGTATCGCCGATCGTCTAAATTCCAGATATTACACTTGTACGTAAGACATCGTATTTTCTTTAACGCGGTATTTCCTTCTTTTGGATCCTTTCCGGAATACCAGATATAGTATAGTATCCGCTCTTTACGCATGTTAAATAACGGCTCGAATATTTAGTACGAGTTCTCGAATTAAGTGTATTAAGAATAGAGTTCTTCGCGGCCTGTTTTCGATGTAACATTATAGCAAAAAAAGGTTCGTTAATTTGCTATTAGTCGAGAATTTTATCTAGCCCTCACTTTGCGCCGGCAACTCGGTTTCTTATTAGACTCGTCCGAAATATGAATACATATTTCCTTCCAGATGCTTCTCGTTCAACTTATTTTTCCGTTAACGATTTTTCCATTGGCGTGGATATGTCTCTTATGGGGGGGGGGGGGGTCGTTTCGCTAAATTCGCGTGTAATCCCGAATTCCGATCCTTATTAATATTTATATCGTATATTGTAATATTTTATTTAATTTTCAATCGACATTTGGAATTTAAGTTTTTACTCACAAACGAGAAATAATTGTATCACACTTAACGCTCAGTCCGAAAGACCTTTTACAATGTACTTCTGCGCACAATTTATTTTTTTTTTCTTTTACGGGCATGCCGACGATGGTTATCGCGAGTGCGAAAGAATAAATTTGAAAATATTTAGAACTTTCCGAAACAAAAGAAGCGAATAAAGGAACAAGCGAAAGAGAGGGAAAAGAAAGGAATGGACGCTATAAGCGCAGCGGGGGGAAGCTCATACATAACAGATTAGGGTAGTAACGGATCGGGCGCTTATTAAGGGAGGTAACACAACACAGCGTGAAGTGCTGAAAATGAATGTGTTTTTTAAGATTTTTTTTTGAAAAAACTACTACACCAATCGATTTAAAATTTTGTACGTTTATTTATGTAATCGAGAAGTATACAAATAATTTTTTTTTTTTTTTTTTTATCGTCTCAATTATGCACAAAAGCGTCTACAAGATGGCATTCTGAAAAAAAGGTCCCCCTTTGCCGTTGACAGCATAACTCGTATTGCAGACGTTTGAAATCAAAATTTCAAAACGATTATTTAGTAGATAGATGAATAGTTATCGCAGCATCGTAGAAAATTTGAAAATTTTGATTAGAAAAAAAAATGGTGGCCATTTAAAAAAAAATTTCGCAGTAAATTGTTAATAAAAAAAAATAATGCGCAATTTTAAAAAAAAATATACGATGCGACGATAGCGATAGCAACATGATTTCCTGAACAAAATCCATTTTGAATCAGGTCGATCGGATAAAAAAAACTTAGTGTCATGCTGTGTCAACGAGGTCAAAAAAACATGATTTCGAGAAAAACGAGTTTAAAGTTTTGAAAGTAGTAAATCGACTGATATAATCAAAATATCGATATCGAACTTGTTTTTATCTTTTAGTCTGCTATCCCTGGGCCATATACAGAAGCTTATCCAAGTTTTTCTTTTTTTTTTGTTTGATGCCATTCGCTCGTCCTTAGGTTGTTTTCCAGTCCTGTTGGCAGCTTCAGATGTGATTGGCATGCTTTATTATTCTGTATTCGTCGATTTGATGGCAGTAATTGTATAGTTTTTGGCTTATGGAGATTGCCGAGCGTTTCACATCATGCAAAAGAATCACGTGACCGTCGTTAAAAATCATAGTCGCCAAATTAGCTGTTTCGACGATCTTAGAGTCGCTGAAACTACTTTTCGGAGCAAACTTCCGAATTACCGAATTCAAACTCTCGTTGCCATTTTGATTGAACGCTCCCCCCAGGCATCTTTCAAGAAGATCATCCCGGCTGAAGTCCGTATAAATTGGCTTGATTTCCTCTGCAACCTGCTTTGGCAGTGCCGCATCTCATGATTAATTAAACGCGATAGGAAATACTATAATCTAACTCAATCTGAGTCTCACCAAATGTACTCCCACAGTTTGGATGAGGACATACTTAGATTTACTCCTCTTCTTTTTCCATATTGTAACGATGGAGGTACAAATTTACTTCTTTTTCTGTTTTCCCGATTTACTGGTTCACCTGGCACGTGTTTCTTGCGATTCATTTTTCGAATAAAAATGTACACGTGCACTCGACAAACTGAAAAATACGTAAGTACACTCCGTTTTGTTTGTTTCTCGACTGGTTACGGCTTATAACTGACTACATTAATGCGCTCAAGTACACATATATACCGTTCCTGACCTTGCCTAAGTCACGTGGGTATGAATTTCCGGCATCAACAACGAAGAAAAAGGCGGTAAATTGTGCGCATCCCTAATGGCGCGTGCTATGCTTAAGAACGCTCCAGAAGCGCCAGTGTTTGCGGCTAATTTCGAATACTTCCGAGTCAAATAAGTTTCCGGAGGCTCCTCAGTATAACATTTTTGAGATTCTAAACTATCGATTAAAGCAAAAGAAAAAAAATCGTTTTTTATTTTTTTTCACACTGTTGTTGTTACCCCTCTTACTAAGAAGACATTCGAATAAACCGCGATTCGTATAGATGAAATTAGTGTCTACAGTATAATACAGAGGTAACTGAATGAAGTTAAACGGGAAATGTGATTAGGCCCGGGACAAATTATTGAGGAAATTAATATTCGGAAAATTATTAAGAAATTTATCGATGTTTAATTAGTATCGTTCGGTC
The DNA here is from genome assembly GCA_039619475.1 of Icerya purchasi. Lineage (NCBI taxonomy): Eukaryota > Metazoa > Arthropoda > Insecta > Hemiptera > Monophlebidae > Icerya > Icerya purchasi. Next base: position 283,891,664 of record CM077115.1, on the reverse strand, counting down.
GGGTGAAACAAATTTGTTCATTTTTGAGGCGACTTTTTTACTTTTAATCCAGCTTATAAATATTTTTATAATTGTATTTAAACCTCTTTCGAAAGTAAAACTCGCCTCTTGCCTATATATTTATTAATTTATTAATTAAAATTGCCGGAAAATTATAATCACCTACAGCACAGCTTATTAATAAAATTAAAGCGAACGAAATATAAAAATTCATGTATAAAATTTATTCTAAAGAAATCAGCCGCGAGTTTCGGAGACACATAGTCGCGGTATGCTATAATTTTTAGGCTTAACTACTTCTAAATAATTATGAGAGGCTACATATACAACTGAAATCGGTATAATAATGTAGAGAAATCTAAAGTTTAAAAATCGAAAGAGTAATGAAATATAAAAACCATTTTTTTTTTTTTTTGCTGACTTCAAAATGTTAGTCGCGTACGCTCTTTTTGTTTTCGTGTTTGTTCGTGGGGAAAAAATTTCAATTATTTATACAGATTTTAATGATTCCATCTTTAATAAAGAATCTTTTAACATCCTGCTTGTTAATTAATTATAGAATATAGTAAGTTATAACAAATACAAATATAACAAATTCGAAGTATAAAATGATGGCTTACTTAGAAACCTCTTTCACGGCATAATAACCCATCGTCAGCTAAAAACACAACTCAATATATGCGATGAGAGTGCGATTTAGAATTTATTTCTGATCACATATATTGAGTTGTATTTTTAGCTGATGATGGATTATTATACCGTGAAAGAGGTTTCTAAAGTAAGCCATCATTTTATTCTTAAATTGTGTTTATATTTGTATTTGTTAGAACTTACTAGATTCCATCTTTGCTGAAATATGGTGGTATTGTGTAAGTACCGATGAGTATTAATTAAAATCAAATGTTATAAAAAGGGGACCTCTTTAGAGATTGTTTAGTGATGTAATAAGAAACGTGATCTACACACTTCAAATATCATTTAGCTCGGGAAAGTATATTAAGGGAGAAAAAAATGGTAATTTTTAAGAAGACAAAAATTTACGATAGCAATCGTTTTATTTAAATTTTTACGTTTAATTTATATTTACCATATGGTAATCGTTTTATTTAACATTTCATAAAAATCATTATTTTCTTTTTATTTCTGTATCGCTGATTGCGCCTCAACACTATTTAAAACCTCATATTTCGTGAAGGAGAAGGGTTAGAAAACTCAGCCGTACCTTAAAATACGAAGTTTGGACAACACGAATACATCCTAAACATTTTAACATAATCCGTAAATATACAAATAACATTTCCGGTAGCAACTATTAAAAATTCCGTTGCCGGATTGTAGAAACTAATAGAAAACGCTACTTCCTTTTGGAATCTCCGCGCTGAGTACAGCCGATTGACCGGCAGCGCGACTTGTAACGTTTAGATCTTGTCACGGAGAGATTTGATGATTTCAGTAACGCTAAAAGGGGGAAGTAAGGAAACGCGGTGTATAATTATAGTAAAATGTCTTCTAGAGCTCTTTTTTTTTTTTAAATATATTTATTTATTGTCGCTCGACAATGGAGCCATTTGCGACGAATATAATACATCTTAACAGTTAACTTATTTAGATACTATTGTACATATTTACATGTTTTAAGTATGTTAGTACATTTTCACAATTTGATCTGTTGTTGTAAAGGAGTTCTGGTATAGGTTTTCCTACCATGTCGCAGGCTGCTCGCTGTGTTTCCCACTTTTTGCATGTGAAGAGGTGGTCTATCGAGAAAGTCTCTGCGCAGATTTCACAAATGGGCGCCGGCTCCTTGTCGAGGATGTACTTGTGGCTAAATGAGCAGTGCCCTATTCTTAGTCTCGAAATAACTGTTTCGTCCTGTCTTTTTGGCCAATAGTTGGTTTCCCAGTCGGCAATTTCGTTTTTGATGCGGCGTAGTTTGTTTTGGATTGGAGAGATTTGATTCCACTCTTTTTGTCAAGCTGAGCGAGTCACCTTTCTGATATGTCTGGTTAAGGACGAGTCCATTTTTTCGCGTCGGTTTAAGTCTGCTATGGTTTCTTGAAAGGTTGTGTGCCATGGTGGTAGTTCTCTTATGTCCTTTACGATGTCTGATGTGCCAAAGTTGATGTTTTTAATTGTATTTAGGCATCGTATTCCCAATGGCTTCGGAGTTTTTGGGTATTTCTCATATAGTTGAATAAAGTTTGGCGAAATAGTTTTTTCGGAAGTAGGATTCGTTAAATTTGAAATCATTTTTGTATAGTATTTCAGGGATGAGAAAATTCTTCTATGTTGCAATGGAAAGATGTTTGATTCTACTTGAAGGCTAGCAATTGGGATGGTGTAAAATGCTCCTGTAATGAGTCTTAGAGCTGAATTTTGAACGGTGTCCAGTTTTTTCAAAACATTTTCTTTGGCACTACTGTAAATCACGGAGCCGTAGTCCAACTTGGAAAGAGTCAGCGCCGAGTGTAAAGGGGTTTTTTAGAGATTTTCTATCTGCACCCCATTTGGTATGAGAAACCATTTTTATCACACACTAAGAGATTTATGACACAGTTTGTTCTGTAAGTCTTCTATGTGTTTTCCAAAAGATAATTTTCGATCTATTTCTAGTCCTAAAATTCTTATGTTATCGAAACTTTGAATTAGCGTATTATTTAGGTGGACGTTACAATCTGGAGGTTCAATTCGTTTTTTAGTGAATGTGATTGCTTTTGTTTTATTCGATGAGAAGGATAGTCCATTTGATGAAGCCCAATCAAGCAATTTGTTCGTTGTAGATTGTAAAGTGCTATTTAGATTATCGAAGCTTGAGGAAGTCATATAAATGACTAAGTCGTCAGCAAACAGCTCGTATTTGACTGGAGGATATATGATTTTAGATATATCTGATATATCAATTATGAACAAAGTTGGGCTAATTATAGAGCCCTGCGGTGTGCCATTTTCTTGTATTTTTGGGAGGGATAAGACATCTTGAATACGAACCTGGAAAGTTCTATTTGACAGAAAGTCTTTTATGTATTCAAGCATATTTCCGTTTATATTCCATTCCATGAGCGTTTTAATGATTTTATGCCTCCATATTCTATCGAAGGCCTTTTCAAGGTCAAAACTTATGAGCATGGTGTATTGACTCGTTACAAAACCGTCACAAATATGCTGTTGTAACTTCGCTAGATGATCTATGGTGCTTCTTCGAGAGCGGAAACCATATTGCATTGGATCCAATAGTTTCTTTTGTTCAAGAGTCCATTTTAATCTGGTGTTTATTATTTTCTCCATGACTTTACATAACGTGTTGGTAAGCGAGATTGGACGGTAGCTAGAAGGAGAAAGGGAATCTTTTCCTGGTTTTAATAACGGGATTACGTGAGCGTTTTTCCAACTGTCTGGTATCTTTTTAGATTTCCAGATAAGGTTGAGGAACTTGCTAATTGTGTGAAGAGATGCAGAATTTAATTTTTTGACCATATCTATATGGATGTCGTCTGGTCCAGCGGCTGAGGATTTCATATGCTTCAGGGCGTATAAAAATTCGTCATATGTAAGAGGTCGGTTGAAGTCATGGTTTGGCTCATCTATGTAATTTAAATCTTGTTGTTCAATTCGACGCTTCATGTCAATGAAAGCAGTTGTGTAATTTTCTGTAGAGGACATTTGGTAGAAGTGGTTAGAGATCCGGTTGGCGACATCTGTTTTATTCGAGAATAATTTAGAATTGTATTCAATCGCTGTGATTGAGGTGAAATTTTTTTTGTTTGATAACATTTTTACTTTATTCCATACTTCTTTTATAGGGGTGTGCGAGTTGAAAGAAGAAGTGAATTTTATCCATGATCGTTTTTTTGCCTCCCGAATGGTGTGTTTGCATCTTGCTCTGGCAATTTTAAAATTTTTTAAATTTTCTTGACTAGGATGACGTTTAACTAAGGTTAACATACGGTTTTTTTGTTTTATTGCTGTTTTGCATTCATTGTTCCACCAAACTGTTTGTTTTTTTGTTATGGTTGCACTGTTTCGAGGGATATATTGAGTAGCGGTTTCCAGGATACCCTTCACGATATGGTTATTTGCCTCATTTATGTCGCTGAGATTTTCTGGAAGTTGCAAATTTAACAATTCGGTGTAGTTTTGCCAATCTGCGTCTTTGATTCTCCATGTCGGATATTTTTTGTATTGATCGTGTCTGACTAGTGTTTGAAGTGAAATTAAAATGGGAAAATGGTCGCTTCCAAATAAAGTAGGAAGGGTAATCCAGTTGACCATTGGAGCTAATGAACTGCTACAAATGGATAGATCTATAGCTGAAAAGGAGCCATTGTATGAATTGAAGTGGGTGTGCGATCCGTTGTTGAGTAAGCTGAGATTTTCGCGATCGATGAATTTTTCTATGTTTTTTCCTCTGCCATTGGAGGTGGTTGAGCTGGCATAATGTATTATGAGAATTGAAATCACCACTCGAGATAAACGGAGTTGGTAATTGTTTGATAATGTGATCGAGGCAGTTCTCTGTAATTTCATCGGATTGGTGTAAGTATATTGAGCAGAGAGTGAGCTTGAATGGATGTTTTATTGTGACGGCTATGGCCTGTAAGTTTGTGTGTAAAGTTTGAGGCTCGCAGCATAGTTTATTTTTGACTCCAACAAGAACTCCGCCTCTAGCGATTGTATCGGTTGAAATGTCTTTGCGAAATATTTCGAAGTTTTTTCGGTTATATTGTTCAGCTGGTTTCAACTTGGTCTCTTGTAGAAGTAAAATGTCCGGATTTTCTTGTGTGATCAAAATCTGTAATTCTGGATGTTTGGTTCGTATACTGTTGGGATTCCAGTTTAAAATTTTCATAATATCGAGATATTATCTACGGTTATTTTAAATTGACTGAGGTTCCTATTTTTGAACCCCTGCTGCTGTTGCTGCCCGCTCCACTTCGTCTTCCAGCTTATTGATGATTTTTGTAAATTTTATTTTGGTGGCTCTGTGTAGTAAAAGTTCGCGCGTATCTTTCAGCATCTTGATCAATGTTGGAGTATCAGCGATTGAAAGATCATCTTTGACCTGAGTGACGTTTTGTGCGTTGGGTGCTTTGCACATGTCTACGAACATTGTAAAATTTTGAAAGCTGAGGGGATATACGTGTTGGTTTTTAACGATATGTTCTTCCAGAGGGGCAAAGATTTCTTTTAACGTAGGTTGTGGTTTTCCATTCTCGTTTTCTTCCTCCGATTGGGTATCTGTTTCTTTTGTACGAAGAGATGCTTTGGTTGGTTTTAGTTTCTTTTTAGCCGATTTAGCAGGTTTTTGACTCGAGTCTGTGTCAATGTTGTTTGACTGACTGCATGAGGAAAATGAGAGAGGTCTCTTTACCGCTTCGGTTGACAGAGGAGGGAAGCTGTTGAGATCTACACTGTTGTTAGGGTAAGATGAGTTTTGTTGAGTTTCCGTTACATCTATGTCGTCTTCCCGGTGTTCGGTTTCAAGTAGTAATTTTTCTTCGTTTTCAGGACAATTTTCGGCTCTGTGGCCCTTACTATGGTATTTAAAACATGAGAATTCATCACAGGTTAGGAAAATTCGATGATTTTGTTCGTTGTACTGCACTAAGAATGTTCCAGGAATTTTCTCCTTGTCAAAATCGGTGGTAGTGTAGAATTGGCGTCTCCAGCTTATTATATGGCCAAAGAATTGGTCATGCGGATTTAATCTGAGGTAAGATAATGGAGTGGTGATTTCAAGTTTTAGTTGGCTTTTTACGTCATCTTCCAAAATGTAGTTGGGGATGGACGGACTGACATGAGAGAGTACAATTTTCTTCATAGGGTTTGTTAGCCTGCGGCATTTTATAAAATTTTCTTCGATTTTAAAGCCTCCGTGGTTGGCGAAGAATTCATCTACGAGCGCTTTGGACTGTAAATGAATGACTAAACGGTTTTTGCCCACTTTAGATGCTGCAATGATATGTTTTGGATCTTTGATAGCATTGGATATAGTTAATGCGACCAAATAGTCCCTGATTTTAAAATCTAATATGCAATTAAATACTAGACCTTGCTCTTCCGTTGGGTGTTGAAATTCGGTGACTTTGGTTTTAGTTTTTTGAGCATAAGTGGTGGTCTTCTCTGAGTTCATGATTGTAGTATTTGCTGGGTTTTTTCGGTTTGTATATTGATCGGCGAGAATTCGCCGGTCAAAAAGTTATTTTAATGCACTTACGTACACGTATGATTAATGCAGCATATGTTTAACACAGAGATAAGATAAGAAAGGAAAAAAAAGAAAATAAAAAAAAAACTAAGAAAAAAAATAAAACTAAATTAGGAACACGTGATAAGCGATAATTTAACGCGAGAACGCACGACTGTTGACTTTCACATTTAAAGGTATCTCCTTCTAGAGTTTATTATTTACCGTGGTAATAATTTTATTGAAATATTTTTGCGTTTAATTTTAATTATTTCATTTAAAATTTTATAAAAATCATTATTTTTTTTTTTATTCGCCCCATTGCATTTTTTTTTTTTACCCCTGGTTGCATTTCAAATACTTAAAACCTCATATTTGGTGAAAAAAAGCGAGTAGAAAGCCATACCTTAACACCTTTGCTGAAATATCGCAAACACAACTTAAAAATTTTAGTATGATCCGTCCAGTGGTACACAGGAATGCATACGGGACAAACAAACATACAAACATTTAAAGCTTTCACAGTGATTACTCATAATAAATATCCGTTAAAACATAGTTGTTTACGAAAATTATTTATTATATAAGCAAATATTCATTTTTATCTATATATATATACAGATATATAGAGTAAACAATATTTCGTTGTAATTGTGTACATTTATGATTCCAAATATATGAAATATTTCGTTAGATCAGTTATTTTGTAATTGTTGAGTATCGGGGGGGGGGCTACGTTTTTGACGTTTTAAAATCAGCTGGCATTTAACTTATGCGTCGAACTGATGTTTGACCTGTCCTAAATTAAAGGGGTCCGAAGGAGACATAAACGGAGAAGAAGTTATTGAGGTTAGTAGCACGCTTTTTAGAAGTGTATACAGCAGCAATATATAGGAAAGAGGAAGTAAGCCAGGTATCGCGATGGTGTTTTGTTGTACTCCGGTTGACAGTTAGACAGCCAATAATATAATCCCCGTAACATCGGAACCGTTATTACGCGCGTCAGTTACTTATTCAATTTAGCCCGTCAAATATTCCGGTGTATTATCGGTTAATGCATATATGCTCTTTTCCGGTACATTCGAAAATCAAAGTCAGATGAATTATTTCGACGGCTTTCCATCGTAATCTTTCCATTCACCAATCTACATTTCACGACAATTATTCTACCCCGGTAATTTTATTCATTAGGAAAATTCTATTTTTGCATATTTGTACCGGGGAAACCCCTATTGAAATTGCTCCGAAATGGTCGAGTTATATTGTTTGTAGTAAACGTTAATAAACAACTTACGTTATGCCGACGATACGGCATTGATTTGCAACAATTACTTGATATCGTATAAATCTGTCCTGCAAAAAATAAATTAATGCGATAAAAAGAAAAGTGATGGTGGTGGACAAAAACAAACCCCACGCATAAAGAGATTAAAATTGAGAATAGAATGGACATATTTAAGTATCTCAGTTGCTGGATTACAGGCTCCTCAGAATTAAAAATCTAGAATTGAAATGGCGCGGTTAACATTTTTCATAAGCTATAAACACAGCTTTCTGTAAAGTCATGATATAAAATTTGAACTACGCTGAAGAAACCAGGGGACCTTTAATAAGCAGAACAAATAAAACGACTAGAAGCGTTCGAGACATGACTATATAGACGAAATTACTTGCAATACCGTGGATAACGGCTAATATTACAAATAAAGAAGTTACGAAACGGATGAATAAAGACCGCGTGAACACTAATCGGATTAATCGAAATTAAGGAAAATGAATTACCCGAGTCACTTGATATGCGGGGGCCGAAGTAGATCACAAACAATGCTGGTAGGTGCGCAGTAGGAGGTATTCATGGTGCTGGCAGCAGAAGGGCGTCATGGATTTCCAACATCGAAAAATGGAGATGGGAAGACTTTTTCATCTGGCTCGAGACAGGAACACATGGATCAAAATGGTAAAAGATGTGGACGCCAACCTTCGATAGCGAAGACGGCTTTCAAGAAGGAATAAACGTAATAGTACGAAGTACCGACATTGAGATTATTGATCATTTACCGTATGGCCTTTTATTTTTACTAAGCTATTGTTCGTAACGGTTTTTTTTTTTTTTTTTTTTTTTTTTTGGATTCTGAACGTACTCACGATAAGTTATGTTGTGTTATTTTAATATACTTTTAATCTGAAAGAGGCAGATAACAGCCAAGTAAAACCACTATCAGTCGTACGAATTTAACATGCCATTCGACAAGCTGTTTACATCGAATAAGAACACCTGTTTGTGGGTGCAGTATTATTGAGGCGGTAAACGATTACAAATATTTAGGAATAAAAGTAGAGAGAACTACCCAAATTGGGGAGACCTCAATATAAAAATCCGGTTTATAAAAAGTGTACATGTTATCTAAAAAAAAAAAAAAAAAACAACTAAAAAAATTCCATGCTCTATGCCACTCTCATTTAAACTATATGCATAGCTTGCGGGAGAGTAACTAAATTGAAACATATTAAAAATAATGCTTAAGAAATAATTCCGGGAGTAGTAACACACGAAATATTCAAACTTGGAGGGGGGATGTATGAAAAAAAGTACAAAAAATTTCGAAATCAAGATCATCACATCTGTATTATTTAATTATAACGGAATGATTAAATGGGAAAATAAAAATAGCTACAATATCCGGAAAATACGATTTTATGATAAAAAATTAGTAGCAGCTTCAATTAAATACATACTTCGCAAACTATTAATAAAGCCACTACTTCACAAAGACTTTTTTTGCAGCATAGAAAGCGAGTTCGCATATCTCTTTAGCTATATCGTCCGAGTAATGTATGATGGAAAGGGATAAAATAAAAGAGCGGTTAAAAATAACGAAGCGATTTAATCGCAGGAAGACGGTAACGACAGCTGCGAAGCGTCTCTTGTTCAGACGTCACACTGAGACAAAGCACGAAATGAGCATTTTGCCAAAAGCTGCACATATCAGCGAAATAAAAGATATATGTATATGTATTAGCGTGCAATTCTAGGACGCAGTGCGGGTTTTTAAATTTACCAGACGGAGTGCTGGAATTCATATAGTGTACACACGGTGATGAATTCGATTCTGTGTGCGAGTAGCTGGCCGGGAAATGTCGAAATCGAACGAGAGAGGAAATTCTCGCATTTTATTAATAATGCAAAAATCGAATAATAAATTTAATTATAGTTGAGCTGAGCGACCTTCGGTAGCTGCGATAAGCAGACCTAAGGTAGTGTAGTAGTAGTAGTAGTATTAATAGTAGTGGGCAATTGGTAGGAGATGAAAAGGTGCCGGAAAACGAATAGCAGTGCGTCGGGGCCCCGGTAGTGCACATAGAAAACAATAACGAAGTTTTCGGTTGCACAATAACGAATTACGGGGAGAGGAAACATCGTTTTCGGTGAAAAGACGGCATGCTGAGGGAAGAAGATTAGGAGAGGGCAGCGGCGGCGGCTGAAAGAAGAGATAGAAGTGGTTACCAAGGCGTCGTTCTGTCCGCGGTGCGATTGTTGAGAGGCGCCCACGAATTTTTCATTCTCTTTCCTGGTGGACCCCTCTTGCTGTTTCTACCCGGTCTTCCGTCTGGTCGTCGTACTTCCGAGCAGGAGCCCTCTCTATTTCGCGCTAAGTGCGAATCATTATAAAGTACACAGGAAGGAGGCAGCTTGCTGCACAGATATACCTTTAAGTATGCAGGTAATTGCGCTGTTTGCTGCCGAATATATATCCTTTTGGCTGCAATTGGTGCATCGGCCGATGTCGATCCTCGCACGCACCTGTCTTCTCCCACACCGCATTATACTAGTGCGGACGGACGCGCGTGCCTGGAAAATTCTCCGTGAAATTCTCCGGCTCTTACATAAATATAGATAATTCTTCTTATTCGGCACTTTCACCCGTTTCTCTCCGTCGCTGCCAAAAATCGACGATGCAGAGTAAACAATTTCAAATGGATTTTCTTTGTTTTACAGCTTCTTTTTCCTTTATTTATCAAATGGGCTTCTTCGGCGCTCCTAAGTAATGGCTGAATGATTTTAGCGGGAAAACGCCCGGCACAACTCCGGTTCACGACTTTTGCCAAAATGCACTTTTACCGAACAGCCGATAAAAGATGAGTTCTCCGCGGGGAATGAGCCCGTTCATTAAAATGAAAGCATTGTCGTATCGTATCCGTTATTTTCATTTTTTCCCGATTTGTCTTTACCCGGCAAGTAGTGACGCAACGCGCGTGAAATTACGCGATTACCTATTACTCCTCTCCGATAACAAGCGCGTCAGAGTTGTTGTGTCTGTTTGGAAAAAACCGCGGCGCTAACTAGAACACCACATATATTTTTCCGTTCTGACGTCACTGGAGACCTGCGAAGCCCTCTCTGTGCGCCTCTATTGCGCCAGCCGTTCCGGCGATATTCCTGCTTTTTCCGTATTTCACTGATGATTTGTCAGATATACGCGACGTTTTATCTGCTCCCTGTTCTCTGCCGAGTAACTTTGTAATTACGAAATGGCCCCTATCTTTACACGAAAAAACCAAAAAACATACATTATTCATTTTCTTCTTTTTTTCCCTAATCATTCGAAATGGTTAGCCCCCCGATAGTTATGATTGCTTTTGAATTTTTTTCGTTCATTATCTGTAAAATTTGCCAAAAAGCTCTATTTCATTTTTTTTTTTTTTTTTTTAAATAAAAAAATAACATTTATATAATATGTTTGTTTTTTTTATCTCGTTTTTTTCTTTTTCAATGCGCGGGGTAAAAACAATCGATAATAGATAGGTTTTTTTTGTTTAATTTTATTTATTCCAATTTTTTACATAAAACAATTTAAAATACAGTTTCGATCGAAAGCTGTTTCACATTCAGATTAAATTAGGAGGCGGAGTTTGTGCTACCGAGTACAACGGTTGTGAATCTCGTATTTGTGAGAGAAAAAACAATTCGATGTATTTTTTCTTTTGTTTTTTCCGGTTTTTTTTTTTTTTTTATTCTTTTCTCGTAGTCTGGCTTTATCGTTTGGGTATTTATTTTCGGACGAATTCGCAAAAATTATATTTGTCTTCATTCGTTATGCCAGTAGAGCTCCTCTTAGATGTCTCTCGTATTGATGTCTTTTATTTATTAAAAATTAACTTTCATTAATTACGTCAATTTTAATTATAATCAGATAAATATTAATTAAATACTTAAAACACTTAGGCGAATAAAAATATAAAATGAAAAACCATTATTATTTATTATTGGAGGGGAAATATTATTTTAATTTTAATTCCAATTCTAATTCTAATTCTAATTCTAAAGTGCGTTGGAAGTTTTAATATTATTAAATAATATTTATATCTTCGCGTGTTAATTTCAATTCCTTGTGTGTAACTCTCGCTTATCTCTTAATTTTACAATATCCGATAACCTATTATCAAACGTCAAGTCGTTTTTTTTTTTTAAAAGGGGTAAATCGTCTTTTTTTTGGAAAATTGCGAAAAATTTAAAGATAATAGAAACAAAGATAGTCGTTTTAATAATAAATCGGATGATGATGTGTCTATTATTCGCCGTAGTATTTCTTGCATGGCTATGTTACGAGAAAAAAGTTTTCTCTTTATAATTTTTAATTTTATTTTACAAAATAATATTGTGTTATATAAATTAATTAAATTTTGCTTTTTATTTTATTCATTTTGTCCTCGTCGATTTTGCATTTGTGTGACTATGGGCCGAATGTCGTCAGTTGCTACTAGATACAGTAGTACTGAAAGTGCGTTCGAATTTATCGCTATTTATTTATTTCTTCTTTTCATAAATTTTGTTTTAAATTTAGTTCATTTTTTGCATTTGTATTTCCTTAAATGCCCTTGGATTTCTGTAACTACCTTCTCTTTAGGAATTCCATACGATTTTCCCCTTTTCTTATTAGTCTTTTATTCAATTCAGTTCAATTTTATTTACGCATAAATTAAAATATAAAAATTGAAATCAAATTAATATAATCGCGAATACGTGCGGAATATATTATATCAAAAATCACATTGGTCAAACTTGTACCCGATGATACGATTTTAGACCAATGTTTACATCACTTCTCTCTGAGTTATTTCCCTTTATTACCGTTTGGATAGATCGATTTAATGAAGCTAATGATATTATACAAGTTTCGCTATCTTAAATACGTTGATCAGATTGACATTCCGTAGTATATATTCACTGCGAGCACGTGGTCTGGCTAGTTTTTTAATTTCTCTACCATTTGTACGTGTTATGTGTAATATTTCCACCGTGTTTGTTTGCTATTTATATTATATTGCGACTAATAATAAAGCTTGGATAGATGGTGTGACGGATTATTTTTTATTCACTAAAAAAAAAAAAAAAAAAAAAAATCGATCTTGTTTTATTCTAAGGTAAGGCTTAATAGTCGTCGCGATAGCCTAGTTGCTAGAGCGCTTGACTGCCGATATAGCGGTCACGGGTTCGATCCCGAGCGACAACGAACTTATTACAAGAATTAAATAAATAAATAAATAAATAATCGCTAATAGTCACGTGGAAGGCAATGGCGAACCACCACGTTCAACATCATATGCGCGCTAGGTCAATACATAAGAGACACACACGGGATTGTACTTGTAGCGCGATAAATCAAACGATTACTAATCAGTTCCGAATGTAGTCTTATGTGTGTATACCTGCGTTGCATATAATAATTGCCTGGTACACAACCTATATCGGTACAGCTAAAAATGTACGAATAGGTTGCGCCAACGCGCTATGTAGCGTACGGCACCTTAGGAAGATGAAGGCTTAATAATTACTTAATAATTACTTAATAATTACTTAATAATTACTTAATAATTACTTAATAATCACTTAATAATTACTTAATAATTACTTAAAAATTACTTAATAATTACTTAATAATGACTTAATAATTACTTAATAATTACTTAATAATGACTTAATAATGACTTAATAATGACTTAATAATGAATTAATAATGAATTAATAATAAATTAATAATAAATTAATAATGACTTAATAATGACTTAATAATTACTTAATAATGACTTAATAATGACTTAATAATGAATTAATAATAAATTAATAATGACTTAATAATTACTTAATAATGACTTAATAATGACTTAATAATTACTTAATAATTACTTAATAATGCCTTAATAATGCCTTAATAATTACTTAATAATGCCTTAATAATTACTTAATAATGCCTTAATAATTACTTAATAATGCCTTAATAATTACTTAATAATGACTAAACGGTTTGTTGCCAGAACAAAAAGAAGAAAGAAAATAAAAAGTTGTCCTGCATTTATTAGAAGTTGTTGCGATGTACAACGTTTTTTTTTCCCGTTAACTTTGACTTTTTATAATTCACATTTCATTATGAATAGCCTCGGATTAATTAAATATTTAAAACTTGATTGAAATTTAATTTTTTTGTTTTTTTAAATTTCTAATAATGCACTTCCTAAGAGAGATTAAAGAATATTACATGTATATTGAAAGCTTCATTTTAAACGAACAATAGGAGAAGACAAGTCGTTTTCTTTGTTGATCTTACTGGCATCTGCAAAAAACAACGAAAGAAAAAAGCAAAATGGGGGGAGGAAAGAAATGAGGGAAAAACGAATAGCACCGAATAAAGTCGAACAACGCGGATGTAATATCGAAGACAAGAGAATAATCATTCGGGGGAAAAAAAGAATAGCCGCTTACCAGCATAAAGAATGTAAGAAATTGAGAGCTTTAAGAAAAAAACGTAAACAGAAAAATCTGATCAATACTACTTCAGAGCAATAGGGGATAATGAAACGGACAGACGGCGGCGGCAATGATAAAAAGTTTAATAAAGCGGATCATTTATCAAAAAAAAACAAAAAAATTCGCTCCTTCCATGGGGGTGAGCCGATAACTTAGCAGTATACTGTTAGCAGAATGGTCGCTACACCATGAATACTCACAACAACAAATATAAGAACAACTGACAAAGCGTAAGTGAGCAAACAGTGTACGGTCTCTTTACAATATTTGATACAAGTCCGACACTACCGAGAATCACATTTTTTTTCATTCGTGAAACACCATGGTCAGTCATAAACAAAATTTATGAACCTTTTCGATTAGCTACTTATTAGGTGTCTTCAAAAGGAGAACTGAAAACTCTAACACGAGGATAGACCGAATGAAGCAATAATGGAAACAGCTGTGAAAGGAAAGCAAGTGAAAAGTATAAAATATATTAAGAAGTGAAAATGCAGTCAGAACGAAGTGTTCTGAGAGTCTTTTTTAGACACAGTAATAACTGGAAAAGAAAATACGGTTTGTGTATCGCTTTGGGGAGAGTTATCGCGGATGAGGAAGAGAAAAAAACAGAATAGAAACAATCGGCGCCCGAACAGGGATACAATTTTATATTATTTTATTATTCAACTTTTGATCTATAGATTGTTTCATATTTATAAACCGAATATGTTCTTATTGTTAAAAATTTAACATTCGGAATATTACATATGCGAACAATTTTAGCAAAAATCAAACATACATATAGAACGAATAATCATTTTGTCAATTTGTTTGTATTATTAGTTACATACAAAATAAGCAGATGGTGGTGTGGTGAATTCTGAAATTATGACGAAAAGATTGAACTCAGCCATGGGGGGGGGGACTTCTTGTGCAGATCTTGAACTAGAGAGTAAAAAGAGTCGTGCGACACAAACGTTCATCGACGTAAAGAAAGAAGTAGCAAAATGGAGCGCGCGTCACTGGTTTGTTTCTTCGTGAATAACCACTCATGTTCCCCTTTCTGTTTCTTTGCTTAACTCTTAACCTCATATGTTTACAAGCAGCCTCTTATTAATGCTGGGGTTATGTAGTGGCCGCGTGTTTTAGCCCCTGCTATAACTCACGCTTGCCTGTTGTGTATCGATTTAATACGAGGCGTATCCGCGCACGTTTTTTCTTTCGACTCACTCGCGCCTGCTTTTGAACATGCGCCAGTTACACCGCGCGTTATTGTAATATTTAATTGTCAAGGAGCGCCATGTTCCGGATTGTATTATACACGCTGCCGGCCGGTAAAAACTACGAACGGCGCATAAAACGAGAAACAGGGGTACACATAAAAATATATTGTTTAAAAAAAAAGTATAACGGATGATGGATAAAATAAAATATATAATTCGTAATATGGAGGGATGGATGCTAGAGAGGATGAAAACTTGTAGCTAGAATTGGTTAAATGATCGACGGGATGTCGCTGAAAACACGCCCCCTTTTTTTAGAAGAAAGGGAACTAGGCTCGAAAATGAGTAGATGATAGAAAAAGATGTCATTCAAAATATACGTATAATTGGAGGGGAAAAAAAGTTTGTGGAGGAATTCGATTTTTTAAAATTCGTTGCGATGAAAACATTAAAAAAGGTGAAAACAGGCGAGTGATCTTCACTAACGCCGAATCGAGAGGTCTTACAGTATAGCAACTGAAGGAGTTCACTGAAGATATACATATTCTTTGGACACTCTGTACATAGAGCTACCCTTCCAGCAGAGTCAGAATTCACACGTAACCATTTTGTTTATCTTAAATTGAATTTTTTACTTATAATTACGATGTGGTTGACCGACCGAAGACAAATTTTTATGTATGAGGTAACACAAAAAAAAAGAAAAAATCTGAAACGTAAATAGGGAGTGAATTATTTCCGCGTAGTCATCACTTATGCGTATAAATCAGGTAAACTGATCATAGATTATCCCGGAGGAGATGGATAGCGAGGAAACCGGCACTCGGGTCTTCTATAATTCTCCTAGAGAGCTTTCAATATGTTTTAACGGAATTATTATCCTGAAAATGTGAAAACCCCGTTATGGATTTCGTTACAGGATTTTCTAAGAATGGTATTATTTGTAACAGTTAAAATTGTGACGACAGTCTGGAGTAAGGGCAGGCGCGATTCGCACGATATTGAGGCGTTCCGACGACGCACTATCAAGTAAAAGCGCGATGACCGATTACTTTTTCAACAAAGTTAAATTAGAAAGTGTTCGCGCACTAATGAAATACGCTTTGTTGTTCGGCTCTTTTTTCCGATGAAACAAGCCCCGGACCGGAGCGGAGTAAGATGCGAAATAATAACGCCGATAAGAGCGGGCTAATATCGATAATGGTAGCGATAATGGTTTTAGCCGGCAGTTGGCGGTGCCGAGAAAAATGGCTAAGGCATTTGTTTCTCTCGGCCGCGGGGCTTAGGCGTTCGTCCGCATCGCGCACTCTAACCAGCCAGTGTTCTGAGACTTTGCAAAACTTGGCGCTACTTTTCATTGCCCAGCACAGCGGTAGTGGTGGGCCGAGAATTTTCAAGTTATGCAGATTTAACTCGACCATCGGAGGCGACTCGGTCGAACTAAAATCATTAATTTCGAACTAGTTCTTTCTTTCACTAGCGCTTCCACGCCACTTCATAATGATGTCGATGATAGTTTTTAACACGTGACGAGCGAATTATTATTATAGGTTCGTGAATTCCGCACGTCTTCGCACGTCGGCCGAGCCGATAATTTGCCTTTCTTTTCAAACGATAAAAAGGAAATTTCCATTTCCACTTGAACAACGTTTGCCGTTTTAATCCAGATGCGAGACATTCCGGGGCTATATAGAAATAGGCGTTTCGTTTCAAAAGCTCGGTGGTTTCTTTTTTTTTTTTTTTTTAAGTTTGCTACTTCATACATACCTACTTCTTTTTTTATAACTCCGCAAGATGGTTCTTCGCGTACCTACACACACACACACATAATTTTTACACCTTTAGCGGCAGTCCGCTCAGCTACGCCGATAATGGTCGACTAGACTTCGCTACTGCAATCGTATTTATTATTTCCCGTTTTGCTTCGTTCTTTTGTCTTACATTTGCACCGAAACGTTGGCGACCATAAACGGTTTTGTACCTGAATCATTTCCGGAGCTATTAAAATCGCGGGAAAAAGGATTTTTTATTTAATAAATTAAACGCCAAATACGGAGAAATTTAAGAACATTGTCCAACGTTTATTCTTTACAAAAACCGAGAATATAGAATTCTTATTTTCCTTTTTTTAGAATATTCGAAATCCAACGTTCACCAGCGTATTCTGTTAAAAATGTTTCACAGTATAAATTTTTACCACGTCCGACACAAAGATTTTTTATTTAACCTATCGTGCAAATTAAGAATATATTTTACTCATAATCCTATCGGGGTGCAAGGTAAGTTCGATTTCGCTCGAGCTTTGTGTAATTTTCCCGATTTGTTTTTCTAAAAAACATCGTCTCCTGGTTCCGCGTTTTTTTCTAATTTGCGCGGACTTATTGAAGTGTTAAAAAATAAACTGAAGAAACAGAAATAAAACAAATTCCTTTTTTTTTTTTTTTTTTTTGGCCTGGCAAGAAACCATTTGGCCACCATGCTTTAAAACACCGTGGGATTCCTTATTGTTAGTGGCGAAGAAAGGGGGAAACGGAGTCAACCAGCGGCCAGGACAGAATAGATGACAGCCAGACGGGTTAGCCGAAGGAAGGAATGTATTTTTAATGACTATGATGCCATACGTCGACGAAGGTAATCGGAAAATCTGGTAATGAAATAAGCAATGTTCTTACGTTTATTAAAATCTGTTTCATTTTACGAATATGACTCCTTCATACTATCATCGGTACGAGGTCCGTACGCGATTGTTTTAAGGAGAATATCTTAGATAGATTATAGTTAATAAGTCTCTGTCCTTGACACTTTTTGTTCCGTTTAATCGTTTAAAGTATTACGCTCCTTCGAGCTTAAAATGTTTACTAGCAAGTCGGGTTCTACGAATCCTCCTCGGATAGTGTAGTGGTAATGTAAAGAGATATTCAAAGGAAGTCGGCGAAGAGGTCTTGCTAACTGACAACTAAAGGACGCGCCTCGTCGGTAAGTATGTGATGAACCGGAGTATAGGTTTTTCCAGACGCATTCTTTTAATACGTTTATAAATTTACATTACGGGCACGCGTAGCTCTTTTAATAATTCAGCCGTTAAAGAGAAAGGCAATTTATCATTTTTCGAATTCGGAGGATATATCATGCGGCTCATGTTTTTTGGGTCATTTTCGGTACGTTTTACCGATTCCGACAAGAATGAAAATGTAAATCGAGCTAAAGTAACGCGTTTCGTTCGGCCCTACCGTAATAATATATTTTGAATACGTAAACGTTTGTTACGGCCGACTGCGTGATGCTTCGCAGCGAGAATACGCGGAATAATAAAACAAATTTCGCTACAGATGAGCCGGACATAAAGAAAAAACAGGCTGCTACGGACACAAGCTTAAATCTGTTAGAAAATATAATAATAATAATAAACGTAACAATAACAATAATAATGAACAATAACAAATAATGAATAATAATAATGAATAATAATAATGAATAATAATAATAATAATAATAATACAATCAGGAAAGTTTTTTCCATTATTTCCGCTCTGTTAGGCTCAACTAACGAGGTACACGGGCCGCATTTGTAGCATGTTTGTTCATTGCAAAGGCAACAATGCGCATTTTATATCGTATTGTTGCTCGTTTTTTCTAGTGCCAACATCCAAAAAATTATATCGGCGAAATATTTTGGAAAGTTGAAAACTAAAAAGTAATCTTTTTTCGTTTTATTGCGTCACATTTTGTATGCGTCTGACATCATCGGTGGCACGTACAATTTAGCGATGACTGAAAGAAACGAGAAATTTTATTTTCCGATCTTGCAGCAATTGCAGAAATTTACGAAGGAAATTCATTATGAAACAAGGCCTGCGTAACAGATGTGGTGTTACTAATATTTGTGGCTTAAGCATTTGCTATTCAACACAGTCGTATTATAAACGAGATTCTTCCGAGCAGAGAACAAATTCCAAAGCGCCTTCCTGATAACATAATAATTATGATGTCATTTTGAAACTCCTAATTGCTATTAAACTTACTTCTTTATAACGTGTTATGGCTTATTATTACTTGTTATTCTTCTTTTTCGCACTAATATTATTATTATTATTATTATTATTATTATTATTATTACTATTAATTTTATTGAAGTTAAACTTCTTACGGCACGGTAGGGAAAAAGTTCGTTACACGTTACGCGTCAAACGTAAGGTAGGTATGTATTTGTGTGCATATGTAAGTATGCATAAGTGTCTGTCTGGGTCTAGTAGTATACCAAAATGAGTAAATGTATAATTATTTATACTACGGGACTTCGTATAGTATATAGTTTATGAACATTCTCACATATATATATATATGTATATACATGTAATAAGTACGTGTACACACCGCTCTATAGAAGGATATTCACGATACGATACATTATACATTTAGTCTGTTAGTGAGTTTGTTTTTGTTTTTTTTTTGTTTTTTTGGTTTTTTTTTGTTTTTTTTTGTTTTTTTTTTGCCACGCCAGTCGAAGATGACTACTATTGGCACTGCTGACCCAGAAAAACAGAAGTTTAAGAATATTATCTCTTCCCCCATTCTCCCAGTGGATCAGAGACAACAGCGAAGCATACGATAGCTACAGCGAGACTTACAATAACTATTAACCAATGCTGTCTTATATAAATAAACGCATAAGAAAAATTTATATAGATTTAATTAGGTAACGCTAATCGATTTTGCGGAATGCTACATGACGACGTATCTCCTGTTGTAAACTTTCCCTAGTCATCCGTTTGCCAAAACGTCTTTACACCATGTCCTTCTCAGTCTCCGGTGTGTGCAACCCGGAAGGCTCATCCGCCTCTTGCTGGCTATATTCGGGTTATCGTTAACTGCCAACTTATTGTAGAACTTGATATATAGTTCTTTGTGCACATCTTTGACATACGGAACGTTTAGATCCTCATGGAGGGTTTTATTTGACACGTAATACGGAGCGTTGACCATCTGCCTTAATATTCGTGACTGCAGTTGCTGCAGTCTTCTGATGTTGCTCACTGCTGAAGTTCCATATACTTCAAGCCCATGTGAGTTTTTAAATCATAATTTCAAATATGTATTTTAATTTGTATGAAATAGATTGCCCCTCAGTATATGTGTATATATATATATATATATATATATTTATATTTATATTTATATTTATTTTTATTTTTATATGATAGTAATAATGATAATAATAAATGTGTTACTTATATATAAAATTAATTTAAAATAAAACTTTATTATAGAATTTAATACATATAAGCCAAAGAAGTTTCACTTCCTCCGCGTGTACACACTGATACACGCATCATAATTTCTTTTTAATATATATATATATGCATATATATATATATGTAAATGAATTATGTAATCTAAAATTCACCGGGCAAATATTCACGTATGCCGATAACACAAGTAATTGTGACTAGTTCGCGACATATTCAGACTCTGTAACAACTAGCTCAGAAGAATACTGCATTAAATTTAGTAATAATAAACTAATAGTAAATTTAAATAGAACAAAATACATGGTCTATATAGCCATGTCTACCAGAACAGATCGGATTGTGTCTCAGGTTAGATTTAAATAGTAATACAGCCATAGACAAAGTTAGTGAGATTAAAAGTATCAATCTTTTAGACTGTAGTAGATTAATGTGGAATGTACATGCAAACTATTTAGAACAAAAACTAAGAATGATAAATTATATTTTCTATTATCTGAGTGAGTTTTTCAGTGGGAACCACTTACATATACCGGCGCTATATCTTTATCAGCCCCTTCTACAAAAAATTTCGTTCAATGCAATGGGACAATGTTACGGAGTATCATTTGAAACAAATAAAATATTTGCATAAAACGTTATTCAAATGAGTTAACAAAAATAAGGATTCCGATTTGTAATTCTCATCATATTAATGTATTATGCAAAACTCAGCTATTAATATTCGTACTTAAGTACAAAAATGAATTTGGGTTCTTCATTTATAACTAGGGGCTGTGGTAAAGAATTCGCGATTGTACCAAAATTTAATAAATACCATTCCAGAATGCAGCCATCTTATCATTATAATCAGTCACCAAATTTTCTCTTAGATAATATTAATAATCTTAGAAATTACAAAAAGAGACGTAAATGTTTATTATATAATTTCGGTAGTAATTTAAGTGCCTACGTGTATGTGTATGTCCAGCCCCATTCATTGCTACTTCATCTTTTGTTTATTAATTGCAAACAGTTTTTAAATTTTTCCGTACTAGTTCGTCCAGTTACTTTTACATTTCTCTTTTAATTCATAATAGCAGTATACTTTTGCTTTTAATTTTTCATCTACGACCAATATGACTACTTAGATGTTAATAACCGATGTATATATATATGTGTGTGTATATACTTTTACAAGATTCACAGTTCTTTCATTGTTTCATCGTTGTACTTGGTAATTTAAGTTGTACTTATATCTTTTCTTTATATTTAAGTTGTGCCCCAAATTCGACAATTTTGCTTGTTCACACGTCTGTTCATCCGAAAAAATGGTCACTCTGTCGCTAAAGATGATTTCTTTTTTTTCTTTGGCGAAATTTGTATCAATTTCCAATTACTCCAGAGCCCCCAGCCTGCGAACACACGGTGTTGTCTATGACCGTTTAAGCTCGCGAGGCAAGCAAAATTCGTCAAGTTGAAGTAGTCGTAGAAAAGCCAAGTATTTGTGAACGACGAGAACACGGGCTTTGCCTCCCGTATACTCTCATGCGCTACAACGTTGTTTTTGACAGACCTTATAACTTGAATTTTTATTTTATGGCGATTGGAAATGGAAAAATTTGTGTGTCCATATTGTTGTAACCCTTCCTTTAACTGGAATATTGATTTCAACAACCCTGTTCCTCCGTACTATTCAGGTGTTTTAATTTCGGGCGCCAGAGCCGTCTAAACGACTCAATAACAAAAAAATACACTTTCCAAAAACACGTAAGAGTTCGATTAAACAACGATGATATATCTCAAACAGCGAATCTCCGCTCACGGCGAATAAACAACGATCACACCGTCCGACAGCACATAGACAACACAAACAAAGCAGGCAGATTTACCCCGGTCGATGCATGTGATCTTGCCGCTGTTCAACCCCGAACCCCGCTAGTGTAGTTATTTAATCGCAGATAACATTTTAATAATAATAATATTAATAATAATAATAGATTTCTGTTACTTTAATTTCCGAAAGTGTTTAGTTCAAAATTTCCGTCTCATCTGCGGGCAACAAGTGCGGAATTCCTTAATTCTTGATTTTACGTTAACCTGTTCTCTGTTTTCATTGTTATTTACTTTAAATTTACGTTACTTTCCCGCATGAATGCACTATTAAGAATTAAATTATAATTGAAAAGATAATACAGAGAACATACCTAGCCAGATTTTACGTTAATTTTTCTTATTTGTTTTTAATTATAATAAATCGCTATTAAATAACCACACTAGCATTCGTGGTTTCACAACAATATTAGTATGAAATTGATATTTTTTAAAAGCTACGGTCTAATATTTTTCACTCGCCGATGAATAATCAAATCAAATCAAATCAAATAGTGTATTATTATCATTATTATACATAATCTCCACAAATGCGCAGGTTTGCGCGAGTAGTGGAACTAATCAAAATACAATTAAAATTTTTTTTACAGAACAGAACTTCTATAATGTTTAACTTACATATACACATAAATGAAATTAGTATTATATAAATAAACAAACGGACATTGAAATTTTAACTGTAGCATATTAAACATTTTTTAAACAGAATAAAATTTTTATAATGTTTAACTTATATATGCACATAAATTAAATTAATATTATATAAATAAACAAACGGACATTGAGATTTTAACTTTAACATAGGTAATAACAGTTCTTTGTAAATTATAACTTAATTATCTGAACAGAACATTGAAGAAAAAATTTTTATTTAAACGACGTAGATGATGTTTGCTAAAAAAGGCTTTCAAGTAAAAGAAAATGTAATTTAATTTTCGTAATTTTGTCTCTATATAATTCGTATGCTTATTCCACGTTAGTTTATAGTCTAGATTCAATCCTAAGTATTTGATGCTATGTATACTATGTTTATACTTACGTTGTTGTTTAAATACACTTTTAAATTATCCCATTTCTGTTGAGGTATATGACTAAAAACCATGAATTTTATCTTCTTCAAATTTATTACTAGTCTATTGTTGTTGAACCAGTTTTGTATGGTATTAACATCGTTTTGAGTTAATTGTTGCAAAGTCTGTGAATAACGTGAACTATTAACGAGTTATCGTCTGCGTACATAAAGATTTTTCCCCGATAGTTTTACATCACATAGATGGTTTATGTATATAAGAAATAATATCGGTCCTAATATACTCCCTTGAGGCACCTCATGGTATTGTATAACTTGTTCACTGTAAACGTGAATTTATTTTACACACATATTTCCCCTGGTTGTTAGTGTAACCGGTTCAAAATCAGATTTGGGAAATTCCAGTGTGGAAAATCCCCTCTCTCCTCTAAAAAGAAACTAAAAAAAAAAAAATTAAGTAAATGCCTGTATGAGTGTACGTATCATATGCGTGGCGTAGATGGAAATATGATGTGACACTTCTTAAACTAACAACGATATTACACGTATGTATGAAATCGCGGTCATAAGATTTTAAGTAAATTTTAATTCAGGCCGGGGGACATTTTCTAGAAATAATAGCACTTGGTTACCAAACCGTTATCGAGTCTTGTCTCGTTCCGGATCCGAATCGTTTCCAGGTATATATCTAATCTGAAATTGAATTGGTTATACCAGAGAAATCTGGGCTAAGTAAAGGCGAACCCCATAAAAAAGGTACTGGCCTCAGTATTCTCATCAGATCCATTAGGCTTAATACTAATGTGGTGGAAAGCTTAACTTCACAATCCATGGATACCTTATCAAGGATAGATGGGACTTGGTTTATTTTACTTTAGGTCAATTTTTTATTGACTTTTTTTTTTTAGTTCCTTTTTTTTTTTTTTTTTTTTTTTTGTGCCGCGATAGTTGTAGGGATTACTTTTAAACATAATTAAGACCGAGCGGTGAAACAAAGTGAAGGAAATTACGTTAGAGATCGTTGGCAGCGCGTTATCACTACCGCGGGGTTTTGAAATAGTTTTTTTCCATAAAGTCTCTAATTTTTCGTGAATTTGTTTTTTTTCCTGTTTTAGAGATCAATAAATTAACGGCGTATGGTGCTATATTTATAACGTGTTCGATACCGAAAAAAAGGAGATGTCAGATACATTCTTTGCCAAGTTCTTCACTTCGGGAGGTGAGATACCCTGCGAAGATGGTTTCGCGAGGCGACCAGACTAGCGAGAGAATAATTTACTTGCCGGTCAATTCAAACGGGCGTTGAATTCGAAAATCAGGGTTAGAAAGAAATCTCACGAAATTGATCACCGGCTGACTGAATAACTCGAATTTTTGCAAGTACATAAAAGTCCGCCGAGCCTCCTCTAGAATGGAATAGTAGCGATCGCTGTAAATATCAAAAGAGTATGGTAATTTTTCAGAGTGGTGCTGCTACGGTATGACGCGATAAGCGATGTAAATTCATGAACGAGCCATGTGTTCGGGGTTTACTATATATATATATATATATATAGCGGACACCGTACCGCGATATTGCGAAGTTTATAAAATTAGCGCATAGAGTATGGTAATTTGAATTGGAAAGGCAGAATGTAGTGTAGGGGATTTGGCGAGCTTAATTTATGCGAGTCTAACGTCATACGGGGATGACCCTGATGGCGAGAGGCCGAGAGGGTTGCAAACGAGGTTTATAGTCGGACGTGGTTATCATTTTTATACGGAAAAGCAAACTGTTATTCTCGAACTACTCGCAGAAATGCAGATAGCACGATTACCGAAATTTAACCTAATAATAATTGCTTGCTAAACCGCGTTCTCGAAATATACGCAGCCTACACACTATTATAGGTCGTACAATGACGCAACTCCATCAGAAACAAAAATTTCATAATTAAACCACGCGATCCTTAATAAAAAATATTAATATTATCGGCTTAATCGCGTACTCTTGTTTGTGCCGACTTTGGAGTTTTGGAATCTGGTTGACACAGTTCTATTAGTTGAAAGAACTTCCCTTACTACGAGTGAAATCTGAAAACTCAACTATGCTGTTCCCAGCACAGCTGGTCAACTTCGGAAATGGAAATTATACCGTACAGACTATTGAAGAATTTCAAGAAAAAGGAATGATTTCAGCCATGAAGGACCGTTCCATCTGGTAATGAAAGCGCGACTAGAATGATAAAGACAATTGCCAGGAGGATTGACAACGTCGAACGGTCATTTAAAGAGCCAGCGAGTTCGGATGGAATGACGACAGCTGCGGAAGAAGGTAGAAGAGACAAAGCAACGGCGTGCGATAATTTCCTTAATTGAATTAGCGCGCGTTGCACGTTCTGAATTCCATTAAGAACGGTCGTTCCGTCCTCGAATTGACAAACGCTTTACACCGGGCCGGAAGCCGAAAGCCGAAAGCCGAGACTAGCGAAAAATTCGATATTTTCGATAAATCTATTGGTCGACGACTTTCGATAACTTTATTTCTTTTAATAATTGAGAACCTTTCAATATTTGTAGGACGCAGCCACGCTAGAGAGTTTTTTTTTTTTTTTTTACAGTGTAGATTTTAGTGCGATTAAGCTAATCTAACTGAGAGACACGATTAAGAGACGAGGAAATTCGGCATACGAACTGGTTGTTTCGCCTTTGAATTTTCGAACATTTAAATCATAGCGTTCGGTTGTCGCGAAATGCGCATCTAAAAAAATCCGATGAAATCGGCTGGCAGCGTGTTGTGTTAGAAATTTTATTTAATAAAGAAGGGGGTGTGGCACAATGCCAGGTAGAAATCAGCGAGGAAAAAAAAACGAAGGACATCGGCGCTGTTTTAGGGCTCTAGTAGGCAAAACCAAAAAAGTAGGGGAAAAATGTGTGATCCGGTAAATTGAAGGACGCGAGATTAAAGTAATACACCGTGTACAGAGTTTCTTAAAATGTGCAACTGTTAAAATTATGTGAAATCGATACAACGTAAATAATAATATTACAGGCATCAACCCTCGAAATACGATTTACGATTTTTTCTTTTCTTTTATTTTTTTTCTTTTTTTTTTTTGCGAACAAAATTACTAAACGAAAGAGATTCGATACAAATAATATAAATAATACAAATAATACAAAAAACGGATGGCGATTATGAAACAGAAAAATTGAAGAGATTTCCATAGTTTGCATGAAAAAAAGCGAAAGAGTGGTGGAGAAATAAGAAGATTAATACTGATGTAAAAAGAAGCTGTTTGTGGAAGTTATTAATATGGTCAGCTAGTAGGATGTGATTGTATTTTATATTAATAAATATTGACTTCGGCTACGGTGAAATAATAAGAGATGCCGGAGAGAAAAAAATGAGAAAGCGGGCAACCTACACAGAAATGATTAAGATTATGGAAAATGAATGAGGTTAATTGTCGAAGAGATGGATGGGGGGCTCCGTTGATGGAAACGGATAGGCCTCTGGCAATAGTCCGAGCCTACATAAAAGGAAGCTAAAGAGGATAGTCGCGATGGTAAAAAACACGAAGGTGCCTACAGTTTTAATCCTATGTATATCATCAAAAAACTTTGTACGGATAATTCTTTTTAATTCGATTTCCGCTTTGAGTTCTTTTTTTTCTTTTTCTTAGCCCACTTAGGTTTGCTAAGACAGCATTAGCCCAGCAAAATTTGATCGGTCTTAAAATTTTTTTTTGTAGTTGGTAAAAAATTTAATAGAACGTTTAATTCTTTTTTTGGATTCCGTTTTTTTTTTTTTTAGAGGCGACCTAATTTCATTCGAATAACCGCAAAGCGTTATAAAATTTTTTCACACTAATAGCAGCCGTGAAGCAGGAGCGGACCTGAAAAATAGTCTCTCGTTTTCCTTCTAGAGCAGCCTGAGAAGATTTTTTTTTTTTTTTTTTTTTTTTTTTTATTATTATTATTATGATATTTAGGAAAAAAAGAAATAATTTATTTTAAACTGGTAACAAAAAAAAACTATTTGTTTCGTTTCCGCTACAAGCGTCTTTCTCGTCACATTCTAAGGAAACATCTTTGATTCGACGTAAGCCCTCTAATAAGAAAATGAACCCCTCCCACCGCAGATAAATTAGTCGAGTAAATTATCGCCGGTTCAGAATAAATAATTTCCTTTGTAGTAACTGCCAAAGTGGCCTGCATAAATCGGCGCGAAGTTTCCCAGTTCTTCCCGGATACTAGTCTCCCTCTTTCCGCTTCCATTTGCGCTCGGAAAGTTGCACACCCTATTCGCACTCATCTGCTTTCGCTTAAAATTTTGACGCGGCATCGTCAACGTTTGAAATTTTAAACGGAGTACTTATTTCCGAATTAATTCGTCTCCCGCTGGTGCCGCTAATTCGTCCTCCAGCGTTCTTTCCAGCACATCGGCCTGGAAACTTTGCTTAGACTGGCGTCTCCTGTGCAACTCGTTCTCGTCCAGAATTTCAGACATCTCATTCCGTATTAATAAGACAATTGCAGCAGCACGAGTGAGAGTTTACACGTAACCTAAAATAGAGGTGCCTTTCTTTTTATTTCAGTTAGTTTCCCGGGCTTCGTCGAAAATCGTCTCCTCCGCCGTTTGATCGCTGTTTGTCACTATCGTCGTAATATCCGGAGCGTTATGCACTGAAAAGATCTCTGCAATCGAATACGTTTCTCTACTATCTATCTACCTGTATTGGGTCATGGTATAAAATTTCGGCACTTGACTTAATTCAAATGGAATTTCTAATGATACCATTTTTTTGGTCTGTTTTTTTTTTTTTTTTATGGCTGTCTCTCTATCGGCCAGCCACCTGTAGAACTCGTTATTTTGATATTACGAGCGAGTTTTTAAAAGGACTAGAAAAAAAACAAACTATACGCATATTATTTTGCTAATGATTTAACGTCAGCAACGAATTCTGATCAACCAACTAATAAAAGTCTCGGAATGTGTAGGCCTTAAAATATCTGTTGAAAAAACCAAGTACATGGCAAATATTCCAGGGGTTATTTTAACACATGTGCTGGAAAAATAACGAGAATTAAAAAGTTTAAATATCTAGGGGAATTTATACATCCAAATGGACTAGAAGAAGAAGCAACGAATGGTAGAATATGTAAATTAGGTCGGGCATATCACTTGGTGAAAAATGTCGTACGATAAAAAAGCAATAAGCATAGGAGCAAAACTAAGACGACACTATGCTACAGTTGTACAACCAGAAGGGTTATATGCATCAGAAACGTTAAATTTAAACAAGAAAATATTAACAAATAAATTAGAAATAAGGAGAATCCTGAGAAAGATTATAGGAGTTAAATGGAATGATGGACAGTTCTAATGAGTTTCGAACGACAAACTATATAGCAAAATTGAACCATTGTCCATATCAATAAGGAAAAGAAGATTATTTTATTTTACGCGGGCATATTGCCAGAATGCAAGAGGACAGGTTAACAACCAAGAGAATTTATGAATTCATGAAAACGAAGAAAATAAGACCTGCATGGTTCAATGAATGTGAAATGGATATGAAATCAATGGATGTTACTGAAACACAAATGTGTTTAATAAGGGGAATGGTGTTTCATAAAACAGTTGCGACGTCAATCTTTAAAATAGAACAAGTTAACCGGAAGAGGTCGCTTTCGATAAGCCATAAAAATGCCTTTCAATGGAGGGTCTCAAGAAATACTGGAAAGATGTTAAGGAAGGAAGAAGGGGAAAAGATGTAAAATGAAAACTTAGTTGTTTAGCGTTAGAGGCTGAAATCGAAAAAAAAGAAAAATATGTATACATAAACATGTTTTATTTTTTGGTTCGTCAACCAAAAGGTCCGTTACAAAAAGCAAGTTCCGCAACTTCTTTTTGTGTTTTTATAGTGGCACAGTGGATTCTTATAATGCTAATAGTAGTAGTAGTAGCAATAATAATAATAATAATAATAATAATAATAGTAATAATAATAGGAAAGTATAGAGTGAAAAAGTTTTTTTTTAAATGGGTTCGTCAACATGGACATCGGCCTCAGAACAGCGGAACAGAGAGAAAAGAGAGACTCAGATCCTTACACGATCAGAGATAGCCGACAGAAAGGAATCAAGAGCTAGAATAACCGAAGGAGAAGGAAGGGAGAGAATGAATGAAGCACAGTATGGAGCGGGAAGTTTGTAAGAGGATGGAATAAAAAGAAGCTTGTTCAGTTGATAATTACGAACAACCGAACATTATACGATCGGGATGATCACAAATAAATTGATTGCTGGGAGGGTGCAATGGGCAATAAGGAGAAGGCACGAGAGAATAACGGAACAATGAGAAAGGGAGCAAACCATAAAACGCAGGCGGCAAATCGCAGAGAGATTGGAACGGCGCATAGAAGGAAAGTTAATAAACTATGGAAAGCGTGGAAGGGAAGGTTGGATAGACAAGAAAAAGGAGTTCTGTTTGGAGAATGAGGAGACGTAGGAGTCAGACCACAGTTTGGAATGAGCAGCTGCAGACAGAAGGGTAATATTAGAAGCTGAAAAGGCAGGAAGAAACCTACCAGAAGAGGAAGATAATCGAGCGAATGAGTCAATCAACTCATTTCCCTCGATTTCGGAATGACCAGGAATCCAAAGGAAATCCGTTTGGATAAAGCGGGAGAAAGGAAAAGATCGTGAATTAAAGGAACGAATAAGAAGAATGATGCAGTCGGTTGAGTGAGAAGGGAGAGGAGATGTGATAGTCTGCAGCACGCTTTGAGCATCCGACAGGATAAGGAGATTGCGAGAAGCCGGTGAAATTTTGATAAAAAGAAGGGCACGCAGAATAGCAGAAGACTCAGCATAAAAGATTGAACAAAAGGAGGGAAGTTTAAAGGACTCGAAGTAATCGAGAGAAGGACAGAAGAAAGCTGCACCAACACCATTGGGTCCCTTGGAGCCATCAGTGAAGATCAAAAAATGGTTGGGGAAAAAAGAGCTAAGATTCTGTTGGAATTCTGATCTAACAACGTGACGAAGAAGAGGTTTGGGAAGAAACGGAAAAGTTGAAATATAATAAAAGAGTAGTTGATATAAATGAAAGGTTCGATTGATGGTCAAATGATTTCACGCCGGGCCAGAAAAAGGAAAAAAAAGTAAACTGCGCGCAATGTACATAGTAGCCGATTCAAACCACGGTATGCATTAGATATTTTGAATATAGCGTGTCTGTGGGCATGGTATTCCGAGCGAATGATCGCGAACGCTGTTTTCTTAGTGGGGATGATCGTGAGAACCGAGAAAATATTGGAAAAATTGTTGGTAAAAGAAATCTAAATGGGAAGAGGGGGAGTAGACCTACTTCGATGGTTTCATAAAAGGACTTAAATAATGCTGCCATTGAGGAAGTGAAGATGGCCACTTACTGATCGGAAAACTTCGGTTGGGAATGGCGTAAATAAGAAGATATCGATTATATATATATACCACGTAGCGTTAGGTATTCGACCGAACTAGGTTCGGATCGCCGTATCTCGTCGTATTGGGAATAATACAATTTAAAAGTTTACCACTTCTCGCCTTAAGAATAATCAAAGCAATACAGAAATACCGCATAATACACGGCTTAGTTACATCCGATTTTGTTTTCCTCGAATTAACCGATTTGTTCGTAATCCCCCCCCCTTTTTGGTAACTTTTTTCCCCGAAATTCAGTCTGCGAGCGAAAATCACGCGTTTTAATTATAATTAAATATTATAGTTAAATCGAGGTTGCTGCGAAGTAAGCGTTTCTTTAATAAAGAGTACCTGATTTAAAAGCCCTTAATTTTTGTATTGTTCGTTCACTCACAGTTTGCGAATTCTGTAACATTTGATCAACACACCGAATCAATTGTCGTAGCCTATAAATTGGTTTGGAATTTACAATTATTCGTTTACGACTTTCTATTTTATAAACCTATTTGATAAATCAAAAATTAATTTTTCACGGGAAGGGGTATTTACTTAAATTCAAAACGTATATTGTAATAAATTACGAAACATTATTAGTGCATATGTAGTACGAGATATCAAATTAATACATACAATATAAAAGACATGTATGTTAATTTCTGTGATGAAAATTATATTTATATATATATATATATATATATATATATATATACATTAATGATGTCATTTTTGCGCCAGTGTTAATAAGAAAAAACCCGTCATGACTAAGGTGGTAATAGTTTGGCCATCGATCGACATTCGGCGACGTGTTTAATCGCAGACGAGGCAGAAACTTTAGGAATTACTAGCCGAGAGATATTTATGTACATTAAAAAAAAAGTAAACCAAGTCCCATATAGTATTCTTGATTGAGTATCGTCGATTGTGGAGTTAGATTTTCATAATGGTACTTAAAATGGATCCGGTGAGAATACTGGAGCCAGTTTCTTTCTCATGGGATCTGCCTTTTCAGATTTGTCGGGTATAATTCGCGTTCAGATTATTAGCTAAAATTTTAAAATAAATTCAACATGTAGTGTAAATAAATCGTCAGCAAATCCGTTATTTGAAATGTGATGATTAATTATTTAAACTTATACTTTTTAATTCGCTTTAATCTTAGTTTACAATTGTAGTAATTTTCTTCGTACAGTGTATAATATATAGTCGGCACTGTAGCACACGGTCGTCGCAATTAGTTGTTAGAGCGCTTGACTTCCGTTACAGAAGTTTCGATCCCGGGTGATGATGAAAATTATTACGAACAATTTAAATTAAAAAATACTCGCTAATAGATTCATATGGAAGGCGGTGGCAACCCACCACGTACACCATTATATTATGTGCACGAGTTATTATACAGCAGACACATACTCGGGCTTCACTTTTAGCGCGATAAATCAAACAATCACAATATCAGTTGCAAGTGTAGTCTTGCGTGTGTGCACCATCGCATTGCATATAATAATTGCCAAGAACGCTACCTATTCTAGCTATATTGTGTAGATAGGTAGTCTCGACGCTTCGGATCGAGCTAATGATATATAAGAGAAGAGATTTGGCGGGAATTTTCGAAAGGGAAATTTTTATGCGGGAACGTACAGTGACTCCCAAAAAGATCCGCACAAGTAAGAAATTTCGTTTTTTGCAACTGCAGAAGCGATAAACAATAAAATAAAAAATGAAAAAGGACGCCTATTAATAGTACATCACAGCCATGCAGATCACATAATAAGAAAAAAAGATTGTGAGAAAAATACCAAAAAAGAGGAATTTATGTAAAAAAATGAAAAAAATCATCGCTCAAAAAGATCCGCACTATTATGTTACATGGGAACATTGTAGCGCAATAGGAACGGGGGTGACTCATAGGTGTATCGTAGATAGCTTGTAATAATCAAAATGCGTTACGTTCGCGCAAAAGAACAAGAGCCAGTGCATTTGTGTATGTAAATCGCGTGGTGTTTGCACATTCCATTAAAGTGCTCTCTGTATGAATCCAAAATGGCCAAATACACGTCTACGGAGAAGATCTAATTAGTAATTTGGAATCATACGAAGGGTAAGTCTGTACGAGAAATATGCACGATCTTAAATATGAAACGTCGAACCGTATACGACATTCTAAAGCGATATAAACACGAAAGTAGAATGGACTTAAAGCATAGTCCTGGTCGTTCAAGGATTCTAACGCCGCACGAGGAACGCCTGATCGTCCATAAAATAAAGAAAAATGCCAGATTGAGTGCTCCGAAGATTGCCAGTGAATGTGAGAAAAAGTTGGATGTGAAACGGTACGACAAACTATAAGAAATGCTGGATACAAAAGACGTGCTGCACAACGAAAATATTTTATCAGCGAAGTGAATCGGCGCAAACGTTTACAGTTCGCGAAGGAATATGTTTCAAAGCCTGGTACTTATTGGGAGGACGTCATTTTCGCTGACGAAAGTAAATTTAATGTTTTTAGTTCTGGAGTAGGCGAAATGACAAGAAATGAATCCCTGTAATCTGAAACCTACAATAAAGTACGGTGGTGGCGGAGTGATGATTTGGGGGTGTGTATCAGCCCATGGTTTAGGCGAATTAGTATTTATCAATGGAATTCTAGATTCGCGTCGATATTTGGAGCTTTTGAAAGCCAATTTGCACAAAAGTGCCGCGACAATGGGTATCTTGCACTCGTTTAAATATTATGAGGACAATTATCCTAAACATTGAGCTCGCATTGTGCAAGAATGACAGCTCTACCGGTGCCCAAAAGTGACCCTTCCTCCTCCTCAATCACCGGATCTAAATATTATTGAAAACTTGTGGGATGAATTGGACCGTCGAGTTCATCAGACGCCGGTTATTTCTAAAGCAGAGCTGAAGAAAAGAATTGACGAGGAGTGGATAAAACTGGACAAAGAATACTTAGGTAAACTTGTAAGTAGTGTGCCAAATAGGTTACAGAATGCGTCATTGACCAAAAAGGATACCCAACGAAATATTCAGTTAGTTTTTTAACTTAAATTTCTAGTGCGTTTCGCTTTTTTTCCTCGCGTTTTCGATTTTGTGCGGTTCTTTTTGAGCGATGATTTTTTTCATTTTTTTTTATATAACTTATTTTTTTGGTATTTTTCTCGTTATCTTTTTTTCCTTATTATGTGATCTGTATGACTGTGATGTTATACTATTAATATAAGTTTTTTTTAAATTTTCATTGCGTTTTTTATTGTCTCTACAGTGTAAAAAAACGAAATTTCTTACTTGTGCGGATCTTTTTGGGAGTCGCTGTATTTTACTCTTTTCGCTTTTGACAGAGTAAAGGAAGTCTTCGCAACAAGAGACCAGTATCATCATTCCAGGGCAAAATTTTACTCTCGCAATAAGCGAAGATTTTTGTTTCTCAAATATCGGTACCGTTGTCCGCGCTAACTGAAGTATTACTTCATCTCATTACACTTTCCAGTTAAACTAAGACGTAAATCGATATTCGCTGCAGACTTTTTTTGTAATTAGCATCAAAATCTACGAGTTTTTCTTTTTTTTCTTCTTTGTCTTTTTTTTTTTTTACTTTTTAATCCAAATCTGGAGTTTTATAGTCGCTAGCACAGTAGGCTTTTGGTAGTAGTCGCTGCTGAGAAAGTGCTGAAATTCTTATACTCGCTATAACATAAAAATAGTTACCAAAAATAGGTAAGTAAATCAGTAAATAAAATACGTATAATGATAAAACTTTTCTTGTCAATTGATGGAAGCAGCACCGCATATACAATTTTTTAAATTTTTCATAGCTTCGTTGGAGGAAAAATTCGAAACATGTGCGCGAGATTTTTATTATTTTCACCGAATATTCAAGCAACAGAGAGTCAGCCAGTCAGGCAGGCAGCAAACGATAGATGTTAGAGCGCAGAAATTAAATTAAAAAAATTCGGATTGCAAAAATTAAAGTCTCACGTATCACCGATCCTCTTCATCACTCTTATCTTCTTACCTTAGAGCTCAATAAGCGACGCACGGAAGGACTCCCTGTCATGGGGGCTAGCCCTGTTAGCTTCATAGTTGGTTTTTACGTGTAAATCTCTTTACCTATCGGCTGCTTACTTTTCAGCTTCCCTTTAATCAGGTTCGTTATCCACGGCGACAGGCGGTTTAGATAACTCCGATCACGTTGTTCCTTCGGTTTCCAGACAATTAGATCTAGGTTTTCATTTATCAAGACCTCTCTATTGTTCTCAGTTCACAAAAATTTTCAGCATTCTTTTAATTCAGCATCCCGAATTCCTAGCTAGATTGTCCCCTTTTTAATGTGTATTTGTCTTGCAAATGCTGCAAACGAACGTTTTAAGAAATGCGAAACCTTTTTCAGATGTTAGCCCGGTGGGTTTATTTTTGTTGATTTTTCGTCCGCCCTGTTCTTGTTCTAATTTCTCTTTCGCGTCTCCCATCATTGAGCTAATTCGATTTCCACGGTAAGGAAATTCCGGCACTCGTTCTTCCCATTTAGAAATGTACACGCATATCTATTTTCCTGGAACAGGTGATTGTTTTATTTCTATTCTAGTCTGTTTTCACTAATTTAAATCATTACACTGGATAAATCTTTTATTTGACCTGCATTTGTGCGAACGCTTTTACAGGCTTCGTTCAAATATTACGCTGTCCTCGCCTTACCCCGTTTCTTTACACTAGCTGCGATGTCGCTGTTTAACATAACACTTGTTGATTCTTACTATAATAAAGGGGAAGTAATCTCATCTTTTGATCTATTTTCAAATATCTTTCGATATTTAAAATAAAATGTCCCGGTTTACGTTATCGAAACGTTTTTTTCAACACCTATATCAGATAATTCTATACAAACTCAAGTTTATCGTGCCGGTCTCTTCAGTCAAAAGCCTAGGTGTCATAGTATCGCTTCTTTTATCCTTTTTTTTTTTTTTGTGTAAACATTGGTCTTCGGATGAATTTTTACTTTTATTTTTCTTTTCGTACGTTTGATTCTGGTTAGAATTATTTTTGAGCGCGCATACAGCATAACGTACAGTTCGGCCATCTTCGCACGTTTAGGCCTCATTCATTTTTCAGAAAGTCCTATATGTATTTAAGTGTAGGAAACTTAAAATCCGCTTTGCAAAATTTCTGAGGAGCAAGCGAACGGGGAATTTTCTTATATATACTTCACTATGTGACTTAGGCTTTCCACCGAGACGACTGGAGCCTCTTGTGGAATCTGTCAAAGCTGATTAAAATTTTGTACTATAAATTAGCTAGGGGGCTTGCGGAATGTAACTTTGATCAGGATTTGTAATTATAGTACAGACTGATGGAAGAATATTACCCGGATGACACAAGTAGCTGTTAGCCGCTTCTACGTCCAAAAATCAAAATGCTACATACAACATCCTAATTAAATATTTTGTATCTTTTATTAGTTGGTAATTATTCCTATATCAACTAGTTGGTGGCCAAATGACTTGATAGTTGACTGAAGCTAGGCCATAAAAAAAAAACAAAAAAACAAACATAAAAACATAAAAAAGGAACTCTACACATAACACACACATATGTCATCAAGAAGTTCTCCGACATGGAAATAGCACCATATCGATGTTTTTGGTTAATACGCATTGTCACGGACGTATACGTGCTGTGAGGGGAAACTTACACTAAACACCTACACAGTAGTCTCCTCCGCGGTCAGCACACCGCCGCCAACGTTCGACCCATTTTCAGGAGCACCCCGCAAACCCTTCCGAAGATTGGTCCATCAGGACCCTCGTCGTGACACTTTGGACTTCGGTAATGCCGTCGTATCGGTTTCCTTTCAAGTTTGAGTTGAGGGAACAAATAAAAGTCGCATGGAGCCAGGTCCGGGCTGTAGGGCGGGTGCGAGAGCATGGGGACGCTGTGGAATGTCAAAAACTGGCGTACTGCGAAGGACGAGTGTGCTGGAGGGTTGTCGTGATGCAGCAGCCAACCCTTCTCGGCCAATTCGGGTCATGCGAAGTACATTCGAAACCGTTTCAAAACTTCAATGTGGAATCTGCATTGACTGTCTAGCCTGCGGAAACACGTATTTGTGATGAACAACGCCGTTGATGTCGAAGAACGCGATCAGTAGAGACTTGACTCTTGATTTGGACATGCGAGCTTCTTTCAGACGCTTTCCGTCCTTCGCCACCCACTGCATGCTTTGTCTATTGGTCTCAGGGTCATATTCGAACATCAAGACTCGCCTTCGTGATTATGGACGATATCTACTGGTTTCCTTTAGCGTTAATTCGATCAATCATGTCAAGATGGATCTCCGGAGCTTTTTTTTTGCTCAGCTGTGAGCAGTTCTAGAACCATCTTGGCGCACAGTTTGCGCATCCCTAGATCGTCATTTAAAATCTGCCGAATAGTCTTGCAGTTGATGTTTGACTCTTCTTCTAACATTCGACAACTCACTCGATGGTCTTGGAACGCGTGCACACGTTCAACATTTGTCGCCGTTTTTGTGGAGCGCGGATCGTCCTCGACTGATTCACGGGCGTCTTTAAACCCCACTTGAAAACAGTCGGTTGTGTTTCATAGCGTCTTCCTTAAACACGTCTTAATGTTATATGAGGATTTCTGACAGTTTTACTCCGCGTTTGACCAACAATTTGATCACGATACACGTTGCTTAGTGAGTTACATCGCTCATTTTCACGACCCATGTTCAAAAATCGTACTTTGTTTAAACGATCACAGCAGAACGCGAGATATACCTGCTACCGTTATGAAAACACTGACTCAGAAATGTCCCCTCTTTCCAACGAGACCGCGAGCATCATCGCAGTGTTGCCACGAATACAATTGTCACATCTCATATATAGCTTTTCAATAGGAGTTTCAATCTAAAATTTTCATAATTTTTTTCTTAAGCAAAATAAAACAATAATAGTTCGTTCTATGTTATTATATTATATTATTATTTATTATATTAAATAATACTATCTTATTTCATGCAATAATATTATTATAATAATATGTTAAGAATGTAATTTAAAATTTATGCGTCTTATTGCTAACTTATTTACAATTTCTTTAGAATCTAGTTTTATCGCCGGGTTACGATGACTGCTCTGAAGCGTAAGATCGATGTTTTTTCGTCACCCATTCGATTCCTAATATAGGTTCTTAATTGGAGAAACATCTTTTTGGAGTCGCAGTGGGCACTGCAAGTAATATAATAGAAGCTTTTTTATCAAAGGAAAAAAACTGTTCATCCTAATGATTATTCGCGTAGCAGATTTCCAGTGATTGTGCGGTATCTCATATTCACTTAGAAATATCGTGCCTCCATTTTCACCGAGAAATGTTTGTACTGTTTTGTTTTTCTTTTTTGTCGGGTTTTTTATGCGCTAGATTCATTACTCGTCTTCTCAGTTAGAAGCATTTAAATCCCTTCAATCGTTTCTTCATGCGGTTTAAAATGGACATTGAGTTCTATAATGACACGGGCAACAAACGGGTAAAGTACATTTTGGCGGTAATATATTTCGGCAATTTCTCTCGGTACATTACTATGCCGAGAGTTTTATCTGTTCGTTTTTCAAAACAACCATGTCATTTGAACTCATCTGTTTTGCCTGCTCGAAAAGGACTGAAAATTTTTCATTCCAAATATTTTGTAATGTCGTTTTTATTGTTTTTTTTTTTGCATAACTGCAAGTGTTGGTCACAAATCGATATAGACAATTTTTTCATTGATTTCTTTAGACTTGTTGAATATGAGAAACTTTTTTTTTCAATATAATCAGCGACACAACAGACTGGCTATTTTCCATAGCGGTTTGCAGTCGGCATGCTTGAGCGACGACATTCCTACCAGCAACTTCTTTCAGAGCCTCAAGTGTTACGCGTATTACGAGAAACATGCTTTTCGGTCCACCGTATCTCACACAAAGAGAAATATAAACGTTGAATGAGATTGAATTAAACCGATCAGAAATTTTCTTCAAAAGACTGTCTCGAAGTGAAAATTGTCGGAAAAAGTTTATTGCACGTTTTATGATCCCTATACAGTGGTTACCTCACATAAATGTGCTAGAACTAAGTTGAGAATGTGAGCCACATAGTGCATGAATTGCGCTCTCGGGTATTTCCCATACTATTATTCTTCTCACACCTCGTAAACGACCGCTCAGTACTACAGCGCCATCCAAGCCTTGTCTAACGAATTTATCTATATCCAAATTATAGGATATAAGAGATGCATTAAAATTATCGTCGCCAATGTTAGAGCTGAAACATCTCCTACGTAGATAAATAACAATAGTCATCTATGATTCTGTCCACCGTTAGAGAGAACGTAGAGAGATACCTTTAAATATCTTGAACTGGAGAAAACATATCTAAAGTGTAAACGCGAAAATAAAACAGACAATTCTTGCTTTTATATAAGTTTTTTTTTTTTTTTTTATTTAAAAATAATTTTTGGGTCTCACAAGGCAATTGCCCCCCGTCTGTGGGTTCCCAACATAATTATATCGTAAATCAAGAACTAATAACTTCACAGTCCCTGATGCCCTGCTAAGGATTTGGGATTCACTTTACTTTACTAGCACATTGCATACATACTATAATTCAATAATAATGTCTAGAATATTATATGGAATTCAAATACGGAGCGAGGCTAAGAAAACAGAAATAAACGAAATAAGTAAAATACAGAAGAGGTGTTTGAAACTTTGGGACAACATGGTGGAAGAAAAACGATGAAATGTCTCACCCTGATATGTACTATTTCCGTTATAGATTACTAGAATTTAATGTCAATAATATATGAAATTACCATCCAGGGAGTTGAAACCAAAGTAATACATACTATTATCCCCGCGGTGTAAATCTACGAATTGATAATCAATGTTATCTCAGTTTTAATTAATTTAAATAAGTACAATCCCTAATCATATATTAAAGGGGGAAAAAAAATTGGTCTGTGGAAAAATGATTGAAGGAATGATACAAAGACTGAAGAATAAGTTACGTCCTGTATGTCTCTACCTTTTAAATGCTTCTTTCTTGATGTATTTCGACTTTTTCGTGTCTTTCTCTGATGTCAAGTTCTCAAAGAAGATCATGTTTTTCGATTTTAAAATATTAAGCTGCATGTAGGTACCGGTTGTACAGCTGCGTATTACGGGGCATGTTATGTATATTGGCATACGTATATATACTCTTACTTAAATATAATGCTAGGTTTATTAATATTGTTATTTATGGAGTAAGTTAAGATGTAGTTTTTGTACTTTGTATACTTTTTTAATAAACGTTGATAAGAGTGTTGGACATTCAAATAAACGGAAATATTTGCCCTGTGAGACCCACAACTTATTTTTAATATAAAATAAAAAGAATTCAAGAAAATCCTCCCGGATAATCGATTGTTCAAATGAGCAGTCTACACATATCGTAAATATAACACTAGTTGTTCTCACACGGATATGAGTTTCGTTTGCCAACACCTTAGAAAAAATCAGCCTCTTTGACCCTTCTAAGTACTTGCGCTCGAATAGCAAAATTCACGATAAAGTACATATATATAGCTCTACTATGTATGCTTTGTGTAAGTAAATGACAAATGTCTCTTAAGTGCTTCATTACCAGATCGAGCACGAAAATGGAGAAGTATTTGTAAATTGCCGTCTTTGTGAGCAGGTTTACTCCAACAATCATGGTTTCCTCTTAGGACCATTTCCTGTTTTTGGCACAAAATAACTATTTTTACAGTAGCTTTTTTAATCTCTCGCAGTTATCTTCAGCAATTTCATGACCTTCCTGGTTCATGGACTCCTCAACATCAGTAGATTTGCCTTCCCCGAACTTTATAAATTTTGATGCTTGCTCTAAAGCGAATTTATGGTACTTTGTATTTGTATGATGATCGAAGTTCTCTAAAACCTTTTTTCCAGTTAGTAAATGGTTTATTAACAAGGGCTCCAAGATCTTGATAACCACGTCCGTCTTGCACTGTTCCAAGTGGAACATCCCTACATGACGTTTGAATACACAAGTCACGAGTGCTTCGCAGCGCAACGACGTTGAAATGAAAATTCCTCTTGCCAGTGACTGGAAACTTAAAAGTATCTCCGGTAGGTTCCAAGGCTCTTTTAGAGCTTTCAGCTTTTCCTCATCATTATTCGAAGGACCAGAGACAATATAATATACCTTTTGACAAATAAGCTTGGACATTCTTTCCTACACCCAAGTAACCAAGTAACCTATATAAAGACGTCAAAAGGTCCGAACTATGTTAAATCCAATCCAAAGCGACAATGCGTAGAGTCATACACTACGGTATAGTGTATTCGGTTAATATTCGGGCTTTTTGAGTGAGCTAGGAGAGAGGGTTCGAATGATCATTTGCACATTTCGTATGCAAGTGCTGTCGAGAAGTTGTAACTGATTGTTGGCGTTCCTTTCCTCCGTGCGCGTTTTCGCTTTTCTTTATTATTGTCTGTTAAAGTCGTTAAGTTTAAGTTTGTCTTTTACTCGCGTAATACGACGGTTGTTCGCTCGTTCTGTTTTGTTTACGTTTTTAGTGGTTTTTTATTTTGATTTCCGTTTCGCTCGTTTGTGTTCCTTTTTTCTCGTTCGCTGAAAGTGATTAACCGGTTGTTCAGTCACAGTGTCTATTAAAATGGACATCAACCATATATACTGGTTTTATGTAAAGTTGGTGTCCATTGTAATGGACGCTATGACTGAACGGGTTAATTTGAAATAGCACTTTTCAGGGCTTCACACACACACACACACACACACACACACTCGTTCAAATAATACAGTAAATCTACATCGATCCGCGCGCCGTGTTTCTGTTAAACTCACGTAAATTAAGTAAAACACGCATCGTCAAGTTCAAGTCGCGCATATTAATTTTTGTCATATTTTTTTTGTATAATTTTGTAACATTATTAAACGAAAACAATTGAAATCAACTATACCGAAGGACAATTTCACCTCCCCGAATTTTTTTACGTGAAAATCTTTAGTATGAAACAAACATGAATGTTGGGACTTTGCCGCAATTACCGCTAACAGTGTAATTCATAGTGGGGGGTGGGGGATATTTAAAATAACCAAAAAATTAATTCATCTTACGGATCTGCACTGAACATATAAAGAGATATATATGATTCAATTTTTTCCAAGTAATTCTTTACCAATTTATCGGAAATGTTACGTAATAAACTACATTGGCCGTAGCGATAGCTTAGTAATGTGAACTCTTGATTATTAATGAATTCGATTCCCAGCGACGGCCAAAAAGGTAGACTGATTTACCGGAAAAGTTAATTTGATGATTAGTTAGTGGCCAAATGGTATTTAAAGCTAGGCCAAAAAGAAAAACTAGATTAGCATTTTTAAAATACCGACAAATCGTTTAGTTTTCACACCGTCTTTAAATACTACTTACGCGGATTGGAGTAAGGGTATAAGTTATGGCAACATATTTTTACATTACTTCGCAGGGCCGTATCTGAGAGGAGTTTTCAGGGTTCAAACCACCCCTTGAAATGTCTACGAAATAATAGCTGCTTGAATTAAATGGACCGAAATTCAGAATAAATTTATTTATTTTCAATTTTTGACAAAAGAAAAGAAAATTGCAATTTTTATGAATTCTATGGAAACGCGACTATTTTTTATTTGTTTTTATTGTAGTGTTCAAATATTGCATATACAATAACTGACTAGAAGGCTTTAGTGTACCATTTATAAATAAATGTATTTCATGATAATACACACATACATAAATATATATATATATATATATATATATATATATATATATTCGTAACCCCTCTCGAAATTTTGGTCTAGATACGGCCCTGCTGCCGAATAAACTATCTCATTTTGTGGCCGAAATCTTTGACAGCGACGAACTACTTAAAGTGAGACAAAAGAGATATTAATTATTATTACTATATTTAGTGTATTTATATACATACTCTATTGATCACTTAACAAGATGCATTGTAAATAATCATAGCTGGTTCATATTTCTCAAGTTAAAATTAAAATTTTTAGTAGAAATATTGAAAATACTATTTGACATTTTGAACAATTTTGAACGCATTTTTACACGGCCCCATTAAATAGTATTTAAAAAACAAAATCACGCGGTTTCTACCGAATATGTTCATTTCAATTTTAGCGATAAATTAATAAATATTTTAATTAAATATGCGCTAATAATTGGGGAATGTGTCTCACAATAAAAAAAAAAAAAAAAACAAAGAATAGCATAGTGGCTTGAACGTTTGACTAAAGATAGCAGTCGTCAGTTCGATCCCCGGTGACGGCAAAAGTACAGATTGATTTAAACAAGTTGAAGGATTAATATTAAAATGATTAGTCAAGTAAAAATGATGCGTTAGTGACGACGAGAACGTATGAAACGATCTGAATGTTTCGCTCTTTTTCACATTCAGAATTATACATGTTGTTAATCTTTTACCAATATACATCCTCCATTTCTTTAGTACTAAAAAGATGGATTGCACCAAGGGCACACTTGTTTTTAAGATGTTTGTTATTTTTATACTTATTCATTATTTCACCTTATTAAGTTTTTCACCATCTCTCTGTCTGTGTTTTATTTATGTACTATCGTGGTGTATGTTAATAGTTGTTCAGAAAGTGGAGAAGTATGTGCGTGTAGCAGCGGACGTGAAATTAAGTTAGGAAAGAGACTCGGCGGGAAGGATAATAAAACAAAAAATATTCGGCAACTTGTAGTCCGGAGTATAATTTACATGGAAATTAATTCATTAATGTAAGGGGCTAGTTAAGAGGGATGAGTTTGTTCGGGCGTTGAATTTTGAGCGGCTGCGAGCATTTCGCGAGGTACGGTCGAATTCGAAAAAGGTCACCCAAACTATTCTTGCGATTCTAATTAAACGAAGAACTGTTCGCAGGCAATTTGATGGGCCGCTTGGCGCTCCAGCCTGCTGCTGGCCGTGTTATCTTCCGTGCTGTCCGTAGAGAGCGACAAACTATTTTTCGAAATTGCCACACCTTTACTGTTGTCTTCTCGAATAATTCAACCACTCGATCCTGTTATATACAGAGCGGCGATAATGTTGTACTGCTTTATTACTCGCTAGGGGCATCTTTTTTACCCTTTTGCTGTTATTTGTAAATTATACGTTTATTGGAACACGGGGGCTTTTGTTTAAAAAGTTACTACGCCTATCTCGCTGTGTTCCTGCGTCTTGTAATTGATTCGTACCGTTTATACACTCGTCACTGTTTGAAAGAGGGCGATTAGCAGCAGCGAGGATATCAAAAAAAAAAAAAAGCAACGAAAAAAGATAGATTTTTAAATGTGTAAGGATAAGGAATAAAATTAAACTTTGCCGGGAAATAAGTAGGAAGCGAACGTTGCCTATAGGTTTTTATTGTCCACGATAATGAGGTAGAGCTTTAAAAGAGTTCCTTGGGCATGTAATGAGACGGAACGGATTAGAATTCTCATACAAGGAAAGATTAACGGTAAGATGAGTTGAGGGCGTCCTCTAATGAGGCATTGTATTAAATCTGTCCCAAAAAAAATTTTCACTATCGAAACTAATGAGTTAACACAACAGACAAAAATGGCGACAGGCGGTCTCTCGGTTCGTAATGATCGGTCACGATGTCCGCAAACCGATAATTCGACTGAAGAGAGAACGGAGATATTAAATTTTAAACGCGGTTCAACAGAAAAGGTCAAAGTTGAAAAACGAGACAGTGATGAGATTGTGAGATGAAGTGGACTAATTAATCAATCGCTGCAGTCTGGAATGAGTGGGAAGAAACATGCTTCACAATTTTCGTCATTGGAAATGGATGAAAAAAATTAATAAAACCGCTGCGCCCCCCCCTCCCCCGGTAGTCATAGACGACCAACGATCATTTCAATCGGCTGAAAAACGAAATGATGAAGCGTATTACCACCGGAAACGAGAACAAACCGGCGGAATTCTTTTCGAATCTGACACTCG
Organism: Icerya purchasi; assembly: GCA_039619475.1. Taxonomy (NCBI): domain Eukaryota; kingdom Metazoa; phylum Arthropoda; class Insecta; order Hemiptera; family Monophlebidae; genus Icerya; species Icerya purchasi. The sequence continues at coordinate 283,846,826 of CM077115.1, read as the reverse complement.
GAGATTCTTTGTTTATAAACGAGAAAACCAGCATAGAGCACGTAAGATAGCATGGTTGATTGAGCGCGTAGGAAATTGAATGAAAGGAGGGGAGGTCCTCAGAATAATTGGGCAAGACCCGGGATAGAAAGAGACAGAACCGACTATCTTAAAAGCTAACGGGAAGTAAGCAGAGAAAAAAAGAGACCCCCTAACAAGTCTCGAATCAAGAAAGAAAGACATATTTAATAATAGGACAAAAGGAAGTTGAGAAGTTGAAGTTGAGAGAGAGCGAGTGAAAATGAAAAATTGATTAAGACGAATAAAGGATAAAAACTGATTAGGAGAAAACTGGTATTTGCATCAAGGTTAATGGGAGAACGATACATATGATCTGCGAATGAAGAGAGATAAGACTAGGGCAGGAATCAAGGTAGATTTCAGGGCGTCCTGGAGGAATTATTTTATAAGGAAAGAAACGAAAGATGAGGATAGAGCGGTTAATAAAGGATGTTTACAATCGTATCTCTAATATTATATTAGTACAAGAGAGGTGCTATCTAATAGGTTGAGCTCTTTTTGAAATAGGATAAGTAAAGATGATTAAAATGCTGGTACAATTAGATACGAGTATTGAAAAAGAAGCATTAATAACGAAAAAAAAAAAAAATTTAAAAACTATTCGACCATTATTTAAGTTAATTATCGAAGAAGAGAACACGGTGACTGCACAGGTAAATGTGGATCAGAAGGAAAATTGTAGATGGCCGAGAGAATGAAAATTAACTTTAATGCGAATTTTTGCAGCTTCAAAACTTTAGTCCCAGATGCTAATACGTGTAAATAACCGTTTAAAATACTCGCTGTAAACACCAAATGATCGAATTCATGCCGAAGAATGAATGTTGCAAAAACCGTCGAAAAGGCTTACGAATTCAATGTTGAAACGCATTCATGTTTTGCCGACACAAAGCCTTCGAGTGTCCGCAGCGGTGCAAATGATATTCGAACATTTTTCAGCGCCTCGATTCAGTTAATAAAAATACGTCTAAACGGGGGGGTACACATTTAAATAATGTAATGTCGAAAACACTGTCGAAAGAAACAAATGCGTCAGACAACTTTCACGCGTACTGCCCTAGATGCTACGTCCCCAATCACTGCGAGGGACGAATTTAAACGGTCGAAAAATAACTTTTTTTTTTTTTTTTAATTGGGCTCGTCAACCGAGGACCTTCACCCAGAAACAATTAAGGGAAAACGAAAATTATATAATGAGGCGATCAGCTATCGCCAATAAGAATTAAACAATGGAGGGGATAATAAGTGTAGAAGGAAAAGACAGGATATAACGAGCACAAAAAGGAGCAGGAAGCCTCAGCCCAAGCAAGTGGGAATACAGAGCCGAACGCTCTAATGAAAGAAATGAACACTTAATAAACATGTGATCGGCGTCACAAACAACCGCATCATTTGAATGGAAAGGACAATATGGCCCAAGAGGCTAATGAGAAGCGAGGAAGTGAAGGAAACAGAAGGAACCAAGGATTTGAAGGAAGATTAGTCTCAACGGACAGATAAAAAGAGCGACAATTAGAAAAGGAGGAAGGGTACATATTCGACCAAAATCTGAGATGGAAATATTTACACAAAGGCAAGAGATTAGAGGATGGGATTTTTTTGAAGAAGAATGTAGAAGAAGCAGCAACCCGAGCCAAAGAATCAGCCATTCATTACCTGAGATGCCAGAATGACCAGGAACCCACAGCAAGTCAATATGGATCCCATAGAGAGAAGAGAGAGTCCGAATGAGAGAACGTATGCGGAGAATAGTAAAATCACAGGAATGATTAGGAAGAGGAGAAGAGATGGCTTGAAGAGCACTCATGGAGTCAGATATGATCAGAAACTGGGAAGAGAGACGATTGGAGGAGATAAAAATAATGGAGCGTAAAATAGCCATTAGCTCGGCTGTAAATATGGAACGGAAAGAAGGAAGACAGAAGGATTCAGAGAAGTTATAGTCTGGAAGAATAAAAGAAGCACCAACCCCATCAGGCCCCTTAGAACCATCAGTGAAAATGGTAACATGAGAAGGGAAGAGAGAATTGACAATACTGTGGAATTCCTGTTTAATTACAGCTGGAGGGAGAGATTTTGCAAGTGTATGCGAAATAAATACTCTGGGAGGATGGCAGATAACTTAATTCAGATGACATAATGGCCTTCAGCGAACTTGAATTAGAGTCGATTTCAATTATAAAAACGACGTGAACTATATATATATATATATATATATAACTCGGCCATTTTGGCCTCTCAAGGGGCTGTGCCCCTTGACCCCTCTTGCTTTCATTTCTGTCTTTTTCTCTTCTATGCGTTGTATAAAATGATCAAAATTTACAAGGTAATTCTTACTGCCATCAACACACACAAAAAATAACATAACTACAAAAATCCTATTCTAACATTTAACTTCCGTTATATAAAATTAAGACATTTTTTCGTTACATTTTTCGTTACATATTTCATTACATAAAATTGTGACATTTTTTATATAACAATAACAAAAATCCTGCAAAATATAACAAACGTTACATAAAATTGGGACATTTTTCTGGGACATTTTTTTGGGACATTTTTTCGAATGGGGGTAGCCTAAGAATTACGTTGTAATTAATATATATATATATATATATACACATACACACATACATATATATATATATATACATATACCTGTATATATACGAGTATATATATATCTAACTCTGAATAAAAACAAAAGTAAGATTGTAGGGCAAATAACAGGTGAAGAATAGCAAACTTTGATGTGGTAAATAAGAATATAGCTCAGCTTATCATTAACAAAGAAGGATCATGAAAATAATACGATGTACAAACATTGCATAAAGTGCTCTATCGTCGTCGAATTAACAAAAATCTGAAAGGATAAATATAGTAGTACACGGAATGCACTAAGGTGGAACTATTAAAAATATTTCTGTTTCCATATTTAGCGGTAACCCGGACGGTTAAACACCGCGAAAAGGAACAGTTTCAAATCGTGGTCTTAGATATATGTATATAGAACGCCGAACAAATGTTTCAATTAGAAATAAATTGAATGGTAACAGTACGCTATCAAACGTATTCATTTATCAAAGTAATGCAGGGTAAAATGGAGGTGAATTTCCAAGGTACCGAGTCGATGGGTTGGCCAGATCAGAGAAATCACCGCGGATTGTACACGAAGTAATGCAACTGAAATTGGGTCAAAAGGATAAAATTTGTTGGTACATACTACTTTCTATGTTTACACTGATAAACGGCATGTCGCTTGAAATTCAGTATATAAAAATAAACAGGCGAAAAAAAAACCAATAAAGAACGAACCATTAATAAGAGTAACATACCCGTGTGTATGGATCTGAATAGGTATGTGTATAGAGCGATTGTAAATATTGAGTGATATACATATATGTGTCCGTAAATTACAGTGTACTTAGTGCAATAAATACTAGTTTGGTAACATTTATATTTATAAATTGCTAATACGAGTGTGTGTGTGTGTGTGAGCTTGTTTCTGCTAGATTAAATATCCGGCGTATTCATAAGTGTAAACCGTAATTGGTCGAAAGGCTGTTGTGCATATCGTTAAAAATAAATAAATTGGGTTCATTAAACTCAACGTGTTCTATTCTTAACATTTTAATAAGTGCTATGCGATAAAAAATAATTCATTTTAAAGGAAGGAGACAACTCGCTGGGTCTTCGTGTGCTACTGTCCGTGACACGTCGTTCGTTTATTTCAAGGTGAAACATTAATAATGAAAAATATTAATATTTTTAAATCATCCGAACGAATGTTGCGAATGGAGTAATAGGTAAAAACTCGGTTCACGACTAACGAAAGTGGTGAGAATTCTTAATGAACTAGTTCATTTTTCAGATTGAAAAAAAGCCGTCATTGGGAGCATGTGTTGTTGCGTATGTCGAATAGAGAGGAATTTGTAACGTAGATGTACCGCGATATGAAGTCATGGAATAGAACCTACCAATAGGAAGCCGCGGCCAACTATACCGTCTGAGGACACTACTCTTCAGAAGTCTGAAAGAAAATTTGAATAAAAAAAGATTCATCAGTCGACCAGAGTTACACATTAACCAACCTTCGTCGCCAGCCATACTCAATTTCGGATATCCGTCGAGGGATCTTTGCGCCGTTAAGTTCATCAGCAAATATATCGATTTCCCGTTACGTTCATTCGCCTCTTTCGGATTATTACACTTACGTATCTCGTCTCGATTTACTAAACATTCACCGATTAGTGAACTAAGAGCGTTATGTACCGTCCCAATATTTGCGCATTCGGCTGCAGGTTAATGCGACTTCGGTATACAAATATTTCATTTCGGGGACTTTAATCGAATTCAAGCGGAACAATATAGGTTTTTCTCCTTTTTAAACAGAATTCCGAAATTATACGATACAGGGGTTCTCGGTAACGCTTTCTCCGTCGAATTGCAGATGGAACGAGAATAAATTATATACCAACAGCGATGGTTGGTGTGCACGGTGTGTGCCGGGTATTCGAAGGTACATTGAGTGCTGTTGGAGTTGGAGATTCGATTGCAAACTATCGAGTAGTAGCGAGAGAAGACGAAAATAATGGAAAATACATCTGTTCCAGGCTACTTTAAATAAAAAAACCTTTTCGAGAAACTTTTTGTATGCACCGCACTCGACGACTCCGACTCGTATCGTGGTCGTTCGAATTTGTGTCCTCGTAAAATTAAACCAGCTGATGAAATTTAAACGGAACTTATAAATCTTTTTAAATACACCTTAGGCTCTGGCAACTGCGGCCCGTGAGTGTATTTATTTTGAACCGCCAAAATCTAAAAAAAATTCAATTTTAAATTGAATCCTTTAAAATTTTGCTAACTTAAATTTTTTGCTCATTATTGATGCAAAATAGTAATCGAGATGTAATTTTTTCCCCTACAAACGTTTCGACGTGAACATGTTTCACAGCTGCTCTCATTCCGTCAGGTAAACGAAAAATTCGATAATTCAATTTCTCTTGTTCTCTCGATATTTTTTTTTTTTTTTTTTGAGTAGTATGGGTGAAACAATTTTCATATTTTATTTTTTTACAATCAACCTATATTTATTTTTTAAATTAAATTATGGTGCATTGCTTGCACAATGTGTAAGGTTTGTAAATATATTTACATGTTTGTCTTATTCCCATATAGTCAAAAAATATTGGAAAAAAACTGATAATACTTTAAACGTTTCAATTGTCCCTGGTAGGGGAACGGTTGAAAAAGAATCCAGGGACAATTGAAACAACAGTGATAAATAGTACGCAACTATTTGAAATGTTTATTTCTTATATATTATAAATGATAAAAATTAACTGATACCTTTTTATATTATTCATGCTATATAATAATAAAATATTAAATCACTATATCGAAATAAAAAGTTAATATTTATTAATGAAAAATTAGAATTTCTTAGATAATTCAAATTACTTTATGAATGATTCAGAAAGATAATTATGGCGTATATAGGATAATTCTTGTCGAGTGCATTGCTCGTGGGTCCATTTGCGACATTCTATGTATTGGACCCATTTTTCTTTAGGTCGGCTTGAACCATAAGGTTCTAAACAAACCAAACAGATATATTCTTTTTTTTTTTTTTTTTTTACTTAACGCAGAGAATTGTCTATTATTAGAAATTAAGGAGATAAGGCTAACAAAGGAATTATATTTGAGAGAGGGGACTGCAAGAATGGACACTATAAGGAATGGGAAGGTCAAGGCGTAGACGATTAGAATACAGGGTAGCGCGTTCAGAGGAAATAAAGGGGCGAATAACAAGACGTAATTCGCATCGCAGGTATAATTGAGCTCTGGAGGGTCACACAAAGGTAATTGAACAAGAGAAAAACGGAAAAGAGATTTCGGAAGCAGACTATGATTAAACCGCAGGCGAGCTATAGAGGAAATAATCGAACGTCTAATTGTTACGCCGGTTTCATCAATACTATAAATATCTTTTGCTTCAAACTGATTTTGATCCATAACATACATTAAGTTATCAAAAAATAGTTTGACATTATTAGCATTAAAACTCGTAGCTCTCGACAGACTTGTAGCTTCAGCACAACGAATTGAAAGCTTCGAATTACGTTTCATGAAACCATTAAACTAGTCTACTCCTGCTAGATGATTTATAATCTACGTTTCTGGCACATTAATTGAATACTTTATGGCCATATGCCAGTTTTCGTATTCCTGTGGACGATAATCCATAAAATACACATTAGCCGTCCTAATAATATATGCAGCAAAAAATTTTTCCTGCTCTGGGTTGAATTCGCGTCTTACGCGCATCGGTAACCCATGGCTACGAGAGTGTCACAGATGGTTCTTCAGTTGCTTTTTTTTGTTTTATAACATATCTACTCAATTAGTTCAAATCTAACTTTTTTTGCAGCATATCGTATAGAGAGATTGTTGTCAACCATTTCCCTATATGCTTCTCTGCATATTTAGATATAGGTTGTGAATCATAATTTGTTTTCCGTATTCGTGTTAGTTTTTTTCTTATACTTCATATTTTTTTTTATGTCGAGCAACACAAAACTCGTCCGTACATAAATTTTTATGGCCTCGATGATGTAAAAATCAAAATTCGTTTTATTAGATTTTAAATGATGTTGCAATTTCCTGGCTTCCCATTTAACCTTTTTTTATAGTTTTTATACTATTTAATAACACTTTTTTTGTCAATTGTTTTTATAAACAATATCATTTACGAAGAACAATTTCTCGTACGATCGCAAAAATTAACTAATTCAGAAACGAACTACGTGGGGGGAAATAAGGGAAAAGAGCTTGAAGAACAGATAACGTATAATTTTATACAAATACTTTCATTTAATGTTTCAATATAGTAATTTAATAAGATCATCATATTCTCTAAATTGACTAAAACTTTTACAAATATTAATATAGCACTAACAACAGATGATACATTAAAATATATAATAAATATTTTAAAAATCGGATATTAATCTTTTTTTTCGGTGTATCACAATCGCAGTACAAATTTTTTCAAACACAACGCTAAACTCTTTTAAATATTCTACACGTGGTTAGTTACTGCCGGTTTTAGTCAATGAACGAGTAGTAATTGCGAACTATATATTCGAAACAATTCATCTCAATGTTCACACGAGTAAAAAAAATACTGGTAGTATTATTTTGGCGAGTGTTTCAATTGTCCCCAGTCACCCCTAAGTATTTTTTTGAACACACGGGGCTTAAATTCTGAAAACTTTTTTTCTAATATAAAAGGTCAATTTACCCAGATTATTAAAAATTATTTCACGTATTTCTATTTGTAAGTTCCCCCTATTACCTTGCTCTGCAGCCGTATTTTAAATATAAATAAGGTGTGGGAAGTACTCGAATGATGTCCGTTGCTTGCGAGAACAGCGAGAATACAAAGAATCTGTGTGAATCTTTTGAACGGAGGGAAATTTGGAATTTTTTCAATTAGAGCTTCCCTTCATTTCCCGACATCAGTGACGATCAAAAGCATGAACTTGCATTGGAAGATTTGGAAAAAGTAATGAAAAAAAAAAAAAAATAAAAATAAAAAGAAAACGAAAACGAATAAAATACATTATCTGAAAAGCGTTGAAAGCATATCATTGTATGCCGTTAAACCACCTAAATTGAAGCCTTCGAGTAATATCAATTACTCAATAGCAAGAAGAATACGCGGAGTGAACGCAAAGATTTCGAGATTGTCTCCTGATTATAGCAGAGTGCTTGGTGAAGCACAGTTCGGTTCCAATCATTTTCGGAGCTGATTTAAAGTTCGACTACTTCTGGATGAACAGCTCGCGTGATAGGGAGTTTATATTGAATTTATGGCGGGCGACACACATTACGGTGTAGACCCGAATTACTCCAGCCGTTTGCTTCTCATATCGAACATTAACAAAAAAATTACATTTTTCATTCAATTATTAACTATTACAGATTTACAAAATCCGTTTCTCCGTATGAGAATATAATTCGATTTAATAAAAATCGATCGACCTTAAAGTTTTATGTTCTGGAAAATGAAATTTTACTTGATGAATAAAATTGGTATTCCTCTCTAATCGCATTGCTTGTTCTAAACAATATTTCGGAAAAAATTAATCAATTGCCTCAATGATTTCCCATTACGACCGAATTTTTACTTTCAAGAAAATTATAATCAATTTTTACATGCACACAAAATGAAAAATAAATCAACTTTCATTATGAAAAACTACTAATTTAAAAAAAGCAAAATCGATCTAGCGTCTGAATTTCATTGAAAAAATTTGTTTGGTAGTCTTAATTCACCCATTTTTATATTTTTGTATTCGATATATGTATAGTCGAATATAATTTTTCATTCGAATTAAGAGTGATTCTTTATTCTGGTCTTTTGAGTTTCTTTGCCTTCCGCTCTCTTATTCTTTCGCATTTCTTTTTTTCATCTTTCGTTAGCTTCTTTCGCTTTTACTATTTCGAACTTTTCCTCTTTACAACATCAATCGTTTCTAATTATTGGCTTTGGCTAAACCACTCCTCCGCGCTAAAACAAAAAAGTTTCAACATGTGAGATCAGGATTTTCATTATTTTCCAAGAAATCATTTTAAGCTGTTTACATCATTCTTTATTAAATATTACTTTAAATGCACTATTTTTAGAAACTTCAATTAATTAATTCTCTTTTAAGAATGACGAATCAAAAGCATTGGCACGAATTTTTAAAAGAGTAATTTCTCCCCGTTAATTTTCAAAATATGTATTAGATAATTTTTTTTTTTTTTATGGCGGAAACGAATTTTACTACTAAAAAATAAAACTGATGATGAACTATTTTTAAAATTACATTCCCGGCAGGGACATAAACCGAGGTAAAGAACATAACATTATTATGTAAATATTGTCCGAAGTTCAAAAAACAACCATACTGTATTTAGAATCAAAGTGTGTAAATTAATTTTTGTATTTTATTTAAAAAGTTGTCTTTGTTTTTCTTTTGGACTTTTGTATTTTTACCAATTAACATTCGGAATTTTTCATCACACCAGCAAGAATCGTAAATTAGTTACAATTTTCTCTTTAGCTGGACCGAGGTCAAAAACGGAAAAGAATATACAAATCCCCGAGCATTCTTACCGGCTACGTGTGAATTAAAATAAAGGGGCTAAAATGATATTTATAATGTATAAACTACTTAGATTTCAAAATCCATAGATTATCCATTAAATACGTTTCTCACATGTAATTTGTCAGCTGACAGGTAAAATTTTGGTAAAAATGATTGTAAACTGTGATCTGTTCTATAATATAAAATATCTAAATTTTAAAATAAATAACATTTGTATGATTTTTTTTCTTCTTTTTTTTTCTAAGTGGGTTTGTCAGCAAGGACACTGGCTCAAGAAATGAAAAGGAGAAGCAATAAATAACTCTGAAACAGAAGGAAATGAGAGAATACAAGCCGCACTATAAGGAGTGAGAATATCAAGTTTGTCACGCGGGATTAAAGATCGAGCTCTAAATTATTTATTTTTCAGGTGCCTAAGAAAAAATTTAAAAAATAAAAAATAATAAAAGATATAACAATTATCACATGTGCAGAGCAAAGTAGTTGAGCGTGATGTATCAACCGCTAAAGGGATTCTGTTTGATAAATATGTATTACCGTAATTTCAGTTTACGTAATACTAAATTAAAAGCAAATACTCCTGTAAAGTTTTTTTAAAATGTCACACGGTCATATAATTAGCAAATCTTCGCCCCCCACTATGTGCTTCTTCTGCGGCCAGGCTGGTATACCGACAGTTCCACACATTCTTCTCACGTGCCCAAAGTTCGCCACGTTCAGGACGCAACATAGCCTACCCAATAACATACAGGATTGTCTGGCAAATACTACAACTAACGTCACAAAGGTTATAACCTTCGTCAGAACGAGTGGTTTGACCGAACATATATAAGTTACCTCCATATATGTGCTGTAATGACCTTAGTAGTTACAAACGGCGCATATAAAAAAGGTGAGGAGGAGAATTAAAAAAAAAAAAAAAATAGTTTTCTTTAAGGCTAATCGGCCAGGGCCGGTCAATTAAGCCCAAACGAATGGTCCTCGTTAAAAACAAATATGATTATGGGAGAATAACTTCTTAAGACTAACAAACAAATTTTTTCAATAAACTTCAGATGCTAAATCGATTTTCCTTTTTCCAAAATTAATAGTTTTTCCTAATGATTAAAATTAATTTATTTTTCATTTTTTGTGCATGTAAAAATTTATTATAAAGCACATGGTTTTTCTTTGAAAGCAAAAATTCGGTCGTAATGGGAAATCATTGCCGTGATTGACTAATTTTTTCCTGAGTTTTTTATTGAAATAACACGCTAAATGAATATATATATATATATATATATATATATATATAATCAGCATTTCAAGAGTCTTTATAAGAGAAAATAATTTTTTAAGCGATATATGAACGAAAAAACAAGCATTGAAAACTAATGGATAATTTCGCGCGGATGTTTGTTTTTTTTTTTTGATTCAATGATTATTTCACGCCTTAAATTTTTGATATTAACTGAAGACTAAAAAAAAAAAAATTAAAAACTCACCAACATTAAAATAGGTCTACTTGGAAAGAGGACGAGGCCGGATCGTGTCGCGGCCGAAACGTATCGGGGCCGAATCGTTGAGGCCGAAACGATACGACCCCGAGAGACAGTGCACGCAACATGCTCATTATAGTTGCACTCGTGTTCGTGTATAGAGATGCATTCAATGAATCTCGTACCCTCTCGTCATCTTATAAAATGTAGATAAGCCGCTGCTGTTTAGAATTACCGCTGAATAAAATCAACACGAATAATGATATCGGCTTTGTAATTCCATGGGCGTAGCTACTCTACGTTTGTGTACTTTAGGCTTCATCCGATTTTGTTTACAGAACGCGAAATGTCAACATCGATTAGTTATTCATTTATTACAACGTAAACACACACACAAGCATAGTTGCCGGAATAATGGAAGAATTTTTAATGCCGACATAATTTCTTCTCGATGTGTTATAATTAAGCGGTATCGTAGAATAAATTACAAAAAAACAAAAAAAAAAAAAAACGGCAAAAGAATGACAGTCTTTTTTGATTAACTTTCACGATTAAAGCATATGTGCTTCTCTGCGATATCGTCCTGTGCGCTATTTCTTTTTTTTTATTTGGTTTTTAAATTAATGCTCTGTAATCAACCTCACGTGACCAGTTTCAAAAAGACCGAGACATGCGCTAAGATAAACTCCTATTTTTCTTTTCCTACCTTGGGCACGCCAGCGGCCTTGACCAAACAACGTGATAAATCAAGAGATAGAATTAAATAGCCAGAAAGGAGACAGCAGCAGCGGAATAAGTGAAGGCAATGGGAAGTAAAGGATATAGGAAGCGTTAAAAGGAGGAGGAAGGCCCAAAGCTAAAAGTTAGACGTATAGAAGATAGCATTCGTTGTGGAGTGCAGAACATTCGAAGAGGATTTGAATCACAAATACAAGAAGGCTCAGAAGCATGAAGAATGCAGAAAGAGGAAGGGGACAAAGCGAATCGAAAGCGAGAAGAAGCGGGTATTGAATGATTGATTCTGAGTCGAATTAGGGAAACAACAGTGGAACGACGACAGACAGGAATAGAATGAAACCAAGGCAGGAAACGGGGAAGCGAAGATAATAGAAGTAAAAGGCGACCACGAGTAAATACGTTTAAATTTCTTAGCGCAGCGAGTCAATTATAACCGAATTTGAAATGGAAGAAACAGATTAATTATAAAGAAAAAAAAAAAGTTTAAAAACCGTGTTTCACAATTTTATGTAATATACCAGTAATAACAAATACTGACCAGAAAGAAAATTTATTATTAAATATTAATACTCCGATAATATATTCAGAAATAATCTTCTAGGAGGCTTTGCAAGAAAAGCATATAGGAGTAAGAATTGGAGATGAAATCTTAAACAATATTAGATGGTACAAATATCTGGGATGCTGGATAAATGAGAAAGCAGACCCGAACGAAGAAATAAAGATACGCGTAGCGACAGCAAGAGATGCTTTTAGTAATTGAAAGAAAGTACTAAGAACCTGAAGATATTTCGCTGAAAGTGAGAGTCCTGAAATGCTACATATGGCCTTAGCTATTATACGGATGTGAGATATGGACACTGAAAACGGCAATGATAAAAAAAAACTAGAAGCCTTCGAAATGTGGTGCTACCGAAGAATGCTTAAGATCTCGTGGACGGAGAAGATCAGAAGTACTAATATGTATGGACAAAAATCGGGAACTGGTGAATACAATAAAAAAGAGGAAACTAGAATACTTGGGACATATATAATACGTGGGACCCTAAATATCAGCTATTTAGGACAATTTCACTTGAGCTGATCGAAGAAAAAAAGATCAAGAAAGATTTATTTGTATAAACAATAACATTGCACTCAGGATATAGTTATTAATATGTGTACCGACACGAGTCTTACCACATAACGAAATTAATGAATATACATATAAATAAGACATGATATGCGACGTTTAAGTTAGTAGGAAAAGAACCAAAAACCTACTACAGGAGGGGAGGACTAGGTGGCTAGTGCCATATTACATAGATATTTACACAGTGATTATCAAATAGAATAATTTTAAAATAAAACTAAAACTAAATACTAGTACTAACGTTAAATAATTCAGAATAATATATTATGCTTAAGTCTACGATGTTTGTACCTAGTATACATAGTGCGTAGTTGCCTGGAAACATAGTTACCAATAGAGCTGATAAGTAAGTTCTCGTGCCCTATACATTTATCACAGAACTTAGTAGTTGAACTCAAAACATAATCTCTGATTTTCGGTAACTCTAAAATGTTATGCATATATGCTACTCTTGTGTATCTATTTGCTCTAAGAATACATCTTAAGCATCGATTTTGGATTACCTGTAGCTTGTTATAATGGGCCCTACTAACAGAAGACCACACTGGACAAGAATATGTGATAATAGGCCTTATAACTGATTTGTAGATGACAAATTTGTTATTTGCACTTAAATAGGATTTGCGATTGAGCAAGGGATATACTAGCGAGATAGCTCTGTTTGTTTTAACCGAGATGTATTCGATATGTTTGCTGTAAGTTAATTTGCTGTCTAATATTAAGCCAAGATATATGATTAGACCAGGCAATGTCATTTCCAGAAATGATTATTTTTCTTGGCAATGGGGGGGGGGCGCCGGCGGGTGAAGAATATCGCTTGGGTCTTTGGTGGATTAATATTAATCTGCCATCCGGTGAAGTATATTAAAACGCGTGCCGAGGCTCTCTGAAGTCTGTTACTTATGGTACTAGGTCTATAAAAACTACAATAGAAGGCAACATCGTCAGCATATAAAGCCACCTCAATGTTATAAATTTTAGGAAAGTCGCTGAGAAACATTATAAAGAGGAAGGGCCCGAAGACACTATCTTGCGGTACGCCTGCAAGGACAGTTTTCCTTGTGGATTGATAGTTATTAAGAGTTACGTAAAACAGTCGTTTGTTAAGGTAGTTTATAATTATTTTAATTAAGTAAGCAGGAAATTTAGAATTTATTAGTTTGTATACAAGTCCTCGATGTCAGCTAGTATCGAAAGCTTTAGCAAACATCAAAGAGTACCAATCGAGAATATTTATTTCGATTAAAATTGTCCGTGATGAATTCGGTTATTCTGGCAACTTGCTGAGTAGTAGAGTGACGAGGTTGGAACCCAAATTGACTTATTGGGATTAAATTATTAATATTCGAGTGTTCCCTTAATCTCTTGAGCAGTACTCTTTCAGCAATTTTACTCATATTGCACAAAAGACTAATGGGTCTAATATTAGCAATATTTGACGCATCTTTACCAAGCTTGGGTATTGGAACTACTTTTGCAATTTTCCATGCTTGAGGAACGTATCCAGTTTTTAGGATGCCATTTATTATATTATTTAACTCTACGATACCTTTATTTGGGATATTTTTTAAAACAATGTTGGGAATATTATCGTTTCCGACGGACATGCTGGAATTAAGTTTTTTGATATAATTACGAATTTCTTTGGGCGTAGAAAGTTTCACCTGGGTTAGGCTAATACTAGCATTCTCTAAAAAACGAGCGACATGATCTCTGATTTTATTTCGTTGGTAATTAGTTGCAAGATGAGAATTTTGACCGTGTACTGAAAAGTAATGCGCTGAAAGCAATTCAGCTTTATTTCGGTCTTGATACACGTAGCAGTTGGAGTTCAAGTCGAGCAGCGGACGAATGGAGCAAGGCTGTCTATTATACTGTTTACATACTTTCCACAAACTCTTATCTTTTATGTTAAGACTAGAAAGGACCTGTTTAAAGCAATTATTTCTGTGATTGCGAAGCATATAGCGCACTAGTTTAGATGTAAAGTTATATAGAGTTCTAATATGTTTAGCATTGCTATGTGATCTATTATTATTGAGAAATCTTCTGACGTAATTTTTAAATTTTATAGCCGTTAAGATAGTAGTGGGTAGAGGTGTTTTTTCAGAATGGGTACGAGTATTAGTTGGAATAGAAAAAGTAGTAGCATCATTGATTAATTTTGTGAAAGATGCAAGTCGAGACTCTACGTTAGAAGAATCGACTATAGGATCGTTTAGGTTAACGTTATATGAAATATACTGTTTGAAGTAATCCCAATTAGCCCTACTATAGTTAAAATAGGATACATTCGATATATACTGTCGATTATCAGTAATAGCAGTATAGATGGGATTGTGGTCTGAAGATAGACAGTTTAGAGAGATTGGAGAAGTCATGCTTAAGTTTTCTACGACAGCAATGTCTAAGACGCTTGGCCTTAACCTGAGTATCGATAGAAAATATGTTGGTTCTCTAGGAGCAAGAATTTGTAGGTTTTCACGTATAGATAATTGATATAACATTATTACCCGCTGCATTGTTGGAAAAACAGTTCCAGATTTCGTTTTTACAATTGAGATCACCGATTAGAAGCACGTGATTATTAGATCTGGTTAGTGAAAGGATATCATTACAGAAATTATGCATTGATCTAGGCGGTTTGTAAACAGCATAAATAAATACGCTGCTTCGAGCGTTATAATTTTGTGATGCGCTATTATAGACTTGAACTCCAACAGCTTGTAAACAACCTAACGGTGGGAAGTAAACGGTATTATGCTTTATTCTTTTATCAATTAGTATAGCGACTCCTCCGCTAAAAAGATGGATTGGTAGGAAGAATACGAGACATGGTTTGAAAACATAAAAAATTGGACAAACCATTAAACAGAAGAAATAATTCATATAGCCAGGAATCGGGAAAAGTGGAAAAAAATTATCTTCGTGTCAACAGCGTGAAGTCTGATGAGGATATGGCATCTTAAAGAAGAAGATGTTTCGAAGACAATAGCTCCATAATCATGGTGACATTTCTGATAGAGTGAACACTGCCGTTTCCAATGCCGCAAACCGCAATGTGATCCGACTTTGCGTTCTATGGCCAAAAACCTGAATGCGCCTCGCCTGTCGCCTGGTTGCTATACAAAAATTTTAACTCGTTTTTCCCAAATATATGTTTTTTCAAATTTCAACTTTTTTTTTTTTTTTTTTCTTTGGGCGCGTCAACACAGGACATTTACTCAACACAAAGGACTAATATAAATAATGAAACGTAGGGAGTTGAAAGTTATATCAGGAAGCGATTAGAAACAGAAGAAATGAAGGTAGCCAATACAGGAACAACAGAAGGAGAAGGAAGAGCAAGAATGTAGTGGGCACAGTAAGGGATCCGGAGGCCACGGCCAAGCAAATTAGAATAAAGGACTGCGCTTTCTGAGGAGATAGATGAGCATATTCGAATAGGAGGTGATTTGCATCACAGGTCAAATTTAAGATACGAGGATGGAAGGGACACAAGGGAGACTGAACAATATTAAAACGAAAAAGGGAAGCAGGAAGCAGACTGTGACTAAAGCGGAGGCGAATTATGGAAGAAATAACAGAACGGCTGATGCAGGGAAAATTATTAAACCAGGAAGAAGTGGGTGGAGAGGGTTGTATAGCAAGATAAAAGGAGTTAGAATTGGAGAAAAGAGACGGATAAAGATCAGTAGTCATGGTGAAAACGATAAGAGAGGTGGATCAAGACATTGGGGAATCTGTCTATGAAAATTTACTGCAGCTAGACATGCCAATGAATCGACAAGATCGTTATCAACGATGCCGCAGTGGCCCAGAATCCAGAACAGGTCAATTAGGATAGAACGGGATGTTAATAAATTATAAATTAAGGAACGAAATTTCAACTTCAAAGGCAAATTTCTCGGCGAGTTTTGTACTTAGAAGGCTCCCTGAGGTCTCAATCAAACAGAAATTTTGTCTAGTATACTTTACTGGGCTTAACTCCATACCGACAAAGATGAACTATACAACCGAAAGTTAAAATCACACAATTTCGGTGAATATTTTTTCACCATGATTATGGAGCATTGCCTGCGAAACATGTCATCGTATTCATTTTTAATAATAAATTTTGTTTTTAGTCAACAAATTAATTATCTAACGCGTTTATAAAAATTAACAATATAACCCCCCCCCCCTGTTGCCTTCTATAAACGCATTTAATTTTTTGTTTTTTATGAATCCATCTCATCCTATCACTTATATTGAACACACTGGACAAACATTTAGTCTATCCAGAACCAACTCCATACAGGTTGATGGCATACAAGGTAATGAGGATGATGCTGCACAAAACGGCAATGTTATTAACACTTTTCCGGCAGATAACATCATCTCCGTCTCCAAAGAGCTCCATTTCAGGCTTTGGGCAGACACTTATGCCTCTTTCTCCTCCAATCGCAGCTCACCCTATTCGACTATCCAACCTGTCCTCCCCCAAAAATCATGGTTCTCTTCGTTTCCCTCGCTCCTCCGATCCATAATAGTCTCTATGTGCAGATTGCGCTTCGGACATAGCCTACTGCCCTCCTCCCGTTTTCGTTTTTCTCTATCACCTACCCCCCTTTGCCCGCTTCACCACCCAAACGACAACTTTTACTGTGATGCTAACCATGTTTTTCTTGAGTGCTCCTCCTTATACCATGAAAAATATATCTTATACACAAATCTACTTAGAATTAATATTCCACCCCCCTACAGTGCTTCCTTTTTACTAACATTTCCTCATCCTTCGGTTATTCCAATAATTGCCTCTTTCTTGTCCGCAGTATCTAACCGTATTCGATTCTAACTTAAATAGATTAATTTATTATTTTGGAATGGGTTAATGCCTATATTAAGGGCGAGCCCAAAAAAAAAAAACAAAAAAAAAAAACAAAACATTATTCTCGCAAAAAATGGATGGGGATGAAGTCTAATAAGAGTATTTTTGTTTGCTTTCGTTCGATAAGGAATCTCCGTTAAGTCATAAAAACCTTCTGCTCCGTAAGTTATCTGAAATTGGATTGTGTTTCACAGAAAAAAAAAGAATTTCTTTAACCTGACTATCGCTGGTGCAGAAATGATCTAGGAGAAAATAAACACTTACATAATTTTTGCTGGAACAGTTTGACTTGTTAATGAAAGCCGGTCTAAAATAGATACTCGTCAGTATCGTATGGTGTTCATACAGGTTCATTTGCCTTTGATGTAATAGAACTCAAAAATAACCCGCCCATATTACGTGATTATTTTTCAGTCTTCTGTGGATTTATCGAGATAATGTTACGGCGTATTTTCATAGGAAATATTTTTTCTTCTCTTATTCGATGACAATGATTCTGTCAGTGTTCAGTTCCATCATTTTTCTGGCATCATCGTTTGTTTTTTTTTCAAATAAGAAATTATTTCTGTAATTTTGTAAATTTTTGGTTTAATAATTTTCTAAAATATCTTAAACTATTTTTGTACATCCTCATTTTTGTAGCCATTTTATCGACTAAAAGGTGAACATATGATTATGGTCGATGGTCGCCATTATACATCTCGTTTATTTCTAGGCTGATGAAGAACTAAATAACTCCATTTTAGATGGCAATGACTCTCAGATATTAGTGATGACGCTAGACGATACCGATTCTAAATTAAATCGAAAGATAAAAGGGGGGGAGTCCGTGCAACTATTATTGGTGTATAGGAAAAATCACCTACTGCTTCTACATCTAAAACGATCAACAAAAGAAGTCATTGTGCATTCCTTCTAGTTATGATAAGTAATGTTCGGTATGCCTTAGAACTATTCGTGGGGTACATTCGAAGCAGAATTGCGCTTTAATTACGAGCAGCAAAGATACACTGTTACCAATAAAATATTTCATATTTATAAGACTAAGTGGTTTATTTTTTAATGCTTAAAATTGTACATTGTTGCTTTTGAAAAAGGTGTTATTTTTTTTCCACATTACAATAGTCTGATTTTTGTTTATTTAATATAATACTCATATTTTAACGAAAAATATTAATATCACAATTTCTAAGAGCTTATAATCCTTTTAAGCATGGATATTTTGCTGTTCGATATAAAATTTACTTGATCATGATAGTAGGTGCAAAAGTAAATATCTTTAAAATCATCGGATATGTGTTCGAAATGTGCGGGTTATTTTTTAAATTATTATAAAAAGCTTTAAATTTTTGAATTAAAAATGATCCAGAGATAGTATTTGTGTAATCCTAAAATAGTGGGAAAAAAAAGCATTGAAAACTTTTAACAGAGTAAGAGAATGACGATTTGTTTCCGTCTGCTTCTGTTACTCAAAAAGGGATCCATTCGTTTGAAAAAGACGTTTTCTTGCAATCCGCCGTAGACTGGAGCTTATCATCTACCATTACTTTTATATTAGCAACATGGCAACATCAGCGAAAAACTGTTTAATTCCATATCGCTTAAAACGATGACTTAAACTACATTTTAAAATGGAAGCCGCAATGAATTAATATGGATGCTTCGCTACTATTGTATATATATATATATATATATATATATATATATATATATGTGTGTGTGTGTGTGTGTGTGTGTGTGCATAGTATACGATGTGACAGATTCACGGGGGGAGGACATCTCTCCGCCAAAGAACCAAAGTCTTTTTAAAAAAAATTGTTATAACAGGGAAACTTAATTTATGCTATAAAAGATTTGTATGAATTTTATCTATGGATTTTAATAATTAATAATTAATACTGTTTTCTAGTAAAACTATTAATGTTACGTTTTTGTTTTATTTTAAATGTAATTATCATCGATCTTTTGACATTTTTATATATTTTTAATTTTTATTTTGTAATTTTAATTGAACGATAGAGTTTAATGAGAAATATATATATATATAAATTTAAACTTGCTCATGAACAAAGAGAATTCGGATCGGATTACTAAAAAAAATAAAAAAGAAGTAAAGTGTCTAATATAAGAAATACTATCTTTCTTACTATTTCTAAACTACCATATTTAAGGTATAAATTTATAATTTCGTTTTATTTTTTACCCCTAAATATAAGACAAAAGTTAAATTAAAAATTTCAATAATTATGTATCTTTAAAATACATTTTTATGAATTTCTATAAAGGTCGCTTTTTGATTTTCTTTATGAAGCAAGGGGTATTTGTCAAATCTACTGTAAAATCTTACGTAATTATATAATCCCCGCCCCCCCAATGTTCTTCTGGATCTGCCCCTGGCATATGTGTATGTGTGTGCATGTAAATATGTAAGATGTGTTTACATAAACGGAATCTTGTTACTTGTTTTTGCTTGAATGCTACCTTATTCATTACCAGTTTTCATGTGATTCTTTTTTTTTTTTCTTTTTTTTTCTTGGGCTCGTCAACCAAGGACCTTTTCCCACAAACAAATAGTAAGGAAAGAAATTATATTTTAATCCGATCAGAATATTTGTTAAAAAGGAACAAATAGCAGCAATAACTAGTGGCGAAGGACCTACAGGATATGGGAAGCACAATAAGGAGCAGGAAGCCCAAGCCTCAACAAATAGGAATACCAAATGATCCACAGAAACAGATGAACACTGGAAGAACACATGATCGGCGTCGTAAATAACTGCATCATCAGGATGGAGGAGGCAGTGTGTGGAGGAAATTAGGGAAAAGCGAAATCTGGAAAAAGGCAGCAAAGAATGGCAAAAACGCGTACGAACAACGAAAACGACATTGGAACGTCGAATAGAGGGATGCAAAAGAAACCATGAATGGGGAGGAATAGTAGGCTCAACAGACAGATAAAAGGAATAATTATTAGAAAAAAAGGAAGCGTAATGTGATTCAGTTGCATTTTGATGTGGAATATTTAGCGAATATAGTCCATGAATCTGCGAGGAATTTAAGAAAATGCGATAAGAAAAAATAACTATACAATTATAGAGAGTATACTTAATAAGTATATTATTATGTACAATTTTTGTTTTTTATATAAATATGTTTATTTTAATATTTTATAGTTATCTCGTAAAAACTATAATCATAAATATTGGTTTTAACCATTTTTTAACATGTACGTTTTTCACGATCCTCTTGTGAAAAACAACATGGATCGGATAGTTTGTTTTAAAAAAAAAAAGAAAGAAATCCCGACAATGTAGACAATCGTTTAATCAAATGCCGCTCATTTTTCCGTTTTCTTCTTCCGGGGGAGGCTCCCATTAACATAACCCATTGTCTCCCCTGGTATCCAAAATCATATTACAATATTTGCCTCACTTATTATACAGCAATTTAAGGATTGTTAAACCTCGGGAAACAAGAAGGCACGTGATGTCAGTAGGTAATGTCACGCATGGTGAATAATTCAGGTCGATGCATAGTATACAAGGGGAGCATTCGGAAAAAAATACGATGCGAATGCGTTACTTTATCGGTGTCGGAAACGTGCCGAATGAATGGAGACAACACCAGGTATTATCGGTAAAGTGACGACGGAAGTCTGTTAACTGCGAGCCTAAGTCTACAAATGGATATAATAAACCTTCGCGAGAAAGTTTCATCGGGACTTATGCGTGTATACCAAAGTATGCTTGGAATATTGGACTGGATGGACTTATAACAAAATGATGAAAAAAGGCTGATCCAGGTGACCTTCCACATGTTAACCATTACCGAACATGTAACATTCTCTACTCGCACTTGTTTCAGTGTCTAATAGGGTTTATGTAGAACATCTTAAAAAGTAGTACATACATATGTATGTGTTAGTTTGAAGTGCTGGGTATGTTTTATAGTGATGTTTGGGTAATATCATAATGCATGAAACTACAATTGACATATACTTAGTTGGAACAGATTTCAAATAGACGTGTAACACCGTTAGAAATATCAGCACGGCTGTGTTTTAAACTATTGCTTTGATTAAACATTGCACTAATAACGATCGGATACAATCGATAAAAAACACAAAAAGCCACGCGTAACTATATAATTTAACGCAATCGATGTTTTATCGAATTAAGAAATATACATACATACCAGTACACATATAAATTATTTAGTAAAGGAATAAAGTGAATAATCGATTTTATTTTTGTTCCGTTCAAGTCGGCTTTTGATGTTTTTTATATTTCCATCGTGCGGTAAAACCCAGTTATAACATACATTGAAAACGTTTTATCCCATTATCAACCGCCGAAACAAAAACACGGATGGTGAGATGTTAGACTGCCCCCGTTTAACCTTTTATTATAATTAGTCGTTTAAATAGTGAGTTCACTTGGTGAAATGTTCTTATGCGCTGAGAGCACGAATAGATTCTATTTATGCGTAAAGGTAGCTTTTCGCCTGAAGCCTCTCTTACGCAGTAGGAGAGTGTTATCTTGCTCTGGGTAATAAAGACTGCACCTACAAAGCTTTTCTCGTGGTGCTGCTTATTTGTATCAAGCTTAAGCAATACCGTAGGCTATATAATAGCAGGCGCGACTGATTTAGCCACAATTAGGAGACGATGATGATGAGTCAATATCCAGTTAACATGGTACAGGGGATCACAACGGAGTCGCGTGCCAACCTCACCTGTGAAGAGCCAATGAAAGCGGGAGTGTAATCGTCTGCTCTGGTGGCGCACTCGGATTGACAGTGACTAAACAAAATTATTATAGGAACATGATAAGAGCCGAAAGAGACAGGTGTAAAAAAAATTATTTTTTAAAAAAGTATATGTTTTTCATGAGAGAGTAGAGAGAGAGAGAGAGAGAGAAAGTAAAAAGCGAATTACGACAAACATTTTTAATATGAAAAACCCGGCAAAGAATTATACGAAAATTTTATCATTTACAACAAAATTTAAATACCGTATAAATAAAATGGGGCACCTCCGTAGCATAGAATATGGTGCGGGGCGTATGAAACTAGCAATTAATTAAATTAAACAAAACAGAGAGCCCTACGATGATTCTCAGGCCTGTCCTCGCAGCTGTGATTAGCAGCATTTCCGAAATTGAACATGGCCATTATTATAAGCTGCGCGTGGGAAATTCGCAATCTACACATAATAGCCGTACGAATCTGCGTGTACTGAACAAGCCGGGATTCTTGTAGAAAAGGAAAGGGACGCGAAAGGAACTGCAGGCTGAACTGTGATTGTTACTTTCCGATGGTCTGCGATTTTCTGTATATCAAAACTTTCGCTACAAATAAATAAAAATCTAATTATTCTACTCGAACTTCTTGTATTCAATTCATTATTC
Organism: Icerya purchasi; assembly: GCA_039619475.1. Classification (NCBI taxonomy): domain Eukaryota; kingdom Metazoa; phylum Arthropoda; class Insecta; order Hemiptera; family Monophlebidae; genus Icerya; species Icerya purchasi. The sequence goes on along the minus strand of CM077115.1, from coordinate 283,823,979 downwards.
AACTATGTCCAAGAATGCAACAAAAGTTAAGAATCTTAGGCTAAACCTTCCGCTTTACAGTAATATACTTTTCGGAAACATTTAATTTTTTTTCCTTCATTACGTTTAGCTTCGATTGTTCATGTTCAGTTTTTCACTTAAATTCTGGCAGTGTACGTGTACTTTTAGCGATATTTCTTACTTTTCTCGTAACTTTTATTCATAAATACCTGTCGCTTTCACGAACTTGTGAAATTGTTTCCGTAGTTGGGTAATTTACGCTTGAAATTCGTTTTGTACTAGCCTTTTTCAAGTGGCTAATTCCCTTCTAAAAATACTTACCACCTATTTCGTTATTCATATAGATTCCGTATCGTCGGGTGACTTCAGATTAATTTTTTTCCCCATTTATTCAAAAAAAAAAAAATCAAAAAGTGATATAATGAATCTTAATAATGGCGCAAACAGTTGGGAAATGTATTATTCGGAAAAGGAAATTCCAGAAAACAACGAGAATAATAAACTAGGAAAGAGATTATTCAATAATACGGGGCTTGAAAATAATGATATAACAGAGCGGACTCGAGTGCGCAGCATGGAATGCTGGGAAAAAATCCGTGTTGTCGTTAGCGAATCTCTAGAATACAAAAAAAAAAAACCAAAAAAAACAGGTAAACTTCTCTGGAAGGTGAAATATCGTCATCGCCGGTTTTGTCCCTTTGATAATGGTCAGAAGTGGCCAAAAAAAAAAAAGGCGTTAAAAGCGTTATTAATCTTTGAGCCAGAGGAGAAAAATTTCAGCGCCGGTGACCACAACCGGCGCGGCGGCGATCCGATGCAAAATAGGACCCCGCGAGTAGTCGCATTTCAATTCTACCTCTACACATCAACATCGGCGGGTGGCGGGGGAGGATGGCGGGCGCGACATCTTCGGTCGGGGTCGTCGAGCGGTTGTTGCTGAAGTCGTGTGCATTCGCTTCCTTCGACTGCGGAAACTCTATTTAAACTAGGCAGATGTAGATGGCACCGGTGTCCGGAACAGCGGGAACAGGGTTCGTTGTCAAAATAGAGATGTTCCGGTTGCGATAAATGTTTTACTGGTATTTTGCGGGGCTATAAGGCGCCTTACAAATCTTTTCGCTCCATTACCGTCGCGCAGATTACATAAAAGAAAGATAAACGATAATACGTCAGAAGGAAAATGATAACATTACGCAATGGAAACGGAAAAGCGGAAAAAGACGAACACGTTAAAGCGGGAAAAAGAAACCGTTCGACGCAAATTGCCCAGGACAGACGTTAACCGAATAATGAAAAATAGTTCGAACAGACTTGCATATCGTAAAATCGTCCGATTGCCGTTAAAACATCATTCATTAAAAGCTGCCCGCTATCGATATAAAAGAAACGAGTCTAGTTAAGCGTGAAAAATCAGCGGGCGACGTTGAAAATCGTGCTTCCAGTCAACTTCGGTTCTCCAATGACTTCGCAGCAACGAGAAAAGCTTCAGTCGTAGCATTTCACTAGTCACACAGTTCAGCTTGCTCCCATGACAATGTAAAATTCAAAATTTATAAGCAGTTTAAGATACAATTAGACGTGTAAAGCGAGTTACTCTTGATAAGGTATGCGCCATGGATTGTGCAATTAACCTGTTTTCTCATATAGAGTCTATCGAAGTGTGAATTAATGCAAGTTCCTTTTTACTTTTTTCTTGGAATCTGCCTTAACTTCCTCATAGCGATACTTCATTGGATGGAATCAACATCCGTAAATCTTTGATTCACGATCGTACTACTTTTTTTTTTGTTTCTTTCCATATCCACGCCGGCACATGTTAGTTATAAGCCAGTGTCTTATACTGTTGACAATCTGTTTATTACGCATTGAGCGATCTACAAAATAAACAATGAACATTTTAGAGAAATTATCTCTAATGTAGTATGTAACGGTGTTTAATTCGGAACACAGAGTTTGCGTATTAAGAAAGAAGTTCTTGCAAATTATTCAACTAGTAATAATTTCAGAAATTATAATACACTATCGAATGTAGAAAAAATGTCTATTACTTGTGCAATTATTTCATTTTAAACACCAAAAAGTGCATTATCAACTGATACATATATATATATATATATATATATATATATAGAATATTTGAAGTAATTAAGGTCCTTTAGAAGACACTTTTTACGGTAATCGATCTTTACATCATTTTTAAAATCAAATTAAAAGTTGTATTTAACCGTTTTCATGAAATATCATCACACATTTGTTGCATATTCAGTAAATACATGAACAGAATGGCACAAATATGAGTTGACGTGTAATTATGATTAAGAAGGCGCACTATTTATGAAAAGAATAAACAAGAGTAAATAAAAAACTTGCAAAGTATTGACGTTTTTAATAAAACGTCACGCGAATTCTCGTAGCTGATCACTTTTCAGAAATTGTTTCTTATATGTATATAAATCAATTTTTTTCAATCATTTGGAAATATTTTGTAAATTTTTGTTTCTTTCAATTGTGAAATGATAGCTTTGCTTTTTCCCGCATTTACATCTCTTTTGTAACCTTCACTATTTTAACAGATATTTTAAAGACTTCAAAAAGAAGGAGATTACACGCCCATCGCGTATGTTTTTTTGTTTAGTGTTTGTTTGCGCGTATCTCGTGTCCATGTGGACGGATTTTGACGATTCTCCTTGTTCATTACAAAGACTTATAGGAGTACCGATAAAAATTCACAAACACGGACAGACTATTCATCAAAAAAATGTAAAAAAAAAAACAAAAAACGTCTCTTTAGATAATTATTAGCGATATCGCAAACGCGATTGAATTATATTACAGGGTGCGGCAGCATAACTTCCTTTTTTTAAAATGCGCCACTTTTTTTTTTCTACTAAATTTGTTAAAGAGAAATAATAACAGAAAATCGAAATAACGGATACTCTAGATCTCCCATTGGCGGCTATGCTTTTTCCCTTCTCGCAGTTTTATTTCGATTTTCTGTTATTATTTCTCTTTAACAAATTTAGAAGAAAAAAAAAAGTGGCGCATTTAAAAAAAAAAAGGAAGTTTAAGTTATGCTGCCGCACCCTGTATTATTAACTTACCATGGGGAAACGTTAAACTTGGAAAAAGTTAATTTTTCGGCAAGAAAGTATTATCAACATGAGGAAATATGTAAATAGAAAAGAAAAGAAAAAAATTGAAATTTTCGTAGTGCCATTTACAACAGGTTTATCATTGACGGAAATGTTTACATTACTGCGTTTGATCATGTTGAATGACTGGAATAATTTTTTTTCATTAGAAATTTTGCTGGTCAGTGATTGTGTCCTATATGATGATATCGGTGGTATATTAAAAAAAACAACAAAAAAACAACCCGTTTCAAGATTTGAATAATGCACTAAGAAGTAAAAAATAATTGAGTCGATAAAAAATAATATACTTTAGAGTAATATGGGTAAAAGGATATTTATTGGACAACATTAATACTTATTAAAATCGTCACCGAATTTAGATTGCAATAAAATTAAAAATCGCATTAAATATTTTCTCCGCGTTTCTAATAATATAGAAAACGAGTGATTGTACTGAAACGTTTAAAACTTTTAAAATTATTAACAAATAATTTGCGGACGACAACTGTGTACAAAAAATGAAATATATTTGTTACCTCAAAAATAAAACACTTAATTGGACAGTTTACACTGACCATTATCGGCAGCTAATGTTGGTTGACAAGTTCAAATACCTCGGATGTTACATCACAGAAAACCTAGATTTGGATATCGAAATAAAAATGAGAGATGTAACTATGCTAGGACAGCCTTCAATAACATGAAAAATTTACTCTGCGGTAGATCTTTATGACAATTTTACTTGGGCAGATCGAAGAAAAAAGGTGGATTGGCAGGAAGAATACGACACGGTTTGAAAACATAAAAAAATTGGACAAGCCATTCAACAGAAGAAATAATTCATACAGCCAGGAATCGGGAAAAATGGAAAAGAATTATCTTCATGTCAACAGCCTGAAGTCCGATGAGGATATGGCACCTTAAAAAAGAAAAAAAGATCTTTATGCCTAGGTATCAGTACATTGTGCAGTGTTACATTTTTCCAATTTTGTTGTAATAGAATCAGCGACGTTTAATAAAAGGCAAATTGAGCGACTAGAAGCAGTGGAGATCTACACATAGGAGAATGTTAAAGATTTGGTGGATAACCAAAACATCCAATAAAAGAGTAATAGAAATGGCAAAGACCGAAAGAATGCCGGTTAAATGGATAATAGATAGAAAAGTTAAATATTTCGGCCACATCATAAGGGGACAAAAATTTGAGATCCTACAGCTTATTATCCAGGGGAAAATAGAGGGAAAAAGAAGTGCAGCAAAACGGAGAACAGACTGGATACAAAACATTAAGAACTGGACTGGCATCAGCTCAAAATCCATGATCTCATCCAAAAGGAGCAAGAGAACGTAAGTTTTAGCTGCCATCTGATCGCCAACGCTGTGGGAAGAGTACGGCACATCAAGAAGAAGAAGAAGAATGTTGGTCAGTGTAAGCTGCCCGAAACATTAAGTGTTTTAAATCATATCATAGCCGTGGAATAGATGTAACGGACTTTAACGAACTTTAACGAACTTTAACGGACTTTAAAGGAACTTTAGCCCACTTTTTTAAAATTTTCAAAGTTTAAATTAAATTAAGATTTTTTTATTTTTGGTAACAAATATACTTCATTTTTTGAACACCGACAAATTATTTATAATAAGTGGTTGCGTATTACTGTAATATTCATTAAATTGTTCCTAAATATTGCTGTAATTTGTGATTTCCGTGCTAACTCCAAAAGAAGTTAACATTTAAGAATAAAATCATACTACACTTCCCTATATTGCACTAAAATGACTAAATTTTACTTTTTAGTGTGTTTTGATTCAATTTTTAGCGTAAAACTGGAAATCATTTATTTTAAATGATTTCGAGTTAAAGTTGGTGGTAATTGTATAAAAAATATTTCACATATCGATTAAAAATGCAATAACTCCGAACACTATTGTGTATATAACTTATTATAAAACAGAAAATCTTTCTAATGTAGAATACGTGTAACATCTGTTTAAATATATTTCGAAATAAAAAATCATTTCAAAAGTTATTACTAATAGATGCTATTTAACGTACCCATCACCTGTGTAGTCTACTACTTCACTTTGCAAAACAGGTTAAAAAAATATTGTTTTATAGTACGTACAAATGATGCGATCATGTTGGAAATCGGACATTTACGGATGTTGCTTCCCGTCTAGCCTTCTCCGGACACCCAATATTCGATTTCAGATTATTCACATTTACACACACACACACACATATATATGTATGTTTATATATCGGGACTTGAGTATGGAATAAGAGGTAGCCGAGCATCTTGGCTACTATGCTAATAATCGTACTTACAAAAGTGTTGTGTACTAAAGGCAGTTAGTGAATGGAAGTGTAGAAAGCGTAGGGAATGTGACAAATTAAACCGCCATTCGTAATATTTCGAAATAATGTAACATTTATCAGAACAATAGCAATGGACGGTGTTTGAAATCTCAAAGTAACGTCTATAGCGGTTTGGTCACAAAAAGGCGTCTTTTCTTAGCAGTACAGCCGCGTTTCCTTTTTGTTTGTTTGTTTATTTTTTCGATATCCGAAATTCAGTTAAGACCCGTATGTTGCTCAAGAAACGTATGATCAGACGAATGTTTTAATGCGTTCGAAGCGAGCATAGAATATTTACGTAGCAGTTCAATTTCCGGCATTGAACTTTTCCTAAAAATGATTTTACACATCTCGTGAAGCGTGTAGAAGGTGAGCAGCTCTACTCTGGAACGACATAGTTCATACTGATGTGTGGAAAAATCCTCGGGAACGTAAGCGTAGCGCTTGGTCACTGCTTCAGGAAAAATAATTATAGAGCTATCTCTATGATAACAGCTTAGCTTTGTGACCGTTTCGTGGAAATTAGGTACCTTTTACGTCAATATTGAGAGAGTCGTATGCAAAAAGAGTAAAAATTGATTGGCCTTATCGCGAAAAATATGTTGTAAAATTTTTTTTCAGTACACCAATGCGAAAGAAGCGCAAACCCCATTTTTAAAATTATTCAAGTGATATAATTTACAAAACTATTTTGCCGAACATAAATTATCTAGTATCTACTCTGATCATGCATCGTGTAATATGCATCACCTAACTGGTATTATTAATCATGCATTATGTAAAATGCATTATGCGTCATTTAATATGTATTACGCGTTACGTAATAAGTATCAAATGTATTATGTACCAATTAAATATTTATTCTAGACTAAAAACGTGTTTTACGTTAAAATGAATCGGCTGGGCTTGCAGAGGACGTTGACATCGCAGTTAGGATAATTTACCGAATATCTAAAAACTCTGTCGTTTTGTATAACTATATTCCAGGCACGTAGCCAAGATATGGAGGTTCTCATACGTGCAGCGAAACCTTTTCGAAATATTTGACGGAATAAACAAAGAAAGATTACTACACCATCATGCAAACACTATGTGCACTATTGAATATTATAATTAAGGGAAGCGTACAAGAAAAACCATTCGCAAAGCATAATTAATTGTAAATAAAATATATCGCCGATTATCGGCTATACTTTATAATTGTGTTTTGTGATTATTTTTCTTCTTATTCTTTTTCCGCGTCTTATTGTAAGGACAGATGACATGGCAGCGGGGTTGTAAATTTTTGTTTTTATGAAAAATAAACGAATGGATTAGAGCGTTCAGCCATTCATTTGAAACGTTTGCACCGCTTAAATATAAAATACGTGCAGTAGTGATATTGGTAGAGTTGCCTTATTAAGCACTTTTTATCGTGGACAATTATTTGAGACTCATCGAAGACTTGACGAATACTGAAAAGCTTCGGATTTTTCTGTCTTTTCCGTTTATCCTTCGAACGACCCCCGTCTCACCGCTGAGGAAGATACGTGTTCCTTTGCCGATCGATCACCGCATCCGTTAAAAATCACTCTCGAAGCGACGACCCCTAGCCAGTAACTAGGATCTCATTTACTCGCGCATTCACTTTCTCAACAAGTTATAATTAAAATTTTTTACTTTTTTATTTAATTTTTTTTTTTATAATTTTTACATTCTCTTTGTTTGTTTTGTTATAACTATGTAATGTGTACACATTACAAGAAGTACTCTAAAAAAATTCTTTGGCATAAGCCTGCAGAAAGAAAACGGAAAAAGTTTGAAATTCAGGAAGCATTTTTTTGGAGCAGGAGGAGCGTCAACTATGGACATTAGCCCAGCGGAGTGATTTCTTTTTTTTTTTTCTTTTTGGGGGCGCGCTAGCGGCATTGACCCAACAACAGGGAAATCTAAGCTAAAAATCGAAATAGCTAGGCGGTCCGAAATGGACGCAACAAAGGACAGCAGTGCAGGCACCACAGAAAACGAAGGAAAGGAGAGGATGCAGGAAGCGTTATATAACGAGTAGGGGGACCTAATGACAAGAGCTGGCCGTATAGGGCGTTCATTAAGAAGAGCAGGACACTCGAAGAAAATGTGATCAGCATTACACATATATAGGAAGAGGATCACAATCGTGAAGAGAACAAAGTGAGATTGGCAACAGAGCAAATCGAAAGCAGGAGAAGGGGAGGAGAGAATGATTGATATTAGGGAGACAATAGAAGAGCGACGATCGAAAGTAATAGAATTGAACCGAGACAGGGAACGAGGAATCGGCTGAATAAAACGGTAATGCGAATGCCGATTAGAAAATAGGAAGGGATAAATATCCGGGCAAAGTCTGGCGTGATTGGAGGTGGATAAGGAAAGGATATCTGAAGACGGGAAATAGTTGAATCAAGGCGACTAGCAGAACACGAGCCAAAGAATCGAAATTTTTAGAAGTTTTAGTGTGTGGCCGTCGTAGGATTTAAACCCGGTTGTTCTGCTTGAACAAACACCATTGCCTAACCAGATATGACACGGAAGCTGGCTAGGTATCGTGATAGCGGGGATGAAAATGTGTAATTCCATAAAAACAACCGGTTTTTTGTTTTACACTATCCGGTATGTTATATGTTGGCGTTTAATTTTCTGTTCTCGGAAGAAATGACGATTCAACAAAAGTTTTTTTGTTTTTAAATTGTTATTGTATTACAAACTGGGCCATTTAGCAATATTCTTAACAGGGAAATATTTAGCATGAAGGGAGAAGTACCCAATAGTGCCTACCCGAGATTCAACAAAAGTGTATACGGGTTTTCTGTTGCAACGAATTCAATATCCGGTTAATATTTTGTTTTTTTACGAAACATACGGTAATACGTGTAATTCACCACCGCCAGGGTAGACCATACTTCGAGAAATGACGAAAACGAGAAACGCTAACAAGATAATTTACCTACCGACTCTTCCGATTTTTTTCACAATTCAAACGAAACACCTCGTCCGGATTTCTTATAGGACGTGAGAAAAACGAAAATAATCATACAATGTACATCTTCTGCTAATTATACCTTTTGATTGAGTATAGTACACCTCCTCTCTATGATTGATTTCTAGTTGTCCTACCTCTTTTCATCGAGGATAATGGAATACTATTAGTCTTATACTCAAGCATGCATAAGTGTAGGTACAACGTTCGAAAATTCCAAAGAAGGATGATATCACCCGCAGAAAAAAATATCAGACGAACATTGCACAATGATGATTCCGCACTTTGAGCAGGTTTATGGGTTACAGTTAAACAATTATTTGAACGATTAGAATGTTGAGAAATGAAAAGGAGGAATATGTGTGTGTACACGTATCATAGAGAAGAAGACATTTCTCATATGACTTACATACGTTGTGAAGCGTAGGGGATCGATGCTGCCAGTGTTTTGCCGGCGGAGATAAATATAATAATTATCTGGTAATAGTATAATAGCAAGTTGCGCTAGGTGATGTGCCCTCTTTCGCGCTGACAAAATAGTGTTTCCGTAATTAATATTGAATTTATGTAATTCGTATGATCTAGATATGTCAATGGTAGTCAGCTCTAGATTGGAGCAGTATTAAAAAAATTACAAAAGATTCCGAACAAAATAGACAAAATGAAGAATAGTGTTGCGAACAATTGAACACGAATGGTACTTACAATGGCGCTACCGTTTAATTACAAAAAAAAAAAAAAAAAAAAATCGGCGCGTTGCATATTTATGCCGTGCGGTTTGAATTTATTCATTTCAGATATTACCAAAAAAAAAAAAAAATATCACGCCTGTGTGACCGACTTGGTTAATGAAATTTCGAATTTCGAATTTCTCTTCCACGAATCGTGTCAAAGAATATGAATATCGGCGTAAATGCAACGAAAAAAAAAAAAAAAATAAAAGAAAAAAAAGCTTCATTAAACGTTGGAACCGCAAACTTATATATATCGTTAGATCGATTAAAAGCTCGTTACACATTTTTCTAATCTAAAAATTGAAGGATCTTGGCCGATGTATTTTTGAAGTTAGTAATTTGATGGAAGATTTATTAAAATTTGAAAGTAGCCGAGGATTTTTGAAATTCTCCTTAACTCTGTTGTGAAAATATTTCCGGAAAATTCGGCGGTTACTTTTTAAAGGATAAAAGTAATATGGAAACTCGCTCTAAAAAAGAAAAAAAAAAAAGCAGTAGTGTTCTAGAGATTTACAAAAAAAAGAAAAAAAAAAAAGAGGTGAAAAACAAAGTGACATTTTTTGAAAATGAGAAATATTAATGTTGTCACTTAAACTGAACTTCCGAAACTCTCGAAGAGGAATTAAAAAAAATGAAAAAGTTACGCAAAGATGATACATTCAAGATTTCATAATGAGAAAGTTTTGTTGACGTCAAAAAGCGAATTCGAAAACAATAGCTTGACATTTTAATGAAATATTGCACATTAGCCTTTTCGGGTGCTAAAAATTTTGGCGAAATCGATGACAAGTATGTGTCGGTACAAGTGGTGGTTCAGCCACTTGATAACGGTTCGTAAAAGTCTGATGTATCGTGGCGTAAGATTTAAAAAGCGAGCTATCTCATTTCATTTGAAAACTGGAATTAATTTTAATAAAAGATACGTTTCACAGGACAAGTTTTAAACGACAAAGGAAGAAATTCTAATTTAGAATCGGAAGATTTTCAAGAAATCGGTAATTCAGAAACTTTTTGTCCGAATCGTGTGTTGCTGATGGTATGTTCCATCGAATTTACAAGTCCTCATTGCTTGAAACCTGATCTTTATATCTTTAGTATCGTATGTTTTAAAGTTGGTTTTGTCAATTTTTTATTGGCTATTGTCGTTAAATTTTCTAGTCCTGTTTTCGCTATTCGTTAATGTTTCGGAGTGGAATACAATTCTAATGCTTGAAAAACACAAACGTATCTTGTTAGGAGAAACAAAAAAAAAAAAAACATTACTTGCAAAACATCTATTGATTTCTGCGACGTTTTTAATTAAACAAAAAAAAGTCCGTTCATCGACTCCTCCCGAATGTTAATTCTCTCAATGTGGGCCTTATTTCAGATATGCAGTTACGCTTTTACAACTATTTCTAATTTCATTATGATCGGAATTTTTCGTCGCTTCGATACCTGAACGGTTTTTTTTTTTTTTTTTTTTTTTTTCGATTAGCGCACTCTGTGAACGGTTTAGAAAGTAAACGAATCCTTCGGAAGCTTCCCTGTTAGTTTAAAATTACTGCAATCTGCAAAGTTCTGCAAAATGTGACATCGGTAACGACAATTTTTGCTGACAACGAAAGAAATTACTGTTTTTTCGTTGTTTTTCATTTTTTTTTCGATTTTTTTCGTTTTTTTTTTTTTTTTTCATCCAAATAATAGAAATAATTTTATACGTATAGGAGACGTGTCGAAATGATAACAAAGGGAGCCGGCAAAAAGTGGGTGTCGCGGAATCCGACATCGCAGCGGTGTCGCATTGTTGACTGGCACACAAAGTAAAGAAAAATGACGAGAAGGGTGAAAAATAATTTTATGGGATTCCGACAGTAGTTAATCCGACGGCATCGCATTGTCGTCGTCCGGATAACCCCGGGAACGGGACAGACTGCAGCGAAATTCGGAAAAAATGAATTTCATTTTGGTCGGTCTTCGTTCGTGATATAGTTAGACGAATGGGGGGGGGGGCTCTCTCTGTACGACCCGGATCGGAGAAAAAAGTGAATTCCGTCTTTTCGGCCGCGAACGACTCTGGATAGGAAGACACCCCGGGCCACGATGACGGAATAGAAGGGGCTCATTTCGAGCTTGCAATCATCGTCTCGTTAGGGTTCCTGCTGACGTTATTTAGGTTGTCAGTCAGAGATAGCAGAGCCGCTTAGTCCGCTAAAAGGGTGAAACAAATCTCTGTCATCTTCGCGTTTCTTCGTCAGCCTATCATCAGAGCAGCGGGTTTATACCTGTGACGGCGGTGCCTTTGTCTTAAAGCATACGAAACGTCGTGCAAATTTCAAGAGAGACTGCCTACTTACACCGGCAACGCACATATTTGATAATACTCCGCAAACAGGATAATATATTCAATACGCGCCGCGCCGTGACACTGACTGTGTGCGCGCCTGTTTGTATAAGAAGATTTTAATTATCATTCAAAATGCAATTCTCCAGAGCATACCCCCTATTCCACATACATATATAACATATATACATTTGTATATATATATATATATATATATATATATAGTATGTATGTGTGTATATGTATAGTAAACTCATTTTTCCTTTAGACCTTCAGACCTTTAGACTTTAAACGATAGCGAATATATTATTCCCCAGCACTCTGCTGGCTAATAAATATTCTTTCCATGGAGAATTGTTCATTCAAAAGTGATGATCTCTAACGACATTAAATCGTCAACGTACGGGCGAAATATAATTGAAATTGATCAACATACACACAGGCCAGAAAGGTAAGTGCTATAGTTGAATTGATGTAGAGAGCCTAGAATGACCGAACCACCGGAAATATGACCTACCCTCGTGACGTTACTATCTACAGATGATTTATTGCGCATATTTCCGATAAATACAATATTTAAAGTCCAATATATGTTCTCTCTCTATTTTATAGTACAATTGAATGCGGTTTTTGGTTTTTATTCATGTTTATAGATGACGTACGATGATTTTACAAAACACTCGAAGCTGTAATACCGCATTTGTTAAATGTATTTGTAACAGCACCCGGAATATAATAAAAGTTAAAACAGTAACTATTGTAATATAATTATCGAAAAAAATTACTATTTGTTCAAACGTTAACGTAGTGGGAAAAAAAGAAAAACTCGTCGTTTTGTGCCTTTACTTACGAGCATACGGCTAAAATTATGAAATATGCTTTAGCCTGCTTTGCCAAAAGCCGAATTTGTAACTGCTGTTGTTCTGTTGGGAAATTATGAATGAAGAAATGCAAAAAGTGCGGATGATGATCGTTTTATTTTTCTGTTTGTTTTACATGGTCGTCAGTCACCGGTTTATGATAGCTGATATAATTTTTCGAATCGATCCTTTCAATGTGGCGAGTGAAGACACTGTATCAATGCAGTCAAGAGAGCGAGATTTGTTTTGAGCTGTAATCCGAACGTTTCTTCCATAAATTGAACACCAATCGGTGATTTTCATCAGATCCGGGTTTATATCGCCCGGCAAAATGATGAATTATGGTATTGTCTTTTTTTTCAATTTTTTTGTAAAATCTCTGCTCCCTCATGTGTGGTGTAAGCCATCAAATTCAATTTAAAGAAATCTCCAATATCGTCAATGCTAGTGCCAGGTGAAATATGTAAATCGTTACAATCAATACCCGCTGACCATTTGATAGTGCTTTCGATAGCGCATATATCACCGCACTCTTCGCTTAAAATAACACGCTTCTGTTGAGTTCTAACGAATCACTCTATAAACCCGTTTGTCCTATTACAGTGGTCCGCTGAACGGTTTATCGAATTCTATGGGGTAATTTGTTGAAGCTGCGAACTGAGAATTTCCAACAGCTCGGCTCCAATCGTGCTAACCTTGTCTATGAATAATGCTCTGACTCGCTATAAACCCGTTTGTCCTACTACACAGCGGTATTCTTACTATAAACGAGCTATTTTTGTCTCCCTTTCAGCACACATTTCGTCTTTAGGTCCCATGCTAAAAAAAAAAAGACCCATTATTAAAAATAGTACGAATAACTAATTTCGACGATATCGATATTTTTCATTTATGTACTAAAAATTATATACTATAGCGCAACGTAATAACAGTTGTGTTTCGGTAGAAATTTTAACTAAAATAATTTAATAGAAAGATTAATCTTCGTTTAACATTAAAATAAATTGCACTACCGGAAACGAGTTTATGTTTTAATAAACTTACTATTATATAATAGTTAATTATTTTGCGATATTCAACGTCCACAAAACATGAAAGAAATATTAGAATTCCTTCAATAAATGCCACGAATTAAATAACAAATTGCAGTTCGTTTTAAAGATAATCAGCAGGTAATAAAGCCACACAGCTTTGGATTTTTTAATGTCAGCGATTATTTGTGTTATCTTTCAAATCCACTCATAGTCTGAAAGTCGTTTCCTCAAGATACCACGTTCCGAGGATATCTACTTTTTTCCCGTAATCAGTAATCGCGCTAAATATGCCATTCTTAGACAGTGGGGTAATATGTAAATTCTGAAATTAAATTTGTAATGTTTTTGCATTAAAGTTACAATCATTCTACGAAGAATGAGATAATCGATTAAAACAATCTTCTATAAGAATTATGGAGGATCAGCATAAAATGCGGGAGTTTATAAATCTCTACTCTTTTATTCTCACTCAATCTCGAGTATGAGATATTATCTTCGAATTCATAAGGAAATTAGAGGATAGCGGCACAGCCGAGGAGCGTGTAAACCGGAGCTTTAATTAGCTTCCGTGCTTTGTCTACCAACGTGAGAAGGAGTATCAGTGGCGAGGCGAGACGACTGGCCTGCTCACGTGGATCGGCTGAATATTAATGTGACGCTAACACGCACGACTACACTTCATGCTGATATTGTAAATGTTTGATTTATCGATATACAAATGCAGAGTGTCCAACTTTGTCTGCTGCTGTATACGAACTAACCAGCGTCACCTGGGATTAAATTTAAAATGAAAACGTTTATATATCCAAAATCAAAAAAAAAAAAAAAAAATATAATCATAATTTTTTTTTCTAAATCTGGCCTTTTCGTTCTGCTCAAGTAATTCTTCCTTCATTAATGTCTCCTTAAACGATCCGTAAAGTAAAAAGTAAAGTAAAAAGTAAAGTAAGTCCCATACCCTTTTGACAGGGCTCGGGGATTGCGAAGTTAAGCTTTTCATAATGTACTTAAGGTTCTAATGGATCTGATGAGAACAATGGGGCCAGTTCCTTTCTACTTTTGGATTACCCGCCTTTATTTCCCTAGATTTCGCTGGTATAACCAATATTCTATATCAGATATTAGGTACAAACTTGAAAGCGACTTGGATCCGGAACGAGAAAAGTCTCGATAACCTATGACACCTCTGGTTTGGTAGACAGGCGCCTTAGCCCCTAGGCTACCGCGCTACCTAAACGAATATCCTAATTTTTGTTATCTTGACTTTTTTCTATACAATCGATTATCCTTTCGCGAGCGTTGCCTTCAAAGGACCAATCTATTAAAAGATCTTTTCCAAAAAAAAAAAAAAAAAAAAAAAAAAAAAACATTTCTTTTTTCTTTATGAATCAGAGTTCTAATATTGTTTCTAAGTTTAGATCATAGCTCCTAAATATGTTCTTTCTATATTCGACATAGGATTCGTGACTCCACTTTAAAGTCTTCTGATATGCATATATTTTTAGAAGCTTACATTCTCATCTTTTACGCATTCATAAATCTTTCCTCGGAGATCGCTTCCTCGTGAAACGTATTCTCATTATCTAAATTGATTTCCACACTTATTCATCCACTTAAACTAGTTATCGTTTTCTCGCTAAAAATTTCTTATTCTTTCTTTGCTTCTCGACCCCTTTCTGAACGCTATTTTTCGTTACATTTAGATTTTCAGGCTTTTTACATACACCGTAATCTTCGATTTCACTTTAAATATCCACTTTCCCTTTCATATTTACTGTAGAATTTCTTTTCATCGCCTTTTGTTCTTACGATAATAAATACCTCATTTGCTCCGACTTTAAAAGCGCCTTAATTTTTTTCTTCATCCTCTTCATACGACCACATTTTATCCCTTCCCTTTGTTCCTTAATTGTGAATCTTCCTCTAGATCGTGCTGTTTAAACGTTTTTGAAATGCCTGCGCACAGCGGCATCGCTGGCAACAACCTAGCTAATCCGTTTGCTCGCTCTGTTTTTTCTGACGGCTAATTTATCAATAAATTTTCCGCTCATAAATTTCCATCCAAACAAGTATACACTTCAAGTTGCCTTTTTTAATTTCCTAACCTTACTTTATAAAAACTATTTCAGCCTCTACCATCATCGCCGTCTCGGTTTAATGATTCTTCTTAATCGTTTTGTTATGTCTCCATGAGATGTCTTCGTTTTAAGCATAGAGCTTTCTTCGTCACTTTTTCGTTTTTTTTTTTTTTTTTTTTATTGTTTCTTCATTTCCTTCTTCAATTTTCAGATCACGACTGCGTTTCTGATGCTGATCATATTCTTTTATTCTTTCGGATGTTCGTTCCTTTTTTACATTATAAATTATCTAATTATTGTGTTTCCCACACATCGTACTTTTCCTTTTTCGTATTAAAATTTAATCTCTCTACTTCTTCTTCAATTCTTATACGGTGATAACGTCCTCCCCCGTCGAAAAAATGAAATAAAATAAACAAGTACATTTTTGGTCTGTCGCATTTCATGGAAAATAATGTTTTTGGTTTTTGATGAAATTCATTTAAATTCAGCGATCACACGTAATAAAAAAAAAAAAAAATGCTCATTTATGTAAACATTTGAGCGTCAAAAATACATACGATTATGCTGAAAACGTCAATCGACAAGAGAGTAAGAAGAAGAGATAATAGAGGGACAAAAAGAGATTAGGATTTCGAAATTTAAAATGGTCTGGTCCGAGCATTGTGCTGGGCCCGAGGTAAATTCTTTCTAGGAATTCTTTAGCGATTATTGGCGCGCGTTATTTTACTACTGCCGTGTTCGGATAGTCGTTTATTCGGCGAAAAAGTAGAGTCCTATTACTTTTATAGCGACGAAGACGACGTTTTATGGTGGCAAGATTTGAGGACCAACTTTAAACTACGATTACGCCATTGATAAGCGAATAAGAATCGCGGAAAAATTCGGCCAAGAAGCCAATACAGAAAGCTAGAGCTTCACAAAGACGAAGACCGCTTCTTAAAGCAGTGCTACGCAGCGAGGAAACTTTTACAGCGGGCAATATTTAAATTCGCTCGCTATAGGTGTGAAAGTGCTCTAATGCTTTTAAAGATTTCTCTGTTTACTCGAGTTCTTTTCCTTTTTTTTTTTTTTCTCCAACCCCGTCTTCGCTGCCAAATTCTCAACCGAAGAACGATGACTAAAATCGCACTTTCCTTTCTGCCGTTAAATATAAATTACGTTTCTGCTGCATTGCCTTTGAATGTTGTAGTGCGTGTGCATTTCGCAGGCGGTATCTCCGCGTTAGAAATTAAAAGCACGATCTTACCAGGCTGAGGAAGAATCTCGGACAATTTAGAATTTTTCGAAGCATATCTTAATGAAACTGATATAGATATGTTGTGTAAAAATTCTGATTAAAAGTAACCGTATATATTTCTGATAATTGAAAGTTGATTGCGTCCGCAAAGATTGGAAGCTTAACAGAACACTGTCGAGAGAAGTTCCTCTCATCTTTATCGCGTGCAATCCGAAGATTCTAGTTCAGATTCCGGACGGACTTGCAAGCGATTCTAGAAAAGGAACTATTAGGCTTTCCCTTAGTGCAAAATTGGTTACCACTTTTCGACACGAAAGTCTACGGTTTTTACAGCTTGTCATTTTTGTGAAAACCCGATTTTGAAGAAAAAAAAAAGCCCATTACGGATTTGTCTACTGCAAGTGTAAGTGTGTTGCGCGAGTTCAATTATAACTATCGAAAATGTAAATAATTTTTGTATTCCCTTTTTGGCATCTATCGCACACTGTCGCATACGCGCGCACGTATACCGATTACACGCAGGCCCGTGTCTGCTAACTTAGAGACTGTAGTTGTAGCAGAGTGATAAAGATGAAGAATCACTTACAAGTCGGTTGCGTTGCATGTGAAAATTGCCAAGAACAGAAAAAAACATGTATCTGCGCATATACTATGTGTGTATATCGGTGAAACTTTTACGTTATAAGTAACGGTAAGAATGTAACGGTAGTAATCGCAGTAGAGTGTTTGGTTTTCTTGTCTTTTACGCGCTGTTCTTACCGCGAGAAATGCTGGTTTTGAAATTCCGTTGGAATTTAGAGTATAGAAGCTGCGGCTGCCACCGAGGAGGGGTTGGAAGTAATTAATTGAGCCTTCACCGATATACTGAGAATGTTATATTACGATTACGGGCTGTGCGGAAGAGGTGTGACGACGTCTTGGTCCAACGAAAACTGAACATATTTTAAATTCATTTTGTTTTCCAGGTAGAATTTCGTTGTTGTGGATGTAGCAGAGCTACCACACTGTACACGTACAACATAGAAACCCGGTGGAAGCGCGTGCGAGTGGAACATGCTAAAATGGTTTCAGTTGGCTTAGCCGCTTTTCTAAATCCTATGCAGATTGTATTCACGACATTTGAGGTTTATAGGAGATAAAATCATCGACAGTAATCTAGAGCGATTAGTTTTTCGGCGGTGTTTTATTAACCAGGCATGCTTTCCCATTGATCTGAAAAAGGGGACGCTCTTATCTTCTACTTCTTGCTTATGTCAGTTTAGGTGCATCATTCGATGGTTTCCTTCAGTGCTAACCAACAACATTAACTTGCGAAGTCTAAATTCGATTAACAATATATATATATATATATATATGTATATATATTCGTTATTCAGCATAATAATGTGTAAGATGCACGACGGGTAGTATGAGGGCTTAATCACGGTTAATGGTCACGCGTAAATTTTATTCCGGCCTTTTTTTCAAACTATCCGCGTGTGCCATTTTCTGCTGTTGCGGGTTTCAGATATCGAATTTGCTCAGCGAATGAATTAACGCGAGCAGAACATCGTTTGCGTTCAAATTTCGCAACACGCTTCAGCTAGGACACTTTTTGAACAAATCAAAAGTAACATCCAGTACCGACTACTTGCGTCCGGAACGTATCTCTGAAAAAATTCCTAATTACACAGCGCGGTCTGACAAACACTGAGAATTCGACCTTCAAAATTAAACGGAAAATTGATGAATTTTTAATAAGCTCGGGTCGGCAAATAAAGATAAAGTTGAGGGTCCGGAAATTGCGAGCTTCAAGCGGAAATGTTTTTATAATGCCGTAAAAATTAAAAAAAGTAATAATAATAAAAAGAAGAAAACGAAAAAGTAAGCTGGGAGTACAAACAAGCCGAATTTTCCTACCGCAACCGGGTGCACCCCTTTACCGAGAAACAATTAGAAGAAAGTAGTTATCGCAATGAACTCAAAATTGTCTGGACTTTTTTTTCTTCGCCACATACTATTAAAATCTAGTACATTGTTTAAAAATTCTCTTTTCTAAAAACGTTGTTATATGAAAGCGTTTCGTCTACCTCTCAATTCAACCTTTCTGCTAATTCGTGCTTCTCAGAATTTTCGTTCTGTTATTGTCCCTATCATTCGCTTACACGCTTTAATCACTCTTTATTGCTCTCTTCCCGCTGTCGTCTAGTCTCCTCTCCTTATTGTTCTCTTCATTTTAATGAAGAGCAGTTGTCCGTGATGCTAGTCACATTTTCGTCGAGTGTTCTGCTCTTTCTGCGGAACGCTCTTCCCCCTTTATTTACTCCTCTTAAAGTAAAGGCTTATAGTTAAGGCTTCCTGCTCACTATTGTGCTTCCTACATCCTGTCCTTTCCCTCTCAGTGTCTGTTGTCCATTGGTCTCTTTATTTCAGCGATTTCCCGATTGAATCAAGTTTTAATTAGTTAAGACTCCCTATCGTTTTTGGGTACCTGGTTGACGAGCCCAAAAAACAAAAAAAAAAAAAAAAAAATGGCCACGACGTTCTTTATGTAACTTTTAATTGTAACCTTTTCATTTAATACCTTCGCAAAATAATCTGTTGAATAAGTAATGTGATTTTCTCTCATACCGTTGTTATATTTTATAAACTTTGAAACAAATCTAACATACTTTAAATACACAATACTATATTATTTATTTAATAAAACAACGCTGACTAGGATAATTGTATCCATCTTCATAGTGATATATATATATAATAATGACAACTAAAATTAAAAACAACAAATAAATAGATCCGTTAATATAAAATAAATTTCACCGTTAACTAATAAAATTGAAACAATTTAATAAAATCACAATTAAAATATGAAAGTTTCAATTTTATTAGTTAATGGTGAAATTTATTTTATATTAACGGATCTATTTATTTGTTGTTTTTAATTTTAGTTGTCATTATTATATATATATATCACTATGAAGATGGATACAATTACCCGAAACTGTTGAATAAGTGTTTAGAAATTATAAAACTCAGTCAGGGTTTATCTCTCTTTTTTTTTTAAAGATAATGCCCAGCGTAAGTTAAAAAGTGCTATTTTCATTAACAGTCCCCCCAGTTGA
The DNA here is from genome assembly GCA_039619475.1 of Icerya purchasi. NCBI lineage: Eukaryota > Metazoa > Arthropoda > Insecta > Hemiptera > Monophlebidae > Icerya > Icerya purchasi. The sequence continues at coordinate 283,804,118 of CM077115.1, read as the reverse complement.
ATCTTCAAAAGAAAAAAAAAAGAACGTTTCCGAAAACGTTGAATTTTTATTTACCTGATTCGGTAACGCCGGACTTTCGCTACTTTAAAAGATGTACAACAATTTTTTTCTTATTTTTTTTTTTTTTTTTTTTTTTTTATCTGCACGGGAAGACATTAGAATAAGAAGCAGAAAGAAGGGGAGAAAATAAAGTTAAACTCAAACGTTACGGAAAAAAAAAAAAAAAAATTCGTGAGCAACGGAAGAGCAAGAGAAAATAAGAGAATGTAATATAACGATAGGGGACGATTTTAATAGTAAAGAATGGAGAACGTTGAAAAGGCCAGAGAAATTCAAAAGCTTAAGCATTCAAAGCGGAGTGCGACGTTTATGAAGTCTACAGCTATGAAAAATGCTCTACGAAAAGTGCTCTACGAAAAGGGCCTGTATATATGAAATGATTTGAAATGCCTTGTTTCTCGGAAAATTCCGTTAATTATATATCTGAAAATGAAATAATAAAAAAATAAACAAAGGTATACCACATTCGTAAAATTTAAAATATTCTATTACATTCATTCGCAGACTATCATCTTCGTTATGTATTTTACGATGTTTTGGCTTTGTACTAAAACGTGGTCGAAAAAACAAAATTACGTCATTCGATGAACGTTATATTTTCCGGAATAATTCCGCTTGTATGACCGATATGCCTACAAATAACAAGTGCTCAGTCAAGCATGATGTTTCATGCGCTGAGGATATATACATGAGACCATAATTTACGTTTACATAATATGCTAAATTCGAAGCAGAAATTTGATATTTCGCGCCATAAAGAAGGAGAAACACGGCACTTTCACGCTTTTTTGAATTCGAAAGTTTCGTTAAGGAAATGAAATACCATGTTTCGTTCCGGGACAAATAGCGCGCGCTTTTTTTAACGATATTATTTTATACTATACGCGCGGGAAAAAAGAAAAATGTTATTTTCAAAACTATTATCGAGCTTTCAGCGCCCCAAGGAGAGGGCCTGAATGTAAAGTTGTACGCACGGATAATCCAAATTAGAGAAATATACGGAGATGCGTGAATTTTTAACCTTGTTCTCAAATTTCCGGCTCCGATACACCGCGCCGCCGCAAGCGTGGGCTATACGTCATTTTTTGCACTTTCTTGTACTTTTCGTCAACTTTGAAACTATCGTTAAGCAAGTGAAATACGGTTTTGTTCCCGACAAATAGCAGCGCTCTTTCCGACGATATATATCCCATGCCCGAAAAAAAAAAAAAAAAAAAAAAACGTATTTTTTTCAAAACTTTCGAGCTTTTAGCGTCCGCAGGGCCTGAATATAAAATTGTAAGCTCGGATGCTTCAAATGAGAGAAATATGCGAAGATGTGCATAATATTTTTTACCTCGTTCAAAATTTTTAGCTTAATACTCGCGGCTCAGGGCGTCAATTTTCGATTATTTTTGAACTTTTTATCAACTTTGAAAGTGTCGTTGAGAAAATGAAGTACAGTTTGGTTCCCAATAAATGGCGATCTTTCCATCGTTGCCCCGAAAAAAAAAAAAAATTGTTTATTGCAAAACTTTAGAGCTTTTTTTTTTTTTTTTTTTTTTTTTTTTAGCCTGAATAAATACAGTTTATTTAGCCAGAAAGCGAGTTCCGGCGCTCCGCGAGACGACCTCAGAATATGAAGAGTTGTAAGCTCGGCTATAGTTTTCCCCATAAAGCGGTCCTTTATGCATGCATTTGAGATACGTTTTGGTTTCCGTAACTTTTTTAGTCGGGCTATTGCGCTTACGTTTCTTTTTTCTGTTTTTAGCCCTAAAGGATGAAGAAGGTGGGGTCTATGTCAATTTTTAACCGTAATTTTTTGATTATATGAAAATGCTTCTGCGATTTAATATTTTTTGAACTGCACTTTTAAAAGCTGGCGATGAGTTATGAACTTTTTTTTAAGGGCGTTTTTGAATATATTCTTGACGGTTTTTTTTGCGTTTTTTCCCGTCTAATGATAATTTTGATAAAATTATAATATTTCTTCGAAGAAATTGCGATTACCGAAAAAGAAGACAGCGAAGCACAGTTGGCCGGCTTTTCAAAATTCCGTACACAGTCAACAACCGACGAACGGTTTGACTTCATCATTATCATCAAGTCCATTGTCCTACGTAAGAAATGTGCTGGCAGCATATTCCTTATACCGTCTCATCCTTTCATTATGTTCCTGGGGCTATATGGTCGCGAAGTATCTGATCATATTCCGATTTATTTTCTGCGAAACCCTGGTTTCTATCTTCAGCTCATCTTTTGTCTATCCGCAGCATTTTCCTGTACGCTCCCATCTCAAAGGAATTTATCCGAATTGCGTCTCCTTTTTTTTAATGGTCCAAGATTCTGATGCATATTTCGCAATGGAGAGTTCACTAATTTTAACTCTTGGTATTCTTTGTTTTATATTTGTTTCCTTCCATATTTTTTTTTTTAGTCACGTTGTTGCAGCTCCCGCTATTGAAATCTGTAGATTTCTTTTTCACATCCTCCTGTGTTTGTAATCAGAGATCCAAGATAAATAAATTCGTCTACTACTAATTCGCATCTTGCAATTTCTTTCCTTTTTTTTTTTTTTTGCGGTTGATTCCTCGAGGCTCAGTATACTATTGACACTTATAAACTTCAAAACCGAATCATAAAGTGCAAATAAAAATTCGATCTATGACAATCTGTAACTATTTGATCTTCCCCATTGTGAAATATGCATCAGAATCTTGGATGATTAAAGAAAAAAGCAAACAATTCGGATAAATGCCTTTGAGATGGGAGCGTACAGGAAAATGCTGCGGATAGACAAAAGATGAGCTGAAGATAGAAACCAGGGTTTTGCCGGAAATAAATCGGAATGTGATTCGCTAGCCAGGAACATAAACTCCATGGACAGAAACATTATACAGGGTAAGGTGCAGGGAAAACGTGTCCCAGAAGAAGATGCCCACTACGGTGGGCTGACCAAGTAAATACACTAACTGGGTACAAGTTAAGCATTCCACGTAGCAATAGACCGAATTAAATAAATGGAAGGAAACGGTAAAAGGAATATGCTGTCCTTACGTAGGACAACGGACTTGATTTAGATGATGATAAAGTCAAACCGTTCGTCAGTTGTTGACTGTGTACGGAATTCTGAAAATCCGGCTAACAGCGCTTCGCTGTCTTCTTTTTCGGTAATCGTAATTTCTTCGAAGAAATATTATAATTTTATCAAAATTATTCTCTAAGAAAGTAGAGAAAAATTTCTCTCATTCATCTTCCCTGACGGCGGCTATGGTGACCCGACTTACTCTGTTTCGCATATTTGTCTCTTTACCTGAATTCGTGTCTTTTTCTTTCGTCCGTGTATTGTTCAGCTTTCCACATAATCTGTCCGGCCACTCTTCACTTTGCGCTAGTCTTGCCTACGCATTAAATTAAACAATCATACTGTGTCCCTATTCCCTGGCTCTTCTAATATCCGCGTAGAATTTAATCGCCGTTCTTAAGTGTTCGCATTTCGAACACGATTGTTTCGATGTCAGCTTCTTTTTTTTTTTTCATATAGATTACGAAATGTATCGAGTAATTTTTCATATATTCCGTTATGGCTGAACCACCCCCAGATTATTCAGGTACCACGGCAAAATGAGCGATTTCCTTTCTGTTCTACATTCCCCAATGGTCAATAACTCTAATTTTGTGATATCCGGTGATTATTTCATTAGTGCAAATTTTCCGATATGTTGACTGTATTTTTGTTTTGATCTGATTTTCCATATGTTGCACACTTAGCAACTTGAGTCCATTTAGCGCAGAATAGAAAAACAAACAGAACTTATATAAAATCTTAGAATTCTCGGTATAATTATAGTTCAAAGTCTAAAAGAAATAAGAAAAACAAAATACGTATACGTATTCATCGGATAATACACTAAATTCCGTAATTTATTATGCGATGTCATTCGATGCGTCAAGATGAACTGATCGATTTTTAAAAATTTGGCCAAACAGGATTTGCATTACCTCTATTTGCGTTGCACCGATGCGGATCGACAAAAAAAAAAAAAAAACAAAAAAAAACAACGAATTCAAAAAAAGAAAAGAGAAGAAAAAAGAATACTAAAAAAAAAAAAAAAAAAAACAGAAAAAGAAAAATGCTCGTACGATTAGAGAAACCAATGTGTCGTTACGAACGCCGTTAAAGATTAATAAACTTTCTCGATACTACCGAGAATCTTTTCGATCGTGTTGAATGAGAATAAACACGCACACACGGCAACGTTTGTTTTTACATCGACAACTGGTAAGTTACCGCGATTCCTAACTTTCGACTCCATCGACATACACGCACATTAACACACATCATGAGAAGGGGGGATGGCGCGTTTGATTACTGCGAGGTCAATTAAAGATATTGCCGGCTGGAAAATCTTAATCTGCGGATGTTCCGGGGGGCCGTCTCCTGTGTTCGAGGCTCGACATTTTCCCGTACGTAGAACGCGCGAACCGAAATAATAATAAATAAAAACTCGGGCCAAATTAATGCGTCGGGGGTGCGACGCCGGTGAGCGGGGGAGTTATTTTTCATTATCTAGAGTGTTTTCTGCATTTGCGGCTTCCACGCGGTTCTTTTCCCAACTGACTTCGGTAAACAATTCTTCCGTGTACACTACTCCGAATTATAACTGTAGCCACGAACCGTTCCAGATAATTACTGGAATATTCTAGCTCGCCAACTTTGTGCGAGCCTTTTTTTTTTCCCCCCGCTCTATTCTATCTCCCATTCGGCGCGCCTTTATCCCAGCCGGGGTTAGGCAAACAGATCGCGCGCCCGAGTATAGGTGGAATTTATAATAAAGCGCGCGTCGGCTTTTGCAGTTTATTTGTTGTTTATAGCGCACGCGGGCAATGGAAGTGTGTGTTCCGTTTGCGATTCCGTGCTTTTCGCTGGTTCCGAGAAAAATTATATATAGAGAGTTATGCGCGTGCAATATGAACTTTCGTTTTTTTTTTGTCATAATTGTCATTTTTCGTGGAAACATCCGGAAAAGTTCTGTACATCGGGAAGGTCTGAGTTTCATGGGCGACGCGTTCCAATAAGGATTTCGCTGCTTTCCGAAAACCTAAGCTAACGCGAGAGGAGTTTGCGAGATTTTTCTATTTTTCTTTTTTTTTTCTTTTTTTTTTCTTTTTTTTTCTTTTTTTTTTTTTGGGGGCTAATTCCCTCGAATTGACCACACTAAAACACTAAAACAGCAATTACGTCGGAATCAAAATATTTCGGCTAATCCTAATCTCTCCACTTCGGTTGCTACTGCCGATTCGCTCTCTCCATAGAGGAGTTGTTCAAATTCTAGTACGCTCCTTTTTCATTAATAAAACATATTTTTTTGAAATAATTACGTAATCTTTCACGTTCGTATATGATAAAAAATAAACATCTGTGGTATATGTAGTCGAATTTTTATGAATTTACGGCATTGTATTTAAAAGAATTTGAAATATTAATCTAATCATCGTAAATGCTATTTTGCAAGCTGCGTTAGCGTTAAGGTCGAATGTTAACGAAAAATAAATGAGTAAATAAAATTAAAAAAAAATAAAATGTCCGAATGTGTATTTTTTTTTTTTTTTTTTTTGGCCCCACCAGATAACCTCTGGAAGGACAAATATATTATTTTTCAATTGTGTATAAAGGAGCAAGAAGTAAGTATTGTGTAAGTACAAATTTAACTCATAGTGTGTAATGAAAAATAAATAAAAAGTGTAATAAAAAGCTTAAAATAAATAATGTGTGTGAAAACTCCCTGCAAAATGTACTAAGAGTAAAAAATAACAGGGATGAAAAACATAGTCCCTGATACTGTAAGTAGGTAAGGTTGTATACGAATAATAAGTTGAAATAATAGGGCCTTTGGCTTAGGAAAAGAAAAAGAAAATTATTACTTCATAAAAAGAGAGGAAAAACAGAATGAATAAATAAAATAAAAATAGGAAAGTATTATTGTCGCATATTACGAAATAAATTGTGTGTGTACAGAGTTAGTCAGTAATATGTGTATCCTTATAGTTAATGATAAAGAGTTGTGGCCGAAGCTCTCCGGCAGCACAGAATTGATTAAGTTTAAGTTTTCGATAGTTTGGATTCACGGTTGGCTTCAATAATATGTGGCAAATAAATAATTAATTATCGGCTAATCGAAAATTTCAACTTCATTGCTGCTTCAGAAAATAAAAGAAAACTCTCAATATTACCATCAGGTGGTAGTGCAAGTTCGGAAGAAGAGGAAATGCGATAGAAGCTACGTAAAGTATTGAAAGTCGGACAGTGGTACACATGAAGTGCGCTTAATATCATCGGCAGTAGTGCTACAAAGCGTACACTCTGGCCCACTAGTAAGATGAAATCTATACAGATATTCACCAAACTTTAGCACCTACGCACTATAAAAATGAATATTAGCATCTTTGAATTTAGCTCTAATTGTTAAACTAGGGAAAAGTTGATAAGTTTAGCGACCACTCGTGTCACAACTGTCCCATCTAGATTGCCATTTAGAGATTATGGCATCCTTAATAATGGATTTAAAGTTTCTTATTGACGGGATGTGTCTATATTACCGTTAAAAAACAAACAAAAAAACAACAGACGAAGTGAAATAATAATCAAAGATCAGCTCGTAAATTGTTGTACGCTATTAACGGATGATTTAAAATTACGAGTATTTAAGTCTTTTCTAGGTTAGTCGAGCATTGAAGTCGGTGGTGACATTTTCACACACACGCACACACACACACACACTTGTTGTTGAAGTGTTTTTACAAAAAAAATGATCGCGTTGAACATTTGCGAGTTTTATGAACTTCCGGTATTATACACTGTATATATATATACACATTCTGCTATTTCTTACACTACGCCTGCACTCTGAGGGCGGGAACGTTCGAAATGTTATTTAGCCATTGTGAATTATTGATGATGTTATGAATTCTTCGCGTCATTTCAATTATTCAATTTATATAAAAAGAATCAGTAATGAACTTAAAAAAATATAATAATAATAATAATAAAATATTATATCACCGGAGCAATCACATTCACGGTGTAAAATAAACATATATTTTACACCATGAATGTGATTACTCCGAAACATGTCGGTAGTATAATATTTTATTATTATTATTATTATTATTATTATTATTATTATTATTATTATTATTATTATTAAGTTCATTACTGTTTTTTTTTTATGTAAATTAAATAATGTTATTTAGCCTCCGAAGTTCAGTGCCGATGCAATTATTACTGACGATAGAAACCGTTCTGTATACATCAAAGCTGTTCTCGGTGATTAAACCATCGTGTCGGGAAGTTTCTAAGCAGTGCACAACATGTTAGATTTGTTTCTGAATATAGTATCCCCGTAAAGCAATCTTGTTTGTTCAGCTATTAACATGAAAATGTTATACGATCGCAGTCAAGATACGCATATATATGTATGTATACGCTTGATAGAGTTTGATAAAAAGGCTTAAGTTGAATCATAATAAAATGTTTGACGGCAAAAACAACAATAGATATGCAAACAATTTAAGGTGTATCAGAAATGTGCACCGTCAGCAGCAGGAAGCTGCAGTTAGAGTAGGAAATGAGGAAACATAACACGGTATATAAGGGGATCGGACGTGGAAACAAAGCCGCATACTGTATTTTTTTTATTTATTTTTTTTTTTTTCTTGTTGGGGTTTTCCCTGGGCTTGTCAATAATAGGCGATTACCCATCAACATGTGTAAATAGTCGCAAATTAGGAGTCACAAGGAATGGAATTTGACAGAGAACGCTATACCAAGGATGGAGAAACAATGACAATCAACGTCGAATGAAAAGAAAAGGAATAACATTGCCGAAAGTCCCACCATATCATGGCTACATCTGCAATTACAGAGCCCACAGTACAAACGGACAAAGGAATCAGCCCGTGTTTCTTCTTCCTTAATTATTTGTAGGCTGTACAAATAATTAAGGAAGAAGAAACACGGGATGTTTAAAAAGCAGTTAGAGCCATCAAACGCCAAAGCTATATAAAACACAATGCTTAGCGTGCCATAATACGCTGTTCAATGTATACTCGGAACAGATTTGTGAATCAGTTGCTGCCGAATCAGCAGAAGGAATTTTTGTGTAAACGGTGTACTCATTAGTAATATTAGATTTGCCGACGATGCTGTAGAGTTCTCGAGAAGGCCTGCAAAGATTAACTCAGCATATGTACAAAAAGACGTGCATATGTACAAACAGGTGTGCATATGTACAAACAGACGTGCATATGTACAAACAGGTGTGCATATGTACAAACAGGCGTGCGTATGTACAAACAGACGTGCATATGTACAAACAGACGTGCATATGTACAAACAGACGTGCATATGATTTCGGAATCGAAATTTAATAAAACTAAATATACGAATGTATTTAGGAGAAATGAAGAAATTAAAATAGAAGGAGAGAAGATCCGGCCTTCTTTCTTCCTTTAAATAGTTACGAGGTTGAATTACAGAGAAGGTAAACTCGGATGTGGCAATTAAATGCAGAATAGAGGTAGCATGCATTCCTGAAACTCTACTCAAAGCCATATTGTGCGGCGGTCATGATACTAACACAGAATTAAATCTACGTCTAATGCACTGTAGTTGGCTTCTTAGTTGTTGAGTGAGCTAATTTAAACTAAATAAAGAATAAAGAATTAGATGCTCTATATACGGGCTAAAGTGATGAAACATTCGAAAGGTGGATTTATTTGAAGATTAGATGGACTATCATCAGCTGGACTGAAAAAGTAACTAAGGATGGGTGCTACGACGTTTGCAAAAAAATCCGCAACTGCTGACTTTAATTAAAAAGCGAAAAATTAATTACCTAGGCCGCATTACGAGAAGAGACAAAAATGAACTTTTGAAACTGATATTGTGCAAAGAAAAGTTGACGGGGGAGCGAAAACGCGAGAGACCGAGAATATCTCGGATGAATCGGCATAAATAATATAAGGGAGACGTAGCGCGTAACAGGAAAACACTAAATTCATTGGTCGTCAAAATTTAAGCAGATAAGGCAAAAGAAGAAGAAGAAGAAGAAACGAATATCAGTTATTAGTTGGATAGCGATTTTAGAAGACCCTAAAAAAGGAATGCAGAAGATTCGAGATTGAACAGTAAGAAAGTATGTGTATTATTATCGACAAATGCATATTGATGCGGGCTCTCTTCTTTAATTCTGTTTCATTTCGCTTTCAGTTTTCGCGGCTGCTGAGATGCCGTTTCCTATAAGGAAGGTTGGCGATGCTACCTCATTTTTAGACGTAATTCAGTGCAGTGCGTTGACTTTTCAAATTTCAGTAAATGGCCCTAAAAATTTAAGTTTGACCTTTAATTTTACGGCACAATTTTTAGACGTGATTAGTTTGCTAGTCGATGATTTTCTTCAATATGGAGCGCTAAAGATACTGCGCTTACATATCGGGATGACTCGAACGATTGATACACGTCTACATTTTTGTATTCGAGCATCCGTTTGCGTTCATCATTGTATCAAGTCACAAAAGACTGAGTTTTCAAGGTGGCGTTCGCTTAAAATCTTGTAAAACTGCTTTTTTGAAATAACTTCCACAGTTATCCGTCATCATCGTTGCCGGATATTAACCATTTTCAGAGGAACGCATTTTATAATGTTCCTTATAGGCGCTGACCAAGAAGAAAATATTGGGAAATTTTACGAAAGCGAAAAAGGTATCTTCGATAAATAGATGATTTAAAACCAGTTCACCGAAGCTTAGTCAAATGATTTAATATTCCGGAAAATCGAAGCAAACGTAGAAGACTGCAAAAAATAAGATATCGAAAAAAACATTTTATTTTATTTGTTTTTTATTTTTTTTATTTTTTTTTGGGTTCGTCAACCAAGGACCTTTACCCAGAAACAAAAGGTAAGGGAAGAAGTCGGTTATATTTTGATCCGATCAGAAATTTTATCTAAAAAGAAGGAACAAATAGTAGGAATAATTAGAATGGGGATGGAAAGGATAGGATATAGGAAGCACAATAAGGAGTATCCAAGCTTCAGCAAATAAGAATACAAGGCAGAACGCTCCACAGAAAAAGAGATAAACACTGTGGAAGAACACATGATCGGCGTCGCAAATAACTGCATCATCCGGATGATGGAGAGGACAGTGTGGAGAAGAAATCAAGGAATAACGAAATTTAGATAATGGCAGCAAAGAATGGCCAAAGCGCATGCGAAACAACATCAGAATGTAGAAGAAGAGAGGGATGCGAAAGAAACCATGAATATGAAGGAAGAGTAGGCTGAATAGACAGGTAAAAACTGTTGGAAAAAGAAGAAACATAGGTATCCGACCAAAATAAAAAACAAAAACGATCGTTTAGACGAATGTTTTATCAGAAAAAATACACTTTTATTCTTGGTCAAAAAAAAAAAAGAAAAAGAAATGAACAAAAACAAAACAAAAAAGAACTGTCGACTAACACAATCCACCATACCGAATAATCATGACATTATCTTTTTTCATTTAGTTAAAAATTTTAACACTTATTATTTTACCGGTTTAATACTTTCCTGGAAAAATTCGCTTCGTAACAATTTAAGAATAGAATTTTTCAGCTTTGCCTTAGAATTTTCCAAAATTGTGTAAATAAGCCCTGAAAAAAATTTGGTTAGGCAGTCGAGTTTTTTTTATTAAAATTACTTTTTTCGGGGCAAGGGCAAAAAGTAGCAAAAATACATTAACATTATATTTTAATACTTGGCGCTAAAGTATTACGGCGATTGTACATGGCGCGCCGCGGTATTAATTTATTTTTGACCGGTGTGCGCTTTCAGTGGTTGGTCGACCAATCGATATACACTTTAGAATATTTTCATTTCCATAAATCTCATTCGGCTCGGTGATTATTTTCCAGCATCTCGTGTTGTAGCTGTTTGGCGCGCTGAGAGCCTATTCCGGGCGTTTTATTTCATTATTTGTCTACTTCTACCGGAGACTGAGCCGTCGAAGTTGGTGTATATTTCAGCAGCGACCGCCGGGACTGTTATTATTCCGCCATCCTTGTTTTCCTCCCGCCTGAACCGAACAGAGACTAGAAAGAGATGCGCCAACGAAACCCAGACTGCGGAAAAACTTCTAGATTGCTTTTCTTTTTGTTATTCGGCGATTCCCTGTGATGACGGAAAATCTCCGATGATTGAAAGAGAAAAAGCTGCTGCCGTCGCTGTGTTGCTTTCTCGGTAACTCGTAAAAACGTTGTTTAATATATGCCAGACGAATTGAGACGTTCCCAATCGTCGTGGACCTTTCAGAGAAGTAGTTTGTTTGTTGTTTTTTTTTTTTCTTTTTTCTGTTCAACTTCTTTTAAATCACCGTTTTTTTTTTTTGTTTTTTTTTTTTTTTTGTTTATACTTATATATTCTGTTTCCCCCCCAAAATAAAATCACTATATCGCTTTCAATATATTCTACACAAAGGGGTTTGTTCGCGTTTGAAGTTTTTCGTTTGTTTTTTTTTTGACGTTTTGCAAATGGTGAAATTTCGGGATCACGTGTTCCGAAACAGCTTAAATGTTTTATTCATCAATTAGCGACGCCGGAGGAATATTTTAAATTTCCGTTAAAGCTGCGGGATGAATTTTTTTCATTGCCGTTTAGCGATTAATTATTAAATTATACGCAGTCGGTATGTGTTATCACGATGGAACTCAAATGGAGGGAGCTTAATTGGAATTAGTTTTGATTTCCGACGCATCGAACGTTTCTAATTCATCTCCCCTATCTCCGTAGTAATGCTTTGTCAACTTCCAATATCGTTTTCAGCTAGTTTCGTTCTTTTTTTTTTCGTTTTTTCATTTTTTCCCCACACACCCTTTAGTGTGAAACATTTTCGTTCATGTTCCGCGAATTTTATACTTTTGTAGCGATGCCCGTACAATATAGCCGAATAAAAATCTTTTATTATTTGTGGTCTTTTGCTTTCTCCCTCGAAGAAATCCGACTGTATCGTTCAACCGGCTAACTGAATGATCGTGCCAGAGGCATTTTTATCAGTAGATTTTCTTTAGTTTCTATAATATATATTACATATGCAAAAACATCATAATTAGCGAAATAAGTGAAAAGGATAAAAATGAGACTAGCATTAAAATACAAAAACATACATAAATATATAATATTTACGAAAGTTGACGTGTTTCATAATTAAAAAATAAAATAAGTCCCATACCTTTGATAAGGAGTATCATGTTCGTAATGTACACCAGCAAGCCTTCAACATCACTAATGAGAGCAGGAAGCGGGGCCATTCCAATCCATAAAGCAATGTATACGATGTGAATATCAATATATCGATGTATGTATCAGATCTGATTAAAAAAAACCTTTTGCGTGCATTGTTTAGCGAGATGGTGGGGACAGAAAGCCTGAGAACATTCTAGCCATCGGCGAAATGACTAGTGTATTTAGTACGTGTTTATTACGCGGTGAGGGGTTAGATGGTGTTAGTTTCTCGCGATTTATTATTTTCGTGCAAATTGTCAAATGCGTAAGTACACTGGTGAAAAATGATATAATGTAAAAAAAAGTAAATCGCGACTGACAATGTACACTTAATTGGAAGGGGTTATATTTATCGCATATTAATACATTTACGGAACAAAAATTAAATTTTGTCTCTGAAACTGGGAAAACGTTTAATGTTTCAGTCTAATAAAACGGAATTATGGTGATTACCACTTAAGCAAGATCTACCGTCTACTTTTGATAGTCGAAAATTCGCTAGCGGCCGAAAATCCATCAAAGAAATCACCGGACCGATCAAACAGTTACAGTTCTCCGGAATTTGGCATATTCAGGTAGGTGCGCTCAATTTTTACTGGAGAATTTGAAGGGAAAAAGAAATCGAGCATTACACGCGCAAAGTGGATATTATTATTATGTTCTTCGGTCGGACGGATATAATTTCGAGCGATTCGATTCTAGTAAAAGTCCAGGCTCTAAAACTTTCCGGTTGAGCTTATAGGGGAAACCCTAAACTGATTATGGGCAAGTTAAAGAACCCGGAAGAGTTGAAATTACGGCTTAAATGATTTCGATTAGATTTTTATTTTGTTCTATTATTACACAAGAAATATCGAATGAACAAAAAAGAATACGAGATAGATAGAGATCACGCGAGTACGAAAATTAAAAAAAAAACAAAAGCAATAATAACGTGTGAAAAATTAAATTTTTTAATCAGAAACAGAAGACTAGAAGACGAGACTCTTGCCCTCTTTGCGGTGTGAAAATAATTGAAAATATATTTTATTACAAACTTAGCAGCCTAAAATTCTCGCCTTCGAAAGACATATATTTATAGGCGATAATTTACGTAGTTAATTGTCTAAGCGGTAGTTCTTTATGCGAAATTTTCCATTACAATTGGTTACTGAGATAACCGATTCTATTTAATCGTATATATTTACTCTTTCACGGTCCTTCAAAAAAAACCTTAAATAATATCAAAACAGTTCTGAACTTCTAAATATGTCTGCGAACAAATAGTGGTTGAAATGGTTGACATGATTCCAAATTTTTCATTCATCTGAAACAGAGAGAAAATTAATTTTCTTAAATGATGTAATGGCAGGTCCAATAATAATAAATAAATACTTAAATCAATAAATCAATAAATAAATAATTAAGTAAATAAATGGCGACTGGTCTAAAAAAAAAAAAAGATTAATTATTTTCCCTACTTTTTTGAAATTTCAATTTTTTAAAAACATAATGATAATAATAATTTTGCAATGCCTAAAAAGTAGTGGAGATAGGAGAGCATATCAAGGGTTGAAGTCAGTTGGTTGAATAGAAGTCGAGATTTTATGTCAGCCAGATTTAGAAAAAAAGGTTCAAAGATTTGAATATAATTTCAAAGAACCGCAACAATCAAACTGGTATAATAGTGCGTTGTTCTTTATATTAATCGGCTATTGCTGCCTAATGATTAACTTGGCAGTAGCGGACATTGAATGTACACGTCTGCTTTGCTCAAACGTGGATTCGAAATGCTTTGATCAATCGTTTCGATTGTTTAGTGGCGCATTTGAAATGTTCTTTCTTCCGGAAGGATATTATAGTCGATATAATTGAACATTCCTGTGAATGTTCAAATAACTTCGGTTTCTATTAGTAATCCGTATTATTCGTAAGAATTGTCCGAAGTAATTTGTTTCGCATCGTCGATTTTAACCCATTTCCAACTTCCGGTATTCGGATAATCTCAAATTGAATGAACTTTATAAATGAATTTTGCGAACTATTCACCATATTTATGATTGCGATCAATATTCTCTGCTGCGACTAATTTTATTTGGAATGGAAATCATTCGATTGTTTTTCGGCGATTGTCGACATTATCGATTATTTCAATTCGGAAAAAATACTACGGATCGATTATGAATATATTTTACAGCAATTATCGGTTGTAAAATGCTAATACTTTTATTGGCCTTACTTCATCTCTCCTCGTAGAGTTCTACTGTTAATAAATCGTTGCTTCCCTCGCTTGTTTAGCCGTTTTAATTTCGCTTCTAATCTTCTACTCCTACACAGCTTCTATCCGAATTAACTACTTCAATTTCAGTTTTTAATATTTCAGTTTTGTCGTCGCTCTGTTGTGGTGTGTATCATTCCGTTAGTATTGATTTAGTACCGTTTTCCGTTCTTTTCATATTTCATCCGAAGTCCGATATGTTTCTGTTTAGTTATTTTCTTTCGTTCGGTTTAGAGTTTCTTATCTCTGCAGAAGCAGCCCTTTTCATGGCTATCAATTAGAATAGATTGTCCACGGACCAATGTGTACGGATGATACTTTTGAGACTGTATATTATCCCCGATTCACAACGGTCTCTCAGTCCGGGAGTATTCAGATCGCTCCGCAGTTTTGAAAGTATTGGAGATTTCGAAATTTTCTCTTAAAAACACGTCTATTCTTAAGGGCTCCTGTAATTAAAAGCAAAAAAATTTGTAGACTATAATTATTCCTTAATATATTCTTTGTTTCATTGTGTATCAGTCTCTAATGTTCTTTCGTGTAAAGGTTGCAATTAATTGGATGGCTGCGATCGACGTACTATTCCACCTCTTTGCTGACGCATAGAAGTAGAAATAAAGAACACTTCACAACGGTAAACGTTTAAACCGAAGGATGAAACAAAGTATCGTTTTTGCTACCCGAGTTATGTCTAAACGAAAGAACAGGTTTTTTATGATGTGCGGTTAGAGGAGAGTATGCAAAAAAGAATAAGATACACACAACAAAACTAAGCGTTTAACATATGTTACAAAGAATTAAAGAAAACAAAAATCTTCGTATGCATAAAACAAAATTAAACACGAAAATCAGAGGACAATATTATATGATAGAACAAGTAGAAAACTTTACTTATTTGGGAAGTCAAATCTCACGGAATGGAAGATGCTCAACAGAAATTAAGAATAGCACACAAGCGAAAACAGCCTCTAATAAGCAAAGAAAACTATTAACATCAGAAAGTCTAATATAAACCTAGCGAAGAAGTTTGTAAAGACGAACGTGTGGTCCATATGCTTATATGGTGCTGGGACGCTGAGGAAAACGGAATATCGCAAAGCTAGAGAGACCTTTGAAACCTAGCGCTGGAGGAGAATACTCAAGATAAAATGGACGGATAGAATTACTAACGAGGAGGTTTATAGTTTATAGCAGGATAAAAGAAGAAAGACAAATCACTAAAACTATTTCTGAACGAAGAAATAAATGGATAGGACATCTGTTTAAGGCACAGCGAGCTGATAACACCGTTATCAGAAGGGAAAATAGAAGGAACTCGTGAAAGACCGAGAAGGATATTCATACATCAGGTTATAGAGGATATGGGAACAAATAATTTCCAGCAACCGAAGCAGCTGAGTAGAAAACAAACAGAATGGAGAAGGATCACGCGGATCTGAACTCTGAACTTTTAACCGTTTCGCTTCTATTAGTAAACCAATCGAAAGATTGATACTACAAATAATAATAACAAAGAATTATAAGGTTATGATGTATTATAACGATATGATGTATTATAAGGTTATGATGGATTATAATGATGGATTATAAGGTTATGAAGTATTATAAAGGTTATGAGGTGATATAAGTTTATGAGATATTATAAGGTTATGAGGAATTGTAAGGAACGGAAAAAATAGTCTTGCTCTATGTTTTTAAGTGACCCGTAGGGGAAAATGGTCGTTGGCTGAAAGTGTGCAAATTAAAAACCAAAAGTAGAAAGAAAAAAAAAAGATATATCTATATTAGTACATTTTTCTAATTTAACACGTTAGTTTGTTTTTTCTTTTTCTTATGGAGGTAAGAGGGCCGAAACGTTATTGGCTTTCGGCGAGCAGGAGGGACGAACCTTGGCTGACGTCGTCAGCGGCCGAAAGAAGTTCAGCAGTTAACGCTAATGAAGTACATAAATTTGCTTTCTGCAGTCTCCATCAACGCGTCACGTTTGTTCCATTTGTAGCACTTGGTTAAATGCCATCCGTTTACAATGCGCGGCTGGTCCCGAGAGAATTAAACCTACATTACCGTTAATTTGCGTCTATGTTTCGGGTTTTAAAAGGACTTTACGACAAATTTATCATTACCTGGTCTCTACCTTCCCCGCTGCTGCATCGCCAACACTGCGTCATCAAATTATCATCAGTGTCACCGTTGATTAGGCTGCAAACAGAAATTTATGCATATATATATATATGTGTAGGTATAAAAAAAAGATTAATTTCCGCATAAACGGAGAATGATAATGCGATGCGCATCTTGGCCGGGCTAGTGATAATTTCAGTTTTCTATTCGGAAACACAGGTAGACTAAGGCCGATTTTTTTTTTCTTCTTCTTTCCCTTTTTATTTGCATACAATCTGTTACAATAAGTAGCAATGTTATTTTATGTAAACCATAGTGGAACGCTTACTCCCAGTGCTGGTCGCTTTCCCCTTATTTGTATGTACGTTATTTATTGGATTATGTTGAGCTATATTAATGACTACGGACGAAATTACAGTTCAACTAATGTGTCTTTTCAATCGTTTGAATCGTACGCTATTCTGCGAAAGATTAGCTGCTAGCGGATTGATGCGGTTTCCAAGTCGATGAAAGTATCTTCTAGCAAAGGTCGTAATTACACTTCTTTAACCGTTGGAATGCAGAGGGGTCTTTGTGTATATCATCATTACGGACAAAAACCATGGTGCCACCAAAATGTCTCGTAGAACACTGAAATCTTTGTATAATGTTTAGATTTGAAATGTTCGTCGATCCTCAGATTTGAATACCGTATGTCTACACAGGTTCTAAGATTGCCCTGTATAGTAGCACATTATTTTCACAGGATAAAGATGAGCTTTTGTTCATTAACCGATACGTGTTGCGGCATTTGATGTCTAGTTGCTTTCGTTTTGCAGTAATATGATTCTTGAAGATGAGCCATAAGTCAAGATGTAACCCGAGACATTTCACAGCACATGAGTTATTGTCTGCCCATTCATTTGGATCGGCAAATTTTGCCCTTTATTTAAGGTAAACAAAACCTGTTTTGACTTTGTGATTCATTAACTGCAACTCTCCATTGTTTAAGCCATTTCTCCACACATAGGCTTTGGAGCTGTTCAGTGGCTATGATATTATCTCTGTGAGTTGATAAAATAGCCGTGTTATCAGCAAACATAGCTGTGTGGTTATATCATTATTTTCTGGGAAGTCGTGTGTATAAATCTGCGATACAATACGGGTCCCAATACACTACCTTGTGGTACTCCTGACATTATAGGGTACATGCGTGAACAATCGCCATTTACATTAACACGAAAGTGTCTTTCTACTAGGTGTAGGACTTTATTAACAGCTAATAGAGGAATGAGGCAGTTGATGTTTCTGCTTATATATAGTAATCCGGTTATGCCAAAACTTGTCAAAAGCTTCTTCAACGTCTCGAGAAAAATCGCAGTACAATATTTCTTTTCTTCAAAGCTTTTGCTTATGATGTTGACTATTCTGTGTGTTTGCTCTATTGTACTGTCTGGAATTGCGTTTTTGTTCGTAATCGGAAAATAATGTCAAAAAACCGATTGACGCATTTAGATTTTATCCGTAGTTCGAGGTACTCTTTATCCACTAAGGATTAGACAAAAGAGTGTGCAGAATGCAAACAAAAAAAAAAAAAAAATGGGCTGTTTGATGAAACCACCGACGGAGAGAAAATAGAATTGGCTTGTCGACCGGAGGTATAGAAAAATTAAAAAATTAACTTTGTCATATTGCGTGCTAGTCAACTCTTAGCTTCCTCTTTAATACGCACGTTCATGAAATCGATTACACATATTCAGCGTATAGAATTAATTTTAAAATTATTCGGTGGTTGTGTGTTTTAGATATTTGATTGTTCGTGTCTGATTCCGATGATCGTTAAAAATTGTAAAATGTTTTAATTAAATTTTAATCAAAAAATATATTCAAAATATAAGCACCGGCATGTTTCGGGAACACAGTCTCACAATCAGTTTGTAATGTTTTTTGTCGTTTTCTGCGGTCTCAATGAAATCTCCGTTTTGTCTTATAATTTTGTCCCGTTTAATTTTCTCGCAAAGTCAATGGGAGGTTTAGTAGTTTGCTTTTCTGTTTTTATCAGTAATTATAAGACTTGGTCAAGCATTAGCTTAGGAAAGCTGTAATTTTTTGAACTTTTACTGTCAGCAGGATTTGAAATAACTATTCTACCGGAGCGAAACATTGTGCTGCCTACTTCCTTTGTAAATTTTTGTTTTAGCGTAGAAATCGGGTTGTTTTTGGTTCGAGTACGCGAACAAATTTCCAATCAACTATATGATACAAAAGCTCTGACGTAATGTGACCAATATTGTAAATTACAATCGTGAGCGTAGGCTTAATCCTCGTCAGTTTGGATAATTTCTGGAGAAGATATGGAAAGCAAATGCACAGATTTATCTTTATTTTTCGGTATTCCAATCGTAAAGAGTTGGCTCCATTGATTCCAGTTATACCGATCGTTTTTCCCCCATTTTTAGTATTGAAAAATCACGAATGTACAATACTAAAAGCCTATAGGTGGATAAAAAATTACCCTTTTTCAAACGACATTATAGGTCGAATTACATGTTAAAAGCTACGCAAGATCATCTAAGAATGTAGGGAAACTTAAGGCGTTCATCAAACAAAAGTACTTGGTAAAAAAGGAAATTCGAAAAGAATATTTAAAAACAGGAAATTTATCTCACTTTGAAATAAAAAAAAAAAAAAATAAAAACAAAGAAAGCCTAGAATAAACATTTTCAAATTTTTAGCAGTTGAATTTGATATAAGATTTTTGGACCTGATCACCGTTGTCATGACGTTATTGGAAAAGTTAGCGATAAAACCATTTTTCCTACAGAAGGCAAAATGTTTCGTGATTTCTATATGTGAAACCGGAGATGCAAGAAAAAAAATACCCGGCTTATAGTGGCTAGAATTTTAATATTATTAGAATATAAAAAAATTACAAAAACCCCCGAAATTTTAAAAGTTAAGAGCCCTAATTTTGGAAAATATTTTACCAGTAAGGCAAAAAATTAAAAAAATCTAAAACGTGTTTTTTTTGCTAGAGTTTTTTTTTTATCTAACCGAGGCATATTTTCCGCACTGGAATATATATATATTAATATATATATAAAAAAACAACAAAAACCCAAAAATTTTAAAATTTAAGTTTCCGAAATTTTGAAAATATCGTAACCTGAGAGATAAAAAAAAAGAAAAAAAATCTACAGTTCTTCTATTAGCAGTACATGTCGGTAATCGTACGAGTGAGATCTGGCGACTTTAACTGTGCAATCAGTTTGCCGCTCGTAAAAAAATCCGTCAATATTTTACAATTATTTTATTTTTGCTCACATCAAGCGGTAAATAATTTAAAAAAAGAGAAACATAACAAAAAAAAACAAAAAAAAAACAACCAAACCGCGCGTATTATACGACGATTTCTATTTTTAAAATGGGTAATTTCTGATAAAAATTCATACGGATGTAACAAAATAACCGAGACCTAGTCACGGAAAATGTAATATTTGTTAGGAACATGTGAAACCTGTTCGCTTTTTTCTGGAAAATGTAAACTTTTTTTACCAGATATATCTGATACGTGTTTAATATTTGACTTGCATAACGAAAAAGCTCTTTGATACTATCAATTTTGCCAAACTCATTAATTCTTACACTTCTATACTTCACAATTGGCGATTTTTTTCTAAAAATATCCCCATCCTATCTTATATTTGTTGTAGAATGGAGGAGTTTTCCATATTTTCTTTTAAATTTCTATGATTTTTCGCAACCAGTCAACTTAACCTCTCTTTCTCTACACATAGTCTCTCACGAACTCTCGCTGATCACGAATTCATCAACATCATTAACAGGTTATTCCCTCAACACATCCATGGATCTAAGGGATCGTATGGGGAGTTGGAGCTGCATTTTTTGTTGTTCCTGGTAAACGTTATGCTGAATCGTTTGAATTACCTGCCATATCTTCAATTTACTACGCGGAATCAATTGCAACTTTTCAAGCATTGCCATATATATATCCTCGATTAAGGATAATAGTAACTTTCTAATGGTTTCCGATTTTCTAAGTGTTTCTGACTCTATAATTCTTCGCACTCGATCTATGGTTTCTAATCTAACTTTATATACAGCCTGTTAAGTAGATTTTTTTATGGGTACCAGGTCATGTTGGAACTGAGGGAAATAAAACGGTCGACAATCTAACGTACTTGGTCACTACGAATGGTACTTGCATCCAATCTTTATCCAGCCAATAATATTCGTTCTCTCTCCAAAAAATTACAATCGAAATCGTTTTCCAATCCGCACTCCTTCTATCTTTCTATTAAACCTTCTATTCCTGATCCTTCCAAATTCCTTATTGTTTCTGACTCTTTAAGTGTTCTTCTAGCGCTATCTTCACCTTCCCTTTCTCCTGGCCCCAGAACAGCGGAACAGAGAGAAAAAAGAGACTCAGATCCTTACACGATCAGAGATAGCCGACCGAAAGGAATCAAGAGCTAGAATAACCGAAGGAGAAGGAAGGGAGAGAATGAATGAAGCACAGTATGGAGCGGGAAGTTTGTAAGAGGATGGAATAAAAAGAAGCTTGTTCAGTTGGTAATTACGAACAACCGAACATTATACGATCGGGATGATCACAAATAAATTGATTGCTGGGAGGGTGCAATGGACAATAAGGAGAAGGCACGAGAGAATAACGGAACAATGAGAAAGGGAGCAAACCATAAAACGCAGGCGGCAAATCGCAGAGAGATTGGAACGGCGCATAGAAGGAAAGTTAATAAACTATGGAAAGCGTGGAACGGAAGGTTGGATAGACAAGAAAAAGGAGTTCTGTTTGGAGAATGAGGAGACGTAGGAGTCGGACCACAGTTTGGTATGAGCAGCTGCAGACAGAAGGCTAATTAATATTAGAAACTGAGATGTCAGGAAGAAACCTACCAGGAGAGGAAGATAATCGACCGAATGAATCAACCAACTCATTTCACTCGATTCCGGAATGGCCAGGAATCTAAAGGAAATCCGTTTGGATAAAGTGGGGGAAAGGAAAAGTTGGTGAATTAAGGAACGAATTTCTTCCCTAAATCGCTTTTCCTTGGCTGCATCTCCTAATTATCCATTGGATCCTGAAGGTTCCCCGCTGTATGTTTGTGATGCGAATCGCGTGCTCTTCGAGTGTTCTGGTTTATCACGCGAGCGTGAGTTACTTTATTATCATCTTTTAAAGCTTGGTCTTCCTGCTCCTTTCAACGCCTCTTATGTTCTTTCTTTACCCATTCTCTCAGTTGTTCCTGTCCTAGGGGTGTTCCTTGATTCCATTGTCGACAAAATAAAAATATAATTTCTATTCTATTCCATACATCTCTATTCCTTTTTGCTGGGCTAATGCTCTCTGCTAGCAAACCCAAGGGGGATAAAAAAAAAAAACAAAAAAAAACTCCTTGTTAGCCGAGTCCAAAAAAAAAAAAAAAACTGTCGGAAAATAAAATTCCTCTTAAGGGGCAATTAAACGCGTTTTTTTTTGTCTCTTAGGCTTATCATCTAGGCACCGCTGACCGGAATGACAGCAGTAAATTGAACGTGCTACGCCTGGTACATATTTTTATCCGCTTCGTATCGCCTAGAAGTGTTTTAGTGTTTCTCAAAAATAATTCAAACTTTTTTTTTTTATGCTCGTCAATCGGGGAGACCTTTATCCAGAAACGAAATTCAAACGTTCGTTACTCACCTAAAGCTACGAAATTATTCGTTTTACTGCCGTTACTCTGGATGTTTATCGAGAAATATGCTTATTTTTCCGTTTTTTGATGATCTGATCATCTACTTTGGATTGACGTTATCTAAAATAACCGTTTCTCTGGAAATGATTTCGGCGTTTTCAAGTCTTTTCTTTTTCTCCTTTCTTCTGTGGCGCTATTGCAGACGTGCCAAGTTTCGATCCGAAGCAACGACTTCAATACTAAATAGAATTCACGACATTTAAATAACAATAAGAACTGAGTAGATGGAATAATAAGCGGCGAAAGTCAGAAACAAAAATAAATACAAAAAAAGATGCGAAAACGAGACGACGATAGAAAAAATGTAAAAACTTTTGAAATAGTTATTACGAAATTCTTCATGGAAATGTACGTTAAATTGAAGAATAATTTTTCACATAAAATAAAATAACTAAGAGTACTTTTTTCCCCTTTTCAGTATTGCTTCAAGAGCGCCGTCTTATGGAATTCGGAATTTTTCGCAAATTTAAAGCAATTCTTTTAAATTCCTCGAATAAAGGTTCTCTTTTACGTTCCGATTATTAATCTTGTTCAGAATTGAATTCTTTTTATCATTCAAATGTTCAAACTAATGAAGTTTAACTGGTATTTTTTTTTTTTATTTTAATTTTGGCTTTTATCAGTTGGCTAGTTTGCTCATCCGGTGTAGCGTAGCTAGAATCAACGAATTGGAGGAGTTTTAGACTTAATGCTAAACGTGCTTATGTATGGTATTTGTACTAAAAAAAGTAAAGTGAGTTCCATACCCTTGACAGCGGGGCGTTAGGATTATGAAGTTAAGGTTCACAATGTACTAAGCCTAATGGATCTAAGGAGAGAATACTGGGGCCAGTTCCTTTCTCTCGGCCGCCTTTACTTTCCCAGATTTCTCTGGTACCCAATTCAATTCCAGGCTGGGTAAGCTTGGGAGCGACTTGGATCCGGGACAAGACAAGTCTCGAACCCGTGACCTCCGACTTAGTAGCCAAGCACCTTAACCACTAGGCTACCACTCTGCCTGGTATTTGTACTACAACATACATATGGAATTATAAGAGCGTAAATATACATACATACATATATATATATATATATATTTATATATATATATATATATTTATATATATATATATATATATATAAGTGATATTAATGTGTCCAATAATTACGTAAATTAGATTTTTATTCCGATCTTTTACGCTTTGAAATTTTTTAATTGTCTTTTCGAACACTTTAAAATATTTTTATTATTAATATAAACTTATTAAACTTAGCGTCAATAGACAAAAATTAAATATATCATTTATGTGACAGAATTTTAGACTGTGATAGGCTTGATTTTGTACTTGGTATTATTCATATTAATTTTTGTATCCGCCGCAGAATGATGGGGAAAACTACATGCAGTTACTTAAGTGCTAATGTCTAATTTTATGTTTGCATTTTGCAATGCAATGGTCTAAACGGGAAGAATACGAATCTTTTTCCCCGTGAAAAGTAGGTTGATTTTGCACGCTCTCGAAACCGTTTGTTTTTAATAAACTTAAGTAATTTAAGCTTTCTACGTTGTGTAATTAGTTAATGTTCATGTCACCCGTGATTACAGCAAACTCTTCTAACACTTTTATAACGGTATCTAAGAGTTACGCAGGAATTCTGCGTATTGCGATTCGCGGAAGCGGTATATACCAACAATTGATAACAGATATGGTTATATAGTCTAATTTAAAATTGAAGCAAACAATATTTCCAGCATAAATTTTTCTATTGATATCAGAAACTATGATATTCTTTTTGACGTATAAATTAATACACTTCCTGCACTTTTGTTAACTCTGTAATCCTCTCGAAAAATATATCCAGAAATTTTATAACGTGCTACTTCATCCTCTCAGTTAGCCAAGTTTCAGTTTAATAATAAACGCACTGTCATCTATTAGAAGAGGCTCTCAACGATATGTATTGCGTTCTGAAATGCCCAACTCGTAATAAAACATACAGTACAAGAATGCAGTACTGTATGTTCGGCATTTCAGAACGAAATATACATATATTGTTGAGAGCCTCTTCTAATAGATGAAAAAATATCATGATTTCCTTCCGCTTTTGTTATTTCTGCCCTTGAATTATTTTTATCCTCTGTCCTTAAACGTGTAAGAATATAAATTTGTTTTCTCTTTCTTCCCATTTCTTGGGCTAATTTCAACAAACCCATTAAAGACAAGTTCAGTCAAGCATGATGTTTCATGCGCTGAGGGATTTCGTATATATTAACTTAAAAATAACTATAATATTTACGTTTAAATGATACTAAATTCAAAATGAACAGATCAGATTTTTCGCGCCGCAAACAGAATGGGACACGTCATTTTTCACGTTTTTTTGAACTTTTAGTCAATTTCGAAAGTGTTTCGTTAACGAAATAAAATACGGTTCCGTTCCGGACAAATATTATACCATATTAGCGGGGGGGGGGATATTTTTCTCAAAAATTTCTGGCGTTCGACGTGTCACGAGGAGAGCCTAAATATGAAGTTGTAAGATCGCGCCTATAATTTTTACCTATAAATTTGTGCATATGTTCGAGATACGTTTTTTGGCTTCTCAACTTTTTTACTCGGGGGCTATTGTTAACGTGAACATTCCTTTTTTTTTTTTTTTTTTTTTGCTGTTTTTGGCCTATTTAAATAATTTTTTAACCGTAAATTTTTCGGTTTCTCGAATGAACTTCTTCTGAGTTTTATTTTATATTTTGAATTTTACTTTTAGCGAGTTATCCGGTGATGAGCTATGAATTTTTTAAGGGTGATTTTCGACGTTGTTTTAAATTCCGCATTATATATATATATGTATATGTATATATATATATGTATAATATGTATGTGTATATGTATATATATATATATATTCTTGATGGTTTTTACGTTTTTTGCCGCAAAGAGTAATCAATTATCTTCAACTTATAGATATTGTCTTAAAGATAATTTTAACTACGATCCAATTTTGAAGTTTATAAATCCAACCCCGTGCTATTGCATATTTTAATTTGATACTTTTATCGGTTTCGACCATTACATTATATGTGCATGGGGAACCCTAGAAAAGATATCGCGATATATTTAGAAAATTATTGTAGAAATTGCATTACATAATTAAATTCAAACAAATTAGTGAAATTTTTAAATAAACTTTCATATACATACCTCTATAGCGCGGCAGAAAATAATGTGAAGTATGCTATATTAAGGTTGTATATAAAAATGCAAAAGTTATTTATTCGGGAAATGAAAAAAAAAAAGAAAGTTAAAGAACGAAATATTTAAATATAATACAATTTGAATTTTTTATTAAAGAAGAAAAAAAATTTCATTTTTTCTTCGAAAATTATTTTTATTGATGTTGCGAAAGCGAAACGGCAATGCTTTTAATGAAATTAAAAAATTAAAAATTTTTTTACATGATAAGATTAGTGAATTAGTTATAATCTGGCTGGTACGAAATTTATCAAATTAACTTTCTTCGATAGAGAGAGTTTAAAGAAAAATTTTCCGAATGTGTTTACTGATTGCGTTTTATTGTCAGAAGGCTTTGAAAAATTTTGGCCGATAGGAATGCAGATTTTGGAAGGTTTACTATTAATTTTTGATCATTTTAATTTGAAATAAAAATTTGTACAATTGTTTACGAGAACAATGAAACGAGCGATGTGTGTCGCTAATGGGGGAAGTAAATATAGATGAAGGTTGCAGAGTTATTGTACAATAATTCGGTCGGTGGTAAAAATCTGTGTAGACGGACAATAGATTAGCCGGTGTATTATTTATCTTAAGAAGAAAAAAAAAAAAAAAAAGGAGAAAAAGAAAGATGAAAAAAATAAAAACAGTACGGTTAGTTAACAATTCGGTAAAATTTGACAAAATCACAACTGTTGGAAATGTAAACGTCTGCAGCTCGTTTAAATAAATAACGACATTAAGACGATTTGCAGAAATGTAAAGAAAAACGCGCTGTCGAGGAGTTGTCGTAGATTAACTTTGCTCTAAGCAAAGGCGAGAAGAATAAATTAAAAGCTAAAAAGTGGAAGTCGAAAAAATTTCGCTTGAATTTTCCTATTCAGATTTTCCTATCTTTTTTCTTTCGGCTTCGACGATAAAACTCGCTAAAAATCCCGCGTAATTTTTTAATTAATTCTAAGAAAAAGAAACGAACGGATGAAAGGCCTGCCTGGAACTCTTTAAATCTCCTGTTCTTCGGAAGTTTTCTAAGAGCCGACCACGGCCTAGACTGCTCGCCTCAACCGCTGCCTTATTTAATTAAATTCTTCCGAGTTTCTTCTGTATATCTTTCAGGCAGCTGGTAACTTCTTAATTCACCCGCTAACCTAACCAAATATACTTCATTATTAGCAGTTTTTTTTTTTCTTTGCCTTGTCTCGGTTAATTCGCGGTTGTTTATTCAGGGTCTCTTTTAACTGCACATCATCGTAACAACAACTTAAAACAAGCACCGCCGATACTCCATTTCATTTTAGCGTTCCAGTATCGCCATCTCCTCGGATAATTTTTAATACGACTCTTTCGGCACCGTGTTGTCCACATTGTAACATCGACAAGTGAACGTAAATATATAATTTTCAGAGAATTCTAATGAAATCGAGGATCATCTAGTAACCAGTAGACAGTTACGTACTGCATCATTCGTAAGACAGCAGAAAAGTTTCAAAAAGTAAATCATTCAAAAAAAAATTTTCTTCAAATTTCGGTTATGCCTAACGCATCGAATCTGTGACTGTAGTTTTTAAGGATTTTTTTTTTTTTCCTTTTTTGAAATTCAACATAAATTTTCGCGGTAGTTTATATTTATTTTAATAATTGATCAGAGTCGCTGCGGCTCGGATGAAAATTGTTCAGAAAATACATTTTTTTTTTCTTTCCTTTATTAAAATGGACTATAATTCTCCAGATTTTCGTAGGCACTTTTATGAGTTACGCTGATTACCGACAGCCGGCGCTGGTACTTTAAACAAGGAGGTACTTTAAAAATTCGTATTTCATAGCAGTTTGTAAGTTCTACTCTCCTATCCTTCCATGATGCAAAATGGTTAATGATCTTTTCATTAGAATGTTTCTTATTCGGTATGAAGGATTGTTTAATGGATAAACACACGATTTTATCCTATTTCTAAAGAGAATCTTAATCATTCTTTAAAAAGTTGAAAAGAATCGTTTCCTCGCATGTTTAACTAAATATTTTACATATTAATAATGGTGCTTCTTCTTATTCGTTGAATTTGGTGCAGTTTTCGTTACACTTTCAAATTTAACTTTTTTTTTTCTCTTTTGCTTGAAATTCTTCGAATTCGATAAATTATTAATTTTAAATTCTGAAATTTAAAAAAAAAATTTACATTTAATTTATTAAATGTAAAATAAAAGTCATTGTCCGCTACAAAAGCTATCATGAATTGTGAATTTAAGGAGTTTTCTGGTGCAGCATGTCATGGAAATGCGACGTAAGAAAGAACTTTTCTTAGAAATAAGAATGACGATTAAAGAATTCAGGGTGGAAAAAGTTCAAAGAGAAAAATAAAGAACCGTTCGGACGAGTGTTTAAAGGCGTGAAAAGGTATGCCATCAAGACCTACACAGTTGCACCAGAAGAATTAGAAAGAGCAGACTTTGATGGCAGACAAAAGTTAGAAGTAATTTTGCACAAGTGGAGTTGTATGCAATTCATCAACGTTAGAAACATGGCCGCGATATCAGACTACCTAGAGAAATGTTGAACATGGAAGAACGTTAGAAGGATGGGGGAATTTAAAAGTTCTAGCTATTTTCTAAATATGCTAGAAAGGGCTATTTCTAGATATGTAAGAATAACACTTGTTCCAAGAGAACTTCTTCGAGGCTTTCAAGTGTATATCTAGTTTTTGCGCTTGCTCTTTTATAAGCAAGAAAGTTTTCGATTTAGATTTTGAACGAAAGGTTGTAAAGGTGGCACAGCGTTGCATTCCTTATTTTACCAAAAAAAAAAAGGTGTAACCTTGCTGCGGTGATTACATTGGATAGCAGATATGAACAAGATGAAGAAAGAGCAGATGTAACGGAATTTAAAACACACTTATGATCAGAGTTTAGGTTGCGCACTGAATAAGATCAAAACAAGGTCCAATTAGTTCTAGTGAGATTTCATGAATGAGAATGGTAAGAGGCTTGAAATATGGAAGGATTAACAAGAATTTGAAAGGCTAGGAACATGGTCACTACCAAAAGAACTACTTGTAAGTAGCCCACCCCAAATTTAATTAAGACCAATAATAGGAGAAAAAAGAAAGTCAAAAGGAGGAAACTAGAGATAAATGAGTTTCTAAAATAGGTTGGGGAGAGATCATTAAGGAGAATTACGTTATAATGGAACTGTTGGTATCATAGGATATGCAACTCTACACGAGAGAGAATCGGCATTTCAACGTATATAGAAAGAAGAACTTATGGACATCGTAGTTAAGGGGAACATAAATAGATACAATGTTAATGGGATGCATAAGGATAGAACAAATGAAATTGTGAGCAATGTTAAGTGGATTAGGAGTAGAATGAGAGGAACATTATGGCAGCGGAAAAGAGTGACATGTCTGAAAAAGATTGCAGAATCATCATGACCGTCATCATGATCACATCTGATTAGATTAAAGCTTTTAATATTAAAGTTCATGCCACGCATTTCCGAGAGACAAAAATAACACTAATATTGTGAAGGTTTAATAAATTCGCTAATGTGAATTTTTATTGGCTCTGAAGCTGCAACAATTTCATTGTAATACATTGAACAAATTGCGAAGCAAAACAAATATTAGAAGCGAAAGAAATGACAAGAGGGAAAATAAGAACAGTGAGAAGGTTGCAGCAGTTAATATAAGGTAAAAGAAAAAAAACAGAAACACGTGTATTAAGAGATCTAACATGAGTTGATAGAAGAGTAAAAGAAAAATAAACCGTAAGATTAAAAAATTCAGGAAGAAGTAGGTCGGGGTTAGCATATTAGAAGTGAATTGAAAGAGTAATGAAAAAAAGAAAGACAACTGTAGAGGCATAGAAAAAAGCATTTCCGATATATTGAAACGGGTTTTTAAACTTTTGTATAAACGAACTAGCGCTAGTTGAAGTTGTAATGTGTAAAGCGGAGAAAATAATACGAATGCAGCTAAATTCAACGATCGAATGAGATTCGAAAAAAAAAAAAGAAAAGTTAAAAATATATCGGCACTCGATGGTGATGACGGTCACTTCAGTAACAATACATTGAATAAATAAGGGAAAAAAGTAGAAGAGGAAACAGTAAACACTATAATTAATAGTTAATCAACTGACTTGTATGTTTCGTATTGTACAATAGAAGAGGAATATTAAGATAGAGAACAAGGTTAAGAGTCAATAAATGATGGGAACGAGGTAACGTTATTGGGGAACAAAGCAGATCCACGATGATCGCAGAAATATTTTCAATTGAGGGAGAAGAAACCGAGAAAGAGGAATTAGGAGTAAACGAGGAGACGGAATTGATGCTAGTAAGATTTGAGGAAAAATTATTATCTGAAATAGGGTTAACTGGAAAAGGAATGGATTTGTTGAGAGTCCATTCATTAGAGGGGATGAAATACGGTTAGATAAATGAAGAACAAATTGAGAGGAGAATTTATAGGAAAGTTTTGAATTACGGCGTTTCAGAAAACCAGAAGGTTTAGCACAAGGAAGAGAATTAGGAAAAAGAGGGGGAAGTAATGAGGTAGTCTTTGTAGGAATACTGTGCAAAGAGATGGACCTCAGGGCGCGGACGGCATATGAAAAAGCACGCGATACTGTTGATTTTGAAATAAGAAGCCTTTTGGATGGAGATACTTTCAAGTATTCGTTCAATCTCTCTTTACTTGATTCACTTAGGGCAAGATTGATGATCATAGATGTATAGTGGATGCTTTTACATTTACGGCAAACGGGAGTGTTAATAAATATTAAGTCAATATTTATTTATTTTTATTATCTCTTATTTCCGTTCGTTAGTCCATGTTCAATACTATTCAGCCAGATGTGTTTTGTTCTGAAATTCTAAGAAACACCAGAAATCGGTTTCGTTGTGTAAACAAAATTACTCGTTCGCTCTCGTTAACGTGTTGTTCATCTTCGACAGTCGCCAATCGTCCGGTTGGTTGTGTCGCTTCGATATAATTCGGCGTCTCGGCTTTTCGTATCTTCCTATCTCGTTATTTCGCTGTTATTATTTCGTTTTTACCCCTTTTGAAATTGTTTTAGAAACAGTCGACTTTTAAAAGACTTCCATTCGATATCGTACATATTCAATCGTATTTAGTTAATATACGATTTATTAATTGACCGGTAAAAAAAATCGTTCGAAAACATATTTTGGTCCTCCGGAATATAAACGAATCAATATCGTAACAGGGAGGTTCCTGTATGTTAACTAATTTTTCGAGACTAGGTGAGTGAGAACAGATAGTAGATAGCAGAAAAACCACGACGGTGCCCCACGATGTGCTAAAACGGAAGCATTTAGAATACCGAGTAGGTGAACACGGATGCTGTTAAAAACGGGAAATATAATTTTAAACATTGTGACGAATTCCTGGAAGAATTGAGGCGGTAAAGATTGGCGACTGAATCCTTTCCAAGATTTCATCTTCAGAAAAGGACGGATGGATAGTTGAGGTAACCCCTATTTTGAATAATACGGTATTGGTAATGTACGATACAACATTATGTGACGCGAAAAACTTGGAATGCGCGAAAAAACGAGTTTGCAAAAGCGATAGACGAAAATTTGACTAAAACACGACACTCTTGCCCTGGGAGGCAATGCTCGAAAGAGAAAACACAATTTATGTTAAGGGCCTAAGAATGAAGGTTAGTTTTTATTCAACTTTCAACGTGGTCGGTGAAAGGCATTGAATGATCAGGGAAAACATTTTAATTTTTTTACTATTGTTATAACTATTAATATTGTTATTATTACTTGATTCGGATTTATTATTACTATTGCTATTATCATTATTACCACTATCGTTACTATTACCGTGATCATTATCGACATTATTATGATTGCCATTAGCGATTTTCAAGACATTGTTAGCACTAATATTATTAGTATTTGGCTATTATTATTTATAGATATTCGATTTTAAATTAATATTAACATTACAATTAAAATAAGTCCATTTACTGTATATAAGTATAAATAAGTATAGAAACACAAACAAGTTCAGTCAAGCGTGATGTTTCATGCACTGAAGATTCCGTATGTTTAGTTTTTTTTTAAATTACTAAGCCAGGTCTAAAGGTTTTGTTTGCGTTTGTGGCGAATTATCCAGTAGGCCAATTGCAGTCCAATTCGTGTGATTATATAACCGCTCCTGATGTTTTGTTGCCATCCTCTTGATAACATTAGCTACATAATCCATGCAAAGGTTATCACGTATGGTTTTGTTCCTTACGTACCATGGCGCGCCAACAATTGCCTTAGAGTTATATTTTGGTATCTTTGAATTTTCATAATATTGCTCTTTGCACTGCAGCTCCACAATTCGCATCCATACTTCCATATCGGAGCGAGTAGTTGATTGTATAATAGTAGTTTATTTTCGAAGGACAGTTGGGAAGTGTTAACGATAACTATAATATTTACGTTTAAATGATACTAAATTCAAAACGAACAAATTTGATTTTTCGCGCCGCAAACAGAATGGGACGTGTCATTTTTCACGCTTTTTTGAACTTTTGGTCAACTTTGAAAGTTTAGTTAAGGAAGTGAAGTACGGTTCCGTTCCCGACAAACATCGATCTTTCCAACAACATATCACTTGCCCAGAAAAAAAAAAAAAAGGGTATTTTTTTGAACTTTCTAACTTTCGTCGGCCCGAGGGTCTGAATAAGAAGTTGTAAGTTCGGCTATATTTTTCAAACGATCGTTTATGCATACGTATGAGATACGTTTTGGTTTTCGCAACACTGTTACTCGAGCTATTACTTATGAAAACTTACATTTTTTTCGCTGATTTTGGTTCGTGCGGCGGGGGGAGGTAAATCATTTTAACCGTAATTTTTGAATTTCATAAAAGAGCTACTGCGTTTTGTTCTATATTTCGAATTTTACTTTTAAACGGTTATCTGGTAGAGAGTTATGAATTTTTTAGGAGTGATTTTTGAGATCGTTGTAAATTCCAAATTATATATTCTTAAGGGTTTTTTGGTGTTTTTTTTGCCGCTTCGGGTAATCGATCAGCTTAGGCTTATAAATTGTTTTAAATAGAATTTTAACTGTAATTTATGATCTAATCTTTTTTAAGTTTACATGTGTCTGACCGTTCGTGAATTATTGATTTTTATTTGATATTTTTGTCGTTTTTGAATCATCTTATTAGGATTCCATACGTTATATTGTAGGACGATCCTAAAAATAGAAATTACATAAAACAATTTCATAAGTATATTGGCGATCTATTATATACATATTTCCTGTTTTTGTGTTTTTATAGTAATCTATATTATTATTATTATTATTATTATTATTACTATTTTTACTATATCGCCATTGTTATCATTGTTAGGAGCCATATCAAGTGCAGTCTCAGATAGCCTGATCTCTTTCAACTGAAGAACGAGAGTAGACGAAGGGAATCCGTAGACTTGCGTTTTTAGGATCTGCGTCCATATTAATAAGTATATATTGGCCGGTTCACTCGTTTTTGATGGATTAGAGGAGCTGCCCTTTTTAGGCACTCTCTTCAAACATAAGAGGGAGAAAAGGAAAAATAAATAACAAATGATAAACAGATAAATAAAAAAACGAGTTAAAAATATGTAAATAAGTAAATAAAAAGAGAAAATAAATCGAATTAGTATTTGAAGTAAAATCAACCTTACATATAAATAACGAAAACATTACGAACGCCGTTCGAGGTAAATAAACTGAGCTTACCTAATAATTTCTCCAGTTATTGAATGTGGCAAGAAATAAAATTAAACGCACGAACAAAAAAACAATCTGAACATAATTGATTTAACGGAATCCGGTAATTTTTAATGTTATTCCAGGGTACCTTTTTGTTATTATTTTTATTAATTGATAATTATATCTCGCCGTTTCGTTTTTTTTTTTTTTTTTTTTTGGGTTCGTCATAAAGACATTGGCCCAAGAAGAGGGAGAAGAATGAGAAGCGGAATCAGATGTTTATGCGATCAGATATGGAAGATAGGAAAGACTCAAGTGCTGGAATGACCGAGGGTGATGGCAAGGAGAGGACAAAAGCTGCGCAATACGGAGTTGGAAGACCAATTGACAAAAGAGAAGAGTAAAAGGAAGAACGTTCGGAAGCGATATAGGTGCACTCAAACAAAATGTGATTAGCGTCACCTATAAAGTTGTGAGAGGAAGGGTGTAGGAGACAGTGAGAAGAGGGGACCAGAGAAAAGCGAAATAGGGAAGCAGGAAGCAAACTGTGCCCAAAGCGTAGGCGACAGATTGCAGAGAGAGTTGAACGCCGTATGGAGGGAAAATTGAAAAACCATGGATAAGACGGTAGATTAGGCTGGATAAAGAGATAGAAGGAATCCGGATTTGAGAATGAGGAGGAATACGAATTTAACCATAGTTTGGAATGAGCTGAAGTGGAGAGGAGATTAATATTATGAGATGAAAAGACACTAAGGAATTCACAGGTAGAAGAGGATGAACGAGCTAGTGTATCGGCCGACTCGTTACCCTCGATTCCAGAATGGCCTGGAATCCACAGTAGGTCAATTTGGATAGAGTGAGAAAGGAAAATGTTGTGAATAAGAGAGCGTATGAGAAGGATTATGTAATCAACAGAGGAAGAAGGAAAAGAAGAGGAGATGGCTTGAAGGACACTGTAGGAATCCGATATAATAAGGACTTTATGCGAAACTAGGGAAAGTAGTCAGTAAACCCGGGGACTGGCGACTCCCGCTAATCCGAACCCCAATTCCTGTCCCGGAGGCGAAAATTCACCCCAGACCGGTAATCCGAACACGAAATTCACCCCAATTCATGTCCAGGTGGTCAAAATTCACCCAAGTTTCCCTCGATTCCTCCGAGTTTCCCCCGGACGGTTCCCGCTCGTTTCCGATAAACCGAACGTCCAAACGGTGTCCCGAGGTCAATAAACTGTCCAAAGTGTTATTCGGGGGCGCAAGTAACCCCAATTAGTGTCCAGGTGCCGAAAGTTCCCCCAAGTTCCCCAAATTTCTCCGAAATTCCCCCGTACGCGTCCCGCTCGTTTCCGATAAACCGATCCGATTATTAATTAACATAAGTATATTAATTAATGTCCGAAAGTAACCCAAGTCTCCGCTGGCCCCGCCCGTCGCTCCATTATCGCAATTTTTTTTTCAAAATTCAAGGCCTAAGTATGAAAATTCCAAAATTTAACCCCAATATATTATTTAAAGCGTAAATCTAACCTATAACTCCAGTTCACACCTCTCACACGTATATTTCGTTCTCGCGCACGCTCCGGTCGCCGTCGCGAAAGCGCACGCGCCGATCCCACGCATATTCCGATCTCTGCCGCGATATCACACCCACACACACACACACACACACACACGCTCCCTTTCCGATACTGCGATTATTTCTTTAATATTTCAAAGTCTAAGTATACATAATATAAAATTAGCCGAAGCATAATTTTTTATTTTCCTGATTCCCCGATCTTACTATCATATTCCAAGACGCACGTCCCGTTCCCACACATATATCTAACACAGCGTTATTCTCTGCGAAAACGCACGCGCTGACCCCCCGCATATATCTATCATAACGCTCTCCGCCGCGAAAGCGCACGCACCGTTCCCCCGCACGTGTTGTCTGTTTATACTATCGCGATTACTTTTTTTTTAATTATTATTTTTTTCACATAATAACCCAATCACTGCTCTGTTGTCTAAACCTAACCGGTTATCCAAAACATTTATAAATTAACAAATCAATTATTTCTATAGTCTAAAATAGCCTTAGTCTCCTTTACTCCTTCCACCCTCTTTACCGATCGATTCCGTTGTTTTAATATCGAATATATCACATTCTATTTACTTTTACTACGACCACCAAATCTCCGATCGACGCTCCCGACGCCTCCGTCATTTCATATTGAGAGGTAATTATTTTTTTATTTGACCGCTATGAATGCACACCGTCCATTCCCGCACACCCATCTGCTGTCGTTAGTTTCCATACCGTTCATAATAACTTTTATTCAACTCCAAGTATTATGGAATTATTCCAATTATATATTTTCTTCACTTCCGATCATTTCTTCTGACCGTTCATAATATTTTTATTTTCCTCCGGTTCTAAAAATAAATCCTACAATGTCTTCAACGCGATGAATGCGCACACATCTTCTGCAGTTAGTTTCCATATCGTTCTTAATAATTTTTCGAGCATAAATATTATAGAAATAGCCGAAGTATATTTTTTTTTCGTTTCTGATCATTTCTTTCGTCCGTTCATAATATTTTTATTTTTCTCCGGTTCTAAAAATAAATCCTACAATGTCTTCACCGCTATGAATGCACACCCATCTGCTGTCGTTAGTTCCCATACGGTTCATAATAACTTTTATTCAACTCCAAGTATTATGGAATTATTCTAACTATATTTTTTTTTCGCTTCCGATCGTTTCTCCCGAACGTTCATATTTTTTTTCCAGACATATGTATTCAAAAATGAAATCGAGTATAATTTTATTTAACACGGTTTCATAATTTACCTCTCCCACCCCTATCCATTCTACACAAATTACAATTCTTTCATAATATATGTTCTAGACCCAGTCAATCAATCAACTCTCGCAGAAGTGTAGACGTTGCCTCCAACACCCATTTTACTATCAATTATTGTATATTATTGTTAGATTATTTTTCCAAAAAGTCTTTTGAAATTTTTTTCCGTTTGTACATTTTTTTTTTGATTTTATTTGCACGACATCCATTTCCATGCATTCACGTTTCGCTAGCAATTATAATATGTTTTATTTATTTTTCAACTCCTCACAGACTTACACACACGCCATATTGTCACACTCACAGATAGGTTCCTTATTAATCGTGAACATTTTTTTTTTTCTGTATTAGCCGCGGGAGCATATCACATCAGACCCTCACATATACCACACACAGTTATTATATTTAATTTTTAATTATCGATCTTTAATTATTTTTACTGCTATTATTTTTCTGACACATTCACCCCGTCTTACATACTTTACATCTTTTAACATTTTGATAGAGAAAATCTCAGGGCACTAAATAATTTTTATCAACATCGTAACTAAGTTTAATATTATACACATCTCAGTATAATTATTAAACGAAGGAACTATTATTTTCATTGACGATATTGTTGCTACAAACATTAATCGTCCTTTTCCAGGTATAGTCAACCTCTTCATGTATTCGTCTCGTCTTTCTATCAACCTTTGACCGCTCAATACTCCCCCGCTATTTACCGTTATTCGCTAGAGGAATATTTTTTTTAGACTCGTTCAAATACACACATGCACATAAAAAAATCGACATCAACGTCATCGAACACTGATCTCGACATTTCCAAGAAATTCAATCGCTGCTCCACAGTCTAAGATGTCTCCGCCCGCCTCAACAGTCGTTTGTATCATTATTGAAGCGCTTGTCATGTACCGTTATTTACGACCTTTTACAACATACAAATTCACGACATGTATACACCTTTTCTAGAAAGCATGGTGAAAATGGACAATCTTTCCCGATGAAAACCAGCTTGAATGATGTACCGTTATTTCATTCATTTTGCAGAAGGTTAATTTAAGGCGTCCATGCATCTTTTCTACTAATAAATAAGCAAATGTAATCTTTAAACCTTTCTACCTTTTTGCAATCAATTTACTGATTGTACATACTTTTTATATTTTTTCCACATACTCCTTGATCGTCACAACCACCACAAAAGCGCACCATCCATTCGCACACACTCATCTGCTACCGTTAGATCTCATATCATTCATAATAATTTTTTCAATTCTATTAGTTTAAGAATATTTCATTTTTTTTTTTGTTGTTTTTTTTTCTAACTGTAACATTTTTTTTTTTTCGAAATCTTTCGTATTATATTTTTTCTCCAATATGTATGCTCACTATCGTAGCGTAAATGTGCGTCGCTTATAACCTTACATGCATGTTGCCATACCATTGTATTAGATCGTGCGACAATGTTATTGAGTCTGCTGAAACAGGATCTTCCTCTTCATATCTTTTGTAGAAAACGGTTTACATGTACACACCTACACTCAAACACACATATCTTCATCTCCCCTTGACAGCGTCTTTCAAACACCTCTATAACCAAAGGAATGTGGTTTTTCTGGTACAACCCTCCCTTTTCAAAGGCATGCATTGAGGTAGATTGTTGAATGGATCTGATCGTGCAGGCAGTATTAGTTTTATGTTAAACGTGTTTATTTTGTAGAATCTGTGTTCTTCACGCATTATTATAAATTTACTGTAACGGTAAAAGTAATAATTTTCTATTTTTTAGTAGAAAGTTAAAAAAACAGTAATCAAACATGAATAACAATACCGAATCGATTGATATTAAAGCCGACGAATTTATTCAGAATTCCTTTTCGAGTGATAGCGACTCGCATACGTCTTCTTCACCTCCAACACCTCAAAATGATGATGGTTATACATCAGAACAATCAACATCCATTGTACGTAAAATCGTTGGTCCTGTATTATTATCAAAACAAGTGGATATAGCGGAATATTTTGTAGATATCAGCGTCCATATAGATTGTGATTATGGGTTTCGAGTAACTGAACTAGCAATGATTGATATGTCTGGAGGGAAGTGTTTGCATACGTTGTATAAGCCAAGCAGAGCATGGCATGCATCAAAAATGCCACATTTACAATGTTCTTCAGTGAGTTATTACTTGAAGAACCCTTCATTATTTCCCTGTCGTGAAGAAATATTCATCGCGCGCGATATATTCACGATATTGTCCCAAAAACCGATGGCTCGCGTATATGTTTTAACAGTATATGCTAAACTTACACTAATAGAACTTAACGAAAAGTCTGAATTGTTGCGTGATTTAGACTACGAAATCGTTAATATGGATCAAGTCTTTCGATTATCTAGTATTGAGAATCTACATGAAGAGTATTTTGGTATAAGCAATTTGATAACTTGTAAACACCATAATGAGAATGATAGTTTTCATTGTACGGTGAAAAACGTTATGGTGATGAAGGCATGGTATGATCATGTCATCCGTCCGCTGAAGCTTATGAATAATCTAAATATAAATGATTTAAGTCAGTTGTTCATTACAACCACCAAAGAAATGATAATTACGTTATTTCCAAGTTGTGTTGGAGACATTTATACATTTTTACCAGATAGACTAAAACAGGATGATACGATAAAATCACTTCTACCATGTTTTGAACATGAGAATGATGAAGAATATTATTTCGATGACGATATATTTCTGCATAGTACTCGAAATTGTATGAAAGTAAAAGATTGTATCGACTGCCAACGTACAATTCGCGCAGATTAAAAATTCATTAATTCGATCGTTTTTAACAATTTTGTATATTTTTTCTGTATATTTTTGTGTGTATTTGTACATATATATTTTTTTTCAGACCGTTCGTTTTTATGTTTTCTTTAAAATTTTTTAAATATATTTTTATACACATGTAAATACTGTTTTGTATATATTTTGTATATATTTTTTCCCTCAATATCTATTCATTCTCATATTGTATATATTTTTGCTAATTATTTTTTCATCTTTTTCCGATCCTTTCCGATTTCTGTTTATTTAATTTATTTAGCGATCTATCCTTCTCTCCCCCTCTTAACTTAAAGTACTGGTAATGACGAAATTTTCAAAAATCTGAACCAGTCGAGTATAATGTATATATAATTATTTAATTTTCGAATATATTTACACATAATTTGTTCATATCTGTTTAGATTAAAAAATTAGATTTTTGTCTGTAATACACCATTTTTTTATTTTTTTGTGTGTAATAAGCGAATTTAACTGTTATACTTTTTCACGTACATCACGTATTTCCGCAGCTGTGAGAGTTTTCATCTGTTTGTAAGATAAAACCTCTGACTCTAAATGTTCTCTAAATATTACCTAAATATTATAGAAATAGCCGAAGTATATTTTTTTCGTTTCTGACCATTTCTTCCGACCGTTCATAATTTTGTATTTTTTCTCCAATATGTAAGCTCACTATCGTAGCGTAAATGTGCGTCGCTCATAACCTTACATTCATGTTGCCATACCATTGTATTAGATCGTGCGACAATGTTATAGAGTCTGCTGAAACAGGTTCTTCCCTTTCATATCTTTTGTAGAAACAGACTCACATGTACACACCTACACACACATACACACCCATATAACCCAAAGAACACCTGCAAACTTCGTTCAGACACACCTGCATCCAACTTTCACCAAAGGAATGTGGTTTTTTCTGGTGCAACCCTCCCTTTTCAAAGGCATGCTTCGAGCTCGAATGTCGAACGGATCTGATCGTGCAGGCAGTATTAGTGTTATGTTAAACGTGTGGAATTTGTTGAAGCTGTGTTCTTCACGCGTTATTAAAATATTCTCAAGAACGATAAAGTCTGTAATTTCCTACGTCTTTTCTCTTTTTCGTTCGCTCTTTATTTTCTGTCTTTTTTCTCTCTTATTGCACGTTATTCTTTTCGCTCTTATTTTCTCTCATTTTTTTAGTATAAATATTACAATAATAATCGAATATGAATAACAATACCGAATCGAATGTCGATAATGTCGCGGATTTCATTCAAAATTTTTTCGTAAATGATAATGATAATGCAATGTTTCCGGACGATTTTCCAAATATACATATGCCGCCACCACCACCACCAGCAGAAGAAACATCATTACAAGGGCCTTCGCTACATTCATTCTCAGATTTCATTCCATTGGCTACATCAACACCTTTAGCATCACCAGTAATGTCACAAGATTTGCAAACTCCGTCGTTAACACAAGTATCTTTGGTACATGATGAAAAAGAATATAGCACAACAATGTTGGAATTACCCAAAGAAATATTTAACCGAAAAGCAGTCGTCTATGTTAAAGACCCTAACGATCCAGAAAATAAAAATAGTTTCATGTATGCGGTTTTAGCAAAATTTACATCAAAACCGTCATCGATGTGGCAGTACAATATTCTACAGAAAGTATACGATTTCAGCTTTATTCACTTACCGATCCAATCGCTGGCTGATATTGAAACGTTTGAAAGAATAAACGCTGTATCAATCAACTTATACAAGCTGATAGAAACCGACTATACAGATCAAAGTACATTCAACTACAAAATAAAAGTCGTGTACGCCTTCCGAAAAAATCACAGTTTGTTAAATCATAAACATCACACAAACATATTATATTGGGGATCTAATGGAAATTATCAATTCGCATGGATTAAAAAATTCAGTCGATTGTTGCGGATCCAGTCGCCGAAAGCGAAATTTGTATGCTGGTCATGTCTCGATCCCATGAATACCGATTACGAACATAATAATACTCACAGGTGTGACGCGGTCAGTTGGCGTAATATGCACCATATGTAAACAAATAAAGACGTATTTTTCGTATTCATAGATGTATTTTTATTTTTCAAAAAAAATCTTTTTACTTTGTTTCATGCAAATTAATGTAATCTATATAATATAATAAATATTTTCATATGTATACATTTTGTTTTTTTATTTTCCATAAACCTAAAATTTCAATTTTACAATCGTTGTTAATATATTCACAACTTCAGTTTGTATTAATGTCTCTCGTTCCTTATGTTGAACAGACGAATCAATATTATTTAACTGTTCAGTTAAGTATGCGGAGTCTTTTTATCTTGCTTAACTTTGAAGATATATGATAGATTCTTTTTTCATTTGATAGTGTAAACGTTTTCTTCCTTTACAATCTTCTTGTGCTTTATCACTATTACAACATTTTTCATCATTTTCTAACTAATTGTAACCATTTTTCCACTATTTCGTAACATGTTCTTATGTTTTTGGACTTTTTACGCTACTTTTTTCACCAATTTATACTATTTCGAAGCGTTTCATATGACTGAACGCTACTTAAGAAGTTTTTCGATAATTATCGCCATTCCTCACAATATTCATATGTTTTAACGCTTTTTACACTCTTTTTCACAAATTTATATTTTGCTTCATTTCTAATGTTTGAACGCCTCATATGTAGTTTTTCGACAATTTTTCACTGTTCATCGCTATATTTTTTATGTTGTATCACCTTTTATGAAGTCTTCATCAAATTTTACCTTCATTCAACAATATTTTCGTTATTGTACCCCTTTGAACTGTTGTTTTACCCTAAAAGCGAGTGTATATCTAATTTGTTATAATAAGGAAAGAATGTAATGTATATTACAAATTTCCTTTCCTGGGAGTATGATTGTGTGCGTGGAATAATAAACTCTGGTTAAATGGCAGACTGTATCCACCATCAAGCAGGGTGTGTAATGCGTGGTAATTAACTCTGGCATTTCACACATTGCAAGGAAGTTATGATATGTTTGAGCAAAAATTAGTTGTTGTATATCATTCATGTTAGCCATTAAATGTTCACACTGAGAGGTGTAAGGGTGTCGTCATCATATGAACCATTACGATTTTTATAATTATATTATACACTAAGCATGTATGTATTACAACGACCACATCAACTCTGCTAAGGACAGTAATGTTTGGAGGTAGATAGTGATCCGTTACATTAGAAGAGGAACATGGGTACATACATGGAAACATCATTAGCGATATTACATCACATGTATGTCACCAAATTTAACTAAAATGTTGCGTCCATAGTAAAAAATGAGAGGATTTTTCCTAAGAGGTTAAATTTTATGTCTAAGGTGACGAATATAATAAAATTGATGCAATTTTAGCTGAAGATGGGGTATTTTACACTAAAATCGTAGTTTTACACACCTAAAGTGAGATTATTTGGGGAGTTAAACGGTCTTTTTTCATATAAAATTTGATGTTTTTTCTAAATGTGGCTATTTTTTGTCCTAAATGGAGTAATTTCTGTGTGAATGGCACTTT
Organism: Icerya purchasi; assembly: GCA_039619475.1. Classification (NCBI taxonomy): domain Eukaryota; kingdom Metazoa; phylum Arthropoda; class Insecta; order Hemiptera; family Monophlebidae; genus Icerya; species Icerya purchasi. The sequence continues at coordinate 283,761,423 of CM077115.1, read as the reverse complement.
TTAGACTGACCTATATACTTCTTGATGTGATATTCCATTCATTGTGAAGTTATGCTTTGAAAGGATTTGTGTCTGGTTGTGGGAAGTTTCCGAACTTTTCTGATGCATCGATTATAGTATAATAGTTGTTGTGTGTTAGTGAGTTGATGGTGTTTGGATGGTAATAATAAATAGGGGTAAGAGGTGAAGTGTACCACATCAAGCAAGGAGAGTACTGTTTGATAATTAACTCTATCATTTAAACACATTGCAAGTCAGTTATAATATGTTAAGTCAAAATTAGTTGTTGTATCTCGTTCAGGATTTTACATTAAACGATCACACTGAGAGACGCGATGGACTCGTCATCATCAAGATCCATGCAATCATTACATTATTTTTCACTAATTTGTAATCACCATTTTTTTTTTTATGTTTTGAACGACTCTTATAATGTTTTTTGATAATTTTCATGGTACAAGGTTCATAATGTAAAGTAATTTTAATTATTTCAACAGTCTTTACACACAAATAAAGCAATATATCTTAAGCACACTCAACATAATACAAATTTTTACAAACAGAAGTAAACAATGGATTTACTTAGAAATTTTAATAAAACTTAAGAATCATATTATATATGAAATTGCTTGTTTTTTCAATCATTGATCCAAACTAGCAGGTTTAGAATTATATCAGACCTCGAGTAAAAACCCCAAATTATTTAATGTGTATATCTTTGCTACTTTTTACCTTATATGTGTGAATGTACATATCTACACATATTCATATATATCCAGATATATACATATATCCATAAATATCTACATACATATATATATCTACATATATGCATATATATCTACATATACACATATATATCTACATAAACACATATATATCTACATATACACATATATATCTACATATATACATATATATCTACATATATACATATATATCTACATATATACATATATATCTACATATATACATATATCCATAAATATCTACATACATATATATATATCTACATATATGTATATATGTAGATATATAAGCATATATGTAGATATATATATGTATGTAGATATTTATGGATATATGTATATATGTAGATATATATGTATATATGTAAATATATATGTATATATGTATATATGTAGATACATATGTATATATGTAGATATATATGCATATATGTAGATATATATATATATGTATGTAGATATTTATGGATATATGTATATATGTAGATATATATGTATATATGTAGATATATATGTGTATATGTAGATATATATGTGTATATGTAGATATATATGCATATATGTAGATATATATATATATGTATGTAGATATTTATGGATATATGTATATATCTGGATATATATGAATATGTGTAGATATGTACATTCACACATACAAGGTAAAAAGTAGCAAAGATATACACATTAAATAATTTGGGGTTTTTACTCGAGGTCTGATATAATTCTAAACCTGCTAGTTTGGATCAATGATTGAAAAAACAAGCAATTTCATATATAATATGATTCTTAAGTTTTATTAAAATTTCTAAGTAAATCCATTGTTTACTTCTGTTTGTAAAAATTTGTATTATGTTGAGTGTGCTTAAGATATATTGCTTTATTTGTGTGTAAAGACTGTTGAAATAATTAAAATTACTTTACATTATGAACCTTGTACCATGAAAATTATCAAAAAACATTATAAGAGTCGTTCAAAACATAAAAAAAAAAATGGTGATTACAAATTAGTGAAAAATAATGTAATGATTGCATGGATCTTGATGATGACGAGTCCATCGCGTCTCTCAGTGTGATCGTTTAATGTAAAATCCTGAACGAGATACAACAACTAATTTTGACTTGTCATATTATAACTGACTTGCAATGTGTTTAAATGATAGAGTTAATTATCAAACAGTACTCTCCTTGCTTGATGTGGTACACTTCACCTCTTACCCCTATTTATTATTACCATCCAAACACCATCAACTCACTAACACACAACAACTATTATACTATAATCGATGCATCAGAAAAGTTCGGAAACTTCCCACAACCAGACACAAATCCTTTCAAAGCATAACTTCACAATGAATGGAATATCACATCAAGAAGTATATAGGTCAGTCTAAAAAGTGCCATTCACACAGAAATTACTCCATTTAGGACAAAAAATAGCCACATTTAGAAAAAACATCAAATTTTATATGAAAAAAGACCGTTTAACTCCCCAAATAATCTCACTTTAGGTGTGTAAAACTACGATTTTAGTGTAAAATACCCCATCTTCAGCTAAAATTGCATCAATTTTATTATATTCGTCACCTTAGACATAAAATTTAACCTCTTAGGAAAAATCCTCTCATTTTTTACTATGGACGCAACATTTTAGTTAAATTTGGTGACATACATGTGATGTAATATCGCTAATGATGTTTCCATGTATGTACCCATGTTCCTCTTCTAATGTAACGGATCACTATCTACCTCCAAACATTACTGTCCTTAGCAGAGTTGATGTGGTCGTTGTAATACATACATGCTTAGTGTATAATATAATTATAAAAATCGTAATGGTTCATATGATGACGACACCCTTACACCTCTCAGTGTGAACATTTAATGGCTAACATGAATGATATACAACAACTAATTTTTGCTCAAACATATCATAACTTCCTTGCAATGTGTGAAATGCCAGAGTTAATTACCACGCATTACACACCCTGCTTGATGGTGGATACAGTCTGCCATTTAACCAGAGTTTATTATTCCACGCACACAATCATACTCCCAGGAAAGGAAATTTGTAATATACATTACATTCTTTCCTTATTATAACAAATTAGATATACACTCGCTTTTAGGGTAAAACAACAGTTCAAAGGGGTACAATAACGAAAATATTGTTGAATGAAGGTAAAATTTGATGAAGACTTCATAAAAGGTGATACAACATAAAAAATATAGCGATGAACAGTGAAAAATTGTCGAAAAACTACATATGAGGCGTTCAAACATTAGAAATGAAGCAAAATATAAATTTGTGAAAAAGAGTGTAAAAAGCGTTAAAACATATGAATATTGTGAGGAATGGCGATAATTATCGAAAAACTTCTTAAGTAGCGTTCAGTCATATGAAACGCTTCGAAATAGTATAAATTGGTGAAAAAAGTAGCGTAAAAAGTCCAAAAACATAAGAACATGTTACGAAATAGTGGAAAAATGGTTACAATTAGTTAGAAAATGATGAAAAATGTTGTAATAGTGATAAAGCATAAGAAGATTGTAAAGGAAGAAAACGTTTACACTATCAAATGAAAAAAGAATCTATCATATATCTTCAAAGTTAAGCAAGATAAAAAGACTCCGCATACTTAACTGAACAGTTAAATAATATTGATTCGTCTGTTCAACATAAAGAACGAGAGACATTAATACAAACTGAAGTTGTGAATATATTAACAACGATTGTAAAATTGAAATTTTAGGTTTATGGAAAATAAAAAAACAAAATGTATACATATGAAAATATTTATTATATTATATAGATTACATTAATTTGCATGAAACAAAGTAAAAAGATTTTTTTTGAAAAATAAAAATACATCTATGAATACGAAAAATACGTCTTTATTTGTTTACATATGGTGCATATTACGCCAACTGACCGCGTCACACCTGTGAGTATTATTATGTTCGTAATCGGTATTCATGGGATCGAGACATGACCAGCATACAAATTTCGCTTTCGGCGACTGGATCCGCAACAATCGACTGAATTTTTTAATCCATGCGAATTGATAATTTCCATTAGATCCCCAATATAATATGTTTGTGTGATGTTTATGATTTAACAAACTGTGATTTTTTCGGAAGGCGTACACGACTTTTATTTTGTAGTTGAATGTACTTTGATCTGTATAGTCGGTTTCTATCAGCTTGTATAAGTTGATTGATACAGCGTTTATTCTTTCAAACGTTTCAATATCAGCCAGCGATTGGATCGGTAAGTGAATAAAGCTGAAATCGTATACTTTCTGTAGAATATTGTACTGCCACATCGATGACGGTTTTGATGTAAATTTTGCTAAAACCGCATACATGAAACTATTTTTATTTTCTGGATCGTTAGGGTCTTTAACATAGACGACTGCTTTTCGGTTAAATATTTCTTTGGGTAATTCCAACATTGTTGTGCTATATTCTTTTTCATCATGTACCAAAGATACTTGTGTTAACGACGGAGTTTGCAAATCTTGTGACATTACTGGTGATGCTAAAGGTGTTGATGTAGCCAATGGAATGAAATCTGAGAATGAATGTAGCGAAGGCCCTTGTAATGATGTTTCTTCTGCTGGTGGTGGTGGTGGCGGCATATGTATATTTGGAAAATCGTCCGGAAACATTGCATTATCATTATCATTTACGAAAAAATTTTGAATGAAATCCGCGACATTATCGACATTCGATTCGGTATTGTTATTCATATTCGATTATTATTGTAATATTTATACTAAAAAAATGAGAGAAAATAAGAGCGAAAAGAATAACGTGCAATAAGAGAGAAAAAAGACAGAAAATAAAGAGCGAACGAAAAAGAGAAAAGACGTAGGAAATTACAGACTTTATCGTTCTTGAGAATATTTTAATAACGCGTGAAGAACACAGCTTCAACAAATTCCACACGTTTAACATAACACTAATACTGCCTGCACGATCAGATCCGTTCGACATTCGAGCTCGAAGCATGCCTTTGAAAAGGGAGGGTTGCACCAGAAAAAACCACATTCCTTTGGTGAAAGTTGGATGCAGGTGTGTCTGAACGAAGTTTGCAGGTGTTCTTTGGGTTATATGGGTGTGTATGTGTGTGTAGGTGTGTACATGTGAGTCTGTTTCTACAAAAGATATGAAAGGGAAGAACCTGTTTCAGCAGACTCTATAACATTGTCGCACGATCTAATACAATGGTATGGCAACATGAATGTAAGGTTATGAGCGACGCACATTTACGCTACGATAGTGAGCTTACATATTGGAGAAAAAATACAAAATTATGAACGGTCGGAAGAAATGGTCAGAAACGAAAAAAATATACTTCGGCTATTTCTATAATATTTAGGTAATATTTAGAGAACATTTAGAGTCAGAGGTTTTATCTTACAAACAGATGAAAACTCTCACAGCTGCGGAAATACGTGATGTACGTGAAAAAGTATAACAGTTAAATTCGCTTATTACACACAAAAAAATAAAAAAATGGTGTATTACAGACAAAAATCTAATTTTTTAATCTAAACAGATATGAACAAATTATGTGTAAATATATTCGAAAATTAAATAATTATATATACATTATACTCGACTGGTTCAGATTTTTGAAAATTTCGTCATTACCAGTACTTTAAGTTAAGAGGGGGAGAGAAGGATAGATCGCTAAATAAATTAAATAAACAGAAATCGGAAAGGATCGGAAAAAGATGAAAAAATAATTAGCAAAAATATATACAATATGAGAATGAATAGATATTGAGGGAAAAAATATATACAAAATATATACAAAACAGTATTTACATGTGTATAAAAATATATTTAAAAAATTTTAAAGAAAACATAAAAACGAACGGTCTGAAAAAAAATATATATGTACAAATACACACAAAAATATACAGAAAAAATATACAAAATTGTTAAAAACGATCGAATTAATGAATTTTTAATCTGCGCGAATTGTACGTTGGCAGTCGATACAATCTTTTACTTTCATACAATTTCGAGTACTATGCAGAAATATATCGTCATCGAAATAATATTCTTCATCATTCTCATGTTCAAAACATGGTAGAAGTGATTTTATCGTATCATCCTGTTTTAGTCTATCTGGTAAAAATGTATAAATGTCTCCAACACAACTTGGAAATAACGTAATTATCATTTCTTTGGTGGTTGTAATGAACAACTGACTTAAATCATTTATATTTAGATTATTCATAAGCTTCAGCGGACGGATGACATGATCATACCATGCCTTCATCACCATAACGTTTTTCACCGTACAATGAAAACTATCATTCTCATTATGGTGTTTACAAGTTATCAAATTGCTTATACCAAAATACTCTTCATGTAGATTCTCAATACTAGATAATCGAAAGACTTGATCCATATTAACGATTTCGTAGTCTAAATCACGCAACAATTCAGACTTTTCGTTAAGTTCTATTAGTGTAAGTTTAGCATATACTGTTAAAACATATACGCGAGCCATCGGTTTTTGGGACAATATCGTGAATATATCGCGCGCGATGAATATTTCTTCACGACAGGGAAATAATGAAGGGTTCTTCAAGTAATAACTCACTGAAGAACATTGTAAATGTGGCATTTTTGATGCATGCCATGCTCTGCTTGGCTTATACAACGTATGCAAACACTTCCCTCCAGACATATCAATCATTGCTAGTTCAGTTACTCGAAACCCATAATCACAATCTATATGGACGCTGATATCTACAAAATATTCCGCTATATCCACTTGTTTTGATAATAATACAGGACCAACGATTTTACGTACAATGGATGTTGATTGTTCTGATGTATAACCATCATCATTTTGAGGTGTTGGAGGTGAAGAAGACGTATGCGAGTCGCTATCACTCGAAAAGGAATTCTGAATAAATTCGTCGGCTTTAATATCAATCGATTCGGTATTGTTATTCATGTTTGATTACTGTTTTTTTAACTTTCTACTAAAAAATAGAAAATTATTACTTTTACCGTTACAGTAAATTTATAATAATGCGTGAAGAACACAGATTCTACAAAATAAACACGTTTAACATAAAACTAATACTGCCTGCACGATCAGATCCATTCAACAATCTACCTCAATGCATGCCTTTGAAAAGGGAGGGTTGTACCAGAAAAACCACATTCCTTTGGTTATAGAGGTGTTTGAAAGACGCTGTCAAGGGGAGATGAAGATATGTGTGTTTGAGTGTAGGTGTGTACATGTAAACCGTTTTCTACAAAAGATATGAAGAGGAAGATCCTGTTTCAGCAGACTCAATAACATTGTCGCACGATCTAATACAATGGTATGGCAACATGCATGTAAGGTTATAAGCGACGCACATTTACGCTACGATAGTGAGCATACATATTGGAGAAAAAATATAATACGAAAGATTTCGAAAAAAAAAAAAATGTTACAGTTAGAAAAAAAAACAACAAAAAAAAAAATGAAATATTCTTAAACTAATAGAATTGAAAAAATTATTATGAATGATATGAGATCTAACGGTAGCAGATGAGTGTGTGCGAATGGATGGTGCGCTTTTGTGGTGGTTGTGACGATCAAGGAGTATGTGGAAAAAATATAAAAAGTATGTACAATCAGTAAATTGATTGCAAAAAGGTAGAAAGGTTTAAAGATTACATTTGCTTATTTATTAGTAGAAAAGATGCATGGACGCCTTAAATTAACCTTCTGCAAAATGAATGAAATAACGGTACATCATTCAAGCTGGTTTTCATCGGGAAAGATTGTCCATTTTCACCATGCTTTCTAGAAAAGGTGTATACATGTCGTGAATTTGTATGTTGTAAAAGGTCGTAAATAACGGTACATGACAAGCGCTTCAATAATGATACAAACGACTGTTGAGGCGGGCGGAGACATCTTAGACTGTGGAGCAGCGATTGAATTTCTTGGAAATGTCGAGATCAGTGTTCGATGACGTTGATGTCGATTTTTTTATGTGCATGTGTGTATTTGAACGAGTCTAAAAAAAATATTCCTCTAGCGAATAACGGTAAATAGCGGGGGAGTATTGAGCGGTCAAAGGTTGATAGAAAGACGAGACGAATACATGAAGAGGTTGACTATACCTGGAAAAGGACGATTAATGTTTGTAGCAACAATATCGTCAATGAAAATAATAGTTCCTTCGTTTAATAATTATACTGAGATGTGTATAATATTAAACTTAGTTACGATGTTGATAAAAATTATTTAGTGCCCTGAGATTTTCTCTATCAAAATGTTAAAAGATGTAAAGTATGTAAGACGGGGTGAATGTGTCAGAAAAATAATAGCAGTAAAAATAATTAAAGATCGATAATTAAAAATTAAATATAATAACTGTGTGTGGTATATGTGAGGGTCTGATGTGATATGCTCCCGCGGCTAATACAGAAAAAAAAAAATGTTCACGATTAATAAGGAACCTATCTGTGAGTGTGACAATATGGCGTGTGTGTAAGTCTGTGAGGAGTTGAAAAATAAATAAAACATATTATAATTGCTAGCGAAACGTGAATGCATGGAAATGGATGTCGTGCAAATAAAATCAAAAAAAAAATGTACAAACGGAAAAAAATTTCAAAAGACTTTTTGGAAAAATAATCTAACAATAATATACAATAATTGATAGTAAAATGGGTGTTGGAGGCAACGTCTACACTTCTGCGAGAGTTGATTGATTGACTGGGTCTAGAACATATATTATGAAAGAATTGTAATTTGTGTAGAATGGATAGGGGTGGGAGAGGTAAATTATGAAACCGTGTTAAATAAAATTATACTCGATTTCATTTTTGAATACATATGTCTGGAAAAAAAATATGAACGTTCGGGAGAAACGATCGGAAGCGAAAAAAAAATATAGTTAGAATAATTCCATAATACTTGGAGTTGAATAAAAGTTATTATGAACCGTATGGGAACTAACGACAGCAGATGGGTGTGCATTCATAGCGGTGAAGACATTGTAGGATTTATTTTTAGAACCGGAGAAAAATAAAAATATTATGAACGGACGAAAGAAATGATCAGAAACGAAAAAAAAATATACTTCGGCTATTTCTATAATATTTATGCTCGAAAAATTATTAAGAACGATATGGAAACTAACTGCAGAAGATGTGTGCGCATTCATCGCGTTGAAGACATTGTAGGATTTATTTTTAGAACCGGAGGAAAATAAAAATATTATGAACGGTCAGAAGAAATGATCGGAAGTGAAGAAAATATATAATTGGAATAATTCCATAATACTTGGAGTTGAATAAAAGTTATTATGAACGGTATGGAAACTAACGACAGCAGATGGGTGTGCGGGAATGGACGGTGTGCATTCATAGCGGTCAAATAAAAAAATAATTACCTCTCAATATGAAATGACGGAGGCGTCGGGAGCGTCGATCGGAGATTTGGTGGTCGTAGTAAAAGTAAATAGAATGTGATATATTCGATATTAAAACAACGGAATCGATCGGTAAAGAGGGTGGAAGGAGTAAAGGAGACTAAGGCTATTTTAGACTATAGAAATAATTGATTTGTTAATTTATAAATGTTTTGGATAACCGGTTAGGTTTAGACAACAGAGCAGTGATTGGGTTATTATGTGAAAAAAATAATAATTAAAAAAAAAGTAATCGCGATAGTATAAACAGACAACACGTGCGGGGGAACGGTGCGTGCGCTTTCGCGGCGGAGAGCGTTATGATAGATATATGCGGGGGGTCAGCGCGTGCGTTTTCGCAGAGAATAACGCTGTGTTAGATATATGTGTGGGAACGGGACGTGCGTCTTGGAATATGATAGTAAGATCGGGGAATCAGGAAAATAAAAAATTATGCTTCGGCTAATTTTATATTATGTATACTTAGACTTTGAAATATTAAAGAAATAATCGCAGTATCGGAAAGGGAGCGTGTGTGTGTGTGTGTGTGTGTGTGGGTGTGATATCGCGGCAGAGATCGGAATATGCGTGGGATCGGCGCGTGCGCTTTCGCGACGGCGACCGGAGCGTGCGCGAGAACGAAATATACGTGTGAGAGGTGTGAACTGGAGTTATAGGTTAGATTTACGCTTTAAATAATATATTGGGGTTAAATTTTGGAATTTTCATACTTAGGCCTTGAATTTTGAAAAAAAAATTGCGATAATGGAGCGACGGGCGGGGCCAGCGGAGACTTGGGTTACTTTCGGACATTAATTAATATACTTATGTTAATTAATAATCGGATCGGTTTATCGGAAACGAGCGGGACGCGTACGGGGGAATTTCGGAGAAATTTGGGGAACTTGGGGGAACTTTCGGCACCTGGACACTAATTGGGGTTACTTGCGCCCCCGAATAACACTTTGGACAGTTTATTGACCTCGGGACACCGTTTGGACGTTCGGTTTATCGGAAACGAGCGGGAACCGTCCGGGGGAAACTCGGAGGAATCGAGGGAAACTTGGGTGAATTTTGACCACCTGGACATGAATTGGGGTGAATTTCGTGTTCGGATTACCGGTCTGGGGTGAATTTTCGCCTCCGGGACAGGAATTGGGGTTCGGATTAGCGGGAGTCGCCAGTCCCCGGGTTTACTGACTACTAGGGAAGAAGCAACAAAAAGGACGGCACGCAGGATGGCAGTAGAGTCGGCATAGAACACTGAACAAAAGGAAGGAAGTTTGAAGGTTTCGAAATAATTTGAGGAAGGACAAAAGAAGGCCGAGCCAACTCCATTGGGTCCTTTGGAACCGTCAGTGAAAATCGCAAAATGATTAGGGAAAAGAGAGCCAACGATGTTTAAGAATAATTATATCTCGCCGTTTCGCAGATATACTGTTTCGCCTCTTACTGTTATCGGTATATTTCAATATAGTTTGTATTATTATTCCATTATTATTATTATTATTGTTTTTTTTATTATTACTATTATTATTTTTTTATCATTCTTATAATCATTACTTTTGTTATTATTAATATTACCGTTACTTTAAACAATACCTTTTCTAATGTAGTCTACTGTTCCGCGTACGTCATTAATGGTTATCCATCTTAGGCATGCCATGTCGGCAATAATGGATAATGCCTACTTCAGCGTAAAAAGCAATCGATCACTCTCAATCATGTTCGAGAAGTGTAATCTTTTAAAAATTTTATTGCTGTTCCTTGTTACAATTCGGCCCTTTTCTAAAGTGAGTCAACTTTAATTTTCCTAAAGTAATCTACACACGAAGCAGTCGAAAATTATATACGTCTTCACATAAGCGCTCGTTCACATAAATGCTTTTTCGGTGTAACGTATTTAAAGGTAGAAATTTAGTTGTTCTCAAAATATCTCCTTAAATAAGAGATATTGAATTTAAAAGAAATTAAATGAACCATATATATATGTATGTACGTATGTCTATCTATATCTATAATATATATATATATATATATATATATATATATATATATATATATATATATAATATATATATAATATATATATATAATATATATATATATATATATATATGTGTGTACATATTAATTACAACGTAATTCTTGGCCGGCCCTATTAAAAAAAATGTCCCAATTTTATGTAATGTTTGTTATACTTTAATTTTCACCGACTTCCAAAAAGAAGGAGGTTATTCGTTCGTCGCGATATATTTTTTTTATGTTTGTTCACGCGTAACTCGTATTTATATAGACCAATTTTACTGATTCTTTGTCCGCATTTAGTATATAAATATTAATGACCGTTATTTTTATGCTGCAGGTAACATGAGAAAACGTTTTCGTATAGGTCATAACATTTTTATATTGATTAATAGTAAGTTTAAAAATGGCATAGCATTAAGAAGCAGCTCTTCTATAAGAATTACAGATTTATCATCTAAACCTTCCAGAGTTGTCTTCATGGCAAGGTACAAACGATAGAGTTGTGTGTGTATGTGTATATAAAAATTAATGTTCCTTCTTTTGTCCCATATACATGAGTAAACCGTTTATCTAATTGCAATGGAATTCTGTCAGTTTGTCCCATCGCTCAAAAAAATCATTGCGTCTGGGTCCCCGTATGCTATCAACTAACCTAGTTATAGAAGGCAAGTTACACCAAAGGAACGCCATATAAAATTGTAAAAGCGGCAGCGTTATGCCAAAGTACAAACTGAGGAGAAAAACCGTGACGTTCGTATTACGGAAATGAAATGGGGAGAAAACATTTAGAGAAGAAGAAAAATGGAAAGTGAGAACAAAGTAGAAATTAAAAATAGAAAAAAACGCAACATCCACCATATCTAAGATTGAAAAACTTGACAGATGGATAATATTTTATTCTCCAAATTAGGGATATCAAATTTACTGAGAATGGTTAGCAAAGTAGTGGATAAAACATTATTAGAGGATAGGGAGAAAGAGTTAGGAAAAGTGTTATTAATAACTGGAGCTGACTCGGCATTTGCGGCATTAGAGGAAGATGGGCCTATGGAAGAATTGGACGAATGAATAGGAATAACGGAGCGGCATCCTTTAGTGCTAGCGTTTAGAGTTAGTTTGGAGTAATAAGAATTGAGAGGATTGGGTGATTTCGAAGAAGAATGGTGTTTTCGAGGCGGAATCCTGATATAAGAGAATGAAAAGCGTCTCCTCTTTGTAGTAGATGCAAAATTCGATAAGGCTGGGAAACTTTCACAAAGGAAAAACTATCGAGCCCTCTCTGATGTTTCTGGCTTCGGAGTAGGAGACATTTTGTAAGCCATTATCTTATGAATTTTAACTTGCTCCGTATAAGTCGGGTAAGCAGGGTCGGGTAAGCAGGGTCGGGTGTCGAATGGTTACCGCCGTAGAGAAAGCAAAGGCATGAAGATAGGTTGTTTTGTTTAGCCATGGGACATTCGGAAGAGGAGTAACTTTTAGCACAGGTGGGACAAGTTGTTTTCTGCGGCATGAAGCACTGAAGAGACCAAAACGGAGGCAATTGTGACATAATTTGGGTTTACGAATCATTGATTCTAACTCGATAAGAATCATAAAAGAGAATAGAGGACGGGAGATTTGAGCTCATAAATTTGAATTCAACAACTGGAATGGGAATGAGAGAGTTATCAGTCGTACGTTTGTGCAGACGACGAATATTAGCGATCGGTATATCAGAAGAACAGTGGCGATAAAGTTCTTCCACAGAAAGATCGACAGGGATATCTCGGACTACGATAAATCGGAATAAAAGGGATTGCGGAATGAAGGATCGAATATTGAGATATTTATGGATGTCGTTGGAAAGTAAAAATTTATTAGCTGCTGCGGTTGATATAAAATTTAGCCTTATTAAGTTTCTACCGGAGCGAGAGATTAGCGAGATACCGCTAATTACGAAATTTATTAGCTATTGACATGAGATGTAAATAAGCAATATTTTTTTTTCCAAGCTTTCGCGACCAACACGACGATTTGACCAACGTAGTGATCGCGGAAAGTGGCAGAGAAAAGGCTAGACTTGATAGGAAAAGCGTGATAATCACTGATAACATTATTAAGGGAACCGGCCGAATTCTTCAGGAACAATTAAACGCAACGCGAGTAGACTTTCTCGCAACGAGATAACATTCTGTCATGCAATACACAGGTAACATTCCACATAAAAAATGATATTTTATTAGAAAATTTTAGAAAATATATTGGCTAAATTTGTGGGAAAGGGGCTACTGAACCGTTTTTGTACCAGTTTTTATCAATGATTTCCGAGGATGCTTTTTTTTTCAGCTCGTCTTCATGAGAATAATGATCAAAGAACTAGGTAAAGGAGAATGGGTGGTAATATGGAGGATAGAAAGGACTCAAGGTTGGAAGAACTGAAGAAGAGGGTAAAAAAAGAATAAAAGACGCACAATACGGTATTGGAAGATTAATTAATAAGAAAGAGCGAAGAGTTGAAAAGGAAACATTTGGATGAGTACTCGAATAGAAAGTGATCCGTGTCACCAGTGCCGTCTTTAAGAGTCAGGGGGCCCATCTAAAGAAAATGATTTTATGCAAAAATACAAATTTCAGCACGACGACCGACGTGCACCACCACCAAAACAAAAAGGAAGCCACGTGACGTTTCATTGGCCCGAGTTGCCAATCCGCTAACTTCACAAAAGGCATATTCTTGACTTCGGGTGTCGAAAGGTATTCTCCCGAAGACAAGAGTTCTGTTTGTTAGCAGAGACTAGTTTTTTTAAATTTTGAATTTCTCTACCTGGCTTCGCCATATTTTAACATAGTGGCGCTTCAAAAAAGCAAGTGTGAACTTGCAATCTACACGAGAATCAGTTTGATCAAGTTTCAACGTTTTACCAGCGTGGCGACCCATGTCAACACTAAAATGCATGGTACCCTTGCAACACTTTTACACACGATTAAACAACTCTGAAAAAAGAAAGAAGAAATTATCGTATAAAATAAGTTATGGAGTATGTTTCGGAAAAGAGTATACTCCAACAAAAATCGTACTTTAACCAATACAGGAGATTGACAGTTCTGGGAAGAAAAAGATGTTAAGGTTTTAAGGATTATTTGAAAATTAAACAGTTAACAAATTAAAAGTTTTATTCATAGCTCGATTGAAAGAAGTCAATAATGCGCTGGACATTCTTTAAATTTAATCGGCGTTAAAAGCCTAGACTGTAATAATCTAGTCGCAAAATTTTTTTGTTTAATGCAAAAATTATATACTTTTTTCTCGGCGTCAACGTACAGATTGCAAAAATTAGTATCCGTCTTAAATAGTAAAGAGAAACTGATAAAACCATTATCTGATACCAGATGGTCAGCCCGAAGTGACGCTCTGTTATTCGTGGAAGTTATTGCAGTACTCGTATTTTAAAAGTTCTTTCGCAGCTTTTGAGTGGTACATCGCAATCAAATGAAACTTAACTCAATTTGATAATACTTTTTAAACTATTGTTTGAGATGACATATTATTAAAAATAAATTCAACTCCCAAATTTTACAAAAAGAAAATATAGACTTAGCCGTAATTGTGACCTTGTTCGATTCTCTAGAAAACTATCCTCATAATTTGAGAAACAAGTTCGATGATTATATGAGCGAAACAAAAACATTTATTGAAAAAAATGAAATGACAATTAATGAAAAAAAACGATAGACTGAAGGCACGAAGTGTTAGAGATTAACGAGATTCGAGGGAAAAAGCGATGATATCGTTTTTAACGAAATGGATTAATTTAAAATCGAAATTTTTTATCCCATTGTTGATTCTCTTTGCATTAATATTAAAAAACAAAAGTTACCATATCATTACGTAACATTTTTTTTTTTGCATTCACAAGATATGGCAGATGAAACAATAAAGAAAAATTGTATAAAACTTTCTGAAAAATATGATATTAATATAGATGCGGAATCTTTAACATCTAAATGTATTCACCTTAAATTTTATTTAAAATCATCAGAAAAGAAAAGCAAATTTACCTATAATGAACTTGTACACCCGAATAAAAAAAGAATTTATAGTTTCTACCTTTCCTAATATAGAAATATGCTTTCGAATATTTTTAACTATGATGGTCACAAATTGCACTACTAGGGAAAAAAGTATTTCAGCACTCAAGTTTCTAAAAAATTAGCAGTACAATGCTTGATAAAACATTAAATAGTTTAGCAATAATGTTTATTGGATCAGATATTACGGGAAGGATAAATTTTGGAAACCTTACCATCTCTGAATTTACAATAAAAAAATGCAGAAGAAAATTATAAATTATTGTATTTTTTAATGTAATAAAAACTCCTTTAATTATGTCTTTATTAATTAAACGTTAATATATTGCTCAAAAACACGACGTAAAATATCATGGAATTTTATTCATACTGATAAGATGTTTCAATTTCACAATTATTGGTTTATTAAAATATTAAAATAAAATATTTACATTTTATGTTTGAAATTTATTTACTTTTTTTTAAACATTCTGAATTACACAGCCAGTCTAACAATCTGGAGCCCCGAGTTCGAATTTCAGGTTGGAATGAAAAAAATGCGGTAGTGATTTAGTGGACCGTAAAAGACCATCAACGCGACCCCTTGCTCCTTGTAGGACCTGTGGGAATATATATATATATATATATATGTATATATATATTCTGAATTAATTATTTTTTATTCCATCTTAAGGGGCCTCCTCGAGACGGAAGCCCTAAGCTCGGGCTTTGTCGACTTATGGGTAAAGATGGTACTGCGTGTCACGTTACAAAGTAGTATAGAAGAGAAAGAGACAGAGATGTAAGCAAGAGGGGTCAAGGGGCATAGCCCCTTGCGAGGCTAAAATTGCCGTGATATATATATATATATATATAAATAGTAATTAGTATATTTTCGTGATTATTATTTTTCATAATATTATATTCAGTTAAACCTCATATTTTTCATTCGGGAAATTCTGGGTATTTCAGCTAGTATCTTAATAAAGCCAAGTTTTTTGTTCCTAAACACTTAAATTAGATATAATAAAACAAACTTTAATAACAAACAATATACTGTTTGTTATTAAAGTTTGTTTTATTATACCATTTTAACAAACAGGATGTATTCACCTACACTTAAATTAGAGTCTTTCGTAATTCTTATAGACGATTCGATTTTAATTTATTAATTTTTTTATACACTGTACCGGTATACTATACCATAACCAGCGATGAGGGTATATAAAATATAAAAACGTTATTTTTTAATTTCTTCTTCTTCTTGCTGTCTCGACCGATCTCGATCATAGGTGGCCATCTAGTGAAGTCTTAATGATATTCTGGTACCGCTCGCTGTCGTACGCGGAGTGTACCAACTACTCTGTATTTAATCCTGTCCACATCTTGATATCACAGAACCAGGTACGTTTCCTTCGTTTCCCATCAAAATGGTTTGTAGCAAGGTGTACCTTGTCCCACGGATCAAGTGTCCAAAATATTTCAGTTTCCGAATTTTCATTAAATTAATCAATTCGTGGTCTTTTTTCATAACCCTGAGTATAATCGTCATCATTTGACTTCTGTTACAACTTTGATTACTATTTCCGTTACACACAACATCACATAAAAATGTTGTACTTAATCGATACAAAAATATTGTAATATACTCCCAGTGTGAAAATATCGTAGACATTAATATACGAATGCGATCTATCTGTCATGGGGCTACTACGATACATAGTTCGTGATCACCGGATTAAATTTCATTTCGTAAGAGAGATACAAATGCATTAATCAGAGCGGGAGAACTTATATATGGTTGAAGATAAGGAAACTCACAGACACAACGATAGTCAACAAACTGCAAAAATATTTTTGAAATGTACATGTGGGTTTCTTATAAACCCAGGGCGTTATTGTTTATAACGTTAATTATTGGTAAAACGAAGTTCGTTGCGTATCTGCAAGAATTTTAACACCGTGCAACTTATCAATATGTGTTTCTTCCCTCTGACTATCAATTTGGGCACCTTATGGAAGTGAATGTTGGGTGATGCAACAAAATTCCGTTTACTACTACACCTGGGTTGTAGTTTACGCAGAAATATACAACAACCTTATGTATGTATGTACATTCGAGCACACGCACAGGTAGAGTGGAGTTGTTTGAATGATTTTCTTGTTTATCGTGCCATTCGGAAACGGTTCAAATACCTGCTAGAATCAGCGCGCTGTTGTTAAATAAATAATGGAATTTCACTTGGAACGTATATCACCACGTTGCTAGTATTCTTTTTCCTTCAAATGGCCGAATTTATGAAACGTAGGCAATGTGTAATAAATTACCGGATTAAAAATTTATGCATCTGGAGAAGAAAAAAATCGACTAAAATTTATGTTCTCCTAAGGGCTCTTTACGTCTTAAAAAAACTTGTAATAAACAGCCGCTCTGGAGGAGTTCACGCATGAGGTGAAATTCTTCCTAGTTCACAACTGTTCCTTTGTATTTTTCGTCGCCTAGCTAAGTTATGTACCCTTAGCAGCATGCCTTTTTTCTTCGCAAACATACGTTTCTCAGAAACTGCTAGCCTTATGTGAGACAATATCTAGTGAATGTATCCGGCGCAGTTCTAATAGGAAAGAGTCTTGATGTAGTGCGTGCTTTTTAAGTTTCTGTAAACTAGTCGATAAAATTCAGTGTTTTAAAATTCATCGTGTTTATTTATTTATTTTCTAATAATAATGGCAAAGTAAATTAAATCATTGTAAATGCATTTACGTAATGTTATATTTCCATTAAACCAAAGTTCGCAACGTATAACACTTGATTGAACTAAAATATACCTTCGGACTTCATATAGGGGCATACTCTAGAAATAACAGTTCTCTGTAATTCTCATAGAATAGTCTATTTTAGCAAGCTTTTGGATCACTCTTTACAGCACGCTCAGCGTTGTGTTCTATATAGCTTTGGTGCTTGGCGGCTCTAACTGTTTTTCAAAGATCCCGTGTTTCTTCTTCTTCCTTAATTATATATGTAGATTGATTAAATTTTAGCAAGCTATGCTGTTTTTAAACATTACATTTAATCGGTACGAAAACGATACACAAAAATGCAACATAACTTTTATAGCCATTAATATATATATATATATGTGTGTGTGTGTTGGCATGTATATATATATATATATATATATATATATATATATATATATATATACATAAAAGTTATAAGAAAGTTAGGAAATTTCAATATTTTTAAACATTCACGTAATTAGTATTACACTATCTCGATATGCGCAGTTCACCGCTGAACATAAGCTTTCTAAAAACCATTCCCACTCATATCTATTCTGTGCGTGTATTATTGTTTGGTTCTTCCCAGTCTCCTCTACTGCATTGTCGTTTCATCTTGATATAGAGAAAGGAACGTTCAGTTGACAAAGCGAAGCATTTGGAAAGGATGAGTTAGAATTGCGGGATTCTAGAATTACTCTGGAAAAACTAATAAAAACGTTGTTTTTATTTTAACCCCCTGCAATGAATACAGACGTTAGGATAGGAGTGCGGCTCGTATGTTTACATCCGCTGTCATAAAGGATTAATGATTTCAGTAACGCAAATAGAAAAGTGATGGAAGGCAGTGTTCTTACTTGCGCGCCAGAAATTAATAAAACGTTCCCCCACCCTATCTAGCAAGCATAATTTTTAATAACATCACGTCCTCGTGGAAAGCCGATTGGGCTTCATGTCAGACTTTCTTAAGGCTAATCAAACTCTTAATTGAACCATAGTGGCCAGAAAAAAAATCATTTTCCGCAGAAATTTCTGTGCCCTTAGCCGCTTACACACAGGCCACACAGCCTTGTCGCATAACTTTATTTTGCAAGGAACCTCCCTCCTATGAATTGTCGTCTCTGTTGCCAAGATGTTGCTTCTTTAACCCCCCATATACTGTGTGACTGTCCAGCACTCTCACCCCATCGGTCCCCTTTTATAAATAACAAAACAGTCACTAACATACTTGAGAATTCCCCCAATGCAATTTCACTTGTGTCGCAGTTTATCAGAATTAGTAGAATAAGCAATTATCTATAAGAGCAAAACCGCGTATCCTGGTACTGCAACAGCCACAACAGTTAAACACGGTGCAGGGTATTACGTCTACGAAAAAAAAAAAAAAAATAAATAAAACGTTAGCTTATATTTATATTTACCATGGTAATCATTTTACTTAAATCATTTACCATGGTAAACGTGATTTTGTTTTGGTTTTTTTTGGTCCCTAATTAGTAATACGATGAGGTAAATATGACAAAGGAGTAAGAATTGGAGGACAAAAAATTGCAATGATACGTTTTGCTGGTGATACTGCACTGCCAGCGGAAAGTATCGAAGACCTGCAGGGACTACTGAATTCAGTTGCCCTTCAAAGTGGAAAAAAAGGGCTCAGCATAAACATCAAGAAAACCAAATTCATGGTGACCTCAAGATAACTAATTACAGATAAAAAACTATTCCTTAACGGTAGGGTAGGAAAATACCAGTATCTAGGTTGTGTTGGATAACGGAATATAATGACCCAGACGTAGAAATAAGAACGCGCATCGAGATAGCCCGGGATGTATTTATGAAGATGAAGAATGTACTTTGCGACAGAAAATTAAATCTGGAAATCAAGAAGAATGTGCGCTAAAATGTTATGTATAGTCCGTACTCTTATATGGGTGCGAGACGTGGACAATAAAAGCGGATATGGAAAAGAGCGTATTTCATCATTTTAAAAGTGGTGTTATCGCCGGATCTGGAAGATACCATGGACTAGAAAAAGGAAAGATGCAGAGGTATTACACAATTGATGAAAACGAATCTGATATTAATGAACATAATTAAAAAAAGGCAAAACTAATTTCTTTGTACATTTCATGAGAGGATCAACATATCACCTTCTGCACACAATTATGATGGGAGCAGTAGAAGGGAAAAGGGGACGAGGAAGAAGAAGGATTTCTTGGCTTCAAAATATTGAGCAATGGACTGGAGTTACCAGAAGTAGAAGAATTGTTCCAGATTTCAAGAAATCGAGACGCATTTCGTCATATGATTGAATCCATGAAAAGTGGGTAAGCTATACCCAAATCGGGTTGCACGAAGAAGAAGAAGAAATATATTTAGAAAAGTTATACCAATAATTTATATAAGTAACGGGTCTGTCCTGAGCTCGTCCATTTAAGTTTATGGAATCCTGACAGACTGTTTTACAATGTTAATAATATCCCCCCCCTCCCTTTTAAATTGTATGTGCTGTGTGTAACTACTATGGTCATTAATAGGAGGAGATCTTATAAATATGCTGAGTTAAGCCGCTCATTCTAACGAAGGCAATAACCCCATGGTAATGGCAATTGCCTCATTCGAGAGGATGTGCTCTATGTTAATAGGCCAAGTTGTTTTCGTAATACCGTAAACTTTTGGCAGATAAGCAGTATGTGTGAAACTGTCGGTACGCTTGTCTGGCCACACAAGGGGCACATAGCCGGAAGTGGCGTTTTGTCGATTGTATATTTATGGGATATAGTGATGTGGCCGATTCACAGCCGGCTGAGGATCTTAAAGTCGTATCGAGATGCACCTTCCGGTGGTGGTCACCATGATTCAACTGTGTGGGCTTAATGATTCTTAAGAATGTTGTAGCAGCTGCCTATCCAGTTTTTCACTAGTTTTCGTACGCCTTTAAGAATGTATGTATGCAATTGATGACGGTAGTTGCTGCTCCGTCAACCCTCTCATTATTAGGCACTCCAATGTGCCCAGAAACCCCATAGCAGCGACACGTGACTGTCCATTAGATACAATTGATATAAATAGCGGTATATTTTTAGTACTAGCTGGTTGTTGTATTTTTGGCCCTTAATCATATTTAAAGACTGGAGAGAATCAGTAACCAGCAGGAAATCACTGGCTCTGGTGGAATTGTAACGATGTGTTGGAAGCAGTGTGCAATTGCATACCTATAGTTCTGCATCCAATGCGGAACAGGCATCATTGAGACGGGCTTCGTATGAGATACCTTCGAATAGTATACATAAATTTAATACTCGGCTATCGTAAAACTATCGTAATATTTTAAATAGCTTAGTTATACAAATTGACTAATATTGTTAAAATCTGTATTACTAATATACGTAGCCGGAAAGGATATGCTTAATGCTGTCAGTAAATTTACACGTTACACGGTGTTATTTGAATGTGCAATTTTATGTTTATGTGAATAATCTTTAAATAGACCGTGTCCGGTAATAAATTGTAGATTGAAAAAATTCGGTGTATTATTATGTAGTCTATCGTGTATGTTTTTGGGATTTTTTTTTTTTAGCTATACCGTGTAGCGATCACAGGGGGTGTTAATCATATATCCCTATTTCTGGCAGCTTGA
The DNA here is from genome assembly GCA_039619475.1 of Icerya purchasi. NCBI lineage: Eukaryota > Metazoa > Arthropoda > Insecta > Hemiptera > Monophlebidae > Icerya > Icerya purchasi. The sequence goes on along the minus strand of CM077115.1, from coordinate 283,739,737 downwards.
ACTAAACTCTCTATAGATGTTATTCCGGTCCATTTCCGAATGTCCTGGGTCCAAGATAGTCTTCTGCGTCCCACTCCTCTTTTTCCTTCAATTTTCCCTTGAAGAAGAAGTCGGATGATTTCATATCTTTCTCCTCTGATTTCTTATTTTCCTTTCTTCGATTTTTCGACGGATCATCCTTTCTTCTTGGACGGATTTTAGTACATCTTCGTTTCTCATGCGCGCTGTCCAAGGAATCTTAAGCATGCGACGATAAAGCCACATTTCGTACGCCTCCAGGTAGTTGAGTGCTGTGCCGGAATATACGTTGTAGCTTCCAGCCCATAGAGCATAATCGGGCAAATACAGCTTTTCATTAGTTTTTTCCGAATTTCCAAGTTTAATGATTTATCTGTTAACAGCTTTTTTAGTTTTCCAAAAGCAGTGCGCGTATGTTCACATCTTTGTTTAATTTCTGTCTCAGGGTTTAAATTCGATGTAATATAGCACCCGAGATATTTAAATTTTTTAACTTGCTGTCTATTCTTTGATTATTCGCATTCAGGTCTAATTTAATAATACGGTTATTTTTGTTTATTACCGTAGATTTTGTTTTGGAAATGTTCAGTTGAAGACCATATTTTTGACTACTGTTAATTATTCGATCAAGAATAGTTTGTAAATTAGTAGCTGAGTCTGCAATCAACACTGCATCATCAGCATAGCGGATGTTGTTAATGTATTGACCATTAACTTTAATCCCAATATCCATATTAATTAGTGCTTCATTGAAAATCTTGTCCGCATAAATGTTGAACAACAGTGGAGAATGTATGCATCCCTGTCTAACACCTCGCTTAATTTGTATGTGTTCTGAGAATTGACCTTCTAGCATGACTTTTGCTGTTTGTTGCCAATATAAGTTTTTAATTATTCTGAGATCGGAAGTATTGATTTGGGCGTTTTCAAGTATTTTTAGTAGTTCTTCATAACGGACTTTGTCGAACGCTTTGCGATAATCGAGAAAGCATAAGTAAATGGTTTTCTGCTGGTCTAAGCTTTTTTGCATCAGTAAATTAAATGCTAGAAGTGCTTTTCTGGTGCTAAGCCGTGGTCTAAAACCAAACTCTCTTTAGCTCGCTCAGCCGCCCGCACTGGTCCTTTCCTCGACTCTTTCCCTTCCTCAGACATTCTTTCTCTATCACGCTCTAATCATTCCAGACTTTGGTCTGACATGTATCCATCTATGTTCTCAAATCGCTTTTCTCAGTACCGTCTTATTCAACCGGTTCCTAGTTTCCTGCCTTGGTTTCAATCTATTCCTATCTGTCGTCGTTCCACTTTTGTTTCCTTAATTAGGCTTAGAATCAATTATTCTCTTCTCCCCTCTTCTCGCTTTCGATTCGCTTTGTCCCCTTCTCCTTTCTACTCTCTTCACGCTTCTGAGCCTTCTTGTATTTGTGATTCAAATCACATCCTATTCGAATGTTCAGCACTCTCTAACGAACGCTCTATTCTTTACACCCAACTTTTAGTTTTGGGTCTTCCTACTCCCTTTAACGCTACCTATATTCTTTCCTTCCCATTGCCTTCAGTTATCCCATTGCTACTGTCCTTTGTCCTCTCCATTTCTGACCGCCTGGTTATTTAGTTATAACTGTTAATTTTTCATGTTGTTGGGTCAAGGCCGCTGGCGCGCCCAGAGTAGAAAAAAAAAAAACCAAACTGACATTTGTCTAAATTCCTTTCTATCGTATCTCGTATTCTGTTATGAATAATTCTCAAAAAGGCTTTCAAGAGATCTGATAAGTTTAAACTGTTTAAGCGTTAACAATTTTTATTCGTATATGCAGTAAGGTTGTTGATACTGTACGTCATTGAATTCATGATTCAAATTTAAACGTGTTATTCAAAAATTTTCGTTATTTCATCGAGTGTATCTCTTCCCCACTTCATTGATTTATTAATCGGCTAAAACGTATTACCAACTTATAAATTACGCACTAAAACCTTCTGCAGAAATCACATTCGCTAGTGAAAACCGGAACAAAATCCGTTGGGTACTTTGTGACATTAACGTGCATAGATAAAAAATGACAAACGGGGACAACCAAATTTTTCGACTTTTTCATATATACTCGTATATACTATATATATAGGTATAGAGATAATAATTATTTTGGAAAAGTGTAATACTTTTTTATTAAACGATCTACTAAGAAACATATTGACTGTGTGTATCCAACGGGACGAAACAAGTTTCTTACAAACGAAAAAGGAAGAAAAAAAAAGGTAAAAAAATTCCATTTTGGAAGCACTTTGTAGTCGGTGGGGGGGATCTTGTTTCGGCCACTGGAATTTTATGCAAAGTATTAAGTAGCGAAATTTTCACGAAAGCAATAGCCGTCTTTTTTTGATGGTAGCGAGGTCTGTTTTGTGGAACAGCTAAGCTGCCGTCGGAGTGCGCTTCCGTAATTTATAGACGCACTCTAGCCGCAGTTAATGAAAGCTATATATTTTACGCGGTTACGCGCAGCACACGTTCACACGTGGCCGGGGTCGATTAAAGTACGCCTATCATTAGCAACAGAAATACGGTCATTTACTGAACGCAACTAGTCAGCTGATCATCCGAGGTTGAAGGAAAATGGGAAAAAAAAAAGGAAAAATCGGAAAATTTCAGAGTTCTTTCCAGTTGGAAAAATTTCGCAGACAAGTACTGGCGCGGCAAAAGTTGAAAAGCGATTTTAATGAAATTCCACGCCGCATTTTATCGATAAATCTCCCGTCGCTATCGAATTATTATTCGAGTTTTTGCGTGTTTTTCTTCCCTCCGTTGAGAAACTTCTTTATCCGATACCGACTGTTGTTTTCCGATGGAAATTTAAAATTTGCCACCGATTTAAACTATCGCGCTCTCACTTCCGATATCAGAATCGCGTGTATAATCCTCCTCTAACTTTTCTCATCGTACGAATAAAATCGAATTAGATCGGATCAAATCGAATTTTATCGTTCTTATACCGTTGTCATATTTTCCTAAAAATTCCAGCTAGTTTAGAAAAAACCTTCTATATTTGTTTCAAAAATGAAAAAAAAGTGAAAAAAAAAAAATTTATACCTAAAAAGGGAAATCAAGAAAAGTGACGACAAAGTAAACTATAAATTTACAATTTATAACGTATTGCCGCCGGAAAATTATTGAATTTATTCGTTTAATTTTTATTTTATTTTTTTTTACTTTCTATTTTTTTTTCTTTTTTTTTTTTTTTTTTTGTCATATGTGTATATAACACAAATTAAAATACACGTATGTATATTTTACATATAATTTCGTATTAGTTTGTATGTTAATAATTTTCTTTTAGAATTCCGTTAAATATTCCGTTGAACTTAATGAATAATATTTTCAAAATTAAAACAGCCTTGTCCAATTTGGCTCGTATATTTCCACGAAATTTTTATTTGTGTGCCTTAATTTTAACGACAAAATGATAACGGAAACAATGTCTGATACCATTATTGTAAAATTATAAATTACGTAATGAGTGAAATTCGTAATGAAAGAATATATTTAATATTATATGCGGGCACGAGGCCGTCGCGATATTTTGCTTGCTAAAGTTATCAATTCGGTGGCTTTTCGATTCTGAATCTAGCTGGCAAAAATTATTACGGGAGAACGACTGAACCGATTTCGATAGATTTTTCAATGTAAAGATCAAAATGCACTTTACCAGACATCTGTCGGATATCTTTTAGATACGTTTTTGAAAACCCTTTTTAAAGCCTATTTTAGACACTATTCTGAAGAGACAATTTCTTTATATAAAAAGGGCTAGAATTATACATTTTTTTCAATTCAATGATAAACTTAAGAAACCTGCGTCCATATTAGACGAGTTTGTCAAGTTTGGGTTACACGGAGTCAGTCTTACATCATATATGCGAGCACCTTTTTAAGAAATACTTCCTCGTTCGATATTTCAATCGAATTTTACCTAATTTATAAAAACACAAAATATTAAGATTGCTATTTATTTTTTAAATTAATGATACACAATTAGTTGAATGAATGTATAGACACACACACACACACACACACATATATATATATATATATATATATATATATATATATATATATATATATATATATATAACTTGGCCATTTTGGCCTCGCTAGAGGCCACACTCGAATTGCGCACAGTTATTTACCTGAGTCGAAGGTTAAAAAAAGGTCTCTAATCGAAACACACGAATTGCGCACCGGAAGTTTGCAGGTATGAAATATAAAAAAACAAACGAAAACGACGCTCGGACCATAATCGCTGTTCGCTGGACTAAGGGTTTCCAAAACTGATGGCGCTTGATCGTACTATATTTTTAATGTTCGATAACTTTCAACATTTTTACCTATCGTATTTTTGACAATTAATTTTTAATAATATACTGATGAAAAATACTCTACACCTGTCTATGTATTAAAAATCATTCCTGTATAACGGTTTATTAAAAAATATTTGAGAATACGCCAGATTAATTTTAAATATACGTAATTGTTTAAACTTCTAATTCCATTTTTTTTTTTTAAACAAGTAGTTCCGATAAATAACTGTGATATATTTATGTTTTAATCATTAAAAATTGATTCCGGCTTTTGCAATTTACCAGTTAGCTCAACTTTCAGTAATTTAGCTTACTCCTAATTGTCTACATTTGTGTTCTTTTATCTTTCTAGTTTCAAAAGAATTATATTTATGATTACACGTGTATACTACCTCTTGACATAGCGGCAGCTAAAATTTTTCCTTATTTGTAAGTTATTATCTTTAATAAAATATTTCACTTTCATATATACGTTAATGTTAATTTCGTGTTACCATTAATGTTAAGAAATTATCAGTGTTAACAGTTTTATCATGGGGATAAATATTTCTAGAACAGTTTGAATTCTACAAAGCGCCTGTAAAATAACAATTTTGAAACATCATTTTATTTCTATGATTAAAAATAGAGCAATAATTTAAACAGTGTCGAATTACTGTTATGTACTTATTATAAGCCGGATGATAATTTTTGATGTTTTTTGATGAGGAAAAATTATGACGCTTACACGTTAAAATGTAAAGCTATATACAAAAATAGTATTAAATGCTCTTTCAGAAAATGCTAACGTTTGAACAACTCTTCTGACCTCTGAGCGCTAAGAGTTGCTCAACGAGTTAAGAATATGTAATATGACAAATTTAAAATTATCTAAAAATTACTTCAAAATGCATGAATCACCGACCGATATTATTCCTGAAATTTAAAATATACAATAAACAACAAAAACTTTGCTTCGCAATAAACATTTCCAATAAGCACTTAATTTAAACCCCATTTGCATCTAAAAACGGCAAACGAATGTAGTTTTCGAAAATGTATAAACGGATACTTTGGAAAGAAAAATATAACGATATTTTATCTTTAAATTTAAATTACCGGAGGGTGCTGGAAACTTAAAAGTTCAAAAAAAAAAATGTTTTCCCGGGCATGTTCTGTATTGATGGAAAACATTACACAGAAGTAATGAAATCATATTTCAGTGTTGCTTCTAAGAATTACTTTTTTATTCTGATAACCTAAATTGGAGTTTAGACTTCTGCTTCTTTATCATTTATCTAACAAAATACATTAATACCAACCAAATGTGCGCAAAAATATCTATTATCTAGATAAGAAACTATTTAAAATATACAATAAACTACAAATTATAAAAACTTGACGAAGGAAAATTATCTTGTTAAATCCAACTAACATTTAAAGAAAAAAGGTAGTAGTACTGACACTATTTATTTGCGTAATTACTATCATTGTAAGTTTTAATTAAATTGTTTTAAATAGGATTTTATTTTAATGGTAAATTTTTGCGTTGTCATTTAAAATTTAAGTAGAATACTATGTATTGGTACACTAAATGAAAAAATTACGATTTTTAACAAATTTGGTTTTAATTCAAATGACAATTATGAGATTGTACACTGATTAATGGATAAAATAAAATCTGAACTGAAACTTTCCCGAAACTCGGTTCCCTCAAACTCGTAAGTAACTCTATATTATAACAACATATTTAATTTGTCAAACTCGAAAATTTTACATGGTCACATTTATATTTTATGTACATTAATCAGTTGATATGAAAGTATTTTGTATTAATGTGAAATAGAAGCTTCATGAAACATAATATGCCGTGCGCTGAAAATTCTACATATTCAGTTAGAAATTATCGTAATTTACGTTATTTTATATCATATTCGTGCAAAAATTATTCTATTTTACGCAACATTTCTTTAAATATGAGTACGTTCCCTAGAGGTTGTTAAAAATTATTTCGAATAACAATCGTACTGCTAACGGGATAGTAGCCTATTTTTCGCAAACGTTAAAGTCTTTTTTAATCGACTGAAATGTAGTTTGCTTATTATTCCAAATAGTAAACGCGTTTCATTACGATAACACATTTTGGAAGTCACTGAAAGAGCGACTTTTACTCATTTTATTCCTTCGTCGATTTTATAAAATCAGAGTATTTTTTTTAAAGGCTGTGCGCAATTCGAGTTGTCAGCGGGTGGGCTATTTCGGGTCTTGTGCGGAATTCGTGCGTGACTTGTCACCGTGTTAGTGCTTTGTGCGGAATTCGAGTGTCCCCTCGCTAGAGGCTGTGCCCCTTGACCCCTTTTGCTAACATTTCTGTCTCTTTCTCTTCTGCACTTACCAAAATTTGCAACGTAATTCTTACCGGCATTCACACAAAAAAAAATAACATAATCACAAATACCCTATCCTAACATTTAACTTTCATTATATAAAATTAAGACATTGTTTCGTTACATAAAATTGTTACATTTTTTAAATAACAATAACAAAAATCCTATAAAATATAACAAACGTTACATAAAATTGGGACATTTTTTGGGGTATTTTTTCTAATGGGGGTAGCCTAAGAATTACATTGTAATTAATATATGTATATATATATATATATATATATATATATATATATATATATATATATATATATAATAGAAGCAAATTAAATGTGCTTCAAAATTCTTCAGATTCAGCATCAGTTTCCTCCGTAAATTCTTGACTACTGAATTCGTCATCATCGGAATTGCAATCACTATTGTCTTCATCAGCTGAAATTGATAATTCGATAGTTTCTTTTGTACGTGGTGTTGTGCTTTTCTTTGAGGAAGCTTCGAATTAGCGGACCAGAATTAAGGAGCAGACGATGAACAATATCCGAATTGCACTCCTCTCTCAAGAACCTTTGCGCCATGTTTCGTCAGTACCGCTTAAAATACTTATTACAGGCTTCTGCAGCTTACTCCGATAATATAGTCCAAATGGTAACAATGCTTTCTCTATTATAATAGAACCATGAACTAATATTTTATGCATGGTTGGTATTGTCGGATCCCGTGGATATCGGCCGTTTTTCTCTCATAAATAGAAAACTTCTCAGCGTTAACTGCACGCCCCTACTAGATGTAACTTCCAGAATAACCTTGATTCGATAAATAAGATCGTAGTAATTTCCGCGACTAACTGAGGATTTAAAAAAAATTTACGACTCGTATTTCCCATTTCGGTAAATTCTCGCCAGAAGGCCAATCTTTTCTTTCAGTATGCTATGAATTCCGATTTATCGCGAATTTATAGCTTTTGTGTGTCCGGAAGATACTTTCCATTTTTTGACGCGAAGCTTGTAAGCTAAGTAAATGAATTTTAGCCGGCAGAATTGAAAGCTTAAATTCCCGTGCTTTCGTATTAACATCGATTTTAGTATTAGGACTGTTAAATTTCTTCGAGATAGCTCCGAAAATATAACATTTCAATGCGGCATTGCAAACTTTTGCATCTACCATTATCATAGTCAAGAGATGCTTTACACGGAAGGTTTTTTCTCCTAAACACAATTTGTAAGGTATCTCTATTTGCTTTGTTACATACTGAATTTCCTCCTTCGTTATAGACTTTTTTACACATCCTATCTGCAATAGTCGATAATAGCGAGGAGAAAAAGGAGTCGCATTCTACCGAATGATTGAGCCTTCCTCCGTATAAAGTCGCAATATTACGAAACTAATTTGAAATATATAGCCGCTGTTGTTATCTTCCAGTTTTTGCTCGCGAAGCATTTGAAACGATCCGTTGCAATCCCATTTAGACATAGGAGTAAATTTTAGGCCATCCTCTAAGTTCAAGTCGTTTAAATCCTACTCCAAACGCGTTATAGAAGCTGTGATGCCGTACACTCCAGAATTATCCTGTAAATGAACTTCCATTAAAGTTTCGGTTATCGTAATTATACTTCTTCAGCTGGATAGCTCTCTATTTTGACACCTCAACTTAAATATAGATTTGAAAAGCACCCTTAAAAAACATATTACTATTATAGTGAGAAATCGCTCGTAAAAATGTTTCACATAAAAGTATCCTGTCTGATCCTTGCATGAAATATAATCAAAAAGTTAAATCGGCCTCTCCATTTTAGTGCAACTAATGTGATAAAGATTCTCCTGAGTATGCAAAAAATTCATACGCGCGCACGTGGAATAGGCAAAAACTACTGGTAGTCTTTTTTTTTTTTTTTTTTTTTATTTGAAAGTAGAAATATATACCTTCCTCCAGATATAAATCACGCAGCGCTATCTCGGGGACATATACAAGTGTAATTGCTGTTTTTTTTTGTTTTTTTTTCGGGGAAACGAATATTTTTCGTACATGAAAAAAGGGTTTAAGTGAGGCCCGCTAGGAGCATAATAAAAACCTATTCCGTTTCCGAAATTTTGTTCGCGAATTTATCCCTCATCTAGAAACAATAATGATTTCGTCGCAATTTTTTATTAAATATTGAACTAATATTTCAGCATGCCAAAATCCGAACTGCACCGTTTGCCGATAAGCTGAGATTAGCCAACACAACTGGTAAATCTGGCATAGGCGATAACATATACGCGGGCGCGCAAACTGGTACAGTTTTTTTTTCCCGGTAGATTGCAACTATTACGCTGAAGGCATCTTACAGTCTATAGTCTGGAGTTTGCGTCCGCAGCTATCATCATCATCATCAATGACGGTTGCATCTCTTGAGACAAGAGATTGCATGCATTATTAAATTAATCCATCTCTAGCCCGAGTAAAATGGTCTCTCGTAGACTTTTACATGTTGAGTTTACCGGGGAAGGTTCGTTGCCATTCTAATCTCCTTCGTCCTTTTATTGGCTTTCCTTGTATCTTCCCTTGTACCGCCAGCATGAGCAAGTCGTTTTCTCTAAATTTGTGAGCCAGATATTTCATTTTCCGATTTTTGATATCTTCGACTGGTTTTCGTTTTTCCCCTATGTTTGCTAACACTGCCGTATTTTTCATGTGTTCGGTCTATGATATTTTCAATGATAGTACCTCATCTCGAAAGCTGCTATTCTTTGTTCGCAATCTGCATTTATGATCCCTGTGTTTCACAGGAATATTTTAGGACGGTTCAGACATAGCAGCGCATTATCCGAAGACTTTTAGACTCATATTTCGATTTCCAAGCACTCTGCTGATGTTGTTAGATGCAGCTATCGTCGGCGGATATAAAATGCATCGCTTAATTTGCTAGTACACGGGAGATTAGGCCAATTTATCCTACCAGGAAATGTCCACATGCAGCAGTGAATCGACGATATGGACATTCGGTAATAATAATGTGCACGGTCGAATATATAAGCGGTATAATAAGAAGAACATTTTACGTGTGATTTGCATCGGCCACTTTATCGGTGTCCCTTGGATGAGTACAAAATGGGAAGTCGATCCGTCGGACTTTAAACAAGCACGATATACGTGTAGTCTATAATCGACCTATAAAAGTGTCTCGAGCAGACTGTTGAGTATGACATTTGGGGAATGGCAAAAGTATATTCATTTGTATATATCTTTATATGATGTCAAAATACGGGTTGTGCCGCAAAGCTTCTTAACCTTCTGCGTGAAATGCTTAATCAATCTTCAGATGAAATATATCGCAGTATCCCGTACAATTGCTGGGAGTATTTTTAGCTTAACGCAATCTCGTTTCCATATATAACCGAAATATGTGCAAAATGGACTGATGAACCATTTAAGAAAAAGATAAAACATTGAAGAAAATATATAATTTAATTCACAAATGAGTATTTTTGAGATGGAAATCGAGCAATTTTTAAAGTTTGTTCAATTTATAGTTAGTACGAACATCAAGGCCTGCTGCTATGCATTCCGCGATATAAAAGCTAGGCAGATGATTTTTCAGAAACGCCTAGTTGACGAATGCCAAATATAACTAGAACCTCATTTTAAAGACATTAGCACATATATATATATGTATGTGTAAAGGATAACATTTATTCTTAATAATATTATTGAAGGTATTATTAATCGGAGAGGACTACTAGAACAATTATTGGAACTGTCAACTCTGATAGATGGGCTTCAACTTATAATTCGATAAATTCTAAGAAGTATTTTAGCCGGTAAAAACTATTTCCGCAATCTAATTGCAGAAACGAATCAGAGAAAAAAGCTCCGAGATCAGAAATTCCCTAGTTCTTGAGTGCTAAATTATTGGATGTTAATGAACAATATTTCTAGTATTATCCGATACGATCTACGGTATAAGTGGTGCGGTTTTCATTTCTATCCTCCAAAGTACAGGCTGTAAATAGTCGTACGAATGCGTCGGTTTCGGACAGTATCCTAGCTTTCGAAGTTTTTGAAATAAATAAAAAAACAGCTATAATCAACAATATATACGTTTCGTATTTTTTGTTACAATAAACTCAAAATGTGTCCGGATCATCATCGGTCTTATTACAGAAAACTACTTTTTCGATAATAGTTCAGCATTTTATTTTTTCTCTTTTTTTTTTTTTTTGGCCATAATAATTTTGTCTAGCCAGAATGTTAAAATATTTATGGCACGAGTTCGGATATTATTTATAGAAATGCTTCCTTTCGCTGGCCCAGTCGTTCTACAATAAGGAAACATTATCGAAGCGCGTTTCTCAGCGGAGAAATGTATACTTATAAGCGTAATGCTGTTTCGTAATCATCTCTCGAAAACGAATATTAAAGAATTTCAAAAATTTACACAGAACATTTCAGCAGTCACGGATGCACTTAGACAAAAAGTACCTGTGGATGATACACTGCGACGATTACACTTAAATTTTACGGGAGGAAAAGTTGTAGTAGAAAGATTACCAGTCGAACCGAGGAGTGTAATAATAACTGTAATATAATTGAATCGAAAACTTCGGAATAAAGTAAATTTGAATCTGTACGAGGGAACGAAATTCAATTTAGTATAAATCAGGTTTTCTTACTCGCTCAATGTTGCGCGGCTGGTTGACGCATTACATCGTTTTCCGATTATACGTTCGAAAACACGCTACATCTGCAAATGTCGACAGCAGCGGTGGTACGCCCGGTGCCTCCGTATGAATACAGAAATGTACCTTACATGTTGGTGACAGTTCGTGCGTCAGCGATAATATAAAATCGCGTAAAAGTACAGGTCGGAAAATTCATCATCTACTGTGTTATATTATTAACGTCGGATGGAGGAAAGGTGTTTTTCAATTTGTAAAAGGTGAAGAACTTTAGTCGCCGAGTTTATGTTGTTGGCCCAACAACGCCCCTCGAACTTTTTCGGGTGCTAGCTCGAACAATTGAAAATCTGCCCGCATCCTCATTTTTAACACTTATCACTGCGAACTATATTCATTATTTCTTCGTCTAGACGTGAAAAAATTCAAATGGCAACACGACAAAAATAAATGCCGCGAAAATATATATTTCTTCAGGATTGCTAAATACTACTACTATTTTGCGTGCGTAATCAAGGTAAACAACGTGCCCATTAATGTATCGCTTCTTTTCCTCTGACCACCTTAGTTTTATTTGTCTTTATGAAAATTCCGTTTTACGATATAATAATCTCTTCCGAAAACGTTGAATTTAATCTTAGGAATGAAATTAGTCCAAACGGACGCTTCTGGAGAAAATAATTCCATCTCCAGTTTCAGATTTGATCATTCGTTTTGCAACATGCAACATATCATGGCGCATCTGTGTCTTAGAGCAGTGTGTACCATGAAGCAGCTATTTGCTGTGGTTTTGGGTTTCGGTGTTTTTTGGGAGCATTATCATATCGGAGGAGGTGAGATGACGGACGAGATGCGTGACGCTAAGCTGAGCGGAAATATACTCGCGTTATTCGCAAGTTATTTCAGCGAGACCGGCGAGTGCAGTTCATCTCGGAAGAAGAACAGTCGGTCGGGAAGTGGCTGGACAATGGGCTACTCGTAGCTTCGGTTCAACAAGTTCCTCTGACTGAACTGGCCTAAAGGAGTTCATTTAGTGGCATATGCGGACGAAATGGCTATGTTGGTAGACTCTCGTAGGAAGCTGCGAGGAACTACTAACCTGTGTCTACGTCTCACTGATCAATGGTCAATCAGAAATGGCTTGGCGTTCAGCGCTGCAAGTCCATTGCGGTCTTGCTTAAGGGAAAACTGGACTAGAATCCCTCCTTCACGGTCGGAGGCAGCCAGTTTTATCTCAGGAGAACTGTGAAATACCTTGGCGTAATCCTTAGACCTCGGCCAGGGTGTGAACACATCTGGTACATCGCGGCCAAGGTGAAGTCAGCCTTTCACTCCGTTGATTGGGGTTCCAGCTAAGGTGCGGCAAAGACGGTTTACAGGGGTACGGCCGAAATTATCGTATTGTGCGAGCACTTTTGCAACGACGGTTTGACGTAGCACATTCGTCAACGGCTGCTTGCACTGTGTAGAGGCTACCATACGACTCTGTGTCCGCGCTAGATTATCTAGTACGGGAGAGGGGGAACTCTACTGACTGAAAAAGGATAAGGATTACACCATAGGGAACACGAAGTCATCGGCCAAGCGGCACTTAAGTGTGCCGTTTCGGGAGGCGATACGGAAGAAATGGAACGATGAGTGGCCTACGTGTTCAGTAAGGGACGATGCACGTGACATTCCGGACGTCCGGGGCCAAATGGAGAAGCCGTAGCTGGTATCGATCAAGTATTTTATTCGGGCGCTAACAGAACACGGCCCCTTCGGAAGCTATCTTCTCAGGTTGAGTTTGGACACGAACCTCATGCCATGCATCTGCGGTCTTCAGCAATTTACGACAGAGCGTCCCATAACCGTTACCCCGAGCCTTGGATGGAGCACCGTCGAATAGTCGGTTCGCGGTAGCGGAGGACGACCCGGGACGGACAGGAAATCCTGCACAGTGGTTGCGGGACGAACGCTCGTACCAGCGGTTCCTCGAAAAGCTTGCTGTCGCCGTATCCGTATGCTGAAGCACTGGTGGCAGTAGGCGTGCGGTTAGGCACACGGTGGCGACTTAGTTGACAAACGAGGGTGTAGCTCATAAACCGATAGATGGTAGCGGTGTACTTGGATGGAGACGGGTATAGAGTTCACAGCTAAATCATATCGAAGGAAACACCGTCGTGTTTTAATCGTGAGTGTTCTGTAGTAAATTGTTGTTTATGTACGAAACAAAAATTTTGAAAATCACTTTAGTATAATAATGGACGTATCTTTGTTATATAAAGAAAAATTTAGCCAGCCATCAATTTTTTAAGTTTAATATTAATTTCGAAAGGGATTCACCAAGAAGCCAATAATTACCAGCTGGGTCAGTTATTAAATGGTCTCAAATCTGAACGCTCGAAATATAAAAACAAGTTCAGTTTTATGCGCTGACGATTATTCCCTATGATAACTTGAAGATACCATAATATATATGTTTACATAATACTAAATTCGAAACAACGAAATCTGATTTTTCACACGCCGAAAAGAGAATGGGACACGTCGTTTTTCGCGCTTTTTTGAAATTTTCTTTAAATTTTGAAAGTTTCCTTAAGGAAATGAAATACGGTTTCGTTCACGATAAATAGCGATCTCTTCACCGATAATATACCGTATGCATGGGAAAAAATATATTTTTCTCAAAAATTTCGAGTGTTCGATGACACTCCGAGGGCCTAAATATAAAGTTGTAAGCTGGCGCCTATAGTTTTAAACTATAAATCGGTCCTTTATTTATTGATATATATATATATATATATATATATATATATATATATATATGTTTACGTTCTTTGGTTTCCTCAACCTTTTTACTTGGACTATACGTGAACATTCGTTTTTTTTTTTGTTATTTTTGGTCTAAAGAGGGAGTTTACATAATTTGTTAACGGGGAATTTTTTGATTTCAAGAAAGAACTTCTGCGTTTTATTTCATATTTTAAATTTTAATTTTAAGGAAAATCTGGTGATGAGTTATGAATTTTTTAATTTTTGAGGTCGTTTTAAATTACCGTTTTATATATAAGTAAGCAACCATTTTTAATACTTTGAATTTATTTGTATTATATTTGTATTTGTTATAACTTACTATATTCTATAATTAACAGACAGGGTGGTAAAAGATTCTTTACTAGGTGTAAAAGGTATTAAGAGAAGATCAATAGAATGATGTAACACAGAAGGAAACGAGAAAAGAAAAAGATAAAAGAAAAGATAAAGGAAAAGATAAAGGAAAAGATAAAGGAAAAGATAAAAGAAAAGATAAAGGAAAAGATACAGGAAAAGATACAGGAAAAGATAAAGGAAAAGATAAAGGAAAAGATACAGGAAAAGATAAAAGAAAAGATAAAGGAAAAGATAAAGGAAAAGATAAAGGAAAAGATAAAGGAAAAGAATGTTATTAAATAGCTGCTGTTTTGTATTTTGGTATTAGAGGATTTTTAATGGTTTTTACGAAAATATCCGAATTTCATTGAAAATTCGGCAGAAATGTTGTTCAGCTTCTAATCGCCTGCGAAATAATCTCTAGCCAGTCTTCAACATGTGCGCTTTTTGAAGCACGCGCGCAACTACCAATCTCGGTTTTCCTCAAACAAGAGGAAAAAGGTGTAAATTTATTCGTAACGGGGTAATATGCACGTGTTCAAAAACACTTCCGCCGTGCCTTTCTGGTTATTCGACTAATATAAAGGATATAACCTCGATAGCAAATCGGTAAACAGAAACGCGTTGCTAGCCGCGAACCTAAGTGTAACATTCGTTCGGCACGCACACACAGAGCCGTATGTTTGCTGTATGCGCTTTAATAAAGCGTAGACGGTAGACCGGATGGATGATAAAAGACCAGCGTGGCGGATCCGGTAAAAGGCAATGCCAACTATTTACGTATGCAAACCATAGTCTATATAAATAAATAGCTCAAGTTTTGGTCGCGCTGCTGTCGCCTCGCTATGCGTATTTCTGCGGTTCAGGATTTGCACGAGACGCCGGTACAGAACGAGAAATTGTGTAAATATTTCGACGAGGACGCGGAGTGCGGCGAAGTATGAGGCGAGTAAATGAAAAGAAAAAATTCGTTCGGTCCAGAAATGCGAGTCGGATTTAAGAATAAATTGAAGCTAATATTTGAAAGACGTGGCTAGCAACTGAAATTACCGATAACTCGCAAGTTGGCGCTTTCGTTGACTGCTCGAAAAATTCCTCATGATTAACGGTATCATTATTTTTCGCTCTTGCCAGCGACCGCCCGTTGACAAGAAAATGAACCAATCCACGTGCTACCATTACCCGCGCGCCACCGTAATTCTACTTCCGTCCGAATCGCGTTATTTTTAAACATACTCTGTGTTATATGTTTGCATAGAATATAAACGGCTCGATCTTTTTTCTTCCGTTTTTTTTTTTTTTCAGTTCTTTATGCTGTATTTGAAAATCGTATACGCGCGAAACCTGTTTTCCACTGGTTGCTTTATTTCAACTACATGTAGCCCCCATCCCATCTCACCCCCCGGACAAGGCGGTAAAGTTCAGCAGTTTCGAAGATGACTGACCGGATGCTGTATTCCAGAGCTAGTGATGGGTTTTATAGTTTTTTTTGCCGATCAGTTCACTATAAAGAACTGATTCAAAAGATCCGGTTCCGAAAGAACTGATTGCTTTCGAAAATCTTTTAGATTTACATGTAATCTTACTATACTAAGCGACTGTGTAATCGTTTTTATTTTGTCTGTCCGGACTATATCTTCCGAACTGTGAATGAGATAAAAGCGTGATGTTCGTAATCATTTTTATTTTGTCTGTCCGGGCTATTCGCTCCGGCTCATTCTGTTCATTCGCGTTTCACCCGAAACAGTTCATACAGAACCAGTTCTTTTAAGTTTTGTGAATCAATTCTTTCAGTTCTTTTTCATGAATCAGTTCTTTCAGTTCTTTTTCATGAATCAGTTCTTTCAGTTCTTTTTCACGAATCAGTTCTTTCAGTTCTTTTTCATGAATCAGTTTTTTCAGTTCTTTTTCATGAATCAGTTCTTTCAGTTCTTTTTCGCGAATCAGTTCTTTCAGTTCTTTTTCACGAATCAGTTCTTTCAGTTCTTTTTCACGAATCAGTTCTTTCAGTTCTTTTTCACGAATCAGTTCTTTCAGTTCTTTTTCATGAATCAGTTCTTTTTCACGAATCAGTTCTTTCAATTCTTTTTCATGATCCAGTTCTTTCAGTTCTTTTTCATAAATCAGTTTTTAACGAACTACGCATCACTAATTCCAGCGAAGTATGATGAAAGCATTTAAGAGACACACTGCGTGTTCTCGAGAAGTAAGATAGTCTGACTATTTTATCGAGGTTCTCCATATTAACATCGAAAAAAAAGAAAAAAATGGAAAAGACGAGTCCGATAATAAGTATGCTTGCGATTTTTTAACATAACGGAATTTATCAAATACCCCGACGCGTTTCGAAGACAAAGCTTCATGGTCACCGGAGTTATTATAAACGAAACTATTTCGATTGTAAATGTCTATCAAGAATTAGCTAAATCTGGTTGTACACCCGGATTGCTCGGTTAACCAGAAGAACCAATCGCTTCAAATTTACCCGTCTTAGCGGCATCGCAACTTGATATTTCCCATTAAATTTGAGCTACGGGGAGAGGGTCGCGTTGTGTTACAGACCTAGAACAGTGACTGCGCTACTTTTCCCGATTTATCCAGATTTCGAACCGAACGCGAATTATATGACAATATCAACCCCCCGGGGAAAATAACTATTTCAAAACAAATGCAAAGGAGGAAAATAAGAAGCTTGTTACGGAAAAAGGATCCCCATCGGTGAGTTCAATGAAATGGAAAAATTTCGATAAAATTCGACGACATTTGTTGCTAAATGTTTTTTTTTTTTTTTTGATATTCATATTTAAATTGGAGTTTTTAAATGGTGGCTATGTTCTGTCGTTATATGTTACATTTTTTCAAATCTTGAGATGATTGATTTTTTACATTTTTCGAATCGCGCTACAGCTTTGAAATTTAACATGCTGGATTTCCGGTTTTTCATACAATTTTTAAATACAATCTGTAAAAGGTTTGACTCTAAATTTAAACCTAATAAACTTATATTCAAATTTTAGCTTTATATAATATGTAGGTGCACTATAAGTATACGGTATTATTAATATATATATATATATGTTTATGTAAAATCGGCAAGTCAGAAATAATTAAGAATTAAAGTAAAAAATAATCCGAAGCGAGACAAGTCTCGATAATATATGATGACACCTCTGATCTAGTAGCCAAGCACCTCAACTACTAGGCTAACGCGCTACCCTATTTTCGTTAATCGGAAGTGATATTACGTGATATAATTTCTCTGTCACGAGCAAAACGCCATGGTTCCAAATCCGCCCTACTAATGAAATAAATATTTCGCACTTACGCAATTTGACTTTATTAAACGAGAAAATATTTCAGTACCGGTTTCAAAATCATTAATTTTATCCGCAGAAAAATCTTTGTAAGCAGACTGATGAGACCGATTTTCTGCTCTTATCTAATCGCAATTTTACATTCACTC